>CM061497.1:13782500-18890000 GCA_030867185.1 Tagetes erecta | reverse complement strand
ACTGATTTAAACTTGACCTAAGCTTTTGGAGGAGTTGTTGAACAAATTGAGACTTGAACTTGATCCAAACTAAGTTCATTGATCATATAAAACACAAATTTGAAGGTTAAACACATTGATAACATCAAACTCACAAAATCAAACGTTGTAAGTATGGTTGTTCAAAGAGAAAAAGCTGAAATTTGACTTTGTAAAGTCAAACTGTTGAGAATTAACAAAGTTAACTCAAACACCATTGAACAATTTAACGAATGGATCATAATGGTTAATCAAAGCAACTTAAATGATAAATCAAAGTTTCTCATTGCCAGAATGAAGGTGTTTGATAAATTTAAACAAGAAAAGAAGAAAAAGCCATTGAAAAATGGAATACATGATGAATTGATTGAAAAGTTGAAAGAAGAATTGTTCATTCAAGTCATTGAGAGTTCATTGATGCATGCACAAGTGTGTGAAGTTGAAAGCATAAACAAAAGATTATCTAAAGATGTTAAACTCATGAGTTGTGAAATGGAGAAAGAAAATCATGCATATACAAATGAAAACAAGCTTTTGAAAGAAGAGATAAATGATAGAGAAATAGAATTGGCTCAGTTGTTGAATACCATGATTGAACAAGAAGAAAAGTTAAAACAACTAGAAGAATTCAAAAAACTACAACAAGAGTTCGAACTCATTGCAAGAAACTATCCACCTCTTCCTTATGATGCGAAAGACAAAGTGTGTTTAAAATCTTGTTTACATGAGGTGGTGCATTACAGATCTCATTCTTTAGCTACTTGTCAGAAATTGAAAGATGAGATTTATCGTCACAAGAAAACTAAAGAGGAACAACATGTTTTTGAAAAGAAAATCAAATCTTTGACTGATGATCTCAAGGAATCCAAATCTCAAGAACAAATCCTGAAAGCAACTATAACAAATCTTGAGAAAGCTTTGACTAAGGGTCAAATGGAGTTAATGACCACAAAAGATCAACTGAAAGAAGAAATGACAAACAATGAAACTCTTCAAAAGGAGTTCAAAGCTTATGTGGATAAACTCAACTCATTGTCAAAGAATGTTGGTACATTGCTTGAAGAAAAGCATAATCTGAACATTCAGTTGATGAACCAAGCTGATGAGTTAAGCAAAACAAAGTCTGAATTTGCAAAAGTTGAAGCTGAACTTGAGAAATGCAAAGTGTCTGAACAGAAGTTGCAAGAAATGATTGATTCATTAACTTCTTATCAGACAACATCTCCTGAAACATCTCCAGAGATGTATTTGAAGACTGCTCAAGTAAAGAAAGAAGTAAAGCCTGATGAGAAAAAGAAATCTATTCTTTATGATAGATTTGTACCTGCTGGATTTGTCAAATCCGAGATTTCAAAGGCTGAATCAAAAGAACAAGTGAAGAAGAAGATGGACAATCAGGTGAAGAACAAGAACAACAAATTCCAGGAAAACAAGAAGAGCAAGTCTGCATCACCTGATCCTAAACAACCGTCTACTTCTACACCAAAGTCTAAAGCTTGCAATCAAGGTCGTTTCACTCTGATTCATACACAAAGCAAGCAAAAGACTTCAAAGAGTCCAAAGAATGCAGCTCAGATTCAACATAAGCAATCAACTGCAAAAGCTTCAACTAATGCAAAAGCAAATCAGAAGTACTGTGAATGGTGTGATATGTACAATCACAAGACATCTGAATGTTGGTTCAACAAATACTGCAAAATCTGTGATATGTACAACCATGACACTGCGGAGTGCTGGTTTAACAAGTATTGTTCTACTTGTGACATGGTAAATCACAACACTTCTGAGTGCTTTTACAGGAAAAGACAACAAAGATCAGTCCAAAGAAATTCATCACGTGCATATGCTTCCAGGTATTCTTCTAATTTCAAAGGATCTCAACATAGACATTCTGTTGATGCAAGTCAAAATGTGTATGATTCATGGATACCAAAGTCTGTCAGAAATAAAAAGAGCTGTCATGATTTACTTGATAAGATGATTCCAACAACGAATCAGTCTTTAAATAAGAAATATAGTCAACAAAACAAGTTTTTAAAAGAACTTGGTGATTTGTTTGAAAAAGACTATACCAGCTCATCTGACAAACAGTCCATGAACAGAGATGAAGATACAACATATGTTGTATCATCAATACCTCCACCTGAAGGTATTCCTTGCAATTATGAAAATATTACTTATTTTGATGAACTTGGACAACCCAAAACCAAAATGGTTTGGGTTATTACTTCTAACTAAGTTGTTAGTGTGACATGGACAGTTATGGAGGCCTGTCAAAGAAAAGAAGACAATAGCTGATCCCTTATCATGGCAGAATAATGTTTTCTGTTCGTGATTTCCTTTGATGCAACTGATTCAAATGGAGATGGAAACAAAAAGATTCAAAGCAGGAACAATCATCAACATAAACGATGATGGCAATGCAAGAAACTTTTTATGTTTCATTTCATCTGCTCAGATTGAGTACATTGCTACATATGGGTTTGCATTTCTTACACTCTGTGCTTACATTGATAACATAACTGCCATTTTTTTAATGCCTTGTAAACTTTCAAATTTCAAAGAAATTTAAAAGTTTAGGGGGAGAAAAAGAAAATCATAAAAAAAATTTAAAAAAAATGTGTATTTGTTTCAATAAATGAATCTACTTGCATGTACATGAGAAATGATAGAACACTAGTACATTATCTTTTACATATGTTTACAAAATGCAATAAAGACTAACTGATCATAATGCTTGTGTGGGTAAGCTGAAAAACTGTCAATCTGAAAAAAATAAACATATTGGTGATACAAACTAAAGTCCTTTATGTCTGGTTGTGTTAAGTTCCATCTAAGTAGCATTGGTGAAGTTTTCATTTTTCTGATAGGCTGCTTGTAGTGTTACTTACACATATCAGGTAATGACGCAATAGAATACGTGTTGAGCAAACATCTGTGAGCTTCTTTGTTGTGGTATCCACAGACCTGAAGTCTCACACGAGGTCTCCTTTGTTGTAGTAATCTACAGACCTGGAACACCTCAAGATGTACACAAGATTCCAAAATGGAACAATACTAGTGTCAAAAGATTCCCAAAGTGGAACAGTGTCAATTTCAAAAATTGTATACTATGATCTCATTGCAAGTGTTTGATTCACAAGTGTAAATATCAAAGATCAAAGATCAAAAAGATCAAAAACATTGAAAAATCCAAAAATATCAAAAAGATTTTCAATTTTAACATTTTTCAGTCGTTTTGGCAGGTTAACAAATGTTATTGATGTATGAGTGTGTATGAATGAAAATCCAAGCAATACCTCATTCTAAAGAGAAATATCTCATTCAAAGAGGACTTAGTCTTTTGCAAATGATAAATTGCACATTATTGCCTGAGTTTATTGATTTTCAGCATTTGAAAGAAGAAATTGAAGATGTTTATCAACAAGAAAGAAGAGTTGGTAGATGATTTACAAAGCTTGTTCAAAGACTAAGTTGGTAGCTGATTTACAAAGCTTGCTCAAAGATTGAAGATGTTCCAGAATCTTGTTTCCAGAACAAAAGATCTCCAATTCAGTTTGCTGAGATCTGAGAATCCTCCTTTCGATGTCTCATACACATTTACTCCTCATCCTTGAAAACCAAAGTTAAAGGGAGAGTTTTGTAAGTCAAAGAGTCTTTTAAATTCTACTTCAAGGAAGTGGAATCACCCGTTGCTGAATTAGATTCATGTGAATCTATGTTTTCGTCAAAATTGCTCGTCAAATCAGAATTTTGGAAGCATCATCTTAGGGGGAGATTGTTGGAAATAATTGAAGATGAAGCTTTCCAAAATAAATGATTTGAAGGTTTTGATAAACCTTGATGCTCGTGTTCTCGTTCAAGATCAAAATGAAAAATCATCACGGTTTTGTGAAGCAACATCTTAGGGGGAGATTGTTGGTATTAATTGAAGATGTTACTTAACAAAATAAATGTGGAATGAAAGGTTGACAAAGGCTTGTGATGATCGTGCAATGACGATTTGTAAATTAAGTATCATCTTAGGGGGCGATTGTTGGTTTATAGAATATGATACTTTGACAAATATATTAAGTCAATGAAAGTCAACGAAATCATTGATCATGAAGGTTAAGATGAAGGAATAAATGATGATTTACATGAGTGTAAATCATCATTTAGTGACTTACTAAGAATGTGATCATATGATTAATATGACCATGTTCATGAAATAAAGAAAGAAAAGAATATGTATGCAACAATGAATGATCTGCGGATGAATTGTTATGTGCAACATATGACATACATGCATACATGAGCAGAAATATTGTTGTATGAGATGAATAGGATGAATATGCAACAGCAGTCTTGTAAACAGGACAGCAACACATGAACAGCATGAACATATGTGATATGTGGATGTGTACATAAGATAACAGCATGTATGTGTTCAACAGTGTAAAGAAGAAACTTGTCCGCACATCTTTAGAGATGTGCGGATGACAGCAGTTAGCAACAGCTACAGCATGTGTATGTTCAGCAGCATATATGTTTATGTTATGATTAAGAAATAGCACATCACATGTAACAGATAATGAACAGCAAGTGATCATATCATGAGTTTGTTTATGAGATGTGCGGACGATCTTGGTGATGTGCGAACAACAATGTATGTATATATCTTGTGCGTGCAACAGTAAACATGAACAGCAGCAACATATCATGTATGTGCATGTGCGTGGGTTGTGAACAGCAGAAAAACACGTACAGTAGCAGTAGCAGTGAACAGCATGCGTGTAACAGCAATAGCAAACAGTGTAAACAGCAGCAAACATGCACGATGTGCGGACAGCATCTTGTTGATGTGCTAACAGCAGTTTTACAAACAGGACAGCAACAGTTTGAATAAGAAACAATGGACAGCAACATCACATCAACAGCATGTGAACAGGAAAAATGTAACAACATCATGTATATGATTAACAGCTGTTGGATATCAAGCTTTTATTATGAAATAATAAAGAAGCAATTGAACAACTTTATTTGTATGTGTATATGAAGAGTAAAATAAATACTGCAGGAAGTAATGAAGTGAAAAGACTTGGTACTTTATACAACAACCATGAGGCTATAAATAGCCTAAAAGACTCAAAGAAAACCTAACGGGTATAACCCACTTCTACCACAAAATGTGGAGTCAAACTAGACTAAATCAAACTAACCTATAAAAACGTGGACCTACTCTTTTGCCCACCAAACTCAGTTAATCACACGTTTTTATCTCTTTATTTTGACACTAATTAAAGCAAACCAAATACTACTTAAATAAAACCGACCCGCAAACCGACCCGTCAAGATTAAAACTAACACTCCCCCTTAATCTTGACCTATTTCTTCAAAGTAGCGCTGGCTCATCATCGTCTCGAATCAAATTAGCCATATCTTCCTTTTGTTCATGCTTAGGACACTCAGCCGCATAGTGACCATATTCTTGACAATTATAACACTTGATGTTTCTTTTATCTCGATACCAGCCTTGATCCCTTCGGTCTTCATTTGGTTGGAACCGGCCACCTCTACCTCTACCATAACCACGACCCCTTCCTTGACCACGACCTCGTCCAAATTGCTCTTTATCAAACTCACCACGCTTGGTTCTCTCTTCCCATTCCTCCTTTGTAAGCAACAATTTGCCTTGATCATTATCTTCCTCATCATAAACTTTGATTCTCTCTTCATAAGCTTTCAGCCTCCCCACAGCTTCCTCCAATGACATATTCTCGATCTCCGAGCATTGTTCAATAGAGGCAACAATCTGTAAAAATTTCTTTGGAACTGAAGTTAATAACTTTCTTACCACAATCTCATCATCCAAACTAGACCCAAGGCTTTTGAACTTTGTAGTAACTCCAATAAGTTTGCCCGAAAACTCGTCTATCGTTTCGCTTTCTTTCATCTTCAACGCTGCTAACTCGGTTCTAAGCATTTGAAGTCTTGCCTTTTGAACTCTGTCGGCTCCCAAATACCGCACACGAAGCGCTTCCCACACATCTTTGGCATCCTTATACTTCGCCACTTGAATCAAAACCTCTTCGGGTAGAGTTTGAAGCACAAATGCACGCGCCATTGAGTTTTTAACAGCCAGTACAGTTCCTCCCGTTACTGGATCGAATGCTTCCCACAAACCATATGCTTGAAGGATCGACTCCACCATGATTGACCAAGACGTATAATTCGTCGTGGATAACCTTGGACATTGCAGAGGGATGTTGTTGATGTTGTTTTGAGTTTGATTGTTTGCTTGCATGATTGCGCCACCTGCACCTACGCCTGATCCACCTACACCTGATCCACCTGCACCTGCTCCTCCTGCACCAGCCATTTTTTCTTTCTCCAAAAGTGCAAATAACTCCTTTTCTCGTACTGTATCAAATCATCAAAACAAGTAAATGTATTTGATCTTCTTTGACCCTTTAAACAACAAGTTATTATTGTCTTGATTTCTTTAATTCACAGCCACAAAATAAATTGATCACACAGATCAAGTTTCTCGTTCTCTTACAGCAGCTTTTCACACAAAAATTATTGCACACAGCAGCCTATCGTTCGTTCCACACAAAACGTCTTCTTCACTTAACCGAACCACACAGGTACGTTCTTCTGTTTCTCTCTAATCAAACCACACAGGTCTTCGTCTCCTTCCCTTGAATTCACTGGATCACACAGATCTGCACCTTTCTCGATTCACACAGAACCGTCCTTGTCACACAGATATGATTTGCTCACAAACACACAGCTCCTCCTCCTTGAATCACACAGATTATTCTCTCGATTCCGATCACACAGATCGGTTTTTACTCAGTTTCACACAGAAACGTTCCCCGTCACTGCTCCTTCACATGCTTCTTCTTACTATCCCACTGTATGAGCCTAAAGCTCTGATACCAAATGTTGGATATCAAGCTTTTATTATGAAATAATAAAGAAGCAATTGAACAACTTTGTTTGTATGTGTATATGAAGAGTAAAATAAATACTGCAGGAAGTAATGCAGGAAGTAATGAAGTGAAAAGACTTGGTACTTTATTCAACAACCATGAGGCTATAAATAGCCTAAAAGACTCAAAGAAAACCTAACGGGTATAACCCACTTCTACCACAAAATGTGGAGTCAAACTAGACTAAATCAAACTAACAACAGCAGCATGGTATGCATGAACAGACAATAGTGCATCAGCAGTGAATGTATAGTACAGCAGAACTCGATCATGTGCGGACAGCATATTGGTATGGATTGCAGAAAGTTGTTATGTGCAACAGTGAACAAAAGCACGTGCATATGAAACAGTATATGGATAGCATAAACAGCAAACAACATGTAGCAAACAATACACATGATCATGTAACAAGCAATGGTGCAACATGATGAATAAACTATCCGCACAGAATGTTTATTCTACATATGATCATGAATGTTCTACAAATGATGATCATAAGATAAGATGTGTGAATGATGTTATGATGCTTGGAATAACAATATGTTTAAATGAATTTATAACATAAATTCATTTAAATATAACATTTGATTTCACACATTATAAACAAGTAAAGAACGAGACGAGATCGAGCATCGAGCAAAGAACGAAGTCGAGCAAAGTTCGGGTGAAGACGAAAGACGAAACCGAAGACGGTTTTAGTTTTACTTTGACTTAGAGTTTTATGTGTAATCATTTTATGTGCTTAAACGTACACGGGTTTTAGGCACATTGTATAGTGTGTTGGTATCACTATAAATACCAACACACTTAGATATTTTAGAGGGTTCCTTCACTTTCACTGTGTAATTTCTCTGCAACTCTCTCTCAATATCTCAATAAACCTAAACACCTTAATTTTGAATCCTTATTCATACAATATCGTTCTTCATGATTTCGTTCATATCAACTGATGATTAGTGAGTTTCCGCATCATTAATCCTAACAACAATCCTCAAACAGCCTCAAATTATGATCCATAACGAATAAATATTTCCAACAATACTGCTCCTAAGGTGCTTTTCAAGGGGCTAATATGGCATACAGGGTCATAAGATGTCCTAAGTTGTCGTACGATGTTTAAATGACTCGGAGGAATTCATTAGGTTTATTATGGAGTATTAAGGTTTGGTACGGTGTTGTTAGGAGTTCTTAGAAGTTTTAAGGCGTCCTAAGTTATACTAACGTGCTTTTCAAGGGGCTAATATGGCATACAGGGTCGTAAGGTGTCCTAAGTTGTCGTACGATGTTCAAAGGACTCGAACAAATTCATTAGGTGTTTTATGGAGTTTTAAGTTTACGTACGGTACTGTAAGGTGTTCTTAGGAGTTATGAGGTGTTGTACATTATACAAACATGCTTTTAAAGTTGCTAATGTGGCATATAGTGCCGTAAGATATTCTAAGTTGTCGTACGATGTTTAAATGACTCGGAGGAATTCATTAGATTTATTATGGAGTTTTAAGGTTTCGTACGGTGTTGTAAGGTGTTTTTAGGAGTTTTAAGGCGTCCTAAGTTATACTAACGTGCTTTTCATGGTTCTAATGTGCATACAGAGTCGTAAGATTTCCTAAGTTGTCGTACGATGTTCAAAGGACTCGGCCGAATTCTTTAGATGTATTATGGAGTATTAAGTTTACGTACGGTACAGTAAGGTGTTGTTTGGAGTTGTGAGGTGTTGTACATTATACCAGCATGCTTTTCAAGGTGCTAATGTGGCATACAGAGCCGTAAGATATTATATGTTGTCGTACGATGTTTAAATGACTCGGAGGAATTCATTAGGTTTATTATGGATGTTTAAGGTTTCGTACGGTGTTGTAAGGCGTTCTTAGGAGTTTTAAGGTGTCCTAAGTTATACTAACGTGCTTTTCATGGTTCTAATGTGCATACAGAGTCGTAACATGTCCTGAGTTGTCGTACGATGTTTAAAGGACTCTGACGAATTCATTAGGTGTAGTATGGGTTTTAAGTTTACGTACGGTACTGTAAGGTGTTGTTAGGAGTTGTGAGGTGTTGTACGTTATACCAACATGCTTTTCAAGGTGCTAATGTGGCATACAGAGTCGTAAGATGTCCTAAGTTGTCGTACGATGTTTAAATGACTCGGACGCTTTCATTAGGTTTATTAAGGAGTTTTAAGGTTTCGTACGGTGTTGTAAGGTGTTCTTAGGAGCTTTAAGGCGTCCTAAGTTATACTAACGTGCTTTTCAAGGAGCTAATATGGCATACAGGGTCGTAAGATGTCCAAAGTTGTCGTAGGATGTTCAAAGGACTCGGACGAATTCATTAGGTGTATTATGGAGTTTTAAGTTTACGTACGGTATTGTAAGGTGTTGTTAGGAGTTGTGTGGTGTTGTCCATTATACAAACATGCTTTTTAAGTTGCTAATGTGGCTTAAAGAGCCGTAAGATATTCTAAGTTTTCGTACGATGTTTAAATGACTCGGAGGAATTCATTAGGTTTATTTTGGAATTTTAAGGTTTCGTACGGTGTTGTAAGGCGTTCTTAGGAGTTTTAAGGTGTCCTAAGTTATACTAACGTGCTTTTCATGGTTCTAATGGGCATACAGAGTCGTAACATGTCCTTAGTTGTCGTACAATGTTTAAATGTCTCTGTCGAATTCATTAGGTGTATTATGGAGTTTTTAGTTTATGTACGGTACTGTAACGTGTTGTTAGGAGTTGTGAGGTGTTGTACACTATACCAACTTGCTTTTGAAGGTGCTAGTGTGCATACAGAGTCGTAACATGTCCTAAGATGTCGTACGATGTTCAAAGGACTTAGACGCTTTCATTAGGTGTATTATGGAGTTTTAAGTTTACGTACGGTACTGTAAGGTGTTCTTAGGAGTTATGAGGTGTCGTACATTATACAAACATGCTTTTGGGTAAAGGGATTCACCCGGCGATTTATATATTCACAAACACATAAAACAAGTAGTGTAGGGCATCTACACTAGTTCATTCTTGGGGCATTCCCCAGAATGTAGAACCAAAGATAACTAAAAGAAAAACCAAAACAAAGTTTACTATGCTAGACTACAATCTAGCTACTGAAGTTGTAACCTCCTTCCTTCTAGTCCTCACCCGGTCTTCCTATGCTCATGTGAATGTTCCAATCAGCAAAAACTTGTCTCATATGATCCGTTTGTTTTACCCTTAGGCCCATCAGTCTATGTCGAACCGTATCAAATATGATTTCAGTAAGTATATCAGGCGGCTCGTATGATTGTTAAACAATCTATTGCACCTCTCTTGCCATATGTAATATACTGAACTTGCCACCAACAATTTGCTAACAACACTTGAGATAGTCTTGGATCTTGCATGGTCGCATAACCATGTAACTGTCTCACTCCACTCAGCCGAAACACTCTGCATACCTGCTCGAACCTTTACTCGATCCCATACCGCAGAAGAATATTTACATTCAAAAAACAGATGGCCATGAGAATCAATATTAGCGAAACATAAGACGCAACACAACATATTCATGTTGGTATTCCTTATCGACCTCCATCTCAGTATTTTGTCCTGCGTTTGAAGTTTTGCTTTAAAGACTAGCCAACGTAAAAACGCATGACGTGGAATACATTGTGAGAACCACACTATATCCACCCAACACACCTCCATATGTCTATGGCGAGTAGACTCCCATACAACAGCCGGGGCATAGTTCAACCATACATCCCCATCCTTCCAACATAGTTTATCATTTGCATCAGGATTAAGAGCCACATACTGAGTATTAATAAGAACCGGATAGATATCATACCAAGCATCAGGCCATACCCATATCCCATCCGTCACAAAATCAGCCACCTTTGCCTGAATAGACAACCCCGCTCGATAAATAGCTCTTCTGGAGATAAAAGTGGATAACGGCCCTATATCACACCATCTATCCGACCATGCAGATACATTCGATCCGTTACCCAATTTGTACCAAAAGTATTGTCGCACCAAAGGTCTAAGCATCAAAATTTTCCTCCAGCTCCAACAGCAATTTTGGGGTATGTTACACTCCCAAAAGTGGCAATTTGACAGCCTATACGAATAGATCCAATCAACCCAAAGGGATTTTCGTTTCGAAAGAATACTCCAAATATGATTCGTCATAAGGGCATTATTCATATCCCCAATTCGCCTAATGCCTAAGCCTCCTTCAGCCTTGGGTAAACACACAGACTTCCAAGAGACCTTTGCTTTACCTTGTGAACCCGAACCTTGGGACCAGAGGAAACTTCGCATCTTTGTTTCCAAATCCGCAATAACCCTCTTGGGTAAAATAAAAACCGATGCCCAGTAGACATACAAGGCGGATAAAACTGACCCAATAAGCTGCAATCTCCCTGCAAACGAGAGCATTTTGTTCTTCCAATTCGTTATCCTACCCTCCATTTTTTCAACAAGCACTCTACAATCCTTGTATATAAGCCTAGACGCAATGAGAGGTACACCCAAATACTTAACAGGAAGAGAACCCTCAACGAACGGCATAATGTTCAAAATATCCAGCCTAATATGATCCGGAACATTGCAGAAAAAAATAGTGCTCTTTGGGGTGCTAGGGACCAACCCTGACATTCGAGTGAACTCAGATAATGATTTCATAATAACCCGTACCGAAGAGCCACATCCTCTTGTGAAAATAAACAGATCATCCGCAAAACAAAGGTTTATAATTCATTGCTTTTCACATTTATTATGGAATCTGAAAGAGTTGTCAAGTCTAGATGCTCGAGAAAGCATCAACGTTAGAATTTCCATAACAAGCGTGAAAAGATACGGTGAAAGCGGATCTCCTTGCCTAAGGCCACGTTTGCCCCGAAAGTACCCGTATGTGTTGCCATTAACACTCAACGAGAATGACACAGATGACACACACGTCATAATCCACCCAACCATCTTTGGATGGAATCCAAAACCCCTCAGAATTGAACCCAAAAAACTCCAATCAACCGTATCATAGGCTTTCTGTATATCCACCTTAAGAGCACACCTAGGCGGTCCCTTCTTCCTATGATAATTATGCATAAGTTCTTGGGTTAACAACACATTATCCGATATTCTTCTCCCCGGCACAAAAGCTGATTGGTTTATACTCACAATCCCATCTAACCCATTCTTCACCCGATTAGCAATAATCTTACTAATGCATTTAAACAACACATTGCAGCATGAAATAGGTCTATAATCAGTAATATGAGACGGAGATTGTACCTTAGGAATAAGAACAATAAGGGTATGATTCCATTCTTGGAGAAGCTTACCCTTATTGAAAAAGTCTTTAATCGCATCCGTCACATCACCACCAATCGTTGGCCAAGCGTGAATAAAAAACGCTGAAGAATACCCATCTGGCCCCGGAGATTTATTTCTCCCAATAGAAAACATTGCCTTCCTAACCTCCTCATCCGATATCGGCCTAACCATAGAGTTTGCAACCCCCGACTCCAGCCTATTTTGTAACAACTCCGGAGTTGGGGTCAAGGATATATCACCCTTGACTCCAAGAAAATTCTCATAATGCTTAACAAACGCCTTGTGAACATTTTCCCCTTCATAAATAATCCCTCCTCCATCCATAATCACATCAATCCTGGACCGATGATTTCTAGATTTTAGAGAATTATGAAAGAAAGCCGTATTATTATCACCCTCAGCTAGCCACTCAACTTTCGATTTCTGCTTTAAGAACCTTTCTTCATCAATGCTTGCCTCTCTAAATCTAGCTGTAACGTCCGCCTCCAATCTTCGTAGGTCAAGATCAGATGGGTTCAGGGTGATATTCATTTGAACCGTATCAAGCTGTTGCCTTAACTCAAGCACCTTCTTGTGAAGGTTTCCTTGTTTAAACAACAGCGCTCGAATGTAAGGTTTCAACAATTTCAATCTTTTGACAACCCGAAACTGGGCAACCCCTTCAACCTGGATACCCCACACCTTGCGAATCTCATCACTAAGTTCCTTCTTGTAAACCAGAAAGTTCGGAAATTTAAACGGCTTAGGGTTTAACCTTATAGAGTCCGGAAACAACAAAATACATGGGCTATGGTCCGACACCCTAAAAGGTTGAAAGATAGCTGATGCATTCTTAAAACGATCAACAAAAGCAGTGTTGCACAGAACTCTATCAATCTTCTTCAAAATCCCAATGCCATCCTTCGGTTTTTGATTCCAAGTGTAACGTAACCCCACACTCTTCACATCAAAAACCCGAATGGCATCGAAACACTCCTTGAACTCAAGCATACCAATATCCATCCTTGAAGTGCCCACGCTATGATCATCCAAATATAGAGCAGAATTAAAGTCTCCCATAATCGTCCATGGGTCATCCTTAACTACCCCGCTATGTCTGGTCAAATCGTTCCATAAATCCCTCCTTTTCACATATTGGTTGTCAGCATACACTATCGACATAAACAACATCTGTTTAGAAGTTCTAAAAACCAACCGTAAGTGCATAACCTGATCCGTTTGGACAATGACCCCAACATCAAACACGTTTGGATCCCACCCCAGTATAATCCGAGTACCCTTCTTACACTTCCCACCATTCGATGTCCAATCCCAACTTCTGAACACTTTCTTGCATACACTACTAAGATTGTCCATATCCACATGCGATTCCAGAATAGCACATAAACTCAACTTACTCTCCTTCACAATCTGACGAACCTCCTTTTGTTTAAGGGATTGGTTCAAACCCCTTATATTCCAACAGGCCGTACTAATCATTGGAAACCTCTATAACAGGAGTGCTTGCCCCTTCAGATTTCGAAATAACACCATTAGTAATAAAATCAGCCATTTCCGTCTTGTCCTCTCCCACATCCGTGCCCCCATCTCCATCACCTTCGTCAATAGAAGATAAAACCTCAAAAGAATTCTGATTTCCCGGTCCCTTCGAAGTAGATGCGCCATCTGACCCATTGATCGCCTTTTTCTTCACATTAACCGGCCTAAACTCAAACTTTGACTTCAATTTGTTTACTTGTATACCTTTTTTCCTCGCCCCATCCTTCCCCAACACTTCAGTGAATCCATCCTCATCCACATCATGTTTAGCTTTGCTCTTCACTTGACTAGGTTTAGGGATTCTGAGAGGGCACTCATCCGAGTTATGTCCAAATGTTGCACAATGGTTACACTTTGGAGGTTTCCATTCATATTCAACATCAATACTTTCATTGATATAATCATTCCAATCAATGTGGCATACAGAGCCGTAAGATATTCTAAGTTGTCGTACGGTCTTTAAATGACTCGGAGGAATTCATTAGGTTTATTATGGAGTTTTAAGGTTTCGTACGGTGTTGTAAGGTGTTCTTAGGAGTTTTAAGGTGTCCTAAGTTATACTAACGTGCTTTTCATGGTTCTAATGTGCATACAGAGTCGTAAGATGTCCTAAGTTGTCGTACGATGTTCAAAGGACTCGGACAAATTCATTAGGTGTATTATGGAGTTTTAAGTTTACGTACGGTACTGTAAGATGTTCTTAGGAGTTATGAGGTGTTGTACATTATACAAACATGCTTTTAAAGTTGCTAATGTGGCATATAGTGCCGTAAGATATTCTAAGTTGTCGTACGATGTTTAAATGACTCGGAGGATTTCATTAGGTTTATTATGGTGTTTTAAGGTTTCGTACGGTGTTGTAAGGTGTTCTTAGGAGTTTTAAGGCGTCCTAAGTTAAACTAACGTGCTTTTCATGGTTCTAATGTGCATACAGAGTCGTAAGATGTCCTAAGTTGTCGTACGATGTTCAAAGGACTCGGTCGAATTCTTTAGGTGTATTATGGAGTTTTAAGTTTACGTACGGTACAGTAAGGTGTTGTTAGGAGTTGTGAGGTGTTGTACATTATACCAACATGATTTTCAAGGTGCTAATGTGGCATACAGAGCCGTAAGATATTCTATGTTGTCGTACGATGTTTAAATGACTCGGTCGCTTGCATTAGGTTTATTAAGGAGTTTTAAGGCTCGTACGGTGTTGTAAGGCGTTCTTAGGAGTTTTAAGGTGTCCTAAGTTATACTAACGTGCTTTTCATGGTTCTAATGTGCATACAGAGTCGTAACATGTCCTGAGTTGTCGTACGATGTTTAAAGGACTCTGTCGAATTCATTAGGTGTAGTATGGAGTTTTAAGTTTACGTACGGTACTGTAAGGTGTTGTTAGGAGTTGGGAGGTGTTGTACATTATACCAACATGCTTTTCAAGGTGCTAATGTGGCATACAGAGTCGTAAGATGTCCTAAGTTGTCGTACGATGTTTAAATGACTCGGACGCTTTCATTAGGTTTATTAAGGAGTTTTAAGGTTTCGTACGGTGTTGTAAGGTGTTCTTAGGAGCTTTAAGGCGTCCTAAGTTATACTAACGTGCTTTTCAAGGGGCTAATATGGCATACAGGGTCGTAAGATGTCCAAAGTTGTCGTAGGATGTTCAAAGGACTCGTACGAATTCATTAGGTGTATTATGGAGTTTTAAGTTTAGGTACGGTACTGTAAGGTGTTGTTAGGAGTTGTGTGGTGTTCTCCATTTTACCAACATGCTTTTAAAGTTGCTAATGTGGCATACAGAGCCGTAAGATATTCTAAGTTGTCGTATGATGTTTAAATGACTCGGAGGAATTCATTAGGTTTATTTTGGAATTTTAAGGTTTCGTACGGTGTTGTAAGGCGTTCTTAGGAGTTTTAAGGTGTCCTAAGTTATACTAACGTGCTTTTCATGGTTCTAATGGGCATACAGAGTTGATAGGTTCAATTGGATCGATAATATCGCTCAATGATCAGAATAATTCATACACAAACACAGTTTAATCATTAACACAATTCATACTAATAATTCTCTTTTGTATATTGATGATCAAAGCAGATTTGTAGTACAAGTGCAGGAGAAAAATAAATCACACACACTTAGTTCTCTCTCTAACGTGAATAGTGATCTAGCCTCTCTGCTCACACTCTCTCACTACATGCTTTTAAGCAACAATTACAAGTTTAAGGAATATAACAAAATAGACCCTAAACTATACATAAAACATATAAACAAATACAAAGTAAATCTTAACTAGGAAATAGCCCTAACAGTACTTCCCCTAAGATTTATCTTTGAATCTTCAGCAAAATCTTCAATAGTTTTCATCTTTTTCAGCTTCAATCTCTCTCACCAATCTTCTGGTTATTCTTTGATATCCAGCAACTCTTTTCCTTTGAACTCTTCTTGTTCTTTCAATGCTTCTTCTATGCATGACTTGAACTTTTCTGCTATCTTTGCTTGTCTTGGTTTGGACTCGTTTGTAAGGATTGGGCAGGCATTCATACGTCTCAGAGAATCAAGATTTAAACCTGCAAAATCAATGTTAGCGTAAAATTCATAAGGCATCTCCTTCCCTTTGACTTGCACTTCCAAAGTTCCTTTCGCAGATACTCTCATAAACTCTATCTCTGGAATGTCAACCTTCACAAGATTAGAGTTGAGCAATGCCTTCCTTACTCGAATCTTTTCTGATGCAGCGGCTATCACCTCGATCATCACCACAAACAGTTTTCGATCAGCTTCAGCCAGTTTCTCTTTGCATTTTTCCATTCTGTAACTTCTCAGAAAATCAATGTAGGATGGATGCAGCAGTTTCAGCTCAAAAGTACTGAATAAAGTGATCATGTCTTTATCCCAATCATCCATATTTCGAACAAGCTTCAACTCAAAAGTTTCTTGATTGTAGAAAACTCTAAGAATTGGCTTCGTCGCTTGAGATCCATCAATCACTTTCAACCCCGGATTGGTTACTTTGTCAAAATACTCATCAGAAAATTCCTCCAAGTACATATCCTCACTAACCACCAACTTCTTTTTCTTTCTTTGTTTCTTCTCTTGAACATATGCACTGTCCTCCTGTTGACCTCTGAAGTCTAAATATTTCGGTGATCTGGCTATTCCGGCATC
This sequence comes from Tagetes erecta, assembly GCA_030867185.1. Classification (NCBI taxonomy): domain Eukaryota; kingdom Viridiplantae; phylum Streptophyta; class Magnoliopsida; order Asterales; family Asteraceae; genus Tagetes; species Tagetes erecta. The sequence continues at coordinate 18,873,014 of CM061497.1, read as the reverse complement.
CAGCAGCATTGCACATTTATCACCACGCTCAGCATGCGTGTGATTTATCAGTCTAAGCTTGTGCAATTCTTTCAGATCTTGAACTTCTAACTTGAAAATGCTAGAGTAGTAATGGTATACATCGCATAAACCATTAACTCTTTTTATCATGAACGCATCAAACACCTCGTCATATTTCCATGCAATAATCTTTACCTTCTTGGATTTTTCAGGTACGATCATTGAGTCAAGAAGTTCAGCAATTGACTGACCCTTGCTCAGCAGTGATCTCACAACATCACCTGCTGTGGCTGATTTGTGCCATGATTCACGTACATCCATAGGTATATTATAAGACTTAACTTCACTCGGAAACATGTCCATCAGCTCATGTCTCTTTTTATGCGCATTCTCAGGTAAAGCCATCACCGGTATCTCTTCTGGTCCGAGAACTTTATATATTTTGGTTAGCTCGTAGTATTGAGGATTGTTGTAGTCCAGATAAAACATACGATTGTACATTTTCTCCGTCTTCATGAAACTAACAACAATTTTCTTCAGTGACTCTTGTTTCAATCTCTTCAAAGTCTTATACGGATAATTCCTTGAGCTCAACCAATCTCGCATATTCCTGCTTGACATCTCTTCAGGATGTTGGTGATACAGTTCAGTTGGAGGTAAGTCTTCAATGTTCAAACTCTCTTGCAATGGTGTCCACTCACCCATTTCAACAATAAACTCCTTTTCATCAGCAGCAGCTTTGTCTTGAGCTATCAAACACTTTTCATATTCTTCGTTGATTTGACTCACAGTCAGCCCATTCAAAAACACTGGATTATACTTCATCTTCTCAAGATAAGCAAATCTTTCAGCTAAATCTTCAGGAATCTCATGATCAGGATTAGTTTCTGGCTCAACTTCTGGTTCAGATTCAGTAAAATCAATATCATCAAGATCATCTAATGCCTCAATCATAGGTGCATTGTCAGTTTGAACCGGCTCAAACTGACTTGCGTCTTCTGGTACAGTTTCAGGCACATTCTCTACTACTTCAACAGTTTCAGGCAATTCTTCAACTATAACAGCTTCAGATTGAATCGGCTCAATCTGAATTGATTTATCAATTCCAGCATCAGTCACAGTCTCATCAACAACCTTTGCTATCTCAGTCACTTCAGTTTCAACTACAGCTACAGATTGAATCGGCTCAATCTGCACTGTCTCATCCAGTTTTGCCTTCTTTGAAACAGATGCATCTTCAGTAATTTCCGGCACAGCATCTAACTTCCTTTTTCCCTCAGCCTTGTCATAAATGACAGTTTCAGCAACAGCTTCATCGGGAATAACAATTGGAGTTTCAACCCTTATACCCACATTAGTTGTACCACGTGCTCGAGTATAATATACTTTTGCTGCTTGAGAAGGTTCAGACACTTCCATAACTTCGTCAGAAAAATCTTTATCAGATGTGGACCCAGATTTCTTTGATCGAGTTTCTTCTAGCCATTTCTCCAACATTTCTTTTTCAGCATCCAGAGTATTGCATTCAGCCTTCAACTCTTTATGATCATACTTCAAATTTTCATGTTCCTCCTTCAACTTATCATACTCAGACTTTAACTTGTCATGTTCAATCTTCAAGTTAACATGATCAGTATCCAAAGCTTTGAAAGTTTCAAGGTTCTGATTGTGAATAGCCCAAAATTCTTCAAGTCTTTTCTTCTTTCTATCATTCGAAGCCTTCAACTGTTCATTTGCCTCTAAAAGCTTTGCCACCATCTCTTCTAACTCAATAATTTTCTTCTTATCTTCATTCTCATCAACACTTCACACAATTTTTGGTGAAGACTCCAAAACTTGTTCAATATTTTCAGCAACAGGGGATGATGTGGTGGGTATATTAACAGGAACAGGATCAGTAATGCCAGCATCAGCTTCATCAACTATCTGTGCAATAGTCTCAACCTCGGCCATTACTTCCTGAGCTATCTGAACAACATCTATCTGTTCAGGCTCATCAATATTTTCCTCAATAACCTTCGGTTCCTCTACTAACACAGGCTCTATCACTGGTTTCGATCTTTGTCTTCTAACATACTGAACAGTAATAGCCTTAGGAACTTCAGTAACAACTTCTTCAATATCACCAACCTCAACAGGTTTTTCTATCACAGCTTGTTCAATGACTTCAACATTTTCTGTCTCCAATTCCATTGGTTCAGCTACTTCAATAATCTCTGCCTCCTCTGAACCAGATTCAGCATTATCACCACCATCATTTGGAGTTTCACTATCACTGTCTTCATCATCTCCATTATCATCATCATTATCTTCATCTTGACCATCATCACTGTCATCATTATCTCCATTATCATCATCTTCAGATTCATCTTCATCTTCTGCATGACGAGCAGCATACTCATCATCATCTAGTAGATTATCAGGCACCTCATCAACCAGGTCCTGTGGATTTACTATCTCACCGTGAGAAATATGATGATAAACACCTTCAACATCTTCTTCATTATTTGCTATATCTCTCATATAGTCAAATAAATCAACACTAGGCATTCCCGATGCTCATCTTTCTATAAGATAGATCGTTCATGTCCTCAGTATACAAAATTCCTCCAACTACTCCTTCATCTCTGATAATGGGATAGGCAACATTTATCATCAACTGTAAGAATCTCGGGTACATGAGAAACTTAAATCTTTTGCCCTTTACCAGATTAAACACAAACCCATTCAAAATCCACCTTGACATGTTAAATGGTTTGTTTTCTGCTATGGCAACTATTGGGGATGCAATGTCAGAAGGAAAGTTGTCGAAACCAGCACTTCTGCTTGACATGCATTGCTGAATCACATAGCACAACAGCTTCCATTTCTTCCCCAACCTTGCTCTATAGAATTGTGACTTTGGAAATGCAGGAGGATGTCCCATATTTACAAAGCACTCTTGACATTCAGCCATAGTCAACTCATCATTCGCCCCTACTTCATCCTCATCTATTCTCAAGGCTGTTCTGATTGTTTCTTCAGAGACAGTCAGCACTAACTCTCTAGTAATGTTTCCTCGAACAACAGCTACTCCTTCATCATTTCTGATCACCTCAGCTGTTCTCCAAAAATTCTTTATCAACCTTGCATATATGACCGGCTTGGCACACATAGCATATACATACTTTGTCCTCTTTATGAATCTGATCATATCTCTGTAACCTTCAGTTTCAGGGATAGATTCATCTAAACATGCCACCAGATTGTGCTTGGGCTCAAATTTCAAATTCTCCATCTGTTAAACCAAAAACAAAACACAAACAAGACAAATGTGTTAGACTTTTGCATTAATAAACTTCAAATTTTTCATAAGTGTTTGAACAAAAATTATAAAGCAAAAACATTTACATAATCATTTTAACTCCTAAAACAAACTGATTTTCATCATTTTGATCAAACCAACTTTGAATTTTAATGATTATACAACATTTTTCAATACAACAGTTTATCACTTAAGAACATAAATTTGACATTTATAAGATGAAGTTGTTTATCATGTTTTAGTTCAGTTTTAACAAGGATTTGTCACTTTTAACACACATTTCATCATTTTGAAGTTTAATATTTATGAGCTTGAAACAGGTCATCAATGGCGGTTGACAGTTATAAGGTAATTTTGAGTGATTTAGTTGATTTTAATGAATTTTGGTGCAAATGAGTGATTGATTGTTAATGATCGACAGTTTTTACACCTAAAACAACATTCGATTTTGGTTTTAACACACACAATCAAAGTGTCGATTCAGTGATGTTCATCATCGTTTTTCATTTTATCGGTCGATTTGCAGGTTTATCAAGAACAAATCACAAGGACAATACCTTATTCAATCGATCAGACTTGTTACAGAACAAACGATTGAATATGATAAACAACGATTTAATGTGCAGAGGATTTGCTTGAATTTGTGAGTGAAAAATGATAAGTGTTTGTGAAGAGGCGGGTTTTTATATGGTTAAAAATTAGGTCAAACTTTGAGGTGCCGGGTCAACAATTTGGGACGGGTAAGCATAAAAAGCCCACTAAGTCTTGACGGGTCAAGCACTGTTGAGGCGGGTCATGTACTGTTGGGACGGGTCATGTACTGTTGGGACAAGTCACAACATATGACGGGTCAACAAATAACATGTGAAAAACACTTGACGGGTCAAACACTGTAGAGACGGGTAAGTCACTGTTGTGACGGGTAAAGGTTAGGAACAACTACACCTGATTGGTTTTATTCATCACCCGGCAGTATAGTAGTCTTCAAAACATCACCCGGCATCCTTTCATCATCCGGTAACACAGTTGTCTTCTTTTTCACCCGCAATGCTTTCTTCTTCAACCGGCAAAACAGTTGTTTTTCTTTCACCCGGCATGCTTTCTTCTTCACACGGCATGTTTTCTTCATTACATGGCAACACAGTTGCTTCCACTATTACCCGGCAACACAGTGTTATACACTTACACGGCAGGATAACACTTCTTTCTTTTACCAGGCTGTATAGTGATAACATATCTTCACCCGGCTGTATAGTGACAACTTGTCACCCGGCAGATATCTATGACCTTCACCCGACTTGTATTTGACATGTTCATTGCCCGGCTATACAGTAGTCATAATATCTTCACCCGGCTTCACTTCTTTTTCTCAATCACCCGGCTTGTATCAAACTCACAACTTTTACCCGGCTGAACAGTGTGTTCATTACCCGGCAGAACAGTTGTTTCTGATATCTTTGCCCGGCTACAACACTTGAGCAATTTTCTTCACTTTTTCTCGTCTGTTGACTTTTTCAACGGCATTTATTGCACCTGCAAACATTCTCGACACATTAATTAGACAAGATATCCTTAAAAGAATTTGTCACATTAATTATCAACAACATAAGACAAGTCAATAACATTAATTCCAATTAAATTCATTTTTCTTTTTCTTTCAAAAACAAATGTTTTTGCACAACCAAATTTTCTATATCCCGAAGCAATTTCTTAAAAACAATTCACAAGACCTTGGGTTTGTTTTTAACACATCCAATACTTTTGCTTTTCATACCACATAATCTTGTTCATTCAAAACACTTATTTAAAAATATTTTTGGATTTTTGTAGATATTTTTCTTCAATTTATTCTCCCCCTAAACTTGAAATTTCTTGAAATTTTTAAGTTTAACAAGGATGTCGATGTGTCAATAAAGATTCCAAATGCCTGCACACACAAAGCACACACATTAAATTAAAGACATATGCAATGCAATGAATCAAAATATCGCAGTGAGATCATACCACACATTCTCTGAACATGTTTTGCAAGTTTTGAATAGACATTTGACTTATGTTTGATTGAGTGATGATATGAAAACATACCAATTAGCTCGAATTGACACACTTACTTTTTCAGTATCATGATGATATTAAGGTTCGATTAGAATGACTTATGTGACCCACATGTATACATATGTCAACATATTTCCTTATCAACCACTACCTGAATGCATATTGCACACCAACCTGGTCACTTACAATCATAAACAGTGTGGAAACTGGGTTCTATTCGGATTTGGTCCACTTTGGGACTTCTTTTTAATTCCATTTTGGAATTTTTCATTTCCTATCGTTCCCCTTATGAATCTTCTGAATTCCTTTTTGGAATTTTTGTTTGGTGATGGTCCACATTTAGGACTCTTTTTGTTCCATCTTTGGGAATCTTTTGCTGCACCTTGAAGCTCAAAAGAGACTTCGTGTGAGACTTCAGGTCTGTGGGTACCACAACAAAGAAGCTCACGATGCGGTTCATCACACTGAATAGACTGCATCGTTACCCGATCATGCACAACTATCATCACAAGCAATGTATCAAAAGATATATATCTAGACATGTATAACAATGGAACTTAACACAAAGATCATTAAGTTTATATTTGGCAACAATCAACTTACTTGTTCAGTCTAATTGCCTGAGCTGTCTAGCACATCAATTAACATTCATCAGTCTTTATTTAAAAATGATGTAACAAATAATGTCTAGTGTAACTATCATTTCTCACTTTTTGCAATATAGATTCTTATGACATGATATTTTCTTTTCTTTTTGCTTTTATATTTTGTTTTTGCTTTTCTATTTTCTTTTTCATGCAAGCACACAATGCAAAACAATAAAATAAAAGACAAAGGAATCAATACTTGACATCAACTTATTATATTTTTGGCTTTTATATTTTTCGGATTTTTGTTTTGTTTTCGAAAAATAGAATCAATCATGATTGATTAATCCTATGGATTGAATTAAGAATTCAAACCGGCCTGACAAAAAGGATTTTGTGAAAAGATCTGCCAGTTGTTTGTCGGTATGAACTTTAATCAAAATTATTAAACCTTTTTCAGAGTTGTCTCTTAAAAAGTGATATCGAATTTCGATATGTTTGGTTTTTGAGTGTTGAACATGATTAGCAGTAATGAACATAGCAGCAGTATTGTCTATGTAAATAGGAGTTTTTAGAAAGTTAAACCCGTAGTCAAGCAATTGGTTTTGTAGCCACAAAACTTGAGAACATCCTGCAGATGCAGCAATATACTCTGCTTCAGCTGTGGATACAGAAACATTGGTCTGCTTCTTGCATTGCCAAGAGACAAGTCTAGGACCCAGAAATTGACATCCACCAGTAGTCGATTTCCTGTCAAGAGCACACCCACCAAAGTCACTATCAGAATAACTATATAATTCAAAATTGCCTTCATAAGGATACCATAACCCAAGATTCGGTTTCCCTTTAAGGTATCTGAAAATACGTTTAACAGCAACCAGGTGCGACTCTTTCGGATCAGACTGATATCTTGCGCACACACATACAGCATACATAATGTCTAGCCTTGATGCAGTCAAATACATCAGTGAACCAATCATTGATCTGTATAGTGTTTGATCCACGGATTTGCCTTTTGGATCCGGCTGTATCTTGCAGTTCAAATCAGATGGAGTTCGAATAGTCTGACAATCTTGCATCTTGAACTTTTTCAGCAACTTCTCAACAAACTTTGATTGGTTGATAAAAATTCCATCTGCTGATTGTTTTACTTGCAATCCAAGAAAGAAATTAATCTCTCCCATTGAACTCATCTGAAATCGTGACATCATGATTTCTTCAAACTCTTTGCACATGGACGCACTGGTTGATCCAAAAATGATATCATCCACATACACTTGAACACATAAAAGATCTTCATTCTCCCTCTTCATAAATAAAGTTGGATCAATCTGACCTCTTGTAAATCCATGTTCTAGTAAATGCTTAGATAGCGTCTCGTACCAAATCCTTGGAGCTTGATGTAGACCATATAGAGCTTTACTCAACTTGTATACACGATGAGGATAATCACGATCTTCAAAACCCGGAGGTTGTCTGACATAAACATCATCTGTAATTGGTCTATACAGAAAAGCGCCTTTAACGTCCATTTGGAATACTTTAAACTTCATGAAGGAAGCATATGCAAGAAAAACGCGTATAGCTTCAAGTCTTGCGACCGGAGCAAACACTTCTTCATAATCAATGCCTTCTTCTTGAGTATATCCTTGTGCAATAAGTCTTGCTTTGTTTCTCACAACAATGCCACGTTCATCTGGCTTGTTTTTGTACAACCATCTTGTACCAATCGCATTTTCTCCTTCAGGTAAGTCCACTAACGTCCATACTTCTTGTTTGCGAAACTGAAGTAATTCCTCTTGCATGGCTTCAATCCAACTATTATCTTGCAACGCTTCTGAAATGTTCTTCGGCACCACTTGAGAAAGAAAACATGAATAAAGACAAACATTTGCTTGATCTGTCTGACTTCTTGTAGTTCTCTGATTCAACGGCCCAATAATCTGAGAGACAGGATGTTTCTTGTGAATTCGATGAATTGGTATGTCATCTCCTTGCACTTGACTCTCCAGATTAGACTGATTCAGATTCGGTAGATCTTGTAGAATAGTAGACACATGCGGAGTTAAGTTAGGAACTTGATCCGGTGAATTGATGAAGTAGTCAAACGATTCTGGAACAACTTCAACATTCGGATCTGATGATGGTTGATTTTGAACAGATCCACCATCATTAGGAGAACTTTGCGAATTAACATCATCACCAAGAATATTTGATTCTTGATCTTCTTGAGAACCAGAAGGACCCGGATCTTGACTGGATTTGACATGATCAGGATTATGAAATGACATGAAAGGATACTCAGAATTAAGATTGCCATCATCGTCATTATCAGAATCGTCACTAAAGCATCCCAAGTCGCCTGATTCTTTCCTTGCTTTTCCTGAAAAATCAAACAAGTTAGAATTGAAAGATTTTGATAACGAATCTAAATCAAATAACCATTCGGGACCATGAGCCACTAACGGAAACGAATTTTCTAAAAACTTTACGTTAATAGTTTCAACAACGGTGCTTGTTTTGCTATTAAAAACTCGATAAGCTTTAGAAACAGACGAATAACCAAGGAAAAATCCATCGTCAGATTTTGACTCAAATTTCCCTAGATGATCATTTAAATTTAGAATCGATACAGGACAACCAAATGCTTTCAAGTAAGAAATATTCGGTTTTCTTCCAAATAACAACTCATAAGATGTTTTCTGTTTATCCTGAACCAATAGTGTTCTGTTTTGCACAAAACACGCAGTAGCAATAGCTTCGTCCCAAAAAGTGATAGGGATTTTGGCATCTGCGAGCATGGATCTTGCTGCTTCAATCAGTGTCCGATTTTTCCGTTCCGCAACCCCATTTTGCTGAGGCGTTCTTGGAGCACTAAATTGTCTAGCAATTCCTTTTTCTGCACAAAACAAATCAACATTAGTATTCTTAAATTCTGTTCCATTATCACTTCTTAAAGTTTTCACTTTGCAATCCAACTGATTTTCAACTTTGACAATAAATTGTTTTAACAACTCAGCAGTTTCAGAGTTAACATGCAGAAAATAAACCCAAGAAAATCTAGTGAAATCGTCAATAATGACAAAACAGTAAGACTTCTTTCCGATTCTTTGAACATTTGTTGGTCCGAAAAGATCCATATGTAGCATCTGCAAGGGTTTTGAAATGGAGTTTTCTGGCTTGGACTTAAAAGACATTCGGTGCTGTTTTCCTTTCAAACATGCTGGACAGAGATCAGTTGTAGAGAATTTTTTTGATGGTATTCCTACAGCGTGATTTCCAGTCACCAGTCGATTCATGTTTCTGAAGTTTGAATGGCCCAGCCGTCTATGCCAAAGCTGACTCTCATCATTTGAAGCATGTGCAATGAGACAAGTAGTTTCGGTTTTAGCATCAATCTGCGACATATCAAGCTTGTATACATCACGATCTCTTGGAGCTTTCACCACCACCCACTCATTGTCAATATTGAAACCTGGTTTGAATATATAACAGAAAGAATCATCAAATAAAGTTGAATAAGATTTATCACAAATTTGAGATACACTTGGTAAGTTAAAGTTCAACTGTGCACAGTAGTTGACTTTATCAAAACTAATGACCCCATTCGATACGGTTCCTTCTCCTGTTATTTTACCACCGGCATCACCTCCAAATGCAACGTGTGTACCATTTTTCAGCTTGAAATCCTGAAGCAAGGCATGGTTGCCTGTCATATGCCGGCTACACCCACTATCAACGAACCATGAGTTGATAGGTCTTCTTGGGCGTACCTGCATTTCAACAATCACTTAGTTAGTTTGGTCAACCCAGGCCCACACGGTCTTGGGTTTTCCGAATCTATCTGCAATAGTAACTTGTTGATATTGAATATTTTGAAAATTTGTTTCATTTAAGAGATTTTGATGCTGAAAACTGTTTCGCCCATTGGCGTGCATTGATTGCTTTCTTCTCAAAGCAATAAACCTTTCCTCTAACTTAGGATCAAGGTTATTTTCAAACTTTTGGTTTCTTACCATCAAAGCTCTTGGTTTAAAACTGTTAACCTGCACATTTGAAACAGAATTGTTTCGATTGAGATTTCTCAAAACCGGAGAATGACTTTGATTAACATTTTGAAAACCAAATGATTTATTTCTTTGAAAATTTGGAAACGAAGTCATTTCTCTTGTTGAGTTTGATCGAAAGAAACAATCTTTTGTGTCATGATTTCTTCTTTCACAAATATCACAAAATTTGTTATAATAACATTTTTCTGAAGAATGATTTCTTTTGTCACAGAAACTGCAGTACCTGTTAAAGAAACATTCAGCAGTTGCATGGTTATAACGATCACAAATCTCACAATGTTTCTTGCTAATCCTAAAGGGCCGATTGTTAACTTTTGATGTTGAACCCACTCGTGATTCATTATCAGTTTTGTTCGGTTTTAGATTAACTTGATTCTTTTGTGGAGACTTTGTTTGTGATTTTGATTGCATGGGACTTTGGTTCGATTTTAAACTGTTCTGTTTGGTTACCTTTTTAGATTCAATTCTCTTATCATTGACAGCGGAATACTTAGGACCTGAACCTGTTTTCAGACCAGAGTTAGATTTGATTGGAGAATTGATTGGTTTACCATAAGATCCGTTCAAATCAAACGTTCCTGCAGACACAAACTTAATTGTTTTTCCTTTTGACACTTTCCTTTTGACAGGTTTAACCTTATCAGTTTTAACAGTTTGAGCTTTGGAGTTGTCATTCGATTTTATGACACTTTTACCTTGTGACATTTTTGTTTCAGATTGATTGACTTTCGATTTTAATTTCTGCATTTTTGCATTCGAAACTTTAGTCTTTTTCACTTCTTGCTTCTTGATCAACTGATCAGCAACTTGCGCCTTTTGTTCTTTCTTCCACCTGATGTATTCAGGATCATTGTATCCTGAAAATTCACCTTCATCCTTCATTGTTTCTGACTTCGGATTCAGTTCCGGATACTCAACAAGTTGAATCAGAACAGGCTCTGATTTGTTGCTAGCTTCATCATCAGCTTCAGTGGTCACACCATCTTCTTCTTTCAAACTTTCCATCAAAACTTCAGATCCTTCAGATTCGGATTTACTTCTTTGAATTTCTTTGAATTTTCGTTCATTTTCAGGTGAATGATCAAATTCATTAAAGTTTTCTGGTAAAGTTTGTGTGATTGAATTAGGCATTGGTTCATGAGTGAAACCCAACCCTGTTTTGGTTTTGTTACCTCTTTCACTCACAAGTTGTCTCACCATTGTTTTACAACTTTTAACCTTTGTTAATTCAACTTGTGTGACAGCATGAGCAACTTTTTCTTGTTCAAAGTTCTTTGTCATTTCTTCAAGTTGTTTTGTTACCAGTTCCAACTCCTTTAAGGTCTTGTTCCATGATTCTTTAAGTGACAAAATCTTCTCATCAGAAATTTTGTGATCAATTTTAAGTTGTTCATGAATTTTCTCATGTTTGCTTAATTTATCACCAATTTTAAATGAATGAGTTCGATAATGTTCTACTTGTTGAATACATTGTTCTGAACATAACCTTTCTTTCACATCAGCAGGTAAAGGAACATAGTTAGGGGGTAAATCAGTACTAACCTTTGGTTGTTCGGTAGATGATGAAGACTCACTGGATGTAGCCATCAGCGCTATTTCTGACTCAGATTCTTCAACAGGATCAGACTTGGCACTCCAGTCATATTCCTCTGAATCTTCACTCACAGCATCAATCACCTTGATATCTCCTTCTTCTGACCAATCCTCTTCGATTTCACATATCAGTGCCAAACTTGATGTAAGATCAGATGTGAATTGTTCTGCGTATGCGCTCCAATCATATCCGTCTTTTACACTTACTACCAGTGCCTTAGTTTGATCTTCTGGTTTCTTTCCTTCATCCTTCAATTCCGGCATGGGAAGACTTTGGTATGGTTTCTGAAAGAAACGTTGATTTCTGCTTTGATAGCTCGAAGACTGTTGAGAGCTTTGACCTTGAACTTGATTGCTTGAACTAGCTTGGTCATTGAAATTCTGATTCTTAGGAGCTTTGCATTCCCTTGAAAAATGACCATAACAGTTACAATTGAAACATCTGGCCTTTGATTTGTCAAATCCAACCGTCTTGTTTGCATGAGGCTTGTAGCTTCGGTTAACATATGCATGCTTCTGCGTTCTATATGCAACCATTACCATCTGCCAGTTTAAGTCCATTTCCTCAACGTCATCAGGATCCATCTCAAATAAATCTTGAAGGACAACGTCCATTTGACTTAAGTCACTTCCTTGGTATGCTTGGAAACTTTCCATAAAAGCTGTGAAGGCAGTTTTGGTCTCGTCATCTTGTAACAAGATGTTCATCACATCTTTTACCTTTGTTTGAACATTCGAACTTTGACTTTCTGCTTGATTCTTCAGATTCTGACTTTGAACTTGAGCTCTTGGTGGAGATTGAGGTTGAGAATAAGTTGGCGAACTTGGAAAGTATGATGAATCAGTATAGAAACTTGCGCCCACAAATAAATCACCCTCTTCTTCAAACTTCGTTGCATCTTGTGCAAGAAAAGCATTCTCCACAGTATTAGCAGGATTCACAATATATTTGTATTGTGCATGTGAACCAGTTCTATCATTGTTTCTAGAACCTTCATCAATCTCAACTTCCTCTATCTTTGCAATGAGCAAATCTAGATCCATCGGAAACTTCTCAGTATGTTTCAGTAAAGTCACAGTCTGTTTCCATGATGATGGAAGTGCACATAACAATCTGTCATTCAAATCTTGGAGATCTGTCTTTGCACCCGCATTGGTCATTTCAGTAGTCAGATGAACAAACCTATTCATCATTTGGTGCACTGATTCTCCAGCAATGTGTTCAAATAACTCCAACTGTCTCTTCAACTTTTGTTTCTTGAGACTCCTGAGTTGCTCACCTCCTTCACAAATAGACTTCAAAGCCTTGAACAATGTATAACCTGTTTGATTGGTGTCCAACCTTGACAATACTTGTAGTGGCAATCCCTTACACATCAAAGAATATACTTTGCAATCATTCTTCACTTTCTTCAAATCTTCTCCTGACAAATTATCTTCTGGATAAGGTTCAGTAGAGTCTTTGGTGTAGGTACTTGCACTGTCTGGAGCTGTCTGAGTAGGTATGTGAGGACCCTTTTCAATTGACTTCCACAGATCATTGTCTATTGAGCAAAGATGATGCTTTAGTCTAAGCGTCCAATTCTTGAAATCTGCACGATTGACAAGTCTAGGAACACGATTATCAGAATCATCATTAGGTGCCATTTTAAAAGTTTTTTAAAGATTTTTAAAGAAAATATTTTTGATTTTTGTTAATTTTTGAAAAGAAACAGTTAAAATACTAAAATAAAGACAAGTAATTAATGACAAGATAAGAAAACAAGGATTAAAACAACTAAAAATGAGTCACACGGCTGAACAGTGAAAATCCTTCTTCACCCGGCTAAACAGTAGCTTTGTTCTTTACCCGGCAGAGAAAAGTCTTCACCCGTCTAAACAGTCACACGGCTCAACAGTTGAAAATCTTGGATTCTTTACCTGGCAGAACAATTACCCGGCAACAAGAAATAACTTCACACGGCAGATAACTTGACCCGGCTTGAATCTTGACACGGCAAAAAGCTTTACCCGGCTGAACAGTTCTCGATCACACGGCAGAGTTGTTTACCCGGCTACACAGTTTTCAATCACCCGGCTGAAATTGTTAATCACCCGGCGTAACAGTGTATTACCCGGCACAATAGTTGTTGATCCGGCTGAACAATAACACTTTTTCTTCGTCAATTTCTTTACCCGTCTAGCACAAAATCCTTTACACGGCAGCACAGGACCTAATTGTTCTTCAATCTAAGTCCAAAGGAAATTGTCTAAGTCAAATTTTATCACCCGGCAAGTTAATCTTCAACCAAGTTCTTACTGTTCATCATCTTCATCATGAGAATTTTTCTGGGTTTGTCAAAAACTTGTCCATTTCGTTCAAAATTCACACACAAGCAGTGAAATAGTCCGATTATCAATCCCTAATCTCAATCAATCCAAAACATGATCAAATTTTAATGAATTTGAGCAAAATTCGATCGAACACTAACTTTTTCAATCTTCTTAATTCCTCAGATCTGATGATAATCTGATGGAATTTGCACAATCGTTGTGAATTAGGAGTGATTGCGATGATAAATCACAACTAAAAACAGCAACAATTCATTAAGATCATGATATTTGAGCAATATTGTAGTGTTTTGCTTGATGAATAGCGAAGAACACAATACCAACAGCTCTGATACCAATTGATAGGTTCAATTGGATCGATAATATCGCTCAATGATCAGAATAATTCATACACAAACACAGTTTAATCATTAACACAATTCATACTAATAATTCTCTTTTGTATATTGATGATCAAAGCAGATTTGTAGTACAAGTGCAGGAGAAAAATAAATCACACACACTTAGTTCTCTCTCTAACGTGAATAGTGATCTAGCCTCTCTGCTCACACTCTCTCACTACATGCTTTTAAGCAACAATTACAAGTTTAAGGAATATAACAAAATAGACCCTAAACTATACATAAAACATATAAACAAATACAAAGTAAATCTTAACTAGGAAATAGCCCTAACAAGAGTCGTAACATGTCCTTAGTTGTTGTACAATGTTTAAAGGTCTCTGTCGAATTCATTAGGTGTATTATGGAGTTTTTAGTTTATGTACGGTACTGTAACGTGTTGTTAGGAGTTGTGAGGTGTTGTACACTATACCAACTTGCTTTTGAAGGTGCTAGTGTGCATACAGAGTCGTAACATGTCCTAAGATGTCGTACGATGTTCAAAGGACTTAGACGCTTTCATTAGGTGTATTATGGAGTTTTAAGTTTACGTACGATACTGTAAGGTGTTCTTAGGAGTTATGAGGTGTCGTACATTATACAAACATGCTTTTAAAGTGGCTAATGTGGCATACAGAGCCGTAAGATATTCTAAGTTGTTGTACGATCTTTAAATGACTCGGAGGAATTCATTAGGTTTATTATGGAGTTTTAAGGTTTCGTACGGTGTTGTAAGGTGTTCTTAGGAGTTTTAAGGTGTCCTAAGTTATACTAACGTGCTTTTCATGGTTCTAATGTGCATACAGAATCGTAAGATGTCCTAAGTTGTCGTACGATGTTCAAAGGACTCGGACAAATTCATTAGGTGTATTATGGAGTTTTAAGTTTACGTACGGTACTGTAAGGTGTTCTTAGGAGTTATGAGGTGTTGTACATTATACAAACATGCTTTTAAAGTTGCTAATGTGGCATATAGTGCCGTAAGATATTCTAAGTTGTCGTACGATGTTTAAATGACTCGGAGGAATTCATTAGGTTTATTATGGTGTTTTAAGGTTTCGTACGGTGTTGTAAGGTGTTCTTAGGAGTTTTAAGGCGTCCTAAGTTAAACTAACGTGCTTTTCATGGTTCTAATGTGCATACAGAGTCGTAAGATGTCCTAAGTTGTCGTACGATGTTAAAAGGACTCGGTCGAATTCTTTAGGTGTATTATGGAGTTTTAAGTTTACGTACGGTACAGTAAGGTGTTGTTAGGAGTTGTGAGGTGTTGTACATTATACCAACATGATTTTCAAGGTGCTAATGTGGCATACAGAGCCGTAAGATATTCTATGTTGTCGTACGATGTTTAAATGACTCGGACGCTTGCATTAGGTTTATTAAGGAGTTTTAAGGCTTGTACGGTGTTGTAAGGTGTTCTTAGGAGTTTTAAGGCGTCCTAAGTTATACTAACGTGCTTTTCATGGTTCTAATGTGCATACAGAGTCTTAAGATGTCCTAAGTTGTCGTACGATGTTCAAAGGACTCGGTCGGAATCTTTATGTGTATTATGGAGTTTTAAGATTACGTACTGTATTGTAAGGTGTTGTTAGGAGTTGTGAGGTGTTGTACATTATACCAACATGATTTTCAAGGTGCTAATGTGGCATACAGAGCCGTAAGATATTCTATGTTGTCGTACGATGTTTAAATGACTCGGACGCTTGCATTAGGTTTATTAAGGAGTTTTAAGGCTCGTACGGTGTTGTAAGGCGTTCTTAGGAGTTATAAGGTGTCCTAAGTTATACTAACGTGCTTTTCATGGTTCTAATGTGCATACAGAGTCGTAACATGTCCTGAGTTGTTGTACGATGTTTAAAGGACTCTGTCGAATTCATTAGGTGTAGTATGGAGTTTTAAGTTTACGTACGGTACTGTAAGGTGTTGTTAGGAGTTGGGAGGTGTTGTACATTAAACCAACATGCTTTTCAAGGTGCTAATGTGGCATACAGAGTCGTAAGATGTCCTAAGTTGTCGTACGATGTTTAAATGACTCGGACGCTTTCATTAGGTTTATTAAGGAGTTTTAAGGTTTCGTACGGTGTTGTAAGGTGTTCTTAGGAGCTTTAAGGCGTCCTAAGTTATACTAACGTGCTTTTCAAGGGGCTAATATGGCATACAGGGTCGTAAGATGTCCAAAGTTGTCGTAGGATGTTCAAAGGACTCGTACGAATTCATTAGGTGTATTATGGAGTTTTAAGTTTAGGTACGGTACTGTAAGGTGTTGTTCGGAGTTGTGTGGTGTTCTCCATTTTACCAACATGCTTTTAAAGTTGCTAATGTGGCATACAGAGCCGTAAGATATTCTACGTTGTCGTACGATGTTTAAATGACTCGGAGGAATTCATTAGGTTTATTATGGAATTTTAAGGTTTCGTACGGTGTTGTAAGGCGTTCTTAGCAGTTTTAAGGTGTCCTATGTTATACTAACGTGCTTTTCATGGTTCTAATGTGCATACAGAGTCGTAACATGTCCTGAGTTGTCGTACTATGTTTAAAGGTCTCTGTCGAATTCATTAGGTGTGTTATGGAGTTTTAAGTTTACGTACGGGACTGTAACGTGTTGTTAGGAGTTGTGAGGTGTTGTACATTATACCAACTTGCTTTTGAAGGTGCTAGTGTGCATACAGAGTCGTAAAATGTCCTAAGATGTCGTACAATGTTCAAAGGACTTAGACGCTTTCATTAGGTGTATTATGGAGTTTTAAGTTTACGTACGGTACTGTAAGGTGTTCTTAGGAGTTATGAGGTGTTGTACATTATACAAACATGCTTATAAAGTTGCTAATGTGGCATATAGAGCCGTAAGATATTCTAAGTTGTCGTACGATGTTTAAATGACTCGGAGGAATTCATTAGGTTTATTATGGAGTTTTAAGGTTTCGTACGGTGTTGTAAGGTGTTCTTAGGAGTTTTAAGGCGTCCTAAGTTATACTAACGTGCTTTTCAAGGGGCTAATATGGCATACAGGGTCGTAAGATTTCCTAAGTTGTCATACGATGTTCAAAGGACTCAGACAAATTCATTAGGTGTCTTATGGAGTTTTAAGTTTACGTACGGTAATGTAAGGTGTTATTAGGAGTTGTGTGGTGTTGTCCATTATACCAACATGCTTTTAAAGTTGCTAATGTGGCATATAGTGCCGTAAGATATTTTAAGTTGTCGTACGATGTTTAAATGACTCAGAGGAATTCATTAGCTTTATTATGGAGTTTTAAGGTTTCGTACGGTGTTGCAAGGTGTTCTTAGGAGTTTTAAGGCGTCCTAAGTTACACTAACGTGCTTTTCAAGGGGCTAATAAGGCATATAGGGTCGTAAGATGTCCTAAGTTATCGTACGATGTTCAAAGGATTTAGACGCTTTATTAGGTGTATTAGGGAGTTTTAAGTTTACGTACGGAACTGTAAGGTGTTCTTAGGAGTTATGAGGTGTCGTACATTATACAAACATGCTTTTAAAGTGGCTAATGTGGCATACAGAGCCGTAAGATATTCTAAGTTGTCGTACGATCTTTAAATGACTCAGAGGAATTCATTAGGTTTATTATGGAGTTTTAAGGTTTCGTACGTTGTTGTAAGGTGTTCTTAGGAGTTTTAAGGGGTCCTAAGTTATACTAACGTGCTTTTCATGGTTCTAATGTGCATACAGAGTCGTAAGATGTCCTAAGTTGTCGTACGATGTTCAAAGGACTCGGACAATTTCATTAGGTGTAATATGGAGTTTTAAGTTTACGTACGGTACTGTAAGGTGTTCTTAGGAGTTATGAGGTGTTGTACATTATACAAACATGCTTTTAAAGTTGCTAATGTGGCATATAGTGCCGTAAGATATTCTAAGTTGTCGTACGATGTTTAAATGACTCGGAGGAATTCATTAGGTTTATTATGGTGTTTTAAGGTTTCGTACGGTGTTGTAAGGTGTTCTTAGGAGTTTTAAGGCGTCCTAAGTTAAACTAACGTGCTTTTCATGGTTCTAATGTGCATACAGAGTCGTAAGATGTCCTAAGTTGTCGTACGATGTTCAAAGGACTCGGTCGAATTCTTTAGGTGTATTCTGGAGTTTTAAGTTTACGTACGGTACAGTAAGGTGTTGTTAGGAGTTGTGAGGTGTTGTACATTATACCAACATGCTTTTCAAGGTGCTAATGTGGCATACAGAGCCGTAAGATATTCTATGTTGTCGTTCAATGTTTAAATGACTCGGACGCTTGCATTAGGTTTATTAAGGAGTTTCAAGGCTCGTACGGTGTTGTAAGGCGTTCTTAGGAGTTTTAAGGTGTCCTAAGTTATACTAACGTGCTTTTCATGGTTCTAATGTGCATATAGAGTCGTAACATGTCCTGAGTTGTCGTACGATGTTTAAAGGACTCTGTCGAATTCATTAGGTGTAGTATGGAGTTTTATGTTTTCGTACGGTACTGTAAGGTGTTGTTAGGAGTTGTGAGGTGTTGTACATTATACCAACATGCTTTTCAAGGTGCTAATGTGGCATACAGAGTCGTAAGATGTCCTAAGTTGTCGTACGATGTTTAAATGACTCAAACTTTTTCATTAGGTTTATTAAGGAGTTTTAAGGTTTCGTACGGTGTTGTAAGGTGTTCTTAGAAGCTTTAAGGCGTCCTAAGTTATACTAACATGCTTTTCAAGGGGCTAATATGGCATACAGGGTCGTAAGATGTCCAAAGTTGTCGTAGGATGTTCAAAGGACTCGGACAAATTCATTAGGTGTATTATGGAGTTTTAAGTTTACGTACGGTACTGTAAGGTGTTGTTAGGAGTTGTGTGGTGTTGTCCGTTATACCAACATGCTTTTAAAGTTGCTAATGTGGCATATAGTGCCGTAAGATATTCTAAGTTGTCGTACGATGTTTAAATGACACGGAGGAATTCATTAGGTTTATTATGGAGTTTTAAGGTTTCGTACGGTGTTGTAAGGTGTTCTTAGGAGTTTTAAAGCGTCCTAAGTTATACTAACGTGCTTTTCAAGGGGCTAATAAGGTTCAAAGGACTTAGACGCTTTCATTTGGTGTATTAAGGAGTTTTAAGTTTACGTACGGTACTGTAAGGTGTTCTAAGGAGTTATGAGGTGTTGTACATTATACAAACATGCTTTTAAAGTTGCTAATGTGGCATATAGTGCCGTAAGATATTTTAAGTTGTCGTACGATGTTTAAATGAATCGGAGGAATTCATTAGGTTTATTTTGGAGTTTTAAGGTTTCGTACAGTGTTGTAAGGTGTTCTTAGGAGTTTTAAGGTGTCCTAAGTTATACTAACGTGCTTTTCATGGTTCTAATGTGCGTACAGAGTCGTAAGATGTCCTAAGTTGTGTACGATGTTAAAAGGACTTAGACGCTTTCATTAGGTTTGTTTTGGAGTATTAAGATTTCGTAAGTTGTTGTAAGGTGTTCTTAAGAGTTTTAAGGCGTCCTAAGTTATACTAACGTGCTTTTCAAGGAGCTAATATGGCATACAGGATCGTAAGATGTCTTAAGTTATCGTACGATGGTCAAAGGACTCAGATGAATTCATTAGGTGTATTATGGAGGTTTAAGTTTACGTACGTTACTGTAAGGTGTTGTTAGGAGTTGTGTGGTGTTGTCCATTATATCAAGATGCTTTTAAAGTTGCTAATGTGGCATATAGTGCCGTAACATATTCTAAGTTGTCGTACGGTGTTTAAATAACTCGGAGGAATTCATTAGGTTTATTTTGGAGTTTTAAGGTTTCGTCCGGTGTTGTAAGGTGTTTTTAGGAGTTTTAAGGTGTCCTAAGTTATACTAACGTGCTTTTATGGTTCTAATGTGCATACAGAGTCGTAAGATGTCGTAAGTTGTCGTACGATGTTTAAAAGACTCAGTCGAATTCTTTAGGTGTATTATGGAGTTTTAAGTTTACGTACGTAATGTAAGGTGTTATTAGGAGTTGTGTGGTGTTGTCCATTATACCAACATGCTTTTAAAGTTGCTAATGTGGCATATAGTGCCGTAAGATATTTTAAGTTGTCGTACGATGTTTAAATGACTCAGAGGAATTCATTAGGTTTATTATGGAGTTTTAAGGTTTCGTACGGTATTGCAAGGTGTTCTTAGGAGTTTTAAGGCGTCCTAAGTTACACTAACGTGCTTTTCAAGGGGCTAATAAGGCATACAGGGTCGTAAGATGTCCTAAGTTGTCGTACGATGTTCAAAGGACTTAGACGCTTTCATTAGGTGTATTAGGGAGTTTTAAGTTTACGTACGGTACTGTAAGGTGTTCTTAGGAGTTATGAGGTGTCGTACATTATACAAACATGCTTTTAAAGTGGCTAATGTGGCATACAGAGCCGTAAGATATTCTAAGTTGTCGTACGATCTTTAAATGACTCGGAGGAATTCATTAGGTTTATTATGGAGTTTTAAGGTTTCGTACGTTGTTGTAAGGTGTTCTTAGGAGTTTTAAGGGGTCCTAAGTTATACTAACGTGCTTTTCATGGTTCTAATGTGCATACAGAGTCGTAAGATATCCTAAGTTGTCGTACGATGTTCAAAGGACTCGGACAAATTCATTAGGTGTAATATGGAGTTTTAAGTTTACGTACGGTACTGTAAGGTGTTCTTAGGAGTTATGAGGTGTTGTACATTATACAAACATGCTTTTAAAGTTGCTAATGTGGCATATAGTGCCGTAAGATATTCTAAGTTGTCGTACGATGTTTAAATGACTCGGAGGAATTAATTAGGTTTATTATGGTGTTTTAAGGTTTCGTACGGTGTTGTAAGGTGTTCTTAGGAGGTTTAAGGCGTCCTAAGTTAAACTAACGTGCTTTTCATGGTTCTAATGTGCATACAGAGTCGTAAGATGTCCTAAGTTGTCGTACGATGTTCAAAGGACTCGGTCGAATTCTTTAGTTGTATTATGGAGTTTTAAGTTTACGTACGGTACAGTAAGGTGTTGTTAGGAGTTGTGAGGTGTTGTACATTATACCAACATGCTTTTCAAGGTGCTAATGTGGCATACAGAGCCGTAAGATATTCTATGTTGTCGTACGATGTTTAAATGACTCGGACGCTTGCATTAGGTTTATTAAGGAGTTTCAAGGCTCGTACGGTGTTGTAAGGCGTTCTTAGGAGTTTTAAGGTGTCCTAAGTTATACTAACATGCTTTTCATGGTTCTAATGTGCATATAGAGTCGTAACATATCCTGAGTTGTCGTACGATGTTTAAAGGACTCTGTCGAATTCATTAGGTGTAGTATGGAGTTTTATGTTTTCGTACGGTACTGTAAGGTGTTGTTAGGAGTTGTGAGGTGTTGTACATTATACCAACATGCTTTTCAAGGTGCTAATGTGGCATACAGAGTCGTAAGATGTCCTAAGTTGTCGTACGATGTTTAAATGACTCGGACGCTTTCATTAGGTTTATTAAGGAGTTTTAAGGTTTCGTACGGTGTTGTAAGGTGTTCTTAGAAGCTTTAAGGCGTGTCCTAAGTTATACTAACATGCTTTTCAAGGGGCTAATATGGCATACAGGGTCGTAAGATGTCCAAAGTTGTCGTAGGATGTTCAAAGGACTCGGACAAATTCATTAGGTGTATTATGGAGTTTTAAGTTTACGTACGGTACTGTAAGGTGTTGTTAGGAGTTGTGTGGTGTTGTCCGTTATACCAACATGCTTTTAAAGTTGCTAATGTGGCATATAGTGCCGTAAGATATTCTAAGTTGTCGTACGATGTTTAAATGACACGGAGAAATTCATTAGGTTTATTATGGAGTTTTAAGGTTTCGTACGGTGTTGTAAGGTGTTCTTAGGAGTTTTAAAGCGTCCTAAGTTATACTAACGTGCTTTTCAAGGGGCTAATAAGGTTCAAAGGACTTAGACGCTTTCATTAGGTGTATTAAGGAGTTTTAAGTTTACGTACGGTACTGTAAGGTGTTCTAAGGAGTTATGAGGTGTTGTACATTATACAAACATGCTTTTAAAGTTGCTAATGTGGCATATAGTGCCGTAAGATATTTTAAGTTGTCGTACGATGTTTAAATGAATCGGAGGAATTCATTAGGTTTATTTTGGAGTTTTAAGGTTTCGTACAGTGTTGTAAGGTGTTCTTAGGAGTTTTAAGGTGTCCTAAGTTATACTAACGTGCTTTTCATGGTTCTAATGTGCATACAGAGTCGTAAGATGTCCTAAGTTGTGTACGATGTTAAAAGGACTTAGACGCTTTCATTAGGTTTGTTTTGGAGTATTAAGATTTCGTAAGTTGTTGTAAGGTGTTCTTAAGAGTTTTAAGGCGTCCTAAGTTATACTAACGTGCTTTTCAAGGAGCTAATATGGCATACAGGATCGTAAGATGTCTTAAGTTATCGTACGATGGTCAAAGGACTCAGATGAATTCATTAGGTGTATTATGGAGTTTTAAGTTTACGTACGTTACTGTAAGGTGTTGTTAGGAGTTGTGTGGTGTTGTCCATTATACCAAGATGCTTTTAAAGTTGCTAATGTGGCATATAGTGCCGTAACATATTCTAAGTTGTCGTACGGTGTTTAAATAACTCGGAGGAATTCATTAGGTTTATTTTGGAGTTTTAAGGTTTCATCCGGTGTTGTAAGGTGTTTTTAGGAGTTTTAAGGTGTCCTAAGTTATACTAACGTGCTTTTATGGTTCTAATGTGCATACAGAGTCGTAAGATGTCGTAAGTTGTCGTACGATGTTTAAAAGACTCAGTCGAATTCTTTAGGTGTATTATGGAGTTTTAAGTTTACGTACGTAATGTAAGGTGTTATTAGGAGTTGTGTGGTGTTGTCCATTATACCAACATGCTTTTAAAGTTGCTAATGTGGCATATAGTGCCGTAAGATATTTTAAGTTGTCGTACGATGTTTAAATGACTCAGAGGAATTCATTAGGTTTATTATGGAGTTTTAAGGTTTCGTACGGTATTGCAAGGTGTTCTTAGGAGTTTTAAGGCGTCCTAAGTTACACTAACGTGCTTTTCAAGGGGCTAATAAGGCATACAGGGTCGTAAGATGTCCTAAGTTGTCGTACGATGTTCAAAGGACTTAGACGCTTTCATTAGGTGTATTAGGGAGTTTTAAGTTTACGTACGGTACTGTAAGGTGTTCTTAGGAGTTATGAGGTGTCGTACATTATACAAACATGCTTTTAAAGTGGCTAATGTGGCATACAGAGCCGTAAGATATTCTAAGTTGTCGTACGATGTTTAAATGACTCGGAGGAATTCATTAGGTTTATTATGGAGTTTTAAGGTTTCGTACGGTGTTGTAAGGTGTTCTTAGGAGTTTTAAGGCGTCCTACGTTATACTAACGTGATTTTCAAGGGGCTAATATGGCATACAGGGTCGTAAGATGTCCTAAGTTGTCATACGATGTTCAAAGGACTCGGAAAAATTCATTAGGTGTATTATGGAGTTTTAAGTTTACGTACGGTACTGTAAGGTGTTGTTAGGAGTTGTGTGGTGTTGTCCATTATACCAACATGCTTTTAAATTTGCTAATGTGGCATATAGTGTCGTAAGATATTCTAAGTTGTCGTATAATGTTTAAATGACTCGGAGGAATTCATTAGGTTTATTATGGAGTTTTAAGGTTTCGTACGGTGTTGTAAGGTATTCTTAGGAGTTTTAAGGCGTCCTAAGTTATACTAACGTGCTTTTCAAGGGGCTAATATGGCATACAAGGTCGTAAGATGTCCTAAGTTGTCGTACGATGTTCAAAGGACTTAGAAGCTTTCATTAGGTGCATTAGGGAGTTTTAAGTTTACGTACGGTACTGTAAGGTGTTCTTAGGAGTTATGAGGTGTTGTACATTATACAAACAAGCTTTAAAAGTTGCTAATGTGCCGTAAGATATTTTAAGTTGTCGTACGATGTTTAAATGACACGGAGGAATTCATTAGGTTTATTATGGAGTTTTAAAGTTTCATACGGTGTTGTAAGGCGTTCTTAAGAGTTTTAAGGCGTCCTAAGTTATACAACGTGCTTTTCAAGGTGCTAATGTGCATACAGAGTCGTAAGATGTCCAAAGTTGTCGTACGATGTTCAAAGGACTTAGACGCTTTCATTAGGTTTGTTTTGGAGTTTTAAGGTTTCGTAAGTTGTTGTAAGGTGTTCTTTGGAGTTTTAAGGCGTCCTAAATTATACTAACGTGCTTTTCAAGGGGCTAATATGGCATACAGGGTCGTAAGATGTCTTAAGTTGTCGTACGATGGTCAAAGGACTCGGATGAATTCATTAGGTGTATTATGGAGTTTTAAGTATACGTACGGTACTGTAAGGTGTTCTTAGAAGTTGTGAGGTGTTGTACATAATACAAACATGCTTTTAAAGTTGTTAATGTGGCATACAGAGCCGTAAGATATTCTAAGTTGCCGTACGATGTTTAAATGACTCGGAGGAATTCATTAGGTTTATTATGAAGAGTTTTAAGGTTTTGTACGGTGTTGTAAGGTGTTCTTAGGAGTTTTAAGGCGTCCTAAGTTATACTAACGTGCTTTTCATGGTTCTAATGTGCATACAGAGTCTTAAGATGTCCTAAGTTGTCGTACGATGTTCAAAGGACTCGGTTGGATTCTTTAGGTGTATTATCGAGTTTTAAGATTACGTACTGTATTGTAAGGTGTTGTTAGGAGTTGTGAGGTTGTACATTATACCAACATGCTTTTCAAGGTGCTAATGTGGCATACAGAGCCGTAAGATATTCTAAGTTGTCGTACGATGTTTAAATGACTTAGAGGAATTCATTAGGTTTATTATGGAGTTTAAGGTTTTGTACGGTGTTGTAAGGCATTCTTAGGAGTTTTAAGGCGTCCTAAGTTATACTATCGTGCCTTTCAAGGTGCTAATGTGCATACAGAGTCGAAAGATGTCCTAAGTTGTCGTACGATGTTCAAAGGACATAGACGCTTTCATTAGGTTTATTATGGAGTTTTAAGGTTTCGTACGGTGTTGTAAGGTGTTCTTAAGAGTTTTAAGGCGTCCTAAGTTATACTAACGTGCTTTTCAAGGGGCTAATATAACATACAGGGTCGTAAGATGTCCTAAGTTGTCGTACAATGTTCAAAGGACTCGGACGAATTCATTAGGTCTATTATGGAGTTTTAAATTTACGTATGGTACTGTAAGGTGTTCTTAGTAGTTGTGAGGTGTTGTACATTGTACTAACATGCTTTTAAAGTTGCTAATGTGGCATACAGAGCCGTAAGATATTCTAAGTTGTCGTACAATGTTTAAATGACTTGGAGGAATTCGTTAGGTTTATTATGGAGTTTAAGGTTTCGTACGGTGATGTAAGGCTTTCTTAGGAGTTTTAAGGCGTCCTAAGTTATACTAACGTGCTTTTCAAGGTGCTAATGTGCATACAGAGTCGTAAGATGTCCTAAGTTGTCGTACGATGTTCAAAGGACTTAAACGCTTTCATTAGGTTTGTTATGGAGTTTTAAGGTTTTGTACGTTGTTGTAAGGTGTTCTTAGGAGTTTTAAGGCGTCCTAAGTTATACTAACGTGCTTTTCAAGGGGCTAATATGGCATATAGGGTCGTAAGATGTCTTATGTTGTCGTACGATGTTCAAAGGACTCGGACGAATTTATTAGATGTATTATGGAGCTTTAAGTTTACGTACGGTACTGTAAGGTGTTCTTAGGAGTTGTGAGGTATTGTACATTATACAAACATGCTTTTAAAGTTGCTAATGTGGCAAACAGAGCCGTAAGATATTCTAAGTTGTCGTACGATGTTTAAATGACTCTGAGGAATTCATTAGGTTTATTATGGAGTTTAAGGTTTCGTACGGTGTTGTAAGCGTTCTTCGGAGTTTTAAGGCGTCCTAAGTTATACTAACGTGCTTTTCAACGTGCTAATGTGCATACAGAGTCGTAAGATGTCCTAAGTTGTCGTATGATGTTCAAAGGACTCGGTCGAATTCTTTAGGTGTATTATGGAGTTTTAAGATTACGTACTGTATTGTAAGGTGTTGTTAGGAGTTGTGAGGTGTTGTACATTATACCAACTTGCTTTTCAAGGTGCTAATGTGGCATACAGAGCCGTAAGATATTCTAAGTTGTCGTACGATGTTTAAATGACTCGGAGGAATTCATTAGGTTTATTATGGATTTTAAGGTTTCGTACGGTGTTGTAAGGCGTTCTTAGGAGTTTTTAGGTGTCCTAAGTTATACTAACGTGCTTTTCACGGTTCTAATGTGCATACAAAGTCGTAAGATTTCGTAAGATGTCGTACATTGTTCAAAGGGCTCGGTCAAATTCTTTAGGTGTATTATGGAATTTTTAGTTTAAGTACGGTACTGTAAGGTGTTGTTAGGAATTGTGAGGTGTTGTACATTATACCAACATGCTTTTCAAGGTGCTAATGTGGTATACAGAGCCAAAAGATATTCTAAGTTGTCGTACGATGTTTAAATGACTCGGAGGAATTCATTAGGTTTATTATGGAGTTTTAAGGTTTCGTACGGTGATGTAAGGTTTCTAAGTAGTTGTAACGCGTCCTACATTATTCTAAATTGCTTTTCGTGTTGCTAATGTCGCATAGTGAGTCGTAACATGTCCTGAGTTGTCGTACGATGTTTAAATGACTCGGAGGAATTCATTAGGTTTGTTATGGAGTTTTAAGGTTTCGTACGTTGTTGTAAGGTGTTCTTAGGAGTTTTAAGGCGTCCTAAGTTATACTAACGTGCTTTTTAATGGGCTAATATGGCATACAGGGTCGTAAGATGTCTTAAGTTATTGTACGATGTTCAAAGGACTCGGACGAATCCATTAGGTGTATTATGGAGTTTTAAGTTTACGTACGGTACTGTAAGGTGTTTTTAGAAGTTGTGAGGTGTTGTACATTATACAAACATGCTTTTAAAGTTGCTAATGTGGCATACAGATCCGTAAGATATTCTAAGTTGTCGTACGATGTTTAAATGACTCGGAGGAATTCATTAGGTTAATTATGGAGTTTTAAGGTTTCGTACGGTGTTGTAAGGTGTTCTTAAGAGTTTTAAGGCGTCCAAAGTTTTACTAGCGTGCTTTTCAAGGGGCTAATATGGCATACAGGGTCGTAAGGCGTCCTAAGTTGTCGTACGATGTTCAAAGGACTCGGTCGAATTCATTAGGTGTATTTTGGAGTTTTAAGTTTACGTACGGTACTATAAGGTATTGTTAAGAGTTGTGAGGTGTTGTACATTATACCAACATGCTTTTGAAGGTGCTAATCTGGCATACAGAGCCGTAAGATATTCTAAGTTGTCGTACGATGTTTAAATGACTCGGAGGAATTCATTAGGTTTATTATGGAGTTTTGAGGTTTCGTACGATGTTGTACAGTGTTCTTAGGAGTTTTAAGCCGTCCTAAGTTATACTAACATGCTTTTCATGGTTCTAATGTGCATACAGAGTCATAAGATGTCCTAAGTTGTCGTACGATGTTCAAAGGACTCGGTCGAATTCTTTAGGTGTATTATGGAATTTTAAGTTTACGTACGGTACTGTAAGTGTTGTTAGGAGTTGTGAGGTGTTGTACATTATACCAACATGCTTTTCAAGGTGCTAATGTGGCATACAGATCCGTAAGATATTCTAAGTTGTCGTACGATGTTTAAATGACTCGGAGGAATTCATTAGGTTTATTATGGAGTTTTAAGATTTCGTACGGTGATGTAAGGTTTCTTAGTACTTGTAATGCGTCCTACAATATTCTAAATTACTTTTTATGTTGCTAATGTCGTATACTGAGTCGTAAAATGTCCGTAGTTGTCGTACGATGTTTAAATGACTCGGAGGAATTCATTAGGTTTGTTATGGAGTTTTAAGGTTTCGTACGGTGTTGTAATGTGTTCTTAGGAGATTTAAGGCGTCCTAAGTTATACCAGCGTGCTTTTCAAGGGGCTAATATGGCATAGAGGGTCATAAGATGTTCTAAGTTGTCGTAAGATGTTCAAAGGACTCGGACGAATTCATTAGGTGTATTATGGAGTGTTAAGTTAACGTACGGTACTGTAAGGTGTTGTTAGGAGTTGTGTGGTGTTGTCCATTATATCAACAGTGCTTTTAAAGTTGCTAATGTGGCATACAGAGTCGTAAGATATTCTAAGTTGCCGTACGATGTTTAAATGACTCGGAGGAATTCATTAGGTTTATTATGGAGTTTTAAGGTTTCGTACGGCGTTGTAAGGTTTTCTTAGGAGTTCTAAGGCGTCCTAAGTTATACTAACGTCCTTTTCACGTGTCTAATGTGCATACAGAGTCGTAACATGTCCTGAGTTGTCGTACGATGTTTAAAGGAATCTGTTGAATTCATTAGGTGTATTATGGAGTTTTAAGTTTACGTATGGTACCATAAGGTGTTGTTAGGAGTTTTGAGGTGTTGTACATTATACCAACATGCTTTTCAAGGTGCTAGTGTGCATACAGAGTCGTAAGATGTCCTAAGATGTTGTACGATGTTCAAAGGACTTAGACGCTTTTATTAGGTGTATTATGGAGTTTTAAGTTTCCGTACGGTACTATAAGGTGTTCTTAGGAGTTATGAGGTGTTGTACATTATACAAACATGATTTTAAAGTTGTTAATGTGGCATACAGAGAGCCGTAAGATATTTTAAGTTGTCGTACGATGTTTAAATGACTTGGAGGAATTCATAAGGTTTATTATAGAGTTTTAAGGTTTCGTACGGAGTTGTAAGGTGTTCTTAGGAGTTTTAAGGCGTCCTAAGTTATACTAACGTGCTTTTCAAGGTTCTAATGTGCATACAGAGTCATAAGATGTCCTAAGTTGTCGTACGATGTTCAAAGGACTCGGTCGAATTCTTTAGGTGTATTATGGAGTTTTAAGTTTTCGTACGGTACTGTAAGGTGTTGTTAGGAGTTGTGTTGGTCCCATTAACACCTTGAATCAGAAATTTATGAGGATTTTGGATCAAAAGGACATAAAATATTAGAATATGGATGAACTCATGAAGAACACAATGAAAACCCTTAATTGATCTTAATTTGATTGCATCAGATGTAACAAAGTGGAAACCCCAATCAATGACTCATTCAAGCCCCCTAAACACTAATTGCCATTTACTATTTATAGCCTAATGACACTTTGGACTAATGACAATTATGACCCTAAACTTAGACTAAAACATGACAAACGGAAATAATACAAATAAAACTCTAATGTTTAGTCTAATATATATTTTGTCATTAATGACAAAATATATATATTACATAAAATACTAAAATGACGAAAACGATTAAATATATTTTGTTGACACAAAATATATTTATTAACAATTAAACTCTGTCGCCTTCAACGTCTTGTCTCTATCTTCGTCCCGAACGCGTCGTCTTGACTTTTGCATTGACTTTGACCGTAGACGTTGACTTCTGTTGACTTTGACTGTGTTGATAATATTAGACTACAATTCAAGTCCAACAATACTCCCCCATAGTCTATTATTATCAACGTCTTGCATCGTGTTCAGCACCGATAAGTCAATACTGCTGGATCTTCAATTTGGTAAGCTTCAGTCTTAATTTCAGCTCCAACAAAACTCCCCCAAGACTGATGCTAGCCAAATTTTATTGCTGAAGATCCTTTTATCTCACAAGCTTCCCCATTTAATGTGCTCCCCCATTTTGCGTACATCCTTTCTTAAAATCTGGAACTGCTTTCCAACAATCTTTTCTTGAGTGCTTCAGAATATGTAGGAGGAGGATTCCTAGCTCGGTATCTTCTGAAAACTTTGAGGAACAGGTTCTCTGGTCAGGTGCTTTGCTCAACTGATGATCGGCCATCACTTGCAGCAAATATCTGTAACACAATCACAAACAAAATCTCGAGATTTCTCATTAGATCATTTCATTTAACATAAATAAACCCGTGTTTATTTGTGTATGAAAAACAAACGAACTCGTGTCCGTTTGTGTGTGCAATTTCCCGTGAAATGCAAGTGAAAATGATAAAATTTTAATAGCATAATATGGAAGATTTGAAAATAATTTGAAATGAAAATCTTTTTGGATTTTTTTTAATTAAAATTAAAAATTCGAAAATGAGAGGACGAGTCCGACAAGATCACAAATATTTTAGACAAAGAGAACACATCCCATAAGGCACACACGACCAACAAGACTCAAGAACCCAAACATAAAATAAGGATAATAAAAGAAATTTTCATGAAGGATATTAGATAATGCGTTTCTAGCGACCATCCGGAGAAACATAGACTTGGCAAGATTGTCAATATGTTTGTCCATTTAAACCCATGCCTTGTTCCTTTCAACAAACAACCTGTGACGATCTTATCATGTTTTGGTTCGATTTGAAGAAACTCAAGCGACTTGGTTTTCACAGACATTCAGCAAAGTAACTTGTCCTAACATCAGGTTTATCGAGCAATATGATTGACTTTGCTTGAAATTCTTGGATCAAATCTTGAATATTGATCGATTCATGAGCCACTTTTGACATTCTGCAATTTTTGCATGTTTGGGAGTGGAGCTTGTCAACAATGATTCTTTTGAACACATTGCGACTTATTATTTGGGAAACTCAAATGGTTAGAGCTCCAGGTCTATACTGACGTATAACAGAGGAGATAAACATTTGAGCATGCTCGGTGAATCTTCAGGTCAATACTTCCGTATAGCAGAGAAGATCCACCAACTCCAGGTCAATACTTCCGTATAGCAGAGGAGTTAAGCACTTTGACTCAATACATTCTGAGGAGTTAACAAGTAACTCACTCAGAGGTTTTTCTGAAGAGCAACACTAGCAGCTTTTTATTTTGTTTTGCTAACTAGAAACTCAATTCAGGGCTAGGGTGAGGGTGATTTGGGATATTTGGGGAAATCAAGACAAAGATTTGACGCTCTCAACCCATTTTTGTCAAAACTTATTACTTTGTGCAGGCCAAATGTCTGTGAAAGTACTCCTCATCACCGAGCTCTTTTTGAATTTAGTTTGATCACAGAATTGCTGTCTAATTGTATTCGGGCTGAGCCTATTGACACATCATTACACAAATCATTATCCTCCTTCAGATGCTATCCATACAAACCTGAAACCTTCAAAAGACACAGAATATTTACACAGAAAGGACTTTGCACTAATGACATTCAATTCATTTTCATTTGAGATTTTACTCCCCCAAAATTTCTATTTCAGCACAAAATTGAAATTTTCAAAAGACTCAAGAGCGACCTCAAAGGGATGAGAAAACTTGATCAAAAAATACAAGTAAAAATGTTAGACTCCTTTTTTTTTAATTTTTTAATAATTTTTTTTAATCCTCTTTTTTACTATTTACAATATATAAAATAGAAATTACGAAAGAAACGTCTTCCATATTACTTTATCAAAAGATGATAAATGAGTTATCAAGAAAAATACTGTGCTTGTGAAAATCAGATATGAGAAAATCAGAGAAAAATCCAGACTGTGGATAAGATACCAGAACCATAACCTGTTTGTTCCACCTCAAATTTAAATAAGGAACATTCTTTGTCAGTAAACCGGATTACTAACAGTCCTCCTGAAATGTTCCTGCACTCATCAACAGATTAGTTAGAAAGGGGAACCCAGGCCATCGTACTCCTGGGCGTTCCATTTTCATCAGTGTAAGACACTTGTCTATGCACACAACCTGTTCTCGTATCAATTATCTTTTCCTCAATCTTTTTAATTTGCCAAATTTGTTTAGGTTCAAACATTTTCGATTTGAAAGAGTTAAATTTGGAAATCATTTTCTGTTTAAGCCCCGAGGAAAAAGGTTTTGTTTTTGTTGATGTGGTCACATTCATCTTTGAATCATGTGAAACCGGCTTCACATGAGAAGGTGGGGATGGAATGTTCGTCATCCGACCATTCAAAGATGTATGATTATTAACTTGAAATTCAAATAAACAAACATGTTTACCTTTACCAAGTGGAGGATTCTTTCTAGACACTAATCCGGAGAAGCAAACCTGTTTGCCTTTACCGTCCGAAGCATGTCCTTTTGGGCATTTCTTGAGCACATGATCATCCTTTCCACACTTGAAGCAAGCCTTGAATGGCTTTTGATGCTTGACTGGCTCGTATGGAGCAGTTGGGGGTGGGGCTTTCTTCGAGCTTGATGCAACTTGTTGAGAGGCTTTTGGCGTCTTTTGTCGAGTTGTGGGTGGTTGCCTGATTTTTATTTTGCTTTGTTGGATGGGAGATGAGATCTTCACTTGCTTGTTCTCAAGTCTTTTACAAACTTGAGATATGATGGACAGAGGTGAAGGCTTCTTCTTTTGAGCTTTTGATGGATGGCTTGCCTGTTTTGCAGCTGGGACTGAGATCCGGATTTGTCTTGATTCAGGTTTTGGAAGCATTTCAGATTTGACAGTTGCAGATGACATCTTGATCTTTGAAACTCCAAGACTCTCCTTTGTCTTTGATTCATCATCAGAACTTGTCCAGTCTTCAATAATTACCTCTGCTTCCAACGGATCTTGATTGATGGCTTGATGATTACGTGAATCCGGCTTTATCTCTTCCTTCGCAATCAGGACAGGCTCAAAAATAGGAATTTCACCTGCTTTAAACTTGTCAAAAAAGTTAGAAGAAACAGATTGTACAAATTTACTAACACCGGAAACTGAACAATCATTGGCTTGATTGTCAGTATCCGGTTTACTGTATCCAATACCAGTCGGGGACTCATAATCATCTCGCACCTCTTTAAGATTCACATTCTCCAATCCTGCATACAAACTATCAGTATTTTTCTGAATTATTTCATGAATCAACTCATTTGTCGGGTGTGGAGTTGGTGTAGGAGAGTAACAGTAAGTGCTGGGAGGAGGATATACAAAAGCCTTATCTTCATGACCCAACCCAGTCTTAATACGAGCCCCTCGTTGGCTTTTGATTAAATCCTCAAGTTTCATCCCCGAAATTGTCCATTTTTCGAGTTTCGTTTGCAACTTACTGGTTTCAAACTCAGTCAGGGCGACACGTTCAGTTAGCATATTGACTTCCACATTACTTTTCAAAAGATTTGTTTTCAAATGTTCATTTTCTTTCAAAGCTTCTCTTAATTTGACAAAATATTTTGACTCGTTAAGTTTAAGTTCTTTATTTACCTGAGTCAAATATTTTTCATTTTCGATTAACAATTTGTTAGCTTCATAAATACCAAATAAACGAGTTCTGCAATCAGAAGAACACATATCCTGAACTGTCTCGTATGGAAGCTCCATGATGATTTGTTCAGAAGCAAGAGCCTTCTCGCAGTTGCAGACTCTGGTATTTGTCTTTTGTTCCTCCTCCTTCTTAGCATCACAAGCTTTATCATTTAATTCTGCTCCATCTTTACCCACTGATGTCTGCTTAATCTCCCCTTGTACCTTTTCAATTTCAGGTTTCGGTAAACCTTTGAAATTGGAGGTAGAAACTGATATCTCTTCTGGTTTCTCTTTGGAGATTGAGGTCATCTTTGAATTCAGAGACATCGCTTCATCGTACTCACCACATTTGATATCCAACTCCATTTCTTTTAGTTTGTTCATCACCTCCACCAGTTTGTAATCAATAAATCCTCTTTCTCTTCTAATCGATTTTCCATGTGAACTCCACTCTGGTGGGAGAGAATCAAGCAATCGCTGAACCTGTTCATGATTTCCGAGTTTTGGATCATGCTTCTTCAGGTTATTTGTCACCATCACAAATCGATCAAGAAACACGGGCATCCTTTCTTTCTTTAAAACTGCAAAATAATCAAACCGGCTTTGTGCCATTGTGAGATCATCAGATTCGAAGGATTTAAAAAGTTCTGCATAAGCCATTTTTTTTAATCGAAAACCCGTTTAAAATTTGGCCTAAAAATAAATTTTAGAAAGTCCCGGCCACAGATAAAACTTTCGTCTCAACAAACAAACTTTGGCCCAAAAACTGACAATATAAAAACCCGGCCAAAGACGTCACTTTTCAAAATTTAATGACGAGTTTAACGAAAACGCCCATAAAATTTTAACTTTAAAAAACCCGGCGAGTAGAATAATGGCAATCAAAGACCCGACCCACCAGTTTAATGTCTTAATATGACGGGTCCTCACAGTCCAATTCTGTAGTCCATTTAAAAAAGACCAAGTTTTAACAACCCACTAAAAACTCGGCCCAACTGCAAATTAATTCATGATCCATTAAGCTTAAGCCCACAACCTTAGCATAACCCTAACCCTAAAACGATTTTTTTTTTAGAGTCAGCCGCCCAAGAAAGAATTTAAACAACAATAACACCCTTCTTTACCTACACCTTATCTCTAACTCTCTCTTAACTTATCTCTTATCCCTCTCTCTTCATCAAACAAACAACAACTACTTCAAGTCTTCAACAACACAAATCAATACACTCTCTCTCTCAGTTCTATCTCTTCAAACTTTCCCTCTCTCTCTGGTAAACCAGCACACAACATCAACACAGCAGAAGAACACTACTCTCTCTCTCTCTCTTCGTCACTCTCTCTCTAAACATCCATACATACAACACACACACAACCTTATCTCTTGTCCCAAACAAACACACACAAACATCTTCTGTTCGATCTCTCTCTGAAACGAAACACATAACATCAACAGCTTTCTTCTTTTTCTGTTTCCAACACAACAAACATACAAATCTTTCTTTCTCTTTGTTTCGTTTTAACAATAGCAGCTCAAACAACAACAAGCTTCAAACATCTTCAACACACAAACAATCTCTCTCTCTCTCTCAGCTTTAACAAACAACAACACACAAACACAACAACAACACACTTCAACCACTTGTTCTCTCTCTCTTGAACTCAAATATGTCTGATCTGCTGCTGCTGTTCTTCATCTGCTGTTGGTGTTTGTTGATTTCATGAAACAAGAACTCTCAAACATACAATAACATCACTTCTGCTGCTGTTCTCCCTTTCATGTTTGTTCTTTATGAACATACACACAGCAGCATACATACACAAGCACGATCTACTGCTGCTCGGTTTCTTTCAAAACCAAAGACACACAAACAAGATCTGCTACTGCTGTTTCTTTCACCTCGATCTGCCGAGTAAAAAAAAATCTATGGCGTTTGTTATTTCTTCATGTTTTTAAATCGCAGCCACTTCAAACACTTTTAGGTTCTCTTGTTCGGAATCTGAAACAACAACAACAACATACAAACACACTAGATCTGCTGCTTCTTCTTTGCTTTCTGTTTACTCGACAGATGACAACAACAACAGCATCACAACATCATCACAAGCTCAATAGATCCGTTTCTTCTTCTTCTACCCTTTTCTTTTTGTTTGTTTTAAGTGATGTTAAAGGTGTAAACCTTGTTACGGTGGTGAGATGAGTATGGAGGTGGGTTGGAGACGTGATGGTTATGGAATGGGTGGTTTGGTTTAGGTTGTGTTGTTGATGGTTTTAAATGGGTTTATGGTTGATATAGGTTTTAGATTTGTTGATGTGGTGAAAAGAAATGATGGTTTGGATGTGTAGATCCGAGATGAACATGTGGTTTTGTGTATTTGGTTATGGGTATGGTTTGAAAGTTATGGTTAGAGGTTGTTTCGGGTGGATATGTTTATGGTTGAAGTTGGATATGATGAATGTGGTTGTAAGGTTGTAGATCTGATTGTTTTTTAAAAGACAGATTGGTTGTTGTTGTTATGGGTTATGGTTTGAAATGGTTCAAAGGTAACAGATCTGAACAGTTTAATGTGTAGTTGATTGTTGGTGCAGGAAATATGACAACAAATGGTTGGTTCGCTCAGATCTGGATGGTTTCGTAAGGTAGTGTCTGCAAGAACCTATAGATTCGCCGGCTTACAAAGTGTCAGGCGAACTTATAGGTTCGCTAAGAACAACGGGCGAATCTATGCAAATGCTTGGAATAGATTCGCCAAAATTTTGAACTTTCGTTCAGATATTAACTAGATTCGCTGGTCTTGCAGATTTGAAGATTTGAAGAACACCAAGAACACACACACACACTATGTGTGAGAGAAAACACTTTGGATCTGAATTTTTCTTATATTTTCTTGAAGATCTCAGCTTCTAGATCTAAGATACGTTGTTGAAATCAACAGATCTGATGATTGTTGATGTAGATCTGATGATTTTGAAATTAGATCTGATTTCTCTCACTAAAAACCCATCAGATCTACTTTCTCTTTCTACAATTTCTTGACAAATCTCTAATAATCAGCTTCAATCTTCATCAAAATGATTCAATTGGATCTCTGTTAGGCTCTGATACCATATTGTTGGTCCATTTTGATCGAGATTTCAGTGCTATAATGATTTGTAATACAATGAAACACACTTGAATCAACCAAACAAAGTCCAATATGACCCAAAACACTATAACAAGATCAAAACAATATAACCAGAGGAAATCAAGCTACAAAGATAGTGAAAATATGCTCCTAGCACCTCCAGCCATCACACACACAATTTAGGGTTTGATAAAATATGCAAAAGTTGTATTGCAATGAGAAAACATTACAATATATAGTTCAGCCATAGATTCGCTGACAGATTCGCTGACAGCGAATCTATCAAGCGAACCAAATAGCTTTGCCGGGCACAATATAGGTTCGCCCGGTCGACAAAACTGAACAATAAACAAAAAACTATTCTATGCTACGGGCGAATCTATAGATTCGCTCGTAGGTTCACTAGAACAAAAACTATAAAATATATAACAAAAGATATAACACCGACATGCCAGTGAGTCCGACCTATACATGACTATCAATACTCCCCCTAGGTTGGACCTCACTCGGGGAAGTCTTCTATTTGAGCTCCGTCTTTTTCGGCTTCAGAGTTGTTCGATAAACGCTCCTGCCCTTGATTTAATCTCGGCCAATGGATTAGTCACATCTTCAGATCCGGCCTCATCATCTTCACTAAATACCAGCAACGACTCCACAAACTCAGCTTCGGTGTCAACTGTATCAGGCACATCAAGGTCAATAGTTTCCGCCTGAATATTTTCTGTATGCTCCTCACCAATCACATCCAATTCAACAACCTCAACAGGTTTCTCAAACCTCTTCACGATAGATTCATCAAGCTGTTTGGACAAGTCATCAATATCCATTCTCTGTTCGTCAGTCATCCTCAGCCTTTCTTTTACCTTCCTCAATTCAGTACGTACACCCCGGGCTTTGTTAGCGACTTTCACGAACAAGTTCGCTTCAACCCTCGTATCATCTCCAGCCCCGTGCTTAATTCTGTTCTCACACAATATCTTCAGATCAGCATCGCAGAAGGAGAAGATTTCCATAGGATCAAACAGGCGAATTTGCGGACGATCTTCTCCTTTAAGTCTAATAACCGCCTCACCCGTACCATTGTCATAAAACCATTTCAGAAATTCTTGTAGACGTGGAGGCTGAGTGTCAGGAACCCTAACCCTTGTCATAATCTTTGGAGCCTCAATCTTCAACACAACTTTTCCTTTCCAAGAAACCCAATGTCTGTCCTTTTTCTGCCTCATCCTTTGGGGCTTCTGGTACCCAGAATCAGCAAAATTGTTCTCAGCAGCCTTTCTAAGCGTAACCTCAAATGCACACGCTCTCCCACTATCTTCCTTTCCCAAAAGAGGTAGCTCAGCCAACCTACGCAAGTCCCATCGAGGCAAGGTAGCAAAATGTTTACTGTTCCTGATATAACAAATATCCCCACCTCTTCTTTTGATCATATACGCATCCACAAGTGAATTGTATTTCCATGCTATAACATGCCTGTCCAACTGAGAAGTGTTCGGTTCGTCGAGATGTTGGAAGATAGGCACTTCTGGAATGACCTCTTCATCTTTTCTAAACCACTCCGATTTATCTAAGTCAATGTGCTCAAACTGATAAGCTACACTCTTCTCTCCAACATTGTACTTTTCTGGCTCATCTTCCAAATCCTCCTCACTATCAATATTCACATCAACTTCCGGTTCGTCGATCAAACTAAAATTCACACTAGAACCTCCAACAACCTCAGTCCCTGTAAAAGCATCCAAATCAATACCCATGTCTTCATCAAACACCTCTTCAGCAGCTTTCCCTTTATCCTTATTCTCAAAAGCAGATTGCATTAACGGATACTTTGCAGCATCCGTTAAGCTTTTCAGTTCTAATTCAGACATCGCTGGATCCGACCCATCCTTCTCCTTCAGACTGTTCAGCTCCTTGAATATTCTAATGATCAAACACTATTGGTCCCTCATCATTCGACCCATCTCAGTAATCACAGTCAGTTTTTCTGCATCCTTTGTCTCTAGATCAGCACATCTACTTTTCAGATCACTATCTCAGACTTCAGACTTGCTATTTCGCCCTTCAACTCACAAACAGATTCAGCAGATGTACCTGAAACATCGTGCTTAGTTTTCTTTGCAGCTTCAGTGGGTGCATCTGATTTTCTCTTCGTCCTTTTCTCCCTACCCACATCAATCTCAGCCTGTACTTCGTCAATTTCACGATCTAAATCATAATCCTTGTCCTTCGCATACTGTTTTCGCTTCCTCAGCTTTTTCTCAATAACCTCAATATTCTCACCCCCCTTTTTCTATCAATCTCCATCAGCCTTTGTATGTACCCATCTATCAGCAGGGTACATATTTTCCCATAAATATGATGTCCTACCAACACAATCTGATCTCACTGATTTGCAGTCACCAAATATCCTAGAATGCATCGACCAGATGTTCAGCACATCACCAATGACTGGCAGATTTGGCAGCTTGTCATTCAGAATCATCTGCACGAATCTAGGATACATCAACCACTTGTTCCCCTTTGTAGCATGAATGTTTTCGAGCATGTAGTTGTAGATGATCTTTGCTAGATTTGCCTTCTGCCCTCGACAAAACAAAACCATGGCCCTTGCCCAGTCCAGATTCAGCCCATCAGTACCACCCTTCCTATGATCAAGGCACATTATAAACACGTGTGCAATGTACCTCCATTCCTTGATCAAATATGATTTGACAAACTCCATCTTCTCCCCCGGCATAGGACCCTCATAACCCGCAGTCCTAAAAGCACCATATACTTCTTCTGCCGTCATCTTTACTTCATCACCAACATCATTCTCTAACCTCAAAACCCTTGCCACATCAGCTTCAGTAAACTCTACATCAAACCCATTAACTTTGGCACAAATTCTTGATGGTTGCACAGAAACATTCATCACCGCTGTTCTCCAAAAATCTCGTATATAGTCGGTAAATGAGAAATAACGTGATGAATGTCAGAAGATTTCAGCCACCTGATACAGTCTTTATATCCAACAGCCTTCTCGTGATTCTCGTCCAGTAAAGCACACATATTGTGCTTTCTTTCAAAAAATAATGTAGACATCGTGCCT
The DNA here is from genome assembly GCA_030867185.1 of Tagetes erecta. NCBI lineage: Eukaryota > Viridiplantae > Streptophyta > Magnoliopsida > Asterales > Asteraceae > Tagetes > Tagetes erecta. The sequence goes on along the minus strand of CM061497.1, from coordinate 18,833,303 downwards.
GAAAAATAAACGGAAATTGATCAGAAACGTGAAATTATGAAACAGTGTTTAGATTCGCTGGATAAAAGAGGTTCGCTGCACGGGCGAACCTGAGATTTGGCACCAGAACCTATAAATTCGCTGACATGAAAAATCAGTCATTTGGTCGAGCGAATGTATAGGTTCGCTAGAAACAATCGGGCGAATCTATGCTGATGCATGGACGGCATAACAGCATAGGTTCGCTCGAAGTTTTGAACTTTCGTTCAGGTTCGCCAGACGAACACATAGGTTCGCTGAAACCCTAGATTTTGAAAAACGCCCATATCTCAGACGAAAAACCATAATCGTACAATTAAGGTAACAATCAGGCATTATAATCATGAAACGAGGATATTACAATGTAAATATCTAACCAATAACACAAACCAATCATTAAACGCAGATTATATAACAGGTCGATGGATTAAAAGCACAGTTAATGAGATGAAAACATTGATTAAATGGAAGACGATTACATACCAGATGGTCAAAAACGATTTAAGATCAAGAAAAATCGGTAGTGAGTGAGAATCGAACTTGCGAAAAAGATTTGAAAGTCGTACGGTCAACAGTAACAGCGAACTTGTGATAGAAAAATTGCAGACAGAACATATATATATGACGGGGAAGGTTACCGTACAAAATGGATTTTGCCTAAGAAGCGTGAGAAGTGATATTTAAACACATCAAAACCGGGTCAAACAAACTCAGATTGAACTCATTCTTGCGGCGTTAGAACCGTGTCGTCAAACCCCCGCCCCCACCACCCAAAAAACCTAAAACCCCCCACCCCCACCCCCCAAAAACCTAAATCACCCGACCCGCACCTTCTAAAAACCTAAAAACCACCCACCCACCACCCAAAAAACCTAAAACCCCCCACCCCTACCCCCCAAAAACCTAAACCCCATCCACCCACCCCCTAAAAACCTAAACCCCTCACCCCATCCATATAAAAGCCTAAAATCTAAAACTAAACCCTAAAAGCTAAATCCCAATGCTAAACCCTAACCTTAAGCTAAAAACTAAATTTTTAAGCTAAACCCTAAAAGTTAAACCCTAGAAGCTATGATGATAAAGCTCGACGAGACGGTTCCAACGCCGCTTGAATGAGCTCAAACAGAGTTCGTTTGACCCAGTTTTGATGTGATTTAAGTCACTTCTCACACTTTTTAGGCAAAATCAATTTTGTATTTGATCTTTCTTCTATATATGACCATAGGTTCGCTGGAGATGTGAGCTAGCGAACTTCAGATTCGCTCGGTACTTATGGTCTAGAGAAAACACGGCGACAAGCATAAGTTCCGGGCGAACCTGTAGATTCGCTAGTAGGTTCGCTTGGACCCAAAAACAAGAAAAATAAAATATTTTTGTATTTTCTTAAATTTTAAATCCTTTGCAAATCCATGAAAACGCCCCACGATTTCAACGCTCCGAAAAAATAAAAACATTAAATGAAATATAAAGACATAAAAAGAAAAATAAAATAAAGTGAAAGAAAAAGCTAGAAAATAAGACTAAAGAAGGATATATATATTTTTCATGACGTTTTACGAGCAGAATCCGGAGAATCATAGATTGGCGGGATTGCAGATATGTTTGTCCATTTAAACCCATGCCTTAGTCCTTTCAACAAGAGATCGGCAGCTTCTTTTATCATGTTTTGGTTTGATTGAAGAAGCTCAGACAACTCGGTCCCCACAAACATCTAGGTAAAAAGAACAAGTTCTGTCATCAGGATATATTTGAGCAATATGATTGACTTTGCTTGAATTTCTTGGATCAAATCTTGAATATTGATCGATGCATGAACTTCTTTTGACATTTGTGCAATTTTTGCATCTTTTGTGAGTGGAGCTTGTCAACAATGATTCATTTGAACACATTGCGACTTATTATTTGGGAAACTCAAATAGTTTAGAGCTCCAGGTTTATACCGACGTATAACAGAGGAGATAAACATTTGAGCATGCTCGGTGAATCTTCAGGTCAATACTTCCGTATAGCAGAGAAGATCCACCAACTCCAGGTCAATACTTCCGTATAGCAGTGGAGTTAAGCACTTTTGACTCAATACGTTCTGAGGAGTTAACAAGTAACTCACTCAGAGGTTTTTTCTGAAGAGTAACACTAGCAGCTTTTTATTTGTTTTGCTAACTAGAAACTCGATTCAGGGCTAGGGTGAGGGTGATTTGGGATGTTTTAGGGAAATCAATGCAAAGATTTGACGCTCTCAACCCATTTTTGACAGAACCCGTAACTTTGTGCAATCCAACCATGTCAAGGGGATAATCCTTATTGCCGAGTTCTTGAACGTTATGTTTGGCTGCACAATCACTGTTTACTTTATTTTCGGGCTGAGCCTGTCTAACATATCCCAAACACAATACTTTTGACCTCCTTCAACGTCTCTTCAACATCATTTCAAAAAAACGGAGATCCTGAAATAGCAAAATTTGAAAAACTATAAGAAGTTAATCTTTAATATCTCCCCCAAAATTTCTATATAATAGCTATCTTAATAAGAAATTTTTGTTTTTCGGATTTTCTTAATATATATATACAGACCAGAGAAGAGAAAATAAAAAGAAATAAAATAAAATATAAGTGAAGGAGCGAAGAAATGCGTGACCCACAGATTTTCAAGAAAGAAAATGAAAAACTTATTTACATATTTACAAAGCCATTTTTCATAGATAAAGGTTTTCAAAAAGATATCAGTCCCAGCATAGAGATCAGTTCATAAAAACGTGGTTTGTCAAAAGTTTTTGTGAAATATCAGCTTTTTGCTTTCGAGTTTCAATAGGAATAATATCAATGAACCCCTTTTCCTGTGCGTCCCTGATGGCGTGAATTCTTGTTTCAATGTGCTTGGTACGTGTGTGATGAACTGGATTCTTGGCAATTCCAACAGCTGCTTCATTGTCACAAAAGAGTGGAGTATGAAGAAAGTTGATGTCGTAATCCATCATCTAATACTGGATCCAGAGCACTTGGCAACAGCAGCTTGAAGCAGCAATGTATTCGGCTTCTCCTGTGGACAGGGAGACGGTTGTTTGCTTCTTGCTTTGCCAGGAAACAAGACATTCGCCAAGATATTGACATCCGCCAGTGACTGATTTCCGGTTTATCCTGCAACCAGCATGATCACTATCAGAAAAAGCATGTAAATCAAAGTTCCCACCTTTTGGGTACCAAAGTCCCAAACGAGAGGAACCCTTAAGGTAACGAAAAATGCGTTTAACAGCTTTCTCGTGCGACTCCTTTGGATTGACCTGGAAGCGAGCACAGTAGCACACAGCAAATGTAATATCAGGTCGGCTGGCTGTAAGATACATGAGAGGTCCGATCATCGAGCGGTACCGATGAGCATCCACAGGATTCCCATTATCATCAGAAGTAAGACATGTTTGAGCGGTGAAGGGAATCAGTTCCGGAGAAGAATCATCCATGCCAAACTTTGTGAGGATTTCTTTGACATATTTCTCTTGGTGGATAAGAATTCCATCAGGCTTTTGTTCCACTTGCAGCCCCAAGAAGAAACACATCTCCCCCATAATTGTCATTTCAAAGCGATCCATCATCACTTTTTCAAACTCTCTACACAGCCCCTCATTTGTCGAACCAAAGATTATATCATCAACATACACTTGAACAATCAGCAGCTCACCATTCACCTCCTTCTTGAACAATGTCATATCTATAGTCCCACGAGAGAAACCTTTGCTGAGAAGATACTGTGTCGGAGTTTCATACCAGATACGTGGAGCTTGATGCAGCCCATGCAAGGATTTATCAAGCTTGTACACCTTTGAAGGAAAATCTGGATCCTCGAAACCCGGTGGTTGACATACGTAGATCTCCTCATCGATATCTCCATATAGAAATGCACATTTAACATCCATCTGATAGACTTTAAAGTCTTTGTTAGCAGCATGAGCAAGAAAGATTCTAATGGCTTCAAGGCGAGCGACTGGAGCAAAAACTTCAGTGTAGTCAATCCCCTCCTCTTGAGCAAATCCTTGGACAACCAATCTCGCCTTGTTTCTGATAACAACACCGCGATCATCTGGCTTGTTTCGGAAAACCCACTAGTGCCGATGGGACACTTATTAGGAGGAAGATCAACAAGTTCCCAAACTTTAAGCTTCCTAAATTGTTGCAGTTCGATTTGCATGGCATCAACCCAACTAGGATCTTCAAGTGCTTATTAATAATTCTTCGGAACAACTTGAGATAAGAAGGCAGCATAGAGACACTCATTAATCAAACCACTCTGACTCCGAGTTCGCACACCATCAGTAATTGATCCTATGATATAATCATGAGGATGATCTTTCAAAGTTTTGAAGTTTGTGTTGAGAAGCAAAGGGTTGGTTTGGGATGAGGATGTTTGATTAGATGGTTGTGAAGGTATATTTGAAGTTGGAGGAATTGTATTAGTGGAAGAGGTTGGAATGGAAGTGGATGATGACGGAATATCTAATAGAGAAATTGGAACAGTTTGAGGTGGTGGAGGTGGAGGTGGAGGAATGTCAAATGAAATGGGAGGTAATTGTGTAGTCGAAGGTTGTGGTTGTGGTTGTGGAGGTGGATGGTTAATAAAAGTAACTGATGAGTGTGGAATGATGTCATCATCGTCAGAGTTAGTAAGATTGAATGATTTGAAAACAGTGGTGGAATCGTAAAACCATGCAGGTTCACAGCCAATGCTTGTAGAGTTCGACTCTTACCAGTCAACATAATAAGACCCTTGCACAATCCGCGTTCGCTTGTTGTAAACACGATACGCTTTTTGTGTGTTCGAGTAACCTACAAAGAAGCATTCATCTGAAACAGCACCAAACTTCGTTTTCTGATCTTGTGTATTCAACAGAGTGCAAGAACATCCAAAGGGGCGCAGAAAATCAATTAACGGCTTTATCCCTCGAAACAACTGGTATGATGTCTTCATCTTGTCTTTGACAATCAGTACCCGATTCAGAACATAAGCTGCACAATTTACTACCTCAGCCCAGAAGATAATAGGAAGCTTTGACTCAATCAGCATAGTTCTAGCAGCCTCCACAAGAGTTCGATTCTTCCTTTCAGCAAGACCATTTTGTTGTGGTGTTCGTGCGGCGCTAAACTGTCTGAGAATACCTCGTTGTTCACAGAAAGAATTGAAGATATGGTTTCTGAATTCGGTTCCATTATCGCTTCTGATGGCTTGAACCTTTCGCTTTCCCAGAACTTCGATTTGAGGAATCAGCTTCATTAGCTCTTCAGCAGTCTCACTCTTGTTTGCCATGAATCTCACCCAGGTGTACCTTGAGTAATCATCTGTGACAACCAAGCAATAAGATTTCTTAGCAATAGATTTGACACTTATTGGACCGAATAAGTCAGTATGTAACAATTCGAGGGGTTGTGAGATAGAATTTTCAATTTTTAGTTTATGTGGCTTTTTGTGCTGCTTTCCTTTAGCACAAGCCATGAATTTCTAAACCACTGAAAAGTCTTTAAGTGGTAAACCCCTGACCAAATTGTTCTTAACCAACTTATTCAGTATTTTAAAATTAATGTGCCCTAAACGTCTATGCCATTGAAAAGATTCAAAAGATGAAGCTTTAGATAAAAGACAGGTCACGGTGGAAGTAGATTCTTTGGATCCCATATTCAGCATATATGTATCATTTCGTCTTGGAGCCCGCATGATCACCAATTCTTCAGGAATAGTAAACTCTGGCTTCAAGAACAGACATTCATTTGGAAGAAATAACACAGGGATATTCTTATCACAGATTTGTGATACACTGAGAAGATTGAATGCCAATTCCGGAACATAGTTAACGTCTTCCAAGGTTAGTGAACCATTCAAGACTTCTCCTTGACCAATCATCTACCACCCTTCTTGTCTCCCGCAAAAGCAACATATCCACCATTAATGATTCGGTAATTTGTCAGTAGGTCCTTCAACCCAGTCATATGTCTGGAACATCCACTGTCAATATGCCAATGACTATTTACAACGGATCTAGAATGTTCCTGACATATTTTAAAGATAGAAGTTAGACTTTTGAAATTGGTACCCAAGCCTTTGTGTACTTGGGTCGCGAAACAGAAGAAGAATTACAAAAGAAATTATTTACGAACGTGTTTAATCTTTTTCCAAAAGATTTTTGCCTTGAACTGTTTGTGGCAAACTCAGGGCATTGCTTAACAGTATGATCAACGTTTCCACATTTAAAGCAATGAGATTTTAAACCCACTTTGGAAACTTTATCAACAAGAATTTTATCCATTTCAATTTCTTCATCACATTCAGATAATTGAGAATTGCAATCACTGTAAGAGTCATAAGGCTCTTTTGATTTACCTGCTGTGACTTTTACCTTTTCAGATTCAGATTTAGATTTATCAATGTGATTCATGGATGAGAAAGATGATTCCCTTTCTTTAGGTTTTGAAATCCTCACAGGTGTGAAAGATGGAATTTGATGAGTAAAGAACTTTTGAAAACAATTTGTTTTGGTTTGGCTTTCAGAGACATGACCTGAAAGTTCATCTTTGTCATTCACACAAACATTTTCAATCACATCATCATTCAACATATTAAAGTTTGAAGTAGAGCACCCTAAATTACTATTACAAATAAAATTGTCTGAATGTAACACATTACTAGAAACAAAATTAATTAATCTAACGTCTTCAACAGACTTCTTTGAATCAGAATTAGAACAATCAGAACTGCTAGAACAACCAAGCCCAGTACTCCCACCATAAGCATAATCCTCTCTAACCTCTTTAAGATTTACTCCACTTAAACCTGCAATAGAGCTGTTAGTATCATTCTGTATAATCTCTTGTATCAACTCATTCGAAGGATGAGGAATTGGTGTTGGAGAATAACAGAAGGTACTAGGTGGGGGATATGGATATGCTTCATTATTATAACCCAAACATGTCTTAACTCTGGCCCCCCATTGTTTCTTGCAAAGTTCCTCCTTTTTCATGCCAGAAATAGTCCATTGTTCCAATTTATTCTTGACTTTTCTTGTCTCAAACTCAGCAAGAGTAACTTGCTCAGTTAAATAGTTTATTTCACAATTCTTTTCCAAAAGAGTTCTTTTCAAATGTTCGTTTTCTTTTAAAGCCTCTCTTAGTTTAACAAAAAATTTTGATTCATTCTCTTTAAGTTCTTTGTTAATTTTCTTTAATTCGTTTTCATTCGTCATTAACAATTTATTAGCCTTATAAATACCAATTAAACGAATTTTGCATGCGGATGAGCACATATCCTTAATAACATCGTAAGGAAGACCAATTACCAGTTTTTCGGCAGCAAGAGCACGATCACACTGGCAATAGGGAGTGCTCCTTTTGAACTCATCCACAGCATCAAGTCTTGCCTTCTCGATCATGGCTTCCAAATTTAGCTTTGACTCTTCATCATTCTTCATCTCATTCACCGCAGCTTCACAAACTAACCCCGAATGATTCAGATGCCCTTGAACAATAGCATCTGACTGATCTTCATCAACTTTCTCCGCTTTCCCTTCTTCATCTTTCTCTTCATCAACTTCACACTTTAATTCAGCAGCTTCATCATAATTCTCACCATTTTCACTATAAAATTCTTTGAAAGGATCAAAGCAATTTATATAGTTGTCCTCATCCTCAACAATCTCAGCAACCAAGGCTTGATTGATTTCTTCCTTTGTTTCTTCAATTTCTGCACTCCAATCAAAATTGGTGAGCAGTGCAGTTTCATTTCTCGGTTTCACTTCCTCAAGCCTTTCTTGAATAGGAACAGTTCTCGAATTTCCAGAATTCACGGGTTCAGTAACAGTTGGTAAAGGACATTCCCTTTTGAAATGACCCAATTGTTTGCAGTTGTAACATCTCAGCTTTCCTTTGTCATACCCGAGCTTGTTGTTCTGTCCCTGATTCCCAAAACTTTTTCGACCCGTTCTTTCCATAAACCGTCTAGCACGAAGAGTAAGCATTGCCATTTGCCATTGAATATCGGTTTCTTCAAGATCATCAGGATCCACCTGATACATATCCTCAACAGTCATACCCTTTCCCTTTAATTCACCAGCAACAAGAGCTTCATAGCTATGAACAAACATTACAAACAAAGCCATAGTGTCAGATGGAATCTGAGTGGTGACAGGTGCATTCGAACCAGAACCAACACTTGTAGATGCACCAACAGATTTAACAGACCCAAGACTTGATGATCCTCCAGATGCAGCACAAAAGATAGGAGAGTTTGCAGCGGATGTAATAAGTGCAGCATTCTGAGGAGGAATATTTGGAACCATCATAGACTGATTGTATTCTCTTCTCTTCACATCAAGATCAAATGACTTCAGCTTGTTTATAACATCCATCAGTTTAAAGTCATGAAAGTTTCTCTCTTGCTTCAACAATTTGATCTGAAGACTCCATTGAGGAGGAAGTGAATCTAGCAACTTTGTGACTTGCTCATAATTCCCCAGCTTCTCATCATACTTTTTCAGATTACTTGATACAGACAAAAAGCGGTTTGTGATGTCAGTCAAGCTTTCTTGCGAATACCCCACGAATGAATTGAACTCTTTCTCAGCTTGAGCTTTTCTGTCCAACTTCAAATCCTCATTACCATCATAGAACTCGCACAACGCATCATACAAGCTTTTGGCAATTGTGTGTTCAGCAAACCTATTGTAAATATCTTGATGCAAACAAAGTATCAATGCTCCTAAGGCCTTTTTATCGCGATCAAGCAACTTGATGTCTCCTTCAGTGAAAGTACTTGGATTAGTGTTTATTGAAGTAACAGTTCCTTCAACTTTCTTTGGCACATGCGGACCATTTACAATTGACTCCCATTGATTGTAGTCAGTGTAGTAGAAAAACGCCTTCAAACATCGCTTCCAATCTTCAAAATTTTCACCACTAACAAGCCTCGGTGGCCTGTTTGGTTGAACACTATCCAGATCATTCATGTTCAAAGTTGATTGAGTCATAATTTCAAACAGATTGTAGTTTCGCCCAAAATAAGCAGATTCGCTGGTTTAGATTCGCCCAAAGAACAGACAGATTCGCTCGGCAGATTCGCTCAACAGGCAAACAGATTCGCTCGACAGCAGACACAGTTTCGCTCAACAGATTCGCTGCCAGAACAAAGATTTGTGACCAACTGATTTTGGCAGTAAGTTCGCTAGTACAATGAGCCAAATAAGTGAACTTTCGTTCAATAAAATGTCAGATTCGCTAAGCACAAACACTAAATCCCAGAATACAAGATTGTCTTAGGTTCGCTGGATGAACACACAGATTCGCTGGATGAACAAATAGGTTCGCTGGATTACGAGCAAAACAGTTTCAGTACAAAATCAACTAGAACAGCCTCAAAACACAACCAATTGAAGATCCGTTTGTTTCTATAGCTTCCTACCACAAAATATGACAAACCCCAAGCAAATTCCAACTCAGAAACACACAAACCAGTCCAGAAATGAATCAAACAGTGTTTTGACACAAAAAAACCCAAAAACTTCACAAAAATCTCTAAGATCAAACAATCAAGAGCACTAAGGCTCTGATACCATTATACCAACATGCTTTTCAAGGTGCTAATGTGGCATACAGAGCCGTAAGATATTCTAAGTTGTCGTACGATGTTTAAATGACTCGGAGGAATTCATTAGGTTTATTATGGAGTTTTAAGATTTCGTACGGTGATGTAAGGTTACTTAGTACTTGTAACGCGTCCTACATTATTCTAAATTGCTTTTTATGTTGCTAATGTCGTATCCTGAGTCGTAAAATGTCATGAGTTGTCGTACGATGTTTAAATGACTCGGAGGAATTCATTAGGTTTGTTATGGAGTTTTAAGGTTTCGTACGGTGTTGTAAGGTGTTCTTAGAAGTTTTAAGGCGTCCTAAGTTATACTAGCGTGCTTTTCAAGGGGATAATATGGCATACAGGGTTATAAGATGTTCTAAGTTGTCGTAAGATGTTCAAAGGACTCAGACGAATTCATTAGGTGTATTATGGAGTTTTAAGTTTACGTACGGTACTGTAAGGTGTTGTTAGGAGTTGTGTGGTGTTGTCCATTATACCAACATGCTTTTAAAGTTGCTAATGTGGCATACAGAGCCGTAAGATATTCTAAGTTGCCGTACGATGTTTAAATGACTCGGAGGAATTCATTAGGTTTATTATGGAGTTTTAAGGTTTCGTACGGTGTTGTAAGGTTTTCTTAGGAGTTTTAAGGCGTCCTAAGTTATAATAACGTGCTTTTCTTGGTTCTAATGTGCATTACCGAGACGTAAGATGTCCTAAGTTGTCGTACGATGTTCAAAGGACTCGGTCGAATTCATTAGGTGTATTATGGAGTTTTAAGTTTACGTACGGTACTGTAAGGTGTTGTTAGGAGTTGTGAGGTGTTGTACATTATACCAACATGCTTTTCAAGATGCTAATGTGGTATACAGAGACGTAAGATATTCTAAGTTGTCGTACGCTGTTTAAATGAATCGGAGGAATTCATTAGGTTTATTATGGAGATTTAAGTTTTCGTACGGTGATGTAAGGTTTCATAGTAGCTGTAACGCGTCCTACATTATTCTAAATTGCTTTTTATGTTGCTAATGTCGCATACTGAGTCGTGAAATGTCCTGAGTTGTCGTACGATGTTTAAATAACTCGGAGGAATTCATTAGGTTTGTTATGGAGTTTTAAGGTTTCGTACGTTGTTGTAAGGTGTTCTTAGGAGTTTTAAGGCATCCTAAGTTATACTAACGTGCTTTTTAAAGGGCTAATATGGCATACAGGGTCGTAAGATGTCTTAAGTTGTCGTATGATGTTCAAAGGAGTCGGACGAATTCATTAGGTGTATTATGGAGTTTTAAGTTTACGTACGGTACTGTAAGGTGTTTTTAGGAGTTTTGAGGTGTTGTACATTATACGAACATGCTTTTAAAGTTGCTAATGTTGCATATAGAGCCGTAAGATATTCTAAGTTGCCGTACGATGTTTAAATGACTCGGAGGAATTTATTAGGTTAATTATGGAGTTTTAAGGTTTCGTACGGTGTTGTAAGGTGTTCTTAGGAGTATTAAGGCGTCCTAAGTTTTACTAACGTGCTTTTCATGTTGCTAATGTCGCATACTGAGTCGTAACATGTCCTGAGTTGTCGTACGATGTTCAAAGGACTCGGTCGAATTCATTAGGTGTATTATGGAGTTTTAAGTTTACGTACGGTACTGTAAGGTGTTTTTAGGAGTTTTGAGGTGTTGTACATTATACGAACATGCTTTTAAAGTTGCTAATGTTGCATATAGAGCCGTAAGATATTCTAAGTTGCCGTACGATGTTTAAATGACTCGGAGGAATTTATTAGGTTAATTATGGAGTTTTAAGGTTTCGTACGGTGTTGTAAGGTGTTCTTAGGAGTTTTAAGGCGTCCTAAGTTTTACTAACGTGCTTTTCATGTTTCTAATGTCGCATACTGAGTCGTAACATGTCCTGAGTTGTCGTACGATGTTCAAAGGACTCGGTCGAATTCATTAGGTGTATTATGGAGTTTTAAGTTTACGTACGTTATTGTAAGGTGTTGTACATTTTACCAACATGCTTTTCAAGGTGCTAATGTGGCATACAAAGCCGTAAGATTTTCTAAGTTGTCGTACGATGTTTAAATGACTCGGAGGAATTCATTAGGCTTATTATGGAGTTTTAAGGTTTCGTACGGTGTTGTAAGATGTTCTTAGGAGTTTTAAGGCGTCCTAAGTTATACTAATGTGCTTTTCATGTTGCTATTGTCGCATACTGAGTCGTAACATGTCCTAAGTTCTCGTACGTTGTTTAAATGACTCGGAGGAATTCATTAGGTTTATTATGGAGTTTTAAGGTTTCGTACGGTGTTGTAAGGTGTTCTTAGCAGTTTTAAGGCGTCCTAAGTTATACTAACGTGCTTTTCAAGGGGCTTATTTGGCATACAGAGCCGTAAGATGTCCTAAGTTGTCGTACGATGTTCAAAGGACTCAGTCGAACTCATTAGGTGTATTATGGAGTTTTAAGTTTACGTACGGTACTGTACTGTGTTTTTAGTAGTTGTGAGGGGTTGTACATTATACCAACATGCTTTTCAAGATGCTAATGTGGCATACAGAGCCGTAAGATATTCTAAGTTGTCCTACGATGTTTAAATGACTCGGAGGAATTCATTAGGTTTATTATGGAATTTTAAGGTTTCGTACGGTGTTGTAAGGTGTTTTTAGGAGTTTTAAGGCGTCCTAAGTTATAATAACGTGCTTTTCATGGTTCTAATGTGCATTACCGAGACGTAAGATATCCTAAGTTGTCGTACGATGTTCAAAGGACTCGGTCGAATTCATTAGGTGTATTATGGAGTTTTAAGTTTACGTACGGTACTGTAAGGTGTTGTTAGGAATTGTGAGGTGTTGTACATTATACCAACATGCTTTTCAAGGTGCTAATGTGGCATAGAGAGCCGTAAGATATTCTAAGTTGTCGTACGTTGTGTAAATGACTCGGAGGAATTCATTAGGTTTATTATGGAATTTTAAGGTTTCGTACGACGTTGTAAGGTGTTTTTAGGAGTTTTAAGGCGTCCTAAGTTATACTAACGTGCTTTTCATGTTGCTATTGACGCATACTGAGTCGTAACATGTCCTAAGTTCTCGTACGTTGTTTAAATGACTCGGAGGAATTCATTAGGTTTATTATGGAGTTTTAAGGTTTCGTACGGTGTTGTAAGGTGTTCTTAGGAGTTTTAAGGCGTCCTAAGTTATACTAACGTGCTTTTCATGGGGTTTATTTGGCATACAGAGCCGTAAGATGTCCTAAGTTGTCGTACGATGTTTAAATGACTCGGAGGAATTCATTAGGTTTATTATGTAGTTTTAAGGTTTCGTACGGTGTTGTAAGGTGTTCTTAGGAGTTTTAAGGCGTCGTAAGTTATACTAACGTGCTTTTTAAGGGGCTAATATGGCATACAGAGTTGTAAGATGTCCTAAGCTGTAGGGTACAGTAAGGTGTTTTTAGTAGTTGTGTGCTGTAGGGTACAGTAAGCTGTCGTACGATGTTCAAAGGACTCGGACAAATTCATTAGGTGTATTATGGACTTTTAAGTTTACGTAGGGTACAGTAAGGTGTTTTTAGTAGTTGTGTGGTGTTGTACATTATACCAACATGATTTTAAAGTTGCTAATGTGGCATACAGAGACGTAGGATATTCTAAGTTGTCGTACGATGTTTAAATGACTCGGAGGAATTCATTAGGTTTATTATGGAGTTTTAAGGTTTCGTACGGTGTTGTAAGGTGTTCATATGGAGTTTTAAGGTTTCGTACGGTGTTGTAAGGTCTTTTTAGGAGTTTTAAGGCGTCCTAAGTTATATAACGTGCTTTTCATGGTTCTAATGTGCATACAGAGTCGTAAGATATCCTAAGTTGTCGACGATGTTCAAAGGACTCGGTCGAACTCATTAGGTGTATTATGGAGTTTTATGTTTACGTACGGTACTGTAAGGTGTTGTTAGGAGTTGTGAGAGGTGTTGTACATTATACCAACATGCTTTTCAAGGTGCTAATGTGGCATACAGAGCCGTAAGATATTCTAAGTTGTCGTACGATGTTTAAATGACTCGGAGGAATTCATTAGGTTTATTATGGAGTTTTAAGGTTTCGTACGGTGTTGTAAGGTGTTCTTAGGAGTTTTAAGGCGTCCTAAGTTATACTAACGTGCTTTTCATGTTGCTAATGTCGCATACTGAGTCGTAACATGTCCTGAGTTGTCGTACGATGTTTAAATGAATCGGAGGAATTCATTAGGTTGATTATGGAGTTTTAAGGTTTCGTACGGTGTTGTAAGATGTTCTCAGGAGTTTTAAGGCGTCCTAAGTTATACTAACGTGCTTTTCATGTTGCTAATGTCTCATACAGAGTCGTAACATGTCCTGAGTTGTCGTTGTTGGGTTTCAGTGGTATCTTTTAGATTTTAATTGTATCAAAACGGGTTTGACAATTGTAATAATTAAACCGGTAATTATTAACGCATCGGAAATTTAATATTAAAACCTATACCAAAAGTGAAACCGACAGGATCCGGTTACAGACATGCAAATACGGCCAAAAATAATTAATCTACCGTTGAGATGAATTTATACCTTTGGTTAATAAATAACCGTTAGAGACACCGAGGTACAACGAACGGATGCTAGAAACGAACACGAACGAGTGGCTCGACTCCAAATAAGCCTTTTTAATTTGCCAAACAAAACAATAATAATGTATTGCTTTCCTGCGGCAGCTTTTTCTTCAAAGCACAAGAAAAACAACTTTTGTTTTTCTTCTTTTCTTTTGTACGGCAATGAGTGATAGGGTGAAGGGATTAAATCCCTAATGATCCCTATTTATTCAAAAGAATTTCACTAAGCGAGCCCTAAGCCCGGTTAAATTAGTTTGAGCCCAACTCAATTATAAACCCGTTATTCATTTAATTAAGTTAAACGAATAAATATAATTTATAAATAGTATAAATTATATAACCGTATTTCGTTCGTGAATACCATTTAAACGAGTTAAGTGGATTTAATGTTCGTTGCCCTTGGTGTAACTCTTACGGGTCATAACTCGGTTAGCCACGTTAATTTATCGGGTCCGGACATACTAAATCCAACAGTCTCCCACTTGGTCGGACCATGATAAAATCTCAACGCAAACAGTCAGCGGCGCTCTAGCTACACATGACTGCCCCTAACAAGTTATGACACTTTAAAGTCATTAACCAAGCAATATGTTAATAGTAACAACTTACTATGACAAGAAATAGACTTATGGTAATCGTCGTCATTTATCCTTTCTGTAAAAGACATCAATTGAAACAATGAGACATGGATTAAGTTCATTCTCATATGGGTTCCATCTTTATAGTTCTCGATCAAGATTCAAAATGGTCCATTCAAACACACAGTCTGTTTGGGTAAGGCCTTACACTTCTTCGGTTTGAATCAACGAGGGCGCCAAGATGCCTAACTGTTACATTGCATGTAAGAGTACAGAATCCCTTATTGACTACATACAGCTCCCACTGAACTTCAGAATTATTCCTAATTAAAGCCTTTATGACTGGCAGTTACGCGACAGCGGTTGACAATAATTAAAGAATATTCCTTTGGTAAACAGGAGATCTAGTATATATCTCAGGTCAGAGGATACTAAATGAGTATACCAATATATCAAAAACATCTTATGATTATAATCCATGAAGATGATTTGAAACGAGTTACTTCCAACGTCATTCACAATGAGGTCTGTAAATTTGGATGTCAACTACTTGAGCCCAAATTCAGAATAGTCTTATTTCAGAATCATTCCCATGATTCTGATCGACTACGGATGATTTAGAATACAATATTCATGGATTAAACGTATTAAAATCGAACACAGTTATAAACTTTAGAATTCAAAATAAGAAAATTCAAATGAACTCAGAAACTGTTAAAATGTTCATACATCCAAATACTAAATCAAAACTCAAAGTTAGCTACTCTAAGCCCGATGGCATTCCTATGCTCATCATGTTTGTCCTGTGTCATGGGCTTAGTAAACGGGTCTGCTAAGTTTTGATCTGTGTTTACTTTGCTTATCATGATGTCTCCACGTTCCACAATTTCCCGTATCAAGTGGAACTTCCTATGAATGTGCCTTGCCTTTTGATGAGATCTGGGCTCTTTGGCTTGGGCAATAGCACCAGTATTATCACAAAATATCTCGATTGGTTTTCGTATACTTGGAACCACATCGAGATCGGTTATGAATTTCTTCATCCAAACTGCTTCCTTAGCAGCATCTGAGGCAGCAATATATTCAGATTCGGTGGTTGAATCTGCCACAACACTCTGCTTGGAGCTTTTCCATGAAACAGCTCCTCCATTTAGAGTGAACACGAATCCTGATTGAGAGCGAGAATCATCTCGGTCAGTTTGAAAACTAGCATCAGTGTAACATCTTACAGTGAGCTCTTCTTCCACTCCTCCAAAGATTAAGGACATATCTTTAGTTCTTCTCAAGTACTTAAGAATGTTCTTGACAGCAGTCCAATGGGCCATGCCAGGACTTTGCTGGTAACGACTAGTCATGCTTAAGGCACACGAGACGTCAGGTCTTGTACATAACATTGCATACATGATAGAACCAATCGCCGAAGCGTATGGAACTGCTTCCATTCGCTTATTTTCAATGTCCGTAGAAGGAGATTGCGATTTGTTCAGCACAGTTCCTTTAGTCATAGGAACACCTCCTTTCTTGGAGTTTTCCATCTTAAAGCGTGTCATCATTTTGTCAATGTATGTGCTTTGATTTAGCCATAGAAGCCGCTTGGATCTATTTCTGTAGATCCTGATTCCTAGAATGTAAGCTGCTTCTCCAAGATCTTTCATTGCAAAACAAGATCCTAACCATTGTTTTACTTCATTAAGCATAGGGATGTTGTTTCCAATGATCAGTATATCATCTACATACAAGATGAGGAATGATATAGAGCTCCCACTAGCTTTCCTGTAAACACAAGGCTCATCTTCATTTTTGACAAAACCAAACTCTTTGATTTTTTGGTCAAAACGAAGATTCCAGCTACGAGATGCCTGTTTAAGTCCATAAATGGACTTATTCAGTTTGCCCACCCTTTTAGGATATTTTGGATCGACAAAACCTTCAGGCTGAACCATATAGACATCTTCAGAAAGATGTCCATTAAGAAAAGCTGTTTTGACATCCATTTGCCATATCTCATAGTCATAGTATGCAACGATGGAAAGTAATATCCTGATCGACTTGATCATAGCAACGGGCGAAAAGGTTTCTTCATAACCAATACCCTCAATCTGAGTGTAACCTTTCGCAACTAGCCGTGCTTTATAAGTGTGTACCTTTCCATGCATGTCGGGTTTTCTTTTGAAAAGCCATTTGCTTCCTATTGCCCGAGATTCGGGAGGTAACTCAACCAAGTCCCAGACTTGATTTTCACGCATGGATTGCATCTCAGCATTCATGGCTTCCCGCCATTTCTCATATTCTAGATCTGAGATAGCAGATTTGTAGTTAGCAGGTGCGTCATTAGAGTCAGCTACTACTAGAACTTCAGCACCCTCAAGATTCCAAAGATATCTTTCAGGTTCCTTACGAGTCCTGCTACTTCTGCGAATGCTAGTGTTCTCGTCTGATTCATTTGCAATGACTTCTGGTGCATCAGACTTTCCGACTTCATCAGCGGTAGTTTGTGATTCTCGAACTTCTTCGAGATCCACAACATTGTTTCCTGTTCCTCGATCAAGAGCTTCTTTCTCGAGGAAGTATCCCCTCCTTTTGATGGAAATAATGTTTGCATCAGGATGGTAGAAATATAGTCCGCTTTTGTTACAGTATCCGACGAAAACAACTTTTTCGCCTCGAGGATCGAGCTTGTCATCAGAATCGCTGGTGACGTAAGCATCACATCCCCATACTCTAAGGTAAGACAAATTGGGTTTATGCCCATGCCATATCTCATATGGGGTTTTGTCTACCCTTTTAGTCGGTACTAGATTGATAATGCGAGCGGCGGTCATAAGAGCATAACTCCATAAGGAGTGAGGCAAGTTTGTCCTACACATCATCGATCGGACCATGTTTAGCAGGGTTCGATTTCTCCTCTCGCACACGCCATTGAGCTGGGGTGTGCCAGGTGGAGTGGGCTGTGAAATTATTCCACGTTCCTTTAGATGATTGAGGAATTCTGAACTGAGATATTCACCACCTCGATCTGATCGAAGTATTTTTATCGTTTTGCCGAGTTGGTTTTCTACTTTGTTTTGAAACTCTTTGAACTTTTCAAAAGTTTCATGCTTGTGTTTCATCAAATAAACATAAGCATATCGACTGTAATCGTCGATGAATGTAACAAAGTATCTTTCATGATTTCTAGACATCATTCTAAAAGGACCACATACATCAGTATGTATGAGTGCTAGCAGATCGTTAGCTCGTTCACCTACATGGGTGAAGGGGTGTTTAGTGAGTTTTCCAGCTAAGCAAGACTCGCAGTCATCAAAGGAGTCAGGTCCAGTGGATTCGAGAATTCCATCAGATTGAAGCCTTTTCAAACGTGCCTTGCTAATATGGCCAAGTCTACAATGCCATAGATAAGTATCATTCGTACCAGATTTGGCACGTTTAGAAAGATTATAAATGTTATTGTTTGTGTGAACATCTACCTCGTAGATACCATTTCGAGGATTAGCCTCAAAATAAAAAACATCATTCAAGTAAGCAGAAATGGAAATCCCATTCAAAACGTACTTGAAACCTTGTTCAAACAATAAAGAAACTGAAATAATGTTTCTGGTTAAACCAGGTGCAAACAAACAATTATTCAAAATAACTACGAGGCCAGAAGGACATGAAAGATGATATGTTCCAGTTGCAAAAACTGGTACTCTCTTCCCATCACCAACGATGAGCTCCATGTCGCCTTGTTTCAGCTTCTTCCACTTTTCAGGCTCCTGCAAGACATTAACGATGTGGTAACCACATCCGGTATCAAATACCCATGTGTTGCTAGAGACAATAAAAAGTTCAATAACATAAATAGAAGTACCTGAAGCGCCTTCTCCGGAGGCCTTCATTTTTCTCAGCTTAGCCAGATATTCAGGGCAGTTTCTTTTCCAGTGCCCCGACTTGTTGCATTCAAAACACTGACGCTCTTCAGGAGGGGGTGGTTTTGGTTTTGCAACGACCTTGTTATTGTTGGTGGCTCGATTGACAGCAACATTAACTTTCTTCTTGCCTTTGCTGTTATAACCCCTTTTCTTGGGGTTGGGCTTCTTAACACCACCAGTTCTGACCATCAAAACTTGGTTTTGCTTTGGGATATTCATCTCGGCTGTTTTGAGCATACCATGTAGCTCGGCAACAGGCTTTACCCATGCATTCATGTTGTAGTTCATTACGAACTGGTCGTAAGAGCTAGGGAGGGAGTTCAAGATGAAGTCACCTGCCATTTCATCTTGCATAGGGTTACCAAGTTTGGTCATCTGGTCAATATAACCTTTCATCTTAAGCACATGAGCGCTAACTGATGAGCCCTCTTGCATTTTACAGCTAATGAGCTGTTTCATGGTGTCATGGCGTTCTTGTTGGGCCTGTTTCTGAAACATGCCTTTAAGTTGCTCAATCATATCAAATGCAGCCATGTCTTCCATGTTCTTTTGGAGATCAAGAGACATGGTGGCTTGCATAAGGCAGGCTACCTCAACGGCATCCTCGTTATGCTTATCCCAGGCCTTACGCGCAGCAGCTGGGGCTTCCAGAATATAGAGCTTTTTCGCAAACTTGAGAACTATTTTCAAGTTGCGGTGCCACTCGATGAAATTGGTGTTATCGAGTTTTTCTTTCTCAAGTATAGACTTGAGAGCGAAGGAGTGATTGTTTTCAGAAGACATCTGACAAATAAGCAAAATAATACAGTTAGTATTATCGATGTATTATTCCTTATTTAATTAATGACCCACTAACAGTAATAAGAATAAGGATTGAGAGTCTAGCTATGTCAATTGCTAAAGGCAGCTGGGGCATACAACATTAGCAAGTGGGTAGGTAGACCGACAACGATTGTCAATTGCAAAAAAAACGCAACTCTCCAATATGAGGCCGCTATGACAACTTTTGTCAATGCATTGATACGTTTAGCCTCATCTATGCTCACTTTTACTCTCTAGACAGCTGGGGCATGTAGCAAGAGAGGAAAAGTAATAGTCGTCCTAAAACTAGGTACTTGTGGAAGAGTCCGGATGTGTCAACGAAACTCTTGCACCTTGGAAGGATACAACTACACATCAAATGCGGTGTTGTGGCTCCAAACATTGATGTTTTGCTATATGCTCCAAGTGTTCCTTAAAATAGGATAGCATAGACTATTGATTTTAAATATGGGTTTCAATTTTAGTAATTACCGAATAGGGTCAAGATCCAGTTTTACTAAATTAATTCGTGACAGTCAGATGAACCCTTTCATCTCTCAGGACACTTAGTTTAAATAACCTATTAAAAACTAAGTCTTGTCGCGACATAAATAACCGATTAAAAGTTAATAGTTAAACTATTAAGTTACAAGTTTTAGAAAGTCAAAAATAGTTTAAGTTTCCAAAACGTACTGGTTATTTTAAATTATAAAACAAACTAGTCGTTTTATAAAAATTTTCACAAGTTGTAAAAATATGTTTAGAACTTGTTTTTATCTGATTGTGAAATTATTTTAAAACTCTTTTTAAAAATGGTTTGGTATTAGGTTGGTATGTTACAACACTTATAAAATAAAGCAACCACAATAGCAAAGCAAATAAATATGTAAATCTTTATGGCCAAAAATTTGTTTGGTCTTGCCAGAGCCTTTTAGCAAGACCAAACTAGGTCACGGGGTCACAACACATAAACAACCACAAGGATGGACTTGAGTGCATCTTATTGTCTTGAGTACTCCCACTGACTCCTAGATCCGTTTTGTCTTCAGTCTTTCCTCCGGGTCTTTAATGTTACAATATTACAAAAATATATAAAACAAAAGAACCCTAATCTATTACAACTTTGAACCATCAAAGTGGCCAAAACCATAAAACTAAAAACCGAATTAAAGTACAACACAACCACAAGGTTTGGCCAGATTTACATATATTTTCTAATCACAATAATCAATCGGGCAAACTGTTGGTCAAGAATAATAAAATTGTTGACCACAATTTTGTTGCCCTAAAATTCTACATAGATCATAAACTTAAAAAAACTTTAAGTTTGTGATCTATAACCGGTTAAAAGGAGACCGGCACCGAATTGCATGTTGTAAGCAAGGCTCTGATACCACTGTTGGGTTTCAGTGGTATCTTTTAGATTTTAATTGTATCAAAACGGGTTTGACAATTGTAATAATTAAACCGGTAATTATTAACGCAGCGGAAATTTAATATTAAAACCTATACCAAAAGTGAAACCGACAGGATCCGGTTACAGACATGCAAATACGGCCAAAAATAAATAATCTACCGATGAGATGAATTTATACCTTTGGTTAATAAATAACCGTTAGAGACACCGAGGTACAACGAACGGATGCTAGAAACGAACACGAACGAGTGGCTCGACTCCAAATAAGCCTTTTTTAATTTGCCAAACAAAACAATAATAATGTATTGCTTTCCTGCGGCAGCTTTTTCTTCAAAGCACAAGAAAAACAACTTTTGTTTTTCTTCTTTTCTTTTGTACGGCAATGAGTGATAGGGTGAAGGGATTAAATCCCTAATGATCCCTATTTATTCAAAAGAATTTCACTAAGCGAGCCCTAAGCCCGGTTAAATTAGTTTGAGCCCAACTCAATTATAAACCCGTTATTCATTTAATTAAGTTAAACGAATAAATATAATTTATAAATAGTATAAATTATATAACCGTATTTCGTTCGTGAATACCATTTAAACGAGTTAAGTGGATTTAATGTTCGTTGCCCTTGGTGTAACTCTTACGGGTCATAACTCGGTTAGCCACGTTAATTTATTGGGTCCGGACATACTAAATCCAACAGTCGTACGATGTATAAATGACTCGGAGGAATTCATTAGGTTTATTATGGAGTTTTAAGGTTTCGTACGGTGTTGTAAGGTGTTCTTAGGAGTTTTAAGGCGTCCTAAGTTATACTAACGTGCTTTTCAATGGGCTAATATGGCATACAGAGTTGTAAGAAGTCCTAAGCTGTCGTACGATGTTCAAAGGACTCTGACGAATTCATTAGGTGTATTATGGAGTTTTAAGTTTACGTAGGGTACAGTAAGTTGTTTTTTGTAGTGTTGTGGTGTTGTACATTATACCAACATGATTTTAAAGTTGCTAATGTGGCATACAGAGCCGTAGGATATTATAAGTTGTCGTACGATGTTTAAATGACTCGGAGGAATTCATTAGGTTTATTATGGAGTTTTAAGATTTCGTACGGTGTTGTAAGGTGTTCATATGGAGTTTTAAGGTTTCGTACGGTGTTGTAAGGTCTTTTTAGGAGTTTTAAGGCGTCCTAAGTTATAATAACGTGCTTTTCATGGTTCTAATGTGCATACAGAGTCGTAAGATATCCTAAGTTGTCGTGCGATGTTCAAAGGACTCGGTCGAATTCATTAGGTGTATTATGGAGTTTTAAGTTTACGTACGGTACTGTAAGGTGTTGTTAGGAGTTGTGAGGTGTTGTACATTATACCAACATGCTTTTCAACGTGCTAATGTGGCATACAGAGCCGTAAGATATTCTAAGTTGTCGTACGATTTTTAAATTACTCGGAGGAATTCATTAGGTTTATTATAGAGTTTTAAGGTTTCGTACAGTGTTGTAAGGTATTCTTAGGAGTTTTAAGGCGTCCTAAGTTATACTAACGTGCTTTTCATGTTGCTAATGTCGCATACTGAATCGTAACATGTCCTGAGTTGTCGTACGATGTTTAAATGACTCGGAGGAATTCATTAAGTTGATTATGGAGTTTTAAGGTTTCGTATGGTGTTGTAAGGTGTTCTTAGGAGGTTTAAGGCATCCTAAGTTATACTAACGTGCTTTTCAAGGGGCTAATATGGCATACAGAGTCGTAAGATGTCCTAAGCTGTCGTACGATGTTCAAAGGACTCGGACGATTTCATTAGGTGTATTATGAAGTTTTTACTTTACCTACGGTACAGTAAGGTGTTTTTAGTAGTTGTGTGGTGTTGTACATTATACCAACATGATTTTAAAGTTGCTAATGTGGCATACAGAGCCGTAAGATATTCTAAGTTGTCATATGATGTTTAAATGACTCAAAGGAATTCATTAGGTTTATTATGGAGTTTTAAGGTTTCGTACGGTGTTGTAAGGTGTTCTTATGGAGTTTTAAGGTTTCGTACGGTGTTGTAAGGTCTTTTTAGGAGTTTTAAGGCGTCCTAAGTTATAATAACGTGCTTTTCATGGTTCTAATGTGCATATACAGTCGTAAGATATCGTAAGTTGTCGTGCGATGTTCAAAGGACTTAGTCGAACTCATTAGGTGTATTATGGAGTTTTAAGTTTACCTACGGTACTGTAAGGTGTTGTTAGGAGTTGTGAGGTGTTGTACATTATACCAACATACTTTTCAAGGTGCTAATGTGGCATACAGACCCGTAAGATATTCTAAGTTGTCGTACGATGTTTAAATGACTCGGAGTAATTCATTAGGTTTATTATGGAGTTTTATGGTTTCGTACGGTGTTGTAAGGTGTTTTTATGAGTTTTAAGGCGTCCTAAGTTATAATAATGTGCTTTTCATGGTTCTAATGTGCATACAGAGTCGTAAGATATCATAAGTTGTCGTACGATGTTCAAAGGACTCAGTCGAACTCATTAGGTGTATTATGGAGTTTTAAGTTTACGTACTGTACTGTAAGGTGTTGTTAGGAGTTGTGAGGTGTTGTACATTATACCAACATGTTTTTCAAGGTGCTAATGTGGCATACAGAGCCGTAAGATATTCTACGTTGTCGTACGATGTTTAAATGACTTGGAGGAATTCATTAGGTTTATTATGGAGTTTTAAGGTTTCGTAGGGTGTTGTAAGGTGTTCTTAGGAGTTTTAAGGCGTCCTAAGTTATAGTAACGTGCTTTTCATGTTGCTATTGTCGCATACTCAGTCGTAACATGTCCTGAGTTGTCATACGATGTTTAAATGACTCGGAGGAATTCATTAGGTTTATTATGGAGTTTTATGCTTTCGTACAGTGTTGTAAGGTGTTGTTAATAGTTGTGAGAGGTGTTGTACATTATACCAACATGCTTTTCAAGGTGCTAATGTGGCATACAGAGCCGTAAGATATTCTAAGTTGTCGTACGATGTTTAAATGACTCGGAGGAATCCATTAGGTTTATTATGGAGTTTTATGGTTTCGTACGGTGTTGTAAGGTGTTTTTAGGAGTTTTAAGGCGTCCTAAGTTATAATAACGTGCTTTTCATGGTTCTAATGTGCATACAGAGTCGTAAGATATCATAAGTTGTCGTACGATGTTCAAAGGACTCAGTCGAACTCATTAGGTGTATTATGGAGTTTTAAGTTTACGTACGGTACTGTAAGGTGTTGTTAGGAGTTATGAGAGGTGTTGTACATTATACCAACATGTTTTTCAAGGTGCTAATGTGGCATACAGAGCCGTAAGATATTCTAAGTTGTCGTACGATGGTTAAATGACTTGAAGGAATTCATTAGGTTTATTATGGATTTTAAGGTTTCGTACGATGTTGTAAGGTGTTCTTAGAAGTTTTAAGGCGTCCTAAGTTATACTAACGTGCTTTTCATGGTTCTAATGTGCATACAGTGTCGTAAGATGTCCTAAGTTGCTTTACGATGTTCAAAGGACTCGGTCGAATTCATTAGGTGTATTATTGAGTTTTAAGTTTACGTACGGTACTGTAAGGTGTTGTTAGGAGTTGTGAGGTGTTGTACATTATACCAACATGGTTTTCAAGGTGCTAATGTGGCATAGAGAGCCGTAAGATATTCTAAGTTGTCGCACGATGTTTAAATGACTCGGAGGATTTCATTAGGTTAATTATGGAGTTTTAAGGTTTCGTACGGTATTGTAAGGTGTTCTTAGGAGTTTTAAGGCGTTCTAAGTTATACTAACGTGCTTTTCATGTTGCTAATGTCTCATACTGAGTCGTAACATGTCCTGAGTTGTCCTACGATGTTTAAATGACTCGGAGGAATTTATTAGGTTTATTATGGAGTTTTAAGGTTTCGTACGGTGTTATATGATGTTCTTAGGAGTTTTAAGGCGACCTAAGTTATACTAACGTGCTTTTTCAAGGGGCTTATATGGCATACAGAGTTGTAAGATGTCCTAAGTTGTCGTACGATGTTCAAAGGACTCGGACGAATTCATTAGGTGTATTATGGACTTTTAAGTTTACGTAGGGTACAGTAAGGTGTTTTTTGTAGTTGTGTGGTGTTGTACATTATACCAACATGATTTTAAAGTTGCTAATGAGGCATACAGAGACGTAGGATTTTCTATGTTCTCGTACGATGTTTAAATGACTCGGAGGAATTCATTAGGTTTATTATGGAGTTTTAAGGTTTCATACGGTGTTGTAAGGTATTCTTTAGAGTTTTAAGGCTTCCTAGGTTATAATAACGTGCTTTTCATGGTTCTAATGTGCATACAGAGTCGTAAGATATCCTGAGTTGTCGTACGATGTTTAAATGACTCGGAGGAATTCATTAGGTTTATTATAGAGTTTTAAGGTTTCGTACAGTGTTGTAAGGTGTTGTTAATAGTTGTGAGAGGTGTTGTACATTATACCAACATGCTTTTCAAGGTGCTAATGTGGCATACAGAGCCGTAAGATATTCTAAGTTGTCGTACGATGTTTAAATGACTTGGAGGAATTCATTAGGTTTATTATGGAGTTTTAAGGTTTCGTACAGTGTTGTAAGGTGTTCTTAGGAGTTTTAAGGCGTCCTAAGTTATACTAAGGTGCTTTTCATGTTGCTAATATCTCATACTGAGTCGTAACATGTCCTGAGTTGTCGTATGATGTTTAAATGACTCAGAGGAATTCATTAGGTTTATTATGGAGTTTTAACGTTTCGTACGGTGTTGTTAAGTGTTCTTAGGAGTTTTAAGGCGTCCTAAGTTATACTAACGTGCTTTTCATGGTTTTAATGTGCATACAGAGTCGTAAGATGTCCAAAGTTGCCGTACGATGTTCAAAGGACTCGGTCGAATTCATTAGGTGTATTATGGAGTTTTAAGTTAACGTACGGTACTGTAAGGTGTTGTTAGGAGTTGTGAGGTGTTGTACATTTTACCAACATGCTTTTCAAGGTGATAATGTGGCATACAAAGCCGTAAGATATTCTAAGTTGTCGTACGATGTTTAAATAACTCGGAGGAATTCATTAGGTTTATTATAGAGTTTTAAGGTTTCGTAAGGTGTTGTAAGGTGTTCTTTGGAGTTTTAAGGCTTCCTAGGTTATAATAACGTGCTTTTCATGGTTCTAATGTGCATACAGAGTCGTAAGATATCCTGAGTTGTCGTACGATGTTTAAATGACTCGGAGGAATTCATTAGGTTTATTATGGAGTTTTAAGGTTTCGTACAATGTTGTAAGGTGTTGTTAATAGTTGTGAGAGGTGTTGTACATTATCACAACCCCAACACGGCGGGCGGTCCCAGGAGATGGTTGCCCGGGGGTTATCACGCGTGTGACGAATGGATCTCAGGAGCAACGCAGCGGAATTCAACAAACATACATACACACAGCTTAAATCTTAAAGTTGTGCATACATTAAACTTCATATATACAATACATTGATTACAAAACGACAATTGTTTGTTTGATACATAACATTAACAAACTAAAGCTAGCAACTATTCTAGGTCCAGAGCGTCTATCTTCTAAGCCCGCAAGCCCTCTACCTGCTCTAGCCTCAACAGTGCTTTCCTGCATCACTCGGCACCTAGGATGTGTGCCAAAAAGTTTAAAAGAAAGGGTCAGCTTACGCTGGTGAGTTCATAATAAAACATTTTACAAAACATTTCAAAACATTCAACCAAATACTTGTAAAACCTTGATCAACGAGTTGCCAAGCTCCATTGATCAAAGAGTTACCACTAACTCCATCATTTACAAGCATTTCATAAACATATTAGCATTATCAGATAAATATACACAAACAATACGATAAACCCCTCAACAACTCCGTCATGCACGTCTGCGCTGGAGCAGAATATATGCATATACCCTTCACCGAGTTTACCGCGTCACCCTATAACTGAAGTGGTATTGCCCGATATTTACCGTAGAATGCTAGCCAACCGTTCAAAAACAACAGTTTAAGAACACAACCAATCCAAAAGAGTTTATACAGAAACTCACAATCATTTCCCACCAAAAACAGGTTTAAGCAACACATCCAGTTTTGTAAAACATACAATCATTTCAAAAGAGTTTAAGTGTATGAACTCACCTCAACAAGATCACAACAAGCTCACAACTAGCTTCGGTCCTTGATCTAATCCCAACAATCAATCCAAATGGATATCTTCACGATCACACAAATAGCTATATCGACAATCAATCTCAATAGCTATAATCCACCTATAACGCGATATCACAACGTTATAAATAACGATTCCTAAGACTATGTAAGTCCTAGGGCATAACTAGCGAAGCATACGACTAGACACGAGTCGTTGCCCCCTACGCCTACCAAATCCCACACCTCGGGGATCTAAACGAATTCTACAAAGATATGTTACCCGTTCACAACGGATATCATACCCCTAAGGTACGGATATTCAATCCGCACCCTCCCCGGGTAATCTACCCGTTAGTTGCGGGTGTTTAATCCCGCAACTATTTCCCCTAGCACGTCCCTCGTGCTATGCGGGTATCTTCACCCCGCATTCCCATCGAGTTACCAACCCGATTCCCGTCCTAAACTAGATCGAGAATGAAGGACCATTTACCTTGTCGACCACCGATCTTCAATCGCGCAACACCTTGACGATCACCGTTCTTTACACGGGCAGAACCTCGACGCACGCCAAGCGATCTACACGCGCCCGAGACTCGAAGGAACGTCACGACGCAGGGTACCGCACTCGAGGCGCGATTCCGCAACAAAACGGACTGGTTTCTCTCTCTAAAAACGTCTAGAGTGAGAAAGGGGTGTGAGCACAAGTGAAGGGGGGTTGCACCCCTTTAAATAGGCTGTCTGGGCTGTTCCAGGCGATACGCGCAGCCCACATGCACCATCTGCGCGTATCGCGTAGATGGTGAGTGGCTGCCAGCTGTTTTCCACCCGACTGATGCTAGGCGATACGCGCAGTGGCCTACCCTTTGATGCGCGTATCGCGTAACCTACATTTTCAGATTCCTCTCGTCGAAACACGTGGAATTCATATATTATGGGCTCTGTAACTCTTCTTCTAAGTCAAGATATGCTCGAAACAAGTTTTCGGGCATTCCTCGGGTGTTTTCGCATTTCCCGCTTCATTATAACTCCGATTTGAGTTCCGTTTTCGCCCACGTTCTTCATTTTAAGTCCTCTATCACCCCTAGGGTTTATCTCTATTCATTAGTACTCTTTATTCAACGTGCTATTTACATGAACACCCGCCCATTATCGACATATACTTACGTCAAAATTTAGGGTTTTACATTTCTCCCCTCCTTAAAAGAATTTCGTCCTCGAAATTCGAATATTACAAAAATAACTGAGGGTATTTGGCTTTCATCTCACTAGCCAATTCCCAAGTCTTCTCCGGTCCTCTTTGTCCTTCCTATTGGACCAACACTAACCGGATTCTTTTCTTTCTCAACTTTCTTTCTTGAGTATCAAGAATCTTTACCGGCCGCTCTGTAAAAGATAGCTTCTCGCTTACTTGAACATCCTCGAGAGGTACAGCTTGATTTGGATCCGCCAAACACTTCCTTAAGTTTGACACATGAAAGGTATCGTGTACACCTTTCAAGGTTTCCGGTAACTCAAGCTTATAAGAAACTTTCCCAATTCTCGCAACAATCTTGAATGGACCAATGTACCTCGGGGCTAACTTTCCACGTTTGATAAACCTCACCACTCCTTTCCATGGAGATACTTTCAACATCACGTAATCTCCAACTTTAAATTCTAAAGGCCTTCTACGGACGTCAGCGTAACTTTTCTGCCAATCCTGGGCAGCTTTCAGCCTTTGCCTAATCAGTTGGATTTTATCAGTTGTTTCCAGCATCATCTCTGTACTACACAACTGATCCTCCCCAACTTCCGTCCAAGAAACAGGAGTTCTGCACTTTCTTCCATAAAGTGCTTCAAATGGTGCCATCCCTATGCTGGTGTGATAACTGTTGTTGTATGAAAACTCGACCAATGGTAAGAATTCATCCCAACTACCACTAAAGTCAATGACACACGCACGCAGCATATCCTCAAGGGTTTGGATCGTACGCTCACTCTGCCCATCAGTTTGAGGATGATATGCCGTGCTCAAATTCAATCTAGTTCCTAGATCTTTTTGCAAACTCGCCCAAAACCTTGACGTGAATCGACTATCTCTGTCAGAGATGATCGAAAGTGGCACGCCATGTCTACTCACAATCTCCTTGATATACAATTTCGCCATCTTCTCTGGTGAGTAGCTCTCGTTATATGGTATGAAATGGGACGACTTGGTCAATCGATCCACAATCACCCATATGGCATTATGCCCTGCACGAGTTCTTGGGAGCTTCGTAACATAATCCATCGTTATTCTTTCCCACTTCCAAACTGGTAATTCTATCTGCTGTAACAGACCTGCTGGTTTCTGATGCTCAATCTTAACTTGTAAACAAGTCAAGCACCTTTGCACATACTGTGCAATTGATCTCTTCATATTGGGCCACCAATAATGCTCTTTCAAGCTCTTGAACATCTTATCCGTTCCAGGATGAATCGAGTACTTAGACTTGTGGGTTTCGTCAAGAATCTTATCCTGGATACCTCCAAACTTTGGAACCCAGATTCTTGATCCAAACCTTAGAATCTTATCCTTTCCTTTTGTCAACAAACCTTCCTTTCCCACCATTCGCTCCTTCTTGATGCTTTCTTCCTTCAAGGCATTTGTCTGAGCTTCAACGATCTGATCCTTCCAATCAATTGTTACAATGATCTGCAAAGCCCTTACTCTAATGGGTTTAACCCTCTCCTTTCGACTCAGGGCGTCCGCTACCACATTGGCCTTGCCAGGGTGGTATTTGATCTCGCAATCATAATCGCTAAGCAATTCCATCCATCTATGCTGCCTCATATTTAGTTCCTTCTGATCAAAAAGGTGTTGGAGGCTTTTGTGATCAGAATATATCACGAATTTAGTACCATAAAGATAGTGTCGCCACGTCTTCAAGGCAAACACTATGGCTCCTAATTCCAAATCATGTGTGGTGTAACGTTTCTCATGAACGCTTAATTGTCGCGATGCATAGGCAATGACCTTCTCTCGTTGCATCAGCACGCAACCAAGACCATTAAGCGAGGCATCACAACATACCACAAAATCCTCATTACCTTCGGGTAATGAAAGGATTGGAGCGCTACAAAGCTTCTTCTTCAAGACACTAAAGGCTTCCTCTTGCTCGGGTCCCCATTTGAACTCAGCCTTCTTCCGCGTTAATGCAGTCATCGGTGTAGCAATCTTGGAGAAGTCTTTGATAAATCTTCGGTAGTACCCAGCTAAGCCTAAGAAGCTTCTAATTTCTGTGGGAGTCTTCGGGACTTCCCATTTCGTTATGGCCTCTATCTTAGTTGGATCTACCTGAACACCAGCTTCATTTATCACATGCCCGAGAAATTGAACTTCTCTCTTCCAAAAATCACACTTGGAGAACTTAGCGTACAGCTTCTCCTGCCTGAGAGTTTCCAAAACCTTCTTCAAGTGTTCAGCATGATCATTTTGATCTCTCGAATAGACCAAAATATCATCGATAAAGACAATGACAAATTTGTCTAAGTACGGCTTGCAGACTCTGTTCATGAGATCCATGAATGCTGCAGGGGCATTGGTTAGTCCAAAGGACATAACCAAAAACTCATAGTGCCCATAACGGGTTCTAAAAGCCGTCTTGGGAATATCTTCTTCCCGCACCTTTAGCTGATGATATCGAGACCTAAGATCGATCTTGGAAAAATAACTAGCGCCTTGCAGCTGATCAAACAGATCGTCTATCCTCGGCAATGGATACTTGTTCTTGATTGTCAACTTGTTCAGCTCACGGTAGTCGATGCACATCCGCATGGAACCGTCCTTCTTCTTTACAAACAACACTGGTGCACCCCAAGGGGATGAACTCGGTCTAATGAAGCCTAAGTCGAGCAACTCCTGGACTTGCTTCATCAGTTCTTGCAATTCGGAGGGCGCCAAACGATAAGGAGCCTTCGCAATCGGCCTTGCTTCAGGTATTAAATCGATTCGAAATTCGATTTGTCGGTTGGGAGGGAGTCCAGGTAAGTCGTCAGGAAACACGTCAGGGTAATCACACACGACTGGGATATCCGAAATCTGCTTTTCTGGCTTAGCATCTAAAGCATAGGCTATAAAAGCCTCACAACCTTTCATTAAACATTTACTAGCCTTAATTGCAGATATCATCCGGATATTACCTCCGATACTATCTCCCTTAACCATTAATGTTTCACCATCTGACTTACATACCCTAACCAACTTTTTCTCACAATCAACTTGGGCTCGATTATAAGTTAACCAGTCCATTCCTATGACTACATCATAACCTCACAAGTTCATAGGCATAACATTAACTGGAAACTCGACACCATTTAAATTAAGCAAGCAATCCTTATACACTACTTTTATCATATCACTTCCTCCATTTGCGGTTTCTACCTCATATGCAAGATCTAGTACTACAGGTTCTTTTCCTAGGTATTTACCAAAGGAAGTTGACACAAAACTCTTATTTGCACCCGTGTCAAATAAAACCTTAGCATAAACGTTGTTTAGAGGGAACATACCTGCCACAACATCCTCATTAACTTCTTTATCACCTCCCTTCTTCATAACAAACACTCGCCCTTTGGCTGGGTTCTTTCCTCCCTTAATTTTAGGGCAATCACTCTTATAATGCCCTGTTTCCTGGCAATTATAACACTTGATCGTCGGACACGATCTTGAGAGATGTCCCGATTGTTGGCATCGATTACACTTCCTCTCTTGATATTCTTCTCCAACTTTCCCCTTATTCTTGCTACCTCCTTCTTCCTTTTTAAACTTGAATCTACCGCCAGATCCACTCTTCCTATCCTCCGACTTCCTCTTCCTTTCTCCTTCATGTACTTCTTGACTTTGCACCTCATCGTAGATGATTGCGCTCAGTCCTACTGCTTCATCAAAGGTCGTTGGCCCTTTCGCCTTTACATGCGTTCGGACCTTTGGTGGAAGCCCCTGGATATAACACCTCAACCTTCTAGACTCGGGAGTAACTAAGTGAGGAACCAACAAAGCCATCTCGTTGAATCTAGAGGTGTACTCACGAGGCGTCATCGATCCAGCCTCAAGCCGAAGAAACTCCATCTCCATCTTGTCCAACTCGTTATGTGGACAGAACTGTTGGAGCACCAACTCCTTCATGTCATTCCACATCATGCTGTCAATAGCGGCTTGTCCTCTCCTTTGGACTATCGTCTTCCACCAGTGCATAGCTTCTTCCTCGAACGAATGAGCAGCATACTTGACCGCTTGATCATCACGGCACTCACTGATGTTAATCACAGCTTCCATCGCAGAAATCCAATTATACGTCGCTATGGCACCACCTTTTCCACTGAAGGGTTTAGGAGTACAATCCTTAAAACCTTTATACAGGCAACCTTGCTTTGGGATTCTTCCACCATCGTTTCCACCAGTACCACCATCGCCTCTGGCATCGCCACCACTTCCCGTGCCACCACTGCCTCCGGTACCACCACTGCCTCCTGTGCCACCTCCAGTGCCACCACTGCCTCCACGATTCTCTTCATTTGATCTCCTTTGCAGTGCAGAGTCTATGATCCTAGGCAACGTGGTTTCCAATACCTTGGAGACTTGATCAGCAACCGCCGAATTAAACTGGGTTTCCGTCATGATAACTTCCTCTCCATCATTATCATGATTCTCGATAGTTTCAGCGTTATTAGTTTCTTTATTCGTGTTCATCCTAGTACTTCTTCTTGTAGGAGGACGTCTACCGCTACCTTTCCTTTTACCAACCATAACTCTACCTACAAAAGAGAGCAGGGAGTCAGTATTCACATGATGGACCATGATTAAGAACAATATAGTGCTTGTAAACAAATAATGACAGTGGCCAGTTGCAATTATTTATTTACCGCGCTGATCGTGTTCTTAGCCATTCTCCGCCACGTTCATACCAAAACCCATTTCCCTATCCAGAAAGGAAACTTCTATACACCTATGCGGGCACTTATCCTATCTTATCTTAGTTTAAGTCTAGATACTAAGCTTGTACCTAGTTCGCTTAAACTACGGCTCTGATACCAAGCCTGTCACAACCCCAACACGGCGGGTGGTCCCAGGAGATGGTTGCCCGGGGGTTATCACGCGTGTGACGAATGGATCTCAGGAGCAACGCAGCGGAATTCAACAAACATACATACACACAGCTTAAATCTTAAAGTTGTGCATACATTAAACTTCATATATACAATACATTGATTACAAAACGACAATTGTTTGTTTGATACATAACATTAACAAACTAAAGCTAGCAACTATTCTAGGTCCAGAGCGTCTATCTTCTAAGCCCGCAAGCCCTCTACCTGCTCTAGCCTCAACAGTGCTTTCCTGCATCACTCGGCACCTAGGATGTGTGCCAAAAAGTTTAAAAGAAAGGGTCAGCTTACGCTGGTGAGTTCATAATAAAACATTTTACAAAACATTTCAAAACATTCAACCAAATACTTGTAAAAACCTTGATCAACGAGTTGCCAAGCTCCATTGATCAAAGAGTTACCACTAACTCCATCATTTACAAGCATTTCATAAACATACTAGCATTATCAGATAAATATACACAAACAATACGATAAACCCCTCAACAACTCCGTCAGGCACGTCTGCGCTGGAGCAGAATATATGCATATACCCTTCACCGAGTTTACCGCGTCACCCTATAACTGAAGTGGTATTGCCCGATATTTACCGTAGAATGCTAGCCAACCGTTCAAAAACAACAGTTTAAGAACACAACCAATCCAAAAGAGTTTATACAAAAACTCACAATCATTTCCAACCAAAAACAGGTTTAAGCAACACATCCAGTTTTGTAAAACATACAATCATTTCAAAAGAGTTTAAGTGTATGAACTCACCTCAACAAGATCACAACAAGCTCACAACTAGCTTCGGTCCTTGATCTAATCCCAACAATCAATCCAAATGGATATCTTCACGATCACACAAATAGCTATATCGACAATCAATCTCAATAGCTATAATCCACCTATAACGCGATATCACAACGTTATAAATAACGATTCCTAAGACTATGTATGTCCTAGGGCATAACTAGCGAAGCATACGACTAGACACGAGTCGTTGCCCCCTACGCCTACCAAATCCCACACCTCGGGGATCTAAACGAATTCTACAAAGATATGTTACCCGTTCACAACGGATATCATACCCCTAAGGTACGGATATTCAATCCGCACCCTCCCCGGGTAATCTACCCGTTAGTTGCGGGTGTTTAATCCCGCAACTATTTCCCCTAGCACGTCCCTCGTGCTATGCGGGTATCTTCACCCCGCATTCCCATCGAGTTACCAACCCGATTCCCGTCCTAAACTAGATCGAGAATGAAGGACCATTTACCTTGTCGACCACCGATCTTCAATCGCGCAACACCTTGATGATCACCGTTCTTTACACGGGCAGAACCTCGACGCACGCCAAGCGATCTACACGCGCCCGAGACTCGAAGGAACGTCACGACGCAGGGTACCGCACTCGAGGCGCGATTCCGCAACAAAACGGACTGGTTTCTCTCTCTAAAAACGTCTAGAGTGAGAAAGGGGTGTGAGCACAAGTGAAGGGGGGTTGCACCCCTTTAAATAGGCTGTCTGGGCTGTTCCAGGCGATACGCGCAGCCCACATGCACCATCTGCGCGTATCGCGTAGATGGTGAGTGGCTGCCAGCTGTTTTCCACCCGACTAATGCTAGGCGATACGCGCAGGCACCCTTTGATGCGCGTATCGCGTAAACTACATTTTCAGATTCCTCTCGTCGAAACACGTGGAATTCATATATTATGGGCTCTGTAACTCTTCTTCTAAGTCAAGATATGCTCGAAACAAGTTTTCGGGCATTCCTCGCGTGTTTTCGCATTTCCCGCTTCATTATAACTCCGATTTGAGTTCCGTTTTCGCCCACGTTCTTCATTTTAAGTCCTCTATCACCCCTAGGGTTTATCTCTATTCATTAGGACTCTTTATTCAACGTGCTATTTACATGAACACCCGCCCATTATCGACATATACTTACGTCAAAATTTAGGGTTTTACATAATGTGCATACAGAGTAAGATATCCTAAGTTGTCGTATGATGTTCAAAGGACTCGGTCGAATTCATTAAGGATATTATGGAGTTTTAAGTTTACGTACGGTACTGTAAGGTGTTGTTAGGAGTTGTGAGAGGTGTTGTACATTATACCAACATGCTTTTCAAGGTGCTAATGTGGCATACAAAGCCGTAAGATATTCTAAGTTGTCGTACGATGTTTAAATGACTCACAGGAATTCATTAGGTTTATTATGGAGTTTTAAGGTTTCGTATAGTATTGTAAGGTATTCTAAGGAGTTTTAAGACGTCCTAAGTTATACTAACGTGCTTTTCATGTTGCTAATGTCTCATACTGAGTCGTAACATGTCCTGAGTTGTCGTATGATGTTTAAATGACTCAGAGGAATTCATTAGGTTTATTATGGAGTGTTAACGTTTCGTACGGTGTTGTTAGGTGTTCTTAGGAGTTTTAAGGCGTCCTAAGTTATACTAACGTGGTTTTCAAGAGGCTAATATGGCATACAGAGTCGTAAGATGTCCTAAGCTGTCGTACGATGTTCAAATGTCTCGGACGAATTCATTAGGTGTATTATGGAGTTTTAAGTTTACGTACGGTACTGTAAGGTGTTTTTAGTAGTTGTGTGGTGTTGTACATTATACCAACATGCTTTTGAAGTTGCTAATGTGGCATACAGAGCCTTAAGATATTCTAAGTTGTCGTACGATGTTTAAACGACTCGGAGGAATTCATTAGGTTTATTATGGAGTTTTAAGGTTTCGTACGGTGTTGTACGGTCTTTTTAGGAGTTTTAAGGCGTCCTAAGTTATAATAACGTGCTTTTCATGTTGCTAATGTCTCATACTGAGTCGTAATATGTCCTGAGTTGTCGTGAGATGTTCAAAGGACACGGTCGAACTCATTAGGTGTATTATGGAGTTTTAAGTTTACGTACGGTACTGTAAGGTGTTGTTAGGAGTTGTGTGGTGTTGTACATTATACCAACATGCTTTTCAAGGTGCTAATGTGGCATACATAGCCGTAGGATATTCTAAGTTGTCGTACGATTTTTAAATTACTCGGAGTAATTCGATAGATTTATTATGGAGTTTTAAGGTTTCGTACGGTGTTGTAAGGTGTTGTTAGGAGTTTTAAGGCGTCCTAAGGTATACTTACGTGCTTTTCATGTTGCTAATGTCTCATACTGAGTCGTAACATGTCCTGAGTTGTCGTACGATGTTTAAATGACTCGAAGGAATTCATTAGGTTTATTATGGAGTTTTAAGGTTTCGTACGGTGTTGTAAGGTCTTTTTAGGAGTTTAAAGGCGTCCTAAGTTATAATAACGTTCTTTTCTTGGTTCTAATGTGCATACGAGTCGTAAGATATCCTATGTTGTCGTACAATGTTCAAAGGACTAGTTCGAATTCATTAGGTGTATTATGGAGTTTTAAGTTTACGTACGGTACTGTAAGGTGTTGTTAGGAGTTGTGTGGTGTTGTACATTATACCAACATGCTTTTCAAGGTGCTAATGTGGTATACAGAGCCGTAAGATATTCTAAGTTGTCGTACTATTTTTAAATTACTCGGAGGAATTCTTTAGGTTTATTTTGGAGTTTTAAGGTTTCGTACAGTGTTGTAAGGTATTCTTAGGAGTTTTAAGGCGTCCTAAGTTATACTAACGTGCTTTTCATGTTGCTAATGTCTCATACTGAGTCGTAACATGTCCTGAGTTGTCGTACGATGTTTAAATGACTAGGTCGAATTCATTAGGTGTATTATGGAGTTTTAAGTTTACGTACGGTACTGTAAGATGTTGTTAGGAGTTGTGTGATGTTGTACATTATACCAACATGCTTTTCAAGGTGCTAATGTGGCATACAGAGCCGTAAGATATTCTAAGTTGTTGTACGATTTTTAAATTACTCGGAGGAATTCATTAGGTTTATTATGGAGTTTTATGGTTTTCTACGGTGTTGTTAGGAGTTTTAAGGCGTACTAAGTTATACTAACGTGCTTTTCAAGGGGCTAATATGGCATACAGAGTCGTAAGATGTCCTAAGCTGTCGTACGATGTTCAAAGGACTCGGATGAATTCATTATGTGTATTATGGGGTTTTAAGTTTACGTACGGTACTGTAAGGTGTTTTAGTTAGTTATGTGGTGTTGAACATTATACCAACATGCTTTTAAAGTTGCTAATGTGGCATATATTCTACTTTGTCGTACGATGTTTAAATGACTTGTAGGAATTCATTAGGTTTATTATGGAGTTTTAAGGTTCGTACGGTATTGTAAGGTCTTTTTAGTAGTTTTAAGGCGTCCTAAGTTATAATAACGTGCTTTTCATGGTTCTAATGTGCATACAGAGTCGTAAGATTTCCTAAGTTGCCGTACGATGTTCAAAGGACTACGTCGAATTCATTAGGTGTATTATGGAGTTTTAAGTTTTCGTACGGTATTGTAAGGTGTTGTTAAGAGTTGTGTGGTGTTGTACATTATACCAACATGCTTTTCAAGGTGCTAATGTGGCATACAGAGCCGTAAGATATTCTAAGTTGTCGTACGATTTTTAAATTACTCGGAGTAATTCATTAGGTTTATTATGGAGTTTTAAGGTTTCGTACAGTGTTGTAAGGTGTTCTTAGGAGTTTTAAGGCGTCCTAAGTTATACTAACGTGCTTTTCATGTTGCTAATGTCTCATACTGAGTCGTAACATGTCCTGAGTTGTCGTACGATGTATAAATGACCCGGAGGAATTCATTAGGTTTATTATGGAGTTTTAAGGTTTCGTTCGGTGTTGTAAGGTGTTCTTAGGTGTTTAAAGGCGTCTTAAGTTATACTGACGTGCTTTTCATGGTTCTAATGTGCATACAGAGTCGTAAGATGTCGAAATTTCTGTAAGATGTTCAAAGGACTCGGTCGAATTCATTAGGTGTATTATGGAGTTTTAAGTTTACGTACGGTACTGTAAGGTGTTGTTAGGAGTTGTGAGAGGTGTTGTACATTATACCCACATGCTTTTCAAGGTGCTAATGTGGCATACAGAGCCGTAAGATATTCTAAGTTGTCGTACGATGTTTAAATGACTCGGAGGAATTCATTAGGTTTATTATGGAGTTTTAAGGTTTCGTACGGTGTTCTAAAGTGTTTTTAGGAGTTTTAAGGCGTCCTAAGTTATAATAACGTGCTTTTCATGGTTCTAATTTGCTTTCAGAGTAGTAAGATATCCTAAGTTGTCGTACGATGTTCAAAGGACTCGGTCGAATTCATTAGGTGTATTATGGAGTTTTAAGTTTACGAACGGTACTGTAAGGTGTTGTTAGGAGTTGTGTGGTGTTGTACATTATACCAACATGCTTTTCAAGGTGCTTATGTGGCATACAGAGCCGTAAGATATTCTAAGTTGTCGTACGATTTTTAAATTACTCTGAGGAATTCATTAGGTTTATTTTGGAGTTTTAAGGTTTCGTACAGTGTTGTAAGGTATTCTTAGGAGTTTTAAGGCGTCCTAAGTTATACTAACGTGCTTTTCATGTTGCTAATGTCTCATACTGAGTCGTAACATGTCCTGAGTTGTCGTACGATGTTTAAATGACTAGGTCGAATTCATTAGGTGTATTATGGAGTTTTAAGTTTACGTACGGTACTGTAAGATGTTGTTAGGAGTTGTGTGATGTTGTACATTATACCAACATGCTTTTCAAGGTGCTAATGTGGCATACAGAGCCGTAAGATATTCTAAGTTGTTGTACGATTTTTAAATTACTCGGAGGAATTCATTAGGTTTATTATGGAGTTTTATGGTTTTCTACGGTGTTGTTAGGAGTTTTAAGGCGTACTAAGTTATACTAACGTGCTTTTCAAGGGGCTAATATGGCATACAGAGTCGTAAGATGTCCTAAGCTGTCGTACGATGTTCAAAGGACTCGGATGAATTCATTATGTGTATTATGGGGTTTTAAGTTTACGTACGGTACTGTAAGGTGTTTTAGTTAGTTATGTGGTGTTGAACATTATACCAACATGCTTTTAAAGTTGCTAATGTGGCATATATTCTACTTTGTCGTACGATGTTTAAATGACTTGTAGGAATTCATTAGGTTTATTATGGAGTTTTAAGGTTCGTACGGTATTGTAAGGTCTTTTTAGTAGTTTTAAGGCGTCCTAAGTTATAATAACGTGCTTTTCATGGTTCTAATGTGCATACAGAGTCGTAAGATTTCCTAAGTTGCCGTACGATGTTCAAAGGACTACGTCGAATTCATTAGGTGTATTATGGAGTTTTAAGTTTTCGTACGGTATTGTAAGGTGTTGTTAAGAGTTGTGTGGTGTTGTACATTATACCAACATGCTTTTCAAGGTGCTAATGTGGCATACAGAGCCGTAAGATATTCTAAGTTGTCGTACGATTTTTAAATTACTCGGAGTAATTCATTAGGTTTATTATGGAGTTTTAAGGTTTCGTACAGTGTTGTAAGGTGTTCTTAGGAGTTTTAAGGCGTCCTAAGTTATACTAACGTGCTTTTCATGTTGCTAATGTCTCATACTGAGTCGTAACATGTCCTGAGTTGTCGTACGATGTATAAATGACCCGGAGGAATTCATTAGGTTTATTATGGAGTTTTAAGGTTTCGTTCGGTGTTGTAAGGTGTTCTTAGGTGTTTAAAGGCGTCTTAAGTTATACTGACGTGCTTTTCATGGTTCTAATGTGCATACAGAGTCGTAAGATGTCGAAATTTCTGTAAGATGTTCAAAGGACTCGGTCGAATTCATTAGGTGTATTATGGAGTTTTAAGTTTACGTACGGTACTGTAAGGTGTTGTTAGGAGTTGTGAGAGGTGTTGTACATTATACCCACATGCTTTTCAAGGTGCTAATGTGGCATACAGAGCCGTAAGATATTCTAAGTTGTCGTACGATGTTTAAATGACTCGGAGGAATTCATTAGGTTTATTATGGAGTTTTAAGGTTTCGTACGGTGTTCTAAAGTGTTTTTAGGAGTTTTAAGGCGTCCTAAGTTATAATAACGTGCTTTTCATGGTTCTAATTTGCTTTCAGAGTAGTAAGATATCCTAAGTTGTCGTACGATGTTCAAAGGACTCGGTCGAATTCATTAGGTGTATTATGGAGTTTTAAGTTTACGAACGGTACTGTAAGGTGTTGTTAGGAGTTGTGTGGTGTTGTACATTATACCAACATGCTTTTCAAGGTGCTTATGTGGCATACAGAGCCGTAAGATATTCTAAGTTGTCGTACGATTTTTAAATTACTCTGAGGAATTCATTAGGTTTATTTTGGAGTTTTAAGGTTTCGTACAGTGTTGTAAGGTATTCTTAGGAGTTTTAAGGCGTCCTAAGTTATACTAACGTGCTTTTCATGTTGCTAATGTCTCATACTGAGTCGTAACATGTCCTGAGTTGTCGTACGATGTTTAAATGACTAGGTCGAATTCATTAGGTGTATTATGGAGTTTTAAGTTTACGTACGGTACTGTAAGATGTTGTTAGGAGTTGTGTGGTGTTGTACATTATACCAACATGCTTTTCAAGGTGCTAATGTGGCATACAGAGCCGTAAGATATTCTAAGTTGTTGTACGATTTTTAAATTACTCGGAGGAATTCATTAGGTTTATTATGGAGTTTTATGGTTTCCTACGGTCTTGTTAGGAGTTTTAAGGCGTATTAAGTTATACTAACGTGCTTTTCAAGAGGCTAATATGGCATACAGAGTCGTAAGATGTCCTAAGCTGTCGTACGATGTTCAAAGGACTCGGATGAATTCATTATGTGTATTATGGGGTTTTAAGTTTACGTACGGTACTGTAAGGTGTTTTAGTTAGTTGTGTGGTGTTGAACATTATACCAACATGCTTTTAAAGTTGCTAATGTGGCATATATTTTACTTTGTCGTACGATGTTTAAATGACTTGTAGGAATTCATTAGGTTTATTATGGAGTTTTAAGGTTCGTACGGTATTGTAAGGTCTTTTTAGTAGTTTTAAGGCGTCCTAAGTTATAATAACGTGCTTTTCATGGTTCTAATGTGCATACAGAGTCGTAAGATATCCTAAGTTGCCGTACGATGTTCAAAGGACTACGTCGAATTCATTAGGTGTATTATGGAGTTTTAAGTTTTCGTACGGTATTGTAAGGTGTTGTTAAGAGTTGTGTGGTGTTGTACATTATACCAACATGCTTTTCAAGATGCTAATGTGGCATACAGAGCCGTAAGATATTCTAAGTTGTCGTACGATTTTTAAATTACTCGGAGTAATTCATTAGGTTTATTATGGAGTTTTAAGGTTTCGTACAGTGTTGTAAGGTGTTCTTAGGAGTTTTAAGGCGTCCTAAGTTATACTAACGTGCTTTTCATGTTGCTAATGTATCATACTGAGTCGTAACATGTCCTGAGTTGTCGTACGATGTTTAAATGACCCGGAGGAATTCATTAGGTTTATTATGGAGTTTTAAGGTTTCGTTCGGTGTTGTAAGGTGTTCTTAGGTGTTTAAAGGCGTCCTAAGTTATACTGACGTGCTTTTCATGGTTCTAATGTGCATACAGAGTCGTAAGATGTCGAAATTTCTGTAAGATGTTCAAAGGACTCGGTCGAATTCATTAGGTGTATTATGGAGTTTTAAGTTTACGTACGGTACTGTAAGGTGTTGTTAGGAGTTGTGAGAGGTGTTGTACATTATACCCACATGCTTTTCAAGGTGCTAATGTGGCATACAGAGCCGTAAGATATTCTAAGTTGTCGTACGATGTTTAAATGACTCGGAGGAATTCATTAGGTTTATTATGGAGTTTTAAGGTTTCGTACGGTGTTCTAAAGTGTTTTTAGGAGTTTTAAGGCGTCCTAAGATATAATAACGTGCTTTTCATGGTTCTAATTTGCTTTCAGAGTAGTAAGATATCCTAAGTCGTCGTACGATGTTCAAAGGACTCGGTCGAATTCATTAGGTGTATTATGGAGTTTTAAGTTTACGAACGGTACTGTAAGGTGTTGTTAGGAGTTGTGTGGTGTTGTACATTATACCAACATGCTTTTCAAGGTGCTTATGTGGCATACAGAGCCGTAAGATATTCTAAGTTGTCGTACGATTTTTAAATTACTCGGAGGAATTCATTAGGTTTATTATGGAGTTTTAAGGTTTCGTACAGTGTTGTATAGTGTTCTTAGGAGTTTTAAGGCGTCCTAAGTTATACTAACGTGCTTTTCAAGTTGCTAATGTCTCATACTGAGTCGTAACATGTCCTGAGTTGTCGTACGATGTTTAAATGACTCGAAGCAATTCATTAGGTTTATTATGGAGTTTTAAGGTTTCGTACGGTGTTGTAAGGTCTTTTTAGGAGTTTAAAGGCGTCCTAAGTTATAATAACGTTCTTTTCTTGGTTCTAATGTGCATACGAGTCGTAAGATATCCTATGTTGTCGTACGATGTTCAAAGGACTAGTTCGAATTCATTAGGTGTATTATGGAGTTTTAAGTTTACGTACGGTACTGTAAGGTGTTGTTAGGAGTTGTGTGGTGTTGTACATTATACCAACATGCTTTTCAAGGTGCTAATGTGGCATACAGAGCCGTAAGATATTCTAAGTTGTTGTACGATTTTTAAATTACTCGGAGGAATTCATTAGGTTTATTATGGAGTTTTATGGTTTCCTACGGTCTTGTTAGGAGTTTTAAGGCGTACTAAGTTATACTAACGTGCTTTTCAAGAGGCTAATATGGCATACAGAGTCGTAAGATGTCCTAAGCTGTCGTACGATGTTCAAAGGACTCGGATGAATTCATTATGTGTATTATGGGGTTTTAAGTTTACGTACGGTACTGTAAGGTGTTTTAGTTAGTTGTGTGGTGTTGAACATTATACCAACATGCTTTTAAAGTTGCTAATGTGGCATATATTTTACTTTGTCGTACGATGTTTAAAAGACTTGTAGGAATTCATTAGGTTTATTATGGAGTTTTAAGGTTCGTACGGTATTGTAAGGTCTTTTTAGTAGTTTTAAGGCGTCCTAAGTTATAATAACGTGCTTTTCATGGTTCTAATGTGCATACAGAGTCGTAAGATATCCTAAGTTGCCGTACGATGTTCAAAGGACTACGTCGAATTCATTAGGTGTATTATGGAGTTTTAAGTTTTCGTACGGTATTGTAAGGTGTTGTTAAGAGTTGTGTGGTGTTGTACATTATACCAACATGCTTTTCAAGATGCTAATGTGGCATACAGAGCCGTAAGATATTCTAAGTTGTCGTACGATTTTTAAATTACTCGGAGTAATTCATTAGGTTTATTATGGAGTTTTAAGGTTTCGTACAGTGTTGTAAGGTGTTCTTAGCAGTTTTAAGGCGTCCTAAGTTATACTAACGTGCTTTTCATGTTGCTAATGTATCATACTGAGTCGTAACATGTCCTGAGTTGTCGTACGATGTTTAAATGACCCGGAGGAATTCATTAGGTTTATTATGGAGTTTTAAGGTTTCGTTCGGTGTTGTAAGGTGTTCTTAGGTGTTTAAAGGCGTCCTAAGTTATACTGACGTGCTTTTCATGGTTCTAATGTGCATACAGAGTCGTAAGATGTCGAAATTTCTGTAAGATGTTCAAAGGACTCGGTCGAATTCATTAGGTGTATTATGGAGTTTTAAGTTTACGTACGGTACTGTAAGGTGTTGTTAGGAGTTGTGAGAGGTGTTGTACATTATACCCACATGCTTTTCAAGGTGCTAATGTGGCATACAGAGCCGTAAGATATTCTAAGTTGTCGTACGATGTTTAAATGACTCGGAGGAATTCATTAGGTTTATTATGGAGTTTTAAGGTTTCGTACGGTGTTCTAAAGTGTTTTTAGGAGTTTTAAGGCGTCCTAAGATATAATAACGTGCTTTTCATGGTTCTAATTTGCTTTCAGAGTAGTAAGATATCCTAAGTTGTCGTACGATGTTCAAAGGACTCGGTCGAATTCATTAGGTGTATTATGGAGTTTTAAGTTTACGAACGGTACTGTAAGGTGTTGTTAGGAGTTGTGTGGTGTTGTACATTATACCAACATGCTTTTCAAGGTGCTTATGTGGCATACAGAGCCGTAAGATATTCTAAGTTGTCGTACGATTTTTAAATTACTCGGAGGAATTCATTAGGTTTATTATGGAGTTTTAAGGTTTCGTACAGTGTTGTATAGTGTTCTTAGGAGTTTTAAGGCGTCCTAAGTTATACTAACGTGCTTTTCAAGTTGCTAATGTCTCATACTGAGTCGTAACATGTCCTGAGTTGTCGTACGATGTTTAAATGACTCGGAGGAATTCATTAGGTTTATTATGGAGTTTTAAGGTTTCGTACGGTGTTGTAAGGTCTTTTTAGGAGTTTTAAGGCGTCCTAAGTTATAAAAACGTGTTTTTCTTGGTTCTAATGTGCATACAGAGTCATAAGATATCCTAAGTTGTCGTGCGATGTTCAAAGGACTCTGTCGAACTCATTAGGTGTATTATGGAGTTCTATGTTTACGTACGTTA
This sequence comes from Tagetes erecta, assembly GCA_030867185.1. Classification (NCBI taxonomy): domain Eukaryota; kingdom Viridiplantae; phylum Streptophyta; class Magnoliopsida; order Asterales; family Asteraceae; genus Tagetes; species Tagetes erecta. Next base: position 18,788,631 of record CM061497.1, on the reverse strand, counting down.
CTGTAAGGTGTTGTTAGGAGTTGTGAGAGGTGTTGTCCATTATACCAAAATGCTTTTCAAGGTGCTAATGTGGCATACAGAGCCGTAAGATATTCTAAGTTGTCGTACGATGTTTAAATGACTCGGAGGAATTCATTAGGTTTATTTTGGAGTTTTAAGGTTTCGTACGGTGTTGTAAAGTGTTGATAGGAGTTTTAAGGCGTCCTACGATATACTAACGTGCTTTTCATGTTTCTAATGTCGCATACTGAGTCGTAACATGTCCTGAGTTGTCGTACGATGTTTAAATGACTCGTAGGAATTAATTAGATTTATTATGGAGTTTTAAGGTTTCGTACAGTGTTGTAAGGTGTTCTTAGGAGTTGTGAGACGTGTTGTACATTATACCAACATGCTTTTCAAGGTGATAAAGTGGCATACAGAACCGTAAGATATTCTAAGTTTTCGTACGATGTTTAAATGACTCGGAGGAATTCATTAGGTTTATTATGGAATTTTACGGTTTCGTATGGTGTTGTAAGGTGTTCATAGGAGTTTTAAGGCGTCCTAAGTTATACTAACGTGCTTTTCATGTTGCTAATGTCTCATACTGAGTCGTAACATGTCCTGAGTTGTCGTACGATGTTTAAATGACTCGGAGGAATTCATTAGGTTTATAATGGAGTTTTAAGGTTTCGTACGGTGTTGTATTGTGTTTTTAGGAGTTTTAAGGCGTCCTAAGTTATAATAACGTGCTTTTCATGGTTCTAATGTGCATACAGAGTCGTAAGACATCCTAAGTTATCGTACGATGTTCAAAGGACTAGGTCGAATTCATTAGGTGTATTATGGAGTTTTAAATTTACGTACGGTAATGTAAGGTGTTTTTAGTAGTTGTGTGGTGTTGTACATTATACCAACTTGCTTTTAAAGTTCCTAATGTGGCATACATAGCCGTAGGATATTCTACGTTGTCGTACGATGTTTAAATGACTCGTAGGAATTCATTAGGTTTATTATGGAGTTTTAAGGTTTCGTACGGTGTTGTAAGGTATTTTTAGGAGTTTTAAGGCGTCCTAAGTTATAATAACGTGCTTTTCATGGTTCTAATGTGCATACAGAGTCGTAAGATATCCTAAGTTGTCGTGCGATGTTCAAAGGACTCGGTCGAATTCATTAGGTGTATTATGGAGTTTTAAGTTTACGTACGTTACTGTAAGGTGTTGTTAGGAGTTGTGAGAGGTGTTGTACATTATACCAACATGCTTATTGAGGTGCTAATGTGGCATACAGAGCCGTAAGATATTCTAAGTTGTCGTACGATGTTTAAATGACTCGGAGGAATTTATTAGGTTTATTATGGAGTTTTATGGTTTCGTACGGTGTTGTAAGGTGTTGTTAGGAGTTTTAAGGCGTCCTAAGTTATAATAACGTGCTTTTCATGGTTCTAATGTGCATACAGAGTCGTAAGATATCCTAAGTTGTCGTCCGATGTTTAAAGGACTCGGTCGAATTCATTAGGTGTATTATGATGTTTTAAGTTTACGTAAGGTACAGTAAGGTGTTGTTAGGAGTTGTGAGGTGTTGTACATTATACCAGCATGCTTTTCAAGGTACTAATGTGGAATACAGAGCCGTAAAATATTCTAAGTTGTCGTACGATTTTTAAATTACTCGGAGGAATCCATTAGGTTTATTATGGAGTTTTAAGGTATCGTACAGTGTTGTAAGGTATTCTTAGGAGTTTTAAGTCGTCCTAAGTTATACTAACGTGCTTTTCATGTTGCTAATGTCTCATACTGAGTCGTAACATGTCCTTAGTTGTCGTACGATGTTTAAATGACTCGGAGGAATTCATTAGGTTTATTATGGAGTTTTAAGGTTTCGTACGGTGTTGTAAGGTGTTCTTAAGAGTTTTAAAGCGTACTAAGTTATACTAACGTGCTTTTCAAGGGGCTAATATGGCATACAGAGTCGTAAGATGTCCTAAGCTGTCGTACGATGTTCAAAGGACTCGGACGAATTCATTAGGTGTATTATGGAGTTTTAAATTTACGTACGGTACTGTAAGGTGTTTCTAGTAGTTGTGTGGTGTTGTACATTATACCAACTTGCTTTTAAAGTTGCTAATGTGGCATACATAGCCGTAGGATATTCTACGTTGTCGTACGATGTTTAAATGACTCGTAAGAATTCATTAGGTTTATTATGGAGTTTTAAGGTTTCGTACGGTGTTGTAAGGTATTTTTAGGATTTTTAAGGCGTCCTAAGTTATAATAACGTGCTTTTCATGGTTCTAATGTGCATACAGAGTCGTAAGATATCCTAAGTAGTCGTGCGATGTTCAAAGGACTCGGTCGAATTCATTAGGTGTATTATGGAGTTTTAAGTTTACGTACGTTACTGTAAGGTGTTGTTAGGAGTTGTGAGAGGTGTTGTCCATTATACCAACATGCTTTTCAAGGTGCTAATGTGGCATACAGAGCCGTAAGATATTCTAAGTTGTCGTACGATGTTTAAATGACACGGAGGAATTCATTAGGTTTATTATGGAGTTTTAAGGTTTCGTACGGTGTCGTAAGGTGTTCTTAGGAGTTTTAATACGTACTAAGTTATACTAACGTGCTTTTCAAGGGCTAATATGGCATACAGAGTCGTAAGATGTCCTAAGCTGTCGTACGATGTTCAAAGGACTCGGACGAATTCATTAGGTCTATTATAGAGTTTTAAGTTTTTGTACGGTACTGTAAGGTGGTTTTAGTAGTTGTGTGGTGTATTATACCAACATGCTTTTAAAATTGCTAATGTGGCATACATAGCCGTAGGATATTCTACGTTGTCGTACGATGTTTAAATGACTCGTAGGAATTCATTAGGTTTATTATGGAGTTTTAAGGTTTCGTACGGTGTTGTAAGGTCTTTTTATGAGTTTTAAGGCGTCCTAAGTTATACTAACGTGTTTTCATGTTGCTAATGTCTCATACTGAGTCGTAACATGTCCTGAGTTGTCGTACGATGTTTAAATGACTCGGAGGAATTCATTAGGTTTATTATGGAGTTTTAAGGTTTCGTACGGTGTTGTAAGGTGTTCTTAGGAGTTTTAAGGCGTACTAAGTTATACTAACGTGATTTTCATGGTTCTAATGTGCATACAGAGTCGTAAGATATCATAAGTGGTCATACGATGTTCAAAGGACTCGGTCGAATTCATTAGGTGTATTATGGAGTTTTAAGTTTACGTACGGTACTGTAAGGTGTTGTTAGGAGTTGTGAGAGGTGTTGTACATTATACCAACATGCTTATTAAGGTGCTAATGTGGCATACAGAGCCGTAAGATATTCTAAGTTGTCGTACGATGTTTAAATGACTCGGAGGAATTCATTAGGTTTATTATGGAGTTTTATGGTTTCGTACGGTGTTGTAAGGTGTTTTTAGGAGTTTTAAGGCGTCATAAGTTATAATAACGTGCTTTTCATGGTTCTAATGTGCATACAGAGTCGCAAGATATCCTAAGTTGTCGTCCGATGTTTAAAGGACTCGGTCGAATTCATTAGGTGATTATGGTGTTTTAAGTTTACGTAAGGTACTCTAAGGTGTTGTTAGGAGTTGTGAGGTGTTGTACATTATACCAGCATGCTTTTCAAGGTACTAATGTAGAATACAGAGCCGTAAAAGATTCTAAGTTCTCGTACGATTTTTAAATTACTCGGAGGAATTCATTAGGTTTATTATGGAGTTTTAAGGTTTCGTACAGTGTTGTAAGGTATTCTTAGGAGTTTTAAGTCGCCCTAAGTTATACTAACGTGCTTTTTATGTTGCTAATGTCTCATACTGAGTCATAACATGACCTGAGTTGTCGTACGATGTTTAAATGACTCGGAGGAATTCATTAGGTTTATTATGGAGTTTTAAGGTTTCGTACGGTGTTGTAAGGTGTTCTTAGGAGTTTTAAGACGTACTAAGTTATACTAACGTGCTTTTCAAGGGTTAATATGGCATACAGAGTCGTAAGATGTACTAAGCTGTCGTACGATGTTCAAAGGACTCGGACGAATTCGTTAGGTGTTTTATGGAGTTTTAAGTTTACGTACGGTACTGTAAGGTGTTTTTAATAGTTGTGTGGTGTTGTACATTATACCAGCATGCTTTTAAAGTTGCTAATGTGGCATACATAGCCGTAGGATATTCTACGTTGCCGTACGATGTCTAAATGACTCCTAAGAATTCATTAGGTTTATTATGGAGTTTTAAGGTTTCGTACGGTATTGTAAGGTGTTTTTAGTAGTTTTAAGGCGTCCTAAGTTATAATAGCGTGCTTTTCATGGTTCTAATGTGCATACAGAGTCGTAAGATATCCTAAGTTGTCTTACGATGTTCAAAGGACTCGGTCGAATTCATTAGGTGTATTACTGAGTTTTAATTTTACGTACGGTACTGTAAGGTGTTGTTAGAAGTTGTGACAGGACAGTTCATTATACAAACATGCTTTTCAAGGTGCTAATGTAGCATACAGAGCCGTAAGATATTCTAAGTTGTCGTACGATGTTTAAATGACTCGGAGGAATTCATTAGGTTTATTATGGAGTTTTATGGTTTCGTACGGTGTTGTAAGGTGTTTTTAGGAGATTTAAGGCGTCCTAAGTTATAATAACATGCTTTTCATGGTTCTAATGTGCATACAGAGTCGTAAGATATCCTAAGTTGTCGTACGATGTTCAAAGGACTCGGTCAAATTCATTAGGTGTATTATGGTGTTTTAAGTTTAGGTAAGGTACTGTAAGGTGTTGTTAGGAGTTGTGAGGTGTTGTACATTATACCAACATGCTTTTCAAGGTGCTAATGTGGCATACAGAGCCGTAAGATATTCTAAGTTGTCGTACGATTTTTAAATTATTAGGAGGAATTCATTAGGTTTATTATGGAGTTTTAAGGTTTCGTACAGTGTTGTAAGGTATTCTTAGGAGTTTTAAGTCGTCCTAAGTTATACTAACGTGGTTTTCATGTTGCTAATGTCTCATACTGAGTCGTAACATGTCCTGAGTTGTCGTACGATGTTTAAATGACTCGGAGGAATTCATTAGGTTTATTATTGAGTTTTAAGGTTTCGTACGGTGTTGTAAGGTGATCTTAGGAGTTTTAAGGCGTACTAAGTTATACTAACGTGCTTTTCAAGGGCTAATATGGCTTACAGAGCGTAAGATGTCCTAAGCTGTCGTACGATGTTCAAAGGACTCGGACGAATTCATTAGGTGTATTATAGAGTTTTAAGTTTTTGTACGGTTGTGTAAGGTGTTTTTAGTAGTTGTGTGGTGTTGTATATTATAGCAACATGCTTTTAAAGTTGCTAATGTGGCATACATAGCCGTAGGATATTCTACGTTGTCGTACGATGTTTAAATGACTCGTAGGAATTCATTAGGTTTATTATGGAGTTTTAAGGTTTCGTACGGTGTTGTAAGGTCTTTTTAGGAGTTTTAAAGCGTCCTAAGTTATAATAACGTGCTTTTCATGGTTCTAATGTGCATACAGAGTCGTAAGATATCCTAAGTTGTCGTGCGATGTTCAAAGGACTCGGTCGACCTCATTAGGTGTATTATGGAGTTTTAAGTTTACGTACGGTACTGTAAGGTGTTGTTAGGAGTTGTGAGGTGTTGTACATTTTACTAATATGCTTTTCAAGGTGCTAATGTGGCATACAGAGCCGTAAGATATTCTAAGTTATCGTACGATGTTTAAATGACTCGTAGGAATTCAATAGGTTTATTATGGAGTTTTAAGATTTCATACGGTGTTGTAAGGTGTTTTTAGGAGTTTTAAGGCGTCCTAAGTAATAATAACGTGCTTTTCTTGTTGCTAATGTCTCATACTGAGTCGTAGCATGTCCTGAGTTGTCGTACGATGTTTAAATGACTCGGAGGAATTCATTAGGTTTATTATGGAGTTTTAAGTTTACGTACGGTGTTGGAAGATGTGTTTAGGAGTTTTAAGGCGTCCTAAGTTATAATAACGTGCTTTTCATGGTTCTAATGTGCATACAGAGTCGTAAGATATCCTAAGTTGTCGTACGATGTTCAAAGGACTCGGTGGAATTCATTAGTTCTATTATGGAGTTTTAAGTTTACGTACGGTGTTGTTACGAGTTGTGAGAGGTGTTGTACATTATACCAACATGCTTTTCAAGGTGCTAATGTGGCATACAGAGCCGTAAGATATTTTAAGTTGTCCTACAATGTTTAAATGACTCGGAGGAATTCATTAGGTTTATTATGGAGTTTTAAGGTTTCGTACGGTGTTGTAAGGTGTTTTTAGGAGCATTAAGGCGTCCTAAGTTATAATAACGTGCTTTTCATGGTTCTAATGTGCATACAGAGTCGTAAGATATCCTAAGTTGTCATGCGATGTTCAAAGGACTCGGTCAAACTCATTAGGTGTATTATGGAGTTTTAAGTTTACGTACGGTACTGTAAGGTGTTGTTAGGAGTTGTGAGAGGTGTTGTACATTATACCAACATGCTTTTCAAGGTGCTAATGTGGCATACAGAGCCGTAAGATATTCTAAGTTGTCGTACGATGTTTAAATGACTCTTAGGAATTCATTTGGTTTATTATGGAGTTTTAAGGTTTCGAACGGTGTTCTAAGGTGTTTTTAGGAGTTTTAAGGCGTCCTAAGTTATAATAACGTGCTTTTCATGGTTCTAATGTGCTTTCAGAGTCGTAAGATATCCTAAGTTGTCGTACGATGTTCAAAGGACTCGGTCGAATTCATTAGGTGTATTATGGTGTTTTAAGTTTACGTAAAGTACTGTAAGGTGTTGTTAGGAGTTGTGAGGTGTTGTACATTTTACCAACATGCTTTTCAAGGTGCTATTGTGGCATACAGAGCCGTAAGATATTCTAAGTTATCGTACGATGTTTAAATGACTCGTAGGAATTCAATAGGTTTATTATGGAGTTTTAAGGTTTCATACGGTGTTGTAAGGTGTTTTTAGGAGTTTTAAGGCGTCCTAAGTAATAATAACGTGCTTTTCATGGTTCTAATGTGCATACAGAGTCGTAAGATATCCTAAGTTGTCGTACGATGTTCAAAGAACTCGGTCGAATTCATTAGTTGTATTATGGAGTTTTAAGTTTACTTACGGTACTGTAAGGTGTTGTTAGGAGTTGTGAGAGGTGTTGTACAATATACCAACATGCTTTTCAAGGTGCTAATGTGGCATACAGAGCCGTAAGATATTTTAAGTTGTCGTACGATGTTTAAATGACTCGGAGGAATTCATTAGGTTTATTATGGAGTTTTAAGGTTTCGTACGATGTTGTAAGGTGTTTTTAGGAGTTTTAAGGCCTCCTAAGTTATAATAACGTGCTTTTCATTGTTCTAATGTGCATACAGAGTCGTAAGATATCTTAAGTTGTCGTACGATGTTCAAAGGACTCGGTCGAACTCATTAGGTTTATTATGGAGTTTTAAGTTTACGTACGGTACTGTAAGGTGTTGTTAGGAGTTGTGAGAGGTGTTGTAAATTATACCAACATGCTTTTCAAGGTGCTAATGTGGCATACAGAGCCGTAAGATATTCTAAGTTGTCGTACGATGTTTAAATGACTCGGAGGAATTCATTTGGTTTATTATGGAGTTTTAAGGATTCGTACGGTGTTCTAAGGTGTTTTTAGGAGTTTTAAGGCGTCCTAAGTTATAATAACGTGCTTTTCATGGTTCTAATGTGCTTTCAGAGTCATAAGATATCCTAAGTTGTTGTACGATGTTCAAAGGACTCGGTCGAATTCATTAGGTGTATTATGGTGTTTTAAGTTTACGTAAAGTACTGTAAGGTGTTGTTAGGAGTTGTGAGGTGTTGTACATTTTACCAACATGCTTTTCAAGGTGCTAATGTGGCATACAGAGCCGTAAGATATTCTAATTATCGTACGATGTTTAAATGACTCGTAGGAATTCAATAGGTTTATTATGGAGTTTTAAGGTTTCATACGGTGTTGTAGGTGTTTTTAGGAGTTTTAAGGCGTCCTAAGTAATAATAACGTGCTTTTCATGGTTCTAATGTGCATACAGAGTCGTAAGATATCCTAAGTTGTCGTACGATGTTCAAAGAACTCGGTCGAATTCATTAGTTGTATTATGGAGTTTTAAGTTTACTTACGGTACTGTAAGGTGTTGTTAGGAGTTGTGAGAGGTGTTGTACAATATACCAACATGCTTTTCAAGGTGCTAATGTGGCATACAGAGCCGTAAGATATTTTAAGTTGTCGTACGATGTTTAAATGACTCGGAGGAATTCAACAGGTTTATTATGGAGTTTTAAGGTTTCGTACGGTGTTGTAAGGTGTTTTTAGGAGTTTTAAGGCCTCCTAAGTTATAATAACGTGCTTTTCATTGTTCTAATGTGCATACAGAGTCGTAAGATATCTTAAGTTGTCGTACGATGTTCAAAGGACTCGGTCAAACTCATTAGGTGTATTATGGAGTTTTAAGTTTACGTACGGTACTGTAAGGTGTTGTTAGGAGTTGTGAGAGGTGTTGTACATTATACCAACATGCTTTTCAAGGTGCTAATGTGGCATACAGAGCCGTAAGATATTCTAAGTTGTCGTACGATGTTTAAATGACTCGGAGGAATTCATTTGGTTTATTATGGAGTTTTAAGGTTTCGAACGATGTTCTAAGGTGTTTTTAGGAGTTTTAAGGCGTCCTAAGTTATAATAACGTGCTTTTCATGGTTCTAATGTGCTTTCAGAGTCGTAAGATATCCTAAGTTGTCGTACGATGTTCAAAGGACTCGGTCGAATTCATTAGGTGTATTATGGTGTTTTAAGTTTACTTGCGGTACTGTAAGGTGTTGTTAGGAGTTGTGAGAGGTGTTGTACAGTATACCAACATGCTTTTCAATGTGCTAATGTGGCATACAGAGCCGTAAGATATTTTAAGTTGTCGTACGATGTTTAAATGACTCGGAGGAATTCATTAGGTTTATTATGGAGTTTTAAGGTTTCGTACGGTGTTGTAAGGTGTTTTTAGGAGTTTTAAGGCCTCCTAAGTTATAATAACGTGCTTTTCATTGTTCTAATGTGCATACAGAGTCGTAAGATATCTTAAGTTGTCGTACGATGTTCAAAGGACTCGGTCGAACTCATTAGGTTTATTATGGAGTTTTAAGTTTACGTACGGTACTGTAAGGTGTTGTTAGGAGTTGTGAGAGGTGTTGTACATTATACCAACATGCTTTTCAAGGTGCTAATGTGGCATACAGAGCCGTAAGATATTCTAAGTTGTCGTACGATGTTTAAATGACTCGGAGGAATTCATTTGGTTTATTATGGAGTTTTAAGGATTCGTACGGTGTTCTAAGGTGTTTTTAGGAGTTTTAAGGCGTCCTAAGTTATAATAACGTGCTTTTCATGGTTCTAATGTGCTTTCAGAGTCATAAGATATCCTAAGTTGTTGTACGATGTTCAAAGGACTCGGTCGAATTCATTAGGTGTATTATGGTGTTTTAAGTTTACGTAAAGTACTGTAAGGTGTTGTTAGGAGTTGTGAGGTGTTGTACATTTTACCAACATGCTTTTCAAGGTGCTAATGTGGCATACAGAGCCGTAAGATATTCTAATTATCGTACGATGTTTAAATGACTCGTAGGAATTCAATAGGTTTATTATGGAGTTTTAAGGTTTCATACGGTGTTGTAGGTGTTTTTAGGAGTTTTAAGGCGTCCTAAGTAATAATAACGTGCTTTTCATGGTTCTAATGTGCATACAGAGTCGTAAGATATCCTAAGTTGTCGTACGATGTTCAAAGAACTCGGTCGAATTCATTAGTTGTATTATGGAGTTTTAAGTTTACTTACGGTACTGTAAGGTGTTGTTAGGAGTTGTGAGAGGTGTTGTACAATATACCAACATGCTTTTCAAGGTGCTAATGTGGCATACAGAGCCGTAAGATATTTTAAGTTGTCGTACGATGTTTAAATGACTCGGAGGAATTCAACAGGTTTATTATGGAGTTTTAAGGTTTCGTACGGTGTTGTAAGGTGTTTTTAGGAGTTTTAAGGCCTCCTAAGTTATAATAACGTGCTTTTCATTGTTCTAATGTGCATACAGAGTCGTAAGATATCTTAAGTTGTCGTACGATGTTCAAAGGACTCGGTCAAACTCATTAGGTGTATTATGGAGTTTTAAGTTTACGTACGGTACTGTAAGGTGTTGTTAGGAGTTGTGAGAGGTGTTGTACATTATACCAACATGCTTTTCAAGGTGCTAATGTGGCATACAGAGCCGTAAGATATTCTAAGTTGTCGTACGATGTTTAAATGACTCGGAGGAATTCATTTGGTTTATTATGGAGTTTTAAGGTTTCGAACGATGTTCTAAGGTGTTTTTAGGAGTTTTAAGGCGTCCTAAGTTATAATAACGTGCTTTTCATGGTTCTAATGTGCTTTCAGAGTCGTAAGATATCCTAAGTTGTCGTACGATGTTCAAAGGACTCGGTCGAATTCATTAGGTGTATTATGGTGTTTTAAGTTTACTTGCGGTACTGTAAGGTGTTGTTAGGAGTTGTGAGAGGTGTTGTACAGTATACCAACATGCTTTTCAATGTGCTAATGTGGCATACAGAGCCGTAAGATATTTTAAGTTGTCGTACGATGTTTAAATGACTCGGAGGAATTCATTAGGTTTATTATGGAGTTTTAAGGTTTCGTACGGTGTTGTAAGGTGTTTTTAGGAGTTTTAAGGCCTCCTAAGTTATAATAACGTGCTTTTCATTGTTCTAATGTGCATACAGAGTCGTAAGATATCTTAAGTTGTCGTACGATGTTCAAAGGACTCGGTCGAACTCATTAGGTTTATTATGGAGTTTTAAGTTTACGTACGGTACTGTAAGGTGTTGTTAGGAGTTGTGAGAGGTGTTGTACATTATACCAACATGCTTTTCAAGGTGCTAATGTGGCATACAGAGCCGTAAGATATTCTAAGTTGTCGTACGATGTTTAAATGACTCTGAGGAATTCATTTGGTTTATTATGGAGTTTTAAGGTTTCGAACGATGTTCTAAGGTGTTTTTAGGAGTTTTAAGGCGTCCTAAGTTATAATAACGTGCTTTTCATGGTTCTAATGTGCTTTCAGAGTCGTAAGATATCCTAAGTTGTCGTACGATGTTCAAAGGACTCGGTCGAATTCATTAGGTGTATTATGGTGTTTTAAGTTTACTTGCGGTACTGTAAGGTGTTGTTAGGAGTTGTGAGAGGTGTTGTACAGTATACCAACATGCTTTTCAATGTGCTAATGTGGCATACAGAGCCGTAAGATATTTTAAGTTGTCGTACGATGTTTAAATGACTCGGAGGAATTCATTAGGTTTATTATGGAGTTTTAAGGTTTCGTACGGTGTTGTAAGGTGTTTTTAGGAGTTTTAAGGCCTCCTAAGTTATAATAACGTGCTTTTCATTGTTCTAATGTGCATACAGAGTCGTAAGATATCTTAAGTTGTCGTACGATGTTCAAAGGACTCGGTCGAACTCATTAGGTTTATTATGGAGTTTTAAGTTTACGTACGGTACTGTAAGGTGTTGTTAGGAGTTGTGAGAGGTGTTGTACATTATACCAACATGCTTTTCAAGGTGCTAATGTGGCATACAGAGCCGTAAGATATTCTAAGTTGTCGTACGATGTTTAAATGACTCGGAGGAATTCATTTGGTTTATTATGGAGTTTTAAGGATTCGTACGGTGTTCTAAGGTGTTTTTAGGAGTTTTAAGGCGTCCTAAGTTATAATAACGTGCTTTTCATGGTTCTAATGTGCTTTCAGAGTCATAAGATATCCTAAGTTGTTGTACGATGTTCAAAGGACTCGGTCGAATTCATTAGGTGTATTATGGTGTTTTAAGTTTACGTAAAGTACTGTAAGGTGTTGTTAGGAGTTGTGAGGTGTTGTACATTTTACCAACATGCTTTTCAAGGTGCTAATGTGGCATACAGAGCCGTAAGATATTCTAATTATCGTACGATGTTTAAATGACTCGTAGGAATTCAATAGGTTTATTATGGAGTTTTAAGGTTTCATACGGTGTTGTAGGTGTTTTTAGGAGTTTAAAGGCGTCCTAAGTAATAATAACGTGCTTTTCATGGTTCTAATGTGCATACAGAGTCGTAAGATATCCTAAGTTGTCGTACGATGTTCAAAGAACTCGGTCGAATTCATTAGTTGTATTATGGAGTTTTAAGTTTACGTACGGTACTGTAAGGTGTTGTTAGGAGTTGTGAGAGGTGTTGTACATTATACCAACATGCTTTTCAAGGTGCTAATGTGGCATACAGAGCCGTAAGATATTTTAAGTTGTCGTACGATGTTTAAATGACTCGGAGGAATTCATTAGGTTTATTATGGAGTTTTAAGGTTTCGTACGGTGTTGAATGGTGTTTTTACGAGTTTTAAGGTGTCCTAAGTTATAATAACGTGCTTTTCATTGTTCTAATGTGCATACAGAGTCGTAAGATATCCTAAGTTGACGTACGATGTTCAAAGGACTAGGTCGAATTCATTAGGTGTATTATGAAGTTTTAAGTTTACGTACGGTACTGTAAGGTGTTGTTAGGAGTTGTGTGGTGTTGTACATTATACCAACATGCTTTTCAAGGTGCTAATGTGGCATACAGAGCCGTAAGATATTCTAAGTTGTAGTATGATTTTTAAATTACTCGGATAAATTCATTAGGTTTATTATGGAGTTTTTAGGTTTCGTACAGTGTTGAAGGTATTCTTATGAGTTTTAAGGCGTCCTAAGTTATACTAACGTGCTTTTCTTGTTGCTAATGTCTCATACTAAGTCGTAGCATGTCCTGAGTTGTCGTACGATGTTTAAATGACTCGGAGGAATTCATTAGGTTTATTATGGAGTTTTAAGGTTTCGTACGGTGTTGTAAGGTGTTTTTTGGAGTTTTAAGGCGTCCTAAGTTATACTAACGTGCTTTTCAAGGGGCTAATATGGCATACAGAGTCGTAAGATGTCCTAAGCTATCGTACGATGTTCAAAGGACTCGGACGAATTCATTAGGTGTATTATGGAGTTTTAAGTTTACGTACGGTACTGTAAGGTGTTTTTAGTAGTTGTGTGGTGTTGTACATTATACCAACATGCTTTTAAAGTTGCTAATGTGGCATATATAGCCGTAGGATATTCTACGTTGTCGTACGATGTTTAAATGACTCGTAGGAATTCATTAGGTTTATTATGGAGTTTTAAGGTTTCGTACGGTGTTGGAAGGTGTGTTTAGGAGTTTTAAGGCGTCCTAAGTTATAATAACGTGCTTTTCATGGTTCTAATGTGCATACAGAGTCGTAAGATATCCTAAGTTGTCGTACGATGTTCAAAGGACTCGGTGGAATTCATTAGTTCTATTATGGAGTTTTAAGTTTACGTACGGTGTTGTTACGAGTTGTGAGAGGTGTTGTACATTATACCAACATGCTTTTCAAGGTGCTAATGTGGCATACAGAGCCGTAAGATATTTTAAGTTGTCCTACGATGTTTAAATGACTCGGAGGAATTCATTAGGTTTATTATGGAGTTTTAAGGTTTCGTACGGTGTTGTAAGGTGTTTTTAGGAGCATTAAGGCGTCCTAAGTTATAATAACGTGCTTTTCATGGTTCTAATGTGCATACAGAGTCGTAAGATATGCTAAGTTGTCATGCGATGTTCAAAGGACTCGGTCAAACTCATTAGGTGTATTATGGAGTTTTAAGTTTACGTACGGTACTGTAAGGTGTTGTTAGGAGTTGTGAGAGGTGTTGTACATTATACCAACATGCTTTTCAAGGTGCTAATGTGGCATACAGAGCCGTAAGATATTCTAAGTTGTCGTACGATGTTTAAATGACTCTGAGGAATTCATTTGGTTTATTATGGAGTTTTAAGGTTTCGAACGATGTTCTAAGGTGTTTTTAGGAGTTTTAAGGCGTCCTAAGTTATAATAACGTGCTTTTCATGGTTCTAATGTGCTTTCAGAGTCGTAAGATATCCTAAGTTGTCGTACGATGTTCAAAGGACTCGGTCGAATTCATTAGGTGTATTATGGTGTTTTAAGTTTACTTCCGGTACTTTAAGGTGTTGTTAGGAGTTGTGAGAGGTGTTGTACAATATACCAACATGCTTTTCAATGTGCTAATGTGGCATACAGAGCCGTAAGATATTTTAAGTTGTCGTACGATGTTTAAATGACTCGGAGGAATTCATTAGGTTTATTATGGAGTTTTAAGGTTTCGTACGGTGTTGTAAGGTGTTTTTAGGAGTTTTAAGGCCTCCTAAGTTATAATAACGTGCTTTTCATTGTTCTAATGTGCATACAGAGTCGTAAGATATCTTAAGTTGTCGTACGATGTTCAAAGGACTCGGTCGAACTCATTAGGTTTATTATGGAGTTTTAAGTTTACGTACGGTACTGTAAGGTGTTGTACATTATACCAACATGCTTTTCAAGGTGCTAATGTGGCATACAGAGCCGTAAGATATTCTAAGTTGTCGTACGATGTTTAAATGACTCGGAGGAATTCATTTGGTTTATTATGGAGTTTTAAGGATTCGTACGGTGTTCTAAGGTGTTTTTAGGAGTTTTAAGGCGTCCTAAGTTATAATAACGTGCTTTTCATGGTTCTAATGTGCTTTCAGAGTCATAAGATATCCTAAGTTGTTGTACGATGTTCAAAGGACTCGGTCGAATTCATTAGGTGTATTATGGTGTTTTAAGTTTACGTAAAGTACTGTAAGGTGTTGTTAGGAGTTGTGAGGTGTTGTACATTTTACCAACATGCTTTTCAAGGTGCTAATGTGGCATACAGAGCCGTAAGATATTCTAATTATCGTACGATGTTTAAATGACTCGTAGGAATTCAATAGGTTTATTATGGAGTTTTAAGGTTTCATACGGTGTTGTAGGTGTTTTTAGGAGTTTAAAGGCGTCCTAAGTAATAATAACGTGCTTTTCATGGTTCTAATGTGCATACAGAGTCGTAAGATATCCTAAGTTGTCGT
This sequence comes from Tagetes erecta, assembly GCA_030867185.1. NCBI lineage: Eukaryota > Viridiplantae > Streptophyta > Magnoliopsida > Asterales > Asteraceae > Tagetes > Tagetes erecta. The sequence continues at coordinate 18,773,615 of CM061497.1, read as the reverse complement.
ACGATGTTCAAAGAACTCGGTCGAATTCATTAGTTGTATTATGGAGTTTTAAGTTTACGTACGGTACTGTAAGGTGTTGTTAGGAGTTGTGAGAGGTGTTGTACATTATACCAACATGCTTTTCAAGGTGCTAATGTGGCATACAGAGCCGTAAGATATTTTAAGTTGTCGTACGATGTTTAAATGACTCGGAGGAATTCATTAGGTTTATTATGGAGTTTTAAGGTTTCGTACGGTGTTGAATGGTGTTTTTACGAGTTTTAAGGTGTCCTAAGTTATAATAACGTGCTTTTCATTGTTCTAATGTGCATACAGAGTCGTAAGATATCCTAAGTTGACGTACGATGTTCAAAGGACTAGGTCGAATTCATTAGGTGTATTATGAAGTTTTAAGTTTACGTACGGTACTGTAAGGTGTTGTTAGGAGTTGTGTGGTGTTGTACATTATACCAACATGCTTTTCAAGGTGCTAATGTGGCATACAGAGCCGTAAGATATTCTAAGTTGTAGTATGATTTTTAAATTACTCGGATAAATTCATTAGGTTTATTATGGAGTTTTAAGGTTTCGTACAGTGTTGAAGGTATTCTTATGAGTTTTAAGGCGTCCTAAGTTATACTAACGTGCTTTTCTTGTTGCTAATGTCTCATACTGAGTCGTAGCATGTCCTGAGTTGTCGTACGATGTTTAAATGACTCGGAGGAATTCATTAGGTTTATTATGGAGTTTTAAGGTTTCGTACGGTGTTGTAAGGTGTTTTTTGGAGTTTTAAGGCGTCCTAAGTTATACTAACGTGCTTTTCAAGGGGCTAATATGGCATACAGAGTCGTAAGATGTCCTAAGCTATCGTACGATGTTCAAAGGACTCGGACGAATTCATTAGGTGTATTATGGAGTTTTAAGTTTACGTACGGTACTGTAAGGTGTTTTTAGTAGTTGTGTGGTGTTGTACATTATACCAACATGCTTTTAAAGTTGCTAATGTGGCATACATAGCCGTAGGATATTCTACGTTGTCGTACGATGTTTAAATGACTCGTAGGAATTCATTAGGTTTATTATGGAGTTTTAAGGTTTCGTACGGTGTTGGAAGGTGTGTTTAGGAGTTTTAAGGCGTCCTAAGTTATAATAACGTGCTTTTCATGGTTCTAATGTGCATACAGAGTCGTAAGATATCCTAAGTTGTCGTACGATGTTCAAAGGACTCGGTGGAATTCATTAGTTCTATTATGGAGTTTTAAGTTTACGTACGGTGTTGTTAGGAGTTGTGAGAGGTGTTGTACATTATACCAACATGCTTTTCAAGGTGCTAATGTGGCATACAGAGCCGTAAGATATTTTAAGTTGTCCTACGATGTTTAAATGACTCGGAGGAATTCATTAGGTTTATTATGGAGTTTTAAGGTTTCGTACGGTGTTGTAAGGTGTTTTTAGGAGCATTAAGGCGTCCTAAGTTATAATAACGTGCTTTTCATGGTTCTAATGTGCATACAGAGTCGTAAGATATCCTAAGTTGTCATGCGATGTTCAAAGGACTCGGTCAAACTCATTAGGTGTATTATGGAGTTTTAAGTTTACGTACGGTACTGTAAGGTGTTGTTAGGAGTTGTGAGAGGTGTTGTACATTATACCAACATGCTTTTCAAGGTGCTAATGTGGCATACAGAGCCGTAAGATATTCTAAGTTGTCGTACGATGTTTAAATGACTCTGAGGAATTCATTTGGTTTATTATGGAGTTTTAAGGTTTCGAACGATGTTCTAAGGTGTTTTTAGGAGTTTTAAGGCGTCCTAAGTTATAATAACGTGCTTTTCATGGTTCTAATGTGCTTTCAGAGTCGTAAGATATCCTAAGTTGTCGTACGATGTTCAAAGGACTCGGTCGAATTCATTAGGTGTATTATGGTGTTTTAAGTTTACTTCCGGTACTTTAAGGTGTTGTTAGGAGTTGTGAGAGGTGTTGTACAATATACCAACATGCTTTTCAATGTGCTAATGTGGCATACAGAGCCGTAAGATATTTTAAGTTGTCGTACGATGTTTAAATGACTCGGAGGAATTCATTAGGTTTATTATGGAGTTTTAAGGTTTCGTACGGTGTTGTAAGGTGTTTTTAGGAGTTTTAAGGCCTCCTAAGTTATAATAACGTGCTTTTCATTGTTCTAATGTGCATACAGAGTCGTAAGATATCTTAAGTTGTCGTACGATGTTCAAAGGACTCGGTCGAACTCATTAGGTTTATTATGGAGTTTTAAGTTTACGTACGGTACTGTAAGGTGTTGTACATTATACCAACATGCTTTTCAAGGTGCTAATGTGGCATACAGAGCCGTAAGATATTCTAAGTTGTCGTACGATGTTTAAATGACTCGGAGGAATTCATTTGGTTTATTATGGAGTTTTAAGGATTCGTACGGTGTTCTAAGGTGTTTTTAGGAGTTTTAAGGCGTCCTAAGTTATAATAACGTGCTTTTCATGGTTCTAATGTGCTTTCAGAGTCATAAGATATCCTAAGTTGTTGTACGATGTTCAAAGGACTCGGTCGAATTCATTAGGTGTATTATGGTGTTTTAAGTTTACGTAAAGTACTGTAAGGTGTTGTTAGGAGTTGTGAGGTGTTGTACATTTTACCAACATGCTTTTCAAGGTGCTAATGTGGCATACAGAGCCGTAAGATATTCTAATTATCGTACGATGTTTAAATGACTCGTAGGAATTCAATAGGTTTATTATGGAGTTTTAAGGTTTCATACGGTGTTGTAGGTGTTTTTAGGAGTTTAAAGGCGTCCTAAGTAATAATAACGTGCTTTTCATGGTTCTAATGTGCATACAGAGTCGTAAGATATCCTAAGTTGTCGTACGATGTTCAAAGAACTCGGTCGAATTCATTAGTTGTATTATGGAGTTTTAAGTTTACGTACGGTACTGTAAGGTGTTGTTAGGAGTTGTGAGAGGTGTTGTACATTATACCAACATGCTTTTCAAGGTGCTAATGTGGCATACAGAGCCGTAAGATATTTTAAGTTGTCGTACGATGTTTAAATGACTCGGAGGAATTCATTAGGTTTATTATGGAGTTTTAAGGTTTCGTACGGTGTTGAATGGTGTTTTTACGAGTTTTAAGGTGTCCTAAGTTATAATAACGTGCTTTTCATTGTTCTAATGTGCATACAGAGTCGTAAGATATCCTAAGTTGACGTACGATGTTCAAAGGACTAGGTCGAATTCATTAGGTGTATTATGAAGTTTTAAGTTTACGTACGGTACTGTAAGGTGTTGTTAGGAGTTGTGTGGTGTTGTACATTATACCAACATGCTTTTCAAGGTGCTAATGTGGCATACAGAGCCGTAAGATATTCTAAGTTGTAGTATGATTTTTAAATTACTCGGATAAATTCATTAGGTTTATTATGGAGTTTTAAGGTTTCGTACAGTGTTGAAGGTATTCTTATGAGTTTTAAGGCGTCCTAAGTTATACTAACGTGCTTTTCTTGTTGCTAATGTCTCATACTGAGTCGTAGCATGTCCTGAGTTGTCGTACGATGTTTAAATGACTCGGAGGAATTCATTAGGTTTATTATGGAGTTTTAAGGTTTCGTACGGTGTTGTAAGGTGTTTTTTGGAGTTTTAAGGCGTCCTAAGTTATACTAACGTGCTTTTCAAGGGGCTAATATGGCATACAGAGTCGTAAGATGTCCTAAGCTATCGTACGATGTTCAAAGGACTCGGACGAATTCATTAGGTGTATTATGGAGTTTTAAGTTTACGTACGGTACTGTAAGGTGTTTTTAGTAGTTGTGTGGTGTTGTACATTATACCAACATGCTTTTAAAGTTGCTAATGTGGCATACATAGCCGTAGGATATTCTACGTTGTCGTACGATGTTTAAATGACTCGTAGGAATTCATTAGGTTTATTATGGAGTTTTAAGGTTTCGTACGGTGTTGGAAGGTGTGTTTAGGAGTTTTAAGGCGTCCTAAGTTATAATAACGTGCTTTTCATGGTTCTAATGTGCATACAGAGTCGTAAGATATCCTAAGTTGTCGTACGATGTTCAAAGGACTCGGTGGAATTCATTAGTTCTATTATGGAGTTTTAAGTTTACGTACGGTGTTGTTAGGAGTTGTGAGAGGTGTTGTACATTATACCAACATGCTTTTCAAGGTGCTAATGTGGCATACAGAGCCGTAAGATATTTTAAGTTGTCCTACGATGTTTAAATGACTCGGAGGAATTCATTAGGTTTATTATGGAGTTTTAAGGTTTCGTACGGTGTTGTAAGGTGTTTTTAGGAGCATTAAGGCGTCCTAAGTTATAATAACGTGCTTTTCATGGTTCTAATGTGCATACAGAGTCGTAAGATATCCTAAGTTGTCATGCGATGTTCAAAGGACTCGGTCAAACTCATTAGGTGTATTATGGAGTTTTAAGTTTACGTACGGTACTGTAAGGTGTTGTTAGGAGTTGTGAGAGGTGTTGTACATTATACCAACATGCTTTTCAAGGTGCTAATGTGGCATACAGAGCCGTAAGATATTCTAAGTTGTCGTACGATGTTTAAATGACTCTGAGGAATTCATTTGGTTTATTATGGAGTTTTAAGGTTTCGAACGATGTTCTAAGGTGTTTTTAGGAGTTTTAAAGCGTCCTAAGTTATAATAACGTGCTTTTCATGGTTCTAATGTGCTTTCAGAGTCGTAAGATATCCTAAGTTGTCGTACGATGTTCAAAGGACTCGGTCGAATTCATTAGGTGTATTATGGTGTTTTAAGTTTACGTAAAGTACTGTAAGGTGTTGTTAGGAGTTGTGAGGTGTTGTACATTTTACCAACATGCTTTTCAAGGTGCTATTGTGGCATACAGAGCCGTAAGATATTCTAAGTTATCGTACGATGTTTAAATGACTCGTAGGAATTCAATAGGTTTATTATGGAGTTTTAAGGTTTCATACGGTGTTGTAAGGTGTTTTTAGGAGTTTTAAGGCGTCCTAAGTAATAATAACGTGCTTTTCATGGTTCTAATGTGCATACAGAGTCGTAAGATATCCTAAGTTGTCGTACGATGTTCAAAGAACTCGGTCGAATTCATTAGTTGTATTATGGAGTTTTAAGTTTACTTACGGTACTGTAAGGTGTTGTTAGGAGTTGTGAGAGGTGTTGTACATTATACCAACATGCTTTTCAAGGTGCTAATGTGGCATACAGAGCCGTAAGATATTTTAAGTTGTCGTACGATGTTTAAATGACTCGGAGGAATTCATTAGGTTTATTATGGAGTTTTAAGGTTTCGTACGGTGTTGTAAGGTGTTTTTAGGAGTTTTAAGGCCTCCTAAGTTATAATAACGTGCTTTTCATTGTTCTAATGTGCATACAGAGTCGTAAGATATCTTAAGTTGTCGTACGATGTTCAAAGGACTCGGTCGAACTCATTAGGTGTATTATGGAGTTATAAGTTTACGTACGGTACTGTAAGGTGTTGTTAGGAGTTGTGAGAGGTGTTGTACATTATACCAACATGCTTTTCAAGGTGCTAATGTGGCATACAGAGCCGTAAGTTATTCTAAGTTGTCGTACGATGTTTAAATGACTCGGAGGAATTCATTTGGTTTATTATGGAGTTTTAAGGATTCGTACGGTGTTCTAAGGTGTTTTTAGGAGTTTTAAGGCGTCCTAAGTTATAATAACGTGCTTTTCATGGTTCTAATGTGCTTTCAGAGTCATAAGATATCCTAAGTTGTTGTATGATGTTCAAAGGACTCGGTCGAATTCATTAGGTGTATTATGGTGTTTTAAGTTTACGTAAAGTACTGTAAGGTGTTGTTAGGAGTTGTGAGGTGTTGTACATTTTACCAACATGCTTTTCAAGGTGCTAATGTGGCATACAGAGCCGTAAGATATTCTAATTATCGTACGATGTTTAAATGACTCGTAGGAATTCAATAGGTTTATTATGGAGTTTTAAGGTTTCATACGGTGTTGTAAGGTGTTTTTAGGAGTTTTAAGGCGTCCTAAGTAATAATAACGTGCTTTTCATGGTTCTAATGTGCATACAGAGTCGTAAGATATCCTAAGTTGTCGTACGATGTTCAAAGAACTCGGTCGAATTCATTAGTTGTATTATGGAGTTTTAAGTTTACGTACGGTACTGTAAGGTGTTGTTAGGAGTTGTGAGAGGTGTTGTACATTATACCAACATGCTTTTCAAGGTGCTAATGTGGCATACAGAGCCGTAAGATATTTTAAGTTGTCGTACGATGTTTAAATGACTCGGAGGAATTCATTAGGTTTATTATGGAGTTTTAAGGTTTCGTACGGTGTTGAATGGTGTTTTTACGAGTTTTAAGGTGTCCTAAGTTATAATAACGTGCTTTTCATTGTTCTAATGTGCATACAGAGTCGTAAGATATCCTAAGTTGACGTACGATGTTCAAAGGACTAGGTCGAATTCATTAGGTGTATTATGAAGTTTTAAGTTTACGTACGGTACTGTAAGGTGTTGTTAGGAGTTGTGTGGTGTTGTACATTATACCAACATGCTTTTCAAGGTGCTAATGTGGCATACAGAGCCGTAAGATATTCTAAGTTGTAGTATGATTTTTAAATTACTCGGATAAATTCATTAGGTTTATTATGGAGTTTTAAGGTTTCGTACAGTGTTGAAGGTATTCTTATGAGTTTTAAGGCGTCCTAAGTTATACTAACGTGCTTTTCTTGTTGCTAATGTCTCATACTGAGTCGTAGCATGTCCTGAGTTGTCGTACGATGTTTAAATGACTCGGAGGAATTCATTAGGTTTATTATGGAGTTTTATGGTTTCGTACGGTGTTGTAAGGTGATCTTAGGAGTTTTAAGGCGTACTAAGTTATACTAACGTGCTTTTTTTTGGGTAAAGGGATTCACCCGGCGATTTATATATTCACAAACACATAAAACAAGTAGTGTAGGGCATCTACACTAGTTCATTCTTGGGGCATTCCCCAGAATGTAGAACCAAAGATAACTAAAAGAAAAACCAAAACAAAGTTTACTATGCTAGACTACAATCTAGCTACTGAAGTTGTAACCTCCTTCCTTCTAGCCCTCACCCGGTCTTCCTATGCTCATGTGAATGTTCCAATCAGCAAAAACTTGTCTCATATGATCCGTTTGTTTTACCCTTAGGCCCATCAGTCTATGTCGAACCGTATCAAATATGATTTCAGTAAGTATATCAGGCGGCTTCGTATGATTGTTAAACAATCTATTGCACCTCTCTTGCCATATGTAATATACTGAACTTGCCACCAACAATTTGCTAACAACACTTGAGATAGTCTTGGATCTTGCATGGTCGCATAACCATGTAACTGTCTCACTCCACTCAGCCGAAACACTCTGCATACCTGCTCGAACCTTTACTCGATCCCATACCGCAGAAGAATATTTACATTCAAAAAACAGATGGCCATGAGAATCAATATTAGCGAAACATAAGACGCAACACAACATATTCATGTTGGTATTCCTTATCGACCTCCATCTCAGTATTTTGTCCTGCGTTTGAAGTTTTGCTTTAAAGACTAGCCAAAGTAAAAACGCATGACGTGGAATACATTGTGAGAACCACACTATATCCACCCAACACACCTCCATATGTCTATGGCGAGTAGACTCCCATACAACAGCCGGGGCATAGTTCAACCATACATCCCCATCCTTCCAACATAGTTTATCATTTGCATCAGGATTAAGAGCCACATACTGAGTATTAATAAGAACCGGATAGATATCATACCAAGCATCAGGCCATACCCATATCCCATCCGTCACAAAATCAGCCACCTTTGCCTGAATAGACAACCCCGCTCGATAAATAGCTCTTCTGGAGATAAAAGTGGATAACGGCCCTATATCACACCATCTATCCGACCATGCAGATACATTCGATCCGTTACCCAATTTGTACCAAAAGTATTGTCGCACCAAAGGTCTAAGCATCAAAATTTTCCTCCAGCTCCAACAGCAATTTTGGGGTATGTTACACTCCCAAAAGTTGCAATTTGACAGCCTATACGAATAGATCCAATCAACCCAAAGGGATTTTCGTTTCGAAAGAATACTCCAAATATGATTCGTCATAAGGGCATTATTCATATCCCCAATTCGCCTAATGCCTAATCCTCCTTCAGCCTTGGGTAAACACACAGACTTCCAAGAGACCTTTGCTTTACCTTGTGAACCCGAACCTTGGGACCAGAGGAAACTTCGCATCTTTGTTTCCAAATCCGCAATAACCCTCTTGGGTAAAATAAAAACCGATGCCCAGTAGACATACAAGGCGGATAAAACTGACCCAATAAGCTGCAATCTCCCTGCAAACGAGAGCATTTTGTTCTTCCAATTCGTTATCCTACCCTCCATTTTTTCAACAAGCACTCTACAATCCTTGTATATAAGCCTAGACGCAATGAGAGGTACACCCAAATACTTAACAGGAAGAGAACCCTCAACGAACGGCATAATGTTCAAAATATCCAGCCTAATATGATCCGGAACATTGCAGAAAAAAATAGTGCTCTTTGGGGTGCTAGGGACCAACCCTGACATTCGAGTATACTAACGTGCTTTTCAAGGGGCTAATATGGCATACAGAGCGTAAGATGTCCTAAGCTGTCGTACGATGTTCAAAGGACTCGGACGAATTCATTAGGTGTATTATAGAGTTTTAAGTTTTTGTACGGTTCTGTAAGGTGTTTTTAGTAGTTGTGTGGTGTTGTACATTATACCAACATGCTTTTAAAGTTGCTAATGTGGCATACATAACTGTAGGATATTCTACGTTGTACTACGATGTTTAAATGACTCGGAGGAATTCATTAGGTTTATTATGGAGTTTTAAGGTTTCGTACGGTGTTGTAAGGTGTTTTTTGGAGTTTTAAGGCGTCCTAAGTTATACTAACGTGCTTTTCAAGGGGCTAATATGGCATACAGAGTCGTAAGATGTCCTAAGCTGTCGTACGATGTTCAAAGGACTCGGACGAATTCATTAGGTGTATTATGGAGTTTTAAGTTTACGTACGGTACTGTAAGGTGTTTTTAGTAGTTGTGTGGTGTTGTACATTATACCAACATGCTTTTAAAGTTGCTAATGTGGCATACATAGCCGTAGGATATTCTACGTTGTCGTACGATGTTTAAATGACTCGTAGGAATTCATTAGGTTTATTATGGAGTTTTAAGGTTTCGTACGGTGTTGGAAGGTGTTTTTAGGAGTTTTAAGTCGTCCTAAGTTATAATAACGTGCTTTTCATGGTTCTAATGTGCATACAGAGTCGTAAGATATCCTAAGTTGTCGTACGATGTTCAAAGGACTTTGTGGAATTCATTAGTTGTATTATGGAGTTTTAAGTTTACGTACGGTGTTGTTAGGAGTTGTGAGGTGTTGTACATTATACAACATGCTTTTCAAGGTGCTAATGTGGCATACAGAGCCGTAAGATATTCTAAGTTATCGTACGATGTTTAAATGACTCGTAGGAATTCATTAGGTTTATTATGGAGTTTTAAGGTTTCGTACGGTGTTGTAAGGTGTTTTAGGAGTTTTAAGGCCTCCTAAGTTATAATAACGTGCTTTTCATTGTTCTAATGTGCATAAAGAGTCGTAAGATATCTTAAGTTGTCGTACGATGTTCAAAGGACTCGGTCGAACTCATTAGTTGTATTATGGAGTTTTAAGTTTACGTACGGTACTGTAAGGTGTTGTTAGGAGTTGTGAGAGGTTTTGTACATTATACCAACATGCTTTTCAAGGTGCTAATGTGGCATACAGAGCCGTAAGATATTCTAAGTTGTCGTACGATGTTTAACTGACTCGGAGGAATTCATTTGGTTTATTATGGAGTTTTAAGGTTTCGTACGGTGTTGTAAGGTGTTTTTAGGAGTTTTAAGGCGTCCTAAGTTATAATAACGTGCTTTTCATGGTTCTAATGTGCATACAAAGTCGTAAGATATCCTAAGTTGTCGTACGATGTTCAAAGGACTCGGTCGAACTCATTAGGTGTATTATGGAGTGTTAAGTTTACGTAAAGTACTGTAAGGTGTTGTTAGGAGTTGTGAGGTGTTGTACATTATACCTACAAGCTTTTTTTTTGGGTTAAGGGTTACCCCGGTGAATATATATTAACAACCAACTGAAAAAAACAAGTAGTGCAGCAGAGTACCACACTAGTTCAAACACAGGACATACCCTGTGAATGTAAACATGACAGACAATAAACAAACCAAGAGACCAAAACAACTAACTACCCAAATAACATATTACCAAACCAACTAGCCACATCACTAGCACAGACACACAATTAAATCATTTTTAACCTCCATCATCAAAATTTCGGCTTGCCTCAATACCCCAACCACCAAGGACCCGAACCGCATCAGCTCTCCTAACCACATTCAGCCCCATAAGCCTACAACGAACAGAATCCAGTATCAACTTCACTAGGGTATCCGGGGGTCTCGCATAATTTGCAAACATACGGTTGTTCCTTTCTTGCCAAATAAAATATGAACCCGCCGCAATGACCAGCCGCCTAACAACATTCCGTAACGTTTTAGACTTTGCACTAGTCTCTAAAAACGCAACAATATCAGTAATAGACGGAGGTATATTGCCCATGTCAGCCTTACTCTTAATCTTACTCCAAACTTGTGTTGAGTATCTACACCCAAAGAACAAGTGATCGTGTGAATCATAATTGGAATAACAAAAGAGACAACACATCATATCTATATTGCGTCTACTAGATCCCCATTTGATGATCTTATCTTGAGTCAATAGCTTCCGCCTCATGATTAACCATAACATAAACGCGTGTCTAGGAATACACTGGGGAAACCAGACCACCTTACACCAACTAACTTCAGGTCTTGAGAGCCTTAAAGAATGCCACACTTCAGCTGTCGAAAATGGTTTGAGCTCATGACCCGATTTCCATAATAATTCATCACGTTCATTGTTCAAAATCGGAAGAGTTATCTCAGACAAAGCATGAAAACGATCAACCCACGCCAATGGCCATCTCCAATTATTATTGTGTATCACATCCACCAGTTTAGCCTCCATAGTAAAACCAGCACCGCTAATGACACGAGGAGAAATAAACTTGCATAAAGGACCCACATCACACCACTTATCCAGCCATACTAACGTATCCTGTCCATTACCAACTTTAGACCACACATGGTTACGAATAATCGATCTAAGGCTGACCATCTTCTTGAAACTCCAACAACATCTACTAGGTAAGCGATACACCCAAAACGACTTCCCCCTAAGACGGTAAGAATGCACCCAAGCAACCCATAGAGACTCCCTGTTACTAATAATACTCCATATATGCGAAGCCATAAGAGCTTTGTTCATGTCCCCTATCCGACGTATACCCAAACCCCCTTCAGATTTGGGGACACAAATAGCCTCCCAAGAGACCTTCGCCTTGCCTTTATGCATCAGCCCCTGGCACCACAGAAAACCTCTCATCTTGGCTTCTAATTCTTCAATAATACGACTTGGGAGCATGAAGACCGAAGACCAATAAACATGCATAGAAGATAGAACTGAAATAATAAGCTGTAATCTCCCCGCAAAAGACAAATACTTATTCCTCCAACAAGTAATACGTTTTTCCATCCGATCAACCAAGATCTTACAATCATTATAATTGAGTCTAGTAGATATCAATGGAACCCCAAGATATTTGACCGGAAGGGTACCTTCCTCAAACGGAAGGACATCAAGAATAGCAGCTTTAACATGAGAAGGGACATGACAGAAAAAAGCCGTACTCTTCTGCATACTCGGTATCAACCCAGATAAATTAGTGAACAGTTGAAGAGATTTCATAATGCATCTAACCGAATTGCAATCCCCCCTAGCAAACAGAAACAAATCATCCGTGAAGCACAAATTAACGATTTTTTGCTCCTCACATTTACTGTGGAATCTAAACAAACGACTGGCCCCCACTTCCTTATGCAGCACTAGAGTCAAAACCTCCATAACTAGCGTAAAAAGGTAAGGGGAAATGGGGTCACCTTGCCTCAGCCCTCTCCTAGCTTTAAAATACCCGTGTAGGTCCCCATTCACACACACAGACAGCGATACTGAGGATACACAAACCATTATCCACTGGACCATTTTATGGTGAAACCCAAAACCCATCAGCACCTTCCTCAAAAAACCCCAATCAACCGTATCATATGCTTTCTGAATGTCTACTTTGAACGCACACCTAGGAGGCCCTTCATCCCGATGATAATTATGCATTAACTCTTGAGTAAGCAAGATATTATCAGAGATTTTCCTCCCCGGGACAAACGCTGATTGGTTTATGCTCACAATATATTTCAACCCGATTTTTATCCTGTCCGCAAGAATTTTACTAATGCACTTATAAAATACATTGCAACATGCAATGGGTCTAAACTCCGTAACATACTGAGGCACATCAACTTTAGGAACAAGAGCTATAATCGTGTGATTTAGCTCAGTAAGTAACTGACCTGAAGAAAAAAATTCTTGGACCGCTGCACACAAATCATCACCCACAATAGACCAAGCTTTCTTATAGAACGCCGCTGTGTATCCATCCGGGCCGGGAGCCTTATCATCACCAATGGAGAACATAGCACTTTTAATCTCCTCCCTCGTTACAAGCCGAACCATATCCATAGCACAATCATTATCAAGTTGATGCGTAAACAAATCAGGAGATGGATCAGCACTCGTAGCCCCTGCAACACCTAAGAACGCCTCATAATGATTAACAAACGCTATGGGAACATTACCACCCTCATGCATGACACCATTCGAATCCCTAATCACATCAATCCGGTTCCGATGGTTCCTGCATTTTAAAGACATATGAAAAAACTTTGTATTAGCATCACCAACAGCCAACCATTTAACTTTAGCCTTTTGTTTTAGAAATCTCTCCTCATCAAGGCTAGCAACTTCAAATCTTCTAATACAATCAGCCTCTTTCTCTCGAAGCGACAAATCAGCAGGATCACGATCAATACTAGTTTGGAGCAAGTCAAGTTCACTTCTAATCCTGATGACATTATTGTGCAGGTTACCTTGTTTGTGAAATAATGATCTTAAAGGAGACTTAAGCAACCTCAACTTCTTAGCGACTTGAAATTGTAGAACCCCCTGTATATTACATTTCCAACCATCCCTCACAACATCAAGAAACTCCGGTTTGTAAGTAAGAAAGTTTGCAAATTTAAAACTGGTCGGTTTCTTTCTTTTAACACAAGGGATTTTAAGGATACACGGGCTATGATCCGAAATCCGATAAGGCTTGAACAAAGCTCCAGCATTAGGAAACACATTAATAAACTCCATACTACACATAACTCGATCAATCTTCTTTAAAGTACCAATCCCAGTTTTCGGCTTTTGAGTCCAAGTATATTGTAAGCCGGAACTATTAACATCTAAAACCTCAATGTTATTCACACATTCCCTAAACTCCAACATGCTCACGTTAATAGCAGATGACCCCACCGCTTTGTCTTCAGGGTTTAATGCTGCATTAAAATCCCCCATAATCACCCACGGTCTATCCTTAACAAACATTTTATGCATACCCAAGCTACTCCATAAATCCCTTCGTTTAATATAATCATTATCAGCATAAACTAACGAGCAAAACAGAACTTTCTTCTCTACTTTTAGGTTAATTTGTGTATGCATAACCTGATCTGTCTGGGCTATAATCATAATATCCATAATAGATGGATCCCATCCTAAAATAATACGAGCCCCCTTCTTACATAAATTCCCGTTTGACGACCAATCCCAGTTTCTAAAAACAGCTTTACAAATCCCCACCAGCCTATCAATGTTCACATGAGACTCCAAAATAGCACATAAACTCAACTGATTATCCTTTACCACTTGACGAACCTCATTTTGTTTCAGGGGGCGGTTCAACCCTCTAATATTCCATGAGGCAAGATTAACCATTGGAAACCGTAGAAGCAGGAGTGCTTGCCCCTGTAACATTCGTTTTTTGAACCCCATCTGCCATGAACACTGCAGTTTCATCATATACATTCTCCTCCACATCATCATCCCAGTCCACACCACCATTCTTCGAACCACCCTCATCCCCTTTACTACCATTACCCCCACCAACATCCTGTAAAACATTAAACGAGTTCTTTAAAATAACCTTATCCTTCTTTGGTTTAGACATATGTTCAGATTTATCCACAACACCCTCTTTTTGATCCACCTTCGGCCTATAAACAAATTTAGGTTTCACCATAGTCATCCCTTGCTTCTTTGCCACCTTTCTTCCTTTCACATCCTTAAACCCTTCATCATCAACGTTCGGTTGTGATTTAGAGTTGGATTTCACATTCTTTGGACATTCATCAGAATCATGCCCAAACACTAGACAATGAGCACACCTAGGAGGGTACCATTCATACTCAACATGCACAGTTTCATTCACAAAACCCTCTCCCTCTAAATCTGGAATTGCCAATGTAATCTCCTCCTTGAACTCATTATCCGCTGAAATCTCAACAAGCGCCCTAGCATAACTACAACGTCCCCATGAATGAGAACACATCGATATGGTATACGTATCTAGCAGCTTTGGTGTCCCAATCAACGACCCAATGATACTCAACCCATCCTCTGTATAGGCTGCTAAAGGAACATCATGTATCTTAACCCAAACCGAGACAACTTTCTTATCCTCCTTCACAAGTTTAGACGTCGCAGTCCATATATTCAAGAACATCGGTTTGTTTCTAACTATCCACGGCCCATTTTCTAACACATTCAACATCCCTTTTCGATCAGCAAACTTAAAGAAAAAGTACCCATTTGCATTCATCATAGTTTTTTGTAGCCCAAACTTCTTCCAATGTATCTTAGTGTACTGATCAACAATTGGGAATGGTTCTCTATCTCCCAGAAAATACCCATACAAAGTATTTGCAAGTTTATCTTGAACCTCTCTCACCGATTCTTTGGGAAGAACCGCATCAACTCCATCCCGCTTGATAAGATTGTCAATAAACCTGAAATTGATATTACGTCCCCCATTATTCTCCAAAGGCATAGCACTCTTGAGCTTATCAAGATATGACTCGTTTTCAATCCTTTGTTCCGGCTCAACCCTACCCGTAGGTTCTAAAGATTGTTTCACAGGCATATTGATACTGCCAACCTTGGTCACCATCGCCGGATTCTTCAAAATAGTATTTGGAACATTCCCATCAATATTCCTAACCTTACTAGCCAGACCCTCCAACGTAACTCTTCTCTCTTTACCAGCCATAACATGCAGACCATGCACAAAAAAATCAGATCAACCCACTACCACCACGCCCCAAAACCTTCAAACAGCAAAAATCAGAAACAAAACCCTAGACCTGATGCGATGACCCACTCCACGCAAATCAACTCTTAATCGATTGAAACTTAGGTAACGTCAAGGCTACTACTTTGAAAGCAACCGATGAAACCCTAATCGCAATTGATCAGACTATGATAACGTGGAAAAACGAAAAAAACTTAAACCCTAATCGACAACTCACTAGTAATCCTTTAACTATTCTAATGCTACGCATCAAGGGAATCAGATTCCATAACGTAGTACCAGATAATTAATCAAATTACAGCCAAGAAATCGATCAAGATTCAAGAACAATAGGAATCGCCAAAATCGCCATCAGGGAGAGAAACTAGGACGTAAGATATTCTAAGTTATCGTACGATGTTCAAAGGACTCGGACGAATTCATTAGGTGTATTATAGAGTTTTAAGTTTTTGTACGGTTCTGTAAGGTGTTTTTAGTAGTTGTGTGGTGTTGTACATTATACCAACATGCTTTTAAAGTTGCTAATGTGGCATACATAACTGTAGGATATTCTACGTTGTACTACGATGTTTAAATGACTCGGAGGAATTCATTTGGTTTATTATGGAGTTTTAAGGTTTCGTACGGTGTTGTAAGGTGTTTTTTGGAGTTTTAAGGCGTCCTAAGTTATACTAACGTGCTTTTCAAGGGGCTAATATGGCATACAGAGTCGTAAGATGTCCTAAGCTGTCGTACGATGTTCAAAGGACTCGGACGAATTCATTAGGTGTATTATGGAGTTTTAAGTTTACGTACGGTACTGTAAGGTGTTTTTAGTAGTTGTGTGGTGTTGTACATTATACCAACATGCTTTTAAAGTTGCTAATGTGGCATACATAGCCGTAGGATATTCTACGTTGTCGTACGATGTTTAAATGACTCGTAGGAATTCATTAGGTTTATTATGGAGTTTTAAGGTTTCGTACGGTGTTGGAAGGTGTTTTTAGGAGTTTTAAGTCGTCCTAAGTTATAATAACGTGCTTTTCATGGTTCTAATGTGCATACAGAGTCGTAAGATATCCTAAGTTGTCGTACGATGTTCAAAGGACTTTGTGGAATTCATTAGTTGTATTATGGAGTTTTAAGTTTACGTACGGTGTTGTTAGGAGTTGTGAGGTGTTGTACATTATACAACATGCTTTTCAAGGTGCTAATGTGGCATACAGAGCCGTAAGATATTCTAAGTTATCGTACGATGTTTAAATGACTCGTAGGAATTCATTAGGTTTATTATGGAGTTTTAAGGTTTCGTACGGTGTTGTAAGGTGTTTTAGGAGTTTTAAGGCCTCCTAAGTTATAATAACGTGCTTTTCATTGTTCTAATGTGCATAAAGAGTCGTAAGATATCTTAAGTTGTCGTACGATGTTCAAAGGACTCGGTCGAACTCATTAGTTGTATTATGGAGTTTTAAGTTTACGTACGGTACTGTAAGGTGTTGTTAGGAGTTGTGAGAGGTTTTGTACATTATACCAACATGCTTTTCAAGGTGCTAATGTGGCATACAGAGCCGTAAGATATTCTAAGTTGTCGTACGATGTTTAACTGACTCGGAGGAATTCATTTGGTTTATTATGGAGTTTTAAGGTTTTGTACGGTGTTGTAAGGTGTTTTTAGGAGTTTTAAGGCGTCCTAAGTTATAATAACGTGCTTTTCATGGTTCTAATGTGCATACAAAGTCGTAAGATATCCTAAGTTGTCGTACGATGTTCAAAGGACTCGGTCGAACTCATTAGGTGTATTATGGAGTGTTAAGTTTACGTAAAGTACTGTAAGGTGTTGTTAGGAGTTGTGAGGTGTTGTACATTATACCTACAAGATTTTCAAGGTGCTAATGTGGCACACAGAGCCGTAAGATATTCTAAGTTATCGTACGATGTTTAAATGACTCGTAGGAATTCATTAGGTTTATTATGGAGTTTTAAGGTTTCGTACGGCGTTGTAAGGTGTTTTTAGGAGTTTTAAGGCGTCCTAAGTTATAATAACGTGCTTTTAAGGGTTCTAATGTGCATACAGAGTCGTAAGATATCCTACGTTGTCGTACGATGTTCAAAGGACTCGGTCGAATTCATTAGGTGAATTTTGGAGTTTTAAGTTTACGTACGGTACTGTAAGGTATTGTACATTATACCAACATGCTTTTCAAGGTGCTAATGTGCATACAGAGCCGTAAGATATTCTAAGTTGTCGTACGATGTTTAAATGACTCGGAGGAATTCATTAGGTTTATTATGGAGTTTTATGGTTTCGTACGTGTTGTAAGGTGTTTTTAGGAGTTTTAAGGCGTCCTAAGTTATAATAACGTGCTTTTCATGGTTCTAGTGTGCTTTCAGAGTCGTAAGTTATCCTAAGTTGTCGTACGATGTTCAAAGGACACGGTCGAATTCATTAGGTGTATTATTGTGTTTTAAGTTTACGTAAGGTACTGTAAGGTGTTGTTAGGAGTTGTGAGGTGTTGTACATTATACAACATGCTTTTCAAGGTGCTAATGTGGCACACAGAGCCGTAAGATATTCTAAGTTATCGTACGATGTTTAAATGACTCGTAGGAATTCATTAGGTTTATTATGGAGTTTTAAGGTTTCGTCCGGCGTTGTAAGGTGTTTTTAGGGGTTTTAAAGCGTCCTAAGTTATAACAACGTGCTTTTACGGGTTCTAATGTGCATACAGAGTCGTAAGATATCCTACGTTGTCGTACGATGTTCAAAGGACTCGGACGAATTCATTAGGTGTATTATGGAGTTTTAAGTTTACGTACGGTACTGTAAGGTGTTTTTAGTAGTTGTGTGGTTTTGTACATTATACCAACATGCTTTAAAAGTTGCTAATGTAGCATACATAGCCGTAGGATATTCTACGTTGTCGTACGATGTTTAAATGACTCGCAGGAATTCATTAGGTTTATTATGAAGTTTTAAGGTTTCGTACGGTGTTGTAAGGTGTTTTTAGGAGTTTTAAGGCGTACTAAGTTATAATAACGTGCTTTTCATGGTTCTAATGTGCATAAAGAGTCGTAAGATATCCTAAGCTGTCGTACGATGTTCAAAGGACTCGGACGAATTCATTAGGTGTATTATGGAGTTTTAAGTTTACGTACGGTACTGTAAGGTGTTGTTAGGAGTTGTGAGGTGTTGTACATTATACCAACATGATTTTCAAGGTGCGAATGTGGCATACAGAGCCGTATAATATTCTAAGTTGTCGTACGATTTTTAAATTACTTGGAGGAATTCTTTAGGTTTATTATGGAGTTTTAAGGTTTCGTTCGGTGTTGTAAGGTGTTCTTAGGAGTTTTAAGGTGTCCTAAGTTATACTAACGTGCTTTTCATGGTTCTAATGTGCATACAGAGTTGTATGATCTCCTAAGTTGCCGTACGATGTTCAAAGGACTCTGTCGAATTCATTAGGGGTATTATGGAGTTTTAAGTTTACGTACGGTACTGTAAGGTGTTGTTAGGAGTTGTGAGGTGTTGTACATTTTACCAACATACTTTTCAAGGTGATAATAAGGCATACAGCGCCGTAAGATATTCTAAGTTGTTGTACGATGTTTAAATGATTCGGAGGAATTCATTATGTTTATTATGGAGTTTTAAGGTTTCGTACGGTGTTGTAATGTGTTTTTTGGAGTTTTAAGGCGTCCTAAGTTATACTAACGTGCTTTTCATGTTGCTAATGTCGCATACTGAGTCGTAACATGTCTTGAGTTGTCGTACGATTATTAAATTTCTCGGAGGAATTCATTAGGTTTATTATGGAGTTTTAAGGTTTCGTACAGTGTTGTAAGGTGTTCTTAGGAGTTTTAAGGCGTCCTAAGTTATACTAACGTGCTTTTCAAGGGGCTAATATGCCATACAGAGTCGTAAGATGTCCTAAGTTGTCGTACGATGTTCAAAGGACTCAGACGAATTAATTAGGTGTATTATGGAATTTTAAGTTTACGTACGGTACTGTAAGGTGTTTTTAGTAGTTGTGTGATGTTGTACATTATACCAACATGCTTTTAAAGTTGCTAATGTGGCATACAGAGCCGTAGGATATTCTAAGTTGTCGTATGATGTTTAAATGACTCGGTCGAATTCATTAGGTGTATTATTGAGTTTTAAGTTTACGTATGGTACTAGAGGTGTTGTTAGGAGTTGTGAGGTGTTGTAAATTATACCAACATGCTTTTCAAGTTGCTAATGTGGCATACAGAGCCGTAATATATTCTAAGTTGCCGTACGATGTTTAAATGACTCGGAGGAATTCATTAGGTTTATTATGGAGTTTTATGATTTCGTACGGTGTGGTAAGGTGTTTTTAGTAGTTTTAAGGCGTCCTAAGTTATAATAACGTGGTTTTCATGGTTCTAATGTGCATACAGAGTCGTAAGATATCATACGTTGTCGTACGATGTTCAAATGACTCGGTCGAAGTCATTAGGTGTATTATGGAGTTTTAAGTTTACGTACGGTACTGTAAGGTGTTGTTAGGAGTTGTGAGGTGTTGTACATTTTACCAACATGATTTTCAAGGTGATAATGTGGCATAAAGCGCCGTAAGATATTCTAAGTTGTCGTACGATGTTAAAATGACTCGGAGGAATTCATTAGGTTTATTATGGAGTTTTAAGGTTTCGTACGGTGTTGTAAGGTGTTCTTTGGAGTTTTAAGGCGTCCTAAGTTATAATAACGTGCTTTTCATGGTTCTAATGTGCATACAGAGTCGTAAGATATCCTAAGTTGTCGTACGATGTTCAAAGGACTTTGTGGAATTCATTAGTTGTATTATGGAGTTTTAAGTTTACGTACGGTGTTGTTAGGAGTTGTGAGGTGTTGTACATTATACAACATGCTTTTCAAGGTGCTAATGTGGCGTACAGAGCCGTAAGATATTCTAAGTTATCGTACGATGTTTAAATGACTCGTAGGAATTCATTAGGTTTATTATGGAGTTTTAAGGTTTCGTACGGTGTTGTAAGGTGTTTTAGGAGTTTTAAGGCCTCCTAAGTTATAATAACGTGCTTTTCATTGTTCTAATGTGCATAAAGAGTCGTAAGATATCTTAAGTTGTCGTACGATGTTCAAAGGACTCGGTCGAACTCATTAGTTGTATTATGGAGTTTTAAGTTTACGTACGGTACTGTAAGGTGTTGTTAGGAGTTGTGAGAGGTTTTGTACATTATACCAACATGCTTTTCAAGGTGCTAATGTGGCATACAGAGCCGTAAGATATTCTAAGTTGTCGTACGATGTTTAACTGACTCGGAGGAATTCATTTGGTTTATTATGGAGTTTTAAGGTTTCGTACGGTGTTGTAAGGTGTTTTTAGGAGTTTTAAGGCGTCCTAAGTTATAATAACGTGCTTTTCATGGTTCTAATGTGCATACAAAGTCGTAAGATATCCTAAGTTGTCGTACGATGTTCAAAGGACTCGGTCGAACTCATTAGGTGTATTATGGAGTGTTAAGTTTACGTAAAGTACTGTAAGGTGTTGTTAGAAGTTGTGAGGTGTTGTACATTATACCTACAAGCTTTTCAAGGTGCTAATGTGGCACACAGAGCCGTTAGATATTCTAAGTTATCGTACGATGTTTAAATGACTCGTAGGAATTCATTAGGTTTATTATGGAGTTTTAAGGTTTCGTACGGCGTTGGAAGGTGTTTTTAGGAGTTTTAAGGCGTCCTAAGTTATAATAACTTGCTTTTAAGGGTTCTAATGTGCATACAGAGTCGTAAGATATCCTACGTTGTCGTACGATGTTCAAAGGACTCGGTCGAATTCATTAGGTGAATTTTGGAGTTTTAAGTTTACGTACGGTACTGTAAGGTGTTGTACATTATACCAACATGCTTTTCAAGGTGCTAATGTGCATACAGAGCCGTAAGATATTCTAAGTTGTCGTACGATGTTTAAATGACTCGGAGGAATTCATTAGGTTTATTATGGAGTTTTATGGTTTCGTACGTGTTGTAAGGTGTTTTTAGGAGTTTTAAGGCGTCCTAAGTTATAATAACGTGCTTTTCATGGTTCTAATGTGCTTTCAGAGTCGTAAGTTATCCTAAGTTGTCGTACGATGTTCAAAGGACACGGTCGAATTCATTAGGTGTATTATGGTGTTTTAAGTTTACGTAAGGTACTGTAAGGTGTTGTTAGGAGTTGTGAGGTGTTGTACATTATACAACATGCTTTTCAAGGTGCTAATGTGGCACACAGAGCCGTAAGATATTCTAAGTTATCGTACGATGTTTAAATGACTCGTAGGAATTCATTAGGTTTATTATGGAGTTTTAAGGTTTCGTCCGGCGTTGTAAGGTGTTTTTAGGGGTTTTAAAGCGTCCTAAGTTATAATAACGTGCTTTTACGGGTTCTAATGTGCATACAGAGTCGTAAGATATCCTACGTTGTCGTACGATGTTCAAAGGACTCGGACGAATTCATTAGGTGTATTATGGAGTTTTAAGTTTACGTACGGTACTGTAAGGTGTTTTTAGTAGTTGTGTGGTTTTGTACATTATACCAACATGCTTTAAAAGTTGCTAATGTAGCATACATAGCCGTAGGATATTCTACGTTGTCGTACGATGTTTAAATGACTCGCAGGAATTCATTAGGTTTATTATGAAGTTTTAAGGTTTCGTACGGTGTTGTAAGGTGTTTTTAGGAGTTTTAAGGCGTCCTAAGTTATAATAACGTGCTTTTCATGGTTCTAATGTGCATAAAGAGTCGTAAGATATCCTAAGCTGTCGTACGATGTTCAAAGGACTCGGTCGAAGTCATTAGGTGTATTATGGAGTTTTAAGTTTACGTACGGTACTGTAAGGTGTTGTTAGGAGTTGTGAGGTGTTGTACATTTTACCAACATGATTTTCAAGGTGATAATGTGGCATAAAGCACCGTAAGATATTCTAAGTTGTCGTACGATGTTTAAATGACTCGGAGGAATTCATTAGGTTTATTATGGAGTTTTAAGGTTTCGTACGGTGTTGTAAGGTGTTCTTTGGAGTTTTAAGGCGTCCTAAGTTATAATAACGTGCTTTTCATGGTTCTAATGTGCATACAGAGTCGTAAGATATCCTAAGTTGTCGTACGATGTTCAAAGGACTTTGTGGAATTCATTAGTTCTATTATGGAGTTTTAAGTTTACGTACGGTGTTGTTAGGAGTTGTGAGGTGTTGTACATTATACAACATGCTTTTCAAGGTGCTAATGTGGCATACAGAGCCGTAAGATATTCTAAGTTATCGTACGATGTTTAAATGACTCGTAGAAATTCATTAGGTTTATTATGGAGTTTTAAGGTTTCGTACGGTGTTGTAAGGTGTTTTAGGAGTTTTAAGGCCTCCTAAGTTATAATAACGTGCTTTTCATTGTTCTAATGTGCATAAAGAGTCGTAAGATATCTTAAGTTGTCGTACGATGTTCAAAGGACTCGGTCGAACTCATTAGTTGTATTATGGAGTTTTAAGTTTACGTACGGTACTGTAAGGTGTTGTTAGGAGTTGTGAGAGGTTTTGTACATTATACCAACATGCTTTTCAAGGTGCTAATGTGGCATACAGAGCCGTAAGATATTCTAAGTTGTCGTACGAGGTTTAACTGACTCGGAGGAATTCATTTGGTTTATTATGGAGTTTTAAGGTTTCGTACGGTGTTGTAAGGTGTTTTTAGGATATTTAAGGCGTCCTAAGTTATAATAACGTGCTTTTCATGGTTCTAATGTGCATACAAAGTCGTAAGATATCCTAAGTTGTCGTACGATGTTCAAAGGACTCGGTCGAACTCATTAGGTGTATTATGGAGTGTTAAGTTTACGTAAAGTACTGTAAGGTGTTGTTAGGAGTTGTGAGGTGTTGTACATTATACCTACAAGCTTTTCAAGGTGCTAATGTGGCACACAGAGCCGTAAGATATTCTAAGTTATCGTACGATGCTTAAATGACTCGTAGGAATTCATTAGGTTTATTATGGAGTTTTAAGGTTTCGTACGGCGTTGTAAGGTGTTTTTAGGAGTTTTAAGGCGTCCTAAGTTATAATAACGTGCTTTTAAGGGTTCTAATGTGCATACAGAGTCGTAAGATATCCTATGTTGTCGTACGATGTTCAAAGGACTCGGTCGAATTCATTAGGTGAATTTTGGAGTTTTAAGTTTACGTACGGTACTGTAAGGTGTTGTACATTATACCAACATGCTTTTCAAGGTGCTAATGTGCATACAGAGCCGTAAGATATTCTAAGTTGTCGTACGATGTTTAAATGACTCGGAGGAATTCATTAGGTTTATTATGGAGTTTTATGGTTTCGTACGTGTTGTAAGGTGTTTTTAGGAGTTTTAAGGCGTCTTAAGTTATAATAACGTGCTTTTCATGGTTCTAATGTGCTTTCAGAGTCGTAAGTTATCCTAAGTTGTTGTACGATGTTCAAAGGACACGGTCGAATTCATTAGGTGTATTATGGTGTTTTAAGTTTACGTAAGGTACTGTAAGGTGTTGTTAGGAGTTGTGAGGTGTTGTACATTATACAACATGCTTTTCAAGGTGCTAATGTGGCACACAGAGCCGTAAGATATTCTAAGTTATCGTACGATGTTTAAATGACTCGTAGGAATTCATTAGGTTTATTATGGAGTTTTAAGGTTTCGTCCGGCGTTGTAAGGTGTTTTTAGGGGTTTTAAAGCGTCCTAAGTTATAATAACGTGCTTTTACGGGTTCTAATGTGCATACAGAGTCGTAAGATATCCTACGTTGTCGTACGATGTTCAAAGGACTCGGACGAATTCATTAGGTGTATTATGGAGTTTTAAGTTTACGTACGGTACTGTAAGGTGTTTTTAGTAGTTGTGTGGTTTTGTACATTATACCAACATGCTTTAAAAGTTGCTAATGTAGCATACATAGCCGTAGGATATTCTACGTTGTCGTACAATGTTTAAATGACTCGCAGGAATTCATTAGGTTTATTATGAAGTTTTAAGGTTTCGTACGGTGTTGTAAGGTGTTTTTAGGAGTTTTAAGGCGTCCTAAGTTATAATGACGTGCTTTTCATGGTTCTAATGTGCATAAAGAGTCGTAAGATATCCTAAGCTGTCGTACGATGTTCAAAGGACTCGGACGAATTCATTAGGTGTATTATGGAGTTTTAAGTTTACGTACGGCACTGTAAGGTGTTGTTAGGAGTTGTGAGGTGTTGTACATTATACCAACATGATTTTCAAGGTGCTAATGTGGCATACAGAGCCGTAAGATATTCTAAGTTGTCGTACGATTTTTAAATTACTTGGAGGAATTCTTTAGGTTTATTATGGAGTTTTAAGGTTTCGTTCGGTGTTGTAAGGTGTTCTTAGGAGTTTTAAGGTGTCCTAAGTTATACTAACGTGCTTTTCATGGTTCTAATGTGCATACAGAGTTGTATGATCTCCTAAGTTGCCGTACGATGTTCAAAGGACTCTGTCGAATTCATTAGGTGTATTATGGAGTTTTAAGTTTACGTACGGTACTGTAAGGTGTTGTTAGGAGTTGTGAGGTGTTGTACATTTTACTGTGACACCCGGCAAATTTCGGTCAATATTCGTACTAGCTTAAAACGTGCTTATTATTTTGTGATGCGTCATTTGATTTAATTATGATAATTAATGTGTTATTAAAGTTAGACAAGCCCATTTTTGTGCATTGTTTTGCAATTTGTTATTTTTGAAATTGCTTAATCGCGTAGCGGTTAAATCCCGGTAATGAACGTTGGTGACTGCCTGATAAATTTTAACAGTCCAATAACTGATATAATGCTCGAAATAGCATCAAATAATATATTTTGGGTGTGTATAAGTGAAAATATAATAAAAACTAAAAACGATGTATTTTATCCGATGTCATTCCGGTTATCGCGTGTGTTTCAGTTTTTGCCCGGTTTTACTACCAGTACACTATCCGGAACACATTAAAATATTTATTTTTATATTTTTACTATTTTAAGTGTAAAATAATAATATTGGAAGTATTATGTCAAATATGGTGTTAAAAGTTACAAGACTTGAAATTTTATACAAAATTTAAGTGTGTAATGTGTTTAATTAAAATGTTACAAAAATTTCTTTTTTTTTTTAATAAAATTCGGCCCTAGGCCATAAATCCCCACAAAATCCCACACAAATCTCTTAAATATTCCCTACACACTTTCCCAACACCATTTACTACACTCAACCTCCTCCTCCACCTTTACACACTACCCATTAACCAACACAACACTCCTTTTCTCCCTCTTTCTTCTTCAAATCCGAAAATCATCTCCCACACTCTCAAAAATTCAGCCAAACCCTCTCACACACTCTCCACAATCATTTCTTGCATCTTGTTGCAAAGACTTGAGTATTTGGTGGCCTTGGAAGCAAGAGTGTGTGTTAAAGAGGTGTTTAAGGCTAAAATCCATTCTCTTCATCTTATCTAGTGTTCATCTAAGGTAGGAACACTTTTCATTTTGATTTTTATGATTTAAAAGTGTTCAAGATGGTGTTCTTGAAGTGTTGTTCACCAAATCCAAAACCGAAAGAGGAATGTTTTTGAAACGAAAATGGGTTTTAAAATGAGTGTGTGTATATGTGTGTGTTGTGTCCGTAGGTATGTATGTATGAGTATGTGTGTGTGTTTTTGATTTTTGAAAACAAGATTTCGTAAGTGTTAAATGAATGGTTTTGAAAGTTGGATAAAAGAAATGGGAAGAAATGAACAAGTATGTGTTATGTGTGGTCATCAAAACATGATTTTGGGTATATATATATATATATATATATATGTATATCCGTATGTATATGTGTGTGTATGTGTATTTACATGTTAGTATCATCAAGTAAAAATTGTGTTCTTGCATTGATGATGTTTAAATCAAAGTATTAAGAGGTTGTTTTGTTGGAAATGAGGTAAAATGAATGAGTGTATGTTAGTTGTAATATTGAAATATGAATGTATAAAAGTATGTATATGAAACCGTATGTATAAATGTATGTGTGAATATATGCTAGTTGGTATTATGATAAAGTTGTTGTGTACTTACACTTAGATTGTTTAGATCGTGACATGCAAATAGATGTAAATGGAAATATGATAATAATGTCACTAGATGATTTTTGAAAAACTTAAAAAGTGTTATGAATATTACTTGCAAAAATATGTTCATATGTTGTAAAGTTGAAAAATGTTGTTTTTGTGAAGAACTTATTACATGTTTATCTATGAAAATGGCTAGATGTAAGTATGAAAAGTAGCTTGTTATGATGATTTTGATATGATAAAATACATGATTTCTTAAAGTGTAAAATTGTTTTTAGATGTATGAAATATTGATGTAAGTAGTGATATATGATACTTGAAGGTTTAAAAAGACATAAAATGTAATTTTTATACATTTTTGCAATGATTTAAAAACTAAATTATATTCTGGAGTAAATCATGTTTTTGAATATTTATAAACTTTATAAAATAAGTATTTTAAATGTCTTATAAGTGAGAAATGATTTAAACCTTACAAATAATGGTTTTTAGTACAAAAATACGCGTAAAACGCATCGATTTATGCTTAAAAATGTAAATATGTAAAAATATTATTTTCAACAGATTATAAAGTATATTTTTATATAAAAATATGAGATTTAAAGTTTGGTACAAAAACTTAGAGTTTTAAACTCAAAAACGTGCAAACTATGTACCCGGAAAAGCCGAAAACGACGATTTTCGACTCTAAAACGTAATATTTTTGCAAACTGATTTGGATCAGAAACTTTGGACATATTTTTAAGTTAACATACTGATCTAAAAGTATTTATAAAGTAATGACAAAAATACGGGTATTGGGTTGCTTTCCGTGACCCGAAAACGGTCCCGAAAATGTTGAAAGTGACATTTTTAGCTAATGTTGTGATTTGTATGTAAAATATATGAAATATGATTTTTGTTATGTGACAATATGTTTAGATATATATAATTTCATATGATTAATAAGTTGTTTATGAAAACATGGTTAAATGTCCCGTTAAGTGTTAACCGTCATGTTGAAAAACGCTTACTAGTTAACTAGAGAAAAATGTGAATATTTTTCTAAGTGTTATGAACTTTAATTATGACATGAGAATATTAAATTATATTTTCCTAAGTATATGAATAATATTGGATAAGTAAAAGTGTTTGTTTTACTTAGAAAAGTTAAAGTACTAAATATGACTTTATGTGTGATTACATGTGTGTTATGTGTGTTTATGTGATTAGTAGTATGAAAACTAATCAAAGTTATAACAAAATAACAAAGTGTGTGTTATTATACATAAAATTAATCAAGGCAAAGATCACCAACGGGTCATTAAAATTAAGGGTTGTTTTTGTAAATGAAATTGTTTTCACATGAGTCTAGTTAGGTTTTGGTGAACAACCTACACGGTTTTAGACTTGATATATATGTGCATCTTTTGAACGGGTCCTTTGTGTATAGGATGTTCTTAGGTGGTGTTATTGTTGGGCTTATATGTTCTAGCTTTTGGCGTATTCACTGTGAGTTCTTCGGCCCCTTTTTAAATAACGTCTTATTTAACTGTTTTGGGGGAAAGACATGTATTTGTTTAACTTGTTTTGATAAGAATTGGGAGACATGTGAGTTCTTCGGCCCCTTTTTAAATAAAGTTTTATTTAACTGTTTTGGGGGAAAACATGTATTTGTTTATAATGTTTTGATATGAATTGAGAGACCTGTGAGTGTCTCGGCCCCTTTTTAAATAATGTTTTATTTAAATATGTTCAGGGGAAAAACATGTTTTTTTTATATGTATTGGGAGACGGGTATTGTTGTTGACCAAAATGATGGCATGAGTGTTTGATGATTTTACGCGTAATGCCCTCTCATAATCATTAATTTCTCTTGGAGTGAGAAACCACAGGTTATATTGGTAGATCTATCGGGATTGGAATTCCGCCCCTCGTGATCAGTCGCTCTGATCGTGTTGACATGCGGGGGAATATAAGTTGATTGTTGTGAGGGAACTTCGTTTCTTGGTTTGATTATGGACTCATGACTTTGATGATTCATTTGTCTTTGGGCCTTGCAAACCCTTTGACGTATGGTCGTGTTGATGTCTCAAAGCCAAGCATATCTATTGTGAATGAAAAGTGATTTTTCTTATGATTAAAACCCGAAAACTCACCAACTTTATGTTGACTCAGTTTTTACATGTTTTTCAGGTACAAAGTGTTGGGCATGGGAATTTGTGGAAGGATAGTTTTTGGACTACAAACTCCACATTTGGTTTATGTGTTTTGGGACCTCTTTGTTTAAAATTTTGTTTGGCTTTACTACAAACAATCTACGCTTTATTAAGACAATATCGTATTTTATTTTTCTTAATGAAAAACTGTGAGATGTTGACGTATCAACATTAACACATTTAATTATCTTTTAAATTAATGTGGATGTTTGCTTTATAATTAATGGGTGCCAACTTCGCTCTAAGCACCAAATATTCGTGACTTCCGCTGCAACGATTTTTGGGGTGTGACAGAAGTTGGTATCAGAGCCAATGGTTATAGCGAACTAGAAAAGTTTTTGAAAAATTCTAGACTATAACTTGAAAGTTTTTGAAAAATCTTAAAGTCCCAAAAACACTTCCAAAATTCCCAAGCATTTTTGTGTGCGTTTTGATTTTTAGATTGTATATCTAAGAATACCTTGTGTGGTTTAAATTGATTGCATATTTAAATATACCTTGTGTGGTTTACAATTATTAGATTGGATATCTAAGTGTACCTTGTGTGCTTATTTGATATAAGTGTATTTAAGTGCCTTTTAAGCTAGGAGTTACGTACGAATATGCCTTTTGTTGTCACAAATGCCTGAAAGAGTCCCCGAGACACGAGTCTCACTTAGCACCACTTTAGGGTCAGTCGTTGAGTCCGTGGTTGATGATGAGGCGGTAATGGAGGCTCAGAGTGATGATGTTCAAGATATCACACCTTCGAATGAATTATAGCGAACCCCCGAGCACTGCATATTATTTTCCTAGAGGCGTAGGAAGATCGTCCATATGGTTGTTGATGATGAGGTTGCACCCGAACCCAATAGGGTAAGGGAGTCGGCGGTTGATTCCCCAGGTGTAGAGCGCGGTTTTCCGTCTATATTCAAGATCGACGACTCGTCTTGTACTCCACGTTTAGATTCCATGATCGAAAAATCTATCGAACGTTTTCTTCTTACTCTTACCGCAAGGTGTGGTTAGTACGAACGGTAGATCGATGAATTACAAGATAGAGATGCAGATCGTGTTTGACGCGTGCCAGATGATGCTTACCCGGTTGACTTCTCTCGAGGAGAGAACTATGTTAAAGGCGCTCGTTGATGATTGGTTAAATCGATAGAATAAAATAAATTAATAACTAAATAAATAAATATAATAAAACTTTATATCGGTAAAGAATTCTACGATCTCACTAAATTCTGTTATTCCGAAGTAAGCCCTTCCTTTTCTTTCTATGATCATTAGATCGGTAACTTTAGTAGCCGATTTGGCGGTGAGGATTGACGATAATTCACGATTTTGTTATTGATTGGTTACTTATGTTATGTGGTATTACGTACGATACTCAAACATTTAACACCATGATGTGAACTATACCTTATCATATTTATTAATATTTTGTTTGTTAGAAATAAAATACGCCCCCGGTAATTCGAATGACACCTTCGGGTGGAGTTATAGGACTTAGCCTAGTTAATAGCTCCACATGGCAACGCTACTCTGGAATAGTGTGACGCTGGTTTAGCAGTATGACGTGGTAGAGGACGTGGCGTTTCAGATGGTAACCTTAGTGACATCTTAGTATTAGTAGTTCTTTAGGTATTAGATCATCTAAGCATGTATGGATGATTTTAGGAGCTTCTCGAAATAGTTAAATCAAGTGGTAATCACTGATTTTATTGAACTATGGAAAAAGGAATCTATAGTGATGGTGTACTTATGAGACTTTTCAAGTTTGTCACCCACGAATTTTTACTGGTTCTGAAAGTCCACTTGACATGGTGAGATGTATTGCGAAAATGAGTCGGATATGGCAATAGGCAATTGCCCAAGACGGCCAAAGAATTAAGAATGCCACATGTACGTTTCAGGATGAAACGTTGACGTGATAAAATACGTTAATCCGGAATTCGGATGAAGTTACTGTTTATGGTCTTTCATGCAACGATCTGAATGAAAGATTGTTACGGGAGTATTTTCCCTGAAACGAGCCTTGTGTCAAAAGAATTTTAAGTATTAATTGGTCTAAACTCTAGTAAGTTAAGTAAGATATATATTACTGAATTAGCTAATGGAAATAAAATGGGAACTTGTGAATTATTTAGGAATTTTTTCCTAGAAATTAGAAAGTCATTCCTTTAGTATAGATCTTTACCCGTAAACTTGGTAGTTCCGATGTAGTTATCGGTGTGGATTGATTGATTGGACATTGTGCCGAGGAAGTTTGTTTTGAAAAGATTGTTCGGCTTCCGTTCGAAAACAGTGAAGTTTTAACTGTTTTAGGAGAGAAATGAAAGTCTTCTTTAAAAATCGAAATATCATGAAAGCTTATGAGTATTGGAGCAAAGGATGTCCGATGTTTTTACTTAGTTAAATTTATCAATGCCAAGGACGTTGAACAAAAGTTTAGGGATCACCTGTGTTGTTCGTTATGAAAAAGGATGAATCATTTAGGATGTGTATTGATTATAGAGAGTTGAATAAACTTATAATTAAAAATAGATATATGTTGCCTAGGATTGATGATTTGTTCGATCAACTTCAAAGTTCTAGTTATTATTCTAAGATTGATCTTCGATCCGGCTACTATTAGTTGTTAATAGCCGAAGATGATGTCCCGAAAACTTCTTTTATGATGCGTTATGGACCTTATGAGTTTTCGGTTATGCCGTTTGGTTAGAAAAATGTATAGGGTGTGTAGTATTCATGAATCTTATGAATAGGATGTGTAGACCTTATTTGGATAAGTTTAGAATAGTATTCACTGACGGTATACTTATTCATTCACAAACCAATAGAGATCATGAGCATCTTTTAAAGTTAATTCTAGAAATGTTAAGAAATAAGAAATGTTATCCTATGTTTTCAAAATGTGAGTCCTGGCTTAGGGAAGTTTATTGTCTTGGTCACATGATCAATGAAAAAGGTATTCATGTAGATCCGGCAAGGATTGAGGCCATTAAGAATTTGGAAGCACCAAAAAACTCATACGGAGGTGCGTTAATTCTTAGGACTCGCTGGTTACTACCAAAGGTTTATTGAAAACATCTCTAAAATGATGTAGTCATTGAAGTTATTAAACCGTAAGGATAGGAAATCCGATCGGTTATATGATCAAGAGTTAGTATTTTAGGCAATGAAGCACAAGCTATGTTGTGCGCCTATATGGTCACTTCCTGAAGGAATAGATGATTTCGTAGTATATTGGGATACGTCTCGTTTAGGTCTTATGTGTGTCTCGATTCAGAGAGAAGATGTTGTATCTTAAACGTCTAAGAAACTCAAAGTGCATGAAAAGAATTACACTACGCATGGCTTGGATTTAGCATGTCTTTGATGAGAAGGAGCTCAATACGAGACGACGACGTTGGGTCGAGTTATGGAA
The DNA here is from genome assembly GCA_030867185.1 of Tagetes erecta. Lineage (NCBI taxonomy): Eukaryota > Viridiplantae > Streptophyta > Magnoliopsida > Asterales > Asteraceae > Tagetes > Tagetes erecta. The sequence continues at coordinate 18,741,564 of CM061497.1, read as the reverse complement.
TGACTACGACTGTGATATTCGTTATCTCCTAGGAAAAAACCAAGGTTGTTGATGATGCACTAAGTAGTAAGTAAAGAGAGAAACCTTTACGTATGTGCGCGTTAGAATTAGCTCTTTAGTCGTATCTCACTTCCCAAATACATGATGCTTAGAGTGAAGCTCTAAAGGTAGAAAATTTGGGAAATATAAGTACGTGAAGGAACTTTATTGGTGACCCAATACGAAAAGGGAGATAGCATCCTACGTGAGTAAATGTACAATTTGTTAGTAAATGTATAACATGTTCTAGGGTTAAAGCTGAATATCAAAAGCCTTTAGGACTTTTGCAGTAACCTGAAATTCCACAATGGAAATGGGAGCGAATCACGATGGATTTCATAACGATGTTACCCCGCAAATCTAGCGGTAATAACGCTATTTGGGTAATTGTTGATCGTTTGACGAGATCTGCTCACTTTTTGCCCATTAAGAAATCTTACTAGTAGGGTAGTTGTAAAGGATCTACCTTGAGGAGTTAGTATCTTCTCATAATGTGTCTGTCTCAATCATCTTAGATAATGATAGTCGTTTTACTTCGAGGCGTTAGAGAGTTTTGTATAAAACTATGGGTACTCGTTTGGATATGAGTATGGCGTATCACCACAAAGATTGTCAGAGTGAACGGACGATTCAAACTATGAAAGACTTGTTGTGAGCATGTGTGATTGATTTTGGTAGGAATTAGGATAGCCTCCTACCTATAGCTTAGTTTTCTTATAACTATAGTTATCGCGCTAGTATCAGGGCCACTCCGTGTTGAGGCTCTGTATGAAAGAAAATGTCGTTCACGACTTTGTTGTGCTAAAATGGGTGAAAAGAAATTATGTGTACCCGAGATTATCCAGGAAACTGCAGATAAAGTTTTCCAAGTTATGAAAAGATTTGAAGCCGTTGTTTATCGGCAGAAGAGTTATACGGATAATCGGATAAGACCATTAGAATTCCGAGTAGGAAATCGTGTATTTTTGAAAGTGTCACCTTGGAAAGGTGTAGTTAGATTTGGCAACCAAGGGAAGCTTAATCCCCGGTATATAGGACCATTCGAGATTTTGAAAAGAATTGGCCTAGTTGCTTATCGACTTAAGTTACCTAGTGAGCTTAGTGGTGTGCGTGACGTGTTCCGTGTCTTGAATTTGAAAAAGTGTTTGTCTGTTAAGACATCGTTGATACCGTCTGAGGGAGTTCGTATTGATGATAAACTCCATTTCGTTGAGGAACTAGTAGAGGGTTGGACTCGAAAGTTCAAAAAACTCAGGCGAAGTTGTACCGATTTGGTCAAGTTAGATGTAATTCTAAATGAGGACCATATTATTCGTAGGAACGTCGAGACCGAAATAAGTAATAATACCCTCATTTATTTCTATCTAAATCGAAATAGGACTTATCGAGGTAAAATTTCGGGACGAAATTTCCTAAACGGGGGAAGACTGTGACACCCGGCAAATTTCGGTCAATATTCGTACTAGCTTAAAACGTGCTTATTATTTTGTGATGCGTCATTTGATTTAATTATGATAATTAATGTGTTATTAAAGTTAGACAAGCCCATTTTTGTGCATTGTTTTGCAATTTGTTATTTTTGAAATTGCTTAATCGCGTAGCGGTTAAATACCCGGTAATGAACGTTGGTGACTGCCTGATAAATTTTAACAGTCCAATAACTGATATAATGCTCGAAATAGCATCAAATAATATATTTTGGGTGTGTATAAGTGAAAATATAATAAAAACTAAAAACGATGTATTTTATCCAATGTCTTTCCGGTTATCGCGTGTGTTTCAGTTTTTGCCCGGTTTTACTACCAGTACACTATCCGGAACACATTAAAATATTTATTTTTATATTTTTACTATTTTAAGTGTAAAATAATAATATTGGAAGTATTATGTCAAATATGGTGTTAAAAGTTACAAGACTTGAAATTTTATACAAAATTTAAGTGTGTAATGTGTTTAATTAAAATGTTACAAAAATTTCTTTTTTTTTTTTAATAAAATTCGGCCCTAGGCCATAAATCCCCACAAAATCCCACACAAATCTCTTAAATATTCCCTACACACTTTCCCAACACCATTTACTACACTCAACCTCCTCCTCCACCTTTACACACTACCCATTAACCAACACAACACTCCTTTTCTCCCTCTTTCTTCTTCAAATCCGAAAATCATCTCTCACACTCTCAAAAATTCAGCCAAACCCTCTCACACACTCTCCACAATCATTTCTTGCATCTTGTTGCAAAGACTTGAGTATTTGGTGGCCTTGGAAGCAAGAGTGTGTGTTAAAGAGGTGTTTAAGGCTAAAATCCATTCTCTTCATCTTATCTAGTATTCATCTAAGGTAGGAACACTTTTCATTTTGATTTTTATGATTTAAAAGTGTTCAAGATGGTGTTCTTGAAGTGTTGTTCACCAAATCCAAAACCGAAAGAGGAATGTTTTTGAAACGAAAATGGGTTTTAAAATGAGTGTGTGTATATGTGTGTGTTGTGTCCGTAGGTATGTATGTATGAGTATGTGTGTGTGTTTTTGATTTTTGAAAACAAGATTTCGTAAGTGTTAAATGAATGGTTTTGAAAGTTGGATAAAAGAAATGGGAAGAAATGAACAAGTATGTGTTATGTGTGGTCATCAAAACATGATTTTGGGTATATATATATATATATGTATATCCGTATGTATATGTGTGTGTATGTGTATTTACATGTTAGTATCATCAAGTAAAAATTATGTTCTTGCATTGATGATGTTTAAATCAAAGTATTAAGAGGTTGTTTTGTTGGAAATGAGGTAAAATGAATGAGTGTATGTTAGTTGTAATATTGAAATATGAATGTATAAAAGTATGTATATGAAACCGTATGTATAAATGTATGTGTGAATATATGCTAGTTGGTATTATGATAAAGTTGTTGTGTACTTACACTTAGATTGTTTAGATCGTGACATGCAAATAGATGTAAATGGAAATATGATAATAATGTCACTAGATGATTTTTGAAAAACTTAAAAAGTGTTATGAATATTACTTGCAAGAATATGTTCATATGTTGTAAAGTTGAAAAATGTTGTTTTTGTGAAGAACTTATTACATGTTTATCTATGAAAATGGCTAGATGTAAGTATGAAAAGTAGCTTGTTATGATGATTTTGATATGATAAAATACATGATTTCTTAAAGTGTAAAATTGTTTTTAGATGTATGAAATATTGATGTAAGTAGTGATATATGATACTTGAAGGTTTAAAAAGACATAAAATGTAATTTTTATACATTTTTGCAATGATTTAAAAACTAAATTATATTCTGGAGTAAATCATGTTTTTGAATATTTATAAACTTTATAAAATAAGTATTTTAAATGTCTTATAAGTGAGAAATGATTTAAACCTTACAAATAATGGTTTTTAGTACAAAAATACGCGTAAAACGCATCGATTTATGCTTAAAAATGTAAATATGTAAAAATATTATTTTCAACAGATTATAAAGTATATTTTTATATAAAAATATGAGATTTAAAGTTTGGTACAAAAACTTAGAGTTTTAAACTCAAAAACGTGCAAACTATGTACCCGGAAAAGCCGAAAACGACGATTTTCGACTCTAAAACGTAATATTTTTGCAAACTGATTTGGATCAGAAACTTTGGACATATTTTTAAGTTAACATACTGATCTAAAAGTATTTATAAAGTAATGACAAAAATACGGGTATTGGGTTGCTTTCCGTGACCCGAAAACGGTCCCGAAAATGTTGAAAGTGACATTTTTAGCTAATGTTGTGATTTGTATGTAAAATATATGAAATATGATTTTTGTTATGTGACAATATGTTTAGATATATATAATTTCATATGATTAATAAGTTGTTTATGAAAACATGGTTAAATGTCCCGTTAAGTGTTAACCGTCATGTTGAAAAACGCTTACTAGTTAACTAGAGAAAAATGTGAATATTTTTCTAAGTGTTATGAACTTTAATTATGACATGAGAATATTAAATTATATTTTCCTAAGTATATGAATAATATTGGATAAGTAAAAGTGTTTGTTTTACTTAGAAAAGTTAAAGTACTAAATATGACTTTATGTGTGATTACATGTGTGTTATGTGTGTTTATGTGATTAGTAGTATGAAAACTAATCAAAGTTATAACAAAATAACAAAGTGTGTGTTATTATACATAAAATTAATCAAGGCAAAGATCACCAACGGGTCATTAAAATTAAGGGTTGTTTTTGTAAATGAAATTGTTTTCACATGAGTCTAGTTAGGTTTTGGTGAACAACCTACACGGTTTTAGACTTGATATATATGTGCATCTTTTGAACAGGTCCTTTGTGTATAGGATGTTCTTAGGTGGTGTTATTGTTGGGCTTATATGTTCTAGCTTTTGGCGTATTCACTGTGAGTTCTTCGGCCCCTTTTTAAATAACGTCTTATTTAACTGTTTTGGGGGAAAGACATGTATTTGTTTAACTTGTTTTGATAAGAATTGGGAGACATGTGAGTTCTTCGGCCCCTTTTTAAATAAAGTTTTATTTAACTGTTTTGGGGGAAAAACATGTATTTGTTTATAATGTTTTGATATGAATTGAGAGACCTGTGAGTGTCTCGGCCCCTTTTTAAATAATGTTTTATTTAAATATGTTCAGGGGAAAAACATGTTTTTTTTATATGTATTGGGAGACGGGTATTGTTGTTGACCAAAATGATGGCATGAGTGTTTGATGATTTTACGCGTAATGCCCTCTCATAATCATTAATATCTCTTGGAGTGAGAAACCACAGGTTATATTGGTAGATCTATCGGGATTGGAATTCCGCCCCTCGTGATCAGTCGCTCTGATCGTGTTGACATGCGGGGGAATATAAGTTGATTGTTGTGAGGGAACTTCGTTTCTTGGTTTGATTATGGACTCATGACTTTGATGATTCATTTGTCTTTGGGCCTTGCAAACCCTTTGACGTATGGTCGTGTTGATGTCTCAAAGCCAAGCATATCTATTGTGAATGAAAAGTGATTTTTCTTATGATTAAAACCCGAAAACTCACCAACTTTATGTTGAATCAGTTTTTACATGTTTTTCAGGTACAAAGTGTTGGGCATGGGAATTTGTGGAAGGATAGTTTTTGGACTACAAACTCCACATTTGGTTTATGTGTTTTGGGACCTCTTTGTTTAAAATTTTGTTTGGCTTTACTACAAACAATCTACGCTTTATTAAGACAATATCGTATTTTATTTTTCTTAATGAAAAACTGTGAGATGTTGACGTATCAACATTAACACATTTAATTATCTTTTAAATTAATGTGGATGTTTGCTTTATAATTAATGGGTGCCAACTTCGCTCTAAGCACCAAATATTCGTGACTTCCGCTGCAACGATTTTTGGGGTGTGACATTTACCAACATTCTTTTCAAGGTGATAATAAGGCATACAGCGCCGTAAGATATTCTAAGTTGTTGTACGATGTTTAAATGATTCGGAGGAATTCATTATGTTTATTATGGAGTTTTAAGGTTTCGTACGGTGTTGTAATGTGTTTTTTGGAGTTTTAAGGCGTCCTAAGTTATACTAACGTGCTTTTCATGTTGCTAATGTCGCATACTGAGTCGTAACATGTCTTGAGTTGTCGTACGATTATTAAATTTCTCGGAGGAATTCATTAGGTTTATTATGGAGTTTTAAGGTTTCGTACAGTGTTGTAAGGTGTTCTTAGGAGTTTTAAGGCGTCCTAAGTTATACTAACGTGCTTTTCAAGGGGCTAATATGCCATACAGAGTCGTAAGATGTCCTAAGTTGTCGTACGATGTTCAAAGGACTCAGACGAATTAATTAGGTGTATTATGGAATTTTAAGTTTACGTACGGTACTGTAAGGTGTTTTTAGTAGTTGTGTGATGTTGTACATTACACCAACATGCTTTTAAAGTTGCTAATGTGGCATACAGAGCCGTAGGATATTCTAAGTTGTCGTATGATGTTTAAATGACTCGGTCGAATTCATTAGGTGTATTATTGAGTTTTAAGTTTACGTATGGTACTAGAGGTGTTGTTAGGAGTTGTGAGGTGTTGTAAATTATACCAACATGCTTTTCAAGGTGATAATGTGGCATAAAGCGCCGTAAGATATTCTAAGTTGTCGTACGATGTTTAAATGACTCGGAGGAATTCATTAGGTTTATTATGGAGTTTTAAGGTTTCGTACGGTGTTGTAAGGTGTTCTTTGGAGTTTTAAGGCGTCCTAAGTTATACTAACGTGCTTTTCATGTTGCTAATGTCGCATACTGAGTCGTAACATGTCTTGAGTTTTCGTACGATGTTTAAATAACTCCGAGGATCTCATTAGGTTTATTATGGAGTTTTAAGGTTTCGTACAGTGTTGTAATGTGTTCTAAGGAGTTTTAAGGCGTCCTAAGTTATACCAACATGCTTTTCAAGGTGCTAATGTGGCATACAGAGCCGTAAGATATTCTAAGTTGTCGTACGATTTTTAAATTTCTCGGAGGAATTTGTTAGGTTTATTATTGAGTTTTAAGGTTTCGTACGGTGTTGTAAGGTGTTCTTAGGAGTTTTAAGGTGTCCTAAGTTATACTAACGTGCTTTTCAAGGGGCTAATATGCCATACAGAGTCGTAAGATGTCCTAAGTTGTCGTACGATGTTCAAAGGACTCGGACGAATTCATTATGTGTATTATGAAGTTTTAAGTTTACGTATGGTACTGTAAGGTGTTTTTAGTAGTTGTGTGGTGTTGTACATTATACTAACATGCTTTTAAAGTTGCTAATGTGGCATACAGAGCCGTAGGATATTCTAAGTTGTCGTATGATGTTTAAATGACTCGGTCGAATTCATTAGGTGTATTATGGAGTTTTAAGTTTACGTACGGTACTATAAGTTGTTGTTAGGAATTGTGAGGTGTTGTACATTATACCAACATGCTTTTCGAGGTGCTAATTTGGCATACAGAGCCGTAATATATTCTAAGTTGTCGTACGATGTTTAAATGACTCGGAGGAATTCATTAGGTTTATTATGGAGTTTTATGGTTTCGTACGGTGTTGTAAAGTGTTTTTAGGAGTTTTAAGGCGTCCTAAGTTATAATAACGTGCTTTTCATGGTTCTAATGTGCATACAGAGTCGTTAGATATCCTAAGTTGTTGTACGATGTTCAAAGGACTCGGTCGAACTCATTAGGTGTATTATGGAGTTTTAAGTTTACGTACGGTACTGTAAGGTATTGTAAGGAGTTGTGAGGTGTTGTACATTATACCAACATGATTTTCAAGGTGCTAATGTGGCATACAGAGCCGTAAGATATTCTAAGTTGTCGTACGATTTTTAAATTACTTGGAGGAATTCTTTAGGTTTATTATGGAGTTTTAAGGTTTCGTTCGGTGTTGTAAGGTGTTCTTAGGAGTTTTTTTTTTGGGTAAAGGGTTACCCCGGTGATTCTATTATAAAGACAACCGTCAATGAAGTACAAGTAGTGAGGATGTGTTCCACACTAGTTCATATGTGGGACAAACCCCCACATATGTGGACAAAATAGATAACTAACAAAACAATCCAAACAAACTAGTCTACCACAGATAAACGACCTAATAGAAAGATACTAACAAAAATCAAACCCTCATCCGCCATCATCAAATATGAACTCTCCACCCTTGGAGATCCACCTCCAAAACCCGAACGAACAATTATCCATTGGAAACCACATGAGAAGAGGAGCTTTCCCCTGATTTATCTGTAGATATATCTCTTATTTCATCAAATATATCTTCAACCTCTTCCTCATCCAAGACTTCCAGCACCTGTCTCGCCAATTTATCCTTCGCTTTGATAGATTTCAACGCCCCCCCATCCTTCACATGCTCCGCATCTAGAGCACTAAAGGAGTTTTGAACTTGGATCTTCATGGGATCTCTACCTTTACCAGCCGAATTAGTGGATCTTGCTCCCATCATTTTCTTGTAGTCAAACGCTCGATATTCAAATTTTGGTTTCTGGTTGGTAACTGGAAACCCACTTTTGTTATCCTTTTTCCTCCCCTTAACTTCAGTAAACCCATCCCTATTAACCTTTGATTTAGGGGCAATATTAGGTTTAGCCCCAACCTGTTCTGGGTGACGAACCTGTTTAGGACATTCATCATTTAGATGTCCAAACACACAACACTGCGTACATCTCGGTGGCGTCCATTCATACTCCACACCAACACACTCAGTAGCGTATTTATCTCCATCCACATCGGGAATAGCCATAGTTAGCACATCCTTAAACTCGTGCTCTGCTGAAATTTCAATAAGAGCCCTTGCATAACTACTTCTACCCCAACTTTCAGAGCACATAGAAGTAGTGTAAGAATCTAGTAACCTTGGAGAACCAATCTTCGAAGCAAGCATGCTTAACCCATCATCCGTATAAGCTGCAATAGGCACATTATGCAATTTAACCCAAACCGCCAATTTCCTGATGTCTTCTTTTTTAAGGACAGTAGTAGGAGACCATGTATTTAGAACGATCGGTTTATTGCGAATTAGCCAAGGTCCCCCTTCAAGCACATCAAGCATACTCTTTTTATCAACAAATTTGAAGAAAAAGAAGCCATTTGCATTCATCATACATTTTTGAAGACCATACTTCTTCCAATTTGTTTCCACAAAATGCTCAACAACCGGATATGCAACTCTATCCCCTAGAAAATACCCATATAGAGTGAAAGCTAATTTATCTTGGACAATTTTAACCGATTCCCTAGGAAGAACCACATCAACTCCTTGTTGTGTATCCAAAGACTCCAAAAACCGAAAATTAATGCTACTTTTGGACGTACCGGATTGTAGAGTAGCAGCATAAGAATTCACAGTAGGCTCAATAACCTGGTCACTAGTGGCAGCCTCCTTGTCTTTATCAGCTAAAATCACACCTTGATTTTCAACCTGCTCTTGATTTATAATCTTACCACGACGAGGAAGACGAACACCATCAATATTCACCACCTTCCGAGCAATACCCTCAATTTTTGGCTCTGTATTCTCTACAAATCTGACTTTTCGAGCACTGGTAGGTTTTGGACTAGTTTCTGTCTCCATAACTGATCACCAAAGCAAATCGTTGAACAGATTGATTGAACCCAAACCAAATTTGGGTTTGCGATCAGATTGATAGAACCCAAACCAAAATAGGGTTTGCGAATCCCCTATTCAGCCGCACACTTGATTGAATCCAAAAAAACCAGCCGCACACTTGATTGAGTCCAAAAAAATCAGCCACCACAAACTCGATCAGAATCAATAGGCTCAAACGTCTATTCTCTCGAAAACAAATCAACTTCCAAGAACACCAACACAGCAAAGAGACCAAAACCCGACGAAAATACAAAAAAAACGGCAGCCCCACACCTCAAAAACCCTAATCCTAGAACAAAACCAACAATTAGAAGTAAAAAACCAGAAAACCTAATTCGCATAAGTGTTAGATCCGTAAATCATACACCAATTACGAATTAGATTCAAGGAAAATGAAGAACACATGAATCGCCATTCTAGGGAGAGAAAATTAGGGTCAAAGGTTATTTTCTTCTTAGGAGTTTTAAGGCGTCCTAAGTTATACTAACGTGCTTTTCATGGTTCTAATGTGCATACAGAGTTGTAAGATGTCCTAAGTTGCCGTACGATGTTCAAAGGACTTGGTCGAATTCATTAGGTGTATTATGGAGTTTTAAGTTTACGTACGGTACTGTAAGGTGTTGTTAGCAGTTGTGAGGTGTTGTACATTTTACCAACATGCTTTTCAAGGTGATAATAAGGCATACAGCGCCGTAAGATATTCTAAGTTGTCGTACGATGTTTAAATGATTCGGAGGAATTCATTATGTTTATTATGGAGTTTTAAGGTTTCGTACGGTGTTGTAAGGTGTTCTTTGGAGTTTTAAGGCGTCCTAAGTTATACTAACGTGCTTTTCATGTTGCTAATGTCGCATACTGAGTTGTAACATGTCTTGAGTTGTCGTACGATGTTTAAATGACTCGGAGGAATTCATTAGGTTTATTATGGAGTTTTAAGTTTTCGTACAGTGTTGTAAGGTGTTCTTAGGAGTCTTAAGGCGTCCTAAGTTATACTAACGTGCTTTTCAAGGGGCTAATATGCCATACAGAGTCGTAAGATGTCCTAAGTTGTCATACGATGTTCAAAGGACTCAAACGAATTCATTAGGTGTATTATGGAGTTTTAAGTTTACGTACGGTACTGTAAGGTGTTTTTAGTAGTTGTGTGATGTTGTACATTATACCAACATTCTTTTAAAGTTGCTAATGTGGCATATAGAGCCGTAGGATATTCTAAGTAGTCGTATGATGTTTAAATGACTCGGTCGAATTCATTAGGTGTATTATGGTGTTTTAAGTTTACGTACGGTACTATAAGGTGTTGTTAGGAGTTGTGAGGTGTTGTACATTATACCAACATGCTTTTCGAGGTGCTAATTTGGCATACAGAGCCGACATATATTCTAAGTTGTCGTACGATGTTTAAATGACTCAGAGGAATTCATTAGGTTTATTATGGAGTTTTATGGTTTCGTACGGTGTTGTAAGGTGCTTTTAGGAGTTTTAAGGCGTCCTAAGTTATAACAACGTGCCTTTCATGGTTCTACTGTGCATACAGAGTCGTTAGATATCCTAAGTTGTTGTACGATGTTCAAAGGACTCGGTCGAACTCATTAGGTGTATTATGGAGTTTTAAGTTTACGTACGGTACTGTAGGGTATTGTAAGGAGTTGTGAGGTGTTGTACATTATACCAACATGATTTTCAAGGTGCTAATGTGGCATACAGAGCCGTAAGATATTCTAAGTTGTCGTACGATTTTTAAATGACTCGGAGGAATTCATTAGGTTTATTATGGATTTTTAAGGTTACGTTCGGTGTTGTAAGGTGTTCTTAGGAGTATTAAGGCGTCCTAAGTTATACTAACGTGCTTTTCATGCTTCTAATGTGCATACAGAGTCGTTAGATGTCCTAAGTTACCGTATGATATTCAAATGACTCGGTCAGAGTCATTAGGTGTATTATGGAGTTTTATGTTTACGTACGGTACTATAAGGTGTTGTTAGGAGTTGTGAGGTGTTGTATATTTTACCAACATGATTTCAAGGTGATACTGTGGCATAAAGCGCCGTAAGATAGTCTAAGTTGTCGTACGATGTTTAAATGACTCGGAGGAATTCATTAGGTTTATTATGGAGTTTTAAGGTTTCGTACGGTGTTGTAAGGTGTTCTTTGGAGTTTTAAGGCGTCCTAAGTTATACTAACGTGCTTTTCATGTAGCTAATGTCGCATACTGAGTCGTAACATGTCTTGAGTTGTCGTACGATGTTTAAATGACTCGGAGGATCTCATTAGGTTTATTATGGAGTTTTAAGGTTTCGTACAGTGTTGTAATGTGTTCTTAGGAGTTTTAAGGCGTCCTAAGTTATACCAACATGCTTTTCAAGGTGCTAATGTGGCATACAGAGCCGTAAGATATTCTAAGTTGTCGTACGATTTTTAAATTTCTCGGAGGAATTTGTTAGGTTTATTATTGAGTTTTAAGGTTTCGTACGGTGTTGTAAGGTGTTCTTAGGAGTTTTAAGGTGTCCTAAGTTATACTAACGTGCTTTTCAAGGGGCTAATATGCCATACAGAGTCGTAAGATGTCCTAAGTTGTCGTACGATGTTCAAAGGACTCGGACGAATTCATTATGTGTATTATGAAGTTTTAAGTTTACGTATGGTACTGTAAGGTGTTTTTAGTAGTTGTGTGGTGTTGTACATTATACTAACATGCTTTTAAAGTTGCTAATGTGGCATATAGAGCCGTAGGATATTCTAAGTTGTCGTATAATGTTTAAATGACTTGGTCGAATTCATTAGGTCTATTATGGAGTTTTAAGTTTACGTACGGTACTATAAGGTGTTGTTAGGAGTTGTGAGGTGTTGTACATTATACCAACACGCTTTTCGAGGTGCTAATGTGGCATACAGAGCCGTAAGATATTCTAAGTTGTCGTACGATTTTTAAATTTCTCGGAGGAATTTGTTAGGTTTATTATTGAGTTTTAAGGTTTTGTACGGTGTTGTAAGGTGTTCTTAGGAGTTTCAAGGTGTCCTAAGTTATACTAACGTGCTTTTCAAAGGGCTAATATGCCATACAGAGTCGTAAGATGTCCTAAGTTGTCGTACAATGTTCAAAGGACTCGGACGAATTCATTAGGTGTATTATGGAGTTTTAAGTTTACGTACGGTACTGTAAGGTGTTTTTAGTTGTTGTGTGGTGTTGTACATTATACTAACATGCTTTTAAAGTTGCTAATGTGGCATACAGAGACGTAGGATATTCTAAGTTGTCGTATGATGTTTAAATGACTTGGTCGAATTCATTAGGTGTATTATGGAGTTTTAAGTTTACGTACGGTACTATAAGGTGTTGTTAGGAGTTGTGAGGTGTTGTACATTATACCAACATGCTTTTCGAGGTGCTAATGTGGCATACAGAGACGTAAGATATTCTAAGTTGTCGTACGATGTTTAAATGACTCGAAGGAATTCATTAGGTTTATTATGGAGTTTTATGGTTTCGTACGGTGTTATAAGGTGTTTTTAGGAGTTTTAAGGCGTCCTAAGTTATAATAACGTGCTTTTCATGGTTCTAATGTGCATACAGAGTCGTAAGATATCATAAGTTGTCGTACGATGTTCAAAGGACTTGGTCGAATTCATTAGGTGTATTATGGTGTTTTAAGTTTACGTAAGGTATTGTAAGGTGTTGTTAGGAGTTGTGAGGTGTTGTACATTATACCAACATGCTTTTCAAGGTGCTAATGTGGCATACAAAGCCGTAAGATATTCTAAGTTGTCGTACGATTTTTAAATTACTCGGAGGAGTTCATTAGGTTTATTATGGAGTTTTAAGGTTTCGTTCGGTGTTGTAAGGTGTTCTTAGGAGTATTAAGGCGTCCTAAGTTATACTAACGTGCTTTTCATGGTTCTAATGTGCATACAGAGTCGTAATATGTCCTAAGTTTCCGTACGATATTCAAATGACTCGGTCGGAGTCATTAGGTGTATTATGGAGTTTTAAGTTTACGTACGGTACTGTAAGGTGTTGTTAGGAGTTGTGAGGTGTTGTACATTTTACCAACATGATTTCAAGGTGATAATGTGGCATAAAGCGCCATAAGATATTCAAAGTTGTCGTACGATGTTTAAATGACTCGGAGGAATTCATTAGGTTTATTATGGAGTTTTAAGGTTTCGTACGGTGTTGTAAGGTGTTCTTTGAAGTTTTAAGGCGTCCTAAGTTATACTAACGTGCTTTTCATGTTGCTAATGTCGCATACTGAGTCGTAACATGTCTTGAGTTGTCGTACGATGTTTAAATGACTCGGAGGATCTCATTAGGTTTATTATGGAGTTTTAAGGTTTCGTACAGTGTTGTAATGTGTTCTTAGGAGTTTTAAGGCGTCCTAAGTTATACCAACATGCTTTTCAAGGTGCTAATGTGGCATACAAAGCCGTAAGATATTCTAAGTTGTCGTACGATTTTTAAATTACTCGGAGGAATTTATTAGGTTTATTATGTAGTTTTAACGTTTCGTTCGGTGTTGTAAGGTGTTCTTAGGAGTTTTAAGGCGTACTAAGTTATACTAACGAGCTTTTTAAGGGGCTAATATGGCATACAGAGTCGTAAGATGTCCTAAGTTATCGTACGATGTTCAAAAACCCGAACGAGTTCATTAGGTGTATTATGGAGTTTTATGTTTACGTATGGTACTGTAAGGTGTTTTTAGTAGTTGTGTGGTGTTGTACATTATACCAACATGCTTTTAAAGTTGCTAATGTGGCATACAGACCCGTAGGATATTCTACGTTGTCGTACGATGTTTAAATGACTCGGAGAAATTCATTAGTTTTATTATGGAGTTTCAAGATTTCGTACGGTGTTGTAAGGTCTTTTTAGGAGTTTTAAGGCGTCCTAAGTTATAATAACGTGCTTTTCATGGTTCTAATGTGCATACACAGTCGTAAAATATCCTAAGTTGTCGTGCGATGTTCAAAGGACTCGGTCAACTCATTAGGTGTATTATGGAGTTTTAAGTTTACCTACGGTACTGTAAGGTGTTGTACATTATACCAACATGCTTTTCAAGGTGCTCATGTGGCATACAGAGCCGTAAGATATTCTAAGTTGTCGTACGATTTTTAAATTACTCGTAGGAATTCATTAGGTTTATTATGGAGTTTTAAGGTTTCGTACAGTGTTGTAAGGTATTCTTAGGAGTTTTAAGGCGTCCTAAGTTATACTAACGTGCTTTTCATGTTGCTAATGTCTCATACTGAGTCGTAACATGTCCCTGAGTTGTCGTACGATGTTTAAATGACTCGGAGGAATTCATTAGGTTTATTATGAAGTTTTAAGGTTTTGTACGGTGTTGTAAGGTGTTCTTAAGAGTTTTAAGGCGTACTAAGTTATATTAACGTGCTTTTCAAGGGGCTAATATGGCATACAAAGTCGTAAGATGTCCTAAGCTGTCGTACGATGTTCAAAGGACTCGGACAAATTCATTAGGTGTATTATGGAGTTTTAAGTTTACGTACAGTACTGTAAGGTGTTTTTAGTAGTTGTGTGGTATTGTACATTATACCAACATGCTTTTAAAGTTGCTAAAGTGGCATAAATAGCCGTAGGATATTCTACGTTGTCGTACGATGTTTAAATGACTCGTAGAAATTCATTAGGTTTATTATGGAGTTTTAAGGTTTCGTACGGTGTTGTAACGTCTTTTTAGGAGTTTTAAGGCGTCCTAAGTTATAATAACATGCTTTTCATGGTTTTAATGTGCACACAGAGTCGTAAGATATCCTAAGTTGTCGTGCGATGTTCAAAGGAATCGGTCGAACTCATTAGGTGTATTATGGAGTTTTAAGTTTACGTACGGTACTGTAAGGTGTTGTTAGGAGTTGTGAGGTGTTGTACATTATACCCACATGCTTTTTAAGGTGCTAATGTGGCATACAGAGCCGTAAGATATTCTAAGTTGTCGTACGATGTTTAAATGACTCGGAGGAATTCATTATGTTTATTATGGAGTTTTAAGGTTTCGTAAGGTGTTGTAAGGTGTTTTTAGGATTTTTAAGGCGTCCTAAGTTATAATAACGTGCTTTTCATGGTTCTAATGTGCATACAGAGTCGTAAGATATCCTAAGTTGTCCTACGATGTTCAAACGACTTTTTCGAATTCATTATGTGTATTATGGAGTTTTTAGTTTACGTACGGTACTGTAAGGTGTTGTTAGGAGTTGTGTGGTGTTGTACATTATACCAACATGCTTTTCAAGGTGCTAATATGGCATACAGAGCCATAAGATATTCTAAGTTGCCGTACGATGATTAAATGACTCGGTGGAATTCATTAGGTTTGTTATGGAGTTTTAAGGTTTCGTACGGTGATGTAAGGTGTTCTTAGAAGTTTTAAGTCGTCCAAAGTTATACTAACGTGCTTTTCAAGGTGCTAATGTGCATACAGAGTCATAAGATGTCCTAAGTTGTCGTATGATGTTCAAAGGACTTCGACGATTTCATTAGGTTTATTATGGAGTTTTAAGGTTTCGAACGGAGTTGTTAGGTGTTCTTAGGAGTTTTAAGGCGTCCTAAGTTATACGAACGTGCTTTTCAAAGTGCTAATGTGCATACAGAGTCGTAAGATGTCCTAAGTTGTCGTGCGATGTTCTAAGGGCTTGGACGAATTCATTAGGTGTATTATGGAGTTTTAAGTTTACGTATGGTACTGTAAGGTGTAGTTAGGAGTTGTGAGGTGTTGTACATTATACCAACATGCTTTTCAAGGTGCTAATATAGCATACTGAGCCGTAAGATATTCTAAGTCGCCGTACGATGTTTAAATGACTAGGAGGAATTTATTAGCTTTATTATGTAGTTTTAATTTTCGTACCGTGATGTAAGGTGTTCTTAGGAGTTTTAAGGCGTCCTAAGTTATACTAACGTGCTTTTGAAGGTGTAATGTTTATACAGAGTCGTAAGATGTCCTAAGTTGTCGTATGATGTTCAAAGGACTTCGACGACTTCATTAGGTTTATTATGGAGTTTTAAGGTTTCGTACATTGTTGTTAGGTGTTCTTAGGAGTTTTAGGACGTCCTAAGTTATACTAACGTGCTTTTCAAGGTTTAATGTGCATACAGAGTCGTAAGATGTCCTAAGTTGTCATTCCATGTTCAAAGGACTACGACGATTTCATTAGGATTATTATGGAGTATTAAGGTTTCGTACGATGTTGTTAGGTGTTCTTAGGAGTTTTAAGGCGTCCTAAGTTATACTAATGTGCTTTTCAAGGTGCTAATGTGCATACAGAGTGGTAAGATGTCCTAAATAGTCGTGCGATGTTCTAAGGGCTCGGACGAATTCATTAGGTGTATTATGGAGTTTTAAGTTTACGTACGGTACTGTAAGGTGTTGTTAGGAGTTGTGTGGTGTGGTACATTATACCAACATGCTTTTCAAGGTGCTAATATGGCATACAGAGCCATAAGATATTCTAAGTTGTCGTACGATGATTAAATGACTCGGAGAAATTCATTAGGTTTGTTATGGAGTATTAAGGTTTCGTACGGTGATGTAAGGTGTTCTTAGGAGTTTTAAGTCGTCCTATGTTATACTAACGTGCTTTTCAAGGTGCTAATGTGCATACAGAGTCGTAAGATGTCCTAAGTTGTCGTATGATGTTCAAAGGACTTCGACGATTTCATTAGGTTTATTATGGAGTTTTAAGGTTTCGAACGGAGTTGTTAGGTGTTCTTAAGAGTTTTAAGGCGTCCTAAGTTACACGAACGTGCTTTTCAAGGTGTAATGTGCATACAGAGTCGTAAGATGTCTTAAGTTGTCATTCCATGTTCAAAGGACTACGTCGATTTCATTAGGTTTATTATGGAGTATTAAGTTTACGTATGGTACTGTAAGGTGTTGTTAGGAGTTGTGAGGTGTTGTACATTATACCAACATGCTTTTCAAGGTGCTAATATGGCATACTGAGCCGTAATATATTATAAGTCGTCGTACGATGTTTAAATGACTAGGAAGAATTTATTAGCTTTATTATAGAGTTTTAAGGTTTCGTACCGTGATGTAAGGTGTTCTTAGGAGTTTTAAGGCGTCCTAAGTTATACTAACGTGCTTTTCAAGGTGCTAATGTGCATACAGAGTCGTAAGATGTCCTAAGTTGTCGTATGATGTTCAAAGGACTACGACGATTTCATTAGGTTTATTATGGAGTATTAAGGTTTCGTACGGAGTTGTTAGGTGTTCTTAGGAGTTTTAAGGCGTCCTAAGTTATACTAACGTGCTTTTCAAGGTGCTAATGTGCATACAGAGTCGTAAGATGTCCTAAGTTGTCGTGCGATGTTCTTAGGGCTCGGACGAATTCATTTGGTGTATTATGGAGTTTTAAATTTACGTATGGTACTGTAAGGTGTTGTTAGGAGTTGTGAGGTGTTATACATTATACCAACATGCTTTTCAAGGTGCTAATATGGCATACTGAGCCGTAAGATATTACAAGTCGTCATACGATGTTTAAATGACTCGGAGGAATTTATTTGCTTTATTATGGAGTTTAAAGGTTTCGTACCGTGATGTAAGGTGTTCTTATGAGTTTTAAGGCGTCTTAAGTTATACTAACGTGCTTTTGAAGGTGTAATGTGCATACAGAGTCATAAGATGTCCTAAGTTGTCGTATGATGTTCAAAGGACTTCGACGATTTCATTAGGTTTATTATGGAGTATTATGGTTTCGAACGGAGTTGTTAGGTGTTCTTAGGAGTTTTAAGGCGTCCTAAGTTATACGAACGTGCTTTTCAAGGTGCTAATGTGCATACAGAGTCGTAAGATTTCCTAAGTTGTCGTGCGATGTTCTAAGGGCTCGGACGAATTCATTAGGTGTATTATGGAGTTTTAAGTTTACGTACGGTACTGTAAGGTGTTGTTAGGAGTTGTGAGGTGTTGTACATTATACCAACATGCTTTTCAAGGTGCTAATATGGCATACTGAGCCGTAATATATTATAAGTCGTCGTACGATGTTTAAATGACTAGGAAGAATTTATTAGCTTTATTATGGAGTTTTAAGGTTTCGTACCATGATGTAAGGTGTTCTTATGAGTTTTAAGGCGTCCTAAGTTATACTAACGTGCTTTTGAAGGTGTAATGTGCATACAGAGTCATAAGATGTCCTAAGTTGTCATACCATGTTCAAAGGACTACGACGATTTCATTAGGTTTATTATGGAGTATTAAGGTTTCGTACGATGTTGTTAGGTGTTCTTAGGAGTTTTTAGGCGTCCTAAGTTATACTAACGTGCTTTTCAAGGTGCTAATGTGCATACAGAGTCGTAAGATGTCCTAAGTAGTCGTGCGATGTTCTAAGGGCTCGGACGAATTCATTAGGTGTATTATGGAGTTTTAAGTTTACGTACGGTACTGTAAGGTGTTGTTAGGAGTTGTGTGGTGTTGTACATTATACCAACATGCTTTTCAAGGTGCTAATATGGCATACAGAGCCATAAGATATTCTAAGTTGTCGTACGATGATTAAATGACTCGGAGGAATTCATTAGGTTTGTTATGCAGTTTTAAGGTTTCGTACGGTGATGTAAGGTGTTCTTAGGAGTTTTAAGTCGTCCTAAGTTATACTAACGTGCTTTTCAAGGTGCTAATGTGCATACAGAGTCGTAAGATGTCCTAAGTTGTCGTATGATGTTCAAAGGACTTCGACGATTTCATTAGGTTTATTATGGAGTTTTAAGGTTTCGAACGGAGTTGTTAGGTGTTCTTAGGAGTTTTAAGGCGTCCTAAGTTATACGAACGTGCTTTTCAAGGTGCTAATGTGCATACAGAGTCGTAAGATGTCCTAAGTTGTCGTGCGATGTTCTAAGGGCTCGGACGAATTCATTAGGTGTATTATGGAGTTTTAAGTTTACGTATGGTACTGTAAGGTGTTGTTAGGAGTTGTGAGGTGTTGTACATTATACCAACATGCTTTTCAAGGTGCTAATATGGCATACTGAGCCGTAAGATATTCTAAGTCGCCGTACGATGTTTAAATGACTAGGAGGAATTTATTAGCTTTATTATGGAGTTTTAAGTTTCGTACCGTGATGTAAGGTGTTCTTAGGAGTTTTAAGGCGTCCTAAGTTATACTAACGTGCTTTTGAAGGTGTAATGATTATACAGAGTCGTAAGATGTCCTAAGTTGTCGTATGATGTTCAAAAGACTTTGACGACTTCATTAGGTTTATTATGGAGTTTTAAGGTTTCGTATGGTGTTGTTAGGTGTTCTTAGGAGTTTTAAGGCGTCCTAAGTTATACGAACGTGCTTTTCAAGGTGCTAATGTGCATACAGAGTCGTAAGATGTCCTAAGTTGTCGTGCGATGTTCTTAGGTCTCGGACGAATTCATTAGGTGTATTATGGAGTTTTAAATTTACGTACGGTACTGTAAGGTGTTGTTAGGAGTTGTGTGGTGTTATACATTATACCAACATGCTTTTCAAGGTGCTAATATGGCATACAGAGCCGTAAGATATTCTAAGTTGACGTACGATATTTAAATGACTCGGAGGAATTTATTTGCTTTATTATGGAGTTTAAAGGTTTCGTACCGTGATGTAAGGTGTTCTTATGAGTTTAAAGGCGTCCTAAGTGATACTAACGTGCTTTTCAATGTGTAATGTGCATACAGAGTCGTAAGATGTCCTAAGTTGTCGTACGATGTTTAAATGACTCGGAGGAATTTATTAGCTTTATTATGGAGTTTAAAGGTTTCGTACCGTGATGTAAGGTGTTCTTATGAGTTTTAAGGCGTCCTAAGTTATACTAACGTGCTTTTCAAGGTGCTAATGTGCATACAGAGTCGTAAGATGTCCTAAGTTGTCGTATGATGTTCAAAGGACTTCGACGATTTCATTAGGTTTATTATGGAGTTTTAAGGTTTCGAACGGAGTTGTTAGGTGTTCTTAGGAGTTTTAAGGCGTCCTAAGTTATACGAACGTGCTTTTTAAGGTGCTAATGTGCATACAGAGTCGTAAGATGTCCTAAGTTGTCGTGCGATGTTCTAAGGGCTCGGACGAATTCATTAGGTGTATTATGGAGTTTTAAGTTTACGTATGGTACTGTAAGGTGTTGTTAGGAGTTGTGAGGTGTTGTACATTATACCAACATGCTGTTCAAGGTGCTAATATGGCATACTGAGCCGTAAGATATTCTAAGTCGCCGTACGATGTTTAAATGACTAGGAGGAATTTATTAGCTTTATTATGGAGTTTTAAGTTTCGTACCGTGATGTAAGGTGTTCTTAGGAGTTTTAAGGCGTCCTAAGTTATACTAACGTGCTTTTGAAGGTGTAATGTTTATACAGAGTCGTAAGATGTCCTAAGTTGTCGTATGATGTTCAAAGGACTTTGACGACTTCATTAGGTTTATTATGGAGTTTTAAGGTTTCGTATGGTGTTGTTAGGTGTTCTTAGGAGTTTTAAGGCGTCCTAAGTTATACAAACGTGCTTTTCAAGGTGCTAATGTGCATACAGAGTCGTAAGATGTCCTAAGTTGTCGTGCGATGTTCTTAGGTCTCGGACGAATTCATTAGGTGTATTATGGAGTTTTAAATTTACGTACGGTACTGTAAGGTGTTGTTAGGAGTTGTGTGGTGTTATACATTATACCAACATGCTTTTCAAGGTGCTAATATGGCATACAGAGCCGTAAGATATTCTAAGTTGACGTACGATATTTAAATGACTCGGAGGAATTTATTTGCTTTATTATGGAGTTTAAAGGTTTCGTACCGTGATGTAAGGTGTTCTTATGAGTTTAAAGGCGTCCTAAGTGATACTAACGTGCTTTTCAATGTGTAATGTGCATACAGAGTCGTAAGATGTCCTAAGTTGTCGTACGATGTTTAAATGACTCGGAGGAATTTATTAGCTTTATTATGGAGTTTAAAGGTTTCGTACCGTGATGTAAGGTGTTCTTATGAGTTTTAAGGCGTCCTAAGTTATACTAACGTGCTTTTCAAGGTGCTAATGTGCATACAGAGTCGTAAGATGTCCTAAGTTGTCGTATGATGTTCAAAGGACTTCGACGATTTCATTAGGTTTATTATGGAGTTTTAAGGTTTCGAACGGAGTTGTTAGGTGTTCTTAGGAGTTTTAAGGCGTCCTAAGTTATACGAACGTGCTTTTTAAGGTGCTAATGTGCATACAGAGTCGTAAGATGTCCTAAGTTGTCGTGCGATGTTCTAAGGGCTCGGACGAATTCATTAGGTGTATTATGGAGTTTTAAGTTTACGTATGGTACTGTAAGGTGTTGTTAGGAGTTGTGAGGTGTTGTACATTATACCAACATGCTGTTCAAGGTGCTAATATGGCATACTGAGCCGTAAGATATTCTAAGTCGCCGTACGATGTTTAAATGACTAGGAGGAATTTATTAGCTTTATTATGGAGTTTTAAGTTTCGTACCGTGATGTAAGGTGTTCTTAGGAGTTTTAAGGCGTCCTAAGTTATACTAACGTGCTTTTGAAGGTGTAATGTTTATACAGAGTCGTAAGATGTCCTAAGTTGTCGTATGATGTTCAAAGGACTTTGACGACTTCATTAGGTTTATTATAGAGTTTTAAGGTTTCGTATGGTGTTGTTAGGTGTTCTTAGGAGTTTTAAGGCGTCCTAAGTTATACAAACGTGCTTTTCAAGGTGCTAATGTGCATACAGAGTCGTAAGATGTCCTAAGTTGTCGTGCGATGTTCTTAGGTCTCGGACGAATTCATTAGGTGTATTATGGAGTTTTAAATTTACGTACGGTACTGTAAGGTGTTGTTAGGAGTTGTGTGGTGTTATACATTATACCAACATGCTTTTCAAGGTGCTAATATGGCATACAGAGCCGTAAGATATTCTAAGTTGACGTACGATGTTTAAATGACTCGGAGGAATTTATTTGCTTTATTATGGAGTTTAAAGGTTTCGTACCGTGATGTAAGGTGTTCTTATGAGTTTTAAGGCGTCCTAAGTGATACTAACGTGCTTTTCAATGTGTAATGTGCATACAGAGTCGTAAGATGTCCTAAGTTGTCGTACGATGTTTAAAGGACTTCGATGATTTAATTAGGTTTATTATGGAGTTTTAAGGTTTCGTACGGTATTGTTTGGTGTTCTTAATAATTTTAAGGAGTTCTAAGTTATACGAACATGCTTTTCAAGGTGCTAATGTGCATCCAAAGTCGTATGATGTCCTAAGTTGTCGTACGATGTTCAAAGGACTACGACGATTTCATTAGGTTTATTATAGAGTTTTAAGGTTTCGTACGGTGTTGTTAGGTGTTATTAGGAGTTTTAGAGCGTCCTAAGTTATACGAACTTGCTTTTCAAGGTGCTAATGTGCATACAGAGTCGTAAGATGTTCTAAGTTGTCGTGCGATATTCTTAGGTCTCGGACGAATTCATTAGGTGTATTATGGAGTTTTAAATTTACGTACGGTACTGTAAGGTGTTGTTAGGAGTTGTGTGGTGTTGTACATTATACCAACATGCTTTTCAAGGTGCTAATATGGCATACAGAGCCGTAAGATATTGTAAGTTGTCGTACGATGTTTAAATGACTCGGAGGAATTTATTAGCTTTATTATGGAGTTTAAAGGTTTCGTACCGTGATGTAAGGTGTTCTTATGAGTTTTAAGGCGTCCTAAGTTATACTAACGTGCTTTTCAAGGTGTAATGTGCATACAGAGTCGTAAGATGTCCTAAGTTGTCGTATGATGTTCAAAGGACTTCGATGATTTCATTAGGTTTATTATGGAGTTATAAGGGTTCGTACGGTATTGTTTGGTGTTCTTAAGAGTTTTAAGGAGTTCTAAGTTATACGAACATGCTTTTCAAGGTGCTAATGTGCATCCAAATTCGTATGATGTCCTAAGTTGTCGTACGATGTTCAAAGGACTACGACGATTTCATTAGGTTTATTATGGAGTTTTAAGGTTTCGTACGGTGTTGTTAGTTGTTCTTAGGAGTTTTAAGGCGTCCTAAATTATACGAACGTGCTTTACAAGGTGCTAATGTGCATACAGAGTTGTAAGATGTCCTAAGTTGTCGTGCGATGTTCAATAGACTTCGACGATTTCATTAGGTTTATTATAGAGTTTTAAGGTTTCGTACGGTGTTGTTAGGTGTTATTAGGAGTTTTAAGGCGTCCTAAGTTATACGAACTTGCTTTTCAAGGTGCTAATGTGCATACAGAGTCATAAGATGTCCTAAGTTGTCGTGCGATGTTCTTAGGTCTCGGACGAATTCATTAGGTGTATTATGGAGTTTTAAGTTTACGTACGGTACTGTAAGGTGTGGTTAAGAGTTGTGTGGTGTTGTACATTATACCAACATGCTTTTCAAGGTGCTAATATGGCATACAGAGCCGTAAGATATTCTAAGTTGTCGTACGATTTTTAAATGACTCAGAGGAATTCATTAGGTTTATTATAAAGTTTTAAGGTTTCGTACGGTGATGTAAGGTGTTCTTAGGAGTTTTAAGGCGTCCTAAGTTATACTAACGTGCTTTTCGGACGAGTTTATTAAGTGTACTTTGGAGTTTTAAGTTTACGTACGGTACTGTAAGGTGTTGTTAGGAGTTGTGAGGTGTTGTACATTAAACCAACATGCATTTCAAGGTGCTAAAATGTCATACAGAGCCGTAAGATATTATAAGTTAATGTACGATGTTTAAATGACTCGGAGGAATTTATTAGCTTTATTATGGAGTTTTAAGGTTTCGTACGGTGATGTAAGGGGTTCTTAGGAGTTTTAAGGCGTCCTAAGTTATACTAACGTGCTTTTCAAGGTGTAATGTGCTTACAGAGTCGTAAGATGTCCTAAGTTGTCGTATGATGTTCAAAGGACTTCGACGAATTCATTAGGTTTAATATAGAGTTTTAAGGTTTCGTACGGTGTTGTTAGGTGTTCTTAGGAGTTTTAAGGCATCCTAAGTTATACTAACGTGCTTTTCAAGGTGCTAAGGTGCATATAGAGTCATAAGATGTCCTAAGTTTTCGTACGATGTTCAAAGGACTCGGACGAATTTATTAAGTGTATTTTGGAGTTTTAAGTTTACATATGGTACTGTAAGGTGTTGTTAGGGGTTGTGAGGTGTTGTACATTATACCAACATGCTTTTTCAAGGTGCTAATATGGCATACAGAGCCGTAAGATATTCTAAGTTTCCGTACGATGTTTAAATGACTCGGAGAAATTTATTAGCTTTATTTTGGAGTTTTAAGGTTTCGTACCGTGATGCAAGGTGTTCTTAGCAGTTTTAAGGCGTCCTAAGTTATACGAACGTGCTTTTCAAAGTGCTAATGTGCGTAAAGAGTCGTAAGATGTCTTAAGTTGTCGTACGATGTTCAAAGGACTTCGATGATTTCTTTAGATTTATTATGGAGTTTTAAGGTTTCGTACGGTGTTGTTACGTGTTCTTAGGAGTTTTAAGGCGTCCTAAGTTATACAAACGTGCTTTTCAAGGTGCTAATGTGCATACAGAATCTTAAGATGTCCTAAGTTGTCGTGCGATGTTCTAAGGACTCGGACGAATTCATTAGGTGTATTATGGAGTTTTAAGTTTACGTACGGTACTGTAAGGTGTTGTTACGAGTTGTGTGGTGTTGTACATTATACCAACATGCTATTCATGGTGCTAATGTGGCATACAGAGCCGTAAGATATTCTAAGTTATCGTACGATGATTAAATGACCCGGAGGAATTCATTAGGTTTATTATAGAGATTTAAGGTTTCGTACGGTGATGTAAAGTGTTCTTAGGAGTTTTAAGGCGTCCTAAGTTATACTAACTTGCTTTTCATGGTGTAATGTGCATACACAGTCGTAAGATGTCCTAAGTTGTCGTACGATGTTCAAAGGACTTAGACGAAATCATTAGGTGTATTATGGAGTTTTAAGTTTACGTACGTTACTGGAAGGTGTTGTTAGGAGTTGTGTAGTGTTGTACATAAAACCAACATGCTTTTCAAGGTGCTAATGTGCATATAGAGTTGTAAGATGTCCTAAGTTGTCGTGCGATGATCTAATGACTCGGACGAATTCATTACATGTATTATGGAGTTTTAAGTTTACGTACGGTACTGTAAGGTGTGGTTAGGAGTTGTGTGGTGTTGTACATTATACCAACATGCTTTTCAAGGTGCTAATGTGGAATACAGAGCCGTAAGATATTCTAAGTTGTCGTACGATGTTTAAATAACTCAGAAGAATTCATTATGTTTATTATGGAGTTTTAAGGTTTCGTACGGTGATGTAAGGTGTTCTTAGGAGTTTTAAGGCGTCTTAAGTTATACAAACGTGCTTTTCAAGGTGCTAATGTGCATACAGAGTCGTAAGATGTCCTAAGTTGTCGTGCGATGTTCTAAGGGCTCGGACGAATTCATTAGGTGTATTATGGAGTTTTAAGTTTACGTATGGTACTGTAAGGTGTTGTTAGGAGTTGTGAGGTGTTGTACATTATACCAACATGCTGTTCAAGGTGCTAATATGGCATACTGAGCCGTAAGATATTCTAAGTCGCCGTACGATGTTTAAATGACTAGGAGGAATTTATTAGCTTTATTATGGAGTTTTAAGTTTCGTACCGTGATGTAAGGTGTTCTTAGGAGTTTTAAGGCGTCCTAAGTTATACTAACGTGCTTTTGAAGGTGTAATGTTTATACAGAGTCGTAAGATGTCCTAAGTTGTCGTATGATGTTCAAAGGACTTTGACGACTTCATTAGGTTTATTATGGAGTTTTAAGGTTTCGTATGGTGTTGTTAGGTGTTCTTAGGAGTTTTAAGGCGTCCTAAGTTATACAAACGTGCTTTTCAAGGTGCTAATGTGCATACAGAGTCGTAAGATGTCCTAAGTTGTCGTGCGATGTTCTTAGGTCTCGGACGAATTCATTAGGTGTATTATGGAGTTTTAAATTTACGTACGGTACTGTAAGGTGTTGTTAGGAGTTGTGTGGTGTTATACATTATACCAACATGCTTTTCAAGGTGCTAATATGGCATACAGAGCCGTAAGATATTCTAAGTTGACGTACGATGTTTAAATGACTCGGAGGAATTTATTTGCTTTATTATGGAGTTTAAAGGTTTCGTACCGTGATGTAAGGTGTTCTTATGAGTTTTAAGGCGTCCTAAGTGATACTAACGTGCTTTTCAATGTGTAATGTGCATACAGAGTCGTAAGATGTCCTAAGTTGTCGTACGATGTTTAAAGGACTTCGATGATTTAATTAGGTTTATTATGGAGTTTTAAGGTTTCGTACGGTATTGTTTGGTGTTCTTAATAATTTTAAGGAGTTCTAAGTTATACGAACATGCTTTTCAAGGTGCTAATGTGCATCCAAAGTCGTATGATGTCCTAAGTTGTCGTACGATGTTCAAAGGACTACGACGATTTCATTAGGTTTATTATAGAGTTTTAAGGTTTCGTACGGTGTTGTTAGGTGTTATTAGGAGTTTTAGAGCGTCCTAAGTTATACGAACTTGCTTTTCAAGGTGCTAATGTGCATACAGAGTCGTAAGATGTTCTAAGTTGTCGTGCGATATTCTTAGGTCTCGGACGAATTCATTAGGTGTATTATGGAGTTTTAAATTTACGTACGGTACTGTAAGGTGTTGTTAGGAGTTGTGTGGTGTTGTACATTATACCAACATGCTTTTCAAGGTGCTAATATGGCATACAGAGCCGTAAGATATTGTAAGTTGTCGTACGATGTTTAAATGACTCGGAGGAATTTATTAGCTTTATTATGGAGTTTAAAGGTTTCGTACCGTGATGTAAGGTGTTCTTATGAGTTTTAAGGCGTCCTAAGTTATACTAACGTGCTTTTCAAGGTGTAATGTGCATACAGAGTCGTAAGATGTCCTAAGTTGTCGTATGATGTTCAAAGGACTTCGATGATTTCATTAGGTTTATTATGGAGTTATAAGGGTTCGTACGGTATTGTTTGGTGTTCTTAAGAGTTTTAAGGAGTTCTAAGTTATACGAACATGCTTTTCAAGGTGCTAATGTGCATCCAAATTCGTATGATGTCCTAAGTTGTCGTACGATGTTCAAAGGACTACGACGATTTCATTAGGTTTATTATGGAGTTTTAAGGTTTCGTACGGTGTTGTTAGTTGTTCTTAGGAGTTTTAAGGCGTCCTAAATTATACGAACGTGCTTTACAAGGTGCTAATGTGCATACAGAGTTGTAAGATGTCCTAAGTTGTCGTGCGATGTTCAATAGACTTCGACGATTTCATTAGGTTTATTATAGAGTTTTAAGGTTTCGTACGGTGTTGTTAGGTGTTATTAGGAGTTTTAAGGCGTCCTAAGTTATACGAACTTGCTTTTCAAGGTGCTAATGTGCATACAGAGTCATAAGATGTCCTAAGTTGTCGTGCGATGTTCTTAGGTCTCGGACGAATTCATTAGGTGTATTATGGAGTTTTAAGTTTACGTACGGTACTGTAAGGTGTGGTTAAGAGTTGTGTGGTGTTGTACATTATACCAACATGCTTTTCAAGGTGCTAATATGGCATACAGAGACGTAAGATATTCTAAGTTGTCGTACGATTTTTAAATGACTCAGAGGAATTCATTAGGTTTATTATAAAGTTTTAAGGTTTCGTACGGTGATGTAAGGTGTTCTTAGGAGTTTTAAGGCGTCCTAAGTTATACTAACGTGCTTTTCGGACGAGTTTATTAAGTGTACTTTGGAGTTTTAAGTTTACGTACGGTACTGTAAGGTGTTGTTAGGAGTTGTGAGGTGTTGTACATTAAACCAACATGCATTTCAAGGTGCTAAAATGGCATACAGAGCCGTAAGATATTATAAGTTAATGTACGATGTTTAAATGACTCGGAGGAATTTATTAGCTTTATTATGGAGTTTTAAGGTTTCGTACGGTGATGTAAGGGGTTCTTAGGAGTTTTAAGGCGTCCTAAGTTATACTAACGTGCTTTTCAAGGTGTAATGTGCTTACAGAGTCGTAAGATGTCCTAAGTTGTCGTATGATGTTCAAAGGACTTCGACGAATTCATTAGGTTTAATATAGAGTTTTAAGGTTTCGTACGGTGTTGTTAGGTGTTCTTAGGAGTTTTAAGGCATCCTAAGTTATACTAACGTGCTTTTCAAGGTGCTAAGGTGCATATAGAGTCATAAGATGTCCTAAGTTTTCGTACGATGTTCAAAGGACTCGGACGAATTTATTAAGTGTATTTTGGAGTTTTAAGTTTACATATGGTACTGTAAGGTGTTGTTAGGGGTTGTGAGGTGTTGTACATTATACCAACATGCTTTTTCAAGGTGCTAATATGGCATACAGAGCCGTAAGATATTCTAAGTTTCCGTACGATGTTTAAATGACTCGGAGAAATTTATTAGCTTTATTTTGGAGTTTTAAGGTTTCGTACCGTGATGCAAGGTGTTCTTAGCAGTTTTAAGGCGTCCTAAGTTATACGAACGTGCTTTTCAAAGTGCTAATGTGCGTAAAGAGTCGTAAGATGTCTTAAGTTGTCGTACGATGTTCAAAGGACTTCGATGATTTCTTTAGATTTATTATGGAGTTTTAAGGTTTCGTACGGTGTTGTTACGTGTTCTTAGGAGTTTTAAGGCGTCCTAAGTTATACAAACGTGCTTTTCAAGGTGCTAATGTGCATACAGAATCTTAAGATGTCCTAAGTTGTCGTGCGATGTTCTAAGGACTCGGACGAATTCATTAGGTGTATTATGGAGTTTTAAGTTTACGTACGGTACTGTAAGGTGTTGTTACGAGTTGTGTGGTGTTGTACATTATACCAACATGCTATTCATGGTGCTAATGTGGCATACAGAGCCGTAAGATATTCTAAGTTATCGTACGATGATTAAATGACCCGGAGGAATTCATTAGGTTTATTATAGAGATTTAAGGTTTCGTACGGTGATGTAAAGTGTTCTTAGGAGTTTTAAGGCGTCCTAAGTTATACTAACTTGCTTTTCATGGTGTAATGTGCATACACAGTCGTAAGATGTCCTAAGTTGTCGTACGATGTTCAAAGGACTTAGACGAAATCATTAGGTGTATTATGGAGTTTTAAGTTTACGTACGTTACTGGAAGGTGTTGTTAGGAGTTGTGTAGTGTTGTACATAAAACCAACATGCTTTTCAAGGTGCTAATGTGCATATAGAGTTGTAAGATGTCCTAAGTTGTCGTGCGATGATCTAATGACTCGGACGAATTCATTACATGTATTATGGAGTTTTAAGTTTACGTACGGTACTGTAAGGTGTGGTTAGGAGTTGTGTGGTGTTGTACATTATACCAACATGCTTTTCAAGGTGCTAATGTGGAATACAGAGCCGTAAGATATTCTAAGTTGTCGTACGATGTTTAAATAACTCAGAAGAATTCATTATGTTTATTATGGAGTTTTAAGGTTTCGTACGGTGATGTAAGGTGTTCTTAGGAGTTTTAAGGCGTCTTAAGTTATACAAACGTGCTTTTCAAGGTGCTAATGTGCATACGGAGTCGTAAGATGTCCTAAGTTGTCGTGCGATGTTCTAAGGGCTCGGACGAATTCATTAGGTGTATTATGGAGTTTTAAGTTTACGTATGGTACTGTAAGGTGTTGTTAGGAGTTGTGAGGTGCTGTACATTATACCAACATGCTTTTCAAGGTGCTAATATGGCATACAGAGTCGTAAAATGTACTAAGTTTTCGTGCGTTGTACTAAGGACTCGGACGAATTCATTAGGTTTAATATGGAGTTTGAAGGTTTCGTACGGTGTTGTTAGGTGTTCTTGGGAGTTTTAAGGCGTCCTAAATTATACTAATGTGCTTTTCAAGGTGCTAGGTGCATTCAGAGTCGTAAGATGTCCTAAGTTTTCGTACGATGTTCCAAGGACTCGGACGATTTCATTAAGTGTATTTTGGAGTTTTAAGCTTACGTACGGTACTGTAAGGTGTTGATAGGAGTTGTGTGGTGTTGTACATTATACTAACATGCTTTTTCAAGGTGCTAATATGGCATACAGAGCCGTAAGATATTCTAAGTTGTCATACGATGTTTAAATGACTCTGAAGAATTTCATATCTTTATTATGGAGTTTTAAGGTTTCGTACAGTGATGTAAGGTGTTCTTAGGAGTTTTAAGGTGTCCTAAGTTATACTAACGTGTTTTTCAAGGTGTAATGTGCATACAGAGTCATAAGATGTTTTAAGTTGTCTTATGATGTTCAAAGGACTTCGACGATTTCATAAGGTTTATTATGGAGTTTTAAGGTTTCGTACGGTGTTGTTAGGTGTTCTTAGGAGTTTTAAGGCGTCCTAAGTTATACGAACGTGCTTTCCAAGGTGCTAATGTGCATACAGAGTCGTAAGATGTCCTAAGTTGTCGTGCGATGTTCTTAGGTCTCGGACGAATTCATTAGGTGTATTATGGAATTTTAAGTTTACTTACGGTACTGTAAGGTGTTGTTAGGAGTTGTGTGGTATTGTACATTATACCAACATGCTTTTCAAGGTGCTAATGTGGCATACAAAGCCGTAAGATATTCTAAGTTGCCTTACGATGATTAAATGACTCGGAGGAATTAATTAGGTTTAATATGGAGATTTAAGGTTTCGTACGGTGATTTAAGGTGTTCTTAGGAGTTTTAAGGCGTCCTAAGTTATATGAACTTGCTTTTCAAAGTGCTAATGTGCATACAGAGTTCACAGATCTGATATCATTGCCTGGATAAGGCTGGCGAACACAAAGTCGATGTTTCATGTGGTTGGTAAACTTTGTATTGCAGCTGCTGTCTATTTGATTTGGCAGGAAAGGAACTACCGGTTATTTAAAAACCAGACACGGCCGCCGGTAGTGATAGTTGAAGATATTCGCAGTACGGTTCGATGTAAGTTATTGGGCCTGAAGTTCAAGAACACGACTCGTGTATGGGCTACTCTGAGGGAGTGGAAGATTGATCGAGGAAGAGATTTGGTAGATGCAGAATGAGTCTCTGTCTTTTTATATGATCTAGTTTGGTTTGACTAGGCTAGTGGTTGATTTTGTTTTGCTTTGGTTTCTTACCTTTGGTCTTGTTGGTTTTTTTGTTCACATTCATGGGGCATGTCCTATGTTTGAACTAGTATGGATTTCTTCCATGCTACTTGTTCTTATATTTTGTTGTTAATATATAGAGTCATCGGGGTAACCCTTTACCGAAAAAAATGTGCATACAGAGTCGTAAGATGTCCTAAGTTGTCGTGTGATGTTCTAAGGACTCGGACAAATTCATTAAGTGTATTATGGAGTTTTAAGTTTACGTACGGTACTGTAAGGTGTGGTTAGGAGTTGTGTGGTGTTGTACATTATACCAACATGCTTTTCAAGGTGCTAATATGAATACAGAGTCATAAGATTTCCTAAGTTGTCGTACGATGTTCAAAGGACTCAGACGAATTCATTAGGTGTATTATGGAGTTTTAAGTTTACGTACGGTACTGGAAGGTGTTGTTAGGAGTGTGTAGTGTTGTACATAAAACCAACATGCTTTTCAAGGTGTGAATGTGGCATACAGAGCCGTAAGATATTCTATGTTGCCATACAATGTTTAAATGACTCGGAGGAGTTTATTAGCTTTATTATGGAGTTTTAAGGTTTCGTATGGTGTTGTTATGTGTTCTTAGGAGATTTAAGGCTTCCTAGGTTATACTAACGTTCTCTTCAAAGTGCTAATGTGCATACAGATTCGTAAGATGTCCTAAGATGTCATACGGTGTTCAAAGGACTCGGACGAATTCATTAGGTGTATTATGGAGTTTTAAGTTTACGTATGGTACTGTAAGGTGTTGTTAGGAGTTGTGAGGTGCTGTACATTATACCAACATGCTTTTCAAGGTGCTAATATGGCATACAGAGTCGTAAGATGTACTAAGTTGTCGTGCGATGTTCTAAGGACTCGGACGAATTCATTAGGTTTAATATGGAGTTTTAAGGTTTCGTACGGTGTTGTTAGGTGTTCTTGGGAGTTTTAAGGCGTCCTAAATTATACTAATGTGCTTTTCAAGGTGCTATGTGCATTCAGAGTCGTAAGATGTCCTAAGTTTTCGTACGATGTTCCAAGGACTCGGACGATTTCATTAAGTGTATTTTGGAGTTTTAAGCTTACGTACGGTACTGTAAGGTGTGTGATAGGAGTTGTGTGGTGTTGTACATTATACCAACATGCTTTTCAAGGTGTGAATGTGACATACAGAGCCGTAAGATATTCTAAGTTGTCATACGATGTTTAAATGATTCTGAAGAATTTCATAGCTTTATTATGGAGTTTTAAGGTTTCGTATCGTGATGTAAGGAGTTCTTAGGAGTTTTAAGGTGTCCTAAGTTATACTAACGTGTTTTTCAAGGTGTAATGTGAATACAGAGTCATAAGATGTTTTAAGTTGTCGTATGATGTTCAAAGGACTTCGACGATTTCAAAAGGTTTATTATGGAGTTTTAAGGTTTCGTACGGTGTTGTTAGGTGTTCTTAGGAGTTTTAAGGCGTCCTAAGTTATACGAACGTGCTTTCCAAGGTGCTAATGTGCATACAGAGTCGTAAGATGTCCTAAGTTGTCGTGCGATGTTCTTAGGTCTCGGACGAATTCATTAGGTGTATTATGGAATTTTAAGTTTACTTACGGTACTGTAAGGTGTTGTTAGGAGTTATGTGGTGTTGTAGATTATACCAACATGCTTTTCAAGGTGCTAATGTGGCATACAAAGCTGTTAGATATTCTAAGTTGCCTTACGATGATTAAATGACTCGGAGGAATTCATTAGGTTTATTATGGAGAATTAAGGTTTCGTACGGTGATGTAAGGTGTTCTTAGGAGTTTTAAGGCGTCCTAAGTTATACGAACTTGCTTTTCAAAGTGCTAATGTGCATACAGAGTTCACAGATCTGATATCATTGCCTGGATAAGGCTGGCGAACACAAAGTCGATGTTTCATGTGGTTGGTAAACTTTGTATTGCAGCTGCTGTCTATTTGATTTGGCAGGAAAGGAACTACCGGTTATTTAAAAACCAGAGACGGCCGCCGGAAGTGATAGTTGAAGATATTCGCAGTACGGTTCGATGTAAGTTATTGGGCCTGAAGTTCAAGAACACGACTCGTGTATGGGCTATTCTGAGGGAGTGGAAGATTGATCGAGGAAGAGATTTGGTAGATGCAGAATGAGTCTCTGTCTTTTTATATGATCTAGTTTGTTTTGACTAGGCTAGTGGTTGATTTTGTTTTGCTTTGGTTTCTTACCTTTGGTCATGTTGGTTTTTTTTGTTCACATTCATGGGGCATGTCCCATGTTTGAACTAGTATGGATTTCTTCCATGCTACTTGTTCTTATATTTTGTTGTTAATATATAGAATCACCGGGGTAACCCTTTACCCAAAAAAAATGTGCATACAGAGTCGTAAGATGTCCTAAGTTGTCGTGTGATGTTCTAAGGACTCGGACGAATTCATTAGGTGTATTATGGAGTTTTAAGTTTACGTACGGTACTGTAAGGTGTTGTTAGGAATTGTGTGGTGTTGTACATTATACCAACATGCTTTTCAAGGTGCTAATGTGGCATACAAAGCCGTAAGATATTCTAAGTTGCCGTACGATGATTAAACGACTCGGAGGAATTCATTAGGTTTATTATGGAGATTTAAGGTTTCGTACGGTGATGTAAGGTCTTTTTAGAAGTTTTAAGGCGTCCTAAGTTATACTAACGTGCTTTTCAAGGTGTAATGTGCATACAGAGTCGTAAGATTTCCTAAGTTGTCGTACGATGTTCAAAGGACTCAGACGAATTCAATAGGTGTATTATAGAGTTTTAAGTTTACGTACGTTACTAAGAGGTGTTGTTAGGAGTTGTGTGGTGTTGTACATTAAACCAACATGCTTTTCAAGGTGCGAATGTAGCATACAGAGCCGTAAGATATTCTATGTTGCCATACGATGTTTAAATGATTCGGAGGAATTTATTAGCTTTATTATGGAGTTTTAAGGTTTCGTATGGAGTTGTTAGGTGTTCGTAGGAGATTTAAGGCTTCCTAAGTTATACTAACGTGCTTTTCAAGGTGCTAATATGCATACAGATTCGTAAGATGTCCTAAGATGTCGTACGCTGTTCAAAGGACTCGGATGAATTCATTAGGTGTATTATGGAGTTTTAAGTTTACGTACGTTACTGGAATGTGTTGTTAGGAGTTGTGTGGTGTTGTACATTATACCAACATGATTTTCAAGGTGTGAATGTGTCATACAGAGCCGTAAGATATTCTAAGTTGTCATACGATGTTTAAATGACTCGGAGGAATTTCATAGCTTTATTATTGAGTTTTAAGGTTTCATACCGTGATGTAAGGTGTTCTTAGGAGTTTTAAGGCGTCCTAAGTTATACTAACATGCTTTTCAAGGTGTGAATGTGGCATACAGAGGCGTAACATGTTCTATGTTGCCATACGATGTTTAAATGACTCGGAGGAGTTTATTAGCTTTATTATGGAGTTTTTAAGGTTTCGTATGGTGTTGTTAGGTGTTCTTAGGAGATTTAAGGCGTCCTAAGTTATACGAACGTGCTTTTCAAGGTGCTAATGTACATACAGAGTCGTAAGATGTCCTAAGTTGCCGTACGATGTTCTTAGGTCTAGGACGAATTCATTAGGTGTATTATGGAGTTTTAAGTTTACGTACGGTACTGTAAGGTGTTGTTAGGAGTTATGTGGTGTTGTACATTATACGAACATGCTTTTCAAGGTGCTAATGTGGCATACAGAGCCGTAAGATATTCTAAGTTGCCGTACGATGATTAAATAACTCGGAGGAATTCATTAGGTTTATTATATAGTTTTAAGGTTTCGTACGGTGATGTAAGGTGTTCTTAGGAGTTTTAAGGCGTCCTAAGTTATACTAACGTGCTTTTCAAGCTGTAATGTGCATACAGAGTCGTAATATGTCCTAAGCTGTCGTACGATGTTCAAAGGACTCAGACGAATTCATTAGGTGTATTATGGAGTTTTAAGTTTACGTACGTTACTGGGAGGTGTTGTTAGGAGTTGTATGGTGTTGTACATTAAACCAACATGCTTTTCAAGGTGCGAATGTGGCATACAGAGCCGTAAGATATTCTATGTTGCCATACGATGTTTAAATGATTCGGAGGAATTTATTAACTTTATTATGGAGTTTTAAGGTTTCGTATGGTGTTGATAGCTGTTTGTAGAAGATTTAAGGCTTCCTAAGTTATACTAACGTGCTTTTCAAGGTGCTAATATGCATACAGATTCGTAAGATGTCCTAAGATGTCGTACGCTGTTCAAAGGACTCGGATGAATTCATTAGGTGTATTATGGAGTTTTAAGTTTACGTACGTTACTGGAAGGTGTTGTTAGGAGTTGTGTGGTGTTGTACATTATACCAACATGATTTTCTAGGTGTGAATGTGGCATACAGAGCCGTAAGATATTCTAAGTTGTCATACGATGTTTAAATGACTCGGAGGAATTTCATAGCTTTATTATTGAGTTTTAAGGTTTCATACCGTGATGTAAGGTGTTCTTAGGAGTTTTAAGGCGTCCTAAGTTATACTAACATGCTTTTCAAGGTGTGAATGTGGCATACAGAGGCGTAAGATATTTTATGTTGCCATACGATGTTTAAATGACTCGGAGGAGTTTATTAGCTTTATTATGGAGTTTTTAAGGTTTCGTATGGTGTTGTTAGGTGTTCTTAGGAGATTTAAGGCGTCCTAAGTTATACGAACGTGCTTTTCAAGGTGCTAATGTACATACAGAGTCGTAAGATGTCCTAAGTTGCCGTACGATGTTCTTAGGTCTAGGACGAATTCATTAGGTGTATTATGGAGTTTTAAGTTTACGTACGGTACTGTAAGGTGTTGTTAGGAGTTATGTGGTGTTGTACATTATACGAACATGCTTTTCAAGGTGCTAATGTGGCATACAGAGCCGTAAGATATTCTAAGTTGCCGTACGATGATTAAATAACTCGGAGGAATTCATTAGGTTTATTATATAGTTTTAAGGTTTCGTACGGTGATGTAAGGTGTTCTTAGGAGTTTTAAGGCGTCCTAAGTTATACTAACGTGCTTTTCAAGCTGTAATGTGCATACAGAGTCGTAATATGTCCTAAGCTGTCGTACGATGTTCAAAGGACTCAGACGAATTCATTAGGTGTATTATGGAGTTTTAAGTTTACGTACGTTACTGGGAGGTGTTGTTAGGAGTTGTATGGTGTTGTACATTAAACCAACATGCTTTTCAAGGTGCGAATGTGGCATACAGAGCCGTAAGATATTCTATGTTGCCATACGATGTTTAAATGATTCGGAGGAATTTATTAACTTTATTATGGAGTTTTAAGGTTTCGTATGGTGTTGATAGCTGTTTGTAGAAGATTTAAGGCTTCCTAAGTTATACTAACGTGCTTTTCAAGGTGCTAATATGCATACAGATTCGTAAGATGTCCTAAGATGTCGTACGCTGTTCAAAGGACTCGGATGAATTCATTAGGTGTATTATGGAGTTTTAAGTTTACGTACGTTACTGGAAGGTGTTGTTAGGAGTTGTGTGGTGTTGTACATTATACCAACATGATTTTCTAGGTGTGAATGTGGCATACAGAGCCGTAAGATATTCTAAGTTGTCATACGATGTTTAAATGACTCGGAGGAATTTCATAGCTTTATTATTGAGTTTTAAGGTTTCATACCGTGATGTAAGGTGTTCTTAGGAGTTTTAAGGCGTCCTAAGTTATACTAACATGCTTTTCAAGGTGTGAATGTGGCATACAGAGGCGTAAGATATTTTATGTTGCCATACGATGTTTAAATGACTCGGAGGAGTTTATTAGTTTTATTATGGAGTTTTTAAGGTTTCGTATGGTGTTGTTAGGTGTTCTTAGGAGATTTAAGGCGTCCTAAGTTATACGAACGTGCTTTTCAAGGTGCTAATGTACATACAGAGTCGTAAGATGTCCTAAGTTGCCGTACGATGTTCTTAGGTCTCGGACGAATTCATTAGGTGTATTATGGAGTTTTAAGTTTACGTACGGTACTGTAAGGTGTTGTTAGGAGTTATGTGGTGTTGTACATTATACGAACATGCTTTTCAAGGTGCTAATGTGGCATACAGAGCCGTAAGATATTCTAAGTTGCCGTACGATGATTAAATAACTCGGAGGAATTCATTAGGTTTATTATATAGTTTTAAGGTTTCGTACGGTGATGTAAGGTGTTCTTAGGAGTTTTAAGGCGTCCTAAGTTATACTAACGTGCTTTTCAAGCTGTATGTGC
The DNA here is from genome assembly GCA_030867185.1 of Tagetes erecta. Lineage (NCBI taxonomy): Eukaryota > Viridiplantae > Streptophyta > Magnoliopsida > Asterales > Asteraceae > Tagetes > Tagetes erecta. Next base: position 18,704,069 of record CM061497.1, on the reverse strand, counting down.
ATACAGAGTCGTAAGATGTCCTAAGCTGTCGTACGATGTTCAAAGGACTCAGACGAATTCATTAGGTGTATTATGGAGTTTTAAGTTTACGTACGTTACTGGGAGGTGTTGTTAGGAGTTGTGTGGTGTTGTACATTAAACCAACACGCTTTTCAAGGTACGAATGTGGCATACAGAGCCGTAAGATATTCTATGTTGCCATACGATGTTTAAATGATTCGGAGGAATTTATTAGCTTTATTATGGAGTTTTAAGGTTTCGTATGGTGTTGTTAGGTGTGTGTAGGTGATTTAAGGCTTCCTAAGTTATACTAACGTGCTTTTCAAGGTGCTAATATGCATACAGATTCGTAAGATGTCCTAAGATGTCGTACGCTGTTCAAAGGACTCGGATGAATTCATTAGGTGTATTATGGAGTTTTAAGTTTACGTACATTACTGGAAGATGTTGTTAGGAGTTGTGTGGTGTTGTAAATAAAACCAACATGATTTTCAAGGTGCGAATGTGGCATACAGAGCCGTAAGATATTCTATGTTGCCATACGATGTTTAAATGACTCGGAGGAATTCATTAGGTTTATTATGGAGTTTTAAGGTTTCGTACGGTGATGTAAGGTGTTCTTAGGAGTTTTAAGGCGTCCTAAGTTATACTGACGTGCTTTTCAAGCTGTAATGTGCATACAGAGTCGTAAGATGTCCTAAGCTGTCGTACGATGATCAAAGGACTCAGACGAATTCATTAGGTGTATTATGGAGTTTTAAGTTTACGTACGTTACTGGGAGGTGTTGTTAGGAGTTGTGTGGTGTTGTACATTAAACCAACATGCTTTTCAAGGTGCGAATGTGGCATACAGAGCAGTAAGATATTCTATGTTGCCATACGATGTTTAAATGATTCGGAGGAATTTATTAGCTTTATTATGGAGTTTTAAGGTTTCGTATGGAGTTGTTAGGTGTTCGTAGGAAATTTAAGGCTTCCTAAGTTATACTAACGTGCTTTTCAAGGTGCTAATATGCATACAGATTCGTAAGATGTCCTAAGATGTCGTACGCTGTTCAAAGGACTCGGATGAATTCATTAGGTGTATTATGGAGTTTTAAGTTTACATACGTTACTGGTAGATGTTGTTTGGAGTTGTGTGGTGTTGTACATAAACCCAACATGCTTTTCAAGGTGCGAATGTGGCATACAGAGCCGTAAGATATTCTATGTTGCCATACGATGTTTAAATGACTCGGAAGAATTTATTAGCTTTATTATGGAGTTTTAAGGTTTCGTATGGTGTTGTTAGGTGTTCTTAGGAGAATTAAGGCTTCCTAAGTTATACTAACATGCTTTTCAAGGTGCTAATGTGCATACAGATTCGTAAGATGTCCTAAGATGTCGTACGCTGTTCAAAGGACTCGGATGAATTCATTAGGTGTATTATGGAGTTTTAAGTTTACGTACGTTACTGGAAGATGTTGTTAGGAGTTGTGTGGTGTTGTACATAAAACCAACATGCTTTTCAAGGTGCGAATGTGCCATACAGAGCCGTAAGATATTCTATGTTGCCATAAAATGTTTAAATGACTCGGAAGAATTTATTAGCTTTATTATGGAGTTTTAAGGTTTCGTATGGTGTTGTTAGGTGTTCTTAGGAGAATTAAGTCTTCCTAAGTTATACTAACATGCTTTTCAAGGTGCTAATGTGCATACAGATTCGTAAGATGTCCTAAGATGTCATACGATGTTCAAAGGACTCGGACGGATTCATTAGGTGTATTATGGAGTTTCAAGTTTATGTACGGTACTGTAAGGTGTTGTACATTATACCAACATGCTTTTCAAGGTGCTAATATGGCATACAGAGTCGTAAGATGTCCTACGTTGTCGTGCGATGTTCTAACGACTCGGACGAATTAATTAGGTTTAATATGGAGTTTTAAAGTTTCGTACGGTGTTGTTAGGTGTTCATAGGAGTTTTAAGGCTTCCTAAGTTATACTAACGTGCTTTTCGTACGATGTTCAAAGGACTCGGACGAATTCATTATGTGTATTTTGGAGTTTTAAGTTTACGTACGGTACTGTAAGGTGTTGTAAGGAGTTGTGTGGTGTTGTACATTATACCAACATGCTTTTCAAGGTGTGAATGTGGCATACAGAGCCAAAAGATATTCTAAGTTGTCATACGATGTTTAAATGACTCGGAGGAATTTCATAGCTTTATTATAGAGTTTTAAGGTTTCGTACCGTGATGTAAGGTGTTCTTAGGAGTTTTAAGGCGTCCTAAGTTATACTAACGTGCTTTTCAAGGTGTAATGTGCATACAGAGTCGTAAGATGTCCTAAGTTGTCATATGATGTTCAAAGGACTTCGAAGATTTCATTAGGTTTATTATGGAGTTTTAAAGTTTTCGTATGGTGTTGTTAGGTGTTCTTAGGAGTTTTAAGGCGTCCTAAGTTATACCAACGTGCTTTTCAAGGTGCTAATGTGCATACAGAGTCGTAAGATGTCCTAAGATGTCGTACAATGTTCTTAGGTCTCGGACGAATTCATTAGGTGTATTATGGAGTTTTAAGTTTACGTACGGTACTGTAACGTGTTGTTAGGAGTTATGTGGTGTTGTACATTATACCAACATGCTTTTCAAGGTGCTAATGTGGCATACAGAGCCGTAAGATATTCTATGTTGTCGTACGATGATTAAATGACTCGGAGTAATTCATTAGTTTATTATGGAGTTTTAAGGTTTCGTACGGTGATGTAAGGTGTTCTTTGGAGTTTTAAGGAGTCCTAAGTTATACTAGCGTGCTTTTCAAGGTGTAATGTGCATACAGAGTCGTAAGATTTCCTAAGTTGTCGTACGATGTTCAAAGGACTCAGACGAATTCATTAGGTGTATTATGGAGTTTTAAGTTTACGAACGTTACTAGGAGGTGTTGTTAGGAGTTGTGTGGTGTTGTACATTAAACCAACATGCATTTCAAGGTGCAAATGTGGTATACAGAGCCGTAAGATATATATGTTGCCATACGATGTTTAAATGATTCGGATGAATTTATTAGCTTTATTATGATGTTTTAAGGTTTCATATGGTGTTGTTAGGTGTTCGTAGGAGATTTAAGGCTTCCTAAGTTATACTAACGTGCTTTTTAAGGTGCTATGTTATGGAGTTTTAAGTTTACGTACGATACTGTAATGTGTTATTAGGAGTTGTTTGGTGTTGTACATTAAACCAACATGCATTTCAAGGTGCAAATGTGGCATACAGAGCCGTAAGATATATATGTTGCCATACGATGTTTAAATGATTCGGATGAATTTATTAGCTTTATTATGATGTTTTAAGGTTTCATATGTTGTTGTTAGGTGTTCGTAGGAGATTTAAGGCTTCCTAAGTTATACTAACGTGCTTTTCAAGGTGCTATGTTATGGAGTTTTAAGTTTACGTACGATACTGTAATGTGTTATTAGGAGTTGTTTGGTGTTGTACATTATACCAACATGCTTTTCAAGGTGCTAATGTGGCATATAGAGCCGTAAGATATTTTAAGTTGCCGTACGATGTTAAAATGACTCGGAGTAATTCATTAGGTTTATTATGGATTTTTAAGGTTTCGTACGGTGATGTAATGTGTTCTTAGGAGTTTTAATGCGTCCTAAGTTATTCAAATGTGCTTTTCTAGGTGCTAATGTGCATACAGATTCGTAAGATGTCCTAAGTTATCCTACGATGTTCAAAGGACTCAGACGGATTCATTAGGTGTATTATGGAGTTTTAAGTTTATGTACGGTACTATAAGGTGTTGTTAGGAGTTGTGTGGTGTTGTACATTATACCAACATGCTTTTCAAGGTGCGAATGTGGCATATAGAGCCGTAAGATATTCTATGTTGTCGTACGATGTTTAAATGACTCAAAGGAATTCATTAGGTTTATTATGGATTTTTAAGTTTTCGTACGGTGTTGTAAGGTGTTCTTAAGAGTTGTAAGGCGTCCTAAGTTATACAAACGTGCTTTTCTAGGTGCTAATGTGCATACAGAGTCGTAAGATGTCCTAAATTGTCGTACGATGTTCAAAGGACTCAGACGAATTCATTAGGTGTATTATGGACTTTTAAGTTTACGTAAGGTACTGTAAGGTGTTGTTAGTAGTTGTGTGGTGTTGTACATTATACCAACATGCTTTTCAAGGTGCGAATGTGGCATACAGAGCCGTAAGATATTCTAAGTTGCCGTATGATGTTTAAATGACTCGGAGGAATTCATTAGGTTTATTATGAAGTTTTAAGGTTTCGTACGGTGATGTAAGGTGTTCTTAGGAGTTTTAAGGCGTCCTAAGTTATACTAACGTGCTTTTCAAGGTGCTAATTTGCATACAGAGTCGTAAGATGTCCTTAGTTGTCGTACGATGTTCAAAGGACTCAGAAGAATTCATTAGGTTTATTATGGAGTTTTAAGTTTACGTACGGTACTGTATGGTGTTGTTAGGAGTGGTGTGGTGTTGTACATTATACCAACATGCTTTTTGGGTAAAGGGTTACCCCGGTGATTCTATTATAAAGACAACCGTCAATGAAATACAAGTAGTGAGGATGTGTTCCACACTAGTTCATATGTGGGACAAACCCCCACATATGTGAACAAAATAGATAACTAACAAAACAATCCAAACAAACTAGTCTACCACATATAAACGACCTAATAGAAAGATACTAATCAAACAACCAAACCATCATCCGCCATCATCAAATACGAACTCTCCACCCTTGGAGATCCACCACCAAAACCCGAGCAAATTATTATCCATTGGAAACCACATGAGAAGAGGAGCTTTCCCCTGATTTATCTCTAGATATATCTGTTATTTCATCAAAAATATCTTCAACCTCTTCTCATCCAAGACTTCCATCACCTCTCTCTCCAATTTATCCTTCGCTTTGATAGATTTCAACGCCCCCCCATCCTTCACATGCTCCGAATCTAGAACACTAAAGGAGTTTTGAACTTGGATCTTCATGGGATCTCTACCTTTACCAACCGAATTAGTGGGTCTTGCTCCCATCATTTTCTTGTAGTCGAACGGTCGATATTCAAATTTTGGTTTCTGGTTGTTAACTTGAAACCCACTTTTGTTATCCTTTTTCCTCCCCTTAACTTCAGTAAACCCATCCCTATTAACCTTTGGTTTAGGGGCAGTATTAGGTTTAGCCCCAACCTGTTCTGGGTAAGATGTAAGACGAACCTGTTTAGGACATTCATCATTTAGATGTCCAAACACACAACACTGCGTACATCTCGGGGGCGTCCATTCATACTCCACACCAACACACTCAGTAGCGTATTTATCTCCATCCACATCGGGAATAGCCATAGTTAGCACATCCTTAAACTCGTGCTCCGCTGAAATTTCAATCAGAGCCCTTGCATAACTACTTCTACCCCAACTTTCAGAACACATAGAAGCAGTGTAGGAATCTAGTAACCTTGGAGAACCAATCTTTGAAGCAAGCATGCTTAACCCATCATCCGTATAAGCTGCAATAGGCACATCATGCAATTTAACCCAAACCGCCACTTTCCTAATGTCTTCTTTTTTAAGGACAGTAGTAGGAGACCATGTATTTAGAACGATTGGTTTATTGCGAATTAGCCACGGTCCCCCTTCAAGCACATCAAGCATACTCTTGTTATCAACAAATTTGAAGAAAAAGAAGCCATTTGCATTCATCATACATTTTTGAAGTCCATACTTCTTCCAATTTGTTTTCACAAAATACTCAACCACCGGATATGCAACTCTATCCCCTAGAAAATACCCATATAGAGTGAACGCTAATTTATCTTGGACACTTTTAACAGATTCCCTAGGAAGAACCACATCAACACCTTGTTGTGTATCCAAACATTCCAAAAAACGAAAATTAATGCTACTTTTGGACGTACCAGATTGTAGAGTAGCCGCATAAGAATTCACATTAGGCTCAATAATCTGGTCACTAGAGACATTCTCATTCTCCTTATCAGGTAAAATCACAGCTTGGTTTTCATCCGCTTGATTTATAATTTTACCATGACGAGGAAGACGAACACCATCAATATTCACCACCTTTCGAGCAATACCCTCAATTTTTGGCTCTGTATTCTCAACAAATTTTACTTTTCGAGCACTGATAGGTTTTGGACTAATATCTGTCTCCATATGACTGATTTACTAGGATTAGCGTTTAGTAAATTGAGTTGAAAACCCTAATTCGCAATGAATCAGGTTTCAAACAATTATAGCCTCCACAAACCCTAATTTGCAATCAAATCAGCCGTTTAAGATGAATCAAGAACCCCTCAACAAGTGATGTAAAGAATCAAAACAAGGTAATAAAAAACGACGACCAAGAATCAGATCAATCAAAACACGGTAATAAACAAGGATTCAGTTCGCACGAGTGATGATGATAATACCCTAATCTGATTATGATCGAAACACCCAAACCCTAATCTGAAAAAGACGCAAATAACTGATCAAATATAGAATTCAGATTAGATCGTAAATTTCAGAAGAAAGAAAAAACGAATATGGTTTAGATATAACCCTAATAACAAGAAACGAAACCAACAAACCAAGAAAACAACCCAAGATCAAGAACCAATATTCAAGAATCAAGATTCAAGAAACAAGAACACGGATCAAGATCAAACCCAATCAGCCAAATCGCCAAAATCGCCCATTCGTTTTTCAAGGAGTTTTTTTATACCAACACGCTTTTCAAGGTGCTAATGTGGCATATAGTGCCGTAATATATTCTAAGTTGCTGTATGATGTTTGAATGACTCAGAGGAATTAATTAGGTTTATTATAGAGTTTTAAGGTTTCGTATGGTGATGTAAGGTGTTCTTAGGAGTTTAAAGGCGTCCTAAGTTATACTAACATGCTTTTAAAAGTGCTAATGTGCATACAGAGTCGTAAGATGTCCTAAGTTGTCGTAAGATGTTCAAAGGACTCAGACGAATTCATTAGGTGTATTATGAAGTTTTAAGTTTACGTACGGTACTGTAAGGTGTTGTTAGGAGTTGTGTGGTGTTGTACATTATACCAACATGCTTTTCAAGGTGCTAATGTGGCATATAGAGCCGTAAGATATTCTAAGTTTCCGTACGATGTTTAAATGACTCGGAGGAATTCATTAGGTTTATTATGAAGTTTTAAGGTTTCGTACGGTGATGTAAGGTGTTCTTAGGAGTTTTAAGGCGTCCTAAGTTATACTAACGTGCTTTTCAAGGTGCTAATGTGCATACAGAGTCGTAAGATGTCCTAAGTTGTCGTACGATGTTCAAAGGACTCAGAAGAATTCATTAGGTTTATTATGGAGTTTTAAGATTACGTACGGTATTGTATGGTGTTGTTAGGAGTTGTGTGGTGTTGTACATTAAACCAACATGCTTTTCAAGGTGCTAATGTGGCATACAGAGCCGTAAGATATTCTAAGTTGCAATACGATGTTTAAATGACTCGGAGGAATTCATTAGGTTTATTATAGAGTTTTAAGGTTTCGTACGGTGATGTAAGGTGTTCTTAGGTGTTTTAAGGCGTCCTAAGTTATACAAACGTGCTTTTCTAGGTGCTAATGTGCATACAGAGTTGTAAGATGTCCTAAGTTGTCGTACGAAGTTCAAAGGAGTCAGACGAATTCATTATGTGTATTATGGAGTTTTAAGTTTACGTACGGTACTGTAAGGTGTTGTTAGGAGTTGTGTGGTTGTTAGGAGTTGTGTGGTGTTGTACATTATACCAACATGCTTTTCAAGGTGCTAATGTGGCATATAGAGCCGTAATATATTCTGTGTTGCCGTACGATGTATAAATGACTCGGAGGAATTCATTAGTTTTATTATGGAGTTTTAAGGTTTCGTACGGTGATGTAAGGTGTTCTTAGGTGTTTTAAGGCGTCTTAAGTTATACTAACTTGCTTTTGAAGGTGCTAATGTGCATACAGAGTCGTAAGATGTCCTAAGTTGTCGTACAATGTTCAAAGGACTCAGACGAATTCATTAGGTGTATTATGGAGTTTTAAGTTTACGTTCGGTATTGTAAGGTGTTGTTAGGAGTTGTGTGGTGTTGTACATTATACCAACATGCTTTTCAAGGTGCTAATGTGGCATATAGTGTCGTATGATATTCTAAGTTGTCGTACGATGTTTGAATGACTCGGAGGAATTCATTAGGTTTATTATGGAGTTTTAAGATTTCGTACGGTGATGTAAGGTGTTCTTAGGAGTTTTAAGGCGTCCTAAGTTATACTAACGTGCTTTTCAAGGTGCTAATGTGCATACAGAGTCGTAAGATGTCTTAAGTTGTCGTACGATGTTCAAAGGACTCAGACGAATTCATTAGGTGTATTATGGAGTTTTAAGTTTACGTACGGTACTGTAAGGTGTTGTTAGGAGTTGTGTGGTGTTGTAAATTATACCAACATGCTTTCCAAGGTGCTAATGTGGCATACAGTGCCGTAAGATATTCTAAGTTGTCGTACGAAGTTTGAATGACTCGGAGGAATTCATTAGGTTTATTATGAAGTTTTAAGGTTTCGTACGGTGATGTAATGTGTTCTTAGGAGTTTTAAGGCGTCCTAAGTTATACTAACGTGCTTTTCAAGGTGCTAATGTGCATATAGAGTCGTAAGATGTCCTAAGTTGTCGTACGATGTTCAAAGGACTCAGACGAATTCATTAGGTGTATTATGGAGTTTTAAGTTTACGTACGGTACTGTAAGGTGTTGTTAGGAGTTGTGTGGTGTTGTAAATTATACCAACATGCTTTCCAAGGTGCTAATGTGGCATACAGTGCCGTAAGATATTCTAAGTTGTCGTACGAAGTTTGAATGACTCGGAGGAATTCATTAGGTTTATTATGAAGTTTTAGGGTTTCGTACGGTGATGTAATGTGTTCTTAGGAGTTTTAAGGCGTCCTAAGTTATACTAACGTGCTTTTCAAGGTGCTAATGTGCATATAGAGTCGTAAGATGTCCTAAGTTGTCGTACGATGTTCAAAGGACTCAGACGAATTCATTAGGTGTATTATGGAGTTTTAAGTTTACGTACGGTACTATAAGGTGTTGTTAGGAGTTGTGTGGTGTTGTACATTATACCAACATGCTTTTCAAGGTGCGAATGTGGCATATAGTGCCGTAATATATTCTAAGTTGTCGTACGATGTTTAAATGACTCAGAGTAATTCATTAGGTTTATTATAGATTTTTAAGGTTTCGTACGGTGTTGTAAGGCGTCCTAAGTTATACTAACGTGCTTTTCAAGGTGCTAATGTGCATACAGAGTCGTAAGATGTCCTTAGTTGTCGTACGATGTTCAAAGGACTCAGAAGAATTCATTAGGTTTATTATGGAGTTTTAAGTTTACGTACGGTACTGTATGGTGTTGTTAGGAGTTGTGTGGTGTTGTACATTATACCAACATGCTTTTCAAGGTGCTAATGTGGCATATAGTGTCGTAAGATATTCTAAGTTGCTGTACGATGTTTGAATGACTCGGAGGAATTAATTAGGTTTATTATAGAGTTTTAAGGTTTCGTATGGTGATGTAAGGTGTTCTAAGGAGTTTAAACGCGTTCTAAGTTATACTAACATGCTTTTAAAGGTGCTAATGTGCATACAGAGTCGTAAGATGTCCTAAGTTGTCGTAAGATGTTCAAAGGACTCAGACGAATTCATTAGGCGTATTATGAAGTTTTAAGTTTACGTACGGTACTGTAAGGTGTTGTTAGGAGTTGTGTGGTGTTGTACAATATACCAACATGCTTTTCAAGGTGCTAATGTGGCATATAGAGCCGTAAGATATTCTAAGTTTCCGTACGATGTTTAAATGACTCGGAGGAATTCATTAGGTTTATTATGAAGTTTTAAGGTTTCGTAGGGTGATGTAAGGTGTTCTTAGAAGTTTTAAAGCGTCCTAAGTTATACTAATGTGCTTTTCAAGGTGCTAATGTGCATACAGAGTCGTAAGATGTCCTAAGTTGTCGTACGATGTTCAAAGGACTCAGAAGAATTCATTAGGTTTATTATGGAGTTTTAAGTTTACGTACGGTATTGTATGGTGTTGTTAGGAGTTGTGTGGTGTTGTACATTATACCAACATGCTTTTCAAGGTGCTAATGTGGCATACAGAGCCGTAAGATATTCTAAGTTGCAGTATGATGTTTAAATGACTCGGAGGAATTCATTAGTTTTATTATGGAGTTTTAAGGTTTCGTACGGTGATGTAAGGTGTTCTTAGGTGTTTTAAGGCGTCCTAAGTTATACTAACTTGCTTTTCAAGGTGCTAATTCGCATACAGAGTCGTAAGATGTCCTAAGTTGTCGTACGACGTTCAAAGGACTCAGAGAATTTCATTAGGCTTATTATTGTGTTTTAAGGTTTTGTACGGTGTTGTTAGGTATTCTTAGGAGTTTTAATGCGTCCTAAGTTATACGAACGTGCTTTTCAAGGTGCTAATGTGCATACAGAGTCGTAAGATGTCCTAAGTTGTCGTGCGATGTTCTAAAGAATCAGACGAATTCATTAGCTGTGTTATGGAGTTTTAAGTTTACGTACGATACTGTAAGGTGTTATTAGGAGTTGTATGGTGTTGTACATTATACCAACATGCTTTTCAAGGTGCTAATGTGGCATATAGAGCCGTAAGATATTCTAAGTTGTCGTACGATGTTTAAATGACTCGGAGGAATTCATTACGTTTATTATGGAGTTTTAATGTTTCGTACGGTGATGTAAGGTGTTCTTAGGAGTTTTAAGGCGTCTTAAGTTATACACACGTGCTTTTGTAGGTGCTAATGTGCATACAGAGTCGTAAGATGTCCTAAGTTGTTGTACGATGTTCAAAGGACTCAGACGAATACATTAGGTGTATTATGGAGTTTTAAGGTTAACCTACGGTACTGTAAGGTGTTGTTAGGAGTTGTGTGGTGTTGTACATTATACCAACATGCTTTTCAAGGTGCGAATGTGGCATATAGAGCCTTAAGATATTCTAAGTTGCCGTACGATGTTTAAATGACTCGGAGGAATTCATTAGGTTTATTATGGAGTTTTAAAGTTTCGTACGGTGATGTAAGGTGTTCTTAGGAGTTTTAAAGCGTCCTAAGTTATAATAACTTGCTTTTCAAGGTGCTAATTCGCATACAGAGTCGTAAGATGTCATAAGTTGTCGTACAACGTTCAAAGGACTCAGACGAACTCATTAGGTGTATTATGGAGTTTTAAGTTTATGTACAGTACTGTAAGGTGTTGTTAGGAGTTGTGTGGTGTTGTACATTATACCAACATGCTTTTCAAGGTGCTAATGTGGCATACAGAGCTGTAAGATATTCTAATTTGTCGTACGATGTTTGAATGACTCGGAGGAATTAATTAGGTTTATTATAGAGTTTTAAGATTTCGTATGGTGTTGTTAGGTGTTCTTAGGAGTTTTAAGGCATCCTAAGTTATAGTAACGTGCTTTTCAAGGTGCTAATGTGCAAACAGAGTCGTAAGATGTCCTAAGTTGTCGTACGATGTTCAAAGGACTCAGACGAATTCATTAGGTGTATTATGGAGTTTTAAGGTTTGTACGGTGTTGTTAGGTGTTCTTAGGAGTTTTAATGCATCCTAAGTTATACGAACGTGCTTTTCAAGGTGCTAATGTGCATACAGAGTCGTAAGATGTCCTAAGTTGTCGTGCGATGTTCTAAGGAATCCGACGAATTCATTAGCTGTGTTATGGAGTTTTAAGTTTATGTACGATACTGTAATGTGTTATTAGGAGTTGTATGGTGTTGTACATTATACCGACATGCTTTTCAAGGTGCTAATGTGGCATATAGTGCAGTAAGATATTTTAAGTTGTCGTATGATGTTAAAATGACTCGGAGGAATTCATTAGGTTTATTATGGAGTTTTAAGGTTTCGTACGGTGATGTAAGGTGTTCTTAGGAGTTTTAATGCGTCCTAAGTTATACAAACGTGCTTTTCTAGGTGCTAATGTGCATACAGAGTCGTAAGATGTCCAAAGTTGTCGTACAATGTTCAAAGGACTCAGACGAATTCATTATGTGTATTAAGGAGTTTTAAGTTTACGTACGGTACTGTAAGGTGTTGTTAGGAGTTGTGTGGTGTTGTACATTATACCAACATGCTTTTCAAGGTGCTAATGTGGCATACAGAGCCGTAAGATATTCTAATTTGTCGTACGATGTTTGAATGACTCGGAGGAATTCATTAGGTTAATTATGGAGTTTTAAGATTTCGTATGGTGTTGTTAGGTGTTCTTAGGAGTTGTAAGGCATCCTAAGTTATAGTAACGTGCTTTTCAAGGTGCTAATGTGCAAACAGAGTCGTAAGATGTCCTAAGTTGCCGTACGATGTTCAAAGGACTCAGACGAATTCATTAGGTGTATTATGGAGTTTTAAGGTTTTGTACGGTGTTGTTAGGTGTTCTTAGGAGTTTTAATGCGTCCTAAGTTATACCAACGTGCTTTTCAAGGTGCTAATGTGCATACAGAGTCGTAAGATGTCCTAAGTTGTCGTATGATGTTCAAAGGACTCAGACGAATTCATTAGGTGTATTATGGAGTTTTAAGTTTACGTATGGTACTGTAAGGTGTTGTTAGGAGTTGTGTGGTGTTGTAAATTATACCAACATGCTTTCCAAGGTGCTAATGTGGCATACAGTGCCGTAAGATATTCTAAGTTATCGTACGAAGTTTGAATGACTCGGAGGAATTCATTAGGTTTATTATGTAGTTTTAAGGTTTCGTACGGTGATGTAATGTGTTCTTAGGAGTTTTAAGGCGTCCTAAGTTATACTAACGTGCTTTTCAAGGTGCTAATGTGCATACAGAGTCGTAAGATGTCCTAATTTGTCGTACGATGTTCAAAGGACTCAGACGAATTCATTAGGTGTATTATGGAGTTTTATGTTTACGTACGATTCTGTAAGGTGTTGTTAGGAGTTGTGTGGTGTTGTACATTATACCAACATGCTTTTCAAGGTGCTAATGTGGCATATAGTGCCGAAAGATATTCTAAGTTGCTGTACGATGTTTGAATGACTCGGAGGAATTAATTAGGTTTATTATGGAGTTTTAAGGTTTCGTACGGTGATGTAAGGTGTTCTTAGGATTTTAAAGGCGTCCTAAGTTATACTAACATGCTTTTCAAGGTGCTAATGTGCATACAGAGTCGTAAGATGTCCTAATTGTCGTACGATGTTCAAAGGACTCAGACGAATTCATTACGTGTATTATGGAGTTTTAAGTTTACGTACGGTACTGTAAGGTGTTGTTAGGAGTTGTGTGGTGTTGTACATTATACCAACAAGCTTTTCAAGGTCCGAATGTGGCATACAGAGCCGTAAGATATTCTAAGTTGTCGTACGATGTTTAAATGACTCGGAGGAATTCATTAGGTTTATTATGGAGTTTTAAGGTTTCGTACGGTGATGTAAGGTGTACTTAGGAGTTTTAAGGCGTCCTAAGTTATACAAACGTGCTTTTCTAGGTGCTAATGTGCATACAGAGTCGTAAGTTGTCCTAAGTTGTCGTACGATGTTCAAAGGACTCAGACGAATTCATTACGTGTATTATGGAGTTTTAAGTTTACGTACGGTACTGTAAGGTGTTGTTAGGAATTGTGTGGTGTTGTACATTATACCAACATGCTTTTCAGGGTGCGAATGTGGCATACAGAGCCGTAAGATATTCTAAGTTGCCGTACGATGTTAAAATGACTCAGACGAATTCATTAGGTGTATTATGGAGTTTTAAGGTTTTGTACGGTGTTCTTAGGAGTTTTAATGCGTCCTAAGTTATACCAACGTGCTTTTCAAGGTGCTAATGTGCATACAGAGTCGTAAGATGTCCTAAGTTGTCGTGCGATGTTCTAAGGAATCGGACGAATTCATTAGGTGTATTATGGAGTTTTAAGTTTACGTACGATTCTGTAAGGTGTTGTTAGGAGTTGTGTGGTGTTGTACATTATACCAACATGCTTTTCAAGGTGCTAATGTGGCATATAGTGCCGAAAGATATTCTAAGTTGCTGTACGATGTTTGAATGACTCGGAGGAATTAATTAGGTTTATTATGGAGTTTTAAGGTTTCGTACGGTGATGTAAGGTGTACTTAGGAGTTTTAAGGCGTCCTAAGTTATACAAACGTGCTTTTCTAGGTGCTAATGTGCATACAGAGTCGTAAGATGTCCTAAGTTGTCGTACGATGTTCAAAGGACTCAGACGAATTCATTACGTGTATTATGGAGTTTTAAGTTTACGTACGGTACTGTAAGGTGTTGTTAGGAGTTGTGTGGTGTTGTACATTATACCAACATGCTTTTCAAGGTGCGAATGTGGCATACAGAACCGTAAGATATTCTAAGTTGTCGTACGATGTTTAAATGACTCGGAGGAATTCATTAGGTTTATTATGGAGTTTTAAGGTTTCGTACGGTGATGTAAGGTGTTATTAGGAGTTTTAAGGCGTCCTAAGTTAAACTAACGTGCTTTTCAAGGTGCTAATGTGCATACAGAGTCGTAAGATGTCCTAAGTTGTCGTATGATGTTCAAAGGACTCAGACGAATTCATTAGGTGTATTATGGAATTTTAAGTTTACGTACGATTCTGTAACGTGTTGTTAGGAGTTGTGTGGTGTTGTACATTATACCAACATGTTTTTCAAGGTGCTAATGTGGCATATAGAGCCGTAAGATATTCTAAGTTGCCGTACGATATTTAAATGACTCGGAGGAATTCATTATGTTTATTATGTAGTTTTAAGGTTTCGTACCATGATGTTAGGTGTTCTTAGGAGTTTTAAGGCGTCCTAAGTTATACAAACGTGCTTTTCTAGGTGCTAATGTGCATACAGAGTCGTAAGATGTCCTAAGTTGTCGTACGATGTTCAAAGGACTCAGACGAATTCATTAGGTGTATTATGGAGATTTAAGTTTACTTACGGTACTGTAAGGTGTTGTTAGGAGTTGTGTGGTGTTGTACATTATACCAACATGCTTTTCACGGTGCGAATGTGGCATACAGAGCCGTAAGATATTCTAAGTTGCCGTACGATGTTTAAATGACTCGGAGGAATTCATTAGGTTTATTATGGAGTTTTAAGGTTTCGTACGGTGATGTAAGGTGTACTTAGGAGTTTTAAGGCGTCCTAAGTTATACAAACGTGCTTTTCTAGGTGCTAATGTGCATACAGAGTCGTAAGATGTCCTAAGTTGTCGTACGATGTTCAAAGGACTCAGACGAATTCATTACGTGTATTATGGAGTTTTAAGTTTACGTACGGTACTGTAAGGTGTTGTTAGGAGTTGTGTGGTGTTGTACATTATACCAACATGCTTTTCAAGGTGTGAATGTGGCATACAGAGCCGTAAGATATTCTAAGTTGTCGTACGATGTTTAAATGACTCGGAGGAATTCATTAGGTTTATTATGGAGTTTTAAGGTTTCGTACGGTGATGTAAGGTGTTATTAGGAATTTTAAGGCGTCCTAAGTTAAACTAACGTGCTTTTCAAGGTGCTAATGTGCATACAGAGTCGTAAGATGTCCTAAGTTGTCGTATGATGTTCAAAGGACTCAGACGAATTCATTAGGTGTATTATGGAGTTTTAAGTTTACGTACGATTCTGTAAGGTGTTGTTAGGAGTTGTGTGGTGTTGTACATTATACCAACATATTTTTCAAGGTGCTAATGTGGCATATAGAGCCGTAAGATATTCTAAGTTGCCGTACGATATTTAAATGACTCGGAGGAATTCATTATGTTTATTATGTAGTTATAAGGTTTCGTACCATGATGTAAGGTGTTCTTAGGAGTTTTAAGGCGTCCTAAGTTATACAAACGTGCTTTTCTAGGTGCTAATGTGCATACAGAGTCGTAAGATGTCCTAAATTGTCGTACGATGTTCAAAGGACTCAGATGAATTTATTAGGTGTATTATGGAGATTTAAGTTTACGTACGGTACTGTAAGGTGTTGTTAGGAGTTGTGTGGTGTTGTACGTTATACCAACATGCTTTTCAAGGTGCGAATGTGGCATACAGAGCCGTAAGATATTCTAAGTTGCCGTACGATGTTTAAATGACTCGGAGGAATTCATTAGGTTTATTATGGAGTTTTAAGGTTTCGTACGGTGATGTAAGGTGTACTTAGGAGTTTTAAGGCGTCCTAAGTTATACAAACGTGCTTTTCTAGATGCTAATGTGCATACAGAGTCGTAAGATTTCCTAAGTTGCCGTACGATGTTCAAAGGACTCAGACGAATTCATTACGTGTATTATGGAGTTTTAAGTTTACGTACTGTACTGTCAGGTGTTGTTAGGAGTTGTGTGGTGTTGTACATTATACCAACATGCTTTTCAAGGTGCGAATGTGGCATACAGAGCCGTAAGATATTCTAAGTTGCGTACGATGTTTAAATGACTCGGAGGAATTCATTAGGTTTATTATGGAGTTTTAAGGTTTCGTACGGTGATGTAAGGTGTTCTTAGGAGTTTTAAGGCGTCCTAAGTTATACAAACGTGCTTTTCTAGGTGCTAATGTGCATACAGAGTCGTAAGATGTCCTAAGTTGTCGTACGATGTTCAAAGGACTCAGACGAATTCATTACGTGTATTATGGAGTTTTAAGTTTACGTACGGTACTGTAAGGTGTTGTTAGGAGTTGTGTGGTGTTGTACATTATACCAACATGCTTTTCAAGGTGTGAATGTGGCATACAGAGCCGTAAGATATTCTAAGTTGTCGTACGATGTTTAAATGACTCGGAGGAATTCATTAGGTTTATTATGGAGTTTTAAGGTTTCGTACGGTGATGTAAGGTGTTATTAGGAGTTTTAAGGCCTCCTAAGTTAAACTAACGTGCTTTTCAAGGTGCTAATGTGCATACAGAGTCGTAAGATGTCCTAAGTTGTTGTATGATGTTCAAAGGACTCAGACGAATTCATTAGGTGTATTATGGAGTTTTAAGTTTACGTACGATTCTGTATGGTGTTGTTAGGAGTTGTGTGGTGTTGTACATTATACCAACATGCTTTTCAAGGTGCGAATGTGGCATACAGAGCCGTAAGATATTCTAAGTTGTCGTACGATGTTTAAATGACTCGGAGGAATTCATTAGGTTTATTATGGAGTTTTAAGGTTTCGTACGGTGATGTAAGGTGTTCTTAGGAGTTTTAAGGCGTCCTAAGTTATACAAACGTGCTTATCTAGGTGCTAATGTGCATACAGAGTCGTAAGATGTCCTAAGTTGTCGTATGATGTTCAAAGGACTCAGACGAATTCATTAGGTGTATTATGGAGTTTTAAGTTGACGTACGGTACTGTAAGGTGTTGTTAGGAGTTGTGTGGTGTTGTACATTATACCAACATGCTTTTCAAGGTGCGAATGTGGCATACAGAGCCGTAAGATATTCTAAGTTGCCGTACGATGTTAAAATGACTCGGAGAAATTCATTCGGTTTCTTATGGAGTTTTAAGGTTTCGTACGGTGATGTAAGGTGTTCTTAGGAGTTTTAAGGCGTCCTAAGTTATACTAACGTGCTTTTCAAGGTGCTAATGTGCATACAGAGTCGTAAGATGTCCTAAGTTGTCGTACGATTTTCAAAGGACTCAGACGAATTCATTACGTGTATTATGGAGTTTTAAGTTTACGTACGGTACTGTAAGGTGTTGTTAGGAGTTGTGTGGTGTTGTACATTATACCAACATGCTTTTCAAGGTGCGAATGTGGCATACAGAGCCGTAAGATATTCTAAGTTGTCGTACGATGTTTAAATGACTCGGAGGAATTCATTAGGTTTATTATGGAGTTTTAAGGTTTCGTACGGTGATGTAAGGTGTTATTAGAAGTTTTAAGGCGTCCTAAGTTAAACTAACGTGCTTTTCAAGGTGCTAATGTGCATACAGAGTCGTAAGATGTCCTAAGTTGTCGTATGATGTTCAAAGGACTCAGACGAATTCATTAGGTGTATTATGGAGTTTTAAGTTTACGTACGATTCTGTAAGGTGTTGTTAGGAGTTGTGTCACACCCCCAAATTCCACTAACGGAGTTTTACCGTTATGAGTGTGACACACCAGGATCTCAGTCATTAGTTACACCAAACGACGTATATGATTTTGAAAAGTAACGTATTGTATTAACTAATAAAATATAAAATAAAAGTTTTACATTAAATGCGGAAGCGTAAATAGTAAATGAGAATCTTTTAGGTAAAAGTGATTTATAATATTTGAGTTTACAAATGCAAATAAAATAAATAAAGTCGATTTATCAAATCAATGCGACCAATGAATGCATGCCCTATCCGTGAGTGTGATCTTGATAACCTGAGATAAACATGTTAAAATGTGTCAACATAAAGTTGGTGAGTTCACAGGTTTATAAAACTTGAAAGTAAGTTTCAAAAGCAAATTCAGAAATTCCCTTAGTATATCAAGTAGTTAGCTAGACTACTATGCATGCTACACTAGTGTACGAAAGTGTTTACGACCGAAGCTGACAGCAATGTAAAGAAATGAACGCCTCAAGCCAATGTCTCCCAGACACGGTAAATGATAGGACAATTGAACACCCGTTTGACCTCCAGTCATGCTGGCGCGACCAGCCCGGATGGGGTTTGTCAAACCCAGTAGTACTACTCAAAATTTCCTCGCTTTGCAATATAATTAACGGTCCAAACGTAAGGCAAAGTACTGACACTAGGTACGCATGTGATCATACTAAGAACCAAGTTTGTAAAAGCAGTAATTACAGCATGTATCTCCCCCAAAATGAGTAAAAGTAAAAGTAAAAGGGGCCGTGAAACTCACCTCAGTAACCAGCAAGTACATGTATATATGTTCATGTTGTAAAGCTCACGCAAGCACAATGCACATGAATTCACCAAAAATATCCCTATTGTTACACAAGATAATAATCTTTAATATAATACAATGTTGTTCTACACGTGCGATTGAGCTCTTTGTATTACTTTAAGTATAATGATTATTAATATTGTTGTTCGGTTGCATCTATGTTTCTATTCAAGTATTCTCATCACTTAAATATTTATAATTTGCAAAGTGTAAGTATTTAGTTGTACATATATTCTATATATGTATTCGTGCATACACACATGTATGTGATATAAGTATTTGTCATGTACTACTTGCTAAATTTCATAAATAGCGTTTGTGATATCTTTATTTGAATAACGAACTATCATTCAATTGATAAGAAACTTTTACATTTAGGATGCTGGATTGTTCTTTGTAAATATAATTACATATTGTTGCTTGTTCTCACTAAATGAGATGATCCAAAGAATTAAGGAGGCGATAATACCATGTATGAATTATTATCAAATCAATCATATTTGTATACATAACAAATAATCTATAATATTAGCACGGTGTTACTATATACGTTGATATTTATCTTATCATTCTTATTTCTTTATTCGTTAGAGCTCAACTCGCGTAATTTATCATTACAAATATTTAACTAATTATTTGATCGAATTATACCTTTTCTTATTCGACTGTCGTTCTTAAACCCATGGCCACCATGAACCACCACTAACCACCGTTGTAGCACCACCGGCATCATCACAGCAGCCAAATATCACCACAACCACGCTCCAACAGCCCAAACCTTCCCGTCATTACCTGCTGGAATCTTTAACAGGCTATAACTTTCAAACCGTTGTGATTCAGAAAACGCCATTCCCACCATTAGAAGCGTCTCGTCGAGACGAAGAGTTTGATATATAATACTTCCCATGGAAACTGTCAAAGAAGGCCCAAAATCGACCGAAAATGAAAAACACATATGTAAGCCTTAGCAGCCGCAACCTTTAACTGCCCATAACTACTAAACCGCTGCGAGTTAGAGTATGAAATTACCACCATTAGAAGCGTCTCGTCGAGACGAACAATTTGATATATAATACGTCTCACAAGGACTTCGGAGTTGGCCGGAAAATGGCCTGAAAGTTGCTGCAGTGAGGGGGTGGCGGCTGGTTCAAGTATTGGGAGGGATTTAGGGTTTTGTAAATCATGAGTTGAAGCTCTATAATGGGTTTTTATACTTAGGGTTCCCTAGTGGGCTTTTTAATTAACTAACACATATAACGCACTGTGTCTCATACTGTTTCTCGTAACATTTCCCATCCCGAATATTTGTCAACACTAATATTCCATACACGATTTCCCAAATCTTTTCTAGTATTATTTTAGTTATTTGGAACTTAATTTATATGAACGTTTCCGAATAAATAATTTCTCTTTGTAATCAAATTCGTTTGTTTAATATAAAATCAATTAATTTGACTTTTTATAAGTTTATAATACATATTTAATATTAATACATCGATCTAACACTCGCTATAATGTACCCGGTTTTTAATGGGTCTCATTTATCATGTTGGGCCTTAATTGGGCCTTCAGGCCCAATCACCTAAATTTCAATGTTGAAATAATATAATTAACAGAGTTAACAAAGTTATTCTGAAAATGTCGGGTGTCACAAGTTGTGTGGTGTTGTACATTATACCAACATGTTTATCAAGGTGCTATTGTGGCATATAGAGCCGTAAGATATTCTAAGTTGCCGTACGATATTAAAATGACTCGGAGGAATTCATTATGTTTATTATGTAGTTTTAAGGTTTCGTACCATGATGTAAGGTGTTCTTAGGAGTTTTAAGGCGTCCTTAGTTATACAAACGTGCTTTTCTAGGTGCTAATGTGCATACAGAGTCGTAAGATGTCCTAAGTTGTCGTACGATGTTCAAAGGACTCAGACGAATTCATTAGGTGTATTATGGAGATTTAAGTTTACTTACGGTACTGTAATGTGTTGTTAGGAGTTGTGTGGTGTTGTACATTATACCAACATGCTTTTCAAGGTGCGAATGTGGCATACAGAGCCGTAAGATATTCTAAGTTGCCGTACGATGTTTAAATGACTCGGAGGAATTCATTAGGTTTATTATGGAGTTTTAAGGTTTCGTTCGGTGATGTAAGGTGTACTTAGGAGTTTTAAGGCGTCCTAAGTTATACAAACGTGCTTTTCTAGGTGCTAATGTGCATACAGAGTCGTAAGATGTCCTAAGTTGTCGTACGATGTTCAAAGGACTCAGACAAATTCATTACGTGTATTATGAAGTTTTAAGTTTACGTACGGTACTGTAAGGTGTTGTTAGGAGTTGTGTGGTGTTGTACATTATACCAACATGCTTTTCAAGGTGTGAATGTGGCATACAGAGCCGTAAGATATTCTAAGTTGTCGTACGATGTTTAAATGACTCGGAGGAATTCATTAGGTTTATTATGGAGTTTTAAGGTTTCATACGGTGATGTAAGGTGTTATTAGGAGTTTTAAGGCGTCCTAAGTTAAACTAACGTGCTTTTCAAGGTGCTAATGTGCATACAGAGTCGTAAGATGTCCTAAGTTGTCGTACGATGTTCAAAGGATTCAGACGAATTCATTACGTGTATTATGGAGTTTTAAGTTTACGTACGGTACTGTAAGGTGTTGTTAGGAGTTGTGTGGTGTTGTACATTATACCAACATGCTTTTAAAGGTGTGAATGTGGCATACAGAGCCGTAAGATATTCTAAGTTGTCGTACGATGTTTAAATGACTCGGAGGAATTCATTAGGTTTATTATGGAGTTTTAAGGTTTCGTACGGTGATGTAAGGTGTTATTAGGAGTTTTAAGGCGTCCTAAGTTAAACTAACGTCCTTTTCAAGGTGCTAATGTGCATACAGAGTCGTAAGATGTCCTAAGTTGTCGTATGATGTTCAAAGGACTCAGACGAATTCATTAGGTGTATTATGGAGTTTTAAGTTTACGTACGATTCTGTAAGGTGTTGTTAGGAGTTGTGTGGTGTTGTACATTATACCAACATGTTTTTCAAGGTGCTAATGTGGCATATAGAGCCGTAAGATATTCTAAGTTGCCGTACGATATTTAAATGACTCGGAGGAATTCATTATGTTTATTATGTAGTTTTAAGGTTTCGTACCATGAAGTAAGGTGTTCTTAGGAGTTTTAAGGCGTCCTAAGTTATACAAACGTGCTTTTCTAGGTGCTAATGTGCATACAGAGTCGTAAAATGTCCTAAATTGTCGTACGATGTTCAAAGGACTCAGACGAATTCATTAGGTGTATTATGGAGATTTAAGTTTACGTACGGTACTGTAAGGTGTTGTTAGGAGTTGTGTGGTGTTGTACGTTATACCAACATGCTTTTCAAGGTGCGAATGTGGCATACAGAGCCGTAAGATATTCTAAGTTGCCGTACGATGTTAAAATGACTCGGAGAAATTCATTCGGTTTATTATGGAGTTTTAAGGTTTCGTACGGTGATGTAAGGTATTATTAGGAGTTTTAAGGCGTCCTAAGTTAAACTAACGTGCTTTTCAAGGTGCTACTGTGCATACAGAGTCGTAAGATGTCCTAAGTTGCCGTACGATGTTCAAAGGACTCAGACGAATTCATTACGTGTATTATGGAGTTTTAAGTTTACGTACGGTACTGTAAGGTGTTGTTAGGAGTTGTGTGGTGTTGTACATTATACCAACATGCTTTTCAAGGTGCGAATGTGGCATACAGAGCCGTAAGATATTCTAAGTTGCCGTACGATGTTTAAATTACTCGGAGGAATTCATTAGGTTTATTATGGAGTTTTAAGGTTTCGTACGGTGATGTAAGGTGTTATTAGGAGTTTTAAGGCGTCCTAAGTTATACAAACGTGCTTTTCTAGGTGCTAATGTGCATACAGAGTCGTAAGATGTCCTAAGTTGTCGTACAATGTTAAAAGGACTCAGAGGAATTCATTACGTGTATTATGGAGTTTTAAGTTTACGTACGGTACTGTAAGGTGTTGTTAGGAGTTGTGTGGTGTTGTACATTATACCAACATGCTTTTCAAGGTGCTAATGTGGCATATAGTGTCGTAAGATATTCTAAGTTTCCGTACGATGTTTGAATGACTTGGAAGAATTCATTAGGTTTATTATGGAGTTTTAAGGTTTCGTACGGTGATGTAAGGTGTTATTAGGAGTTTTAAGGCGTCCTAAGTTAAACTAACGTGCTTTTCAAGGTGCTAATGTGCATACAGAGTCGTAAGATGTCCTAAGTTGTCGTTTGATGTTCAAAGGACTCAGACGAATTCATTAGGTGTATTATGGAGTTTTAAGTTTACGTACGATTCTGTAAGGTGTTGTTAGGAGTTGTGTGGTGTTGTACATTATACCAACATGTTTTTCAAAGTGCTAATGTGGCATATAGAGCCGTAAGATATTCTAAGTTGCCGTACGATATTTAAATGACTCGGAGGAATTTATTATGTTTATTATGTAGTTTTAAGGTTTCGTACCATGATGTAAGGTGTTCTTAGGAGTTTTAAGCCGTCCTAAGTTATACAAACGTGCTTTTCTAGGTGCTAATGTGCATACAGAGTCGTAAGATGTCCTAAGTTGTCGTACAATGTTCAAAGGACTCAGACGAATTCATTAGGTGTATTATGGACATTTAAGTTTACGTACGGTACTGTAAGGTGTTGTTAGGAGTTGTGAGGTGTTGTACATCATACCAACATGCTTTTCAAGGTGCGAATGTGGCATACAGAGCCGTAAGATATTCTAAGTTGCGGTACGATGTTTAAATGACTCGGAGGAATTCATTAGGTTTATTATGGAATTTTAAGGTTTCGTACGGTGATGTAAGGTGTACTTAGGAGTTTTAAGGTGTCCTAAGTTATACAAACGTGCTTTTCTAGGTGCTAATGTTCAAACAGAGTCGTAAGATGTCCTAAGTTACAGTACGATGTTCAAAGGACTTAGACGATTTCATTAGGTTTATTATGGAGTTTTAAGATTTTGTACTGTGTTGTTAGGTGTTCTTAGGAGTTTTAATGCGTCCTAAGTTATACGAACGTGCTTTTCAAGGGGCTAATGTGCATACAGAGTCGTAAGATGTCCTAAGTTGTCGTGCGATGTTCTAAGGAATCGGACGAATTCATTAGCTGTATTATGGAGTTTTAAGTTTACGTACGGTACTGTAAGGTGTTGTTAGGAGTTGTGTGGTGTTGTACATTATACCAACATGTTTTTCAAGGTGCTAATGTGGCATATAGAGCCGTAAGATATTCTAAGTTGTCGTACGATATTTAAATGACTCGGAGGAATTCATTATGTTTATTATGTAGTTTTAAGGTTTCGTACCATGATGTAAGGTGTTCTTAGGAGTTTTAAGCCGTCCTAAGTTATACAAACGTGCTTTTCTAGGTGCTAATGTGCATACAGAGTCGTAAGATGACCTAAATTGTCGTACAATGTTCAAAGGACTCAGACGAATTCATTAGGTGTATTATGGACATTTAAGTTTACGTACGGTACTGTAAGGTGTTGTTAGGAGTTGTGAGGTGTTGTACATCATACCAACATGCTTTTCAAGGTGCGAATGTGGCATACAGAGCCGTAAGATATTCTAAGTTGCCGTACGATGTTTAAATGACTCGGAGGAATTCATTAGGTTTATTATGGAGTTTTAAGGTTTCGTACGGTGATGTAAGGTGTACTTAGGAGTTTTAAGGCGTCCTAAGTTACACAAACGTGCTTTTCTAGGTGCTAATGCTCAAACAGAGTCGTAAGATGTCCTAAGTTACCGTACGATGTTCAAAGGACTTAGACGATTTCATTAGGTTTATTATGGAGTTTTAAGATTTTGTACTGTGTAGTTAGGTGTTCTTAGGAGTTTTAATGCGTCCTAAGTTATACGAACGTGCTTTTCAAGGGGCTAATGTGCATACAGAGTCGTAAGATGTCCTAAGTTGTCGTGCGATGTTCTAAGGAATCGGACGAATTCATTAGCTGTGTTATGGAGTTTTAAGTTTACGTACGATACTATAAGGTGTTGTTAGGAGTTGTGTGGTGTTGTACATTATACCAACATGCTTTTCAAGGTGCTAATGTGGCATATAGAGCCGTATGATATTCTAAGTTGAGGTACGATGTTTAAATGACTCGGAGGAATTCATTAGGTTTATTATGGAGTTTTAAGGTTTCGTACGGTGATGTAAGGTGTTCTTAGGTGTTTTAAGGCGTCCTAAGTTATACTAACGTGCTTTTCCAGGTGCTAATGTGCATAAAGAGTCGTAAGATGTCTTAAGTTGTCGTACAATGTTCAAAGGACTCAGACGAATTCATTAGGTGTATTATGGAGTTTTAAGTTTACGTACCGTAATATAAGGTGTTGTTAGGAGTTGTGTGGTGTTGTACATTATACCAACATGCTTTACAAGGTGCGAATGTGGCATATAGAGCCGTAAGATATTCTAAGTTGTCGTACGATGTTTAAATGACTCGGAGGAATTCATTAGGTTTATTATGGAGTTTTAAGGTTTCGTACGTTGATGTAAGGTGTTCTTAGGAGTTTTAAGGCGTCCTAAGTTATACAAACGTGCTTTTCTAGGTGCTAATATGCATACAGAGTCGTAAGATGTCCTAAGTTGTCGTACGATGTTCAAAGGACTCAGACGAATTCATTAGGTGTATTATGGAGTTTTAAGTTTACGTACGATTCTGTAAGGTGTTGTTAGGAGTTGTGTGGTGTTGTACATTATACCAACATGCTTTTTAAGGTGCTAATGTGGCATATAGAGCCGAAAGATATTCTAAGTTGCCGTACGATATTTAAATAACTCCGAGGAATTCATTATGTTTATTATGTAGTTTTAAGTTTTCGTACCATGATGTAAGGTGTTCTTAGGAGTTTTAAGGCGTCCTAAGTTATACTATACGTGCTTTTCAAGGTGCTAATGTGCATACAGAGTCGTAAGATGTCCTAAGTTGTCGTAGCTGTTCAACGGACTCAGACGAATTCATTAGGTGTATTATGTAGTTTTAAGTTTACGTACGGTACTGTAAGGTGTTGTTAGGAGTTGTGTGGTGTTGTACATTATATCAACATGCTTTTCAAGGTGCTAATGTGGCATATAGTGCCGTAAGATATTCTAAGTTTCCGTACGATGTTTGAATGTCTCGGTGGAATTCATTAGGTTTATTATTGAGTTTTAAGATTTCGTATGGTGTTGTTTGTGTTCTTAGGAGTTTTAAGGCATCTTAAGTTATAGTAACGTGCTTTTCAAGGTGCTAATGTGCAAACAGAGTCGTAAGATGTCCTAAGTTGTCGTACGATGTGCAAAGGACTCAGACGAATTCATTAGGTGTATTATGGAGTTTTAAGGTTTTGTACGGTGTTCTTAGGAGTTTTAATGCGTCCTAAGTTATACGAACGAGCTTTTCAAGGTGCTAATGTGCATACAGAGTCGTAAGATGTCCTAAGTTGTCGTGCGATGTTCTAAGGAATCGGACGAATTCATTAGCTGTGTTATGGAGTTTTAAGTTTACGTATGATACTGTAAGATGTTGTTAGGAGTGGTGTGGTGTTGTACAATATACCAACATGCTTTTCAAGGTGCAAATGTGGCATATAGAGCCGTAAGATATTCTAAGTTGCCGTACGATGTTTAAATGACTTGGAGAAATTAATTAGGTTTATTATGGAGTTTTAAGGTTTCGTACGGTGATGTAAGGGGTACTTAGGAGTTTTAAGGCGTCCTAAGTTATACAAACGTGCTTTTCTAGGTGCTAATGTGCATACCGAGTAGTAAGATGTCCTAAGTTGTCGTACGATGTTCAAAAGACTCAGACGAATTCATTAAGTGTACTATGGAGTTTTAAGTTTACGTACGGTACTGTAAAGTGTTATTAGGAGTTGTGTGGTGTTGTACATTATACCAACATGCTTTTCAAGGTGCGAATGTGGCATACAGAGCCGTAAGATATTCTAAGTTGCCGTACGATGTTTAAATGACTCGGAGGAATTCATTAGGTTTATTATGGAGTTTTAAGGTTTCGTACGGTGATGTAAGGTGTTCTTAGGAGTTTTAAGGCGTCCTAAGTTATACTAACGTGCTTTTCAAGGTGCTAATGTGCAAACAGAGTCGTAAGATGTCCTAAGTTGCCGTACGATGTTCAAAGGGCTTAGACGATTTCATTAGGTTTATTATGTAGTTTTAAGATTTCGTATGGTGTTGTTAGGTGTTCTTAGGAGTTTTAAGGCGTCCTAAGTTATACTAACGTGCTTTTCAAGGTGCTAATGTGCAAACAGAGTCGTAAGATGTCCTAAGTTGCCGTACGATGTTCAAAGGACTTGGACGATTTCATTAGGTGTATTATGGAGTTTTAAGTTTACCTACGGTACTGTAAGGTGTTGTTAGGAGTTGTGTGGTGTTGTACATTATACAAACATGCTTTTCAAGGTGCGAATGTGGCATATAGCGCCTTAAGATCTTCTAAGTTGCCGTACGATGTTTCAATGACTCGGAGGAATTCATTAGGTTTATTATGGATTTTAAGGTTTCGTACGGTGATGTAAGGTGTTCTTAGGAGTTTTAAGGCGTCCTAAGTTATACTAACGTGCTTTTCAAGGTGCTAATGTGCATACAAAGTCGTAAGATGTCCTAAGTTGTCGTACAATGTTCAAAGGACTCAGACGAATTCATTAAGTGTATTATGGAGTTTTAACTTTACGTACGGTACTGTAAGGTGTTGTTAGGAGTTGTGTGGTGTTGTACATTATACCAACATGCTTTTCAATGTGCGAATGTGGCATACAGAGCCGTAAGATATTCTAAGTTGCCGTACGATGTTTAAATGACTCGAAGGAATTCATTAGGTTTATTATGGAGTTTTAAGATTCCGTATGGTGATGTAAGGTGTTCTTAGGAGTTTTTAGGCGTCCTAAGTTATACTAACGGGCTTTTCAAGGTGCTAATGTGCATACAGAGTCGTAAGATGTCCTAAGTTGTCGTACGATGTTCAAAGGACTAAGATGAATTCATTAGGTGTATTATGAAGTTTTAAGTTTACGTACGGTACTGTAAGGTGTTGTTAGGAATTGTGTGGTGTTGGACATTATACCAACATGCTTTTCAAGGTGCGAATGTGGTATACAGAGCCGTAAGATATTCTACTTTGCCGTACGATGTTTAGATGACTCGTAGGAATTCACTAGGTTTATTATGGAGTTTTAAGATTTCGTATGGTGTTGTTAGGTGTTCTTAGGAGTTTAAAGGCATCCTAAGTTATAGTAATGTGCTTTTCAAGGTGCTAATGTGCAAACAGAGTCGTAAGATGTCCTAAGTTGCCGTACGATGTTCAAAGGACTTAGAGAATTTCATTAGGTTTATTATGGAGTTTTAAGGTTTTGTACGGTGTTGTTAGGTGTTCTTAGGAGTTTTAATGCGTCCTAAGTTATACGAACGTGCTTTTCAAGGTGCTAATGTGCATACAGAGTCGTAAGATGTCCCCAGTTGTCGTGCGATGTTCTAAGGAATCAGACGAATTCGTTAGCTGTGTTATGGAGTTTTAAGTTTACGTACGATACTGTAAGGTGTTATTAGGAGTTGTATGGTGTTGTACATTATACCAACATGCTTTTCAAGGTGCTAATGTGGCATATAGAGCCGTAAGATATTCTAAGTTGTCATACGATGTTTAAATGACTCGGAGGAATTCATTAGGTTTATTATGGAGTTTTAATGTTTCGTACGGTGATGTAAGGTGTTCTTAGGAGTTTTAAGGCGTCTTAAGTTATACAAACGTGCTTTTCTAGGTGCTAATGTGCATACAGAGTCGTAAGATGTCCTAAGTTGTCGTACGATGTTCAAAGGACTCAGACGAATACATTAGGTGTATTATGGAGTTTTAAGGTTAACCTACGGTACTGTCAGGTGTTGTTAGGAGTTGTGTGGTGTTGTACATTCTACCAACATGCTTTTCAAGGTGCGAATGTGGCATACAGAGCCGTAAGATATTCTAAGTTGCCGTACGATGTTTAAATGACTCGGAGGAATTCAATAGTTTTATTATAGAGTTTTAAGGTTTCGTACGGTGATGTAAGGTGTTCTTAGGAGTTTTAAGGCGTCCTAAGTTATACTAACGTGCTTTTCAAGGTGCTAATGTGCAAACAGAGTCGTAAGATGTCCTAAGTTGCCGTACGATGTTCAAAGGACTCAGAAGAATTCATTAGGTGTATTATGGAGTTTTAAGTTTACGTACGGTACTGTAAGGTGTTGTGTGGTGTTGTACATTATACCATCATGCTTTTCAAGGTGCGAATGTGGCATACAGAGCCGTAAGATATTCTAAGTTGTCGTACGATGTTTAAATGACTCGGAGGAATTCATTAGCTTTATTATAGAGTTTTAAGATTTCGTACGGTGATGTAAGGTGTTCTTAGGAGTTTTACGGCGTCCTAAGTTATACTAACGTGCTTTTCAAGGTGCTTATGTGCAAACAGAGTCGTAAGATGTCCTAAGTTGCCGTACGATGTTCAAAGGACTCAGACGAATTCATTAGGTGTATTATGGAGTTTTAAGTTTACGTACGGTACTGTAAGGTGTTGTTAGGAGTTGTGTGGTGTTGTACATTCTACCAACATGCTTTTCAAGGTGCGAATGTGGCATACAGAGCCGTAAGATATTCTAAGTTGCCGTACGATGTTTAAATGACTCGGAGGAATTCATTAGCTTTATTATAGAGTTTTAAGATTTCGTACGGTGATGTAAGGTGTTCTTAGGAGTTTTACGGCGTCCTAAGTTATACTAACGTGCTTTTCAAGGTGCTTATGTGCAAACAGAGTCGTAAGATGTCCTAAGTTGCCGTACGATGTTCAAAGGACTCAGACGAATTCATTAGGTGTATTATGGAGTTTTAAGTTTACGTACGGTACTGTAAGGTGTTGTTAGGAGTTGTACATTATACCAACATGCTTTTCAAGGTGCGAATGTGGCATACAGAGCCGTAAGATATTCTAAGTTGCCGTACGATGTTTAAATGACTCGGAGGAATTCATTAGCTTTATTATAGAGTTTTAAGATTTCGTACGGTGATGTAAGGTGTTCTTAGGAGTTTTACGGCGTCCTAAGTTATACTAACGTGCTTTTCAAGGTGCTTATGTGCAAACAGAGTCGTAAGATGTCCTAAGTTGCCGTACGATGTTCAAAGGACTCAGACGAATTCATTAGGTGTATTATGGAGTTTTAAGTTTACGTACGGTACTGTAAGGTGTTGTTAGGAGTTGTGTGGTGTTGTACATTCTACCAACATGCTTTTCAAGGTGCGAATGTGGCATATAGAGCCGTAAGATATTCTAAGTTGTCGTACGATGTTTAAATGACTCGGAGGAATTCATTAGGTTTATTATGGAGTTTTAAGGTTTCGTACGGTGATGTAAGGTGTTCTTAGGTGTTTTAAGGCGTCCTAAGTTATACTAACGTGCTTTTCAAGGTGCTAATGTGCATACAGAGTCGTAAGATGTCCTAAGTTGTCCTACAATGTTCAAAGGACTCAGACGAATTCATTAGGTGTATTATGGAGTTTTAAGTTTACGTACGGTACTGTAAGGTGTTGTTAGGAGTTGTGTGGTGTTGTACATTATACCAGGATGCTTTTCAAGGTGCTAATTTGGCATATAGAGCCGTAAGATATTCTAAGTTGCCGTACGATGTTTAAATGACTCGGAGTAATTCATTAGGTTTATTATGATGTTTTAAGATTTCGTACGGTGATTAAAGGTGTTCTTAGGAGTTTTAAAGCGTCCTAAGTTATACTAACGTGCTTTTCAAGGTGCTAATGTGAATACAAAGTCGTAAGATGTCCTAAGTTGTCGTACAATGTTTAAAAGACTCAGACGAATTCATTAGGTGTATTAAGGAGTTTTAAGGTTACATACGATACTGTAAGGTGTTGTGTGGAGTTGTGTGGTGTTGTACATTATACCAGGATGCTTTTCAAGGTGCTAATGTGGCATATAGAGCCGTAAGATATTCTAAGTTGTCGTACGATATTTAAATGACTCGGAGGAATTCATTATGTTTATTATGGAGTTTTAAGGTTTCGTACCGTGATGTAAGGTGTTCTTAGGAGTTTTAAGGCGTCCTAAGTTATACTATACGTGCTTTTCAAGGTGCTAATGAGCATAGAGAGTCGTAAGATGTCCTAAGTTGTCGTAGATGTTCAAAAGACTCAGACGAATTCATTAGATGTATTATGGAGTTTTAAGTTTACGTACGGTACTGTAAGGTGTTGTTAGGAGTTGTGTGTGTTGTACATTATACAAACATGCTTTTCAAGGTGCGAATGTGGCATACAGAGCCGTAAGATATTCTAAGTTGCCGTACGATGTTTAAATGACTCGGAGTAATTCATTAGGTTTATTATGGAGTTTTAAGATTTCGTACGGTGATGTAAGGTGTTCTTAGGAGTTTTAAGGCGTCCTAAGTTATACTAACGTGCTTTTCAAGGTGCTAATGTGCAAACAGAGTCGTAAGATGTCCTAAGTTGCCGTACGATGTTCAAAGGACTCAGACGAATTCATTAGGTGTATTATGGAGTTTTAAGTTTACGTACGGTACTGTAAGGTGTTGTGTGGTGTTGTACATTATACCAACATGCTTTTCAAGGTGCGAATGTGGCATACAGAGCCGTAAGATATTCTAAGTTGCCGTACGATGTTTAAATGACTCGGAGGAATTCATTAGCTTTATTATAGAGTTTTAAGATTTCGTACGGTGATGTAAGGTGTTCTTAGGAGTTTTACGGCGTCCTAAGTTATACTAACGTGCTTTTCAAGGTGCTTATGTGCAAACAGAGTCGTAAGATGTCCTAAGTTGCCGTACGATGTTCAAAGGACTCAGACGAATTCATTAGGTGTATTATGGAGTTTTAAGTTTACGTACGGTACTGTAAGGTGTTGTTAGGAGTTGTGTGGTGTTGTACATTCTACCAACATGCTTTTCAAGGTGCGAATGTGGCATATAGAGCCGTAAGATATTCTAAGTTGTCGTACGATGTTTAAATGACTCGGAGGAATTCATTAGGTTTATTATGGAGTTTTAAGGTTTCGTACGGTGATGTAAGGTGTTCTTAGGTGTTTTAAGGCGTCCTAAGTTATACTAACGTGCTTTTCAAGGTGCTAATGTGCATACAGAGTCGTAAGATGTCCTAAGTTGTCCTACAATGTTCAAAGGACTCAGACGAATTCATTAGGTGTATTATGGAGTTTTAAGTTTACGTACGGTACTGTAAGGTGTTGTTAGGAGTTGTGTGGTGTTGTACATTATACCAGGATGCTTTTCAAGGTGCTAATTTGGCATATAGAGCCGTAAGATATTCTAAGTTGCCGTACGATGTTTAAATGACTCGGAGTAATTCATTAGGTTTATTATGATGTTTTAAGATTTCGTACGGTGATTAAAGGTGTTCTTAGGAGTTTTAAAGCGTCCTAAGTTATACTAACGTGCTTTTCAAGGTGCTAATGTGCATACAAAGTCGTAAGATGTCCTAAGTTGTCGTACAATGTTTAAAAGACTCAGACGAATTCATTAGGTGTATTAAGGAGTTTTAAGGTTACATACGATACTGTAAGGTGTTGTGTGGAGTTGTGTGGTGTTGTACATTATACCAGGATGCTTTTCAAGGTGCTAATGTGGCATATAGAGCCGTAAGATATTCTAAGTTGTCGTACGATATTTAAATGACTCGGAGGAATTCATTATGTTTATTATGGAGTTTTAAGGTTTCGTACCGTGATGTAAGGTGTTCTTAGGAGTTTTAAGGCGTCCTAAGTTATACTATACGTGCTTTTCAAGGTGCTAATGAGCATAGAGAGTCGTAAGATGTCCTAAGTTGTCGTAGATGTTCAAAAGACTCAGACGAATTCATTAGGTGTATTATGGAGTTTTAAGTTTACGTACGGTACTGTAAGGTGTTGTTAGGAGTTGTGTGTGTTGTACATTATACAAACATGCTTTTCAAGGTGCGAATGTGGCATACAGAGCCGTAAGATATTCTAAGTTGCCGTACGATGTTTAAATGACTCGGAGTAATTCATTAGGTTTATTATGGAGTTTTAAGATTTCGTACGGTGATGTAAGGTGTTCTTAGGAGTTTTAAGGCGTCCTAAGTTATACTAACGTGCTTTTCAAGGTGCTAATGTGCAAACAGAGTCGTAAGATGTCCTAAGTTGCCGTACGATGTTCAAAGGACTCAGACGAATTCATTAGGTGTATTATGGAGTTTTAAGTTTACGTACGGTACTGTAAGGTGTTGTGTGGTGTTGTACATTATACCAACATGCTTTTCAAGGTGCGAATGTGGCATACAGAGCCGTAAGATATTCTAAGTTGTCGTACGATGTTTAAATGACTCGGAGGAATTCATTAGCTTTATTATAGAGTTTTAATATTTCGTACGGTGATGTAAGGTGTTCTTAGGAGTTTTACGGCGTCCTAAGTTATACTAACGTGCTTTTCAAGGTGCTTATGTGCAAACAGAGTCGTAAGATGTCCTAAGTTGCCGTACGATGTTCAAAGGAATCAGACGAATTCATTAGGTGTATTATGGAGTTTTAAGTTTACGTACGGTACTGTAAGGTGTTGTTAGGAGTTGTGTGGTGTTGTACATTCTACCAACATGCTTTTCAAGGTGCGAATGTGGCATATAGAGCCGTAAGATATTCTAAGTTGTCGTACGATGTTTAAATGACTCGGAGGAATTCATTAGGTTTATTATGGAGTTTTAAGATTTCGTACAGTGATGTAAGGTGTTCTTAGGAGTTTTAAGGCGTCCTAAGTTATACTAACGTGCTTTTCAAGGTGCAAATGTGCATACAGAGTCGTAAGATGTCCTAAGTTGTCATACGATGTTCAAAGGACTCAGACGAATTCATTAGGTGTATTATGGAGTTTTAAGTTTACGTACGGTACTGTAAGGTGTTGTTAGGAGTTGTGTGGTGTTGTACATTATACCAGGATGCTTTTCAATTTGCTAACTTGGCATATAGAGCCGTAAGATATTCTAAGTTGCCGTACGATGTTTAAATGACTCGGAAGAATTCATTAGGTTTATTATGATGTTTTAAGATTTCGTACGGTGATTATAGGTGTTCTTAGGAGTTTTAAGGCGTCCTAAGTTATACTAACATGCTTTTCAAGGTGCTAATGTGCATACAAAGTCGTAAGATGTCCTAAGTTGTCGTACAATGTTTAAAGGACTCAGACGAATTCATTAGGTGTATTAAGGAGTTTTAAGGTTACATACGATACTGTAAGGTGTTGTGTGGAGTTGTGTGGTGTTGTACATTATACCAGGATGCTTTTCAAGGTGCTAATGTGGCATATAAAGCCGTAAGATATTCTAAGTTGTCGTACGATATTTAAATGACTCGGAGGAATTCATTATGTTTATTATGGAGTTTTAAGGTTTCGTACCGTGATGTAAGGTGTTCTTAGGAGTTTTAAGGCGTCCTAATTTATACTATACGTGCTTTTCAAGGTGCTAATGTGCATAGAGAGTCGTAAGATGTCCTAAGTTGTCGTAGATGTTCAAAAGACTCAGACGAATTCATTAGGTGTATTATGGAGTTTTAAGTTTACGTACGGTACTGTAAGGTGTTGTTAGGAGTTGTGTGTGTTGTACATTATACCAACATGCTTTTCAAGGTGCGAATGTGGCATACAGAGCCGTAGGATATTCTAAGTTGTCGTACGATGTTTAAATGACTCGGAGGAATTCATTAGGTTTATTATGGAGTTTTAAGGTTTCGTACGGTGATGTAAGGTGTTCTTAGGTGTTTTAAGGCGTCCTAAGTTATACTAACGTGCTTTTCAAGGTGCTAATGTGCATACAGAGTCGTAAGATGTCCTAAGTTGTCCTACAATGTTCAAAGGACTCAGACGAATTCATTAGGTGTATTATGGAGTTTTAAGTTTACGTACGGTACTGTAAGGTGTCGTTAGGAGTTGTGTGGTGTTGTACATTATACCAGGATGCTTTTCAAGGTGCTAATTTGGCATATAGAGCCGTAAGATATTCTAAGTTGCCGTACGATGTTTAAATGACTCGGAGTAATTCATTAGGTTTATTATGATGTTTTAAGATTTCGTACGGTGATTAAAGGTGTTCTTAGGAGTTTTAAAGCGTCCTAAGTTATACTAACGTGCTTTTCAAGGTGCTAATGTGCATACAAAGTCGTAAGATGTCCTAAGTTGTCGTACAATGTTTAAAAGACTCAGACGAATTCATTAGGTGTATTAAGGAGTTTTAAGGTTACATACGATACTGTAAGGTGTTGTGTGGAGTTGTGTGGTGTTGTACATTATACCAGGATGCTTTTCAAGGTGCTAATGTGGCATATAGAGCCGTAAGATATTCTAAGTTGTCGTACGATATTTAAATGACTCGGAGGAATTCATTATGTTTATTATGGAGTTTTAAGGTTTCGTACCGTGATGTAAGGTGTTCTTAGGAGTTTTAAGGCGTCCTAAGTTATACTATACGTGCTTTTCAAGGTGCTAATGAGCATAGAGAGTCGTAAGATGTCCTAAGTTGTCGTAGATGTTCAAAAGACTCAGACGAATTCATTAGGTGTATTATGGAGTTTTAAGTTTACGTACGGTACTGTAAGGTGTTGTTAGGAGTTGTGTGTGTTGTACATTATACAAACATGCTTTTCAAGGTGCGAATGTGGCATACAGAGCCGTAAGATATTCTAAGTTGCCGTACGATGTTTAAATGACTCGGAGTAATTCATTAGGTTTATTATGGAGTTTTAAGATTTCGTACGGTGATGTAAGGTGTTCTTAGGAGTTTTAAGGCGTCCTAAGTTATACTAACGTGCTTTTCAAGGTGCTAATGTGCAAACAGAGTCGTAAGATGTCCTAAGTTGCCGTACGATGTTCAAAGGACTCAGACGAATTCATTAGGTGTATTATGGAGTTTTAAGTTTACGTACGGTACTGTAAGGTGTTGTGTGGTGTTGTACATTATACCAACATGCTTTTCAAGGTGCGAATGTGGCATACAGAGCCGTAAGATATTCTAAGTTGTCGTACGATGTTTAAATGACTCGGAGGAATTCATTAGCTTTATTATAGAGTTTTAATATTTCGTACGGTGATGTAAGGTGTTCTTAGGAGTTTTACGGCGTCCTAAGTTATACTAACGTGCTTTTCAAGGTGCTTATGTGCAAACAGAGTCGTAAGATGTCCTAAGTTGCCGTACGATGTTCAAAGGAATCAGACGAATTCATTAGGTGTATTATGGAGTTTTAAGTTTACGTACGGTACTGTAAGGTGTTGTTAGGAGTTGTGTGGTGTTGTACATTCTACCAACATGCTTTTCAAGGTGCGAATGTGGCATATAGAGCCGTAAGATATTCTAAGTTGTCGTACGATGTTTAAATGACTCGGAGGAATTCATTAGGTTTATTATGGAGTTTTAAGATTTCGTACAGTGATGTAAGGTGTTCTTAGGAGTTTTAAGGCGTCCTAAGTTATACTAACGTGCTTTTCAAGGTGCAAATGTGCATACAGAGTCGTAAGATGTCCTAAGTTGTCATACGATGTTCAAAGGACTCAGACGAATTCATTAGGTGTATTATGGAGTTTTAAGTTTACGTACGGTACTGTAAGGTGTTGTTAGGAGTTGTGTGGTGTTGTACATTATACCAGGATGCTTTTCAATTTGCTAACTTGGCATATAGAGCCGTAAGATATTCTAAGTTGCCGTACGATGTTTAAATGACTCGGAAGAATTCATTAGGTTTATTATGATGTTTTAAGATTTCGTACGGTGATTATAGGTGTTCTTAGGAGTTTTAAGGCGTCCTAAGTTATACTAACATGCTTTTCAAGGTGCTAATGTGCATACAAAGTCGTAAGATGTCCTAAGTTGTCGTACAATGTTTAAAGGACTCAGACGAATTCATTAGGTGTATTAAGGAGTTTTAAGGTTACATACGATACTGTAAGGTGTTGTGTGGAGTTGTGTGGTGTTGTACATTATACCAGGATGCTTTTCAAGGTGCTAATGTGGCATATAAAGCCGTAAGATATTCTAAGTTGTCGTACGATATTTAAATGACTCGGAGGAATTCATTATGTTTATTATGGAGTTTTAAGGTTTCGTACCGTGATGTAAGGTGTTCTTAGGAGTTTTAAGGCGTCCTAATTTATACTATACGTGCTTTTCAAGGTGCTAATGTGCATAGAGAGTCGTAAGATGTCCTAAGTTGTCGTAGATGTTCAAAAGACTCAGACGAATTCATTAGGTGTATTATGGAGTTTTAAGTTTACGTACGGTACTGTAAGGTGTTGTTAGGAGTTGTGTGTGTTGTACATTATACCAACATGCTTTTCAAGGTGCGAATGTGGCATACAGAGCCGTAGGATATTCTAAGTTGTCGTACGATGTTTAAATGACTCGGAGGAATTCATTAGGTTTATTATGGAGTTTTAAGGTTTCGTACGGTGATGTAAGGTGTTCTTAGGTGTTTTAAGGCGTCCTAAGTTATACTAACGTGCTTTTCAAGGTGCTAATGTGCATACAGAGTCGTAAGATGTCCTAAGTTGTCCTACAATGTTCAAAGGACTCAGACGAATTCATTAGGTGTATTATGGAGTTTTAAGTTTACGTACGGTACTGTAAGGTGTCGTTAGGAGTTGTGTGGTGTTGTACATTATACCAGGATGCTTTTCAAGGTGCTAATTTGGCATATAGAGCCGTAAGATATTCTAAGTTGCCGTACGATGTTTAAATGACTCGGAGTAATTCATTAGGTTTATTATGATGTTTTAAGATTTCGTACGGTGATTAAAGGTGTTCTTAGGAGTTTTAAAGCGTCCTAAGTTATACTAACGTGCTTTTCAAGGTGCTAATGTGCATACAAAGTCGTAAGATGTCCTAAGTTGTCGTACAATGTTTAAAAGACTCAGACGAATTCATTAGGTGTATTAAGGAGTTTTAAGGTTACATACGATACTGTAAGGTGTTGTGTGGAGTTGTGTGGTGTTGTACATTATACCAGGATGCTTTTCAAGGTGCTAATGTGGCATATAGAGCCGTAAGATATTCTAAGTTGTCGTACGATATTTAAATGACTCGGAGGAATTCATTATGTTTATTATGGAGTTTTAAGGTTTCGTACCGTGATGTAAGGTGTTCTTAGGAGTTTTAAGGCGTCCTAAGTTATACTATACGTGCTTTTCAAGGTGCTAATGAGCATAGAGAGTCGTAAGATGTCCTAAGTTGTCGTAGATGTTCAAAAGACTCAGACGAATTCATTAGGTGTATTATGGAGTTTTAAGTTTACGTACGGTACTGTAAGGTGTTGTTAGGAGTTGTGTGTGTTGTACATTATACAAACATGCTTTTCAAGGTGCGAATGTGGCATACAGAGCCGTAAGATATTCTAAGTTGCCGTACGATGTTTAAATGACTCGGAGTAATTCATTAGGTTTATTATGGAGTTTTAAGATTTCGTACGGTGATGTAAGGTGTTCTTAGGAGTTTTAAGGCGTCCTAAGTTATACTAACGTGCTTTTCAAGGTGCTAATGTGCAAACAGAGTCGTAAGATGTCCTAAGTTGCCGTACGATGTTCAAAGGACTCAGACGAATTCATTAGGTGTATTATGGAGTTTTAAGTTTACGTACGGTACTGTAAGGTGTTGTGTGGTGTTGTACATTATACCAACATGCTTTTCAAGGTGCGAATGTGGCATACAGAGCCGTAAGATATTCTAAGTTGTCGTACGATGTTTAAATGACTCGGAGGAATTCATTAGCTTTATTATAGAGTTTTAATATTTCGTACGGTGATGTAAGGTGTTCTTAGGAGTTTTACGGCGTCCTAAGTTATACTAACGTGCTTTTCAAGGTGCTTATGTGCAAACAGAGTCGTAAGATGTCCTAAGTTGCCGTACGATGTTCAAAGGAATCAGACGAATTCATTAGGTGTATTATGGAGTTTTAAGTTTACGTACGGTACTGTAAGGTGTTGTTAGGAGTTGTGTGGTGTTGTACATTCTACCAACATGCTTTTCAAGGTGCGAATGTGGCATATAGAGCCGTAAGATATTCTAAGTTGTCGTACGATGTTTAAATGACTCGGAGGAATTCATTAGGTTTATTATGGAGTTTTAAGATTTCGTACAGTGATGTAAGGTGTTCTTAGGAGTTTTAAGGCGTCCTAAGTTATACTAACGTGCTTTTCAAGGTGCAAATGTGCATACAGAGTCGTAAGATGTCCTAAGTTGTCATACGATGTTCAAAGGACTCAGACGAATTCATTAGGTGTATTATGGAGTTTTAAGTTTACGTACGGTACTGTAAGGTGTTGTTAGGAGTTGTGTGGTGTTGTACATTATACCAGGATGCTTTTCAATTTGCTAACTTGGCATATAGAGCCGTAAGATATTCTAAGTTGCCGTACGATGTTTAAATGACTCGGAAGAATTCATTAGGTTTATTATGATGTTTTAAGATTTCGTACGGTGATTATAGGTGTTCTTAGGAGTTTTAAGGCGTCCTAAGTTATACTAACATGCTTTTCAAGGTGCTAATGTGCATACAAAGTCGTAAGATGTCCTAAGTTGTCGTACAATGTTTAAAGGACTCAGACGAATTCATTAGGTGTATTAAGGAGTTTTAAGGTTACATACGATACTGTAAGGTGTTGTGTGGAGTTGTGTGGTGTTGTACATTATACCAGGATGCTTTTCAAGGTGCTAATGTGGCATATAAAGCCGTAAGATATTCTAAGTTGTCGTACGATATTTAAATGACTCGGAGGAATTCATTATGTTTATTATGGAGTTTTAAGGTTTCGTACCGTGATGTAAGGTGTTCTTAGGAGTTTTAAGGCGTCCTAATTTATACTATACGTGCTTTTCAAGGTGCTAATGTGCATAGAGAGTCGTAAGATGTCCTAAGTTGTCGTAGATGTTCAAAAGACTCAGACGAATTCATTAGGTGTATTATGGAGTTTTAAGTTTACGTACGGTACTGTAAGGTGTTGTTAGGAGTTGTGTGTGTTGTACATTATACCAACATGCTTTTCAAGGTGCGAATGTGGCATACAGAGCCGTAGGATATTCTAAGTTGCCGTACGATGTTTAAATGACTCGGAGTAATTCATTAGGTTTATTATGGAGTTTTAAGATTTCGTACGGTGATGTAAGGTGTTCTTAGGAG
This sequence comes from Tagetes erecta, assembly GCA_030867185.1. Taxonomy (NCBI): domain Eukaryota; kingdom Viridiplantae; phylum Streptophyta; class Magnoliopsida; order Asterales; family Asteraceae; genus Tagetes; species Tagetes erecta. The sequence goes on along the minus strand of CM061497.1, from coordinate 18,663,943 downwards.
TTTTAAGGCGTCCTAAGTTATACTAACGTGCTTTTCAAGGTGCTAATGTGCATACAAAGTCGTAAGATGTCCTAAGTTGTCGTACAATGTTTAAAGGACTCAGACGAATTCATTAGGTATATTATGGAGTTTTAAGGTTACATACGATACTGTAAGGTGTTGTGTGGAGTTGTGTGGTGTTGTACTTATACCAGGATGCTTTTCAAGGTGCTAATGTGGCATATAGAGCCGTAAGATATTCTAAGTTGCCGTACGATGTTTAAATGACTCGGAGGAATTCGTATGGTTTATTATGGAGTTTTAAGGTTTCGAACGGTGATGTAAGGTGTTCTTAGGTGTTTTAAGGCGTCCTAAGTTATACTAACGTGCATTTCAAGGTGCTAATGTGCATACAGAGTCGTAAGATGGCCTAAGTTGTCGTACAATGTTCAAAGGACTCAGACGAATTCATTAGGTGTATTATGGAGTTTGGTATTGTAAGGTGTTGTTAGGAGTTGTGTGGTGTTGTACATTATACCAGGAGGCTTTTCAAGGTGCTAATGTGGCATAAAGAGCCGTAAGATATTCTAAGTTGCCGTACGATGTTTAAATAACTCGGAGGAATTCATTAGGTTTATTATGGAGTTTTAAGGTTTCGTACGGTGATGTAAGGTGTTCTTAGGTGTTTTAAGGCATCCTAAGTTATACTAACGTGCTTTTCATGGTGCTAATGTGCATACAGAGTCGTAAGATGTCCTAAGTTGTCGTACAATGTTCAAAGGACTCAGACGAATTCATTAGATGTATTATAGAGTTTTAAGTTTACGTACGGTACTGTAAGGTGTTGTTAGGAGTTGTGTGGTGTTGTACATTATACCAACATGCTTTTCAAGGTGCGAATGTGGCATACAGAGCCGTAAGATATTCTAAGTTGTCGTACGATGTTTAAATGACTCGGAGTAATTCATTAGGTTTATTATGGAGTTTCAAGGTTTCGTACGGTGATGTAAGGTGTTCTTAGGTGTTTTAAGGCGTCCTAAGTTATACTAACGTGCTTTTCAAGGTGCTAATGTGCATACAGAGTCGTAAGATGTCCTAAGTTGTCCTACAATGTTCAAAGGACTCAGACGAATTCATTAGGTGTATTATGGAGTTTTAAGTTTACGTACGGTACTGTAAGGTGTTGTTAGGAGTTGTGTGGTGTTGTACATTATACCAACATGCTTTTCAAGGTGCGAATGTGGAATACAGAGCCGTAAGATATTCTAAGTTGTCGTACGATGTTTAAATGACTCGGAGTAATTCATTAGGTTTATTATGGAGTTTTAAGATTTCGTACGGTGATGTAAGGTGTTCTTAGGAGTTTTAAGGCGTCCTAAGTTATACTAACGTGCTTTTCAAGGTGCTAATGTGCATACAAAGTCGTAAGATGTCCTAAGTTGTCGTACAATGTTTAAAGGACTCAGACGAATTCATTAGGTATATTATGGAGTTTTAAGGTTACATACGATACTGTAAGGTGTTGTGTGGAGTTGTGTGGTGTTGTACTTATACCAGGATGCTTTTTTTTTTTTTGGGTAAAGGGTTACCCCGGTGATTCTATTATAAAGACAACCGTCAATGAAGTACAAGTAGTGAGGATGTGTTCCACACTAATTCATATATGGGAAAAACCCCATATATGTGAACAAAAACAACTAAACATCTAATTCAAAAATAAACAAACTAACAAGCCATCCACAAAGAATTGACAAAACAGCCAAAACCTGCCAAAAAGTCCCCATCCATTAGCCACCATCATCGAAAATGTAATTCCCACCATAGAAAATCCACCTCAAAGAACTGGAAGCTCTACTATCCATTGGAAACCATTGAAGAGGAGGATATCACCCCTGCTTTATCTCGAGTTATATCTCTAGATTCGTCATAAATAACTTCAACCTCGTCCTCATCCAAGACTTCAATTCCATCGCTATCCAATTTGTCCTTCTCTTTAATAGATTTCAATGTCCCCTCATCGTTCATATTTACTGAAGTAAGGACACTAAAAGAGTTTTGAATATGGGTTTTTGAGGGGTCTCTACTTTTCACATCCAAAGTTGAGGGTTTAGCCCCCACCATTTTCTTATAATCCAACGATCTATACTCAAATTTTTGTTTCTGGTTATTAACCTGAAACCCACTCTTCTTAGCCGTTTTCCTACCCTTTACATCAGTAAAACCATCCCCATTTACCTTAGGATTAGGTGTGGGTTTCGATGTAACACATACCTGTTTAGGGCATTCTTCATTTCCATGTCCAAACACACAACACCGCGCACACCTCGGGGGCGTCCACTCAAACTCCACACCAACAGTCTCAGTGACATATTTACCTTCATCCACATCAGGAATAGGCATAGATAATACATCTTTAAACTCATGCTCAGCTGAAATTTCAATAAGTGCCCTTGCATAGCTACTTCTTCCCCAACTTTCAGAACACATAGATGTGGTATAGGAATCTAGTAACCTAGGAGAGCCAATCTTTGAAGCTAGCATGCTTAAACCATCATCCGTATAAGCTGCAATAGGAACATCATGCAATTTAACCCAAACCGCTACTTTCTTAATGTCTTCTTTTTTAAGAATACTAGTAGGAGACCATGTATTGAGAAAGATCGGTTTATTGCGAATCAACCAAGGTCCTCCTTCAAGTACTTCAAGCATACCCTTGTTATCAGCAAATTTGAAGAAAAAGAAGCCATTTGCATTCATCATACATTTTTGAAGACCATACTTTTTCCAATTTATCTGCACAAAGTGCTCGACAACCGGATATGCAACCCTATCCCCTAGAAAATACCCATATAGTGTGAAAGCTAATTTATTTTGGACTATTTTAATAGATTCCCTAGGAAGAACCACATCAACACCTTGTTGTATATCCAATGACTCCAAAAAACGGAAATTAACCTTGTTCTTTGACGTACCAGTTTGTAGAGTAGCAGCATAAGAACCCACATTAGAACTAATAACCTGGTCACCATTTGAACTCTGCACTTTTTCAGCCAACTCAGATTGAGAACCTGAACCAATGTTAATCAACTTACCACGACGAGGAATAAGAGGTTTTCCATCAATGTTAACCACTTTACGAGCAATACCGTCCAATTCCTTATCAATCTCATCTTGAAATTTGACTTTGCGAGCTCTAGTAGGTGTAGACCCAACGTTAGCATCAAGTTTTGCCTCCATTAAATCTGAATTCGAAATATAAGTAGGGTTTAGGGAAACCCTAATGCGGCTGCCCTATACCAGGATGCTTTTCAAGGTGCTAATGTGGCATATAGAGCCGTAAGATATTCTAAGTTGCCGTACGATGTTTAAATGACTCGGAGGAATTCGTATGGTTTATTATGGAGTTTTAAGGTTTCGAATGGTGATGTAAGGTGTTCTTAGGTGTTTTAAGGCGTCCTAAGTTATACTAACGTGCATTTCAAGGTGCTAATGTGCATACAGAGTCGTAAGATGGCCTAAGTTGTCGTACAATGTTCAAAGGACTCAGACGAATTCATTAGGTGTATTATGGAGTTTGGTATTGTAAGGTGTTGTTAGGAGTTGTGTGGTGTTGTACATTATACCAGGATGCTTTTCAAGGTGCTAATGTGGCATAAAGAGCCGTAAGATATTCTAAGTTGCCGTACGATGTTTAAATGACTCAGAGGAATTCATTAGGTTTATTATGGAGTTTTAAGGTTTCGTACGGTGATGTAAGGTGTTCTTAGGTGTTTTAAGGCATCCTAAGTTATACTAACGTGCTTCTCATGGTGCTAATGTGCATACAGAGTCATAAGATGTCCTAAGTTGTCGTACAATGTTCAAAGGACTCAGACGAATTCATTAGATGTATTATAGAGTTTTAAGTTTACGTACGGTACTGTAAGGTGTTGTTAGGAGTTGTGTGGTGTTGTACATTATACCAACATGCATTTCAAGGTGCGAATGTGGCATACAGAGCCGTAAGATATTCTAAGTTGTCGTACGATGTTTAAATGACTCGGAGTAATTCATTAGGTTTATTATGGAGTTTCAAGGTTTCGTACGGTGATGTAAGGTGTTCTTAGGTGTTTTAAGGCGTCCTAAGTTATACTAACGTGCTTTTCAAGGTGCTAATGTGCATACAGAGTCGTAAGATGTCCTAAGTTGTCCTACAATGTTCAAAGGACTCAGACGAATTCATTAGGTGTATTATGGAGTTTTAAGTTTACGTACGGTACTGTAAGGTGTTGTTAGGAGTTGTGTGGTGTTGTACATTATACCAACATGCTTTTCAAGGTGCGAATGTGGAATACAGAGCCGTAAGATATTCTAAGTTGTCGTACGATGTTTAAATGACTCGGAGTAATTCATTAGGTTTATTATGGAGTTTTAAGATTTCGTACGGTGATGTAAGGTGTTCTTAGGAGTTTTAAGGCGTCCTAAGTTATACTAACGTGCTTTTCAAGGTGCTAATGTGCATACAAAGTCGTAAGATGTCCTAAGTTGTCGTACAATGTTTAAAGGACTCAGACGAATTCATTAGGTATATTATGGAGTTTTAAGGTTACATACGATACTGTAAGGTGTTGTGTGGAGTTGTGTGGTGTTGTACTTATACCAGGATGCTTTTTTTTGGGTAAAGGGTTACCCCGGTGATTCTATTATAAAGACAACCGTCAATGAAGTACAAGTAGTGAGGAAGCGTTCCACACTAGTTCATATACGGGACAGGCCCCACATATGTGAACATAAAAACAAAACCAACAAAAAAAACCAAGACAAACCAAACAAACTAGCCTACCACATATTAATGACATAAACAAAATCTAAATAAAAACCATTCCATCAGCCGCCGTCATCAAAAGTGTAGGTTCCACCACAAAGACACCACAAATAATTTTGCCAGCAGATCAAGTCCCTAGTAATCCAGAATATCAGATAAACCATTCACACCCGATGTAGAAGGGGTACCTGCCCTTTTAGTAGACGCTGGAGATTCGAGCGCCATGGCCATGTTCATCATAAACCTTGCCGTCCCATTATCCACCTCTAGAACCTCATCCACTTCTGAATCCGAGTCCAACCTAGAGATTTCATTATCCCTTTTCCCTTTCACATTGTCTGTGTCAATTTCTGCAATTTTCTCCACAGATAACGCCTCAAAAGGGTTTGATGTAGTTAGATCAGATTTACCCATATTTGAACCACCTTTAGTCTCCATAGTATCAATCCTAGTCACCTGCTTTTTAACATTTTGCACTTCCTTCCCTTTTTTATTAACTGGACGATACTCGAATTGGGGTTTTTTTAAAGCAACCCCAAATCTTTTTGCAGCCTTCTTATCCTTTACTTCCTTAAAACCGTCATCATCCTCTCTAGCCTTTGTATTCTGCTCATGCTTTGTTGTCTTAGGGCATTCAACATCATTATGGCCAAAAAGACAACAATGACCACATCTTGGAGGCTTCCAATCATACTCAATCTTCACATTTGCTGCTCCAAACTCATCCCCCTCTAATTCCGGAATAGCAATAGATATCTCCTCCTTAAACCCCGCATCCGCCGAGATCTCAACCAAAGCTCTTGCAAAACTACTTCTACCCCACGTATTTGCACACATGGAGCTTGTGAATGAATCCAACAACTTCGGAGTTCCAATTTGAGAAACCAAAAGACTCAAACCAACATAAGAATAAGCTACCAACGGAATATCATGTAATTTTACCCAAACAGACACATTCTTGAGATCATCCTTGTGTAGCTTTGTGTTAGGGGACCAGACATTCAGAATAATTGGTTTATTACGAATTATCCAAGGACCTGCTTCAATCACATCCATCATCCCCTTCCTATCATTAAACTTAAAGAAGAAAAAACCATTTGCATTCATCATTGCCTTTTGCAAGCCAAATTTTTTCCAATGAGTTTTAGCAAAGTATTCAACCACTGGATATGCTAGCCTATCCCCCAAAAGTAGCCATACAAAGTAAATTCAAGCTTATTACACATCATACGCACAGTCTCTTTGGGTAATACAACATCAAAACCTTGTTTCTTCTCCTCATTCACCATATAACGAAAATTAACTGGCGTTGCAGGTAAGTCAGACTTTGGTTGAACAATAGCAGCATACGTTGTATTCAAACCAGACTTACCCGGCGCATCATTCCCATTAGTCGCATGAGCATGAGAACTATCAGATGCATCAGCCGTATGAACATTAGATGACAAAGTCGTGTGAGCTGAATCATTCTTATGAGGTGAATCAGTCGTATGACTTGTTGCATCATTCTTCTTAGCCGTGTCAACCCCATGAGGCGGATTAGGGTTTAAGGATGAAACCCTAGTAACCTTTTCCTTCTTCAACAAATTACAACGTGGATTGCCATCGATCTTTAGCACCTTACTAGCCAAATTACCACCCTCCATACTCGTTTTTATAATCAGAAACGAACCTGATCGTACAAACCCAAGAAAAAACGGCCAAAGAACAAGAAAAACGAACTAAATAACCCTTTACCCAAGGTGCTTTTCAAGGTGCTAATGTGGCATATAGAGCCGTAAGATATTCTAAGTTGCCGTACGATGTTTAAATGACTCGGAGGAATTCGTATGGTTTATTATGGAGTTTTAAGGTTTCGAACGGTGATGTAAGGTGTTCTTAGGTGTTTTAAGGCGTCCTAAGTTATACTAACGTGCATTTCAAGGTGCTAATGTGCATACAGAGTCGTAAGATGGCCTAAGTTGTCGTACAATGTTCAAAGGACTCAGACGAATTCATTAGGTGTATTATGGAGTTTGGTATTGTAAGGTGTTGTTAGGAGTTGTGTGGTGTTGTACATTATACCAGGATGCTTTTCAAGGTGCTAATGTGGCATAAAGAGCCGTAAGATATTCTAAGTTGCCGTACGATGTTTAAATGACTCGGAGGAATTCATTAGGTTTATTATGGAGTTTTAAGGTTTCGTACGGTGATGTAAGGTGTTCTTAGGTGTTTTAAGGCATCCTAAGTTATACTAACGTGCTTCTCATGGTGCTAATGTGCATACAGAGTCGTAAGATGTCCTAAGTTGTCGTACAATGTTCAAAGGACTCAGACGAATTCATTAGATGTATTATAGAGTTTTAAGTTTACGTACGGTACTGTAAGGTGTTGTTAGGAGTTGTGTGGTGTTGTACATTATACCAACATGCTTTTCAAGGTGCGAATGTGGCATACAGAGCCGTAAGATATTCTAAGTTGTCGTACGATGTTTAAATGACTCGGAGTAATTCATTAGGTTTATTATGGAGTTTCAAGGTTTCGTACGGTGATGTAAGGTGTTCTTAGGTGTTTTAAGGCGTCCTAAGTTATACTAACGTGCTTTTCAAGGTGCTAATGTGCATACAGAGTCGTAAGATGTCCTAAGTTGTCCTACAATGTTCAAAGGACTCAGACGAATTCATTAGGTGTATTATGGAGTTTTAAGTTTACGTACGGTACTGTAAGGTGTTGTTAGGAGTTGTGTGGTGTTGTACATTATACCAGGATGCTTTTCAAGGTGCTAACTTGGCATATAGAGCCGTAAGATATTCTAAGTTGCCGTACGATGTTTAAATGACTCGGAGTAATTCATTAGGTTTATTATGGAGTTTTAAGATTTCGTACGGTGATGTAAGGTGTTCTTAGGAGTTTTAAGGCGTCCTAAGTTATACTAACGTGCTTTTCAAGGTGCTAATGTGCATACAAAGTCGTAAGATGTCCTAAGTTGTCGTAAAATGTTTAAAGGACTCAGACGCATTCATTAGGTATATTATGGAGTTTTAAGGTTACATACGATACTGTAAGGTGTTGTGTGGAGTTGTGTGGTGTTGTACTTATACCAGGATGCTTTTTAAGGTGCTAATGTGGCATATAGAGCCGTAAGATATTCTAAGTTGCCGTACGATGTTTAAATGACTCGGAGGAATTCGTAAGGTTTATTATGGAGTTTTAAGGTTTCGAACGGTGATGTAAGGTGTTCTTAGGTGTTTTAAGGCGTCCTAAGTTATACTAACGTGCATTTCAAGGTGCTAATGTGCATACAGAGTCGTAAGATGTCCTAAGTTGTCGTACAATGTTCAAAGGACTCAGACGAATTCATTAGGTGTATTATGGAGTTTGGTATTGTAAGGTGTTGTGTGGAGTTGTGTGGTGTTGTACTTATACCAGGATGCTTTTTAAGGTGCTAATGTGGCATATAGAGCCGTAAGATATTCTAAGTTGCCGTACGATGTTTAAATGACTCGGAGGAATTCGTAAGGTTTATTATGGAGTTTTAAGGTTTCGAACGGTGATGTAAGGTGTTCTTAGGTGTTTTAAGGCGTCCTAAGTTATACTAACGTGCATTTCAAGGTGCTAATGTGCATACAGAGTCGTAAGATGTCCTAAGTTGTCGTACAATGTTCAAAGGACTCAGATGAATTCATTAGGTGTATTATGGAGTTTGGTATTGTAAGGTGTTGTTAGGAGTTGTGTGGTGTTGTACATTCTACCAACATGCTTCTCAAGGTGCGAATGTGGCATATAGAGCCGTAAGATATTCTAAGTTGCCGTACGATGTTTAAATGACTCGGAGGAATTCGTATGGTTTATTATGGAGTTTTAAGGTTTCGAACGGTGATGTAAGGTGTTCTTAGGAGTTTTAAGGCGTCCTAAGTTATACTAACATGCTTTTCAAGGTGCTAATGTGCATACAAAGTCGTAAGATGTCCTAAGTTGTCGTACAATGTTTAAAGGACTCAGACGAATTCATTAGGTGTATTATGGAGTTTGGTATTGTAAGGTGTTGTTAGGAGTTGTGTGGTGTTGTACATTCTACCAACATGCTTTTCAAGGTGCGAATGTGGCATATAGAGCCGTAAGATATTCTAAGTTGTCGTACGATGTTTTAGTGACTCGGAGGAATTCATTAGGTTTATTATGGAGTTTTAAGGTTTCGTACGGTGATGTAAGGTGTTCTTAGGTGTTTTAAGGCGTCCTAAGTTATACTAACGTGCTTCTCATGGTGCTAATGTGCATACAGAGTCGTAAGATGTCCTAAGTTGTCGTACAATGTTCAAAGGACTCAGACGAATTCATTAGATGTATTATAGAGTTTTAAGTTTACGTACGGTACTGTAAGGTGTTGTTAGGAGTTGTGTGGTGTTGTACATTATACCAACATGCTTTTCAAGGTGCGAATGTGGCATACAGAGCCGTAAGATATTCTAAGTTGTCGTACGATGTTTAAATGACTCGGAGTAATTCATTAGGTTTATTATGGAGTTTCAAGGTTTCGTACGGTGATGTAAGGTGTTCTTAGGTGTTTTAAGGCGTCCTAAGTTATACTAACGTGCTTTTCAAGGTGCTAATGTGCATACAGAGTCGTAAGATGTCCTAAGTTGTCCTACAATGTTCAAAGGACTCAGACGAATTCATTAGGTGTATTATGGAGTTTTAAGTTTACGTACGGTACTGTAAGGTGTTGTTAGGAGTTGTGTGGTGTTGTACATTATACCAACATGCTTTTCAAGGTGCGAATGTGGAATACAGAGCCGTAAGATATTCTAAGTTGTCGTACGATGTTTAAATGACTCGGAGTAATTCATTAGGTTTATTATGGAGTTTTAAGATTTCGTACGGTGATGTAAGGTGTTCTTAGGAGTTTTAAGGCGTCCTAAGTTATACTAACGTGCTTTTCAAGGTGCTAATGTGCATACAAAGTCGTAAGATGTCCTAAGTTGTCGTAAAATGTTTAAAGGACTCAGACGCATTCATTAGGTATATTATGGAGTTTTAAGGTTACATACGATACTGTAAGGTGTTGTGTGGAGTTGTGTGGTGTTGTACTTATACCAGGATGCTTTTTAAGGTGCTAATGTGGCATATAGAGCCGTAAGATATTCTAAGTTGCCGTACGATGTTTAAATGACTCGGAGGAATTCGTAAGGTTTATTATGGAGTTTTAAGGTTTCGAACGGTGATGTAAGGTGTTCTTAGGTGTTTTAAGGCGTCCTAAGTTATACTAACGTGCATTTCAAGGTGCTAATGTGCATACAGAGTCGTAAGATGTCCTAAGTTGTCGTACAATGTTCAAAGGACTCAGACGAATTCATTAGGTGTATTATGGAGTTTGGTATTGTAAGGTGTTGTTAGGAGTTGTGTGGTGTTGTACATTCTACCAACATGCTTTTCAAGGTGCGAATGTGGCATATAGAGCCGTAAGATATTCTAAGTTGTCGTACGATGTTTAAATGACTCGGAGGAATTCATTAGGTTTATTATGGAGTTTTAAGGTTTCGTACGGTGATGTAAGGTGTTATTAGGTGTTTTAAGGCGTCCTAAGTTATACTAACGTGCTTTTCAAGGTGCTAATGTGCATACAGAGTCGTAAGATGTCCTAAGTTGTCCTACAATGTTCAAAGGACTCAGACGAATTCATTAGGTGTATTATGGAGTTTTAAGTTTACGTACGGTACTGTAAGGTGTTGTTAGGAGTTGTGTGGTGTTGTACATTATACCAACATGCTTTTCAAGGTGCGAATGTGGAATACAGAGCCGTAAGATATTCTAAGTTGTCGTACGATGTTTAAATGACTCGGAGTAATTCATTAGGTTTATTATGGAGTTTTAAGATTTCGTACGGTGATGTAAGGTGTTCTTAGGAATTTTAAGGCGTCCTAAGTTATACTAACGTGCTTTTCAAGGTGCTAATGTGCATACAAAGTCGTAAGATGTCCTAAGTTGTCGTAAAATGTTTAAAGGACTCAGACGCATTCATTAGGTATATTATGGAGTTTTAAGGTTACATACGATACTGTAAGGTGTTGTGTGGAGTTGTGTGGTGTTGTACTTATACCAGGATGCTTTTTAAGGTGCTAATGTGGCATATAGAGCCGTAAGATATTCTAAGTTGCCGTACGATGTTTAAATGACTCGGAGGAATTCGTAAGGTTTATTATGGAGTTTTAAGGTTTCGAACGGTGATGTAAGGTGTTCTTAGGTGTTTTAAGGCGTCCTAAGTTATACTAACGTGCATTTCAAGGTGCTAATGTGCATACAGAGTCGTAAGATGTCCTAAGTTGTCGTACAATGTTCAAAGGACTCAGACGAATTCATTAGGTGTATTATGGAGTTTGGTATTGTAAGGTGTTGTTAGGAGTTGTGTGGTGTTGTACATTCTACCAACATGCTTTTCAAGGTGCGAATGTGGCATATAGAGCCGTAAGATATTCTAAGTTGTCGTACGATGTTTAAATGACTCGGAGGAATTCATTAGGTTTATTATGGAGTTTTAAGGTTTCGTACGGTGATGTAAGGTGTTATTAGGTGTTTTAAGGCGTCCTAAGTTATACTAACGTGCTTTTCAAGGTGCTAATGTGCATACAGAGTCGTAAGATGTCCTAAGTTGTCCTACAATGTTCAAAGGACTCAGACGAATTCATTAGGTGTATTATGGAGTTTTAAGTTTACGTACGGTACTGTAAGGTGTTGTTAGGAGTTGTGTGGTGTTGTACATTATACCAGGATGCTTTTCAAGGTGCTAACTTGGCATATAGAGCCGTAAGATATTCTAAGTTGCCGTACGATGTTTAAATGACTCGGAAGAATTCATTAGGTTTATTATGATGTTTTAAGATTTCGTACGGTGATTATAGGTGTTCTTAGGAGTTTTAAGGCGTCCTAAGTTATACTAACATGCTTTTCAAGGTGCTAATGTGCATACAAAGTCGTAAGATGTCCTAAGTTGTCGTACAATGTTTAAAGGACTCAGACGAATTCATTAGGTGTATTATGGAGTTTGGTATTGTAAGGTGTTGTTAGGAGTTGTGTGGTGTTGTACATTCTACCAACATGCTTTTCAAGGTGCGAATGTGGCATATAGAGCCGTAAGATATTCTAAGTTGTCGTACGATGTTTTAATGACTCGGAGGAATTCATTAGGTTTATTATGGAGTTTTAAGGTTTCGTACGGTGATGTAAGGTGTTCTTAGTTGTTTTAAGGCGTCCTAAGTTATACTAACGTGCTTCTCATGGTGCTAATGTGCATACAGAGTCGTAAGATGTCCTAAGTTGTCCTACAATGTTCAAAGGACTCAGACGAATTCATTAGGTGTATTATGGAGTTTTAAGTTTACGTACGGTACTGTAAGGTGTTGTTAGGAGTTGTGTGGTGTTGTACATTATACCAACATGCTTTTCAAGGTGCGAATGTGGAATACAGAGCCGTAAGATATTCTAAGTTGTCGTACGATGTTTAAATGACTCGGAGTAATTCATTAGGTTTATTATGGAGTTTTAAGATTTCGTACGGTGATGTAAGGTGTTCTTAGGAGTTTTAAGGCGTCCTAAGTTATACTAACGTGCTTTTCAAGGTGCTAATGTGCATACAAAGTCGTAAGATGTCCTAAGTTGTCGTAAAATGTTTAAAGGACTCAGACGAATTCATTAGGTGTATTATGGAGTTTTAAGTTTACGTACGGTACTGTAAGGTGTTGTTAGGAGTTGTGTGGTGTTGTACATTATACCAACATGCTTTTCAAGGTGCTAATGTGGCATATAGAGCCGTAAGATATTCTAAGTTGCCGTACGATGTTTAAATGACTCGGAGGAATTCGTAAGGTTTATTATAGAGTTTTAAGGTTTCGTACGGTGATGTAAGGTGTTCTTAGGAGTTTTAAGGCGTCCTAAGTTATACTAACGTGCTTTTCAAGGTGCTAATGTGCATACAAAGTCGTAAGATGTCCTAAGTTGTCGTACAATGTTTAAAGGACTCAGACGAATTCATTAGGTATATTATGGAGTTTTAAGGTTACATACGATACTGTAAGGTGTTGTGTGGAGTTGTGTGGTGTTGTACTTATACCAGGATGCTTTTCAAGGTGCTAATGTGGCATATAGAGCCGTAAGATATTCTAAGTTGTCGTACGATGTTTAAATGACTCGGAGGAATTCGTAAGGTTTATTATGGAGTTTTAAGGTTTCGAACGGTGATGTAAGGTGTTCTTAGGTGTTTTAAGGCGTCCTAAGTTATACTAACGTGCATTTCAAGGTGCTAATGTGCATACAGAGTCGTAAGATGTCCTAAGTTGTCGTACAATGTTCAAAGGACTCAGACGAATTCATTAGGTGTATTATGGAGTTTGGTATTGTAAGGTGTTGTTAGGAGTTGTGTGGTGTTGTACATTCTACCAACATGCTTTTCAAGGTGCGAGTGTGGCATATAGAGCCGTAAGATATTCTAAGTTGTCGTACGATGTTTAAATGACTCGGAGGAATTCATTAGGTTTATTATGGAGTTTTAAGGTTTCGTACGGTGATGTAAGGTGTTCTTAGGTGTTTTAAGGTGTCCTAAGTTATACTAACGTGCTTTTCAAGGTGCTAATGTGCATACAGAGTCGTAAGATGTCCTAAGTTGTCCTACAATGTTCAAAGGACTCAGACGAATTCATTAGGTGTATTATGGAGTTTTAAGTTTACGTACGGTACTGTAAGGTGTTGTTAGGAGTTGTGTGGTGTTGTACATTATACCAGGATGCTTTTCAAGGTGCTAACTTGGTATATAGAGCCGTAAGATATTCTAAGTTGCCGTACGATGTTTAAATGACTCGGAAGAATTCATTAGGTTTATTATGATGTTTTAAGATTTCGTACGGTGATTATAGGTGTTCTTAGGAGTTTTAAGGCGTCCTAAGTTATACTAACATGCTTTTCAAGGTGCTAATGTGCATACAAAGTCGTAAGATGTCCTAAGTTGTCGTACAATGTTTAAAGGACTCAGACGAATTCATTAGGTGTATTATGGAGTTTGGTATTGTAAGGTGTTGTTAGGAGTTGTGTGGTGTTGTACATTCTACCAACATGCTTTTCAAGGTGCGAATGTGGCATATAGAGCCGTAAGATATTCTAAGTTGTCGTACGATGTTTTAATGACTCGGAGGAATTCATTAGGTTTATTATGGAGTTTTAAGGTTTCGTACGGTGATGTAAGGTGTTCTTAGGTGTTTTAAGGCGTCCTAAGTTATACTAACGTGCTTCTCATGGTGCTAATGTGCATACAGAGTCGTAAGATGTCCTAAGTTGTCGTACAATGTTCAAAGGACTCAGACGAATTCATTAGATGTATTATAGAGTTTTAAGTTTACGTACGGTACTGTAAGGTGTTGTTAGGAGTTGTGTGGTGTTGTACATTATACCAACATGCTTTTCAAGGTGCGAATGTGGCATACAGAGCCGTAAGATATTCTAAGTTGTCGTACGATGTTTAAATGACTCGGAGTAATTCATTAGGTTTATTATGGAGTTTCAAGGTTTCGTACGGTGATGTAAGGTGTTCTTAGGTGTTTTAAGGCGTCCTAAGTTATACTAACGTGCTTTTCAAGGTGCTAATGTGCATACAGAGTCGTAAGATGTCCTAAGTTGTCCTACAATGTTCAAAGGACTCAGACGAATTCTATAGGTGTATTATGGAGTTTTAAGTTTACGTACGGTACTGTAAGGTGTTGTTAGGAGTTGTGTGGTGTTGTACATTATACCAACATGCTTTTCAAGGTGCTAATGTGGCATATAGAGCCGTAAGATATTCTAAGTTGCCGTACGATGTTTAAATGACTCGGAGGAATTCGTAAGGTTTATTATGGAGTTTTAAGGTTTCGTACGGTGATGTAAGGTGTTCTTAGGAGTTTTAAGGCGTCCTAAGTTATACTAACGTGCTTTTCAAGGTGCTAATGTGCATACAAAGTCGTAAGATGTCCTAAGTTGTCGTACAATGTTTAAAGGACTCAGACGAATTCATTAGGTATATTATGGAGTTTTAAGGTTACATACGATACTGTAAGGTGTTGTGTGGAGTTGTGTGGTGTTGTACTTATACCAGGATGCTTTTCAAGGTGCTAATGTGGCATATAGAGCCGTAAGATATTCTAAGTTGTCGTACGATGTTTAAATGACTCGGAGGAATTCGTAAGGTTTATTATGGAGTTTTAAGGTTTCGAACGGTGATGTAAGGTGTTCTTAGGTGTTTTAAGGCGTCCTAAGTTATACTAACGTGCATTTCAAGGTGCTAATGTGCATACAGAGTCGTAAGATGTCCTAAGTTGTCGTACAATGTTCAAAGGACTCAGACGAATTCATTAGGTGTATTATGGAGTTTGGTATTGTAAGGTGTTGTTAGGAGTTGTGTGGTGTTGTACATTCTACCAACATGCTTTTCAAGGTGCGAATGTGGCATATAGAGCCGTAAGATATTCTAAGTTGTCGTACGATGTTTAAATGACTCGGAGGAATTCATTAGGTTTATTATGGAGTTTTAAGGTTTCGTACGGTGATGTAAGGTGTTCTTAGGTGTTTTAAGGCGTCCTAAGTTATACTAACGTGCTTTTCAAGGTGCTAATGTGCATACAGAGTCGTAAGATGTCCTAAGTTGTCCTACAATGTTCAAAGGACTCAGACGAATTCATTAGGTGTATTATGGAGTTTTAAGTTTACGTACGGTACTGTAAGGTGTTGTTAGGAGTTGTGTGGTGTTGTACATTATACCAGGATGCTTTTCAAGGTGCTAACTTGGTATATAGAGCCGTAAGATATTCTAAGTTGCCGTACGATGTTTAAATGACTCGGAAGAATTCATTAGGTTTATTATGATGTTTTAAGATTTCGTACGGTGATTATAGGTGTTCTTAGGAGTTTTAAGGCGTCCTAAGTTATACTAACATGCTTTTCAAGGTGCTAATGTGCATACAAAGTCGTAAGATGTCCTAAGTTGTCGTACAATGTTTAAAGGACTCAGACGAATTCATTAGGTGTATTATGGAGTTTGGTATTGTAAGGTGTTGTTAGGAGTTGTGTGGTGTTGTACATTCTACCAACATGCTTTTCAAGGTGCGAATGTGGCATATAGAGCCGTAAGATATTCTAAGTTGTCGTACGATGTTTTAATGACTCGGAGGAATTCATTAGGTTTATTATGGAGTTTTAAGGTTTCGTACGGTGATGTAAGGTGTTCTTAGGTGTTTTAAGGCGTCCTAAGTTATACTAACGTGCTTCTCATGGTGCTAATGTGCATACAGAGTCGTAAGATGTCCTAAGTTGTCGTACAATGTTCAAAGGACTCAGACGAATTCATTAGATGTATTATAGAGTTTTAAGTTTACGTACGGTACTGTAAGGTGTTGTTAGGAGTTGTGTGGTGTTGCACATTATACCAACATGCTTTTCAAGGTGCGAATGTGGCATACAGAGCCGTAAGATATTCTAAGTTGTCGTACGATGTTTAAATGACTCGGAGTAATTCATTAGGTTTTGTTATGGAGTTTTAAGATTTCGTACGGTGATGTAAGGTGTTCTTAGGTGTTTTAAGGCGTCCTAAGTTATACTAACGTGCTTCTCATGGTGCTAATGTGCATACAGAGTCGTAAGATGTCCTAAGTTGTCGTACAATGTTCAAAGGACTCAGACGAATTCATTAGATGTATTATAGAGTTTTAAGTTTACGTACGGTACTGTAAGGTGTTGTTAGGAGTTGTGTGGTGTTGTACATTATACCAACATGCTTTTCAAGGTGCGAATGTGGCATACAGAGCCGTAAGATATTCTAAGTTGTCGTACGATGTTTAAATGACTCGGAGTAATTCATTAGGTTTATTATGGAGTTTTAAGATTTCGTACGGTGATGTAAGGTGTTCTTAGGAGTTTTAAGGCGTCCTAAGTTATACTAACGTGCTTTTCAAGGTGCTAATGTGCATACAAAGTCGTAAGATGTCCTAAGTTGTCGTACAATGTTTAAAGGACTCAGACGAATTCATTAGGTGTATTATGGAGTTTGGTATTGTAAGGTGTTGTTAGGAGTTGTGTGGTGTTGTACATTCTACCAACATGCTTTTCAAGGTGCGAATGTGGCATATAGAGCCGTAAGATATTCTAAGTTGTCGTACGATGTTTAAATGACTCGGAGGAATTCATTAGGTTTATTATGGAGTTTTAAGGTTTCGTACGGTGATGTAAGGTGTTCTTAGGTGTTTTAAGGCGTCCTAAGTTATACTAACGTGCTTTTCAAGGTGCTAATGTGCATACAAAGTCGTAAGATGTCCTAAGTTGTCGTACAATGTTTAAAGGACTCAGACGAATTCATTAGGTATATTATGGTGTTTTAAGGTTACATACGATACTGTAAGGTGTTGTGTGGAGTTGTGTGGTGTTGTACTTATACCAGGATGCTTTTTAAGGTGCTAATGTGGCATATAGAGCCGTAAGATATTCTAAGTTGCCGTACGATGTTTAAATGACTCGGAGGAATTCGTAAGGTTTATTATGGAGTTTTAAGGTTTCGAACGGTGATGTAAGGTGTTCTTAGGTGTTTTAAGGCGTCCTAAGTTATACTAACGTGCATTTCAATGTGCTAATGTGCATACAGAGTCGTAAGATGTCCTAAGTTGTCGTACAATGTTCAAAGGACTCAGACGAATTCATTAGGTGTATTATGGAGTTTGGTATTGTAAGGTGTTGTTAGGAGTTGTGTGGTGTTGTACATTCTACCAACATGCTTTTCAAGGTGCGAATGTGGCATATAGAGCCGTAAGATATTCTAAGTTGTCGTACGATGTTTTAATGACTCGGAGGAATTCATTAGGTTTATTATGGAGTTTTAAGGTTTCGTACGGTGATGTAAGGTGTTCTTAGGTGTTTTAAGGCGTCCTAAGTTATACTAACGTGCTTCTCATGGTGCTAATGTGCATACAGAGTCGTAAGATGTCCTAAGTTGTCGTACAATGTTCAAAGGACTCAGACGAATTCATTAGATGTATTATAGAGTTTTAAGTTTACGTACGGTACTGTAAGGTGTTGTTAGGAGTTGTGTGGTGTTGCACATTATACCAACATGCTTTTCAAGGTGCGAATGTGGCATACAGAGCCGTAAGATATTCTAAGTTGTCGTACGATGTTTAAATGACTCGGAGTAATTCATTAGGTTTTGTTATGGAGTTTTAAGATTTCGTACGGTGATGTAAGGTGTTCTTAGGTGTTTTAAGGCGTCCTAAGTTATACTAACGTGCTTCTCATGGTGCTAATGTGCATACAGAGTCGTAAGATGTCCTAAGTTGTCGTACAATGTTCAAAGGACTCAGACGAATTCATTAGATGTATTATAGAGTTTTAAGTTTACGTACGGTACTGTAAGGTGTTGTTAGGAGTTGTGTGGTGTTGTACATTATACCAACATGCTTTTCAAGGTGCGAATGTGGCATACAGAGCCGTAAGATATTCTAAGTTGTCGTACGATGTTTAAATGACTCGGAGTAATTCATTAGGTTTATTATGGAGTTTTAAGATTTCGTACGGTGATGTAAGGTGTTCTTAGGAGTTTTAAGGCGTCCTAAGTTATACTAACGTGCTTTTCAAGGTGCTAATGTGCATACAAAGTCGTAAGATGTCCTAAGTTGTCGTACAATGTTTAAAGGACTCAGACGAATTCATTAGGTGTATTATGGAGTTTGGTATTGTAAGGTGTTGTTAGGAGTTGTGTGGTGTTGTACATTCTACCAACATGCTTTTCAAGGTGCGAATGTGGCATATAGAGCCGTAAGATATTCTAAGTTGTCGTACGATGTTTAAATGACTCGGAGGAATTCATTAGGTTTATTATGGAGTTTTAAGGTTTCGTACGGTGATGTAAGGTGTTCTTAGGTGTTTTAAGGCGTCATAAGTTATACTAACGTGCTTTTCAAGGTGCTAATGTGCATACAAAGTCGTAAGATGTCCTAAGTTGTCGTACAATGTTTAAAGGACTCAGACGAATTCATTAGGTATATTATGGTGTTTTAAGGTTACATACGATACTGTAAGGTGTTGTGTGGAGTTGTGTGGTGTTGTACTTATACCAGGATGCTTTTTAAGGTGCTAATGTGGCATATAGAGCCGTAAGATATTCTAAGTTGCCGTACGATGTTTAAATGACTCGGAGGAATTCGTAAGGTTTATTATGGAGTTTTAAGGTTTCGAACGGTGATGTAAGGTGTTCTTAGGTGTTTTAAGGCGTCCTAAGTTATACTAACGTGCATTTCAATGTGCTAATGTGCATACAGAGTCGTAAGATGTCCTAAGTTGTCGTACAATGTTCAAAGGACTCAGACGAATTCATTAGGTGTATTATGGAGTTTGGTATTGTAAGGTGTTGTTAGGAGTTGTGTGGTGTTGTACATTCTACCAACATGCTTTTCAAGGTGCGAATGTGGCATATAGAGCCGTAAGATATTCTAAGTTGTCGTACGATGTTTAAATGACTCGGAGGAATTCATTAGGTTTATTATGGAGTTTTAAGGTTTCGTACGGTGATGTAAGGTGTTCTTAGGTGTTTTAAGGCGTCCTAAGTTATACTAACGTGCTTTTCAAGGTGCTAATGTGCATACAGAGTCGTAAGATGTCCTAAGTTGTCCTACAATGTTCAAAGGACTCAGACGAATTCATTAGGTGTATTATGGAGTTTTAAGTTTACGTACGGTACTGTAAGGTGTTGTTAGGAGTTGTGTGGTGTTGTACATTATACCAGGATGCTTTTCAAGGTGCTAACTTGGCATATAGAGCCGTAAGATATTCTAAGTTGCCGTACGATGTTTAAATGACTCGGAAGAATTCATTAGGTTTATTATGATGTTTTAAGATTTCGTACGGTGATTATAGGTGTTCTTAGGAGTTTTAAGGCGTCCTAAGTTATACTAACATGCTTTTCAAGGTGCTAATGTGCATACAAAGTCGTAAGATGTCCTAAGTTGTCGTACAATGTTTAAAGGACTCAGACGAATTCATTAGGTGTATTATGGAGTTTGGTATTGTAAGGTGTTGTTAGGAGTTGTGTGGTGTTGTACATTCTACCAACATGCTTTTCAAGGTGCGAATGTGGCATATAGAGCCGTAAGATATTCTAAGTTGTCGTACGATGTTTTAATGACTCGGAGGAATTCATTAGGTTTATTATGGAGTTTTAAGGTTTCGTACGGTGATGTAAGGTGTTCTTAGGTGTTTTAAGGCGTCCTAAGTTATACTAACGTGCTTCTCATGGTGCTAATGTGCATACAGAGTCGTAAGATGTCCTAAGTTGTCGTACAATGTTCAAAGGACTCAGACGAATTCATTAGATGTATTATAGAGTTTTAAGTTTACGTACGGTACTGTAAGGTGTTGTTAGGAGTTGTGTGGTGTTGTACATTATACCAACATGCTTTTCAAGGTGCGAATGTGGCATACAGAGCCGTAAGATATTCTAAGTTGTCGTACGATGTTTAAATGACTCGGAGTAATTCATTAGGTTTATTATGGAGTTTCAAGGTTTCGTACGGTGATGTAAGGTGTTCTTAGGTGTTTTAAGGCGTCCTAAGTTATACTAACGTGCTTTTCAAGGTGCTAATGTGCATACAGAGTCGTAAGATGTCCTAAGTTGTCCTACAATGTTCAAAGGACTCAGACGAATTCATTAGGTGTATTATGGAGTTTTAAGTTTACGTACGGTACTGTAAGGTGTTGTTAGGAGTTGTGTGGTGTTGTACATTATACCAACATGCTTTTCAAGGTGCGAATGTGGAATACAGAGCCGTAAGATATTCTAAGTTGTCGTACGATGTTTAAATGACTCGGAGTAATTCATTAGGTTTATTATGGAGTTTTAAGATTTCGTACGGTGATGTAAGGTGTTCTTAGGAGTTTTAAGGCGTCCTAAGTAATACTAACGTGCTTTTCAAGGTGCTAATGTGCATACAAAGTCGTAAGATGTCCTAAGTTGTCGTACAATGTTTAAAGGACTCAGACGAATTCATTAGGTATATTATGGAGTTTTAAAGTTACATACGATACTGTAAGGTGTTGTGTGGAGTTGTGTGGTGTTGTACTTATACCAGGATGCTTTTCAAGGTGCTAATGTGGCATATAGAGCCGTAAGATATTTTAAGTTGTCGTACGATGTTTAAATGACTCGGAGGAATTCGTAAGGTTTATTATGGAGTTTTAAGGTTTCGAACGGTGATGTAAGGTGTTCTTAGGTGTTTTAAGGCGTCCTAAGTTATACTAACGTGCATTTCAAGGTGCTAATGTGCATACAGAGTCGTAAGATGTCCTAAGTTGTCGTACAATGTTCAAAGGACTCAGACGAATTCATTAGGTGTATTATGGAGTTTGGTATTGTAAGGTGTTGTTAGGAGTTGTGTGGTGTTGTACATTCTACCAACATGCTTTTCAAGGTGCGAATGTGGCATATAGAGCCGTAAGATATTCTAAGTTGTCGTACGATGTTTAAATGACTCGGAGGAATTCATTAGGTTTATTATGGAGTTTTAAGGTTTCGTACGGTGATGTAAGGTGTTCTTAGGTGTTTTAAGGTGTCCTAAGTTATACTAACGTGCTTTTCAAGGTGCTAATGTGCATACAGAGTCGTAAGATGTCCTAAGTTGTCCTACAATGTTCAAAGGACTCAGACGAATTCATTAGGTGTATTATGGAGTTTTAAGTTTACGTACGGTACTGTAAGGTGTTGTGTGGTGTTGTACATTATACCAACATGCTTTTCAAGGTGCGAATGTGGCATACAGAGCCGTAAGATATTCTAAGTTGTCGTACGATGTTTAAATGACTCGGAGGAATTCATTAGCTTTATTATAGAGTTTTAATATTTCGTACGGTGATGTAAGGTGTTCTTAGGAGTTTTACGGCGTCCTAAGTTATACTAACGTGCTTTTCAAGGTGCTTATGTGCAAACAGAGTCGTAAGATGTCCTAAGTTGCCGTACGATGTTCAAAGGAATCAGACGAATTCATTAGGTGTATTATGGAGTTTTAAGTTTACGTACGGTACTGTAAGGTGTTGTTAGGAGTTGTGTGGTGTTGTACATTCTACCAACATGCTTTTCAAGGTGCGAATGTGGCATATAGAGCCGTAAGATATTCTAAGTTGTCGTACGATGTTTAAATGACTCGGAGGAATTCATTAGGTTTATTATGGAGTTTTAAGATTTCGTACAGTGATGTAAGGTGTTCTTAGGAGTTTTAAGGCGTCCTAAGTTATACTAACGTGCTTTTCAAGGTGCAAATGTGCATACAGAGTCGTAAGATGTCCTAAGTTGTCATACGATGTTCAAAGGACTCAGACGAATTCATTAGGTGTATTATGGAGTTTTAAGTTTACGTACGGTACTGTAAGGTGTTGTTAGGAGTTGTGTGGTGTTGTACATTATACCAGGATGCTTTTCAATTTGCTAACTTGGCATATAGAGCCGTAAGATATTCTAAGTTGCCGTACGATGTTTAAATGACTCGGAAGAATTCATTAGGTTTATTATGATGTTTTAAGATTTCGTACGGTGATTATAGGTGTTCTTAGGAGTTTTAAGGCGTCCTAAGTTATACTAACATGCTTTTCAAGGTGCTAATGTGCATACAAAGTCGTAAGATGTCCTAAGTTGTCGTACAATGTTTAAAGGACTCAGACGAATTCATTAGGTGTATTAAGGAGTTTTAAGGTTACATACGATACTGTAAGGTGTTGTGTGGAGTTGTGTGGTGTTGTACATTATACCAGGATGCTTTTCAAGGTGCTAATGTGGCATATAAAGCCGTAAGATATTCTAAGTTGTCGTACGATATTTAAATGACTCGGAGGAATTCATTATGTTTATTATGGAGTTTTAAGGTTTCGTACCGTGATGTAAGGTGTTCTTAGGAGTTTTAAGGCGTCCTAATTTATACTATACGTGCTTTTCAAGGTGCTAATGTGCATAGAGAGTCGTAAGATGTCCTAAGTTGTCGTAGATGTTCAAAAGACTCAGACGAATTCATTAGGTGTATTATGGAGTTTTAAGTTTACGTACGGTACTGTAAGGTGTTGTTAGGAGTTGTGTGTGTTGTACATTATACCAACATGCTTTTCAAGGTGCGAATGTGGCATACAGAGCCGTAGGATATTCTAAGTTGTCGTACGATGTTTAAATGACTCGGAGGAATTCATTAGGTTTATTATGGAGTTTTAAGGTTTCGTACGGTGATGTAAGGTGTTCTTAGGTGTTTTAAGGCGTCCTAAGTTATACTAACGTGCTTTTCAAGGTGCTAATGTGCATACAGAGTCGTAAGATGTCCTAAGTTGTCCTACAATGTTCAAAGGACTCAGACGAATTCATTAGGTGTATTATGGAGTTTTAAGTTTACGTACGGTACTGTAAGGTGTTGTTAGGAGTTGTGTGGTGTTGTACATTATACCAGGATGCTTTTCAAGGTGCTAATTTGGCATATAGAGCCGTAAGATATTCTAAGTTGCCGTACGATGTTTAAATGACTCGGAGTAATTCATTAGGTTTATTATGATGTTTTAAGATTTCGTACGGTGATTAAAGGTGTTCTTAGGAGTTTTAAAGCGTCCTAAGTTATACTAACGTGCTTTTCAAGGTGCTAATGTGCATACAAAGTCGTAAGATGTCCTAAGTTGTCGTACAATGTTTAAAAGACTCAGACGAATTCATTAGGTGTATTAAGGAGTTTTAAGGTTACATACGATACTGTAAGGTGTTGTGTGGAGTTGTGTGGTGTTGTACATTATACCAGGATGCTTTTCAAGGTGCTAATGTGGCATATAGAGCCGTAAGATATTCTAAGTTGTCGTACGATATTTAAATGACTCGGAGGAATTCATTATGTTTATTATGGAGTTTTAAGGTTTCGTACCGTGATGTAAGGTGTTCTTAGGAGTTTTAAGGCGTCCTAAGTTATACTATACGTGCTTTTCAAGGTGCTAATGAGCATAGAGAGTCGTAAGATGTCCTAAGTTGTCGTAGATGTTCAAAAGACTCAGACGAATTCATTAGGTGTATTATGGAGTTTTAAGTTTACGTACGGTACTGTAAGGTGTTGTTAGGAGTTGTGTGTGTTGTACATTATACAAACATGCTTTTCAAGGTGCGAATGTGGCATACAGAGCCGTAAGATATTCTAAGTTGCCGTACGATGTTTAAATGACTCGGAGTAATTCATTAGGTTTATTATGGAGTTTTAAGATTTCGTACGGTGATGTAAGGTGTTCTTAGGAGTTTTAAGGCGTCCTAAGTTATACTAACGTGCTTTTCAAGGTGCTAATGTGCAAACAGAGTCGTAAGATGTCCTAAGTTGCCGTACGATGTTCAAAGGACTCAGACGAATTCATTAGGTGTATTATGGAGTTTTAAGTTTACGTACGGTACTGTAAGGTGTTGTGTGGTGTTGTACATTATACCAACATGCTTTTCAAGGTGCGAATGTGGCATACAGAGCCGTAAGATATTCTAAGTTGTCGTACGATGTTTAAATGACTCGGAGGAATTCATTAGCTTTATTATAGAGTTTTAATATTTCGTACGGTGATGTAAGGTGTTCTTAGGAGTTTTACGGCGTCCTAAGTTATACTAACGTGCTTTTCAAGGTGCTTATGTGCAAACAGAGTCGTAAGATGTCCTAAGTTGCCGTACGATGTTCAAAGGAATCAGACGAATTCATTAGGTGTATTATGGAGTTTTAAGTTTACGTACGGTACTGTAAGGTGTTGTTAGGAGTTGTGTGGTGTTGTACATTCTACCAACATGCTTTTCAAGGTGCGAATGTGGCATATAGAGCCGTAAGATATTCTAAGTTGTCGTACGATGTTTAAATGACTCGGAGGAATTCATTAGGTTTATTATGGAGTTTTAAGATTTCGTACAGTGATGTAAGGTGTTCTTAGGAGTTTTAAGGCGTCCTAAGTTATACTAACGTGCTTTTCAAGGTGCAAATGTGCATACAGAGTCGTAAGATGTCCTAAGTTGTCATACGATGTTCAAAGGACTCAGACGAATTCATTAGGTGTATTATGGAGTTTTAAGTTTACGTACGGTACTGTAAGGTGTTGTTAGGAGTTGTGTGGTGTTGTACATTATACCAGGATGCTTTTCAATTTGCTAACTTGGCATATAGAGCCGTAAGATATTCTAAGTTGCCGTACGATGTTTAAATGACTCGGAAGAATTCATTAGGTTTATTATGATGTTTTAAGATTTCGTACGGTGATTATAGGTGTTCTTAGGAGTTTTAAGGCGTCCTAAGTTATACTAACATGCTTTTCAAGGTGCTAATGTGCATACAAAGTCGTAAGATGTCCTAAGTTGTCGTACAATGTTTAAAGGACTCAGACGAATTCATTAGGTGTATTAAGGAGTTTTAAGGTTACATACGATACTGTAAGGTGTTGTGTGGAGTTGTGTGGTGTTGTACATTATACCAGGATGCTTTTCAAGGTGCTAATGTGGCATATAAAGCCGTAAGATATTCTAAGTTGTCGTACGATATTTAAATGACTCGGAGGAATTCATTATGTTTATTATGGAGTTTTAAGGTTTCGTACCGTGATGTAAGGTGTTCTTAGGAGTTTTAAGGCGTCCTAATTTATACTATACGTGCTTTTCAAGGTGCTAATGTGCATAGAGAGTCGTAAGATGTCCTAAGTTGTCGTAGATGTTCAAAAGACTCAGACGAATTCATTAGGTGTATTATGGAGTTTTAAGTTTACGTACGGTACTGTAAGGTGTTGTTAGGAGTTGTGTGTGTTGTACATTATACCAACATGCTTTTCAAGGTGCGAATGTGGCATACAGAGCCGTAGGATATTCTAAGTTGCCGTACGATGTTTAAATGACTCGGAGTAATTCATTAGGTTTATTATGGAGTTTTAAGATTTCGTACGGTGATGTAAGGTGTTCTTAGGAGTTTTAAGGCGTCCTAAGTTATACTAACGTGCTTTTCAAGGTGCTAATGTGCATACAAAGTCGTAAGATGTCCTAAGTTGTCGTACAATGTTTAAAGGACTCAGACGAATTCATTAGGTATATTATGGAGTTTTAAGGTTACATACGATACTGTAAGGTGTTGTGTGGAGTTGTGTGGTGTTGTACTTATACCAGGATGCTTTTCAAGGTGCTAATGTGGCATATAGAGCCGTAAGATATTCTAAGTTGCCGTACGATGTTTAAATGACTCGGAGGAATTCGTATGGTTTATTATGGAGTTTTAAGGTTTCGAACGGTGATGTAAGGTGTTCTTAGGTGTTTTAAGGCGTCCTAAGTTATACTAACGTGCATTTCAAGGTGCTAATGTGCATACAGAGTCGTAAGATGGCCTAAGTTGTCGTACAATGTTCAAAGGACTCAGACGAATTCATTAGGTGTATTATGGAGTTTGGTATTGTAAGGTGTTGTTAGGAGTTGTGTGGTGTTGTACATTATACCCGGAGGCTTTTCAAGGTGCTAATGTGGCATAAAGAGCCGTAAGATATTCTAAGTTGCCGTACGATGTTTAAATAACTCGGAGGAATTCATTAGGTTTATTATGGAGTTTTAAGGTTTCGTACGGTGATGTAAGGTGTTCTTAGGTGTTTTAAGGCATCCTAAGTTATACTAACGTGCTTTTCATGGTGCTAATGTGCATACAGAGTCGTAAGATGTCCTAAGTTGTCGTACAATGTTCAAAGGACTCAGACGAATTCATTAGATGTATTATAGAGTTTTAAGTTTACGTACGGTACTGTAAGGTGTTGTTAGGAGTTGTGTGGTGTTGTACATTATACCAACATGCTTTTCAAGGTGCGAATGTGGCATACAGAGCCGTAAGATATTCTAAGTTGTCGTACGATGTTTAAATGACTCGGAGTAATTCATTAGGTTTATTATGGAGTTTCAAGGTTTCGTACGGTGATGTAAGGTGTTCTTAGGTGTTTTAAGGCGTCCTAAGTTATACTAACGTGCTTTTCAAGGTGCTAATGTGCATACAGAGTCGTAAGATGTCCTAAGTTGTCCTACAATGTTCAAAGGACTCAGACGAATTCATTAGGTGTATTATGGAGTTTTAAGTTTACGTACGGTACTGTAAGGTGTTGTTAGGAGTTGTGTGGTGTTGTACATTATACCAACATGCTTTTCAAGGTGCGAATGTGGAATACAGAGCCGTAAGATATTCTAAGTTGTCGTACGATGTTTAAATGACTCGGAGTAATTCATTAGGTTTATTATGGAGTTTTAAGATTTCGTACGGTGATGTAAGGTGTTCTTAGGAGTTTTAAGGCGTCCTAAGTTATACTAACGTGCTTTTCAAGGTGCTAATGTGCATACAAAGTCGTAAGATGTCCTAAGTTGTCGTACAATGTTTAAAGGACTCAGACGAATTCATTAGGTATATTATGGAGTTTTAAGGTTACATACGATACTGTAAGGTGTTGTGTGGAGTTGTGTGGTGTTGTACTTATACCAGGATGCTTTTTTTTTTTTGGGTAAAGGGTTACCCCGGTGATTCTATTATAAAGACAACCGTCAATGAAGTACAAGTAGTGAGGATGTGTTCCACACTAATTCATATATGGGAAAAACCCCATATATGTGAACAAAAACAACTAAACATCTAATTCAAAAATAAACAAACTAACAAGCCATCCACAAAGAATTGACAAAACAGCCAAAACCTGCCAAAAAGTCCCCATCCATTAGCCACCATCATCGAAAATGTAATTCCCACCATAGAAAATCCACCTCAAAGAACTGGAAGCTCTACTATCCATTGGAAACCATTGAAGAGGAGGATATCACCCCTGCTTTATCTCGAGTTATATCTCTAGATTCGTCATAAATAACTTCAACCTCGTCCTCATCCAAGACTTCAATTCCATCGCTATCCAATTTGTCCTTCTCTTTAATAGATTTCAATGTCCCCTCATCGTTCATATTTACTGAAGTAAGGACACTAAAAGAGTTTTGAATATGGGTTTTTGAGGGGTCTCTACTTTTCACATCCAAAGTTGAGGGTTTAGCCCCCACCATTTTCTTATAATCCAACGATCTATACTCAAATTTTTGTTTCTGGTTATTAACCTGAAACCCACTCTTCTTAGCCGTTTTCCTACCCTTTACATCAGTAAAACCATCCCCATTTACCTTAGGATTAGGTGTGGGTTTCGATGTAACACATACCTGTTTAGGGCATTCTTCATTTCCATGTCCAAACACACAACACCGCGCACACCTCGGGGGCGTCCACTCAAACTCCACACCAACAGTCTCAGTGACATATTTACCTTCATCCACATCAGGAATAGGCATAGATAATACATCTTTAAACTCATGCTCAGCTGAAATTTCAATAAGTGCCCTTGCATAGCTACTTCTTCCCCAACTTTCAGAACACATAGATGTGGTATAGGAATCTAGTAACCTAGGAGAGCCAATCTTTGAAGCTAGCATGCTTAAACCATCATCCGTATAAGCTGCAATAGGAACATCATGCAATTTAACCCAAACCGCTACTTTCTTAATGTCTTCTTTTTTAAGAATACTAGTAGGAGACCATGTATTGAGAAAGATCGGTTT
The DNA here is from genome assembly GCA_030867185.1 of Tagetes erecta. Taxonomy (NCBI): domain Eukaryota; kingdom Viridiplantae; phylum Streptophyta; class Magnoliopsida; order Asterales; family Asteraceae; genus Tagetes; species Tagetes erecta. Next base: position 18,635,558 of record CM061497.1, on the reverse strand, counting down.
ATTGCGAATCAACCAAGGTCCTCCTTCAAGTACTTCAAGCATACCCTTGTTATCAGCAAATTTGAAGAAAAAGAAGCCATTTGCATTCATCATACATTTTTGAAGACCATACTTTTTCCAATTTATCTGCACAAAGTGCTCGACAACCGGATATGCAACCCTATCCCCTAGAAAATACCCATATAGTGTGAAAGCTAATTTATTTTGGACTATTTTAATAGATTCCCTAGGAAGAACCACATCAACACCTTGTTGTATATCCAATGACTCCAAAAAACGGAAATTAACCTTGTTCTTTGACGTACCAGTTTGTAGAGTAGCAGCATAAGAACCCACATTAGAACTAATAACCTGGTCACCATTTGAACTCTGCACTTTTTCAGCCAACTCAGATTGAGAACCTGAACCAATGTTAATCAACTTACCACGACGAGGAATAAGAGGTTTTCCATCAATGTTAACCACTTTACGAGCAATACCGTCCAATTCCTTATCAATCTCATCTTGAAATTTGACTTTGCGAGCTCTAGTAGGTGTAGACCCAACGTTAGCATCAAGTTTTGCCTCCATTAAATCTGAATTCGAAATATAAGTAGGGTTTAGGGAAACCCTAATGCGGCTGCCCTATACCAGGATGCTTTTCAAGGTGCTAATGTGGCATATAGAGCCGTAAGATATTCTAAGTTGCCGTACGATGTTTAAATGACTCGGAGGAATTCGTATGGTTTATTATGGAGTTTTAAGGTTTCGAATGGTGATGTAAGGTGTTCTTAGGTGTTTTAAGGCGTCCTAAGTTATACTAACGTGCATTTCAAGGTGCTAATGTGCATACAGAGTCGTAAGATGGCCTAAGTTGTCGTACAATGTTCAAAGGACTCAGACGAATTCATTAGGTGTATTATGGAGTTTGGTATTGTAAGGTGTTGTTAGGAGTTGTGTGGTGTTGTACATTATACCAGGATGCTTTTCAAGGTGCTAATGTGGCATAAAGAGCCGTAAGATATTCTAAGTTGCCGTACGATGTTTAAATGACTCAGAGGAATTCATTAGGTTTATTATGGAGTTTTAAGGTTTCGTACGGTGATGTAAGGTGTTCTTAGGTGTTTTAAGGCATCCTAAGTTATACTAACGTGCTTCTCATGGTGCTAATGTGCATACAGAGTCATAAGATGTCCTAAGTTGTCGTACAATGTTCAAAGGACTCAGACGAATTCATTAGATGTATTATAGAGTTTTAAGTTTACGTACGGTACTGTAAGGTGTTGTTAGGAGTTGTGTGGTGTTGTACATTATACCAACATGCATTTCAAGGTGCGAATGTGGCATACAGAGCCGTAAGATATTCTAAGTTGTCGTACGATGTTTAAATGACTCGGAGTAATTCATTAGGTTTATTATGGAGTTTCAAGGTTTCGTACGGTGATGTAAGGTGTTCTTAGGTGTTTTAAGGCGTCCTAAGTTATACTAACGTGCTTTTCAAGGTGCTAATGTGCATACAGAGTCGTAAGATGTCCTAAGTTGTCCTACAATGTTCAAAGGACTCAGACGAATTCATTAGGTGTATTATGGAGTTTTAAGTTTACGTACGGTACTGTAAGGTGTTGTTAGGAGTTGTGTGGTGTTGTACATTATACCAACATGCTTTTCAAGGTGCGAATGTGGAATACAGAGCCGTAAGATATTCTAAGTTGTCGTACGATGTTTAAATGACTCGGAGTAATTCATTAGGTTTATTATGGAGTTTTAAGATTTCGTACGGTGATGTAAGGTGTTCTTAGGAGTTTTAAGGCGTCCTAAGTTATACTAACGTGCTTTTCAAGGTGCTAATGTGCATACAAAGTCGTAAGATGTCCTAAGTTGTCGTACAATGTTTAAAGGACTCAGACGAATTCATTAGGTATATTATGGAGTTTTAAGGTTACATACGATACTGTAAGGTGTTGTGTGGAGTTGTGTGGTGTTGTACTTATACCAGGATGCTTTTTTTTTGGGTAAAGGGTTACCCCGGTGATTCTATTATAAAGACAACCGTCAATGAAGTACAAGTAGTGAGGAAGCGTTCCACACTAGTTCATATACGGGACAGGCCCCACATATGTGAACATAAAAACAAAACCAACAAAAAAAACCAAGACAAACCAAACAAACTAGCCTACCACATATTAATGACATAAACAAAATCTAAATAAAAACCATTCCATCAGCCGCCGTCATCAAAAGTGTAGGTTCCACCACAAAGACACCACAAATAATTTTGCCAGCAGATCAAGTCCCTAGTAATCCAGAATATCAGATAAACCATTCACACCCGATGTAGAAGGGGTACCTGCCCTTTTAGTAGACGCTGGAGATTCGAGCGCCATGGCCATGTTCATCATAAACCTTGCCGTCCCATTATCCACCTCTAGAACCTCATCCACTTCTGAATCCGAGTCCAACCTAGAGATTTCATTATCCCTTTTCCCTTTCACATTGTCTGTGCCAATTTCTGCAATTTTCTCCACAGATAACGCCTCAAAAGGGTTTGATGTAGTTAGATCAGATTTACCCATATTTGAACCACCTTTAGTCTCCATAGTATCAATCCTAGTCACCTGCTTTTTAACATTTTGCACTTCCTTCCCTTTTTTATTAACTGGACGATACTCGAATTGGGGTTTTTTTAAAGCAACCCCAAATCTTTTTGCAGCCTTCTTATCCTTTACTTCCTTAAAACCGTCATCATCCTCTCTAGCCTTTGTATTCTGCTCATGCTTTGTTGTCTTAGGGCATTCAACATCATTATGGCCAAAAAGACAACAATGACCACATCTTGGAGGCTTCCAATCATACTCAATCTTCACATTTGCTGCTCCAAACTCATCCCCCTCTAATTCCGGAATAGCAATAGATATCTCCTCCTTAAACCCCGCATCCGCCGAGATCTCAACCAAAGCTCTTGCAAAACTACTTCTACCCCACGTATTTGCACACATGGAGCTTGTGAATGAATCCAACAACTTCGGAGTTCCAATTTGAGAAACCAAAAGACTCAAACCAACATAAGAATAAGCTACCAACGGAATATCATGTAATTTTACCCAAACAGACACATTCTTGAGATCATCCTTGTGTAGCTTTGTGTTAGGGGACCAGACATTCAGAATAATTGGTTTATTACGAATTATCCAAGGACCTGCTTCAATCACATCCATCATCCCCTTCCTATCATTAAACTTAAAGAAGAAAAAACCATTTGCATTCATCATTGCCTTTTGCAAGCCAAATTTTTTCCAATGAGTTTTAGCAAAGTATTCAACCACTGGATATGCTAGCCTATCCCCCAAAAGTAGCCATACAAAGTAAATTCAAGCTTATTACACATCATACGCACAGTCTCTTTGGGTAATACAACATCAAAACCTTGTTTCTTCTCCTCATTCACCATATAACGAAAATTAACTGGCGTTGCAGGTAAGTCAGACTTTGGTTGAACAATAGCAGCATACGTTGTATTCAAACCAGACTTACCCGGCGCATCATTCCCATTAGTCGCATGAGCATGAGAACTATCAGATGCATCAGCCGTATGAACATTAGATGACAAAGTCGTGTGAGCTGAATCATTCTTATGAGGTGAATCAGTCGTATGACTTGTTGCATCATTCTTCTTAGCCGTGTCAACCCCATGAGGCGGATTAGGGTTTAAGGATGAAACCCTAGTAACCTTTTCCTTCTTCAACAAATTACAACGTGGATTGCCATCGATCTTTAGCACCTTACTAGCCAAATTACCACCCTCCATACTCGTTTTTATAATCAGAAACGAACCTGATCGTACAAACCCAAGAAAAAACGGCCAAAGAACAAGAAAAACGAACTAAATAACCCTTTACCCAAGGTGCTTTTCAAGGTGCTAATGTGGCATATAGAGCCGTAAGATATTCTAAGTTGCCGTACGATGTTTAAATGACTCGGAGGAATTCGTATGGTTTATTATGGAGTTTTAAGGTTTCGAACGGTGATGTAAGGTGTTCTTAGGTGTTTTAAGGCGTCCTAAGTTATACTAACGTGCATTTCAAGGTGCTAATGTGCATACAGAGTCGTAAGATGGCCTAAGTTGTCGTACAATGTTCAAAGGACTCAGACGAATTCATTAGGTGTATTATGGAGTTTGGTATTGTAAGGTGTTGTTAGGAGTTGTGTGGTGTTGTACATTATACCAGGATGCTTTTCAAGGTGCTAATGTGGCATAAAGAGCCGTAAGATATTCTAAGTTGCCGTACGATGTTTAAATGACTCGGAGGAATTCATTAGGTTTATTATGGAGTTTTAAGGTTTCGTACGGTGATGTAAGGTGTTCTTAGGTGTTTTAAGGCATCCTAAGTTATACTAACGTGCTTCTCATGGTGCTAATGTGCATACAGAGTCGTAAGATGTCCTAAGTTGTCGTACAATGTTCAAAGGACTCAGACGAATTCATTAGATGTATTATAGAGTTTTAAGTTTACGTACGGTACTGTAAGGTGTTGTTAGGAGTTGTGTGGTGTTGTACATTATACCAACATGCTTTTCAAGGTGCGAATGTGGCATACAGAGCCGTAAGATATTCTAAGTTGTCGTACGATGTTTAAATGACTCGGAGTAATTCATTAGGTTTATTATGGAGTTTCAAGGTTTCGTACGGTGATGTAAGGTGTTCTTAGGTGTTTTAAGGCGTCCTAAGTTATACTAACGTGCTTTTCAAGGTGCTAATGTGCATACAGAGTCGTAAGATGTCCTAAGTTGTCCTACAATGTTCAAAGGACTCAGACGAATTCATTAGGTGTATTATGGAGTTTTAAGTTTACGTACGGTACTGTAAGGTGTTGTTAGGAGTTGTGTGGTGTTGTACATTATACCAGGATGCTTTTCAAGGTGCTAACTTGGCATATAGAGCCGTAAGATATTCTAAGTTGCTGTACGATGTTTAAATGACTCGGAGTAATTCATTAGGTTTATTATGGAGTTTTAAGATTTCGTACGGTGATGTAAGGTGTTCTTAGGAGTTTTAAGGCGTCCTAAGTTATACTAACGTGCTTTTCAAGGTGCTAATGTGCATACAAAGTCGTAAGATGTCCTAAGTTGTCGTAAAATGTTTAAAGGACTCAGACGCATTCATTAGGTATATTATGGAGTTTTAAGGTTACATACGATACTGTAAGGTGTTGTGTGGAGTTGTGTGGTGTTGTACTTATACCAGGATGCTTTTTAAGGTGCTAATGTGGCATATAGAGCCGTAAGATATTCTAAGTTGCCGTACGATGTTTAAATGACTCGGAGGAATTCGTAAGGTTTATTATGGAGTTTTAAGGTTTCGAACGGTGATGTAAGGTGTTCTTAGGTGTTTTAAGGCGTCCTAAGTTATACTAACGTGCATTTCAAGGTGCTAATGTGCATACAGAGTCGTAAGATGTCCTAAGTTGTCGTACAATGTTCAAAGGACTCAGACGAATTCATTAGGTGTATTATGGAGTTTGGTATTGTAAGGTGTTGTGTGGAGTTGTGTGGTGTTGTACTTATACCAGGATGCTTTTTAAGGTGCTAATGTGGCATATAGAGCCGTAAGATATTCTAAGTTGCCGTACGATGTTTAAATGACTCGGAGGAATTCGTAAGGTTTATTATGGAGTTTTAAGGTTTCGAACGGTGATGTAAGGTGTTCTTAGGTGTTTTAAGGCGTCCTAAGTTATACTAACGTGCATTTCAAGGTGCTAATGTGCATACAGAGTCGTAAGATGTCCTAAGTTGTCGTACAATGTTCAAAGGACTCAGATGAATTCATTAGGTGTATTATGGAGTTTGGTATTGTAAGGTGTTGTTAGGAGTTGTGTGGTGTTGTACATTCTACCAACATGCTTCTCAAGGTGCGAATGTGGCATATAGAGCCGTAAGATATTCTAAGTTGCCGTACGATGTTTAAATGACTCGGAGGAATTCGTATGGTTTATTATGGAGTTTTAAGGTTTCGAACGGTGATGTAAGGTGTTCTTAGGAGTTTTAAGGCGTCCTAAGTTATACTAACATGCTTTTCAAGGTGCTAATGTGCATACAAAGTCGTAAGATGTCCTAAGTTGTCGTACAATGTTTAAAGGACTCAGACGAATTCATTAGGTGTATTATGGAGTTTGGTATTGTAAGGTGTTGTTAGGAGTTGTGTGGTGTTGTACATTCTACCAACATGCTTTTCAAGGTGCGAATGTGGCATATAGAGCCGTAAGATATTCTAAGTTGTCGTACGATGTTTTAGTGACTCGGAGGAATTCATTAGGTTTATTATGGAGTTTTAAGGTTTCGTACGGTGATGTAAGGTGTTCTTAGGTGTTTTAAGGCGTCCTAAGTTATACTAACGTGCTTCTCATGGTGCTAATGTGCATACAGAGTCGTAAGATGTCCTAAGTTGTCGTACAATGTTCAAAGGACTCAGACGAATTCATTAGATGTATTATAGAGTTTTAAGTTTACGTACGGTACTGTAAGGTGTTGTTAGGAGTTGTGTGGTGTTGTACATTATACCAACATGCTTTTCAAGGTGCGAATGTGGCATACAGAGCCGTAAGATATTCTAAGTTGTCGTACGATGTTTAAATGACTCGGAGTAATTCATTAGGTTTATTATGGAGTTTCAAGGTTTCGTACGGTGATGTAAGGTGTTCTTAGGTGTTTTAAGGCGTCCTAAGTTATACTAACGTGCTTTTCAAGGTGCTAATGTGCATACAGAGTCGTAAGATGTCCTAAGTTGTCCTACAATGTTCAAAGGACTCAGACGAATTCATTAGGTGTATTATGGAGTTTTAAGTTTACGTACGGTACTGTAAGGTGTTGTTAGGAGTTGTGTGGTGTTGTACATTATACCAACATGCTTTTCAAGGTGCGAATGTGGAATACAGAGCCGTAAGATATTCTAAGTTGTCGTACGATGTTTAAATGACTCGGAGTAATTCATTAGGTTTATTATGGAGTTTTAAGATTTCGTACGGTGATGTAAGGTGTTCTTAGGAGTTTTAAGGCGTCCTAAGTTATACTAACGTGCTTTTCAAGGTGCTAATGTGCATACAAAGTCGTAAGATGTCCTAAGTTGTCGTAAAATGTTTAAAGGACTCAGACGCATTCATTAGGTATATTATGGAGTTTTAAGGTTACATACGATACTGTAAGGTGTTGTGTGGAGTTGTGTGGTGTTGTACTTATACCAGGATGCTTTTTAAGGTGCTAATGTGGCATATAGAGCCGTAAGATATTCTAAGTTGCCGTACGATGTTTAAATGACTCGGAGGAATTCGTAAGGTTTATTATGGAGTTTTAAGGTTTCGAACGGTGATGTAAGGTGTTCTTAGGTGTTTTAAGGCGTCCTAAGTTATACTAACGTGCATTTCAAGGTGCTAATGTGCATACAGAGTCGTAAGATGTCCTAAGTTGTCGTACAATGTTCAAAGGACTCAGACGAATTCATTAGGTGTATTATGGAGTTTGGTATTGTAAGGTGTTGTTAGGAGTTGTGTGGTGTTGTACATTCTACCAACATGCTTTTCAAGGTGCGAATGTGGCATATAGAGCCGTAAGATATTCTAAGTTGTCGTACGATGTTTAAATGACTCGGAGGAATTCATTAGGTTTATTATGGAGTTTTAAGGTTTCGTACGGTGATGTAAGGTGTTATTAGGTGTTTTAAGGCGTCCTAAGTTATACTAACGTGCTTTTCAAGGTGCTAATGTGCATACAGAGTCGTAAGATGTCCTAAGTTGTCCTACAATGTTCAAAGGACTCAGACGAATTCATTAGGTGTATTATGGAGTTTTAAGTTTACGTACGGTACTGTAAGGTGTTGTTAGGAGTTGTGTGGTGTTGTACATTATACCAACATGCTTTTCAAGGTGCGAATGTGGAATACAGAGCCGTAAGATATTCTAAGTTGTCGTACGATGTTTAAATGACTCGGAGTAATTCATTAGGTTTATTATGGAGTTTTAAGATTTCGTACGGTGATGTAAGGTGTTCTTAGGAATTTTAAGGCGTCCTAAGTTATACTAACGTGCTTTTCAAGGTGCTAATGTGCATACAAAGTCGTAAGATGTCCTAAGTTGTCGTAAAATGTTTAAAGGACTCAGACGCATTCATTAGGTATATTATGGAGTTTTAAGGTTACATACGATACTGTAAGGTGTTGTGTGGAGTTGTGTGGTGTTGTACTTATACCAGGATGCTTTTTAAGGTGCTAATGTGGCATATAGAGCCGTAAGATATTCTAAGTTGCCGTACGATGTTTAAATGACTCGGAGGAATTCGTAAGGTTTATTATGGAGTTTTAAGGTTTCGAACGGTGATGTAAGGTGTTCTTAGGTGTTTTAAGGCGTCCTAAGTTATACTAACGTGCATTTCAAGGTGCTAATGTGCATACAGAGTCGTAAGATGTCCTAAGTTGTCGTACAATGTTCAAAGGACTCAGACGAATTCATTAGGTGTATTATGGAGTTTGGTATTGTAAGGTGTTGTTAGGAGTTGTGTGGTGTTGTACATTCTACCAACATGCTTTTCAAGGTGCGAATGTGGCATATAGAGCCGTAAGATATTCTAAGTTGTCGTACGATGTTTAAATGACTCGGAGGAATTCATTAGGTTTATTATGGAGTTTTAAGGTTTCGTACGGTGATGTAAGGTGTTATTAGGTGTTTTAAGGCGTCCTAAGTTATACTAACGTGCTTTTCAAGGTGCTAATGTGCATACAGAGTCGTAAGATGTCCTAAGTTGTCCTACAATGTTCAAAGGACTCAGACGAATTCATTAGGTGTATTATGGAGTTTTAAGTTTACGTACGGTACTGTAAGGTGTTGTTAGGAGTTGTGTGGTGTTGTACATTATACCAGGATGCTTTTCAAGGTGCTAACTTGGCATATAGAGCCGTAAGATATTCTAAGTTGCCGTACGATGTTTAAATGACTCGGAAGAATTCATTAGGTTTATTATGATGTTTTAAGATTTCGTACGGTGATTATAGGTGTTCTTAGGAGTTTTAAGGCGTCCTAAGTTATACTAACATGCTTTTCAAGGTGCTAATGTGCATACAAAGTCGTAAGATGTCCTAAGTTGTCGTACAATGTTTAAAGGACTCAGACGAATTCATTAGGTGTATTATGGAGTTTGGTATTGTAAGGTGTTGTTAGGAGTTGTGTGGTGTTGTACATTCTACCAACATGCTTTTCAAGGTGCGAATGTGGCATATAGAGCCGTAAGATATTCTAAGTTGTCGTACGATGTTTTAATGACTCGGAGGAATTCATTAGGTTTATTATGGAGTTTTAAGGTTTCGTACGGTGATGTAAGGTGTTCTTAGTTGTTTTAAGGCGTCCTAAGTTATACTAACGTGCTTCTCATGGTGCTAATGTGCATACAGAGTCGTAAGATGTCCTAAGTTGTCCTACAATGTTCAAAGGACTCAGACGAATTCATTAGGTGTATTATGGAGTTTTAAGTTTACGTACGGTACTGTAAGGTGTTGTTAGGAGTTGTGTGGTGTTGTACATTATACCAACATGCTTTTCAAGGTGCGAATGTGGAATACAGAGCCGTAAGATATTCTAAGTTGTCGTACGATGTTTAAATGACTCGGAGTAATTCATTAGGTTTATTATGGAGTTTTAAGATTTCGTACGGTGATGTAAGGTGTTCTTAGGAGTTTTAAGGCGTCCTAAGTTATACTAACGTGCTTTTCAAGGTGCTAATGTGCATACAAAGTCGTAAGATGTCCTAAGTTGTCGTAAAATGTTTAAAGGACTCAGACGAATTCATTAGGTGTATTATGGAGTTTTAAGTTTACGTACGGTACTGTAAGGTGTTGTTAGGAGTTGTGTGGTGTTGTACATTATACCAACATGCTTTTCAAGGTGCTAATGTGGCATATAGAGCCGTAAGATATTCTAAGTTGCCGTACGATGTTTAAATGACTCGGAGGAATTCGTAAGGTTTATTATAGAGTTTTAAGGTTTCGTACGGTGATGTAAGGTGTTCTTAGGAGTTTTAAGGCGTCCTAAGTTATACTAACGTGCTTTTCAAGGTGCTAATGTGCATACAAAGTCGTAAGATGTCCTAAGTTGTCGTACAATGTTTAAAGGACTCAGACGAATTCATTAGGTATATTATGGAGTTTTAAGGTTACATACGATACTGTAAGGTGTTGTGTGGAGTTGTGTGGTGTTGTACTTATACCAGGATGCTTTTCAAGGTGCTAATGTGGCATATAGAGCCGTAAGATATTCTAAGTTGTCGTACGATGTTTAAATGACTCGGAGGAATTCGTAAGGTTTATTATGGAGTTTTAAGGTTTCGAACGGTGATGTAAGGTGTTCTTAGGTGTTTTAAGGCGTCCTAAGTTATACTAACGTGCATTTCAAGGTGCTAATGTGCATACAGAGTCGTAAGATGTCCTAAGTTGTCGTACAATGTTCAAAGGACTCAGACGAATTCATTAGGTGTATTATGGAGTTTGGTATTGTAAGGTGTTGTTAGGAGTTGTGTGGTGTTGTACATTCTACCAACATGCTTTTCAAGGTGCGAGTGTGGCATATAGAGCCGTAAGATATTCTAAGTTGTCGTACGATGTTTAAATGACTCGGAGGAATTCATTAGGTTTATTATGGAGTTTTAAGGTTTCGTACGGTGATGTAAGGTGTTCTTAGGTGTTTTAAGGTGTCCTAAGTTATACTAACGTGCTTTTCAAGGTGCTAATGTGCATACAGAGTCGTAAGATGTCCTAAGTTGTCCTACAATGTTCAAAGGACTCAGACGAATTCATTAGGTGTATTATGGAGTTTTAAGTTTACGTACGGTACTGTAAGGTGTTGTTAGGAGTTGTGTGGTGTTGTACATTATACCAGGATGCTTTTCAAGGTGCTAACTTGGTATATAGAGCCGTAAGATATTCTAAGTTGCCGTACGATGTTTAAATGACTCGGAAGAATTCATTAGGTTTATTATGATGTTTTAAGATTTCGTACGGTGATTATAGGTGTTCTTAGGAGTTTTAAGGCGTCCTAAGTTATACTAACATGCTTTTCAAGGTGCTAATGTGCATACAAAGTCGTAAGATGTCCTAAGTTGTCGTACAATGTTTAAAGGACTCAGACGAATTCATTAGGTGTATTATGGAGTTTGGTATTGTAAGGTGTTGTTAGGAGTTGTGTGGTGTTGTACATTCTACCAACATGCTTTTCAAGGTGCGAATGTGGCATATAGAGCCGTAAGATATTCTAAGTTGTCGTACGATGTTTTAATGACTCGGAGGAATTCATTAGGTTTATTATGGAGTTTTAAGGTTTCGTACGGTGATGTAAGGTGTTCTTAGGTGTTTTAAGGCGTCCTAAGTTATACTAACGTGCTTCTCATGGTGCTAATGTGCATACAGAGTCGTAAGATGTCCTAAGTTGTCGTACAATGTTCAAAGGACTCAGACGAATTCATTAGATGTATTATAGAGTTTTAAGTTTACGTACGGTACTGTAAGGTGTTGTTAGGAGTTGTGTTGTGTTGTACATTATACCAACATGCTTTTCAAGGTGCGAATGTGGCATACAGAGCCGTAAGATATTCTAAGTTGTCGTACGATGTTTAAATGACTCGGAGTAATTCATTAGGTTTATTATGGAGTTTCAAGGTTTCGTACGGTGATGTAAGGTGTTCTTAGGTGTTTTAAGGCGTCCTAAGTTATACTAACGTGCTTTTCAAGGTGCTAATGTGCATACAGAGTCGTAAGATGTCCTAAGTTGTCCTACAATGTTCAAAGGACTCAGACGAATTCATTAGGTGTATTATGGAGTTTTAAGTTTACGTACGGTACTGTAAGGTGTTGTTAGGAGTTGTGTGGTGTTGTACATTATACCAACATGCTTTTCAAGGTGCGAATGTGGAATACAGAGCCGTAAGATATTCTAAGTTGTCGTACGATGTTTAAATGACTCGGAGTAATTCATTAGGTTTATTATGGAGTTTTAAGATTTCGTACGGTGATGTAAGGTGTTCTTAGGAGTTTTAAGGCGTCCTAAGTTATACTAACGTGCTTTTCAAGGTGCTAATGTGCATACAAAGTCGTAAGATGTCCTAAGTTGTCGTAAAATGTTTAAAGGACTCAGACGCATTCATTAGGTATATTATGGAGTTTTAAGGTTACATACGATACTGTAAGGTGTTGTGTGGAGTTGTGTGGTGTTGTACTTATACCAGGATGCTTTTTAAGGTGCTAATGTGGCATATAGAGCCGTAAGATATTCTAAGTTGCCGTACGATGTTTAAATGACTCGGAGGAATTCGTAAGGTTTATTATGGAGTTTTAAGGTTTCGAACGGTGATGTAAGGTGTTCTTAGGTGTTTTAAGGCGTCCTAAGTTATACTAACGTGCATTTCAAGGTGCTAATGTGCATACAGAGTCATAAGATGTCCTAAGTTGTCGTACAATGTTCAAAGGACTCAGACGAATTCATTAGGTGTATTATGGAGTTTGGTATTGTAAGGTGTTGTTAGGAGTTGTGTGGTGTTGTACATTCTACCAACATGCTTTTCAAGGTGCGAATGTGGCATATAGAGCCGTAAGATATTCTAAGTTGTCGTACGATGTTTAAATGACTCGGAGGAATTCATTAGGTTTATTATGGAGTTTTAAGGTTTCGTACGGTGATGTAAGGTGTTCTTAGGTGTTTTAAGGTGTCCTAAGTTATACTAACGTGCTTTTCAAGGTGCTAATGTGCATACAGAGTCGTAAGATGTCCTAAGTTGTCCTACAATGTTCAAAGGACTCAGACGAATTCATTAGGTGTATTATGGAGTTTGGTATTGTAAGGTGTTGTTAGGAGTTGTGTGGTGTTGTACATTCTACCAACATGCTTTTCAAGGTGCGAGTGTGGCATATAGAGCCGTAAGATATTCTAAGTTGTCGTACGATGTTTAAATGACTCGGAGGAATTCATTAGGTTTATTATGGAGTTTCAAGGTTTCGTACGGTGATGTAAGGTGTTCTTAGGTGTTTTAAGGCGTCCTAAGTTATACTAACGTGCTTTTCAAGGTGCTAATGTGCATACAGAGTCGTAAGATGTCCTAAGTTGTCCTACAATGTTCAAAGGACTCAGACGAATTCTATAGGTGTATTATGGAGTTTTAAGTTTACGTACGGTACTGTAAGGTGTTGTTAGGAGTTGTGTGGTGTTGTACATTATACCAACATGCTTTTCAAGGTGCTAATGTGGCATATAGAGCCGTAAGATATTCTAAGTTGCCGTACGATGTTTAAATGACTCGGAGGAATTCGTAAGGTTTATTATGGAGTTTTAAGGTTTCGTACGGTGATGTAAGGTGTTCTTAGGAGTTTTAAGGCGTCCTAAGTTATACTAACGTGCTTTTCAAGGTGCTAATGTGCATACAAAGTCGTAAGATGTCCTAAGTTGTCGTACAATGTTTAAAGGACTCAGACGAATTCATTAGGTATATTATGGAGTTTTAAGGTTACATACGATACTGTAAGGTGTTGTGTGGAGTTGTGTGGTGTTGTACTTATACCAGGATGCTTTTCAAGGTGCTAATGTGGCATATAGAGCCGTAAGATATTCTAAGTTGTCGTACGATGTTTAAATGACTCGGAGGAATTCGTAAGGTTTATTATGGAGTTTTAAGGTTTCGAACGGTGATGTAAAGTGTTCTTAGGTGTTTTAAGGCGTCCTAAGTTATACTAACGTGCATTTCAAGGTGCTAATGTGCATACAGAGTCGTAAGATGTCCTAAGTTGTCGTACAATGTTTAAAGGACTCAGACGAATTCATTAGGTGTATTATGGAGTTTGGTATTGTAAGGTGTTGTTAGGAGTTGTGTGGTGTTGTACATTCTACCAACATGCTTTTCAAGGTGCGAATGTGGCATATAGAGCCGTAAGATATTCTAAGTTGTCGTACGATGTTTAAATGACTCGGAGGAATTCATTAGGTTTATTATGGAGTTTTAAGGTTTCGTACGGTGATGTAAGGTGTTATTAGGTGTTTTAAGGCGTCCTAAGTTATACTAACGTGCTTTTCAAGGTGCTAATGTGCATACAGAGTCGTAAGATGTCCTAAGTTGTCCTACAATGTTCAAAGGACTCAGACGAATTCATTAGGTGTATTATGGAGTTTTAAGTTTACGTACGGTACTGTAAGGTGTTGTTAGGAGTTGTGTGGTGTTGTACATTATACCAACATGCTTTTCAAGGTGCGAATGTGGAATACAGAGCCGTAAGATATTCTAAGTTGTCGTACGATGTTTAAATGACTCGGAGTAATTCATTAGGTTTATTATGGAGTTTTAAGATTTCGTACGGTGATGTAAGGTGTTCTTAGGAGTTTTAAGGCGTCCTAAGTTATACTAACGTGCTTTTCAAGGTGCTAATGTGCATACAAAGTCGTAAGATGTCCTAAGTTGTCGTAAAATGTTTAAAGGACTCAGACGAATTCATTAGGTGTATTATGGAGTTTTAAGTTTACGTACGGTACTGTAAGGTGTTGTTAGGAGTTGTGTGGTGTTGTACATTATACCAACATGCTTTTCAAGGTGCTAATGTGGCATATAGAGCCGTAAGATATTCTAAGTTGCCGTACGATGTTTAAATGACTCGGAGGAATTCGTAAGGTTTATTATGGAGTTTTAAGGTTTCGTACGGTGATGTAAGGTGTTCTTAGGAGTTTTAAGGCGTCCTAAGTTATACTAACGTGCTTTTCAAGGTGCTAATGTGCATACAAAGTCGTAAGATGTCCTAAGTTGTCGTACAATGTTTAAAGGACTCAGACGAATTCATTAGGTATATTATGGAGTTTTAAGGTTACATACGATACTGTAAGGTGTTGTGTGGAGTTGTGTGGTGTTGTACTTATACCAGGATGCTTTTCAAGGTGCTAATGTGGCATATAGAGCCGTAAGATATTCTAAGTTGTCGTACGATGTTTAAATGACTCGGAGGAATTCGTAAGGTTTATTATGGAGTTTTAAGGTTTCGAACGGTGATGTAAGGTGTTCTTAGGTGTTTTAAGGCGTCCTAAGTTATACTAACGTGCATTTCAAGGTGCTAATGTGCATACAGAGTCGTAAGATGTCCTAAGTTGTCGTACAATGTTCAAAGGACTCAGACGAATTCATTAGGTGTATTATGGAGTTTGGTATTGTAAGGTGTTGTTAGGAGTTGTGTGGTGTTGTACATTCTACCAACATGCTTTTCAAGGTGCGAATGTGGCATATAGAGCCGTAAGATATTCTAAGTTGTCGTACGATGTTTAAATGACTCGGAGGAATTCATTAGGTTTATTATGGAGTTTTAAGGTTTCGTACGGTGATGTAAGGTGTTATTAGGTGTTTTAAGGCGTCCTAAGTTATACTAACGTGCTTTTCAAGGTGCTAATGTGCATACAGAGTCGTAAGATGTCCTAAGTTGTCCTACAATGTTCAAAGGACTCAGACGAATTCATTAGGTGTATTATGGAGTTTTAAGTTTACGTACGGTACTGTAAGGTGTTGTTAGGAGTTGTGTGGTGTTGTACATTATACCAACATGCTTTTCAAGGTGCGAATGTGGAATACAGAGCCGTAAGATATTCTAAGTTGTCGTACGATGTTTAAATGACTCGGAGTAATTCATTAGGTTTATTATGGAGTTTTAAGATTTCGTACGGTGATGTAAGGTGTTCTTAGGAGTTTTAAGGCGTCCTAAGTTATACTAACGTGCTTTTCAAGGTGCTAATGTGCATACAAAGTCGTAAGATGTCCTAAGTTGTCGTAAAATGTTTAAAGGACTCAGACGAATTCATTAGGTGTATTATGGAGTTTTAAGTTTACGTACGGTACTGTAAGGTGTTGTTAGGAGTTGTGTGGTGTTGTACATTATACCAACATGCTTTTCAAGGTGCTAATGTGGCATATAGAGCCGTAAGATATTCTAAGTTGCCGTACGATGTTTAAATGACTCGGAGGAATTCGTAAGGTTTATTATGGAGTTTTAAGGTTTCGTACGGTGATGTAAGGTGTTCTTAGGAGTTTTAAGGCGTCCTAAGTTATACTAACGTGCTTTTCAAGGTGCTAATGTGCATACAAAGTCGTAAGATGTCCTAAGTTGTCGTACAATGTTTAAAGGACTCAGACGAATTCATTAGGTATATTATGGAGTTTTAAGGTTACATACGATACTGTAAGGTGTTGTGTGGAGTTGTGTGGTGTTGTACTTATACCAGGATGCTTTTCAAGGTGCTAATGTGGCATATAGAGCCGTAAGATATTCTAAGTTGTCGTACGATGTTTAAATGACTCGGAGGAATTCGTAAGGTTTATTATGGAGTTTTAAGGTTTCGAACGGTGATGTAAGGTGTTCTTAGGTGTTTTAAGGCGTCCTAAGTTATACTAACGTGCATTTCAAGGTGCTAATGTGCATACAGAGTCGTAAGATGTCCTAAGTTGTCGTACAATGTTCAAAGGACTCAGACGAATTCATTAGGTGTATTATGGAGTTTGGTATTGTAAGGTGTTGTTAGGAGTTGTGTGGTGTTGTACATTCTACCAACATGCTTTTCAAGGTGCGAGTGTGGCATATAGAGCCGTAAGATATTCTAAGTTGTCGTACGATGTTTAAATGACTCGGAGGAATTCATTAGGTTTATTATGGAGTTTTAAGGTTTCGTACGGTGATGTAAGGTGTTCTTAGGTGTTTTAAGGTGTCCTAAGTTATACTAACGTGCTTTTCAAGGTGCTAATGTGCATACAGAGTCGTAAGATGTCCTAAGTTGTCCTACAATGTTCAAAGGACTCAGACGAATTCATTAGGTGTATTATGGAGTTTTAAGTTTACGTACGGTACTGTAAGGTGTTGTTAGGAGTTGTGTGGTGTTGTACATTATACCAGGATGCTTTTCAAGGTGCTAACTTGGTATATAGAGCCGTAAGATATTCTAAGTTGCCGTACGATGTTTAAATGACTCGGAAGAATTCATTAGGTTTATTATGATGTTTTAAGATTTCGTACGGTGATTATAGGTGTTCTTAGGAGTTTTAAGGCGTCCTAAGTTATACTAACATGCTTTTCAAGGTGCTAATGTGCATACAAAGTCGTAAGATGTCCTAAGTTGTCGTACAATGTTTAAAGGACTCAGACGAATTCATTAGGTGTATTATTGAGTTTGGTATTGTAAGGTGTTGTTAGGAGTTGTGTGGTGTTGTACATTCTACCAACATGCTTTTCAAGGTGCGAATGTGGCATATAGAGCCGTAAGATATTCTAAGTTGTCGTACGATGTTTTAATGACTCGGAGGAATTCATTAGGTTTATTATGGAGTTTTAAGGTTTCGTACGGTGATGTAAGGTGTTCTTAGGTGTTTTAAGGCGTCCTAAGTTATACTAACGTGCTTCTCATGGTGCTAATGTGCATACAGAGTCGTAAGATGTCCTAAGTTGTCGTACAATGTTCAAAGGACTCAGACGAATTCATTAGATGTATTATAGAGTTTTAAGTTTACGTACGGTACTGTAAGGTGTTGTTAGGAGTTGTGTGGTGTTGTACATTATACCAACATGCTTTTCAAGGTGCGAATGTGGCATACAGAGCCGTAAGATATTCTAAGTTGTCGTACGATGTTTAAATGACTCGGAGTAATTCATTAGGTTTATTATGGAGTTTCAAGGTTTCGTACGGTGATGTAAGGTGTTCTTAGGTGTTTTAAAGCGTCCTAAGTTATACTAACGTGCTTTTCAAGGTGCTAATGTGCATACAGAGTCGTAAGATGTCCTAAGTTGTCCTACAATGTTCAAAGGACTCAGACGAATTCTATAGGTGTATTATGGAGTTTTAAGTTTACGTACGGTACTGTAAGGTGTTGTTAGGAGTTGTGTGGTGTTGTACATTATACCAACATGCTTTTCAAGGTGCTAATGTGGCATATAGAGCCGTAAGATATTCTAAGTTGCCGTACGATGTTTAAATGACTCGGAGGAATTCGTAAGGTTTATTATGGAGTTTTAAGGTTTCGTACGGTGATGTAAGGTGTTCTTAGGAGTTTTAAGGCGTCCTAAGTTATACTAACGTGCTTTTCAAGGTGCTAATGTGCATACAAAGTCGTAAGATGTCCTAAGTTGTCGTACAATGTTTAAAGGACTCAGACGAATTCATTAGGTATATTATGGAGTTTTAAGGTTACATACGATACTGTAAGGTGTTGTGTGGAGTTGTGTGGTGTTGTACTTATACCAGGATGCTTTTCAAGGTGCTAATGTGGCATATAGAGCCTTAAGATATTCTAAGTTGTCGTACGATGTTTAAATGACTCGGAGGAATTCGTAAGGTTTATTATGGAGTTTTAAGGTTTCGAACGGTGATGTAAAGTGTTCTTAGGTGTTTTAAGGCGTCCTAAGTTATACTAACGTGCATTTCAAGGTGCTAATGTGCATACAGAGTCGTAAGATGTCCTAAGTTGTCGTACAATGTTCAAAGGACTCAGACGAATTCATTAGGTGTATTATGGAGTTTGGTATTGTAAGGTGTTGTTAGGAGTTGTGTGGTGTTGTACATTCTACCAACATGCTTTTCAAGGTGCGAATGTGGCATATAGAGCCGTAAGATATTCTAAGTTGTCGTACGATGTTTAAATGACTCGGAGGAATTCATTAGGTTTATTATGGAGTTTTAAGGTTTCGTACGGTGATGTAAGGTGTTCTTAGGTGTTTTAAGGTGTCCTAAGTTATACTAACGTGCTTTTCAAGGTGCTAATGTGCATACAGAGTCGTAAGATGTCCTAAGTTGTCCTACAATGTTCAAAGGACTCAGACGAATTCATTAGGTGTATTATGGAGTTTTAAGTTTACGTACGGTACTGTAAGGTGTTGTTAGGAGTTGTGTGGTGTTGTACATTATACCAGGATGCTTTTCAAGGTGCTAACTTGGTATATAGAGCCGTAAGATATTCTAAGTTGCCGTACGATGTTTAAATGACTCGGAAGAATTCATTAGGTTTATTATGATGTTTTAAGATTTCGTACGGTGATTATAGGTGTTCTTAGGAGTTTTAAGGCGTCCTAAGTTATACTAACATGCTTTTCAAGGTGCTAATGTGCATACAAAGTCGTAAGATGTCCTAAGTTGTCGTACAATGTTTAAAGGACTCAGACGAATTCATTAGGTGTATTATGGAGTTTGGTATTGTAAGGTGTTGTTAGGAGTTGTGTGGTGTTGTACATTCTACCAACATGCTTTTCAAGGTGCGAATGTGGCATATAGAGCCGTAAGATATTCTAAGTTGTCGTACGATGTTTTAATGACTCGGAGGAATTCATTAGGTTTATTATGGAGTTTTAAGGTTTCGTACGGTGATGTAAGGTGTTCTTAGGTGTTTTAAGGCGTCCTAAGTTATACTAACGTGCTTCTCATGGTGCTAATGTGCATACAGAGTCGTAAGATGTCCTAAGTTGTCGTACAATGTTCAAAGGACTCAGACGAATTCATTAGATGTATTATAGAGTTTTAAGTTTACGTACGGTACTGTAAGGTGTTGTTAGGAGTTGTGTGGTGTTGTACATTATACCAACATGCTTTTCAAGGTGCGAATGTGGCATACAGAGCCGTAAGATATTCTAAGTTGTCGTACGATGTTTAAATGACTCGGAGTAATTCATTAGGTTTATTATGGAGTTTCAAGGTTTCGTACGGTGATGTAAGGTGTTCTTAGGTGTTTTAAGGCGTCCTAAGTTATACTAACGTGCTTTTCAAGGTGCTAATGTGCATACAGAGTCGTAAGATGTCCTAAGTTGTCGTACAATGTTTAAAGGACTCAGACGAATTCATTAGGTGTATTATGGAGTTTTAAGTTTACGTACGGTACTGTAAGGTGTTGTTAGGAGTTGTGTGGTGTTGTACATTATACCAACATGCTTTTCAAGGTGCGAATGTGGAATACAGAGCCGTAAGATATTCTAAGTTGTCGTACGATGTTTAAATGACTCGGAGTAATTCATTAGGTTTATTATGGAGTTTTAAGATTTCGTACGGTGATGTAAGGTGTTCTTAGGAGTTTTAAGGCGTCCTAAGTTATACTAACGTGCTTTTCAAGGTGCTAATGTGCATACAAAGTCGTAAGATGTCCTAAGTTGTCGTAAAATGTTTAAAGGACTCAGACGCATTCATTAGGTATATTATGGAGTTTTAAGGTTACATACGATACTGTAAGGTGTTGTGTGGAGTTGTGTGGTGTTGTACTTATACCAGGATGCTTTTTAAGGTGCTAATGTGGCATATAGAGCCGTAAGATATTCTAAGTTGCCGTACGATGTTTAAATGACTCGGAGGAATTCGTAAGGTTTATTATGGAGTTTTAAGGTTTCGAACGGTGATGTAAGGTGTTCTTAGGTGTTTTAAGGCGTCCTAAGTTATACTAACGTGCATTTCAAGGTGCTAATGTGCATACAGAGTCGTAAGATGTCCTAAGTTGTCGTACAATGTTCAAAGGACTCAGACGAATTCATTAGGTGTATTATGGAGTTTGGTATTGTAAGGTGTTGTTAGGAGTTGTGTGGTGTTGTACATTCTACCAACATGCTTTTCAAGGTGCGAATGTGGCATATAGAGCCGTAAGATATTCTAAGTTGTCGTACGATGTTTAAATGACTCGGAGGAATTCATTAGGTTTATTATGGAGTTTTAAGGTTTCGTACGGTGATGTAAGGTGTTCTTAGGTGTTTTAAGGTGTCCTAAGTTATACTAACGTGCTTTTCAAGGTGCTAATGTGCATACAGAGTCGTAAGATGTCCTAAGTTGTCCTACAATGTTCAAAGGACTCAGACGAATTCATTAGGTGTATTATGGAGTTTTAAGTTTACGTACGGTACTGTAAGGTGTTGTTAGGAGTTGTGTGGTGTTGTACATTATACCAGGATGCTTTTCAAGGTGCTAACTTGGTATATAGAGCCGTAAGATATTCTAAGTTGCCGTACGATGTTTAAATGACTCGGAAGAAGTCATTAGGTTTATTATGATGTTTTAAGATTTCGTACGGTGATTATAGGTGTTCTTAGGAGTTTTAAGGCGTCCTAAGTTATACTAACATGCTTTTCAAGGTGCTAATGTGCATACAAAGTCGTAAGATGTCCTAAGTTGTCGTACAATGTTTAAAGGACTCAGACGAATTCATTAGGTGTATTATGGAGTTTGGTATTGTAAGGTGTTGTTAGGAGTTGTGTGGTGTTGTACATTCTACCAACATGCTTTTCAAGGTGCGAATGTGGCATATAGAGCCGTAAGATATTCTAAGTTGTCGTACGATGTTTTAATGACTCGGAGGAATTCATTAGGTTTATTATGGAGTTTTAAGGTTTCGTACGGTGATGTAAGGTGTTCTTAGGTGTTTTAAGGCGTCCTAAGTTATACTAACGTGCTTCTCATGGTGCTAATGTGCATACAGAGTCGTAAGACGTCCTAAGTTGTCGTACAATGTTCAAAGGACTCAGACGAATTCATTAGATGTATTATAGAGTTTTAAGTTTACGTACGGTACTGTAAGGTGTTGTTAGGAGTTGTGTGGTGTTGTACATTATACCAACATGCTTTTCAAGGTGCGAATGTGGCATACAGAGCCGTAAGATATTCTAAGTTGTCGTACGATGTTTAAATGACTCGGAGTAATTCATTAGGTTTATTATGGAGTTTCAAGGTTTCGTACGGTGATGTAAGGTGTTCTTAGGTGTTTTAAGGCGTCCTAAGTTATACTAACGTGCTTTTCAAGGTGCTAATGTGCATACAGAGTCGTAAGATGTCCTAAGTTGTCCTACAATGTTCAAAGGACTCAGACGAATTCATTAGGTGTATTATGGAGTTTTAAGTTTACGTACGGTACTGTAAGGTGTTGTTAGGAGTTGTGTGGTGTTGTACATTATACCAACATGCTTTTCAAGGTGCGAATGTGGAATACAGAGCCGTAAGATATTCTAAGTTGTCGTACGATGTTTAAATGACTCGGAGTAATTCATTAGGTTTATTATGGAGTTTTAAGATTTCGTACGGTGATGTAAGGTGTTCTTAGGAGTTTTAAGGCGTCCTAAGTTATACTAACGTGCTTTTCAAGGTGCTAATGTGCATACAAAGTCGTAAGATGTCCTAAGTTGTCGTAAAATGTTTAAAGGACTCAGACGCATTCATTAGGTATATTATGGAGTTTTAAGGTTACATACGATACTGTAAGGTGTTGTGTGGAGTTGTGTGGTGTTGTACTTATACCAGGATGCTTTTTAAGGTGCTAATGTGGCATATAGAGCCGTAAGATATTCTAAGTTGCCGTACGATGTTTAAATGACTCGGAGGAATTCGTAAGGTTTATTATGGAGTTTTAAGGTTTCGAACGGTGATGTAAGGTGTTCTTAGGTGTTTTAAGGCGTCCTAAGTTATACTAACGTGCATTTCAAGGTGCTAATGTGCATACAGAGTCGTAAGATGTCCTAAGTTGTCGTACAATGTTCAAAGGACTCAGACGAATTCATTAGGTGTATTATGGAGTTTGGTATTGTAAGGTGTTGTTAGGAGTTGTGTGGTGTTGTACATTCTACCAACATGCTTTTCAAGGTGCGAATGTGGCATATAGAGCCGTAAGATATTCTAAGTTGTCGTACGATGTTTAAATGACTCGGAGGAATTCATTAGGTTTATTATGGAGTTTTAAGGTTTCGTACGGTGATGTAAGGTGTTCTTAGGTGTTTTAAGGCGTCCTAAGTTATACTAACGTGCTTTTCAAGGTGCTAATGTGCATACAGAGTCGTAAGATGTCCTAAGTTGTCCTACAATGTTCAAAGGACTCAGACGAATTCATTAGGTGTATTATGGAGTTTTAAGTTTACGTACGGTACTGTAAGGTGTTGTTAGGAGTTGTGTGGTGTTGTACATTATACCAGGATGCTTTTCGAGGTGCTAACTTGGCATATAGAGCCGTAAGATATTCTAAGTTGCCGTACGATGTTTAAATGACTCGGAAGAATTCATTAGGTTTATTATGATGTTTTAAGATTTCGTACGGTGATTATAGGTGTTCTTAGGAGTTTTAAGGCGTCCTAAGTTATACTAACATGCTTTTCAAGGTGCTAATGTGCATACAAAGTCGTAAGATGTCCTAAGTTGTCGTACAATGTTTAAAGGACTCAGACGAATTCATTAGGTGTATTATGGAGTTTGGTATTGTAAGGTGTTGTTAGGAGTTGTGTGGTGTTGTACATTCTACCAACATGCTTTTCAAGGTGCGAATGTGGCATATAGAGCCGTAAGATATTCTAAGTTGTCGTACGATGTTTTAATGACTCGGAGGAATTCATTAGGTTTATTATGGAGTTTTAAGGTTTCGTACGGTGATGTAAGGTGTTCTTAGGTGTTTTAAGGCGTCCTAAGTTATACTAACGTGCTTCTCATGGTGCTAATGTGCATACAGAGTCGTAAGATGTCCTAAGTTGTCGTACAATGTTCAAAGGACTCAGACGAATTCATTAGATGTATTATAGAGTTTTAAGTTTACGTACGGTACTGTAAGGTGTTGTTAGGAGTTGTGTGGTGTTGTACATTATACCAACATGCTTTTCAAGGTGCGAATGTGGCATACAGAGCCGTAAGATATTCTAAGTTGTCGTACGATGTTTAAATGACTCGGAGTAATTCATTAGGTTTATTATGGAGTTTCAAGGTTTCGTACGGTGATGTAAGGTGTTCTTAGGTGTTTTAAGGCGTCCTAAGTTATACTAACGTGCTTTTCAAGGTGCTAATGTGCATACAGAGTCGTAAGATGTCCTAAGTTGTCCTACAATGTTCAAAGGACTCAGACGAATTCATTAGGTGTATTATGGAGTTTTAAGTTTACGTACGGTACTGTAAGGTGTTGTTAGGAGTTGTGTGGTGTTGTACATTATACCAACATGCTTTTCAAGGTGCGAATGTGGAATACAGAGCCGTAAGATATTCTAAGTTGTCGTACGATGTTTAAATGACTCGGAGTAATTCATTAGGTTTATTATGGAGTTTTAAGATTTCTTACGGTGATATAAGGTGTTCTTAGGAGTTTTAAGGCGTCCTAAGTTATACTAACGTGCTTTTCAAGGTGCTAATGTGCATACAAAGTCGTAAGATGTCCTAAGTTGTCGTACAATGTTTAAAGGACTCAGACGAATTCATTAGGTATATTATGGAGTTTTAAGGTTACATACGATACTGTAAGGTGTTGTGTGGAGTTGTGTGGTGTTGTACTTATACCAGGATGCTTTTCAAGGTGCTAATGTGGCATATAGAGCCGTAAGATATTCTAAGTTGTCGTACGATGTTTAAATGACTCGGAGGAATTCGTAAGGTTTATTATGGAGTTTTAAGGTTTCGAACGGTGATGTAAGGTGTTCTTAGGTGTTTTAAGGCGTCCTAAGTTATACTAACGTGCATTTCAAGGTGCTAATGTGCATACAGAGTCGTAAGATGTCCTAAGTTGTCGTACAATGTTCAAAGGACTCAGACGAATTCATTAGGTGTATTATGGAGTTTGGTATTGTAAGGTGTTGTTAGGAGTTGTGTGGTGTTGTACATTCTACCAACATGCTTTTCAAGGTGCGAATGTGGCATATAGAGCCGTAAGATATTCTAAGTTGTCGTACGATGTTTAAATGACTCGGAGGAATTCATTAGGTTTATTATGGAGTTTTAAGGTTTCGTACGGTGATGTAAGGTGTTCTTAGGTGTTTTAAGGTGTCCTAAGTTATACTAACGTGCTTTTCAAGGTGCTAATGTGCATACAGAGTCGTAAGATGTCCTAAGTTGTCCTACAATGTTCAAAGGACTCAGACGAATTCATTAGGTGTATTATGGAGTTTTAAGTTTACGTACGGTACTGTAAGGTGTTGTTAGGAGTTGTGTGGTGTTGTACATTATACCAGGATGCTTTTCAAGGTGCTAACTTGGTATATAGAGCCGTAAGATATTCTAAGTTGCCGTACGATGTTTAAATGACTCGGAAGAATTCATTAGGTTTATTATGATGTTTTAAGATTTCGTACGGTGATTATAGGTGTTCTTAGGAGTTTTAAGGCGTCCTAAGTTATACTAACATGCTTTTCAAGGTGCTAATGTGCATACAAAGTCGTAAGATGTCCTAAGTTGTCGTACAATGTTTAAAGGACTCAGACGAATTCATTAGGTGTATTATGGAGTTTGGTATTGTAAGGTGTTGTTAGGAGTTGTGTGGTGTTGTACATTCTACCAACATGCTTTTCAAGGTGCGAATGTGGCATATAGAGCCGTAAGATATTCTAAGTTGTCGTACGATGTTTTAATGACTCGGAGGAATTCATTAGGTTTATTATGGAGTTTTAAGGTTTCGTACGGTGATGTAAGGTGTTCTTAGGTGTTTTAAGGCGTCCTAAGTTATACTAACGTGCTTCTCATGGTGCTAATGTGCATACAGAGTCGTAAGATGTCCTAAGTTGTCGTACAATGTTCAAAGGACTCAGACGAATTCATTAGATGTATTATAGAGTTTTAAGTTTACGTACGGTACTGTAAGGTGTTGTTAGGAGTTGTGTGGTGTTGTACATTATACCAACATGCTTTTCAAGGTGCGAATGTGGCATACAGAGCCGTAAGATATTCTAAGTTGTCGTACGATGTTTAAATGACTCGGAGTAATTCATTAGGTTTATTATGGAGTTTTAAGATTTCGTACGGTGATGTAAGGTGTTCTTAGGTGTTTTAAGGCGTCCTAAGTTATACTAACGTGCTTCTCATGGTGCTAATGTGCATACAGAGTCGTAAGATGTCCTAAGTTGTCGTACAATGTTCAAAGGACTCAGACGAATTCATTAGATGTATTATAGAGTTTTAAGTTTACGTACGGTACTGTAAGGTGTTGTTAGGAGTTGTGTGGTGTTGTACATTATACCAACATGCTTTTCAAGGTGCGAATGTGGCATACAGAGCCGTAAGATATTCTAAGTTGTCGTACGATGTTTAAATGACTCGGAGTAATTCATTAGGTTTATTATGGAGTTTTAAGATTTCGTACGGTGATGTAAGGTGTTCTTAGGAGTTTTAAGGCGTCCTAAGTTATACTAACGTGCTTTTCAAGGTGCTAATGTGCATACAAAGTCGTAAGATGTCCTAAGTTGTCGTACAATGTTTAAAGGACTCAGACGAATTCATTAGGTGTATTATGGAGTTTGGTATTGTAAGGTGTTGTTAGGAGTTGTGTGGTGTTGTACATTCTACCAACATGCTTTTCAAGGTGCGAATGTGGCATATAGAGCCGTAAGATATTCTAAGTTGTCGTACGATGTTTAAATGACTCGGAGGAATTCATTAGGTTTATTATGGAGTTTTAAGGTTTCGTACGGTGATGTAAGGTGTTCTTAGGTGTTTTAAGGCGTCCTAAGTTATACTAACGTGCTTTTCAAGGTGCTAATGTGCATACAAAGTCGTAAGATGTCCTAAGTTGTCGTACAATGTTTAAAGGACTCAGACGAATTCATTAGGTATATTATGGAGTTTTAAGGTTACATACGATACTGTAAGGTGTTGTGTGGAGTTGTGTGGTGTTGTACTTATACCAGGATGCTTTTTAAGGTGCTAATGTGGCATATAGAGCCGTAAGATATTCTAAGTTGCCGTACGATGTTTAAATGACTCGGAGGAATTCGTAAGGTTTATTATGGAGTTTTAAGGTTTCGAACGGTGATGTAAGGTGTTCTTAGGTGTTTTAAGGCGTCCTAAGTTATACTAACGTGCATTTCAATGTGCTAATGTGCATACAGAGTCGTAAGATGTCCTAAGTTGTCGTACAATGTTCAAAGGACTCAGACGAATTCATTAGGTGTATTATGGAGTTTGGTATTGTAAGGTGTTGTTAGGAGTTGTGTGGTGTTGTACATTCTACCAACATGCTTTTCAAGGTGCGAATGTGGCATATAGAGCCGTAAGATATTCTAAGTTGTCGTACGATGTTTAAATGACTCGGAGGAATTCATTAGGTTTATTATGGAGTTTTAAGGTTTCGTACGGTGATGTAAGGTGTTCTTAGGTGTTTTAAGGCGTCCTAAGTTATACTAACGTGCTTTTCAAGGTGCTAATGTGCATACAGAGTCGTAAGATGTCCTAAGTTGTCCTACAATGTTCAAAGGACTCAGACGAATTCATTAGGTGTATTATGGAGTTTTAAGTTTACGTACGGTACTGTAAGGTGTTGTTAGGAGTTGTGTGGTGTTGTACATTATACCAGGATGCTTTTCAAGGTGCTAACTTGGCATATAGAGCCGTAAGATATTCTAAGTTGCCGTACGATGTTTAAATGACTCGGAAGAATTCATTAGGTTTATTATGATGTTTTAAGATTTCGTACGGTGATTATAGGTGTTCTTAGGAGTTTTAAGGCGTCCTAAGTTATACTAACATGCTTTTCAAGGTGCTAATGTGCATACAAAGTCGTAAGATGTCCTAAGTTGTCGTACAATGTTTAAAGGACTCAGACGAATTCATTAGGTGTATTATGGAGTTTGGTATTGTAAGGTGTTGTTAGGAGTTGTGTGGTGTTGTACATTCTACCAACATGCTTTTCAAGGTGCGAATGTGGCATATAGAGCCGTAAGATATTCTAAGTTGTCGTACGATGTTTTAATGACTCGGAGGAATTCATTAGGTTTATTATGGAGTTTTAAGGTTTCGTACGGTGATGTAAGGTGTTCTTAGGTGTTTTAAGGCGTCCTAAGTTATACTAACGTGCTTCTCATGGTGCTAATGTGCATACAGAGTCGTAAGATGTCCTAAGTTGTCGTACAATGTTCAAAGGACTCAGACGAATTCATTAGATGTATTATAGAGTTTTAAGTTTACGTACGGTACTGTAAGGTGTTGTTAGGAGTTGTGTGGTGTTGTACATTATACCAACATGCTTTTCAAGGTGCGAATGTGGCATACAGAGCCGTAAGATATTCTAAGTTGTCGTACGATGTTTAAATGACTCGGAGTAATTCATTAGGTTTATTATGGAGTTTCAAGGTTTCGTACGGTGATGTAAGGTGTTCTTAGGTGTTTTAAGGCGTCCTAAGTTATACTAACGTGCTTTTCAAGGTGCTAATGTGCATACAGAGTCGTAAGATGTCCTAAGTTGTCCTACAATGTTCAAAGGACTCAGACGAATTCATTAGGTGTATTATGGAGTTTTAAGTTTACGTACGGTACTGTAAGGTGTTGTTAGGAGTTGTGTGGTGTTGTACATTATACCAACATGCTTTTCAAGGTGCGAATGTGGAATACAGAGCCGTAAGATATTCTAAGTTGTCGTACGATGTTTAAATGACTCGGAGTAATTCATTAGGTTTATTATGGAGTTTTAAGATTTCGTACGGTGATGTAAGGTGTTCTTAGGAGTTTTAAGGCGTCCTAAGTAATACTAACGTGCTTTTCAAGGTGCTAATGTGCATACAAAGTCGTAAGATGTCCTAAGTTGTCGTACAATGTTTAAAGGACTCAGACGAATTCATTAGGTATATTATGGAGTTTTAAAGTTACATACGATACTGTAAGGTGTTGTGTGGAGTTGTGTGGTGTTGTACTTATACCAGGATGCTTTTCAAGGTGCTAATGTGGCATATAGAGCCGTAAGATATTTTAAGTTGTCGTACGATGTTTAAATGACTCGGAGGAATTCGTAAGGTTTATTATGGAGTTTTAAGGTTTCGAACGGTGATGTAAGGTGTTCTTAGGTGTTTTAAGGCGTCCTAAGTTATACTAACGTGCATTTCAAGGTGCTAATGTGCATACAGAGTCGTAAGATGTCCTAAGTTGTCGTACAATGTTCAAAGGACTCAGACGAATTCATTAGGTGTATTATGGAGTTTGGTATTGTAAGGTGTTGTTAGGAGTTGTGTGGTGTTGTACATTCTACCAACATGCTTTTCAAGGTGCGAATGTGGCATATAGAGCCGTAAGATATTCTAAGTTGTCGTACGATGTTTAAATGACTCGGAGGAATTCATTAGGTTTATTATGGAGTTTTAAGGTTTCGTACGGTGATGTAAGGTGTTCTTAGGTGTTTTAAGGTGTCCTAAGTTATACTAACGTGCTTTTCAAGGTGCTAATGTGCATACAGAGTCGTAAGATGTCCTAAGTTGTC
Source organism: Tagetes erecta (assembly GCA_030867185.1). NCBI lineage: Eukaryota > Viridiplantae > Streptophyta > Magnoliopsida > Asterales > Asteraceae > Tagetes > Tagetes erecta. The sequence goes on along the minus strand of CM061497.1, from coordinate 18,606,395 downwards.
CTACAATGTTCAAAGGACTCAGACGAATTCATTAGGTGTATTATGGAGTTTTAAGTTTACGTACGGTACTGTAAGGTGTTATTAGGAGTTGTGTGGTGTTGTACATTATACCAGGATGCTTTTTTTTGGGTAAAAGGGTTTTACCCTGGTGATTCTATTAACAAATAAAAACAAGTAGTATGGATAACCCATACTAGTTAAGTCTCGGACATACCCAAAGACTTTAGAATCATACAAATAAACAACCAAACACATGATCAAACATAACACCTACCAACAAACTAGCTATGACTAGCACTAGACATGTATCCAAGCACCATTAGACATCAATCTCCATTTGCATCCAAGCATCTAATCTGCGTTGTGTCCACATCGTGGTCTTGATCTTTAGGTTCATTATCCGGCATCTGATAGTTTGGAGAATCAATTTACCAACCACTTCAGGAGGTCTCGGATTTTCATTAAAGAGCCGACAATTTCTTTCCTGCCAAATAGCATACGCCACACCCGCTACAACTAATCGACTAATGATAGCCTCTAAGGTTTTGCTGTTAGACTTGCGTTTAAGGTCATGCATAACGATCGACCAAATTGGAGGTATATGCTCCATTTTAGCCTTCTCTCGCACCAAATCCCAGACCCGAGTAGCATAAGAGCATTCAAAAAATAAATGCTCATGAGAGTCCACATTGCGCAAACATAAGAAACAACACATCAGATTCATGTTAATACCTTTCGAATGGTTCCATCTGAGAAGTCTATCTTGGGTTAACAGCTTACGATGACAAATAAGCCACATGTTAAAAGCATGTTTTGGGATGCAATGAGGAAACCAAACACAATCCACCCACTCCACCTGATCTTCCTTAAACCTAATCGCATTCCAGGCTAAAGAAGTATTGAAATGCATTAACTCCGGACCCTCCCTCCATCTCACTACATCCACACCATTTGAGGTAAACGGAATGGTTAAATTTGACAAAGAAGGGAAACGACTAGATAACTCATTTGGCCAGCTACAAACCGAATCCACCAAGACTTTATCCACCGTATCAATAAGCGTCATGTTTACATCCCGAACAGCTCTAGAATTGATAAACGCAGAAAGGGGACTTTGGTCAGACCAGTAATCAAACCAAACATTCGTATCTTTCCCATCACCAATTTGAACCCAGAATTTTCCTTTAAAAACCTCTCTCAACTTCAAAATATTTCGCCAACTCCAAGGACATGAGGGAGGGATTTTAAGATCCCAGAAATTTCTCTTGCCAATCCTATGTATCCAGACCCATTGCACCCACATCGAATCAGCCTTAGAAAGGAGGCGCCATATATGCGAACCCATAAGAGCCATATTCATATCATAAATACGACGAACTCCTAACCCCCCCTCAGCTTTGGGGAGGCAAACCTTTTTTCATGACACTTTAGCAGTAGCTTTATTATCATCCTTGATACCCCATAAAAACCTTCTTAACTTAACCTCTATCTCCTTAGAAGTAAACACAGGAAGCAAAAACGCAGCAGCCCAAAAAACATGCATAGAAGATAATACTGAGCAAATTAGTTGAAGTCTTCCTGCAAACGACAAATATTTGTTGTTCCAAGATGAAATCCGACTTTCAATCCGGTCCGTTAGAACTGCACACTGCTGGGAACTTAACCTTGACGATATCAACGAAACTCCCAGATATTTCACTGGGAATTTCCCTTCGTCAAATGGAAGAAGGCTTAAGATACCATTCTTCACATGCGGAGGGACATGACAAAAATACACCGTACTCTTATGGTTATTAGTGTATAACCCTGATAGATCAGCAAACTTTTTTAGAACCTCCAAAATGCAAGAAGCCGATCTTGTATCACCATGAGAAAATATAAATGACTCGGAGGAATTCGTATGGTTTATTATGGAGTTTTAAGGTTTCGAACGGTGATGTAAGGTGTTCTTAGGTGTTTTAAGGCGTCCTAAGTTATACTAACGTGCATTTCAAGGTGCTAATGTGCATACAGAGTCGTAAGATGGCCTAAGTTGTCGTACAATGTTCAAAGGACTCAGACGAATTCATTAGGTGTATTATGGAGTTTGGTATTGTAAGGTGTTGTTAGGAGTTGTGTGGTGTTGTACATTATACCAGGATGCTTTTCAAGGTGCTAATGTGGCATAAAGAGCCGTAAGATATTCTAAGTTGCCGTACGATGTTTAAATGACTCGGAGGAATTCATTAGGTTTATTATGGAGTTTTAAGGTTTCGTACGGTGATGTAAGGTGTTCTTAGGTGTTTTAAGGCATCCTAAGTTATACTAACGTGCTTTTCATGGTGCTAATGTGCATACAGAGTCGTAAGATGTCCTAAGTTGTCGTACAATGTTCAAAGGACTCAGACGAATTCATTAGATGTATTATAGAGTTTTAAGTTTACGTACGGTACTGTAAGGTGTTGTTAGGAGTTGTGTGGTGTTGTACATTATACCAACATGCTTTTCAAGGTGCGAATGTGGCATACAGAGCCGTAAGATATTCTAAGTTGTCTTACGATGTTTAAATGACTCGGAGTAATTCATTAGGTTTATTATGGAGTTTCAAGGTTTCGTACGGTGATGTAAGGTGTTCTTAGGTGTTTTAAGGCGTCATAAGTTATACTAACGTGCTTTTCAAGGTGCTAATGTGCATACAGAGTCGTAAGATGTCCTAAGTTGTCCTACAATGTTCAAAGGACTCAGACGAATTCATTAGGTGTATTATGGAGTTTTAAGTTTACGTACGGTACTGTAAGGTGTTGTTAGGAGTTGTGTGGTGTTGTACATTATACCAACATGCTTTTCAAGGTGCGAATGTGGAATACAGAGCCGTAAGATATTCTAAGTTGTCGTACGATGTTTAAATGACTCGGAGTAATTCATTAGGTTTATTATGGAGTTTTAAGATTTCGTACGGTGATGTAAGGTGTTCTTAGGAGTTTTAAGGCGTCCTAAGTTATACTAACGTGCTTTTCAAGGTGCTAATGTGCATACAAAGTCGTAAGATGTCCTAAGTTGTCGTACAATGTTTAAAGGACTCAGACGAATTCATTAGGTATATTATGGAGTTTTAAGGTTACATACGATACTGTAAGGTGTTGTGTGGAGTTGTGTGGTGTTGTACTTATACCAGGATGCTTTTCAAGTGCTAATGTGGCATATAGAGCCGTAAGATATTCTAAGTTACCGTACGATGTTTAAATGACTCGGAGGAATTCGTAAGGTTTATTATGGAGTTTTAAGGTTTCGAACGGTGATGTAAGGTGTTCTTAGGTGTTTTAAGGCATCCTAAGTTATACTAACGTGCTTTTCATGGTGCTAATGTGCATACAGAGTCGTAAGAGGTCCTAAGTTGTGGTACAATGTTCAAAGGACTCAGACGAATTCATTAGATGTATTATAGAGTTTTAAGTTTACGTACGGTACTGTAAGGTGTTGTTAGGAGTTGTGTGGTGTTGTACATTATACCAACATGCTTTTCAAGGTGCGAATGTGGCATACAGAGCCGTAAGATATTCTAAGTTGTCTTACGATGTTTAAATGACTCGGAGTAATTCATTAGGTTTATTATGGAGTTTCAAGGTTTCGTACGGTGATGTAAGGTGTTCTTAGGTGTTTTAAGGCGTCCTAAGTTATACTAACGTGCTTTTCAAGGTGCTAATGTGCATACAGAGTCGTAAGATGTCCTAAGTTGTCCTACAATGTTCAAAGGACTCAGACGAATTCATTAGGTGTATTATGGAGTTTTAAGTTTACGTACGGTACTGTAAGGTGTTGTTAGGAGTTGTGTGGTGTTGTACATTATACCAACATGCTTTTCAAGGTGCGAATGTGGAATACAGAGCCGTAAGATATTCTAAGTTGTCGTACGATGTTTAAATGACTCGGAGTAATTCATTAGGTTTATTATGGAGTTTTAAGGTTCGTACGGTGATGTAAGGTGTTCTTAGGAGTTTTAAGGCGTCCTAAGTTATACTAACGTGCTTTTCAAGGTGCTAATGTGCATACAGAGTCGTAAGATGTCCTAAGTTGTCGTACAATGTTTAAAGGACTCAGACGAATTCATTAGGTATATTATGGAGTTTTAAGGTTACATACGATACTGTAAGGTGTTGTGTGGAGTTGTGTGGTGTTGTACTTATACCAGGATGCTTTTCAAGGTGCTAATGTGGCATATAGAGCCGTAAGATATTCTAAGTTGCCGTACGATGTTTAAATGACTCGTAGGAATTCGTAAGGTTTATTATGGAGTTTTAAGGTTTCGAACGGTGATGTAAGGTGTTCTTAGGTGTTTTAAGGCGTCCTAAGTTATACTAACGTGCATTTCAAGGTGCTAATGTGCATACAGAGTCGTAAGATGTCCTAAGTTGTCGTACAATGTTCAAAGGACTCAGACGAATTCATTAGGTGTATTATGGAGTTTGGTATTGTAAGGTGTTGTTAGGAGTTGTGTGGTGTTGTACATTCTACCAACATGCTTTTCAAGGTGCGAATGTGGCATATAGAGCCGTAAGATATTCTAAGTTGTCGTACGATGTTTAAATGACTCGGAGGAATTCATTAGATTTATTATGGAGTTTTAAGGTTTCGTACGGTGATGTAAGGTGTTCTTAGGTGTTTTAAGGCGTCCTAAGTTATACTAACGTGCTTTTCAAGGTGCTCATGTGCATACAGAGTCGTAAGATGTCCTAAGTTGTCCTACAATGTTCAAAGGACTCAGACGAATTCATTAGGTGTATTATGGAGTTTTAAGTTTACGTACGGTACTGTAAGGTGTTGTTAGGAGTTGTGTGGTGTTGTACATTATACCAACATGCTTTTCAAGGTGCGAATGTGGCATACAGAGCCGTAAGATATTCTAAGTTGTCGTACGATGTTCAAATGACTCGGAGTAATTCATTAGGTTTATTATGGAGTTTCAAGGTTTCGTACGCTGATGTAAGGTGTTCTTAGGTGTTTTAAGGCGTCCTAAGTTATACTAACGTGCTTTTCAAGGTGCTAATGTGCATACAGAGTCGTAAGATGTCCTAAGTTGTCCTACAATGTTCAAAGGACTCAGACGAATTCATTAGGTTTATTATGGAGTTTTAAGTTTACGTACGGTACTGTAAGGTGTTGTTAGTAGTTGTGTGGTGTTGTACATTATACCAACATGCTTTTCAAGGAGCGAATGTGGAATACAGAGCCGTAAGATATTCTAAGTTGTCCTACGATGTTTAAATGACTCGGAGTAATTCATTAGGTTTATTATGGGGTTTTAAGATTTCGTACGGTGATGTAAGGTGTTCTTAGGAGTTTTAAGGCGTCCTAAGTTATACTAACGTGCTTTTCAAGGTGCTAATGTGCATACAAAGTCGTAAGATGTCCTAAGTTGTCGTACAATGTTTAAAGGACTCAGACGAATTCATTAGGTATATTATCGAGTTTTAAGGTTACATACGATACTGTAAGGTGTTGTGTGGAGTTGTGTGGTGTTGTACTTATACCAGGATGCTTTTCAAGTGCTAATGTGGCATATAGAGCTGTAAGATATTCTAAGTTACCGTACGATGTTTAAATGACTCGGAGGAATTCGTAAGGTTTATTATGGAGTTTTTAGGTTTCGAACGGTGATGTAAGGTGTTCTTAGGTGTTTTAAGGCATCCTAAGTTATACTAACGTGCTTTTCATGGTGCTAATGTGCATACAGAGTCGTAAGATGTCCTAAGTTGTCGTACAATGTTCAAAGGACTCAGACGAATTCATTAGATGTATTATAGAGTTTTAAGTTTACGTACGGTACTGTAAGGTGTTGTTAGGAGTTGTGTGGTGTTGTACATTATACCAACATGCTTTTCAAGGTGCGAATGTGGCATACAGAGCCGTAAGATATTCTAAGTTGTCTTACGATGTTTAAATGACTCGGAGTAATTCATTAGTTTTATTATGGAGTTTCAAGGTTTCGTACGGTGATGTAAGGTGTTCTTAGGTGTTTTAAGGCGTCCTAAGTTATACTAACGTGCTTTTCAAGGTGCTAATGTGCATACAGAGTCGTAAGATGTCCTTAGTTGTCCTACAATGTTCAAAGGACTCAGACGAATTCATTAGGTGTATTATGGAGTTTTAAGTTTACGTACGGTACTGTAAGGTGTTGTTAGGAGTTGTGTGGTGTTGTACATTATACCAACATGCTTTTCAAGGTGCGAATGTGGAATACAGAGCCGTAAGATATTCTAAGTTGTCGTACGATGTTTAAATGACTCGGAGTAATTCATTAGGTTTATTATGGAGTTTTAAGGTTCGTACGGTGATGTAAGGTGTTCTTAGGAGTTTTAAGGCGTCCTAAGTTATACTAACGTGCTTTTCAAGGTGCTAATGTGCATACAGAGTCGTAAGATGTCCTAAGTTGTCGTACAATGTTTAAAGGACTCAGACGAATTCATTAGGTATATTATGGAGTTTTAAGGTTACATACGATACTGTAAGGTGTTGTGTGGAGTTGTGTGGTGTTGTACTTATACCAGGATGCTTTTCAAGGTGCTAATGTGGCATATAGAGCCGTAAGATATTCTAAGTTGCCGTACGATGTTTAAATGACTCGTAGGAATTCGTAAGGTTTATTATGGAGTTTTAAGGTTTCGAACGGTGATGTAAGGTGTTCTTAGGTGTTTTAAGGCGTCCTAAGTTATACTAACGTGCATTTCAAGGTGCTAATGTGCATACAGAGTCGTAAGATGTCCTAAGTTGTCGTACAATGTTCAAAGGACTCAGACGAATTCATTAGGTGTATTATGGAGTTTGGTATTGTAAGGTGTTGTTAGGAGTTGTGTGGTGTTGTACATTCTACCAACATGCTTTTCAAGGTGCGAATGTGGCATATAGAGCCGTAAGATATTCTAAGTTGTCGTACGATGTTTAAATGACTCGGAGGAATTCATTAGGTTTATTATGGAGTTTTAAGGTTTCGTACGGTGATGTAAGGTGTTCTTAGGTGTTTTAAGGCGTCCTAAGTTATACTAACGTGCTTTTCAAGGTGCTCATGTGCATACAGAGTCGTAAGATGTCCTAAGTTGTCCTACAATGTTCAAAGGACTCAGACGAATTCATTAGGTGTATTATGGAGTTTTAAGTTTACGTACGGTACTGTAAGGTGTTGTTAGGAGTTGTGTGGTGTTGTACATTATACCAACATGCTTTTCAAGGTGCGAATGTGGCATACAGAGCCGTAAGATATTCTAAGTTGTCGTACGATGTTCAAATGACTCGGAGTAATTCATTAGGTTTATTATGGAGTTTCAAGGTTTCGTACGCTGATGTAAGGTGTTCTTAGGTGTTTTAAGGCGTCCTAAGTTATACTAACGTGCTTTTCAAGGTGCTAATGTGCATACAGAGTCGTAAGATGTCCTAAGTTGTCCTACAATGTTCAAAGGACTCAGACGAATTCATTAGGTTTATTATGGAGTTTTAAGTTTACGTACGGTACTGTAAGGTGTTGTTAGTAGTTGTGTGGTGTTGTACATTATACCAACATGCTTTTCAAGGAGCGAATGTGGAATACAGAGCCGTAAGATATTCTAAGTTGTCCTACGATGTTTAAATGACTCGGAGTAATTCATTAGGTTTATTATGGGGTTTTAAGATTTCGTACGGTGATGTAAGGTGTTCTTAGGAGTTTTAAGGCGTCCTAAGTTATACTAACGTGCTTTTCAAGGTGCTAATGTGCATACAAAGTCGTAAGATGTCCTAAGTTGTCGTACAATGTTTAAAGGACTCAGACGAATTCATTAGGTATATTATGGAGTTTTAAGGTTACATACGATACTGTAAGGTGTTGTGTGGAGTTGTGTGGTGTTGTACTTATACCAGGATGCTTTTCAAGGTGCTAATGTGGCATATAGAGCCGTAAGATATTCTAAGTTGCCGTACGATGTTTAAATGACTCGGAGGAATTCATTAGGTTTATTATGATGTTTTAAGATTTCGTACGGTGATTATAGGTGTTCTTAGGAGTTTTAAGGCGTCCTAAGTTATACTAACGTGCTTTTCAAGGTGCTAATGTGCATACAAAGTCGTAAGATGTCCTAAGTTGTCGTACAATGTTTAAAGGACTCAGACGAATTCATTAGGTGTATTAAGGAGTTTTAAGGTTACATACGATACTGTAAGGTGTTGTGTGGAGTTGTGTTGTGTTGTACATTATACCAGGATGCTTTTCAAGGTGCTAATGTGGCATATAGAGCCGTAAGATATTCTAAGTTGTCGTACGATATTTAAATGACTCGGAGGAATTCATTATGTTTATTATGGAGTTTTAATGTTTCGTACCGTGATGTAAGGTGTTCTTAGGAGTTTTAAGGCGTCCTAAGTTATACTATACGTGCTTTTCAAGGTGCTAATGAGCATAGAGAGTCGTAAGATGTCCTAAGTTGTCGTTGATGTTCAAAAGACTCAGACGAATTCATTAGGTGTATTATGGAGTTTTAAGTTTACGTACGGTACTGTAAGGTGTTGTTAGGAGTTGTGTGTGTTGTACATTATACCAGGATGCTTTTCAAGGTGCTAATTTGGCATATAGAGCCGTAAGATATTCTAAGTTGCCGTACGATGTTTAAATGACTCGGAGGAATTCATTAGGTTTATTATGATGTTTTAAGATTTCGTACGGTGATTATAGGTGTTCTTAGGAGTTTTAAGGCGTCCTAAGTTATACTAACGTGCTTTTCAAGGTGCTAATGTGCATACAAAGTCGTAAGATGTCCTAAGTTGTCGTACAATGTTTAAAGGACTCAGACGAATTCATTAGGTGTATTAAGGAGTTTTAAGGTTACATACGATACTGTAAGGTGTTGTGTGGAGTTGTGTTGTGTTGTACATTATACCAGGATGCTTTTCAAGGTGCTAATGTGGCATATAGAGCCGTAAGATATTCTAAGTTGTCGTACGATATTTAAATGACTCGGAGGAATTCATTATGTTTATTATGGAGTTTTAATGTTTCGTACCGTGATGTAAGGTGTTCTTAGGAGTTTTAAGGCGTCCTAAGTTATACTATACGTGCTTTTCAAGGTGCTAATGAGCATAGAGAGTCGTAAGATGTCCTAAGTTGTCGTTGATGTTCAAAAGACTCAGACGAATTCATTAGGTGTATTATGGAGTTTTAAGTTTACGTACGGTACTGTAAGGTGTTGTTAGGAGTTGTGTGTGTTGTACATTATACCAACATGCTTTTCAAGGTGCGAATGTGGCATACAGAGCCGTAAGATATTCTAAGTTGCCGTACGATGTTTAAATGACTCGGAGTAATTCATTAGGTTTATTATGAAGTTTTAAGATTTCGTACGGTGATGTAAGGTGTTCTTAGGAGTTTTAAGGCGTCCTAAGTTATACTAACGTGCTTTTCAAGGTGCTAATGTGCAAACAGAGTCGTAAGATGTCCTAAGTTGCCATACGATGTTCAAAGGACTCAGACGGATTCATTAGGTGTATTATGGAGTTTTAAGTATACGTACGGTACTGTAAGGTGTTGTGTGGTGTTGTACATTATACCAACATGCTTTTCAAGGTGCGAATATGGCATACAGAGCCGTAAGATATTCTAAGTTGCCGTACGATGTTTAAATGACTCGGAGGAATTCATTAGCTTTATTATAGAGTTTTAATATTTCGTACGGTGATGTAAGGTGTTCTTAGGAGTTTTACGGCGTCCTAAGTTATACTAACGTGCTTTTCAAGGTGCTTATGTGCAAACAGAGTCGTAAGATGTCCTAAGTTGCCATACGATGTTCAAAGGACTCAGACGGATTCATTAGGTGTATTATGGAGTTTTAAGTTTACGTACGGTACTGTAAGGTGTTGTGTGGTGTTGTACATTATACCAACATGCTTTTCAAGGTGCGAATGTGGCATACAGAGCCGTAAGATATTCTAAGTTGCCGTACGATGTTTAAATGACTCGGAGGAATTCATTAGCTTTATTATAGAGTTTTAATATTTCGTACGGTGATGTAAGGTGTTCTTAGAAGTTTTACGGCGTCCTAAGTTATACTAACGTGCTTTTCAAGGTGCTTATGTGCAAACAGAGTCGTAAGATGTCCTAAGTTGCCGTACGATGTTCAAAGGACTCAGACGAATTCATTAGGTGTATTATGGAGTTTTAAGTTTACGTACGGTACTGTAAGGTGTTGTTAGGAGTTGTGTGTGTTGTACATTATACCAACATGCTTTTCAAGGTGCGAATGTGGCATACAGAGCCGTAAGATATTCTAAGTTGTCGTACGATGTTTAAATGACTCGGAGTAATTCATTAGGTTTATTATGGAGTTTTAAGATTCCGTACGGTGATGTAAGGTGTTCTTAGGAGTTTTAAGGCGTCCTAAGTTATACTAACGTGCTTTTCAAGGTGCTAATGTGCATACAAAGTCGTAAGATGTCCTAAGTTGTCGTACAATGTTTAAAGGACTCAGACGAATTCATTAGGTATATTATGGAGTTTTAAGGTTACATACGATACTGTAAGGTGTTGTGTGGAGTTGTGTGGTGTTGTACTTATACCAGGATGCTTATCAAGATGCTAATGTGGCATATAGAGCCGTAAGATATTCTAAGTTGCCGTACGATGTTTAAATGACTCGGAGGAATTCGTTAGGTTTATTATGGAGTTTTAAGGTTTCGAACGGTGATGTAAGGTGTTCTTAGGTGTTTTAAGGCGTCCTAAGTTATACTAACGTGCATTTCAAGGTGCTAATGTGCATACAGAGTCGTAAGATGGCCTAAGTTGTCGTACAATGTTCAAAGGACTCAGACGAATTCATTAGGTGTATTATGGAGTTTGGTATTGTAAGGTGTTGTTAGGAGTTGTGTGGTGTTGTACATTATACCAGGATGCTTTTCAAGGTGCTAATGTGGCATAAAGAGCCGTAAGATATTCTAAGTTGCCGTACGATGTTTAAATGACTCGAAGGAATTCATTAGGTTTATTATGGAGTTTTAAGGTTTCGTACGGTGATGTAAGGTGTTCTTAGGTGTTTTAAGGCGTCCTAAGTTATACTAACGTGCTTTTCATGGTGCTAATGTGCATACAGAGTCGTAAGATGTCCTAAGTTGTCGTACAATGTTCGAAGGACTCAGACGAATTCATTAGGTGTATTATGGAGTTTTAAGCATACGTACGGTACTGTAAGGTGTTGTTAGGAGTTGTGTGTGTTGTACATTATACCAACATGCTTTTCAAAGTGCGAATGTGGCATACAGAGCCGTGAGATATTCTAAGTTGCCGTATGATGTTTAAATGACTCGGAGTAATTCATTAGGTTTATTATGGAGTTTTAAGATTTCGTACGGTGATGTAAGGTGTTCTTAGGAGTTTTAAGGCGTCCTAAGTTATAATAACGTGCTTTTCAAGGTGCTAATGTGCATACAGAGTCGTAAGATGTCCTAAGTTGCCGTACAATGTTTAAAGGACTCAGACGAATTCATTAGGTATATTATGGAGTTTTAAGGTTACATACGATACTGTAAGGTGTTGTGTGGAGTTGTGTGGTGTTGTGTGGTGATGTACATTATACCAGGATGCTTTTCAAGGTGCTAATGTGGCATATAGAGCCGTAAGATATTCTAAGTTGCCGTACGATGTTTAAATGACTCGGAGGATTTCGTAAGGTTTATTATGGAGTTTTAAGGTTTCGTAGTGTGATGTAAGGTGTTCTTAGGTGTTTTAAGGCGTCCTAAGTTATACTAACGTGCATTTCAAGGTGCTAATGTGCATACAGAGTCGTAAGATGTCCTAAGTTGTCGTACAATGTTCAAAGGACTCAGAGGAATTCATTAGGTGTATTATGGAATTTGGTATTGTAAAGTGTTGTTAGGAGTTGTGTGGTGTTGTACATTATACCAGGATGCTTTTCAAGGTGCTAATGTGGCATAAAGAGCCGTAAGATATTCTAAGTTGCCGTACGATGTTTAAATGACTCGGAGGAATTCATTAGGTTTATTATAGAGTTTTAAGGTTTTGTACGGTGATGTAAGGTGTTTTTTGGTGTTTTAAGGCGTCCTAAGTTATACTAACGTGCTTTTCATGGTGCTAATGTGCATACAGAGTCGTAAGATGTCCTAAGTTGTCGTACAATGTTCAAAGGACTCAGACGAATTCATTAGGTGTATTATAGAGTTTTAAGTTTACGTACGGTACTGTAAGGCGTTGTTAGGAGTTGTGTGGTGTTGTACATTATACCAGGATGCTTTTCAAGGTGCTAATGGGGCATATAGAGCCGTAAGATATTCTAAGTTGCCGTACGATATTTAAATGACTCGGAGGAATTCATTAGGTTTATTATGGAGTTTTAAGGTTTCGTACGGTGATGTAAGGTGTTCTTAGGTGTTTTAAGGCGTCCTAAGTTATAGTAACGTGCTTTTCAAGGTGCTAATGTGCATACAGAGTCGTAAGATGTCCTAAGTTGTCGTACAATGTTCAAAGGACTCAGGCGAATTCATTAGGTGTATTATGGAGTTTTAAGTTTACGTACGGTATTGTACGGTGTTGTTAGGAGTTGTGTGGTGTTGTACATTATACCAGGATGCTTTTCAAGGTGCTAATGTGGCATATAGAGCCGTAAGATATTCTAAGTTTCCGTACGATGTTTAAATGACTCGGAGGAATTCATTAGGTTTATTATTGAGTTTTAAGGTTTCGTACGGTGATGTAAGGTGTTCTTAGGTGTTTTAAGGCGTCCTAAGTTATACTAACGTGCTTTTCAAGGTGCTAATGTGCATACAGAGTCGTAAGATGTCCTAAGTTGTCGTACAATGTTCAAAGGACTCAGACGAATTCATTAGGTGTATACGCAGTACGATTAGATGCAAGTTGTTGGGCCTGAATTTCAAGAATACGACTCGTGTATGGGCTACTCTGAGGGAGTAGAAGATTGACCGAGAAAGAGATTTGGTGGACACAGGTTGATTTTGTGGTCGGGTTTGTTGATCTAGTTTGGGTTTCCCTAGGCTAGTGGTTGCTTTTGTTTTCTTTGGTTTTGTAATGTTTGCCTTGTTTTGGGCTTGTTGGTCTTCTTTTCTCCACATTCATGGGGCATGTCCCAGGAATGAACTAGTTTGGTTTTCTGCCATGCTAGTTGTACTTAATTTTTGATGTTAATATATAGAATCACCGGGGTAACCCTTTACCCAAAAAAAAAAAAAGTTTACGTACGGTGTTGTTAGGAGTTGTGTGGTGTTGTACATTATACCAGGATGCTTTTCAAGGTGCTAATGTGGCATATAGAGCCGTAAGATATTCTAAGTTGCCGTACGATGTTTAAATGACTCGGAGGAATTCATTAGGTTTATTATGGAGTTTTAAGGTTTTGTACGGTGATGTAAGGTGTTCTTAGGTGTTTTAAGGCGTCCTAAGTTATAGTAACGTGCTTTTCAAGGTGCTAATGTGCATACAGAGTCGTAAGATGTCCTAAGTTGTCGTACAATGTTCAAAGGACTCAGGCGAATTCATTAGGTGTATTATGGAGTTTTAAGTTTACGTACGGTATTGTACGGTGTTGTTAGGAGTTGTGTGGTGTTGTACATTATACCAGGATGCTTTTCAAGGTGCTAATGTGGCATATAGAGCCGTAAGATATTCTAAGTTTCCGTACGATGTTTAAATGACTCGGAGGAATTCATTAGGTTTATTATTGAGTTTTAAGGTTTCGTACGGTGATGTAAGGTGTTCTTAGGTGTTTTAAGGCGTCCTAAGTTATACTAACGTGCTTTTCAAGGTGCTAATGTGCATACAGAGTCGTAAGATGTCCTAAGTTGTCGTACAATGTTCAAAGGACTCAGACGAATTCATTAGGTGTATACGCAGTACGATTAGATGCAAGTTGTTGGGCCTGAATTTCAAGAATACGACTCGTGTATGGGCTACTCTGAGGGAGTAGAAGATTGACCGAGAAAGAGATTTGGTGGACACAGGTTGATTTTGTGGTCGGGTTTGTTGATCTAGTTTGGGTTTCCCTAGGCTAGTGGTTGCTTTTGTTTTCTTTGGTTTTGTAATGTTTGCCTTGTTTTGGGCTTGTTGGTCTTCTTTTCTCCACATTCATGGGGCATGTCCCAGGAATGAACTAGTTTGGTTTTCTGCCATGCTAGTTGTACTTAATTTTTGATGTTAATATATAGAATCACCGGGGTAACCCTTTACCCAAAAAAAAAAAAAGTTTACGTACGGTGTTGTTAGGAGTTGTGTGGTGTTGTACATTATACCAGGATGCTTTTCAAGGTGCTAATGTGGCATATAGAGCCGTAAGATATTCTAAGTTGCCGTACGATGTTTAAATGACTCGGAGGAATTCATTAGGTTTATTATGGAGTTTTAAGGTTTTGTACGGTGATGTAAGGTGTTCTTAGGTGTTTTAAGGCGTCCTAAGTTATAATAACATGCTTTTCATTGTGCTAATGTGCATACAGAGTCGTAAGATGTCCTAAGTTGTCGTACAATGTTCAAAGGACTCAGACGAATTCATTAGGTGTATTATGGAGTTTTAAGTTTACGTACGGTATTGTAAGGTGTTGTGTGGTGTTGCACATTATACAAGGATGCTTTTCAAGGTGCTAATGTGGCATATAGAGCCGTAAGATATTCTAAGTTGCCGTACGATGTTCAAATGACTCGGAGGAATTCATTAGGTTTATTATGGAGTTTTAAGGTTTCGTACGGTGATGTAAGGTGTTCTTAGGTGTTTTAAGGCGTCCTAAGTTATACTAACGTGCATTTCATGGTGCTAATGTGCATACAGAGTCGTAAGATGTCCTAAGTTGTCGTACAATGTTCAAAGGACTCAGACGAATTCATTAGGTGTATTATGGAGTTTTAAGCATACGTACGGTACTGTAAGGTGTTGTTAGGAGTTGTGTGTGTTGTACATTATACCAACATGCTTTTCAAAGTGCGAATGTGGCATACAGAGCCGTGAGATATTCTAAGTTGCCGTATGATGTTTAAATGACTCGGAGTAATTCATTAGGTTTATTATGGAGTTTTAAGATTTCGTACGGTGATGTAAGGTGTTCTTAGGAGTTTTAAGGCGTCCTAAGTTATAATAACGTGCTTTTCAAGGTGCTAATGTGCATACAGAGTCGTAAGATGTCCTAAGTTGTCGTACAATGTTTAAAGGACTCAGACGAATTCATTAGGTATATTATGGAGTTTTAAGGTTACATACGATACTGTAAGGTGTTGTGTGGAGTTGTGTGGTGTTGTACATTATACCAGGATGCTTTTCAAGGTGCTAATGTGGCATATAGAGCCGTAAGATATTCTAAGTTGCCGTACGATGTTTAAATGACTCGGAGGATTTCGTAAGGTTTATTATGGAGTTTTAAGGTTTCGTAGTGTGATGTAAGGTGTTCTTAGGTGTTTTAAGGCGTCCTAAGTTATACTAACGTGCATTTCAAGGTGCTAATGTGCATACAGAGTCGTAAGATGTCCTAAGTTGTCGTACAATGTTCAAAGGACTCAGAGGAATTCATTAGGTGTATTATGGAGTTTGGTATTGTAAAGTGTTGTTAGGAGTTGTGTGGTGTTGTACATTATACCAGGATGCTTTTCAAGGTGCTAATGTGGCATAAAGAGCCGTAAGATATTCTAAGTTGCCGTACGATGTTTAAATGACTCGGAGGAATTCATTACGTTTATTATGGAGTTTTAAGGTTTTGTACGGTGATGTAAGGTGTTTTTAGGTGTTTTAAGGCGTCCTAAGTTATACTAACGTGCTTTTCGTGGTGCTAATGTGCATACAGAGTCGTAAGATGTCCTAAGTTGTCGTACAATGTTCAAAGGACTCAGACGAATTCATTAGGTGTATTATAGAGTTTTAAGTTTACGTACGGTACTGTAAGGCGTTGTTAGGAGTTGTGTGGTGTTGTACATTATACCAGGATGCTTTTCAAGGTGCTAATGGGGCATATAGAGCCGTAAGATATTCTAAGTTGCCGTACGATATTTAAATGACTCGGAGGAATTCATTAGGTTTATTATGGAGTTTTAAGGTTTCGTACGGTGATGTAAGGTGTTCTTAGGTGTTTTAAGGCGTCCTAAGTTATAGTAACGTGCTTTTCAAGGTGCTAATGTGCATACAGAGTCGTAAGATGTCCTAAGTTGTCGTACAATGTTCAAAGGACTCAGACGAATTCATTAGGTGTATTATGGAGTTTTAAGTTTACGTACGGTATTGTACGGTGTTGTTAGGAGTTGTGTGGTGTTGTACATTATACCAGGATGCTTTTCAAGGTGCTAATGTGGCATATAGAGCCGTAAGATATTCTAAGTTTCCGTACGATGTTTAAATGACTCGGAGGAATTCATTAGGTTTATTATTGAGTTTTAAGGTTTCGTACGGTGATGTAAGGTGTTCTTAGGTGTTTTAAGGCGTCCTAAGTTATACTAACGTGCTTTTCAAGGTGCTAATGTGCATACAGAGTCGTAAGATGTCCTAAGTTGTCGTACAATGTTCAAAGGACTCAGACGAATTCATTAGGTGTATACGCAGTACGATTAGATGCAAGTTGTTGGGCCTGAATTTCAAGAATACGACTCGTGTATGGGCTACTCTGAGGGAGTAGAAGATTGACCGAGAAAGAGATTTGGTGGACACAGGTTGATTTTGTGGTCGGGTTTGTTGATCTAGTTTGGGTTTCCCTAGGCTAGTGGTTGCTTTTGTTTTCTTTGGTTTTGTAATGTTTGCCTTGTTTTGGGCTTGTTGGTCTTCTTTTCTCCACATTCATGGGGCATGTCCCAGGAATGAACTAGTTTGGTTTTCTGCCATGCTAGTTGTACTTAATTTTTGATGTTAATATATAGAATCACCGGGGTAACCCTTTACCCAAAAAAAAAAAAAAGTTTACGTACGGTGTTGTTAGGAGTTGTGTGGTGTTGTACATTATACCAGGATGCTTTTCAAGGTGCTAATGTGGCATATAGAGCCGTAAGATATTCTAAGTTGCCGTACGATGTTTAAATGACTCGGAGGAATTCATTAGGTTTATTATGGAGTTTTAAGGTTTTGTACGGTGATGTAAGGTGTTCTTAGGTGTTTTAAGGCGTCCTAAGTTATAATAACATGCTTTTCATTGTGCTAATGTGCATACAGAGTCGTAAGATGTCCTAAGTTGTCGTACAATGTTCAAAGGACTCAGACGAATTCTTTAGGTGTATTATAGAGTTTTAAGTTTACGTACGGTACTGTAAGGTGTTGTTAGGAGTTGTGTGGTGTTGTACATTATACCAGGATGCTTTTCAAGGTGCTAATGTGGCATATAGAGCCGTAAGATATTCTAAGTTGCCGTACGATGTTTAAATGACTCGGAGGAATTCATTAGGTTTATTATTGAGTTTTAAGGTTTCGTACGGTGATGTAAGGTGTTCTTAGGTGTTTTAAGGCGTCCTAAGTTATACAAACGTGCTTTTCATGGTGCTAATGTGCATACAGAGTCGTAAGATGTCCTAAGTTGTCGTACAATGTTCAAAGGACTCAGACGAATTCATTAGGTGTATTATGGAGTTTTAAGTTTACGTACGGTATTGTAAGGTGTTGTGTGGTGTTGCACATTATACAAGGATGCTTTTCAAGGTGCTAATGTGGCATATAGAGCCGTAAGATATTCTAAGTTGCCGTACGATGTTCAAATGACTCGGAGGAATTCATTAGGTTTATTATGGAGTTTTAAGGTTTCGTACGGTGATGTAAGGTGTTCTTAGGTGTTTTAAGGCGTCCTAAGTTATACTAACGTGCTTTTCATGGTGCTAATGTGCATACAGAGTCGTAAGATGTCCTAAGTTGTCGTACAATGTTCAAAGGACTCAGACGAATTCATTAGGTGTATTATGGAGTTTTAAGCATACGTACGGTACTGTAAGGTGTTGTTAGGAGTTGTGTGTGTTGTACATTATACCAACATGCTTTTCAAAGTGCGAATGTGGCATACAGAGCCGTGAGATATTCTAAGTTGCCGTATGATGTTTAAATGACTCGGAGTAATTCATTAGGTTTATTATGGAGTTTTAAGATTTCGTACGGTGATGTAAGGTGTTCTTAGGAGTTTTAAGGCGTCCTAAGTTATAATAACGTGCTTTTCAAGGTGCTAATGTGCATACAGAGTCGTAAGATGTCCTAAGTTGTCGTACAATGTTTAAAGGACTCAGACGAATTCATTAGGTATATTATGGAGTTTTAAGGTTACATACGATACTGTAAGGTGTTGTGTGGAGTTGTGTGGTGTTGTACATTATACCAGGATGCTTTTCAAGGTGCTAATGTGGCATATAGAGCCGTAAGATATTCTAAGTTGCCGTACGATGTTTAAATGACTCGGAGGATTTCGTAAGGTTTATTATGGAGTTTTAAGGTTTCGTAGTGTGATGTAAGGTGTTCTTAGGTGTTTTAAGGCGTCCTAAGTTATACTAACGTGCATTTCAAGGTGCTAATGTGCATACAGAGTCGTAAGATGTCCTAAGTTGTCGTACAATGTTCAAAGGACTCAGAGGAATTCATTAGGTGTATTATGGAGTTTGGTATTGTAAAGTGTTGTTAGGAGTTGTGTGGTGTTGTACATTATACCAGGATGCTTTTCAAGGTGCTAATGTGGCATAAAGAGCCGTAAGATATTCTAAGTTGCCGTACGATGTTTAAATGACTCGGAGGAATTCATTAGGTTTATTATGGAGTTTTAAGGTTTTGTACGGTGATGTAAGGTGTTTTTAGGTGTTTTAAGGCGTCCTAAGTTATACTAACGTGCTTTTCATGGTGCTAATGTGCATACAGAGTCGTAAGATGTCCTAAGTTGTCGTACAATGTTCAAAGGACTCAGACGAATTCATTAGGTGTATTATAGAGTTTTAAGTTTACGTACGGTACTGTAAGGCGTTGTTAGGAGTTGTGTGGTGTTGTACATTATACCAGGATGCTTTTCAAGGTGCTAATGGGGCATATAGAGCCGTAAGATATTCTAAGTTGCCGTACGATATTTAAATGACTCGGAGGAATTCATTAGGTTTATTATGGAGTTTTAAGGTTTCGTACGGTGATGTAAGGTGTTCTTAGGTGTTTTAAGGCGTCCTAAGTTATAGTAACGTGCTTTTCAAGGTGCTAATGTGCATACAGAGTCGTAAGATGTCCTAAGTTGTCGTACAATGTTCAAAGGACTCAGACGAATTCATTAGGTGTATTATGGAGTTTTAAGTTTACGTACGGTATTGTACGGTGTTGTTAGGAGTTGTGTGGTGTTGTACATTATACCAGGATGCTTTTCAAGGTGCTAATGTGGCATATAGAGCCGTAAGATATTCTAAGTTTCCGTACGATGTTTAAATGACTCGGAGGAATTCATTAGGTTTATTATTGAGTTTTAAGGTTTCGTACGGTGATGTAAGGTGTTCTTAGGTGTTTTAAGGCGTCCTAAGTTATACTAACGTGCTTTTCAAGGTGCTAATGTGCATACAGAGTCGTAAGATGTCCTAAGTTGTCGTACAATGTTCAAAGGACTCAGACGAATTCATTAGGTGTATACGCAGTACGATTAGATGCAAGTTGTTGGGCCTGAATTTCAAGAATACGACTCGTGTATGGGCTACTCTGAGGGAGTAGAAGATTGACCGAGAAAGAGATTTGGTGGACACAGGTTGATTTTGTGGTCGGGTTTGTTGATCTAGTTTGGGTTTCCCTAGGCTAGTGGTTGCTTTTGTTTTCTTTGGTTTTGTAATGTTTGCCTTGTTTTGGGCTTGTTGGTCTTCTTTTCTCCACATTCATGGGGCATGTCCCAGGAATGAACTAGTTTGGTTTTCTGCCATGCTAGTTGTACTTAATTTTTGATGTTAATATATAGAATCACCGGGGTAACCCTTTACCCAAAAAAAAAAAAAGTTTACGTACGGTGTTGTTAGGAGTTGTGTGGTGTTGTACATTATACCAGGATGCTTTTCAAGGTGCTAATGTGGCATATAGAGCCGTAAGATATTCTAAGTTGCCGTACGATGTTTAAATGACTCGGAGGAATTCATTAGGTTTATTATGGAGTTTTAAGGTTTTGTACGGTGATGTAAGGTGTTCTTAGGTGTTTTAAGGCGTCCTAAGTTATAATAACATGCTTTTCATTGTGCTAATGTGCATACAGAGTCGTAAGATGTCCTAAGTTGTCGTACAATGTTCAAAGGACTCAGACGAATTCTTTAGGTGTATTATAGAGTTTTAAGTTTACGTACGGTACTGTAAGGTGTTGTTAGGAGTTGTGTGGTGTTGTACATTATACCAGGATGCTTTTCAAGGTGCTAATGTGGCATATAGAGCCGTAAGATATTCTAAGTTGCCGTACGATGTTTAAATGACTCGGAGGAATTCATTAGGTTTATTATTGAGTTTTAAGGTTTCGTACGGTGATGTAAGGTGTTCTTAGGTGTTTTAAGGCGTCCTAAGTTATACAAACGTGCTTTTCATGGTGCTAATGTGCATACAGAGTCGTAAGATGTCCTAAGTTGTCGTACAATGTTCAAAGGACTCAGACGAATTCATTAGGTGTATTATGGAGTTTTAAGTTTACGTACGGTATTGTAAGGTGTTGTGTGGTGTTGCACATTATACAAGGATGCTTTTCAAGGTGCTAATGTGGCATATAGAGCCGTAAGATATTCTAAGTTGCCGTACGATGTTCAAATGACTCGGAGGAATTCATTAGGTTTATTATGGAGTTTTAAGGTTTCGTACGGTGATGTACGGTGTTCTTAGGTGTTTTAAGGCGTCCTAAGTTATACTAACGTGCTTTTCATGGTGCTAATGTGCATACAGAGTCGTAAGATGTCCTAAGTTGTCGTACAATGTTCAAAGGACTCAGACGAATTCATTAGGCGTATTATAGAGTTTTAAGTTTATGTACGGTACTGTAAGGTGTTGTTAGGAGTTGTGTGGTGTTGTACATTATACCAGGATGCTTTTCAAGGTGCTAATGTGGCATATAGAGCCGTAAGATATTCTAAGTTGCCGTACGATGTTTTAATGACTCGGAGGAATTCATTAGGTTTAATATGGAGTTTTAAGGTTTCGTACGGTGATGTAAGGTGTTCTTAGGAGTTTTAAGGCGTCCTAAGTTATACTAACGTGCTTTTCAAGGTGCTAATGTGCATACAGAGTCGTAAGATGTCCTAAGTTGTTATACAATGTTCAAAGGTCTCAGACGAATTCATTAGGTGTATTATGGAGTTTTAAGTTTACATACGGTACTGTAAGGTGTTGTTAGGAGTTGTGTGGTGTTGTACATTATACAAACATGCTTTTCAAGGTGCTAATGTTGCATATAGTGCCGTAAGATATTCTAAGTTGTCGTACGATGTTTGAATGAATCGGAGGAATTCATTATGTTTATTATGGAGTTTTAAGATTTCGTAGTGTGATGTAAGGTGTTCTTAGGAGTTTTAAGGCGTCCTAAGTTATACTAACGTGCTTTTCAAGGTGCTAATGTGCATACAAAGTCGTAAGATGTCCTAAGTTGTCGTACGATGTTCAAAGGACTCAGAGGAATTCATTAGGTGTATTATGGAGTTTGGTATTGTAAAGTGTTGTTAGGAGTTGTGTGGTGTTGTACATTATACCAGGATGCTTTTCAAGGTGCTAATGTGGCATAAAGAGCCGTAAGATATTCTAAGTTGCCGTACGATGTTTAAATGACTCGGAGGAATTCATTAGGTTTATTATGGAGTTTTAAGGTTTTGTACGGTGATGTAAGGTGTTTTTAGGTGTTTTAAGGCGTCCTAAGTTATACTAACGTGCTTTTCATGGTGCTAATGTGCATACAGAGTCGTAAGATGTCCTAAGTTGTCGTACAATATTCAAAGGACTCAGACGAATTCATTAGGTGTATTATAGAGTTTTAAGTTTACGTACGGTACTGTAAGGCGTTGTTAGGAGTTGTGTGGTGTTGTACATTATACCAGGATGCTTTTCAAGGTGCTAATGGGGCATATAGAGCCGTAAGATATTCTAAGTTGCCGTACGATATTTAAATGACTCGGAGGAATTCATTAGGTTTATTATGGAGTTTTAAGGTTTCGTACGGTGATGTAAGGTGTTCTTAGGTGTTTTAAGGCGTCCTAAGTTATAGTAACGTGCTTTTCAAGGTGCTAATGTGCATACAGAGTCGTAAGATGTCCTAAGTTGTCGTACAATGTTCAAAGGACTCAGACGAATTCATTAGGTGTATTATGGATTTTTAAGTTTACGTACGGTATTGTACGGTGTTGTTAGGAGTTGTGTGGTGTTGTACATTATACCAGGATGCTTTTCAAGGTGCTAATGTGGCATATAGAGCCGTAAGATATTCTAAGTTTCCGTACGATGTTTAAATGACTCGGAGGAATTCATTAGGTTTATTATTGAGTTTTAAG
Source organism: Tagetes erecta (assembly GCA_030867185.1). Lineage (NCBI taxonomy): Eukaryota > Viridiplantae > Streptophyta > Magnoliopsida > Asterales > Asteraceae > Tagetes > Tagetes erecta. Next base: position 18,583,984 of record CM061497.1, on the reverse strand, counting down.
GTTTCGTACGGTGATGTAAGGTGTTCTTAGGTGTTTTAAGGCGTCCTAAGTTATACTAACGTGCTTTTCAAGGTGCTAATGTGCATACAGAGTCGTAAGATGTCCTAAGTTGTCGTACAATGTTCAAAGGATTCAGACGAATTCATTAGGTGTATTATGGAGTTTTAAGTTTACGTACGGTACTGTAAGGTGTTGTTAGGAGTTGTTTGGTGTTGTACATTATACCAACATGCTTTTCAAGGTGCGAATGTGGCATACAGAGCCGTAAGATATTATAAGTTGTCGTACGATGTTTAAATGACTCGGAGGAATTCATTAGGTTTATTATGGAGTTTTAAGGTTTCGTACGGTGATGTAAGGTGTTCTTAGGTGTTTTATGGCGTCCTAAGTTATAATAACGTGCTTTTCAAGGTGCAAATGTGCATACAGAGTCGTAAGATGTCCTAAGTTGTCGTACAATGTTCAAAGGACTCAGACGAATTCATTAGGTGTATTATGGAGTTTTAAGTTTACGTACGGTATTGTAAGGTGTTGTTAGGAGTTGTGTGGTGCTGTACATTATACCAGGATGCTTTTCAAGGTGCTAATGTGGCATATAGAGCCGTAATATATTCTAAGTTGCCGTACGATGTTCAAATGACTCGGAGGAATTCATTAGGTTTATTATGGAGTTTTAAGGTTTCGTACGGTGATGTAAGGTGTTCTTAGGTGTTTTAAGGCGTCCTAAGTTATAATAACGTGCTTTTCAAGGTGCAAATGTGCATACAGAGTCGTAAGATGTCCTAAGTTGTCGTACGATGTTCAAAGGACTCAGACGAATTCATTAGGTGTATTATGGAGTTTTAAGTTTACGTTCGGTACTGTAAGGTGTTGTAAGGTGTTGTGTGGTGTTGTACATTATACAAGGATGCTTTTCAAGGTGCGAATGTGGCATACAGAGCCGTAAGATATTCTAAGTTACCGTACGATGTTCAAATGACTCGGAGGAATTCATTAGGTTTATTATGGAGTTTTAAGGTTTCGTACGGTGATGTAAGGTGTTCTTAGGTGTTTTAAGGCGTCCTAAGTTATACTAACGTGCTTTTCATGGTGCTAATGTGCATACAGAGTCGTAAGATGTCCTAAGTTGTCGTACAATGTTCAAAGGACTCAGACGAATTCATTAGGTGTATTATGGAGTTTTAAGTTTACGTACGGTACTGTAAGGTGTTGTTAGGAGTTGTGTGGTGTTGTACATTATACCAGGATGCTTTTCAAGGTGCTAATGTGGCATATAGAGCCGTAAGATATTCTAAGTTGCCGTACGATGTTCAAATGACTCGGAGGAATTCATTAGGTTTATTATGGAGTTTTAAGGTTTCGTACGGTGATGTAAGGTGTTCTTAGGTGTTTTAAGGCGTCCTAAGTTATAATAACGTGCTTTTCAAGGTGCAAATGTGCATACAGAGTCGTAAGATGTCCTAAGTTGTCGTACGATGTTCAAAGGACTCAGACAAATTCATTAGGTGTATTATGGAGTTTTAAGTTTACGTACGGTACTGTAAGGTGTTGTTAGGAGTTGTTTGGTGTTGTACATTATACCAACATGCTTTTCAAGGTGCGAATGTGGCATACAGAGCCGTAAGATATTCTAAGTTGTCGTACGATGTTTAAATGACTCGGAGGAATTCATTAGGTTTATTATGGAGTTTTAAGGTTTCGTACGGTGATGTAAGGTGTTCTTAGGTGTTTTAAGGCGTCCTAAGTTATACTAACGTGCTTTTCATGGTGCTAATGTGCATACAGAGTCGTAAGATGTCCTAAGTTGTCGTACGATGTTCAAAGGACTCAGACGAATTCATTAGGTGTATTATGGAGTTTTAAGTTTACGTACGGTACTGTAAGGTGTTGTTAGGAGTTGTTTGGTGTTGTACATTATACCAACATGCTTTTCAAGGTGCGAATGTGGCATACAGAGCCGTAAGATATTCTAAGTTGTCGTACGATGTTTAAATGACTCGGAGGAATTCATTAGGTTTATTATGGAGTTTTAAGGTTTCGTACGGTGATGTAAGGTGTTCTTAGGTGTTTTAAGGCGTCCTAAGTTATACTAACGTGCTTTTCATGGTGCTAATGTGCATACAGAGTCGTAAGATGTCCTAAGTTGTCGTACAATGTTCAAAGGACTCAGACGAATTCATTAGGTGTATTATGGATTTTTAAGTTTACGTACGGTATTGTACGGTGTTGTTAGGAGTTGTGTGGTGTTGTACATTATACCAGGATGCTTTTCAAGGTGCTAATGTGGCATATAGAGCCGTAAGATATTCTAAGTTTCCGTACGATGTTTAAATGACTCGGAGGAATTCATTAGGTTTATTATTGAGTTTTAAGGTTTCGTACGGTGATGTAAGGTGTTCTTAGGTGTTTTAAGGCGTCCTAAGTTATACTAACGTGCTTTTCAAGGTGCTAATGTGCATACAGAGTCGTAAGATGTCCTAAGTTGTCGTACAATGTTCAAAGGACTCAGACGAATTCATTAGGTGTATTATAGAGTTTTAAGTTTACGTACGGTACTGTAAGGCGTTGTTAGGAGTTGTGTGGTGTTGTACATTATACCAGGATGCTTTTCAAGGTGCTAATGGGGCATATAGAGCCGTAAGATATTCTAAGTTGCCGTACGATATTTAAATGACTCGGAGGAATTCATTAGGTTTATTATGGAGTTTTAAGGTTTCGTACGGTGATGTAAGGTGTTCTTAGGTGTTTTAAGGCGTCCTAAGTTATAGTAACGTGCTTTTCAAGGTGCAAATGTGCATACAGAGTCGTAAGATGTCCTAAGTTGTCGTACGATGTTCAAAGGACTCAGACGAATTCATTAGGTGTATTATGGAGTTTTAAGTTTACGTACGGTACTGTAAGGTGTTGGTAGGAGTTGTGTGGTGTTGTACATTATACCAGGATGCTTTTCAAGGTGCTAATGTGGCATATAGAGCCGTAAGATATTCTAAGTTGCCGTACGATGTTTAAATGACTCGGAGGAATTCATTAGGTTTATTATGATGTTTTAAGATTTCGTACGGTGATTATAGGTGTTCTTAGGAGTTTTAAGGCATCCTAAGTTATACTAACGTGCTTTTCAAGGTGCTAATGTGCATACAAAGTCGTAAGATGTCCTAAGTTGTCGTACGATGTTCAAAGGACTCAGAAGAATTCATTAGGTGTATTATGGAGTTTTAAGTTTACGTACGGTACTGTAAGGTGTTGTTAGGAGTTGTTTGGTGTTGTACATTATACCAACATGCTTTACAAGGTGCGAATGTGGCATACAGAGCCGTAAGATATTCTAAGTTGTCGTACGATGTTTAAATGACTCGGAGGAATTCATTAGGTTTATTATGGAGTTTTAAGGTTTCGTACGGTGATGTAAGGTGTTCTTAGGTGTTTTAAGGCGTCCTAAGTTATAATAACGTGCTTTTCAAGGTGCTAATGTGCATACAGAGTCGTAAGATGTCCTAAGTTGTCGTACAATGTTCAAAGGATTCAGACGAATTCATTAGGTGTATTATGGAGTTTTAAGTTTACGTACGGTACTGTAAGGTGTTGTTAGGAGTTGTTTGGTGTTGTACATTATACCAACATGCTTTTCAAGGTGCGAATGTGGCATACAGAGCCGTAAGATATTATAAGTTGTCGTACGATGTTTAAATGACTCGGAGGAATTCATTAGGTTTATTATGGAGTTTTAAGGTTTCGTACGGTGATGTAAGGTGTTCTTAGGTGTTTTATGGCGTCCTAAGTTATAATAACGTGCTTTTCAAGGTGCAAATGTGCATACAGAGTCGTAAGATGTCCTAAGTTGTCGTACAATGTTCAAAGGACTCAGACGAATTCATTAGGTGTATTATGGAGTTTTAAGTTTACGTACGGTATTGTAAGGTGTTGTTAGGAGTTGTGTGGTGCTGTACATTATACCAGGATGCTTTTCAAGGTGCTAATGTGGCATATAGAGCCGTAATATATTCTAAGTTGCCGTACGATGTTCAAATGACTCGGAGGAATTCATTAGGTTTATTATGGAGTTTTAAGGTTTCGTACGGTGATGTAAGGTGTTCTTAGGTGTTTTAAGGCGTCCTAAGTTATAATAACGTGCTTTTCAAGGTGCAAATGTGCATACAGAGTCGTAAGATGTCCTAAGTTGTCGTACGATGTTCAAAGGACTCAGACGAATTCATTAGGTGTATTATGGAGTTTTAAGTTTACGTTCGGTACTGTAAGGTGTTGTAAGGTGTTGTGTGGTGTTGTACATTATACAAGGATGCTTTTCAAGGTGCGAATGTGGCATACAGAGCCGTAAGATATTCTAAGTTACCGTACGATGTTCAAATGACTCGGAGGAATTCATTAGGTTTATTATGGAGTTTTAAGGTTTCGTACGGTGATGTAAGGTGTTCTTAGGTGTTTTAAGGCGTCCTAAGTTATACTAACGTGCTTTTCATGGTGCTAATGTGCATACAGAGTCGTAAGATGTCCTAAGTTGTCGTACAATGTTCAAAGGACTCAGACGAATTCATTAGGTGTATTATGGAGTTTTAAGTTTACGTACGGTACTGTAAGGTGTTGTTAGGAGTTGTGTGGTGTTGTACATTATACCAGGATGCTTTTCAAGGTGCTAATGTGGCATATAGAGCCGTAAGATATTCTAAGTTTCCGTACGATGTTTAAATGACTCGGAGGAATTCATTAGGTTTATTATTGAGTTTTAAGGTTTCGTACGGTGATGTAAGGTGTTCTTAGGTGTTTTAAGGCGTCCTAAGTTATACTAACGTGCTTTTCAAGGTGCTAATGTGCATACAGAGTCGTAAGATGTCCTAAGTTGTCGTACAATGTTCAAAGGACTCAGACGAATTCATTAGGTGTATTATAGAGTTTTAAGTTTACGTACGGTACTGTAAGGCGTTGTTAGGAGTTGTGTGGTGTTGTACATTATACCAGGATGCTTTTCAAGGTGCTAATGGGGCATATAGAGCCGTAAGATATTCTAAGTTGTCGTACGATATTTAAATGACTCGGAGGAATTCATTAGGTTTATTATGGAGTTTTAAGGTTTCGTACGGTGATGTAAGGTGTTCTTAGGTGTTTTAAGGCGTCCTAAGTTATAGTAACGTGCTTTTCAAGGTGCAAATGTGCATACAGAGTCGTAAGATGTCCTAAGTTGTCGTACGATGTTCAAAGGACTCAGACGAATTCATTAGGTGTATTATGGAGTTTTAAGTTTACGTACGGTACTGTAAGGTGTTGGTAGGAGTTGTGTGGTGTTGTACATTATACCAGGATGCTTTTCAAGGTGCTAATGTGGCATATAGAGCCGTAAGATATTCTAAGTTGCCGTACGATGTTTAAATGACTCGGAGGAATTCATTAGGTTTATTATGATGTTTTAAGATTTCGTACGGTGATGTAAGGTGTTCTTAGGTGTTTTAAGGCGTCCTAAGTTATACTAACGTGCTTTTCAAGGTGCTAATGTGCATACAAAGTCGTAAGATGTCCTAAGTTGTCGTACGATGTTCAAAGGACTCAGAAGAATTCATTAGGTGTATTATGGAGTTTTAAGTTTACGTACGGTACTGTAAGGTGTTGTTAGGAGTTGTTTGGTGTTGTACATTATACCAACATGCTTTACAAGGTGCGAATGTGGCATACAGAGCCGTAAGATATTCTAAGTTGTCGTACGATGTTTAAATGACTCGGAGGAATTCATTAGGTTTATTATGGAGTTTTAAGGTTTCGTACGGTGATGTAAGGTGTTCTTAGGTGTTTTAAGGCGTCCTAAGTTATAATAACGTGCTTTTCAAGGTGCAAATGTGCATACAGAGTCGTAAGATGTCCTAAGTTGTCGTACGATGTTCAAAGGACTCAGACGAATTCATTAGGTGTATTATGGAGTTTTAAGTTTACGTACGGTACTGTAAGGTGTTGTTAGGAGTTGTTTGGTGTTGTACATTATACCAACATGCTTTTCAAGGTGCGAATGTGGCATACAGAGCCGTAAGATATTCTAAGTTGTCGTACGATGTTTAAATGACTCGGAGGAATTCATTAGGTTTATTATGGAGTTTTAAGGTTTCGTACGGTGATGTAAGGTGTTCTTAGGTGTTTTAAGGCGTCCTAAGTTATAATAACGTGCTTTTCAAGGTGCAAATGTGCATACAGAGTCGTAAGATGTCCTAAGTTGTCGTACGATGTTCAAAGGACTCAGACAAATTCATTAGGTGTATTATGGAGTTTTAAGTTTACGTACGGTACTGTAAGGTGTTGTTAGGAGTTGTTTGGTGTTGTACATTATACCAACATGCTTTTCAAGGTGCGAATGTGGCATACAGAGCCGTAAGATATTATAAGTTGTCGTACGATGTTTAAATGACTCGGAGGAATTCATTAGGTTTATTATGGAGTTTTAAGGTTTCGTACGGTGATGTAAGGTGTTATTAGGTGTTTTAAGGCGTCCTAAGTTATAATAACGTGCTTTTCAAGGTGCAAATGTGCATACAGAGTCGTAAGATGTCCTAAGTTGTCGTACGATGTTCAAAGGACTCAGACGAATTCATTAGGTGTATTATGGAGTTTTAAGTTTACGTACGGTACTGTAAGGTGTTGTTAGGAGTTGTGTGGTGTTGTACATTATACCAGGATGCTTTTCAAGGTGCTAATGTGGCATATAGAGCCGTAAGATATTCTAAGTTGCCGTACGATGTTTAAATGACTCGGAGGAATTCATTAGGTTTATTATGATGTTTTAAGATTTCGTACGGTGATTATAGGTGTTCTTAGGAGTTTTAAGGCATCCTAAGTTATACTAACGTGCTTTTCAAGGTGCTAATGTGCATACAAAGTCGTAAGATGTCCTAAGTTGTCGTACGATGTTCAAAGGACTCAGAAGAATTCATTAGGTGTATTATGGAGTTTTAAGTTTACGTACGGTACTGTAAGGTGTTGTTAGGAGTTGTTTGGTGTTGTACATTATACCAACATGCTTTACAAGGTGCGAATGTGGCATACAGAGCCGTAAGATATTCTAAGTTGTCGTACGATGTTTAAATGACTCGGAGGAATTCATTAGGTTTATTATGGAGTTTTAAGGTTTCGTACGGTGATGTAAGGTGTTCTTAGGTGTTTTAAGGCGTCCTAAGTTATAATAACGTGCTTTTCAAGGTGCAAATGTGCATACAGAGTCGTAAGATGTCCTAAGTTGTCGTACGATGTTCAAAGGACTCAGACGAATTCATTAGGTGTATTATGGAGTTTTAAGTTTACGTACGGTACTGTAAGGTGTTGTTAGGAGTTGTTTGGTGTTGTACATTATACCAACATGCTTTTCAAGGTGCGAATGTGGCATACAGAGCCGTAAGATATTCTAAGTTGTCGTACGATGTTTAAATGACTCGGAGGAATTCATTAGGTTTATTATGGAGTTTTAAGGTTTCGTACGGTGATGTAAGGTGTTCTTAGGTGTTTTAAGGCGTCCTAAGTTATAATAACGTGCTTTTCAAGGTGAAAATGTGCATACAGAGTAGTAAGATGTCCTAAGTTGTCGTACGATGTTCAAAGGACTCAGACGAATTCATTAGGTGTATTATGGAGTTTTAAGTTTACGTTCGGTACTGTAAGGTGTTGTAAGGTGTTGTGTGGTGTTGTACATTATACAAGGATGCTTTTCAAGGTGCGAATGTGGCATACAGAGCCGTAAGATATTCTAAGTTGCCGTACGATGTTCAAATGACTCGGAGGAATTCATTAGGTTTATTATGGAGTTTTAAGGTTTCGTACGGTGATGTAAGGTGTTCTTAGGTGTTTTAAGGCGTCCTAAGTTATACTAACGTGCTTTTCAAGGTGCAAATGTGCATACAGAGTCGTAAGATGTCCTAAGTTGTCGTACGATGTTCAAAGGACTCAGACGAATTCATTAGGTGTATTATAGAGTTTTAAGTTTACGTACGGTACTGTAAGGTGTTGTTAGGAGTTGTGTGGTGTTGTACATTATACCAGGATGCTTTTCAAGGTGCTAATGTGGCATATAGAGCCGTAAGATATTCTAAGTTGCCGTACGATGTTTAAATGACTCGGAGGAATTCATTAGGTTTATTATGATGTTTTAAGATTTCGTACGGTGATTATAGGTGTTCTTAGGAGTTTTAAGGCATCCTAAGTTATACTAACGTGCTTTTCAAGGTGCTAATGTGCATACAAAGTCGTAAGATGTCCTAAGTTGTCGTACGATGTTCAAAGGACTCAGAAGAATTCATTAGGTGTATTATGGAGTTTTAAGTTTACGTACGGTACTGTAAGGTGTTGTTAGGAGTTGTTTGGTCTTGTACATTATACCAACATGCTTTTCAAGGTGCGAATGTGGCATACAGAGCCGTAAGATATTCTAAGTTGTCGTACGATGTTTAAATGACTCGGAGGAATTCATTAGGTTTATTATGGAGTTTTAAGGTTTCGTACGGTGATGTAAGGTGTTATTAGGTGTTTTAAGGCGTCCTAAGTTATAATAACGTGCTTTTCAAGGTGCAAATGTGCATACAGAGTCGTAAGATGTCCTAAGTTGTCGTACGATGTTCAAAGGACTCAGACGAATTCATTAGGTGTATTATGGAGTTTTAAGTTTACGTACGGTACTGTAAGGTGTTGTTAGGAGTTGTGTGGTGTTGTACATTATACCAGGATGCTTTTCAAGGTGCTAATGTGGCATATAGAGCCGTAAGATATTCTAAGTTGCCGTACGATGTTTAAATGACTCGGAGGAATTCATTAGGTTTATTATGATGTTTTAAGATTTCGTACGGTGATTATAGGTGTTCTTAGGAGTTTTAAGGCATCCTAAGTTATACTAACGTGCTTTTCAAGGTGCTAATGTGCATACAAAGTCGTAAGATGTCCTAAGTTGTCGTACGATGTTCAAAGGACTCAGAAGAATTCATTAGGTGTATTATGGAGTTTTAAGTTTACGTACGGTACTGTAAGGTGTTGTTAGGAGTTGTTTGGTGTTGTACATTATACCAACATGCTTTACAAGGTGCGAATGTGGCATACAGAGCCGTAAGATATTCTAAGTTGTCGTACGATGTTTAAATGACTCGGAGGAATTCATTAGGTTTATTATGGAGTTTTAAGGTTTCGTACGGTGATGTAAGGTGTTCTTAGGTGTTTTAAGGCGTCCTAAGTTATAATAACGTGCTTTTCAAGGTGCAAATGTGCATACAGAGTCGTAAGATGTCCTAAGTTGTCGTACGATGTTCAAAGGACTCAGACGAATTCATTAGGTGTATTATGGAGTTTTAAGTTTACGTACGGTACTGTAAGGTGTTGTTAGGAGTTGTTTGGTGTTGTACATTATACCAACATGCTTTTCAAGGTGCGAATGTGGCATACAGAGCCGTAAGATATTCTAAGTTGTCGTACGATGTTTAAATGACTCGGAGGAATTCATTAGGTTTATTATGGAGTTTTAAGGTTTCGTACGGTGATGTAAGGTGTTCTTAGGTGTTTTAAGGCGTCCTAAGTTATAATAACGTGCTTTTCAAGGTGAAAATGTGCATACAGAGTAGTAAGATGTCCTAAGTTGTCGTACGATGTTCAAAGGACTCAGACGAATTCATTAGGTGTATTATGGAGTTTTAAGTTTACGTTCGGTACTGTAAGGTGTTGTAAGGTGTTGTGTGGTGTTGTACATTATACAAGGATGCTTTTCAAGGTGCGAATGTGGCATACAGAGCCGTAAGATATTCTAAGTTGCCGTACGATGTTCAAATGACTCGGAGGAATTCATTAGGTTTATTATGGAGTTTTAAGGTTTCGTACGGTGATGTAAGGTGTTCTTAGGTGTTTTAAGGCGTCCTAAGTTATACTAACGTGCTTTTCAAGGTGCAAATGTGCATACAGAGTCGTAAGATGTCCTAAGTTGTCGTACGATGTTCAAAGGACTCAGACGAATTCATTAGGTGTATTATAGAGTTTTAAGTTTACGTACGGTACTGTAAGGTGTTGTTAGGAGTTGTGTGGTGTTGTACATTATACCAGGATGCTTTTCAAGGTGCTAATGTGGCATATAGAGCCGTAAGATATTCTAAGTTGCCGTACGATGTTTAAATGACTCGGAGGAATTCATTAGGTTTATTATGATGTTTTAAGATTTCGTACGGTGATTATAGGTGTTCTTAGGAGTTTTAAGGCATCCTAAGTTATACTAACGTGCTTTTCAAGGTGCTAATGTGCATACAAAGTCGTAAGATGTCCTAAGTTGTCGTACGATGTTCAAAGGACTCAGAAGAATTCATTAGGTGTATTATGGAGTTTTAAGTTTACGTACGGTACTGTAAGGTGTTGTTAGGAGTTGTTTGGTCTTGTACATTATACCAACATGCTTTTCAAGGTGCGAATGTGGCATACAGAGCCGTAAGATATTCTAAGTTGTCGTACGATGTTTAAATGACTCGGAGGAATTCATTAGGTTTATTATGGAGTTTTAAGGTTTCGTACGGTGATGTAAGGTGTTCTTAGGTGTTTTAAGGCGTCCTAAGTTATAATAACGTGCTTTTCAAGGTGCAAATGTGCATACAGAGTCGTAAGATGTCCTAAGTTGTCGTACGATGTTCAAGGACTCAGACGAATTCATTAGGTGTATTATGGAGTTTTAAGTTTACGTACGGTACTGTAAGGTGTTGTTAGGAGTTGTTTGGTGTTGTACATTATACCAACATGCTTTTCAAGGTGCGAATGTGGCATACAGAGCCGTAAGATATTCTAAGTTGTCGTACGATGTTTAAATGACTCGGAGGAATTCATTAGGTTTATTATGGAGTTTTAAGGTTTCGTACGGTGATGTAAGGTGTTCTTAGGTGTTTTAAGGCGTCCTAAGTTATAATAACGTGCTTTTCAAGGTGCAAATGTGCATACAGAGTCGTAAGATGTCCTAAGTTGTCGTACGATGTTCAAAGGACTCAGACGAATTCATTAGGTGTATTATGGAGTTTTAAGTTTACGTTCGGTACTGTAAGGTGTTGTAAGGTGTTGTGTGGTGTTGTACATTATACAAGGATTCTTTTCAAGGTGCGAATGTGGCATACAGAGCCGTAAGATATTCTAAGTTGCCGTACGATGTTCAAATGACTCGGAGGAATTCATTAAGTTTATTATGGAGTTTTAAGGTTTCGTACGGTGATGTAAGGTGTTCTTAGGTGTTTTAAGGCGTCCTAAGTTATACTAACGTGCTTTCCATGGTGCTAATGTGCATACAGAGTCGTAAGATGTCCTAAGTTGTCGTACAATGTTCAAAGGACTCAGACGAATTCATTAGGTGTATTATGGAGTTTTAAGTTTACGTACGGTACTGTAAGGTGTTGTTAGGAGTTGTGTGGTGTTGTACATTATACCAGGATGCTTTTTTTGGGTAAAGGGTTACCCCGGTGATTCTATTATAAAGACAAACGTCAATGAAGTACAAGTAGTGAGGAAGCGTTCCACACTAGTTCATATATGGGACAGGCCCCACATATGTGAACATAAAAACAAAAAAACCCACAAAACAACACCAAGACAAACCAAACAATCTAGCCTACCACAAATTGATGACATAAACAAAATTAAATAAAAAACCATTTCATCAGCCGCCATCATCAAAAGTGTAGATTCCACCCCAAAGAAACCTCAACCAATATTGCCAGCAGATCAACTCCCTAGTAATCCAGAATATCAGACAAACCATTAACACCCGATGTAGAAGGAGTACATGCCCTCTTAGAACCCGATGGAGATTCTAGCGCCATTGCCATGCTCATCATATACCTTGCCATCCCATTATCCATATCTAAAACCTCATCCACTTCCGAATCCGAGTCAAACCTAGAGCTTTCCTTATCCATGTTCCCTTTCACCTTGTCTGTCTCAATTTCATCTATTTTCTCCACAGATAACGCCTCAAAAGGGTTTGATGTAGTTAGATCAGATTTACCCATATTTGAACCACTTTTAGTCTCCATAGTATCAATCTTTGTCACTTGCTTTGTAACATGTTGCACTTCCTTCCCTTTTTTGTTAACTGGACGGTACTCGAATTGGGGCTTTTTTAAAGCAACCCCAAATCTTTTTGCAGCTTTCTTTCCCTTTACTTCCTTAAACCCTTTATCATCCTCTCTAGCATTTGTGGTCTGCTCATGCTTATTCGTATTAGTACAATCAGCATCATTATGGCCAAAAACACAACAATGACCACATCTTGGAGGCTTCCACTCATACTCAACCATCACATGTGCTGCTCCAAACCCATCCCCCTCTAATTCTGGAATAGCAACAGATATCTCTTCTTTAAACCCCGCATCCGCTGAGATCTCAACCAAAGCTCTTGCAAAGCTACTTCTACCCCACGTGTTTGCACACATAGAGCTTGTGAATGAATCCAACAACTTTGGAGTCCCAATTTGCGAAACCAAAAGACTCAAACCAACATCAGAATAAGCTACCAACGGAATATCATGCAATTTTACCCAAACAGATACATTCTTGATATCATCCTTGTGTAGCTTTGTGTTAGGGGACCAGACATTCAGGATAATCGGTTTATTACGAATTATCCAAGGCCCTGCTTCGATCACATCCATCATCCCCTTCCTATCATTAAACTTAAAAAAGAAAAAGCCATTTGCATTCATCATTGACTTTTGCAAGCCAAATTTTTTCCAATGAGTTTTAGCAAAGTATTCAACCACTGGATACGCTACCCTATCCCCCAAAAAGTAGCCATACAAAGTAAATTCAAGTTTATTACAAATCATACGGACAGTCTCTTTGGGTAATACAACATCAAAACCTTCTTTTTTCTCCTCATTCACCATATAACCGAACTTAATTGGTGTTATAGGTAATTCAGACTTTGGTTGAACAATAGCAGCATACGTTGTATTCAAATTAGACTTACCGGGCGCATCATTCACACTAGTCGCATGAGCAAGAGAACCCACAGATGCATCAGCCGTATGCTTGTGAACTGAATCAGTCATGTGAGATGAATCAGTCGTATGACTTGTTGTATCATTATGCTTAGCCGTGTCAACCCCATGAGGTTCAAGATTTGTTGTATCATTCTGCTTAGCCGTGTCAACCCCATGAGGCAGATTAGGGTTTATGGATGAACCCCTAATCGCCTTTTCCTGATTCAACAAATTGCAACGTGGATTGCCATCGATCTTTAGCACCTTACTAGCCAAATTACCACCTTTCATACTCGTTTTTATGATCAGAAACGAATCTGATATAAAAACCCAAGAACAGGCCAAACCCTAATTGCACAAAAGAAACTAGGGTTTTAGGTACTATATGACACTAGATGAACGAATTAAGGATCAAGTAACAAACCCAAGAATCAAGAAACGATCAAGAAAGAAGAAACGAATCAAGAAATCAGATTCAAGAGCAAAAAAACGAATTAGGGTTTATGTAACCCTAATAACCAGCCGTAACAACCCAATAACAACCCAAGATCAAGAAACAAGGTTCAAGAATCAAGACTCAAGAACAAGAAACGAATCAAGAACCAGCCAAATCAGCTCAAAATCGCCAAAATCGCCCCCCCCCCCTCTAACAACTTATACTAATGTGCTTTTCTAGGTGCTAATAATCCCAGGATGCTTTTCAAGGTGCTAATGTGGCATATAGAGCCGTAAGATATTCTAAGTTGCCGTACGATGTTTAAATGACTCGGAGGAATTCATTAGGTTTATTATGATGTTTTAAGATTTCGTACGGTGATTATAGGTATTCTTAGGAGTTTTAAGGCATCCTAAGTTATACTAACGTGCTTTTCAAGGTGCTAATGTGCATACAGAGTCGTAAGATGTTCAAAGGACTCAGAAGAATTCATTAGGTGTATTATGGAGTTTTAAGTTTACGTACGGTACTGTAAGGTGTTGTTAGGAGTTGTTTGGTGTTGTACATTATACCAACATGCTTTTCAAGGTGCGAATGTGGCATACAGAGCCGTAAGATATTCTAAGTTGTCGTACGATGTTTAAATGACTCGGAGGAATTCATTAGGTTTATTATGGAGTTTTAAGGTTTCGTACGGTGATGTAAGGTGTTCTTAGGTGTTTTAAGGCGTCCTAAGTTATACTAACGTGCTTTTCAAGGTGCAAATGTGCATACAGAGTCGTAAGATGTCCTAAGTTGTCGTACGATGTTCAAAGGACTCAGACGAATTCATTAGGTGTATTATGGAGTTTTAAGTTTACGTTCGGTACTGTAAGGTGTTGTAAGGTGTTGTGTGGTGTTGTACATTATACAAGGATGCTTTTCAAGGTGCTAATGTGGCATATAGAGCCGTAAGATATTCTAAGTTGCCGTACGATGTTCAAATGACTCGGAGGAATTCATTAGGTTTATTATGGAGTTTTAAGGTTTCGTACGGTGATGTAAGGTGTTCTTAGGTGTTTTAAGGCGTCCTAAGTTATACTAACGTGCTTTTCAAGGTGCAAATGTGCATACAGAGTCGTAAGATGTCCTAAGTTGTCGTACGATGTTCAAAGGACTCAGACGAATTCATTAGGTGTATTATAGAGTTTTAAGTTTACGTACGGTACTGTAAGGTGTTGTTAGGAGTTGTGTGGTGTTGTACATTATACCAGGATGCTTTTCAAGGTGCTAATGTGGCATATAGAGCCGTAAGATATTCTAAGTTGCCGTACGATGTTTAAATGACTCGGAGGAATTCATTAGGTTTATTATGATGTTTTAAGATTTCGTACGGTGATTATAGGTGTTCTTAGGAGTTTTAAGGCATCCTAAGTTATACTAACGTGCTTTTCAAGGTGCTAATGTGCATACAAAGTCGTAAGATGTCCTAAGTTGTCGTACGATGTTCAAAGGACTCAGAAGAATTCATTAGGTGTATTATGGAGTTTTAAGTTTACGTACGGTACTGTAAGGTGTTGTTAGGAGTTGTTTGGTCTTGTACATTATACCAACATGCTTTTCAAGGTGCGAATGTGGCATACAGAGCCGTAAGATATTCTAAGTTGTCGTACGATGTTTAAATGACTCGGAGGAATTCATTAGGTTTATTATGGAGTTTTAAGGTTTCGTACGGTGATGTAAGGTGTTCTTAGGTGTTTTAAGGCGTCCTAAGTTATAATAACGTGCTTTTCAAGGTGCAAATGTGCATACAGAGTCGTAAGATGTCCTAAGTTGTCGTACGATGTTCAAAGGACTCAGACGAATTCATTAGGTGTATTATGGAGTTTTAAGTTTACGTTCGGTACTGTAAGGTGTTGTAAGGTGTTGTGTGGTGTTGTACATTATACAAGGATTCTTTTCAAGGTGCGAATGTGGCATACAGAGCCGTAAGATATTCTAAGTTGCCGTACGATGTTCAAATGACTCGGGGAATTCATTAGGTTTATTATGGAGTTTTAAGGTTTCGTACGGTGATGTAAGGTGTTCTTAGGTGTTTTAAGGCGTCCTAAGTTATACTAACGTGCTTTTCATGGTGCTAATGTGCATACAGAGTCGTAAGATGTCCTAAGTTGTCGTACAATGTTCAAAGGACTCAGACGAATTCATTAGGTGTATTATGGAGTTTTAAGTTTACGTACGGTACTGTAAGGTGTTGTTAGGAGTTGTGTGGTGTTGTACATTATACCAGGATGCTTTTCAAGGTGCTAATGTGGCATATAGAGCCGTAAGATATTCTAAGTTGCCGTACGATGTTTAAATGACTCGGAGGAATTCATTAGGTTTATTATGATGTTTTAAGATTTCGTACGGTGATTATAGGTATTCTTAGGAGTTTTAAGGCATCCTAAGTTATACTAACGTGCTTTTCAAGGTGCTAATGTGCATACAGAGTCGTAAGATGTCCTAAGTTGTCGTACGATGTTCAAAGGACTCAGAAGAATTCATTAGGTGTATTATGGAGTTTTAAGTTTACGTACGGTACTGTAAGGTGTTGTTAGGAGTTGTTTGGTGTTGTACATTATACCAACATGCTTTTCAAGGTGCGAATGTGGCATACAGAGCCGTAAGATATTCTAAGTTGTCGTACGATGTTTAAATGACTCGGAGGAATTCATTAGGTTTATTATGGAGTTTTAAGGTTTCGTACGGTGATGTAAGGTGTTCTTAGGTGTTTTAAGGCGTCCTAAGTTATACTAACGTGCTTTTCAAGGTGCAAATGTGCATACAGAGTCGTAAGATGTCCTAAGTTGTCGTACGATGTTCAAAGGACTCAGACGAATTCATTAGGTGTATTATGGAGTTTTAAGTTTACGTTCGGTACTGTAAGGTGTTGTAAGGTGTTGTAAGGTGTTGTGTGGTGTTGTACATTATACAAGGATGCTTTTCAAGGTGCTAATGTGGCATATAGAGCCGTAAGATATTCTAAGTTGCCGTACGATGTTCAAATGACTCGGAGGAATTCATTAGGTTTATTATGGAGTTTTAAGGTTTCGTACGGTGATGTAAGGTGTTCTTAGGTGTTTTAAGGCGTCCTATTTTATACTAATGTGCTTTTCATGGTGCTAATGTGCATACAGAGTCGTAAGATGTCCTAAGTTGTCGTACAATGTTCAAAGGACTCAGACGAATTCATTAGGTGTATTATAGAGTTTTAAGTTTACGTACGGTACTGTAAGGTGTTGTTAGGAGTTGTGTGGTGTTGTATATTATACCAGGATGCTTTTCAAGGTGCTAATGTGGCATATAGAGCCGTAAGATATTCTAAGTTGCCGTACGATGTTTAAATGACTCAGAGGAATTCATTAGGTTTATTATGGAGTTTTAAGGTTTCGTACGGTGATGTAAGGTGTTCTTAGGTGTTTTAATGCGTCCTAAGTTATACTAACGTACTTTTCAAGGTGCTGATGTGCATACAGAGTCGTAAGATGTCCTAAGTTGTCGTACAATGTTCAAAGGACTCAGACGAATTCATTAGGTGTATTATAGAGTTTTAAGTTTTCGTACGGTACTGTAAGGTGTTGTTAGGAGTTGTGTGGTGTTGTACATTATACCAGGATGCTTTTCAAGGTGCTAATGTGGCATATAGAGCCGTAAGATATTCTAAGTTGCCGTACGATGTTTAAATGACTCGGAGGAATTCATTAGGTTTATTATGGAGTTTTAAGGTTTCGTACGGTGATGTAAGGTGTTCTTAAGTGTTTTAAGGCGTCCTAAGTTATACTAACGTGCTTTTCAAGGTGCTAATGTGCATACAGAGTCGTAAGATGTCCTAAGTTGTCGTACAATGTTCAAAGGTCTCAGACGAATTCATTAGGTGTATTATGGAGTTTTAAGTTTACATACGGTACTGTAAGGTAATGTTAGGAGTTGTGTGGTGTTGTACATTATACCAGGATGCTTTTCAAGGTGCTAATGTGGCATATAGAGCCGTAAGATATTCTAAGTTGCCGTACGATGTTTAAATGACTCGGAGGAATTCATTAGGTTTATTATGGAGTTTTAAGGTTTCGTACGGTGATGTAAGGTGTTCTTAGGTGTTTTAATGCGTCCTAAGTTATACTAACGTACTTTTCAAGGTGCTGATGTGCATACAGAGTCGTAAGATGTCCTAAGTTGTCGTACAATGTTCAAAGGACTCAGACGAATTCATTAGGTGTATTATAGAGTTTTAAGTTTTCGTACGGTACTGTAAGGTGTTGTTAGGAGTTGTGTGGTGTTGTACATTATACCAGGATGCTTTTCAAGGTGCTAATGTGGCATATAGAGCCGTAAGATATTCTAAGTTGTCGTACGATGTTCAAATGACTCGGAGGAATTCATTAGGTTTATTATGGAGTTTTAAGGTTTCGTACGGTGATGTAAGGTGTTCTTAGGTGTTTTAAGGCGTCCTAAGTTATAATAACGTGCTTTTCAAGGTGCAAATGTGCATACAGAGTCGTAAGATGTCCTAAGTTGTCGTACGATGTTCAAAGGACTCAGACGAATTCATTAGGTGTATTATGGAGTTTTAAGTTTACGTACGGTACTGTAAGGTGTTGTTAGGAGTTGTTTGGTGTTGTACATTATACCAACATGCTTTTCAAGGTGCGAATGTGGCATACAGAGCCGTAAGATATTCTAAGTTGTCGTACGATGTTTAAATGACTCGGAGGAATTCATTAGGTTTATTATGGAGTTTTAAGGTTTCGTACGGTGATGTAAGGTGTTCTTAGGTGTTTTAAGGCGTCCTAAGTTATAATAACGTGCTTTTCAAGGTGCAAATGTGCATACAGAGTCGTAAGATGTCCTAAGTTGTCGTACGATGTTCAAAGGACTCAGACGAATTCATTAGGTGTATTATGGAGTTTTAAGTTTACGTTCGGTACTGTAAGGTGTTGTAAGGTGTTGTGTGGTGTTGTACATTATACAAGGATGCTTTTCAAGGTGCGAATGTGGCATACAGAGCCGTAAGATATTCTAAGTTGCCGTACGATGTTCAAATGACTCGGAGGAATTCATTAGGTTTATTATGGAGTTTTAAGGTTTCGTACGGTGATGTAAGGTGTTCTTAGGTGTTTTAAGGCGTCCTAAGTTATACTAACGTGCTTTTCAAGGTGCTAATGTGCATACAGAGTCGTAAGATGTCCTAAGTTGTCCTACAATGTTCAAAGGATTCAGACGAATTCATTAGGTGTATTATGGAGTTTTAAGTTTACGTACGGTACTGTAAGGTGTTGTTAGGAGTTGTGTGGTGTTGTACATTATACCAGGATGCTTTTCAAGGTGCTAATTTGGCATATAGAGCCGTAAAATATTCTAAGTTGCCGTACGATGTTTAAATTACTCGGAGGAATTTATTAGGTTTATTATGATGTTTTAAGATTTCGTACGGTGATTATAGGTGTTCTTAGGAGTTTTAAGGCATCCTAAGTTATACTAACGTGATTTTCAAGGTGCTAATGTGCATACAAAGTCGTAAGATGGCCTAAGTTGTCGTACGATGTTCAAAGGACTCAGATGAATTCATTAGGTGTATTATGGAGTTTTAAGTTTACGTACGGTACTGTAAGGTGTTGTTAGGAGTTGTTTGGTGTTGTACATTATACCAACATGCTTTTCAAGGTGCGAATGTGGCATACAGAGCCGTAAGATATTCTAAGTTGTCGTACGATGTTTAAATGAGTCGGAGGAATTCATTAGGTTTATTATGGAGTTTTAAGGTTTCGTACGGTGATGTAAGGTGTTCTTAAGTGTTTTAAGGCGTCCTAAGTTATACTAACGTGCTTTTCAAGGTGCTAATGTGCATACAGAGTCGTAAGATGTCCTAAGTTGTTATACAATGTTCAAAGGTCTCAGACGAATTCATTAGGTGTATTATGGAGTTTTAAGTTTACATACGGTACTGTAAGGTGTTGTTAGGAGTTGTGTGGTGTTGTACATTATACCAGGATGCTTTTCAAGGTGCTAATGTGGCATATAGAGCCGTAAGATATTCTAAGTTGCCGTACGATGTTCAAATGACTCGGAGGAATTCATTAGGTTTATTATGGAGTTTTAAGGTTTCGTACTGTGATGTAAGGTGTTCTTAGGTGTTTTAATGCGTCCTAAGTTATACTAACGTACTTTTCAAGGTGCTAATGTGCATACAGAGTCGTAAGATGTCCTAAGTTGTCGTACAATGTTCAAAGGACTCAGACGAATTCATTAGGTGTATTATAGAGTTTTAAGTTTTCGTACGGTACTGTAAGGTGTTGTTAGGAGTTGTGTGGTGTTGTACATTATACCAGGATGCTTTTCAAGGTGCTAATGTGGCATATAGAGCCGTAAGATATTCTAAGTTGTCGTACGATGTTCAAATGACTCGGAGGAATTCATTAGGTTTATTATGGAGTTTTAAGGTTTCGTACGGTGATGTAAGGTGTTCTTAGGTGTTTTAAGGCGTCCTAAGTTATAATAACGTGCTTTTCAAGGTGGAAATGTGCATACAGAGTCGTAAGATGTCCTAAGTTGTCGTACGATGTTCAAAGGACTCAGACGAATTCATTAGGTGTATTATGGAGTTTTAAGTTTACGTACGGTACTGTAAGGTGTTGTTAGGAGTTGTTTGGTGTTGTACATTATACCAACATGCTTTTCAAGGTGCGAATGTGGCATACAGAGCCGTAAGATATTCTAAGTTGTCGTACGATGTTTAAATGACTCGGAGGAATTCATTAGGTTTATTATGGAGTTTTAAGGTTTCGTACGGTGATGTAAGGTGTTCTTAGGTGTTTTAAGGCGTCCTAAGTTATACTAACGTGCTTTTCAAGGTGCAAATGTGCATACAGAGTCGTAAGATGTCCTAAGTTGTCGTACGATGTTCAAAGGACTCAGACGAATTCATTAGGTGTATTATGGAGTTTTAAGTTTACGTACGGTACTGTAAGGTGTTGTTAGGAGTTGTTTGGTGTTGTACATTATACCAACATGCTTTTCAAGGTGCGAATGTGGCATACAGAGCCGTAAGATATTCTAAGTTGTCGTACGATGTTTAAATGACTCGGAGGAATTCATTAGGTTTATTATGGAGTTTTAAGGTTTCGTACGGTGATGTAAGGTGTTCTTAGGTGTTTTAAGGCGTCCTAAGTTATAATAACGTGCTTTTCAAGTTGCAAATGTGCATACAGAGTCTTAAGATGTCCTAAGTTGTCGTACGATGTTCAAAGGACTCAGACGAATTCATTAGGTGTATTATGGAGTTTTAAGTTTACGTTCGGTACTATAAGGTGTTGTAAGGTGTTGTGTGGTGTTGTACATTATACAAGGATGCTTTTCAAGGTGCTAATGTGGCATATAGAGCCGTAAGATATTCTAAGTTGTCGTACGATGTTCAAATGACTCGGAGGAATTCATTAGGTTTATTATGGAGTTTTAAGGTTTCGTACGGTGATGTAAGGTGTTCTTAGGTGTTTTAAGGCGTCCTAAGTTATAATAACGTGCTTTTCAAGGTGCAAATGTGCATACAGAGTCGTAAGATGTCCTAAGTTGTCGTACGATGTTCAAAGGACTCAGACGAATTCATTAGGTGTATTATGGAGTTTTAAGTTTACGTACGGTACTGTAAGGTGTTGTTAGGAGTTGTGTGGTGTTGTACATTATACCAACATGCTTTTCAAGGTGCGAATGTGGCATACAGAGCCGTAAGATATTCTAAGTTGCCGTACGATGTTTAAATGACTCGGGGGAATTCATTAGGTTTATTATCGAGTTTTAAGGTTTCATACGGTGATGTAAGGTGTTCTTAGGTGTTTTAAGGCGTCCTAAGTTATACTAACGTGCTTTTCAAGGTGCTAATGTGCATACAGAGTCGTAAGATGTCCTAAGTTGTCGTACAATGTTCAAAGGACTCAGACGAATTCATTAGGTGTATTATGGAGTTTTAAGTTTACGTACGGTATTGTAAGGTGTTGTGTGGTGTTGTACATTATACCAGGATTCTTTTCAAGGTGCTAATGTGGCATATAGAGCCGTAAGATATTCTAAGTTGCCGTACGATGTTTAAATGACTCGGAGGAATTCATTAGGTTTATTATGGAGTTTTAAGGTTTCGTACGGTGATGTAAGGTGTTCTTAGGTGTTTTAAGGCGTCCTAAGTTATACTAACGTGCTATTCATGGTGCTAATGTGCATACAGAGTCGTAAGATGTCCTAAGTTGTCGTACAATGTTCAAAGGACTCAGACGAATTCATTAGGTGTATTATAGAGTTTTAAGTTTACGTACGGTACTGTAAGGTGTTGTTAGGAGTTGTGTGGTGTTGTACATTATACCAGGATGCTTTTCAAGGTGCTAATGTGGCATATAGAGCCGTAAGATATTCTAAGGTGCCGTACGATGTTTAAATGACTCGGAGGAATTCATTAGGTTTATTATGGAGTTTTAAGGTTTCGTACGGTGATGTAAGGTGTTCTTTGGTGTTTTAAGGCGTCCTAAGTTATACTAACGTGCTTTTCAAGGTGCTAATTTGCATACGGAGTCGTAAGATGTCCTAAGTTGTCGTACAATGTTCAAAGGACTCAGACGAATTCATTAGGTGTATTATGGAGTTTTAAGTTTACGTACGGTACTGTAAGGTGTTGTTAGGAGTTGTGTGGTGTTGTACATTATACCAGGATGCTTTTCAAGGTGCTAATGTGGCATATAGAGCCGTAAGATATTCTAAGTTGCCGTATGATGTTTAAATGACTCGGAGGAATTCATTAGGTTTATTATGGAGTTTTAAGGTTTCGTACGGTGATGTAAGGTGTTCTTAGGTGTTTTAAGGCGTCCTAAGTTATACTAACGTGCTTTTCAAGGTGCTAATGTGCATACAGAGTCGTAAGATGTCCTTAGTTGTCGTACAATGTTCAAAGGTCTCAGACGAATTCATTAGGTGTATTATGGAGTTTTAAGTTTACGTACGGTACTATAAGGTGTTGTTAGGAGTTGTGTGGTGTTGTACATTCTACCAACATGCTTTTCAAGGTGCGAATGTGGCATATAGAGCCGTAAGATATTCTAAGTTGTCGTACGATGTTTAAATGACTCGGAGGAATTTATTAGCTTTATTATGAAATTTTAAAGTTTCGTACCGTGATGTAAGGTGTTGTTAGGAGTTTTAAGGCGTCCTAAGTTATACGAGCGTGCTTTTCAAGGTGCGAATGTGGCATATAGAGCCGTAAGATATTCTAAGTTGTCGTACGATGTTCAAAGGACTTCGACGATTTCATTAGGTTTATTATGGAGTTTTAAGGTTTCGTACGGTGTTGTTAGGTGTTCTTAGGAGTTTTAAGGCGTCCTAAGTTATACGAACGTGCTTTTCAAGGTGCTAATGTGCATACAGAGTCGTAAGATGTCCTAAGTTGTGGTACAATGTTCAAAGGACTCAGACGAATTCATTAGGTGTATTATGGAGTTATAAGTTTACGTACGTTACTGTAAGGTGTTGTTAGGAGTTGTGTGGTGTTGTACATTATACCAGGATGCTTTTCAAGATGCTAATGTGGCATATAGAGCCGTAAGATATTCTAAGTTGCCGTACGATGTTTAAATGACTCGGAGGAATTCATTAGGTTTATTATGGAGTTTTAAGGTTACGTACGGTGATGTAAGGTGTTCTTAGGTGTTTTAAGGCGTCCTAAGTTATACTAACGTGCTTTTCAAGGTGCTAATGTGCATACAGAGTCGTAAGATGTCCTTAGTTGTCGTACAATGTTCAAAGGACTCGGACGAATTCATTAGGTGTATTATGGAGTTATAAGTTTACGTACGGTACTGTAAGGTGTTGTTAGGAGTTGTGTGGTGTTGTACATTATACCAGGATGCTTTTCAAGGTGCTAATGTGGCATATAGAGCCGTAAGATATTTTAAGTTGCCGTACGATGTTTAAATGACTCGGAGGAATTCATTAGGTTTATTATGGAGTTTTAAGGTTACGTACGGTGATGTAAGGTGTTCTTAGGTGTTTTAAGGCGTCCTAAGTTATACTAACGTGCTTTTCAAGGTGCAAATGTGCATACAGAGTCGTAAGATGTCCTAAGTTGTCGTACGATGTTCAAAGGACTCAGACGAATTCATTAGGTGTATTATGGAGTTTTAAGTTTACGTTCGGTACTGTAAGGTGTTGTAAGGTGTTGTGTGGTGTTGTACATTATACAAGGATGCTTTTCAAGGTGCGAATGTGGCATACAGAGCCGTAAGATATTCTAAGTTGCCGTACGATGTTCAAATGACTCGGAGGAATTCATTAGGTTTATTATGGAGTTTTAAGGTTTCGTACGGTGATGTAAGGTGTTCTTAGGTGTTTTAAGGCGTCCTAAGTTATAATAACGTGCTTTTCAAGGTGGAAATGTGCATACAGAGTCGTAAGATGTCCTAAGTTGTCGTACGATGTTCAAAGGACTCAGACGAATTCATTAGGTGTATTATGGAGTTTTAAGTTTACGTACGGTACTGTAAGGTGTTGTTAGGAGTTGTTTGGTGTTGTACATTATACCAACATGCTTTTCAAGGTGCGAATGTGGCATACAGAGCCGTAAGATATTCTAAGTTGTCGTACGATGTTTAAATGACTCGGAGGAATTCATTAGGTTTATTATGGAGTTTTAAGGTTTCGTACGGTGATGTAAGGTGTTCTTAGGTGTTTTAAGGCGTCCTAAGTTATACTAACGTGCTTTTCAAGGTGCAAATGTGCATACAGAGTCGTAAGATGTCCTAAGTTGTCGTACGATGTTCAAAGGACTCAGACGAATTCATTAGGTGTATTATGGAGTTTTAAGTTTACGTACGGTACTGTAAGGTGTTGTTAGGAGTTGTTTGGTGTTGTACATTATACCAACATGCTTTTCAAGGTGCGAATGTGGCATACAGAGCCGTAAGATATTCTAAGTTGTCGTACGATGTTTAAATGACTCGGAGGAATTCATTAGGTTTATTATGGAGTTTTAAGGTTTCGTACGGTGATGTAAGGTGTTCTTAGGTGTTTTAAGGCGTCCTAAGTTATAATAACGTGCTTTTCAAGGTGCAAATGTGCATACAGAGTCTTAAGATGTCCTAAGTTGTCGTACGATGTTCAAAGGACTCAGACGAATTCATTAGGTGTATTATGGAGTTTTAAGTTTACGTTCGGTACTGTAAGGTGTTGTAAGGTGTTGTGTGGTGTTGTACATTATACAAGGATGCTTTTCAAGGTGCTAATGTGGCATATAGAGCCGTAAGATATTCTAAGTTGTCGTACGATGTTCAAATGACTCGGAGGAATTCATTAGGTTTATTATGGAGTTTTAAGGTTTCGTACGGTGATGTAAGGTGTTCTTAGGTGTTTTAAGGCGTCCTAAGTTATAATAACGTGCTTTTCAAGGTGCAAATGTGCATACAGAGTCGTAAGATGTCCTAAGTTGTCGTACGATGTTCAAAGGACTCAGACGAATTCATTAGGTGTATTATGGAGTTTTAAGTTTACGTACGGTACTGTAAGGTGTTGTTAGGAGTTGTGTGGTGTTGTACATTATACCAACATGCTTTTCAAGGTGCGAATGTGGCATACAGAGCCGTAAGATATTCTAAGTTGCCGTACGATGTTTAAATGACTCGGGGGAATTCATTAGGTTTATTATCGAGTTTTAAGGTTTCATACGGTGATGTAAGGTGTTCTTAGGTGTTTTAAGGCGTCCTAAGTTATACTAACGTGCTTTTCAAGGTGCTAATGTGCATACAGAGTCGTAAGATGTCCTAAGTTGTCGTACAATGTTCAAAGGACTCAGACGAATTCATTAGGTGTATTATGGAGTTTTAAGTTTACGTACGGTATTGTAAGGTGTTGTGTGGTGTTGTACATTATACCAGGATTCTTTTCAAGGTGCTAATGTGGCATATAGAGCCGTAAGATATTCTAAGTTGCCGTACGATGTTTAAATGACTCGGAGGAATTCATTAGGTTTATTATGGAGTTTTAAGGTTTCGTACGGTGATGTAAGGTGTTCTTAGGTGTTTTAAGGCGTCCTAAGTTATACTAACGTGCTATTCATGGTGCTAATGTGCATACAGAGTCGTAAGATGTCCTAAGTTGTCGTACAATGTTCAAAGGACTCAGACGAATTCATTAGGTGTATTATAGAGTTTTAAGTTTACGTACGGTACTGTAAGGTGTTGTTAGGAGTTGTGTGGTGTTGTACATTATACCAGGATGCTTTTCAAGGTGCTAATGTGGCATATAGAGCCGTAAGATATTCTAAGGTGCCGTACGATGTTTAAATGACTCGGAGGAATTCATTAGGTTTATTATGGAGTTTTAAGGTTTCGTACGGTGATGTAAGGTGTTCTTTGGTGTTTTAAGGCGTCCTAAGTTATACTAACGTGCTTTTCAAGGTGCTAATTTGCATACGGAGTCGTAAGATGTCCTAAGTTGTCGTACAATGTTCAAAGGACTCAGACGAATTCATTAGGTGTATTATGGAGTTTTAAGTTTACGTACGGTACTGTAAGGTGTTGTTAGGAGTTGTGTGGTGTTGTACATTATACCAGGATGCTTTTCAAGGTGCTAATGTGGCATATAGAGCCGTAAGATATTCTAAGTTGCCGTATGATGTTTAAATGACTCGGAGGAATTCATTAGGTTTATTATGGAGTTTTAAGGTTTCGTACGGTGATGTAAGGTGTTCTTAGGTGTTTTAAGGCGTCCTAAGTTATACTAACGTGCTTTTCAAGGTGCTAATGTGCATACAGAGTCGTAAGATGTCCTTAGTTGTCGTACAATGTTCAAAGGTCTCAGACGAATTCATTAGGTGTATTATGGAGTTTTAAGTTTACGTACGGTACTATAAGGTGTTGTTAGGAGTTGTGTGGTGTTGTACATTCTACCAACATGCTTTTCAAGGTGCGAATGTGGCATATAGAGCCGTAAGATATTCTAAGTTGTCGTACGATGTTTAAATGACTCGGAGGAATTTATTAGCTTTATTATGAAATTTTAAAGTTTCGTACCGTGATGTAAGGTGTTGTTAGGAGTTTTAAGGCGTCCTAAGTTATACGAGCGTGCTTTTCAAGGTGCGAATGTGGCATACAGAGCCGTAAGATATTCTAAGTTGTCGTACGATGTTCAAAGGACTTCGACGATTTCATTAGGTTTATTATGGAGTTTTAAGGTTTCGTACGGTGTTGTTAGGTGTTCTTAGGAGTTTTAAGGCGTCCTAAGTTATACGAACGTGCTTTTCAAGGTGCTAATGTGCATACAGAGTCGTAAGATGTCCTAAGTTGTGGTACAATGTTCAAAGGACTCAGACGAATTCATTAGGTGTATTATGGAGTTATAAGTTTACGTACGTTACTGTAAGGTGTTGTTAGGAGTTGTGTGGTGTTGTACATTATACCAGGATGCTTTTCAAGATGCTAATGTGGCATATAGAGCCGTAAGATATTCTAAGTTGCCGTACGATGTTTAAATGACTCGGAGGAATTCATTAGGTTTATTATGGAGTTTTAAGGTTACGTACGGTGATGTAAGGTGTTCTTAGGTGTTTTAAGGCGTCCTAAGTTATACTAACGTGCTTTTCAAGGTGCTAATGTGCATACAGAGTCGTAAGATGTCCTTAGTTGTCGTACAATGTTCAAAGGACTCGGACGAATTCATTAGGTGTATTATGGAGTTATAAGTTTACGTACGGTACTGTAAGGTGTTGTTAGGAGTTGTGTGGTGTTGTACATTATACCAGGATGCTTTTCAAGGTGCTAATGTGGCATATAGAGCCGTAAGATATTTTAAGTTGCCGTACGATGTTTAAATGACTCGGAGGAATTCATTAGGTTTATTATGGAGTTTTAAGGTTACGTACGGTGATGTAAGGTGTTCTTAGGAGTTTTAAGGTGTCCTAAGTTATACTAACGTGCTTTTCAAGGTGCTAATGTGCATACAGAGTCGTAAGATGTCCTTAGTTGTCGTACAATGTTCAAAGGTCTCAGACGAATTCATTAGGTGTATTATGGAGTTTTAAGTTTACGTACGGTATTATAAGGTGTTGTTAGGAGTTGTGTGGTGTTGTACATTATACCAACATGCTTTTCAAGGTGCTAATGTGGCATATAGTGCCGTAAGATATTCTAAGTTGCCTTACGATGTTTGAATGAATCGGAGGAATTCATTAGGTTTATTATGGAGTTATAAGATTTCGTACGGTGATGTAGGGTGTTCTTAGGAGTTTTAAGGCGTCCTAAGTTATACTAACGTGCTTTTCAAGGTGCTAATGTGCATACAGAGTCGTAAGATGTCCTAAGTTGTCGTACGATGTTCAAAGGACTCAGACGAATTCATTATGTGTATTATGGAGTTTTAAGTTTACGTACGGTACTGTAAGGTGTTGTTAGGAGTTGTGTGGTGTTGTACATTATACCAACAGCTTTTCAAGGTGCGAAAGTGGCATACAGAGCCGTAAGATATTCTAAGTTGCCGTACGATGTTTAAATGACTCGGAGGAATTCATTAGGTTTATTATGGAGTTTTAAGATTTCGTACGGTGATTATAGGTGTTCTTAGGACTTTTAAGGCGTCCTAATTTATACTAACGTGCTTTTCAAGGTGCTAATGTGCATACAGAGTCGTAAGATGTCCTAAGTTGTCGTACAATGTTTAAAGGACTCAGACGAATTCATTAGGTGTATTAAGGAGTTTTAAGGTTACATACGATACTGTAAGGTGTTGTGTGGAGTTGTGTGGTGTTGTACATTATACCAGGATGCTTTTCAAGGTGCTAATGTGGCATATAGAGCCGTAAGATATTCTATGTTGCCGTACGATATTTAAATGACTCGGAGGAATTCATTATGTTTATTATGGAGTTTTAAGGTTTCGTACCGTGATGTAAGGTGTTCTTAGGAGTTTTAAGGCGTCCTAAGTTATACTATACGTGCTTTTCAAGGTACTAATGTGCATACAGAGTCGTAAGATGTCCTTAGTTGTCGTACAATGTTCAAAGGTCTCAGACGAATTCATTAGGTGTATTATGGAGTTTTAAGTTTACGTACGGTACTGTAAGGTGTTGTTAGGAGTTGTGTGGTGTTGTACATTCTACCAACATGCTTTTCAAGGTGCGAATGTGGCATATAGAGCCGTAAGATATTCTAAGTTGTCGTACGATGTTTAAATGACTCGGAGGAATTCATTAGGTTTATTATGGAGTTTTAAGATTTCGTACAGTGATGTAAGGTGTTCTTAGGAGTTTTAAGGCGTCCTAAGTTATACTAACGTGCTTTTCAAGGTGCAAATGTGCATACAGAGTCGTAAGATGTCCTAAGTTGTCGTACGATGTTCAAAGGACTCAGACGAATTCGTTAGTTGTATTATGGAGTTTTAAGTTTACGTACGGTACTGTAAGGTGTTGTTAGGAGTTGTGTGGTGTTGTACATTATACCAACATGCTTTTCAAGGTGCGAATGTGGCATACAGAGCCGTAAGATATTCTAAGTTGTCGTACGATGTTTAAATGACTCGGAGGAATTCATTAGGTTTATTATGGAGTTTTAAGGTTTCGTACGGTGATGTAAGGTGTTCTTAGGTGTTTTAAGGCGTCCTAAGTTATACTAACGTGCTTTTCAAGGTGCTAATGTGCATACAAAGTCGTAAGATGTCCTAAGTTGTCGTACAATGTTCAAAGGACTCAGACGAATTCATTAGGTGTATTATATGGTGTTTTAAGGTTACGTACGATACTGTAAGGTGTTGTGTGGAGTTGTGTGGTGTTGTACATTATACCAAGATGCTTTTCAAGGTGCTAATGTGGCATATAGAGCCGTAAGATATTCTAAGTTGCCGTACGATGTTTAAATGACTCGGAGGAATTCATTAGGTTTATTATGGAGTTTTAAGATTTCGTACGGTGATTATAGGTGTTCTTAGGAGTTTTAAGGCGTCCTAAGTTATACTAACGTGTTTTTCAAGGTGCTAATGTGCATACAGAGTCGTAAGATGTCCTAAGTTGTCGTACAATGTTTAAAGGACTCCGACGAATTGATTAGGTGTATTATGGAGTTTTAAGTTTACGTACGGTACTGTAAGGTGTTGTTAGGAGTTGTGTGGTGTTGTACATTCTACCAACATGCTTTTCAAGGTGCGAATGTGTCATATAGAGCCGTAAGATATTCTAAGTTGTCGTAGGATGTTTAAATGACTCGGAGGAATTTATTAGGTTTATTATGGAGTTTTAAGATTTCGTACAGTGATGTAAGGTGTTTTAGGAGTTTTAAGGCGTCCTAAGTTATACTAACGTGCTTTTCAAGGTGCAAATGTGCATACAGAGTCGTAAGATGTCCTAAGTTGTCGTACGATGTTCAAAGGACTCAGACGAATTCATTAGGTGTATTATGGAGTTTTAAGTTTACGTACGGTATTGTAAGGTGTTGTTAGGAGTTGTGTGGTGTTGTACATTATACCAACATGCTTTTCAAGGTGCGAATGTGGCATACAGAGCCGTAAGGTATTCTAAGTTGCCGTACGATGTTTAAATGACTCGGAGTAATTCATTAGGTTTATTATGGAGTTTTAAGTTTTCGTACGGAGATGTAAGGTGTTCTTAGGAGTTTTAAGGCGTCCTAAGTTATACTAACGTGCTTTTCAAGGTGCTAATGTGCATACAGAGTCGTAAGATGTCCTAAGTTGTCATACAATGTTTAAAGGACTCAGACGAATTCATTAGGTGTATTATATGGTGTTTTAAGGTTACGTACGATACTGTAAGGTGTTGTGTGGAGTTGTGTGGTGTTGTACATTATACCAGGATGCTTTTCAAGGTGCTAATGTGGCATATAGAGCCGTAAGATATTCTAAGTTGCCGTACGATGTTTAAATGACTCGGAGGAATTCATTAGGTTTATTATGGAGTTTTAAGGTTACGTACGGTGATGTAAGGTGTTCTTAGGTGTTTTAAGGCGTCCTAAGTTATACTAACGTGCTTTTCAAGGTGCTAATGTGCATACAGAGTCGTAAGATGTCCTTAGTTGTCGTACAATGTTCAAAGGACTCGGACGAATTCATTAGGTGTATTATGGAGTTATAAGTTTACGTACGGTACTGTAAGGTGTTGTTAGGAGTTGTGTGGTGTTGTACATTATACCAGGATGCTTTTCAAGGTGCTAATGTGGCATATAGAGCCGTAAGATATTTTAAGTTGCCGTACGATGTTTAAATGACTCGGAGGAATTCATTAGGTTTATTATGGAGTTTTAAGGTTACGTACGGTGATGTAAGGTGTTCTTAGGAGTTTTAAGGTGTCCTAAGTTATACTAACGTGCTTTTCAAGGTGCTAATGTGCATACAGAGTCGTAAGATGTCCTTAGTTGTCGTACAATGTTCAAAGGTCTCAGACGAATTCATTAGGTGTATTATGGAGTTTTAAGTTTACGTACGGTATTATAAGGTGTTGTTAGGAGTTGTGTGGTGTTGTACATTATACCAACATGCTTTTCAAGGTGCTAATGTGGCATATAGTGCCGTAAGATATTCTAAGTTGCCTTACGATGTTTGAATGAATCGGAGGAATTCATTAGGTTTATTATGGAGTTATAAGATTTCGTACGGTGATGTAGGGTGTTCTTAGGAGTTTTAAGGCGTCCTAAGTTATACTAACGTGCTTTTCAAGGTGCTAATGTGCATACAGAGTCGTAAGATGTCCTAAGTTGTCGTACGATGTTCAAAGGACTCAGACGAATTCATTATGTGTATTATGGAGTTTTAAGTTTACGTACGGTACTGTAAGGTGTTGTTAGGAGTTGTGTGGTGTTGTACATTATACCAACAGCTTTTCAAGGTGCGAAAGTGGCATACAGAGCCGTAAGATATTCTAAGTTGCCGTACGATGTTTAAATGACTCGGAGGAATTCATTAGGTTTATTATGGAGTTTTAAGATTTCGTACGGTGATTATAGGTGTTCTTAGGACTTTTAAGGCGTCCTAATTTATACTAACGTGCTTTTCAAGGTGCTAATGTGCATACAGAGTCGTAAGATGTCCTAAGTTGTCGTACAATGTTTAAAGGACTCAGACGAATTCATTAGGTGTATTAAGGAGTTTTAAGGTTACATACGATACTGTAAGGTGTTGTGTGGAGTTGTGTGGTGTTGTACATTATACCAGGATGCTTTTCAAGGTGCTAATGTGGCATATAGAGCCGTAAGATATTCTATGTTGCCGTACGATATTTAAATGACTCGGAGGAATTCATTATGTTTATTATGGAGTTTTAAGGTTTCGTACCGTGATGTAAGGTGTTCTTAGGAGTTTTAAGGCGTCCTAAGTTATACTATACGTGCTTTTCAAGGTACTAATGTGCATACAGAGTCGTAAGATGTCCTTAGTTGTCGTACAATGTTCAAAGGTCTCAGACGAATTCATTAGGTGTATTATGGAGTTTTAAGTTTACGTACGGTACTGTAAGGTGTTGTTAGGAGTTGTGTGGTGTTGTACATTCTACCAACATGCTTTTCAAGGTGCGAATGTGGCATATAGAGCCGTAAGATATTCTAAGTTGTCGTACGATGTTTAAATGACTCGGAGGAATTCATTAGGTTTATTATGGAGTTTTAAGATTTCGTACAGTGATGTAAGGTGTTCTTAGGAGTTTTAAGGCGTCCTAAGTTATACTAACGTGCTTTTCAAGGTGCAAATGTGCATACAGAGTCGTAAGATGTCCTAAGTTGTCGTACGATGTTCAAAGGACTCAGACGAATTCGTTAGTTGTATTATGGAGTTTTAAGTTTACGTACGGTACTGTAAGGTGTTGTTAGGAGTTGTGTGGTGTTGTACATTATACCAACATGCTTTTCAAGGTGCGAATGTGGCATACAGAGCCGTAAGATATTCTAAGTTGTCGTACGATGTTTAAATGACTCGGAGGAATTCATTAGGTTTATTATGGAGTTTTAAGGTTTCGTACGGTGATGTAAGGTGTTCTTAGGTGTTTTAAGGCGTCCTAAGTTATACTAACGTGCTTTTCAAGGTGCTAATGTGCATACAAAGTCGTAAGATGTCCTAAGTTGTCGTACAATGTTCAAAGGACTCAGACGAATTCATTAGGTGTATTATATGGTGTTTTAAGGTTACGTACGATACTGTAAGGTGTTGTGTGGAGTTGTGTGGTGTTGTACATTATACCAAGATGCTTTTCAAGGTGCTAATGTGGCATATAGAGCCGTAAGATATTCTAAGTTGCCGTACGATGTTTAAATGACTCGGAGGAATTCATTAGGTTTATTATGGAGTTTTAAGATTTCGTACGGTGATTATAGGTGTTCTTAGGAGTTTTAAGGCGTCCTAAGTTATACTAACGTGTTTTTCAAGGTGCTAATGTGCATACAGAGTCGTAAGATGTCCTAAGTTGTCGTACAATGTTTAAAGGACTCCGACGAATTGATTAGGTGTATTATGGAGTTTTAAGTTTACGTACGGTACTGTAAGGTGTTGTTAGGAGTTGTGTGGTGTTGTACATTCTACCAACATGCTTTTCAAGGTGCGAATGTGTCATATAGAGCCGTAAGATATTCTAAGTTGT
Source organism: Tagetes erecta (assembly GCA_030867185.1). Taxonomy (NCBI): domain Eukaryota; kingdom Viridiplantae; phylum Streptophyta; class Magnoliopsida; order Asterales; family Asteraceae; genus Tagetes; species Tagetes erecta. Next base: position 18,550,974 of record CM061497.1, on the reverse strand, counting down.
CGTAGGATGTTTAAATGACTCGGAGGAATTTATTAGGTTTATTATGGAGTTTTAAGATTTCGTACAGTGATGTAAGGTGTTTTAGGAGTTTTAAGGCGTCCTAAGTTATACTAACGTGCTTTTCAAGGTGCAAATGTGCATACAGAGTCGTAAGATGTCCTAAGTTGTCGTACGATGTTCAAAGGACTCAGACGAATTCATTAGGTGTATTATGGAGTTTTAAGTTTACGTACGGTATTGTAAGGTGTTGTTAGGAGTTGTGTGGTGTTGTACATTATACCAACATGCTTTTCAAGGTGCGAATGTGGCATACAGAGCCGTAAGGTATTCTAAGTTGCCGTACGATGTTTAAATGACTCGGAGTAATTCATTAGGTTTATTATGGAGTTTTAAGTTTTCGTACGGAGATGTAAGGTGTTCTTAGGAGTTTTAAGGCGTCCTAAGTTATACTAACGTGCTTTTCAAGGTGCTAATGTGCATACAGAGTCGTAAGATGTCCTAAGTTGTCATACAATGTTTAAAGGACTCAGACGAATTCATTAGGTGTATTATATGGTGTTTTAAGGTTACGTACGATACTGTAAGGTGTTGTGTGGAGTTGTGTGGTGTTGTACATTATACCAGGATGCTTTTCAAGGTGCTAATGTGGCATATAGAGCCGTAAGATATTCTAAGTTGCCGTACGATGTTTAAATGACTCGGAGGAATTCATTAGGTTTATTATGGAGTTTTAAGATTTCGTACGGTGATTATAGGTGTTCTTAGGAGTTTTAAGGCGTCCTAAGTTATACTAACGTGTTTTTCAAGGTGCTAATGTGCATACAGAGTCGTAAGATGTCCTAAGTTGTCGTACAATGTTTAAAGGACTCCGACGAATTGATTAGGTGTATTATGGAGTTTTAAGTTTACGTACGGTACTGTAAGGTGTTGTTAGGAGTTGTGTGGTGTTGTACATTCTACCAACATGCTTTTCAAGGTGCGAATGTGTCATATAGAGCCGTAAGATATTCTAAGTTGTCGTAGGATGTTTAAATGACTCGGAGGAATTTATTAGGTTTATTATGGAGTTTTAAGATTTCGTACAGTGATGTAAGGTGTTTTAGGAGTTTTAAGGCGTCCTAAGTTATACTAACGTGCTTTTCAAGGTGCAAATGTGCATACAGAGTCGTAAGATGTCCTAAGTTGTCGTACGATGTTCAAAGGACTCAGACGAATTCATTAGGTGTATTATGGAGTTTTAAGTTTACGTACGGTATTGTAAGGTGTTGTTAGGAGTTGTGTGGTGTTGTACATTATACCAACATGCTTTTCAAGGTGCGAATGTGGCATACAGAGCCGTAAGGTATTCTAAGTTGCCGTACGATGTTTAAATGACTCGGAGTAATTCATTAGGTTTATTATGGAGTTTTAAGTTTTCGTACGGAGATGTAAGGTGTTCTTAGGAGTTTTAAGGCGTCCTAAGTTATACTAACGTGTTTTTCAAGGTGCTAATGTGCATACAGAGTCGTAAGATGTCCTAAGTTGTCATACAATGTTTAAAGGACTCAGACGAATTCATTAGGTGTATTATATGGTGTTTTAAGGTTACGTACGATACTGTAAGGTGTTGTGTGGAGTTGTGTGGTGTTGTACATTATACCAGGATGCTTTTCAAGGTGCTAATGTGACATATAGAGCCGTAAGATATTCTAAGTTGCCGTACGATGTTTAAATGACTCGGAGGAATTCATTAGGTTTATTATGGAGTTTTAAGATTTCGTACGGTGATTATAGGTGTTCTTAGGAGTTTTAAGGCGTCCTAAGTTATACTAACGTGCTTTTCAAGGTGCTAATGTGCATACAGAGTCGTAAGATGTCCTAAGTTGTCGTACAATGTTTAAAGGACTCAGACGAATTCATTAGGTGTATTAAGGAGTTTTAAGGTTACATACGATACTGTAAGGTGTTGTGTGGAGTTGTGTGGTGTTGTACATTATACCAGGATGCTTTTCAAGGTGCTAATGTGGCATATAGAGCTGTAAGATATTCTAAGTTGCCGTACGATGTTTAAATGACTCGGAGGAATTCATTAGGTTTATTATGGAGTTTTAAGATTTCGTACGGTGATTATAGGTGTTCTTAGGAGTTTTAAGGCGTCCTAAGTTATACTAACGTGCTTTTCAAGGTGCTAATGTGCATACAGAGTCGTAAGATGTCCTAAGTTGTCGTACAATGTTTAAAGGACTCAGACGAATTCATTAGGTGTATTAAGGAGTTTTAAGGTTACATACGATACTGTAAGGTGTTGTGTGGAGTTGTGTGGTGTTGTACATTATACCAGGATGCTTTTTAAGGTGCTACGTGCTTTTCATGTTGCTAATGTCGCATACTGAAATGTGACATACAGAGGATAGATAGTATGCTTTTCAAGGATTGAGAATGGTTTGCTCTGGGCGATTGTGGGAGATTTAGGGTTTGCATGTTCGTGCATATCCTAACTAAGATTTTGATTGCTGATCGTACGTGTTTGTGTGTTTTCCCTTTCAATCTTGTTACTGAATCCTTGTGTAACAATCCTGATATACATTTACTGTATTTGAGCATTGTTAGCGAGTGATTGAGTGCTGATTGAAGAGTGTTTCGTTTGGTTTTTGTGCGATCCAACAGCTTCTGATTCTGATTGCTTAATAAGTCTGTGATTAAGGGCGGCTATTGCATATAGTTAAGCTTCTTAATACGAATCCTATTAAACTTTTAAGAATTGGTTGTTGTTGATTTGCTATTTGGTTGGGGATGGGAGATTCAAATGTTGAGTCGTCCAATTTGGCAAGAAAAGTGATGAAGATTGATGGTAATCCAAGAGTAAATCTGTTACGAGGTTCATCCAAAGGTAATGATACGTCTAAGACGAACTCTTCTTCGAGATATCCTGTTAGGGGGATGGCAGTTGATTCGAAGATGATGACAAACCCTAAGGTAAATGATCACACGGCTGATGTTAGTGTTTACCCGGCTGGAGTTGAGCCTCACCCGGCTAATACTAGTGGAAGTGACCCGGCTACTGGTATTGGTCACCCGGCACAGGTTTATGTTCACCCGGCTAAAGGACATGATGGTCACCCGGAAACTGCTAATGTTCACCCGGCAGCTGCTAATGCTCACCCGGCCAATGTTAATCTTCACCCGGCTACTGCTAAGGATCACACGGCTACTGCTAAGGATCACCCGGCTACTGCTAAGGATCACCAGGCTACTGGTATTGTTTACCCGGCTACTGGTACTGTTCACCCGGCTACTAATATGTCTTACACGAATGGGGTGGATCATCACACGGCTACTGTTTACACGGCTGAAGGGGATATAAATAGTGATGATATTACAAATGTGATTCAAGAGAGTAATGCTGGTAACTCCTATGCGGATATGACTAGAAAATCCGGGTTGGATTCAGGCTCATTGGGAACAAAAATTAACTTTAGGTATTTGATAAGTGATGAAGTGAAACATGGGTTTGATGTTGTTCTTCCAAGAGAGTCTGTTCGTGCGGTTTGTAATAAACTGGAGTTTATGTTGTATGGTTACTTTTTAGGGGACAAGGTGGCATACCCAGTAGTAGAGTATTTTGTGCGTATGAATTGGAAAAAATATGGACTTCAGAAATCTATGATGAATGCGAATGGGTTTTTTTTCTTCAAGTTTAATGACAGGAAAGGTATGATGGATGCTCTGGAGGGTGGTCCTTGGATGATTAGAAATAAACCTATTATTCTTAATATTTGGTCGCCGTCTTCAAAGCTCCATAAGGATGATATCAAGAAGGTGTCTGTTTGGGTCAAGTTGCATGATGTCCCCCTGGTGGCTTACACGGATGTGGGTTTGAGCCTTTTAGTCTCACAACTTGGTACTCCTAGGTTGTTGGACTCATTTACTACTTCAATGTGTACTAATACTTGGGGCAGAAGCAGTTTTGCTAAGGCTCTTGTGGAAATCTCAGCTGACACTGGGTTTAAGGATGATATTACTATTGCAGTCCCTGAACTGGAGGGTGATGGTTTTGGGTCGGCTAAGGTGTCGGTGGAATATGAATGGAAACCTCCTAGATGTGGTCATTGCTGTGTCTTTGGTCATAACGAAGATGGATGCCCGTTACTGGTGAAGCAAGAGATAAAAAATGAGCCTACTGTTGATAATGATGGTTTCAAGGAGGTGAAGAATAAGAAGACTGCTAAGAGAAATGGGCTTCAAATTAAGAAACAACAATTTGAATATCGTCCGGTGGTTAAAAAAGATAGGAAAACCAATGATACAAAGGGGGATACTCGTAATGTAGTTGTACGTAAATTAAAGGAAACTGTTGTAGAGAACGTCATATCTGCAAACCCGTTTGATGTCTTATCGACTGAGGTTGAGAATAGTACTGAGGAGGACAGAAAAAAAGAGTTTTGTGGATGATGGGATTAACCACTTGGATTCAGATTCAGAGGTTGATGAGGTTCTTGATGTGGATAGTGGTATGGTGAAATTTGTGAATACCTTTAAAGGGGCAAGCACTCCTTCCACTTCAGGTCTAAATGGTTAGTATGGCTGCATGGAATATTAGGGGTTTGAACCAATCCCTAAAACAAAAGGAGGTTCGGCAGGTTGTTAGGGATAATAAGTTGAGTTTGTGTGCTATTTTGGAGTCTCATGTGGAGTTGGATAGACTAATGGGGGTGTGTAATAGTGTGTATAGAAAGTGGGATTGGACGTCAAATGATAACATGTGCTCGAAAGGATCCAGGATTATTCTGGGATGGGACCCCCTGATTATGGATGTGATGGTTCTTGCCCAATCCGAACAGGTTATGCATCTCTAGATTTTCTTTAAGCTTGATAAGAGGAAGCTTTTTTGCTCTGTTGTATATGCTGCTAATTACTATGTCCATAGAAGGGAGTTGTGGGCTAGTTTATGCAGACATAGTATGGTGGTTAAAGGAGAACCTTGGGTTATGATGGGGGATTTTAATTCGGCTCTATTCTCTCATGATTCATATACTGGGTCCTCATCTTCTACTATTGGTATGAGAGAATTTATGGAGTGTGTTAACCAGATCAGGATGATTGATGTTAACAGATCTGGAATGCAATTTACATGGAATCAAAAACCCAAACAGGGGAATGGAGTGTTCATAAAGATTGATAGGATCATGGCTAATGTTAGTTTTACTGATATCTACCCTACGGCTGGTGCTATTTTTCAACCGAATGGTATTTCTGACCATTCTCCCTGTATCCTTAGAATTCCGGAAGTGGAAAGGTCTAAACCGCCTCCATTTAAATTTGCAAATTTCTTGACTCATAAACCGGAATTCAAGGAGATTGTGTCTGATATTTGAGGTAAGAATATTGGCGGTGTGCACCAATTCAGAGTGGTTAAGAGGCTCAAACTCCTGAAGCCTCCCCTGAGAGGTTTATTATTCAAGCAAGGTAACCTTCACTCTAAGGTTGCTACTTTTCGTAGCCAGTTAGATCAAACCCAACGGTTGATTGATGACGATCCAATGAATCAGCAGCTAATTGATAAAGAGTCTGAGCTTCTTGCTGCTTTTAGAGTGGCAAGTCTTGATGAAGAAAGATTCTTGAAGCAGAAATCGAAGGTGCATTGGCTTGCTGAGGGGGATGCCAATACTAAGTATTTCCATAACACATTGAAGTGCAGAAATCATAGGGCCCGGATAGATGTCATTACTGATAGTAACGGTATTCTGCATGAGGGGAAGGGGGTTCCCAAGGCTTTTGTGGATCATTATGTGGGGTTTCTGGGGAGGGAGGAGGCTGTTATTATTCCTATAACTCAGGATTTGTTTGATGTTCGTATTGATCAGGCTATGTCCGATGATATGATTAGAGAGGTTACATTCGATGAGATCAAAAGGACTATGTTTGCCTTTGCTGATGATAAAGCTCCTGGGCCTGATGGGTTTACTGCTGCGTTCTATAAGAAGGCTTGGGATATTGTGGGTAATGATATTTGTCTTGCTGTTCAGGATTTTTTCCGGGAGGGGAAGTTACTTATTGAGTTGAACCATACGTTGATCGCTCTCATCCCCAAAGTTAGTACTCCCTCTTTGATTACGGATTATAGGCCGATTGCATGTTGTAATGTTCTATTTAAGTGCATCACTAAGATTCTTGCGGATAGAATGAAAGTGGGCCTGCATACTATTATCAGTTCCAACCAATCTGCTTTTATCCCGGGTAGACGAATTTCAGACAATATTCTATTGACCCAAGAGCTCATGCACGGTTATCACCTTAATAGTGGACCTCCTAGATGTGCTTTCAAAGTTGATATCCAGAAAGCGTATGATACTATGGACTGGAAATTCTTGAAGATGGTGTTATTGGGGTTTGGTTTTCATCCTGTGATGGTTAATTGGGTCATGATCTGTGTTACCACTGTTTCGTTTTCTATATCTGTCAATGGTAGTTTGCATGGCTATTTTAGGGGTAAACGTGGCCTCCGTCAGGGGGATCCTATGTCCCCGTATCTATTTACTATGGTTATGAAGATCCTTACCCTAGTGTTGAGAAGGGCGGTTTCAATGGATTCTTCCTTTAGATTCCATAACAGATGTGAGAAGCTCATGTTGATTAACCTGTGTTTTGCAGATGACCTGTTTTTATTTGCTAGAGGTGAGCTGAGTTCAGCGAATGAACTCGTTGATTGAATTTGCTGGTATGTCTGGTTTGAGTCCGAGCAACCAGAAGAGTACTATATTTTTCTGTAATGTTCCTACGCAAACAAAGAACAATATACTGAATATTATGCCATTTGTGGAGGGTAAGTTGCCGGTGAGGTATTTGGGTGTTCCCCTTGTGGCGGCTAGAGTGAAGACCACGGATTGTCGGGTTCTTATTGAGAAGGTTGAAACTCGTATTGGTGACTGGAAGAATAAGTTGCTTTCTTTTGCAGGTAGATGTCAACTGATTAATTCTGTTATCTCTTCTCTGCATGTGTTTTGGTCTTCTGTGTTTATTCTTCCAATCCGGATTATGCATGATATTGAGGCTAAGATGAGGGATTTTTTATGGGCTCGGGGTCCTTTGAAGAGGAGTCGTGCAAGGGTTTCTTGGAAGGATGTTTGTAGGCCTAAAACTGAAGGTGGGCTAGGTATAAAGCGCCTTAGGGACATGAATAAAGCCCTTATGTCGTTTCATATTTGGAGCATCGTCTCTAAACGTCCTTCTGTTTGGGTTGATTGGATCCAGCAATATAGGTTGAAGGGGAGAAATATATGGAGTGTGGAAGTCCCTAGAAATTGTTCCTGGGGTTGGCGAAAGATTCTGCAGCTTCGTCCTGTTATTCGTAAGTTTTTGTGGTCTAAAGTCGGGAATGGTTGTAATACTTCTGTCTGGTATGATATCTGGTTTGATGGTGGCCCTTTAATTGAGATGCTTTCGAATAGGGATATCAGAAATGGGGGATTTTCGTTGGAGGACAGAGTGAGTAGTATGTATGTGAATGGTATGTGGAGATGGCCGACTTCTTGGTTAAATTCTTTTCCGGTGCTCAATCGGGTTACCCAGATGAGGTTATGTCCAGATGCTCTGGACCGGATTTACTGGAGGTCAGGATCGAATATATGCTCCTTCTCTACTAAAGTGGTATGGGACTGTATTAGAGTTCAAGGTACTGTTGTTGACTGGGCTAAAGGAGTTTGGTTCTCTCAGTGTATTCCGAAGCATGCTTTTCTTTTATGGTTAGTAATGAAGGAAAGGTTACTCACTCAAGACAAGATCATATCCTGGGATCTGGGTAGAAGGGGGAATATGAATATGATGTGCTGTCCTTTATGTTGCAGGAGCTATGATTCTCACGACCATCTATTCTTTGAATGCTCATTTGCTACTAGAGTTTGGCATCCTATAAAATCTATGGCCAGATTACAACACTTATCAAATCGGAGATTGGATATTATTGCCTGGATAAGGCTGGCGAACACGAAGTCAGTATTTCATGTGGTTGGTAAACTTTGTATTGCTGCTGCTGTATATTTGATTTGGCAGGAACGGAACTCCAGGATTTTCAAAAACCAGACTCGGCAGCCGGAAGTGATAGTGGAAGACATACGCAGTACGATTAGATGCAAGTTGTTGGGCCTGAATTTCAAGAATACGACTCGTGTATGGGCTACTCTGAGGGAGTGGAAGATCGACCGAGGAAGAGATTTGGTGGATACAGGATGATTTTTTTTGGTCGGGTTTGTTGATCTAGTTTGGGTTCCTAGGCTAGTGGTTGCTTTTGTTTTCTTTGGTTTTGTAATGTTTGCCTAGATTTGGGCTTGTTGGTCTTCTTTTGTTCACATTCATGGGGCATGTCCCAGGAATGAACTAGTTTGGTTTGCTGCTATGCTACTTGTAATTTCTTTCTGATGTTAATATATAGAATCACCGGGGTAACCCTTTACCCAAAAAAAAAGATATTCTAAGTTGCCGCACGATGTTTAAATGACTCGGAGAAATTCATTACGTTTATTATGGAGTTTTAAGGTTTCGTACGGTGATGTAAGGTGTTTTTAGGAGTTTTAAGGCGTCCTAAGTTATACTAACGTGCTTTTCAAGGTGCTAATGTGCATACAGGGTCGTAAGATGTCCTAAGTTGTCGTACAATGTTTAAAGGACTCAGACGAATTCATTAGGTGTATTAAAAAGTTTTAAGGTTACGTACGGTACTGTAAGGTGTTGTGTGGAGATGTGTGGTGTTATACATTATACCAACATGCTTTTCAAGGTGCAAATGTGGCATACAGTGTCGTAAGATATTCTAAGTTGCCGTACGATGCTTGAATGAATCGGAGGAATTCATTAGGTTTATTATAGAGTTTTAAGATTTCGTACGGTGATGTAGGGTGTTCTTAGGAGTTTTAAGGTGTCCTAAGTTATACTAACGTGCTTTTCAAGGTGCTAATGTGCAAACAGAGTCGTAAGATGTCCTAAGTTGTCGTACGATGTTCAAAGGACTCAAACGAATTCATTAGGTGTATTATGGAGTTTTAAGTTTACGTACGGTACTGTAAGGTGTTGTTAGGAGTTGTGTGGTGTTGTACATTATACCAACATGCTTTTCAAGGTGCGAATGTGGCGTACAGAGCCGTAAGATATTCTAAGTTGCTGTACGAGGTTTAAATGACTCGGAGGAATTCATTAGGTTTATTATGGAGTTTTCAGGTTTCTTACGGTGATGTAAGGTGTTCTTAGGAGTTTTAAGGCGTCCTAAGTTATACTAACGTGCTTTTCAAGGTGCTAATGTGCATACAGAGTCGTAAGATGTCCTAAGTTGTCGTACAATGTTTAAAGGACTCAGACGAATTCATTAGGTGTATTAAGGAGTTTTAAGGTTACATACGATACTGTAAGGTGTTGTGTGGAGTTGTGTGGTGTTGTACATTATACCAGGATGCTTTTTAAGGTGCTAATGTGGAATATAGAGCCGTAAGATATTCTAAGTTTCCGTACGATGTTTAAATGAATCGGAGGAATTCATTAGGTTTATTATAGAGTTTTAAGATTTCGTACGGTGATGTAGGGTGTTCTTAGGAGTCTTAAGGCGTCCTAAGTTATACTAACGTGCTTTTCAAGGTGCTAATGTGCATACACGGTCGTAAGATGTCCTAAGTTGTCGTACGATGTTCAAAGGACTCAGACGAATTCATTAGGTGTATTATGGAGTTTTAAGTTTACGTACGGTACTGTAAGGTGTTGTTAGGAGTTGTGTGGTGTTGTACATTATACCAACATGCTTTTCAAGGTGCGAATGTGGCGTACAGAGCCGTAAGATATTCTAAGTTGCCGTAAAATGACTCGGAGGAATTCCTTAGGTTTATTATGGAGTTTTAAGGTTTCTTACGGTGATGTAAGGTGTTCTTAGGAGTTTTAAGGCGTCCTAAGTTATACTAACGTGCTTTTCAAGGTGCTAATGTGCATACAGAGTCGTAAGATGTCCTAAGTTGTCGTACAATGTTTAAAGGACTCAGACGAATTCATTAGGTGTATTAAGGAGTTTTAAGGTTACATACGATACTGTAAGGTGTTGTGTGGAGTTGTGTGGTGTTGTACATTATACCAGGATGCTTTTTAAGGTGCTAATGTGGCATATAGAGCCGTAAGATATTCTAAGTTGCCGTACGATGTTTAAATGACTCGGAGGAATTCATTAGGTTTATTATGGAGTTTTAAGATTTCGTACGGTGATTATAGGTGTTCTTAGGATTTTAAGGCGTCCTAAGTTATACTAACGTGCTTTTCAAGGTGCTAATGTGCATACAGAGTCGTAAGATGTCCTAAGTAGTCGTACAATGTTTAAAGGACTCAGACGAATTCATTAGGTGTATTAAGGAGTTTTAAGGTTACATACGATACTGTAAGGTGTTGTGTGGAGTTGTGTGGTGTTGTACATTATACCAGGATGCTTTTTAAGGTGCTAATGTGGCATATAGAGCCGTAAGATATTCTAAGTTGCCGTACGATGTTTAAATGACTCGGAGGAATTCATTAGGTTTATTATGGAGTTTTAAGGTTTCGTACGGTGATGTAAAGTGTTCTTAGGAGTTTTAAGGCGTCCTAAGTTATACTAACGTGCTTTTCAAGGTGCTAATGTGCATACAGAGTCGTAAGATGTTCTAAGTTGTCGTACGATGTTCAAAAGACTCAGACGAATTCAATAGGTGTATTATGGAGTTTTAAGTTTACGTACGGTACTGTTAGGTGTTGTTGGGAGTTGTGTCGTGTTGTACATTATACCAACATGCTTTTCAAGGTGCGAATGTGGCATACAGAGCCGTTAGATATTCGAAGTTGTCGTACGATGTTTGAATGAATCGGAGGAATTCATTAGGTTTATTATAGAGTTTTAAGATTTCGTACGGTCATGGAGGGTGTTCTTAGGAGTTTTAAGGTGTCCTAAGTTATACTAACGTGCTTTTCAAGGTGCTAATGTGCATACAGAGTCGTAAGATGTCCTAAGTTGTCGTACGATGTTCAAAGGACTCAGACGAATTCATTAGGTGTATTATGGAGTTTTAAGTTTACGTACGGTACTGTAAGGTGTTGTTAGGAGTTGTGTGGTGTTGTACATTATACCAACATGCTTTTCAAGGTGCGAATGTGGCGTACAGAGCCGTAAGATATTCTAAGTTGCTGTACGAGGTTTAAATGACTCGGAGGAATTCATTAGGTTTATTATGGAGTTTTCAGGTTTCTTACGGTGATGTAAGGTGTTCTTAGGAGTTTTAAGGCGTCCTAAGTTATACTAACGTGCTTTTCAAGGTGCTAATGTGCATACAGAGTCGTAAGATGTCCTAAGTTGTCGTACAATGTTTAAAGGACTCAGACGAATTCATTAGGTGTATTAAGGAGTTTTAAGGTTACATACGATACTGTAAGGTGTTGTGTGGAGTTGTGTGGTGTTGTACATTATACCAGGATGCTTTTTAAGGTGCTAATGTGGCATATAGAGCCGTAAGATATTCTAAGTTTCCGTACGATGTTTAAATGAATCGGAGGAATTCATTAGGTTTATTATAGAGTTTTAAGATTTCGTACGGTGATGTAGGGTGTTCTTAGGAGTCTTAAGGCGTCCTAAGTTATACTAACGTGCTTTTCAAGGTGCTAATGTGCATACACGGTCGTAAGATGTCCTAAGTTGTCGTACGATGTTCAAAGGACTCAGACGAATTCATTAGGTGTATTATGGAGTTTTAAGTTTACGTACGGTACTGTAAGGTGTTGTTAGGAGTTGTGTGGTGTTGTACATTATACCAACATGCTTTTCAAGGTGCGAATGTGGCGTACAGAGCCGTAAGATATTCTAAGTTGCCATACGATGTTCAAATGACTCGGAGGAATTCATTAGGTTTATTATGGAGTTTTAAGGTTTCTTACGGTGATGTAAGGTGTTCTTAGGAGTTTTAAGGCGTCCTAAGTTATACTAACGTGCTTTTCAAGGTGCTAATGTGCATACAGAGTCGTAAGATGTCCTAAGTTGTCGTACAATGTTTAAAGGACTCAGACGAATTTATTAGGTGTATTAAGGAGTTTTAAGGTTACATACGATAATGTAAGGTGTTGTGTGGAGTTGTGTGGTGTTGTACATTATACCAGGATGCTTTTCAAGGTGCTAATGTGGCATATAGAGCCGTAAGATATTCTAAGTTGCCGTACGATGTTTAAATGACTCGGAGGAATTCATTAGGTTTATTATGGAGTTTTAAGATTTCGTACGGTGATTATAGGTGTTCTTAGGAGTTTTAAGGCGTCCTAAGTTATACTAATGTGCTTTTCAAGGTGCTAATGTGCATACAGAGTCGTAAGATGTCCTAAGTTGTCGTACAATGTTTAAAGGACTCAGACGAATTCATTAGGTGTATTAAGGAGTTTTAAGGTTACATACGATACTGTAAGGTGTTGTGTGGAGTTGTGTGGTGTTGTACATTATACCAGGATGCTTTTTAAGGTGCTAATGTGGCATATAGAGCCGTAAGATATTCTAAGTTTCCGTACGATGTTTAAATGACTCGGAGGAATTCATTAGGTTTATTATGGAGTTTTAAGGTTTCGTACGGTGATGTAAAGTGTTCTTAAGAGTTTTAAGGCGTCCTAAGTTATACTAACGTGCTTTTCAAGGTGCTAATGTGCATACAGAGTCGTAAGATGTTCTAAGTTGTCGTACGATGTTCAAAAGACTCAGACGAATTCATTAGGTGTATTATGGAGTTTTAAGTTTACGTACGGTACTGTTAGGTGTTGTTGGGAGTTGTGTGGTGTTGTACGTTATACCAACTTGCTTTTCAAGGTGCGAATGTGGCATACAGAGCCGTTAGATATTCTAAGTTGTCGTACGATGTTTGAATGAATCGGAGGAATTCATTAGGTTTATTATAGAGTTTTAAGATTTCGTACGGTGATGTAGGGTGTTCATAGGAGTTTTAAGGCGTCCTAAGTTATACTAACGTGCTTTTCAAGGTGCTAATGTGCATACACGGTCGTAAGATGTCCTAAGTTGTCGTACGATGTTCAAAGGACTCAGACGAATTCATTAGGTGTATTATGGAGTTTTAAGTTTACGTACGGTACTGTAAGGTGTTGTTAAGAGTTGTGTGGTGTTGTACATTATACCAACATGCTTTTCAAGGTGCGAATGTGGCGTACAGAGCCGTAAGATATTCTAAGTTGCCGTATGATGTTTAAATGACTCGGAGGAATTCATTAGGTTTATTATGGAGTTTTAAGGTTTCTTACGGTGATGTAAGGTGTTCTTAGGAGTTTTAAGGCGTCCTAAGTTATACTAACGTGCTTTTCAAGGTGCTAATGTGCATAAAGAGTCGTAAGATGTCCTAAGTTGTCGTACAATGTTTAAAGGACTCAGACAAATTCATTAGGTGTATTAAGGAGTTTTAAGGTTACATACGATACTGTAAGGTGTTGTGTGGAGTTGTGTGGTGTTGTACATTATACCAGGATGCTTTTTAAGGTGCTAATGTGGCATATAGAGCCGTAACATATTCTAAGTTGGCGTACGATGTTTAAATGACACGGAGGAATTCATTAGGTTTATTATCGAGTTTTAAGGTTTCGTACGGTGATGTAAAGTGTTCTTAGGAGTTTTAAGGCGTCCTAAGTTATACTAACGTGCTTTTCAAGGTGCTAATGTGCATACAGAGTCGTAAGATGTTCTAAGTTGTCGTACGATGTTCAAAAGACTCAGACGAATTCATTAGGTGTATTATGGAGTTTTAAGTTTACGTACGGTACTGTTAGGTGTTGTTGGGAGTTGTGTGGTGTTGTACATTATACCAACTTGCTTTTCAAGGTGCGAATGTGGCATACAGAGCCGTTAGATATTCTAAGTTGTCGTACGATGTTTGAATGAATCGGAGGAATTCATTAGGTTTATTATAGAGTTTTAAGATTTCGTACGGTGATGTAGGGTGTTCTTAGGAGTTTTAAGGCGTCCTAAGTTATACTAACGTGCTTTTCAAGGTGCTAATGTGCATACAGAGTCGTAAGATGTCCTAAGTTGTCGTACGATGTTCAAAGGACTCAGACGAATTCATTAGGTGTATTATGGAGTTTTAAGTTTACGTACGGTACTGTAAGGTGTTGTTAGGAGTTGTGTGGTGTTGTACATTATACCAACATGCTTTTCAAGGTGCGAATGTGGCGTACAGAGCCGTAAGATATTCTAAGTTGCCATACGATGTTCAAATGACTCGGAGGAATTCATTAGGTTTATTATGGAGTTTTAAGGTTTCTTACGGTGATGTAAGGTGTTCTTAGGAGTTTTAAGGCGTCCTAAGTTATACTAACGTGCTTTTCAAGGTGCTAATGTGCATACAGAGTCGTAAGATGTCCTAAGTTGTCGTACAATGTTTAAAGGACTCAGACGAATTTATTAGGTGTATTAAGGAGTTTTAAGGTTACATACGATAATGTAAGGTGTTGTGTGGAGTTGTGTGGTGTTGTACATTATACCAGGATGCTTTTCAAGGTGCTAATGTGGCATATAGAGCCGTAAGATATTCTAAGTTGCCGTACGATGTTTAAATGACTCGGAGGAATTCATTAGGTTTATTATCGAGTTTTAAGGTTTCGTACGGTGATGTAAAGTGTTCTTAGGAGTTTTAAGGCGTCCTAAGTTATACTAACGTGCTTTTCAAGGTGCTAATGTGCATACATAGTCGTAAGATGTTCTATGTTGTCGTACGATGTTCAAAAGACTCAGACGAATTCATTAGGTGTATTATGGAGTTTTAAGTTTACGTACGGTACTGTTAGGTGTTGTTGGGAGTTGTGTGGTGTTGTACATTATACCAACTTGCTTTTCAAGGTGCGAATGTGGCATACAGAGCCGTTAGATATTCTAAGTTGTCGTACGATGTTTGAATGAATCGGAGGAATTCATTAGGTTTATTATAGAGTTTTAAGATTTCGTACGGTGATGTAGGGTGTTCATAGGAGTTTTAAGGCGTCCTAAGTTATACTAACGTGCTTTTCAAGGTGCTAATGTGCATACACGGTCGTAAGATGTCCTAAGTTGTCGTACGATGTTCAAAGGACTCAGACGAATTCATTAGGTGTATTATGGAGTTTTAAGTTTACGTACGGTACTGTAAGGTGTTGTTAGGAGTTGTGTGGTGTTGTACATTATACCAACATGCTTTTCAAGGTGCGAATGTGGCGTACAGAGCCGTAAGATATTCTAAGTTGCCGTATGATGTTTAAATGACTCGGAGGAATTCATTAGGTTTATTATAGAGTTTTAAGGTTTCTTACGGTGATGTAAGGTGTTCTTAGGAGTTTTAAGGTGTCCTAAGTTATACTAACGTGCTTTTCAAGGTGCTAATGTGCATACAGAGTCGTAAGATGTCCTAAGTTGTCGTACAATGTTTAAAGGACTCAGACAAATTCATTAGGTGTATTAAGGAGTTTTAAGGTTACATACGATACTGTAAGGTGTTGTGTGGAGTTGTGTGGTGTTGTACATTATACCAGGATGCTTTTTAAGGTGCTAATGTGGCATATAGAGCCGTAAGATATTCTAAGTTGCCGTACGATGTTTAAATGACTCGGAGGAATTCATTAGGTTTATTATGGAGTTTTAAGGTTTCGTACGGTGATGTAAAGTGTTCTTAGGAGTTTTAAGGCGTCCTAAGTTATACTAACGTGCTTTTCAAGGTGCTAATGTGCATACATAGTCGTAAGATGTTCTATGTTGTCGTACGATGTTCAAAAGACTCAGACGAATTCAATAGGTGTATTATGGAGTTTTAAGTTTACGTATGGTACTGTTAAGTGTTGTTGGGAGTTGTGTGGTGTTGTACATTATACCAACATGCTTTTCAAGGTGCGAATGTGGCATACAGAGCCGTTAGATATTCTAAGTTGTCGTACGATGTTTGAATGAATCGGAGGAATTCATTAGGTTTATTATAGAGTTTTAAGATTTCGTACGGTGATGTAGGGTGTTCTTAGGAGTTTTAAGGTGTCCTAAGTTATACTAACGTGCTTTTCAAGGTGCTAATGTGCATACAGAGTCGTAAGATGTCCTAAGTTGTCGTACGATGTTCAAAGGACTCAGACGAATTCATTAGGTGTATTATGGAGTTTTAAGTTTACGTACGGTACTGTAAGGTGTTGTGTGGTGTTGTACATTATACCAACATGCTTTTCAAGGTGCGAATGTGGCGTACAGAGCCGTAAGATATTCTAAGTTGCCGTATGATGTTTAAATGACTCGGAGGAATTCATTAGGTTTATTATAGAGTTTTAAGGTTTCTTACGGTGATGTAAGGTGTTCTTAGGAGTTTTAAGGTGTCCTAAGTTATACTAACGTGCTTTTCAAGGTGCTAATGTGCATACAGAGTCGTAAGATGTCCTAAGTTGTCGTACAATGTTTAAAGGACTCAGACAAATTCATTAGGTGTATTAAGGAGTTTTAAGGTTACATACGATACTGTAAGGTGTTGTGTGGAGTTGTGTGGTGTTGTACATTATACCAGGATGCTTTTTAAGGTGCTAATGTGGCATATAGAGCCGTAAGATATTCTAAGTTGCCGTACGATGTTTAAATGACTCGGAGGAATTCATTAGGTTTATTATGGAGTTTTAAGGTTTCGTACGGTGATGTAAAGTGTTCTTAGGAGTTTTAAGGCGTCCTAAGTTATACTAACGTGCTTTTCAAGGTGCTAATGTGCATACATAGTCGTAAGATGTTCTATGTTGTCGTACGATGTTCAAAAGACTCAGACGAATTCAATAGGTGTATTATGGAGTTTTAAGTTTACGTATGGTACTGTTAAGTGTTGTTGGGAGTTGTGTGGTGTTGTACATTATACCAACATGCTTTTCAAGGTGCGAATGTGGCATACAGAGCCGTTAGATATTCTAAGTTGTCGTACGATGTTTGAATGAATCGGAGGAATTCATTAGGTTTATTATAGAGTTTTAAGATTTCGTACGGTGATGTAGGGTGTTCTTAGGAGTTTTAAGGTGTCCTAAGTTATACTAACGTGCTTTTCAAGGTGCTAATGTGCATACAGAGTCGTAAGATGTCCTAAGTTGTCGTACGATGTTCAAAGGACTCAGACGAATTCATTAGGTGTATTATGGAGTTTTAAGTTTACGTACGGTACTGTAAGGTGTTGTGTGGTGTTGTACATTATACCAACATGCTTTTCAAGGTGCGAATGTGGCGTACAGAGCCGTATGATATTCTAAGTTGCCGTACGATGTTTAAATGACTCGGAGGAATTCATTAGGTTTATTATGGAGTTTTCAGGTTTCTTACGGTGATGTAAGGTGTTCTTAGGAGTTTTAAGGCGTCCTAAGTTATACTAACGTGCTTTTCAAGGTGCTAATGTGCATACAGAGTCGTAAGATGTCCTAAGTTGTCGTACAATGTTTAAAGGACTCAGACGAATTTATTAGGTGTATTAAGGAGTTTTAAGGTTACATACGATAATGTAAGGTGTTGTGTGGAGTTGTGTGGTGTTGTACATTATACCAGGATGCTTTTTAAGGTGCTAATGTGGCATATAGAGCCGTAAGATATTCTAAGTTGCCGTACGATGTTTAAATGACTCGGAGGAATTCATTAGGTTTATTATGGAGTTTTAAGATTTCGTACGGTGATTATAGGTGTTCTTAGGAGTTTTAAGGCGTCCTAAGTTATACTAATGTGCTTTTCAAGGTGCTAATGTGCATACAGAGTCGTAAGATGTCCTAAGTTGTCGTACAATGTTTAAAGGACTCAGACGAATTCATTAGGTGTATTAAGGAGTTTTAAGGTTACATACGATACTGTAAGGTGTTGTGTGGTGTTATACATTATACCAGGATGCTTTTTAAGGTGCTAATGTGGCATATAGAGCCGTAAGATATTCTAAGTTGGCGTACGATGTTTAAATGACTCGGAGGAATTCATTAGGTTTATTATCGAGTTTTAAGGTTTCGTACGGTGATGTAAAGTGTTCTTAGGAGTTTTAAGGCGTCCTAAGTTATACTAACGTGCTTTTCAAGGTGCTAATGTGCATACAGAGTCGTAAGATGTCCTAAGTTGTCGTACGATGTTCAAAAGACTCAGACGAATTCATTAGGTGTATTATGGAGTTTTAAGTTTACGTACGGTACTGTTAGGTGTTGTTGGGAGTTGTGTGGTGTTGTACATTATACCAACATGCTTTTCAAGGTGCGAATGTGGCATACAGAGCCGTTAGATATTCTAAGTTGCCGTACGATATTTAAATGACTCGGAGGAATTCATTAGGTTTATTATGGAGTTTTAAGGTTTCGTACGGTGATGTAAGGTGTTCTTAGGAGTTTTAAGGCGTCCTAAGTTATACTAACGTGCTTTTCAAGGTGCTAATGTGCAAATAGAGTCGTAAGATGTCCTAAGTTGCCGTACGATGTTCAAAGGACTTAGACGATTTCATTAGGTTTATTATAGAGTTTTAAGGTTTCGTATGGTGTTGTTAGATGTTCTTAGGAGTTTTTAGGCGTCCTAAGTTATACTAACGTGCTTTTCAAGGTG
Organism: Tagetes erecta; assembly: GCA_030867185.1. Taxonomy (NCBI): domain Eukaryota; kingdom Viridiplantae; phylum Streptophyta; class Magnoliopsida; order Asterales; family Asteraceae; genus Tagetes; species Tagetes erecta. The sequence goes on along the minus strand of CM061497.1, from coordinate 18,532,427 downwards.
CTAATGTGCATACAGAGTCGTAAGATGTCCTAAGTTGTCGTACGATGTTCAAAGGACTCAGAAGAATTCATTAGGTGTATTATGGAGTTTTAAGGTTACGTACGGTACTGTAAGGTGTTGTTAGGAGTTGTGTGGTGTTGTACATTATACCAGTATGCTTTTCAAGGTGCGAATGTGGCATATAGAGCCGTAAGATATTCTAAGTTCCGGACGATGTTTAAATGACTCGGAGGAATTCATTAGGTTTATTATGGAGTTTTAAGGTTTCGTACGGTGATGTAAGGTGTTCTTAGGTGTTTTAAGGCGTCCTAAGTTATACTAACGTGCTTTTCAAGGTGCTAATGTGCATACAGAATCGTAAGATATCCTAAGTTGTCGTAGATGTTCAAAGGACTCAGACGAATTCATTAGGTGTATTATGGAGTTTTAAGTTTACGTACAGTACTGTAAGGTGTTGTTAGGAGTTGTGTGGTGTTGTACATTATACCAGGATGCTTTTCAAGGTGCGAATGTGGCATATAGAGCCGTAAGATATTCTAAGTTGCCGGACGATGTTTAAATGACTCGGAGGAATTCATTAGGTTTATTATGGAGTTTTAAGTTTTCGTACGGTGATGTAAGGTGTTCTTAGGTGTTTTAAGGCGTCCTAAGTTATACTAACGTGCTTTTCAAGGTGCTAATGTTTATACAGAGTCGTAAGATGTTCTAAGTTGTCGTACGATGTTCAAAAGACTCAGACGAATTCATTAGGTGTATTATGGAATTTTAAGTTTACGTACGGTACTGTTAGGTGTTGTTGGGAGTTGTGCTGTGTTGTACATTATACCAACATGCTTTTCAAGGTGCTAATGTGGCATATAGAGCCGTAAGATATTCTAAGTTGCCGTACGATATTTAAATGACTCGGAGGAATTCATTAGGTTTATTATGGAATTTTAAGGTTTCGTACGGTGATGTAAGGTGTTCTTAGGAGTTTTAAGGAGTCCTAAGTTATACTAACGTGCTTTTCAAGGTGCTAATGTGCAAATAGAGTCGTAAGATGTCCTACGTTGCCGTACGATGTTCAAAGGACTTAGACGATTTCATTAGGTTTATTATAGAGTTTTAAGGTTTCGTATGGTGTTGTTAGATGTTCTTAGGAGTTTTTAGGCGTCCTAAGTTATACTAACGTGCTTTTCAAGGTGCTAATGTGCATACAGAGTCGTAAGATGTCCTAAGTTGTCGTACGATGTTCAAAGGACTCAGAAGAATTCATTAGGTGTATTATGGAGTTTTAAGGTTACGTACGGTACTGTAAGGTGTTGTTAGGAGTTGTGTGGTGTTGTACATTATACCAGTATGCTTTTCAAGGTGCGAATGTGGCATATAGAGCCGTAAGATATTCTAAGTTCCGGACGATGTTTAAATGACTCGGAGGAATTCATTAGTTTATTATGGAGTTTTAAGGTTTCGTACGGTGATGTAAGGTGTTCTTAGGTGTTTTAAGGCGTCCTAAGTTATACTAACGTGCTTTTCAAGGTGCTAATGTGCATACAGAATCGTAAGATATCCTAAGTTGTCGTAGATGTTCAAAGGACTCAGACGAATTCATTAGGTGTATTATGGAGTTTTAAGTTTACGTACAGTACTGTAAGGTGTTGTTAGGAGTTGTGTGGTGTTGTACATTATACCAGGATGCTTTTTAAGGTGCGAATGTGGCATATAGAGCCGTAAGATATTCTAAGTTGCCGGACGATGTTTAAATGACTCGGAGGAATTCATTAGGTTTATTATGGAGTTTTAAGTTTTCGTACGGTGATGTAAGGTGTTCTTAGGTGTTTTAAGGCGTCCTAAGTTATACTAACGTGCTTTTCAAGGTGCTAATGTTTATACAGAGTCGTAAGATGTTCTAAGTTGTCGTACGATGTTCAAAAGACTCAGACGAATTCATTAGGTGTATTATGGAGTTTTAAGTTTACGTACGGTACTGTTAGGTGTTGTTGGGAGTTGTGTTGTGTTGTACATTATACCAACATGCTTTTCAAGGTGCTAATGTGGCATATAGAGCCGTAAGATATTCTAAGTTGCCGTACGATATTTAAATGACTCGGAGGAATTCATTAGGTTTATTATGGAGTTTTAAGGTTTCGTACGGTGATGTAAGGTGTTCTTAGGAGTTTTAAGGCGTCCTAAGTTATACTAACGTGCTTTTCAAGGTGCTAATGTGCAAATAGAGTCGTAAGATGTCCTAAGTTGCCGTATGATGTTCAAAGGACTTAGACGATTTCATTAGGTTTATTATAGAGTTTTAAGGTTTCGTATGGTGTTGTTAGATGTTCTTAGGAGTTTTTAGGCGTCCTAAGTTATACTAACGTGCTTTTCAAGGTGCTAATGTTCATACAGAGTCGTAAGATGTCCTAAGTTGTCGTACGATGTTCAAAGGACTCAGAAGAATTCATTAGGTGTATTATGGAGTTTTAATGTTACGTACGGTACTGTAAGGTGTTGTTAGGAGTTGTGTGGTGTTGTACATTATACCAGGATGCTTTTCAAGGTGCGAATGTGGCATATAGAGCCGTAAGATATTCTAAGTTGCCAGACGATGTTTAAATGACTCGGAGGAATTCATTAGGTTTATTATGGAGTTTTAAGGTTTCGTACGGTGATGTAAGGTGTTCTTAGGTGTTTTAAGGCGTCCTAAGTTATACTAACGTGCTTTTCAAGGTGCTAATGTGCATACAGAGTCGTAAGATGTTCTAAGTTGCCGGACGATGTTTAAAAGACTCAGACGAATTCATTAGGTGTATTATGGAGTTTTAAGTTTACGTACGGTACTGTTAGGTGTTGTTGGGAGTTGTGTTGTGTTGTACATTATACCAACATGCTTTTCAAGGTGCTAATGTGGCATATAGAGCCGTAAGATATTCTAAGTTGCCGTACGATATTTAAATGACTCGGAGGAATTCATTAGGTTTATTATGGAGTTTTAAGGTTTCGTACGGTGATGTAAGGTGTTCTTAGGAGTTTTAAGGCGTCCTAAGTTATACTAACGTGCTTTTCAAGGTGCTAATGTGCAAATAGAGTCGTAAGATGTCCTAAGTTGCCGTACGATGTTCAAAGGACTTAGACGATTTCATTAGGTTTATTATAGAGTTTTAAGGTTTCGTATGGTGTTGTTAGATGTTCTTAGGAGTTTTTAGGCGTCCTAAGTTATACTAACGTGCTTTTCAAGGTGCTAATGTGCATACAGAGTCGTAAGATGTCCTAAGTTGTCGTACGATGTTCAAAGGACTCAGAAGAATTCATTAGGTGTATTATGGAGTTTTAAGGTTACGTACGGTACTGTAAGGTGTTGTTAGGAGTTGTGTGGTGTTGTACATTATACCAGTATGCTTTTCAAGGTGCGAATGTGGCATATAGAGCCGTAAGATATTCTAAGTTCCGGACGATGTTTAAATGACTCGGAGGAATTCATTAGGTTTATTATGGAGTTTTAAGGTTTCGTACGGTGATGTAAGGTGTTCTTAGGTGTTTTAAGGCGTCCTAAGTTATACTAACGTGCTTTTCAAGGTGCTAATGTGCATACAGAATCGTAAGATATCCTAAGTTGTCGTAGATGTTCAAAGGACTCAGACGAATTCATTAAGTGTATTATGGAGTTTTAAGTTTACGTACAGTACTGTAAGGTGTTGTTAGGAGTTGTGTGGTGTTGTACATTATACCAGGATGCTTTTCAAGGTGCGAATGTGGCATATAGAGCCGTAAGATATTCTAAGTTGCCGGACGATGTTTAAATGACTCGGAGGAATTCATTAGGTTTATTATGGAGTTTTAAGTTTTCGTACGGTGATGTAAGGTGTTCTTAGGTGTTTTAAGGCGTCCTAAGTTATACTAACGTGCTTTTCAAGGTGCTAATGTTTATACAGAGTCGTAAGATGTTCTAAGTTGTCGTACGATGTTCAAAAGACTCAGACGAATTCATTAGGTGTATTATGGAGTTTTAAGTTTACGTACGGTACTGTTAGGTGTTGTTGGGAGTTGTGTTGTGTTGTACATTATACCAACATGCTTTTCAAGGTGCTAATGTGGCATATAGAGCCGTAAGATATTCTAAGTTGCCGTACGATATTTAAATGACTCGGAGGAATTCATTAGGTTTATTATGGAGTTTTAAGGTTTCGTACGGTGATGTAAGGTGTTCTTAGGAGTTTTAAGGCGTCCTAAGTTATACTAACGTGCTTTTCAAGGTGCTAATGTGCAAATAGAGTCGTAAGATGTCCTAAGTTGCCGTACGATGTTCAAAGGACTTAGACGATTTCATTAGGTTTATTATAGAGTTTTAAGGTTTCGTATGGTGTTGTTAGATGTTCTTAGGAGTTTTTAGGCGTCCTAAGTTATACTAACGTGCTTTTCAAGGTGCTAATGTTCATACAGAGTCGTAAGATGTCCTAAGTTGTCGTACGATGTTCAAAGGACTCAGAAGAATTCATTAGGTGTATTATGGAGTTTTTATGTTACGTACGGTACTGTAAGGTGTTGTTAGGAGTTGTGTGGTGTTGTACATTATACCAGGATGCTTTTCAAGGTGCGAATGTGGCATATAGAGCCGTAAGATATTCTAATTTGTCGGACGATGTTTAAATGACTCGGAGGAATTCATTAGGTTTATTATGGAGTTTTAAGGTTTCGTACGGTGATGTAAGGTGTTCTTAGGTGTTTTAAGGCGTCCTAAGTTATACTAACGTGCTTTTCAAGGAGCTAATGTGCATACAGAGTCGTAAGATGTTCTAAGTTGTCGTACGATGTTCAAAAGACTCAGACGAATTCATTAGGTGTATTATGGAGTTTTAAGTTTACGTACGGTACTGTTAGGTGTTGTTGGGAGTTGTGTTGTGTTGTACATTATATCAACATGCTTTTCAAGGTGCTAATGTGGCATATAGAGCCGTAAGATATTCTAAGTTGCCGTACGATATTTAAATGACTCGGAGGAATTCATTAGGTTTATTATGGAGTTTTAAGGTTTCGTACGGTGATGTAAGGTGTTCTTAGGAGTTTTAAGGCGTCCTAAGTTATACTAACGTGCTTTTCAAGGTGCTAATGTGCAAATAGAGTGGTAAGATGTCCTAAGTTGTCGTACGATGTTCAAAGGACTTAGACGATTTCATTAGGTTTATTATAGAGTTTTAAGGTTTCGTATGGTGTTGTTAGATGTTCTTAGGAGTTTTTAGGCGTCCTAAGTTATACTAACGTGCTTTTCAAGGTGCTAATGTGCATACAGAGTCGTAAGATGTCCTAAGTTGTCGTACGATGTTCAAAGGACTCAGAAGAATTCATTAGGTGTATTATGGAGTTTTAAGGTTACGTACGGTACTGTAAGGTGTTGTTAGGAGTTGTGTGGTGTTGTACATTATACCAGTATGCTTTTCAAGGTGCGAATGTGGCATATAGAGCCGTAAGATATTCTAAGTTCCGGACGATGTTTAAATGACTCGGAGGAATTCATTAGGTTTATTATGGAGTTTTAAGGTTTCGTACGGTGATGTAAGGTGTTCTTAGGTGTTTTAAGGCGTCCTAAGTTATACTAACGTGCTTTTCAAGGTGCTAATGTGCATACAGAATCGTAAGATATCCTAAGTTGTCGTAGATGTTCAAAGGTCTCAGACGAATTCATTAGGTGTATTATGGAGTTTTAAGTTTACGTATAGTACTGTAAGGTGTTGTTAGGAGTTGTGTGGTGTTGTACATTATACCAGGATGCTTTTCAAGGTGCGAATGTGGCATATAGAGCCGTAAGATATTCTAAGTTGCCGAACGATGTTTAAATGACTCGGAGGAATTCATTAGGTTTATTATGGAGTTTTAAGGTTTCGTACGGTGATGTAAGGTGTTCTTAGGTGTTTTAAGGCGTCCTAAGTTATACTAACGTGCTTTTCAAGGTGCTAATGTATATACAGAGTCGTAAGATGTTCTAAGTTGTCGTACGATGTTCAAAAGACTCAGACGAATTCATTAGGTGTATTATGGAGTTTTAAGTTTACGTACGGTACTGTTAGGTGTTGTTGGGAGTTGTGTGGTGTTGTACATTATACCAACATGCTTTTCAAGGTGCTAATGTGGCATATAGAGCCGTAAGATATTCTAAGTTGCCGTACGATATTTAAATGACTCTGAGGAATTCATTAGGTTTATTATGGAGTTTTAAGGTTTCGTACGGTGATGTAAGGTGTTCTTAGGAGTTTTAAGGCATCCTAAGTTATACTAACGTGCTTTTCAAGGTGCTAATGTGCAAATAGAGTCGTAAGATGTCCTAAGTTGCCGTACGATGTTCAAAGGACTTAGACGATTTCATTAGGTTTATTATAGAGTTTTAAGGTTTCGTATGGTGTTGTTAGATGTTCTTAGGAGTTTTTAGGCGTCCTAAGTTATACTAACGTGCTTTTCAAGGTGCTAATGTGCATACAGAGTTGTAAGATGTCCTAAGTTGTCGTACGATGTTCAAAGGACTCAGAAGAATTCATTAGGTGTATTATGGAGTTTTAAAGTTACGTTCGGTACTGTAAGGTGTTGTTAGGAGTTGTGTGGTGTTGTACATTATACCAGGGTGCGAATGTGGCATATAGAGCCGTAAGATATTCTAAGTTGCCGGACGATGTTTAAATGACTCGGAGGAATTCATTAGGTTTATTATGGAGTTTTAAGGTTTCGTACGGTGTTTTAAGGCGTCCTAAGTTATACTAACGTGCTTTTCAAGGTGCTAATGTGCATACAGAGTCGTAAGATGTCCTAAGTTGTCGTAGATGTTCAAAGGACTCAGACGAATTCATTAGGTGTATTATGGAGTTTTAAGTTTACGTACGGTACTGTAAGGTGTTGTTAGGAGTTGTGTGGTGTTGTACATTATACCAGGATGCTTTTCAAGGTGCGAATGTGGCATATAGAACCGTAAGATATTCTAAGTTGCCGGACGATGTTTAAATTACTCGGAGGAATTCATTAGGTTTATTATGGAGTTTTAAGGTTTCGTACGGTGATGTAAGGTGTTCTTAGGTGTTTTAAGGCGTCCTAAGTTATACTAGAGTGCTTTTCAAGGTGCTAATGTGCATACAGAGTCGTAAGATGTTCTAAGTTGTCGTACGATGTTCAAAAGACTCAGACGAATTCATTAGGTGTATTATGGAGTTTTAAGTTTACGTACGGTACTGTTAGGTGTTGTTGGGAGTTGTGTGGTGTTGTACATAATACCAACATGCTTTTCAAGGTGCTAATGTGGCATATAGAGCCGTAAGATATTCTAAGTGGCCGTACGATATTTAAATGACTCGGAAGAATTCATTTTGTTTATTATGCAGTTTTAAGGTTTCGTACGGTGATGTAAGGTGTTCTTAGGAGTTTTAAGGCGTCCTAAGTTATACTAACGTGCTTTTCAAGGTGCTAATGTGCATACAGAGTCGTAAGATGGTCTAAGTTGTCGTACGATGTTCAAAAGACTCAGACGAATTCATTAGGTGTATTATGGAGTTTTAAGTTTACGTACGGTACTGTTAGGTGTTGTTGGGAGTTGTGTGGTGTTGTACATTATACCAACATGCTTTTCAAGGTGCTAATGTGGCATATAGAGCCGTAAGATATTCTAAGTTGCCGTACGATATTTAAATGACTCGGAGGAATTCATTAGGTTTATTATGGAGTTTTAAGGTTTCGTACGGTGATGTAAGGTGTTCTTAGGAGTTTTAAGGCGTCCTAAGTTATACTAACGTGCTTTTCAAGGTGCTAATATGCAAATAGAGTCGTAAGATGTCCTAAGTTGTCGTACGATGTTCAAAGGACTTAGACGATTTCATTAGGTTTATTATAGAGTTTTAAGGTTTCGTACGGTGATGTAAGGTGTTCTTAGGTGTTTTAAGGCGTCCTAAGTTATACTAACGTGCTTTTCAAGGTGCTAATGTGCATACAGAGTCGTAAGATGTTCTAAGTTGTCGTACGATGTTCAAAAGACTCAGACGAATTCATTAGGTGTATTATGGAGTTTTAAGTTTACGTATGGTACTGTTAGGTGTTGTTGGGAGTTGTATGGTGTTGTACATTATACCAACATGCTTTTAAAGGTGCTAATGTGGCATATAGTGACGTAAGATATTCTAAGTTGCCGTACGATGTTTGAATGAATCGGAGGAATTCATTAGGTTTATTATGGAGTTTTAAGATTTCGTACGGTGATGTAAAGTGTTCTTAGGAGTTTTAAGGCGTCCTAAGTTATACTAACGTGCTTTTCAAGGTGCTAATGTGCATACAGAGTCGTAAGATGTCCTAAGTTGTTGTACGATGTTCAAAGGACTCAGACGAATTCATTAGGTGTATTATTGAGTTTTAAGTTTACGTACGATACTGTAAGGTGTTGTTAGGAGTTGTGTGGTGTTGTACATTATACCAGTATGCTTTTCAAGGTGCGAATGTGGCATATAGAGCCGTAAGATATTCTAAGTTCCGGACGATGTTTAAATGACTCGGAGGAATTCATTAGGTTTATTATGGAGTTTTAAGGTTTCGTACGGTGATGTAAGGTGTTCTTAGGTGTTTTAAGGCGTCCTAAGTTATACTAACGTGCTTTTCAAGGTGCTAATGTGCATACAGAATCGTAAGATATCCTAAGTTGTCGTAGATGTTCAAAGGTCTCAAACGAATTCATTAGGTGTATTATGGAGTTTTAAGTTTACGTACAGTACTGTAAGGTGTTGTTAGGAGTTGTGTGGTGTTGTACATTATACCAGGATGCTTTTCAAGGTGCGAATGTGGCATATAGAGCCGTAAGATATTCTAAGTTGCCGGACGATGTTTAAATGACTCGGAGGAATTCATTAGGTTTATTATGGAGTTTTAAGGTTTCGTACGGTGATGTAAGGTGTTCTTAGGTGTTTTAAGGCGTCCTAAGTTATACTAACGTGCTTTTCAAGGTGCTAATGTTTATACAGAGTCGTAAGATGTTCTAAGTTGTCGTACGATGTTCAAAAGACTCAGACGAATTCATTAGGTGTATTATGGAGTTTTAAGTTTACGTACGGTACTGTTAGGTGTTGTTGGGAGTTGTGTGGTGTTGTACATTATACCAACATGCTTTTCAAGGTGCTAATGTGGCATATAGAGCCGTAAGATATTCTAAGTTGCCGTACGATATTTAAATGAATCTGAGGAATTCATTAGGTTTATTATGGAGTTTTAAGGTTTCGTACGGTGATGTAAGGTGTTCTTAGGAGTTTTAAGGCATCCTAAGTTATACTAACGTGCTTTTCAAGGTGCTAATGTGCAAATAGAGTCGTAAGATGTCCTAAGTTGCCGTACGATGTTCAAAGGACTTAGACGATTTCATTAGGTTTATTATAGAGTTTTAAGGTTTCGTATGGTGTTGTTAGATGTTCTAAGGAGTTTTTAGGCGTCCTAAGTTATACTAACGTGCTTTTCAAGGTGCTAATGTGCATACAGAGTCGTAAGATGTCATAAGTTGTCGTACGATGTTCAAAGGACTCAGAAGAATTCATTAGGTGTATTATGGAGTTTTAAAGTTACGTACGGTACTGTAAGGTGTTGTTAGGAGTTGTGTGGTGTTGTACATTATACCAGGGTGCGAATGTGGCATATAGAGCCGTAAGATATTCTAAGTTGCCGGACGATGTTTAAATGACTCGGAGGAATTCATTAGGTTTATTATGGAGTTTTAAGGTTTCGTACGGTGATGTAAGGTGTTCTTAGGTGTTTTAAGGCGTCCTAAGTTATACTAACGTGCTTTTCAAGGTGCTAATGTGCATACGGAGTCGTAAGATGTCCTAAGTTGTCGTAGATGTTCAAAGGACTCAGACGAATTCATTAGGTGTATTATGGAGTTTTAAGTTTACGTACGGTACTGTAAGGTGTTGTTAGGAGTTGTGTGGTGTTGTACATTATACCAGGATGCTTTTCAAGGTGCGAATGTGGCATATAGAACCGTAAGATATTCTAAGTTGCCGGACGATGTTTAAATTACTCGGAGGAATTCATTAGGTTTATTATGGAGTTTTAAGGTTTCGTACGGTGATGTAAGGTGTTCTTAGGTGTTTTAAGGCGTCCTAAGTTATACTAGAGTGCTTTTCAAGGTGCTAATGTGCATACAGAGTCGTAAGATGTTCTAAGTTGTCGTACGATGTTCAAAAGACTCAGACGAATTCATTAGGTGTATTATGGAGTTTTAAGTTTACGTACGGTACTGTTAGGTGTTGTTGGGAGTTGTGTGGTGATGTACATTATACCAACATGCTTTTCAAGGTGCTAATGTGGCATATAGAGCCGTAAGATATTCTAAGTGGCCGTACGATATTTAAATGACTCGGAAGAATTCATTAGGTTTATTATGCAGTTTTAAGGTTTCGTACGGTGATGTAAGGTGTTCTTAGGAGTTTTAAGGCGTCCTAAGTTATACTAACGTGCTTTTCAAGGTGCTAATGTGCATACAGAGTCGTAAGATGGTCTAAGTTGTCGTACGATGTTCAAAAGACTCAGACGAATTCATTAGGTGTATTATGGAGTTTTAAGTTTACGTACGGTACTGTTAGGTGTTGTTGGGAGTTGTGTGGTGTTGTACATTATACCAACATGCTTTTCAAGGTGCTAATGTGGCATATAGAGCCGTAAGATATTCTAAGTTGCCGTACGATATTTAAATGACTCGGAGGAATTCATTAGGTTTATTATGGAGTTTTAAGGTTTCGTACGGTGATGTAAGGTGTTCTTAGGTGTTTTAAGGCGTCCTAAGTTATACTAACGTGCTTTTCAAGGTGCTAATGTGCATACAGAGTCGTAAGATGTTCTAAGTTGTCGTACGATGTTCAAAGGACTTAGACGATTTCATTAGGTTTATTATAGAGTTTTAAGGTTTCGTATGGTGATGTTAGATGTTCTTAGGAGTTTTTAGGCGTCCTAAGTTATACTAACGTGCTTTTCAAGGTGCTAATGTGCATACAGAGTCGTAAGATGTCCTAAGTTGTCGTACGATGTTCAAAGGACTCAGAAGAATTCATTAGGTGTATTATGGAGTTTCAAAGTTACGTACGGTACTGTAAGGTGTTGTTAGGAGTTGTGTGGTGTTGTACATTATACCAGGATGCTTTTCAGGGTGCGAATGTGGCATATAGAGCCGTAAGATATTCTAAGTTGCCGGACGATGTTTAAATGACTCGGAGGAATTCATTAGGTTTATTATGGAGTTTTAAGGTTTCGTACGGTGATGTAAGGTGTTCTTAGGTGTTTTAAGGCGTCCTAAGTTATACTAACGTGCTTTTCAAGGTGCTAATGTGCATACAGAGTCGTAAGATGTTCTAAGTTGTCGTACGATGTTCAAAAGACTCAGACGAATTTATTAGGTGTATTATGGAGTTTTAAGTTTACGTATGGTACTGTTAGGTGTTGTTGGGAGTTGTATGGTGTTGTACATTATACCAACATGCTTTTAAAGGTGCTAATGTGGCATATAGTGACGTAAGATATTCTAAGTTGCCGTACGATGTTTGAATGAATCGGAGGAATTCATTAGGTTTATTATGGAGTTTTAAGATTTCGTACGGTGATGTAAAGTGTTCTTAGGAGTTTTAAGGCGTCCTAAGTTATACTAACGTGCTTTTCAAGGTGCTAATGTGCATACAGAGTCGTAAGATGTCCTAAGTTGTTGTACGATGTTCAAAGGACTCAGACGAATTCATTAGGTGTATTATTGAGTTTTAAGTTTACGTACGATACTGTAAGGTGTTGTTAGGAGTTGTGTGGTGTTGTACATTATACCAACATGCTTATCAAGGTGCTAATGTGGCATATAGAGCCGTAAGATATTCTAAGTTGTCGTACGATGTTTAAATGACTCGGAGGAATTCATTAGGTTTATTATGGAGTTTTAAGATTTCGTACGGTGATGTAAGGTGTTCTTAGGAGTTTTAAGGCGTCCTAAGTTATACTAACGTGCTTTTCAAGGTGCTAATGTACAAACAGAGTCGTAAGAAGTCCTAGGTTGCCGTACGATGTTCAAAGGACTTAGACGATTTCATTAGGTTTATTATAGAGTTTTAAGGTTTCGTACGGTGTTGTTAGGTGTTTTTAGGAGTTTTAAGGCGTCCTAAGTAATAGTAACGTGCTTTTCAAGGTGCTAATGTGCATACAGAGTCGTAAGATGTCCTAAGTTGTCGTACGATGTTCAAAGGACTCATAGGAATTCATTAGGTGTATTATGGAGTTTTAAGTTTACGTACGGTACTGTAAGGTGTTGTTAGGAGTTGTGTGGTGTTGTACATTATACCAACATGCTTTTTAAGATGCGAATGTGGCATACAGAGCCGTAAGATATTCTAAGTTGCCGTACGATGTTTAAATGACTCGGAGGAATTCATTAGGTTTATTATGGAATTTTAAGATTTCGTACGGTGATGTAAGGTGTTCTTAGGAGTTTTAAGGCGTCCTAAGTTATACTAACGTGCTTTTCAAGGTGCTAATGTGCAAACAGAGTTGTAAGATGTCCTAAGTTGCCGTACGATGTTCAAAGGACTCAGACGAATTCATTAGGTGTATTATGGAGTTTTAAGTTTACGTACGGTACTGTAAGGTGTTGTTAGGAGTTGTGTGGTGTTGTACATTATACCAACATGCTTTTCAAATGCTAAAGTGGCTTATAGAGCCGTAAGATATTCTTAGTTGTCGTACGATGTTTAAATGACTCGGAGGAATTCATTAGGTTTATTATGGAGTTTTAAGATTTCGTACGGTGATGTAAGGTGTTCTTAGGAGTTTTAAGGCGTCCTAAGTTATACTAACGTGCTTTTCAAGGTGCTATTGTGCGTACAGAGTCGTAAGATGTCCTAAGTTGTCGTACAATGTTCAAAGGTCTCAGACGAATTCATTAGGTGTATTATGGAGTTTTAAGTTTACGTACGGTACTGTTAGGTGTTGTTGGGAGTTGTGTGGTGTTGTACATTATACCAACATGCTTTTCAAGGTGCGAATGTGGCATACAGAGCCGTTAGATATTCTAAGTTGCCGTACGATATTTAAATGACTCGGAGGAATTCATTAGGTTTATTATGGAGTTTTAAGGTTTCGTACGGTGATGTAAAGAGTTCGTAGGAGTTTTAAGGCGTCCTAGGTTATACTAACGTGCTTTTCAAGGTGCTAATGTGCATATAGAGTCGTTAGATGTCCTTAGTTGTCGTACGATGTTTAAAGGACTCAGACGAATTCATTAAGTGTGTTATGGGGTTTTAAGTTTACGTACGATACTGTAAGGTGTTGACACCAACATGCTTTTCAAGGTGCTAATGTGGCATATAGAGCCGTAAGATATTCTTAGTTGTCGTACGATGTTTGAATGACTCGGAGGAATTCATTAGGTTTATTATGGAGTTTTAAGATTTTGTACGTTGATGTAAGGTGTTCTTAGGAGTTTTAAGGCGTCCTAAGTTATACTAACGTGCTTTTCAAGGTGCTAATGTGCATACAGAGTCGTAAGATGTTCTAAGTTGTCGTACGATGTTCAAAGGACTCAGACGAATTCATTAGGTGTATTATTGAGTTTTAAGTTTACGTACGATACTGTAAGGTGTTGTTAGGAGTTGTGTGGTGTTGTACATTATATCAGGATGCTTTTCAAGGTGCGAATGTGGCATACAGAGCCGTAAGATATTCTAAGTTGCCTTACGATGTTTAAATGGCTCGGAGGAATTCATTAGGTTTATTTTGGAGTTTTAAGATTTCGTACCGTGATGTAAGGTGTTCTTAGGAGTTTTAAGGCGTCCTAAGTTATACTAACGTGCTTTTCAAGGTGCTAATGTTCATACAGAGTCGTAAGATGTTCTAAGTTGTCGTACGATGTTCAAAAGACTCAGACGAATTCATTAGGTGTATTATGGAGTTTTAAGTTTACGTACGGTACTGTAAGGTGTTGTTAGGAGTTGTGTGGTGTTGTACATTATACCAACATGCTTTTCAAGGTGCGAATGTGGCATACAGAGCCGTAAGATATTCTTAGTTGTCGTAGGATGTTTAAATGACTCGGAGGAATTCATTAGGTTTATTATGGAGTTTTAAGATTTCGTACGGTGATGTTAGGTGTTCTTAGGAGTTTTAAGGCGTCCTAAGTTATACTAACGTGCTTTTCAAGGTGCTAATGTGCATACAGAGTCGTAAGATGTCCTAAGTTGCCGTACGATGTTCAAAGGACTCAGACGAATTCATTAGGTGTATTATGGAGTTTTAAGTTTACGTACGGTACTGTTAGGTGTTGTTGGGAGTTGTGTGGTATTGTACATTATACCAACATGGTTTTCAAGGTGCTAATGTGGCATATAGAGCCGTAAGATATTCTAAGTTGCCGTACGATATTTAAATGACTCGGAAGAATTCATTAGGTTTATTATGGAGTTTTAAGGTTCCGTACGGTGATGTAAGGTGTTCTTAGGAGTTTTAAGGCGTCCTAAGTTATACTAACGTGCTTTTCAAGGTGCTAATGTGTAAATAGAGTCGTAAGATGTCTTAAGTTGCCGTACGATGTTCAAAGGACTTAGACGATTTCATTAGGTTTATTATAGAGTTTTAAGGTTTCGTATGGTGTTGTTAGATGTTCTTAGGAGTTTTTAGGCGTCCTAAGTTATACTAACGTGCTTTTCAAGGTGCTAATGTGCATACAGAGTCGTAAGATGTCCTAAGATGTCGTAGATGTTCAAAGGACTCAGACGAATTCATTAGGTGTATTATGGAGTTTTAAAGTTACGTACGGTACTGTAAGGTGTTGTTAGGAGTTGTGTGGTGTTGTACATTATACCAGGATGCTTTTCAAGGTGCGAATGTGGCATATAGAGCCGTAAGATATTCTAAGTTGCTGGACGATGTTTAAATGACTCGGAGGAATTCATTAGGTTTATTATGGAGTTTTAAGGTTTCGTACGGTGATGTAAGGTGTTCTTAGGTGTTTTAAGGCGTCCTAAGTTATACTAACGTGCTTTTCAAGGTGCTAATGTGCATACAGAGTCGTAAGATGGTCTAAGTTGTCGTACGATGTTCAAAAGACTCAGACGAATTCATTAGGTGTATTATGGAGTTTTAAGTTTACGTACGGTACTGTAAGGTGTTGATAGGAGTTGTGTGGTGTTGTACATTATACCAGGATTCTTTTCAAGGTGCGAATGTGGCATATTGAGCCGTAAGATATTCTAAGTTGCCAGACGATGTTTAAATGACTCGGAGGAATTCATTAGGTTTATTATGGAGTTTTAAGGTTTCGTACGGTGATGTAAGGTGTTCTTAGGTGTTTTAAGGCGTCCTAAGTTATACTAACGTGCTTTTCAAGGTGCTAATGTGCATACAGAGTCGTAAGATGTCCTAAGTTGTCGTACAATGTTCAAAGGTCTCAGACAAATTCATTAGGTGTATTATGGAGTTTTAAGTTTACGTACGGTACTGTAAGGTGTTGTTAGGAGTTATGTGGTGTTGTACATTATACCAACATGCTTTTAAAGGTGCTAATGTGGCATATAGTGACGTAAGATATTCTAAGTTGTCGTACGATGTTTGAATGAATCGGAGGAATTCATTAGGTTTATTATGGAGTTTTAAGATTTCGTACGGTGATGTAAGGTGTTCTTAGGAGTTTTAAGGCGTCCTAAGTTATAATAACGTGCTTTTCAAGGTGCTAATGTGCATACAGAGTCGTAAGATGTCGTAAGTTGTCGTACGATGTTCAAAGGACTCAGACGAATTCATTAGGTGTATTATGGAGTTTTAAGTTTACGTACGGTACTGTAAGGTGTTGTTAGGAGTTGTGTGGTGTTGTACATTATACCAACAAGCTTTTCAAGATGCGAATGTGGCATACAGAGCCGTAAGATATTCTAAGTTGCCGTACGATGTTTAAATGACTCGGAGGAATTCATTAGGTTTATTATGGAATTTTTAGATTTCGTACGGTAATGTAAGGTGTTCTTAGGAGTTTTAAGGCGTCCTAAGTTATACTAACGTGCTTTTCAAGGTGCTAACGTGCAAACAGAGTCGTAAGATGTCCTAAGTTGTCGTACGATGTTCAAAGGACTCAGACGGATTCATTAGGTGTATTATGGAGTTTTAAGTTTACGTACGGTACTGTAAGGTGTTGTTAGGAGTTGTGTGGTGTTGTACATTATACCAACATGCTTTTCAAGTGCTAATGTGGCATATAGAGCCGTAAGATATTCTTAGTTGTCGTACAATGTTTAAATGACTCGGAGGAATTCATTAGGTTTATTATGGAGTTTTAAGATTTCGTACGGTAATGTAAGGTGTTCTTAGGAGTTTTAAGGCGTCCTAAGTTATACTAACGTGCTTTTCAAGGTGCTAATGTGCATACAGAGTCGTAAGATGTCTTAAGTTGTCGTACAATGTTCAAAGGTCTCAGACGAATTCATTAGGTGTATTATGGAGTTTTAAGTTTACATACGGTTCTGTAAGGTGTTGTTAGGAGTTGTGTGGTGTTGTACATTCCACCAACATGCTTTTCAAGGTGCTAATGTGGCATATAGTGACGTAAGATATTCTAAGTTGCCGTACGATGTTTGAATAAATCGGAGGAATTCATTAGGTTTATTATGGAGTATTAAGGTTTCGTACGGTGATGTAAAGTGTTCTTAGGAGTTTTAAGGCGTCTTAAGTTATAAAAACGTGCTTTTCATGGTGCTAATGTGCATACAGAGTCGTAAGATGTCCTAAGATGTCGTACGATGTTCAAAGGACTCAGACGAATTCATTAGGTGTATTATGGAGTTTTAAGTTTACGTACGGTACTGTAAGGTGTTGTTAGGAGTTGTGTGGTGTTGTACATTATACCAACAAGCTTTTCAAGATGCGAATGTGGCATACAGAGCCGTAAGATATTCTAAGTTGCCGTACGATGTTTAAATGACTCGGAGGAATTCATTAGGTTTATTATGGAATTTTTAGATTTCGTACGGTAATGTAAGGTGTTCTTAGGAGTTTTAAGGCGTCCTAAGTTATACTAACGTGCTTTTCAAGGTGCTAACGTGCAAACAGAGTCGTAAGATGTCCTTAGTTGTCGTACGATGTTTAAAGGACTCAGACGAATTCATTAAGTGTGTTATGGGGTTTTAAATTTACGTACGATACTGTAAGGTGTTGTACATTACACCAACATGCTTTTCAAGGTGCTAATGTGGCATATAGAGCCGTAAGATATTCTTAGTTGTCGTACGATGTTTGAATGACTCGGAGAAATTCATTAGGTTTATTATGGAGTTTTAAGATTTCGTACGTTGATGTAAGGTGTTCTTAGGAGTTTTAAGGCGTCCTAAGTTATACTAACGTGCTTTTCAAGGTGCTAATGTGCATACAGAGTCGTAAGGTGTTCTAAGTTGTCGTACGATGTTCAAAGGACTCAGACGAATTCATTAGGTGTATTATTGAGTTTTAAGTTTACGTACGATACTGTAAGGTGTTGTTAGGAGTTGTGTGGTGTTGTACATTATATCAGGATGCTTTTCAAGGTGCGAATGTGGCATACAGAGCCGTAAGATATCCTAAGTTGTCGTAAGATGTTTAAATGACTCGGAGGAATTCATTAGGTTTATTATGGAGTTTTAAGATTTCGTACAGTGATGTTAGATGTTCTTAGGAGTTTTAAGGCGTCCTAGGTTATACTAACGTGCTTTTCAAGGTGCAAATGTGCATATAGAGTCGTAAGATGTCCTAAGTTATCGTACGGTGTACAAAGGACTCAGACGAATTCATTAGGTGTATTATGGAGTTTTAAGTTTACATACGGTACTGTAAGGTGTTGTTAGGAGTTGTGTGGTGTTGTACATTACACCAACATGCTTTTCAAGGTGCTAATGTGGCATATAGTGACGTAAGATATTCTAAGTTGCCGTACGATGTTTGAATAAATCAGAGGAATTCATTAGGTTTATTATGGAGCATTAAGGTTTCGTACGGTGATGTAAAGTGTTCTTAGGAGTTTTAAGGCGTCTTAGGTTATAAAAACGTGCTTTTCAAGGTGCTAATGTGCATACAGAGTCGTAAGATGTCCTAAGTTGTCGTACGATGTTCAAAGGACTCAGACGAATTCATTAGGTGTATTATGGAGTTTTAAGTTTACGTACGGTACTGTAAGGTGTTGTTAGGAGTTGTGTGGTGTTGTACATTATACCAACATGCTTTTCAAGGTGCGAATGTGGCATACAGAGTCGTTAGATATTCTAAGTTGTCGTACGATATTTAAATGACTCGGAGGAATTCATTAGGTTTATTATGGAGTTTTAAGGTTTCGTACGGTGATGTAAGGTGTTCGTAGGAGTTTTAAGGCGTCCTAAGTTATACTAACGTGCTTTTCAAGGTGCTAATGTGCATACAGAGTCGTTAGATGTCCTTAGTTGTCGTACGATGTTTAAAGGACTCAGACGAATTCATTAAGTGTGTTATGGGGTTTTAAATTTACGTACGATACTGTAAGGTGTTGTACATTACACCAACATGCTTTTCAAGGTGCTAATGTGGCATATAGAGCCGTAAGATATTCTTAGTTGCCGTACGATGTTTGAATGACTCGGAGGAATTCATTAGGTTTATTATGGAGTTTTAAGATTTCGTACGTTGATGTAAGGTGTTCTTAGGAGTTTTAAGGCGTCCTAAGTTATACTAACGTGCTTTTCAAGGTGCTAATGTGCATACAGAGTCGTAAGATGTTCTAAGTTGTCGTACGATGTTCAAAGGACTCAGACGAATTCATTAGGTGTATTATTGAGTTTTAAGTTTACGTACGATACTGTAAGGTGTTGTTAGGAGTTGTGTGGTGTTGTACATTATATCAGGATGCTTTTCAAGGTGCGAATGTGGCATACAGAGCCGTAAGATATCCTAAGTTGTCGTACGATGTTTAAATGACTCGGAGGAATTCATTAGGTTTATTATGGAGTTTTAAGATTTCGTACAGTGATGTTAGATGTTCTTAGGAGTTTTAAGGCGTCCTAGGTTATACTAACGTGCTTTTCAAGGTGCAAATGTGCATATAGAGTCGTAAGATGTCCTAAGTTATCGTACGGTATACAAAGGACTGAGACGAATTCATTAGGTGTATTATGGAGTTTTAAGGTTACATACGATACTGTAAGGTGTTGTGTGGTGTTGTACATTATACCAACATGTTTTTCAAGGTGCTAATGTGGCATATAGAGCCGTAAGATATTCTTAGTTGTCGTACGATGTTTGAATGACTCGCAGGAATTCATTAGGTTTATTATGGAGTTTTAAGATTTCGTATGTTGATGTAAGGTGTTCTTAGGAGTTTTAAGGCGTCCTAAGTTATACTAACGTGCTTTTCAAGGTGCTAATGTGCATACAGAGTCGTAAGATGTTCTAAGTTGTCGTACGATGTTAAAAAGACTCAGACGAATTCATTAGGTGTATTATGGAGTTTTAAGTTTACGTACGGTACTGTTAGGTGTTGTTGGGAGTTGTGTGGTGTTGTACATTATACCAACATGCTTTTCAAGGTGCGAATGTGACATACAGAGCCGTTAGATATTCTAAGTTGCCGTACGATATTTAAATGACTCGGAGGATTTCATTAGGTTTATTATGGAGTTTTAAGGTTTCGTACGGTGATGTAAGGTGTTCGTAGGAGTTTTAAGGCGTCCTAAGTTATACTAACGTGCTTTTCAAGGTGCTAATGTGCAAACAGAGTCGTAAGATGTCCTAAGTTGCCGTACGATGTTCAAAGGACTCAGACGAATTCATTAGGTGTATTATGGAGTTTTAAGTTTACGTACGGTACTGTTAGGTGTTGTTAGGAGTTGTGTGGTGTTGTACATTACACCAACATGCTTTTCAAACTGCTAATGTGGCATATAGTGACGTAAGATATTCTAAGTTGCCGTACGATGTTTGAATAAATCGGAGGAATTCATTAGGTTTATTATGGAGTATTAAAGTTTCGTACGGTGATGTAAAGTGTTCTTAGGAGTTTTAAGGCGTCTTAAGTTATAAAAACGTGATTTTCAAGGTGCTAATGTGCATACAGAGTCGTAAGATGTCCTAAGTTGTCGTACGATGTTCAAAGGACTCAGACGAATTCATTAGGTGTATTATGGAGTTTTAAGTTTACGTACGGTACTGTTAGGTGTTGTTAGGAGTTGTGTGGTGTTGTACATTACACCAACATGCTTTTCAAGCTGCTAATGTGGCATATAGTGACGTAAGATATTCTAAGTTGCCGTACGATGTTTGAATAAATCGGAGGAATTCATTAGGTTTATTATGGAGTATTAAGGTTTCGTACGGTGATGTAAAGTGTTCTTAGGAGTTTTAAGGCGTCTTAAGTTATAAAAACGTGCTTTTCAAGGTGCTAATGTGCATACAGAGTCGTAAGATATCCTAAGTTGTCGTACGATGTTCAAAGGACTCAGACGAATTCATTAGGTGTATTATGGTGTTTTAAGTTTACGTACGGTACTGTTAGGTGTTGTTAGGAGTTGTGTGGTGTTGTACATTACACCAACATGCTTTTCAAGCTGCTAATGTGGCATATAGTGACGTAAGATATTCTAAGTTGCCGTACGATGTTTGAATAAATCGGAGGAATTCATTAGGTTTATTATGGAGTATTAAGGTTTCGTACGGTGATGTAAAGTGTTCTTAGGAGTTTTAAGGCGTCTTAAGTTATAAAAACGTGCTTTTCAAGGTGCTAATGTGCATACAGAGTCGTAAGATGTCCTAAGTTGTCGTACGATGTTCAAAGGACTCAGACGAATTCATTAGGTGTATTATGGAGTTTTAAGTTTACGTACGGTACTGTAAGGTGTTGTTAGGAGTTGTGTGGTGTTGTACATTATACCAACATGCTTTTCAAGGTGCGAATGTGGCATACAGAGCCGTTAGATATTCTAAGTTGCCGTACGATATTTAAATGACTCGGAGGAATTCATTAGGTTTATTATGGAGTTTTAAGGTTTCGTACGGTGATGTAAGGTGTTCGTAGGAGTTTTAAGGCGTCCTAAGTTATACTAACGTGCTTTTCAAGGTGCTAATGTGCATACAGAGTCGTTAGATGTCCTTAGTTGTCGTACGATGTTTAAAGGACTCAGACGAATTCATTAAGTGTGTTATGGGGTTTTAAGTTTACGTACGATACTGTAAGGTGTTGTACATTACACCAACATGCTTTTCAAGGTGCTAATGTGGCATATAGAGCCGTAAGATATTCTTAGTTGCCGTACGATGTTTGAATGACTCGGAGGAATTCATTAGGTTTATTATGGAGTTTTAAGATTTCGTACGTTGATGTAAGGTGTTCTTAGGAGTTTTAAGGCGTCCTAAGTTATACTAACGTGCTTTTCAAGGTGCTAATGTGCATACAGAGTCGTAAGATGTTCTAAGTTGTCGTACGATGTTCAAAGGACTCAGACGAATTCATTAGGTGTATTATTGAGTTTTAAGTTTACGTACGATACTGTAAGGTGTTGTTATGAGTTGTGTGGGGTTGTACATTATACCAGGATTCTTTTCAAGGTGCGAATGTGGCATATAGAGCCGTAAGATATTCTAAGTTGTTGGACGATGTTTAAATGACTCGGAGGAATTCATTAGGTTTATTATGGAGTTTTAAGGTTTCGTACGGTGATGTAAGGTGTTCGTAGGAGTTTTAAGGCGTCCTAGGTTATACTAACGTGCTTTTCAAGGTGCAAATGTGCATATAGAGTCGTAAGATGTCCTAAGTTATCGTACGATGTACAAAGGACTCAGACGAATTCATTAGGTGTATTATGGAGTTTTAAGGTTACGTACGATACTGTAAGGTGTTGTACATTACAACAAAATGCTTTTCAAGGTGCTAATGTGGCATATAGAGCCGTAAGATATTCTTAGTTGCCATACGATGTTTGAATGACTCGGAGGAATTCATTAGGTTTATTATGAAGTTTTAAGATTTCGTATGTTGATGTAAGGTGTTCTTAGGAGTTTTAAGGCGTCCTAAGTTATACTAACGTGCTTTTCAAGGTGCTAATGTGCATACAGAGTCGTAAGATGTTCTAAGTTGTCGTACGATGTTAAAAAGACTCAGACGAATTCATTATGTGTATTATGGAGTTTTAAGTTTACGTACGGTACTGTTAGGTGTTGTTGGGAGTTATGTGGTGTTGTACATTATACCAACATGCTTTTCAAGGTGCGAATGTGGCATACAGAGCCGTTAGATATTCTAAGTTGCCGTACGATATTTAAATGACTCGGAGGATTTCATTAGGTTTATTATGGAGTTTTAAGGTTTCGTACGGTGATGTAAGGTGTTCGTAGGAGTTTTAAGGCGTCCTAAGTTATACTAACGTGCTTTTCAAGGTGCTAATGTGCAAACAAAGTCGTAAGATGTCCTAAGTTGCCGTACGATGTTCAAAGGACTCAGACGAATTCATTAGGTGTATTATGGAGTTTTAAGTTTACGTACTGTACTGTTAGGTGTTGTTGGGAGTTGTGTGGTGTTGTACATCATACCAACATGGTTTTCAAGGTGCTAATGTGGCATATAGAGCCGTAAGATATTGTAAGTTGCCGTACGATATTTAAATGACTCGGAGGAATTCATTAGGCTTATTATCGAGTTTTAAGGTTTCGTACGGTGATGTAAGGTGTTCTTAGAAGTTTTAAGGCGTCCTAAGTTATACTAACGTGCTTTTCAAGGTGCTAATGGCAAATAGAGTCGTAAGATGTCTTAAGTTGCCGTACGATGTTCAAAGGACTTAGACGATTTCATTAGGTTTATTATAGAGTTTTAAGGTTTCGTATGGTGTTGTTAGATGTTCTTAGGAGTTTTTAGGCGTCCTAAGTTATACTAACGTGCTTTTCAAGGTGCTAATGTGCATACAGAGTCGTAAGATGTCCTAAGATGTCGTAGATGTTCAAAGGACTCAGACGAATTCATTAGGTGTATTATGGAGTTTTTAAGTTACGTACGGTACTGTAAGGTGTTGTTAGGAGTTGTGTGGTGTTGTACATTATACCAGGATGCTTTTCAAGGTGCGAATGTGGCATATAGAGCCGTAAGATATTCTAAGTTGTTGGACGATGTTTAAATGACTCGGAGGAATTCATTAGGTTTATTATGGAGTTTTAAGGTTTCGTACGGTGATGTAAGGTGTTCTTAGGTGTTTTAAGGCGTCCTAAGTTATACTAACGTGCTTTTCAAGGTGCTAATGTGCATACAGAGTCGTAAGATGGTCTAAGTTGTCGTACGATGTTCAAAAGACTCAGACGAATTCATTAGGTGTATTATGGAGTTTTAAGTTTACGTACGGTACTGTAAGGTGTTGATAGGAGTTGTGTGGTGTTGTACATTATACCAGGATTCTTTTCAAGGTGCGAATGTGGCATATTGAGCCGTAAGATATTCTAAGTTGCCAGACGATGTTTAAATGACTCGGAGGAAT
The DNA here is from genome assembly GCA_030867185.1 of Tagetes erecta. Lineage (NCBI taxonomy): Eukaryota > Viridiplantae > Streptophyta > Magnoliopsida > Asterales > Asteraceae > Tagetes > Tagetes erecta. The sequence goes on along the minus strand of CM061497.1, from coordinate 18,508,983 downwards.
TCATTAGGTTTATTATGGAGTTTTAAGGTTTCGTACGGTGATGTAAGGTGTTCTTAGGTGTTTTAAGGCGTCCTAAGTTATACTAACGTGCTTTTCAAGGTGCTAATTTGCATACAGAGTCGTAAGATGGTCTAAGTTGTCGTACGATGTTCAAAAGACTCAGACGAATTCATTAGGTGTTTTATGGAGTTTTAAGTTTACGTACGGTACTGTTAGGTGTTGTGTGGTGTTGTACATTATACCAACATGCTTTTCAAGGTGCTAATGTGGCATATAGAGCCGTAAGATATTCTAAGTTGCCGTACGATATTTAAATGACTCGGAGGAATTCATTAGGTTTATTATGGAGTTTTAAGGTTTCGTACGGTGATGTAAGGTGTTCTTAGGAGTTTTAAGGCGTCCTAAGTTATACTAACGTGCTTTTCAAGGTGCTAATGTTCATACAGAGTCGTAAGATGTTCTAAGTTGTCGTACGATGTTCAAAAGACTCAGACGAATTCATTAGGTGTATTATGGAGTTTTAAGTTTACGTACGGTACTGTTAGGTGTTGTTGGGAGTTGTGTGGTGTTGTACATTATACCAACATGCTTTTCAAGGTGCGAATGTGGCATACAGAGCCGTTAGATATTCTAAGTTGCCGTACGATATTTAAATGACTCGGAGGAATTGATTAGGTTTATTATGGAGTTTTAAGGTTTCGTACGGTGATGTAAGGTGTTCGTAGGAGTTTTAAGGCGTCCTAAGTTATACTAACGTGCTTTTCAAGGTGCTAATGTGCATACAGAGTCGTTAGATGTCCTTAGTTGTCGTACGATGTTTAAAGGACTCAGACGAATTCATTAAGTGTGTTATGGGGTTTTAAGTTTACGTACGATACTGTAAGGTGTTGTACATTACACCAACATGCTTTTCAAGGTGCTAATGTGGCATATAGAGCCGTAAGATATTCTTAGTTGCCGTACGATGTTTGAATGACTCGGAAGAATTCATTAGGTTTATTATGGAGTTTTAAGATTTCGTACGTTGATGTAAGGTGTTCTTAGGAGTTTTAAGGCGTCCTAAGTTATACTAACGTGCTTTTCAAGGTGCTAATGTGCATACAGAGTCGTAAGATGTCCTAAGTTGTCGTAGATGTTCAAAGGACTCAGACGAATTCATTAGGTGTATTATGGAGTTTTAAGTTTACGTACGGTACTGTAAGGTGTTGATAGGAGTTGTGTGGTGTTGTACATTATACCAGGATTCTTTTCAAGGTGCGAATGTGGCATATTGAGCCGTAAGATATTCTAAGTTGCCAGACGATGTTTAAATGACTCGGAGGAATTCATTAGGTTTATTATGGAGTTTTAAGGTTTCGTACGGTGATGTAAGGTGTTCTTAGGTGTTTTAAGGCGTCCTAAGTTATACTAACGTGCTTTTCAAGGTGCTAATTTGCATACAGAGTCGTAAGATGGTCTAAGTTGTCGTACGATGTTCAAAAGACTCAGATGAATTCATTAGGTGTTTTATGGAGTTTTAAGTTTACGTACGGTACTGTTAGGTGTTGTGTGGTGTTGTACATTATACCAACATGCTTTTCAAGGTGCTAATGTGGCATATAGAGCCGTAAGATATTCTAAGTTGCCGTACGATATTTAAATGACTCGGAGGAATTCATTAGGTTTATTATGGAGTTTTAAGGTTTCGTACGGTGATGTAAGGTGTTCTTAGGAGTTTTAAGGCGTCCTAAGTTATACTAACGTGCTTTTCAAGGTGCTAATGTTCATACAGAGTCGTAAGATGTTCTAAGTTGTCGTACGATGTTCAAAAGACTCAGACGAATTCATTAGGTGTATTATGGAGTTTTAAGTTTACGTACGGTACTGTTAGGTGTTGTTGGGAGTTGTGTGGTGTTGTACATTATACCAACATGCTTTTCAAGGTGCGAATGTGGCATACAGAGCCGTTAGATATTCTAAGTTGTCGTACGATATTTAAATGACTCGGAGGAATTCATTAGGTTTATTATGGAGTTTTAAGGTTTCGTACGGTGATGTAAGGTGTTCTTAGGAGTTTTAAGGCGTCCTAAGTTATACTAACGTGCTTTTCAAGGTGCTAATGTTCATACAGAGTCGTAAGATGTTCTAAGTTGTCGTACGATGTTCAAAAGACTCAGACGAATTCATTAGGTGTATTATGGAGTTTTAAGTTTACGTACGGTACTGTTAGGTGTTGTTGGGAGTTGTGTGGTGTTGTACATTATACCAACATGGTTTTCAAGGTGCTAATGTGGCATACAGAGCCGTAAGATATTGTAAGTTGCCGTACGATATTTAAATGACTCGGAGGAATTCATTAGGTTTATTATGGAGTTTTAAGGTTTCGTACGGTGATGTAAGGTGTTCTTAGGAGTTTTAAGGCGTCCTAAGTTATACTAACGTGCTTTTCAAGGTGCTAATGGCAAATAGAGTCGTAAGATGTCTTAAGTTGCCGTACGATGTTCAAAGGACTTAGACGATTTCATTAGGTTTATTATAGAGTTTTAAGGTTTCGTATGGTGTTGTTAGATGTTCTTAGGAGTTTTTAGGCGTCCTAAGTTATACTAACGTGCTTTTCAAGGTGCTAATGTGCATACAGAGTCGTAAGATGTCCTAAGATGTCGTAGATGTTCAAAGGACTCAGACGAATTCATTAGGTGTATTATGGAGTTTTAAAGTTACGTACGGTACTGTAAGGTGTTGTTAGGAGTTGTGTGGTGTTGTACATTATACCAGGATGCTTTTCAAGGTGCGAATGTGGCATATAGAGCCGTAAGATATTCTAAGTTGTTGGACGATGTTTAAATGACTCGGAGGAATTCATTAGGTTTATTATGGAGTTTTAAGGTTTCGTACGGTGATGTAAGGTGTTCTTAGGTGTTTTAAGGCGTCCTAAGTTATACTAACGTGCTTTTCAAGGTGCTAATGTTCATACAGAGTCGTAAGATGTTCTAAGTTGTCGTACGATGTTCAAAAGACTCAGACGAATTCATTAGGTGTATTATGGAGTTTTAAGTTTACGTACGGTACTGTTAGGTGTTGTTGGGAGTTGTGTGGTGTTGTACATTATACCAACATGCTTTTCAAGGTGCGAATGTGGCATACAGAGCCGTTAGATATTCTAAGTTGCCGTACGATATTTAAATGACTCGGAGGAATTGATTAGGTTTATTATGGAGTTTTAAGGTTTCGTACGGTGATGTAAGGTGTTCGTAGGAGTTTTAAGGCGTCCTAGGTTATACTAACGTGCTTTTCAAGGTGCTAATGTGCATACAGAGTCGTTAGATGTCCTTAGTTGTCGTACGATGTTTAAAGGACTCAGACGAATTCATTAAGTGTGTTATGGGGTTTTAAGTTTACGTACGATACTGTAAGGTGTTGTGTGGTGTTGTACATTATACCAACATGTTTTTCAAGGTGCTAATGTGGCATATAGAGCCGTAAGATATTCTTAGTTGCCGTACGATGTTTGAATGACTCGGAGGAATTCATTAGGTTTATTATGGAGTTTTAAGATTTCGTATGTTGATGTAAGGTGTTCTTAGGAGTTTTAAGGCGTGCTAAGTTATACTAACGTGCTTTTCAAGGTGCTAATGTGCATACAGAGTCGTAAGATGTTCTAAGTTGTCGTACGATGTTAAAAAGACTCAGACGAATTCATTATGTGTATTATGGAGTTTTAAGTTTACGTACGGTACTGTTAGGTGTTGTTGGGAGTTGTGTGGTGTTGTACATTATACCAACATGCTTTTCAAGGTGCGAATGTGGCATACAGAGCCGTTAGATATTCTAAGTTGCCGTACGATATTTAAATGACTCGGAGGATTTCGATAGGTTTATTATGGAGTTTTAAGGTTTCGTACGGTGATGTAAGGTGTTCGTAGGAGTTTTAAGGCGTCCTAAGTTATACTAACGTGCTTTTCAAGGTGCTAATGTGCAAACAGAGTCGTAAGATGTCCTAAGTTGCCGTACGATGTTCAAAGGACTCAGACGAATTCATTAGGTGTATTATGGAGTTTTAAGTTTACGTACGGTACTGTTAGGTGTTGTTGGGAGTTGTGTGGTGTTATACATTATACCAACATGGTTTTCAAGGTGCTAATGTGGCATATAGAGCCGTAAGATATTGTAAGTTGCCGTACGATATTTAAATGACTCGGAGGAATTCATTAGGTTTATTATGGAGTTTTAAAGTTTCGTACGGTGATGTAAGGTGTTCTTAGGAGTTTTAAGGCGTCCTAAGTTATACTAACGTGCTTTTCAAGGTGCTAATGGCAAATAGAGTCGTAAGATGTCTTAAGTTGCCGTACGATGTTCAAAGGACTTAGACGATTTCATTAGGTTTATTATAGAGTTTTAAGGTTTCGTATGGTGTTGTTAGATGTTCTTAGGAGTTTTTAGGCGTCCTAAGTTATACTAACGTGCTTTTCAAGGTGCTAATGTGCATACAGAGTCGTAAGATGTCCTAAGATGTCGTAGATGTTCAAAGGACTCAGACGAATTCATTAGGTGTATTATGGAGTTTTAAAGTTACGTACGGTACTGTAAGGTGTTGTTAGGAGTTGTGTGGTGTTGTACATTATACCAGGATGCTTTTCAAGGTGCGAATGTGGCATATAGAGCCGTAAGATATTCTAAGTTGTTGGACGATGTTTAAATGACTCGGAGGAATTCATTAGGTTTATTATGGAGTTTTAAGGTTTCGTACGGTGATGTAAGGTGTTCTTAGGTGTTTTAAGGCGTCCTAAGTTATACTAACGTGCTTTTCAAGGTGCTAATGTTCATACAGAGTCGTAAGATGTTCTAAGTTGTCGTACGATGTTCAAAAGACTCAGACGAATTCATTAGGTGTATTATGGAGTTTTAAGTTTACGTACGGTACTGTTAGGTGTTGTTGGGAGTTGTGTGGTGTTGTACATTATACCAACATGCTTTTCAAGGTGCGAATGTGGCATACAGAGCCGTTAGATATTCTAAGTTGCCGTACGATATTTAAATGACTCGGAGGAATTGATTAGGTTTATTATGGAGTTTTAAGGTTTCGTACGGTGATGTAAGGTGTTCGTAGGAGTTTTAAGGCGTCCTAGGTTATACTAACGTGCTTTTCAAGGTGCTAATGTGCATACAGAGTCGTTAGATGTCCTTAGTTGTCGTACGATGTTTAAAGGACTCAGACGAATTCATTAAGTGTGTTATGGGGTTTTAAGTTTACGTACGATACTGTAAGGTGTTGTGTGGTGTTGTACATTATACCAACATGTTTTTCAAGGTGCTAATGTGGCATATAGAGCCGTAAGATATTCTTAGTTGCCGTACGATGTTTGAATGACTCGGAGGAATTCATTAGGTTTATTATGGAGTTTTAAGATTTCGTATGTTGATGTAAGGTGTTCTTAGGAGTTTTAAGGCGTGCTAAGTTATACTAACGTGCTTTTCAAGGTGCTAATGTGCATACAGAGTCGTAAGATGTTCTAAGTTGTCGTACGATGTTAAAAAGACTCAGACGAATTCATTATGTGTATTATGGAGTTTTAAGTTTACGTACGGTACTGTTAGGTGTTGTTGGGAGTTGTGTGGTGTTGTACATTATACCAACATGCTTTTCAAGGTGCGAATGTGGCATACAGAGCCGTTAGATATTCTAAGTTGCCGTACGATATTTAAATGACTCGGAGGATTTCGATAGGTTTATTATGGAGTTTTAAGGTTTCGTACGGTGATGTAAGGTGTTCGTAGGAGTTTTAAGGCGTCCTAAGTTATACTAACGTGCTTTTCAAGGTGCTAATGTGCAAACAGAGTCGTAAGATGTCCTAAGTTGCCGTACGATGTTCAAAGGACTCAGACGAATTCATTAGGTGTATTATGGAGTTTTAAGTTTACGTACGGTACTGTTAGGTGTTGTTGGGAGTTGTGTGGCGTCCTAAGTTATACTAACGTGCTTTTCAAGGTGCTAATGTGCAAACAGAGTCGTAAGATGTCCTAAGTTGCCGTACGATGTTCAAAGGACTCAGACGAATTCATTAGGTTTATTATGGAGTTTTAAGGTTTCGTACGGTGATGTAAGGTGTTCGTAGGAGTTTTAAGGCGTCCTAGGTTATACTAACGTGCTTTTCAAGGTGCTAATGTGCATACAGAGTCGTTAGATGTCCTTAGTTGTCGTACGATGTTTAAAGGACTCAGACGAATTCATTAGGTGTGTTATGGGGTTTTAAGTTTACGTACGATACTGTAAGGTGTTGTGTGGTGTTGTACATTATACCAACATGTTTTTCAAGGTGCTAATGTGGCATATAGAGCCGTAAGATATTCTTAGTTGCCGTACGATGTTTGAATGACTCGGAGGAATTCATTAGGTTTATTATGGAGTTTTAAGATTTCGTATGTTGATGTAAGGTGTTCTTAGGAGTTTTAAGGCGTGCTAAGTTATACTAACGTGCTTTTCAAGGTGCTAATGTGCATACAGAGTCGTAAGATGTTCTAAGTTGTCGTACGATGTTAAAAAGACTCAGACGAATTCATTATGTGTATTATGGAGTTTTAAGTTTACGTACGGTACTGTTAGGTGTTGTTGGGAGTTGTGTGGTGTTGTACATTATACCAACATGCTTTTCAAGGTGCGAATGTGGCATACAGAGCCGTTAGATATTCTAAGTTGCCGTACGATATTTAAATGACTCGGAGGATTTCATTAGGTTTATTATGGAGTTTTAAGGTTTCGTACGGTGATGTAAGGTGTTCGTAGGAGTTTTAAGGCGTCCTAAGTTATACTAACGTGCTTTTCAAGGTGCTAATGTGCAAACAGAGTCGTAAGATGTCCTAAGTTGCCGTACGCTGTTCAAAGGACTCAGACGAATTCATTAGGTGTATTATGGAGTTTTAAGTTTACGTACGGTACTGTTAGGTGTTGTTGGGAGTTGTGTGGTGTTATACATTATACCAACATGGTTTTCAAGGTGCTAATGTGGCATATAGAGCCGTAAGATATTGTAAGTTGCCGTACGATATTTAAATGACTCGGAGGAATTCATTAGGTTTATTATGGAGTTTTAAGGTTTCGTACGGTGATGTAAGGTGTTCTTAGGAGTTTTAAGGCGTCCTAGGTTATACTAACGTGCTTTTCAAGGTGCAAATGTGCATATAGAGTCGTAAGATGTCCTAAGTTATCGTACGATGTACAAAGGACTCAGACGAATTCATTAGGTGTATTATGGAGTTTTAAGGTTACATACGATACTGTAAGGTGTTGTGTGGTGTTGTACATTATACCAACATGTTTTTCAAGGTGCTAATGTGGCATATAGAGCCGTAAGATATTCTTAGTTGCCGTACGATGTTTGAATGACTCGGAGGAATTCATTAGGTTTATTATGGAGTTTTAAGATTTCGTATGTTGATGTAAGGTGTTCTTAGGAGTTTTAAGGCGTGCTAAGTTATACTAACGTGCTTTTCAAGGTGCTAATGTGCATACAGAGTCGTAAGATGTTCTAAGTTGTCGTACGATGTTAAAAAGACTCAGACGAATTCATTATGTGTATTATGGAGTTTTAAGTTTACGTACGGTACTGTTAGGTGTTGTTGGGAGTTGTGTGGTGTTGTACATTATACCAACATGCTTTTCAAGGTGCGAATGTGGCATACAGAGCCGTTAGATATTCTAAGTTGCCGTACGATATTTAAATGACTCGGAGGATTTCATTAGGTTTATTATGGAGTTTTAAGGTTTCGTACGGTGATGTAAGGTGTTCGTAGGAGTTTTAAGGCGTCCTAAGTTATACTAACGTGCTTTTCAAGGTGCTAATGTGCAAACAGAGTCGTAAGATGTCCTAAGTTGCCGTACGATGTTCAAAGGACTCAGACGAATTCATTAGGTGTATTATGGAGTTTTAAGTTTACGTACGGTACTGTTAGGTGTTGTTGGGAGTTGTGTGGTGTTGTACATTATACCAACATGGTTTTCAAGGTGCTAATGTGGCATATAGAGCCGTAAGATATTGTAAGTTGCCGTACGATATTTAAATGAATCGGAGGAATTCATTAGGTTTATTATGGAGTTTTAAGGTTTCGTACGGTGATGTAAGGTGTTCTTAGGAGTTTTAAGGCGTCCTAGGTTATACTAACGTGCTTTTCAAGGTGCAAATGTGCATATAGAGTCGTAAGATGTCCTAAGTTATCGTACGATGTACAAAGGACTCAGACGAATTCATTAGGTGTATTATGGAGTTTTAAGGTTACATACGATACTGTAAGGTGTTGTGTGGTGTTGTACATTATACCAACATGTTTTTCAAGGTGCTAATGTGGCATATAGAGCCGTAAGATATTCTTAGTTGCCGTACGATGTTTGAATGACTCGGAGGAATTCATTAGGTTTATTATGGAGTTTTAAGATTTCGTATGTTGATGTAAGGTGTTCTTAGGAGTTTTAAGGCGTGCTAAGTTATACTAACGTGCTTTTCAAGGTGCTAATGTGCATACAGAGTCGTAAGATGTTCTAAGTTGTCGTACGATGTTAAAAAGACTCAGACGAATTCATTATGTGTATTATGGAGTTTTAAGTTTACGTACGGTACTGTTAGGTGTTGTTGGGAGTTGTGTGGTGTTGTACATTATACCAACATGCTTTTCAAGGTGCGAATGTGGCATACAGAGCCGTTAGATATTCTAAGTTGCCGTACGATATTTAAATGACTCGGAGGATTTCATTAGGTTTATTATGGAGTTTTAAGGTTTCGTACGGTGATGTAAGGTGTTCGTAGGAGTTTTAAGGCGTCCTAAGTTATACTAACGTGCTTTTCAAGGTGCTAATGTGCAAACAGAGTCGTAAGATGTCCTAAGTTGCCGTACGATGTTCAAAGGACTCAGACGAATTCATTAGGTGTATTATGGAGTTTTAAGTTTACGTACGGTACTGTTAGGTGTTGTTGGGAGTTGTGTGGTGTTGTACATTATACCAACATGGTTTTCAAGGTGCTAATGTGGCATATAGAGCCGTAAGATATTGTAAGTTGCCGTACGATATTTAAATGACTCGGAGGAATTCATTAGGCTTATTATGGAGTTTTAAGGTTTCGTAAGGTGATGTAAGGTGTTCTTAGGAGTTTTAAGGCGTCCTAAGTTATACTAACGTGCTTTTCAAGGTGCTAATGGCAAATAGAGTCGTAAGATGTCTTAAGTTGCCGTACGATGTTCAAAGGACTTAGACGATTTCATTAGGTTTATTATAGAGTTTTAAGGTTTCGTATGGTGTTGTTAGATGTTCTTAGGAGTTTTTAGGCGTCCTAAGTTATACTAACGTGCTTTTCAAGGTGCTAATGTGCATACAGAGTCGTAAGATGTCCTAAGATGTCGTAGATGTTCAAAGGACTCAGACGAATTCATTAGGTGTATTATGGAGTTTTAAAGTTACGTACGGTACTGTAAGGTGTTGTTAGGAGTTGTGTGGTGTTGTACATTATACCAGGATGCTTTTCAAGGTGCGAATGTGGCATATAGAGCCGTAAGATATTCTAAGTTGCCGTACGATATTTAAATGACTCGGAGGATTTCATTAGGTTTATTATGGAGTTTTAAGGTTTCGTACGGTGATGTAAGGTGTTCGTAGGAGTTTTAAGGCGTCCTAAGTTATACTAACGTGCTTTTCAGGGTGCTAATGTGCAAACAGAGTCGTAAGATGTCCTAAGTTGCCGTACGATGTTCAAAGGACTCAGACGAATTCATTAGGTGTATTATGGAGTTTTAAGTTTACGTACGGTACTGTTAGGTGTTGTTGGGAGTTGTGTGGTGTTGTACATTATACCAACATGGTTTTCAAGGTGCTAATGTGGCATATAGAGCCGTAAGATATTGTAAGTTGCCGTACGATATTTAAATGAATCGGAGGAATTCATTAGGTTTATTATGGAGTTTTAAGGTTTCGTACGGTGATGTAAGGTGTTCTTAGGAGTTTTAAGGCGTCCTAGGTTATACTAACGTGCTTTTCAAGGTGCAAATGTGCATATAGAGTCGTAAGATGTCCTAAGTTATCGTACGATGTACAAAGGACTCAGACGAATTCATTAGGTGTATTATGGAGTTTTAAGGTTACATACGATACTGTAAGGTGTTGTGTGGTGTTGTACATTATACCAACATGTTTTTCAAGGTGCTAATGTGGCATATAGAGCCGTAAGATATTCTTAGTTGCCGTACGATGTTTGAATGACTCGGAGGAATTCATTAGGTTTATTATGGAGTTTTAAGATTTCGTATGTTGATGTAAGGTGTTCTTAGGAGTTTTAAGGCGTGCTAAGTTATACTAACGTGCTTTTCAAGGTGCTAATGTGCATACAGAGTCGTAAGATGTTCTAAGTTGTCGTACGATGTTAAAAAGACTCAGACGAATTCATTATGTGTATTATGGAGTTTTAAGTTTACGTACGGTACTGTTAGGTGTTGTTGGGAGTTGTGTGGTGTTGTACATTATACCAACATGCTTTTCAAGGTGCGAATGTGGCATACAGAGCCGTTAGATATTCTAAGTTGCCGTACGATATTTAAATGACTCGGAGGATTTCATTAGGTTTATTATGGAGTTTTAAGGTTTCGTACGGTGATGTAAGGTGTTCGTAGGAGTTTTAAGGCGTCCTAAGTTATACTAACGTGCTTTTCAAGGTGCTAATGTGCAAACAGAGTCGTAAGATGTCCTAAGTTGCCGTACGATGTTCAAAGGACTCAGACGAATTCATTAGGTGTATTATGGAGTTTTAAGTTTACGTACGGTACTGTTAGGTGTTGTTGGGAGTTGTGTGGTGTTGTACATTATACCAACATGGTTTTCAAGGTGCTAATGTGGCATATAGAGCCGTAAGATATTGTAAGTTGCCGTACGATATTTAAATGACTCGGAGGAATTCATTAGGCTTATTATGGAGTTTTAAGGTTTCGTAAGGTGATGTAAGGTGTTCTTAGGAGTTTTAAGGCGTCCTAAGTTATACTAACGTGCTTTTCAAGGTGCTAATGGCAAATAGAGTCGTAAGATGTCTTAAGTTGCCGTACGATGTTCAAAGGACTTAGACGATTTCATTAGGTTTATTATAGAGTTTTAAGGTTTCGTATGGTGTTGTTAGATGTTCTTAGGAGTTTTTAGGCGTCCTAAGTTATACTAACGTGCTTTTCAAGGTGCTAATGTGCATACAGAGTCGTAAGATGTCCTAAGATGTCGTAGATGTTCAAAGGACTCAGACGAATTCATTAGGTGTATTATGGAGTTTTAAAGTTACGTACGGTACTGTAAGGTGTTGTTAGGAGTTGTGTGGTGTTGTACATTATACCAGGATGCTTTTCAAGGTGCGAATGTGGCATATAGAGCCGTAAGATATTCTAAGTTGTTGGACGATGTTTAAATGACTCGGAGGAATTCATTAGGTTTATTATGGAGTTTTAAGGTTTCGTACGGTGATGTAAGGTGTTCTTAGGTGTTTTAAGGCGTCCTAAGTTATACTAACGTGCTTTTCAAGGTGCTAATGTGCATACAGAGTCGTAAGATGGTCTAAGTTGTCGTACGATGTTCAAAAGACTCAGACGAATTCATTAGGTGTATTATGGAGTTTTAAGTTTACGTACGGTACTGTAAGGTGTTGATAGGAGTTGTGTGGTGTTGTACTTTATACCAGGATTCTTTTCAAGGTGCGAATGTGGCATATTGAGCCGTAAGATATTCTAAGTTGCCAGACGATGTTTAAATGACTCGGAGGAATTCATTAGGTTTATTATGGAGTTTTAAGGTTTCGTACGGTGATGTAAGGTGTTCTTAGGTGTTTTAAGGCGTCCTAAGTTATACTAACGTGCTTTTCAAGGTGCTAATTTGCATACAGAGTCGTAAGATGGTCTAAGTTGTCGTACGATGTTCAAAAGACTCAGACGAATTCATTAGGTGTTTTATGGAGTTTTAAGTTTACGTACGGTACTGTTAGGTGTTGTGTGGTGTTGTACATTATACCAACATGCTTTTCAAGGTGCTAATGTGGCATATAGAGCCGTAAGATATTCTAAGTTGCCGTACGATATTTAAATGACTCGGAGGAATTCATTAGGTTTATTATGGAGTTTTAAGGTTTCGTACGGTGATGTAAGGTGTTCTTAGGAGTTTTAAGGCGTCCTAAGTTATACTAACGTGCTTTTCAAGGTGCTAATGTTCATACAGAGTCGTAAGATGTTCTAAGTTGTCGTACGATGTTCAAAAGACTCAGACGAATTCATTAGGTGTATTATGGAGTTTTAAGTTTACGTACGGTACTGTTAGGTGTTGTTGGGAGTTGTGTGGTGTTGTACATTATACCAACATGCTTTTCAAGGTGCGAATGTGGCATACAGAGCCGTTAGATATTCTAAGTTGCCGTACGATATTTAAATGACTCGGAGGAATTCATTAGGTTTATTATGGAGTTTTAAGGTTTCGTACGGTGATGTAAGGTGTTCTTAGGTGTTTTAAGGCGTCCTAAGTTATACTAACGTGCTTTTCAAGGTGCTAATGTGCATACAGAGTCGTAAGATGGTCTAAGTTGTCGTACGATGTTCAAAAGACTCAGACGAATTCATTAGGTGTATTATGGAGTTTTAAGTTTACGTACGGTACTGTAAGGTGTTGATAGGAGTTGTGTGGTGTTGTACTTTATACCAGGATTCTTTTCAAGGTGCGAATGTGGCATATTGAGCCGTAAGATATTCTAAGTTGCCAGACGATGTTTAAATGACTCGGAGGAATTCATTAGGTTTATTATGGAGTTTTAAGGTTTCGTACGGTGATGTAAGGTGTTCTTAGGAGTTTTAAGGCGTCCTAGGTTATACTAACGTGCTTTTCAAGGTGCAAATGTGCATATAGAGTCGTAAGATGTCCTAAGTTATCGTACGATGTACAAAGGACTCAGACGAATTCATTAGGTGTATTATGGAGTTTTAAGGTTACATACGATACTGTAAGGTGTTGTGTGGTGTTGTACATTATACCAACATGTTTTTCAAGGTGCTAATGTGGCATATAGAGCCGTAAGATATTCTTAGTTGCCGTACGATGTTTGAATGACTCGGAGGAATTCATTAGGTTTATTATGGAGTTTTAAGATTTCGTATGTTGATGTAAGGTGTTCTTAGGAGTTTTAAGGCGTGCTAAGTTATACTAACGTGCTTTTCAAGGTGCTAATGTGCATACAGAGTCGTAAGATGTTCTAAGTTGTCGTACGATGTTAAAAAGACTCAGACGAATTCATTATGTGTATTATGGAGTTTTAAGTTTACGTACGGTACTGTTAGGTGTTGTTGGGAGTTGTGTGGTGTTGTACATTATACCAACATGCTTTTCAAGGTGCGAATGTGGCATACAGAGCCGTTAGATATTCTAAGTTGCCGTACGATATTTAAATGACTCGGAGGATTTCATTAGGTTTATTATGGAGTTTTAAGGTTTCGTACGGTGATGTAAGGTGTTCGTAGGAGTTTTAAGGCGTCCTAAGTTATACTAACGTGCTTTTCAAGGTGCTAATGTGCAAACAGAGTCGTAAGATGTCCTAAGTTGTCGTACGATGTTCAAAGGACTCAGACGAATTCATTAGGTGTATTATGGAGTTTTAAGTTTACGTACGGTACTGTTAGGTGTTGTTGGGAGTTGTGTGGTGTTGTACATTATACCAACATGGTTTTCAAGGTGCTAATGTGGCATATAGAGCCGTAAGATATTGTAAGTTGCCGTACGATATTTAAATGACTCGGAGGAATTCATTAGGTTTATTATGGAGTTTTAAGGTTTCGTACGGTGATGTAAGGTGTTCTTAGGAGTTTTAAGGCGTCCTAAGTTATACTAACGTGCTTTTCAAGGTGCTAATGGCAAATAGAGTCGTAAGATGTCTTAAGTTGCCGTACGATGTTCAAAGGACTTAGACGATTTCATTAGGTTTATTATAGAGTTTTAAGGTTTCGTATGGTGTTGTTAGATGTTCTTAGGAGTTTTTAGGCGTCCTAAGTTATACTAACGTGCTTTTCAAGGTGCTAATGTGCATACAGAGTCGTAAGATGTCCTAAGATGTCGTAGATGTTCAAAGGACTCAGACGAATTCATTAGGTGTATTATGGAGTTTTAAAGTTACGTACGGTACTGTAAGGTGTTGTTAGTAGTTGTGTGGTGTTGTACATTATACCAGGATGCTTTTCAAGGTGCGAATGTGGCATATAGAGCCGTAAGATATTCTAAGTTGTTGGACGATGCTTAAATGACTCAGAGGAATTCATTAGGTTTATTATGGAGTTTTAAGGTTTCGTACGGTGATGTAAGGTGTTCTTAGGTGTTTTAAGGCGTCCTAAGTTATACTAACGTGCTTTTCAAGGTGCTAATGTGCATACAGAGTCGTAAGATGGTCTAAGTTGTCGTACGATGTTCAAAAGACTCAGACGAATTCATTAGGTGTATTATGGAGTTTTAAGTTTACGTACGGTACTGTAAGGTGTTGATAGGAGTTGTGTGGTGTTGTACTTTATACCAGGATTCTTTTCAAGGTGCGAATGTGGCATATTGAGCCGTAAGATATTCTAAGTTGCCAGACGATGTTTAAATGACTCGGAGGAATTCATTAGGTTTATTATGGAGTTTTAAGGTTTCGTACGGTGATGTAAGGTGTTCTTAGGAGTTTTAAGGCGTCCTAGGTTATACTAACGTGCTTTTCAAGGTGCAAATGTGCATATAGAGTCGTAAGATGTCCTAAGTTATCGTACGATGTACAAAGGACTCAGACGAATTCATTAGGTGTATTATGGAGTTTTAAGGTTACATACGATACTGTAAGGTGTTGTGTGGTGTTGTACATTATACCAACATGTTTTTCAAGGTGCTAATGTGGCATATAGAGCCGTAAGATATTCTTAGTTGCCGTACGATGTTTGAATGACTCGGAGGAATTCATTAGGTTTATTATGGAGTTTTAAGATTTCGTATGTTGATGTAAGGTGTTCTTAGGAGTTTTAAGGCGTGCTAAGTTATACTAACGTGCTTTTCAAGGTGCTAATGTGCATACAGAGTCGTAAGATGTTCTAAGTTGTCGTACGATGTTAAAAAGACTCAGACGAATTCATTATGTGTATTATGGAGTTTTAAGTTTACGTACGGTACTGTTAGGTGTTGTTGGGAGTTGTGTGGTGTTGTACATTATACCAACATGCTTTTCAAGGTGCGAATGTGGCATACAGAGCCGTTAGATATTCTAAGTTGCCGTACGATATTTAAATGACTCGGAGGATTTCATTAGGTTTATTATGGAGTTTTAAGGTTTCGTACGGTGATGTAAGGTGTTCGTAGGAGTTTTAAGGCGTCCTAAGTTATACTAACGTGCTTTTCAAGGTGCTAATGTGCAAACAGAGTCGTAAGATGTCCTAAGTTGTCGTACGATGTTCAAAGGACTCAGACGAATTCATTAGGTGTATTATGGAGTTTTAAGTTTACGTACGGTACTGTTAGGTGTTGTTGGGAGTTGTGTGGTGTTGTACATTATACCAACATGGTTTTCAAGGTGCTAATGTGGCATATAGAGCCGTAAGATATTGTAAGTTGCCGTACGATATTTAAATGACTCGGAGGAATTCATTAGGTTTATTATGGAGTTTTAAGGTTTCGTACGGTGATGTAAGGTGTTCTTAGGAGTTTTAAGGCGTCCTAAGTTATACTAACGTGCTTTTCAAGGTGCTAATGGCAAATAGAGTCGTAAGATGTCTTAAGTTGCCGTACGATGTTCAAAGGACTTAGACGATTTCATTAGGTTTATTATAGAGTTTTAAGGTTTCGTATGGTGTTGTTAGATGTTCTTAGGAGTTTTTAGGCGTCCTAAGTTATACTAACGTGCTTTTCAAGGTGCTAATGTGCATACAGAGTCGTAAGATGTCCTAAGATGTCGTAGATGTTCAAAGGACTCAGACGAATTCATTAGGTGTATTATGGAGTTTTAAAGTTACGTACGGTACTGTAAGGTGTTGTTAGTAGTTGTGTGGTGTTGTACATTATACCAGGATGCTTTTCAAGGTGCGAATGTGGCATATAGAGCCGTAAGATATTCTAAGTTGTTGGACGATGCTTAAATGACTCAGAGGAATTCATTAGGTTTATTATGGAGTTTTAAGGTTTCGTACGGTGATGTAAGGTGTTCTTAGGTGTTTTAAGGCGTCCTAAGTTATACTAACGTGCTTTTCAAGGTGCTAATGTGCATACAGAGTCGTAAGATGGTCTAAGTTGTCGTACGATGTTCAAAAGACTCAGACGAATTCATTAGGTGTATTATGGAGTTTTAAGTTTACGTACGGTACTGTAAGGTGTTGATAGGAGTTGTGTGGTGTTGTACTTTATACCAGGATTCTTTTCAAGGTGCGAATGTGGCATATTGAGCCGTAAGATATTCTAAGTTGCCAGACGATGTTTAAATGACTCGGAGGAATTCATTAGGTTTATTATGGAGTTTTAAGGTTTCGTACGGTGATGTAAGGTGTTCTTAGGTGTTTTAAGGCGTCCTAAGTTATACTAACGTGCTTTTCAAGGTGCTAATTTGCATACAGAGTCGTAAGATGGTCTAAGTTGTCGTACGATGTTCAAAAGACTCAGACGAATTCATTAGGTGTTTTATGGAGTTTTAAGTTTACGTACGGTACTGTTAGGTGTTGTGTGGTGTTGTACATTATACCAACATGCTTTTCAAGGTGCTAATGTGGCATATAGAGCCGTAAGATATTCTAAGTTGCCGTACGATATTTAAATGACTCGGAGGAATTCATTAGGTTTATTATGGAGTTTTAAGGTTTCGTACGGTGATGTAAGGTGTTCTTAGGAGTTTTAAGGCGTCCTAAGTTATACTAACGTGCTTTTCAAGGTGCTAATGTTCATACAGAGTCGTAAGATGTTCTAAGTTGTCGTACGATGTTCAAAAGACTCAGACGAATTCATTAGGTGTATTATGGAGTTTTAAGTTTACGTACGGTACTGTTAGGTGTTGTTGGGAGTTGTGTGGTGTTGTACATTATACCAACATGCTTTTCAAGGTGCGAATGTGGCATACAGAGCCGTTAGATATTCTAAGTTGCCGTACGATATTTAAATGACTCGGAGGAATTCATTAGGTTTATTATGGAGTTTTAAGGTTTCGTACGGTGATGTAAGGTGTTCGTAGGAGTTTTAAGGCGTCCTAAGTTATACTAACGTGCTTTTCAAGGTGCTAATGTGCATACAGAGTCGTTAGATGTCCTTAGTTGTCGTACGATGTTTAAAGGACTCAGACGAATTCATTAAGTGTGTTATGGGGTTTTAAGTTTACGTACGATACTGTAAGGTGTTGTACATTACACCAACATGCTTTTCAAGGTGCTAATGTGGCATATAGAGCCGTAAGATATTCTTAGTTGCCGTACGATGTTTGAATGACTCGGAGGAATTCATTAGGTTTATTATGGAGTTTTAAGATTTCGTACGTTGATGTAAGGTGTTCTTAGGAGTTTTAAGGCGTCCTAAGTTATACTAACGTGCTTTTCAAGGTGCTAATGTGCATACAGAGTCGTAAGATGTCCTAAGTTGTCGTAGATGTTCAAAGGACTCAGACGAATTCATTAGGTGTATTATGGAGTTTTAAGTTTACGTACGGTACTGTAAGGTGTTGATAGGAGTTGTGTGGTGTTGTACATTATACCAGGATTCTTTTCAAGGTGCGAATGTGGCATATTGAGCCGTAAGATATTCTAAGTTGCCAGACGATGTTTAAATGACTCGGAGGAATTCATTAGGTTTATTATGGAGTTTTAAGGTTTCGTACGGTGATGTAAGGTGTTCTTAGGTGTTTTAAGGCGTCCTAAGTTATACTAACGTGCTTTTCAAGGTGCTAATTTGCATACAGAGTCGTAAGATGGTCTAAGTTGTCGTACGATGTTCAAAAGACTCAGACGAATTCATTAGGTGTTTTATGGAGTTTTAAGTTTACGTACGGTACTGTTAGGTGTTGTGTGGTGTTGTACATTATACCAACATGCTTTTCAAGGTGCTAATGTGGCATATAGAGCCGTAAGATATTCTAAGTTGCCGTACGATATTTAAATGACTCGGAGGAATTCATTAGGTTTATTATGGAGTTTTAAGGTTTCGTACGGTGATGTAAGGTGTTCTTACGACTTTTAAGGCGTCCTAAGTTATACTAACGTGCTTTTCAAGGTGCTAATGTGCAAATAGAGTCGTAAGATGTCCTAAGTTGCCGTACGATGTTCAAAGGACTTAGACGATTTCATTAGGTTTATTATAGAGTTTTAAGGTTTCGTATGGTGTTGTTAGATGTTCTTAGGAGTTTTTAGGCGTCCTAAGTTATACTAGCGTGCTTTTCAAGGTGCTAATGTGCATACAGAGTCGTAAGATGTCCTAAGTTGTCGTACGATGTTCAAATGACTCTGAAGAACTCATTATGTGTATTATGGAGTTTTAAAGTTACGTACGGTACTATAAGGTGTTGTTAGGAGTTGTGTGGTGTTGTACATTATACCAGGATGCTTTTCAGGGTGCGAATGTGGCATATAGAGCCGTAAGATATTCTAAGTTGCCGGACGATGTTTAAATGACTCGGAGGAATTTATTAGGTTTATTATGGAGTTTTTAGATTTCGTACGGTGATGTAAGGTGTTCTTAGGAGTTTTAAGGCGTCCTAAGTTATACTAACGTGCTTTTCAAGGTGCTAATGTGCATACAGAGTCGTTAGATGTCCTAAGTTGTCGTAGATGTTCAAAGGACTCAGACGAATTCATTAAGTGTATTATAGGGTTTTAAATTTACGTACGGTTCTGTAAGGTGTTGTTAGGAGTTGTGTGGTGTTTTACATTATACCAACATGCTTTTCAAGGTGCTAATGTGGCACATAGAGTCGTAAGATATTCTAAGCTGCCGTACGATATTTAAATGACTCGGAGGAATTCATTATGTTTATTATGGAGTTTTAAGGTTTCGTACCGTGATGTAAGGTGTTCTTAGGAGTTTTAAGGCGTCCTAAGTTATACAATACGTGCTTTTCAAGGTGCTAATGTGCATACAGAGTCGTAAGATGTCCTAAGTTGTCGTAGATGTTCAAAGGACTCAGACGAATTCATTAGGTGTATTATGGAGTTTTAAGTTTACGTATGGTACTGTAAGGTGTTGTTAGGAGTTGTGTGGTGTTGTACATTATACCAGGATGCTTTTCAAGGTGCGAATGTGGCATATAGAGCCGTAAGATATCTAAGTTGCCGGATGATGTTTAAATGACTCAGAGGAATTCATTAGGTTTATTATGGAGTTTTAAGGTTTCGTACGGTGATGTAAGGTGTTCTTAGGTGTTTTAAGGCGTCCTAAGTTATACTAACGTGCTTTTCAAGGTGCTAATGTGCATACAGAGTCGTAAGATGTCATAAGTTGTCGTACAATGTTCAAAGGTCTCAGACGAATTCATTAGGTGTATTATGAAGTTTTAAGTTTACGTACAGTACTGTAAGGTGTTGTTTGGAGTTTTGTGGTGTTGTACATTATACCAACATGCTTTTAAAGGTGCTAATGTGGCATATAGTGACGTAAGATATTCTAAGTTGCCGTACGATGTTTGAATGAATCGGAGGAATTCATTAGATTTATTATGGAGTTTTAAGATTTCGTACGGTGATGTAAGGTGTTCTTAGGAGTTTTAAGGCGTCCTAAGTTATAATAACGTGCTTTTCAAGGTGCTAATGTGCATACAGAGTCGTAAGATGTCGTACGATGTTCAAAGGACTCAGACGAATTCATTAGGTGTATTATGGAGTTTTAAGTTTACGTACGGTACTGTAAGGTGTTGTAAGGAGTTGTGTGGTGTTGTACATTATACCAACAAGCTTTTCAAGATGCGAATGTGGCATACAGAGCCGTAAGATATTCTAAGTTGCCGTACGATGTTTAAATGACTCGGAGGAATTCATTAGGTTTATTATGGAGTTTTAAGATTTCGTACGGTGATGTAAGGTGTTCTTAGGAGTTTTAAGGCGTCCTAAGTTATACTAACGTGCTTTTCAAGGTGCTATTGTGCATACAGGGTCGTAAGATGTCTTAAGTTGTCGTACAATGTTCAAAGGTCTCAGACGAATTCATTAGGTGTATTATGGAGTATTAAGTTTACGTACGGTAGTGTAAGGTGTTGTTAGGAGTTGTGTGGTGTTGTACATTACACCAACATGCTTTTCAAGGTGCTAATGTGGCATATAGTGACGTAAGATATTCTAAGTTGTCGTACGATGTTTGAATAAATCGGAGGAATTCATTAGGTTTATTATGGAGTATTAAGGTTTCGTACGGTGATGTAAAGTGTTCTTAGGAGTTTTAAGGCGTCTTAAGTTATAAAAACGTGCTTTTCAAGGTGCTAATGTGCATACAGAGTCGTAAGATGTCCTAAGTTGTCGTACGATGTTCAAAGGACTCAGACGAATTCATTAGGTGTATTATGGAGTTTTAAGTTTACGTACGGTACTGTAAGGTGTTGTTAGGAGTTGTGTGGTGTTGTACATTATACCAACATGCTTTTCAAGGTGCGAATGTGGCATACAGAGCCGTAAGATATTCTAAGTTGTCGTACGATGTTTAAATGACTCGGAGGAATTCATTAGGTTTATTATGGAGTTTTAAGATTTTGTACGGTGATGTAAGGTGTTCTTAGGAGTTTTAAGGCGTCCTAAGTTATACTAACCTTCTTTTTAAGGTGCTAATGTGCATACAGAGTCGTAAGATGTCCTAAGTTGTCGTACGATGTTCAAAGGAGTCAGACGAATTCATTAGGTGTATTATTGAGTTTTAAGTTTACGTACGATACTGTAAGGTGTTGTTAGGAGTTGTGTGGTGTTGTACATTATACCAACATGCTTTTTTTTTTTTTTTTGGGTAAAGGGTTTACCCCGGTGATTTTATAAAAATATATCCAAAGGAAACAAGTAATGGGATAAGTTCCCATTAGTTCAATCAAAGGACATGCCCTAAGATTGTGAACAAAATAACCAAACTAAGACAAAACGACAACACATCCAAAAAGACTAAGTTTAGACTCTAAACTAGCCTTATCCAAACTACACTATGGTATGCTATTCCATTTCCCATCACTGTCTTCTGTCTGTTCCAGATTCCATCTCTTGATAGTGTTCCCATGCGTTAACATTTTCTTCTTTTCCATAGATATCAGTTTCAACCTAACATTTTCCAATATTAGGGCTGAAATCTGATTAGGGTTTCTCTTATTGCTTGTGAAGAGTCTAGCATTCCGTTCCTGCCATACGTAATAAGAGGTAGCTCCTATCACAAGTCTATCAATAATGCTATTGATAGACTCCCATTTTCCTCGCGTGATTAAGAAACTCACTATGTTATCCCATATACCTTCAATATGTCCCAAATCAGTAAATCTCCTAACCTTCTTCCAAATCTGGTTCGAAAACTCACATTCAAAGAAAAGATGTGCATGTGAATCCATAGCTCTCATACACAACATACAACAGCTCATGTTCATGTCCCACATCTTCATCTTGTCCTGTGTATTTAGTTTCTTTCGACAGACCAGCCAAACATGAAAAGCATGTCTAGGAATACAGTAGCGAAACCAAACCATATTGTACCAGGGCACCTTAGGATTTCTATGACGAATAGTTTCCCACACAATATGAATAGAAAACTTTCTTTCAACACCTTGATTATCATGCCAAATGCTCACATCCTTTCTGTTATATGATAATAAAGGTACCGGAATATTGATAAGAACAGGAAATAAATCATACCATGCAATAGGCCAACTCCAATTCCTATCGATCACCAAATCAGCCACTTTATCCGTCCTTGAAAACCCTTCCATATACATAGCTCTTGTGGTAACAAACCGGCTCAGAGGGCTATGATCACACCACCTATCGCTCCAAATAAAAGTACTCTTACCATCACCAATTATCTGGTGAATATATGGCCGAACCACCTCTCTAAGTTGTAGAATTTTCCGCCACCCCCAACTCATACTTGCTTTCGGCTCTACATCCCAAATACTTCTCCCTTTCAACTTATGTTCGTGAACCCAATCAACCCATAAAGATTTTCTATGCGTTATAATACTCCATATGTGGTAGGTTGTTAATGCTTTGTTGACATCCGATATTCTACGAATACCCAACCCTCCTTCAGATTTCGGAAGACAAACATTGGTCCAAGCAACCTTCGCCTTTGCTCGATCATTGTCATCTTTCTGCCAAAGAAATCCTTTCATTTTCCGTTCCAGATCTTTAACTGTACTAGCAGGAATAACAAGGACCGAAGCCCAATATGTATACATGGATGAGATCACTGATGTAATTAGTTGTAATCGTCCCGCAAAAGATAGTGACTTATTCATCCAATCATCTATCCGTCTATCCACTTTCTCGATCAGACTCTTGCAATTGGAAGCTACAAGATTAGAGGAAATAAGCGGAACCCCAAGGTATCTAACTGGAAGTCTACCTTCTGCAAATGGCATAATAGCTAGAATAGCCCGTTTGACAGTTAAGGGAACCTGACACAAGAACACTGTACTCTTTGCAACACTCGCAGTTAAACCCGAACCTGATTTAAACTCCTCCAACCCCTTCATTAGAATCTTACATGACTGAACCTCCCCTCTAGCAAAAAGGAATAGGTCATCAGCAAAACATATATTCACAATGCGTTGCGTCGCACAAAGATTATGGAACTTGAATCCACTCCCAACTCTCGTATTTCGCTGCATAATAAGAGTTAATGCTTCCATGACGAGAGTAAACAAATAAGGGGAAAGTGGATCTCCTTGTCGTAAACCTCTTTTTCCTTTGAAATAGCCATACAGATCACCATTAACGCACACAGAATAAGATACAGTAGAAACACACTCCATAATCCATCCAACCATGATCTCATGAAAACCGAATTTCATCAAAATCTCTCGTAGAAATTCCCAAGAGATAGTATCATACGCCTTTTGGATGTCAACTTTAAAGGCACACCTAGGAGGTCCTTTATTCCGATGATAATTGTGCATTAATTCCTGTGTAATAAGAATATTATCAGAAATCCTTCTTCCCGGCACAAACGCTGATTGGTTCACACTAATCAACCCATCCAATGCATCTTTGATTCTATTGGAAATAACTTTGCTGACACATTTGTACAACACATTGCAGCAAGAGATTGGTCTATAATCATTGATTCTTTCAGGAGTTGGGACCTTCGGAATCAGATTAATAACCGTATGGTTTATCTCCTTAAGAAGCCTAGAATGGACAAAGAAATCTTTAACAGCTTTACAGATATCTTTACCCACCACCTCCCAGCTATGAATGAAGAAGGCTGATGTATACCCATCCGGACCCGGTGATTTGTATTCGCCAATATCAAACATTGCTGACTTAACCTCCTCATCCGTAATTTGTCTAACCATTGAACTAGAATCCAACGCAGAAAGTTTTTTGAATCCTAAACTGGACAGATCAATGCCATTTGTTTCCCCTTCGGTTCCCAGGAAATTAGAGTAATGCTCCACAAGAATAGATGTTACACCATCCCCAGTATGAACATTTCCTCCACCATCAATGATTCGATCAACCATGGTTTTGTGTAACTTCCTCTTAAGCGATTTATGAAAAAACGCTGTATTCGAGTCCCCCGCTCTAAGCCATTCAACTTTCGACTTTTGTTTAAGAAAAAGCTCTAGATCATACGCAACTTTTTCATATTCCAGTAAACACTTACGCTCTTTGTCCCTCAACCCAATATCATGAGGTTCCTTATCCATTTGACATTGAACATCATCAAGCTCCTTCCTCAGCAGATTTACCCTATTATGTAAATTTCCTTGCGCATATAGTAGTTTCCTGAAGTAGGGTTTAAGAAGTTTAAGCTTCTTAACAACTTTAAACATCTCGTTGCCTGCAACTTCTTTCCGCCATTCATGAGTGACCAAATTCTGAAATTCCTTTTTAAACACCAAGAAATTAGCAAACTTAAAAGGCCTAGCCTTCTTCTTCTTAGGCGAATCCAATCTGAGAATGCATGGAGAATGGTCAGAAATCCTATAAGGATGGAACATAGCATGCGCATTAGGAAATAGATCAACAAAACTGAGATTCCCCATAACCCTATCAATCTTCTTTAAGATACCAATTCCTTTCGTCGGTTTTTGAGTCCAAGTATATTGAAGGCCCGAGCAATTTATATCAATCATCTCAATATTCTGCACACACTCTCGAAACTCCTTTACTCCCAAATCTATCTTCGAAGATCCCATGGCACAATCTTCACTATTCAGAGCCACGTTAAAATCTCCCAAAATAACCCAGGGCATAGATCTAGCAAAAATCTTATGTTTATTTAATTGCTCCCACAGCTCCCTTCTATCACAGTAATAATTCTTTGCATACACAAAAGAACACAAGAACGATTGACCCCCTTTTTTAAAGAAAACCTGTGCATGAACCACCTGACTTGCTTGCGAAATGACCATAACATCCACTACATTAGGATTCCATCCAAGAATTATGCGTGTACCTTTGTCACAGAAATTACCATTCGAACTCCAGTCCCAATCACGAAACACTCGTTTGCAAATAGACGCTAATCTGTCCACACTAACATGGGATTCCAAAACTGCACATATCTGGATATTATTCTCCTGAATCACCCTCTTGACCTCATTTTGTTTCAGGGGACGATTCAAACCCCTTATATTCCATGCAGCTAAACTAAACATTTAAACCAGTCAAACCGGGAGTGCTTGCCCCCTCAGATTCATCCTTAGATGTGATTATGTCTTCCTGCATGAACGCATCCATCTCATTAACGCCTTCCCTCATGTTCTCATCCCCAACTACCCCCATACTTGTTTTTGACGAGCCCGGATCAGAATATAACACCCCAAATTTGTTCGAAATCTTTGTTGTCTGCTGATATGATTGGGCACTTTTATTCTTTTGTTTCCCTTCTTTAGGTACCGGCCTATATTCAACCCTTTGCTTCTGCTTACCCACTGGAAATCCCGGCTTGTTCACAGTTTTTGAGTTCGTAACCTTTTGAAAACCATCTTCATCCAACTTAGGCTCATTGACCACCTCCTTTGGTTTTAGTGGACATGTATTATCATCATGGCCAAATACTTCACAGTTTACACATCTTGGTGGTGTCCACTCGTATTCAATATCCATGACCTCCTTAGTGTACCCATTCCCATCCATGTTTGGAATTGCCATTGTAATTTTCTCCTTGAACCCATCTCTAGCATCCAGTTCAATCATAGCTCTAGCATAACTGCTTCTTCCCCAACCTTCCAAACACATTTTGGTTGTATAAGAATCTAAACACTTTGGGTTACCAATCTTAGAGGCAAGTAAACTAAGCCCATCCTCCGAGTACGCTGCTAATGGAACCTCATGAAGTTTCACCCAAACCGGGACCTTCTTTATATCTTCTTTTTGCAAACTTGTTGTGGGTGTCCATACATTCAGTACAATAGGCATATTTCTCATAATCCAAGGACCACCTTCTAAAACACTTTGCATACCGTTCTGACTTTCGAACTTGAAAAAGAAAAATCCATTAGAGTTCATCATGATCTTCTGTAATCCAAATTTCCCCCAAGTATTTTTAACATAGTGTTCAACGATCGGGAATGCAAGTCTCTTACCAAGAAAATAACCTACCAGTGTATTAGCATATTTATTGTGCATGTTGATAACCGATTCACGTGGTAATACAACATCCACATCGTCCACCTGATCAACCGCCTCAAGACGTCTAAAATTTACCTTTATTCCCTCCTTGAGCTTATTAGCAAAATTCATCGATTCAGGTTGTTCTCTTTTCTCATCATCTTTAGCAGCCATAGTAGGGTTACCCTCAGGTTTCGAACCAGCAGTAGCACTCGAGTCTTTTAATATGCTTCTCATAATCGGCTTTCCATCAATATTTTTAATTTTGTGTATCAGATTTGAACTTTCCATCATGCATGAATAACAATTTGTACGTGAAGTAACTAAACAAGCACCTTAACTGGTTAATAGGATTCGTATCGCTCAAGCTGGACTATAAAGATAGCCGCGAATGATTACAGACCTACTAAGCAATCAGGAAACTTATTATTGTACTACGTAATCAAGAATTAAGAACGCTGACTTTTAACTGCTATCCTAATCAATCCCGCTACCAATGCTCGTATTATGCAATCGGAATTGTATAATCACAGGAATGGTACACAGGGTGATCGTAATAGGCAATTAAAAACAAAAAAAAAAAAAAAAAAAAAAAAAAAAAACAAAAAAAAACAAAAAAAAACAAAAAAAAACAAAAAAAAACAAAAAAAAAAAAAAAAAAAAAACAAAAAAAAAACAAAAAAAAAAAAAAAAAAAAAACAAAAAAAAAAGAAGGAAAAACGGCTAGGGTTTGTACTCAAACCCTAGTAACAAGAATCAAGAACAAGAAACTAAGTAATCACGAATCAAGAATCAAGAAAATCCCAACCGAAATCTAGGATCAAGAACCAACAAGAATCAAGAAAAAAAAAAAAAAAAAAAAAAAAAACATGCTTTTCAAGGTGCTAATGTGGCATATAAAGCCGTAAGATATTCTAAGTTGTCGTACGATGTTTAAATGACTCGGAGGAATTCATTAGGTTTATTATGGAGTTTTAAGATTTCGTACGGTGATGTAAGGTGTTCTTAGGAGTTTTAAGGCGTCCTAAGTTATACTAACGTGCTTTTCAAGGTGCTAATGTGCAAACAGAGTCGTAAGAAGTCCTAAGTTGCCGTACGATGTTCAAAGGACTTAGACGATTTCATTAGGTTTATTATAGAGTTTTAAGGTTTCGTACGGTGTTGTTAGGTGTTTTTAGGAGTTTTAAGGCGTCCTAAGTAATAGTAACGTGCTTTTCAAGGTGCTAATGTGCATACAGAGTCGTAAGATGTACTAAGTTGTCGTACGATGTTCAAAGGACTCAGACGAATTTGTTAGGTGTATTATGGAGTTTTAAGTTCACGTACGGTACTGTAAGGTGTTGTTAGGAGTTGTGTGGTGTTGTACATTATACCAACATGCTTTTCAAGATGCGAATGTGGCATACAGAGCCGTAAGATATTCTAAGTTGCCGTACGATGTTTAAATGACTCGGAGGAATTCATTAGGTTTATTATGGAATTTTAAGATTTCGTACGGTGATGTAGGGTGTTCTTAGGAGTTTTAAGGCGTCCTAAGTTATACTAACGTGCTTTTCAAGGTGCTAATGTGCAAACAGAGTCGTAAGATGTCCTAAGTTGCCGTACGATGTTCAAAGGACTCAGACGAATTCATTAGGTGTATTATGGAGTTTTAAGTTTACGTACGGTACTGTAAGGTGTTGTTAGGAGTTGTGTGGTGTTGTACATTATACCAACATGCTTTTCAAGTGCTAATGTGGCATATAGAGCCGTAAGATATTCTTAGTTGTCGTACGATGTTTAAATGACTCGGAGGAATTCATTAGGTTTATTATGGAGTTTTAAGATTTCGTACGGTGATGTAAGGTGTTCTTAGGAGTTTTAAGGCGTCCTAAGTTATACTAACGTGCTTTTCAAGGTGCTATTGTGCATACAGGGTCGTAAGATGTCTTAAGTTGTCGTTCAATGTTCAAAGGTCTCAGACGAATTCATTAGGTGTATTATGGAGTATTAAGTTTACGTACGGTAGTGTAAGGTGTTGTTAGGAGTTGTGTGGTGTTGTACATTACACCAACATGCTTTTCAAGGTGCTAATGTGGCATATAGTGACGTAAGATATTCTAAGTTGTCGTACGATGTTTGAATAAATCGGAGGAATTCATTAGGTTTATTATGGAGTATTAAGGTTTCGTACGGTGATGTAAAGTGTTCTTAGGAGTTTTAAGGCGTCTTAAGTTATAAAAACGTGCTTTTCAAGGTGCTAATGTGCATACAGAGTCGTAAGATGTCCTAAGTTGTCGTACGATGTTCAAAGGACTCAGACGAATTCATTAGGTGTATTATGGAGTTTTAAGTTTACGTACGGTACTGTAAGGTGTTGTTAGGAGTTGTGTGGTGTTGTACATTATACCAACATGCTTTTCAAGGTGCGAATGTGGCATACAGAGCCGTAAGATATTCTAAGTTGTCGTACGATGTTTAAATGACTCGGAGGAATTCATTAGGTTTATTATGGAGTTTTAAGATTTTGTACGGTGATGTAAGGTGTTCTTAAGAGTTTTAAGGCGTCCTAAGTTATACTAACCTTCTTTTTAAGGTGCTAATTTGCATACAGAGTCGTAAGATGTCCTAAGTTGTCGTACGATGTTCAAAGGAGTCAGACGAATTCATTAGGTGTATTATTGAGTTTTAAGTTTACGTACGATACTGTAAGGTGTTGTTAGGAGTTGTGTGGTGTTGTACATTATACCAACATGCTTTTCAAGGTGCTAATGTGGCATATAAAGCCGTAAGATATTTTAAGTTGTCGTACGATGTTTAAATGACTCGGAGGAATTCATTAGGTTTATTATGGAGTTTTAAGATTTCGTACGGTGATGTAAGGTGTTCTTAGGAGTTTTAAGGCGTCCTAAGTTATACTAACGTGCTTTTCAAGGTGCTAATGTGCAAACAGAGTCGTAAGAAGTCCTAAGTTGCCGTACGATGTTCAAAGGACTTAGACGATTTCATTAGGTTTATTATAGAGTTTTAAGGTTTCGTACGGTGTTGTTAGGTGTTTTTAGGAGTTTTAAGGCGTCCTAAGTAATAGTAACGTGCTTTTCAAGGTGCTAATGTGCATACAGAGTCGTAAGATGTACTAAGTTGTCGTACGATGTTCAAAGGACTCAGACGAATTTATTAGGTGTATTATGGAGTTTTAAGTTCACGTACGGTACTGTAAGGTGTTGTTAGGAGTTGTGTGGTGTTTTACATTATACCAACATGCTTTTCAAGGTGCTAATGTGGCACATAGAGCCGTAAGATATTCTAAGCTGCCGTACGATATTTAAATGACTCGGAGGAATTCATTATGTTTATTATGGAGTTTTAAGGTTTCGTACCGTGATGTAAGGTGTTCTTAGGAGTTTTAAGGCGTCCTAAGTTATACAATACGTGCTTTTCAAGGTGCTAATGTGCATACAGAGTCGTAAGATGTCCTAAGTTGTCGTAGATGTTCAAAGGACTCAGACGAATTCATTAGGTGTATTATGGAGTTTTAAGTTTACGTATGGTACTGTAAGGTGTTGTTAGGAGTTGTGTGGTGTTGTACATTATACCAGGATGCTTTTCAAGGTGCGAATGTGGCATATAGAGCCGTAAGATATCTAAGTTGCCGGATGATGTTTAAATGACTCAGAGGAATTCATTAGGTTTATTATGGAGTTTTAAGGTTTCGTACGGTGATGTAAGGTGTTCTTAGGTGTTTTAAGGCGTCCTAAGTTATACTAACGTGCTTTTCAAGGTGCTAATGTGCATACAGAGTCGTAAGATGTCATAAGTTGTCGTACAATGTTCAAATGTCTCAGACGAATTCATTAGGTGTATTATGAAGTTTTAAGTTTACGTACAGTACTGTAAGGTGTTGTTTGGAGTTTTGTGGTGTTGTACATTATACCAACATGCTTTTAAAGGTGCTAATGTGGCATATAGTGACGTAAGATATTCTAAGTTGCCGTACGATGTTTGAATGAATCGGAGGAATTCATTAGGTTTATTATGGAGTTTTAAGATTTCGTACGGTGATGTAAGGTGTTCTTAGGAGTTTTAAGGCGTCCTAAGTTATAATAACGTGCTTTTCAAGGTGCTAATGTGCATACAGAGTCGTAAGATGTCATAAGTTGTCGTACGATGTTCAAAGGACTCAGACGAATTCATTAGGTGTATTATGGAGTTTTAAGTTTACGTACGGTACTGTAAGGTGTTGTAAGGAGTTGTGTGGTGTTGTACATTATACCAACAAGCTTTTCAAGATGCGAATGTGGCATACAGAGCCGTAAGATATTCTAAGTTGCCGTACGATGTTTAAATGACTCGGAGGAATTCATTAGGTTTATTATGGAGTTTTAAGATTTCGTACGGTGATGTAAGGTGTTCTTAGGAGTTTTAAGGCGTCCTAAGTTATACTAACGTGCTTTTCAAGGTGCTATTGTGCATACAGGGTCGTAAGATGTCTTAAGTTGTCGTACAATGTTCAAAGGTCTCAGACGAATTCATTAGGTGTATTATGGAGTATTAAGTTTACGTACGGTAGTGTAAGGTGTTGTTAGGAGTTGTGTGGTGTTGTACATTACACCAACATGCTTTTCAAGGTGCTAATGTGGCATATAGTGACGTAAGATATTCTAAGTTGTCGTACGATGTTTGAATAAATCGGAGGAATTCATTAGGTTTATTATGGAGTATTAAGGTTTCGTACGGTGATGTAAAGTGTTCTTAGGAGTTTTAAGGCGTCTTAAGTTATAAAAACGTGCTTTTCAAGGTGCTAATGTGCATACAGAGTCGTAAGATGTCCTAAGTTGTCGTACGATGTTCAAAGGACTCAGACGAATTCATTAGGTGTATTATGGAGTTTTAAGTTTACGTACGGTACTGTAAGGTGTTGTTAGGAGTTGTGTGGTGTTGTACATTATACCAACATGCTTTTCAAGGTGCGAATGTGGCATACAGAGCCGTAAGATATTCTAAGTTGTCGTACGATGTTTAAATGACTCGGAGGAATTCATTAGGTTTATTATGGAGTTTTAAGATTTTGTACGGTGATGTAAGGTGTTCTTAAGAGTTTTAAGGCGTCCTAAGTTATACTAACCTTCTTTTTAAGGTGCTAATTTGCATACAGAGTCGTAAGATGTCCTAAGTTGTCGTACGATGTTCAAAGGAGTCAGACGAATTCATTAGGTGTATTATTGAGTTTTAAGTTTACGTACGATACTGTAAGGTGTTGTTAGGAGTTGTGTGGTGTTGTACATTATACCAACATGCTTTTCAAGGTGCTAATGTGGCATATAAAGCCGTAAGATATTTTAAGTTGTCGTACGATGTTTAAATGACTCGGAGGAATTCATTAGGTTTATTATGGAGTTTTAAGATTTCGTACGGTGATGTAAGGTGTTCTTAGGAGTTTTAAGGCGTCCTAAGTTATACTAACGTGCTTTTCAAGGTGCTAATGTGCAAACAGAGTCGTAAGAAGTCCTAAGTTGCCGTACGATGTTCAAAGGACTTAGACGATTTCATTAGGTTTATTATAGAGTTTTAAGGTTTCGTACGGTGTTGTTAGGTGTTTTTAGGAGTTTTAAGGCGTCCTAAGTAATAGTAACGTGCTTTTCAAGGTGCTAATGTGCATACAGAGTCGTAAGATGTACTAAGTTGTCGTACGATGTTCAAAGGACTCAGACGAATTTATTAGGTGTATTATGGAGTTTTAAGTTCACGTACGGTACTGTAAGGTGTTGTTAGGAGTTGTGTGGTGTTTTACATTATACCAACATGCTTTTCAAGGTGCTAATGTGGCACATAGAGCCGTAAGATATTCTAAGCTGCCGTACGATATTTAAATGACTCGGAGGAATTCATTATGTTTATTATGGAGTTTTAAGGTTTCGTACCGTGATGTAAGGTGTTCTTAGGAGTTTTAAGGCGTCCTAAGTTATACAATACGTGCTTTTCAAGGTGCTAATGTGCATACAGAGTCGTAAGATGTCCTAAGTTGTCGTAGATGTTCAAAGGACTCAGACGAATTCATTAGGTGTATTATGGAGTTTTAAGTTTACGTATGGTACTGTAAGGTGTTGTTAGGAGTTGTGTGGTGTTGTACATTATACCAGGATGCTTTTCAAGGTGCGAATGTGGCATATAGAGCCGTAAGATATCTAAGTTGCCGGATGATGTTTAAATGACTCAGAGGAATTCATTAGGTTTATTATGGAGTTTTAAGGTTTCGTACGGTGATGTAAGGTGTTCTTAGGTGTTTTAAGGCGTCCTAAGTTATACTAACGTGCTTTTCAAGGTGCTAATGTGCATACAGAGTCGTAAGATGTCATAAGTTGTCGTACAATGTTCAAATGTCTCAGACGAATTCATTAGGTGTATTATGAAGTTTTAAGTTTACGTACAGTACTGTAAGGTGTTGTTTGGAGTTTTGTGGTGTTGTACATTATACCAACATGCTTTTTTTTTGGGTAAAGGGTTTACCCCGGCGATTTTATAAATATGTCAAACGAAAACCAAGTAATGGGAGAAATGTTCCCATTAGTTCAATCAAAGGACATGCCCTAAGATTGTGAACACAAACAACCACATCGTACATAACAATGGAAAACAAAACCAAAGTTAAACAAACTAGACTAGAATCTAGATGAGGCCCATCCAATCGTTAGCTATATCATCCCATCATGTAGTACTATACGCTCCAGATCCCATCTCTTGCGAGTCTTCCAATTAGTAATCATATTTCCCTCTCTCAGAGATACCAATTTCAGCCTAACAATATCCAATATTATCTTTGTAATCTGCGCCGGTCCTCTCTTTATATCAGTAAATATTCTCGCGTTTCTTTCCTGCCATACATAATACGCTGTAGCTCCAATCACGAGTCTATCTATAATACTCTCAGTCGACTTCCAATTACCTTTCGTATTTAGGTAACTCACAATATTATCCCACACCCCTTCAATATGCCCCAAGTTGGTGAATTGTCGGACTTTTTTCCAAACCTGAATCGCATATTCACACTCAAAAAACAGATGATCATGTGAATCCATATCCTTCACACATAACGGACAACACCTCATATTCATATCCCATGTCCTCATTTTATCCTGTGTGTTTAGTTTCTTACGACACACCAACCATACATGAAACGCATGTCTTGGGATACAATGAGTAAACCATACAATATTGTACCAATCTACCTTCGTGCTTCGATATCGGATAGTTTCCCATACATTATGTATAGAGAACTTGTGCTCAACACCATAGATATCATGCCATACACTCACATCTCTCCTGTTATTACATATTACTGGGACATGAATATTAATAAGTACAGGAAAGAGATCATACCATGCAGCCGGCCACCTCCAATTACGATCATTCACCAACTCATCCACCTTATCCGATGTTGAGAATCCTGCCCTATATATATCCCTCTTAGTGATGAAGCTACTTAGAGGGCTATACTCACACCAGTTGTCACTCCAAATAAACGTGTTCTTACCATCACCAATTTTCTGATGTATATAAGGCCGAATCAACTCTCTAACTTGAAGTATTTTCCGCCATCCCCAACTCATACTTAACCTTGGTTCCACCTCCCAGAAGCTTCTTCCTTTGAGTTTATGATCATAGATCCATTCCACCCATAAAGATTTCCTATGCGTAACAATACTCCATATATGATATGACATTAGAGATTTGTTTACATCAGAAATCTTACGAATGCCCAAACCCCCTTCTTTTTTCGGAAGACAAACTTCCGCCCATGCCACCTTCGCTTTAGCTCGATCCTTCCCATCTTTTTGCCAAAGAAAACCGTTCATTTTCCTTTCCAATTCCTTGATAGTACTTGCAGGCATAATAAGTACCGACGCCCAATACGTATACATGGAAGAAATAACTGACACAAGCAGCTGTAAACGCCCCGCAAAAGATAATGATTTATTCATCCAATCATCAATTCT
The DNA here is from genome assembly GCA_030867185.1 of Tagetes erecta. Classification (NCBI taxonomy): domain Eukaryota; kingdom Viridiplantae; phylum Streptophyta; class Magnoliopsida; order Asterales; family Asteraceae; genus Tagetes; species Tagetes erecta. The sequence goes on along the minus strand of CM061497.1, from coordinate 18,475,276 downwards.
TCTATCAACTTTTTCAATTAGGGTTTTGCAATTTGATGCAATCAGATTAGACGAAATAAGGGGCACCCCAAGATATCTAATTGGCAGTTTCCCTTCCTCAAAAGGCATAACATCCATTATCGCACGCTTCGTAACTGGGGAAACCTGACAAAAGAACACAGTGCTCTTCTCAACACTAGCCGCTAAACCAGACGTCATTCTAAACTCCTCCAACCCTTTCATCAGAATCATACATGACCTGACCTCACCTCTAGCAAAAAGGAACAAGTCATCAGCAAAGCATATATTAACTATCCTTTGCGAAACACACAGGTTATGGTATTTGAAGCCACTACCAGCCCTAGTGTTACGCTGCATAATAAGAGTCAAAACCTCCATGACAAGTGTAAACAGGTATGGAGATATCGGGTCCCCCTGACGCAAACCTCTTCTACCCTTGAAGTAGCCGTAAATCTCACCATTGACACATAATGAGTAAGAAACCGTCGTAACACATTCCATAATCCAATCAACCATACATCTATGAAATCCAAATTTCAAAAGAATCTCTCCCAGAAACTTCCAGCTAACCGTATCATACGCTTTTTGGATATCTACCTTAACCGCACATCTAGGGGGACCTTTATTTCGATGGTAATTATGCATTAACTCCTGTGTGATCAGAATATTATCAGAAATTCGTCTCCCCGGAACAAACGCAGACTGATTAACACTAATCAGCCCATCCAAAGCATCTTTAATTCTGTTCGAAATAATCTTGCTAATGCACTTGTAAATCACGTTGCAACAAGAGATAGGCCGATAATCATTGACTCTTTCCGGTGTTTGAACCTTCGGAATCAAAGTAATAACTGTATGGTTTACCTCCTTAAGCAGCCTGGAATGAGCAAAGAAATCTTTGACAGCTTTACATACATCTCTACCCACCACATCCCAACTATGAATGAAAAAAGCAGAAGAGAATCCATCAGGACCCGGAGACTTATTCTCGCCAATATCGAACATAGCTGTTTTAACCTCCTCATCAGTAACGCTTCTAACCATTGCCACCGAATCTGATATTGAAATTTTATTGAACTCCAAACTCGTTAAATCAAAACTATTAGTATCACTTTCAGTACCCAAGAATTTAGAATAATGATTCACAAACGCTTGAGCAACCCTATCCCCCACATGCATATTCCCATCACCATCCATAATGCGATCGACCATGCTCTTGTGCCTCTTCATTTTGATCGTTTTGTGGAAATATGCTGTATTTGAATCACCCGCTTTAAGCCAATCAACTTTAGCCTTTTGTTTAAGAAAAAGCTCCAGATCATAAGCGACCTTCTCATACTCCAAAGAACAAGCCCGCTCCTTCTCCCTTAAACCACAATCATTTGGGTCCTTATCCAGCATAATCTGGATATCATCTAACTCCTTTCTCAACAGATCGGCCCTGGTATGAAGGTTCCCTTGCGCATATAAAAGTTTTCTCAATGGAGGTTTCAGCAATTTGAGCTTCTTCACTACTTTGAACATCGCATTACCAGCTACTTCTTTATGCCATTCTTGAGTAACCACCTTCTTAAAATCCTTCTTAAAGACCAAGAAGTTAGCAAACTTAAACGATCTAGCCTTCTTGTTTTTAGGATTTTCAAATCTGAGAATGCACGGCGAATGATCAGAAACTCTATATGGGTGGAATAGAGCACTCGCATAAGGAAACAAATCAACAAATTTAAGATTACCCATCACCCTATCAATCTTTTTCAAAATACCAATACCTCGCTTCGGTTTCTGAGTCCACGTATACTGCAGCCCCGAGCTATTAATATCCATAACTTCAATGTTATTCACACATTCACGAAACTCCTTTACTCCCAAATCAACCCTAGAGGCTCCCATGGCACAATCTTCACTGTTTAAAGCTACATTAAAGTCCCCCAAGATCACCCAAGGCATAAACCTTGTAAAGATCTTATGCTGATTGAGTTGATCCCATAACTCCCTTCGGTCACAGTAGTCATTCTTTGCATAAATAAACGAACAGAAAAAAGAATGTCCACCATTCTTGAAAATAACCTGAGCGTGCATCACCTGACTAGATTGAGTAATAACCATAACATCCACAACATTAGGGTTCCAACCTAAAATAATGCGTGCACCCTTGTCACATAACCCTCCATTCGAACACCAGTCCCAGTTACGAAAAACTTTCTTGCAAACATTTGATAACTTATCAACAGTAACATGAGATTCTAAAACTGCACATACCTGAATATTGTTTTCATGTATCACCTTCCTCACCTCATTTTGTTTCAGGGGATGATTCAAACCCCTTATATTCCATGCAGCGATGCTAATCATTTAAACCATTCTTACCGGGAGTGCTTGCCCCCTCAGACTCATCCATACGGTTCTTACTATCCTCCTTTATAAAAGTATCCATTTGATGCGCCCCTGCACCCGAATCCTCCACACTTTCCTCATCCTCACCCTTTTGAGTTCCCGAAGGCCCTGGATCAGATTTCAAAACATCAAACCTATTCGAAGAAGGGTGATTCGTCCCACTCCAGTTCCTACTTTCTTTCTGCACCGGTCTATATTCAAACTTCTGCTTTTGTTTGCCCACTTGAAAACCAGAATTTTTACTAGATTTTGATGTTTTAGCCTTTTGAAATCCATCTTTATCCACCTTACTCTTTCCCTCTTCCACCACCTTGGGCTTTAGAGGGCATGAGTTATCATCATGGCCGAACACCAAACACACTTCGCACCTAGGAGGGGTCCATTCATACTCAATTGTCATTACCTCCTTTATGTATCCATCATCCTCCAAGTTCGGAATAGCCATAGTAATTTTATCCTTTAACCCTATCGTTGCATCCAATTCAATCATAGCTCTAGCATAGCTACTTCTACCCCAACCATCCAAACACATACTCGTTGTATACGTATCCAAGCACTTAGGATTACCAATCTTTGACGCAAGCAAGCTAAGTCCATCTTCCGAGTACGCTGCTAACGGAACATCATGTATTTTGACCCAAACCGGTATTTTCTTTATATCTTCTTTCCTCAAGCTGGTTGAGGGTGTCCACATATTCAGCACGATAGGCATATTCCTAATAATCCAAGGACCACCCTCTAACACACTTTGCATCCCATTACAATTCTCAAACTTGAAGAAAAAAAACCCATTAGAGTTCATCATAATCTTCTGTAGTCCAAACTTCCCCCATGCATTCTTAACATAATACTCAACAATTGGGAAAGCAAGTCTATTGCCAAGAAAGTAACCTACCAACGTATTAGCGAATCTCTGCTTCATGTTTATGACTGCTTCACGTGGTAACACAACATCAGCCTCATCCACCAGATTTTCAGACTCAAGACGTCTAAAATTGATCTTTCCTCCTTCCTTCAGTTTGCTAGCAAAAGTCATAGGTTCCACAACATCTTGACTCGTATTAGGGTTTGGTGTTGCCTCCCCCATCGTACCAGTCAACGGATTAGTGGTTTTCAGGATAGGTTCCACAACATCTTGACTCGTATTAGGGTTTGGTGTTGCCTCCCCCATCGTACCAGTCAACGGATTAGTGGTTTTCATGATCCTCTTGAGAATTGGTTTGCCATCAATATTGGTGACTTTATTAATCAGATTCGAAGTCACCATCATGCATGCATAGACCAACGTACGTCTTACAAAAACTAGTCCCTTAAGAGGTTAACAGGATTCGTACCACTCTAGCTGGACTATAGATATAGCCGCGAATGATTACAGACCTATTAAGCAATCAGGAAACAAGTTTATGTACTCGTAAAACACCAAGACCCGTAACAACTAAGTTCTTCAAATCCGCTATCAGTACTCGTACTACACAATCAAGATTGTGTAATCACAGGATTGATACACAGATTGAATACCCCAGTCGTAGGTAACAAAACAAATATGAACCGGCTAGGTTTTGTAATCAAACCCTAGGTAAAAAACGAAACAAATAATCAAGAACAAGAAACAAGAATCAAGAACATCTAACCGAATGTAACAAGAATCAAGAACGTAGAATGTAATCAAGAATCAAGAACAAGAAGCAAGATCAAGATTCAAGAACGTAATCAAAATCACCCATAGACCAGCGGTGTTCTAACAAGAATCAAGAACAAGAAGCAAGATCAAGATTCAAGAACGTAATCAAGAACCAGCAAACCCTAATCGCCCAAATCGCCCATAGAGTCGTAAGGTGTAGTTTTTCGAGTTTCACTACTAATGTGTTCAGATGTCCTAACTTGAAGAACGATGTTCCCATTATACCAACATGCTTTTAAAGGTGCTAATGTGGCATATAGTGACGTAAGATATTCTAAGTTGCCGTACGATGTTTGAATGAATCGGAGGAATTCATTAGGTTTATTATGGAGTTTTAAGATTTCGTACGGTGATGTAAGGTGTTCTTAGGAGTTTTAAGGCGTCCTAAGTTATAATAACGTGCTTTTCAAGGTGCTAATGTGCATACAGAGTCGTAAGATGTCATAAGTTGTCGTACGATGTTCAAAGGACTCAGACGAATTCATTAGGTGTATTATGGAGTTTTAAGTTTACGTACGGTACTGTAAGGTGTTGTAAGGAGTTGTGTGGTGTTGTACATTATACCAACAAGCTTTTCAAGATGCGAATGTGGCATACAGAGCCGTAAGATATTCTAAGTTGCCGTACGATGTTTAAATGACTCGGAGGAATTCATTAGGTTTATTATGGAGTTTTAAGATTTCGTACGGTGATGTAAGGTGTTCTTAGGAGTTTTAAGGCGTCCTAAGTTATACTAACGTGCTTTTCAAGGTGCTATTGTGCATACAGGGTCGTAAGATGTCTTAAGTTGTCGTACAATGTTCAAAGGTCTCAGACGAATTCATTAGGTGTATTATGGAGTATTAAGTTTACGTACGGTAGTGTAAGGTGTTGTTAGGAGTTGTGTGGTGTTGTACATTACACCAACATGCTTTTCAAGGTGCTAATGTGGCATATAGTGACGTAAGATATTCTAAGTTGTCGTACGATGTTTGAATAAATCGGAGGAATTCATTAGGTTTATTATGGAGTATTAAGGTTTCGTACGGTGATGTAAAGTGTTCTTAGGAGTTTTAAGGCGTCTTAAGTTATAAAAACGTGCTTTTCAAGGTGCTAATGTGCATACAGAGTCGTAAGATGTCCTAAGTTGTCGTACGATGTTCAAAGGACTCAGACGAATTCATTAGGTGTATTATGGAGTTTTAAGTTTACGTACGGTACTGTAAGGTGTTGTTAGGAGTTGTGTGGTGTTGTACATTATACCAACATGCTTTTCAAGGTGCGAATGTGGCATACAGAGCCGTAAGATATTCTAAGTTGTCGTACGATGTTTAAATGACTCGGAGGAATTCATTAGGTTTATTATGGAGTTTTAAGATTTTGTACGGTGATGTAAGGTGTTCTTAAGAGTTTTAAGGCGTCCTAAGTTATACTAACCTTCTTTTTAAGGTGCTAATTTGCATACAGAGTCGTAAGATGTCCTAAGTTGTCGTACGATGTTCAAAGGAGTCAGACGAATTCATTAGGTGTATTATTGAGTTTTAAGTTTACGTACGATACTGTAAGGTGTTGTTAGGAGTTGTGTGGTGTTGTACATTATACCAACATGCTTTTCAAGGTGCTAATGTGGCATATAAAGCCGTAAGATATTTTAAGTTGTCGTACGATGTTTAAATGACTCGGAGGAATTCATTAGGTTTATTATGGAGTTTTAAGATTTCGTACGGTGATGTAAGGTGTTCTTAGGAGTTTTAAGGCGTCCTAAGTTATACTAACGTGCTTTTCAAGGTGCTAATGTGCAAACAGAGTCGTAAGAAGTCCTAAGTTGCCGTACGATGTTCAAAGGACTTAGACGATTTCATTAGGTTTATTATAGAGTTTTAAGGTTTCGTACGGTGTTGTTAGGTGTTTTTAGGAGTTTTAAGGCGTCCTAAGTAATAGTAACGTGCTTTTCAAGGTGCTAATGTGCATACAGAGTCGTAAGATGTACTAAGTTGTCGTACGATGTTCAAAGGACTCAGACGAATTTATTAGGTGTATTATGGAGTTTTAAGTTCACGTACGGTACTGTAAGGTGTTGTTAGGAGTTGTGTGGTGTTTTACATTATACCAACATGCTTTTCAAGGTGCTAATGTGGCACATAGAGCCGTAAGATATTCTAAGCTGCCGTACGATATTTAAATGACTCGGAGGAATTCATTATGTTTATTATGGAGTTTTAAGGTTTCGTACCGTGATGTAAGGTGTTCTTAGGAGTTTTAAGGCGTCCTAAGTTATACAATACGTGCTTTTCAAGGTGCTAATGTGCATACAGAGTCGTAAGATGTCCTAAGTTGTCGTAGATGTTCAAAGGACTCAGACGAATTCATTAGGTGTATTATGGAGTTTTAAGTTTACGTATGGTACTGTAAGGTGTTGTTAGGAGTTGTGTGGTGTTGTACATTATACCAGGATGCTTTTCAAGGTGCGAATGTGGCATATAGAGCCGTAAGATATCTAAGTTGCCGGATGATGTTTAAATGACTCAGAGGAATTCATTAGGTTTATTATGGAGTTTTAAGGTTTCGTACGGTGATGTAAGGTGTTCTTAGGTGTTTTAAGGCGTCCTAAGTTATACTAACGTGCTTTTCAAGGTGCTAATGTGCATACAGAGTCGTAAGATGTCATAAGTTGTCGTACAATGTTCAAAGGTCTCAGACGAATTCATTAGGTGTATTATGAAGTTTTAAGTTTACGTACAGTACTGTAAGGTGTTGTTTGGAGTTTTGTGGTGTTGTACATTATACCAACATGCTTTTAAAGGTGCTAATGTGGCATATAGTGACGTAAGATATTCTAAGTTGCCGTACGATGTTTGAATGAATCGGAGGAATTCATTAGGTTTATTATGGAGTTTTAAGATTTCGTACGGTGATGTAAGGTGTTCTTAGGAGTTTTAAGGCGTCCTAAGTTATAATAACGTGCTTTTCAAGGTGCTAATGTGCATACAGAGTCGTAAGATGTCATAAGTTGTCGTACGATGTTCAAAGGACTCAGACGAATTCATTAGGTGTATTATGGAGTTTTAAGTTTACGTACGGTACTGTAAGGTGTTGTAAGGAGTTGTGTGGTGTTGTACATTATACCAACAAGCTTTTCAAGATGCGAATGTGGCATACAGAGCCGTAAGATATTCTAAGTTGCCGTACGATGTTTAAATGACTCGGAGGAATTCATTAGGTTTATTATGGAGTTTTAAGATTTCGTACGGTGATGTAAGGTGTTCTTAGGAGTTTTAAGGAGTCCTAAGTTATACTAACGTGCTTTTCAAGGTGCTATTGTGCATACAGGGTCGTAAGATGTCTTAAGTTGTCGTACAATGTTCAAAGGTCTCAGACGAATTCATTAGGTGTATTATGGAGTATTAAGTTTACGTACGGTAGTGTAAGGTGTTGTTAGGAGTTGTGTGGTGTTGTACATTACACCAACATGCTTTTCAAGGTGCTAATGTGGCATATAGTGACGTAAGATATTCTAAGTTGTCGTACGATGTTTGAATAAATCGGAGGAATTCATTAGGTTTATTATGGAGTATTAAGGTTTCGTACGGTGATGTAAAGTGTTCTTAGGAGTTTTAAGGCGTCTTAAGTTATAAAAACGTGCTTTTCAAGGTGCTAATGTGCATACAGAGTCGTAAGATGTCCTAAGTTGTCGTACGATGTTCAAAGGACTCAGACGAATTCATTTGGTGTATTATGGAGTTTTAAGTTTACGTACGGTACTGTAAGGTGTTGTTAGGAGTTGTGTGGTGTTGTACATTATACCAACATGCTTTTCAAGGTGCGAATGTGGCATACAGAGCCGTAAGATATTCTAAGTTGTCGTACGATGTTTAAATGACTCGGAGGAATTCATTAGGTTTATTATGGAGTTTTAAGATTTTGTACGGTGATGTAAGGTGTTCTTAGGAGTTTTAAGGCGTCCTAAGTTATACTAACCTTCTTTTTAAGGTGCTAATGTGCATACAGAGTCGTAAGATGTCCTAAGTTGTCGTACGATGTTCAAAGGAGTCAGACGAATTCATTAGGTGTATTATTGAGTTTTAAGTTTACGTACGATACTGTAAGGTGTTGTTAGGAGTTGTGTGGTGTTGTACATTATACCAACATGCTTTTCAAGGTGCTAATGTGGCATATAAAGCCGTAAGATATTCTAAGTTGTCGTACGATGTTTAAATGACTCGGAGGAATTCATTAGGTTTATTATGGAGTTTTAAGATTTCGTACGGTGATGTAAGGTGTTCTTAGGAGTTTTAAGGCGTCCTAAGTTATACTAACGTGCTTTTCAAGGTGCTAATGTGCAAACAGAGTCGTAAGAAGTCCTAAGTTGCCGTACGATGTTCAAAGGACTTAGACGATTTCATTAGGTTTATTATAGAGTTTTAAGGTTTCGTACGGTGTTGTTAGGTGTTTTTAGGAGTTTTAAGGCGTCCTAAGTAATAGTAACGTGCTTTTCAAGGTGCTAATGTGCATACAGAGTCGTAAGATGTACTAAGTTGTCGTACGATGTTCAAAGGACTCAGACGAATTTGTTAGGTGTATTATGGAGTTTTAAGTTCACGTACGGTACTGTAAGGTGTTGTTAGGAGTTGTGTGGTGTTGTACATTATACCAACATGCTTTTCAAGATGCGAATGTGGCATACAGAGCCGTAAGATATTCTAAGTTGCCGTACGATGTTTAAATGACTCGGAGGAATTCATTAGGTTTATTATGGAATTTTAAGATTTCGTACGGTGATGTAGGGTGTTCTTAGGAGTTTTAAGGCGTCCTAAGTTATACTAACGTGCTTTTCAAGGTGCTAATGTGCAAACAGAGTCGTAAGATGTCCTAAGTTGCCGTACGATGTTCAAAGGACTCAGACGAATTCATTAGGTGTATTATGGAGTTTTAAGTTTACGTACGGTACTGTAAGTTGTTGTTAGGAGTTGTGTGGTGTTGTACATTATACCAACATGCTTTTCAAGTGCTAATGTGGCATATAGAGCCGTAAGATATTCTTAGTTGTCGTACGATGTTTAAATGACTCGGAGGAATTCATTAGGTTTATTATGGAGTTTTAAGATTTCGTACGGTGATGTAAGGTGTTCTTAGGAGTTTTAAGGCGTCCTAAGTTATACTAACGTGCTTTTCAAGGTGCTATTGTGCATACAGGGTCGTAAGATGTCTTAAGTTGTCGTTCAATGTTCAAAGGTCTCAGACGAATTCATTAGGTGTATTATGGAGTATTAAGTTTACGTACGGTAGTGTAAGGTGTTGTTAGGAGTTGTGTGGTGTTGTACATTACACCAACATGCTTTTCAAGGTGCTAATGTGGCATATAGTGACGTAAGATATTCTAAGTTGTCGTACGATGTTTGAATAAATCGGAGGAATTCATTAGGTTTATTATAGAGTATTAAGGTTTCGTACGGTGATGTAAAGTGTTCTTAGGAGTTTTAAGGCGTCTTAAGTTATAAAAACGTGCTTTTCAAGGTGCTAATGTGCATACAGAGTCGTAAGATGTCCTAAGTTGTCGTACGATGTTCAAAGGACTCAGACGAATTCATTAGGTGTATTATGGAGTTTTAAGTTTACGTACGGTACTGTAAGGTGTTGTTAGGAGTTGTGTGGTGTTGTACATTATACCAACATGCTTTTCAAGGTGCGAATGTGGCATACAGAGCCGTAAGATATTCTAAGTTGTCGTACGATGTTTAAATGACTCGGAGGAATTCATTAGGTTTATTATGGAGTTTTAAGATTTTGTACGGTGATGTAAGGTGTTCTTAAGAGTTTTAAGGCGTCCTAAGTTATACTAACCTTCTTTTTAAGGTGCTAATTTGCATACAGAGTCGTAAGATGTCCTAAGTTGTCGTACGATGTTCAAAGGAGTCAGACGAATTCATTAGGTGTATTATTGAGTTTTAAGTTTACGTACGATACTGTAAGGTGTTGTTAGGAGTTGTGTGGTGTTGTACATTATACCAACATGCTTTTCAAGGTGCTAATGTGGCATATAAAGCCGTAAGATATTTTAAGTTGTCGTACGATGTTTAAATGACTCGGAGGAATTCATTAGGTTTATTATGGAGTTTTAAGATTTCGTACGGTGATGTAAGGTGTTCTTAGGAGTTTTAAGGCGTCCTAAGTTATACTAACGTGCTTTTCAAGGTGCTAATGTGCAAACAGAGTCGTAAGAAGTCCTAAGTTGCCGTACGATGTTCAAAGGACTTAGACGATTTCATTAGGTTTATTATAGAGTTTTAAGGTTTCGTACGGTGTTGTTAGGTGTTTTTAGGAGTTTTAAGGCGTCCTAAGTAATAGTAACGTGCTTTTCAAGGTGCTAATGTGCATACAGAGTCGTAAGATGTACTAAGTTGTCGTACGGTGTTCAAAGGACTCAGACGAATTTATTAGGTGTATTATGGAGTTTTAAGTTCACGTACGGTACTGTAAGGTGTTGTTAGGAGTTGTGTGGTGTTGTACATTATACCAACATGCTTTTCAAGATGCGAATGTGGCATACAGAGCCGTAAGATATTCTAAGTTGTCGTACGATGTTTAAATGACTCGGAGGAATTCATTAGGTTTATTATGGAATTTTAAGATTTCGTACGGTGATGTAGGGTGTTCTTAGGAGTTTTAAGGCGTCCTAAGTTATACTAACGTGCTTTTCAAGGTGCTAATGTGCAAACAGAGTCGTAAGATGTCCTAAGTTGCCGTACGATGTTCAAAGGACTCAGACGAATTCATTAGGTGTATTATGGAGTTTTAAGTTTACGTACGGTACTGTAAGGTGTTGTTAGGAGTTGTGTGGTGTTGTACATTATACCAACATGCTTTTCAAGGTGCGAATGTGGCATACAGAGCCGTAAGATATTCTAAGTTGTCGTACGATGTTTAAATGACTCGGAGGAATTCATTAGGTTTATTATGGAGTTTTAAGATTTTGTACGGTGATGTAAGGTGTTCTTAGGAGTTTTAAGGCGTCCTAAGTTATACTAACCTTCTTTTTAAGGTGCTAATGTGCATACAGAGTCGTAAGATGTCCTAAGTTGTCGTACGATGTTCAAAGGAGTCAGACGAATTCATTAGGTGTATTATTGAGTTTTAAGTTTACGTACGATACTGTAAGGTGTTGTTAGGAGTTGTGTGGTGTTGTACATTATACCAACATGCTTTTCAAGGTGCTAATGTGGCATATAAAGCCGTAAGATATTTTAAGTTGTCGTACGATGTTTAAATGACTCGGAGGAATTCATTAGGTTTATTATGGAGTTTTAAGATTTCGTACGGTGATGTAAGGTGTTCTTAGGAGTTTTAAGGCGTCCTAAGTTATACTAACGTGCTTTTCAAGGTGCTAATGTGCAAACAGAGTCGTAAGAAGTCCTAAGTTGCCGTACGATGTTCAAAGGACTTAGACGATTTCATTAGGTTTATTATAGAGTTTTAAGGTTTCGTACGGTGTTGTTAGGTGTTTTTAGGAGTTTTAAGGCGTCCTAAGTAATAGTAACGTGCTTTTCAAGGTGCTAATGTGCATACAGAGTCGTAAGATGTACTAAGTTGTCGTACGATGTTCAAAGGACTCAGACGAATTTATTAGGTGTATTATGGAGTTTTAAGTTCACGTACGGTACTGTAAGGTGTTGTTAGGAGTTGTGTGGTGTTGTACATTATACCAACATGCTTTTCAAGATGCGAATGTGGCATACAGAGCCGTAAGATATTCTAAGTTGTCGTACGATGTTTAAATGACTCGGAGGAATTCATTAGGTTTATTATGGAATTTTAAGATTTCGTACGGTGATGTAGGGTGTTCTTAGGAGTTTTAAGGCGTCCTAAGTTATACTAACGTGCTTTTCAAGGTGCTAATGTGCAAACAGAGTCGTAAGATGTCCTAAGTTGCCGTACGATGTTCAAAGGACTCAGACGAATTCATTAGGTGTATTATGGAGTTTTAAGTTTACGTACGGTACTGTAAGGTGTTGTTAGGAGTTGTGTGGTGTTGTACATTATACCAACATGCTTTTCAAGGTGCGAATGTGGCATACAGAGCCGTAAGATATTCTAAGTTGTCGTACGATGTTTAAATGACTCGGAGGAATTCATTAGGTTTATTATGGAGTTTTAAGATTTTGTACGGTGATGTAAGGTGTTCTTAGGAGTTTTAAGGCGTCCTAAGTTATACTAACCTTCTTTTTAAGGTGCTAATGTGCATACAGAGTCGTAAGATGTCCTAAGTTGTCGTACGATGTTCAAAGGAGTCAGACGAATTCATTAGGTGTATTATTGAGTTTTAAGTTTACGTACGATACTGTAAGGTGTTGTTAGGAGTTGTGTGGTGTTGTACATTATACCAACATGCTTTTCAAGGTGCTAATGTGGCATATAAAGCCGTAAGATATTCTAAGTTGTCGTACGATGTTTAAATGACTCGGAGGAATTCATTAGGTTTATTATGGAGTTTTAAGATTTCGTACGGTGATGTAAGGTGTTCTTAGGAGTTTTAAGGCGTCCTAAGTTATACTAACGTGCTTTTCAAGGTGCTAATGTGCAAACAGAGTCGTAAGAAGTCCTAAGTTGCCGTACGATGTTCAAAGGACTTAGACGATTTCATTAGGTTTATTATAGAGTTTTAAGGTTTCGTACGGTGTTGTTAGGTGTTTTTAGGAGTTTTAAGGCGTCCTAAGTAATAGTAACGTGCTTTTCAAGGTGCTAATGTGCATACAGAGTCGTAAGATGTACTAAGTTGTCGTACGATGTTCAAAGGACTCAGACGAATTTATTAGGTGTATTATGGAGTTTTAAGTTCACGTACGGTACTGTAAGGTGTTGTTAGGAGTTGTGTGGTGTTGTACATTATACCAACATGCTTTTCAAGATGCGAATGTGGCATACAGAGCCGTAAGATATTCTAAGTTGTCGTACGATGTTTAAATGACTCGGAGGAATTCATTAGGTTTATTATGGAATTTTAAGATTTCGTACGGTGATGTAGGGTGTTCTTAGGAGTTTTAAGGCGTCCTAAGTTATACTAACGTGCTTTTCAAGGTGCTAATGTGCAAACAGAATCGTAAGATGTCCTAAGTTGCCGTACGATGTTCAAAGGACTCAGACGAATTCATTAGGTGTATTATGGAGTTTTAAGTTTACGTACGGTACTGTAAGGTGTTGTTAGGAGTTGTGTGGTGTTGTACATTACACCAAAATGCTTTTCAAGGTGCTAATGTGGCATATAGTGACGTAAGATATTCTAAGTTGCCGTACGATGTTTGAATAAATCGGAGGAATTCATTAGGTTTATTATGGAGTATTAAGGTTTCGTACGGTGATGTAAAGTGTTCTTAGGAGTTTTAAGGCGTCTTAAGTTATAAAAACGTGCTTTTCAAGGTGCTAATGTGCATACAGAGTCGTAAGATGTCCTAAGTTGTCGTACAATGTTCAAAGGAGTCAGACGAATTCATTAGGTGTATTATTGTGTTTTAAGTTTACGTACGATACTGTAAGGTATTGTTAGGAGTTGTGTGGTGTTGTACATTATACCAACATGCTTTTCAAGGTGCTAATGTGGCATATAGAGCCGTAAGATATTCTAAGTTGTCGTACGATGTTTAAATGACTCGGAGGAATTCATTAGGTTTATTATGGAGTTTTAAGATTTTGTACGGTGATGTAAGGTGTTCTTAAGAGTTTTAAGGCGTCCTAAGTTATACTAACCTTCTTTTTAAGGTGCTAATGTGCATACAGAGTCGTAAGATGTCCTAAGTTGTCGTACGATGTTCAAAGGAGTCAGACGAATTCATTAGGTGTATTATGGAGTTTTAAGTTTACGTACGGTACTGTAAGGTGTTGTTAGGAGTTGTGTGGTGTTGTACATTATACCAACATGCTTTTCAAGTGCTAATGTGGCATATAGAGCCGTAAGATATTCTTAGTTGTCGTACGATGTTTAAATGACTCGGAGGAATTCATTAGGTTTATTATGGAGTTTTAAGATTTCGTACGGTGATGTAAGGTGTTCTTAGGAGTTTTAAGGCGTCCTAAGTTATACTAACGTGCTTTTCAAGGTGCTATTGTGCATACAGGGTCGTAAGATGTCTTAAGTTGTCGTTCAATGTTCAAAGGTCTCAGACGAATTCATTAGGTGTATTATGGAGTATTAAGTTTACGTACGGTAGTGTAAGGTGTTGTTAGGAGTTGTGTGGTGTTGTACATTACACCAACATGCTTTTCAAGGTGCTAATGTGGCATATAGTGACGTAAGATATTCTAAGTTGTCGTACGATGTTTGAATAAATCGGAGGAATTCATTAGGTTTATTATGGAGTATTAAGGTTTCGTACGGTGATGTAAAGTGTTCTTAGGAGTTTTAAGGCGTCTTAAGTTATAAAAACGTGCTTTTCAAGGTGCTAATGTGCATACAGAGTCGTAAGATGTCCTAAGTTGTCGTACGATGTTCAAAGGACTCAGACGAATTCATTAGGTGTATTATGGAGTTTTAAGTTTACGTACGGTACTGTAAGGTGTTGTTAGGAGTTGTGTGGTGTTGTACATTATACCAACATGCTTTTCAAGGTGCGAATGTGGCATACAGAGCCGTAAGATATTCTAAGTTGTCGTACGATGTTTAAATGACTCGGAGGAATTCATTAGGTTTATTATGGAGTTTTAAGATTTTGTACGGTGATGTAAGGTGTTCTTAGGAGTTTTAAGGCGTCCTAAGTTATACTAACCTTCTTTTTAAGGTGCTAATGTGCATACAGAGTCGTAAGATGTCCTAAGTTGTCGTACGATGTTCAAAGGAGTCAGACGAATTCATTAGGTGTATTATTGAGTTTTAAGTTTACATACGATACTATAAGGTGTTGTTAGGAGTTGTGTGGTGTTGTACATTATACCAACATGCTTTTCAAGGTGCTAATGTGGCATATAAAGCCGTAAGATATTCTAAGTTGTCGTACGATGTTTAAATGACTCGGAGGAATTCATTAGGTTTATTATGTAGTTTTAAGATTTCGTACGGTGATGTAAGGTGTTCTTAGGAGTTTTAAGGCGTCCTAAGTTATACTAACGTGCTTTTCAAGGTGCTAATGTGCAAACAGAGTCGTAAGAAGTCCTAAGTTGCCGTACGATGTTCAAAGGACTTAGACGATTTCATTAGGTTTATTATAGAGTTTTAAGGTTTCGTACGGTGTTGTTAGGTGTTTTTAGGAGTTTTAAGGCGTCCTAAGTAATAGTAACGTGCTTTTCAAGGTGCTAATGTGCATACAGAGTCGTAAGATGTACTAAGTTGTCGTACGATGTTCAAAGGACTCAGACGAATTTATTAGGTGTATTATGGAGTTTTAAGTTCACGTACGGTACTGTAAGGTGTTGTTAGGAGTTGTGTGGTGTTGTACATTATACCAACATGCTTTTCAAGATGCGAATGTGGCATACAGAGCCGTAAGATATTCTAAGTTGTCGTACGATGTTTAAATGACTCGGAGGAATTCATTAGGTTTATTATGGAATTTTAAGATTTCGTACGGTGATGTAGGGTGTTCTTAGGAGTTTTAAGGCGTCCTAAGTTATACTAACGTGCTTTTCAAGGTGCTAATGTGCAAACATAGTCGTAAGATGTCCTAAGTTGCCGTACGATGTTCAAAGGACTCAGACGAATTCATTAGGTGTATTATGGAGTTTTAAGTTTACGTACGGTACTGTAAGGTGTTGTTAGGAGTTGTGTGGTGTTGTACATTATACCAACATGCTTTTCAAGGTGCGAATGTGGCATACAGAGCCGTAAGATATTCTAAGTTGTCGTACGATGTTTAAATGACTCGGAGGAATTCATTAGGTTTATTATGGAGTTTTAAGATTTTGTACGGTGATGTAAGGTGTTCTTAGGAGTTTTAAGGCGTCCTAAGTTATACTAACCTTCTTTTTAAGGTGCTAATGTGCATACAGAGTCGTAAGATGTCCTAAGTTGTCGTACGATGTTCAAAGGAGTCAGACGAATTCATTAGGTGTATTATTGAGTTTTAAGTTTACGTACGATACTGTAAGGAGTTGTTAGGAGTTGTGTGGTGTTGTACATTATACCAACATGCTTTTCAAGGTGCTAATGTGGCATATAAAGCCGTAAGATATTCTAAGTTGTCGTACGATGTTTAAATGACTCGGAGGAATTCATTAGGTTTATTATGGAGTTTTAAGATTTCGTACGGTGATGTAAGGTGTTCTTAGGAGTTTTAAGGCGTCCTAAGTTATACTAACGTGCTTTTCAAGGTGCTAATGTGCAAACAGAGTCGTAAGAAGTCCTAAGTTGCCGTACGATGTTCAAAGGACTTAGACGATTTCATTAGGTTTATTATAGAGTTTTAAGGTTTCGTACGGTGTTGTTAGGTGTTTTTAGGAGTTTTAAGGCGTCCTAAGTAATAGTAACGTGCTTTTCAAGGTGCTAATGTGCATACAGAGTCGTAAGATGTACTAAGTTGTCGTACGATGTTCAAAGGACTCAGACGAATTTATTAGGTGTATTATGGAGTTTTAAGTTCACGTACGGTACTGTAAGGTGTTGTTAGGAGTTGTGTGGTGTTGTACATTATACCAACATGCTTTTCAAGATGCGAATGTGGCATACAGAGCCGTAAGATATTCTAAGTTGTCGTACGATGTTTAAATGACTCGGAGGAATTCATTAGGTTTATTATGGAATTTTAAGATTTCGTACGGTGATGTAGGGTGTTCTTAGGAGTTTTAAGGCGTCCTAAGTTATACTAACGTGCTTTTCAAGGTGCTAATGTGCAAACAGAGTCGTAAGATGTCCTAAGTTGCCGTACGATGTTCAAAGGACTCAGACGAATTCATTAGGTGTATTATGGAGTTTTAAGTTTACGTACGGTACTGTAAGGTGTTGTTAGGAGTTGTGTGGTGTTGTACATTACACCAACATGCTTTTCAAGGTGCTAATGTGGCATATAGTGACGTAAGATATTCTAAGTTGCCGTACGATGTTTGAATAAATCGGAGGAATTCATTAGGTTTATTATGGAGTATTAAGGTTTCGTACGGTGATGTAAAGTGTTCTTAGGAGTTTTAAGGCGTCTTAAGTTATAAAAACGTGCTTTTCAAGGTGCTAATGTGCATACAGAGTCGTAAGATGTCCTAAGTTGTCGTACAATGTTCAAAGGAGTCAGACGAATTCATTAGGTGTATTATTGTGTTTTAAGTTTACGTACGATACTGTAAGGTATTGTTAGGAGTTGTGTGGTGTTGTACATTATACCAACATGCTTTTCAAGGTGCTAATGTGGCATATAGAGCCGTAAGATATTCTAAGTTGTCGTACGATGTTTAAATGACTCGGAGGAATTCATTAGGTTTATTATGGAGTTTTAAGATTTTGTACGGTGATGTAAGGTGTTCTTAAGAGTTTTAAGGCGTCCTAAGTTATACTAACCTTCTTTTTAAGGTGCTAATGTGCATACAGAGTCGTAAGATGTCCTAAGTTGTCGTACGATGTTCAAAGGAGTCAGACGAATTCATTAGGTGTATTATGGAGTTTTAAGTTTACGTATGGTACTGTAAGGTGTTGTTAGGAGTTGTGTGGTGTTGTACATTATACCAACATGCTTTTCAAGTGCTAATGTGGCATATAGAGCCGTAAGATATTCTTAGTTGTCGTACGATGTTTAAATGACTCGGAGGAATTCATTAGGTTTATTATGGAGTTTTAAGATTTCGTACGGTGATGTAAGGTGTTCTTAGGAGTTTTAAGGCGTCCTAAGTTATACTAACGTGCTTTTCAAGGTGCTATTGTGCATACAGGGTCGTAAGATGTCTTAAGTTGTCGTTCAATGTTCAAAGGTCTCAGACGAATTCATTAGGTGTATTATGGAGTATTAAGTTTACGTACGGTAGTGTAAGGTGTTGTTAGGAGTTGTGTGGTGTTGTACATTACACCAACATGCTTTTCAAGGTGCTAATGTGGCATATAGTGACGTAAGATATTCTAAGTTGTCGTACGATGTTTGAATAAATCGGAGGAATTCATTAGGTTTATTATGGAGTATTAAGGTTTCGTACGGTGATGTAAAGTGTTCTTAGGAGTTTTAAGGCGTCTTAAGTTATAAAAACGTGCTTTTCAAGGTGCTAATGTGCATACAGAGTCGAAAGATGTCCTAAGTTGTCGTACGATGTTCAAAGGACTCAGACGAATTCATTAGGTGTATTATGGAGTTTTAAGTTTACGTACGGTACTGTAAGGTGTTGTTAGGAGTTGTGTGGTGTTGTACATTATACCAACATGCTTTTCAAGGTGCGAATGTGGCATACAGAGCCGTAAGATATTCTAAGTTGTCGTACGATGTTTAAATGACTCGGAGGAATTCATTAGGTTTATTATGGAGTTTTAAGATTTTGTACGGTGATGTAAGGTGTTCTTAGGAGTTTTAAGGCGTCCTAAGTTATACTAACCTTCTTTTTAAGGTGCTAATGTGCATACAGAGTCGTAAGATGTCCTAAGTTGTCGTACGATGTTCAAAGGAGTCAGACGAATTCATTAGGTGTATTATTGAGTTTTAAGTTTACATACGATACTATAAGGTGTTGTTAGGAGTTGTGTGGTGTTGTACATTATACCAACATGCTTTTCAAGGTGCTAATGTGGCATATAAAGCCGTAAGATATTCTAAGTTGTCGTACGATGTTTAAATGACTCGGAGGAATTCATTAGGTTTATTATGTAGTTTTAAGATTTCGTACGGTGATGTAAGGTGTTCTTAGGAGTTTTAAGGCGTCCTAAGTTATACTAACGTGCTTTTCAAGGTGCTAATGTGCAAACAGAGTCGTAAGAAGTCCTAAGTTGCCGTACGATGTTCAAAGGACTTAGACGATTTCATTAGGTTTATTATAGAGTTTTAAGGTTTCGTACGGTGTTGTTAGGTGTTTTTAGGAGTTTTAAGGCGTCCTAAGTAATAGTAACGTGCTTTTCAAGGTGCTAATGTGCATATAGAGTCGTAAGATGTACTAAGTTGTCGTACGATGTTCAAAGGACTCAGACGAATTTATTAGGTGTATTATGGAGTTTTAAGTTCACGTACGGTACTGTAAGGTGTTGTTAGGAGTTGTGTGGTGTTGTACATTATACCAACATGCTTTTCAAGATGCGAATGTGGCATACAGAGCCGTAAGATATTCTAAGTTGTCGTACGATGTTTAAATGACTCGGAGGAATTCATTAGGTTTATTATGGAATTTTAAGATTTCGTACGGTGATGTAGGGTGTTCTTAGGAGTTTTAAGGCGTCCTAAGTTATACTAACGTGCTTTTCAAGGTGCTAATGTGCAAACAGAGTCGTAAGATGTCCTAAGTTGCCGTACGATGTTCAAAGGACTCAGACGAATTCATTAGGTGTATTATGGAGTTTTAAGTTTACGTACGGTACTGTAAGGTGTTGTTAGGAGTTGTGTGGTGTTGTACATTACACCAACATGCTTTTCAAGGTGCTAATGTGGCATATAGTGACGTAAGATATTCTAAGTTGCCGTACGATGTTTGAATAAATCGGAGGAATTCATTAGGTTTATTATGGAGTATTAAGGTTTCGTACGGTGATGTAAAGTGTTCTTAGGAGTTTTAAGGCGTCTTAAGTTATAAAAACGTGCTTTTCAAGGTGCTAATGTGCATACAGAGTCGTAAGATGTCCTAAGTTGTCGTACAATGTTCAAAGGAGTCAGACGAATTCATTAGGTGTATTATTGTGTTTTAAGTTTACGTGCGATACTGTAAGGTGTTGTTAGGAGTTGTGTGGTGTTGTACATTATACCAACATGCTTTTCAAGGTGCTAATGTGGCATATAGAGCCGTAAGATATTCTAAGTTGTCGTACGATGTTTAAATGACTCGGAGGAATTCATTAGGTTTATTATGGAGTTTTAAGATTTTGTACGGTGATGTAAGGTGTTCTTAAGAGTTTTAAGGCGTCCTAAGTTATACTAACCTTCTTTTTAAGGTGCTAATGTGCATACAGAGTCGTAAGATGTCCTAAGTTGTCGTACGATGTTCAAAGGAGTCAGACGAATTCATTAGGTGTATTATGGAGTTTTAAGTTTACGTACGGTACTGTAAGGTGTTGTTAGGAGTTGTGTGGTGTTGTACATTATACCAACATGCTTTTCAAGTGCTAATGTGGCATATAGAGCCGTAAGATATTCTTAGTTGTCGTACGATGTTTAAATGACTCGGAGGAATTCATTAGGTTTATTATGGAGTTTTAAGATTTCGTACGGTGATGTAAGGTGTTCTTAGGAGTTTTAAGGCGTCCTAAGTTATACTAACGTGCTTTTCAAGGTGCTATTGTGCATACAGGGTCGTAAGATGTCTTAAGTTGTCGTTCAATGTTCAAAGGTCTCAGACGAATTCATTAGGTGTATTATGGAGTATTAAGTTTACGTACGGTAGTGTAAGGTGTTGTTAGGAGTTGTGTGGTGTTGTACATTACACCAACATGCTTTTCAAGGTGCTAATGTGGCATATAGTGACGTAAGATATTCTAAGTGGTCGTACGATGTTTGAATAAATCGGAGGAATTCATTAGGTTTATTATGGAGTATTAAGGTTTCGTACGGTGATGTAAAGTGTTCTTAGGAGTTTTAAGGCGTCTTAAGTTATAAAAACGTGCTTTTCAAGGTGCTAATGTGCATAAAGAGTCGTAAGATGTCCTAAGTTGTCGTACGATGTTCAAAGGACTCAGACGAATTCATTAGGTGTATTATGGAGTTTTAAGTTTACGTACGGTACTGTAAGGTGTTGTTAGGAGTTGTGTGGTGTTGTACATTATACCAACATGCTTTTCAAGGTGCGAATGTGGCATACAGAGCCGTAAGATATTCTAAGTTGTCGTACGATGTTTAAATGACTCGGAGGAATTCATTAGGTTTATTATGGAGTTTTAAGATTTTGTACGGTGATGTAAGGTGTTCTTAAGAGTTTTAAGGCGTCCTAAGTTATACTAACCTTCTTTTTAAGGTGCTAATTTGCATACAGAGTCGTAAGATGTCCTAAGTTGTCGTACGATGTTCAAAGGAGTCAGACGAATTCATTAGGTGTATTATTGAGTTTTAAGTTTACGTACGATACTGTAAGGTGTTGTTAGGAGTTGTGTGGTGTTGTACATTATACCAACATGCTTTTCAAGGTGCTAATGTGGCATATAAAGCCGTAAGATATTTTAAGTTGTCGTACGATGTTTAAATGACTCGGAGGAATTCATTAGGTTTATTATGGAGTTTTAAGATTTCGTACGGTGATGTAAGGTGTTCTTAGGAGTTTTAAGGCGTCCTAAGTTATACTAACGTGCTTTTCAAGGTGCTAATGTGCAAACAGAGTCGTAAGAAGTCCTAAGTTGCCGTACGATGTTCAAAGGACTTAGACGATTTCATTAGGTTTATTATAGAGTTTTAAGGTTTCGTACGGTGTTGTTAGGTGTTTTTAGGAGTTTTAAGGCGTCCTAAGTAATAGTAACGTGCTTTTCAAGGTGCTAATGTGCATACAGAGTCGTAAGATGTCCTAAGTTATCGTACGATGTACAAAGGACTCAGACGAATTCATTAGGTGTATTATGAAGTTTTAAGGTTACATACGATACTGTAAGGTGTTGTGTGGTATTGTACATTATACCAACATGTTTTTCAAGGTGCTAATGTGGCATATAGAGCCGTAAGATATTCTTAGTTGTCGTACGATGTTTGAATGACTCGGAGGAATTCATTAGGTTTATTATGGAGTTTTAAGATTTCGTACGTTGATGTAAGGTGTTCTTAGGAGTTTTAAGGCGTCCTAAGTTATACTAACGTGCTTTTCAAGGTGCTAATGTGAATACAGAGTCGTAGGATGTTCTAAGTTGTCGTACGATGTTAAAAAGACTCAGATGAATTCATTAGGTGTATTATGGAGTTTTAAGTTTACGTACGGTACTGTTAGGTGTTGTTGGGAGTTGTGTGGTGTTGTACATTATACCAACATGCTTTTCAAGGTGCGAATGTGGCATACAGAGCCGTTAGATATTCTAAGTTGCCGTACGATGTTTAAATGACTCTGAGGAATTCATTAGGTTTATTTTGGTGTTTTAAGATGTCGTACCGTGATGTAAGGTGTTCTTAGGAGTTTTAAGGCGTCCTAAGTTATACTAACGTGCTTTTCAAGGTGCTAATGTTCATACAGAGTCGTAAGATGTTCTAAGTTGTCGTACGATGTTCAAAAGACTCAGACGAATTCATTAGGTGTATTATGGAGTTTTAAGTTTACGTACGGTACTGTAAGGTGTTGTTAGGAGTTGTGTGGTGTTGTACATTATACCAGGATGCTTTTCAAGGTGCGAATGTGGCATACAGAGCCGTAAGATATCCTAAGTTGTCGTACGATGTTTAAATGACTCGGAGGAATTCATTAGGTTTATTTTGGAGTTTTAAGATTTCGTACCGTGATGTAAGGTGTTCTTAGG
The DNA here is from genome assembly GCA_030867185.1 of Tagetes erecta. Taxonomy (NCBI): domain Eukaryota; kingdom Viridiplantae; phylum Streptophyta; class Magnoliopsida; order Asterales; family Asteraceae; genus Tagetes; species Tagetes erecta. The sequence continues at coordinate 18,452,714 of CM061497.1, read as the reverse complement.
AGTTTTAAGGCGTCCTAAGTTATACTAACGTGCTTTTCAAGGTGCTAATATTCATACAGAGTCGTAAGATGTTCTAAGTTGTCGTACGATGTTCAAAAGACTCTGACGAATTCATTAGGTGTATTATGGAGTTTTAAGTTTACGTACGGTATTGTAACGTGTTGTTAGGAGGTGTGTGGTGTTGTACATTATACCAACATGCTTTTCAAGTGCTAATGTGGCATATAGAGCCGTAAGATATTCTTAGTTGTCGTACGATGTTTAAATGACTCGGAGGAATTCATTAGGTTTATTATGAAGTTTTAAGATTTCGTACGGTGATGTAAGGTGTTCTTAGGAGTTTTAAGGCGTCCTAAGTTATACTAACGTGCTTTTCAAGGTGCTAATGTGCATACAGAGTCGTACGATGTCCTAAGTTGTCGTACAATGTTCAAAGGTCTCAGACGAATTCATTAGGTGTATTATGGAGTTTTAAGTTTACGTAGGGTACTGTAAGGTGTTGTTAGGAGTTGTGTGGTGTTGTACATTACACCAACATGCTTTTCAAGGTGCTAATGTGGCATATAGTGACGTAAGATATTCTAAGTTGCCGTACGATGTTTGAATAAATCGGAGGAATTCATTAGGTTTATTATCGAGTATTAAGGTTTCGTACGGTGATGTAAAGTGTTCTTAGGAGTTTTAAGGCGTCTTAAGTTATAAAAACGTGCTTTTCAAGGTGCTAATGTGCATACAGAGTCGTAAGATGTCCTAAGTTGTCGTACAATGTTCAAAGGTCTCAGACGAATTCATTAGGTGTATTACGGAGTTTTAAGTTTACGTACGGTACTGTAAGGTGTTGTTTGGAGTTGTGTGGTGTTGTACATTACACCAACATGCTTTTCAAGGTGCTAATGTGGCATATAGTGACGTAAGATATTCTAAGTTGTCGTACGATGTTTGAATAAATCGGAGGAATTCATTAGGTTTATTATGGAGTATTAAGGTTTCGTACGGTGATGTAAAGTGTTCTTAGGAGTTTTAAGGCGTCTTAAGTTATAAAAACGTGCTTTTTTTTTTGGGTAAAGGGTTACCCCGGTGATTCTATTATAAAGACAACCGTCAATGAAGTACAAGTAGTGAGGATGTGTTCCACACTAATTCATATATGGGACAAACCCCATATATGTGAACAAAAACAACTAAACATCTAATTCAAAAATAAACAAACTAACAAGCCATCCATAAAGAATTGACAAAACAGCCAAAACTTGCCAAAAAGTCCCCATCCATTAGCCACCATCATCGAAAATGTAATTCCCACCATAGAAAATCCACCTCAAAGAACTGGAAGCTCTACTATCCATTGGAAACCATTGAAGAGGAGGATATCGCCCCTGCTTTATCTCGAGTTATATCTCTAGATTCGTCATAAATAACTTCAACCTCTTCCTCATCCAAGACTTCAATCCCATCACTATCCAATTTGTCCTTCTCTTTAATAGATTTCAATGTCCCCTCATCGTTCATATTTACTGAAGTAAGGACACTAAAAGAGTTTTGAATATGGGTTTTTGAGGGGTCTCTACTTTTCACATCCAAAGTTGAGGGTTTAGCCCCCACCATTTTCTTGTAATCCAGCGATCTATACTCAAATTTTTGTTTCTGGTTATTAACCTGAAACCCACTCTTCTTAGCCGTTTTCCTACCCTTTACATCAGTAAAACCATCCCCATTTACCTTAGGATTAGGTGTGGTTTTAGATGTAACACATACCTGTTTAGGGCATTCTTCATTTCCATGTCCAAACACACAACACCGCGCACACCTCGGGGCGTCCACTCATACTCCACACCAACAGTCTCAGTGACATATTTACCTTCATCCACATCAGGAATAGCCATAGATAATACATCTTTAAACTCATGCTCAGCTGGAATTTCAATAAGTGCCCTTGCATAGCTACTTCTTCCCCAGCTTTCAGAACACATAGATGTGGTATAGGAATCTAGTAACCTAGGAGAGCCAATCTTTGAAGCTAGCATGCTTAAACCATCATCCGTATAAGCTGCAATAGGAACATCATGCAATTTAACCCAAACCGCTACTTTCTTAATGTCTTCTTTTTTAAGGATACTAGTAGGAGACCATGTATTGAGCAAGATCGGTTTATTGCGAATCAACCAAGGTCCTCCTTCAAGTACTTCAAGCATACCCTTGTTATCAGCAAATTTGAAGAAAAAGAAGCCATTTGCATTCATCATACATTTTTGAAGACCATACTTTTTCCAATTTATTTGCACAAAGTGCTCGACAACCGGATATGCAACCCTATCCCCTAGAAAATACCCATATAGTGTGAAAGCTAATTTATTTTGGACTATTTTAATAGATTCCCTAGGAAGAACCACATCAACACCTTGTTGTATATCCAATGACTCCAAAAAACGGAAATTAACCTTGTTCTTTGACGTACCAGTTTGTAGAGTAGCAGCATAAGAACCCACATTAGAACTAATAACCTGGCCACCATTTGAACTCTGCACTTTTTCAGCCAACTCAGATTGAGAACCTGAACCAATGTTAATCAACTTACCACGACGAGGAATAAGAGGTTTTCCATCAATGTTAACCACTTTACGAGCAATACCGTCCAATTCCTTATCAATCTCATCTTGAAATTTGACTTTGCGAGCTCTAGTAGGTGTAGACCCAACGTTAGCATCAAGTATTGCCTCCATTAAATCTCAACTCGAAATATAAGTAGGGTTTAGGGAAACCCTAATGCGGCAGCCCAAATCAGCCTCCACAAACCCTAATTCACGGATTTAAGGAGTATTACCACAACCCTAATGAGTTTGAGTTACAGGAACAACCAGATTTGTGCAAGGAAACAATGCAACGACCAGATTGAAATAGCCGCCACAAACCCTAATTCGTGAATTGGACTAACGAAATACCAATCAACAAACTTCTGAAAACCAGCAACAAAAAACGACCTCTCTCTATATCTAGATCAGAACCCAAACGTAAACAAGAAGGCAAAATCCAAGAACCAAGGTTAAACCAATATCACACACAAAAAAACGAAAAAAACCCTAATCCTAGACTAAGACGGCGATAAACAGAAATCGCCATGTCTAGGGAGAGAGATTGGGTATTTTTATAAAAACGTGCTTTTCAAGGTGCTAATGTGCATACAGAGTCGTAAGATGTCCTAAGTTGTCGTACGATGTTCAAAGGACTCAGACGAATTCATTAGGTGTATTATTGAGTTTTAAGTTTACGTACGATACTGTAAGGTGTTGTTAGGAGTTGTGTGGTGTTGTACATTATACCAGGATGCTTTTCAAGGTGCGAATGTGGCATACAGAGCCGTAAGATATTCTAAATTGTCGTACGATGTTTAAATGACTCGGAGGAATTCATTAGGTTTATTTTGGAGTTTTAAGATTTCATACCGTGATGTAAGGTGTTCTTAGGAGTTTTAAGGCGTCCTAAGTTATACTAACGTGCTTTTCACGGTGCTAATGTTCATACAGAGTCGTAAGATGTTCTAAGTTGTCGTACGATGTTCAAAAGACTCAGACGAATTCATTAGGTGTATTATGGAGTTTTAAGTTTATGTACGGTACTGTAAGGTGTTGTTAGGAGTTGTGTGGTGTTGTACATTATACCAACATGCTTTTCAAGGTGCGAATGTGGCATACAGAGCCGTAAGATATCCTAAGTTGTCGTACGATGTTTAAATGACTCGGAGGAATTCATTAGGTTTATTATGGAGTTTTAAGATTTCGTACAGTGATGTAAGGTGTTCTTAGGAGTTTTAAGGCGTCCTAGGTTATACTAACGTGCTTTTCAAGGAGCAAATGTGCATATAAAGTCGTAAGATGTCCTAAGTTATCGTACGATGTACAAAGGACTCAGACGAATTCATTAGGTGTATTATGAAGGTTTAAGGTTACATACGATACTGTAAGGTGTTGTGTGGTGTTGTACATTATACCAACATGTTTTTCAAGGTGCTAATGTGGCATATAGAGCCGTAAGATATTCTTAGTTGCCGTACGATGTTTGAATGACTCGGAGGAATTCATTAGGTTTATTATGGAGTTTTCAGATTTCGTACGTTGATGTAAGGTGTTCTTAGGAGTTTTAAGGCGTCCTAAGTTATACTAACGTGCTTTTCAAGGTGCTAATGTGAATACAGAGTCGTAAGATGTTTTAAGTTGTCGTACGATGTTAAAAAGACTCAGACGAATTCATTAGGTGTATTATGGAGTTTTAAGTTTACGTACGGTACTGTTAGTTGTTGTTGGAAGTTGTGTGGTGTTGTACATTATACCAACATGCTTTTCAAGGTGCGAATGTGGCAAACAGAGCCGTTAGATATTCTAAGTTGTCGTACGATGTTTAAATGACTCGGAGGAATTCATTAGGTTTATTTTGGAGTTTTAAGATTTCGTACCGTGATGTAAGGTGTTCTTAGGAGTTTTAAGGCGTCCTAAGTTATACTAACGTGCTTTTCAAGGTGCTAATGTTCATACAGAGTCGTAAGATGTTCTAAGTTGTCGTACGATGTTCAAAAGACTCAGACGAATTCATTAGGTGTATTATGGAGTTTTAAGTTTACGTACGGTACTGTAAGGTGTTGTTAGGAGTTGTGTGGTGTTGTACATTATACCAAGATGCTTTTCAAGGTGCGAATGTGGCATACAGAGCCGTAAGATATCCTAAGTTGTCGTACGATGTTTAAATGACTCGGAGGAATTCATTAGGTTTATTTTGGAGTTTTAAGATTTCGTACCATGATGTAAGGTGTTCTTAGGAGTTTTAAGGCGTCCTAAGTTATACTAACGTGCTTTTCAAGGTGCTAATGTTCATACAGAGTCGTAAGATGTTCTAAGTTGTCGTACGATGTTCAAAAGACTCTGACGAATTCATTAGGTGTATTATGGAGTTTTAAGTTTACAGGAACAACCAGATTTGTGCAAGGAAACAATGCAACGACCAGATTGAAATAGCCGCCACAAACCCTAATTCGTGAATTGGACTAACGAAATACCAATCAACAAACTTCTGAAAACCAGCAACAAAAAACGACCTCTCTCTATATCTAGATCAGAACCCAAACGTAAACAAGAAGGCAAAATCCAAGAACCAAGGTTAAACCAATATCACACACAAAAAAACGAAAAAAACCCTAATCCTAGACTAAGACGGCGATAAACAGAAATCGCCATGTCTAGGGAGAGAGATTGGGTATTTTTATAAAAACGTGCTTTTCAAGGTGCTAATGTGCATACAGAGTCGTAAGATGTCCTAAGTTGTCGTACGATGTTCAAAGGACTCAGACGAATTCATTAGGTGTATTATTGAGTTTTAAGTTTACGTACGATACTGTAAGGTGTTGTTAGGAGTTGTGTGGTGTTGTACATTATACCAGGATGCTTTTCAAGGTGCGAATGTGGCATACAGAGCCGTAAGATATTCTAAATTGTCGTACGATGTTTAAATGACTCGGAGGAATTCATTAGGTTTATTTTGGAGTTTTAAGATTTCATACCGTGATGTAAGGTGTTCTTAGGAGTTTTAAGGCGTCCTAAGTTATACTAACGTGCTTTTCACGGTGCTAATGTTCATACAGAGTCGTAAGATGTTCTAAGTTGTCGTACGATGTTCAAAAGACTCAGACGAATTCATTAGGTGTATTATGGAGTTTTAAGTTTATGTACGGTACTGTAAGGTGTTGTTAGGAGTTGTGTGGTGTTGTACATTATACCAACATGCTTTTCAAGGTGCGAATGTGGCATACAGAGCCGTAAGATATCCTAAGTTGTCGTACGATGTTTAAATGACTCGGAGGAAATCATTAGGTTTATTATGGAGTTTTAAGATTTCGTACAGTGATGTAAGGTGTTCTTAGGAGTTTTAAGGCGTCCTAGGTTATACTAACGTGCTTTTCAAGGAGCAAATGTGCATATAAAGTCGTAAGATGTCCTAAGTTATCGTACGATGTACAAAGGACTCAGACGAATTCATTAGGTGTATTATGAAGTTTTAAGGTTACATACGATACTGTAAGGTGTTGTGTGGTGTTGTACATTATACCAACATGTTTTTCAAGGTGCTAATGTGGCATATAGAGCCGTAAGATATTCTTAGTTGCCGTACGATGTTTGAATGACTCGGAGGAATTCATTAGGTTTATTATGGAGTTTTCAGATTTCGTACGTTGATGTAAGGTGTTCTTAGGAGTTTTAAGGCGTCCTAAGTTATACTAACGTGCTTTTCAAGGTGCTAATGTGAATACAGAGTCGTAAGATGTTTTAAGTTGTCGTACGATGTTAAAAAGACTCAGACGAATTCATTAGGTGTATTATGGAGTTTTAAGTTTACGTACGGTACTGTTAGTTGTTGTTGGAAGTTGTGTGGTGTTGTACATTATACCAACATGCTTTTCAAGGTGCGAATGTGGCAAACAGAGCCGTTAGATATTCTAAGTTGTCGTACGATGTTTAAATGACTCGGAGGAATTCATTAGGTTTATTTTGGAGTTTTAAGATTTCGTACCGTGATGTAAGGTGTTCTTAGGAGTTTTAAGGCGTCCTAAGTTATACTAACGTGCTTTTCAAGGTGCTAATGTTCATACAGAGTCGTAAGATGTTCTAAGTTGTCGTACGATGTTCAAAAGACTCAGACGAATTCATTAGGTGTATTATGGAGTTTTAAGTTTACGTACGGTACTGTAAGGTGTTGTTAGGAGTTGTGTGGTGTTGTACATTATACCAAGATGCTTTTCAAGGTGCGAATGTGGCATACAGAGCCGTAAGATATCCTAAGTTGTCGTACGATGTTTAAATGACTCGGAGGAATTCATTAGGTTTATTTTGGAGTTTTAAGATTTCGTACCATGATGTAAGGTGTTCTTAGGAGTTTTAAGGCGTCCTAAGTTATACTAACGTGCTTTTCAAGGTGCTAATGTTCATACAGAGTCGTAAGATGTTCTAAGTTGTCGTACGATGTTCAAAAGACTCTGACGAATTCATTAGGTGTATTATGGAGTTTTAAGTTTACAGGAACAACCAGATTTGTGCAAGGAAACAATGCAACGACCAGATTGAAATAGCCGCCACAAACCCTAATTCGTGAATTGGACTAACGAAATACCAATCAACAAACTTCTGAAAACCAGCAACAAAAAACGACCTCTCTCTATATCTAGATCAGAACCCAAACGTAAACAAGAAGGCAAAATCCAAGAACCAAGGTTAAACCAATATCACACACAAAAAAACGAAAAAAACCCTAATCCTAGACTAAGACGGCGATAAACAGAAATCGCCATGTCTAGGGAGAGAGATTGGGTATTTTTATAAAAACGTGCTTTTCAAGGTGCTAATGTGCATACAGAGTCGTAAGATGTCCTAAGTTGTCGTACGATGTTCAAAGGACTCAGACGAATTCATTAGGTGTATTATTGAGTTTTAAGTTTACGTACGATACTGTAAGGTGTTGTTAGGAGTTGTGTGGTGTTGTACATTATACCAGGATGCTTTTCAAGGTGCGAATGTGGCATACAGAGCCGTAAGATATTCTAAATTGTCGTACGATGTTTAAATGACTCGGAGGAATTCATTAGGTTTATTTTGGAGTTTTAAGATTTCATACCGTGATGTAAGGTGTTCTTAGGAGTTTTAAGGCGTCCTAAGTTATACTAACGTGCTTTTCACGGTGCTAATGTTCATACAGAGTCGTAAGATGTTCTAAGTTGTCGTACGATGTTCAAAAGACTCAGACGAATTCATTAGGTGTATTATGGAGTTTTAAGTTTATGTACGGTACTGTAAGGTGTTGTTAGGAGTTGTGTGGTGTTGTACATTATACCAACATGCTTTTCAAGGTGCGAATGTGGCATACAGAGCCGTAAGATATCCTAAGTTGTCGTACGATGTTTAAATGACTCGGAGGAAATCATTAGGTTTATTATGGAGTTTTAAGATTTCGTACAGTGATGTAAGGTGTTCTTAGGAGTTTTAAGGCGTCCTAGGTTATACTAACGTGCTTTTCAAGGAGCAAATGTGCATATAAAGTCGTAAGATGTCCTAAGTTATCGTACGATGTACAAAGGACTCAGACGAATTCATTAGGTGTATTATGAAGTTTTAAGGTTACATACGATACTGTAAGGTGTTGTGTGGTGTTGTACATTATACCAACATGTTTTTCAAGGTGCTAATGTGGCATATAGAGCCGTAAGATATTCTTAGTTGCCGTACGATGTTTGAATGACTCGGAGGAATTCATTAGGTTTATTATGGAGTTTTCAGATTTCGTACGTTGATGTAAGGTGTTCTTAGGAGTTTTAAGGCGTCCTAAGTTATACTAACGTGCTTTTCAAGGTGCTAATGTGAATACAGAGTCGTAAGATGTTTTAAGTTGTCGTACGATGTTAAAAAGACTCAGACGAATTCATTAGGTGTATTATGGAGTTTTAAGTTTACGTACGGTACTGTTAGTTGTTGTTGGAAGTTGTGTGGTGTTGTACATTATACCAACATGCTTTTCAAGGTGCGAATGTGGCAAACAGAGCCGTTAGATATTCTAAGTTGTCGTACGATGTTTAAATGACTCGGAGGAATTCATTAGGTTTATTTTGGAGTTTTAAGATTTCGTACCGTGATGTAAGGTGTTCTTAGGAGTTTTAAGGCGTCCTAAGTTATACTAACGTGCTTTTCAAGGTGCTAATGTTCATACAGAGTCGTAAGATGTTCTAAGTTGTCGTACGATGTTCAAAAGACTCAGACGAATTCATTAGGTGTATTATGGAGTTTTAAGTTTACGTACGGTACTGTAAGGTGTTGTTAGGAGTTGTGTGGTGTTGTACATTATACCAAGATGCTTTTCAAGGTGCGAATGTGGCATACAGAGCCGTAAGATATCCTAAGTTGTCGTACGATGTTTAAATGACTCGGAGGAATTCATTAGGTTTATTTTGGAGTTTTAAGATTTCGTACCATGATGTAAGGTGTTCTTAGGAGTTTTAAGGCGTCCTAAGTTATACTAACGTGCTTTTCAAGGTGCTAATGTTCATACAGAGTCGTAAGATGTTCTAAGTTGTCGTACGATGTTCAAAAGACTCTGACGAATTCATTAGGTGTATTATGGAGTTTTAAGTTTACAGGAACAACCAGATTTGTGCAAGGAAACAATGCAACGACCAGATTGAAATAGCCGCCACAAACCCTAATTCGTGAATTGGACTAACGAAATACCAATCAACAAACTTCTGAAAACCAGCAACAAAAAACGACCTCTCTCTATATCTAGATCAGAACCCAAACGTAAACAAGAAGGCAAAATCCAAGAACCAAGGTTAAACCAATATCACACACAAAAAAACGAAAAAAACCCTAATCCTAGACTAAGACGGCGATAAACAGAAATCGCCATGTCTAGGGAGAGAGATTGGGTATTTTTATAAAAACGTGCTTTTCAAGGTGCTAATGTGCATACAGAGTCGTAAGATGTCCTAAGTTGTCGTACGATGTTCAAAGGACTCAGACGAATTCATTAGGTGTATTATTGAGTTTTAAGTTTACGTACGATACTGTAAGGTGTTGTTAGGAGTTGTGTGGTGTTGTACATTATACCAGGATGCTTTTCAAGGTGCGAATGTGGCATACAGAGCCGTAAGATATTCTAAATTGTCGTACGATGTTTAAATGACTCGGAGGAATTCATTAGGTTTATTTTGGAGTTTTAAGATTTCATACCGTGATGTAAGGTGTTCTTAGGAGTTTTAAGGCGTCCTAAGTTATACTAACGTGCTTTTCACGGTGCTAATGTTCATACAGAGTCGTAAGATGTTCTAAGTTGTCGTACGATGTTCAAAAGACTCAGACGAATTCATTAGGTGTATTATGGAGTTTTAAGTTTATGTACGGTACTGTAAGGTGTTGTTAGGAGTTGTGTGGTGTTGTACATTATACCAACATGCTTTTCAAGGTGCGAATGTGGCATACAGAGCCGTAAGATATCCTAAGTTGTCGTACGATGTTTAAATGACTCGGAGGAAATCATTAGGTTTATTATGGAGTTTTAAGATTTCGTACAGTGATGTAAGGTGTTCTTAGGAGTTTTAAGGCGTCCTAGGTTATACTAACGTGCTTTTCAAGGAGCAAATGTGCATATAAAGTCGTAAGATGTCCTAAGTTATCGTACGATGTACAAAGGACTCAGACGAATTCATTAGGTGTATTATGAAGTTTTAAGGTTACATACGATACTGTAAGGTGTTGTGTGGTGTTGTACATTATACCAACATGTTTTTCAAGGTGCTAATGTGGCATATAGAGCCGTAAGATATTCTTAGTTGCCGTACGATGTTTGAATGACTCGGAGGAATTCATTAGGTTTATTATGGAGTTTTCAGATTTCGTACGTTGATGTAAGGTGTTCTTAGGAGTTTTAAGGCGTCCTAAGTTATACTAACGTGCTTTTCAAGGTGCTAATGTGAATACAGAGTCGTAAGATGTTTTAAGTTGTCGTACGATGTTAAAAAGACTCAGACGAATTCATTAGGTGTATTATGGAGTTTTAAGTTTACGTACGGTACTGTTAGTTGTTGTTGGAAGTTGTGTGGTGTTGTACATTATACCAACATGCTTTTCAAGGTGCGAATGTGGCAAACAGAGCCGTTAGATATTCTAAGTTGTCGTACGATGTTTAAATGACTCGGAGGAATTCATTAGGTTTATTTTGGAGTTTTAAGATTTCGTACCGTGATGTAAGGTGTTCTTAGGAGTTTTAAGGCGTCCTAAGTTATACTAACGTGCTTTTCAAGGTGCTAATGTTCATACAGAGTCGTAAGATGTTCTAAGTTGTCGTACGATGTTCAAAAGACTCAGACGAATTCATTAGGTGTATTATGGAGTTTTAAGTTTACGTACGGTACTGTAAGGTGTTGTTAGGAGTTGTGTGGTGTTGTACATTATACCAAGATGCTTTTCAAGGTGCGAATGTGGCATACAGAGCCGTAAGATATCCTAAGTTGTCGTACGATGTTTAAATGACTCGGAGGAATTCATTAGGTTTATTTTGGAGTTTTAAGATTTCGTACCATGATGTAAGGTGTTCTTAGGAGTTTTAAGGCGTCCTAAGTTATACTAACGTGCTTTTCAAGGTGCTAATGTTCATACAGAGTCGTAAGATGTTCTAAGTTGTCGTACGATGTTCAAAAGACTCTGACGAATTCATTAGGTGTATTATGGAGTTTTAAGTTTACGTACGGTATTGTAACGTGTTGTTAGGAGGTGTGTGGTGTTGTACATTATACCAACATGCTTTTCAAGTGCTAATGTGGCATATAGAGCCGTAAGATATTCTTAGTTGTCGTACGATGTTTAAATGACTCGGAGGAATTCATTAGGTTTATTATGGAGTTTTAAAATTTCGTACGGTGATGTAAGGTGTTCTTAGGAGTTTTAAGGCGTCCTAAGTTATACTAACGTGCTTTTCAAGGTGCTAATGTGCATACAGAGTCGTAAGATGTCCTAAGTTGTCGTACAATGTTCAAAGGTCTCAGACGAATTCATTAGGTGTATTACGGAGTTTTAAGTTTACGTACGGTACTGTAAGGTGTTGTTTGGAGTTGTGTGGTGTTGTACATTACACCAACATGCTTTTCAAGGTGCTAATGTGGCATATAGTGACGTAAGATATTCTAAGTTGCCGTACGATGTTTGAATAAATCGGAGGAATTCATTAGGTTTATTATGGAGTATTAAGGTTTCGTACGGTGATGTAAAGTGTTCTTAGGAGTTTTAAGGCGTCTTAAGTTATAAAAACGTGCTTTTCAAGGTGCTAATGTGCATACAGAGTCGTAAGATGTCCTAAGTTGTCGTACGATGTTCAAAGGACTCAGACGAATTCATTAGGTGTATTATTGAGTTTTAAGTTTACGTACGATACTGTAAGGTGTTGTTAGGAGTTGTGTGGTGTTGTACATTATACCAGGATGCTTTTCAAGGTGCGAATGTGGCATACAGAGCCGTAAGATATTCTAAGTTGTCGTACGATGTTTAAATGACTCGGAGGAATTCATTAGGTTTATTTTGGAGTTTTAAGATTTCATACCGTGATGTAAGGTGTTCTTAGGAGTTTTAAGGCGTCCTAAGTTATACTAACGTGCTTTTCAAGGTGCTAATGTTCATATAGAGTCGTAAGATGTTCTAAGTTGTCGTACGATGTTTAATGGACTCAGACGAATTCATTAAGTGTGTTATGGGGTTTTAAGTTTACGTACGGTACTGTAAGGTGTTGTTAGGAGTTGTGTGGTGTTGTACATTACACCAACATGCTTTTCAAGGTGCTAATGTGGCATATAGTGACGTAAGATATTCTAAGTTGCCGTACGATGTTTGAATAAATCGGAGGAATTCATTAGGTTTATTATGGAGTATTAAGGTTTCGTACGGTGATGTAAAGTGTTCTTAGGAGTTTTAAGGCGTCTTAAGTTATAAAAACGTGCTTTTCAAGGTGCTAATGTGCATACAGAGTCGTAAGATGTCCTAAGTTGTCGTACGATGTTCAAAGGACTCAGACGAATTCATTAGGTGTATTATTGAGTTTTAAGTTTACGTAAGATACTGTAAGGTGTTGTTAGGAGTTGTGTGGTGTTGTACATTATGCCAGGATGCTTTTCAAGGTGCGAATGTGGCATACAGAGCCGTAAGATATTCTAAGTTGCCGTACGATTTTAAATGACTCGGAGGAATTCATTAGGTTTATTTTGGAGTTTTCAGATTTCGTACCGTGATGTAAGGTGTTCTTAGGAGTTTTAAGGCGTCCTAAGTTATACTAACGTGCTTTTCAAGGTGCTAATGTTCATACAGAGTCGTAAGATGTTCTAAGTTGTCGTACGATGTTCAAAAGACTCAGACGAATTCATTAGGTGTATTATGGAGTTTTAAGTTTACGTACGGTACTGTAAGGTGTTGTTAGGAGTTGTGTGGTGTTGTACATTATACCAACATGCTTTTCAAGGTGCGAATGTGGCATACAGAGCCGTAAGATATCCTAAGTTGTCGTACGATGTTTAAATGACTCGGAGGAATTCATTAGGTTTATTATGGAGTTTTAAGATTTCGTACAGTGATGTAAGGTGTTCTTAGGAGTTTTAAGGCGTCCTAGGTTATACTAACGTGCTTTTCAAGGAGCAAATGTGCATATAAAGTCGTAAGATGTCCTAAGTTATCGTACGATGTACAAAGGACTCAGACGAATTCATTAGGTGTATTATGAAGTTTTAAGGTTACATACGATACTGTAAGGTGTTGTGTGGTGTTGTACATTATACCAACATGTTTTTCAAGGTGCTAATGTGGCATATAGAGCCGTAAGATATTCTTAGTTGCCGTACGATGTTTGAATGACTCGGAGGAATTCATTAGGTTTATTATGGAGTTTTCAGATTTCGTACGTTGATGTAAGGTGTTCTTAGGAGTTTTAAGGCGTCCTAAGTTATACTAACGTGCTTTTCAAGGTGCTAATGTGAATACAGAGTCGTAAGATGTTTTAAGTTGTCGTACGATGTTAAAAAGACTCAGACGAATTCATTAGGTGTATTATGGAGTTTTAAGTTTACGTACGGTACTGTTAGTTGTTGTTGGAAGTTGTGTGGTGTTGTACATTATACCAACATGCTTTTCAAGGTGCGAATGTGGCAAACAGAGCCGTTAGATATTCTAAGTTGTCGTACGATGTTTAAATGACTCGGAGGAATTCATTAGGTTTATTTTGGAGTTTTAAGATTTCGTACCGTGATGTAAGGTGTTCTTAGGAGTTTTAAGGCGTCCTAAGTTATACTAACGTGCTTTTCAAGGTGCTAATGTTCATACAGAGTCGTAAGATGTTCTAAGTTGTCGTACGATGTTCAAAAGACTCAGACGAATTCATTAGGTGTATTATGGAGTTTTAAGTTTACGTACGGTACTGTAAGGTGTTGTTAGGAGTTGTGTGGTGTTGTACATTATACCAGGATGCTTTTCAAGGTGCGAATGTGGCATACAGAGCCGTAAGATATCCTAAGTTGTCGTACGATGTTTAAATGACTCGGAGGAATTCATTAGGTTTATTTTGGAGTTTTAAGATTTCGTACCGTGATGTAAGGTGTTCTTAGGAGTTTTAAGGCGTCCTAAGTTATACTAACGTGCTTTTCAAGGTGCTAATGTTCATACAGAGTCGTAAGATGTTCTAAGTTGTCGTACGATGTTCAAAAGACTCTGACGAATTCATTAGGTGTATTATGGAGTTTTAAGTTTACGTACGGTATTGTAACGTGTTGTTAGGAGGTGTGTGGTGTTGTACATTATACCAACATGCTTTTCAAGTGCTAATGTGGCATATAGAGCCGTAAGATATTCTTAGTTGTCGTACGATGTTTAAATGACTCGGAGGAATTCATTAGGTTTATTATGGAGTTTTAAAATTTCGTACGGTGATGTAAGGTGTTCTTAGGAGTTTTAAGGCGTCCTAAGTTATACTAACGTGCTTTTCAAGGTGCTAATGTGCATACAGAGTCGTAAGATGTCCTAAGTTGTCGTACAATGTTCAAAGGTCTCAGACGAATTCATTAGGTGTATTACGGAGTTTTAAGTTTACGTACGGTACTGTAAGGTGTTGTTTGGAGTTGTGTGGTGTTGTACATTACACCAACATGCTTTTCAAGGTGCTAATGTGGCATATAGTGACGTAAGATATTCTAAGTTGCCGTACGATGTTTGAATAAATCGGAGGAATTCATTAGGTTTATTATGGAGTATTAAGGTTTCGTACGGTGATGTAAAGTGTTCTTAGGAGTTTTAAGGCGTCTTAAGTTATAAAAACGTGCTTTTCAAGGTGCTAATGTGCATACAGAGTCGTAAGATGTCCTAAGTTGTCGTACGATGTTCAAAGGACTCAGACGAATTCATTAGGTGTATTATTGAGTTTTAAGTTTACGTACGATACTGTAAGGTGTTGTTAGGAGTTGTGTGGTGTTGTACATTATACCAGGATGCTTTTCAAGGTGCGAATGTGGCATACAGAGCCGTAAGATATTCTAAGTTGTCGTACGATGTTTAAATGACTCGGAGGAATTCATTAGGTTTATTTTGGAGTTTTAAGATTTCATACCGTGATGTAAGGTGTTCTTAGGAGTTTTAAGGCGTCCTAAGTTATACTAACGTGCTTTTCAAGGTGCTAATGTTCATACAGAGTCGTAAGATGTTCTAAGTTGTCGTACGATGTTTAATGGACTCAGACGAATTCATTAAGTGTGTTATGGGGTTTTAAGTTTACGTACGGTACTGTAAGGTGTTGTTAGGAGTTGTGTGGTGTTGTACATTACACCAACATGCTTTTCAAGGTGCTAATGTGGCATATAGTGACGTAAGATATTCTAAGTTGCCGTACGATGTTTGAATAAATCGGAGGAATTCATTAGGTTTATTATGGAGTATTAAGGTTTCGTACGGTGATGTAAAGTGTTCTTAGGAGTTTTAAGGCGTCTTAAGTTATAAAAACATGCTTTTCAAGGTGCTAATGTGCATACAGAGTCGTAAGATGTCCTAAGTTGTCGTACGATGTTCAAAGGACTCAGACGAATTCATTAGGTGTATTATTGAGTTTTAAGTTTACGTAAGATACTGTAAGGTGTTGTTAGGAGTTGTGTGGTGTTGTACATTATGCCAGGATGCTTTTCAAGGTGCGAATGTGGCATACAGAGCCGTAAGATATTCTAAGTTGCCGTACGATTTTAAATGACTCGGAGGAATTCATTAGGTTTATTTTGGAGTTTTCAGATTTCGTACCGTGATGTAAGGTGTTCTTAGGAGTTTTAAGGCGTCCTAAGTTATACTAACGTGCTTTTCAAGGTGCTAATGTTCATACAGAGTCGTAAGATGTTCTAAGTTGTCGTACGATGTTCAAAAGACTCAGACGAATTCATTAGGTGTATTATGGAGTTTTAAGTTTACGTACGGTACTATAAGGTGTTGTTAGGAGTTGTGTGGTGTTGTACATTATACCAGGATGCTTTTCAAGGTGCGAATGTGGCATACAGAGCCGTAAGATATCCTAAGTTGTCGTACGATGTTTAAATGACTCGGAGGAATTCATTAGGTTTATTTTGGAGTTTTAAGATTTCGTACCGTGATGTAAGGTGTTCTTAGGAGTTTTAAGGCGTCCTAAGTTATACTAACGTGCTTTTCAAGGTGCTAATGTTCATACAGAGTCGTAAGATGTTCTAAGTTGTCGTACGATGTTCAAAAGACTCAGACGAATTCATAAGGTGTATTATGGAGTTTTAAGTTTACGTACGGTACTGTAAGGTGTTGTTAGGAGTTGTGTGGTGTTGTACATTATACCAGGATGCTTTTCAAGGTGCGAATGTGGCATACAGAGCCGTAAGATATCCTAAGTTGTCGTACGATGTTTAAATGACTCGGAGGAATTCATTAGGTTTATTTTGGAGTTTTAAGATTTCGTACCGTGATGTAAGGTGTTCTTAGGAGTTTTAAGGCGTCCTAAGTTATACTAACGTGCTTTTCAAGGTGCTAATGTTCATACAGAGTCGTAAGATGTTCTAAGTTGTCGTACGATGTTCAAAAGACTCTGACGAATTCATTAGGTGTATTATGGAGTTTTAAGTTTACGTACGGTATTGTAACGTGTTGTTAGGAGGTGTGTGGTGTTGTACATTATACCAACATGCTTTTCAAGTGCTAATGTGGCATATAGAGCCGTAAGATATTCTTAGTTGTCGTACGATGTTTAAATGACTCGGAGGAATTCATTAGGTTTATTATGGAGTTTTAAAATTTCGTACGGTGATGTAAGGTGTTCTTAGGAGTTTTAAGGCGTCCTAAGTTATACTAACGTGCTTTTCAAGGTGCTAATGTGCATACAGAGTCGTAAGATGTCCTAAGTTGTCGTACAATGTTCAAAGGTCTCAGACGAATTCATTAGGTGTATTACGGAGTTTTAAGTTTACGTACGGTACTGTAAGGTGTTGTTTGGAGTTGTGTGGTGTTGTACATTACACCAACATGCTTTTCAAGGTGCTAATGTGGCATATAGTGACGTAAGATATTCTAAGTTGCCGTACGATGTTTGAATAAATCGGAGGAATTCATTAGGTTTATTATGGAGTATTAAGGTTTCGTACGGTGATGTAAAGTGTTCTTAGGAGTTTTAAGGCGTCTTAAGTTATAAAAACGTGCTTTTCAAGGTGCTAATGTGCATACAGAGTCGTAAGATGTCCTAAGTTGTCGTACGATGTTCAAAGGACTCAGACGAATTCATTAGGTGTATTATTGAGTTTTAAGTTTACGTACGATACTGTAAGGTGTTGTTAGGAGTTGTGTGGTGTTGTACATTATACCAGGATGCTTTTCAAGGTGCGAATGTGGCATACAGAGCCGTAAGATATTCTAAGTTGTCGTACGATGTTTAAATGACTCGGAGGAATTCATTAGGTTTATTTTGGAGTTTTAAGATTTCATACCGTGATGTAAGGTGTTCTTAGGAGTTTTAAGGCGTCCTAAGTTATACTAACGTGCTTTTCAAGGTGCTAATGTTCATACAGAGTCGTAAGATGTTCTAAGTTGTCGTACGATGTTTAATGGACTCAGACGAATTCATTAAGTGTGTTATGGGGTTTTAAGTTTACGTACGGTACTGTAAGGTGTTGTTAGGAGTTGTGTGGTGTTGTACATTACACCAACATGCTTTTCAAGGTGCTAATGTGGCATATAGTGACGTAAGATATTCTAAGTTGCCGTACGATGTTTGAATAAATCGGAGGAATTCATTAGGTTTATTATGGAGTATTAAGGTTTCGTACGGTGATGTAAAGTGTTCTTAGGAGTTTTAAGGCGTCTTAAGTTATAAAAACATGCTTTTCAAGGTGCTAATGTGCATACAGAGTCGTAAGATGTCCTAAGTTGTCGTACGATGTTCAAAGGACTCAGACGAATTCATTAGGTGTATTATTGAGTTTTAAGTTTACGTAAGATACTGTAAGGTGTTGTTAGGAGTTGTGTGGTGTTGTACATTATGCCAGGATGCTTTTCAAGGTGCGAATGTGGCATACAGAGCCGTAAGATATTCTAAGTTGCCGTACGATTTTAAATGACTCGGAGGAATTCATTAGGTTTATTTTGGAGTTTTCAGATTTCGTACCGTGATGTAAGGTGTTCTTAGGAGTTTTAAGGCGTCCTAAGTTATACTAACGTGCTTTTCAAGGTGCTAATGTTCATACAGAGTCGTAAGATGTTCTAAGTTGTCGTACGATGTTCAAAAGACTCAGACGAATTCATTAGGTGTATTATGGAGTTTTAAGTTTACGTACGGTACTATAAGGTGTTGTTAGGAGTTGTGTGGTGTTGTACATTATACCAGGATGCTTTTCAAGGTGCGAATGTGGCATACAGAGCCGTAAGATATCCTAAGTTGTCGTACGATGTTTAAATGACTCGGAGGAATTCATTAGGTTTATTTTGGAGTTTTAAGATTTCGTACCGTGATGTAAGGTGTTCTTAGGAGTTTTAAGGCGTCCTAAGTTATACTAACGTGCTTTTCAAGGTGCTAATGTTCATACAGAGTCGTAAGATGTTCTAAGTTGTCGTACGATGTTCAAAAGACTCAGACGAATTCATAAGGTGTATTATGGAGTTTTAAGTTTACGTACGGTACTGTAAGGTGTTGTTAGGAGTTGTGTGGTGTTGTACATTATACCAGGATGCTTTTCAAGGTGCGAATGTGGCATACAGAGCCGTAAGATATCCTAAGTTGTCGTACGATGTTTAAATGACTCGGAGGAATTCATTAGGTTTATTTTGGAGTTTTAAGATTTCGTACCGTGATGTAAGGTGTTCTTAGGAGTTTTAAGGCGTCCTAAGTTATACTAACGTGCTTTTCAAGGTGCTAATGTTCATACAGAGTCGTAAGATGTTCTAAGTTGTCGTACGATGTTCAAAAGACTCTGACGAATTCATTAGGTGTATTATGGAGTTTTAAGTTTACGTACGGTATTGTAACGTGTTGTTAGGAGGTGTGTGGTGTTGTACATTATACCAACATGCTTTTCAAGTGCTAATGTGGCATATAGAGCCGTAAGATATTCTTAGTTGTCGTACGATGTTTAAATGACTCGGAGGAATTCATTAGGTTTATTATGGAGTTTTAAGATTTCGTACGGTGATGTAAGGTGTTCTTAGGAGTTTTAAGGCGTCCTAAGTTATACTAACGTGCTTTTCAAGGTGCTAATGTGCATACAGAGTCGTAAGATGTCCTAAGTTGTCGTACAATGTTCAAAGGTCTCAGACGAATTCATTAGGTGTATTACGGAGTTTTAAGTTTACGTACGGTACTGTAAGGTGTTGTTTGGAGTTGTGTGGTGTTGTACATTACACCAACATGCTTTTCAAGGTGCTAATGTGGCATATAGTGACGTAAGATATTCTAAGTTGCCGTACGATGTTTGAATAAATCGGAGGAATTCATTAGGTTTATTATGGAGTATTAAGGTTTCGTACGGTGATGTAAAGTGTTCTTAGGAGTTTTAAGGCGTCTTAAGTTATAAAAACGTGCTTTTCAAGGTGCTAATGTGCATACAGAGTCGTAAGATGTCCTAAGTTGTCGTACGATGTTCAAAGGACTCAGACGAATTCATTAGGTGTATTATTGAGTTTTAAGTTTACGTACGATACTGTAAGGTGTTGTTAGGAGTTGTGTGGTGTTGTACATTATACCAGGATGCTTTTCAAGGTGCGAATGTGGCATACAGAGCCGTAAGATATTCTAAGTTGTCGTACGATGTTTAAATGACTCGGAGGAATTCATTAGGTTTATTTTGGAGTTTTAAGATTTCATACCGTGATGTAAGGTGTTCTTAGGAGTTTTAAGGCGTCCTAAGTTATACTAACGTGCTTTTCAAGGTGCTAATGTTCATACAGAGTCGTAAGATGTTCTAAGTTGTCGTACGATGTTCAAAAGACTCAGACGAATTCATTAGGTGTATTATGGAGTTTTAAGTTTACGTACGGTACTGTAAGGTGTTGTTAGGAGTTGTGTGGTGTTGTACATTATACCAGGATGCTTTTCAAGGTGCGAATGTGGCATACAGAGCCGTAAGATATCCTAAGTTGTCGTACGATGTTTAAATGACTCGGAGGAATTCATTAGGTTTATTTTGGAGTTTTAAGATTTCGTACCGTGATGTAAGGTGTTCTTTGGAGTTTTAAGGCGTCCTAAGTTATACTAACGTGCTTTTCAAGGTGCTAATGTTCATACAGAGTCGTAAGATGTTCTAAGTTGTCGTACGATGTTCAAAAGACTCAGACGAATTCATTAGGTGTATTATGGAGTTTTAAGTTTACGTACGGTACTGTAAGGTGTTGTTAGGAGTTGTGTGGTGTTGTACATTATACCAGGATGCTTTTCAAGGTGCGAATGTGGCATACAGAGCCGTAAGATATCCTAAGTTGTCGTACGATGTTTAAATGACTCGGAGGAATTCATTAGGTTTATTTTGGAGTTTTAAGATTTCGTACCGTGATGTAAGGTGTTCTTAGGAGTTTTAAGGCGTCCTAAGTTATACTAACGTGCTTTTCAAGGTGCTAATGTTCATACAGAGTCGTAAGATGTTCTAAGTTGTCGTACGATGTTCAAAAGACTCTGACGAATTCATTAGGTGTATTATGGAGTTTTAAGTTTACGTACGGTATTGTAACGTGTTGTTAGGAGGTGTGTGGTGTTGTACATTATACCAACATGCTTTTCAAGTGCTAATGTGGCATATAGAGCCGTAAGATATTCTTAGTTGTCGTACGATGTTTAAATGACTCGGAGGAATTCATTAGGTTTATTATGGAGTTTTAAGATTTCGTACGGTGATGTAAGGTGTTCTTAGGAGTTTTAAGGCGTCCTAAGTTATACTAACGTGCTTTTCAAGGTGCTAATGTGCATACAGAGTCGTAAGATGTCCTAAGTTGTCGTACAATGTTCAAAGGTCTCAGACGAATTCATTAGGTGTATTACGGAGTTTTAAGTTTACGTACGGTACTGTAAGGTGTTGTTTGGAGTTGTGTGGTGTTGTACATTACACCAACATGCTTTTCAAGGTGCTAATGTGGCATATAGTGACGTAAGATATTCTAAGTTGCCGTACGATGTTTGAATAAATCGGAGGAATTCATTAGGTTTATTATGGAGTATTAAGGTTTCGTACGGTGATGTAAAGTGTTCTTAGGAGTTTTAAGGCGTCTTAAGTTATAAAAACGTGCTTTTCAAGGTGCTAATGTGCATACAGAGTCGTAAGATGTCCTAAGTTGTCGTACGATGTTCAAAGGACTCAGACGAATTCATTAGGTGTATTATTGAGTTTTAAGTTTACGTACGATACTGTAAGGTGTTGTTAGGAGTTGTGTGGTGTTGTACATTATACCAGGATGCTTTTCAAGGTGCGAATGTGGCATACAGAGCCGTAAGATATTCTAAGTTGTCGTACGATGTTTAAATGACTCGGAGGAATTCATTAGGTTTATTTTGGAGTTTTAAGATTTCATACCGTGATGTAAGGTGTTCTTAGGAGTTTTAAGGCGTCCTAAGTTATACTAACGTGCTTTTCAAGGTGCTAATGTTCATACAGAGTCATAAGATGTTCTAAGTTGTTGTACGATGTTTAATGGACTCAGACGAATTCATTAAGTGTGTTATGGGGTTTTAAGTTTACGTACGGTACTGTAAGGTGTTGTTAGGAGTTGTGTGGTGTTGTACATTACACCAACATGCTTTTCAAGGTGCTAATGTGGCATATAGTGACGAAAGATATTCTAAGTTGCCGTACGATGTTTGAATAAATCGGAGGAATTCATTAGGTTTATTATGGAGTATTAAGGTTTCGTACGGTGATGTAAAGTGTTCTTAGGAGTTTTAAGGCGTCTTAAGTTATAAAAACGTGCTTTTCAAGGTGCTAATGTGCATACAGAGTCGTAAGATGTCCTAAGTTGTCGTACGATGTTCAAAGGACTCAGACGAATTCATTAGGTGTATTATTGAGTTTTAAGTTTAAGTAAGATACTGTAAGGTGTTGTTAGGAGTTGTGTGGTGTTGTACATTATGCCAGGATGCTTTTCAAGGTGCGAATGTGGCATACAGAGCCGTAAGATATTCTAAGTTGCCGTACGATTTTAAATGACTCGGAGGAATTCATTAGGTTTATTTTGGAGTTTTAAGATTTCGTACCGTGATGTAAGGTGTTCTTAGGAGTTTTAAGGCGTCCTAAGTTATACTAACGTGCTTTTCAAGGTGCTAATGTTCATACAGAGTCGTAAGATGTCCTAAGTTGTCGTACGATGTTCAAAAGACTCAGACGAATTCATTAGGTGTATTATGGAGTTTTAAGTTTACGTATGGTACGGTAAGGTGTTGTTAGGAGTTGTGTGGTGTTGTACATTATACCAGGATGCTTTTCAAGGTGCGAATGTGGCATACAGAGCCGTAAGATATCCTAAGTTGTCGTACGATGTTTAAATGACTCGGAGGAATTCATTAGGTTTATTTTGGAGTTTTAAGATTTCGTACCGTGATGTAAGGTGTTCTTAGGAGTTTTAAGGCGTCCTAAGTTATACTAACGTGCTTTTCAAGGTGCTAATGTTCATACAGAGTCGTAAGATGTTCTAAGTTGTCGTACGATGTTCAAAAGACTCTGACGAATTCATTAGGTGTATTATGGAGTTTTAAGTTTACGTACGGTAGTGTAACGTGTTGTTAGGAGGTGTGTGGTGTTGTACATTATACCAACATGCTTTTCAAGTGCTAATGTGGCATAAAGAGCCGTAAGATATTCTTAGTTGTCGTACGATGTTTAAATGACTCGGAGGAAGTCATTAGGTTTATTATGGAGTTTTAAGATTTCGTACGGTGATGTAAGGTGTTCTTAGGAGTTTTAAGGCGTCCTAAGTTATACTAACGTGCTTTTCAAGGTGCTAATGTGCATACAGAGTCGTAAGATGTCCTAAGTTGTCGTACAATGTTCAAAGGTCTCAGACGAATTCATTAGGTGTATTACGGAGTTTTAAGTTTACGTACGGTACTGTAAGGTGTTGTTTGGAGTTGTGTGGTGTTGTACATTACACCAACATGCTTTTCAAGGTGCTAATGTGGCATATAGTGACGTAAGATATTCTAAGTTGTCGTACGATGTTTGAATAAATCGGAGGAATTCATTAGGTTTATTATGGAGTATTAAGGTTTCGTACGGTGATGTAAAGTGTTCTTAGGAGTTTTAAGGCGTCTTAAGTTATAAAAACGTGCTTTTCAAGGTGCTAATGTGCATACAGAGTCGTAAGATGTCCTAAGTTGTCGTAGATGTTCAAAAGACTCAGACGAATTCATTAGGTGTATTATGGAGTTTTAAGTTTACGTACGGTACTGTAAGGTGTTGTTAGGAGTTGTGTGGTGTTGTACATTATACCAGGATGCTTTTCTAGGTGCGAATGTGGCATACAGAGCCGAAAGATATTCTAAGTTGTCGTACGATGTTTAAATGACTCGGATGATTTCATTAGGTTTATTATGGAGTTTTAAGATTTCGTATGATTTTGTTAGGTGTTCTTAGGAGTTTTAAGGCGTCCGAAGTTATACGAACGTGCTTTTCTAGGTGCTAATGTGCAAACAGAGTCGTAAGATGTCCTAAGTTGCCGTACGATGTTCAAAGGACTTAGACGATTTCATTAGGTTTATTATGGAGTTTTAAGGTTTCGTTCGGTGATGTAAGGTGTTCTTAGGAGTTTTAAGGCGTCCTAAGTTATACTAACGTGCTTTTCAAGGTGCTAATGAGCAAACAGAGTCGTAAGATGTCCTAAGTTGCCGTACGATGTTCAAAGGACTTAGACGATTTCATTAGGTTTATTATCAAGTTTTAATGTTTCGTACGGTGTTGTTAGGTTTTCTTAGGAGTTTTAAGGCGTCCTAAGTTATACGAACGTGCTTTTCAAGGTGCTAATGTGCATATAGAGTCGTAAGATGTCCTAAGTTGTCGTGCGATGTTCTAAGGAATCGGACGAATTCATTAGGTGTGTTATGGAGTTTTAAGTTTACGTACGATACTGTAAGGTGTTGTTAGGAGTTGTGTGGTGTTGTACATTATACCAACATGCTTTTCAAGGTGCTAATGTGGCATACAGAGCCGGAAGATATTCTAAGTTGACGTACGATGTTTAAATGACTCGGAGGAATTCATTAGGTTTATTATGGAGTTTTAAGGTTTCGTACTGTGATGTAAGGTGTTCTTAGGTGTTTTAAGGCGTCGTAATTTATACTAACGTGCTTTTCAAGGTGCTAATGTGCATATAGAGTCGTAGATTAGGGTTTTGTGTTGTGGGGCTGCCGTTTCTTGGATTTTCTTTGGGTTATTGATTCTTTGCTGCGTTGGTGTTCTTGGATTTGATCTTTTTTGAGAGAATAGAGGTTTTGAGCTTGCTGAATTCTGATCGTGGTTAGGGTTTTTCTGATCTTGATTAGCGTTTGTGGCGGCTGAAAGAGAGGGACGAATTTGGCAATTGGTTCATGAATCTTGATTCTTGATTCTTGTTTCTTGAATCTTGATTCTTGTTTCTTGGTTCTTGAATCTTGGTTTGGTTATTTAATTCGTTTTTCTTATTTTTTGGCCGTTTTTTCTTGGGTTTGTACGATCAGGTTCGTTTCTGATTATAAAAACGAGTATGGAGGGTGGTAATTTGGCTAGTAAGGTGCTAAAGATCGATGGCAATCCACGTTGTAATTTGTTGAAGAAGGAAAAGGCGACTAGGGTTTCATCCTTAAACCCTAATCCGCCTCATGGGGTTGACACGGCTAAGAAGAATGATGCAACAAGTCATACGACTGATTCACCTCATAAGAATGATTCAGCTCATACGACTTTGTCATCTAATGTTCATACGGCTGATGCATCTGATAGTTGTCATGCTCATGCGACTAATGTGAATGATGCGCCGGGTAAGTCTGGTTTGAATACAACGTATGCTGCTATTGTTCAACCAAAGTCTGACTTACCTGCAACGCCAGTTAATTTTCGTTATATGGTGAATGAGGAGAAGAAACAAGGTTTTGATGTTGTATTACCCAAAGAGACTGTGCGTATGATGTGTAATAAGCTTGAATTTACTTTGTATGGCTACTTTTTGGGGGATAGGCTAGCATATCCAGTGGTTGAATACTTTGCTAAAACTCATTGGAAAAAATTTGGTTTGCAAAAGGCAATGATGAATGCAAATGGTTTTTTCTTCTTTAAGTTTAATGATAGGAAGGGGATGATGGATGTGATTGAAGCAGGTCCTTGGATAATTCGTAATAAACCAATTATTCTGAATGTCTGGTCCCCTAACACAAAGCTACACAAGGATGATCTCAAGAATGTGTCTGTTTGGGTAAAATTACATGATATTCCGTTGGTAGCTTATTCTGATGTTGGTTTGAGTCTTTTGGTTTCTCAAATTGGAACTCCGAAGTTGTTGGATTCATTCACAAGCTCCATGTGTGCAAATACGTGGGGTAGAAGTAGTTTTGCAAGAGCTTTGGTTGAGATCTCGGCGGATGCGGGGTTTAAGGAGGAGATATCTATTGCTATTCCGGAATTAGAGGGGGATGAGTTTGGAGCAGCAAATGTGAAGGTTGAGTATGATTGGAAGCCTCCAAGATGTGGTCATTGTTGTGTTTTTGGCCATAATGATGTTGAATGCCCTAAGACGACTAAGCATGAGCAGAATACAAAGGCTAGAGAGGATGATGACGGTTTTAAGGAAGTAAAGGATAAGAAGGCTGCAAAAAGATTTGGGGTTGCTTTAAAAAAACCCCAATTCGAGTATCGTCCAGTTAATAAAAAAGGGAAGGAAGTGCAAAATGTTAAAAAGCAGGTGACTAGGATTGATACTATGGAGACTAAAGGTGGTTCAAATATGGGTAAATCTGATCTAACTACATCAAACCCTTTTGAGGCGTTATCTGTGGAGAAAATAGCAGAAATTGACACAGACAAGGTGAAAGGGAAAAGGGATAATGAAATCTCTAGGTTGGACTCGGATTCAGAAGTGGATGAGGTTCTAGAGGTGGATAATGGAACAGCAAGGTTTATGATGAACATGGCCATGGCGCTAGAATCTCCAGCGTCTACTAAAAGGGCAGGTACCCCTTCTACATCGGGTGTTAATGGTTTGTCTGATATTCTGGATTACTAGGGACTTGATCTGCTGGCAAAATTGTTTGTGGTGTCTTTGTGGTGGAACCTACACTTTTGATGACGGCGGCTGATGGAATGGTTTTTATTTAGATTTTGTTTATGTCATTAATATGTGGTAGGCTAGTTTGTTTGGTTTGTCTTGGTTTTTTTTGTTGGTTTTGTTTTTATGTTCACATATGTGGGGCCTGTCCCCGTATATGAACTAGTGTGGAACGCTTCCTCACTACTTGTACTTCATTGTCGGTTGTCTTTATAATAGAATCACCGGGGTAACCCTTTACCCAAAAAAAAAAGATGTTCTAAGTTGTCAAACAATGTTCAAAGGACTCAGAGGAATTCATTAGGTGTATTATGGAGTTTTAAGTTTACGTACGGTTCTGTAAGGTATTGTTAGGAGTTGTGTGGTGTTGTACATTATACCAACATGCTTTTCAAGGTGCTAATGTGGCATATAGTGCCGTAAGATATTCTAAGTTGCCGTACGATGTTTGAATGACTCGGAGGAATTCATTAGGTTTATTATGGAGTTTTAAGATTTAGTACGGTGATGTAAGGCGTTCTTAGGAGTTTTAAGGCGTCCTAAGTTATACTAACGTGCTTTTCAAGGTGCTAATGTGCATACAGATTCGTAAGATGTCCTAAGTTGTCGTACGATGTTCAAAGGACTCGGACGAATTCATTAGGTGTATTATGGAGTTTTAAGTTTACGTACGGTACTGTAATGTGTTGTTAGGAGTTGTGTGGTGTTGTACATTATACCAACATCCTTTTCAAGGTGCGAATGTGGCATACAGAGCCGTAAGATATTCTAAGTTGTTGTACGATGTTTAAATGACTCGGAGGAACTCATTAGGTTTATTATGGTGTTTAAAGATTTCGTACGGTGATGTAAGGTGATCTTAGGAGTTTTAAGGCGTCCTAAGTTATACTAACGTGCTTTTCAAGGTGCTAATGTGCATACAGAGTCGTAAGATGTCCTAAGTTGCCGTACGATGTTCAAAAGACTTAGACGATTTCATTAGGTTTATTATAGAGTTTTAAGGTTTCGTACGGTGTTGTTAGGTGTTCTTAGGAGTTTTAAGGCGTCCTAAGTTATAGTAACGTGCTTTTCAAGGTGCTAATGTGCATACATGTCGTAAGATGTCTTAAGTTGTCGTACGATGTTCAAAGGACTCAGACGAATACATTAGGTGTATTATGGAGTTTAAAGTTTACGTACGGTACTGTAAGGTGTTGTTAGGAGTTGTGTGGTGTTGTACATTATACCAACATGCTTTTCAAGGTGCGAATGTGGCATACAGAGCCGAAAGATATTCTAAGTTGCCGTACGATGTTTAAATAACTCGGAGGATTTCATTAGGTTTATTATGGAGTTTTAAGATTTCGTATGATGTTGTTAGGTGTTCTTAGGAGTTTTAAGGCGTCCGAAGTTATACGAACGTGCTTTTCAAGGTGCTAATGTGCAAACAGAGTCGTAAGATGTCCTAAGTTGCCGTACAATGTTCAAAGGACTTAGACGATTTCATTAGGTTTATTATGGGGTTTTAAGGTTTCGTTCGTTGATGTAAGGTGTTCTTAGGAGTTTTAAGGCGTCCTAAGTTATACTAACGTGCTTTTCAAGGTGCTAATGTGCAAACAGAGTCGTAAGATGTCCTAAGTTGCCGTACGATGTTCAAAGGACTTAAACGATTTCATTAGGTTTATTATCGAGTTTTAATGTTTCGTACGGTGTTGTTATGTGTTCTTAGGAGTTTTAAGGCGTCCTAAGTTATACGAACGTGCTTTTCAAGGTGCTAATGTGCATACAGAGTCGTAAGATGTCCTAAGTTTTCGTGCGATGTTCTAAGGAATCGGACGAATTCATTAGGTGTGTTATGGAGTATTAAGTTTACGTACGATACTGTAAGGTGTTGTTAGGAGTTGTGTGGTGTTGTACATTATACCAACATGCTTTTCAAGGTGCTAATGTGGCATACACAGCCGGAAGATATTCTAAGTTGACGTACGATGTTTAAATGACTCGGAGGAATTCATTAAGTTTATTATGGAGTTTTAAGGTTTCGTACGGTGATGTAAGGTGTTCTTAGGTGTTTTAAGGCATCCTAAGTTATACTAACGTGCTTTTCAAGGTGCTAATGTGCATACAGATTCGTAAGATGTCCTAAGTTGTCGTAGATGTTCAAAGGACTCAGACGAATTCATTAGGTGTATTATGGAGTTTTAAGTTTATTTACGGTACTGTAAGGTGTTGTTTGGAGTTGTGTGGTGTTGTACATTATACCAACATGCTTTTCAAGGTGCGAATGTGGCATACAGAGCCGAAAGATATTCTAAGTTGCCGTACGATGTTTAAATAACTCGGAGGATTTCATTAGGTTTATTATGGAGTTTTAAGATTTCGTATGATGTTGTTAGGTGTTCTTAGGAGTTTTAAGGCGTCCGAAGTTATACGAACGTGCTTTTCAAGGTGCTAATGTGCAAACAGAGTCGTAAGATGTCCTAAGTTGCCGTACGATGTTCAAAGGACTTAAACGATTTCATAAGGTTTATTATCGAGTTTTAATGTTTCGTACGGTGTTGTTATGTGTTCTTAGGATTTTTAAGGCGTCCTATGTTATACGAACGTGCTTTTCAAGGTGCTAATGTGCATACAGAGTCGTAAGATGTCCTAAGTTTTCGTGCGATGTTCTAAGGAATCGGACGAATTCATTAGGTGTGTTATGGAGTTTTAAGTTTACGTACGATACTGTAAGGTGTTGTTAGGAGTTGTGTGGTGTTGTACATTATACCAACATGCTTTTCAAGGTGCTAATGTGGCATACACAGCCGGAAGATATTCTAAGTTGACGTACGATGTTTAAATGACTCGGAGGAATTCATTAGGTTTATTATGGAGTTTTAAGGTTTCGTACGGTGATGTAAGGTGTTCTTAGGTGTTTTAAGGCATCCTAAGTTATACTAACGTGCTTTTCAAGGTGCTAATGTGCATACAGAGTCGTAAGATGTTCTAAGTTGTCAAACAATGTTCAAAGGACTCAGACGAATTCATTAGGTGTATTATGGAGTTTTAAGTTTACGTACAGTACTGTAAGGTGTTGTTAGGAGTTGTGTGGTGTTGTACATTATACCAACATGCTTTTCAAGGTGCTAATGTGGCATATAGTGCCGTAAGATATTCTAAGTTGTCGTACGATGTTTGAATGACTCGGAGGAATTCATTAGGTTTATTATGGAGTTTTAAGATTTAGTACGGTGATGTAAGGTGTTCTTAGGAGTTTTAAGGCGTCCTAAGTTATAATAACGTGCTTTTCAAGGTGCTAATGTGCATACAGATTCGTAAGATGTCCTAAGTTTCCGTACGATGTTCAAAGGACTTAGACGATTTCATTAGGTTTATTATCGAGTTTTAAGGTTTCGTACGGTGTTGTTAGGTGTTCTTAGGAGTTTTAAGGCGTCCTAAGTTATAGTAACATGCTTTTCAAGGTGCTAATGTGCATATAGAGTCGTAAGATGTCCTAAGTTGGCGTACGATGTTCAAAGGACTCAGACGAATTCATTAGGTGTATTATGGAGTTTTAAGTTTACGTACGGTACTGTAAGGTGTTGTTAGGAGTTGTGTGGTGTTGTACATTATACCAGGATGCTTTTCAAGGTGCGAATGTGGCATATAGAGCCGTAAGATATTCTAAGTTGCCGGACGATGTTTAAATGACTCGGAAATTCATTAGGTTTATTATGGAGTTTTAAGGTTTCGTACGGTGATGTAAGGTGTTCTTAGGTGTTTTAAGGCATCCTAAGTTATACTAACGTGCTTTTCAAGGTGCTAATGTGCATACAGATTCGTAAGATGTCCTAAGTTGTCGTAGATGTTCAAAGGACTCAGACGAATTCATTAGGTGTATTATGGAGTTTTAAGTTTATTTACGGTACTGTAAGGTGTTGTTAGGAGTTGTGTGGTGTTGTACATTATACCAACATGCTTTTCAAGGTGCGAATGTGGCATACAGAGCCGAAAGATATTCTAAGTTGTCGTACGATGTTTAAATAACTCGGAGGATTTCATTAGGTTTATTATGGAGTTTTAAGATTTCGTATGATGTTGTTAGGTGTTCTTAGGAGTTTTAAGGCGTCCGAAGTTATACGAACGTGCTTTTCAAGGTGCTAATGTGCAAACAGAGTCGTAAGATGTCTTAAGTTGTCGTACGATGTTCAAAGGACTTAGACGATTTCATTTGGTTTATTATGGGGTTTTAAGGTTTCGTTCGTTGATGTAAGGTGTTCTTAGGAGTTTTAAGGCGTCCTAAGTTATACTAACGTGCTTTTCAAGGTGCTAATGTGCAAACAGAGTCGTAAGATGTCCTAAGTTGTCGTACGATGTTCAAAGGACTTAAACGATTTCATTAGGTTTATTATCGAGTTTTAATGTTTCGTACGGTGTTGTTATGTGTTCTTAGGAGTTTTAAGGCGTCCTAAGTTATACGAACGTGCTTTTCAAGGTGCTAATGTGCATACAGAGTCGTAAGATGTCCTAAGTTTTCGTGCGATGTTCTAAGGAATCGGACGAATTCATTAGGTGTGTTATGGAGTATTAAGTTTACGTACGATACTGTAAGGTGTTGTTAGGAGTTGTGTGGTGTTGTACATTATACCAACATGCTTTTCAAGGTGCTAATGTGGCATACACAGCCGGAAGATATTCTAAGTTGACGTACGATGTTTAAATGACTCGGAGGAATTCATTAAGTTTATTATGGAGTTTTAAGGTTTCGTACGGTGATGTAAGGTGTTCTTAGGTGTTTTAAGGCATCCTAAGTTATACTAACGTGCTTTTCAAGGTGCTAATGTGCATACAGATTCGTAAGATGTCCTAAGTTGTCGTAGATGTTCAAAGGACTCAGACGAATTCATTAGGTGTATTATGGAGTTTTAAGTTTATTTACGGTACTGTAAGGTGTTGTTTGGAGTTGTGTGGTGTTGTACATTATACCAACATGCTTTTCAAGGTGCGAATGTGGCATACAGAGCCGAAAGATATTCTAAGTTGCCGTACGATGTTTAAATAACTCGGAGGATTTCATTAGGTTTATTATGGAGTTTTAAGATTTCGTATGATGTTGTTAGGTGTTCTTAGGAGTTTTAAGGCGTCCGAAGTTATACGAACGTGCTTTTCAAGGTGCTAATGTGCAAACAGAGTCGTAAGATGTCCTAAGTTGCCGTACGATGTTCAAAGGACTTAAACGATTTCATAAGGTTTATTATCGAGTTTTAATGTTTCGTACGGTGTTGTTATGTGTTCTTAGGATTTTTAAGGCGTCCTATGTTATACGAACGTGCTTTTCAAGGTGCTAATGTGCATACAGAGTCGTAAGATGTCCTAAGTTTTCGTGCGATGTTCTAAGGAATCGGACGAATTCATTAGGTGTGTTATGGAGTTTTAAGTTTACGTACGATACTGTAAGGTGTTGTTAGGAGTTGTGTGGTGTTGTACATTATACCAACATGCTTTTCAAGGTGCTAATGTGGCATACACAGCCGGAAGATATTCTAAGTTGACGTACGATGTTTAAATGACTCGGAGGAATTCATTAGGTTTATTATGGAGTTTTAAGGTTTCGTACGGTGATGTAAGGTGTTCTTAGGTGTTTTAAGGCATCCTAAGTTATACTAACGTGCTTTTCAAGGTGCTAATGTGCATACAGAGTCGTAAGATGTTCTAAGTTGTCAAACAATGTTCAAAGGACTCAGACGAATTCATTAGGTGTATTATGGAGTTTTAAGTTTACGTACAGTACTGTAAGGTGTTGTTAGGAGTTGTGTGGTGTTGTACATTATACCAACATGCTTTTCAAGGTGCTAATGTGGCATATAGTGCCGTAAGATATTCTAAGTTGTCGTACGATGTTTGAATGACTCGGAGGAATTCATTAGGTTTATTATGGAGTTTTAAGATTTAGTACGGTGATGTAAGGTGTTCTTAGGAGTTTTAAGGCGTCCTAAGTTATAATAACGTGCTTTTCAAGGTGCTAATGTGCATACAGATTCGTAAGATGTCCTAAGTTTCCGTACGATGTTCAAAGGACTTAGACGATTTCATTAGGTTTATTATCGAGTTTTAAGGTTTCGTACGGTGTTGTTAGGTGTTCTTAGGAGTTTTAAGGCGTCCTAAGTTATAGTAACATGCTTTTCAAGGTGCTAATGTGCATATAGAGTCGTAAGATGTCCTAAGTTGGCGTACGATGTTCAAAGGACTCAGACGAATTCATTAGGTGTATTATGGAGTTTTAAGTTTACGTACGGTACTGTAAGGTGTTGTTAGGAGTTGTGTGGTGTTGTACATTATACCAGGATGCTTTTCAAGGTGCGAATGTGGCATATAGAGCCGTAAGATATTCTAAGTTGCCGGACGATGTTTAAATGACTCGGAAATTCATTAGGTTTATTATGGAGTTTTAAGGTTTCGTACGGTGATGTAAGGTGTTCTTAGGTGTTTTAAGGCATCCTAAGTTATACTAACGTGCTTTTCAAGGTGCTAATGTGCATACAGATTCGTAAGATGTCCTAAGTTGTCGTAGATGTTCAAAGGACTCAGACGAATTCATTAGGTGTATTATGGAGTTTTAAGTTTATTTACGGTACTGTAAGGTGTTGTTAGGAGTTGTGTGGTGTTGTACATTATACCAACATGCTTTTCAAGGTGCGAATGTGGCATACAGAGCCGAAAGATATTCTAAGTTGTCGTACGATGTTTAAATAACTCGGAGGATTTCATTAGGTTTATTATGGAGTTTTAAGATTTCGTATGATGTTGTTAGGTGTTCTTAGGAGTTTTAAGGCGTCCGAAGTTATACGAACGTGCTTTTCAAGGTGCTAATGTGCAAACAGAGTCGTAAGATGTCTTAAGTTGTCGTACGATGTTCAAAGGACTTAGACGATTTCATTTGGTTTATTATGGGGTTTTAAGGTTTCGTTCGTTGATGTAAGGTGTTCTTAGGAGTTTTAAGGCGTCCTAAGTTATACTAACGTGCTTTTCAAGGTGCTAATGTGCAAACAGAGTCGTAAGATGTCCTAAGTTGTCGTACGATGTTCAAAGGACTTAAACGATTTCATTAGGTTTATTATCGAGTTTTAATGTTTCGTACGGTGTTGTTATGTGTTCTTAGGAGTTTTAAGGCGTCCTAAGTTATACGAACGTGCTTTTCAAGGTGCTAATGTGCATACAGAGTCGTAAGATGTCCTAAGTTTTCGTGCGATGTTCTAAGGAATCGGACGAATTCATTAGGTGTGTTATGGAGTATTAAGTTTACGTACGATACTGTAAGGTGTTGTTAGGAGTTGTGTGGTGTTGTACATTATACCAACATGCTTTTCAAGGTGCTAATGTGGCATACACAGCCGGAAGATATTCTAAGTTGACGTACGATGTTTAAATGACTCGGAGGAATTCATTAA
Organism: Tagetes erecta; assembly: GCA_030867185.1. Classification (NCBI taxonomy): domain Eukaryota; kingdom Viridiplantae; phylum Streptophyta; class Magnoliopsida; order Asterales; family Asteraceae; genus Tagetes; species Tagetes erecta. The sequence goes on along the minus strand of CM061497.1, from coordinate 18,419,002 downwards.
GTTTATTATGGAGTTTTAAGGTTTCGTACGGTGATGTAAGGTGTTCTTAGGTGTTTTAAGGCATCCTAAGTTATACTAACGTGCTTTTCAAGGTGCTAATGTGCATACAGATTCGTAAGATGTCCTAAGTTGTCGTAGATGTTCAAAGGACTCAGACGAATTCATTAGGTGTATTATGGAGTTTTAAGTTTATTTACGGTACTGTAAGGTGTTGTTTGGAGTTGTGTGGTGTTGTACATTATACCAACATGCTTTTCAAGGTGCGAATGTGGCATACAGAGCCGAAAGATATTCTAAGTTGCCGTACGATGTTTAAATAACTCGGAGGATTTCATTAGGTTTATTATGGAGTTTTAAGATTTCGTATGATGTTGTTAGGTGTTCTTAGGAGTTTTAAGGCGTCCGAAGTTATACGAACGTGCTTTTCAAGGTGCTAATGTGCAAACAGAGTCGTAAGATGTCCTAAGTTGCCGTACGATGTTCAAAGGACTTAAACGATTTCATAAGGTTTATTATCGAGTTTTAATGTTTCGTACGGTGTTGTTATGTGTTCTTAGGATTTTTAAGGCGTCCTATGTTATACGAACGTGCTTTTCAAGGTGCTAATGTGCATACAGAATCGTAAGATGTCCTAAGTTTTCATGCGATGTTCTAAGGAATCGGACGAATTCATTAGGTGTGTTATGGAGTTTTAAGTTTACGTACGATACTGTAAGGTGTTGTTAGGAGTTGTGTGGTGTTGTACATTATACCAACATGCTTTTCAAGGTGCTAATGTGGCATACACAGCCGGAAGATATTCTAAGTTGACGTACGATGTTTAAATGACTCGGAGGAATTCATTAGGTTTATTATGGAGTTTTAAGGTTTCGTACGGTGATGTAAGGTGTTCTTAGGTGTTTTAAGGCATCCTAAGTTATACTAACGTGCTTTTCAAGGTGCTAATGTGCATACAGAGTCGTAAGATGTTCTAAGTTGTCAAACAATGTTCAAAGGACTCAGACGAATTCATTAGGTGTATTATGGAGTTTTAAGTTTACGTACAGTACTGTAAGGTGTTGTTAGGAGTTGTGTGGTGTTGTACATTATACCAACATGCTTTTCAAGGTGCTAATGTGGCATATAGTGCCGTAAGATATTCTAAGTTGTCGTACGATGTTTGAATGACTCGGAGGAATTCATTAGGTTTATTATGGAGTTTTAAGATTTAGTACGGTGATGTAAGGTGTTCTTAGGAGTTTTAAGGCGTCCTAAGTTATAATAACGTGCTTTTCAAGGTGCTAATGTGCATACAGATTCGTAAGATGTCCTAAGTTTCCGTACGATGTTCAAAGGACTTAGACGATTTCATTAGGTTTATTATCGAGTTTTAAGGTTTCGTACGGTGTTGTTAGGTGTAGTTTTAAGGCGTCCTAAGTTATAGTAACATGCTTTTCAAGGTGCTAATGTGCATATAGAGTCGTAAGATGTCCTAAGTTGGCGTACGATGTTCAAAGGACTCAGACGAATTCATTAGGTGTATTATGGAGTTTTAAGTTTACGTACGGTACTGTAAGGTGTTGTTAGGAGTTGTGTGGTGTTGTACATTATACCAGGATGCTTTTCAAGGTGCGAATGTGGCATATAGAGCCGTAAGATATTCTAAGTTGCCGGACGATGTTTAAATGACTCGGAAATTCATTAGGTTTATTATGGAGTTTTAAGGTTTCGTACGGTGATGTAAGGTGTTCTTAGGTGTTTTAAGGCATCCTAAGTTATACTAACGTGCTTTTCAAGGTGCTAATGTGCATACAGATTCGTAAGATGTCCTAAGTTGTCGTAGATGTTCAAAGGACTCAGACGAATTCATTAGGTGTATTATGGAGTTTTAAGTTTATTTACGGTACTGTAAGGTGTTGTTAGGAGTTGTGTGGTGTTGTACATTATACCGACATGCTTTTCAAGGTGCGAATGTGGCATACAGAGCCGAAAGATATTCTAAGTTGTCGTACGATGTTTAAATAACTCGGAGGATTTCATTAGGTTTATTATGGAGTTTTAAGATTCCGTATGATGTTGTTAGGTGTTCTTAGGAGTTTTAAGGCGTCCGAAGTTATACGAACGTGATTTTCAAGGTGCTAATGTGCAAACAGAGTCGTAAGATGTCTTAAGTTGCCGTACGATGTTCAAAGGACTTAGACGATTTCATTAGGTTTATTATGCAGTTTTAAGGTTTCGTTCGGTGATGTAAGGTGTTCTTAGGAGTTTTAAGGCGTCCGAAGTTATACTAATGTGCTTTTCAAGGTGCTAATGTGCAAACAGAGTCGTAAGATGTCCTAAGTTGCCGTACGATGTTCAAAGGACTTAGACGATTTCATTAGGTTTATTATAGAGTTTTAAGGTTTCGTACGGTGTTGTTAGATGTTCTTAGGAGTTTTTAGGCGTCCTAAGTTATACTAACGTGCTTTTCAAGGTGCTAATGTGCATACATAGTCGTAAGATGTCCTAAGTTGTCGTACGATGTTCAAAGGACTCAGATGAATTCATTAGTTTTAAGTTTACGTACGGTACTGTAAGGTGTTGTTAGGAGTTGTGTGGTGTTGTACATTATACCAGGATGCTTTTCAAGGTGCGAATGTGGCATATAGTGACGTAAGATATTCTAAGTTGCCGTACGATGTTTGAATGAATCGGAGGAATTCATTAGGTTTATTATGGAGTTTTAAGATTTCGTACGGTGATGTAAGGTGTTCTTAGGAGTTTTAAGGCGTTCTAAGTTATACTAACGTGCTTTTCAAGGTGCTAATGTGCATACAGAGTCGTAAGATGTCGTAAGTTGTCGTACGATGTTCAAAGGACTCAGACGTATTCATTAGGTGTATTATGGAGTTTTAAGTTTACGTACGGTACTGTAAGGTGTTGTTAGGAGTTGTGTGGTGTTGTACATTATACCAACATGCTTTTCAAGGTGCGAATGTGGCATACAGAGCCGTAAGATATTCTAAGTTGTCGTACGATGTCTAAATGACTCGGAGGAATTCATTAGGTTTATTATGGAGTTTTAAGATTTCGTACGGTGATGTAAGGTGTTCTTAGGAGTTTTAAGGCGTCCTAAGTTATACTAACGTGCTTTTCAAGGTGCTAATGTGCATACAGAGTCGTAAGATGTCCTAAGTTGTCGTACGATGTTTAAAGGACTCAGACGAATTCATTAGGTGTATTATTGAGTTTTAAGTTTACGTACGATACTGTAAGGTGTTGTTAGGAGTTGTGTAGTGTTGTACATTATACCAACATGCTTTTCAAGGTGCTAATGTGGCATATTGAGCCGTAAGATATTCTAAGTTGTCGTACGATGTTTAAATGACTCGGAGGTATTCATTAGGTTTATTATGGAGTTTTAAGGTTTCTTACTGTGATGTGAAGTGTTCTTAGGTGTTTTAAGGCGTCCTAAGTTATACTAACGTGCTTTTCAAGGTGCTAATGTGCATACAGAGTCGTAAGATGTCCTAAGTTGTTGTACAATGTTCAAAGGACTCAGACGAATTCATTAGGTGTATTATAGAGTTTTAAGTTTACGTACGGTACTGTAAGGTGTTGTTAGGTTTCGTACCGTGTTGTAAGGTGTTCTTAGGAGTTTTAAGGCGTCCTAAGTTATACTATACGTGCTTTTCAAGGTGCTAATGTGCATACAGAGTCGTAAGATGTCGTAAGTTGTCGTAGATGTTCAAAGGACTCAGACGAATTCATTAAGTGTATTATGGAGTTTTAAGTTTACGTACGATTCTGTAAGGTGTTGTTAGGAGTTGTATGGTGTTGTACATTATACCAACATGCTTTTCAAGGTGCTAATGGGGCATATAGAGCCGTAAGATATTTTAAGTTGTCGTACGATATTTAAATGACTCGGAGGAATTCATTATGTTTATTATAGAGTTTTAAGGTTTCGTACGGTGATGTAAGGTGTTCTTAGGAGTTTTAAGGCGTCCTAAGTTACACTATACGTGCTTTTCAAGGTGCTAATGTGCATACAGAGTCGTAAGATGTCCTAAGTTGTCGTAGATGTTCAAAAGACTCAGACGAATTCATTAGGTGTATTATGGAGTTTTAAGTTCACGTACTGTGAGTTGTGTGGTGTTGTACATTATACCAACATGCTTTTCAAGGTGCGAATGTGGCATACAGAGCCATAAGATATTCTAAGTTGCCGTACGATGTTTAAATGTCTCGGAGGAATTCATTAGGTTTATTATGGAGTTTTAAGATTTCGTATGGTGTTGTTAGGTGTTCTTAGGAGTTTTAAGGCGTCCTAAGTTATACTAACGTGCTTTTCAAGGTGCTAATGTGCAAACAGAGTCGTAAGATGTCCTAAGTTGTCGTACGATGTTCAAAGGACTTAGACGATTTCATTAGGTTTATTATAGAGTTTTTTTTTTGGGTAAAGGGTTACCCCGGTGATTCTATTATAAAGACAACCGTCAATGAAGTACAAGTAGTGTGGATGTGTTCCACAGTAGTTCATATGTGGGACAAACCCCCACATATGTGAACAAAATAGATAACTAACAAAACAATCCAAACAAACTAGTCTACCACATATAAACGACCTAATAGAAATATACTAATCAAACAACCAAACCATCATCCGCCATCATCAAATACGAACTCTCCACCCTTGGAGATCCACCTCCAAAACCCGAGCAAATTATTATCCATTGGAAACCACATGAGAAGAGGAGCTTTCCCCTGATTTATCTCTAGATATATCTCTTATTTCATCAAAAATATCTTCAACCTCTTCCTCATCCAAGACTTCCAGCACCTCTCTCTCCAATTTATCCTTCGCTTTGATAGATTTCAACGCCCCCCCATCCTTCACATGCTCCGAATCTAGAACACTAAAGGAGTTTTGAACTTGGATTTTCATGGGATCTCTACCTTTACCAACCGAATTAGTGGGTCTTGCTCCCATCATTTTCTTGTAGTCAAACGGTCGATATTCAAATTTTGGTTTCTGATTGTTAACTTGAAACCCACTTTTGTTATCCTTTTTCCTCCCCTTAACTTCAATAAAACCATCCCTATTAACATTTGGTTTAGGGGCAGTATTAGGTTTAGCCCCAACCTGTTCTGGGTAAGATGTAAGACGAACCTGTTTAGGACATTCATCATTTAGATGTCCAAACACACAACACTGCGTACATCTCGGGGGTGTCCATTCATACTCCACACCAACACACTCAGTAGCGTATTTATCTCCATCCACATCGGGAATAGCCATAGTTAGCACATCCTTCAACTCGTGCTCTGCTGAAATTTCAATAAGAGCCCTTGCATAACTACTTCTACCCCAACTTTCAAAACACATAGAAGCAGTGTAGGAATCTAGTAACCTTGGAGAACCAATATTTGAAGCAAGCATGCTTAACCCATCATCCGTATAAGCTGCAATAGGCACATCATGCAATTTAACCCAAACCGCCACTTTCCTAATGTCTTCTTTTTTAAGGACAGTAGTAGGAGACCATGTATTTAGAACGATTGGTTTATTGCGAATTAGCCACGGTCCCCCTTCAAGCACATCAAGCATACTCTTGTTATCAACAAATTTGAAGAAAAAGAAGCCATTTGCATTCATCATACATTTTTGAAGACCATACTTCTTCCAATTTGTTTTCACAAAATACTCAACCACCGGATATGCAACTCTATCCCCTAGAAAATACCCATATAGAGTGAACGCTAATTTATCTTGGACACTTTTAACAGATTCCCTTGGAAGAACCACATCAACACCTTGTTGTGTATCCAAACATTCCAAAAAACGAAAATTAATGCTACTTTTGGACGTACCAGATTGTAGAGTAGCCGCATAAGAATTCACATTAGGCTCAATAATCTGGTCACTAGAGACATTCTCATTCTCCTTATCAGGTAAAATCACAGCTTGGTTTTCATCCGCTTGATTTATAATTTTACCACGACGAGGAAGACGAACACCATCAATATTCACCACCTTCCGAGCAATACCCTCAATTTTTGGCTCTGTATTCTCAACAAATTTTACTTTTCGAGCACTGATAGGTTTTGGACTAATATCCGTCTCCATATGGTTGATTTACTAGGATTAGCGTTTAGTAAATTGAGTTGAAAACCCTAATTCGCAATGAATCAGGTTTCAAACAATTATAGCCTCCACAAACCCTAATTTGCAATCAAATCAGCTGTTTAAGATGAATCAAGAACCCCTCAGCAAGTGATGCAAAGAATCAAACAAGGTTATTTTAAGGTTTCGTACGGTGTTGTTAGGTGTTCTTAGGAGTTTTAAGACGTCCTACGTTATACGAACGTGCTTTTCAAGGTGTTAATGTGCATACAGAGTCGTAAGATGTCCTAAGTTGTCGTGCGATGTTCTAAGGAATCGGACGAATTCATTAGGTGTGTTATGGAGTTTTAAGTTTACGTACGATACTGTAAGGTGTTGTTAGGAGTTGTGTGGTGTTGTACATTATACCAGGATGCTTTTCAAGGTGCTAATGTGGAATATAGAGCCGTATGATATTCTAAAATGCCGTACGATGTTTAAATGACTCGGAGAAATTCATTAGGTTTATTATGGAGTTTTAAGGTTTCGTACGGTGATGTAAGGTGTTCTTAGGTGTTTAAAGGCGTCCTAAGTTATACTAACGTGCTTTTCAAGGTGCTAATGTGCATACAGAGTCGTAAGATGTCCTAAGTTATCGTACAATGTTCAAAGGTCTCAGACGAATTCATTAGGTGTATTATGGAGTTTTAAGTTTACGTACGGTACTGTAAGGTGTTGTTAGGAGTTGTGTGGTGTTGTACATTATACCAACATGCTTTTCAAGGTGCTAATGTGGCATATAGTGCCGTAAGATATTCTAAGTTGCCGTACGATGTTTGAATGAATCGGAGGAATTCATTAGGTTTATTATGGAGTTTTAAGATTTCGAACGGTGATGTAAGGTGTTCTTAGGTGTTTTAAGGCGTCCTAAGTTATACTAACGTGCTTTTCAAGGTGCTAATGTGCATACAGAGTCGTAAGATGTCCTAAGTTATCGTACAATGTTCAAAGGTCTCAGACGAATTCATTAGGTGTATTATGGAGTTTTAAGTTTACGTACGGTACTGTAAGGTGTTGTTAGGAGTTGTGTGGTGTTGTACATTATACCAACATGCTTTTCAAGGTGCTAATGTGGCATATAGTGCCGTAAGATATTCTAAGTTGCCGTACGATGTTTGAATGAATCGGAGGAATTCATTAGGTTTATTATGGAGTTTTAAGATTTCGAACGGTGATGTAAGGTGTTCTTAGGTGTTTTAAGGCGTCCTAAGTTATACTAACGTGCTTTTCAAGGTGCTAATGTGCATACAGAGTCGTAAGATGTCCTAAGTTATCGTACAATGTTCAAAGGTCTCAGACGAATTCATTAGGTGTATTATGGAGTTTTAAGTTTACGTACGGTACTGTAAGGTGTTGTTAGGAGTTGTGTGGTGTTGTACATTATACCAACATGCTTTTCAAGGTGCTAATGTGGCATATAGTGCCATAAGATATTCTAAGTTGCCGTACGATGTTTGAATGAATCGGAGGAATTCATTAGGTTTATCATGGAGTTTTAAGATTTCGAACGGTGATGTAAGGTGTTCTTAGGAGTTTTAAGGCGTCCTAAGTTATACTAACGTGCTTTTCAAGGTGCTAATGTGCATACAGAGTCGTAAGATGTCCTAAGTTGTCGTACGATGTTTAAAGGACTCAGACGAATTCATTAGGTGTATTATGGAGTTTTAAGGTTACATACGATACTGTAAGGTGTTGTGTGGTGTTGTACAATATACCAACATGCTTTTTTTTTTTGGGTAAAGGGTTACCCCGGCGATTTATATATTCACATCCACAAAAAAACATGTAGTGAGGAATAGTTCCACACTAAATCATATTCAGGACATGCCCTGAATATGTAAACAAAACAGCCAAAGACAAACTTAACAAGCAATCAAACATAGCCACTAGCCTCTAACTAGTTATTGACTCCAACAACCCATAAAACCCTATCCACGAGCATCATATATATCTTCTCCATAGATCTTCCATTCCTTTCGGATATGCTGAACTGGACCTGTCCTCTTCAATTTAAGAGTCATTATCTTGTACCTAACCGATGAAATAATAATGTCTGCAAGAACTTCAGGTGGTCTAGCATGATTCTGAAAAATTCTGTTATTTCTCTCTTGCCAGATATAGTAAGCCGATGCAGCTACCACCATCCTATCCACAATACTATAAATCGACTTTGCCTTATAATGATCAATCAGCCAAGATAGAATTTCAGACCAAACCGGAGCCATATTACCCATAGACGTCCGTTTCTTCGACAGCAACCACACTCGAGAGGCATAAGTACATTCAAAAAACAGGTGTGTGTGTGAATCGATATTTTCATAACAGAGCAGACAACACATCATATTCATAGATTTCCTTCTCGACCCCTCCCAACCCAATATTTTGTCTTGAGTTACCAGTTTACCTCGTATAACTAACCACATAAGAAACATATGTCTAGGGATACTATAAGCCGACCAAATCAGCTTACCCCATTCCACCTTCCTATCACGAGAACGAATAACCTGCCACACGTTCTTTGCAGAAAATTCAAGGTTTTCATTCCCCACTCTCCAACACAACCTATAGATAAACTAATATTATTGATGAACGGATAGGAAGTTACCCATGCAGCTGGCCATACAACGTGAGTATTAACACAGATATCCTTAACCTTGGCTGTAAGTGAAAACCTTTCATTCGCTATCATCCTTGGGGTAAAGATATCATTAAGGGCACCAAGAGAGCACCAGTTATCATACCATGCAAACGTATTACTACCATTACCCACTTCTGACCAGAAATATTTTCTGATCTCCATACGTAATTGTAGGATTTTCCGCCAACTCCAACAACAATTTCCCGGAATCTTCACAGCCCAAAAGCTTTGGTTTTTTAACCTATACACACGAATCCATTTAACCCAAAGGGACTCACGGTCAGTAATAACACTCCATATATGGTTAATCATCAAAGCTTTATTCAGGTCCTTGATTCTCCTTATCCCTAGACCCCCTTCATCTTTTGGAACACACACCGATTTCCAAGAAACCTTCGCTTTTCCTCTAGTCATCGGACCTTGGCACCACAGAAAACCCCTCATTTTTTACTCCAAATCAGAAATAATTCAAGCAGGAATGATGAACACTGAGGCCCAATAAACATGTAGTGCTGACAAAACCGATATGATCAACTGAACTCTCCCTGCAAATGACAGAAACTTATTCATCCAATTAGAAATCCTACTTTCCATACGTTCCACAAGAACCCTACAATCCCGATAACGTAATCTGGATGAGATGAGCGGAACACCTAAGTAACGCACAGGTAACTCTCCCTCTACAAATGGAAACAAGTTCAAGATAGCATTCTTCACACAGTCCGGAACATTACAGAAAAAAACCGTACTCTTCTGATTACTTGGAACAAGGCCCGACATGGATGTAAACAAGTTAAGGGACTCCAAAATACACTTGGCCGAGTTCGTATCACCACGTAAAAAGATAAAGAGATCATCAGCAAAACATACGTTAATTATGCTCAGTTTTTCACATTTGTTATGGAATCTGAACGTATTATCAATACGGGTAATCTGATGCAAAATACGAGTTAACATCTCCATAACTAGAGTAAACAAGTAAGGGGATATAGGATCACCCTGTCGAAGCCCACGTTTGCCTTTAAAGTACCCATGTACATTACCATTTACCGTGATTGAAAAAGACACTGTGGATACACACAGCCATATCCAGTTGACCATCTTGGAATGGAAACCAAAACCCAATAGCACTTGCTTTAGGAACTCCCAATTAACCGTATCATACGCCTTTTGAATATCAATTTTAAAAGCACACCTCGGTGGACCCTTATTCCTGTGATAGTTATGCATTAACTCTTGGGTCAAGAGTATATTGTCTGAAATTTTCCTGCCCGGAATAAAGGCCGATTGGTTTATGCTAACAAGCCCACACAAACTATCCTTTATTCTATCCGCAATAATCTTACTAATACATTTATATAGCACATTACAGCACGAAATAGGCCTGAAATCAGAAACATAGTAAGCAGTAGTTACCTTTGGGATCAGCGCAATAATCGTGTGATTCAATTCCTTGAGAAGCTTCTCCTTGTTAAAGAAGTCTTGAATTGCTAGCACAACATCCCTCCCTACACACGGCCACATTTTCTTAAAGAAAGCTGAAGTGAAACCATCCGGACCCGGAGCTTTATCATCACCTATAGAGAACATAGCACTTTTTATCTCCTCCTCCGACACCGATCGAACCATATTCTCTGCCACATTAATTTCCAGCCGATGTTCAAACAACTCTGGGGAAGGAACCGTAGTCAAAGCCTCATCACACCCCAAAAACTGCTGAAAATGCGAAACAAAAGCAGTAGGAACATTCACTCCTTCATGAAGCACGCCATTCCCATCTTTTATCACCTCAATACGATTGCCATGTTGTTTACACTTTAAAGAGTTATGAAAAAATGAGTTATTTGCATCCCCCACTGCTAACCAATGAACCTTCGCCTTTTGTTTTAAGAACCTTTCCTCATCCAAGCAAGCCTCAGTATACTGATTTAAGCATGTCTTTTCCTCCTCACCCAATTGACAATTCAAAGGATCAATGTCCATAGCACGTTGGATCACATCAAGCCTCTTCCTTAACTCATTTACATTACTATGCAGATTACCTTGATCATAAGAGAACACTCTGATTGGCGACTTAAGCATCCGCAATTTCTTTACTAGCTTGAACTGATGAACTCCATCCACATGAGTACTCCATAATGATTTAACCATATCACAAAACCCCGGTTTGTAAAGCAGAAAGTTTGATAGTTTAAAAGGAGGTGTAGTTCTCCGATTACCACCAGGAATTTTTAGCACACATGGAGTATGATCTGATAATCTGTAAGGCTGAAAAACAGTAGTAGCAGATGTAAACATGCTCATAAATTCCATATTTCCCATTATTCTATCAATTTTATTACGAATACCCCTACCTTTACTTGGCTTCTGGTTCCACGTAAAGTGTAACCCAACACTATTTATATCCATCATCTCAATGTTCTCAACACATTCTTTGAAATCTCGCATAGCAATGTCGATACTAGAAGCTCCCAACAACTTATCTTCCAAATTCAAAGCACAATTGAAATCCCCCATAATTACCCATGGTCTCCTATTAATAAATTGTTTGTGGCAATTCAGATCATTCCACAAAACCCTCCTATTAACATAGTAATTATCCGCATATACAATAGAAGTGAAAAACATTTTACGATCACTTTTACTCTTCACCTGAATATGCATTACCTGAGTCGTCTGATGCAGCACCATAACATCAAAAACAGCCGAATCCCATCCAAGAATAATCCGTGTACCCTTATTACATATACCCCCATTTGAAGTCCAATTCCACGACCTAAACACCTTCTTGCAAACATCAACCAGCCCTGCCACATTCACATGGGACTCCAGAACAGCACACAAACTTAACTGATTCTCTTTTACTACCTGACGAACCTCCTTTTGCTTCACGGGTCGGTTCAAACCCCTTATATTCCAAGAAGCTAAACTAATCATTGGAAACCTCACAAGAAGGAGTGCTTGCTCCTTTATTTTCAGATTTGGATCCCGATTCCACAAACTCCATGGTTTCATCATAAACCATCTCCACATCATCCTCATTCGGATCACCTTGGTCTTTATTACCATTATCACTAGTCTCCCCAATATCATCCTTTAAAGCATCAAATGGATTACCCATGCTCATAGATGACTCCCCTACCCCATTACTCACCTCCTTTCCTTTTGATTTAACCACCGGTCTATACTCAAATTTCGTTTTCTGCTGTTTTAGGACCATACCACCTTTCTTTCCTCCTTTCTTTGGTGCTACTTCTATGAACCCATCATCATCGCTTTTAGGTTTTTCCTTACCCTCCTCTAAGATCATGACAGGACAAGCTTGAGTATCATGACCAAACACACAGCAATTTGAACATCTCGGTGGATTCCATTCATACTCTATGGTCACAGTTTCTTTGGCATATTCATCTCCATGCAGTTCAGGAACCGCAATAGTCACTTGTTCTGTCAACTCCTTATCAGCCGAAACCTCAATTAACGCACGAGCATAACTACTTCTACCCCACACCTCCTTACACATATCACTAGAATATGAATCCAGCATCTTAGGTTTTCCAACTTTAGAAGCAAGTAAACTTAACCCTTCATCTGAGTACGCTACCAGTGGAACATTATGCATTTTAACCCAAACAGCAACATTTTTTATGTCTTCCTTCCTTAGATTTGATGTAGGTGTCCATATATTCAGGATCATCGGCTTCCTACGAACTAGCCATGGGCCATTTTCTAACACATCCATCATCCCTTTTTCATCATTGAATTTAAAGAAGAAGAAACCATTCGAGTTCATCATAGACTTTTGTAAACCATATTTCTTCCAATTTGACTTTGTGAAATAGTCCACTACTGGAAATGCTTCTCTATCACCCAGAAAATAACCGTATAGCATAAATTCTAGCTTTTCACACACCTTACTGACCGCTGCTCTTGATAAAACAATATCACATCTCTCTCTAGTTTCCTCATTCACCAAAAATCTGAAATTTACAGCTTGACTCGTCAAGTTGTTATTTGTCTGTTTTAGATGATCAGCATATGATTTCTGATCGCCTATTTTACTATCCTGTACCTTCATACTACCATGATTTGCAGTTTCAACCATACCTTCCACTCCCATGCTAGTTTTGTCTACAACTTCAGCATTATCAATTGGCATCGCACAGTTAGTTTCCATTCCTCCTTTATCTGGTTTAACATTACCCACCTCCGCTTTTCGCAAAATACCTCTACGTGGCAGACCATCAATATTGGTTACCTTTGCAGCAAGTGAGTTCTTGTTCCTCATAATAACCTGATTACCAAACACGACAGAAAAAATACACACTCCAGATCAATACTTACCTTCCTCTTAAAAGGTTAATAGGATTCGTATCAAGATGCTAAACTATATTCAATAGCCGCTCTTAATCACAGACCTACTAAGCAATCAGAATTAGGTTTGTTTCAAGGTGATAATGTGGCATATAGAGTCGAAAGATATTCTTAGTTGTCGTACGATGTTTAAATGACTCGGAGGAATTCATTAGGTTTATTATGGAGTTTTAAGGTTTCGTACGGTGATGTAAAGTGTTCTTAGGAGTTTTAAGGCGTCCTAAGTTATACAAACGTGCTTTTCAAGGTGCTAATGTGCATACAGAGTCGTAAGATGTCCTAAGTTGTCGTACGATGTTCAAAGGACTCAGACGAATTCATTAGGTGTATTATTGAGTTTTAAGTTTACGTACGATACTGTAAGGTGTTGTACATTATACCAACATGCTTTTCAAGGTGCTAATATGGCATACAGAGCCGTAATATATTCTAAATTGCCGTACGATGTTTAAATGACTCAGAGGAATTCATTAGGTTTATTATGGAGTTTTAAGGTTTCGTACGGTGATATAAGGTGTTCTTAGGAGTTTTAAGGCGTCCTAAGTTATACTAACGTGCTTTTCAAGGTGCTAATGTGCATACAGAGTGGTAAGATGTCCTAAGTTGTCGTAGATGTTCAAAGGACTCAGACGAATTTATTAGGTGTATTATGGAGTTTTAAGTTTATGTACGGTACTGTAAGGTGTTGTTAGAAGTTGTGTGGTGTTGTACATTATACCAACATGCTTTTCAAGGTGCGAATGTGGCATACAGAGCCGTAAGATATTCTAAGTTGTCGTACGATGTTTAAATGACTCGGAGGATTTCATTAGGTTTATTATGGAGTTTTAAGATTTCGTATGGTGTTGTTAGGTGTTCTTAGGAGTTTTAAGGCGTCCTAAGTTATACGAACGTGCTTTTCAAGGTGCTAATGTGCATACAGAGTCGTAAGATGTCCTAAGTTGTCGTGCGATGTTCTAAGGAATCGGACGAATTCATTAGGTGTGTTATGGAGTTTTAAGTTTACGTACGATACTATAAGGTGTTGTTAGGAGTTGTGTGGTGTTGTACATTATACCAACATGCTTTTCAAGGTGCTAATGTGGCACAAAGAGCCGTAAAATATTCTAAGTTGACGTACCATGTTTAAATGACTCGGAGGAATTCATTGCGTTTATTATGGAGTTTTAAGGTTTCGTACGGTGATGTAAGGTGTTCTTAGTAGTTTTAAGGCGTCCTAAGTTATACTAACGTGTTTTTCAAGGTGCTAATGTGCATACAGAGTCGTAAGAAGTCCTAAGTTGTCGTACGATGTTCAAAGGACTCAGACGAATTCATTAGGTGTATTATCGAGTTTTAAGTTTACGTACGGTACTGTAAGGTGTTGTTAGGAGTTGTGTGGTGTTGTACATTATGCCAACATGCTTTTCAAGGTGCTAATATGGCATACAGAGCCGTAAGATATTCTAAGTTGACGTACGATGTTTAAATGACTCGGAGGAATTCATTGGGTTTATTATGGAGTTTTAAGGTTTCGTACGGTGATGTAAGGTGTTCTTAGTAGTTTTAAGGCGTCCTAAGTTGTACTAACGTGCTTTTCAAGGTGCTAATGTGCATACAGAGTCGTAAGATGTCCTAAGTTGTCGTACGATGTTCAAAGGACTCAGACGAATTCATTAGGTGTATTATGGAGTTTTAAGTTTATGTACGATACTGTAAGGTGTTGTTTGGAACTGTGTGGTGTTGTACATTATGACAACATGCTTTTCAAGGTGCTAATATGGCATACAGAGCCGTAATATATTCTAAGTTGCCGTACGATGTTTAAATGACTCGGAGGAATTCATTCGGTTTCTTATGGAGTTTTAACGTTTCGTACGGTGATATAAGGTGTTCTTAGGAGTTTTAAGGCGTCCTAAGTTATACTAACGTGCTTTTCAAGGTGCTAATGTGCATACAGAGTGGTAAGATGTCCTAAGTTGTCGTAGATGTTCAAAGGACTCAAACGAATTTATTAGGTGTTATGGAGTTTTAAGTTTATGTACGGTACTGTAAGGTGTTGTTAGGAGTTGTGTGGTGTTGTACATTATACCAACATGCTTTTCAAGGTGCGAATGTGGCATACAGAGCCGTAAGATATTCTAAGTTGCCGTACGATGTTTAAATGACTCGGAGGATTTCATTAGGTTTATTATGGAGTTTTAAGATTTCGTATGGTGTTGTTAGGTGTTCTTAGGAGTTTTAAGGCGTCCTAAGTTATACGAACGTGCTTTTCAAGGTGCTAATGTGCATACAGAGTCGTAAGATGTCCTAAGTTGTCGTGCGATGTTCTAAGGAATCGGACGAATTCATTAGGTGTGTTATGGAGTTTTAAGTTTACATACGATACTATAAGGTGTTGTTAGGAGTTGTGTGGTGTTGTACATTATACCAACATGCTTTTTTTTGGGTAAAGGGTTACCCCGGTGATTCTATTAAAAAGACAACCGTCATTAACGTACAAGTAGTGAGGATGAGTTCCACACTAGTTCATATATGGGACAAACCCCCACATATGTGAACAAAACAGAGACAACTAACCAAAACAAGCTAAACAAACTAGCCTACTACAAAAATCGACATAATATCCAAAACCTAACAAGAAAAAATCGATCCATCAGCCACCATCATCAAAGATGTAGTTGTCACCAATGGAAAGCCTCCAAAACAACTTGAATAATCGACTATCCATTGGAAGTCATTGAAAGGGAGGAACTCGCGCTTACTTTATCTTGAGTTATATCTCTTGTTTCATCATAAATAACTTCAACGTCTTCTTCATCCAAGTCTTCAATCATATCCCTATCCGATTTGCCCTTCCCTTTAATAGATTCCGAAGTCCCCCCATCGTTCACATTTTCGGAATTAAGAACACTAAAGGAGTTTTGAATCTGAATCTTTGAGGGATCTCTACTCTTTACTTTCGAAGTTGAAGGTTTAACTCCCACCATTTTCTTGTAATCCAAAGGTCTATATTCAAATTTTGGTTTATGGTCTTTAACCTGAAACCCACTTTTCTTAGCCGTTTTCCTTCCCTTTACTTCAGAAAAACCATCCCCATCTACTTTAAGAGAATGTTTAGATGTAGTACAAACCTGTTTAGGGCAAGCATCAGTACCATGCCCAAAAACACAACAATGAGCACACCTCGGTGGTTTCCACTCATACTCCACATTCACAGTATCAGTAACATATTTGCCCCCGGCCAAATCCGGAATAGCCATAGATAAAAACTCTTTAAACTCATGCTCAGCTGAAATTTCAATAAGTGCCCTAGCATAGCTACTTCTTCCCCAGTTATCAGCGCACATAGATGTGGTGTAAGAATCAAGTAACTTAGGAGAGCCAATCTTTGAAGCAAGCATGCTTAAGCCGTCGTCGGTATAGGCTGCTAGAGGAACATCATGTAGTTTAACCCAAACCGCAACTTTCTTGATATCTTCTTTTTTAAGGGAACTAGTAGGAGACCATGTATTAAGAAAAATGGGTCTATTGCGAATCAGCCATGGTCCCCCTTCGAGAACATCAAGCATACCCTTATTATCAGCAAACTTGAAGAAAAAGAAGCCACTTGCATTCATCATTACTCTTTGAAGCCCATACTTCTGCCAATTCATTTTCACAAAATACTCAACAACAGGATAAGCAACTCTATCTCCTAGGAAGTACCCATATAGTGTGAAACCTAATTTTTCTTGAACAATTTTAACCGATTCCCTAGGAAGCACCACATCAACACCTTGTTGTTTATCCAAAGGCTCCAAAAAACGAAAATTAATCTTATTTTTGGACGTACCGGTAAGTAGAACAGCAGCACAAGAACCCACATCCGGACCAATAATCTGCACTTTTTCAGCCAACTCGTCTTGAGCTTCCATGATCGGATTAGCATTGATAAATTTTCCTCGACGAGGTAGAAGTGGGATTCCATCAATATTGACCACCTTACGAGCAATACCATTATGTTCGTTATCCTCATCATCTTGGACCTGAAAACTAACTCTACGAGCGCTTTTGGGTGTAGAATTCGTCTCCAACATGCTTTTCAAGGTGCTAATGTGGCATATAGAGCCGTAAGATATTCTAACTTGACGTACGATGTTTAAATGACTCGGAGGAATTCATTGGGTTTAGTATGGAGTTTAACGTTTCGTACGGTGATGTAAGGTGTTCTTAGTAGTTTTAAGGCGTCCTAAGTTATACTAACGTGTTTTTCAAGGTGCTAATGTGCATACAGAGTCGTAAGATGTCCTAAGTTGTCGTACGATGTTCAAAGGACTCAGACGAATTCATTAGGTGTATTATGGAGTATTAAGTTTACGTACGGTACTGTAAGGTGTTGTTAGGAGTTGTGTGGTGTTGTAAATTATGCCAACATGCTTTTAAAGGTGCTAATATGGCATATAGAGCCGTAAGATATTCTAAGTTGACGTACGATGTTTAAATGACTCGGAGGAATTCATTGGGTTTATTATGGAGTTTTAAGGTTTCGTACGGTGATGTAAGGTGTTCTTAGTAGTTTTAAGGCGTCATAAGTTATACTAACGTGCTTTTCAAGGTGCTAATGTGCATACAGAGTCGTAAGATGTCCTAAGTTGTCTTACGATGTTCAAAGGACTCAGACGAATTCATTAGGTGTATTATGGAGTTTTAAGTTTATGTACGGTACTGTAAGGTGTTGTTAGGAACTGTGTGGTGTTGTACATTATGCCAACATGCTTTTCAAGGTGCTAATATGGCATACAGAGCTGTAATATATTCTAAGTTTCCGTACGATGTTTAAATGACTCGGAGGAATTCATTCGGTTTCTTATGGAGTTTTCAGGTTTCGTACGGTGATATAAGGTGTTCTTAGGAGTTTTAAGGCGTCCTAAGTTATACTAACGTGCTTTTCAAGGTGCTAATGTGCATACAGAGTGGTAAGATGTCCTAAGTTGTCGTAGATGTTCAAAGGACTCAGACGAATTTATTAGGTGTATTATGAAGTTTTAAGTTTATGTACGGTACTGTAAGGTGTTGTTAGGAATTGTGTGGTGTTGTACATTATGCCAACATGCTTTTCAAGGTGCTAATATGGCATACAGAGCTGTAATATATTCTAAGTTGCCATACGATGTTTAAATGACTCAGAGGAATTCATTCGGTTTCTTATGGAGTTTTAAGGTTTCGTACGGTGATACAAGGTGTTCTTAGGAGTTTTAAGGCGTCCTAAGTTATACTAACGTGCTTTTCAAGGTGCTAATGTGCATACAGAGTGGTAAGATGTCCTAAGTTGTCGTAGATGTTCCAAGGTGTATTATGGAGTTTTAAGTTTATGTACGGTACTGTAAGGTGTTGTTAGGACTTGTGTGGTGTTGTACATTATACCAACATGCTTTTCAAGGTGCGAATGTGGCATACAGAGCCGTAAGATATTCTAAGTTGCCGTACGATGTTTAAATGACTCGGAGAATTCATTAGGTTTATTATGGAGTTTTAAGATTTCGTATGGTGTTGTTAGATGTTCTTAGGAGTTTTAAGGCGTCCTAAGTTATACGAACGTGCTTTTCAAGGTGCTAATGTGCATACAGAGTCGTAAGATGTCCTAAGTTGTCGTGCGATGTTCTAAGGAATTGGACGAATTCATTAGGTGTGTTATGGAGTTTTAAGTTTACGTACGATACTATAAGGTGTTGTTAGGAGTTTTGTGGTGTTGTACATTATACCAACATGCTTTTCAAGGTGCTAATGTGGCACATAGAGCCGTAAGATATTCTAAGTTGACGTACGATGTTTAAATGACTCGGAGGAATTCATTGGGTTTATTATGGAGTTTTAAGGTTTCGTACGGTGATGTAAGGTGTTCTTAGTAGTTTTAAGGCTTCCTAAGTTATACTAACGTGCTTTTCAAGGTGCTAATGAGCATACAGAGTCGTAAGATGTCCTAAGTTGTCGTACGATGTTCAAAGGACTCAGACGAATTCATTAGGTGTATTATGGAGTTTTAAGTTTATGTACGGTACTGTAAGGTGTTGTTAGGAATTGTGTGGTGTTGTACATTATGCCAACATGCTTTTCAAGGTGCTAATATGGCATACAGAGCTGTAATATATTCTAAGTTTCCGTACGATGTTTAAATGACTCGGAGGAATTCATTCGGTTTCTTATGGAGTTTTAAGGTTTCGTACGGTGATATAAGGTGTTCTTAGGAGTTTTAGGGCGTCCTAAGTTATACTAACGTGCTTTTCAAGGTGCTAATGTGCATACAGAGTGGTAAGATGTCCTAAGTTGTCGTAGATGTTCAAAGGAGTCAGACGAATTTATTAGGTGTATTATGAAGTTTTAAGTTTATGTACGGTACTGTAAGGTGTTGTTTGGAGTTGTGTGGTGTTGTACATTATACCAACATGCTTTTCAAGGTGCGAATGTGGCATACAGAGCCGTAAGATATTCTAAGTTGTCGTACGATGTTTAAATGACTCGGAGGATTTCATTAGGTTTATTATGGAGTTTTAACGTTTCGTACGGTGATGTAAGGTGTTCTTAGTAGTTTTAAGGCGTCCTAAGTTATACTAACGTGCTTTTCAAGGTGCTAATGTGCATACAGAGTCGTAAGATGTCCTAAGTTGTCGTACGATGTTCAAAGGACTCAGACGAATTCATTAGGTGTACTATGGAGTATTAAGTTTACGTACGGTACTGTAAAGTGTTGTTAGGAATTGTGTGGTGTTGTACATTATGCCAACATGCTTTTCAAGGTGCTAATATGGCATACAAAGCCGTAAGATATTCTAAGTTGACGTACGATGTTTAAATGACTCGGAGGAATTCATTGGGTTTATTATGGAGTTTTAAGGTTTCGTACGGTGATGTAAGGTGTTCTTAGTAGTTTTAAGGCGTCCTAAGTTATACTAACGTGCTTTTCAAGGTGCTAATGTGCATACAGAGTCGTAAGATGTCCTAAGTTGTCGTACGATGTTAAAGGACTCAGACGAATTCATTAGGTGTACTATGGAGTATTAAGTTTACGTACGGTACTGTAAAGTGTTGTTAGGAATTGTGTGGTGTTGTACATTATGCCAACATGCTTTTCAAGGTGCTAATATGGCATACAGAGCCGTAAGATATTCTAAGTTGACGTACGATGTTTAAATGACTTGGAGGAATTCATTGGGTTTATTATGGAGTTTTAAGGTTTCGTACGGTGATGTAAGGTGTTCTTAGTAGTTTTAAGGCTTCCTAAGTTATACTAACGTGCTTTTCAAGGTGCTAATGAGCATACAGAGTCGTAAGATGTCCTAAGTTGTAGTACGATGTTCAAAGGACTCAGACGAATTCATTAGGTGTATTATGGAGTTTTAAGTTTATGTACGGTACTGTAAGGTGTTGTTAGGAATTGTGTGGTGTTGTACATTATGCCAACATGCTTTTCAAGGTGCTAATATGGCATACAGAGCCGTAAGATATTCTAAGTTGCCGTACGATGTTTAAATGACTCGGAGGATTTCATTAGGTTTATTATGGAGTTTTAACGTTTCGTACGGTGATGTAAGGTGTTCTTAGTAGTTTTAAGGCGTCCTAAGTTATACTAACGTGCTTTTCAAGGTGCTAATGTGCATACAGAGTCGTAAGATGTCCTAAGTTGTCGTGCGATGTTCTAAGGAATTGGACGAATTCATTTGGTGTGTTATGGAGTTTTAAGTTTACGTACGATACTATAAGGTGTTGTTAGGAGTTTTGTGGTGTTGTACATTATACCAACATGCTTTTCAAGGTGCTAATGTGGCACATAGAGCCGTAAGATATTCTAAGTTGACGTACGATGTTTAAATGACTCGGAGGAATTCATTGGTTTATTATGGAGTTTTAAGGTTTCGTACGGTGATGTAAGGTGTTCTTAGTAGTTTTAAGGCTTCCTAAGTTATACTAACGTGCTTTTCAAGGTGCTAATGTGCATACAGAGTCGTAAGATGTCCTAAGTTGTCGTACGATGTTCAAAGGACTCAGACGAATTCATTAGGTGTACTATGGAGTATTAAGTTTACGTACGGTACTGTAAGGTGTTGTTAGGAATTGTGTGGTGTTGTACATTATGCCAACATGCTTTTCAAGGTGCTAATATGGCATACAGAGCCGTAAGATATTCTAAGTTGACGTACGATGTTTAAATGACTCGGAGTAATTCATTGGGTTTATTATGGAGTTTTAAGGTTTCGTACGGTGATGTAAGGTGTTCTTAGTAGTTTTAAGGCGTCCTAAGTTATACTAACGTGCTTTTCAAGGTGCTAATGTGCATACAGAGTCGTAAGATGTCCTAAGTTGTCGTACGATGTTCAAAGGACTCAGACGAATTCATTAGGTGTATTATGGAGTTTTAAGTTTATGTACGGTACTATAAGGTGTTGTTAGGAATTGTGTGGTGTTGTACATTATGCCAACATGCTTTTCAAGGTGCTAATATGGCATACAGAGCTGTAATATATTCTAAGTTGCCGTACGATGTTTAAATGACTCGGAGGAATTCATTCGGTTTCTTATGGAGTTTTAAGGTTTCGTACGGTGATTTAAGGTGTTCTTAGGAGTTTTAAGGCGTCCTAAGTTATACTTACGTGCTTTTCAAGGTGCTAATGTGCATACAGAGTGGTTAGATGTCCTAAGTTGTCGTAGATGTCCAAAGGACTCAGACGAATTTATTAGGTGTATTATGAAGTTTTAAGTTTATGTACGGTACTGTAAGGTGTTGTTAGGAGTTGTGTGGTGTTGTACATTATACCAACATGCTTTTCAAGGTGCGAATGTGGCATACAGAGCCGTAAGATATTCTAAGTTGCCGTACGATGTTTAAATGACTCGGAGGATTTCATTAGGTTTATTATGGAGTTTTAAGGTTTCGTACGGTGATGTAAGGTGTTCTTAGTAGTTTTAAGGCTTCCTAAGTTATACTAACGTGCTTTTCAAGGTGCTAATGTGCATACAGAGTCGTAAGATGTCCTAAGTTGTCGTACGATGTTCAAAGGACTCAGACGAATTCATTAGGTGTACTATGGAGTATTAAGTTTACGTACGGTACTGTAAAGTGTTGTTAGGAATTGTGTGGTGTTCTACATTATGCCAACATGCTTTTCAAGGTGCTAATATGGCATACAGAGCCGTAAGATATTCTAAGTTGACGTACGATGTTTAAATGACTCGGAGGAATTCATTGGGTTTATTATGGAGTTTTAAGGTTTCGTACGGTGATGTAAGGTGTTCTTAGTAGTTTTAAGGCGTCCTAAGTTATACTAACGTGCTTTTCAAGGTGCTAATGTGCATACAGAGTCGTAAGATGTCCTAAGTTGTCGTACGATGTTCAAAGGACTCAGACGAATTCATTAGGTGTATTATGGAGTTTTAAGTTTTTGTACGGTACTATAAGGTGTTGTTAGGAATTGTGTGGTGTTGTACATTATGCCAACATGCTTTTCAAGGTGCTAATATGGCATACAGAGCTGTAATATATTCTAAGTTGCCGTACGATGTTTAAATGACTCGGAGGAATTCATTCGGTTTCTTATGGAGTTTTAAGGTTTCGTACGGTGATATAAGGTGTTCTTAGGAGTTTTAAGGCGTCCTAAGTTATACTAACGTGCTTTTCAAGGTGCTAATGTGCATACAGAGTGGTAAGATGTCCTAAGTTGTCGTAGATGTTCAAAGGACTCAGACGAATTTATTAGGTGTATTATGAAGTTTTAAGTTTATGTACGGTACTGTAAGGTGTTGTTAGGAGTTGTGTGGTGTTGTACATTATACCAACATGCTTTTCAAGGTGCGAATGTGGCATACTGAGCCGTAAGATATTCTAAGTTGTTGTACGATGTTTAAATGACTCGGAGGATTTCATTAGGTTTATTATGGAGTTTTAAGGTTTCGTACGGTGATGTAAGGTGTTCTTAGTAGTTTTAAAGCTTCCTAAGTTATACTAACGTGCTTTTCAAGGTGCTAATGTGCATACAGAGTCGTAAGATGTCCTAAGTTGTCGTACGATGTTCAAAGGACTCAGACGAATTCATTAGGTGTACTATGGAGTATTAAGTTTACGTACGGTACTGTAAAGTGTTGTTAGGAATTGTGTGGTGTTGTACATTATGCCAACATGCTTTTCAAGGTGCTAATATGGCATACAGAGCCGTAAGATATTCTAAGTTGACGTACGATGTTTAAATGACTCGGAGGAATTCATTGGGTTTATTATGGAGTTTTAAGGTTTCGTACGGTGATGTAAGGTGTTCTTAGTAGTTTTAAGGCTTCCTAAGTTAAACTAACGTGCTTTTCAAGGTGCTAATGTGCATACAGAGTCGTAAGATGTTCTAAGTTGTCGTACGATGTTCAAAGGACTCAGACGAATTCATTAGGTGTATTATGGAGTTTTAAGTTTATGTACGGTACTGTAAGGTGTTGTTAGGAATTGTGTGGTGTTGTACATTATGCCAACATGCTTTTCAAGGTGCTAATATGGCATACAGAGCCGTAAGATATTCTAAGTTGACGTACGATGTTTAAATGACTCGGAGGAATTCATTGGGTTTATTATGGAGTTTTAAGGTTTCGTACGGTGATGTAAGGTGTTCTTAGTAGTTTTAAGGCGTCCTAGGTTATACTAACGTGCTTTTCAAGGTGCTAATGTGCATACAGAGTCGTAAGATGTCCTAAGTTGTCGTACGATGTTCAAAGGACTCAGACGAATTCATTAGGTGTATTATGGAGTTTTAAGTTTATGTACGGTACTATAAGGTGTTGTTAGGAATTGTGTGGTGTTGTACATTATGCCAACATGCTTTTCAAGGTGCTAATATGGCATACAGAGCTGTAATATATTCTAAGTTGCCGTACGATGTTTAAATGACTCGGAGGAATTCATTCGGTTTCTTATGGAGTTTTAAGGTTTCGTACGGTGATATAAGGTGTTCTTAGGAGTTTTAAGGCGTCCTAAGTTATACTAACGTGCTTTTCAAGGTGCTAATGTGCATACAGAGTGGTAAGATGTCCTAAGTTGTCGTAGATGTTCAAAGGACTCAGACGAATTTATTAGGTGTATTATGAAGTTTTAAGTTTATGTACGGTACTGTAAGGTGTTGTTAGGAGTTGTGTGGTGTTGTACATTATACCAACATGCTTTTCAAGGTGCGAATGTGGCATACAGAGCCGTAAGATATTCTAAGTTGCCGTACGATGTTTAAATGACTCGGAGGATTTCATTAGGTTTATTATGGAGTTTTAACGTTTCGTACGGTGATGTAAGGTGTTCTTAGTAGTTTTAAGGCGTCCTAAGTTATACTAACGTGCTTTTCAAGGTGCTAATGTGCATACAGAGTCGTAAGATGTCCTAAGTTGTCATACGATGTTCAAAGGACTCAGACGAATTCATTAGGTATACTATGGAGTATTAAGTTTACGTACGGTACTGTAAAGTGTTGTTAGGAATTGTGTGGTGTTGTACATTATGCCAACATGCTTTTCAAGGTGCTAATATGGCATACAGAGCCGTAAGATATTCTAAGTTGACGTACGATGTTTAAATGACTCGGAGGAATTCATTGGGTTTATTATGGAGTTTTAAGGTTTCGTACGGTGATGTAAGGTGTTCTTAGTAGTTTTAAGGCGTCCTAAGTTATACTAACGTGCTTTTCAAGGTGCTAATGTGCATAAAGAGTCGTAAGATGTCCTAAGTTGTCGTACGATGTTCAAAGGACTCAGACGAATTCATTAGGTGTATTATGGAGTTTTAAGTTTATGTACGGTACTATAAGGTGTTGTTAGGAATTGTGTGGTGTTGTACATTATGCCAACATGCTTTTCAAGGTGCTAATATGGCATACAGAGCTGTAATATATTCTAAGTTGCCGTACGATGTTTAAATGACTCGGAGGAATTCATTCGGTTTCTTATGGAGTTTTAAGGTTTCGTACGGTGATATAATTTGTTCTTAGGAGTTTTATGGCGTCCTAAGTTATACTAACTTGCTTTTCAAGGTGCTAATGTGCATACAGAGTGGTAAGATGTCCTAAGTTGTCGTAGATGTTCAAAGGACTCAGACGAATTTATTAGGTGTATTATGAAGTTTTAAGTTTATGTACGGTACTGTAAGGTGTTGTTAGGAGTTGTGTGGTGTTGTACATTATACCAACATGCTTTTCAAGGTGCGAATGTGGCATACAGAGCCGTAAGATATTCTAAGTTGCCGTACGATGTTTAAATGACTCGGAGGATTTCATTAGGTTTATTATGGAGTTTTAAGGTTTCGTACGGTGATGTAAGTTTAGTAGTTTTAAGGCTTCCTAAGTTATACTAACGTGCTTTTCAAGGTGCTAATGTGCATACAGAGTCGTAAGATGTCCTAAGTTGTCGTACGATGTTCAAAGGACTCAGACGAATTCATTAGGTGTACTATGGAGTATTAAGTTTACGTACGGTACTGTAAAGTGTTGTTAGGAATTGTGTGGTGTTGTACATTATGCCAACATGCTTTTCAAGGTGCTAATATGGCATACAGAGCCGTAACATATTCTAAGTTGACGTACGATGTTTAAATGACTCGGAGGAATTCATTGGGTTTATTATGGAGTTTTAAGGTTTCGTACGGTGATGTAAGGTGTTCTTAGTAGTTTTAAGGCTTCCTAAGTTAAACTAACGTGCTTTTCAAGGTGCTAATGTGCATACAGAGTCGTAAGATGTCCTAAGTTGTCGTACGATGTTCAAAGGACTCAGACGAATTCATTAGGTGTATTATGGAGTTTTAAGTTTATGTACGGTACTGTAAGGTGTTGTTAGGAATTGTGTGGTGTTGTACATTATGCCAACATGCTTTTCAAGGTGCTAATATGGCATACAGAGCTGTAATATATTCTAAGTTGCCGTACGATGTTTAAATGACTCGGAGGAATTCATTCGGTTTCTTATGGAGTTTTAAGGTTTCGTACGGTGATATAAGGTGTTCTTAGGAGTTTTAAGGCGTCCTAAGTTATACTAACGTGCTTTTCAAGGTGCTAATGTGCATACAGAGTGGTAAGATGTCCTAAGTTGTCGTAGATGTTCAAAGGAGTCAGACGAATTTATTAGGTGTATTATGAAGTTTTAAGTTTATGTACGGTACTGTAAGGTGTTGTTAGAAGTTGTGTGGTGTTGTACATTATACCAACATGCTTTTCAAGGTGCGAATGTGGCATACAGAGCCGTAAGATATTCTAAGTTGCCGTACGATGTTTAAATGACTCGGAGGATTTCATTAGGTTTATTATGGAGTTTTAACGTTTCGTACGGTGATGTAAGGTGTTCTTAGTAGTTTTAAGGCGTCCTAAGTTATACTAACGTGCTTTTCAAGGTGCTAATGTGCATACAGAGTCGTAAGATGTCCTAAGTTGTCGTACGATGTTCAAAGGACTCAGACGAATTCATTAGGTATACTATGGAGTATTAAGTTTACGTACGGTACTGTAAAGTGTTGTTAGGAATTGTGTGGTGTTGTACATTATGCCAACATGCTTTTCAAGGTGCTAATATGGCATACAGAGCCATAAGATATTCTAAGTTGACGTACGATGTTTAAATGACTCGGAGGAATTCATTGGGTTTATTATGGAGTTTTAAGGTTTCGTACGGTGATGTAAGGTGTTCTTAGCAGTTTTAAGGCGTCCTAAGTTATACTAACGTGCTTTTCAAGGTGCTAATGTGCATACAGAGTCGTAAGATGTCCTAAGTTGTCGTACGATGTTCAAAGGACTCAGACGAATTCATTAGGTGTATTATGGAGTTTTAAGTTTATGTACGGTACTATAAGGTGTTGTTAGGAATTGTGTGGTGTTGTACATTATGCCAACATGCTTTTCAAGGTGCTAATATGGCATACAGAGCTGTAATATATTCTAAGTTGCCGTACGATGTTTAAATGACTCGGAGGAATTCATTCGGTTTCTTATGGAGTTTTAAGGTTTCGTACGGTGATATAATTTGTTCTTAGGAGTTTTATGGCGTCCTAAGTTATACTAACTTGCTTTTCAAGGTGCTAATGTGCATACAGAGTGGTAAGATGTCCTAAGTTGTCGTAGATGTTCAAAGGACTCAGACGAATTTATTAGGTGTATTATGAAGTTTTAAGTTTATGTACGGTACTGTAAGGTGTTGTTAGGAGTTGTGTGGTGTTGTACATTATACCAACATGCTTTTCAAGGTGCGAATGTGGCATACAGAGCCGTAAGATATTCTAAGTTGCCGTACGATGTTTAAATGACTCGGAGGATTTCATTAGGTTTATTATGGAGTTTTAAGGTTTCGTACGGTGATGTAAGTTTAGTAGTTTTAAGGCTTCCTAAGTTATACTAACGTGCTTTTCAAGGTGCTAATGTGCATACAGAGTCGTAAGATGTCCTAAGTTGTCGTACGATGTTCAAAGGACTCAGACGAATTCATTAGGTGTACTATGGAGTATTAAGTTTACGTACGGTACTGTAAAGTGTTGTTAGGAATTGTGTGGTGTTGTACATTATGCCAACATGCTTTTCAAGGTGCTAATATGGCATACAGAGCCGTAAGATATTCTAAGTTGACGTACGATGTTTAAATGACTCGGAGGAATTCATTGGGTTTATTATGGAGTTTTAAGGTTTCGTACGGTGATGTAAGGTGTTCTTAGTAGTTTTAAGGCTTCCTAAGTTAAACTAACGTGCTTTTCAAGGTGCTAATGTGCATACATAGTCGTAAGATGTCCTAAGTTGTCGTACGATGTTCAAAGGACTCAGACGAATTCATTAGGTGTATTATGGAGTTTTAAGTTTATGTACGGTACTGTAAGGTGTTGTTAGGAATTGTGTGGTGTTGTACATTATGCCAACATGCTTTTCAAGGTGCTAATATGGCATACAGAGCTGTAATATATTCTAAGTTGCCGTACGATGTTTAAATGACTCGGAGGAATTCATTCGGTTTCTTATGGAGTTTTAAGGTTTCGTACGGTGATATAAGGTGTTCTTAGTAGTTTTAAGGCGTCCTAAGTTATACTAACGTGCTTTTCAAGGTGCTAATGTGCATACAGAGTGGTAAGATGTCCTAAGTTGTCGTAGATGTTCAAAGGAGTCAGACGAATTTATTAGGTGTATTATGAAGTTTTAAGTTTATGTACGGTACTGTAAGGTGTTGTTAGGAGTTGTGTGGTGTTGTACATTATACCAACATGCTTTTCAAGGTGCGAATGTGGCATACAGAGCCGTAAGATATTCTAAGTTGCCGTACGATGTTTAAATGACTCGGAGGATTTCATTAGGTTTATTATGGAGTTTTAACGTTTCGTACGGTGATGTAAGGTGTTCTTAGTAGTTTTAAGGCGTCCTTAGTTATACTAACGTGCTTTTCAAGGTGCTAATGTGCATACAGAGTCGTAAGATGTCCTAAGTTGTCGTACGATGTTCAAAGGACTCAGACGAATTCATTAGGTATACTATGGAGTATTAAGTTTACGTACGGTACTGTAAAGTGTTGTTAGGAATTGTGTGGTGTTGTACATTATGCCAACATGCTTTTCAAGGTGCTAATATGGCATACAGAGCCGTAAGATATTCTAAGTTGACGTACGATGTTTAAATGACTCGGAGGAATTCATTGGGTTTATTATGGAGTTTTAAGGTTTCGTACGGTGATGTAAGGTGTTCTTAGTAGTTTTAAGGCGTCCTAAGTTATACTAACGTGCTTTTCAAGGTGCTAATGTGCATAAAGAGTCGTAAGATGTCCTAAGTTGTCGTACGATGTTCAAAGGACTCAGACGAATTCATTAGGTGTATTATGGAGTTTTAAGTTTATGTACGGTACTATAAGGTGTTGTTAGGAATTGTGTGGTGTTGTACATTATGCCAACATGCTTTTCAAGGTGCTAATATGGCATACAGAGCTGTAATATATTCTAAGTTTCCGTACGATGTTTAAATGACTCGGAGGAATTCATTCGGTTTCTTATGGAGTTTTAAGGTTTCGTACGGTGATATAATTTGTTCTTAGGAGTTTTATGGCGTCCTAAGTTATACTAACTTGCTTTTCAAGGTGCTAATGTGCATACAGAGTGGTAAGATGTCCTAAGTTGTCGTAGATGTTCAAAGGACTCAGACGAATTTATTAGGTGTATTATGAAGTTTTAAGTGATGTACGGTACTGTAAGGTGTTGTTAGGAGTTGTGTGGTGTTGTACATTATACCAACATGCTTTTCAAGGTGCGAATGTGGCATACAGAGCCGTAAGATATTCTAAGTTGCCGTACGATGTTTAAATGACTCGGAGGATTTCATTAGGTTTATTATGGAGTTTTAAGGTTTCGTACGGTGATGTAAGTTTAGTAGTTTTAAGGCTTCCTAAGTTATACTAACGTGCTTTTCAAGGTGCTAATGTGCATACAGAGTCGTAAGATGTCCTAAGTTGTCGTACGATGTTCAAAGGACTCAGACGAATTCATTAGGTATACTATTTTTTTTGGGTAAAGGGTTACCCCGGTGATTCTATTAAAAAGACAACCGTCATTAACGTACAAGTAGTGAGGATGTGTTCCACACTAGTTCATATATGGGACAAACCCCCATATATGTGAACAAAACAAAGACAACTAACCAAAACAAACCAAACAAACTAGCCTACTACAAAAATCGACATATTATCCAAAACCTAACAAGAAAAACCAATCCATCAGCCACTATCATCAAAGATGTAGTTGTCACCAATGGAAAGCCTCCAAAACAACTTGAATAATCGACTATCCATTGGAAGTCATTGAAAGGGAGGAACTCGCCCTTATTTTATCTTGAGTTATATCTCTTGTTTCATCATAAATAACTTCGACGTCTTCTTCATCCATGTCTTCAATCACATCCCTATCCGATTTGCCCTTCCCTTTAATAGATTCCAACGTCCCCCCATCGTTCACATTTTCGGAATTAAGAACACTAAAGGAGTTTTGAATCTGAATCTTTGAGGGATCTCTTCTCTTTACTTCCGAATTTGAAGGTTTAGCTCCCACCATTTTCTTGTAATCCAAAGGTCTATATTCAAATTTTGGTTTCTGGTCTTTAACCTGAAACCCACTTTTCTTAGCCGTTTTCCTACCCTTTACTTCAGTAAAATCATCCCCATTTTCTTTAAGAGAAGGTTTAGATGTAGTACAAACCTGTTTAGGGCAAGCATCAGTACCATGCCCAAAAACACAACAATGAGCACACCTCGGTGGTTTCCACTCATACTCCACATTCACAGTATTAGTAACATATTTGCCCCCGGCCAAATCCGGAATAGCCATAGATAAAAACTTTTTAAACTCATGCTCAGCTGAAATTTCAATAAGTGCCCTAGCATAGCTACTTCTTCCCCAGTTATCAGCGCACATAGATGTGGTGTAAGAATCAAGTAACTTAGGAGAGCCAATCTTTGAGGCAAGCATGCTTAAGCCGTCGTCGGTATAGGCTGCTAGAGGAACATCATGTAGTTTAACCCAAACCGCAACTTTCTTGATATCTTCTTTTTTAAGGGAACTAGTAGGAGACCATGTATTAAGAAAAATGGGTCTATTGCGAATCAGCCATGGTCCCCCTTCGAGAACATCAAGCATACCCTTATTATCAGTAAACTTGAAGAAAAAGAAGCCACTTGCATTCATCATTACTCTTTGAAGCCCGTACTTCTGCCAATTCATTTTCACAAAATACTCAACAACAGGATAAGCAACTCTATCCCCTAGGAAGTACCCATATAGTGTGAAACCTAATTTTTCTTGGACAATTTTAACTGATTCCCTAGGAAGCACCACATCAACACCTTGTTGTTTATCCAAAGGCTCCAAAAAACGAAAATTAATCTTATTTTTGGACGTACCGGTATGTAGAACAGCAGCATAAGAACCCACATCCGGACCAATAATCTGCACTTTTTCAGCCAGCTCGTCTTGAGCTTCCATGATCGGATTAGCATTGATAAATTTTCCTCGACGAGGTAGAAGTGGGATTCCATCAATATTGACCACCTTACGAGCAATACCATTATGTTCGTTATCCTCATCATCTTGGACCTGAAAACTAACTCTACGAGCGCTTTTGGGTGTAGATTTCGTCTCCATAATCAGCCTCAACAAGAAACCTGATTCACGATCAAACTATAATCAATAGAATCTGATTTTGAACCATATAGTAACCCACAAACCCTAACCAGCAAAAACCCTCGTAATCAAATAGAAAAATCACGTTCAAACAGCCCTTGGATCACGACGTTCTTAATTACAATCAAAAAACGAATCTGCTGTTTAAAACAAACCTGATTCGGGCTTTATTTTCCAGCCGCAAACCCTAATTCGAATAAACAACCCTTGTTTAACAATCAAACGTGAGTAATTGCAATCACACAATCAACAATCTGATTAACACTCAAACACCAATTGATTAATCACTTCCTAGAACGAAAATCAGAAGCAAAAACGAATTACTAGATGAACAAACCTTATTCAGAATTCAGCAGCAAACACTATTAAAAATCAGCCACAAACCCTAGATAATGCCTTGTAAAACAATGATCGATTGATACAAAGGCTGAAGCGAGTGAGTTTAAGATCAAAATCAAAGAAAAACAACTCGAATCCAACAGGCCAAAATGAATGACGAACCAAAAACGGCCAGAAACCCTAAATCGCCCAAATCCAATAAAAAGCACGTTAGTATAACTTCTATTCATTAGGTATACTATGGAGTATTAAGTTTACGTACGGTACTGTAAAGTGTTGTTAGGAATTGTGTGGTGTTGTACATTATGCCAACATGCTTTTCAAGGTGCTAATATGGCATACAGAGCCGTAAGATATTCTAAGTTGACGTACGATGTTTAAATGACTCGGAGGAATTCATTGGGTTTATTATGGAGTTTTAAGGTTTCGTACGGTGATGTAAGGTGTTCTTAGTAGTTTTAAGGCGTCCTAAGTTATACTAACGTGCTTTTCAAGGTGCTAATGTGCATACAGAGTCGTAAGATGTCCTAAGTTGTCGTACGATGTTCAAAGGACTCAGACGAATTCATTAGGTGTATTATGGAGTTTTAAGTTTATGTACGGTACTATAAGGTGTTGTTAGGAATTGTGTGGTGTTGTACATTATGCCAACATGCTTTTCAAGGTGCTAATATGGCATACAGAGCTGTAATATATTCTAAGTTGCCGTACGATGTTTAAATGACTCGGAGGAATTCATTCGGTTTCTTATGGAGTTTTAAGGTTTCGTACGGTGATATAATTTGTTCTTAGGAGTTTTATGGCGTCCTAAGTTATACTAACTTGCTTTTCAAGGTGCTAATGTGCATACAGAGTGGTAAGATGTCCTAAGTTGTCGTAGATGTTCAAAGGACTCAGACGAATTTATTAGGTGTATTATGAAGTTTTAAGTTTATGTACGGTACTGTAAGGTGTTGTTAGGAGTTGTGTGGTGTTGTACATTATACCAACATGCTTTTCAAGGTGCGAATGTGGCATACAGAGCCGTAAGATATTCTAAGTTGCCGTACGATGTTTAAATGACTCGGAGGATTTCATTAGGTTTATTATGGAGTTTTAAGGTTTCGTACGGTGATGTAAGTTTAGTAGTTTAAAGGCTTCCTAAGTTATACTAACGTGCTTTTCAAGGTGCTAATGTGCATACAGAGTCGTAAGATGTCCTAAGTTGTCGTACGATGTTCAAAGGACTCAGACGAATTCATTAGGTGTACTATGGAGTATTAAGTTTACGTACGGTACTGTAAAGTGTTGTTAGGAATTGTGTGGTGTTGTACATTATGCCAACATGCTTTTCAAGGTGCTAATATGGCATACAGAGCCGTAAGATATTCTAAGTTGACGTACGATGTTTAAATGACTCGGAGGAATTCATTGGGTTTATTATCGAGTTTTAAGGTTTCGTACGGTGATGTAAGGTGTTCTTAGTAGTTTTAAGGCTTCCTAAGTTAAACTAACGTGCTTTTCAAGGTGCTAATGTGCATACAGAGTCGTAAGATGTCCTAAGTTGTCGTACGATGTTCAAAGGACTCAGACGAATTCATTAGGTGTATTATGGAGTTTTAAGTTTATGTACGGTACTGTAAGGTGTTGTTAGGAATTGTGTGGTGTTGTACATTATGCCAACATGCTTTTCAAGGTGCTAATATGGCATACAGAGCTGTAATATATTCTAAGTTGCCGTACGATGTTTAAATGACTCGGAGGAATTCATTCGGTTTCTTATGGAGTTTTAAGGTTTCGTACGGTGATATAAGGTGTTCTTAGGAGTTTTAAGGCGTCCTAAGTTATACTAACGTGCTTTTCAAGGTGCTAATGTGCATATAGAGTGGTAAGATGTCCTAAGTTGTCGTAGATGTTCAAAGGAGTCAGACGAATTTATTAGGTGTATTATGAAGTTTTAAGTTTATGTACGGTACTGTAAGGTGTTGTTAGGAGTTGTGTGGTGTTGTACATTATACCAACATGCTTTTCAAGGTGCGAATGTGGCATACAGAGCCGTAAGATATTCTAAGTTGCCGTACGATGTTTAAATGACTCGGAGGATTTCATTAGGTTTATTATGGAGTTTTAACGTTTCGTACGGTGATGTAAGGTGTTCTTAGTAGTTTTAAGGCGTCCTAAGTTATACTAACGTGCTTTTCAAGGTGCTAATGTGCATACAGAGTCGTAAGATGTCCTAAGTTGTCGTACGATGTTCAAAGGACTCAGACGAATTCATTAGGTATACTATGGAGTATTAAGTTTACGTACGGTACTGTAAAGTGTTGTTAGGAATTGTGTGGTGTTGTACATTATGCCAACATGCTTTTCAAGGTGCTAATATGGCATACAGAGCCGTAAGATATTCTAAGTTGACGTACGATGTTTAAATGACTCGGAGGAATTCATTGGGTTTATTATGGAGTTTTAAGGTTTCGTACGGTGATGTAAGGTGTTCTTAGTAGTTTTAAGGCGTCCTAAGTTATTCTAACGTGCTTTTCAAGGTGCTAATGTGCATACAGAGTCGTAAGATGTCCTAAGTTGTCGTACGATGTTCAAAGGACTCAGACGAATTCATTAGGTGTATTATGGAGTTTTAAGTTTATGTACGGTACTATAAGGTGTTGTTAGGAATTGTGTGGTGTTGTACATTATGCCAACATGCTTTTCAAGGTGCTAATATGGCATACAGAGCTGTAATATATTCTAAGTTGTCGTACGATGTTTAAATGACTCGGAGGAATTCATTCGGTTTCTTATGGAGTTTTAAGGTTTCGTACGGTGATATAATTTGTTCTTAGGAGTTTTATGGCGTCCTAAGTTATACTAACTTGCTTTTCAAGGTGCTAATGTGCATACAGAGTGGTAAGATGTCCTAAGTTGTCGTAGATGTTCAAAGGACTCAGACGAATTTATTAGGTGTATTATGAAGTTTTAAGTTTATGTACGGTACTGTAAGGTGTTGTTAGGAGTTGTGTGGTGTTGTACATTATACCAACATGCTTTTCAAGGTGCGAATGTGGCATACAGAGCCGTAAGATATTCTAAGTTGCCGTACGATGTTTAAATGACTCGGAGGATTTCATTAGGTTTATTATGGAGTTTTAAGGTTTCGTACGGTGATGTAAGTTTAGTAGTTTAAAGGCTTCCTAAGTTATACTAACGTGTTTTTCAAGGTGCTAATGTGCATACAGAGTCGTAAGATGTCCTAAGTTGTCGTACGATGTTCAAAGGACTCAGACGAATTCATTAGGTGTACTATGGAGTATTAAGTTTACGTACGGTACTGTAAAGTGTTGTTAGGAATTGTGTGGTGTTGTACATTATGCCAACATGCTTTTCAAGGTGCTAATATGGCATACAGAGCCGTAAGATATTCTAAGTTGACGTACGATGTTTAAATGACTCGGAGGAATTCATTGGGTTTATTATGGAGTTTTAAGGTTTCGTACGGTGATGTAAGGTGTTCTTAGTAGTTTTAAGGCTTCCTAAGTTAAACTAACGTGCTTTTCAAGGTGCTAATGTGCATACAGAGTCGTAAGATGTCCTAAGTTGTCGTACGATGTTCAAAGGACTCAGACGAATTCATTAGGTGTATTATGGAGTTTTAAGTTTATGTACGGTACTGTAAGGTGTTGTTAGGAATTGTGTGGTGTTGTACATTATGCCAACATGCTTTTCAAGGTGCTAATATGGCATACAGAGCCGTAAGATATTCTAAGTTGACGTACGATGTTTAAATGACTCGGAGGAATTCATTGGGTTTATTATCGAGTTTTAAGGTTTCGTACGGTGATGTAAGGTGTTCTTAGTAGTTTTAAGGCTTCCTAAGTTAAACTAACGTGCTTTTCAAGGTGCTAATGTGCATACAGAGTCGTAAGATGTCCTAAGTTGTCGTACGATGTTCAAAGGACTCAGACGAATTCATTAGGTGTATTATGGAGTTTTAAGTTTATGTACGGTACTGTAAGGTGTTGTTAGGAATTGTGTGGTGTTGTACATTATGCCAACATGCTTTTCAAGGTGCTAATATGGCATACAGAGCTGTAATATATTCTAAGTTGCCGTACGATGTTTAAATGACTCGGAGGAATTCATTCGGTTTCTTATGGAGTTTTAAGGTTTCGTACGGTGATATAAGGTGTTCTTAGGAGTTTTAAGGCGTCCTAAGTTATACTAACGTGCTTTTCAAGGTGCTAATGTGCATATAGAGTGGTAAGATGTCCTAAGTTGTCGTAGATGTTCAAAGGAGTCAGACGAATTTATTAGGTGTATTATGAAGTTTTAAGTTTATGTACGGTACTGTAAGGTGTTGTTAGGAGTTGTGTGGTGTTGTACATTATACCAACATGCTTTTCAAGGTGCGAATGTGGCATACAGAGCCGTAAGATATTCTAAGTTGCCGTACGATGTTTAAATGACTCGGAGGATTTCATTAGGTTTATTATGGAGTTTTAACGTTTCGTACGGTGATGTAAGGTGTTCTTAGTAGTTTTAAGGCGTCCTAAGTTATACTAACGTGCTTTTCAAGGTGCTAATGTGCATACAGAGTCGTAAGATGTCCTAAGTTGTCGTACGATGTTCAAAGGACTCAGACGAATTCATTAGGTATACTATGGAGTATTAAGTTTACGTACGGTACTGTAAAGTGTTGTTAGGAATTGTGTGGTGTTGTACATTATGCCAACATGCTTTTCAAGGTGCTAATATGGCATACAGAGCCGTAAGATATTCTAAGTTGACGTACGATGTTTAAATGACTCGGAGGAATTCATTGGGTTTATTATGGAGTTTTAAGGTTTCGTACGGTGATGTAAGGTGTTCTTAGTAGTTTTAAGGCGTCCTAAGTTATTCTAACGTGCTTTTCAAGGTGCTAATGTGCATACAGAGTCGTAAGATGTCCTAAGTTGTCGTACGATGTTCAAAGGACTCAGACGAATTCATTAGGTGTATTATGGAGTTTTAAGTTTATGTACGGTACTATAAGGTGTTGTTAGGAATTGTGTGGTGTTGTACATTATGCCAACATGCTTTTCAAGGTGCTAATATGGCATACAGAGCTGTAATATATTCTAAGTTGTCGTACGATGTTTAAATGACTCGGAGGAATTCATTCGGTTTCTTATGGAGTTTTAAGGTTTCGTACGGTGATATAATTTGTTCTTAGGAGTTTTATGGCGTCCTAAGTTATACTAACTTGCTTTTCAAGGTGCTAATGTGCATACAGAGTGGTAAGATGTCCTAAGTTGTCGTAGATGTTCAAAGGACTCAGACGAATTTATTAGGTGTATTATGAAGTTTTAAGTTTATGTACGGTACTGTAAGGTGTTGTTAGGAGTTGTGTGGTGTTGTACATTATACCAACATGCTTTTCAAGGTGCGAATGTGGCATACAGAGCCGTAAGATATTCTAAGTTGCCGTACGATGTTTAAATGACTCGGAGGATTTCATTAGGTTTATTATGGAGTTTTAAGGTTTCGTACGGTGATGTAAGTTTAGTAGTTTAAAGGCTTCCTAAGTTATACTAACGTGTTTTTCAAGGTGCTAATGTGCATACAGAGTCGTAAGATGTCCTAAGTTGTCGTACGATGTTCAAAGGACTCAGACGAATTCATTAGGTGTACTATGGAGTATTAAGTTTACGTACGGTACTGTAAAGTGTTGTTAGGAATTGTGTGGTGTTGTACATTATGCCAACATGCTTTTCAAGGTGCTAATATGGCATACAGAGCCGTAAGATATTCTAAGTTGACGTACGATGTTTAAATGACTCGGAGGAATTCATTGGGTTTATTATGGAGTTTTAAGGTTTCGTACGGTGATGTAAGGTGTTCTTAGTAGTTTTAAGGCTTCCTAAGTTAAACTAACGTGCTTTTCAAGGTGCTAATGTGCATACAGAGTCGTAAGATGTCCTAAGTTGTCGTACGATGTTCAAAGGACTCAGACGAATTCATTAGGTGTATTATGGAGTTTTAAGTTTATGTACGGTACTGTAAGGTGTTGTTAGGAATTGTGTGGTGTTGTACATTATGCCAACATGCTTTTCAAGGTGCTAATATGGCATACAGAGCCGTAAGATATTCTAAGTTGACGTACGATGTTTAAATGACTCGGAGGAATTCATTGGGTTTATTATCGAGTTTTAAGGTTTCGTACGGTGATGTAAGGTGTTCTTAGTAGTTTTAAGGCTTCCTAAGTTAAACTAACGTGCTTTTCAAGGTGCTAATGTGCATACAGAGTCGTAAGATGTCCTAAGTTGTCGTACGATGTTCAAAGGACTCAGACGAATTCATTAGGTGTATTATGGAGTTTTAAGTTTATGTACGGTACTGTAAGGTGTTGTTAGGAATTGTGTGGTGTTGTACATTATGCCAACATGCTTTTCAAGGTGCTAATATGGCATACAGAGCTGTAATATATTCTAAGTTGCCGTACGATGTTTAAATGACTCGGAGGAATTCATTCGGTTTCTTATGGAGTTTTAAGGTTTCGTACGGTGATATAAGGTGTTCTTAGGAGTTTTAAGGCGTCCTAAGTTATACTAACGTGCTTTTCAAGGTGCTAATGTGCATATAGAGTGGTAAGATGTCCTAAGTTGTCGTAGATGTTCAAAGGAGTCAGACGAATTTATTAGGTGTATTATGAAGTTTTAAGTTTATGTACGGTACTGTAAGGTGTTGTTAGGAGTTGTGTGGTGTTGTACATTATACCAACATGCTTTTCAAGGTGCGAATGTGGCATACAGAGCCGTAAGATATTCTAAGTTGCCGTACGATGTTTAAATGACTCGGAGGATTTCATTAGGTTTATTATGGAGTTTTAACGTTTCGTACGGTGATGTAAGGTGTTCTTAGTAGTTTTAAGGCGTCCTAAGTTATACTAACGTGCTTTTCAAGGTGCTAATGTGCATACAGAGTCGTAAGATGTCCTAAGTTGTCGTACGATGTTCAAAGGACTCAGACGAATTCATTAGGTATACTATGGAGTATTAAGTTTACGTACGGTACTGTAAAGTGTTGTTAGGAATTGTGTGGTGTTGTACATTATGCCAACATGCTTTTCAAGGTGCTAATATGGCATACAGAGCCGTAAGATATTCTAAGTTGACGTACGATGTTTAAATGACTCGGAGGAATTCATTGGGTTTGTTATGGAGTTTTAAGGTTTCGTACGGTGATGTAAGGTGTTCTTAGTAGTTTTAAGGCGTCCTAAGTTATTCTAACGTGCTTTTCAAGGTGCTAATGTGCATACAGAGTCGTAAGATGTCCTAAGTTGTCGTACGATGTTCAAAGGACTCAGACGAATTCATTAGGTGTATTATGGAGTTTTAAGTTTATGTACGGTACTATAAGGTGTTGTTAGGAATTGTGTGGTGTTGTACATTATGCCAACATGCTTTTCAAGGTGCTAATATGGCATACAGAGCTGTAATATATTCTAAGTTGTCGTACGATGTTTAAATGACTCGGAGGAATTCATTCGGTTTCTTATGGAGTTTTAAGGTTTCGTACGGTGATATAATTTGTTCTTAGGAGTTTTATGGCGTCCTAAGTTATACTAACTTGCTTTTCAAGGTGCTAATGTGCATACAGAGTGGTAAGATGTCCTAAGTTGTCGTAGATGTTCAAAGGACTCAGACGAATTTATTAGGTGTATTATGAAGTTTTAAGTTTATGTACGGTACTGTAAGGTGTTGTTAGGAGTTGTGTGGTGTTGTACATTATACCAACATGCTTTTCAAGGTGCGAATGTGGCATACAGAGCCGTAAGATATTCTAAGTTGCCGTACGATGTTTAAATGACTCGGAGGATTTCATTAGGTTTATTATGGAGTTTTAAGGTTTCGTACGGTGATGTAAGTTTAGTAGTTTAAAGGCTTCCTAAGTTATACTAACGTGTTTTTCAAGGTGCTAATGTGCATACAGAGTCGTAAGATGTCCTAAGTTGTCGTACGATGTTCAAAGGACTCAGACGAATTCATTAGGTGTACTATGGAGTATTAAGTTTACGTACGGTACTGTAAAGTGTTGTTAGGAATTGTGTGGTGTTGTACATTATGCCAACATGCTTTTCAAGGTGCTAATATGGCATACAGAGCCGTAAGATATTCTAAGTTGACGTACGATGTTTAAATGACTCGGAGGAATTCATTGGGTTTATTATGGAGTTTTAAGGTTTCGTACGGTGATGTAAGGTGTTCTTAGTAGTTTTAAGGCTTCCTAAGTTAAACTAACGTGCTTTTCAAGGTGCTAATGTGCATACAGAGTCGTAAGATGTCCTAAGTTGTCGTACGATGTTCAAAGGACTCAGACGAATTCATTAGGTGTATTATGGAGTTTTAAGTTTATGTACGGTACTGTAAGGTGTTGTTAGGAATTGTGTGGTGTTGTACATTATGCCAACATGCTTTTCAAGGTGCTAATATGGCATACAGAGCTGTAATATATTCTAAGTTGCCGTACGATGTTTAAATGACTCGGAGGAATTCATTCGGTTTCTTATGGAGTTTTAAGGTTTCGTACGGTGATATAAGGTGTTCTTAGGAGTTTTAAGGCGTCCTAAGTTATACTAACGTGCTTTTGAAGGTGCTAATGTGCATATAGAGTGGTAAGATGTCCTAAGTTGTCGTAGATGTTCAAAGGAGTCAGACGAATTTATTAGGTGTATTATGAAGTTTTAAGTTTATGTACGGTAATGTAAGGTGTTGTTAGGAGTTGTGTGGTGTTGTACATTATACCAACATGCTTTTCAAGGTGCGAATGTGGCATACAGAGCCGTAAGATATTCTAAGTTGCCGTCCGATGTTTAAATGACTCGGAGGATTTCATTAGGTTTATTATGGAGTTTTAACGTTTCGTACGGTGATGTAAGGTGTTCTTAGTAGTTTTAAGGCGTCCTAAGTTATACTAACGTGCTTTTCAAGGTGCTAATGTGCATACAGAGTCGTAAGATGTCCTAAGTTGTCGTACGATGTTCAAAGGACTCAGACGAATTCATTAGGTATACTATGGAGTATTAAGTTTACGTACGGTACTGTAAAGTGTTGTTAGGAATTGTGTGGTGTTGTACATTATGCCAACATGCTTTTCAAGGTGCTAATATGGCATACAGAGCCGTAAGATATTCTAAGTTGACGTACGATGTTTAAATGACTCGGAGGAATTCATTGGGTTTATTATGGAGTTTTAAGGTTTCGTACGGTGATGTAAGGTGTTCTTAGTAGTTTTAAGGCGTCCTAAGTTATACTAACGTGCTTTTCAAGGTGCTAATGTGCATACAGAGTCGTAAGATGTCCTAAGTTGTCGTAGGATGTTCAAAGGACTCAGACGAATTCATTAGGTGTATTATGGAGTTTTAAGTTTATGTACGGTACTATAAGGTGTTGTTAGGAATTGTGTGGTGTTGTACATTATGCCAACATGCTTTTCAAGGTGCTAATATGGCATACAGAGCCGTAAGATATTCTAAGTTGACGTACGATGTTTAAATGACTCGGAGGAATTCATTGGGTTTATTATGGAGTTTTAAGGTTTCGTACGGTGATGTAAGGTGTTCTTAGAAGTTTTAAGGCGTCCTAAGTTATACTAACGTGCTTTTCAAGGTGCTAATGTGCATACAGAGTCGTAAGATGTCCTAAGTTGTCGTACGATGTTCAAAGGACTCAGACGAATTCATTAGGTGTATTATGGAGTTTTAAGTTTATGTACGGTACTATAAGGTGTTGTTAGGAATTGTGTGGTGTTGTACATTATGCCAACATGCTTTTCAAGGTGCTAATATGGCATACAGAGCTGTAATATATTCTAAGTTGCCGTACGATGTTTAAATGACTCGGAGGAATTCATTCGGTTTCTTATGGAGTTTTAAGGTTTCGTACGGTGATATAATTTGTTCTTAGGAGTTTTATGGCGTCCTAAGTTATACTAACTTGCTTTTCAAGGTGCTAATGTGCATACAGAGTGGTAAGATGTCCTAAGTTGTCGTAGATGTTTAAAGGACTATGACGAATTTATTAGGTGTATTATGGAGTTTTAAGTTTATGTACGGTACTATAAGGTGTTGTTAGGAATTGTGTGGTGTTGTACATTATGCCAACATGCTTTTCAAGGTGCCAATATGGCATACAGAGCTGTAATATATTCTAAGTTGCCGTACGATGTTTAAATGACTCGGAGGAATTCATTCGGTTTCTTATGGAGTTTTAAGGTTTCGTACGGTGATATAATTTGTTCTTAGGAGTTTTATGGCGTCCTAAGTTATACTAACTTGCTTTTCAAGGTGCTAATGTGCATACAGAGTCGTAAGATGTCCTAAGTTGTCGTACGATGTTCAAAGGACTCAGACGAATTCATTAGGTGTATTATGGAGTTTTAAGTTTATGTACGGTACTATAAGGTGTTGTTAGGAATTGTGTGGTGTTGTACATTATGCCAACATGCTTTTCAAGGTGCTAATATGGCATACAGAGCTGTAATATATTCTAAGTTGCCGTACGATGTTTAAATGACTCGGAGGAATTCATTCGGTTTCTTATGGAGTTTTAAGGTTTCGTACGGTGATATAATTTGTTCTTAGGAGTTTTATGGCGTCCTAAGTTATACTAACTTGCTTTTCAAGGTGCTAATGTGCATACAGAGTGGTAAGATGTCCTAAGTTGTCGTAGATGTTCAAAGGACTCAGACGAATTTATTAGGTGTATTATGAAGTTTTAAGTTTATGTACGGTACTGTAAGGTGTTGTTAGGAGTTGTGTGGTGTTGTACATTATACCAACATGCTTTTCAAGGTGCGAATGTGGCATACAGAGCCGTAAGATATTCTAAGTTGCCGTACGATGTTTAAATGACTCGGAGGATTTCATTAGGTTTATTATGGAGTTTTAAGGTTTCGTACGGTGATGTAAGTTTAGTAGTTTTAAGGCTTCCTAAGTTATACTAACGTGCTTTTCAAGGTGCTAATGTGCATACAGAGTCGTAAGATGTCCTAAGTTATCGTACGATGTTCAAAGGACTCAGACGAATTCATTAGGTGTACTATGGAGTATTAAGTTTACGTACGGTACTGTAAAGTGTTGTTAGGAATTGTGTGGTGTTGTACATTATGCCAACATGCTTTTCAAGGTGCTAATATGGCATACAGAGCCGTAAGATATTCTAAGTTGACGTACGATGTTTAAATGACTCGGAGGAATTCATTGGGTTTATTATGGAGTTTTAAGGTTTCGTACGGTGATGTAAGGTGTTCTTAGTAGTTTTAAGGCTTCCTAAGTTAAACTAACGTGCTTTTCAAGGTGCTAATGTGCATACAGAGTCGTAAGATGTCCTAAGTTGTCGTACGATGTTCAAAGGACTCAGACGAATTCATTAGGTGTATTATGGAGTTTTAAGTTTATGTACGGTACTGTAAGGTGTTGTTAGGAATTGTGTGGTGTTGTACATTATGCCAACATGCTTTTCAAGGTGCTAATATGGCATACAGAGCTGTAATATATTCTAAGTTGCCGTACGATGTTTAAATGACTCGGAGGAATTCATTCGGTTTCTTATGGAGTTTTAAGGTTTCGTACGGTGATATAAGGTGTTCTTAGGAGTTTTAAGGCGTCCTAAGTTATACTAACGTGCTTTTCAAGGTGCTAATGTGCATATAGAGTGGTAAGATGTCCTAAGTTGTCGTAGATGTTCAAAGGAGTCAGACGAATTTATTAGGTGTATTATGAAGTTTTAAGTTTATGTACGGTACTGTAAGGTGTTGTTAGGAGTTGTGTGGTGTTGTACATTATACCAACATGCTTTTCAAGGTGCGAATGTGGCATACAGAGCCGTAAGATATTCTAAGTTGCCGTCCGATGTTTAAATGACTCGGAGGATTTCATTAGGTTTATTATGGAGTTTTAACGTTTCGTACGGTGATGTAAGGTGTTCTTAGTAGTTTTAAGGCGTCCTAAGTTATACTAACGTGCTTTTCAAGGTGCTAATGTGCATACAGAGTCGTAAGATGTCCTAAGTTGTCGTACGATGTTCAAAGGACTCAGACGAATTCATTAGGTATACTATGGAGTATTAAGTTTACGTACGGTACTGTAAAGTGTTGTTAGGAATTGTGTGGTGTTGTACATTATGCCAACATGCTTTTCAAGGTGCTAATATGGCATACAGAGCCGTAAGATATTCTAAGTTGACGTACGATGTTTAAATGACTCGGAGGAATTCATTGGGTTTATTATGGAGTTTTAAGGTTTCGTACGGTGATGTAAGGTGTTCTTAGTAGTTTTAAGGCGTCCTAAGTTATACTAACGTGCTTTTCAAGGTGCTAATGTGCATACAGAGTCGTAAGATGTCCTAAGTTATCGTACGATGTTCAAAGGACTCAGACGAATTCATTAGGTGTACTATGGAGTATTAAGTTTACGTACGGTACTGTAAAGTGTTGTTAGGAATTGTGTGGTGTTGTACATTATGCCAACATGCTTTTCAAGGTGCTAATATGGCATACAGAGCCGTAAGATATTCTAAGTTGACGTACGATGTTTAAATGACTCGGAGGAATTCATTGGGTTTATTATGGAGTTTTAAGGTTTCGTACGGTGATGTAAGGTGTTCTTAGTAGTTTTAAGGCTTCCTAAGTTAAACTAACGTGCTTTTCAAGGTGCTAATGTGCATACAGAGTCGTAAGATGTCCTAAGTTGTCG
Organism: Tagetes erecta; assembly: GCA_030867185.1. Taxonomy (NCBI): domain Eukaryota; kingdom Viridiplantae; phylum Streptophyta; class Magnoliopsida; order Asterales; family Asteraceae; genus Tagetes; species Tagetes erecta. Next base: position 18,374,670 of record CM061497.1, on the reverse strand, counting down.
TACGATGTTCAAAGGACTCAGACGAATTCATTAGGTGTATTATGGAGTTTTAAGTTTATGTACGGTACTGTAAGGTGTTGTTAGGAATTGTGTGGTGTTGTACATTATGCCAACATGCTTTTCAAGGTGCTAATATGGCATACAGAGCTGTAATATATTCTAAGTTGCCGTACGATGTTTAAATGACTCGGAGGAATTCATTCGGTTTCTTATGGAGTTTTAAGGTTTCGTACGGTGATATAAGGTGTTCTTAGGAGTTTTAAGGCGTCCTAAGTTATACTAACGTGCTTTTCAAGGTGCTAATGTGCATATAGAGTGGTAAGATGTCCTAAGTTGTCGTAGATGTTCAAAGGAGTCAGACGAATTTATTAGGTGTATTATGAAGTTTTAAGTTTATGTACGGTACTGTAAGGTGTTGTTAGGAGTTGTGTGGTGTTGTACATTATACCAACATGCTTTTCAAGGTGCGAATGTGGCATACAGAGCCGTAAGATATTCTAAGTTGCCGTCCGATGTTTAAATGACTCGGAGGATTTCATTAGGTTTATTATGGAGTTTTAACGTTTCGTACGGTGATGTAAGGTGTTCTTAGTAGTTTTAAGGCGTCCTAAGTTATACTAACGTGCTTTTCAAGGTGCTAATGTGCATACAGAGTCGTAAGATGTCCTAAGTTGTCGTACGATGTTCAAAGGACTCAGACGAATTCATTAGGTATACTATGGAGTATTAAGTTTACGTACGGTACTGTAAAGTGTTGTTAGGAATTGTGTGGTGTTGTACATTATGCCAACATGCTTTTCAAGGTGCTAATATGGCATACAGAGCCGTAAGATATTCTAAGTTGACGTACGATGTTTAAATGACTCGGAGGAATTCATTGGGTTTATTATGGAGTTTTAAGGTTTCGTACGGTGATGTAAGGTGTTCTTAGTAGTTTTAAGGCGTCCTAAGTTATACTAACGTGCTTTTCAAGGTGCTAATGTGCATACAGAGTCGTAAGATGTCCTAAGTTGTCGTACGATGTTCAAAGGACTCAGACGAATTCATTAGGTGTATTATGGAGTTTTAAGTTTATGTACGGTACTATAAGGTGTTGTTAGGAATTGTGTGGTGTTGTACATTATGCCAACATGCTTTTCAAGGTGCTAATATGGCATACAGAGCTGTAATATATTCTAAGTTGCCGTATGATGTTTAAATGACTCGGAGGAATTCATTCGGTTTCTTATCGAGTTTTAAGGTTTCGTACGGTGATATAATTTGTTCTTAGGAGTTTTATGGCGTCCTAAGTTATACTAACTTGCTTTTCAAGGTGCTAATGTGCATACAGAGTGGTAAGATGTCCTAAGTTGTCGTAGATGTTTAAAGGACTATGACGAATTTATTAGGTGTATTACGGAGTTTTAAGTTTATGTACGGTACTGTAAGGTGTTGTTAGGAGTTGTGTGGTATTGTACATTATGCCAACATGCTTTTCAAGGTGCTAATATGGCATACAGAGCCGTAAGATATTCTAAGTTGACGTACGATGTTTAAATGACTCGGAGGAATTCATTGGGTTTATTATGGAGTTTTAAGGTTTCGTACGGTGATGTAAGGTGTTCTTAGTAGTTTTAAGGCTTCCTAAGTTAAACTAACGTGCTTTTCAAGGTGCTAATGTGCATACAGAGTCGTAAGATGTCCTAAGTTGTCGTACGATGTTCAAAGGACTCAGACGAATTCATTAGGTGTATTATGGAGTTTTAAGTTTATGTACGGTACTGTAAGGTGTTGTTAGGAATTGTGTGGTGTTGTACATTATGCCAACATGCTTTTCAAGGTGCTAATATGGCATACAGAGCTGTAATATATTCTAAGTTGCCGTACGATGTTTAAATGACTCGGAGGAATTCATTCGGTTTCTTATGGAGTTTTAAGGTTTCGTACGGTGATATAAGGTGTTCTTAGGAGTTTTAATGCGTCCTAAGTTATACTAACGTGCTTTTCAAGGTGCTAATGTGCATATAGAGTGGTAAGATGTCCTAAGTTGTCGTAGATGTTCAAAGGAGTCAGACGAATTTATTAGGTGTATTATGAAGTTTTAAGTTTATGTACGGTACTGTAAGGTGTTGTTAGGAGTTGTGTGGTGTTGTACATTATACCAACATGCTTTTCAAGGTGCGAATGTGGCATACAGAGCCGTAAGATATTCTAAGTTGCCGTCCGATGTTTAAATGACTCGGAGGATTTCATTAGGTTTATTATGGAGTTTTAACGTTTCGTACGGTGATGTAAGGTGTTCTTAGTAGTTTTAAGGCGTCCTAAGTTATACTAACGTGCTTTTCAAGGTGCTAATGTGCATACAGAGTCGTAAGATGTCCTAAGTTGTCGTACGATGTTCAAAGGACTCAGACGAATTCATTAGGTATACTATGGAGTATTAAGTTTACGTACGGTACTGTAAAGTGTTGTTAGGAATTGTGTGGTGTTGTACATTATGCCAACATGCTTTTCAAGGTGCTAATATGGCATACAGAGCCGTAAGATATTCTAAGTTGACGTACGATGTTTAAATGACTCGGAGGAATTCATTGGGTTTATTATGGAGTTTTAAGGTTTCGTACGGTGATGTAAGGTGTTCTTAGTAGTTTTAAGGCGTCCTAAGTTATACTAACGTGCTTTTCAAGGTGCTAATGTGCATACAGAGTCGTAAGATGTCCTAAGTTGTCGTACGATGTTCAAAGGACTCAGACGAATTCATTAGGTGTATTATGGAGTTTTAAGTTTATGTACGGTACTATAAGGTGTTGTTAGGAATTGTGTGGTGTTGTACATTATGCCAACATGCTTTTCAAGGTGCTAATATGGCATACAGAGCTGTAATATATTCTAAGTTGCCGTATGATGTTTAAATGACTCGGAGGAATTCATTCGGTTTCTTATCGAGTTTTAAGGTTTCGTACGGTGATATAATTTGTTCTTAGGAGTTTTATGGCGTCCTAAGTTATACTAACTTGCTTTTCAAGGTGCTAATGTGCATACAGAGTGGTAAGATGTCCTAAGTTGTCGTAGATGTTTAAAGGACTATGACGAATTTATTAGGTGTATTACGGAGTTTTAAGTTTATGTACGGTACTGTAAGGTGTTGTTAGGAGTTGTGTGGTATTGTACATTATGCCAACATGCTTTTCAAGGTGCTAATATGGCATACAGAGCCGTAAGATATTTTAAGTTGACGTACGATGTTTAAATGACTCGGAGGAATTCATTGGGTTTATTATGGAGTTTTAAGATTTCGTATGGTGTTGTTAGGTGTTCTTAGTAGTTTTAAGGCTTCCTAAGTTATACTAACGTGCTTTTCAAGGTGCTAATGTGCATACAGAGTCGTAAGATGTCCTAAGTTGTCGTACGATGTTCAAAGGACTCAGACGAATTCATTAGGTGTATTATGGAGTTTTAAGTTTATGTACGGTACTGTAAGGTGTTGTTAGGAACTGTGTGGTGTTGTACATTATGCCAACATGCTTTTCAAGGTGCTAATATGGCATACAGAGCCGTAATATATTCTAAGTTGCCGTACGATGTTTAAATGACTCGGAGGAATTCATTCGGTTTCTTATGGAGTTTTAAGGTTTCGTACGGTGATATAATGTGTTCTTAGGAGTTTTAAGGCGTCCTAAGTTATACTAACGTGCTTTTCAAGGTGCTAATGTGCATACAGAGTGGTAAGATGTCCTAAGTTGTCGTAGATGTTCAAACGACTATGACGAATTTATTAGGTGTATAATGGAGTTTTAAGTTTATGTACGGTACTGTAAGGTGTTGTTAGGAGTTGTGTGGTGTTGTACATTATACCAACATGATTTTCAAGGTGCGAATGTGGCATACAGAGCCGTAAGATATTCTAAGTTGCCGTACGATGTTTAAATGACTCAGAGGATTTCATTAGGTTTATTATAGAGTTTTAAGATTTCGTATGGTGTTGTTAGGTGTTCTTAGGAGTTTTAAGGCGTCCTAAGTTATACGAACGTGCTTTTCAAGGTGCTAATGTGCATACAGAGTCGTAAGATGTCCTAAGTTGTCGTGCTATGTTCTAAGGAATCGGACGAATTCATTAGGTGTGTTATGGAGTTTTAAGTTTACGTACGATACTATAAGGTGTTGTTAGGAGTTGTGTGGTGTTGTACATTATACCAACATGCTTTTCAAGGTGCTAATGTGGCATATAGAGCCGTAAGATAATCTAACTTGACGTACGATGTTTAAATGACTCGGAGGAATTCATTGGGTTTATTATGGAGTTTTAACATTTCGTACGGTGATGTAAGGTGTTCTTATTAGTTTTAAGGCGTCCTAAGTTATACTAACGTGTTTTTCAAGGTGCTAATGTGCATACAGAGTCGTAAGATGTCCTAAGTTGTCGTACGATGTTCAAAGGACTCAGACGAATTCATTAGGTGTATTATGGAGTATTAAGTTTACGTACGGTACTGTAAGGTGTTGTTTGGAGTTGTGTGGTATTGTACATTATGCCAACATGCTTTTCAAGGTGCTAATATGGCATACAGAGCCATAAGATATTCTAAGTTGACGTACGATGTTTAAATGACTCGGAGGAATTCATTGGGTTTATTATAGAGTTTTAAGGTTTCGTACGGTGATGTAAGGTGTTCTTAGTAGTTTTAAGGCTTCCTAAGTTATACTAACGTGCTTTTCAAGGTGCTAATGTGCATACAGAGTCGTAAGATGTCCTAAGTTGTCGTAAGATGTTCAAAGGACTCAGACGAATTCATTAGGTGTATTATGGAGTTTTAAGTTTATGTACGGTACTGTAAGGTGTTGTTAGGAACTGTGTGGTGTTGTACATTATGCCAACATGCTTTTCAAGGTGCTAATATGGCATACAGAGCCGTAATATATTCTAAGTTGCCGTACGATGTTTAAATGACTCGGAGGAATTCATTCGGTTTCTTATGGAGTTTTAAGGTTTCGTACGGTGATATAAGGTGTTCTTAGGAGTTTTAAGGCGTCCTAAGTTATACTAACGTGCTTTTCAAGGTGCTAATGTGCATACAGAGTGGTAAGATGTCCTAAGTTGTCGTAGATGTTCAAAGGACTCAGACGAATTTATTAGGTGTATTATGGAGTTTTAAGTTTATGTACGGTACTGTAAGGTGTTGTTAGGAGTTGTGTGGTGTTGTACATTATACCAACATGCTTTTCAAGGTGCGAATGTGGCATACAAAGCCGTAAGATATTCTAAGTTGCCGTACGATGTTTAAATGACTCGGAGGATTTCATTAGGTTTATTATGGAGTTTTAAGATTTCGTATGGTGTTGTTAGGTGTTCTTAGGAGTTTTAAGGCGTCCTAAGTTATACGAACGTGCTTTTCAAGGTGCTAATGTGCATACAGAGTCGTAAGATGTCCTAAGTTGTCGTGCGATGTTCTAAGGAATCGGACGATTTCATTAGGTGTGTTATGGAGTTTTAAGTTTACGTACGATACTATAAGGTGTTGTTAGGAGTTGTGTGGTGTTGTACATTATACCAACATGCTTTTCAAGGTGCTAATGTGGCATATAGAGCCATAAGATATTCTAACTTGACGTACGATGTTTAAATGACTCGGAGGAATTTATTGGGTTTATTATGGAGTTTTAACATTTCGTACGGTGATGTAAGGTGTTCTTAGTAGTTTTAAGGCGTCCTAAGTTATACTAACGTGTTTTTCAAGGTGCTAATGTGCATACAGAGTCGTAAGATGTCCTAAGTTGTCGTACGATGTTTAAAGGACTCAAACGAATTCATTAGGTGTATTATGGAGTATTAAGTTTACGTACGGTACTGTAAGGTGTTGTTTGGAGTTGTGTGGTATTGTACATTATGCCAACATGCTTTTCAAGGTGCTAATATGGCATACAGAGCCATAAGATATTCTAAGTTGACGTACGATGTTTAAATGACTCGGAGGAATTCATTGGGTTTATTATAGAGTTTTAAGGTTTCGTACGGTGATGTAAGGTGTTCTTAGTAGTTTTAAGGCTTCCTAAGTTATACTAACGTGCTTTTCAAGGTGCTAATGTGCATACAGAGTCGTAAGATGTCCTAAGTTGTCGTACGATGTTCAAAGGACTCAGACGAATTCATTAGGTGTATTATGGAGTTTCAAGTTTATGTACGGTACTGTAAGGTGTTGTTAGGAACTGTGTGGTGTTGTACATTATGCCAACATGCTTTTCAAGGTGCTAATATGGCATACAGAGCCGTAATATATTCTAAGTTGCCGTACGATGTTTAAATGACTCGGAGGAATTCATTCGGTTTCTTATGGAGTTTTAAGGTTTCGTACGGTGATATAAGGTGTTCTTAGGAGTTTTAAGGCGTCCTAAGTTATACTAACGTGCTTTTCAAGGTGCTAATGTGCATACAGAGTGGTAAGATGTCCTAAGTTGTCGTAGATGTTCAAAGGACTCAGACGAATTTATTAGGTGTATTATGGAGTTTTAAGTTTATGTACGGTACTGTAAGGTGTTGTTAGGAGTTGTGTGGTGTTGTACATTATACCAACATGCTTTTCAAGGTGCGAATGTGGCATACAAAGCCGTAAGATATTCTAAGTTGCCGTACGATGTTTAAATGACTCGGAGGATTTCATTAGGTTTATTATGGAGTTTTAAGATTTCGTATGGTGTTGTTAGGTGTTCTTAGGAGTTTTAAGGCGTCCTAAGTTATACGAACGTGCTTTTCAAGGTGCTAATGTGCATACAGAGTCGTAAGATGTCCTAAGTTGTCGTGCGATGTTCTAAGGAATCGGACGATTTCATTAGGTGTGTTATGGAGTTTTAAGTTTACGTACGATACTATAAGGTGTTGTTAGGAGTTGTGTGGTGTTGTACATTATACCAACATGCTTTTCAAGGTGCTAATGTGGCATATGGAGCCGTAAGATATTCTAACTTGACGTACGATGTTTCAATGACTCGGATGAATTTATTGGGTTTATTATGGAGTTTTAACATTTCGTACGGTGATGTAAGGTGTTCTTAGTAGTTTTAAGGCGTCCTAAGTTATACTAACGTGTTTTTCAAGGTGCTAATGTGCATACAGAGTCGTAAGATGTCCTAAGTTGTCGTACGATGTTTAAAGGACTCAAACGAATTCATTAGGTGTATTATGGAGTATTAAGTTTACGTACGGTACTGTAAGGTGTTGTTTGGAGTTGTGTGGTATTGTACATTATGCCAACATGCTTTTCAAGGTGCTAATATGGCATACAGAGCCATAAGATATTCTAAGTTGACGTACGATGTTTAAATGACTCGGAGGAATTCATTGGGTTTATTATAGAGTTTTAAGGTTTCGTACGGTGATGTAAGGTGTTCTTAGTAGTTTTAAGGCTTCCTAAGTTATACTAACGTGCTTTTCAAGGTGCTAATGTGCATACAGAGTCGTAAGATGTCCTAAGTTGTCGTACGATGTTCAAAGGACTCAGACGAATTCATTAGGTGTATTATGGAGTTTTAAGTTTATGTACGGTACTGTAAGGTGTTGTTAGGAACTGTGTGGTGTTGTACATTATGCCAACATGCTTTTCAAGGTGCTAATATGGCATACAGAGCCGTAATATATTCTAAGTTGCCGTACGATGTTTAAATGACTCAGAGGAATTCATTCGGTTTCTTATGGAGTTTTAAGGTTTCGTACGGTGATATAAGGTGTTCTTAGGAGTTTTAAGGCGTCCTAAGTTATACTAACGTGCTTTTCAAGGTGCTAATGTGCATACATAGTGGTAAGATGTCCTAAGTTGTCGTAGATGTTCAAAGGACTCAGACGAATTTAATAGGTGTATTATGGAGTTTTAAGTTTATGTACGGTACTGTAAGGTGTTGTTAGGAGTTGTGTGGTGTTGTACATTATACCAACATGCTTTTCAAGGTGCGAATGTGGCATACAGAGCCGTAAGATATTCTAAGTTGCCGTACGATGTTTAAATGACTCGGAGGATTTCATTAGGTTTATTATGGAGTTTTAAGATTTCGTATGGTGTTGTTAGGTGTTCTTAGGAGTTTTAAGGCGTCCTAAGTTATACGAACGTGCTTTTAAGGCGTCCTGTATTTATTTATTGTTGATTTAGCATGTCTAGTGTGTGCTTTGTTTTGCTTTGTTTACTAGGCAGGTTTGCTTTTGTTGATGTTTTTTTTTTTTGGGTAAAGGGATTTTACCCTGGTGATTCTATTAACAAATAAACACAAGTAGTGTGGTAAACTCCACACTAGTTCAGTCTTGGACATTTCCCCAAGACTAAAAACCGAAACAATCTACTATAAAAACACAATAAACCATCAAACACTACTAAATACTAGACTCAACTAGACAATGAGACCAAACCAATCACCCTTCAACTACCTCATCCATCTTCAACCACATATCTAAATGTTGCTGCACCCTCAGCGAAGACTTTATCTTGATGCTCATTAACTTGTATCTCACTGTTTGAATAATCATACTACCAACCACTTCCGGAGGCCTTGGATGTTCATTAAAGAGTCTTCTGTTTCTCTCCTGCCAAATAGCATAAGCTGCAGCTGCTGTAACCAATCTATTAATAATCATCACAATATCACTGCCCTTATAGTTACTTTGAAGATCTTCCAAGATTGTAGACCATATTGGAGGAATCTGCTGTAACTTTGCCTTAACACGAATCATGGCCCATACCCGAGACGCAAAGGAGCATTCAAAGAATAAATGCTTATGCGAATCCACAGATTGAAAGCATAATAAACAGCACATCATATTCATATTAGTACCTCCCAACCGGTTCCATTTGAGAATCCTATCTTGAGTTAACAACTTACCTTGACAAATAAGCCACATGTTGAATGCATGTTTTGGGATGCATTGAGGGAACCAAACACATTCAGCCCATTCTACATTCTCCACCTTATAGCGGATATATTCCCAAGCATTAGTAGTAGAAAAAGGGATTAAATTCAATCCCTCCCTCCAACACACCTTGTCCTCACCATTTGTTATAAACGGAATGGAAATGCTCGACAAAGAAGGAAAACGATTAACCAGGTCATTCGGCCAACACCATGCTGAATCATTATAAATTTTGTCAACCGAGTCCATGAGATTCATATTAGCATCCCTAATCGCTCTTTTTGAAATAAAGTCTGCAAGGGGACTTTGGTCTGCCCAACAATCGTACCATATATTTGTGTTCTTCCCATCACCAAGCTGGACCCAGAATTTACGTTTGAATATCGGACGCAATTTCATAATATTTCGCCAACTCCAAGAACAAGCAGCCGGAGTCTCAATATCCCAGAAATTTCGTGTTCCAATCCTGTGAATCCAAACCCATCGAACCCACATTGAATCAACATTGGTAAGCAACCTCCAAATATGAGATCCCATAAGAGCCATATTCATGTCAGATATTCGACGAATCCCAAGACCACCCTCCAACATGGGAAGGCAGACTTTCTTCCAAGACACTTTGGCATTAACTTTTCTCTCTTGCTTGGCTCCCCATAAAAATCTTCTAAGCTTCACTTCAATCTCTTTAGCAGTATATGAAGGGATCAAAAAAGCCGCTGCCTAGAAAATGTGCAAAGAGGATAAAACAGATCGAACAAGTTGAAGCCTTCCTGCAAAAGACAAAAACTTATTATCCCAAGACGATAAACGCTTATCCATTCTGTCAGTCAACTCCCTGCATTGCAGATGATTGAGTCTTGACGATATCAATGGAACACCCAGATACTTAACCGGAAGCTTCCCCTCTTCAAACGGAAGAAAATTCAAAATGCCATTCCTAACATGGGGGGGACATGACAAAAAAACACAGTGCTTTTTTGCATATTCGGATATAGGCCAGACATATCCGCAAACTTCCTCAAAACCTCCATAATACAAGCAGCAGATCTTGCATCTCCTCTAGAAAAAATGAACAGATCATCAACAAAGCATAAGTTTATGATCTGAAGCTCTTCACACTTCTTATGGAACTTAAAGCTTTCCATAGGCATATTCCTGAACATTAACGTAAGAACTTCCATAACCATGGTAAAAAGATAAGGAGATAATGGGTCACCCTGTCTTAACCCCCTCGTCCCTTTAAAGTAGCCATGAATATCCCCGTTAATACATATAGAAAACGAAGGAGAGGATACACATGCCATAATCCATGTAATCATACTATCATGAAACCCAAACCCCTTCAGACAAAACTCCATAAAACTCCAGTTAACAGTATCATAAGCTTTTTGGATATCCACTTTAAATGCACACTTAGGCGGCCCCAAGTTCCTGTGATAATTGTGCATAAGCTCCTGAGTAAGCAGGATATTATCTGTAATTCGTCTCCCCGGGATAAAAGCTGACTGGTTACTACTGATAATTGTCGATAAAGCACCCTTCAAACGATTAGCAATGATCTTCGAAATACATTTGTACAAAACATTGCAGCAAGCGATTGGCCTATAATCCGTCACTCTATTTGGAACCTGAGTTTTTGGGACTAGAGCAATAATAGTATGATTCCATTCCTGAAGTAATCTATTCGTATTAAAGAAATCTTGAATAGCTAAAACAACCTCATCTCCCACCACATCCCAAGCTTTTTTAAAAAAAGCCGATGTATATTCATCAGGGCCCGGAGATTTGTCATCATTCATTGAAAACATGACCTCCTTAATCTCTTCTCTGGTAACCGGCTCCACCATACTCAATGCTAGAGTAGCATCCAAACGCCTAGAAAACATATTGGTCACTGGTAAACTTGGTTGTGCATGTTCACCACCCAAAAAACTCCCATAATAGTTGACAAATTCATTGATCATAGCATCCCCCTCCAGAACCTCCCCAGTCGTCCTCATAACCGAAGCAATCATCTTCTTATTATTCTTACATTTAAGCATGTTGTGGAAATATCTTGTGTTCGCATCACCTTTTTCAAGCCAATTCACTTTAGCCTTTTGCTTGATAAAACTCTCCTCATCACTACTAGCTTCCACAAACTCTTTCATACATAACGACTCCTTGTCTTTCAGACTCGAATCAAAGGGGGAAGCGTCAATCATCTTCTGCATGTCTTCCAAATCGTTTCTAAGAATAGCTACCTTGGTATGAAGATTGCCTTGTTTAAACCGAAGCGCTCTAAACTCTTTTTTAAGCCCTCTTAATCTCTTTGCAATTCTGAACTGAGCAACACCATTAGCACTACTACCCCAACCTACCTTCACAATATCCATAAATTCAGGTTTAAGAGTCAGAAAATTAGAAAACTTGAAAGGCTTAGGTTTCGGTTTAGTCTTCTCCACCAAAGATAAAATGCAAGGGCTATGATCCGATAACCCATATGGTTTAAACAAAGCAGCAGCCATCGGGAACATATCAACTAACCCTGCATTACCCATAGCTCTATCCAATTTTTTAAGAATGCCCCTACCAGATTTAGGCTTTTGATTCCATGTGTACTTAACCCCCGAAGCCTTAATATCAAAAACTTCAATCACATTAATACAATCTCAAAATTCCTGCATTCCCAAAGAGACACTAGACGGGCCAGCAACCTGATCATCTGGATTAAGAGCCGAGTTAAAATCTCCCAATAACGCCCATGGGAGATCTTTAACTAAACCCTTGTGCATAGACAACGAATCCCATAATGCTCTTCGACGAACATAGTAATTATCAGCATATATCACAGAACAAAAGAACATTAGTTTCAACCTCTTAAGAAAAACCTGACAATGAATAACTTGGTCAGTTTGCATGAGAACATTCACAACAACCAAGCTCGTATCCCACCCCACAATAATTCTAGTACCTTTAGGACCACCTCTACACGAAGAAGCATTAGAGTACCAACTCCAATCAGTCGATATAGAAGCACACATACCCTCCACCTTACTTACATCAACATGAGACTCTAAAATAGCACAAAAACTCACCTTACTATCTTTAATCATAAAACGAACCTCTTTTTGCTTCAAGGGTCGGTTCATCCCCCTAACATTCCAACAAGCGAGATTAATCATTGATAACCTGCACAGAAGGAGTGCTTGCCCCTTTAGTAATATTATCCTCACCAAATAAAGCCTTAAACGTATCCCCCTTGTCTTCAACATCAGTAACATCTTGGTCATTAACCACCTCCTTTTTTTTATTTATTTGAGCATGCAGCGACGTACCCCCTTGATTATCATCCTGATTCAGCAAAACATTGAATTTATTTTCAGCTACAATCCCATCCACCTCGGTCGCCCCCTCTTTACCATCTTTTTTATCTTGATCAGCACTCTTAGGCTTTTCAGCAACAGGTCTATACACAAATTTTGGTTTATGTTGTTGAACATTAAACCCTGGTTTCTTGGCAGATTTCTTATACGAGACTTCCACAAACCCATCATCCTTTATCACCTCCTCTTTCTTCTTTCCTTTCTTTTCCACCATAACCTCACAAGTATCGATATCATGGCCAAACAATTTACAATGATCACACCTAGGAGGTAGCCACTCATACTCGACATCTATGGTTTTGATCGTTATATCCTCTCCCTCCAACGATGGAATGCCCACTTTCAGTTGTTTTTTAAAGCCCAGATCAGCATAAACCTCAACTAAAGCTCTAGCATAACTACTTCTCCCCCATCCATTAATGCACATTGAGTTAGTATACGAGTCCAACTGTTTAGGTGTCCCAATCTTAGTCATCAGCTCACTTAACCCATCATCCGTATATGCAGCAATTGGAACCCCATGGAGTTTTACCCACATAGGAACTGATCTACGGTCCTGCTTGACTAGTTTAGCATCCGGAGTCCATTCATGCAAAAATAATGGAGTGTTAAGAATTAGCCATGGACCTCCTCCAAGAACACCCATCATCCCTTCATAAGCAGCAAATTGGAAGAAGAAGAAACCTTCTGCATTCATCATAATCTTCTTCAGCCCATACTTATGCCAGTTAGTTTGAGCAAAATATTTCACTGCATGGAATGATTGTCGATCTCCCAGAAAATAACCATACAGCGTAAACCCTAGCTTAGCCTGAACTTTTCTCACTGATTCACGAGATAACATTACATCCACCCCAACAGCACTTTCTTTCGATTCAAGAACCCTAAAATTCACTTTCTTGCTCGCCCCATCATTCGTATTATTCTGCCCAGAATTAGCACCCTCCACTTCAGAAACCCTAATAGATTTATCAGATTCTAAAACAACTTCAGCCTTCACATCCGTCTCCTTCTGCTGTTGCACATCCATACCAGACGTTTTCTTCAAAATACTCTTGAACGACACACGTCCATCAATATTAGTAACTTTAGATGCTAGCGTCGACATAGCCATGCTTGCAACACTAAACCCTAATCTTGATTTCAAGAACTGGTTCTTAATAGGTTAATGGGATTCGTACCAATTTAGCTAATCTATAAACAATAGACGCAATCGATTACAGACCCACTAAGCAATCAGAACACAATACTTTCAATCAAAACTCAAATCAGAAACAAAAACCGATTATTGATCTCCTCTAATTGCTAACAATGCTCGTATTAACCAGGTTAATCACAGGATTGTTACACAAATGAAGCTATCAATGAATCAGGAACAATAGAACAACCAGAACTTATGAACAGAAAAAAACGAATTAGGGTTTAATGAAACCCTAATAACCAGCCGTAACAACCCAATAACAACCCAAGATCAAGAAACAAGATTCAAGAATCAAGATTCAAGAATCAAGATTCAAGAACAAGAAACGAATCAAGAACCAGCCAAATCACCCCAAAATCCCCAAAATCGCCCCACTCTCAATGTATCCTAGCATGCTTTTCAAGGTGTACTAAGTTGCCGTACGATGCTTTTCAAGGTGTTTTTTGTACACATTCATGGGGCATGTCCTATGTTTGAACTAGTGTGGTATTCTGCCATGCTACTTATTCTTATGATTGATGTTAATATATAGAATCACCGGGGTAACCCTTTACCCAAAAAAAAAAACGTGCTTTTCAAGGTGCTAATGTGCATACAGAGTCGTAAGATGTCCTAAGTTGTCGTGCGATGTTCTAAGGAATCAGACGAATTCATTAGGTGTGTTATGGAGTTTTAAGTTTACGTACGATACTATAAGGTGTTGTTAGGAGTTGTGTGGTGTTGTACATTATACCAACATGCTTTTCAAGGTGCTAATGTGGCATATAGAGCCATAAGATATTCTAACTTGACGTACGATGTTTAAATGACTCGGAGGAATTCGTTGGGTTTATTATGGAGTTTTAACGTTTCGTACGGTGATGTAAAGTGTTCTTAGTAGTTTTAAGGCGTCCTAAGTTACACTAACGTGTTTTTCAAGGTGCTAATGTGCATACAGAGTCGTAAGATGTCCTAAGTTGTCGTACGATGTTCAAAAGACTCAGACGAATTCATTAGGTGTATTATGGAGTATTAAGTTTACGTACGGTACTGTAAGGTGTTGTTAGGAGTTGTGTGGTGTTGTACATTATGCCAACATGCTTTTCAAGGTGCTAATATGGCATACAGAGCCGTAAGATATTCTAAGTTGACGTACGATGTTTAAATTACTCGGAGGAATTCATTGGGTTTATTATGGAGTTTTAAGGTTTCGTACGGTGATGTAAGGTGTTCTTAGTAGTTTTAAGGCGTCCAAAGTTATACTAACGTGCTTTTCAAGGTGCTAATGTGCATACAGAGTCATAAGATGTCCTAAGTTGTCGTACGATGTTCAAAGGACTCAGACGAATTCATTAGGTGTATTATGGAGTTTTAAGTTTATGTACGATACTGTAAGGTGTTGTTAGGAATTGTGTGGTGTTGTACATTATGCCAACATGCTTTTCAAGGTGCTAATATGGCATACAGAGCTGTAATATATTCTAAGTTGCCGTACGATGTTTAAATGACTCGGAGGAATTCATTCGGTTTCTTATGGAGTTTTAAGGTTTCGTACGGTGATATAAGGTGTTCTTAAGATTTTAAGGCGTCCTAAGTTATACTAACGTGCTTTTCAAGGTGCTAATGTGCATACAGAGTGGTAAGATGTCCTAAGTTGTCGTAGATGTTCAAAGGACTCAGACGAATTTATTAGGTGTATTATGGAGTTTTAAGTTTATGTACGGTACTATAAGGTGTTGTTAGGAGTTGTGTGGTGTTGTACATTATACCAACATGCTTTTCAAGGTGCGAATGTGGCATACAGAGCCGTAAGATATTCTAAGTTGCCGTACGATGTTTAAATGACTCGGAGGATTTCATTAGGTTTATTATGGAGTTTTAAGATTTCGTATGGTGTTGTTAGGTGTTCTTAGGAGTTTTAAGGCGTCCTAAGTTATATGAACGTGCTTTTCAAGGTGCTAATGAGCATACAGAGTTTTAAGATGTCCTAAGTTGTCGTGCGATGTTCTAAGGAATCGGACGAATTCATTAGGTGTGTTATGGAGTTTTAAGTTTACGTACGATACTATAAGGTGTTGTTAGGAGTTGTGTGGTGTTGTACATTATACCAACATGCTTTTCAAGGTGCTAATGTGGCATACAGAGCCGTAAGATATTCTAACTTGACGTACGATGTTTAAATGACTCGGAGGAATTCATTGGGTTTATTATGGAGTTTTAACGTTTCGTACGGTGATGTAAGGTGTTCTTAGTAGTTTTAAGGCGTCCTAAGTTATACTAACGTGCTTTTCAAGGTGCTAATGTGCATATAGAGTCTTAAGATGTCCTAAGTTGTCGTACGATGTTCAAAGGACTCAGACGAATTCATTAGGTGTTTTATGGAGTTTTAAATTTACGTACGGTACTTTAAGCTGTTGTTATGAGTTGTGTGGTGTTGTACATTATGCCAACGTGCTTTTCAAGGTGCTAATATGGCATACAGAGCCGTAATATATTCTAAGTTGCCGTACGATGTTTAAATGACTCGTAGGAATTCATTCGTTTTCTTATGGAGTTTTAAGGTTTCGTACGGTGATGTAAGGTGTTCTTAGGAGTTTTAAGGCGTCCTAAGTTATACTAACGTGCTTTTCAAGGTGCTAATGTGCATACAGAGTGGTAAGATGTCCTAAGTTGTCATGGATGTTCAAAGGACTCAGACGAATTTATTAGGTGTATTATGGAGTTTTAAGTTTATGTACGGTACTGTAAGGTGTTGTTAGGAGTTGTGTGGTATTGTACATTATACCAAAATGCTTTTCAAGGTGCAAATGTGGCATACAGAGCCGTAAGATATTCTATGTTGTCGTACGATGTTTAAATGACTCGAAGGATTTCATTAGGTTTATTATGGAGTTTTAAGATTTCGTATGGTGTTGTTAGGTGTTCTTAGGAGTTTTAAGGCGTCCTAAGTTTAACTAACGTGCTTTTCAAGGTGCTAATGTGCATACAGAATCGTAAGATGTCCTAAGTTGTCGTGCGATGTTCTAAGGAATCGGACGAATTCATTAGGTGTGTTATGGAGTTTTAAGTTTACGTACGATACTATAAGGTGTTGTTAGGAGTTGTGTGGTGTTGTACCTTATACCAACATGCTTTTCAAGGTGCTAATGTGGCATATAGAGCCGTAAGATATTCTAACTTGACGTACGATGTTTAAATGACTCGGAGGAATTCATTGGGTTTATTATGGAGTTTTAACGTTTCGTACGGTGATGTAAGGTGTTCTTAGTAGTTTTAAGGCGTCCTAAGTTATACTAACGTGTTTTTCTAGGTGCTAATGTGCATACAGAGTCGTAAGATGTCCTAAGTTGTCGTACGATATTCAAAGGACTCAGACGAATTCATTAGGTGTATTATGGAGTTTTAAGTTTATTTACGGTACTTTAAGGTGTTGTTAGGAGTTGTGTGGTGTTGTAGATTATACCAACATGCTTTTCAAGGTGCGAATGTGGCATATAGAGCAGAAAGATATTCTAAGTTGCCGTACGATGTTTAAATGACTCGGAGGATTTCATTAGGTTTATTATGGAGTTTTAAGATTTAGTACGGTGATGTAAGGTGTTCTTAGGAGTTTTAAGGCGTCCTAAGTTATACTAACGTGCTTTTCAAGGTGCTAATGTGCAAACAGTGTCGTAAGATGTCCTAAGTTGCCGTACGATGTTCAAAGGACTTAGACGATTTCATTAGGTTTATTATGGAGTTTTAAGGTTTCGTACGGTGTTGTTAGCTGTTCTTAGGAGTTTTAAGGCGTCCTAAGTTATACGAACATACTTTTCAAGGTGCTAATGTGCATACAGAGTCGTAAAATGTCCTAAGTTGTCGTGCGATGTTCTAAGGAATCGAACGAATTCATTAGGTGTGTTATGGAGTTTTAAGTTTACGTACGATACTGTAAGGTGTTGTTAGGAGTTGTGTGGTGTTGTACAATATACCAACATGCTTTTCAAGGTGCTAATATGGCATACAGAGCCGTAAGATATTCTAAGTTGACGTACGATGTTTAAATGACTCGGAGGAATTCATTAAGTTTATTATGGAGTTTTAAGGTTTCTTACGGTGATGTAAGGTGTTCTTAGGAGTTTTAAGGCGTCCTAAGTTTAACTAACGTGCTTTTAAGGCGTCCTGTATTTATTTATTGTTGATTTAGCATGTCTTGTGTGTGCTTTATTTTGCTTTGTTTACTAGGCAGGTTTGCTTTTGTTAATGTTTTTTGTACACATTCATGGGGCATGTCCTATGTTTGAACTAGTGTGGTATTCTGCCATGCTACTTATTCTTATGATTGATGTTAATATATAGAATCACCGGGGTAACCCTTTACCCAAAAAAAAAAAACGTGCTTTTCAAGGTGCTAATGTGCATACAGAGTCGTAAGATGTCCTAAGTTGTCGTGTGATGTTCTAAGGAATCAGACGAATTCATTAGGTGTGTTATGGAGTTTTAAGTTTACGTACGATACTATAAGGTGTTGTTAGGAGTTGTGTGGTGTTGTACATTATACCAACATGCTTTTCAAGGTGCTAATGTGGCATATAGAGCCATAAGATATTCTAACTTGACGTACGATGTTTAAATGACTCGGAGGAATTCGTTGGGTTTATTATGGAGTTTTAACGTTTCGTACGGTGATGTAAGGTGTTCTTAGTAGTTTTAAGGCGTCCTAAGTTATACTAACGTGTTTTTCAAGGTGCTAATGTGCATACAGAGTCGTAAGATGTCCTAAGTTGTCGTACGATGTTCAAAGGACTCAGACGAATTCATTAGGTGTATTATGGAGTATTAAGTTTACGTACGGTACTGTAAGGTATTGTTAGGAGTTGTGTGGTGTTGTACATTATGCCAACATGCTTTTCAAGGTGCTTATATGGCATACAGAGCCGTAAGATATTCTAAGTTGACGTACGATGTTTAAATTACTCGGAGGAATTCATTGGGTTTATTATAGAGTTTTAAGGTTTCGTACGGTGATGTAAGGTCTTCTTAGTAGTTTTAAGGCGTCCAAAGTTATACTAACGTGCTTTTCAAGGTGCTAATGTGCATACAGAGTCGTAAGATGTCCTAAGTTGTCGTACGATGTTCAAAGGATTCAGACGAATTCATTAGGTGTATTATGGAGTTTTAAGTTTATGTACGGTACTGTAAGGTGTTGTTAGGAATTGTGTGGTGTTGTACATTATGCCAACATGCTTTTCAAGGTGCTAATATGGCATACAGAGCTGTAATATATTCTAAGTTGCCGTATGATGTTTAAATGACTCGGAGGAATTCATTCGTTTTCTTATGGAGATTTAAGGTTTCGTACGGTGATGTAAGGTGTTCTTAGGAGTTTTAAGGCGTCCTGAGTTATACTAACGTGCTTTTCAAGGTGCTAATGTGCATACAGAGTGGTAAGATGTCCTAAGTTGTCGTAGATGTTCAAAGGACTCAGACGAATTTATTAGGTGTATTATGGAGTTTTAAGTTTATGTACGGTACTGTAAGGTGTTGTTAGGAGTTGTGTGGTATTGTACATTATACCAAAATGCTTTTCAAGGTGCAAATGTGGCATACAGAGCCGTAAGATATTCTATGTTGCCGTACGATGTTTAAATGACTCGGAGGATTTCATTAGGTTTATTATGGAGTTTTAAGATTTCGTATGGTGTTGTTAGGTGTTCTTAGGAGTTTTAAGGCGTCCTAAGTTATACGAACATGCTTTTCAAGGTGCTAATGTGCATAAAGAGTCGTAAGATGTCCTAAGTTGTCGTGCGATGTTCTAAGGAATCGGACGAATTCATTAGGTGTGTTATGGAGTTTTAAGTTTACGTACGATACTATAAGGTGTTGTTAGGAGTTGTGTGGTGTTGTACATTATACCAACATGCTTTTCAAGGTGCTAATGTGGCATATAGAGCCGTAAGATATTCTAACTTGACGTACGATGTTTAAATGACTCGGAGGAATTCATTGGGTTTATTATGGAGTTTTAACGTTTCGTACGGTGATGTAAGGTGTTCTTAGTAGTTTTAAGGCGTCCTAAGTTATACTAACGTGCTTTTCAAGGTGCTAATGTGCATATAGAGTCGTAAGATGTCCTAAGTTGTCGTACGATGTTCAAAGGACTCAGTCGAATTCATTAGGTGTTTTATGGAGTTTTAAGTTTACGTACGGTACTTTAAGGTGTTGTTAGGAGTTGTGTGGTGTTGTACATTATGCCAACATGCTTTTCAAGGTGCTAATATGGCATACAGAGCCGTAATATATTCTAAGTTGCCGTACGATGTTTAAATGACTCGGAGGATTTCATTAGGTTTATTATGGAGTTTTAAGATTTAGTACGGTGATGTAAGGTGTTCTTAGGAGTTTTAAGGCGTCCTAAGTTATACTAACGTGCTTTTCAAGGTGCTAATGTGCAAACAGTGTCGTAAGATGTCCTAAGTTGCCGTACGATGTTCAAAGGACTTAGACGATTTCATTAGGTTTATTATGGAGTTTTAAGGTTTCGTACGGTGTTGTTAGCTGTTCTTAGGAGTTTTAAGGCGTCCTAAGTTATACGAACATACTTTTCAAGGTGCTAATGTGCATACAGAGTCGTAAGATGTCCTAAGTTGTCGTGCGATGTTCTAAGGAATCGAACGAATTCATTAGGTGTGTTATGGAGTTTTAAGTTTACGTACGATACTGTAAGGTGTTGTTAGGAGTTGTGTGGTGTTGTACAATATACCAACATGCTTTTCAAGGTGCTAATATGGCATACAAAGCCGTAAGATATTCTAAGTTGACGTACGATGTTTAAATGACTCGGAGGAATTCATTAAGTTTATTATGGAGTTTTAAGGTTTCTTACGGTGATGTAAGGTGTTCTTAGGAGTTTTAAGGCGTCCTAAGTTTAACTAACGTGCTTTTCAAGGTGCTAATGTGCATACAGAATCGTAAGATGTCCTAAGTTGTCGTAGATGTTCAAAGGACTCAGACGAATTTATTAGGTGTATTATGGAGTTTTAAGTTTATGTACGGTACTTTAAGGTGTTGTTAGGAGTTGTGTGGTGTTGTACATTATACCAACATGCTTTTCAAGGTGCTAATATGGCATACAGAGCCGTAATATATTCTAAGTTGCCGTACGATGTTTAAATGACTAGGAGGATTTCATTAGGTTTATTATGGAGTTTTAAGGTTTCGTATGGTGTTATTAGGTGTTCTTAGGAGTTTTAAGGCGTCCTAAGTTATACTAACGTGCTTTTCAAGGTGCTAATATTCAAACAGAGTCATAAGATGTCCTAAGTTGTCGTACGATGTTCAAACGACTTAGACGATTTCATTAGGTTTATTATGGAGTTTTAAGGTTTCGTACGGTGTTGTTAGGTGTTCTTAGGAGTTTTAAGGCTTCCTAAGTTATACGAACGTGCTTTTCTAGGTGCTAATGTGCATACAGAGTCGTAAGATGTCCTAAGTTGTCGTGCGATGTTCTAAGGAATCGGACGAATTCATTAGTAGTGTTATGGAGTTTTAAGTTTACGTACGATACTATAAGGTGTTGTTAGGAGTTGTGTGGTGTTGTACATTATACCAACATGCTTTTCAAGGTGCTAATGTGGCATATAGAGCCGTAAGATATTCTAACTTGACGTACGATGTTTAAATGACTCGGAGGAATTCATTGCGTTTATTATGGAGTTTTAAGGTTTCGTACGGTGATGTAAGGTGTTCTTTGTAGTTTTAAGGCGTCCTAAGTTATACTAACGTGTTTTTCAAGGTGATAATGTGCATACAGAGTCGTAAGTTGTCCTAAGTTGTCGTACGATGTTCAAAGGACTCAGACAAATTCATTAGGTGTATTATGGAGTTTTAAGTTTACGTACGGTACTGTAAGGTGTTGTTAGGAGTTGTGTGGTGTTGTACATTATGCCAACATGCTTTTCGAGGTGCTAATATGGCATACAAAGCCGTAAGATATTCTAAGTTGACGTACGATGTTTAAATGACTCGGAGGAATTCATTGGGTTTATTATGGAGTTTTAAGATTTCGTACGATGATGTAAGGTGTTCTTAGTAGTTTTATGGCGTCCTACGTTATACTAACGTGCTTTTCAAGGTGCTAATGTGCATGCAGAGTCGTAAGATGTCCTAAGTTGTCGTACGATGTTCAAAGGACACAGACGAATTCATTAGGTGTATTATGTGGTTTTAAGTTTATGTACGGTACTGTAAGATGTTGTTAGGAATTGTGTGGTGATGTACATTATGCCAACATGCTTTTCAAGGTGCTAATATGGCATACAGAGCCGTAATATATTCTAAGTTGCCGTACGATGTTTAAATGACTCGGAGGAATTCATTCGGTTTCTTATGGAGTTTTTAGGTTTCGTACGGTGATATAAGGTTTTCTTAGGAGTTTTAAGGCGTCCTAAGTTATACTAACGTGCTTTTCAAGGTGCTAATGTGCATACAGAGTGGTAAGATGTCCTAAGTTGTCGTAGATGTTCAAAGGACTCAGACGAATTTATTAGGTGTATTATGGAGTTTTAAGTTTATGTACGGTACTGTAAGGTGTTGTTAGGAGTTGTGTGGTGTTGTACATTATACCAAAATGCTTTTCAAGGTGCGAATGTGGCATACAGAGCCGTAAGATATTCTAAGTTGCCGTACGATGTTTAAATGACTCAGAGGATTTCATTAGGTTTATTATGGAGTTTTAAGATTTCGTATGGTGTTGTTAGGTGTTCTTAGGAGTTTTAACGCGTCCTAAGTTATACGAACATGCTTTTCAAGGTGCTAATGTGCATACAGAGTCATAAGATGTCCTAAGTTGTCGTGCGATGTTCTAAGGAATCGGACGAATTCATTAGGTGTGTTATGGAGTTTTAAGTTTACGTACGATACTATAAGGTGTTGTTAGGAGTTGTGTGGTGTTGTACATTATACCAACATGCTTTTCAAGGTGCTAATGTGGCATATAGAGCCGTAAGATATTCTAACTTGACGTACGATGTTTAAATGACTCGGAGGAATTCGTTGCGTTTATTATGGAGTTTTAAGGTTTCGTTCGGTGATGTAAGGTGTTCTTTGTAGTTTTAAGGCGTCTTAAGTTATACTAACGTGTTTTTCAAGGTGCTAATGTGCATACAGAGTCGTAAGTTGTCTTAAGTTGTCGTACGATGTTCAAAGGACTCAGACGAATTCATTAGGTGTATTATGGAGTTTTAAGTTTACGTACGATACTGTAAGGTGTTGTTAGGAGTTGTGTGGCGTTGTACATTATGCCAACATGCTTTTCGAGGTGCTAATATGGCATACAAAGCCGTAAGATATTCTAAGTTGTCGTACGATGTTTAAATGACTCGGAGGAATTCATTGGGTTTATTATGGAGTTTTAAGATTTCGTATGGTGATGGAAGGTGTTCTTAGTAGTTTTAAGGCGTCCTACGTTATACTAACGTGCTTTTCAAGGTGCTAATGTGCATACAGAGTCGTAAGATGTCCTAAGTTGTCGTAAGATGTTCAAAGGACACAGACGAATTCATTAGGTGTATTATGTGGTTTTAAGTTTATGTATGGTACTGTAAGGTGTTGTTAGGAATTGTATGGTGATGTACATTATGCCAACATGCTTTTCAAGGTGCTAATATGGCATACAGAGCCGTAATATATTCTAAGTTGCCGTATGATGTTTAAATGACTCGGAGGAATTCATTCGGTTTCTTATGGAGTTTTTAGGTTTCGTACGGTGATATAAGGTGTTCTTAGGAGTTTTAAGGCGTCCTAAGTTATACTAACGTGCTTTTCAAGGTGCTAATGTGCATATAGAGTGGTAAGATGTCCTAAGTTGTCGTAGATGTTCAAAGGACTCAGACGAATTTATTAGGTGTATTATGGAGTTTTAAGTTTATGTACGGTACTGTAAGGTGTTGTTAGGAGTTGTGTGGTGTTGTACATTATGCCAACATGCTTTTCAAGGTGCTAATATGGCATACAGAGCTGTAATATATTCTAAGTTGCCGTACGATGTTTAAATGACTCGGAGGAATTCATTCGTTTTCTTATGGAGATTTAAGGTTTCGTACGGTGATGTAAGGTGTTCTTAGGAGTTTTAAGGCGTCCTGAGTTATACTAACGTGCTTTTCAAGGTGCTAATGTGCATACAGAGTGGTAAGATGTCCTAAGTTGTCGTAGATGTTCAAAGGACTCAGACGAATTTATTAGGTGTATTATGGAGTTTTAAGTTTATGTACGGTACTGTAAGGTGTTGTTAGGAGTTGTGTGGTATTGTACATTATACCAAAATGCTTTTCAAGGTGCAAATGTGGCATACAGAGCCGTAAGATATTCTATGTTGCCGTACGATGTTTAAATGACTCGGAGGATTTCATTAGGTTTATTATGGAGTTTTAAGATTTCGTATGGTGTTGTTAGGTGTTCTTAGGAGTTTTAAGGCGTCCTAAGTTATACGAACATGATTTTCAAGGTGCTAATGTGCATAAAGAGTCATAAGATGTCTTAAGTTGTCGTGCGATGTTCTAAGGAATCGGACGAATTCATTAGGTGTGTTATGGAGTTTTAAGTTTACGTACGATACTATAAGGTGTTGTTAGGAGTTGTGTGGTGTTGTACATTATACCAACATGCTTTTCAAGGTGCTAATGTGGCATATAGAGCCGTAAGATATTCTAACTTGACGTACGATGTTTAAATGACTCGGAGGAATTCATTGGGTTTATTATGGAGTTTTAACGTTTCGTACGGTGATGTAAGGTGTTCTTAGTAGTTTTAAGGCGTCCTAAGTTATACTAACGTGCTTTTCAAGGTGCTAATGTGCATATAGAGTCGTAAGATGTCCTAAGTTGTCGTACGATGTTCAAAGGACTCAGACGAATTCATTAGGTGTTTTATGGAGTTTTAAGTTTACGTACGGTACTTTAAGGTGTTGTTAGGAGTTGTGTGGTGTTGTACATTATGCCAACATGCTTTTCAAGGTGCTAATATGGCATACAGAGCCGTAATATATTCTAAGTTGCCGTACGATGTTTAAATGACTCGGAGGATTTCATTAGGTTTATTATGGAGTTTTAAGATTTAGTACGGTGATGTAAGGTGTTCTTAGGAGTTTTAAGGCGTCCTAAGTTATACTAACGTGCTTTTCAAGGTGCTAATGTGCAAACAGTGTCGTAAGATGTCCTAAGTTGCCGTACGATGTTCAAAGGACTTAGACGATTTAATTAGGTTTATTATGGAGTTTTAAGGTTTCGTACGGTGTTGTTAGCTGTTCTTAGGAGTTTTAAGGCGTCCTAAGTTATACGAACATACTTTTCAAGGTGCTAATGTGCATACAGAGTCGTAAGATGTCCTAAGTTGTCGTGCGATGTTCTAAGGAATCGAACGAATTCATTAGGTGTGTTATGGAGTTTTAAGTTTACGTACGATACTGTAAGGTGTTGTTAGGAGTTGTGTGGTGTTGTACAATATACCAACATGCTTTTCAAGGTGCTAATATGGCATACAAAGCCGTAAGATATTCTAAGTTGACGTTCGATCTTTAAATGACTCGGAGGAATTCATTAAGTTTATTATGGAGTTTTAAGGTTTCTTACGGTGATGTAAGGTGTTCTTAGGAGTTTTAAGGCGTCCTAAGTTTAACTAACGTGCTTTTCAAGGTGCTAATGTGCATACAGAATCGTAAGATGTCCTAAGTTGTCGTAGATGTTCAAAGGACTCACACGAATTTATTAGGTGTATTATGGAGTTTTAAGTTTATGTACGGTACTTTAAGGTGTTGTTAGGAGTTGTGTGGTGTTGTACATTATACCAACATGCTTTTTTTTTTGGGTAAAGGGTTACCCCGGTGATTCTATTATAAAGACAACCGACAATGAAGTACAAGTAGTGAGGAAGCGTTCCACACTAGTTCATATACGGGACAGGCCCCACATATGTGAACATAAAAACAAAACCAACAAAAAAAACCAAGACAAACCAAACAAACTAGCCTACCACATATTAATGACATAAACAAAATCTAAATAAAAACCATTCCATCAGCCGCCGTCATCAAAAGTGTAGGTTCCACCACAAAGACACCACAAACAATTTTGCCAGCAGATCAAGTCCCTAGTAATCCAGAATATCAGACAAACCATTAACACCCGATGTAGAAGGGGTACCTGCCCTTTTAGTAGACGCTGGAGATTCTAGCGCCATGGCCATGTTCATCATAAACCTTGCTGTTCCATTATCCACCTCTAGAACCTCATCCACTTCTGAATCCGAGTCCAACCTAGAGATTTCATTATCCCTTTTCCCTTTCACCTTGTCTGTGTCAATTTCTGCTATTTTCTCCACAGATAACGCCTCAAAAGGGTTTGATGTAGTTAGATTAGATTTACCCATATTTGAACCACCTTTAGTCTCCATAGTATCAATCCTAGTCACCTGCTTTTTAACATTTTGCACTTCCTTCCCTTTTTTATTAACTGGACGATACTCGAATTGGGGTTTTTTTAAAGCAACCCCAAATCTTTTTGCAGCCTTCTTATCCTTTACTTCCTTAAAACCGTCATCATCCTCTCTAGCCTTTGTATTCTGCTCATGCTTAGTCGTCTTAGGGCATTCAACATCATTATGGCCAAAAACACAACAATGACCACATCTTGGAGGCTTCCAATCATACTCAACCTTCACATTTGCTGCTCCAAACTCATCCCCCTCTAATTCCGGAATAGCAATAGATATCTCCTCCTTAAACCCCGCATCCGCTGAGATCTCAACCAAAGCTCTTGCAAAACTACTTCTACCCCACGTATTTGCACACATGGAGCTTGTGAATGAATCCAACAACTTCGGAGTTCCAATTTGAGAAACCAAAAGACTCAAACCAACATCAGAATAAGCTACCAACGGAATATCATGTAATTTTACCCAAACAGACACATTCTTGAGATCATCCTTGTGTAGCTTTGTGTTAGGGGACCAGACATTCAGAATAATTGGTTTATTACGAATTATCCAAGGACCTGCTTCAATCACATCCATCATCCCCTTCCTATCATTAAACTTAAAGAAGAAAAAACCATTTGCATTCATCATTGCCTTTTGCAAACCAAATTTTTTCCAATGAGTTTTAGCAAAGTATTCAACCACTGGATATGCTAGCCTATCCCCCAAAAAGTAGCCATACAAAGTAAATTCAAGCTTATTACACATCATACGCACAGTCTCTTTGGGTAATACAACATCAAAACCTTGTTTCTTCTCCTCATTCACCATATAACGAAAATTAACTGGCGTTGCAGGTAAGTCAGACTTTGGTTGAACAATAGCAGCATACGTTGTATTCAAACCAGACTTACCCGGCGCATCATTCACATTAGTCGCATGAGCATGACAACTATCAGATGCATCAGCCGTATGAACATTAGATGACAAAGTCGTGTGAGCTGAATCATTCTTATGAGGTGAATCAGTCGTATGACTTGTTGCATCATTCTTCTTAGCCGTGTCAACCCCATGAGGCGGATTAGGGTTTAAGGATGAAACCCTAGTCGCCTTTTCCTTCTTCAACAAATTACAACGTGGATTGCCATCGATCTTTAGCACCTTACTAGCCAAATTACCACCCTCCATACTCGTTTTTATAATCAGAAACGAATCTGATCGTACAAACCCAAGAAAAAACGGCCAAAAAATAAGAAAAACGAATTAAATAACCAAACCAAGATTCAAGAACCAAGAAACAAGAATCAAGATTCAAGAAACAAGAATCAAGATTCAAGAAACAAGAATCAAGAATCAAGATTCATGAACCAATTGCCAAATTCGTCCCTCTCTTTCAGCCGCCACAAACGCTAATCAAGATCAGAAAAACCCTAACCACGATCAGAATTCAGCAAGCTCAAAACCTCTATTCTCTCAAAAAAGATCAAATCCAAGAACACCAACGCAGCAAAGCATCAATAACCCAAAGAAAATCCAAGAAACGGCAGCCCCACAACACAAAACCCTAATCCTAGAATAAAAAACGGCAATAACAAGAAGAAAAACAGAAAACCTAATTCGCATAAGTGTTAGATCCGCAAATCATACACCAAGTACCAATTAGATTCCAAGAAGAAGAAAGAACACTTGAAATCGCCATTCTAGGGAGAGAAAATTAGCCCAACATGCTTTTCAAGGTGCTAATATGGCATACAGAGCCGTAATATATTCTAAGTTGTCGTACGATGTTTAAATGACTAGGAGGATTTCATTAGTGTTATTAGGTGTTCTTAGGAGTTTTAAGGCGTCCTAAGTTATACTAACGTGCTTTTCAAGGTGCTAATATTCAAACAGAGTTATAAGATGTCCTAAGTTGTCGTACGATGTTCAAACGACTTAGACGATTTCATTAGGTTTATTATGGAGTTTTAAGGTTTCGTACGGTGTTGTTAGGTGTTCTTAGGAGTTTTAAGGCTTCCTATGTTATACGAACGTGCTTTTCTAGGTGCTAATGTGCATACAGAGTCGTAAGATGTCCTAAGTTGTCGTGCGATGTTCTAAGGAATCGGACGAATTCATTAGTAGTGTTATGGAGTTTTAAGTTTACGTACGATACTATAAGGTGTTGTTAGGAGTTGTGTGGTGTTGTACATTATACCAACATGCTTTTCAAGGTGCTAATGTGGCATATAGAGCCGTAAGATATTCTAACTTGACGTACGATGTTTAAATGACTCGGAGGAATTCATTGCGTTTATTATGGAGTTTTAAGGTTTCGTACGGTGATGTAAGGTGTTCTTTGTAGTTTTAAGGCGTCCTAAGTTATACTAACGTGTTTTTCAAGGTGCTAATGTGCATACAGAGTCGTAAGTTGTCCTAAGTTGTCGTACGATGTTCAAAGGACTCAGACAAATTCATTAGGTGTATTATGGAGTTTTAAGTTTACGTACGGTACTGTAAGGTGTTGTTAGGAGTTGTGTGGTGTTGTACATTATGCCAACATGCTTTTCGAGGTGCTAATATGGCATACAAAGCCGTAAGATATTCTAAGTTGACGTACGATGTTTAAATGACTCGGAGGAATTCATTGGGTTTATTATGGAGTTTTAAGATTTCGTACGGTGATGTAAGGTGTTCTTAGTAGTTTTATGGCGTCCTACGTTATACTAACGTGCTTTTCAAGGTGCTAATGTGCATACAGAGTCGTAAGATGTCCTAAGTTGTCGTACGATGTTCAAAGGACACAGACGAATTCATTAGGTGTATTATGTGGTTTTAAGTTTATGTACGGTACTGTAAGGTGTTGTTAGGAATTGTGTGGTGATGTACATTATGCCAACATGCTTTTCAAGGTGCTAATATGGCATACAGAGCCGTAATATATTCTAAGTTGCCGTACGATGTTTAAATGACTCGGAGGAATTCATTCGGTTTCTTATGGAGTTTTTAGGTTTCGTACGGTGATATAAGGTGTTCTTAGGAGTTTTAAGGCGTCCTAAGTTATACTAACGTGCTTTTCAAGGTGCTAATGTGCATACAGAGTGGTAAGATGTCCTAAGTTGTCGTAGATGTTCAAAGGACTCAGACGAATTTATTAGGTGTATTATGGAGTTTTAAGTTTATGTACGGTACTGTAAGGTGTTGTTAGGAGTTGTGTGGTGTTGTACATTATACCAAAATGCTTTTCAAGGTGCGAATGTGGCATACAGAGCCGTAAGATATTCTAAGTTGCCGTACGATGTTTAAATGACTCAGAGGATTTCATTAGGTTTATTATGGAGTTTTAAGATTTCGTATGGTGTTGTTAGGTGTTCTTAGGAGTTTTAACGCGTCCTAAGTTATACGAACATGCTTTTCAAGGTGCTAATGTTCATACAGAGTCATAAGATGTTCTAAGTTGTCGTGCGATGTTCTAAGGAATCGGACGAATTCATTAGGTGTGTTATGGAGTTTTAAGTTTACGTACGATACTATAAGGTGTTGTTAGGAGTTGTGTGGTGTTGTACATTATACCAACATGCTTTTCAAGGTGCTAATGTGGCATATAGAGCCGTAAGATATTCTAACTTGACGTACGATGTTTAAATGACTCGGAGGAATTCATTGCGTTTATTATGGTGTTTTAAGGTTTCGTACGGTGATGTAAGGTGTTCTTTGTTGTTTTAAGGCGTCCTAAGTTATACTAACGTGTTTTTCAAGGTGCTAATGTGCATACAGAGTCGTAAGTTGTCCTAAGTTGTCGTACGATGTTCAAAGGACTCAGACAAATTCATTAGGTGTATTATGGAGTTTTAAGTTTACGTACGGTACTGTAAGGTGTTGTTAGGAGTTGTGTGGTGTTGTACATTATGCCAACATGCTTTTCGAGGTGCTAATATGGCATACAAAGCCGTAAGATATTCTAAGTTGACGTACGATGTTTAAATGACTCGGAGGAATTCATTGGGTTTATTATGGAGTTTTAAGATTTCGTACGGTGATGTAAGGTGTTCTTAGTAGTTTTATGGCGTCCTACGTTATACTAACGTGCTTTTCAAGGTGCTAATGTGCATACAGAGTCGTAAGATGTCCTAAGTTGTCGTACGATGTTCAAAGGACACAGACGAATTCATTAGGTGTATTATGTGGTTTTAAGTTTATGTACGGTACTGTAAGGTGTTGTTAGGAATTGTGTGGTGATGTACATTATGCCAACATGCTTTTCAAGGTGCTAATATGGCATACAGAGCCGTAATATATTCTAAGTTGCCGTACGATGTTTAAATGACTCGGAGGAATTCATTGCGTTTATTATGGAGTTTTAAGGTTTCGTTCGGTGATGTAAGGTGTTCTTTGTAGTTTTAAGGCGTCTTAAGTTATACTAACGTGTTTTTCAAGGTGCTAATGTGCATACAGAGTCGTAAGTTGTCCTAAGTTGTCGTACGATGTTCAAAGGACTCAGACGAATTCATTAGGTTTATTATGGAGTTTTAAGTTTACGTACGATACTGTAAGGTGTTGTTAGGAGTTGTGTGGTGTTGTACATTATGCCAACATGCTTTTCGAGGTGCTAATATGGCATACAAAGCCGTAAGATATTCTAAGTTGACGTACGATGTTTAAATGACTCGGAGGAATTCATTGGGTTTATTATGGAGTTTTAATATTTCGTACGGTGATGTAAGGTGTTCTTAGTATTTTAAGGCGTCTTACGTTATACTAACGTGCTTTTCAAGGTGCTAATGTGCATACAGAGTCGTAAGATGTCCTAAGTTGTCGTACGATGTTCAAAGGACACAGACGAATTCATTAGGTGTATTATGTGGTTTTAAGTTTATGTACGGTACTGTAAGGTGTTGTTAGGAATTGTGTGGTGATGTACATTATGCCAACATGCTTTTCAAGGTGCTAATATGGCATACAGAGCCGTAATATATTCTAAGTTGCCGTACGATGTTTAAATGACTCGGAGGAATTCATTCGGTTTCTTATGGAGTTTTTAGGTTTCGTACGGTGATATAAGGTGTTCTTAGGAGTTTTAAGGCGTCCTAAGTTATACTAACGTGCTTTTCAAGGTGCTAATGTGCATACAGAGTGGTAAGATGTCCTAAGTTGTCGTAGATGTTCAAAGGACTCAGACGAATTTATTAGGTGTATTATGGAGTTTTAAGTTTATGTACGGTACTGTAAGGTGTTGTTAGGAGTTGTGTGGTGTTGTACATTATACCAAAATGCTTTTCAAGGTGCGAATGTGGCATACAGAGCCGTAAGATATTCTAAGTTGCCGTACGATGTTTAAATGACTCAGAGGATTTCATTAGGTTTATTATGGAGTTTTAAGATTTCGTATGGTGTTGTTAGGTGTTCTTAGGAGTTTTAACGCGTCCTAAGTTATACGAACATGCTTTTCAAGGTGCTAATGTGCATACAGAGTCATAAGATGTCCTAAGTTGTCGTGCGATGTTCTAAGGAATCGGACGAATTCATTAGGTGTGTTATGGAGTTTTAAGTTTACGTACGATACTATAAGGTGTTGTTAGGAGTTGTGTGGTGTTGTACATTATACCAACATGCTTTTCAAGGTGCTAATGTGGCATATAGAGCCGTAAGATATTCTAACTTGACGTACGATGTTTAAATGACTCGGAGGAATTCATTGCGTTTATTATGGAGTTTTAAGGTTTCGTACGGTGATGTAAGGTGTTCTTTGTAGTTTTAAGGCGTCCTAAGTTATACTAACGTGTTTTTCAAGGTGCTAATGTGCATACAGAGTCGTAAGTTGTCCTAAGTTGTCGTACGATGTTCAAAGGACTCAGACAAATTCATTAGGTGTATTATGGAGTTTTAAGTTTACGTACGGTACTGTAAGGTGTTGTTAGGAGTTGTGTGGTGTTGTACATTATGCCAACATGCTTTTCGAGGTGCTAATATGGCATACAAAGCCGTAAGATATTCTAAGTTGACGTACGATGTTTAAATGACTCGGAGGAATTCATTGGGTTTATTATGGAGTTTTAAGATTTCGTACGGTGATGTAAGGTGTTCTTAGTAGTTTTATGGCGTCCTACGTTATACTAACGTGCTTTTCAAGGTGCTAATGTGCATACAGAGTCGTAAGATGTCCTAAGTTGTCGTACGATGTTCAAAGGACACAGACGAATTCATTAGGTGTATTATGTGGTTTTAAGTTTATGTACGGTACTGTAAGGTGTTGTTAGGAATTGTGTGGTGATGTACATTATGCCAACATGCTTTTCAAGGTGCTAATATGGCATACAGAGCCGTAATATATTCTAAGTTGCCGTACGATGTTTAAATGACTCGGAGGAATTCATTCGGTTTCTTATGGAGTTTTTAGGTTTCGTACGGTGATATAAGGTGTTCTTAGGAGTTTTAAGGCGTCCTAAGTTATACTAACGTGCTTTTCAAGGTGCTAATGTGCATACAGAGTGGTAAGATGTCCTAAGTTGTCGTAGATGTTCAAAGGACTCAGACGAATTTATTAGGTGTATTATGGAGTTTTAAGTTTATGTACGGTACTGTAAGGTGTTGTTAGGAGTTGTGTGGTGTTGTACATTATACCAAAATGCTTTTCAAGGTGCGAATGTGGCATACAGAGCCGTAAGATATTCTAAGTTGCCGTACGATGTTTAAATGACTCAGAGGATTTCATTAGGTTTATTATGGAGTTTTAAGATTTCGTATGGTGTTGTTAGGTGTTCTTAGGAGTTTTAACGCGTCCTAAGTTATACGAACATGCTTTTCAAGGTGCTAATGTGCATACAGAGTCATAAGATGTCCTAAGTTGTCGTGCGATGTTCTAAGGAATCGGACGAATTCATTAGGTGTGTTATGGAGTTTTAAGTTTACGTACGATACTATAAGGTGTTGTTAGGAGTTGTGTGGTGTTGTACATTATACCAACATGCTTTTCAAGGTGCTAATGTGGCATATAGAGCCGTAAGATATTCTAACTTGACGTACGATTTTTAAATGACTCGGAGGAATTCCTTGCGTTTATTATGGAGTTTTAAGGTTTCGTTCGGTGATGTAAGGTGTTCTTTGTAGTTTTAAGGCGTCTTAAGTTATACTAACGTGTTTTTCAAGGTGCTAATGTGCATACAGAGTCGTAAGTTGTCCTAAGTTGT
This sequence comes from Tagetes erecta, assembly GCA_030867185.1. Lineage (NCBI taxonomy): Eukaryota > Viridiplantae > Streptophyta > Magnoliopsida > Asterales > Asteraceae > Tagetes > Tagetes erecta. The sequence goes on along the minus strand of CM061497.1, from coordinate 18,341,646 downwards.
CGTACGATGTTCAAAGGACTCAGACGAATTCATTAGGTGTATTATGGAGTTTTAAGTTTACGTACGATACTGTAAGGTGTTGTTAGGAGTTGTGTGGTGTTGTACATTATGCCAACATGCTTTTCGAGGTGCTAATATGGCATACAAAGCCGTAAGATATTCTAAGTTGACGTATGATGTTTAAATGACTCGGAGGAATTCATTGGGTTTATTATGGAGTTTTAAGATTTCGTACGGTGATGTAAGGTGTTCTTAGTAGTTTTAAGGCGTCCTACGTTATACTAACGTGCTTTTCAAGGTGCTAATGTGCATACAGAGTCGTAAGATGTCCTAAGTTGTCGTAAGATGTTCAATGGACACAGACGAATTCATTAGGTGTATTATGTGGTTTTAAGTTTATGTATGGTACTGTAAGGTGTTGTTAGGAATTGTGTGGTGATGTACATTATGCCAACATGCTTTTCAAGGTGCTAATATGGCATACAGAGCCGTAATATATTCTAAGTTGCCGTATGATGTTTAAATGACTCGGAGGAATTCATTCGGTTTCTTATGGAGTTTTTAGGTTTCGTACGGTGATATAAGGTGTTCTTAGGAGTTTTAAGGTGTTCTAAGTTATACTAACTTGCTTTTCAAGGTGCTAATGTGCATACAGAGTGGTAAGATGTCCTAAGTTGTCGTAGATGTTCAAAGGACTCAGACGAATTTATTAGGTGTATTATGGAGTTTTAAGTTTATGTACGGTACTGTAAGGTGTTGTTAGGAGTTGTGTGGTGTTGTACATTATACCAAAATGCTTTTCAAGGTGCGAATGTGGCATACAGAGCCGTAAGATATTCTAAGTTGCCGTACGATGTTTAAATGACTCAGAGGATTTCATTAGGTTTATTATGGAGTTTTAAGATTTCGTATGGTGTTGTTAGGTGTTCTTAGGAGTTTTAACGCGTCCTAAGTTATACGAACATGCTTTTGAAGGTGCTAATGTGCATACAGAGTCGTAAGATGTCCTAAGTTGTCGTGAGATGTTCTAAGGAATCGGACGAATTCATTAGGTGTGTTATGGAGTTTTAAGTTTACGTACGATACTATAAGGTGTTGTTAGGAGTTGTGTGGTGTTGTACATTATACCAACATGCTTTTCAAGGTGCTAATGTGGCATATAGAGCCGTAAGATATTCTAACTTGACGTACGATGTTTAAATGACTCGGAGGAATTCATTGGGTTTATTATGGCGTTTTAACGTTTCGTACGGTGATGTAAGGTGTTCTTAGTAGTTTTAAGGCGTCCTAAGTTATACTAACGTGTTTTTCAAGGTGCTAATGTGCATACAGAGTCGTAAGATGTCCTAAGTTGTCGTACGATGTTCAAAGGACTCAGACGAATTCATTAGGTGTATTATGGAGTTTTAATTTTACGTACGATACTATAAGGTGTTGTTAGGAGTTGTGTGGTGTTGTACATTATACCAACATGCTTTTCAAGGTGCTAATGTGGCATATAGAGCCGTAAGATATTCTAACTTGACGTACGATGTTTAAATGACTCGGAGGAATTCGTTGCGTTTATTATGGAGTTTTAAGGTTTCGTTCGGTGATGTAAGGTGTTCTTTGTAGTTTTAAGGCGTCTTAAGTTATACTAACGTGTTTTTCAAGGTGCTAATGTGCATACAGAGTCGTAAGTTGTCCTAAGTTGTCGTACGATGTTCAAAGGACTCAGACGAATTCATTAGGTGTATTATGGAGTTTTAATTTTACGTACGATACTATAAGGTGTTGTTAGGAGTTGTGTGGTGTTGTACATTATACCAATATGCTTTTCAAGGTGCTAATGTGGCATATAGAGCCGTAAGATATTCTACCTTGACGTACGATGTTTAAATGACTCGGAGGAATTCGTTGCGTTTATTATGGAGTTTTAAGGTTTCGTTCGGTGATGTAAGGTGTTCTTTGTAGTTTTAAGGCGTCTTAAGTTATACTAACGTGTTTTTCAAGGTGCTAATGTGCATATAGAGTCGTAAGTTGTCCTAAGTTGTCGTACGATGTTCAAAGGACTCAGACGAATTCATTAGGTGTATTATGGAGTTTTAATTTTACGTACGATACTATAAGGTGTTGTTAGGAGTTGTGTGGTGTTGTACATTATACCAACATGCTTTTCGAGGTGCTAATATGGCATACAAAGCCGTAAGATATTCTAAGTTGACGTACGATGTTTAAATGACTCGGAGGAATTCATTGGGTTTATTATGGAGTTTTAATATTTCGTACGGTGATGTAAGGTGTTCTTAGTAGTTTTAAGGCGTCCTACGTTATACTAACGTGCTTTTCAAGGTGCTAATGTGCATACAGAGTCGTAAGATGTCCTAAGTTGTCGTAAGATGTTCAAAGGACACAGACGAATTCATTAGGTGTATTATGTGGTTTTAAGTTTATGTACGGTACTGTAAGGTGTTGTTAGGAATTGTGTGGTGATGTACATTATGCCAACATGCTTTTCAAGGTGCTAATATGGCATACAGAGCCGTAATATATTCTAAGTTGCCGTACGATGTTTAAATGACTCGGAGGAATTCATTCGGTTTCTTATGGAGTTTTTAGGTTTCGTACGGTGATATAAGGTGTTCTTAGGAGTTTTAAGGCGTCCTAAGTTATACTAACGTGCTTTTCATGGTGCTAATGTGCATACAGAGTGGTAAGATGTCCTAAGTTGTCGTAGATGTTCAAAGGACTCAGACGAATTTATTAGGTGTATTATGAAGTTTTAAGTTTATGTACTACCCTGTAAGGTGTTGTTAGGAGTTGTGTGGTGTTGTACATTATACCAAAATACTTTTCAAGGTGCGAATGTGGCATACAGAGCCGTAAGATATTCTAAGTTGCCGTACGATGTTTAAATGACCCGGAGGATTTCATTAGGTTTATTATGGAGTTTTAAGATTTCGTATGGTGTTGTTAGGTGTTCTTAGGAGTTTTAAGGCGTCCTAAGTTATACGAACATGCTTTTCAAGGTGCTAATGTGCATACAGAGTCGTAAGATGTCCTGAGTTGTCGTGCGATGTTCTAAGGAATCGGACGAATTCAAAAGGTGTGTTATGGAGTTTTAAGTTTACGTACGATACTATAAGGTGTTGTTAGGAGTTGTGTGGTGTTGTACATTATACCAACATGCTTTTCAAGGTGCTAATGTGGCATATAGAGCCGTAAGATATTCTAACTTGACGTACGATGTTTAAATGATTCGGAGGAATTCATTGGGTTTATTTTGGAGTTTTAACGTTTCGTACGGTGATGTAAGGTGTTCTTAGTAGTTTTAAGGCGTCCTAAGTTATACTAACGTGTTTTTCAAGGTGCTAATGTGCATACAGAGTCGTAAGATGTCCTAAGTTGTCGTAAGATGTTCAAAGGACACAGACGAATTCATTAGGTGTATTATGTGGTTTTAAGTTTATGTACGGTACTGTAAGGTGTTGTTAGGAATTGTGTGGTGATGTACATTATGCCAACATGCTTTTCAAGGTGCTAATATGGCATACAGAGCCGTAATATATTCTAAGTTGCCGTACGATGTTTAAATGACTCGGAGGAATTCATTCGGTTTCTTATGGAGTTTTTAGGTTTCGTACGGTGATATAAGGTGTTCTTAGGAGTTTTAAGGCGTCCTAAGTTATACTAACGTGCTTTTCATGGTGCTAATGTGCATACAGAGTGGTAAGATGTCCTAAGTTGTCGTAGATGTTCAAAGGACTCAGACGAATTTATTAGGTGTATTATGAAGTTTTAAGTTTATGTACTACCCTGTAAGGTGTTGTTAGGAGTTGTGTGGTGTTGTACATTATACCAAAATACTTTTCAAGGTGCGAATGTGGCATACAGAGCCGTAAGATATTCTAAGTTGCCGTACGATGTTTAAATGACCCGGAGGATTTCATTAGGTTTATTATGGAGTTTTAAGATTTCGTATGGTGTTGTTAGGTGTTCTTAGGAGTTTTAAGGCGTCCTAAGTTATACGAACATGCTTTTCAAGGTGCTAATGTGCATACAGAGTCGTAAGATGTCCTGAGTTGTCGTGCGATGTTCTAAGGAATCGGACGAATTCAAAAGGTGTGTTATGGAGTTTTAAGTTTACGTACGATACTATAAGGTGTTGTTAGGAGTTGTGTGGTGTTGTACATTATACCAACATGCTTTTCAAGGTGCTAATGTGGCATATAGAGCCGTAAGATATTCTAACTTGACGTACGATGTTTAAATGATTCGGAGGAATTCATTGGGTTTATTTTGGAGTTTTAACGTTTCGTACGGTGATGTAAGGTGTTCTTAGTAGTTTTAAGGCGTCCTAAGTTATACTAACGTGTTTTTCAAGGTGCTAATGTGCATACAGAGTCGTAAGATGTCCTAAGTTGTCGTACGATGTTCAAAGGACTAAGACGAATTCATTAGGTGTATTATGGAGTTTTAAGTTTAGTTACGGTACTTTAAGGTGTTGTTAGGAGTTGTGTGGTGTTGTACATTATACCAACATGCTTTTCAAGGTGCGAATGTGGCATATAGAGCAGAAAGATATTCTAAGTTGCCGTACGATGTTTAAATGACTCGGAGGATTTCATTAGGTTTATTATGGAGTTTTAAGATTTAGTACGGTGATGTAAGGTGTTCTTAGGAGTTTTAAGGCGTCCTAAGTTATACTAACGTGCTTTTCATGGTGCTAATGTGCATACAGAGTGGTAAGATGTCCTAAGTTGTCGTAGATGTTCAAAGGACTCAGACGAATTTATTAGGTGTATTATGAAGTTTTAAGTTTATGTACTACCCTGTAAGGTGTTGTTAGGAGTTGTGTGGTGTTGTACATTATACCAAAATACTTTTCAAGGTGCGAATGTGGCATACAGAGCCGTAAGATATTCTAAGTTGCCGTACGATGTTTAAATGACCCGGAGGATTTCATTAGGTTTATTATGGAGTTTTAAGATTTCGTATGGTGTTGTTAGGTGTTCTTAGGAGTTTTAAGGCGTCCTAAGTTATACGAACATGCTTTTCAAGGTGCTAATGTGCATACAGAGTCGTAAGATGTCCTGAGTTGTCGTGCGATGTTCTAAGGAATCGGACGAATTCAAAAGGTGTGTTATGGAGTTTTAAGTTTACGTACGATACTATAAGGTGTTGTTAGGAGTTGTGTGGTGTTGTACATTATACCAACATGCTTTTCAAGGTGCTAATGTGGCATATAGAGCCGTAAGATATTCTAACTTGACGTACGATGTTTAAATGATTCGGAGGAATTCATTGGGTTTATTTTGGAGTTTTAACGTTTCGTACGGTGATGTAAGGTGTTCTTAGTAGTTTTAAGGCGTCCTAAGTTATACTAACGTGTTTTTCAAGGTGCTAATGTGCATACAGAGTCGTAAGATGTCCTAAGTTGTCGTACGATGTTCAAAGGACTAAGACGAATTCATTAGGTGTATTATGGAGTTTTAAGTTTAGTTACGGTACTTTAAGGTGTTGTTAGGAGTTGTGTGGTGTTGTACATTATACCAACATGCTTTTCAAGGTGCGAATGTGGCATATAGAGCAGAAAGATATTCTAAGTTGCCGTACGATGTTTAAATGACTCGGAGGATTTCATTAGGTTTATTATGGAGTTTTAAGATTTAGTACGGTGATGTAAGGTGTTCTTAGGAGTTTTAAGGCGTCCTAAGTTATACTAACGTGCTTTTCAAGGTGCTAATGTGCAAACAGTGTCGTAGGGATGTCCTAAGTTGCCGTACGATGTTCAAAGGACTTAGACGATTTCATTAGGTTTATTATGGAGTTTTAAGGTTTCGTACGGTGTTGTTAGGTGTTCTTAGGAGTTTTAAGGCGTCCTAAGTTATACGAACATGCTTTTCAAGGTGCTAATGTGCATACAGAGTCGTAAGATGTCCTAAGTTGTCGTGCGATGTTCTAAGGAATCGGACGAATTCATTAGGTGTGTTATGGAGTTTTAAGTTTACGTACGATACTGTAAGGTGTTGTTAGGAGTTGTGTGGTGTTGTACAATATACCAACATGCTTTTCAAGGTGCTAATATGGCATACAGAGCCGTAAGATATTCTAAGTTGACGTACGATGTTTAAATGACTCGGAGGAATTCATTAGGTTTATTATGGAGTTTTAAGGTTTCTTACGGTGATGTAAGGTGTTCTTAGGAGTTTTAAGGCGTCATAAGTTTAACTAACGTGCTTTTCAAGGTGCTAATGTGCATACAGAGTCGTAAGATTTCCTAAGTTGACGTAGATGTTCAAAACACTCAGACGAATTCATTAGTTGTATTATGGAGTTTTAAGTTTATGTACGGTACTTTAAGGTGTTGTTAGGAGTTGTGTGGTGTTGTACATTATACCAACATGCTTTTCAATGTGCTAATATGGCTTACAGAGCCGTAATATATTCTAAGTTGCCGTACGATGTTTGAATGACTAGGAGGATTTCATTAGGTTTATTATGGAGTTTTAAGGTTTCGTATGGTGTTATTAGGTGTTCTTAGGAGTTTTAAGGCGTCCTAAGTTATACTAACGTGCTTTTCAAGGTGCTAATATTCAAACAGAGTCGTAAGATGTCCTAAGTTGTCGTACGATGTTCAAAGGACTTAGACGATTTCATTAGGTTTATTATGGAGTTTTAAGGTTTCGTACGGTGTTGTTAGGTGTTCTTAGGAGTTTTAAGGCTTCCTAAGTTATACGAACGTGCTTTTCTAGGTGCTAATGTGCATACAGAGTCGTAAGATGTCATAAGTTGTCGTGCGATGTTCTGAGGAATCGGACGAATTCATTAGGTGTGTTATGGAGTTTTAAGTTTACGTACGATACTGTAAGGTGTTGTTAGGAGTTTTGTGGTGTTGTACATTATACTAACATGCGTTTCAATGTGCTAATGTGGCATACAGAGCCGTAAGATATTCTAAGTTGACGTACGATGTTTAAATGACTCGGAGGAATTCATTAGATTTCTTATGGAATTTTAAGGTTTCGTACGGTGATGTAAGGTGTTCTTATGAGTTTTAAGGCGTCCTAAGTTATACTAACGTGCTTTTCAAGTTGCTAATGTGCAAACAGAGTCGTAAGATGTCCTAAGTTGTCGTACGATGTTCAAAGGACTTAGACGAGTTCATTAGGTTTATTATGGAGTTTTAAGGTTTCGTACGGTGTTGTTAGGTGTTCTTAGGAGTTTTAAGGCGTCCTAAGTTATACGAACGTGCTTTTCAAGGTGCTAATGTGCATACAGAGTCGTAAGATGTCCTAAGTTGTCGTAGATGTTCAAAACACTCAGACGAATTCATTAGGTGTATTATGAAGTTTTAAGTTTATGTACGGTACTGTAAGGTGTTGTTAGGAGTTGTGTGGTGTTGTACATTATACCAACATGCTTTTTTTTTGGGTAAAGGGTTACCCCGGTGATTCTATTATAAAGACAACCGACAATGAAGTACAAGTAGTGAGGAAGCGTTCCACACTAGTTCATATACGGGACAGGCCCCACATATGTGAACATAAAAACAAAACCAACAAAAAAAACCAAGACAAACCAAACAAACTAGCCTACCACATATTAATGACATAAACAAAATCTAAATAAAAACCATTCCATCAGCCGCCGTCATCAAAAGTGTAGGTTCCACCACAAAGACACCACAAACAATTTTGCCAGCAGATCAAGTCCCTAGTAATCCAGAATATCAGACAAACCATTAACACCCGATGTAGAAGGGGTACCTGCCCTTTTAGTAGACGCTGGAGATTCTAGCGCCATGGCCATGTTCATCATAAACCTTGCTGTTCCATTATCCACCTCTAGAACCTCATCCACTTCTGAATCCGAGTCCAACCTAGAGATTTCATTATCCCTTTTCCCTTTCACCTTGTCTGTGTCAATTTCTGTTATTTTCTCCACAGATAACGCCTCAAAAGGGTTTGATGTAGTTAGATCAGATTTACCCATATTTGAACCACCTTTAGTCTCCATAGTATCAATCCTAGTCACCTGCTTTTTAACATTTTGCACTTCCTTCCCTTTTTTATTAACTGGACGATACTCGAATTGGGGTTTTTTTAAAGCAACCCCAAATCTTTTTGCAGCCTTCTTATCCTTTACTTCCTTAAAACCGTCATCATCCTCTCTAGCCTTTGTATTCTGCTCATGCTTAGTCGTCTTAGGGCATTCAACATCATTATGGCCAAAAACACAACAATGACCACATCTTGGAGGCTTCCAATCATACTCAACCTTCACATTTGCTGCTCCAAACTCATCCCCCTCTAATTCCGGAATAGCAATAGATATCTCCTCCTTAAACCCCGCATCCGCCGAGATCTCAACCAAAGCTCTTGCAAAACTACTTCTACCCCACGTATTTGCACACATGGAGCTTGTGAATGAATCCAACAACTTCGGAGTTCCAATTTGAGAAACCAAAAGACTCAAACCAACATCAGAATAAGCTACCAACGGAATATCATGTAATTTTACCCAAACAGACACATTCTTGAGATCATCCTTGTGTAGCTTTGTGTTAGGGGACCAGACATTCAGAATAATTGGTTTATTACGAATTATCCAAGGACCTGCTTCAATCACATCCATCATCCCCTTCCTATCATTAAACTTAAAGAAGAAAAAACCATTTGCATTCATCATTGCCTTTTGCAAACCAAATTTTTTCCAATGAGTTTTAGCAAAGTATTCAACCACTGGATATGCTAGTCTATCCCCCAAAAAGTAGCCATACAAAGTAAATTCAAGCTTATTACACATCATACGCACAGTCTCTTTGGGTAATACAACATCAAAACCTTGTTTCTTCTCCTCATTCACCATATAACGAAAATTAACTGGCGTTGCAGGTAAGTCAGACTTTGGTTGAACAATAGCAGCATACGTTGTATTCAAACCAGACTTACCCGGCGCATCATTCACATTAGTCGCATGAGCATGACAACTATCAGATGCATCAGCCGTATGAACATTAGATGACAAAGTCGTATGAGCTGAATCATTCTTATGAGGTGAATCAGTCGTATGACTTGTTGCATCATTCTTCTTAGCCGTGTCAACCCCATGAGGCGGATTAGGGTTTAAGGATGAAACCCTAGTCGCCTTTTCCTTCTTCAACAAATTACAACGTGGATTGCCATCGATCTTTAGCACCTTACTAGCCAAATTACCACCCTCCATACTCGTTTTTATAATCAGAAACGAACCTGATCGTACAAACCCAAGAAAAAACGGCCAAAAAATAAGAAAAACGAATTAAATAACCAAACCAAGATTCAAGAACCAAGAAACAAGAATCAAGATTCAAGAAACAAGAATCAAGATTCAAGAAACAAGAATCAAGATTCAAGAAACAAGAATCAAGATTCAAGAAACAAGAATCAAGAATCAAGATTCATGAACCAATTGCCAAATTCGTCCCTCTCTTTCAGCCGCCACAAACGCTAATCAAGATCAGAAAAACCCTAACCACGATCAGAATTCAGCAAGCTCAAAACCTCTATTCTCTCAAAAAAGATCAAATCCAAGAACACCAACGCAGCAAAGCATCAATAACCCAAAGAAAATCCAAGAAACGGCAGCCCCACAACACAAAACCCTAATCCTAGAATAAAAAACGGCAATAACAAGAAGAAAAACAGAAAACCTAATTCGCATAAGTGTTAGATCCGCAAATCATACACCAAGTACCAATTAGATTCCAAGAAGAAGAAAGAACACTTGAAATCGCCATTCTAGGGAGAGAAAATTCAGTTTTAAGGCGTCTTTTATACCAACATGCTTTTCAAGGTGCTAATATGGCATACAGAGCCGTAATATATTCTAAGTTGCCGTACGATGTTTAAATGACTCGGAGGATTTCATTAGGTTTATTATAGAGTTTTAAGGATTCGTATGGTGTTATTAGGTGTTCTTAGGAGTTTGAAGGCGTCCTAAGTTATATTAACGTGCTTTTCAAGGTGCTAATATACAAACAGAGTCGTAAGATGTCCTAAGTTGCCGTACGATGTTCAAAGGATTTAGACGATTTCATTAGGTTTATTATGGAGTTTTAAGGTATCGTACAGTGTTATTAGGTGTTCTTAGGAGTTTTAAGACGTCCTAAGTTATACTAACGTGCTTTTCAAGGTGCTAATGTGCAAACAGTGTCGTAGGGATGTCCTAAGTTGTCGTACGATGTTCAAAGGACTTAGACGATTTCATTAGGTTTATTATGGAGTTTTAAGGTTTCGTACGGTGTTGTTAGGTGTTCTTAGGAGTTTTAAGGCGTCCTAAGTTATACGAACATGCTTTTCAAGGTGCTAATGTGCATACAGAGTCGTAAGATGTCCTAAGTTGTCGTGCGATGTTCTAAGGAATCGGACGAATTCATTAGGTGTGTTATGGAGTTTTAAGTTTACGTACGATACTGTAAGGTGTTGTTAGGAGTTGTGTGGTGTTGTACAATATACCAACATGCTTTTCAAGGTGCTAATATGGCATACAGAGCCGTAAGATATTCTAAGTTGACGTACGATGTTTAAATGACTCGGAGGAATTCATTAGGTTTATTATGGAGTTTTAAGGTTTCTTACGGTGATGTAAGGTATTCTTAGGAGTTTTAAGGCGTCCTAAGTTTAACTAACGTGCTTTTCAAGGTGCTAATGTGCATACAGAGTCGTAAGATTTCCTAAGTTGTCGTAGATGTTCAAAACACTCAGACGAATTCATTAGTTGTATTATGGAGTTTTAAGTTTATGTACGGTACTTTAAGGTGTTGTTAGGAGTTGTGTGGTGTTGTACATTATACCAACATGCTTTTCAATGTGCTAATATGGCTTACAGAGCCGTAATATATTCTAAGTTGCCGTACGATGTTTAATTGACTAGGAGGATTTCATTAGGTTTATTATGGAGTTTTAAGGTTTCGTATGGTGTTATTAGGTGTTCTTAGGAGTTTTAAGGCGTCCTAAGTTATACTAACGTGCTTTTCAAGGTGCTAATATTCAAACAGAGTCGTAAGATGTCCTAAGTTGTCGTACGATGTTCAAAGGACTTAGACGATTTCATTAGGTTTATTATGGAGTTTTAAGGTTTCGTACGGTGTTGTTAGGTGTTCTTAGGAGTTTTAAGGCTTCCTAAGTTATACGAACGTGCTTTTCTAGGTGCTAATGTGCATACAGAGTCGTAAGATGTCATAAGTTGTCGTGCGATGTTCTGAGGAATCGGACGAATTCATTAGGTGTGTTATGGAGTTTTAAGTTTACGTACGATACTGTAAGGTGTTGTTAGGAGTTGTGTGGTGTTGTACATTATACTAACATGCGTTTCAATGTGCTAATGTGGCATACAGAGCCGTAAGATATTCTAAGTTGACGTACGATGTTTAAATGACTCGGAGGAATTCATTAGATTTATTATGGAGTTTTAAGGTTTCGTACGGTGATGTAAGGTGTTCTTATGAGTTTTAAGGCGTCCTAAGTTATACTAACGTGCTTTTCAAGTTGCTAATGTGCAAACAGAGTCGTAAGATGTCCTAAGTTGTCGTACGATGTTCAAAGGACTTAGACGAGTTCATTAGGTTTATTATGGAGTTTTAAGGTTTCGTACGGTGTTGTTAGGTGTTCTTAGGAGTTTTAAGGCGTCCTAAGTTATACGAACGTGCTTTTTAAGGTGCTAATGTGCATACAGAGTCGTAAGATGTCCTAAGTTGTCGTAGATGTTCAAAACACTCAGACGAATTCATTAGGTGTATTATGAAGTTTTAAGTTTATGTACGGTACTGTAAGGTGTTGTTAGGAGTTGTGTGGTGTTGTACATTATACCAACATGCTTTTCAAGGTGCTAATATGGCATACAGAGCCGTAATATATTCTAAGTTGCCGTACGATGTTTAAATGACTCGGAGGATTTCATTAGGTTTATTATAGAGTTTTAAGGATTCGTATGGTGTTATTAGGTGTTCTTAGGAGTTTTTAGGCGTCCTAAGTTATACTAACGTGTTTTTCAAGGTGCTAATATTCAAACAGAGTCGTAAGATGTCCTAAGTTATCTTACGATGTTCAAAGGACTTAGACGATTTCATTAGGTTTATTATGGAGTTTTAAGGTTTCGTACGGTGTTGTTAGGTGTTCTTAGGAGTTTTAAGGCTTCCTAAGTTATACGAACGTGCTTTTTTTAGGTGCTAATGTGCATACAGAGTCGTAAGATGTCATAAGTTGTCGTGCGATGTTCTGAGGAATCGGACGAATTCATTACGTGTGTTATGGAGTTTTAAGTTTACGTACGATACTGTAAGGTGTTGTTAGGAGTTGTGTGGTGTTGTACATTATACTAACATGCGTTTCAATGTGCTAATGTGGCATACAGAGCCGTAAGATATTCTAAGTTGACGTACGATGTTTAAATGACTCGGAGGAATTCATTAGATTTATTATGGAGTTTTAAGGTTTCGTACGGTGATGTAAGGTGTTCTTATGAGTTTTAAGGCGTCCTAAGTTATACTAACGTGCTTTTCAAGTTGCTAATGTGCAAACAGAGTCGTAAGATGTCCTAAGTTGTCGTACGATGTTCAAAGGACTTAGACGAGTTCATTAGGTTTATTATGGAGTTTTAAGGTTTCGTACGGTGTTGTTAGGCGTTCTTAGGAGTTTTAAGGCGTCCTAAGTTATACGAACGTGCTTTTTAAGGTGCTAATGTGCATACAGAGTCGTAAGATGTCCTAAGTTGTCGTAGATGTTCAAAACACTCAGACGAATTCATTAGGTGTATTATGAAGTTTTAAGTTTATGTACGGTACTGTAAGGTGTTGTTAGGAGTTGTGTGGTGTTGTACATTATACCAACATGCTTTTCAAGGTGCTAATATGGCATACAGAGCCGTAATATATTCTAAGTTGCCGTACGATGTTTAAATGACTCGGAGGATTTCATTAGGTTTATTATAGAGTTTTAAGGATTCGTATGGTGTTATTAGGTGTTCTTAGGAGTTTGAAGGCGTCCTAAGTTATACTAACGTGCTTTTCAAGGTGCTAATATACAAACAGAGTCGTAAGATGTCCTAAGTTGCCGTACGATGTTCAAAGGATTTAGACGATTTCATTAGGTTTATTATGGAGTTTTAAGGTATCGTACAGTGTTATTAGGTGTTCTTAGGAGTTTTAAGGCGTCCTAAGTTATACTAACGTGCTTTTCAAGGTGCTAATGTGCAAACAGTGTCGTAGGGATGTCCTAAGTTGGCGTACGATGTTCAAAGGACTTAGACGATTTCATTAGGTTTATTATGGAGTTTTAAGGTTTCGTACGGTGTTGTTAGGTGTTCTTAGGAGTTTTAAGGCGTCCTAAGTTATACGAACATGCTTTTCAAGGTGCTAATGTGCATACAGAGTCGTAAGATGTCCTAAGTTGTCGTGCGATGTTCTAAGGAATCGGACGAATTCATTAGGTGTGTTATGGAGTTTTAAGTTTACGTACGATACTGTAAGGTGTTGTTAGGAGTTGTGTGGTGTTGTACAATATACCAACATGCTTTTCACGGTGCTAATATGGCATACAGAGCCGTAAGATATTCTAAGTTGACGTACGATGTTTAAATGACTCGGAGGAATTCATTAGGTTTATTATGGAGTTTTAAGGTTTCTTACGGTGATGTAAGGTGTTCTTAGGAGTTTTAAGGCGTCCTAAGTTTAACTAACGTGCTTTTCAAGGTGCTAATGTGCATACAGAGTCGTAAGATTTCCTAAGTTGTCGTAGATGTTCAAAACACTCAGACGAATTCATTAGTTGTATTATGGAGTTTTAAGTTTATGTACGGTACTTTAAGGTGTTGTTAGGAGTTATGTGGTGTTGTACATTATACCAACATGCTTTTCAATGTGCTAATATGGCTTACAGAGCCGTAATATATTCTAAGTTGCCGTACGATGTTTAAATGACTAGGAGGATTTCATTAGGTTTATTATGGAGTTTTAAGGTTTCGTATGGTGTTATTAGGTGTTCTTAGGAGTTTTAAGGCGTCCTAAGTTATACTAACGTGCTTTTCAAGGTGCTAATATTCAAACAGAGTCGTAAGATGTCCTAAGTTGTCGTACGATGTTCAAAGGACTTAGACGATTTCATTAGGTTTATTATGGAGTTTTAAGGTTTCGTACGGTGTTGTTAGGTGTTCTTAGGAGTTTTAAGGCTTCCTAAGTTATACGAACGTGCTTTTCTAGGTGCTAATGTGCATACAGAGTCGTAAGATGTCATAAGTTGTCGTGCGATGTTCTGAGGAATCAGACGAATTCATTAGGTGTGTTATGGAGTTTTAAGTTTACGTACGATACTGTAAGGTGTTGTTAGGAGTTGTGTGGTATTGTACATTATACTAACATGCGTTTCAATGTGCTAATGTGGCATACAGAGCCGTAAGATATTCTAAGTTGACGTACGATGTTTAAATGACTCGGATGAATTCATTAGATTTATTATGGAGTTTTAAGGTTTCGTACGGTGATGTAAGGTGTTCTTATGAGTTTTAAGGCGTCCTAAGTTATACTAACGTGCTTTTCAAGTTGCTAATGTGCAAACAGAGTCGTAAGATGTCCTAAGTTGTCGTACGATGTTCAAAGGACTTAGACGAGTTCATTAGGTTTATTATGGAGTTTTAAGGTTTCGTACGGTGTTGTTAGGTGTTCTTAGGAGTTTTAAGGCGTCCTAAGTTATACGAACGTGCTTTTCAAGGTGCTAATGTGCATACAGAGTCGTAAGATGTCCTAAGTTGTCGTAGATGTTCAAAACACTCAGACGAATTCATTAGGTGTATTATGAAGTTTTAAGTTTATGTACGGTACTGTAAGGTGTTGTTAGGAGTTGTGTGGTGTTGTACATTATACCAACATGCTTTTCAAGGTGCTAATATGGCATACAGAGCCGTAATATATTCTAAGTTGCCGTACGATGTTTAAATGACTCGGAGGATTTCATTAGGTTTATTATAGAGTTTTAAGGATTCGTATGGTGTTATTAGGTGTTCTTAGGAGTTTGAAGGCGTCCTAAGTTATACTAACGTGCTTTTCAAGGTGCTACTATGCAAACAGAGTCGTAAGATGTCCTAAGTTGCCGTATGATGTTCAAAGGATTTAGACGATATCATTAGGTTTATTATGGAGTTTTAAGGTATCGTACAGTGTTATTAGGTGTTCTTAGGAGTTTTAAGGCGTCCTAAGTTATACTAACGTGCTTTTCAAGGTGCTAATGTGCATACAGAGTGGTAAGATGTCCTAAGTTGTCGTAGATGTTCAAAGGACTCAGACGAATTTATTAGGTGTATTATGGAGTTTTAAGTTTATGTACGGTACTGTAAGGTGTTGTTAGGAGTTGTGTGGTGTTGTACATTATACCAAAATGCTTTTCAAGGTGCGAATGTGGCATATAGAGCCGTAAGATATTCTAAGTTGCCGTACGATGTTTAAATGACTCGGAGGATTTCATTAGGTTTATTATGGAGTTTTAAGATTTCGTATGGTGTTGTTAGGTGTTCTTAGGAGTTTTAAGGCGTCCTAAGTTATACGAACATGCTTTTCAAGGTGCTAATGTGCATACAGAGTCGTAAGATGTCCTAAGTTGTCGTGCGATGGTCTAAGGAATCGGACGAATTCATTAGGTGTGTTATGGAGTTTTAAGTTTACGTACGATACTATAAGGTGTTGTTAGGAGTTGTGTGGTGTTGTACATTATACCAACATGCTTTTCAAGGTGCTAATGTGGCATATAGAGCCGTAAGATATTCTAACTTGACGTACGATGTTTAAATGACTCGAAGGAATTCATTGGGTTTATTATGGAGTTTTAACGTTTCGTACGGTGATGTAAGGTGTTCTTAGTAGTTTTAAGGCGTCCTAAGTTATACTAACGTGTTTTGCAAGGTGCTAATGTGCATACAGAGTCGTAAGATGTCCTAAGTTGTCGTACGATGTTGAAAGGACTCAGACGAATTCATTAGGTGTATTATGGAGTTTTAAGTTTATTTACGGTACTTTAAGGTGTTGTTAGGAGTTGTGTGGTGTTGTACATTATACCAACATGCTTTTCAAGGTGCGAATGTGGCATATAGAGCAGAAAGATATTCTAAGTTGCCGTACGATGTTTAAATGACTCGGAGGATTTCATTAGGTTTATTATGGAGTTTTAAGATTTAGTACGGTGATGTAAGGTGTTCTTAAGAGTTTTAAGGCGTCCCAAGTTATACTAACGTGCTTTTCAAGGTGCTAATGTGCAGACAGTGTCGTAGGGATGTCCTAAGTTGCCGTACGATGTTCAAAGGTCTTAGACGATTTCATTAGGTTTATTATGGAGTTTTAAGGTTTCGTACGGTGTTGTTAGGTGTTCTTAGGAGTTTTAAGGCGTCCTAAGTTATACGAACATGCTTTTCAAGGTGCTAATGTGCATACAGAGTCGTAAGATGTCCTAAGTTGTCGTGCGATGTTCTAAGGAATCGGACGAATTCATTAGGTGTGTTATGGAGTTTTAAGTTTACGTACGATACTGTAAGGTGTTGTTAGGAGTTGTGTGGTGTTGTACAATATACCAACATGCTTTTCAAGGTGCTAATATGGCATACAGAGCCGTAATATATTCTAAGTTGACGTACGATGTTTAAATGACTCGGAGGAATTCATTAGGTTTATTATGGAATTTTAAGGTTTCTTACGGTGATGTAAGGTGTTCTTAGGAGTTTTAAGGCGTCCTAAGTTTAACTAACGTGCTTTTCAAGGTGCTAATGTGCATACAGAGTCGTAAGATGTCCTAAGTTGTCGTAGATGTTCAAAACACTCAGACGAATTCATTAGGTGTATTATGAAGTTTTAAGTTTATGTACGGTACTTTAAGGTGTTGTTAGGAGTTGTGTGGTGTTGTACATTATACCAACATGCTTTTCAAGGTGCTAATATGGCATACAGAGCCGTAATATATTCTAAGTTGCCGTACGATGTTTAAATGACTCGGAGGATTTCATTAGGTTTATTATAGAGTTTTAAGGTTTCGTATGGTGTTATTAGGTTTTCTTAGGAGTTTGAAGGCGTCCTAAGTTATACTAACATGCTTTTCAAGGTGCTAATATGCAAACAGAGTCGTAAGATGTCCTAAGTTGCCGTACGATGTTCAAAGGATTTAGATGATTTCATTAGGTTTATTATGGAGTTTTAAGGTTTCGTACAGTGTTATTAGGTGTTCTTAGGAGTTTTAAGGCGTCCTAAGTTATACGAACGTGCTTTTCAAGGTAGTATTCTGAATATTATGCCCTTTGTGGAGGGTAAGTTGCCGGTTAGGTATTTGGGTGTTCCTCTTGTGGCATCTAGAGTAAGGACTTCGGACTGTCGGGCTCTTATTGAAAAAGTTGACTATCGTATTGGTGACTGGAAGAATAAGTTGCTTTCTTTTGCTGGTAGATGTCAACTCATTAACTCTGTTATCGCGTCTCTTCATGTGTTTTGGTCTTCAGTGTTTATTCTCCCTATCCGGATTATGCACGATATTGAGGCTAAGATGAGGGATTTCTTATGGGCTCGGGGTCCTTTGAAGAAGGGCCGTGCAAGGGTTGCTTGGAAGGATGTTTGCATGCCAAAGAATGAAGGTGGTTTGGGAATTAACCGTGTTAGGGATATGAATAAAGCCATGATGTCATTTCACATTTGGAGCATCATTTCTAATCGTCCTTCTGTTTGGGTGGATTGGATCAAGCAATATAGGTTGAAGGGGAGGAACCTTTGGAGTGTAGAGGTTCCTAGAAATTGTTCTTGGGGTTGGCGGAAAATTCTTCAACTTAGGCCTCATGTTCGTAGATTTGTGTGGTCAAAAGTGGGGAATGGTACTAATACGTCCGTTTGGTATGATACTTGGTTTGAAGGGGGTCCGTTGATTGAGATGTTGTCGCACAGGGATATTAGGAATGCTGGGTTTTCTTTGGAGGATAAAGTGGCTGATACTTTTAGGGACGGTGGTTGTCGTTGGCCTTCTACTTGGTTAAATACATATCCGATTCTTAACAACGTCAGCCAGATGCGGTTATATCCAGATACATTGGATCAGTATTTCTGGAAAGTGGGCTCGAACCTGTGTTCGTTCTCTACTAGGGAGGTGTGGGAATGTCTTAGATTACGTGGTCCGATCGTTGACTGGTTTAAAGGGGTTTGGTTCTCTCAGTGTGTTCCGAAGCATGCGTTTCTGTTATGGTTGGTGATGAGGGAAAGATTACTCACCCAAGACAAGATTCTGTCATGGGATCTGGCTAGAAAGGGGAATATGAACATGATGTGTTGCCCTCTTTGTTACAGGGATTATGATTCTCATGACCATTTGTTCTTTGAGTGTTCCTTTGCTACTAGGGTTTGGGATCTTACCAAATCTATGGCTAGATTGCAGCACCTGTCGAATCACAGATTGGATATCATTGATTGGCTAAAGTCGGCTTTTTCGAAATCATTGCGTCATGTGGTTGGTAAATTATCTATTGCAGCTGCTGTCTATTTGGTTTGGCAGGAAAGAAATAACCGGCTGTTCAAAAACCAAACACGGCCCCCGGAAGTGGTAGCGGAAGAAATCCGTAATACAGTGCGTTGCAAATTACTGGGCCTTAAGTATAAGAACTCGACTCGGGTGTGGACTATCCTAAGGGAATGGAAGATTGATCGTGAACAAGATTTGTTAGATCCAGGCTGATTATTTGTATTTATTTTTTGTTGATTTAGCATGTCTAGTGTATGGCTTGGTTTACTTTGTTTTCTTGGCAGGTTTTGTTTTTATTGGTGTTTTCCTTTGTACACATTCATGGGGCATGTCCTATGTTTGAACTAGTGTGGTATTCTGCCATGCTACTTTTTCTTATGTTTGATGTTAATATATAGAATCACCGGGGTAACCCTTTACCCAAAAAAAAATGTGCATACAGAGTCGTAAGATGTCCTAAGTTGTCGTGCGATGTTCTAAGGAATCGGACGAATTCATTAGGTGTGTTATGGAGTTTTAAGTTTACGTACGATACTGTAAGGTGTTGTTAGGAGTTGTGTGGTGTTGTACATTATACCAACATGCTTTTCAAGGTGCTAATATGGCATACAGAGCCGTAAGATATTCTAAGTTGACGTACGATGTTTAAATGACTCGGAGGAATTCATTAGGTTTATTATGGAGTTTTAAGGTTTCGTACGCTGATGTAAGGTGTTCTTAGGAGTTTTAAGGCGTCCTAAGTTATAATAACGTGCTTTTCAAGGTGCTAATGTGCATACAGTGTCGTAAGATGTCCTAAGTTGTCGTACGATGTTCAAAGGACTCAGACGAATTCATTAAGTGTATTATGGAGTTTTAAGTTTACGTACGGTACTGTAAGGTGTTGTTTGGGGTTATGTGGTGTTGTACATTATGCCAACATGCTTTTCAAGGTGCTAATATGGCATACAGAGCCGTAATATATTCTAAGTTGCCGTACAATGTTTAAATGACTCGAAGGAATTAATTCGGTTTCTTATGGAGTTTTAAGATTTTGTACGGTGATGTAAGGTGTTCTTAGGAGTTTTAAGGCGTCCTAAGTTATACTAACATGCTTTTCAAGGTGCTAATGTGCATACAGAGTCGTAAGATGTCCTAAGTTGTCGTAGATGTTCAAAACACTCAGACGAATTCATTAGGTGTATTATGGAGTTTTAAGTTTATGTACGGTACTTTAAGGTGTTGTTAGGAGTTGTGTGGTGTTGTACATTATACCAACATGCTTTTCAAGGTGCGAATGTGGCATATAGAGCCGTAAGATATTCTAAGTTGCCGGACGATGTTTAAATGGCTCGGAGGATTTCATTAGGTTTATTATGGAGTTTTAAGGATTCGTATGGTGTTATTAGGTGTTCTTAGGAGTTTTAAGGCGTCCTAAGTTATACTAACGTGCTTTTCAAGGTGCTAATATTCAAACAGAGTCGTAAGATGTCCTAAGTTGTCTTACGATGTTCAAAGGACTTAGACGATTTCATTAGGTTTATTATGGAGTTTTAAGGTTTCGTACGGTGTTGTTAGGTGTTCTTAGGAGTTTTAAGGCTTCCTAAGTTATACGAACGTGCTTTTCTAGGTGCTAATGTGCATACAGAGTCGTAAGATGTCATAAGTTGTCGTGCGATGTTCTGAGGAATCGGACGAATTCATTACGTGTGTTATGGAGTTTTAAGTTTACGTACGATACTGTAAGGTGTTGTTAGGAGTTGTGTGGTGTTGTACATTATACTAACATGCGTTTCAATGTGCTAATGTGGCATACAGAGCCGTAAGATATTCTAAGTTGACGTACGATGTTTAAATGACTCGGAGGAATTCATTAGATTTATTATGGAGTTTTAAGGTTTCGTACGGTGATGTAAGGTGTTCTTATGAGTTTTAAGGCGTCCTAAGTTATACTAACGTGCTTTTCAAGTTGCTAATGTGCAAACAGAGTCGTAAGATGTCCTAAGTTGTCGTACGATGTTCAAAGGACTTAGACGAGATCATTAAGTTTATTATGGAGTTTTAAGGTTTCGTACGGTGTTGTTAGGTGTTCTTAGGAGTTTTAAGGCGTCCTAAGTTATACGAACGTGCTTTTCAAGGTGCTAATGTGCATACAGAGTCGTAAGATGTCCTAAGTTGTCGTAGATGTTCAAAACACTCAGACGAATTCATTAGGTGTATTATGAAGTTTTAAGTTTATGTACGGTACTGTAAGGTGTTGTTAGGAGTTGTGTGGTGTTGTACATTATACCAACATGCTTTTCAAGGTGCTAATATGGCATACAGAGCCGTAATATATTCTAAGTTGCCGTACGATGTTTAAATGACTCGGAGGATTTCATTAGGTTTATTATAGAGTTTTAAGGATTCGTATGGTGTTATTAGGTGTTCTTAGGAGTTTGAAGGCGTCCTAAGTTATACTAACGTGCTTTTCAAGGTGCTAATATACAAACAGAGTCGTAAGATGTCCTAAGTTGCCGTACGATGTTCAAAGGATTTAGACGATTTCATTAGGTTTATTATGGAGTTTTAAGGTATCGTACAGTGTTATTAGGTGTTCTTAGGAGTTTTAAGGCGTCCTAAGTTATACTAACGTGCTTTTCAAGGTGCTAATGTGCAAACAGTGTCGTAGGGATGTCCTAAGTTGTCGTACGATGTTCAAAGGACTTAGACGATTTCATTAGGTTTATTATGGAGTTTTAAGGTTTCGTACGGTGTTGTTAGGTGTTCTTAGGAGTTTTAAGGCGTCCTAAGTTATACGAACATGCTTTTCAAGGTGCTAATGTGCATACAGAGTCGTAAGATGTCCTAAGTTGTCGTGCGATGTTCTAAGGAATCGGACGAATTCATTAGGTGTGTTATGGAGTTTTAAGTTTACGTACGATACTGTAAGGTGTTGTTAGGAGTTGTGTGGTGTTGTACAATATACCAACATGCTTTTCACGGTGCTAATATGGCATACAGAGCCGTAAGATATTCTAAGTTGACGTACGATGTTTAAATGACTCGGAGGAATTCATTAGGTTTATTATGGAGTTTTAAGGTTTCTTACGGTGATGTAAGGTGTTCTTAGGAGTTTTAAGGCGTCCTAAGTTTAACTAACGTGCTTTTCAAGGTGCTAATGTGCATACAGAGTCGTAAGATTTCCTAAGTTGTCGTAGATGTTCAAAACACTCAGACGAATTCATTAGTTGTATTATGGAGTTTTAAGTTTATGTACGGTATTTTAAGGTGTTGTTAGGAGTTGTGTGGTGTTGTACATTATACCAACATGCTTTTTTTTTTGGGTAAAGGGTTACCCCGGTGATTCTATTATAAAGACAACCGTCAATGAAGTACAAGTAGTGAGGAAGCGTTCCACACTAGTTCATATACGGGACAGGCCCCACATATGTGAACATAAAAACAAAACCAACAAAAAAAACCAAGACAAACCAAACAAACTAGCCTACCACATATTAATGACATAAACAAAATCTAAATAAAAACCATTCCATCAGCCGCCGTCATCAAAAGTGTAGGTTCCATCAGCCTACCAACATGCTTTTCAATGTGCTAATATGGCTTACAGAGCCGTAATATATTCTAAGTTGCCGTACGATGTTTAAATGACTAGGAGGATTTCATTAGGTTTATTATGGAGTTTTAAGGTTTCGTATGGTGTTATTAGGTGTTCTTAGGAGTTTTAAGGCGTCCTAAGTTATACTAACGTGCTTTTCAAGGTGCTAATATTCAAACAGAGTCGTAAGATGTCCTAAGTTGTCGTACGATGTTCAAAGGACTTAGACGATTTCATTAGGTTTATTATGGAGTTTTAAGGTTTCGTACGGTGTTGTTAGGTGTTCTTAGGAGTTTTAAGGCTTCCTAAGTTATACGAACGTGCTTTTCTAGGTGCTAATGTGCATACAGAGTCGTAAGATGTCATAAGTTGTCGTGCGATGTTCTGAGGAATCGGACGAATTCATTAGGTGTGTTATGGAGTTTTAAGTTTACGTACGATACTGTAAGGTGTTGTTAGGAGTTGTGTGGTATTGTACATTATACTAACATGCGTTTCAATGTGCTAATGTGGCATACAGAGCCGTAAGATATTCTAAGTTGACGTACGATGTTTAAATGACTCGGAGGAATTCATTAGATTTATTATGGAGTTTTAAGGTTTCGTACGGTGATGTAAGGTGTTCTTATGAGTTTTAAGGCGTCCTAAGTTATACTAACGTGCTTTTCAAGTTGCTAATGTGCAAACAGAGTCGTAAGATGTCCTAAGTTGTCGTACGATGTTCAAAGGACTTAGACGAGTTCATTAGGTTTATTATGGAGTTTTAAGGTTTCGTACGGTGTTGTTAGGTGTTCTTAGGAGTTTTAAGGCGTCCTAAGTTATACGAACGTGCTTTTCAAGGTGCTAATGTGCATACAGAGTCGTAAGATGTCCTAAGTTGTCGTAGATGTTCAAAACACTCAGACGAATTCATTAGGTGTATTATGAAGTTTTAAGTTTATGTACGGTACTGTAAGGTGTTGTTAGGAGTTGTGTGGTGTTGTACATTATACCAACATGCTTTTCAAGGTGCTAATATGGCATACAGAGCCGTAATATATTCTAAGTTGCCGTACGATGTTTAAATGACTCGGAGGATTTCATTAGGTTTATTATAGAGTTTTAAGGATTCGTATGGTGTTATTAGGTGTTCTTAGGAGTTTGAAGGCGTCCTAAGTTATACTAACGTGCTTTTCAAGGTGCTACTATGCAAACAGAGTCGTAAGATGTCCTAAGTTGCCGTATGATGTTCAAAGGATTTAGACGATTTCATTAGGTTTATTATGGAGTTTTAAGTTATCGTACAGTGTTATTAGGTGTTCTTAGGAGTTTTAAGGCGTCCTAAGTTATACTAACGTGCTTTTCAAGGTGCTAATGTGCATACAGAGTGGTAAGATGTCCTAAGTTGTCGTAGATGTTCAAAGGACTCAGACAAATTTATTAGGTGTATTATGGAGTTTTAAGTTTATGTACGGTACTGTAAGGTGTTGTTAGGAGTTGTGTGGTGTTGTACATTATACCAAAATGCTTTTCAAGGTGCGAATGTGGCATACAGAGCCGTAAGATATTCTAAGTTGCCGTACGATGTTTAAATGACTCGGAGGATTTCATTAGCTTTATTATGGAGTTTTAAGATTTCGTATGGTGTTGTTAGGTGTTCTTAGGAGTTTTAAGGCGTCCTAAGTTATACGAACATGCTTTTCAAGGTGCTAATGTGCATACAGAGTCGTAAGATGTCCTAAGTTGTCGTGCGATGTTCTAAGGAATCGGACGAATTCATTAGGTGTGTTATGGAGTTTTAAGTTTACGTACGATACTATAAGGTGTTGTTAGGAGTTGTGTGGTGTTGTACATTATACCAACATGCTTTTCAAGGTGCTAATGTGGCATATAGAGCCGTAAGATATTCTAACTTGACGTACGATGTTTAAATGACTCGAAGGAATTCATTGGGTTTATTATGGAGTTTTAACGTTTCGTACGGTGATGTAAGGTGTTCTTAGTAGTTTTAAGGCGTCCTAAGTTATACTAACGTGTTTTTCAAGGTGCTAATGTGCATACAGAGTCGTAAGATGTCCTAAGTTGTCGTACGATGTTCAAAGGACTCAGACGAATTCATTAGGTGTATTATGGAGTTTTAAGTTTATTTACGGTACTTTAAGGTGTTGTTAGGAGTTATGTGGTGTTGTACATTATACCAACATGCTTTTCAAGGTGCGAATGTGGCATATAGAGCAGAAAGATATTCTAAGTTGCCGTACGATGTTTAAATGACTCGGAGGATTTCATTAGGTTTATTATGGAGTTTTAAGATTTAGTACGGTGATGTAAGGTGTTCTTAAGAGTTTTAAGGCGTCCCAAGTTATACTAACGTGCTTTTCAAGGTGCTAATGTGCAGACAGTGTCGTAGGGATGTCCTAAGTTGCCGTACGATGTTCAAAGGTCTTAGACGATTTCATTAGGTTTATTATGGAGTTTTAAGGTTTCGTACGGTGTTGTTAGGTGTTCTTAGGAGTTTTAAGGCGTCCTAAGTTATACGAACATGCTTTTCAAGGTGCTAATGTGCATACAGAGTCGTAAGATGTCCTAAGTTGTCGTGCGATGTTCTAAGGAATCGGACGAATTCATTAGGTGTGTTATGGAGTTTTAAGTTTACGTACGATACTGTAAGGTGTTGTTAGGAGTTGTGTGGTGTTGTACAATATACCAACATGCTTTTCAAGGTGCTAATATGGCATACAGAGCCGTAATATATTCTAAGTTGACGTACGATGTTTAAATGACTCGGAGGAATTCATTAGGTTTATTATGGAATTTTAAGGTTTCTTACGGTGATGTAAGGTGTTCTTAGGAGTTTTAAGGCGTCCTAAGTTTAACTAACGTGCTTTTCAAGGTGCTAATGTGCATACAGAGTCGTAAGATGTCCTAAGTTGTCGTAGATGTTCAAAACACTCAGACGAATTCATTAGGTGTATTATGAAGTTTTAAGTTTATGTACGGTACTGTAAGGTGTTGTTAGGAGTTGTGTGGTGTTGTACATTATACCAACATGCTTTTCAAGGTGCTAATATGGCATACAGAGCCGTAATATATTCTAAGTTGCCGTACGATGTTTAAATGACTCGGAGGATTTCATTAGGTTTATTATAGAGTTTTAAGGTTTCGTATGGTGTTATTAGGTTTTCTTAGGAGTTTGAAGGCGTCCTAAGTTATACTAACGTGCTTTTCAAGGTGCTAATATGCAAACAGAGTCGTAAGATGTCCTAAGTTGCCGTACGATGTTCAAAGGATTTAGACGATTTCATTAGGTTTATTATGGAGTTTTAAGGTTTCGTACAGTGTTATTAGGTGTTCTTAGGAGTTTTAAGGCGTCCTAAGTTATACGAACGTGCTTTTCAAGGTGCTAATGTGCATACAGAGTCGTAAGATGTCCTAAGTTGTCGTGCGATGTTCTAAGGAATCGGACGAATTCATTAGGTGTGTTATGGAGTTTTAAGTTTACGTACGATACTGTAAGGTGTTGTTAGGAGTTGTGTGGTGTTGTACATTATACCAACATGCTTTTCAGGGTGCAAATATGGCATACAGAGCCGTAAGATATTCTAAGTTGACGTACGATGTTTAAATGACTCGGAGGAATTCATTAGGTTTATTATGGAGTTTTAAGGTTTCGTACGGTGATGTAAGGTGTTCTTAGGAGTTTTAAGGCGTCCTAAGTTATAATAACGTGCTTTTCAAGGTGCTAATGTGCATACAGTGTCGTAAGATGTCCTAAGTTGTCGTACGATGTTCAAAGGACTCAGACGAATTCATTAAGTGTATTATGGAGTTTTAAGTTTACGTACGGTACTGTAAGCTGTTGTTTGGGGTTATGTGGTGTTGTACATTATGCCAACATGCTTTTCAAGGTGCTAATATGGCATACAGAGCCGTAATATATTCTAAGTTGCCGTACAATGTTTAAATCACTCGAAGGAATTAATTCGGTTTCTTATGGAGTTTTAAGATTTTGTACGGTGATGTAAGGTGTTCTTAGGAGTTTTAAGGCGTCCTAAGTTATACTAACATGCTTTTCAAGGTGCTAATGTGCATACAGAGTCGTAAGATGTCCTAAGTTGTCGTAGATGTTCAAAACACTCAGACGAATTCATTAGGTGTATTATGGAGTTTTAAGTTTATGTACGGTACTTTAAGGTGTTGTTAGGAGTTGTGTGGTGTTGTACATTATACCAACATGCTTTTCAAGGTGCGAATGTGGCATATAGAGCCGTAAGATATTCTAAGTTGCCGGACGATGTTTAAATGGCTCGGAGGATTTCATTAGGTTTATTATGGAGTTTTAAGGATTCGTATGGTGTTATTAGGTGTTCTTAGGAGTTTTAAGGCGTCCTAAGTTATACTAACGTGCTTTTCAAGGTGCTAATATTCAAACAGAGTCGTAAGATGTCCTAAGTTGTCTTACGATGTTCAAAGGACTTAGACGATTTCATTAGGTTTATTATGGAGTTTTAAGGTTTCGTACGGTGTTGTTAGGTGTTCTTAGGAGTTTTAAGGCTTCCTAAGTTATACGAACGTGCTTTTCTAGGTGCTAATGTGCATACAGAGTCGTAAGATGTCATAAGTTGTCGTGCGATGTTCTGAGGAATCGGACGAATTCATTACGTGTGTTATGGAGTTTTAAGTTTACGTACGATACTGTAAGGTGTTGTTAGGAGTTGTGTGGTGTTGTACATTATACTAACATGCGTTTCAATGTGCTAATGTGGCATACAGAGCCGTAAGATATTCTAAGTTGACGTACGATGTTTAAGATATTCTAAGTTGACGTACGATGTTTAAGATATTCTAAGTTGGCATACAGAGCATACAGAGCCGTAATAATTCGGTTTCTTATGGAGTTTTAAGATTTTGTACGGTGATGTAAGGTGTTCTTAGGAGTTTTAAGGCGTCCTAAGTTATACTAACATGCTTTTCAAGGTGCTAATGTGCATACAGAGTCGTAAGATGTCCTAAGTTGTCGTGCGATGTTCTAAGGAATCGGACGAATTCATTAGGTGTGTTATGGAGTTTTAAGTTTACGTACGATACTATAAGGTGTTGTTAGGAGTTGTGTGGTGTTGTACATTATACCAACATGCTTTTCAAGGTGCTAATGTGGCATATAGAGCCGTAAGATATTCTAACTTGACGTACGATGTTTAAATGACTCGAAGGAATTCATTGGGTTTATTATGGAGTTTTAACGTTTCGTACGGTGATGTAAGGTGTTCTTAGTAGTTTTAAGGCGTCCTAAGTTATACTAACGTGTTTTTCAAGGTGCTAATGTGCATACAGAGTCGTAAGATGTCCTAAGTTGTCGTACGATATTCAAAGGACTCAGACGAATTCATTAGGTGTATTATGGAGTTTTAAGTTTATTTACGGTACTTTAAGGTGTTGTTAGGAGTTGTGTGGTGTTGTACATTATACCAACATGCTTTTCAAGGTGCGAATGTGGCATATAGAGCAGAAAGATATTCTAAGTTGCCGTACGATGTTTAAATGACTCGGAGGATTTCATTAGGTTTATTATGGAGTTTTAAGATTTAGTAGGGTGATGTAAGGTGTTCTTAAGAGTTTTAAGGCGTCCCAAGTTATACTAGCGTGCTTTTCAAGGTGCTAATGTGCAGACAGTGTCGTAGGGATGTCCTAAGTTGCCGTACGATGTTCAAAGGACTTAGACGATTTCATTAGGTTTATTATGGAGTTTTAAGGTTTCGTACGGTGTTGTTAGGTGTTCTTAGGAGTTTTAAGGCGTCCTAAGTTATACGAACATGCTTTTCAAGGTGCTAATGTGCATACAGAGTCGTAAGATGTCCTAAGTTGTCGTGCGATGTTCTAAGGAATCGGACGAATTCATTAGGTGTGTTATGGAGTTTTAAGTTTACGTACGATACTGTAAGGTGTTGTTAGGAGTTGTGTGGTGTTGTACAATATACCAACATGCTTTTCAAGGTGCTAATATGGCATACAGAGCCGTAATATATTCTAAGTTGACGTACGATGTTTAAATAACTCGGAGGAATTCATTAGGTTTATTATGGAATTTTAAGGTTTCTTACGGTGACGTAAGGTGTTCTTAGGAGTTTTAAGGCGTCCTAAGTTATAATAACGTGCTTTTCAAGGTGCTAATGTGCATACAGTGTCGTAAGATGTCCTAAGTTGTCGTACGATGTTCAAAGGACTCAGACGAATTCATTAAGTGTATTATGGAGTTTTAAGTTTACGTACGGTACTGTAAGGTGTTGTTTGGGGTTATGTGGTGTTGTACATTATGCCAACATGCTTTTCAAGGTGCTAATATGGCATACAGAGCCGTAATATATTCTAAGTTGCCGTACAATGTTTAAATCACTCGAAGGAATTAATTCGGTTTCTTATGGAGTTTTAAGATTTTGTACGGTGATGTAAGGTGTTCTTAGGAGTTTTAAGGCGTCCTAAGTTATACTAACATGCTTTTCAAGGTGCTAATGTGCATACAGAGTCGTAAGATGTCCTAAGTTGTCGTAGATGTTCAAAACACTCAGACGAATTCATTAGGTGTATTATGAAGTTTTAAGTTTATGTACGGTACTGTAAGGTGTTGTTAAGAGTTGTGTGGTGTTGTACATTATACCAACATGCTTTTCAAGGTGCTAATATGGCATACAGAGCCGTAATATATTCTAAGTTGTCGTACGATGTTTAAATGACTCGGAGGATTTCATTAGGTTTATTATAGAGTTTTAAGGTTTCGTATGGTGTTATTAGGTTTTCTTAGGAGTTTGAAGGCGTCCTAAGTTATACTAACGTGCTTTTCAAGGTGCTAATATACAAACAGAGTCGTAAGATGTCCTAAGTTGCCGTACGATGTTCAAAGGATTTAGACGATTTCATTAGGTTTATTATGGAGTTTTAAGGTATCGTACAGTGTTATTAGGTGTTCTTAGGAGTTTTAAGGCGTCCTAAGTTATACTAACGTGCTTTTCAAGGTGCTAATGTGCAAACAGTGTCGTAGGGATGTCCTAAGTTGGCGTACGATGTTCAAAGGACTTAGACGATTTCATTAGGTTTATTATGGAGTTTTAAGGTTTCGTACGGTGTTGTTAGGTGTTCTTAGGAGTTTTAAGGCGTCCTAAGTTATACGAACATGCTTTTCAAGGTGCTAATGTGCATACAGAGTCGTAAGATGTCCTAAGTTGTCGTGCGATGTTCTAAGGAATCGGACGAATTCATTAGGTGTGTTATGGAGTTTTAAGTTTACGTACGATACTGTAAGGTGTTGTTAGGAGTTGTGTGGTGTTGTACAATATACCAACATGCTTTTCACGGTGCTAATATGGCATACAGAGCCGTAAGATATTCTAAGTTGACGTACGATGTTTAAATGACTCGGAGGAATTCATTAGGTTTATTATGGAGTTTTAAGGTTTCTTACGGTGATGTAAGGTGTTCTTAGGAGTTTTAAGGCGTCCTAAGTTTAACTAACGTGCTTTTCAAGGTGCTAATGTGCATACAGAGTCGTAAGATTTCCTAAGTTGTCGTAGATGTTCAAAACACTCAGACGAATTCATTAGTTGTATTATGGAGTTTTAAGTTTATGTACGGTACTTTAAGGTGTTGTTAGGAGTTATGTGGTGTTGTACATTATACCAACATGCTTTTCAATGTGCTAATATGGCTTACAGAGCCGTAATATATTCTAAGTTGCCGTACGATGTTTAAATGACTAGGAGGATTTCATTAGGTTTATTATGGAGTTTTAAGGTTTCGTATGGTGTTATTAGGTGTTCTTAGGAGTTTTAAGGCGTCCTAAGTTATACTAACGTGCTTTTCAAGGTGCTAATATTCAAACAGAGTCGTAAGATGTCCTAAGTTGTCGTACGATGTTCAAAGGACTTAGACGATTTCATTAGGTTTATTATGGAGTTTTAAGGTTTCGTACGGTGTTGTTAGGTGTTCTTAGGAGTTTTAAGGCTTCCTAAGTTATACGAACGTGCTTTTCTAGGTGCTAATGTGCATACAGAGTCGTAAGATGTCATAAGTTGTCGTGCGATGTTCTGAGGAATCAGACGAATTCATTAGGTGTGTTATGGAGTTTTAAGTTTACGTACGATACTGTAAGGTGTTGTTAGGAGTTGTGTGGTATTGTACATTATACTAACATGCGTTTCAATGTGCTAATGTGGCATACAGAGCCGTAAGATATTCTAAGTTGACGTACGATGTTTAAATGACTCGGATGAATTCATTAGATTTATTATGGAGTTTTAAGGTTTCGTACGGTGATGTAAGGTGTTCTTATGAGTTTTAAGGCGTCCTAAGTTATACTAACGTGCTTTTCAAGTTGCTAATGTGCAAACAGAGTCGTAAGATGTCCTAAGTTGTCGTACGATGTTCAAAGGACTTAGACGAGTTCATTAGGTTTATTATGGAGTTTTAAGGTTTCGTACGGTGTTGTTAGGTGTTCTTAGGAGTTTTAAGGCGTCCTAAGTTATACGAACGTGCTTTTCAAGGTGCTAATGTGCATACAGAGTCGTAAGATGTCCTAAGTTGTCGTAGATGTTCAAAACACTCAGACGAATTCATTAGGTGTATTATGAAGTTTTAAGTTTATGTACGGTACTGTAAGGTGTTGTTAGGAGTTGTGTGGTGTTGTACATTATACCAACATGCTTTTCAAGGTGCTAATATGGCATACAGAGCCGTAATATATTCTAAGTTGCCGTACGATGTTTAAATGACTCGGAGGATTTCATTAGGTTTATTATAGAGTTTTAAGGATTCGTATGGTGTTATTAGGTGTTCTTAGGAGTTTGAAGGCGTCCTAAGTTATACTAACGTGCTTTTCAAGGTGCTACTATGCAAACAGAGTCGTAAGATGTCCTAAGTTGCCGTATGATGTTCAAAGGATTTAGACGATATCATTAGGTTTATTATGGAGTTTTAAGGTATCGTACAGTGTTATTAGGTGTTCTTAGGAGTTTTAAGGCGTCCTAAGTTATACTAACGTGCTTTTCAAGGTGCTAATGTGCATACAGAGTGGTAAGATGTCCTAAGTTGTCGTAGATGTTCAAAGGACTCAGACGAATTTATTAGGTGTATTATGGAGTTTTAAGTTTATGTACGGTACTGTAAGGTGTTGTTAGGAGTTGTGTGGTGTTGTACATTATACCAAAATGCTTTTCAAGGTGCGAATGTGGCATATAGAGCCGTAAGATATTCTAAGTTGCCGTACGATGTTTAAATGACTCGGAGGATTTCATTAGGTTTATTATGGAGTTTTAAGATTTCGTATGGTGTTGTTAGGTGTTCTTAGGAGTTTTAAGGCGTCCTAAGTTATACGAACATGCTTTTCAAGGTGCTAATGTGCATACAGAGTCGTAAGATGTCCTAAGTTGTCGTGCGATGGTCTAAGGAATCGGACGAATTCATTAGGTGTGTTATGGAGTTTTAAGTTTACGTACGATACTATAAGGTGTTGTTAGGAGTTGTGTGGTGTTGTACATTATACCAACATGCTTTTCAAGGTGCTAATGTGGCATATAGAGCCGTAAGATATTCTAACTTGACGTACGATGTTTAAATGACTCGAAGGAATTCATTGGGTTTATTATGGAGTTTTAACGTTTCGTACGGTGATGTAAGGTGTTCTTAGTAGTTTTAAGGCGTCCTAAGTTATACTAACGTGTTTTGCAAGGTGCTAATGTGCATACAGAGTCGTAAGATGTCCTAAGTTGTCGTACGATGTTGAAAGGACTCAGACGAATTCATTAGGTGTATTATGGAGTTTTAAGTTTATTTACGGTACTTTAAGGTGTTGTTAGGAGTTGTGTGGTGTTGTACATTATACCAACATGCTTTTCAAGGTGCGAATGTGGCATATAGAGCAGAAAGATATTCTAAGTTGCCGTACGATGTTTAAATGACTCGGAGGATTTCATTAGGTTTATTATGGAGTTTTAAGATTTAGTACGGTGATGTAAGGTGTTCTTAAGAGTTTTAAGGCGTCCCAAGTTATACTAACGTGCTTTTCAAGGTGCTAATGTGCAGACAGTGTCGTAGGGATGTCCTAAGTTGCCGTACGATGTTCAAAGGTCTTAGACGATTTCATTAGGTTTATTATGGAGTTTTAAGGTTTCGTACGGTGTTGTTAGGTGTTCTTAGGAGTTTTAAGGCGTCCTAAGTTATACGAACATGCTTTTCAAGGTGCTAATGTGCATACAGAGTCGTAAGATGTCCTAAGTTGTCGTGCGATGTTCTAAGGAATCGGACGAATTCATTAGGTGTGTTATGGAGTTTTAAGTTTACGTACGATACTGTAAGGTGTTGTTAGGAGTTGTGTGGTGTTGTACAATATACCAACATGCTTTTCAAGGTGCTAATATGGCATACAGAGCCGTAATATATTCTAAGTTGACGTACGATGTTTAAATGACTCGGAGGAATTCATTAGGTTTATTATGGAATTTTAAGGTTTCTTACGGTGATGTAAGGTGTTCTTAGGAGTTTTAAGGCGTCCTAAGTTTAACTAACGTGCTTTTCAAGGTGCTAATGTGCATACAGAGTCGTAAGATGTCCTAAGTTGTCGTAGATGTTCAAAACACTCAGACGAATTCATTAGGTGTATTATGAAGTTTTAAGTTTATGTACGGTACTTTAAGGTGTTGTTAGGAGTTGTGTGGTGTTGTACATTATACCAACATGCTTTTCAAGGTGCTAATATGGCATACAGAGCCGTAATATATTCTAAGTTGCCGTACGATGTTTAAATGACTCGGAGGATTTCATTAGGTTTATTATAGAGTTTTAAGGTTTCGTATGGTGTTATTAGGTTTTCTTAGGAGTTTGAAGGCGTCCTAAGTTATACTAACATGCTTTTCAAGGTGCTAATATGCAAACAGAGTCGTAAGATGTCCTAAGTTGCCGTACGATGTTCAAAGGATTTAGATGATTTCATTAGGTTTATTATGGAGTTTTAAGGTTTCGTACAGTGTTATTAGGTGTTCTTAGGAGTTTTAAGGCGTCCTAAGTTATACGAACGTGCTTTTCAAGGTAGTATTCTGAATATTATGCCCTTTGTGGAGGGTAAGTTGCCGGTTAGGTATTTGGGTGTTCCTCTTGTGGCATCTAGAGTAAGGACTTCGGACTGTCGGGCTCTTATTGAAAAAGTTGACTATCGTATTGGTGACTGGAAGAATAAGTTGCTTTCTTTTGCTGGTAGATGTCAACTCATTAACTCTGTTATCGCGTCTCTTCATGTGTTTTGGTCTTCAGTGTTTATTCTCCCTATCCGGATTATGCACGATATTGAGGCTAAGATGAGGGATTTCTTATGGGCTCGGGGTCCTTTGAAGAAGGGCCGTGCAAGGGTTGCTTGGAAGGATGTTTGCATGCCAAAGAATGAAGGTGGTTTGGGAATTAACCGTGTTAGGGATATGAATAAAGCCATGATGTCATTTCACATTTGGAGCATCATTTCTAATCGTCCTTCTGTTTGGGTGGATTGGATCAAGCAATATAGGTTGAAGGGGAGGAACCTTTGGAGTGTAGAGGTTCCTAGAAATTGTTCTTGGGGTTGGCGGAAAATTCTTCAACTTAGGCCTCATGTTCGTAGATTTGTGTGGTCAAAAGTGGGGAATGGTACTAATACGTCCGTTTGGTATGATACTTGGTTTGAAGGGGGTCCGTTGATTGAGATGTTGTCGCACAGGGATATTAGGAATGCTGGGTTTTCTTTGGAGGATAAAGTGGCTGATACTTTTAGGGACGGTGGTTGTCGTTGGCCTTCTACTTGGTTAAATACATATCCGATTCTTAACAACGTCAGCCAGATGCGGTTATATCCAGATACATTGGATCAGTATTTCTGGAAAGTGGGCTCGAACCTGTGTTCGTTCTCTACTAGGGAGGTGTGGGAATGTCTTAGATTACGTGGTCCGATCGTTGACTGGTTTAAAGGGGTTTGGTTCTCTCAGTGTGTTCCGAAGCATGCGTTTCTGTTATGGTTGGTGATGAGGGAAAGATTACTCACCCAAGACAAGATTCTGTCATGGGATCTGGCTAGAAGGGGGAATATGAACATGATGTGTTGCCCTCTTTGTTACAGGGATTATGATTCTCATGACCATTTGTTCTTTGAGTGTTCCTTTGCTACTAGGGTTTGGGATCTTACCAAATCTATGGCTAGATTGCAGCACCTGTCGAATCACAGATTGGATATCATTGATTGGCTAAAGTCGGCTTTTTCGAAATCATTGCGTCATGTGGTTGGTAAATTATCTATTGCAGCTGCTGTCTATTTGGTTTGGCAGGAAAGAAATAACCGGCTGTTCAAAAACCAAACACGGCCCCCGGAAGTGGTAGCGGAAGAAATCCGTAATACAGTGCGTTGCAAATTACTGGGCCTTAAGTATAAGAACTCGACTCGGGTGTGGACTATCCTAAGGGAATGGAAGATTGATCGTGAACAAGATTTGTTAGATCCAGGCTGATTATTTGTATTTATTTTTTGTTGATTTAGCATGTCTAGTGTATGGCTTGGTTTACTTTGTTTTCTTGGCAGGTTTTGTTTTTATTGGTGTTTTCCTTTGTACACATTCATGGGGCATGTCCTATGTTTGAACTAGTGTGGTATTCTGCCATGCTACTTTTTCTTATGTTTGATGTTAATATATAGAATCACCGGGGTAACCCTTTACCCAAAAAAAAATGTGCATACAGAGTCGTAAGATGTCCTAAGTTGTCGTGCGATGTTCTAAGGAATCGGACGAATTCATTAGGTGTGTTATGGAGTTTTAAGTTTACGTACGATACTGTAAGGTGTTGTTAGGAGTTGTGTGGTGTTGTACATTATACCAACATGCTTTTCAAGGTGCTAATATGGCATACAGAGCCGTAAGATATTCTAAGTTGACGTACGATGTTTAAATGACTCGGAGGAATTCATTAGGTTTATTATGGAGTTTTAAGGTTTCGTACGCTGATGTAAGGTGTTCTTAGGAGTTTTAAGGCGTCCTAAGTTATAATAACGTGCTTTTCAAGGTGCTAATGTGCATACAGTGTCGTAAGATGTCCTAAGTTGTCGTACGATGTTCAAAGGACTCAGACGAATTCATTAAGTGTATTATGGAGTTTTAAGTTTACGTACGGTACTGTAAGGTGTTGTTTGGGGTTATGTGGTGTTGTACATTATGCCAACATGCTTTTCAAGGTGCTAATATGGCATACAGAGCCGTAATATATTCTAAGTTGCCGTACAATGTTTAAATGACTCGAAGGAATTAATTCGGTTTCTTATGGAGTTTTAAGATTTTGTACGGTGATGTAAGGTGTTCTTAGGAGTTTTAAGGCGTCCTAAGTTATACTAACATGCTTTTCAAGGTGCTAATGTGCATACAGAGTCGTAAGATGTCCTAAGTTGTCGTAGATGTTCAAAACACTCAGACGAATTCATTAGGTGTATTATGGAGTTTTAAGTTTATGTACGGTACTTTAAGGTGTTGTTAGGAGTTGTGTGGTGTTGTACATTATACCAACATGCTTTTCAAGGTGCGAATGTGGCATATAGAGCCGTAAGATATTCTAAGTTGCCGGACGATGTTTAAATGGCTCGGAGGATTTCATTAGGTTTATTATGGAGTTTTAAGGATTCGTATGGTGTTATTAGGTGTTCTTAGGAGTTTTAAGGCGTCCTAAGTTATACTAACGTGCTTTTCAAGGTGCTAATATTCAAACAGAGTCGTAAGATGTCCTAAGTTGTCTTACGATGTTCAAAGGACTTAGACGATTTCATTAGGTTTATTATGGAGTTTTAAGGTTTCGTACGGTGTTGTTAGGTGTTCTTAGGAGTTTTAAGGCTTCCTAAGTTATACGAACGTGCTTTTCTAGGTGCTAATGTGCATACAGAGTCGTAAGATGTCATAAGTTGTCGTGCGATGTTCTGAGGAATCGGACGAATTCATTACGTGTGTTATGGAGTTTTAAGTTTACGTACGATACTGTAAGGTGTTGTTAGGAGTTGTGTGGTGTTGTACATTATACTAACATGCGTTTCAATGTGCTAATGTGGCATACAGAGCCGTAAGATATTCTAAGTTGACGTACGATGTTTAAATGACTCGGAGGAATTCATTAGATTTATTATGGAGTTTTAAGGTTTCGTACGGTGATGTAAGGTGTTCTTATGAGTTTTAAGGCGTCCTAAGTTATACTAACGTGCTTTTCAAGTTGCTAATGTGCAAACAGAGTCGTAAGATGTCCTAAGTTGTCGTACGATGTTCAAAGGACTTAGACGAGATCATTAAGTTTATTATGGAGTTTTAAGGTTTCGTACGGTGTTGTTAGGTGTTCTTAGGAGTTTTAAGGCGTCCTAAGTTATACGAACGTGCTTTTCAAGGTGCTAATGTGCATACAGAGTCGTAAGATGTCCTAAGTTGTCGTAGATGTTCAAAACACTCAGACGAATTCATTAGGTGTATTATGAAGTTTTAAGTTTATGTACGGTACTGTAAGGTGTTGTTAGGAGTTGTGTGGTGTTGTACATTATACCAACATGCTTTTCAAGGTGCTAATATGGCATACAGAGCTGTAATATATTCTAAGTTGCCGTACGATGTTTAAATGACTCGGAGGATTTCATTAGGTTTATTATAGAGTTTTAAGGATTCGTATGGTGTTATTAGGTGTTCTTAGGAGTTTGAAGGCGTCCTAAGTTATACTAACGTGCTTTTCAAGGTGCTAATATACAAACAGAGTCGTAAGATGTCCTAAGTTGCCGTACGATGTTCAAAGGATTTAGACGATTTCATTAGGTTTATTATGGAGTTTTAAGGTATCGTACAGTGTTATTAGGTGTTCTTAGGAGTTTTAAGGCGTCCTAAGTTATACTAACGTGCTTTTCAAGGTGCTAATGTGCAAACAGTGTCGTAGGGATGTCCTAAGTTGTCGTACGATGTTCAAAGGACTTAGACGATTTCATTAGGTTTATTATGGAGTTTTAAGGTTTCGTACGGTGTTGTTAGGTGTTCTTAGGAGTTTTAAGGCGTCCTAAGTTATACGAACATGCTTTTCAAGGTGCTAATGTGCATACAGAGTCGTAAGATGTCCTAAGTTGTCGTGCGATGTTCTAAGGAATCGGACGAATTCATTAGGTGTGTTATGGAGTTTTAAGTTTACGTACGATACTGTAAGGTGTTGTTAGGAGTTGTGTGGTGTTGTACAATATACCAACATGCTTTTCACGGTGCTAATATGGCATACAGAGCCGTAAGATATTCTAAGTTGACGTACGATGTTTAAATGACTCGGAGGAATTCATTAGGTTTATTATGGAGTTTTAAGGTTTCTTACGGTGATGTAAGGTGTTCTTAGGAGTTTTAAGGCGTCCTAAGTTTAACTAACGTGCTTTTCAAGGTGCTAATGTGCATACAGAGTCGTAAGATTTCCTAAGTTGTCGTAGATGTTCAAAACACTCAGACGAATTCATTAGTTGTATTATGGAGTTTTAAGTTTATGTACGGTATTTTAAGGTGTTGTTAGGAGTTGTGTGGTGTTGTACATTATACCAACATGCTTTTTTTTTTGGGTAAAGGGTTACCCCGGTGATTCTATTATAAAGACAACCGTCAATGAAGTACAAGTAGTGAGGAAGCGTTCCACACTAGTTCATATACGGGACAGGCCCCACATATGTGAACATAAAAACAAAACCAACAAAAAAAACCAAGACAAACCAAACAAACTAGCCTACCACATATTAATGACATAAACAAAATCTAAATAAAAACCATTCCATCAGCCGCCGTCATCAAAAGTGTAGGTTCCATCAGCCTACCAACATGCTTTTCAATGTGCTAATATGGCTTACAGAGCCGTAATATATTCTAAGTTGCCGTACGATGTTTAAATGACTAGGAGGATTTCATTAGGTTTATTATGGAGTTTTAAGGTTTCGTATGGTGTTATTAGGTGTTCTTAGGAGTTTTAAGGCGTCCTAAGTTATACTAACGTGCTTTTCAAGGTGCTAATATTCAAACAGAGTCGTAAGATGTCCTAAGTTGTCGTACGATGTTCAAAGGACTTAGACGATTTCATTAGGTTTATTATGGAGTTTTAAGGTTTCGTACGGTGTTGTTAGGTGTTCTTAGGAGTTTTAAGGCTTCCTAAGTTATACGAACGTGCTTTTCTAGGTGCTAATGTGCATACAGAGTCGTAAGATGTCATAAGTTGTCGTGCGATGTTCTGAGGAATCGGACGAATTCATTAGGTGTGTTATGGAGTTTTAAGTTTACGTACGATACTGTAAGGTGTTGTTAGGAGTTGTGTGGTATTGTACATTATACTAACATGCGTTTCAATGTGCTAATGTGGCATACAGAGCCGTAAGATATTCTAAGTTGACGTACGATGTTTAAATGACTCGGAGGAATTCATTAGATTTATTATGGAGTTTTAAGGTTTCGTACGGTGATGTAAGGTGTTCTTATGAGTTTTAAGGCGTCCTAAGTTATACTAACGTGCTTTTCAAGTTGCTAATGTGCAAACAGAGTCGTAAGATGTCCTAAGTTGTCGTACGATGTTCAAAGGACTTAGACGAGTTCATTAGGTTTATTATGGAGTTTTAAGGTTTCGTACGGTGTTGTTAGGTGTTCTTAGGAGTTTTAAGGCGTCCTAAGTTATACGAACGTGCTTTTCAAGGTGCTAATGTGCATACAGAGTCGTAAGATGTCCTAAGTTGTCGTAGATGTTCAAAACACTCAGACGAATTCATTAGGTGTATTATGAAGTTTTAAGTTTATGTACGGTACTGTAAGGTGTTGTTAGGAGTTGTGTGGTGTTGTACATTATACCAACATGCTTTTCAAGGTGCTAATATGGCATACAGAGCCGTAATATATTCTAAGTTGCCGTACGATGTTTAAATGACTCGGAGGATTTCATTAGGTTTATTATAGAGTTTTAAGGATTCGTATGGTGTTATTAGGTGTTCTTAGGAGTTTGAAGGCGTCCTAAGTTATACTAACGTGCTTTTCAAGGTGCTACTATGCAAACAGAGTCGTAAGATGTCCTAAGTTGCCGTATGATGTTCAAAGGATTTAGACGATTTCATTAGGTTTATTATGGAGTTTTAAGTTATCGTACAGTGTTATTAGGTGTTCTTAGGAGTTTTAAGGCGTCCTAAGTTATACTAACGTGCTTTTCAAGGTGCTAATGTGCATACAGAGTGGTAAGATGTCCTAAGTTGTCGTAGATGTTCAAAGGACTCAGACAAATTTATTAGGTGTATTATGGAGTTTTAAGTTTATGTACGGTACTGTAAGGTGTTGTTAGGAGTTGTGTGGTGTTGTACATTATACCAAAATGCTTTTCAAGGTGCGAATGTGGCATACAGAGCCGTAAGATATTCTAAGTTGCCGTACGATGTTTAAATGACTCGGAGGATTTCATTAGCTTTATTATGGAGTTTTAAGATTTCGTATGGTGTTGTTAGGTGTTCTTAGGAGTTTTAAGGCGTCCTAAGTTATACGAACATGCTTTTCAAGGTGCTAATGTGCATACAGAGTCGTAAGATGTCCTAAGTTGTCGTGCGATGTTCTAAGGAATCGGACGAATTCATTAGGTGTGTTATGGAGTTTTAAGTTTACGTACGATACTATAAGGTGTTGTTAGGAGTTGTGTGGTGTTGTACATTATACCAACATGCTTTTCAAGGTGCTAATGTGGCATATAGAGCCGTAAGATATTCTAACTTGACGTACGATGTTTAAATGACTCGAAGGAATTCATTGGGTTTATTATGGAGTTTTAACGTTTCGTACGGTGATGTAAGGTGTTCTTAGTAGTTTTAAGGCGTCCTAAGTTATACTAACGTGTTTTTCAAGGTGCTAATGTGCATACAGAGTCGTAAGATGTCCTAAGTTGTCGTACGATGTTCAAAGGACTCAGACGAATTCATTAGGTGTATTATGGAGTTTTAAGTTTATTTACGGTACTTTAAGGTGTTGTTAGGAGTTATGTGGTGTTGTACATTATACCAACATGCTTTTCAAGGTGCGAATGTGGCATATAGAGCAGAAAGATATTCTAAGTTGCCGTACGATGTTTAAATGACTCGGAGGATTTCATTAGGTTTATTATGGAGTTTTAAGATTTAGTACGGTGATGTAAGGTGTTCTTAAGAGTTTTAAGGCGTCCCAAGTTATACTAACGTGCTTTTCAAGGTGCTAATGTGCAGACAGTGTCGTAGGGATGTCCTAAGTTGCCGTACGATGTTCAAAGGTCTTAGACGATTTCATTAGGTTTATTATGGAGTTTTAAGGTTTCGTACGGTGTTGTTAGGTGTTCTTAGGAGTTTTAAGGCGTCCTAAGTTATACGAACATGCTTTTCAAGGTGCTAATGTGCATACAGAGTCGTAAGATGTCCTAAGTTGTCGTGCGATGTTCTAAGGAATCGGACGAATTCATTAGGTGTGTTATGGAGTTTTAAGTTTACGTACGATACTGTAAGGTGTTGTTAGGAGTTGTGTGGTGTTGTACAATATACCAACATGCTTTTCAAGGTGCTAATATGGCATACAGAGCCGTAATATATTCTAAGTTGACGTACGATGTTTAAATGACTCGGAGGAATTCATTAGGTTTATTATGGAATTTTAAGGTTTCTTACGGTGATGTAAGGTGTTCTTAGGAGTTTTAAGGCGTCCTAAGTTTAACTAACGTGCTTTTCAAGGTGCTAATGTGCATACAGAGTCGTAAGATGTCCTAAGTTGTCGTAGATGTTCAAAACACTCAGACGAATTCATTAGGTGTATTATGAAGTTTTAAGTTTATGTACGGTACTGTAAGGTGTTGTTAGGAGTTGTGTGGTGTTGTACATTATACCAACATGCTTTTCAAGGTGCTAATATGGCATACAGAGCCGTAATATATTCTAAGTTGCCGTACGATGTTTAAATGACTCGGAGGATTTCATTAGGTTTATTATAGAGTTTTAAGGTTTCGTATGGTGTTATTAGGTTTTCTTAGGAGTTTGAAGGCGTCCTAAGTTATACTAACGTGCTTTTCAAGGTGCTAATATGCAAACAGAGTCGTAAGATGTCCTAAGTTGCCGTACGATGTTCAAAGGATTTAGACGATTTCATTAGGTTTATTATGGAGTTTTAAGGTTTCGTACAGTGTTATTAGGTGTTCTTAGGAGTTTTAAGGCGTCCTAAGTTATACGAACGTGCTTTTCAAGGTGCTAATGTGCATACAGAGTCGTAAGATGTCCTAAGTTGTCGTGCGATGTTCTAAGGAATCGGACGAATTCATTAGGTGTGTTATGGAGTTTTAAGTTTACGTACGATACTGTAAGGTGTTGTTAGGAGTTGTGTGGTGTTGTACATTATACCAACATGCTTTTCAGGGTGCAAATATGGCATACAGAGCCGTAAGATATTCTAAGTTGACGTACGATGTTTAAATGACTCGGAGGAATTCATTAGGTTTATTATGGAGTTTTAAGGTTTCGTACGGTGATGTAAGGTGTTCTTAGGAGTTTTAAGGCGTCCTAAGTTATAATAACGTGCTTTTCAAGGTGCTAATGTGCATACAGTGTCGTAAGATGTCCTAAGTTGTCGTACGATGTTCAAAGGACTCAGACGAATTCATTAAGTGTATTATGGAGTTTTAAGTTTACGTACGGTACTGTAAGCTGTTGTTTGGGGTTATGTGGTGTTGTACATTATGCCAACATGCTTTTCAAGGTGCTAATATGGCATACAGAGCCGTAATATATTCTAAGTTGCCGTACAATGTTTAAATCACTCGAAGGAATTAATTCGGTTTCTTATGGAGTTTTAAGATTTTGTACGGTGATGTAAGGTGTTCTTAGGAGTTTTAAGGCGTCCTAAGTTATACTAACATGCTTTTCAAGGTGCTAATGTGCATACAGAGTCGTAAGATGTCCTAAGTTGTCGTAGATGTTCAAAACACTCAGACGAATTCATTAGGTGTATTATGGAGTTTTAAGTTTATGTACGGTACTTTAAGGTGTTGTTAGGAGTTGTGTGGTGTTGTACATTATACCAACATGCTTTTCAAGGTGCGAATGTGGCATATAGAGCCGTAAGATATTCTAAGTTGCCGGACGATGTTTAAATGGCTCGGAGGATTTCATTAGGTTTATTATGGAGTTTTAAGGATTCGTATGGTGTTATTAGGTGTTCTTAGGAGTTTTAAGGCGTCCTAAGTTATACTAACGTGCTTTTCAAGGTGCTAATATTCAAACAGAGTCGTAAGATGTCCTAAGTTGTCTTACGATGTTCAAAGGACTTAGACGATTTCATTAGGTTTATTATGGAGTTTTAAGGTTTCGTACGGTGTTGTTAGGTGTTCTTAGGAGTTTTAAGGCTTCCTAAGTTATACGAACGTGCTTTTCTAGGTGCTAATGTGCATACAGAGTCGTAAGATGTCATAAGTTGTCGTGCGATGTTCTGAGGAATC
Source organism: Tagetes erecta (assembly GCA_030867185.1). NCBI lineage: Eukaryota > Viridiplantae > Streptophyta > Magnoliopsida > Asterales > Asteraceae > Tagetes > Tagetes erecta. The sequence goes on along the minus strand of CM061497.1, from coordinate 18,299,097 downwards.
GGACGAATTCATTACGTGTGTTATGGAGTTTTAAGTTTACGTACGATACTGTAAGGTGTTGTTAGGAGTTGTGTGGTGTTGTACATTATACTAACATGCGTTTCAATGTGCTAATGTGGCATACAGAGCCGTAAGATATTCTAAGTTGACGTACGATGTTTAAGATATTCTAAGTTGACGTACGATGTTTAAGATATTCTAAGTTGGCATACAGAGCATACAGAGCCGTAATAATTCGGTTTCTTATGGAGTTTTAAGATTTTGTACGGTGATGTAAGGTGTTCTTAGGAGTTTTAAGGCGTCCTAAGTTATACTAACATGCTTTTCAAGGTGCTAATGTGCATACAGAGTCGTAAGATGTCCTAAGTTGTCGTGCGATGTTCTAAGGAATCGGACGAATTCATTAGGTGTGTTATGGAGTTTTAAGTTTACGTACGATACTATAAGGTGTTGTTAGGAGTTGTGTGGTGTTGTACATTATACCAACATGCTTTTCAAGGTGCTAATGTGGCATATAGAGCCGTAAGATATTCTAACTTGACGTACGATGTTTAAATGACTCGAAGGAATTCATTGGGTTTATTATGGAGTTTTAACGTTTCGTACGGTGATGTAAGGTGTTCTTAGTAGTTTTAAGGCGTCCTAAGTTATACTAACGTGTTTTTCAAGGTGCTAATGTGCATACAGAGTCGTAAGATGTCCTAAGTTGTCGTACGATATTCAAAGGACTCAGACGAATTCATTAGGTGTATTATGGAGTTTTAAGTTTATTTACGGTACTTTAAGGTGTTGTTAGGAGTTGTGTGGTGTTGTACATTATACCAACATGCTTTTCAAGGTGCGAATGTGGCATATAGAGCAGAAAGATATTCTAAGTTGCCGTACGATGTTTAAATGACTCGGAGGATTTCATTAGGTTTATTATGGAGTTTTAAGATTTAGTAGGGTGATGTAAGGTGTTCTTAAGAGTTTTAAGGCGTCCCAAGTTATACTAGCGTGCTTTTCAAGGTGCTAATGTGCAGACAGTGTCGTAGGGATGTCCTAAGTTGCCGTACGATGTTCAAAGGACTTAGACGATTTCATTAGGTTTATTATGGAGTTTTAAGGTTTCGTACGGTGTTGTTAGGTGTTCTTAGGAGTTTTAAGGCGTCCTAAGTTATACGAACATGCTTTTCAAGGTGCTAATGTGCATACAGAGTCGTAAGATGTCCTAAGTTGTCGTGCGATGTTCTAAGGAATCGGACGAATTCATTAGGTGTGTTATGGAGTTTTAAGTTTACGTACGATACTGTAAGGTGTTGTTAGGAGTTGTGTGGTGTTGTACAATATACCAACATGCTTTTCAAGGTGCTAATATGGCATACAGAGCCGTAATATATTCTAAGTTGACGTACGATGTTTAAATAACTCGGAGGAATTCATTAGGTTTATTATGGAATTTTAAGGTTTCTTACGGTGATGTAAGGTGTTCTTAGGAGTTTTAAGGCGTCCTAAGTTATAATAACGTGCTTTTCAAGGTGCTAATGTGCATACAGTGTCGTAAGATGTCCTAAGTTGTCGTACGATGTTCAAAGGACTCAGACGAATTCATTAAGTGTATTATGGAGTTTTAAGTTTACGTACGGTACTGTAAGGTGTTGTTTGGGGTTATGTGGTGTTGTACATTATGCCAACATGCTTTTCAAGGTGCTAATATGGCATACAGAGCCGTAATATATTCTAAGTTGCCGTACAATGTTTAAATCACTCGAAGGAATTAATTCGGTTTCTTATGGAGTTTTAAGATTTTGTACGGTGATGTAAGGTGTTCTTAGGAGTTTTAAGGCGTCCTAAGTTATACTAACATGCTTTTCAAGGTGCTAATGTGCATACAGAGTCGTAAGATGTCCTAAGTTGTCGTAGATGTTCAAAACACTCAGACGAATTCATTAGGTGTATTATGAAGTTTTAAGTTTATGTACGGTACTGTAAGGTGTTGTTAAGAGTTGTGTGGTGTTGTACATTATACCAACATGCTTTTCAAGGTGCTAATATGGCATACAGAGCCGTAATATATTCTAAGTTGTCGTACGATGTTTAAATGACTCGGAGGATTTCATTAGGTTTATTATAGAGTTTTAAGGTTTCGTATGGTGTTATTAGGTTTTCTTAGGAGTTTGAAGGCGTCCTAAGTTATACTAACGTGCTTTTCAAGGTGCTAATATGCAAACAGTGTCGTAAGATGTCCTAAGTTGCCGTACGATGTTCAAAGGAGTTAGACGATTTCATTAGGTTTATTATGGAGTTTTAAGGTTTCGTACAGTGTTATTAGGTGTTCTTAGGAGTTTTAAGGCGTCCTAAGTTATACGAACGTGCTTTTCAAGGTGCTAATGTGCATACAGAGTCGTAAGATGTCCTAAGTTGTCGTGCGATGTTCTGAGGAATCGGACGAATTCATTACGTGTGTTATGGAGTTTTAAGTTTACGTACGATACTGTAAGGTGTTGTTAGGAGTTGTGTGGTGTTGTACATTATACTAACATGCGTTTCAATGTGCTAATGTGGCATACAGAGCCGTAAGATATTCTAAGTTGACGTACGATGTTTAAATGACTCGGAGGAATTCATTATATTTATTATGGAGTTTTAAGGTTTCGTACGGTGATGTAAGGTGTTCTTATGAGTTTTAAGGCGTCCTAAGTTATACTAACGTGCTTTTCAAGTTGCTAATGTGCAAACAGAGTCGTAAGATGTCCTAAGTTGTCGTACGATGTTCAAAGGACTTAGACGAGTTCATTAGGTTTATTATGGAGTTTTAAGGTTTCGTACGGTGTTGTTAGGTGTTCTTAGGAGTTTTAAGGCGTCCTAAGTTATACGAACGTGCTTTTCAAGGTGCTAATGTGCATACAGAGTCGTAAGATGTCCTAAGTTGTCGTAGATGTTCAAAACACTCAGACGAATTCATTAGGTGTATTATGAAGTTTTAAGTTTATGTACGGTACTGTAAGGTGTTGTTAGGAGTTGTGTGGTGTTGTACATTATACCAACATGCTTTTCAAGGTGCTAATATGGCATACAGAGCCGTAATATATTCTAAGTTGTCGTACGATGTTTAAATGACTCGGAGGATTTCATTAGGTTTATTATAGAGTTTTAAGGATTCGTATGGTGTTATTAGGTGTTCTTAGGAGTTTGAAGGCGTCCTAAGTTATACTAACGTGCTTTTCAAGGTGCTACTATGCAAACAGAGTCGTAAGATGTCCTAAGTTGCCGTACGATGTTCAAAGGATTTAGACGATTTCATTAGGTTTATTATGGAGTTTTAAGGTATCGTACAGTGTTATTAGGTGTTCTTAGGAGTTTTAAGGCGTCCTAAGTTATACTAACGTGCTTTTCAAGGTGCTAATGTGCATACAGAGTGGTAAGATGTCCTAAGTTATCGTAGATGTTCAAAGGACTCAGACGAATTTATTAGGTGTATTATGGAGTTTTAAGTTTATGTACGGTACTGTAAGGTGTTGTTAGGAGTTGTGTGGTGTTGTAATTATACCAAAATGCTTTTCAAGGTGCGAATGTGGCATACAGAGCCGTAAGATATTCTAAGTTGCCGTACGATGTTTAAATGACTCGGAGGATTTCATTAGGTTTATTATGGAGTTTTAAGATTTCGTATGGTGTTGTTAGGTGTTCTTAGGAGTTTTAAGGCGTCCTAAGTTACATGAACATGCTTTTCAAGGTGCTAATGTGCATACAGAGTCGTAAGATGTCCTAAGTTGTCGTGCGATGTTCTAAGGAATCGGACGAATTCATTAGGTGTGTTATGGAGTTTTAAGTTTACGTACGATACTATAAGGTGTTGTTAGGAGTTGTGTGGTGTTGTACATTATACCAACATGCTTTTCAAGGTGCTAATGTGGCATATAGAGCCGTAAGATATTCTAACTTGACGTACGATGTTTAAATGACTCGAAGGAATTCATTGGGTTTATTATGGAGTTTTAACGTTTCGTACGGTGATGTAAGGTGTTCTTAGTAGTTTTAAGGCGTCCTAAGTTATACTAACGTGTTTTTCAAGGTGCTAATGTGCATACAGAGTCGTAAGATGTCCTAAGTTGTCGTACGATATTCAAAGGACTCAGACGAATTCATTAGGTGTATTATGGAGTTTTAAGTTTATTTATGGTACTTTAAGGTGTTGTTAGGAGTTGTGTGGTGTTGTACATTATACCAACATGCTTTTCAAGGTGCGAATGTGGCATATAGAGCAGAAAGATATTCTAAGTTGCCGTACGATGTTTAAATGACTCGGAGGATTTCATTAGGTTTATTATGGAGTTTTAAGATTTAGTACGGTGATGTAAGGTGTTCTTAAGAGTTTTAAGGCGTCCCAAGTTATACTAGCGTGCTTTTCAAGGTGCTAATGTGCAGACAGTGTCGTAGGGATGTCCTAAGTTGCCGTACGATGTTCAAAGGACTTAGACGATTTCATTAGGTTTATTATGGAGTTTTAAGGTTTCGTACGGTGTTGTTAGGTGTTCTTAGGAGTTTTAAGGCGTCCTAAGTTATACGAACATGCTTTTCAAGGTGCTAATGTGCATACAGAGTCGTAAGATGTTCTAAGTTGTCGTGCGATGTTCTAAGGAATCGGACGAATTCATTAGGTGTGTTATGGAGTTTTAAGTTTACGTACGATACTGTAAGGTGTTGTTAGGAGTTGTGTGGTGTTGTACAATATACCAACATGCTTTTCAAGGTGCTAATATGGCATACAGAGCCGTAATATATTCTAAGTTGACGTACGATGTTTAAATGACTCGGAGGAATTCATTAGGTTTATTATGGAATTTTAAGGTTTCTTACGGTGATGTAAGGTGTTCTTAGGAGTTTTAAGGCGTCCTAAGTTTAACTAACGTGCTTTTCAAGGTGCTAATGTGCATACAGAGTCGTAAGATGTCCTAAGTTGTCGTAGATGTTCAAAACACTCAGACGAATTCATTAGGTGTATTATGAAGTTTTAAGTTTATGTACGGTACTGTAAGGTGTTGTTAGGAGTTGTGTGGTGTTGTACATTATACCAACATGCTTTTCAAGGTGCTAATATGGCATACAGAGCCGTAATATATTCTAAGTTGCCGTACGATGTTTAAATGACTCGGAGGATTTCATTAGGTTTATTATAGAGTTTTAAGGTTTCGTATGGTGTTATTAGGTTTTCTTAGGAGTTTGAAGGCGTCCTAAGTTATACTAACGTGCTTTTCAAGGTGCTAATATGCAAACAGAGTCGTAAGATGTCCTAAGTTGCCGTACGATGTTCAAAGGATTTAGACGATTTCATTAGGTTTATTATGGAGTTTTAAGGTTTCGTACAGTGTTATTAGGTGTTCTTAGGAGTTTTAAGGCGTCCTAAGTTATACGAACGTGCTTTTCAAGGTGCTAATGTGCATACAGAGTCGTAAGATGTCCTAAGTTGTCGTGCGATGTTCTAAGGAATCGGACGAATTCATTAGGTGTGTTATGGAGTTTTAAGTTTACGTACGATACTGTAAGGTGTTGTTAGGAGTTGTGTGGTGTTGTACATTATACCAAGATGCTTTTCAAGGTGCTAATATGGCATACAGAGCCGTAAGATATTCTAAGTTGACGTGCGATGTTTAAATGACTCGGAGGAATTCATTAGGTTTATTATGGAGTTTTAAGGTTTCGTACGCTGATGTAAGGTGTTCTTAGGAGTTTTAAGGCGTCCTAAGTTATAATAACGTGCTTTTCAAGGTGCTAATGTGCATACAGTGTCGTAAGATGTCCTAAGTTGTCGTACGATGTTCAAAGGACTCAGACGAATTCATTAAGTGTATTATGGAGTTTTAAGTTTACGTACGGTACTGTAAGGTGTTGTTTGGGGTTATGTGGTGTTGTACATTATGCCAACATGCTTTTCAAGGTGCTAATATGGCATACAGAGCCGTAATATATTCTAAGTTGCCGTACAATGTTTAAATGACTCGAAGGAATTAATTCGGTTTCTTATGGAGTTTTAAGATTTTGTACGGTGATGTAAGGTGTTCTTAGGAGTTTTAAGGCGTCCTAAGTTATACTAACATGCTTTTCAAGGTGCTAATGTGCATACATCGTCGTAAGAGTCCTAAGTTGTCGTAGATGTTCAAAACACTCAGACGAATTCATTAGGTGTATTATGGAGTTTTAAGTTTATGTACGGTACTTTAAGGTGTTGTTAGGAGTTGTGTGGTGTTGTACATTATACCAACATGCTTTTCAAGGTGCGAATGTGGCATATAGAGCCGTAAGATATTCTAAGTTGCCGGACGATGTTTAAATGGCTCGGAGGATTTCATTAGGTTTATTATGGAGTTTTAAGGATTCGTATGGTGTTATTAGGTGTTCTTAGGAGTTTTAAGGCGTCCTAAGTTATACTAACGTGCTTTTCAAGGTGCTAATATTCAAACAGAGTCGTAAGATGTCCTAAGTTGTCTTACGATGTTCAAAGGACTTAGACGATTTCATTAGGTTTATTATGGAGTTTTAAGGTTTCGTACGGTGTTGTTAGGTGTTCTTAGGAGTTTTAAGGCTTCCTAAGTTATACGAACGTGCTTTTCTAGGTGCTAATGTGCATACAGAGTCGTAAGATGTCATAAGTTGTCGTGCGATGTTCTGAGGAATCGGACGAATTCATTAGGTGTGTTATGGAGTTTTAAGTTTACGTACGATACTGTAAGGTGTTGTTAGGAGTTGTGTGGTGTTGTACATTATACTAACATGCGTTTTTTTTGGGTAAAGGGTTACCCCGGTGATTCTATTATAAAGACAACCGACAATGAAGTACAAGTAGTGAGGAAGCGTTCCACACTAGTTCATATACGGGACAGGCCCCACATATGTGAACATAAAAACAAAACCAACAAAAAAAACCAAGACAAACCAAACAAACTAGCCTACCACATATTAATGACATAAACAAAATCTAAATAAAAACCATTCTATCAGCCGCCGTCATCAAAAGTGTAGGTTCCACCACAAAGACACCACAAACAATTTTGCCAGCAGATCAAGTCCCTAGTAATCCAGAATATCAGACAAACCATTAACACCCGATGTAGAAGGGGTACCTGCCCTTTTAGTAGACGCTGGAGATTCTAGCGCCATGGCCATGTTCATCATAAACCTTGCTGTTCCATTATCCACCTCTAGAACCTCATCCACTTCTGAATCCGAGTCCAACCTAGAGATTTCATTATCCCTTTTCCCTTTCACCTTGTCTGTGTCAATTTCTGCTATTTTCTCCACAGATAACGCCTCAAAAGGGTTTGATGTAGTTAGATCAGATTTACCCATATTTGAACCACCTTTAGTCTCCATAGTATCAATCCTAGTCACCTGCTTTTTAACATTTTGCACTTCCTTCCCTTTTTTATTAACTGGACGATACTCGAATTGGGGTTTTTTTAAAGCAACCCCAAATCTTTTTGCAGCCTTCTTATCCTTTACTTCCTTAAAACCGTCATCATCCTCTCTAGCCTTTGTATTCTGCTCATGCTTAGTCGTCTTAGGGCATTCAACATCATTATGGCCAAAAACACAACAATGACCACATCTTGGAGGCTTCCAATCATACTCAACCTTCACATTTGCTGCTCCAAACTCATCCCCCTCTAATTCCGGAATAGCAATAGATATCTCCTCCTTAAACCCCGCATCCGCTGAGATCTCAACCAAAGCTCTTGCAAAACTACTTCTACCCCACGTATTTGCACACATGGAGCTTGTGAATGAATCCAACAACTTCGGAGTTCCAATTTGAGAAACCAAAAGACTCAAACCAACATCAGAATAAGCTACCAACGGAATATCATGTAATTTTACCCAAACAGACACATTCTTGAGATCATCCTTGTGTAGCTTTGTGTTAGGGGACCAGACATTCAGAATAATTGGTTTATTACGAATTATCCAAGGACCTGCTTCAATCACATCCATCATCCCCTTCCTATCATTAAACTTAAAGAAGAAAAAACCATTTGCATTCATCATTGCCTTTTGCAAACCAAATTTTTTCCAATGAGTTTTAGCAAAGTATTCAACCACTGGATATGCTAGCCTATCCCCCAAAAAGTAGCCATACAAAGTAAATTCAAGCTTATTACACATCATACGCACAGTCTCTTTGGGTAATACAACATCAAAACCTTGTTTCTTCTCCTCATTCACCATATAACGAAAATTAACTGGCGTTGCAGGTAAGTCAGACTTTGGTTGAACAATAGCAGCATACGTTGTATTCAAACCAGACTTACCCGGCGCATCATTCACATTAGTCGCATGAGCATGACAACTATCAGATGCATCAGCCGTATGAACATTAGATGACAAAGTCGTGTGAGCTGAATCATTCTTATGAGGTGAATCAGTCGTATGACTTGTTGCATCATTCTTCTTAGCCGTGTCAACCCCATGAGGCGGATTAGGGTTTAAGGATGAAACCCTAGTCGCCTTTTCCTTCTTCAACAAATTACAACGTGGATTGCCATCGATCTTTAGCACCTTACTAGCCAAATTACCACCCTCCATACTCGTTTTTATAATCAGAAACGAATCTGATCGTACAAACCCAAGAAAAAACGGCCAAAAAATAAGAAAAACGAATTAAATAACCAAACCAAGATTCAAGAACCAAGAAACAAGAATCAAGATTCAAGAAACAAGAATCAAGATTCAAGAAACAAGAATCAAGAATCAAGATTCATGAACCAATTGCCAAATTCGTCCCTCTCTTTCAGCCGCCACAAACGCTAATCAAGATCAGAAAAACCCTAACCACGATCAGAATTCAGCAAGCTCAAAACCTCTATTCTCTCAAAAAAGATCAAATCCAAGAACACCAACGCAGCAAAGCATCAATAACCCAAAGAAAATCCAAGAAACGGCAGCCCCACAACACAAAACCCTAATCCTAGAATAAAAAACGGCAATAACAAGAAGAAAAACAGAAAACCTAATTCGCATAAGTGTTAGATCCGCAAATCATACACCAAGTACCAATTAGATTCCAAGAAGAAGAAAGAACACTTGAAATCGCCATTCTAGGGAGAGAAAATTAGGGTTTATGATGCAACAACTTTTCAAATTCGTTTCAATGTGCTAATGTGGCATACAGAGCCGTAAGATATTCTAAGTTGACGTACGATGTTTAAATGACTCGGAGGAATTCATTAGATTTATTATGGAGTTTTAAGGTTTCGTACGGTGATGTAAGGTGTTCTTATGAGTTTTAAGGCGTCCTAAGTTATACTAACGTGCTTTTCAAGTTGCTAATGTGCAAACAGAGTCGTAAGATGTCCTAAGTTGTCGTACGATGTTCAAAGGACTTAGACGAGTTCATTAGGTTTATTATGGAGTTTTAAGGTTTCGTACGGTGTTGTTAGGTGTTCTTAGGAGTTTTAAGGCGTCCTAAGTTATACGAACGTGCTTTTCAAGGTGCTAATGTGCATACAGAGTCGTAAGATGTCCTAAGTTTTCGTGCGATGTTCTAAGGAATCGGACGAATTCATTAGGTGTGTTATCGAGTTTTAAGTTTACGTACGATACTGTAAGGTGTTGTTAGGAGTTGTGTGGTGTTGTACATTATACCAACATGCTTTTCAAGGTGCTAATGTGGCATATAGAGCCGTAAGATATTCTAACTTGACGTACGATGTTTAAATGACTCGAAGGAATTCATTGGGTTTATTATGGAGTTTTAACGTTTCGTACGGTGATGTAAGGTGTTCTTAGTAGTTTTAAGGCGTCCTAAGTTATACTAACGTGTTTTTCAAGGTGCTAATGTGCATACAGAGTCGTAAGATGTCCTAAGTTGTCGTACGATATTCAAAGGACTCAGACGAATTCATTAGGTGTATTATGGAGTTTTAAGTTTATTTACGGTACTTTAAGGTGTTGTTAGGAGTTGTGTGGTGTTGTACATTATACCAACATGCTTTTCAAGGTGCGAATGTGGCATATAGAGCAGAAAGATATTCTAAGTTGCCGTACGATGTTTAAATGACTCGGAGGATTTCATTAGGTTTATTATGGAGTTTTAAGATTTAGTACGGTGATGTAAGGTGTTCTTAAGAGTTTTAAGGCGTCCCAAGTTATACTAGCGTGCTTTTCAAGGTGCTAATGTGCAGACAGTGTCGTAGGGATGTCCTAAGTTGCCGTACGATGTTCAAAGGACTTAGACGATTTCATTAGGTTTATTATGGAGTTTTAAGGTTTCGTACGGTGTTGTTAGGTGTTCTTAGGAGTTTTAAGGCGTCCTAAGTTATACGAACATGCTTTTCAAGGTGCTAATGTGCATACAGAGTCGTAAGATGTCCTAAGTTGTCGTGCGATGTTCTAAGGAATCGGACGAATTCATTAGGTGTGTTATGGAGTTTTAAGTTTACGTACGATACTGTAAGGTGTTGTTAGGAGTTGTGTGGTGTTGTACAATATACCAACATGCTTTACAAGGTGCTAATATGGCATACAGAGCCGTAATATATTCTAAGTTGACGTACGATGTTTAAATGACTCGGAGGAATTCATTAGGTTTATTATGGAATTTTAAGGTTTCTTACGGTGATGTAAGGTGTTCTTAGGAGTTTTAAGGCGTCCTAAGTTTAACTAACGTGCTTTTCAAGGTGCTAATGTGCATACAGAGTCGTAAGATGACCTAAGTTGTCGTAGATGTTCAAAACACTCAGACGAATTCATTAGGTGTATTATGAAGTTTTAAGTTTATGTACGGTACTGTAAGGTGTTGTTAGGAGTTGTGTGGTGTTGTACATTATACCAACATGCTTTTCAAGGTGCTAATATGGCATACAGAGCCGTAATATATTCTAAGTTGCCGTACGATGTTTAAATGACTCGGAGGATTTCATTAGGTTTATTATAGAGTTTTAAGGTTTCGTATGGTGTTATTAGGTTTTCTTAGGAGTTTGAAGGCGTCCTAAGTTATACTAACGTGCTTTTCAAGGTGCTAATATGCAAACAGAGTCGTAAGATGTCCTAAGTTGCCGTACGATGTTCAAAGGATTTAGACGATTTCATTAGGTTTATTATGGAGTTTTAAGGTTTCGTACAGTGTTATTAGGTGTTCTTAGGAGTTTTAAGGCGTCCTAAGTTATACGAACGTGCTTTTCAAGGTGCTAATGTGCATACAGAGTCGTAAGATGTCCTAAGTTGTCGTGCGATGTTCTAAGGAATCGGACGAATTCATTAGGTGTGTTATGGAGTTTTAAGTTTACGTATGATACTGTAAGGTGTTGTTAGGAGTTGTGTGGTGTTGTACATTATACCAAGATGCTTTTCAAGGTGCTAATATGGCATACAGAGCCGTAAGATATTCTAAGTTGACGTACGATGTTTAAATGACTCGGAGGAATTCATTAGGTATATTATGGAGTTTTAAGGTTTCGTACGGTGATGTAAGGTGTTCTTAGGAGTTTTAAGGCGTCCTAAGTTATAATAACGTGCTTTTCAAGGTGCTAATGTGCATACAGTGTCGTAAGATGTCCTAAGTTGTCGTACGATGTTCAAAGGACTCAGACGAATTCATTAAGTGTATTATGGAGTTTTAAGTTTACGTACGGTACTGTAAGGTGTTGTTTGGGGTTATGTGGTGTTGTACATTATGCCAACATGCTTTTCAAGGTGCTAATATGGCATACAGAGCCGTAATATATTCTAAGTTGCCGTACAATGTTTAAATGACTCGAAGGAATTAATTCGGTTTCTTATGGAGTTTTAAGATTTTGTACGGTGATGTAAGGTGTTCTTAGGAGTTTTAAGGCGTCCTAAGTTATACTAACATGCTTTTCAAGGTGCTAATGTGCATACAGAGTCGTAAGATGTCCTAAGTTGTCGTAGATGTTCAAAACACTCAGACGAATTCATTAGGTGTATTATGGAGTTTTAAGTTTATGTACGGTACTTTAAGGTGTTGTTAGGAGTTGTGTGGTGTTGTACATTATACTAACATGCTTTTCAAGGTGCGAATGTGGCATATAGAGCCGTAAGTTATTCTAAGTTGCCGGACGATGTTTAAATGGCTCGGAGGATTTCATTAGGTTTATTATGGAGTTTTAAGGATTCGTATGGTGTTATTAGGTGTTCTTAGGAGTTTTAAGGCGTCCTAAGTTATACTAACGTGCTTTTCAAGGTGCTAATATTCAAACAGAGTCGTAAGATGTCCTAAGTTGTCTTACGATGTTCAAAGGACTTAGACGATTTCATTAGGTTTATTATGGAGTTTTAAGGTTTCGTACGGTGTTGTTAGGTGTTCTTAGGAGTTTTAAGGCTTCCTAAGTTATACGAACGTGCTTTTCTAGGTGCTAATGTGCATACAGAGTCGTAAGATGTCATAAGTTGTCGTGCGATGTTCTGAGGAATCGGACGAATTCATTAGGTGTGTTATGGAGTTTTAAGTTTACGTACGATACTGTAAGGTGTTGTTAGGAGTTGTGTGGTGTTGTACATTATACTAACATGCGTTTCAATGTGCTAATGTGGCATACAGAGCCGTAAGATATTCTAAGTTGACGTACGATGTTTAAATGACTCGGAGGAATTCATTAGATTTATTATGGAGTTTTAAGGTTTCGTACGGTGATGTAAGGTGTTCTTATGAGTTTTAAGGCGTCCTAAGTTATACTAACGTGCTTTTCAAGTTGCTAATGTGCAAACAGAGTCGTAAGATGTCCTAAGTTGTCGTACGATGTTCAAAGGACTTAGACGAGTTCATTAGGTTAATTATGGAGTTTTAAGGTTTCGTACGGTGTTGTTAGGTGTTCTTAGGAGTTTTAAGGCGTCCTAAGTTATACGAACGTGCTTTTCAAGGTGCTAATGTGCATACAGAGTCGTAAGATGTCCTAAGTTGTCGTGCGATGTTCTAAGGAATCGGACGAATTCATTAGGTGTGTTTTGGAGTTTTAAGTTTACGTACGATACTGTAAGGTGTTGTTAGGAGTTGTGTGGTGTTGTACATCATACCAACATGCTTTTCAAGGTGCTAATATGGCATACAGAGCCGTAAGATATTCTAAGTTGACGTACGATGTTTAAATGACTCGGAGGAATTCATTAGGTTTATTATCGAGTTTTAAGGATTCGTACGGTGATGTAAGGTGTTCTTAGGAGTTTTAAGGCGTCCTAAGTTATACTCACGTGCTTTTCAAGGTGGTAATGTGCATACAGAGTCGTAAGATGTCCTAAGTTGTCGTACGATGTTCAAAGAACATAGACGATTTCAATAGGTTTATTATGGAGGTTTAAGGTTTCGTACGGTGTTGTTAGGTGTTCTTAGGAGTTTTAAGGCGTCCTAAGTTATACGAACGTGCTTTTCAAGGTGCTAATGTGCATACAGAGTCGTAAGATGTCCTAAGTTGTCGTGCGATGTTCTAAGGAATCGGACGAATTCATTAGGTGTGTTATCGAGTTTTAAGTTTACGTACGATACTGTAAGGTGTTGTTAGGAATTGTGTGGTGTTGTACATTATACCAACATTCTTTTCAAGTTGCTAATATGGCATACAGAGCCGTAAGATATTCTAAGTTGACGTACGATGTTTAAATCACTCGGAGGAATTCATTAGGTTTATTATCGTGTTTTAAGGATTCGTACGGTGATGTAAGGTGTTCTTAGGAGTTTTAAGGCGTCCTAAGTTATACTAACGTGCTTTTCTAGGTGCTAATGTGCATACAGAGTCGTAAGATGTCCTAAGTTGTCGTACGATGTTCAAAGGACTTAGACGATTTCATTAGGTTTATTATGGAGTTTTAAGGTTTCGTACTGTGTTGTTAGGTGTTCTTAGGAGTTTTAAGGCGTCGTAAGTTATACGAACGTGCTTTTCAAGGTGCTAATGTGCATACAGAGTCGTAAGATGTCCTAAGTTGTCGTGCGATGTTCTAAGGAATCGGACGAATTCATTAGGTGTGTTTTGGAGTTTTAAGTTTACGTACGATACTGTAAGGTGTTGTTAGGAGTTGTGTGGTGTTGTACATCATACCAACATGCTTTTCAAGGTGCTAATATGGCATACAGAGCCGTAAGATATTCTAAGTTGACTTACGATGTTTAAATGACTCGGAGGAATTCATTAGGTTTATTATCGAGTTTTAAGGATTCGTACGGTGATGTAAGGTGTTCTTAGGAGTTTTAAGGCGTCCTAAGTTATACTAACGTGCTTTTCAAGGTGGTAATGTGCATACAGAGTCGTAAGATGTCCTAAGTTGTCGTACGATGTTCAAAGAACATAGACGATTTCAATAGGTTTATTATGGAGTTTTAAGGTTTCGTACGGTGTTGTTAGGTGTTCTTAGGAGTTTTAAGGCGTCCTAAGTTATACGAACGTGCTTTTCAAGGTGCTAATGTGCATACAGAATCGTAAGATGTCCTAAGTTGTCGTACGATGTTCTAAGGAATCGGACGAATTCATTAGGTGTGTTATGGAGTTTTAAGTTTACGTACGATACTGTAAGGTGTTGTTAGGAGTTGTGTGGTGTTGTACATTATACCAACATGCTTTTCAAGGTGCTAATATGGCATACAGAGCCGTAAGATATTCTAAGTTGACGTACGATGTTTAAATCACTCGGAGGAATTCATTAGGTTTATTATCGTGTTTTAAGGATTCGTACGGTGATGTAAGGTGTTCTTAGGAGTTTTAAGGCGTCCTAAGTTATACTAACGTGCTTTTCAAGGTGCTAATGTGCATACAGAGTCGTAAGATGTCCTAAGTTGTCGTACGATGTTCAAAGGACTCAGACGAATTCATTAAGTGTATTATGGAGTTTTAAGTTTACGTACGGTACTGTAAGGTGTGGTTTGGGGTTGTGTGGTGTTGTACATTATGCCAACATGCTTTTCAAGGTGCTAATATGGCATACAGAGCCGTAATATATTCTAAGTTGTCGTACGATGTTTAAATGACTCGGAGGAATTCATTCGGTTTCTTATGAAGTTTTAAGGTTTCGTATGGTGATGTAAGGTGTTCTTAGGAGTTTTAAGCCGTCCTAAGTTATACTAACGTGCTTTTCAAGGTGCTAATTTGCATACAGAGTCGTAAGATGTCCTAAGTTGTCGTAATGTTCAAAACACTCAGACGAATTCATTAGGTGTATTATGAAATTTTAAGTTTATGTACGGTACTTTAAGGTGTTGTTAGGAGTTGTGTGGTGTTGTACATTATACCAACATGCTTTTCAAGGTGCTAATACGGCATACAGAGCCGTAATATATTCAAGTTGCCGTACGATGTTTAAATGACTCGGAGGATTTCATTAGGTTTATTATGGAGTTTTAAGGTTTCGTATGGTGTTATTAGGTGTTCTTAGGAGTTTTAAGGCGTCCTAAGTTATACTGACGTGCTTTTCAAGGTGCTAATATGCAAACAGAGTCGTAAGATGTCCTAAGTTGTTGTACGATGTTCAAAGGACTTAGACGATTTCATTAGGTTTATTATGGAGTTTTAAGGTTTCGTACGGTGTTGTTAGGTGTTCTTAGGAGTTTTAAGGCTTCCTAAGTTATACGAACGTGCTTTTCTAGGTGCTAATGTGCATACAGAGTCGTAAGATGTCCTAAGTTGTCGTGCGATGATCTAAGGAATCGGACGAATTCATTAGGTGTGTTATGGAGTTTTAAGTTTACGTACGATACTGTAAGGTGTTGTTAGGAGTTGTGTGGGGTTGTACATTATACCAACACGCTTTTCAAGGTGCTAATATGGCATACAGAGCCGTAAGATATTCTAAGTTGACGTACGATGTTTAAATGACTCGGAGGAATTCATTAGGTTTATTATCGAGTTTTAAGGATTCGTACGGTGATGTAAGGTGTTCTTAGGAGTTTTAAGGCGTCCTAAGTTATACTAACGTGCTTTTCAAGGTGCTAATGTGCATACATAGTCGTAAGATGTCCTAAGTTGTCGTACGATGTTCAAAGGACTCAGACGAACTCATTAAGTGTATTAAGGAGTTTTAAGTTTACGTACGGTACTGTAACGTGTTGTTTGGGATTGTGTGGTGTTGTACATTCTGCCAACATGCTTTTCAAGGTGCTAATAAGGCATACAGAGCCGTAATATATTCTAAGTTGCCGTACGATGTTTAAATGACTCGGAGGAATTCATTCGGTTTCTTATGAAGTTTTAAGGTTTCGTACGGTGATGTAAGGTGTTCTTAAGAGTTTTAAGGCGTCCTAAGTTATACTAACGTGCTTTTCAAGGTGCTAAATGTGCATACCAAGTCGTAAGATGTCCTAAGTTGTCGTAGATGTTTAAAACACTCAGACGAATCCATTATGTGTATTATGAAGTTTTAAGTTTATATACGGTACTTTAAGGTGTTGTTACGAGTTGTGTGGTGTTGTACATTATACCAACATGCTTTTCAAGGTGCTAATACGGCATACAGAGCCGTAATATATTCAAGTTGCCGTACGATGTTTAAATGACTCGGAGGATTTCATTAGGTTTATTATGGAGTTTTAAGGTTTCGTATGGTGTTATTAGGTGTTCTTAGGAGTTTTAAGGCGTCCTAAGTTATACTGACGTGCTTTTCAAGGTGCTAATATGCAAATAGAGTCGTAAGATGTCTTAAGTTGCCGTACGATGTTCAAAGGACTTAGACGATTTCATTAGGTTTATTATGGGGTTTTAAGGTTTCGTACGGTGTTGTTAGGTGTTCTTAGGAGTTTTAAGGCTTCCTAAGTTATACGAACGTGCTTTTCTAGGTGCTAATGTGCATACAGAGTCGTAAGATGTCCTAAGTAGTCGTACGATGTTCAAAGGACTCAGACGAATTCACTAGGTGTTGTTAGGAGTTGTGGGGTGTTCTACATTATGCCAACATGCTTTTCAAGGTGCTAATATGGCATACAGAGCCGTAATATATTCTAAGTTGCCTTACGATGTTTAAATGACTCGGAGGAATTCATTGCGTTTATTATGGAGTTTTAAGGTTTCATACAGTGATGTAAGGTGTTCTTAGGAGTTTTAAGGCGTCCTAAGTTATACGAACGTGCTTATCAAGGTGCTAATGTGCATACAGAGTCGTAAGATGTCCTAAGTTTTCGTATGATGTTCAAAAGACTCAGATGAATACATTATGTGTATTATGGAGTTTTAAGTTTACGTACGGTACTGTAAGGTGTTGTACATTATACCAACATGCTTTTCAAGGTGCTAATGTGACATACAGAGCCGTAAGATATTCTAAGTTGTCGTACGATGTTTAAATAACTCGGAGGAATTCATTAGGTTTATTATGGACTTTTAAGGTTTCATACGGTGATGTAAGGTGTTCTTAGGAGTTTTAAGGCGTCCTAAGTTATACTAACGTGCTTTTCAAGGTGCTAATGAGCTTACAGAGTCGTAAGATGTCCCAAGTTGTCGTATGATGTTCAAAGGACTCAGATGAATACATTAGGTGTATTATGGAGTTTTAAGTTTACGTACGGTACTGTAAGGTGTTGTTAGGAGTTGTGTGGTGTTGTACATTATACCAACATGCTTTTCAATGTGCGAATGTGGCATACAGAGCCGTAAGATATTCTAAGTTGTCGTACGATGTTTAAATGACTCGGTGGAATTCATTAGGTTTATTATGGAGTTTTAAGATTTCGTATGGTGTTGTTAGGTGTTCTTAGGAGTTTTAAGGCGTCCAAAGTTATACTAACGTGCTTTTCAAGGTGGTAATGTGCAAACAGAGTCGTAAGATGTCGTAAGTTGCCGTAAGATGTCTTAGGTTTATTATGGAGTTTTAAGGTTTCGTACGGTGATGTAAGGTCTTCTTAGGAGTTTTAAGACGTGCTAAGTTATATTAACGTGCTTTTCAAGGTGCTAATGTGCATACAGAGTCGTAAGATGTCGTAAGTTGTCGTACGATATTCAAAGGACTCAGACGAATTCACTAGGTGTATTATGGAGTTTTAAGTTTACGTACGGTATTGTAAGGTGTTGTTAGGAGTTGTGTGGTGTTGTACATTATACCAACATGCTTTTCAAGGTGCGAATGTGGCATACAGAGCCGTAAGATATTCTAAGTTGTCGTACGATGTTTAAATGACTCGGTGGAATTCATTAGGTTTATTATGGAGTTTTAAGATTTTGTATGGTGTTGTTAGGTGTTCTTAGGAGTTTTAAGGCGTCCAAAGTTATACTAACGTGCTTTTCAAGGTGGTAATGTGCAAACAGAGTCGTAAGATGTCGTAAGTTGCCGTAAGATGTCTTAGGTTTATTATGGAGTTTTAAGGTTTCGTACGGTGATGTAAGGTCTTCTTAGGAGTTTTAAGACGTGCTAAGTTATATTAACGTGCTTTTCAAGGTGCTAATGTGCATACAGAGTCGTAAGATGTCCTAAGTTGTCGTACGATATTCAAAGTACTCAGACGAATTCACTAGGTGTATTATGGAGTTTTAATTTACGTACGGTATTGTAAGGTGTTGTTAGGAGTTGTGTGGTGTTGTACATTATACCAACATGCTTTTCAAGGTGCGAATGTGGCATACAGAGCCGTAAGATATTCTAAGTTGCCGTACGATGTTTAAATAACTCGGAGGAATTCATTAGGTTTATTATGGAGTTTTAAGGTTTTATACGGTGATGTAAGGTGTTCTTAGGAGTTTTAAGACGTCCTAAGTTATACTAACGTGCTTTTCAAGGTGCTACTGTGCTTACAGAGTCGTAAGATGTCCTAAGTTGTCGTACGATGTTCAAAGGACTCAGACGAATTCATTAGGTGTATTATGGAGTTTTAAGTTTACGTACGGTACTGTAAGGTGTTGTGTGGTGTTGTAGATTATACCAACATGCTTTTCAAGGTGCTAATGTGGCATATATAGCCGTAAGATATTCTAAGTTGCCGTACGATGTTTGAATGACTCGGTGGAATTAATTAGGTTTATTATGGAGTTTTAAGATTTCTTACGTTGATGTAAGGTGTTCTTAGGAGTTTTAAGGCGTCCTAAGTTATAATAACGTGCTTTTCAAGGGGCTAATGTGCATACAGAGCGTAAGATGTCCTAATTTGTCGTACGATGTTCAAAGGACTCAGACGAATACAATAGGTGTATTATGGAGTTTTTAGTTTACGTACTGTACTGTAAGGTGTTGTTAGGAGTTGTGTGGTGTTGTACATTATACCAACATGCTTTTCAAGGTGCGAATGTGGCATACAGAGCCGTAAGGTGTTCTTAGGAGTTTTAAGGTGTCCTAAGTTATACTAACGTGCTTTTCAAGGTGCTAATGTGCATACAGAGTCGTAAGATGTCCTAAGTTGTCGTACGATGTTCAAAGGACTCAGACGAATTAAATAGGTGTATTATGGTGTTTTAAGTTTACGTACGGTACTGTAAGGTGTTGTTAGGAGTTGTGTGGTGTTGTACATTATACCAACATGCTTTTCAAGGTGCGAATGTGGCATACAGAGCCGTAAGATATTCTAAGTTGCCGTACGGTGTTTAAATAACTCGGAGGAATTCATTAGGTTTATTATGGAGTTTTATGGTTTCATACGGTGATGTAAGGTGTTCTTAGGAGTTTTAAGACGTCCTAAGTTATACTAACGTGCTTTTCAAGGTGCTACTGTGCTTACAGAGTCGTAAGATGTCCTAAGTTGTCGTACGATGTTCAACGGACTCAGACGAATTCATTAGGTGTATTATGGAGTTTTAAGTTTACGTACGGTACTGTAAGGTGTTGTGTGGTGTTGTAGATTATACCAACATGCTTTTCAAGGTGCTAATGTAGCATATAGAGCCGTAAGATATTCTAAGTTGCCGTACGATGTTTGAATGACTCGGAGGAATTAATTAGGTTTATTATGGAGTTTTAAGATTTCTTACGTTGATGTAAGGTGTTCTTAGGAGTTTTAAGGCGTCCTAAGTTATACTAACGTGCTTTTCATGGTGCTAATGTGCATACAGAGTCGTAAGATGTCCTAAGTTGTCGTACGATGTTCAAAGGACTCAGACGAATTCAATAGGTGTATTATGGAGTTTTAAGTTTACGTACGGTACTGTAAGGTGTTGTTAGGAGTTGTGTGGTGTTGTACATTATACCAACATGCTTTTCAAGGTGCGAATGTGGCATACAGAGCCATAAGATATTCTAAGTTGCCGTACGATGTTTAAATGACTCGGAGGAATTCATTAGGTTTATTATGGAGTTTTAAGATTTCGTATGATGTTGTTAGGTGTTCTTAGGAGTTTTAAGGCGTTCTAACTTATACTAACGTGCTTTTTTTGGGTAATGGGTTACCCCGGTGATTCTATTATAAAGACAACCGTCAATGAAGTACAAGTAGTGAGGAAGCGTTCCACACTAGTTCATCTACGGGTCAGGCCCCACATAGGTGAACATAAAACAGAACCAACAAGAAAAAACCAAGACAAACCAAACAAACTAGCCTACCACATATTAATGACACAAACAAAATCTAAATAAAAACCATTCCATCAGCCGCCGTCATCAAAAGTGTAGGTTCCACCACAAAGACACCACAAACAATTTTGCCAGCAGATCAAGTCCCTAGTAATCCAGAATATCAGACAAACCATTAACACCCGATGTAGAAGGGGTACCTGCCCTTTTAGTAGACGCTGGAGATTCTAGCGCCATGGCCATGTTCATCATAAACCTTGCCGTCCCATTATCCACCTCTAGAACCTCATCCACTTCTGAATCCGAGTCCAACCTAGAGATTTCATTATCCCTTTTCCCTGTCACCTGATTTTTAACATTTTGCACTTCCTTCCCTTTTTTATTAACTGGACGATACTCGAATTGGGGTTTTTTTAAAGCAACCCCAAATCTTTTTGCAGCCTTCTTATCCTTTACTTCCTTCAAACCGTCATCATCCTCTCTAGCCTTTGTATTCTACTCATGCTTAGTCGTCTTAGGGCATTCAACATCATTATGGCCAAAAACACAACAATGAGCACATCTTGGAGGCTTCCAATCATACTCAACCTTCACATTTGCTGCTCCAAACTCATCCCCCTCTAATTCCGGAATAGCAATAGATATCTCCTCCTTAAACCCCGCATCCGCCGAGATCTCAACCAAAGCTCTTGCAAAACTACTTCTACCCCACGTATTTACACACATGGAGCTTGTGAATGAATCCAACAACTTCGGAGTTCCAATTTGAGAAACCAAAAGACTCAAACCAACATCAGAATAAGCTACCAACGGAATATCATGTAATTTTACCCAAACAGACACATTCTTGAGATCATCCTTGTGTAGCTTTGTGTTAGGGGACCAGACATTCAGAATAATTGGTTTATTACGAATTATCAAAGGACCTGCTTCAATCACATCCATCATCCCCTTCCTATCATTAAACTTAAAGAAGAAAAAACCATTTGCATTCATCATTGCCTTTTGCAAGCCAAATTTTTTCCAATGAGTTTTAGCAAAGTATTCAACCACTGGATATGCTAGCCTATCCCCCAAAAAGTAGCCATACAAAGTAAATTCAAGCTTATTACACATCATACGCACAGTCTCTTTGGGTAAAACAACATCAAAATCTTGTTTCTTCTCCTCATTCACCATATAACGAAAATTAACTGGCGTTGCAGGTAAGTCAGACTTTGGTTGAACAATAGCAGCATACGTTGTATTCAAACCAGACTTACCCGGCGCATCATTCACATTAGTCGCATGAGCATGAGAACTATCAGATGCATCAGCCGTATGAACATTAGATGACAAAGTCGTGTGAGCTGAATCATTCTTATGAGGTGAATCAGCCGTATGACTTGTTGCATCATTCTTCTTAGCCGTGTCAACCCCATGAGGCGGATTAGGGTTTAAGGATGAAACCCTAGTAGCCTTTTCCTTCTTCAACAAATTACAACGTGGATTGCCATCAATCTTTAGCACCTTACTAGCCAAATTGCCACCCTCCATACTCGTTTTTATAATCAGAAACGAATCTGATCGTACAAACCCAAGAAAAAACGGCCAAAGAACAAGAAAAACGAAATAAATAACCAAACCAAGATTCAAGAGCCAAGAATCAAGATTCAAGAAACAAGAATCAAGAATCAAGCTTCATGAACCAATTGCCAAATTCGTCCCTCTCTTTCAGCCGCCACAAACGCTAATCACGATCAGAAAAACCCTAACCACGATTAGAATTCAGCAAGCTCAAAACCTCTATTCTCTCGAAAAAGATCAAATCCAAGAACACCAACGCAGCAAAGCATCTTTATACTAACGTGCTTTTCAAGGTGCTAATGTGCAAACAGAGTCGTAAGATGTCCTAAGTTGCCGTACGATGTTCAAAGGACTTAGACGATTTCATTAGGTTTATTATGGAGTTTTAAGGTTTCGTACGGTGTTTTTTGGTGTTCTTAGGAGTTTTAAGGCGTCCTAAGTTATACGAACGTGCTTTTTAAGGTGCTAATGTGCATACAGAGTCGTAAGATGTCCTAAGTTGTCGTGCGATGTTCTAAGGACTCGAACGAATTCATTATGTGTATTATGGAGTTTTAAGTTTACGTACGATACTGTAAGGTGTTGTTACGAGTTGTGTGGTGTTCTATATTATACCAACATGCTTTTCAAGGTGCGAATGTGGCATATATAGCCGTAAGATATTCTAAGTTGTCGTACGATGTTTAAATGACTCGGAGGAATTCATTCGGTTTATTATGGAGTTTTAAGGTTTCGTTCGGTGATGTAAGGTGTTCTTAGGAGTTTTAAGGCGTTCTAAGTTATACTAACGTGCTTTTCAAGGTGCTAATGTGCAAACAGAGTCGTAAGATGTCCTAAGTTGCCGTACGATGTTCAAACGACTTCGACGATTTCATTAGGTTTATTATGGAGTTTTAAGGTTTCGTACGGTGTTGTTTGGTGTTCTTAGGAGTTTTACGGCATCCTAAGTTATACGAATGTGCTTTTTAAGATGCTAATGTGCATACAGAGTCGTAAGAGGTCCTAAGTTGTCGTGCGATGTTCTAAGGACTCAGACGAATTCAATAGGTGTATTATGGAGTTTTAAGTTTACGTACGGTACTGTAAGGTGTTGTTAGGAGTTGTGTGGTGTTGTAAAAATTACCAACATGCTTTTCATGCTGCGAATATGGCATACAGAGCAGTAAGATATTCTAATTTATCGTACGATGTTTAAATGACTTGGAGGAATTCATTAGGTTTATTATGGAGTTTTAAGGTTTCGTACGGTGTTGTAAGGTGTTCTTAGGAGTTTTAAGGCGTCCTAAGTTATACTAACGTGCTTTTCAAGGTGTAATGTACATACATAGTCGTAAGATGTCCTAAGTAGTCGTACGATGTACAAAGGACTCAGACGAATTCATTAGGTGTATTATGGAGTTTTAAGTTTACGTACAGTACTGTAAGGTGTTGTTAGGAGTTGTGTGGTGTTGTACATTATACCAACATGCTTTTCAAGGTGTGAATGTGGCATATAGAGCCGTAAGATATTCTAAGTTGCCGTATGATGTTTAAATGACTCGGAGGAATTCATTAGGTTTATTATGGAGTTTTAAGATTTCGTATGGTGTTGTTAGGTGTTCTTAGGAGTTTTAAGGCGTCCTAAGTTATACTAACGTGCTTTTCAAGGTGCTAATGTGCAAACAGAGTCGTAAGATGTCCTAAGTTGTCGTACGATGTTCAAAGGACTTAGACGATTTCATTAGGTTTATTATGGAGTTTTAAGGTTTCGTACGGTGTTTTTTGGTGTTCTTAGGAGTTTTAAGGCGTCCTAAGTTATACGAACGTGCTTTTTAAGGTGCTAATGTGCATACAGAGTCGTAAGATGTCCTAAGTTGTCGTGCGATGTTCTAAGGACTCGAACGAATTCATTATGTGTATTATGGAGTTTTAAGTTTACGTACGATACTGTAAGGTGTTGTTACGAGTTGTGTGGTGTTCTATATTATACCAACATGCTTTTCAAGGTGCGAATGTGGCATATATAGCCGTAAGATATTCTAAGTTGTCGTATGATGTTTAAATGACTCGGAGGAATTCATTAGGTTTATTATGGAGTTTTAAGATTTCGTATGGTGTTGTTAGGTGTTCTTAGGAGTTTTAAGGCGTCCTAAGTTATAATAACGTGCTTTTCAAGGTGCTAATGTGCAAACAGAGTCGTAAGATGTCCTAAGTTGCCGTACGATGTTCAAAGGACTTAGACGATTTCATTAGGTTTATTATGGAGTTTTAAGGTTTCGTACGGTGTTTTTTGGTGTTCTTAGGAGTTTTACGGCATCCTAAGTTATACGAATGTGCTTTTTAAGATGCTAATGTGCATACAGAGTCGTAAGAGGTCCTAAGTTGTCGTGCGATGTTCTAAGGACTCAGACGAATTCAATAGGTGTATTATGGAGTTTTAAGTTTACGTACGGTACTGTAAGGTGTTGTTAGGAGTTGTGTGGTGTTGTACAAATTACCAACATGCTTTTCATGCTGCGAATATGGCATACAGAGCAGTAAGATATTCTAATTTATCGTACGATGTTTAAATGACTTGGAGGAATTCATTAGGTTTATTATGGAGTTTTAAGGTTTCGTACGGTGTTGTAAGGTGTTCTTAGGAGTTTTAAGGCGTCCTAAGTTATACTAACGTGCTTTTCAAGGTGTAATGTACATACATAGTCGTAAGATGTCCTAAGTAGTCGTACGATGTACAAAGGACTCAGACGAATTCATTAGGTGTATTATGGAGTTTTAAGTTTACGTACAGTACTGTAAGGTGTTGTTAGGAGTTGTGTGGTGTTGTACATTATACCAACATGCTTTTCAAGGTGTGAATGTGGCATATAGAGCCGTAAGATATTCTAAGTTGCCGTATGATGTTTAAATGACTCGGAGGAATTCATTAGGTTTATTATGGAGTTTTAAGATTTCGTATGGTGTTGTAAGGTGTTCTTAGGAGTTTTAAGGAGTCCTAAGTTATACTAACTGCTTTTCAAGGTGTAATGTACATACATAGTCGTAAGTTGTCCTAAGTAGTCGTACGATGTACAAAGGACTCAGACGAATTCATTAGGTGTATTATGGAGTTTTAAGTTTACGTACAGTACTGTAAGGTGTTGTTAGGAGTTGTGTGGTGTTGTACATTATACCAACATGCTTTTCAAGGTGTGAATGTGGCATATAGAGCCGTAAGATATTCTATGTTGCCGTATGATGTTTAAATGACTCGGAGGAATTCATTAGGTTTATTATGGAGTTTTAAGATTTCGTATGGTGTTGTTAGGTGTTCTTAGGAGTTTTAAGGCGTCCTAAGTTATACTAACGTGCTTTTCAAGGTGCTAATGTGCAAACAGAGTCGTAAGATGTCCTAAGTTGCCGTACGATGTTCAAAGGACTTAGACGATTTCATTATGTTTATTATGGAGTTTTAAGTTTACGTACAGTACTGTAAGGTGTTGTTAGGAGTTGTGTGGTGTTGTACATTATACCAACATGCTTTTCAAGGTGTGAATGTGGCATATAGAGCCGTAAGATATTCTAAGTTGCCGTATGATGTTTAAATGACTCGGAGGAATTCATTTGGTTTATTATGGAGTTTTAAGATTTCGTATGGTGTTGTTAGGTGTTCTTAGGAGTTTTAAGGCGTCCTAAGTTATACTAACGTGCTTTTCAAGGTGCTAATGTGCAAACAGAGTCGTAAGATGTCCTAAGTTGCCGTACGATGTTCAAAGGACTTCGACGATTTCATTAGGTTTATTATGGAGTTTTAAGGTTTCGTACGGTGTTGTTTGGTGTTCTTAGGAATTTTAAGGCATCCTGAGTTATACAATTGTGCTTTTTAAGGTGCTAATGTGCATACAGAGTCGTAAGAGGTCCTAAGTTGTCGTGCGATGTTCTAAGGACTCAGACGAATTCAATAGGTGTATTATGGAGTTTTAAGTTTACGTACGGTACTATAAGGTGTTGTTAGGAGTTGTGTGGTGTTGTACAAATTACCAACATGCTTTTCAAGCTGCGAATGTGGCATACAGAGCAGTAAGATATTCTAATTTATCGTACGATGTTTAAATGACTTGGAGGAATTCATTAGGTTTATTATGGAGTTTTAAGGTTTCGTACGGTGTTGTAAGGTGTTCTTAGGAGTTTTAAGGCGTCCTAAGTTATACTAAATGCTTTTCAAGGTGTAATGTACATACATAGTCGTAAGATGTCCTAAGTAGTCGTACGATGTACAAAGGACTCAGACGAATTCATTAGGTGTATTATGGAGTTTTAAGTTTACGTACAGTTCTGTAAGGTGTTGTTAGGAGTTGTGTGGTGTTGTACATTATACCAACATGCTTTTCAAGGTGTGAATGTGGCATATAGAGTCGTAAGATATTCTAAGTTGCCGTATGATGTTTAAATGACTCGGAGTAATTCATTAGGTTTATTATGGAGTTTTAAGATTTCGTATGGTGTTGTTAGGTGTTCTTAGGAGTTTTAAGGCGTCCTAAGTTATACTAACGTGCTTTTCAAGGTGCTAATGTGCAAACAGAGTCGTAAGATGTCCTAAGTTGCCGTACGATGTTCAAAGGACTTAGACGATTTCATTAGGTTTATTATGGAGTTTTAAGGTTTCGTACGGTGTTTTTTGGTGTTCTTAGGAGTTTTAAGGCGTCCTAAGTTATACGAACGTGCTTTTCAAGGTGCTAATGTGCAAACAGAGTCGTAAGATGTCCTAAGTTGTCGTACGATGTTCAAAGGACTTCGACGATTTCACTAGGTTTATTATGGAGTTTTAAGGTTTCGTACGGTGTTGTAAGGTGTTCTTAGGAGTTTTAAGGCGTCCTAAGTTATACTAACGTGCTTTTCAAGGTGTAATGTACATACATAGTCGTAAGATGTCCTAAGTATTCGTACGATGTACAAAGGACTCGAACGAATTCATTATGTGTATTATGGAGTTTTAAGTTTACGTACGATACTGTAAGGTGTTGTTACGAGTTGTGTGGTTTTCTATATTATACCAACATGCTTTTCAAGGTGCGAATGTGGCATATATAGCCGTAAGATATTCTAAGTTGTCTTACGATGTTTAAATGACTCGGAGGAATTCATTCGGTTTATTATGGAGTTTTAAGGATTCGTTCGGTGATGTAAGGTGTTCTTAGGAGTTTTAAGGCGTTCTAAGTTATACTAACGTGCTTTTCAAGGTGCTAATGTGCAAACAGAGTCGTAAGATGTCCTAAGTTGCCGTACGATGTTCAAAGGACTTCGACGATTTCATTAGGTTTATTATGGAGTTTTAAGGTTTCGTACGGTGTTGTTTGGTGTTCTTAGGAGTTTTAAGGCATCCTAAGTTATACGAATGTGCTTTTTAAGGTGCTAATGTGCATACAGAGTCGTAAGAGGTCCTAAGTTGTCGTGCAATGTTCTAAGGACTCAGACGAATTCAATAGGTGTATTATGGAGTTTTAAGTTTACGTACGGTACTGTAAGGTGTTGTTAGGAGTTGTGTGGTGTTGTACAAATTACCAACATGCTTTTCAAGCTGCGAATGTGGCATACAGAGATATAAGATATTCTAATTTATCGTATGATGTTTAAATGACTTGCAGGAATTCATTAGGTTTATTATGGAGTTTTAAGGTTTCGTACGGTGTTGTAAGGTGTTCTTAGGAGTTTTAAGGCGTCCTAAGTTATACTAAATGCTTTTCAAGGTGTAATGTACATACATAGTCGTAAGATGTCCTAAGTAGTCGTACGATGTACAAAGGACTTAGACGAATTCATTAGGTGTATTATGGAGTTTTAAGTTTACGTACAGTACTGTAAGGTGTTGTTAGGAGTTGTGTGGTGTTGTACATTATACCAACATGCTTTTTTTTTGGGTAAAGGATGCTTTTCAAGGTGTGAATGTGGCATATAGAGCCGTAAGATATTCTAAGTTGCCGTATGATGTTTAAATGACTCGGAGTAATTCATTAGGTTTATTATGGAGTTTTAAGATTTCGTATGGTGTTGTTAGGTGTTCTTAGGAGTTTTAAGGCGTCCTAAGTTATACTAACGAGCTTTTCAAGGTGTAATGTACATACATAGTCGTAAGATGTCCTAAGTTGTCGTAAGATGTTCAAAGGACTTCGATGATTTCATTAGGTTTATTATGGAGTTTTAAGGTTTCGTACGGTGTTGTTAGGTCTTCTTAGGAGTTTTAGGGCGTCCTAAGTTATACGAACGTGCTTTTCAAGGTCCTAATGTGCATACAGAGTCGTAAGATGTCCTAAGTTGTCGTGCGATGTTCTAAGGACTCGGACGAATTCATTAGGTGTATTATGTAGTTTTTAGTTTACGTACGGTACTGTAAGGTGTTATGTGGTGTTGTACATTATACCAACATGCTTTTCAAGGTGCTAATGTGGCATACAGAGCCGTAAGATATTCTAAGTTGTCGTACATTGTTTATATGACTCGAAGGAATTCATTAGGTTTATTATGGAGTTTTAAGGTTTCGTACGGTGATGTAAGGTGTTCTTAGGAGTTTTCAAGGTGTAATGTGCATACAGAGTGGTAAGATGTCCTAAGTTGTCGAATGATGTTCAAAGGACTTCGACGATTTCATTAGGTTTATTATGGAGTTTTAAGGTTTCGTACGGTGTTGTTAGTAGTTCTTAGGAGTTTTAAGGCGTCCTAAGTTATACGAAAGTGCTTTTCAAGGTCCTAATGTTCATACAGAGTCGTAAGATGTCCTAAGTTGTGATACGATGTTCTAAGGACTCGGACAAATTCATTAGGTGTATTATGGAGTTTTAAGTTTACGTACAGTACTGTAAGGTGTTGTTAGGAGTTGTGTGGTGTTGTACATTATACCAACATGCTTTTCAAGGTGCTAATGTTGCATACAGAGTAGTAAGATATTCTAAGTTATCGTACGATGTTTAAATGACTTGGAGGAATTCATTAGGTTTCTTATGGAGTTTTAAGGTTTCGTACTGTGTTGTAAGGTGTTCTTAGGAGTTTTAAGGCGTCCTAAGTTATAATAACTTGCTTTTTAAGGTGTAATGTACATACATAGTCGTAAGATGTCCTAAGTTGTCGTAAGATGTTCAAAGGACTTCGAGGATTTCATAAGGTTTATTATGGAGTTTTAAGTTTCGTACGGTGTTGTTAGGTGTTCTTAGGTGTTTTAAGGCGTCCTAAGTTATACTAACGAGCGATTCAAGGTGTAATGTGCATACAGAGTCGTAAGATGTCCTAAGTTGTCGTACGATGTTCAAAGGACTTTGACGATTTCATTAGGTTTATTATGGAGTTTTAAGGTTTCGTACGGTGTTTTTTTGGTGTTCTTAGGAGTTTTAAGGCGTCCTAAGTTATACGAACGTGCTTTTTAAGGTGCTAATGTGCATACAGAGTCGTAAGATGTCCTAACTTGTCGTGCGATGTTTTAAGGACTCGGACGAATTCATTAGGTTTATTATGGAGTTTTAAGTTTACGTACGGTACTGTAAGGTGTTGTTAGGAGTTGTGTGGTGTTGTACATTATACCAACATGCTTTTCAAGGTGCGAATGTGGCATACAGAGCCGTAAGATATTCTAAGTTGTCGTACGATTTTAAATGACTCGGAGGAATTTATTAGATTTATTACGGAGTTTAAAAGTTTCGTACGGTGTTGTAAGGTGTTCTTAGGAGTTTTAAGGCGTCCTAAGTTATACTAACGAGCTTTTCAAGGTGTAATGTACATACATAGTCATAAGATGTCCTAAGTTGTCGTAAGATGTTCAAAGGACTTCGATGATTTCATTAGGTTTATTATGGAGTTTTAAGGTTTCGTACGGTGTTGTTAGGTCTTCTTAGGAGTTTTAGGGCGTCCTAAGTTATACGAACGTGCTTTTCAAGGTCCTAATGTGCATACAGAGTCGTAAGATGTCCTAAGTTGTCGTGCGATGTTCTAAGGACTCGGACGAATTCATTAGGTGTATTATGTAGTTTTTAGTTTACGTACGGTACTGTAAGGTGTTATGTGGTGTTGTACATTATACCAACATGCTTTTCAAGGTGCTAATGTGGCATACAGAGCCGTAAGATATTCTAAGTTGTCGTACATTGTTTATATGACTCGAAGGAATTCATTAGGTTTATTATGGAGTTTTAAGGTTTCGTACGGTGATGTAAGGTGTTCTTAGGAGTTTTAAGGCGTCTTAAGTTATACTAACGTGCTTTTCAAGGTGTAATGTGCATACAGAGTGGTAAGATGTCCTAAGTTGTCGAATGATGTTCAAAGGACTTCGACGATTTCATTAGGTTTATTATGGAGTTTTAAGGTTTCGTACGGTGTTGTTAGTAGTTCTTAGGAGTTTTAAGGCGTCCTAAGTTATACGAAAGTGCTTTTCAAGGTCCTAATGTTCATACAGAGTCGTAAGATGTCCTAAGTTGTGATACGATGTTCTAAGGACTCGGACAAATTCATTAGGTGTATTATGGAGTTTTAAGTTTACGTACAGTACTGTAAGGTGTTGTTAGGAGTTGTGTGGTGTTGTACATTATACCAACATGCTTTTCAAGGTGCTAATGTTGCATACAGAGTAGTAAGATATTCTAAGTTATCGTACGATGTTTAAATGACTTGGAGGAATTCATTAGGTTTCTTATGGAGTTTTAAGGTTTCGTACTGTGTTGTAAGGTGTTCTTAGGAGTTTTAAGGCGTCCTAAGTTATAATAACTTGCTTTTTAAGGTGTAATGTACATACATAGTCGTAAGATGTCCTAAGTTGTCGTAAGATGTTCAAAGGACTTCGAGGATTTCATAAGGTTTATTATGGAGTTTTAAGTTTCGTACGGTGTTGTTAGGTGTTCTTAGGTGTTTTAAGGCGTCCTAAGTTATACTAACGAGCGATTCAAGGTGTAATGTGCATACAGAGTCGTAAGATGTCCTAAGTTGTCGTACGATGTTCAAAGGACTTTGACGATTTCATTAGGTTTATTATGGAGTTTTAAGGTTTCGTACGGTGTTTTTTTGGTGTTCTTAGGAGTTTTAAGGCGTCCTAAGTTATACGAACGTGCTTTTTAAGGTGCTAATGTGCATACAGAGTCGTAAGATGTCCTAACTTGTCGTGCGATGTTTTAAGGACTCGGACGAATTCATTAGGTTTATTATGGAGTTTTAAGTTTACGTACGGTACTGTAAGGTGTTGTTAGGAGTTGTGTGGTGTTGTACATTATACCAACATGCTTTTCAAGGTGCGAATGTGGCATACAGAGCCGTAAGATATTCTAAGTTGTCGTACGATTTTAAATGACTCGGAGGAATTTATTAGATTTATTACGGAGTTTAAAAGTTTCGTACGGTGTTGTAAGGTGTTCTTAGGAGTTTTAAGGCGTCCTAAGTTATACTAACGAGCTTTTCAAGGTGTAATGTACATACATAGTCGTAAGATGTCCTAAGTTGTCGTAAGATTTCAAAGGACTTCGATGATTTCATTAGGTTTATTATGGAGTTTTAAGGTTTCGTACGGTGTTGTTAGGTCTTCTTAGGAGTTTTAGGGCGTCCTAAGTTATACGAACGTGCTTTTCAAGGTCCTAATGTGCATACAGAGTCGTAAGATGTCCTAAGTTGTCGTGCGATGTTCTAAGGACTCGGACGAATTCATTAGGTGTATTATGTAGTTTTTAGTTTACGTACGGTACTGTAAGGTGTTATGTGGTGTTGTACATTATACCAACATGCTTTTCAAGGTGCTAATGTGGCATACAGAGCCGTAAGATATTCTAAGTTGTCGTACATTGTTTATATGACTCGAAGGAATTCATTAGGTTTATTATGGAGTTTTAAGGTTTCGTACGGTGATGTAAGGTGTTCTTAGGAGTTTTAAGGCGTCTTAAGTTATACTAACGTGCTTTTCAAGGTGTAATGTGCATACAGAGTGGTAAGATGTCCTAAGTTGTCGAATGATGTTCAAAGGACTTCGACGATTTCATTAGGTTTATTATGGAGTTTTAAGGTTTCGTACGGTGTTGTTAGTAGTTCTTAGGAGTTTTAAGGCGTCCTAAGTTATACGAAAGTGCTTTTCAAGGTCCTAATGTTCATACAGAGTCGTAAGATGTCCTAAGTTGTGATACGATGTTCTAAGGACTCGGACAAATTCATTAGGTGTATTATGGAGTTTTAAGTTTACGTACAGTACTGTAAGGTGTTGTTAGGAGTTGTGTGGTGTTGTACATTATACCAACATGCTTTTCAAGGTGCTAATGTTGCATACAGAGTAGTAAGATATTCTAAGTTATCGTACGATGTTTAAATGACTTGGAGGAATTCATTAGGTTTCTTATGGAGTTTTAAGGTTTCGTACTGTGTTGTAAGGTGTTCTTAGGAGTTTTAAGGCGTCCTAAGTTATAATAACTTGCTTTTTAAGGTGTAATGTACATACATAGTCGTAAGATGTCCTAAGTTGTCGTAAGATGTTCAAAGGACTTCGAGGATTTCATAAGGTTTATTATGGAGTTTTAAGTTTCGTACGGTGTTGTTAGGTGTTCTTAGGTGTTTTAAGGCGTCCTAAGTTATACTAACGAGCGATTCAAGGTGTAATGTGCATACAGAGTCGTAAGATGTCCTAAGTTGTCGTACGATGTTCAAAGGACTTTGACGATTTCATTAGGTTTATTATGGAGTTTTAAGGTTTCGTACGGTGTTTTTTTGGTGTTCTTAGGAGTTTTAAGGCGTCCTAAGTTATACGAACGTGCTTTTTAAGGTGCTAATGTGCATACAGAGTCGTAAGATGTCCTAAGTTGTCGAATGATGTTTAAAGGACTTAGACGATTTCATTAGGTTTATTATGGAGTTTTAAGGTTTCGTACGGTGTTGTTAGGTGTTCTTAGGAGTTTTAAGGCGTCCTAAGCTATACGAACGTGCTTTTCAAGGTCCTAATGTTCATACAGAGTCGTAAGATGTCCTAAGTTGTCGTGCGATGTTCTAAGGACTCGGACAAATTCATTAAGTGTATTATGGAGTTTTAAATTTACGTACGGTACTGTAAGGTGTTGTTAGGAATTGTGTGGTGTTGTACATTATACCAACATGCTTTTCAAGGTGCGAATGTGGCATATAGAGCCGTATGATATTCTAAGTTGTCGTACGATGTTTAAATGACTCAGAGGAATATATTAGCTTTATTATGGAGTTTTAAGGTTTCGTACCGTGATGTAAGGTGTTTTTTGGAGTTTTAAGGCGTCCAAAGTTATACTAACGTGCTTTTCAAGGTGTAATGTGCATACAGAGTCGTAAGATGTCCTAAGTTGTTGTACGATGTTTAAAGGACTTCGACGATTTCATTAGGTTTATTATGGAGTTTTAAGGTTTTGTACGGTGTTGTTAGGTGTTGTTAGGAGTTTTAAGGCGTCCTAAGTTATACGAACGTGCTTTTTAAGGTGCTAATGTGCATATAGAGTCGTAAGATGTCTTAACTTGTCGTTCGATGTTTTAAGGACTCGGACGAATTCATTAGGTTTATTATGGAGTTTTAAGTTTACATACGTTACTATAAGGTGTTGTTAGGAGTTGTGTGGTGTTGTACATTATACCAACATGCTTTTCAAGGTGCGAATGTGGCATACAGAGCCGGAAGATATTCTAAGTTGTCGTACGATTTTAAATGACTCATAGGAATTTATTAGATTTATTATGGAGTTTTAAGGTTTCGTACGGTGTTGTAAGGTGTTCTTAGGAGTTTTAAGGCGTCCTAAGTTATACTAACGAGCTTTTCAAGGTGTAATGTACATACACAGTCGTAAGATGTCCTAAGTTGTCGTAGGATGTTCAAAGGACTTCGATGATTTCATTAGGTTTATTATGGAGTTTTAAGGTTTCGTACGGTGTTGTTAGGTCTTCTTAGGAGTTTTAGGGCGTCCTAAGTTATACGAACGTGCTTTTCAAGGTCCTAATGTGCATACAGAGTCGTAAGATGTCCTAAGTTGTCGTGTGATGTTCTAAGGACTCGGACGAATTCATTAGGTGTATTATGTAGTTTTTAGTTTACGTACGGTACTGTAAGGTGTTATGTGGTGTTGTACATTATACCAACATGCTTTTCAAGGTGCTAATGTGGCATACAGAGCCGTAAGATATTCTAAGTTGTCGTACGATGTTTATATGACTCGAAGGAATTCATTAGGTTTATTATGGAGTTTTAAGGTTTCGTACGGTGATGTAAGGTGTTCTTAGGAGTTTTAAGGCGTCCTAAGTTATACTAACGTGAATTTCAAGGTTTAATGTGCATACAGAGTGGTAACATGTCCTAAGTTGTCGAATGATGTTCAAAGGACTTCGACGATTTCATTAGGTTTATTATGGAGTTTTAATGTTTCGTACGGAGTTGTTAGGTGTTCTTAGGAGTTTTAAGGCGTCCTAAGTTATACGAACGTGCTTTTCAAGGTCCTAATGTTCATACAGAGTTGTAAGATGTCCTAAGTTGTCGTGCGATGTTCTAAGGACTCGGACAAATTCATTAAGTGTATTATGGAGTTTTAAATTTACATACGGTACTGTAAGGTGTTGTTAGGAATTGTGTGGTCTTGTACATTATACCAACATGCTTTTCAAGGTGCGAATGTGGCATATAGAGCCGTATGATATTCTAAGTTGTCGTACGATGTTTAAATGACTCGGAGGAATATATTAGCTTTATTATGGAGTTTTAAGGTTTCGTACCGTGATGTAAGGTGTTTTTCGGAGTTTTAAGGCGTCCAAAGTTATACTAACGTGCTTTTCAAGGTGTAATGTGCATACCGAGTCGTAAGATGTCCTAAGTTGTTGTACGATGTTTAAAGGACTTCGACGATTTCATTAGGTTTATTATGGAGTTTTTAGGTTTCGTACGGTGTTGTTTGGTGTTCTTAGGAGTTTTAAGGCGTCCTAAGTTATACGAACGTGTTGTTTAAGGTGCTAATGTGCATACAGAGTGGGTGGCGGATATTGTGAGGAATGGGCGATTAGGGCGATTAGGGTTTCTTTGGAAAATATTCGCTCGTTTCGATTATTTTCCGATGGTTTTTCTTGTGTTTGTGTTTCTGATCTTAATTGAGTGTGTGTAATCTTGTGTAACAATCCTGTGATCGCTTTTTTGTGGTACGAGCATTGTTAGCAAGGGCAGCCGCTTCTCTTAGGGTTTTAACATTTCTTTTTTGTTTTTCATCGGTCGAAAACTTAACTGTAATCTTGAATCTCTGATTGCTTACTGGGTCTGAGATTAATCGCGCCTAATTTGTATTAGGTTAGCTTGATTGATTCGAATCCTATTAACCTTTTAAGGTGTTTGAGGTTACAGTTCAGGTTTTGTTTGGGTCGTCTGATCTCTCTTCACGTATGCATGGTCTAAAGCTATCGAATATGGTGAAGAATAAAGTGGGTAGTGTTGAAATTTTACCTCGTCGTGGTACCTGGAATAATAAAGGTGATGTTTCCAGGTCAACTGCTAATCACACGGCTAGAAATAGTGACCCGGCTAAGGGTGCTCATACGGCTAAGGAGAATGTTCTTGACACGGATAGAAATAATGACCCGGCTATACATGTTGACACGGCTTGTACTATTGACCCGACTATAAATGTTGACACGGACACAAATGTTGACACGACTAGAATTATTGAAACGGCTATGAAAGTTGATAGGCTTGACACGACTAGAATTATTGACATGGCTAAGAATGACCCGTCTACTGTGGATAGGGAGAATGGTGGAAGTTTTGATTCATCCAAGGTTGAAAAGACTAGTGATGCTACTACTACTGGGATTCATGCGAGTAACACTGTTAACTCCTATGCGGATATGGCTAAAAAATTTGGAGTTGATTCGGATTCATTGGGAACAAAAGTTAATTTTAGGTATATGGTGAATGGAATCGAAACAGGGATTTGATGTTGTACTTCCAAAGGACTCAATTCGGGCAGTTTGTAATAAACTGGAGTTTACATTGTATGGGTACTTTCTAGGGGATAGGATGGCGTATCCTGTAGTAGAGTATTATGTTCGTATGAATTGGAAAAAATATGGTCTCCAGAAGTCTATGATGAATGCGAATGGGTTTTTCTTCTTCAAGTTTAATGACAAGAAAGGTATGATGGATGTTCTGGAAGGTGGCCCTTGGATGATTCGAAATAAACCGATTATTCTTAATGTTTGGTCACCGTCTTCAAAGCTCCATAAGGATGACATCAAGACGGTGTCGGTTTGGGTAAAGTTACATGATGTTCCCTTAGTGGCTTACACGGATGTAGGTTTGAGCCTATTAGTCTCACAAATTGGTACTCCTAGGTTGCTTGACTCGTTTACTACTGCGATGTGTACTAATGCTTGTGGAAGAAGCAGTTTTGCTAGAGCTCTTGTTGAAATATCAGCTGACATGGGATATAAGGAAGAAATTACTATTGCAGTTCCTGATCTGGAGGGCGATGGTTTTGGGTCGGCTACGGTGTCGGTGGAATATGAGTGGAAACCTCCTAGATGCGGGCATTGTTGTGTGTTTGGTCATAATGAGGATGGATGCCCTTTACAGGTGAAGCAGGATACCAAAACTAGTTCAAATGTGGATAGTGATGGTTTCAAGGAGGTGAAGAATAAAAAGACTGCAAAGAGAAACAGAATCCAAATTAAGAAACTGCAGTTTGAATACCGTCCGGTGGTTAAAAAAGATGGGAAAAACGATGTTAAAAAGATGGATAGGCGCAATGAAAATAGGATGAAGTTGAAGGAGCCAGTTGTGGATAACGTCGTGTCTGCTAACCCATTTGGTGTCTTATTGGATGAGGTTGAGAACAAAACTGGGGAGGATAGAACGAAGGGTAATTTGGAAAATGGGATTGATCAGCTGGATTCGGATTCGGATGTTGATGAAGTTCTTGATATGGATAGTGGTATGGCCAGGTTTGTGCATAATGCTTCGCTAGGGGATATGAATACTATTAAAGGGGCAAGCACTCCTTCTACATCAGGTCTCAATGGTTAGTATGGCCGCTTGGAACATTAGGGGTTTGAACCGAGCCCCAAAACAGAAGGAGGTTCGACAGGTTGTTAGAGATAATAAGTTGAGTTTGTGTGCTATCTTGGAGTCTCATGTGGAATTGGATAGACTAACGGGGGTTTGCAATAGTGTGTTTAAAAGGTGGGATTGGACGCCAAATGGAAATATGTGCTCAAAGGGGTCCAGGATTATATTGGGATGGGATCCCCTCATTATGGATGTTATGGTTCTTGCTCAATCGGATCAGGTTATGCATATTCAGATTTCTTTTAAGCTTGATAAAAGGAGGTTGTTCTGCTCTGTTGTTTATGCTGCCAATTATTATGTCCATAGAAGGGAGTTGTGGGCTAGTTTATGCAGACATAGTATGGTGGTCAAAGGTGAGCCCTGGTTTATGATGGGGGACTTTAATTCGGCTTTATTTTCTTATGATTCATATGCTGGGTCGTCAAGTTCTACTATTGGCATGAGAGAATTTATGGATTGTATTAACCAGATAGAGATGATTGATGTTAATAGGTCTGGAATGCAATTCACTTGGAATCAAAAGCCCAAATTGGGTAAAGGGGTGTTCAAAAAGATTGATAGGGTTATGGCGAATGTTCGATTTACTGATATCTATCCTACGGCTGGTGCTATTTTTCAGCCGAACGGTATTTACGACCACTCTCCCTGTGTCCTTAGAATCCCGGAAGTGGAACGTAGTAAACCGCCCCCATTTCGATTCGCAAATTTCCTTAGTTATAAACCGGAATTCAAGGATATTGTCGCTAGGATTTGGGGTATGAATATTGGTGGAGTGCACCAATTCAGAGTGGTTAAAAGACTTAAACTCCTTAAACCTCCTTTAAGGGGCTTATTATACATGCAAGGCAATCTTCACTCTAAGGTTGCATCCATTCGTAGTTAGCTTAATCAAATTCAACGTTTGATTGATGATGACCCTATGAACCTGGAGTTACACTCCCAGGAGACTAAACTTCTTGCTTCATTTAATGAAGCAAGCCTTGATGAAGAAAGATTCTTGAAGTAGAAAGCAAAGGTGCATTGGCTGGCTGAGGGGGATGCCAATACTAAGTATTTCCATAACACACTGAAGTGCAGAAACCATAGAGCTCGGATAGATGTCATTACTGATGGCAATGGTATTCTGCATGAAGGGAAGGCGGTTCCCAAGGCGTTTGTTGATCACTATGTGGGGTTTCTGGGAAAGGAGGTTATCTCTATTATTCCCATAAATCAGGAGTTGTTTGATGTCCGAATTGATCAGGATATGGCTATTGATATGATTCGTGAGGTTACGGTGGATGAGATCAAAAGGACCATGTTTGCTTTTGGTGATGATAAAGCTCCTAGGCCTGATGGGTTTACAGCTGCGTTTTATAAGAAGTCATGGGATATTGTTGGTAAAGATGTGTGCCTCGCTGTACAAGATTTTTTTCGTGAGGGCAAGTTACTTATTGAGATGAACCATACGCTGATTACGCTTATTCCCAAGGTTGATACTCCCTCTTTTATTACGGATTATAGACCGATTGCTTGTTGTAATGTTCTGTTTAAGTGCATTACTAAGATTCTAGCGGATAGAATGAAGGAGAGCCTGAATAATATTATTAGCTCTAATCAATCTGCTTTTATTCCGGGTAGAAGAATATCTGATAATATTTTACTGACCCAAGAACTCATGCATAGATATCACCTGGATAGTGGGCCTCCAAGGTGTGCTTTTAAAGTTGATATCCAGAAAGCTTATGATACTGTGGATTGGAAATTCTTGAAGACGGTTTTATTGGGTTTTGGTTTTCATCCTATGATGGTTAATTGGGTCATGATGTGTGTTACTACGGTTTCGTTCTCTATCTCTGTGAATGGTAGTTTGCATGGGTATTTTAGGGGGAAACGTGGTTTCCGGCAGGGGGATCCGATGTCCCCGTATCTATTTACTATGGTAATGGAGATCCTTACTTTGGTGTTGAAAAGGGCTGTTTCATTGGACTCGTCTTTCAGATTCCATAACAGATGTGAGAAGATTCTTTTGATTAACTTGTGCTTTGCAGATGACTTGT
Organism: Tagetes erecta; assembly: GCA_030867185.1. Classification (NCBI taxonomy): domain Eukaryota; kingdom Viridiplantae; phylum Streptophyta; class Magnoliopsida; order Asterales; family Asteraceae; genus Tagetes; species Tagetes erecta. The sequence goes on along the minus strand of CM061497.1, from coordinate 18,260,079 downwards.
TTCTGTTTGCTAGAGGGGATTTGAGCTCTGCAAAAGTTATTATGAAGTCTTTGACGAATTTTGCTAGCATGTCTGGGTTGAGTCCGAGTAACCAGAAAAGTACTATATTTTTATGTAACGTCCCTGTGCAAATCAAGAACAGTATTCTGAATATTATGCCTTTTGTGGAGGGTAAGTTGCCGGTTAGGTATTTGGGTGTTCCCCTTGTGGCGTCTAGAGTGAAGACTTCGGATTGTCGGGTTCTTATTGAAAAAGTTGATAATCATATTGGTGACTGGAAGAATAAGTTGCTCTCTTTTGCTGGTAGGTGTCAACTTATTAACTCTGTTATCTCTTCTCTTCATTTATTTTGGTCTTCAGTTTTCATCCTTCCAATCCGGATTATGCACGATATTGAGGCTAAGATGAGGGATTTCTTATGGGCTCGGGGTCCTTTGAAGAAGGGACGTGCAAGGGTTGCTTGGAAGGATGTTTGTTTGCCTAAAAATGAAGGTGGTCTGGGAATCAAACGCGTTAGGGATATGAATAAAGCCATGATGTCGTATCATATTTGGAGCATCATCTCTAACCGTTCTTCTGCTTGGGTGGATTGGATCAAGCAATATAGGTTGAAGGGGAGGAATCTTTGGAGTGTAGAGGTTCCTAGAAATTGTTCTTGGGGTTGGCGGAAAATTCTTCAACTTAGGCCGCTTGTTCGTAGATTTCTATGGTCTAAAGTGGGGAATGGTTGTAATACGTCTGTTTGGTATGATATCTGGTTTAAAGGGGGTCCGTTTATTGAGATGTTGTCGCACAGGGATATTAGGAATGCCGGGTTTTCATTGGAGGCTAAAGTGGCTGATATATATAGGGATGGTAGTTGGAGATGGCCGTCTTCTTGGTTAAATACTTATCCGTTTCTTAACCAGGTTATCCAGATGCGGTTATATCCAGATACATTGGACTAGTCTTTCTGGAAAACGGGCGAGAATCTGTGCTCGTTCTCTACTAAGGAGGTGTGGGATTGTATTAGATTACGGAGTCCTATTGTTAACTGGGCTAAAGGGGTTTGGTTTTCCCAGTGTATTCCGAAGCATGCTTTTCTGTTATGGTTAGTGATAAGGGAGAGGTTACTTACCCAAGACAAGATTCTGACATGGGATCTGGCTAGAAGGGGGAATATGAATATGATGTGTTGCTCGCTTTGTTGCAGGAATTTTGATTCACATGACCATTTGTTCTTTGAGTGTTCCTTTGCTGCTAGGGTTTGGGATCTTACAAAATCTGTGGCTAGATTGCAGCACATGTCGAACCACAAATTTGATATCATTGACTGGATAAGGTCGGCAAACTCGAAGTCATTGTTTCATGTGGTTGGTAAACTATCTATTGCAGCTACTGTCTATTTAGTTTGGCAGGAAAGAAACAACCGGTTGTTCAAGAACCAGACACGACCCCCAGAAGTAGTAGCAGAAGAAATCCGCAATACAGTTCGATGCAAGTTGTTGGGCCTTAAGTTCAAGAATTCGACCCGGGTGTGGACTATTCTAAGGGAATGGAAGATTGATCGTGAGAAAGATTTGGTAGATCCTGGCTGATTATTTGTAATTCTTATGAGTTGGTTTTTGCATGACTAGTGTGTGCCGTGTTTTTCTTTGTTTACTAGGTAAGTTTGCTTTTGTTGATGTTTTGTACACATTCATGGGGCATGTCCCATGTTTGAACTAGTATGGTTTTCTGCCATGCTACTTATGTTTATGGTTGATGTTAATATATAGAATCATCGGGGTAACCCTTTACCCAAAAAAAGATATTGTGAGGAATGGGAACTGGGTGTGGCCTGAGGCTTGGTATGATGTTTACCCGGTTCTGATTAATATTGAATGTATTACTCTTAATCCTGACGCAAGTGATAAACTCTGTTGGAAGGATGGGGACAATTGCTTGAACTACATGCCGATTGTTGTTTGGGAGTCTATCCGCCATAGAAGTGAGGAGGTGGGTTGGATAGATATAGTGTGGTTTTCACAGTGTATTCCGCGTCATGCGTTTCTGCTATGGTTAGTACTAAAAACTAAACTTCAAACGCAAGACAAAATCTTGAGATGGAGGTTGAGAAAGAATGACAATATGAATATGATGTGTTGTGTTTTATGTTTCGCTACTTTTGATTCCCATGAGCATTTGTTCTTTGAATGTAACTATTCTTCTGCGGTATGGGATCGAGTAAAGGTCAGAGCTGGTATGCATAGTGTTGCGGCTGAGTGGAGAGAGATTCTTTCATGGCTATGTGTTAATGCAAGATCCAAGACTATTTCTAGTATTGTGACCAAACTAATAGTGGCCGGTTCAGCATATTATATATGGAAAGAGAGGTGTAATAGGTTGTTCAATAACCCTACAAGGCCACCTGATGTTCTTGCTGATATCATCTTGGATACGGTTCGATACAGGCTTATGGGCCTAAGGATAAAGCAAACGGAGCAATTGAAGCAATTGCTTGCTGGTTGGAACATTCATATAAGCATGGGAAGACCGAGCAATGGCTAGGAGAAAGGAAGTTAGGATCACTATAACTAGATGGTAGTCTAGTAAAGAAAACATTGTTCTATGTTTGTTTTGGTGTTTTCGTTTTTTCTTTGGTTTACATTCTAGGGTATGCCCCAAGAATGAACTAGTGTAGACTCTCTACGCTACTTGTTTCTGTTTGCTTGTGAATATATAAATCGCCGGGTGAAACCCTTTACCCAAAAAAAATGTGCATACAGAGTCGGAAGATGTCCTAAGTTGTGGTGCGATGTTCTAAGGACTCGGACAAATTCATTAGGTGTACTATGGAGTTTTAAGTTTACGTACGGTACTATAAGGTGTTGTTAGGAGTTGTGTGGTGTTGTACATTATACCAACATGCTTTTCAAGGTGCTAATGTTGCATACAGAGCAGTAAGATATTCTAAGATATCGTACGATGTTTAAATGACTTGGAGGAATTCATTAGGTTTCTTATGGAGTTCTAAGGTTTCGTACTGTGTTGTAAGGTGTTCTTAGGAGTTTTAAGGCGTCCTAAGTTATATCAACTTGCTTTTCAAGGTGTAATGCACATAGATAGTCGTAAGATGTCCTAAGTTGCCGAATATGTTCAAAGGACTTCGATGATTTCATAAGGTTTATTATGGAGTTTTAAGTCTCGTACGGTGTTGTTAGGTGTTCTTAGGAGTTTTAAGGCGTCCTAAGTTATACGAAAGTGCTTTTCAAGGTCCTAATGTTCATACAGAGTCGTAAGATGTCCTAAGTTGTGGTGCGATGTTCTAAGGACTCGGACAAATTCATTAGGTGTACTATGGAGTTTTAAGTTTACGTACGGTACTGTAAAGTGTTGTTAGGAGGTGTGTTGTGTTGTACATTATACCAACATCCTTTTCAAGGTGCGAAGGTGCCATATAAGGCCGTATGATATTCTAAGTTGTCGTACGATGTTTAAATGACTCGGAGGAATATATTAGCTTTACTATGGAGTTTAAAGGTTTCGTACCGTGATGTAAGGTGTTCTTCGGAGTGTTAAGGCGTCCGAAGTTATACTAACGTGCTTTTCAAGGTGTAATGTGCATACAGAGTCATAAGATGTCCTAAGTTGTTGTACGATGTTCAAAGGACTTTTACGATTTCATTAGGTTTATTATGGAGTTTTAAGGTTTCCTACGGTGTTGTTTGGTGTTCTTAGGAGTTTTAAAGCGTCCTAAGTTATACGAACGTGCTTTTTAAGGTGCTAATGTGCATACAAAGTCGGAAGATGTCCTAAGTTGTGATGCGATGTTCTAAGGACTCGGACAAATTCATTAGGTGTACTATGTAGTTTTAAGTTTACGTACGGTACTGTAAGGTGTTGTTAGGAGTTGTGTGGTGTTGTACATTATACCAACATGCTTTTCAAGGTGCTAATGTTGCACACAGAGCAGTAAGATATTCTAAGATATAGTACGATGTTTAAATGACTTGGAGGAATTCATTAGGTTTCTTATGGAGTTTTAAGGTTTCGTACTGTGTTGTAAGGTGTTCTTAGGAGTTTTAAGGCGTCCTAAGTTATATCAACTTGCTTTTCAAGGTGTAATGCACATTGATAGTCGTAAGATGTCCTAAGTTGCCGAATATGTTCAAAGGACTTCGATGATTTCATAAGGTTTATTATGGAGTTTTAAGTCTCGTACGGTGTTGTTAGGTGTTCTTAGGAGTTTTTTGCGTCCTAAGTTATACTAACGAGCTTTTCAAGGTGTAATGTGCATACAGAGTCGTAAGTTGTCCTAAGTTGTCGTGCGATGTTCTAAGGATTTTGAAGATTGCATTAGGTTTATTATGGAGTTTTAACGATTCGTACGGTGTTTTTTGGTGTTCTTAGGAGTTTTAAGGCGTCCTAAGTTTTACGAACGTGCTTTTCAAGGTGCTAATGTGCATACAGAGTCGTAAGATGTCCTAAGTTGTCGTGCGATGTTCTAAGGACTCGAACGAATTCATTATGTGTATTATGGAGTTTTAAGTTTACGTACGATACTGTAAGTTAGGAGTTGTGTGGTGTTGTATATTATACCAACATGCTTTCAAGGTGCGAATGTGGCATATATAGCCGTGAGATATTCTAAGTTGTCGTACGATGTTTAAAATGACTCAGATGAATTTATTAGCTTTATTATGGAGTTTTAAGGTTTCGTACGGTGTTGTAAGGTGTTCTTAGGAGTTTTAAGGCGTCCTAAGTTATACTAACGAGCTTTTCAAGGTGTAATGTACATACATAGCCGTAAGATGTCCTAAATTGTCGTAAGATGTTCAAAGGACTACGATGATTTGATTAGGTTTATTATGGAGTTTTAAGGTTTCGTACGGTGTTGTTAGGTCTTCTTAGAAGTTTTAAGGCGTCCTAAGTTATACGAACGTGCTTTTCAAGGTCCTAATGTGCATATAGAGTCGTAAGATGTCCTAAGTTGTCGTGCGATGTTCTAAGGACTCGGACGAATTCATTAGGTGTATTATGGAGTTTTAAGTTTACGTACGATACTGTAAGGTGTTATGTGGTGTTATACATTATACCAACATGCTTTTCAAGGTGCGAATGTGGCATATAGAGCCATATGATATTCTAAGTTGTCGTACGATGTTTAAATGACTCGGAGGAATATATTAGCTTTATTATGGAGTTTTAAGGTTTCGTACCGTGATGTAAGGTGTTCTTCGGAGTTTTAAGGCGTCCAAAGTTATACTAACGTGCTTTTCAAGGTGTAATGTGCATTATTTTTTTGGGTAAAGGGTTACCCCGGTGATTCTATTATAAAGACAACCGTCAATGAAGTACAAGTAGTGAGGATGTGTTCCACACTAGTTCATATGTGGGACAAACCCCCACATATGTGAAGCAAAATAGATAACTGACCAAAACAAACCAAACAAACTAGTCTACCACAGACAAACGACCTAATAGAAATAAACTAACAAGAACCAAACCATCATCCGCCATCATCAAATATGAACTCTCCACCCTTGGAAATCCACCTCCAAAACCCGATCAAACTATTATCCATTGGAAACCACATGAGAAGAAGAGCTTTCCCCTGATTTATCTCTAGATATATCTCTTGTTTCATCAAAGATATCTTCAACCTCTTCCTCATCCAAGACTTCAAGCACCTCTCTCTCCAATTTATCCTTCGCTTTGATAGATTCAAACGCCCCCCCATCCTTCACATGCTCCGAATCTAGAGCACTAAAGGAGTTTTGTACTTGGATCTTCAGGGGATCTCTACCTTTACTAGCTGAAGTAGTGGATCTTGCTCCCATCATTTTCTTGTAGTCGAACGCTCGATATTCAAATTTTGGTTTATGGTTGGAAACTTGAAACCCACTCTTGTTATCTTTTTTCCTCCCCTTTACTCCAGTAAACCCATCCCTATTAGCCTTTGGTTTAGGTGCAGTATTAGGTTTAGCACCAACCTGTTCTGGGTTAAATGTAACACGAACCTGTTTAGGACATTCATCATTAAGATGTCCAAACACACAACACTGCGTACACCTTGGGGGCGTCCATTCATACTCCACACCAACACTCTCAGTAGCGTATTTATCTCCATCCACATCGGGAATCGCCATAGTTAGCACATCCTTAAACTCGTTCTCTGCTGAAATTTCAATAAGAGCCCTTGCATAACTACTTCTACCCCAACTTTCAGAACACATAGAAGCAGTGTAAGAATCTAGTAACCTTGGAGAACCAATCTTTGAAGCAAGCATGCTTAACCCATCATCCGTATAAGCTGCAATAGGCACATCATGCAACTTAACCCAAACCGCCACTTTCCTAATGTCTTCTTTTTTAAGAACAGTAGTAGGAGACCATGTATTTAGAACTATCGGTTTATTGCGAATTAGCCAAGGTCCCCCTTCAAGCACATCAAGCATACTCTTGTTATCAACAAATTTGAAGAAAAAGAAACCATTAGCATTCATCATACATTTTTGAAGACCATACTTCTTCCAATTTGTTTTCACAAAATGCTCAACAACCGGATATGCAACTCTATCCCCTAGAAAATACCCATATAGAGTGAAAGCTAATTTATCTTGGACAATTTTTACCGATTCCCTAGGGAGAACCACATCAACTCCTTGTTGTGTGTCCAAAGACTCCAAAAAACGAAAATTAATGCTACTTTTGGACGTACCGGATTGTAGAGTAGCAGCATAAGAATTCACATTAGGCTCAATAATCTGGTTACTAGTGGCAGCCCCATTATCTTTGTCAGTTAAAATCACAGCTTGTTTTTCATCCGCTTGATTTATAATCTTACCACGACGAGGAAGACGAGCACCATCAATATTCATCACCTTCCGAGCAATACCTTCAATTTTTGGCTCTGTATTCTCTACAAATCTTACTTTTCGAGCACTGATAGGTCTTGGACTAATTTCTGACTCCATATGGCAGACTTGAAACGAATTAGGGTTTATGAAACCCTAATCCAGCTACCCTTAGTCGAAACAAACCCTAAAACCAGCCAAACAAGATAAGACGACTATGGTTTGATAATACCCTAGCCGTTCAAACCCTAATACTGCTACACCTTATACACAACACCAAATCACGCTTCAAAGGCAATATTCAGCAGAAACTAATCGAAGAATCAACTTGTATCTCAATGAAATATGATTAGCAACACCGAATCAACACGACCAATGTTTTATTACTAACCTGGCCGTTTGCTACAAACCCTAGCTGTCAAAACAAATTTTCGCAGCAGTTTCCAATAAAAAAACGAACGAAAAAGCTTTCTAACCAGAAAAACAGCACCGAAAAACCTTCCTTTAGTATTATAATTGATCAGATCAGACCATGAATAGAAAACTTCGAACCAACAATCAAGAAAAACGATCAGATCTAGAGTTTCAAAGATGAAACCCTAGAATCGCCCAAATCGCCCACATTTCCTCTATAGTTTCCTGAGCCTTATACTAACATGCTTTAGGTGTAATGTGCATACAGAGTGGTAAGATGTCCTAAGTTGTCGAATAATGTTCAAAGGACTTCGACGATTTCATTAGGTTTATTATGAAGTTTTAAGGTATTGTACGGTGTTGTTAGGTGTTCTTAGGAGTTTTAAGGTGTCCTAAGTGACACGAACGTGCTTTTCAAGGTCCTAATATTCATACAGAGTCGTAAGATGTCCTAAGTTGTCGTGCGATGTTCTAAGGACTCGGACAAATTCATTAAGTGTATTATGGAGTTTTAAATTTACGTACGGTACTGTAAGGTGTTGTTAGGAATTGTGTGGTGTTGTATATTATACCAACATGCTTTTCAAGGTGCGAATGTGGCATATAGAGCCGTATGATATTCTAAGTTGTCGTACGATGTTTAAATTACTCGGAGGAATATATTAGCTTTATTATAGAGTTTTAAGGTTTCGTACCGTGATGTAAGGTGTTTTTCGGAGTTTTAAGGCGTCCAAAGTTAGGTGTAATGTGCATACAGAGTCGTAAGATGTCCTAAGTTGTTGTACGATGTTCAAAGGACTTCGACGATTTCATTAGGTTTATTATGGAGTTTTAAGGTTTCGTACGGTGTTGTTTGGTGTTCTTAGGAGTTTTAAGGCGTCCTAAGTTATACGAACGTGCTTTTTAAGGTGCTAATGTGCATACAGAGTCGGAAGATGTCCTAAGTTGTGGTGCGAAGTTCTAAGGACTCGGACAAATTCATTAGGTGTACTATGGAGTTTTAAGAATACGTACGGTACTGTAAGGTGTTATGTGGTGTTGTACATTATACCAACATGCTTTTCAAGGTGCTAATGTGGCATACAGAGCCGTAAGATATTCTAAGTTACCGTACGTTGTTTATATGACTCGGAGGAATTCATTAGGTTTATTATGGAGTTTTAAGGTTTCGTACGGTGATGTAAGGTGTTCTTAGGAGTTTTAAGGCGTCCTAAGTTATACTAACGTGCTTTTCAATGTGTAATGTGCATACAGAGTGGTAAGATGTCCTAATTTGTCGAATGATGTTCAAAGGACTTCGACGATTTCATTAGGTTTATTATGGAGTTTTAAGGTTTCGTACGGTGTTGTTAGTTGTTCTTAGGAGTTTTAAGGCGTCCTAAGTTATACAAACGTGCTTTTCAAGGTCGTAATGTTCATACAGAGTCGTAAGATGGCCTAAGTTGTCGTGCGATGTTCTAAGAACTCAGACAAATTCATTAAGTGTATTATGGAGTTTTAAGTTTACGTACGGTACTGTAAGGTGTTAGGAATTGTGTGGTGTTGTACATTATACCAACATGCTTTTCAAGGTGCGAATGTGGCATATAGAGCCTTATGATATTCTAAGTTGTCGTACGATGTTTAAATGACTCGGAGGAATATATTAGCTTTATTATGGAGTTTTAAAGTTTCGTACCATGATGTAAGGTGTTCTTCGGAGTTTTAAGGCGTCCGAAGTTATACTAACGTGCCTTTCAAGGTGTAATGTGCATACAGAGTCGTAAGATGTCCTAAGTTGTTGTACGATGTTCAAAGGACTTCGACGATTTCATTAGGTTTATTATGGAGTTTTAAGGCGTCCTAAGTTATACGAACGTGCTTTTTAAGCTGCTAATGTGCATACAGAGTCGGAAGATGTCTTAAGTTGTGGTGCGATGTTCTAAGGACTCGGACAAATTAATTAGGTGTACTATGTAGTTTTAAGTTTACATACGGTACTGTAAGGTGTTGTTAGGAGTTGTGTGGTGTTGTACATTATACCAACATGCTTTTGAAGGTGCTAATGTTGCATACAGAGTAGTAAAATATTCTAAGTTATTGTACGATGTTTAAATGACTTGGAGGAATTCATTAGGTTTCTTATGGAGTTTTAAGGTTTCGTACTGTGTTGTAAGGTGCTCTTAGGAGTTTTTAGGCGTCCTAAGTTATACTAACTTGCTTTTCAAGGTGTAATGTACATACATAGTCGTAAGATGTCCTAAGTTGTCGTAAGATGTTCAAAGGACTTCGATGATTTCATTAGGTTTATTATGGAGTTTTAAGTTTCGTACGGTGTTGTTAGGTGTTCTTAGGAGTTTTAAGGCGTCCTAAGTTATACTAACGAGCGATTCAAGGTGTAATGTGCATACAGAGTCGTAAGATGTCCTAAGTTGTCGTACGATGTTCAAAGGACTTTGACGATTTCATTAGGTTTATTATGGAGTTTTAAGGTTTCGTACGGTGTTTTTTTGGTGTTCTTAGGAGTTTTAAGGCGTCCTAATTTATACGAACGTGCTTTTCAAGGTGCTAATGTGCATATAGAGTCGTAAGATGTCCTAAGTTGTCGTGCGATGTTCTAAGGACTCGAACGAATTCATTATGTGTATTATGGAGTTTTAAGTTTACGTACGATACTGTAAGGTGTTGTTAGGAGTTGTGTGGTGTTGTATATTATACCAACATGCTTTTCAAGGTGCGAATGTGGCATATATAGCCGTGAGATATTCTAAGTTGTCGTACGATGTTTAAATGACTCATATGAATTTATTAGCTTTATTATAGAGTTTTAAGGTTTCGTACCGTGTTGTAAGGTGTTCTTAGGAGTTTTAAGGCGTCCTAAGTTATACTAACAAGCTTTTTAAGGTGTAATGTACATACATAGTCGTAAGATGTCCTAAGTTGTCGTAAGATGTTCAAAGGACTTCGATGATTTCATTATGTTCATTATGGAGTTTTAAGGTTTCGTACAGTGTTGTTAGGTCTTCTTAGGAGTTTTAAGGCGTCCTAAGTTATACGAACGTGCTTTTCAAGGTCTTAATGTGCATACAGAGTCGTAAGTTGTCCTAAGTTGTCGTGCGATGTTCTAAGGTCTCGTACGAATTCATTAGGTGTATTATGGAGTTTTAAGTTTACGTACGGTACTGAAAGGTGTTATGTGGTGTTGTACATTATACGAACATGCTTTTCAAGGTGCTAATGTGGCATACACCGTAAGATATTCTAAGTTTCCGTACAATGTTTATATGATTCGGAGGAATTCATTAGGTTTATTATGGAGTTCTAAGGTTTCGTACAGTGATGTAAGGTGTTCTTAGGAGTTTTAAGGCGTCCTAAGTTATACTAACGTGCTTTTCAAGGTGTAATGTGCATACAGAGTGGTAAGATGTCCTAAGTTGTCGAATGATGTTCAAAGGACTTCGACGATTTCATTAGGTTTATTATGAGGTTTTAAAGTTTCGTACTGTGTTGTTAGGTGTTCTTAGGAGTTTTAAGGCGTCCTAAGTTATACTAACGTGCTTTTCAAGGTGCTAATGTGCATAAAGAATCGTAAAATGTCCTAAGTTGTCGTACGATGTTCAAAGGACTTCGACGAATTCATTCGGTTTATTATGGAGTTTTTAAAGTTTCGTACGTTGTTGTTAGGTGTTCTTACGAGTTTTAAGGCGTCCTAAGTTATACGAACGTGCTTTTCAAGCTGCTAATGTGCATACAGAGTCGTAAGATGTCCTAAGTTGTCGTGCGATGTTCTAAGGACTCGGACGAATTCATTAGGTCTATTACGAAGTTTTAAGTTTACGTACGGTACTGTAAGGTGTTGTTAGGAGTTGTGTGGTGTTGTACATTATACCAACATGGTTTTCAAGGTGCGAATGTGGCATACAGAGTCGTAAGATATTATAAGTTGCCGTACGATGTTTAAATGACTCCGACGATTTCATTCGGTTTATTATGGAGTTTTTAAGATTTCGTACGGTGTTGTTAGGTGTTCTTAGGAGTTTTAAGGCGTCCTAAGTTATACTAACGAGCTTTTCAAGGTGTAATGAACATACATAGTCGTAAGATGTCCTAAGTTGTCGTAAGATGTTCAAAGGACTTCGACGATTTCATTAGGTTTATTATGGAGTTTTAAGGTTTCGTATGGTGTTGTTAGGTCTTCTTAGGAGTTGTAAGGCGTCTTAAGTTATACGAACATGCTTTTCAAGGTCCTAATGTGCATACAGAGTCGTAAGATGTCCTAAGTTGTCGTGCGATGCTCTAAGGACTCGGACGAATTCATTAGTGTATTATGGAGTTTTATGTTTACGTACAGTACTGTAAGGTGTTATGTGGTGTTGTACATTATACCAACATGCTTTTCAAGGTGCTAATGTGGCATACAGAGCCGTAAGATATTCTAAGTTGTCGTACGATGTTTATATGACTCGGAGGAATTCATTAGGTTTATTATGGAGTTCTAAGGTTTCGTACGGTGATGTAAGGAGTTCTTAGGAGTTTTAAGGCGTCCTAAGTTATACTAACGTTCTTTTCAAGGTGTAATGTGCATACAGAGTGTTTTTTTTGGGTAAAGGGTTACCCCGGTGATTTTATTATAAAGACAACCGTCAATGAAGTACAAGTAGTGAGGAAGCGTTCCACACTAGTTCATATATGGGACAGGCCCCACATATGTGAACATAAAAACAAAAAAAACCCACAAAACAACACCAAGACAAACCAAACAATCTAGCCTACCACAAATTGATGACATAAACAACATTAAATAAAAACCATTTCATCAGCCGCCATCATCAAAAGTGTAGATTCCACCCCAAAGAAACCTCAACCAATATTGCCAGCAGATCAACTCCCTAGTAATCCAGAATATCAGACAAACCATTAACACCCGATGTAGAAGGAGTACCTGCCCTCTTAGAACCCGATGGAGATTCTAGCGCCATTGCCATGCTCATCATATACCTTGCCATCCCATTATCCATATCTAAAACCTCATCCACTTCCGAATCCGAGTCAAACCTAGAGCTTTCCTTATCCATGTTCCCTTTCACCTTGTCTGTCTCAATTTCATCTATTTTCTCCACAGATAACGCCTCAAAAGGGTTTGATGTAGTTAGATCAGATTTACCCATATTTGAACCACTTTTAGTCTCCATAGTATCAATCTTTGTCACTTGCTTTGTAACATGTTGCACTTCCTTCCCTTTTTTGTTAACTGGACGGTACTCGAATTGGGGCTTTTTTAAAGCAACCCCAAATCTTTTTGCAGCTTTCTTACCCTTTACTTCCTTAAACCCTTTATCATCCTCTCTAGCATTTGTGGTCTGCTCATGCTTATTCGTATTAGTACAATCAGCATCATTATGGCCAAAAACACAACAATGACCACATCTTGGAGGCTTCCACTCATACTCAACCATCACATGTGCTGCTCCAAACCCATCCCCCTCTAATTCTGGAATAGCAACAGATATCTCTTCTTTAAACCCCGCATCCGCTGAGATCTCAACCAAAGCTCTTGCAAAGCTACTTCTACCCCACGTGTTTGCACACATAGAGCTTGTGAATGAATCCAACAACTTTGGAGTCCCAATTTGCGAAACCAAAAGACTCAAACCAACATCAGAATAAGCTACCAACGGAATATCATGCAATTTTACCCAAACAGATACATTCTTGATATCATCCTTGTGTAGCTTTGTGTTAGGGGACCAGACATTCAGGATAATCGGTTTATTACGAATTATCCAAGGCCCTGCTTCGATCACATCCATCATCCCCTTCCTATCATTAAACTTAAAAAAGAAAATGCCATTTGCATTCATCATTGACTTTTGCAAGCCAAATTTTTCCAATGAGTTTTAGCAAAGTATTCAACCACTGGATACGCTACCCTATCCCCCAAAAAGTAGCCATACAAAGTAAATTCAAGTTTATTACAAATCATACGGACAGTCTCTTTGGGTAACACAACATCAAAACCTTCTTTTTTCTCCTCATTCACCATATAACCGAACTTAACTGGTGTGATAGGTAATTCAGACTTTGGTTGAACAATAGCAGCATACGTTGTATTCAAATTAGACTTACCGGGCGCATCATTCACACTAGTCGCATGAGCAAGAGAACCCACAGATGCATCAGCCGTATGATTGTGAGCTGATTCAGTCATGTGAGATGAATCAGTTGTATGACTTGTTGTATCATTCTGCTTAGCCGTGTCAACCCCATGAGGTTCAAGATTTGTTGTATCATTCTGCTTAGCCGTGTCAACCCCATGAGGCAGATTAGGGTTTATGGATGAACCCCTAATCGCCTTTTCCTGATTCAACAAATTGCAACGTGGATTGCCATCGATCTTTAGCACCTTACTAGCCAAATTACCACCTTTCATACTCGTTTTTATGATCAGAAACGAATCTGATGTAAAAAAAACCCAAGAACAGGCCAAACCCTAATTGCACAAAAGAAACTAGGGTTTTAGGTACTATATGACACTAGATGAACGAATTAAGGATCAAGTAACAAACCCAAGAATCAAGAAACGATCAAGAAAGAAGAAACGAATCAAGAAATCAGATTCAAGAGCAAAAAACGAATTAGGGTTTATGTAACCCTAATAACCAGCCGTAACAACCCAATAACAACCCAAGATCAAGAAACAAGATTCAAGAATCAAGATTCAAGAATCAAGATTCAAGAACAAGAAACGAATCAAGAACCAGCTAAATCACCCCAAATTTTATTATGGAATTTTAAGGTTTCATACCGTGATGTAATGTGTTGTTAGGAGTTTTAAGGCGTCCTAAGTTATACGAACGTGCTATTCAAGGTGCTAATGTGCATAAAGAGTCGTAAGATGTCCTAAGTTGTCGTACGATGTTCAAAGGACTTCGACGATTTCATTAGGTTTATTATGGAGTTTTAAGGTTTCGTACGGTGTTGTTAGGTGTTCTTAAGAGTTTTAAGGCGTCCTAAGTTATACGAATGTGCTTTTCAAGGTTCTAATGTGCATACAGTGTCGTAAGATGTCCTAAGTTGTCGGGTGATGTTCAAAAGACTCGGACGAATTAATTAGGTGTATTATGGAATTTTAAGTTTACGTACGGTACTGTAAGGTGTTGTTAGGAGTTGTGTGGCGTTGTACATTATACCAACATTCTTTTCAAGGTGCGAATGTGGCATACAGAGCCGTAAGATATTCTAAGTTGCCGTACGATGTTTAAATGACTCGGAGGAATTTATTAGCTTTATTATGGAATTTTAAGGTTTCGTACCGTGATGTAAGGTGTTGTTAGGAGTTTTAAGGCGTCCTAAGTTATACGAACGTGCTTTTCAAGGTGCTAATGTGCATACAGGGTCGTAAGATGTCCTAAGTTGTCGTACGATGTTCAAAGGACTTCTACGATTTCATTAGGTTTATTATGGAGTTTTAAGGTTTCGTACGGTGTTGTTAGGTGTTCTTAGGAGTTTTTAGGCGTCCTAAGTTATACGAACGTGCTTTTCAAGGTGCTAATGTGCATAAAGTGTCGTAAGATGTCCTAAGTTGTCGGGCGATGTTCAAAAGACTCGGACGAATTCATTAGGTGTATTATGGAGTTTTAAGTTTACGTACGGTACTGTAAGGTGTTGTTAGGAGTTGTGTGGCGTTGTACATTATACCAACATGCTTTTCAAGGTGCGAATGTGCATACAGAGCCGTAAGATATTCTAAGTTGCCGTACGATGTTTAAATGACTCGGAGGAATTTATTAGCTTTATTATGGAATTTTAAGGTTTCGTACCGTGATGTAAGGTGTTGTTAGGAGTTTTAAGGCGTCCTAAGTTATACGAACGTGCTTTTCAAGGTGCTAATGTGCATACAGGGTCGTAAGATGTCCTAAGTTGTCGTACGATGTTCAAAGGACTTCTACGATTTCATTAGGTTTATTATGGAGTTTTAAGGTTTCGTACGGTGTTGTTAGGTGTTCTTAGGAGTTTTTAGGCGTCCTAAGTTATACGAACATGCTTTTCAAGGTGCTAATGTGCATACAGTGTCGTATGATGTCCTAAGTTGTCGGGCGATGTTCAAAAGACTCGGACGAATTCATTAGGTGTATTATGGAGTTTTAAGTTTACGTACGGTACTGTAAGGTGTTGTTAGGAGTTGTGTGGCGTTGTACATTATACCAACATGCTTTTCAAGGTGCGAATGTGGCATACAGAGCCGTAAGATATTCTAAGTTGCCGTACGATGTTTAAATGACTCGGAGGAATTTATTAGCTTTATTATGGAATTTTAAGGTTTCGTACCGTGATGTAAGGTGTTGTTAGGAGTTTTAAGGCGTCCTAAGTTATACGAACGTGCTTTTCAAGGTGCTAATGTGCATACAGAGTCGTAAGATGTCCTAAGTTGTCGTACGATGTTCAAAGGACTTCGACGATTTCATTAGGTTTATTATGGAGTTTTAAGGTTTCGTACGGTGTTGTTAGGTGTTCTTAGGAGTTTTTAGGCGTCCTAAGTTATACGAACATGCTTTTCAAGGTGCTAATGTGCATACAGTGTCGTATGATGTCCTAAGTTGTCGGGCGATGTTCAAAAGACTCGGACGAATTCATTAGGTGTATTATGGAGTTTTAAGTTTACGTACGGTACTGTAAGGTGTTGTTAGGAGTTGTGTGACGTTGTACATTATACCATCATGCTTTTCAAGGTGCGAATGTGGCATACAGAGCCGTAAGATATTCTAAGTTGCCGTACGATGTTTAAATGACTCGGAGTAATTTATTAGCTTTAGTATGGAATTTTAAGGTTTCGTACGGTGTTGTTAGGTGTTCTTAGGAGTTTTAAGGCGTCCTAAGTTATACGAACGTGCTTTTAAAGGTGCTAACGTGCATACAGTGTCGTAAGATGTCCTAAGTTGTCGTACGATGTTCAAAGGACTTCGACGATTTCATTAGGTTTATTATGGAGTTTTAAGGTTTCGTACGGTGTTGTTAGGTGTTCTTAGGAGTTTTAAGGCGTCCTAAGTTATACGAACGTGCTTTTAAAGGTGCTAATGTGCATACAGTGTCGTAAGATGTCCTAAGTTGTCGGGCGATGTTCAAAAGACTCGGACGAATTCATTAGGTGTATTATGGAGTTTTAAGTTTACGTACGGTACTGTAAGGTGTTGTTAGGAGTTGTGTGGCGTTGTACATTATACCATCATGCTTTTCAAGGTGCGAATGTGGCATACAGAGCCGTAAGATATTCTAAGTTGCCGTACGATGTTTAAATGACTCGGAGGAATTTATTAGCTTTAGTATGGAATTTTAAGGTTTCGTACGGTGTTGTTAGGTGTTCTTAGGAGTTTTAAGGCGTCCTAAGTTATACGAACGTGCTTTTAAAGGTGCTAATGTGCATACACTGTCGTAAGATGTCCTAAGTTGTCGTACGATGTTCAAAGGACTTCGACGATTTCATTAGGTTTATTATGGAGTTTTAAGGTTTCGTACGGTGTTGTTAGGTGTTCTTAGGAGTTTAAGGCGTCCTAAGTTATACGAACGTGCTTTTCAAGGTGTTAATGTGCATACAGTGTCGTAAGATGTCCTAAGTTGTCGGGCGATGTTCACAAGACTCGGACGAATTCATTAGGTGTATTATGGTGTTTTAAGTTTACGTACGGTACTGTAAGGTGTTGTTAGGAGTTGTGTGGCGTTGTACATTATACCATCATGCTTTTCAAGGTGCGAATGTGGCATACAGAGCCGTAAGATATTCTAAGTTGCCGTACGATGTTTAAATGACTCGGAGGAATTTATTAGCTTTAGTATGGAATTTTAAGGTTTCGTACGGTGTTGTTAGGTGTTCTTAGGAGTTTTAAGGCGTCCTAAGTTATACGAGCATGCTTTTAAAGGTGCTAATGTGCATACAGTGTCGTAAGAAGTCCTAAGTTGTCGTACGATGTTCAAAGGACTTCGACGATTTCATTAGGTTTATTATGGAGTTTTAAGGTTTCGTACGGTGTTGTTAGGTGTTCTTAGGAGTTTTTAGGCGTCCTAAGTTATACGAACGTGCTTTTCAAGGTGCTAATGTGCATACAGTGTCGTAAGATGTCCTAAGTTGTCGGGCGATGTTCACAATACTCGGACGAATTCATTAGGTGTATTATGGAGTTTTAAGTTTACGCACGGTACTGTAAGGTGTTGTTAGGAGTTGTGTGGCGTTGTACATTATACCAACATGATTTTCAAGGTGCGAATGTGGCATACAGAGCCGTAAGATATTCTAAGTTGCCGTACGATGTTTAAATGACTCGGAGGAATTTATTAGCTTTAGTATGGAATTTTAAGGTTTCGTACGGTGTTGTTAGGTGTTCTTAGGAGTTTTAAGGCGTCCTAAGTTATACGAGCGTGCTTTTAAAGGTGCTAATGTGCATACAGTGTCGTAAGAAGTCCTAAGTTGTCGTACGATGTTCAAAGGACTTCGACGATTTCATTACGTTTATTATGTAGTTTTAAGGTTTCGTACGGTGTTGTTAGGTGTTCTTAGGAGTTTTTAGGCGTCCTAAGTTATACGAACGTGCTTTTCAAGGTGCTAATGTGCATACAGTGTCGTAAGATGTCCTAAGTTGTCGGGCGATGTTCACAAGACTCGGACGAATTCATTAGGTGTATTATGGAGTTTTAAGTTTACGTACGGTACTGTAAGGTGTTGTTAGGAGTTGTGTGGCGTTGTACATTATACCATCATGCTTTTCAAGGTGCGAATGTGGCATACAGAGCCGTAAGATATTCTAAGTTGCCGTACGATGTTTAAATGACTCGGAGGAATTTATTAGCTTTAGTATGGAATTTTAAGGTTTCGTACCGTGATGTAAGGTGTTGTTAGGAGTTTTAAGGCGTCCTAAGTTATACGAACGTGCTTTTCAAGGTGCTAATGTGCATACAGGGTCGTAAGATGTCCTAAGTTGTCGTACGATGTTCAAAGGACTTCTACGATTTCATTAGGTTTATTATGGAGTTTTAAGGTTTCGTACGGTGTTGT
Source organism: Tagetes erecta (assembly GCA_030867185.1). Taxonomy (NCBI): domain Eukaryota; kingdom Viridiplantae; phylum Streptophyta; class Magnoliopsida; order Asterales; family Asteraceae; genus Tagetes; species Tagetes erecta. Next base: position 18,241,824 of record CM061497.1, on the reverse strand, counting down.
TAGGTGTTCTTAGGAGTTTTTAGGCGTCCTAAGTTATACGAACGTGCTTTTCAAGGTGCTAATGTGCATAAAGTGTCGTAAGATGTCCTAAGTTGTCGGGCGATGTTCAAAAGACTCGGACGAATTCATTAGGTGTATTATGGAGTTTTAAGTTTACGTACGGTACTGTAAGGTGTTGTTAGGAGTTGTGTGGCGTTGTACATTATACCAACATGCTTTTCAAGGTGCGAATGTGCATACAGAGCCGTAAGATATTCTAAGTTGCCGTACGATGTTTAAATGACTCGGAGGAATTTATTAGCTTTATTATGGAATTTTAAGGTTTCGTACCGTGATGTAAGGTGTTGTTAGGAGTTTTAAGGCGTCCTAAGTTATACGAACGTGCTTTTCAAGGTGCTAATGTGCATACAGGGTCGTAAGATGTCCTAAGTTGTCGTACGATGTTCAAAGGACTTCTACGATTTCATTAGGTTTATTATGGAGTTTTAAGGTTTCGTACGGTGTTGTTAGGTGTTCTTAGGAGTTTTTAGGCGTCCTAAGTTATACGAACGTGCTTTTCAAGGTGCTAATGTGCATAAAGTGTCGTAAGATGTCCTAAGTTGTCGGGCGATGTTCAAAAGACTCGGACGAATTCATTAGGTGTATTATGGAGTTTTAAGTTTACGTACGGTACTGTAAGGTGTTGTTAGGAGTTGTGTGGCGTTGTACATTATACCAACATGCTTTTCAAGGTGCGAATGTGGCATACAGAGCCGTAAGATATTCTAAGTTGCCGTACGATGTTTAAATGACTCGGAGGAATTTATTAGCTTTATTATGGAATTTTAAGGTTTCGTACCGTGATGTAAGGTGTTGTTAGGAGTTTTAAGGCGTCTTAAGTTATACGAACGTGCTTTTCAAGGTGCTAATGTGCATACAGAGTCGTAAGATGTCCTAAGTTGTCGTACGATGTTCAAAGGACTTCGACGATTTCATTAGGTTTATTATGGAGTTTTAAGGTTTCGTACGGTGTTGTTAGGTGTTCTTAGGAGTTTTTAGGCGTCCTAAGTTATACGAACATGCTTTTCAAGGTGCTAATGTGCATACAGTGTCGTATGATGTCCTAAGTTGTCGGGCGATGTTCAAAAGACTCGGACGAATTCATTAGGTGTATTATGGAGTTTTAAGTTTACGTACGGTACTGTAAGGTGTTGTTAGGAGTTGTGTGGCGTTGTACATTATACCAACATGCTTTTCAAGGTGCGAATGTGGCATACAGAGCCGTAAGATATTCTAAGTTGCCGTACGATGTTTAAATGACTCGGAGGAATTTATTAGCTTTATTATGGAATTTTAAGGTTTCGTACCGTGATGTAAGGTGTTGTTAGGAGTTTTAAGGCGTCCTAAGTTATACGAACGTGCTTTTCAAGGTGCTAATGTGCATACAGAGTCGTAAGATGTCCTAAGTTGTCGTACGATGTTCAAAGGACTTCGACGATTTCATTAGGTTTATTATGGAGTTTTAAGGTTTCGTACGGTGTTGTTAGGTGTTCTTAGGAGTTTTTAGGCGTCCTAAGTTATACGAACATGCTTTTCAAGGTGCTAATGTGCATACAGTGTCGTATGATGTCCTAAGTTGTCGGGCGATGTTCAAAAGACTCGGACGAATTCATTAGGTGTATTATGGAGTTTTAAGTTTACGTACGGTACTGTAAGGTGTTGTTAGGAGTTGTGTGACGTTGTACATTATACCATCATGCTTTTCAAGGTGCGAATGTGGCATACAGAGCCGTAAGATATTCTAAGTTGCCGTACGATGTTTAAATGACTCGGAGGAATTTATTAGCTTTATTATGGAATTTTAAGGTTTCGTACCGTGATGTAAGGTGTTGTTAGGAGTTTTAAGGCGTCCTAAGTTATACGAACGTGCTTTTCAAGGTGCTAATGTGCATACAGGGTCGTAAGATGTCCTAAGTTGTCGTACGATGTTCAAAGGACTTCTACGATTTCATTAGGTTTATTATGGAGTTTTAAGGTTTCGTACGGTGTTGTTAGGTGTTCTTAGGAGTTTTTAGGCGTCCTAAGTTATACGAACGTGCTTTTCAAGGTGCTAATGTGCATAAAGTGTCGTAAGATGTCCTAAGTTGTCGGGCGATGTTCAAAAGACTCGGACGAATTCATTAGGTGTATTATGGAGTTTTAAGTTTACGTACGGTACTGTAAGGTGTTGTTAGGAGTTGTGTGGCGTTGTACATTATACCAACATGCTTTTCAAGGTGCGAATGTGGCATACAGAGCCGTAAGATATTCTAAGTTGCCGTACGATGTTTAAATGACTCGGAGGAATTTATTAGCTTTATTATGGAATTTTAAGGTTTCGTACCGTGATGTAAGGTGTTGTTAGGAGTTTTAAGGCGTCCTAAGTTATACGAACGTGCTTTTCAAGGTGCTAATGTGCATACAGAGTCGTAAGATGTCCTAAGTTGTCGTACGATGTTCAAAGGACTTCGACGATTTCATTAGGTTTATTATGGAGTTTTAAGGTTTCGTACGGTGTTGTTAGGTGTTCTTAGGAGTTTTTAGGCGTCCTAAGTTATACGAACATGCTTTTCAAGGTGCTAATGTGCATACAGTGTCGTATGATGTCCTAAGTTGTCGGGCGATGTTCAAAAGACTCGGACGAATTCATTAGGTGTATTATGGAGTTTTAAGTTTACGTACGGTACTGTAAGGTGTTGTTAGGAGTTGTGTGGCGTTGTACATTATACCAACATGCTTTTCAAGGTGCGAATGTGGCATACAGAGCCGTAAGATATTCTAAGTTGCCGTACGATGTTTAAATGACTCGGAGGAATTTATTAGCTTTATTATGGAATTTTAAGGTTTCGTACCGTGATGTAAGGTGTTGTTAGGAGTTTTAAGGCGTCCTAAGTTATACGAACGTGCTTTTCAAGGTGCTAATGTGCATACAGAGTCGTAAGATGTCCTAAGTTGTCGTACGATGTTCAAAGGACTTCGACGATTTCATTAGGTTTATTATGGAGTTTTAAGGTTTCGTACGGTGTTGTTAGGTGTTCTTAGGAGTTTTTAGGCGTCCTAAGTTATACGAACATGCTTTTCAAGGTGCTAATGTGCATACAGTGTCGTATGATGTCCTAAGTTGTCGGGCGATGTTCAAAAGACTCGGACGAATTCATTAGGTGTATTATGGAGTTTTAAGTTTACGTACGGTACTGTAAGGTGTTGTTAGGAGTTGTGTGACGTTGTACATTATACCATCATGCTTTTCAAGGTGCGAATGTGGCATACAGAGCCGTAAGATATTCTAAGTTGCCGTACGATGTTTAAATGACTCGGAGTAATTTATTAGCTTTAGTATGGAATTTTAAGGTTTCGTACGGTGTTGTTAGGTGTTCTTAGGAGTTTTAAGGCGTCCTAAGTTATACGAACGTGCTTTTAAAGGTGCTAACGTGCATACAGTGTCGTAAGATGTCCTAAGTTGTCGTACGATGTTCAAAGGACTTCGACGATTTCATTAGGTTTATTATGGAGTTTTAAGGTTTCGTACGGTGTTGTTAGGTGTTCTTAGGAGTTTTAAGGCGTCCTAAGTTATACGAACGTGCTTTTAAAGGTGCTAATGTGCATACAGTGTCGTAAGATGTCCTAAGTTGTCGGGCGATGTTCAAAAGACTCGGACGAATTCATTAGGTGTATTATGGAGTTTTAAGTTTACGTACGGTACTGTAAGGTGTTGTTAGGAGTTGTGTGGCGTTGTACATTATACCATCATGCTTTTCAAGGTGCGAATGTGGCATACAGAGCCGTAAGATATTCTAAGTTGCCGTACGATGTTTAAATGACTCGGAGGAATTTATTAGCTTTAGTATGGAATTTTAAGGTTTCGTACGGTGTTGTTAGGTGTTCTTAGGAGTTTTAAGGCGTCCTAAGTTATACGAACGTGCTTTTAAAGGTGCTAATGTGCATACAGTGTCGTAAGATGTCCTAAGTTGTCGTACGATGTTCAAAGGACTTCGACGATTTCATTAGGTTTATTATGGAGTTTTAAGGTTTCGTACGGTGTTGTTAGGTGTTCTTAGGAGTTTTAAGGCGTCCTAAGTTATACGAACGTGCTTTTCAAGGTGTTAATGTGCATACAGTGTCGTAAGATGTCCTAAGTTGTCGGGCGATGTTCACAAGACTCGGACGAATTCATTAGGTGTATTATGGTGTTTTAAGTTTACGTACGGTACTGTAAGGTGTTGTTAGGAGTTGTGTGGCGTTGTACATTATACCATCATGCTTTTCAAGGTGCGAATGTGGCATACAGAGCCGTAAGATATTCTAAGTTGCCGTACGATGTTTAAATGACTCAGAGGAATTTATTAGCTTTATTATGGAATTTTAAGGTTTCGTACCGTGATGTAAGGTGTTGTTAGGAGTTTTAAGGCGTCCTAAGTTATACGAACGTGCTTTTCAAGGTGCTAATGTGCATACAGAGTCGTAAGATGTCCTAAGTTGTCGTACGATGTTCAAAGGACTTCGACGATTTCATTAGGTTTATTATGGAGTTTTAAGGTTTCGTACGGTGTTGTTAGGTGTTCTTAGGAGTTTTTAGGCGTCCTAAGTTATACGAACATGCTTTTCAAGGTGCTAATGTGCATACAGTGTCGTATGATGTCCTAAGTTGTCGGGCGATGTTCAAAAGACTCGGACGAATTCATTAGGTGTATTATGGAGTTTTAAGTTTACGTACGGTACTGTAAGGTGTTGTTAGGAGTTGTGTGACGTTGTACATTATACCATCATGCTTTTCAAGGTGCGAATGTGGCATACAGAGCCGTAAGATATTCTAAGTTGCCGTACGATGTTTAAATGACTCGGAGTAATTTATTAGCTTTAGTATGGAATTTTAAGGTTTCGTACGGTGTTGTTAGGTGTTCTTAGGAGTTTTAAGGCGTCCTAAGTTATACGAACGTGCTTTTAAAGGTGCTAACGTGCATACAGTGTCGTAAGATGTCCTAAGTTGTCGTACGATGTTCAAAGGACTTCGACGATTTCATTAGGTTTATTATGGAGTTTTAAGGTTTCGTACGGTGTTGTTAGGTGTTCTTAGGAGTTTTAAGGCGTCCTAAGTTATACGAACGTGCTTTTAAAGGTGCTAATGTGCATACAGTGTCGTAAGATGTCCTAAGTTGTCGGGCGATGTTCAAAAGACTCGGACGAATTCATTAGGTGTATTATGGAGTTTTAAGTTTACGTCTACTGTAAGGTGTTGTTAGGAGTTGTGTGGCGTTGTACATTATACCATCATGCTTTTCAAGGTGCGAATGTGGCATACAGAGCCGTAAGATATTCTAAGTTGCCGTACGATGTTTAAATGACTCGGAGGAATTTATTAGCTTTAGTATGGAATTTTAAGGTTTCGTACGGTGTTGTTAGGTGTTCTTAGGAGTTTTAAGGCGTCCTAAGTTATACGAACGTGCTTTTAAAGGTGCTAATGTGCATACAGTGTCGTAAGATGTCCTAAGTTGTCGTACGATGTTCAAAGGACTTCGACGATTTCATTAGGTTTATTATGGAGTTTTAAGGTTTCGTACGGTGTTGTTAGGTGTTCTTAGGAGTTTTAAGGCGTCCTAAGTTATACGAACGTGCTTTTCAAGGTGTTAATGTGCATACAGTGTCGTAAGATGTCCTAAGTTGTCGGGCGATGTTCACAAGACTCGGACGAATTCATTAGGTGTATTATGGTGTTTTAAGTTTACGTACGGTACTGTAAGGTGTTGTTAGGAGTTGTGTGGCGTTGTACATTATACCATCATGCTTTTCAAGGTGCGAATGTGGCATACAGAGCCGTAAGATATTCTAAGTTGCCGTACGATGTTTAAATGACTCGGAGGAATTTATTAGCTTTAGTATGGAATTTTAAGGTTTCGTACGGTGTTGTTAGGTGTTCTTAGGAGTTTTAAGGCGTCCTAAGTTATACGAGCATGCTTTTAAAGGTGCTAATGTGCATACAGTGTCGTAAGAAGTCCTAAGTTGTCGTACGATGTTCAAAGGACTTCGACGATTTCATTAGGTTTATTATGGAGTTTTAAGGTTTCGTACGGTGTTGTTAGGTGTTCTTAGGAGTTTTTAGGCGTCCTAAGTTATACGAACGTGCTTTTCAAGGTGCTAATGTGCATACAGTGTCGTAAGATGTCCTAAGTTGTCGGGCGATGTTCACAAGACTCGGACGAATTCATTAGGTGTATTATGGAGTTTTAAGTTTACGCACGGTACTGTAAGGTGTTGTTAGGAGTTGTGTGGCGTTGTACATTATACCAACATGATTTTCAAGGTGCGAATGTGGCATACAGAGCCGTAAGATATTCTAAGTTGCCGTACGATGTTTAAATGACTCGGAGGAATTTATTAGCTTTAGTATGGAATTTTAAGGTTTCGTACGGTGTTGTTAGGTGTTCTTAGGAGTTTTAAGGCGTCCTAAGTTATACGAGCGTGCTTTTAAAGGTGCTAATGTGCATACAGTGTCGTAAGAAGTCCTAAGTTGTCGTACGATGTTCAAAGGACTTCGACGATTTCATTACGTTTATTATGTAGTTTTAAGGTTTCGTACGGTGTTGTTAGGTGTTCTTAGGAGTTTTTAGGCGTCCTAAGTTATACGAACGTGCTTTTCAAGGTGCTAATGTGCATACAGTGTCGTAAGATGTCCTAAGTTGTCGGGCGATGTTCACAAGACTCGGACGAATTCATTAGGTGTATTATGGAGTTTTAAGTTTACGTACGGTACTGTAAGGTGTTGTTAGGAGTTGTGTGGCGTTGTACATTATACCATCATGCTTTTCAAGGTGCGAATGTGGCATACAGAGCCGTAAGATATTCTAAGTTGCCGTACGATGTTTAAATGACTCGGAGGAATTTATTAGCTTTAGTATGGAATTTTAAGGTTTCGTACGGTGTTGTTAGGTGTTCTTAGGAGTTTTAAGGCGTCCTAAGTTATACGAACGTGCTTTTAAAGGTGCTAACGTGCATACAGTGTCGTAAGATGTCCTAAGTTGTCGTACGATGTTCAAAGGACTTCGACGATTTCATTAGGTTTATTATGGAGTTTTAAGGTTTCGTACGGTGTTGTTAGGTGTTCTTAGGAGTTTTAAGGCGTCCTAAGTTATACGAACGTGCTTTTAAAGGTGCTAATGTGCATACAGTGTCGTAAGATGTCCTAAGTTGTCGGGCGATGTTCAAAAGACTCGGACGAATTCATTAGGTGTATTATGGAGTTTTAAGTTTACGTACGGTACTGTAAGGTGTTGTTAGGAGTTGTGTGGCGTTGTACATTATACCATCATGCTTTTCAAGGTGCGAATGTGGCATACAGAGCCGTAAGATATTCTAAGTTGCCGTACGATGTTTAAATGACTCGGAGGAATTTATTAGCTTTAGTATGGAATTTTAAGGTTTCGTACGGTGTTGTTAGGTGTTCTTAGGAGTTTTAAGGCGTCCTAAGTTATACGAACGTGCTTTTAAAGGTGCTAATGTGCATACAGTGTCGTAAGATGTCCTAAGTTGTCGTACGATGTTCAAAGGACTTCGACGATTTCATTAGGTTTATTATGGAGTTTTAAGGTTTCGTACGGTGTTGTTAGGTGTTCTTAGGAGTTTTAAGGCGTCCTAAGTTATACGAACGTGCTTTTCAAGGTGTTAATGTGCATACAGTGTCGTAAGATGTCCTAAGTTGTCGGGCGATGTTCACAAGACTCGGACGAATTCATTAGGTGTATTATGGTGTTTTAAGTTTACGTACGGTACTGTAAGGTGTTGTTAGGAGTTGTGTGGCGTTGTACATTATACCATCATGCTTTTCAAGGTGCGAATGTGGCATACAGAGCCGTAAGATATTCTAAGTTGCCGTACGATGTTTAAATGACTCGGAGGAATTTATTAGCTTTAGTATGGAATTTTAAGGTTTCGTACGGTGTTGTTAGGTGTTCTTAGGAGTTTTAAGGCGTCCTAAGTTATACGAGCATGCTTTTAAAGGTGCTAATGTGCATACAGTGTCGTAAGAAGTCCTAAGTTGTCGTACGATGTTCAAAGGACTTCGACGATTTCATTAGGTTTATTATGGAGTTTTAAGGTTTCGTACGGTGTTGTTAGGTGTTCTTAGGAGTTTTTAGGCGTCCTAAGTTATACGAACGTGCTTTTCAAGGTGCTAATGTGCATACAGTGTCGTAAGATGTCCTAAGTTGTCGGGCGATGTTCACAAGACTCGGACGAATTCATTAGGTGTATTATGGAGTTTTAAGTTTACGCACGGTACTGTAAGGTGTTGTTAGGAGTTGTGTGGCGTTGTACATTATACCAACATGATTTTCAAGGTGCGAATGTGGCATACAGAGCCGTAAGATATTCTAAGTTGCCGTACGATGTTTAAATGACTCGGAGGAATTTATTAGCTTTAGTATGGAATTTTAAGGTTTCGTACGGTGTTGTTAGGTGTTCTTAGGAGTTTTAAGGCGTCCTAAGTTATACGAGCGTGCTTTTAAAGGTGCTAATGTGCATACAGTGTCGTAAGAAGTCCTAAGTTGTCGTACGATGTTCAAAGGACTTCGACGATTTCATTACGTTTATTATGTAGTTTTAAGGTTTCGTACGGTGTTGTTAGGTGTTCTTAGGAGTTTTTAGGCGTCCTAAGTTATACGAACGTGCTTTTCAAGGTGCTAATGTGCATACAGTGTCGTAAGATGTCCTAAGTTGTCGGGCGATGTTCACAAGACTCGGACGAATTCATTAGGTGTATTATGGAGTTTTAAGTTTACGTACGGTACTGTAAGGTGTTGTTAGGAGTTGTGTGGCGTTGTACATTATACCATCATGCTTTTCAAGGTGCGAATGTGGCATACAGAGCCGTAAGATATTCTAAGTTGCCGTACGATGTTTAAATGACTCGGAGGAATTTATTAGCTTTAGTATGGAATTTTAAGGTTTCGTACGGTGTTGTTAGGTGTTCTTAGGAGTTTTAAGGCGTCCTAAGTTATACGAACGTGCTTTTAAAGGTGCTAACGTGCATACAGTGTCGTAAGATGTCCTAAGTTGTCGTACGATGTTCAAAGGACTTCGACGATTTCATTAGGTTTATTATGGAGTTTTAAGGTTTCGTACGGTGTTGTTAGGTGTTCTTAGGAGTTTTAAGGCGTCCTAAGTTATACGAACGTGCTTTTAAAGGTGCTAATGTGCATACAGTGTCGTAAGATGTCCTAAGTTGTCGGGCGATGTTCAAAAGACTCGGACGAATTCATTAGGTGTATTATGGAGTTTTAAGTTTACGTACGGTACTGTAAGGTGTTGTTAGGAGTTGTGTGGCGTTGTACATTATACCATCATGCTTTTCAAGGTGCGAATGTGGCATACAGAGCCGTAAGATATTCTAAGTTGCCGTACGATGTTTAAATGACTCGGAGGAATTTATTAGCTTTAGTATGGAATTTTAAGGTTTCGTACGGTGTTGTTAGGTGTTCTTAGGAGTTTTAAGGCGTCCTAAGTTATACGAACGTGCTTTTAAAGGTGCTAATGTGCATACAGTGTCGTAAGATGTCCTAAGTTGTCGTACGATGTTCAAAGGACTTCGACGATTTCATTAGGTTTATTATGGAGTTTTAAGGTTTCGTACGGTGTTGTTAGGTGTTCTTAGGAGTTTTAAGGCGTCCTAAGTTATACGAACGTGCTTTTCAAGGTGTTAATGTGCATACAGTGTCGTAAGATGTCCTAAGTTGTCGGGCGATGTTCACAAGACTCGGACGAATTCATTAGGTGTATTATGGTGTTTTAAGTTTACGTACGGTACTGTAAGGTGTTGTTAGGAGTTGTGTGGCGTTGTACATTATACCATCATGCTTTTCAAGGTGCGAATGTGGCATACAGAGCCGTAAGATATTCTAAGTTGCCGTACGATGTTTAAATGACTCGGAGGAATTTATTAGCTTTAGTATGGAATTTTAAGGTTTCGTACGGTGTTGTTAGGTGTTCTTAGGAGTTTTAAGGCGTCCTAAGTTATACGAGCATGCTTTTAAAGGTGCTAATGTGCATACAGTGTCGTAAGAAGTCCTAAGTTGTCGTACGATGTTCAAAGGACTTCGACGATTTCATTAGGTTTATTATGGAGTTTTAAGGTTTCGTACGGTGTTGTTAGGTGTTCTTAGGAGTTTTTAGGCGTCCTAAGTTATACGAACGTGCTTTTCAAGGTGCTAATGTGCATACAGTGTCGTAAGATGTCCTAAGTTGTCGGGCGATGTTCACAAGACTCGGACGAATTCATTAGGTGTATTATGGAGTTTTAAGTTTACGCACGGTACTGTAAGGTGTTGTTAGGAGTTGTGTGGCGTTGTACATTATACCAATATGATTTTCAAGGTGCGAATGTGGCATACAGAGCCGTAAGATATTCTAAGTTGCCGTACGATGTTTAAATGACTCGGAGGAATTTATTAGCTTTAGTATGGAATTTTAAGGTTTCGTACGGTGTTGTTAGGTGTTCTTAGGAGTTTTAAGGCGTCCTAAGTTATACGAGCGTGCTTTTAAAGGTGCTAATGTGCATACAGTGTCGTAAGAAGTCCTAAGTTGTCGTACGATGTTCAAAGGACTTCGACGATTTCATTACGTTTATTATGTAGTTTTAAGGTTTCGTACGGTGTTGTTAGGTGTTCTTAGGAGTTTTTAGGCGTCCTAAGTTATACGAACGTGCTTTTCAAGGTGCTAATGTGCATACAGTGTCGTAAGATGTCCTAAGTTGTCGGGCGATGTTCACAAGACTCGGACGAATTCATTAGGTGTATTATGGAGTTTTAAGTTTACGTACGGTACTGTAAGGTGTTGTTAGGAGTTGTGTGGCGTTGTACATTATACCATCATGCTTTTCAAGGTGCGAATGTGGCATACAGAGCCGTAAGATATTCTAAGTTGCCGTACGATGTTTAAATGACTCGGAGGAATTTATTAGCTTTAGTATGGAATTTTAAGGTTTCGTACGGTGTTGTTAGGTGTTCTTAGGAGTTTTAAGGCGTCCTAAGTTATACGAACGTGCTTTTAAAGGTGCTAACGTGCATACAGTGTCGTAAGATGTCCTAAGTTGTCGTACGATGTTCAAAGGACTTCGACGATTTCATTAGGTTTATTATGGAGTTTTAAGGTTTCGTACGGTGTTGTTAGGTGTTCTTAGGAGTTTTAAGGCGTCCTAAGTTATACGAACGTGCTTTTAAAGGTGCTAATGTGCATACAGTGTCGTAAGATGTCCTAAGTTGTCGGGCGATGTTCAAAAGACTCGGACGAATTCATTAGGTGTATTATGGAGTTTTAAGTTTACGTACGGTACTGTAAGGTGTTGTTAGGAGTTGTGTGGCGTTGTACATTATACCATCATGCTTTTCAAGGTGCGAATGTGGCATACAGAGCCGTAAGATATTCTAAGTTGCCGTACGATGTTTAAATGACTCGGAGGAATTTATTAGCTTTAGTATGGAATTTTAAGGTTTCGTACGGTGTTGTTAGGTGTTCTTAGGAGTTTTAAGGCGTCCTAAGTTATACGAACGTGCTTTTAAAGGTGCTAATGTGCATACAGTGTCGTAAGATGTCCTAAGTTGTCGTACGATGTTCAAAGGACTTCGACGATTTCATTAGGTTTATTATGGAGTTTTAAGGTTTCGTACGGTGTTGTTAGGTGTTCTTAGGAGTTTTAAGGCGTCCTAAGTTATACGAACGTGCTTTTCAAGGTGTTAATGTGCATACAGTGTCGTAAGATGTCCTAAGTTGTCGGGCGATGTTCACAAGACTCGGACGAATTCATTAGGTGTATTATGGTGTTTTAAGTTTACGTACGGTACTGTAAGGTGTTGTTAGGAGTTGTGTGGCGTTGTACATTATACCATCATGCTTTTCAAGGTGCGAATGTGGCATACAGAGCCGTAAGATATTCTAAGTTGCCGTACGATGTTTAAATGACTCGGAGGAATTTATTAGCTTTAGTATGGAATTTTAAGGTTTCGTACGGTGTTGTTAGGTGTTCTTAGGAGTTTTAAGGCGTCCTAAGTTATACGAGCATGCTTTTAAAGGTGCTAATGTGCATACAGTGTCGTAAGAAGTCCTAAGTTGTCGTACGATGTTCAAAGGACTTCGACGATTTCATTAGGTTTATTATGGAGTTTTAAGGTTTCGTACGGTGTTGTTAGGTGTTCTTAGGAGTTTTTAGGCGTCCTAAGTTATACGAACGTGCTTTTCAAGGTGCTAATGTGCATACAGTGTCGTAAGATGTCCTAAGTTGTCGGGCGATGTTCACAAGACTCGGACGAATTCATTAGGTGTATTATGGAGTTTTAAGTTTACGCACGGTACTGTAAGGTGTTGTTAGGAGTTGTGTGGCGTTGTACATTATACCAACATGATTTTCAAGGTGCGAATGTGGCATACAGAGCCGTAAGATATTCTAAGTTGCCGTACGATGTTTAAATGACTCGGAGGAATTTATTAGCTTTAGTATGGAATTTTAAGGTTTCGTACGGTGTTGTTAGGTGTTCTTAGGAGTTTTAAGGCGTCCTAAGTTATACGAGCGTGCTTTTAAAGGTGCTAATGTGCATACAGTGTCGTAAGAAGTCCTAAGTTGTCGTACGATGTTCAAAGGACTTCGACGATTTCATTACGTTTATTATGTAGTTTTAAGGTTTCGTACGGTGTTGTTAGGTGTTCTTAGGAGTTTTTAGGCGTCCTAAGTTATACGAACGTGCTTTTCAAGGTGCTAATGTGCATACAGTGTCGTAAGATGTCCTAAGTTGTCGGGCGATGTTCACAAGACTCGGACGAATTCATTAGGTGTATTATGGAGTTTTAAGTTTACGTACGGTACTGTAAGGTGTTGTTAGGAGTTGTGTGGCGTTGTACATTATACCATCATGCTTTTCAAGGTGCGAATGTGGCATACAGAGCCGTAAGATATTCTAAGTTGCCGTACGATGTTTAAATGACTCGGAGGAATTTATTAGCTTTAGTATGGAATTTTAAGGTTTCGTACGGTGTTGTTAGGTGTTCTTAGGAGTTTTAAGGCGTCCTAAGTTATACGAGCGTGCTTTTAAAGGTGCTAATGTGCATACAGTGTCGTAAGAAGTCCTAAGTTGTCGTACGATGTTCAAAGGACTTCGACGATTTCATTAGGTTTATTATGGAGTTTTAAGGTTTCGTACGGTGTTGTTAGGTGTTCTTAGGAGTTTTTAGGCGTCCTAAGTTATACGAACGTGCTTTTCAAGGTGTTAATGTGCATACAGTGTCGTAAGATGTCCTAAGTTGTCGGGCGATGTTCAAAAGACTCGGACGAATTCATTAGGTGTATTATGGAGTTTTAAGTTTACGTACGGTACTGTAAGGTGTTGTTAGGAGTTGTGTGGCGTTGTACATTATACCATCATGCTTTTCAAGGTGCGAATGTGGCATACAGAGCCGTAAGATATTCTAAGTTGCCGTACGATGTTTAAATGACTCGGAGGAATTTATTAGCTTTAGTATGGAATTTTAAGGTTTCGTACGGTGTTGTTAGGTGTTCTTAGGAGTTTTAAGGCGTCCTAAGTTATACGAGCGTGCTTTTAAAGGTGCTAATGTGCATACAGTGTCGTAAGAAGTCCTAAGTTGTTGTACGATGTTCAAAGGACTTCGACGATTTCATTAGGTTTATTATGTAGTTTTAAGGTTTCGTACGGTGTTGTTAGGTGTTCTTAGGAGTTTTTAGGCGTCCTAAGTTATACGAACGTGCTTTTCAAGGTGCTAATGTGCATACAGTGTCGTAAGATGTCCTAAGTTGTCGGGCGATGTTCACAAGACTCGGACGAATTCATTAGGTGTATTATGGAGTTTTAAGTTTACGTACGGTAATGTAAGGTGTTGTTAGGAGTTGTGTGGCGTTGTACATTATACCATCATGCTTTTCAAGGTGCGAATGTGGCATACAGAGCCGTAAGATATTCTAAGTTGCCGTACGATGTTTAAATGACTCGGAGGAATTTATTAGCTTTAGTATGGAATTTTAAGGTTTCGTACGGTGTTGTTAGGTGTTCTTAGGAGTTTTAAGGCGTCCTAAGTTATACGAGCGTGCTTTTAAAGGTGCTAATGTGCATACAGTGTCGTAAGAAGTCCTAAGTTGTCGTACGATGTTCAAAGGACTTCGACGATTTCATTTGGTTTATTATGGAGTTTTAAGGTTTCGTACGGTGTTGTTAGGTGTTCTTAGGAGTTTTTAGGCGTCCTAAGTTATACGAACGTGCTTTTCAAGGTGTTAATGTGCATACAGTGTCGTAAGATGTCCTAAGTTGTCGGGCGATGTTCAAAAGACTCGGACGAATTCATTAGGTGTATTATGGAGTTTTAAGTTTACGTACGGTACTGTAAGGTGTTGTTAGGAGTTGTGTGGCGTTGTACATTATACCATCATGCTTTTCAAGGTGCGAATGTGGCATACAGAGCCGTAAGATATTCAAGTTGCCGTACGATGTTTTAATGACTCGGAGGAATTTATTAGCTTTAGTATGGAATTTTAAGGTTTCGTACGGTGTTGTTAGGTGTTATTAGGAGTTTTAAGGCGTCCTAAGTTATACGAACGTGCTTTTAAAGGTGCTAATGTGCATACAGTGTCGTAAGATGTCCTAAGTTGTCGTATGATGTTCAAAGGACTTCGACGATTTTATTAGGTTTATTATGGAGTTTTAAGGTTTCGTACGGTGTTGTTAGGTGTTCTTAGGAGTTTTAAGGCGTCCTAAGTTATACGAACGTGCTTTTCAAGGTGTTAATGTGCATACAGTGTCGTAAGATGTCCTAAGTTGTCGGGCGATGTTCAAAAGACTCGGACGAATTCATTAGGTGTATTATGGAGTTTTAAGTTTACGTACGGTACTGTAAGGTGTTGTTAGGAGTTGTGTGGCGTTGTACATTATACCATCATGCTTTTCAAGGTGCGAATGTGGCATACAGAGCCGTAAGATATTCTAAGTTGCCGTACGATGTTTAAATGACTCGGAGGAATTTATTAGCTTTAGTATGGAATTTTAAGGTTTCGTACGGTGTTGTTAGGTGTTCTTAGGAGTTTTAAGGCGTCCTAAGTTATACGAGCGTGCTTTTAAAGGTGCTAATGTGCATACAGTGTCGTAAGAAGTCCTAAGTTGTCGTACGATGTTCAAAGGACTTCGACGATTTCATTAGGTTTATTATGGAGTTTTAAGGTTTCGTACGGTGTTGTTAGGTGTTCTTAGGAGTTTTTAGGCGTCCTAAGTTATACGAACGTGCTTTTCAAGGTGTTAATGTGCATACAGTGTCGTAAGATGTCCTAAGTTGTCGGGCGATGTTCAAAAGACTCGGACGAATTCATTAGGTGTATTATGGAGTTTTAAGTTTACGTACGGTACTGTAAGGTGTTGTTAGGAGTTGTGTGGCGTTGTACATTATACCATCATGCTTTTCAAGGTGCGAATGTGGCATACAGAGCCGTAAGATATTCTAAGTTGCCGTACGATGTTTAAATGACTCGGAGGAATTTATTAGCTTTAGTATGGAATTTTAAGGTTTCGTACGGTGTTGTTAGGTGTTCTTAGGAGTTTTAAGGCGTCCTAAGTTATACGAGCGTGCTTTTAAAGGTGCTAATGTGCATACAGTGTCGTAAGAAGTCCTAAGTTGTTGTACGATGTTCAAAGGACTTCGACGATTTCATTAGGTTTATTATGTAGTTTTAAGGTTTCGTACGGTGTTGTTAGGTGTTCTTAGGAGTTTTTAGGCGTCCTAAGTTATACGAACGTGCTTTTCAAGGTGCTAATGTGCATACAGTGTCGTAAGATGTCCTAAGTTGTCGGGCGATGTTCACAAGACTCGGACGAATTCATTAGGTGTATTATGGAGTTTTAAGTTTACGTACGGTAATGTAAGGTGTTGTTAGGAGTTGTGTGGCGTTGTACATTATACCATCATGCTTTTCAAGGTGCGAATGTGGCATACAGAGCCGTAAGATATTCTAAGTTGCCGTACGATGTTTAAATGACTCGGAGGAATTTATTAGCTTTAGTATGGAATTTTAAGGTTTCGTACGGTGTTGTTAGGTGTTCTTAGGAGTTTTAAGGCGTCCTAAGTTATACGAGCGTGCTTTTAAAGGTGCTAATGTGCATACAGTGTCGTAAGAAGTCCTAAGTTGTCGTACGATGTTCAAAGGACTTCGACGATTTCATTTGGTTTATTATGGAGTTTTAAGGTTTCGTACGGTGTTGTTAGGTGTTCTTAGGAGTTTTTAGGCGTCCTAAGTTATACGAACGTGCTTTTCAAGGTGTTAATGTGCATACAGTGTCGTAAGATGTCCTAAGTTGTCGGGCGATGTTCAAAAGACTCGGACGAATTCATTAGGTGTATTATGGAGTTTTAAGTTTACGTACGGTACTGTAAGGTGTTGTTAGGAGTTGTGTGGCGTTGTACATTATACCATCATGCTTTTCAAGGTGCGAATGTGGCATACAGAGCCGTAAGATATTCAAGTTGCCGTACGATGTTTTAATGACTCGGAGGAATTTATTAGCTTTAGTATGGAATTTTAAGGTTTCGTACGGTGTTGTTAGGTGTTATTAGGAGTTTTAAGGCGTCCTAAGTTATACGAACGTGCTTTTAAAGGTGCTAATGTGCATACAGTGTCGTAAGATGTCCTAAGTTGTCGTATGATGTTCAAAGGACTTCGACGATTTTATTAGGTTTATTATGGAGTTTTAAGGTTTCGTACGGTGTTGTTAGGTGTTCTTAGGAGTTTTAAGGCGTCCTAAGTTATACGAACGTGCTTTTCAAGGTGTTAATGTGCATACAGTGTCGTAAGATGTCCTAAGTTGTCGGGCGATGTTCAAAAGACTCGGACGAATTCATTAGGTGTATTATGGAGTTTTAAGTTTACGTACGGTACTGTAAGGTGTTGTTAGGAGTTGTGTGGCGTTGTACATTATACCATCATGCTTTTCAAGGTGCGAATGTGGCATACAGAGCCGTAAGATATTCTAAGTTGCCGTACGATGTTTAAATGACTCGGAGGAATTTATTAGCTTTAGTATGGAATTTTAAGGTTTCGTACGGTGTTGTTAGGTGTTCTTAGGAGTTTTAAGGCGTCCTAAGTTATACGAGCGTGCTTTTAAAGGTGCTAATGTGCATACAGTGTCGTAAGAAGTCCTAAGTTGTCGTACGATGTTCAAAGGACTTCGACGATTTCATTAGGTTTATTATGGAGTTTTAAGGTTTCGTACGGTGTTGTTAGGTGTTCTTAGGAGTTTTAAGGCGTCCTAAGTTATACGAACGTGCTTTTCAAGGTGTTAATGTGCATACAGTGTCGTAAGATGTCCTAAGTTGTCGGGCGATGTTCACAAGACTCGGACGAATTCGTTAGGTGTATTATGGAGTTTTAAGTTTACGCACGGTACTGTAAGGTGTTGTTAGGAGTTGTGTGGCGTTGTACATTATACCAACATGATTTTCAAGGTGCGAATGTGGCATACAGAGCCGTAAGATATTCTAAGTTGCCGTACGATGTTTAAATGACTCGGAGGAATTTATTAGCTTTAGTATGGAATTTTAAGGTTTCGTACGGTGTTGTTAGGTGTTCTTAGGAGTTTTAAGGCGTCCTAAGTTATACGAGCGTGCTTTTAAAGGTGCTAATGTGCATACAGTGTCGTAAGAAGTCCTAAGTTGTCGTACGATGTTCAAAGGACTTCGACGATTTCATTAGGTTTATTATGGAGTTTTAAGGTTTCGTACGGTGTTGTTAGGTGTTCTTAGGAGTTTTTAGGCGTCCTAAGTTATACGAACGTGCTTTTCAAGGTGCTAATGTGCATACAGTGTCGTAAGATGTCCTAAGTTGTCGGGCGATGTTCACAAGACTCGGACGAATTCATTAGGTGTATTATGGAGTTTTAAGTTTACGTACGGTACTGTAAGGTGTTGTTAGGAGTTGTGTGGCGTTGTACATTATACCATCATGCTTTTCAAGGTGCGAATGTGGCATACAGAGCCGTAAGATATTCTAAGTTGCCGTACGATGTTTAAATGACTCGGAGGAATTTATTAGCTTTAGTATGGAATTTTAAGGTTTCGTACGGTGTTGTTAGGTGTTCTTAGGAGTTTTAAGGCGTCCTAAGTTATACGAGCGTGCTTTTAAAGGTGCTAATGTGCATACAGTGTCGTAAGAAGTCCTAAGTTGTCGTACGATGTTCAAAGGACTTCGACGATTTCATTAGGTTTATTATGGAGTTTTAAGGTTTCGTACGGTGTTGTTAGGTGTTCTTAGGAGTTTTTAGGCGTCCTAAGTTATACGAACGTGCTTTTCAAGGTGTTAATGTGCATACAGTGTCGTAAGATGTCCTAAGTTGTCGGGCGATGTTCAAAAGACTCGGACGAATTCATTAGGTGTATTATGGAGTTTTAAGTTTACGTACGGTACTGTAAGGTGTTGTTAGGAGTTGTGTGGCGTTGTACATTATACCATCATGCTTTTCAAGGTGCGAATGTGGCATACAGAGCCGTAAGATATTCAAGTTGCCGTACGATGTTTTAATGACTCGGAGGAATTTATTAGCTTTAGTATGGAATTTTAAGGTTTCGTACGGTGTTGTTAGGTGTTATTAGGAGTTTTAAGGAGTCCTAAGTTATACGAACGTGCTTTTTTTTGGGTAAAGGGTTACCCCGGTGAATATATATTAACAGCCAACTGAAAACAAGTAGTGTGGCAGAGTACCACACTAGTTCAAACACAGGACATGCCCTGTGAATGTAAACAAAGACAAACAATAAACTGACCAAGAAACCAAAACAACTAACTAACCAAATACCATATTACCAAACCAACTAGCCACATCACTAGCACAACCACACAATTAAATCAATTTAACCTCCATCATCAAAATTACGATTTGCCTCAATACCCCATCCACCAAGGACCCGAATCGCATCAGCTCTCCTAACCACATTTAGCCCCATAAGCCTACAACGAACAGAATCCAGAATCAACTTCACTAGGGTATCCGGGGGTCTCGCATGATTTGCAAACATACGATTGTTCCTTTCTTGCCAAATAAAATATGTACCCGCCGCAACTACCAGCCGCCTAACAACATTCCGTAATGTTTTAGACTTTGCAATAGTCTCTAAAAACGCAACAATATCAGTAATAGAAGGAGGTATGTTGGCCATATCAGCCTTACTCTTAATCTTACTCCAAACTTGCGTTGAGTATTTACACCCAAAGAATAAGTGATCGTGTGAATCATAGTTGGAATAACAAAAGAGACAACACATCATATCCATATTGCGTCTACTAGATCCCCATTTGATGATCTTATCTTGAGTCAATAGCTTCCTCCTCATGATCAACCACAACATAAACGCGTGTCTAGGAATACACTGGGGGAACCATACCACCTTACACCAACTAACTTCAGGTCTTGTAAGCCTAACGGAATGCCACACCTCTGCTGTAGAATACGACTTGAGCTCTTGACCTGATTTCCATAATAATTCATCCCGATCATTGTTCAATATTGGAATTGTTATCTCAGACAACGTATGAAAACGATCAAACCACTCCAAAGGCCATCTCCAATTATTATTGTGTATCACATCCACAAGTTTGGTCTCCAAGGTAAAACCAGCACCGCTAATGACACGAGGAGAAATAAACTTGCATAAAGGACCCTCATCACACCACTTATCCAACCATACTAACGTATCCTGCCCATTACCAACTTTAGACCACACATGGTTACGAATAATCGGTCTAAGGCTGACCATCTTCTTGAAACTCCAACAACATCTACTAGGCAAGCGATACACCCAAAACGACTTCCCCCTTAGCCGATAAGAATGCACCCAAGCAACCCATAAAGACTCCCTGTTACTAATAATACTCCATATATGAGAAGTCATTAGGGCTTTGTTCATGTCCCCTATCCTACGAATACCCAATCCTCCTTCAGATTTAGGGACACAAATAGCATCCCAAGAGACCTTCGCCTTACCTTTGTGCATCAGCCCCTGGCACCACAGAAAACCCCTCATCTTGGCTTCTAACTCTTCAATAATACGACTTGGAAGAATGAAGACCGAAGACCAATAAACATGCATGGATGATAATACTGAAATAATAAGCTGTAATCTCCCCACAAAAGACAAATACTTATTCCTCCAACAAGTAATACGTTTTTCCATCCGATCAACTAAAATCTTACAATCATTATAAATGAGTCTGGTAGATATCAATGGAACACCAAGATATTTGACCGGAAGGGTACCTTCCTCAAATGGAAGGACATCAAGAATAGCAGCTTTAACATGAGAAGGGACATGACAGAAGAAAGCCGTACTCTTCTGCATACTCGGAAGCAACCCAGATAAATTAGTAAACAGTTGAAGAGATTTCATAATGCATCTAACCGAATTGCAATCCCCCCTAGCAAATAGAAACAAATCATCAGCGAAGCATAGGTTAACAATTTTTTGCTCCTCACATTTACTGTGGAATCTAAACAAACGACTAGCCCCCACTTCCTTATGCAGCACAAGAGTCAAAACCTCCATGACTAGCGTAAAAAGGTAAGGGGATAGGGGGTCACCTTGCCTCAGCCCTCTCCTAGCTTTAAAATACCCGTGAAGATCCCCGTTCACACACACAGACAACGAAACTGATGAGACACAGACCATAATCCACTGGACCATTTTATGGTGGAACCCAAAACCCACCAGCACCTTCCTCAAGAAACCCCAATCCACCGTGTCATATGCTTTCTGAATATCTACTTTGAAAGCACACCTAGGAGGCCCTTCATCCCGATGATAATTATGCATTAACTCTTGAGTGAGCAAGATATTATCAGAGATTTTCCTCCCCGGAACAAAAGCTGATTGGTTTATGCTCACAATATATTTCAAACCGATTTTGATCCTGTCCGCAAGAATTTTACTAATACACTTATAAAAAACATTGCAACATGCAATAGGTCTGAACTCCGTAACATACTGTGGAATATCAACTTTAGGAACAAGAGCTATAATCGTGTGATTTAGCTCAGTAAGCAACTGACCTGATGAAAAAAATTCTTGGACCGCTGCACACAAATCATCACCCACAATAGGCCAAGCTTTCTTATAGAACGCCGCTGTGTATCCATCCGGACCGGGGGCCTTATCATCCCCAATAGAGAACATTGCACCTTTTATCTCCTCCTTCGTCACAAACCGAACCATATCCATAGCACAATCAGTGTCAAGTTGATGAGTAAACAAATCAGGAGATGGATCAGCATTAGTAACTCCTTCAACACCTAAGAACGCCTCATAATGGTTAACAAACGCAATCGGGACATTACCACCCTCATGCATGACACCATTCGAATCCCTAATCACGTCAATCCGGTTCCGATGGTTCCTGCACTTTAAAGACATATGAAAAAACTTTGTATTAGCATCACCAACAGCCAACCATTTAACTTTAGCCTTTTGTTTAAGAAATCTCTCCTCATCAAGACTAGCAACTTCAAATCTTCTTATACAATCAGCCTCTTTCTCTCGAAGTGACAAGTCAGCAGGATCACGATCAATACAAGTTTGCAGCAAATCAAGTTCACTTCTAATCCTGATGACATTATTATGCAAGTTACCTTGTTTGTAAAATAATGACCGTATAGGAGATTTCAGCATCCTCAACTTCTTAGCAACTTGAAATTGTAGCACACCCTGTATATTACAGTTCCAACCATTCCTCACAACATCAAGAAACTCCGGTTTGTGAGTAAGAAAGTTTGCAAATTTAAATATGGTCGGTTTCTTACGTCTAGCACTAGGGATTTTGAGTATACACGGGCTATGATCCGAGATCCTATAAGGCTTGAACAAAGCTCCAGCGTTAGGAAACACATTAATAAACTCCATACTACACATAACTCGGTCAATCTTCTTTAGAGTACCAATCCCAGTTTTCGGTTTTTGAGTCCAGGTATATTGTAATCCGGAGCTATTAACATCTAAAACCTCAATATTCTCCACACATTCCCTAAACTCCAACATACTCGTGTTAATAGCAGATGACCCCACCGCTTTGTCTTCAGGGTTTAGTGCTGCATTAAAATCCCCCATAAGCACCCATGGTCTATCCTTAACAAACACTTTATGCATACCCAAGCTATTCCATAGATCCCGGCGTCTAATATAATCATTATCAGCATAAACCAAAGAGCAAAACAGAACTTTCTTCTCCAGTTTTAGATTAATTTGAGTATGCATAACCTGATCTGTCTGGGCTATAATCATAATCTCCATAATAGATGGATCCCATCCTAAAATAATACGAG
The DNA here is from genome assembly GCA_030867185.1 of Tagetes erecta. NCBI lineage: Eukaryota > Viridiplantae > Streptophyta > Magnoliopsida > Asterales > Asteraceae > Tagetes > Tagetes erecta. The sequence continues at coordinate 18,219,475 of CM061497.1, read as the reverse complement.
CTCCCTTCTTGCATAAGTTCCCATTTGATGTCCAATCCCAATTTCTAAAAACAGTTTTACAAATCCCCACCAGCCTATCAATGTTCACATGAGACTCCAAAATAGCACATAAACTCAACTGATTATCCTTTACTACTTGGCGAACCTCACTTTGTTTCAGGGGGCGGTTCAACCCTCTAATATTCCAGGAGGCAAGATTAACCATTGGAAACCATAGACGCAGGAGTGCTTGCCCCTGTACCATCACCTTTTTGAGCCCCAGCTACCATGAACTCTGCAGTTTCATCATATACATTCTCCTCCACATCATCATCCCAGTCCACACCACCTTTCTTCGAACCACTCTCATCCCCTTTACTACCATTTCCCCCATCAACTTCCTGCAAAACATGAAACGAGTTCTTTACAGTTACCTTATCCTTCTTTGGTTTAGACATACGTTCAGATTTCTCCATCCCGCCCTCTTTCTGATCCACCTTAGGCCTATAAACAAACTTAGGTTTTACCATAGTCATCCCTTGTTTCTTTGCCACCTTCCTTCCTTTCACATCCGTAAACCCTTCATCATCAACTTTCGGTTGCGGTTTAGAGTTGGATTTTACATTCTTTGGACATTCATCAGAATCATGCCCAAACACTCGACAATGAGCACATCTAGGCGGGTACCATTCATACTCAACATGCACAGTTTCGTTCACAAAACCCTCCCCCTCTACATCTGGAATCGCCAATGTAATCTCCTCCTTGAACTCATTATCCGCTGAAATCTCAACAAGCGCCCTAGCATAACTACACCGTCCCCATGAATGAGTACACATCGATGTAGTATACGTATCCAGCAGCTTTGGTGTCCCAATCAACGAACCAATGATACTCAACCCATCCTCAGTATAGGCTGGCGATTTTGGCGATTCCTCTTGTTCTTGAATCTTGATCGAATTCTTGGCTGTAATTTGTTTAATTATCTGGTACTACGTTATGGAATCTGATTCCCTTGATGCGTAGCATTAGAATAGTTAAAGAATTACTAAAGAGTTGCCGATTAGGGTTTAAGTTTTTTCGTTTTCGTTTTCTGCAACATTATCATATTCTGATCAATTGCGATTAGGGTTTCATCGGTTGTAGTAGCCTTGAAGTTACCTAAGTTTCAATCGATTAAGAATTGATTTGGTTGGAGTGGGTCATCGCATCAGGTCTAGGGTTTTGTGTTTGTGTCTTGTGCTGGTTGAAGGTCTTGGGGTGTTGTGCGACTAGGGTTGAGCGGTCTAATCTGTGCATGGTCTGCATGCAATGGCTGGTAAAGAGAGAAGAGTTACGTTGGAGGGTCTGGCTAGTAAGGTTCGGAACATTGATGGGAATGTTCCAAATACTATTTTGAAGAATCCGGCGATGGTGACCAAGGTTGGTAGTATCAATATGCCTGTGAAGCAATCTTTAGAATCTACGGGTACTGTTGAGCCGGAACAAAGGATTGAAAACGAGTCTTATCTTGATAAACTAAAGAATGAGATGCCTGTGGATAATAATGGTGGACGTACTATTAATTTCAGGTTAATCGACAACCTTGTCAAGCGGGATGGAGTTGATGTTGTACTTCCCAAAGAGTCGGTGAGAAAGGTGCAGGATAAGCTTGCAAATACACTATATGGGTACTTTTTGGGAGATAGAGAACCATTCCCAATTGTTGATCAGTATACTAAGATACATTGGAAGAAATTTGGGCTACAAAAAACTATGTCTATTGGGGATGATAAGGCCCCCGGTCCGGATGGATACACAGCGGCGTTCTATAAGAAAGCTTGGCCTATTGTGGGTGATGATTTGTGTGCAGCGGTCCAAGAATTTTTTTCATCAGGTCAGTTGCTTACTGAGCTAAATCACACGATTATAGCTCTTGTTCCTAAAGTTGATATTCCAGAGTATGTTACGGAGTTCAGACCTATTGCATGTTGCAATGTTTTTTATAAGTGTATTAGTAAAATTCTAAGGTGCTAATGTGCATACAGTGTCGTAAGATGTCCTAAGTTGTCGTATGATGTTCAAAGGACTTCGACGATTTTATTAGGTTTATTATGGAGTTTTAAGGTTTCGTACGGTGTTGTTAGGTGTTCTTAGGAGTTTTAAGGCGTCCTAAGTTATACGAACGTGCTTTTCAAGGTGTTAATGTGCATACAGTGTCGTAAGATGTCCTAAGTTGTCGGGCGATGTTCAAAAGACTCGGACGAATTCATTAGGTGTATTATGGAGTTTTAAGTTTACGTACGGTACTGTAAGGTGTTGTTAGGAGTTGTGTGGCGTTGTACATTATACCATCATGCTTTTCAAGGTGCGAATGTGGCATACAGAGCCGTAAGATATTCTAAGTTGCCGTACGATGTTTAAATGACTCGGAGGAATTTATTAGCTTTAGTATGGAATTTTAAGGTTTCGTACGGTGTTGTTAGGTGTTCTTAGGAGTTTTAAGGCGTCCTAAGTTATACGAACGTGCTTTTAAAGGTGCTAATGTGCATACAGTGTCGTAAGATGTACTAAGTTGTCGTACGATGTTCAAAGGACTTCGACGATTTCATTAGGTTTATTATGGAGTTTTAAGGTTTCGTACGGTGTTGTTAGGTGTTCTTAGGAGTTTTAAGGCGTCCTAAGTTATACGAACGTGCTTTTCAAGGTGTTAATGTGCATACAGTGTCGTAAGATGTCCTAAGTTGTCGGGCGATGTTCACAAGACTCGGACGAATTCATTAGGTGTATTATGGAGTTTTAAGTTTACGTACGGTACTGTAAGGTGTTGTTAGGAGTTGTGTGGCGTTGTACATTATACCATCATGCTTTTCAAGGTGCGAATGTGGCATACAGAGCCGTAAGATATTCTAAGTTGCCGTACGATGTTTAAATGACTCGGAGGAATTTATTAGCTTTAGTATGGAATTTTAAGGTTTCGTACGGTGTTGTTAGGTGTTCTTAGGAGTTTTAAGGCGTCCTAAGTTATACGAGCGTGCTTTTAAAGGTGCTAATGTGCATACAGTGTCGTAAGAAGTCCTAAGTTGTCGTACGATGTTCAAAGGACTTCGACGATTTCATTAGGTTTATTATGGAGTTTTAAGGTTTCGTACGGTGTTGTTAGGTGTTCTTAGGAGTTTTTAGGCGTCCTAAGTTATACGAACGTGCTTTTCAAGGTGCTAATGTGCATACAGTGTCGTAAGATGTCCTAAGTTGTCGGGCTATGTTCACAAGACTCGGACGAATTCATTAGGTGTATTATGGAGTTTTAAGTTTACGCACGGTACTGTAAGGTGTTGTTAGGAGTTGTGTGGCGTTGTACATTATACCAACATGATTCTCAAGGTGCGAATGTGGCATACAGAGCCGTAAGATATTCTAAGTTGCCGTACGATGTTTTAATGACTCGGAGGAATTTATTAGCTTTAGTATGGAATTTTAAGGTTTCGTACGGTGTTGTTAGGTGTTCTTAGGAGTTTTAAGGCGTCCTAAGTTATACGAACGTGCTTTTAAAGGTGCTAATGTGCATACAGTGTCGTAAGATGTCCTAAGTTGTCGTATGATGTTCAAAGGACTTCGACGATTTTATTAGGTTTATTATGGAGTTTTAAGGTTTCGTACGGTGTTGTTAGGTGTTCTTAGGAGTTTTAAGGCGTCCTAAGTTATACGAACGTGCTTTTCAAGGTGTTAATGTGCATACAGTGTCGTAAGATGTCCTAAGTTGTCGGGCGATGTTTAAAAGACTCGGACGAATTCATTAGGTGTATTATGGAGTTTTAAGTTTACGTACGGTACTGTAAGGTGTTGTTAGGAGTTGTGTGGCGTTGTACATTATACCATCATGCTTTTCAAGGTGCGAATGTGGCATACAGAGCCGTAAGATATTCTAAGTTGCCGTACGATGTTTAAATGACTCGGAGGAATTTATTAGCTTTAGTATGGAATTTTAAGGTTTCGTACGGTGTTGTTAGGTGTTCTTAGGAGTTTTAAGGCGTCCTAAGTTATACGAACGTGCTTTTAAAGGTGCTAATGTGCATACAGTGTCGTAAGAAGTCCTAAGTTGTCGTACGATGTTCAAAGGACTTCGACGATTTCATTAGGTTTATTATGGAGTTTTAAGGTTTCGTACGGTGTTGTTAGGTGTTCTTAGGAGATTTTAGGCGTCCTAAGTTATACGAACGTGCTTTTCAAGGTGCTAATGTGCATAAAGTGTCGTAAGATGTCCTAAGTTGTCGGGCGATGTTCACAAGACTCGGACGAATTCATTAGGTGTATTATGGAGTTTTAAGTTTACGCACGGTACTGTAAGGTGTTGTTAGGAGTTGTGTGGCGTTGTACATTATACCAACATGCTTTTCAAGGTGCGAATGTGGCATACAGAGCCGTAAGATATTCTAAGTTGCCGTACGATGTTTTAATGACTCGGAGGAATTTATTAGCTTTAGTATGGAATTTTAAGGTTTCGTACGGTGTTGTTAGGTGTTCTTAGGAGTTTTAAGGCGTCCTAAGTTATACGAACGTGCTTTTAAAGGTGCTAATGTGCATACAGTGTCGTAAGAAGTCCTAAGTTGTCGTACGATGTTCAAAGGACTTCGACGATTTCATTAGGTTTATTATGGAGTTTTAAGGTTTCGTACGGTGTTGTTAGGTGTTCTTAGGAGTTTTTAGGCGTCCTAAGTTATACGAACGTGCTTTTCAAGGTGCTAATTTGCATACAGTGTCGTAAGATGTCCTAAGTTGTCGGGCGATGTTCACAAGACTCGGACGAATTCATTAGGTGTATTATGGAGTTTTAAGTTTACGCACGGTACTGTAAGGTGTTGTTAGGAGTTGTGTGGCGTTGTACATTATACCAACATGCTTTTCAAGGTGCGAATGTGGCATACAGAGCCGTAAGATATTCTAAGTTGCCGTACGATGTTTTAATGACTCGGAGGAATTTATTAGCTTTAGTATGGAATTTTAAGGTTTCGTACGGTGTTGTTAGGTGTTCTTAGGAGTTTTAAGGCGTCCTAAGTTATACGAACGTGCTTTTAAAGGTGCTAATGTGCATACAGTGTCGTAAGATGTCCTAAGTTGTCGTATGATGTTCAAAGGACTTCGACGATTTTATTAGGTTTATTATGGAGTTTTAAGGTTTCGTACGGTGTTGTTAGGTGTTCTTAGGAGTTTTAAGGCGTCCTAAGTTATACGAACGTGCTTTTCAAGGTGTTAATGTGCATACAGTGTCGTAAGATGTCCTAAGTTGTCGGGCGATGTTCAAAAGACTCGGACGAATTCATTAGGTGTATTATGGAGTTTTAAGTTTACGTACGGTACTGTAAGGTGTTGTTAGGAGTTGTGTGGCGTTGTACATTATACCATCATGCTTTTCAAGGTGCGAATATGGCATACAGAACCGTAAGATATTCTAAATTGCCGTACGATGTTTTAATGACTCGGAGGAATTTATTAGCTTTAGTATGGAATTTTAAGGTTTCGTACGGTGTTGTTAGGTGTTCTTAGGAGTTTTAAGGCGTCCTGAGTTATACGAACGTGCTTTTAAAGGTGCTAATGTGCATACAGTGTCGTAAGATGTCCTAAGTTGTCGTATGATGTTCAAAAGACTTCGACGATTTTATTAGGTTTATTATGGAGTTTTAAGGTTTCGTACGGTGTTGTTAGGTGTTCTTAGGAGTTTTAAGGCGTCCTAAGTTATACGAACGTGCTTTTCAAGGTGTTAATGTGCATACAGTGTCGTAAGATGTCCTAAGTTGTCGGGCGATGTTCAAAAGACTCGGACGAATTCATTAGGTGTATTATGGAGTTTTAAGTTTACGTACGGTACTGTAAGGTGTTGTTAGGAGTTGTGTGGCGTTGTACATTATACCATCATGCTTTTCAAGGTGCGAATGTGGCATACAGAGCCGTAAGATATTCTAAGTTGCCGTACGATGTTTTAATGACTCGGAGGAATTTATTAGCTTTAGTATGGAATTAAGGTTTCGTACGGTGTTATTAGGTGTTCTTAGGAGTTTTAAGGCGTCCTAAGTTATACGAACGTGCTTTTAAAGGTGCTAATGTGCATACAGTGTCGTAAGATGTCCTAAGTTGTCGTATGATGTTCAAAGGACTTCGACGATTTTATTAGGTTTATTATGGAGTTTTAAGGTTTCGTACGGTGTTGTTAGGTGTTCTTAGGAGTTTTAAGGCGTCCTAAGTTATACGAACGTGCTTTTCAAGGTGTTAATGTGCATACAGTGTCGTAAGATGTCCTAAGTTGTCGGGCGATGTTCAAAAGACTCGGACGAATTCATTAGGTGTATTATGGAGTTTTAAGTTTACGTACGGTACTGTAAGGTGTTGTTAGGAGTTGTGTGGCGTTGTACATTATACCATCATGCTTTTCAAGGTGCGAATGTGGCATACAGAGCCGTAAGATATTCTAAGTTGCCGTACGATGTTTAAATGACTCGGAGGAATTTATTAGCTTTAGTATGGAATTTTAAGGTTTCGTACGGTGTTGTTAGGTGTTCTTAGGAGTTTTAAGGCGTCCTAAGTTATACGAACGTGCTTTTAAAGGTGCTAATGTGCATACAGTGTCGTAAGAAGTCCTAAGTTGTCGTACGATGTTCAAAGGACTTCGACGATTTCATTAGGTTTATTATGGAGTTTTAAGGTTTCGTACGGTGTTGTTAGGTGTTCTTAGGAGATTTTAGGCGTCCTAAGTTATACGAACGTGCTTTTCAAGGTGCTAATGTGCATAAAGTGTCGTAAGATGTCCTAAGTTGTCGGGCGATGTTCACAAGACTCGGACGAATTCATTAGGTGTATTATGGAGTTTTAAGTTTACGCACGGTACTGTAAGGTGTTGTTAGGAGTTGTGTGGCGTTGTACATTATACCAACATGCTTTTCAAGGTGCGAATGTGGCATACAGAGCCGTAAGATATTCTAAGTTGCCGTACGATGTTTTAATGACTCGGAGGAATTTATTAGCTTTAGTATGGAATTTTAAGGTTTCGTACGGTGTTGTTAGGTGTTCTTAGGAGTTTTAAGGCGTCCTAAGTTATACGAACGTGCTTTTAAAGGTGCTAATGTGCATACAGTGTCGTAAGAAGTCCTAAGTTGTCGTACGATGTTCAAAGGACTTCGACGATTTCATTAGGTTTATTATGGAGTTTTAAGGTTTCGTACGGTGTTGTTAGGTGTTCTTAGGAGTTTTTAGGCGTCCTAAGTTATACGAACGTGCTTTTCAAGGTGCTAATGTGCATACAGTGTCGTAAGATGTCCTAAGTTGTCGGCCGATGTTCACAAGACTCGGACGAATTCATTAGGTGTATTATGGAGTTTTAAGTTTACGCACGGTACTGTAAGGTGTTGTTAGGAGTTGTGTGGCGTTGTACATTATACCAACATGCTTTTCAAGGTGCGAATGTGGCATACAGAGCCGTAAGATATTCTAAGTTGCCGTACGATGTTTTAATGACTCGGAGGAATTTATTAGCTTTAGTATGGAATTTTAAGGTTTCGTACGGTGTTGTTAGGTGTTCTTAGGAGTTTTAAGGCGTCCTAAGTTATACGAACGTGCTTTTAAAGGTGCTAATGTGCATACAGTGTCGTAAGATGTCCTAAGTTGTCGTATGATGTTCAAAGGACTTCGACGATTTTATTAGGTTTATTATGGAGTTTTAAGGTTTCGTACGGTGTTGTTAGGTGTTCTTAGGAGTTTTAAGGCGTCCTAAGTTATACGAACGTGCTTTTCAAGGTGTTAATGTGCATACAGTGTCGTAAGATGTCCTAAGTTGTCGGGCGATGTTCAAAAGACTCGGACGAATTCATTAGGTGTATTATGGAGTTTTAAGTTTACGTACGGTACTGTAAGGTGTTGTTAGGAGTTGTGTGGCGTTGTACATTATACCATCATGCTTTTCAAGGTGCGAATATGGCATACAGAACCGTAAGATATTCTAAATTGCCGTACGATGTTTTAATGACTCGTAGGAATTTATTAGCTTTAGTATGGAATTTTAAGGTTTCGTACGGTGTTGTTAGGTGTTCTTAGGAGTTTTAAGGCGTCCTAAGTTATACGAACGTGCTTTTAAAGGTGCTAATGTGCATACAGTGTCGTAAGATGTCCTAAGTTGTCGTATGATGTTCAAAAGACTTCGACGATTTTATTAGGTTTATTATGGAGTTTTAAGGTTTCGTACGGTGTTGTTAGGTGTTCTTAGGAGTTTTAAGGCGTCCTAAGTTATACGAACGTGCTTTTCAAGGTGTTAATGTGCATACAGTGTCGTAAGATGTCCTAAGTTGTCGGGCGATGTTCAAAAGACTCGGACGAATTCATTAGGTGTATTATGGAGTTTTAAGTTTACGTACGGCAATGTAAGGTGTTGTTAGGAGTTGTGTGGCGTTGTACATTATACCATCATGCTTTTCAAGGTGCGAATGTGGCATACAGAGCCGTAAGATATTCAAGTTGCCGTACGATGTTTTAATGACTCGGAGGAATTTATTAGCTTTAGTATGGAATTTTAAGGTTTCGTACGGTGTTGTTAGGTGTTCTTAGGAGTTTTAAGGCGTCCTAAGTTATACGAACGTGCTTTTAAAGGTGCTAATGTGCATACAGTGTCGTAAGATGTCCTAAGTTGACGTATGATGTTCAAAGGACTTCGACGATTTTATTAGGTTTATTATGGAGTTTTAAGGTTTCGTACGGTGTTGTTAGGTGTTCTTAGGAGTTTTAAGGCGTCCTAAGTTATACGAACGTGCTTTTCAAGGTGTTAATGTGCATATAGTGTCGTAAGATGTCCTAAGTTGTCGGGCGATGTTCAAAAGACTCGGACGAATTCATTAGGTGTATTATGGAGTTTTAAGTTTACGTACGGTACTGTAAGGTGTTGTTAGGAGTTGTGTGGCGTTGTACATTATACCATCATGCTTTTCAAGGTGCGAATGTGGCATACAGAGCCGTAAGATATTCTAAGTTGCCGTACGATGTTTTAATGACTCGGAGGAATTTATTAGCTTTAGTATGGAATTTTAAGGTTTCGTACGGTGTAGTTAGGTGTTCTTAGGAGTTTTAAGGCGTCCTAAGTTATACGAACGTGCTTTTAAAGGTGCTAATGTGCATACAGTGTCGTAAGATGTCCTAAGTTGTCGTATGATGTTCAAAGGACTTCGACGATTTTATTAGGTTTATTATGGAGTTTTAAGGTTTCGTACGGTGTTGTTAGGTGTTCTTAGGAGTTTTAAGGCGTCCTAAGTTATACGAACGTGCTTTTCAAGGTGTTAATGTGCATACAGTGTCGTAAGATGTCCTAAGTTGTCGGGCGATGTTCAAAAGACTCGGACGAATTCATTAGGTGTATTATGGAGTTTTAAGTTTACGTACGGTACTGTAAGGTGTTGTTAGGAGTTGTGTGGCGTTGTACATTATACCATCATGCTTTTCAAGGTGCGAATGTGGCATACAGAGCCGAAAGATATTCTAAGTTGCCGTACGATGTTTAAATGACTCGGAGGAATTTATTAGCTTTAGTATGGAATTTTAAGGTTTCGTACGGTGTTGTTAGGTGTTCTTAGGAGTTTTAAGGCGTCCTAAGTTATACGAACGTGCTTTTAAAGGTGCTAATGTGCATACAGTGTCGTAAGAAGTCCTAAGTTGTCGTACGATGTTCAAAGGACTTCGACGATTTCATTAGGTTTATTATGGAGTTTTAAGGTTTCGTACGGTGTTGTTAGGTGTTCTTAGGAGATTTTAGGCGTCCTAAGTTATACGAACGTGCTTTTCAAGGTGCTAATGTGCATAAAGTGTCGTAAGATGTCCTAAGTTGTCGGGCGATGTTCACAAGACTCGGACGAATTCATTAGGTGTATTATGGAGTTTTAAGTTTACGCACGGTACTGTAAGGTGTTGTTAGGAGTTGTGTGGCGTTGTACATTATACCAACATGCTTTTCAAGGTGCGAATGTGGCATACAGAGCCGTAAGATATTCTAAGTTGCCGTACGATGTTTTAATGACTCGGAGGAATTTATTAGCTTTAGTATGGAATTTTAAGGTTTCGTACGGTGTTGTTAGGTGTTCTTAGGAGTTTTAAGGCGTCCTAAGTTATACGAACGTGCTTTTAAAGGTGCTAATGTGCATACAGTGTCGTAAGAAGTCCTAAGTTGTCGTACGATGTTCAAAGGACTTCGACGATTTCATTAGGTTTATTATGGAGTTTTAAGGTTTCGTACGGTGTTGTTAGGTGTTCTTAGGAGTTTTTAGGCGTCCTAAGTTATACGAACGTGCTTTTCAAGGTGCTAATGTGCATACAGTGTCGTAAGATGTCCTAAGTTGTCGGGCGATGTTCACAAGACTCGGACGAATTCATTAGGTGTATTATGGAGTTTTAAGTTTACGCACGGTACTGTAAGGTGTTGTTAGGAGTTGTGTGGCGTTGTACATTATACCAACATGCTTTTCAAGGTGCGAATGTGGCATACAGAGCCGTAAGATATTCTAAGTTGCCGTACGATGTTTTAATGACTCGGAGGAATTTATTAGCTTTAGTATGGAATTTTAGGGTTTCGTACGGTGTTGTTAGGTGTTCTTAGGAGTTTTAAGGCGTCCTAAGTTATACGAACGTGCTTTTAAAGGTGCTAATGTGCATACAGTGTCGTAAGAAGTCCTAAGTTGTCGTACGATGTTCAAAGGACTTCGACGATTTCATTAGGTTTATTATGGAGTTTTAAGGTTTCGTACGGTGTTGTTAGGTGTTCTTAGGAGTTTTTAGGCGTCCTAAGTTATACGAACGTGCTTTTCAAGGTGCTAATGTGCATACAGTGTCGTAAGATGTCCTAAGTTGTCGGGCGATGTTCACAAGACTCGGACGAATTCATTAGGTGTATTATGGAGTTTTAAGTTTACGCACGGTACTGTAAGGTGTTGTTAGGAGTTGTGTGGCGTTCTACATTATACCAACATGCTTTTCAAGGTGCGAATGTGGCATACAGAGCCGTAAGATATTCTAAGTTGCCGTACGATGTTTTAATGACTCGGAGGAATTTATTAGCTTTAGTATGGAATTGTAAGGTTTCGTACGGTGTTGTTAGGTGTTCTTAGGAGTTTTAAGGCGTCCTAAGTTATACGAACGTGCTTTTAAAGGTGCTAATGTGCATACAGTGTCGTAAGATGTCCTAAGTTGTCGTATGATGTTCAAAGGACTTCGACGATTTTATTAGGTTTATTATGGAGTTTTAAGGTTTCGTACGGTGTTGTTAGGTGTTCTTAGGAGTTTTAAGGCGTCCTAAGTTATACGAACGTGCTTTTCAAGGTGTTAATGTGCATACAGTGTCGTAAGATGTCCTAAGTTGTCGGGCGATGTTCAAAAGACTCGGACGAATTCATTAGGTGTATTATGGAGTTTTAAGTTTACGTACGGTACTGTAAGGTGTTGTTAGGAGTTGTGTGGCGTTGTACATTATACCATCATGCTTTTCAAGGTGCGAATGTGGCATACAGAGCCGTAAGATATTCTAAATTGCCGTACGATGTTTTAATGACTCGGAGGAATTTATTAGCTTTAGTATGGAATTTTAAGGTTTCGTACGGTGTTGTTAGGTGTTCTTAGGAGTTCTAAGGCGTCCTAAGTTATACGAACGTGCTTTTAAAGGTGCTAATGTGCATACAGTGTCGTAAGAAGTCCTAAGTTGTCGTACGATGTTCAAAGGACTTCGACGATTTCATTAGGTTTATTATGGAGTTTTAAGGTTTCGTACGGTGTTGTTAGGTGTTCTTAGGAGATTTTAGGCGTCCTAAGTTATACGAACGTGCTTTTCAAGGTGCTAATGTGCATAAAGTGTCGTAAGATGTCCTAAGTTGTCGGGCGATGTTCACAAGACTCGGACGAATTCATTAGGTGTATTATGGAGTTTTAAGTTTACGCACGGTACTGTAAGGTGTTGTTAGGAGTTGTGTGGCGTTGTACATTATACCAACATGCTTTTCAAGGTGCGAATGTGGCATACAGAGCCGTAAGATATTCTAAGTTGCCGTACGATGTTTAAATGACTCGGAGGAATTTATTAGCTTTAGTATGGAATTTTAAGGTTTCGTACGGTGTTGTTAGGTGTTCTTAGGAGTTTTAAGGCGTCCTAAGTTATACGAACGTGCTTTTAAAGGTGCTAATGTGCATACAGTGTCGTAAGAAGTCCTAAGTTGTCGTACGATGTTCAAAGGACTTCGACGATTTCATTAGGTTTATTATGGAGTTTTAAGGTTTCGTACGGTGTTGTTAGGTGTTCTTAGGAGTTTTTAGGCGTCCTAAGTTATACGAACGTGCTTTTCAAGGTGCTAATGTGCATACAGTGTCGTAAGATGTCCTAAGTTGTCGGGCGATGTTCACAAGACTCGGACGAATTCATTAGGTGTATTATGGAGTTTTAAGTTTACGCACGGTACTGTAAGGTGTTGTTAGGAGTTGTGTGGCGTTGTACATTATACCAACATGCTTTTCAAGGTGCGAATGTGGCATACAGAGCCGTAAGATATTCTAAGTTGCCGTACGATGTTTTAATGACTCGGAGGAATTTATTAGCTTTAGTATGGAATTTTAAGGTTTCGTACGGTGTTGTTAGGTGTTCTTAGGAGTTTTAAGGCGTCCTAAGTTATACGAACGTGCTTTTAAAGGTGCTAATGTGCATACAGTGTCGTAAGAAGTCCTAAGTTGTCGTACGATGTTCAAAGGACTTCGACGATTTCATTAGGTTTATTATGGAGTTTTAAGGTTTCGTACGGTGTTGTTAGGTGTTCTTAGGAGTTTTTAGGCGTCCTAAGTTATACGAACGTGCTTTTCAAGGTGCTAATGTGCATACAGTGTCGTAAGATGTCCTAAGTTGTCGGGCGATGTTCACAAGACTCGGACGAATTCATTAGGTGTATTATGGAGTTTTAAGTTTACGCACGGTACTGTAAGGTGTTGTTAGGAGTTGTGTGGCGTTGTACATTATACCAACATGCTTTTCAAGGTGCGAATGTGGCATACAGAGCCGTAAGATATTCTAAGTTGCCGTACGATGTTTTAATGACTCGGAGGAATTTATTAGCTTTAGTATGGAATTGTAAGGTTTCGTACGGTGTTGTTAGGTGTTCTTAGGAGTTTTAAGGCGTCCTAAGTTATACGAACGTGCTTTTAAAGGTGCTAATGTGCATACAGTGTCGTAAGATGTCCTAAGTTGTCGTATGATGTTCAAAGGACTTCGACGATTTTATTAGGTTTATTATGGAGTTTTAAGGTTTCGTACGGTGTTGTTAGGTGTTCTTAGGAGTTTTAAGGCGTCCTAAGTTATACGAACGTGCTTTTCAAGGTGTTAATGTGCATACAGTGTCGTAAGATGTCCTAAGTTGTCGGGCGATGTTCAAAAGACTCGGACGAATTCATTAGGTGTATTATGGAGTTTTAAGTTTACGTACGGTACTGTAAGGTGTTGTTAGGAGTTGTGTGGCGTTGTACATTATACCATCATGCTTTTCAAGGTGCGAATGTGGCATACAGAGCCGTAAGATATTCTAAATTGCCGTACGATGTTTTAATGACTCGGAGGAATTTATTAGCTTTAGTATGGAATTTTAAGGTTTCGTACGGTGTTGTTAGGTGTTCTTAGGAGTTCTAAGGCGTCCTAAGTTATACGAACGTGCTTTTAAAGGTGCTAATGTGCATACAGTGTCGTAAGAAGTCCTAAGTTGTCGTACGATGTTCAAAGGACTTCGACGATTTCATTAGGTTTATTATGGAGTTTTAAGGTTTCGTACGGTGTTGTTAGGTGTTCTTAGGAGATTTTAGGCGTCCTAAGTTATACGAACGTGCTTTTCAAGGTGCTAATGTGCATAAAGTGTCGTAAGATGTCCTAAGTTGTCGGGCGATGTTCACAAGACTCGGACGAATTCATTAGGTGTATTATGGAGTTTTAAGTTTACGCACGGTACTGTAAGGTGTTGTTAGGAGTTGTGTGGCGTTGTACATTATACCAACATGCTTTTCAAGGTGCGAATGTGGCATACAGAGCCGTAAGATATTCTAAGTTGCCGTACGATGTTTAAATGACTCGGAGGAATTTATTAGCTTTAGTATGGAATTTTAAGGTTTCGTACGGTGTTGTTAGGTGTTCTTAGGAGTTTTAAGGCGTCCTAAGTTATACGAACGTGCTTTTAAAGGTGCTAATGTGCATACAGTGTCGTAAGAAGTCCTAAGTTGTCGTACGATGTTCAAAGGACTTCGACGATTTCATTAGGTTTATTATGGAGTTTTAAGGTTTCGTACGGTGTTGTTAGGTGTTCTTAGGAGTTTTTAGGCGTCCTAAGTTATACGAACGTGCTTTTCAAGGTGCTAATGTGCATACAGTGTCGTAAGATGTCCTAAGTTGTCGGGCGATGTTCACAAGACTCGGACGAATTCATTAGGTGTATTATGGAGTTTTAAGTTTACGCACGGTACTGTAAGGTGTTGTTAGGAGTTGTGTGGCGTTGTACATTATACCAACATGCTTTTCAAGGTGCGAATGTGGCATACAGAGCCGTAAGATATTCTAAGTTGCCGTACGATGTTTTAATGACTCGGAGGAATTTATTAGCTTTAGTATGGAATTTTAAGGTTTCGTACGGTGTTGTTAGGTGTTCTTAGGAGTTTTAAGGCGTCCTAAGTTATACGAACGTGCTTTTAAAGGTGCTAATGTGCATACAGTGTCGTAAGAAGTCCTAAGTTGTCGTACGATGTTCAAAGGACTTCGACGATTTCATTAGGTTTATTATGGAGTTTTAAGTTTCGTACGGTGTTGTTAGGTGTTCTTAGGAGTTTTTAGGCGTCCTAAGTTATACGAACGTGCTTTTCAAGGTGCTAATGTGCATACAGTGTCGTAAGATGTCCTAAGTTGTCGGGCGATGTTCACAAGACTCGGACGAATTCATTAGGTGTATTATGGAGTTTTAAGTTTACGCACGGTACTGTAAGGTGTTGTTAGGAGTTGTGTGGCGTTGTACATTATACCAACATGCTTTTCAAGGTGCGAATGTGGCATACAGAGCCGTAAGATATTCTAAGTTGCCGTACGATGTTTTAATGACTCGGAGGAATTTATTAGCTTTAGTATGGAATTGTAAGGTTTCGTACGGTGTTGTTAGGTGTTCTTAGGAATTTTAAGGCGTCCTAAGTTATACGAACGTGCTTTTAAAGGTGCTAATGTGCATACAGTGTCGTAAGATGTCCTAAGTTGTCGTATGATGTTCAAAGGACTTCGACGATTTTATTAGGTTTATTATGGAGTTTTAAGGTTTCGTACGGTGTTGTTAGGTGTTCTTAGGAGTTTTAAGGCGTCCTAAGTTATACGAACGTGCTTTTCAAGGTGTTAATGTGCATACAGTGTCGTAAGATGTCCTAAGTTGTCGGGCGATGTTCAAAAGACTCGGACGAATTCATTAGGTGTATTATGGAGTTTTAAGTTTACGTACGGTACTGTAAGGTGTTGTTAGGAGTTGTGTGGCGTTGTACATTATACCATCATGCTTTTCAAGGTGCGAATGTGGCATACAGAGCCGTAAGATATTCTAAATTGTCGTACGATGTTTTAATGACTCGGAGGAATTTATTAGCTTTAGTATGGAATTTTAAGGTTTCGTACGGTGTTGTTAGGTGTTCTTAGGAGTTCTAAGGCGTCCTAAGTTATACGAACGTGCTTTTAAAGGTGCTAATGTGCATACAGTGTCGTAAGAAGTCCTAAGTTGTCGTACGATGTTCAAAGGACTTCGACGATTTCATTAGGTTTATTATGGAGTTTTAAGGTTTCGTACGGTGTTGTTAGGTGTTCTTAGGAGATTTTAGGCGTCCTAAGTTATACGAACGTGCTTTTCAAGGTGCTAATGTGCATAAAGTGTCGTAAGATGTCCTAAGTTGTCGGGCGATGTTCACAAGACTCGGACGAATTCATTAGGTGTATTATGGAGTTTTAAGTTTACGCACGGTACTGTAAGGTGTTGTTAGGAGTTGTGTGGCGTTGTACATTATACCAACATGCTTTTCAAGGTGCGAATGTGGCATACAGAGCCGTAAGATATTCTAAGTTGCCGTACGATGTTTAAATGACTCGGAGGAATTTATTAGCTTTAGTATGGAATTTTAAGGTTTCGTACGGTGTTGTTAGGTGTTCTTAGGAGTTTTAAGGCGTCCTAAGTTATACGAACGTGCTTTTAAAGGTGCTAATGTGCATACAGTGTCGTAAGAAGTCCTAAGTTGTCGTACGATGTTCAAAGGACTTCGACGATTTCATTAGGTTTATTATGGAGTTTTAATGTTTCGTACGGTGTTGTTAGGTGTTCTTAGGAGATTTTAGGCGTCCTAAGTTATACGAACGTGCTTTTCAAGGTGCTAATGTGCATAAAGTGTCGTAAGATGTCCTAAGTTGTCGGGCGATGTTCACAAGACTCGGACGAATTCATTAGGTGTATTATGGAGTTTTAAGTTTACGCACGGTACTGTAAGGTGTTGTTAGGAGTTGTGTGGCGTTGTACATTATACCAACATGCTTTTCAAGGTGCGAATGTGGCATACAGAGCCGTAAGATATTCTAAGTTGCCGTACGATGTTTTAATGACTCGGAGGAATTTATTAGCTTTAGTATGGAATTTTAAGGTTTCGTACGGTGTTGTTAGGTGTTCTTAGGAGTTTTAAGGCGTCCTAAGTTATACGAACGTGCTTTTAAAGGTGCTAATGTGCATACAGTGTCGTAAGAAGTCCTAAGTTGTCGTACGATGTTCAAAGGACTTCGACGATTTCATTAGGTTTATTATGGAGTTTTAAGGTTTCGTACGGTGTTGTTAGGTGTTCTTAGGAGTTTTTAGGCGTCCTAAGTTATACGAACGTGCTTTTCAAGGTGCTAATGTGCATACAGTGTCGTAAGATGTCCTAAGTTGTCGGGCGATGTTCACAAGACTCGGACGAATTCATTAGGTGTATTATGGAGTTTTAAGTTTACGCACGGTACTGTAAGGTGTTGTTAGGAGTTGTGTGGCGTTGTACATTATACCAACATGCTTTTCAAGGTGCGAATGTGGCATACAGAGCCGTAAGATATTCTAAGTTGCCGTACGATGTTTTAATGACTCGGAGGAATTTATTAGCTTTAGTATGGAATTTTAAGGTTTCGTACGGTGTTGTTAGGTGTTCTTAGGAGTTTTAAGGCGTCCTAAGTTATACGAACGTGCTTTTAAAGGTGCTAATGTGCATACAGTGTCGTAAGATGTCCTAAGTTGTCGTATGATGTTCAAAGGACTTCGACGATTTTATTAGGTTTATTATGGAGTTTTAAGGTTTCGTACGGTGTTGTTAGGTGTTCTTAGGAGTTTTAAGGCGTCCTAAGTTATACGAACGTGCTTTTCAAGGTGTTAATGTGCATACAGTGTCGTAAGATGTCCTAAGTTGTCGGGCGATGTTCAAAAGACTCGGACGAATTCATTAGGTGTATTATGGAGTTTTAAGTTTACGTACGGTACTGTAAGGTGTTGTTAGGAGTTGTGTGGCGTTGTACATTATACCATCATGCTTTTCAAGGTGCGAATGTGGCATACAGAGCCGTAAGATATTATAAATTGCCGTACGATGTTTTAATGACTCGGAGGAATTTATTAGCTTTAGTATGGAATTTTAAGGTTTCGTACGGTGTTGTTAGGTGTTCTTAGGAGTTCTAAGGCGTCCTAAGTTATACGAACGTGCTTTTAAAGGTGCTAATGTGCATACAGTGTCGTAAGATGTCCTAAGTTGTCGTACGATGTTCAAAGGACTTCGACGATTTCATTAGGTTTATTATGGAGTTTTAAGGTTTCGTACGGTGTTGTTAGGTGTTCTTAGGAGTTTTTAGGCGTCCTAAGTTATACGAACGTGCTTTTCAAGGTGCTAATGTGCATACAGTGTCGTAAGATGTCCTAAGTTGTCGGGCGATGTTCACAAGACTCGGACGAATTCATTAGGTGTATTATGGAGTTTTAAGTTTACGCACAGTACTGTAAGGTGTTGTTAGGAGTTGTGTGGCGTTGTACATTATACCAACATGCTTTTCAAGGTGCGAATGTGGCATACAGAGACGTAAGATATTCTAAGTTGCCGTACGATGTTTAAATGACTCGGAGGAATTTATTAGCTTTAGTATGGAATTTTAAGGTTTCGTACGGTGTTGTTAGGTGTTCTTAGGAGTTTTAAGGCGTCCTAAGTTATACGAACGTGCTTTTAAAGGTGCTAATGTGCATACAGTGTCGTAAGAAGTCCTAAGTTGTCGTACGATGTTCAAAGGACTTCGACGATTTCATTAGGTTTATTATGGAGTTTAAGGTTTCGTACGGTGTTGTTAGGTGTTCTTAGGATATTTTAGGCGTCCTAAGTTATACGAACGTGCTTTTCAAGGTGCTAATGTGCATAAAGTGTCGTAAGATGTCCTAAGTTGTCGGGCGATGTTCACAAGACTCGGACGAATTCATTAGGTGTATTATGGAGTTTTAAGTTTACGCACGGTACTGTAAGGTGTTGTTAGGAGTTGTGTGGCGTTGTACATTATACCAACATGCTTTTCAAGGTGCGAATGTGGCATAAAGAGCCGTAAGATATTCTAAGTTGCCGTACGATGTTTTAATGACTCGGAGGAATTTATTAGCTTTAGTATGGAATTTTAAGGTTTCGTACGGTGTTGTTAGGTGTTCTTAGGAGTTTTAAGGCGTCCTAAGTTATACGAACGTGCTTTTAAAGGTGCTAATGTGCATACAGTGTCGTAAGATGTCCTAAGTTGTCGTATGATGTTCAAAGGACTTCGACGATTTTATTAGGTTTATTATGGAGTTTTAAGGTTTCGTACGGTGTTGTTAGGTGTTCTTAGGAGTTTTAAGGCGTCCTAAGTTATACGAACGTGCTTTTCAAGGTGTTAATGTGCATACAGTGTCGTAAGATGTCCTAAGTTGTCGGGCGATGTTCAAAAGACTCGGACGAATTCATTAGGTGTATTATGGAGTTTTAAGTTTACGTACGGTACTGTAAGGTGTTGTTAGGAGTTGTGTGGCGTTGTACATTATACCATCATGCTTTTCAAGGTGCGAATGTGGCATACAGAGCCGTAAGATATTATAAATTGCCGTACGATGTTTTAATGACTCGGAGGAATTTATTAGCTTTAGTATGGAATTTTAAGGTTTCGTACGGTGTTGTTAGGTGTTCTTAGGAGTTCTAAGGCGTCCTAAGTTATACGAACGTGCTTTTAAAGGTGCTAATGTGCATACAGTGTCGTAAGATGTCCTAAGTTGTCGTACGATGTTCAAAGGACTTCGACGATTTCATTAGGTTTATTATGGAGTTTTAAGGTTTCGTACGGTGTTGTTAGGTGTTCTTAGGAGTTTTTAGGCGTCCTAAGTTATACGAACGTGCTTTTCAAGGTGCTAATGTGCATACAGTGTCGTAAGATGTCCTAAGTTGTCGGGCGATGTTCACAAGACTCGGACGAATTCATTAGGTGTATTATGGAGTTTTAAGTTTACGCACAGTACTGTAAGGTGTTGTTAGGAGTTGTGTGGCGTTGTACATTATACCAACATGCTTTTCAAGGTGCGAATGTGGCATACAGAGACGTAAGATATTCTAAGTTGCCGTACGATGTTTAAATGACTCGGAGGAATTTATTAGCTTTAGTATGGAATTTTAAGGTTTCGTACGGTGTTGTTAGGTGTTCTTAGGAGTTTTAAGGCGTCCTAAGTTATACGAACGTGCTTTTAAAGGTGCTAATGTGCATACAGTGTCGTAAGAAGTCCTAAGTTGTCGTACGATGTTCAAAGGACTTCGACGATTTCATTAGGTTTATTATGGAGTTTAAGGTTTCGTACGGTGTTGTTAGGTGTTCTTAGGATATTTTAGGCGTCCTAAGTTATACGAACGTGCTTTTCAAGGTGCTAATGTGCATAAAGTGTCGTAAGATGTCCTAAGTTGTCGGGCGATGTTCACAAGACTCGGACGAATTCATTAGGTGTATTATGGAGTTTTAAGTTTACGCACGGTACTGTAAGGTGTTGTTAGGAGTTGTGTGGCGTTGTACATTATACCAACATGCTTTTCAAGGTGCGAATGTGGCATACAGAGCCGTAAGATATTCTAAGTTGTCGTACGATGTTTTAATGACTCGGAGGAATTTATTAGCTTTAGTATGGAATTTTAAGGTTTCGTACGGTGTTGTTAGGTGTTCTTAGGAGTTTTAAGGCGTCCTAAGTTATACGAACGTGCTTTTAAAGGTGCTAATGTGCATACAGTGTCGTAAGAAGTCCTAAGTTGTCGTACGATGTTCAAAGGACTTCGACGATTTCATTAGGTTTATTATGGAGTTTTAAGGTTTCGTACGGTGTTGTTAGGTGTTCTTAGGAGTTTTTAGGCGTCCTAAGTTATACGAACGTGCTTTTCAAGGTGCTAATGTGCATACAGTGTCGTAAGATGTCCTAAGTTGTCGGGCGATGTTCACAAGACTCGGACGAATTCATTAGGTGTATTATGGAGTTTTAAGTTTACGCACGGTACTGTAAGGTGTTGTTAGGAGTTGTGTGGCGTTGTACATTATACCAACATGCTTTTCAAGGTGCGAATGTGGCATACAGAGCCGTAAGATATTCTAAGTTGCCGTACGATGTTTTAATGACTCGGAGGAATTTATTAGCTTTAGTATGGAATTTTAAGGTTTCGTACGGTGTTGTTAGGTGTTCTTAGGAGTTTTAAGGCGTCCTAAGTTATACGAACGTGCTTTTAAAGGTGCTAATGTGCATACAGTGTCGTAAGATGTCCTAAGTTGTCGTATGATGTTCAAAGGACTTCGACGATTTTATTAGGTTTATTATGGAGTTTTAAGGTTTCGTACGGTGTTGTTAGGTGTTCTTAGGAGTTTTTAGGCGTCCTAAGTTATACGAACGTGCTTTTCAAGGTGTTAATGTGCATACAGTGTCGTAAGATGTCCTAAGTTGTCGGGCGATGTTCAAAAGACTCGGACGAATTCATTAGGTGTATTATGGAGTTTTAAGTTTACGTACGGTACTGTAAGGTGTTGTTAGGAGTTGTGTGGCGTTGTACATTATACCATCATGCTTTTCAAGGTGCGAATGTGGCATACGGAGCCGTAAGATATTCTAAGTTGCCGTACGATGTTTAAATGACTCGGAGGAATTTATTAGCTTTAGTATGGAATTTTAAGGTTTCGTACGGTGTTGTTAGGTGTTCTTAGGAGTTTTAAGGCGTCCTAAGTTATACGAGCGTGCTTTTAAAGGTGCTAATGTGCATACAGTGTCGTAAGAAGTCCTAAGTTGTCGTACGATGTTCAAAGGACTTCGACGATTTCATTAGGTTTATTATGGAGTTTTAAGGTTTCGTACGGTGTTGTTAGGTGTTCTTAGGAGTTTTTAGGCGTCTTAAGTTATACGAACGTGCTTTTCAAGGTGCTAATGTGCATACAGTTTCGTAAGATGTCCTAAGTTGTCGGGCGATGTTCACAAGACTCGGACGAATTCATTAGGTGTATTATGGAGTTTTAAGTTTACGCACGGTACTGTAAGGTGTTGTTAGGAGTTGTGTGGCGTTGTACATTATACCAACATGATTTTCAAGGTGCGAATGTGGCATACAGAGCCGTAAGATATTCTAAGTTGCCGTACGATGTTTTAATGACTCGGAGGAATTTATTAGCTTTAGTATGGAATTTTTAGGTTTCGTACGGTGTTGTTAGGTTTTCTTAGGAGTTTTAAGGCGTCCTAAGTTATACGAACGTGCTTTTAAAGGTGCTAATGTGCATACAGTGTCGTAAGATGTCCTAAGTTGTCGTATGATGTTCAAAGGACTTCGACGATTTTATTAGGTTTATTATGGAGTTTTAAGGTTTCGTACGGTGTTGTTAGGTGTTCTTAGGAGTTTTAAGGCGTCCTAAGTTATACGAACGTGCTTTTCAAGGTGTTAATGTGCATACAGTGTCGTAAGATGTCCTAAGTTGTCGGGCGATGTTCACAAGACTCGGACGAATTCATTAGGTGTATTATGGAGTTTTAAGTTTACGTACGGTACTGTAAGGTGTTGTTAGGAGTTGTGTGGCGTTGTACATTATACCATCATGCTTTTCAAGGTGCGAATGTGGCATACAGAGCCGTAAGATATTCTAAGTTGCCGTACGATGTTTAAATGACTCGGAGGAATTTATTAGCTTTAGTATGGAATTTTAAGGTTTCGTACGGTGTTGTTAGGTGTTCTTAGGAGTTTTAAGGCGTCCTAAGTTATACGAGCGTGCTTTTAAAGGTGCTAATGTGCATACAGTGTCGTAAGAAGTCCTAAGTTGTCGTACGATGTTCAAAGGACTTCGACGATTTCATTAGGTTTATTATGGAGTTTTAAGGTTTCGTACGGTGTTGTTAGGTGTTCTTAGGAGTTTTTAGGGGTCTTAAGTTATACGAACGTGCTTTTCAAGGTGCTAATGTGCATACAGTGTCGTAAGATGTCCTAAGTTGTCGGGCGATGTTCAAAAGACGCGGTCGAATTCATTAGGTGTACTATGGAGTTTTAAGTTTACGTACGGTACTGTAAGGTGTTGTTAGGAGTTGTGTGGCGTTGTACATTATACCATCATGCTTTTCAAGGTGCGAATGTGGCATACAGAGCCGTAAGATATTCTAAGTTGCCGTACGATGTTTAAATGACTCGGAGGAATTTATTAGCTTTAGTATGGAATTTTAAGGTTTCGTACGGTGTTGTTAGGTGTTCTTAGGAGTTTTTAGGCGTCTTAAGTTATACGAACGTGCTTTTCAAGGTGCTAATGTGCATACAGTGTCGTAAGAAGTCCTAAGTTGTCGTACGATGTTCAAAGGACTTCGACGATTTCATTAGGTTTATTATGGAGTTTTAAGGTTTCGTACGGTGTTGTTAGGTGTTCTTAGGAGTTTTTAGGCGTCTTAAGTTATACGAACGTGCTTTTCAAGGTGCTAATGTGCATACAGTGTCGTAAGATGTCCTAAGTTGTCGGGCGATGTTCAAAAGACGCGGACGAATTCATTAGGTGTACTATGGAGTTTTATGTTTACGTACGGTACTGTAAGGTGTTGTTAGGAGTTGTGTGGCGTTGTACTTTATACCATCATGCTTTTCAAGGTGCGAATGTGGCATACAGAGCCGTAAGATATTCTAAGTTGCCGTACGATGTTTAAATGACTCGGAGGAATTTATTAGCTTTAGTATGGAATTTTTAGGTTTCGTACGGTGTTGTTAGGTGTTCTTAGGAGTTTTAAGGCGTCCTAAGTTATACGAGCGTGCTTTTAAAGGTGCTAAGGTGCATACAGTGTCGTAAGAAGTCCTAAGTTGTCGTACGATGTTCAAAGGACTTCGACGATTTCATTAGGTTTATTATGGAGTTTTAAGGTTTCGTACGGTGTTGTTAGGTGTTCTTAGGAGTTTTTAGGCGTCTTAAGTTATACGAACGTGCTTTTCAAGGTGCTAATGTGCATACAGTGTCGTAAGATGTCCTAAGTTGTCGGGCGATGTTCAAAAGACGCGGACGAATTCATTAGGTGTACTATGGAGTTTTAAGTTTACGTACGGTACTGTAAGGTGTTGTTAGGAGTTGTGTGGCGTTGTACATTATACCATCATGCTTTTCAAGGTGCGAATGTGGCATACAGAGCCGTAAGATATTCTAAGTTGCCGTACGATGTTTAAATGACTCGGAGGAATTTATTAGCTTTAGTATGGAATTTTAAGGTTTCGTACGGTGTTGTTAGGTGTTCTTAGGAGTTTTAAGGCGTCCTAAGTTATACGAACGTGCTTTTAAAGGTGCTAATGTGCATACAGTGTCGTAAGAAGTCCTAAGTTGTCGTACGATGTTCAAAGGACTTCGACGATTTCATTAGGTTTATTATGGAGTTTAAGGTTTCGTACGGTGTTGTTAGGTGTTCTTAGGATATTTTAGGCGTCCTAAGTTATACGAACGTGCTTTTCAAGGTGCTAATGTGCATAAAGTGTCGTAAGATGTCCTAAGTTGTCGGGCGATGTTCACAAGACTCGGACGAATTCATTAGGTGTATTATGGAGTTTTAAGTTTACGCACGGTACTGTAAGGTGTTGTTAGGAGTTGTGTGGCGTTGTACATTATACCAACATGCTTTTCAAGGTGCGAATGTGGCATACAGAGCCGTAAGATATTCTAAGTTGTCGTACGATGTTTTAATGACTCGGAGGAATTTATTAGCTTTAGTATGGAATTTTAAGGTTTCGTACGGTGTTGTTAGGTGTTCTTAGGAGTTTTAAGGCGTCCTAAGTTATACGAACGTGCTTTTAAAGGTGCTAATGTGCATACAGTGTCGTAAGAAGTCCTAAGTTGTCGTACGATGTTCAAAGGACTTCGACGATTTCATTAGGTTTATTATGGAGTTTTAAGGTTTCGTACGGTGTTGTTAGGTGTTCTTAGGAGTTTTTAGGCGTCCTAAGTTATACGAACGTGCTTTTCAAGGTGCTAATGTGCATACAGTGTCGTAAGATGTCCTAAGTTGTCGGGCGATGTTCACAAGACTCGGACGAATTCATTAGGTGTATTATGGAGTTTTAAGTTTACGCACGGTACTGTAAGGTGTTGTTAGGAGTTGTGTGGCGTTGTACATTATACCAACATGCTTTTCAAGGTGCGAATGTGGCATACAGAGCCGTAAGATATTCTAAGTTGCCGTACGATGTTTTAATGACTCGGAGGAATTTATTAGCTTTAGTATGGAATTTTAAGGTTTCGTACGGTGTTGTTAGGTGTTCTTAGGAGTTTTAAGGCGTCCTAAGTTATACGAACGTGCTTTTAAAGGTGCTAATGTGCATACAGTGTCGTAAGATGTCCTAAGTTGTCGTATGATGTTCAAAGGACTTCGACGATTTTATTAGGTTTATTATGGAGTTTTAAGGTTTCGTACGGTGTTGTTAGGTGTTCTTAGGAGTTTTTAGGCGTCCTAAGTTATACGAACGTGCTTTTCAAGGTGTTAATGTGCATACAGTGTCGTAAGATGTCCTAAGTTGTCGGGCGATGTTCAAAAGACTCGGACGAATTCATTAGGTGTATTATGGAGTTTTAAGTTTACGTACGGTACTGTAAGGTGTTGTTAGGAGTTGTGTGGCGTTGTACATTATACCATCATGCTTTTCAAGGTGCGAATGTGGCATACGGAGCCGTAAGATATTCTAAGTTGCCGTACGATGTTTAAATGACTCGGAGGAATTTATTAGCTTTAGTATGGAATTTTAAGGTTTCGTACGGTGTTGTTAGGTGTTCTTAGGAGTTTTAAGGCGTCCTAAGTTATACGAGCGTGCTTTTAAAGGTGCTAATGTGCATACAGTGTCGTAAGAAGTCCTAAGTTGTCGTACGATGTTCAAAGGACTTCGACGATTTCATTAGGTTTATTATGGAGTTTTAAGGTTTCGTACGGTGTTGTTAGGTGTTCTTAGGAGTTTTTAGGCGTCTTAAGTTATACGAACGTGCTTTTCAAGGTGCTAATGTGCATACAGTTTCGTAAGATGTCCTAAGTTGTCGGGCGATGTTCACAAGACTCGGACGAATTCATTAGGTGTATTATGGAGTTTTAAGTTTACGCACGGTACTGTAAGGTGTTGTTAGGAGTTGTGTGGCGTTGTACATTATACCAACATGATTTTCAAGGTGCGAATGTGGCATACAGAGCCGTAAGATATTCTAAGTTGCCGTACGATGTTTTAATGACTCGGAGGAATTTATTAGCTTTAGTATGGAATTTTTAGGTTTCGTACGGTGTTGTTAGGTTTTCTTAGGAGTTTTAAGGCGTCCTAAGTTATACGAACGTGCTTTTAAAGGTGCTAATGTGCATACAGTGTCGTAAGATGTCCTAAGTTGTCGTATGATGTTCAAAGGACTTCGACGATTTTATTAGGTTTATTATGGAGTTTTAAGGTTTCGTACGGTGTTGTTAGGTGTTCTTAGGAGTTTTAAGGCGTCCTAAGTTATACGAACGTGCTTTTCAAGGTGTTAATGTGCATACAGTGTCGTAAGATGTCCTAAGTTGTCGGGCGATGTTCACAAGACTCGGACGAATTCATTAGGTGTATTATGGAGTTTTAAGTTTACGTACGGTACTGTAAGGTGTTGTTAGGAGTTGTGTGGCGTTGTACATTATACCATCATGCTTTTCAAGGTGCGAATGTGGCATACAGAGCCGTAAGATATTCTAAGTTGCCGTACGATGTTTAAATGACTCGGAGGAATTTATTAGCTTTAGTATGGAATTTTAAGGTTTCGTACGGTGTTGTTAGGTGTTCTTAGGAGTTTTAAGGCGTCCTAAGTTATACGAGCGTGCTTTTAAAGGTGCTAATGTGCATACAGTGTCGTAAGAAGTCCTAAGTTGTCGTACGATGTTCAAAGGACTTCGACGATTTCATTAGGTTTATTATGGAGTTTTAAGGTTTCGTACGGTGTTGTTAGGTGTTCTTAGGAGTTTTTAGGGGTCTTAAGTTATACGAACGTGCTTTTCAAGGTGCTAATGTGCATACAGTGTCGTAAGATGTCCTAAGTTGTCGGGCGATGTTCAAAAGACGCGGTCGAATTCATTAGGTGTACTATGGAGTTTTAAGTTTACGTACGGTACTGTAAGGTGTTGTTAGGAGTTGTGTGGCGTTGTACATTATACCATCATGCTTTTCAAGGTGCGAATGTGGCATACAGAGCCGTAAGATATTCTAAGTTGCCGTACGATGTTTAAATGACTCGGAGGAATTTATTAGCTTTAGTATGGAATTTTAAGGTTTCGTACGGTGTTGTTAGGTGTTCTTAGGAGTTTTTAGGCGTCTTAAGTTATACGAACGTGCTTTTCAAGGTGCTAATGTGCATACAGTGTCGTAAGAAGTCCTAAGTTGTCGTACGATGTTCAAAGGACTTCGACGATTTCATTAGGTTTATTATGGAGTTTTAAGGTTTCGTACGGTGTTGTTAGGTGTTCTTAGGAGTTTTTAGGCGTCTTAAGTTATACGAACGTGCTTTTCAAGGTGCTAATGTGCATACAGTGTCGTAAGATGTCCTAAGTTGTCGGGCGATGTTCAAAAGACGCGGACGAATTCATTAGGTGTACTATGGAGTTTTATGTTTACGTACGGTACTGTAAGGTGTTGTTAGGAGTTGTGTGGCGTTGTACTTTATACCATCATGCTTTTCAAGGTGCGAATGTGGCATACAGAGCCGTAAGATATTCTAAGTTGCCGTACGATGTTTAAATGACTCGGAGGAATTTATTAGCTTTAGTATGGAATTTTTAGGTTTCGTACGGTGTTGTTAGGTGTTCTTAGGAGTTTTAAGGCGTCCTAAGTTATACGAGCGTGCTTTTAAAGGTGCTAAGGTGCATACAGTGTCGTAAGAAGTCCTAAGTTGTCGTACGATGTTCAAAGGACTTCGACGATTTCATTAGGTTTATTATGGAGTTTTAAGGTTTCGTACGGTGTTGTTAGGTGTTCTTAGGAGTTTTTAGGCGTCTTAAGTTATACGAACGTGCTTTTCAAGGTGCTAATGTGCATACAGTGTCGTAAGATGTCCTAAGTTGTCGGGCGATGTTCAAAAGACGCGGACGAATTCATTAGGTGTACTATGGAGTTTTAAGTTTACGTACGGTACTGTAAGGTGTTGTTAGGAGTTGTGTGGCGTTGTACATTATACCATCATGCTTTTCAAGGTGCGAATGTGGCATACAGAGCCGTAAGATATTCTAAGTTGCCGTACGATGTTTAAATGACTCGGAGGAATTTATTAGCTTTAGTATGGATTTTTAAGGTTTCGTACGGTGTTGTTAGGTGTTCTTAGGAGTTTTAAGGCGTCCTAAGTTATACGAGCGTGCTTTTAAAGGTGCTATTGTGCATACAGTGTCGTAAGAAGTCCTAAGTTGTCGTACGATGTTCAAAGGACTTCGACGATTTCATTAGGTTTATTATGGAGTTTTAAGGTTTCGTACGGTGTTGTTAGGTGTTCTTAGGAGTTTTTAGGCGTCTTAAGTTATACGAACGTGCTTTTCAAGGTGCTAATGTGCATACAGTGTCGTAAGATGTCCTAAGTTGTCGGGCGATGTTCACAAGACTCGGACGAATTCATTAGGTGTATTATGGAGTTTTAAGTTTACGCACGGTACTGTAAGGTGTTGTTAGGAGTTGTGTGGCGTTGTACATTATACCAACATGATTTTCAAGGTGCGAATGTGGCATACAGAGCCGTAAGATATTCTAAGTTGCCGTACGATGTTTTAATGACTCGGAGGAATTTATTAGCTTTAGTATGGAATTTTTAGGTTTCGTACGGTGTTGTTAGGTTTTCTTAGGAGTTTTAAGGCGTCCTAAGTTATACGAACGTGCTTTTAAAGGTGCTAATGTGCATACAGTGTCGTAAGATGTCCTAAGTTGTCGTATGATGTTCAAAGGACTTCGACGATTTTATTAGGTTTAATATGGAGTTTTAAGGTTTCGTACGGTGTTGTTAGGTGTTCTTAGGAGTTTTAAGGCGTCGTAAGTTATACGAACGTGCTTTTCAAGGTGTTAATGTGCATACAGTGTCGTAAGATGTCCTAAGTTGTCGGGCGATGTTCACAAGACTCGGACGAATTCATTAGGTGTATTATGGAGTTTTAAGTTTACGTACGGTACTGTAAGGTGTTGTTAGGAGTTGTGTGGCGTTGTACATTATACCATCATGCTTTTCAAGGTGCGAATGTGGCATACAGAGCCGTAAGATATTCTAAGTTGCCGTACGATGTTTAAATGACTCGGAGGAATTTATTAGCTTTAGTATGGAATTTTAAGGTTTCGTACGGTGTTGTTAGGTGTTCTTAGGAGTTTTAAGGCGTCCTAAGTTATACGAGCGTGCTTTTAAAGGTGCTAAGGTGCATACAGTGTCGTAAGAAGTCCTAAGTTGTCGTACGATGTTCAAAGGACTTCGACGATTTCATTAGGTTTATTATGGAGTTTTAAGGTTTCGTACGGTGTTGTTAGGTGTTCTTAGGAGTTTTTAGGCGTCTTAAGTTATACGAACGTGCTTTTCAAGGTGCTAATGTGCATACAGTGTCGTAAGATGTCCTAAGTTGTCGGGCGATGTTCAAAAGACGCGGACGAATTCATTAGGTGTACTATGGAGTTTTAAGTTTACGTACGGTACTGTAAGGTGTTGTTAGGAGTTGTGTGGCGTTGTACATTATACCATCATGCTTTTCAAGGTGTGAATGTGGCATACAGAGCCGTAAGATATTCTAAGTTGCCGTACGATGTTTAAATGACTCGGAGGAATTTATTAGCTTTAGTATGGAATTTTAAGGTTTCGTACGGTGTTGTTAGGTGTTCTTAGGAGTTTTAAGGCGTCCTAAGTTATACGAGCGTGCTTTTAAAGGTGCTAATGTGCATACAGTGTCGTAAGAAGTCCTAAGTTGTCGTACGATGTTCAAAGGACTTCGACGATTTCATTAGGTTTATTATGGAGTTTTAAGGTTTCGTACGGTGTTGTTAGGTGTTCTTAGGAGTTTTTAGGCGTCTTAAGTTATACGAACGTGCTTTTCAAGGTGCTAATGTGCATACAGTGTCGTAAGATGTCCTAAGTTGTCGGGCGATGTTCACAAGACTCGGACGAATTCATTAGGTGTATTATGGAGTTTTAAGTTTATGCACGGTACTGTAAGGTGTTGTTAGGAGTTGTGTGGCGTTGTACATTATACCAACATGATTTTCAAGGTGCGAATGTGGCATACAGAGCCGTAAGATATTCTAAGTTGCCGTACGATGTTTTAATGACTCGGAGGAATTTATTAGCTTTAGTATGGAATTTTTAGGTTTCGTACGGTGTTGTTAGGTTTTCTTAGGAGTTTTAAGGCGTCCTAAGTTATACGAACGTGCTTTTAAAGGTGCTAATGTGCATACAGTGTCGTAAGATGTCCTAAGTTGTCGTACGATGTTCAAAGGACTTCGACGATTTCATTAGGTTTATTATGGAGTTTTAAGGTTTCGTACGGTGTTGTTAGGTGTTCTTAGGAGTTTTAAGGCGTCCTAAGTTATACGAACGTGCTTTTCAAGGTGTTAATGTGCATACAGTGTCGTAAGATGTCCTAAGTTGTCGGGCGATGTTCAAAAGACTCGTACGAATTCATTAGGTGTATTATGGAGTTTTAAGTTTACGTACGGTACTGTAAGGTGTTGTTAGGAGTTGTGTGGCGTTGTACATTATACCATCATGCTTTTCAAGGTGCGAATGTGGCATACAGAGCCGTAAGATATTCTAAGTTGCCGTACGATGTTTTAATGACTCGGTGGAATTTATTAGCTTTAGTATGGAATTTTTAGGTTTCGTACGGTGTTGTTAGGTGTTCTTAGGAGTTTTAAGGCGTCCTAAGTTATACGAACGTGCTTTTAAAGGTGCTAATGTGCATACAGTGTCGTAAGATGTTCTAAGTTGTCGTACGATGTTCAAAGGACTTCGACGATTTCATTAGGTTTATTATGGAGTTTTAAGGTTTCGTACGGTGTTGTTAGGTGTTCTTAGGAGTTTTAAGGCGTCCTAAGTTATACGAACGTGCTTTTCAAGGTGTTAATGTGCATACAGTGTCGTAAGATGTCCTAAGTTGTCGGGCGATGTTCAAAAGACTGGGACGAATTCATTAGGTGTACTATGGAGTTTTAAGTTTACGTACGGTACTGTAAGGTGTTGTTAGGAGTTGTGTGGCGTTGTACATTATACCAACATGCTTTTCAAGGTGCAAATGTGGCATACAGAGCCGTAAGATATTCTAAGTTGTCGTACGATGTTTAAATGACTCGGAGGAATTTATTAGCTTTATTATGGAATTTTAAGGTTTCGTCACGTGATGTAAGGTGTTGTTAGGAGTTTTAAGGCGACCTAAGTTATACGAACGTGCTTTTCAAGGAGCTAATGTGCATACAGAGTCGTAAGATGTCCTAAGTTGTCGTACGATGTTCAAAGGACTTCGACGATTTCATTAGGTTTATTATGGAGTTTTAAGGTTTCGTACGGTGTTGTTAGGTGTTCTTAGGAGTTTTAAGGCGTCCTAAGTTATACGAACGTGCTTTTCAAGGTGTTAATGTGCATACAGTGTCGTAAGATGTCCTAAGTTGTCGGGCGATGTTCAAAAGACGCGGACGAAATCATTAGGTGTACTATGGAGTTTTAAGTTTACGTACGGTACTGTAAGGTGTTGTTAGGAGTTGTGTGGCGTTGTACATTATACCAACATGCTTTTCAAGGTGCAAATGTGGCATACAGAGCCGTAAGATATTCTAAGTTGTCGTACGATGTTTAAATGACTCGGAGGAATTTATTAGCTTTATTATGGAATTTTAAGGTTTCGTCACGTGATGTAAGGTGTTGTTAGGAGTTTTAAGGCGTCCTAAGTTATACGAACGTGCTTTTCAAGGAGCTAATGTGCATACAGAGTCGTAAGATGTCCTAAGTTGTCGTACGATGTTCAAAGGACTTCGACGATTTCATTAGGTTTATTATGGAGTTTTAAGGTTTCGTACGGTGTTGTTAGGTGTTCTTAGGAGTTTTTAGGCGTCCTAAGTTATACGAACGTGCTTTTCAAGGTGCTAATGTGCATACAGTGTCTTAAGATGTCCTAAGTTGTCGGGCGATGTTCAAAAGACTCGGACGAGTTCATTAGGTGTATTATGGAGTTTTAAGTTTACGTACGGTACTGTAAGGTGTTGTTAGGAGTTGTGTGGCGTTGTACATTATACCATCATGCTTTTCAAGGTGCGAATGTGGCATACAGAGTCGTAAGATATTCTAAGTTGTCGTACGATGTTTAAATGACTCGGAGGAATTTATTAGCTTTAGTATGGAATTTTAAGGTTTCGTACGGTGTTGTTAGGTGTTCTTAGGAGTTTTAAGGCGTCCTAAGTTATACGAACGTGCTTTTAAAGGTGCTAATGTGCATACAGAGTCGTAAGATGTCCTAAGTTGTCGTACGATGTTCAAAGGACTTCGACGATTTCATTAGGTTTATTATGGAGTTTTAAGGTTTCGTACGGTGTTGTTAGGTGTTCTTAGGAGTTTTTAGGCGTCCTAAGTTATACGAACGTGCTTTTCAAGGTGTTAGTGTGCATACAGTGTCGTAAGATGTCCTAAGTTGTCGGGCGATGTTCAAAAGACTCGTACGAATTCATTAGGTGTATTATGGAGTTTTAAGTTTACGTACGGTACTGTAAGGTGTTGTTAGGAGTTGTGTGGCGTTGTACATTATACCATCATGCTTTTCAAGGTGCGAATGTGGCATACAGAGCCGTAAGATATTCTAAGTTGCCGTACGATGTTTAAATGACTCGGAGGAATTTATTAGCTTTAGTATGGAATTTTTAGGTTTCGTACGGTGTTGTTAGGTTTTCTTAGGAGTTTTAAGGCGTCCTAAGTTATACGAACGTGCTTTTAAAGGTGCTAATGTGCATACAGTGTCGTAAGATGTCCTAAGTTGTCGTATGATGTTCAAAGGACTTCGACGATTTTATTAGGTTTATTATGGAGTTTTAAGGTTTCGTACGGTTTTTTTAGGTGTTCTTAGGAGTTTTTAGGCGTCCTAAGTTATACGAACGTGCTTTTCAAGGTGCTACTGTGCATACAGTGTCTTAAGATGTCCTAAGTTGTCGGGCGATGTTCAAAAGACTCGTACGAATTCATTAGGTGTATTATGGAGTTTTAAGTTTACGTACGGTACTGTAAGGTGTTGTTAGGAGTTGTGTGGCGTTGTACATTATACCATCATGCTTTTCAAGGTGCGAATGTGGCATACAGAGCCGTAAGATATTCTAAGTTGTCGTACGATGTTTAAATGACTCGGAGGAATTTATTAGCTTTAGTATGGAATTTTAAGGTTTCGTACGGTGTTGTTAGGTGTTCTTAGGAGTTTTAAGGCGTCCTAAGTTATACGAACGTGCTTTTAAAGGTGCTAATGTGCATACAGAGTCGTAAGATGTCCTAAGTTGTCGTACGATGTTCAAAGGACTTCGACGATTTCATTAGGTTTATTATGGAGTTTTAAGGTTTCGTACGGTGTTGTTAGGTGTTCTTAGGAGTTTTTAGGCGTCCTAAGTTATACGAACGTGCTTTTCAAGGTGCTAATGTGCATACAGTGTCGTAAGATGTCCTAAGTTGTCGGGCGATGTTCAAAAGACTCGGACGAATTCATTAGGTGTATTATGGAGTTTTAAGTTTACGTACAGTACTGTAAGGTGTTGTTAGGAGTTGTGTGGCGTTGTACATTATACCAACATGCTTTTCAAGAGACCGATCTCGTATCACCACGAGAAAAGATAAATAAGTCATCTGCAAAGCATAAGTTGATAATACGAAGGTCCTCACATTTATGATGAAACTTGAAAGTATCCAAAGGCATGTTCATGAATAGAAGAGTTAAAACCTCCATAACCATAGTAAAAAGATAAGGAGATAAAGGATCCCCTTGTCGTAGACCTCTCGTACCTTTAAAATAGCCATGCACGTCTCCATTAATACACACTGAAAAAGAAGGGGAGGAGACACAGGTCATAATCCAGTCAACCATTCTCTCATGAAAACCAAACCCTTGCAGGCAAAACTTCATAAATTTCCAGTTAACAGTATCGTAAGCTTTTTGGATATCAACTTTAAAGGCACATTTCGGATGCCCTATATTCCGATGATAATTGTGCAAAAGTTCCTGTGTAAGAAGAATATTGTCTGTAATCCGCCTACCTGGAACAAAAGCTGACTGATTAGAACTAATAATACATGAGAGTGAATGTTTCAAACGATTAGCAATGATCTTCGAGATACACTTATATAAAACATTGCAGCAGGCAATTGGCCTATAATCAGTCACACGGCTCGGAACATCAACTTTTGGAACCAAAGCAATCAACGTATGATTCCATTCCTGAAGCAATCTATTCGTATTGAAAAAATCTTGAATAGCTAAAACCACTTCATCACCCACAATGTCCCAGGCTTTTTTGAAAAAAGCCGATGTATACCCATCTGGACCCGGCGCCTTATCATCATTCATAGAGAATAAAACATGCTTTATTTCTTCTCTTGTAACCGGAGACACCATACTAGATGCCATATCTACATCCAATCTTTTGGAGAATAACTCCATCGATGGAAGAGTTGGTTGATCATGTTCTCCCCCCAAAAAGTTCTCATAGAAATTGACAAATTCGTGGATCATCAAATCCCCTTCTAGCACCATACCATCCACCCCAAACACTGAATGAATCGTTTTTTTGTTGTTTTTGCAGTTGAGAATATTATGGAAATACTTGGTATTAGCATCACCTTCAGCTAGCCACTTCACTTTCGCTTTTTGCTTAACAAATTTCTCTTCATCCATACTAGCCTCAACAAAATCCTTCAGGTATTTGGCCTCCTTTTTCCTCAAATCCCCATCATGCGGATAGCTATCAATAAGAGATTGAGTAACTTCTAGCTCCTTCCTAAGATTAACCACCTTCTCATGAATATGTCCCTGTTTAAACAGCAACAATCTGAACTCTTTTTTGAGCCCTTTCAGCCTCTTTACAAGTCTGAATTGTGGGACTCCATTCACATTGCATTCCCACCCTTTCTTCACAATATCCTCAAATTCTGGTTTCTGCGTTAAGAGATTTGTGAACTTAAACGGCTTTGGCTTGTGTTTTGTTCTCTCCAACAAAGTTAAAATGCATGGGCTATGATCCGATAAACCATAAGGTTTAAATAAAACCGATGCATGAGGAAATCGATCAATCAGCCCAGCATTACACATAGCCCGATCAAGCTTTTTGAAAATACCAATACAAGAGGTAGGCTTTTGATTCCATGTATATTTAACCCCCGAAGCATTAATATCAACCACCTCTATCTCATTAACACAATCACGAAACTCCCTCATTCCCAAAGAGATTTTAGACGGACCAGCCATTTGATCATCAAGATTAAGTGTCGAGTTAAAATCACCCAAAATCGCCCAAGGGTGGTCTTTAACACATCCTTTGTGAACAGATAAAGACTCCCATAAACTCCTTCTTTGAACATAATAATTGTGGGCATAAACCATAGAACAATAAAACATATTACCTGATTGCTTATGAAGCACTTGACAATGAATGATTTGATCACTATGGGTGAGAACATGAACATCAACCACATTAGTATCCCACCCCATAATGATTCGAGTACCTCTAGCACCCCCCATGCATGAACTAGCATTAGAACACCACCTCCAAACTTTCGAAATTTTTCCACGCATATCCTCTACCTTACTAACCTCCACATGAGACTCCAAAATAGCACATAGACTAACCTTATTATCTTGAATTAAAAAACGAATCTCTTTCTGTTTTAGAGGCCGATTCATGCCCCTAACATTCCACACTGCAAGCTTAAACATTAAAAACCTGATCCGAAGGAGTGCTTGCCCCTTTTTTGTTCGTTTCATTCGCAAATAAAGCCTCATAAGTTTCATCATAACAATCTGCACTTTCTTCAAGCTTTTCCGCACCACTCCCCTCACCTTCTTTTGTGTGATCATCGACATCTAGTTTTTCTATTTCCTCCTCTTTTTCCATCAATACACTAAATGAATTATTCAACATATTCACCTTTGACACTCCATTCGCTTCTTTGACAGATTCTTTTTCATGATCAGGTCCCATTTTTTTGTTTGTAATCGGCCTATATTCAAACTTTGGCTTGTGTTGTTGGACATTAAACCCATGTTTTTTTGCAGCTTTCTTTCTTGGCACCTCCACAAAACCATCATTCTCCAATATGACATCAGTTTTCTTGTCTCCCAACCCCTTCTCATTCAGTATCTCACAAGTAGTTGTATCATGTCCAAACACCTTACAATGAGAACATCTAGGGGGGATCCATTCATATTCCACATCAACTTGCTTCACCGTAACACTGTCTCCATCCAAAGACGGAAT
The DNA here is from genome assembly GCA_030867185.1 of Tagetes erecta. Taxonomy (NCBI): domain Eukaryota; kingdom Viridiplantae; phylum Streptophyta; class Magnoliopsida; order Asterales; family Asteraceae; genus Tagetes; species Tagetes erecta. The sequence goes on along the minus strand of CM061497.1, from coordinate 18,183,502 downwards.
ACCAACCTTGAGAGTTTGTTTAAATTCCATATCAGCAGGTATCTCCACCATAGCTCTAGCATAGCTACTCCTCCCCCATCCATTGATACACATCGATGTAGTAAACGAATCTAACTGTTGTGGTTTGCCTATCTTGCTCATCAGTTCACTCAACCCATCATCAGTGTAAGCTGCTATGGGCACCCCATGGAGCTTGACCCACACCGATAAAGACTTAAACTCTTTCTTAACAAGCTTAGAATCAGGAGCCCACTCATGCAAGATCAATGGAGAACTAAGAACCAACCATGGGCCTCCATTCAAGACCCTCTTCAAACCTTCATAATCAGTAAACTGAAAGAAAAAGAAACCTTCAGCGTTCATCATAATCTTTTTCAGCCCAAACTTGTTCCAGTTGTTCTTTACAAAATAATTAACTGCATGAAACGACTGTCTCTCCCCCAAGAAATAACCATACAGTGTGTAACCCAGTTTAGCCTGCACATTTTTCACCGACTCTTTGGACAACATAACATCAACACCATCAGCAATACAGCTATTCTCAATGAAACGAAAATTAACTCTCTTCTCCTGTTTGATTGTATCTCTATACGATTTTTCACTTTTTTCATCTCCACTTTTCTCCGCAGCCGCATCTCCCATCTTGTGGTTAGCCTCTTCACCAAAACCTGCGACATTAGGGTTTCCAACATGAGCAGCAACTTTATCAATATTCGACTTCAGCTGATCAACATCCCTGTTAATATTATCAGTCACATAACTTTCCTGCTTTTTCAAGATCCTCTTCATGGCAATGCGACCATCAATGTTAGTAACCTTTGCAGCTAACGAAGACGTAGCCATGCATGCAACACAACGTAACCCTAATCGATTTTCCAGAAACAATTCTTAAAAGGTTAATGGGATTCGTATCAATCTAGCTTATCTATAACAATAGACGCGATCGATTACAGACCCACTAAGCAATCAGAATACGAGTCTTTAAATCAATTAGTAACACAGAAACAAGCAAACCCTAATATCGATCTCCTCTAATCGCTAACAATGCTCGTATTGTGACAAGACAATAACAGGATTGTTACACAAAGGAGGAACCGAAATCAGGATCAAAACGAACAAAAACAGCCAAAATCAAGCCAAACTCAAGGCCGATCTTATACGAACGTGCTTTTCAAGGTGCTAATGTGCATACAGTGTCTTAAGATGTCCTAAGTTGTCGGGCGATGTTCAAAAGACTCGTACGAATTCATTAGGTGTATTATGGAGTTTTAAGTTTACGTACGGTACTGTAAGGTGTTGTTAGGAGTTGTGTGGCGTTGTACATTATACCATCATGCTTTTCAAGGTGCGAATGTGGCATACAGAGCCGTAAGATATTCTAAGTTGTCGTACGATGTTTAAATGATTCGGAGGAATTTATTAGCTTTATTATGGAATTTTAAGGTTTCGTACCTTGATGTAAGGTGTTGTTAGGAGTTTTAAGGCGTCCTAAGTTATACGAACGTGCTTTTCAAGGTGCTAATGTGCATACAGAGTCGTAAGATGTCCTAAGTTGTCGTACGATGTTCAAAGGACTTCGACGATTTCATTAGGTTTATTATGGAGTTTTAAGGTTTCGTACGGTGTTGTTAGGTGTTCTTATGAGTTTTTAGGCGTCCTAAGTTATACGAACGTGCTTTTCAAGGTGCTAATGTGCATACAGTGTCGTAAGATGTCCTAAGTTGTCGGGCGATGTTCACATGACTCGGACGAATTTATTAGGTGTATTATGGAGTTTTAAGTTTACGTACGGTACTGTAAGGTGTTGTTAGGAGTTGTGTGGCGTTGTACATTATACCAACATGCTTTTCAAGGTGCAAATGTGGCATACAGAGCCGTAAGATATTCTAAGTTGCCGTACGATGTTTAAATGACTCGGAGGAATTTATTAGCTTTAGTATGGAATTTTAAGGTTTCGTACGGTGTTGTTAGGTGTTCTTAGGAGTTTTAAGTCGTCCTAAGTTATACGAACGTGCTTTTAAAGGTGCTAATGTGCATACAGTGTCGTAAGATGTCCTAAGTTGTCGTACGATTTTCAAAGGACTTCGACGATTTTATTAGGTTTATTATGGAGTTTTAAGGTTTCGTACGGTGTTGTTAGGTGTTCTTAGGAGTTTTAAGACGTCCTAAGTTATACGAACGTGCTTTTCAAGGTGTTAATGTGCATACAGTCTCGTAGGATGTCCTAAGTTGTCGGGCGATGTTCAAAAGACTCGGACGAATTCATTAGGTGTATTATGGAGTTTTAAGTTTACGTACGGTACTGTAAGGTGTTGTTAGGAGTTGTGTGGCGTTGTACATTATACCAACATGCTTTTCAAGGTGCGAATGTGGCATACAGAGCCGTAAGATATTCTAAGTTGTCGTACGATGTTTAAATGACTCGGAGGAATTTATTAGCTTTATTATGGAATTTTAAGGTTTCGTACCTTGATGTAAGGTGTTGTTAGGAGTTTTAAGGCGTCCTAAGTTATACGAACGTGCTTTTCAAGGTGCTAATGTGCATATAGAGTCGTAAGATGTCCTAAGTTGTCGTACGATGTTCAAAGGACTTCGACGATTTCATTAGGTTTATTATGGAGTTTTAAGGTTTCGTACGGTGTTGTTAGGTGTTCTTAGGAGTTTTTAGGCGTCCTAAGTTATACGAATGTGCTTTTCAAGGTGCTAATGTGCATACAGTGTCGTAAGATGTCCTAAGTTGTCGGGCGATGTTCAAAGGACTTCGACGATTTCATTAGGTTTATTATGGAGTTTTAAGGTTTCGTACGGTGTTGTTAGGTGTTCTTAGGAGTTTTTAGGCGTCCTAAGTTATACGAACGTGCTTTTCAAGGTGCTAATGTGCATACAGTGTCTTAAGATGTCCTAAGTTGTCGGGCGATGTTCAAAAGACTCGTACGAATTCATTAGGTGTATTATGGAGTTTTAAGTTTACGTACGGTACTGTAAGGTGTTGTTAGGAGTTGTGTGGCGTTGTACATTATACCATCATGCTTTTCAAGGTGCGAATGTGGCATACAGAGCCGTAAGATATTCTAAGTTGTCGTACGATGTTTAAATGACTCGGGGGAATTTATTAGCTTTATTATGGAATTTTAAGGTTTCGTACCTTGATGTAAGGTGTTGTTAGGAGTTTTAAGGCGTCCTAAGTTATACGAACGTGCTTTTCAAGGTGCTAATGTGCATACAGAGTCGTAAGATGTCCTAAGTTGTCGTACGATGTTCAAAGGACTTCGACGATTTCATTAGGTTTATTATGGAGTTTTAAGGTTTCGTACGGTGTTGTTAGGTGTTCTTATGAGTTTTTAGGCGTCCTAAGTTATACGAACGTGCTTTTCAAGGTGCTAATGTGCATACAGTGTCGTAAGATGTCCTAAGTTGTCGGGCGATGTTCACATGACTCGGACGAATTTATTAGGTGTATTATGGAGTTTTAAGTTTACGTACGGTACTGTAAGGTGTTGTTAGGAGTTGTGTGGCGTTGTACATTATACCAACATGCTTTTCAAGGTGCAAATGTGGCATACAGAGCCGTAAGATATTCTAAGTTGCCGTACGATGTTTAAATGACTCGGAGGAATTTATTAGCTTTAGTATGGAATTTTAAGGTTTCGTACGGTGTTGTTAGGTGTTCTTAGGAGTTTTAAGTCGTCCTAAGTTATACGAACGTGCTTTTAAAGGTGCTAATGTGCATACAGTGTCGTAAGATGTCCTAAGTTGTCGTACGATTTTCAAAGGACTTCGACGATTTTATTAGGTTTATTATGGAGTTTTAAGGTTTCGTACGGTGTTGTTAGGTGTTCTTAGGAGTTTTAAGACGTCCTAAGTTATACGAACGTGCTTTTCAAGGTGTTAATGTGCATACAGTCTCGTAGGATGTCCTAAGTTGTCGGGCGATGTTCAAAAGACTCGGACGAATTCATTAGGTGTATTATGGAGTTTTAAGTTTACGTACGGTACTGTAAGGTGTTGTTAGGAGTTGTGTGGCGTTGTACATTATACCAACATGCTTTTCAAGGTGCGAATGTGGCATACAGAGCCGTAAGATATTCTAAGTTGTCGTACGATGTTTAAATGACTCGGAGGAATTTATTAGCTTTATTATGGAATTTTAAGGTTTCGTACCTTGATGTAAGGTGTTGTTAGGAGTTTTAAGGCGTCCTAAGTTATACGAACGTGCTTTTCAAGGTGCTAATGTGCATACAGAGTCGTAAGATGTCCTAAGTTGTCGTACGATGTTCAAAGGACTTCGACGATTTCATTAGGTTTATTATGGAGTTTTAAGGTTTCGTACGGTGTTGTTAGGTGTTCTTAGGAGTTTTTAGGCGTCCTAAGTTATACGAACGTGCTTTTCAAGGTGCTAATGTGCATACAGTGTCGTAAGATGTCCTAAGTTGTCGGGCGATGTTCAAAGGACTCGGACGAATTCATTAGGTGTATTATGGAGTTTTAAGTTTACGTACGGTACTGTAAGGTGTTGTTAGGAGTTGTGTGGCGTTGTACATTATACCAACATGCTTTTCAAGGTGCGAATGTGGCATACAGAGCCGTAAGATATTCTAAGTTGTCGTACGATGTTTAAATGACTCGGAGGAATTTATTAGCTTTATTATGGAATTTTAAGGTTTCGTACCTTGATGTAAGGTGTTGTTAGAAGTTTTAAGGCGTCCTAAGTTATACGAACGTGCTTTTCAAGGTGCTAATGTGCATACAGAGTCGTAAGATGTCCTAAGTTGTCGTACGATGTTCAAAGGACTTCGACGATTTCATTAGGTTTATTATGGAGTTTTAAGGTTTCGTACGGTGTTGTTAGGTGTTCTTAGGAGTTTTTAGGCGTCCTAAGTTATACGAACGTGCTTTTCAAGGTGCTAATGTGCATACAGTGTCGTAAGATGTCCTAAGTTGTCGGGCGATGTTCAAAGGACTTCGACGATTTCATTAGGTTTATTATGGAGTTTTAAGGTTTCGTACGGTGTTGTTAGGTGTTCTTAGGAGTTTTTAGGCGTCCTAAGTTATACGAACGTGCTTTTCAAGGTGCTAATGTGCATACAGTGTCTTAAGATGTCCTAAGTTGTCGGGCGATGTTCAAAAGACTCGTACGAATTCATTAGGTGTATTATGGAGTTTTAAGTTTACGTACGGTACTGTAAGGTGTTGTTAGGAGTTGTGTGGCGTTGTACATTATACCATCATGCTTTTCAAGGTGCGAATGTGGCATACAGAGCCGTAAGATATTCTAAGTTGTCGTACGATGTTTAAATGACTCGGGGGAATTTATTAGCTTTATTATGGAATTTTAAGGTTTCGTACCTTGATGTAAGGTGTTGTTAGGAGTTTTAAGGCGTCCTAAGTTATACGAACGTGCTTTTCAAGGTGCTAATGTGCATACAGAGTCGTAAGATGTCCTAAGTTGTCGTACGATGTTCAAAGGACTTCGACGATTTCATTAGGTTTATTATGGAGTTTTAAGGTTTCGTACGGTGTTGTTAGGTGTTCTTAGGAGTTTTTAGGCGTCCTAAGTTATACGAACGTGCTTTTCAAGGTGCTAATGTGCATACAGTGTCGTAAGATGTCCTAAGTTGTCGGGCGATGTTCAAAGGACTTCGACGATTTCATTAGGTTTATTATGGAGTTTTAAGGTTTCGTACGGTGTTGTTAGGTGTTCTTAGGAGTTTTTAGGCGTCCTAAGTTATACGAACGTGCTTTTCAAGGTGCTAATGTGCATACAGTGTCTTAAGATGTCCTAAGATGTCGGGCGATGTTCAAAAGACTCGTACGAATTCATTAGGTGTATTATGGAGTTTTAAGTTTACGTACGGTACTGTAAGGTGTTGTTAGGAGTTGTGTGGCGTTGTACATTATACCATCATGCTTTTCAAGGTGCGAATGTGGCATACAGAGCCGTAAGATATTCTAAGTTGTCGTACGATGTTTAAATGACTCGGAGGAATTTATTAGCTTTATTATGGAATTTTAAGGTTTCGTACCTTGATGTAAGGTGTTGTTAGGAGTTTTAAGGCGTCCTAAGTTATACGAACGTGCTTTTCAAGGTGCTAATGTGCATACAGAGTCGTAAGATGTCCTAAGTTGTCGTACGATGTTCAAAGGACTTCGACGATTTCATTAGGTTTATTATGGAGTTTTAAGGTTTCGTACGGTGTTGTTAGGTGTTCTTAGGAGTTTTTAGGCGTCCTGAGTTATACGAACGTGCTTTTCAAGGTTTTAATGTGCATACAGTGTCGTAAGACGTCCTAAGTTGTCGGGCGATGTTCAAAGGACTTCGACGATTTCATTAGGTTTATTATGGAGTTTTAAGGTTTCGTACGGTGTTGTTAGGTGTTCTTAGGAGTTTTTAGGCGTCCTAAGTTATACGAACGTGCTTTTCAAGGTGCTAATGTGCATACAGTGTCTTAAGATGTCCTAAGTTGTCGGGCGATGTTCAAAAGACTCGTACGAATTCATTAGGTGTATTATGGAGTTTTAAGTTTACGTACGGTACTGTAAGGTGTTGTTAGGAGTTGTGTGGCGTTGTACATTATACCATCATGCTTTTCAAGGTGCGAATGTGGCATACAGAGCCGTAAGATATTCTAAGTTGTCGTACGATGTTTAAATGACTCCGAGGAATTTATTAGCTTTATTATGGAATTTTAAGGTTTCGTACCTTGATGTAAGGTGTTGTTAGGAGTTTTAAGGCGTCCTAAGTTATACGAACGTGCTTTTCAAGGTGCTAATGTGCATACAGAGTCGTAAGATGTCCTAAGTTGTCGTACGATGTTCAAAGGACTTCGACGATTTCATTAGGTTTATTATGGAGTTTTAAGGTTTCGTACGGTGTTGTTAGGTGTTCTTATGAGTTTTTAGGCGTCCTAAGTTATACGAACGTGCTTTTCAAGGTGCTAATGTGCATACAGTGTCGTAAGATGTCCTAAGTTGTCGGGCGATGTTCACAAGACTCGGACGAATTTATTAGGTGTATTATGGAGTTTTAAGTTTACGTACGGTACTGTAAGGTGTTGTTAGGAGTTGTGTGGCGTTGTACATTAACCAACATGCTTTTCAAGGTGCGAATGTGGCATACAGAGACGTAAGATATTCTAAGTTGCCGTACGATGTTTAAATGACTCGGAGGAATTTATTAGCTTTAGAATGGAATTTTAAGGTTTCGTACGGTGTTGTTAGGTGTTCTTAGGAGTTTTAAGTCGTCCTAAGTTATACGAACGTGCTTTTAAAGGTGCTAATGTGCATACAGTGTCGTAAGATGTCCTAAGTTGTCGTACGATTTTCAAAGGACTTCGACGATTTTATTAGGTTTATTATGGAGTTTTAAGGTTTCGTACGGTGTTGTTAGGTGTTCTTAGGAGTTTTAAGGCGTCCTAAGTTATACGAACGTGCTTTTCAAGGTGTTAATGTGCATACAGTGTCGTAGGATGTCCTAAGTTGTCGGGCGATGTTCAAAAGACTCGGACGAATTCATTAGGTGTATTATGGAGTTTTAAGTTTACGTACGGTACTGTAAGGTGTTGTTAGGAGTTGTGAGGCGTTGTACATTATACCAACATGCTTTTCAAGGTGCGAATGTGGCATACAGAGCCGTAAGATATTCTAAGTTGTCGTACGATGTTTAAATGACTCGGAGGAAATTATTAGCTTTATTATGGAATTTTAAGGTTTCGTACGTTGATGTAAGGTGTTGTTAGGAGTTTTAAGGCGTCCTAAGTTATACGAACGTGCTTTTCAAGGTGCTAATGTGCATACAGAGTCGTAAGATGTCCTAAGTTGTCGTACGATGTTCAAAGGACTTCGACGATTTCATTAGGTTTATTATGGAGTTTTAAGGTTTCGTACGGTGTTGTTAGGTGTTCTTAGGAGTTTTTAGGCGTCCTGAGTTATACGAACGTGCTTTTCAAGGTTTTAATGTGCATACAGTGTCGTAAGATGTCCTAAGTTGTCGGGCGATGTTCAAAGGACTTCGACGATTTCATTAGGTTTATTATGGAGTTTTAAGGTTTCGTACGGTGTTGTTAGGTGTTCTTAGGAGTTTTTAGGCGTCCTAAGTTATACGAACGTGCTTTTCAAGGTGCTAATGTGCATACAGTGTCTTAAGATGTCCTAAGTTGTCGGGCGATGTTCAAAAGACTCGTACGAATTCATTAGGTGTATTATGGAGTTTTAAGTTTACGTACGGTACTGTAAGGTGTTGTTAGGAGTTGTGTGGCGTTGTACATTATACCATCATGCTTTTCAAGGTGCGAATGTGGCATACAGAGCCGTAAGATATTCTAAGTTGTCGTACGATGTTTAAATGACTCCGAGGAATTTATTAGCTTTATTATGGAATTTTAAGGTTTCGTACCTTGATGTAAGGTGTTGTTAGGAGTTTTAAGGCGTCCTAAGTTATACGAACGTGCTTTTCAAGGTGCTAATGTGCATACAGAGTCGTAAGATGTCCTAAGTTGTCGTACGATGTTCAAAGGACTTCGACGATTTCATTAGGTTTATTATGGAGTTTTAAGGTTTCGTACGGTGTTGTTAGGTGTTCTTATGAGTTTTTAGGCGTCCTAAGTTATACGAACGTGCTTTTCAAGGTGCTAATGTGCATACAGTGTCGTAAGATGTCCTAAGTTGTCGGGCGATGTTCACAAGACTCGGACGAATTTATTAGGTGTATTATGGAGTTTTAAGTTTACGTACGGTACTGTAAGGTGTTGTTAGGAGTTGTGTGGCGTTGTACATTATACCAACATGCTTTTCAAGGTGCGAATGTGGCATACAGAGCCGTAAGATATTCTAAGTTGCCGTACGATGTTTAAATGACTCGGAGGAATTTATTAGCTTTAGAATGGAATTTTAAGGTTTCGTACGGTGTTGTTAGGTGTTCTTAGGAGTTTTAAGTCGTCCTAAGTTATACGAACGTGCTTTTAAAGGTGCTAATGTGCATACAGTGTCGTAAGATGTCCTAAGTTGTCGTACGATTTTCAAAGGACTTCGACGATTTTATTAGGTTTATTATGGAGTTTTAAGGTTTCGTACGGTGTTGTTAGGTGTTCTTAGGAGTTTTAAGGCGTCCTAAGTTTTACGAACGTGCTATTCAAGGTGTTAATGTGCATACAGTGTCGTAGGATGTCCTAAGTTGTCGGGCGATGTTCAAAAGACTCGGACGAATTCATTAGGTGTATTATGGAGTTTTAAGTTTACGTACGGTACTGTAAGGTGTTGTTAGGAGTTGTGTGGCGTTGTACATTATACCAACATGCTTTTCAAGGTGCGAATGTGGCATACAGAGCCGTAAGATATTCTAAGTTGTCGTACGATGTTTAAATGACTCGGAGGAAATTATTAGCTTTATTATGGAATTTTAAGGTTTCGTACTTTGATGTAAGGTGTTGTTAGGAGTTTTAAGGCGTCCTAAGTTATACGAACGTGCTTTTCAAGGTGCTAATGTGCATACAGAGTCGTAAGATGTCCTAAGTTGTCGTACGATGTTCAAAGGACTTCGACGATTTCATTAGGTTTATTATGGAGTTTTAAGGTTTCGTACGGTGTTGTTAGGTGTTCTTAGGAGTTTTTAGGCGTCCTGAGTTATACGAACGTGCTTTTCAAGGTGCTAATGTGCATACAGTGTCGTAAGATGTCCTAAGTTGTCGGGCGATGTTCAAAAGACTTCGACGATTTCATTAGGTTTATTATGGAGTTTTAAGGTTTCGTACGGTGTTGTTAGGTGTTCTTAGGAGTTTTTAGGCGTCCTAAGTTATACGAACGTGCTTTTCAAGGTGCTAATGTGCATACAGTGTCTTAAGATGTCCTAAGTTGTCGGGCGATGTTCAAAAGACTCGTACGAATTCATTAGGTGTATTATGGAGTTTTAAGTTTACGTACGGTACTGTAAGGTGTTGTTAGGAGTTGTGTGGCGTTGTACATTATACCATCATGCTTTTCAAGGTGCGAATGTGGCATACAGAGCCGTAAGATATTCTAAGTTGTCGTACGATGTTTAAATGACTCCGAGGAATTTATTAGCTTTATTATGGAATTTTAAGGTTTCGTACCTTGATGTAAGGTGTTGTTAGGAGTTTTAAGGCGTCCTAAGTTATACGAACGTGCTTTTCAAGGTGCTAATGTGCATACAGAGTCGTAAGATGTCCTAAGTTGTCGTACGATGTTCAAAGGACTTCGACGATTTCATTAGGTTTATTATGGAGTTTTAAGGTTTCGTACGGTGTTGTTAGGTGTTCTTATGAGTTTTTAGGCGTCCTAAGTTATACGAACGTGCTTTTCAAGGTGCTAATGTGCATACAGTGTCGTAAGATGTCCTAAGTTGTCGGGCGATGTTCACAAGACTCGGACGAATTTATTAGGTGTATTATGGAGTTTTAAGTTTACGTACGGTACTGTAAGGTGTTGTTAGGAGTTGTGTGGCGTTGTACATTAACCAACATGCCTTTCAAGGTGCGAATGTGGCATACAGAGACGTAAGATATTCTAAGTTGCCGTACGATGTTTAAATGACTCGGAGGAATTTATTAGCTTTAGAATGGAATTTTAAGGTTTCGTACGGTGTTGTTAGGTGTTCTTAGGAGTTTTAAGTCGTCCTAAGTTATACGAACGTGCTTTTAAAGGTGCTAATGTGCATACAGTGTCGTAAGATGTCCTAAGTTGTCGTACGATTTTCAAAGGACTTCGATGATTTTATTAGGTTTATTATGGAGTTTTAAGGTTTCGTACGGTGTTGTTAGGTGTTCTTAGGAGTTTTAAGGCGTCCTAAGTTATACGAACGTGCTTTTCAAGGTGTTAATGTGCATACAGTGTCGTAGGATGTCCTAAGTTGTCGGGCGATGTTCAAAAGACTCGGACGAATTCATTAGGTGTATTATGGAGTTTTAAGTTTACGTACGAACCTGTAAGGTGTTGTTAGGAGTTGTGAGGCGTTGTACATTATACCAACATGCTTTTCAAGGTGCGAATGTGGCATACAGAGCCGTAAGATATTCTAAGTTGTCGTACGATGTTTAAATGACTCGGAGGAAATTATTAGCTTTATTATGGAATTTTAAGGTTTCGTACTTTGATGTAAGGTGTTGTTAGGAGTTTTAAGGCGTCCTAAGTTATACGAACGTGCTTTTCAAGGTGCTAATGTGCATACAGAGTCGTAAGATGTCCTAAGTTGTCGTACGATGTTCAAAGGACTTCGACGATTTCATTAGGTTTATTATGGAGTTTTAAGGTTTCGTACGGTGTTGTTAGGTGTTCTTAGGAGTTTTTAGGCGTCCTAAGTTATACGAACGTGCTTTTCAAGGTGCTAATGTGCATACAGTGTCGTAAGATGTCCTAAGTTGTCGGGCGATGTTCAAAGGACTTCGACGATTTCATTAGGTTTATTATGGAGTTTTAAGGTTTCGTACGGTGTTGTTAGGTGTTCTTAGGAGTTTTTAGGCGTCCTAAGTTATACGAACGTGCTTTTCAAGGTGCTAATGTGCATACAGTGTCTTAAGATGTCCTAAGTTGTCGGGCGATGTTCAAAAGACTCGTACGAATTCATTAGGTGTATTATGGAGTTTTAAGTTTACGTACGGTACTGTAAGGTGTTGTTAGGAGTTGTGTGGCGTTGTACATTATACCATCATGCTTTTCAAGGTGCGAATGTGGCATACCGAGCCGTAAGATATTCTAAGTTGTCGTACGATGTTTAAATGACTCGGAGGAATTTATTAGCTTTATTATGGAATTTTAAGGTTTCGTACCTTGATGTAAGGTGTTGTTAGGAGTTTTAAGGCGTCCTAAGTTATACGAACGTGCTTTTCAAGGTGCTAATGTGCATACAGAGTCGTAAGATGTACTAAGTTGTCGTACGATGTTCAAAGGACTTCGACGATTTCATTAGGTTTATTATGGAGTTTTAAGGTTTCGTACGGTGTTGTTAGGTGTTCTTATGAGTTTTTAGGCGTCCTAAGTTATACGAACGTGCTTTTCAAGGTGCTAATGTGCATACAGTGTCGTAAGATGTCCTAAGTTGTCGGGCGATGTTCACAAGACTCGGACGAATTTATTAGGTGTATTATGGAGTTTTAAGTTTACGTACGGTACTGTAAGGTGTTGTTAGGAGTTATGTGGCGTTGTACATTATACCAACATGCTTTTCAAGGTGCGAATGTGGCATACAGAGCCGTAAGATATTCTAAGTTGCCGTACGATGTTTAAATGACTCGGAGGAATTTATTAGCTTTAGAATGGAATTTTAAGGTTTCGTACGGTGTTGTTAGGTGTTCTTAGGAGTTTTAAGTCGTCCTAAGTTATACGAACGTGCTTTTAAAGGTGCTAATGTGCATACAGTGTCGTAAGATGTCCTAAGTTGTCGTACGATGTTCAAAGGACTTCGACGATTTCATTAGGTTTATTATGGAGTTTTAAGGTTTCGTACGGTGTTGTTAGGTGTTCTTAGGAGTTTTTAGGCGTCCTAAGTTATACGAACGTGCTTTTCAAGGTGCTAATGTGCATACAGTGTCGTAAGATGTCCTAAGTTGTCGGGCGATGTTCAAAGGACTTCGACGATTTCATTAGGTTTATTATGGAGTTTTAAGGTTTCGTACGGTGTTGTTAGGTGTTCTTAGGAGTTTTTAGGCGTCCTAAGTTATACGAACGTGCTTTTCAAGGTGCTAATGTGCATACAGTGTCTTAAGATGTCCTAAGTTGTCGGGCGATGTTCAAAAGACTCGTACGAATTCATTAGGTGTATTATGGAGTTTTAAGTTTACGTACGGTACTGTAAGGTGTTGTTAGGAGTTGTGAGGCGTTGTACATTATACCATCATGCTTTTCAAGGTGCGAATGTGGCATACAGAGCCGTAAGATATTCTAAGTTGTCGTACGATGTTTAAATGACTCGGAGGAATTTATTAGCTTTATTATGGAATTTTAAGGTTTCGTACCTTGATGTAAGGTTTTGTTAGGAGTTTTAAGGCGTCCTAAGTTATACGAACGTGCTTTTTAAGGTGCTAATGTGCATACAGAGTCGTAAGATGTCCTAAGTTGTCGTACGATGTTCAAAGGAATTCGACGATTTCATTAGGTTTATTATGGAGTTTTAAGGTTTCGTACGGTGTTGTTAGGTGTTCTTATGAGTTTTTAGGCGTCCTAAGTTATACGAACGTGCTTTTCAAGGTGCTAATGTGCATACAGTGTCGTAAGATGTCCTAAGTTGTCGGGCGATGTTCACAAGACTCGGACGAATTTATTAGGTGTATTATGGAGTTTTAAGTTTACGTACGGTACTGTAAGGTGTTGTTAGGAGTTGTGTGGCGTTGTACATTATACCAACATGCTTTTCAAGGTGCGAATGTGGCATACAGAGCCGTAAGATATTCTAAGTTGCCGTACGATGTTTAAATGACTCGGAGGAATTTATTAGCTTTAGAATGGAATTTTAAGGTTTCGTACGGTGTTGTTAGGTGTTCTTAGGAGTTTTAAGTCGTCCTAAGTTATACGAACGTGCTTTTAAAGGTGCTAATGTGCATACAGTGTCGTAAGATGTCCTAAGTTGTCGTACGATGTTCAAAGGACTTCGACGATTTCATTAGGTTTATTATGGAGTTTTAAGGTTTCGTACGGTGTTGTTAGGTGTTCTTAGGAGTTTTTAGGCGTCCTAAGTTATACGAACGTGCTTTTCAAGGTGCTAATGTGCATACAGTGTCGTAAGATGTCCTAAGTTGTCGGGCGATGTTCAAAGGACTTCGACGATTTCATTAGGTTTATTATGGAGTTTTAAGGTTTCGTACGGTGTTGTTAGGTGTTCTTAGGAGTTTTTAGGCGTCCTAAGTTATACGAACGTGCTTTTCAAGGTGCTAATGTGCATACAGTGTCTTAAGATGTCCTAAGTTGTCGGGCGATGTTCAAAAGACTCGTACGAATTCATTAGGTGTATTATGGAGTTTTAAGTTTACGTACGGTACTGTAAGGTGTTGTTAGGAGTTGTGAGGCGTTGTACATTATACCATCATGCTTTTCAAGGTGCGAATGTGGCATACAGAGCCGTAAGATATTCTAAGTTGTCGTACGATGTTTAAATGACTCGGAGGAATTTATTAGCTTTATTATGGAATTTTAAGGTTTCGTACCTTGATGTAAGGTTTTGTTAGGAGTTTTAAGGCGTCCTAAGTTATACGAACGTGCTTTTCAAGGTGTTAATGTGCATACAGTGTCGTAGGATGTCCTAAGTTGTCGGGCGATGTTCAAAAGACTCGGACGAATTCATTAGGTGTATTATGGAGTTTTAAGTTTACGTACGGTACTGTAAGGTGTTGTTAGGAGTTGTGAGGCGTTGTACATTATACCATCATGCTTTTCAAGGTGCGAATGTGGCATACAGAGCCGTAAGATATTCTAAGTTGTCGTACGATGTTTAAATGACTCGGAGGAATTTATTAGCTTTATTATGGAATTTTAAGGTTTCGTACCTTGATGTAAGGTTTTGTTAGGAGTTTTAAGGCGTCCTAAGTTATACGAACGTGCTTTTCAAGGTGCTAATGTGCATACAGAGTCGTAAGATGTCCTAAGTTGTCGTACGATGTTCAAAGGACTTCGACGATTTCATTAGGTTTATTATGGAGTTTTAAGGTTTCGTACGGTGTTGTTAGGTGTTCTTATGAGTTTTTAGGCGTCCTAAGTTATACGAACGTGCTTTTCAAGGTGCTAATGTGCATACAGTGTCGTAAGATGTCCTAAGTTGTCGGGCGATGTTCACAAGACTCGGACGAATTTATTAGGTGTATTATGGAGTTTTAAGTTTACGTACGGTACTGTAAGGTGTTGTTAGGAGTTGTGTGGCGTTGTACATTATACCAACATGCTTTTCAAGGTGCGAATGTGGCATACAGAGCCGTAAGATATTCTAAGTTGCCGTACGATGTTTAAATGACTCGGAGGAATTTATTAGCTTTAGAATGGAATTTTAAGGTTTCGTACGGTGTTGTTAGGTGTTCTTAGGAGTTTTAAGTCGTCCTAAGTTATACGAACGTGCTTTTAAAGGTGCTAATGTGCATACAGTGTCGTAAGATGTCCTAAGTTGTCGTACGATGTTCAAAGGACTTCGACGATTTCATTAGGTTTATTATGGAGTTTTAAGGTTTCGTACGGTGTTGTTAGGTGTTCTTAGGAGTTTTTAGGCGTCCTAAGTTATACGAACGTGCTTTTCAAGGTGCTAATGTGCATACAGTGTCGTAAGATGTCCTAAGTTGTCGGGCGATGTTCAAAGGACTTCGACGATTTCATTAGGTTTATTATGGAGTTTTAAGGTTTCGTACGGTGTTGTTAGGTGTTCTTAGGAGTTTTTAGGCGTCCTAAGTTATACGAACGTGCTTTTCAAGGTGCTAATGTGCATACAGTGTCTTAAGATGTCCTAAGTTGTCGGGCGATGTTCAAAAGACTCGTACGAATTCATTAGGTGTATTATGGAGTTTTAAGTTTACGTACGGTACTGTAAGGTGTTGTTAGGAGTTGTGAGGCGTTGTACATTATACCATCATGCTTTTCAAGGTGCGAATGTGGCATACAGAGCCGTAAGATATTCTAAGTTGTCGTACGATGTTTAAATGACTCGGAGGAATTTATTAGCTTTATTATGGAATTTTAAGGTTTCGTACCTTGATGTAAGGTTTTGTTAGGAGTTTTAAGGCGTCCTAAGTTATACGAACGTGCTTTTCAAGGTGCTAATGTGCATACAGAGTCGTAAGATGTCCTAAGTTGTCGTACGATGTTCAAAGGACTTCGACGATTTCATTAGGTTTATTATGGAGTTTTAAGGTTTCGTACGGTGTTGTTAGGTGTTCTTATGAGTTTTTAGGCGTCCTAAGTTATACGAACGTGCTTTTCAAGGTGCTAATGTGCATACAGTGTCGTAAGATGTCCTAAGTTGTCGGGCGATGTTCACAAGACTCGGACGAATTTATTAGGTGTATTATGGAGTTTTAAGTTTACGTACGGTACTGTAAGGTGTTGTTAGGAGTTGTGTGGCGTTGTACATTATACCAACATGCTTTTCAAGGTGCGAATGTGGCATACAGAGCCGTAAGATATTCTAAGTTGCCGTACGATGTTTAAATGACTCGGAGGAATTTATTAGCTTTAGAATGGAATTTTAAGGTTTCGTACGGTGTTGTTAGGTGTTCTTAGGAGTTTTAAGTCGTCCTAAGTTATACGAACGTGCTTTTAAAGGTGCTAATGTGCATACAGTGTCGTAAGATGTCCTAAGTTGTCGTACGATGTTCAAAGGACTTCGACGATTTCATTAGGTTTATTATGGAGTTTTAAGGTTTCGTACGGTGTTGTTAGGTGTTCTTAGGAGTTTTTAGGCGTCCTAAGTTATACGAACGTGCTTTTCAAGGTGCTAATGTGCATACAGTGTCGTAAGATGTCCTAAGTTGTCGGGCGATGTTCAAAGGACTTCGACGATTTCATTAGGTTTATTATGGAGTTTTAAGGTTTCGTACGGTGTTGTTAGGTGTTCTTAGGAGTTTTTAGGCGTCCTAAGTTATACGAACGTGCTTTTCAAGGTGCTAATGTGCATACGGTGTCTTAAGATGTCCTAAGTTGTCGGGCGATGTTCAAAAGACTCGTACGAATTCATTAGGTGTATTATGGAGTTTTAAGTTTACGTACGGTACTGTAAGGTGTTGTTAGGAGTTGTGAGGCGTTGTACATTATACCATCATGCTTTTCAAGGTGCGAATGTGGCATACAGAGCCGTAAGATATTCTAAGTTGTCGTACGATGTTTAAATGACTCGGAGGAATTTATTAGCTTTATTATGGAATTTTAAGGTTTCGTACCTTGATGTAAGGTTTTGTTAGGAGTTTTAAGGCGTCCTAAGTTATACGAACGTGCTTTTCAAGGTGCTAATGTGCATACAGAGTCGTAAGATGTCCTAAGTTGTCGTACGATGTTCAAAGGACTTCGACGATTTCATTAGGTTTATTATGGAGTTTTAAGGTTTCGTACGGTGTTGTTAGGTGTTCTTATGAGTTTTTAGGCGTCCTAAGTTATACGAACGTGCTTTTCAAGGTGCTAATGTGCATACAGTGTCGTAAGATGTCCTAAGTTGTCGGGCGATGTTCACAAGACTCGGACGAATTTATTAGGTGTATTATGGAGTTTTAAGTTTACGTACGGTACTGTAAGGTGTTGTTAGGAGTTGTGTGGCGTTGTACATTATACCAACATGCTTTTCAAGGTGCGAATGTGGCATACAGAGCCGTAAGATATTCTAAGTTGCCGTACGATGTTTAAATGACTCGGAGGAATTTATTAGCTTTAGAATGGAATTTTAAGGTTTCGTACGGTGTTGTTAGGTGTTCTTAGGAGTTTTAAGTCGTCCTAAGTTATACGAACGTGCTTTTAAAGGTGCTAATGTGCATACAGTGTCGTAAGATGTCCTAAGTTGTCGTACGATGTTCAAAGGACTTCGACGATTTCATTAGGTTTATTATGGAGTTTTAAGGTTTCGTACGGTGTTGTTAGGTGTTCTTAGGAGTTTTTAGGCGTCCTAAGTTATACGAACGTGCTTTTCAAGGTGCTAATGTGCATACAGTGTCGTAAGATGTCCTAAGTTGTCGGGCGATGTTCAAAGGACTTCGACGATTTCATTAGGTTTATTATGGAGTTTTAAGGTTTCGTACGGTGTTGTTAGGTGTTCTTAGGAGTTTTTAGGCGTCCTAAGTTATACGAACGTGCTTTTCAAGGTGCTAATGTGCATACAGTGTCTTAAGATGTCCTAAGTTGTCGGGCGATGTTCAAAAGACTCGTACGAATTCATTAGGTGTATTATGGAGTTTTAAGTTTACGTACGGTACTGTAAGGTGTTGTTAGGAGTTGTGAGGCGTTGTACATTATACCATCATGCTTTTCAAGGTGCGAATGTGGCATACAGAGCCGTAAGATATTCTAAGTTGTCGTACGATGTTTAAATGACTCGGAGGAATTTATTAGCTTTATTATGGAATTTTAAGGTTTCGTACCTTGATGTAAGGTTTTGTTAGGAGTTTTAAGGCGTCCTAAGTTATACGAACGTGCTTTTCAAGGTGCTAATGTGCATACAGAGTCGTAAGATGTCCTAAGTTGTCGTACGATGTTCAAAGGACTTCGACGATTTCATTAGGTTTATTATGGAGTTTTAAGGTTTCGTACGGTGTTGTTAGGTGTTCTTATGAGTTTTTAGGCGTCCTAAGTTATACGAACGTGCTTTTCAAGGTGCTAATGTGCATACAGTGTCGTAAGATGTCCTAAGTTGTCGGGCGATGTTCACAAGACTCGGACGAATTTATTAGGTGTATTATGGAGTTTTAAGTTTACGTACGGTACTGTAAGGTGTTGTTAGGAGTTGTGTGGCGTTGTACATTATACCAACATGCTTTTCAAGGTGCGAATGTGGCATACAGAGCCGTAAGATATTCTAAGTTGCCGTACGATGTTTAAATGACTCGGAGGAATTTATTAGCTTTAGAATGGAATTTTAAGGTTTCGTACGGTGTTGTTAGGTGTTTTAGGAGTTTTAAGTCGTCCTAAGTTATACGAACGTGCTTTTAAAGGTGCTAATGTGCATACAGTGTCGTAAGATGTCCTAAGTTGTCGTACGATTTTCAAAGGACTTCGACGATTTTATTAGGTTTATTATGGAGTTTTAAGGTTTCGTACGGTGTTGTTAGGTGTTCTTAGGAGTTTTAAGGCGTCCTAAGTTTTACGAACGTGTTATTCAAGGTGTTAATGTGCATACAGTGTCGTAGGATGTCCTAAGTTGTCGGGCGATGTTCAAAAGACTCGGACGAATTCATTAGGTGTATTATGGAGTTTTAAGTTTACGTACGGTACTGTAAGGTGTTGTTAGGAGTTGTGAGGCGTTGTACATTATACCATCATGCTTTTCAAGGTGCGAATGTGGCATACAGAGCCGTAAGATATTCTAAGTTGTCGTACGATGTTTAAATGACTCGGAGGAATTTATTAGCTTTATTATGGAATTTTAAGGTTTCGTACCTTGATGTAAGGTTTTGTTAGGAGTTTTAAGGCGTCCTAAGTTATACGAACGTGCTTTTCAAGGTGCTAATGTGCATACAGAGTCGTAAGATGTCCTAAGTTGTCGTACGATGTTCAAAGGACTTCGACGATTTCATTAGGTTTATTATGGAGTTTTAAGGTTTCGTACGGTGTTGTTAGGTGTTCTTATGAGTTTTTAGGCGTCCTAAGTTATACGAACGTGCTTTTCAAGGTGCTAATGTGCATACAGTGTCGTAAGATGTCCTAAGTTGTCGGGCGATGTTCACAAGACTCGGACGAATTTATTAGGTGTATTATGGAGTTTTAAGTTTACGTACGGTACTGTAAGGTGTTGTTAGGAGTTGTGTGGCGTTGTACATTATACCAACATGCTTTTCAAGGTGCGAATGTGGCATACAGAGCCGTAAGATATTCTAAGTTGCCGTACGATGTTTAAATGACTCGGAGGAATTTATTAGCTTTAGAATGGAATTTTAAGGTTTCGTACGGTGTTGTTAGGTGTTCTTAGGAGTTTTAAGTCGTCCTAAGTTATACGAACGTGCTTTTAAAGGTGCTAATGTGCATACAGTGTCGTAAGATGTCCTAAGTTGTCGTACGATGTTCAAAGGACTTCGACGATTTCATTAGGTTTATTATGGAGTTTTAAGGTTTCGTACGGTGTTGTTAGGTGTTCTTAGGAGTTTTTAGGCGTCCTAAGTTATACGAACGTGCTTTTCAAGGTGCTAATGTGCATACAGTGTCGTAAGATGTCCTAAGTTGTCGGGCGATGTTCAAAGGACTTCGACGATTTCATTAGGTTTATTATGGAGTTTTAAGGTTTCGTACGGTGTTGTTAGGTGTTCTTAGGAGTTTTTAGGCGTCCTAAGTTATACGAACGTGCTTTTCAAGGTGCTAATGTGCATACAGTGTCTTAAGATGTCCTAAGTTGTCGGGCGATGTTCAAAAGACTCGTACGAATTCATTAGGTGTATTATGGAGTTTTAAGTTTACGTACGGTACTGTAAGGTGTTGTTAGGAGTTGTGAGGCGTTGTACATTATACCATCATGCTTTTCAAGGTGCGAATGTGGCATACAGAGCCGTAAGATATTCTAAGTTGTCGTACGATGTTTAAATGACTCGGAGGAATTTATTAGCTTTATTATGGAATTTTAAGGTTTCGTACCTTGATGTAAGGTTTTGTTAGGAGTTTTAAGGCGTCCTAAGTTATACGAACGTGCTTTTCAAGGTGCTAATGTGCATACAGAGTCGTAAGATGTCCTAAGTTGTCGTACGATGTTCAAAGGACTTCGACGATTTCATTAGGTTTATTATGGAGTTTTAAGGTTTCGTACGGTGTTGTTAGGTGTTCTTATGAGTTTTTAGGCGTCCTAAGTTATACGAACGTGCTTTTCAAGGTGCTAATGTGCATACAGTGTCGTAAGATGTCCTAAGTTGTCGGGCGATGTTCACAAGACTCGGACGAATTTATTAGGTGTATTATGGAGTTTTAAGTTTACGTACGGTACTGTAAGGTGTTGTTAGGAGTTGTGTGGCGTTGTACATTATACCAACATGCTTTTCAAGGTGCGAATGTGGCATACAGAGCCGTAAGATATTCTAAGTTGCCGTACGATGTTTAAATGACTCGGAGGAATTTATTAGCTTTAGAATGGAATTTTAAGGTTTCGTACGGTGTTGTTAGGTGTTTTAGGAGTTTTAAGTCGTCCTAAGTTATACGAACGTGCTTTTAAAGGTGCTAATGTGCATACAGTGTCGTAAGATGTCCTAAGTTGTCGTACGATTTTCAAAGGACTTCGACGATTTTATTAGGTTTATTATGGAGTTTTAAGGTTTCGTACGGTGTTGTTAGGTGTTCTTAGGAGTTTTAAGGCGTCCTAAGTTTTACGAACGTGCTATTCAAGGTGTTAATGTGCATACAGTGTCGTAGGATGTCCTAAGTTGTCGGGCGATGTTCAAAAGACTCGGACGAATTCATTAGGTGTATTATGGAGTTTTAAGTTTACGTACGGTACTGTAAGGTGTTGTTAGGAGTTGTGTGGCGTTGTACATTATACCATCATGCTTTTCAAGGTGCGAATGTGGCATACAGAGCCGTAAGATATTCTAAGTTGTCGTACGATGTTTAAATGACTCGGAGGAATTTATTAGCTTTATTATGGAATTTTAAGGTTTCGTACCTTGATGTAAGGTGTTGTTAGGAGTTTTAAGGCGTCCTAAGTTATACGAACGTGCTTTTCAAGGTGCTAATGTGCATACAGAGTCGTAAGATGTCCTAAGTTGTCGTACGATGTTCAAAGGACTTCGACGATTTCATTAGGTTTATTATGGAGTTTTAAGGTTTCGTACGGTGTTGTTAGGTGTTCTTATGAGTTTTTAGGCGTCCTAAGTTATACGAACGTGCTTTTCAAGGTGCTAATGTGCATACAGTGTCGTAAGATGTCCTAAGTTGTCGGGCGATGTTCACAAGACTCGGACGAATTTATTAGGTGTATTATGGAGTTTTAAGTTTACGTACGGTACTGTAAGGTGTTGTTAGGAGTTGTGTGGCGTTGTACATTAACCAACATGCTTTTCAAGGTGCGAATGTGGCATACAGAGACGTAAGATATTCTAAGTTGCCGTACGATGTTTAAATGACTCGGAGGAATTTATTAGCTTTAGAATGGAATTTTAAGGTTTCGTACGGTGTTGTTAGGTGTTCTTAGGAGTTTTAAGTCGTCCTAAGTTATACGAACGTGCTTTTAAAGGTGCTAATGTGCATACAGTGTCGTAAGATGTCCTAAGTTGTCGTACGATTTTCAAAGGACTTCGACGATTTTATTAGGTTTATTATGGAGTTTTAAGGTTTCGTACGGTGTTGTTAGGTGTTCTTAGGAGTTTTAAGATCATCAAATGGGGATCTAGTAGACGCAATATGGATATGATGTGTTGTCTCTTTTGTTATTCCAACTATGATTCACACGATCACTTATTCTTTGGGTGTAAATACTCAACGCAAGTTTGGAGTAAGATTAAGAGTAAGGCTGATATGGCCAACATACCTCCTTCTATTACTGATATTGTTGCGTTTTTAGAGACTATTGCAAAGTCTAAAACATTACGGAATGTTGTCAGGCGGCTGGTAGTTGCGGCGGGTACATATTTTATTTGGCAAGAAAGGAACAATCGTATGTTTGCAAATCATGCGAGACCCCCGGATACCCTAGTGAAGTTGATTCTGGATTCTGTTCGTTGTAGGCTTATGGGGCTAAATGTGGTTAGGAGAGTTGATGCGATTCGGGTCCTTGGTGGATGGGGTATTGAGGCAAATCGTAATTTTGATGATGGAGGTTAAATTGATTTAATTGTGTGGTTGTGCTAGTGATGTGGCTAGTTGGTTTGGTAATATGGTATTTGGTTAGTTAGTTGTTTTGGTTTCTTGGTCTGTTTATTGTTTGTCTTTGTTTACATTCACAGGGCATTTCCTGTGTTTGAACTAGTGTGGTACTCTGCCACACTACTTGTTTTTCAGTTGGCTGTTAATATACGAACGTGCTTTTCAAGGTGTTAATGTGCATACAGTGTCGTAGGATGTCCTAAGTTGTCGGGCGATGTTCAAAAGACTCGGACGAATTCATTAGGTGTATTATGGAGTTTTAAGTTTACGTACGGTACTGTAAGGTGTTGTTAGGAGTTGTGAGGCGTTGTACATTATACCAACATGCTTTTCAAGGTGCGAATGTGGCATACAGAGCCGTAAGATATTCTAAGTTGTCGTACGATGTTTAAATGACTCGGAGGAAATTATTAGCTTTATTATGGAATTTTAAGGTTTCGTACTTTGATGTAAGGTGTTGTTAGGAGTTTTAAGGCGTCCTAAGTTATACGAACGTGCTTTTCAAGGTGCTAATGTGCATACAGAGTCGTAAGATGTCCTAAGTTGTCGTACGATGTTCAAAGGACTTCGACGATTTCATTAGGTTTATTATGGAGTTTTAAGGTTTCGTACGGTGTTGTTAGGTGTTCTTAGGAGTTTTTAGGCGTCCTAAGTTATACGAACGTGCTTTTCAAGGTGCTAATGTGCATACAGTGTCGTAAGATGTCCTAAGTTGTCGGGCGATGTTCAAAGGACTTCGACGATTTCATTAGGTTTATTATGGAGTTTTAAGGTTTCGTACGGTGTTGTTAGGTGTTCTTAGGAGTTTTTAGGCGTCCTAAGTTATACGAACGTGCTTTTCAAGGTGCTAATGTGCATACAGTGTCTTAAGATGTCCTAAGTTGTCGGGCGATGTTCAAAAGACTCGTACGAATTCATTAGGTGTATTATGGAGTTTTAAGTTTACGTACGGTACTGTAAGGTGTTGTTAGGAGTTGTGTGGCGTTGTACATTATACCATCATGCTTTTCAAGGTGCGAATGTGGCATACAGAGCCGTAAGATATTCTAAGTTGTCGTACGATGTTTAAATGACTCGGAGGAATTTATTAGCTTTATTATGGAATTTTAAGGTTTCGTACCTTGATGTAAGGTGTTGTTAGGAGTTTTAAGGCGTCCTAAGTTATACGAACGTGCTTTTCAAGGTGCTAATGTGCATACAGAGTCGTAAGATGTACTAAGTTGTCGTACGATGTTCAAAGGACTTCGACGATTTCATTAGGTTTATTATGGAGTTTTAAGGTTTCGTACGGTGTTGTTAGGTGTTCTTATGAGTTTTTAGGCGTCCTAAGTTATACGAACGTGCTTTTCAAGGTGCTAATGTGCATACAGTGGCGTAAGATGTCCTAAGTTGTCGGGCGATGTTCACAAGACTCGGACGAATTTATTAGGTGTATTATGGAGTTTTAAGTTTACATACGGTACTGTAAGGTGTTGTTAGGAGTTGTGTGGCGTTGTACATTATACCAACATGCTTTTCAAGGTGCGAATGTGGCATACAGAGCCGTAAGATATTCTAAGTTGCCGTACGATGTTTAAATGACTCGGAGGAATTTATTAGCTTTAGAATGGAATTTTAAGGTTTCGTACGGTGTTGTTAGGTGTTCTTAGGAGTTTTAAGTCGTCCTAAGTTATACGAACGTGCTTTTAAAGGTGCTAATGTGCATACAGTGTCGTAAGATGTCCTAAGTTGTCGTACGATTTTCAAAGGACTTCGACGATTTTATTAGGTTTATTATGGAGTTTTAAGGTTTCGTACGGTGTTGTTAGGTGTTCTTAGGAGTTTTAAGGCGTCCTAAGTTATACGAACGTGCTTTTCAAGGTGTTAATGTGCATACAATGTCGTAGGATGTCCTAAGTTGTCGGGCGATGTTCAAAAGACTCGGACGAATTCATTAGGTGTATTATGGAGTTTTAAGTTTACGTACGGTACTGTAAGGTGTTGTTAGGAGTTGTGAGGCGTTGTACATTATACCAACATGCTTTTCAAGGTGCGAATGTGGCATACAGAGCCGTAAGATATTCTAAGTTGTCGTACGATGTTTAAATGACTCGGAGGAAATTATTAGCTTTATTATGGAATTTTAAGGTTTCGTACGTTGATGTAAGGTGTTGTTAGGAGTTTTAAGGCGTCCTAAGTTATACGAACGTGCTTTTCAAGGTGCTAATGTGCATACAGAGTCGTAAGATGTCCTAAGTTGTCGTACGATGTTCAAAGGACTTCGACGATTTCATTACGTTTA
Source organism: Tagetes erecta (assembly GCA_030867185.1). NCBI lineage: Eukaryota > Viridiplantae > Streptophyta > Magnoliopsida > Asterales > Asteraceae > Tagetes > Tagetes erecta. The sequence continues at coordinate 18,158,766 of CM061497.1, read as the reverse complement.
TTATGGAGTTTTAAGGTTTCGTACGGTGTTCTTAGGTGTTCTTAGGAGTTTTTAGGCGTCCTAAGTTATACGAACGTGCTTTTCAAGGTGCTAATGTGCATACAGTGTCGTAAGATGTCCTAAGTTGTCGGGCGATGTTCAAAGGACTTCGACGATTTCATTAGGTTTATTATGGAGTTTTAAGGTTTCGTACGGTGTTGTTAGGTGTTCTTAGGAGTTTTTAGGCGTCCTAAGTTATACGAATGTGTTTTTCAAGGTGCTAATGTGCATACAGTGTCGTAAGATGTCCTAAGTTGTCGGGCGATGTTCACAAGACTCGGACGAATTTATTAGGTGTATTATGGAGTTTTAAGTTTACGTACGGTACTGTAAGGTGTTGTTAGGAGTTGTGTGGCGTTGTACATTATACCAACATGCTTTTCAAGGTGCGAATGTGGCATACAGAGCCGTAAGATATTTTAAGTTGCCGTACGATGTTTAAATGACTCGGAGGAATTTATTAGCTTTAGTATGGATTTTTAAGGTTTCGTACGGTGTTGTTAGGTGTTCTTAGGAGTTTTAAGTCGTCCTAAGTTATACGAACGTGCTTTTAAAGGTGCTAATGTGCATACAGTGTCGTAAGATGTCCTAAGTTGTCGTACGATTTTCAAAGGACTTCGACGATTTTATTAGGTTTATTATGGAGTTTTAAGGTTTCGTACGGTGTTGTTAGGTGTTCTTAGGAGTTTTAAGGCGTCCTAAGTTTTACGAACGTGCTATTCAAGGTGTTAATGTGCATACAGTGTCGTAGGATGTCCTAAGTTGTCGGGCGATGTTCAAAAGACTCGGACGAATTCATTAGGTGTATTATGGAGTTTTAAGTTTACGTACGGTACTGTAAGGTGTTGTTAGGAGTTGTGTGGCGTTGTACATTATACCAACATGCTTTTCAAGGTGCGAATGTGGCATACAGAGCCGTAAGATATTCTAAGTTGTCGTATGATGTTTAAATGACTCGGAGGAATTTATTAGCTTTATTATGGAATTTTAAGGTTTCGTACCTTGATGTAAGGTGTTGTTAGGAGTTTTAAGGCGTCCTAAGTTATACGAACGTGCTTTTCAAGGTGCTAATGTGCATACAGAGTCGTAAGATGTCCTAAGTTGTCGTACGATGTTCAAAGGACTTCGACGATTTCATTAGGTTTATTATGGAGTTTTAAGGTTTCGTACGGTGTTGTTAGGTGTTCTTAGGAGTTTTTAGGCGTCCTAAGTTATACGAACGTGCTTTTCAAGGTGCTAATGTGCATACAGTGTCGTAAGATGTCCTAAGTTGTCGGGCGATGTTCAAAAGACTTCGACGATTTCATTAGGTTTATTATGGAGTTTTAAGGTTTCGTACGGTGTTGTTAGGTGTTCTTAGGAGTTTTTAGGCGTCCTAAGTTATACGAACGTAATTTTCAAGGTGCTAATGTGCATACAGTGTCTTAAGATGTCCTAAGTTGTCGGGCGATGTTCAAAAGACTCGTACGAATTCATTAGGTGTATTATGGAGTTTTAAGTTTACGTACGGTACTGTAAGGTGTTGTTAGGAGTTGTGTGGCGTTGTACATTATACCATCATGCTTTTCAAGGTGCGAATGTGGCATACAGAGCCGTAAGATATTCTAAGTTGTCGTACGATGTTTAAATGACTCGGAGGAATTTATTAGCTTTATTATGGAATTTTAAGGTTTCGTACCTTGATGTAAGGTGTTGTTAGGAGTTTTAAGGCGTCCTAAGTTATACGAACGTGCTTTTCAAGGTGCTAATGTGCATACAGAGTCGTAAGATGTCCTAAGTTGTCGTACGATGTTCAAAGGACTTCGACGATTTCATTAGGTTTATTATGGAGTTTTAAGGTTTCGTACGGTGTTGTTAGGTGTTCTTATGAGTTTTTAGGCGTCCTAAGTTATACGAACGTGCTTTTCAAGGTGCTAATGTGCATACAGTGTCGTAAGATGTCCTAAGTTGTCGGGCGATGTTCACAAGACTCGGACGAATTTATTAGGTGTATTATGGAGTTTTAAGTTTACGTACGGTACTGTAAGGTGTTGTTAGGAGTTGTGTGGCGTTGTACATTAACCAACATGCTTTTCAAGGTGCGAATGTGGCATACAGAGACGTAAGATATTCTAAGTTGCCGTACGATGTTTAAATGACTCGGAGGAATTTATTAGCTTTAGAATGGAATTTTAAGGTTTCGTACGGTGTTGTTAGGTGTTCTTAGGAGTTTTAAGTCGTCCTAAGTTATACGAACGTGCTTTTAAAGGTGCTAATGTGCATACAGTGTCGTAAGATGTCCTAAGTTGTCGTACGATTTTCAAAGGACTTCGACGATTTTATTAGGTTTATTATGGAGTTTTAAGGTTTCGTACGGTGTTGTTAGGTGTTCTTAGGAGTTTTAAGATCATCAAATGGGGATCTAGTAGACGCAATATGGATATGATGTGTTGTCTCTTTTGTTATTCCAACTATGATTCACACGATCACTTATTCTTTGGGTGTAAATACTCAACGCAAGTTTGGAGTAAGATTAAGAGTAAGGCTGATATGGCCAACATACCTCCTTCTATTACTGATATTGTTGCGTTTTTAGAGACTATTGCAAAGTCTAAAACATTACGGAATGTTGTCAGGCGGCTGGTAGTTGCGGCGGGTACATATTTTATTTGGCAAGAAAGGAACAATCGTATGTTTGCAAATCATGCGAGACCCCCGGATACCCTAGTGAAGTTGATTCTGGATTCTGTTCGTTGTAGGCTTATGGGGCTAAATGTGGTTAGGAGAGTTGATGCGATTCGGGTCCTTGGTGGATGGGGTATTGAGGCAAATCGTAATTTTGATGATGGAGGTTAAATTGATTTAATTGTGTGGTTGTGCTAGTGATGTGGCTAGTTGGTTTGGTAATATGGTATTTGGTTAGTTAGTTGTTTTGGTTTCTTGGTCTGTTTATTGTTTGTCTTTGTTTACATTCACAGGGCATTTCCTGTGTTTGAACTAGTGTGGTACTCTGCCACACTACTTGTTTTTCAGTTGGCTGTTAATATACGAACGTGCTTTTCAAGGTGTTAATGTGCATACAGTGTCGTAGGATGTCCTAAGTTGTCGGGCGATGTTCAAAAGACTCGGACGAATTCATTAGGTGTATTATGGAGTTTTAAGTTTACGTACGGTACTGTAAGGTGTTGTTAGGAGTTGTGAGGCGTTGTACATTATACCAACATGCTTTTCAAGGTGCGAATGTGGCATACAGAGCCGTAAGATATTCTAAGTTGTCGTACGATGTTTAAATGACTCGGAGGAAATTATTAGCTTTATTATGGAATTTTAAGGTTTCGTACTTTGATGTAAGGTGTTGTTAGGAGTTTTAAGGCGTCCTAAGTTATACGAACGTGCTTTTCAAGGTGCTAATGTGCATACAGAGTCGTAAGATGTCCTAAGTTGTCGTACGATGTTCAAAGGACTTCGACGATTTCATTAGGTTTATTATGGAGTTTTAAGGTTTCGTACGGTGTTGTTAGGTGTTCTTAGGAGTTTTTAGGCGTCCTAAGTTATACGAACGTGCTTTTCAAGGTGCTAATGTGCATACAGTGTCGTAAGATGTCCTAAGTTGTCGGGCGATGTTCAAAGGACTTCGACGATTTCATTAGGTTTATTATGGAGTTTTAAGGTTTCGTACGGTGTTGTTAGGTGTTCTTAGGAGTTTTTAGGCGTCCTAAGTTATACGAACGTGCTTTTCAAGGTGCTAATGTGCATACAGTGTCTTAAGATGTCCTAAGTTGTCGGGCGATGTTCAAAAGACTCGTACGAATTCATTAGGTGTATTATGGAGTTTTAAGTTTACGTACGGTACTGTAAGGTGTTGTTAGGAGTTGTGTGGCGTTGTACATTATACCATCATGCTTTTCAAGGTGCGAATGTGGCATACAGAGCCGTAAGATATTCTAAGTTGTCGTACGATGTTTAAATGACTCGGAGGAATTTATTAGCTTTATTATGGAATTTTAAGGTTTCGTACCTTGATGTAAGGTGTTGTTAGGAGTTTTAAGGCGTCCTAAGTTATACGAACGTGCTTTTCAAGGTGCTAATGTGCATACAGAGTCGTAAGATGTACTAAGTTGTCGTACGATGTTCAAAGGACTTCGACGATTTCATTAGGTTTATTATGGAGTTTTAAGGTTTCGTACGGTGTTGTTAGGTGTTCTTATGAGTTTTTAGGCGTCCTAAGTTATACGAACGTGCTTTTCAAGGTGCTAATGTGCATACAGTGGCGTAAGATGTCCTAAGTTGTCGGGCGATGTTCACAAGACTCGGACGAATTTATTAGGTGTATTATGGAGTTTTAAGTTTACATACGGTACTGTAAGGTGTTGTTAGGAGTTGTGTGGCGTTGTACATTATACCAACATGCTTTTCAAGGTGCGAATGTGGCATACAGAGCCGTAAGATATTCTAAGTTGCCGTACGATGTTTAAATGACTCGGAGGAATTTATTAGCTTTAGAATGGAATTTTAAGGTTTCGTACGGTGTTGTTAGGTGTTCTTAGGAGTTTTAAGTCGTCCTAAGTTATACGAACGTGCTTTTAAAGGTGCTAATGTGCATACAGTGTCGTAAGATGTCCTAAGTTGTCGTACGATTTTCAAAGGACTTCGACGATTTTATTAGGTTTATTATGGAGTTTTAAGGTTTCGTACGGTGTTGTTAGGTGTTCTTAGGAGTTTTAAGGCGTCCTAAGTTATACGAACGTGCTTTTCAAGGTGTTAATGTGCATACAATGTCGTAGGATGTCCTAAGTTGTCGGGCGATGTTCAAAAGACTCGGACGAATTCATTAGGTGTATTATGGAGTTTTAAGTTTACGTACGGTACTGTAAGGTGTTGTTAGGAGTTGTGAGGCGTTGTACATTATACCAACATGCTTTTCAAGGTGCGAATGTGGCATACAGAGCCGTAAGATATTCTAAGTTGTCGTACGATGTTTAAATGACTCGGAGGAAATTATTAGCTTTATTATGGAATTTTAAGGTTTCGTACGTTGATGTAAGGTGTTGTTAGGAGTTTTAAGGCGTCCTAAGTTATACGAACGTGCTTTTCAAGGTGCTAATGTGCATACAGAGTCGTAAGATGTCCTAAGTTGTCGTACGATGTTCAAAGGACTTCGACGATTTCATTACGTTTATTATGGAGTTTTAAGGTTTCGTACGGTGTTCTTAGGTGTTCTTAGGAGTTTTTAGGCGTCCTAAGTTATACGAACGTGCTTTTCAAGGTGCTAATGTGCATACAGTGTCGTAAGATGTCCTAAGTTGTCGGGCGATGTTCAAAGGACTTCGACGATTTCATTAGGTTTATTATGGAGTTTTAAGGTTTCGTACGGTGTTGTTAGGTGTTCTTAGGAGTTTTTAGGCGTCCTAAGTTATACGAATGTGTTTTTCAAGGTGCTAATGTGCATACAGTGTCGTAAGATGTCCTAAGTTGTCGGGCGATGTTCACAAGACTCGGACGAATTTATTAGGTGTATTATGGAGTTTTAAGTTTACGTACGGTACTGTAAGGTGTTGTTAGGAGTTGTGTGGCGTTGTACATTATACCAACATGCTTTTCAAGGTGCGAATGTGGCATACAGAGCCGTAAGATATTTTAAGTTGCCGTACGATGTTTAAATGACTCGGAGGAATTTATTAGCTTTAGTATGGATTTTTAAGGTTTCGTACGGTGTTGTTAGGTGTTCTTAGGAGTTTTAAGTCGTCCTAAGTTATACGAACGTGCTTTTAAAGGTGCTAATGTGCATACAGTGTCGTAAGATGTCCTAAGTTGTCGTACGATTTTCAAAGGACTTCGACGATTTTATTAGGTTTATTATGGAGTTTTAAGGTTTCGTACGGTGTTGTTAGGTGTTCTTAGGAGTTTTAAGGCGTCCTAAGTTTTACGAACGTGCTATTCAAGGTGTTAATGTGCATACAGTGTCGTAGGATGTCCTAAGTTGTCGGGCGATGTTCAAAAGACTCGGACGAATTCATTAGGTGTATTATGGAGTTTTAAGTTTACGTACGGTACTGTAAGGTGTTGTTAGGAGTTGTGTGGCGTTGTACATTATACCAACATGCTTTTCAAGGTGCGAATGTGGCATACAGAGCCGTAAGATATTCTAAGTTGTCGTATGATGTTTAAATGACTCGGAGGAATTTATTAGCTTTATTATGGAATTTTAAGGTTTCGTACCTTGATGTAAGGTGTTGTTAGGAGTTTTAAGGCGTCCTAAGTTATACGAACGTGCTTTTCAAGGTGCTAATGTGCATACAGAGTCGTAAGATGTCCTAAGTTGTCGTACGATGTTCAAAGGACTTCGACGATTTCATTAGGTTTATTATGGAGTTTTAAGGTTTCGTACGGTGTTGTTAGGTGTTCTTAGGAGTTTTTAGGCGTCCTAAGTTATACGAACGTGCTTTTCAAGGTGCTAATGTGCATACAGTGTCGTAAGATGTCCTAAGTTGTCGGGCGATGTTCAAAAGACTTCGACGATTTCATTAGGTTTATTATGGAGTTTTAAGGTTTCGTACGGTGTTGTTAGGTGTTCTTAGGAGTTTTTAGGCGTCCTAAGTTATACGAACGTAATTTTCAAGGTGCTAATGTGCATACAGTGTCTTAAGATGTCCTAAGTTGTCGGGCGATGTTCAAAAGACTCGTACGAATTCATTAGGTGTATTATGGAGTTTTAAGTTTACGTACGGTACTGTAAGGTGTTGTTAGGAGTTGTGTGGCGTTGTACATTATACCATCATGCTTTTCAAGGTGCGAATGTGGCATACAGAGCCGTAAGATATTCTAAGTTGTCGTACGATGTTTAAATGACTCGGAGGAATTTATTAGCTTTATTATGGAATTTTAAGGTTTCGTACCTTGATGTAAGGTGTTGTTAGGAGTTTTAAGGCGTCCTAAGTTATACGAACGTGCTTTTCAAGGTGCTAATGTGCATACAGAGTCGTAAGATGTCCTAAGTTGTCGTACGATGTTCAAAGGACTTCGACGATTTCATTAGGTTTATTATGGAGTTTTAAGGTTTCGTACGGTGTTGTTAGGTGTTCTTATGAGTTTTTAGGCGTCCTAAGTTATACGAACGTGCTTTTCAAGGTGCTAATGTGCATACAGTGTCGCAAGATGTCCTAAGTTGTCGGGCGATGTTCACAAGACTCGGACGAATTTATTAGGTGTATTATGGAGTTTTAAGTTTACGTACGGTACTGTAAGGTGTTGTTAGGAGTTGTGTGGCGTTGTACATTAACCAACATGCTTTTCAAGGTGCGAATGTGGCATACAGAGACGTAAGATATTCTAAGTTGCCGTACGATGTTTAAATGACTCGGAGGAATTTATTAGCTTTAGAATGGAATTTTAAGGTTTCGTACGGTGTTGTTAGGTGTTCTTATGAGTTTTAAGTCGTCCTAAGTTATACGAACGTGCTTTTAAAGGTGCTAATGTGCATACAGTGTCGTAAGATGTCCTAAGTTGTCGTACGATTTTCAAAGGACTTCGACGATTTTATTAGGTTTATTATGGAGTTTTAAGGTTTCGTACGGTGTTGTTAGGTGTTCTTAGGAGTTTTAAGGCGTCCTAAGTTATACGAACGTGCTTTTCAAGGTGTTAATGTGCATACAGTGTCGTAGGATGTCCTAAGTTGTCGGGCGATGTTCAAAAGACTCGGACGAATTCTTTAGGTGTATTATGGAGTTTTAAGTTTACGTACGGTACTATAAGGTGTTGTTAGGAGTTGTGAGGCGTTGTACATTATACCAACATGCTTTTCAAGGTGCGAATGTGGCATACAGAGCCGTAAGATATTCTAAGTTGTCGTACGATGTTTAAATGACTCGGAGGAAATTATTAGCTTTATTATGGAATTTTAAGGTTTCGTACTTTGATGTAAGGTGTTGTTAGGAGTTTTAAGGCGTCCTAAGTTATACGAACGTGCTTTTCAAGGTGCTAATGTGCATACAGAGTCGTAAGATGTCCTAAGTTGTCGTACGATGTTCAAAGGACTTCGACGATTTCATTAGGTTTATTATGGAGTTTTAAGGTTTCGTACGGTGTTGTTAGGTGTTCTTAGGAGTTTTTAGGCGTCCTAAGTTATACGAACGTGCTTTTTAAGGTGCTAATGTGCATACAGTGTCGTAAGATGTCCTAAGTTGTCGGGCGATGTTCAAAGGACTTCGACGATTTCATTAGGTTTATTATGGAGTTTTAAGGTTTCGTACGGTGTTGTTAGGTGTTCTTAGGAGTTTTTAGGCGTCCTAAGTTATACGAACGTGCTTTTCAAGGTGCTAATGTGCATACAGTGTCTTAAGATGTCCTAAGTTGTCGGGCGATGTTCAAAAGACTCGTACGAATTCATTAGGTGTATTATGGAGTTTTAAGTTTACGTACGGTACTGTAAGGTGTTGTTAGGAGTTGTGTGGCGTTGTACATTATACCATCATGCTTTTCAAGGTGCGAATGTGGCATACAGAGCCGTAAGATATTCTAAGTTGTCGTACGATGTTTAAATGACTCGGAGGAAATTATTAGCTTTATTATGGAATTTTAAGGTTTCGTACCTTGATGTAAGGTGTTGTTAGGAGTTTTAAGGCGTCCTAAGTTATACGAACGTGCTTTTCAAGGTGCTAATGTGCATACAGAGTCGTAAGATGTCCTAAGTTGTCGTACGATGTTCAAAGGACTTCGACGATTTCATTAGGTTTATTATGGAGTTTTAAGGTTTCGTACGGTGTTGTTAGGTGTTCTTATGAGTTTTTAGGCGTCCTAAGTTATACGAACGTGCTTTTCAAGGTGCTAATGTGCATACAGTGTCGTAAGATGTCCTAAGTTGTCGGGCGATGTTCACAAGACTCGGACGAATTTATTAGGTGTATTATGGAGTTTTAAGTTTACGTACGGTACTGTAAGGTGTTGTTAGGAGTTGTGTGGCGTTGTACATTAACCAACATGCTTTTCAAGGTGCGAATGTGGCATACAGAGACGTAAGATATTCTAAGTTGCCGTACGATGTTTAAATGACTCGGAGGAATTTATTAGCTTTAGAATGGAATTTTAAGGTTTCGTACGGTGTTGTTAGGTGTTCTTAGGAGTTTTAAGTCGTCCTAAGTTATACGAACGTGCTTTTAAAGGTGCTAATGTGCATACAGTGTCGTAAGATGTCCTAAGTTGTCGTACGATTTTCAAAGGACTTCGACGATTTTATTAGGTTTATTATGGAGTTTTAAGGTTTCGTACGGTGTTGTTAGGTGTTCTTAGGAGTTTTAAGGCGTCCTAAGTTATACGAACGTGCTTTTCAAGGTGTTAATGTGCATACAGTGTCGTAGGATGTCCTAAGTTGTCGGGCGATGTTCAAAAGACTCGGACGAATTCATTAGGTGTATTATGGAGTTTTAAGTTTACGTACGGTACTATAAGGTGTTGTTAGGAGTTGTGAGGCGTTGTACATTATACCAACATGCTTTTCAAGGTGCGAATGTGGCATACAGAGCCGTAAGATATTCTAAGTTGTCGTACGATGTTTAAATGACTCGGAGGAAATTATTAGCTTTATTATGGAATTTTAAGGTTTCGTACTTTGATGTAAGGTGTTGTTAGGAGTTTTAAGGCGTCCTAAGTTATACGAACGTGCTTTTCAAGGTGCTAATGTGCATACAGAGTCGTAAGATGTCCTAAGTTGTCGTACGATGTTCAAAGGACTTCGACGATTTCATTAGGTTTATTATGGAGTTTTAAGGTTTCGTACGGTGTTGTTAGGTGTTCTTAGGAGTTTTTAGGCGTCCTAAGTTATACGAACGTGCTTTTTAAGGTGCTAATGTGCATACAGTGTCGTAAGATGTCCTAAGTTGTCGGGCGATGTTCAAAGGACTTCGACGATTTCATTAGGTTTATTATGGAGTTTTAAGGTTTCGTACGGTGTTGTTAGGTGTTCTTAGGAGTTTTTAGGCGTCCTAAGTTATACGAACGTGCTTTTCAAGGTGCTAATGTGCATACAGTGTCTTAAGATGTCCTAAGTTGTCGGGCGATGTTCAAAAGACTCGTACGAATTCATTAGGTGTATTATGGAGTTTTAAGTTTACGTACGGTACTGTAAGGTGTTGTTAGGAGTTGTGTGGCGTTGTACATTATACCATCATGCTTTTCAAGGTGCGAATGTGGCATACAGAGCCGTAAGATATTCTAAGTTGTCGTACGATGTTTAAATGACTCGGAGGAAATTATTAGCTTTATTATGGAATTTTAAGGTTTCGTACCTTGATGTAAGGTGTTGTTAGGAGTTTTAAGGCGTCCTAAGTTATACGAACGTGCTTTTCAAGGTGCTAATGTGCATACAGAGTCGTAAGATGTCCTAAGTTGTCGTACGATGTTCAAAGGACTTCGACGATTTCATTAGGTTTATTATGGAGTTTTAAGGTTTCGTACGGTGTTGTTAGGTGTTCTTATGAGTTTTTAGGCGTCCTAAGTTATACGAACGTGCTTTTCAAGGTGCTAATGTGCATACAGTGTCGTAAGATGTCCTAAGTTGTCGGGCGATGTTCACAAGACTCGGACGAATTTATTAGGTGTATTATGGAGTTTTAAGTTTACGTACGGTACTGTAAGGTGTTGTTAGGAGTTGTGTGGCGTTGTACATTAACCAACATGCTTTTCAAGGTGCGAATGTGGCATACAGAGACGTAAGATATTCTAAGTTGCCGTACGATGTTTAAATGACTCGGAGGAATTTATTAGCTTTAGAATGGAATTTTAAGGTTTCGTACGGTGTTGTTAGGTGTTCTTAGGAGTTTTAAGTCGTCCTAAGTTATACGAACGTGCTTTTAAAGGTGCTAATGTGCATACAGTGTCGTAAGATGTCCTAAGTTGTCGTACGATTTTCAAAGGACTTCGACGATTTTATTAGGTTTATTATGGAGTTTTAAGGTTTCGTACGGTGTTGTTAGGTGTTCTTAGGAGTTTTAAGGCGTCCTAAGTTATACGAACGTGCTTTTCAAGGTGTTAATGTGCATACAGTGTCGTAGGATGTCCTAAGTTGTCGGGCGATGTTCAAAAGACTCGGACGAATTCATTAGGTGTATTATGGAGTTTTAAGTTTACGTACGGTACTGTAAGGTGTTGTTAGGAGTTGTGAGGCGTTGTACATTATACCAACATGCTTTTCAAGGTGCGAATGTGGCATACAGAGCCGTAAGATATTCTAAGTTGTCGTACGATGTTTAAATGACTCGGAGGAAATTATTAGCTTTATTATGGAATTTTAAGGTTTCGTACTTTGATGTAAGGTGTTGTTAGGAGTTTTAAGGCGTCCTAAGTTATACGAACGTGCTTTTCAAGGTGCTAATGTGCATACAGAGTCGTAAGATGTCCTAAGTTGTCGTACGATGTTCAAAGGACTTCGACGATTTCATTAGGTTTATTATGGAGTTTTAAGGTTTCGTACGGTGTTGTTAGGTGTTCTTAGGAGTTTTTAGGCGTCCTAAGTTATACGAACGTGCTTTTCAAGGTGCTAATGTGCATACAGTGTCGTAAGATGTCCTAAGTTGTCGGGCGATGTTCAAAGGACTTCGACGATTTCATTAGGTTTATTATGGAGTTTTAAGGTTTCGTACGGTGTTGTTAGGTGTTCTTAGGAGTTTTTAGGCGTCCTAAGTTATACGAACGTGCTTTTCAAGGTGCTAATGTGCATACAGTGTCTTAAGATGTCCTAAGTTGTCGGGCGATGTTCACAAGACTCGGACGAATTTATTAGGTGTATTATGGAGTTTTAAGTTTACGTACGGTACTGTAAGGTGTTGTTAGGAGTTGTGTGGCGTTGTACATTAACCAACATGCTTTTCAAGGTGCGAATGTGGCATACAGAGACGTAAGATATTCTAAGTTGCCGTACGATGTTTAAATGACTCGGAGGAATTTATTAGCTTTAGAATGGAATTTTAAGGTTTCGTACGGTGTTGTTAGGTGTTCTTAGGAGTTTTAAGGCGTCCTAAGTTATACGAACGTGCTTTTAAAGGTGCTAATGTGCATACAGTGTCGTAAGATGTCCTAAGTTGTCGTACGATTTTCAAAGGACTTCGACGATTTTATTAGGTTTATTATGGAGTTTTAAGGTTTCGTACGGTGTTGTTAGCTGTTCTTAGGAGTTTTAAGGCGTCCTAAGTTATACGAACGTGCTTTTCAAGGTGTTAATGTGCATACAGTGTCGTAGGATGTCCTAAGTTGTCGGGCGATGTTCAAAAGACTCGGACGAATTCATTAGGTGTATTATGGAGTTTTAAGTTTACGTACGGTACTGTAAGGTGTTGTTAGGAGTTGTGAGGTGTTGTACATTATACCAACATGCTTTTCAAGGTGCGAATGTGGCATACAGAGCCGTAAGATATTCTAAGTTGTCGTACGATGTTTAAATGACTCGGAGGAAATTATTAGCTTTATTATGGAATTTTAAGGTTTCGTACTTTGATGTAAGGTGTTGTTAGGAGTTTTAAGGCGTCCTAAGTTATACGAACGTGCTTTTCAAGGTGCTAATGTGCATACAGAGTCGTAAGATGTCTTAAGTTGTCGTACGATGTTCAAAGGACTTCGACGATTTCATTAGGTTTATTATGGAGTTTTAAGGTTTCGTACGGTGTTGTTAGGTGTTCTTAGGAGTTTTTAGGCGTCCTAAGTTATACGAACGTGCTTTTCAAGGTGCTAATGTGCATACAGTGTCGTAAGATGTCCTAAGTTGTCGGGCGATGTTCAAAGGACTTCGACGATTTCATTAGGTTTATTATGGAGTTTTAAGGTTTCGTACGGTGTTGTTAGGTGTTCTTAGGAGTTTTTAGGCGTCCTAAGTTATACGAACGTGCTTTTCAAGGTGCTAATGTGCATACAGTGTCTTAAGATGTCCTAAGTTGTCGGGCGATGTTCAAAAGACTCGTACGAATTCATTAGGTGTATTATGGAGTTTTAAGTTTACGTACGGTACTGTAAGGTGTTGTTAGGAGTTGTGTGGCGTTGTACATTATACCATCATGCTTTTCAAGGTGCGAATGTGGCATACAGAGCCGTAAGATATTCTAAGTTGCCGTACGATGTTTAAATGACTCGGAGGAATTTATTAGCTTTATTATGGAATTTTAAGGTTTCGTACCTTGATGTAAGGTGTTGTTAGGAGTTTTAAGGCGTCCTAAGTTATACGAACGTGCTTTTCAAGGTGCTAATGTGCATACAGAGTCGTAAGATGTACTAAGTTGTCGTACGATGTTCAAAGGACTTCGACGATTTCATTAGGTTTATTATGGAGTTTTAAGGTTTCGTACGGTGTTGTTAGGTGTTCTTATGAGTTTTTAGGCGTCCTAAGTTATACGAACGTGCTTTTCAAGGTGCTAATGTGCATACAGTGTCGTAAGATGTCCTAAGTTGTCGGGCGATGTTCACAAGACTCGGACGAATTTATTAGGTGTATTATGGAGTTTTAAGTTTACGTACGGTACTGTAAGGTGTTGTTAGGAGTTGTGTGGCGTTGTACATTATACCAACATGCTTTTCAAGGTGCGAATGTGGCATACAGAGCCGTAAGATATTCTAAGTTGCCGTACGATGTTTAAATGACTCGGAGGAATTTATTAGCTTTAGAATGGAATTTTAAGGTTTCGTACGGTGTTGTTAGGTGTTCTTAGGAGTTTTAAGTCGTCCTAAGTTATACGAACGTGCTTTTAAAGGTGCTAATGTGCATACAGTGTCGTAAGATGTCCTAAGTTGTCGTACGATTTTCAAAGGACTTCGACGATTTCATTAGGTTTATTATGGAGTTTTAAGGTTTCGTACGGTGTTGTTAGGTGTTCTTAGGAGTTTTTAGGCGTCCTAAGTTATACGAACGTGCTTTTCAAGGTGCTAATGTGCATACAGTGTCTTAAGATGTCCTAAGTTGTCGGGCGATGTTCACAAGACTCGGACGAATTTATTAGGTGTATTATGGAGTTTTAAGTTTACGTACGGTACTGTAAGGTGTTGTTAGGAGTTGTGTGGCGTTGTACATTAACCAACATGCTTTTCAAGGTGCGAATGTGGCATACAGAGACGTAAGATATTCTAAGTTGCCGTACGATGTTTAAATGACTCGGAGGAATTTATTAGCTTTAGAATGGAATTTTAAGGTTTCGTACGGTGTTGTTAGGTGTTCTTAGGAGTTTTAAGGCGTCCTAAGTTATACGAACGTGCTTTTAAAGGTGCTAATGTGCATACAGTGTCGTAAGATGTCCTAAGTTGTCGTACGATTTTCAAAGGACTTCGACGATTTTATTAGGTTTATTATGGAGTTTTAAGGTTTCGTACGGTGTTGTTAGCTGTTCTTAGGAGTTTTAAGGCGTCCTAAGTTATACGAACGTGCTTTTCAAGGTGTTAATGTGCATACAGTGTCGTAGGATGTCCTAAGTTGTCGGGCGATGTTCAAAAGACTCGGACGAATTCATTAGGTGTATTATGGAGTTTTAAGTTTACGTACGGTACTGTAAGGTGTTGTTAGGAGTTGTGAGGCGTTGTACATTATACCAACATGCTTTTCAAGGTGCGAATGTGGCATACAGAGCCGTAAGATATTCTAAGTTGTCGTACGATGTTTAAATGACTCGGAGGAAATTATTAGCTTTATTATGGAATTTTAAGGTTTCGTACTTTGATGTAAGGTGTTGTTAGGAGTTTTAAGGCGTCCTAAGTTATACGAACGTGCTTTTCAAGGTGCTAATGTGCATACAGAGTCGTAAGATGTCTTAAGTTGTCGTACGATGTTCAAAGGACTTCGACGATTTCATTAGGTTTATTATGGAGTTTTAAGGTTTCGTACGGTGTTGTTAGGTGTTCTTAGGAGTTTTTAGGCGTCCTAAGTTATACGAACGTGCTTTTCAAGGTGCTAATGTGCATACAGTGTCGTAAGATGTCCTAAGTTGTCGGGCGATGTTCAAAGGACTTCGACGATTTCATTAGGTTTATTATGGAGTTTTAAGGTTTCGTACGGTGTTGTTAGGTGTTCTTAGGAGTTTTTAGGCGTCCTAAGTTATACGAACGTGCTTTTCAAGGTGCTAATGTGCATACAGTGTCTTAAGATGTCCTAAGTTGTCGGGCGATGTTCAAAAGACTCGTACGAATTCATTAGGTGTATTATGGAGTTTTAAGTTTACGTACGGTACTGTAAGGTGTTGTTAGGAGTTGTGTGGCGTTGTACATTATACCATCATGCTTTTCAAGGTGCGAATGTGGCATACAGAGCCGTAAGATATTCTAAGTTGCCGTACGATGTTTAAATGACTCGGAGGAATTTATTAGCTTTATTATGGAATTTTAAGGTTTCGTACCTTGATGTAAGGTGTTGTTAGGAGTTTTAAGGCGTCCTAAGTTATACGAACGTGCTTTTCAAGGTGCTAATGTGCATACAGAGTCGTAAGATGTACTAAGTTGTCGTACGATGTTCAAAGGACTTCGACGATTTCATTAGGTTTATTATGGAGTTTTAAGGTTTCGTACGGTGTTGTTAGGTGTTCTTATGAGTTTTTAGGCGTCCTAAGTTATACGAACGTGCTTTTCAAGGTGCTAATGTGCATACAGTGTCGTAAGATGTCCTAAGTTGTCGGGCGATGTTCACAAGACTCGGACGAATTTATTAGGTGTATTATGGAGTTTTAAGTTTACGTACGGTACTGTAAGGTGTTGTTAGGAGTTGTGTGGCGTTGTACATTATACCAACATGCTTTTCAAGGTGCGAATGTGGCATACAGAGCCGTAAGATATTCTAAGTTGCCGTACGATGTTTAAATGACTCGGAGGAATTTATTAGCTTTAGAATGGAATTTTAAGGTTTCGTACGGTGTTGTTAGGTGTTCTTAGGAGTTTTAAGTCGTCCTAAGTTATACGAACGTGCTTTTAAAGGTGCTAATGTGCATACAGTGTCGTAAGATGTCCTAAGTTGTCGTACGATTTTCAAAGGACTTCGACGATTTCATTAGGTTTATTATGGAGTTTTAAGGTTTCGTACGGTGTTGTTAGGTGTTCTTAGGAGTTTTTAGGCGTCCTAAGTTATACGAACGTGCTTTTCAAGGTGCTAATGTGCATACAGTGTCTTAAGATGTCCTAAGTTGTCGGGCGATGTTCACAAGACTCGGACGAATTTATTAGGTGTATTATGGAGTTTTAAGTTTACGTACGGTACTGTAAGGTGTTGTTAGGAGTTGTGTGGCGTTGTACATTAACCAACATGCTTTTCAAGGTGCGAATGTGGCATACAGAGACGTAAGATATTCTAAGTTGCCGTACGATGTTTAAATGACTCGGAGGAATTTATTAGCTTTAGAATGGAATTTTAAGGTTTCGTACGGTGTTGTTAGGTGTTCTTAGGAGTTTTAAGGCGTCCTAAGTTATACGAACGTGCTTTTAAAGGTGCTAATGTGCATACAGTGTCGTAAGATGTCCTAAGTTGTCGTACGATTTTCAAAGGACTTCGACGATTTTATTAGGTTTATTATGGAGTTTTAAGGTTTCGTACGGTGTTGTTAGCTGTTCTTAGGAGTTTTAAG
The DNA here is from genome assembly GCA_030867185.1 of Tagetes erecta. Taxonomy (NCBI): domain Eukaryota; kingdom Viridiplantae; phylum Streptophyta; class Magnoliopsida; order Asterales; family Asteraceae; genus Tagetes; species Tagetes erecta. The sequence goes on along the minus strand of CM061497.1, from coordinate 18,142,177 downwards.
GCGTCCTAAGTTATACGAACGTGCTTTTCAAGGTGTTAATGTGCATACAGTGTCGTAGGATGTCCTAAGTTGTCGGGCGATGTTCAAAAGACTCGGACGAATTCATTAGGTGTATTATGGAGTTTTAAGTTTACGTACGGTACTGTAAGGTGTTGTTAGGAGTTGTGAGGCGTTGTACATTATACCAACATGCTTTTCAAGGTGCGAATGTGGCATACAGAGCCGTAAGATATTCTAAGTTGTCGTACGATGTTTAAATGACTCGGAGGAAATTATTAGCTTTATTATGGAATTTTAAGGTTTCGTACTTTGATGTAAGGTGTTGTTAGGAGTTTTAAGGCGTCCTAAGTTATACGAACGTGCTTTTCAAGGTGCTAATGTGCATACAGAGTCGTAAGATGTCTTAAGTTGTCGTACGATGTTCAAAGGACTTCGACGATTTCATTAGGTTTATTATGGAGTTTTAAGGTTTCGTACGGTGTTGTTAGGTGTTCTTAGGAGTTTTTAGGCGTCCTAAGTTATACGAACGTGCTTTTCAAGGTGCTAATGTGCATACAGTGTCGTAAGATGTCCTAAGTTGTCGGGCGATGTTCAAAGGACTTCGACGATTTCATTAGGTTTATTATGGAGTTTTAAGGTTTCGTACGGTGTTGTTAGGTGTTCTTAGGAGTTTTTAGGCGTCCTAAGTTATACGAACGTGCTTTTCAAGGTGCTAATGTGCATACAGTGTCTTAAGATGTCCTAAGTTGTCGGGCGATGTTCAAAAGACTCGTACGAATTCATTAGGTGTATTATGGAGTTTTAAGTTTACGTACGGTACTGTAAGGTGTTGTTAGGAGTTGTGTGGCGTTGTACATTATACCATCATGCTTTTCAAGGTGCGAATGTGGCATACAGAGCCGTAAGATATTCTAAGTTGCCGTACGATGTTTAAATGACTCGGAGGAATTTATTAGCTTTATTATGGAATTTTAAGGTTTCGTACCTTGATGTAAGGTGTTGTTAGGAGTTTTAAGGCGTCCTAAGTTATACGAACGTGCTTTTCAAGGTGCTAATGTGCATACAGAGTCGTAAGATGTACTAAGTTGTCGTACGATGTTCAAAGGACTTCGACGATTTCATTAGGTTTATTATGGAGTTTTAAGGTTTCGTACGGTGTTGTTAGGTGTTCTTATGAGTTTTTAGGCGTCCTAAGTTATACGAACGTGCTTTTCAAGGTGCTAATGTGCATACAGTGTCGTAAGATGTCCTAAGTTGTCGGGCGATGTTCACAAGACTCGGACGAATTTATTAGGTGTATTATGGAGTTTTAAGTTTACGTACGGTACTGTAAGGTGTTGTTAGGAGTTGTGTGGCGTTGTACATTATACCAACATGCTTTTCAAGGTGCGAATGTGGCATACAGAGCCGTAAGATATTCTAAGTTGCCGTACGATGTTTAAATGACTCGGAGGAATTTATTAGCTTTAGAATGGAATTTTAAGGTTTCGTACGGTGTTGTTAGGTGTTCTTAGGAGTTTTAAGTCGTCCTAAGTTATACGAACGTGCTTTTAAAGGTGCTAATGTGCATACAGTGTCGTAAGATGTCCTAAGTTGTCGTACGATTTTCAAAGGACTTCGACGATTTCATTAGGTTTATTATGGAGTTTTAAGGTTTCGTACGGTGTTGTTAGGTGTTCTTAGGAGTTTTTAGGCGTCCTAAGTTATACGAACGTGCTTTTCAAGGTGCTAATGTGCATACAGTGTCTTAAGATGTCCTAAGTTGTCGGGCGATGTTCACAAGACTCGGACGAATTTATTAGGTGTATTATGGAGTTTTAAGTTTACGTACGGTACTGTAAGGTGTTGTTAGGAGTTGTGTGGCGTTGTACATTAACCAACATGCTTTTCAAGGTGCGAATGTGGCATACAGAGACGTAAGATATTCTAAGTTGCCGTACGATGTTTAAATGACTCGGAGGAATTTATTAGCTTTAGAATGGAATTTTAAGGTTTCGTACGGTGTTGTTAGGTGTTCTTAGGAGTTTTAAGGCGTCCTAAGTTATACGAACGTGCTTTTAAAGGTGCTAATGTGCATACAGTGTCGTAAGATGTCCTAAGTTGTCGTACGATTTTCAAAGGACTTCGACGATTTTATTAGGTTTATTATGGAGTTTTAAGGTTTCGTACGGTGTTGTTAGCTGTTCTTAGGAGTTTTAAGGCGTCCTAAGTTATACGAACGTGCTTTTCAAGGTGTTAATGTGCATACAGTGTCGTAGGATGTCCTAAGTTGTCGGGCGATGTTCAAAAGACTCGGACGAATTCATTAGGTGTATTATGGAGTTTTAAGTTTACGTACGGTACTGTAAGGTGTTGTTAGGAGTTGTGAGGCGTTGTACATTATACCAACATGCTTTTCAAGGTGCGAATGTGGCATACAGAGCCGTAAGATATTCTAAGTTGTCGTACGATGTTTAAATGACTCGGAGGAAATTATTAGCTTTATTATGGAATTTTAAGGTTTCGTACTTTGATGTAAGGTGTTGTTAGGAGTTTTAAGGCGTCCTAAGTTATACGAACGTGCTTTTCAAGGTGCTAATGTGCATACAGAGTCGTAAGATGTCCTAAGTTGTCGTACGATGTTCAAAGGACTTCGACGATTTCATTAGGTTTATTATGGAGTTTTAAGGTTTCGTACGGTGTTGTTAGGTGTTCTTAGGAGTTTTTAGGCGTCCTAAGTTATACGAACGTGCTTTTCAAGGTGCTAATGTGCATACAGTGTCGTAAGATGTCCTAAGTTGTCGGGCGATGTTCAAAGGACTTCGACGATTTCATTAGGTTTATTATGGAGTTTTAAGGTTTCGTACGGTGTTGTTAGGTGTTCTTAGGAGTTTTTAGGCGTCCTAAGTTATACGAACGTGCTTTTCAAGGTGCTAATGTGCATACAGTGTCTTAAGATGTCCTAAGTTGTCGGGCGATGTTCAAAAGACTCGTACGAATTCATTAGGTGTATTATGGAGTTTTAAGTTTACGTACGGTACTGTAAGGTGTTGTTAGGAGTTGTGTGGCGTTGTACATTATACCATCATGCTTTTCAAGGTGCGAATGTGGCATACAGAGCCGTAAGATATTCTAAGTTGCCGTACGATGTTTAAATGACTCGGAGGAATTTATTAGCTTTATTATGGAATTTTAAGGTTTCGTACCTTGATGTAAGGTGTTGTTAGGAGTTTTAAGGCGTCCTAAGTTATACGAACGTGCTTTTCAAGGTGCTAATGTGCATACAGAGTCGTAAGATGTACTAAGTTGTCGTACGATGTTCAAAGGACTTCGACGATTTCATTAGGTTTATTATGGAGTTTTAAGGTTTCGTACGGTGTTGTTAGGTGTTCTTATGAGTTTTTAGGCGTCCTAAGTTATACGAACGTGCTTTTCAAGGTGCTAATGTGCATACAGTGTCGTAAGATGTCCTAAGTTGTCGGGCGATGTTCACAAGACTCGGACGAATTTATTAGGTGTATTATGGAGTTTTAAGTTTACGTACGGTACTGTAAGGTGTTGTTAGGAGTTGTGTGGCGTTGTACATTATACCAACATGCTTTTCAAGGTGCGAATGTGGCATACAGAGCCGTAAGATATTCTAAGTTGCCGTACGATGTTTAAATGACTCGGAGGAATTTATTAGCTTTAGAATGGAATTTTAAGGTTTCGTACGGTGTTGTTAGGTGTTCTTAGGAGTTTTAAGTCGTCCTAAGTTATACGAACGTGCTTTTAAAGGTGCTAATGTGCATACAGTGTCGTAAGATGTCCTAAGTTGTCGTACGATTTTCAAAGGACTTCGACGATTTTATTAGGTTTATTATGGAGTTTTAAGGTTTCGTACGGTGTTGTTAGGTGTTCTTAGGAGTTTTAAGGCGTCCTAAGTTATACGAACGTGCTTTTCAAGGTGTTAATGTGCATACAGTGTCGTAGGATGTCCTAAGTTGTCGGGCGATGTTCAAAAGACTCGGACGAATTCATTAGGTGTATTATGGAGTTTTAAGTTTACGTACGGTACTGTAAGGTGTTGTTAGGAGTTGTGAGGCGTTGTACATTATACCAACATGCTTTTCAAGGTGCGAATGTGGCATACAGAGCCGTAGGATATTCTAAGTTGTCGTACGATGTTTAAATGACTCGGAGGAAATTATTAGCTTTATTATGGAATTTTAAGGTTTCGTACCTTGATGTAAGGTGCTGTTAGGAGTTTTAAGGCGTCCTAAGTTATACGAACGTGCTTTTCAAGGTGCTAATGTGCATACAGAGTCGTAAGATGTCCTAAGTTGTCGTACGATGTTCAAAGGACTTCGACGATTTCATTACGTTTATTATGGAGTTTTAAGGTTTCGTACGGTGTTCTTAGGTGTTCTTAGGAGTTTTTAGGCGTCCTAAGTTATACGAACGTGCTTTTCAAGGTGCTAATGTGCATACAGTGTCGTAAGATGTCCTAAGTTGTCGGGCGATGTTCAAAGGACTTCGACGATTTCATTAGGTTTATTATGGAGTTTTAAGGTTTCGTACGGTGTTGTTAGGTGTTCTTAGGAGTTTTTAGGCGTCCTAAGTTATACGAACGTGCTTTTCAAGGTGCTAATGTGCATACAGTGTCTTAAGATGTCCTAAGTTGTCGGGCGATGTTCAAAAGACTCGTACGAATTCATTAAGTGTATTATGGAGTTTTAAGTTTACGTACGGTACTGTAAGGTGTTGTTAGGAGTTGTGTGGCGTTGTACATTATACCATCATGCTTTTCAAGGTGCGAATGTGGCATACAGAGCCGTAAGATATTCTAAGTTGCCGTACGATGTTTAAATGACTCGGAGGAATTTATTAGCTTTATTATGGAATTTTAAGGTTTCGTACCTTGATGTAAGGTGTTGTTAGGAGTTTTAAGGCGTCCTAAGTTATACGAACGTGCTTTTCAAGGTGCTAATGTGCATACAGTGTCGTAGGATGTCCTAAGTTGTCGGGCGATGTTCAAAAGACTCGGACGAATTCATTAGGTGTATTATGGAGTTTTAAGTTTACGTACGGTACTGTAAGGTGTTGTTAGGAGTTGTGAGGCGTTGTACATTATACCAACATGCTTTTCAAGGTGCGAATGTGGCATACAGAGCCGTAAGATATTCTAAGTTGTCGTACGATGTTTAAATGACTCGGAGGAAATTATTAGCTTTATTATGGAATTTTAAGGTTTCGTACTTTGATGTAAGGTGTTGTTAGGAGTTTTAAGGCGTCCTAAGTTATACGAACGTGCTTTTCAAGGTGCTAATGTGCATACAGAGTCGTAAGATGTCCTAAGTTGTCGTACGATGTTCAAAGGACTTCGACGATTTCATTAGGTTTATTATGGAGTTTTAAGGTTTCGTACGGTGTTGTTAGGTGTTCTTAGGAGTTTTTAGGCGTCCTAAGTTATACGAACGTGCTTTTCAAGGTGCTAATGTGCATACAGTGTCGTAAGATGTCCTAAGTTGTCGGGCGATGTTCAAAGGACTTCGACGATTTCATTAGGTTTATTATGGAGTTTTAAGGTTTCGTACGGTGTTGTTAGGTGTTCTTAGGAGTTTTTAGGCGTCCTAAGTTATACGAACGTGCTTTTCAAGGTGCTAATGTGCATACAGTGTCTTAAGATGTCCTAAGTTGTCGGGCGATGTTCAAAAGACTCGTACGAATTCATTAGGTGTATTATGGAGTTTTAAGTTTACGTACGGTACTGTAAGGTGTTGTTAGGAGTTGTGTGGCGTTGTACATTATACCATCATGCTTTTCAAGGTGCGAATGTGGCATACAGAGCCGTAAGATATTCTAAGTTGCCGTACGATGTTTAAATGACTCGGAGGAATTTATTAGCTTTATTATGGAATTTTAAGGTTTCGTACCTTGATGTAAGGTGTTGTTAGGAGTTTTAAGGCGTCCTAAGTTATACGAACGTGCTTTTCAAGGTGCTAATGTGCATACAGAGTCGTAAGATGTCCTAAGTTGTCGTACGATGTTCAAAGGACTTCGACGATTTCATTAGGTTTATTATGGAGTTTTAAGGTTTCGTACGGTGTTGTTAGGTGTTCTTAGGAGTTTTTAGGCGTCCTAAGTTATACGAACGTGCTTTTCAAGGTGCTAATGTGCATACAGTGTCGTAAGATGTCCTAAGTTGTCGGGCGATGTTCAAAGGACTTCGACGATTTCATTAGGTTTATTATGGAGTTTTAAGGTTTCGTACGGTGTTGTTAGGTGTTCTTAGGAGTTTTTAGGCGTCCTAAGTTATACGAACGTGCTTTTCAAGGTGCTAATGTGCATACAGTGTCTTAAGATGTCCTAAGTTGTCGGGCGATGTTCAAAAGACTCGTACGAATTCATTAGGTGTATTATGGAGTTTTAAGTTTACGTACGGTACTGTAAGGTGTTGTTAGGAGTTGTGTGGCGTTGTACATTATACCATCATGCTTTTCAAGGTGCGAATGTGGCATACAGAGCCGTAAGATATTCTAAGTTGCCGTACGATGTTTAAATGACTCGGAGGAATTTATTAGCTTTATTATGGAATTTTAAGGTTTCGTACCTTGATGTAAGGTGTTGTTAGGAGTTTTAAGGCGTCCTAAGTTATACGAACGTGCTTTTCAAGGTGCTAATGTGCATACAGAGTCGTAAGATGTACTAAGTTGTCGTACGATGTTCAAAGGACTTCGACGATTTCATTAGGTTTATTATGGAGTTTTAAGGTTTCGTACGGTGTTGTTAGGTGTTCTTATGAGTTTTTAGGCGTCCTAAGTTATACGAACGTGCTTTTCAAGGTGCTAATGTGCATACAGTGTCGTAAGATGTCCTAAGTTGTCGGGCGATGTTCACAAGACTCGGACGAATTTATTAGGTGTATTATGGAGTTTTAAGTTTACGTACGGTACTGTAAGGTGTTGTTAGGAGTTGTGTGGCGTTGTACATTATACCAACATGCTTTTCAAGGTGCGAATGTGGCATACAGAGCCGTAAGATATTCTAAGTTGCCGTACGATGTTTAAATGACTCGGAGGAATTTATTAGCTTTAGAATGGAATTTTAAGGTTTCGTACGGTGTTGTTAGGTGTTCTTAGGAGTTTTAAGTCGTCCTAAGTTATACGAACGTGCTTTTAAAGGTGCTAATGTGCATACAGTGTCGTAAGATGTCCTAAGTTGTCGTACGATTTTCAAAGGACTTCGACGATTTTATTAGGTTTATTATGGAGTTTTAAGGTTTCGTACGGTGTTGTTAGGTGTTCTTAGGAGTTTTAAGGCGTCCTAAGTTATACGAACGTGCTTTTCAAGGTGTTAATGTGCATACAGTGTCGTAGGATGTCCTAAGTTGTCGGGCGATGTTCAAAAGACTCGGACGAATTCATTAGGTGTATTATGGAGTTTTAAGTTTACGTACGGTACTGTAAGGTGTTGTTAGGAGTTGTGAGGCGTTGTACATTATACCAACATGCTTTTCAAGGTGCGAATGTGGCATACAGAGCCGTAGGATATTCTAAGTTGTCGTACGATGTTTAAATGACTCGGAGGAAATTATTAGCTTTATTATGGAATTTTAAGGTTTCGTACCTTGATGTAAGGTGCTGTTAGGAGTTTTAAGGCGTCCTAAGTTATACGAACGTGCTTTTCAAGGTGCTAATGTGCATACAGAGTCGTAAGATGTCCTAAGTTGTCGTACGATGTTCAAAGGACTTCGACGATTTCATTACGTTTATTATGGAGTTTTAAGGTTTCGTACGGTGTTCTTAGGTGTTCTTAGGAGTTTTTAGGCGTCCTAAGTTATACGAACGTGCTTTTCAAGGTGCTAATGTGCATACAGTGTCGTAAGATGTCCTAAGTTGTCGGGCGATGTTCAAAGGACTTCGACGATTTCATTAGGTTTATTATGGAGTTTTAAGGTTTCGTACGGTGTTGTTAGGTGTTCTTAGGAGTTTTTAGGCGTCCTAAGTTATACGAATGTGTTTTTCAAGGTGCTAATGTGCATACAGTGTCGTAAGATGTCCTAAGTTGTCGGGCGATGTTCACAAGACTCGGACGAATTTATTAGGTGTATTATGGAGTTTTAAGTTTACGTACGGTACTGTAAGGTGTTGTTAGGAGTTGTGTGGCGTTGTACATTATACCAACATGCTTTTCAAGGTGCGAATGTGGCATACAGAGCCGTAAGATATTTTAAGTTGCCGTACGATGTTTAAATGACTCGGAGGAATTTATTAGCTTTAGTATGGATTTTTAAGGTTTCGTACGGTGTTGTTAGGTGTTCTTAGGAGTTTTAAGGCGTCCTAAGTTATACGAACGTGCTTTTAAATGTGCTAATGTGCATACAGTGTCGTAAGATGTCCTAAGTTGTCGTACGATGTTCAAAGGACTTCGACGATTTTATTAGGTTTATTATGGAGTTTTAAGGTTTCGTACGGTGTTGTTAGGTGTTCTTAGGAGATTTAAGGCGTCCTAAGTTATACGAACGTGCTTTTCAAGGTGTTAATGTGCATACAGTGTCGTAAGATGTCCTAAGTTGTCGGGCGTTGTTCAAAAGACTCGGACGAATTCATTAGGTGTATTATGGAGTTTTAAGTTTACGTACGGTACTGTAAGGTGTTGTTAGGAGTTGTGTGGCGTTGTACATTATACCAACATGCTTTTCAAGGTGCGAATGTGGCATACAGAGCCGTAAGATATTCTATGTTGTCGTACGATGTTTAAATGACTCGGAGGAATTTATTAGCTTTATTATGGAATTTTAAGGTTTCGTACCTTGATGTAAGGTGTTGTTAGGAGTTTTAAGGCGTCCTAAGTTATACGAACGTGCTTTTCAATGTGCTAATGTGCATACAGAGTCGTAAGATGTCCTAAGTTGTCGTACGATGTTCAAAGGACTTCGACAATTTCATTAGATTTATTATGGAGTTTTAAGGTTTCGTACGGTGTTGTTAGGTGTTCTTAGGAGTTTTTAGGCGTCCTAAGTTATACGAACGTGCTTTTCAAGGTGCTAATGTGCATACAGTGTCGTAAGATGTCCTAAGTTGTCGGGCGACGTTCAAAAGACTCGGACGAATTCATTAGGTGTATTATGGAGTTTTAAGTTTACGTACGGTACTGTAAGGTGTTGTTAGGAGTTGTGTGGCGTTGTACATTATACCATCATGCTTTTCAAGGTGCGAATGTGGCATACAGAGCCGTAAGATATTCTATGTTGTCGTACGATGTTTAAATGACTCGGAGGAATTTATTAGCTTTATTATGGAATTTTAAGGTTTCGTACCTTGATGTAAGGTGTTGTTAGGAGTTTTAAGGCGTCCTAAGTTATACGAACGTGCTTTTCAATGTGCTAATGTGCATACAGAGTCGTAAGATGTCCTAAGTTGTCGTACGATGTTCAAAGGACTTCGACAATTTCATTAGATTTATTATGGAGTTTTAAGGTTTCGTACGGTGTTGTTAGGTGTTCTTAGGAGTTTTTAGGCGTCCTAAGTTATACGAACGTGCTTTTCAAGGTGCTAATGTGCATACAGTGTCGTAAGATGTCCTAAGTTGTCGGGCGACGTTCAAAAGACTCGGACGAATTCATTAGGTGTATTATGGAGTTTTAAGTTTACGTACGGTACTGTAAGGTGTTGTTAGGAGTTGTGTGGCGTTGTACATTATACCATCATGCTTTTCAAGGTGCGAATGTGGCATACAGAGCCGTAAGAAATTCTAAGTTGCCGTACGATGTTTAAATGACTCGGATGAATTTATTAGCTTTAGTATGGAATTTTAAGGTTTCGTACGGTGTTGTTAGGTGTTCTTAGGAGTTTTAAGGCGTCCTAAGTTATACGAACGTGCTTTTAAATGTGCTAATGTGCATACAGTGTCGTAAGATGTCCTAAGTTGTCGTACGATGTTCAAAGGACTTCGACGATTTTATTAGGTTTATTATGGAGTTTTAAGGTTTCGTACGGTGTTGTTAGGTGTTCTTAGGAGATTTAAGGCGTCCTAAGTTATACGAACGTGCTTTTCAAGGTGTTAATGTGCATACAGTGTCGTAAGATGTCCTAAGTTGTCGGGCGTTGTTCAAAAGACTCGGACGAATTCATTAGGTGTATTATGGAGTTTTAAGTTTACGTACGGTACTGTAAGGTGTTGTTAGGAGTTGTGTGGCGTTGTACATTATACCAACATGCTTTTCAAGGTGCGAATGTGGCATACAGAGCCGTAAGATATTCTAAGTTGTCGTACGATGTTTAAATGACTCGGAGGAATTTATTAGCTTTAGTATGGAATTTTAAGGTTTCGTACGGTGTTGTTAGGTGTTCTTAGGAGTTTTAAGTCGTCCTAAGTTATACGAACGTGCTTTTAAAGGTGCTAATGTGCATACAGTGTCGTAAGATGTCCTAAGTTGTCGTACGATTTTCAAAGGACTTCGACGATTTTATTAGGTTTATTATGGAGTTTTAAGGTTTCGTACGGTGTTGTTAGCTGTTCTTAGGAGTTTTAAGGCGTCCTAAGTTATACGAACGTGCTTTTCAAGGTGTTAATGTGCATACAGTGTCGTAGGATGTCCTAAGTTGTCGGGCGATCTTCAAAAGACTCGGACGAATTCATTAGGTGTATTATGGAGTTTTCAGTTTACGTACGGTACTGTAAGGTGTTGTAAGGAGTTGTGTGGCGTTGTACATTATACCAACATGCTTTTCAAGGTGCGAATGTGGCATACAGAGCCGTAAGATATTCTAAGTTGTCGTACGATGTTTAAATGACTCGGAGGAATTTATTAGCTTTATTATGGAATTTTAAGGTTTCGTACCTTGATGTAAGGTGTTGTTAGGAGTTTTAAGGCGTCCTAAGTTATACGAACGTGCTTTTCAAGGTGCTAATGTGCATACAGAGTCGTAAGATGTCCTAAGTTGTCGTACGATGTTCAAAGGACTTCGACGATTTCATTACGTTTATTATGGAGTTTTAAGGTTTCGTACGGTGTTGTTAGGTGTTCTTAGGAGTTTTAAGGCGTCCTAAGTTATACGAACGTGCTTTTAAATGTGCTAATGTGCATACAGTGTCGTAAGATGTCCTAAGTTGTCGTACGATGTTCAAAGGACTTCGACGATTTTATTAGGTTTATTATGGAGTTTTAAGGTTTCGTACGGTGTTGTTAGGTGTTCTTAGGAGATTTAAGGCGTCCTAAGTTATACGAACGTGCTTTTCAAGGTGTTAATGTGCATACAGTGTCGTAAGATGTCCTAAGTTGTCGGGCGTTGTTCAAAAGACTCGGACGAATTCATTAGGTGTATTATGGAGTTTTAAGTTTACGTACGGTACTGTAAGGTGTTGTTAGGAGTTGTGTGGCGTTGTACATTATACCAACATGCTTTTCAAGGTGCGAATGTGGCATACAGAGCCGTAAGATATTCTAAGTTGTCGTACGATGTTTAAATGACTCGGAGGAATTTATTAGCTTTAGTATGGAATTTTAAGGTTTCGTACGGTGTTGTTAGGTGTTCTTAGGAGTTTTAAGTCGTCCTAAGTTATACGAACGTGCTTTTAAAGGTGCTAATGTGCATACAGTGTCGTAAGATGTCCTAAGTTGTCGTACGATTTTCAAAGGACTTCGACGATTTTATTAGGTTTATTATGGAGTTTTAAGGTTTCGTACGGTGTTGTTAGCTGTTCTTAGGAGTTTTAAGGCGTCCTAAGTTATACGAACGTGCTTTTCAAGGTGTTAATGTGCATACAGTGTCGTAGGATGTCCTAAGTTGTCGGGCGATCTTCAAAAGACTCGGACGAATTCATTAGGTGTATTATGGAGTTTTCAGTTTACGTACGGTACTGTAAGGTGTTGTAAGGAGTTGTGTGGCGTTGTACATTATACCAACATGCTTTTCAAGGTGCGAATGTGGCATACAGAGCCGTAAGATATTCTAAGTTGTCGTACGATGTTTAAATGACTCGGAGGAATTTATTAGCTTTATTATGGAATTTTAAGGTTTCGTACCTTGATGTAAGGTGTTGTTAGGAGTTTTAAGGCGTCCTAAGTTATACGAACGTGCTTTTCAAGGTGCTAATGTGCATACAGAGTCGTAAGATGTCCTAAGTTGTCGTACGATGTTCAAAGGACTTCGACGATTTCATTACGTTTATTATGGAGTTTTAAGGTTTCGTACGGTGTTGTTAGGTGTTCTTAGGAGTTTTTAGGCGTCCTAAGTTATACGAACGTGCTTTTCAAGGTGCTAATGTGCATACAGTGTCGTAAGATGTCCTAAGTTGTCGGGCGATGTTCAAAGGACTTCGACGATTTCATTAGGTTTATTATGGAGTTTTAAGGTTTCGTACGGTGTTGTTAGGTGTTCTTAGGAGTTTTTAGGCGTCCTAAGTTATACGAACGTGCTTTTCAAGGTGCTAATGTGCATACAGTGTCTTAAGATGTCCTAAGTTGTCGGGCGATGTTCAAAAGACTCGTACGAATTCATTAGGTGTATTATGGAGTTTTAAGTTTACGTACGGTACTGTAAGGTGTTGTTAGGAGTTGTGTGGCGTTGTACATTATACCAACATGCTTTTCAAGGTGCGAATGTGGCATACAGAGCCGTAAGATATTCTAAGTTGTCGTACGATGTTTAAATGACTCGGAGGAATTTATTAGCTTTATTATGGAATTTTAAGGTTTCGTACCTTGATGTAAGGTGTTGTTAGGAGTTTTAAGGCGTCCTAAGTTATACGAACGTGCTTTCAAGGTGCTAATGTGCATACAGTGTCGTAAGATGTCCTAAGTTGTCGGACGATGTTCATAAGACTCGGACGAATTTATTAGGTGTATTATGGAGTTTTAAGTTTCGTACGGTACTGTAAGGTGTTGTTAGCATAGCAACATAGTATAGCAACATAGTATAGCAACATAGCATCTCGACATAGTAAACATGGAATTAGAAAGGCCGGGTTTAAATCACCTATCGATGTTGTACAAGCAGGTGGGTTTGTCAAACCATTAGCGCTAACATTGTACCGGTGGGATTACAAGGCAATAAAACTACTTTTAACTAACACATAAGATTGCATCAAGCGGCCAAACTAGATTAACATATTTGTATGATCTCTTTTAGAAAACGAATAGAAAACGCAATATAGTAAAAGACGTATTTCAGCCCCAAAATAGTAAAATGGAAAAAGGGGAGTGAGTTTACTCACCTGAACAATATAGATACTAGCAAACGCAAGAAAGTAACTAAATAGAATCGAGGATCGCCCAGATATTAGAATCACCTAATTAACCGGGAAAACCTAATTTAGAAACGAGACAAATAATATAGTAACTAGAATCAAGAACTTAGAAATTCTAGTGTTTTGGATTTGGGGTTTTAGGGTTTTAAATTATAAATTGAAAATTAGGGTTTCAAAATATAATTTGGGAATTTAGGGTTTTAAAGTATCAATTTAAAATTAGGGTTTCAAAATCCAATTTAGGGTTTTAAAGTCCAATTTGGGGATTTAGGGTTTTAAAGTCCAATTTGGGGATTTAGGGTTTCAAAATCCAATTTAGGGTTTTAAAGTCCAATTTGGGGATTTAGGTACGAGATGTATTCGTATTTTCGTATAGCATATATTTTGTAATAACCATTTCTAGTTTATAATTGAAATAATATTTGTTCATAAGTTTGAGAAATATATATATATCTTTTAAGTAAAGGGGTTTAAAAGGTAAAAATAAATAAAAGTGGTCAGTGGGACTCGAACCCACGACCAAACGCGCCAACGACAGTGACCTTACCACTGAACCATGAGCGCTTTTTGATTTTTAAATGGCCAGCGAATTGTTTTAACCTTTATTACACCAAAATGTCCATTTCATATAAACCCTAGAATCAAGAACATCCCAATTCGCTTTTAGTCTGATGATCTAAGCCAAACAACCATAGGGCTTTGATTCAGTGGACGATAATGAACATTTTGGTATATTAAACTTACTTGTTTGTTGACGATTTGGATTGAAGACAACGATGAACAGATGCTACGGTTGTGTGAATCAAAGATTGAGATTTCGATGTTTTTTGCTTGGAATCAGATAAACAAAGTGTGATAGCAGGTAATGAGGAGCGTGTACGCAACTGGAATTGTGTTTTGGTTTCGTTAGGCGATTGCAATTTGATTGGAGATTGTGAGAATGGTTTCGTTTCAGTCTTGATAAGTTTGCATTGATTCGACGATTTCACAGCGATTAAGATGGAATTGAATATGCTATTACACTCGAATTCATTACCCTAACGATTAGTTTCTCACAATTTCAGTTATTACGCGTTTATTCGATGAGTTAATTATTTGGGTTATAAACGATTTAGTTGTAACCGATTGTAACATGAATTTGTTTGTTTATTCGATGATTAGAGGGTGGCTACGGGTTCGACACACACTAGGGAACATGTACATGATGGAAACGAGCCAAACGCATCAAAAAAATATGTTTTGGGGTGGCCGGAGTATCGCCGGAAATAGCTGAAGTCCGGCCAAGTCACCGGAGCCTTGGCAGCCGGAATTACGGGGGGGGGGCTGGGTTAAAAATGTAACTTAACTATTTACAAAACCGGCCCTTGCAGTTTGAGTTGTTTTAAATTAGTTATTATAAGTTTAATATTAGTTTGTAAATTGACAGTTTTGACCCAAAGTTAATTATATATATATTTCAACTAACTAACTTAACTAAATAGGAAACGTAACGTTTATATAAGTGACGTTCTTATAGTTTTAGTTCGTTTAAGCCGTTACGAGATCATTCCGAGACTTGGAGGCGTTTTGGCTTAACGTTTTTACTAATTTTCTTTTACGAACTATATATATATATATTTATTTATATATATATATATTTTGGGTTTTAATGCCATGGATAGTAATTATTAGATACGTGTGAATATTTTGCGATGTAAATACGGTTATTGAATTAAGACGGGAATAACGTAGAATTGAATGCGTTTATTCACAATAATAATAAACGTTACATTTTGAAGAAAAATTAAATACAATTCAATTTAACGGATAACAACTTCGGGTCTGAGTCGGGCATACGGGTTCGGGTTTGGGGCAGATGTCACAGTCTCCCCTCCTTAAAGGAATTTCGTCCCGAAATTTGCAGCAACAAACGGTATTTGAAAACAATGCGAAGAGATCATCGTTAGGCGGCAAAAGATAACGATTTTTATTTTATTTATTTTTACTGAAAGTTTCATCGAATTCGCGATAATCGGGACATATACGGAATGGGTCATCTTTCTTTTTCTTTACATCAGCACGAGCCAAAACGCGACATAACTCTAACGCATATGCTTTTGAGTTTCAACGCAAGGCAAAAGTTTCAACCGTCGAAACTACTGAGAGTCATAGACAAAAGATAAACATGGAGGAAATGTGACCTTGAAATGCAAGTTCGCACCATAAATATAAAAACCAATAGAAACATTTTTTTCGCTTCGACTACCACATAAAGATTATCGAGTCTAACACAATTAATAGCAACTGATGAAACACAATCTAATGAAACAAAAGTCTTATCGGCCTCCAAATAAAATAGAAACGTAGAAATCATTTGGGAATCATATCGTTCACCACGTCATTGTTAGCTTGAGCTTGATTAGCGATGATATTGAAGGTTCTAGCACGACCAGCTTGGTTAGCATTAGCGTTGGTGTTCACGTTGACATTGATAGGTTGAGGACAATCGTTGCGGAAATGAGTTGGATCACCACAGTTGAAACAAGCACGACCTTGATTACCCCGATTATTATTATTCCAACAATCTTTAGCCAGATGCCCATAACGTTGACAAACAGAACATTTAAAACATGGAGCTTCGGGAGCATGATGAAAAGGACATTGGTTGCATTTGGGCAAGAACCCCGTATAAGGCTTACGGTTATCATTACCCCTTTGCGGTGCCATAGGAGGAGCAGGAGCGGCAATAGCATAGTTGGTGGCATTGTTCTTACGCTTCTTGGAATTGAATGAGGATTCGGGCTTAAAACCCTTATAAGAATCATCCTCAGATGATTTAGAGTCATCACTAGAAGAACCTTTAGACTTTTTGTTACCCTTACGAAACAGAGAGCCAGCTTGCACATGATTTTCAGTAAGGCGACCGGCTAAAGTCATTGCCTCACCTACAGTAGCTGGCTTACTACCCCAAACAGCATCTTGGATAGTCATTGGCAGACCTCCGATATATTGCTCAATGCCACGAGAATCAGGAGTAACCATATTAGGACACAAAGTACTGAGCTGGGAGAAACGATCATTATAAGTCACATTATCACCACTATCTTGCTTAAGACCCCAGAATTCGCCCTCGAGTTTACGAATCTCGCTAGGAGGACAATACTTATTAGTCATGTTGGTTTTGAACACGGTCCAGGTTAAAGCTGTTACAGCAGCTTCACCGAGCCTACGCTTTTCATCATTCCACCAAGTCAAAGCACCCTTTTGAAGAACACTTGTTGCATATCGGACCTTGAGATTTTCAGGGCAATCACAATTAACAAAAGTACTCTCCATGCTTTCAAACCATTGGAGAAGTCCCGTAGCCCCTTCGTTACCGATAAATTTGGTTGGACCACACGAGTTGAAGTACTTAAGAGTACACTTAGGCTCATTGTTTTGATTAGCATTATTAAGTTGGTTCACGAGATTAGGCAAAATATTAGCCATTTGGGTCGCGATAACATTAGCAAGTCGTTGATTTCTACCCGCCATTCTACAAGATAGAAAACGATTTCGTGAGACATGGAACATTCTTTTTAAAACATAGTTCATAGTAAACACTTATTGAATTTGAATGGTATTTAGAAATATCATAGAATCTCCTTAGAAAACACTTCATAGTAAACATTTAGAAACCATAGAAACACAATCAAATAGTTTAGGGTGACATTTTAAAATCACAAAGAACCCATAGAAATAATTAGAATGTATAGAAAAATGATAGTATTAGAAGAGAAAAAAAAATGATTAAATGGAATTTGAAGGCTTAGGAATGTGTCTGGGTTTGGACACTCAAGACTTATCAAAGTGTTAAGTTCGTTCTCAACGTATTCGAGAAAGCGTGCTTTAGCCTATAGGTTCCCACTCATCTCGTACATCCCCAGGTAAGCATACAGGTCTCTTAAAGAGATTTATACGAAATGCTTGCCTTAGACAGGATGTCCGTGATACAGGCGTTCCCCCTTCCAGATTGCACACGTTTCCCACGTTTTCAAACTCACTTAAGACGATGACGAGATTCCACAAAGAGAAAGATCCTAATCTTACAGACGAGTCTCTTGTAGCTCCTTCGCGAAATCGGTTAAGAATTGAGATAAAGAAAAGACATAGAATAGTTCATAGAAATAATAAATAAATTCTGAAGAGTTCTCTAAGCACATTAATTTGCACTAAGGACTCTTAGGTTATAGTCTAGGTCGGTGTGTTTCTAATACCCTATCCTAGTTCTCTATAACCATGGCTCTGATACCAACTGTGACACCCCGCCCGGTGGCGGAAAACACCGGGCTGTCATAGAATTGGATATCCGTAGTAAACAAAGCACATGGTGTTACTTTTATTAAAGTCTAATAGTTATTGCCATAAATTTGGCAAAACCCAAGTCTTAAATGCGAAACGACAAATTCATAATAGCAGTAAATGAAATAGTCATGTTTAGTATTATTTCTAGGTCCAAGTCCCTATGTCTTGAATAGCAAAGAAACAAGCCAAAATCACGCGCCACCTGAAATACGCGAAAATAAAGTTAGCTACACAAGCTAGTGAGTAAAACCCAATTGAATAGTAATAGTATTGAAATCCGAGATCAACAAGATATGCTGCGCAATCCCATATGTATAGTAATTTTGTAATATTACCCTACCAGGACCCCTAGAATAGAATAGCACACCAACCACAATAGAAACCATAGTATCTCGTCTAGCCATTTGTCATGAGAACCACTCATGTAGTAAATAATGATAACTTTTAATAACCGTCGTTTACCGTCTCGATATATAAGTCATCATTTAGCAATTTAGGGACATGGCATAGTATAGCATCATAGCATAGCAACATAGTATAGCAACATAGTATAGCAACATAGCATCTCGACATAGTAAACATGGAATTAGAAAGGCCGGGTTTAAATCACCTATCGATGTTGTACAAGCAGGTGGGTTTGTCAAACCATTAGCGCTAACATTGTACCGGTGGGATTACAAGGCAATAAAACTACTTTTAACTAACACATAAGATTGCATCAAGCGGCCAAACTAGATTAACATATTTGTATGATCTCTTTTAGAAAACGAATAGAAAACGCAATATAGTAAAAGACGTATTTCAGCCCCAAAATAGTAAAATGGAAAAAGGGAAGTGAGTTTACTCACCTGAACAATATAGATACTAGCAAACGCAAGAAAGTAACTAAATAGAATCGAGGATCGCCCAGATATTAGAATCACCTAATTAACCGGGAAAACCTAATTTAGAAACGAGACAAATAATATAGTAACTAGAATCAAGAACTTAGAAATTCTAGGGTTTTGGATTTGGGGTTTTAGGGTTTTAAATTATAAATTGAAAATTAGGGTTTCAAAATATAATTTGGGAATTTAGGGTTTTAAAGTATCAATTTAAAATTAGGGTTTCAAAATCCAATTTAGGGTTTTAAAGTCCAATTTGGGGATTTAGGGTTTTAAAGTCCAATTTGGGGATTTAGGGTTTCAAAATCCAATTTAGGGTTTTAAAGTCCAATTTGGGGATTTAGGTACGAGATGTATTCGTATTTTCGTATAGCATATATTTTGTAATAACCATTTCTAGTTTATAATTGAAATAATATTTGTTCATAAGTTTGAGAAATATATATATATCTTTTAAGTAAAGGGGTTTAAAAGGTAAAAATAAATAAAAGTGGTCAGTGGGACTCGAACCCACGACCAAACGCGCCAACGACAGTGACCTTACCACTGAACCATGAGCGCTTTTTGATTTTTAAATGGCCAGGGAATTGTTTTAACCTTTATTACACCAAAATGTCCATTTCATATAAACCCTAGAATCAAGAACATCCCAATTCGCTTTTAGTCTGATGATCTAAGCCAAACAACCATAGGGCTTTGATTCAGTGGACGATAATGAACATTTTGGTGTATTAAACTTACTTGTTTGTTGACGATTTGGATTGAAGACAACGATGAACAGATGCTACGGTTGTGTGAATCAAAGATTGAGATTTCGATGTTTTTTGCTTGGAATCAGATAAACAAAGTGTGATAGCAGGTAATGAGGAGCGTGTACGCAACTGGAATTGTGTTTTGGTTTCGTTAGGCGATTGCAATTTGATTGGAGATTGTGAGAATGGTTTCGTTTCAGTCTTGATAAGTTTGCATTGATTCAACGATTTCACAGCGATTAAGATGGAACTGAATATGCTATTACACTCGAATTCATTACCCTAACGATTAGTTTCTCACAATTTCAGTTATTACGCGTTAATTCGATGAGTTAATTATTTGGGTTATGAACGATTTAGTTGTAACCGATTGTAACATGAATTTGTTTGTTTATTCGATGATTAGAGGGTGGCTACGGGTTCGACACACACTAGGGAACATTGTACATGATGGAAACGAGCCAAACGCATCAAAAAAATATGTTTTGGGGTGGCCGGAGTATCGCCGGAAATAGCTGAAGTCCGGCCAAGTCACCGGAGCCTTGGCAGCCGGAATTACGGGGGGGGCTGGGTTAAAAATGTAACTTAACTATTTACAAAACCGGCCCTTGCAGTTTGAGTTGTTTTAAATTAGTTATTATAAGTTTAATATTAGTTTGTAAATTGACAGTTTTGACCCAAAGTTAATTATATATATATTTCAACTAACTAACTTAACTAAATAGGAAACGTAACGTTTATATAAGTGACGTTCTTATAGTTTTAGTTCGTTTAAGCCGTTACGAGATCATTCCGAGACTTGGAGGCGTTTTGGCTTAACGTTTTTACTAATTTTCTTTTACGAACTATATATATATATATTTATTTATATATATATATATATTTTGGGTTTTAATGCCATGGATAGTAATTATTAGATACGTGTGAATATTTTGCGATGTAAATACGGTTATTGAATTAAGACGGGAATAACGTAGAATTGAATGCGTTTATTCACAATAATAATAAACGTTACATTTTGAAGAAAAATTAAATACAATTCAATTTAACGGATAACAACTTCGGGTCTGAGTCGGGCATACGGGTTCGGGTTTGGGGCAGATGTCACAACGAACGTGCTTTTCAAGGTGCTAATGTGCATACAGTGTCGTAAGATGTCCTAAGTTGTCGTACGATTTTCAAAGGACTTCGACGATTTTATTAGGTTTATTATGGAGTTTTAAGGTTTCGTACGGTGTTGTTAGGTGTTCTTAGGAGTTTTAAGGCGTCCTAAGTTATACGAACGTGCTTTTCAAGGTGTTAATGTGCATACAGTGTCGTAGGATGTCCTAAGTTGTCGGGTGATGTTCAAAAGACTCGGACGAATTCATTAGGTGTATTATGGAGTTTTAAGTTTACGTACGGTACTGGGTGTTGTGAGGAGTTGTGTGGCGTTGTACATTATACCAACATGCTTTTCAAGGTGCGAATGTGGCATACAGAGCCGTAAGATATTCTAAGTTGTCGTACGATGTTTAAATGACTCGGAGGAATTTATTAGCTTTATTATGGAATTTTAAGGTTTCGTACCTTGATGTAAGGTGTTGTTAGGAGTTTTAAGGCATCCTAAGTTATACGAACGTGCTTTTCAAGGTGCTAATGTGCATACAGTGTCGTAAGATGTCCTAAGTTGTCGTACGATTTTCAAAGGACTTCGACGATTTTATTAGGTTTATTATGGAGTTTTAAGGTTTCGTACGGTGTTGTTAGGTGTTGTTAGGAGTTTTAAGGCGTCCTAAGTTATACGAACGTGCTTTTCAAGGTGTTAATGTGCATACAGTGTCGTAGGATGTCCTAAGTTGTCGGGCGATGTTCAAAAGACTCGGACGAATTCATTAGGTGTATTATGGAGTTTTAAGTTTACGTACGGTACTGTAAGGTGTTGTTAGGAGTTGTGTGGCGTTGTACATTATACCAACATGCTTTTCAAGGTGCGAATGTGGCATACAGAGCCGTAAGATATTCTAAGTTGTCGTACGATGTTTAAATGACTCGGAGGAATTTATTAGCTTTATTATGGAATTTTAAGGTTTCGTACCTTGATGTAAGGTGTTGTTAGGAGTTTTAAGGCATCATAAGTTATACGAACGTGCTTTTCAAGGTGCTAATGTGCATACAGTGTCGTAAGATGTCCTAAGTTGTCGTACGATTTTCAAAGGACTTCGACGATTTTATTAGGTTTATTATGGAGTTTTAAGGTTTCGTACGGTGTTGTTAGGTGTTCTTAGGAGTTTTAAGGCGTCCTAAGTTATACGAACGTGCTTTTCAAGGTGTTAATGTGCATACAGTGTCGTAGGATGTCCTAAGTTGTCGGGCGATGTTCAAAAGACTCGGACGAATTCATTAGGTGTATTATGGAGTTTTAAGTTTACGTACGGTACTGTAAGGTGTTGTTAGGAGTTGTGTGGCGTTGTACATTATACCAACATGCTTTTCAAGGTGCGAATGTGGCATACAGAGCCGTAAGATATTCTAAGTTGTCGTACGATGTTTAAATGACTCGGAGGAATTTATTAGCTTTATTATGGAATTTTAAGGTTTCGTACCTTGATGTAAGGTGTTGTTAGGAGTTTTAAGGCGTCCTAAGTTATACGAACGTGCTTTTCAAGGTGCTAATGTGCATACAGAGTCGTAAGATGTCCTAAGTTGTCGTACGATGTTCAAAGGACTTCGACGATTTCATTACGTTTATTATGGAGTTTTAAGGTTTCGTACGGTGTTGTTAGGTGTTCTTAGGAGTTTTTAGGCGTCCTAAGTTATACGAACATGCTTTTCAAGGTGCTAATGTGCATACAGTGTCGTAAGATGTCCTAAGTTGTCGGGCGATGTTCAAAGGACTTCGACGATTTCATTAGGTTTATTATGGAGTTTTAAGGTTTCGTACGGTGTTGTTAGGTGTTCTTAGGAGTTTTTAGGCGTCCTAAGTTATACGAACGTGCTTTTCAAGGTGCTAATGTGCATACAGTGTCTTAAGATGTCCTAAGTTGTCGGGCGATGTTCAAAAGACTCGTACGAATTCATTAGGTGTATTATGGAGTTTTAAGTTTACGTACGGTACTGTAAGGTGTTGTTAGGAGTTGTGTGGCGTTGTACATTATACCATCATGCTTTTCAAGGTGCGAATGTGGCATACAGAGCCGTAAGATATTCTAAGTTGTCGTACGATTTTTAAATGACTCGGAGGAATTTATTAGCTTTATTATGGAATTTTAAGGTTTCGTACCTTGATGTAAGGTGTTGTTAGGAGTTTTAAGGCGTCCTAAGTTATACGAACGTGCTTTTCAAGGTGCTAATGTGCATACAGAGTCGTAAGATGTCCTAAGTTGTCGTACGATGTTCAAAGGACTTCGACGATTTCATTAGGTTTATTATGGAGTTTTAAGGTTTCGTACGGTGTTGTTAGGTGTTCTTATGAGTTTTTAGGCGTCCTAAGTTATACGAACGTGCTTTTCAAGGTGCTAATGTGCATACAGTGTCGTAAGATGTCCTAAGTTGTCGGGCGATGTTTACAAGACTCGGACGAATTTATTAGGTGTATTATGGAGTTTTAAGTTTACGTACGGTACTGTAAGGTGTTGTTAGGAGTTGTGTGGCGTTGTACATTATACCAACATGCTTTTCAAGGTGCGAATGTGGCATACAGAGCCGTAAGATATTCTAAGTTGTCGTACGATGTTTAAATGACTCGGAGGAATTTATTAGCTTTATTATGGAATTTTAAGGTTTCGTACCTTGATGTAAGGTGTTGTTAGGAGTCTTAAGGCGTCCTAAGTTATACGAACGTGCTTTTCAAGGTGCTAATGTGCATACAGAGTCGTAAGATGTCCTAAGTTGCCGTACGATGTTTAAATGACTCGGAGGAATTTATTAGCTTTAGTATGGAATTTTAAGGTTTCGTACCTTGATGTAAGGTGTTGTTAGGAGTTTTAAGGCATCCTAAGTTATACGAACGTGCTTTTCAAGGTGCTAATGTGCATACAGTGTCGTAAGATGTCCTAAGTTGTCGTACGATTTTCAAAGGACTTCGACGATTTTATTAGGTTTATTATGGAGTTTTAAGGTTTCGTACGGTGTTGTTAGGTGTTCTTAGGAATTTTAAGGCGTCCTAAGTTATACGAACGTGCTTTTCAAGGTGTTAATGTGCATACAGTGTCGTAGGATGTCCTAAGTTGTCGGGCGATGTTCAAAAGACTCGGACGAATTCATTAGGTGTATTATGGAGTTTTAAGTTTACGTACGGTACTGTAAGGTGTTGTTAGGAGTTGTGTGGCGTTGTACATTATACCAACATGCTTTTCAAGGTGCGAATGTGGCATACAGAGCCGTAAGATATTCTAAGTTGTCGTACGATGTTTAAATGACTCGGAGGAATTTATTAGCTTTATTATGGAATTTTAAGGTTTCGTACCTTGATGTAAGGTGTTGTTAGGAGTTTTAAGGCGTCCTAAGTTATACGAACGTGCTTTTCAAGGTGCTAATGTGCATACAGAGTCGTAAGATGTCCTAAGTTGTCGTACGATGTTCAAAGGACTTCGACGATTTCATTACGTTTATTATGGAGTTTTAAGGTTTCGTACGGTGTTGTTAGGTGTTCTTAGGAGTTTTTAGGCGTCCTAAGTTATACGAACATGCTTTTCAAGGTGCTAATGTGCATACAGTGTCGTAAGATGTCCTAAGTTGTCGGGCGATGTTCAAAGGACTTCGACGATTTCATTAGGTTTATTATGGAGTTTTAAGGTTTCGTACGGTGTTGTTAGGTGTTCTTAGGAGTTTTTAGGCGTCCTAAGTTATACGAACGTGCTTTTCAAGGTGCTAATGTGCATACAGTGTCTTAAGATGTCCTAAGTTGTCGGGCGATGTTCAAAAGACTCGTACGAATTCATTAGGTGTATTATGGAGTTTTAAGTTTACGTACGGTACTGTAAGGTGTTGTTAGGAGTTGTGTGGCGTTGTACATTATACCATCATGCTTTTCAAGGTGCGAATGTGGCATACAGAGCCGTAAGATATTCTAAGTTGTCGTACGATTTTTAAATGACTCGGAGGAATTTATTAGCTTTATTATGGAATTTTAAGGTTTCGTACCTTGATGTAAGGTGTTGTTAGGAGTTTTAAGGCGTCCTAAGTTATACGAACGTGCTTTTCAAGGTGCTAATGTGCATACAGAGTCGTAAGATGTCCTAAGTTGTCGTACGATGTTCAAAGGACTTCGACGATTTCATTAGGTTTATTATGGAGTTTTAAGGTTTCGTACGGTGTTGTTAGGTGTTCTTAGGAGTTTTAAGGCGTCCTAAGTTATACGAACGTGCTTTTCAAGGTGTTAATGTGCATACAGTGTCGTAGGATGTCCTAAGTTGTCGGGCGATGTTTACAAGACTCGGACGAATTCATTAGGTGTATTATGTAGTTTTAAGTTTACGTACGGTACTGTAAGGTGTTGTTAGGAGTAGTGTGGCGTTGTACATTATACCAACATGCTTTTCAAGGTGCGAATGTGGCATACAGAGCCGTAAGATATTCTAAGTTGTCGTACGATGTTTAAATGACTCGGAGGAATTTATTAGCTTTATTATGGAATTTTAAGGTTTCGTACCTTGATGTAAGGTGTTGTTAGGAGTTTTAAGGCGTCCTAAGTTATACGAACGTGCTTTTCAAGGTGCTAATGTGCATACAGAGTCGTAAGATGTCCTAAGTTGTCGTACGATGTTCAAAGGACTTCGACGATTTCATTACGTTTATTATGGAGTTTTAAGGTTTCGTACGGTGTTGTTAGGTGTTCTTAGGAGTTTTTAGGCGTCCTAAGTTATACGAACATGCTTTTCAAGGTGCTAATGTGCATACAGTGTCGTAAGATGTCCTAAGTTGTCGGGCGATGTTCAAAGGACTTCGACGATTTCATTAGGTTTATTATGGAGTTTTAAGGTTTCGTACGGTGTTGTTAGGTGTTCTTAGGAGTTTTTAGGCGTCCTAAGTTATACGAACGTGCTTTTCAAGGTGCTAATGTGCATACAGTGTCTTAAGATGTCCTAAGTTGTCGGGCGATGTTCAAAAGACTCGTACGAATTCATTAGGTGTATTATGGAGTTTTAAGTTTACGTACGGTACTGTAAGGTGTTGTTAGGAGTTGTGTGGCGTTGTACATTATACCATCATGCTTTTCAAGGTGCGAATGTGGCATACAGAGCCGTAAGATATTCTAAGTTGTCGTACGATTTTTAAATGACTCGGAGGAATTTATTAGCTTTATTATGGAATTTTAAGGTTTCGTACCTTGATGTAAGGTGTTGTTAGGAGTTTTAAGGCGTCCTAAGTTATACGAACGTGCTTTTCAAGGTGCTAATGTGCATACAGAGTCGTAAGATGTCCTAAGTTGTCGTACGATGTTCAAAGGACTTCGACGATTTCATTAGGTTTATTATGGAGTTTTAAGGTTTCGTACGGTGTTGTTAGGTGTTCTTATGAGTTTTTAGGCGTCCTAAGTTATACGAACGTGCTTTTCAAGGTGCTAATGTGCATACAGTGTCGTAAGATGTCCTAAGTTGTCGGGCGATGTTTACAAGACTCGGACGAATTTATTAGGTGTATTATGGAGTTTTAAGTTTACGTACGGTACTGTAAGGTGTTGTTAGGAGTTGTGTGGCGTTGTACATTATACCAACATGCTTTTCAAGGTGCGAATGTGGCATACAGAGCCGTAAGATATTCTAAGTTGTCGTACGATGTTTAAATGACTCGGAGGAATTTATTAGCTTTATTATGGAATTTTAAGGTTTCGTACCTTGATGTAAGGTGTTGTTAGGAGTCTTAAGGCGTCCTAAGTTATACGAACGTGCTTTTCAAGGTGCTAATGTGCATACAGAGTCGTAAGATGTCCTAAGTTGCCGTACGATGTTTAAATGACTCGGAGGAATTTATTAGCTTTAGTATGGAATTTTAAGGTTTCGTACCTTGATGTAAGGTGTTGTTAGGAGTTTTAAGTCGTCCTAAGTTATACGAACGTGCTTTTCAAGGTGCTAATGTGCATACAGTGTCGTAAGATGTCCTAAGTTGTCGTACGATTTTCAAAGGACTTCGACGATTTTATTAGGTTTATTATGGAGTTTTAAGGTTTCGTACGGTGTTGTTAGGTGTTCTTAGGATTTTTAAGGCGTCCTAAGTTATACGAACGTGCTTTTCAAGGTGTTAATGTGCATACAGTGTCGTAGGATGTCCTAAGTTGTCGGGCGATGTTCAAAAGACTCGGACGAATTCATTAGGTGTATTATGGAGTTTTAAGTTTACGTACGGTACTGTAAGGTGTTGTTAGGAGTTGTGTGGCGTTGTACATTATACCAACATGCTTTTCAAGGTGCGAATGTGGCATACAGAGCCGTAAGATATTCTAAGTTGTCGTACGATGTTTAAATGACTCGGAGGAATTTATTAGCTTTATTATGGAATTTTAAGGTTTCGTACCTTGATGTAAGGTGTTGTTAGGAGTTTTAAGGCGTCCTAAGTTATACGAACGTGCTTTTCAAGGTGCTAATGTGCATACAGAGTCGTAAGATGTCCTAAGTTGTCGTACGATGTTCAAAGGACTTCGACGATTTCATTACGTTTATTATGGAGTTTTAAGGTTTCGTACGGTGTTGTTAGGTGTTCTTAGGAGTTTTTAGGCGTCCTAAGTTATACGAACATGCTTTTCAAGGTGCTAATGTGCATACAGTGTCGTAAGATGTCCTAAGTTGTCGGGCGATGTTCAAAGGACTTCGACGATTTCATTAGGTTTATTATGGAGTTTTAAGGTTTCGTACGGTGTTGTTAGGTGTTCTTAGGAGTTTTTAGGCGTCCTAAGTTATACGAACGTGCTTTTCAAGGTGCTAATGTGCATACAGTGTCTTAAGATGTCCTAAGTTGTCGGGCGATGTTCAAAAGACTCGTACGAATTCATTAGGTGTATTATGGAGTTTTAAGTTTACGTACGGTACTGTAAGGTGTTGTTAGGAGTTGTGTGGCGTTGTACATTATACCATCATGCTTTTCAAGGTGCGAATGTGGCATACAGAGCCGTAAGATATTCTAAGTTGTCGTACGATTTTTAAATGACTCGGAGGAATTTATTAGCTTTATTATGGAATTTTAAGGTTTCGTACCTTGATGTAAGGTGTTGTTAGGAGTTTTAAGGCGTCCTAAGTTATACGAACGTGCTTTTCAAGGTGCTAATGTGCATACAGAGTCGTAAGATGTCCTAAGTTGTCGTACGATGTTCAAAGGACTTCGACGATTTCATTAGGTTTATTATGGAGTTTTAAGGTTTCGTACGGTGTTGTTAGGTGTTCTTATGAGTTTTTAGGCGTCCTAAGTTATACGAAAGTGCTTTTCAAGGTGCTAATGTGCATACAGTGTCGTAAGATGTCCTAAGTTGTCGGGCGATGTTTACAAGACTCGGACGAATTTATTAGGTGTATTATGTAGTTTTAAGTTTACGTACGGTACTGTAAGGTGTTGTTAGGAGTAGTGTGGCGTTGTACATTATACCAACATGCAAGGTGCGAATGTGGCATACAGAGCCGTAAGATATTCTAAGTTGTCGTACGATGTTTAAATGACTCGGAGGAATTTATTAGCTTTATTATGGAATTTTAAGGTTTCGTACCTTGATGTAAGGTGTTGTTAGGAGTTTTAAGGCGTCCTAAGTTATACGAACGTGCTTTTCAAGGTGCTAATGTGCATACAGAGTCGTAAGATGTCCTAAGTTGCCGTACGATGTTTAAATGACTCGGAGGAATTTATTAGCTTTAGTATGGAATTTTAAGGTTTCGTACGGTGTTGTTAGGTGTTCTTAGGAGTTTTAAGTCGTCCTAAGTTATACGAACGTGCTTTTAAAGGTGCTAATGTGCATACAGTGTCGTAAGATGTCCTAAGTTGTCGTACGATTTTCGAAGGACTTCGACGATTTTATTAGGTTTATTATGGAGTTTTAAGGTTTCGTACGGTGTTGTTAGGTGTTCTTATGAGTTTTAAGGCGTCCTAAGTTATACGAACGTGCTTTTCAAGGTGTTAATGTGCATACAGTGTCGTAGGATGTCCTAAGTTGTCGGGTGATGTTTACAAGACTCGGACGAATTTATTAGGTGTATTATGGAGTTTTAAGTTTACGTACGGTACTGTAAGGTGTTGTTAGGAGTTGTGTGGCGTTGTACATTATACCAACATGCTTTTCAAGGTGCGAATGTGGCATACAGAGCCGTAAGATATTCTAAGTTGTCGTACGATGTTTAAATGACTCGGAGGAATTTATTAGCTTTATTATGGAATTTTAAGGTTTCGTACCTTGATGTAAGGTGTTGTTAGGAGTTTTAAGGCGTCCTAAGTTATACGAACGTGCTTTTCAAGGTGCTAATGTGCATACAGAGTCGTAAGATGTCCTAAGTTGCCGTACGATGTTTAAATGACTCGGAGGAATTTATTAGCTTTAGTATGGAATTTTAAGGTTTCGTACGGTGTTGTTAGGTGTTCTTAGGAGTTTTAAGTCGTCCTAAGTTATACGAACGTGCTTTTAAAGGTGCTAATGTGCATACAGTGTCGTAAGATGTCCTAAGTTGTCGTAGGATTTTCGAAGGACTTCGACGATTTTATTAGGTTTATTATGGAGTTTTAAGGTTTCGTACGGTGTTGTTAGGTGTTCTTATGAGTTTTAAGGCGTCCTAAGTTATACGAACGTGCTTTTCAAGGTGTTAATGTGCATACAGTGTCGTAGGATGTCCTAAGTTGTCGGGCGATGTTTACAAGACTCGGACGATTTTATTAGGTGTATTATGGAGTTTTAAGTTTACGTACGGTACTGTAAGGTGTTGTTAGGAGTTGTGTGGCGTTGTACATTATACCAACATGCTTTTCAAGGTACGAATGTGGCATACAGAGCCGTAAGATATTCTAAGTTGTCGTACGATGTTTAAATGACTCGGAGGAATTTATTAGCTTTATTATGGAATTTTAAGGTTTCGTACCTTGATGTAAGGTGTTGTTAGGAGTTTTAAGGCGTCCTAAGTTATACGAACGTGCTTTTCAAGGTGCTAATGTGCATACAGAGTCGTAAGATGTCCTAAGTTGCCGTACGATGTTTAAATGACTCGGAGGAATTTATTAGCTTTAGTATGGATTTTTAAGGTTTCGTACGGTGTTGTTAGGTGTTCTTAGGAGTTTTAAGTCGTCCTAAGTTATACGAACGTGCTTTTAAAGGTGCTAATGTGCATACAGTGTCGTAAGATGTCCTAAGTTGTCGTACGATTTTCGAAGGACTTCGACGATTTTATTAGGTTTATTATGGAGTTTTAAGGTTTCGTACGGTGTTGTTAGGTGTTCTTAGGAGTTTTAAGGCGTCCTAAGTTATACGAACGTGCTTTTCAAGGTGTTAATGTGCATACAGTGTCGTAGGATGTCCTAAGTTGTCGGGCGATGTTCAAAAGACTCGGACGAATTCATTAGGTGTATTATGGAGTTTTAAGTTTACGTACGGTACTGTAAGGTGTTGTTAGGAGTTGTGTGGCGTTGTACATTATACCAACATGCTTTTCAAGGTGCGAATGTGGCATACAGAGCCGTAAGATATTCTAAGTTGTCGTACGATGTTTAAATGACTCGGAGGAATTTATTAGCTTTATTATGGAATTTTAAGGTTTCTTACCTTGATGTAAGGTGTTGTTAGGAGTTTTAAGGCGTCCTAAGTTATACGAACGTGCTTTTCAAGGTGCTAATGTGCATACAGAGTCGTAAGATGTCCTAAGTTGTCGTACGATGTTCAAAGGACTTCGACGATTTCATTACGTTTATTATGGAGTTTTAAGGTTTCGTACGGTGTTGTTAGGTGTTCTTAGGAGTTTTTAGGCGTCCTAAGTTATACGAACGTGCTTTTCAAGGTGCTAATGTGCATACAGTGTCGTAAGATGTCCTAAGTTGTCGGGCGATGTTCAAAGGACTTCGACGATTTCATTAGGTTTATTATGGAGTTTTAAGGTTTCGTACGGTGTTGTTAGGTGTTCTTAGGAGTTTTTAGGCGTCCTAAGTTATACGAACGTGCTTTTCAAGGTGCTAATGTGCATACAGTGTCTTAAGATGTCCTAAGTTGTCGGGCGATGTTCAAAAGACTCGTACGAATTCATTAGGTGTATTATGGAGTTTTAAGTTTACGTACGGTACTGTAAGGTGTTGTTAGGAGTTGTGAGGCGTTGTACATTATACCATCATGCTTTTCAAGGTGCGAATGTGGCATACAGAGCCGTAAGATATTCTAAGTTGTCGTACGATTTTTAAATGACTCGGAGGAATTTATTAGCTTTATTATGGAATTTTAAGGTTTCGTACCTTGATGTAAGGTGTTGTTAGGAGTTTTAAGGCGTCCTAAGTTATACGAACGTGCTTTTCAAGGTGCTAATGTGCATACAGAGTCGTAAGATGTCCTAAGTTGTCGTACGATGTTCAAAGGACTTCGACGATTTCATTAGGTTTATTATGGAGTTTTAAGGTTTCGTACGGTGTTGTTAGGTGTTCTTATGAGTTTTTAGGCGTCCTAAGTTATACGAACGTGCTTTTCAAGGTGCTAATGTGCATACAGTGTCGTAAGATGTCCTAAGTTGTCGGGCGATGTTTACAAGACTCGGACGAATTTATTAGGTGTATTATGGAGTTTTAAGTTTACGTACGGTACTGTAAGGTGTTGTTAGGAGTTGTGTGGCGTTGTACATTATACCAACATGCTTTTCAAGGTGCGAATGTGGCATACAGAGCCGTAAGATATTCTAAGTTGTCGTACGATGTTTAAATGACTCGGAGGAATTTATTAGCTTTATTATGGAATTTTAAGGTTTCGTACCTTGATGTAAGGTGTTGTTAGGAGTTTTAAGGCGTCCTAAGTTATACGAACGTGCTTTTCAAGGTGCTAATGTGCATACAGAGTCGTAAGATGTCCTAAGTTGCCGTACGATGTTTAAATGACTCGGAGGAATTTATTAGCTTTAGTATGGAATTTTAAGGTTTCGTACGGTGTTGTTAGGTGTTCTTAGGAGTTTTAAGTCGTCCTAAGTTATACGAACGTGCTTTTAAAGGTGCTAATGTGCATACAGTGTCGTAAGATGTCCTAAGTTGTCGTACTATTTTCGAAGGACTTCGACGATTTTATTAGGTTTATTATGGAGTTTTAAGGTTTCGTACGGTGTTGTTAGGTGTTCTTATGAGTTTTAAGGCGTCCTAAGTTATACGAACGTGCTTTTCAAGGTGTTAATGTGCATACAGTGTCGTAGGATGTCCTAAGTTGTCGGGCGATGTTTACAAGACTCGGACGAATTTATTAGGTGTATTATGGAGTTTTAAGTTTACGTACGGTACTGTAAGGTGTTGTTAGGAGTTGTGTGGCGTTGTACATTATACCAACATGCTTTTCAAGGTGCGAATGTGGCATACAGAGCCGTAAGATATTCTAAGTTGTCGTACGATGTTTAAATGACTCGGAGGAATTTATTAGCTTTATTATGGAATTTTAAGGTTTCGTACCTTGATGTAAGGTGTTAGGAGTTTTAAGGCGTCCTAAGTTATACGAACGTGCTTTTCAAGGTGCTAATGTGCATACAGAGTCGTAAGATGTCCTAAGTTGCCGTACGATGTTTAAATGACTCGGAGGAATTTATTAGCTTTAGTATGGAATTTTAAGGTTTCGTACGGTGTTGTTAGGTGTTCTTAGGAGTTTTAAGTCGTCCTAAGTTATACGAACGTGCTTTTAAAGGTGCTAATGTGCATACAGTGTCGTAAGATGTCCTAAGTTGTCGTACGATTTTCGAAGGACTTCGACGATTTTATTAGGTTTATTATGGAGTTTTAAGGTTTCGTACGGTGTTGTTAGGTGTTCTTAGGAGTTTTAAGGCGTCCTAAGTTATACGAACGTGCTTTTCAAGGTGTTAATGTGCATACAGTGTCGTAGGATGTCCTAAGTTGTCGGGCGATGTTCAAAAGACTCGGACGAATTCATTAGGTGTATTATGGAGTTTTAAGTTTACGTACGGTACTTTAACGTGTTGTTAGGAGTTGTGTGGCGTTGTACATTATACCAACATGCTTTTCAAGGTGCGAATGTGGCATACAGAGCCGTAAGATATTCTAAGTTGTCGTACGATGTTTAAATGACTCGGAGGAATTTATTAGCTTTATTATGGAATTTTAAGGTTTCGTACCTTGATGTAAGGTGTTGTTAGGAGTTTTAAGGCGTCCTAAGTTATACGAACGTGCTTTTCAAGGTGCTAATGTGCATACAGAGTCGTAAGATGTCCTAAGTTGTCGTACGATGTTCAAAGGACTTCGACGATTTCATTACGTTTATTGTGGAGTTTTAAGGTTTCGTACGGTGTTGTTAGGTGTTCTTAGGAGTTTTTAGGCGTCCTAAGTTATACGAACGTGCTTTTCAAGGTGCTAATGTGCATACAGTGTCGTAAGATGTCCTAAGTTGTCGGGCGATGTTTACAAGACTCGGACGAATTCATTAGGTGTATTATGGAGTTTTAAGTTTCGTACGGTACTGTAAGGTGTTGTTAGGAGTTGTGTGGCGTTGTACATTATACCAACATGCTTTTCAAGGTGCGAATGTGGCATACAGAGCCGTAAGATATTCTAAGTTGCCGTACGATGTTTAAATGACTCGGAGGAATTTATTAGCTTTAGTATGGAATTTTAAGGTTTCGTACGGTGTTGTTAGGTGTTCTTAGGAGTTTTAAGTCGTCCTAAGTTATACGAACGTGCTTTTAAAGGTGCTAATGTGCATACAGTGTCGTAAGATGTCCTAAGTTGTCGTACGATTTTCAAAGGACTTCGACGATTTTATTAGGTTTATTATGGAGTTTTAAGGTTTCGTACGGTGTTGTTAGGTGTTCTTAGGAGATTTAAGGCGTCCTAAGTTATACGAACGTGCTTTTCAAGGTGTTAATGTGCATACAGTGTCGTAAGATGTCCTAAGTTGTCGGGCGTTGTTCAAAAGACTCGGACGAATTCATTAGGTGTATTATGGAGTTTTAAGTTTACGTACGGTACTGTAAGGTGTAGTTAGGAGTTGTGTGGCGTTGTACATTATACCAACATGCTTTTCAAGGTGCGAATGTGGCATACAGAGCCGTAAGATATTCTAAGTTGTCGTACGATGTTTAAATGACTCGGAGGAATTTATTAGCTTTATTATGGAATTTTTTGGTTTCGTACCTTGATGTAAGGTGTTGTTAGGAGTTTTAAGGCGTCCGAAGTTATACGAACGTGCTTTTCAAGGTGCTAATGTGCATACAGTGTCGTAAGATGTCCTAAGTTGTCGGGCGATGTTCACAAGACTCGGACGAATTTATTAGGTGTATTATGGAGTTTTAAGTTTACGTACGGTACTGTAAGGTGTTGTTAGGAGTTGTGTGGCGTTGTACATTATACCAACATGCTTTTCAAGGTGCGAATGTGGCATACAGAGCCGTAAGATATTCTAAGTTGTCGTACGATGTTTAAATGACTCGGAGGAATTTATTAGCTTTAGTATGGAATTTTAAGGTTTCGTACGGTGTTGTTAGGTGTTCTTAGGAGTTTTAAGTCGTCCTAAGTTATACGAACGTGCTTTTAAAGGTGCTAATGTGCATACAGTGTCGTAAGATGTCCTAAGTTGTCGTACGATTTTCAAAGGACTTCGACGATTTTATTAGGTTTATTATGGAGTTTTAAGGTTTCGTACGGTGTTGTTAGGTGTTCTTAGGAGATTTAAGGCGTCCTAAGTTATACGAACGTGCTTTTCAAGGTGTTAATGTGCATACAGTGTCGTAAGATGTCCTAAGTTGTCGGGCGTTGTTCAAAAGACTCGGACGAATTCATTAGGTGTATTATGGAGTTTTAAGTTTACGTACGGTACTGTAAGGTGTTGTTAGGAGTTGTGTGGCGTTGTACATTATACCAACATGCTTTTCAAGGTGCGAATGTGGCATACAGAGCCGTAAGATATTCTAAGTTGTCGTACGATGTTTAAATGACTCGGAGGAATTTATTAGCTTTATTATGGAGTTTTAAGGTTTCGTACCTTGATGTAAGGTGTTGTTAGGAGTTTTAAGGCGTCCTAAGTTATACGAACGTGCTTTTCAATGTGCTAATGTGCATACAGAGTCGTAAGATGTCCTAAGTTGTCGTACGATGTTCAAAGGACTTCGACGATTTCATTAGATTTATTATGGAGTTTTAAGGTTTCGTACGGTGTTGTTAGGTGTTCTTAGGAGTTTTTAGGCGTCCTAAGTTATACGAACGTGCTTTTCAAGGTGCTAATGTGCATACAGTGTCGTAAGATGTCCTAAGTTGTCGGGCGATGTTCAAAAGACTCGGACGAATTCATTAGGTGTATTATGGAGTTTTAAGTTTACGTACGGTACTGTAAGGTGTTGTTAGGAGTTGTGTGGCGTTGTACATTATACCATCATGCTTTTCAAGGTGCGAATGTGGCATACAGAGCCGTAAGAAATTCTAAGTTGCCGTACGATGTTTAAATGACTCGGATGAATTTATTAGCTTTAGTATGGAATTTTAAGGTTTCGTACGGTGTTGTTAGGTGTTCTTAGGAGTTTTAAGGCGTCCTAAGTTATACGAACGTGCTTTTAAATATGCTAATGTGCATACAGTGTCGTAAGATGTCCTAAGTTGTCGTACGATTTTCAAAGGACTTCGACGATTTTATTAGGTTTATTATGGAGTTTTAAGGTTTCGTACGGTGTTGTTAGGTGTTCTTAGGAGTTTTAAGGCGTCCTAAGTTATACGAACGTGCTTTTCAAGGTGTTAATGTGCATACAGTGTCGTAGGATGTCCTAAGTTGTCGGGCGATGTTCAAAAGACTCGGACGAATTCATTAGGTGTATTATGGAGTTTTAAGTTTACGTACGGTACTGTAAGGTGTTGTTAGGAGTTGTGTGGCGTTGTACATTATACCAACATGCTTTTCAAGGTGCGAATGTGGCATACAGAGCCGTAAGATATTCTAAGTTGTCGTACGATGTTTAAATGACTCGGAGGAATTTATTAGCTTTATTATGGAATTTTAAGGTTTCGTACCTTGATGTAAGGTGTTGTTAGGAGTTTTAAGGCGTCCTAAGTTATACGAACGTGCTTTTCAAGGTGCTAATGTGCATACAGTGTCGTAAGATGTCCTAAGTTGTCGGGCGATGTTCACAAGACTCGGACGAATTTATTAGGTGTATTATGGAGTTTTAAGTTTACGTACGGTACTGTAAGGTGTTGTTAGGAGTTGTGTGGCGTTGTACATTATACCAACATGCTTTTCAAGGTGCGAATGTGGCATACAGAGCCGTAAGATATTCTAAGTTGTCGTACGATGTTTAAATGACTCGGAGGAATTTATTAGCTTTAGTATGGAATTTTAAGGTTTCGTACGGTGTTGTTAGGTGTTCTTAGGAGTTTTAAGTCGTCCTAAGTTATACGAACGTGCTTTTAAAGGTGCTAATGTGCATACAGTGTCGTAAGATGTCCTAAGTTGTCGTACGATTTTCAAAGGACTTCGACGATTTTATTAGGTTTATTATGGAGTTTTAAGGTTTCGTACGGTGTTGTTAGGTGTTCTTAGGAGATTTAAGGCGTCCTAAGTTATACGAACGTGCTTTTCAAGGTGTTAATGTGCATACAGTGTCGTAAGATGTCCTAAGCTGTCGGGCGTTGTTCAAAAGACTCGGACGAATTCATTAGGTGTATTATGGAGTTTTAAGTTTACGTACGGTACTGTAAGGTGTTGTTAGGAGTTGTGTGGCGTTGTACATTATACCAACATGCTTTTCAAGGTGCGAATGTGGCATACAGAGCCGTAAGATATTCTAAGTTGTCGTACGATGTTTAAATGACTCGGAGGAATTTATTAGCTTTATTATGGAGTTTTAAGGTTTCGTACCTTGATGTAAGGTGTTGTTAGGAGTTTTAAGGCGTCCTAAGTTATACGAACGTGCTTTTCAATGTGCTAATGTGCATACAGAGTCGTAAGATGTCCTAAGTTGTCGTACGATGTTCAAAGGACTTCGACGATTTCATTAGATTTATTATGGAGTTTTAAGGTTTCGTACGGTGTTGTTAGGTGTTCTTAGGAGTTTTTAGGCGTCCTAAGTTATACGAACGTGCTTTTCAAGGTGCTAATGTGCATACAGTGTCGTAAGATGTCCTAAGTTGTCGGGCGATGTTCAAAAGACTCGGACGAATTCATTAGGTGTATTATGGAGTTTTAAGTTTACGTACGGTACTGTAAGGTGTTGTTAGGAGTTGTGTGGCGTTGTACATTATACCATCATGCTTTTCAAGGTGCGAATGTGGCATACAGAGCCGTAAGAAATTCTAAGTTGCCGTACGATGTTTAAATGACTCGGATGAATTTATTAGCTTTAGTATGGAATTTTAAGGTTTCGTACGGTGTTGTTAGGTGTTCTTAGGAGTTTTAAGGCGTCCTAAGTTATACGAACGTGCTTTTAAATATGCTAATGTGCATACAGTGTCGTAAGATGTCCTAAGTTGTCGTACGATTTTCAAAGGACTTCGACGATTTTATTAGGTTTATTATGGAGTTTTAAGGTTTCGTACGGTGTTGTTAGGTGTTCTTAGGAGTTTTAAGGCGTCCTAAGTTATACGAACGTGCTTTTCAAGGTGTTAATGTGCATACAGTGTCGTAGGATGTCCTAAGTTGTCGGGCGATGTTCAAAAGACTCGGACGAATTCATTAGGTGTATTATGGAGTTTTAAGTTTACGTACGGTACTGTAAGGTGTTGTTAGGAGTTGTGTGGCGTTGTACATTATACCAACATGCTTTTCAAGGTGCGAATGTGGCATACAGAGCCGTAAGATATTCTAAGTTGTCGTACGATGTTTAAATGACTCGGAGGAATTTATTAGCTTTATTATGGAATTTTAAGGTTTCGTACCTTGATGTAAGGTGTTGTTAGGAGTTTTAAGGCGTCCTAAGTTATACGAACGTGCTTTTCAAGGTGCTAATGTGCATACAGAGTCGTAAGATGTCCTAAGTTGTCGTACGATGTTCAAAGGACTTCGACGATTTCATTAGGTTTATTATGGAGTTTTAAGGTTTCGTACGGTGTTGTTAGGTGTTCTTAGGAGTTTTTAGGCGTCCTAAGTTATACGAACGTGCTTTTCAAGGTGCTAATGTGCATACAGTGTCGTAAGATGTCCTAAGTTGTCGGGCGATGTTCAAAGGACTTCGACGATTTCATTAGGTTTATTATGGAGTTTTAAGGTTTCGTACGGTGTTGTTAGGTGTTCTTAGGAGTTTTTAGGCGTCCTAAGTTATACGAATGTGTTTTTCAAGGTGCTAATGTGCATACAGTGTCGTAAGATGTCCTAAGTTGTCGGGCGATGTTCACAAGACTCGGACGAATTTATTAGGTGTATTATGGAGTTTTAAGTTTACGTACGGTACTGTAAGGTGTTGTTAGGAGTTGTGTGGCGTTGTACATTATACCAACATGCTTTTCAAGGTGCGAATGTGGCATACAGAGCCGTAAGATATTTTAAGTTGCCGTACGATGTTTAAATGACTTGGAGGAATTTATTAGCTTTAGTATGGAATTTTAAGGTTTCGTACGGTGTTGTTAGGTGTTCTTAGGAGTTTTAAGGCGTCCTAAGTTATACGAACGTGCTTTTAAATGTGCTAATGTGCATACAGTGTCGTAAGATGTCCTAAGTTGTCGTACGATGTTCAAAGGACTTCGACGATTTTATTAGGTTTATTATGGAGTTTTAAGGTTTCGTACGGTGTTGTTAGGTGTTCTTAGGAGTTTTAAGGCGTCCTAAGTTATACGAACGTGCTTTTAAAGGTGCTAATGTGCATACAGAGTCGTAAGATGTCCTAAGTTGTCGTACGATGTTCAAAGGACTTCGACGATTTCATTAGGTTTATTATGGAGTTTTAAGGTTTCGTACGGTGTTGTTAGGTGTTCTTAGGAGTTTTTAGGCGTCCTAAGTTATACGAACGTGCTTTTAAAGGTGCTAATGTGCATACAGTGTCGTAAGATGTCCTAAGTTGTCGTACGATTTTCAAAGGACTTCGACGATTTTATTAGGTTTATTATGGAGTTTTAAGGTTTCGTACGGTGTTGTTAGGTGTTCTTAGGAGATTTAAGGCGTCCTAAGTTATACGAACGTGCTTTTCAAGGTGTTAATGTGCATACAGTGTCGTAAGATGTCCTAAGCTGTCGGGCGTTGTTCAAAAGACTCGGACGAATTCATTAGGTGTATTATGGAGTTTTAAGTTTACGTACGGTACTGTAAGGTGTTGTTAGGAGTTGTGTGGCGTTGTACATTATACCAACATGCTTTTCAAGGTGCGAATGTGGCATACAGAGCCGTAAGATATTCTAAGTTGTCGTACGATGTTTAAATGACTCGGAGGAATTTATTAGCTTTATTATGGAGTTTTAAGGTTTCGTACCTTGATGTAAGGT
The DNA here is from genome assembly GCA_030867185.1 of Tagetes erecta. Classification (NCBI taxonomy): domain Eukaryota; kingdom Viridiplantae; phylum Streptophyta; class Magnoliopsida; order Asterales; family Asteraceae; genus Tagetes; species Tagetes erecta. Next base: position 18,103,488 of record CM061497.1, on the reverse strand, counting down.
GTTGTTAGGAGTTTTAAGGCGTCCTAAGTTATACGAACGTGCTTTTCAATGTGCTAATGTGCATACAGAGTCGTAAGATGTCCTAAGTTGTCGTACGATGTTCAAAGGACTTCGACGATTTCATTAGATTTATTATGGAGTTTTAAGGTTTCGTACGGTGTTGTTAGGTGTTCTTAGGAGTTTTTAGGCGTCCTAAGTTATACGAACGTGCTTTTCAAGGTGCTAATGTGCATACAGTGTCGTAAGATGTCCTAAGTTGTCGGGCGATGTTCAAAAGACTCGGACGAATTCATTAGGTGTATTATGGAGTTTTAAGTTTACGTACGGTACTGTAAGGTGTTGTTAGGAGTTGTGTGGCGTTGTACATTATACCATCATGCTTTTCAAGGTGCGAATGTGGCATACAGAGCCGTAAGAAATTCTAAGTTGCCGTACGATGTTTAAATGACTCGGATGAATTTATTAGCTTTAGTATGGAATTTTAAGGTTTCGTACGGTGTTGTTAGGTGTTCTTAGGAGTTTTAAGGCGTCCTAAGTTATACGAACGTGCTTTTAAATATGCTAATGTGCATACAGTGTCGTAAGATGTCCTAAGTTGTCGTACGATTTTCAAAGGACTTCGACGATTTTATTAGGTTTATTATGGAGTTTTAAGGTTTCGTACGGTGTTGTTAGGTGTTCTTAGGAGTTTTAAGGCGTCCTAAGTTATACGAACGTGCTTTTCAAGGTGTTAATGTGCATACAGTGTCGTAGGATGTCCTAAGTTGTCGGGCGATGTTCAAAAGACTCGGACGAATTCATTAGGTGTATTATGGAGTTTTAAGTTTACGTACGGTACTGTAAGGTGTTGTTAGGAGTTGTGTGGCGTTGTACATTATACCAACATGCTTTTCAAGGTGCGAATGTGGCATACAGAGCCGTAAGATATTCTAAGTTGTCGTACGATGTTTAAATGACTCGGAGGAATTTATTAGCTTTAGTATGGAATTTTAAGGTTTCGTACGGTGTTGTTAGGTGTTCTTAGGAGTTTTAAGGCGTCCTAAGTTATACGAACGTGCTTTTAAATGTGCTAATGTGCATACAGTGTCGTAAGATGTCCTAAGTTGTCGTACGATGTTCAAAGGACTTCGACGATTTTATTAGGTTTATTATGGAGTTTTAAGGTTTCGTACGGTGTTGTTAGGTGTTCTTAGGAGTTTTAAGGCGTCCTAAGTTATACGAACGTGCTTTTAAAGGTGCTAATGTGCATACAGAGTCGTAAGATGTCCTAAGTTGTCGTACGATGTTCAAAGGACTTCGACGATTTCATTAGGTTTATTATGGAGTTTTAAGGTTTCGTACGGTGTTGTTAGGTGTTCTTAGGAGTTTTTAGGCGTCCTAAGTTATACGAACGTGCTTTTAAAGGTGCTAATGTGCATACAGTGTCGTAAGATGTCCTAAGTTGTCGTACGATTTTCAAAGGACTTCGACGATTTTATTAGGTTTATTATGGAGTTTTAAGGTTTCGTACGGTGTTGTTAGGTGTTCTTAGGAGATTTAAGGCGTCCTAAGTTATACGAACGTGCTTTTCAAGGTGTTAATGTTCATACAGTGTCGTAAGATGTCCTAAGTTGTCGGGCGTTGTTCAAAAGACTCGGACGAATTCATTAGGTGTATTATGGAGTTTTAAGTTTACGTACGGTACTGTAAGGTGTTGTTAGGAGTTGTGTGGCGTTGTACATTATACCAACATGCTTTTCAAGGTGCGAATGTGGCATACAGAGCCGTAAGATATTCTAAGTTGTCGTACGATGTTTAAATGACTCGGAGGAATTTATTAGCTTTATTATGGAATTTTAAGGTTTCGTACCTTGATGTAAGGTGTTGTTAGGAGTTTTAAGGCGTCCTAAGTTATACGAACGTGCTTTTCAAGGTGCTAATGTGCATACAGAGTCGTAAGATGTCCTAAGTTGTCGTACGATGTTCAAAGGACTTCGACGATTTCATTACGTTTATTATGGAGTTTTAAGGTTTCGTACGGTGTTGTTAGGTGTTCTTAGGAGTTTTTAGGCGTCCTAAGTTATACGAACGTGCTTTTCAAGGTGCTAATGTGCATACAGTGTCGTAAGATGTCCTAAGTTGTCGGGCGATGTTCAAAAGACTCGGACGAATTCATTAGGTGTATTATGGAGTTTTAAGTTTACGTACGGTACTGTAAGGTGTTGTTAGGAGTTGTGTGGCGTTGTACATTATACCAACATGCTTTTCAAGGTGCGAATGTGGCATACAGAGCCGTAAGATATTCTAAGTTGTCGTACGATGTTTAAATGACTCGGAGGAATTTATTAGCTTTATTATGGAATTTTAAGGTTTCGTACCTTGATGTAAGGTGTTGTTAGGAGTTTTAAGGCGTCCTAAGTTATACGAACGTGCTTTTCAAGGTGCTAATGTGCATACAGTGTCGTAAGATGTCCTAAGTTGTCGGGCGATGTTCACAAGACTCGGACGAATTTATTAGGTGTATTATGGAGTTTTAAGTTTACGTACGGTACTGTAAGGTGTTGTTAGGAGTTGTGTGGCGTTGTACATTATACCAACATGCTTTTCAAGGTGCGAATGTGGCATACAGAGCCGTAAGATATTCTAAGTTGTCGTACGATGTTTAAATGACTCGGAGGAATTTATTAGCTTTAGTATGGAATTTTAAGGTTTCGTACGGTGTTGTTAGGTGTTCTTAGGAGTTTTAAGTCGTCCTAAGTTATACGAACGTGATTTTAAAGGTGCTAATGTGCATACAGTGTCGTAAGATGTCCTAAGTTGTCGTACGATTTTCAAAGGACTTCGACGATTTTATTAGGTTTATTATGGAGTTTTAAGGTTTCGTACGGTGTTGTTAGGTGTTCTTAGGAGATTTAAGGCGTCCTAAGTTATACGAACGTGCTTTTCAAGGTGTTAATGTGCATACAGTGTCGTAAGATGTCCTAAGCTGTCGGGCGTTGTTCAAAAGACTCGGACGAATTCATTAGGTGTATTATGGAGTTTTAAGTTTACGTACGGTACTGTAAGGTGTTGTTAGGAGTTGTGTGGCGTTGTACATTATACCAACATGCTTTTCAAGGTGCGAATGTGGCATACAGAGCCGTAAGATATTCTAAGTTGTCGTACGATGTTTAAATGACTCGGAGGAATTTATTAGCTTTATTATGGAATTTTAAGGTTTCGTACCTTGATGTAAGGTGTTGTTAGGAGTTTTAAGGCGTCCTAAGTTATACGAACGTGCTTTTCAAGGTGCTAATGTGCATACAGTGTCGTAAGATGTCCTAAGTTGTCGGGCGATGTTCACAAGACTCGGACGAATTTATTAGGTGTATTATGGAGTTTTAAGTTTACGTACGGTACTGTAAGGTGTTGTTAGGAGTTGTGTGGCGTTGTACATTATACCAACATGCTTTTCAAGGTGCGAATGTGGCATACAGAGCCGTAAGATATTCTAAGTTGTCGTACGATGTTTAAATGACTCGGAGGAATTTATTAGCTTTAGTATGGAATTTTAAGGTTTCGTACGGTGTTGTTAGGTGTTCTTAGGAGTTTTAAGTCGTCCTAAGTTATACGAACGTGCTTTTAAAGGTGCTAATGTGCATACAGTGTCGTAAGATGTCCTAAGTTGTCGTACGATTTTCAAAGGACTTCGACGATTTTATTAGGTTTATTATGGAGTTTTAAGGTTTCGTACGGTGTTGTTAGGTGTTCTTAGGAGATTTAAGGCGTCCTAAGTTATACGAACGTGCTTTTCAAGGTGTTAATGTGCATACAGTGTCGTAAGATGTCCTAAGCTGTCGGGCGTTGTTCAAAAGACTCGGACGAATTCATTAGGTGTATTATGGAGTTTTAAGTTTACGTACGGTACTGTAAGGTGTTGTTAGGAGTTGTGTGGCGTTGTACATTATACCAACATGCTTTTCAAGGTGCGAATGTGGCATACAGAGCCGTAAGATATTCTAAGTTGTCGTACGATGTTTAAATGACTCGGAGGAATTTATTAGCTTTATTATGGAGTTTTAAGGTTTCGTACTTTGATGTAAGGTGTTGTTAGGAGTTTTAAGGCGTCCTAAGTTATACGAACGTGCTTTTCAATGTGCTAATGTGCATACAGAGTCGTAAGATGTCCTAAGTTGTCGTACGATGTTCAAAGGACTTCGACGATTTCATTAGATTTATTATGGAGTTTTAAGGTTTCGTACGGTGTTGTTAGGTGTTCTTAGGAGTTTTTAGGCGTCCTAAGTTATACGAACGTGCTTTTCAAGGTGCTAATGTGCATACAGTGTCGTAAGATGTCCTAAGTTGTCGGGCGATGTTCAAAAGACTCGGACGAATTCATTAGGTGTATTATGGAGTTTTAAGTTTACGTACGGTACTGTAAGGTGTTGTTAGGAGTTGTGTGGCGTTGTACATTATACCATCATGCTTTTCAAGGTGCGAATGTGGCATACAGAGCCGTAAGAAATTCTAAGTTGCCGTACGATGTTTAAATGACTCGGATGAATTTATTAGCTTTAGTATGGAATTTTAAGGTTTCGTACGGTGTTGTTAGGTGTTCTTAGGAGTTTTAAGGCGTCCTAAGTTATACGAACGTGCTTTTAAATATGCTAATGTGCATACAGTGTCGTAAGATGTCCTAAGTTGTCGTACGATTTTCAAAGGACTTCGACGATTTTATTAGGTTTATTATGGAGTTTTAAGGTTTCGTACGGTGTTGTTAGGTGTTCTTAGGAGTTTTAAGGCGTCCTAAGTTATACGAACGTGCTTTTCAAGGTGTTAATGTGCATACAGTGTCGTAGGATGTCCTAAGTTGTCGGGCGATGTTCAAAAGACTCGGACGAATTCATTAGGTGTATTATGGAGTTTTAAGTTTACGTACGGTACTGTAAGGTGTTGTTAGGAGTTGTGTGGCGTTGTACATTATACCAACATGCTTTTCAAGGTGCGAATGTGGCATACAGAGCCGTAAGATATTCTAAGTTGTCGTACGATGTTTAAATGACTCGGAGGAATTTATTAGCTTTATTATGGAATTTTAAGGTTTCGTACCTTGATGTAAGGTGTTGTTAGGAGTTTTAAGGCGTCCTAAGTTATACGAACGTGCTTTTCAAGGTGCTAATGTGCATACAGAGTCGTAAGATGTCCTAAGTTGTCGTACGATGTTCAAAGGACTTCGACGATTTCATTAGGTTTATTATGGAGTTTTAAGGTTTCGTACGGTGTTGTTAGGTGTTCTTAGGAGTTTTTAGGCGTCCTAAGTTATACGAACGTGCTTTTCAAGGTGCTAATGTGCATACAGTGTCGTAAGATGTCCTAAGTTGTCGGGCGATGTTCAAAGGACTTCGACGATTTCATTAGGTTTATTATGGAGTTTTAAGGTTTCGTACGGTGTTGTTAGGTGTTCTTAGGAGTTTTTAGGCGTCCTAAGTTATACGAATGTGTTTTTCAAGGTGCTAATGTGCATACAGTGTCGTAAGATGTCCTAAGTTGTCGGGCGATGTTCAAAAGACTCGGACGAATTTATTAGGTGTATTATGGAGTTTTAAGTTTACGTACGGTACTGTAAGGTGTTGTTAGGAGTTGTGTGGCGTTGTACATTATACCAACATGCTTTTCAAGGTGCGAATGTGGCATACAGAGCCGTAAGATATTCTAAGTTGTCGTACGATGTTTAAATGACTCGGAGGAATTTATTAGCTTTAGTATGGAATTTTAAGGTTTCGTACGGTGTTGTTAGGTGTTCTTAGGAGTTTTAAGGCGTCCTAAGTTATACGAACGTGCTTTTAAATGTGCTAATGTGCATACAGTGTCGTAAGATGTCCTAAGTTGTCGTACGATGTTCAAAGGACTTCGACGATTTTATTAGGTTTATTATGGAGTTTTAAGGTTTCGTACGGTGTTGTTAGGTGTTCTTAGGAGTTTTAAGGCGTCCTAAGTTATACGAACGTGCTTTTAAAGGTGCTAATGTGCATACAGAGTCGTAAGATGTCCTAAGTTGTCGTACGATGTTCAAAGGACTTCGACGATTTCATTAGGTTTATTATGGAGTTTTAAGGTTTCGTACGGTGTTGTTAGGTGTTCTTAGGAGTTTTTAGGCGTCCTAAGTTATACGAACGTGCTTTTAAAGGTGCTAATGTGCATACAGTGTCGTAAGATGTCCTAAGTTGTCGTACGATTTTCAAAGGACTTCGACGATTTTATTAGGTTTATTATGGAGTTTTAAGGTTTCGTACGGTGTTGTTAGGTGTTCTTAGGAGATTTAAGGCGTCCTAAGTTATACGAACGTGCTTTTCAAGGTGTTAATGTTCATACAGTGTCGTAAGATGTCCTAAGTTGTCGGGCGTTGTTCAAAAGACTCGGACGAATTCATTAGGTGTATTATGGAGTTTTAAGTTTACGTACGGTACTGTAAGGTGTTGTTAGGAGTTGTGTGGCGTTGTACATTATACCAACATGCTTTTCAAGGTGCGAATGTGGCATACAGAGCCGTAAGATATTCTAAGTTGTCGTACGATGTTTAAATGACTCGGAGGAATTTATTAGCTTTATTATGGAGTTTTAAGGTTTCGTACCTTGATGTAAGGTGTTGTTAGGAGTTTTAAGGCGTCCTAAGTTATACGAACGTGCTTTTCAATGTGCTAATGTGCATACAGAGTCGTAAGATGTCCTAAGTTGTCGTACGATGTTCAAAGGACTTCGACGATTTCATTAGATTTATTATGGAGTTTTAAGGTTTCGTACGGTGTTGTTAGGTGTTCTTAGGAGTTTTTAGGCGTCCTAAGTTATACGAACGTGCTTTTCAAGGTGCTAATGTGCATACAGTGTCGTAAGATGTCCTAAGTTGTCGGGCGATGTTCAAAAGACTCGGACGAATTCATTAGGTGTATTATGGAGTTTTAAGTTTACGTACGGTACTGTAAGGTGTTGTTAGGAGTTGTGTGGCGTTGTACATTATACCATCATGCTTTTCAAGGTGCGAATGTGGCATACAGAGCCGTAAGAAATTCTAAGTTGCCGTACGATGTTTAAATGACTCGGATGAATTTATTAGCTTTAGTATGGAATTTTAAGGTTTCGTACGGTGTTGTTAGGTGTTCTTAGGAGTTTTAAGGCGTCCTAAGTTATACGAACGTGCTTTTAAATATGCTAATGTGCATACAGTGTCGTAAGATGTCCTAAGTTGTCGTACGATTTTCAAAGGACTTCGACGATTTTATTAGGTTTATTATGGAGTTTTAAGGTTTCGTACGGTGTTGTTAGGTGTTCTTAGGAGTTTTAAGGCGTCCTAAGTTATACGAACGTGCTTTTCAAGGTGTTAATGTGCATACAGTGTCGTAGGATGTCCTAAGTTGTCGGGCGATGTTCAAAAGACTCGGACGAATTCATTAGGTGTATTATGGAGTTTTAAGTTTACGTACGGTACTGTAAGGTGTTGTTAGGAGTTGTGTGGCGTTGTACATTATACCAACATGCTTTTCAAGGTGCGAATGTGGCATACAGAGCCGTAAGATATTCTAAGTTGTCGTACGATGTTTAAATGACTCGGAGGAATTTATTAGCTTTATTATGGAATTTTAAGGTTTCGTACCTTGATGTAAGGTGTTGTTAGGAGTTTTAAGGCGTCCTAAGTTATACGAACGTGCTTTTCAAGGTGCTAATGTGCATACAGAGTCGTAAGATGTCCTAAGTTGTCGTACGATGTTCAAAGGACTTCGACGATTTCATTAGGTTTATTATGGAGTTTTAAGGTTTCGTACGGTGTTGTTAGGTGTTCTTAGGAGTTTTTAGGCGTCCTAAGTTATACGAACGTGCTTTTCAAGGTGCTAATGTGCATACAGTGTCGTAAGATGTCCTAAGTTGTCGGGCGATGTTCAAAGGACTTCGACGATTTCATTAGGTTTATTATGGAGTTTTAAGGTTTCGTACGGTGTTGTTAGGTGTTCTTAGGAGTTTTTAGGCGTCCTAAGTTATACGAATGTGTTTTTCAAGGTGCTAATGTGCATACAGTGTCGTAAGATGTCCTAAGTTGTCGGGCGATGTTCAAAAGACTCGGACGAATTTATTAGGTGTATTATGGAGTTTTAAGTTTACGTACGGTACTGTAAGGTGTTGTTAGGAGTTGTGTGGCGTTGTACATTATACCAACATGCTTTTCAAGGTGCGAATGTGGCATACAGAGCCGTAAGATATTCTAAGTTGTCGTACGATGTTTAAATGACTCGGAGGAATTTATTAGCTTTAGTATGGAATTTTAAGGTTTCGTACGGTGTTGTTAGGTGTTCTTAGGAGTTTTAAGGCGTCCTAAGTTATACGAACGTGCTTTTAAATGTGCTAATGTGCATACAGTGTCGTAAGATGTCCTAAGTTGTCGTACGATGTTCAAAGGACTTCGACGATTTTATTAGGTTTATTATGGAGTTTTAAGGTTTCGTACGGTGTTGTTAGGTGTTCTTAGGAGTTTTAAGGCGTCCTAAGTTATACGAACGTGCTTTTAAAGGTGCTAATGTGCATACAGAGTCGTAAGATGTCCTAAGTTGTCGTACGATGTTCAAAGGACTTCGACGATTTCATTAGGTTTATTATGGAGTTTTAAGGTTTCGTACGGTGTTGTTAGGTGTTCTTAGGAGTTTTTAGGCGTCCTAAGTTATACGAACGTGCTTTTAAAGGTGCTAATGTGCATACAGTGTCGTAAGATGTCCTAAGTTGTCGTACGATTTTCAAAGGACTTCGACGATTTTATTAGGTTTATTATGGAGTTTTAAGGTTTCGTACGGTGTTGTTAGGTGTTCTTAGGAGATTTAAGGCGTCCTAAGTTATACGAACGTGCTTTTCAAGGTGTTAATGTTCATACAGTGTCGTAAGATGTCCTAAGTTGTCGGGCGTTGTTCAAAAGACTCGGACGAATTCATTAGGTGTATTATGGAGTTTTAAGTTTACGTACGGTACTGTAAGGTGTTGTTAGGAGTTGTGTGGCGTTGTACATTATACCAACATGCTTTTCAAGGTGCGAATGTGGCATACAGAGCCGTAAGATATTCTAAGTTGTCGTACGATGTTTAAATGACTCGGAGGAATTTATTAGCTTTATTATGGAGTTTTAAGGTTTCGTACCTTGATGTAAGGTGTTGTTAGGAGTTTTAAGGCGTCCTAAGTTATACGAACGTGCTTTTCAATGTGCTAATGTGCATACAGAGTCGTAAGATGTCCTAAGTTGTCGTACGATGTTCAAAGGACTTCGACGATTTCATTAGATTTATTATGGAGTTTTAAGGTTTCGTACGGTGTTGTTAGGTGTTCTTAGGAGTTTTTAGGCGTCCTAAGTTATACGAACGTGCTTTTCAAGGTGCTAATGTGCATACAGTGTCGTAAGATGTCCTAAGTTGTCGGGCGATGTTCAAAAGACTCGGACGAATTCATTAGGTGTATTATGGAGTTTTAAGTTTACGTACGGTACTGTAAGGTGTTGTTAGGAGTTGTGTGGCGTTGTACATTATACCATCATGCTTTTCAAGGTGCGAATGTGGCATACAGAGCCGTAAGAAATTCTAAGTTGCCGTACGATGTTTAAATGACTCGGATGAATTTATTAGCTTTAGTATGGAATTTTAAGGTTTCGTACGGTGTTGTTAGGTGTTCTTAGGAGTTTTAAGGCGTCCTAAGTTATACGAACGTGCTTTTAAATATGCTAATGTGCATACAGTGTCGTAAGATGTCCTAAGTTGTCGTACGATTTTCAAAGGACTTCGACGATTTTATTAGGTTTATTATGGAGTTTTAAGGTTTCGTACGGTGTTGTTAGGTGTTCTTAGGAGTTTTAAGGCGTCCTAAGTTATACGAACGTGCTTTTCAAGGTGTTAATGTGCATACAGTGTCGTAGGATGTCCTAAGTTGTCGGGCGATGTTCAAAAGACTCGGACGAATTCATTAGGTGTATTATGGAGTTTTAAGTTTACGTACGGTACTGTAAGGTGTTGTTAGGAGTTGTGTGGCGTTGTACATTATACCAACATGCTTTTCAAGGTGCGAATGTGGCATACAGAGCCGTAAGATATTCTAAGTTGTCGTACGATGTTTAAATGACTCGGAGGAATTTATTAGCTTTATTATGGAATTTTAAGGTTTCGTACCTTGATGTAAGGTGTTGTTAGGAGTTTTAAGGCGTCCTAAGTTATACGAACGTGCTTTTCAAGGTGCTAATGTGCATACAGAGTCGTAAGATGTCCTAAGTTGTCGTACGATGTTCAAAGGACTTCGACGATTTCATTAGGTTTATTATGGAGTTTTAAGGTTTCGTACGGTGTTGTTAGGTGTTCTTAGGAGTTTTTAGGCGTCCTAAGTTATACGAACGTGCTTTTCAAGGTGCTAATGTGCATACAGTGTCGTAAGATGTCCTAAGTTGTCGGGCGATGTTCAAAGGACTTCGACGATTTCATTAGGTTTATTATGGAGTTTTAAGGTTTCGTACGGTGTTGTTAGGTGTTCTTAGGAGTTTTTAGGCGTCCTAAGTTATACGAATGTGTTTTTCAAGGTGCTAATGTGCATACAGTGTCGTAAGATGTCCTAAGTTGTCGGGCGATGTTCAAAAGACTCGGACGAATTTATTAGGTGTATTATGGAGTTTTAAGTTTACGTACGGTACTGTAAGGTGTTGTTAGGAGTTGTGTGGCGTTGTACATTATACCAACATGCTTTTCAAGGTGCGAATGTGGCATACAGAGCCGTAAGATATTCTAAGTTGTCGTACGATGTTTAAATGACTCGGAGGAATTTATTAGCTTTAGTATGGAATTTTAAGGTTTCGTACGGTGTTGTTAGGTGTTCTTAGGAGTTTTAAGGCGTCCTAAGTTATACGAACGTGCTTTTAAATGTGCTAATGTGCATACAGTGTCGTAAGATGTCCTAAGTTGTCGTACGATGTTCAAAGGACTTCGACGATTTTATTAGGTTTATTATGGAGTTTTAAGGTTTCGTACGGTGTTGTTAGGTGTTCTTAGGAGTTTTAAGGCGTCCTAAGTTATACGAACGTGCTTTTAAAGGTGCTAATGTGCATACAGAGTCGTAAGATGTCCTAAGTTGTCGTACGATGTTCAAAGGACTTCGACGATTTCATTAGGTTTATTATGGAGTTTTAAGGTTTCGTACGGTGTTGTTAGGTGTTCTTAGGAGTTTTTAGGCGTCCTAAGTTATACGAACGTGCTTTTAAAGGTGCTAATGTGCATACAGTGTCGTAAGATGTCCTAAGTTGTCGTACGATTTTCAAAGGACTTCGACGATTTTATTAGGTTTATTATGGAGTTTTAAGGTTTCGTACGGTGTTGTTAGGTGTTCTTAGGAGATTTAAGGCGTCCTAAGTTATACGAACGTGCTTTTCAAGGTGTTAATGTTCATACAGTGTCGTAAGATGTCCTAAGTTGTCGGGCGTTGTTCAAAAGACTCGGACGAATTCATTAGGTGTATTATGGAGTTTTAAGTTTACGTACGGTACTGTAAGGTGTTGTTAGGAGTTGTGTGGCGTTGTACATTATACCAACATGCTTTTCAAGGTGCGAATGTGGCATACTGTAACAATCCCGGTTTTTGGGCCCGGAAATTTTTTTTTTTAAAAACCCATTGGGCTCGGCCCAACCATCATTAGACTTAGGCCCCTCTTAAAATATTAGGCTTGGCCCAACCCTTATTGGGCTTAGGCCCAACTTAGATTATGGGCTTGGCCCATGTATGTTTACGATAAGTACCGATGACGAAACCCGTCATATTAAATACCCGGATACGCGTAGAAATTTATTTTTACTACCATGAGTTAGATAGACTTCTCCCCACTAGTACCTTTAGCATTACCAAATATTAGGATATATAATTTAAATTACACTTATAACATACGATAGGCAACAAATTAGTAAAGATACAAATTTTATTAACCTAATAGCCACTAGACAACCTTGTACACATATATAAATATATACATGCATACGTACAAATGCATATATATATATATGTGATCATACACAAAACTTATATAATTATCAAAACCAATAAAGTCCCATACAAACACATAAATAAATACTTGCACCCTAGTCTCCAAACTTATAAAAACCAACACCCACATTATATAAAAATCAACCCATTCAACATATATAACCACACATGCATACGTAAATATACATGCATATATATATATATAAATTTAACAAATCCATTAAATAAACACCTACACATATTTATACAAATACCATACAATATTTACCACCATACAACCATTATTATTTACCCTACATAATAAACACACATATATACATACACATATCATACGTACACACACACACACATATATATATGTATAATTTATAAAATCTCTAACTAAAACTTATAAACTAAACTACCATCTTATAAAATACAACTAACCATTTTATAAAATACAAAAGAAATAAAATAAATATATAATACTTACATGACTTGTCCACATCCATGCACCTAGCCATACTACCTATACTATTTGTCACCCTAACACCCAACACCACCCCCCCTAATAACCAATGCATGGCCATAACTTCAACCAACTCTTCACTCAATCAACTAACCACAATCTCACACTAACCCACACAAGATTTTGTTCACTCTTCTCTCCCTTCTCCTCTCCATTTCAGCCGAACACCACCCCCACACCCCTCACTTCACTTCATTTTTCAACTACACTTCACACACACAACCAAAACTCTCTCTAACACTTTCTCCTAACCATCAAACACCCTCTCCACCTCAAGAAATCAGTAACTTAGCCTCTAACCAGCTGCAAGGGACGACCAACAGCACCAAAACAAGGACCAAGAGAAGCCACGAGTCCAACGAAACCAACAACCGAGCAACCAAAGCAAGAACCGTTCATCCTACGAAGAAGCACGTTGAGACCAGCCCACTTCCAGCCCTTTCCAGTCGAGTTCCAGCTTCCCACCTGACCTCTTTACCATCCCAAGTGCACCCACACTCACTCTCCAACTCAAGGTAACGGGAAAACACCCGAAAATGCACTATACGCGAACAAAACGTTCATTTTTACACTCAAAGAATACCAACACTTCCCATATACTTTTGAACACCTTCAAACACTCATTTTTCAGTAACATAAGTATTAAAAACCATAAAACCATTTTCTAAATAAAAATATACAAGTTTGACTAAAATAGTCAAACTATACACTTTATTTTGAGAAAAACAACAACACCCAACTAACAACCTTGAAAACATGATTTCATATTTTCTGGAGCTTCTTTATAATAAAATATGGTTACAAAATAAATTTCATGATTTTTGGAGTTGTACATTAATTATTATGCATTTTTGAATATTAAAAATGGATAAATACACTAATATTCACAAAAACGTATGGGGAGTATAAAAATACAAAAAAATTGTTATCTTACTGTTATAAATATGTGTATAGGTGAATATTACTTATTATGATTGATTGTTGATGGGTGTACATAAAAATTGAACAATAAACGAAACTAAAATGTACAAAACAACGAAAATACCAAAAATGTAAAAATACCAAATTTTTATTATCTCAGTAGCTTAAATATGTTAAAAATAAGTTAGGAAATAAATTTCATAATTTTGCAAAAAAGAATGTAATTACTACGAATTTTTGAATGTTTAATGGGATTAAAATACAAAAATTCGTATAAAATAATTAAGGACACTTAGGGCCAAACTTAAAGAACCTAAACTCATATATGGGTATAAAATAACTATTCTAAGACCTAAAATGTTACCAAGGACCCTCTAAGCATAAAACGTAATCTTAACCGAACCGAACGCGTTAAAAACACGAAACCCAACGAAACAAGAAAAATCTGATATTTAATAATTCCAGAAGCTTTTATATATAAAAACTAATTATCTCAACAAGTTTCATAATTTTTATAAGCCTAACCTATTTATTATAAATTTTTGAATATAAAAGACTAAGTAAATGGTAAAAAGCACAAAAATTAGAAAAATACCTTTTAATCAAAAATACCACTTTTTATTATTTACTTAACCCAATGAAGTATTTTAAAGAATAAAAATGTTTAAAAAGATGTTTTGTAAATAAATCGTTCATACGTCGGTTACACACGCGTTAAAATACGAAAATGACCAACGAACCTTAAAACTCAACTTTTGGACCATAAAGCACTTAGTTACTGATTAAATAAGCTATAACCAAAATTTCAACAATTTAGGAAGTACCAACTATTTTATACAAATTATTTAAGTTTAAAAACCCGTAAACCGACAACTACTAAAATAATTTGTAGAAAATAATTGAAACACCTAAAAACCATGAAACACCATATATTACAGTAACTAAGACCCCTTTTACATAGTATAAAAGCCCAAGATCAAAATAAGCTCAAAAACCCAAATCATAACCCGACACGTAATGATTTACCGCAACCGGAGAAACCGGTGAACTCGAAATCTACCCCGAACTTGATAAACACCTTAAGAACAGTAGTTTAACCTTAAAATATGTATAAGACCAATACACAACGCTAACACACCTAGAAATGAGAAGTTATAACCAAAAACCTAACTTTAGGGCTAAAAGTGTCAATATAACAAAGTTGAGGGACTAAAAGCGACAACACTCAAACTTTCTGATTTTTATGAAAAATAAGTAAATACTTACTGAATTAAACTAAAATAATATAGATTTAAGTATTAAAACAAGAACGAACCAACGAGAACACAAAAACGACTATAAAACCGAAAGACAAACGCACCCGTTATGGAACGCACGTAGACTTATATATTTTAGAATCTAACTTGATTAAACTAAACATAGGAAGTCCGCTAGGAGGTAGGACTCTCACGCAAACCATTATCTAGGAAGTTCTTGAGCAAGCTACAGGTGAGTTCATGAACCCCCTTTTTACATAATACTTTTGGGGCTGATACATACCTACTAAACTTGTTTATATAAACTAATTTTCATGGTGTAACACATCTGCTACTTGTCCCCGAACGTTGGTACAACTTTCGGTAGCCATTAACTTCTTGCAGGAGCCCTTTGATATGTGAATAGTACTATTTGGGAATCCCCCGCGTACAGTGGCATACCCCCCACTGAGGTTGAAAACCGTTACGCCACATGTTCAATGAAACGTTGGTGCTTAGCAGAGCACGTTAGCCCACTTTGGGTTAGGGGACTATTATTTATTGTATTCGGGTTGGGTATAATCCGAACAGGTTTGGCTACATATATTGTCGACCGTACACCATAAAATATAATGTTTTAGTGTCATAATTTTTACTAACCCATGAGCTCACCAACTTTATGTTGACGTATTTTTGGGTATGTATTTCAGGTATTTAGATGATTTATCGATGGAAGTATACAACTAGACTTTATAACATTGGATGTGCATTTAGACACGGTTGATAGCTTTAGAAGACCCTGGTTAGAAGAAACACGCAAAGATTATAGACAAATTATAGAGGAAGACTACTTGGGAATAGTATACCAACTAGTCTCACTGCTTTTGTTAGAGTTTACTATTGTACCCTTTGTTGTACACTTAGAATACACTGATATTACGTGTAAACCTATGGCCCACTATCAATGCATACATAGTTTCCGCTGTGTTTTATTGGATATTCAATCGTCACGGCCCACCCCCTTGGTCGGGGTGTGACAGATTGGTATCAGAGCCAAAGGTTAGCGCGAATTAGGAATCCCTCTTAGGAAATTCCTAGGCCCTACCAAAACCCCTTAGGGACACTTAAGACATTGGACATGTAAGATTACTTTGACTTCCGCCTAAGATAAGTAATACATTTATACTTAAGATCAACCGATAGGACTCTAAGAGTTGCCTTTTTGGACTTTAAGTGTTTAGAGAATTTAAGATTTGATTTCAGAATATGTGTATACTCTAGGATGCTTGCTTCTACAACTTTTGCACACATAACTAGTGAAAATCACAAGCAAGAACAAAACTACTAAACACAAGAATTTACATGTATGACTACAATGGGAGAATACTAGAATGCCATGTGAGGTAAATTAACAATTACGGTCCGGAACGTAATGGTGAATTTACAGGCACATGAGCATTTGAGGAAATCCTAATGAGTCACCAAAAGTTAAGACATGGAAACAACTATATAAAAAAAAAACCAAGAGAAATTTAAAACAAAGGTCGAACAAATATTTCCGACAAATAACCATTACACGTATCGCAGATTAGACCCTTAACAACTTTATTCAGAATTATATCTACTTGGACACGAAGTTCCCGTCATTATTTCGTTGAGACGATAACCGTTCTTGGAAACCATAAAATCTCATTCCTTCAAAAAACTTTGGAATTCTCATTGAAAATGTTTTATGGACCCTTCTTATATCTCAACCGCAATCATGACACATAGCTTGTACACCATCATTATCTTTTGACAACTCTTCTTATAAGTCATATGTAATGTATCTTATTGTTCAATTCCCCCTAGCCTACTAGGAAAACCTTATGCTAAACTTCAAAAAATAGGTTGCTACAACAAACTCATTACCATAAGTAACGAAGGTTTATCGCTCTCTAATTCTCTGTTAGGACCCTTCACTAAAACCCAATCCTTTTCTTAATCCCCCCCCCCTAAAAGATTTAATAAGCCGATTACACCTATACGCCCAACATAATACGTTATACTAGTACTAACAACGAGTGTCTCTCACTCCCTCGAACATTCAATGGATGACTTTCATTCCCACTAACAAACCGCTAATCACCTATCCGCGTTCTTGGCTAGCATTACCCACTATGACCATTACCCCAAACCAATCATCTCACTCTAGACTTTAAAGTGATTGCTTCAATGAAGGATATGCACGAGTAATGGACAGACAGGAATGATGGACATGAAAAAAAAATGCATATGCATTAGTGATGTAAGTGCAAGAATGATAGACATACAGAGATGATAGAGACAACAAGACCGTCTTGTTATCATACCTTGTATGATAAAGTAGGTTTCCTAGCTGGCCGTCCCCATTCTCTTGCATATGCGGACCAACCACCCGAGACGATAAACATTTGCTACAAGGTGAATAAAGAGGATATGTAACATAAGATTAACTCCTAGCATTAAGAACTATTCTAACTTATCCGAATCTCCCATAGAATAAATTTCTAACATTATACTTTAGGATTAGGACCAACTTTATCTTCCCACTTCATCGAAAATTTCTCAACTCGTGTATAAGAAACTACAATAAGCAGAAGCTATTCGTTTTATTAGTGGACAGCCTTCAATGCATACTATATAATCACAAATAGAAATACAATTGGATCGTCTCGAAGGTTGACCTAACCTAGGTTCAAATATGGTGTAATTATTAAGAATGTTCGTTACAATTCGGCACTTGAAGATAACAACTAATGTCGCTCTCAAAAGGCGGAGAAATAAAGTAAGAATAGTTGCAGGGAAGATGATTATGGACACACGCCTTTTAGTAAACTAGTTAATCCATACAGCGAGTTGTATTCCTTATGCTACCAACAATGGAAAACACCTTCAGAACACAACTCATAGGATAAAGGAAGCTCCTTAGGGCCTTTTAAGTTAATATCAAGGGATGCCTAAGGTAGGTTGAGAGCGGCTACTTACATTGGAAAATAATACGACGCAAGCAAATTAAATATGGAATCGACCTAGTAGTGGAAAAGACATGATAAGACTATTAACTTCTAAGTATCGTTTTCGGAAGCTACAAGATGAATGTGAATATAGTTAGTGGAACCTTCCAAAAATCCTACCCATTCTTCTTTCGTTCCTACTCAGATAAAATTCACTTATTACTTTGGATGTAGACCGTAAATGACGCTCCCTTATTCATAAAATACTCTGAACCCTCATCACCCCTATGAGTAAGTTATAAGGTCCAACGTGTGCGAAACACAATTATGACGATAATACATAGGGATAGACCCGCGAACCTAAAGCTAACCTTAGAGAAAATTCGCCTCTACGAACTTATCCCCCACATCAAAGTTGCTTACATCACCATGTAAACGTTTACTAGCAACTCTTTCTAAACCGTTATCATTCAAATAGAGAATACAACACCGTGGATGCTAATTCCAAAAAAAAAAAAAAAAAAAAAAGGTCAACCTAAACTTATACAAAAAAAACTCCTACAGTGGCACAAAGATAATGAGAAAAGCACTTTGTATATACTCTAACCCCTTCTAAATCTTAACTATATACCTTCATGGACACTTACTTACCTTCATCTCCAATAATCCCTTAAAACGACTCAATACTTAGCATATGGAACTTCCGTTGTCATCAACGAACTAGCCTCTCTACGTCGTATCTTGCGGGAACGATTTGTGAACGAATTACCTTTCCGTACCCCTATTAAATTTATCGAATTATGTAATCCCGATTAGGAAGACCGTGCGAAGAATTTTGTATATCCGGACATGCAGAATCCAAAATCATTACTTCCTCAAAACTTAAATCATTTTCCATTTGTAACCCGACGCCACACTAGTTGAAATTTCTATCGTATCTACTCAATATAGGAGTGCCACTAACCCCTTAGTAAAAACCCGTCCCTTAGATACCTAAAATGAGTAGTCGAATCCTTCTTAATCTACGCTCTTGATGTTACTCATCCTTGTAACTTCTATTTAAAATTTTAAAACCTCGAAAATACCTTTAGCTTGCGGACTACTTCTACTATCTCAAGCGTAACTCAAAAAAAAAAAAAAACAGCCTAGAACACATCTTCGATCATATATGCTGAAGAGACGACAATGAAGAAGAATAGAACTACTCGACGCCCAGGACAGAGAGATACAATACCATCTAGGTGAAACGCATGTGGTTGACGCCATTTAGAGTAGAAAAGAAAGGAACAAGACCCCTTGGAATGTGCACTTTAAGGATTACAACTCGATAAGACTCGACAACCCAAATACGAGACACCCAGTAGGAAGTTCCTACTAAGGAGAAGCCTAAGAATCAGGAGTTGAACGTATTAAAGGAGTCGTTCATAGTATGAAACGAATTAATGTGATAAGACAACACCATACCAAATCGCTTATCAGTACACAAGGTTATTATGTGCATCTTATGTGTTTACGTGCATTTTAGAAAACCTCATACTTAGAGAGTAACGTAGTACTAAGATACCAACTCGACCATAATTTAGAGGACAACACCGAGGAAAAACAATAGGGAACCCATAGCGGATATGAACTAGTCACTTCTACAAGAAAACGTAGACCAAATCCTTAGTTAGTAGAACAATGATTATGTGCTTTTTATGTGTTTATGTTCATACTTGCAAGCGTATTTCTAGCAAGATAACTTGACGTTAAATAACCAACCTTAATTTAATTTCGAGGACGAAATTCTTATAAGTAGGGGAGGATGTAACAATCCCGGTTTTTGGGCCCGGAAATTTTTTTTTTAAAAACCCATTGGGCTCGGCCCAACCATCATTAGACTTAGGCCCCTCTTAAAATATTAGGCTTGGCCCAACCCTTATTGGGCTTAGGCCCAACTTAGATTATGGGCTTGGCCCATGTATGTTTACGATAAGTACCGATGACGAAACCCGTCATATTAAATACCCGGATACGCGTAGAAATTTATTTTTACTACCATGAGTTAGATAGACTTCTCCCCACTAGTACCTTTAGCATTACCAAATATTAGGATATATAATTTAAATTACACTTATAACATACGATAGGCAACAAATTAGTAAAGATACAAATTTTATTAACCTAATAGCCACTAGACAACCTTGTACACATATATAAATATATACATGCATACGTACAAATGCATATATATATATATGTGATCATACACAAAACTTATATAATTATCAAAACCAATAAAGTCCCATACAAACACATAAATAAATACTTGCACCCTAGTCTCCAAACTTATAAAAACCAACACCCACATTATATAAAAATCAACCCATTCAACATATATAACCACACATGCATACGTAAATATACATGCATATATGTATATATAAATTTAACAAATCCATTAAATAAACACCTACACATATTTATACAAATACCATACAATATTTACCACCATACAACCATTATTATTTACCCTACATAATAAACACACATATATACATACACATATCATACGTACACACACACACACATATATATATGTATAATTTATAAAATCTCTAACTAAAACTTATAAACTAAACTACCATCTTATAAAATACAACTAACCATTTTATAAAATACAAAAGAAATAAAATAAATATATAATACTTACATGACTTGTCCACATCCATGCACCTAGCCATACTACCTATACTATTTGTCACCCTAACACCCAACACCACCCCCCCTAATAACCAATGCATGGCCATAACTTCAACCAACTCTTCACTCAATCAACTAACCACAATCTCACACTAACCCACACAAGATTTTGTTCACTCTTCTCTCCCTTCTCCTCTCCATTTCAGCCGAACACCACCCCCACACCCCTCACTTCACTTCATTTTTCAACTACACTTCACACACACAACCAAAACTCTCTCTAACACTTTCTCCTAACCATCAAACACCCTCTCCACCTCAAGAAATCAGTAACTTAGCCTCTAACCAGCTGCAAGGGACGACCAACAGCACCAAAACAAGGACCAAGAGAAGCCACGAGTCCAACGAAACCAACAACCGAGCAACCAAAGCAAGAACCGTTCATCCTACGAAGAAGCACGTTGAGACCAGCCCACTTCCAGCCCTTTCCAGTCGAGTTCCAGCTTCCCACCTGACCTCTTTACCATCCCAAGTGCACCCACACTCACTCTCCAACTCAAGGTAACGGGAAAACACCCGAAAATGCACTATACGCGAACAAAACGTTCATTTTTACACTCAAAGAATACCAACACTTCCCATATACTTTTGAACACCTTCAAACACTCATTTTTCAGTAACATAAGTATTAAAAACCATAAAACCATTTTCTAAATAAAAATATACAAGTTTGACTAAAATAGTCAAACTATACACTTTATTTTGAGAAAAACAACAACACCCAACTAACAACCTTGAAAACATGATTTCATATTTTCTGGAGCTTCTTTATAATAAAATATGGTTACAAAATAAATTTCATGATTTTTGGAGTTGTACATTAATTATTATGCATTTTTGAATATTAAAAATGGATAAATACACTAATATTCACAAAAACGTATGGGGAGTATAAAAATACAAAAAATTGTTATCTTACTGTTATAAATATGTGTATAGGTGAATATTACTTATTATGATTGATTGTTGATGGGTGTACATAAAAATTGAACAATAAACGAAACTAAAATGTACAAAACAACGAAAATACCAAAAATGTAAAAATACCAAATTTTTATTATCTCAGTAGCTTAAATATGTTAAAAATAAGTTAGGAAATAAATTTCATAATTTTGCAAAAAAGAATGTAATTACTACGAATTTTTGAATGTTTAATGGGATTAAAATACAAAAATTCGTATAAAATAATTAAGGACACTTAGGGCCAAACTTAAAGAACCTAAACTCATATATGGGTATAAAATAACTATTCTAAGACCTAAAATGTTACCAAGGACCCTCTAAGCATAAAACGTAATCTTAACCGAACCGAACGCGTTAAAAACACGAAACCCAACGAAACAAGAAAAATCTGATATTTAATAATTCCAGAAGCTTTTATATATAAAAACTAATTATCTCAACAAGTTTCATAATTTTTATAAGCCTAACCTATTTATTATAAATTTTTGAATATAAAAGACTAAGTAAATGGTAAAAAGCACAAAAATTAGAAAAATACCTTTTAATCAGAAATACCACTTTTTATTATTTACTTAACCCAATGAAGTATTTTAAAGAATAAAAATGTTTAAAAAGATGTTTTGTAAATAAATCGTTCATACGTCGGTTACACACGCGTTAAAATACGAAAATGACCAACGAACCTTAAAACTCAACTTTTGGACCATAAAGCACTTAGTTACTGATTAAATAAGCTATAACCAAAATTTCAACAATTTAGGAAGTACCAACTATTTTATACAAATTATTTAAGTTTAAAAACCCGTAAACCGACAACTACTAAAATAATTTGTAGAAAATAATTGAAACACCTAAAAACCATGAAACACCATATATTACAGTAACTAAGACCCCTTTTACATAGTATAAAAGCCCAAGATCAAAATAAGCTCAAAAACCCAAATCATAACCCGACACGTAATGATTTACCGCAACCGGAGAAACCGGTGAACTCGAAATCTACCCCGAACTTGATAAACACCTTAAGAACAGTAGTTTAACCTTAAAATATGTATAAGACCAATACACAACGCTAACACACCTAGAAATGAGAAGTTATAACCAAAAACCTAACTTTAGGGCTAAAAGTGTCAATATAACAAAGTTGAGGGACTAAAAGCGACAACACTCAAACTTTCTGATTTTTATGAAAAATAAGTAAATACTTACTGAATTAAACTAAAATAATATAGATTTAAGTATTAAAACAAGAACGAACCAACGAGAACACAAAAACGACTATAAAACCGAAAGACAAACGCACCCGTTATGGAACGCACGTAGACTTATATATTTTAGAATCTAACTTGATTAAACTAAACATAGGAAGTCCGCTAGGAGGTAGGACTCTCACGCAAACCATTATCTAGGAAGTTCTTGAGCAAGCTACAGGTGAGTTCATGAACCCCCTTTTTACATAATACTTTTGGGGCTGATACATACCTACTAAACTTGTTTATATAAACTAATTTTCATGGTGTAACACATCTGCTACTTGTCCCCGAACGTTGGTACAACTTTCGGTAGCCATTAACTTCTTGCAGGAGCCCTTTGATATGTGAATAGTACTATTTGGGAATCCCCCCGCGTACAGTGGCATACCCCCCACTGAGGTTGAAAACCGTTACGCCACATGTTCAATGAAACGTTGGTGCTTAGCAGAGCACGTTAGCCCACTTTGGGTTAGGGGACTATTATTTATTGTATTCGGGTTGGGTATAATCCGAACAGGTTTGGCTACATATATTGTCGACCGTACACCATAAAATATAATGTTTTAGTGTCATAATTTTTACTAACCCATGAGCTCACCAACTTTATGTTGACGTATTTTTGGGTATGTATTTCAGGTATTTAGATGATTTATCGATGGAAGTATACAACTAGACTTTATAACATTGGATGTGCATTTAGACACGGTTGATAGCTTTAGAAGACCCTGGTTAGAAGAAACACGCAAAGATTATAGACAAATTATAGAGGAAGACTACTTGGGAATAGTATACCAACTAGTCTCACTGCTTTTGTTAGAGTTTACTATTGTACCCTTTGTTGTACACTTAGAATACACTGATATTACGTGTAAACCTATGGCCCACTATCAATGCATACATAGTTTCCGCTGTGTTTTATTGGATATTCAATCGTCACGGCCCACCCCCTTGGTCGGGGTGTGACACATACAGAGCCGTAAGATATTCTAAGTTGTCGTACGATGTTTAAATGACTCGGAGGAATTTATTAGCTTTATTATGGAATTTTAAGGTTTCGTACCTTGATGTAAGGTGTTGTTAGGAGTTTTAAGGCGTCCTAAGTTATACGAACGTGCTTTTCAAGGTGCTAATGTGCATACAGAGTCGTAAGATGTCCTAAGTTGTCGTACGATGTTCAAAGGACTTCGACGATTTCATTACGTTTATTATGGAGTTTTAAGGTTTCGTACGGTGTTGTTAGGTGTTCTTAGGAGTTTTTAGGCGTCCTAAGTTATACGAACGTGCTTTTCAAGGTGCTAATGTGCATACAGTGTCGTAAGATGTCCTAAGTTGTCGGGCGATGTTCAAAAGACTCGGACGAATTCATTAGGTGTATTATGGAGTTTTAAGTTTACGTACGGTACTGTAAGGTGTTGTTAGGAGTTGTGTGGCGTTGTACATTATACCAACATGCTTTTCAAGGTGCGAATGTGGCATACAGAGCCGTAAGATATTCTAAGTTGTCGTACGATGTTTAAATGACTCGGAGGAATTTATTAGCTTTATTATGGAATTTTAAGGTTTCGTACCTTGATGTAAGGTGTTGTTAGGAGTTTTAAGGCGTCCTAAGTTATACGAACGTGCTTTTCAAGGTGCTAATGTGCATACAGTGTCGTAAGATGCCCTAAGTTGTCGGGCGATGTTCACAAGACTCGGACGAATTTATTAGGTGTATTATGGAGTTTTAAGTTTCGTACGGTACTGTAAGGTGTTGTTAGGAGTTGTGTGGCGTTGTACATTATACCAACATGCTTTTCAAGGTGCGAATGTGGCATACAGAGCCGTAAGATATTCTAAGTTGCCGTACGATGTTTAAATGACTCGGAGGAATTTATTAGCTTTAGTATGGAATTTTAAGGTTTCGTACGGTGTTGTTAGGTGTTCTTAGGAGTTTTAAGTCGTCCTAAGTTATACGAACGTGCTTTTAAAGGTGCTAATGTGCATACAGTGTCGTAAGATGTCCTAAGTTGTCGTACGATTTTCAAAGGACTTCGACGATTTTATTAGGTTTATTATGGAGTTTTAAGGTTTCGTACGGTGTTGTTAGGTGTTCTTAGGAGATTTAAGGCGTCCTAAGTTATACGAACGTGCTTTTCAAGGTGTTAATGTGCATACAGTGTCGTAAGATGTCCTAAGTTGTCGGGCGTTGTTCAAAAGACTCGGACGAATTCATTAGGTGTATTATGGAGTTTTAAGTTTACGTACGGTACTGTAAGGTGTTGTTAGGAGTTGTGTGGCGTTGTACATTATACCAACATGCTTTTCAAGGTGCGAATGTGGCATACAGAGCCGTAAGATATTCTAAGTTGTCGTACGATGTTTAAATGACTCGGAGGAATTTATTAGCTTTATTATGGAATTTTAAGGTTTCGTACCTTGATGTAAGGTGTTGTTAGGAGTTTTAAGGCGTCCTAAGTTATACGAACGTGCTTTTCAAGGTGCTAATGTGCATACAGTGTCGTAAGATGTCCTAAGTTGTCGGGCGATGTTCACAAGACTCGGACGAATTTATTAGGTGTATTATCCAGTTTTAAGTTTACGTACGGTACTGTAAGGTGTTGTTAGGAGTTGTGTGGCGTTGTACATTATACCAACATGCTTTTCAAGGTGCGAATGTGGCATACAGAGCCGTAAGATATTCTAAGTTGTCGTACGATGTTTAAATGACCCGGAGGAATTTATTAGCTTTAGTATGGAATTTTAAGGTTTCGTACGGTGTTGTTAGGTGTTCTTAGGAGTTTTAAGTCGTCCTAAGTTATACGAACGTGCTTTTAAAGGTGCTAATGTGCATACAGTGTCGTAAGATGTCCTAAGTTGTCGTACGATTTTCAAAGGACTTCGACGATTTTATTAGGTTTATTATGGAGTTTTAAGGTTTCGTACGGTGTTGTTAGGTGTTCTTAGGAGATTTAAGGCGTCCTAAGTTATACGAACGTGCTTTTCAAGGTGTTAATGTGCATACAGTGTCGTAAGATGTCCTAAGCTGTCGGGCGTTGTTCAAAAGACTCGGACGAATTCATTAGGTGTATTATGGAGTTTTAAGTTTACGTACGGTACTGTAAGGTGTTGTTAGGAGTTGTGTGGCGTTGTACATTATACCAACATGCTTTTCAAGGTGCGAATGTGGCATACAGAGCCGTAAGATATTCTAAGTTGTCGTACGATGTTTAAATGACTCGGAGGAATTTATTAGCTTTATTATGGAGTTTTAAGGTTTCGTACCTTGATGTAAGGTGTTGTTAGGAGTTTTAAGGCGTCCTAAGTTATACGAACGTGCTTTTCAATGTGCTAATGTGCATACAGAGTCGTAAGATGTCCTAAGTTGTCGTACGATGTTCAAAGGACTTCGACGATTTCATTAGATTTATTATGGAGTTTTAAGGTTTCGTACGGTGTTGTTAGGTGTTCTTAGGAGTTTTTAGGCGTCCTAAGTTATACGAACGTGCTTTTCAAGGTGCTAATGTGCATACAGTGTCGTAAGATGTCCTAAGTTGTCGGGCGATGTTCAAAAGACTCGGACGAATTCATTAGGTGTATTATGGAGTTTTAAGTTTACGTACGGTACTGTAAGGTGTTGTTAGGAGTTGTGTGGCGTTGTACATTATACCATCATGCTTTTCAAGGTGCGAATGTGGCATACAGAGCCGTAAGATATTCTAAGTTGTCGTACGATGTTTAAATGACTCGGAGGAATTTATTAGCTTTAGTATGGAATTTTAAGGTTTCGTACGGTGTTGTTAGGTGTTCTTAGGAGTTTTAAGTCGTCCTAAGTTATACGAACGTGCTTTTAAAGGTGCTAATGTGCATACAGTGTCGTAAGATGTCCTAAGTTGTCGTACGATTTTCAAAGGACTTCGACGATTTTATTAGGTTTATTATGGAGTTTTAAGGTTTCGTACGGTGTTGTTAGGTGTTCTTAGGAGATTTAAGGCGTCCTAAGTTATACGAACGTGCTTTTCAAGGTGTTAATGTGCATACAGTGTCGTAAGATGTCCTAAGTTGTCGGGCGTTGTTCAAAAGACTCGGACGAATTCATTAGGTGTATTATGGAGTTTTAAGTTTACGTACGGTACTGTAAGGTGTTGTTAGGAGTTGTGTGGCGTTGTACATTATACCAACATGCTTTTCAAGGTGCGAATGTGGCATACAGAGCCGTAAGATATTCTAAGTTGTCGTACGATGTTTAAATGACTCGGAGGAATTTATTAGCTTTATTATGGAGTTTTAAGGTTTCGTACCTTGATGTAAGGTGTTGTTAGGAGTTTTAAGGCGTCCTAAGTTATACGAACGTGCTTTTCAAGGTGTTAATGTGCATACAGTGTCGTAGGATGTCCTAAGTTGTCGGGCGATGTTCAAAAGACTCGGACGAATTCATTAGGTGTATTATGGAGTTTTAAGTTTACGTACGGTACTGTAAGGTGTTGTTAGGAGTTGTGTGGCGTTGTACATTATACCAACATGCTTTTCAAGGTGCGAATGTGGCATACAGAGCCGTAAGATATTCTAAGTTGTCGTACGATGTTTAAATGACTCGGAGGAATTTATTAGCTTTATTATGGAATTTTAAGGTTTCGTACCTTGATGTAAGGTGTTGTTAGGAGTTTTAAGGCGTCCTAAGTTATACGAACGTGCTTTTCAAGGTGCTAATGTGCATACAGAGTCGTAAGATGTCCTAAGTTGTCGTACGATGTTCAAAGGATATCGACGATTTCATTAGGTTTATTATGGAGTTTTAAGGTTTCGTACGGTGTTGTTAGGTGTTCTTAGGAGTTTTTAGGCGTCCTAAGTTATACGAACGTGCTTTTCAAGGTGCTAATGTGCATACAGTGTCGTAAGATGTCCTAAGTTGTCGGGCGATGTTCAAAGGACTTCGATGATTTCATTAGGTTTATTATGGAGTTTTAAGGTTTCGTACGGTGTTGTTAGGTGTTCTTAGGAGTTTTTAGGCGTCCTAAGTTATACGAACGTGCTTTTCAAGGTGCTAATGTGCATACAGTGTCGTAAGATGTCCTAAGTTGTCGGGCGATGTTCAAAGGACTTCGATGATTTCATTAGGTTTATTATGGAGTTTTAAGGTTTCGTACGGTGTTGTTAGGTGTTCTTAGGAGTTTTTAGGCGTCCTAAGTTATACGAACGTGCTTTTCAAGGTGCTAATGTGCATACAGTGTCTTAAGATGTCCTAAGTTGTCGGGCGATGTTCAAAAGACTCGGACGAATTCATTAGGTGTATTATGGAGTTTTAAGTTTACGTACGGTACTGTAAGGTGTTGTTAGGAGTTGTGTGGCGTTGTACATTATACCATCATGCTTTTCAAGGTGCGAATGTGGCATACAGAGCCGTAAGAAATTCTAAGTTGCCGTACGATGTTTAAATGACTCGGATGAATTTATTAGCTTTAGTATGGAATTTTAAGGTTTCGTACGGTGTTGTTAGGTGTTCTTAGGAGTTTTAAGGCGTCCTAAGTTATACGAACGTGCTTTTAAATGTGCTAATGTGCATACAGTGTCGTAAGATGTCCTAAGTTGTCGTACGATTTTCAAAAGACTTCGACGATTTTATTAGGTTTATTATGGAGTTTTAAGGTTTCGTACGGTGTTGTTAGGTGTTCTTAGGAGATTTAAGGCGTCCTAAGTTATACGAACGTGCTTTTCAAGGTGTTAATGTGCATACAGTGTCGTAAGATGTCCTAAGTTTTCGGGCGTTGTTCAAAAGACTCGGACGAATTCATTAGGTGTATTATGGAGTTTTAAGTTTACGTACGGTACTGTAAGGTGTTGTTAGGAGTTGTGTGGCGTTGTACATTATACCAGCATGCTTTTCAAGGTGCGAATGTGGCATACAGAGCCGTAAGATATTCTAAGTTGTCGTACGATGTTTAAATGACTCGGAGGAATTTATTAGCTTTATTATGGAATTTTAAGGTTTCGTACCTTGATGTAAGGTGTTGTTAGGAGTTTTAAGGCGTCCTAAGTTATACGAACGAGCTTTTCAAGGTGCTAATGTGCATACAGAGTCGTAAGATGTCCTAAGTTGTCGTACGATGTTCAAAGGACTTCGACGATTTTATTAGGTTTATTATGGAGTTTTAAGGTTTCGTACGGTGTTGTTAGGTGTTCTTAGGAGTTTTAAGGCGTCCTAAGTTATACGAACGTGCTTTTCAAGGTGTTAATGTGCATACAGTGTCGTAGGATGTCCTAAGTTGTCGGGCGATGTTCAAAAGACTCGGACGAATTCATTAGGTGTATTATGGAGTTTTAAGTTTACGTACGGTACTGTAAGGTGTTGTTAGGAGTTGAGTGGCGTTGTACATTATACCAACATGCTTTTCAAGGTGCGAATGTGGCATACAGAGCCGTAAGATATTCTAAGTTGTCGTACGATGTTTAAATGACTCGGAGGAATTTATTAGCTTTATTATGGAATTTTAAGGTTTCGTACCTTGATGTAAGGTGTTGTTAGGAGTTTTAAGGCGTCCTAAGTTATACGAACGTGCTTTTCAAGGTGCTAATGTGCATACAGAGTCGTAAGATGTCCTAAGTTGTCGTACGATGTTCAAAGGACTTCGACGATTTCATTAGGTTTATTATGGAGTTTTAAGGTTTCGTACGGTGTTGTTAGGTGTTCTTAGGAGTTTTTAGGCGTCCTAAGTTATACGAACGTGCTTTTCAAGGTGCTAATGTGCATACAGTGTCGTAAGATGTCCTAAGTTGTCGGGCGATGTTCAAAGGACTTCGACGATTTCATTAGGTTTATTATGGAGTTTTAAGGTTTCGTACGGTGTTGTTAGGTGTTCTTAGGAGTTTTTAGGCGTCCTAAGTTATACGAACGTGCTTTTCAAGGTGCTAATGTGCATTAAGTGTCTTAAGATGTCCTAAGTTGTCGGGCGATGTTCAAAAGACTCGGACGAATTCATTAGGTGTATTATGGAGTTTTAAGTTTACGTACGGTACTGTAAGGTGTTGTTAGGAGTTGTGTGGCGTTGTACATTATACCATCATGCTTTTCAAGGTGCGAATGTGGCATACAGAGCCGTAAGAAATTCTAAGTTGCCGTACGATGTTTAAATGACTCGGATGAATTTATTAGCTTTAGTATGGAATTTTAAGGTTTCGTACGGTGTTGTTAGGTGTTCTTAGGAGTTTTAAGGCGTCCTAAGTTATACGAACGTGCTTTTAAATGTGCTAATGTGCATACAGTGTCGTAAGATCTCCTAAGTTGTCGTACGATTTTCAAAAGACTTCGACGATTTTATTAGGTTTATTATGGAGTTTTAAGGTTTCGTACGGTGTTGTTAGGTGTTCTTAGGAGATTTAAGGCGTCCTAAGTTATACGAACGTGCTTTTCAAGGTGTTAATGTGCATACAGTGTCGTAAGATGTCCTAAGTTGTCGGGCGTTGTTCAAAAGACTCGGACGAATTCATTAGGTGTATTATGGAGTTTTAAGTTTACGTACGGTACTGTAAGGTGTTGTTAGGAGTTGTGTGGCGTTGTACATTATACCAACATGCTTTTCAAGGTGCGAATGTGGCATACAGAGCCGTAAGATATTCTAAGTTGTCGTACGATGTTTAAATGACTCGGAGGAATTTATTAGCTTTATTATGGAATTTTAAGGTTTCGTACCTTGATGTAAGGTGTTGTTAGGAGTTTTAAGGCGTCCTAAGTTATACGAACGTGCTTTTCAAGGTGCTAATGTGCATACAGAGTCGTAAGATGTCCTAAGTTGTCGTACGATGTTCAAAGGACTTCGACAATTTCATTAGGTTTATTATGGAGTTTTAAGGTTTCGTACGGTGTTGTTAGGTGTTCTTAGGAGTTTTTAGGCGTCCTAAGTTATACGAACGTGCTTTTCAAGGTGCTAATGTGCATACAGTGTCGTAAGATGTCCTAAGTTGTCGGGCGATGTTCAAAGGACTTCGACGATTTCATTAGGTTTATTATGGAGTTTTAAGGTTTCGTACGGTGTTGTTAGGTGTTCTTAGGAGTTTTTAGGCGTCCTAAGTTATACGAACGTGCTTTTCAAGGTGTTAATGTGCATACAGTGTCGTAAGATGTCCTAAGTTGTCGGGCGTTGTTCAAAAGACTCGGACGAATTCATTAGGTGTATTATGGAGTTTTAAGTTTACGTACGGTACTGTAAGGTGTTGTTAGGAGTTGTGTGGCGTTGTACATTATACCAACATGCTTTTCAAGGTGCGAATGTGGCATACAGAGCCGTAAGATATTCTAAGTTGTCGTACGATGTTTAAATGACTCGGAGGAATTTATTAGCTTTATTATGGAATTTTAAGGTTTCGTACCTTGATGTAAGGTGTTGTTAGGAGTTTTAAGGCGTCCTAAGTTATACGAACGTGCTTTTCAAGGTGCTAATGTGCATACAGAGTCGTAAGATGTCCTAAGTTGTCGTACGATGTTCAAAGGACTTCGACAATTTCATTAGGTTTATTATGGAGTTTTAAGGTTTCGTACGGTGTTGTTAGGTGTTCTTAGGAGTTTTTAGGCGTCCAAAGTTATACGAACGTGCTTTTCAAGGTGCTAATGTGCATACAGTGTCGTAAGATGTCCTAAGTTGTCGGGCGATGTTCAAAGGACTTCGACGACTTCATTAGGTTTATTATGGAGTTTTAAGGTTTCGTACGGTGTTGTTAGGTGTTCTTAGGAGTTTTTAGGCGTCCTAAGTTATACGAACGTGCTTTTCAAGGTGTTAATGTGCATACAGTGTCGTAAGATGTCCTAAGTTGTCGGGCGTTGTTCAAAAGACTCGGACGAATTCATTAGGTGTATTATGGAGTTTTAAGTTTACGTACGGTACTGTAAGGTGTTGTTAGGAGTTGTGTGGCGTTGTACATTATACCAACATGCTTTTCAAGGTGCGAATGTGGCATACAGAGCCGTAAGATATTCTAAGTTGTCGTACGATGTTTAAATGACTCGGAGGAATTTATTAGCTTTATTATGGAATTTTAAGGTTTCGTACCTTGATGTAAGGTGTTGTTAGAAGTTTTAAGGCGTCCTAAGTTATACGAACGTGCTTTTCAAGGTGCTAATGTGCATACAGAGTCGTAAGATGTCCTAAGTTGTCGTACGATGTTCAAAGGACTTCGACATTTTCATTAGGTTTATTATGGAGTTTTAAGGTTTCGTACGGTGTTGTTAGGTGTTCTTAGGAGTTTTTAGGCGTCCTAAGTTATACGAACGTGCTTTTCAAGGTGCTAATGTGCATACAGTGTCGTAAGATGTCCTAAGTTGTCGGGCGATGTTCAAAGGACTTCGACGATTTCATTAGGTTTATTATGGAGTTTTAAGGTTTCGTACGGTGTTGTTAGGTGTTCTTAGGAGTTTTTAGGCGTCCTAAGTTATACGAACGTGCTTTTCAAGGTGCTAATGTGCATACAGTGTCTTAAGATGTCCTAAGTTGTCGGGCGATGTTCAAAAGACTCGTACGAATTCATTAGGTGTATTATGGAGTTTTAAGTTTACGTACGGTACTGTAAGGTGTTGTTAGGAGTTGTGTGGCGTTGTACATTATACCATCATGCTTTTCAAGGTGCGAATGTGGCATACAGAGCCGTAAGATATTCTAAGTTGTCGTACGATGTTTAAATGACTCGGAGGAATTTATTAGCTTTATTATGGAATTTTAAGGTTTCGTACCTTGATGTAAGGTGTTGTTAGGAGTTTTAAGGCGTCCTAAGTTATACGAGCGTGCTTTTCAAGGTGCTAATGTGCATACAGAGTCGTAAGATGTCCTAAGTTGTCGTACGATGTTCAAAGGACTTCGACGATTTCATTAGGTTTATTATGGAGTTTTAAGGTTTCGTACGGTGTTGTTAGGTGTTCTTAGGAGTTTTTAGGCGTCCTAAGTTATACGAACGTGCTTTTCAAGGTGCTAATGTGCATACAGTGTCGTAAGATGTCCTAAGTTGTCGGGCGATGTTCAAAGGACTTCGACGATTTCATTAGGTTTATTATGGAGTTTTAAGGTTTCGTACGGTGTTGTTAGGTGTTCTTAGGAGTTTTTAGGCGTCCTAAGTTATACGAACGTGCTTTTCAAGGTGCTAATGTGCATACAGTGTCTTAAGATGTCCTAAGTTGTCGGGCGATGTTCAAAAGACTCGTACGAATTCATTAGGTGTATTATGGAGTTTTAAGTTTACGTACGGTACTGTAAGGTGTTGTTAGGAGTTGTGTGGCGTTGTACATTATACCAACATGCTTTTCAAGGTGCGAATGTGGCATACAGAGCCGTAAGATATTCTAAGTTGTCGTACGATGTTTAAATGACTCGGAGGAATTTATTAGCTTTATTATGGAATTTTAAGGTTTCGTACCTTGATGTAAGGTGTTGTTAGGAGTTTTAAGGCGTCCAAAGTTATACGAACGTGCTTTTCAAGGTGCTAATGTGCATACAGAGTCGTAAGATGTCCTAAGTTGTCGTACGATGTTCAAAGGACTTCGACGATTTCATTAGGTTTATTATGGAGTTTTAAGGTTTCGTACGGTGTTGTTAGGTGTTCTTAGGAGTTTTTAGGCGTCCTAAGTTATACGAACGTGCTTTTCAAGGTGCTAATGTGCATACAGTGTCGTAAGATGTCCTAAGTTGTCGGGCGATGTTCAAAGGACTTCGACGATTTCATTAGGTTTATTATGGAGTTTTAAGGTTTCGTACGGTGTTGTTAGGTGTTCTTAGGAGTTTTTAGGCGTCCTAAGTTATACGAACGTGCTTTTCAAGGTGCTAATGTGCATACAGTGTCTTAAGATGTCCTAAGTTGTCGGGGGATGTTCAAAAGACTCGTACGAATTCATTAGGTGTATTATGGAGTTTTAAGTTTACGTACGGTACTGTAAGGTGTTGTTAGGAGTTGTGTGGCGTTGTACATTATACCATCATGCTTTTCAAGGTGCGAATGTGGCATACAGAGCCGTAAGATATTCTAAGTTGTGGTACGATGTTTAAATGACTCGGAGTAATTTATTAGCTTTATTATGGAATTTTAAGGTTTCGTACCTTGATGTAAGGTGTTGTTAGGAGTTTTAAGGCGTCCTAAGTTATACGAACGTGCTTTTCAAGGTGCTAATGTGCATACAGAGTCGTAAGATGTCCTAAGTTGTCGTACGATGTTCAAAGGACTTCGACGATTTCATTAGGTTTATTATCGAGTTTTAAGGTTTCGTACGGTGTTGTTAGGTGTTCTTATGAGTTTTTAGGCGTCCTAAGTTATACGAACGTGCTTTTCAAGGTGCTAATGTGCATACAGTGTCGTAAGATGTCCTAAGTTGTCGGGCGATGTTCAAAAGACTCGGACGAATTCATTAGGTGTATTATGGAGTTTTAAGTTTACGTACGGTACTGTAAGGTGTTGTTAGGAGTTGTGTGGCGTTGTACATTATACCAACATGCTTTTCAAGGTGCGAATGTGGCATACAGAGCCGTAAGATATTCTAAGTTGTCGTACGATGTTTAAATGACTCGGAGGAATTTATTAGCTTTATTATGGAATTTTAAGGTTTCGTACCTTGATGTAAGGTGTTGTTAGGAGTTTTAAGGCGTCCTAAGTTATACGAACGTGCTTTTCAATGTGCTAATGTGCATACAGAGTCGTAAGATGTCCTAAGTTGTCGTACGATGTTCAAAGGACTTCGACGATTTCATTAGGTTTATTATAGAGTTTTAAGGTTTCGTACGGTGTTGTTAGGTGTTCTTAGGAGTTTTTAGGCGTCCTAAGTTATACGAACGTGCTTTTCAAGGTGCTAATGTGCATACAGTGTCGTAAGATGTCCTAAGTTGTCGGGCGATGTTCAAAGGACTTCGACGATTTCATTAGGTTTATTATGGAGTTTTAAGGTTTCGTACGGTGTTGTTAGGTGTTCTTAGGAGTTTTGAGGCGTCCTAAGTTATACGAACGTGCTTTTCAAGGTGCTAATGTGCATACAGTGTCTTAAGATGTCCTAAGTTGTCAGGCGATGTTCAAAAGACTCGTACGAATTCATTAGGTGTATTATGGAGTTTTAAGTTTACGTACGGTACTGTAAGGTGTTGTTAGGAGTTGTGTGGCGTTGTACATTATACCATCATGCTTTTCAAGGTGCGAATGTGGCATACAGAGCCGTAAGATATTCTAAGTTGTCGTACGATGTTTAAATGACTCGGAGGAATTTATTAGCTTTATTATGGAATTTTAAGGTTTCGTACCTTGATGTAAGGTGTTGTTAGGAGTTTTAAGGCGTCCTAAGTTATACGAACGTGCTTTTCAAGGTGCTAATGTGCATACAGAGTCGTAAGATGTCCTAAGTTGTCGTACGATGTTCAAAGGACTTCGACGATTTCATTAGGTTTATTATGGAGTTTTAAGGTTTCGTACGGTGTTGTTAGGTGTTCTTAGGAGTTTTTAGGCGTCCTAAGTTATACGAACGTGCTTTTCAAGGTGCTAATGTGCATACAGTGTCGTAAGATGTCCTAAGTTGTCGGGCGATGTTCAAAGGACTTCGACGATTTCATTAGGTTTATTATGGAGTTTTAAGGTTTCGTACGGTGTTGTTAGGTGTTCTTAGGAGTTTTTAGGCGTCCTAAGTTATACGAACGTGCTTTTCAAGGTGCTAATGTGCATACAGTGTCTTAAGATGTCCTAAGTTGTCGGGCGATGTTCAAAAGACTCGTACGAATTCATTAGGTGTATTATGGAGTTTTAAGTTTACGTACGGTACTGTAAGGTGTTGTTAGGAGTTGTGTGGCGTTGTACATTATACCATCATGCTTTTCAAGGTGCGAATGTGGCATACAGAGCCGTAAGATATTCTAAGTTGTTGTACGATGTTTAAATGACTCGGAGGAATTTATTAGCTTTATTATGGAATTTTAAGGTTTCGTACCTTGATGTAAGGTGTTGTTAGGAGTTTTAAGGCGTCCTAAGTTATACGAACGTGCTTTTCAAGGTGCTAATGTGCATACAGAGTCGTAAGATGTCCTAAGTTGTCGTACGATGTTCAAAGGACTTCGACGATTTCATTAGGTTTATTATGGAGTTTTAAGGTTTCGTACGGTGTTGTTAGGTGTTCTTATGAGTTTTTAGGCGTCCTAAGTTATACGAACGTGCTTTTCAAGGTGCTAATGTGCATACAGTGTCGTAAGATGTCCTAAGTTGTCGGGCGATGTTCAAAAGACTCGGACGAATTCATTAGGTGTATTATGGAGTTTTAAGTTTACGTACGGTACTGTAACGTGTTGTTAGGAGTTGTGTGGCGTTGTACATTATACCATCATGCTTTTCAAGGTGAGAATGTGGCATACAGAGCCGTAAGATATTCTAAGTTGTCGTACGATGTTTAAATGACTCGGAGGAATTTATTAGCTTTATTATGGAATTTTAAGGTTTCGTACCTTAATGTAAGGTGTTGTTAGGAGTTTTAAGGCGTCCTAAGTTATACGAACGTGCTTTTCAAGGTGCTAATGTGCATACAGAGTCGTAAGATGTCCTAAGTTGTCGTACGATGTTCAAAGGACTTCGACGATTTCATTAGGTTTATTATGGAGTTTTAAGGTTTCGTACGGTGTTGTTAGGTGTTCTTAGGAGTTTTTAGGCGTCCTAAGTTATACGAACGTGCTTTTCAAGGTGCTAATGTGCATACAGTGTCGTAAGATGTCCTAAGTTGTCGGGCGATGTTCAAAGGACTTCGACGATTTCATTAGGTTTATTATGGAGTTTTAAGGTTTCGTACGGTGTTGTTAGGTGTTCTTAGGAGTTTTTAGGCGTCCTAAGTTATACGAACGTGCTTTTCAAGGTGCTAATGTGCATACAGTGTCTTAAGATGTCCTAAGTTGTCGGGCGATGTTCAAAAGACTCGTACGAATTCATTAGGTGTATTATGGAGTTTTAAGTTTACGTACGGTACTGTAAGGTGTTGTTAGGAGTTGTGTGGCGTTGTACATTATACCATCATGCTTTTCAAGGTGCGAATGTGGCATACAGAGCAGTAAGATATTCTAAGTTGTGGTACGATGTTTAAATGACTCGGAGGAATTTATTAGCTTTATTATGGAATTTTAAGGTTTCGTACCTTGATGTAAGGTGTTGTTAGGAGTTTTAAGGCGTCCTAAGTTATACGAACGTGCTTTTCAAGGTGCTAATGTGCATACAGAGTCGTAAGATGTCCTAAGTTGTCGTACGATGTTCAAAGGACTTCGACGATTTCATTAGGTTTATTATGGAGTTTTAAGGTTTCGTACGGTGTTGTTAGGTGTTCTTATGAGTTTTTAGGCGTCCTAAGTTATACGAACGTGCTTTTCAAGGTGCTAATGTGCATACAGTGTCGTAAGATGTCCTAAGTTGTCGGGCGATGTTCAAAAGACTCGGACGAATTCATTAGGTGTATTATGGAGTTTTAAGTTTACGTACGGTACTGTAAGGTGTTGTTAGGAGTTGTGTGGCGTTGTACATTATACCAACATGCTTTTCAAGGTGCGAATGTGGCATACAGAGCCGTAAGATATTCTAAGTTGTCGTACGATGTTTAAATGACTCGGAGGAATTTATTAGCTTTATTATGGAATTTTAAGGTTTCGTACCTTGATGTAAGGTGTTGTTAGGAGTTTTAAGGCGTCCTAAGTTATACGAACGTGCTTTTCAAGGTGCTAATGTGCATACAGAGTCGTAAGATGTCCTAAGTTGTCGTACGATGTTCAAAGGACTTCGACGATTTCATTAGGTTTATTATAGAGTTTTAAGGTTTCGTACGGTGTTGTTAGGTGTTCTTAGGAGTTTTTAGGCGTCCTAAGTTATACGAACGTGCTTTTCAAGGTGCTAATGTGCATACAGTGTCGTAAGATGTCCTAAGTTGTCGGGCGATGTTCAAAGGACTTCGACGATTTCATTAGGTTTATTATGGAGTTTTAAGGTTTCGTACGGTGTTGTTAGGTGTTCTTAGGAGTTTTTAGGCGTCCTAAGTTATACGAACGTGCTTTTCAAGGTGCTAATGTGCATACAGTGTCTTACGATGTCCTAAGTTGTCAGGCGATGTTCAAAAGACTCGTACGAATTCATTAGGTGTATTATGGAGTTTTAAGTTTACGTACGGTACTGTAAGGTGTTGTTAGGAGTTGTGTGGCGTTGTACATTATACCATCATGCTTTTCAAGGTGCGAATGTGGCATACAGAGCCGTAAGATATTCTAAGTTGTCGTACGATGTTTAAATGACTCGGAGGAATTTATTAGCTTTATTATGGAATTTTAAGGTTTCGTACCTTGATGTAAGGTGTTGTTAGGAGTTTTAAGGCGTCCTAAGTTATACGAACGTGCTTTTCAAGGTGCTAATGTGCATACAGAGTCGTAAGATGTCCTAAGTTGTCGTACGATGTTCAAAGGACTTCGACGATTTCATTAGGTTTATTATGGAGTTTTAAGGTTTCGTACGGTGTTGTTAGGTGTTCTTAGGAGTTTTTAGGCGTCCTAAGTTATACGAACGTGCTTTTCAAGGTGCTAATGTGCATACAGTGTCGTAAGATGTCCTAAGTTGTCGGGCGATGTTCAAAGGACTTCGACGATTTCATTAGGTTTATTATGGAGTTTTAAGGTTTCGTACGGTGTTGTTAGGTGTTCTTAGGAGTTTTTAGGCGTCCTAAGTTATACGAACGTGCTTTTCAAGGTGCTAATGTGCATACAGTGTCTTAAGATGTCCTAAGTTGTCGGGCGATGTTCAAAAGACTCGTACGAATTCATTAGGTGTATTATGGAGTTTTAAGTTTACGTACGGTACTGTAAGGTGTTGTTAGGAGTTGTGTGGCGTTGTACATTATACCATCATGCTTTTCAAGGTGCGAATGTGGCATACAGAGCCGTAAGATATTCTAAGTTGTTGTACGATGTTTAAATGACTCGGAGGAATTTATTAGCTTTATTATGGAATTTTAAGGTTTCGTACCTTGATGTAAGGTGTTGTTAGGAGTTTTAAGGCGTCCTAAGTTATACGAACGTGCTTTTCAAGGTGCTAATGTGCATACAGAGTCGTAAGATGTCCTAAGTTGTCGTACGATGTTCAAAGGACTACGACGATTTCATTAGGTTTATTATGGAGTTTTAAGGTTTCGTACGGTGTTGTTAGGTGTTCTTATGAGTTTTTAGGCGTCCTAAGTTATACGAACGTGCTTTTCAAGGTGCTAATGTGCATACAGTGTCGTAAGAAGTCCTAAGTTGTCGGGCGATGTTCAAAAGACTCGGACGAATTCATTAGGTGTATTATGGAGTTTTAAGTTTACGTACGGTACTGTAAGGTGTTGTTAGGAGTTGTGTGGCGTTGTACATTATACCATCATGCTTTTCAAGGTGAGAATGTGGCAAACAGAGCCGTAAGATATTCTAAGTTGTCGTACGATGTTTAAATGACTCGGAGGAATTTATTAGCTTTATTATGGAATTTTAAGGTTTCGTACCTTGATGTAAGGTGTTGTTAGGAGTTTTAAGGCGTCCTAAGTTATACGAACGTGCTTTTCAAGGTGCTAATGTGCATACAGAGTCGTAAGATGTCCTAAGTTGTCGTACGATGTTCAAAGGACTTCGACGATTTCATTAGGTTTATTATGGAGTTTTAAGGTTTCGTACGGTGTTGTTAGGTGTTCTTAGGAGTTTTTAGGCGTCCTAAGTTATACGAACGTGCTTTTCAAGGTGCTAATGTGCATACAGTGTCGTAAGATGTCCTAAGTTGTCGGGCGATGTTCAAAGGACTTCGACGATTTCATTAGGTTTATTATGGAGTTTTAAGGTTTCGTACGGTGTTGTTAGGTGTTCTTAGGAGTTTTTAGACGTCCTAAGTTATACGAACGTGCTTTTCAAGGTGCTAATGTGCATACAGTGTCTTAAGATGTCCTAAGTTGTCGGGCGATGTTCAAAAGACTCGTACGAATTCATTAGGTGTATTATGGAGTTTTAAGTTTACGTACGGTACTGTAAGGTGTTGTTAGGAGTTGTGTGGCGTTGTACATTATACCATCATGCTTTTCAAGGTGCGAATGTGGCATACAGAGCCGTAAGATATTCTAAGTTGTCGTACGATGTTTAAATGACTCGGAGGAATTTATTAGCTTTATTATGGAATTTTAAGGTTTCGTACCTTGATGTAAGGTGTTGTTAGGAGTTTTAAGGCGTCCTAAGTTATACGAACGTGCTTTTCAAGGTGCTAATGTGCATACAGAGTCGTAAGATGTCCTAAGTTGTCGTACGATGTTCAAAGGACTACGACGATTTCATTAGGTTTATTATGGAGTTTTAAGGTTTCGTACGGTGTTGTTAGGTGTTCTTATGAGTTTTTAGGCGTCCTAAGTTATACGAACGTGCTTTTCAAGGTGCTAATGTGCATACAGTGTCGTAAGAAGTCCTAAGTTGTCGGGCGATGTTCAAAAGACTCGGACGAATTCATTAGGTGTATTATGGAGTTTTAAGTTTACGTACGGTACTGTAAGGTGTTGTTAGGAGTTGTGTGGCGTTGTACATTATACCATCATGCTTTTCAAGGTGAGAATGTGGCAAACAGAGCCGTAAGATATTCTAAGTTGTCGTACGATGTTTAAATGACTCGGAGGAATTTATTAGCTTTATTATGGAATTTTAAGGTTTCGTACCTTGATGTAAGGTGTTGTTAGGAGTTTTAAGGCGTCCTAAGTTATACGAACGTGCTTTTCAAGGTGCTAATGTGCATACAGAGTCGTAAGATGTCCTAAGTTGTCGTACGATGTTCAAAGGACTTCGACGATTTCATTAGGTTTATTATGGAGTTTTAAGGTTTCGTACGGTGTTGTTAGGTGTTCTTAGGAGTTTTTAGGCGTCCTAAGTTATACGAACGTGCTTTTCAAGGTGCTAATGTGCATACAGTGTCGTAAGATGTCCTAAGTTGTCGGGCGATGTTCAAAGGACTTCGACGATTTCATTAGGTTTATTATGGAGTTTTAAGGTTTCGTACGGTGTTGTTAGGTGTTCTTAGGAGTTTTTAGACGTCCTAAGTTATACGAACGTGCTTTTCAAGGTGCTAATGTGCATACAGTGTCTTAAGATGTCCTAAGTTGTCGGGCGATGTTCAAAAGACTCGTACGAATTCATTAGGTGTATTATGGAGTTTTAAGTTTACGTACGGTACTGTAAGGTGTTGTTAGGAGTTGTGTGGCGTTGTACATTATACCATCATGCTTTTCAAGGTGCGAATGTGGCATACAGAGCCGTAAGATATTCTAAGTTGTCGTACGATGTTTAAATGACTCGGAGGAATTTATTAGCTTTATTATGGAATTTTAAGGTTTCGTACCTTGATGTAAGGTGTTGTTAGGAGTTTTAAGGCGTCCTAAGTTATACGAACGTGCTTTTCAAGGTGCTAATGTGCATACAGAGTCGTAAGATGTCCTAAGTTGTCGTACGATGTTCAAAGGACTTCGACGATTTCATTAGGTTTATTATGGAGTTTTAAGGTTTCGTACGGTGTTGTTAGGTGTTCTTATGAGTTTTTAGGCGTCCTAAGTTATACGAACGTGCTTTTCAAGGTGCTAATGTGCATACAGTGTCGTAAGATGTCCAAAGTTGTCCGGCGATGTTCAAAAGACTCGGACGAATTCATTAGGTGTATTATGGAGTTTTAAGTTTACGTACGGTACTGTAAGGTGTTGTTAGGAGTTGTGTGGCGTTGTACATTATACCAACATGCTTTTCAAGGTGCGAATGTGGCATACAGAGCCGTAAGATATTCTAAGTTGTCGTACGATGTTTAAATGACTCGGAGGAATTTATTAGCTTTATTATGGAATTTTAAGGTTTCGTACCTTGATGTAAGGTGTTGTTAGGAGTTTTAAGGCGTCCTAAGTTATACGAATGTGCTTTTCAAGGTGCTAATGTGCATACAGAGTCGTAAGATGTCCTAAGTTGTCGTACGATGTTCAAAGGACTTCGACGATTTCATTAGGTTTATTATGGAGTTTTAAGGTTTCGTACGGTGTTGTTAGGTGTTCTTAGGAGTTTTTAGGCGTCCTAAGTTATACGAACGTGCTTTTCAAGGTGCTAATGTGCATACAGTGTCGTAAGATGTCCTAAGTTGTCGGGCGATGTTCAAAGGACTTCGACGATTTCATTAGGTTTATTATGGAGTTTTAAGGTTTCGTACGGTGTTGTTAGGTGTTCTTAGGAGTTTTTAGGCGTCCTAAGTTATACGAACGTGCTTTTCAAGGTGTTAATGTGCATACAGTGTCGTAAGATGTCCTAAGTTGTCGGGCGTTGTTCAAAAGACTCGGACGAATTCATTAGGTGTATTATGGAGTTTTAAGTTTACGTACGGTACTGTAAGGTGTTGTTAGGAGTTGTGTGGCGTTGTACATTATACCAACATGCTTTTCAAGGTGCGAATGTGGCATACAGAGCCGTAAGATATTCTAAGTTGTCGTACGATGTTTAAATGACTCGGAGGAATTTATTAGCTTTATTATGGAATTTTAAGGTTTCGTACCTTGATGTAAGGTGTTGTTAGGAGTTTTAAGGCGTCCTAAGTTATACGAACGTGCTTTTCAAGGTGCTAATGTGCATACAGAGTCGTAAGATGTCCTAAGTTGTCGTACGATGTTCAAAGGACTTCGACAATTTCATTAGGTTTATTATGGAGTTTTAAGGTTTCGTACGGTGTTGTTAGGGGTTCTTAGGAGTTTTTAGGCGTCCTAAGTTATACGAACGTGCTTTTCAAGGTGCTAATGTGCATACAGTG
Organism: Tagetes erecta; assembly: GCA_030867185.1. Taxonomy (NCBI): domain Eukaryota; kingdom Viridiplantae; phylum Streptophyta; class Magnoliopsida; order Asterales; family Asteraceae; genus Tagetes; species Tagetes erecta. The sequence continues at coordinate 18,061,133 of CM061497.1, read as the reverse complement.
TCGTAAGATGTCCTAAGTTGTCGGGCGATGTTCAAAGGACTTCGACGATTTCATTAGGTTTATTATGGAGTTTTAAGGTTTCGTACGGTGTTGTTAGGTGTTCTTAGGAGTTTTTAGGCGTCCTAAGTTATACGAACGTGCTTTTCAAGGTGCTAATGTGCATACAGTGTCTTAAGATGTCCTAAGTTGTCGGGCGATGTTCAAAAGACTCGTACGAATTCATTAGGTGTATTATGGAGTTTTAAGTTTACGTACGGTACTGTAAGGTGTTGTTAGGAGTTGTGTGGCGTTGTACATTATACCATCATGCTTTTCAAGGTGCGAATGTGGCATACAGAGCCGTAAGATATTCTAAGTTGTCGTACGATGTTTAAATGACTCGGAGGAATTTATTAGCTTTATTATGGAATTTTAAGGTTTCGTACCTTGATGTAAGGTGTTGTTAGGAGTTTTAAGGCGTCCTAAGTTATACGAACGTGCTTTTCAAGGTGCTAATGTGCATACAGAGTCGTAAGATGTCCTAAGTTGTCGTACGATGTTCAAAGGACTTCGACGATTTCATTAGGTTTATTATGGAGTTTTAAGGTTTCGTACGGTGTTGTTAGGTGTTCTTAGGAGTTTTTAGGCGTCCTAAGTTATACGAACGTGCTTTTCAAGGTGCTAATGTGCATACAGTGTCGTAAGATGTCCTAAGTTGTCGGGCGATGTTCAAAGGACTTCGACGATTTCATTAGGTTTATTATGGAGTTTTAAGGTTTCGTACGGTGTTGTTAGGTGTTCTTAGGAGTTTTTAGGCGTCCTAAGTTATACGAACGTGCTTTTCAAGGTGCTAATGTGCATACAGTGTCTTAAGATGTCCTAAGTTGTCGGGCGATGTTCAAAAGACTCGTACGAATTCATTAGGTGTATTATGGAGTTTTAAGTTTACGTACGGTACTGTAAGGTGTTGTTAGGAGTTGTGTGGCGTTGTACATTATACCAACATGCTTTTCAAGGTGCGAATGTGGCATACAGAGCCGTAAGATATTCTAAGTTGTCGTACGATGTTTAAATGACTCGGAGGAATTTATTAGCTTTATTATGGAATTTTAAGGTTTCGTACCTTGATGTAAGGTGTTGTTAGGAGTTTTAAGGCGTCCAAAGTTATACGAACGTGCTTTTCAAGGTGCTAATGTGCATACAGAGTCGTAAGATGTCCTAAATTGTCGTACGATGTTCAAAGGACTTCGACGATTTCATTAGGTTTATTATGGAGTTTTAAGGTTTCGTACGGTGTTGTTAGGTGTTCTTAGGAGTTTTTAGGCGTCCTAAGTTATACGAACGTGCTTTTCAAGGTGCTAATGTGCATACAGTGTCGTAAGATGTCCTAAGTTGTCAGGCGATGTTCAAAGGACTTCGACGATTTCATTAGGTTTATTATGGAGTTTTAAGGTTTCGTACGGTGTTGTTAGGTGTTCTTAGGAGTTTTTAGGCGTCCTAAGTTATACGAACGTGCTTTTCAAGGTGCTAATGTGCATACAGTGTCTTAAGATGTCCTAAGTTGTCGGGGGATGTTCAAAAGACTCGTACGAATTCATTAGGTGTATTATGGAGTTTTAAGTTTACGTACGGTACTGTAAGGTGTTGTTAGGAGTTGTGTGGCGTTGTACATTATACCATCATGCTTTTCAAGGTGCGAATGTGGCATACAGAGCCGTAAGATATTCTAAGTTTTGGTACGATGTTTAAATGACTCGGAGGAATTTATTAGCTTTATTATGGAATTTTAAGGTTTCGTACCTTGATGTAAGGTGTTGTTAGGAGTTTTAAGGCGTCCTAAGTTATACGAACGTGCTTTTCAAGGTGCTAATGTGCATACAGAGTCGTAAGATGTCCTAAGTTGTCGTACGATGTTCAAAGGACTTCGACGATTTCATTAGGTTTATTATGGAGTTTTAAGGTTTCGTACGGTGTTGTTAGGTGTTCTTATGAGTTTTTAGGCGTCCTAAGTTATACGAACGTGCTTTTCAAGGTGCTAATGTGCATACAGTGTCGTAAGATGTCCTAAGTTGTCGGGCGATGTTCAAAAGACTCGGACGAATTCATTAGGTGTATTATGGAGTTTTAAGTTTACGTACGGTACTGTAAGGTGTTGTTAGGAGTTGTGTGGCGTTGTACATTATACCAACATGCTTTTCAAGGTGCGAATGTGGCATACAGAGCCGTAAGATATTCTAAGTTGTCGTACGATGTTTAAATGACTCGGAGGAATTTATTAGCTTTATTATGGAATTTTAAGGTTTCGTACCTTGATGTAAGGTGTTGTTAGGAGTTTTAAGGCGTCCTAAGTTATACGAACGTGCTTTTCAAGGTGCTAATGTGCATACAGAGTCGTAAGATGTCCTAAGTTGTCGTACGATGTTCAAAGGACTTCGACGATTTCATTAGGTTTATTATAGAGTTTTAAGGTTTCGTACGGTGTTGTTAGGTGTTCTTAGGAGTTTTTAGGCGTCCTAAGTTATACGAACGTGCTTTTCAAGGTGCTAATGTGCATACAGTGTCGTAAGATGTCCTAAGTTGTCGGGCGATGTTCAAAGGACTTCGACGATTTCATTAGGTTTATTATGGAGTTTTAAGGTTTCGTACGGTGTTGTTAGGTGTTCTTAGGAATTTTTAGGCGTCCTAAGTTATACGAACGTGCTTTTCAAGGTGCTAATGTGCATACAGTGTCTTAAGATGTCCTAAGTTGTCAGGCGATGTTCAAAAGACTCGTACGAATTCATTAGGTGTATTATGGAGTTTTAAGTTTACGTACGGTACTGTAAGGTGTTGTTAGGAGTTGTGTGGCGTTGTACATTATACCATCATGCTTTTCAAGGTGCGAATGTGGCATACAGAGCCGTAAGATATTCTAAGTTGTCGTACGATGTTTAAATGACTTGGAGGAATTTATTAGCTTTATTATGGAATTTTAAGGTTTCGTACCTTGATGTAAGGTGTTGTTAGGAGTTTTAAGGCGTCCTAAGTTATACGAACGTGCTTTTCAAGGTGCTAATGTGCATACAGAGTCGTAAGATGTCCTAAGTTGTCGTACGATGTTCAAAGGACTTCGACGATTTCATTAGGTTTATTATGGAGTTTTAAGGTTTCGTACGGTGTTGTTAGGTGTTCTTAGGAGTTTTTAGGCGTCCTAAGTTATACGAACGTGCTTTTCAAGGTGCTAATGTGCATACAGTGTCGTAAGATGTCCTAAGTTGTCGGGCGATGTTCAAAGGACTTCGACGATTTCATTAGGTTTATTATGGAGTTTTAAGGTTTCGTACGGTGTTGTTAGGTGTTCTTAGGAGTTTTTAGGCGTCCTAAGTTATACGAACGTGCTTTTCAAGGTGCTAATGTGCATACAGTGTCTTAAGATGTCCTAAGTTGTCGGGCGATGTTCAAAAGACTCGTACGAATTCATTAGGTGTATTATGGAGTTTTAAGTTTACGTACGGTACTGTAAGGTGTTGTTAGGAGTTGTGTGGCGTTGTACATTATACCATCATGCTTTTCAAGGTGCGAATGTGGCATACAGAGCCGTAAGATATTCTAAGTTGTTGTACGATGTTTAAATGACTCGGAGGAATTTATTAGCTTTATTATGGAATTTTAAGGTTTCGTACCTTGATGTAAGGTGTTGTTAGGAGTTTTAAGGCATCCTAAGTTATACGAACGTGCTTTTCAAGGTGCTAATGTGCATACAGAGTCGTAAGATGTCCTAAGTTGTCGTACGATGTTCAAAGGACTTCGACGATTTCATTAGGTTTATTATGGAGTTTTAAGGTTTCGTACGGTGTTGTTAGGTGTTCTTAGGAGTTTTTAGGCGTCCTAAGTTATACGAACGTGCTTTTCAAGGTGCTAATGTGCATACAGTGTCGTAAGATGTCCTAAGTTGTCGGGCGATGTTCAAAGGACTTCGACGATTTCATTAGGTTTATTATGGAGTTTTAAGGTTTCGTACGGTGTTGTTAGGTGTTCTTAGGAGTTTTTAGGCGTCCTAAGTTATACGAACGTGCTTTTCAAGGTGCTAATGTGCATACAGTGTCTTAAGATGTCCTAAGTTGTCGGGGGATGTTCAAAAGACTCGTACGAATTCATTAGGTGTATTATGGAGTTTTAAGTTTACGTACGGTACTGTAAGGTGTTGTTAGGAGTTGTGTGGCGTTGTACATTATACCATCATGCTTTTCAAGGTGCGAATGTGGCATACAGAGCCGTAAGATATTCTAAGTTTTGGTACGATGTTTAAATGACTCGGAGGAATTTATTAGCTTTATTATGGAATTTTAAGGTTTCGTACCTTGATGTAAGGTGTTGTTAGGAGTTTTAAGGCGTCCTAAGTTATACGAACGTGCTTTTCAAGGTGCTAATGTGCATACAGAGTCGTAAGATGTCCTAAGTTGTCGTACGATGTTCAAAGGACTTCGACGATTTCATTAGGTTTATTATGGAGTTTTAAGGTTTCGTACGGTGTTGTTAGGTGTTCTTATGAGTTTTTAGGCGTCCTAAGTTATACGAACGTGCTTTTCAAGGTGCTAATGTGCATACAGTGTCGTAAGATGTCCTAAGTTGTCGGGCGATGTTCAAAAGACTCGGACGAATTCATTAGGTGTATTATGGAGTTTTAAGTTTACGTACGGTACTGTAAGGTGTTGTTAGGAGTTGTGTGGCGTTGTACATTATACCAACATGCTTTTCAAGGTGCGAATGTGGCATACAGAGCCGTAAGATATTCTAAGTTGTCGTACGATGTTTAAATGACTCGGAGGAATTTATTAGCTTTATTATGGAATTTTAAGGTTTCGTACCTTGATGTAAGGTGTTGTTAGGAGTTTTAAGGCGTCCTAAGTTATACGAACGTGCTTTTCAAGGTGCTAATGTGCATACAGAGTCGTAAGATGTCCTAAGTTGTCGTACGATGTTCAAAGGACTTCGACGATTTCATTAGGTTTATTATAGAGTTTTAAGGTTTCGTACGGTGTTGTTAGGTGTTCTTAGGAGTTTTTAGGCGTCCTAAGTTATACGAACGTGCTTTTCAAGGTGCTAATGTGCATACAGTGTCGTAAGATGTCCTAAGTTGTCGGGCGATGTTCAAAGGACTTCGACGATTTCATTAGGTTTATTATGGAGTTTTAAGGTTTCGTACGGTGTTGTTAGGTGTTCTTAGGAGTTTTTAGGCGTCCTAAGTTATACGAACGTGCTTTTCAAGGTGCTAATGTGCATACAGTGTCTTAAGATGTCCTAAGTTGTCAGGCGATGTTCAAAAGACTCGTACGAATTCATTAGGTGTATTATGGAGTTTTAAGTTTACGTACGGTACTGTAAGGTGTTGTTAGGAGTTGTGTGGCGTTGTACATTATACCATCATGCTTTTCAAGGTGCGAATGTGGCATACAGAGCCGTAAGATATTCTAAGTTGTCGTACGATGTTTAAATGACTCGGAGGAATTTATTAGCTTTATTATGGAATTTTAAGGTTTCGTACCTTGATGTAAGGTGTTGTTAGGAGTTTTAAGGCGTCCTAAGTTATACGAACGTGCTTTTCAAGGTGCTAATGTGCATACAGAGTCGTAAGATGTCCTAAGTTGTCGTACGATGTTCAAAGGACTTCGACGATTTCATTAGGTTTATTATGGAGTTTTAAGGTTTCGTACGGTGTTGTTAGGTGTTCTTAGGAGTTTTTAGGCGTCCTAAGTTATACGAACGTGCTTTTCAAGGTGCTAATGTGCATACAGTGTCGTAAGATGTCCTAAGTTGTCGGGCGATGTTCAAAGGACTTCGACGATTTCATTAGGTTTATTATGGAGTTTTAAGGTTTCGTACGGTGTTGTTAGGTGTTCTTAGGAGTTTTTAGGCGTCCTAAGTTATACGAACGTGCTTTTCAAGGTGCTAATGTGCATACAGTGTCTTAAGATGTCCTAAGTTGTCGGGCGATGTTCAAAAGACTCGTACGAATTCATTAGGTGTATTATGGAGTTTTAAGTTTACGTACGGTACTGTAAGGTGTTGTTAGGAGTTGTGTGGCGTTGTACATTATACCATCATGCTTTTCAAGGTGCGAATGTGGCATACAGAGCCGTAAGATATTCTAAGTTGTTGTACGATGTTTAAATGACTCGGAGGAATTTATTAGCTTTATTATGGAATTTTAAGGTTTCGTACCTTGATGTAAGGTGTTGTTAGGAGTTTTAAGGCGTCCTAAGTTATACGAACGTGCTTTTCAAGGTGCTAATGTGCATACAGAGTCGTAAGATGTCCTAAGTTGTCGTACGATGTTCAAAGGACTTCGACGATTTCATTAGGTTTATTATGGAGTTTTAAGGTTTCGTACGGTGTTGTTAGGTGTTCTTATGAGTTTTTAGGCGTCCTAAGTTATACGAACGTGCTTTTCAAGGTGCTAATGTGCATACAGTGTCGTAAGATGTCCTAAGTTGTCGGGCGATGTTCAAAAGACTCGGACGAATTCATTAGGTGTATTATGGAGTTTTAAGTTTACGTACGGTACTGTAAGGTGTTGTTAGGAGTTGTGTGGCGTTGTACATTATACCAACATGCTTTTCAAGGTGCGAATGTGGCATACAGAGCCGTAAGATATTCTAAGTTGTCGTACGATGTTTAAATGACTCGGAGGAATTTATTAGCTTTATTATGGAATTTTAAGGTTTCGTACCTTGATGTAAGGTGTTGTTAGGAGTTTTAAGGCGTCCTAAGTTATACGAACGTGCTTTTCAAGGTGCTAATGTGCATACAGAGTCGTAAGATGTCCTAAGTTGTCGTACGATGTTCAAAGGACTTCGACGATTTCATTAGGTTTATTATAGAGTTTTAAGGTTTCGTACGGTGTTGTTAGGTGTTCTTAGGAGTTTTTAGGCGTCCTAAGTTATACGAACGTGCTTTTCAAGGTGCTAATGTGCATACAGTGTCGTAAGATGTCCTAAGTTGTCGGGCGATGTTCAAAGGACTTCGACGATTTCATTAGGTTTATTATGGAGTTTTAAGGTTTCGTACGGTGTTGTTAGGTGTTCTTAGGAGTTTTTAGGCGTCCTAAGTTATACGAACGTGCTTTTCAAGGTGCTAATGTGCATACAGTGTCTTAAGATGTCCTAAGTTGTCAGGCGATGTTCAAAAGACTCGTACGAATTCATTAGGTGTATTATGGAGTTTTAAGTTTACGTACGGTACTGTAAGGTGTTGTTAGGAGTTGTGTGGCGTTGTACATTATACCATCATGCTTTTCAAGGTGCGAATGTGGCATACAGAGCCGTAAGATATTCTAAGTTGTCGTACGATGTTTAAATGACTCGGAGGAATTTATTAGCTTTATTATGGAATTTTAAGGTTTCGTACCTTGATGTAAGGTGTTGTTAGGAGTTTTAAGGCGTCCTAAGTTATACGAACGTGCTTTTCAAGGTGCTAATGTGCATACAGAGTCGTAAGATGTCCTAAGTTGTCGTACGATGTTCAAAGGACTTCGACGATTTCATTAGGTTTATTATGGAGTTTTAAGGTTTCGTACGGTGTTGTTAGGTGTTCTTAGGAGTTTTTAGGCGTCCTAAGTTATACGAACGTGCTTTTCAAGGTGCTAATGTGCATACAGTGTCGTAAGATGTCCTAAGTTGTCGGGCGATGTTCAAAGGACTTCGACGATTTCATTAGGTTTATTATGGAGTTTTAAGGTTTCGTACGGTGTTGTTAGGTGTTCTTAGGAGTTTTTAGGCGTCCTAAGTTATACGAACGTGCTTTTCAAGGTGCTAATGTGCATACAGTGTCTTAAGATGTCCTAAGTTGTCGGGCGATGTTCAAAAGACTCGTACGAATTCATTAGGTGTATTATGGAGTTTTAAGTTTACGTACGGTACTGTAAGGTGTTGTTAGGAGTTGTGTGGCGTTGTACATTATACCATCATGCTTTTCAAGGTGCGAATGTGGCATACAGAGCCGTAAGATATTCTAAGTTGTTGTACGATGTTTAAATGACTCGGAGGAATTTATTAGCTTTATTATGGAATTTTAAGGTTTCGTACCTTGATGTAAGGTGTTGTTAGGAGTTTTAAGGCGTCCTAAGTTATACGAACGTGCTTTTCAAGGTGCTAATGTGCATACAGAGTCGTAAGATGTCCTAAGTTGTCGTACGATGTTCAAAGGACTTCGACGATTTCATTAGGTTTATTATGGAGTTTTAAGGTTTCGTACGGTGTTGTTAGGTGTTCTTATGAGTTTTTAGGCGTCCTAAGTTATACGAACGTGCTTTTCAAGGTGCTAATGTGCATACAGTGTCGTAAGATGTCCTAAGTTGTCGGGCGATGTTCAAAAGACTCGGACGAATTCATTAGGTGTATTATGGAGTTTTAAGTTTACGTACGGTACTGTAAGGTGTTGTTAGGAGTTGTGTGGCGTTGTACATTATACCAACATGCTTTTCAAGGTGCGAATGTGGCATACAGAGCCGTAAGATATTCTAAGTTGTCGTACGATGTTTAAATGACTCGGAGGAATTTATTAGCTTTATTATGGAATTTTAAGGTTTCGTACCTTGATGTAAGGTGTTGTTAGGAGTTTTAAGGCGTCCTAAGTTATACGAACGTGCTTTTCAAGGTGCTAATGTGCATACAGAGTCGTAAGATGTCCTAAGTTGTCGTACGATGTTCAAAGGACTTCGACGATTTCATTAGGTTTATTATAGAGTTTTAAGGTTTCGTACGGTGTTGTTAGGTGTTCTTAGGAGTTTTTAGGCGTCCTAAGTTATACGAACGTGCTTTTCAAGGTGCTAATGTGCATACAGTGTCGTAAGATGTCCTAAGTTGTCGGGCGATGTTCAAAGGACTTCGACGATTTCATTAGGTTTATTATGGAGTTTTAAGGTTTCGTACGGTGTTGTTAGGTGTTCTTAGGAGTTTTTAGGCGTCCTAAGTTATACGAACGTGCTTTTCAAGGTGCTAATGTGCATACAGTGTCTTAAGATGTCCTAAGTTGTCAGGCGATGTTCAAAAGACTCGTACGAATTCATTAGGTGTATTATGGAGTTTTAAGTTTACGTACGGTACTGTAAGGTGTTGTTAGGAGTTGTGTGGCGTTGTACATTATACCATCATGCTTTTCAAGGTGCGAATGTGGCATACAGAGCCGTAAGATATTCTAAGTTGTCGTACGATGTTTAAATGACTCGGAGGAATTTATTAGCTTTATTATGGAATTTTAAGGTTTCGTACCTTGATGTAAGGTGTTGTTAGGAGTTTTAAGGCGTCCTAAGTTATACGAACGTGCTTTTCAAGGTGCTAATGTGCATACAGAGTCGTAAGATGTCCTAAGTTGTCGTACGATGTTCAAAGGACTTCGACGATTTCATTAGGTTTATTATGGAGTTTTAAGGTTTCGTACGGTGTTGTTAGGTGTTCTTAGGAGTTTTTAGGCGTCCTAAGTTATACGAACGTGCTTTTCAAGGTGCTAATGTGCATACAGTGTCGTAAGATGTCCTAAGTTGTCGGGCGATGTTCAAAGGACTTCGACGATTTCATTAGGTTTATTATGGAGTTTTAAGGTTTCGTACGGTGTTGTTAGGTGTTCTTAGGAGTTTTTAGGCGTCCTAAGTTATACGAACGTGCTTTTCAAGGTGCTAATGTGCATACAGTGTCTTAAGATGTCCTAAGTTGTCGGGCGATGTTCAAAAGACTCGTACGAATTCATTAGGTGTATTATGGAGTTTTAAGTTTACGTACGGTACTGTAAGGTGTTGTTAGGAGTTGTGTGGCGTTGTACATTATACCATCATGCTTTTCAAGGTGCGAATGTGGCATACAGAGCCGTAAGATATTCTAAGTTGTTGTACGATGTTTAAATGACTCGGAGGAATTTATTAGCTTTATTATGGAATTTTAAGGTTTCGTACCTTGATGTAAGGTGTTGTTAGGAGTTTTAAGGCGTCCTAAGTTATACGAACGTGCTTTTCAAGGTGCTAATGTGCATACAGAGTCGTAAGATGTCCTAAGTTGTCGTACGATGTTCAAAGGACTTCGACGATTTCATTAGGTTTATTATGGAGTTTTAAGGTTTCGTACGGTGTTGTTAGGTGTTCTTATGAGTTTTTAGGCGTCCTAAGTTATACAAACGTGCTTTTCAAGGTGCTAATGTGCATACAGTGTCGTAAGATGTCCTAAGTTGTCGGGCGATGTTCAAAAGACTCGGACGAATTCATTAGGTGTATTATGGAGTTTTAAGTTTACGTACGGTACTGTAAGGTGTTGTTAGGAGTTGTGTGGCGTTGTACATTATACCATCATGCTTTTCAAGGTGAGAATGTGGCATACAGAGCCGTAAGATATTCTAAGTTGTCGTACGATGTTTAAATGACTCGGAGGAATTTATTAGCTTTATTATGGAATTTTAAGGTTTCGTACCTTGATGTAAGGTGTTGTTAGGAGTTTTAAGGCGTCCTAAGTTATACGAACGTGCTTTTCAAGGTGCTAATGTGCATACAGAGTCGTAAGATGTCCTAAGTTGTCGTACGATGTTCAAAGGACTTCGACGATTTCATTAGGTTTATTATGGAGTTTTAAGGTTTCGTACGGTGTTGTTAGGTGTTCTTAGGAGTTTTTAGGCGTCCTAAGTTATACGAACGTGCTTTTCAAGGTGCTAATGTGCATACAGTGTCGTAAGATGTCCTAAGTTGTCGGGCGATGTTCAAAGGACTTCGACGATTTCATTAGGTTTATTATGGAGTTTTAAGGTTTCGTACGGTGTTGTTAGGTGTTCTTAGGAGTTTTTAGGCGTCCTAAGTTATACGAACGTGCTTTTCAAGGTGCTAATGTGCATACAGTGTCTTAAGATGTCCTAAGTTGTCGGGCGATGTTCAAAAGACTCGTACGAATTCATTAGGTGTATTATGGAGTTTTAAGTTTACGTACGGTACTGTAAGGTGTTGTTAGGAGTTGTGTGGCGTTGTACATTATACCATCATGCTTTTCAAGGTGCGAATGTGGCATACAGAGCCGTAAGATATTCTAAGTTGTGGTACGATGTTTAAATGACTCGGAGGAATTTATTAGCTTTATTATGGAATTTTAAGGTTTCGTACCTTGATGTAAGGTGTTGTTAGGAGTTTTAAGGCGTCCTAAGTTATACGAACGTGCTTTTCAAGGTGCTAATGTGCATACAGAGTCGTAAGATGTCCTAAGTTGTCGTACGATGTTCAAAGGACTTCGACGATTTCATTAGGTTTATTATGGAGTTTTAAGGTTTCGTACGGTGTTGTTAGGTGTTCTTATGAGTTTTTAGGCGTCCTAAGTTATACGAACGTGCTTTTCAAGGTGCTAATGTGCATACAGTGTCGTAAGATGTCCTAAGTTGTCGGGCGATGTTCAAAAGACTCGGACGAATTCATTAGGTGTATTATGGAGTTTTAAGTTTACGTACGGTACTGTAAGGTGTTGTTAGGAGTTGTGTGGCGTTGTACATTATACCAACATGCTTTTCAAGGTGCGAATGTGGCATACAGAGCCGTAAGATATTCTAAGTTGTCGTACGATGTTTAAATGACTCGGAGGAATTTATTAGCTTTATTATGGAATTTTAAGGTTTCGTACCTTGATGTAAGGTGTTGTTAGGAGTTTTAAGGCGTCCTAAGTTATACGAACGTGCTTTTCAAGGTGCTAATGTGCATACAGAGTCGTAAGATGTCCTAAGTTGTCGTACGATGTTCAAAGGACTTCGACGATTTCATTAGGTTTATTATAGAGTTTTAAGGTTTCGTACGGTGTTGTTAGGTGTTCTTAGTAGTTTTTAGGCGTCCTAAGTTATACGAACGTGCTTTTCAAGGTGCTAATGTGCATACAGTGTCGTAAGATGTCCTAAGTTGTCGGGCGATGTTCAAAGGACTTCGACGATTTCATTAGGTTTATTATGGAGTTTTAAGGTTTCGTACGGTGTTGTTAGGTGTTCTTAGGAGTTTTTAGGCGTCCTAAGTTATACGAACGTGCTTTTCAAGGTGCTAATGTGCATACAGTGTCTTAAGATGTCCTAAGTTGTCAGGCGATGTTCAAAAGACTCGTACGAATTCATTAGGTGTATTATGGAGTTTTAAGTTTACGTACGGTACTGTAAGGTGTTGTTAGGAGTTGTGTGGCGTTGTACATTATACCATCATGCTTTTCAAGGTGCGAATGTGGCATACAGAGCCGTAAGATATTCTAAGTTGTCGTACGATGTTTAAATGACTCGGAGGAATTTATTAGCTTTATTATGGAATTTTAAGGTTTCGTACCTTGATGTAAGGTGTTGTTAGGAGTTTTAAGGCGTCCTAAGTTATACGAACGTGCTTTTCAAGGTGCTAATGTGCATACAGAGTCGTAAGATGTCCTAAGTTGTCGTACGATGTTCAAAGGACTTCGACGATTTCATTAGGTTTATTATGGAGTTTTAAGGTTTCGTACGGTGTTGTTAGGTGTTCTTAGGAGTTTTTAGGCGTCCTAAGTTATACGAACGTGCTTTTCAAGGTGCTAATGTGCATACAGTGTCTTAAGATGTCCTAAGTTGTCGGGCGATGTTCAAAAGACTCGTACGAATTCATTAGGTGTATTATGGAGTTTTAAGTTTACGTACGGTACTGTAAGGTGTTGTTAGGAGTTGTGTGGCGTTGTACATTATACCATCATGCTTTTCAAGGTGCGAATGTGGCATACAGAGCCGTAAGATATTCTAAGTTGTTGTACGATGTTTAAATGACTCGGAGGAATTTATTAGCTTTATTATGGAATTTTAAGGTTTCGTACCTTGATGTAAGGTGTTGTTAGGAGTTTTAAGGCGTCCTAAGTTATACGAACGTGCTTTTCAAGGTGCTAATGTGCATACAGAGTCGTAAGATGTCCTAAGTTGTCGTACGATGTTCAAAGGACTTCGACGATTTCATTAGGTTTATTATGGAGTTTTAAGGTTTCGTACGGTGTTGTTAGGTGTTCTTATGAGTTTTTAGGCGTCCTAAGTTATACGAACGTGCTTTTCAAGGTGCTAATGTGCATACAGTGTCGTAAGATGTCCTAAGTTGTCGGGCGATGTTCAAAAGACTCGGACGAATTCATTAGGTGTATTATGGAGTTTTAAGTTTACGTACGGTACTGTAAGGTGTTGTTAGGAGTTGTGTGGCGTTGTACGTTATACCATCATGCTTTTCAAGGTGAGAATGTGGCATACAGAGCCGTAAGATATTCTAAGTTGTCGTACGATGTTTAAATGACTCGGAGGAATTTATTAGCTTTATTATGGAATTTTAAGGTTTCGTACCTTGATGTAAGGTGTTGTTAGGAGTTTTAAGGCGTCCTAAGTTATACGAACGTGCTTTTCAAGGTGCTAATGTGCATACAGAGTCGTAAGATGTCCTAAGTTGTCGTACGATGTTCAAAGGACTTCGACGATTTCATTAGGTTTATTATGGAGTTTTAAGGTTTCGTACGGTGTTGTTAGGTGTTCTTAGGAGTTTTTAGGCGTCCTAAGTTATACGAACGTGCTTTTCAAGGTGCTAATGTGCATACAGTGTCGTAAGATGTCCTAAGTTGTCGGGCGATGTTCAAAGGACTTCGACGATTTCATTAGGTTTATTATGGAGTTTTAAGGTTTCGTACGGTGTTGTTAGGTGTTCTTAGGAGTTTTTAGGCGTCCTAAGTTATACGAACGTGCTTTTCAAGGTGCTAATGTGCATACAGTGTCTTAAGATGTCCTAAGTTGTCGGGCGATGTTCAAAAGACTCGTACGAATTCATTAGGTGTATTATGGAGTTTTAAGTTTACGTACGGTACTGTAAGGTGTTGTTAGGAGTTGTGTGGCGTTGTACATTATACCATCATGCTTTTCAAGGTGCGAATGTGGCATACAGAGCCGTAAGATATTCTAAGTTGTTGTACGATGTTTAAATGACTCGGAGGAATTTATTAGCTTTATTATGGAATTTTAAGGTTTCGTACCTTGATGTAAGGTGTTGTTAGGAGTTTTAAGGCGTCCTAAGTTATACGAACGTGCTTTTCAAGGTGCTAATGTGCATACAGAGTCGTAAGATGTCCTAAGTTGTCGTACGATGTTCAAAGGACTTCGACGATTTCATTAAGTTTATTATGGAGTTTTAAGGTTTCGTACGGTGTTGTTAGGTGTTCTTATGAGTTTTTAGGCGTCCTAAGTTATACGAACGTGCTTTTCAAGGTGCTAATGTGCATACAGTGTCGTAAGATGTCCTAAGTTGTCGGGCGATGTTCAAAAGACTCGGACGAATTCATTAGGTGTATTATGGAGTTTTAAGTTTACGTACGGTACTGTAAGGTGTTGTTAGGAGTTGTGTGGCGTTGTACATTATACCATCATGCTTTTCAAGGTGAGAATGTGGCATACAGAGCCGTAAGATATTCTAAGTTGTCGTACGATGTTTAAATGACTCGGAGGAATTTATTAGCTTTATTATGGAATTTTAAGGTTTCGTACCTTGATGTAAGGTGTTGTTAGGAGTTTTAAGGCGTCCTAAGTTATACGAACGTGCTTTTCAAGGTGCTAATGTGCATACAGAGTCGTAAAATGTCCTAAGTTGTCGTACGATGTTCAAAGGACTTCGACGATTTCATTAGGTTTATTATGGAGTTTTAAGGTTTCGTACGGTGTTGTTAGGTGTTCTTAGGAGTTTTTAGGCGTCCTAAGTTATACGAACGTGCTTTTCAAGGTGCTAATGTGCATACAGTGTCGTAAGATGTCCTAAGTTGTCGGGCGATGTTCAAAGGACTTCGACGATTTCATTAGGTTTATTATGGAGTTTTAAGGTTTCGTACGGTGTTGTTAGGTGTTCTTAGGAGTTTTTAGGCGTCCTAAGTTATACGAACGTGCTTTTCAAGGTGCTAATGTGCATACAGTGTCTTAAGATGTCCTAAGTTGTCGGGCGATGTTCAAAAGACTCGTACGAATTCATTAGGTGTATTATGGAGTTTTAAGTTTACGTACGGTACTGTAAGGTGTTGTTAGGAGTTGTGTGGCGTTGTACATTATACCATCATGCTTTTCAAGGTGCGAATGTGGCATACAGAGCCGTAAGATATTCTAAGTTGTCGTACGATGTTTAAATGACTCGGAGGAATTTATTAGCTTTATTATGGAATTTTAAGGTTTCGTACCTTGATGTAAGGTGTTGTTAGGAGTTTTAAGGCGTCCTAAGTTATACGAACGTGCTTTTCAAGGTGCTAATGTGCATACAGAGTCGTAAGATGTCCTAAGTTGTCGTACGATGTTCAAAGGACTTCGACGATTTCATTAGGTTTATTATGGAGTTTTAAGGTTTCGTACGGTGTTGTTAGGTGTTCTTATGAGTTTTTAGGCGTCCTAAGTTATACGAACGTGCTTTTCAAGGTGCTAATGTGCATACAGTGTCGTAAGATGTCCTAAGTTGTCGGGCGATGTTCAAAAGACTCGGACGAATTCATTAGGTGTATTATGGAGTTTTAAGTTTACGTACGGTACTGTAAGGTGTTGTTAGGAGTTGTGTGGCGTTGTACATTATACCAACATGCTTTTCAAGGTGCGAATGTGGCATACAGAGCCGTAAGATATTCTAAGTTGTCGTACGATGTTTAAATGACTCGGAGGAATTTATTAGCTTTATTATGGAATTTTAAGGTTTCGTACCTTGATGTAAGGTGTTGTTAGGAGTTTTAAGGCGTCCTAAGTTATACGAACGTGCTTTTCAAGGTGCTAATGTGCATACAGAGTCGTAAGATGTCCTAAGTTGTCGTACGATGTTCAAAGGACTTCGACGATTTCATTAGGTTTATTATAGAGTTTTAAGGTTTCGTACGGTGTTGTTAGGTGTTCTTAGGAGTTTTTAGGCGTCCTAAGTTATACGAACGTGCTTTTCAAGGTTCTAATGTGCATACAGTGTCGTAAGATGTCCTAAGTTGTCGGGCGATGTTCAAAGGACTTCGACGATTTCATTAGGTTTATTATGGAGTTTTAAGGTTTCGTACGGTGTTGTTAGTTGTTCTTAGGAGTTTTTAGGCGTCCTAAGTTATACGAACGTGCTTTTCAAGGTGCTAATGTGCATACAGTGTCTTAAGATGTCCTAAGTTGTCAGGCGATGTTCAAAAGACTCGTACGAATTCATTAGGTGTATTATGGAGTTTTAAGTTTACGTACGGTACTGTAAGGTGTTGTTAGGAGTTGTGTGGCGTTGTACATTATACCATCATGCTTTTCAAGGTGCGAATGTGGCATACAGAGCCGTAAGATATTCTAAGTTGTCGTACGATGTTTAAATGACTCGGAGGAATTTATTAGCTTTATTATGGAATTTTAAGGTTTCGTACCTTGATGTAAGGTGTTGTTAGGAGTTTTAAGGCGTCCTAAGTTATACGAACGTGCTTTTCAAGGTGCTAATGTGCATACAGAGTCGTAAGATGTCCTAAGTTGTCGTACGATGTTCAAAGGACTTCGACGATTTCATTAGGTTTATTATGGAGTTTTAAGGTTTCGTACGGTGTTGCTAGGTGTTCTTAGGAGTTTTTAGGCGTCCTAAGTTATACGAACGTGCTTTTCAAGGTGCTAATGTGCATACAGTGTCGTAAGATGTCCTAAGTTGTCGGGCGATGTTCAAAGGACTTCGACGATTTCATTAGGTTTATTATGGAGTTTTAAGGTTTCGTACGGTGTTGTTAGGTGTTCTTAGGAGTTTTTAGGCGTCCTAAGTTATACGAACGTGCTTTTCAAGGTGCTAATGTGCATACAGTGTCTTAAGATGTCCTAAGTTGTCGGGCGATGTTCAAAAGACTCGTACGAATTCATTAGGTGTATTATGGAGTTTTAAGTTTACGTACGGTACTGTAAGGTGTTGTTAGGAGTTGTGTGGCGTTGTACATTATACCATCATGCTTTTCAAGGTGCGAATGTGGCATACAGAGCCGTAAGATATTCTAAGTTGTCGTACGATGTTTAAATGACTCGGAGGAATTTATTAGCTTTATTATGGAATTTTAAGGTTTCGTACCTTGATGTAAGGTGTTGTTAGGAGTTTTAAGGCGTCCTAAGTTATACGAACGTGCTTTTCAAGGTGCTAATGTGCATACAGAGTCGTAAGATGTCCTAAGTTGTCGTACGATGTTCAAAGGACTTCGACGATTTCATTAGGTTTATTATAGAGTTTTAAGGTTTCGTACGGTGTTGTTAGGTGTTCTTAGGAGTTTTTAGGCGTCCTAAGTTATACGAACGTGCTTTTCAAGGTTCTAATGTGCATACAGTGTCGTAAGATGTCCTAAGTTGTCGGGCGATGTTCAAAGGACTTCGACGATTTCATTAGGTTTATTATGGAGTTTTAAGGTTTCGTACGGTGTTGTTAGTTGTTCTTAGGAGTTTTTAGGCGTCCTAAGTTATACGAACGTGCTTTTCAAGGTGCTAATGTGCATACAGTGTCTTAAGATGTCCTAAGTTGTCAGGCGATGTTCAAAAGACTCGTACGAATTCATTAGGTGTATTATGGAGTTTTAAGTTTACGTACGGTACTGTAAGGTGTTGTTAGGAGTTGTGTGGCGTTGTACATTATACCATCATGCTTTTCAAGGTGCGAATGTGGCATACAGAGCCGTAAGATATTCTAAGTTGTCGTACGATGTTTAAATGACTCGGAGGAATTTATTAGCTTTATTATGGAATTTTAAGGTTTCGTACCTTGATGTAAGGTGTTGTTAGGAGTTTTAAGGCGTCCTAAGTTATACGAACGTGCTTTTCAAGGTGCTAATGTGCATACAGAGTCGTAAGATGTCCTAAGTTGTCGTACGATGTTCAAAGGACTTCGACGATTTCATTAGGTTTATTATGGAGTTTTAAGGTTTCGTACGGTGTTGCTAGGTGTTCTTAGGAGTTTTTAGGCGTCCTAAGTTATACGAACGTGCTTTTCAAGGTGCTAATGTGCATACAGTGTCGTAAGATGTCCTAAGTTGTCGGGCGATGTTCAAAGGACTTCGACGATTTCATTAGGTTTATTATGGAGTTTTAAGGTTTCGTACGGTGTTGTTAGGTGTTCTTAGGAGTTTTTAGGCGTCCTAAGTTATACGAACGTGCTTTTCAAGGTGCTAATGTGCATACAGTGTCTTAAGATGTCCTAAGTTGTCGGGCGATGTTCAAAAGACTCGTACGAATTCATTAGGTGTATTATGGAGTTTTAAGTTTACGTACGGTACTGTAAGGTGTTGTTAGGAGTTGTGTGGCGTTGTACATTATACCATCATGCTTTTCAAGGTGCGAATGTGGCATACAGAGCCGTAAGATATTCTAAGTTGTCGTACGATGTTTAAATGACTCGGAGGAATTTATTAGCTTTATTATGGAATTTTAAGGTTTCGTACCTTGATGTAAGGTGTTGTTAGGAGTTTTAAGGCGTCCTAAGTTATACGAACGTGCTTTTCAAGGTGCTAATGTGCATACAGAGTCGTAAGATGTCCTAAGTTGTCGTACGATGTTCAAAGGACTTCGACGATTTCATTAGGTTTATTATGGAGTTTTAAGGTTTCGTACGGTGTTGTTAGGTGTTCTTAGGAGTTTTTAGGCGTCCTAAGTTATACGAACGTGCTTTTCAAGGTGCTAATGTGCATACAGTGTCGTAAGATGTCCTAAGTTGTCGGGCGATGTTCAAAGGACTTCGACGATTTCATTAGGTTTATTATGGAGTTTTAAGGTTTCGTACGGTGTTGTTAGGTGTTCTTAGGAGTTTTTAGGCGTCCTAAGTTATACGAACGTGCTTTTCATGGTGCTAATGTGCATACAGTGTCTTAAGATGTCCTAAGTTGTCGGGCGATGTTCAAAAGACTCGTACGAATTCATTAGGTGTATTATGGAGTTTTAAGTTTACGTACGGTACTGTAAGGTGTTGTTAGGAGTTGTGTGGCATTGTACATTATACCATCATGCTTTTCAAGGTGCGAATGTGGCATACAGAGCCGTAAGATATTCTAAGTTGTTGTACGATGTTTAAATGACTCGGAGGAATTTATTAGCTTTATTATGGAATTTTAAGATTTCGTACCTTGATGTAAGGTGTTGTTAGGAGTTTTAAGGCGTCCTAAGTTATACGAACGTGCTTTTCAAGGTGCTAATGTGCATACAGAGTCGTAAGATGTCCTAAGTTGTCGTACGATGTTCAAAGGACTTCGACGATTTCATTAGGTTTATTATGGAGTTTTAAGGTTTCGTACGGTGTTGTTAGGTGTTCTTATGAGTTTTTAGGCGTCCTAAGTTATACGAACGTGCTTTTCAAGGTGCTAATGTGCATACAATGTCGTAAGATGTCCTAAGTTGTCGGGCGATGTTCAAAAGACTCGGACGAATTCATTAGGTGTATTATGGAGTTTTAAGTTTACGTACGGTACTGTAAGGTGTTGTTAGGAGTTGTGTGGCGTTGTACATTATACCATCATGCTTTTCAAGGTGCGAATGTGGCATACAGAGCCGTAAGAAATTCTAAGTTGCCGTACGATGTTTAAATGACTCGGATGAATTTATTAGCTTTAGTATGGAATTTTAAGGTTTCGTACGGTGTTGTTAGGTGTTCTTAGGAGTTTTAAGGCGTCCTAAGTTATACGAACGTGCTTTTAAATGTGCTAATGTGCATACAGTGTCGTAAGATGTCCTAAGTTGTCGTACGATTTTTAAAAGACTTCGACGATTTTATTAGGTTTATTATGGAGTTTTAAGGTTTCGTACGGTGTTGTTAGGTGTTCTTAGGAGATTTAAGGCGTCCTAAGTTATACGAACGTGCTTTTCAAGGTGTTAATGTGCATACAGTGTCGTAAGATGTCCTAAGTTGTCGGGCGATGTTCACAAGACTCGGACGAATTTATTAGGTGTATTATGGAGTTTTAAGTTTACGTACGGTACTGTAAGGTGTTGTTAGGAGTTGTGTGGCGTTGTACATTATACCAACATGCTTTTCAAGGTGCGAATGTGGCATACAGAGCCGTAAGATATTCTAAGTTGTCGTACGATGTTTAAATGACTCGGAGGAATTTATTAGCTTTATTATGGAATTTTAAGGTTTCGTACCTTGATGTAAGGTGTTGTTAGGAGTTTTAAGGCGTCCTAAGTTATACGAACGTGCTTTTAAAGGTGCTAATGTGCATACAGTGTCGTAAGATGTCCTAAGTTGTCGTACGATTTTCAAAGGACTTCGACGATTTCATTAGGTTTATTATGGAGTTTTATGGTTTCGTACGGTGTTGTTAGGTGTTCTTAGGAGTTTTTAGGCGTCCTAAGTTATACGAACGTGCTTTTCAAGGTGCTAATGTGCATACAGTGTCGTAAGATGTCCTAAGTTGTCGGGCGATGTTCAAAGGACTTCGACGATTTCATTAGGTTTATTATGGAGTTTTAAGGTTTCGTACGGTGTTGTTAGGTGTTCTTAGGAGTTTTTAGGCGTCCTAAGTTATACGAACGTGCTTTTCAAGGTGCTAATGTGCATACAGTGTCTTAAGATGTCCTAAGTTGTCGGGCGATGTTCAAAAGACTCGTACGAATTCATTAGGTGTATTATGGAGTTTTAAGTTTACGTACGGTACTGTAAGGTGTTGTTAGGAGTTGTGTGGCGTTGTACATTATACCATCATGCTTTTCAAGGTGCGAATGTGGCATACAGAGCCGTAAGATATTCTAAGTTGTCGTACGATGTTTAAATGACTCGGAGGAATTTATTAGCTTTATTATGGAATTTTAAGGTTTCGTACCTTGATGTAAGGTGTTGTTAGGAGTTTTAAGGCGTCCTAAGTTATACGAACGTGCTTTTCAAGGTGCTAATGTGCATACAGAGTCGTAAGATGTCCTAAGTTGTCGTACGATGTTCAAAGGACTTCGACGATTTCATTAGGTTTATTATGGAGTTTTAAGGTTTCGTACGGTGTTGTTAGGTGTTCTTATGAGTTTTTAGGCGTCCTAAGTTATACGAACGTGCTTTTCAAGGTGTTAATGTGCATACAGTGTCGTAAGATGTCCTAAGTTGTCGGGCGATGTTCACAAGACTCGGACGAATTTATTAGGTGTATTATGGAGTTTTAAGTTTACGTACGGTACTGTAAGGTGTTGTTAGGAGTTGTGTGGCGTTGTACATTATACCAACATGCTTTTCAAGGTTCGAATGTGGCATACAGAGCCGTAAGATATTCTAAGTTGTCTTACGATGTTTAAATGACTCGGAGGAATTTATTAGCTTTATTATGGAATTTTAAGGTTTCGTACCTTGATGTAAGGTGTTGTTAGGAGTTTTAAGGCGTCCTAAGTTATACGAACGTGCTTTTCAAGGTGCTAATGTGCATACAGAGTCGTAAGATGTCCTAAGTTGTCGTACGATGTTCAAAGGACTTCGACGATTTCATTAGGTTTATTATGGAGTTTTAAGGTTTCGTACGGTGTTGTTAGGTGTTCTTAGGAGTTTTTAGGCGTCCTAAGTTATACGAACGTGCTTTTCAAGGTGCTAATGTGCATACAGTGTCGTAAGATGTCCTAAGTTGTCGGGCGATGTTCAAAGGACTTCGACGATTTCATTAGGTTTATTATGGAGTTTTAAGGTTTTGTACGGTGTTGTTAGGTGTTCTTAGGAGTTTTTAGGCGTCCTAAGTTATACGAACGTGCTTTTCAAGGTGCTAATGTGCATACAGTGTCTTAAGATGTCCTAAGTTGTCGGGCGATGTTCAAAAGACTCGTACGAATTCATTAGGTGTATTATGGAGTTTTAAGTTTACGTACGGTACTGTAAGGTGTTGTTAGGAGTTGTGTGGCGTTGTACATTATACCATCATGCTTTTCAAGGTGCGAATGTGGCATACAGAGCCGTAAGATATTCTAAGTTGTCGTACGATGTTTAAATGACTCGGAGGAATTTATTAGCTTTATTATGGAATTTTAAGGTTTCGTACCTTGATGTAAGGTGTTGTTAGGAGTTTTAAGGCGTCCTAAGTTATACGAACGTGCTTTTCAAGGTGCTAATGTGCATACAGAGTCGTAAGATGTCCTAAGTTGTCGTACGATGTTCAAAGGACTTCGACGATTTCATTAGGTTTATTATGGAGTTTTAAGGTTTCGTACGGTGTTGTTAGGTGTTCTTATGAGTTTTTAGGCGTCCTAAGTTATACGAACGTGCTTTTCAAGGTGTTAATGTGCATACAGTGTCGTAAGATGTCCTAAGTTGTCGGGCGATGTTCACAAGACTCGGACGAATTTATTAGGTGTATTATGGAGTTTTAAGTTTACGTACGGTACTGTAAGGTGTTGTTAGGAGTTGTGTGGCGTTGTACATTATACCAACATGCTTTTCAAGGTGCGAATGTGGCATACAGAGCCGTAAGATATTCTAAGTTGTCGTACGATGTTTAAATGACTCGGAGGAATTTATTAGCTTTATTATGGAATTTTATGGTTTCGTACCTTGATGTAAGGTGTTGTTAGGAGTTTTAAGGCGTCCTAAGTTATACGAACGTGCTTTTCAAGGTGCTAATGTGCATACAGAGTCGTAAGATGTCGTAAGTTGTCGTACGATGTTCAAAGGACTTCGACGATTTCATTAGGTTTATTATGGAGTTTTAAGGTTTCGTACGGTGTTGTTAGGTGTTCTTAGGAGTTTTTAGGCGTCCTAAGTTATACGAACGTGCTTTTCAAGGTGCTAATGTGCATACAGTGTCGTAAGATGTCCTAAGTTGTCGGGCGATGTTCAAAGGACTTCGACGATTTCATTAGGTTTATTATGGAGTTTTAAGGTTTCGTACGGTGTTGTTAGGTGTTCTTAGGAGTTTTTAGGCGTCCTAAGTTATACGAACGTGCTTTTCAAGGTGCGAATGTGCATACAGTGTCTTAAGATGTCCTAAGTTGTCGGGCGATGTTCAAAAGACTCGTACGAATTCATTAGGTGTATTATGGAGTTTTAAGTTTACGTACGGTACTGTAAGGTGTTGTTAGGAGTTGTGTGGCATTGTACATTATACCATCATGCTTTTCAAGGTGCGAATGTGGCATACAGAGCCGTAAGATATTCTAAGTTGTTGTACGATGTTTAAATGACTCGGAGGAATTTATTAGCTTTATTATGGAATTTTAAGATTTCGTACCTTGATGTAAGGTGTTGTTAGGAGTTTTAAGGCGTCCTAAGTTATACGAACGTGCTTTTCAAGGTGCTAATGTGCATACAGAGTCGTAAGATGTCCTAAGTTGTCGTACGATGTTCAAAGGACTTCGACGATTTCATTAGGTTTATTATGGAGTTTTAAGGTTTCGTACGGTGTTGTTAGGTGTTCTTATGAGTTTTTAGGCGTCCTAAGTTATACGAACGTGCTTTTCAAGGTGCTAATGTGCATACAGTGTCGTAAGATGTCCTAAGTTGTCGGGCGATGTTCAAAAGACTCGGACGAATTCATTAGGTGTATTATGGAGTTTTAAGTTTACGTACGGTACTGTAAGGTGTTGTTAGGAGTTGTGTGGCGTTGTACATTATACCATCATGCTTTTCAAGGTGCGAATGTGGCATACAGAGCCGTAAGAAATTCTAAGTTGCCGTACGATGTTTAAATGACTCGGATGAATTTATTAGCTTTAGTATGGAATTTTAAGGTTTCGTACGGTGTTGTTAGGTGTTCTTAGGAGTTTTAAGGCGTCCTAAGTTATACGAACGTGCTTTTAAATGTGCTAATGTGCATACAGTGTCGTAAGATGTCCTAAGTTGTCGTACGATTTTTAAAAGACTTCGACGATTTTATTAGGTTTATTATGGAGTTTTAAGGTTTCGTACGGTGTTGTTAGGTGTTCTTAGGAGATTTAAGGCGTCCTAAGTTATACGAACGTGCTTTTCAAGGTGTTAATGTGCATACAGTGTCGTAAGATGTCCTAAGTTGTCGGGCGATGTTCACAAGACTCGGACGAATTTATTAGGTGTATTATGGAGTTTTAAGTTTACGTACGGTACTGTAAGGTGTTGTTAGGAGTTGTGTGGCGTTGTACATTATACCAACATGCTTTTCAAGGTGCGAATGTGGCATACAGAGCCGTAAGATATTCTAAGTTGTCGTACGATGTTTAAATGACTCGGAGGAATTTATTAGCTTTATTATGGAATTTTAAGGTTTCGTACCTTGATGTAAGGTGTTGTTAGGAGTTTTAAGGCGTCCTAAGTTATACGAACGTGCTTTTAAAGGTGCTAATGTGCATACAGTGTCGTAAGATGTCCTAAGTTGTCGTACGATTTTCAAAGGACTTCGACGATTTCATTAGGTTTATTATGGAGTTTTATGGTTTCGTACGGTGTTGTTAGGTGTTCTTAGGAGTTTTTAGGCGTCCTAAGTTATACGAACGTGCTTTTCAAGGTGCTAATGTGCATACAGTGTCGTAAGATGTCCTAAGTTGTCGGGCGATGTTCAAAGGACTTCGACGATTTCATTAGGTTTATTATGGAGTTTTAAGGTTTCGTACGGTGTTGTTAGGTGTTCTTAGGAGTTTTTAGGCGTCCTAAGTTATACGAACGTGCTTTTCAAGGTGCTAATGTGCATACAGTGTCTTAAGATGTCCTAAGTTGTCGGGCGATGTTCAAAAGACTCGTACGAATTCATTAGGTGTATTATGGAGTTTTAAGTTTACGTACGGTACTGTAAGGTGTTGTTAGGAGTTGTGTGGCGTTGTACATTATACCATCATGCTTTTCAAGGTGCGAATGTGGCATACAGAGCCGTAAGATATTCTAAGTTGTCGTACGATGTTTAAATGACTCGGAGGAATTTATTAGCTTTATTATGGAATTTTAAGGTTTCGTACCTTGATGTAAGGTGTTGTTAGGAGTTTTAAGGCGTCCTAAGTTATACGAACGTGCTTTTCAAGGTGCTAATGTGCATACAGAGTCGTAAGATGTCCTAAGTTGTCGTACGATGTTCAAAGGACTTCGACGATTTCATTAGGTTTATTATGGAGTTTTAAGGTTTCGTACGGTGTTGTTAGGTGTTCTTATGAGTTTTTAGGCGTCCTAAGTTATACGAACGTGCTTTTCAAGGTGTTAATGTGCATACAGTGTCGTAAGATGTCCTAAGTTGTCGGGCGATGTTCACAAGACTCGGACGAATTTATTAGGTGTATTATGGAGTTTTAAGTTTACGTACGGTACTGTAAGGTGTTGTTAGGAGTTGTGTGGCGTTGTACATTATACCAACATGCTTTTCAAGGTGCGAATGTGGCATACAGAGCCGTAAGATATTCTAAGTTGTCTTACGATGTTTAAATGACTCGGAGGAATTTATTAGCTTTATTATGGAATTTTAAGGTTTCGTACCTTGATGTAAGGTGTTGTTAGGAGTTTTAAGGCGTCCTAAGTTATACGAACGTGCTTTTCAAGGTGCTAATGTGCATACAGAGTCGTAAGATGTCCTAAGTTGTCGTACGATGTTCAAAGGACTTCGACGATTTCATTAGGTTTATTATGGAGTTTTAAGGTTTCGTACGGTGTTGTTAGGTGTTCTTAGGAGTTTTTAGGCGTCCTAAGTTATACGAACGTGCTTTTCAAGGTGCTAATGTGCATACAGTGTCGTAAGATGTCCTAAGTTGTCGGGCGATGTTCAAAGGACTTCGACGATTTCATTAGGTTTATTATGGAGTTTTAAGGTTTCGTACGGTGTTGTTAGGTGTTCTTAGGAGTTTTTAGGCGTCCTAAGTTATACGAACGTGCTTTTCAAGGTGCTAATGTGCATACAGTGTCTTAAGATGTCCTAAGTTGTCGGGCGATGTTCAAAAGACTCGTACGAATTCATTAGGTGTATTATGGAGTTTTAAGTTTACGTACGGTACTGTAAGGTGTTGTTAGGAGTTGTGTGGCGTTGTACATTATACCATCATGCTTTTCAAGGTGCGAATGTGGCATACAGAGCCGTAAGATATTCTAAGTTGTCGTACGATGTTTAAATGACTCGGAGGAATTTATTAGCTTTATTATGGAATTTTAAGGTTTCGTACCTTGATGTAAGGTGTTGTTAGGAGTTTTAAGGCGTCCTAAGTTATACGAACGTGCTTTTCAAGGTGCTAATGTGCATACAGAGTCGTAAGATGTCCTAAGTTGTCGTACGATGTTCAAAGGACTTCGACGATTTCATTAGGTTTATTATGGAGTTTTAAGGTTTCGTACGGTGTTGTTAGGTGTTCTTATGAGTTTTTAGGCGTCCTAAGTTATACGAACGTGCTTTTCAAGGTGTTAATGTGCATACAGTGTCGTAAGATGTCCTAAGTTGTCGGGCGATGTTCACAAGACTCGGACGAATTTATTAGGTGTATTATGGAGTTTTAAGTTTACGTACGGTACTGTAAGGTGTTGTTAGGAGTTGTGTGGCGTTGTACATTATACCAACATGCTTTTCAAGGTGCGAATGTGGCATACAGAGCCGTAAGATATTCTAAGTTGTCGTACGATGTTTAAATGACTCGGAGGAATTTATTAGCTTTATTATGGAATTTTATGGTTTCGTACCTTGATGTAAGGTGTTGTTAGGAGTTGTGTGGCGTTGTACATTATACCATCATGCTTTTCAAGGTGCGAATGTGGCATACAGAGCCGTAAGATATTCTAAGTTGTCGTACGATGTTTAAATGACTCGGAGGAATTTATTAGCTTTATTATGGAATTTTAAGGTTTCGTACCTTGATGTAAGGTGTTGTTAGGAGTTTTAAGACGTCCTAAGTTATACGAACGTGCTTTTCAAGGTGCTAATGTGCATACAGAGTCGTAAGATGTCCTAGGTTGTCGTACGATGTTCAAAGGACTTCGACGATTTCATTAGGTTTATTATGGAGTTTTAAGGTTTCGTACGGTGTTGTTAGGTGTTCTTATGAGTTTTTAGGCGTCCTAAGTTATACGAACGTGCTTTTCAAGGTGCTAATGTGCATACAGTGTCGTAAGATGTCCTAAGTTGTCGTACGATGTTCAAAGGACTTCGACGATTTCATTAGGTTTATTATGGAGTTTTAAGGTTTCGTACGGTGTTGTTAGGTGTTCTTATGAGTTTTTAGGCGTCCTAAGTTATACGAACGTGCTTTTCAAGGTGTTAATGTGCATACAGTGTCGTAAGATGTCCTAAGTTGTCGGGCGATGTTCAAAAGACTCGGACGAATTCATTAGGTGTATTATGGAGTTTTAAGTTTACGTACGGTACTGTAAGGTGTTGTTAGGAGTTGTGTGGCGTTGTACATTATACCAACATGCTTTTCAAGGTGCGAATGTGGCATACAGAGCCGTAAGATATTCTAAGTTGTCGTACGATGTTTAAATGACTCGGAGGAATTTATTAGCTTTATTATGGAATTTTAAGGTTTCGTACCTTGATGTAAGGTGTTGTTAGGAGTTTTAAGGCGTCCTAAGTTATACGAACGTGCTTTTCAAGGTGCTAATGTGCATACAGAGTCGTAAGATGTCCTAAGTTGTCGTACGATGTTCAAAGGACTTCGACGATTTCATTAGGTTTATTATGGAGTTTTAAGGTTTCGTACGGTGTTGTTAGGTGTTCTTATGAGTTTTTAGGCGTCCTAAGTTATACGAACGTGCTTTTCAAGGTGCTAATGTGCATACAGTGTCGTAAGATGTCCTAAGTTGTCGGGCGATGTTCACAAGACTCGGACGAATTTATTAGGTGTATTATGGAGTTTTAAGTTTACGTACGGTACTGTAAGGTGTTGTTAGGAGTTGTGTGGCGTTGTACATTATACCAACATGCTTTTCAAGGTGCGAATGTGGCATACAGAGCCGTAAGATATTATAAGTTGTCGTACGATGTTTAAATGACTTGGAGGAATTTATTAGTTTTATTATGGAATTTTAAGGTTTCGTACCTTGATGTAAGGTGTTGTTAGGAGTTTTAAGGCGTCCTAAGTTATACGAACGTGCTTTTCAAGGTGCTAATGTGCATACAGAGTCGTAAGATGTCCTAAGTTGTCGTCCGATGTTCAAAGGACTTCGACGATTTCATTAGGTTTATTATGGAGTTTTAAGGTTTCGTACGGTGTTGTTAGGTGTTCTTAGGAGTTTTTAGGCGTCCTAAGTTATACGAACGTGCTTTTCAAGGTGCTAATGTGCATACAGTGTCGTAAGATGTCCTAAGTTGTCGGGCGATGTTCAAAGGACTTCGACGATTTCATTAGGTTTATTATGGAGTTTTAAGGTTTCGTACGGTGTTGTTAGGTGTTCTTAGGAGTTTTTAGGCGTCCTAAGTTATACGGACGTGCTTTTCAAGGTGCTAATGTGCATACAGTGTCTTAAGATGTCCTAAGTTGTCGGGCGATGTTCAAAAGACTCGTACGAATTCATTAGGTGTATTATGGAGTTTTAATTTTACGTACGGTACTGTAAGGTGTTGTTAGGAGTTGTGTGGCGTTGTACATTATACCATCATGCTTTTCAAGGTGCGAATGTGGCATACAGAGCCGTAAGATATTCTAAGTTGTCGTATGATGTTTAAATGACTCGGAGGAATTTATTAGCTTTATTATGGAATTTTAAGGTTTCGTACCTTGATGTAAGGTGTTGTTAGGAGTTTTAAGACGTCCTAAGTTATACGAACGTGCTTTTCAAGGTGCTAATGTGCATACAGAGTCGTAAGATGTCCTAAGTTGTCGTACGATGTTCAAAGGACTTCGACGATTTCATTAGGTTTATTATGGAGTTTTAAGGTTTCGTACGGTGTTGTTAGGTGTTCTTATGAGTTTTTAGGCGTCCTAAGTTATACGAACGTGCTTTTCAAGGTGTTAATGTGCATACAGTGTCGTAAGATGTCCTAAGTTGTCGGGCGATGTTCAAAAGACTCGGACGAATTCATTAGGTGTATTATGGAGTTTTAAGTTTACGTACGGTACTGTAAGGTGTTGTTAGGAGTTGTGTGGCGTTGTACATTATACCAACATGCTTTTCAAGGTGCGAATGTGGCATACAGAGCCGTAAGATATTCTAAGTTGTCGTACGATGTTTAAATGACTCGGAGGAATTTATTAGCTTTATTATGGAATTTTAAGGTTTCGTACCTTGATGTAAGGTGTTGTTAGGAGTTTTAAGGCGTCCTAAGTTATACGAACGTGCTTTTCAAGGTGCTAATGTGCATACAGAGTCGTAAGATGTCCTAAGTTGTCGTCCGATGTTCAAAGGACTTCGACGATTTCATTAGGTTTATTATGGAGTTTTAAGGTTTCGTACGGTGTTGTTAGGTGTTCTTAGGAGTTTTTAGGCGTCCTAAGTTATACGAACGTGCTTTTCAAGGTGCTAATGTGCATACAGTGTCGTAAGATGTCCTAAGTTGTCGGGCGATGTTCAAAGGACTTCGACGATTTCATTAGGTTTATTATGGAGTTTTAAGGTTTCGTACGGTGTTGTTAGGTGTTCTTAGGAGTTTTTAGGCGTCCTAAGTTATACGGACGTGCTTTTCAAGGTGCTAATGTGCATACAGTGTCTTAAGATGTCCTAAGTTGTCGGGCGATGTTCAAAAGACTCGTACGAATTCATTAGGTGTATTATGGAGTTTTAATTTTACGTACGGTACTGTAAGGTGTTGTTAGGAGTTGTGTGGCGTTGTACATTATACCATCATGCTTTTCAAGGTGCGAATGTGGCATACAGAGCCGTAAGATATTCTAAGTTGTCGTACGATGTTTAAATGACTCGGAGGAATTTATTAGCTTTATTATGGAATTTTAAGGTTTCGTACCTTGATGTAAGGTGTTGTTAGGAGTTTTAAGACGTCCTAAGTTATACGAACGTGCTTTTCAAGGTGCTAATGTGCATACAGAGTCGTAAGATGTCCTAAGTTGTCGTACGATGTTCAAAGGACTTCGACGATTTCATTAGGTTTATTATGGAGTTTTAAGGTTTCGTACGGTGTTGTTAGGTGTTCTTATGAGTTTTTAGGCGTCCTAAGTTATACGAACGTGCTTTTCAAGGTGCTAATGTGCATACAGTGTCGTAAGATGTCCTAAGTTGTCGTACGATGTTCAAAGGACTTCGACGATTTCATTAGGTTTATTATGGAGTTTTAAGGTTTCGTACGGTGTTGTTAGGTGTTCTTATGAGTTTTTAGGCGTCCTAAGTTATACGAACGTGCTTTTCAAGGTGTTAATGTGCATACAGTGTCGTAAGATGTCCTAAGTTGTCGGGCGATGTTCAAAAGACTCGGACGAATTCATTAGGTGTATTATGGAGTTTTAAGTTTACGTACGGTACTGTAAGGTGTTGTTAGGAGTTGTGTGGCGTTGTACATTATACCAACATGCTTTTCAAGGTGCGAATGTGGCATACAGAGCCGTAAGATATTCTAAGTTGTCGTACGATGTTTAAATGACTCGGAGGAATTTATTAGCTTTATTATGGAATTTTAAGGTTTCGTACCTTGATGTAAGGTGTTGTTAGGAGTTTTAAGGCGTCCTAAGTTATACGAACGTGCTTTTCAAGGTGCTAATGTGCATACAGAGTCGTAAGATGTCCTAAGTTGTCGTACGATGTTCAAAGGACTTCGACGATTTCATTAGGTTTATTATGGAGTTTTAAGGTTTCGTACGGTGTTGTTAGGTGTTCTTATGAGTTTTTAGGCGTCCTAAGTTATACGAACGTGCTTTTCAAGGTGCTAATGTGCATACAGTGTCGTAAGATGTCCTAAGTTGTCGGGCGATGTTCACAAGACTCGGACGAATTTATTAGGTGTATTATGGAGTTTTAAGTTTACGTACGGTACTGTAAGGTGTTGTTAGGAGTTGTGTGGCGTTGTACATTATACCAACATGCTTTTCAAGGTGCGAATGTGGCATACAGAGCCGTAAGATATTATAAGTTGTCGTACGATGTTTAAATGACTCGGAGGAATTTATTAGTTTTATTATGGAATTTTAAGGTTTCGTACCTTGATGTAAGGTGTTGTTAGGAGTTTTAAGGCGTCCTAAGTTATACGAACGTGCTTTTCAAGGTGCTAATGTGCATACAGAGTCGTAAGATGTCCTAAGTTGTCGTCCGATGTTCAAAGGACTTCGACGATTTCATTAGGTTTATTATGGAGTTTTAAGGTTTCGTACGGTGTTGTTAGGTGTTCTTAGGAGTTTTTAGGCGTCCTAAGTTATACGAACGTGCTTTTCAAGGTGCTAATGTGCATACAGTGTCGTAAGATGTCCTAAGTTGTCGGGCGATGTTCAAAGGACTTCGACGATTTCATTAGGTTTATTATGGAGTTATAAGGTTTCGTACGGTGTTGTTAGGTGTTCTTAGGAGTTTTTAGGCGTCCTAAGTTATACGGACGTGCTTTTCAAGGTGCTAATGTGCATACAGTGTCTTAAGATGTCCTAAGTTGTCGGGCGATGTTCAAAAGACTCGTACGAATTCATTAGGTGTATTATGGAGTTTTAATTTTACGTACGGTACTGTAAGGTGTTGTTAGGAGTTGTGTGGCGTTGTACATTATACCATCATGCTTTTCAAGGTGCTAATGTGGCATACAGAGCCGTAAGATATTCTAAGTTGTCGTACGATGTTTAAATGACTCGGAGGAATTTATTAGCTTTATTATGGAATTTTAAGGTTTCGTACCTTGATGTAAGGTGTTGTTAGGAGTTTTAAGACGTCCTAAGTTATACGAACGTGCTTTTCAAGGTGCTAATGTGCATACAGAGTCGTAAGATGTCCTAAGTTGTCGTACGATGTTCAAAGGACTTCGACGATTTCATTAGGTTTATTATGGAGTTTTAAGGTTTCGTACGGTGTTGTTAGGTGTTCTTATGAGTTTTTAGGCGTCCTAAGTTATACGAACGTGCTTTTCAAGGTGCTAATGTGCATACAGTGTCGTAAGATGTCCTAAGTTGTCGTACGATGTTCAAAGGACTTCGACGATTTCATTAGGTTTATTATGGAGTTTTAAGGTTTCGTACGGTGTTGTTAGGTGTTCTTATGAGTTTTTAGGCGTCCTAAGTTATACGAACGTGCTTTTCAAGGTGTTAATGTGCATACAGTGTCGTAAGATGTCCTAAGTTGTCGGGCGATGTTCAAAAGACTCGGACGAATTCATTAGGTGTATTATGGAGTTTTAAGTTTACGTACGGTACTGTAAGGTGTTGTTAGGAGTTGTGTGGCGTTGTACATTATACCAACATGCTTTTCAAGGTGCGAATGTGGCATACAGAGCCGTAAGATATTCTAAGTTGTCGTACGATGTTTAAATGACTCGGAGGAATTTATTAGCTTTATTATGGAATTTTAAGGTTTCGTACCTTGATGTAAGGTGTTGTTAGGAGTTTTAAGGCGTCCTAAGTTATACGAACGTGCTTTTCAAGGTGCTAATGTGCATACAGAGTCGTAAGATGTCCTAAGTTGTCGTCCGATGTTCAAAGGACTTCGACGATTTCATTAGGTTTATTATGGAGTTTTAAGGTTTCGTACGGTGTTGTTAGGTGTTCTTAGGAGTTTTTAGGCGTCCTAAGTTATACGAACGTGCTTTTCAAGGTGCTAATGTGCATACAGTGTCGTAAGATGTCCTAAGTTGTCGGGCGATGTTCAAAGGACTTCGACGATTTCATTAGGTTTATTATGGAGTTTTAAGGTTTCGTACGGTGTTGTTAGGTGTTCTTAGGAGTTTTTAGGCGTCCTAAGTTATACGGACGTGCTTTTCAAGGTGCTAATGTGCATACAGTGTCTTAAGATGTCCTAAGTTGTCGGGCGATGTTCAAAAGACTCGTACGAATTCATTAGGTGTATTATGGAGTTTTAATTTTACGTACGGTACTGTAAGGTGTTGTTAGGAGTTGTGTGGCGTTGTACATTATACCATCATGCTTTTCAAGGTGCGAATGTGGCATACAGAGCCGTAAGATATTCTAAGTTGTCGTACGATGTTTAAATGACTCGGAGGAATTTATTAGCTTTATTATGGAATTTTAAGGTTTCGTACCTTGATGTAAGGTGTTGTTAGGAGTTTTAAGACGTCCTAAGTTATACGAACGTGCTTTTCAAGGTGCTAATGTGCATACAGAGTCGTAAGATGTCCTAAGTTGTCGTACGATGTTCAAAGGACTTCGACGATTTCATTAGGTTTATTATGGAGTTTTAAGGTTTCGTACGGTGTTGTTAGGTGTTCTTATGAGTTTTTAGGCGTCCTAAGTTATACGAACGTGCTTTTCAAGGTGCTAATGTGCATACAGTGTCGTAAGATGTCCTAAGTTGTCGTACGATGTTCAAAGGACTTCGACGATTTCATTAGGTTTATTATGGAGTTTTAAGGTTTCGTACGGTGTTGTTAGGTGTTCTTATGAGTTTTTAGGCGTCCTAAGTTATACGAACGTGCTTTTCAAGGTGTTAATGTGCATACAGTGTCGTAAGATGTCCTAAGTTGTCGGGCGATGTTCAAAAGACTCGGACGAATTCATTAGGTGTATTATGGAGTTTTAAGTTTACGTACGGTACTGTAAGGTGTTGTTAGGAGTTGTGTGGCGTTGTACATTATACCAACATGCTTTTCAAGGTGCGAATGTGGCATACAGAGCCGTAAGATATTCTAAGTTGTCGTACGATGTTTAAATGACTCGGAGGAAATTATTAGCTTTATTATGGAATTTTAAGGTTTCGTACCTTGATGTAAGGTGTTGTTAGGAGTTTTAAGGCGTCCTAAGTTATACGAACGTGCTTTTCAAGGTGCTAATGTGCATACAGAGTCGTAAGATGTCCTAAGTTGTCGTACGATGTTCAAAGGACTTCGACGATTTCATTAGGTTTATTATGGAGTTTTAAGGTTTCGTACGGTGTTGTTAGGTGTTCTTATGAGTTTTTAGGCGTCCTAAGTTATACGAACGTGCTTTTCAAGGTGCTAATGTGCATACAGTGTCGTAAGATGTCCTAAGTTGTCGGGCGATGTTCACAAGACTCGGACGAATTTATTAGGTGTATTATGGAGTTTTAAGTTTACGTACGGTACTGTAAGGTGTTGTTAGGAGTTGTGTGGCGTTGTACATTATACCAACATGCTTTTCAAGGTGCGAATGTGGCATACAGAGCCGTAAGATATTATAAGTTGTCGTACGATGTTTAAATGACTCGGAGGAATTTATTAGTTTTATTATGGAATTTTAAGGTTTCGTACCTTGATGTAAGGTGTTGTTAGGAGTTTTAAGGCGTCCTAAGTTATACGAACGTGCTTTTCAAGGTGCTAATGTGCATACAGAGTCGTAAGATGTCCTAAGTTGTCGTCCGATGTTCAAAGGACTTCGACGATTTCATTAGGTTTATTATGGAGTTTTAAGGTTTCGTACGGTGTTGTTAGGTGTTCTTAGGAGTTTTTAGGCGTCCTAAGTTATACGAACGTGCTTTTCAAGGTGCTAATGTGCATACAGTGTCGTAAGATGTCCTAAGTTGTCGGGCGATGTTCAAAGGACTTCGACGATTTCATTAGGTTTATTATGGAGTTTTAAGGTTTCGTACGGTGTTGTTAGGTGTTCTTAGGAGTTTTTAGGCGTCCTAAGTTATACGGACGTGCTTTTCAAGGTGCTAATGTGCATACAGTGTCTTAAGATGTCCTAAGTTGTCGGGCGATGTTCAAAAGACTCGTACGAATTCATTAGGTGTATTATGGAGTTTTAATTTTACGTACGGTACTGTAAGGTGTTGTTAGGAGTTGTGTGGCGTTGTACATTATACCATCATGCTTTTCAAGGTGCGAATGTGGCATACAGAGCCGTAAGATATTCTAAGTTGTCGTACGATGTTTAAATGACTCGGAGGAATTTATTAGCTTTATTATGGAATTTTAAGGTTTCGTACCTTGATGTAAGGTGTTGTTAGGAGTTTTAAGGCGTCCTAAGTTATACGAACGTGCTTTTCAAGGTGCTAATGTGCATACAGAGTCGTAAGATGTCCTAAGTTGTCGTCAGATGTTCAAAGGACTTCGACGATTTCATTAGGTTTATTATGGAGTTTTAAGGTTTCGTACGGTGTTGTTAGGTGTTCTTAGGAGTTTTTAGGCGTCCTAAGTTATACGAACGTGCTTTTCAAGGTGCTAATGTGCATACAGTGTCGTAAGATGTCCTAAGTTGTCGGGCGATGTTCAAAGGACTTCGACGATTTCATTAGGTTTATTATGGAGTTTTAAGGTTTCGTACGGTGTTGTTAGGTGTTCTTATGAGTTTTTAGGCGTCCTAAGTTATACGAACGTGCTTTTCAAGGTGTTAATGTGCATACAGTGTCGTAAGATGTCCTAAGTTGTCGGGCGTTGTTCAAAAGACTCGGACGAATTCATTAGGTGTATTATGGAGTTTTAAGTTTACGTACGGTACTGTAAGGTGTTGTTAGGAGTTGTGTGGCGTTGTACATTATACCAACATGCTTTTCAAGGTGCGAATGTGGCATACAGAGCCGTAAGATATTCTAAGTTGTCGTACGATGTTTAAATGACTCGGAGGAATTTATTAGCTTTATTATGGAATTTTAAGGTTTCGTACCTTGATGTAAGGTGTTGTTAGGAGTTTTAAGGCGTCCTAAGTTATACGAACGTGCTTTTCAAGGTGCTAATGTGCATACAGAGTCGTAAGATGTCCTAAGTTGTCGTACGATGTTCAAAGGACTTCGACGATTTCATTAGGTTTATTATGGAGTTTTAAGGTTTCGTACGGTGTTGTTAGGTGTTCTTATGAGTTTTTAGGCGTCCTAAGTTATACGAACGTGCTTTTCAAGGTGCTAATGTGCATACAGTGTCGTAAGATGTCCTAAGTTGTCGGGCGATGTTCACAAGACTCGGACGAATTTATTAGGTGTATTATGGAGTTTTAAGTTTACGTACGGTACTGTAAGGTGTTGTTAGGAGTTGTGTGGCGTTGTACATTATACCAACATGCTTTTCAAGGTGCGAATGTGGCATACAGAGCCGTAAGATATTATAAGTTGTCGTACGATGTTTAAATGACTCGGAGGAATTTATTAGTTTTATTATGGAATTTTAAGGTTTCGTACCTTGATGTAAGGTGTTGTTAGGAGTTTTAAGGCGTCCTAAGTTATACGAACGTGCTTTTCAAGGTGCTAATGTGCATACAGAGTCGTAAGATGTCCTAAGTTGTCGTCCGATGTTCAAAGGACTTCGACGATTTCATTAGGTTTATTATGGAGTTTTAAGGTTTCGTACGGTGTTGTTAGGTGTTCTTAGGAGTTTTTAGGCGTCCTAAGTTATACGAACGTGCTTTTCAAGGTGCTAATGTGCATACAGTGTCGTAAGATGTCCTAAGTTGTCGGGCGATGTTCAAAGGACTTCGACGATTTCATTAGGTTTATTATGGAGTTTTAAGGTTTCGTACGGTGTTGTTAGGTGTTCTTATGAGTTTTTAGGCGTCCTAAGTTATACGAACGTGCTTTTCAAGGTGCTAATGTGCATACAGTGTCGTAAGATGTCCTAAGTTGTCGGGCGATGTTCACAAGACTCGGACGAATTTATTAGGTGTATTATGGAGTTTTAAGTTTACGTACGGTACTGTAAGGTGTTGTTAGGAGTTGTGTGGCGTTGTACATTATACCATCATGCTTTTCAAGGTGCGAATGTGGCATACAGAGCCGTAAGATATTCTAAGTTGTCGTACGATGTTTAAATGACTCGGAGGAATTTATTAGCTTTATTATTGAATTTTAAGGTTTCGTACCTTGATGTAAGGTGTTGTTAGGAGTTTTAAGACGTCCTAAGTTATACGAACGTGCTTTTCAAGGTGCTAATGTGCATACAGAGTCGTAAGATGTCCTAAGTTGTCGTACGATGTTCAAAGGACTTCGACGATTTCATTAGGTTTATTATGGAGTTTTAAGGTTTCGTACGGTGTTGTTAGGTGTTCTTAGGAGTTTTTAGGCGTCCTAAGTTATACGAACGTGCTTTTCAAGGTGCTAATGTGCATACAGTGTCGTAAGATGTCCTAAGTTGTCGGGCGATGTTCAAAGGACTTCGACGATTTCATTAGGTTTATTATGGAGTTTTAAGGTTTCGTACGGTGTTGTTAGGTGTTCTTATGAGTTTTTAGGCGTCCTAAGTTATACGAACGTGCTTTTCAAGGTGCTAATGTGCATACAGTGTCGTAAGATGTCCTAAGTTGTCGGGCGATGTTCACAAGACTCGGACGAATTTATTAGGTGTATTATGGAGTTTTAAGTTTACGTACGGTACTGTAAGGTGTTGTTAGGAGTTGTGTGGCGTTGTACATTATACCAACATGCTTTTCAAGGTGCGAATGTGGCATACAGAGCCGTAAGATATTATAAGTTGTCGTACGATGTTTAAATGACTCGGAGGAATTTATTAGTTTTATTATGGAATTTTAAGGTTTCGTACCTTGATGTAAGGTGTTGTTAGGAGTTTTAAGGCGTCCTAAGTTATACGAACGTGCTTTTCAAGGTGCTAATGTGCATACAGAGTCGTAAGATGTCCTAAGTTGTCGTCCGATGTTCAAAGGACTTCGACGATTTCATTAGGTTTATTATGGAGTTTTAAGGTTTCGTACGGTGTTGTTAGGTGTTCTTAGGAGTTTTTAGGCGTCCTAAGTTATACGAACGTGCTTTTCAAGGTGCTAATGTGCATACAGTGTCGTAAGATGTCCTAAGTTGTCGGGCGATGTTCAAAGGACTTCGACGATTTCATTAGGTTTATTATGGAGTTTTAAGGTTTCGTACGGTGTTGTTAGGTGTTCTTAGGAGTTTTTAGGCGTCCTAAGTTATACGGACGTGCTTTTCAAGGTGCTAATGTGCATACAGTGTCTTAAGATGTCCTAAGTTGTCGGGCGATGTTCAAAAGACTCGTACGAATTCATTAGGTGTATTATGGAGTTTTAATTTTACGTACGGTACTGTAAGGTGTTGTTAGGAGTTGTGTGGCGTTGTACATTATACCATCATGCTTTTCAAGGTGCGAATGTGGCATACAGAGCCGTAAGATATTCTAAGTTGTCGTACGATGTTTAAATGACTCGGAGGAATTTATTAGCTTTATTATTGAATTTTAAGGTTTCGTACCTTGATGTAAGGTGTTGTTAGGAGTTTTAAGACGTCCTAAGTTATACGAACGTGCTTTTCAAGGTGCTAATGTGCATACAGAGTCGTAAGATGTCCTAAGTTGTCGTACGATGTTCAAAGGACTTCGACGATTTCATTAGGTTTATTATGGAGTTTTAAGGTTTCGTACGGTGTTGTTAGGTGTTCTTATGAGTTTTTAGGCGTCCTAAGTTATACGAACGTGCTTTTCAAGGTGCTAATGTGCATACAGTGTCGTAAGATGTCCTAAGTTGTCGTACGATGTTCAAAGGACTTCGACGATTTCATTAGGTTTATTATGGAGTTTTAAGGTTTCGTACGGTGTTGTTAGGTGTTCTTATGAGTTTTTAGGCGTCCTAAGTTATACGAACGTGCTTTTCAAGGTGTTAATGTGCATACAGTGTCGTAAGATGTCCTAAGTTGTCGGGCGTTGTTCAAAAGACTCGGACGAATTCATTAGGTGTATTATGGAGTTTTAAGTTTACGTACGGTACTGTAAGGTGTTGTTAGGAGTTGTGTGGCGTTGTACATTATACCAACATGCTTTTCAAGGGGCGAATGTGGCATACAGAGCCGTAAGATATTCTAAGTTGTCGTACGATGTTTAAATGACTCGGAGGAATTTATTAGCTTTATTATGGAATTTTAAGGTTTCGTACCTTGATGTAAGGTGTTGTTAGGAGTTTTAAGGCGTCCTAAGTTATACGAACGTGCTTTTCAAGGTGCTAATGTGCATACAGAGTCGTAAGATGTCCTAAGTTGTCGTACGATGTTCAAAGGACTTCGACGATTTCATTAGGTTTATTATGGAGTTTTAAGGTTTCGTACGGTGTTGTTAGGTGTTCTTATGAGTTTTTAGGCGTCCTAAGTTATACGAACGTGCTTTTCAAGGTGCTAATGTGCATACAGTGTCGTAAGATGTCCTAAGTTGTCGTACGATGTTCAAAGGACTTCGACGATTTCATTAGGTTTATTATGGAGTTTTAAGGTTTCGTACGGTGTTGTTAGGTGTTCTTATGAGTTTTTAGGCGTCCTAAGTTATACGAACGTGCTTTTCAAGGTGTTAATGTGCATACAGTGTCGTAAGATGTCCTAAGTTGTCGGGCGTTGTTCAAAAGACTCGGACGAATTCATTAGGTGTATTATGGAGTTTTAAGTTTACGTACGGTACTGTAAGGTGTTGTTAGGAGTTGTGTGGCGTTGTACATTATACCAACATGCTTTTCAAGGGGCGAATGTGGCATACAGAGCCGTAAGATATTCTAAGTTGTCGTACGATGTTTAAATGACTCGGAGGAATTTATTAGCTTTATTATGGAATTTTAAGGATTCGTACCTTGATGTAAGG
Source organism: Tagetes erecta (assembly GCA_030867185.1). Lineage (NCBI taxonomy): Eukaryota > Viridiplantae > Streptophyta > Magnoliopsida > Asterales > Asteraceae > Tagetes > Tagetes erecta. The sequence goes on along the minus strand of CM061497.1, from coordinate 18,021,762 downwards.
TGTTGTTAGGAGTTTTAAGGCGTCCTAAGTTATACGAACGTGCTTTTCAAGGTGCTAATGTGCATACAGAGTCGTAAGATGTCCTAAGTTGTCGTACGATGTTCAAAGGACTTCGACGATTTCATTAGGTTTATTATGGAGTTTTAAGGTTTCGTACGGTGTTGTTAGGTGTTCTTATGAGTTTTTAGGCGTCCTAAGTTATACGAACGTGCTTTTCAAGGTGCTAATGTGCATACAGTGTCGTAAGATGTCCTAAGTTGTCGTACGATGTTCAAAGGACTTCGACGATTTCATTAGGTTTATTATGGAGTTTTAAGGTTTCGTACGGTGTTGTTAGGTGTTCTTATGAGTTTTTAGGCGTCCTAAGTTATACGAACGTGCTTTTCAAGGTGTTAATGTGCATACAGTGTCGTAAGATGTCCTAAGTTGTCGGGCGTTGTTCAAAAGACTCGGACGAATTCATTAGGTGTATTATGGAGTTTTAAGTTTACGTACGGTACTGTAAGGTGTTGTTAGGAGTTGTGTGGCGTTGTACATTATACCAACATGCTTTTCAAGGGGCGAATGTGGCATACAGAGCCGTAAGATATTCTAAGTTGTCGTACGATGTTTAAATGACTCGGAGGAATTTATTAGCTTTATTATGGAATTTTAAGGTTTCGTACCTTGATGTAAGGTGTTGTTAGGAGTTTTAAGGCGTCCTAAGTTATACGAACGTGCTTTTCAAGGTGCTAATGTGCATACAGAGTCGTAAGATGTCCTAAGTTGTCGTACGATGTTCAAAGGACTTCGACGATTTCATTAGGTTTATTATGGAGTTTTAAGGTTTCGTACGGTGTTGTTAGGTGTTCTTATGAGTTTTTAGGCGTCCTAAGTTATACGAACGTGCTTTTCAAGGTGCTAATGTGCATACAGTGTCGTAAGATGTCCTAAGTTGTCGGGCGATGTTCACAAGACTCGGACGAATTCATTAGGTGTATTATGGAGTTTTAATTTTACGTACGGTACTGTAAGGTGTTGTTAGGAGTTGTGTGGCGTTGTACATTATACCATCATGCTTTTCAAGGTGCGAATGTGGCATACAGAGCCGTAAGATATTCTAAGTTGTCGTACGATGTTTAAATGACTCGGAGGAATTTATTAGCTTTATTATTGAATTTTAAGGTTTCGTACCTTGATGTAAGGTGTTGTTAGGAGTTTTAAGACGTCCTAAGTTATACGAACGTGCTTTTCAAGGTGCTAATGTGCATACAGAGTCGTAAGATGTCCTAAGTTGTCGTACGATGTTCAAAGGACTTCGACGATTTCATTAGGTTTATTATGGAGTTTTAAGGTTTCGTACGGTGTTGTTAGGTGTTCTTATGAGTTTTTAGGCGTCCTAAGTTATACGAACGTGCTTTTCAAGGTGCTAATGTGCATACAGTGTCGTAAGATGTCCTAAGTTGTCGTACGATGTTCAAAGGACTTCGACGATTTCATTAGGTTTATTATGGAGTTTTAAGGTTTCGTACGGTGTTGTTAGGTGTTCTTATGAGTTTTTAGGCGTCCTAAGTTATACGAACGTGCTTTTCAAGGTGTTAATGTGCATACAGTGTCGTAAGATGTCCTAAGTTGTCGGGCGTTGTTCAAAAGACTCGGACGAATTCATTAGGTGTATTATGGAGTTTTAAGTTTACGTACGGTACTGTAAGGTGTTGTTAGGAGTTGTGTGGCGTTGTACATTATACCAACATGCTTTTCAAGGGGCGAATGTGGCATACAGAGCCGTAAGATATTCTAAGTTGTCGTACGATGTTTAAATGACTCGGAGGAATTTATTAGCTTTATTATGGAATTTTAAGGTTTCGTACCTTGATGTAAGGTGTTGTTAGGAGTTTTAAGGCGTCCTAAGTTATACGAACGTGCTTTTCAAGGTGCTAATGTGCATACAGAGTCGTAAGATGTCCTAAGTTGTCGTACGATGTTCAAAGGACTTCGACGATTTCATTAGGTTTATTATGGAGTTTTAAGGTTTCGTACGGTGTTGTTAGGTGTTCTTATGAGTTTTTAGGCGTCCTAAGTTATACGAACGTGCTTTTCAAGGTGCTAATGTGCATACAGTGTCGTAAGATGTCCTAAGTTGTCGGGCGATGTTCACAAGACTCGGACGAATTTATTAGGTGTATTATGGAGTTTTAAGTTTACGTACGGTACTGTAAGGTGTTGTTAGGAGTTGTGTGGCGTTGTACATTATACCAACATGCTTTTCAAGGTGCGAATGTGGCATACAGAGCCGTAAGATATTTTAAGTTGTCGTACGATGTTTAAATGACTCGGAGGAATTTATTAGCTTTAGTATGGAATTTTAAGGTTTCGTACGGTGTTGTTAGGTGTTCTTAGGAGTTTTAAGGCGTCCTAAGTTATACGAACGTGCTTTTAAATGTGCTAATGTGCATACAGTGTCGTAAGATGTCCTAAGTTGTCGTACGATGTTCAAAGGACTTCGACGATTTTATTAGGTTTATTATGGAGTTTTAAGGTTTCGTACAGTGTTGTTAGGTGTTCTTAGGAGTTTTTAGGCGTCCTAAGCTATACGGACGTGCTTTTCAAGGTGCTAATGTGCATACAGTGTCTTAAGATGTCCTAAGTTGTCGGGCGATGTTCAAAAGACTCGTACGAATTCATTAGGTGTATTATGGAGTTTTAATTTTACGTACGGTACTGTAAGGTGTTGTTAGGAGTTGTGTGGCGTTGTACATTATACCATCATGCTTTTCAAGGTGCGAATGTGGCATACAGAGCCGTAAGATATTCTAAGTTGTCGTACGATGTTTAAATGACTCGGAGGAATTTATTAGCTTTATTATGGAGTTTTAAGGTTTCGTACCTTGATGTAAGGTGTTGTTAGGAGTTTTAAGACGTCCTAAGTTATACGAACGTGCTTTTCAAGGTGCTAATGTGCATACAGAGTCGTAAGATGTCCTAAGTTGTCGTACGATGTTCAAAGGACTTCGACGATTTCATTAGGTTTATTATGGAGTTTTAAGGTTTCGTACGGTGTTGTTAGGTGTTCTTAGGAGTTTTTAGGCGTCCTAAGTTATACGAACGTGCTTTTCAAGGTGCTAATGTGCATACAGTGTCGTAAGATGTCCTAAGTTGTCGGGCGATGTTCAAAGGACTTCGACGATTTCATTAGGTTTATTATGGAGTTTTAAGGTTTCGTACGGTGTTGTTAGGTGTTCTTAGGAGTTTTTAGGCGTCCTAAGTTATACGAATGTGTTTTTCAAGGTGCTAATGTGCATACAGTGTCGTAAGATGTCCTAAGTTGTCGGGCGATGTTCACAAGACTCGGACGAATTTATTAGGTGTATTATGGAGTTTTAAGTTTACGTACGGTACTGTAAGGTGTTGTTAGGAGTTGTGTGGCGTTGTACATTATACCAACATGCTTTTCAAGGTGCGAATGTGGCATACAGAGCCGTAAGATATTCTAAGTTGTCGTACGATGTTTAAATGACTCGGAGGAATTTATTAGCTTTATTATGGAATTTTAAGGTTTCGTACCTTGATGTAAGGTGTTGTTAGGAGTTTTAAGACGTCCTAAGTTATACGAACGTGCTTTTCAAGGTGCTAATGTGCATACAGAGTCGTAATATGTCCTAAGTTGTCGTACGATGTTCAAAGGACTTCGACGATTTCATTAGATTTATTATGGAGTTTTAAGGTTTCGTACGGTGTTGTTAGGTGTTCTTAGGAGTTTTTAGGCGTCCTAAGTTATACGAACGTGCTTTTCAAGGTGCTAATGTGCATACAGTGTCGTAAGATGTCCTAAGTTGTCGGGCGATGTTCAAAGGACTTCGACGATTTCATTAGGTTTATTATGGAGTTTTAAGGTTTCGTACGGTGTTGTTAGGTGTTCTTAGGAGTTTTTAGGCGTCCTAAGTTATACGAATGTGTTTTTCAAGGTGCTAATGTGCATACAGTGTCGTAAGATGTCCTAAGTTGTCGGGCGATGTTCACAAGACTCGGACGAATTTATTAGGTGTATTATGGAGTTTTAAGTTTACGTACGGTACTGTAAGGTGTTGTTAGGAGTTGTGTGGCGTTGTACATTATACCAACATGCTTTTCAAGGTGCGAATGTGGCATACAGAGCCGTAAGATATTTTAAGTTGCCGTACGATGTTTAAATGACTCGGAGGAATTTATTAGCTTTAGTATGGAATTTTAAGGTTTCGTACGGTGTTGTTAGGTGTTCTTAGGAGTTTTAAGGCGTCCTAAGTTATACGAACGTGCTTTTAAATGTGCTAATGTGCATACAGTGTCGTAAGATGTCCTAAGTTGTCGTACGATGTTCAAAGGACTTCGACGATTTTATTAGGTTTATTATGGAGTTTTAAGGTTTCGTACGGTGTTGTTAGGTGTTCTTAGGAGATTTAAGGCGTCCTAAGTTATACGAACGTGCTTTTCAAGGTGTTAATGTGCATACAGTGTCGTAAGATGTCCTAAGTTGTCGGGCGTTGTTCACAAGACTCGGACGAATTCATTAGGTGTATTATGGAGTTTTAAGTTTACGTACGGTACTGTAAGGTGTTTTTGGGTAAGGGTTACCCCGGTGATTTTATATATATCATATAAAAATAAGTAATGAGGAGAGTCCCCATTAGTTCAATCAAAGGACATGCCCTGAGATTGTAGAAACAAAATTAACAAAGTGAACCAATGAACCAAACAAAAATTAACCATCTAGACTAGGAACTAGATTAACCAAAACAACAAATAGCTATAATCAAATCACCCTTTATCTTCCATTATGTTCGACTCCTTTGTCTTCAAAATATCCCATCTAGTCATGATTCTTCTAGTAGTTATAGAATCCTTCACTCGAATAGATAGCAGGCGCATCCTCACAGTCTTCAATATAACATTCGAAATCTGGGTCGGAGTCCGCTTATCATTCTCAAACAATCTTGCATTTCTTTCCTGCCAAATATAATAAGCAGCAGCTCCAAGAACTAATCTATCAACAGTACTGCTGATCGACTTCCACTCACCTCTAGAAATCAAAAACTGCACAATATCCTCCCATTTGCCTTCTACCTGAACCATATCTGTAAAAACCCGAATAGTCTTCCAGACCTGATTTGCAAAATCACATTCAAAAAATAGATGTTCATGTGAATCCATATTCCTCATACACAAGGGACAGCAGCTCATATTCATATTCCATTTCTTCATCCTATCCTGCGTATTCAATTTGTTTTGGCAAACCAACCATGCATGAAAGGCATGCCTTGGAATGCTATGTGTGAACCACACAACATTATACCAATTAATCAGTTGTTTCCGCTGTCGAATAGTATCCCAAACCATCATGGTTGAAAAAGTTCTTTCATCCCCATGCATGTCATGCCAGATAGTACCGTCGTTCCTGTTAGTAATGATAACCGGCACATGAACATGTATAAGAACAGGGAATAAGTCGTACCATGCATCAGGCCACTTCCAATTCATGTTACTCACCAGATCAGCTACCTTCGCATGTAATGAAAAGCCAGCATTGTAGATGTCACGAGGTGTGATGAACCGGTTTAAAGGGCTTTGGGTACACCAATTATCACTCCATGCAAAAGTGTCTCTACCATTACCAATCTTATGGCGGATATGGGGTCTAATCAACTCTCGTATCTGTAAAATTTTCCGCCAGCTCCATGTCATCTTTGCCTTTGGAGTCACATCCCAAATGCTTCTGCCTTTCAGTTTATAATCATATATCCAATCAACCCATAGAGACTTACGATGTGTAATAATACTCCATAAATGATATGAAATTATACTGTAAGGTGTTGTTAGGAGTTGTGTGGCGTTGTACATTATACCAACATGCTTTTCAAGGTGCGAATGTGGCATACAGAGCCGTAAGATATTCTAAGTTGTCGTACGATGTTTAAATGACTCGGAGGAATTTATTAGCTTTATTATGGAATTTTAAGGTTTCGTACCTTGATGTAAGGTGTTGTTAGGAGTTTTAAGGCGTCCTAAGTTATACGAACGTGCTTTTCAAGGTGCTAATGTGCATACAGAGTCGTAAGATGTCCTAAGTTGTCGTACGATGTTCAAAGGACTTCGACGATTTCATTAGGTTTATTATGGAGTTTTAAGGTTTCGTACGGTGTTGTTAGGTGTTCTTATGAGTTTTTAGGCGTCCTAAGTTATACGAACGTGCTTTTCAAGGTGCTAATGTGCATACAGTGTCGTAAGATGTCCTAAGTTGTCGGGCGATGTTCACAAGACTCGGACGAATTTATTAGGTGTATTATGGAGTTTTAAGTTTACGTACGGTACTGTAAGGTGTTGTTAGGAGTTGTGTGGCGTTGTACATTATACCAACATGCTTTTCAAGGTGCGAATGTGGCATACAGAGCCGTAAGATATTATAAGTTGTCGTACGATGTTTAAATGACTCGGAGGAATTTATTAGTTTTATTATGGAATTTTAAGGTTTCGTACCTTGATGTAAGGTGTTGTTAGGAGTTTTAAGGCGTCCTAAGTTATACGAACGTGCTTTTCAAGGTGCTAATGTGCATACAGAGTCGTAAGATGTCCTAAGTTGTCGTCCGATGTTCAAAGGACTTCGACGATTTCATTAGGTTTATTATGGAGTTTTAAGGTTTCGTACGGTGTTGTTAGGTGTTCTTAGGAGTTTTTAGGCGTCCTAAGTTATACGAACGTGCTTTTCAAGGTGCTAATGTGCATACAGTGTCGTAAGATGTCCTAAGTTGTCGGGCGATGTTCAAAGGACTTCGACGATTTCATTAGGTTTATTATGGAGTTTTAAGGTTTCGTTCGGTGTTGTTAGGTGTTCTTAGGAGTTTTTAGGCGTCCTAAGTTATACGGACGTGCTTTTCAAGGTGCTAATGTGCATACAGTGTCTTAAGATGTCCTAAGTTGTCGGGCGATGTTCAAAAGACTCATACGAATTCATTAGGTGTATTATGGAGTTTTAATTTTACGTACGGTACTGTAAGGTGTTGTTAGGAGTTGTGTGGCGTTGTACATTATACCATCATGCTTTTCAAGGTGCGAATGTGGCATACAGAGCCGTAAGATATTCTAAGTTGTCGTACGATGTTTAAATGACTCGGAGGAATTTATTAGCTTTATTATGGAATTTTAAGGTTTCGTACCTTGATGTAAGGTGTTGTTAGGAGTTTTAAGACGTCCTAAGTTATACGAACGTGCTTTTCAAGGTGCTAATGTGCATACAGAGTCGTAAGATGTCCTAAGTTGTCGGGCGATGTTCAAAGGACTTCGACGATTTCATTAGGTTTATTATGGAGTTTTAAGGTTTCGTACGGTGTTGTTAGGTGTTCTTAGGAGTTTTTAGGCGTCCTAAGTTATACGAATGTGTTTTTCAAGGTGCTAATGTGCATACAGTGTCGTAAGATGTCCTAAGTTGTCGGGCGATGTTCACAAGACTCGGACGAATTTATTAGGTGTATTATGGAGTTTTAAGTTTACGTACGGTACTGTAAGGTGTTGTTAGTAGTTGTGTGGCGTTGTACATTATACCAACATGCTTTTCAAGGTGCGAATGTGGCATACAGAGCCGTAAGATATTTTAAGTTGTCGTACGATGTTTAAATGACTCGGAGGAATTTATTAGCTTTAGTATGGAATTTTAAGGTTTCGTACCTTGATGTAAGGTGTTGTTAGGAGTTTTAAGGCGTCCTAAGTTATACGAACGTGCTTTTCAAGGTGCTAATGTGCATACAGAGTCGTAAGATGTCCTAAGTTGTCGTACGATGTTCAAAGGACTTCGACGATTTCATTAGGTTTATTATGGAGTTTTAAGGTTTCGTACGGTGTTGTTAGGTGTTCTTATGAGTTTTTAGGCGTCCTAAGTTATACGAACGTGCTTTTCAAGGTGCTAATGTGCATACAGTGTCGTAAGATGTCCTAAGTTGTCGGGCGATGTTCACAAGACTCGGACGAATTTATTAGGTGTATTATGGAGTTTTAAGTTTACGTACGGTACTGTAAGGTGTTGTTAGGAGTTGTGTGGCGTTGTACATTATACCAACATGCTTTTCAAGGTGCGAATGTGGCATACAGAGCCGTAAGATATTATAAGTTGTCGTACGATGTTTAAATGACTCGGAGGAATTTGTTAGTTTTATTATGGAATTTTAAGGTTTCGTACCTTGATGTAAGGTGTTGTTAGGAGTTTTAAGGCGTCCTAAGTTATACGAACGTGCTTTTCAAGGTGCTAATGTGCATACAGAGTCGTAAGATGTCCTAAGTTGTCGTCCGATGTTCAAAGGACTTCGACGATTTCATTAGGTTTATTATGGAGTTTTAAGGTTTCGTACGGTGTTGTTAGGTGTTCTTAGGAGTTTTTAGGCGTCCTAAGTTATACGAACGTGCTTTTCAAGGTGCTAATGTGCATACAGTGTCGTAAGATGTCCTAAGTTGTCGGGCGATGTTCAAAGGACTTCGACGATTTCATTAGGTTTATTATGGAGTTTTAAGGTTTCGTACGGTGTTGTTAGGTGTTCTTAGGAGTTTTAGGCGTCCTAAGTTATACGGACGTGCTTTTCAAGGTGCTAATGTGCATACAGTGTCTTAAGATGTCCTAAGTTGTCGGGCGATGTTCAAAAGACTCGTACGAATTCATTAGGTGTATTATGGAGTTTTAATTTTACGTACGGTACTGTAAGGTGTTGTTAGGAGTTGTGTGGCGTTGTACATTATACCATCATGCTTTTCAAGGTGCGAATGTGGCATACAGAGCCGTAAGATATTCTAAGTTGTCGTACGATGTTTAAATGACTCGGAGGAATTTATTAGCTTTATTATGGAATTTTAAGGTTTCGTACCTTGATGTAAGGTGTTGTTAGGAGTTTTAAGACGTCCTAAGTTATACGAACGTGCTTTTCAAGGTGCTAATGTGCATACAGAGTCGTAAGATGTCCTAAGTTGTCGTACGATGTTCAAAGGACTTCGACGATTTCATTAGGTTTATTATAGAGTTTTAAGGTTTCGTACGGTGTTGTTAGGTGTTCTTATGAGTTTTTAGGCGTCCTAAGTTATACGAACGTGCTTTTCAAGGTGCTAATGTGCATACAGTGTCGTAAGATGTCCTAAGTTGTCGGGCGATGTTCACAAGACTCGGACGAATTTATTAGGTGTATTATGGAGTTTTAAGTTTACGTACGGTACTGTAAGGTGTTGTTAGGAGTTGTGTGGCGTTGTACATTATACCAACATGCTTTTCAAGGTGCGAATGTGGCATACAGAGCCGTAAGATATTCTAAGTTGCCGTACGATGTTTAAATGACTCGGAGGAATTTATTAGCTTTAGTATGGAATTTTAAGGTTTCGTACGGTGTTGTTAGGTGTTCTTAGGAGTTTTAAGTCGTCCTAAGTTATACGAACGTGCTTTTAAAGGTGCTAATGTGCATACAGTGTCGTAAGATGTCCTAAGTTGTCGTACGATTTTCAAAGGACTTCGACGATTTTATTAGGTTTATTATGGAGTTTTAAGGTTTCGTACGGTGTTGTTAGGTGTTCTTAGGAGTTTTAAGGCGTCCTAAGTTATACGAACGTGCTTTTCAAGGTGTTAATGTGCATACAGTGTCGTAGGATGTCCTAAGTTGTCGGGCGATGTTCAAAAGACTCGGACGAATTCATTAGGTGTATTATGGAGTTTTAAGTTTACGTACGGTACTGTAAGGTGTTGTTAGGAGTTGTGTGGCGTTGTACATTATACCAACATGCTTTTCAAGGTGCGAATGTGGCATACAGAGCCGTAAGATATTCTAAGTTGTCGTACGATGTTTAAATGACTCGGAGGAATTTATTAGCTTTATTATGGAATTTTAAGGTTTCGTACCTTGATGTAAGGTGTTGTTAGGAGTTTTAAGGCGTCCTAAGTTATACGAACGTGCTTTTCAAGGTGCTAATGTGCATACAGAGTCGTAAGATGTCCTAAGTTGTCGTACGATGTTCAAAGGACTTCGACGATTTCATTACGTTTATTATGGAGTTTTAAGGTTTCGTACGGTGTTGTTAGGTGTTCTTAGGAGTTTTTAGGCGTCCTAAGTTATACGAACGTGCTTTTCAAGGTGCTAATGTGCATACAGTGTCGTAAGATGTCCTAAGTTGTCGGGCGATGTTCAAAGGACTTCGACGATTTCATTAGGTTTATTATGGAGTTTTAAGGTTTCGTACGGTGTTGTTAGGTGTTCTTAGGAGTTTTTAGGCGTCCTAAGTTATACGAATGTGTTTTTCAAGGTGCTAATGTGCATACAGTGTCGTAAGATGTCCTAAGTTGTCGGGCGATGTTCACAAGACTCGGACGAATTTATTAGGTGTATTATGGAGTTTTAAGTTTACGTACGGTACTGTAAGGTGTTGTTAGTAGTTGTGTGGCGTTGTACATTATACCAACATGCTTTTCAAGGTGCGAATGTGGCATACAGAGCCGTAAGATATTTTAAGTTGTCGTACGATGTTTAAATGACTCGGAGGAATTTATTAGCTTTAGTATGGAATTTTAAGGTTTCGTACCTTGATGTAAGGTGTTGTTAGGAGTTTTAAGGCGTCCTAAGTTATACGAACGTGCTTTTCAAGGTGCTAATGTGCATACAGAGTCGTAAGATGTCCTAAGTTGTCGTACGATGTTCAAAGGACTTCGACGATTTCATTAGGTTTATTATGGAGTTTTAAGGTTTCGTACGGTGTTGTTAGGTGTTCTTATGAGTTTTTAGGCGTCCTAAGTTATACGAACGTGCTTTTCAAGGTGCTAATGTGCATACAGTGTCATAAGATGTCCTAAGTTGTCGGGCGATGTTCACAAGACTCGGACGAATTTATTAGGTGTATTATGGAGTTTTAAGTTTACGTACGGTACTGTAAGGTGTTGTTAGGAGTTGTGTGGCGTTGTACATTATACCAACATGCTTTTCAAGGTGCGAATGCGGCATACAGAGCCGTAAGATATTTTAAGTTGCCGTACGATGTTTAAATGACTCGGAGGAATTTATTAGCTTTAGTATGGAATTTTAAGGTTTCGTACGGTGTTGTTAGGTGTTCTTAGGAGTTTTTAGGCGTCCTAAGTTATACGAACGTGCTTTTCAAGGTGCTAATGTGCATACAGTGTCGTAAGATGTCCTAAGTTGTCGGGCGATGTTCACAAGACTCGGACGAATTTATTAGGTGTATTATGGAGTTTTAAGTTTACGTACGGTACTGTAAGGTGTTGTTAGGAGTTGTGTGGCGTTGTACATTATACCAACATGCTTTTCAAGGTGCGAATGTGGCATACAGAGCCGTAAGATATTTTAAGTTGCCGTACGATGTTTAAATGACTCGGAGGAATTTATTAGCTTTAGTATGGAATTTTAAGGTTTCGTACGGTGTTGTTAGGTGTTCTTAGGAGTTTTAAGGCGTCCTAAGTTATACGAACGTGCTTTTCAAGGTGCTAATGTGCATACAGAGTCGTAAGATGTCCTAAGTTGTCGTCCGATGTTCAAAGGACTTCGACGATTTCATTAGGTTTATTATGGAGTTTTAAGGTTTCGTACGGTGTTGTTAGGTGTTCTTAGGAGTTTTTAGGCGTCCTAAGTTATACGAACGTGCTTTTCAAGGTGCTAATGTGCATACAGTGTCGTAAGATGTCCTAAGTTGTCGGGCGATGTTCAAAGGACTTCGACGATTTCATTAGGTTTATTATGGAGTTTTAAGGTTTCGTACGGTGTTGGTAGGTGTTCTTAGGAGTTTTAAGGCGTCCTAAGTTATACGAACGTGCTTTTCAAGGTGTTAATGTGCATACAGTGTCGTAGGATGTCCTAAGTTGTCGGGCGATGTTCAAAAGACTCGGACGAATTCATTAGGTGTATTATGGAGTTTTAAGTTTACGTACGGTACTGTAAGGTGTTGTTAGGAGTTGTGTGGCGTTGTACATTATACCAACATGCTTTTCAAGGTGCGAATGTGGCATACAGAGCCGTAAGATATTTTAAGTTGTCGTACGATGTTTAAATGACTCGGAGGAATTTATTAGCTTTAGTATGGAATTTTAAGGTTTCGTACCTTGATGTAAGGTGTTGTTAGGAGTTTTAAGGCGTCCTAAGTTATACGAACGTGCTTTTCAAGGTGCTAATGTGCATACAGAGTCGTAAGATGTCCTAAGTTGTCGTACGATGTTCAAAGGACTTCGACGATTTCATTAGGTTTATTATGGAGTTTTAAGGTTTCGTACGGTGTTGTTAGGTGTTCTTATGAGTTTTTAGGCGTCCAAAGTTATACGAACGTGCTTTTCAAGGTGCTAATGTGCATACAGTGTCGTAAGATGTCCTAAGTTGTCGGGCGATGTTCACAAGACTCGGACGAATTTATTAGGTGTATTATGGAGTTTTAAGTTTACGTACGGTACTGTAAGGTGTTGTTAGGAGTTGTGTGGCGTTGTACATTATACCAACATGCTTTTCAAGGTGCGAATGTGGCATACAGAGCCGTAAGATATTATAAGTTGTCGTACGATGTTTAAATGACTCGGAGGAATTTATTAGTTTTATTATGGAATTTTAAGGTTTCGTACCTTGATGTAAGGTGTTGTTAGGAGTTTTAAGGCGTCCTAAGTTATACGAACGTGCTTTTCAAGGTGCTAATGTGCATACAGAGTCGTAAGATGTCCTAAGTTGTCGTCCGATGTTCAAAGGACTTCGACGATTTCATTAGGTTTATTATGGAGTTTTAAGGTTTCGTACGGTGTTGTTAGGTGTTCTTAGGAGTTTTTAGGCGTCCTAAGTTATACGAACGTGCTTTTCAAGGTGCTAATGTGCATACAGTGTCGTAAGATGTCCTAAGTTGTCGGGCGATGTTCAAAGGACTTCGACGATTTCATTAGGTTTATTATGGAGTTTTAAGGTTTCGTACGGTGTTGTTAGGTGTTCTTAGGAGTTTTAGGCGTCCTAAGTTATACGGACGTGCTTTTCAAGGTGCTAATGTGCATACAGTGTCTTAAGATGTCCTAAGTTGTCGGGCGATGTTCAAAAGACTCGTACGAATTCATTAGGTGTATTATGGAGTTTTAATTTTACGTACGGTACTGTAAGGTGTTGTTAGGAGTTGTGTGGCGTTGTACATTATACCATCATGCTTTTCAAGGTGCGAATGTGGCATACAGAGCCGTAAGATATTCTAAGTTGTCGTACGATGTTTAAATGACTCGGAGGAATTTATTAGCTTTATTATGGAATTTTAAGGTTTCGTACCTTGATGTAAGGTGTTGTTAGGAGTTTTAAGACGTCCTAAGTTATACGAACGTGCTTTTCAAGGTGCTAATGTGCATACAGAATCGTAAGATGTCCTAAGTTGTCGTACGATGTTCAAAGGACTTCGACGATTTCATTAGGTTTATTATGGAGTTTTAAGGTTTCGTACGGTGTTGTTAGGTGTTCTTATGAGTTTTTAGGCGTCCTAAGTTATACGAACGTGCTTTTCAAGGTGCTAATGTGCATACAGTGTCGTAAGATGTCCTAAGTTGTCGGGCGATGTTCACAAGACTCGGACGAATTTATTAGGTGTATTATGGAGTTTTAAGTTTACGTACGGTACTGTAAGGTGTTGTTAGGAGTTGTGTGGCGTTGTACATTATACCAACATGCTTTTCAAGGTGCGAATGTGGCATACAGAGCCGTAAGATATTCTAAGTTGACGTACGATGTTTAAATGACTCGGAGGAATTTATTAGCTTTAGTATGGAATTTTAAGGTTTCGTACGGTGTTGTTAGGTGTTCTTAGGAGTTTTAAGTCGTCCTAAGTTATACGAACGTGCTTTTAAAGGTGCTAATGTGCATACAGTGTCGTAAGATGTCCTAAGTTGTCGTACGATTTTCAAAGGACTTCGACGATTTTATTAGGTTTATTATGGAGTTTTAAGGTTTCGTACGGTGTTATTAGGTGTTCTTAGGAGTTTTAAGGCGTCCTAAGTTATACGAACGTGCTTTTCAAGGTGTTAATGTGCATACAGTGTCGTAGGATGTCCTAAGTTGTCGGGCGATGTTCAAAAGACTCGGACGAATTCATTAGGTGTATTATGGAGTTTTAAGTTTACGTACGGTACTGTAAGGTGTTGTTAGGAGTTGTGTGGCGTTGTACATTATACCAACATGCTTTTCAAGGTGCGAATGTGGCATACAGAGCCGTAAGATATTCTAAGTTGTCGTACGATGTTTAAATGACTCGGAGGAATTTATTAGCTTTAGTATGGAATTTTAAGGTTTCGTACGGTGTTGTTAGGTGTTCTTAGGAGTTTTAAGGCGTCCTAAGTTATACGAACGTGCTTTTCAAGGTGCTAATGTGCATACAGAGTCGTAAGATGTCCTAAGTTGTCGTCCGATGTTCAAAGGACTTCGACGATTTCATTAGGTTTATTATGGAGTTTTAAGGTTTCGTACGGTGTTGTTAGGTGTTCTTAGGAGTTTTTAGGCGTCCTAAGTTATACGAACGTGCTTTTCAAGGTGCTAATGTGCATACAGTGTCGTAAGATGTCCTAAGTTGTCGGGCGATGTTCAAAGGACTTCGACGATTTCATTAGGTTTATTATGGAGTTTTAAGGTTTCGTACGGTGTTGTTAGGTGTTCTTAGGAGTTTTAAGGCGTCCTAAGTTATACGAACGTGCTTTTCAAGGTGTTAATGTGCATACAGTGTCGTAGGATGTCCTAAGTTGTCGGGCGATGTTCAAAAGACTCGGACGAATTCATTAGGTGTATTATGGAGTTTTAAGTTTACGTACGGTACTGTAAGGTGTTGTTAGGAGTTGTGTGGCGTTGTACATTATACCAACATGCTTTTCAAGGTGCGAATGTGGCATACAGAGCCGTAAGATATTTTAAGTTGTCGTACGATGTTTAAATGACTCGGAGGAATTTATTAGCTTTAGTATGGAATTTTAAGGTTTCGTACCTTGATGTAAGGTGTTGTTAGGAGTTTTAAGGCGTCCTAAGTTATACGAACGTGCTTTTCAAGGTGCTAATGTGCATACAGAGTCGTAAGATGTCCTAAGTTGTCGTACGATGTTCAAAGGACTTCGACGATTTCATTAGGTTTATTATGGAGTTTTAAGGTTTCGTACGGTGTTGTTAGGTATTCTTATGAGTTTTTAGGCGTCCTAAGTTATACGAACGTGCTTTTCAAGGTGCTAATGTGCATACAGTGTCGTAAGATGTCCTAAGTTGTCGGGCGATGTTCACAAGACTCGGACGAATTTATTAGGTGTATTATGGAGTTTTAAGTTTACGTACGGTACTGTAAGGTGTTGTTAGGAGTTGTGTGGCGTTGTACATTATACCAACATGCTTTTCAAGGTGCGAATGTGGCATACAGAGCCGTAAGATATTATAAGTTGTCGTACGATGTTTAAATGACTCGGAGGAATTTATTAGTTTTATTATGGAATTTTAAGGTTTCGTACCTTGATGTAAGGTGTTGTTAGGAGTTTTAAGGCGTCCTAAGTTATACGAACGTGCTTTTCAAGGTGCTAATGTGCATACAGAGTCGTAAGATGTCCTAAGTTGTCGTCTGATGTTCAAAGGACTTCGACGATTTCATTAGGTTTATTATGGAGTTTTAAGGTTTCGTACGGTGTTGTTAGGTGTTCTTAGGAGTTTTTAGGCGTCCTAAGTTATACGAACGTGCTTTTCAAGGTGCTAATGTGCATACAGTGTCGTAAGATGTCCTAAGTTGTCGGGCGATGTTCAAAGGACTTCGACGATTTCATTAGGTTTATTATGGAGTTTTAAGGTTTCGTACGGTGTTGTAAGGTGTTGTTAGGAGTTGTGTGGCGTTGTACATTATACCAACATGCTTTTCAAGGTGCGAATGTGGCATACAGAGCCGTAAGATATTTTAAGTTGTCGTACGATGTTTAAATGACTCGGAGGAATTTATTAGCTTTAGTATGGAATTTTAAGGTTTCGTACCTTGATGTAAGGTGTTGTTAGGAGTTTTAAGGCATCCTAAGTTATACGAACGTGCTTTTCAAGGTGCTAATGTGCATACAGAGTCGTAAGATGTCCTAAGTTGTCGTACTATGTTCAAAGGACTTCGACGATTTCATTAGGTTTATTATGGAGTTTTAAGGTTTCGTACGGTGTTGTTAGGTATTCTTATGAGTTTTTAGGCGTCCTAAGTTATACGAACGTGCTTTTCAAGGTGCTAATGTGCATACAGTGTCGTAAGATGTCCTAAGTTGTCGGGCGATGTTCAAAAGACTCGTACGAATTCATTAGGTGTATTATGGAGTTTTAATTTTACGTACGGTACTGTAAGGTGTTGTTAGGAGTTGTGTGGCGTTGTACATTATACCATCATGCTTTCCAAGGTGCGAATGTGGCATACAGAGCCGTAAGATATTCTAAGTTGTCGTACGATGTTTAAATGACTCGGAGGAATTTATTAGCTTTATTATGGAATTTTAAGGTTTCGTACCTTGATGTAAGGTGTTGTTAGGAGTTTTAAGACGTCCTAAGTTATACGAACGTGCTTTTCAAGGTGCTAATGTGCATACAGAGTCGTAAGATGTCCTAAGTTGTCGTACGATGTTCAAAGGACTTCGACGATTTCATTAGGTTTATTATGGAGTTTTAAGGTTTCGTACGGTGTTGTTAGGTGTTCTTAGGAGTTTTTAGGCGTCCTAAGTTATACGAACGTGCTTTTCAAGGTGCTAATGTGCATACAGTGTCGTAAGATGTCCTAAGTTGTCGGGCGATGTTCACAAGACTCGGACGAATTTATTAGGTGTATTATGGAGTTTTAAGTTTACGTACGGTACTGTAAGGTGTTGTTAGGAGTTGTGTGGCGTTGTACATTATACCAACATGCTTTTCAAGGTGCGAATGTGGCATACAGAGCCGTAAGATAATCTAAGTTGCCGTACGATGTTTAAATGACTCGGAGGAATTTATTAGCTTTAGTATGGAATTTTAAGGTTTCGTACGGTGTTGTTAGGTGTTCTTAGGAGTTTTAAGTCGTCCTAAGTTATACGAACGTGCTTTTAAAGGTGCTAATGTGCATACAGTGTCGTAAGATGTCCTAAGTTGTCGTACGATTTTCAAAGGACTTCGACGATTTTATTAGGTTTATTATGGAGTTTTAAGGTTTCGTACGGTGTTGTTAGGTGTTCTTAGGAGTTTTAAGGCGTCCTAAGTTATACGAACGTGCTTTTCAAGGTGTTAATGTGCATACAGTGTCGTAGGATGTCCTAAGTTGTCGGGCGATGTTCAAAAGACTCGGACGAATTCATTAGGTGTATTATGGAGTTTTAAGTTTACGTACGGTACTGTAAGGTGTTGTTAGGAGTTGTGTGGCGTTGTACATTATACCAACATGCTTTTCAAGGTGCGAATGTGGCATACAGAGCCGTAAGATATTCTAAGTTGTCGTACGATGTTTAAATGACTCGGAGGAATTTATTAGCTTTATTATGGAATTTTAAGGTTTCGTACCTTGATGTAAGGTGTTGTTAGGAGTTTTAAGGCGTCCTAAGTTATACGAACGTGCTTTTCAAGGTGCTAATGTGCATACAGAGTCGTAAGATGTCCTAAGTTGTCGTACGATGTTCAAAGGACTTCGACGATTTCATTACGTTTATTATGGAGTTTTAAGGTTTCGTACGGTGTTGTTAGGTGTTCTTAGGAGTTTTTAGGCGTCCTAAGTTATACGAACGTGCTTTTCAAGGTGCTAATGTGCATACAGTGTCGTAAGATGTCCTAAGTTGTCGGGCGATGTTCAAAGGACTTCGACGATTTCATTAGGTTTATTATGGAGTTTTAAGGTTTCGTACGGTGTTGTTAGGTGTTCTTAGGAGATTTAAGGCGTCCTAAGTTATACGAACGTGCTTTTCAAGGTGTTAATGTGCATACAGTGTCGTAAGATGTCCTAAGTTGTCGTACGATTTTCAAAGGACTTCGACGATTTTATTAGGTTTATTATGGAGTTTTAAGGTTTCGTACGGTGTTGTTAGGTGTTCTTAAGAGTTTTAAGGCGTCCTAAGTTATACGAACGTGCTTTTCAAGGTGTTAATGTGCATACAGTGTCGTAGGATGTCCTAAGTTGTCGGGCGATGTTCAAAAGACTCGGACGAATTCATTAGGTGTATTATGGAGTTTTAAGTTTACGTACGGTACTGTAAGGTGTTGTTAGGAGTTGTGTGGCGTTGTACATTATACCAACATGCTTTTCAAGGTGCGAATGTGGCATACAGAGCCGTAAGATATTCTAAGTTGTCGTACGATGTTTAAATGACTCGGAGGAATTTATTAGCTTTATTATGGAATTTTAAGGTTTCGTACCTTGATGTAAGGTGTTGTTAGGAGTTTTAAGGCGTCCTAAGTTATACGAACGTGCTTTTCAAGGTGCTAATGTGCATACAGAGTCGTAAGATGTCCTAAGTTGTCGTACGATGTTCAAAGGACTTCGACGATTTCATTACGTTATTATGGAGTTTTAAGGTTTCGTACGGTGTTGTTAGGTGTTCTTAGGAGTTTTTAGGCGTCCCAAGTTATACGAACGTGCTTTTCAAGGTGCTAATGTGCATACAGTGTCGTAAGATGTCCTAAGTTGTCGGGCGATGTTCAAAGGACTTCGACGATTTCATTAGGTTTATTATGGAGTTTTAAGGTTTCGTACGGTGTTGTTAGGTGTTCTTAGGAGTTTTTAGGCGTCCTAAGTTATACGAATGTGTTTTTCAAGGTGCTAATGTGCATACAGTGTCGTAAGATGTCCTAAGTTGTCGGGCGATGTTCACAAGACTCGGACGAATTTATTAGGTGTATTATGGAGTTTTAAGTTTACGTACGGTACTGTAAGGTGTTGTTAGGAGTTGTGTGGCGTTGTACATTATACCAACATGCTTTTCAAGGTGCGAATGTGGCATACAGAGCCGTAAGATATTTTAAGTTGCCGTACGATGTTTAAATGACTCGGAGGAATTTATTAGCTTTAGTATGGAATTTTAAGGTTTCGTACGGTGTTGTTAGGTGTTCTTAGGAGTTTTAAGGCGTCCTAAGTTATACGAACGTGCTTTTAAATGTGCTAATGTGCATACAGTGTCGTAAGATGTCCTAAGTTGTCGTACGATGTTCAAAGGACTTCGACGATTTTATTAGGTTTATTATGGAGTCTTAAGGTTTCGTACGGTTTTGTTAGGTGTTCTTAGGAGATTTAAGGCGTCCTAAGTTATACGAACGTGCTTTTCAAGGTGTTAATGTGCATACAGTGTCGTAAGATGTCCTAAGTTGTCGGGCGTTGTTCAAAAGACTCGGACGAATTCATTAGGTGTATTATGGAGTTTTAAGTTTACGTACGGTACTGAAAGGTGTTGTTAGGAGTTGTGTGGCGTTGTACATTATACCAACATGCTTTTCAAGGTGCGAATGTGGCATACAGAGCCGTAAGATATTCTAAGTTGTCGTACGATGTTTAAATGACTCGGAGGAATTTATTAGCGTTATTATGGAATTTTAAGGTTTCGTACCTTGATGTAAGGTGTTGTTAGGAGTTTTAAGGCGTCCTAAGTTATACGAACGTGCTTTTCAAGGTGCTAATGTGCATACAGAGTCGTAAGATGTCCTAAGTTGTCGTACGATGTTCAAAGGACTTCGACGATTTCATTACGTTTATTATGGAGTTTTAAGGTTTCGTACGGTGTTGTTAGGTGTTCTTAGGAGTTTTTAGGCGTCCTAAGTTATACGAACGTGCTTTTCAAGGTGCTAATGTGCGTACAGTGTCGTAAGATGTCCTAAGTTGTCGGGCGATGTTCAAAAGACTCGGACGGATTCATTAGGTGTATTATGGAGTTTTAAGTTTACGTACGGTACTGTAAGGTGTTGTTAGGAGTTGTGTGGCGTTGTACATTATACCATCATGCTTTTCAAGGTGCGAATGTGGCATACAGAGCCGTAAGAAATTCTAAGTTGCCGTACGATGTTTAAATGACTCGGATGAATTTATTAGCTTTAGTATGGAATTTTAAGGTTTCGTACGGTGTTGTTAGGTGTTCTTAGGAGTTTTAAGGCGTCCTAAGTTATACGAACGTGCTTTTAAATGTGCTAATGTGCATACAGTGTCGTAAGATGTCCTAAGTTGTCGTACGATGTTCAAAGGACTTCGACGATTTTATTAGGTTTATTATGGAGTTTTAAGGTTTCGTACGGTGTTGTTAGGTGTTCTTAGGAGATTTAAGGCGTCCTAAGTTATACGAACGTGCTTTTCAAGGTGTTAATGTGCATACAGTGTCGTAAGATGTCCTAAGTTGTCGGGCGTTGTTCAAAAGACTCGGACGAATTCATTAGGTGTATTATGGAGTTTTAAGTTTACGTACGGTACTGTAAGGTGTTGTTAGGAGTTGTGTGGCGTTGTACATTATACCAACATGCTTTTCAAGGTGCGAATGTGGCATACAGAGCCGTAAGATATTCTAAGTTGTCGTACGATGTTTAAATGACTCGGAGGAATTTATTAGCTTTATTATGGAATTTTAAGGTTTCGTACCTTGATGTAAGGTGTTGTTAGGAGTTTTAAGGCGTCCTAAGTTATACGAACGTGCTTTTCAATGTGCTAATGTGCATACAGTGTCGTAAGATGTCCTAAGTTGTCGTACGATGTTCAAAGGACTTCGACGATTTTATTAGGTTTATTATGGAGTTTTAAGGTTTCGTACGGTGTTGTTAAGTGTTCTTAGGAGATTTAAGGCGTCCTAAGTTATACGAACGTGCTTTTCAAGGTGTTAATGTGCATACAGTGTCGTAAGATGTCCTAAGTTGTCGGGCGTTGTTCAAAAGACTCGGACGAATTCATTAGGTGTATTATGGAGTTTTAAGTTTACGTACGGTACTGTAAGGTGTTGTTAGGAGTTGTGTGGCGTTGTACATTATACCAACATGCTTTTCAAGGTGCGAATGTGGCATACAGAGCCGTAAGATATTCTAAGTTGTCGTACGATGTTTAAATGACTCGGAGGAATTTATTAGCTTTATTATGGAATTTTAAGGTTTCGTACCTTGATGTAAGGTGTTGTTAGGAGTTTTAAGGCGTCCTAAGTTATACGAACGTGCTTTTCAAGGTGCTAATGTGCATACAGAGTCGTAAGATGTGCTAAGTTGTCGTACGATGTTCAAAGGACTTCGACGATTTCATTAGATTTATTATGGAGTTTTAAGGTTTCGTACGGTGTTGTTAGGTGTTCTTAGGAGTTTTTAGGCGTCCTAAGTTATACGAACGTGCTTTTCAAGGTGCTAATGTGCATACAGTGTCGTAAGATGTCCTAAGTTGTCGGGCGATGTTCACAAGACTCGGACGAATTTATTAGGTGTATTATGGAGTTTTAAGTTTACGTACGGTACTGTAAGGTGTTGTTAGGTGTTGTTAGGAGTTGTGTGGCGTTGTACATTATACCAACATGCTTTTCAAGGTGCGAATGTGGCATACAGAGCCGTAAGATATTTTAAGTTGCCGTACGATGTTTAAATGACTCGGAGGAATTTATTAGCTTTAGTATGGAATTTTAAGGTTTCGTACGGTGTTGTTAGGTGTTCTTAGGAGTTTTAAGGCGTCCTAAGTTATACGAACGTGCTTTTAAATGTGCTAATGTGCATACAGTGTCGTAAGATGTCCTAAGTTGTCGTACGATGTTCAAAGGACTTCGACGATTTTATTAGGTTTATTATGGAGTCTTAAGGTTTCGTACGGTTTTGTTAGGTGTTCTTAGGAGATTTAAGGCGTCCTAAGTTATACGAACGTGCTTTTCAAGGTGTTAATGTGCATACAGTGTCGTAAGATGTCCTAAGTTGTCGGGCGTTGTTCAAAAGACTCGGACGAATTCATTAGGTGTATTATGGAGTTTTAAGTTTACGTACGGTACTGAAAGGTGTTGTTAGGAGTTGTGTGGCGTTGTACATTATACCAACATGCTTTTCAAGGTGCGAATGTGGCATACAGAGCCGTAAGATATTCTAAGTTGTCGTACGATGTTTAAATGACTCGGAGGAATTTATTAGCGTTATTATGGAATTTTAAGGTTTCGTACCTTGATGTAAGGTGTTGTTAGGAGTTTTAAGGCGTCCTAAGTTATACGAACGTGCTTTTCAAGGTGCTAATGTGCATACAGAGTCGTAAGATGTCCTAAGTTGTCGTACGATGTTCAAAGGACTTCGACGATTTCATTACGTTTATTATGGAGTTTTAAGGTTTCGTACGGTGTTGTTAGGTGTTCTTAGGAGTTTTTAGGCGTCCTAAGTTATACGAACGTGCTTTTCAAGGTGCTAATGTGCGTACAGTGTCGTAAGATGTCCTAAGTTGTCGGGCGATGTTCAAAAGACTCGGACGAATTCATTAGGTGTATTATGGAGTTTTAAGTTTACGTACGGTACTGTAAGGTGTTGTTAGGAGTTGTGTGGCGTTGTACATTATACCATCATGCTTTTCAAGGTGCGAATGTGGCATACAGAGCCGTAAGAAATTCTAAGTTGCCGTACGATGTTTAAATGACTCGGATGAATTTATTAGCTTTAGTATGGAATTTTAAGGTTTCGTACGGTGTTGTTAGGTGTTCTTAGGAGTTTTAAGGCGTCCTAAGTTATACGAACGTGCTTTTAAATGTGCTAATGTGCATACAGTGTCGTAACATGTCCTAAGTTGTCGTACGATGTTCAAAGGACTTCGACGATTTTATTAGGTTTATTATGGAGTTTTAAGGTTTCGTACGGTGTTGTTAGGTGTTCTTAGGAGATTTAAGGCGTCCTAAGTTATACGAACGTGCTTTTCAAGGTGTTAATGTGCATACAGTGTCGTAAGATGTCCTAAGTTGTCGGGCGTTGTTCAAAAGACTCGGACGAATTCATTAGGTGTATTATGGAGTTTTAAGTTTACGTACGGTACTGTAAGGTGTTGTTAGGAGTTGTGTGGCGTTGTACATTATACCAACATGCTTTTCAAGGTGCGAATGTGGCATACAGAGCCGTAAGATATTCTAAGTTGTCGTACGATGTTTAAATGACTCGGAGGAATTTATTAGCTTTATTATGGAATTTTAAGGTTTCGTACCTTGATGTAAGGTGTTGTTAAGAGTTTTAAGGCGTCCTAAGTTATACGAACGTGCTTTTCAATGTGCTAATGTGCATACAGTGTCGTAAGATGTCTTAAGTTGTCGTACGATGTTCAAAGGACTTCGACGATTTTATTAGGTTTATTATGGAGTTTTAAGGTTTCGTACGGTGTTGTTAGGTGTTCTTAGGAGATTTAAGGCGTCCTAAGTTATACGAACGTGCTTTTCAAGGTGTTAAGGTGCATACAGTGTCGTAAGATGTCCTAAGTTGTCGGGCGTTGTTCAAAAGACTCGGACGAATTCATTAGGTGTATTATGGAGTTTTAAGTTTACGTACGGTACTGTAAGGTGTTGTTAGGAGTTGTGTGGCGTTGTACATTATACCAACATGCTTTTCAAGGTGCGAATGTGGCATACAGAGCCGTAAGATATTCTAAGTTGTCGTACGATGTTTAAATGACTCGGAGGAATTTATTAGCTTTATTATGGAATTTTAAGGTTTCGTACCTTGATGTAAGGTGTTGTTAGGAGTTTTAAGGCGTCCTAAGTTATACGAACGTGCTTTTCAAGGTGCTAATGTGCATACAGAGTCGTAAGATGTGCTAAGTTGTCGTACGATGTTCAAAGGACTTCGACGATTTCATTAGATTTATTATGGAGTTTTAAGGTTTCGTACGGTGTTGTTAGGTGTTCTTAGGAGTTTTTAGGCGTCCTAAGTTATACGAACGTGCTTTTGAAGGTGCTAATGTGCATACAGTGTCGTAAGATGTCCTAAGTTGTCGGGCGATGTTCACAAGACTCAGACGAATTTATTAGGTGTATTATGGAGTTTTAAGTTTACGTACGGTACTATAAGGTGTTGTTAGGAGTTGTGTGGCGTTGTACATTATACCAACATGCTTTTCAAGGTGCGAATGTGGCATACAGAGCCGTAAGATATTCTAAGTTGTCGTACGATGTTTAAATGACTCGGAGGAATTTATTAGCGTTATTATGGAATTTTAAGGTTTCGTACCTTGATGTAAGGTGTTGTTAGGAGTTTTAAGGCGTCCTAAGTTATACGAACGTGCTTTTCAAGGTGCTAATGTGCATACAGAGTCGTAAGATGTCCTAAGTTGTCGTACGATGTTCAAAGGACTTCGACGATTTCATTACGTTTATTATGGAGTTTTAAGGTTTCGTACGGTGTTGTTAGGTGTTCTTAGGAGTTTTTAGGCGTCCTAAGTTATACGAACGTGCTTTTCAAGGTGCTAATGTGCGTACAGTGTCGTAAGATGTCCTAAGTTGTCGGGCGATGTTCAAAAGACTCGGACGGATTCATTAGGTGTATTATGGAGTTTTAAGTTTACGTACGGTACTGTAAGGTGTTGTTAGGAGTTGTGTGGCGTTGTACATTATACCATCATGCTTTTCAAGGTGCGAATGTGGCATACAGAGCCGTAAGAAATTCTAAGTTGCCGTACGATGTTTAAATGACTCGGATGAATTTATTAGCTTTAGTATGGAATTTTAAGGTTTCGTACGGTGTTGTTAGGTGTTCTTAGGAGTTTTAAGGCGTCCTAAGTTATACGAACGTGCTTTTAAATGTGCTAATGTGCATACAGTGTCGTAAGATGTCCTAAGTTGTCGTACGATGTTCAAAGGACTTCGACGATTTTATTAGGTTTATTATGGAGTTTTAAGGTTTCGTACGGTGTTGTTAGGTGTTCTTAGGAGATTTAAGGCGTCCTAAGTTATACGAACGTGCTTTTCAAGGTGTTAATGTGCATACAGTGTCGTAAGATGTCCTAAGTTGTCGGGCGTTGTTCAAAAGACTCGGACGAATTCATTAGGTGTATTATGGAGTTTTAAGTTTACGTACGGTACTGTAAGGTGTTGTTAGGAGTTGTGTGGCGTTGTACATTATACCAACATGCTTTTCAAGGTGCGAATGTGGCATACAGAGCCGTAAGATATTCTAAGTTGTCGTACGATGTTTAAATGACTCGGAGGAATTTATTAGCTTTATTATGGAATTTTAAGGTTTCGTACCTTGATGTAAGGTGTTGTTAGGAGTTTTAAGGCGTCCTAAGTTATACGAACGTGCTTTTCAATGTGCTAATGTGCATACAGTGTCGTAAGATGTCCTAAGTTGTCGTACGATGTTCAAAGGACTTCGACGATTTTATTAGGTTTATTATGGAGTTTTAAGGTTTCGTACGGTGTTGTTAAGTGTTCTTAGGAGATTTAAGGCGTCCTAAGTTATACGAACGTGCTTTTCAAGGTGTTAATGTGCATACAGTGTCGTAAGATGTCCTAAGTTGTCGGGCGTTGTTCAAAAGACTCGGACGAATTCATTAGGTGTATTATGGAGTTTTAAGTTTACGTACGGTACTGTAAGGTGTTGTTAGGAGTTGTGTGGCGTTGTACATTATACCAACATGCTTTTCAAGGTGCGAATGTGGCATACAGAGCCGTAAGATATTCTAAGTTGTCGTACGATGTTTAAATGACTCGGAGGAATTTATTAGCTTTATTATGGAATTTTAAGGTTTCGTACCTTGATGTAAGGTGTTGTTAGGAGTTTTAAGGCGTCCTAAGTTATACGAACGTGCTTTTCAAGGTGCTAATGTGCATACAGAGTCGTAAGATGTGCTAAGTTGTCGTACGATGTTCAAAGGACTTCGACGATTTCATTAGATTTATTATGGAGTTTTAAGGTTTCGTACGGTGTTGTTAGGTGTTCTTAGGAGTTTTTAGGCGTCCTAAGTTATACGAACGTGCTTTTCAAGGTGCTAATGTGCATACAGTGTCGTAAGATGTCCTAAGTTGTCGGGCGATGTTCACAAGACTCGGACGAATTTATTAGGTGTATTATGGAGTTTTAAGTTTACGTACGGTACTGTAAGGTGTTGTTAGGTGTTGTTAGGAGTTGTGTGGCGTTGTACATTATACCAACATGCTTTTCAAGGTGCGAATGTGGCATACAGAGCCGTAAGATATTTTAAGTTGCCGTACGATGTTTAAATGACTCGGAGGAATTTATTAGCTTTAGTATGGAATTTTAAGGTTTCGTACGGTGTTGTTAGGTGTTCTTAGGAGTTTTAAGGCGTCCTAAGTTATACGAACGTGCTTTTAAATGTGCTAATGTGCATACAGTGTCGTAAGATGTCCTAAGTTGTCGTACGATGTTCAAAGGACTTCGACGATTTTATTAGGTTTATTATGGAGTCTTAAGGTTTCGTACGGTTTTGTTAGGTGTTCTTAGGAGATTTAAGGCGTCCTAAGTTATACGAACGTGCTTTTCAAGGTGTTAATGTGCATACAGTGTCGTAAGATGTCCTAAGTTGTCGGGCGTTGTTCAAAAGACTCGGACGAATTCATTAGGTGTATTATGGAGTTTTAAGTTTACGTACGGTACTGAAAGGTGTTGTTAGGAGTTGTGTGGCGTTGTACATTATACCAACATGCTTTTCAAGGTGCGAATGTGGCATACAGAGCCGTAAGATATTCTAAGTTGTCGTACGATGTTTAAATGACTCGGAGGAATTTATTAGCGTTATTATGGAATTTTAAGGTTTCGTACCTTGATGTAAGGTGTTGTTAGGAGTTTTAAGGCGTCCTAAGTTATACGAACGTGCTTTTCAAGGTGCTAATGTGCATACAGAGTCGTAAGATGTCCTAAGTTGTCGTACGATGTTCAAAGGACTTCGACGATTTCATTACGTTTATTATGGAGTTTTAAGGTTTCGTACGGTGTTGTTAGGTGTTCTTAGGAGTTTTTAGGCGTCCTAAGTTATACGAACGTGCTTTTCAAGGTGCTAATGTGCGTACAGTGTCGTAAGATGTCCTAAGTTGTCGGGCGATGTTCAAAAGACTCGGACGAATTCATTAGGTGTATTATGGAGTTTTAAGTTTACGTACGGTACTGTAAGGTGTTGTTAGGAGTTGTGTGGCGTTGTACATTATACCATCATGCTTTTCAAGGTGCGAATGTGGCATACAGAGCCGTAAGAAATTCTAAGTTGCCGTACGATGTTTAAATGACTCGGATGAATTTATTAGCTTTAGTATGGAATTTTAAGGTTTCGTACGGTGTTGTTAGGTGTTCTTAGGAGTTTTAAGGCGTCCTAAGTTATACGAACGTGCTTTTAAATGTGCTAATGTGCATACAGTGTCGTAACATGTCCTAAGTTGTCGTACGATGTTCAAAGGACTTCGACGATTTTATTAGGTTTATTATGGAGTTTTAAGGTTTCGTACGGTGTTGTTAGGTGTTCTTAGGAGATTTAAGGCGTCCTAAGTTATACGAACGTGCTTTTCAAGGTGTTAATGTGCATACAGTGTCGTAAGATGTCCTAAGTTGTCGGGCGTTGTTCAAAAGACTCGGACGAATTCATTAGGTGTATTATGGAGTTTTAAGTTTACGTACGGTACTGTAAGGTGTTGTTAGGAGTTGTGTGGCGTTGTACATTATACCAACATGCTTTTCAAGGTGCGAATGTGGCATACAGAGCCGTAAGATATTCTAAGTTGTCGTACGATGTTTAAATGACTCGGAGGAATTTATTAGCTTTATTATGGAATTTTAAGGTTTCGTACCTTGATGTAAGGTGTTGTTAAGAGTTTTAAGGCGTCCTAAGTTATACGAACGTGCTTTTCAATGTGCTAATGTGCATACAGTGTCGTAAGATGTCTTAAGTTGTCGTACGATGTTCAAAGGACTTCGACGATTTTATTAGGTTTATTATGGAGTTTTAAGGTTTCGTACGGTGTTGTTAGGTGTTCTTAGGAGATTTAAGGCGTCCTAAGTTATACGAACGTGCTTTTCAAGGTGTTAAGGTGCATACAGTGTCGTAAGATGTCCTAAGTTGTCGGGCGTTGTTCAAAAGACTCGGACGAATTCATTAGGTGTATTATGGAGTTTTAAGTTTACGTACGGTACTGTAAGGTGTTGTTAGGAGTTGTGTGGCGTTGTACATTATACCAACATGCTTTTCAAGGTGCGAATGTGGCATACAGAGCCGTAAGATATTCTAAGTTGTCGTACGATGTTTAAATGACTCGGAGGAATTTATTAGCTTTATTATGGAATTTTAAGGTTTCGTACCTTGATGTAAGGTGTTGTTAGGAGTTTTAAGGCGTCCTAAGTTATACGAACGTGCTTTTCAAGGTGCTAATGTGCATACAGAGTCGTAAGATGTGCTAAGTTGTCGTACGATGTTCAAAGGACTTCGACGATTTCATTAGATTTATTATGGAGTTTTAAGGTTTCGTACGGTGTTGTTAGGTGTTCTTAGGAGTTTTTAGGCGTCCTAAGTTATACGAACGTGCTTTTGAAGGTGCTAATGTGCATACAGTGTCGTAAGATGTCCTAAGTTGTCGGGCGATGTTCACAAGACTCAGACGAATTTATTAGGTGTATTATGGAGTTTTAAGTTTACGTACGGTACTATAAGGTGTTGTTAGGAGTTGTGTGGCGTTGTACATTATACCAACATGCTTTTCAAGGTGCGAATGTGGCATACAGAGCCGTAAGATATTTTAAGTTGCCGTACGATGTTTAAATGACTCGGAGGAATTTATTAGCTTTAGTATGGAATTTTAAGGTTTCGTACGGTGTTGTTAGGTGTTCTTAGGAGTTTTAAGGCGTCCTAAGTTATACGAACGTGCTTTTAAATGTGCTAATGTGCATACAGTGTCGTAAGATGTCCTAAGTTGTCGTACGATATTCAAAGGACTTCGACGATTTTATTAGGTTTATTATGGAGTTTTAAGGTTTCGTACGGTGTTGTTAGGTGTTCTTAGGAGATTTAAGGCGTCCTAAGTTATACGAACGTGCTTTTCAAGGTGTTAATGTGCATACAGTGTCGTAAGATGTCCTAAGTTGTTGGGCGTTGTTCAAAAGACTCGGACGAATTCATTAGGTGTATTATGGAGTTTTAAGTTTACGTACGGTACTGTAAGGTGTTGTTAGGAGTTGTGTGGCGTTGTACATTATACCAACATGCTTTTCAAGGTGCGAATGTGGCATACAGAGCCGTAAGATATTCTAAGTTGTCGTACGATGTTTAAATGACTCGGAGGAATTTATTAGCTTTATTATGGAATTTTAAGGTTTCGTACCTTGATGTAAGGTGTTGTTAGGAGTTTTAAGGCGTCCTAAGTTATACGAACGTGCTTTTCAATGTGCTAATGTGCATACAGTGTCGTAAGATGTCCTAAGTTGTCGTACGATGTTCAAAGGACTTCGACGATTTTATTAGGTTTATTATGGAGTTTTAAGGTTTCGTACGGTGTTGTTAGGTGTTCTTAGGAGATTTAAGGCGTCCTAAGTTATACGAACGTGCTTTTCAAGGTGTTAATGTGCATACAGTGTCGTAAGATGTCCTAAGTTGTCGGGCGTTGTTCAAAAGACTCGGACGAATTCATTAGGTGTATTATGGAGTTTTAAGTTTACGTACGGTACTGTAAGGTGTTGTTAGGAGTTGTGTGGCGTTGTACATTATACCAACATGCTTTTCAAGGTGCGAATGTGGCATACAGAGCCGTAAGATATTCTAAGTTGTCGTACGATGTTTAAATGACTCGGAGGAATTTATTAGCTTTATTATGGAATTTTAAGGTTTCGTACCTTGATGTAAGGTGTTGTTAGGAGTTTTAAGGCGTCCTAAGTTATACGAACGTGCTTTTCAAGGTGCTAATGTGCATACAGAGTCGTAAGATGTGCTAAGTTGTCGTACGATGTTCAAAGGACTTCGACGATTTCATTAGATTTATTATGGAGTTTTAAGGTTTCGTACGGTGTTGTTAGGTGTTCCTAGGAGTTTTTAGGCGTCCTAAGTTATACGAACGTGCTTTTCAAGGTGCTAATGTGCATACAGTGTCGTAAGATGTCCTAAGTTGTCGGGCGATGTTCACAAGACTCGGACGAATTTATTAGGTGTATTATGGAGTTTTAAGTTTACGTACGGTACTGTAAGGTGTTGTTAGGTGTTGTTAGGAGTTGTGTGGCGTTGTACATTATACCAACATGCTTTTCAAGGTGCGAATGTGGCATACAGAGCCGTAAGATATTTTAAGTTGCCGTACGATGTTTAAATGACTCGGAGGAATTTATTAGCTTTAGTATGGAATTTTAAGGTTTCGTACGGTGTTGTTAGGTGTTCTTAGGAGTTTTAAGGCGTCCTAAGTTATACGAACGTGCTTTTAAATGTGCTAATGTGCATACAGTGTCGTAAGATGTCCTAAGTTGTCGTACGATGTTCAAAGGACTTCGACGATTTTATTAGGTTTATTATGGAGTCTTAAGGTTTCGTACGGTTTTGTTAGGTGTTCTTAGGACATTTAAGGCGTCCTAAGTTATACGAACGTGCTTTTCAAGGTGTTAATGTGCATACAGTGTCGTAAGATGTCCTAAGTTGTCGGGCGTTGTTCAAAAGACTCGGACGAATTCATTAGGTGTATTATGGAGTTTTAAGTTTACGTACGGTACTGAAAGGTGTTGTTAGGAGTTGTGTGGCGTTGTACATTATACCAACATGCTTTTCAAGGTGCGAATGTGGCATACAGAGCCGTAAGATATTCTAAGTTGTCGTACGATGTTTAAATGACTCGGAGGAATTTATTAGCGTTATTATGGAATTTTAAGGTTTCGTACCTTGATGTAAGGTGTTGTTAGGAGTTTTAAGGCGTCCTAAGTTATACGAACGTGCTTTTCAAGGTGC
The DNA here is from genome assembly GCA_030867185.1 of Tagetes erecta. Classification (NCBI taxonomy): domain Eukaryota; kingdom Viridiplantae; phylum Streptophyta; class Magnoliopsida; order Asterales; family Asteraceae; genus Tagetes; species Tagetes erecta. The sequence goes on along the minus strand of CM061497.1, from coordinate 17,990,967 downwards.
TAATGTGCATACAGAGTCGTAAGATGTCCTAAGTTGTCGTACGATGTTCAAAGGACTTCGACGATTTCATTACGTTTATTATGGAGTTTTAAGGTTTCGTACGGTGTTGTTAGGTGTTCTTAGGAGTTTTTAGGCGTCCTAAGTTATACGAACGTGCTTTTCAAGGTGCTAATGTGCGTACAGTGTCGTAAGATGTCCTAAGTTGTCGGGCGATGTTCAAAAGACTCGGACGAATTCATTAGGTGTATTATGGAGTTTTAAGTTTACGTACGGTACTGTAAGGTGTTGTTAGGAGTTGTGTGGCGTTGTACATTATACCATCATGCTTTTCAAGGTGCGAATGTGGCATACAGAGCCGTAAGAAATTCTAAGTTGCCGTACGATGTTTAAATGACTCGGAGGAATTTATTAGCGTTATTATGGAATTTTAAGGTTTCGTACCTTGATGTAAGGTGTTGTTAGGAGTTTTAAGGCGTCCTAAGTTATACGAACGTGCTTTTCAAGGTGCTAATGTGCATACAGAGTCGTAAGATGTCCTAAGTTGTCGTACGATGTTCAAAGGACTTCGACGATTTCATTACGTTTATTATGGAGTTTTAAGGTTTCGTACGGTGTTGTTAGGTGTTCTTAGGAGTTTTTAGGCGTCCTAAGTTATACGAACGTGCTTTTCAAGGTGCTAATGTGCGTACAGTGTCGTAAGATGTCCTAAGTTGTCGGGCGATGTTCACAAGACTCAGACGAATTTATTAGGTGTATTATGGAGTTTTAAGTTTACGTACGGTACTGTAAGGTGTTGTTAGGAGTTGTGTGGCGTTGTACATTATACCATCATGCTTTTCAAGGTGCGAATGTGGCATACAGAGCCGTAAGAAATTCTAAGTTGCCGTACGATGTTTAAATGACTCGGATGAATTTATTAGCTTTAGTATGGAATTTTAAGGTTTCGTACGGTGTTGTTAGGTGTTCTTAGGAGTTTTAAGGCGTCCTAAGTTATACGAACGTGCTTTTAAATGTGCTAATGTGCATTCAGTGTCGTAAGATGTCCTAAGTTGTCGTACGATGTTCAAAGGACTTCGACGATTTTATTAGGTTTATTATGGAGTTTTAAGGTTTCGTACGGTGTTGTTAGGTGTTCTTAGGAGATTTAAGGCGTCCTAAGTTATACGAACGTGCTTTTCAAGGTGTTAATGTGCATACAGTGTCGTAAGATGTCCTAAGTTGTCGGGCGTTGTTCAAAAGACTCGGACGAATTCATTAGGTGTATTATGGAGTTTTAAGTTTACGTACGGTACTGTAAGGTGTTGTTAGGAGTTGTGTGGCGTTGTACATTATACCAACATGCTTTTCAAGGTGCGAATGTGGCATACAGAGCCGTAAGATATTCTAAGTTGTCGTACGATGTTTAAATAACTCGGAGGAATTTATTAGCTTTATTATGGAATTTTAAGGTTTCGTACCTTGATGTAAGGTGTTGTTAGGAGTTTTAAGGCGTCCTAAGTTATACGAACGTGCTTTTCAATGTGCTAATGTGCATACAGTGTCGTAAGATGTCCTAAGTTGTCGAACGATGTTCAAAGGACTTCGACGATTTTATTAGGTTTATTATGGAGTTTTAAGGTTTCGTACGGTGTTGTTAAGTGTTCTTAGGAGATTTAAGGCGTCCTAAGTTATACGAACGTGCTTTTCAAGGTGTTAATGTGCATACAGTGTCGTAAGATGTCCTAAGTTGTCGGGCGTTGTTCAAAAGACTCGGACGAATTCATTAGGTGTATTATGGAGTTTTAAGTTTACGTACGGTACTGTAAGGTGTTGTTAGGAGTTGTGTGGCGTTGTACATTATACCAACATGCTTTTCAAGGTGCGAATGTGGCATACAGAGCCGTAAGATATTCTAAGTTGTCGTACGATGTTTAAATGACTCGGAGGAATTTATTAGCTTTATTATGGAATTTTAAGGTTTCGTACCTTGATGTAAGGTGTTGTTAGGAGTTTTAAGGCGTCCTAAGTTATACGAACGTGCTTTTCAAGGTGCTAATGTGCATACAGAGTCGTAAGATGTGCTAAGTTGTCGTACGATGTTCAAAGGACTTCGACGATTTCATTAGATTTATTATGGAGTTTTAAGGTTTCGTACGGTGTTGTTAGGTGTTCTTAGGAGTTTTTAGGCGTCCTAAGTTATACGAACGTGCTTTTCAAGGTGCTAATGTGCATACAGTGTCGTAAGATGTCCTAAGTTGTCGGGCGATGTTCACAAGACTCGGACGAATTTATTAGGTGTATTATGGAGTTTTAAGTTTACGTACGGTACTGTAAGGTGTTGTTAGGTGTTGTTAGGAGTTGTGTGGCGTTGTACATTATACCAACATGCTTTTCAAGGTGCGAATGTGGCATACAGAGCCGTAAGATATTTTAAGTTGCCGTACGATGTTTAAATGACTCGGAGGAATTTATTAGCTTTAGTATGGAATTTTAAGGTTTCGTACGGTGTTGTTAGGTGTTCTTAGGAGTTTTAAGGCGTCCTAAGTTATACGAACGTGCTTTTAAATGTGCTAATGTGCATACAGTGTCGTAAGATGTCCTAAGTTGTCGTACGATGTTCAAAGGACTTCGACGATTTTATTAGGTTTATTATGGAGTCTTAAGGTTTCGTACGGTTTTGTTAGGTGTTCTTAGGAGATTTAAGGCGTCCTAAGTTATACGAACGTGCTTTTCAAGGTGTTAATGTGCATACAGTGTCGTAAGATGTCCTAAGTTGTCGGGCGTTGTTCAAAAGACTCGGACGAATTCATTAGGTGTATTATGGAGTTTTAAGTTTACGTACGGTACTGAAAGGTGTTGTTAGGAGTTGTGTGGCGTTGTACATTATACCAACATGCTTTTCAAGGTGCGAATGTGGCATACAGAGCCGTAAGATATTCTAAGTTGTCGTACGATGTTTAAATGACTCGGAGGAATTTATTAGCGTTATTATGGAATTTTAAGGTTTCGTACCTTGATGTAAGGTGTTGTTAGGAGTTTTAAGGCGTCCTAAGTTATACGAACGTGCTTTTCAAGGTGCTAATGTGCATACAGAGTCGTAAGATGTCCTAAGTTGTCGTACGATGTTCAAAGGACTTCGACGATTTCATTACGTTTATTATGGAGTTTTAAGGTTTCGTACGGTGTTGTTAGGTGTTCTTAGGAGTTTTTAGGCGTCCTAAGTTATACGAACGTGCTTTTCAAGGTGCTAATGTGCGTACAGTGTCGTAAGATGTCCTAAGTTGTCGGGCGATGTTCAAAAGACTCGGACGAATTCATTAGGTGTATTATGGAGTTTTAAGTTTACGTACGGTACTGTAAGGTGTTGTTAGGAGTTGTGTGGCGTTGTACATTATACCATCATGCTTTTCAAGGTGCGAATGTGGCATACAGAGCCGTAAGAAATTCTAAGTTGCCGTACGATGTTTAAATGACTCGGATGAATTTATTAGCTTTAGTATGGAATTTTAAGGTTTCGTACGGTGTTGTTAGGTGTTCTTAGGAGTTTTAAGGCGTCCTAAGTTATACGAACGTGCTTTTAAATGTGCTAATGTGCATACAGTGTCGTAACATGTCCTAAGTTGTCGTACGATGTTCAAAGGACTTCGACGATTTTATTAGGTTTATTATGGAGTTTTAAGGTTTCGTACGGTGTTGTTAGGTGTTCTTAGGAGATTTAAGGCGTCCTAAGTTATACGAACGTGCTTTTCAAGGTGTTAATGTGCATACAGTGTCGTAAGATGTCCTAAGTTGTCGGGCGTTGTTCAAAAGACTCGGACGAATTCATTAGGTGTATTATGGAGTTTTAAGTTTACGTACGGTACTGTAAGGTGTTGTTAGGAGTTGTGTGGCGTTGTACATTATACCAACATGCTTTTCAAGGTGCGAATGTGGCATACAGAGCCGTAAGATATTCTAAGTTGTCGTACGATGTTTAAATGACTCGGAGGAATTTATTAGCTTTATTATGGAATTTTAAGGTTTCGTACCTTGATGTAAGGTGTTGTTAAGAGTTTTAAGGCGTCCTAAGTTATACGAACGTGCTTTTCAATGTGCTAATGTGCATACAGTGTCGTAAGATGTCCTAAGTTGTCGTACGATGTTCAAAGGACTTCGACGATTTTATTAGGTTTATTATCGAGTTTTAAGGTTTCGTACGGTGTTGTTAGGTGTTCTTAGGAGATTTAAGGCGTCCTAAGTTATACGAACGTGCTTTTCAAGGTGTTAAGGTGCATACAGTGTCGTAAGATGTCCTAAGTTGTCGGGCGTTGTTCAAAAGACTCGGACGAATTCATTAGGTGTATTATGGAGTTTTAAGTTTACGTACGGTACTGTAAGGTGTTGTTAGGAGTTGTGTGGCGTTGTACATTATACCAACATGCTTTTCAAGGTGCGAATGTGGCATACAGAGCCGTAAGATATTCTAAGTTGTCGTACGATGTTTAAATGACTCGGAGGAATTTATTAACTTTATTATGGAATTTTAAGGTTTCGTACCTTGATGTAAGGTGTTGTTAGGAGTTTTAAGGCGTCCTAAGTTATACGAACGTGCTTTTAAATGTGCTAATGTGCATACAGAGTCGTAAGATGTGCTAAGTTGTCGTACGATGTTCAAAGGACTTCGACGATTTTATTAGGTTTATTATGGAGTTTTAAGGTTTCGTACGGTGTTGTTAGGTGTTCTTAGGAGATTTAAGGCGTCCTAAGTTATACGAACGTGCTTTTCAAGGTGTTAATGTGCATACAGTGTCGTAAGATGTCCTAAGTTGTCGGGCGTTGTTCAAAAGACTCGGACGAATTCATTAGGTGTATTATGGAGTTTTAAGTTTACGTACGGTACTGTAAGGTGTTGTTAGGAGTTGTGTGGCGTTGTACATTATACCAACATGCTTTTCAAGGTGCGAATGTGGCATACAGAGCCGTAAGATATTCTAAGTTGTCGTACGATGTTTAAATGACTCGGAGGAATTTATTAGCTTTATTATGGAATTTTAAGGTTTCGTACCTTGATGTAAGGTGTTGTTAAGAGTTTTAAGGCGTCCTAAGTTATACGAACGTGCTTTTCAATGTGCTAATGTGCATACAGTGTCGTAAGATGTCCTAAGTTGTCGTACGATGTTCAAAGGACTTCGACGATTTTATTAGGTTTATTATCGAGTTTTAAGGTTTCGTACGGTGTTGTTAGGTGTTCTTAGGAGATTTAAGGCGTCCTAAGTTATACGAACGTGCTTTTCAAGGTGTTAAGGTGCATACAGTGTCGTAAGATGTCCTAAGTTGTCGGGCGTTGTTCAAAAGACTCGGACGAATTCATTAGGTGTATTATGGAGTTTTAAGTTTACGTACGGTACTGTAAGGTGTTGTTAGGAGTTGTGTGGCGTTGTACATTATACCATCATGCTTTTCAAGGTGCGAATGTGGCATACAGAGCCGTAAGAAATTCTAAGTTGCCGTACGATGTTTAAATGACTCGGATGAATTTATTAGCTTTAGTATGGAATTTTAAGGTTTCGTACGGTGTTGTTAGGTGTTCTTAGGAGTTTTAAGGCGTCCTAAGTTATACGAACGTGCTTTTAAATGTGCTAATGTGCATACAGTGTCGTAACATGTCCTAAGTTGTCGTACGATGTTCAAAGGACTTCGACGATTTTATTAGGTTTATTATGGAGTTTTAAGGTTTCGTACGGTGTTGTTAGGTGTTCTTAGGAGATTTAAGGCGTCCTAAGTTATACGAACGTGCTTTTCAAGGTGTTAATGTGCATACAGTGTCGTAAGATGTCCTAAGTTGTCGGGCGTTGTTCAAAAGACTCGGACGAATTCATTAGGTGTATTATGGAGTTTTAAGTTTACGTACGGTACTGTAAGGTGTTGTTAGGAGTTGTGTGGCGTTGTACATTATACCAACATGCTTTTCAAGGTGCGAATGTGGCATACAGAGCCGTAAGATATTCTAAGTTGTCGTACGATGTTTAAATGACTCGGAGGAATTTATTAGCTTTATTATGGAATTTTAAGGTTTCGTACCTTGATGTAAGGTGTTGTTAAGAGTTTTAAGGCGTCCTAAGTTATACGAACGTGCTTTTCAATGTGCTAATGTGCATACAGTGTCGTAAGATGTCCTAAGTTGTCGTACGATGTTCAAAGGACTTCGACGATTTTATTAGGTTTATTATCGAGTTTTAAGGTTTCGTACGGTGTTGTTAGGTGTTCTTAGGAGATTTAAGGCGTCCTAAGTTATACGAACGTGCTTTTCAAGGTGTTAAGGTGCATACAGTGTCGTAAGATGTCCTAAGTTGTCGGGCGTTGTTCAAAAGACTCGGACGAATTCATTAGGTGTATTATGGAGTTTTAAGTTTACGTACGGTACTGTAAGGTGTTGTTAGGAGTTGTGTGGCGTTGTACATTATACCAACATGCTTTTCAAGGTGCGAATGTGGCATACAGAGCCGTAAGATATTCTAAGTTGTCGTACGATGTTTAAATGACTCGGAGGAATTTATTACCTTTATTATGGAATTTTAAGGTTTCGTACCTTGATGTAAGGTGTTGTTAGGAGTTTTAAGGCGTCCTAAGTTATACGAACGTGCTTTTAAATGTGCTAATGTGCATACAGAGTCGTAAGATGTGCTAAGTTGTCGTACGATGTTCAAAGGACTTCGACGATTTTATTAGGTTTATTATGGAGTTTTAAGGTTTCGTACGGTGTTGTTAGGTGTTCTTAGGAGATTTAAGGCGTCCTAAGTTATACGAACGTGCTTTTCAAGGTGTTAATGTGCATACAGTGTCGTAAGATGTCCTAAGTTGTCGGGCGTTGTTCAAAAGACTCGGACGAATTCATTAGGTGTATTATGGAGTTTTAAGTTTACGTACGGTACTGTAAGGTGTTGTTAGGAGTTGTGTGGCGTTGTACATTATACCAACATGCTTTTCAAGGTGCGAATGTGGCATACAGAGCCGTAAGATATTCTAAGTTGTCGTACGATGTTTAAATGACTCGGAGGAATTTATTAGCTTTATTATGGAATTTTAAGGTTTCGTACCTTGATGTAAGGTGTTGTTAAGAGTTTTAAGGCGTCCTAAGTTATACGAACGTGCTTTTCAATGTGCTAATGTGCATACAGTGTCGTAAGATGTCCTAAGTTGTCGTACGATGTTCAAAGGACTTCGACGATTTTATTAGGTTTATTATCGAGTTTTAAGGTTTCGTACGGTGTTGTTAGGTGTTCTTAGGAGATTTAAGGCGTCCTAAGTTATACGAACGTGCTTTTCAAGGTGTTAAGGTGCATACAGTGTCGTAAGATGTCCTAAGTTGTCGGGCGTTGTTCAAAAGACTCGGACGAATTCATTAGGTGTATTATGGAGTTTTAAGTTTACGTACGGTACTGTAAGGTGTTGTTAGGAGTTGTGTGGCGTTGTACATTATACCAACATGCTTTTCAAGGTGCGAATGTGGCATACAGAGCCGTAAGATATTCTAAGTTGTCGTACGATGTTTAAATGACTCGGAGGAATTTATTAACTTTATTATGGAATTTTAAGGTTTCGTACCTTGATGTAAGGTGTTGTTAGGAGTTTTAAGGCGTCCTAAGTTATACGAACGTGCTTTTCAAGGTGCTAATGTGCATACAGAGTCGTAAGATGTGCTAAGTTGTCGTACGATGTTCAAAGGACTTCGACGATTTCATTAGATTTATTATGGAGTTTTAAGGTTTCGTACGGTGTTGTTAGGTGTTCTTAGGAGTTTTTAGGCGTCCTAAGTTATACGAACGTGCTTTTGAAGGTGCTAATGTGCATACAGTGTCGTAAGATGTCCTAAGTTGTCGGGCGATGTTCACAAGACTCAGACGAATTTATTAGGTGTATTATGGAGTTTTAAGTTTACGTACGGTACTGTAAGGTGTTGTTAGGAGTTGTGTGGCGTTGTACATTATACCAACATGCTTTTCAAGGTGCGAATGTGGCATACAGAGCCGTAAGATATTTTAAGTTGCCGTACGATGTTTAAATGACTCGGAGGAATTTATTAGCTTTAGTATGGAATTTTAAGGTTTCGTACGGTGTTGTTAGGTGTTCTTAGGAGTTTTAAGGCGTCCTAAGTTATACGAACGTGCTTTTAAATGTGCTAATGTGCATACAGTGTCGTAAGATGTCCTAAGTTGTCGTACGATATTCAAAGGACTTCGACGATTTTATTAGGTTTATTATGGAGTTTTAAGGTTTCGTACGGTGTTGTTAGGTGTTCTTAGGAGATTTAAGGCGTCCTAAGTTATACGAACGTGCTTTTCAAGGTGTTAATGTGCATACAGTGTCGTAAGATGTCCTAAGTTGTTGGGCGTTGTTCAAAAGACTCGGACGAATTCATTAGGTGTATTATGGAGTTTTAAGTTTACGTACGGTACTGTAAGGTGTTGTTAGGAGTTGTGTGGCGTTGTACATTATACCAACATGCTTTTCAAGGTGCGAATGTGGCATACAGAGCCGTAAGATATTCTAAGTTGTCGTACGATGTTTAAATGACTCGGAGGAATTTATTAGCTTTATTATGGAATTTTAAGGTTTCGTACCTTGATGTAAGGTGTTGTTAGGAGTTTTAAGGCGTCCTAAGTTATACGAACGTGCTTTTCAATGTGCTAATGTGCATACAGTGTCGTAAGATGTCCTAAGTTGTCGTACGATGTTCAAAGGACTTCGACGATTTTATTAGGTTTATTATGGAGTTTTAAGGTTTCGTACGGTGTTGTTAGGTGTTCTTAGGAGATTTAAGGCGTCCTAAGTTATACGAACGTGCTTTTCAAGGTGTTAATGTGCATACAGTGTCGTAAGATGTCCTAAGTTGTCGGGCGTTGTTCAAAAGACTCGGACGAATTCATTAGGTGTATTATGGAGTTTTAAGTTTACGTACGGTACTGTAAGGTGTTGTTAGGAGTTGTGTGGCGTTGTACATTATACCAACATGCTTTTCAAGGTGCGAATGTGGCATACAGCGCCGTAAGATATTCTAAGTTGTCGTACGATGTTTAAATGACTCGGAGGAATTTATTAGCTTTATTATGGAATTTTAAGGTTTCGTACCTTGATGTAAGGTGTTGTTAGGAGTTTTAAGGCGTCCTAAGTTATACGAACGTGCTTTTCAAGGTGCTAATGTGCATACAGAGTCGTAAGATGTGCTAAGTTGTCGTACGATGTTCAAAGGACTTCGACGATTTCATTAGATTTATTATGGAGTTTTAAGGTTTCGTACGGTGTTGTTAGGTGTTCCTAGGAGTTTTTAGGCGTCCTAAGTTATACGAACGTGCTTTTCAAGGTGCTAATGTGCATACAGTGTCGTAAGATGTCCTAAGTTGTCGGGCGATGTTCACAAGACTCGGACGAATTTATTAGGTGTATTATGGAGTTTTAAGTTTACGTACGGTACTGTAAGGTGTTGTTAGGTGTTGTTAGGAGTTGTGTGGCGTTGTACATTATACCAACATGCTTTTCAAGGTGCGAATGTGGCATACAGAGCCGTAAGATATTTTAAGTTGCCGTACGATGTTTAAATGACTCGGAGGAATTTATTAGCTTTAGTATGGAATTTTAAGGTTTCGTACGGTGTTGTTAGGTGTTCTTAGGAGTTTTAAGGCGTCCTAAGTTATACGAACGTGCTTTTAAATGTGCTAATGTGCATACAGTGTCGTAAGATGTCCTAAGTTGTCGTACGATGTTCAAAGGACTTCGACGATTTTATTAGGTTTATTATGGAGTCTTAAGGTTTCGTACGGTTTTGTTAGGTGTTCTTAGGAGATTTAAGGCGTCCTAAGTTATACGAACGTGCTTTTCAAGGTGTTAATGTGCATACAGTGTCGTAAGATGTCCTAAGTTGTCGGGCGTTGTTCAAAAGACTCGGACGAATTCATTAGGTGTATTATGGAGTTTTAAGTTTACGTACGGTACTGAAAGGTGTTGTTAGGAGTTGTGTGGCGTTGTACATTATACCAACATGCTTTTCAAGGTGCGAATGTGGCATACAGAGCCGTAAGATATTCTAAGTTGTCGTACGATGTTTAAATGACTCGGAGGAATTTATTAGCGTTATTATGGAATTTTAAGGTTTCGTACCTTGATGTAAGGTGTTGTTAGGAGTTTTAAGGCGTCCTAAGTTATACGAACGTGCTTTTCAAGGTGCTAATGTGCATACAGAGTCGTAAGATGTCCTAAGTTGTCGTACGATGTTCAAAGGACTTCGACGATTTCATTACGTTTATTATGGAGTTTTAAGGTTTCGTACGGTGTTGTTAGGTGTTCTTAGGAGTTTTTAGGCGTCCTAAGTTATACGAACGTGCTTTTCAAGGTGCTAATGTGCGTACAGTGTCGTAAGATGTCCTAAGTTGTCGGGCGATGTTCAAAAGACTCGGACGAATTCATTAGGTGTATTATGGAGTTTTAAGTTTACGTACGGTACTGTAAGGTGTTGTTAGGAGTTGTGTGGCGTTGTACATTATACCATCATGCTTTTCAAGGTGCGAATGTGGCATACAGAGCCGTAAGAAATTCTAAGTTGCCGTACGATGTTTAAATGACTCGGAGGAATTTATTAGCGTTATTATGGAATTTTAAGGTTTCGTACCTTGATGTAAGGTGTTGTTAGGAGTTTTAAGGCGTCCTAAGTTATACGAACGTGCTTTTCAAGGTGCTAATGTGCATACAGAGTCGTAAGATGTCCTAAGTTGTCGTACGATGTTCAAAGGACTTCGACGATTTCATTACGTTTATTATGGAGTTTTAAGGTTTCGTACGGTGTTGTTAGGTGTTCTTAGGAGTTTTTAGGCGTCCTAAGTTATACGAACGTGCTTTTCAAGGTGCTAATGTGCGTACAGTGTCGTAAGATGTCCTAAGTTGTCGGGCGATGTTCAAAAGACTCGGACGAATTCATTAGGTGTATTATGGAGTTTTAAGTTTACGTACGGTACTGTAAGGTGTTGTTAGGAGTTGTGTGGCGTTGTACATTATACCATCATGCTTTTCAAGGTGCGAATGTGGCATACAGAGCCGTAAGAAATTCTAAGTTGCCGTACGATGTTTAAATGACTCGGATGAATTTATTAGCTTTAGTATGGAATTTTAAGGTTTCGTACGGTGTTGTTAGGTGTTCTTAGGAGTTTTAAGGCGTCCTAAGTTATACGAACGTGCTTTTAAATGTGCTAATGTGCATACAGTGTCGTAAGATGTCCTAAGTTGTCGTACGATGTTCAAAGGACTTCGACGATTTTATTAGGTTTATTATGGAGTTTTAAGGTTTCGTACGGTGTTGTTAGGTGTTCTTAGGAGATTTAAGGCGTCCTAAGTTATACGAACGTGCTTTTCAAGGTGTTAATGTGCATACAGTGTCGTAAGATGTCCTAAGTTGTCGGGCGTTGTTCAAAAGACTCGGACGAATTCATTAGGTGTATTATGGAGTTTTAAGTTTACGTACGGTACTGTAAGGTGTTGTTAGGAGTTGTGTGGCGTTGTACATTATACCAACATGCTTTTCAAGGTGCGAATGTGGCATACAGAGCCGTAAGATATTCTAAGTTGTCGTACGATGTTTAAATGACTCGGAGGAATTTATTAGCTTTATTATGGAATTTTAAGGTTTCGTACCTTGATGTAAGGTGTTGTTAGGAGTTTTAAGGCGTCCTAAGTTATACGAACGTGCTTTTCAATGTGCTAATGTGCATACAGTGTCGTAAGATGTCCTAAGTTGTCGTACGATGTTCAAAGGACTTCGACGATTTTATTAGGTTTATTATGGAGTTTTAAGGTTTCGTACGGTGTTGTTAGGTGTTCTTAGGAGATTTAAGGCGTCCTAAGTTATACGAACGTGCTTTTCAAGGTGTTAATGTGCATACAGTGTCGTAAGATGTCCTAAGTTGTCGGGCGTTGTTCAAAAGACTCGGACGAATTCATTAGGTGTATTATGGAGTTTTAAGTTTACGTACGGTACTGTAAGGTGTTGTTAGGAGTTGTGTGGCGTTGTACATTATACCAACATGCTTTTCAAGGTGCGAATGTGGCATACAGAGCCGTAAGATATTCTAAGTTGTCGTACGATGTTTAAATGACTCGGAGGAATTTATTAGCTTTATTATGGAATTTTAAGGTTTCGTACCTTGATGTAAGGTGTTGTTAGGAGTTTTAAGGCGTCCTAAGTTATACGAACGTGCTTTTCAAGGTGCTAATGTGCATACAGAGTCGTAAGATGTGCTAAGTTGTCGTACGATGTTCAAAGGACTTCGACGATTTCATTAGATTTATTATGGAGTTTTAAGGTTTCGTACGGTGTTGTTAGGTGTTCTTAGGAGTTTTTAGGCGTCCTAAGTTATACGAACGTGCTTTTCAAGGTGCTAATGTGCATACAGTGTCGTAAGATGTCCTAAGTTGTCGGGCGATGTTCAAAAGACTCGGACGAATTCATTAGGTGTATTATGGAGTTTTAAGTTTACGTATGGTACTGTAAGGTGTTGTTAGGAGTTGTGTGGCGTTGTACATTATACCAACATGCTTTTCAAGGTGCGAATGTGGCATACAGAGCCGTAAGATATTCTAAGTTGCCGTACGATGTTTAAATGACTCGGAGGAATTTATTAGCTTTAGTATGGAATTTTAAGGTTTCGTACCTTGATGTAAGGTGTTGTTAGGAGTTTTAAGGCGTCCTAAGTTATACGAACGTGCTTTTCAAGGTGCTAATGTGCATACAGAGTCGTAAGATGTCCTAAGTTGTCGTACGATGTTCAAAGGACTTCGACGATTTCATTAGGTTTATTATGGAGTTTTAAGGTTTCGTACGGTGTTGTTAGGTGTTCTTATGAGTTTTAGGCGTCCTAAGTTATACGAACGTGCTTTTCAAGGTGCTAATGTGCATACAGTGTCGTAAGATGTCCTAAGTTGTCGGGCGATGTTCAAAAGACTCGGACGAATTCATTAGGTGTATTATGGAGTTTTAAGTTTACGTACGGTACTGTAAGGTGTTGTTAGGAGTTGTGTGGCGTTGTACATTATACCAACATGCTTCTCAAGGTGCAAATGTGGCATACAGAGCCGTAAGATATTCTAAGTTGCCGTACGATGTTTAAATGACTCGGAGGAATTTATTAGCTTTAGTATGGAATTTTAAGGTTTCGTACGGTGTTGTTAGGTGTTCTTAGGAGTTTTAAGGCGTCCTAAGTTATACGAACGTGCTTTTAAATGTGCTAATGTGCATACAGTGTCGTAAGATGTCCTAAGTTGTCGTACGATGTTCAAAGGACTTCGACGATTTTATTAGGTTTATTATGGAGTTTTAAGGTTTCGTACGGTGTTGTTAGGTGTTCTTAGGAGATTTAAGGCGTCCTAAGTTATACGAACGTGCTTTTCAAGGTGTTAATGTGCATACAGTGTCGTAAGATGTCCTAAGTTGTCGGGCGTTGTTCAAAAGACTCGGACGAATTCATTAGGTGTATTATGGAGTTTTAAGTTTACGTACGGTACTGTAAGGTGTTGTTAGGAGTTGTGTGGCGTTGTACATTATACCAACATGCTTTTCAAGGTGCGAATGTGGCATACAGAGCCGTAAGATATTCTAAGTTGTCGTACGATGTTTAAATGACTCGGAGGAATTTATTAGCTTTATTATGGAATTTTAAGGTTTCGTACCTTGATGTAAGGTGTTGTTAGGAGTTTTAAGGCGTCCTAAGTTATACGAACGTGCTTTTCAAGGTGCTAATGTGCATACAGAGTCGTAAGATGTGCTAAGTTGTCGTACGATGTTCAAAGGACTTCGACGATTTCATTAGATTTATTATGGAGTTTTAAGGTTTCGTACGGTGTTGTTAGGTGTTCTTAGGAGTTTTTAGGCGTCCTAAGTTATACGAACGTGCTTTTCAAGGTGCTAATGTGCATACAGTGTCGTAAGATGTCCTAAGTTGTCGGGCGATGTTCAAAAGACTCGGACGAATTCATTAGGTGTATTATGGAGTTTTAAGTTTACGTATGGTACTGTAAGGTGTTGTTAGGAGTTGTGTGGCGTTGTACATTATACCAACATGCTTTTCAAGGTGCGAATGTGGCATACAGAGCCGTAAGATATTCTAAGTTGCCGTACGATGTTTAAATGACTCGGAGGAATTTATTAGCTTTAGTATGGAATTTTAAGGTTTCGTACCTTGATGTAAGGTGTTGTTAGGAGTTTTAAGGCGTCCTAAGTTATACGAACGTGCTTTTCAAGGTGCTAATGTGCATACAGAGTCGTAAGATGTCCTAAGTTGTCGTACGATGTTCAAAGGACTTCGACGATTTCATTAGGTTTATTATGGAGTTTTAAGGTTTCGTACGGTGTTGTTAGGTGTTCTTATGAGTTTTAGGCGTCCTAAGTTATACGAACGTGCTTTTCAAGGTGCTAATGTGCATACAGTGTCGTAAGATGTCCTAAGTTGTCGGGCGATGTTCAAAAGACTCGGACGAATTCATTAGGTGTATTATGGAGTTTTAAGTTTACGTACGGTACTGTAAGGTGTTGTTAGGAGTTGTGTGGCGTTGTACATTATACCAACATGCTTCTCAAGGTGCAAATGTGGCATACAGAGCCGTAAGATATTCTAAGTTGCCGTACGATGTTTAAATGACTCGGAGGAATTTATTAGCTTTAGTATGGAATTTTAAGGTTTCGTACGGTGTTGTTAGGTGTTCTTAGGAGTTTTAAGGCGTCCTAAGTTATACGAACGTGCTTTTAAATGTGCTAATGTGCATACAGTGTCGTAAGATGTCCTAAGTTGTCGTACGATGTTCAAAGGACTTCGACGATTTTATTAGGTTTATTATGGAGTTTTAAGGTTTCATACGGTGTTGTTAGGTGTTCTTAGGAGATTTAAGGCGTCCTAGGTTATACGAACGTGCTTTTCAAGGTGTTAATGTGCATACAGTGTCGTAAGATGTCCTAAGTTGTCGGGCGTTGTTCAAAAGACTCGGACGAATTCATTAGGTGTATTATGGAGTTTTAAGTTTACGTACGGTACTGTAAGGTGTTGTTAGGAGTTGTGTGGCGTTGTACATTATACCAACATGCTTTTCAAGGTGCGAATGTGGCATACAGAGCCGTAAGATATTCTAAGTTGTCGTACGATGTTTAAATGACTCGGAGGAATTTATTAGCTTTATTATGGAATTATAAGGTTTCGTACCTTGATGTAAGGTGTTGTTAGGAGTTTTAAGGCGTCCTAAGTTATACGAACGTGCTTTTCAAGGTGCTAATGTGCATACAGTGTCGTAAGATGTCCTAAGTTGTCGGGCGATGTTCACAAGACTCGGACGAATTTATTAGGTGTATTATGGAGTTTTAAGTTTACGTACGGTACTGTAAGGTGTTGTTAGGAGTTGTGTGGCGTTGTACATTATACCAACATGCTTTTCAAGGTGCGAATGTGGCATACAGAGCCGTAAGATATTCTAAGTTGCCGTACGATGTTTAAATGACTCGGAGGAATTTATTAGCTTTAGTATGGAATTTTAAGGTTTCGTACGGTGTTGTTAGGTGTTCTTAGGAGTTTTAAGTCGTCCTAAGTTATACGAACGTGCTTTTAAAGGTGCTAATGTGCATACAGTGTCGTAAGATGTCCTAAGTTGTCATACGATTTTCAAAGGACTTCGACGATTTTATTAGGTTTATTATGGAGTTTTAAGGTTTCGTACGGTGTTGTTAGGTGTTCTTAGGAGTTTTAAGGCGTCCTAAGTTATACGAACGTGCTTTTCAAGGTGTTAATGTGCATACAGTGTCGTAGGATGTCTTAAGTTGTCGGGCGATGTTCAAAAGACTCGGACGAATTCATTAGGTGTATTATGGAGTTTTAAGTTTACGTACGGTACTGTAAGGTGTTGTTAGGAGTTGTGTGGCGTTGTACATTATACCAACATGCTTTTCAAGGTGCGAATGTGGCATACAGAGCCGTAAGATATTCTAAGTTGTCGTACGATGTTTAAATGACTCGAAGGAATTTATTAGCTTTATTATGGAATTTTAAGGTTTCGTACCTTGATGTAAGGTGTTGTTAGGAGTTTTAAGGCGTCCTAAATTATACGAACGTGCTTTTCAAGGTGCTAATGTGCATACAGAGTCGTAAGATGTCCTAAGTTGTCGTACGATGTTCAAAGGACTTCGACGATTTCATTAGGTTTATTATGGAGTTTTAAGGTTTCGTACGATGTTGTTAGGTGTTCTTAGGAGTTTTTAGGCGTCCTAAGTTATACGAACGTGCTTTTCAAGGTGCTAATGTGCATACAGTGTCGTAAGATGTCCTAAGTTGTCGGGCGATGTTCAAAGGACTTCGACGATTTCATTAGGTTTATTATGGAGTTTTAAGGTTTCGTACGGTGTTGTTAGGTGTTCTTAGGAGTTTTTAGGCGTCCTAAGTTATACGAATGTGTTTTTCAAGGTGCTAATGTGCATACAGTGTCGTAAGATGTCCTAAGTTGTCGGGCGATGTTCACAAGACTCGGACGAATTTATTAGGTGTATTATGGAGTTTTAAGTTTACGTACGGTACTGTAAGGTGTTGTTAGGGGTTGTGTGGCGTTGTACGTTATACCAACATGCTTTTCAAGGTGCGAATGTGGCATACAGAGCCGTAAGATATTTTAAGTTGCCGTACGATGTTTAAATGACTCGGAGGAATTTATTAGCTTTAGTATGGAATTTTAAGGTTTCGTACGGTGTTGTTAGGTGTTCTTAGGAGTTTTAAGGCGTCCTCAGTTATACGAACGTGCTTTTTAATGTGCTAATGTGCATACAGTGTCGTAAGATGTCCTAAGTTGTCGTACGATGTTCAAAGGAATTCGACGATTTTATTAGGTTTATTATGGAGTTTTAAGGTTTCATACGGTGTTGTTAGGTGTTCTTAAGAGATTTAAGGCGTCCTAAGTTATACGAACGTGCTTTTCAAGGTGTTAATGTGCATACAGTGTCGTAAGATGTCCTAAGTTGTCGGGCGTTGTTCAAAAGACTCGGACGAATTCATTAGGTGTATTATGGAGTTTTAAGTTTACGTACGGTACTGTAAGGTGTTGTTAGGAGTTGTGTGGCGTTGTACATTATACCAACATGCTTTTCAAGGTGCGAATGTGGCATACAGAGCCGTAAGATATTCTAAGTTGTCGTACGATGTTTAAATGACTCGGAGGAATTTATTAGCTTTATTATGGAATTTTAAGGTTTCGTACCTTGATGTAAGGTGTTGTTAGGAGTTTTAAGGCGTCCTATGTTATACGAACGTGCTTTTCAAGGTGCTAATGTGCATACAGAGTCGTAAGATGTCCTAAGTTGTCGTACGATGTTCAAAGGACTTCGACGATTTCATTAGATTTATTATGGAGTTTTAAGGTTTCGTACGGTGTTGTTAGGTGTTCTTAGGAGTTTTTAGGCGTCCTAAGTTATACGAACGTGCTTTTCAAGGTGCTAATGTGCATACAGTGTCGTAAGATGTCCTAAGTTGTCGGGCGATGTTCAAAAGAGTCGGACGAATTCATTAGGTGTATTATGGAGTTTTAAGTTTACGTACGGTACTGTAAGGTGTTGTTAGGAGTTGTGTGGCGTTGTACATTATACTATCATGCTTTTCAAGGTGCGAATGTGGCATACAGAGCCGTAAGAAATTCTAAGTTGCCGTACGATGTTTAAATGACTCGGATGAATTTATTAGCTTTAGTATGGAATTTTAAGGTTTCGTACGGTGTTGTTAGGTGTTCTTAGGAGTTTTAAGGCGTCCTAAGTTATACGAACGTGCTTTTAAATGTGCTAATGTGCATACAGTGTCGTAAGATGTCCTAAGTTGTCGTACGATGTTCAAAGGACTTCGACGATTTTATTAGGTTTATTATGGAGTTTTAAGGTTTCGTACGGTGTTGTTAGGTGTTCTTAGGAGATTTAAGGCGTCCTAAGTTATACGAACATGCTTTTCAAGGTGTTAATGTGCATACAGTGTTGTAAGATGTCCTAAGTTGTCGGGCGTTGTTCAAAAGACTCGGACGAATTCATTAGGTGTATTATTGAGTTTTAAGTTTACGTACGGTACTGTAAGGTGTTGTTAGGAGTTGTGTGGCATTGTACATTATACCAACATGCTTTTCAAGGTGCGAATGTGGCATACAGAGCCGTAAGATATTCTAAGTTGTCGTACGATGTTTAAATGACTCGGAGGAATTTATAGCTTTATTATGGAATTTTAAGGTTTCGTACCTTGATGTAAGGTGTTGTTAGGAGTTTTAAGGCGTCCTAAGTTATACGAACGTGCTTTTCAAGGTGCTAATGTGCATACAGAGTCGTAAGATGTCCTAAGTTGTCGTACGATGTTCAAAGGACTTCGACGATTTCATTAGGTTTATTATGGAGTTTTAAGGTTTCGTACGGTGTTGTTAGGTGTTCTTAGGAGTTTTTAGGCTTCCTAAGTTATACAAACGTGCTTTTCAAGGTGCTAATGTGCATACAGTGTCGTAAGATGATCTAAGTTATCGGGCGATGTTCAAAGGACTTCGACGATTTCATTAGGTTTATTATGGAGTTTTAAGGTTTCGTACGGTGTTGTTAGGTGTTCTTAGGAGTTTTTAGGCGTCCTAAGTTATACGAATGTGTTTTTCAAGGTGCTAATGTGCATACAGTTTCGTAAGATGTCCTAAGTTGTCGGGCGATGTTCACAAGACTCGGACGAATTTATTAGGTGTATTATGGAGTTTTAAGTTTACGTACGGTACTGTAAGGTGTTGTTAGGAGTTGTGTGGCGTTGTACATTATACCAACATGCTTCTCAAGGTGCGAATGTGGCATACAGAGCCGTAAGATATTCTAAGTTGCCGTACGATGTTTAAATGACTCGGAGGAATTTATTAGCTTTAGTATGGAATTTTAAGGTTTCGTACGGTGTTGTTAGGTGTTCTTAGGAGTTTTAAGGCGTCCTAAGTTATACGAACGTGCTTTTAAATGTGCTAATGTGCATACAGTGTCGTAAGATGTCCTAAGTTGTCGTACGATGTTCAAAGGACTTCGACGATTTTATTAGGTTTATTATGGAGTTTTAAGGTTTCATACGGTGTTGTTAGGTGTTCTTAGGAGATTTAAGGCGTCCTAGGTTATACGAACGTGCTTTTCAAGGTGTTAATGTGCATACAGTGTCGTAAGATGTCCTAAGTTGTCGGGCGTTGTTCAAAAGACTCGGACGAATTCATTAAGTGTATTATGGAGTTTTAAGTTTACGTACGGTACTGTAAGGTGTTGTTAGGAGTTGTGTGGCGTTGTACATTATACCAACATGCTTTTCAAGGTGCGAATGTGGCATACAGAGCCGTAAGATATTCTAAGTTGTCGTACGATGTTTAAATGACTCGGAGGAATTTATTAGCTTTATTATGGAATTTTAAGGTTTCGTACCTTGATGTAAGGTGTTGTTAGGAGTTTTAAGGCGTCCTATGTTATACGAACGTGCTTTTCAAGGTGCTAATGTGCATACAGAGTCGTAAGATGTCCTAAGTTGTCGTACGATGTTCAAAGGACTTCGACGATTTCATTAGATTTATTATGGAGTTTTAAGGTTTCGTACGGTGTTGTTAGGTGTTCTTAGGAGTTTTTAGGCGTCCTAAGTTATACGAACGTGCTTTTCAAGGTG
The DNA here is from genome assembly GCA_030867185.1 of Tagetes erecta. NCBI lineage: Eukaryota > Viridiplantae > Streptophyta > Magnoliopsida > Asterales > Asteraceae > Tagetes > Tagetes erecta. Next base: position 17,971,309 of record CM061497.1, on the reverse strand, counting down.
CTAATGTGCATACAGTGTCGTAAGATGTCCTAAGTTGTCGGGCGATGTTCAAAAGACTCGGACGAATTCATTAGGTGTATTATGGAGTTTTAAGTTTACGTACGGTACTGTAAGGTGTTGTTAGGAGTTGTGTGGCGTTGTACATTATACCATCATGCTTTTCAAGGTGCGAATGTGGCATACAGAGCCGTAAGAAATTCTAAGTTGCCGTACGATGTTTAAATGACTCGGATGAATTTATTAGCTTTAGTATGGAATTTCAAGGTTTCGTAACTTGATGTAAGGTGTTGTTAGGAGTTTTAAGGCGTCCTATGTTATACGAACGTGCTTTTCAAGGTGCTAATGTGCATACAGAGTCGTAAGATGTCCTAAGTTGTCGTACGATGTTCAAAGGACTTCGACGATTTCATTAGATTTATTATGGAGTTTTAAGGTTTCGTACGGTGTTGTTAGGTGTTCTTAGGAGTTTTAAGGCGTCCTAAGTTATACGAACGTGCTTTTAAATGTGCTAATGTGCATACAGTGTCGTAAGATGTCCTAAGTTGTCGTACGATGTTCAAAGGACTTCGACGATTTTATTAGGTTTATTATGGAGTTTTAAGGTTTCGTACGGTGTTGTTAGGTGTTCTTAGGAGATTTAAGGCGTCCTAAGTTATACGAACATGCTTTTCAAGGTGTTAATGTGCATACAGTGTTGTAAGATGTCCTAAGTTGTCGGGCGTTGTTCAAAAGACTCGGACGAATTCATTAGGTGTATTATTGAGTTTTAAGTTTACGTACGGTACTGTAAGGTGTTGTTAGGAGTTGTGTGGCATTGTACATTATACCAACATGCTTTTCAATATGCGAATGTGGCATACAGAGCCGTAAGATATTCTAAGTTGTCGTACGATGTTTAAATGACTCGGAGGAATTTATTAGCTTTATTATGGAATTTTAAGGTTTCGTACCTTGATGTAAGGTGTTGTTAGGAGTTTTAAGGCGTCCTAAGTTATACGAACGTGCTTTTCAAGGTGCTAATGTGCATACAGAGTCGTAAGATGTCCTAAGTTGTCGTACGATGTTCAAAGGACTTCGACGATTTCATTAGGTTTATTATGGAGTTTTAAGGTTTCGTACGGTGTTGTTAGGTGTTCTTAGGAGTTTTTAGGCTTCCTAAGTTATACAAACGTGCTTTTCAAGGTGCTAATGTGCATACAGTGTCGTAAGATGATCTAAGTTATCGGGCGATGTTCAAAGGACTTCGACGATTTCATTAGGTTTATTATGGAGTTTTAAGGTTTCGTACGGTGTTGTTAGGTGTTCTTAGGAGTTTTTAGGCGTCCTAAGTTATACGAATGTGTTTTTCAAGGTGCTAATGTGCATACAGTTTCGTAAGATGTCCTAAGTTGTCGGGCGATGTTCACAAGACTCGGACGAATTTATTAGGTGTATTATGGAGTTTTAAGTTTACGTACGGTACTGTAAGGTGTTGTTAGGAGTTGTGTGGCGTTGTACATTATACCAACATGCTTCTCAAGGTGCGAATGTGGCATACAGAGCCGTAAGATATTCTAAGTTGCCGTACGATGTTTAAATGACTCGGAGGAATTTATTAGCTTTAGTATGGAATTTTAAGGTTTCGTACGGTGTTGTTAGGTGTTCTTAGGAGTTTTAAGGCGTCCTAAGTTATACGAACGTGCTTTTAAATGTGCTAATGTGCATACAGTGTCGTAAGATGTCCTAAGTTGTCGTACGATGTTCAAAGGACTTCGACGATTTTATTAGGTTTATTATGGAGTTTTAAGGTTTCATACGGTGTTGTTAGGTGTTCTTAGGAGATTTAAGGCGTCCTAGGTTATACGAACGTGCTTTTCAAGGTGTTAATGTTCATACAGTGTCGTAAGATGTCCTAAGTTGTCGGGCGTTGTTCAAAAGACTCGGACGAATTCATTAAGTGTATTATGGAGTTTTAAGTTTACGTACGGTACTGTAAGGTGTTGTTAGGAGTTGTGTGGCGTTGTACATTATACCAACATGCTTTTCAAGGTGCGAATGTGGCATACAGAGCCGTAAGATATTCTAAGTTGTCGTACGATGTTTAAATGACTCGGAGGAATTTATTAGCTTTATTATGGAATTTTAAGGTTTCGTACCTTGATGTAAGGTGTTGTTAGGAGTTTTAAGGCGTCCTATGTTATACGAACGTGCTTTTCAAGGTGCTAATGTGCATACAGAGTCGTAAGATGTCCTAAGTTGTCGTACGATGTTCAAAGGACTTCGACGATTTCATTAGATTTATTATGGAGTTTTAAGGTTTCGTACGGTGTTGTTAGGTGTTCTTAGGAGTTTTTAGGCGTCCTAAGTTATACGAACGTGCTTTTCAAGGTGCTAATGTGCATACAGTGTCGTAAGATGTCCTAAGTTGTCGGGCGATGTTCAAAAGACTCGGACGAATTCATTAGGTGTATTATGGAGTTTTAAGTTTACGTACGGTACTGTAAGGTGTTGTTAGGAGTTGTGTGGCGTTGTACATTATACCATCATGCTTTTCAAGGTGCGAATGTGGCATACAGAGCCGTAAGAAATTCTAAGTTGCCGTACGATGTTTAAATGACTCGGATGAATTTATTAGCTTTAGTATGGAATTTCAAGGTTTCGTAACTTGATGTAAGGTGTTGTTAGGAGTTTTAAGGCGTCCTATGTTATACGAACGTGCTTTTCAAGGTGCTAATGTGCATACAGAGTCGTAAGATGTCCTAAGTTGTCGTACGATGTTCAAAGGACTTCGACGATTTCATTAGATTTATTATGGAGTTTTAAGGTTTCGTACGGTGTTGTTAGGTGTTCTTAGGAGTTTTAAGGCGTCCTAAGTTATACGAACGTGCTTTTAAATGTGCTAATGTGCATACAGTGTCGTAAGATGTCCTAAGTTGTCGTACGATGTTCAAAGGACTTCGACGATTTTATTAGGTTTATTATGGAGTTTTAAGGTTTCGTACGGTGTTGTTAGGTGTTCTTAGGAGATTTAAGGCGTCCTAAGTTATACGAACATGCTTTTCAAGGTGTTAATGTGCATACAGTGTTGTAAGATGTCCTAAGTTGTCGGGCGTTGTTCAAAAGACTCGGACGAATTCATTAGGTGTATTATTGAGTTTTAAGTTTACGTACGGTACTGTAAGGTGTTGTTAGGAGTTGTGTGGCATTGTACATTATACCAACATGCTTTTCAATATGCGAATGTGGCATACAGAGCCGTAAGATATTCTAAGTTGTCGTACGATGTTTAAATGACTCGGAGGAATTTATTAGCTTTATTATGGAATTTTAAGGTTTCGTACCTTGATGTAAGGTGTTGTTAGGAGTTTTAAGGCGTCCTAAGTTATACGAACGTGCTTTTCAAGGTGCTAATGTGCATACAGAGTCGTAAGATGTCCTAAGTTGTCGTACGATGTTCAAAGGACTTCGACGATTTCATTAGGTTTATTATGGAGTTTTAAGGTTTCGTACGGTGTTGTTAGGTGTTCTTAGGAGTTTTTAGGCTTCCTAAGTTATACAAACGTGCTTTTCAAGGTGCTAATGTGCATACAGTGTCGTAAGATGATCTAAGTTATCGGGCGATGTTCAAAGGACTTCGACGATTTCATTAGGTTTATTATGGAGTTTTAAGGTTTCGTACGGTGTTGTTAGGTGTTCTTAGGAGTTTTTAGGCGTCCTAAGTTATACGAATGTGTTTTTCAAGGTGCTAATGTGCATACAGTTTCGTAAGATGTCCTAAGTTGTCGGGCGATGTTCACAAGACTCGGACGAATTTATTAGGTGTATTATGGAGTTTTAAGTTTACGTACGGTACTGTAAGGTGTTGTTAGGAGTTGTGTGGCGTTGTACATTATACCAACATGCTTCTCAAGGTGCGAATGTGGCATACAGAGCCGTAAGATATTCTAAGTTGCCGTACGATGTTTAAATGACTCGGAGGAATTTATTAGCTTTAGTATGGAATTTTAAGGTTTCGTACGGTGTTGTTAGGTGTTCTTAGGAGTTTTAAGGCGTCCTAAGTTATACGAACGTGCTTTTAAATGTGCTAATGTGCATACAGTGTCGTAAGATGTCCTAAGTTGTCGTACGATGTTCAAAGGACTTCGACGATTTTATTAGGTTTATTATGGAGTTTTAAGGTTTCATACGGTGTTGTTAGGTGTTCTTAGGAGATTTAAGGCGTCCTAGGTTATACGAACGTGCTTTTCAAGGTGTTAATGTGCATACAGTGTCGTAAGATGTCCTAAGTTGTCGGGCGTTGTTCAAAAGACTCGGACGAATTCATTAGGTGTATTATGGAGTTTTAAGTTTACGTACGGTACTGTAAGGTGTTGTTAGGAGTTGTGTGGCGTTGTACATTATACCAACATGCTTTTCAAGGTGCGAATGTGGCATACAGAGCCGTAAGATATTCTAAGTTGTCGTACGATGTTTAAATGACTCGGAGGAATTTATTAGCTTTATTATGGAATTTTAAGGTTTCGTACCTTGATGTAAGGTGTTGTTAGGAGTTTTAAGGCGTCCTAAGTTATACGAACGTGCTTTTCAAGGTGCTAATGTGCATACAGAGTCGTAAGATGTCCTAAGTTGTCGTACGATGTTCAAAGGACTTCGACGATTTCAATAGGTTTATTATGGAGTTTTAAGGTTTCGTACGGTGTTGTTAGGTGTTCTTAGGAGTTTTTAGGCATCCTAAGTTATACGAACGTGCTTTTCAAGGTGCTAATGTGCATACAGAGTCGTAAGATGTCCTAAGTTGTCGTACGATGTTCAAAGGACTTCGACGATTTCATTAGATTTATTATGGAGTTTTAAGGTTTCGTACGGTGTTGTTAGGTGTTCTTAGGAGTTTTAAGGCGTCCTAAGTTATACGAACGTGCTTTTAAATGTGCTAATGTGCATACAGTGTCGTAAGATGTCCTAAGTTGTCGTACGATGTTCAAAGGACTTCGACGATTTTATTAGGTTTATTATGGAGTTTTAAGGTTTCGTACGGTGTTGTTAGGTGTTCTTAGGAGATTTAAGGCGTCCTAAGTTATACGAACGTGCTTTTCAAGGTGTTAATGTGCATACAGTGTCGTAAGATGTCCTAAGTTGTCGGGCGTTGTTCAAAAGACTCGGACGAATTCATTAGGTGTATTATGGAGTTTTAAGTTTACGTACGGTACTGTAAGGTGTTGTTAGGAGTTGTGTGGCGTTGTACATTATACCAACATGCTTTTCAAGGTGCGAATGTGGCATACAGAGCCGTAAGATATTCTAAGTTGTCGTACGATGTTTAAATGACTCGGAGGAATTTATTAGCTTTATTATGGAATTTTAAGGTTTCGTACCTTGATGTAAGGTGTTGTTAGGAGTTTTAAGGCGTCCTAAGTTATACGAACGTGCTTTTCAAGGTGCTAATGTGCATACAGAGTCGTAAGATGTCCTAAGTTGTCGTACGATGTTCAAAGGACTTCGACGATTTCATTACGTTTATTATGGAGTTTTAAGGTTTCGTACGGTGTTGTTAGGTGTTCTTAGGAGTTTTTAGGCGTCCTAAGTTATACGAACGTGCTTTTCAAGGTGCTAATGTGCGTACAGTGTCGTAAGATGTCCTAAGTTGTCGGGCGATGTTCAAAAGACTCGGACGAATTCATTAGGTGTATTATGGAGTTTTAAGTTTACGTACGGTACTGTAAGGTGTTGTTAGGAGTTGTGTGGCGTTGTACATTATACCAACATGCTTTTCAAGGTGCGAATGTGGCATACAGAGCCGTAAGATATTCTAAGTTGTCGTTCAAGGTGCGAATGTGGCATACAGAGCCGTAAGATATTCTAAGTTGCCGTACGATGTTTAAATGACTCGGAGGAATTTATTAGCTTTAGTATGGAATTTTAAGGTTTCGTACGGTGTTGTTAGGTGTTCTTAGGAGTTTTAAGGCGTCCTAAGTTATACGAACGTGCTTTTAAAGGTGCTAATGTGCATACAGTGTCGTAAGATGTCCTAAGTTGTCGTACGATGTTCAAAGGACTTCGACGATTTCATTAGGTTTGCTATGGAATTTTAAGGTTTCTTACGGTGTTGTTAGGTGTTCTTAGGAGTTTTAAGGCGTCCTAAGTTATACGAACGTGCTTTTCAAGGTGCTTATGTGCATACAGTGTCGTAAGATGTCCTAAGTTGTCGTACGATGTTCAAAGGACTTCGACGATTTCATTAGGTTTATTATGGAGTTTTAATGTTTCGTACGGTGTTGTTAGGTGTTCTTAGGAGTTTTAAGGCGTCCTAAGTTATACGAACGTGCTTTTCAAGGTGCTAATGTGCATACAGTGTCGTAAGATGTCCTAAGTTGTCGGGCATTGTTCAAAAGACTCGGACGAATTCATTAGGTGTATTATGGAGTTTTAAGTTTACGTACGGTACTGTAAGGTGTTGTTAGGAGTTGTGTGGCGTTGTACATTATACCAACATGCTTTTCAAGATGCGAATATGGCATACAGAGCCGTAAGATATTCTAAGTTGTCGTACGATGTTTAAATGACTCGGAGGAATTTATTAGCTTTATTATGAAATTTTAAAGTTTCGTACCGTGATGTAAGGTGTTGTTAGGAGTTTTAAGGCGTCCTAAGTTATACGAGCGTGCTTTTCAAGGTGCTAATGTGCATACAGAGTCGTAAGATGTCCTAAGTTGTCGTACGATGTTCAAAGGACTTCGACGATTTCATTAGGTTTATTATGGAGTTTTAAGGTTTCGTACGGTGTTGTTAGGTGTTCTTAGGAGTTTTTAGGCGTCCTAAGTTATACGAATGTGTTTTTCAAGGTGCTAATGTGCATACAGTTTCGTAAGATGTCCTAAGTTGTCGGGCGATGTTCACAAGACTCGGACGAATTTATTAGGTGTATTATGGAGTTTTAAGTTTACGTACGGTACTGTAAGGTGTTGTTAGGAGTTGTGTGGCGTTGTACATTATACCAACATGCTTCTCAAGGTGCGAATGTGGCATACAGAGCCGTAAGATATTCTAAGTTGCCGTACGATGTTTAAATGACTCGGAGGAATTTATTAGCTTTAGTATGGAATTTTAAGGTTTCGTACGGTGTTGTTAGGTGTTCTTAGGAGTTTTAAGGCGTCCTAAGTTATACGAACGTGCTTTTAAATGTGCTAATGTGCATACAGTGTCGTAAGATGTCCTAAGTTGTCGTACGATGTTCAAAGGACTTCGACGATTTTATTAGGTTTATTATGGAGTTTTAAGGTTTCATACGGTGTTGTTAGGTGTTCTTAGGAGATTTAAGGCGTCCTAGGTTATACGAATGTGCTTTTCAAGGTGTTAATGTGCATACAGTGTCGTAAGATGTCCTAAGTTGTCGGGCGTTGTTCAAAAGACTCGGACGAATTCATTAGGTGTATTATGGAGTTTTAAGTTTACGTACGGTACTGTAAGGTGTTGTTAGGAGTTGTGTGGCGTTGTACATTATACCAACATGCTTTTCAAGGTGCGAATGTGGCATACAGAGCCGTAAGATATTCTAAGTTGTCGTACGATGTTTAAATGACTCGGAGGAATTTATTAGCTTTATTATGGAATTTTAAGGTTTCGTACCTTGATGTAAGGTGTTGTTAGGAGTTTTAAGGCGTCCTATGTTATACGAACGTGCTTTTCAAGGTGCTAATGTGCATACAGAGTCGTAAGATGTCCTAAGTTGTCGTACGATGTTCAAAGGACTTCGACGATTTCATTAGATTTATTATGGAGTTTTAAGGTTTCGTACGGTGTTGTTAGGTGTTCTTAGGAGTTTTAAGGCGTCCTAAGTTATACGAACGTGCTTTTAAATGTGCTAATGTGCATACAGTGTCGTAAGATGTCCTAAGTTGTCGTACGATGTTCAAAGGACTTCGACGATTTTATTAGGTTTATTATGGAGTTTTAAGGTTTCGTACGGTGTTGTTAGGTGTTCTTAGGAGATTTAAGGCGTCCTAAGTTATACGAACATGCTTTTCAAGGTGTTAATGTGCATACAGTGTTGTAAGATGTCCTAAGTTGTCGGGCGTTGTTCAAAAGACTCGGACGAATTCATTAGGTGTATTATTGAGTTTTAAGTTTACGTACGGTACTGTAAGGTGTTGTTAGGAGTTGTGTGGCATTGTACATTATACCAACATGCTTTTCAATATGCGAATGTGGCATACAGAGCCGTAAGATATTCTAAGTTGTCGTACGATGTTTAAATGACTCGGAGGAATTTATTAGCTTTATTATGGAATTTTAAGGTTTCGTACCTTGATGTAAGGTGTTGTTAGGAGTTTTAAGGCGTCCTAAGTTATACGAACGTGCTTTTCAAGGTGCTAATGTGCATACAGAGTCGTAAGATGTCCTAAGTTGTCGTACGATGTTCAAAGGACTTCGACGATTTCATTAGGTTTATTATGGAGTTTTAAGGTTTCGTACGGTGTTGTTAGGTGTTCTTAGGAGTTTTTAGGCTTCCTAAGTTATACAAACGTGCTTTTCAAGGTGCTAATGTGCATACAGTGTCGTAAGATGATCTAAGTTATCGGGCGATGTTCAAAGGACTTCGACGATTTCATTAGGTTTATTATGGAGTTTTAAGGTTTCGTACGGTGTTGTTAGGTGTTCTTAGGAGTTTTTAGGCGTCCTAAGTTATACGAATGTGTTTTTCAAGGTGCTAATGTGCATACAGTTTCGTAAGATGTCCTAAGTTGTCGGGCGATGTTCACAAGACTCGGACGAATTTATTAGGTGTATTATGGAGTTTTAAGTTTACGTACGGTACTGTAAGGTGTTGTTAGGAGTTGTGTGGCGTTGTACATTATACCAACATGCTTCTCAAGGTGCGAATGTGGCATACAGAGCCGTAAGATATTCTAAGTTGCCGTACGATGTTTAAATGACTCGGAGGAATTTATTAGCTTTAGTATGGAATTTTAAGGTTTCGTACGGTGTTGTTAGGTGTTCTTAGGAGTTTTAAGGCGTCCTAAGTTATACGAACGTGCTTTTAAATGTGCTAATGTGCATACAGTGTCGTAAGATGTCCTAAGTTGTCGTACGATGTTCAAAGGACTTCGACGATTTTATTAGGTTTATTATGGAGTTTTAAGGTTTCATACGGTGTTGTTAGGTGTTCTTAGGAGATTTAAGGCGTCCTAGGTTATACGAACGTGCTTTTCAAGGTGTTAATGTTCATACAGTGTCGTAAGATGTCCTAAGTTGTCGGGCGTTGTTCAAAAGACTCGGACGAATTCATTAAGTGTATTATGGAGTTTTAAGTTTACGTACGGTACTGTAAGGTGTTGTTAGGAGTTGTGTGGCGTTGTACATTATACCAACATGCTTTTCAAGGTGCGAATGTGGCATACAGAGCCGTAAGATATTCTAAGTTGTCGTACGATGTTTAAATGACTCGGAGGAATTTATTAGCTTTATTATGGAATTTTAAGGTTTCGTACCTTGATGTAAGGTGTTGTTAGGAGTTTTAAGGCGTCCTATGTTATACGAACGTGCTTTTCAAGGTGCTAATGTGCATACAGAGTCGTAAGATGTCCTAAGTTGTCGTACGATGTTCAAAGGACTTCGACGATTTCATTAGATTTATTATGGAGTTTTAAGGTTTCGTACGGTGTTGTTAGGTGTTCTTAGGAGTTTTTAGGCGTCCTAAGTTATACGAACGTGCTTTTCAAGGTGCTAATGTGCATACAGTGTCGTAAGATGTCCTAAGTTGTCGGGCGATGTTCAAAAGACTCGGACGAATTCATTAGGTGTATTATGGAGTTTTAAGTTTACGTACGGTACTGTAAGGTGTTGTTAGGAGTTGTGTGGCGTTGTACATTATACCATCATGCTTTTCAAGGTGCGAATGTGGCATACAGAGCCGTAAGAAATTCTAAGTTGCCGTACGATGTTTAAATGACTCGGATGAATTTATTAGCTTTAGTATGGAATTTCAAGGTTTCGTAACTTGATGTAAGGTGTTGTTAGGAGTTTTAAGGCGTCCTATGTTATACGAACGTGCTTTTCAAGGTGCTAATGTGCATACAGAGTCGTAAGATGTCCTAAGTTGTCGTACGATGTTCAAAGGACTTCGACGATTTCATTAGATTTATTATGGAGTTTTAAGGTTTCGTACGGTGTTGTTAGGTGTTCTTAGGAGTTTTAAGGCGTCCTAAGTTATACGAACGTGCTTTTAAATGTGCTAATGTGCATACAGTGTCGTAAGATGTCCTAAGTTGTCGTACGATGTTCAAAGGACTTCGACGATTTTATTAGGTTTATTATGGAGTTTTAAGGTTTCGTACGGTGTTGTTAGGTGTTCTTAGGAGATTTAAGGCGTCCTAAGTTATACGAACATGCTTTTCAAGGTGTTAATGTGCATACAGTGTTGTAAGATGTCCTAAGTTGTCGGGCGTTGTTCAAAAGACTCGGACGAATTCATTAGGTGTATTATTGAGTTTTAAGTTTACGTACGGTACTGTAAGGTGTTGTTAGGAGTTGTGTGGCATTGTACATTATACCAACATGCTTTTCAATATGCGAATGTGGCATACAGAGCCGTAAGATATTCTAAGTTGTCGTACGATGTTTAAATGACTCGGAGGAATTTATTAGCTTTATTATGGAATTTTAAGGTTTCGTACCTTGATGTAAGGTGTTGTTAGGAGTTTTAAGGCGTCCTAAGTTATACGAACGTGCTTTTCAAGGTGCTAATGTGCATACAGAGTCGTAAGATGTCCTAAGTTGTCGTACGATGTTCAAAGGACTTCGACGATTTCATTAGGTTTATTATGGAGTTTTAAGGTTTCGTACGGTGTTGTTAGGTGTTCTTAGGAGTTTTTAGGCTTCCTAAGTTATACAAACGTGCTTTTCAAGGTGCTAATGTGCATACAGTGTCGTAAGATGATCTAAGTTATCGGGCGATGTTCAAAGGACTTCGACGATTTCATTAGGTTTATTATGGAGTTTTAAGGTTTCGTACGGTGTTGTTAGGTGTTCTTAGGAGTTTTTAGGCGTCCTAAGTTATACGAATGTGTTTTTCAAGGTGCTAATGTGCATACAGTTTCGTAAGATGTCCTAAGTTGTCGGGCGATGTTCACAAGACTCGGACGAATTTATTAGGTGTATTATGGAGTTTTAAGTTTACGTACGGTACTGTAAGGTGTTGTTAGGAGTTGTGTGGCGTTGTACATTATACCAACATGCTTCTCAAGGTGCGAATGTGGCATACAGAGCCGTAAGATATTCTAAGTTGCCGTACGATGTTTAAATGACTCGGAGGAATTTATTAGCTTTAGTATGGAATTTTAAGGTTTCGTACGGTGTTGTTAGGTGTTCTTAGGAGTTTTAAGGCGTCCTAAGTTATACGAACGTGCTTTTAAATGTGCTAATGTGCATACAGTGTCGTAAGATGTCCTAAGTTGTCGTACGATGTTCAAAGGACTTCGACGATTTTATTAGGTTTATTATGGAGTTTTAAGGTTTCATACGGTGTTGTTAGGTGTTCTTAGGAGATTTAAGGCGTCCTAGGTTATACGAACGTGCTTTTCAAGGTGTTAATGTGCATACAGTGTCGTAAGATGTCCTAAGTTGTCGGGCGTTGTTCAAAAGACTCGGACGAATTCATTAGGTGTATTATGGAGTTTTAAGTTTACGTACGGTACTGTAAGGTGTTGTTAGGAGTTGTGTGGCGTTGTACATTATACCAACATGCTTTTCAAGGTGCGAATGTGGCATACAGAGCCGTAAGATATTCTAAGTTGTCGTACGATGTTTAAATGACTCGGAGGAATTTATTAGCTTTATTATGGAATTTTAAGGTTTCGTACCTTGATGTAAGGTGTTGTTAGGAGTTTTAAGGCGTCCTAAGTTATACGAACGTGCTTTTCAAGGTGCTAATGTGCATACAGAGTCGTAAGATGTCCTAAGTTGTCGTACGATGTTCAAAGGACTTCGACGATTTCAATAGGTTTATTATGGAGTTTTAAGGTTTCGTACGGTGTTGTTAGATGTTCTTAGGAGTTTTTAGGCATCCTAAGTTATACGAACGTGCTTTTCAAGGTGCTAATGTGCATACAGAGTCGTAAGATGTCCTAAGTTGTCGTACGATGTTCAAAGGACTTCGACGATTTCATTAGATTTATTATGGAGTTTTAAGGTTTCGTACGGTGTTGTTAGGTGTTCTTAGGAGTTTTAAGGCGTCCTAAGTTATACGAACGTGCTTTTAAATTTGCATACAGTGTCGTAAGATGTCCTAAGTTGTCGTACGATGTTCAAAGGACTTCGACGATTTTATTAGGTTTATTATGGAGTTTTAAGGTTTCGTACGGTGTTGTTAGGTGTTCTTAGGAGATTTAAGGCGTCCTAAGTTATACGAACGTGCTTTTCAAGGTGTTAATGTGCATACAGTGTCGTAAGATGTCCTAAGTTGTCGGGCGTTGTTCAAAAGACTCGGACGAATTCATTAGGTGTATTATGGAGTTTTAAGTTTACGTACGGTACTGTAAGGTGTTGTTAGGAGTTGTGTGGCGTTGTACATTATACCAACATGCTTTTCAAGGTGCGAATGTGGCATACAGAGCCGTAAGATATTCTAAGTTGTCGTACGATGTTTAAATGACTCGGAGGAATTTATTAGCTTTATTATGGAATTTTAAGGTTTCGTACCTTGATGTAAGGTGTTGTTAGGAGTTTTAAGGCGTCCTAAGTTATACGAACGTGCTTTTCAAGGTGCTAATGTGCATACAGAGTCGTAAGATGTCCTAAGTTGTCGTACGATGTTCAAAGGACTTCGACGATTTCATTACGTTTATTATGGAGTTTTAAGGTTTCGTACGGTGTTGTTAGGTGTTCTTAGGAGTTTTTAGGCGTCCTAAGTTATACGAACGTGCTTTTCAAGGTGCTAATGTGCGTACAGTGTCGTAAGATGTCCTAAGTTGTCGGGCGATGTTCAAAAGACTCGGACGAATTCATTAGGTGTATTATGGAGTTTTAAGTTTACGTACGGTACTGTAAGGTGTTGTTAGGAGTTGTGTGGCGTTGTACATTATACCAACATGCTTTTCAAGGTGCGAATGTGGCATACAGAGCCGTAAGATATTCTAAGTTGTCGTTCAAGGTGCGAATGTGGCATACAGAGCCGTAAGATATTCTAAGTTGCCGTACGATGTTTAAATGACTCGGAGGAATTTATTAGCTTTAGTATGGAATTTTAAGGTTTCGTACGGTGTTGTTAGGTGTTCTTAGGAGTTTTAAGGCGTCCTAAGTTATACGAACGTGCTTTTAAAGGTGCTAATGTGCATACAGTGTCGTAAGATGTCCTAAGTTGTCGTACGATGTTCAAAGGACTTCGACGATTTCATTAGGTTTATTATGGAATTTTAAGGTTTCTTACGGTGTTGTTAGGTGTTCTTAGGAGTTTTAAGGCGTCCTAAGTTATACGAACGTGCTTTTCAAGGTGCTTATGTGCATACAGTGTCGTAAGATGTCCTAAGTTGTCGTACGATGTTCAAAGGACTTCGACGATTTCATTAGGTTTATTATGGAGTTTTAATGTTTCGTACGGTGTTGTTAGGTGTTCTTAGGAGTTTTAAGGCGTCCTAAGTTATACGAACGTGCTTTTCAAGGTGCTAATGTGCATACAGTGTCGTAAGATGTCCTAAGTTGTCGGGCATTGTTCAAAAGACTCGGACGAATTCATTAGGTGTATTATGGAGTTTTAAGTTTACGTACGGTACTGTAAGGTGTTGTTAGGAGTTGTGTGGCGTTGTACATTATACCAACATGCTTTTCAAGATGCGAATATGGCATACAGAGCCGTAAGATATTCTAAGTTGTCGTACGATGTTTAAATGACTCGGAGGAATTTATTAGCTTTATTATGAAATTTTAAAGTTTCGTACCGTGATGTAAGGTGTTGTTAGGAGTTTTAAGGCGTCCTAAGTTATACGAGCGTGCTTTTCAAGGTGCTAATGTGCATACAGAGTCGTAAGATGTCCTAAGTTGTCGTACGATGTTCAAAGGACTTCGACGATTTCATTAGGTTTATTATGGAGTTTTAAGGTTTCGTACGGTGTTGTTAGGTGTTCTTAGGAGTTTTTAGGCGTCCTAAGTTATACGAATGTGTTTTTCAAGGTGCTAATGTGCATACAGTTTCGTAAGATGTCCTAAGTTGTCGGGCGATGTTCACAAGACTCGGACGAATTTATTAGGTGTATTATGGAGTTTTAAGTTTACGTACGGTACTGTAAGGTGTTGTTAGGAGTTGTGTGGCGTTGTACATTATACCAACATGCTTCTCAAGGTGCGAATGTGGCATACAGAGCCGTAAGATATTCTAAGTTGCCGTACGATGTTTAAATGACTCGGAGGAATTTATTAGCTTTAGTATGGAATTTTAAGGTTTCGTACGGTGTTGTTAGGTGTTCTTAGGAGTTTTAAGGCGTCCTAAGTTATACGAACGTGCTTTTAAATGTGCTAATGTGCATACAGTGTCGTAAGATGTCCTAAGTTGTCGTACGATGTTCAAAGGACTTCGACGATTTTATTAGGTTTATTATGGAGTTTTAAGGTTTCATACGGTGTTGTTAGGTGTTCTTAGGAGATTTAAGGCGTCCTAGGTTATACGAACGTGCTTTTCAAGGTGTTAATGTGCATACAGTGTCGTAAGATGTCCTAAGTTGTCGGGCGTTGTTCAAAAGACTCGGACGAATTCATTAGGTGTATTATGGAGTTTTAAGTTTACGTACGGTACTGTAAGGTGTTGTTAGGAGTTGTGTGGCGTTGTACATTATACCAACATGCTTTTCAAGGTGCGAATGTGGCATACAGAGCCGTAAGATATTCTAAGTTGTCGTACGATGTTTAAATGACTCGGAGGAATTTATTAGCTTTATTATGGAATTTTAAGGTTTCGTACCTTGATGTAAGGTGTTGTTAGGAGTTTTAAGGCGTCCTAAGTTATACGAACGTGCTTTTCAAGGTGCTAATGTGCATACAGAGTCGTAAGATGTCCTAAGTTGTCGTACGATGTTCAAAGGACTTCGACGATTTCAATAGGTTTATTATGGAGTGTTAAGGTTTCGTACGGTGTTGTTAGGTGTTCTTAGGAGTTTTTAGGCATCCTAAGTTATACGAACGTGCTTTTCAAGGTGCTAATGTGCATACAGAGTCGTAAGATGTCCTAAGTTGTCGTACGATGTTCAAAGGACTTCGACGATTTCATTAGATTTATTATGGAGTTTTAAGGTTTCGTACGGTGTTGTTAGGTGTTCTTAGGAGTTTTAAGGCGTCCTAAGTTATACGAACGTGCTTTTAAATGTGCTAATGTGCATACAGTGTCGTAAGATGTCCTAAGTTGTCGTACGATGTTCAAAGGACTTCGACGATTTTATTAGGTTTATTATGGAGTTTTAAGGTTTCGTACGGTGTTGTTAGGTGTTCTTAGGAGATTTAAGGCGTCCTAAGTTATACGAACGTGCTTTTCAAGGTGTTAATGTGCATACAGTGTCGTAAGATGTCCTAAGTTGTCGGGCGTTGTTCAAAAGACTCGGACGAATTCATTAGGTGTATTATGGAGTTTTAAGTTTACGTACGGTACTGTAAGGTGTTGTTAGGAGTTGTGTGGCGTTGTACATTATACCAACATGCTTTTCAAGGTGCGAATGTGGCATACAGAGCCGTAAGATATTCTAAGTTGTCGTACGATGTTTAAATGACTCGGAGGAATTTATTAGCTTTATTATGGAATTTTAAGGTTTCGTACCTTGATGTAAGGTGTTGTTAGGAGTTTTAAGGCGTCCTAAGTTATACGAACGTGCTTTTCAAGGTGCTAATGTGCATACAGAGTCGTAAGATGTCCTAAGTTGTCGTACGATGTTCAAAGGACTTCGACGATTTCATTACGTTTATTATGGAGTTTTAAGGTTTCGTACGGTGTTGTTAGGTGTTCTTAGGAGTTTTTAGGCGTCCTAAGTTATACGAACGTGCTTTTCAAGGTGCTAATGTGCGTACAGTGTCGTAAGATGTCCTAAGTTGTCGGGCGATGTTCAAAAGACTCGGACGAATTCAATAGGTGTATTATGGAGTTTTAAGTTTACGTACGGTACTGTAAGGTGTTGTTAGGAGTTGTGTGGCGTTGTACATTATACCAACATGCTTTTCAAGGTGCGAATGTGGCATACAGAGCCGTAAGATATTCTAAGTTGTCGTTCAAGGTGCGAATGTGGCATACAGAGCCGTAAGATATTCTAAGTTGCCGTACGATGTTTAAATGACTCGGAGGAATTTATTAGCTTTAGTATGGAATTTTAAGGTTTCGTACGGTGTTGTTAGGTGTTCTTAGGAGTTTTAAGGCGTCCTAAGTTATACGAACGTGCTTTTAAAGGTGCTAATGTGCATACAGTGTCGTAAGATGTCCTAAGTTGTCGTACGATGTTCAAAGGACTTCGACGATTTCATTAGGTTTATTATGGAATTTTAAGGTTTCTTACGGTGTTGTTAGGTGTTCTTAGGAGTTTTAAGGCGTCCTAAGTTATACGAACGTGCTTTTCAAGGTGCTTATGTGCATACAGTGTCGTAAGATGTCCTAAGTTGTCGTACGATGTTCAAAGGACTTCGACGATTTCATTAGGTTTATTATGGAGTTTTAATGTTTCGTACGGTGTTGTTAGGTGTTCTTAGGAGTTTTAAGGCGTCCTAAGTTATACGAACGTGCTTTTCAAGGTGCTAATGTGCATACAGTGTCGTAAGATGTCCTAAGTTGTCGGGCATTGTTCAAAAGACTCGGACGAATTCATTAGGTGTATTATGGAGTTTTAAGTTTACGTACGGTACTGTAAGGTGTTGTTAGGAGTTGTGTGGCGTTGTACATTATACCAACATGCTTTTCAAGATGCGAATATGGCATACAGAGCCGTAAGATATTCTAAGTTGTCGTACGATGTTTAAATGACTCGGAGGAATTTATTAGCTTTACTATGAAATTTTAAAGTTTCGTACCGTGATGTAAGGTGTTGTTAGGAGTTTTAAGGCGTCCTAAGTTATACGAGCGTGCTTTTCAAGGTGCTAATGTGCATACAGAGTCGTAAGATGTCCTAAGTTGTCGTACGATGTTCAAAGGACTTCGACGATTTCATTAGGTTTATTATGGAGTTTTAAGGTTTCGTACGGTGTTGTTAGGTGTTCTTAGGAGTTTTTAGGCGTCCTAAGTTATACGAACGTGCTTTTCAAGGTGCTAATGTGCATACAGTGTCGTAAGATGTCCTAAGTTGTCGGGCGATGTTCAAAAGACTCGGACGAATTCATTAGGTGTATTATGGAGTTTTAAGTTTACGTACGGTACTGTAAGGTGTTGTTAGGAGTTGTGTGGCGTTGTACATTATACCAACATGCTTTTCAAGGTGCGAATGTGGCATACAGAGCCGTAAGATATTCTAAGTTGCCGTACGATGTTTAAATGACTCGGAGGAATTTATTAGCTTTAGTATGGAATTTTAATGTTTCGTACGGTGTTGTTAGGTGTTCTTAGGAGTTTTAAGGCGTCCTAAGTTATACGAACGTGCTTTTAAAGGTGCTAATGTGCATACAGTGTCGTAAGATGTCCTAAGTTGTCGTACGATGTTCAAAGGACTTCGATGATTTCATTAGGTTTATTATGGAGTTTTAAGGTTTCGTACGGTGTTGTTAGGTGTTCTTAGGAGTTTTAAGGCGTCCTAAGTTATACGAACGTGCTTTTCAAGGTGCTAATGTGCATACAGTGTCGTAAGATGTCCTAAGTTGTCGGGCAATGTTCAAAAGACTCGGACGAATTCATTAGGTGTATTATGGAGTTTTAAGTTTACGTACGGTACTGTAAGGTGTTGTTAGGAGTTGTGTGGCGTTGTACATTATACCAACATGCTTTTCAAGGTGCGAATGTGGCATACAGAGCCGTAAGATATTCTAAGTTGTCGTACGATGTTTAAATGACTCGGAGGAATTTATTAGCTTTATTATGGAATTTTAAGGTTTCGTACCTTGATGTAAGGTGTTGTTAGGAGTTTTAAGGCGTCCTAAGTTATACGAACGTGCTTTTCAAGGTGCTAATGTGCATACAGAGTCGTAAGATGTCCTAAGTTGTCGTACGATGTTCAAAGGACTTCGACGATTTCAATAGGTTTATTATGGAGTGTTAAGGTTTCGTACGGTGTTGTTAGGTGTTCTTAGGAGTTTTTAGGCATCCTAAGTTATACGAACGTGCTTTTCAAGGTGCTAATGTGCATACAGAGTCGTAAGATGTCCTAAGTTGTCGTACGATGTTCAAAGGACTTCGACGATTTCATTAGATTTATTATGGAGTTTTAAGGTTTCGTACGGTGTTGTTAGGTGTTCTTAGGAGTTTTAAGGCGTCCTAAGTTATACGAACGTGCTTTTAAATGTGCTAATGTGCATACAGTGTCGTAAGATGTCCTAAGTTGTCGTACGATGTTCAAAGGACTTCGACGATTTTATTAGGTTTATTATGGAGTTTTAAGGTTTCGTACGGTGTTGTTAGGTGTTCTTAGGAGATTTAAGGCGTCCTAAGTTATACGAACGTGCTTTTCAAGGTGTTAATGTGCATACAGTGTCGTAAGATGTCCTAAGTTGTCGGGCGTTGTTCAAAAGACTCGGACGAATTCATTAGGTGTATTATGGAGTTTTAAGTTTACGTACGGTACTGTAAGGTGTTGTTAGGAGTTGTGTGGCGTTGTACATTATACCAACATGCTTTTCAAGGTGCGAATGTGGCATACAGAGCCGTAAGATATTCTAAGTTGTCGTACGATGTTTAAATGACTCGGAGGAATTTATTAGCTTTATTATGGAATTTTAAGGTTTCGTACCTTGATGTAAGGTGTTGTTAGGAGTTTTAAGGCGTCCTAAGTTATACGAACGTGCTTTTCAAGGTGCTAATGTGCATACAGAGTCGTAAGATGTCCTAAGTTGTCGTACGATGTTCAAAGGACTTCGACGATTTCATTACGTTTATTATGGAGTTTTAAGGTTTCGTACGGTGTTGTTAGGTGTTCTTAGGAGTTTTTAGGCGTCCTAAGTTATACGAACGTGCTTTTCAAGGTGCTAATGTGCGTACAGTGTCGTAAGATGTCCTAAGTTGTCGGGCGATGTTCAAAAGACTCGGACGAATTCATTAGGTGTATTATGGAGTTTTAAGTTTACGTACGGTACTGTAAGGTGTTGTTAGGAGTTGTGTGGCGTTGTACATTATACCAACATGCTTTTCAAGGTGCGAATGTGGCATACAGAGCCGTAAGATATTCTAAGTTGTCGTTCAAGGTGCGAATGTGGCATACAGAGCCGTAAGATATTCTAAGTTGCCGTACGATGTTTAAATGACTCGGAGGAATTTATTAGCTTTAGTATGGAATTTTAAGGTTTCGTACGGTGTTGTTAGGTGTTCTTAGGAGTTTTAAGGCGTCCTAAGTTATACGAACGTGCTTTTAAAGGTGCTAATGTGCATACAGTGTCGTAAGATGTCCTAAGTTGTCGTACGATGTTCAAAGGACTTCGACGATTTCATTAGGTTTATTATGGAATTTTAAGGTTTCTTACGGTGTTGTTAGGTGTTCTTAGGAGTTTTAAGGCGTCCTAAGTTATACGAACGTGCTTTTCAAGGTGCTTATGTGCATACAGTGTCGTAAGATGTCCTAAGTTGTCGTACGATGTTCAAAGGACTTCGACGATTTCATTAGGTTTATTATGGAGTTTTAATGTTTCGTACGGTGTTGTTAGGTGTTCTTAGGAGTTTTAAGGCGTCCTAAGTTATACGAACGTGCTTTTCAAGGTGCTAATGTGCATACAGTGTCGTAAGATGTCCTAAGTTGTCGGGCATTGTTCAAAAGACTCGGACGAATTCATTAGGTGTATTATGGAGTTTTAAGTTTACGTACGGTACTGTAAGGTGTTGTTAGGAGTTGTGTGGCGTTGTACATTATACCAACATGCTTTTCAAGATGCGAATATGGCATACAGAGCCGTAAGATATTCTAAGTTGTCGTACGATGTTTAAATGACTCGGAGGAATTTATTAGCTTTACTATGAAATTTTAAAGTTTCGTACCGTGATGTAAGGTGTTGTTAGGAGTTTTAAGGCGTCCTAAGTTATACGAGCGTGCTTTTCAAGGTGCTAATGTGCATACAGAGTCGTAAGATGTCCTAAGTTGTCGTACGATGTTCAAAGGACTTCGACGATTTCATTAGGTTTATTATGGAGTTTTAAGGTTTCGTACGGTGTTGTTAGGTGTTCTTAGGAGTTTTT
The DNA here is from genome assembly GCA_030867185.1 of Tagetes erecta. Lineage (NCBI taxonomy): Eukaryota > Viridiplantae > Streptophyta > Magnoliopsida > Asterales > Asteraceae > Tagetes > Tagetes erecta. Next base: position 17,951,010 of record CM061497.1, on the reverse strand, counting down.
AGGCGTCCTAAGTTATACGAACGTGCTTTTCAAGGTGCTAATGTGCATACAGTGTCGTAAGATGTCCTAAGTTGTCGGGCGATGTTCAAAAGACTCGGACGAATTCATTAGGTGTATTATGGAGTTTTAAGTTTACGTACGGTACTGTAAGGTGTTGTTAGGAGTTGTGTGGCGTTGTACATTATACCAACATGCTTTTCAAGGTGCGAATGTGGCATACAGAGCCGTAAGATATTCTAAGTTGCCGTACGATGTTTAAATGACTCGGAGGAATTTATTAGCTTTAGTATGGAATTTTAATGTTTCGTACGGTGTTGTTAGGTGTTCTTAGGAGTTTTAAGGCGTCCTAAGTTATACGAACGTGCTTTTAAAGGTGCTAATGTGCATACAGTGTCGTAAGATGTCCTAAGTTGTCGTACGATGTTCAAAGGACTTCGACGATTTCATTAGGTTTATTATGGAGTTTTAAGGTTTCGTACGGTGTTGTTAGGTGTTCTTAGGAGTTTTAAGGCGTCCTAAGTTATACGAACGTGCTTTTCAAGGTGCTAATGTGCATACAGTGTCGTAAGATGTCCTAAGTTGTCGGGCGATGTTCAAAGGACTTCGACGATTTCATTAGGTTTATTATGGAGTTTTAATGTTTCGTACGGTGTTGTTAGGTGTTCTTAGGAGTTTTAAGGCGTCCTAAGTTATACGAACGTGCTTTTCAAGGTGCTAATGTGCATACAGTGTCGTAAGATGTCCTAAGTTGTCGGGCATTGTTCAAAAGACTCGGACGAATTCATTAGGTGTATTATGGAGTTTTAAGTTTACGTACGGTACTGTAAGGTGTTGTTAGGAGTTGTGTGGCGTTGTACATTATACCAACATGCTTTTCAAGATGCGAATATGGCATACAGAGCCGTAAGATATTCTAAGTTGTCGTACGATGTTTAAATGACTCGGAGGAATTTATTAGCTTTACTATGAAATTTTAAAGTTTCGTACCGTGATGTAAGGTGTTGTTAGGAGTTTTAAGGCGTCCTAAGTTATACGAGCGTGCTTTTCAAGGTGCTAATGTGCATACAGAGTCGTAAGATGTCCTAAGTTGTCGTACGATGTTCAAAGGACTTCGACGATTTCATTAGGTTTATTATGGAGTTTTAAGGTTTCGTACGGTGTTGTTAGGTGTTCTTAGGAGTTTTTAGGCGTCCTAAGTTATACGAACGTGCTTTTCAAGGTGCTAATGTGCATACAGTGTCGTAAGATGTCCTAAGTTGTCGGGCGATGTTCAAAAGACTCGGACGAATTCATTAGGTGTATTATGGAGTTTTAAGTTTACGTACGGTACTGTAAGGTGTTGTTAGGAGTTGTGTGGCGTTGTACATTATACCAACATGCTTTTCAAGGTGCGAATGTGGCATACAGAGCCGTAAGATATTCTAAGTTGCCGTACGATGTTTAAATGACTCGGAGGAATTTATTAGCTTTAGTATGGAATTTTAATGTTTCGTACGGTGTTGTTAGGTGTTCTTAGGAGTTTTAAGGCGTCCTAAGTTATACGAACGTGCTTTTAAAGGTGCTAATGTGCATACAGTGTCGTAAGATGTCCTAAGTTGTCGTACGATGTTCAAAGGACTTCGACGATTTCATTAGGTTTATTATGGAGTTTTAAGGTTTCGTACGGTGTTGTTAGGTGTTCTTAGGAGTTTTAAGGCGTCCTAAGTTATACGAACGTGCTTTTCAAGGTGCTAATGTGCATACAGTGTCGTAAGATGTCCTAAGTTGTCGGGCGATGTTCAAAAGACTCGGACGAATTCATTAGGTGTATTATGGAGTTTTAAGTTTACGTACGGTACTGTAAGGTGTTGTTAGGAGTTGTGTGGCGTTGTACATTATACCAACATGCTTTTCAAGGTGCGAATGTGGCATACAGAGCCGTAAGATATTCTAAGTTGCCGTACGATGTTTAAATGACTCGGAGGAATTTATTAGCTTTAGTATGGAATTTTAATGTTTCGTACGGTGTTGTTAGGTGTTCTTAGGAGTTTTAAGGCGTCCTAAGTTATACGAACGTGCTTTTAAAGGTGCTAATGTGCATACAGTGTCGTAAGATGTCCTAAGTTGTCGTACGATGTTCAAAGGACTTCGACGATTTCATTAGGTTTATTATGGAGTTTTAAGGTTTCGTACGGTGTTGTTAGGTGTTCTTAGGAGTTTTAAGGCGTCCTAAGTTATACGAACGTGCTTTTCAAGGTGCTAATGTGCATACAATGTCGTAAGATGTCCTAAGTTGTCGGGCGATGTTCAAAAGACTCGGACGAATTCATTAGGTGTATTATGGAGTTTTAAGTTTACGTACGGTACTGTAAGGTGTTGTTAGGAGTTGTGTGGCGTTGTACATTATACCAACATGCTTTTCAAGGTGCGAATGTGGCATACAGAGCCGTAAGATATTCTAAGTTGCCGTACGATGTTTAAATGACTCGGAGGAATTTATTAGCTTTAGTATGGAATTTTAAGGTTTCGTACGGTGTTGTTAGGTGTTCTTAGGAGTTTTAAGGCGTCCTAAGTTATACGAACGTGCTTTTAAAGGTGCTAATGTGCATACAGTGTCGTAAGATGTCCTAAGTTGTCGTACGATGTTCAAAGGACTTCGACGATTTCATTAGGTTTATTATGGAATTTTAAGGTTTCTTACGGTGTTGTTAGGTGTTCTTAGGAGTTTTAAGGCGTCCTAAGTTATACGAACGTGCTTTTCAAGGTGCTTATGTGCATACAGTGTCGTAAGATGTCCTAAGTTGTCGTACGATGTTCAAAGGACTTCGACGATTTCATTAGGTTTATTATGGAGTTTTAATGTTTCGTACGGTGTTGTTAGGTGTTCTTAGGAGTTTTAAGGCGTCCTAAGTTATACGAACGTGCTTTTCAAGGTGCTAATGTGCATACAGTGTCGTAAGATGTCCTAAGTTGTCGGGCATTGTTCAAAAGACTCGGACGAATTCATTAGGTGTATTATGGAGTTTTAAGTTTACGTACGGTACTGTAAGGTGTTGTTAGGAGTTGTGTGGCGTTGTACATTATACCAACATGCTTTTCAAGGTGCGAATATGGCATACAGAGCCGTAAGATATTCTAAGTTGTCGTACGATGTTTAAATGACTCGTAGGAATTTATTAGCTTTATTATGAAATTTTAAAGTTTCGTACCGTGATGTAAGGTGTTGTTAGGAGTTTTAAGGCGTCCTAAGTTATACGAGCGTGCTTTTCAAGGTGCTAATGTGCATACAGAGTCGTAAGATGTCCTAAGTTGTCGTACGATGTTCAAAGGACTTCGACGATTTCATTAGGTTTATTATGGAGTTTTAAGGTTTCGTACGGTGTTGTTAGGTGTTCTTAGGAGTTTTAAGGCGTCCTAAGTTATACGAACGTGCTTTTCAAGGTGCTAATGTGCATACAGTGTCGTAAGATGTCCTAAGTTGTCGGGCGATGTTCAAAAGACTTGGACGAATTCATTAGGTGTATTATGGAGTTTTAAGTTTACGTACGGTACTGTAAGGTGTTGTTAGGAGTTGTGTGGCGTTGTACATTATACCAACATGCTTTTCAAGGTGCGAATGTGGCATACAGAGCCGTAAGATATTCTAAGTTGCCGTACGATGTTTAAATGACTCGGAGGAATTTATTAGCTTTAGTATGGAATTTTAATGTTTCGTACGGTGTTGTTAGGTGTTCTTAGGAGTTTTAAGGCGTCCTAAGTTATACGAACGTGCTTTTAAAGGTGCTAATGTGCATACAGTGTCGTAAGATGTCCTAAGTTGTCGTACGATGTTCAAAGGACTTCGACGATTTCATTAGGTTTATTATGGAGTTTTAAGGTTTCGTACGGTGTTGTTAGGTGTTCTTAGGAGTTTTAAGGCGTCCTAAGTTATACGAACGTGCTTTTCAAGGTGCTAATGTGCATACAATGTCGTAAGATGTCCTAAGTTGTCGGGCGATGTTCAAAAGACTCGGACGAATTCATTAGGTGTATTATGGAGTTTTAAGTTTACGTACGGTACTGTAAGGTGTTGTTAGGAGTTGTGTGGCGTTGTACATTATACCAACATGCTTTTCAAGGTGCGAATGTGGCATACAGAGCCGTAAGATATTCTAAGTTGCCGTACGATGTTTAAATGACTCGGAGGAATTTATTAGCTTTAGTATGGAATTTTAAGGTTTCGTACGGTGTTGTTAGGTGTTCTTAGGAGTTTTAAGGCGTCCTAAGTTATACGAACGTGCTTTTAAAGGTGCTAATGTGCATACAGTGTCGTAAGATGTCCTAAGTTGTCGTACGATGTTCAAAGGACTTCGACGATTTCATTAGGTTTATTATGGAATTTTAAGGTTTCTTACGGTGTTGTTAGGTGTTCTTAGGAGTTTTAAGGCGTCCTAAGTTATACGAACGTGCTTTTCAATGTGCTTATGTGCATACAGTGTCGTAAGATGTCCTAAGTTGTCGTACGATGTTCAAAGGACTTCGACGATTTCATTAGGTTTATTATGGAGTTTTAATGTTTCGTACGGTTTTGTTAGGTGTTCTTAGGAGTTTTAAGGCGTCCTAAGTTATACGAACGTGCTTTTCAAGGTGTTAATGTGCATACAGTTTCGTAAGATGTCCTAAGTTGTCGGGCATTGTTCAAAAGACTCGGACGAATTCATTAGGTGTATTATGGAGTTTTAAGTTTACGTACGGTACTGTAAGGTGTTGTTAGGAGTTGTGTGGCGTTGTACATTATACCAACATGCTTTTCAAGGTGCGAATATGGCATACAGAGCCGTAAGATACTCTAAGTTGTCGTACGATGTTTAAATGACTCGGAGGAATTTATTAGCTTTATTATGAAATTTTATAGTTTCGTACCGTGATGTAAGGTGTTGTTAGGAGTTTTAAGGCGTCCTAAGTTATACGAACGTGCTTTTCAATGTGCTTATGTGCATACAGTGTCGTAAGATGTCCTAAGTTGTCGTACGATGTTCAAAGGACTTCGACGATTTCATTAGGTTTATTATGGAGTTTTAATGTTTCGTACGGTGTTGTTAGGTGTTCTTAGGAGTTTTAAGGCGTCCTAAGTTATACGAACGTGCTTTTCAAGGTGCTAATGTGCATACAGTGTCGTAAGATGTCCTAAGTTGTCGGGCGATGTTCAAAAGACTCGGACGAATTCATTAGGTGTATTATGGAGTTTTAAGTTTACGTACGGTACTGTAAGGTGTTGTTAGGAGTTGTGTGGCGTTGTACATTATACCAACATGCTTTTCAAGGTGCGAATGTGGCATACAGAGCCGTAAGATATTCTAAGTTGCCGTACGATGTTTAAATGACTCGGAGGAATTTATTAGCTTTAGTATGGAATTTTAATGTTTCGTACGGTGTTGTTAGGTGTTCTTAGGAGTTTTAAGGCGTCCTAAGTTATACGAACGTGCTTTTAAAGGTGCTAATGTGCATACAGTGTCGTAAGATGTCCTAAGTTGTCGTACGATGTTCAAAGGACTTCGACGATTTCATTAGGTTTATTATGGAGTTTTAAGGTTTCGTACGGTGTTGTTAGGTGTTTTAGGAGTTTTAAGGCGTCCTAAGTTATACGAACGTGCTTTTCAAGGTGCTAATGTGCATACAGAGTCGTAAGATGTCCTAAGTTGTCGTACGATGTTCAAAGGACTTCGACGATTTCATTAGGTTTATTATGGAATTTTAAGGTTTCTTACGGTGTTGTTAGGTGTTCTTAGGAGTTTTAAGGCGTCCTAAGTTATACGAACGTGCTTTTCAAGGTGCTTATGTGCATACAGTGTCGTAAGATGTCCTAAGTTGTCGTACGATGTTCAAAGGACTTCGACGATTTCATTAGGTTTATTATGGAGTTTTAATGTTTCGTACGGTGTTGTTAGGTGTTCTTAGGAGTTTTAAGGCGTCCTAAGTTATACGAACGTGCTTTTCAAGGTGCTAATGTGCATACAGTGTCGTAAGATGTCCTAAGTTGTCGGGTGATGTTCAAAAGACTCGGACGAATTCATTAGGTGTATTATGGAGTTTTAAGTTTACGTACGATACTGTAAGGTGTTGTTAGGAGTTGTGTGGCGTTGTACATTATACCAACATGCTTTTCAAGGTGCGAATATGGCATACAGAGCCGTAAGATATTCTAAGTTGTCGTACGATGTTTAAATGACTCGGAGGAATTTATTAGCTTTATTATGAAATTTTAAAGTTTCGTACCGTGATGTAAGGTGTTGTTAGGAGTTTTAAGGCGTCCTAAGTTATACGAGCGTGCTTTTCAAGGTGCTAATGTGCATACAGAGTCGTAAGATGTCCTAAGTTGTCGTACGATGTTCAAAGGACTTCGACGATTTCATTAGGTTTATTATGGAGTTTTAAGGTTTCGTACGGTGTTGTTAGGTGTTCTTAGGAGTTTTAAGGCGTCCTAAGTTATACGAACGTGCTTTTCAAGGTGCTAATGTGCATACAGTGTCGTAAGATGTCCTAAGTTGTCGGGCGATGTTCAAAAGACTCGGACGAATTCATTAGGTGTATTATGGAGTTTTAAGTTTACGTACGGTACTGTAAGGTGTTGTTAGGAGTTGTGTGGCGTTGTACATTATACCAACATGCTTTTCAAGGTGCGAATGTGGCATACAGAGCCGTAAGATATTCTAAGTTGCCGTACGATGTTTAAATGACTCGGAGAAATTTATTAGCTTTAGTATGGAATTTCAAGGTTTCGTACGGTGTTGTTAGGTGTTCTTAGGAGTTTTAAGGCGTCCTAAGTTATACGAGCGTGCTTTTAAAGGTGCTAATGTGCATACAGTGTCGTAAGATGTCCTAAGTTGTCGTACGATGTTCAAAGGACTTCGACGATTTCATTAGGTTTATTATGGAGTTTTAAGGTTTCGTACGGTGTTGTTAGGTGTTCTTAGGAGTTTTAAGGCGTCCTAAGTTATACGCTCGTACTTTTCAAGGTGCTAATGTGCATACAGTGTCGTAAGATGTCCTAAGTTGTCGGGCGATGTTCAAAAGACTCGGACGAATTCATTAGGTGTATTATGGAGTTTTAAGTTTACGTACGGTACTGTAAGGTGTTGTTAGGAGTTGTGTGGCGTTGTACATTATACCAACATGCTTTTCAAGGTGCGAATGTGGCATACAGAGCCGTAAGATATTCTAAGTTGCCGTACGATGTTTAAATGACTCGGAGGAATTTATTAGCTTTAGTATGGAATTTTAAGGTTTCGTACGGTGTTGTTAGGTGTTCTTAGGAGTTTTAAGGCGTCCTAAGTTATACGAACGTGCTTTTAAAGGTGCTAATGTGCATACAGTGTCGTAAGATGTCCTAAGTTGTCGTACGATGTTCAAAGGACTTCGACGATTTCATTAGGTTTATTATGGAATTTTAAGGTTTCTTACGGTGTTGTTAGGTGTTCTTAGGAGTTTTAAGGCGTCCTAAGTTATACGAACGTGCTTTTCAATGTGCTTATGTGCATACAGTGTCGTAAGATGTCCTAAGTTGTCGTACGATGTTCAAAGGACTTCGACGATTTCATTAGGTTTATTATGGAGTTTTAATGTTTCGTACGGTGTTGTTAGGTGTTCTTAGGAGTTTTAAGGCGTCCTAAGTTATACGAACGTGCTTTTCAAGGTGTTAATGTGCATACAGTTTCGTAAGATGTCCTAAGTTGTCGGGCATTGTTCAAAAGACTCGGACGAATTCATTAGGTGTATTATGGAGTTTTAAGTTTACGTACGGTACTGTAAGGTGTTGTTAGGAGTTGTGTGGCGTTGTACATTATACCAACATGCTTTTCAAGGTGCGAATATGGCATACAGAGCCGTAAGATACTCTAAGTTGTCGTACGATGTTTAAATGACTCGGAGGAATTTATTAGCTTTATTATGAAATTTTATAGTTTCGTACCGTGATGTAAGGTGTTGTTAGGAGTTTTAAGGCGTCCTAAGTTATACGAACGTGCTTTTCAATGTGCTTATGTGCATACAGTGTCGTAAGATGTCCTAAGTTGTCGTACGATGTTCAAAGGACTTCGACGATTTCATTAGGTTTATTATGGAGTTTTAATGTTTCGTACGGTGTTGTTAGGTGTTCTTAGGAGTTTTAAGGCGTCCTAAGTTATACGAACGTGCTTTTCAAGGTGCTAATGTGCATACAGTGTCGTAAGATGTCCAAAGTTGTCGGGCGATGTTCAAAAGACTCGGACGAATTCATTAGGTGTATTATGGAGTTTTAAGTTTACGTACGGTACTGTAAGGTGTTGTTAGGAGTTGTGTGGCGTTGTACATTATACCAACATGCTTTTCAAGGTGCGAATGTGGCATACAGAGCCGTAAGATATTCTAAGTTGCCGTACGATGTTTAAATGACTCGGAGGAATTTATTAGCTTTAGTATGGAATTTAAATGTTTCGTACGGTGTTGTTAGGTGTTCTTAGGAGTTTTAAGGCGTCCTAAGTTATACGAACGTGCTTTTAAAGGTGCTAATGTGCATACAGTGTCGTAAGATGTCCTAAGTTGTCGTACGATGTTCAAAGGACTTCGACGATTTCATTAGGTTTATTATGGAGTTTTAAGGTTTCGTACGGTGTTGTTAGGTGTTCTTAGGAGTTTTAAGGCGTCCTAAGTTATACGAACGTGCTTTTCAAGGTGCTAATGTGCATACAATGTCGTAAGATGTCCTAAGTTGTCGGGCGATGTTCAAAAGACTCGGACGAATTCATTAGGTGTATTATGGAGTTTTAAGTTTACGTACGGTACTGTAAGGTGTTGTTAGGAGTTGTGTGGCGTTGTACATTATACCAACATGCTTTTCAAGGTGCGAATGTGGCATACAGAGCCGTAAGATATTCTAAGTTGCCGTACGATGTTTAAATGACTCGGAGGAATTTATTAGCTTTAGTATGGAATTTTAAGGTTTCGTACGGTGTTGTTAGGTGTTCTTAGGAGTTTTAAGGCGTCCTAAGTTATACGAACGTGCTTTTAAAGGTGCTAATGTGCATACAGTGTCGTAAGATGTCCTAAGTTGTCGTACGATGTTCAAAGGACTTCGACGATTTCATTAGGTTTATTATGGAGTTTTAATGTTTCGTACGGTGTTGTTAGGTGTTCTTAGGAGTTTTAAGGCGTCCTAAGTTATACGAACGTGCTTTTCAAGGTGCTAATGTGCATACAGTGTCGTAAGATGTCCTAAGTTGTCGGGCGATGTTCAAAAGACTCGGACGAATTCATTAGGTGTATTATGGAGTTTTAAGTTTACGTACGGTACTGTAAGGTGTTGTTAGGAGTTGTGTGGCGTTGTACATTATACCAACATGCTTTTCAAGGTGCGAATGTGGCATACAGAGCCGTAAGATATTCTAAGTTGCCGTACGATGTTTAAATGACTCGGAGGAATTTATTAGCTTTAGTATGGAATTTTAATGTTTCGTACGGTGTTGTTAGGTGTTCTTAGGAGTTTTAAGGCGTCCTAAGTTATACGAACGTGCTTTTAAAGGTGCTAATGTGCATACAGTGTCGTAAGATGTCCTAAGTTGTCGTACGATGTTCAAAGGACTTCGACGATTTCATTAGGTTTATTATGGAGTTTTAAGGTTTCGTACGGTGTTGTTAGGTGTTTTAGGAGTTTTAAGGCGTCCTAAGTTATACGAACGTGCTTTTCAAGGTGCTAATGTGCATACAGAGTCATAAGATGTCCTAAGTTGTCGTACGATGTTCAAAGGACTTCGACGATTTCATTAGGTTTATTATGGAATTTTAAGGTTTCTTACGGTGTTGTTAGGTGTTCTTAGGAGTTTTAAGGCGTCCTAAGTTATACGAACGTGCTTTTAAAGGTGCTAATGTGCATACAGTGTCGTAAGATGTCCTAAGTTGTCGTACGATGTTCAAAGGACTTCGACGATTTCATTAGGTTTATTATGGAGTTTTAAGGTTTCGTACGGTGTTGTTAGGTGTTTTAGGAGTTTTAAGGCGTCCTAAGTTATACGAACGTGCTTTTCAAGGTGCTAATGTGCATACAGAGTCATAAGATGTCCTAAGTTGTCGTACGATGTTCAAAGGACTTCGACGATTTCATTAGGTTTATTATGGAATTTTAAGGTTTCTTACGGTGTTGTTAGGTGTTCTTAGGAGTTTTAAGGCGTCCTAAGTTATACGAACGTGCTTTTCAAGGTGCTTATGTGCATACAGTGTCGTAAGATGTCCTAAGTTGTCGTACGATGTTCAAAGGACTTCGACGATTTCATTAGGTTTATTATGGAGTTTTAATGTTTCGTACGGTGTTGTTAGGTGTTCTTAGGAGTTTTAAGGCGTCCTAAGTTATACGAACGTGCTTTTCAAGGTGCTAATGTGCATACAGTGTCGTAAGATGTCCTAAGTTGTCGGGTGATGTTCAAAAGACTCGGACGAATTCATTAGGTGTATTATGGAGTTTTAAGTTTACGTACGATACTGTAAGGTGTTGTTAGGAGTTGTGTGGCGTTGTACATTATACCAACATGCTTTTCAAGGTGCGAATATGGCATACAGAGCCGTAAGATATTCTAAGTTGTCGTACGATGTTTAAATGACTCGGAGGAATTTATTAGCTTTATTATGAAATTTTAAAGTTTCGTACCGTGATGTAAGGTGTTGTTAGGAGTTTTAAGGCGTCCTAAGTTATACGAGCGTGCTTTTCAAGGTGCTAATGTGCATACAGAGTCGTAAGATGTCCTAAGTTGTCGTACGAAGTTCAAAGGACTTCGACGATTTCATTAGGTTTATTATGGAGTTTTAAGGTTTCGTACGGTGTTGTTAGGTGTTCTTAGGAGTTTTAAGGCGTCCTAAGTTATACGAACGTGCTTTTCAAGGTGCTAATGTGCATACAGTGTCGTAAGATGTCCTAAGTTGTCGGGCGATGTTCAAAAGACTCGGACGAATTCATTAGGTGTATTATGGAGTTTTAAGTTTACGTACGGTACTGTAAGGTGTTGTTAGGAGTTGTGTGGCGTTGTACATTATACCAACATGCTTTTCAAGGTGCGAATGTGGCATACAGAGCCGTAAGATATTCTAAGTTGCCGTACGATGTTTAAATGACTCGGAGAAATTTATTAGCTTTAGTATGGAATTTCAAGGTTTCGTACGGTGTTGTTAGGTGTTCTTAGGAGTTTTAAGGCGTCCTAAGTTATACGAGCGTGCTTTTAAAGGTGCTAATGTGCATACAGTGTCGTAAGATGTCCTAAGTTGTCGTACGATGTTCAAAGGACTTCGACGATTTCATTAGGTTTATTATGGAGTTTTAAGGTTTCGTACGGTGTTGTTAGGTGTTCTTAGGAGTTTTAAGGCGTCCTAAGTTATACGAACGTACTTTTCAAGGTGCTAATGTGCATACAGTGTCGTAAGATGTCCTAAGTTGTCGGGCGATGTTCAAAAGACTCGGACGAATTCATTAGGTGTATTATGGAGTTTTAAGTTTATGTACGGTACTGTAAGGTGTTGTTAGGAGTTGTGTGGCGTTGTACATTATACCAACATGCTTTTCAAGGTGCGAATGTGGCATACAGAGCCGTAAGATATTCTAAGTTGCCGTACGATGTTTAAATGACTCGGAGGAATTTATTAGCTTTAGTATGGAATTTTAAGGTTTCGTACGGTGTTGTTAGGTATTCTCAGGAGTTTTAAGGCGTCCTAAGTTATACGAACGTGCTTTTAAAGGTGCTAATGTGCATACAGTGTCGTAAGATGTCCTAAGTTGTCGTACGATGTTCAAAGGACTTCGACGATTTCATTAGGTTTATTATGGAGTTTTAAGGTTTCGTACGGTGTTGTTAGGTGTTCTTAGGAGTTTTAAGGCGTCCTAAGTTATACGAACGTGCTTTTAAAGGTGCTAATGTGCATACAGTGTCGTAAGATGTCCTAAGTTGTCGGGCGATGTTTAAAAGACTCGGACGAATTCATTAGGTGTATTATGGAGTTTTAAGTTTACGTACGGTACTGTAAGGTGTTGTTAGGAGTTGTGTGGCGTTGTACATTATACCAACATGCTTTTCAAGGTGCGAATGTGGCATACAGAGCCGTAAGATATTCTAAGTTGCCGTACGATGTTTAAATGACTCGGAGGAATTTATTAGCTTTAGTATGGAATTTTAATGTTTCGTACGGTGTTGTTAGGTGTTCTTAGGAGTTTTAAGGCGTCCTAAGTTATACGAACGTGCTTTTAAAGGTGCTAATGTGCATACAGTGTCGTAAGATGTCCTAAGTTGTCGTACGATGTTCAAAGGACTTCGACGATTTCATTAGGTTTATTATGGAGTTTTAAGGTTTCGTACGGTGTTGTTAGGTGTTTTAGGAGTTTTAAGGCGTCCTAAGTTATACGAACGTGCTTTTCAAGGTGCTAATGTGCATACAGAGTCGTAAGATGTCCTAAGTTGTCGTACGATGTTCAAAGGACTTCGACGATTTCATTAGGTTTATTATGGAATTTTAAGGTTTCTTACGGTGTTGTTAGGTGTTCTTAGGAGTTTTAAGGCGTCCTAAGTTATACGAACGTGCTTTTCAAGGTGCTTATGTGCATACAGTGTCGTAAGATGTCCTAAGTTGCCGTACGATGTTCAAAGGACTTCGACGATTTCATTAGGTTTATTATGGAGTTTTAATGTTTCGTACGGTGTTGTTAGGTGTTCTTAGGAGTTTTAAGGCGTCCTAAGTTATACGAACGTGCTTTTCAAGGTGCTAATGTGCATACAGTGTCGTAAGATGTCCTAAGTTGTCGGGTGATGTTCAAAAGACTCGGACGAATTCATTAGGTGTATTATGGAGTTTTAAGTTTACGTACGATACTGTAAGGTGTTGTTAGGAGTTGTGTGGCGTTGTACATTATACCAACATGCTTTTCAAGGTGCGAATATGGCATACAGAGCCGTAAGATATTCTAAGTTGTCGTACGATGTTTAAATGACTCGGAGGAATTTATTAGCTTTATTATGAAATTTTAAAGTTTCGTACCGTGATGTAAGGTGTTGTTAGGAGTTTTAAGGCGTCCTAAGTTATACGAGCGTGCTTTTCAAGGTGCTAATGTGCATACAGAGTCGTAAGATGTCCTAAGTTGTCGTACGATGTTCAAAGGACTTCGACGATTTCATTAGGTTTATTATGGAGTTTTAAGGTTTCGTACGGTGTTGTTAGGTGTTCTTAGGAGTTTTAAGGCGTCCTAAGTTATACGAACGTGCTTTTCAAGGTGCTAATGTGCATACAGTGTCGTAAGATGTCCTAAGTTGTCGGGCGATGTTCAAAAGACTCGGACGAATTCATTAGGTGTATTATGGAGTTTTAAGTTTACGTACGGTACTGTAAGGTGTTGTTAGGAGTTGTGTGGCGTTGTACATTATACCAACACGCTTTTCAAGGTGCGAATGTGGCATACAGAGCCGTAAGATATTCAAAGTTGCCGTACGATGTTTAAATGACTCGGAGGAATTTATTAGGTTTATTATGGAATTTTAAGGTTTCTTACGGTGTTGTTAGGTGTTCTTAGGAGTTTTAAGGCGTCCTAAGTTATACGAACGTGCTTTTAAAGGTGCTAATGTGCATACAGTGTCGTAAGATGTCCTAAGTTGTCGTACGATGTTCAAAGGACTTCGACGATTTCATTAGGTTTATTATGGAGTTTTAAGGTTTCGTACGGTGTTGTTAGGTGTTTTAGGAGTTTTAAGGCGTCCTAAGTTATACGAACGTGCTTTTCAAGGTGCTAATGTGCATACAGTGTCGTAAGATGTCCTAAGTTGTCGGGCGATGTTCAAAAGACTCGGACGAATTCATTAGGTGTATTATGGAGTTTTAAGTTTACGTACGGTACTGTAAGGTGTTGTTAGGAGTTGTGTGGCGTTGTACATTATACCAACATGCTTTTCAAGGTGCGAATGTGGCATACAGAGCCGTAAGATATTCTAAGTTGCCGTACGATGTTTAAATGACTCGGAGAAATTTATTAGCTTTAGTATGGAATTTCAAGGTTTCGTACGGTGTTGTTAGGTGTTCTTAGGAGTTTTAAGGCGTCCTAAGTTATACGAGCGTGCTTTTAAAGGTGCTAATGTGCATACAGTGTCGTAAGATGTCCTAAGTTGTCGTACGATGTTCAAAGGACTTCGACGATTTCATTAGGTTTATTATGGAGTTTTAAGGTTTCGTACGGTGTTGTTAGGTGTTCTTAGGAGTTTTAAGGCGTCCTAAGTTATACGAACGTACTTTTCAAGGTGCTAATGTGCATACAGTGTCGTAAGATGTCCTAAGTTGTCGGGCGATGTTCAAAAGACTCGGACGAATTCATTAGGTGTATTATGGAGTTTTAAGTTTATGTACGGTACTGTAAGGTGTTGTTAGGAGTTGTGTGGCGTTGTACATTATACCAACATGCTTTTCAAGGTGCGAATGTGGCATACAGAGCCGTAAGATATTCTAAGTTGCCGTACGATGTTTAAATGACTCGGAGGAATTTATTAGCTTTAGTATGGAATTTTAAGGTTTCGTACGGTGTTGTTAGGTATTCTCAGGAGTTTTAAGGCGTCCTAAGTTATACGAACGTGCTTTTAAAGGTGCTAATGTGCATACAGTGTCGTAAGATGTCCTAAGTTGTCGTACGATGTTCAAAGGACTTCGACGATTTCATTAGGTTTATTATGGAGTTTTAAGGTTTCGTACGGTGTTGTTAGGTGTTCTTAGGAGTTTTAAGGCGTCCTAAGTTATACGAACGTGCTTTTCAAGGTGCTAATGTGCATACAGTGTCGTAAGATGACCTAAGTTGTCGGGCGATGTTCAAAAGACTCGGACGAATTCATTAGGTGTATTATGGAGTTTTAAGTTTACGTACGGTACTGTAAGGTGTTGTTAGGAGTTGTGTGGCGTTGTACATTATACCAACATGCTTTTCAAGGTGCGAATGTGGCATACAGAGCCGTAAGATATTCTAAGTTGCCGTACGATGTTTAAATGACTCGGAGGAATTTATTAGCTTTAGTATGGAATTTTTTGGTTTCGTACGGTGTTGTTAGGTATTCTTAGGAGTTTTAAGGCGTCCTAAGTTATACTAACGTGCTTTTAAAGGTGCTAATGTGCATACAGTGTCGTAAGATGTCCTAAGTTGTCGTACGATGTTCAAAGGACTTCGACGATTTCATTAGGTTTATTATGGAGTTTTAAGGTTTCGTACGGTGTTGTTAGGTGTTCTTAGGAGTTTTAAGGCGTCCTAAGTTATACGAACGTGCTTTTAAAGGTGCTAATGTGCATACAGTGTCGTAAGATGACCTAAGTTGTCGGGCGATGTTCAAAAGACTCGGACGAATTCATTAGGTGTATTATGGAGTTTTAAGTTTACGTACGGTACTGTAAGGTGTTGTTAGGAGTTGTGTGGCGTTGTACATTATACCAACATGCTTTTCAAGGTGCGAATGTGGCATACAGAGCCGTAAGATATTCTAAGTTGTCGTACGATGTTTAAATGACTCGGAGGAATTTATTAGCTTTAGTATGGAATTTTAAGGTTTCGTACGGTGTTGTTAGGTGTTCTTAGGAGTTTTAAGGCGTCCTAAGTTATACGAACTTGTTTTTCAAGGTGCTAATGTGCATACAGTGTCGTAAGATGTCCTAAGTTGTCTGGCGATGTTCAAAAGACTCGAACGAATTCATTAGGTGTATTATGGAGTTTTAAGTTTTCGTACGGTACTGTAAGGTGTTGTTAGGAGTTGTGTGGCGTTGTACATTATACCAACATGTTTTTCAAGGTGCGAATATGGCATACAGAGCCGTAAGATATTCTAAGTTGTCGTACGATGTTTAAATGACTCGGAGGAATTTATTAGCTTTATTATGAAATTTTAAAGTTTCGTACCGAGATGTAAGGTGTTGTTAGGTGTTTTAAGGCGTCCTAAGTTATACGAGCGTGCTTTTCAAGGTGCTAATGTGCATACAGAGTCGTAAGATGTCCTAAGTTGTCGTACGATGTTCAAAGGACTTCGACGATTTCATTAGGTTTATTATGGAGTTTTAAGGTTTCGTACGGTGTTGTTAGGTGTTCTTAGGAGTTTTAAGGCGTCCTAAGTTATACGAACGTGCTTTTCAAGGTGCTAATGTGCATACAGTGTCGTAAGATGTCCTAAGTTGTCGGGCGATGTTCAAAAGACTCGGACGAATTCATTAGGTGTATTATGGAGTTTTATGTTTAAGTACGGTACTGTAAGGTGTTGTTAGGAGTTGTGTGGCGTTGTACATTATACCAACATGCTTTTCAAGGTGCGAATGTGGCATACAGAGCCGTAAGATATTCTAAGTTGCCGTACGATGTTTAAATGACTCGGAGGAATTTATTAGCTTTAGTATGGAATTTTAAGGTTTCGTACGGTGTTGTTAGGTGTTCTTAGGAGTTTTAAGGCGTCCTAAGTTATACGAACGTGCTTTTAAAGGTGGTAAAGTACATACAGTGTCGTAAGATGTCCTAAGTTGTCGTACGATGTTCAAAGGACTTCGACGATTTCATTAGGTTTATATGGAGTTTTAAGTTTCGTACGGTGTTGTTAGGTGTTCTTAGGAGTTTTAAGGCGTCCTAAGTTATACGAACGTGCTTTTCAAGGTGCTAATGTGCATACAGTGTCGTAAGATGTCCTAAGTTGTCGGGCGATGTTCAAAAGACTCGGACGAATTCATTAGGTGTATTATGGAGTTTTAAGTTTACGTACGGTACTGTAAGGTGTTGTTAGGAGTTGTGTGGCGTTGTACATTATACCAACATGCTTTTCAAGGTGCGAATTTGGCATACAGAGCCGTAAGATATTCTAAGTTGCCGTACGATGTTTAAATGACTCGGAGGAATTTATTAGCTTTAGTATGGAATTTTAAGGTTTCATACGGTGTTGTTAGGTGTTCTTAGGAGTTTTAAGGCGTCCTAAGTTATACGAACGTGCTTTTCAAGGTGCTAATGTGTATACAGTGTCGTAAGATGTCCTAAGTTGTCTGGCGATGTTCAAAAGACTCGGACGAATTCATTAGGTGTATTATGGAGTTTTAAGTTTACGTACGGTACTTTAAGGTGTTGTTAGGAGTTGTGTGGCGTTGTACATTATACCAACATGCTTTTGAAGGTGCGAATATGGCATACAGAGCCGTAAGATATTCTAAGATGTCGTACGATGTTTAAATGACTCGGAGGAATTTATTAGCTTTATTATGAAATTTTAAAGTTTCGTACCGTGATGTAAGGTGTTGTTAGGTGTTTTAAGGCGTCCTAAGTTATACGAGCGTGCTTTTCAAGGTGCTAATGTGCATACAGAGTCGTAAGATGTCCTAAGTTGTCGTACGATGTTCAAAGGACTTCGACGATTTCATTAGGTTTATTATGGAGTTTTAAGGTTTCGTACGGTGTTGTTAGGTGTTCTTAGGAGTTTTAAGGCGTCCTAAGTTATACGAACGTGCTTTTCAAGGTGCTAATGTGCATACAGTGTCGTAAGATGTCCTAAGTTGTCGGGCGATGTTCAAAAGACTCGGACGAATTCATTAGGTGTATTATGGAGTTTTAAGTTTACGTACGGTACTGTAAGGTGTTGTTAGGAGTTGTGTGGCGTTGTACATTATACCAACATGCTTTTCAAGGTGCGAATGTGGTATACAGAGCCGTAAGATATTCTAAGTTGTCGTACGATGTTTAAATGACTCGGAGGAATTTATTAGCTTTAGTATGGAATTTTAAGGTTTCGTACGGTGTTGTTAGGTGTTCTTATGAGTTTTAAGGCGTCCTAAGTTATACGAACGTGCTTTTCAAGGTGCTAATGTGTATACAGTGTCGTAAGATGTCCTAAGTTGTCTGGCGATGTTCAAAAGACTCGGACGAATTCATTAGGTGTATTATGGAGTTTTAAGTTTACGTACGGTACTGTAAGGTGTTGTTAGGAGTTGTGTGGCGTTGTACATTATACCAACATGCTTTTCAAGGTGCGAATATGGCATACAGAGTCGTAAGATATTCTAAGATGTCGTACGATGTTTAAATGACTCGGAGGAATTTATTAGCTTTATTATGAAATTTTAAAGTTTCGTACCGTGATGTAAGGTGTTGTTAGGTGTTTTAAGGCGTCCTAAGTTATACGAGCGTGCTTTTCAAGGTGCTAATGTGCATACAGAGTCGTAAGATGTCCTAAGTTGTCGTACGATGTTCAAAGGACTTCGACGATTTCATTAGGTTTATTATGGAGTTTTAAGGTTTCATACGGTGTTGTTAGGTGTTCTTAGGAGTTTTAAGGCGTCCTAAGTTATACGAACGTGCTTTTCAAGGTGCTAATGTGTATACAGTGTCGTAAGATGTCCTAAGTTGTCTGGCGATGTTCAAAAGACTCGGACGAATTCATTAGGTGTATTATGGAGTTTTAAGTTTACGTACGGTACTTTAAGGTGTTGTTAGGAGTTGTGTGGCGTTGTACATTATACCAACATGCTTTTCAAGGTGCGAATATGGCATACAGAGCCGTAAGATATTCTAAGATGTCGTACGATGTTTAAATGACTCGGAGGAATTTATTAGCTTTATTATGAAATTTTAAAGTTTCGTACCGTGATGTAAGGTGTTGTTAGGTGTTTTAAGGCGTCCTAAGTTATACGAGCGTGCTTTTCAAGGTGCTAATGTGCATACAGAGTCGTAAGATGTCCTAAGTTGTCGTACGATGTTCAAAGGACTTCGACGATTTCATTAGGTTTATTATGGAGTTTTAAGGTTTCGTACGGTGTTGTTAGGTGTTCTTAGGAGTTTTAAGGCGTCCTAAGTTATACGAACGTGCTTTTCAAGGTGCTAATGTGCATACAGTGTCGTAAGATGTCCTAAGTTGTCGGGCGATGTTCAAAAGACTCGGACGAATTCATTAGGTGTATTATGGAGTTTTAAGTTTACGTACGGTACTGTAAGGTGTTGTTAGGAGTTGTGTGGCGTTGTACATTATACCAACATGCTTTTCAAGGTGCGAATGTGGTATACAGAGCCGTAAGATATTCTAAGTTGCCGTACGATGTTTAAATGACTCGGAGGAATTTATTAGCTTTAGTATGGAATTTTAAGGTTTCGTACGGTGTTGTTAGGTGTTCTTAGGAGTTTTAAGGCGTCCTAAGTTATACGAACTTGCTTTTAAAGGTGCTAAAGTGCATACAGTGTCGTAAGATGTCCTAAGTTGTCGTACGATGTTCAAAGGACTTCGACGATTTCATTAGGTTTATTATGGAGTTTTAAGTTTCGTACGGTGTTGTTAGGTGTTCTTAGGAGTTTTAAGGCGTCCTAAGTTATACGAACGTGCTTTTCAAGGTGCTAATGTGCATACAGTGTCGTAAGATGTCCTAAGTTGTCGGGCGATGTTCAAAAGACTCGGACGAATTCATTAGGTGTATTATGGAGTTTTAAGTTTACGTACGGTACTGTAAGGTGTTGTTAGGAGTTGTGTGGCGTTGTACATTATACCAACATGCTTTTCAAGGTGCGAATGTGGCATACAGAGCCGTAAGATATTCTAAGTTGTCGTACGATGTTTAAATGACTCGGAGGAATTTATTAGCTTTAGTATGGAATTTTAAGGTTTCGTACGGTGTTGTTAGGTGTTCTTAGGAGTTTTAAGGCGTCCTAAGTTATACGAACGTGCTTTTCAAGGTGCTAAGGTGTATACAGTGTCGTAAGATGTCCTAAGTTGTCTGGCGATGTTCAAAAGACTCGGACGAATTCATTAGGTGTATTATGGAGTTTTAAGTTTACGTACGGTACTTTAAGGTGTTGTTAGGAGTTGTGTGGCGTTGTACATTATACCAACATGCTTTTCAAGGTGCGAATATGGCATACAGAGCCGTAAGATATTCTAAGATGTCGTACGATGTTTAAATGACTCGGAGGAATTTATTAGCTTTATTATGAAATTTTAAAGTTTCGTACCGTGATGTAAGGTGTTGTTAGGTGTTTTAAGGCGTCCTAAGTTATACGAGCGTGCTTTTCAAGGTGCTAATGTGCATACAGAGTCGTAAGATGTCCTAAGTTGTCGTACGATGTTCAAAGGACTTCGACGATTTCATTAGGTTTATTATGGAGTTTTAAGGTTTCGTACGGTGTTGTTAGGTGTTCTTAGGAGTTTTAAGGCGTCCTAAGTTATACGAACGTGCTTTTCAAGGTGCTAATGTGCATACAGTGTCGTAAGATGTCCTAAGTTGTCGGGCGATGTTCAAAAGACTCGGACGAATTCATTAGGTGTATTATGGAGTTTTAAGTTTACGTACGGTACTGTAAGGTGTTGTTAGGAGTTGTGTGGCGTTGTACATTATACCAACATGCTTTTCAAGGTGCGAATGTGGTATACAGAGCCGTAAGATATTCTAAGTTGTCGTACGATGTTTAAATGACTCGGAGGAATTTATTAGCTTTAGTATGGAATTTTAAGGTTTCGTACGGTGTTGTTAGGTGTTCTTAGGAGTTTTAAGGCGTCCTAAGTTATACGAACGTGCATTTCAAGGTGCTAATGTGTATACAGTGTCGTAAGATGTCCTAAGTTGTCTGGCGATGTTCAAAAGACTCGGACGAATTCATTAGGTGTATTATGGAGTTTTAAGTTTACGTACGGTACTGTAAGGTGTTGTTAGGAGTTGTGTGGCGTTGTACATTATACCAACATGCTTTTCAAGGTGCGAATATGGCATACAGAGCCGTAAGATATTCTAAGATGTCGTACGATGTTTAAATGACTCGGAGGAATTTATTAGCTTTATTATGAAATTTTAAAGTTTCGTACCGTGATGTAAGGTGTTGTTAGGTCTTTTAAGGCGTCCTAAGTTATACGAGCGTGCTTTTCAAGGTGCTAATGTGCATACAGAGTCGTAAGATGTCCTAAGTTGTCGTACGATGTTCAAAGGACTTCGACGATTTCATTAGGTTTATTATGGAGTTTTAAGGTTACGTACGGTGTTGTTAGGTGTTCTTAGGAGTTTTAAGGCGTCCTAAGTTATACGAACGTGCTTTTCAAGGTGCTAATGTGCATACAGTGTCGTAAGATGTCCTAAGTTGTCGGGCGATGTTCAAAAGACTCGGACGAAATCATTAGGTGTATTATGGAGTTTTAAGTTTACGTACGGTACTGTAAGGTGTTGTTAGGAGTTGTGTGGCGTTGTACATTATACCAACATGCTTTTCAAGGTGCGAATATGGCATACAGAGCCGTAAGATATTCTAAGATGTCGTACGATGTTTAAATGACTCGGAGGAATTTATTAGCTTTATTATGAAATTTTAAAGTTTCGTACCGTGATGTAAGGTGTTGTTAGGTCTTTTAAGGCGTCCTAAGTTATACGAGCGTGCTTTTCAAGGTGCTAATGTGCATACAGAGTCGTAAGATGTCCTAAGTTGTCGTACGATGTTCAAAGGACTTCGACGATTTCATTAGGTTTATTATGGAGTTTTAAGGTTTCGTACGGTGTTGTTAGGTGTTCTTAGGAGTTTTAAGGCGTCCTAAGTTATACGAACGTGCTTTTCAAGGTGCTAATGTGCATACAGTGTCGTAAGATGTCCTAAGTTGTCGGGCGATGTTCAAAAGACTCGGACGAAATCATTAGGTGTATTATGGAGTTTTAAGTTTACGTACGGTACTGTAAGGTGTTGTTAGGAGTTGTGTGGCGTTGTACATTATACCAACATGCTTTTCAAGGTGCGAATGTGGCATACAGAGCCGTAAGATATTCTAAGTTGTCGTACGATGTTTAAATGACTCGGAGGAATTTATTAGCTTTATTATGGAATTTTAAGGTTTCGTACCTTGATGTAAGGTGTTGTTAGGAGTTTTAAGGCGTCCTAAGTTATACGAACGTGCTTTTCAAGGTGCTAATGTGCATACAGAGTCGTAAGATGTCCTAAGTTGTCGTACGATGTTCAAAGGACTTCGACGATTTCAATAGGTTTATTATGGAGTTTTAAGGTTTCGTACGGTGTTGTTAGGTGTTCTTAGGAGTTTTTAGGCATCCTAAGTTATACGAACGTGCTTTTCAAGGTGCTAATGTGCATACAGAGTCGTAAGATGTCCTAAGTTGTCGTACGATGTTCAAAGGACTTCGACGATTTCATTAGATTTATTATGGAGTTTTAAGGTTTCGTACGGTGTTGTTAGGTGTTCTTAGGAGTTTTAAGGCGTCCTAAGTTATACGAACGTGCTTTTAAATGTGCTAATGTGCATACAGTGTCGTAAGATGTCCTAAGTTGTCGTACGATGTTCAAAGGACTTCGACGATTTTATTAGGTTTATTATGGAGTTTTAAGGTTTCGTACGGTGTTGTTAGGTGTTCTTAGGAGATTTAAGGCGTCCTAAGTTATACGAACGTGCTTTTCAAGGTGTTAATGTGCATACAGTGTCGTAAGATGTCCTAAGTTGTCGGGCGTTGTTCAAAAGACTCGGACGAATTCATTAGGTGTATTATGGAGTTTTAAGTTTACGTACGGTACTGTAAGGTGTTGTTAGGAGTTGTGTGGCGTTGTACATTATACCAACATGCTTTTCAAGGTGCGAATGTGGCATACAGAGCCGTAAGATATTCTAAGTTGTCGTACGATGTTTAAATGACTCGGAGGAATTTATTAGCTTTATTATGGAATTTTAAGGTTTCGTACCTTGATGTAAGGTGTTGTTAGGAGTTTTAAGGCGTCCTAAGTTATACGAACGTGCTTTTCAAGGTGCTAATGTGCATACAGAGTCGTAAGATGTCCTAAGTTGTCGTACGATGTTCAAAGGACTTCGACGATTTCATTACGTTTATTATGGAGTTTTAAGGTTTCGTACGGTGTTGTTAGGTGTTCTTAGGAGTTTTTAGGCGTCCTAAGTTATACGAACGTGCTTTTCAAGGTGCTAATGTGCGTACAGTGTCGTAAGATGTCCTAAGTTGTCGGGCGATGTTCAAAAGACTCGGACGAATTCATTAGGTGTATTATGGAGTTTTAAGTTTACGTACGGTACTGTAAGGTGTTGTTAGGAGTTGTGTGGCGTTGTACATTATACCAACATGCTTTTCAAGGTGCGAATGTGGCATACAGAGCCGTAAGATATTCTAAGTTGTCGTTCAAGGTGCGAATGTGGCATACAGAGCCGTAAGATATTCTAAGTTGCCGTACGATGTTTAAATGACTCGGAGGAATTTATTAGCTTTAGTATGGAATTTTAAGGTTTCGTACGGTGTTGTTAGGTGTTCTTAGGAGTTTTAAGGCGTCCTAAGTTATACGAACGTGCTTTTAAAGGTGCTAATGTGCATACAGTGTCGTAAGATGTCCTAAGTTGTCGTACGATGTTCAAAGGACTTCGACGATTTCATTAGGTTTATTATGGAATTTTAAGGTTTCTTACGGTGTTGTTAGGTGTTCTTAGGAGTTTTAAGGCGTCCTAAGTTATACGAACGTGCTTTTCAAGGTGCTTATGTGCATACAGTGTCGTAAGATGTCCTAAGTTGTCGTACGATGTTCAAAGGACTTCGACGATTTCATTAGGTTTATTATGGAGTTTTAATGTTTCGTACGGTGTTGTTAGGTGTTCTTAGGAGTTTTAAGGCGTCCTAAGTTATACGAACGTGCTTTTCAAGGTGCTAATGTGCATACAGTGTCGTAAGATGTCCTAAGTTGTCGGGCATTGTTCAAAAGACTCGGACGAATTCATTAGGTGTATTATGGAGTTTTAAGTTTACGTACGGTACTGTAAGGTGTTGTTAGGAGTTGTGTGGCGTTGTACATTATACCAACATGCTTTTCAAGATGCGAATATGGCATACAGAGCCGTAAGATATTCTAAGTTGTCGTACGATGTTTAAATGACTCGGAGGAATTTATTAGCTTTACTATGAAATTTTAAAGTTTCGTACCGAGATGTAAGGTGTTGTTAGGAGTTTTAAGGCGTCCTAAGTTATACGAGTGTGCTTTTCAAGGTGCTAATGTGCATACAGAGTCGTAAGATGTCCTAAGTTGTCGTACGATGTTCAAAGGACTTCGACGATTTCATTAGGTTTATTATGGAGTTTTAAGGTTTCGTACGGTGTTGTTAGGTGTTCTTAGGAGTTTTAAGGCGTCCTAAGTTATACGAACGTGCTTTTCAAGGTGCTAATGTGCATACAGTGTCGTAAGATGTCCTAAGTTGTCGGGCGATGTTCAAAAGACTCGGACGAATTCATTAGGTGTATTATGGAGTTTTAAGTTTACGTACGGTACTGTAAGGTGTTGTTAGGAGTTGTGTGGCGTTGTACATTATACCAACATGCTTTTCAAGGTGCGAATGTGGCATACAGAGCCGTAAGATATTCTAAGTTGCCGTACGATGTTTAAATGACTCGGAGAAATTTATTAGCTTTAGTATGGAATTTTAATGTTTCGTACGGTGTTGTTAGGTGTTCTTAGGAGTTTTAAGGCGTCCTAAGTTATACGAACGTGCTTTTAAAGGTGCTAATGTGCATACAGTGTCGTAAGATGTCCTAAGTTGTCGTACGATGTTCAAAGGACTTCGACGATTTCATTAGGTTTATTATGGAGTTTTAAGGTTTCGTACGGTGTTGTTAGGTGTTCTTAGGAGTTTTAAGGCGTCCTAAGTTATACGAACGTGCTTTTCAAGGTGCTAATGTGCATACAATGTCGTAAGATGTCCTAAGTTGTCGGGCGATGTTCAAAAGACTCGGACGAATTCATTAGGTGTATTATGGAGTTTTAAGTTTACGTACGGTACTGTAAGGTGTTGTTAGGAGTTGTGTGGCGTTGTACATTATACCAACATGCTTTTCAAGGTGCGAATGTGGCATACAGAGCCGTAAGATATTCTAAGTTGCCGTACGATGTTTAAATGACTCGGAGGAATTTATTAGCTTTAGTATGGAATTTTAAGGTTTCGTACGGTGTTGTTAGGTGTTCTTAGGAGTTTTAAGGCGTCCTAAGTTATACGAACGTGCTTTTAAAGGTGCTAATGTGCATACAGTGTCGTAAGATGTCCTAAGTTGTCGTACGATGTTCAAAGGACTTCGACGATTTCATTAGGTTTATTATGGAATTTTAAGGTTTCTTACGGTGTTGTTAGGTGTTCTTAGGAGTTTTAAGGCGTCCTAAGTTATACGAACGTGCTTTTCAAGGTGCTTATGTGCATACAGTGTCGTAAGATGTCCTAAGTTGTCGTACGATGTTCAAAGGACTTCGACGATTTCATTAGGTTTATTATGGAGTTTTAATGTTTCGTACGGTGTTGTTAGGTGTTCTTAGGAGTTTTAAGGCGTCCTAAGTTATACGAACGTGCTTTTCAAGGTGCTAATGTGCATACAGTGTCGTAAGATGTCCTAAGTTGTCGGGCATTGTTCAAAAGACTCGGACGAATTCATTAGGTGTATTATGGAGTTTTAAGTTTACGTACGGTACTGTAAGGTGTTGTTAGGAGTTGTGTGGCGTTGTACATTATACCAACATGCTTTTCAAGGTGCGAATATGGCATACAGAGCCGTAAGATATTCTAAGTTGTCGTACGATGTTTAAATGACTTGGAGGAATTTATTAGCTTTATTATGAAATTTTAAAGTTTCGTACCGTGATGTAAGGTGTTGTTAGGAGTTTTAAGGCGTCCTAAGTTATACGAGCGTGCTTTTCAAGGTGCTAATGTGCATACAGAGTCGTAAGATGTCCTAAGTTGTCGTACGATGTTCAAAGGACTTCGACGATTTCATTAGGTTTATTATGGAGTTTTAAGGTTTCGTACGGTGTTGTTAGGTGTTCTTAGGAGTTTTAAGGCGTCCTAAGTTATACGAACGTGCTTTTCAAGGTGCTAATGTGCATACAGTGTCGTAAGATGTCCTAAGTTGTCGGGCGATGTTCAAAAGACTCGGACGAATTCATTAGGTGTATTATGGAGTTTTAAGTTTACGTACGGTACTGTAAGGTGTTGTTAGGAGTTGTGTGGCGTTGTACATTATACCAACATGCTTTTCAAGGTGCGAATGTGGCATACAGAGCCGTAAGATATTCTAAGTTGCCGTACGATGTTTAAATGACTCGGAGGAATTTATTAGCTTTAGTATGGAATTTTAATGTTTCGTACGGTGTTGTTAGGTGTTCTTAGGAGTTTTAAGGCGTCCTAAGTTATACGAACGTGCTTTTAAAGGTGCTAATGTGCATACAGTGTCGTAAGATGTCCTAAGTTGTCGTACGATGTTCAAAGGACTTCGACGATTTCATTAGGTTTATTATGGAGTTTTAAGGTTTCGTACGGTGTTGTTAGGTGTTCTTAGGAGTTTTAAGGCGTCCTAAGTTATACGAACGTGCTTTTCAAGGTGCTAATGTGCATACAATGTCGTAAGATGTCCTAAGTTGTCGGGCGATGTTCAAAAGACTCGGAGGAATTCATTAGGTGTATTATGGAGTTTTAAGTTTACGTACGGTACTGTAAGGTGTTGTTAGGAGTTGTGTGGCGTTGTACATTATACCAACATGCTTTTCAAGGTGCGAATGTGGCATACAGAGCCGTAAGATATTCTAAGTTGCCGTACGATGTTTAAATGACTCGGAGGAATTTATTAGCTTTAGTATGGAATTTTAAGGTTTCGTACGGTGTTGTTAGGTGTTCTTAGGAGTTTTAAGGCGTCCTAAGTTATACGAACGTGCTTTTAAAGGTGCTAATGTGCATACAGTGTCGTAAGATGTCCTAAGTTGTCGTACGATGTTCAAAGGACTTCGACGATTTCATTAGGTTTATTATGGAATTTTAAGGTTTCTTACGGTGTTGTTAGGTGTTCTTAGGAGTTTTAAGGCGTCCTAAGTTATACGAACGTGCTTTTCAATGTGCTTATGTGCATACAGTGTCGTAAGATGTCCTAAGTTGTCGTACGATGTTCAAAGGACTTCGACGATTTCATTAGGTTTATTATGGAGTTTTAATGTTTCGTACGGTGTTGTTAGGTGTTCTTAGGAGTTTTAAGGCGTCCTAACTTATACGAACGTGCTTTTCAAGGTGTTAATGTGCATACAGTTTCGTAAGATGTCCTAAGTTGTCGGGCATTGTTCAAAAGACTCGGACGAATTCATTAGGTGTATTATGGAGTTTTAAGTTTACGTACGGTACTGTAAGGTGTTGTTAGGAGTTGTGTGGCGTTGTACATTATACCAACATGCTTTTCAAGGTGCGAATATGGCATACAGAGCCGTAAGATACTCTAAGTTGTCGTACGATGTTTAAATGACTCGGAGGAATTTATTAGCTTTATTATGAAATTTTATAGTTTCGTACCGTGATGTAAGGTGTTGTTAGGAGTTTTAAGGCGTCCTAAGTTATACGAACGTGCTTTTCAATGTGCTTATGTGCATACAGTGTCGTAAGATGTCCTAAGTTGTCGTACGATGTTCAAAGGACTTCGACGATTTCATTAGGTTTATTATGGAGTTTTAATGTTTCGTACGGTGTTGTTAGGTGTTCTTAGGAGTTTTAAGGCGTCCTAAGTTATACGAACGTGCTTTTCAAGGTGCTAATGTGCATACAGTGTCGTAAGATGTCCTAAGTTGTCGGGCGATGTTCAAAAGACTCGGACGAATTCATTAGGTGTATTATGGAGTTTTAAGTTTACGTACGGTACTGTAAGGTGTTGTTAGGAGTTGTGTGGCGTTGTACATTATACCAACATGCTTTTCAAGGTGCGAATGTGGCATACAGAGCCGTAAGATATTCTAAGTTGCCGTACGATGTTTAAATGACTCGGAGGAATTTATTAGCTTTAGTATGGAATTTTAATGTTTCGTACGGTGTTGTTAGGTGTTCTTAGGAGTTTTAAGGCGTCCTAAGTTATACGAACGTGCTTTTAAAGGTGCTAATGTGCATACAGTGTCGTAAGATGTCCTAAGTTGTCGTACGATGTTCAAAGGACTTCGACGATTTCATTAGGTTTATTATGGAGTTTTAAGGTTTCGTACGGTGTTGTTAGGTGTTTTAGGAGTTTTAAGGCGTCCTAAGTTATACGAACGTGCTTTTCAAGGTGCTAATGTGCATACAGAGTCGTAAGATGTCCTAAGTTGTCGTACGATGTTCAAAGGACTTCGACGATTTCATTAGGTTTATTATGGAATTTTAAGGTTTCTTACGGTGTTGTTAGGTGTTCTTAGGAGTTTTAAGGCGTCCTAAGTTATACGAACGTGCTTTTCAAGGTGCTTATGTGCATACAGTGTCGTAAGATGTCCTAAGTTGTCGTACGATGTTCAAAGGACTTCGACGATTTCATTAGGTTTATTATGGAGTTTTAATGTTTCGTACGGTGTTGTTAGGTGTTCTTAGGAGTTTTAAGGCGTCCTAAGTTATACGAACGTGCTTTTCAAGGTGCTAATGTGCATACAGTGTCGTAAGATGTCCTAAGTTGTCGGGTGATGTTCAAAAGACTCGGACGAATTCATTAGGTGTATTATGGAGTTTTAAGTTTACGTACGATACTGTAAGGTGTTGTTAGGAGTTGTGTGGCGTTGTACATTATACCAACATGCTTTTCAAGGTGCGAATATGGCATACAGAGCCGTAAGATATTCTAAGTTGTCGTACGATGTTTAAATGACTCGGAGGAATTTATTAGCTTTATTATGAAATTTTAAAGTTTCGTACCGTGATGTAAGGTGTTGTTAGGAGTTTTAAGGCGTCCTAAGTTATACGAGCGTGCTTTTCAAGGTGCTAATGTGCATACAGAGTCGTAAGATGTCCTAAGTTGTCGTACGATGTTCAAAGGACTTCGACGATTTCATTAGGTTTATTATGGAGTTTTAAGGTTTCGTACGGTGTTGTTAGGTGTTCTTAGGAGTTTTAAGGCGTCCTAAGTTATACGAACGTGCTTTTCAAGGTGCTAATGTGCATACAGTGTCGTAAGATGTCCTAAGTTGTCGGGCGATGTTCAAAAGACTCGGACGAATTCATTAGGTGTATTATGGAGTTTTAAGTTTACGTACGGTACTGTAAGGTGTTGTTAGGAGTTGTGTGGCGTTGTACATTATACCAACATGCTTTTCAAGGTGCGAATGTGGCATACAGAGCCGTAAGATATTCTAAGTTGCCGTACGATGTTTAAATGACTCGGAGAAATTTATTAGCTTTAGTATGGAATTTCAAGGTTTCGTACGGTGTTGTTAGGTGTTCTTAGGAGTTTTAAGGCGTCCTAAGTTATACGAGCGTGCTTTTAAAGGTGCTAATGTGCATACAGTGTCGTAAGATGTCCTAAGTTGTCGTACGATGTTCAAAGGACTTCGACGATTTCATTAGGTTTATTATGGAGTTTTAAGGTTTCGTACGGTGTTGTTAGGTGTTCTTAGGAGTTTTAAGGCGTCCTAAGTTATACGAACGTACTTTTCAAGGTGCTAATGTGCATACAGTGTCGTAAGATGTCCTAAGTTGTCGGGCGATGTTCAAAAGACTCGGACGAATTCATTAGGTGTATTATGGAGTTTTAAGTTTACGTACGGTACTGTAAGGTGTTGTTAGGAGTTGTGTGGCGTTGTACATTATACCAACATGCTTTTCAAGGTGCGAATGTGGCATACAGAGCCGTAAGATATTCTAAGTTGCCGTACGATGTTTAAATGACTCGGAGGAATTTATTAGCTTTAGTATGGAATTTTAAGGTTTCGTACGGTGTTGTTAGGTGTTCTTAGGAGTTTTAAGGCGTCCTAAGTTATACGAACGTGCTTTTCAAGGTGCTTATGTGCATACAGTGTCGTAAGATGTCCTAAGTTGTCGTACGATGTTCAAAGGACTTCGACGATTTCATTAGGTTTATTATGGAGTTTTAATGTTTCGTACGGTGTTGTTAGGTGTTCTTAGGAGTTTTAAGGCGTCCTAAGTTATACGAACGTGCTTTTCAAGGTGCTAATGTGCATACAGTGTCGTAAGATGTCCTAAGTTGTCGGGTGATGTTCAAAAGACTCGGACGAATTCATTAGGTGTATTATGGAGTTTTAAGTTTACGTACGATACTGTAAGGTGTTGTTAGGAGTTGTGTGGCGTTGTACATTATACCAACATGCTTTTCAAGGTGCGAATGTGGCATACAGAGCCGTAAGATATTCTAAGTTGCCGTACGATGTTTAAATGACTCGGAGGAATTTATTAGCTTTAGTATGGAATTTTAAGGTTTCGTACGGTGTTGTTAGGTGTTCTTAGGAGTTTTAAGGCGTCCTAAGTTATACGAACGTGCTTTTCAAGGTGCTTATGTGCATACAGTGTCGTAAGATGTCCTAAGTTGTCGTACGATGTTCAAAGGACTTCGACGATTTCATTAGGTTTATTATGGAGTTTTAATGTTTCGTACGGTGTTGTTAGGTGTTCTTAGGAGTTTTAAGGCGTCCTAAGTTATACGAACGTGCTTTTCAAGGTGCTAATGTGCATACAGTGTCGTAAGATGTCCTAAGTTGTCGGGTGATGTTCAAAAGACTCGGACGAATTCATTAGGTGTATTATGGAGTTTTAAGTTTACGTACGATACTGTAAGGTGTTGTTAGGAGTTGTGTGGCGTTGTACATTATACCAACATGCTTTTCAAGGTGCGAATATGGCATACAGAGCCGTAAGATATTCTAAGTTGTCGTACGATGTTTAAATGACTCGGAGGAATTTATTAGCTTTATTATGAAATTTTAAAGTTTCGTACCGTGATGTAAGGTGTTGTTAGGAGTTTTAAGGCGTCCTAAGTTATACGAGCGTGCTTTTCAAGGTGCTAATGTGCATACAGAGTCGTAAGATGTCCTAAGTTGTCGTACGATGTTCAAAGGACTTCGACGATTTCATTAGGTTTATTATGGAGTTTTAAGGTTTCGTACGGTGTTGTTAGGTGTTCTTAGGAGTTTTAAGGCGTCCTAAGTTATACGAACGTGCTTTTCAAGGTGCTAATGTGCATACAGTGTCGTAAGATGTCCTAAGTTGTCGGGCGATGTTCAAAAGACTCGGACGAATTCATTAGGTGTATTATGGAGTTTTAAGTTTACGTACGGTACTGTAAGGTGTTGTTAGGAGTTGTGTGGCGTTGTACATTATACCAACATGCTTTTCAAGGTGCGAATGTGGCATACAGAGCCGTAAGATATTCTAAGTTGCCGTACGATGTTTAAATGACTCGGAGAAATTTATTAGCTTTAGTATGGAATTTCAAGGTTTCGTACGGTGTTGTTAGGTGTTCTTAGGAGTTTTAAGGCGTCCTAAGTTATACGAGCGTGCTTTTAAAGGTGCTAATGTGCATACAGTGTCGTAAGATGTCCTAAGTTGTCGTACGATGTTCAAAGGACTTCGACGATTTCATTAGGTTTATTATGGAGTTTTAAGGTTTCGTACGGTGTTGTTAGGTGTTCTTATGAGTTTTAAGGCGTCCTAAGTTATACGAACGTACTTTTCAAGGTGCTAATGTGCATACAGTGTCGTAAGATGTCCTAAGTTGTCGGGCGATGTTCAAAAGACTCGGACGAATTCATTAGGTGTATTATGGAGTTTTAAGTTTACGTACGGTACTGTAAGGTGTTGTTAGGAGTTGTGTGGCGTTGTACATTATACCAACATGCTTTTCAAGGTGCGAATGTGGCATACAGAGCCGTAAGATATTCTAAGTTGCCGTACGATGTTTAAATGACTCGGAGGAATTTATTAGCTTTAGTATGGAATTTTAAGGTTTCGTACGGTGTTGTTAGGTGTTCTTAGGAGTTTTAAGGCGTCCTAAGTTATACGAACGTGCTTTTCAAGGTGCTTATGTGCATACAGTGTCGTAAGATGTCCTAAGTTGTCGTACGATGTTCAAAGGACTTCGACGATTTCATTAGGTTTATTATGGAGTTTTAATGTTTCGTACGGTGTTGTTAGGTGTTCTTAGGAGTTTTAAGGCGTCCTAAGTTATACGAACGTGCTTTTCAAGGTGCTAATGTGCATACAGTGTCGTAAGATGTCCTAAGTTGTCGGGTGATGTTCAAAAGACTCGGACGAATTCATTAGGTGTATTATGGAGTTTTAAGTTTACGTACGATACTGTAAGGTGTTGTTAGGAGTTGTGTGGCGTTGTACATTATACCAACATGCTTTTCAAGGTGCGAATATGGCATACAGAGCCGTAAGATATTCTAAGTTGTCGTACGATGTTTAAATGACTCGGAGGAATTTATTAGCTTTATTATGAAATTTTAAAGTTTCGTACCGTGATGTAAGGTGTTGTTAGGAGTTTTAAGGCGTCCTAAGTTATACGAGCGTGCTTTTCAAGGTGCTAATGTGCATACAGAGTCGTAAGATGTCCTAAGTTGTCGTACGATGTTCAAAGGACTTCGACGATTTCATTAGGTTTATTATGGAGTTTTAAGGTTTCGTACGGTGTTGTTAGGTGTTCTTAGGAGTTTTAAGGCGTCCTAAGTTATACGAACGTGCTTTTCAAGGTGCTAATGTGCATACAGTGTCGTAAGATGTCCTAAGTTGTCGGGCGATGTTCAAAAGACTCGGACGAATTCATTAGGTGTATTATGGAGTTTTAAGTTTACGTACGGTACTGTAAGGTGTTGTTAGGAGTTGTGTGGCGTTGTACATTATACCAACATGCTTTTCAAGGTGCGAATGTGGCATACAGAGCCGTAAGATATTCTAAGTTGCCGTACGATGTTTAAATGACTCGGAGAAATTTATTAGCTTTAGTATGGAATTTCAAGGTTTCGTACGGTGTTGTTAGGTGTTCTTAGGAGTTTTAAGGCGTCCTAAGTTATACGAGCGTGCTTTTAAAGGTGCTAATGTGCATACAGTGTCGTAAGATGTCCTAAGTTGTCGTACGATGTTCAAAGGACTTCGACGATTTCATTAGGTTTATTATGGAGTTTTAAGGTTTCGTACGGTGTTGTTAGGTGTTCTTAGGAGTTTTAAGGCGTCCTAAGTTATACGAACGTACTTTTCAAGGTGCTAATGTGCATAC
The DNA here is from genome assembly GCA_030867185.1 of Tagetes erecta. Lineage (NCBI taxonomy): Eukaryota > Viridiplantae > Streptophyta > Magnoliopsida > Asterales > Asteraceae > Tagetes > Tagetes erecta. Next base: position 17,918,073 of record CM061497.1, on the reverse strand, counting down.
AGTGTCGTAAGATGTCCTAAGTTGTCGGGCGATGTTCAAAAGACTCGGACGAATTCATTAGGTGTATTATGGAGTTTTAAGTTTACGTACGGTACTGTAAGGTGTTGTTAGGAGTTGTGTGGCGTTGTACATTATACCAACATGCTTTTCAAGGTGCGAATGTGGCATACAGAGCCGTAAGATATTCTAAGTTGCCGTACGATGTTTAAATGACTCGGAGGAATTTATTAGCTTTAGTATGGAATTTTAAGGTTTCGTACGGTGTTGTTAGGTGTTCTTAGGAGTTTTAAGGCGTCCTAAGTTATACGAACGTGCTTTTAAAGGTGCTAATGTGCATACAGTGTCGTAAGATGTCCTAAGTTGTCGTACGATGTTCAAAGGACTTCGACGATTTCATTAGGTTTATTATGGAATTTTAAGGTTTCTTACGGTGTTGGTAGGTGTTCTTAGGAGTTTTAAGGCGTCCTAAGTTATACGAACGTGCTTTTCAATGTGCTTATGTGCATACAGTGTCGTAAGATGTCCTAAGTTGTCGTACGATGTTCAAAGGACTTCGACGATTTCATTAGGTTTATTATGGAGTTTTAATGTTTCGTACGGTGTTGTTAGGTGTTCTTAGGAGTTTTAAGGCGTCCTAAGTTATACGAACGTGCTTTTCAAGGTGTTAATGTGCATACAGTTTCGTAAGATGTCCTAAGTTGTCGGGCATTGTTCAAAAGACTCGGACGAATTCATTAGGTGTATTATGGAGTTTTAAGTTTACGTACGGTACTGTAAGGTGTTGTTAGGAGTTGTGTGGCGTTGTACATTATACCAACATGCTTTTCAAGGTGCGAATATGGCATACAGAGCCGTAAGATACTCTAAGTTGTCGTACGATGTTTAAATGACTCGGAGGAATTTATTAGCTTTATTATGAAATTTTATAGTTTCGTACCGTGATGTAAGGTGTTGTTAGGAGTTTTAAGGCGTCCTAAGTTATACGAACGTGCTTTTCAATGTGCTTATGTGCATACAGTGTCGTAAGATGTCCTAAGTTGTCGTACGATGTTCAAAGGACTTCGACGATTTCATTAGGTTTATTATGGAGTTTTAATGTTTCGTACGGTGTTGTTAGGTGTTCTTAGGAGTTTTAAGGCGTCCTAAGTTATACGAACGTGCTTTTCAAGGTGCTAATGTGCATACAGTGTCGTAAGATGTCCTAAGTTGTCGGGCGATGTTCAAAAGACTCGGACGAATTCATTAGGTGTATTATGGAGTTTTAAGTTTACGTACGGTACTGTAAGGTGTTGTTAGGAGTTGTGTGGCGTTGTACATTATACCAACATGCTTTTCAAGGTGCGAATGTGGCATACAGAGCCGTAAGATATTCTAAGTTGCCGTACGATGTTTAAATGACTCGGAGGAATTTATTAGCTTTAGTATGGAATTTTAATGTTTCGTACGGTGTTGTTAGGTGTTCTTAGGAGTTTTAAGGCGTCCTAAGTTATACGAACGTGCTTTTAAAGGTGCTAATGTGCATACAGTGTCGTAAGATGTCCTAAGTTGTCGTACGATGTTCAAAGGACTTCGACGATTTCATTAGGTTTATTATGGAGTTTTAATGTTTCGTACGGTGTTGTTAGGTGTTCTTAGGAGTTTTAAGGCGTCCTAAGTTATACGAACGTGCTTTTCAAGGTGCTAATGTGCATACAGTGTCGTAAGATGTCCTAAGTTGTCGGGCGATGTTCAAAAGACTCGGACGAATTCATTAGGTGTATTATGGAGTTTTAAGTTTACGTACGGTACTGTAAGGTGTTGTTAGGAGTTGTGTGGCGTTGTACATTATACCAACATGCTTTTCAAGGTGCGAATGTGGCATACAGAGCCGTAAGATATTCTAAGTTGCCGTACGATGTTTAAATGACTCGGAGGAATTTATTAGCTTTAGTATGGAATTTTAATGTTTCGTACGGTGTTGTTAGGTGTTCTTAGGAGTTTTAAGGCGTCCTAAGTTATACGAACGTGCTTTTAAAGGTGCTAATGTGCATACAGTGTCGTAAGATGTCCTAAGTTGTCGTACGATGTTCAAAGGACTTCGACGATTTCATTAGGTTTATTATGGAGTTTTAAGGTTTCGTACGGTGTTGTTAGGTGTTTTAGGAGTTTTAAGGCGTCCTAAGTTATACGAACGTGCTTTTCAAGGTGCTAATGTGCATACAGAGTCATAAGATGTCCTAAGTTGTCGTACGATGTTCAAAGGACTTCGACGATTTCATTAGGTTTATTATGGAATTTTAAGGTTTCTTACGGTGTTGTTAGGTGTTCTTAGGAGTTTTAAGGCGTCCTAAGTTATACGAACGTGCTTTTAAAGGTGCTAATGTGCATACAGTGTCGTAAGATGTCCTAAGTTGTCGTACGATGTTCAAAGGACTTCGACGATTTCATTAGGTTTATTATGGAGTTTTAAGGTTTCGTACGGTGTTGTTAGGTGTTTTAGGAGTTTTAAGGCGTCCTAAGTTATACGAACGTGCTTTTCAAGGTGCTAATGTGCATACAGAGTCATAAGATGTCCTAAGTTGTCGTACGATGTTCAAAGGACTTCGACGATTTCATTAGGTTTATTATGGAATTTTAAGGTTTCTTACGGTGTTGTTAGGTGTTCTTAGGAGTTTTAAGGCGTCCTAAGTTATACGAACGTGCTTTTCAAGGTGCTTATGTGCATACAGTGTCGTAAGATGTCCTAAGTTGTCGTACGATGTTCAAAGGACTTCGACGATTTCATTAGGTTTATTATGGAGTTTTAATGTTTCGTACGGTGTTGTTAGGTGTTCTTAGGAGTTTTAAGGCGTCCTAAGTTATACGAACGTGCTTTTCAAGGTGCTAATGTGCATACAGTGTCGTAAGATGTCCTAAGTTGTCGGGTGATGTTCAAAAGACTCGGACGAATTCATTAGGTGTATTATGGAGTTTTAAGTTTACGTACGATACTGTAAGGTGTTGTTAGGAGTTGTGTGGCGTTGTACATTATACCAACATGCTTTTCAAGGTGCGAATATGGCATACAGAGCCGTAAGATATTCTAAGTTGTCGTACGATGTTTAAATGACTCGGAGGAATTTATTAGCTTTATTATGAAATTTTAAAGTTTCGTACCGTGATGTAAGGTGTTGTTAGGAGTTTTAAGGCGTCCTAAGTTATACGAGCGTGCTTTTCAAGGTGCTAATGTGCATACAGAGTCGTAAGATGTCCTAAGTTGTCGTACGATGTTCAAAGGACTTCGACGATTTCATTAGGTTTATTATGGAGTTTTAAGGTTTCGTACGGTGTTGTTAGGTGTTCTTAGGAGTTTTAAGGCGTCCTAAGTTATACGAACGTGCTTTTCAAGGTGCTAATGTGCATACAGTGTCGTAAGATGTCCTAAGTTGTCGGGCGATGTTCAAAAGACTCGGACGAATTCATTAGGTGTATTATGGAGTTTTAAGTTTACGTACGGTACTGTAAGGTGTTGTTAGGAGTTGTGTGGCGTTGTACATTATACCAACATGCTTTTCAAGGTGCGAATGTGGCATACAGAGCCGTAAGATATTCTAAGTTGCCGTACGATGTTTAAATGACTCGGAGAAATTTATTAGCTTTAGTATGGAATTTCAAGGTTTCGTACGGTGTTGTTAGGTGTTCTTAGGAGTTTTAAGGCGTCCTAAGTTATACGAGCGTGCTTTTAAAGGTGCTAATGTGCATACAGTGTCGTAAGATGTCCTAAGTTGTCGTACGATGTTCAAAGGACTTCGACGATTTCATTAGGTTTATTATGGAGTTTTAAGGTTTCGTACGGTGTTGTTAGGTGTTCTTAGGAGTTTTAAGGCGTCCTAAGTTATACGAACGTACTTTTCAAGGTGCTAATGTGCATACAGTGTCGTAAGATGTCCTAAGTTGTCGGGCGATGTTCAAAAGACTCGGACGAATTCATTAGGTGTATTATGGAGTTTTAAGTTTATGTACGGTACTGTAAGGTGTTGTTAGGAGTTGTGTGGCGTTGTACTTTATACCAACATGCTTTTCAAGGTGCGAATGTGGCATACAGAGCCGTAAGATATTCTAAGTTGCCGTACGATGTTTAAATGACTCGGAGGAATTTATTAGCTTTAGTATGGAATTTTAAGGTTTCGTACGGTGTTGTTAGGTATTCTCAGGAGTTTTAAGGCGTCCTAAGTTATACGAACGTGCTTTTAAAGGTGCTAATGTGCATACAGTGTCGTAAGATGTCCTAAGTTGTCGTACGATGTTCAAAGGACTTCGACGATTTCATTAGGTTTATTATGGAGTTTTAAGGTTTCGTACGGTGTTGTTAGGTGTTCTTAGGAGTTTTAAGGCGTCCTAAGTTATACGAACGTGCTTTTAAAGGTGCTAATGTGCATACAGTGTCGTAAGATGTCCTAAGTTGTCGGGCGATGTTTAAAAGACTCGGACGAATTCATTAGGTGTATTATGGAGTTTTAAGTTTACGTACGGTACTGTAAGGTGTTGTTAGGAGTTGTGTGGCGTTGTACATTATACCAACATGCTTTTCAAGGTGCGAATGTGGCATACAGAGCCGTAAGATATTCTAAGTTGCCGTACGATGTTTAAATGACTCGGAGGAATTTATTAGCTTTAGTATGGAATTTTAAGGTTTCGTACGGTGTTGTTAGGTGTTCTTAGGAGTTTTAAGGCGTCCTAAGTTATACGAACGTGCTTTTAAAGGTGCTAATGTGCATACAGTGTCGTAAGATGTCCTAAGTTGTCGTACGATGTTCAAAGGACTTCGACGATTTCATTAGGTTTATTATGGAGTTTTAATGTTTCGTACGGTGTTGTTAGGTGTTCTTAGGAGTTTTAAGGCGTCCTAAGTTATACGAACGTGCTTTTCAAGGTGCTAATGTGCATACAGTGTCGTAAGATGTCCTAAGTTGTCGGGCGATGTTCAAAAGACTCGGACGAATTCATTAGGTGTATTATGGAGTTTTAAGTTTACGTACGGTACTGTAAGGTGTTGTTAGGAGTTGTGTGGCGTTGTACATTATACCAACATGCTTTTCAAGGTGCGAATGTGGCATACAGAGCCGTAAGATATTCTAAGTTGCCGTACGATGTTTAAATGACTCGGAGGAATTTATTAGCTTTAGTATGGAATTTTAATGTTTCGTACGGTGTTGTTAGGTGTTCTTAGGAGTTTTAAGGCGTCCTAAGTTATACGAACGTGCTTTTAAAGGTGCTAATGTGCATACAGTGTCGTAAGATGTCCTAAGTTGTCGTACGATGTTCAAAGGACTTCGACGATTTCATTAGGTTTATTATGGAGTTTTAAGGTTTCGTACGGTGTTGTTAGGTGTTTTAGGAGTTTTAAGGCGTCCTAAGTTATACGAACGTGCTTTTCAAGGTGCTAATGTGCATACAGAGTCATAAGATGTCCTAAGTTGTCGTACGATGTTCAAAGGACTTCGACGATTTCATTAGGTTTATTATGGAATTTTAAGGTTTCTTACGGTGTTGTTAGGTGTTCTTAGGAGTTTTAAGGCGTCCTAAGTTATACGAACGTGCTTTTAAAGGTGCTAATGTGCATACAGTGTCGTAAGATGTCCTAAGTTGTCGTACGATGTTCAAAGGACTTCGACGATTTCATTAGGTTTATTATGGAGTTTTAAGGTTTCGTACGGTGTTGTTAGGTGTTTTAGGAGTTTTAAGGCGTCCTAAGTTATACGAACGTGCTTTTCAAGGTGCTAATGTGCATACAGAGTCATAAGATGTCCTAAGTTGTCGTACGATGTTCAAAGGACTTCGACGATTTCATTAGGTTTATTATGGAATTTTAAGGTTTCTTACGGTGTTGTTAGGTGTTCTTAGGAGTTTTAAGGCGTCCTAAGTTATACGAACGTGCTTTTCAAGGTGCTTATGTGCATACAGTGTCGTAAGATGTCCTAAGTTGTCGTACGATGTTCAAAGGACTTCGACGATTTCATTAGGTTTATTATGGAGTTTTAATGTTTCGTACGGTGTTGTTAGGTGTTCTTAGGAGTTTTAAGGCGTCCTAAGTTATACGAACGTGCTTTTCAAGGTGCTAATGTGCATACAGTGTCGTAAGATGTCCTAAGTTGTCGGGTGATGTTCAAAAGACTCGGACGAATTCATTAGGTGTATTATGGAGTTTTAAGTTTACGTACGATACTGTAAGGTGTTGTTAGGAGTTGTGTGGCGTTGTACATTATACCAACATGCTTTTCAAGGTGCGAATATGGCATACAGAGCCGTAAGATATTCTAAGTTGTCGTACGATGTTTAAATGACTCGGAGGAATTTATTAGCTTTATTATGAAATTTTAAAGTTTCGTACCGTGATGTAAGGTGTTGTTAGGAGTTTTAAGGCGTCCTAAGTTATACGAGCGTGCTTTTCAAGGTGCTAATGTGCATACAGAGTCGTAAGATGTCCTAAGTTGTCGTACGATGTTCAAAGGACTTCGACGATTTCATTAGGTTTATTATGGAGTTTTAAGGTTTCGTACGGTGTTGTTAGGTGTTCTTAGGAGTTTTAAGGCGTCCTAAGTTATACGAACGTGCTTTTCAAGGTGCTAATGTGCATACAGTGTCGTAAGATGTCCTAAGTTGTCGGGCGATGTTCAAAAGACTCGGACGAATTCATTAGGTGTATTATGGAGTTTTAAGTTTACGTACGGTACTGTAAGGTGTTGTTAGGAGTTGTGTGGCGTTGTACATTATACCAACATGCTTTTCAAGGTGCGAATGTGGCATACAGAGCCGTAAGATATTCTAAGTTGCCGTACGATGTTTAAATGACTCGGAGAAATTTATTAGCTTTAGTATGGAATTTCAAGGTTTCGTACGGTGTTGTTAGGTGTTCTTAGGAGTTTTAAGGCGTCCTAAGTTATACGAGCGTGCTTTTAAAGGTGCTAATGTGCATACAGTGTCGTAAGATGTCCTAAGTTGTCGTACGATGTTCAAAGGACTTCGACGATTTCATTAGGTTTATTATGGAGTTTTAAGGTTTCGTACGGTGTTGTTAGGTGTTCTTAGGAGTTTTAAGGCGTCCTAAGTTATACGAACGTACTTTTCAAGGTGCTAATGTGCATACAGTGTCGTAAGATGTCCTAAGTTGTCGGGCGATGTTCAAAAGACTCGGACGAATTCATTAGGTGTATTATGGAGTTTTAAGTTTATGTACGGTACTGTAAGGTGTTGTTAGGAGTTGTGTGGCGTTGTACTTTATACCAACATGCTTTTCAAGGTGCGAATGTGGCATACAGAGCCGTAAGATATTCTAAGTTGCCGTACGATGTTTAAATGACTCGGAGGAATTTATTAGCTTTAGTATGGAATTTTAAGGTTTCGTACGGTGTTGTTAGGTATTCTCAGGAGTTTTAAGGCGTCCTAAGTTATACGAACGTGCTTTTAAAGGTGCTAATGTGCATACAGTGTCGTAAGATGTCCTAAGTTGTCGTACGATGTTCAAAGGACTTCGACGATTTCATTAGGTTTATTATGGAGTTTTAAGGTTTCGTACGGTGTTGTTAGGTGTTCTTAGGAGTTTTAAGGCGTCCTAAGTTATACGAACGTGCTTTTAAAGGTGCTAATGTGCATACAGTGTCGTAAGATGTCCTAAGTTGTCGGGCGATGTTTAAAAGACTCGGACGAATTCATTAGGTGTATTATGGAGTTTTAAGTTTACGTACGGTACTGTAAGGTGTTGTTAGGAGTTGTGTGGCGTTGTACATTATACCAACATGCTTTTCAAGGTGCGAATGTGGCATACAGAGCCGTAAGATATTCTAAGTTGCCGTACGATGTTTAAATGACTCGGAGGAATTTATTAGCTTTAGTATGGAATTTTAATGTTTCGTACGGTGTTGTTAGGTGTTCTTAGGAGTTTTAAGGCGTCCTAAGTTATACGAACGTGCTTTTAAAGGTGCTAATGTGCATACAGTGTCGTAAGATGTCCTAAGTTGTCGTACGATGTTCAAAGGACTTCGACGATTTCATTAGGTTTATTATGGAGTTTTAAGGTTTCGTACGGTGTTGTTAGGTGTTTTAGGAGTTTTAAGGCGTCCTAAGTTATACGAACGTGCTTTTCAAGGTGCTAATGTGCATACAGAGTCGTAAGATGTCCTAAGTTGTCGTACGATGTTCAAAGGACTTCGACGATTTCATTAGGTTTATTATGGAATTTTAAGGTTTCTTACGGTGTTGTTAGATGTTCTTAGGAGTTTTAAGGCGTCCTAAGTTATACGAACGTGCTTTTCAAGGTGCTTATGTGCATACAGTGTCGTAAGATGTCCTAAGTTGCCGTACGATGTTCAAAGGACTTCGACGATTTCATTAGGTTTATTATGGAGTTTTAATGTTTCGTACGGTGTTGTTAGGTGTTCTTAGGAGTTTTAAGGCGTCCTAAGTTATACGAACGTGCTTTTCAAGGTGCTAATGTGCATACAGTGTCGTAAGATGTCCTAAGTTGTCGGGTGATGTTCAAAAGACTCGGACGAATTCATTAGGTGTATTATGGAGTTTTAAGTTTACGTACGATACTGTAAGGTGTTGTTAGGAGTTGTGTGGCGTTGTACATTATACCAACATGCTTTTCAAGGTGCGAATGTGGCATACAGAGCCGTAAGATATTCTAAGTTGCCGTACGATGTTTAAATGACTCGGAGGAATTTATTAGCTTTAGTATGGAATTTTAATGTTTCGTACGGTGTTGTTAGGTGTTCTTAGGAGTTTTAAGGCGTCCTAAGTTATACGAACGTGCTTTTAAAGGTGCTAATGTGCATACAGTGTCGTAAGATGTCCTAAGTTGTCGTACGATGTTCAAAGGACTTCGACGATTTCATTAGGTTTATTATGGAGTTTTAAGGTTTCGTACGGTGTTGTTAGGTGTTTTAGGAGTTTTAAGGCGTCCTAAGTTATACGAACGTGCTTTTCAAGGTGCTAATGTGCATACAGAGTCGTAAGATGTCCTAAGTTGTCGTACGATGTTCAAAGGACTTCGACGATTTCATTAGGTTTATTATGGAATTTTAAGGTTTCTTACGGTGTTGTTAGGTGTTCTTAGGAGTTTTAAGGCGTCCTAAGTTATACGAACGTGCTTTTCAAGGTGCTTATGTGCATACAGTGTCGTAAGATGTCCTAAGTTGCCGTACGATGTTCAAAGGACTTCGACGATTTCATTAGGTTTATTATGGAGTTTTAATGTTTCGTACGGTGTTGTTAGGTGTTCTTAGGAGTTTTAAGGCGTCCTAAGTTATACGAACGTGCTTTTCAAGGTGCTAATGTGCATACAGTGTCGTAAGATGTCCTAAGTTGTCGGGTGATGTTCAAAAGACTCGGACGAATTCATTAGGTGTATTATGGAGTTTTAAGTTTACGTACGGTACTGTAAGGTGTTGTTAGGAGTTGTGTGGCGTTGTACATTATACCAACATGCTTTTCAAGGTGCGAATGTGGCATACAGAGCCGTAAGATATTCTAAGTTGCCGTACGATGTTTAAATGACTCGGAGGAATTTATTAGCTTTAGTATGGAATTTTAATGTTTCGTACGGTGTTGTTAGGTGTTCTTAGGAGTTTTAAGGCGTCCTAAGTTATACGAACGTGCTTTTAAAGGTGCTAATGTGCATACAGTGTCGTAAGATGTCCTAAGTTGTCGTACGATGTTCAAAGGACTTCGACGATTTCATTAGGTTTATTATGGAGTTTTAAGGTTTCGTACGGTGTTGTTAGGTGTTTTAGGAGTTTTAAGGCGTCCTAAGTTATACGAACGTGCTTTTCAAGGTGCTAATGTGCATACAGAGTCGTAAGATGTCCTAAGTTGTCGTACGATGTTCAAAGGACTTCGACGATTTCATTAGGTTTATTATGGAATTTTAAGGTTTCTTACGGTGTTGTTAGGTGTTCTTAGGAGTTTTAAGGCGTCCTAAGTTATACGAACGTGCTTTTCAAGGTGCTTATGTGCATACAGTGTCGTAAGATGTCCTAAGTTGTCGTACGATGTTCAAAGGACTTCGACGATTTCATTAGGTTTATTATGGAGTTTTAATGTTTCGTACGGTGTTGTTAGGTGTTCTTAGGAGTTTTAAGGCGTCCTAAGTTATACGAACGTGCTTTTCAAGGTGCTAATGTGCATACAGTGTCGTAAGATGTCCTAAGTTGTCGGGTGATGTTCAAAAGACTCGGACGAATTCATTAGGTGTATTATGGAGTTTTAAGTTTACGTACGATACTGTAAGGTGTTGTTAGGAGTTGTGTGGCGTTGTACATTATACCAACATGCTTTTCAAGGTGCGAATATGGCATACAGAGCCGTAAGATATTCTAAGTTGTCGTACGATGTTTAAATGACTCGGAGGAATTTATTAGCTTTATTATGAAATTTTAAAGTTTCGTACCGTGATGTAAGGTGTTGTTAGGAGTTTTAAGGCGTCCTAAGTTATACGAGCGTGCTTTTCAAGGTGCTAATGTGCATACAGAGTCGTAAGATGTCCTAAGTTGTCGTACGATGTTCAAAGGACTTCGACGATTTCATTAGGTTTATTATGGAGTTTTAAGGTTTCGTACGGTGTTGTTAGGTGTTCTTAGGAGTTTTAAGGCGTCCTAAGTTATACGAACGTGCTTTTCAAGGTGCTAATGTGCATACAGTGTCGTAAGATGTCCTATGTTGTCGGGCGATGTTCAAAAGACTCGGACGAATTCATTAGGTGTATTATGGAGTTTTAAGTTTACGTACGGTACTGTAAGGTGTTGTTAGGAGTTGTGTGGCGTTGTACATTATACCAACATGCTTTTCAAGGTGCGAATGTGGCATACAGAGCCGTAAGATATTCTAAGTTGCCGTACGATGTTTAAATGACTCGGAGAAATTTATTAGCTTTAGTATGGAATTTCAAGGTTTCGTACGGTGTTGTTAGGTGTTCTTAGGAGTTTTAAGGCGTCCTAAGTTATACGAGCGTGCTTTTAAAGGTGCTAATGTGCATACAGTGTCGTAAGATGTCCTAAGTTGTCGTACGATGTTCAAAGGACTTCGACGATTTCATTAGGTTTATTATGGAGTTTTAAGGTTTCGTACGGTGTTGTTAGGTGTTCTTAGGAGTTTTAAGGCGTCCTAAGTTATACGAACGTACTTTTCAAGGTGCTAATGTGCATACAGTGTCGTAAGATGTCCTAAGTTGTCGGGCGATGTTCAAAAGACTCGGACGAATTCATTAGGTGTATTATGGAGTTTTAAGTTTATGTACGGTACTGTAAGGTGTTGTTAGGAGTTGTGTGGCGTTGTACATTATACCAACATGCTTTTCAAGGTGCGAATGTGGCATACAGAGCCGTAAGATATTCTAAGTTGCCGTACGATGTTTAAATGACTCGGAGGAATTTATTAGCTTTAGTATGGAATTTTAAGGTTTCGTACGGTGTTGTTAGGTATTCTCAGGAGTTTTAAGGCGTCCTAAGTTATACGAACGTGCTTTTAAAGGTGCTAATGTGCATACAGTGTCGTAAGATGTCCTAAGTTGTCGTACGATGTTCAAAGGACTTCGACGATTTCATTAGGTTTATTATGGAGTTTTAAGGTTTCGTACGGTGTTGTTAGGTGTTCTTAGGAGTTTTAAGGCGTCCTAAGTTATACGAACGTGCTTTTAAAGGTGCTAATGTGCATACAGTGTCGTAAGATGTCCTAAGTTGTCGGGCGATGTTTAAAAGACTCGGACGAATTCATTAGGTGTATTATGGAGTTTTAAGTTTACGTACGGTACTGTAAGGTGTTGTTAGGAGTTGTGTGGCGTTGTACATTATACCAACATGCTTTTCAAGGTGCGAATGTGGCATACAGAGCCGTAAGATATTCTAAGTTGCCGTACGATGTTTAAATGACTCGGAGGAATTTATTAGCTTTAGTATGGAATTTTAATGTTTCGTACGGTGTTGTTAGGTGTTCTTAGGAGTTTTAAGGCGTCCTAAGTTATACGAACGTGCTTTTAAAGGTGCTAATGTGCATACAGTGTCGTAAGATGTCCTAAGTTGTCGTACGATGTTCAAAGGACTTCGACGATTTCATTAGGTTTATTATGGAGTTTTAAGGTTTCGTACGGTGTTGTTAGGTGTTTTAGGAGTTTTAAGGCGTCCTAAGTTATACGAACGTGCTTTTCAAGGTGCTAATGTGCATACAGAGTCGTAAGATGTCCTAAGTTGTCGTACGATGTTCAAAGGACTTCGACGATTTCATTAGGTTTATTATGGAATTTTAAGGTTTCTTACGGTGTTGTTAGGTGTTCTTAGGAGTTTTAAGGCGTCCTAAGTTATACGAACGTGCTTTTCAAGGTGCTTATGTGCATACAGTGTCGTAAGATGTCCTAAGTTGCCGTACGATGTTCAAAGGACTTCGACGATTTCATTAGGTTTATTATGGAGTTTTAATGTTTCGTACGGTGTTGTTAGGTGTTCTTAGGAGTTTTAAGGCGTCCTAAGTTATACGAACGTGCTTTTCAAGGTGCTAATGTGCATACAGTGTCGTAAGATGTCCTAAGTTGTCGGGTGATGTTCAAAAGACTCGGACGAATTCATTAGGTGTATTATGGAGTTTTAAGTTTACGTACGATACTGTAAGGTGTTGTTAGGAGTTGTGTGGCGTTGTACATTATACCAACATGCTTTTCAAGGTGCGAATATGGCATACAGACCCGTAAGATATTCTAAGTTGTCGTACGATGTTTAAATGACTCGGAGGAATTTATTAGCTTTATTATGAAATTTTAAAGTTTCGTACCGTGATGTAAGGTGTTGTTAGGAGTTTTAAGGCGTCCTAAGTTATACGAGCGTGCTTTTCAAGGTGCTAATGTGCATACAGAGTCGTAAGATGTCCTAAGTTGTCGTACGATGTTCAAAGGACTTCGACGATTTCATTAGGTTTATTATGGAGTTTTAAGGTTTCGTACGGTGTTGTTAGGTGTTCTTAGGAGTTTTAAGGCGTCCTAAGTTATACGAACGTGCTTTTCAAGGTGCTAATGTGCATACAGTGTCGTAAGATGTCCTAAGTTGTCGGGCGATGTTCAAAAGACTCGGACGAATTCATTAGGTGTATTATGGAGTTTTAAGTTTACGTACGGTACTGTAAGGTGTTGTTAGGAGTTGTGTGGCGTTGTACATTATACCAACACGCTTTTCAAGGTGCGAATGTGGCATACAGAGCCGTAAGATATTCAAAGTTGCCGTACGATGTTTAAATGACTCGGAGGAATTTATTAGGTTTATTATGGAATTTTAAGGTTTCTTACGGTGTTGTTAGGTGTTCTTAGGAGTTTTAAGGCGTCCTAAGTTATACGAACGTGCTTTTAAAGGTGCTAATGTGCATACAGTGTCGTAAGATGTCCTAAGTTGTCGTACGATGTTCAAAGGACTTCGACGATTTCATTAGGTTTATTATGGAGTTTTAAGGTTTCGTACGGTGTTGTTAGGTGTTTTAGGAGTTTTAAGGCGTCCTAAGTTATACGAACGTGCTTTTCAAGGTGCTAATGTGCATACAGTGTCGTAAGATGTCCTAAGTTGTCGGGCAATGTTCAAAAGACTCGGACGAATTCATTAGGTGTATTATGGAGTTTTAAGTTTACGTACGGTACTGTAAGGTGTTGTTAGGAGTTGTGTGGCGTTGTACATTATACCAACATGCTTTTCAAGGTGCGAATGTGGCATACAGAGCCGTAAGATATTCTAAGTTGCCGTACGATGTTTAAATGACTCGGAGAAATTTATTAGCTTTAGTATGGAATTTCAAGGTTTCGTACGGTGTTGTTAGGTGTTCTTAGGAGTTTTAAGGCGTCCTAAGTTATACGAGCGTGCTTTTAAAGGTGCTAATGTGCATACAGTGTCGTAAGATGTCCTAAGTTGTCGTACGATGTTCAAAGGACTTCGACGATTTCATTAGGTTTATTATGGAGTTTTAAGGTTTCGTACGGTGTTGTTAGGTGTTCTTAGGAGTTTTAAGGCGTCCTAAGTTATACGAACGTACTTTTCAAGGTGCTACTGTGCATACAGTGTCGTAAGATGTCCTAAGTTGTCGGGCGATGTTCAAAAGACTCGGACGAATTCATTAGGTGTATTATGGAGTTTTAAGTTTATGTACGGTACTGTAAGGTGTTGTTAGGAGTTGTGTGGCGTTGTACATTATACCAACATGCTTTTCAAGGTGCGAATGTGGCATACAGAGCCGTAAGATATTCTAAGTTGCCGTACGATGTTTAAATGACTCGGAGGAATTTATTAGCTTTAGTATGGAATTTTAAGGTTTCGTACGGTGTTGTTAGGTATTCTCAGGAGTTTTAAGGCGTCCTAAGTTATACGAACGTGCTTTTAAAGGTGCTAATGTGCATACAGTGTCGTAAGATGTCCTAAGTTGTCGTACGATGTTCAAAGGACTTCGACGATTTCATTAGGTTTATTATGGAGTTTTAAGGTTTCGTACGGTGTTGTTAGGTGTTCTTAGGAGTTTTAAGGCGTCCTAAGTTATACGAACGTGCTTTTCAAGGTGCTAATGTGCATACAGTGTCGTAAGATGACCTAAGTTGTCGGGCGATGTTCAAAAGACTCGGACGAATTCATTAGGTGTATTATGGAGTTTTAAGTTTACGTACGGTACTGTAAGGTGTTGTTAGGAGTTGTGTGGCGTTGTACATTATACCAACATGCTTTTCAAGGTGCGAATGTGGCATACAGAGCCGTAAGATATTCTAAGTTGCCGTACGATGTTTAAATGACTCGGAGGAATTTATTAGCTTTAGTATGGAATTTTAAGGTTTCGTACGGTGTTGTTAGGTATTCTTAGGAGTTTTAAGGCGTCCTAAGTTATACTAACGTGCTTTTAAAGGTGCTAATGTGCATACAGTGTCGTAAGATGTCCTAAGTTGTCGTACGATGTTCAAAGGACTTCGACGATTTCATTAGGTTTATTATGGAGTTTTAAGGTTTCGTACGGTGTTGTTAGGTGTTCTTAGGAGTTTTAAGGCGTCCTAAGTTATACGAACGTGCTTTTCAAGGTGCTAATGTGCATACAGTGTCGTAAGATGACCTAAGTTGTCGGGCGATGTTCAAAAGACTCGGACGAATTCATTAGGTGTATTATGGAGTTTTAAGTTTACGTACGGTACTGTAAGGTGTTGTTAGGAGTTGTGTGGCGTTGTACATTATACCAACATGCTTTTCAAGGTGCGAATGTGGCATACAGAGCCGTAAGATATTCTAAGTTGTCGTACGATGTTTAAATGACTCGGAGGAATTTATTAGCTTTAGTATGGAATTTTAAGGTTTCGTACGGTGTTGTTAGGTGTTCTTAGGAGTTTTAAGGCGTCCTAAGTTATACGAACTTGTTTTTCAAGGTGCTAATGTGCATACAGTGTCGTAAGATGTCCTAAGTTGTCTGGCGATGTTCAAAAGACTCGGACGAATTCATTAGGTGTATTATGGAGTTTTAAGTTTTCGTACGGTACTGTAAGGTGTTGTTAGGAGTTGTGTGGCGTTGTACATTATACCAACATGTTTTTCAAGGTGCGAATATGGCATACAGAGCCGTAAGATATTCTAAGTTGTCGTACGATGTTTAAATGACTCGGAGGAATTTATTAGCTTTATTATGAAATTTTAAAGTTTCGTACCGAGATGTAAGGTGTTGTTAGGTGTTTTAAGGCGTCCTAAGTTATACGAGCGTGCTTTTCAAGGTGCTAATGTGCATACAGAGTCGTAAGATGTCCTAAGTTGTCGTACGATGTTCAAAGGACTTCGACGATTTCATTAGGTTTATTATGGAGTTTTAAGGTTTCGTACGGTGTTGTTAGGTGTTCTTAGGAGTTTTAAGGCGTCCTAAGTTATACGAACGTGCTTTTCAAGGTGCTAATGTGCATACAGTGTCGTAAGATGTCCTAAGTTGTCGGGCGATGTTCAAAAGACTCGGACGAATTCATTAGGTGTATTATGGAGTTTTATGTTTAAGTACGGTACTGTAAGGTGTTGTTAGGAGTTGTGTGGCGTTGTACATTATACCAACATGCTTTTCAAGGTGCGAATGTGGCATACAGAGCCGTAAGATATTCTAAGTTGCCGTACGATGTTTAAATGACTCGGAGGAATTTATTAGGTTTATTATGGAATTTTAAGGTTTCTTACGGTGTTGTTAGGTGTTCTTAGGAGTTTTAAGGCGTCCTAAGTTATACGAACGTGCTTTTAAAGGTGCTAATGTGCATACAGTGTCGTAAGATGTCCTAAGTTGTCGTACGATGTTCAAAGGACTTCGACGATTTCATTAGGTTTATTATGGAGTTTTAAGGTTTCGTACGGTGTTGTTAGGTGTTTTAGGAGTTTTAAGGCGTCCTAAGTTATACGAACGTGCTTTTCAAGGTGCTAATGTGCATACAGTGTCGTAAGATGTCCTAAGTTGTCGGGCAATGTTCAAAAGACTCGGACGAATTCATTAGGTGTATTATGGAGTTTTAAGTTTACGTACGGTACTGTAAGGTGTTGTTAGGAGTTGTGTGGCGTTGTACATTATACCAACATGCTTTTCAAGGTGCGAATGTGGCATACAGAGCCGTAAGATATTCTAAGTTGCCGTACGATGTTTAAATGACTCGGAGAAATTTATTAGCTTTAGTATGGAATTTCAAGGTTTCGTACGGTGTTGTTAGGTGTTCTTAGGAGTTTTAAGGCGTCCTAAGTTATACGAGCGTGCTTTTAAAGGTGCTAATGTGCATACAGTGTCGTAAGATGTCCTAAGTTGTCGTACGATGTTCAAAGGACTTCGACGATTTCATTAGGTTTATTATGGAGTTTTAAGGTTTCGTACGGTGTTGTTAGGTGTTCTTAGGAGTTTTAAGGCGTCCTAAGTTATACGAACGTACTTTTCAAGGTGCTACTGTGCATACAGTGTCGTAAGATGTCCTAAGTTGTCGGGCGATGTTCAAAAGACTCGGACGAATTCATTAGGTGTATTATGGAGTTTTAAGTTTATGTACGGTACTGTAAGGTGTTGTTAGGAGTTGTGTGGCGTTGTACATTATACCAACATGCTTTTCAAGGTGCGAATGTGGCATACAGAGCCGTAAGATATTCTAAGTTGCCGTACGATGTTTAAATGACTCGGAGGAATTTATTAGCTTTAGTATGGAATTTTAAGGTTTCGTACGGTGTTGTTAGGTATTCTCAGGAGTTTTAAGGCGTCCTAAGTTATACGAACGTGCTTTTAAAGGTGCTAATGTGCATACAGTGTCGTAAGATGTCCTAAGTTGTCGTACGATGTTCAAAGGACTTCGACGATTTCATTAGGTTTATTATGGAGTTTTAAGGTTTCGTACGGTGTTGTTAGGTGTTCTTAGGAGTTTTAAGGCGTCCTAAGTTATACGAACGTGCTTTTCAAGGTGCTAATGTGCATACAGTGTCGTAAGATGACCTAAGTTGTCGGGCGATGTTCAAAAGACTCGGACGAATTCATTAGGTGTATTATGGAGTTTTAAGTTTACGTACGGTACTGTAAGGTGTTGTTAGGAGTTGTGTGGCGTTGTACATTATACCAACATGCTTTTCAAGGTGCGAATGTGGCATACAGAGCCGTAAGATATTCTAAGTTGCCGTACGATGTTTAAATGACTCGGAGGAATTTATTAGCTTTAGTATGGAATTTTAAGGTTTCGTACGGTGTTGTTAGGTATTCTTAGGAGTTTTAAGGCGTCCTAAGTTATACTAACGTGCTTTTAAAGGTGCTAATGTGCATACAGTGTCGTAAGATGTCCTAAGTTGTCGTACGATGTTCAAAGGACTTCGACGATTTCATTAGGTTTATTATGGAGTTTTAAGGTTTCGTACGGTGTTGTTAGGTGTTCTTAGGAGTTTTAAGGCGTCCTAAGTTATACGAACGTGCTTTTCAAGGTGCTAATGTGCATACAGTGTCGTAAGATGACCTAAGTTGTCGGGCGATGTTCAAAAGACTCGGACGAATTCATTAGGTGTATTATGGAGTTTTAAGTTTACGTACGGTACTGTAAGGTGTTGTTAGGAGTTGTGTGGCGTTGTACATTATACCAACATGCTTTTCAAGGTGCGAATGTGGCATACAGAGCCGTAAGATATTCTAAGTTGTCGTACGATGTTTAAATGACTCGGAGGAATTTATTAGCTTTAGTATGGAATTTTAAGGTTTCGTACGGTGTTGTTAGGTGTTCTTAGGAGTTTTAAGGCGTCCTAAGTTATACGAACTTGTTTTTCAAGGTGCTAATGTGCATACAGTGTCGTAAGATGTCCTAAGTTGTCTGGCGATGTTCAAAAGACTCGGACGAATTCATTAGGTGTATTATGGAGTTTTAAGTTTTCGTACGGTACTGTAAGGTGTTGTTAGGAGTTGTGTGGCGTTGTACATTATACCAACATGTTTTTCAAGGTGCGAATATGGCATACAGAGCCGTAAGATATTCTAAGTTGTCGTACGATGTTTAAATGACTCGGAGGAATTTATTAGCTTTATTATGAAATTTTAAAGTTTCGTACCGAGATGTAAGGTGTTGTTAGGTGTTTTAAGGCGTCCTAAGTTATACGAGCGTGCTTTTCAAGGTGCTAATGTGCATACAGAGTCGTAAGATGTCCTAAGTTGTCGTACGATGTTCAAAGGACTTCGACGATTTCATTAGGTTTATTATGGAGTTTTAAGGTTTCGTACGGTGTTGTTAGGTGTTCTTAGGAGTTTTAAGGCGTCCTAAGTTATACGAACGTGCTTTTCAAGGTGCTAATGTGCATACAGTGTCGTAAGATGTCCTAAGTTGTCGGGCGATGTTCAAAAGACTCGGACGAATTCATTAGGTGTATTATGGAGTTTTATGTTTAAGTACGGTACTGTAAGGTGTTGTTAGGAGTTGTGTGGCGTTGTACATTATACCAACATGCTTTTCAAGGTGCGAATGTGGCATACAGAGCCGTAAGATATTCTAAGTTGCCGTACGATGTTTAAATGACTCGGAGGAATTTATTAGCTTTAGTATGGAATTTTAAGGTTTCGTACGGTGTTGTTAGGTGTTCTTAGGAGTTTTAAGGCGTCCTAAGTTATACGAACGTGCTTTTAAAGGTGCTAAAGTACATACAGTGTCGTAAGATGTCCTAAGTTGTCGTACGATGTTCAAAGGACTTCGACGATTTCATTAGGTTTATATGGAGTTTTAAGTTTCGTACGGTGTTGTTAGGTGTTCTTAGGAGTTTTAAGGCGTCCTAAGTTATACGAACGTGCTTTTCAAGGTGCTAATGTGCATACAGTGTCGTAAGATGTCCTAAGTTGTCGGGCGATGTTCAAAAGACTCGGACGAATTCATTAGGTGTATTATGGAGTTTTAAGTTTACGTACGGTACTGTAAGGTGTTGTTAGGAGTTGTGTGGCGTTGTACATTATACCAACATGCTTTTCAAGGTGCGAATGTGGCATACAGAGCCGTAAGATATTCTAAGTTGTCGTACGATGTTTAAATGACTCGGAGGAATTTATTAGCTTTAGTATGGAATTTTAAGGTTTCGTACGGTGTTGTTAGGTGTTCTTAGGAGTTTTAAGGCGTCCTAAGTTATACGAACTTGTTTTTCAAGGTGCTAATGTGCATACAGTGTCGTAAGATGTCCTAAGTTGTCTGGCGATGTTCAAAAGACTCGGACGAATTCATTAGGTGTATTATGGAGTTTTAAGTTTTCGTACGGTACTGTAAGGTGTTGTTAGGAGTTGTGTGGCGTTGTACATTATACCAACATGTTTTTCAAGGTGCGAATATGGCATACAGAGCCGTAAGATATTCTAAGTTGTCGTACGATGTTTAAATGACTCGGAGGAATTTATTAGCTTTATTATGAAATTTTAAAGTTTCGTACCGAGATGTAAGGTGTTGTTAGGTGTTTTAAGGCGTCCTAAGTTATACGAGCGTGCTTTTCAAGGTGCTAATGTGCATACAGAGTCGTAAGATGTCCTAAGTTGTCGTACGATGTTCAAAGGACTTCGACGATTTCATTAGGTTTATTATGGAGTTTTAAGGTTTCGTACGGTGTTGTTAGGTGTTCTTAGGAGTTTTAAGGCGTCCTAAGTTATACGAACGTGCTTTTCAAGGTGCTAATGTGCATACAGTGTCGTAAGATGTCCTAAGTTGTCGGGCGATGTTCAAAAGACTCGGACGAATTCATTAGGTGTATTATGGAGTTTTATGTTTAAGTACGGTACTGTAAGGTGTTGTTAGGAGTTGTGTGGCGTTGTACATTATACCAACATGCTTTTCAAGGTGCGAATGTGGCATACAGAGCCGTAAGATATTCTAAGTTGCCGTACGATGTTTAAATGACTCGGAGGAATTTATTAGCTTTAGTATGGAATTTTAAGGTTTCGTACGGTGTTGTTAGGTGTTCTTAGGAGTTTTAAGGCGTCCTAAGTTATACGAACGTGCTTTTAAAGGTGCTAAAGTACATACAGTGTCGTAAGATGTCCTAAGTTGTCGTACGATGTTCAAAGGACTTCGACGATTTCATTAGGTTTATATGGAGTTTTAAGTTTCGTACGGTGTTGTTAGGTGTTCTTAGGAGTTTTAAGGCGTCCTAAGTTATACGAACGTGCTTTTCAAGGTGCTAATGTGCATACAGTGTCGTAAGATGTCCTAAGTTGTCGGGCGATGTTCAAAAGACTCGGACGAATTCATTAGGTGTATTATGGAGTTTTAAGTTTACGTACGGTACTGTAAGGTGTTGTTAGGAGTTGTGTGGCGTTGTACATTATACCAACATGCTTTTCAAGGTGCGAATTTGGCATACAGAGCCGTAAGATATTCTAAGTTGCCGTACGATGTTTAAATGACTCGGAGGAATTTATTAGCTTTAGTATGGAATTTTAAGGTTTCATACGGTGTTGTTAGGTGTTCTTAGGAGTTTTAAGGCGTCCTAAGTTATACGAACGTGCTTTTCAAGGTGCTAATGTGTATACAGTGTCGTAAGATGTCCTAAGTTGTCTGGCGATGTTCAAAAGACTCGGACGAATTCATTAGGTGTATTATGGAGTTTTAAGTTTACGTACGGTACTTTAAGGTGTTGTTAGGAGTTGTGTGGCGTTGTACATTATACCAACATGCTTTTGAAGGTGCGAATATGGCATACAGAGCCGTAAGATATTCTAAGATGTCGTACGATGTTTAAATGACTCGGAGGAATTTATTAGCTTTATTATGAAATTTTAAAGTTTCGTACCGTGATGTAAGGTGTTGTTAGGTGTTTTAAGGCGTCCTAAGTTATACGAGCGTGCTTTTCAAGGTGCTAATGTGCATACAGAGTCGTAAGATGTCCTAAGTTGTCGTACGATGTTCAAAGGACTTCGACGATTTCATTAGGTTTATTATGGAGTTTTAAGGTTTCGTACGGTGTTGTTAGGTGTTCTTAGGAGTTTTAAGGCGTCCTAAGTTATACGAACGTGCTTTTCAAGGTGCTAATGTGCATACAGTGTCGTAAGATGTCCTAAGTTGTCGGGCGATGTTCAAAAGACTCGGACGAATTCATTAGGTGTATTATGGAGTTTTAAGTTTACGTACGGTACTGTAAGGTGTTGTTAGGAGTTGTGTGGCGTTGTACATTATACCAACATGCTTTTCAAGGTGCGAATGTGGTATACAGAGCCGTAAGATATTCTAAGTTGTCGTACGATGTTTAAATGACTCGGAGGAATTTATTAGCTTTAGTATGGAATTTTAAGGTTTCGTACGGTGTTGTTAGGTGTTCTTAGGAGTTTTAAGGCGTCCTAAGTTATACGAACGTGCTTTTCAAGGTGCTAATGTGTATACAGTGTCGTAAGATGTCCTAAGTTGTCTGGCGATGTTCAAAAGACTCGGACGAATTCATTAGGTGTATTATGGAGTTTTAAGTTTACGTACGGTACTGTAAGGTGTTGTTAGGAGTTGTGTGGCGTTGTACATTATACCAACATGCTTTTCAAGGTGCGAATGTGGTATACAGAGCCGTAAGATATTCTAAGTTGTCGTACGATGTTTAAATGACTCGGAGGAATTTATTAGCTTTAGTATGGAATTTTAAGGTTTCGTACGGTGTTGTTAGGTGTTCTTAGGAGTTTTAAGGCGTCCTAAGTTATACGAACGTGCTTTTCAAGGTGCTAATGTGTATACAGTGTCGTAAGATGTCCTAAGTTGTCTGGCGATGTTCAAAAGACTCGGACGAATTCATTAGGTGTATTATGGAGTTTTAAGTTTTCGTACGGTACTGTAAGGTGTTGTTAGGAGTTGTGTGGCGTTGTACATTATACCAACATGTTTTTCAAGGTGCGAATATGGCATACAGAGCCGTAAGATATTCTAAGTTGTCGTACGATGTTTAAATGACTCGGAGGAATTTATTAGCTTTATTATGAAATTTTAAAGTTTCGTACCGAGATGTAAGGTGTTGTTAGGTGTTTTAAGGCGTCCTAAGTTATACGAGCGTGCTTTTCAAGGTGCTAATGTGCATACAGAGTCGTAAGATGTCCTAAGTTGTCGTACGATGTTCAAAGGACTTCGACGATTTCATTAGGTTTATTATGGAGTTTTAAGGTTTCGTACGGTGTTGTTAGGTGTTCTTAGGAGTTTTAAGGCGTCCTAAGTTATACGAACGTGCTTTTCAAGGTGCTAATGTGCATACAGTGTCGTAAGATGTCCTAAGTTGTCGGGCGATGTTCAAAAGACTCGGACGAATTCATTAGGTGTATTATGGAGTTTTATGTTTAAGTACGGTACTGTAAGGTGTTGTTAGGAGTTGTGTGGCGTTGTACATTATACCAACATGCTTTTCAAGGTGCGAATGTGGCATACAGAGCCGTAAGATATTCTAAGTTGCCGTACGATGTTTAAATGACTCGGAGGAATTTATTAGCTTTAGTATGGAATTTTAAGGTTTCGTACGGTGTTGTTAGGTGTTCTTAGGAGTTTTAAGGCGTCCTAAGTTATACGAACGTGCTTTTAAAGGTGCTAAAGTACATACAGTGTCGTAAGATGTCCTAAGTTGTCGTACGATGTTCAAAGGACTTCGACGATTTCATTAGGTTTATATGGAGTTTTAAGTTTCGTACGGTGTTGTTAGGTGTTCTTAGGAGTTTTAAGGCGTCCTAAGTTATACGAACGTGCTTTTCAAGGTGCTAATGTGCATACAGTGTCGTAAGATGTCCTAAGTTGTCGGGCGATGTTCAAAAGACTCGGACGAATTCATTAGGTGTATTATGGAGTTTTAAGTTTACGTACGGTACTGTAAGGTGTTGTTAGGAGTTGTGTGGCGTTGTACATTATACCAACATGCTTTTCAAGGTGCGAATTTGGCATACAGAGCCGTAAGATATTCTAAGTTGCCGTACGATGTTTAAATGACTCGGAGGAATTTATTAGCTTTAGTATGGAATTTTAAGGTTTCATACGGTGTTGTTAGGTGTTCTTAGGAGTTTTAAGGCGTCCTAAGTTATACGAACGTGCTTTTCAAGGTGCTAATGTGTATACAGTGTCGTAAGATGTCCTAAGTTGTCTGGCGATGTTCAAAAGACTCGGACGAATTCATTAGGTGTATTATGGAGTTTTAAGTTTACGTACGGTACTTTAAGGTGTTGTTAGGAGTTGTGTGGCGTTGTACATTATACCAACATGCTTTTGAAGGTGCGAATATGGCATACAGAGCCGTAAGATATTCTAAGATGTCGTACGATGTTTAAATGACTCGGAGGAATTTATTAGCTTTATTATGAAATTTTAAAGTTTCGTACCGTGATGTAAGGTGTTGTTAGGTGTTTTAAGGCGTCCTAAGTTATACGAGCGTGCTTTTCAAGGTGCTAATGTGCATACAGAGTCGTAAGATGTCCTAAGTTGTCGTACGATGTTCAAAGGACTTCGACGATTTCATTAGGTTTATTATGGAGTTTTAAGGTTTCGTACGGTGTTGTTAGGTGTTCTTAGGAGTTTTAAGGCGTCCTAAGTTATACGAACGTGCTTTTCAAGGTGCTAATGTGCATACAGTGTCGTAAGATGTCCTAAGTTGTCGGGCGATGTTCAAAAGACTCGGACGAATTCATTAGGTGTATTATGGAGTTTTAAGTTTACGTACGGTACTGTAAGGTGTTGTTAGGAGTTGTGTGGCGTTGTACATTATACCAACATGCTTTTCAAGGTGCGAATGTGGTATACAGAGCCGTAAGATATTCTAAGTTGTCGTACGATGTTTAAATGACTCGGAGGAATTTATTAGCTTTAGTATGGAATTTTAAGGTTTCGTACGGTGTTGTTAGGTGTTCTTAGGAGTTTTAAGGCGTCCTAAGTTATACGAACGTGCTTTTCAAGGTGCTAATGTGTATACAGTGTCGTAAGATGTCCTAAGTTGTCTGGCGATGTTCAAAAGACTCGGACGAATTCATTAGGTGTATTATGGAGTTTTAAGTTTACGTACGGTACTGTAAGGTGTTGTTAGGAGTTGTGTGGCGTTGTACATTATACCAACATGCTTTTCAAGGTGCGAATATGGCATACAGAGCCGTAAGATATTCTAAGATGTCGTACGATGTTTAAATGACTCGGAGGAATTTATTAGCTTTATTATGAAATTTTAAAGTTTCGTACCGTGATGTAAGGTGTTGTTAGGTGTTTTAAGGCGTCCTAAGTTATACGAGCGTGCTTTTCAAGGTGCTAATGTGCATACAGAGTCGTAAGATGTCCTAAGTTGTCGTACGATGTTCAAAGGACTTCGACGATTTCATTAGGTTTATTATGGAGTTTTAAGGTTTCGTACGGTGTTGTTAGGTGTTCTTAGGAGTTTTAAGGCGTCCTAAGTTATACGAACGTGCTTTTCAAGGTGCTAATGTGCATACAGTGTCGTAAGATGTCCTAAGTTGTCGGGCGATGTTCAAAAGACTCGGACGAATTCATTAGGTGTATTATGGAGTTTTAAGTTTACGTACGGTACTGTAAGGTGTTGTTAGGAGTTGTGTGGCGTTGTACATTATACCAACATGCTTTTCAAGGTGCGAATGTGGTATACAGAGCCGTAAGATATTCTAAGTTGTCGTACGATGTTTAAATGACTCGGAGGAATTTATTAGCTTTAGTATGGAATTTTAAGGTTTCGTACGGTGTTGTTAGGTGTTCTTAGGAGTTTTAAGGCGTCCTAAGTTATACGAACGTGCTTTTCAAGGTGCTAATGTGTATACAGTGTCGTAAGATGTCCTAAGTTGTCTGGCGATGTTCAAAAGACTCGGACGAATTCATTAGGTGTATTATGGAGTTTTAAGTTTACGTACGGTACTGTAAGGTGTTGTTAGGAGTTGTGTGGCGTTGTACATTATACCAACATGCTTTTCAAGGTGCGAATATGGCATACAGAGCCGTAAGATATTCTAAGATGTCGTACGATGTTTAAATGACTCGGAGGAATTTATTAGCTTTATTATGAAATTTTAAAGTTTCGTACCGTGATGTAAGGTGTTGTTAGGTGTTTTAAGGCGTCCTAAGTTATACGAGCGTGCTTTTCAAGGTGCTAATGTGCATACAGAGTCGTAAGATGTCCTAAGTTGTCGTACGATGTTCAAAGGACTTCGACGATTTCATTAGGTTTATTATGGAGTTTTAAGGTTTCATACGGTGTTGTTAGGTGTTCTTAGGAGTTTTAAGGCGTCCTAAGTTATACGAACGTGCTTTTCAAGGTGCTAATGTGTATACAGTGTCGTAAGATGTCCTAAGTTGTCTGGCGATGTTCAAAAGACTCGGACGAATTCATTAGGTGTATTATGGAGTTTTAAGTTTACGTACGGTACTTTAAGGTGTTGTTAGGAGTTGTGTGGCGTTGTACATTATACCAACATGCTTTTCAAGGTGCGAATATGGCATACAGAGCCGTAAGATATTCTAAGATGTCGTACGATGTTTAAATGACTCGGAGGAATTTATTAGCTTTATTATGAAATTTTAAAGTTTCGTACCGTGATGTAAGGTGTTGTTAGGTGTTTTAAGGCGTCCTAAGTTATACGAGCGTGCTTTTCAAGGTGCTAATGTGCATACAGAGTCGTAAGATGTCCTAAGTTGTCGTACGATGTTCAAAGGACTTCGACGATTTCATTAGGTTTATTATGGAGTTTTAAGGTTTCGTACGGTGTTGTTAGGTGTTCTTAGGAGTTTTAAGGCGTCCTAAGTTATACGAACGTGCTTTTCAAGGTGCTAATGTGCATACAGTGTCGTAAGATGTCCTAAGTTGTCGGGCGATGTTCAAAAGACTCGGACGAATTCATTAGGTGTATTATGGAGTTTTAAGTTTACGTACGGTACTGTAAGGTGTTGTTAGGAGTTGTGTGGCGTTGTACATTATACCAACATGCTTTTCAAGGTGCGAATGTGGTATACAGAGCCGTAAGATATTCTAAGTTGCCGTACGATGTTTAAATGACTCGGAGGAATTTATTAGCTTTAGTATGGAATTTTAAGGTTTCGTACGGTGTTGTTAGGTGTTCTTAGGAGTTTTAAGGCGTCCTAAGTTATACGAACTTGCTTTTAAAGGTGCTAAAGTGCATACAGTGTCGTAAGATGTCCTAAGTTGTCGTACGATGTTCAAAGGACTTCGACGATTTCATTAGGTTTATTATGGAGTTTTAAGTTTCGTACGGTGTTGTTAGGTGTTCTTAGGAGTTTTAAGGCGTCCTAAGTTATACGAACGTGCTTTTCAAGGTGCTAATGTGCATACAGTGTCGTAAGATGTCCTAAGTTGTCGGGCGATGTTCAAAAGACTCGGACGAATTCATTAGGTGTATTATGGAGTTTTAAGTTTACGTACGGTACTGTAAGGTGTTGTTAGGAGTTGTGTGGCGTTGTACATTATACCAACATGCTTTTCAAGGTGCGAATGTGGCATACAGAGCCGTAAGATATTCTAAGTTGTCGTACGATGTTTAAATGACTCGGAGGAATTTATTAGCTTTAGTATGGAATTTTAAGGTTTCGTACGGTGTTGTTAGGTGTTCTTAGGAGTTTTAAGGCGTCCTAAGTTATACGAACGTGCTTTTCAAGGTGCTAATGTGTATACAGTGTCGTAAGATGTCCTAAGTTGTCTGGCGATGTTCAAAAGACTCGGACGAATTCATTAGGTGTATTATGGAGTTTTAAGTTTACGTACGGTACTTTAAGGTGTTGTTAGGAGTTGTGTGGCGTTGTACATTATACCAACATGCTTTTCAAGGTGCGAATATGGCATACAGAGCCGTAAGATATTCTAAGATGTCGTACGATGTTTAAATGACTCGGAGGAATTTATTAGCTTTATTATGAAATTTTAAAGTTTCGTACCGTGATGTAAGGTGTTGTTAGGTGTTTTAAGGCGTCCTAAGTTATACGAGCGTGCTTTTCAAGGTGCTAATGTGCATACAGAGTCGTAAGATGTCCTAAGTTGTTGTACGATGTTATAAGGACTTCGACGATTTCATTAGGTTTATTATGGAGTTTTAAGGTTTCATACGGTGTTGTTAGGTGTTCTTAGGAGTTTTAAGGCGTCCTAAGTTATACGAACGTGCTTTTCAAGGTGCTAATGTGTATACAGTGTCGTAAGATGTCCTAAGTTGTCTGGCGATGTTCAAAAGACTCGGACGAATTCATTAGGTGTATTATGGAGTTTTAAGTTTACGTACGGTACTTTAAGGTGTTGTTAGGAGTTGTGTGGCGTTGTACATTATACCAACATGCTTTTCAAGGTGCGAATATGGCATACAGAGCCGTAAGATATTCTAAGATGTCGTACGATGTTTAAATGACTCGGAGGAATTTATTAGCTTTATTATGAAATTTTAAAGTTTCGTACCGTGATGTAAGGTGTTGTTAGGTGTTTTAAGGCGTCCTACGTTATACGAGCGTGCTTTTCAAGGTGCTAATGTGCATACAGAGTCGTAAGATGTCCTAAGTTGTCGTACGATGTTCAAAGGACTTCGACGATTTCATTAGGTTTATTATGGAGTTTTAAGGTTTCGTACGGTGTTGTTAGGTGTTCTTAGGAGTTTTAAGGCGTCCTAAGTTATACGAACGTGCTTTTCAAGGTGCTAATGTGCATACAGTGTCGTAAGATGTCCTAAGTTGTCGGGCGATGTTCAAAAGACTCGGACGAATTCATTAGGTGTATTATGGAGTTTTAAGTTTACGTACGGTACTGTAAGGTGTTGTTAGGAGTTGTGTGGCGTTGTACATTATACCAACATGCTTTTCAAGGTGCGAATGTGGTATACAGAGCCGTAAGATATTCTAAGTTGCCGTACGATGTTTAAATGACTCGGAGGAATTTATTAGCTTTAGTATGGAATTTTAAGGTTTCGTACGGTGTTGTTAGGTGTTCTTAGGAGTTTTAAGGCGTCCTAAGTTATACGAACTTGCTTTTAAAGGTGCTAAAGTGCATACAGTGTCGTAAGATGTCCTAAGTTGTCGTACGATGTTCAAAGGACTTCGACGATTTCATTAGGTTTATTATGGAGTTTTAAGTTTCGTACGGTGTTGTTAGGTGTTCTTAGGAGTTTTAAGGCGTCCTAAGTTATACGAACGTGCTTTTCAAGGTGCTAATGTGCATACAGTGTCGTAAGATGTCCTAAGTTGTCGGGCGATGTTCAAAAGACTCGGACGAATTCATTAGGTGTATTATGGAGTTTTAAGTTTACGTACGGTACTGTAAGGTGTTGTTAGGAGTTGTGTGGCGTTGTACATTATACCAACATGCTTTTCAAGGTGCGAATGTGGCATACAGAGCCGTAAGATATTCTAAGTTGTCGTACGATGTTTAAATGACTCGGAGGAATTTATTAGCTTTAGTATGGAATTTTAAGGTTTCGTACGGTGTTGTTAGGTGTTCTTAGGAGTTTTAAGGCGTCCTAAGTTATACGAACGTGCTTTTCAAGGTGCTAATGTGTATACAGTGTCGTAAGATGTCCTAAGTTGTCTGGCGATGTTCAAAAGACTCGGACGAATTCATTAGGTGTATTATGGAGTTTTAAGTTTACGTACGGTACTTTAAGGTGTTGTTAGGAGTTGTGTGGCGTTGTACATTATACCAACATGCTTTTCAAGGTGCGAATATGGCATACAGAGCCGTAAGATATTCTAAGATGTCGTACGATGTTTAAATGACTCGGAGGAATTTATTAGCTTTATTATGAAATTTTAAAGTTTCGTACCGTGATGTAAGGTGTTGTTAGGTGTTTTAAGGCGTCCTAAGTTATACGAGCGTGCTTTTCAAGGTGCTAATGTGCATACAGAGTCGTAAGATGTCCTAAGTTGTCGTACGATGTTCAAAGGACTTCGACGATTTCATTAGGTTTATTATGGAGTTTTAAGGTTTCGTACGGTGTTATTAGGTGTTCTTAGGAGTTTTAAGGCGTCCTAAGTTATACGAACGTGCTTTTCAAGGTGCTAATGTGTATACAGTGTCGTAAGATGTCCTAAGTTGTCTGGCGATGTTCAAAAGACTCGGACGAATTCATTAGGTGTATTATGGAGTTTTAAGTTTACGTACGGTACTGTAAGGTGTTGTTAGGAGTTGTGTGGCGTTGTACATTATACCAACATGCTTTTCAAGGTGCGAATATGGCATACAGAGCCGTAAGATATTCTAAGATGTCGTACGATGTTTAAATGACTCGGAGGAATTTATTAGCTTTATTATGAAATTTTAAAGTTTCGTACCGTGATGTAAGGTGTTGTTAGGTGTTTTAAGGCGTCCTAAGTTATACGAGCGTGCTTTTCAAGGTGCTAATGTGCATACAGAGTCGTAAGATGTCCTAAGTTGTCGTACGATGTTCAAAGGACTTCGACGATTTCATTAGGTTTATTATGGAGTTTTAAGGTTTCATACGGTGTTGTTAGGTGTTCTTAGGAGTTTTAAGGCGTCCTAAGTTATACGAACGTGCTTTTCAAGGTGCTAATGTGTATACAGTGTCGTAAGATGTCCTAAGTTGTCTGGCGATGTTCAAAAGACTCGGACGAATTCATTAGGTGTATTATGGAGTTTTAAGTTTACGTACGGTACTTTAAGGTGTTGTTAGGAGTTGTGTGGCGTTGTACATTATACCAACATGCTTTTCAAGGTGCGAATATGGCATACAGAGCCGTAAGATATTCTAAGATGTCGTACGATGTTTAAATGACTCGGAGGAATTTATTAGCTTTATTATGAAATTTTAAAGTTTCGTACCGTGATGTAAGGTGTTGTTAGGTGTTTTAAGGCGTCCTAAGTTATACGAGCGTGCTTTTCAAGGTGCTAATGTGCATACAGAGTCGTAAGATGTCCTAAGTTGTCGTACGATGTTCAAAGGACTTCGACGATTTCATTAGGTTTATTATGGAGTTTTAAGGTTTCGTACGGTGTTGTTAGGTGTTCTTAGGAGTTTTAAGGCGTCCTAAGTTATACGAACGTGCTTTTCAAGGTGCTAATGTGCATACAGTGTCGTAAGATGTCCTAAGTTGTCGGGCGATGTTCAAAAGACTCGGACGAATTCATTAGGTGTATTATGGAGTTTTAAGTTTACGTACGGTACTGTAAGGTGTTGTTAGGAGTTGTGTGGCGTTGTACATTATACCAACATGCTTTTCAAGGTGCGAATGTGGTATACAGAGCCGTAAGATATTCTAAGTTGCCGTACGATGTTTAAATGACTCGGAGGAATTTATTAGCTTTAGTATGGAATTTTAAGGTTTCGTACGGTGTTGTTAGGTGTTCTTAGGAGTTTTAAGGCGTCCTAAGTTATACGAACTTGCTTTTAAAGGTGCTAAAGTGCATACAGTGTCGTAAGATGTCCTAAGTTGTCGTACGATGTTCAAAGGACTTCGACGATTTCATTAGGTTTATTATGGAGTTTTAAGTTTCGTACGGTGTTGTTAGGTGTTCTTAGGAGTTTTAAGGCGTCCTAAGTTATACGAACGTGCTTTTCAAGGTGCTAATGTGCATACAGTGTCGTAAGATGTCCTAAGTTGTCGGGCGATGTTCAAAAGACTCGGACGAATTCATTAGGTGTATTATGGAGTTTTAAGTTTACGTACGGTACTGTAAGGTGTTGTTAGGAGTTGTGTGGCGTTGTACATTATACCAACATGCTTTTCAAGGTGCGAATGTGGCATACAGAGCCGTAAGATATTCTAAGTTGTCGTACGATGTTTAAATGACTCGGAGGAATTTATTAGCTTTAGTATGGAATTTTAAGGTTTCGTACGGTGTTGTTAGGTGTTCTTAGGAGTTTTAAGGCGTCCTAAGTTATACGAACGTGCTTTTCAAGGTGCTAATGTGTATACAGTGTCGTAAGATGTCCTAAGTTGTCTGGCGATGTTCAAAAGACTCGGACGAATTCATTAGGTGTATTATGGAGTTTTAAGTTTACGTACGGTACTGTAAGGTGTTGTTAGGAGTTGTGTGGCGTTGTACATTATACCAACATGCTTTTCAAGGTGCGAATATGGCATACAGAGCCGTAAGATATTCTAAGATGTCGTACGATGTTTAAATGACTCGGAGGAATTTATTAGCTTTATTATGAAATTTTAAAGTTTCGTACCGTGATGTAAGGTGTTGTTAGGTGTTTTAAGGCGTCCTAAGTTATACGAGCGTGCTTTTCAAGGTGCTAATGTGCATACAGAGTCGTAAGATGTCCTAAGTTGTCGTACGATGTTCAAAGGACTTCGACGATTTCATTAGGTTTATTATGGAGTTTTAAGGTTTCATACGGTGTTGTTAGGTGTTCTTAGGAGTTTTAAGGCGTCCTAAGTTATACGAACGTGCTTTTCAAGGTGCTAATGTGTATACAGTGTCGTAAGATGTCCTAAGTTGTCTGGCGATGTTCAAAAGACTCGGACGAATTCATTAGGTGTATTATGGAGTTTTAAGTTTACGTACGGTACTTTAAGGTGTTGTTAGGAGTTGTGTGGCGTTGTACATTATACCAACATGCTTTTCAAGGTGCGAATATGGCATACAGAGCCGTAAGATATTCTAAGATGTCGTACGATGTTTAAATGACTCGGAGGAATTTATTAGCTTTATTATGAAATTTTAAAGTTTCGTACCGTGATGTAAGGTGTTGTTAGGTGTTTTAAGCCGTCCTAAGTTATACGAGCGTGCTTTTCAAGGTGCTAATGTGCATACAGAGTCGTAAGATGTCCTAAGTTGTCGTACGATGTTCAAAGGACTTCGACGATTTCATTAGGTTTATTATGGAGTTTTAAGGTTTCGTACGGTGTTGTTAGGTGTTCTTAGGAGTTTTAAGGCGTCCTAAGTTATACGAACGTGCTTTTCAAGGTGCTAATGTGCATACAGTGTCGTAAGATGTCCTAAGTTGTCGGGCGATGTTCAAAAGACTCGGACGAATTCATTAGGTGTATTATGGAGTTTTAAGTTTACGTACGGTACTGTAAGGTGTTGTTAGGAGTTGTGTGGCGTTGTACATTATACCAACATGCTTTTCAAGGTGCGAATGTGGTATACAGAGCCGTAAGATATTCTAAGTTGCCGTACGATGTTTAAATGACTCGGAGGAATTTATTAGCTTTAGTATGGAATTTTAAGGTTTCGTACGGTGTTGTTAGGTGTTCTTAGGAGTTTTAAGGCGTCCTAAGTTATACGAACTTGCTTTTAAAGGTGCTAAAGTGCATACAGTGTCGTAAGATGTCCTAAGTTGTCGTACGATGTTCAAAGGACTTCGACGATTTCATTAGGTTTATTATGGAGTTTTAAGTTTCGTACGGTGTTGTTAGGTGTTCTTAGGAGTTTTAAGGCGTCCTAAGTTATACGAACGTGCTTTTCAAGGTGCTAATGTGCATACAGTGTCGTAAGATGTCCTAAGTTGTCGGGCGATGTTCAAAAGACTCGGACGAATTCATTAGGTGTATTATGGAGTTTTAAGTTTACGTACGGTACTGTAAGGTGTTGTTAGGAGTTGTGTGGCGTTGTACATTATACCAACATGCTTTTCAAGGTGCGAATGTGGCATACAGAGCCGTAAGATATTCTAAGTTGTCGTACGATGTTTAAATGACTCGGAGGAATTTATTAGCTTTAGTATGGAATTTTAAGGTTTCGTACGGTGTTGTTAGGTGTTCTTAGGAGTTTTAAGGCGTCCTAAGTTATACGAACGTGCTTTTCAAGGTGCTAATGTGTATACAGTGTCGTAAGATGTCCTAAGTTGTCTGGCGATGTTCAAAAGACTCGGACGAATTCATTAGGTGTATTATGGAGTTTTAAGTTTACGTACGGTACTTTAAGGTGTTGTTAGGAGTTGTGTGGCGTTGTACATTATACCAACATGCTTTTCAAGGTGCGAATATGGCATACAGAGCCGTAAGATATTCTAAGATGTCGTACGATGTTTAAATGACTCGGAGGAATTTATTAGCTTTATTATGAAATTTTAAAGTTTCGTACCGTGATGTAAGGTGTTGTTAGGTGTTTTAAGGCGTCCTAAGTTATACGAGCGTGCTTTTCAAGGTGCTAATGTGCATACAGAGTCGTAAGATGTCCTAAGTTGTCGTACGATGTTCAAAGGACTTCGACGATTTCATTAGGTTTATTATGGAGTTTTAAGGTTTCGTACGGTGTTGTTAGGTGTTCTTAGGAGTTTTAAGGCGTCCTAAGTTATACGAACGTGCTTTTCAAGGTGCTAATGTGCATACAGTGTCGTAAGATGTCCTAAGTTGTCGGGCGATGTTCAAAAGACTCGGACGAATTCATTAGGTGTATTATGGAGTTTTAAGTTTACGTACGGTACTGTAAGGTGTTGTTAGGAGTTGTGTGGCGTTGTACATTATACCAACATGCTTTTCAAGGTGCGAATGTGGTATACAGAGCCGTAAGATATTCTAAGTTGTCGTACGATGTTTAAATGACTCGGAGGAATTTATTAGCTTTAGTATGGAATTTTAAGGTTTCGTACGGTGTTGTTAGGTGTTCTTAGGAGTTTTAAGGCGTCCTAAGTTATACGAACGTGCTTTTCAAGGTGCTAATGTGTATACAGTGTCGTAAGATGTCCTAAGTTGTCTGGCGATGTTCAAAAGACTCGGACGAATTCATTAGGTGTATTATGGAGTTTTAAGTTTACGTACGGTACTGTAAGGTGTTGTTAGGAGTTGTGTGGCGTTGTACATTATACCAACATGCTTTTCAAGGTGCGAATATGGCATACAGAGCCGTAAGATATTCTAAGATGTCGTACGATGTTTAAATGACTCGGAGGAATTTATTAGCTTTATTATGAAATTTTAAAGTTTCGTACCGTGATGTAAGGTGTTGTTAGGTCTTTTAAGGCGTCCTAAGTTATACGAGCGTGCATTTCAAGGTGCTAATGTGCATACAGAGTCGTAAGATGTCCTAAGTTGTCGTACGATGTTCAAAGGACTTCGACGATTTCATTAGGTTTATTATGGAGTTTTAAGGTTTCGTACGGTGTTGTTAGGTGTTCTTAGGAGTTTTAAGGCGTCCTAAGTTATACGAACGTGCTTTTCAAGGTGCTAATGTGCATACAGTGTCGTAAGATGTCCTAATTTGTCTGGCGATGTTCAAAAGACTCGGACGAATTCATTAGGTGTATTATGGAGTTTTAAGTTTACGTACGGTACTGTAAGGTGTTGTTAGGACTTGTGTGGCGTTGTACATTATACCAACATGCTTTTCAAGGTGCGAATGTGGCATACAGAGCCGTAAGATATTCTAAGTTGCCGTTCGATGTTTAAATGACTCGGAGGAATTTATTAGCTTTAGTATGGAATTTTAAGGTTTCGTACGGTGTTGTTAGGTGTTCTTAGGAATTTTAAGGCGTCCTAAGTTATACGAACGTGCTTTTAAAGGTGCTAAAGTGCATACAGTGTCGTAAGATGTCCTAAGTTGTCGTACGATGTTCAAAGGACTTCGACGATTTCATTAGGTTTATTATGGAGTTTTAAGGTTTCGTACGGTGTTGTTAGGTGTTCTTAGGAGTTTTAATGCGTCCTAAGTTATACGAACGTGCTTTTCAAGGTGCTAATGTGCATACAGTGTCGTAAGATGTCCTAAGTTGTCGGGCGATGTTCAAAAGACTCGGACGAATTCATTAGGTGTATTATGGAGTTTTAAGTTTACGTACGGTACTGTAAGGTGTTGTTAGGAGTTGTGTGGCGTTGTACATTATACCAACATGCTTTTCAAGGTGCGAATATGGCATACAGAGCCGTAAGATATTCTAAGATGTCGTACGATGTTTAAATGACTCGGAGGAATTTATTAGCTTTATTATGAAATTTTAAAGTTTCGTACCGTGATGTAAGGTGTTGTTAGGTGTTTTAAGGCGTCCTAAGTTATACGAGCGTGCTTTTCAAGGTGCTAATGTGCATACAGAGTCGTAAGATGTCCTAAGTTGTCGTACGATGTTCAAAGGACTTCGACGATTTCATTAGGTTTATTATGGAGTTTTAAGGTTTCGTACGGTGTTGTTAGGTGTTCTTAGGAGTTTTAAGGCGTCCTAAGTTATACGAACGTGCTTTTCAAGGTGCTAATGTGCATACAGTGTCGTAAGATGTCCTAATTTGTCTGGCGATGTTCAAAAGACTCGGACGAATTCATTAGGTGTATTATGGAGTTTTAAGTTTACGTACGGTACTGTAAGGTGTTGTTAGGAGTTGTGTGGCGTTGTACATTATACCAACATGCTTTTCAAGGTGCGAATGTGGCATACAGAGCCGTAAGATATTCTAAGTTGCCGTTCGATGTTTAAATGACTCGGAGGAATTTATTAGCTTTAGTATGGAATTTTAAGGTTTCGTACGGTGTTGTTAGGTGTTCTTAGGAGTTTTAAGGCGTCCTAAGTTATACGAACGTGCTTTTAAAGGTGCTAAAGTGCATACAGTGTCGTAAGATGTCCTAAGTTGTCGTACGATGTTCA
Organism: Tagetes erecta; assembly: GCA_030867185.1. NCBI lineage: Eukaryota > Viridiplantae > Streptophyta > Magnoliopsida > Asterales > Asteraceae > Tagetes > Tagetes erecta. The sequence goes on along the minus strand of CM061497.1, from coordinate 17,882,157 downwards.
AAGGACTTCGACGATTTCATTAGGTTTATTATGGAGTTTTAAGGTTTCGTACGGTGTTGTTAGGTGTTCTTAGGAGTTTTAAGGCGTCCTAAGTTATACGAACGTGCTTTTCAAGGTGCTAATGTGCATACAGTGTCGTAAGATGTCCTAAGTTGTCGGGCGATGTTCAAAAGACTCGGACGAATTCATTAGGTGTATTATGGAGTTTTAAGTTTACGTACGGTACTGTAAGGTGTTGTTAGGAGTTGTGTGGCGTTGTACATTATACCAACATGCTTTTCAAGGTGCGAATATGGCATACAGAGCCGTAAGATATTCTAAGATGTCGTACGATGTTTAAATGACTCGGAGGAATTTATTAGCTTTATTATGAAATTTTAAAGTTTCGTACCGTGATGTAAGGTGTTGTTAGGTGTTTTAAGGCGTCCTAAGTTATACGAGCGTGCTTTTCAAGGTGCTAATGTGCATACAGAGTCGTAAGATGTCCTAAGTTGTCATACGATGTTCAAAGGACTTCGACGATTTCATTAGGTTTATTATGGAGTTTTAAGGTTTCGTACGGTGTTGTTAGGTGTTCTTAGGAGTTTTAAGGCGTCCTAAGTTATACGAACGTGCTTTTCAAGGTGCTAATGTGCATACAGTGTCGTAAGATGTCCTAAGTTGTCGGGCGATGTTCAAAAGACTCGGACGAATTCATTAGGTGTATTATGGAGTTTTAAGTTTACGTACGGTACTGTAAGGTGTTGTTAGGCTTGTGTGGCGTTGTACATTATACCAACATGCTTTTCAAGGTGCGAATGTGGCATACAGAGCCGTAAGATATTCTAAGTTGTCGTTCGATGTTTAAATGACTCGGAGGAATTTATTAGATTTAGTATGGAATTTTAAGGTTTCGTACGGTGTTGTTAGGTGTTCTTAGGAGTTTTAAGGCGTCCTAAGTTATACGAACGTGCTTTTAAAGGTGCTAAAGTGCATACAGTGTCGTAAGATGTCCTAAGTTGTCGTACGATGTTCAAAGGACTTCGACGATTTCATTAGGTTTATTATGGAGTTTTAAGGTTTCGTACGGTGTTGTTAGGTGTTCTTAGGAGTTTTAAGGCGTCCTAAGTTATACGAACGTGCTTTTCAAGGTGCTAATGTGCATACAGTGTCGTAAGATGTCCTAAGTTGTCGGGCGATGTTCAAAAGACTCGGACGAATTCATTAGGTGTATTATGGAGTTTTAAGTTTACGTACGGTACTGTAAGGTGTTGTTAGGAGTTGTGTGGCGTTGTACATTATACCAACATGCTTTTCAAGGTGCGAATATGGCATACAGAGCCGTAAGATATTCTAAGATGTCGTACGATGTTTAAATGACTCGGAGGAATTTATTAGCTTTATTATGAAATTTTAAAGTTTCGTACCGTGATGTAAGGTGTTGTTAGGTGTTTTAAGGCGTCCTAAGTTATACGAGCGTCCTTTTCAAGGTGCTAATGTGCATACAGAGTCGTAAGATGTCCTAAGTTGTCGTACGATGTTCAAAGGACTTCGACGATTTCATTAGGTTTATTATGGAGTTTTAAGGTTTCGTACGGTGTTGTTAGGTGTTCTTAGGAGTTTTAAGGCGTCCTATGTTATACGAACGTGCTTTTCAAGGTGCTAATGTGCATACAGTGTCGTAAGATGTCCTAAGTTGTCGGGCGATGTTCAAAAGACTCGGACGAATTCATTAGGTGTATTATGGAGTTTTAAGTTTACGTACGGTACTGTAAGGTGTTGTTAGGAGTTGTGTGGCGTTGTACATTATACCAACATGCTTTTCAAGGTGCGAATGTGGCATACAGAGCCGTAAGATATTCTAAGTTGCCGTACGATGTTTAAATGACTCGGAGGAATTTATTAGCTTTAGTATGGAATTTTAAGGTTTCGTACGGTGTTGTTAGGTGTTCTTAGGAGTTTTAAGGCGTCCTAAGTTATACGAACGTGCTTTTCAAGGTGCTAATGTGCATACAGTGTCGTAAGATGTCCTAAGTTGTCTGGCGATGTTCAAAAGACTCGGACGAATTCATTAGGTGTATTATGGAGTTTTAAGTTTACGTACGGTACTGTAAGGTGTTGTTAGGAGTTGTGTGGCGTTGTACATTATACCAACATGCTTTTCAAGGTGCGAATATGGCATACAGAGCCATAAGATATTCTAAGATGTCGTACGATGTTTAAATGACTCGGAGGAATTTATTAGCTTTATTATGAAATTCTAAAGTTTCGTACCGTGATGTAAGGTGTTGTTAGGTGTTTTAAGGAGTCCTAAGTTATACGAGCGTGCTTTTCAAGGTGCTAATGTGCATACAGAGTCGTAAGATGTCCTAAGTTGTCGTACGATGTTCAAAGGACTTCGACGATTTCATTAGGTTTATTATGGAGTTTTAAGGTTTCGTACGGTGTTGTTAGGTGTTCTTAGGAGTTTTAAGGCGTCCTAAGTTATACGAACTTGCTTTTCAAGGTGCTAATGTGCATACAGTGTCGTAAGATGTCCTAAGTTGTCGGGCGATGTTCAAAAGACTCGGACAAATTCATTAGGTGTATTATGGAGTTTTAAGTTTACGTACGGTACTGTAAGGTGTTGTTAGGAGTTGTGTGGCGTTGTACATTATACCAACATGCTTTTCAAGGTGCGAATGTGGCATACAGAGCCGTAAGATATTCTAAGTTTCCGTACGATGTTTAAATGACTCGGAGGAATTTATTAGCTTTAGTATGGAATTTTAAGGTTTCGTACGGTGTTGTTAGGTGTTCTTAGGAGTTTTAAGGCGTCCTAAGTTATACGAACGTGCTTTTAAAGGTGCTAATGTGCATACAGTGTCGTAAGATGTCCTAAGTTGTCGTACGATGTTCAAAGGACTTCGACGATTTCATTAGGTTTATTATGGAGTTTTAAGGTTTCGTACGGTGTTGTTAGGTGTTCTTAGGAGTTTTAAGGCGTCCTAAGTTATACGAACGTGCTTTTCAAGGTGCTAATGTGCATACAGTGTCGTAAGATGTCCTAAGTTGTCGGGAGATGTTCAAAAGACTCGGACGAATTCATTACGTGTATTATGGAGTTTTAAGTTTACGTACGGTACTGTAAGGTGTTGTTAGGAGTTGTGTGGCGTTGTACATTATACCAACATGCTTTTCAATGTGCGAATGTGGCATACAGAGCCGTAAGATATTCTAAGTTGCCGTACGATGTTTAAATGACTTGGAGGAATTTATTAGCTTTAGTATGGAATTTTAAGGTTTCGTACGGTGTTCTTAGGTGTTCTTAGGAGTTTTAAGGCGTCCTAAGTTATACGAACGTGCTTTTCAAGGTGCTAATGTGCATACAGTGTCGTAAGATGTCCTAAGTTGTCTGGCGATGTTCAAAAGACTCGGACGAATTCATTAGGTGTATTATGGAGTTTTAAGTTTACGTACGGTACTGTAAGGTGTTGTTAGGAGTTGTGTGGCGTTGTACATTATACCAACATGCTTTTCAAGGTGCGAATATGGCATACAGAGCCATAAAATATTCTAAGATGTCGTACGATGTTTAAATGACTCGGAGGAATTTATTAGCTTTATTATGAAATTTTAAAGTTTCGTACCGTGATGTAAGGTGTTGTTAGGTGTTTTAAGGCGTCCTAAGTTATACGAGCGTGCTTTTCAAGGTGCTAATGTGCATACAGAGTCGTAAGATGTCCTAAGTTGTCGTACGATGTTCAAAGGACTTCGACGATTTCATTAGGTTTATTATGGAGTTTTAAGGTTTCGTACGGTGTTGTTAGGTGTTCTTAGGAGTTTTAAGGCGTCCTAAGTTATACGAACGTGCTTTTAAAGGTGCTAAAGTGCATACAGTGTCGTAAGATGTCCTAAGTTGTCGTACGATGTTCAAAGGACTTCGACGATTTCATTAGGTTTATTATGGAGTTTTTAGTTTCGTACGGTGTTGTAAGGTGTTCTTAGGAGTTTTAAGGCGTCCTATGTTATAAGAACGTGCTTTTCAAGGTGCTAATGTGCATACAGTGTCGTAAGATGTCCTAAGTTGTCGGGCGATGTTCAAAAGACTCGGACGAATTCATTAGGTGTATTATGGAGTTTTAAGTTTACGTACGGTACTGTAAGGTGTAGTTAGGAGTTGTGTGGCGTTGTACATTATACCAACATGCTTTTCAAGGTGCGAATGTGGCATACAGAGCCGTAAGATATTCTAAGTTGCCGTACGATGTTTAAATGACTCGGAGGAATTTATTAGCTTTAGTATGGAATTTTAAGGTTTCGTACGGTGTTGTTAGGTGTTCTTAGGAGTTTTAAGGCGTCCTAAGTTATACGAACGTGCTTTTCAAGGTGCTAATGTGCATACAGTGTCGTAAGATGTCCTAAGTTGTCTGGCGATGTTCAAAAGACTCGGACGAATTCATTAGGTGTATTATGGAGTTTTAAGTTTACGTACGGTACTGTAAGGTGTTGTTAGGAGTTGTGTGGCGTTGTACATTATACCAACATGCTTTTCAAGGTGCGAATATGGCATACAGAGCCATAAGATATTCTAAGATGTCGTACGATGTTTAAATGACTCGGAGGAATTTATTAGCTTTATTATGAAATTCTAAAGTTTCGTACCGTGATGTAAGGTGTTGTTAGGTGTTTTAAGGCGTCCTAAGTTATACGAGCGTGCTTTTCAAGGTGCTAATGTGCATACAGAGTCGTAAGATGTCCTAAGTTGTCGTACGATGTTCAAAGGACTTCGACGATTTCATTAGGTTTATTATGGAGTTTTAAGGTTTCGTACGGTGTTGTTAGGTGTTCTTAGGAGTTTTAAGGCGTCCTAAGTTATACGAACTTGCTTTTCAAGGTGCTAATGTGCATACAGTGTCGTAAGATGTCCTAAGTTGTCGGGCGATGTTCAAAAGACTCGGACAAATTCATTAGGTGTATTATGGAGTTTTAAGTTTACGTACGGTACTGTAAGGTGTTGTTAGGAGTTGTGTGGCGTTGTACATTATACCAACATGCTTTTCAAGGTGCGAATGTGGCATACAGAGCCGTAAGATATTCTAAGTTTCCGTACGATGTTTAAATGACTCGGAGGAATTTATTAGCTTTAGTATGGAATTTTAAGGTTTCGTACGGTGTTGTTAGGTGTTCTTAGGAGTTTTAAGGCGTCCTAAGTTATACGAACGTGCTTTTAAAGGTGCTAATGTGCATACAGTGTCGTAAGATGTCCTAAGTTGTCGTACGATGTTCAAAGGACTTCGACGATTTCATTAGGTTTATTATGGAGTTTTAAGGTTTCGTACGGTGTTGTTAGGTGTTCTTAGGAGTTTTAAGGCGTCCTAAGTTATACGAACGTGCTTTTCAAGGTGCTAATGTGCATACAGTGTCGTAAGATGTCCTAAGTTGTCGGGAGATGTTCAAAAGACTCGGACGAATTCATTACGTGTATTATGGAGTTTTAAGTTAACGTACGGTACTGTAAGGTGTTGTTAGGAGTTGTGTGGCGTTGTACATTATACCAACATGCTTTTCAATGTGCGAATGTGGCATACAGAGCCGTAAGATATTCTAAGTTGCCGTACGATGTTTAAATGACTTGGAGGAATTTATTAGCTTTAGTATGGAATTTTAAGGTTTCGTACGGTGTTGTTAGGTGTTCTTAGGAGTTTTAAGGCGTCCTAAGTTATACGAACGTGCTTTTCAAGGTGCTAATGTGCATACAGTGTCGTAAGATGTCCTAAGTTGTCTGGCGATGTTCAAAAGACTCGGACGAATTCATTAGGTGTATTATGGAGTTTTAAGTTTACGTACGGTACTGTAAGGTGTTGTTAGGAGTTGTGTGGCGTTGTACATTATACCAACATGCTTTTCAAGGTGCGAATATGGCATACAGAGCCATAAAATATTCTAAGATGTCGTACGATGTTTAAATGACTCGGAGTAATTTATTAGCTTTATTATGAAATTTTAAAGTTTCGTACCGTGATGTAAGGTGTTGTTAGGTGTTTTAAGGCGTCCTAAGTTATACGAGCGTGCTTTTCAAGGTGCTAATGTGCATACAGAGTCGTAAGATGTCCTAAGTTGTCGTACGATGTTCAAAGGACTTCGACGATTTCATTAAGTTTATTATGGAGTTTTAAGGTTTCGTACGGTGTTGTTAGGTGTTCTTAGGAGTTTTAAGGCGTCCTAAGTTATACGAACGTGCTTTTAAAGGTGCTAAAGTGCATACAGTGTCGTAAGATGTCCTAAGTTGTCGTACGATGTTCAAAGGACTTCGACGATTTCAATAGGTTTATTATGGAGTTTTTAGTTTCGTACGGTGTTGTAAGGTGTTCTTAGGAGTTTTAAGGCGTCCTATGTTATAAGAACGTGCTTTTCAAGGTGCTAATGTGCATACAGTGTCGTAAGATGTCCTAAGTTGTCGGGCGATGTTCAAAAGACTCGGACGAATTCATTAGGTGTATTATGGAGTTTTAAGTTTACGTACGGTACTGTAAGGTGTTGTTAGGAGTTGTGTGGCGTTGTACATTATACCAACATGCTTTTCAAGGTGCGAATGTGGCATACAGAGCCGTAAGATATTCTAAGTTGCCGTACGATGTTTAAATGACTCGGAGGAATTTATTAGCTTTAGTATGGAATTTTAAGGTTTCGTACGGTGTTGTTAGGTGTTCTTAGGAGTTTTAAGGCGTCCTAAGTTATACGAACGTGCTTTTCAAGGTGCTAATGTGTATACAGTGTCGTAAGATGTCCTAAGTTGTCTGGCGATGTTCAAAAGACTCGGACGAATTCATTAGGTGTATTATGGAGTTTTAAGTTTACGTACGGTACTGTAAGGTGTTGTTAGGAGTTGTGTGGCGTTGTACATTATACCAACATGCTTTTCAAGGTGCGAATATGGCATACAGAGCCGTAAGATATTCTAAGATGTCGTACGATGTTTAAATGACTCGGAGGAATTTTTTAGCTTTATTAAGAAGATTTAAAGTTTCGTACCGTGATGTAAGGTGTTGTTAGGTGTTTTAAGGCGTCCTAAGTTTACGAGCGTGCTTTTCAAGGTGCTAATGTGCATACAGAGTCGTAAGATGTCCTAAGTTGTCGTACGATGTTCAAAGGACTTCGACGATTTCTTAGGTTTATTATGGAGTTTTAAGGTTTCGTACGGTGTTGTTAGGTGTTCTTAGGAGTTTTAAGGCGTCCTAAGTTATACGAACGTGCTTTTCAAGGTGCTAATGTGCATACAGTGTCGTAAGATGTCCTAAGTTGTCGGGCGATGTTCAAAAGACTCGGACGAATTCATTAGGTGTATTATGGAGTTTTAAGTTTACGTACGGTACTGTAAGGTGTTGTTAGGAGTTGTGTGGCGTTGTACATTATACCAACATGCTTTTCAAGGTGCGAATGTGGCATACAGAGCCGTAAGATATTCTAAGTTGCCGTACGATGTTTAAATGACTCGGAGGAATTTATTAGCTTTAGTATGGAATTTTAAGGTTTCGTACGGTGTTTTTAGGTGTTCTTAGGAGTTTTAAGGCGTCCTAAGTTATACGAACGTGCTTTTAAAGGTGCTAAAGTGCATACAGTGTCGTAAGATGTCGTAAGATGTCGTACGATGTTCAAAGGACTTCGACGATTTCATTAGGTTTATTATGGAGTTTTAAGTTTCGTACAGTGTTGTTAGGTGTTCTTAGGAGTTTTAAGGCGTCCTAAGTTATACGAACGTGCTTTTCAAGGTGCTAATGTGCATACAGTGTCGTAAGATGTCCTAAGTTGTCGGGCGATGTTCAAAAGACTCGGACGAATTCATTAGGTGTATTATGGAGTTTTAAGTTTACGTACGGTACTGTAAGGTGTTGTTAGGAGTTGTGTGGCGTTGTACATTATACCAACATGCTTTTCAAGGTGCGAATGTGGCATACAGAGCCGTAAGATATTCTAAGTTGCCGTACGATGTTTAAATGACTCGGAGGAATTTATTAGCTTTAGTATGGAATTTTAAGGTTTCGTACGGTGTTGTTAGGTGTTCTTAGGAGTTTTAAGGCGTCCTAAGTTATACGAACGTGCTTTTCAAGGTGCTAATGTGTATACAGTGTCGTAAGATGTCCTAAGTTGTCTGGCGATGTTCAAAAGACTCGGACGAATTCATTAGGTGTATTATGGAGTTTTAAGTTTACGTACGGTACTGTAAGGTGTTGTTAGGAGTTGTGTGGCGTTGTACATTATACCAACATGCTTTTCAAGGTGCGAATATGGCATACAGAGCCGTAAGATATTCTAAGATGTCGTACGATGTTTAAATGACTCGGAGGAATTTATTAGCTTTATTATGAAATTTTAAAGTTTCGTACCGTGATGTAAGGTGTTGTTAGGTGTTTTAAGGCGTCCTAAGTTATACGAGCGTGCTTTTCAAGGTGCTAATGTGCATACAGAGTCGTAAGATGTCCTAAGTTGTCGTACGATGTTCAAAGGACTTCGACGATTTCATTAGGTTTATTATGGAGTTTTAAGGTTTCGTACGGTGTTGTTAGGTGTTCTTAGGAGTTTTAAGGCGTCCTAAGTTATACGAACGTGCTTTTCAAGGTGCTAATGTGCATACAGTGTCGTAAGATGTCCTAAGTTGTCGGGCGATGTTCAAAAGACTCGGACGAATTCATTAGGTGTATTATGGAGTTTTAAGTTTACGTACGGTACTGTAAGGTGTTGTTAGGAGTTGTGTGGCGTTGTACATTATACCAACATGCTTTTCAAGGTGCGAATGTGGCATACAGAGCCGTAAGATATTCTAAGTTGCCGTAAGATGTTTAAATGACTCGGAGGAATTTATTAGCTTTAGTATGGAATTTTAAGGTTTCGTACGGTGTTGTTAGGTGTTCTTAGGAGTTTTAAGGCGTCCTAAGTTATACGAACGTGCTTTTAAAGGTGCTAAAGTGCATACAGTGTCGTAAGATGTCCTAAGTTGTCGTACGATGTTCAAAGGACTTTGACGATTTCATTAGGTTTATTATGGAGTTTTAAGTTTCGTACGGTGTTGTTAGGTGTTCTTAGGAGTTTTAAGGCGTCCTATGTTATACGAACGTGCTTTTCAAGGTGCTAATGTGCATACAGTGTCGTAAGATGTCCTAAGTTGTCGGGCGATGTTCAAAAGACTCGGACGAATTCATTAGGTGTATTATGGAGTTTTAAGTTTACGTACGGTACTGTAAGGTGTTGTTAGGAGTTGTGTGGCGTTGTACATTATACCAACATGCTTTTCAAGGTGCGAATGTGGCATACAGAGCCGTAAGATATTCTAAGTTGCCGTACGATGTTTAAATGACTCGGAGGAATTTATTAGCTTTAATATGGAATTTTAAGGTTTCGTACGGTGTTTTTAGGTGTTCTTAGGAGTTTTAAGGCGTCCTAAGTTATACGAACGTGCTTTTAAAGGTGCTAAAGTGCATACAGTGTCGTAAGATGTCGTAAGATGTCGTACGATGTTCAAAGGACTTCGACGATTTCATTAGGTTTATTATGGAGTTTTAAGTTTCGTACAGTGTTGTTAGGTGTTCTTAGGAGTTTTAAGGCGTCCTAAGTTATACGAACGTGCTTTTCAAGGTGCTAATGTGCATACAGTGTCGTAAGATGTCCTAAGTTGTCGGGCGATGTTCAAAAGACTCGGACGAATTCATTAGGTGTATTATGGAGTTTTAAGTTTACGTACGGTACTGTAAGGTGTTGTTAGGAGTTGTGTGGCGTTGTACATTATACCAACATGCTTTTCAAGGTGCGAATGTGGCATACAGAGCCGTAAGATATTCTAAGTTGCCGTACGATGTTTAAATGACTCGGAGGAATTTATTAGCTTTAGTATGGAATTTTAAGGTTTCGTACGGTGTTTTTAGGTGTTCTTAGGAGTTTTAAGGCGTCCTAAGTTATACGAACGTGCTTTTAAAGGTGCTAAAGTGCATACAGTGTCGTAAGATGTCGTAAGATGTCGTACGATGTTCAAAGGACTTCGACGATTTCATTAGGTTTATTATGGAGTTTTAAGTTTCGTACAGTGTTGTTAGGTGTTCTTAGGAGTTTTAAGGCGTCCTAAGTTATACGAACGTGCTTTTCAAGGTGCTAATGTGCATACAGTGTCGTAAGATGTCCTAAGTTGTCGGGCGATGTTCAAAAGACTCGGACGAATTCATTAGGTGTATTATGGAGTTTTAAGTTTACGTACGGTACTGTAAGGTGTTGTTAGGAGTTGTGTGGCGTTGTACATTATACCAACATGCTTTTCAAGGTGCGAATGTGGCATACAGAGCCGTAAGATATTCTAAGTTGCCGTACGATGTTTAAATGACTCGGAGGAATTTATTAGCTTTAGTATGGAATTTTAAGGTTTCGTACGGTGTTGTTAGGTGTTCTTAGGAGTTTTAAGGCGTCCTAAGTTATACGAACGTGCTTTTCAAGGTGCTAATGTGTATACAGTGTCGTAAGATGTCCTAAGTTGTCTGGCGATGTTCAAAAGACTCGGACGAATTCATTAGGTGTATTATGGAGTTTTAAGTTTACGTACGGTACTGTAAGGTGTTGTTAGGAGTTGTGTGGCGTTGTACATTATACCAACATGCTTTTCAAGGTGCGAATATGGCATACAGAGCCGTAAGATATTCTAAGATGTCGTACGATGTTTAAATGACTCGGAGGAATTTATTAGCTTTATTATGAAATTTTAAAGTTTCGTACCGTGATGTAAGGTGTTGTTAGGTGTTTTAAGGCGTCCTAAGTTATACGAGCGTGCTTTTCAAGGTGCTAATGTGCATACAGAGTCGTAAGATGTCCTAAGTTGTCGTACGATGTTCAAAGGACTTCGACGATTTCATTAGGTTTATTATGGAGTTTTAAGGTTTCGTACGGTGTTGTTAGGTGTTCTTAGGAGTTTTAAGGCGTCCTAAGTTATACGAACGTGCTTTTCAAGGTGCTAATGTGCATACAGTGTCGTAAGATGTCCTAAGTTGTCGGGCGATGTTCAAAAGACTCGGACGAATTCATTAGGTGTATTATGGAGTTTTAAGTTTACGTACGGTACTGTAAGGTGTTGTTAGGAGTTGTGTGGCGTTGTACATTATACCAACATGCTTTTCAAGGTGCGAATGTGGCATACAGAGCCGTAAGATATTCTAAGTTGCCGTAAGATGTTTAAATGACTCGGAGGAATTTATTAGCTTTAGTATGGAATTTTAAGGTTTCGTACGGTGTTGTTAGGTGTTCTTAGGAGTTTTAAGGCGTCCTAAGTTATACGAACGTGCTTTTAAAGGTGCTAAAGTGCATACAGTGTCGTAAGATGTCCTAAGTTGTCGTACGATGTTCAAAGGACTTTGACGATTTCATTAGGTTTATTATGGAGTTTTAAGTTTCGTACGGTGTTGTTAGGTGTTCTTAGGAGTTTTAAGGCGTCCTATGTTATACGAACGTGCTTTTCAAGGTGCTAATGTGCATACAGTGTCGTAAGATGTCCTAAGTTGTCGGGCGATGTTCAAAAGACTCGGACGAATTCATTAGGTGTATTATGGAGTTTTAAGTTTACGTACGGTACTGTAAGGTGTTGTTAGGAGTTGTGTGGCGTTGTACATTATACCAACATGCTTTTCAAGGTGCGAATGTGGCATACAGAGCCGTAAGATATTCTAAGTTGCCGTACGATGTTTAAATGACTCGGAGGAATTTATTAGCTTTAATATGGAATTTTAAGGTTTCGTACGGTGTTTTTAGGTGTTCTTAGGAGTTTTAAGGCGTCCTAAGTTATACGAACGTGCTTTTAAAGGTGCTAAAGTGCATACAGTGTCGTAAGATGTCGTAAGATGTCGTACGATGTTCAAAGGACTTCGACGATTTCATTAGGTTTATTATGGAGTTTTAAGTTTCGTACAGTGTTGTTAGGTGTTCTTAGGAGTTTTAAGGCGTCCTAAGTTATACGAACGTGCTTTTCAAGGTGCTAATGTGCATACAGTGTCGTAAGATGTCCTAAGTTGTCGGGCGATGTTCAAAAGACTCGGACGAATTCATTAGGTGTATTATGGAGTTTTAAGTTTACGTACGGTACTGTAAGGTGTTGTTAGGAGTTGTGTGGCGTTGTACATTATACCAACATGCTTTTCAAGGTGCGAATGTGGCATACAGAGCCGTAAGATATTCTAAGTTGCCGTACGATGTTTAAATGACTCGGAGGAATTTATTAGCTTTAGTATGGAATTTTAAGGTTTCGTACGGTGTTGTTAGGTGTTCTTAGGAGTTTTAAGGCGTCCTAAGTTATACGAACGTGCTTTTCAAGGTGCTAATGTGTATACAGTGTCGTAAGATGTCCTAAGTTGTCTGGCGATGTTCAAAAGACTCGGACGAATTCATTAGGTGTATTATGGAGTTTTAAGTTTACGTACGGTACTGTAAGGTGTTGTTAGGAGTTGTGTGGCGTTGTACATTATACCAACATGCTTTTCAATGTGCGAATATGGCATACAGAGCCTTAAGATATTCTAAGCTGTCGTACGATGTTTAAATGACTCGGAGGAATTTATTAGCTTTATTATGAAATTTTAAAGTTTCGTACCGTGATGTAAGGTGTTGTTAGGTGTTTTAAGGCGTCCTAAGTTATACGAGCGTGCTTTTCAAGGTGCTAATGTGCATACAGAGTCGTAAGATGTCCTAAGTTGTCGTACGATGTTCAAAGGACTTCGACGATTTCATTAGGTTTATTATGGAGTTTTAAGGTTTCGTACGGTGTTGTTAGGTGTTCTTAGGAGTTTTAAGGCGTCCTAAGTTATACGAACGTGCTTTTCAAGGTGCTAATGTGCATACAGTGTCGTAAGATGTCCTAAGTTGTCGGGCGATGTTCAAAAGACTCGGACGAATTCATTAGGTGTATTATCGAGTTTTAAGTTTACGTACGGTACTGTAAGGTGTTGTTAGGAGTTGTGTGGCGTTGTACATTATACCAACATGCTTTTCAAGGTGCGAATGTGGCATACAGAGCCGTAAGATATTCTAAGTTGCCGTACGATGTTTAAATGACTCGGAGGAATTTATTAGCTTTAGTATGGAATTTTAAGGTTTCGTACGGTGTTGTTAGGTGTTCTTAGGAGTTTTAAGGCGTCCTAAGTTATACGAACGTGCTTTTCAAGGTGCTAATGTGCATACAGTGTCGTAAGATGTCCTAAGTTGTCTGGCGATGTTCAAAAGACTCGGACGAATTCATTAGGTGTATTATGGAGTTTTAAGTTTACGTACGGTACTGTAAGGTGTTGTTAGGAGTTGTGTGGCGTTGTACATTATACCAACATGCTTTTCAAGGTGCGAATGTGGCATACAGAGCCGTAAGATATTCTAAGTTGCCGTACGATGTTTAAATGACTCGGAGGAATTTATTAGCTTTAGTATGGAATTTTAAGGTTTCGTACGGTGTTTTTAGGTGTTCTTAGGAGTTTTAAGGCGTCCTAAGTTATACGAACGTGCTTTTAAAGGTGCTAAAGTGCATACAGTGTCGTAAGATGTCGTAAGATGTCGTACGATGTTCAAAGGACTTCGACGATTTCATTAGGTTTATTATGGAGTTTTAAGTTTCGTACAGTGTTGTTAGGTGTTCTTAGGAGTTTTAAGGCGTCCTAAGTTATACGAACGTGCTTTTCAAGGTGCTAATGTGCATACAGTGTCGTAAGATGTCCTAAGTTGTCGGGCGATGTTCAAAAGACTCGGACGAATTCATTAGGTGTATTATGGAGTTTTAAGTTTACGTACGGTACTGTAAGGTGTTGTTAGGAGTTGTGTGGCGTTGTACATTATACCAACATGCTTTTCAAGGTGCGAATGTGGCATACAGAGCCGTAAGATATTCTAAGTTGCCGTAAGATGTTTAAATGACTCGGAGGAATTTATTAGCTTTAGTATGGAATTTTAAGGTTTCGTACGGTGTTGTTAGGTGTTCTTAGGAGTTTTAAGGCGTCCTAAGTTATACGAACGTGCTTTTAAAGGTGCTAAAGTGCATACAGTGTCGTAAGATGTCCTAAGTTGTCGTACGATGTTCAAAGGACTTCGACGATTTCATTAGGTTTATTATGGAGTTTTAAGTTTCGTACGGTGTTGTTAGGTGTTCTTAGGAGTTTTAAGGCGTCCTATGTTATACGAACGTGCTTTTCAAGGTGCTAATGTGCATACAGTGTCGTAAGATGTCCTAAGTTGTCGGGCGATGTTCAAAAGACTCGGACGAATTCATTAGGTGTATTATGGAGTTTTAAGTTTACGTACGGTACTGTAAGGTGTTGTTAGGAGTTGTGTGGCGTTGTACATTATACCATCATGCTTTTCAAGGTGCGAATGTGGCATACAGAGCCGTAAGATATTCTAAGTTGCCGTACGATGTTTAAATGACTCGGAGGAATTTATTAGCTTTAGTATGGAATTTTAAGGTTTCGTACGGTGTTGTTAGGTGTTCTTAGGAGTTTTAAGGCGTCCTAAGTTATACGAACGTGCTTTTCAAGGTGCTAATGTGCATACAGTCTCATAAGATGTCCTAAGTTGTCTGGCGATGTTCAAAAGACTCGGACGAATTCATTAGGTGTATTATGGAGTTTTAAGTTTACGTACGGTACTGTAAGGTGTTGTTAGGAGTTGTGTGGCGTTGTACATTATACCAACATGCTTTTCAAGGTGCGAATGTGGCATACAGAGCCGTAAGATATTCTAAGTTGCCGTACGATGTTTAAATGACTCGGAGGAATTTATTAGCTTTAGTATGGAATTTTAAGGTTTCGTACGGTGTTTTTAGGTGTTCTTAGGAGTTTTAAGGCGTCCTAAGTTATACGAACGTGCTTTTAAAGGTGCTAAAGTGCATACAGTGTCGTAAGATGTCGTAAGATGTCGTACGATGTTCAAAGGACTTCGACGATTTCATTAGGTTTATTATGGAGTTTTAAGTTTCGTACAGTGTTGTTAGGTGTTCTTAGGAGTTTTAAGGCGTCCTAAGTTATACGAACGTGCTTTTCAAGGTGCTAATGTGCATACAGTGTCGTAAGATGTCCTAAGTTGTCGGGCGATGTTCAAAAGACTCGGACGAATTCATTAGGTGTATTATGGAGTTTTAAGTTTACGTACGGTACTGTAAGGTGTTGTTAGGAGTTGTGTGGCGTTGTACATTATACCAACATGCTTTTCAAGGTGCGAATGTGGCATACAGAGCCGTAAGATATTCTAAGTTGCCGTACGATGTTTAAATGACTCGGAGGAATTTATTAGCTTTAGTATGGAATTTTAAGGTTTCGTACGGTGTTGTTAGGTGTTCTTAGGAGTTTTAAGGCGTCCTAAGTTATACGAACGTGCTTTTCAAGGTGCTAATGTGTATACAGTGTCGTAAGATGTCCTAAGTTGTCTGGCGATGTTCAAAAGACTCGGACGAATTCATTAGGTGTATTATGGAGTTTTAAGTTTACGTACGGTACTGTAAGGTGTTGTTAGGAGTTGTGTGGCGTTGTACATTATACCAACATGCTTTTCAAGGTGCGAATATGGCATACAGAGCCGTAAGATATTCTAAGATGTCGTACGATGTTTAAATGACTCGGAGGAATTTATTAGCTTTATTATGAAATTTTAAAGTTTCGTACCGTGATGTAAGGTGTTGTTAGGTGTTTTAAGGCGTCCTAAGTTATACGAGCGTGCTTTTCAAGGTGCTAATGTGCATACAGAGTCGTAAGATGTCCTAAGTTGTCGTACGATGTTCAAAGGACTTCGACGATTTCATTAGGTTTATTATGGAGTTTTAAGGTTTCGTACGGTGTTGTTAGGTGTTCTTAGGAGTTTTAAGGCGTCCTAAGTTATACGAACGTGCTTTTCAAGGTGCTAATGTGCATACAGTGTCGTAAGATGTCCTAAGTTGTCGGGCGATGTTCAAAAGACTCGGACGAATTCATTAGGTGTATTATGGAGTTTTAAGTTTACGTACGGTACTGTAAGGTGTTGTTAGGAGTTGTGTGGCGTTGTACATTATACCAACATGCTTTTCAAGGTGCGAATGTGGCATACAGAGCCGTAAGATATTCTAAGTTGCCGTAAGATGTTTAAATGACTCGGAGGAATTTATTAGCTTTAGTATGGAATTTTAAGGTTTCGTACGGTGTTGTTAGGTGTTCTTAGGAGTTTTAAGGCGTCCTAAGTTATACGAACGTGCTTTTAAAGGTGCTAAAGTGCATACAGTGTCGTAAGATGTCCTAAGTTGTCGTACGATGTTCAAAGGACTTCGACGATTTCATTAGGTTTATTATGGAGTTTTAAGTTACGTACGGTGTTGTTAGGTGTTCTTAGGAGTTTTAAGGCGTCCTATGTTATACGAACGTGCTTTTCAAGGTGCTAATGTGCATACAGTGTCGTAAGATGTCCTAAGTTGTCGGGCGATGTTCAAAAGACTCGGACGAATTCATTAGGTGTATTATGGAGTTTTAAGTTTACGTACGGTACTGTAAGGTGTTGTTAGGAGTTGTGTGGCGTTGTACATTATACCAACATGCTTTTCAAGGTGCGAATGTGGCATACAGAGCCGTAAGATATTCTAAGTTGCCGTACGATGTTTAAATGACTCGGAGGAATTTATTAGCTTTAGTATGGAATTTTAAGGTTTCGTACGGTGTTGTTAGGTGTTCTTAGGAGTTTTAAGGCGTCCTAAGTTATACGAACGTGCTTTTCAAGGTGCTAATGTGCATACAGTGTCGTAAGATGTCCTAAGTTGTCTGGCGATGTTCAAAAGACTCGGACGAATTCATTAGGTGTATTATGGAGTTTTAAGTTTACGTACGGTACTGTAAGGTGTTGTTAGGAGTTGTGTGGCGTTGTACATTATACCAACATGCTTTTCAAGGTGCGAATGTGGCATACAGAGCCGTAAGATATTCTAAGTTGCCGTACGATGTTTAAATGACTCGGAGGAATTTATTAGCTTTAGTATGGAATTTTAAGGTTTCGTACGGTGTTTTTAGGTGTTCTTAGGAGTTTTAAGGCGTCCTAAGTTATACGAACGTGCTTTTAAAGGTGCTAAAGTGCATACAGTGTCGTAAGATGTCGTAAGATGTCGTACGATGTTCAAAGGACTTCGACGATTTCATTAGGTTTATTATGGAGTTTTAAGTTTCGTACAGTGTTGTTAGGTGTTCTTAGGAGTTTTAAGGCGTCCTAAGTTATACGAACGTGCTTTTCAAGGTGCTAATGTGCATACAGTGTCGTAAGATGTCCTAAGTTGTCGGGCGATGTTCAAAAGACTCGGACGAATTCATTAGGTGTATTATGGAGTTTTAAGTTTACGTACGGTACTGTAAGGTGTTGTTAGGAGTTGTGTGGCGTTGTACATTATACCAACATGCTTTTCAAGGTGCGAATGTGGCATACAGAGCCGTAAGATATTCTAAGTTGCCGTACGATGTTTAAATGACTCGGAGGAATTTATTAGCTTTAGTATGGAATTTTAAGGTTTCGTACGGTGTTGTTAGGTGTTCTTAGGAGTTTTAAGGCGTCCTAAGTTATACGAACGTGCTTTTCAAGGTGCTAATGTGTATACAGTGTCGTAAGATGTCCTAAGTTGTCTGGCGATGTTCAAAAGACTCGGACGAATTCATTAGGTGTATTATGGAGTTTTAAGTTTACGTACGGTACTGTAAGGTGTTGTTAGGAGTTGTGTGGCGTTGTACATTATACCAACATGCTTTTCAAGGTGCGAATATGGCATACAGAGCCGTAAGATATTCTAAGATGTCGTACGATGTTTAAATGACTCGGAGGAATTTATTAGCTTTATTATGAAATTTTAAAGTTTCGTACCGTGATGTAAGGTGTTGTTAGGTGTTTTAAGGCGTCCTAAGTTATACGAGCGTGCTTTTCAAGGTGCTAATGTGCATACAGAGTCGTAAGATGTCCTAAGTTGTCGTACGATGTTCAAAGGACTTCGACGATTTCATTAGGTTTATTATGGAGTTTTAAGGTTTCGTACGGTGTTGTTAGGTGTTCTTAGGAGTTTTAAGGCGTCCTAAGTTATACGAACGTGCTTTTCAAGGTGCTAATGTGCATACAGTGTCGTAAGATGTCCTAAGTTGTCGGGCGATGTTCAAAAGACTCGGACGAATTCATTAGGTGTATTATGGAGTTTTAAGTTTACGTACGGTACTGTAAGGTGTTGTTAGGAGTTGTGTGGCGTTGTACATTATACCAACATGCTTTTCAAGGTGCGAATGTGGCATACAGAGCCGTAAGATATTCTAAGTTGCCGTAAGATGTTTAAATGACTCGGAGGAATTTATTAGCTTTAGTATGGAATTTTAAGGTTTCGTACGGTGTTGTTAGGTGTTCTTAGGAGTTTTAAGGCGTCCTAAGTTATACGAACGTGCTTTTAAAGGTGCTAAAGTGCATACAGTGTCGTAAGATGTCCTAAGTTGTCGTACGATGTTCAAAGGACTTCGACGATTTCATTAGGTTTATTATGGAGTTTTAAGTTTCGTACGGTGTTGTTAGGTGTTCTTAGGAGTTTTAAGGCGTCCTATGTTATACGAACGTGCTTTTCAAGGTGCTAATGTGCATACAGTGTCGTAAGATGTCCTAAGTTGTCGGGCGATGTTCAAAAGACTCGGACGAATTCATTAGGTGTATTATGGAGTTTTAAGTTTACGTACGGTACTGTAAGGTGTTGTTAGGAGTTGTGTGGCGTTGTACATTATACCAACATGCTTTTCAAGGTGCGAATGTGGCATACAGAGCCGTAAGATATTCTAAGTTGCCGTACGATGTTTAAATGACTCGGAGGAATTTATTAGCTTTAGTATGGAATTTTAAGGTTTCGTACGGTGTTGTTAGGTGTTCTTAGGAGTTTTAAGGCGTCCTAAGTTATACGAACGTGCTTTTCAAGGTGCTAATGTGCATACAGTGTCGTAAGATGTCCTAAGTTGTCTGGCGATGTTCAAAAGACTCGGACGAATTCATTAGGTGTATTATGGAGTTTTAAGTTTACGTACGGTACTGTAAGGTGTTGTTAGGAGTTGTGTGGCGTTGTACATTATACCAACATGCTTTTCAAGGTGCGAATGTGGCATACAGAGCCGTAAGATATTCTAAGTTGCCGTACGATGTTTAAATGACTCGGAGGAATTTATTAGCTTTAGTATGGAATTTTAAGGTTTCGTACGGTGTTTTTAGGTGTTCTTAGGAGTTTTAAGGCGTCCTAAGTTATACGAACGTGCTTTTAAAGGTGCTAAAGTGCATACAGTGTCGTAAGATGTCGTAAGATGTCGTACGATGTTCAAAGGACTTCGACGATTTCATTAGGTTTATTATGGAGTTTTAAGTTTCGTACAGTGTTGTTAGGTGTTCTTAGGAGTTTTAAGGCGTCCTAAGTTATACGAACGTGCTTTTCAAGGTGCTAATGTGCATACAGTGTCGTAAGATGTCCTAAGTTGTCGGGCGATGTTCAAAAGACTCGGACGAATTCATTAGGTGTATTATGGAGTTTTAAGTTTACGTACGGTACTGTAAGGTGTTGTTAGGAGTTGTGTGGCGTTGTACATTATACCAACATGCTTTTCAAGGTGCGAATGTGGCATACAGAGCCGTAAGATATTCTAAGTTGCCGTACGATGTTTAAATGACTCGGAGGAATTTATTAGCTTTAGTATGGAATTTTAAGGTTTCGTACGGTGTTGTTAGGTGTTCTTAGGAGTTTTAAGGCGTCCTAAGTTATACGAACGTGCTTTTCAAGGTGCTAATGTGTATACAGTGTCGTAAGATGTCCTAAGTTGTCTGGCGATGTTCAAAAGACTCGGACGAATTCATTAGGTGTATTATGGAGTTTTAAGTTTACGTACGGTACTGTAAGGTGTTGTTAGGAGTTGTGTGGCGTTGTACATTATACCAACATGCTTTTCAAGGTGCGAATATGGCATACAGAGCCGTAAGATATTCTAAGATGTCGTACGATGTTTAAATGACTCGGAGGAATTTATTAGCTTTATTATGAAATTTTAAAGTTTCGTACCGTGATGTAAGGTGTTGTTAGGTGTTTTAAGGCGTCCTAAGTTATACGAGCGTGCTTTTCAAGGTGCTAATGTGCATACAGAGTCGTAAGATGTCCTAAGTTGTCGTACGATGTTCAAAGGACTTCGACGATTTCATTAGGTTTATTATGGAGTTTTAAGGTTTCGTACGGTGTTGTTAGGTGTTCTTAGGAGTTTTAAGGCGTCCTAAGTTATACGAACGTGCTTTTCAAGGTGCTAATGTGCATACAGTGTCGTAAGATGTCCTAAGTTGTCGGGCGATGTTCAAAAGACTCGGACGAATTCATTAGGTGTATTATGGAGTTTTAAGTTTACGTACGGTACTGTAAGGTGTTGTTAGGAGTTGTGTGGCGTTGTACATTATACCAACATGCTTTTCAAGGTGCGAATGTGGCATACAGAGCCGTAAGATATTCTAAGTTGCCGTAAGATGTTTAAATGACTCGGAGGAATTTATTAGCTTTAGTATGGAATTTTAAGGTTTCGTACGGTGTTGTTAGGTGTTCTTAGGAGTTTTAAGGCGTCCTAAGTTATACGAACGTGCTTTTAAAGGTGCTAAAGTGCATACAGTGTCGTAAGATGTCCTAAGTTGTCGTACGATGTTCAAAGGACTTCGACGATTTCATTAGGTTTATTATGGAGTTTTAAGTTTCGTACGGTGTTGTTAGGTGTTCTTAGGAGTTTTAAGGCGTCCTATGTTATACGAACGTGCTTTTCAAGGTGCTAATGTGCATACAGTGTCGTAAGATGTCCTAAGTTGTCGGGCGATGTTCAAAAGACTCGGACGAATTCATTAGGTGTATTATGGAGTTTTAAGTTTACGTACGGTACTGTAAGGTGTTGTTAGGAGTTGTGTGGCGTTGTACATTATACCAACATGCTTTTCAAGGTGCGAATGTGGCATACAGAGCCGTAAGATATTCTAAGTTGCCGTACGATGTTTAAATGACTCGGAGGAATTTATTAGCTTTAGTATGGAATTTTAAGGTTTCGTACGGTGTTGTTAGGTGTTCTTAGGAGTTTTAAGGCGTCCTAAGTTATACGAACGTGCTTTTCAAGGTGCTAATGTGCATACAGTGTCGTAAGATGTCCTAAGTTGTCTGGCGATGTTCAAAAGACTCGGACGAATTCATTAGGTGTATTATGGAGTTTTAAGTTTACGTACGGTACTGTAAGGTGTTGTTAGGAGTTGTGTGGCGTTGTACATTATACCAACATGCTTTTCAAGGTGCGAATATGGCATACAGAGCCATAAGATATTCTAAGATGTCGTACGATGTTTAAATGACTCGGAGGAATTTATTAGCTTTATTATGAAATTCTAAAGTTTCGTACCGTGATGTAAGGTGTTGTTAGGTGTTTTAAGGCGTCCTAAGTTATACGAGCGTGCTTTTCAAGGTGCTAATGTGCATACAGAGTCGTAAGATGTCCTAAGTTGTCGTACGATGTTCAAAGGACTTCGACGATTTCATTAGGTTTATTATGGAGTTTTAAGGTTTCGTACGGTGTTGTTAGTTGTTCTTAGGAGTTTTAAGGCGTCCTAAGTTATACGAACTTGCTTTTCAAGGTGCTAATGTGCATACAGTGTCGTAAGATGTCCTAAGTTGTCGGGCGATGTTCAAAAGACTCGGACAAATTCATTAGGTGTATTATGGAGTTTTAAGTTTACGTACGGTACTGTAAGGTGTTGTTAGGAGTTGTGTGGCGTTGTACATTATACCAACATGCTTTTCAAGGTGCGAATGTGGCATACAGAGCCGTAAGATATTCTAAGTTTCCGTACGATGTTTAAATGACTCGGAGGAATTTATTAGCTTTAGTATGGAATTTTAAGGTTTCGTACGGTGTTGTTAGGTGTTCTTAGGAGTTTTAAGGCGTCCTAAGTTATACGAACGTGCTTTTAAAGGTGCTAATGTGCATACAGTGTCGTAAGATGTCCTAAGTTGTCGTACGATGTTCAAAGGACTTCGACGATTTCATTAGGTTTATTATGGAGTTTTAAGGTTTCGTACGGTGTTGTTAGGTGTTCTTAGGAGTTTTAAGGCGTCCTAAGTTATACGAACGTGCTTTTCAAGGTGCTAATGTGCATACAGTGTCGTAAGATGTCCTAAGTTGTCGGGAGATGTTCAAAAGACTCGGACGAATTCATTACGTGTATTATGGAGTTTTAAGTTTACGTACGGTACTGTAAGGTGTTGTTAGGAGTTGTGTGGCGTTGTACATTATACCAACATGCTTTTCAATGTGCGAATGTGGCATACAGAGCCGTAAGATATTCTAAGTTGCCGTACGATGTTTAAATGACTTGGAGGAATTTATTAGCTTTAGTATGGAATTTTAAGGTTTCGTACGGTGTTGTTAGGTGTTCTTAGGAGTTTTAAGGCGTCCTAAGTTATACGAACGTGCTTTTCAAGGTGCTAATGTGCATACAGTGTCGTAAGATGTCCTAAGTTGTCTGGCGATGTTCAAAAGACTCGGACGAATTCATTAGGTATATTATGGAGTTTTAAGTTTACGTACGGTACTGTAAGGTGTTGTTAGGAATTGTGTGGCGTTGTACATTATACCAACATGCTTTTCAAGGTGCGAATATGGCATACAGAGCCATAAAATATTCTAAGATGTCGTACGATGTTTAAATGACTCGGAGGAATTTATTAGCTTTATTATGAAATTTTAAAGTTTCGTACCGTGATGTAAGGTGTTGTTAGGTGTTTTAAGGCGTCCTAAGTTATACGAGCGTGCTTTTCAAGGTGCTAATGTGCATACAGAGTCGTAAGATGTCCTAAGTTGTCGTACGATGTTCAAAGGACTTCGACGATTTCATTAGGTTTATTATGGAGTTTTAAGGTTTCGTACGGTGTTGTTAGGTGTTCTTAGGAGTTTTAAGGCGTCCTAAGTTATACGAACGTGCTTTTAAAGGTGCTAAAGTGCATACAGTGTCGTAAGATGTCCTAAGTTGTCGTACGATGTTCAAAGGACTTCGACGATTTCATTAGGTTTATTATGGAGTTTTAAGTTTACGTACGGTACTGTAAGGTGTTGTTAGGAGTTGTGTGGTGTTGTACATTATACCAACATGCTTTTCAAGGTGCGAATGTGGCATACAGAGCCGTAAGATATTCTAAGTTGTCGTACGATGTTTAAATGACTCGGAGGAATTTATTAGCTTTAGTATGGAATTTTAAGGTTTCGTACGGTGTTGTTAGGTGTTCTTAGGAGTTTTAAGGCGTCCTAAGTTATACGAACGTGCTTTTCAAGGTGCTAATGTGCATACAGTGTCGTAAGATGTCCTAAGTTGTCTGGCGATGTTCAAAAGACTCGGACGAATTCATTAGGTGTATTATGGAGTTTTAAGTTTACGTACGGTACTGTAAGGTGTTGTTAGGAGTTGTGTGGCGTTGTACATTATACCAACATGCTTTTCAAGGTGCGAATGTGGCATACAGAGCCGTAAGATATTCTAAGTTTCCGTACGATGTTTAAATGACTCGGAGGAATTTATTAGCTTTAGTATGGAATTTTAAGGTTTCGTACGGTGTTGTTAGGTGTTCTTAGGAGTTTTAAGGCGTCCTAAGTTATACGAACGTGCTTTTAAAGGTGCTAATGTGCATACAGTGTCGTAAGATGTCCTAAGTTGTCGTACGATGTTCAAAGGACTTCGACGATTTCATTAGGTTTATTATGGAGTTTTAAGGTTTCGTACGGTGTTGTTAGGTGTTCTTAGGAGTTTTAAGGCGTCCTAAGTTATACGAACGTGCTTTTCAAGGTGCTAATGTGCATACAGTGTCGTAAGATGTCCTAAGTTGTCGGGAGATGTTCAAAAGACTCGGACGAATTCATTACGTGTATTATGGAGTTTTAAGTTTACGTACGGTACTGTAAGGTGTTGTTAGGAGTTGTGTGGCGTTGTACATTATACCAACATGCTTTTCAAGGTGCGAATGTGGCATACAGAGCCGTAAGATATTCTAAGTTGCCGTACGATGTTTAAATGACTCGGAGGAATTTATTAGCTTTAGTATGGAATTTTAAGGTTTCATACGGTGTTGTTAGGTGTTCTTAGGAGTTTTAAGGCGTCCTAAGTTATACGAACGTGCTTTTCAAGGTGCTAATGTGCATACAGTGTCGTAAGATGTCCTAAGTTGTCTGGCGATGTTCAAAAGACTCGGACGAATTCATTAGGTGTATTATGGAGTTTTAAGTTTACGTACGGTACTGTAAGGTGTTGTTAGGAGTTGTGTGGCGTTGTACATTATACCAACATGCTTTTCAAGGTGCGAATATGGCATACAGAGCCATAAGATATTCTAAGATGTCGTACGATGTTTAAATGACTCGGAGGAATTTATTAGCTTTATTATGAAATTTTAAAGTTTCGTACCGTGATGTAAGGTGTTGTTAGGTGTTTTAAGGCGTCCTAAGTTATACGAGCGTGCTTTTCAAGGTGCTAATGTGCATACAGAGTCGTAAGATGTCCTAAGTTGTCGTACGATGTTCAAAGGACTTCGACGATTTCATTATGTTTATTATGGAGTTTTAAGGTTTCGTACGGTGTTGTTAGGTGTTCTTAGGAGTTTTAAGGCGTCCTAAGTTATACGAACTTGCTTTTCAAGGTGCTAATGTGCATACAGTGTCGTAAGATGTCCTAAGTTGTCGGGCGATGTTCAAAAGACTCGGACAAATTCATTAGGTGTATTATGGAGTTTTAAGTTTACGTACGGTACTGTAAGGTGTTGTTAGGAGTTGTGTGGCGTTGTACATTATACCAACATGCTTTTCAAGGTGCGAATGTGGCATACAGAGCCGTAAGATATTCTAAGTTTCCGTACGATGTTTAAATGACTCGGAGGAATTTATTAGCTTTAGTATGGAATTTTAAGGTTTCGTACGGTGTTGTTAGGTGTTCTTAGGAGTTTTAAGGCGTCCTAAGTTATACGAACGTGCTTTTAAAGGTGCTAATGTGCATACAGTGTCGTAAGATGTCCTAAGTTGTCGTACGATGTTCAAAGGACTTCGACGATTTCATTAGGTTTATTATGGAGTTTTAAGGTTTCGTACGGTGTTGTTAGGTGTTCTTAGGAGTTTTAAGGCGTCCTAAGTTATACGAACGTGCTTTTCAAGGTGCTAATGTGCATACAGTGTCGTAAGATGTCCTAAGTTGTCGGGAGATGTTCAAAAGACTCGGACGAATTCATTAGGTGTATTATGGAGTTTTAAGTTTACGTACGGTACTGTAAGGTGTTGTTAGGAGTTGTGTGGCGTTGTACATTATACCAACATGCTTTTCAAGGTGCGAATGTGGCATACAGAGCCGTAAGATATTCTAAGTTTCCGTACGATATTTAAATGACTCGGAGGAATTTATTAGCTTTAGTATGGAATTTTAAGGTTTCGTACGGTGTTGTTAGGTGTTCTTAGGAGTTTTAAGGCGTCCTAAGTTATACGAACGTGCTTTTAAAGGTGCTAATGTGCATACAGTGTCGTAAGATGTCCTAAGTTGTCGTACGATGTTCAAAGGACTTCGACGATTTCATTAGGTTTATTATGGAGTTTTAAGGTTTCGTACGGTGTTGTTAGGTGTTCTTAGGAGTTTTAAGGCGTCCTAAGTTATACGAACGTGCTTTTCAAGGTGCTAATGTGCATACATTGTCGTAAGATGTCCTAAGTTGTCGGGCGATGTTCAAAAGACTCGGACGAATTCATTAGGTGTATTATGGAGTTTTAAGTTTACGTACGGTACTGTAAGGTGTTGTTAGGAGTTGTGTGGCGTTACATTATACCAACATGCTTTTCAAGGTGCGAATGTGGCATACAGAGCCGTAAGATATTCTAAGTTGCCGTACGATGTTTAAATGACTCGGAGGAATTTATTAGCTTTAGAATGGAATTTTAAGGTTTCGTACGGTGTTGTTAGGTGTTCTTAGGGGTTTTAAGGCGTCCTAAGTTATACGAACGTGCTTTTAAAGGTGCTAATGTGCATACAGTGTCGTAAGATGTCCTAAGTTGTCATACGATGTTCAAAGGACTTCGACGATTTTATTAGGTTTATTATGGAGTTTTAAGGTTTCGTACGGTGTTGTTAAGTGTTCTTAGGAGTTTTAAGGCGTCCTAAGTTATACGAACGTGCTTTTCAAGGTGCTAATGTGCATACAGTGTCGTAAGATGTCCTAAGTTGTCGGGCGATGTTCAAAAGACTCGGACGAATTCATTAGGTGTATTATGGAGTTTTAAGTTTACGTACTGTACTGTAAGGTGTTGTTAGGAGTTGTGTGGCGTTGTACATTATACCAACATGCTTTTCAAGGTGCGAATGTGGCATACAGAGCCGTAAGATATTCTAAGTTGTCGTACGATGTTTAAATGACTCGGAGGAATTTATTAGCTTTATTATGGAATTTTAAGGTTTCGTACCGTGATGTAAGGTGTTGTTAGGAGTTTTAAGGCGTCCTAAGTTATACGAACGTGCTTTTCAAGGTGCTAATGTGCATAGAGAGTCGTAAGATGTCCTAAGTTGTCGTACGATGTTCAAAGGACTTCGACGATTTCATTAGGTTTATTATGGAGTTTTAAGGTTTCGTACGGTGTTGTTAGGTGTTCTTATGAGTTTTAAGGCGTCCTAAGTTATACGAACGTGCTTTTCAAGGTGCTAATGTGCATACAGTGTCGTAAGATGTCCTAAGTTGTCGGGCGATGTTCAAAAGACTCGGACGAATGCATTAGGTGTATTATGGAGTTTTAAGTTTACGTACGGTACTGTAAGGTGTTGTTAGGAGTTGTGTGGCGTTGTACATTATACCAACATGCTTTTCAAGGTACGAATGTGGCATACAGAGCCGTAAGATATTCTAAGTTGCCGTACGATGTTTAAATGACTCGGAGGAATTTATTAGCTTTAGTATGGAATTTTAAGGTTTCGTACGGTGTTGTTAGGTGTTCTTAGGAGTTTTAAGGCGTCCTAAGTTATACGAACGTGCTTTTAAAGGTGCTAATGTGCATACAGTGTCGTAAGATGTCCTAAGTTGTCGTACGATGTTCAAAGGACTTCGACGATTTCATTAGGTTTATTATGGAGTTTTAAGGTTTCGTACGGTGTTGTTAGGTGTTCTTAGGAGTTTTAAGGCGTCCTAAGTTATACGAACGTGCTTTTCAAGGTGCTAATGTGCATACAGTGTCGTAAGATGTCCTAAGTTGTCGGGCGATGTTCAAAAGACTCGGACGAATTCATTAGGTGTATTATGGAGTTTTAAGTTTACGTACGGTACTGTAAGGTGTTGTTAGGAGTTGTGTGGCGTTGTACATTATACCAACATGCTTTTCAAGGTGCGAATGTGGCATACAGAGCCGTAAGATATTCTAAGTTGCCGTACGATGTTTAAATGACTCGGAGGAATTTATTAGCTTTAGTATGGAATTTTAAGGTTTCGTACGGTGTTGTTAGGTGTTCTTAGGAGTTTTAAGGCGTCCTAAGTTATACGAACGTGCTTTTAAAGGTGCAAATGTGCATACAGTGTCGTAAGATGTCCTAAGTTGTCATACGATGTTCAAAGGACTTCGACGATTTTATTAGGTTTATTATGGAGTTTTAAGGTTTCGTACGGTGTTGTTAAGTGTTCTTAGGAGTTTTAAGGCGTCCTAAGTTATACGAACGTGCTTTTCAAGGTGCTAATGTGCATACAATGTCGTAAGATGTCCTAAGTTGTCGTACGATGTTCAAAGGACTTCGACGATTTCATTAGGTTTATTATGGAGTTTTAAGGTTTCGTACGGTGTTGTTAGGTGTTCTTAGGAGTTTTAAGGCGTCCTAAGTTATACGAACGTGCTTTTCAAGGTGCTAATGTGCATACAGTGACGTAAGATGTCCTAAGTTGTCGTACGATGTTCAAAGGACTTCGACGATTTCATTAGGTTTATTATGGAGTTTTAAGGTTTCGTACGGTGTTGTTAGGTGTTCTTAGGAGTTTTAAGGCGTCCTAAGTTATACGAACGTGCTTTTCAAGGTGCTAATGTGCATACAGTGTCGTAAGATGTCCTAAGTTGTCGGGCGATGTTCAAAAGACTCGGACGAATTCATTAGGTGTATTATGGAGTTTTAAGTTTACGTACGGTACTGTAAGGTGTTGTTAGGAGTTGTGTGGCGTTGTACATTATACCAACATGCTTTTCAAGGTGCGAATGTGGCATACAGAGCCGTAAGATATTCTAAGTTGCCGTACGATGTTTAAATGACTCGGAGGAATTTATTAGCTTTAGTATGGAATTTTAAGGTTTCGTACGGTGTTGTTAGGTGTTCTTAGGAGTTTTAAGGCGTCCTAAGTTATACGAACGTGCTTTTAAAGGTGCTAATGTGCATACAGTGTCGTAAGTTGTCCTAAGTTGTCGTACGATGTTCAAAGGACTTCGACGATTTCATTAGGTTTATTATGGAGTTTTAAGGTTTCGTACGGTGTTGTTAGGTGTTCTTAGGAGTTTTAAGGCGTCCTAAGTTATACGAACGTGCTTTTCAAGGTGCTAATGTGCATACAGTGTCGTAAGATGTCCTAAGTTGTCGGGCGATGTTCAAAAGACTCGGACGAATTCATTAGGTGTATTATGGAGTTTTAAGTTTACGTACGGTACTGTAAGGTGTTGTTAGGAGTTGTGTGGCGTTGTACATTATACCAACATGCTTTTCAAGGTGCGAATGTGGCATACAGAGCCGTAAGATATTCTAAGTTGCCGTACGATGTTTAAATGACTCGGAGGAATTTATTAGATTTAGTATGGAATTTTAAGGTTTCGTACGGTGTTGTTAGGTGTTCTTAGGAGTTTTAAGGCGTCCTAAGTTATACGAACGTGCTTTTAAAGGTGCTAATGTGCATACAGTGTCGTAAGATGTCCTAAGTTGTCATACGATGTTCAAAGGACTTCGACGATTTTATTAGGTTTATTATGGAGTTTTAAGGTTTTGTACGGTGTTGTTAAGTGTTCTTAGGAGTTTTAAGGCGTCCTAAGTTATACGAACGTGCTTTTCAAGGTGCTAATGTGCATACAATGTCGTAAGATGTCCTAAGTTGTCGTACGATGTTCAAAGGACTTCGACGATTTCATTAGGTTTATTATGGAGTTTTAAGGTTTCATACGGTGTTGTTAGGTGTTCTTAGGAGTTTTAAGGCGTCCTAAGTTATACGAACGTGCTTTTCAAGGTGCTAATGTGCATACAGTGACGTAAGATGTCCTAAGTTGTCGTACGATGTTCAAAGGACTTCGACGATTTCATTAGGTTTATTATGGAGTTTTAAGGTTTCGTACGGTGTTGTTAGGTGTTCTTAGGAGTTTTAAGGCGTCCTAAGTTATACGAACGTGCTTTTCAAGGTGCTAATGTGCATACAATGTCGTAAGATGTCCTAAGTTGTCGTACGATGTTCAAAGGACTTCGACGATTTCATTAGGTTTATTATGGAGTTTTAAGGTTTCGTACGGTGTTGTTAGGTGTTCTTATGAGTTTTAAGGCGTCCTAAGTTATACGAACGTGCTTTTCAAGGTGCTAATGTGCATACAGTGTCGTAAGATGTCCTAAGTTGTCGGGCGATGTTCAAAAGACTCGGACGAATGCATTAGGTGTATTATGGAGTTTTAAGTTTACGTACGGTACTGTAAGGTGTTGTTAGGAGTTGTGTGGCGTTGTACATTATACCAACATGCTTTTCAAGGTACGAATGTGGCATACAGAGCCGTAAGATATTCTAAGTTGCCGTACGATGTTTAAATGACTCGGAGGAATTTATTAGCTTTAGTATGGAATTTTAAGGTTTCGTACGGTGTTGTTAGGTGTTCTTAGGAGTTTTAAGGCGTCCTAAGTTATACGAACGTGCTTTTAAAGGTGCTAATGTGCATACAGTGTCGTAAGATGTCCTAAGTTGTCGTACGATGTTCAAAGGACTTCGACGATTTCATTAGGTTTATTATGGAGTTTTAAGGTTTCGTACGGTGTTGTTAGGTGTTCTTAGGAGTTTTAAGGCGTCCTAAGTTATACGAACGTGCTTTTCAAGGTGCTAATGTGCATACAGTGTCGTAAGATGTCCTAAGTTGTCGGGCGATGTTCAAAAGACTCGGACGAATTCATTAGGTGTATTATGGAGTTTTAAGTTTACGTACGGTACTGTAAGGTGTTGTTAGGAGTTGTGTGGCGTTGTACATTATACCAACATGCTTTTCAAGGTGCGAATGTGGCATACAGAGCCGTAAGATATTCTAAGTTGCCGTACGATGTTTAAATGACTCGGAGGAATTTATTAGCTTTAGTATGGAATTTTAAGGTTTCGTACGGTGTTGTTAGGTGTTCTTAGGAGTTTTAAGGCGTCCTAAGTTATACGAACGTGCTTTTAAAGGTGCAAATGTGCATACAGTGTCGTAAGATGTCCTAAGTTGTCATACGATGTTCAAAGGACTTCGACGATTTTATTAGGTTTATTATGGAGTTTTAAGGTTTCGTACGGTGTTGTTAAGTGTTCTTAGGAGTTTTAAGGCGTCCTAAGTTATACGAACGTGCTTTTCAAGGTGCTAATGTGCATACAATGTCGTAAGATGTCCTAAGTTGTCGTACGATGTTCAAAGGACTTCGACGATTTCATTAGGTTTATTATGGAGTTTTAAGGTTTCGTACGGTGTTGTTAGGTGTTCTTAGGAGTTTTAAGGCGTCCTAAGTTATACGAACGTGCTTTTCAAGGTGCTAATGTGCATACAGTGACGTAAGATGTCCTAAGTTGTCGTACGATGTTCAAAGGACTTCGACGATTTCATTAGGTTTATTATGGAGTTTTAAGGTTTCGTACGGTGTTGTTAGGTGTTCTTAGGAGTTTTAAGGCGTCCTAAGTTATACGAACGTGCTTTTCAAGGTGCTAATGTGCATACAGTGTCGTAAGATGTCCTAAGTTGTCGGGCGATGTTCAAAAGACTCGGACGAATTCATTAGGTGTATTATGGAGTTTTAAGTTTACGTACGGTACTGTAAGGTGTTGTTAGGAGTTGTGTGGCGTTGTACATTATACCAACATGCTTTTCAAGGTGCGAATGTGGCATACAGAGCCGTAAGATATTCTAAGTTGCCGTACGATGTTTAAATGACTCGGAGGAATTTATTAGCTTTAGTATGGAATTTTAAGGTTTCGTACGGTGTTGTTAGGTGTTCTTAGGAGTTTTAAGGCGTCCTAAGTTATACGAACGTGCTTTTAAAGGTGCTAATGTGCATACAGTGTCGTAAGTTGTCCTAAGTTGTCGTACGATGTTCAAAGGACTTCGACGATTTCATTAGGTTTATTATGGAGTTTTAAGGTTTCGTACGGTGTTGTTAGGTGTTCTTAGGAGTTTTAAGGCGTCCTAAGTTATACGAACGTGCTTTTCAAGGTGCTAATGTGCATACAGTGTCGTAAGATGTCCTAAGTTGTCGGGCGATGTTCAAAAGACTCGGACGAATTCATTAGGTGTATTATGGAGTTTTAAGTTTACGTACGGTACTGTAAGGTGTTGTTAGGAGTTGTGTGGCGTTGTACATTATACCAACATGCTTTTCAAGGTGCGAATGTGGCATACAGAGCCGTAAGATATTCTAAGTTGCCGTACGATGTTTAAATGACTCGGAGGAATTTATTAGATTTAGTATGGAATTTTAAGGTTTCGTACGGTGTTGTTAGGTGTTCTTAGGAGTTTTAAGGCGTCCTAAGTTATACGAACGTGCTTTTAAAGGTGCTAATGTGCATACAGTGTCGTAAGATGTCCTAAGTTGTCATACGATGTTCAAAGGACTTCGACGATTTTATTAGGTTTATTATGGAGTTTTAAGGTTTTGTACGGTGTTGTTAAGTGTTCTTAGGAGTTTTAAGGCGTCCTAAGTTATACGAACGTGCTTTTCAAGGTGCTAATGTGCATACAATGTCGTAAGATGTCCTAAGTTGTCGTACGATGTTCAAAGGACTTCGACGATTTCATTAGGTTTATTATGGAGTTTTAAGGTTTCGTACGGTGTTGTTAGGTGTTCTTAGGAGTTTTAAGGCGTCCTAAGTTATACGAACGTGCTTTTCAAGGTGCTAATGTGCATACAGTGACGTAAGATGTCCTAAGTTGTCGTACGATGTTCAAAGGACTTCGACGATTTCATTAGGTTTATTATGGAGTTTTAAGGTTTCGTACGGTGTTGTTAGGTGTTCTTAGGAGTTTTAAGGCGTCCTAAGTTATACGAACGTGCTTTTCAAGGTGCTAATGTGCATACAATGTCGTAAGATGTCCTAAGTTGTCGTACGATGTTCAAAGGACTTCGACGATTTCATTAGGTTTATTATGGAGTTTTAAGGTTTCGTACGGTACTGTAAGGTGTTGTTAGGAGTTTTAAGGCGTCCTAAGTTATACGAACGTGCTTTTCAAGGTGCTAATGTGCATACAGTGTCGTAAGATGTCCTAAGTTGTCGGGCGATGTTCAAAAGACTCGGACGAATGCATTAGGTGTATTATGGAGTTTTAAGTTTACGTACGGTACTGTAAGGTGTTGTTAGGAGTTGTGTGGCGTTGTACATTATACCAACATGCTTTTCAAGGTACGAATGTGGCATACAGAGCCGTAAGATATTCTAAGTTGCCGTACGATGTTTAAATGACTCGGAGGAATTTATTAGCTTTAGTATGGAATTTTAAGGTTTCGTACGGTGTTGTTAGGTGTTCTTAGGAGTTTTAAGGCGTCCTAAGTTATACGAACGTGCTTTTAAAGGTGCTAATGTGCATACAGTGTCGTAAGATGTCCTAAGTTGTCGTACGATGTTCAAAGGACTTCGACGATTTCATTAGGTTTATTATGGAGTTTTAAGGTTTCGTACGGTGTTGTTAGGTGTTCTTAGGAGTTTTAAGGCGTCCTAAGTTATACGAACGTGCTTTTCAAGGTGCTAATGTGCATACAGTGTCGTAAGATGTCCTAAGTTGTCGGGCGATGTTCAAAAGACTCGGACGAATTCATTAGGTGTATTATGGAGTTTTAAGTTTACGTACGGTACTGTAAGGTGTTGTTAGGAGTTGTGTGGCGTTGTACATTATACCAACATGCTTTTCAAGGTGCGAATGTGGCATACAGAGCCGTAAGATATTCTAAGTTGCCGTACGATGTTTAAATGACTCGGAGGAATTTATTAGCTTTAGTATGGAATTTTAAGGTTTCGTACGGTGTTGTTAGGTGTTCTTAGGAGTTTTAAGGCGTCCTAAGTTATACGAACGTGCTTTTAAAGGTGCAAATGTGCATACAGTGTCGTAAGATGTCCTAAGTTGTCATACGATGTTCAAAGGACTTCGACGATTTTATTAGGTTTATTATGGAGTTTTAAGGTTTCGTACGGTGTTGTTAAGTGTTCTTAGGAGTTTTAAGGCGTCCTAAGTTATACGAACGTGCTTTTCAAGGTGCTAATGTGCATACAATGTCGTAAGATGTCCTAAGTTGTCGTACGATGTTCAAAGGACTTCGACGATTTCATTAGGTTTATTATGGAGTTTTAAGGTTTCGTACGGTGTTGTTAGGTGTTCTTAGGAGTTTTAAGGCGTCCTAAGTTATACGAACGTGCTTTTCAAGGTGCTAATGTGCATACAGTGACGTAAGATGTCCTAAGTTGTCGTACGATGTTCAAAGGACTTCGACGATTTCATTAGGTTTATTATGGAGTTTTAAGGTTTCGTACGGTGTTGTTAGGTGTTCTTAGGAGTTTTAAGGCGTCCTAAGTTATACGAACGTGCTTTTCAAGGTGCTAATGTGCATACAGTGTCGTAGGATGTCCTAAGTTGTCGGGCGATGTTCAAAAGACTCGGACGAATTCATTAGGTGTATTATGGAGTTTTAAGTTTACGTACGGTACTGTAAGGTGTTGTTAGGAGTTGTGTGGCGTTGTACATTATACCAACATGCTTTTCAAGGTGCGAATGTGGCATACAGAGCCGTAAGATATTCTAAGTTGCCGTACGATGTTTAAATGACTCGGAGGAATTTATTAGCTTTAGTATGGAATTTTAAGGTTTCGTACGGTGTTGTTAGGTGTTCTTAGGAGTTTTAAGGCGTCCTAAGTTATACGAACGTGCTTTTAAAGGTGCTAATGTGCATACAGTGTCGTAAGTTGTCCTAAGTTGTCGTACGATGTTCAAAGGACTTCGACGATTTCATTAGGTTTATTATGGAGTTTTAAGGTTTCGTACGGTGTTGTTAGGTGTTCTTAGGAGTTTTAAGGCGTCCTAAGTTATACGAACGTGCTTTTCAAGGTGCTAATGTGCATACAGTGTCGTAAGATGTCCTAAGTTGTCGGGCGATGTTCAAAAGACTCGGACGAATTCATTAGGTGTATTATGGAGTTTTAAGTTTACGTACGGTACTGTAAGGTGTTGTTAGGAGTTGTGTGGCGTTGTACATTATACCAACATGCTTTTCAAGGTGCGAATGTGGCATACAGAGCCGTAAGATATTCTAAGTTGCCGTACGATGTTTAAATGACTCGGAGGAATTTATTAGATTTAGTATGGAATTTTAAGGTTTCGTACGGTGTTGTTAGGTGTTCTTAGGAGTTTTAAGGCGTCCTAAGTTATACGAACGTGCTTTTAAAGGTGCTAATGTGCATACAGTGTCGTAAGATGTCCTAAGTTGTCATACGATGTTCAAAGGACTTCGACGATTTTATTAGGTTTATTATGGAGTTTTAAGGTTTCGTACGGTGTTGTTAAGTGTTCTTAGGAGTTTTAAGGCGTCCTAAGTTATACGAACGTGCTTTTCAAGGTGCTAATGTGCATACAATGTCGTAAGATGTCCTAAGTTGTCGTACGATGTTCAAAGGACTTCGACGATTTCATTAGGTTTATTATGGAGTTTTAAGGTTTCATACGGTGTTGTTAGGTGTTCTTAGGAGTTTTAAGGCGTCCTAAGTTATACGAACGTGCTTTTCAAGGTGCTAATGTGCATACAGTGACGTAAGATGTCCTAAGTTGTCGTACGATGTTCAAAGGACTTCGACGATTTCATTAGGTTTATTATGGAGTTTTAAGGTTTCGTACGGTGTTGTTAGGTGTTCTTAGGAGTTTTAAGGCGTCCTAAGTTATACGAACGTGCTTTTCAAGGTGCTAATGTGCATACAGTGTCGTAAGATGTCCTAAGTTGTCGGGCGATGTTCAAAAGACTCGGACGAATTCATTAGGTGTATTATGGAGTTTTAAGTTTACGTACGGTACTGTAAGGTGTTGTTAGGAGTTGTGTGGCGTTGTACATTATACCAACATGCTTTTCAAGGTGCGAATGTGGCATACAGAGCCGTAAGATATTCAAAGTTGCCGTACGATGTTTAAATGACTCGGAGGAATTTATTAGCTTTAGTATGGAATTTTAAGGTTTCGTACGGTGTTGTTAGGTGTTCTTAGGAGTTTTAAGGCGTCCTAAGTTATACGAACGTGCTTTTAAAGGTGCTAATGTGCATACAGTGTCGTAAGATGTCCTAAGTTGTCATACGATGTTCAAAGGACTTCGACGATTTTATTAGGTTTATTATGGAGTTTTAAGGTTTCGTACGGTGTTGTTAGGTGTTCTTAGGAGTTTTAAGGCGTCCTAAGTTATACGAACGTGCTTTTCAAGGTGCTAATGTGCATACAGTGTCGTAAGATGTCCTAAGTTGTCGGGCGATGTTCAAAAGACTCGGACGAATTCATTAGGTGTATTATAGAGTTTTAAGTTTACGTACGGTACTGTAAGGTGTTGTTAGGAGTTGTGTGGCGTTGTACATTATACCAACATGCTTTTCAAGGTGCGAATGTGGCATACAGAGCCGTAAGATATTCTAAGTTGCCGTACGATGTTTAAATGACTCGGAGGAATTTATTAGATTTAGTATGGAATTTTAAGGTTTCGTACGGTGTTGTTAGGTGTTCTTAGGAGTTTTAAGGCGTCCTAAGTTATACGAACGTGCTTTTAAAGGTGCTAATGTGCATACAGTGTCGTAAGATGTCCTAAGTTGTCGTACGATGTTCAAAGGACTTCGACGATTTCATTAGGTTTATTATGGAGTTTTAAGGTTTCGTACGGTGTTGTTAGGTGTTCTTAGGAGTTTTAAGGCGTCCTAAGTTATACGAACGTGCTTTTCAAGGTGCTAATGTGCATACAGTGACGTAAGATGTCCTAAGTTGTCGTACGATGTTCAAAGGACTTCGACGATTTCATTAGGTTTATTATGGAGTTTTAAGGTTTCGTACGGTGTTGTTAGGTGTTCTTAGGAGTTTTAAGGCGTCCTAAGTTATATGAACGTGCTTTTCAAGGTGCTAATGTGCATACAGTGTCGTAAGATGTCCTAAGTTGTCGGGCGATGTTCAAAAGACTCGGACGAATTCATTAGGTGTATTATAGAGTTTTAAGTTTACGTACGGTACTGTAAGGTGTTGTTAGGAGTTGTGTGGCGTTGTACATTATACCAACATGCTTTTCAAGGTGCGAATGTGGCATACAGAGCCGTAAGATATTCTAAGTTGCCGTACGATGTTTAAATGACTCGGAGGAATTTATTAGCTTTAGTATGGAATTTTAAGGTTTCGTACGGTGTTGTTAGGTGTTCTTAGGAGTTTTAAGGCGTCCTAAGTTATACGAACGTGCTTTTAAAGGTGCTAATGTGCATACAGTGTCGTAAGATGTCCTAAGTTGTCGTACGATGTTCAAAGGACTTCGACGATTTCATTAGGTTTATTATGGAGTTTTAAGGTTTCGTACGGTGTTGTTAGGTGTTCTTAGGAGTTTTAAGGCGTCCTAAGTTATACGAACGTGCTTTTCAAGGTGCTAATGTGCATACAGTGTCGTAAGATGTCCTAAGTTGTCGGGCGATGTTCAAAAGACTCGGACGAATTCATTAGGTGTATTATGGAGTTTTAAGTTTACGTACGGTACTGTAAGGTGTTGTTAGGAGTTGTGTGGCGTTGTACATTATACCAACATGCTTTTCAAGGTGCGAATGTGGCATACAGAGCCGTAAGATATTCAAAGTTGCCGTACGATGTTTAAATGACTCGGAGGAATTTATTAGCTTTAGTATGGAATTTTAAGGTTTCGTACGGTGTTGTTAGGTGTTCTTAGGAGTTTTAAGGCGT
Source organism: Tagetes erecta (assembly GCA_030867185.1). Lineage (NCBI taxonomy): Eukaryota > Viridiplantae > Streptophyta > Magnoliopsida > Asterales > Asteraceae > Tagetes > Tagetes erecta. The sequence continues at coordinate 17,845,006 of CM061497.1, read as the reverse complement.
CCTAAGTTATACGAACGTGCTTTTAAAGGTGCTAATGTGCATACAGTGTCGTAAGATGTCCTAAGTTGTCATACGATGTTCAAAGGACTTCGACGATTTTATTAGGTTTATTATGGAGTTTTAAGGTTTCGTACGGTGTTGTTAGGTGTTCTTAGGAGTTTTAAGGCGTCCTAAGTTATACGAACGTGCTTTTCAAGGTGCTAATGTGCATACAGTGTCGTAAGATGTCCTAAGTTGTCGGGCGATGTTCAAAAGACTCGGACGAATTCATTAGGTGTATTATAGAGTTTTAAGTTTACGTACGGTACTGTAAGGTGTTGTTAGGAGTTGTGTGGCGTTGTACATTATACCAACATGCTTTTCAAGGTGCGAATGTGGCATACAGAGCCGTAAGATATTCTAAGTTGCCGTACGATGTTTAAATGACTCGGAGGAATTTATTAGATTTAGTATGGAATTTTAAGGTTTCGTACGGTGTTGTTAGGTGTTCTTAGGAGTTTTAAGGCGTCCTAAGTTATACGAACGTGCTTTTAAAGGTGCTAATGTGCATACAGTGTCGTAAGATGTCCTAAGTTGTCGTACGATGTTCAAAGGACTTCGACGATTTCATTAGGTTTATTATGGAGTTTTAAGGTTTCGTACGGTGTTGTTAGGTGTTCTTAGGAGTTTTAAGGCGTCCTAAGTTATACGAACGTGCTTTTCAAGGTGCTAATGTGCATACAGTGTCGTAAGATGTCCTAAGTTGTCGGGCGATGTTCAAAAGACTCGGACGAATTCATTAGGTGTATTATGGAGTTTTAAGTTTACGTACGGTACTGTAAGGTGTTGTTAGGAGTTGTGTGGCGTTGTACATTATACCAACATGCTTTTCAAGGTGCGAATGTGGCATACAGAGCCGTAAGATATTCTAAGTTGCCGTACGATGTTTAAATGACTCGGAGGAATTTATTAGCTTTAGTATGGAATTTTAAGGTTTCGTACGGTGTTGTTAGGTGTTCTTAGGAGTTTTAAGGCGTCCTAAGTTATACGAACGTGCTTTTAAAGGTGCTAATGTGCATACAGTGTCGTAAGATGTCCTAAGTTGTCGTACGATGTTCAAAGGACTTCGACGATTTCATTAGGTTTATTATGGAGTTTTAAGGTTTCGTACGGTGTTGTTAGGTGTTCTTAGGAGTTTTAAGGCGTCCTAAGTTATACGAACGTGCTTTTCAAGGTGCTAATGTGCATACAGTGTCGTAAGATGTCCTAAGTTGTCGGGCGATGTTCAAAAGACTCGGACGAAATCATTAGGTGTATTATGGAGTTTTAAGTTTACGTACGGTACTGTAAGGTGTTGTTAGGAGTTGTGTGGCGTTGTACATTATACCAACATGCTTTTCAAGGTGCGAATGTGGCATACAGAGCCGTAAGATATTCTAAGTTGCCGTACGATGTTTAAATGACTCGGAGGAATTTATTAGATTTAGTATGGAATTTTAAGGTTTCGTACGGTGTTGTTAGGTGTTCTTAGGAGTTTTAAGGCGTCCTAAGTTATACGAACGTGCTTTTAAAGGTGCTAATGTGCATACAGTGTCGTAAGATGTCCTAAGTGGTCATACGATGTTCAAAGGACTTCGACGATTTTATTAGGTTTATTATGGAGTTTTAAGGTTTCGTACGTTGTTGTTAAGTGTTCTTAGGAGTTTTAAGGCGTCCTAAGTTATACGAACGTGCTTTTCAAGGTGCTAATGTGCATACAATGTCGTAAGATGTCCTAAGTTGTCGTACGATGTTCAAAGGACTTCGACGATTTCATTAGGTTTATTACGGAGTTTTAAGGTTTCGTACGGTGTTGTTAGGTGTTCTTAGGAGTTTTAAGGCGTCCTAAGTTATACGAACGTGCTTTTCAAGGTGCTAATGTGCATACAGTGACGTAAGATGTCCTAAGTTGTCGTACGATGTTCAAAGGACTTCGACGATTTCATTAGGTTTATTATGGAGTTTTAAGGTTTCGTACGGTGTTGTTAGGTGTTCTTAGGAGTTTTAAGGCGTCCTAAGTTATACGAACGTGCTTTTCAAGGTGCTAATGTGCATACAGTGTCGTAAGATGTCCTAAGTTGTCGGGCGATGTTCAAAAGACTCGGACGAATTCATTAGGTGTATTATGGAGTTTTAAGTTTACGTACGGTACTGTAAGGTGTTGTTAGGAGTTGTGTGGCGTTGTACATTATACCAACATGCTTTTCAAGGTGCGAATGTGGCATACAGAGCCGTAAGATATTCTAAGTTGCCGTACGATGTTTAAATGACTCGGAGGAATTTATTAGCTTTAGTATGGAATTTTAAGGTTTCGTACGGTGTTGTTAGGTGTTCTTAGGAGTTTTAAGGCGTCCTAAGTTATACGAACGTGCTTTTAAAGGTGCTAATGTGCATACAGTGTCGTAAGATGTCCTAAGTTGTCATACGATGTTCAAAGGACTTCGACGATTTTATTAGGTTTATTATGGAGTTTTAAGGTTTCGTACGGTGTTGTTAAGTGTTCTTAGGAGTTTTAAGGCGTCCTAAGTTATACGAACGTGCTTTTCAAGGTGCTAATGTGCATACAATGTCGTAAGATGTCCTAAGTTGTCGTACGATGTTCAAAGGACTTCGACGATTTCATTAGGTTTATTATGGAGTTTTAAGGTTTCGTACGGTGTTGTTAGGTGTTCTTAGGAGTTTTAAGGCGTCCTAAGTTATACGAACGTGCTTTTCAAGGTGCTAATGTGCATACAGTGACGTAAGATGTCCTAAGTTGTCGTACGATGTTCAAAGGACTTCGACGATTTCATTAGGTTTATTATGGAGTTTTAAGGTTTCGTACGGTGTTGTTAGGTGTTCTTAGGAGTTTTAAGGCGTCCTAAGTTATACGAACGTGCTTTTCAAGGTGCTAATGTGCATACAGTGTCGTAAGATGTCCTAAGTTGTCGGGCGATGTTCAAAAGACTCGGACGAATTCATTAGGTGTATTATGGAGTTTTAAGTTTACGTACGGTACTATAAGGTGTTGTTAGGAGTTGTGTGGCGTTGTACATTATACCAACATGCTTTTCAAGGTGCGAATGTGGCATACAGAGCCGTAAGATATTCTAAGTTGCCGTACGATGTTTAAATGACTCGGAGGAATTTATTAGCTTTAGTATGGAATTTTAAGGTTTCGTACGGTGTTGTTAGGTGTTCTTAGGAGTTTTAAGGCGTCCTAAGTTATACGAACGTGCTTTTAAAGGTGCTAATGTGCATACAGTGTCGTAAGATGTCCTAAGTTGTCATACGATGTTCAAAGGACTTCGACGATTTTATTAGGTTTATTATGGAGTTTTAAGGTTTCGTACGGTGTTGTTAGGTGTTCTTAGGAGTTTTAAGGCGTCCTAAGTTATACGAACGTGCTTTTCAAGGTGCTAATGTGCATACAATGTCGTAAGATGTCCTAAGTTGTCGTACGATGTTCAAAGGACTTCGACGATTTCATTAGGTTTATTATGGAGTTTTAAGGTTTCGTACGGTGTTGTTAGGTGTTCTTAGGAGTTTTAAGGCGTCCTAAGTTATACGAACGTGCTTTTCAAGGTGCTAATGTGCATACAGTGACGTAAGATGTCCTAAGTTGTCGTACGATGTTCAAAGGACTTCGACGATTTCATTAGGTTTATTATGGAGTTTTAAGGTTTCGTACGGTGTTGTTAGGTGTTCTTAGGAGTTTTAAGGCGTCCTAAGTTATATGAACGTGCTTTTCAAGGTGCTAATGTGCATACAGTGTCGTAAGATGTCCTAAGTTGTCGGGCGATGTTCAAAAGACTCGGACGAATTCATTAGGTGTATTATAGAGTTTTAAGTTTACGTACGGTACTGTAAGGTGTTGTTAGGAGTTGTGTGGCGTTGTACATTATACCAACATGCTTTTCAAGGTGCGAATGTGGCATACAGAGCCGTAAGATATTCTAAGTTGCCGTACGATGTTTAAATGACTCGGAGGAATTTATTAGCTTTAGTATGGAATTTTAAGGTTTCGTACGGTGTTGTTAGGTGTTCTTAGGAGTTTTAAGGCGTCCTAAGTTATACGAACGTGCTTTTAAAGGTGCTAATGTGCATACAGTGTCGTAAGATGTCCTAAGTTGTCGTACGATGTTCAAAGGACTTCGACGATTTCATTAGGTTTATTATGGAGTTTTAAGGTTTCGTACGGTGTTGTTAGGTGTTCTTAGGAGTTTTAAGGCGTCCTAAGTTATACGAACGTGCTTTTCAAGGTGCTAATGTGCATACAGTGTCGTAAGATGTCCTAAGTTGTCGGGCGATGTTCAAAAGACTCGGACGAATTCATTAGGTGTATTATGGAGTTTTAAGTTTACGTACGGTACTGTAAGGTGTTGTTAGGAGTTGTGTGGCGTTGTACATTATACCAACATGCTTTTCAAGGTGCGAATGTGGCATACAGAGCAGTAAGATATTCTAAGTTGCCGTACGATGTTTAAATGACTCGGAGGAATTTATTAGCTTTAGTATGGAATTTTAAGGTTTCGTACGGTGTTGTTAGGTGTTCTTAGGAGTTTTAAGGCGTCCTAAGTTATACGAACGTGCTTTTAAAGGTGCTAATGTGCATACAGTGTCGTAAGATGTCCTAAGTTGTCATACGATGTTCAAAGGACTTCGACGATTTTATTAGGTTTATTATGGAGTTTTAAGGTTTCGTACGGTGTTGTTAAGTGTTCTTAGGAGTTTTAAGGCGTCCTAAGTTATACGAACGTGCTTTTCAAGGTGCTAATGTGCATACAATGTCGTAAGATGTCCTAAGTTGTCGTACGATGTTCAAAGGACTTCGACGATTTCATTAGGTTTATTATGGAGTTTTAAGGTTTCGTACGGTGTTGTTAGGTGTTCTTAGGAGTTTTAAGGCGTCCTAAGTTATACGAACGTGCTTTTCAAGGTGCTAATGTGCATACAGTGACGTAAGATGTCCTAAGTTGTCGTACGATGTTCAAAGGACTTCGACGATTTCATTAGGTTTATTATGGAGTTTTAAGGTTTCGTACGGTGTTGTTAGGTGTTCTTAGGAGTTTTAAGGCGTCCTAGGTTATACGAACGTGCTTTTCAAGGTGCTAATGTGCATACAGTGTCGTAAGATGTCCTAAGTTGTCGGGCGATGTTCAAAAGACTCGGACGAATTCATTAGGTGTATTATGGAGTTTTAAGTTTACGTACGGTACTGTAAGGTGTTGTTAGGAGTTGTGTGGCGTTGTACATTATACCAACATGCTTTTCAAGGTGCGAATGTGGCATACAGAGCCGTAAGATATTCTAAGGTGCCGTACGATGTTTAAATGACTCGGAGGAATTTATTAGCTTTAGTATGGAATTTTAAGGTTTCGTACGGTGTTGTTAGGTGTTCTTAGGAGTTTTAAGGCGTCCTAAGTTATACGAACGTGCTTTTAAAGGTGCTAATGTGCATACAGTGTCGTAAGATGTCCTAAGTTGTCGTACGATGTTCAAAGGACTTCGACGATTTCATTAGGTTTATTATGGAGTTTTAAGGTTTCGTACGGTGTTGTTAGGTGTTCTTAGGAGTTTTAAGGCGTCCTAACTTATACGAACGTACTTTTCAAGGTGCCTAATGTGCATACAGTGTCGTAAGATGTCCTAAGTTGTCGGGCGATGTTCACAAGACTCGGACGAATTCATTACGTGTATTATGGAGTTTTAAGTTTACGTACGGTACTGTAAGGTGTTGTTAGGAGTTGTGTGGCGTTGTACATTATACCAACATGCTTTTCAAGGTGCGAATGTGGCATACAGAGCCGTAAGATATTCTAAGTTGCCGTACGATGTTTAAATGACTCGGAGGAATTTATTAGCTTTAGTATGGAATTTTAAGGTTTCGTACGGTGTTGTTAGGTATTCTTAGGAGTTTTAAGGCGTCCTAAGTTATACGAACGTGCTTTTCAAGGTGCTAATGTGCATACAGTGTCGTAAGATGTCCTAAGTTGTCGTACGATGTTCAAAGGACTTCGATGATTTCATTAGGTTTATTATGGAGTTTTAAGGTTTCGTACGGTGTTGTTAGGTGTTCTTAGGAGTTTTAAGGCGTCCTAAGTTATACGAACGTGCTTTTCAAGGTGCTAATGTGCATACAGTGTCGTAAGATGTCCTAAGTTGTCGGGCGATGTTCACAAGACTCGGACGAATTCATTAGGTGTATTATGGATTTTTAAGTTTACGTACGGTACTGTAAGGTGTTGTTAGGAGTTGTGTGGCGTTGTACATTATACCAACATGCTTTTCAAGGTGCGAATGTGGCATACAGAGCCGTAAGATATTCTAAGTTGCCGTACGATGTTTAAATGACTCGGAGGAATTTATTAGCTTTAGTATGGAATTTTAAGGTTTCGTACGGTGTTGTTAGGTGTTCTTAGGAGTTTTAAGGCGTCCTAAGTTATACGAACGTGCTTTTAAAGGTGCTAATGTGCATACAGTTAGGGGTGTTCAAAGTCGGGTATCCGGATTTCGGATACCCGAATTTTCGGATATCCGAAAATTTCGGATAGTGATTTTCACTATCCGTATCCGAATCCGAAATTTCGGATATCCGGATTTCGGATACCCGAAAATTCGGATACGGATTCGGATAGTATCCAAATATCCGAAAATTTTGAATTTTTTTTTTTTTTTTTTTGCATTTCATTCAATCCAAAATTAGCCTTAATGTTAAACAACTAAATAAAAAAGTCATAAGACAATTATAGTCAAAGTACAAATATCTAAATAACAAATTGTTTTAATCAAACATCAACTCCAAACATTTCAATACATTCAAATAATCGTCTACTCTATACATCTGACAAGTCCGCTACTTGTCTCATGACCACGACTTATAAGTCGACAACAAAAAAACTAACTAAAAATCAAATATTGGACATGATTATGAAGTTTTTTATTTATTTCTCATACTTATGAAAAACTAATAATGAAATCAAATATAAGTTATCTCTTGGTTATTTTAGAAAATAATATTAAAAAAGACTATAAAGAATACTATAAAAAAGTACAAATGCATTTACAAGGTAACAACATGATCGGAGGCGTGCACCGGTGAGTTTTCGACTTGTCGGAGCGTGCGACAGTGGGTCGCCGGAGCGTGCACCGATTTGAGATCGGAGGGTAGAGGGCATGAATGTAATTGGAATACTAAATACATGTTAACTTTAAAGTTTATAAGCATAGTTTTATAAATATATTAAATACATAATCTAAAAAAAATAAAAATAAAAAATTTGGATTTCGGATAATCGGATAATCCGAATATCCGAATTATGCCAAAATTACTATCCGAACCCGAATCCGAAATTTCGGGTATCCGAAGTTCGGATATCCGAATTTTCGGGTATCCGAAATTTCGGGTATTTCGGGTTCGGAATATCGGATTTTCGGAACGGGTTTTCGGATGCGGATATTTTTGAACACCCCTACATACAGTGTCGTAAGATGTCCTAAGTTGTCATACGATGTTCAAAGGACTTCGACGATTTTATTAGGTTTATTATGGAGTTTTAAGGTTTCGTACGGTGTTGTTAAGTGTTCTTAGGAGTTTTAAGGCGTCCTAAGTTATACGAACGTGCTTTTCAAGGTGCTAATGTGCATACAATGTCGTAAGATGTCCTAAGTTGTCGTACGATGTTCAAAGGACTTCGACGATTTCATTAGGTTTATTATGGAGTTTTAAGGTTTCGTACGGTGTTGTTAGGTGTTCTTAGGAGTTTTAAGGCGTCCTAAGTTATACGAACGTGCTTTTCAAGGTGCTAATGTGCATACAGTGACGTAAGATGTCCTAAGTTGTCGTACGATGTTCAAAGGACTTCGACGATTTCATTAGGTTTATTATGGAGTTTTAAGGTTTCGTACGGTGTTGTTAGGTGTTCTTAGGAGTTTTAAGGCGTCCTAGGTTATACGAACGTGCTTTTCAAGGTGCTAATGTGCATACAGTGTCGTAAGATGTCCTAAGTTGTCGGGCGATGTTCAAAAGACTCGGACGAATTCATTAGGTGTATTATGGAGTTTTAAGTTTACGTACGGTACTGTAAGGTGTTGTTAGGAGTTGTGTGGCGTTGTACATTATACCAACATGCTTTTCAAGGTGCGAATGTGGCATACAGAGCCGTAAGATATTCTAAGGTGCCGTACGATGTTTAAATGACTCGGAGGAATTTATTAGCTTTAGTATGGAATTTTAAGGTTTCGTACGGTGTTGTTAGGTGTTCTTAGGAGTTTTAAGGCGTCCTAAGTTATACGAACGTGCTTTTAAAGGTGCTAATGTGCATACAGTGTCGTAAGATGTCCTAAGTTGTCGTACGATGTTCAAAGGACTTCGACGATTTCATTAGGTTTATTATGGAGTTTTAAGGTTTCGTACGGTGTTGTTAGGTGTTCTTAGGAGTTTTAAGGCGTCCTAACTTATACGAACGTACTTTTCAAGGTGCCTAATGTGCATACAGTGTCGTAAGATGTCCTAAGTTGTCGGGCGATGTTCACAAGACTCGGACGAATTCATTACGTGTATTATGGAGTTTTAAGTTTACGTACGGTACTGTAAGGTGTTGTTAGGAGTTGTGTGGCGTTGTACATTATACCAACATGCTTTTCAAGGTGCGAATGTGGCATACAGAGCCGTAAGATATTCTAAGTTGCCGTACGATGTTTAAATGACTCGGAGGAATTTATTAGCTTTAGTATGGAATTTTAAGGTTTCGTACGGTGTTGTTAGGTATTCTTAGGAGTTTTAAGGCGTCCTAAGTTATACGAACGTGCTTTTCAAGGTGCTAATGTGCATACAGTGTCGTAAGATGTCCTAAGTTGTCGTACGATGTTCAAAGGACTTCGACGATTTCATTAGGTTTATTATGGAGTTTTAAGGTTTCGTACGGTGTTGTTAGGTGTTCTTAGGAGTTTTAAGGCGTCCTAAGTTATACGAACGTGCTTTTCAAGGTGCTAATGTGCATACAGTGTCGTAAGATGTCCTAAGTTGTCGGGCGATGTTCACAAGACTCGGACGAATTCATTAGGTGTATTATGGATTTTTAAGTTTACGTACGGTACTGTAAGGTGTTGTTAGGAGTTGTGTGGCGTTGTACATTATACCAACATGCTTTTCAAGGTGCGAATGTGGCATACAGAGCCGTAAGATATTCTAAGTTGCCGTACGATGTTTAAATGACTCGGAGGAATTTATTAGCTTTAGTATGGAATTTTAAGGTTTCGTACGGTGTTGTTAGGTGTTCTTAGGAGTTTTAAGGCGTCCTAAGTTATACGAACGTGCTTTTAAAGGTGCTAATGTGCATACAGTGTCGTAAGATGTCCTAAGTTGTCATACGATGTTCAAAGGACTTCGACGATTTTATTAGGTTTATTATGGAGTTTTAAGGTTTCGTACGGTGTTGTTAAGTGTTCTTAGGAGTTTTAAGGCGTCCTAAGTTATACGAACGTGCTTTTCAAGGTGCTAATGTGCATACAATGTCGTAAGATGTCCTAAGTTGTCGTACGATGTTCAAAGGACTTCGACGATTTCATTAGGTTTATTATGGAGTTTTAAGGTTTCGTACGGTGTTGTTAGGTGTTCTTAGGAGTTTTAAGGCGTCCTAAGTTATACGAACGTGCTTTTCAAGGTGCTAATGTGCATACAGTGACGTAAGATGTCCTAAGTTGTCGTACGATGTTCAAAGGACTTCGACGATTTCATTAGGTTTATTATGGAGTTTTAAGGTTTCGTACGGTGTTGTTAGGTGTTCTTAGGAGTTTTAAGGCGTCCTAGGTTATACGAACGTGCTTTTCAAGGTGCTAATGTGCATACAGTGTCGTAAGATGTCCTAAGTTGTCGGGCGATGTTCAAAAGACTCGGACGAATTCATTAGGTGTATTATGGAGTTTTAAGTTTACGTACGGTACTGTAAGGTGTTGTTAGGAGTTGTGTGGCGTTGTACATTATACCAACATGCTTTTCAAGGTGCGAATGTGGCATACAGAGCCGTAAGATATTCTAAGTTGCCGTACGATGTTTAAATGACTCGGAGGAATTTATTAGCTTTAGTATGGAATTTTAAGGTTTCGTACGGTGTTGTTAGGTGTTCTTAGGAGTTTTAAGGCGTCCTAAGTTATACGAACGTGCTTTTAAAGGTGCTAATGTGCATACAGTGTCGTAAGATGTCCTAAGTTGTCATACGATGTTCAAAGGACTTCGACGATTTTATTAGGTTTATTATGGAGTTTTAAGGTTTCGTACGGTGTTGTTAAGTGTTCTTAGGAGTTTTAAGGCGTCCTAAGTTATACGAACGTGCTTTTCAAGGTGCTAATGTGCATACAATGTCGTAAGATGTCCTAAGTTGTCGTACGATGTTCAAAGGACTTCGACGATTTCATTAGGTTTATTATGGAGTTTTAAGGTTTCGTACGGTGTTGTTAGGTGTTCTTAGGAGTTTTAAGGCGTCCTAAGTTATACGAACGTGCTTTTCAAGGTGCTAATGTGCATACAGTGACGTAAGATGTCCTAAGTTGTCGTACGATGTTCAAAGGACTTCGACGATTTCATTAGGTTTATTATGGAGTTTTAAGGTTTCGTACGGTGTTGTTAGGTGTTCTTAGGAGTTTTAAGGCGTCCTAGGTTATACGAACGTGCTTTTCAAGGTGCTAATGTGCATACAGTGTCGTAAGATGTCCTTAGTTGTCGGGCGATGTTCAAAAGACTCGGACGAATTCATTAGGTGTATTATGGAGTTTTAAGTTTACGTACGGTACTGTAAGGTGTTGTTAGGAGTTGTGTGGCGTTGTACATTATACCAACATGCTTTTCAAGGTGCGAATGTGGCATACAGAGCCGTAAGATATTCTAAGTTGCCGTACGATGTTTAAATGACTCGGAGGAATTTATTAGCTTTAGTATGGAATTTTAAGGTTTCGTACGGTGTTGTTAGGTGTTCTTAGGAGTTTTAAGGCGTCCTAAGTTATACGAACGTGCTTTTAAAGGTGCTAATGTGCATACAGTGTCGTAAGATGTCCTAAGTTGTCGTACGATGTTCAAAGGACTTCGACGATTTCATTAGGTTTATTATGGAGTTTTAAGGTTTCGTACGGTGTTGTTAAGTGTTCTTAGGAGTTTTAAGGCGTCCTAAGTTATACGAACGTACTTTTCAAGGTGCCTAATGTGCATACAGTGTCGTAAGATGTCCTAAGTTGTCGGGCGATGTTCACAAGACTCGGACGATTTCATTAGGTGTATTATGGAGTTTTAAGTTTACGTACGGTACTGTAAGGTGTTGTTAGGAGTTTTAAGGCGTCCTAAGTTATACGAACGTGCTTTTCAAGGTGCTAATGTGCATACAGTGACGTAAGATGTCCTAAGTTGTCGTACGATGTTCAAAGGACTTCGACGATTTCATTAGGTTTATTATGGAGTTTTAAGGTTTCGTACGGTGTTGTTAGGTGTTCTTAGGAGTTTTAAGGCGTCCTAAGTTATACGAACGTGCTTTTCAAGGTGCTAATGTGCATACAGTGTCGTAAGATGTCCTAAGTTGTCGGGCGATGTTCAAAAGACTCGGACGAATTCAATAGGTGTATTATGGAGTTTTAAGTTTACGTACGGTACTGTAAGGTGTTGTTAGGAGTTGTGTGGCGTTGTACATTATACCAACATGCTTTTCAAGGTGCGAATGTGGCATACAGAGCCGTAAGATATTCTAAGTTGCCGTACGATGTTTAAATGACTCGGAGGAATTTATTAGCTTTAGTATGGAATTTTAAGGTTTCGTACGGTGTTGTTAGGTGTTCTTAGGAGTTTTAAGGCGTCCTAAGTTATACGAACGTGCTTTTAAAGGTGCTAATGTGCATACAGTGTCGTAAGATGTCCTAAGTTGTCATACGATGTTCAAAGGACTTCGACGATTTTATTAGGTTTATTATGGAGTTTTAAGGTTTCGTACGGTGTTGTTAAGTGTTCTTAGGAGTTTTAAGGCGTCCTAAGTTATACGAACGTGCTTTTCAAGGTGCTAATGTGCATACAATGTCGTAAGATGTCCTAAGTTGTCGTACGATGTTCAAAGGACTTCGACGATTTCATTAAGTTTATTATGGAGTTTTAAGGTTTCGTACGGTGTTGTTAGGTGTTCTTAGGAGTTTTAAGGCGTCCTAAGTTATACGAACGTGCTTTTCAAGGTGCTAATGTGCATACAGTGTCGTAAGATGTCCTAAGTTGTCGGGCGATGTTCAAAAGACTCGGACGAATTCATTAGGTGTATTATCGAGTTTTAAGTTTACGTACGGTACTGTAAGGTGTTGTTAGGAGTTGTGTGGCGTTGTACATTATACCAACATGCTTTTCAAGGTGCGAATGTGGCATACAGAGCCGTAAGATATTCTAAGTTGCCGTACGATGTTTAAATGACTCGGAGGAATTTATTAGCTTTAGTATGGAATTTTAAGGTTTTGTACGGTGTTGTTAGGTGTTCTTAGGAGTTTTAAGGCGTCCTAAGTTATACGAACGTGCTTTTAAAGGTGCTAATGTGCATACAGTGTCGTAAGATGTCCTAAGTTGTCATACGATGTTCAAAGGACTTCGACGATTTTATTAGGTTTATTATGGAGTTTTAAGGTTTCGTACGGTGTTGTTAAGTGTTCTTAGGAGTTTTAAGGCGTCCTAAGTTATACGAACGTGCTTTTCAAGGTGCTAATGTGCATACAATGTCGTAAGATGTCCTAAGTTGTCGTACGATGTTCAAAGGACTTCGACGATTTCATTAGGTTTATTATGTAGTTTTAAGGTTTCGTACGGTGTTGTTAGGTGTTCTTAGGAGTTTTAAGGCGTCCTAAGTTATACGAACGTGCTTTTCAAGGTGCTAATGTGCATACAGTGACGTAAGATGTCCTAAGTTGTCGTACGATGTTCAAAGGACTTCGACGATTTCATTAGGTTTATTATGGAGTTTTAAGGTTTCGTACGGTGTTGTTAGGTGTTCTTAGGAGTTTTAAGGCGTCCTAAGTTATACGAACGTGCTTTTCAAGGTGCTAATGTGCATACAGTGTCGTAAGATGTCCTAAGTTGTCGGGCGATGTTCAAAAGACTCGGACGAATTCATTAGGTGTATTATGGAGTTTTAAGTTTACGTACGGTACTGTAAGGTGTTGTTAGGAGTTGTGTGGCGTTGTACATTATACCAACATGCTTTTCAAGGTGTGAATGTGGCATACAGAGCCGTAAGATATTCTAAGTTGCCGTACGATGTTTAAATGACTCGGAGGAATTTATTAGCTTTAGTATGGAATTTTAAGGTTTCGTACGGTGTTGTTAGGTGTTCTTAGGAGTTTTAAGGCGTCCTAAGTTATACGAACGTGCTTTTAAAGGTGCTAATGTGCATATAGTGTCGTAAGATGTCCTAAGTTGTCGTACGATGTTCAAAGGACTTCGACGATTTCATTAGGTTTATTATGGAGTTTTAAGGTTTCGTACGGTGTTGTTAGGTGTTCTTAGGAGTTTTAAGGCGTCCTAAGTTATACGAAAGTGGTTTTCAAGGTGCTAATGTGCATACAGTGTCGTAAGATGTCCTAAGTTGTCGGGCGATGTTCACAAGACTCGGACGAATTCATTAGGTGTATTATGGAGTTTTAAGTTTACGTACGGTACTGTAAGGTGTTGTTAGGAGTTGTGTGGCGTTGTACATTATACCAACATGCTTTTCAAGGTGCGAATGTGGCATACAGAGCCGTAAGATATTCTAAGTTGCCGTACGATGTTTAAATGACTCGGAGGAATTTATTAGCTTTAGTATGGAATTTTAAGGTTTCGTACGGTGTTGTTAGGTGTTCTTAGGAGTTTTAAGGCGTCCTAAGTTATACGAACGTGCTTTTAAAGGTGCTAATGTGCATACAGTGTCGTAAGATGTCCTAAGTTGTCGTACGATGTTCAAAGGACTTCGACGATTTCATTAGGTTTATTATGGAGTTTTAAGGTTTCGTACGGTGTTGTTAGGTGTTCTTAGGAGTTTTAAGGCGTCCTAAGTTATACGAACGTGCTTTTCAAGGTGCTAATGTGCATACAGTGACGTAAGATGTCCTAAGTTGTCGTACGATGTTCAAAGGACTTCGACGATTTCATTAGGTTTATTATGGAGTTTTAAGGTTTCGTACGGTGTTGTTAGGTGTTCTTAGGAGTTTTAAGGCGTCCTAAGTTATACGAACGTGCTTTTCAAGGTGCTAATGTGCATACAGTGTCGTAAGATGTACTAAGTTGTCGGGCGATGTTCAAAAGACTCGGACGAATTCAATAGGTGTATTATGGAGTTTTAAGTTTACGTACGGTACTGTAAGGTGTTGTTAGGAGTTGTGTGGCGTTGTACATTATACCAACATGCTTTTCAAGGTGCGAATGTGGCATACAGAGCCGTAAGATATTCTAAGTTGCCGTACGATGTTTAAATGACTCGGAGGAATTTATTAGCTTTAGTATGGAATTTTAAGGTTTCGTACGGTGTTGTTAGGTGTTCTTAGGAGTTTTAAGGCGTCCTAAGTTATACGAACGTGCTTTTAAAGGTGCTAATGTGCATACAGTGTCGTAAGATGTCCTAAGTTGTCATACGATGTTCAAAGGACTTCGACGATTTTATTAGGTTTATTATGGAGTTTTAAGGTTTCGTACGGTGTTGTTAAGTGTTCTTAGGAGTTTTAAGGCGTCCTAAGTTATATGAACGTGCTTTTCAAGGTGCTAATGTGCATACAATGTCGTAAGATGTCCTAAGTTGTCGTACGATGTTCAAAGGACTTCGACGATTTCATTAGGTTTATTATGGAGTTTTAAGGTTTCGTACGGTGTTGTTAGGTGTTCTTAGGAGTTTTAAGGCGTCCTAAGTTATACGAACGTGCTTTTCAAGGTGCTAATGTGCATACAGTGACGTAAGATGTCCTAAGTTGTCGTACGATGTTCAAAGGACTTCGACGATTTCATTAGGTTTATTATGGAGTTTTAAGGTTTCGTACGGTGTTGTTAGGTGTTCTTAGGAGTTTTAAGGCGTCCTAAGTTATACGAACGTGCTTTTCAAGGTGCTAATGTGCATACAGTGTCGTAAGATGTCCTAAGTTGTCGGGCGATGTTCAAAAGACTCGGACGAATTCAATAGGTGTATTATGGAGTTTTAAGTTTACGTACGGTACTGTAAGGTGTTGTTAGCAGTTGTGTGGCGTTGTACATTATACCAACATGCTTTTCAAGGTGCGAATGTGGCATACAGAGCCGTAAGATATTCTAAGTTGCCGTACGATGTTTAAATGACTCGGAGGAATTTATTAGCTTTAGTATGGAATTTTAAGGTTTCGTACGGTGTTGTTAGGTGTTCTTAGGAGTTTTAAGGCGTCCTAAGTTATACGAACGTGCTTTTAAAGGTGCTAATGTGCATACAGTGTCGTAAGATGTCCTAAGTTGTCATACGATGTTCAAAGGACTTCGACGATTTTATTAGGTTTATTATGGAGTTTTAAGGTTTCGTACGGTGTTGTTAAGTGTTCTTAGGAGTTTTAAGGCGTCCTAAGTTATACGAACGTGCTTTTCAAGGTGCTAATGTGCATACAATGTCGTAAGATGTCCTAAGTTGTCGTACGATGTTCAAAGGACTTCGACGATTTCATTAGGTTTATTATGGAGTTTTAAGGTTTCGTACGGTGTTGTTAGGTGTTCTTAGGAGTTTTAAGGCGTCCTAAGTTATACGAACGTGCTTTTCAAGGTGCTAATGTGCATACAGTGACGTAAGATGTCCTAAGTTGTCGTACGATGTTCAAAGGACTTCGACGATTTCATTAGGTTTATTATGGAGTTTTAAGGTTTCGTACGGTGTTGTTAGGTGATCCTAAAGTTTTAAGGCGTCCTAAGTTATACGAACGTGCTTTTCAAGGTGCTAATGTGCATACAGTGTCGTAAGATGTCCTAAGTTGTCGGGCGATGTTCAAAAGACTCGGACGAATTCATTAGGTGTATTATAGAGTTTTAAGTTTACGTACGGTACTGTAAGGTGTTGTTAGGAGTTGTGTGGCGTTGTACATTATACCAACATGCTTTTCAAGGTGCGAATGTGGCATACAGAGCCGTAAGATATTCTAAGTTGCCGTACGATGTTTAAATGACTCGGAGGAATTTATTAGCTTTAGTATGGAATTTTAAGGTTTCGTACGGTGTTGTTAGGTGTTCTTAGGAGTTTTAAGGCGTCCTAAGTTATACGAACGTGCTTTTAAAGGTGCTAATGTGCATACAGTGTCGTAAGATGTCCTAAGTTGTCATACGATGTTCAAAGGACTTCGACGATTTTATTAGGTTTATTATGGAGTTTTAAGGTTTCGTACGGTGTTGTTAAGTGTTCTTAGGAGTTTTAAGGCGTCCTAAGTTATACGAACGTGCTTTTCAAGGTGCTAATGTGCATACAATGTCGTAAGATGTCCTAAGTTGTCGTACGATGTTCAAAGGACTTCGACGATTTCATTAGGTTTATTATGGAGTTTTAAGGTTTCGTACGGTGTTGTTAGGTGTTCTTAGGAGTTTTAAGGCGTCCTAAGTTATACGAACGTGCTTTTCAAGGTGCTAATGTGCATACAGTGACGTAAGATGTCCTAAGTTGTCGTACGATGTTCAAAGGACTTCGACGATTTCATTAGGTTTATTATGGAGTTTTAAGGTTTCGTACGGTGTTGTTAGGTGTTCTTAGGAGTTTTAAGGCGTCCTAAGTTATACGAACGTGCTTTTCAAGGTGCTAATGTGCATACAGTGTCGTAAGATGTCCTAAGTTGTCGGGCGATGTTCAAAAGACTCGGACGAATTCATTATGTGTATTATAGAGTTTTAAGTTTACGTACGGTACTGTAAGGTGTTGTTAGGAGTTGTGTGGCGTTGTACATTATACCAACATGCTTTTCAAGGTGCGAATGTGGCATACAGAGCCGTAAGATATTCTAAGTTGCCGTACGATGTTTAAATGACTGGGAGGAATTTATTAGCTTTAGTATGGAATTTTAAGGTTTCGTACGGTGTTGTTAGGTGTTCTTAGGAGTTTTAAGGCGTCCTAAGTTATACGAACGTGCTTTTAAAGGTGCTAATGTGCATACAGTGTCGTAAGATGCCCTAAGTTGTCATACGATGTTCAAAGGACTTCGACGATTTTATTAGGTTTATTATGGAGTTTTAAGGTTTCGTACGGTGTTGTTAAGTGTTCTTAGGAGTTTTAAGGCGTCCTAAGTTATACGAACGTGCTTTTCAAGGTGCTAATGTGCATACAATGTCGTAAGATGTCCTAAGTTGTCGTACGATGTTCAAAGGACTTCGACGATTTCATTAGGTTTATTATGGAGTTTTAAGGTTTCGTACGGTGTTGTTAGGTGTTCTTAGGAGTTTTAAGGCGTCCTAAGTTATACGAACGTGCTTTTCAAGGTGCTAATGTGCATACAGTGACGTAAGATGTCCTAAGTTGTCGTACGATGTTCAAAGGACTTCGACGATTTCATTAGGTTTATTATGGAGTTTTAAGGTTTCGTACGGTGTTGTTAGGTGATCCTAAAGTTTTAAGGCGTCCTAAGTTATACGAACGTGCTTTTCAAGGTGCTAATGTGCATACAGTGTCGTAAGATGTCCTAAGTTGTCGGGCGATGTTCAAAAGACTCGGACGAATTCATTAGGTGTATTATAGAGTTTTAAGTTTACGTACGGTACTGTAAGGTGTTGTTAGGAGTTGTGTGGCGTTGTACATTATACCAACATGCTTTTCAAGGTGCGAATGTGGCATACAGAGCCGTAAGATATTCTAAGTTGCCGTACGATGTTTAAATGACTGGGAGGAATTTATTAGCTTTAGTATGGAATTTTAAGGTTTCGTACGGTGTTGTTAGGTGTTCTTAGGAGTTTTAAGGCGTCCTAAGTTATACGAACGTGCTTTTAAAGGTGCTAATGTGCATACAGTGTCCTAAGTTGTCGGGCGATGTTCAAAAGACTCGGACGAATTCATTAGGTGTATTATAGAGTTTTAAGTTTACGTACGGTACTGTAAGGTGTTGTTAGGAGTTGTGTGGCGTTGTACATTATACCAACATGCTTTTCAAGGTGCGAATGTGGCATACAGAGCCGTAAGATATTCTAAGTTGCCGTACGATGTTTAAATGACTCGGAGGAATTTATTAGCTTTAGTATGGAATTTTAAGGTTTCGTACGGTGTTGTTAGGTGTTCTTAGGAGTTTTAAGGCGTCCTAAGTTATACGAACGTGCTTTTAAAGGTGCTAATGTGCATACAGTGTCGTAAGATGTCCTAAGTTGTCATACGATGTTCAAAGGACTTCGACGATTTTATTAGGTTTATTATGGAGTTTTAAGGTTTCGTACGGTGTTGTTAAGTGTTCTTAGGAGTTTTAAGGCGTCCTAAGTTATACGAACGTGCTTTTCAAGGTGCTAATGTGCATACAATGTCGTAAGATGTCCTAAGTTGTCGTACGATGTTCAAAGGACTTCGACGATTTCATTAGGTTTATTATGGAGTTTTAAGGTTTCGTACGGTGTTGTTAGGTGTTCTTAGGAGTTTTAAGGCGTCCTAAGTTATACGAACGTGCTTTTCAAGGTGCTAATGTGCATACAGTGACGTAAGATGTCCTAAGTTGTCGTACGATGTTCAAAGGACTTCGACGATTTCATTAGGTTTATTATGGAGTTTTAAGGTTTCGTACGGTGTTGTTAGGTGATCCTAAAGTTTTAAGGCGTCCTAAGTTATACGAACGTGCTTTTCAAGGTGCTAATGTGCATACAGTGTCGTAAGATGTCCTAAGTTGTCGGGCGATGTTCAAAAGACTCGGACGAATTCATTAGGTGTATTATAGAGTTTTAAGTTTACGTACGGTACTGTAAGGTGTTGTTAGGAGTTGTGTGGCGTTGTACATTATACCAACATGCTTTTCAAGGTGCGAATGTGGCATACAGAGCCGTAAGATATTCTAAGTTGCCGTACGATGTTTAAATGACTCGGAGGAATTTATTAGCTTTAGTATGGAATTTTAAGGTTTCGTACGGTGTTGTTAGGTGTTCTTAGGAGTTTTAAGGCGTCCTAAGTTATACGAACGTGCTTTTAAAGGTGCTAATGTGCATACAGTGTCGTAAGATGTCCTAAGTTGTCATACGATGTTCAAAGGACTTCGACGATTTTATTAGGTTTATTATGGAGTTTTAAGGTTTCGTACGGTGTTGTTAAGTGTTCTTAGGAGTTTTAAGGCGTCCTAAGTTATACGAACGTGCTTTTCAAGGTGCTAATGTGCATACAGAGTCGTAAGATGTCCTAAGTTGTCGTACAATGTTCAAAGCACTTCGACGATTTCATTAGGTTTATTATGGAGTTTTAAGGTTTCGTACGGTGTTGTTAGGTGTTCTTAGGAGTTTTAAGGCGTCCTAAGTTATACGAACGTGCTTTTCAAGGTGCTAATGTGCATACAGAGTCGTAAGATGTCCTAAGTTGTCGTACGATGTTCAAAGGACTTCGACGATTTCATTAGGTTTATTATGGAGTTTTAAGGTTTCGTACGGTGTTGTTAGGTGTTCTTAGGAGTTTTAAGGCGTCCTAAGTTATACGAACGTGCTTTTCAAGGTGCTAATGTGCATACAGTGTCGTAAGATGTCCTAAGTTGTCGGGCGATGTTCAAAAGACTCGGACGAATTCATTAGGTGTATTATAGAGTTTTAAGTTTACGTACGGTACTGTAAGGTGTTGTTAGGAGTTGTGTGGCGTTGTACATTATACCAACATGCTTTTCAAGGTGCGAATGTGGCATACAGAGCCGTAAGATATTCTAAGTTGCCGTACGATGTTTAAATGACTGGGAGGAATTTATTAGCTTTAGTATGGAATTTTAAGGTTTCGTACGGTGTTGTTAGGTGTTCTTAGGAGTTTTAAGGCGTCCTAAGTTATACGAACGTGCTTTTAAAGGTGCTAATGTGCATACAGTGTCGTAAGATGCCCTAAGTTGTCATACGATGTTCAAAGGACTTCGACGATTTTATTAGGTTTATTATGGAGTTTTAAGGTTTCGTACGGTGTTGTTAAGTGTTCTTAGGAGTTTTAAGGCGTCCTAAGTTATACGAACGTGCTTTTCAAGGTGCTAATGTGCATACAATGTCGTAAGATGTCCTAAGTTGTCGTACGATGTTCAAAGGACTTCGACGATTTCATTAGGTTTATTATGGAGTTTTAAGGTTTCGTACGGTGTTGTTAGGTGTTCTTAGGAGTTTTAAGGCGTCCTAAGTTATACGAACGTGCTTTTCAAGGTGCTAATGTGCATACAGTGACGTAAGATGTCCTAAGTTGTCGTACGATGTTCAAAGGACTTCGACGATTTCATTAGGTTTATTATGGAGTTTTAAGGTTTCGTACGGTGTTGTTAGGTGATCCTAAAGTTTTAAGGCGTCCTAAGTTATACGAACGTGCTTTTCAAGGTGCTAATGTGCATACAGTGTCGTAAGATGTCCTAAGTTTTCGGGCGATGTTCAAAAGACTCGGACGAATTCATTAGGTGTATTATAGAGTTTTAAGTTTACGTACGGTACTGTAAGGTGTTGTTAGGAGTTGTGTGGCGTTGTACATTATACCAACATGCTTTTCAAGGTGCGAATGTGGCATACAGAGCCGTAAGATATTCTAAGTTGCCGTACGATGTTTAAATGACTGGGAGGAATTTATTAGCTTTAGTATGGAATTTTAAGGTTTCGTACGGTGTTGTTAGGTGTTCTTAGGAGTTTTAAGGCGTCCTAAGTTATACGAACGTGCTTTTAAAGGTGCTAATGTGCATACAGTGTCGTAAGATGCCCTAAGTTGTCATACGATGTTCAAAGGACTTCGACGATTTTATTAGGTTTATTATGGAGTTTTAAGGTTTCGTACGGTGTTGTTAAGTGTTCTTAGGAGTTTTAAGGCGTCCTAAGTTATACGAACGTGCTTTTCAAGGTGCTAATGTGCATACAATGTCGTAAGATGTCCTAAGTTGTCGTACGATGTTCAAAGGACTTCGACGATTTCATTAGGTTTATTATGGAGTTTTAAGGTTTCGTACGGTGTTGTTAGGTGTTCTTAGGAGTTTTAAGGCGTCCTAAGTTATACGAACGTGCTTTTCAAGGTGCTAATGTGCATACAGTGACGTAAGATGTCCTAAGTTGTCGTACGATGTTCAAAGGACTTCGACGATTTCATTAGGTTTATTATGGAGTTTTAAGGTTTCGTACGGTGTTGTTAGGTGATCCTAAAGTTTTAAGGCGTCCTAAGTTATACGAACGTGCTTTTCAAGGTGCTAATGTGCATACAGTGTCGTAAGATGTCCTAAGTTTTCGGGCGATGTTCAAAAGACTCGGACGAATTCATTAGGTGTATTATAGAGTTTTAAGTTTACGTACGGTACTGTAAGGTGTTGTTAGGAGTTGTGTGGCGTTGTACATTATACCAACATGCTTTTCAAGGTGCGAATGTGGCATACAGAGCCGTAAGATATTCTAAGTTGCCGTACGATGTTTAAATGACTCGGAGGAATTTATTAGCTTTAGTATGGAATTTTAAGGTTTCGTACGGTGTTGTTAGGTGTTCTTAGGAGTTTTAAGGCGTCCTAAGTTATACGAACGTGCTTTTAAAGGTGCTAATGTGCATACAGTGTCGTAAGATGTCCTAAGTTGTCATACGATGTTCAAAGGACTTCGACGATTTTATTAGGTTTATTATGGAGTTTTAAGGTTTCGTACGGTGTTGTTAAGTGTTCTTAGGAGTTTTAAGGCGTCCTAAGTTATACGAACGTGCTTTTCAAGGTGCTAATGTGCATACAATGTCGTAAGATGTCCTAAGTTGTCGTACGATGTTCAAAGGACTTCGACGATTTCATTAGGTTTATTATGGAGTTTTAAGGTTTCGTACGGTGTTGTTAGGTGTTCTTAGGAGTTTTAAGGCGTCCTAAGTTATACGAACGTGCTTTTCAAGGTGCTAATGTGCATACAGTGACGTAAGATGTCCTAAGTTGTCGTACGATGTTCAAAGGACTTCGACGATTTCATTAGGTTTATTATGGAGTTTTAAGGTTTCGTACGGTGTTGTTAGGTGTTGTTAGGAGTTTTAAGGCGTCCTAAGTTATACGAACGTGCTTTTCAAGGTGCTAATGTGCATACAGTGTCGTAAGATGTCCTAAGTTGTCGGGCGATGTTCAAAAGACTCGGACGAATTCATTAGGTGTATTATAGAGTTTTAAGTTTACGTACGGTACTGTAAGGTGTTGTTAGGAGTTGTGTGGCGTTGTACATTATACCAACATGCTTTTCAAGGTGCGAATGTGGCATACAGAGCCGTAAGATATTCTAAGTTGCCGTACGATGTTTAAATGACTCGGAGGAATTTATTAGCTTTAGTATGGAATTTTAAGGTTTCGTACGGTGTTGTTAGGTGTTCTTAGGAGTTTTAAGGCGTCCTAAGTTATACGAACGTGCTTTTAAAGGTGCTAATGTGCATACAGTGTCGTAAGATGCCCTAAGTTGTCATACGATGTTCAAAGGACTTCGACGATTTTATTAGGTTTATTATGGAGTTTTAAGGTTTCGTACGGTGTTGTTAAGTGTTCTTAGGAGTTTTAAGGCGTCCTAAGTTATACGAACGTGCTTTTCAAGGTGCTAATGTGCATACAATGTCATAAGATGTCCTAAGTTGTCGTACGATGTTCAAAGGACTTCGACGATTTCATTAGGTTTATTATGGAGTTTTAAGGTTTCGTACGGTGTTGTTAGGTGTTCTTAGGAGTTTTAAGGCGTCCTAAGTTATACGAACGTGCTTTTCAAGGTGCTAATGTGCATACAGTGACGTAAGATGTCCTAAGTTGTCGTACGATGTTCAAAGGACTTCGACGATTTCATTAGGTTTATTATGGAGTTTTAAGGTTTCGTACGGTGTTGTTAGGTGTTCTTAGGAGTTTTAAGGCGTCCTAAGTTATACGAACGTGCTTTTCAAGGTGCTAATGTGCATACAGTGTCGTAAGATGTCCTAAGTTGTCGGGCGATGTTCAAAAGACTCGGACGAATTCATTAGGTGTATTATAGAGTTTTAAGTTTACGTACGGTACTGTAAGGTGTTGTTAGGAGTTGTGTGGCGTTGTACATTATACCAACATGCTTTTCAAGGTGCGAATGTGGTATACAGAGCCGTAAGATATTCTAAGTTGTCGTACGATGTTTAAATGACTCAGAGGAATTTATTAGCTTTAGTATGGAATTTTAAGGTTTCGTACGGTGTTGTTAGGTGTTCTTAGGAGTTTTAAGGCGTCCTAAGTTATACGAACGTGCTTTTAAAGGTGCTAATGTGCATACAGTGTCGTAAGATGTCCTAAGTTGTCATACGATGTTCAAAGGACTTCGACGATTTTATTAGGTTTATTATGGAGTTTTAAGGTTTCGTACGGTGTTGTTAAGTGTTCTTAGGAGTTTTAAGGCGTCCTAAGTTATACGAACGTGCTTTTCAAGGT
This sequence comes from Tagetes erecta, assembly GCA_030867185.1. Lineage (NCBI taxonomy): Eukaryota > Viridiplantae > Streptophyta > Magnoliopsida > Asterales > Asteraceae > Tagetes > Tagetes erecta. The sequence goes on along the minus strand of CM061497.1, from coordinate 17,821,480 downwards.
GCTAATGTGCATACAATGTCGTAAGATGTCCTAAGTTGTCGTACGATGTTCAAAGGACTTCGACGATTTCATTAGGTTTATTATGGAGTTTTAAGGTTTCGTACGGTGTTGTTAGGTGTTCTTAGGAGTTTTAAGGCGTCCTAAGTTATACGAACGTGCTTTTCAAGGTGCGAATGTGCATACAGTGACGTAAGATGTCCTAAGTTGTCGTACGATGTTCAAAGGACTTCGACGATTTCATTAGGTTTATTATGGAGTTTTAAGGTTTCGTACGGTGTTGTTAGGTGTTCTTAGGAGTTTTAAGGCGTCCTAAGTTATACGAACGTGCTTTTCAAGGTGCTAATGTGCATACAGTGTCGTAAGATGTCCTAAGTTGTCGGGCGATGTTCAAAAGACTCGGACGAATTCATTAGGTGTATTATGGAGTTTTAAGTTTACGTACGGTACTGTAAGGTGTTGTTAGGAGTTGTGTGGCGTTGTACATTATACCAACATGCTTTTCAAGGTGCGAATGTGGCATACAGAGCCGTAAGATATTCTAAGTTGCCGTACGATGTTTAAATGACTGGGAGGAATTTATTAGCTTTAGTATGGAATTTTAAGGTTTCGTACGGTGTTGTTAGGTGTTCTTAGGAGTTTTAAGGCGTCCTAAGTTATACGAACGTGCTTTTAAAGGTGCTAATGTGCATACAGTGTCGTAAGATGTCCTAAGTTGTCATACGATGTTCAAAGGACTTCGACGATTTTATTAGGTTTATTATGGAGTTTTAAGGTTTCGTACGGTGTTGTTAAGTGTTCTTAGGAGTTTTAAGGCGTCCTAAGTTATACGAACGTGCTTTTCAAGGTGCTAATGTGCATACAATGTCGTAAGATGTCCTAAGTTGTCGTACGATGTTCAAAGGACTTCGACGATTTCATTAGGTTTATTATGGAGTTTTAAGGTTTCGTACGGTGTTGTTAGGTGTTCTTAGGAGTTTTAAGGCGTCCTAAGTTATACGAACGTGCTTTTCAAGGTGCTAATGTGCATACAGTGACGTAAGATGTCCTAAGTTGTCGTACGATGTTCAAAGGACTTCGACGATTTCATTAGGTTTATTATGGAGTTTTAAGGTTTCGTACGGTGTTGTTAGGTGTTCTTAGGAGTTTTAAGGCGTCCTAAGTTATACGAACGTGCTTTTCAAGGTGCTAATGTGCATACAGTGTCGTAAGATGTCCTAAGTTGTCGGGCGATGTTCAAAAGAATCGGACGAATTCATTAGGTGTATTATAGAGTTTTAAGTTTACGTACGGTACTATAAGGTGTTGTTAGGAGTTGTGTGGCGTTGTACATTATACCAACATGCTTTTCAAGGTGCGAATGTGGCATACAGAGCCGTAAGATATTCTAAGTTGCCGTACGATGTTTAAATGACTCGGAGGAATTTATTAGCTTTAGTATGGAATTTTAAGGTTTCGTACGGTGTTGTTAGGTGTTCTTAGGAGTTTTAAGGCGTCCTAAGTTATACGAACGTGCTTTTCAAGGTGCTAATGTGCATACAGAGTCGTAAGATGTCCTAAGTTGTCGTACGATGTTCAAAGCACTTCGACGATTTCATTAGGTTTATTATGGAGTTTTAAGGTTTCGTACGGTGTTGTTAGGTGTTCTTAGGAGTTTTAAGGCGTCCTAAGTTATACGAACGTGCTTTTCAAGGTGCTAATGTGCATACGGTGTCGTAAGATGTCCTAAGTTGTCGGGCGATGTTCAAAAGACTCGGACAAATTCATTAGGTGTATTATGGAGTTTTAAGTTTACGTACGGTACTGTAAGGTGTTGTTAGGAGTTGTGTGGCGTTGTACATTATACCAACATGCTTTTCAAGATGCGAATGTGGCATACAGAGCCGTAAGATATTCTAAGTTGCCGTACGATGTTTAAATGACTCGGAGGAATTTATTAGCTTTAGTATGGAATTTTAAGGTTTCGTACGGTGTTGTTAGGTGTTCTTAGGAGTTTTAAGGCGTCCTAAGTTATACGAACGTGCTTTTAAAGGTGCTAATGTGCATACAATGTCGTAAGATGTCCTAAGTTGTCATAAGATGTTCAAAGGACTTCGACGATTTTATTAGGTTTATTATGGAGTTTTAAGGTTTCGTACGGTGTTGTTAAGTGTTCTTAGGAGTTTTAAGGCGTCCTAAGTTATACGAACGTGCTTTTCATGGTGCTAATGTGCATACAGTGTCGTAAGATGTCCTAAGTTGTCGGGCGATGTTCAAAAGACTCGGACGAATTCATTAGGTGTATTATGGAGTTTTAAGTTTACGTACGGTACTGTAAGGTGTTGTTAGGAGTTGTGTGGCGTTGTACATTATACCAACATGCTTTTCAAGGTGCGAATGTGGCATACAGAGCCGTAAGATATTCTAAGTTGTCGTACGATGTTTAAATGACTCGGAGGAATTTATTAGCTTTATTATGGAATTTTAAGGTTTCGTACCGTGATGTAAGGTGTTGTTAGGAGTTTTAAGGCGTCCTAAGTTATACGAACGTGCTTTTCAAGGTGCTAATGTGCATACAGAGTCGTAAGATGTCCTAAGTTGTCGTACGATGTTCAAAGCACTTCGACGATTTCATTAGGTTTATTATGGAGTTTTAAGGTTTCGTACGGTGTTGTTAGGTGTTCTTAGGAGTTTTAAGGCGTCCTAAGTTATACGAACGTGCTTTTCAAGGTGCTAATGTGCATACAGTGTCGTAAGATGTCCTAAGTTGTCGGGCGATGTTCAAAAGACTCGGACGAATTCATTAGGTGTATTATGGAGTTTTAAGTTTACGTACGGTACTGTAAGGTGTTGTTAGGAGTTGTGTGGCGTTGTACATTATACCAACATGCTTTTCAAGGTGTGAATGTGGCATACAGAGCCGTAAGATATTCTAAGTTGCCGTACGATGTTTAAATGACTCGGAGGAATTTATTAGCTTTAGTATGGAATTTTAAGGTTTCGTACGGTGTTGTTAGGTGTTCTTAGGAGTTTTAAGGCGTCCTAAGTTATACGAACGTGCTTTTAAAGGTGCTAATGTGCATATAGTGTCGTAAGATGTCCTAAGTTGTCGTACGATGTTCAAAGGACTTCGACGATTTCATTAGGTTTATTATGGAGTTTTAAGGTTTCGTACGGTGTTGTTAGGTGTTCTTAGGAGTTTTAAGGCGTCCTAAGTTATACGAAAGTGGTTTTCAAGGTGCTAATGTGCATACAGTGTCGTAAGATGTCCTAAGTTGTCGGGCGATGTTCACAAGACTCGGACGAATTCATTAGGTGTATTATGGAGTTTTAAGTTTACGTACGGTACTGTAAGGTGTTGTTAGGAGTTGTGTGGCGTTGTACATTATACCAACATGCTTTTCAAGGTGCGAATGTGGCATACAGAGCCGTAAGATATTCTAAGTTGCCGTACGATGTTTAAATGACTCGGAGGAATTTATTAGCTTTAGTATGGAATTTTAAGGTTTCGTACGGTGTTGTTAGGTGTTCTTAGGAGTTTTAAGGCGTCCTAAGTTATACGAACGTGCTTTTAAAGGTGCTAATGTGCATACAGTGTCGTAAGATGTCCTAAGTTGTCGTACGATGTTCAAAGGACTTCGACGATTTCATTAGGTTTATTATGGAGTTTTAAGGTTTCGTACGGTGTTGTTAGGTGTTCTTAGGAGTTTTAAGGCGTCCTAAGTTATACGAACGTGCTTTTCAAGGTGCTAATGTGCATACAGTGACGTAAGATGTCCTAAGTTGTCGTACGATGTTCAAAGGACTTCGACGATTTCATTAGGTTTATTATGGAGTTTTAAGGTTTCGTACGGTGTTGTTAGGTGTTCTTAGGAGTTTTAAGGCGTCCTAAGTTATACGAACGTGCTTTTCAAGGTGCTAATGTGCATACAGTGTCGTAAGATGTACTAAGTTGTCGGGCGATGTTCAAAAGACTCGGACGAATTCAATAGGTGTATTATGGAGTTTTAAGTTTACGTACGGTACTGTAAGGTGTTGTTAGGAGTTGTGTGGCGTTGTACATTATACCAACATGCTTTTCAAGGTGCGAATGTGGCATACAGAGCCGTAAGATATTCTAAGTTGCCGTACGATGTTTAAATGACTCGGAGGAATTTATTAGCTTTAGTATGGAATTTTAAGGTTTCGTACGGTGTTGTTAGGTGTTCTTAGGAGTTTTAAGGCGTCCTAAGTTATACGAACGTGCTTTTAAAGGTGCTAATGTGCATACAGTGTCGTAAGATGTCCTAAGTTGTCATACGATGTTCAAAGGACTTCGACGATTTTATTAGGTTTATTATGGAGTTTTAAGGTTTCGTACGGTGTTGTTAAGTGTTCTTAGGAGTTTTAAGGCGTCCTAAGTTATATGAACGTGCTTTTCAAGGTGCTAATGTGCATACAATGTCGTAAGATGTCCTAAGTTGTCGTACGATGTTCAAAGGACTTCGACGATTTCATTAGGTTTATTATGGAGTTTTAAGGTTTCGTACGGTGTTGTTAGGTGTTCTTAGGAGTTTTAAGGCGTCCTAAGTTATACGAACGTGCTTTTCAAGGTGCTAATGTGCATACAGTGACGTAAGATGTCCTAAGTTGTCGTACGATGTTCAAAGGACTTCGACGATTTCATTAGGTTTATTATGGAGTTTTAAGGTTTCGTACGGTGTTGTGAGGTGTTCTTAGGAGTTTTAAGGCGTCCTAAGTTATACGAACGTGCTTTTCAAGGTGCTAATGTGCATACAGTGTCGTAAGATGTCCTAAGTTGTCGGGCGATGTTCAAAAGACTCGGACGAATTCAATAGGTGTATTATGGAGTTTTAAGTTTACGTACGGTACTGTAAGGTGTTGTTAGCAGTTGTGTGGCGTTGTACATTATACCAACATGCTTTTCAAGGTGCGAATGTGGCATACAGAGCCGTAAGATATTCTAAGTTGCCGTACGATGTTTAAATGACTCGGAGGAATTTATTAGCTTTAGTATGGAATTTTAAGGTTTCGTACGGTGTTGTTAGGTGTTCTTAGGAGTTTTAAGGCGTCCTAAGTTATACGAACGTGCTTTTAAAGGTGCTAATGTGCATACAGTGTCGTAAGATGTCCTAAGTTGTCATACGATGTTCAAAGGACTTCGACGATTTTATTAGGTTTATTATGGAGTTTTAAGGTTTCGTACGGTGTTGTTAAGTGTTCTTAGGAGTTTTAAGGCGTCCTAAGTTATACGAACGTGCTTTTCAAGGTGCTAATGTGCATACAATGTCGTAAGATGTCCTAAGTTGTCGTACGATGTTCAAAGGACTTCGACGATTTCATTAGGTTTATTATGGAGTTTTAAGGTTTCGTACGGTGTTGTTAGGTGTTCTTAGGAGTTTTAAGGCGTCCTAAGTTATACGAACGTGCTTTTCAAGGTGCTAATGTGCATACAGTGACGTAAGATGTCCTAAGTTGTCGTACGATGTTCAAAGGACTTCGACGATTTCATTAGGTTTATTATGGAGTTTTAAGGTTTCGTACGGTGTTGTTAGGTGATCCTAAAGTTTTAAGGCGTCCTAAGTTATACGAACGTGCTTTTCAAGGTGCTAATGTGCATACAGTGTCGTAAGATGTCCTAAGTTGTCGGGCGATGTTCAAAAGACTCGGACGAATTCATTAGGTGTATTATAGAGTTTTAAGTTTACGTACGGTACTGTAAGGTGTTGTTAGGAGTTGTGTGGCGTTGTACATTATACCAACATGCTTTTCAAGGTGCGAATGTGGCATACAGAGCCGTAAGATATTCTAAGTTGCCGTACGATGTTTAAATGACTCGGAGGAATTTATTAGCTTTAGTATGGAATTTTAAGGTTTCGTACGGTGTTGTTAGGTGTTCTTAGGAGTTTTAAGGCGTCCTAAGTTATACGAACGTGCTTTTAAAGGTGCTAATGTGCATACAGTGTCGTAAGATGTCCTAAGTTGTCATACGATGTTCAAAGGACTTCGACGATTTTATTAGGTTTATTATGGAGTTTTAAGGTTTCGTACGGTGTTGTTAAGTGTTCTTAGGAGTTTTAAGGCGTCCTAAGTTATACGAACGTGCTTTTCAAGGTGCTAATGTGCATACAATGTCGTAAGATGTCCTAAGTTGTCGTACGATGTTCAAAGGACTTCGACGATTTCATTAGGTTTATTATGGAGTTTTAAGGTTTCGTACGGTGTTGTTAGGTGTTCTTAGGAGTTTTAAGGCGTCCTAAGTTATACGAACGTGCTTTTCAAGGTGCTAATGTGCATACAGTGACGTAAGATGTCCTAAGTTGTCGTACGATGTTCAAAGGACTTCGACGATTTCATTAGGTTTATTATGGAGTTTTAAGGTTTCGTACGGTGTTGTTAGGTGTTCTTAGGAGTTTTAAGGCGTCCTAAGTTATACGAACGTGCTTTTCAAGGTGCTAATGTGCATACAGTGTCGTAAGATGTCCTAAGTTGTCGGGCGATGTTCAAAAGACTCGGACGAATTCATTATGTGTATTATAGAGTTTTAAGTTTACGTACGGTACTGTAAGGTGTTGTTAGGAGTTGTGTGGCGTTGTACATTATACCAACATGCTTTTCAAGGTGCGAATGTGGCATACAGAGCCGTAAGATATTCTAAGTTGCCGTACGATGTTTAAATGACTGGGAGGAATTTATTAGCTTTAGTATGGAATTTTAAGGTTTCGTACGGTGTTGTTAGGTGTTCTTAGGAGTTTTAAGGCGTCCTAAGTTATACGAACGTGCTTTTAAAGGTGCTAATGTGCATACAGTGTCGTAAGATGCCCTAAGTTGTCATACGATGTTCAAAGGACTTCGACGATTTTATTAGGTTTATTATGGAGTTTTAAGGTTTCGTACGGTGTTGTTAAGTGTTCTTAGGAGTTTTAAGGCGTCCTAAGTTATACGAACGTGCTTTTCAAGGTGCTAATGTGCATACAATGTCGTAAGATGTCCTAAGTTGTCGTACGATGTTCAAAGGACTTCGACGATTTCATTAGGTTTATTATGGAGTTTTAAGGTTTCGTACGGTGTTGTTAGGTGTTCTTAGGAGTTTTAAGGCGTCCTAAGTTATACGAACGTGCTTTTCAAGGTGCTAATGTGCATACAGTGACGTAAGATGTCCTAAGTTGTCGTACGATGTTCAAAGGACTTCGACGATTTCATTAGGTTTATTATGGAGTTTTAAGGTTTCGTACGGTGTTGTTAGGTGATCCTAAAGTTTTAAGGCGTCCTAAGTTATACGAACGTGCTTTTCAAGGTGCTAATGTGCATACAGTGTCGTAAGATGTCCTAAGTTGTCGGGCGATGTTCAAAAGACTCGGACGAATTCATTAGGTGTATTATAGAGTTTTAAGTTTACGTACGGTACTGTAAGGTGTTGTTAGGAGTTGTGTGGCGTTGTACATTATACCAACATGCTTTTCAAGGTGCGAATGTGGCATACAGAGCCGTAAGATATTCTAAGTTGCCGTACGATGTTTAAATGACTGGGAGGAATTTATTAGCTTTAGTATGGAATTTTAAGGTTTCGTACGGTGTTGTTAGGTGTTCTTAGGAGTTTTAAGGCGTCCTAAGTTATACGAACGTGCTTTTAAAGGTGCTAATGTGCATACAGTGTCCTAAGTTGTCGGGCGATGTTCAAAAGACTCGGACGAATTCATTAGGTGTATTATAGAGTTTTAAGTTTACGTACGGTACTGTAAGGTGTTGTTAGGAGTTGTGTGGCGTTGTACATTATACCAACATGCTTTTCAAGGTGCGAATGTGGCATACAGAGCCGTAAGATATTCTAAGTTGCCGTACGATGTTTAAATGACTCGGAGGAATTTATTAGCTTTAGTATGGAATTTTAAGGTTTCGTACGGTGTTGTTAGGTGTTCTTAGGAGTTTTAAGGCGTCCTAAGTTATACGAACGTGCTTTTAAAGGTGCTAATGTGCATACAGTGTCGTAAGATGTCCTAAGTTGTCATACGATGTTCAAAGGACTTCGACGATTTTATTAGGTTTATTATGGAGTTTTAAGGTTTCGTACGGTGTTGTTAAGTGTTCTTAGGAGTTTTAAGGCGTCCTAAGTTATACGAACGTGCTTTTCAAGGTGCTAATGTGCATACAATGTCGTAAGATGTCCTAAGTTGTCGTACGATGTTCAAAGGACTTCGACGATTTCATTAGGTTTATTATGGAGTTTTAAGGTTTCGTACGGTGTTGTTAGGTGTTCTTAGGAGTTTTAAGGCGTCCTAAGTTATACGAACGTGCTTTTCAAGGTGCTAATGTGCATACAGTGACGTAAGATGTCCTAAGTTGTCGTACGATGTTCAAAGGACTTCGACGATTTCATTAGGTTTATTATGGAGTTTTAAGGTTTCGTACGGTGTTGTTAGGTGATCCTAAAGTTTTAAGGCGTCCTAAGTTATACGAACGTGCTTTTCAAGGTGCTAATGTGCATACAGTGTCGTAAGATGTCCTAAGTTGTCGGGCGATGTTCAAAAGACTCGGACGAATTCATTAGGTGTATTATAGAGTTTTAAGTTTACGTACGGTACTGTAAGGTGTTGTTAGGAGTTGTGTGGCGTTGTACATTATACCAACATGCTTTTCAAGGTGCGAATGTGGCATACAGAGCCGTAAGATATTCTAAGTTGCCGTACGATGTTTAAATGACTCGGAGGAATTTATTAGCTTTAGTATGGAATTTTAAGGTTTCGTACGGTGTTGTTAGGTGTTCTTAGGAGTTTTAAGGCGTCCTAAGTTATACGAACGTGCTTTTAAAGGTGCTAATGTGCATACAGTGTCGTAAGATGTCCTAAGTTGTCATACGATGTTCAAAGGACTTCGACGATTTTATTAGGTTTATTATGGAGTTTTAAGGTTTCGTACGGTGTTGTTAAGTGTTCTTAGGAGTTTTAAGGCGTCCTAAGTTATACGAACGTGCTTTTCAAGGTGCTAATGTGCATACAATGACGTAAGATGTCCTAAGTTGTCGTACGATGTTCAAAGGACTTCGACGATTTCATTAGGTTTATTATGGAGTTTTAAGGTTTCGTACGGTGTTGTTAGGTGTTCTTAGGAGTTTTAAGGCGTCCTAAGTTATACGAACGTGCTTTTCAAGGTGCTAATGTGCATACAGTGACGTAAGATGTCCTAAGTTGTCGTACGATGTTCAAAGGACTTCGACGATTTCATTAGGTTTATTATGGAGTTTTAAGGTTTCGTACGGTGTTGTTAGGTGTTCTTAGGAGTTTTAAGGCGTCCTAAGTTATACGAACGTGCTTTTCAAGGTGCTAATGTGCATACAGTGTCGTAAGATGTCCTAAGTTGTCGGGCGATGTTCAAAAGACTCGGACGAATTCATTAGGTGTATTATAGAGTTTTAAGTTTACGTACGGTACTGTAAGGTGTTGTTAGGAGTTGTGTGGCGTTGTACATTATACCAACATGCTTTTCAAGGTGCGAATGTGGCATACAGAGCCGTAAGATATTCTAAGTTGCCGTACGATGTTTAAATGACTGGGAGGAATTTATTAGCTTTAGTATGGAATTTTAAGGTTTCGTACGGTGTTGTTAGGTGTTCTTAGGAGTTTTAAGGCGTCCTAAGTTATACGAACGTGCTTTTAAAGGTGCTAATGTGCATACAGTGTCCTAAGTTGTCGGGCGATGTTCAAAAGACTCGGACGAATTCATTAGGTGTATTATAGAGTTTTAAGTTTACGTACGGTACTGTAAGGTGTTGTTAGGAGTTGTGTGGCGTTGTACATTATACCAACATGCTTTTCAAGGTGCGAATGTGGCATACAGAGCCGTAAGATATTCTAAGTTGCCGTACGATGTTTAAATGACTCGGAGGAATTTATTAGCTTTAGTATGGAATTTTAAGGTTTCGTACGGTGTTGTTAGGTGTTCTTAGGAGTTTTAAGGCGTCCTAAGTTATACGAACGTGCTTTTAAAGGTGCTAATGTGCATACAGTGTCGTAAGATGTCCTAAGTTGTCATACGATGTTCAAAGGACTTCGACGATTTTATTAGGTTTATTATGGAGTTTTAAGGTTTCGTACGGTGTTGTTAAGTGTTCTTAGGAGTTTTAAGGCGTCCTAAGTTATACGAACGTGCTTTTCAAGGTGCTAATGTGCATACAATGTCGTAAGATGTCCTAAGTTGTCGTACGATGTTCAAAGGACTTCGACGATTTCATTAGGTTTATTATGGAGTTTTAAGGTTTCGTACGGTGTTGTTAGGTGTTCTTAGGAGTTTTAAGGCGTCCTAAGTTATACGAACGTGCTTTTCAAGGTGCTAATGTGCATACAGTGACGTAAGATGTCCTAAGTTGTCGTACGATGTTCAAAGGACTTCGACGATTTCATTAGGTTTATTATGGAGTTTTAAGGTTTCGTACGGTGTTGTTAGGTGATCCTAAAGTTTTAAGGCGTCCTAAGTTATACGAACGTGCTTTTCAAGGTGCTAATGTGCATACAGTGTCGTAAGATGTCCTAAGTTGTCGGGCGATGTTCAAAAGACTCGGACGAATTCATTAGGTGTATTATAGAGTTTTAAGTTTACGTACGGTACTGTAAGGTGTTGTTAGGAGTTGTGTGGCGTTGTACATTATACCAACATGCTTTTCAAGGTGCGAATGTGGCATACAGAGCCGTAAGATATTCTAAGTTGCCGTACGATGTTTAAATGACTCGGAGGAATTTATTAGCTTTAGTATGGAATTTTAAGGTTTCGTACGGTGTTGTTAGGTGTTCTTAGGAGTTTTAAGGCGTCCTAAGTTATACGAACGTGCTTTTAAAGGTGCTAATGTGCATACAGTGTCGTAAGATGTCCTAAGTTGTCATACGATGTTCAAAGGACTTCGACGATTTTATTAGGTTTATTATGGAGTTTTAAGGTTTCGTACGGTGTTGTTAAGTGTTCTTAGGAGTTTTAAGGCGTCCTAAGTTATACGAACGTGCTTTTCAAGGTGCTAATGTGCATACAATGACGTAAGATGTCCTAAGTTGTCGTACGATGTTCAAAGGACTTCGACGATTTCATTAGGTTTATTATGGAGTTTTAAGGTTTCGTACGGTGTTGTTAGGTGTTCTTAGGAGTTTTAAGGCGTCCTAAGTTATACGAACGTGCTTTTCAAGGTGCTAATGTGCATACAGTGACGTAAGATGTCCTAAGTTGTCGTACGATGTTCAAAGGACTTCGACGATTTCATTAGGTTTATTATGGAGTTTTAAGGTTTCGTACGGTGTTGTTAGGTGTTCTTAGGAGTTTTAAGGCGTCCTAAGTTATACGAACGTGCTTTTCAAGGTGCTAATGTGCATACAGTGTCGTAAGATGTCCTAAGTTGTCGGGCGATGTTCAAAAGACTCGGACGAATTCATTAGGTGTATTATAGAGTTTTAAGTTTACGTACGGTACTGTAAGGTGTTGTTAGGAGTTGTGTGGCGTTGTACATTATACCAACATGCTTTTCAAGGTGCGAATGTGGCATACAGAGCCGTAAGATATTCTAAGTTGCCGTACGATGTTTAAATGACTGGGAGGAATTTATTAGCTTTAGTATGGAATTTTAAGGTTTCGTACGGTGTTGTTAGGTGTTCTTAGGAGTTTTAAGGCGTCCTAAGTTATACGAACGTGCTTTTAAAGGTGCTAATGTGCATACAGTGTCGTAAGATGCCCTAAGTTGTCATACGATGTTCAAAGGACTTCGACGATTTTATTAGGTTTATTATGGAGTTTTAAGGTTTCGTACGGTGTTGTTAAGTGTTCTTAGGAGTTTTAAGGCGTCCTAAGTTATACGAATGTGCTTTTCAAGGTGCTAATGTGCATACAATGTCGTAAGATGTCCTAAGTTGTCGTACGATGTTCAAAGGACTTCGACGATTTCATTAGGTTTATTATGGAGTTTTAAGGTTTCGTACGGTGTTGTTAGGTGTTCTTAGGAGTTTTAAGGCGTCCTAAGTTATACGAACGTGCTTTTCAAGGTGCTAATGTGCATACAGTGACGTAAGATGTCCTAAGTTGTCGTACGATGTTCAAAGGACTTCGACGATTTCATTAGGTTTATTATGGAGTTTTAAGGTTTCGTACGGTGTTGTTAGGTGATCCTAAAGTTTTAAGGCGTCCTAAGTTATACGAACGTGCTTTTCAAGGTGCTAATGTGCATACAGTGTCGTAAGATGTCCTAAGTTTTCGGGCGATGTTCAAAAGACTCGGACGAATTCATTAGGTGTATTATAGAGTTTTAAGTTTACGTACGGTACTGTAAGGTGTTGTTAGGAGTTGTGTGGCGTTGTACATTATACCAACATGCTTTTCAAGGTGCGAATGTGGCATACAGAGCCGTAAGATATTCTAAGTTGCCGTACGATGTTTAAATGACTCGGAGGAATTTATTAGCTTTAGTATGGAATTTTAAGGTTTCGTACGGTGTTGTTAGGTGTTCTTAGGAGTTTTAAGGCGTCCTAAGTTATACGAACGTGCTTTTAAAGGTGCTAATGTGCATACAGTGTCGTAAGATGTCCTAAGTTGTCATACGATGTTCAAAGGACTTCGACGATTTTATTAGGTTTATTATGGAGTTTTAAGGTTTCGTACGGTGTTGTTAAGTGTTCTTAGGAGTTTTAAGGCGTCCTAAGTTATACGAACGTGCTTTTCAAGGTGCTAATGTGCATACAATGTCGTAAGATGTCCTAAGTTGTCGTACGATGTTCAAAGGACTTCGACGATTTCATTAGGTTTATTATGGAGTTTTAAGGTTTCGTACGGTGTTGTTAGGTGTTCTTAGGAGTTTTAAGGCGTCCTAAGTTATACGAACGTGCTTTTCAAGGTGCTAATGTGCATACAGTGACGTAAGATGTCCTAAGTTGTCGTACGATGTTCAAAGGACTTCGACGATTTCATTAGGTTTATTATGGAGTTTTAAGGTTTCGTACGGTGTTGTTAGGTGTTGTTAGGAGTTTTAAGGCGTCCTAAGTTATACGAACGTGCTTTTCAAGGTGCTAATGTGCATACAGTGTCGTAAGATGTCCTAAGTTGTCGGGCGATGTTCAAAAGACTCGGACGAATTCATTAGGTGTATTATAGAGTTTTAAGTTTACGTACGGTACTGTAAGGTGTTGTTAGGAGTTGTGTGGCGTTGTACATTATACCAACATGCTTTTCAAGGTGCGAATGTGGCATACAGAGCCGTAAGATATTCTAAGTTGCCGTACGATGTTTAAATGACTCGGAGGAATTTATTAGCTTTAGTATGGAATTTTAAGGTTTCGTACGGTGTTGTTAGGTGTTCTTAGGAGTTTTAAGGCGTCCTAAGTTATACGAACGTGCTTTTAAAGGTGCTAATGTGCATACAGTGTCGTAAGATGCCCTAAGTTGTCATACGATGTTCAAAGGACTTCGACGATTTTATTAGGTTTATTATGGAGTTTTAAAGTTTCGTACGGTGTTGTTAAGTGTTCTTAGGAGTTTTAAGGCGTCCTAAGTTATACGAACGTGCTTTTCAAGGTGCTAATGTGCATACAATGTCATAAGATGTCCTAAGTTGTCGTACGATGTTCAAAGGACTTCGACGATTTCATTAGGTTTATTATGGAGTTTTAAGGTTTCGTACGGTGTTGTTAGGTGTTCTTAGGAGTTTTAAGGCGTCCTAAGTTATACGAACGTGCTTTTCAAGGTGCTAATGTGCATACAGTGACGTAAGATGTCCTAAGTTGTCGTACGATGTTCAAAGGACTTCGACGATTTCATTAGGTTTATTATGGAGTTTTAAGGTTTCGTACGGTGTTGTTAGGTGTTCTTAGGAGTTTTAAGGCGTCCTAAGTTATACGAACGTGCTTTTCAAGGTGCTAATGTGCATACAGTGTCGTAAGATGTCCTAAGTTGTCGGGCGATGTTCAAAAGACTCGGACGAATTCATTAGGTGTATTATAGAGTTTTAAGTTTACGTACGGTACTGTAAGGTGTTGTTAGGAGTTGTGTGGCGTTGTACATTATACCAACATGCTTTTCAAGGTGCGAATGTGGTATACAGAGCCGTAAGATATTCTAAGTTGTCGTACGATGTTTAAATGACTCAGAGGAATTTATTAGCTTTAGTATGGAATTTTAAGGTTTCGTACGGTGTTGTTAGGTGTTCTTAGGAGTTTTAAGGCGTCCTAAGTTATACGAACGTGCTTTTAAAGGTGCTAATGTGCATACAGTGTCGTAAGATGTCCTAAGTTGTCATACGATGTTCAAAGGACTTCGACGATTTTATTAGGTTTATTATGGAGTTTTAAGGTTTCGTACGGTGTTGTTAAGTGTTCTTAGGAGTTTTAAGGCGTCCTAAGTTATACGAACGTGCTTTTCAAGGTGCTAATGTGCATACAATGTCGTAAGATGTCCTAAGTTGTCGTACGATGTTCAAAGGACTTCGACGATTTCATTAGGTTTATTATGGAGTTTTAAGGTTTCGTACGGTGTTGTTAGGTGTTCTTAGGAGTTTTAAGGCGTCCTAAGTTATACGAACGTGCTTTTCAAGGTGCGAATGTGCATACAGTGACGTAAGATGTCCTAAGTTGTCGTACGATGTTCAAAGGACTTCGACGATTTCATTAGGTTTATTATGGAGTTTTAAGGTTTCGTACGGTGTTGTTAGGTGTTCTTAGGAGTTTTAAGGCGTCCTAAGTTATACGAACGTGCTTTTCAAGGTGCTAATGTGCATACAGTGTCGTAAGATGTCCTAAGTTGTCGGGCGATGTTCAAAAGACTCGGACGAATTCATTAGGTGTATTATGGAGTTTTAAGTTTACGTACGGTACTGTAAGGTGTTGTTAGGAGTTGTGTGGCGTTGTACATTATACCAACATGCTTTTCAAGGTGCGAATGTGGCATACAGAGCCGTAAGATATTCTAAGTTGCCGTACGATGTTTAAATGACTGGGAGGAATTTATTAGCTTTAGTATGGAATTTTAAGGTTTCGTACGGTGTTGTTAGGTGTTCTTAGGAGTTTTAAGGCGTCCTAAGTTATACGAACGTGCTTTTAAAGGTGCTAATGTGCATACAGTGTCGTAAGATGTCCTAAGTTGTCATACGATGTTCAAAGGACTTCGACGATTTTATTAGGTTTATTATGGAGTTTTAAGGTTTCGTACGGTGTTGTTAAGTGTTCTTAGGAGTTTTAAGGCGTCCTAAGTTATACGAACGTGCTTTTCAAGGTGCTAATGTGCATACAATGTCGTAAGATGTCCTAAGTTGTCGTACGATGTTCAAAGGACTTCGACGATTTCATTAGGTTTATTATGGAGTTTTAAGGTTTCGTACGGTGTTGTTAGGTGTTCTTAGGAGTTTTAAGGCGTCCTAAGTTATACGAACGTGCTTTTCAAGGTGCTAATGTGCATACAGTGACGTAAGATGTCCTAAGTTGTCGTACGATGTTCAAAGGACTTCGACGATTTCATTAGGTTTATTATGGAGTTTTAAGGTTTCGTACGGTGTTGTTAGGTGTTCTTAGGAGTTTTAAGGCGTCCTAAGTTATACGAACGTGCTTTTCAAGGTGCTAATGTGCATACAGTGTCGTAAGATGTCCTAAGTTGTCGGGCGATGTTCAAAAGAATCGGACGAATTCATTAGGTGTATTATAGAGTTTTAAGTTTACGTACGGTACTATAAGGTGTTGTTAGGAGTTGTGTGGCGTTGTACATTATACCAACATGCTTTTCAAGGTGCGAATGTGGCATACAGAGCCGTAAGATATTCTAAGTTGCCGTACGATGTTTAAATGACTCGGAGGAATTTATTAGCTTTAGTATGGAATTTTAAGGTTTCGTACGGTGTTGTTAGGTGTTCTTAGGAGTTTTAAGGCGTCCTAAGTTATACGAACGTGCTTTTCAAGGTGCTAATGTGCATACAGAGTCGTAAGATGTCCTAAGTTGTCGTACGATGTTCAAAGCACTTCGACGATTTCATTAGGTTTATTATGGAGTTTTAAGGTTTCGTACGGTGTTGTTAGGTGTTCTTAGGAGTTTTAAGGCGTCCTAAGTTATACGAACGTGCTTTTCAAGGTGCTAATGTGCATACGGTGTCGTAAGATGTCCTAAGTTGTCGGGCGATGTTCAAAAGACTCGGACAAATTCATTAGGTGTATTATGGAGTTTTAAGTTTACGTACGGTACTGTAAGGTGTTGTTAGGAGTTGTGTGGCGTTGTACATTATACCAACATGCTTTTCAAGATGCGAATGTGGCATACAGAGCCGTAAGATATTCTAAGTTGCCGTACGATGTTTAAATGACTCGGAGGAATTTATTAGCTTTAGTATGGAATTTTAAGGTTTCGTACGGTGTTGTTAGGTGTTCTTAGGAGTTTTAAGGCGTCCTAAGTTATACGAACGTGCTTTTAAAGGTGCTAATGTGCATACAATGTCGTAAGATGTCCTAAGTTGTCATAAGATGTTCAAAGGACTTCGACGATTTTATTAGGTTTATTATGGAGTTTTAAGGTTTCGTACGGTGTTGTTAAGTGTTCTTAGGAGTTTTAAGGCGTCCTAAGTTATACGAACGTGCTTTTCATGGTGCTAATGTGCATACAGTGTCGTAAGATGTCCTAAGTTGTCGGGCGATGTTCAAAAGACTCGGACGAATTCATTAGGTGTATTATGGAGTTTTAAGTTTACGTACGGTACTGTAAGGTGTTGTTAGGAGTTGTGTGGCGTTGTACATTATACCAACATGCTTTTCAAGGTGCGAATGTGGCATACAGAGCCGTAAGATATTCTAAGTTGTCGTACGATGTTTAAATGACTCGGAGGAATTTATTAGCTTTATTATGGAATTTTAAGGTTTCGTACCGTGATGTAAGGTGTTGTTAGGAGTTTTAAGGCGTCCTAAGTTATACGAACGTGCTTTTCAAGGTGCTAATGTGCATACAGAGTCGTAAGATGTCCTAAGTTGTCGTACGATGTTCAAAGCACTTCGACGATTTCATTAGGTTTATTATGGAGTTTTAAGGTTTCGTACGGTGTTGTTAGGTGTTCTTAGGAGTTTTAAGGCGTCCTAAGTTATACGAACGTGCTTTTCAAGGTGCTAATGTGCATACAGAGTCGTAAGATGTCCTAAGTTGTCGTACGATGTTCAAAGGACTTCGACGATTTCATTAGGTTTATTATGGAGTTTTAAGGTTTCGTACGGTGTTGTTAGGTGTTCTTAGGAGTTTTAAGGCGTCCTAAGTTATACGAACGTGCTTTTCAAGGTGCTAATGTGCATACAGTGTCGTAAGATGTCCTAAGTTGTCGGGCGATGTTCAATAGACTCGGACGAATTCATTAGGTGTATTATGGAGTTTTAAGTTTACGTACGGTACTGTAAGGTGTTGTTAGGAGTTGTGTGGCGTTGTACATTATACCAACATGCTTTTCAAGGTGCGAATGTGGCATACAGAGCCGTAAGATATTCTAAGTTGTCGTACGATGTTTAAATGACTCGGAGGAATTTATTAGCTTTATTATGGAATTTTAAGGTTTCGTACCGTGATGTAAGGTGTTGTTAGGAGTTTTAAGGCGTCCTAAGTTATACGAACGTGCTTTTCAAGGTGCTAATGTGCATACAGAGTCGTAAGATGTCCTAAGTTGTCGTACGATGTTCAAAGCACTTCGACGATTTCATTAGGTTTATTATGGAGTTTTAAGGTTTCGTACGGTGTTGTTAGGTGTTCTTAGGAGTTTTAAGGCGTCCTAAGTTATACGAACGTGCTTTTCAAGGTGCTAATGTGCATACGGTGTCGTAAGATGTCCTAAGTTGTCGGGCGATGTTCAAAAGACTCGGACAAATTCATTAGGTGTATTATGGAGTTTTAAGTTTACGTACGGTACTGTAAGGTGTTGTTAGGAGTTGTGTGGCGTTGTACATTATACCAACATGCTTTTCAAGATGCGAATGTGGCATACAGAGCCGTAAGATATTCTAAGTTGCCGTACGATGTTTAAATGACTCGGAGGAATTTATTAGCTTTAGTATGGAATTTTAAGGTTTCGTACGGTGTTGTTAGGTGTTCTTAGGAGTTTTAAGGCGTCCTAAGTTATACGAACGTGCTTTTAAAGGTGCTAATGTGCATACAATGTCGTAAGATGTCCTAAGTTGTCATAAGATGTTCAAAGGACTTCGACGATTTTATTAGGTTTATTATGGAGTTTTAAGGTTTCGTACGGTGTTGTTAAGTGTTCTTAGGAGTTTTAAGGCGTCCTAAGTTATACGAACGTGCTTTTCATGGTGCTAATGTGCATACAGTGTCGTAAGATGTCCTAAGTTGTCGGGCGATGTTCAAAAGACTCGGACGAATTCATTAGGTGTATTATGGAGTTTTAAGTTTACGTACGGTACTGTAAGGTGTTGTTAGGAGTTGTGTGGCGTTGTACATTATACCAACATGCTTTTCAAGGTGCGAATGTGGCATACAGAGCCGTAAGATATTCTAAGTTGTCGTACGATGTTTAAATGACTCGGAGGAATTTATTAGCTTTATTATGGAATTTTAAGGTTTCGTACCGTGATGTAAGGTGTTGTTAGGAGTTTTAAGGCGTCCTAAGTTATACGAACGTGCTTTTCAAGGTGCTAATGTGCATACAGAGTCGTAAGATGTCCTAAGTTGTCGTACAATGTTCAAAGCACTTCGACGATTTCATTAGGTTTATTATGGAGTTTTAAGGTTTCGTACGGTGTTGTTAGGTGTTCTTAGGAGTTTTAAGGCGTCCTAAGTTATACGAACGTGCTTTTCAAGGTGCTAATGTGCATACAGAGTCGTAAGATGTCCTAAGTTGTCGTACGATGTTCAAAGGACTTCGACGATTTCATTAGGTTTATTATGGAGTTTTAAGGTTTCGTACGGTGTTGTTAGGTGTTCTTAGGAGTTTTAAGGCGTCCTAAGTTATACGAACGTGCTTTTCAAGGTGCTAATGTGCATACAGTGTCGTAAGATGTCCTAAGTTGTCGGGCGATGTTCAATAGACTCGGACGAATTCATTAGGTGTATTATGGAGTTTTAAGTTTACGTACGGTACTGTAAGGTGTTGTTAGGAGTTGTGTGGCGTTGTACATTATACCAACATGCTTTTCAAGGTGCGAATGTGGCATACAGAGCCGTAAGATATTCTAAGTTGCCGTACGATGTTTAAATGACTCGGAGGAATTTATTAGCTTTAGTATGGAATTTTAAGGTTTCGTACGGTGTTGTTAGGTGTTCTTAGGAGTTTTAAGGCGTCCTAAGTTATACGAACGTGCTTTTAAAGGTGCTAATGTGCATACAGTGTCGTAAGATGTCCTAAGTTGTCGTACGATGTTCAAAGGACTTCGACGATTTCATTAGGTTTATTATGGAGTTTTAAGGTTTCGTACGGTGTTGTAAGGTGTTCTTAGGAGTTTTAAGGCGTCCTAAGTTATACGAACGTGCTTTTCAAGGTGCTAATGTGCATACAGTGTCGTAAGATGTCCTAAGTTGTCGGGCGATGTTCAAAAGACTCGGACGAATTCATTAGGTGTATTATGGAGTTTTAAGTTTACGTACGGTACTGTAAGGTGTTGTTAGGAGTTGTGTGGCGTTGTACATTATACCAACATGCTTTTCAAGGTGCGAATGTGGCATACAGAGCCGTAAGATATTCTAAGTTGCCGTACGATGTTTAAATGACTCGGAGGAATTTATTAGCTTTAGTATGGAATTTTAAGGTTTCGTACGGTGTTGTTAGGTGTTCTTAGGAGTTTTAAGGCGTCCTAAGTTATACGAACGTGCTTTTAAAGGTGCTAATGTGCATACAGTGTCGTAAGATGCCCTAAGTTGTCATACGATGTTCAAAGGACTTCGACGATTTTATTAGGTTTATTATGGAGTTTTAAGGTTTCGTACGGTGTTGTTAAGTGTTCTTAGGAGTTTTAAGGCGTCCTAAGTTATACGAACGTGCTTTTCAAGGTGCTAATGTGCATACAATGTCATAAGATGTCCTAAGTTGTCGTACGATGTTCAAAGGACTTCGACGATTTCATTAGGTTTATTATGGAGTTTTAAGGTTTCGTACGGTGTTGTTAGGTGTTCTTAGGAGTTTTAAGGCGTCCTAAGTTATACGAACGTGCTTTTCAAGGTGCTAATGTGCATACAGTGACGTAAGATGTCCTAAGTTGTCGTACGATGTTCAAAGGACTTCGACGATTTCATTAGGTTTATTATGGAGTTTTAAGGTTTCGTACGGTGTTGTTAGGTGTTCTTAGGAGTTTTAAGGCGTCCTAAGTTATACGAACGTGCTTTTCAAGGTGCTAATGTGCATACAGTGTCGTAAGATGTCCTAAGTTGTCGGGCGATGTTCAAAAGACTCGGACGAATTCATTAGGTGTATTATAGAGTTTTAAGTTTACGTACGGTACTGTAAGGTGTTGTTAGGAGTTGTGTGGCGTTGTACATTATACCAACATGCTTTTCAAGGTGCGAATGTGGCATACAGAGCCGTAAGATATTCTAAGTTGTCGTACGATGTTTAAATGACTCAGAGGAATTTATTAGCTTTAGTATGGAATTTTAAGGTTTCGTACGGTGTTGTTAGGTGTTCTTAGGAGTTTTAAGGCGTCCTAAGTTATACGAACGTGCTTTTAAAGGTGCTAATGTGCATACAGTGTCGTAAGATGTCCTAAGTTGTCATACGATGTTCAAAGGACTTCGACGATTTTATTAGGTTTATTATGGAGTTTTAAGGTTTCGTACGGTGTTGTTAAGTGTTCTTAGGAGTTTTAAGGCGTCCTAAGTTATACGAACGTGCTTTTCAAGGTGCTAATGTGCATACAATGTCGTAAGATGTCCTAAGTTGTCGTACGATGTTCAAAGGACTTCGACGATTTCATTAGGTTTATTATGGAGTTTTAAGGTTTCGTACGGTGTTGTTAGGTGTTCTTAGGAGTTTTAAGGCGTCCTAAGTTATACGAACGTGCTTTTCAAGGTGCTAATGTGCATACAGAGTCGTAAGATGTCCTAAGTTGTCGTACAATGTTCAAAGCACTTCGACGATTTCATTAGGTTTATTATGGAGTTTTAAGGTTTCGTACGGTGTTGTTAGGTGTTCTTAGGAGTTTTAAGGCGTCCTAAGTTATACGAACGTGCTTTTCAAGGTGCTAATGTGCATACAGAGTCGTAAGATGTCCTAAGTTGTCGTACGATGTTCAAAGGACTTCGACGATTTCATTAGGTTTATTATGGAGTTTTAAGGTTTCGTACGGTGTTGTTAGGTGTTCTTAGGAGTTTTAAGGCGTCCTAAGTTATACGAACGTGCTTTTCAAGGTGCTAATGTGCATACAGTGTCGTAAGATGTCCTAAGTTGTCGGGCGATGTTCAATAGACTCGGACGAATTCATTAGGTGTATTATGGAGTTTTAAGTTTACGTACGGTACTGTAAGGTGTTGTTAGGAGTTGTGTGGCGTTGTACATTATACCAACATGCTTTTCAAGGTGCGAATGTGGCATACAGAGCCGTAAGATATTCTAAGTTGCCGTACGATGTTTAAATGACTCGGAGGAATTTATTAGCTTTAGTATGGAATTTTAAGGTTTCGTACGGTGTTGTTAGGTGTTCTTAGGAGTTTTAAGGCGTCCTAAGTTATACGAACGTGCTTTTAAAGGTGCTAATGTGCATACAGTGTCGTAAGATGTCCTAAGTTGTCGTACGATGTTCAAAGGACTTCGACGATTTCATTAGGTTTATTATGGAGTTTTAAGGTTTCGTACGGTGTTGTAAGGTGTTCTTAGGAGTTTTAAGGCGTCCTAAGTTATACGAACGTGCTTTTCAAGGTGCTAATGTGCATACAGTGTCGTAAGATGTCCTAAGTTGTCGGGCGATGTTCAAAAGACTCGGACGAATTCATTAGGTGTATTATGGAGTTTTAAGTTTACGTACGGTACTGTAAGGTGTTGTTAGGAGTTGTGTGGCGTTGTACATTATACCAACATGCTTTTCAAGGTGCGAATGTGGCATACAGAGCCGTAAGATATTCTAAGTTGCCGTACGATGTTTAAATGACTCGGAGGAATTTATTAGCTTTAGTATGGAATTTTAAGGTTTCGTACGGTGTTGTTAGGTGTTCTTAGGAGTTTTAAGGCGTCCTAAGTTATACGAACGTGCTTTTAAAGGTGCTAATGTGCATACAGTGTCGTAAGATGCCCTAAGTTGTCATACGATGTTCAAAGGACTTCGACGATTTTATTAGGTTTATTATGGAGTTTTAAGGTTTCGTACGGTGTTGTTAAGTGTTCTTAGGAGTTTTAAGGCGTCCTAAGTTATACGAACGTGCTTTTCAAGGTGCTAATGTGCATACAATGTCATAAGATGTCCTAAGTTGTCGTACGATGTTCAAAGGACTTCGACGATTTCATTAGGTTTATTATGGAGTTTTAAGGTTTCGTACGGTGTTGTTAGGTGTTCTTAGGAGTTTTAAGGCGTCCTAAGTTATACGAACGTGCTTTTCAAGGTGCTAATGTGCATACAGTGACGTAAGATGTCCTAAGTTGTCGTACGATGTTCAAAGGACTTCGACGATTTCATTAGGTTTATTATGGAGTTTTAAGGTTTCGTACGGTGTTGTTAGGTGTTCTTAGGAGTTTTAAGGCGTCCTAAGTTATACGAACGTGCTTTTCAAGGTGCTAATGTGCATACAGTGTCGTAAGATGTCCTAAGTTGTCGGGCGATGTTCAAAAGACTCGGACGAATTCATTAGGTGTATTATAGAGTTTTAAGTTTACGTACGGTACTGTAAGGTGTTGTTAGGAGTTGTGTGGCGTTGTACATTATACCAACATGCTTTTCAAGGTGCGAATGTGGCATACAGAGCCGTAAGATATTCTAAGTTGTCGTACGATGTTTAAATGACTCAGAGGAATTTATTAGCTTTAGTATGGAATTTTAAGGTTTCGTACGGTGTTGTTAGGTGTTCTTAGGAGTTTTAAGGCGTCCTAAGTTATACGAACGTGCTTTTAAAGGTGCTAATGTGCATACAGTGTCGTAAGATGTCCTAAGTTGTCATACGATGTTCAAAGGACTTCGACGATTTTATTAGGTTTATTATGGAGTTTTAAGGTTTCGTACGGTGTTGTTAAGTGTTCTTAGGAGTTTTAAGGCGTCCTAAGTTATACGAACGTGCTTTTCAAGGTGCTAATGTGCATACAATGTCGTAAGATGTCCTAAGTTGTCGTACGATGTTCAAAGGACTTCGACGATTTCATTAGGTTTATTATGGAGTTTTAAGGTTTCGTACGGTGTTGTTAGGTGTTCTTAGGAGTTTTAAGGCGTCCTAAGTTATACGAACGTGCTTTTCAAGGTGCGAATGTGCATACAGTGACGTAAGATGTCCTAAGTTGTCGTACGATGTTCAAAGGACTTCGACGATTTCATTAGGTTTATTATGGAGTTTTAAGGTTTCGTACGGTGTTGTTAGGTGTTCTTAGGAGTTTTAAGGCGTCCTAAGTTATACGAACGTGCTTTTCAAGGTGCTAATGTGCATACAGTGTCGTAAGATGTCCTAAGTTGTCGGGCGATGTTCAAAAGACTCGGACGAATTCATTAGGTGTATTATGGAGTTTTAAGTTTACGTACGGTACTGTAAGGTGTTGTTAGGAGTTGTGTGGCGTTGTACATTATACCAACATGCTTTTCAAGGTGCGAATGTGGCATACAGAGCCGTAAGATATTCTAAGTTGCCGTACGATGTTTAAATGACTGGGAGGAATTTATTAGCTTTAGTATGGAATTTTAAGGTTTCGTACGGTGTTGTTAGGTGTTCTTAGGAGTTTTAAGGCGTCCTAAGTTATACGAACGTGCTTTTAAAGGTGCTAATGTGCATACAGTGTCGTAAGATGTCCTAAGTTGTCATACGATGTTCAAAGGACTTCGACGATTTTATTAGGTTTATTATGGAGTTTTAAGGTTTCGTACGGTGTTGTTAAGTGTTCTTAGGAGTTTTAAGGCGTCCTAAGTTATACGAACGTGCTTTTCAAGGTGCTAATGTGCATACAATGTCGTAAGATGTCCTAAGTTGTCGTACGATGTTCAAAGGACTTCGACGATTTCATTAGGTTTATTATGGAGTTTTAAGGTTTCGTACGGTGTTGTTAGGTGTTCTTAGGAGTTTTAAGGCGTCCTAAGTTATACGAACGTGCTTTTCAAGGTGCTAATGTGCATACAGTGACGTAAGATGTCCTAAGTTGTCGTACGATGTTCAAAGGACTTCGACGATTTCATTAGGTTTATTATGGAGTTTTAAGGTTTCGTACGGTGTTGTTAGGTGTTCTTAGGAGTTTTAAGGCGTCCTAAGTTATACGAACGTGCTTTTCAAGGTGCTAATGTGCATACAGTGTCGTAAGATGTCCTAAGTTGTCGGGCGATGTTCAAAAGACTCGGACGAATTCATTAGGTGTATTATAGAGTTTTAAGTTTACGTACGGTACTATAAGGTGTTGTTAGGAGTTGTGTGGCGTTGTACATTATACCAACATGCTTTTCAAGGTGCGAATGTGGCATACAGAGCCGTAAGATATTCTAAGTTGCCGTACGATGTTTAAATGACTCGGAGGAATTTATTAGCTTTAGTATGGAATTTTAAGGTTTCGTACGGTGTTGTTAGGTGTTCTTAGGAGTTTTAAGGCGTCCTAAGTTATACGAACGTGCTTTTCAAGGTGCTAATGTGCATACAGAGTCGTAAGATGTCCTAAGTTGTCGTACGATGTTCAAAGCACTTCGACGATTTCATTAGGTTTATTATGGAGTTTTAAGGTTTCGTACGGTGTTGTTAGGTGTTCTTAGGAGTTTTAAGGCGTCCTAAGTTATACGAACGTGCTTTTCAAGGTGCTAATGTGCATACGGTGTCGTAAGATGTCCTAAGTTGTCGGGCGATGTTCAAAAGACTCGGACAAATTCATTAGGTGTATTATGGAGTTTTAAGTTTACGTACGGTACTGTAAGGTGTTGTTAGGAGTTGTGTGGCGTTGTACATTATACCAACATGCTTTTCAAGATGCGAATGTGGCATACAGAGCCGTAAGATATTCTAAGTTGCCGTACGATGTTTAAATGACTCGGAGGAATTTATTAGCTTTAGTATGGAATTTTAAGGTTTCGTACGGTGTTGTTAGGTGTTCTTAGGAGTTTTAAGGCGTCCTAAGTTATACGAACGTGCTTTTAAAGGTGCTAATGTGCATACAATGTCGTAAGATGTCCTAAGTTGTCATAAGATGTTCAAAGGACTTCGACGATTTTATTAGGTTTATTATGGAGTTTTAAGGTTTCGTACGGTGTTGTTAAGTGTTCTTAGGAGTTTTAAGGCGTCCTAAGTTATACGAACGTGCTTTTCATGGTGCTAATGTGCATACAATGTCATAAGATGTCCTAAGTTGTCGTACGATGTTCAAAGGACTTCGACGATTTCATTAGGTTTATTATGGAGTTTTAAGGTTTCGTACGGTGTTGTTAGGTGTTCTTAGGAGTTTTAAGGCGTCCTAAGTTATACGAACGTGCTTTTCAAGGTGCTAATGTGCATACAGTGACGTAAGATGTCCTAAGTTGTCGTACGATGTTCAAAGGACTTCGACGATTTCATTAGGTTTATTATGGAGTTTTAAGGTTTCGTACGGTGTTGTTAGGTGTTCTTAGGAGTTTTAAGGCGTCCTAAGTTATACGAACGTGCTTTTCAAGGTGCTAATGTGCATACAGTGTCGTAAGATGTCCTAAGTTGTCGGGCGATGTTCAAAAGACTCGGACGAATTCATTAGGTGTATTATAGAGTTTTAAGTTTACGTACGGTACTGTAAGGTGTTGTTAGGAGTTGTGTGGCGTTGTACATTATACCAACATGCTTTTCAAGGTGCGAATGTGGCATACAGAGCCGTAAGATATTCTAAGTTGTCGTACGATGTTTAAATGACTCAGAGGAATTTATTAGCTTTAGTATGGAATTTTAAGGTTTCGTACGGTGTTGTTAGGTGTTCTTAGGAGTTTTAAGGCGTCCTAAGTTATACGAACGTGCTTTTAAAGGTGCTAATGTGCATACAGTGTCGTAAGATGTCCTAAGTTGTCATACGATGTTCAAAGGACTTCGACGATTTTATTAGGTTTATTATGGAGTTTTAAGGTTTCGTACGGTGTTGTTAAGTGTTCTTAGGAGTTTTAAGGCGTCCTAAGTTATACGAACGTGCTTTTCAAGGTGCTAATGTGCATACAATGTCGTAAGATGTCCTAAGTTGTCGTACGATGTTCAAAGGACTTCGACGATTTCATTAGGTTTATTATGGAGTTTTAAGGTTTCGTACGGTGTTGTTAGGTGTTCTTAGGAGTTTTAAGGCGTCCTAAGTTATACGAACGTGCTTTTCAAGGTGCGAATGTGCATACAGTGACGTAAGATGTCCTAAGTTGTCGTACGATGTTCAAAGGACTTCGACGATTTCATTAGGTTTATTATGGAGTTTTAAGGTTTCGTACGGTGTTGTTAGGTGTTCTTAGGAGTTTTAAGGCGTCCTAAGTTATACGAACGTGCTTTTCAAGGTGCTAATGTGCATACAGTGTCGTAAGATGTCCTAAGTTGTCGGGCGATGTTCAAAAGACTCGGACGAATTCATTAGGTGTATTATGGAGTTTTAAGTTTACGTACGGTACTGTAAGGTGTTGTTAGGAGTTGTGTGGCGTTGTACATTATACCAACATGCTTTTCAAGGTGCGAATGTGGCATACAGAGCCGTAAGATATTCTAAGTTGCCGTACGATGTTTAAATGACTGGGAGGAATTTATTAGCTTTAGTATGGAATTTTAAGGTTTCGTACGGTGTTGTTAGGTGTTCTTAGGAGTTTTAAGGCGTCCTAAGTTATACGAACGTGCTTTTAAAGGTGCTAATGTGCATACAGTGTCGTAAGATGTCCTAAGTTGTCATACGATGTTCAAAGGACTTCGACGATTTTATTAGGTTTATTATGGAGTTTTAAGGTTTCGTACGGTGTTGTTAAGTGTTCTTAGGAGTTTTAAGGCGTCCTAAGTTATACGAACGTGCTTTTCAAGGTGCTAATGTGCATACAATGTCGTAAGATGTCCTAAGTTGTCGTACGATGTTCAAAGGACTTCGACGATTTCATTAGGTTTATTATGGAGTTTTAAGGTTTCGTACGGTGTTGTTAGGTGTTCTTAGGAGTTTTAAGGCGTCCTAAGTTATACGAACGTGCTTTTCAAGGTGCTAATGTGCATACAGTGACGTAAGATGTCCTAAGTTGTCGTACGATGTTCAAAGGACTTCGACGATTTCATTAGGTTTATTATGGAGTTTTAAGGTTTCGTACGGTGTTGTTAGGTGTTCTTAGGAGTTTTAAGGCGTCCTAAGTTATACGAACGTGCTTTTCAAGGTGCTAATGTGCATACAGTGTCGTAAGATGTCCTAAGTTGTCGGGCGATGTTCAAAAGACTCGGACGAATTCATTAGGTGTATTATAGAGTTTTAAGTTTACGTACGGTACTATAAGGTGTTGTTAGGAGTTGTGTGGCGTTGTACATTATACCAACATGCTTTTCAAGGTGCGAATGTGGCATACAGAGCCGTAAGATATTCTAAGTTGCCGTACGATGTTTAAATGACTCGGAGGAATTTATTAGCTTTAGTATGGAATTTTAAGGTTTCGTACGGTGTTGTTAGGTGTTCTTAGGAGTTTTAAGGCGTCCTAAGTTATACGAACGTGCTTTTCAAGGTGCTAATGTGCATACAGAGTCGTAAGATGTCCTAAGTTGTCGTACGATGTTCAAAGCACTTCGACGATTTCATTAGGTTTATTATGGAGTTTTAAGGTTTCGTACGGTGTTGTTAGGTGTTCTTAGGAGTTTTAAGGCGTCCTAAGTTATACGAACGTGCTTTTCAAGGTGCTAATGTGCATACGGTGTCGTAAGATGTCCTAAGTTGTCGGGCGATGTTCAAAAGACTCGGACAAATTCATTAGGTGTATTATGGAGTTTTAAGTTTACGTACGGTACTGTAAGGTGTTGTTAGGAGTTGTGTGGCGTTGTACATTATACCAACATGCTTTTCAAGATGCGAATGTGGCATACAGAGCCGTAAGATATTCTAAGTTGCCGTACGATGTTTAAATGACTCGGAGGAATTTATTAGCTTTAGTATGGAATTTTAAGGTTTCGTACGGTGTTGTTAGGTGTTCTTAGGAGTTTTAAGGCGTCCTAAGTTATACGAACGTGCTTTTAAAGGTGCTAATGTGCATACAATGTCGTAAGATGTCCTAAGTTGTCATAAGATGTTCAAAGGACTTCGACGATTTTATTAGGTTTATTATGGAGTTTTAAGGTTTCGTACGGTGTTGTTAAGTGTTCTTAGGAGTTTTAAGGCGTCCTAAGTTATACGAACGTGCTTTTCATGGTGCTAATGTGCATACAGTGTCGTAAGATGTCCTAAGTTGTCGGGCGATGTTCAAAAGACTCGGACGAATTCATTAGGTGTATTATGGAGTTTTAAGTTTACGTACGGTACTGTAAGGTGTTGTTAGGAGTTGTGTGGCGTTGTACATTATACCAACATGCTTTTCAAGGTGCGAATGTGGCATACAGAGCCGTAAGATATTCTAAGTTGTCGTACGATGTTTAAATGACTCGGAGGAATTTATTAGCTTTATTATGGAATTTTAAGGTTTCGTACCGTGATGTAAGGTGTTGTTAGGAGTTTTAAGGCGTCCTAAGTTATACGAACGTGCTTTTCAAGGTGCTAATGTGCATACAGAGTCGTAAGATGTCCTAAGTTGTCGTACGATGTTCAAAGCACTTCGACGATTTCATTAGGTTTATTATGGAGTTTTAAGGTTTCGTACGGTGTTGTTAGGTGTTCTTAGGAGTTTTAAGGCGTCCTAAGTTATACGAACGTGCTTTTCAAGGTGCTAATGTGCATACAGAGTCGTAAGATGTCCTAAGTTGTCGTACGATGTTCAAAGGACTTCGACGATTTCATTAGGTTTATTATGGAGTTTTAAGGTTTCGTACGGTGTTGTTAGGTGTTCTTAGGAGTTTTAAGGCGTCCTAAGTTATACGAACGTGCTTTTCAAGGTGCTAATGTGCATACAGTGTCGTAAGATGTCCTAAGTTGTCGGGCGATGTTCAATAGACTCGGACGAATTCATTAGGTGTATTATGGAGTTTTAAGTTTACGTACGGTACTGTAAGGTGTTGTTAGGAGTTGTGTGGCGTTGTACATTATACCAACATGCTTTTCAAGGTGCGAATGTGGCATACAGAGCCGTAAGATATTCTAAGTTGTCGTACGATGTTTAAATGACTCGGAGGAATTTATTAGCTTTATTATGGAATTTTAAGGTTTCGTACCGTGATGTAAGGTGTTGTTAGGAGTTTTAAGGCGTCCTAAGTTATACGAACGTGCTTTTCAAGGTGCTAATGTGCATACAGAGTCGTAAGATGTCCTAAGTTGTCGTACGATGTTCAAAGCACTTCGACGATTTCATTAGGTTTATTATGGAGTTTTAAGGTTTCGTACGGTGTTGTTAGGTGTTCTTAGGAGTTTTAAGGCGTCCTAAGTTATACGAACGTGCTTTTCAAGGTGCTAATGTGCATACGGTGTCGTAAGATGTCCTAAGTTGTCGGGCGATGTTCAAAAGACTCGGACAAATTCATTAGGTGTATTATGGAGTTTTAAGTTTACGTACGGTACTGTAAGGTGTTGTTAGGAGTTGTGTGGCGTTGTACATTATACCAACATGCTTTTCAAGATGCGAATGTGGCATACAGAGCCGTAAGATATTCTAAGTTGCCGTACGATGTTTAAATGACTCGGAGGAATTTATTAGCTTTAGTATGGAATTTTAAGGTTTCGTACGGTGTTGTTAGGTGTTCTTAGGAGTTTTAAGGCGTCCTAAGTTATACGAACGTGCTTTTAAAGGTGCTAATGTGCATACAATGTCGTAAGATGTCCTAAGTTGTCATAAGATGTTCAAAGGACTTCGACGATTTTATTAGGTTTATTATGGAGTTTTAAGGTTTCGTACGGTGTTGTTAAGTGTTCTTAGGAGTTTTAAGGCGTCCTAAGTTATACGAACGTGCTTTTCATGGTGCTAATGTGCATACAGTGTCGTAAGATGTCCTAAGTTGTCGGGCGATGTTCAAAAGACTCGGACGAATTCATTAGGTGTATTATGGAGTTTTAAGTTTACGTACGGTACTGTAAGGTGTTGTTAGGAGTTGTGTGGCGTTGTACATTATACCAACATGCTTTTCAAGGTGCGAATGTGGCATACAGAGCCGTAAGATATTCTAAGTTGTCGTACGATGTTTAAATGACTCGGAGGAATTTATTAGCTTTATTATGGAATTTTAAGGTTTCGTACCGTGATGTAAGGTGTTGTTAGGAGTTTTAAGGCGTCCTAAGTTATACGAACGTGCTTTTCAAGGTGCTAATGTGCATACAGAGTCGTAAGATGTCCTAAGTTGTCGTACGATGTTCAAAGCACTTCGACGATTTCATTAGGTTTATTATGGAGTTTTAAGGTTTCGTACGGTGTTGTTAGGTGTTCTTAGGAGTTTTAAGGCGTCCTAAGTTATACGAACGTGCTTTTCAAGGTGCTAATGTGCATACAGAGTCGTAAGATGTCCTAAGTTGTCGTACGATGTTCAAAGGACTTCGACGATTTCATTAGGTTTATTATGGAGTTTTAAGGTTTCGTACGGTGTTGTTAGCTGTTCTTAGGAGTTTTAAGGCGTCCTAAGTTATACGAACGTGCTTTTCAAGGTGCTAATGTGCATACAGTGTCGTAAGATGTCCTAAGTTGTCGGGCGATGTTCAATAGACTCGGACGAATTCATTAGGTGTATTATGGAGTTTTAAGTTTACGTACGGTACTGTAAGGTGTTGTTAGGAGTTGTGTGGCGTTGTACATTATACCAACATGCTTTTCAAGGTGCGAATGTGGCATACAGAGCCGTAAGATATTCTAAGTTGCCGTACGATGTTTAAATGACTCGGAGGAATTTATTAGCTTTAGTATGGAATTTTAAGGTTTCGTACGGTGTTGTTAGGTGTTCTTAGGAGTTTTAAGGCGTCCTAAGTTATACGAACGTGCTTTTAAAGGTGCTAATGTGCATACAGTGTCGTAAGATGTCCTAAGTTGTCGTACGATGTTCAAAGGACTTCGACGATTTCATTAGGTTTATTATGGAGTTTTAAGGTTTCGTACGGTGTTGTTAGGTGTTCTTAGGAGTTTTAAGGCGTCCTAAGTTATACGAACGTGCTTTTCAAGGTGCTAATGTGCATACAGTGTCGTAAGATGTCCTAAGTTGTCGGGCGATGTTCAAAAGACTCGGACGAATTCATTAGGTGTATTATGGAGTTTTAAGTTTACGTACGGTACTGTAAGGTGTTGTTAGGAGTTGTGTGGCGTTGTACATTATACCAACATGCTTTTCAAGGTGCGAATGTGGCATACAGAGCCGTAAGATATTCTAAGTTGCCGTACGATGTTTAAATGACTCGGAGGAATTTATTAGCTTTAGTATGGAATTTTAAGGTTTCGTACGGTGTTGTTAGGTGTTCTTAGAAGTTTTAAGGCGTCCTAAGTTATACGAACGTGCTTTTAAAGGTGCTAATGTGCATACAGAGTCGTAAGATGTCCTAAGTTGTCGTACGATGTTCAAAGCACTTCGACGATTTCATTAGGTTTATTATGGAGTTTTAAGGTTTCGTACGGTGTTGTTAGGTGTTCTTAGGAGTTTTAAGGCGTCCTAAGTTATACGAACGTGCTTTTCAAGGTGCTAATGTGCATACAGAGTCGTAAGATGTCCTAAGTTGTCGTACGATGTTCAAAGCACTTCGACGATTTCATTAGCTTTAGTATGGAATTTTAAGGTTTCGTACGGTGTTGTTAGGTGTTCTTAGGAGTTTTAAGGCGTCCTAAGTTATACGAACGTGCTTTTAAAGGTGCTAATGTGCATACAATGTCGTAAGATGTCCTAAGTTGTCATAAGATGTTCAAAGGACTTCGACGATTTTATTAGGTTTATTATGGAGTTTTAAGGTTTCGTACGGTGTTGTTAAGTGTTCTTAGGAGTTTTAAGGCGTCCTAAGTTATACGAACGTGCTTTTCATGGTGCTAATGTGCATACAGTGTCGTAAGATGTCCTAAGTTGTCGGGCGATGTTCAAAAGACTCGGACGAATTCATTAGGTGTATTATGGAGTTTTAAGTTTACGTACGGTACTGTAAGGTGTTGTTAGGAGTTGTGTGGCGTTGTACATTATACCAACATGCTTTTCAAGGTGCGAATGTGGCATACAGAGCCGTAAGATATTCTAAGTTGTCGTACGATGTTTAAATGACTCGGAGGAATTTATTAGCTTTATTATGGAATTTTAAGGTTTCGTACCGTGATGTAAGGTGTTGTTAGGAGTTTTAAGGCGTCCTAAGTTATACGAACGTGCTTTTCAAGGTGCTAATGTGCATACAGAGTCGTAAGATGTCCTAAGTTGTCGTACGATGTTCAAAGCACTTCGACGATTTCATTAGGTTTATTATGGAGTTTTAAGGTTTCGTACGGTGTTGTTAAGTGTTCTTAGGAGTTTTAAGGCGTCCTAAGTTATACGAACGTGCTTTTCAAGGTGCTAATGTGCATACAGAGTCGTAAGATGTCCTAAGTTGTCGTACGATGTTCAAAGGACTTTGACGATTTCATTAGGTTTATTATGGAGTTTTAAGGTTTCGTACGGTGTTGTTAGGTGTTCTTAGGAGTTTTAAGGCGTCCTAAGTTATACGAACGTGCTTTTCAAGGTGCTAATGTGCATACAGTGTCGTAAGATGTCCTAAGTTGTCGGGCGATGTTCAATAGACTCGGACGAATTCATTAGGTGTATTATGGAGTTTTAAGTTTACGTACGGTACTGTAAGGTGTTGTTAGGAGTTGTGTGGCGTTGTACATTATACCAACATGCTTTTCAAGGTGCGAATGTGGCATACAGAGCCGTAAGATATTATAAGTTGCCGTACGATGTTTAAATGACTCAGAGGAATTTATTAGCTTTAGTATGGAATTTTAAGGTTTCGTACGGTGTTGTTAGGTGTTCTTAGGAGTTTTAAGGCGTCCTAAGTTATACGAACGTGCTTTTAAAGGTGCTAATGTGCATACAGTGTCGTAAGATGTCCTAAGTTGTCGTACGATGTTCAAAGGACTTCGACGATTTCATTAGGTTTATTATGGAGTTTTAAGGTTTCGTACGGTGTTGTTAGGTGTTCTTAGGAGTTTTAAGGCGTCCTAAGTTATACGAACGTGCTTTTCAAGGTGCTAATGTGCATACAGTGTCGTAAGATGTCCTAAGTTGTCGGGCGATGTTCAAAAGACTCGGACGAATTCATTAGGTGTATTATGGAGTTTTAAGTTTACGTACGGTACTGTAAGGTGTTGTTAGGAGTTGTGTGGCGTTGTACATTATACCAACATGCTTTTCAAGGTGCGAATGTGGCATACAGAGCCGTAAGATATTCTAAGTTGCCGTACGATGTTTAAATGACTCGGAGGAATTTATTAGCTTTAGTATGGAATTTTAAGGTTTCGTACGGTGTTGTTAGGTGTTCTTAGAAGTTTTAAGGCGTCCTAAGTTATACGAACGTGCTTTTAAAGGTGCTAATGTGCATACAGAGTCGTAAGATGTCCTAAGTTGTCGTACGATGTTCAAAGCACTTCGACGATTTCATTAGGTTTATTATGGAGTTTTAAGGTTTCGTACGGTGTTGTTAGGTGTTCTTAGGAGTTTTAAGGCGTCCTAAGTTATACGAACGTGCTTTTCAAGGTGCTAATGTGCATACAGAGTCGTAAGATGTCCTAAGTTGTCGTACGATGTTCAAAGGACTTCGACGATTTCATTAGGTTTATTATGGAGTTTTAAGGTTTCGTACGGTGTTGTTGGTGTTCTTAGGAGTTTTAAGGCGTCCTAAGTTATACGAACGTGCTTTTCAAGGTGCTAATGTGCATACAGTGTCGTAAGATGTCCTAAGTTGTCGGGCGATGTTCAATAGACTCGGACGAATTCATTAGGTGTATTATGGAGTTTTAAGTTTACGTACGGTACTGTAAGGTGTTGTTAGGAGTTGTGTGGCGTTGTACATTATACCAACATGCTTTTCAAGGTGCGAATGTGGCATACAGAGCCGTAAGATATTATAAGTTGCCGTACGATGTTTAAATGACTCAGAGGAATTTATTAGCTTTAGTATGGAATTTTAAGGTTTCGTACGGTGTTGTTAGGTGTTCTTAGGAGTTTTAAGGCGTCCTAAGTTATACGAACGTGCTTTTAAAGGTGCTAATGTGCATACAGTGTCGTAAGATGTCCTAAGTTGTCGTACGATGTTCAAAGGACTTCGACGATTTCATTAGGTTTATTATGGAGTTTTAAGGTTTCGTACGGTGTTGTTAGGTGTTCTTAGGAGTTTTAAGGCGTCCTAAGTTATACGAACGTGCTTTTCAAGGTGCTAATGTGCATACAGTGTCGTAAGATGTCCTAAGTTGTCGGGCGATGTTCAAAAGACTCGGACGAATTCATTAGGTGTATTATGGAGTTTTAAGTTTACGTACGGTACTGTAAGGTGTTGTTAGGAGTTGTGTGGCGTTGTACATTATACCAACATGCTTTTCAAGGTGCGAATGTGGCATACAGAGCCGTAAGATATTCTAAGTTGCCGTACGATGTTTAAATGACTCGGAGGAATTTATTAGCTTTAGTATGGAATTTTAAGGTTTCGTACGGTGTTGTTAGGTGTTCTTAGAAGTTTTAAGGCGTCCTAAGTTATACGAACGTGCTTTTAAAGGTGCTAATGTGCATACAGAGTCGTAAGATGTCCTAAGTTGTCGTACGATGTTCAAAGCACTTCGACGATTTCATTAGGTTTATTATGGAGTTTTAAGGTTTCGTACGGTGTTGTTAGGTGTTCTTAGGAGTTTTAAGGCGTCCTAAGTTATACGAACGTGCTTTTCAAGGTGCTAATGTGCATACAGAGTCGTAAGATGTCCTAAGTTGTCGTACGATGTTCAAAGGACTTCGACGATTTCATTAGGTTTATTATGGAGTTTTAAGGTTTCGTACGGTGTTGTTAGGTGTTCTTAGGAGTTTTAAGGCGTCCTAAGTTATACGAACGTGCTTTTCAAGGTGCTAATGTGCATACAGTGTCGTAAGATGTCCTAAGTTGTCGGGCGATGTTCAATAGACTCGGACGAATTCATTAGGTGTATTATGGAGTTTTAAGTTTACGTACGGTACTGTAAGGTGTTGTTAGGAGTTGTGTGGCGTTGTACATTATACCAACATGCTTTTCAAGGTGTGAATGTGGCATACAGAGCCGTAAGATATTCTAAGTTGCCGTACGATGTTTAAATGACTCGGAGGAATTTATTAGCTTTAGTATGGAATTTTAAGGTTTCGTACGGTGTTGTTAGGTGTTCTTAGGAGTTTTAAGGCGTCCTAAGTTATACGAACGTGCTTTTAAAGGTGCTAATGTGCATACAGTGTCGTAAGATGTCCTAAGTTGTCGTAAGATGTTCAAAGGACTTCGACGATTTCATTAGGTTTATTATGGAGTTTTAAGGTTTCGTACGGTGTTGTTAGGTGTTCTTAGGAGTTTTAAGGCGTCCTAAGTTATACGAACGTGCTTTTCAAGGTGCTAATGTGCATACAGTGTCGTAAGATGTCCTAAGTTGTCGGGCGATGTTCAATAGACTCGGACGAATTCATTAGGTGTATTATGGAGTTTTAAGTTTACGTACGGTACTGTAAGGTGTTGTTAGGAGTTGTGTGGCGTTGTACAATATACCAACATGCTTTTCAAGGTGCGAATGTGGCATACAGAGCCGTAAGATATTCTAAGTTGCCGTACGATGTTTAAATGACTCGGAGGAATTTATTAGCTTTAGTATGGAAATTTAAGATTTCGTACGGTGTTGTTAGGTGTTCTTAGGAGTTTTAAGGCGTCCTAAGTTATACGAACGTGCTTTTAAAGGTGCTAATGTGCATACAGTGTCGTAAGATGTCCTAAGTTGTCGTACGATGTTCAAAGGACTTCGACGATTTCTTTTTTTGGGTAAAGGGTTACCCCGGTGATTTTATATATATAAACAACCAAATAAAACAAGTAGTGTAGAAAACCCCACACTAGTTCAAACATGGGGCATACCCCATGAATGTAAACCAAACCAACCAACATGAAGGCAAATAACAGAAGAACACCATATATCTACTAATATAACATAATCAAAACCAACTCAGCTATAGCTTAGCCCTCATCATCCCGTCCATGATCTCCAATCTTCCAATCTTCAAGAACCGCTATCACCCTAGGGGACATCTTGAACTGTATACCCATAAGCTTGTAACGAACCGTTGAAAAAACTAGATCAACCACAATATTTGGAGGTCTAGTCTGATTCTTGAATAACCTATTATTTCTCTCTTGCCACACATGATAAGCCGATGCAGCAATAACCAGCTTACCCACAATATTAACAATAGACTTCGATTGTGCATGTATCATCCATTGCTTAATGGACGTCCATTCCGGGGATATGGCCATTAAACCAGCAAACCTACGAGTCTTCAGCCAGACCTGGGAGGAGAATTGGCACTCAAAGAACAAATGGTTATGAGAGTCAATATCAGCATAGCATAACAGACAACACATCATATTCATATTTTTACGTCTAGTAATATTCCAACCAAGAATCTTATCTTGAGTAAGCAACTTCTCCCTCATAATTAACCACATAATAAAAGCATGTTTCGGGATACATTGAGCAAACCACACTGCTTTTGCCCACTCCCTATGGTGACCACGAGTTCTAATGGAATCCCACACCACTCTAGTTGAAAACGGTAATGATTGGTCCCCATCCTTCCAAACCAATTGATCTTCAGCAGCTTCATTAGGCTTAACCATATCATACAGAACAGGAAATAGGTCAAACCAAGCCATCGGTAACATAACATTACCATTCAAACACGCATCTACCACCCTGGCATCTAAGGCAAACCCGGCATTTCTAATCAGCCTCGGAGTAACCAAGTTACACAGCGGACCAAAGTCATTCCAATTATCATACCATAACGAAATATTATTACCATTACCTACCTTGAACCAGAAATGAGCGCGAAACTCCAGTCTGATCTGTAAAAGCTTGCGCCAACTCCATGAACAGTTATGAGGAATGGTAATGGACCAGAAACTTCTGCCCTTTAACCGATGTTTGTAAATCCAGTCAACCCAAAGGGATTCCCTTTTCGTTAAAATGCTCCATATATGATATGCCATTAACGACTTATTCATTTGACCCACACGCTTTATCCCAAGCCCACCTTCAGACTTAGGGACGCAAACATCATTCCAAGAGATTTTAGCTTTACCTCTTTTCATAGGCCCTTGACACCACAAAAAGCCTCTCATAATCCCTTCAATCTCCTTCAAAACTCTAGCCGGAAGAATAAACATAGAGGACCAATAAATGTGCATAGAAGACATAACAGAAAGAATCAGCTGACATCTACCTGCAAAGGATAGAAATCTATTCTTCCAATCAGAAACTCTCTTTTCCAACCTTTCAACAAGGACCTTACAATCCCTGTACAGAAGTCTGGAGGCAATCAGCGGCACCCCTAGGTATTTAACCGGAAGCTTTCCCTCTTCAAACGGTAATATATTCAGAATTTCCAGTCGAACACTCAGATTAACATTGCAGAAAAAAACCGTACTCTTTTGAACACTAGGGGTCAAGCCTGACATTGAAGCAAAGGTTTGCAAAGAATCCATAATGACTTTAGCTGAACGCTTATCTCCTCTCGCAAACAAGAAAAGATCATCAGCAAAACACAAATTAACAAGCCTCTGTTTTTCACATTTATTATGGAATCTAAAAGACGCGTCCAACCGAACAGACTTTTGAAGAACAGCTGTAAGGATTTCCATAACTAAAGTAAACAGATAAGGGGATAACGGATCACCTTGGCGAAGACCTCTATTACCCTTGAAGTAACCATGAATATTACCATTGACAGAAACGGAGAAAGTAACAGTAGATACACATAGCATAATCCACTGCACCATCTGAGTATGGAAACCAAACCCCATCAGGGACGCTTTCAAAAACCTCCAATCCACTGTATCATAGGCCTTTTGAATGTCCACCTTGAATGCACACCTCGGAGGACCCACATTACGATGATAGTTATGCATTAATTCCTGAGTCAACAAGATGTTATCAGAAATACGTCTCCCCGGGATAAAAGCTGATTGATTAATGCTAACGATGGAGTTCAGCCCACCCTTCACACGATTAGTAACAATCTTGCTAATGCACTTGTAGAGAACATTGCAACAAGCAATCGGTCTATAATCCACCACAGAAGAAGGGGTGGTGGTCTTCGGGACAAGAGCAATCAAGGTGTGATTAATCTCACCCAACAATTTCCCTTTCAAAAAGAAATCTTGAATAGCAAGAGAAACATCATGCCCAACAATATTCCATGCCTTTTTGAAAAACGCAGCAGTGTACCCATCCGGACCCGGAGCTTTATCATCAGATAAAGAGAACATTGTTTCTTTAATTTCTTCAAAAGTGACAGGTCTAACCATATGAGCCGCAAGCTGGTGGTCCAAGGACCTGACGAAAAGATCCGGAGTCGGTAACCGACCCGTAACACCCTCACACCCCAAAAATTCCTCATAATGATTAACAAAAGCCTTAGGAACTTCCCCCCCTTCATGGGTGACACCATGAGTATCTCTAACAATATCTACCCGGCTTTTATGGTTCCTGGTTTTAAGAGACATATGGAAAAAAAGACGTATTAGCATCACCAGTAGCTAACCAGTTCACCTTAGATTTTTGCTTTAAAAATCTTTCTTCATCCATGCTAGATTCCTGCAGAAGCTTAATATAATATTTTTCCTGGTCATATAAGCCCATATTCAGCGGATCCAGATCAATAGCCCTTTGGGTGTCGTGAACTAACGTTCTCAAATCAGCAACTTTATTGTGAAGGTTCCCTTGTTTAAAAAGAAGACAACGAAGAGGGTGTTTGAGAATCTTCAGCCTTTTAACAACACGAAATTGGTGAACCCCATCAACTTTCTTACCCCAGCAAGTCCTCACAATATTAATAAATTCCGGTTTAAGACTGAGAAAGTTGGCAAACTTAAAAGGAGGGGGTTTGCATCGCTCCATACCCGCAATTTTAAGGATACACGGCGAATGGTCAGACAAGCCATAAGGTTGAAACAAAGCACAAGAGTTCGGAAAACGGTCCATAAAGGAAACATTACCCATAATACGATCCAGCTTTCTAAATATACCTTTCCCAGACTTCGGCTTTTGATTCCATGTGTAATGAAGACCGGAACTATTGATATCACACACCTCAATAAGGTTAACACACTCATTAAATTCACGAACTCCAGTTGATAAGACCGAAGGCCCACACAGGCTATCTTCAATATTAAGAACCGAGTTGAAATCTCCCATTAAAATCCAAGGCTGATCCTTAACAAATGCTTTATGGATGCCAAGACTATCCCACAACTTCCGTCTGTCAATATAATAGTTATCCGCATAGACAATAGAACAAAATAACACTTTATTGTCCAATTTAAAACAGATTTGAACATGCATAACCTGACTAGTTTGG
This sequence comes from Tagetes erecta, assembly GCA_030867185.1. Lineage (NCBI taxonomy): Eukaryota > Viridiplantae > Streptophyta > Magnoliopsida > Asterales > Asteraceae > Tagetes > Tagetes erecta. The sequence goes on along the minus strand of CM061497.1, from coordinate 17,781,784 downwards.
TCAATAACCATAACATCAACAACCGAAGGATCCCACCCCAGAATAATCCTAGACCCTTTACTACACTGATTACCATTAGAAGTCCAATCCCAGGATTTAAACACACTCCTACAAACCCCATAAAGCTGCGACACATCTACATGAGATTCCAGAATAGCACATAAACTTAGTTTATTCTCTTTAACCACATTACGAACCTCCTTTTGTTTCAGAGGGCGGTTCAACCCCCTTATGTTCCATGCAGCTAAACTAACCATTGATAACCTTAGGAGAAGGAGTGCTTGCCCCTTTAGAAACATCATAAGTATGATCCCCAGCAGTCATAAATTCCGACATCTCATTGTATACCTCTTCCACATCATCCTCTTCCGATAGCGGATCCTCAATGTTTTGACTGGTTTTAACGTTAACACTCTTAGCACCATCAGTCTCCATAACCACCTCACCCCTAATCTCCTCACTCGGATTAAGAGGCTCAAACGAATTATGTGTTACCATAGTTGTTTTAGAGGAACTCGCCTTTGAGTTTTCCGGATCAGTAATCTTCCGAACTGGTCTGTACTCAAACTTCTGTTTTTGCTTACTCACTTGAATCCCCCCTTTCCTTTGATTTTTCCTTCCATTCACTTCAATGAACCCATCCCCATCAACCTTAGGATCAGATTTTGTAGCTACCAGAACTTGCTTAGGGCAGTCTTTCAACTCATGTCCAAAAACCCTGCAATGAGAACACCTTGGAGGATTCCATTCATATTCCACAGGAATATTGATCGTAGTGAACCTATCCCCCTCTAAATCTGGAATGGCCAAAGATATATTCTCTCTAAACTCCTTATCAGCCGAAACTTCTATAAGCGCCCTAGCATAGCTGCTCCTACCCCACGCTTCCACACACATGTTACTAGTAAATGTATCAAGCAATTTTGGAACACCAATCTTCGAAGCAAGAAGGCTTAGACCGTCTTCAGAATAAGCAGCAATAGGAACATCATGAAGTTTGACCCAAATAGCAATCTCACTCGGCTCAACTTTAGTTAACATTGTAGAGGCTGACCAAACATTAAGAAATATGGGTTTATTACGGATCATCCATGGCCCCCCCTCAAGCACTTCAAGCATTCCTTTTTCATCAGCAAACTTAAAGAAAAAGAACCCTTTGGCATTCATCATAGATTTTTCTAGGCCATATTTTTTCCAATTAGTCTTCACAAAATACTCCACCACCGGGAATGCTTCTCTAGCCCCAATGAAGTAACCATATAGTGTATGTGACAGTTTATCCTGGATACTTTTAACCGAAGCTCGTGGTAATACCACATCAACCCCATCTTGACAATCCATGCATTCCAAATAACGAAAATTTACCTTTTTAGAAGCAGCCCCCTTCAACATTCCAGCGTATGAACCCATACTAGGCTTAGTAGGCTGATCGATCACCGGCTCATTACCAACTTCTAGTGATTCAACCTTCGATGATGATCCCATACCATTCGGTACAGAATCTGGACGTAGGTCATCACTCAAAGATCTGGGTTTCAAACTAAGTCCAGCCTTCAAAATACCCTTGCGAATTGGAGCACCATCAATATTCTTGACCATTAAGGCGATACCTTTCATACCACTACTATCCGGGCTAACATTCTCCATGCATGCATGCAGAAACGCCAAACCCTAGTTGCTATAATCCTCTTCTTAGGTGGTTAATTGGATTCGTACCGATCAAACTAAACTAACACCGTAGCCGTGATCAGTTACAGACCAACTAAGCACTTAGAATAAGAATTAAGACAACCAAGGAAAAACCCACCAAACCCTAATTGCCAAAATTTCCTATGATAACAATGCTCGTACCACAAATGCAGTCACAGGATCGTTATACAAGGAACTCTTTGCAAGAGGGTGATGATGGATAAACCAGCCAAACAGATCACAATCAAGAAAACGGCTGCCAAACAAGAGTTAATATAGAGAAACCCTTGCGTAACTAATCAGGATTCAAGAACAAGAAAACAAACCAAGAACAAGAAGAATCAAGAACTATGATCAAGAATCAAGATCAAGAATTGCGTAACAAATCAAGATTCAAGAACAAGAAAACAAACCAAGAACAAGAAGAACAAGACCAATGATCAAGAATCAAGATCAAGATCAAGATCAAGATTCAAGATCAAGAAACGTACGAACAAGAAGCCCAAAACCCTAGATCAGCAAAATCGCCAAAATCACCCTGAGATATAACTTCGACGATTTCATTAGGTTTATTATGGAGTTTTAAGGTTTCGTACGGTGTTGTTAGGTGTTCTTAGGAGTTTTAAGGCGTCCTAAGTTATACGAACGTGCTTTTCAAGGTGCTAATGTGCATACAGTGTCGTAAGATGTCCTAAGTTGTCGGGCGATGTTCAATAGACTCGGACGAATTCATTAGGTGTATTATGGAGTTTTAAGTTTACGTACGGTACTGTAAGGTGTTGTTAGGAGTTGTGTGGCGTTGTACATTATACCAACATGCTTTTCAAGGTGCGAATGTGGCATACAGAGCCGTAAGATATTCTAAGTTGCCGTACGATGTTTAAATGACTCGGAGGAATTTATTAGCTTTAGTATGGAATTTTAAGGTTTCGTACGGTGTTGTTAGGTGTTCTTAGGAGTTTTAAGGCGTCCTAAGTTATACGAACGTGCTTTTAAAGGTGCTAATGTGCATACAGTGTCGTAAGATGTCCTAAGTTGTCGTACGATGTTCAAAGGACTTCGACGATTTCATTAGGTTTATTATGGAGTTTTAAGGTTTCGTACGGTGTTGTTAGGTGTTCTTAGGAATTTTAAGGCGTCCTAAGTTATACGAACGTGCTTTTCAAGGTGCTAATGTGCAAACAGTGTCGTAAGATGTCCTAAGTTGTCGGGCGATGTTCAAAAGACTCGGACGAATTCATTAGGTGTGTTATGGAGTTTTAAGTTTACGTACGGTACTGTAAGGTGTTGTTAGGAGTTGTGTGGCGTTGTACATTATACCAACATGCTTTTCAAGGTGCGAATGTGGCATACAGAGCCGTAAGATATTCTAAGTTGCCGTACGATGTTTAAATGACTCGGAGGAATTTATTAGCTTTAGTATGGAATTTTAAGGTTTCGTACGGTGTTGTTAGGTGTTCTTAGGAGTTTTAAGGCGTCCTAAGTTATACGAACGTGCTTTTCAAGGTGCTAATGTGCATACAGAGTCGTAAGATGTCCTAAGTTGTCGTACGATGTTCAAAGGACTTCGACGATTTCATTAGGTTTATTATGGAGTTTTAAGGTTTCGTACGGTGTTGTTAGGTGTTCTTAGGAGTTTTAAGGCGTCCTAAGTTATACGAACGTGCTTTTCAAGGTGCTAATGTGCATACAGTGTCGTAAGATGTCCTAAGTTGTCGGGCGATGTTCAATAGACTCGGTCGAATTCATTAGGTGTATTATGGAGTTTTAAGTTTACGTACGGTACTGTAAGGGGTTGTTAGGAGTTGTGTGGCGTTGTACATTATACCAACATGCTTTTCAAGGTGCGAATGTGGCATACAGAGCCGTAAGATATTCTAAGTTGCCGTACGATGTTTAAATGACTCGGAGGAATTTATTAGCTTTAGTATGGAATTTTAAGGTTTCGTACGGTGTTGTTAGGTGTTCTTAGGAGTTTTAAGGCGTCCTAAGTTATACGAACGTGCTTTTAAAGGTGCTAATGTGCATACAGTGTCGTAAGATGTCCTAAGTTGTCGTACGATGTTCAAAGGACTTCGACGATTTCATTAGGTTTATTATGGAGTTTTAAGGTTTCGTACGGTGTTGTTAGGTGTTCTTAGGAGTTTTAAGGCGTCCTAAGTTATACGAACGTGCTTTTCAAGGTGCTAATGTGCAAACAGTGTCGTAAGATGTCCTAAGTTGTCGGGCGATGTTCAAAAGACTCGGACGAATTCATTAGGTGTATTATGGAGTTTTAAGTTTACGTACGGTACTGTAAGGTGTTGTTAGGAGTTGTGTGGCGTTGTACATTATACCAACATGCTTTTCAAGGTGCGAATGTGGCATACAGAGCCGTAAGATATTCTAAGTTGCCGTACGATGTTTAAATGACTCGGAGGAATTTATTAGCTTTAGTATGGAATTTTAAGGTTTCGTACGGTGTTGTTAGGTGTTCTTAGGAGTTTTAAGGCGTCCTAAGTTATACGAACGTGCTTTTCAAGGTGCTAATGTGCATACAGAGTCGTAAGATGTCCTAAGTTGTCGTACGATGTTCAAAGGACTTCGACGATTTCATTAGGTTTATTATGGAGTTTTAAGGTTTCGTACGGTGTTGTTAGGTGTTCTTAGGAGTTTTAAGGCGTCCTAAGTTATACGAACGTGCTTTTCAAGGTGCTAATGTGCATACAGTGTCGTAAGATGTCCTAAGTTGTCGGGCGATGTTCAATAGACTCGGACGAATTCATTAGGTGTATTATGGAGTTTTAAGTTTACGTACGGTACTGTAAGGTGTTGTTAGGAGTTGTGTGGCGTTGTACATTATACCAACATGCTTTTCAAGGTGCGAATGTGGCATACAGAGCCGTAAGATATTCTAAGTTGCCGTACGATGTTTAAATGACTCGGAGGAATTTATTAGCTTTAGTATGGAATTTTAAGGTTTCGTACGGTGTTGTTAGGTGTTCTTAGGAGTTTTAAGGCGTCCTAAGTTATACGAACGTGCTTTTCAAGGTGCTAATGTGCATACAGAGTCGTAAGATGTCCTAAGTTGTCGTACGATGTTCAAAGGACTTCGACGATTTCATTAGGTTTATTATGGAGTTTTAAGGTTTCGTACGGTGTTGTTAGGTGTTCTTAGGAGTTTTAAGGCGTCCTAAGTTATACGAACGTGCTTTTCAAGGTGCTAATGTGCATACAGTGTCGTAAGATGTCCTAAGTTGTCGGGCGATGTTCAATAGACTCGGACGAATTCATTAGGTGTATTATGGAGTTTTAAGTTTACGTACGGTACTGTAAGGTGTTGTTAGGAGTTGTGTGGCGTTGTACATTATACCAACATGCTTTTCAAGGTGCGAATGTGGCATACAGAGCCGTAAGATATTCTAAGTTGCCGTACGATGTTTAAATGACTCGGAGGAATTTATTAGCTTTAGTATGGAATTTTAAGGTTTCGTACGGTGTTGTTAGGTGTTCTTAGGAGTTTTAAGGCGTCCTAAGTTATACGAACGTGCTTTTAAAGGTGCTAATGTGCATACAGTGTCGTAAGATGTCCTAAGTTATCGTACGATGTTCAAAGGACTTCGACGATTTCATTAGGTTTATTATGGAGTTTTAAGGTTTCGTACGGTGTTGTTAGGTGTTCTTAGGAGTTTTAAGGCGTCCTAAGTTATACGAACGTGCTTTTCAAGGTGCTAATGTGCATACAGTGTCGTAAGATGTCCTAAGTTGTCGGGCGATGTTCAATAGACTCGGACGAATTCATTAGGTGTATTATGGAGTTTTAAGTTTACGTACGGTACTGTAAGGTGTTGTTAGGAGTTGTGTGGCGTTGTACAATATACCAACATGCTTTTCAAGGTGCGAATGTGGCATACAGAGCCGTAAGATATTCTAAGTTGCCGTACGATGTTTAAATGACTCGGAGGAATTTATTAGCTTTAGTATGGAAATTTAAGATTTCGTACGGTGTTGTTAGGTGTTCTTAGGAGTTTTAAGGCGTCCTAAGTTATACGAACGTGCTTTTAAAGGTGCTAATGTGCATACAGTGTCGTAAGATGTCCTAAGTTGTCGTACGATGTTCAAAGGACTTCGACGATTTCATTAGGTTTATTATGGAGTTTTAAGGTTTCGTAAGGTGTTGTTAGGTGTTCTTAGGAGTTTTAAGGCGTCCTAAATTATACGAACGTGCTTTTCAAGGTGCTAATGTGCATACAGTGTCGTAAGATGTCCTAAGTTGTCGGGCGATGTTCAATAGACTCGGACGAATTCATTAGGTGTATTATGGAGTTTTAAGTTTACGTACGGTACTGTAAGGTGTTGTTAGGAGTTGTGTGGCGTTGTACATTATACCAACATGCTTTTCAAGGTGCGAATGTGGCATATAGAACCGTAAGATATTCTAAGTTGCCGTACGATGTTTAAATGACTCGGAGGAATTTATTAGCTTTAGTATGGAATTTTAAGGTTTCGTACGGTGTTGTTAGGTGTTCTTAGGAGTTTTAAGGCGTCCTAAGTTATACGAACGTGCTTTTAAAGGTGCTAATGTGCATACAGTGTCGTAAGATGTCCTAAGTTGTCATACGGTGTTCAAAGGACTTCGACAATTTTATTAGGTTTATTATGGAGTTTTAAGGTTTCGTACGGTGTTGTTAAGTGTTCTTAGGAGTTTTAAGGCGTCCTAAGTTATACGAACGTTCTTTTCAAGGTGCTAATGTGCATACAATGTCGTAAGATGTCCTAAGTTGTCGTACGATGTTCAAAGGACTTCGACGATTTCATTAGGTTTATTATGGAGTTTTAAGGTTTCGTATGGTGTTGTTAGGTGTTCTTAGGAGTTTTAAGGCGTCCTAAGTTATACGAACGTGCTTTTCAAGGTGCTAATGTGCATACAGTAACGTAAGATGTCCTAAGTTGTCGTACGATGTTCAAAGGACTTCGACGATTTCATTAGGTTTATTATGGAGTTTTAAGGTTTCGTACGGTGTTGTTAGGTGTTCTTAGGAGTTTTAAGGCGTCCTAAGTTATACGAACGTGCTTTTCAAGGTGCTAATGTGCATACAGTGTCGTAAGATGTCCTAAGTTGTCGGGCGATGTTCAAAAGACTCGGACGAATTCATTAGGTGTATTATGGAGTTTTAAGTTTACGTACGGTACTGTAAGGTGTTGTTAGGAGTTGTGTGGTGTTGTACATTATACCAACATGCTTTTCAAGGTGCGAATGTGGCATACAGAGCCGTAAGATATTCTAAGTTGCCGTACGATGTTTAAATGACTCGGAGGAATTTATTAGCTTTAGTATGGAATTTTAAGGTTTCGTACGGTGTTGTTAGGTGTTCTTAGGAGTTTTAAGGCGTCCTAAGTTATACGAACGTGCTTTTAAAGGTGCTAATGTGCATACAGTGTCGTAAGATGTCCTAAGTTGCCGTACGATGTTCAAAGGACTTCGACGATTTCATTAGGTTTATTATGGAGTTTTAAGGTTTCGTACGGTGTTGTTAGGTGTTCTTAGGAGTTTTAAGGCGTCCTAAGTTATACGAATGTGCTTTTCAAGGTGCTAATGTGCATACAGTGTCGTAAGATGTCCTAAGTTGTCGGGCGATGTTCAATAGACTCGGACGAATTCATTAGGTGTATTATGGAGTTTTAAGTTTACGTACGGTACTGTAAGGTGTTGTTAGGAGTTCTGTGGCGTTGTACATTATACCAACATGCTTTTCAAGGTGCGAATGTGGCATACAGAGCCGTAAGATATTCTAAGTTGCCGTACGATGTTTAAATGACTCGGAGGAATTTATTAGCTTTAGTATGGAATTTTAAGGTTTCGTACGGTGTTGTTAGGTGTTCTTAGGAGTTTTAAGGCGTCCTAAGTTATACGAACGTGCTTTTAAAGGTGCTAATGTGCATACAGTGTCGTAAGATGTCTTAAGTTGTCGTACGATGTTCAAAGGACTTCGACGATTTCCTTAGGTTTATTATGGAGTTTAAAGGTTTCGTACGGTGTTGTTAGGTGTTCTTAGGAGTTTTAAGGCGTCCTAAGTTATACGAACGTGCTTTTCAAGGTGCTAATGTGCATACAGTGTCGTAAGATGTCCTAAGTTGTCGGGCGATGTTCAAAAGACTCGGACGAATTCATTAGGTGTATTATAGAGTTTTAAGTTTACGTACGGTACTGTAAGGTGTTGTTAGGAGTTGTGTGGCGTTGTACATTATACCAACATGCTTTTCAAGGGGCGAATGTGGCATACAGAGCCGTAAGATATTCTAAGTTGCCGTACGATGTTTAAATGACTCGGAGGAATTTATTAGCTTTAGTATGGAATTTTAAGGTTTCGTACGGTGTTGTTAGGTGTTCTTAGGAGTTTTAAGGCATCCTAAGTTATACGAACGTGCTTTTAAAGGTGCTAATGCGCATACAGTGTCGTAAGATGTCCTAAGTTGTCGTACGATGTTCAAAGGACTTCGACGATTTCCTTAGGTTTATTATGGAGTTTTAAGGTTTCGTACGGTGTTGTTAGGTGTTCTTAGGAGTTTTAAGGCGTCCTAAGTTATACGAACGTGCTTTTCAAGGTGCTAATGTGCATACAGTGTCGTAAGATGTCCTAAGTTGTCGGGCGATGTTCAAAAGACTCGGACGAATTCATTAGGTGTATTATAGAGTTTTAAGTTTACGTACGGTACTGTAAGGTGTTGTTAGGAGTTGTGTGGCGTTGTACATTATACCAACATGCTTTTCAAGGTGCGAATGTGGCATACAGAGCCGTAAGATATTCTAAGTTGCCGTACGATGTTTAAATGACTCGGAGGAATTTATTAGCTTTAGTATGGAATTTTAAGGTTTCGTACGGTGTTGTTAGGTGTTCTTAGGAGTTTTAAGGCGTCCTAAGTTATACGAACGTGCTTTTAAAGGTGCTAATGCGCATACAGTGTCGTAAGATGTCCTAAGTTGTCGTACGATGTTCAAAGGACTTCGACGATTTCCTTAGGTTTATTATGGAGTTTTAAGGTTTCGTACGGTGTTGTTAGGTGTTCTTAGGAGTTTTAAGGCGTCCTAAGTTATACGAACGTGCTTTTCAAGGTGCTAATGTGCATACAGTGTCGTAAGATGTCCTAAGTTGTCGGGCGATGTTCAAAAGACTCGGACGAATTCATTAGGTGTATTATAGAGTTTTAAGTTTATGTACGGTACTGTAAGGTGTTGTTAGGAGTTGTGTGGCGTTGTACATTATACCAACATGCTTTTCAAGGTGCGATTGTGGCATACAGAGCCGTAAGATATTCTAAGTTGCCGTACGATGTTTAAATGACTCGGAGGAATTTATTAGCTTTAGTATGGAATTTTAAGGTTTCGTACGGTGTTGTTAGGTGTTCTTAGGGGTTTTAAGGCATCCTAAGTTATACGAACGTGCTTTTAAAGGTGCTAATGCGCATACAGTGTCGTAAGATGTCCTAAGTTGTCGTACGATGTTCAAAGGACTTCGACGATTTCCTTAGGTTTATTATGGAGTTTTAAGGTTTCGTACGGTGTTGTTAAGTGTTCTTAGGAGTTTTAAGGCGTCCTAAGTTATACGAACGTGCTTTTCAAGGTGCTAATGTGCATACAGTGTCGTAAGATGTCCTAAGTTGTCGGGCGATGTTCAAAAGACTCGGACGAATTCATTAGGTGTATTATGGAGTTTTAAGTTTACGTACGGTACTGTAAGGTGTTGTTAGGAGTTGTGTGGCGTTGTACATTATACCAACATGCTTTTCAAGGTGCGAATGTGGCATACAGAGCCGTAAGATATTCTAAGTTGCCGTACGATGTTTAAATGACTCGGAGGAATTTATTAGCTTTAGTATGGAATTTTAAGGTTTCGTACCGTGATGTAAGGTGTTGTTAGGAGTTTTAAGGCGTCCTAAGTTATACGAACGTGCTTTTCAAGGTGCTAATGTGCATACAGAGTCGTAAGATGTCCTAAGTTGTCGTACGATGTTCAAAGGACTTCGACGATTTCATTAGGTTTATTATGGAGTTTTAAGGTTTCGTACGGTGTTGTTAGGTGTTCTTAGGAGTTTTAAGGCGTCCTAAGTTATACGAACGTGCTTTTCAAGGTGCTAATGTGCATACAGTGTCGTAAGATGTCCTAAGTTGTCGGGCGATGTTCAAAAGACTCGGACGAATTCATTAGGTGTATTATGGAGTTTTAAGTTTACGTACGGTACTGTAAGGTGTTGTTAGGAGTTGTGTGGCGTTGTACATTATACCAACATGCTTTTCAAGGTGCGAATGTGGCATACAGAGCCGTAAGATATTCTAAGTTGTCGTACGATGTTTAAATGACTCGAAGGAATTTATTAGCTCTATTATGGAATTTTAAGGTTTCGTACCGTGATGTAAGGTGTTGTTAGAAGTTTTAAGGCGTCCTAAGTTATACGAACGTGCTTTTCAAGGTGCTAATGTGCATACAGAGTCGTAAGATGTCCTAAGTTGTCGTACGATGTTCAAAGGACTTCGACGATTTCATTAGGTTTATTATGGAGTTTTAAGGTTTCGTACGGTGTTGTTAGGTGTTCTTAGGAGTTTTAAGGCGTCCTAAGTTATACGAACGTGCTTTTCAAGGTGCTAATGTGCATACAGTGTCGTAAGATGTCCTAAGTTGTCGGGCGATGTTTAAAAGACTCGGACGAATTCATTAGGTGTATTATGGAGTTTTAAGTTTACGTACGGTACTGTAAGGTGTTGTTAGGAGTTGTGTGGCGTTGTACATTATACCAACATGCTTTTCAAGGTGCGAATGTGGCATACAGAGCCGTAAGATATTCTAAGTTGTCGTACGATGTTTAAATGACTCGGAGGAATTTATTAGCTTTATTATGGAATTTTAAGGTTTCGTACCGTGATGTAAGGTGTTGTTAGGAGTTTTAAGGCGTCCTAAGTTATACGAACGTGCTTTTCAAGGTGCTAATGTGCATACAGAGTCGTAAGATGTCCTAAGTTGTCGTACGATGTTCAAAGGACTTCGACGATTTCATTAGGTTTATTATGGAGTTTTAAGGTTTCGTACGGTGTTGTTAGGTGTTCTTAGGAGTTTTAAGGCGTCCTAAGTTATACGAACGTGCTTTTCAAGGTGCTAATGTGCATACAGTGTCGTAAGATGTCCTAAGTTGTCGGGTGATGTTCAAAAGACTCGGACGAATTCATTAGGTGTATTATGGAGTTTTAAGTTTACGTACGGTACTGTAAGGTGTTGTTAGGAGTTGTGTGGCGTTGTACATTATACCAACATGCTTTTCAAGGTGCGAATGTGGCATACAGAGCCGTAAGATATTCTAAGTTGTCGTACGATGTTTAAATGACTCGGAGGAATTTATTAGCTTTATTATGGAATTTTAAGGTTTCGTACCGTGATGTAAGGTGTTGTTAGGAGTTTTAAGGCGTCCTAAGTTATACGAACGTGCTTTTCAAGGTGCTAATGTGCATACAGTGTCGTAAGATGTCCTAAGTTGTCGTACGATGTTCAAAGGACTTCGACGATTTCATTAGGTTTATTATGGAGTTTTAAGGTTTCGTACGGTGTTGTTAGGTGTTCTTAGGAGTTTTAAGGCGTCCTAAGTTATACGAACGTGCTTTTCAAGGTGCTAATGTGCATACAGTGTCGTAAGATGTCCTAAGTTGTCGGGCGATGTTCAAAAGACTCGGACGAATTCATTAGGTGTATTATGGAGTTTTAAGTTTACGTACGGTACTGTAAGGTGTTGTTAGGAGTTGTGTGGCGTTGTACATTATACCAACATGCTTTTCAAGGTGCGAATGTGGCATACAGAGCCGTAAGATATTCTAAGTTGTCGTACGATGTTTAAATGACTCGAAGGAATTTATTAGCTTTATTATGGAATTTTAAGGTTTCGTACCGTGATGTAAGGTGTTGTTAGAAGTTTTAAGGCGTCCTAAGTTATACGAACGTGCTTTTCAAGGTGCTAATGTGCATACAGAGTCGTAAGATGTCCTAAGTTGTCGTACGATGTTCAAAGGACTTCGACGATTTCATTAGGTTTATTATGGAGTTTTAAGGTTTCGTACGGTGTTGTTAGGTGTTCTTAGGAGTTTTAAGGCGTCCTAAGTTATACGAACGTGCTTTTCAAGGTGCTAATGTGCATACAGTGTCGTAAGATGTCCTAAGTTGTCGGGCGATGTTTAAAAGACTCGGACGAATTCATTAGGTGTATTATGGAGTTTTAAGTTTACGTACGGTACTGTAAGGTGTTGTTAGGAGTTGTGTGGCGTTGTACATTATACCAACATGCTTTTCAAGGTGCGAATGTGGCATACAGAGCCGTAAGATATTCTAAGTTGTCGTACGATGTTTAAATGACTCGGAGGAATTTATTAGCTTTATTATGGAATTTTAAGGTTTCGTACCGTGATGTAAGGTGTTGTTAGGAGTTTTAAGGCGTCCTAAGTTATACGAACGTGCTTTTCAAGGTGCTAATGTGCATACAGTGTCGTAAGATGTCCTAAGTTGTCGTACGATGTTCAAAGGACTTCGACGATTTCATTAGGTTTATTATGGAGTTTTAAGGTTTCGTACGGTGTTGTTAGGTGTTCTTAGGAGTTTTAAGGCGTCCTAAGTTATACGAACGTGCTTTTCAAGGTGCTAATGTGCATACAGTGTCGTAAGATGTCCTAAGTTGTCGGGCGATGTTCAAAAGACTCGGACGAATTCATTAGGTGTATTATGGAGTTTTAAGTTTACGTACGGTACTGTAAGGTGTTGTTAGGAGTTGTGTGGCGTTGTACATTATACCAACATGCTTTTCAAGGTGCGAATGTGGCATACAGAGCCGTAAGATATTCTAAGTTGTCGTACGATGTTTAAATGACTCGGAGGAATTTATTAGCTTTATTATGGAATTTTAAGGTTTCGTACCGTGATGTAAGGTGTTGTTAGGAGTTTTAAGGCGTCCTAAGTTATACGAACGTGCTTTTCAAGGTGCTAATGTGCATACAGAGTCGTAAGATGTCCTAAGTTGTCGTACGATGTTCAAAGGACTTCGACGATTTCATTAGGTTTATTATGGAGTTTTAAGGTTTCGTACGGTGTTGTTAGGTGTTCTTAGGAGTTTTAAGGCGTCCTAAGTTATACGAACGTGCTTTTCAAGGTGCTAATGTGCATAAAGTGTCGTAAGATGTCCTAAGTTGTCGGGTGATGTTCAAAAGACTCGGACGAATTCATTAGGTGTATTATGGAGTTTTAAGTTTACGTACGGTACTGTAAGGTGTTGTTAGGAGTTGTGTGGCGTTGTACATTATACCAACATGCTTTTCAAGGTGCGAATGTGGCATACAGAGCCGTAAGATATTCTAAGTTGCCGTACGATGTTTAAATGACTCGGTGGAATTTATTAGCTTTAGTATGGAATTTTAAGGTTTCGTACGGTGTTGTTAGGTGTTCTTAGGAGTTTTATGGCGTCCTAAGTTATACGAACGTGCTTTTAAAGGTGCTAATGTGCATACAGTGTCGTAAGATGTCCTAAGTTGTCGTACGATGTTCAAAGGACTTCGACGATGTCATTAGGTTTATTATGGAGTTTTAAGGTTTCGTACGGTGTTGTTGGTGTTCTTAGGAGTTTTAAGGCGTCCTAAGTTATACGAACGTGCTTTTCAAGGTGCTAATGTGCATACAGTGTCGTAAGATGTCCTAAGTTGTCGGGCGATGTTCAAAAGACTCGGACGAATTCATTAGGTGTATTATGGAGTTTTAAGTTTACGTACGGTACTGTAAGGTGTTGTTAGGAGTTGTGTGGCGTTGTACATTATACCAACATGCTTTTCAAGGTGCGAATGTGGCATACAGAGCCGTAAGATATTCTAAGTTGTCGTACGATGTTTAAATGACTCGGAGGAATTTATTAGCTTTATTATGGAATTTTAAGGTTTCGTACCGTTGTTAGGTGTTTTAAGGCGTCCTAAGTTATACGAACGTGCTTTTAAAGGTGCTAATGTGCATACAGTGTCGTAAGATGTCCTAAGTTGTCGTACGATGTTCAAAGGACTTCGACGATTTCATTAGGTTTATTATGGAGTTTTAAGGTTTCGTACGGTGTTGTTAGGTGTTCTTAGGAGTTTTAAGGCGTCCTAAGTTATACGAACGTGCTTTTCAAGGTGCTAATGTGCATACAGTGTCGTAAGATGTCCTAAGTTGTCGTACGATGTTCAAAGGACTTCGACGATTTCATTAGGTTTATTATGGAGTTTTAAGGTTTCGTACGGTGTTGTTAGGTGTTCTTAGGAGTTTTAAGGCGTCCTAAGTTATACGAACGTGCTTTTCAAGGTGCTAATGTGCATACAGTGTCGTAAGATGTCCTAAGTTGTCGGGCGATGTTCAAAAGACTCGGACGAATTCATTAGGTGTATTATGGAGTTTTAAGTTTACGTACGGTACTGTAAGGTGTTGTTAGGAGTTGTGTGGCGTTGTACATTATACCAACATGCTTTTCAAGGTGCGAATGTGGCATACAGAGCCGTAAGATATTCTAAGTTGTCGTACGATGTTTAAATGACTCGGAGGAATTTATTAGCTTTATTATGGAATTTTAAGGTTTCGTACCGTGATGTAAGGTGTTGTTAGGAGTTTTAAGGCGTCCTAAGTTATACGAACGTGCTTTTCAAGGTGCTAATGTGCATACAGAGTCGTAAGATGTCCTAAGTTGTCGTACGATGTTCAAAGGACTTCGACGATTTCATTAGGTTTATTATGGAGTTTTAAGGTTTCGTACGGTGTTGTTAGGTGTTCTTAGGAGTTTTAAGGCGTCCTAAGTTATACGAACGTGCTTTTCAAGGTGCTAATGTGCATAAAGTGTCGTAAGATGTCCTAAGTTGTCGGGTGATGTTCAAAAGACTCGGACGAATTCATTAGGTGTATTATGGAGTTTTAAGTTTACGTACGGTACTGTAAGGTGTTGTTAGGAGTTGTGTGGCGTTGTACATTATACCAACATGCTTTTCAAGGTGCGAATGTGGCATACAGAGCCGTAAGATATTCTAAGTTGCCGTACGATGTTTAAATGACTCGGTGGAATTTATTAGCTTTAGTATGGAATTTTAAGGTTTCGTACGGTGTTGTTAGGTGTTCTTAGGAGTTTTATGGCGTCCTAAGTTATACGAACGTGCTTTTAAAGGTGCTAATGTGCATACAGTGTCGTAAGATGTCCTAAGTTGTCGTACGATGTTCAAAGGACTTCGACGATGTCATTAGGTTTATTATGGAGTTTTAAGGTTTCGTACGGTGTTGTTGGTGTTCTTAGGAGTTTTAAGGCGTCCTAAGTTATACGAACGTGCTTTTCAAGGTGCTAATGTGCATACAGTGTCGTAAGATGTCCTAAGTTGTCGGGCGATGTTCAAAAGACTCGGACGAATTCATTAGGTGTATTATGGAGTTTTAAGTTTACGTACGGTACTGTAAGGTGTTGTTAGGAGTTGTGTGGCGTTGTACATTATACCAACATGCTTTTCAAGGTGCGAATGTGGCATACAGAGCCGTAAGATATTCTAAGTTGTCGTACGATGTTTAAATGACTCGGAGGAATTTATTAGCTTTATTATGGAATTTTAAGGTTTCGTACCGTTGTTAGGTGTTTTAAGGCGTCCTAAGTTATACGAACGTGCTTTTAAAGGTGCTAATGTGCATACAGTGTCGTAAGATGTCCTAAGTTGTCGTACGATGTTCAAAGGACTTCGACGATTTCATTAGGTTTATTATGGAGTTTTAAGGTTTCGTACGGTGTTGTTAGGTGTTCTTAGGAGTTTTAAGGCGTCCTAAGTTATACGAACGTGCTTTTCAAGGTGCTAATGTGCATACAGTGTCGTAAGATGTCCTAAGTTGTCGGGCGATGTTCAAAAGACTCGGACGAATTCATTAGGTGTATTAAGGAGTTTTAAGTTTACGTACGGTACTGTAAGGTGTTGTTAGGAGTTGCATGGCGTTGTACATTATACCAACATGCTTTTCAAGGTGCGAATGTGGCATACAGAGCCGTAAGATATTCTAAGTTGTCGTACGATGTTCAAAGGACTTCGACGATTTCATTAGGTTTATTATGGAGTTTTAAGGTTTCGTACGGTGTTGTTAAGTGTTCTTAGGAGTTTTAAGGCTTTCTAAGTTATACGAACGTGCTTTTCAAGGTGCTAATGTGCATACAGAGTCGTAAGATGTCCTAAGTTGTCGTACGATGTTCAAAGGACTTCGACGATTTCATTAGGTTTATTATGGAGTTTTAAGGTTTCGTACGGTGTTGTTAGGTGTTCTTAGGAGTTTTAAGGCGTCCTAAGTTATACGAACGTGCTTTTCAAGGTGCTAATGTGCATACAGTGTCGTAAGATGTCCTAAGTTGTCGTACGATGTTCAAAGGACTTCGACGATTTCATTAGGTTTATTATGGAGTTTTAAGGTTTCGTACGGTGTTGTTAGGTGTTCTTAGGAGTTTTAAGGCGTCCTAAGTTATACGAACGTGCTTTTCAAGGTGCTAATGTGCATACAGTGTCGTAAGATGTCCTAAGTTGTCGGGCGATGTTCAAAAGACTCGGACGAATTCATTAGGTGTATTATGGAGTTTTAAGTTTACGTACGGTACTGTAAGGTGTTGTTAGGAGTTGTGTGGCGTTGTACATTATACCAACATGCTTTTCAAGGTGCGAATGTGGCATACAGAGCCGTAAGATATTCTAAGTTGTCGTACGATGTTTAAATGACTCGGTGGAATTTATTAGCTTTATTATGGAATTTTAAGGTTTCGTACCGTGATGTAAGGTGTTGTTAGGAGTTTTAAGGCGTCCTAAGTTATACGAACGTGCTTTTAAAGGTGCTAATGTGCATACAGTGTCGTAAGATGTCCTAAGTTGTCGTACGATGTTCAAAGGACTTCGACGATTTCATTAGGTTTATTATGGAGTTTTAAGGTTTCGTACGGTGTTGTTAGGTGTTCTTAGGAGTTTTAAGGCGTCCTAAGTTATACGAACGTGCTTTTCAAGGTGCTAATGTGCATACAGTGTCGTAAGATGTCCTAAGTTGTCGGGCGATGTTCAAAAGACTCGGACGAATTCATTAAGTGTATTAAGGAGTTTTAGGTTTACGTACGGTACTGTAAGGTGTTGTTAGGAGTTGCGTGGCATTGTACATTATACCAACATGCTTTTCAAGGTGCGAATGTGGCATACAGAGCCGTAAGATATTCTAAGTTGTCGTACGATGTTCAAAGGACTTCGACGATTTCATTAGGTTTATTATGGAGTTTTAAGGTTTCGTACGGTGTTGTTAAGTGTTCTTAGGAGTTTTAAGGCGTCCTAAGTTATACGAACGTGCTTTTCAAGGTGCTAATGTGCATACAGAGTCGTAAGATGTCCTAAGTTGTCGTACGATGTTCAAAGGACTTCGACGATTTCATTAGGTTTATTATGGAGTTTAATGTTTCGTACGGTGTTGTTAGGTGTTCTTAGGAGTTTTAAGGCGTCCTAAGTTATACGAACGTGCTTTTAAAGGTGCTAATGTGCATATAGTGTCGTAAGATGTCCTAAGTTGTCGGGCGATGTTCAAAAGACTCGGACGAATTCATTAGGTGTATTATGGAGTTTTAAGTTTACGTACGGTACTGTAAGGTGTTGTTAGGAGTTGTGTGGCGTTGTACATTATACCAACATGCTTTTCAAGGTGCGAATGTGGCACACAGAGCCGTAAGATATTCTAAGTTGTCGTACGATGTTTAAATGACTCGGTGGAATTTATTAGCTTTATTATGGAATTTTAAGGTTTCGTACCGTGATGTAAGGTGTTGTTAGGAGTTTTAAGGCGTCCTAAGTTATACGAACGTGCTTTTAAAGGTGCTAATGTGCATACAGTGTCGTAAGATGTCATAAGTTGTCGTACGATGTTCAAAGGGCTTCGACGATTTCATTAGGTTTATTATGGAGTTTCAAGGTTTCGTACGGTGTTGTTAGGTGTTCTTAGGAGTTTTAAGGCGTCCTAAGTTATACGAACGTGCTTTTCAAGGTGCTAATGTGCATACAGTGTCGTAAGATGTCCTAAGTTGTCGGGCGATGTTCAAAAGACTCGGACGAATTCATTAAGTGTATTAAGGAGTTTTAAGTTTACGTACGGTACTGTAAGGTGTTGTTAGGAGTTGCGTGGCATTGTACATTATACCAACATGCTTTTCAAGGTGCGAATGTGGCATACAGAGCCGTAAGATATTCTAAGTTGTCGTACGATGTTCAAAGGACTTCGACGATTTCATTAGGTTTATTATGGAGTTTTAAGGTTTCGTACGGTGTTGTTAAGTGTTCTTAGGAGTTTTAAGGCGTCCTAAGTTATACGAACGTGCTTTTCAAGGTGCTAATGTGCATACAGAGTCGTAAGATGTCCTAAGTTGTCGTACGATGTTCAAAGGACTTCGACGATTTCATTAGGTTTATTATGGAGTTTAATGTTTCGTACGGTGTTGTTAGGTGTTCTTAGGAGTTTTAAGGCGTCCTAAGTTATACGAACGTGCTTTTAAAGGTGCTAATGTGCATATAGTGTCGTAAGATGTCCTAAGTTGTCATACGATGTTCAAAGGACTTCGACGATTTCATTAGGTTTATTATGGAGTTTTAAGGTTTCGTACGGTGTTGTTAGGTGTTCTTAGGAGTTTTAAGGCGTCCTATGTTATACGAACGTGCTTTTCAAGGTGCTAATGTGCATACAGTGTCGTAAGATGTCCTAAGTTGTCGGGCGATGTTCAAAAGACTCGGACGAATTCATTAGGTGTATTACGGAGTTTTAAGTTTACGTACGGTATGTCCTGGGGCATGTCCTGTGTTTGAACTAGTGTGGTGTTTTGCCTCACTACTTGTTCTCTGATGGTTTGTTAATATATAAATTCACCGGGGTAACCCTTTACCCAAAAAAAAAAAAGTTTACGTACGGTACTGTAAGGTGTTGTTAGGAGTTGTGTGGCGTTGTACATTATACCAACATGCTTTTCAAGGTGCGAATGTGGCATACAGAGCCGTAAGATATTCTAAGTTGTCGTACGATGTTTTAATGACTCGGAGGAATTTATTAGCTTTATTATGGAATTTTAAGGTTTCGTACCGTGATGTAAAGTGTTGTTAGGAGTTTTAAGGCGTCCTAAGTTATACGAACGTGCTTTTCAAGGTGCTAATGTGCATACAGAGTCGTAAGATGTCCTAAGTTGTCCTACGATGTTCAAAGGACTTCGACGTTTCATTAGGTTTATTATGGAGTTTTAAGGTTTCGTACGGTGTTGTTAGGTGTTCTTAGGAGTTTTAAGGCGTCCTAAGTTATTCGAACGTGCTTTTCAAGGTGCTAATGTGCATACAGTGTCGTAAGATGTCCTAAGTTGTCGTACGATGTTCAAAGGACTTCGACGATTTCATTAGGTTTATTATGGAGTTTTAAGGTTTCGTACGGTGTTGTTAGGTGTTCTTAGGAGTTTTAAGGCGTCCTAAGTTATACGAACGTGCTTTTCAAGGTGCTAATGTGCATACAGTGTCGTAAGATGTCCTAAGTTGTCGGGCGATGTTCAAAAGACTCGGACGAATTCATTAGGTGTATTATGGAATTTTAAGGTTTCGTACGGTGTTGTTAGGTGTTCTTAGGAGTTTTAAGGCGTCCTAACTTATACGAACGTGCTTTTCAAGGTGCTAATGTGCATACAGTGTCGTAAGATGTCCTAAGTTGTCGTACGATGTTCAAAGGACTTCGACGATTTCATTAGGTTTATTATGGAGTTTTATGGTTTCGTACGGTGTTGTTAGGTGTTCTTAGGAGTTTTAAGGCGTCCTAAGTTATACGAACGTGCTTTTAAAGGTGCTAATGTGCATACACTGTCGTAAGATGTCCTAAGTTGTCATACGATGTTCAAAGGACTTCGAAGATTTTATTAGGTTTATTATGGAGTTTTAAGGTTTCGTACGGTGTTGTTAAGTGTTCTTAGGAGTTTTAAGGCGTCCTAAGTTATACGAACGTGCTTTTCAAGGTGCTAATGTGCATACAGTGTCGTAAGATGTCCTAAGTTGTCGGGCGATGTTCAAAAGACTCGGACGAATTCATTAGGTGTATTATGGAGTTTTAAGTTTACGTACGGTACTGTAAGGTGTTGTTAGGAGTTGTGTGGCGTTGTACATTATACCAACATGCTTTTCAAGGTGCGAATGTGGCATACAGAGCCGTAAGATATTCTAAGTTGTCGTACGATGTTTAAATGACTCGGAGGAATTTATTAGCTTTATTATGGAATTTTAAGGTTTCGTACCGTGATGTAAGGTGTTGTTAGGAGTTTTAAGGCGTCCTAAGTTATACGAACGTGCTTTTCAAGGTGCTAATGTGCATACAGAGTCGTAAGATGTCCTAAGTTGTCGTACGATGTTCAAAGGACTTCGACGATTTCATTAGGTTTATAATGGAGTTTTAAGGTTTCGTACGGTGTTGTTGGTGTTCTTAGGAGTTTTAAGGCGTCCTAAGTTATACGAACGTGCTTTTCAAGGTGCTAATGTGCATACAGTGTCGTAAGATGTCCTAAGTTGTCGGGCGATGTTCAAAAGACTCGGACGAATTCATTAGGTGTATTATGGAGTTTTAAGTTTACGTACGGTACTGTAAGGTGTTGTTAGGAGTTGTGTGGCGTTGTACATTATACCAACATGCTTTTCAAGGTGCGAATGTGGCATACAGAGCCGTAAGATATTCTAAGTTGTCGTACGATGTTTAAATGACTCGGAGGAATTTATTAGCTTTATTATGGAATTTTAAGGTTTCGTACCGTGATGTAAGGTGTTGTTAGGAGTTTTAAGGCGTCCTAAGTTATACGAACGTGCTTTTAAAGGTGCTAATGTGCATACAGTGTCGTAAGATGTCCTAAGTTGTCGTACGATGTTCAAAGGACTTCGGCGATTTCATTAGGTTTATTATGGAGTTTTAAGGTTTCGTACGGTGTTGTTAGGTGTTCTTAGGAGTTTTAAGGAGTCCTAAGTTATACGAACGTGCTTTTCAAGGTGCTAATGTGCATACAGTGTCGTAAGATGTCCTAAGTTGTCGGGCGATGTTCAAAAGACTCGGACGAATTCATTAGGTGTATTAAGGAGTTTTAAGTTTACGTACGGTACTGTAAGGTGTTGTTAGGAGTTGCGTGGCGTTGTACATTATACCAACATGCTTTTCAAGGTGCGAATGTGGCATACAGAGCCGTAAGATATTCTAAGTTGTCGTACGATGTTCAAAGGACTTCGACGATTTCATTAGGTTTATTATGGAGTTTTAAGGTTTCGTACGGTGTTGTTAAGTGTTCTTAGGAGTTTTAAGGCGTCCTAAGTTATACGAACGTGCTTTTCAAGGTGCTAATGTGCATACAGAGTCGTAAGATGTCCTAAGTTGTCATACGATGTTCAAAGGACTTCGACGATTTCATTAGGTTTATTATGGAGTTTTAATGTTTCGTACGGTGTTGTTAGGTGTTCTTAGGAGTTTTAAGGCGTCCTAAGTTATACGAACGTGCTTTTAAAGGTGCTAATGTGCATATAGTGTCGTAAGATGTCCTAAGTTGTCATACGATGTTCAAAGGACTTCGACGATTTCATTAGGTTTATTATGGAGTTTTAAGGTTTCGTACGGTGTTGTTAGGTGTTCTTAGGAGTTTTAAGGCGTCCTAAGTTATACGAACGTGCTTTTCAAGGTGCTAATGTGCATACAGTGTCGTAAGATGTCCTAAGTTGTCGGGCGATGTTCAAAAGACTCGGACGAATTCATTAGGTGTATTATGGAGTTTTAAGTTTACGTACGGTACTGTAAGGTGTTGTTAGGAGGAGTTGTGTGGCGTTGTACATTATACCAACATGCTTTTCAAGGTGCGAATGTGGCATACAGAGCCGTAAGATATTCTAAGTTGTCGTACGATGTTTTAATGACTCGGAGGAATTTATTAGCTTTATTATGGAATTTTAAGGTTTCGTACCGTGATGTAAAGTGTTGTTAGGAGTTTTAAGGCGTCCTAAGTTATACGAACGTGCTTTTCAAGGTGCTAATGTGCATACAGAGTCGTAAGATGTCCTAAGTTGTCCTACGATGTTCAAAGGACTTCGACGATTTCATTAGGTTTATTATGGAGTTTTAAGGTTTCGTACGGTGTTGTTAGGTGTTCTTAGGAGTTTTAAGGCGTCCTAAGTTATACGAACGTGCTTTTCAAGATGCTAATGTGCATACAGTGTCGTAAGATGTCCTAAGTTGTCGTACGATGTTCAAAGGACTTCGACGATTTCATTAGGTTAATTATGGAGTTTTAAGGTTTCGTACGGTGTTGTTAGGTGTTCTTAGGAGTTTTAAGGCGTCCTAAGTTATACGAACGTGCTTTTCAAGGTGCTAATGTGCATACAGTGTCGTAAGATGTCCTAAGTTGTCGGGCGATGTTCAAAAGACTCGGACGAATTCATTAGGTGTATTATGGAGTTTTAAGTTTACGTACGGTACTGTAAGGTATTGTTTGGAGTTGTGTGGCGTTGTACATTATACCAACATGCTTTTCAAGGTGCGAATGTGGCATACAGTGTCGTAAGATGTCCTAAGTTGTCGTACGATGTTCAAAGGACTTCGACGATTTCATTAGGTTTATTATGGAGTTTTAAGGTTTCGTACGGTGTTGTTAGGTGTTCTTAGGAGTTTTAAGGCGTCCTAAGTTATACGAACGTGCTTTTCAAGGTGCTAATGTGCATACAGTGTCGTAAGATGTCCTAAGTTGTCGGGCGATGTTCAAAAGACTCGGACGAATTCATTAGGTGTATTATGGAGTTTTAAGTTTACGTACGGTACTGTAAGGTGTTGTTAGGAGTTGTGTGGCGTTGTACATTATACCAACATGCTTTTCAAGGTGCGAATGTGGCATACAGAGCCGTAAGATATTCTAAGTTGTCGTACGATGTTTTAATGACTCGGAGGAATTTATTAGCTTTATTATGGAATTTTAAGGTTTCGTACCGTGATGTAAAGTGTTGTTAGGAGTTTTAAGGCGTCCTAAGTTATACGAACGTGCTTTTCAAGGTGCTAATGTGCATACAGAGTCGTAAGATGTCCTAAGTTGTCCTACGATGTTCAAAGGACTTCGACGATTTCATTAGGTTTATTATGGAGTTTTAAGGTTTCGTACGGTGTTGTTAGGTGTTCTTAGGAGTTTTAAGGCGTCCTAAGTTATACGAACGTGCTTTTCAAGGTGCTAATGTGCATACAGTGTCGTAAGATGTCCTAAGTTGTCGTACGATGTTCAAAGGACTTCGACGATTTCATTAGGTTTATTATGGAGTTTTAAGGTTTCGTACGGTGTTGTTAGGTGTTCTTAGGAGTTTTAAGGCGTCCTAAGTTATACGAACGTGCTTTTCAAGGTGCTAATGTGCATACAGTGTCGTAAGATGTCCTAAGTTGTCGGGCGATGTTCAAAAGACTCGGACGAATTCATTAGGTGTATTATGGAGTTTTAAGTTTACGTACGGTACTGTAAGGTATTGTTAGGAGTTGTGTGGCGTTGTACATTATACCAACATGCTTTTCAAGGTGCGAATGTGGCATACAGTGTCGTAAGATGTCCTAAGTTGTCGTACGATGTTCAAAGGACTTCGACGATTTCATTAGGTTTATTATGGAGTTTTAAGGTTTCGTACGGTGTTGTTAGGTGTTCTTAGGAGTTTTAAGGCGTCCTAAGTTATACGAACGTGCTTTTCAAGGTGCTAATGTGCATACAGTGTCGTAAGATGTCCTAAGTTGTCGGGCGATGTTCAAAAGACGCGGACGAATTCATTAGGTGTATTATGGAGTTTTAAGTTTACGTACGGTACTGTAAGCTGTTGTTAGGAGTTGTGTGGCGTTGTACATTATACCAACATGCTTTTCAAGGTGCGAATGTGGCATACAGAGCCGTAAGATATTCTAAGTTGCCGTACGATGTTTAAATGACTCGGAGGAATTTATTAGCTTTAGTATGAAATTTTAAGGTTTCGTACGGTGTTGTTAGGTGTTCTTAGGAGTTTTAAGGCGTCCTAAGTTATACGAACGTGCTTTTAAAGGTGCTAATGTGCATACAGTGTCGTAAGATGTCCTAAGTTGTCGTACGATGTTCAAAGGACTTCGACGATTTCATTAGGTTTATTATGGAGTTTTAAGGTTTCGTACGGTGTTGTTAAGTGTTCTTAGGAGTTTTAAGGCGTCCTAAGTTATACGAACGTGCTTTTCAAGGTGCTAATGTGCATACAGTGTCGTAAGATGTCCTAAGTTGTCGGGCGATGTTCAAAAGACTCGGACGAATTCATTAGGTGTATTATGGAGTTTTAAGTTTACGTACGGTACTGTAAGGTGTTGTTAGGAGTTGTGTGGCGTTGTACATTATACCAACATGCTTTTCAAGGTGCGAATGTGGCATACAGAGCCGTAAGATATTCTAAGTTGCCGTACGATGTTTAAATGACTCGGAGGAATTTATTAGCTTTAGTATGAAATTTTAAGGTTTCGTACGGTGTTGTTAGGTGTTCTTAGGAGTTTTAAGGCGTCCTAAGTTATACGAACGTGCTTTTAAAGGTGCTAATGTGCATACAGTGTCGTAAGATGTCCTAAGTTGTCGGGCGATGTTCAAAAGACTCGGACGAATTCATTAGGTGTATTATGGAGTTTTAAGTTTACGTACGGTACTGTAAGGTGTTGTTAGGAGTTGTGTGGCGTTGTACATTATACCAACATGCTTTTCAAGGTGCGAATGTGGCATACAGAGCCGTAAGATATTCTAAGTTGTCGTACGATGTTTTAATGACTCGGAGGAATTTATTAGCTTTATTATGGAATTTTAAGGTTTCGTACCGTGATGTAAAGTGTTGTTAGGAGTTTTAAGGTGTCCTAAGTTATACTAACGTGCTTTTCAAGGTGTAATTTGCATACATAGTCGTAAGATGTCCGAAGTTGTCGTATGATGTTCAAAGGACTTCGACGATTTCATTAGGTTTATTATGGAGTTTTAAGGTTTCGTACGGTGTTGTTTGGTGTTCTTAGAAGTTTTAAGGCGACCTAAGTTATACGAAAGTTCTTTTCAAGGTACTAATGTGCATACAGAGTCGTAAGAGCGATGTTCTAAGGACTAGGACGAATTCATTAGGTGTATTATGGAGTTTTAAGTTTATGTACGGTACTGTATGGTGTAGTTAGGAGTTGTGTGGTGTTGTACATTATACCAACATGCTTTTCAAGGTGCTAATGTGGCATACAAATCCGTAAGATATTCTAAGTTGTCGTACGATGTTTAAATGACTCGGAGGAATTTATTAGCTTTATTATGGAGTTTTAAGGTTTCGTACGGTGATGTAAGGTATTCTTAAGAGTTTTAAGGCGTCCTAAGTTATACGAACGTGCTTTTCAAGGTGCTAATGTGCATACAGAGTCGTAAGATGTCCTAAGTTGTCGTGCGATGTTCTAAGGACTCGGACGAATTCATTAGGTGTATTATGGAGTTTTAAGTTTACGTACGGTACTGTAAGGTGTTGTTAGGAGTTGTGTGGTGTTGTACATTATACCAACATGCTTTTCAAGATGCGAATGTGGCATTCAGAGCCGTTAGATATTCTAAGTTGCCGTACGATGTTTAAATGACTCGGAGGAATTTATTAGCTTTATTATGGAGTTTTAAGGTTTCGTACCGTGATGTATGGTGTTCTTAGGAGTTTTAAGGCGTCCTAAATTATACTAACGTGCTTTTGAAGGTGTAATGTGCATACAGAGTCGTAAGATGTCATAAGTTGTCGTATGATGTTCAAAGGACTTCGACGATTTTATTAGGTTTATTATGGAGTTTTAAGGTTTCGTACGTTGTTGTTAGGTGTTCTTAGGAATTTTAGGGCATCCTAAGTTATACTAACGTGCTTTTCAAGGTGTAATGTGCATACAGAGTCGTAAGATGTCCTAAGTTGTCATACCATGTTCTAAGGACTTCGACGATTTCATTAGGTTTATTATGGTGTTTTTAAGTTTCGTACGATGTTGTTAGGTGTTCTTAGGAGTTTTAAGGCGTCCTAAGTTATACTAACGTGCTTTTCAAGGTGCTAATGTGCATACATGGTCGTAAGATGTCCTAAGTTGTCATGCGATGTTCTAAGGGCTCGAATGTATTCATTAGGTGTATTATGGAGTTTTAAGTTTACGTACGGTACTGTAAGGTGTTGTTAGGAGTTGTGAGGTGTTGTACATTATACCAACATGCTTTTCATGGTGCTAAAATGTCATACAAAGACGTAAGATATTCTAAGTTGTCGTACGATGTTTAAATGACTCAGAGGTATTTATTAGCTTTATTATGGAGTTTTAAGGTTTCGTACCGTGATGTAAGGTGTTCATAGGAGTTTTAAGGCGTCCTAAGTTATACTAACGTGCTTTTCAAGGGGTAATGTGCATACATAGTCGTAAGATGTCCGAAGTTGTCGTATGATGTTCAAAGGACTTCGAGGATTTCATTAGGTTTATTATGGAGTTTTTAGGTTTCGTACGGTGTTGTTTAGTGTTCTTAGAAGTTTTAAGGTGTCCTAAGTTATACGAAAGTGATTTTCAAGGTGCTAATGTGCATACAGAGTCGTAAGAGCGATGTTCTAAGGACTCGAACGAATTCATTAGGTGTATTATGTAGTTTTAAGTTTACGTACGGTACTGTAAGATGTAGTTAGGAGATGTGTGGTGTTATACATTATACCAACATGCTTTTCAAGGTGCTAATGTTGCATACAAATACATAAGATATTCTAAGTTGTCATACGATGTTTAAATGACTCGGAGGAATTTATTAGCTTTATTATGGAGTTTTAAGGTTTCGTACAGTGATGTAAGGTGTTCTTAGGTGTTTTAAGGCGTCGTAACTTATACGAACGTGCTTTTCAAGGTGCTAATGTGCATACAGAGTCGTAAGATGTCCTAAGTTGACGTATGATGTTCAAAGGACTTCGACGATTTCATTAGGTTTATTATGGAGTTTAAAGGTTTCGTACGGTGTTGTTAGGTGTTCTTAGGAGTTTTAAAGCGTCCTAAGTTATACTAACGTGCTTTTCAAGGTGCTAATGTGCATACAGAGTCGTAAGATGTCCTAAGTTGTCGTGCGATGTTCTAAGGACTCTGACGAATTCATTAGGTGTATTATGGAGTTTTAAGTTTACGTACGGTTCTGTAAGGTGTTGTTAGGAGTTGAGTGGCATTGTAAATTATACCAACATGCTTTTCAAGATGCGAATGTGGCATACAGAGCCGTTAGATATTCTAAGTTGTCGTACGATGTTTAAATGACTCAGAGGTATTTATTAGCTTTATTATGGAGTTTTAAGGTTTCGTACCGTGATGTAAGGTGTTCATAGGAGTTTTAAGGCGTCCTAAGTTATACTAACGTGCTTTTCAAGGGGTAATGTGCATACATAGTCGTAAGATGTCCGAAGTTGTCGTATGATGTTCAAAGGACTTCGAGGATTTCATTAGGTTTATTATGGAGTTTTTAGGTTTCGTACGGTGTTGTTTAGTGTTCTTAGAAGTTTTAAGGTGTCCTAAGTTATACGAAAGTGATTTTCAAGGTGCTAATGTGCATACAGAGTCGTAAGAGCGATGTTCTAAGGACTCGGACGAATTCATTAGGTGTATTATGTAGTTTTAAGTTTACGTACGGTACTGTAAGATGTAGTTAGGAGATGTGTGGTGTTATACATTATACCAACATGCTTTTCAAGGTGCTAATGTTGCATACAAATACGTAAGACATTCTAAGTTGTCATACGATGTTTAAATGACTCGGAGGAATTTATAAGCTTTATTATGGAGTTTTAAGGTTTCGTACAGTGATGTAAGGTGTTCTTAGGTGTTTTAAGGCGTCGTAACTTATACGAACGTGCTTTTCAAGGTGCTAATGTGCATACAGAGTCGTAAGATGTCCTAAGTTGACGTATGATGTTCAAAGGACTTCGACGATTTCATTAGGTTTATTATGGAGTTTAAAGGTTTCGTACGGTGTTGTTAGGTGTTCTTAGGAGTTTTAAAGCGTCCTAAGTTATACTAACGTGCTTTTCAAGGTGCTAATGTGCATACAGAGTCGTAAGATGTCCTAAGTTGTCGTGCGATGTTCTAAGGACTCTGACGAATTCATTAGGTGTATTATGGAGTTTTAAGTTTACGTACGGTACTGTAAGGTGTTGTTAGGAGTTGAGTGGCGTTGTAAATTATACCAACATGCTTTTCAAGATGCGAATGTGGCATACAGAGCCGTTAGATATTCTAAGTTGACGTACGATGTTTAAATGACTCGGAGGAATTTAGTGGCTTTATTATGGAGTTTTAAGGTTTCGTACCGTGATGTAAGGTGTTCTTAGGAGTTTTAAGGCGTCCTAAATTATACTAACGTGCTTTTGAAGGTGTAATGTATATACAGAGTCGTAAGATGTCATAAGTTGTCGTATGATGTTCAAAGGACTTCGACGATTTTATTAGGTTTATTATGGAGTTTTAAGGTTTCGTACGTTGTTGTTAGGTGTTCTTAGGAATTTTAGGGCATCATAAGTTATACTAACGTGCTTTTCAAGGTGTAATGTGCATACAGAGTCGTAAGATGTCCTAAGTTGTCATACCATGTTCTAAGGACTTCGACGATTTCATTAGGTTTATTATGGAGTTTTTAAGTTTCGTACGATGTTGTTAGGTGTTCTTAGGAGTTTTAAGGCGTCCTAAGTTATACTAACGTGCTTTTCAAGGTGCTAATGTGCATACATGGTCGTAAGATGTCCTAAGTTGTCATGCGATGTTCTAAGGGCTCGAATGTATTCATTAGGTGTATTATGGAGTTTTAAGTTTACGTACGGTACTGTAAGGTGTTGTTAGGAGTTGTGAGGTGTTGTACATTATACCAACATGCTTTTCATGGTGCTAAAATGTCATACAAAGACGTAAGATATTCTAAGTTGTCGTACGATGTTTAAATGACTCAGAGGTATTTATTAGCTTTATTATGGAGTTTTAAGGTTTCGTACCGTGATGTAAGGTGTTCATAGGAGTTTTAAGGCGTCCTAAGTTATACTAATGTGCTTTTCAAGGGCTAATGTGCATACATAGTCGTAAGATGTCCGAAGTTGTCGTATGATGTTCAAAGGACTTCGAGGATTTCATTAGGTTTATTATGGAGTTTTTAGGTTTCGTACGGTGTTGTTTAGTGTTCTTAGAAGTTTTAAGGTGTCCTAAGTTATACGAAAGTGATTTTCAAGGTGCTAATGTGTATACAGAGTCGTAAGAGCGATGTTCTAAGGACTCGGACGAATTCATTAGGTGTATTATGTAGTTTTAAGTTTACGTACGGTACTGTAAGATGTAGTTAGGAGATGTGTGGTGTTATACATTATACCAACATGCTTTTCAAGGTGCTAATGTTGCATACAAATACGTAAGATATTCTAAGTTGTCATACGATGTTTAAATGACTCGGAGGAATTTATTAGCTTTATTATGGAGTTTTAAGGTTTCGTACAGTGATGTAAGGTGTTCTTAGGTGTTTTAAGGCGTCGTAACTTATACGAACGTGCTTTTCAAGGTGCTAATGTGCATATAGAGTCGTAAGATGTCCTAAGTTGACGTACGATGTTCAAAGGACTTCGACGATTTCATTAGGTTTATTATGGAGTTTAAAGGTTTCGTACGGTGTTGTTAGGTGTTCTTAGGAGTTTTAAAGCGTCCTAAGTTATACTAACGTGCTTTTCAAGGTGCTAATGTGCATACAGAGTCGTAAGATGTCCTAAGTTGTCGTGCGATGTTCTAAGGACTCGGACGAATTCATTAGGTGTATTATGGAGTTTGAAGTTTACGTACGGTAGTGTAAGGTGTTGTTAGGAGTTGTGAGGTGTTGTACATTATACCAACATGCTTTTCATGGTGCTAAAATGTCATACAAAGCCGTAAGATATTCTAAGTTGTCGTACGATGTTTAAATGACTCAGAGGAATTTTTTTTTTGGGTAAAGGGTTTACCCCGGTGATTCTATTTATTCACATCCACAAAAAACATGTAGTGAGGAAAAGTTCCACACTAAATCATACTTAGGACATGCCCTGAGTATGTGATCTAAACCAACCAAACACTAACAAACCAAAACAAAAAAACATCATCAGTCGCCTATAAGCTCGACATGTTACCCAAGCCTAGATAGACACTAACCATGACTATCATAAATATCTTCTCCATAGATCTTCCATTACTTCAGAGTTTGCTGAACTGGTCCTGTCTTCTTCAACTTTAGACTCATTAACTTGTACCGAACTGATGACAAAATAACGTCTGCAAGACAATCCGGCGGACGAGCATGATTCATAAAACTTCTATTATTTCTCTCTTGCCAAATGAAATATGCAGTCGCAGCAACCACCAACCTATCCAAAATACTATAAATCGATTTGGCCTTGTAATGATATCCAGCCATGTTACAATATCAGACCAAACCGGTTTCATATTCCTCATGGATGTACTCTTCTTCGTCAACAACCAGACCCGAGATGAGAATTTACATCCAAAAAACAGATGGGAGTGTGAGTCTATATTTTCATAACAAAGCAAACAACACATCATATTCATAGTCTTCCTTCTAGCAAAATCCCAACCCAGTATTTTGTCTTGAGTTAAGAGTTTGCCACGCATCACTAGCCACATTAGAAACGCATGTCTAGGAACACAATGACTCGACCATATCACCTTCCCCCAATCCACCTCCTCCTCACGAGGTCGGATAGCCTGCCACACACTATAAGCTGAAAATTCCTGATTCTCATTCCCCACTCTCCACCATATTCTATCACTCGCATTAGAGTTGATAGATATGCTAATAGTATTGAGAATAGGATAAATATTCACCCATGCAGACGGCCATGCAATCTGATTATTGACCCATATATCTTTAACTTTGTCTTTAAGGGAGAACCCTCCATTCGCAATCATTCGTGGAGTCAGAAACTTATCCAAAGATCCCCAAGAGCACCAATTATCATACCAAGCAAACGTATTACTACCATCACCCCACTCTGACCAGAAAAAATTTCTAACCACTGAACGTAATTGCAAAATCTTCCGCCAACTCCAACAGCAATTATCCGGAACTCGCACAACCCAAAAACTTTGGTTTTTTAACCTATAAGTATGAATCCATTTCACCCAAAGCGAATCACGATCAGTAATGATACTCCAAAAATGATTTATCATCAAAGCCTTGTTAAGATCAGCAATTCTTCGAATCCCTAGACCCCCTTCATATTTAGGGACACATACCGTTTTCCAAGACACCTTCGCTTTTCCTCTGGTCATCGTACCTTGAGACCACAAAAAGCCCCGCATTTTCGCCTCCAAATCAGATATTATTCTAGCAGGAATAATGAACACTGAAGACCAATAAACATGTAACGCCGACAAAACAGAAATTATTAGTTGTACCCTACCTGCAAACGACAAAAACTTATTCATCCAATTTGATATCCTTTTTTCCATCTTTTCCACAAGGACCTTACACTCATGATAACGTAATCTAGATGAAATAAGAGGAACTCCCAAATACCGGACAGGCAACGCTCCCTCAGCAAAATGACACACATTTAATATTGAAATTTTCACATTATCCAGGACATTGCAGAAAAACACCGTACTCTTCTGATTGCTTGGAACTAAACCCGACATAGAAGTAAACATTTTCAGCGACTTTAGAATACACTTCGTCGAGTTTATATCACCCCAGGCAAACATAAAGAGATCATCAGCAAAACATAGATTAATAATGTTTTGTTTTTCACATTTATTATGGAATCTAAATGATGTATCCATACGAGTAACATGATGCAGAATACGCGTCAGAATTTCCATAACAAGAGTGAATAAGTATGGAGATAAAGGATCCCCCTGTCTAAGCCCTCGCTTGCCATTAAAAAAACCATGAATATTGCCATTCACCTTGATCGAAAAAGATGCAGTCGAAACACAAATCCAAATCCATTCAACCATCTTAGGATGAAACCCAAACCCCAAAAGAGCATGTTTTAGAAACTCCCAATTGACAGTGTCATAAGCCTTTTGAATATCAACTTTAAAAGCACACCTTGGTGGACCTTTCTGTCTGTGATAATTATGCATTAACTCTTGTGTCAATAAAATATTATCCGATATTTTCCTGCCCGGAATAAACGCTGATTGGTTTATATTAACTAAACCACCCAAACTATCCTTGACTCAGAGGAATTTATTAGCTTTATTATGGAGTTTTAAGGTTTCGTACCGTGATGTAAGGTGTTCATAGGAGTTTTAGGGCTTCCTAAGTTATACTAACGTGCTTTTGAAGGTGTAATGTGCATACAGAGTCGTAAGATGTCCTAAGTTGTCATACCATGTTCAAAGGACTTCGACGATTTCATTAGGTTTATTATGGAGTTTTTAAGTTTCGTACGATGTTGTTAGGTGTTCTTAAGAGTTTTAAAGCGTCCTAAGTTATACTAACGTGCTTTTCAAGGTGCTAATGTGCATACAGGGTCGTAAGATGTCGTAAGTTGTCGTGCGATGTTCTAAGGGCTCGAATGTATTCATTAGGTGTATTATGGAGTTTTAAGTTTACGTATGGTACTGTAAGGTGTTGTTAGGAGTTGTTAGGTGTTGTAAATTATATCAACATGCTTTTCAGGGTGCTAAAATGTCATACAAAGCCGTAAGATATTCTAAGTTGTCGTACGATGTTTAAATGACTCAGAGGAATTTATTTGCTTTATTATGGAGTTTTAAGGTTTCGTACCGTGATGTAAGGTGTTCATAGGAGTTTTAAGGCGTCCTAAGTTATACTAACGTGCTTTTCAAGGTGTAATGTGCATACATAGTCGTAAGATGTCCGAAGTTGTCGTATGATGTTCAAAGGACTTCGACGATTTCATTAGGTTTATTATGGAGTTTTTAGGTTTCGTACGGTGTTGTTTAGTGTTCTTAGAAGTTTTAAGGTGTCCTAAGTTATACGAAAGTGATTTTCAAGGTGCTAATGTGCATACAGAGTCGTAAGAGCGATGTTCTAAGGACTCGGACGAATTCATTAGGTGTATTATGGAGTTTTAAGTTTACGTACTGTACTGTAAGGTGTTGTTAGGAGTTGTGTGGTGTTGTACATTATACCAACATGCTTTTCAAGATGCAAATGTGGCATACAGAGCCGTAAGATATTCTAAGTTGTCGTACGATGTTTAAATGACTCGGAGGAATTTATTAGCTTTTTTATGGAGTTTTAAGGTTTCGTACCGTGGTGTATGGTGTTCTTAGGAGTTTTAAGGCGTCCTAACTTATACGAACGTGCTTTTCAAGGTGCTAATATGCATACAGAGTCCTAAGATGTCCTAAGTGGACGTACGATGTTCAAAGGACTTCGACGATTTCATTAGGTTTATTATGGAGTTTTAAGACTTCGTACGGTGTTGTTAGGTGTTCTTAGGAGTTTTAAGGCGTCCTAAGTTATACGAACGTGCTTTTCAAGATGCTAATGTGCACACATTGTCGTAAGATGTCCTAAATTGTCGTGCGATGTTCTAAGGACTCGGACGAATTCAATAGGTGTATTATGGAGTTTTAAGTTTACGTACGGTACTGTAAGGTGTTGATAGGAGTTGTGTGGCGTTGTACGTTATACCAACATGTTTTTCATGGTGCTAAAATGTCATACAAAGCCGTAAGATATTCTAAGTTGTCGTACGATGTTTAAATGACTCAGAGGAATTGTTTAGCTTTATTACGGAGTTTTAAGGTTTCGTACAGTGATGTAAGGTGTTCATAGGAGTTTTAAGGAGTCCTAAGTTATACTAACGTGCTTTTGAAGGTGTAATGTGCATACAGAGTCGTAAGATGTCCTAAGTTGTCGTATGATGTTCAAAGGACTTCGACGATTTCATTAGGTTTATTATGGAGTTTTAAGGTTTCGTACGTTGTTGTTAGGTGTTCTTAGGAGTTTTAGGGCGTCCTAAGTTATACTAACGTGCTTTTCAAGGTGTAATGTGCATACAGAGTCGTAAGATGTCCTAAGTTGTCATACCATGTTCAAAGGACTTCGACGATTTCATTAGGTTTATTATGGAGTTTTTAAGTTTCGTACGATGTTGTTAGGTGTTCTAAGGAGTTTTAAGGCGTCCTAAGTTATACGAAAGTGATATTCAAGGTGCTAATGTGCATACAGAGTCGTAAGAGCGATGTTATAAGGACTCGGACGAATTCATTAGGTGTATTATGGAGTTTTAAGTTTATGTACGGTACTGTAAGGTGTAGTTATGAGTTGTGTGGTGTTCTACATTATACCAACATGCTTTTCAAGGTGCTAATGTGGCATACAAATCCGTAAGATTTTCTAAGTTGTCGTACGATGTTTAAATGACTCGGAGGAATTTATTAGCTTTATTATGGAGTTTTAAGGTTTCGTACCGTGATGTAAAGTATTCTTAGGAGTTTTAAGGCGTCCTAAGTTATACGAACGTGCTTTTCAAGGTGCTAATGTGCATACAGAGTCGTAAGATGTCCTAAGTTGCCGTGCGATGTTCTAAGGACTCAGACAAATTCATTAGGTGTATTATGGAGTTTTAAGTTTACGTACGGTACTATAAGGTGTTGTTAGGAGTTGTGTGGCATTGTACATTATACCAACATGCTTTTCAAGGTGCGAATGTGGCATACAGAGCTGTAAGATATTCTAAGTTGTTGTACGATGTTTAAATGACTCGAAGGAATTTATTAGCTTTATTATGGAGTTTTAAGGTTTCGAACCGTGATGTAAGGTGTTCTTAGAAGTTTTAAGGCGTCCTAAGCTATACGAACGTGCTTTTCAAGGTGCTAATGTGCATACAGAGTCGTAAGATGTCCTAAGTTGAGGTAAGATGTTCAAAGGACTGCGACGATTTCATTAGGTTTATTATGGAGTTTTAAGGTTTCGTACGTTGTTGTTAGGTGTTCTTAGGAATTTTAAGGCGTCCTAAGTTATACTAACGTGCTTTTCAAGGTGCTAATGTGCATACAGAGTCGTAAGATGTCCTAAGTTGTCGTACGATGTTCAAAGGACTTCGACGATTTCATTAGGTTTATTATGAAGTTTTAAGGTTTCGAACGGTGTTGTTAGGTGTTCATAGGAGTTTTAAGGCATCCTAAGTTATACGAACGTGCTTTTCAAGGTGCTAATGTGCACACATTGTCGTAAGATGTCCTAAGTTGTCGTGCGATGTTCTAAGGACTTGTACGAATTCATTAGGTGTATTATGGAGTTTTAAGTTTACATACGGTACTGTAAGGTGTTGTTAGGAGTTGTGTGGCGTTGTACGTTATACCAACATGTTTTTCATGGTGCTAAAATGTCATACAAAGCAGTAAGATATTCTAAGTTGTCGTACGATGTTTAAATGACTCAGAGGAATTTATTAGCTTTATTATGGAGTTTTAAGGTTTCGTACCGTGATGTAAGGTGTTCATAGGAGTTTTAAGGTGTCCTAAGTTATACTAACGTGCTTTTGAAGGTGTAATGTGCATACAGAGTCGTAAGATGTCCTAAGTTGTCGTATGATGTTCAAAGGACTTTGACGATTTCATTAGGTTTATTATGGAGTTTTAAGGTTTCGTACGTTGTTGTTAGGTGTTTTTAGGAGTTTTAGGGCGTCCTAAGTTATACTAACGTGCTTTTCAAGGTGTATTGTGCATACAGAGTCGTAAGATGTCCTAAGTTGTCATACCATGTTCAAAGGACTTCGACGATTTCATTAGGTTTATTATGGAGTTTTTAAGTTTCGTACGATGTTGTTAGGTGTTCTAATGAGTTTTAAGGCGTCCTAAGTTATACGAAAATGATTTTCAAGGTGCTAATGTGCATACAGAGTCGTAAGAGCGATGTTTTAAGGACTCGGACGAATTCATTAGGTGTATTATGGAGTTTTAAGTTTATGTACGGTACTGTAAGGTGTAGTTATGAGTTGTGTGGTGGTCTACATTATACCAACATGCTTTTCAAGGTGCTAATGTGGCATACAAATCCGTAAGATTTTCTAAGTTGTCGTACGATGTTTAAATGACTCGGAGGAATTTATTAGCTTTATTATGGAGTTTTAAGGTTTCGTACCGTGATGTAAGGTGTTCTTAGGAGTTTTAAGGCGTCCTAAGTTATACGAACGTGCTTTTCAAGGTGCTAATGTGCATACAGAGTCGTAAGATGTCCTAAGTTGACGTACGATGTTCAAAGGACTTCGACGATTTCATTAGGTTTATTATGGAGATTTAAGGTTTCGTACAGTGTTGTTAGGTGTTCTTAGGAGTTTTAAGGCGTCCTAAGTTATGCTAACGTGCTTTTCAAGGTGCTAATGTGCATACAGAGTCGTAAGATGTCCTAAGTTGCCGTGCGATGTTCTAAGGACTCAGACAAATTCTTTAGGTGTATTATGGAGTTTTAAGTTTACGTACGGTACTATAAGGTGTTGTTAGGAGTTGTGTGGCATTGTACATTATACCAACATGCTTTTCAAGGTGCGAATGTGGCATACAGAGCTGTAAGATATTCTAAGTTGTTGTACGATGTTTAAATGACTCGAAGGAATTTGGGTAAAGGGTTACCCCGGTGATTCTATTATAAAGACAACCGTCAATGAAGTACAAGTAGTGAGGAAGCGTTCCACACTAGTTCATATATGGGACAGGCCCCACATATGTGAACATAAAAACAAAAAAACCCACAAAACAACACCAAGACAAACCAAACAATCTAGCCTACCACAAATTGATGACATAAACAAAATTAAATAAAAAACCATTTCATCAGCCGCCATCATCAAAAGTGTAGATTCCACCCCAAAGAAACCTCAACCAATATTGCCAGCAGATCAACTCCCTAGTAATCCAGAATATCAGACAAACCATTAACACCCGATGTAGAAGGAGTACCTGCCCTCTTAGAACCCGATGGAGATTCTAGCGCCATTGCCATGCTCATCATATACCTTGCCATCCCATTATCCATATCTAAAACCTCATCCACTTCCGAATCCGAGTCAAACCTAGATCTTTCCTTATCCATGTTCCCTTTCACCTTGTCTGTCTCAATTTCATCTATTTTCTCCACAGATAACGCCTCAAAAGGGTTTGATGTAGTTAGATCAGATTTACCCATATTTGAACCACTTTTAGTCTCCATAGTATCAATCTTTGTCACTTGCTTTGTAACATGTTGCACTTCCTTCCCTTTTTTGTTAACTGGACGGTACTCGAATTGGGGCTTTTTTAAAGCAACCCCAAATCTTTTTGCAGCTTTCTTACCCTTTACTTCCTTAAACCCTTTATCATCCTCTCTAGCATTTGTGGTCTGCTCATGCTTATTCGTATTAGTACAATCAGCATCATTATGGCCAAAAACACAACAATGACCACATCTTGGAGGCTTCCACTCATACTCAACCATCACATGTGCTGCTCCAAACCCATCCCCCTCTAATTCTGGAATAGCAACAGATATCTCTTCTTTAAACCCCGCATCCGCTGAGATCTCAACCAAAGCTCTTGCAAAGCTACTTCTACCCCACGTGTTTGCACACATAGAGCTTGTGAATGAATCCAACAACTTTGGAGTCCCAATTTGCGAAACCAAAAGACTCAAACCAACATCAGAATAAGCTACCAACGGAATATCATGCAATTTTACCCAAACAGATACATTCTTGATATCATCCTTGTGTAGCTTTGTGTTAGGGGACCAGACATTCAGGATAATCGGTTTATTACAAATTATCCAAGGCCCTGCTTCGATCACATCCATCATCCCCTTCCTATCATTAAACTTAAAAAAGAAAAAGCCATTTGCATTCATCATTGACTTTTGCAAGCCAAATTTTTTCCAATGAGTTTTAGCAAAGTATTCAACCACTGGATACGCTACCCTATCCCCCAAAAAGTAGCCATACAAAGTAAATTCAAGTTTATTACAAATCATACGGACAGTCTCTTTGGGTAATACAACATCAAAACCTTCTTTTTTTCTCCTCATTCACCATATAACCGAACTTAACTGGTGTTATAGGTAATTCAGACTTTGGTTGAACAATAGCAGCATACGTTGTATTCAAATTAGACTTACCGGGCGCATCATTCACACTAGTCGCATGAGCAAGAGAACCCACAGATGCATCAGCCGTATGCTTGTGAACTGAATCAGTCATGTGAGATGAATCAGTCGTATGACTTGTTGTATCATTATGCTTAGCCGTGTCAACCCCATGAGGTTCAAGATTTGTTGTATCATTCTGCTTAGCCGTGTCAACCCCATGAGGCAGATTAGGGTTTATGGATGAACCCCTAATCGCCTTTTCCTGATTCAACAAATTGCAACGTGGATTGCCATCGATCTTTAGCACCTTACTAGCCAAATTACCACCTTTCATACTCGTTTTTATGATCAGAAACGAATCTGATATAAAAACCCAAGAACAGGCCAAACCCTAATTGCACAAAAGAAACTAGGGTTTTAGGTACTATATGACACTAGATGAACGAATTAAGGATCAAGTAACAAACCCAAGAATCAAGAAACGATCAAGAAAGAAGAAACGAATCAAGAAATCAGATTCAAGAGCAAAAAAACGAATTAGGGTTTATGTAACCCTAATAACCAGCCGTAACAACCCAATAACAACCCAAGATCAAGAAACAAGATTCAAGAATCAAGATTCAAGAACAAGAAACGAATCAAGAACCAGCCAAATCAGCCCAAAATCGCCAAAATCGCCCCCCCTCTCTAATTAAGTTGTCGTACGGCGTTCCCTAACATGCTTTTCAAGGTGCTAATATGACTCGAAGGAATTTATTAGCTTTATTATGGAGTTTTAAGGTTTCGAACCGTGATGTAAGGTGTTCTTAGAAGTTTTAAGGCGTCCTAAGCTATACGAACGTGCTTTTCAAGGTGCTAATGTGCATACAGAGTCGTAAGATGTCCTAAGTTGAGGTAAGATGTTCAAAGGACTGCGACGATTTCATTAGGTTTATTATGGAGTTTTAAGGTTTCGTACGTTGTTGTTAGGTGTTCTTAGGAATTTTAAGGCGTCCTAAGTTATACTAACGTGCTTTTCAAGGTGCTAATGTGCATACAGAGTCGTAAGATGTCCTAAGTTGTCGTACGATGTTCAAAGGACTTCGACGATTTCATTAGGTTTATTATGAAGTTTTAAGGTTTCGAACGGTGTTGTTAGGTGTTCATAGGAGTTTTAAGGCATCCTAAGTTATACGAACGTGCTTTTCAAGGTGCTAATGTGCACACATTGTCGTAAGATGTCCTAAGTTGTCGTGCGATGTTCTAAGGACTCGTACGAATTCATTAGGTGTATTATGGAGTTTTAAGTTTACGTACAGTACTGTAAGGTGTTGTTAGGAGCTGTGTGGCGTTGTACGTTATACCAACATGTTTTTCATGGTGCTAAAATGTCATACAAAGCAGTAAGATATTCTAAGTTGTCGTACGATGTTTAAATGACTCAGAGGAATTTATTAGCTTTATTATGGAGTTTTAAGGTTTCGTACCGTGATGTAAGGTGTTCATAGGAGTTTTAAGGCGTCCTAAGTTATACTAACGTGCTTTTGAAGGTGTAATGTGCATACAGAGTCGTAAGATGTCCTAAGTTGTCGTATGATGTTCAAAGGACTTTGACGATTTCATTAGGTTTATTATGGAGTTTTAAGGTTTCGTACGTTGTTGTTAGGTGTTTTTAGGAGTTTTAGGGCGTCCTAAGTTATACTAACGTGCTTTTCAAGGTGTATTGTGCATACAGAGTCGTAAGATGTCCTAAGTTGTCATACCATGTTCAAAGGACTTCGACGATTTCATTAGGTTTATTATGGAGTTTTTAAGTTTCGTACGATGTTGTTAGGTGTTCTAATGAGTTTTAAGGCGTCCTAAGTTATACGAAAGTGATTTTCAAGGTGCTAATGTGCATACAGAGTCGTAAGAGCGATGTTTTAAGGACTCGGACGAATTCATTAGGTGTATTATGGAGTTTTAAGTTTATGTACGGTACTGTAAGGTGTAGTTATGAGTTGTGTGGTGGTCTACATTATACCAACATGCTTTTCAAGGTGCTAATGTGGCATACAAATCTGTAAGATTTTCTAAGTTGTCGTACGATGTTTAAATGACTCGGAGGAATTTATTAGCTTTATTATGGAGTTTTAAGGTTTCGTACCGTGATGTAAGGTGTTCTTAGGAGTTTTAAGGCGTCCTAAGTTATACGAACGTGCTTTTCAAGGTGCTAATGTGCATACAGAGTCGTAAGATGTCCTAAGTTGACGTACGATGTTCAAAGGACTTCGACGATTTCATTAGGTTTATTATGGAGATTTAAGGTTTCGTACAGTGTTGTTAGGTGTTCTTAGGAGTTTTAAGGCGTCCTAAGTTATGCTAACGTGCTTTTCAAGGTGCTAATGTGCATACAGAGTCGTAAGATGTCCTAAGTTGTCGTACGATGTTCAAAGGACTTCGACGATTTCATTAGGTTTATTATGAAGTTTTAAGGTTTCGAACGGTGTTGTTAGGTGTTCATAGGAGTTTTAAGGCATCCTAAGTTATACGAACGTGCTTTTCAAGGTGCTAATGTGCACACATTGTCGTAAGATGTCCTAAGTTGTCGTGCGATGTTCTAAGGACTCGTACGAATTCATTAGGTGTATTATGGAGTTTTAAGTTTACGTACGGTACTGTAAGGTGTTGTTAGGAGTTGTGTGGCGTTGTACGTTATACCAACATGTTTTTCATGGTGCTAAAATGTCATACAAAGCAGTAAGATATTCTAAGTTGTCGTACGATGTTTAAATGACTCAGAGGAATTTATTAGCTTTATTATGGAGTTTTAAGGTTTCGTACCGTGATGTAAGGTGTTCATAGGAGTTTTAAGGCGTCCTAAGTTATACTAACGTGCTTTTGAAGGTGTAATGTGCATACAGAGTCGTAAGATGTCCTAAGTTGTCGTATGATGTTCAAAGGACTTTGACGATTTCATTAGGTTTATTATGGAGTTTTAAGGTTTCGTACGTTGTTGTTAGGTGTTTTTAGGAGTTTTAGGGCGTCCTAAGTTATACTAACGTGCTTTTCAAGGTGTATTGTGCATACAGAGTCGTAAGATGTCCTAAGTTGTCATACCATGTTCAAAGGACTTCGACGATTTCATTAGGTTTTTATGGAGTTTTTAAGTTTCGTACGATGTTGTTAGGTGTTCTAATGAGTTTTAAGGCGTCCTAAGTTATACGAAAATGATTTTCAAGGTGCTAATGTGCATACAGAGTCGTAAGAGCGATGTTTTAAGGACTCGGACGAATTCATTAGGTGTATTATGGAGTTTTAAGTTTATGTACGGTACTGTAAGGTGTAGTTATGAGTTGTGTGGTGGTCTACATTATACCAACATGCTTTTCAAGGTGCTAATGTGGCATACAAATCCGTAAGATTTTCTAAGTTGTCGTACGATGTTTAAATGACTCGGAGGAATTTATTAGCTTTATTATGGAGTTTTAAGGTTTCGTACCGTGATGTAAGGTGTTCTTAGGAGTTTTAAGGCGTCCTAAGTTATACGAACGTGCTTTTCAAGGTGCTAATGTGCATACAGAGTCGTAAGATGTCCTAAGTTGACGTACGATGTTCAAAGGACTTCGACGATTTCATTAGGTTTATTATGGAGATTTAAGGTTTCGTACAGTGTTGTTAGGTGTTCTTAGGAGTTTTAAGGCGTCCTAAGTTATG
The DNA here is from genome assembly GCA_030867185.1 of Tagetes erecta. Classification (NCBI taxonomy): domain Eukaryota; kingdom Viridiplantae; phylum Streptophyta; class Magnoliopsida; order Asterales; family Asteraceae; genus Tagetes; species Tagetes erecta. The sequence goes on along the minus strand of CM061497.1, from coordinate 17,740,282 downwards.
CTAACGTGCTTTTCAAGGTGCTAATGTGCATACAGAGTCGTAAGATGTCCTAAGTTGTCGTACGATGTTCAAAGGACTTCGACGATTTCATTAGGTTTATTATGAAGTTTTAAGGTTTCGAACGGTGTTGTTAGGTGTTCATAGGAGTTTTAAGGCATCCTAAGTTATACGAACGTGCTTTTCAAGGTGCTAATGTGCACACATTGTCGTAAGATGTCCTAAGTTGTCGTGCGATGTTCTAAGGACTCGTACGAATTCATTAGGTGTATTATGGAGTTTTAAGTTTACGTACGGTACTGTAAGGTGTTGTTAGGAGTTGTGTGGCGTTGTACGTTATACCAACATGTTTTTCATGGTGCTAAAATGTCATACAAAGCAGTAAGATATTCTAAGTTGTCGTACGATGTTTAAATGACTCAGAGGAATTTATTAGCTTTATTATGGAGTTTTAAGGTTTCGTACCGTGATGTAAGGTGTTCATAGGAGTTTTAAGGCGTCCTAAGTTATACTAACGTGCTTTTGAAGGTGTAATGTGCATACAGAGTCGTAAGATGTCCTAAGTTGTCGTATGATGTTCAAAGGACTTTGACGATTTCATTAGGTTTATTATGGAGTTTTAAGGTTTCGTACGTTGTTGTTAGGTGTTTTTAGGAGTTTTAGGGCGTCCTAAGTTATACTAACGTGCTTTTCAAGGTGTATTGTGCATACAGAGTCGTAAGATGTCCTAAGTTGTCATACCATGTTCAAAGGACTTCGACGATTTCATTAGGTTTTTATGGAGTTTTTAAGTTTCGTACGATGTTGTTAGGTGTTCTAATGAGTTTTAAGGCGTCCTAAGTTATACGAAAATGATTTTCAAGGTGCTAATGTGCATACAGAGTCGTAAGAGCGATGTTTTAAGGACTCGGACGAATTCATTAGGTGTATTATGGAGTTTTAAGTTTATGTACGGTACTGTAAGGTGTAGTTATGAGTTGTGTGGTGGTCTACATTATACCAACATGCTTTTCAAGGTGCTAATGTGGCATACAAATCCGTAAGATTTTCTAAGTTGTCGTACGATGTTTAAATGACTCGGAGGAATTTATTAGCTTTATTATGGAGTTTTAAGGTTTCGTACCGTGATGTAAGGTGTTCTTAGGAGTTTTAAGGCGTCCTAAGTTATACGAACGTGCTTTTCAAGGTGCTAATGTGCATACAGAGTCGTAAGATGTCCTAAGTTGACGTACGATGTTCAAACGACTTCGACGATTTCATTAGGTTTATTATGGAGATTTAAGGTTTCGTACAGTGTTGTTAGGTGTTCTTAGGAGTTTTAAGGCGTCCTAAGTTATGCTAACGTGCTTTTCAAGGTGCTAATGTGCATACAGAGTCGTAAGATGTCCTAAGTTGCCGTGCGATGTTCTAAGGACTCAGACAAATTCTTTAGGTGTATTATGGAGTTTTAAGTTTACGTACGGTACTATAAGGTGTTGTTAGGAGTTGTGTGGCATTGTACATTATACCAACATGCTTTTCAAGGTGCGAATGTGGCATACAGAGCTGTAAGATATTCTAAGTTGTTGTACGATGTTTAAATGACTCGAAGGAATTTATTAGCTTTATTATGGAGTTTTAAGGTTTCGAACCGTGATGTAAGGTGTTCTTAGAAGTTTTAAGGCGTCCTAAGCTATACGAACGTGCTTTTCAAGGTGCTAATGTGCATACAGAGTCGTAAGATGTCCTAAGTTGAGGTAAGATGTTCAAAGGACTGCGACGATTTCATTAGGTTTATTATGGAGTTTTAAGGTTTCGTACGTTGTTGTTAGGTGTTCTTAGGAATTTTAAGGCGTCCTAAGTTATACTAACGTGCTTTTCAAGGTGCTAATGTGCATACAGAGTCGTAAGATGTCCTAAGTTGTCGTACGATGTTCAAAGGACTTCGACGATTTCATTAGGTTTATTATGAAGTTTTAAGGTTTCGAACGGTGTTGTTAGGTGTTCATAGGAGTTTTAAGGCATCCTAAGTTATACGAACGTGCTTTTCAAGGTGCTAATGTGCACACATTGTCGTAAGATGTCCTAAGTTGTCGTGCGATGTTCTAAGGACTCGTACGAATTCATTAGGTGTATTATGGAGTTTTAAGTTTACGTACGGTACTGTAAGGTGTTGTTAGGAGTTGTGTGGCGTTGTACGTTATACCAACATGTTTTTCATGGTGCTAAAATGTCATACAAAGCAGTAAGATATTCTAAGTTGTCGTACGATGTTTAAATGACTCAGAGGAATTTATTAGCTTTATTATGGAGTTTTAAGGTTTCGTACCGTGATGTAAGGTGTTCATAGGAGTTTTAAGGCGTCCTAAGTTATACTAACGTGCTTTTGAAGGTGTAATGTGCATACAGAGTCGTAAGATGTCCTAAGTTGTCGTATGATGTTCAAAGGACTTTGACGATTTCATTAGGTTTATTATGGAGTTTTAAGGTTTCGTACGTTGTTGTTAGGTGTTTTTAGGAGTTTTAGGGCGTCCTAAGTTATACTAACGTGCTTTTCAAGGTGTATTGTGCATACAGAGTCGTAAGATGTCCTAAGTTGTCATACCATGTTCAAAGGACTTCGACGATTTCATTAGGTTTATTATGGAGTTTTTAAGTTTCGTACGATGTTGTTAGGTGTTCTATTGAGTTTTAAGGCGTCCTAAGTTATACGAAAGTGATTTTCAAGGTGCTAATGTGCATACAGAGTCGTAAGAGCGATGTTTTAAGGACTCGGACGAATTCATTAGGTGTATTATGGAGTTTTAAGTTTATGTACGGTACTGTAAGGTGTAGTTATGAGTTGTGTGGTGGTCTACATTATACCAACATGCTTTTCAAGGTGCTAATGTGGCATACAAATCCGTAAGATTTTCTAAGTTGTCGTACGATGTTTAAATGACTCGGAGGAATTTATTAGCTTTATTATGGAGTTTTAAGGTTTCGTACCGTGATGTAAGGTGTTCTTAGGAGTTTTAAGGCGTCCTAAGTTATACGAACGTGCTTTTCAAGGTGCTAATGTGCATACAGAGTCGTAAGATGTCCTAAGTTGACGTACGATGTTCAAAGGACTTCGACGATTTCATTAGGTTTATTATGGAGATTTAAGGTTTCGTACAGTGTTGTTAGGTGTTCTTAGGAGTTTTAAGGCGTCCTAAGTTATGCTAACGTGCTTTTCAAGGTGCTAATGTGCATACAGAGTCGTAAGATGTCCTAAGTTGCCGTGCGATGTTCTAAGGACTCAGACAAATTCATTAGGTGTATTATGGAGTTTTAAGTTTACGTACGGTACTATAAGGTGTTGTTAGGAGTTGTGTGGCATTGTACATTATACCAACATGCTTTTCAAGGTGCGAATGTGGCATACAGAGCTGTAAGATATTCTAAGTTGTTGTACGATGTTTAAATGACTCGAAGGAATTTATTAGCTTTATTATGGAGTTTTAAGGTTTCGAACCGTGATGTAAGGTGTTCTTAGAAGTTTTAAGGCGTCCTAAGCTATACGAACGTGCTTTTCAAGGTGCTAATGTGCATACAGAGTCGTAAGATGTCCTAAGTTGAGGTAAGATGTTCAAAGGACTGCGACGATTTCATTAGGTTTATTATGGAGTTTTAAGGTTTCGTACGTTGTTGTTAGGTGTTCTTAGGAATTTTAAGGCGTCCTAAGTTATACTAACGTGCTTTTCAAGGTGCTAATGTGCATACAGAGTCGTAAGATGTCCTAAGTTGTCGTACGATGTTCAAAGGACTTCGACGATTTCATTAGGTTTATTATGAAGTTTTAAGGTTTCGAACGGTGTTGTTAGGTGTTCATAGGAGTTTTAAGGCATCCTAAGTTATACGAACGTGCTTTTCAAGGTGCTAATGTGCACACATTGTCGTAAGATGTCCTAAGTTGTCGTGCGATGTTCTAAGGACTCGTACGAATTCATTAGGTGTATTATGGAGTTTTAAGTTTACGTACGGTACTGTAAGGTGTTGTTAGGAGTTGTGTGGCGTTGTACGTTATACCAACATGTTTTTCATGGTGCTAAAATGTCATACAAAGCAGTAAGATATTCTAAGTTGTCGTACGATGTTTAAATGACTCAGAGGAATTTATTAGCTTTATTATGGAGTTTTAAGGTTTCGTACCGTGATGTAAGGTGTTCATAGGAGTTTTAAGGCGTCCTAAGTTATACTAACGTGCTTTTGAAGGTGTAATGTGCATACAGAGTCGTAAGATGTCCTAAGTTGTCGTATGATGTTCAAAGGACTTTGACGATTTCATTAGGTTTATTATGGAGTTTTAAGGTTTCGTACGTTGTTGTTAGGTGTTTTTAGGAGTTTTAGGGCGTCCTAAGTTATACTAACATGCTTTTCAAGGTGTATTGTGCATACAGAGTCGTAAGATGTCCTAAGTTGTCATACCATGTTCAAAGGACTTCGACGATTTCATTAGGTTTATTATGGAGTTTTTAAGTTTCGTACGATGTTGTTAGGTGTTCTAATGAGTTTTAAGGCGTCCTAAGTTATACGAAAGTGATTTTCAAGGTGCTAATGTGCATACAGAGTCGTAAGAGCGATGTTTTAAGGACTCGGACGAATTCATTAGGTGTATTATGGAGTTTTAAGTTTATGTACGGTACTGTAAGGTGTAGTTATGAGTTGTGTGGTGGTCTACATTATACCAACATGCTTTTCAAGGTGCTAATGTGGCATACAAATCCGTAAGATTTTCTAAGTTGTCGTACGATGTTTAAATGACTCGGAGGAATTTATTAGCTTTATTATGGAGTTTTAAGGTTTCGTACCGTGATGTAAGGTGTTCTTAGGAGTTTTAAGGCGTCCTAAGTTATACGAACGTGCTTTTCAAGGTGCTAATGTGCATACAGAGTCGTAAGATGTCCTAAGTTGACGTACGATGTTCAAAGGACTTCGACGATTTCATTAGGTTTATTATGGAGATTTAAGGTTTCGTACAGTGTTGTTAGGTGTTCTTAGGAGTTTTAAGGCGTCCTAAGTTATGCTAACGTGCTTTTCAAGGTGCTAATGTGCATACAGAGTCGTAAGATGTCCTAAGTTGCCGTGCGATGTTCTAAGGACTCAGACAAATTCATTAGGTGTATTATGGAGTTTTAAGTTTACGTACGGTACTATAAGGTGTTGTTAGGAGTTGTGTGGCATTGTACATTATACCAACATGCTTTTCAAGGTGCGAATGTGGCATACAGAGCTGTAAGATATTCTAAGTTGTTGTACGATGTTTAAATGACTCGAAGGAATTTATTAGCTTTATTATGGAGTTTTAAGGTTTCGAACCGTGATGTAAGGTGTTCTTAGAAGTTTTAAGGCGTCCTAAGCTATACGAACGTGCTTTTCAAGGTGCTAATGTGCATACAGAGTCGTAAGATGTCCTAAGTTGAGGTAAGATGTTCAAAGGACTGCGACGATTTCATTAGGTTTATTATGGAGTTTTAAGGTTTCGTACGTTGTTGTTAGGTGTTCTTAGGAATTTTAAGGCGTCCTAAGTTATACTAACGTGCTTTTCAAGGTGCTAATGTGCATACAGAGTCGTAAGATGTCCTAAGTTGTCGTACGATGTTCAAAGGACTTCGACGATTTCATTAGGTTTATTATGAAGTTTTAAGGTTTCGAACGGTGTTGTTAGGTGTTCATAGGAGTTTTAAGGCATCCTAAGTTATACGAACGTGCTTTTCAAGGTGCTAATGTGCACACATTGTCGTAAGATGTCCTAAGTTGTCGTGCGATGTTCTAAGGACTCGTACGAATTCATTAGGTGTATTATGGAGTTTTAAGTTTACGTACGGTACTGTAAGGTGTTGTTAGGAGTTGTGTGGCGTTGTACGTTATACCAACATGTTTTTCATGGTGCTAAAATGTCATACAAAGCAGTAAGATATTCTAAGTTGTCGTACGATGTTTAAATGACTCAGAGGAATTTATTAGCTTTATTATGGAGTTTTAAGGTTTCGTACCGTGATGTAAGGTGTTCATAGGAGTTTTAAGGCGTCCTAAGTTATACTAACGTGCTTTTGAAGGTGTAATGTGCATACAGAGTCGTAAGATGTCCTAAGTTGTCGTATGATGTTCAAAGGACTTTGACGATTTCATTAGGTTTATTATGGAGTTTTAAGGTTTCGTACGTTGTTGTTAGGTGTTTTTAGGAGTTTTAGGGCGTCCTAAGTTATACTAACATGCTTTTCAAGGTGTATTGTGCATACAGAGTCGTAAGATGTCCTAAGTTGTCATACCATGTTCAAAGGACTTCGACGATTTCATTAGGTTTATTATGGAGTTTTTAAGTTTCGTACGATGTTGTTAGGTGTTCTAATGAGTTTTAAGGCGTCCTAAGTTATACGAAAGTGATTTTCAAGGTGCTAATGTGCATACAGAGTCGTAAGAGCGATGTTTTAAGGACTCGGACGAATTCATTAGGTGTATTATGGAGTTTTAAGTTTATGTACGGTACTGTAAGGTGTAGTTATGAGTTGTGTGGTGGTCTACATTATACCAACATGCTTTTCAAGGTGCTAATGTGGCATACAAATCCGTAAGATTTTCTAAGTTGTCGTACGATGTTTAAATGACTCGGAGGAATTTATTAGCTTTATTATGGAGTTTTAAGGTTTCGTACCGTGATGTAAGGTGTTCTTAGGAGTTTTAAGGCGTCCTAAGTTATACGAACGTGCTTTTCAAGGTGCTAATGTGCATACAGAGTCGTAAGATGTCCTAAGTTGATGTACGATGTTCAAAGGACTTCGACGATTTCATTAGGTTTATTATGGAGATTTAAGGTTTCGTACAGTGTTGTTAGGTGTTCTTAGGAGTTTTAAGTCCTAAGTTATGCTAACGTGCTTTTCAAGGTGCTAATGTGCATACAGAGTCGTAAGATGTCCTAAGTTGTCGTGCGATGTTCTAAGGACTCAGACAAATTCATTAGGTGTATTATGGAGTTTTAAGTTTACGTACGGTACTATAAGGTGTTGTTAGGAGTTGTGTGGCATTGTACATTATACCAACATGCTTTTCAAGGTGCGAATGTGGCATACAGAGCTGTAAGATATTCTAAGTTGGTGTACGATGTTTAAATGAGTCGAAGGAATTTATTAGCTTTATTATGGAGTTTTAAGGTTTCGAACCGTGATGTAAGGTGTTCTTAGAAGTTTTAAGGCGTCCTAAGCTATACGAACGTGCTTTTCAAGGTGCTAATGTGCATACAGAGTCGTAAGATGTCCTAAGTTGAGGTAAGATGTTCAAAGGACTGCGACGATTTCATTAGGTTTATTATGGAGTTTTAAGGTTTCGTACGTTGTTGTTAGGTGTTCTTAGGAATTTTAAGGCGTCCTAAGTTATACTAACGTGCTTTTCAAGGTGCTAATGTGCATACAGAGTCGTAAGATGTCCTAAGTTGTCGTACGATGTTCAAAGGACTTCGACGATTTCATTAGGTTTATTATGAAGTTTTAAGGTTTCGAACGGTGTTGTTAGGTGTTCATAGGAGTTTTAAGGCATCCTAAGTTATACGAACGTGCTTTTCAAGGTGCTAATGTGCACACATTGTCGTAAGATGTCCTAAGTTGTCGTGCGATGTTCTAAGGACTCGTACAAATTCATTAGGTGTATTATGGAGTTTTAAGTTTACGTACGGTACTGTAAGGTGTTGTTAGGAGTTGTGTGGCGTTGTACGTTATACCAACATGTTTTTCATGGTGCTAAAATGTCATACAAAGCAGTAAGATATTCTAAGTTGTCGTACGATGTTTAAATGACTCAGAGGAATTTATTAGCTTTATTATGGAGTTTTAAGGTTTCGTACCGTGATGTAAGGTGTTCATAGGAGTTTTAAGGCGTCCTAAGTTATACTAACGTGCTTTTGAAGGTGTAATGTGCATACAGAGTCGTAAGATGTCCTAAGTTGTCGTATGATGTTCAAAGGACTTTGACGATTTCATTAGGTTTATTATGGAGTTTTAAGGTTTCGTACGTTGTTGTTAGGTGTTTTTAGAAGTTTTAGGGCGTCCTAAGTTATACTAACGTGCTTTTCAAGGTGTATTGTGCATACAGAGTCGTAAGATGTCCTAAGTTGTCATACCATGTTCAAAGGACTTCGACGATTTCATTAGGTTTATTATGGAGTTTTTAAGTTTCGTACGATGTTGTTAGGTGTTCTAATGAGTTTTAAGGCGTCCTAAGTTATACGAAAGTGATTTTCAAGGTGCTAATGTGCATACAGAGTCGTAAGAGCGATGTTTTAAGGACTCGGACGAATTCATTAGGTGTATTATGGAGTTTTAAGTTTATGTACGGTACTGTAAGGTGTAGTTATGAGTTGTGTGGTGGTCTACATTATACCAACATGCTTTTCAAGGTGCTAATGTGGCATACAAATCCGTAAGATTTTCTAAGTTGTCGTACGATGTTTAAATGACTCGGAGAAATTTATTAGCTTTATTATGGAGTTTTAAGGTTTCGTACCGTGATGTAAGGTGTTCTTAGGAGTTTTAAGGCGTCCTAAGTTATACGAACGTGCTTTTCAAGGTGCTAATGTGCATACAGAGTCGTAAGATGTCCTAAGTTGATGTACGATGTTCAAAGGACTTCGACGATTTCATTAGGTTTATTATGGAGATTTAAGGTTTCGTACGGTGTTGTTAGGTGTTCTTAGGAGTTTTAAGGCGTACTAAGTTATGCTAACGTGCTTTTCAAGGTGCTAATGTGCATACAGAGTCGTAAGATGTCCTAAGTTGTCGTGCGATGTTCTAATGACTCAGACAAATTCATTAGGTGTATTATGGAGTTTTAAGTTTACGTACGGTACTATAAGGTGTTGTTAGGAGTTGTGTGGCATTGTACATTATACCAACATGCTTTTCAAGGTGCGAATGTGGCATACAGAGCTGTAAGATATTCTAAGTTGTTGTACGATGTTTAAATGACTCGGAGGAATTTATTAGCTTTATTATGGAGTTTTAAGGTTTCGAACCGTGATGTAAGGTGTTCTTAGGAGTTTTAAGGCGTCCTAAGTTATACGAACGTGCTATTCAAGGTGCTAATGTGCATACAGAGTCGTAAGATGTCCTAAGTTGATGTACGATGTTCAAAGGACTGCGACGATTTCATTAGGTTTATTATGGAGTTTTAAGGTTTCGTACGTTGTTGTTAGGTGTTCTTAGGAATTTTAAGGCGTCCTAAGTTATACTAACGTGCTTTTCAAGGTGCTAATGTGCATACAGAGTCGTAAGATGTCCTAAGTTGTCGTACGATGTTCAAAGGACTTCGACGATTTCATTAGGTTTATTATGAAGTTTTAAGGTTTCGAACGGTGTTGTTAGGTGTTCATAGGAGTTTTAAGGCATCCTAAGTTATACGAACGTGCTTTTCAAGGTGCTAATGTGCACACATTGTCGTAAGATGTCCTAAGTTGTCGTGCGATGTTCTAAGGACTCGTACGAATTCATTAGGTGTATTATGGAGTTTTAAGTTTACGTACGGTACTGTAAGGTGTTGTTAGGAGTTGTGTGGCGTTGTACGTTATACCAACATGTTTTTCATGGTGCTAAAATGTCATACAAAGCAGTAAGATATTCTAAGTTGTCGTACGATGTTTAAATGACTCAGAGGAATTTATTAGCTTTATTATGGAGTTTTAAGGTTTCGTACCGTGATGTAAGGTGTTCATAGGAGTTTTAAGGCGTCCTAAGTTATACTAACGTGCTTTTGAAGGTGTAATGTGCATACAGAGTCGTAAGATGTCCTAAGTTGTCGTATGATGTTCAAAGGACTTTGACGATTTCATTAGGTTTATTATGGAGTTTTAAGGTTTCGTACGTTGTTGTTAGGTGTTTTTAGGAGTTTTAGGGCGTCCTAAGTTATACTAACATGCTTTTCAAGGTGTATTGTGCATACAGAGTCGTAAGATGTCCTAAGTTGTCATACCATGTTCAAAGGACTTCGACGATTTCATTAGGTTTATTATGGAGTTTTTAAGTTTCGTACGATGTTGTTAGGTGTTCTAATGAGTTTTAAGGCGTCCTAAGTTATACGAAAGTGATTTTCAAGGTGCTAATGTGCATACAGAGTCGTAAGAGCGATGTTTTAAGGACTCGGACGAATTCATTAGGTGTATTATGGAGTTTTAAGTTTATGTACGGTACTGTAAGGTGTAGTTATGAGTTGTGTGGTGGTCTACATTATACCAACATGCTTTTCAAGGTGCTAATGTGGCATACAAATCCGTAAGATTTTCTAAGTTGTCGTACGATGTTTAAATGACTCGGAGGAATTTATTAGCTTTATTATGGAGTTTTAAGGTTTCGTACCGTGATGTAAGGTGTTCTTAGGAGTTTTAAGGCGTCCTAAGTTATACGAACGTGCTTTTCAAGGTGCTAATGTGCATACAGAGTCGTAAGATGTCCTAAGTTGATGTACGATGTTCAAAGGACTTCGACGATTTCATTAGGTTTATTATGGAGATTTAAGGTTTCGTACGGTGTTGTTAGGTGTTCTTAGGAGTTTTAAGGCGTACTAAGTTATGCTAACGTGCTTTTCAAGGTGCTAATGTGCATACAGAGTCGTAAGATGTCCTAAGTTGTCGTGCGATGTTCTAATGACTCAGACAAATTCATTAGGTGTATTATGGAGTTTTAAGTTTACGTACGGTACTATAAGGTGTTGTTAGGAGTTGTGTGGCATTGTACATTATACCAACATGCTTTTCAAGGTGCGAATGTGGCATACAGAGCTGTAAGATATTCTAAGTTGTGGTACGATGTTTAAATGACTCGGAGGAATTTATTAGCTTTATTATGGAGTTTTAAGGTTTCGAACCGTGATGTAAGGTGTTCTTAGGAGTTTTAAGGCGTCCTAAGTTATACGAACGTGCTATTCAAGGTGCTAATGTGCATACAGAGTCGTAAGATGTCCTAAGTTGACGTACGATGTTCAAAGGACTGCGACGATTTCATTAGGTTTATTATGGAGTTTTAAGGTTTCGTACGTTGTTGTTAGGTGTTCTTAGGAATTTTAAGGCGTCCTAAGTTATACTAACGTGCTTTTCAAGGTGCTAATGTGCATACAGAGTCGTAAGATGTCCTAAGTTGTCGTACGATGTTCAAAGGACTTCGACGATTTCATTAGGTTTATTATGAAGTTTTAAGGTTTCGAACGGTGTTGTTAGGTGTTCATAGGAGTTTTAAGGCATCCTAAGTTATACGAACGTGCTTTTCAAGGTGCTAATGTGCACACATTGTCGTAAGATGTCCTAAGTTGTCGTGCGATGTTCTAAGGACTCGTACGAATTCATTAGGTGTATTATGGAGTTTTAAGTTTACGTACGGTACTGTAAGGTGTTGTTAGGAGTTGTGTGGCGTTGTACGTTATACCAACATGTTTTTCATGGTGCTAAAATGTCATACAAAGCAGTAAGATATTCTAAGTTGTCGTACGATGTTTAAATGACTCAGAGGAATTTATTAGCTTTATTATGGAGTTTTAAGGTTTCGTACCGTGATGTAAGGTGTTCATAGGAGTTTTAAGGCGTCCTAAGTTATACTAACGTGCTTTTGAAGGTGTAATGTGCATACAGAGTCGTAAGATGTCCTAAGTTGTCGTATGATGTTCAAAGGACTTTGACGATTTCATTAGGTTTATTATGGAGTTTTAAGGTTTCGTACGTTGTTGTTAGGTGTTTTTAGGAGTTTTAGGGCGTCCTAAGTTATACTAACATGCTTTTCAAGGTGTATTGTGCATACAGAGTCGTAAGATGTCCTAAGTTGTCATACCATGTTCAAAGGACTTCGACGATTTCATTAGGTTTATTATGGAGTTTTTAAGTTTCGTACGATGTTGTTAGGTGTTCTAATGAGTTTTAAGGCGTCCTAAGTTATACGAAAGTGATTTTCAAGGTGCTAATGTGCATACAGAGTCGTAAGAGCGATGTTTTAAGGACTCGGACGAATTCATTAGGTGTATTATGGAGTTTTAAGTTTATGTACGGTACTGTAAGGTGTAGTTATGAGTTGTGTGGTGGTCTACATTATACCAACATGCTTTTCAAGGTGCTAATGTGGCATACAAATCCGTAAGATTTTCTAAGTTGTCGTACGATGTTTAAATGACTCGGAGGAATTTATTAGCTTTATTATGGAGTTTTAAGGTTTCGTACCGTGATGTAAGGTGTTCTTAGGAGTTTTAAGGCGTCCTAAGTTATACGAACGTGCTTTTCAAGGTGCTAATGTGCATACAGAGTCGTAAGATGTCCTAAGTTGACGTACGATGTTCAAACGACTTCGACGATTTCATTAGGTTTATTATGGAGATTTAAGGTTTCGTACAGTGTTGTTAGGTGTTCTTAGGAGTTTTAAGGCGTCCTAAGTTATGCTAACGTGCTTTTCAAGGTGCTAATGTGCATACAGAGTCGTAAGATGTCCTAAGTTGCCGTGCGATGTTCTAAGGACTCAGACAAATTCTTTAGGTGTATTATGGAGTTTTAAGTTTACGTACGGTACTATAAGGTGTTGTTAGGAGTTGTGTGGCATTGTACATTATACCAACATGCTTTTCAAGGTGCGAATGTGGCATACAGAGCTGTAAGATATTCTAAGTTGTTGTACGATGTTTAAATGACTCGAAGGAATTTATTAGCTTTATTATGGAGTTTTAAGGTTTCGAACCGTGATGTAAGGTGTTCTTAGAAGTTTTAAGGCGTCCTAAGCTATACGAACGTGCTTTTCAAGGTGCTAATGTGCATACAGAGTCGTAAGATGTCCTAAGTTGAGGTAAGATGTTCAAAGGACTGCGACGATTTCATTAGGTTTATTATGGAGTTTTAAGGTTTCGTACGTTGTTGTTAGGTGTTCTTAGGAATTTTAAGGCGTCCTAAGTTATACTAACGTGCTTTTCAAGGTGCTAATGTGCATACAGAGTCGTAAGATGTCCTAAGTTGTCGTACGATGTTCAAAGGACTTCGACGATTTCATTAGGTTTATTATGAAGTTTTAAGGTTTCGAACGGTGTTGTTAGGTGTTCATAGGAGTTTTAAGGCATCCTAAGTTATACGAACGTGCTTTTCAAGGTGCTAATGTGCACACATTGTCGTAAGATGTCCTAAGTTGTCGTGCGATGTTCTAAGGACTCGTACGAATTCATTAGGTGTATTATGGAGTTTTAAGTTTACGTACGGTACTGTAAGGTGTTGTTAGGAGTTGTGTGGCGTTGTACGTTATACCAACATGTTTTTCATGGTGCTAAAATGTCATACAAAGCAGTAAGATATTCTAAGTTGTCGTACGATGTTTAAATGACTCAGAGGAATTTATTAGCTTTATTATGGAGTTTTAAGGTTTCGTACCGTGATGTAAGGTGTTCATAGGAGTTTTAAGGCGTCCTAAGTTATACTAACGTGCTTTTGAAGGTGTAATGTGCATACAGAGTCGTAAGATGTCCTAAGTTGTCGTATGATGTTCAAAGGACTTTGACGATTTCATTAGGTTTATTATGGAGTTTTAAGGTTTCGTACGTTGTTGTTAGGTGTTTTTAGAAGTTTTGGGGCGTCCTAAGTTATACTAACGTGCTTTTCAAGGTGTATTGTGCATACAGAGTCGTAAGATGTCCTAAGTTGTCATACCATGTTCAAAGGACTTCGACGATTTCATTAGGTTTATTATGGAGTTTTTAAGTTTCGTACGATGTTGTTAGGTGTTCTAATGAGTTTTAAGGCGTCCTAAGTTATACGAAAGTGATTTTCAAGGTGCTAATGTGCATACAGAGTCGTAAGAGCGATGTTTTAAGGACTCGGACGAATTCATTAGGTGTATTATGGAGTTTTAAGTTTATGTACGGTACTGTAAGGTGTAGTTATGAGTTGTGTGGTGGTCTACATTATACCAACATGCTTTTCAAGGTGCTAATGTGGCATACAAATCCGTAAGATTTTCTAAGTTGTCGTACGATGTTTAAATGACTCGGAGGAATTTATTAGCTTTATTATGGAGTTTTAAGGTTTCGTACCGTGATGTAAGGTGTTCTTAGGAGTTTTAAGGCGTCCTAAGTTATACGAACGTGCTTTTCAAGGTGCTAATGTGCATACAGAGTCGTAAGATGTCCTAAGTTGATGTACGATGTTCAAAGGACTTCGACGATTTCATTAGGTTTATTATGGAGATTTAAGGTTTCGTACGGTGTTGTTAGGTGTTCTTAGGAGTTTTAAGGCGTACTAAGTTATGCTAACGTGCTTTTCAAGGTGCTAATGTGCATACAGAGTCGTAAGATGTCCTAAGTTGTCGTGCGATGTTCTAATGACTCAGACAAATTCATTAGGTGTATTATGGAGTTTTAAGTTTACGTACGGTACTATAAGGTGTTGTTAGGAGTTGTGTGGCATTGTACATTATACCAACATGCTTTTCAAGGTGCGAATGTGGCATACAGAGCTGTAAGATATTCTAAGTTGTTGTACGATGTTTAAATGACTCGGAGGAATTTATTAGCTTTATTATGGAGTTTTAAGGTTTCGAACCGTGATGTAAGGTGTTCTTAGGAGTTTTAAGGCGTCCTAAGTTATACGAACGTGCTATTCAAGGTGCTAATGTGCATACAGAGTCGTAAGATGTCCTAAGTTGACGTACGATGTTCAAAGGACTGCGACGATTTCATTAGGTTTATTATGGAGTTTTAAGGTTTCGTACGTTGTTGTTAGGTGTTCTTAGGAATTTTAAGGCGTCCTAAGTTATACTAACGTGCTTTTCAAGGTGCTAATGTGCATACAGAGTCGTAAGATGTCCTAAGTTGTCGTACGATGTTCAAAGGACTTCGACGATTTCATTAGGTTTATTATGAAGTTTTAAGGTTTCGAACGGTGTTGTTAGGTGTTCATAGGAGTTTTAAGGCATCCTAAGTTATACGAACGTGCTTTTCAAGGTGCTAATGTGCATACAGAGTCGTAAGATGTCCTAAGTTGTCTTGCGATGTTCTAAGGACTCGTACGAATTCATTAGGTGTATTATGGAGTTTTAAGTTTACGTACGGTACTGTAAGGTGTTGTTAGGAGTTGTGTGGTGTTGTACATTATACCAACATGCTTTTCAAGATGCGAATGTGGCATACAGAGCCGTAAAATATTCTAAGTTGCCGTACGATGTTTAAATGACTCGGAGGAATTTATTAGCTTTATTATGTAGTTTTAAGGTTTCGTACCGTAATGTAAGGTGTTCTTAGGAGTTTTAAAGCATCCTAAGTTATACTAACGTGCTTTTGAAGGTGTAATGTGCATACAGAGTCGTAAGATGTCCTATGTTGTCGTATGATGTTCAAAGGACTTCGACAATTTCATTAGGTTTATTATGGAGTTTTAAAGTTTCGTACGTTGTTGTTAGGTGTTCTTAGGAGTTTTAAGGCGTCCAAAGTTATACTAACGTGCTTTTCAAGGTGCTAATGTGCATATAGAGTCGTAAGATGTCCTAAGTTGTCGTGCTATGTTCTAAGGGCTCGAACGAATTCATTAGGTGTACTATCGAGTTTTAAGTTTACGTACGGTACTGTAAGGTGTTGTTAGGAGGTGTGTGGCGTTGTACATTATACCAACATGCTTTTCAAGGTGCGAATGTGGCATACAGAGCCGTAAGATATTCTAAGTTGTCGTACGATGTTTAAATGACTCGGAGGAATTTATTAGATTTATTTTGGAGTTTTAAGGTTTCGTATAGTGATGTAAGGTGTTCTTAGGAATTTTAAGGCGTCCTAAGTTATACTAACGTGCTTTTCAAGGTGTAATGTGCATACATAGTCGTAAGATGTCCGAAGTTGTCGTATGATGTTCAAAGGACTTCGACGATTTCATTAGGTTTATTATGGAGTTTTAAGGTTTCGTACGGTGTTGTTTGGTGATCTTAGAAGTTTTAAGGTGTCCTAAGTTATACGAAAGTGATTTTCAAGGTGATAATGGGCAGACAGAGTCGTAAGAGCGATGTTCTAAGGACTCGGACGTATTCATTAGGTGTATTATGGAGTTTTAAGTTTACGTACGGTACTGTAAGATGTAGTTAGGAGTTGTGTGGTGTTGTACATTATACCAACATGCTTTTCAAGGTGCTAATGTTGCATACAAATACGTAAGATATTCTAAGTTGTCATACGATGTTTAAATGACTCGGAGGAATTTATTAGCTTTATTATAGAGTTTTAAGGTTTCGTACCATGATGTAAGGTGTTCTTAGGAGTTTTAAGGCGTCCTAAGTTATACGAACGTGCTTTTCAAGGTGCTAATGTGCATACAGAGCGTAAGATGTCCTAAGTTGACGTACGATGTTCAAAGGACTTCGACGATTTCTTAGGTTTATTATGGAGTTTTAAGGTTTCGTACGGTGTTGTTAGGTGTTCTTAGGAGTTTTAAGGCATCCTAAGTTATACTAACATGCTTTTCAAGGTGCTAATGTGCATACAGAGTCGTAAGATGTCCTAAGTTGTTGTGCGATGTTCTAAGGACTCGGACGAATTCATTAGGTGTATTATGGAGTTTTAAGTTTACGTACGGTTCTGTAAGATGTAGTTAGGAGTTGTGTGGCGTTGTACATTATACCAACATGCTTTTCAAGGTGCTAATGTTGCATACAATTATGTAAAATTTTCTAAGTTGTCATACGATATTTAAATGACTCGGAGGAATTTATTAGCTTTATTATGGAGTTTTAAGGATTCGTACCGTGATGTAAGGTGTTCTTAGGAGTTTTAAGGCGTCCTAACTTATACGAACATGCTTTTCAAGGTGCTAATGTGCATACAGAGTCGTAAGATGTCCTAAGTTGTCGTACGATGTTCAAAGGTCTTCGACGATTTCATTAGGTTTATTAAGGAGTTTAAAGGTTTCGAACGGTGTTGTTAGGTGTTCATAGGAGTTTTAAGGCGTCCAAAGTTATACGAACGTGCTTTTCAAGGTGCTAATGTGCATACAGAGTCGTAAGATGTCCTAAATTGTCGTGCGATGTTCTAAGGACTCGGACGAATTCATTAGGTGTATTATGGAGTTTTAAGTTTAAGTACTGTACTGTAAGGTGTTGTTAGGAGTTGTGTGGTGTTGTACATTATACCAACATGCTTTTCATGGTGCTAAAATGTCATACAAAGCCGTAAGATATTCTAAGTTGTCGTACGATGTTCTAAGGACTCGGACGAATTCATTAGGTGTATTATGGAGTTTTAAGTTTACGTACGGTACTGTAAGGTGTTGTTAGGAGTTGTGAGGTGTTGTACATTATACCAACATGCTTTTCATGGTGCTAAAATGTCATACAAAACGTAAGATATTCTAAGTTGTCGTACGATGTTTAAATGACTCAGAAGAATTTATTAGCTTTATTATGGAGTTTTAAGGTTTCGTGCCGTGATGTAAGGTGTTCATAGGAGTTTTAAGGCGTCCTAAGTTATACTAACGTGCTTTTCAAGGTGTAATGTGCATACATAGTCGTAAGATGTCCGAAGTTGTCGTATGATGTTCAAAGGACTTCGACGATTTCATTAGGTTTATTATGGAGTTTTAAGGTTTCGTACGGTGTTGTTTGGTGTTCTTAGAAGTTTTAAGGTGTCCTAAGTTATACGAAAGTGATTTTCAAGGTGCTAATGGGCATACAGAGTCGTAGGAGCGATGTTCTAAGGACTCGGACGAATTCATTAGGTGTATTATGGAGTTTTAAGTTTACGTACGGTACTGTAAGATGTAGTTAGGAGTTGTGTGGCGTTGTACATTATACCAACATGCTTTTCAAGGTGCTAATGTTGCATACAATTACGTAGAATATTCTAAGTTGTCATACGATATTTAAATGACTCGGAGAAATTTATTAGCTTTATTATGGAGTTTTAAGGTTTCGTACCGTGATGTAAGGTGCTCTTAGGAGTTTTAAGGCGTCCTAACTTATACGAACGTGCTTTTCAAGGTGCTAATGTGCATACAGAGTCGTAAAATGTCCTAAGTTGTCGTACGATGTTCAAAGGTCTTCGACGATTTCATTAGGTTTATTAAGGAGTTTAAAGGTTTCGAACGGTGTTGTTAGGTGTTCATAGGAGTTTTAAGGCGTCCAAAGTTATACGAACGTGCTTTTCAAGGTGCTAATGTGCATACAGAGTCGTAAGATGTCCTAAATTGTCGTGCGATGTTCTAAGGACTCGGACGAATTCATTAGGTGTATTATGGAGTTTTAAGTTTAAGTACTGTACTGTAAGGTGTTGTTAGGAGTTGTGTGGTGTTGTACATTATACCAACATGCTTTTCATGGTGCTAAAATGTCATACAAAGCCGTAAGATATTCTAAGTTGTCGTACGATGTTTAAATGACCCAGAGGAATTTATTAGCTTTATTATGGAGCTTTAAGGTTTCGTAGCGTGATGTAAGGTGTTCATAGGAGTTTTAAGGCGTCCTAAGTTATACTAACGTGCTTTTCAGGTGTAATGTGCATACATAGTCGTAAGATGTCCGAAGTTGTCGTATGATGTTCAAAGGACTTCGACGATTTCATTAGGTTTATTATGGAGTTTTAAGGTTTCGCACGGTGTTGTTTGGTGTTCTTAGAAGTTTTAAGGTGTCCTAAGTTATACGAAAGTGATTTTCAAGGTGCTAATGGGCATACATAGTCGTAAGAGCGATGTTCTAAGGACTCAGACAAATTCATTAGGTGTATTATGGAGTTTTAAGTTTACGTACGGTACTGTAAGGTGTTGTTAGGAGGTGTGTGGCGTTGTACATTATACCAACATGCTTTTCAAGGTGCGAATGTGGCATACAGAGCCGTAAGATATTCTAAGTTGATGTACGATGTTTAAATGACTCGGAGGAATTTATTAGCTTTATTATAGAGTTTTAAGGTTTCGTACCGTGATGTAAGGTGTTCTTAGGAGTTTTAAGGCGTCCTAACTTATACGAACGTGCTTTTCAAGGTGCTAATGTGCATACAGAGTCGTAAGATGTCCTAAGTTGACGAACGTGCTTTTCAAGGCGTCCTAAGTACGATGTTGTAAGGACTTCGACGATTTCATTAGGTTTATTATGGAGTTTTAAGGTTTCGTACGGTGTTGTTAGGTGTTGTTAGGAGTTTTAAGGCGTCCTAAGTTATACTAACGTGCTTTTCAAGGTGCTAATATGCATACAGAGTCGTAAGATGTCCTAAGTTGTCGTGCGATGTTCTAAGGACTCGGACGAATTCGTTAGGTGTATTATGGAGTTTTAAGTTTACGTACGGTACTGTAAGGTGTTGTTAGGAGTTGTGTGGTGTCGTACATTATACCAACATGCTTTTCAAGATGAGAATGTGGCATACAGAGCCGTAAGATATTCTAAGTTGCCGTACGATGTTTAAATGACTCTGAGGAATTTATTAGCTTTATTATGGAGGTTTAAGGTTTCGAACGGTGTTGTTAGGTGTTCTTAGGAGTTTTAAGGCGTCCAAAGTTATACAAACGTGCTTTTCAAGGTGCTAATGTGCATACAGAGTCGTAAGATGTCCTAAGTTGTCGTACGATGTTCGAAGGACTTCGACGATTTCATTAGGTTTATTATTGAGTTTTAACGTTTCGTACGGTGTTGTTAGGTGTTCTTAGGAGTTTTAAGGCGTCCTAAGTTATACGAAAGTGCTATTCAAGGTGCTAATGTGCATACAAAGTCGTAAGATATCCTAAGTTGTCGTGCTATGTTCTAAGGACTCGGATGAATTCATTAGGTGTATTCTGGAGTTTTAAGTTTACCTACGGAACTTTAAAGTGTTGTTAGGAGTTGTGTGGCGTTGTACATTATACCAACATGCTTTTCAAGGTGCGAATGTGGCTTACAGAGCCGTAAGATATTCTAAGTTGTCGTTCGATGTTTAAATGACTCGGAGGAATTTATTAGCTTTATTATGGAGTCTTAAGGTTTCGAACTAAGTTGCTAGGTGTTCTTAGGAGTTTTAAGGCGTCCTAAGTTATACGAACGTGCTTTTCAAGGTGCTAATGTGCATACAGAGTCCTAAGATGTCCTAGGTTGTCGTGCGATGTTCTAAGGACTCAGACGAATTCATTAGGTGTATTATGGAGTTTTAAGTTTACTTACGGTACTGTAAAGTGTTGTTAGGAGTTGTGTGGCGTTGTACATTATACCAACATGCTTTTCAAGGTGCGAATGTGACATACAGAGTCGTAAGATATTCTAAGTTGCCGTACGATGTTTAAATGACTCGGAGGAATTTATTAGCTTTATTATGGAGTTTTAAGGTTTCAAACGGTGTTGTTAGGTGTTCTTAGGAGTTTTAAGGCGTCCTAAGTTATACGAACGTGCTTTTCAAGGTGCTAATGTGCATACAGAGTCGTAAGATGTCCTAAGTTGTCGAACGATGTTCAAAGGACTTCGACGATTTCAATAGGTTTATTATGGAGTTTTAAGATTTCGTACGGTGTTGTTAGGTGTTCTTAGGAGTTTTAGGGCGTCCTAAGTTATACGAACGTGCTTTTCAAGGTGCTAATGTGCATACAGAATCGTATACCAACATGCTTTTAAAGATGCGAATGTGGCATACAGAGCCGTAAGATAATCTAAGTTGCCGTACGATGTTTAAATGACTCGGAGGAATTTATTAGCTTTATTATGGAGTTTTAAGGTTTCGAACGGTGTTGTTAGGTGTTCTTAGGAGTTTTAAGGCGTCCTAAATTATACGAACGTGCTTTTCAAGGTGCTAATGTGCATACAGAGTCGTAAGATGTCCTAAGTTGTCGTACGATGTTCAAAGGACTTCGACGATTTCATTAGGTTTATTATGGAGTTTTAAGGTTTCGTACGGTGTTGTTAGGTGCTCTTAGGAGTTTTAAGGCGTCCTAAGTTATACGAACGTGCTTTTCAAGGTGCTAATGTGCATACAGATTCGTAAGATGTCCTAAGTTGTCGTGCGATGTTCTAAGGACTCGGACGAATTCATTAGGTGTATTATGGAGTTTTAAGTTTATGTACGGTACTGTAAGGTGTCGTTAGGAGTTGTGTGGCGTTGTACATTATACCAACATGCTTTTCAAAGTGCTAATGTAGCATACAAATCCGTAAGATATTCTAAGTTGTCGTATGATGTTTAAAGGACTTCGACGATTTCATTAGGTTTATTATGGAGTTTTAAGGTTTCGTACGGTGTTGTTAGGTGTTCTTAGGAGTTTTAAGGAGTCCTAAGTTATACGAATGTGATTTTCAAGGTGCTAATGTGCATACAGAGTCGTAAGATGTCCTAGGTTATCGTGCGATATTCTAAGGACTCGGACGAATTCGTTAGGTGTATTATGGAGTTTTAAGTTTACGTACGGTACTGTAAGGTGTTGTTAGGAGTTGTGTGGTGTTCTACATTATACCAACATGCTTTTCAAGATGCGAATGTGGCATACAGAGCCGTAAGATATTCTAAGTTGTGGAGAGATATTATTTCCTTGGCATGGGCGATTACGGCGATTAGGGTTTCCTTGGCAAAGTTACGATCGTTTTCGATTATTTCCTGATCGTTTGGTCCTGTGTTTGTGTTTCTGATCTTAATTGAGTGTGTGTAATCTTGTGTAACAATCCTGTGATCGCTTTGTGTGGTACGAGCATTGTTAGCAAGGGCAGCCGCTTCTTTTAGGGTTATTAACATTTCTGTTTTGTTCTTCATCGGTCGAAAACTTGTCTGTAATCTTGAATCTCTGATTGCTTACTGGGTCTGAGATTAATCGTGCCTAGTTTGTATTAGGTTAGCTTGATTGATTCGAATCCTATTAACCTTTTAAGGTGTTTGAGGTTACAGTTCAGGTTTGCTGGTGTCGTCTGATCTCTCTTCACGTATGCATGGTCTAAAGCTATCGAATATGGTGAAGAATAAAGTGGGTAGTGTTGAAATTTTACCTCGTCGTGGTACCTGGAATAATAAAGCTGATGTGCCCAGGTCAATTGCTATTCACAAGGCTAGAAATGGTGACCCGGCAAAGAGTACTCATTTGGCTAAGGAAAATGACCTTGACACGGCTATACATGTTCACACGGCTAGTAACAATGACCCGGCTAAACATGGTGACACGGCTAGAAATGTTGACACGGCTAGTAATAATGACCCAGCTATACATGTTGCAACTGCTAGTACTATTGACCCGGCTATACATGTTCACACGGCTAGTAACATTGACCCGGCTAAACATGGTGACATGGCTAGAAATGTTGACACGGCTAGGTGTATTGAAACGGCTATGAAAGTTGATAGACTTGACACGGCTAGAGTTATTGACATGACTAAGAATGACTCGTCTACTGTGTATACGGATAATGGTGGTAGTTTTGAGTCATCCAAGATTGAAAAGACTAGTACTGCTGCTCATGCGAGTAACACTGTTCATTCCTATGCTGATATGGCTAAAAAATCTGGAACTGATTCGGATACTTTGGGAACGAAACTTAATTTTAGGTATATGGTGAATGCCGAATCGAAACAGGGATTTGATGTTGTGCTTCCAAAGGACTCAATTCGGGCAGTTTGTAATAAACTGAGTTTACGTTGTATGGGTACTTTCTGGGGGATAGGATGGCGTACCATGTAGTTGACTATTATGTTCGTATGAATTGGAAAAAATATGGTCTCCAGAAGTCTATGATGAATGCGAATGGGTTTTTCTTCTTCAAGTTTAATGACAAGAAAGGTATGATGGATGTTCTGGAAGGTGGCCCTTGGTTGATTCGAAATAAACCGATTATTCTTAATGTTTGGTCTCCATCCTCAAAGCTCCATAAGGATGACATTAAGACGGTGTCGGTTTGGGTAAAGTTACATGATGTTCCCTTAGTGGCTTACACGGATGTAGGTTTGAGCCTATTAGTCTCACAAATTGGTACTCCTAGGTTGCTTGACTCGTTTACTACTTCGATGTGTACTAATGCTTGGGGAAGAAGTAGTTTTGCTAGAGCTCTTGTTGAAATATCAGCTGACATGGAATTTAAGGAAGAGATTACTATTGCAGTTCCTGATCTGGAGGGTGAGGGATTGTTAGGGTTATTTTCTAGTTAAGATTTACTTTGTATTTTGTTTATATGTTTGTATATAGTTTAGGGTCTATTTTGATATATTCCTTAAACTTGTATTTTGTTGCTTTAAGCATGTAGTGAGAGGGGTGAGGAGAGAGGCTAGATCACTATTACACGTTAGAGAGAGAATTAACTGTGTGTGATTTATTTCTCCTGCACTTGTACTATAGATTTGCTTTAATCATCAATATACAAAGAGAATTATTAGTATGAATTGTGTTTGTGATTGAACTGTTTGTTTTGTGCGAATTATTCTGATCATTGTGAGTAATATTAACGATCCAATTGAACCTATCAATTGGTATCAGAGCCATTGGTATTGTGTTCTTCGTTGTTCTTAAGCAAAACACATCAATATTGCTCAAATATCATGATCTGAATGAATTGTTGCTGTTTTTAGTTGTGATTCATCAGCATAATCACTTCTAATTCACAACAATTGTGCAAATTCCATCAGATTATCATCAGATCTGAGGAATTAAGAAGATTGAAAAAGTTACTGTTCGATCAAATTTTGCTCAAATTCATCGAAAATTTGATAATGTTTTGGATTGATTGAGATTAGGGATTGATAATCGGACTATTTCACAGCTTGTGTGTGAATTTTGAACGAATTGGACAAGTTTTTGACAAAACCCAGAAAATTCTCATGGAGAAGATGATGAACAGTATGAAGTTGGTTGAAGATTAACTTGCCGGGTGATTAATTTGACTTAGACAATTTTCCTTGGACTTAGATTGAAGAACAATTAGGTCCTGTGCAGCCGTGTAAGGGAATTTGTGCTAGACGGGTAAAGAATTTGACGTGAAAAAGTGTTACTGTTCAGCCGGATCAACAACTGTTGTGCCGGGTGATACACTGTTACGCCGGGTGATTAAGAGATTTCAGCCGGGTAATCATCAACTGTGTAGCCGGGTGATTAACAACTGCCGTGTGATCGAGTACTGTTCAGCCGAGCAAACCTTTTTGCCGTGTAAAGATTCTGCCGGGTCAAGTTTATCTGCCGTGTGAAGTTTTTCTTGTTGTCGGGTAACTGTTCAGCCGGGTCAAGAACAAAATTTTTTTACAACTGTTGAGCCGTGTAACTGTTTAGCCGTGTAAAGATTTTTTCTCTGCCGGGTGAAGAACAAAGACACTGTTTAGCCGGGTGAAGAAGGATTTTCACTGTTCAGCCGTGTGACTCAATTTTTAGTTGTTTTAATTCTTGTTTTCTTATCTTGTCATTAATTACTTGTCTTTATTCTAGTATTTTAATCATTTCTTTTCAAAAATTAACAAAAACCAAAAATATTTTCTTTAAAAATTGTTAAAAAAAAAATGGCTCCTAATGATGATTCTGATAACCGTGTTCCTAGACTTGTTAATCGTGCAGATTTCAAGAATTGGACAATCAGACTGAGACATCACTTATGCTCCATTGACAATGACTTATGGAAGTCAATTGAAAAGGGTCCTCATATTCCAACTCAGACTGCTCCATTGACAATGACTTATGGAAGATGGTGATTTATTCGTTGGTGCGAGTTTTTATACTGATTCAGCATACTTTCCAAATTCACCAACTTATTCTCAACTTCAATCTCCACCAAGAAATCAAGTTCAAAGTCAGAATTTGAAGAATCAATCAGAAAATTAAAGTTCAAATGTTCAAGCTAAGGTGAAAGATGTAATGAACATTCTGTTGCAAGATGATGAGACCAAAACTGCTTTTACAGCGTTTATGGAAAGTTTTCAAGCATACCAAGGAAGTCACTTAAGTCAAATGGACGTGGTTCTTCAAGACTTATTTGAGATGGATCCAGTTGACGTTGAGGAAATGGATTTAAACTGGCAAATGGTAATGGTTGCATATAGAACGCAGAAGCATGCATATGTTAACCGAAGCTACAAGCCTCATGCAAACAAGACGGTTGGTTTTGACAAATCAAAGGCCAGATGCTTCAACTGTAATCAGTATGGTCATTTCTCAAGAGAATGCAAAGCTCCCAAGAATCAGAATTTCAATGACCAAGCTAGTTCAAGTAATCAAGGTCAAGGTCAAAGCTCACAACAGTCTTCAAGCTACCAAAGCAGAAATCAACGTTACTTTCAGAAACCATACCAAAGTCTTCCCATGCCGGAATTGAAGGACGAAGGAAAGAAACCAGAAGACCAAACAAAGGCACTGGTGGTCAGCGTAAAAGATGGTTATGATTGGAGCGCATATGCAGAACAATTTACGTCTGATCTTACATCAAGTCTGGCTCTGGTATGTGAAATTGAAGAAGACTGGTCTGAAGAAGGGGATGGAAAAATAATTGAAGATGTCAATGAAGATTCTGAAGATTATGACTGGAGTGCAAAGTCTGATCCTACTGAAGAAACTGAATCTGAAGTTGCGTTAATGGCTACATCCAGTGAGTCTTCATCTTCTACTGAACAACCAAAGGTTAGTAATGACTTACCCCCTAACTATGTTCCACTGCCCCTAGATGTGAAAGAAAGGTTATGTTCTGAACAATGCATTCAACAAGTAGAACATTATCGAACTCATTCATTTAAAATTGGTGATAAATTAAGTAAACATGAAAAACTTCATGAACAACTTAAAATTGATCATAAAATTTCTGATGAGAAGATTTTGTCACTTAAAGAATCATGGAACAAAACTTTAAAAGAATTGGAACTAGTAACAAAACAACTGGAAGAAATGACAAAGAACTTTGAACAAAAAAAGGTTGCTCATGCTGTCACGCAAGTTGAGTTGACAAAAGTGAAAAGTTGTAAAACAATGGTTAAACAACTCATAAGTGAAAGAGGTAACAAAACCAAAACCGGGTTGGGTTTTACTCATGAACCAATGCCAAATTCAATAACACAAACCTTACCGGAAAACTTTAATGAATTTGATCATTCACCTGAAAATGAACGAAAATTCAAAGAAATTCAAAGAAGTAAATCCGAGTCTGAAGGTTCTGAAGTGTTGATGGAAAGTTTGAAAGAAGAAGATGGTGTGACAACTGAAGCTGATGATGAAGCAAGCAACGAATCTGATAACAAGTTAGAGCCTGTTCTGATTCAACTTGTTGAGTATCCGGAACTGAATCCGAAGTCTGAAACAGTGAAGGATGAAGGTGAGTTTTCAGGATACAATGATCCTGACTATATCAAGTGGAAGAAAGAACAAAAGGCGCAAGTTGCTGATCAGTTGATCAAGAAGCAAGAAGTGAAAAAGACTGAAGTTTCAACTGCGAAGAAGCAGAAATCTAAAGCAATGACCAATCAATCTGAAACAAAAGAATCAAAAGGAAAAAGTGTCATAAAATCGAATGACAACACTAAAGCTCAAATTGTTAAACCTGTCAAGAAGAAAGTGACAAAAGGTAAAACAATTAAGTTTGTGTCTGCAGGAACGTTTGATTTAAATGGATCTTATGGTAAACCAATCAATTCTCCAATCAAATCTAACTCTGGTCTGAAAACAGGTTCAGGTCCTAAGTCTTCCGCTGTCAATGATAAGAGAATTGAATCTAAAAAGGTAACCAAAAAGGAAAATTTAAAATCGAACCAAAGTCCCATGCAATCAAAATCACAAATCAAGTCTCCACAAAAGAATCAAGTTAATCTAAAACCGAACAAAACTGATAATGAATCTCGAGTGGGTTCAACATCAAAAGTTAACAGTCGGCTCTTTAGGATTAGCAAGAAACATTGTGAGATATGTGATCGTTATAACCATGCAACTGCTGAATGTTTCTTTAACAGGTACTGCAGTTACTGTGACAAAAGAAATCATTCTTCAGAAGAATGTTTTTATAACAAATTCTGTGATATTTGTGAAAGAAGAAACCATGACACAAAGGATTGTTTCTTTCGAACAAACTCAACAAGAGAAATGACACCAATTTCAAATTTTCGAAGAAATCAGTCATTTGGTTTTCAAAATGTTAATCAAAGTCATTCTTCTGTTTTGAGAAGTTTCAATCGAAACAATTCTGGTTTAAACAATTTTGCATCAAGAAATATGCAGGTTAACAGTTTTAAACCAAGAGCTTTAATGGTAAGAAATCAAAAGTTTGAAAATAACCTTGATCCTAAGTTAGAGGAAAGGTTTATGGCTTTGAGAAGAAAGCAATCATTTCACGCCAATGGGCGAAACAGTTATCAGCATCAAAATCTCTTGAATGAAACAAATTTTCAAAATGTTCAATATCAACAAGTTACTATTACAGATAGATTCGGAAAACCCAAGACCGTGTGGGCCTGGGTTGACCAAACTAACTAAGTGAGTGTTGAATTGCAGGTACGCCCAAGAAGACCTATCAACTCATGGTTCGTTGATAGTGGGTGTAGCCGGCACATGACAGGCAACCATGCCTTGCTTCAGGATTTCAAGCTGAAAAATGGTACACACGTTGCATTTGGAGGTGATGCGGGTGATAAAATCACAGGAGAAGGAACTGTTTCGAATGGGGTCATTAGTTTTGATAAAGTCAACTACTGTGCACAGTTTTGATAAAGTGTATCTCAAATCTGTGATAAATCTTATTCAACTCTTTTTGATGATTCTTTCTGTTATATTCTTAAACCAGGTTTCAAGATTGACAATGAGTGGGTAGTGGTTAAAGCGCCTAGAGATCGTGATGTATACAAGTTGGATATGTCGCAGATTGATGCTGAAACCGAAACAACCTGTCTCATTGCACATGCTTCAAATGATGAGAGTCAGCTTTGGCATAGACGGCTGGGCCATTCAAACTTCAGAAACATGAACCGTTTGGTAACTGGAAATCACGCTGTGGGAATCCCATCGAAGAAATTCTCCACAACTGATCTCTGTCCAGCGTGTTTGAAGGGAAAACAGCATAGGATGTCTTTTAAGTCCAAGCAAGAAAACTCCATTTCAAAACCCTTGCAGATGCTACATATGGATCTTTTCGGACCAACAAATGTGCAAAGCATCGGAAAGAAGTCTTACTGTTTTGTCATTATTGACGATTTCACTAGATTTTCCTGGGTTTATTTTTTGCATGCTAAATCTGAAACAGCTGAATTATTAAAAGAATTTATCATCAAAGTTGAAAATCAATTGGAATGCAAAGTTAAAGTTTTAAGAAGTGATAATGGAACTGAATTTAAGAATGCTAATGTTGATTTATTTTGTGCAGAAAAAGGGATTGCTAGACAATTTAGTGCGCCAAGAACACCTCAACAAAACGGGGTTGCGGAACGGAAAAACCGGACACTGATTGAAGCAGCAAGATCCATGCTCGCAGATGCCAAAATCCCTATCACTTTTTGGGACGAAGCTATTGCTACTGCGTGTTTTGTACAAAATAGAACATTATTGGTTCAAGATAAACAGAAAACTTCTTATGAGTTGTTATTTGGAAGAAAACCAAATATTTCTTACTTGAAAGCATTTGGTTGTCCGGTATCGATTTTAAATTTGAATGATCATCTCGGGAAGTTTGAGTCAAAATCTGACGATGGATTTTTCCTAGGCTATTCGTCTGTTTCTAAAGCTTATCGGGTTTTTAATAGCAAAACAAATACTGTTATTGAAACTATTAACGTCAAGTTTTTAGAAAATTCGTTTCCGTTAGTGGCTCATGGTCTCGAATGGTTATTTGATTTAGATTCGTTATCGAAATCTTTCAATTCTAACTTATTTGATTTTTCAGGAAAAACAAACAAAGAATCAGGTGACTTGGGATGCTTTAGTGACGATTCTGATAATGACGAGGATGGAAATCTCAACTCAGAATATCCGTTCATGTCATTTCACAATTCTGATCATGTCAAATCCAGTCAAGATCCGGGTCCTTCTGGTTCTCATGAAGATCAAGAATCGAACAATCTTGAAGAAGATGTGAATCCGCAAGTTTCTCCTAATGATGGTGGATCTGTTCAGAATCAACCATCATCCGATCCGAATGTTGAAGTTGTTCCAGAATCTTTTGATTACTTCATAAATTCACCGGATCAAGTCCCGAATTTCACACCGCATACTTCGACCATACTACAAGATCTACCAAATCTGAATACTTCTAATCTGGAGAGTCAAGTGCAAGGAGGTGACATACCAATTCATCGAATTCACAAGAAACATCCTGTCTCTCAGATTATTGGACCGCTGAATCAGAGAACTACAAGAAGTCAGACTGAGCAAGCAAATGTCTGTCTTTATTCGTGTTTTCTATCTCAAGTGGTGCCAAAGAACATTTCAGAGGCGCTGCAAGATAACAGTTGGATTGAAGTCATGCAAGAGGAATTACTTCAGTTTCGCAAACAGGAAGTTTGGAAACTAGTGGACTTACCTGAAGGAGAGAATGCTATCGGTACAAGATGGTTGTACAAAAACAAGCCAGACGAACGTGGCATTGTAGTGAGAAACAAAGCGAGACTCATTGCACAGGGATACACTCAGGAAGAAGGCATTGATTATGAAGAGGTGTTTGCTCCGGTCGCAAGACTTGAAGCCATACGCGTTTTTCTTGCATATGCTTCCTTCATGAAGTTTAAAGTATTCCAAATGGACGTTAAAGGTGCTTTCCTGTATGGACCTATTACAGATGATGTTTATGTCAGACAGCCTCCGGGTTTTGAAGATCCTGACTATCCTCATCGTGTATACAAGTTGAGTAAAGCTCTATATGGTCTACACCAAGCTCCAAGAATCTGGTATGAGACATTATCCAAGCATTTACTAGAACATGGATTTACAAGAGGTCAGATTGATCCAACTTTGTTTATGAAGAGGGAGAATGACGATTTGTTGTGCGTTCAAGTATATGTGGACGATATTATCTTCGGATCAACAAGTGCGTCAATGTGCAAAGAATTTGAAGAAATCATGAAGTCTAGATTCCAGATGAGTTCAATGGGGGAGATTAATTTCTTTCTTGGATTACAAGTGAAACAATCAGCTGACGGAATTTTCATCAATCAATCAAAATTTGTTGAGAAGTTGTTGAAAAAGTTCAAGATGCAAGATTGTCAGACAATTCGAACTCCATCTGATGTGAACTGCAAGATTCAACCTGATCCAAAGGGCAAAGCAGTTGATCAAACACTATACAGATCAATGATCGGTTCTCTGATGTACCTTACTGCATCAAGACCAGACATCATGTACGCTGTGTGTGTATGCGCCAGATACCAGTCTGATCCGAAAGAGTCGCACCTTGTTGCTGTGAAGCGTATATTCAGATATCTTAAAGGGAAACCAAATCTTGGGTTATGGTATCCTTACGAAGGAAATTTTGAATTATATAGCTATTCTGACAGTGATTTTGGTGGTTGTGCTCTTGACAGGAAATCGACTACTGGTGGATGTCAATTTCTGGGTCCTAGGCTTGTCTCTTGGCAATGCAAGAAGCAGACCAATGTTTCTGTATCCACAGCTGAAGCAGAGTATATCGCTGCATCTGCAGGATGTTCTCAGGTTTTGTGGTTACAAAATCAGTTGCTTGACTACGGGTTTAACTTTCTAAAAACTCCTATTTACATAGACAATACTGCTGCTATGTTTATTACTGCTAATCCTGTTCAACACTCAAAAACCAAACATATCGAAATTCGATATCATTTTTAAGAGACAACTCTGAAAAGGGTTTAATAATTTTGATTAAGGTTCATACCGACAAACAACTGGCAGATCTTTTCACAAAATCTTTTTTGTCAGGCCGGTTTGAATTCTTAATTCAATCCATAGGATTAATCAATCATGATTGATTCTATTTTTCGTAAAAACAAACAAAAATCAGAAAAATATAAAGCCAAAAATATAATAAGTTGATGTCATATATTGTTTCCGTTGTCTTTTATTTTATGTTTTGCATTGTGTGTGTGCATGAAAAAGAAAAACAAAAACAAAATATAAATGCAAAAAGAAAAGAAAATATCATGTCATAAGAATCTATATTGCACAAAGTGAGAAATGATAGTTACACTAGACATTATTTGTTACATCATTTTTAAATAAAGACTGATGAATGTTAATTGATGTGCTAGACAGCTCAGGCAATTAGACTGAAAAAGTAAGTTGATTGTTGACAAACATAAACTTAATGATCTTTGTGTTAAGTTCCATTGTTATACATGTCTAGATATATATCTTTTGATACATTGCTTGTGATGATAGTTGTGCATGATCGGGTAACGATGTAGTCTATTCAGTGTGATGAACCGCATCGTGAGCTTCTTTGTTGTGGTACCCACAGACCTGAAGTCTCACACGAAGTCTCTTTTGAGCTTCAAGATGCAGCAAAAGATTCCAAAATGGAACAAAAAGAGTCCCAAATGTGGACCAACACCAAACAAAATTCCAAAAAGGAATTCAGAAGATTCCCAAGGGGAACAATAGGAAAGAAAAATTCCCAAAGATGGAATTAAAAAGAAGTCCCAAAGTGGACCAAATTCGAATAGAACCCAGATTCCACACTGTGTATGACTGTAAGTGACCAAGTTGTGTACAATATGCATTCAGGTAGTGATTGATAAGGAAATATGTTGACATATGTATACATGTGGGTCACATAAGTCATTCTAATCGAACCTTAAATATCATCATGATACTGAAAAAGTAAGTGTGTCAATTCGAGCTAATTGGTATGTTCTCATATCATCACTCAATCAAGCATAAGTCAAATGTCTATTCAAAACTTGCAAAACATGTTCAGATAATGTGTGGTATGATCTCACTGCGATATTTTGATTCATTGCATTGCATATGTCTTTAATTTAATGTGTGTGCTTTGTGTATGCAGGCATATGGAATCTTTATTGACACATCAACATCCTTGTTAAACTTAAAAATTTTCAAGAAATTTCAAGTTTAGGGGGAGAATAAATTGAAGAAAAATATCTATACAAAAATCCAAAAATATTGTTGAATAAGTGTGTTTTGAATGAACAAGATTATGTGGTATGAAAAGCAAAGGTATTGGATATGTGTTAAAAACAAACCCAAGGTCTTGTGAATTGTTTTTAGGAAACTGCTTCGGGATATAGAAAAATTGGTTGTGCAAAAACATTTTTTGAAAAAAAAAAAAAGGAAAATGAATTTAAATTGTATTAAATTTGGTGCCCTAAAATGTTGATTGATAATTAATGTGACAAATTCTTTTTAAGGATATCTTGTCTAATTAATGTGTCAAGAATGTTTGCAGGTGCAATAAATGCTGTTGAAAAAGTCAACAGACGAGAAAAGTGAAGAAAAATCGCAAAGTGTTATAGCCGGGCAAAGATATCAGATACAACTGTTCTGCCGGGTAATGAACATACTGTTCAGCCGGGTAATGTTGTGATGTTGATACAAGCCGGGTGATTGAGAAAAAGGTGAAGATATTATGACCACTGTACAGCCGGGCAAAGATCATGTCAAATACTGCCGGGTGAAGGTCATAGATATCTGCCGGGTGACAAGTGTTTACTATACAGCCGGGTAAAAGAGAAATCTTCTTGCCGTGTAAAGTGTATGATACTGTGTTGCCGGGTAATGAAGAAAAGCATGCCGGGTGATATTGAAGAAGAATGTTGCCGTGTAAAGAAGAATGCTGCCATGTGAAGAAGGCATGCCGGGTGATGAAGAAAGCAAGCCGGATGAAAGAAAAGCAACTGTGTTGCCGGGTGATGAAGAAAGGTTGCCGGGTGATGTTTTAAAGACTACTATTCTGCCGGGTGATGAATAAAACCCATCAGGTGTAGTTGTTCCTAACCTTTACCCGTCACTACAGTGACTTACCCGTCTCTACAGTGTTTGACCCGTCAAGTATGTTTCACATGTTGTGACTTGTCCAAACAGTACATGACCCGTCACAACAGTGCATGACACGGATCAACAGTGCATGACACGGATCAACAGTGCTTGACCCGGCAAAGCTTATTGGGCCTTTTTATGTTTACCCGCCCCTTTTGTTGACCCGGCACTTCATGTTTGACCTAAATTTGTGACGATATAAAAACCCGCCTCTTCACAAACACTTATCACTTTTCACATTCACTTTCAAGCAAATCCCTTGTACCTAAATTTTTTTGATTATCATATTCAGTCATTGTTGTGTAACAAGTGTAATCGACTGAATAAGGTATTGTACTTGTGATTTGTTCTTGATAAACCTGCAAATCGACCGATAAAATGAAAAACGATGATGAACAGTGTTTTGACCATTGAATCGACACTTTGATTGTGTGTGTTAAAACCTAAATCAAATGTTGTTTTAAGTGTAAAATCTGTCGATCATTAAGAATCTATCACTCATTTGCACCAAAACACCTTAAAACCAACTGAATCAATCAAAATTGTCATAACAGTCAAAATCGCCATTGTTGAACTTTGAAGCTCTTAAATGTTAAACATCAAAATGATGAAATGTTTGGTTAAAAATGACAAATCCTTGTTAAAACAAGAACTAAAACATGATAAACAACTTCATCATACAAATGTCAAAATTGTGCTTAAGTGTTAAACTGTTAAATTGAAAATTGTTGTATAATCATTAAAATTCAAAGTTGTTTTGATCAAAATGATGAAAATCAGTTTGTTAGATCAATTTAGGGTTAAAATGATTATGTGAATGCTTTTCTTCTTAACTTTTGTTCATACACTTATAAAATTTTGATATGCTTTTAATGAAGAATCTAACACATTTGTCTTGTTTATGTTTGTGTTTGTTTTGACAGATGGAGAATCTAAAGTTTGAGCCCAAACACAATTTGGTGGCATGTTTGGATGAATCTATCCCTGAAACTGATGGTTACAGAGATATGATCAAGTTTATCAAGAGGAGGAAATATGTATATGCTATGTGTGCCAAACCGGTCATATATGCAAGGCTGATTAAGAGTTTTTGGAGGACAGCAGAGGTTATCAGAGATGATCATGGTGTTGCTGTTGTTAGAGGAAATATTGCTGGTGATATGGTATTGACAGTGTCTGAAGAAGCAATCAGAACTGCCTTAAGGATTGATGAAGATGAAGTTGGTATGAATGATGAATTAACCATGGCAGAATGTCAATCGTGTTTTGTTAATATGGGTCATCCACCTGTATTTCCAAAGTCACAGTTTTACAGAGCAAAATTGGGAAAGAAGTTCAAGTTGCTATGTTATGTTGTTCAACAGTGCATGTCCAGGAGGAGTGCAGGTTTTGACAACTTCCCATCTGACATAGCTTCACCGATAGTTGCCATTGCAGAGAACAAACCATTCAACATGTCGAGATGGATTATGAATGGATTTGTGTTTAACTTGGTGAAAGGCAAGAGGTTTAAGTTTCTCATGTACCCGAGATTCTTACAACTGATGATTAATGTTGCCTATCCTATCATCAGAGCCGAAGGTTATTCTGGAGGTATCTTATATACTGAGGACATGAACGATCTATCTTACAGAAAGATGAGTATCGGGAATGTGCCTAATGTGGAGTTGTTTGACTATATGAGAGATATAGCCAACAATGAAGAAGATGTTGAAGGTATTTATCATCATATTTCGAATGGAGAGATTGTGAATCCAGTGGATCTTGTTGATAGAGAGATTGATGATAGTGATGATGGTAATGATGATGGTGGTGAAGATGCTGAATCTGAATCTGATTCAGAGGAGGCAGAGATTGTTGAAATGGCCGAACCAATGGATTTGGATATAGAGAATGTTGGAGTTATTGAACAAGCTGAAATAGAAGAACCTGTTGAGGTTGCTTCTGTTGTTGAAGAAGTAGTTGCTGAAATCCCAAAGGAGGTTACTGTTCAGTATGTCAGAAGAAAAAGATCAAAACCAGTAATAGAGCCTGTGATTGTAGAGCCTGAAGAGATTGATGTAATTCAGATTGCTCAGGAAGTAATTGCCGAAGCTGAAACTATGGCACAGATAGTTGAGGAAGCTGATGCTGGCATTGCTGATCCTATTCTTGTTGATATACCAACCACATCATTCCCTGCTGAAGAAAACATTGGACAAGGTTTGGAGTCTTCACCAAATTTTGTGTCAAGTGTTGAAGAAAATGAGAATGAGAAAAGAATTGCTGAGTTAGAGGAGATGGTACAAAAACTGTTAGAGGCAAATGAATTGTTGAAAGCCTCAAATGAGAGAAAAAGGAAAAGGTTAGATGAGTATTGGGATATTCATAATCAGAATTTGAAAACCTTCAAAAAGTTGGATGAGGATCATGTCAAGCTTGTTGATGAACATGTGAAATTGAAGGACGATTATGAAAAATTGAAAGAGGAGTATGAGACTCTGAAGTTCGATTATACGGATTTAAAGGCTGAATGCAATACTTTGGATGCAGAGAAAGAGATGTTGGAGAAATGGCTGGAGGAAACGAAACCGAAGAAATCTGGCTCATCATCTGATAACGATTTTTCAGATGAAGTAGTTGAAACAACTGAAGCAGCTCTAGTACCAAAAGTTTATCTGACCAGAGCACGAGGTACTACAAATGTTGGCATAAGGGTGGAATCTCCAATCATCATTCCCGATGAAGCTGTTGCTGAAACTGTCATCTCTGACAAAGCTGAGGGAAAAAGGAAGTTAGATGCTATTCCAGAGATTATGGGTGATGAAGGTAGTTCGAAAAAGGCAAAGATTGATGAGATAGTGCAGATTGAGCCGATTCAATCTGTAGCTGTAGTTGAAATGGCTGAGAGAGCTAAGGATGGTGATGAGACTATGACTGAAGCTGAAATTGCCAAAACAGTTCAGATTGAGCCGATTCAATCTAAATCTGTAGCTGACACTGAAGTAGTTGAGTTGACAGATAGTGAGAAGGAAGTTGGTTCTGAGGAAACAGTTCAGATTGAGCCGATTCAATCTGAAGCTGTTGATATGCCTGAAACTGTACCTGAAGTTGCAAGTCAGTTTGAGCCGGTTCAAACTGACAATGCACCTATGATTGAAGCTTTGGATGATTTAGACGATATAGAGTTTACTGAATCTGAAGATGAAGCTGAGCCAGTAACTAATGTAGTTGAAGAGATTCCGGATGATTTGGATCAAAGATTTGCATATCTTGAGAAAATGAAATACAATGTTGTGTTCTTGAATGGGTTGACTGTGAGCCAGATAAACGAAGAATATGAAAAGTGTATGATTGCCCAAGACAAAGCTGCTGCTGATAAGAAAGAGTTTGTCATTCAGATGGGTGAATGGACTCCAATGCAAGAAAGCCTGAACATAGAAGACTTGCCTCCAACTGAACTTTATCATCAAAATCCGGAAGAAATGTCGAGTACAGATATGCGAAGTTGGCTAAGCTCAAGGAACTATCCATATAGAACTTTGAAGAGGTTGAAATCTGAGTCACTGAGGAAGATTGTTACTAGTTTTATGAAGACGGAGAAAATGTACAACCGGATGTTTTATTTGGACTACAACAATCCTCAGTATTTCGAGCTGACAAAGAAATATAAAGTTCTTGGACCTAAAGAACTTCCGGTGATGGCTTTACCTGAAGATGCTCACAAGAAAAGGCACGAATTGATAGATATGTTTCCAAGCGAAGTTAAATCTTATAACATACCGATGGATGTTCGCGAATCATGGCATAAGTCAGCCACAGCAGGTGACGTGGTGAGGTCACTGCTGAGTAAAGGTCAGTCAATCGCTGAATTACTTGATTCGATGATTGTGCCAGAGAAGAATAAGAAGGTGAAGATAATTGCATGGAAATACGATGAAGTATTTGATGCTTTTATGATAAAAAGAGTTAATGGATTATGTGACGTATATCATTATTACTCAAGCATTTTCAAACTAGAAGTTCAAGATTTGAAAGAGCTGCACAAACTCAGGTTGATAAATCACACGCATGCTGAGCGTGGTGATAAATGTGCAATGCTTCTTGATGCCGGGATTGCTAGACCACCGAAGTATCTTGATTTCAGAGGCCAACAAGAAGATACTGCTTATGTGCAAGCCAAGAAAGAAAGAAAGAAGAAACGATTGGTTGTGACTGAAGATATGTATCTTGAAGAATTTTCAGATGAATATTTTGACAAGGTGACAAATCCTGGATTGAAGGTGATAGATGGTTCGCAAGTGACAAAGCCTATACTTAGAGTTTTCTATAATCAAGAAACCTTTGAGTTGAAGCTTGTTCGGAATTTGGATGATTGGGACAAAGACATGATTACACTGTTTAGTACTTTTGAGTTGAAGCTGCTACATCCGTCATACATAGACTTTTTGAGAAGCTACAGAATGGAGAAGTGTAAAGATGCACTTGCTGAAGCTGATAGGAAGTTGTTTGTTGTAATGATTGAAGTAATAGCTGCGGCAACTGAAAAGATACGAGTGAGAAAGGCATTGTTGAACTCTAATCTCGTGAGGGTTGATTTACCAGAGATAGAGTATATGAGAATATCTAGAAGAGGAACTTTGGAGGTGCAAGTCAAAGGACAAGAGATGCCGTTTGAATTTTATGCTAATATTGACTTTGCAGGTTTAAATCTGGATTCACTTAGACGCATGAATGCCTGCCCAATTTTGACAAATGAGTCCAAGCCGAGACAAGCCAAAATTGCTGAAAAGTTCGAGTCCTGTATAGAAGAAGCATTAAAGGAACAAGAAGAGTTCAAAGGAAAAGAGCTGCTGAATGTCAAAGATGAACCGGAAGATTGGTAGAAAGAGATTGATGCTGAACAAAGAAGAAAAAGATAGAAGATTTTGCTGAAGATTCAAAGATAAATCTTAGGGGGAGTACTGTTAGGGTTATTTTCTAGTTAAGATTTACTTTGTATTTTGTTTATATGTTTGTATATAGTTTAGGGTCTATTTTGATATATTCCTTAAACTTGTATTTTGTTGCTTTAAGCATGTAGTGAGAGGGGTGAGGAGAGAGGCTAGATCACTATTACACGTTAGAGAGAGAATTAACTGTGTGTGATTTATTTCTCCTGCACTTGTACTACAGATTTGCTTTAATCATCAATATACAAAGAGAATTATTAGTATGAATTGTGTTTGTGATTGAACTGTTTGTTTTGTGCGAATTATTCTGATCATTGTGAGTAATATTAACGATCCAATTGAACCTATCAGGGATTTGGGTCGGCTAAGGTGTCGGTGGAATATGAGTGGAAGCCTCCTAGATGCGGGAAGTGTTGTGTATTTGGTCATAATGAGGATGGATGTCCTCTACAGGTGAAGCAGGCCACCAAACCTAGTTCAAATGTGGATAGTGATGGTTTCAAGGAGGTGAAGAATAAAAAGACAGCAAAGAGGAACGGAATTCAAATTAAGAAAACGCAGTTTGAATATCGTCCAGTGGTTAAAAAAGATGGGAAAAATGATGTCAAAAAGATAGATAGTCGCAATGAAAATAGGATGAAGTTGAAGGAGCCAGTTGTGGATAATGTCGTGTCTGCTAATCCTTTTGGTGCCTTATTGGATGAAGTTGAGAACAACACGGGGGAGGATAGATTGGATGGTAACTTGGAGAATGGGATAAATCACCTGGATTCGGATTCGGATGTTGATGAAGTTCTTGATATGGATAGTGGTATGGCCAGGTTTGTGCAAAATGCTTCGCTAGGTGATATGAGTACTATTAAAGGGGCAAGCACTCCTTCTACATCAGGTATCAATGGTTAGTATGGCTGCGTGGAACATTAGGGGTTTGAACCGAGCCCCAAAACAGAAGGAGGTTCGTCAGGTTGTTAGAAGTTGAGTTTGTGTGCAATCTTGGAATCCCATGTGGAATTGGATAGACTAACGGGGGTTTGTAATAGTGTGTTTAAAAGGTGGGATTGGACGTCAAATGGAAATATGTGTTCGAAGGGGTCCAGGATCATTTTGGGATGGGATCCCCTCGTTATGGATGTTATGGTTCTTGCTCAATCGGATCAGGTTATGCATATTCAGATTTATTTTAAGCTTGATAAAAGGAGGTTGTTCTGCTCTGTTGTTTACGCTGCCAATTGTTCTGCTCTGTTGTTTATGCAGACATAGTATGGTGGTCAAGGGTGAGCCCTGGGTTATGATGGGGGACTTTAATTCGGCTTTATTTTCTCATGATTCATATGTTGGGTCGTCAAGTTCTACTATTGGCATGAGAGAGTTTATGGATTGTATTAACCAGGTTGAGATGATTGATGTTAACAGGTCTGGAATGCAATTCAATTGGAATCAAAAGCCCAAACAGGGTAAAGGGGTGTTCAAAAAGATTGATAGGGTTATGGCAAATGTTCGATTTACCGATATCTATCCTACGACTGGAGCTATTTTTCAACCGAATGGTATCTCCGACCATTCCCCTTGTGTCCTTAGAATCCCGGATGTGGAGCGTAGTAGCCCTCCTCCATTTCGATTTGCAAATTTCCTTACTTATAAACCGGAATTTAAGGATATTGTTGCTAAGGTCTGGGGTATGAATATTGGTGGGGTGCACCAGTTCAGAGTGGTTAAAAGGCTTAAACTTCTTAAATCTCCTTTAAGGGGCTTATTATACATGCAGGGAAACCTTCACTCTAAGGTTGAAGCCATTCGAACTCAACTTAATCAGATTCAACGATTGATTGATGATGACCCCATGAACCTGGAGTTATGTTCTCAGGAGTCTAAACTTCTTGCTTCATTTAATGAGGCAAGCCTTGATGAAGAAAGATTCTTGAAGCAGAAAGCGAAGGTGCATTGGCTGGCTGAGGGGGATGCTAATACTAAGTATTTCCATAACACTCTGAAGTGCAGAAACCATAGAGCTCGGATAGACGTCATTACTGATAGCAATGGAAGTCTGCATGAAGGGAAGGCGGTTCCCAAGGCGTTTGTTGATCATTATGTGGGGTTTCTGGGAAAGGAGGATATTCCTATTATCCCCATAACTCCGGAGTTGTTTGATGTCCGGATTGATCACGCTGTGGCTGTTGATATGATTCGAGAGGTTACGGTGGATGAGATCAAAAGGACCATGTTTGCTTTTGGTGATGATAAAGCTCCCGGTCCTGATGGGTTTACAGCTGCGTTTTATAAGAAATCATGGGATATTGTGGGTAAAGATGTGTGCCTCGCTGTGCAGGTTTTTTTTCGTGAGGGCAAGTTACTTCTTGAGATGAATCATACGCTGATTACGCTTATTCCCAAGGTTGAGACTCCCTCTTTTATTACGGATTATAGATCTATTGCTTGTTGTAATGTTCTGTTTAAGTGCATTACTAAGATTCTTGCGGATAGAATGAAGGAGAGCCTGAGTAATATTATTAGCTCTAATCAATCTGCTTTTATTCCGGGTAGAAGAATATCTGATAATATTTTATTGACCCAAGAGCTTATGCATAGATATCACCTGGATAGTGGGCCTCCAAGGTGTGCTTTTAAAGTTGATATTCAGAAAGCTTATGATACTGTGGATTGGAAATTCTTGAAGACGGTTTTATTGGGGTTTGGTTTTCATCCTATGATGGTTAATTGGGTCATGATATGTGTTACCACGGTTTCGTTTTCTATCTCTGTGAATGGTAGTTTGCATGGGATTTTAGGGGGAAACGTGGTCTCCGACAGGGGGATCCGATGTCCCCGTATCTATTTACTATGGTTATGGAGATCCTTACTTTGGTATTGAGAAGGGCTGTTTCATTGGACTCGTCTTTCAGATTCCATAATAGATGTGAGAAGATTCTTTTGATCAATTTGTGTTTTGCAGATGACTTGTTTCTATTTACTAGAGGGGATTTGAGCTCTGCAAAGGTTATTATGAATTCTTTAACAGATTTTGCTACCATGTCTGGGTTGAGCCCGAGTAATCAGAAAAGTACTATATTTTTCTGTAACGTCCCTGTGCAAACCAAGAACAGTATTCTGAATATTATGCCTTTTGTGGAGGGTAAGCTGCCGGTTAGGTATTTGGGTGTTCCCCTTGTGGCGTCTAGAGTAAGGACTTCGGACTGTCGGGCTCTTATTGAAAAAGTTGATAATCGTATTGGTGACTGGAAGAATAAGTTACTTTCTTTTGCTGGTAGGTGTCAACTCATTAACTCTGTTATCGCTTCACTTCATGTGTTTTGGTCTTCAGTGTTTATCCTCCCAATCCGGATTATGCATGATATTGAGGCTAAGATGAGGGATTTCTTATGGGCTCGGGGTCCTTTGAAGAAGGGGCGCGCAAGGGTTGCTTGGAAGGATGTTTGCAGGCCAAAGAATGAAGGTGGTCTGGGAATCAAACGCGTTAGGGATATGAATAAAGCCATGATGTCGTATCATATTTGGAGCATCACCTCTAACCGTCCTTCTGTTTGGGTGGATTGGATCAAGCAATATAGGTTGAAGGGGAGGAACCTTTGGAGTGTAGAGGTTCCTAGAAATTGTTCTTGGGGTTGGCGGAAAATTCTTCAACTTAGGCCTCTTGTTCGTAGATTTCTGTGGTCAAAAGTGGGGAATGGTAACAATACGTCTGTTTGGTATGATACTTGGTTTGAAGGGGGTCCGTTGATTGAAATGTTGTCGCACAGGGATATTAGGAATGCTGGGTTTTCCTTGGAGGATAAAGTGGCTGATATATATAGGGATGGTAGTTGGAGATGGCCATCTACTTGGTTAAATACTTATCCGATTCTTAACCAGGTCATCCAGATATGGTTATATCCAGATACATTGGATCAGTATTTCTGGAAAACGGGCTCGAATCTGTGCTCGTTCTCTACTAAGGAGGTGTGGGATTGTATTAGATTACGTGGTTCTATTGTTGACTGGGTTAAAGGGGTTTGGTTCTCTCAGTGTATTCCGAAGCATGCGTTTCTGTTATGGTTGGTGATGAGGGAAAGATTACTCACCCAAGACAAGATTCTGTCATGGGATTTGGCTAGAAGGGGGAATATGAACATGATGTGTTGTCCGCTTTGTTGCAGGGATTATGATTCTCATGACCATTTGTTCTTTGAGTGTTCCTTTGCTACTAGGGTTTGGGATCTTACCAAATCTGTGGCTAGATTGCAGCACCTGTCGAACCACAGATTGGATATCATTGATTGGATAAAGTCGGCTTATTCGAAGTCATTGCGTCATGTGGTTGGTAAATTATCTATTGTAGCTGCTGTCTATTTGGTTTGGCAAGAAAGAAATAACCGGTTGTTCAAGAACCAGACACGGCCCCCAGAAGTGGTAGCTGAAGAAATTCGCAATACAGTGCGTTGCAAGTTACTGGGCCTTAAGTTTAAGAACTCGACTCGGGTGTGGACTATTCTAAGGGAATGGAAGATTGATCGCGAAAAAGATTTGGTAGATCCAGGCTGATTATCTGTATTTATTTATTGTTGATTTAGCATGTCTAGTGTGTGTTTTGTTTTGCTTTGTTTACTAGGCAGGTTTGCTTTTGTTGATGTTTTTTGTACACATTCATGGGGCATGTCCTATGTTTGAACTAGTGTGGTATTCTGCCATGCTACTTATTCTTATGATTGATGTTAATATATAGAATCACCGGGGTAACCCTTTACCCAAAAAAAGATATTCTAAGTTGTCGTACGATGTTTAAATGACTCGGAGGAATTTATTACCTTTATTATGGAGTTTTAAGGTTTCGAACGGAGTTGTTAGGTGTTCTTAGGAGTTTTAAGGCGTCCTAAGTTATACGAACGTAATGTGGATACAGAACGAGTCCAATACAGAGACGGTAAAGGGAGGGGGGCGATTTTGGCGATTTTGGGGTGATTTGGCTGGTTCTTGATTCGTTTCTTGTTCTTGAATCTTGATTCTTGAATCTTGATTCTTGAATCTTGTTTCTTGATCTTGGGTTGTTATTGGGTTGTTACGCCTGGTTATTAGGGTTACATAAACCCTAATTCGTTTCTTGTTCATAAGTCCTTGTCGTTTCTTGAATCTGGTTTCTTGATTCGTTTCTTGTTTCTTGATCGTTTCTTGATTCTTGGGTTTGTTACTTGATCCTTAATTCGTTCATCTAGTGTCATATAGTATCTAAAACCCTAGTTTCTTTTATTGATTTAATCAAGATCCATAGTTTGATTCTTGATTCCTAGTTTCGGTTTCTTGTTGTCCACCCATATTGATCTTGGCCGTTTTTCTTGGTTATTAAAACCCTAGTTTCGAATGTGCAATTAGGGTTTGGCCGGTTCTTGGGTTTTTTTATCAGATTCGTTTCTGATCATAAAAACGAGTATGAAGGGTGGTAATTTGGCTAGTAAGGTGATAAAGATCGATGGCAATCCACGATGCAATTTGTTGAATCAGGAAAAGGAGATTAGGGGTTCATCCATAAACCCTAATCTGCCTCATGGGGTTGACACGACTAAGCAGAATGATACAAAAAATCTTGAACCTCATGGGGTTGACACAGCTAAGCAGAATGGTACAACAAGTCATACGACTGATTCATCTCACATGACTGATTCAGCTCACAAGATTATGTTATCTAATGTTCATACGGCTGATGCATCTGTGGGTTCTCTTGCTCATGCGACTAGTGTGCATGATGCGCCTGGTAAGTCTAATTTGAATACAACGTATGCTGCTATTGTTCAACCAAAGTCTGAATTACCTATAACACCAGTTAAGTTCGGTTATATGGTGAATGAGGAGAAAAAAGAAGGTTTTGATGTTGTGTTACCCAAAGAGACTGTCCGTATGATTTGTAATAAGCTTGAATTTACTTTGTATGGCTACTTTTTGGGGGATAGGGTAGCATATCCAGTGGTTGAATACTTTGCTAAAACTCATTGGAAAAAATTTGGCTTGCAAAAGTCAATGATGAATGCAAATGGTTTTTTCTTTTTTAAGTTTAATGATAGGAAGGGGATGATGGATGTGATCGAAGCAGGGCCTTGGATAATTCGTAATAAACCCATTATCCTGAATGTCTGGTCCCCTAACACAAAGCTACACAAGGATGATATCAAGAATGTATCTGTTTGGGTAAAATTGCATGATATTCCGTTGGTAGCTTATTCTGATGTTGGTTTGAGTCTTTTGGTTTCACAAATTGGGACTCCAAAGTTGTTGGATTCATTCACAACCTCTATGTGTGCAAACACGTGGGGTAGAAGTAGCTTTGCAAGAGCTTTGGTTGAGATCTCAGCGGATGCGGGGTTTAAAGAGGAGATATCTGTTGCTATTCCAGAATTAGAGGGGGATGGGTTTGGAGCAGCACATGTGATGGTTGAGTATGATTGGAAGCCTCCAAGATGTGGTCATTGTTGTGTTTTTGGCCATAATGATGCTGATTGTACTAAAACGAATAAGCATGAGCAGACCATAAATGCTAGAGAGGATGATAAAGGGTTTAAGGAAGTAAAGGGTAAAAAAGCTGCAAAAAGATTTGGGGTTGCTTTAAAAAAGCCCCAATTCGAGTACCGTCCAGTTAACAAAAAAGGGAAGGAAGTGCAACATGTTACAAAGCAAGTGACAAAGATTGATACTATGGAGACTAAAAGTGGTTCAAATATGGGTAAATCTGATCTAACTACATCAAATCCTTTTGAGGCGTTATCTGTGGAGAAAATAGATGAAATTGAGACAGACAAGGTGAAAGGGAACATGGATAATGAAAGATCTAGGTTTGACTCGGATTCGGAAGTGGATGAGGTTTTAGATATGGATAATGGGATGGCAAGGTTTATGATGAGCATGGCAATGGCGCTAGAATCTCCATCGGGTTCTAAGAGGGCAGGTACTCCTTCTACATCGGGTGTTAATGGTTTGTCTGATATTCTGGATTACTAGGGAGTTGATCTGCTGGCAATATTGGTTGAGGTTTCTTTGTGGTGGAATCTACACTTTTGATGATGGCGGCTAATGAAATGGTTTTTATTTAATTTTGTTTATGTCATCAATTTGTGGTAGGCTAGATTGTTTGGTTTGTCTTGGTGTAGTTTTGTTGGTTTTGTTTTTTTGTTCACATATGTGGGGCCTGTCCCATATATGAACTAGTGTGGAACGCTTCC
This sequence comes from Tagetes erecta, assembly GCA_030867185.1. NCBI lineage: Eukaryota > Viridiplantae > Streptophyta > Magnoliopsida > Asterales > Asteraceae > Tagetes > Tagetes erecta. The sequence goes on along the minus strand of CM061497.1, from coordinate 17,695,352 downwards.
TCACTACTTGTACTTCATTGACGGTTGTCTTTATAATAGAATCACAGGGGTAACCCTTTACCCAAAAAAAAAAAAAAGGTGCTAATGTGCATACAGAGTCGTAAGATGTCCTAGGTTGTCGTGCGATGTTCTAGGGACTCGGACGAATTCATTAGGTGTATTATGGAGTTTTAAGTTTACTTACGGTACTTTAAAGTGTTGTTAGGAGTTGAGTGGAGTTGTACATTATACCAACATGCTTTTGAAGGTGCGAATGTGGCTTACAGAGCCATAAGATATTCTAAGTTGCCGTTCGATGTTTAAATGACTCGGAGGAATTTATTAGCTTTATTATGGAGTTTTAAGGTTTCGAACGTTGTTGTTAGGTGTTCTTAGGAGTTTTAAGGCGTCCTAAGTTATACGAACGTGCTTTTCAAGGTGCTAATGTGCATAAAGAGTCGTAAGATGTCCTAGGTTGTCGTGCGATATTCTAAGTACTCGGACGAATTCGTTAGGTGTATTATGGAGTTTTAAGTTTACGTACGGTACTGTAAGGTGTTGTTAGGAGTTGTGTGGTGTTGTACATTATACCAACATGCTTTTAAAGATGCGAATGTGGCATACAGAGCCGTAAGATATTCTAAGTTGCCGTACGATGTTTAAATGACTCGGAGGAATTTATTAGCTTTATTATGGAGGTTTAAGGTTTCGAACGGTGTTGTTAGGTGTTCTTAGGAGTTTTAAGGCGTCCAAAGTTATACGAACGTGCTTTTCAAGGTGCTAATGTGCATACAGAGTCGTAAGATGTCCTAAGTTGTCGTACGATGTTCGAAGGACTTCGACGATTTCATTAGGTTTATTATGGAGTTTTAAGGTTTCGTACGGTGTTGTTAGGTGTTCTTAGGAGTTTTAAGGCGTCCTAAGTTATACGAAAGTGCTATTCAAGGTGCTAATGTGCATACAGAGTCGTAAGATGTCCTAAGTTGTCGTGCTATGTTCTAAGGACTCGGACGAATTCATTAGGTGTATTATGGAGTTTTAAGTTTACCTACAGTACTTTAAAGTGTTGTTAGGAGTTGTGTGGCGTTGTACATTATACCAACATGCTTTTCAAGGTGCGAATGTGGCTTACAGAGCCGTAAGATATTCTAAGTTGCCGTTCGATGTTTAAATGACTCGGAGGAATTTATTAGCTTTATTAAGGAGTTTTAAGGTTTCGAACGGTGTTGTTAGGTGTTCTTAGGAGTTTTAAGGCGTCCTAAGTTATACGAACGTGCTTTTCAAGGTGCTAATGTGCATACAGAGTTGTAAGATGTCCTAGGTTGTCGTGCGATATTCTAAGGACTCGGACGAATTCGTTAGGTGTATTATGGTGTTTTAAGTTTACGTACGGTACTGTAAGGTGTTGTTAGGAGTTGTGTGGTGTTGTACACTATACCAACATGCTTTTCAAGATGCGAATATGGCATACAGAGCCATAAGATATTCTAAGTTGTTGTATGATGTTTAAATGACTCGGAGGAATTTATTACCTTTATTATGGAGTTTTAAGGTTTCGAACTGAGTTGTTAGGTGTTCTTAGGAGTTTTAAGGCGTCCTAAGTTATACGAACGTGCTTTTCAAGGTGCTAATGTGCATACAGAGTCCTAAGATGTCCTAGGTTGTCGTGCGATGTTCTAAGGACTCGGACGAATTCATTAGGTGTATTATGGAGTTTTAAGTTTACTTACGGTACTGTAAAGTGTTGTTAGGAGTTGTGTGGCGTTGTACATTATACCAACATGCTTTTCAAGGTGCGAATGTGGCATACAGAGTCGTAAGATATTCTAAGTTGCCGTACGATGTTTAAATGACTCGGAGGAATTTATTAGCTTTATTATGGAGTTTTAAGGTTTCAAACAGTGTTGTTAGGGGTTCTTAGGAGTTTTAAGGTGTCCTAAGTTATACGAACGTGCTTTTCAAGGTGCTAATGTGCATACAGAGTCGTAAGATGTCCTAAGTTGTCGTACGATGTTCAAAGGACTTTGATGATTTCATTAGGTTTATTATGGAGTTTTAAGATTTCGTACGGTGTTGTTAGGTGTTGTTAGGAGTTTTAGGGCGTCCTAAGTTATACGAACGTGCTTTTCAAGGTGCTAATGTGCATACAGAGTCGTATACCAACATGCTTTTAAAGATGCGAATGTGGCATACAGAGCCGTAAGATTATCTAAGTTGCCGTACGATGTTTAAATGACTCGGAGGAATTTATTAGCTTTATTATGGAGTTTTAAGGTTTCGAACGGTGTTGTTAGGTGTTCTTAGGAGTTTTAAGGCGTCCTAAATTATACGAACGTGCTTTTCAAGGTGCTAATGTGCATACAGAGTCGTAAGATGTCCTAAGTTGTCGTACGATGTTCAAAGGACTTCGACGATTTCATTAGGTTTATTATGGAGTTTTAAGGTTTCGTACGGTGTTGTTAGGTGCTCTTAGGAGTTTTAAGGCGTCCTAAGTTATACGAACGTGCTTTTCAAGGTGCTAATGTGCATACAGATTCGTAAGATGTCCTAAGTTGTCGTGCAATGTTCTAAGGACTCGGACGAATTCATTAGGTGTATTATGGAGTTTTAAGTTTATGTACGGTACTGTAAGGTGTTGTTAGGAGTTGTGTGGCGTTGTACATTATACCAACATGCTTTTCAAAGTGCTAATATAGCATTCAAATCCGTAAGATATTCTAAGTTGTCGTATGATGTTTAAAGGACTTCGACGATTTCATTAGGTTTATTATGGAGTTTTAAGGTTTCGTACGGTGTTGTTAGGTGTTCTTAGGAGTTTTAAGGAGTCCTAAGTTATACGAATGTGATTTTCAAGGTGCTAATGTGCATACAGAGTCGTAAGATGTCCTAAGTTTTCGTGCGATGTTCTAAGGACTCGGACGAATTCATTAGGTGTATTATGGAGTTTTAAGTTTACGTACTGTACAGTAAGGTGTTGTTAGGAGTTGTGTGGTGTTGAGCATTATACCAACATGCTTTTCAAGATGCGAATATGGCATACAGAGCTGTAAGATATTCTAAGTTGCCGTATGATGTTTAAATGAATCGGAGGAATTTATTAGCTTTATTATGGAGTTTTAAGGTCTCTTACCGTGATGTAAGGAGTTCTTAAGAGTTTTAAGGCGTCCTAAGTTATACGAATGTGCTTTTCAAGGTGCTATTGTGCATACAGATTCGTAAGATGTTTAGTTGTCGTATGATGTTCAAAGGACTTCGACGATTTCATTAGGTTTATTATGTAGTTTTAAGGTTTCGTACGTTGTTGTTAGGTGTTCTTAGGAGTTTTAAGGCGTCCTAAGTTATACTAACGTGCTTTTCAAGGTGTAATGTGCATACAGAGTCGTATGATGTCCTAAGTTGCCATACCATTTTCAAAGGACTTCGACCATTTCGTTAGGTTTATTATGGAGTTTTAAGGTTTGTACGGTGTTGTTAGGTGATCTTAGGAGTTTTAATGCGTCCTAAGTTATACGAACGTGCTTTTCAAGGTGCTAATGTGCATACAGAGTCGTAAGATGTCCTAAGTTGTCGCACGATGTTCTAAGGATTCGGACGAATTCATTAAGTGTGTTATGGTGTTTGAAGTTTACGTACGGTACAGTAAGGTGTTGTTAGGAGTTGTTAGGAGTTGTTTGGTGTTGTTACCTTATACCAACATGCTTTTCAAAGTGCTAATGTGGCATACAAATCCGTAAGATATTCTAAGTTGTCGTACAATGTTTAAAGGACTTCGACGATTTCATTAGGTTTATTATGGAGTTTTAAGGTTTCGTACGGTGTTGTTAGGTGTTCTTAGGAGTTTTAAGGCGTCCTAAGTTATACGAACGTGATTTTCAAGGTGCTATTGTGCATACAGAGTCGTAAGATGTCCTAAGTTGTCGTGCGATGTTCTAAGGACTCGGACGAATTCATTAGGTGTATTATGGAGTTTTAAGTTTACGTACGGTACTGTAAGGTGTTGTTAGGAGTTGTGTGGTGTTGAGCATTATACCAACATGCTTTTCAAGATGCGAATGTGGCATACAGAGCTGTAAGATATTCAAAGTTGCCGTATGATGTTTAAATGACTCGGAGGAATTTATTAGCTTTATTATGGAGTTTTAAGGTTTCTTACCTTGATGTAAGGTGTTCTTAGGAGTTTTAAGGCGTCCTAAGTTATACGAACGTGCTTTTCATGGTGCTATTGTGCATACAGAGTCGTAAGATGTTTAGTTGTCGTATGATGTTCAAAGGACTTCGACGATTTCATTAGGTTTATTATGTAGTTTTAAGGTTTCGTACGTTGTTGTTAGGCGTTCTTAGGAGTTTTAGGGCGACCTAAGTTATACTAACGTGCTTTTCAAGGTGTAATGTGCATATAGAGTCGTACGATGTCCTAAGTTGTCATACCATGTTCAAAGGACTTCGACAATTTCATTAGGTTTATTATGGATTTTTAAGGTTTCGTACGGTGTTGTTAGGTGTTCTTAGGAGTTTTAAGGCGTCCTAAGTTATACGAACATGCTTTTCAAGGTGCTAATGTGCATACAGAGTCGTAAGATGTCCTACGTTGTCGTGCGATGTTCTAAGTATTCCGACGAATTCATTAGGTGTATTATGGAGTTTTAAGTTTTTGTACGGTACAGTAAGGTGTTGTTAGGAGTTGTTTGGTGTTGTACATTATACCAACATGCTTTTCAAAGTGCTAATGTGGCATACAAATCCGTAGGATATCTAAGTTGTCGTACGATGTTTTAAGGACTTCGACGACTTCATTAGGTTTATTATGGAGTTTTAAGTTTTCGTACGGTGTTGTTAGGTGTTCTTAGGAGTTTAAAGGCGTCCTAAGTTATACGAACGTGATTTTCAAGGTGCTAATATGCATACAGAGTCGTAAGATGTCCTAAGTTGTCGTGCGATGTTCTAAGGACTCGAACGAATTCATTAGGTGTATTATGGAGTTTTAAGTTTACGTACGGTACAATAAGGTGTTCTTAGGAGTTGTGTGGCGTTGTACATTATACCAACATGCTTTTCAAAGTGCTAATGTAGCATACAAATCCGTAAGATATTCTAAGTTGGCGTATGATGTTTAAAGGACTTCGACGATTTCATTAGGTTTATTATGGAGTTTTAAGGTTTCGTACGGTGTTGTTAGGTGTTCTTAGGAGTTTTAAGGAGTCCTAAGTTATACGAATGTGATTTTCAAGGTGCTAATGTGCATACAGAGTCGTAAGATGTCCTAGGTTGTCGTGCGATATTCTAAGGACTCGGACGAATTCGTTAGGTGTATTATGGAGTTTTAAGTTTACGTACGGTACTGTAAGGTGTTGTTAGGAGTTGTGTGGTGTTCTACATTATACCAACATGCTTTTCAAGATGCGAATGTGGCATACAGAGCCGTAAGATATTCTAAGTTGTCGTACGATGTTTAAATGACTCGGAGGAATTTATTACCTTTATTATGGAGTTTTAAGGTTTCGAACGGAGTTGTTATGTGTTCTTAGGAGTTTTAAGGCGTCCTAAGTTATACGAACGTTCTTTTCAAGGTGCTAATGTGCATACATAGTCGTAAGATGTCCTAGGTTGTCGTGCTATGTTCTAGGAACTCGGACGAATTCATTAGGTGTATTATGGAGTTTTAAGTTTACTTACGGTACTGTAAAGTGTTGTTAGGAGTTGTGTGGCGTTGTACATTACACCAACATGCTTTAGAAGGTGCGAATGTGGCTTACAGAGCCGTAAGATATTCTAAGTTGCCGTTCGATGTTTAAATGACTCGGAGGAATTTATTAGCTTTATTATGGAGTTTTAAGGTTTCGAACGTTGTTGTTAGGTGTTCTTAGGAGTTTTAAGGCGTCCTAAGTTATACGAACGTGCTTTTCAAGGTGCTAATGTGCATAAAGAGTCGTAAGATGTCCTAGGTTGTCGTGCGATATTCTAAGTACTCGGACGAATTCGTTAGGTGTATTATGGAGTTTTAAGTTTACGTACGGTACTGTAAGGTGTTGTTAGGAGTTGTGTGGTGTTGTACATTATACCAACATGCTTTTCAAGATGCGAATGTGGCATACAGAGCCGTAAGATATTCTAAGTTGTCGTACGATGTTTAAATGACTCGGAGGAATTTATTAGCTTTATTATGGAGGTTTAAGGTTTCGAACGGTGTTGTTAGGTGTTCTTAGGAGTTTTAAGGCGTCCAAAGTTATACGAACGTGCTTTTCAAGGTGCTAATGTGCATACAGAGTCGTAAGATGTCCTAAGTTGTCGTACGATGTTCGAAGGACTTTGACGATTTCATTAGGTTTATTATGGAGTTTTAAGGTTTCGTACGGTGTTGTTAGGTGTTCTTAGGAGTTTTAAGGCGTCCTAAGTTATACGAAAGTGCTATTCAAGGTGCTAATGTGCATACAGAGTCGTAAGATGTCCTAAGTTGTCGTGCTATGTTCTAAGGACTCGGACGAATTCATTAGGTGTATTCTGGAGTTTTAAGTTTACCTACGGTACTTTAAAGTGTTGTTAGGAGTTGTGTGGCGTTGTACATTATACCAACATGCTTTTCAAGGTGCGAATGTGGCTTACAGAGCCGTAAGATATTCTAAGTTGCCGTTCGATGTTTAAATGACTCGGAGGAATTTATTAGCTTTATTATGGAGTTTTAAGGTTTCGAACGGTGTTGTTAGGTGTTCTTAGGAGTTTTAAGGCGTCCTAAGTTATACGAACGTGCTTTTCAAGGTGCTAATGTGCATACAGAGTCGTAAGATGTCCTAGGTTGTCGTGCGATATTCTAAGGACTCGGACGAATTCGTTAGGTGTATTATGGAGTTTTAAGTTTACGTACTGTACTGTAAGGTGTTGTTAGGAGTTGTGTGGTGCTGTACATTATACCAACATGCTTTTTAAGATGCGAATGTGGCATACAGAGACGTAAGATATTCTAAGTTGCTTTACGATGTTTAAATGACTCGGAGGAATTTATTAGCTTTATTATGGAGGTTTAAGGTTTCGAACGGCGTTGTTAGGTGTTCTTAGGAGTTTTAAGGCTTCCAAAGTTATACGAACGTGCTTTTCAAGGTGCTAATGTGCATACAGAGTCGTAAGATGTCCTAAGTTGTCGTACGATGTTCGAAGGACTTCGACGATTTCATTAGGTTTATTATGGAGTTTTAAGGTTTCGTACGGTGTTGTTAGGTGTTCTTAGGAGTTTTAAGGCGTCCTAAGTTATACGAAAGTGCTATTCAAGGTGCTAATGTGCATACAGAGTCGTAAGATGTCCTAAGTTGTCGTGCTATGTTCTAAGGACTCGGACGAATTCATTAGGTGTATTCTGGAGTTTTAAGTTTACCTACGATACTTTAAAGTGTTGTTAGGAGTTGTGTGGCGTTGTACATTATACCAACATGCTTTTCAAGGTGCGAATGTGGCTTACAGAGCCGTAAGATATTCTAAGTTGCCGTTCGATGTTTAAATGACTCGGAGGAATTTATTAGCTTTATTATGGAGTTTTAAGGTTTCGAACGGTGTTGTTAGGTGTTCTTAGGAGTTTTAAGGCGTCCTAAGTTATACGAACGTGCTTTTCAAGGTGCTAATGTGCATACAGAGTCGTAAGATGTCCTAGGTTGTCGTGCGATATTCTAAGGACTCGGACGAATTCGTTAGGTGTATTATGGAGTTTTAAGTTTACGTACTGTACTGTAAGGTGTTGTTAGGAGTTGTGTGGTGTTGTACATTATACCAACATGCTTTTCAAGATGCGAATGTGGCATACGGAGCCGTAAGATATTCTAAGTTGCCGTACGATGTTTAAATGACTCGGAGGAATTTATTAGCTTTATTATGGAGGTTTAAGGTTTCGAACGGTGTTGTTAGGTGTTCTTAGGAGTTTTAAGGCTTCCAAAGTTATACGAACGTGCTTTTCAAGGTGCTAATGTGCATACAGAGTCGTAAGATGTCCTAAGTTGTCGTACGATGTTCGAAGGACTTCGACGATTTCATTAGGTTTAATATGGAGTTTTAAGGTTTCGTACGGTGTTGTTAGGTGTTCTTAGGAGTTTTAAGGCGTCCTAAGTTATACGAAAGTGCTATTCAAGGTGCTAATGTGCATACAGAGTCGTAAGATGTCCTAAGTTGTCGTGCTATGTTCTAAGGACTCGGACGAATTCATTAGGTGTATTTTGGAGTTTTAAGTTTACCTACGGTACTTTAAAGTGTTGTTAGGAGTTGTGTGGCGTTGTACATTATACCAACATGCTTTTCAAGGTGCGAATGTGGCTTACAGAGCCGTAAGATATTCTAAGTTGCCGTTCCATGTTTAAATGACTCAGAGGAATTTATTAGCTTTATTAAGGAGTTTTAAGGTTTCGAACGGTGTTGTTAGGTGTTCTTAGGAGTTTTAAGGCGTCCTAAGTTATACGAACGTGCTTTTCAAGGTGCTAATGTGCATACAGAGTCGTAAGATGTCCTAGGTTGTCGTGCGATATTCTAAGGACTCGGACGAATTCGTTAGGTGTATTATGGAGTTTTAAGTTTACGTACTGTACTGTAAGGTGTTGTTAGGAGTTGTGTGGTGCTGTACATTATACCAACATGCTTTTCAAGATGCGAATGTGGCATACAGAGCCGTAAGATATTCTAAGTTGCCTTACGATGTTTAAATGACTCGGAGGAATTTATTAGCTTTATTATGGAGGTTTAAGGTTTCGAACGGTGTTGTTAGGTGTTCTTAGGAGTTTTAAGGCTTCCAAAGTTATACGAACGTGCTTTTCAAGGTGCTAATGTGCATACAGAGTCGTAAGATGTCCTAAGTTGTCGTACGATGTTCGAAGGACTTCGACGATTTCATTAGGTTTATTATGGAGTTTTTAGGTTTCGTACGATGTTGTTAGGTGTTCTTAGGAGTTTTAAGGTGTCCTAACTTATACGAAAGTGCTATTCAAGGTGCTAATGTGCATACAGAGTCGTAAGATGTCCTAAGTTGTCGTGCTATGTTCTAAGGACTCGGACGAATTCATTAGGTGTATTCTGGAGTTTTAAGTTTACCTACGGTACTTTAAAGTGTTGTTAGGAGTTGTGTGGCGTTATACATTATACCAACATGCTTTTCAAGGTGCGAATGTGGCTTACAGAGCCGTAAGATATTCTAAGTTGCCGTTCGATGTTTAAATGACTCGGAGGAATTTATTAGCTTTATTAAGGAGTTTTAAGGTTTCGAACGGTGTTGTTAGGTGTTCTTAGGAATTTTAAGGCGTCCTAAGTTATACGAACGTGCTTTTCAAGGTGCTAATGTGCATATAGAGTCGTAAGATGTCCTAGGTTGTCGTGCGATATTCTAAGGACTCGGACAAATTCGTTAGGTGTATTATGGAGTTTTAAGTTTACGTACGGTACTGTAAGGTGTTGTTAGGAGTTGTGTGGTGTTGTACACTATACCAACATGCTTTTCAAGATGCGAATATGGCATACAGAGCCGTAAGATTATCTAAGTTGTCGTACGATGTTTAAATGACTCGGAGGAATTTATTACCTTTATTATGGAGTTTTATGGTTTCGAACTGAGTTGTTAGGTGTTCTTAGGAGTTTTAAGGCGTCCTACTCATCTTTCGATATGATAGATCATTCATATCCTCAGTATATAATATTCCTCCAACAAAACCTTCTTCTCTAATGTTTGGATATGCAACATTGATCATCAATTGCAAGAATCTCGGATACATGAGAAACTTGAATCTTTTGCCCTTTACTAAATTGAACACAAACCCATTCATAATCCATTTCGACATATTGAATGGTTTGTTCTCTGCAATAGCTACGATGCGGGATGCAATGTCAGAAGGAAAATTGTCAAAACCATCACTCCTTCTGGACATGCACTGCTGAATCACATAACATAACCGCTTCCACTTCTTCCCCAATCTAGCTCTAACAAACTGTGACTTTGGAAATACGGGAGGATGACCCATATTTACAAAACATGCCTGACACTCAGCAGTAGTTTGCTCATCATTTGCTCCTATCTCATCATCATCAATCCTCAATGCTGTTCTGATAGATTCTTCAGAAACAGTCAACTGTAAATCTCTTGTGATATTCCCTCTAACAACAATCACACCTGCTTCATCAGTAACAACCTCAGCCGTTCTCCAGAAACTCTTGATGAGTCTAGCATAGATCACAGGCTTCGCACACATAGCATACACATACTTTGTTCTTCTGATGAATCTGATCATGTCTCTATAACCCTCTGTTTCTGGTATAGATTCATCCAGACAAGCAACTAGATTGTGCTTAGGCTCAAACTTCAAATTCTCCATCTGTTTAAAACAAAAACAAGACAAGTGTGTTAAATTCTTCATTAATAAATTTGAAATTTACATAAGTGCTTGAACAAAAAGTTATAAAAGTAAAACATTCACATAATCATTTTAACTCCTAAATTGATCTAACAATCTGATTTTCATCATTTTGATCAAAACAACTTTGGATTTTAATGATCATACAACATTTCACAATTAAACAGTTTTACACTTAAGAGCACAAATTTGACATTTGTATGATGAAGTTGTTTAACATGTTATGCTCAGTTTTAACAATGATTTGTCAATGTTTAACACACATTTTATCATTTTAAAGTTAACACTTAAGAACTTTCAACAGGTCATCAATGGCGGTTTGACAGTTATGAACAAATTTGAGTCGATTCTGTTGATTTTAAGCAGTTTGATGCAAATTAATGAAAGATTGTTGATGATCGACAGTTATTACACCTAGTACAACATTCGATTTCAGTTTTAACACACAAAATCAAAGTGTCGATTCAGTGATCAAAGTACTGTTCATCACCATTTTTCGTTTTAACGATCGATTTGCATGTTTATCATGGTCGAATCACATAAAATATACCTTATTCAATCAATCAAACTTGTTACAGATCAAACGATTGAATATGATAATCAACGATTTATGTGCAGGGGATTTGCTTGAAAGTGTGAGTGAAAAATGATAAGTGTTGTGAAGAGGCGGGTTTTTTATATGATTGAAAAATTAGGTCAAACTTATTGTGACGGGTCAACAAAAAGGGACGGGTAAACAATAAAAAGCCCAATAAGCCTAGACGGGTCATGCACTGTTGAGCCGCGTCAACCACTGTTGAGACGGGTCAAGTACTTGGGACAGGTCACAACATGGACGGGTCATTCACAAAAACATGTAAAAACACTTGGACGGGTCATTCACTGTAGAGACGGGTAAGGCACTGTAGAGACGGGTAAAGGTTAGGAACAACTACACCTGTCTTGGTTTTACCCATCACCCGGCAGCATAGTAGTCTTCTTTATCACCCGGCTTGCACAATGACCTTTGTTCATTACCCGGCTGCATAGTGATCTTCTTCATCACCCGGCTTGCTTTTCTTCATCACTCGGCAACACAGTTGTTATACTTTCACCCGGCTACACAAAGTTCTTCACTTACATGGTAAGATAAAGACTTCTTTCTTTTACCCGGCTGTACAGTGATAACATTTCTTCACCCGGCTGTATAGTAACACAACTTGTCACCCGACAGATATCAATGACATCTTTACCCGGCATAAATTTGACATGTTCATTGCCCGGCCATACAGTAGTCATATCTTCACCCGGCTGTCTTCTTTCACACAATCACCCGGCTCATATCAGACACAACAACTTTACCCGGCTGTCTTCTTTCACACAATCACCCGGCTCATATCACACAATCACCCTGTCTTCTTTGACAATTTTCTTCTTTTTCCGTCTGTTGACTTTTCAACTGCATTTATTGCACCTGCAAACATTCTCGACATATTAATTAGACAAGACATCCTTATTAGGGTTTGTCACATTAAATATCAACAACATAAGACAAGTCAACAAATATTAATTCTAATTAAAACCTTTTTCTTTTTCTTTGATTTTTCTCACAAAAATGTTTTTGCACAACCAAAATTTCTATATCCCGAAGCAATTTCTTAAAAACATATCACAAGACCTTGGGTTTGTTTTTAACACATCCAATACCTTTGCTTTTCATACCACATAATCTTGTTCATTCAAAACACACTTATTCAAAAATATTTTTGGATTTTTGTAAATAATTTTCTTCTTCACTTATTCTCCCCCTAAATTTGAAATTTCTTGAAATTTTTAAGTTTAACAAGGATGTCGATGTGTCAATAAAGATTCCATATGCCTGCACACACAAAGCACACACATTAAAAATAAAGACATATGCAATGCAATGAATCAAAATATCACAGTGAGATCATACCACACATTATCTGAACATGTTTTGCAAGTTTTGAATAGACATTTGACTTATGTTTGATTGAGTGATGATATGAAAACATACCAATTAGCTCGAGTTGACACACTTACTTTTTCAGTATCATGATGAGATTAAGGTTCGATTAACATGACTTATGTGACCCACATGTATACATATGTCAACATATTTCCTTATCAACTACTACCTGAAATGCATATTGCACAAAAACCTGGTCACTTACAGTCATAAACAGTGTGGAATCTGGGTTCTATTCGGATTTGGTCCACTTTGGGACTTCTTTTGATTCCATTTTCGAATTTTAATTTCCTATCGTTCCCCTTGGGAATCTTCTGAATTCCTTTTTGGAATTTTTGTTTGGTGATGGTCCACATTTGGGACTCTTTTTGTTCCAACTTTGGGAATCTTTTGCTGCACCTTGAAGCTCAAAAGAGACTTCGTGTGAGACTTCAGGTCTGTGGATACCACAACAAAGAAGCTCACGATGCGGGTCATCACACTGAATAGACTGCATCGTTACCCGATCATGCACAACTATCATCACAAGCAATGCATCAAAAGATATATATCTAGACATGTATAGCAAAGGAACTTAACACAAAGATCATTAAGTTTAGATTTGTCAACAATGAACTTACTTTTTCAGTCTAATTGCCTGAGCTGTCTCGCACATCAATTAACATTCATCAGTCTTTATTAAAAATGATGAAACAAATAATGTCTAGTGTACTATCATTTCTCACTTTTTGCAATATAGATTCTTATGACATGATATATATATTTCTTTTTCTTTTTGCTTTAATATTTTGTTTTTGATTTTCTTTTTCATGCACACACACAATGCAAAACAATAAAATAAAAGACAAAGGAATCAATACTTGACATCGACTTATTATATTTTTGGCTTTTATATTTTCTGATTTTTGTTTGTTTTTCAAAAATTAGAATTAATCATGGTTGATTAACCCTATGGATTGAATTAAGAATTCAAACCGTCCTGACAAGAAAGATTTCGTGAAAAGATCTGCCAGTTGTTTGTCGGTATGAACTTTAATCAAAATTATTAAACCTTTTTCAGAGTTGTCTCTGAGAAAGTGATATCGAATTTCGATATGTTTGGTTTTTGAGTGTTGAACAGGATTAGCAGTAATGAACATAGCAGCAGTATTATCTATGTAAATAGGAGTTTTGAGAAAGTTAAACCCGTAGTCAAGCAATTGGTTTTGTAACCACAAAACTTGAGAACATCCTGCAAATGCAGCGATATACTCTGCTTCAGCTGTGGATACAGAAATGTTGGTCTGCTTTTTGCATTGCCAAGAAACAAGTCTAGGACCCAGAAATTGACATCCACCCGTAGTCGATTTCCTGTCAAGAGCACACCCACCAAAATCAGTATCAGAATAACTATATAATTCAAAATTGCCTTCATAAGGATACCATAACCCGAGATTCGGTTTCCCTTTAAGGTATCTGAAAATACGTTTAACAGCAACCAGGTGCGACTCTTTTGGATCAGACTGATATCTTGCGCACACACATACAGCATACATAATGTCTGGCCTTGATGCAGTAAGATACATCAGTGAACCAATCATTGATCTGTACAGTGTTTGATCAACGGATTTGCCTTTCGGATCTGGCTGTATCTTGCAATTCACATCAGATGGCGTTCGAATAGTCTGACAATCTTGCATCTTGAACTTTTTCAGCAACTTCTCAACAAACTTTGATTGGTTGATAAAAATTCCGTCTGCTGATTGTTTTACTTGCAATCCGAGAAAGAAATTAATCTCCCCCATCAAACTCATCTGAAATCTTGACTTCATGATTTCTTCAAACTCTTTGCACATGGACGCACTTTTTGATCCAAAGATGATATCATCCACATACACTTGAACACATAAAAGATCTTCATTTTCCCGCTTCATAAACAAAGTTGGATCAATCTGACCTCTTGTAAATCCATGTTCTAGCAAATGTTTAGATAACGTTTCGTACCAAATCCTTGGAGCTTAATGTAGACCATATAAAGCTTTACTCAATTTGTATACACGATGTGGATAATCAGGATTTTCAAAACCAGGAGGTTGTCTGACATATACATCATCGGTAATTGGTCCATACAGAAAAGCGCCTTTAACGTCCATTTGAAACACTTTGAACTTCATGAAAGAGGCATAAGCTAGAAAAACGCGAATAGCTTCAAGTCGAGGGACCGGAGCAAACACTTCTTCATAATCAATACCTTCTTCTTGAGTGTAACCTTGTGCAATAAGTCTGGCTTTATTTCTGACCACAATGCCACGTTCATCTGGCTTGTTTTTGTACAACCATCTTGTACCAATCGCATTTTCTCCTTCAGGTAAGTCCACTAATTTCCAAACTTCTTGTTTGCGAAATTGAAGTAACTCCTCTTGCATGGCTTCAATCCAACTATTATCTTGTAGCGCCTCTGAAATGTTCTTTGGCACCACTTGAGAAAGAAAACATGAATAAAGACAAACGTTTGCATGTTCAGTCTGACTTCTCATAGTTCGCTGATTCAAAGGCCCAATAATCTGAGAGACAGGATGATTCCTATGAACTCGATGAGTTGGTATAACGTCACCTTGAACTTGCATCTCCAGATTTGACTGATTCAGATTCGGTAGATCTTGTAGAATGGTAGAAGTATGCGGAGTGAAATTAGGAACTTGATCCGGTGAATTGATGAAGTAGTCAAACGATTCTGGAATAACTTCAACATTCGGATCTGATGATGGTTGATTTTGAACAGATCCACCATCATTAGGAGAATTTTGTGGATTAATATTATCACCAAGAATATTTGATTCTTGATCTTCTTGAGAACCAGAAGGACCCGGAGCTTGACTGTATACTCCTTGATCAGGATTATGAAATGACATGAACGGATACTCAGAATTGAGATTGCTATCATCGTCATTGTCAGAATTATCACTGAAACATCCCAAGTCACCTGATTCTTTACTTGTTTTTCCTGAAAAATCAAACAAGTTAGAATTGAAAGATTTTGATAACGAATCTAAATCAAATAACCATTCGGGACCATGCGCCACTGACGGAAACGAATTTTCTAAAAACTTTACGTTAATAGTTTCAATAACAGTATTTGTTTTGCTATTAAAAACCCGATAAGCTTTAGAAACAGACGAGTAACCAAGGAAAAATCCATCGTCAGATTTTGACTCAAATTTCCCGAGATGATCACTTAAATTTAGAATCGATACAGGACAACCAAATGCTTTCAAGTAAGAAATATTTGGTTTTCTTCCAAACAATAACTCATAAGATGTTTTATTTTTATCCTGAACCAATAATGTCCTGTTTTGTACAAAACACGCAGTAGCAATAGCTTCGTCCCAAAATGTGATAGGGATTTTGGCATCTGCGAGCATGGATCTTGCTGCTTCAATCAGTGTCCGATTTTTCCGTTCCGCAACCCCGTTTTGTTGAGGCGTTCTTGGAGCACTAAATTGTCTAGCAATTCCTTTTTCTGCACAAAACAAATCAACATTAGCGTTCTTAAACTCTGTTCCATTATCACTTCTCAAGATTTTCACTTTACAATCCAATTGATTTTCAACTTTGACAATGAATTCTTTTAACAACTCAGCAGTTTCAGATTTAACATGCAAGAAATAAACCCAAGAAAATCTAGTGAAATCATCAATGATGACAAAACAATAAGACTTCTTTCCGATGCTTTGAACATTTGTTGGTCCGAAAAGATCCATATGTAGCATCTGTAAGGGTTTTGAAATGGAGTTTTCTGGCTTGGACTTAAAAGACATTCGGTGCTGTTTTCCTTTCAAACATGCTGGACAGTGGTCAGTTGTAGAGAACTTCTTTGATGGTGTTCCCACAGCATGATTTCCAGTCACCAGTCGGTTCATGTTTCTGAAGTTTGAATGGCCCAGCCGTCTATGCCAAAGCTGACTCTCATCATTTGAAGCATGTGCAATGAGACAAGTAGTTTCGGTTTCAGCATCAATCTGCGACATATCAAGCTTGTATACATCACGATCTCTGGAGCTTTAACCACTACCCATTCATTGTCAATCTTGAAACCTAGTTTGAGTATATAACAAAAACAATCATCAAATAAAGTTGAATAAGATTTGTCACAAATTTGAGATACACTTAGCAAATTAAAGTTCAACTGTGCACAGTATCAAAGCTAATGACCCCATTTGACACGGTTCCTTCTCCAGTTATTTTACCACCATCATCTCCTCCAAATGCAACTTGAGTAACATTCTTCAGCTTAAAGTCTTGAAGCAAGGCATGGTTGCCTGTCATATGCTGGATACACCCACTATCAACAAACCATGAGTTGATAGGTCTTCTAGGGCGTACCTGCATTTCAACAATCACTTAGTTAGTTTGGTCAACCCAGGCCCACATGGTCTTGGGTTTTCCGAATCTATCTGTAACAGTAACTTATTTGAAGATGTCACTTTCCAAATATAAGCGAGTGAAGATATCGAGCATCATCACGAGCAAGCACGGGTGAAGACGTTCATTATTTGTATTTGTCTTAGAATATTTGTGTAATCGTTTTGTGCTTAAATGCACGTTTTTAGGTTACATTGTAAGGTGAATGGTATAGACTATAAATACCATCACCTAGGTCATTTCTTAGGGAGTTGCATACATTTCATTGAATATCCATTGTAACCTCTCTATTGATCTAATACAATTCTCCTATTCATATTATCATCAATCTTCATCATACTTTGCATTGATCTTCATGAACATCAATACGTGATCAGTGAGATTCCGCATCACTGATTGCAAACAACATCCCCAAACAATCTCAGATCTAGATCCAAGCTCGGTTCGTCTCAAATACTATCAATTGGTATCAGAGCTGTTGGGTGATCTCTGATTGTTGTTGTTATTGATGGAATTTTAGCTACCATTAGCTTTGATTCATGTTTGTGTAAAGAACTGCAAAGTTTGAGATCAATTGGTGAAGATTTGACTGAGTTTTTAAAAAAAAATTATTCATGTTCGTCATATTCACTGCTCAATTTTATGGTCTGGAAATTGTTGATGATATTGAGAAATTGATGATTGAGATGTGTTAGAAATCACTATCCTAAGCTTCGTTCATAATCAAACATCACTGATTTGTTGATTTCGATCCATATTTTGTCAATTTTGTCAAAACCCACTTATTGTGTTCTTCATCAAAAATCCGGATCTGAATGAGATTTAGCTTGATTCAAGGTAGAAAAACTTTGAAGGATTGTTAGAAACATCATTCCTTAGCTAATACGAGTGTTGAATTGAACAAAAACAACAAATATTGAAGAATTGATCTTGTGTTCATCATAATTTTGACTTTAAAAAGTCAATCTGATATGAAGATTTGAAGAATTGATTGATATTTGCCTAGAAACGCATCATAATCTGAAGAAGAATTGAAGAATTAAGTGATTGATTCAAAGAAAATTTTTCCTAAGTGTTGATAATCAATCATGAAGAAATTTTCAGACGGGTGAAGAAGTTTTCAGCCGGGTAAAGAAGAAATTTCACTGTTCAGCCGGGTGAAAAACACTATTCAGCCGTGTCAAGTTTTAGTCGGGTGAAGTTTGATATACTATTCAGCCGGGTGATACACTATTCAACCGTGTGAAGAAGAAAAATTCACTGTTCAGCCGGGTGAAGTACTGTTCAGCCGCGTGAAGTGTTCAGCCGCGTGAAGTGTTCAGCCGGGTGAAGTAGAAGAAAAACACTGTTCAGCCGGGTGAAGCACTGTTTAGCCGGGTGAAGTACTGATCAGCTGGGTGAAGCACTGTTCAGCCGGGTGATACACTATTCAACCGTGTGAAGAAGAAAAATTCACTATTCAGCCGGGTGAAGTACTGTTCAGCCGCGTGAAGTGTTCAGCCGGGTGAAGTAGAAGAAAAACACTGTTCAGCCGGGTGAAGCACTGTTTAGCCGGGTGAAGTACTGATCAGCTGGGTGAAGCACTGGAAAATCGAAAATTTCATTTTTCCAAAATTTCAAATTAGTCATTTTTAGCCACCATGACTTCCCAGAAAAAGTATCAAAATGACTTTGAAAATTCAAGAAAAATTTCAACGGGCATGTTAACCGTGATCCGAGAAGAAAATAAAAGAGAAGATATCAATGAATTTATTACAGAATTCAATCACATATTTGAAACAACATATCTTCAAGTTGCCAAAGCTTGTGATCAAAAGAGAAGAGACTTTCATGAACGCACAAAACTCGCTCTTGTGAGTGAAACAAATTCTCATGAAAATCATGATGAAGAAGAATATGATTGGAGTGAAAACAATGATGTTGTTTCCATTCAAGAGATTGAAAAGAAAGATAAAGAAATTAGCAACTTGTCAGAAACCATTGCAAAGCAAGATGAGACAATTGCTCAATTGAAATCAGAAATGGAGAAATTGATGTCTGAAAAGGAATCCGAGAAAGATGTTCAGAGTTCATTTGTTGAAATGCCTGTCAATGTAAGAGAAAAGATGTGCACCAAAGAATGTTTTCAACAATGTGAACACTACAGAACATATTCTTACAGGATTTGGGATAAATTCTAGGATGAAGAGAAAAGGCACAAGAATCTCCAAGAACAACACAAGACATCAGAGCAAAGAATCACATCTCTCGAAGAGTCACTCAAGAAAAGTGAAAGAGAAGCAATGAATGTCAAGAATGAAGCTGCAAAATCAAATGAACACTCATCCAGTGTGATCAAAGATTTGCAAGAAGAGATTACAACATTGAAGAAACTCTCTGAAATGGTTAATTCAGAAAACAGCAGTCTGAAAACCAAGCTTCAAGAAGAACAAGAGAAATTCAAAAGTCTTCAAGAAAATCACCAACTGTGTGAAGATAGACTCAAATCTCTTACACAGAATGTTGATTCAATGCTTACTGAAAAGCATCATCTGAATGTTCAACTCATGGAGCTTACTGACAAACTGAACAAATCACAATCTGATCTTGTGAAAATCAAAGAAGAAGCTGAAAAAGCAAAGTCATCCGAACAAGAAAAAGAGAGATTAGTGCCAACCGGAATTGTTGGATCACTATCGTCTGAAGAAGTAAAGACACAAGAGTTTCAGTCGAAGAAGAAGAAAAAGAAGGTTAGAAGAAAGAAGAGCAAAGCCAAGAAGAACAAGACAAAGGCCGCTTCATCTGATTCTACACCACAGACTTCTACTCTAAAGTCTCAAGATTCCGAATCCCCGAGTGATTCAAACAGTGACGTATACTGTTTAATCTGTGACTCTGAAACTCATCATATCTCAGATTGTATTTTCAGTCAAGGTGTCTTTCCTTTTGGTTCAAAAGCCAACAAGTTCAAGACTCCAGCTTCTTCAAGCAAGCTTCAACAAGATTCAGAGGTCAAAGCTTCAACTGCAAAGGCTTCTCAAAAGAAAGGAAAGAAGTCTCCCTTCAAGGCTCATCAGAAGTACTGCGAGATATGTGAAATGTACAATCACACGACAACGGAATGCTACTACAACAAGTACTGCACCAACTGTCAGATGTACAACCACGACACAATGGAATGTTACTACAACAAGTACTGTTCCTTCTGTGACATGGTAAATCACAACACATCCGAATGCTACTACAAGCTGAGAAGGTCAGTCCAAAGAAGTTCATCATGTGCATACCCTTCCAGGTATTTTTCTATCTTTAAAAGATCTAATCATAGACATTCGTTTGATGAAAATCAACATGTCAATGATTCATGGACACCAAAGTTTGTCAAAAACAAAAAGAGAAATCATGATTTAAATGATAAAATGATTCCAATAGTGAATCAATCTTTGAATAAGAAATATAGTCAACAAAACCTGTTTTTAAATGAAATTAACAATTTCTTTGAAAATGACTATAATTACTCTTTTGACAAACAATCCATGAAAGAAGATGAAGGTACAAATTACATTGTATCATCAGAACCACCACCTGAAGGTATTCCTTGCACTTATGAGAATATCTCTTATGTTGATGAATTTGGACGACCCAAAACCGAAATGGTTTTGGGTCATTACCTCTAACTGATTTGTTAGTGTGTTAGGGACAGTTATGGAGTCCGGTCAAACAAAGAAAAGAAGACCGTGGCTGATCCCTTATCATGACAAGATACCGAATCTTGTTCATGATGTTTTCGATGCTACTGACGCCAAATGGAGTTGGAAACAAAAAGGAACCATTGCTTTAAAAAAAACATTTTCAAAAATCAAACAATGATGGCAGTGCAAGAAACAACCGATGTTTCATTTCGTCTGTTTAGATTAAGTATATTGCATGCACTTTTCATACGTTGATAACATATCTGCCATTTTCTTTTCATTAAACTTTCAATTTTCCAAGAAATTTAAAAGTTTAGGGGGAGAAATCATTATTAAAAAAATGATAAAATAAGAAAAATCCAAAAATATGTTGAATCTACTTGCACGTACATGAGAAATGATAGATACACTAGAGTTATTCGACACATCATTTTAAAATAATAAAGACTGAAGCGTGATGATGTACGAGACGGCTCAGACAATTAGACTGAACAAGTATATTATTTGATGATTTAACTAAATTCTAATGAGTTTTTGTGGTTGAAACGTCTTAGTGCATGTGAAACGTTTATACAAATCAAATAGATATCTTGTGACGCAACGATATACATCGGGTCATGATGCAGTCTATTCAGTGTGATGAACCGCATCGTGAGCTTCTTTGTTGTGGTACCCACAGACCTGAAGTCTCACACGAAGTCTCTTTTGAGCTTCAAGGTGCAGCAAAAGATTCCAAAATGGAACAAAAAGAGTCCCAAATGTGGACCGTCACCAATCAAATTCCAAAATGGAATTCAGAAGATTCCCAAGGGGAACATAGGCAAAAAGAAAAATTCCTAAAAGGAATTCAAAAGAAGTCCCAAAGTGGACCAAATCCAAATAGAACCCAAATTCCACACTGTTTATGATTGTAAGTGACCTGACGTGTTGAGTTGTTCTCAGGTTATTTAGATGAGGTGTATAACTTTCTAATGTGCAAAGTATGGGTCACTCAAAACTTATTCCTAATCAACCTAATTGATCATCAAGAATAGAAAAAGTAAGTGTGTCACTTCGAGCTAATTGATTTGTTCAACAATTCATCACTCAATTACTTCACAATTCAAATGTCTATTCTCAAAATCTGCAAAACATGTGTTGGATAAATTGCTAGTATGATCTCATTGCAGGTTAAAGATTCAGAATGTAAAGAGCAAATTCCAAATATATCAAAAACATGAAAAAAATATTTCAAAAACACCAAAAAGATTGTCATTTTAATCTTTTTCTTTTGTGTTGGCAGTTTAAAATGTGTTGTTGATGTAGGAGTTGTTCATCAAGCAATATCTCATCCGGTTGAGAACTTAATCTTTACATTGATGATAAATGCACATTATTGCTTGAGTTTTAATGTTTTTCTTTGAGTTGCAGGAACAGTTTCCATTGCAGAACAAGCTTCCACGCGACTTGAAGATGTTTCTGTTCAAGCCTGATTCCAGTCCAAAGATCTCCAAGTCAGATTGCTGAGTGTTAAGAATCCTCCTCTTAATATCTCATACACAGATCCCGTTAACCTCTAAAGAAAAAGTTGAGGGGGAGTATTCTAAGTCAAAGAAGTCTTCTCATTCTACTTCAACCGTTGAAGAAGATCCTGTTGCTGATATATAGATTCACCGGAATCTACTCTCTGCTTATTTCTTTCCATAGCCTCTGATGTTACTCTAAAGGGAGAGAAGGATGCAGATTGCTTGTTGAAAGACAGAGTTTTGGCAGCATCATCTTAGGGGGAGTACTGTTGGGTCCTCTTGAAGATAATGCATACCAAAACTTTAAGTTGCTCTCTATACTCGCCACATGAAGATTTGAGCTAATATGTCAGATTTGTAAAGTGTCATCTTAGGGGGAGTATTGTTGGGGTTATTTGAAGATGTCACTTTCCAAATATAAGCGAGTGAAGATATCAAGCATCATCACGAGCAAGCACGGGTGAAGACGTTCATAATTTGTATTTGTCTTAGAATATTTGTGTAATCGTTTTGTGCTTAAATGCACGTTTTTAGGTTACATTGTAAGGTGAATGGTATAGACTATAAATACCATCACCTAGGTCATTTCTTAGGGAGTTGCATACATTTCATTTAATATCCATTGTAACCTCTCTATTGATCTAATACAATTCTCCTATTCATATTATCATCAATCTTCATCATACTTTGCATTGATCTTCATGAACATCAATACGTGATCAGTGAGATTCCGCATCACTGATTGCAAACAACATCCCCAAACAATCTCAGATCTAGATCCAAGCTCGGTTCGTCTCGAACACTATCACAACTCAATAATGCTAATCAAAATGCTCAGCCAAGACTTCTCATTGTACTCTTAAGTACATCAATTCTTGTGGTCCAATGAAATTCTTTGGTAACGAAGGGGCTACTGGTCTTCTCCAATGGTAAGAAAGCATGGAGAGTACCTTTGTCAACTGTGTATGCCCTGAAAATCTCAAAGTCCGCTATGCTACAAGTTTCCTTCAAAAGTGTGCTTTGACTTGGTGGAATGATGAAAAATGTAGGCGTGGTGAAGCCGATGTGTCTGATCTGACTTGGGCTGAATTCAAAACTACTATGACTAATAAGTATTGTCCTCCTAGTGAAATTCATAAACTCGAGGGTGAATTCTGGGGTCTTAAGCAAGATAGTGGTGATAATGTGGCTTACAATGACCGTTTCTCTCAGCTCAGTACTCTGTGTCCTAATATGGTTACTCCTGATTCTCGTGGTATTGAGCAGTATATCGGAGGTTTGCCAATAACTATCCAAGATGTTGTATGGGGTAGTAAGCCAGCTACTGTGGGTGAGGCAATTGCTTTAGCCGGTCGCCTTACTGAAAATCATGTGCAATCTAGTTCTTTGTTTTGTAAGGGTAGCAAAAAGTCAAAAGGTTTTTCTAGTGATGATTCTAAACCATCTGAGGATGATTCTTATAAGTGTTTTAAGCCTGAATCCTCATCTCATTCCAAGAAGCAAAAGAACAATGCCACCAATTATGCAATAACTGCTTCTATGGCAACGCAAGGTGGTAATGCTAATCAAAAGTCTTATTTGGGGATTCTACCCAAATGCAATCAATGTCATTTTCATCATGCTCCATAAACTCCATGTTTTAAATGCTCTGTTTGTCAACGATATGGGCATGTGACTAAAGATTGATGGAAAAATGCTAATAATAACCGGGATAATCAGGGTCGTGCTCATTTCAATTGTGGCGATCCGACTCATTTCCGCAACAATTGTCCTCAGCCTATCAATGTGAACGTGAATACCAATGCTAATGCTAATCAAGTTGGTCATGCTAGAACTTTCAATATCAACACTAATCAAGCTCAAGAAAACAATGACGTGGTGAACAATATGTTTCTCAAATGAGTGTTACATTTCTATTATATTCGGGTGCCGATAAGAGCTTTGTTTCATTAAAGTTTGTTTCATCATTTACTATTAGTCGTGCTGGATTTAATAATCTTTATGTGGTAGTAGAAGCAAACAGGAAAAAGTGTTTCTATTAGTTTTTATATTTATGGTGCGAACTTAAACTTCAAGGTCACGTTTTCTTCATGTTTATCTTTTTGCTATGATTCTCAGTAATTTTGACGGTTGAAACTATTGTCTTGCGTTGCAACTAAAATTTTTTTGCGTTAGAGTTGTGTCGCGCGTTGGCTCGTGTGATTAAAGAAAAAGAAAGATGACTTGTTATGTATGTGTATCGATTATCGCAAGCTTAATAATCTTGCCATAAAAAAAAGAAATAAAATTACCGTCAAAAATCGTTTTCCTTTGCCACGTATCGATGATCTTCTCGACCGACTCCAAGGAGCAACTTGTTTCTCTGAAATTAATATTCGTTAGGATTACCACAATTGGGTAGTGTTCTTGTTTTCTATATTTCAAATATGAAGAAATGTTTATTTTATAAAAATCTCTTTGTGTGAAATCTAAATCAATGAATCTATGAAATTTATTGAACGGCAATTATAAATTATGGACCGTGATGTTAAGCCGCTCAACCATTGTCGGATACCGATAGTTAAAGTTTGTTCTAAATCAAAACATGTACTTGAGTTTACTTGAGAACGTGAGGACCAAATGAAAACTTAATATCCGCATCTTTTGTTTCCATCTTCTCCTTCGGTTTGAGCAAATTTGGGGACGAAATTTCTATAAGCAGGGGAGACTGTGACATCTGCCCCAAACCCGAACCCGAATGCCCTACTCGAACCCGAAATTATCCATTTGTATTGTAATCGTATTTATCATCCTTTAAATGTAATGCTTCGTTATTAAATATATACATATATATATATATATATAAATGTATTTTAAAAAAGAGATATTATAAAGATTATTAAAAAAATAAATACTATTAACGTCTCAAAATAGCCATAAAACGTCAAGAACGAAATAAAAACATAAAAACATCATTTACATAAACGTTACGATTAAGTTAGTTATTTAATATAAAATTACAATTTAACTTTGGGCTAAAAGTGTCAAAGTTGAAACTTATATTAAAGTTTAATTGATCTAAAAAAATATTAACTAAACTCAAAGGACCATTTATGTAAATATGGTAACCAACCCCCTCCTTTTTTCTTTATCTCTTGTATTTCCGGCAGTCCCTCGCCGGTGCCGGCCAGTTTTTCCGGCGAGACCTATTTTAGCGTTTTAAGCCTTTTAACCAAATCAAACGTATATAAAACCGTCCTAGTCACCTCCTAAGAATGTTTCGAACCTCAAATCTCTGTTTAAACATCAATTGGCGACTTAATTTCTTGTTTACAAACTGAAACCAAAACCCATTAATCCCAATCATCTCATAACGCTTCCAATCATTAAATTGACTTAACAACAACGATTATATCGACGATTAGAAACAGTCTCATGCGTTCAATTTCTAATTAATTAACAAATAGAACGCCTAACTAACCAAATTTAATCGTAATTAACTCTTGAGTCGTTCGTATAGTTTTAGACCAAATCAATCCAAATACTTCGACATACACAATCTCCTATAATCGCTTCCACTCTCTGTCAATCCAATTTCAAGCAAAATCATCAAAATCTCAGACTTTGATTCTTCACCCGTCGTGACCTTGTTCATCATCTCTTTGATTCAATTCGTCACCAAACAAGTAAGTTTTTATATATAAAATGATCCTTATCATGTGTAAATCAAAACCCCTCTATCAATTGCTCATTTCATTGTTTCAATCCGATGCAATTTGCGAATTTGTGTTCTAGGGTTTATGTGTAATTTGGAGTTTTATTTAAAAAGGTGTTAAAAAAGTTTCAAATCGAATTTTAAACAAAAGCAAGGTATAGCGCGGCTGGTTTGGGTGTGTGTCTGTGACCATAGAGGTCCCTGGTTTGAAACCAGGGACATGCACATGTTTATTTCTTTTTCTACAGATGTTTTTAACTATATTACCTATTAAATTTACTAACTTAAAACTAATACAAAACCATCTATATTACAAAATGT
The DNA here is from genome assembly GCA_030867185.1 of Tagetes erecta. Taxonomy (NCBI): domain Eukaryota; kingdom Viridiplantae; phylum Streptophyta; class Magnoliopsida; order Asterales; family Asteraceae; genus Tagetes; species Tagetes erecta. The sequence continues at coordinate 17,669,445 of CM061497.1, read as the reverse complement.
TAAAAACCTGTAAAAATATCAAAAAAATACCATGATTTTTATAAACTTATTTTTATAAATTTATTTATTACAAATACTTTTAATGCTATAAAACGCTATAAAAATGTATGTTATACGTTTGTAAAACATATACAAAGTCTTATAAAAATGAATTATACAAATAAGGTTTGGTATGGAATGTTATATACTTCAAAACTATATAAATGTTTATAGTGTTTCTAACAAATATAACATATTTTGACATTACGTAATCGGTGTTAAAAATATATTATTAGAATTTCTATCATGTATTAAAATAATTATTATTACAATTGATATTGTTTCGAATAAACGAGTTTATATATTTTTAGATGGTTAACGGGAAACCCCAAAATCCCAATCCGAACCCTAGAATTCAGATTTCCTTAGACCCTATTGATTCTATTCAAGTTCTCTATATTATATGCTTTCTAAGTTAGGATTCTCATTTACTTAGGTGATTATGGTATTTGGGAAATCCTCGGTTCTAATTAGACTATTTGCTATTTATTTCAAGCCGAGTTTCAAGGTGAGTAAATTCACTGCCCTTTTTACTTTTACGTTTTGAGCCTGAAAGTTATGTTCTATTAATATACAATGTCTTCATTTTCTATTTTGTTTTTCAAAAGAGATCATAAAATGTGTTAGTTTTGTTCCAAGCAAGATGCAAACTTATGTGGTAGTTTAAAGTAGTATTGTTACTTTGTAATCCCACCGGTACAATGTTAGCGCTAATGGTTTGACAAATCCACCTATATGTATTACAAAAATAGGTGCTTTAAACCCGTCCGTACAATTACAATTACAATGTTACAAGTTGTTATTCGATGTTACAAGTTGCTATACAATGATACAAGCTGTTAATGCCATGCCATGTCCCTAAGTTGCTAAATAATTATTGATAACTTATATATCGAGACGGTTACGTGAAGGTTTCTAGAAAAGTTATCTTTAATTAGTACATGAGTTGGTTTCTCATGATAAATGGCTACAAGTTATATTACAATGATGGTTTACAATGAGTGTGCAAGGGGTCATGGTCGAGAATGATATGAAATAGCTATACATGTAAGATTACGCAGCATATTATGATGATCTCGGATTTCTATATTATTATGTATGAATTTGTGGTTTACTCACTAGATTTCATTAGCTAACTTTATTTTCACATATTTCAGGTGATGCTAGATAGTGTTTTGCTGCTTTTGCCAAGACATAGGATTGCCTTGGACCTAGTTAAAATAATAAAGACAATTGCATTTACTGTGTCGGTTTTATTACTTTGTCGTTTCTATTTAAGAATCATGTTCTAAACTTACTACATCGTTATTAGACTTAATAAATAAATACCATGTGCTTTGTTTACTATTGATATCCAATTTCTATGACAACCCAGTGTTTCTGCCACCGGGTGGGGTGTCATAGTTTGGTATCAGAGCCATGGTTATAGGGAACTAGGATAAGATATTAGAAACACCAACCTAGACTATAACCTAAGAGTCCTTAGTGCAAGTAGTTTGTGCTTAAAAAACTATTCTAGAACTTATTTCCTTATTCCTTTTTATGAACCTTTTTATGTCTTTCCTTTATCTTATTTCTTATCCGATTTCGCGAAGGAGCTACAAGAGACTCTTCTGAATGATTAGGATCTTTCTCTTTGTGGAATCTCGTCATCGTCATCGTCTCGTCTCGTCATCTCGTCATCGTCTTATCACGGACATCTTGTCTAAGGCAAAGCATTTCATATAGATCTCTTTAAGAGACCTCTATGCTTACCTAGGGATGGACGAGATGAGTGTGAACCTATAGGCTAAAGCACGCCTGCTCGAATACGTTGAGAACGAACTTAGCACTTTGATAAGTCTTAATTGTCCAAAACCAAGGCACATTCCTAATCCTTCAAATTCTATTAATTTATGGATTATATGATTATCATTTTCTATGATTTCAAATTATTTCAATGGGTTTCTATATTGTTTCGAATGTTATTCCAAGTTTGTTTATTTAGATTTAAATGATTTCCAAGTGATTATTATAATATGTTTTTCTATAAAAAAAATCCAAGAAAATTCAAAATACAATTATCATTTTCATTCAATCCAAAATTTTACTACAACTTATGTTATCTCAAAATTTTCTTTGTCTGAAATTCTATTTCTATCTTATCTTGTAGAATGACAACAAGACGTGAACGAATCGCTAATACTATCGCGACCCAAATGGCTAGTATTTTTCTCGATCTCGTGAATCAACTCAAAATGCTAATCAAAACGCTCAGCCCAGGACTCCTCATTGTACTCTTAAGGACTTCAATTCTTGTGGTCCAACGAAATTCTTTGGTAACGAAAGGGCTACTGAAAATCTCTGAAAATCTCAAAGTCCGCTATGCTAAAAGTGTTCTTCAAAAGGGTGCTTTGACTTGGTGGAATGATGAAAAACGAAGGCGTGGTGAAGCCGACGTGTCTGATCTGACTTGGGGTGATTTCAGTAAGGAGTGATGAAAAACTGCTATGACTAATAAGTATTGTCCTCTTAGTAAAATTCGTAAACTCGAGGGTGAATTTTGGGGTCTTAAGCAAGATAGTGGTGATAATGTGGCTTACAATGATCGTTTCTCTCAGCTCAGTAGTATGTGTCCTAATATGGTTACTCCTGATTCTCGTGGTATTGAGTAGTATATCGGAGGTTTGCCAATGACTATCCAAGATGATGTTTAGGGTAGTAAGCCAGCTACTGTGGGTGATGCAATGACTTTAGCCGGTCGCCTTACTGAAAATAATGTGCAGGCTGGTTCTCTATTTCGTAAGGGTAGCAAACAGTCAAAAGGTTTTTCTAGTGACGATTCTAAACCATCTGAGGATGATTCTTATAAGGGTTTTTAGTCCGAATCCTCATCTCATTCCAAGAAGCAAAAGAACAATGCCACCAATTATGCAATAACTGCTTCTATGGCACCGCAAGGGGGTAGTGGTAATCAAAAGTCTTATTTGGGGATTCTACCCAAATGCAATCAATGTCCTTTTCATCATGCTCCAGAAACTGAAAGTTTTAAATGCTCTTAGTCAACGATATGGGCATGTGGCTAAAGATTGTTGGAAAAATGCTAATAATAACTGGGGTAATCATGGTCGTGCTTGTTTCAATTGTGGCAATACGACTCATTTCCGCAACAATTGTCCTCAACCTATCATTGTGAACGTGAATACCAATGCTAATGCTAATCAAGTTGGTCGTGCTAGAACTTTCAATATGTTGATCAAGCTCAAGCAAACAATGACGTGGTGGACGATATGTTTCTCAAATGATCGTTACATTTCTAATTAATTCGGGTGCCGATAAGAGCTTTGTTTCATTAGAGTTTGTTACATCATTTACTATTAGTCGTGCTGGATTTAATAATATTTATGTGGTTGAAGAAGCGAACTTGAAAAAGTGTTTCTATTAGTTTTATATTTATGGTGCGAACTTAAACTTCAAGGTCATGTTTTCTTCATGTTTATCTTTTTCCTATGATTCTCAGTAATTTTGACGTTTGAAACTCTTGTCTTGCGTTGAAACTCAAAAAATTTTGCGTTAGAGTTATCTCGCGCGTTGGCTCGTGTGATGTAAAGAAAAAGAAAGATGGTTCGTTCCGTATGTGTTGAAACCACAACAATTTACATATATTTAATCACACCAAACCAAACTTTCATAAAAAATTCTTCAAAAAACCACAACATTTACCGATAGAATCACACCAAAAACAAATTTGATCAAAAAATCAACTTTTAAAGAAATACAAAATTTTCATATAAAATCACAACATTTACCTAAATAATCACACCAAAAACAAATTTTATCGAAAAAATCAACTTTCGAAACATCAAAAATTTTCATATAAAACCACAACATTTACGTAAATAATCACTCCAAAAACTGATAGTTTCAATAGGATCGATTACTGCTACAAACCTCAATAATCTATGTACTACAACAATCAATCAACACAAAATTCATTACCAAATAATTCACTTTGTATTGATGATCAAAATCGTTGCAAATACACTTGTGCAGGAGAATACAATCACACACACAGAACTTTCTCTCTCTTCGGTGTATTGGTGATCTAGTCTCTCTCCTTCTCACACACTTGCAACAAGCATTTATACATCATCACATTAGGGAAAATACACAATTTACCCTAAACAAACAAACTTCACAAACTAAGAACAAATTAAATCTTTATCTAGGAATGAACCCTAACAGTACCCCCCTAAGATTTAACTTTAATTTTTGTTCAAAATCTTCATCTTTTCTCTTTTCTTCTCGTGTCCTTATCTCTCGAATCAAACTTGATCTTCAGAAATCTTCTGGTTCTGTCTTGACATTCAGTAGCTGCTTCTTGGAATGATCCTCTTGTTCTTTAATGGCTTCTTCAATGCAAGATTTGAACTTTTCGGCTATCTTGGCTTGTATGGGCTTTGACTCATTTGTGAGAATGTCACATGCAACCATTCTTTTAAGCGTCTCCAAGGAAATACCTGAAAAATCAATATTAGCATAAAACTTGTACGGCTTATTCAGTCCTTTGGCACGTACTTCCAAAGTACCCTTGGATGTAATCCGCATAAACTCTATATCTTTAATGTCAATCTTCACAAGGTTGGCATAAAGTAATACTTTCCTCAATCGGATCTTTTCTGTAGCAGCTCCGATTACTTCAACCATTATTTCAAACAACTTTCGATCAGCCTCAGCTAGCGGATTTTTCATCATCTCTATCTTGTGACTTCTTAGATGATCAATATACGAAGGATGTAACAGTTTTAGTTCGAATGTACTGAAAAGAGTGATCATGTCACGATCCCAGTCATCTAAGTCACGAACCAATTTCAACTCGAAGGTTTCTTCGTGATAGAAAAACTTCAGTATTGGCTTTGTCTTTTGCGAACCATCAAACACTTTTAGCCCCGGACTCGTTACTTTGTCGAAATATTCATCAGAAAATTCTTCTAAATACATGTCTCGGATGATCAACTCTTTCTTTTTCTTCTTCTTCTTCTTGTCAAGATATATCTTATCTTCTTGTTGACCACGAAATTCCAAGAACTTTGGCATCCGACTTATGCCTGCATCCAGCAACATAACACATTTTTCTCCCCTTTCAGCTCTAGTATGATTGATCAATCTCAGTTTATGCAGCTCCTTGAGATCTTGAACTGGCAACTTGAAGATACTCGAGTAATAATAATAATATATCACACACACCATTGACTCGCTTGATAAGAAAAACATCAAACACTTCATCATACTTCCATGCTATAATCTTCACATCTTTCTACTTCTTTGGAACGATCATGGAATCTAGAAGATCAGCAACGGATTGTCTTTTACTCAGCAGTGATCTCACGATATCACCTGCTGTAGCTGATTTGTGCCATGTTTCACGCACTTCCATTGGCACATGATATGATTTCACCTCACTTGGAAACATATCAATTAATTCTTTACGTTTCTTGTGTGCGTCTTCTGGTTATGCCATTCATGGTATCTCCTTCGGCTCCAATACTCTGAACCTTTTGGTGAGTTCATAGTATTGTGGATTATTGTAATCCAAGAATAACATACGATTCTGCATCTTCTCTGACTCTTGAAAACTTTTGACAATTTTCTTCAAAGATTCTTTCTTCAACCTTTTCAAAGTCTATACGGGTAGTTTCTCGATTGTAACCATTGTCTCATATCAACAGTAGTCATATCCTCCAGATTTTGATGATAGAGTTCTTCAAGTGGAAGATCATCAATGTTCAGACTTTCTTGTAAAGGAGTCCACTCCCCTGGTTCTACTACAAACTCTTTATCATCACCATCAACAGGTTCCTGAGCATTTATACACTTCTCATATTCCTCGTTTATCTGACTGACAATCAGTCCGTTTAGATAAACAGGATTGTATTTCATTCGCTCCAGGTATGCAAATCGTGCATCCAAATTAACAGGGATATCTTCAGTTATGGTTACATCAGGTACAAAGCTTGATGAACTTACTTCACCCGAAAGATTCACCACTTCTATTTCCTTTTCAACTACATCTTGAACCGACTCATCCTGAGCAACATCCTCGGTTCTCGCTTTCTTTATCACAATATCTTCTTGTACAAATTCAGGTACAACATCCAACTTATGTTTTCCTTCAGCTTTGTCATATATACCCGTAGCAGTAGCATCATCAGGAATAGGGACTGATTCAACAATCGGTCCAGCCACAGCTTTAGATCCTCGTGATCTAGTATAATAAACTGTGATTTCCCTAGGAGTATCAGACACTCCAACGACTTCTTCATCAGAAAAGTCTTTGTCGGATTCAGGTTCGGATCCTTTGGGCTCTTTCTCTTCTAGCCATTTCTCCAACATTTCTTTTTCAACATTCAGAGTATTGCATTCAGCATAAAGCTCTTTATAATCATCTTTGAGCTTTTCATACTCTTCTTCTAGTTCGTTGAAGATCTTTGTATTTTTCTGGTGAGTTTCCCAGTACTCAGCTAATCTTTTCTTTTTACGTTCATTTGAAGCCTTCAACTTTGCATTTTCATCCAACAGATTTTCTACCATCTTTTTTAAACGAATTATCTCATTATCTTTCTCATTCAAATCAACATCCGAACCAACCTTAGGTGAAGACCCCGTAGGTTGTTCAGCATGTTGTGTTGTTGGAGTCGAACGAGTGGCAGTATTAATGGATTCAGGAACACGTAAAACCACTTCAGCTTCATCACATGCCTATGCCACAGATTCAGCTTCAGCCATAACCTCTTGTGCAATCTGCACAACATCAATAGGTTCATTCAATTCAATCATCATCACATCCACAGAAGGTTCAATAACTTGAACATCTTCTTCAACAATTGGTTCTTGTTAGGGTTATTTCCTAGTTAAGATTTACTTTGTATTTTGTTTATATGTTTGTATATAGTTTAGGGTCTATTTTGTTATATTCCTTAAACTTGTATTTGTTTGCTTTAAAGCATGTAGTGAGAGAGTGTGAGGGGAGAGGCTAGATCACGATATTCACGTAAGAGAGAGAACTTGTGTGTGTGATTTATTTTCTCCTGCACCTTGTATCACAATACTGCTTTGATCATCAATATACAAAGAGAATTATTAGTATGAATTGTGTTAATGATTAAACTGTGTTTTGTGTTTATGTTATTCTGATCATTGAGCGATTTTCACGATCCAATTGAACCTATCAATTGGTATCAGAGCCTTGGTACTGTGTTCTTCGCTGTTCTTAAGCAAAAACACATCAAAAATTGCTCAAAGACAATGATCTGAATGAATTGTTCGTGTTTTTAGGTGTGATTCATCATCGTAATCACTCCAATACACAACGATTGTGCAGATTTCATCAGATCATCATCAGATCTGAGAAATTAAGAAACTACTGTTCGATCGAATTTTTCACAAATTCATCAAAAATTGGACATGTTTCAGATTGATTGATATAAGGGATTGTTAATCGGAGTGTTTCACAGCTTGTGTGTGAATTTTGGACAAATTGGACAAGTTTTAGACAAAACCCAGAAAATTCTCATGGAGAAGATGATGAACAGTATGATTTTGGTTGAAGATTAACTTGCCGGGTGATTAATTTGACTTAGACAATTTTCCTTGGACTTAGATTGAAGAACAATTAGGTCCTGTGCAGCCGTGTAAGGGAATTTGTGCTAGACGGGTAAAGAATTTGACTTAAAAAAGTGTTACTGTTCAGCCGGATCAAACACTGTAGTGCCGGGTAATACACTGTTACGCCGGGTGATTAAGAAAATTCAGCCGGGTAATCATCAACTGTGTAGCCGGGTGATTAACAACTGCCGTGTGATCGAGTACTGTTCAGCCGGACAAAGCTTTTGCCGTGTCAAGATTCTGCCGGGTCAAAGATTGTTGCCGTGTCAAAGTTTTTCTTGTTGCCGGGTAACTGTTCATCCGGGTGAAGAACAAAATTATTACAACTGTTGAGCCGGGTAACTGTTTGGCCGTGTAAAGACTTTTTCCTGCCGAGTGAAGAACAAAGACACTGTTTAGCCGGTTGAAGAAGGATTTTCACTGTTTTGCCGTGTGACTCACTTTTGTTGTTTTTAATACTTGTTTCTTATCTTGTCTTTAATTACTTGTCTTTATTTGAGTATTTTAATCATTTCTTTTCAAAAATTAACAAAAACCAAAAATATTTTCTTTAAAACTTGTTAAAATGGCTCCTAATGATGATTCTGATAACCGTGTTCCTAGACTTTTGAATCGTGCAGATTTCAAGAACTGGACCATCAGGTTGAGACATCACTTGTGTTCTATTGACAATGACTTATGGAAATCCATTGAAAAGGGTCCTCATATTCCAACTCAGACAGCGCCAGATAGTGCAAGTACCTATACTAAAGATTCTACTACACCTTATCCAGAGGATAATTTGTCAGCAGAAGATCTAAGGAAGGTAAAGAATGATAGCAAGGCCTATTCTTTAATGTGCAAGGGGTTGCCACTCCAAGTTCTGTCTAGATTGGATGCATATCAGACTGGTTATACATGTTTCAAAGCTTTAAAGTCGATATGTGAAGGAGGAGAACAATTGAGAAGTTTGAAGAAATCTAAGTTGAAAAGACAACTGGAATTGTTTGAGCATATTAATGGAGAAACAGTGCACCAGATGATGAACAGGTTTGTTCACTTAACTACTGAGATGTCAAACCTCGGAGTGAAGACTGAACTTCAAGACTTGAATGATCGTTTGTTATGTGCTTTACCATCATCATGGAAGCAAACTGTTACTTTGTTGAAACATACTGAGAAATTTCCAATGGAATTAGATCTGCTTATTGGAAAGATTGAAGAAGTTGAGATTGATGAAGGATCAAGAAATACTGATAGATCAAGCTCACAAACTCAGTATAAGTATGTGGTAAATCCTGCCAATACTGTGGAAAATGCATTTCTTGCACAAGATGCAATGAAGTTTGAAGAAGATGGTGATTTATTCGTTGGTGCGAGTTTTTATACTGATTCAGCATACTTTCCAAATTCACCAACTTATTCTCAACCTCAATCTCCACCAAGAGCTCAAGTTCAAAATCAGAATCTGAAGAATCAGTCAGAAAATCAAAGTTCAAATGTTCAAGCAAAGGTGAAAGACGTTATGAATATTCTGCTGCAAGATGACGAGACAAAAACTGCCTTCACAGCATTTATGGCAAGTTTCCAGGCATACCAAGGAAGTCACTTAAGTCAAATGGACGTGGTCCTTCAAGACTTATTTGAGATGGATCCAGTTGACGTTGAGGAAATGGATCTTAATTGGCAAATGGTTATGGTTGCATATCGAACACAAAAGCATGCATATGTTAACAAGACAGTTGGATTTGACAAATCAAAGGCCAGATGTTTTAATTGTAACCAGTATGGTCATTTTTCAAGAGAATGCAAAGCTCCTAAGAATTTCAATGATTAAGCTAGTTCAAGTAATCAAGGTCAAAGTTCTCAACAGTCTTCGAGTTATCAAGGCAGAAATCAACGTTTCTTTCAGAAACCATACCAAAGTCTTCCCATGCCGGAATTGAAGGACGAAGGAAAGAAACCAGAAGACCAAACAAAGGCACTGGTGGTCAGCGTAAAAGATGGTTATGATTGGAGCGCTTATGCAGAACAATTTACGTCTGATCTTACATCAAGTCTGGCACTGGTATGTGAAATCGAAGAAGACTGGTCTGAAGAAGGGGATGGAAAGATGGTTGATAATGTGAGTGAAGATTCTGAAGATTATGACTGGAGTGCAAAGTCTGATCCTACTGAAGAAACTGAAGCTGAAGTTGCGTTAATGGCTACATCCAGTGAGTCTTCATCTTCTACTGAACAACCAAAGGTTAGTAATGACTTACCCCCTAACTATGTTCCATTGCCCCTAGATGTGAAAGAAAGGTTATGTTCTGAACAGTGCATTCAACAAGTAGAACATTATCGAACTCATTCATTTAAAATTGGTGACAAATTAAGTAAACATGAAAAACTTCATGAAAAACTTAAAATTGATCATAAAATTTCTGATGAGAAGATTTTGTCACTAACCGAATCATGGAACAAAATTTTAAAAGAACTGGAACTTGTTACCAAACAACTTGAAGAAATGACAAAGAACTTTGAACAAGAAAAAGTTGCACATGCAGTCACTCAAGTTGAATTGAAAAAGGTTAAAAGTTGTAAAACAATGGTTGAACAACTCATTAATGAAAGAGGTAACAAAACCAAAACCGGGTTGGGTTTTACTCATGAACCAATGCCAAATTCAATCACTCAAACCTTACCGGAAAACTTTAATGAATTTGATCATTCACCTGAAAATGAACGTAAATTCAAAGAAATTCAAAGAAGTAAATCCGAGTCCGAAGGATCTGAGGTGCTGATTGAAAGTTTGAAAGAAGAAGATGGAATGACAACTGAAGCTGATGATGAAGCAAGCAACAAGTCTGATAACAAATTAGAGCCTGTTCTGATTCAACTTGTTGAGTATCCGGAACTGAATCCGAAGCCAGAAACGGTGAAGGAAGAAGGTGAATTTTCAGGATACAATGATCCTGAATACATCAGGTGGAAGAAAGAACAAAAGGCGCAAGTTGCTGATCAGTTGATCAAGAAGCAAGAAGTGAAGAAGGCTGAAGTTTTAACTACAAAGAAGCAGAAATCGAAAGTAATGAACACTCAATCTGAAACAAAAGAATCAAAAGGCAAAAGTGTCTTAAAATCGAATGATAACACCAAAGTTCAAAGTGTTAAAACTGACAAAGTTAAACCTGCCAAGAAAGTGTCAAAAGGTAAGAGCATCAAGTTTGTGTCTGCAGGAACGTTTGATTTAAATGGATCTTATGGTAAACCAATCAATTCTCCAATCAAATCTAACTCTGGTCTGAAAACAGGTTCAGGTCCTAAGTCTTCCGCTGTCAATGAAAAGAGAATTGAATCCAAAAAGGTGACCAAACAGAACAATTTAAAATCGAACCAAAGTCCCATGCAATCAAAATCACAAACAAAGACTCCACAGAAAAACGTTAATCTAAAACCGAACAACCATGATAATGAATCACGTTTTGGTTCAACATCAAGAGTTAACAATCGGCTCTTTAGGATTAGCAAGAAACATTGTGAAATTTGTGATAGATATAATCATGCAACTGCTGAATGTTTCTTTAACAGGTACTGCAGTTTCTGTGACAAAAGAAATCATTCTTCAGAAGAATGTTATTTTAACAAATTTTGTGATATTTGTGAGAGAAGAAACCATGACACAAAGGATTGTTTCTTTCGATCAAACTCAACAAGAGAAATGACTCCGTTTTCAAATTTTCAAAGAACTCAATCAATTGGTTTTCAAAATATGAATCAAAGTCATTCTCCGGTTTTGAGAAATTTCAATCGAAATAATTCTGTTTCTAACTTTTCAAGAAATGTGCAGGTTAATAATTTTAAACCAAGAGCTTTAATGGTAAGAAATCAAAAGTTTGAAAATAACCTTGATCCTAAGCTAGAGGAAAGGTTTAGTGCTTTGAGGAGAAACCAGTCATTGAACGCCAATGGGCGAAACAATAGTTTTCAGCATCAAAATCTCATGAATGAAACAAATTTTCAAAATATTCAATATCAACAAGTTACTATTGCAGATAGATTCGGAAAACCCAAGACCGTGTGGGCCTGGGTTGACCAAACTAACTAAGTGATTGTTGAATTGCAGGTACGCCCAAGAAGACCTATCAACTCATGGTTCGTTGATAGTGGGTGTAGCCGGCACATGACAGGCAACCATGCCTTGCTTCAGGATTTCAAGCTGAAAAATGGTACACTCGTTGCATTTGGAGGTGATGCGGGTGGTAAAATCACAGGAGAAGGAACTGTTTCGAATGGGGTCATTAGTTTTGATAAAGTCAACTACTGTGCACAGTTGAACTTTAACTTACTAAGTGTATCTCAAATCTGTGATAAATCTTATTCAACTCTTTTTGATGATTCTTTCTGTTATATTCTTAAACCAGGTTTCAAGATTGACAATGAGTGGGTAGTGGTTAAAGCTCCAAGAGATCGTGATGTATACAAGTTGGATATGTCGCAGATTGATGCTGAAACCGAAACAACCTGTCTCATTGCACATGCTTCAAATAATGAGAGTCAGCTTTGGCATAGACGGCTGGGACATTCCAACTTCAGAAACATGAACCGTTTGGTAACTGGAAATCACGCTGTGGGAATCCCATCGAAGAAATTCTCCACAACTGATCTTTGTCCAGCATGTTTGAAGGGAAAACATCATAGGATGTCTTTTAAGTCCAAGCAAGAAAACTCCATTTCAAAACCCTTGCAGATGCTACATATGGATCTTTTCGGACCAACAAATGTGCAAAGCATCGGAAAGAAGTCTTACTGTTTTGTCATTATTGACGATTTCACTAGATTTTCTTGAGTTTATTTTTTGCATGCTAAATCTGAAACAGCTGAATTATTAAAAGAATTTATCATCAAAGTTGAAAATCAATTGGAATGCAAAGTTAAAGTTTTAAGAAGTGATAATGGAACTGAATTTAAGAATGCTAATGTTGATTTATTTTGTGCAGAAAAGGGGATTGCTAGACAATTTAGTGCGCCAAGAACACCTCAACAAAACGGGGTTGCGGAACGGAAAAACCGGACACTAATTGAAGCAGCAAGATCCATGCTCGCAGATGCCAAAATCCCTATCACTTTTTGGGACGAAGCTATTGCTACTGCGTGTTTTGTACAAAATAGAACATTATTGGTTCAAGATAAACAGAAAACTTCTTATGAGTTGTTATTTGGAAGGAAACCAAATATTTCTTACTTGAAAGCATTTGGTTGTCCGGTATCGATTTTAAATTTGAATGATCATCTCGGGAAGTTTGAGTCAAAATCTGACGATGGATTTTTCCTAGGCTATTCGTCTGTTTCTAAAGCTTATCGGGTTTTTAATAGCAAAACAAATACTGTTATTGAAACTATTAACGTCAAGTTTTTAGAAAATTCGTTTCCGTTAGTGGCTCATGGTCCCGAATGGTTATTTGATTTAGATTCATTATCGAAATCTTTCAATTCTAACTTATTTGATTTTTCAGGAAAAACAAACAAAGAATCAGGTGACTTGGGATGCTTTAGTGACGATTCTGATAATGACGAGGATGGAAATCTCAACTCTGAATATCCGTTCATGTCATTTCACAATCCTGATCATGTCAAATCCAGTCAAGATCCGGGTCCTTCTGGTTCTCATGAAGATCAAGAATCGAACAATCTTGAAGAAGATGTGAATCCGCAAGTGTCTCCTAATGATGGTGATCTGTTCAAAATCAACCATCATCAGATCCGAATGCTGAAGTTATTCCAGAATCATTTGATTACTTCATCAATTCACCGGATCAAGTCCCGAATTTCACACCGCATACTTCTTCCATACTACAAGATCTACCAAATCTGAATACTTCTAATCTAGAGAGTCAAGTGCAAGGAGGTGACATACCAATTCATCGAATTCACAAGAAACATCCTGTCTCTCAGATTATTCGTGTTTTCTATCTCAAGTGGTGCCAAAGAACATTTTAGAGGCGCTGCAAGATAACAGTTGGATTGAAGCCATGCAAGAGGAATTACTTCAGTTTCGCAAACAGGAAGTTTGGAAACTAGTGGACTTACCTGAAGGAGAGAATGCTATTGGTACAAGATGGTTGTACAAAAACAAGCCAGACGAACGTGGCATTGTAGTGAGAAACAAAGCAAGACTCATTGCACAGGGATACACTCAGGAAGAAGGCATTGATTATGAAGAGGTGTTTGCTCCGGTCGCAAGACTTGAAGCCATACGCGTTTTTTCTTGCATATGCTTCCTTCATGAAGTTTAAAGTATTCCAAATGGACGTTAAAGGTGCTTTCCTGTATGGACCTATTACAGATGATGTTTATGTCAGACAACCTCCGGGTTTTGAAGATCCTGACTATCCGCATCGTGTATACAAGTTGAGTAAAGCTCTATATGGTCTACACCAAGCTCCAAGAATCTGGTATGAGACATTATCCAAGCATTTACTAGAACATGGATTCACAAGAGGACAGATTGATCCAACTTTGTTTATGAAGAGGGAGAATGATGATCTCTTATGTGTTCAAGTTTATGTGGACGATATTATCTTCGGTTCGACCAGTGCGTCAATGTGCAAAGAATTTGAAGAAATCATGAAGTCTAGATTCCAGATGAGTTCAATGGGGGAGATTAATTTCTTTCTTGGATTACAAGTGAAACAATCAGCTGACGGAATTTTCATCAATCAATCAAAATTTGTTGAGAAATTGTTGAAGAAGTTCAAGATGCAAGATTGTCAAACAATTCGAACTCCATCTGATGTGAACTGCAAGATTCAACCTGATCCAAAGGGCAAAGCAGTTGATCAAACACTATACAGATCAATGATCGGTTCTCTGATGTACCTTACTGCATCAAGACCAGACATCATGTACGCTGTATGTGTGTGCGCCAGATACCAGTCTGATCCGAGAGAGTCGCATCTTGTTGCTGTGAAGCGTATATTCAGATATCTTAAAGGGAAACCAAATCTTGGGTTATGGTATCCTTATGAAGGAAATTTTGAATTATATAGCTATTCTGACAGTGATTTTGGTGGTTGTGCTCTTGACAGGAAATCGACAACTGGTGGATGTCAATTTCTGGGTCCTAGGCTTGTCTCTTGGCAATGCAAGAAGCAGACCAATGTTTCTGTATCCACAGCTGAAGCAGAGTATATCGCTGCATCTGCAGGATGTTCTCAGGTCTTGTGGTTACAAAATCAGTTGCTGGACTACGGGTTTAACTTTCTAAAAACTCCTATTTACATAGACAATACTGCTGCTATGTTTATTACTGCTAATCCTGTTCAACACTCAAAAACCAAACATATCGAAATTCGATATCACTTTTTAAGAGACAACTCTGAAAAGGGTTTAATAATTTTGATTAAGGTTCATACCGACAAACAACTGGCAGATCTTTTCACAAAATCTTTTTTGTCAGGCCGGTTTGAATTCTTAATTCAATCCATAGGATTAATCAATCATGATTGATTCTATTTTTCGAAAACAAAACAAAAATCAGAAAATTAAAAAGCCAAAAATATAATAAGTTGATGTTAAGTATTGATTCCGTTGTCTTTTATTTTATGTTTTGCATTGGGTGTGTGCATGAAAAAGAAAATAGAAAAGCAAAAACAAAATATAAAAGCAAAAAGAAAAGAAAATATCATGTCATAAGAATATTTGTTACATCATTTTTAATAAAGACTGATGAATGTTAATTGATGTGCTAGACAGCTCAGGCAATTAGACTGAAAAAGTAAGTTGATTGTTGACAAACATAAACTTAATGATCTTTGTGTTAAGTTCCATTGTTATACATGTCTAGATATATATCTTTTGATACATTGCTTGTGATGATAGTTGTGCATGATCGGGTAACGATGTAGTCTATTCAGTGTGATGAACCGCATCGTGAGCTTCTTTGTTGTGGTACCCACAGACCTGAAGTCTCACACGAAGTCTCTTTTGAGCTTCAAGATGCAGCAAAAGATTCCAAAATGGAACAAAAAGAGTCCCAAATGTGGACCAACACCAAATAAAATTCCAAAAAGGAATTCAGAAGATTCCCAAGGGGAACAATAGGAAAGAAAAATTCCCAAAGATGGAATTAAAAAGAAGTCCCAAAGTGGACCAAATCCGAATAGAACCCAGATTCCACACTGTTTATGACTGTAAGTGACCAGGTTGTTGTACAATATGCATTCAGGTAGTGATTGATAAGGAAATATGTTGACATATGTATACATGTGGGTCACATAAGTCATTCTAATCGAACCTTAAATATCATCATGATACTGAAAAAGTAAGTGCGTCAACTCGAGCTAATTGGTATGTTTTCATATCATCACTCAATCAAGCATAAGTCAAATGTCTATTCAAAACTTGCAAAACATGTTCAGATAATGTATGGTATGATCTCACTGCGATATTTTGATTCATTGCATTGCATATGTCTTTATTTTAATGTGTGTGCTTTGTGTGTGCAGGCATATGGAATCTTTATTGACACATCAACGTCCTTGTTAAACTTAAAAATTTCAAGAAATTTCAAGTTTAGGGGGAAAATTTGAAGAAAAATATCTACAAAAATCCAAAAACATTTTGTTTTAAATAAGTGTGTTTTGAATGAACAAGATTAAGTGGTATGAAAAGCAAAGGTATTGGATGTGTTAAAAACAAACCCAAGGTCTTGTAATTTGTTTTTAAGAAATTGCTTCGGGATATAGAAAAATTGGTTGTGCAAAAACATTTTTGAAAAAGAAAAAGAAAAATGAATTTAAGTGGATTTAATGTTATTGACTTGTTTAATGTTGTTGATAATTAATATGAAAAATTCTTTTTAAGGATATCTTGTCTAATTAATGTGTCGAGAATGTTTGCAGGTGCAATAAATGACGTTGAAAAAGTCAACAGACGAGAAAAGTGAAGAAAAATCGCAAAGTGTTATTGCCGGGCAAAGATATCAGATGCAACTATTCTGCCGGGTAATGAACTGTTTAGCCGGGTAATGTTGTGTGTTGATACAGCCGGGTGATTGAGAAAAGGTGAAGATATTATGACCACTGTACAGCCGGGCAAAGATCATGTCAAATACAGCCAGGTGAAGGTCATAGATATCAAGCCGGGTGACAAGTGTTCACTATACAGCCGGGTAAAAGTCTTTTATCTTGCCGTGTAAATGAATCACTATGTTGCCGTGTGAAGAAGAAAAAGCATGCCGGGTGATACAACTGTGTTGCCGTGTAATGAAGAAAAGCATGCAGTGTGAAAGAGAAAGCAACTATGTTGCCGGGTGATGAAGAAAGCAAGCCGGATGAAGAAGGAAAGAAACTGTGTTGCCGGGTAATGAAGAAAGGTTGCCGGGTGATGTTTGAAGACTACTATTCTGCCGGGTGATTAATAAAACCCATCAGGTGTAGTTGTTCCTAACCTTTACCCGTCACTACAGTGACTTACCCGTCTCTACAGTGTTTGACCCGTCAAGTGTTTTTCACATGTTTGCGACTTGTCTTATGTACTTGACCCGTCACTACAGTACATGACCCGTCACTACAGTACATGACCCGTCACTACAGTACTTGACCCGTCAAAGCTTATTGGGCCTTTTATGTTTACCCGTCCCTTTTGTTGACCCGGCACCTAAAGTTTGACCTAAATTTTTGACGATACAAAAACCCGCCTCTTCACAAACACTTATCATTTTTCACATTCACTTTCACACAAATCCTCTGTACTTAAATCGCTTTGTTATCATATTCAATCGTTTGCTCTCTAACAAGGTTGATCGATTGGATAAGGTAGTGATTAAGTGTTTTTGACCTTGATAGACCTGCAAATCAACTGTTAAAAAGAAAAACGATGATGAACAGTGTTTTGAGTATTGAATCGACACTTTGATTTTGTGTGTTAAAACCAAAATCGAATGTTGCTTTAAGGTTAAAAACTGTCGATCATCAACATTCAATCACTCATTTGCACCATAACACCTTAAAATCAACTGAATCAACCAAAATTGTCACTACAGTTAAAATCGCCATTGATGAACTTTGAAAGTTCTTAAATGTTTCACTTCAAAATGATGAAATGTGTGTTAAAAGTGACAAATGCATGATAAAACTGAACTAAAACATGTTAAACAACTTCATCATACAAATGTCAAAATTTTACCTTAAGTGATTAACTGTTAAAATGAAAAATGTTGTATAAATCATTAAAATTCAAAGTTGTGTTAATCAAAGTGATGAAAATCAATTTGTTAAGATCAATTTAGGGTTAAAATGATTATATGAATGTTTTTCTTTCTAACTTTTGTTCAAACACTTATGAAAATTTTGATATATATTTATGAAGAAACTAACACATTTGTCTTGTTTATGTTTTATGTTTGTTTTAACAGATGGAGAATCTCAAGTTTGAGCCTAAACACAATTTGGTGGCAGTTCTAGATGAATCTATCCCTGAAACAGAAGGTTACAGAGATATGATCAAGTTTATCAAATGGACCAAATATGTGTATGCTATGTGTGCCAAACCGGTCATATATGCAAGGCTGATCAAAAGATTTTGGAGGACTGCAGAGGTCATTAGACAAGAGAATGGTGTTAATGTTGTTCGAGGCAACATTACTAGTGACATGGTGTTGACAGTGTCTGAAGAAGCAATCAGAGCTGCCCTGAGAATAGATGAAGATGAGATTGGGATGAATGATGAGTTGACAATGGACGAGTGCAAATCGTGTTTTGTTAATATGGGTCATCCACCTGTATTTCCAAAGTCACAGTTCTATCGGGCGAAGTTGGGAAAGAAGTATAAATTGTTGTGCTATGTTGTGCAACAATGCATGTCAAGAAGAAGTGCAGGCTTTGATAATTTCCCATCAGACTTTGCATCACCGATTGTTGCCATAGCAGAGAATAAGCCATTTAATATGTCGAGATGGATCATGAATGGCTTTGTTTTTAACTTGGTGAAGGGCAAGAGGTTTAAGTTTCTTATGTACCCAAGATTCTTACAACTGATGATCAACATTGCCTATCCTATCATCAGATCTGAAGGTTATGCTGGAGGTATGTTATACACTGAGGACATGAACGATCTATCTTACAGAAAGATGAGCATCGGGAATGTGCCTAATGTAGAATTGTTTGACTATATGAGAGATATAGCCAACAATGAAGAAGATGTTGAAGGTGTATATTATCATATTTCTCATGGTGAGATTGTTGATCCACAGGACCTAGTGGATGAGGTGCCTGATAACCTGTTAGATGATGACGAGTACTTTGCTCGTCATCCAGAAGATGAAGAAGAAGATGATAATGATGATGGTGATAATGATGAAGATAGTGATAGTGAGGATGAACATGATGATGGTGGTAATGAAGGTGCTGAATCTGAATCTAATTCAGAGGAGGCAGAGATTGTTGAAACAGCTGAACCCATGGAATTAGAGACTGAGAATGTTGTGATAGAAGAACCTGTTGAGGTTGCTTCGGTTGAAGAAGAAGTTGTTGTTGAAATTCCAAAGGAGATTAATGTTCAGTATGTGAGAAGGAAAAGATCAAAACCAGTTGAAGAGCCTGTGATTGTAGAGCCTGAAGAGATAGATGTACTTCAGATTGCTCAGGAGGCAATGGCCGAAGCTGAAACTATTGCACAGATAGTTGAAGAAGCTGATGCTGGCGTTGCTGATCCTACCACTGTTGATATTCCCACCATATCATCCCAAATTGCTGAAAACATTGAACAAAGTTTGGAGTCTTCACCAAATTTTGTGTCAAAAGTTGATGAAAATGAGAAGGAGAAAAGAATTGCAGAATTAGAGGAGATGGTTACAAAGTTGGTAGAAGCGAATGAGTTGTTAAAAGCATCGAATGAACGGAAAAAGAAAAGATTTGATGAGTACTGGGATATTCATAATCAGAATTTGAAAACCTTCAAAAAGTTGGATGAGGATCATGTCAAGCTTGTTGATGAACATGTGAAATTGAAGGACGATTATGATAAATTGAAGGAGGAGCTTGATAATCTAAAGTATGATTATACTGAACTGAAAGCTGAATGCAATACGTTGGAGGCTGAGAAAGAAATGTTAGAAAAATGGTTGGAGGAAACGAAACCGGAGAAAGCTGGCTCATCATCTGACAAAGATTTTTCTGATGAAGTAGTTGAAGTGACTGAATCTCAAGTACAGAAAGTTTATTTGACTAGAGCACGAGGTACTACGAATGTTGGCATTAGGGTGGAATCACCAATCATTGTTCCCGATGAAGCTGTTGCTGAAACTGTCATCTCTGATAAAGCTGAGGGAAAGAGGAAGCTAGATGCGATACCTGAGATTTTTGGAGATGAAATCAGTTCGAAAAAGGCAAAGACAGATGAGACAGTGCAGATTGAGCCGATTCAATCTGTAGCTGTAATTGAGGCTGAGAAAACTGAATCTGTAGCTGACACTGAAGTTGTTGAGGTGACAGATAGTGAGAAAGAAGTTGGTTCTGAGGAAACAGTTCAGATTGAGCCGATTCAATCTGAAGCTGTTGATATGCCTGAAACTGTAGCTGAAGTTGCAAGTCAGTTTGAGCCGGTTCAAACTGACGATGCACCTATGATTGAAGCGTTGGATGATTTGGACGATATAGATTTCACTGAATCTGAAGATGAAGCTGAGCCACAAACCAATGTTGTTGAAGAGATTCCGGATGATTTGGATCAAAGATTTGCATACCTTGAGAAAATGAAGTATAATGCTGTATTTTTGAATGGGTTGACGGTGAGCCAGATAAACGAAGAATATGAAAAGTGTATGATTCATCAAGACAAAGCTACAGCCGATAAAAAGGAATTTGTTACTGAGATGGGTGAATGGACTCCAATGCAAGAAAGTTTGAATATAGAAGATTTGCCTCCGACTGAACTTTATCACCAAAATCCAGAAGAAATGTCAACTTCAGATATGCGTAGTTGGTTGAGTTCGAGAAACTATCCGTACAAGACTTTGAAGAGGTTAAAATCTGAGTCACTGAGGAAGATTGTTACTAGCTTTATGAAGACTGAAAAAATGTACAATCGTATGTTTTACTTGGACTACAACAATCCTCAGTATTTCGAGCTGACAAAAAGATTCAAAGTTCTTGGACCGAAGGAGATTCCGGTGATGGCTTTGCCAGAAAATGCTCATAAGAAAAGGCACGAATTGATGGATATGTTTCCAAGTGAAGTTAAATCTTACAACATACCAATGGAGGTGCGTGAGTCTTGGCATAAATCAGCAACAGCAGGTGATGTTGTTAGGTCACTACTGAGTAAAGGGCAGTCGATTGCTGAATTACTTGACTCGATGATTGTGCCAGAAAAGAATAAGAAGGTGAAGATAATAGCATGGAAATACGATGAAGTCTTTGATGCGTTTATGATAAAGAGAGTAAATGGTTTATGTGACGTATATCATTACTACTCGAGCATTTTTAAGCTGGAAGTTCAAGATTTGAAGGAGCTGCACAAACTAAGGTTGATAAATCACACGCATGCTGAGCGTGGTGATAAATGTGTAATGCTTCTTGATGCCGGGATAGCCAGACCACCGAAGTATCTTGATTTTAGAGGCCAACAGGAAGATACTGCGTATGTGCAAGCAAAGAAAGAAAGGAAGAAGAAACGATTGGTTGTGACTGAAGATATGTATCTGGAAGAGTTTTCAGATGAGTACTTTGACAAAGTGACAAATCCTGGATTGAAGGTGATAGATGGTTCGCAAATGACAAAGCCTATACTCAGAGTGTTTTATAATCAAGAAACTTTTGAATTGAAGCTTGTTCGAAACTTGGAAGATTGGGACAAAGACATGATTACGCTTTTTAGTACATTTGAGTTGAAGCTGCTACATCCATCATATATCGACTTTTTAAGAAGCTACAGAATGGAGAAGTGTAAAGATGCACTTGCTGAAGCTGATAGGAAGCTGTTTGTTGTGATGATTGAAGTAATAGCAGCGGCAACTGAAAAGATACGAGTGAGAAAGGCATTGCTGAACTCTAATCTCGTGAGGGTTGATTTACCAGAGATAGAGTATATGAGGATATCTAGAAGAGGAACCTTGGAGGTGCAAGTCAAAGGACAGGAGATGCCATTTGAATTTTATGCTAATATTGACTTTGCAGGTTTAAATCTGGATTCACTTCGACGCATGAATGCCTGCCCAATTCTGACAAATGAGTCCAAGCCTCGTCAAGCCAAGATTGCAGAGAAATTTAAGTCGTGTATTGAAGAAGCATTGAAGGAACAAGAAGAGTACAAAGGCAAAGAGCTGCTGAATGTCAAAGATGAACCGGAAGAGTGGTAAAAGAGATTGATGCTGAACAAGAAGAAAAAGATTGAAGATTTTGCTGAAGATTCAAAGATAAATCTTAGGGGGAGTACTGTTAGGGTTATTTCCTAGTTAAGATTTACTTTGTATTTTGTTTATATGTTTGTATATAGTTTAGGGTCTATTTTGTTATATTCCTTAAACTTGTATTTGTTTGCTTTAAAGCATGTAGTGAGAGAGTGTGAGGGGAGAGGCTAGATCACGATATTCACGTAAGAGAGAGAACTTGTGTGTGTGATTTATTTTCTCCTGCACCTTGTATCACAATACTGCTTTGATCATCAATATACAAAGAGAATTATTAGTATGAATTGTGTTAATGATTAAACTGTGTTTTGTGTTTATGTTATTCTGATCATTGAGCGATTTTCACGATCCAATTGAACCTATCAGTTCTATCACAGGAATATCTTCTACAACTTCTTCTTCAACATTTTCACCACCATCATTTCCATCATCTGAATCTTCACTATCTGACACAGGATTATCTTCCTCAGTATCATCAGATTCATCTCCATCTTCATTATCATCATCTTCTAACAAAGCATCAGGAATATCATCAACAAGATCTAGCGGCTCAAACACTTCACCTTGAGAAATGTGATGATATTCAATATCGATATCCTCTTCATTATTTGCTATATCTCGCATATAGTCAAATATTTGTATCTCTTTAACATTACCAATACTCATCTTTCTATAAGATGAAGCATTCATATCCTCTGTCATCATCATATCTCCATTAACACCTTCTTCTTTAATCATTGGGTAAGCCTCATTGATAATCAATTGCAAAAACCTTGGATACATAAGGATTTGAATCTCTTACCCTTCACTAGATTAAAGATAAACCCATTCATTATCCATCTGAACATGTTGAATTGTCTGTTTGTGGCTATTGCAACTATTGGAGATGCAATATCAGATGGAGAGGTATCAAAACAAGCACTTCTTCGAGATAAGCATTATTGTATCACATAACAGAGCAGCTTCCATTGCTTAATCTCTCCCTTACAAACTGTTGCTTTGGAAATACAGGAGGATGTCCTATATTTACAAAACACTCTTGGCACTCAGCAGTTGTAAATTGATCTATTGCACCCACATTCTCATCATCTAGAAACAAAGCATCTCTGATTGACTCCTCAGACACAGTTAGTGGTAACTGTCTAGTAATAAATCCCCTAACCACAGATACTCCTGCTTCATCCGTGATTACCTCAGCAGTCCTCCAAAAAGATTTGATTAATCTTGAATATACAATGGGTTTGGCACACATCGCATATACATATTTAGTCCTTCTGAGAAACCTGATCATCTCTTGATATCCTTCGGCTTCTGGAATAGTCTCATCAAGCATAGCCACGATGTTATGCTTAGGCTCATACTTGATAATATTCATCTGAAATCAGATACAAATGTGTTAGAAATCAAGAATGACAAGTAATCAACATTTGTGCAAAGTAATAAGTGTAATGACTCAATGTAATAATCAACAGTACATTTAACACATTGATTTAGAAAACAATTTGATCATATCATTTTGTTTAAAAAACCTTGTATGTCAATGTCCTTTTAACTGTTATATCTAGTTTCAAGCAAATCAACAATCACATATTTGTTATTGATGAATGAATTTGTTTTAATGATTTAAACACATGTTTTAGCATCAGTTGATCAACTTAAAACATGTTTCATTTCATTTTGATCAAAAACATGCAATTGGGTTCATGGGCATCAATGGCGGTTTCGATCATGTTTGAAACTTTTTCTTTGATTCAGGTAGTTTTAGGTGTTTTGAGATGATTTAATGAATGATTATTGGTGATTAACGGTTAACATATCCTATTAGACCATTTGATTTCAGGTTTTATACTAAAAATCAAAGTGTCGATTCAGGATCATTTACTGTTCATCATCAATATTTCGATTTTCAGGTCAAGAATGGTGTTAGATGATGTCGATGATGATGGATTATGATGATTATACCTTATCCAATCTCAAACACTTGATATAGAATCGAAGATTGAATGTGATATATAATGGCGATTTGAAAACAGAGGGTTTGATGGAATGTGTTTGTGAAAAATGATAAGTGTTGTGAAGAATGAAGTATATATATGATGTTCAGACGGCTGAATTAGGTCAACAAATTAGGACGGGTCAACATTTTTCAGACGGGTCAAAACACATAAAATACTTGGACGGGTCAAGAACAAGTTGGTCGTGTCATGTACTATTGGGACGGGTCAGGTACAGTTTGGTCGTGTCAAGTGATGAACACAAGATTTTAACACACAAAGACACTTGGACGGGTCATGCGCTGTTGAGACGGTCAACAACTGTTGAGTCGTGTCAACGCTGATTGGACGGGTCAATGTTAAGTCTGTTAAAATATTTCTTGAAAAAGGCTTGGTCGGGTCACAACTGTTGGGACGTGTCAACCATGTTGAGACGTGTCAACCACTGTTGAGACTTGTCAACATTTGTAAACACCTGTTCATCAACATAAATTTGAGACGGGTCAAGACTTAGACGTGTGAGGTACTGTTGAGACGGGTCAGACACTGTTTGGTCGTGTCAAATCTTGAATCAACAATATTTCACAAGTCTTAGTCAGCTGTACACTGTTGAGGCGTGTCAACATGTGAGTCGTGTCAACAATCAAGGCATGACACTGTTTGGTCGTGTCACAGTTGAGTTGTGTCACATTTTAAGGCATAAACAACTTGAAACGACTACACCTTGACTTTGATTTACCCATCACCCGGCTACATAGTAACATGAATTCCTTTCACCCGGCTACACAATAACATGAGATTCATCACCCGGCTACATCTTTGTCACCCGGCTACATAAATCATTGTCACCCGGCTACATAGTAGCATGAAATTCTATCACCCGACTGCAACACTTAGACGATTTTTCACATTTTTCGACCGTTGACTTTTCAACTGCATTTATTGCACATGCACCATTCTTTGACAAATTAATTAGACATGACATCCTTAATTAGGGTTTATGCAATTAATTGCAATTATTGAATTAGGGCAACAAATTTGATTACAATTAAACACACTTTTAATTTCCAACTTTAAAAAAATATATATATTTTTCATTATAATTTCAAATTTTCTCGAAAATGAATTTTGCAACAATTTTGCACCACCAATATCTCTATGTCCCGAAGCATTTTCATTTAAAAATAATCACAAGACTTTGGATTTGTTTTTATCATAAACAACACATTTTGCTTGCATTAATCACTTGATCCTTACATTCAACACACGATTTTTCATAATTTTTAATTAATTTTTTTTCTTTTTCATGAAAGCGATTTCCAACATCTTTCAACTTATTTCTCCCCCTAAACTTGAAACTTCTTGAAATTTTATGTTTAAAAAGAATGTCGTTGTGTTCTGAAAGAAACCATATGCCTGCCCACACCAAGCACACACATTACAATAAATACATATGCAATGCAGTGAATCAATATATCGCAGTGAGATCATACCATACATCATCTGAACATGTTTTGCAAGTTTTTGAATAGACATTTGACTTGTGTTAGATTGAGTGATGATATGAAAACATACCAATTAGCTCGAGTTGACATACTTACTTTTTCAGTAACGCGATGAAATTAAGGTTCGATTAGAATGACTTATGTGACCCACATGTATACATATGACAATATATTTCCTCGTCAGCAACTACCAGAATGCGTTTTCACAAAAACCTGGTCACTTACAACATAAGCAGTGTGGAATTTGGGTTCTATTTAGATTTCGTCCGCTTTGGGACTTCTTTTTGGATTCCTTTTGGAATTTTTTCTTTTTGCCTATGTTCCCCTTGGGAATCTTCTGAATTCCATTTTGGAATTTGTTTGGTGACGGTCCACATTTGGGACTCTTTTCTGTTCCACTTTGGGAATCTTTTACTGCACCTTGAAGCTCAAAAGAGACTTCATATGAGACTTCAGGTCTGTGGGTACCACAACAAAGAAGCTCACGATGCGGTTCATCACACTGAATAGGTTGCATCGTTACCCGATTATGTTCAAATAACATCACAAGAAGTTCATCAAAAGAGATATATTTAGACATGTATGACAATGGAACTTAACACAGAGATCATTAAGTTTAGGTTTATCAACAATCAACTTACTTTTTTAGTCTAATTGCCTGAGTTGTCTCGCACATCAATGTACACTTATCAGTCTTTATTATTAAATATGATGTACCAGATAATGCCTAGTGTATCTATCATTTCGCACTTTTGCAATAAAGATTCTTAAGATATGATTTTTCTTTTTCTTTTCTGATTCTTTTCATGCACACTCACAATGCATAAACAAATTGACATAGGAATCAATAAAAGACAACGACTTATTATATTTTTGGATTTTATATTTTCCGATTTTGTATTTTGATTTTAAAGAAAATAGAATTAATCATGGTTGATTAACCCTATAGATTGAATTAAGAATTCAAACAGTCCTGAAAAACTGGATTTGGTAAAAAGATCTGCCAGTTGTTTGTCGGTATGAACTTTAATCAATATTATTGAACCTTTTTCAGAGTTGTCTCTGAGAAAATGATATTGAATTTCGATATGTTGAGTGTTGAACAGGATTAGCAGTAATAAACATAGCAGTAGTATTGTCTATGTAAATATGGGTTTTGAGAAAATTAAACCCGTAGTCAAGCAACTGATTTTGTAACCACAAAACTTGAGAACATCCAGCAGATGCAGAGATGTACTCTGCTTCAGCAGTGGATACAAAAACATTGGTTTGCTTTTTGCATTGCCAGGAGACTAGGCGAGGACCCAGAAACTGACATCCACCTGTAGTTGATTTCCTGTCAAGAGCACAACCAGCAAAGTTACTATCAGAATAACTATATAATTCAAAATTTCCTTCATAAGGATACCATAACCCGAGATTAGGTTTACCTTTGAGATATCTGAATATACGTTGGACAACAATGAGGTGCGACTCTTTAGGCTATAACTGATATCTGGCACACACACATACAACATACATGATGTTTGGTCTTGATGCAGTGAGATACATCAGCGAACCGATCATAGATCTTTATAGTGTTTGATCAACAGCTTTGCCTTTAGGATCAGGTTGGATCTTGCAGTTAACATCAGACGGTGTTCGAATAGATTGACACTCTTGCAGCTTGAATTTCTTCAGCAACTTTTCAACAAACTTTGATTGGTTAACGAAAACTCCATCTGCAGACTGTTTTACTTGTAAGCCAAGAAAGAAATTAATCTCCCCCATCGAACTCATCTGAAATCTGGCTTTCATAATTTCCTCAAATTCTTTGCACATGGATGAACTTGTTGATCCGAAGATGATATCATCCACATAAACTTGAACACACAAAAGATCTCCATTATCCCGCTTCATGAATAAAGTTGGAACAATTTGACCTCTCGAAAAACCATGTTCCAGCAAATGTTTAGATAACGTCTCGTACCAAATTCTTGGAGCTTGATGTAGACCATATAAGGCTTTGCTCAATTTGTATACACGATGTGGATACTCAGGGTCTTCGAATACTGGAGGTTTCCTGACGTACACATCATCGGTAATTGGTGCATACAAAAATGCACCTTTAACATCCATTTGGTACACTTTGAACTTCATGAATGTGGCATAAGCTAGAAAAACGCGAATAGCTTCTAGTTGAGCGACCGGAGCAAACACTTCTTCTTAGTCAATACCTTCTTCTTGAGTGTAACCTTGTGCAACTAGTCTGGTTTTATTTCTCACAACAATGCCACGTTCATCTGGCTTGTTCTTGTACAACAATCTTGTACCAATAGCATTTTCTCCTTCAGGTAAGTCCACTAATTTCCATACTTTTTGCTTTCTGAACTGAAGTAACTCCTCTTGCATTGCTTCTATCTAGCTGTTATCTAACAACGCTTCTGAAATGTTCTTCTATCTAGCTGTTATCTAACAACGCTTCTGATAGTTCTTTGATTCAAAGGACCTATAATCTGAGAGATAGGATGATTCCTATGAACACGATGAGTTGGAATTTCTTCACCTTGTACTTGTGTCTCCAGATTAGACTGGTTCAGATTCGGTAGATCTTGCAATATAGTAGAAGTATGCGGAGTAAAACTAGGGACTTGTTCTGGTGAATTGATGAAGTAATCGAATGATTCTGAATCTTCATCATTCAGATCTGACGATGGTTGATTATGAACAGATCTACCATCATTAGGAGAATTTTTGCTGATTCTGAACTTCTTCTTGATTGTTCGATTCCTGATTATCTTGAGAATTGGATGGACCTTGTGCTTGATTGGATGATTCAACATTAGGATTGTGAAATGGCATGAATGGATACTCAGAGTTGAGATCATTATCATCATCATTGTCTGAATCATCACTAAAACATCCTAAATCTCCTGATTCCTTCTTCGAATTTCCTAAAAAATCAAATAAGTTAGAGTTAAATGATTTGGATAACGAATCTAAATCAAATATCCAGTCGGGACCATGAGCCACTGATGGAAAAGAGTTTTCTAAAAACTTAATGTTTACAGATTCAAGGATAACATTTGTACGTCTATTAAACACGCGATATGCTTTAGACATTGATGAGTATCCAAGAAAGAAACCGTCATCAGATTTTGACTCAAATTTACCGAGATGGTCACTTAGATTTAGAATCGAAACAGGACAACCAAACGCTTTCAAATAAGAAATATTCGGTTTCTCCCCAAACAATAACTCGTAAGGAGTTTTATGTTTATCCTGAACCAATAAAGTCCTGTTTTGTACAAAGCAGGCTGTAGCAATTGCTTCGTCCCAGAATGTGTGAGGAAGTTTAGCATCTGCTAGCATGGATCTTGCAACTTGAATTAGTGTCCGATTTTTCCGTTCTACAACTCCGTTCTGTTAAGGAGTTCATGGAGCACTAAATTGACGTGCAATCCCCTTTTCTGCACAAAACGAGTCCACATTAATATTCTTAAACTTGGTTCCATTATCACTTCTCAAGATTTTTACTTTTGCATCTAATTGGTTTTCAACTTTGATAATAAATTCTTTTAATAACTCAGCAGTTTCAGATTTTGCATGTAAGAAATAAACCCAAGAAAATCTAGTAAAATCATCAATGATGACTAAACAATATGATTTCTTTCCAATGCTTTGAACATTTGTTGGTCCGAAAAGATCCATATGTAGCATCTGTACGGGTTTTGAAATGGAGTTTTCTAGCTTGGACTTAAAATACATTCGGTGCTGTTTTCCTTTCAAACACGCTGAACAGAGATCAGTTGTAGAAAATTTCTTTGACGGAATTCCCACAGCATGATTTCCTGACACCAGCTTGTTCATGTTTCTGAAGTTTGAATGGCCCAGCCGTCTATGCCATAGCTGACTCTCATCATTTGATGCATGAGCAATGAGACATGTTGTTTCAGTTTCAGCATCAATCTGAGACATATCAAGCTTATACACATCTCTGTCTCTTGGAGCTTTAGAACAGTTTTTGATTGTGAAACATCTTGCTTAGTTACCTTCTTAGATTCAAATCTTTTATCATTAACATCCGAAGTCTTAGGACCTGAACCTGATTTCAGACCAGAGTTAGATTTGATCTTTGAATTTGTTTGGTTACGATGAAATGAATTCATATCAAAAGTTCTAGCTAACACAAATTTGATTGGTTTTATCTTTGACACCTTGTTTGTCAAAGATTTCACAAGTTGAGCTTGGTTGGTTTTGGTATTGTCATTCGATGTTATGACATTTTTACCTTTTTACTGTTTCATTTTAGATTGATTTTTTGAACTTTTTCGGTTTTTGCACCTTGACTGTCGAAACGTCATTCTTCTTCACAGTTTCTTTCTGACGTAGCTTGGCAGCAACAAGATCCTTCTGTTCTTGTTTCCATTTAACATATTCTGGATCATTATATCCTGAAAATTTTGCATCATCTATCCTTTACCGTCTTTTCTGGTTCTGGAGTCAACCTTGGATATTCAATGACTTGCACCAGAATAGGATCAGATTTGTCACTGGCTTCGTCATCATCTTCGACAATAACACTATCATCTTCTTTCAAACTTTCAATCACCACTTCAGATCCTTCTAATTCAGATTTACTTCTTTGAATTCCTTTAAATGTTTGTTCATTTTCAGATGAATGATCAAATTCATTAAAGTTTTCTGGTAAAGTGTTTGTGATTGATTTAGGCATTGGTTCATGAGTGAAACCCAATCCTATTTTGTTTTTGTTTCCTCTTTCATTTACCAGCTGTTGAACCATTGTTTTACAACTTTTCACTTTTGACAATTCAACATGTGTTACAGCATGTGCAACTTTTTTCTTGTTCAAAGTTCTTTGTCATTTCTTCAAGTTGTTTGGTTACAAATTCCAGTTCTTTCAAGGTTTTGTTCCATGAATCTTTAAGTGACCTTATCTTATCATCAGAAATTTTGTGATCAATTTTAAGTTGTTCATGAATATTTTCATGTTTATCACTAATTTTGAATGAATGATTTAGTACGCCCAAAAGTGTCCTATAATGGTACTTTATAGGACCTTTCTTTTAATAGGACCAATAGTAAAAGCGTTTCATGTAAAGGGGTTGTAATAAGTCCCGGAACTTAAAAAGCGTCCTAATATCGCAAATAAGATTATGAAACCAATTTTATGGTCGCATAATATGTCTACGAACAACTTTAAAAGCGTCCTAATAAAAACATATAAGGACACTTTTACAATGTTACAATATGTGAATACTTACTTTTAATCTTATGATACACGTATAAGCGTCCTTAAAAATTAATTTATAGGACCCTTATAATGTAACAGTATATGTACTTTAATACTAAGAAAAGCGTCCTAATATCTCAAACAGGATTATGAAACCAATTTTATGGTCGCATAATATGTATATGAACAACTCAAAAAGTGTCCTAATAAAAACATATAAGGACACTTTTACAATGTTCTAATATGTGGTTACTTACTTTTAATCTTATGATACACATAAAAGCGTCCTTAAAAAATAATTTATAGGACCCTTATAATGTAACTTTACATGTACATTAGTACCAAGAAAAGGGTCTTAACACTAGTAGAAAAGTTAACTTTAGCCGCGGTGATTTTGGTTTTTAAACACGGGTTTGAACCGCGTCTAGTAACATCGCCTCTAAAATACAAAGATGTCAAATCATTCATAATAAATATAAAGTTGTATAAATCATCCATAATATATACAAACATGCTAAATCCTTCAAAATATATACAAAGATGCTTATTAAATCCTTTAAAACCAGTTCTATGCTAGAATCTATAACAAAATCTGTTAAACGATGTCTAAATCTAAAGGACACACTATATACACCTAATAGCTAAGTTAATATAAAGCTCCGTCATCAAGTCCTTGAGTAGATTGCTGGTATCAGATTCCGCAGCACCTCTTGTGGCTTGCGGCATCTAAAAAACACAAAACATTTTAGTAAACATGTATCCTTATATATTTGTAACATTTATATTTTACACTGTGTGTATGCATGCATCAGCTCAATATCCGGATAATGATATGTGATCAACCAGAAGCACAATTGAAAACCCGGATTCGCTTCCACACTTTGTATCTCCTAATGATAATGTATCACATAATTACGAAATACATATAACAATATAGTTTTTCACATAACGCATCAAAGTAGCGGATACATACATGTATTACCAAGTCCATAGTAGTTGCAAACCATAACGTATCACATATTTAAAAATATACCTGAGAATTAATCAAGAGTCTCAAATAATGAAAACAAACAATACACCTACCCATAAAAAGTTACAAATAGATAGTCTAACCTGTGATGACAGTAGCTTTTCAACGGTTCAAGGCAATATGCAACATCAAAGACATAAAAAAAAGTAAGCAACACTTATGAACATCAATACAAACTATATACATCCATTCACATGCCTTATGTTTCTCAAGATACATGCACACATACATACTACATATATACTATGTTAACTGTTTTACTAGTACACAAAATGAATTTTAGAGCGGTGAAATCACATGCTTAAAGCGGTTTTGAGCCCGCTCCGAAAGCTAGTGCTTCAAAAGATAAATTGGACTTTGATGCGGTTTTACCAAATTGCTTCATACATCTTTAAAACCGCTTTAAAGTTCCCTAAAATGTAGCATCTTTCAAACCTCTCTAAAAATTGTAAACTGCTCCAAACCTTGAAAAAAAAATATTAATAATTATAATAAATTAGAAATTTAGCAGCATATTAACCAAATTTATATCCATAAATACTTAGCCATACCATCATCTACTTTATCTCCAGAAATACCAAACCATAACATCCAATTTATTTATAGAATATCATACAACATAACATCCTCATAATATGATACTTGAAAAATGTCAAGTAAACATCTACGAAATCCAAATGAGTGTTTTGCAATACGAGAGTTTAAAATAACAACCAAAACAGAAATTTAATGCACGACATACAAATAAGTACAACTAAAACAAAGAGGATGCTTATCTTAGATTGTTCTCTTGATTAAAGTGTTTGTATGCACTTTGTATTCCCTTCTACATACAACGCATGTCATTGTTTGTGCTGTTGTATTTTTACTTTAGTTAGTAACAAAAGAAACAACATTGTATCATTACCCAACTCAAAGTTTGGTACAATAGACTACAATAAAATGTAAACCAAACAAAATTCCGCGGCTTTAAAACGATAAATACAATACATTATCAACATGAGATTTTAGAACAATGGTAAACATAAGAATGCTTAATATACTAACCTTATTAATATGCAAGCGTGTTTGCTTAGAAGAAACAAAAGTCAACCAATTTCTCAGTTGCTTATAATTCTGAAAAGTTAGTTGATAATGGATTAGGTTTATTCTAAATACTTTAGGCTTCAATGAAGCATAACATTCCAAATAGTAACACACAAACAACTTCCTAAGGGCGTAATGAAGATTGAGTATCTCTAAAATACATGTAGGCTCACTCTCGTTTACAATCCCTTAACAAATAAACAAGACAAATATTGAACTTAAAAGTAAAGCTACAGGGGAAATCAAATAAGGAATGGTGTTTATTGCTTAAAAGTTGATTGCTTCAAAAATCATTTTGTGTACTAGTGTTTATGATCTAAACATATATACTTTAAATCACACATATATATTTTCATCGGTTTAATTCCATTCGCATACATATATACTTATTGTATCATACTCGCTATACTCATATATACACATAAAGTTTCTGCTGTTAACTGGTAATATACATATATATACGTTCGACACAGTACACTGATACATATATTACTCGCACGCATATATATATATCAACATGATACCATCTGGATTGAACCGAAACCGAAACGTAACCCGTAACAAAACTGAAACCTTAATCGACACTGTTAAACTAACGAGTTATAAGGTTGTTGTTTCTTACCGATATGATGAGAGAGATAAACAGGGACGTGGAAACGACCACAGACGATGAATGGTGACCCGAAGACGCCGGAACAGCGATCAGTGATGCTATTTTGCTTCTCTGATGCGTACTACGGCGAGCGACGATGCGTGGTGTACGATGGTGGTGATGCCAGGTGGTAAGGCGGCTGTCGGAGCAGGTATTTAATTGGAGAAGGGTATAGTGATCGTCTAGGGTTTGATTGATGTTGTGGAGGAGAAGACGGTAAGGGGGTGGTTTGGTTTTAAACAAATATAAAGTTTATAATATTTGCAACTTGATCCCTATAGTTATTTACTTTATTAAAGTTTATAATATTACCCATAAACTTACATGATTTAATTTTACAAACAAGCCAGCAATTACAATCAAATTTTAACAGGATTGAACGAGAACTAGTTAACGATGTTAACCAGAATTTGCGGGTTGTCACATTGATACTTTAATTGTTTGAACGTATTTGAACGAGTACGCGTTTTAAATCTTTTTCCTCTTTAATAACTTTTAAACTATCGAAATCATTATTATACTAAAGTATTGTAATTAAATATAATATTTATGGTCTTATAACACCTAAACATGTTTTACAATACCGAGATGAAAGGACAAGGCCATGTGATGGATGCACCAACACAATCTTGAATTGTGAAATGATATATGAGTTGAAGTTTATAATTGAGCGGTGCGACTTCTTATTAAACATCTTATATATTAAGTGTTTTATCATGATGTATTATAATAATGCGACAATGAATAAGCGTTCTATAAAGGTTAAATTTATAAACCTAAGTGTCAAGTGTCATATTAATCTATATTATATTAAAACTCTAACAAATAAGCGTCCTATAAAACTGATGTTTTATGACTCAAATATCAGGTGTCCTATTACAATGTGTTATTATAAAACTGCAATGAACAAGCGTCCTATAAAGGTTTAAGTTATAAAACCCAAGTGTCAAGTGTCCTATTAAGCTATGTTATATTAAAATTCTAGCAAATAAGCGTCCTATAAAACTGATGTTTTATGACTCAAATATCGAGTGTCCTATTATGATGTGTTATTATAAAACAACAATTATTAAGCGTCCTATAAAGGTTAAAGTTATAATACTCAAGCGTCAAGTGTCCTATTAACTCGTGTTCTAATATGACTTCAACTAGAAAGGGTCCTATAACACTGAACACTTAAGACTCAACTACAAGGTGTCCTATTAAGTAATGTTATAATATGACCTCCTTTCATCCGGTGTCCTATTACATTACCACATAATGGGACACCAACAACTTTATGTGTTATAAATTACATTATTAGGATCTACATTCAAAGTGTCTTATTAAGTTATATGATAATAGGACCCCAAAAAGTCATCCATCTTATTAAATAACTTTTTAGGACACCGATTTAGTAGAGTATATTACCCCAATATTTCATTCGTCCTATTAAATAGTTTTTTAGGACCATCTTTTACAAGCGTCCCACACAAAAGGTCCTAAAAAACCATTTTTGTTGTAGTGGTTTCATCGTCTTGTAACAGGATATTCATCACATCTTTCACTTTAGCTTGAACAGTTGAACTTGAACTTTGATTTTCTGATTGAGATTTCATTGAGTGAGGTTGAACATTTGGTGGAGATTGAGATTGAGTGTATATTGGTGAGTTTGATTGGTAAGAAGAATCAGTGTAAAAACTCGCTCCAACAAACATATCATACTCATCTTCTTGCCTCACATGTTCTTGAGCAAGGAATGCATTATCAATAGTATTTGAATGATTCACGACATACTTATACTGAGCTTGAGAACCTGATCTGTCAGTGTTTCTTGAACTTTCGTCAATCTCAACTTCTTCTACCTTTGCAATAAGAAGATCCAAGTCCATAGGAAACTTTTATGTATGCTTTAGAAGTGTAACTGTCTGTTTCCATGATGATGGAAGAGAACACAATAATCTATCATTCAGATGTTCAAGATCTGTCTTAACACCAACATTTGTCATTTCGGTTGTTAAATGAACAAATCTATTCATCATTTGATGAACAGTTTCTCCAGAAATATTTTCAAAAAGCACCAGTTGTCTCTTCAGTTTCTGCTTCTTTAGGCTTCTTATCTGTTCTCCTCCCTCACAGATTGATTTCAGTACTTTGAACAATGTGTAGCCAGTCTGATAAGCATCCAATCTTGACAGCACTTGAAGTGGTAGACCTTTACACATCAAGGAATAAGCCTTACTATCATTTTTCAACTTTCGTAAGTCTTCACCTTGTAAATTATCCTCTGGATAAGGTTCTGTTGAATCCTTTGTGTAGCTGTTTGCACTATCAGGAGTAGGTTGAGTAGGAATATGATCGAGGACCTTTATTAATAAAACACAGATGGTGTTTCAACCTGATTGTCCAATTCTTGAAATCTACACGGTTAAGTAACCTTGGTACACGATTATCTGAATCATCAATAGGTGCCCTTTTAAATTTAAAAGAAAATAATTTTGTATTTTTGTTGATTTTTTTTTGAAAAACAATTAAATTTTGAAATAAAAACTAAGTTTTAAGAAATGAAGTGAAATGTGATGCGACTAAACAGTAACAAATTCAGATAATAATGTTTGACATGGCTAAATAGTCACACGGCTGAGCAGAGTAATCTTCACACGACTAAACAGTAGTTTTCTTCTATCACCCGACTGAACAGTGCACAATTTGAAGTCACACCGCTGAACAGTAGTCAAACAAACAAATCTTCACCCGACTGAATAGTATCACACGACTGAACAGTGTAAACGACTTGACCCGGCTAGAACTTGACACGGTTGAATAGTGTATCACCCGTCTGAAAAGTAACAATCTTCACCCGACTAAAAAATTATCACGACTGAATAGTACAAGGCAATATTACTTCAAACGACTGAATAGTTGTTGACCCGACTACACAATAGATCACACGGCTCAACAGTACTCAGTTTTTCCTTGAAAATATTCACCCGACTAGAACAAATTTCTTCACACGGCAGCACAGGAACCTAATTTGTCCATAAAAACTAAGTCCTGAATTTGTCAAAGTCAAAAATAGTCACACGTCTAGTACATCTTCATCCTGTTCATCATGTTCATGAACATCTTCATCCAATTTTTAATGATTCTTAAAAACCTGTTCAATTAGTCCAAAAATCACACACAAGCAATGATTTATACCGATTATCAATCCTCAATATCAATCAATCTTAAACATCATCATTTGAATGCGAATTATGATTAAAATTTGATCAAACAGTGTTTTTTACTTTTCTTCTTATTTCCTCAGATCTGATGGAATCTGATGGAAATTTGCACAAATGTTGTGAATTAGAAACGATTATGATGAAGGATCGAGTCTAAAATCAACAACAAGCCATTCAGATCATGATTTGAGCAGTATTGATGTGTTTTTGCTTGATGAATAGCGAAGAACACACAGTACCAACAGCTCTGATACCAATTGATAGGTTCAATAGGATCGATTACTGCTACAAACCTCAATGATCTATATGTACTACAGCAATCAATCAACATAGAATTCATTACTAAATAACTCACTTTGTATTGTTGATCAAAATAGTTGCAAATACAATTGTGCAGGAGAATACAATCACACACACAGAACTTTCTCTCTCTTCGGTGTATTGGTGATCTAGAATCTCTCCGTCTCACAAACTTGCAACAAGCATTTATACATCAACACATTATGGAAAATACACAATTTACCTTAAACAAACAAACTTTACAAACTAAGAACAAATTAAATTTTTATCTAGGAATGAGCCCTAACAAAAACAAATTTGATCAAAAAATTAAAGTTCGAAAACATCAAAAGTTTTCATATTAAACCACAAAATTTACCTATATAATCACACCAAAAACAAATTTGATCAAAAAATCAACTTTTTAAAAAATAAAAATGTTTTACCTAAAACCATAACATTTAACTATATAATAACATTTAGCTATATAATAACACTAAAAACAAATTTGATCAAAAAATCAACTTTCATATAAACCACAACATTTAGCTATATAATAACACTAAAAACAAATTTGATCAAAAAATCAACTTTCGAAAACATCAAAAGTTTTCATATAAAATCACTACTTTTACCTATATAATCACATCAAGAACAAATTTGATCAAAAAATCAACTTTTTAAAAAATAAATTTTTTTTACATAAAACCACAACATTTACCTATATAATCACACCAAAAACAAATTTGATCAAAAACTCAACTTTAAAAAAACCAACAAATTTTCACATAAAACCAAAACATTTTACTTAATCACACCAAACCAAACTTTCATAAAAAAATCAACTTTTGAAAAATCAAAATCTTTCACATAAAACACAACATTTACCTATATAATCACACCAAAAACAGATTTGATCAAAAAAACAACGTTTAAAGAAATAAAAAACTTTCATATAAAATCACAACATTTACCTGAATAATCAAACCAAAAACAAATTTTATCAAAAAATCAACTTTCGAAACATCAAAAACTTTCATATAAACCACAACATTTAGCTATATAATAACACCAAAAACAAATTTGATCAAAAAATCAACTTTCGAAAACATCAAAAGTTTTCATATAAAATCACTACATTTACCTATATAATCACATCAAAAACAAATTTGATCAAAAAATCAACTTTTTAAAAAATAATTTTTTTTACATAAAACCACAACATTTACCTATATAATCACACCAAAAACAAATTTGATCAAAGACTCAACTTTCAAAAAACCAACAAATTTTCACATAAAACCAAAACATTTTACATATATTTAATCACACCAAACCAAACTTTCATCAAAAAATCAACTTTTGAAAAATCAAAATCTTTCACATAAAACACAACATTTACCTATATAATCACACCAAAAACAGATTTGATAAAAAAATCAACGTTTAAAGAAATAAAAAACTTTCATATAAAATCACAACATTTACCTAAATGATCAAACCAAAAACAAATTTTATCAAAAAATCAACTTTCGAAACATCAAAAACTTTCATATAAACCATAACATTTAGCTATATAATAACACTAAAAACAAATTTGATCAAAAAATCAACTTTCGAAAACATCAAAAGTTTTCATATAAAATCACTACTTTTACCTATATAATCACATCAAGAACAAATTTGATCAAAAAATCAACTTTTTAAAAAATAAATTTTTTTTACATAAAACCACAACATTTACCTATATAATCACACCAAAAACAAATTTGATCAAAAACTCAACTTTAAAAAAACCAACAAATTTTCACATAAAACCAAAACATTTTACTTAATCACACCAAACCAAACTTTCATAAAAAAATCAACTTTTGAAAAATTAAAATCTTTCACATAAAACACAACATTTACCTATATAATCACACCAAAAACAGATTTGATCAAAAAAACAACGTTTAAAGAAATAAAAAACTTTCATATAAAATCACAACATTTACCTGAATAATCAAACCAAAAACAAATTTTATCAAAAAATCAACTTTCGAAACATCAAAAACTTTCATATAAACCACAACATTTAGCTATATAATAACACCAAAAACAAATTTGATCAAAAAATCAACTTTCGAAAACATCAAAAGTTTTCATATAAAATCACTACATTTACCTATATAATCACATCAAAAACAAATTTGATCAAAAAATCAACTTTTTAAAAAATAAATTTTTTTTTACAGAAAACCACAACATTTACCTATATAATCACACCAAAAACAAATTTAATTAAAGACTCAACTTTCAAAAAACCAACAAATTTTCACATAAAACCAAAACATTTTACATATATTTAATCACACCAAACCAAACTTTCATCAAAAAATCAACTTTTGAAAAATCAAAATCTTTCACATAAAACACAACATTTACCTATATAATCACACCAAAAACAGATTTGATAAAAAAATCAACGTTTAAAGAAATAAAAAACTTTCATATAAAATCACAACATTTACCTAAATGATCAAACCAAAAACAAATTTTATCAAAAAATCAACTTTCGAAACATCAAAAACTTTCATATAAACCACAACATTTAGCTATATAATAA
This sequence comes from Tagetes erecta, assembly GCA_030867185.1. Classification (NCBI taxonomy): domain Eukaryota; kingdom Viridiplantae; phylum Streptophyta; class Magnoliopsida; order Asterales; family Asteraceae; genus Tagetes; species Tagetes erecta. The sequence continues at coordinate 17,629,798 of CM061497.1, read as the reverse complement.
CACTAAAAACAAATTTGATCAAAAAATCAACTTTCGAAAACATCAAAAGTTTTCATATAAAATCACTACTTTTACCTATATAATCACATCAAGAACAAATTTGATCAAAATATCAACTTTTTAAAAAAAAAATTTTTTACATAACACCACAACATTTACCTATATAATCACACCAAAAACAAATTTTATCAAAAACTCAACTTTCAAAAAACCAACAAATTTTCCCATAAAACCAAAACATTTTACATATATTTAATCACACCAAACCAAACTTTCATCAAAAAATCAACTTTTGGAAAATCAAAATCTTTCACATAAAACACAACATTTACCTATATAATCACACCAAAAACAGATTTGATCAAAAAATATACGTTTAAAAAAATCAAAAGTTTTCATATAAAATCACAACATTTACCTTTATAATCACACAAAAAACAAATTTGATCAAAAAATCAACGTTTAATTAAATAAAAAATTTTCACATAAAATCACAACATTAAACTATATAATTACACCAAAATCAAATTTCGAAATATCAAAAATTTTCATATAAAACCGAAACATTTACCTATTTAAACTCAACAAAAACCAATTTGATAAAAAATTCAACTTTTGAAAACATCGAAAATTTTCATATAAAACCACAACATTTACCAATATAATCACACCAAAAACAAATTTGATCAAAAAATCATCTTTTTAAAAAATAATTTTTTTTATTTAAAACAACAACATTTACCTATATAATCACACCAAAAATAAATTTGATCAAAAATCAACTTTCAAAAAACCAACAAATGTTCACATAAACCAAACATTTTACATATATTTAATCACACAAAACCAAACTTTCATAAAAAATTCAACTTTTGAAAAAATCAAAATTTTTCACATAAAACCAAATTTACCGATACAATCACACCAAATACAAATTTGATAAAAAAATCTACGTTTAAAGGAATAAAAAATTTTCATATAAAATCATAACATTTACCTAAATAATCACACCAAAAACAAATTTTATCAAAAAAATCAACTTTCAAAACATCAAAAATTTCCATATAAAACCACGACATTTACTTATTAAATCACACCAAAAACAAATTTGATCAAAAAATCAACTTTCGAAAACATCAAAAGTTTTCATATAAACCACAACATTTACCTATATAATCACACCAAAAACAAAATTGATCTAAAAATCAAATTTTTAAATAATAAATTTTTTTAACATAAAACCACAACATTTACCTATATAATCACATCAAAAATAAATTTGATAAAAAAAAAACTTTCAAAAAACCAACAAATTTTCACATAAACCACTACATCTTACATATATTTAATCACACCAAACCAAACTTTCATCAAAAATTCAACTTTTGAAATAATCAAAATGTTTCACATAAAACCACAACATTTACCGATATAATCACACCAAAAACAAATTTGATAAAAAAATCAACGTTTAAAGAAATAAAAAATTTTCATATAAAATCACAACATTTACCTAAATAATTACACCAAAAACAAACTTTATCCAAAAATCAACTTTCAAAACATTAAAAATTTTCATATAAACCACAACATTTAGCTATATAATCACACCAAAAACAAATTTGATCAAAAAATCAACTTTCGAAAACATCAAAAGTTTTCATATAAAACCAAAACATTTACCTATAAAATGACACCAAAAACAAATTTGATCAAAAAATCAACTTTTTAAAAAATAAAATTTTATTACATAAAAAATAAATCAACTTACAAAAAACCAACAAATTTTCACATACGACCAAAACATTTTACATATATTTAATCACACCATACCAAACATTCATAAAAAAATCAACTTTTAAAAAATCAAAATCTTTCACATAAAACACAACATTTACCTATATAATAACACAAAAAAACAGATTTGATAAAAATATCAAGGTTTAAAAAAATCAAAAATTTTCACATAAAATTACATTATTTACCTATATAATCACACCAAAACAAATTTAATCAAAAAATCAACGTTTAAAGAAATAAAAAATTTTCACATAAAATCACAACATTAAACATTATAATCACGCCAAAATCAAATTTGATCAAAAAATCAACTTTCGAAACATCAAAAATTTTAATATAAAACAACAACGTTTACCGATATAACACACCAAAAATCAATTTGATCAAAAATTCAACTTTAGAAAAGCTCGAAAGTTTTCATATAAAACCGAAACATTTACCTATATAATCACACCAAAAACAAATTTGATCAAAAAATGAACTTTTTAAAAAATAAATTTTTTTACTTAAAATTACAACACTTACCTATATAATCACAGCAAAAATAAATTTGATTAAAAAACCAACTTTCAAAAAACCAACAAATTTTCACATAAACCACAACATTTTACATATATTTAATCACACCAAACCAAATATTCATCAAAAATCAACTTTTGAAAAAATCAAAATTTTTCACATAAACCACAACATTTACCGATATAATCACACAAACAAAAAAAAATTTGATCAAAAAATCAACGTTTAAAGAAATAAAAAATTTTCATATAAAATAACAACATATACCTAAATAATCACACCAAAAATAAATTTTATCAAAAAAATCAACTTTCGAAACATCAAAAATTTTTATACAAAACCCAACATTTACCTATATAATCACACCAAAAACAAATTTGATCAAAAAATCAAATTTTTAAAAAATAAATTTTTTTTACATAAAACCACACATCTATCTAATAAATTAGAGTTTTTAGGGGGCAATTTTTTGCGGGGAAAACATAATTTATTTTATAAAAGGAAGGTTGAGAGGGAAAATTGAGTAGGAGTGTTAATAAAGACAAAATTTTATGATTTAATAATAATTTATAAAATTATTTATAAATTTTTAAATATAATAGTTATAATTTTTAAAAAATATTTTTATTTAACCCGTGTGTAATACACGGTGTTAAACCTAGTTTACCTATATAATCACTAGTAGGGTGCCCGCGCGATGCGGCGGCGCCAATACGGTGTCGACGATAACTTATAGTGCAATACTTGTTTCTATTAGTTAATTACTTTAATGGCATTTATTGTATAGTTTTCTTATTCGTATATTGGTGTACTCTATCTATGCTATGAATGCCATAAATCTAAATTAAATAATAACAAACACATGAATAAGAAAGTGGATATGTGAGTGTTAACTATTTGAACTACTTGCAAAGTGATGAGGACATTAAGTCGTTCTTTGTCATAAGCTTTACACATTTTAACGACTTGATCCTATTCTTCGACCATAGTTCCTCATCAATATAAAAATGTTCAAACTGTAGCAATGTAAAACAAATAGGTCAAAGTATAGTGATTTACATTGCAATGGGTCAAAGTATTATGAGCCAATAACAAACGGGTTGATTAAAGTGTTGTATATTGAAATGGGTCAAATGGATTAAAACATAACAAACAAGTCAAATTACATATTATAGAAAACTAACTACATAAACGTGGTAGCCGCTGCATATACTCATGTCTTTGTTGTTGTTGTTAATGTTGCTGCTGTTGTTGTTGCTGAGCTTGTTGTTGAGGTGATGGTGCGTTTAGCATTTTGGCAGCAGACCAGGTGAGTTTGCATATGGCAGCAGTGATGCTGTTGTGTTATCAAAGGATGATGTTTCAGTAAGCAGCTGCTCTTCCTATTAGTTGTACATAGAACCCAATTTTTTATAATTGTTATGTACTACACCAGCATAAACAAGAACTATTGAAACATGATTATCTAACCTCGAACAATGTTCTTTGGTTGTTAATAACGTTTGAAGACACAATGTAAGTTACAGAAGATAAATACTATTGAAACCATCTTTAAAAATCATATTACAAATGTACTTCAATGTAAGTAGCTTTTAAATAGAAGTTACTTGGTTTGGAAAACAAACCTACGAAAATGTTTTTTTGTTTACAAGAATAGTGACCCTCACCCAACTCAAAATGGACCAATTTGTAGTTGCAACAACACCAAACAACAGCATATAGTTGCTGTCATGGAGCTGTTGCTAGCCTACAAATGCCACTTTTTCTTTTTCTCAAAATGGACTAATTTATATCTTTGTTCCTAGTATTTACCTTATCACCACTTCATATAATTCAATCCTTTGTTACCCTTTATATGCCTTATGTTCAACTTTTTCTGTTGAAAAAAACATAGATTTATTGCAAGGATTACAAACATAGTTACCTTAAAACTGAAAAGCTAGGAGCATGTGAAGTTGTGGATTTGGTAAGAAGAAGGATTTGAGAAACATCAACAACCTTGTAATAGAATAAAACTGCTTTGTGTGTAGTTTTAGCTTATGAAAAGAACAGAAACACAAAGCAGCAGCCTTGTATGTCACAATTATCAATTTACACAACAAAAATCTAATGACAGGGGCAAGTTCCTCCTCTTCAATGCTAATGACAGTTTGTGCTTCCCTAATCTATTCATCTTTATATAAGATAGTTTCTTGAGCAGCTCTATGCTGAAAAAGATAGCACAAATCACACTACATATGATAAAACAATAAATCAATTAGATAAAGACAAAATGTCGGTTCCGAATCATGGTGAAGCACACAACACCCGCACACATGAGTTTGAATCACACTTGAACCGATTCATCTTTTAAGTTTCTAGCTAAATGACAAAATGTTTAATAGATATATTGCATATGTACCTGATGAAAATTGGTTACTGAACTTGAACAGCCAGGTTTTGGTGATACCATGCAAGTTATTAATTCTGCAACCACTACTTTAGCCTGCAAGGAAGTAAATTATATTTATGATCAGATCAACTTATGAGCAATTGATCTTAGGACCATGCCAGTTTACAAGCAAAGAAGTTTATGACCGTTTGAAATTATGACCAACTGAGTTCATGGCCAGCAGAGTTTATGACCAAAATGCAGTTAAAGATTCTGTGTCAATTTCATTTAATGTAAAATGGTAATTAAATTATATAACATTAAAAAAAGAAGCAGTGGCAGACCTATGAAAATGTAGGTATTGCCCAATTTCTGATCTCTTCAACCTCTCTAATCAAACACACATTTCAAGTCATTCATCATTTATCATTTAGTGGCTACGGTTTTAAAGACTTCATAGTCCAAAACTGCTGCCTTTGTTGAGACTCATTGTTAGTCTCTACATGAAAAGGTTGTGCTTGCTCTATTATGCTTTTTGCTTCTTGTCAACTGCAATAGCTGTATTTGAACATAAATCTATTAATAGAAGCATTAAGAAAAAAAACAAAAGTAAGCTTATATACTCAATAAAAATGGCATACAAAAACTTCACCAAATTAATCTCAAAACTACATTGTTTTGACGGCAACATATCACATTAAAGCATGCACAAACTTCACTTATCAAACCTAAAATCTACACTAAATTAATCTCAAAACTGCACTATTTTGACAGCAACATATCACATTAACGCATGCACAAACTACACTAATCAAACCTACAAGCTAAAGATCGACGATGAACTGGCCCAACTTTAATTGACACACACATATATATGTACATTAACAGTTAAAAGTGTAGTTGCGTGCCGGTGTTTGTGATTATAGTATTGATTACTTACTTGGACGTCTTTAGAGAGGAACCATAGTTCTGGTTTTGTTTTGCTTATCCGGAGTGTACGGCTTCCACTTTTTTTATCACACGTCCTTCTAGTGGCTTTGGTGACTTTGAAGGTGCAATCGCTGACACACGTGCTGCTGCCATATGTAGTTCTTTTACTTGTAGACATTACAAGTCACTGGAATTAGTGTGTATGTGGTTCTTTTACCTGTAGACATTACATGTATGCATAGCAAGTCAAGTATTACATAATAGCATTTCTCCTATGCAATGTGAGGTAGTGTGTCACTGGAATTAGTGTGGGGCAAATGCTATTTTTTGGCCAATTTGTATGTCTTATGTCTATGTATGAACCCAATGTGTGTTTATCAAATGTTGTTGATAGAAACCAGTTTGTCAAAACTCAACAGTAACAACAACAACATGACAAACATGAAAAGGAAAGGAGGCAAGCAACACTACGGTAAACAACTACTATAATAGCAGCAACGTAAATATCCAACACCACAGCTAATAACAACACCGTAGTAAACAACTACAATAACAACAGTGACAACATCAGGCAGGAAACAAAGTAATCAACAAAGAAAACCAATAACATAGCCACAAATGAGTTAAGGCCAACAACTACAGCAACCATACTAACACAAACATCTGAATCTGACAAGAATAGTCGAAAACAACGATAAGTCCAACAAAGAAATAAAAATCACTAACTTCAAAATAGTGCCAAAGGCGTAATTGAATAACACCAATCGTAGACACTGAATGCAAGAACAATCAGACCACAAAAATGCCCAAATCGCAACAGCCACAACCCTAATTGAAGAACAACAAGCACAAATCCCAACAGAAAACCATAGAAGCCTACGCTAAAAGAAGATAATCAGCATCCAGAGTTTGGAAGTCAGCGTGACGACAGGTTGCTTGCCAGTGACGAAGATGACCGGAGGCGGAGCGTGGAGGCTGCTTTGGTGGTGTAGAAATCAATTTTGTGTTCTATCGTGTGAAGAAGCAGAGAATAGGGTTTGATATGATTTCACTGGTTTCAAATGAAAAGCAGGAGGAAGAGGGAGGCGGCTGCAGATGTTAGATACAAGCCTTAGAACAAGATGAGGGTTTTGGTTTTATAGTGTTGAAAGTTTAAGGAAAATGTTAAATTACCTATTTGCCCATCTAATTTGCTTATTAATGTAGTATAGATAACAAAAATAAAGTTGATCAAAAAATCAACTTTAAAAAACAACAAATTTTACATAAAACCACAACATTTTACATATATTTAATCACACCAAACCAAATTTAATAAAAAAATCCATGTTTGAAAAAATCAAAAATTTTCAAATAAACCCACAACATTTACTGATATAATCACACCAAAAACAAAGTTGATCAAAAAATCAACGTTTATAGAAATAAAAAATTTTCATAAAAAATTCACAACATTTATCTAAATAATCACATCAAAAACAAAATTTATCAAAAAATCAACTTTCGAAATATCAAAAATTTTCATTTAAAACCACAACATTTAGCTATATAATCATACCAAAAACAAGTTTTATCAAAAAATCAACTTTCGAAAACATCAAAAGTTTTCACATAAAACCACAACATTTACTATTGAATCATACCAAAAACAAATTTGATCAAACAATCAACTTTTTAAAAAATAAAATTTTTTTACATAAAACACAACATTTACCTATATAATCACACCAAAAACAAATTTGATCAAAAAATCAACTTTCAAAAAACCAACTATTTTTCACATAAAACCAAAAATCACACCAAACCAAACTTTCATAAAAAAATCAACTTTTAAAAATTCAAAATCTTTCACATAAACCACAACGTTTACCTATATAATCACACAAAAAATAGATTTGATAAAAAAAATGAACGATTAAAAAAATCAAAAATTTTCACATAAAATCACAATATTTACCTATATAATCACACCAAAATTAAATTTAATCAAAAAATCAATGTTTAAAGAATTCAAAAATTTTCAAATAAATCACAACATTTACCTAAATGTTGGTCTAGATAATCGCAAATCCGTGCTATTATGATTTTGATCTGATCAAAACCCTTTGTTACCACTAGATCTAGCAACAAACTGATTATGAATTTGATCAAAAAGGTAAACAATCCATAAAACCCATTAAGAAGTAGATTAAGAAGATGAAGATTAGATGAAGTAGATTAGATTGAATGCAACAAAGATATAATCAAAGCAATTCCTTGCAAATACAGATCAGATTCGAACTCAAGATCAAAGTATATTTGTATTCCAATAAGTTTCCAAGAGTTGTGTACAAAATAGCCCTAAACAACTATTTATACAGATGTTAATGTAGCAAGCAGTTTCGCAAATGCGAAACTGCCTTCTCGCTAGGCAAAGACAATCTGCATGCGATACTCAGTGTCGCATGCAGTGTGGCATAAGCAGATTCTACAAAGACTGAACTAAACATCAAAAGCTAACTATTACAACGAAATCAAAGTACGTCTAATCTATTACACGAAAGCAAATACAATAACAATAAAGATAACGACATGGTAAAGTACCACCCTACATGTGGTCATCAATACTCCCCCTAGGGAGGTACTTCACCTGTCGGGTCTTCTGGTTCAGCTCCAGCCTTCGCAGCTCCAAACATTTCCGTTAGCTCACGAACGTCTGGCTGTAAGTCCATCTGTATCTGCACGCTCTCCGTGAGTTGCTTGACCTCTGACCTTATCTCACGAGCTCTATTAGCTACTCTTTCAAACAAAGGAGCCTCCTTCTTCGTCTCAGCTCCAGCTCCTGATTTAATCGGGTTCTCACATAAAATCTTCATATCGTCATCCGAAAACCTGAATACCTCCATAGGATCAAATAATCTCCATTCAGCTCCATCCTTCACACGAATCACGGCCTCCCCCGTCTGATTATCATAAAACCATTTCTCAAATTCCTACAATCGGGATGGACTAGGATCTTGAATCCTCAGTTTTTGTACAGTCTTGATTGGCTTTAGCTTCAAAACATTGTTTCCTTTTCCCGTAATCCAGTCTAGGTCCTTCTTCGACCTCCTTCGCTCCAAGTTACTATATCAAAAACTCTCAAAGTTATCCTTTAGACCAGCCTGAATTTCTTCTTCTAATAATTTCGCACGATCGCTGAGATCTACGTTAATCAAGGGTAGTACAGCCGACCGCCTCAATTCCCATTTTGGGAAGGTCTTGAAGTGCTTGCGGTTGCTGACATAACTAATCTCTCCTCTTTATCATAAATTTCTTTAAATCCAAACTGAACTTCCAACTGAAAATCTTGTTGTCAGTATCCTTCGAGTTCGGAGCATCGATGTTTTGGAATAGAGGGGTGACGGTTTCTGGTTCCTCTACTTTCCTGAACCAATCAGATTTATCCAGTTCTATAACGTAACCCTCTAGTCCAATCCTTTGTGCAACATATACCATCTTCTTCTCCTGTATTTCATAAAACTCAGGTTCTGAATCATAGTCAACCAGCTGCTCTTCTTCTTCTTCATCCACCAATTTCATCTCATCAGTCTTTCCTTTATCTACTATTCCCCTTAAATCTGTATCAATGTCGAAACAGAAGTCGTCAGTAACTTCTGTGTCTTTAACAGTTCCGCTTCCCCCAGCAGCACTAAATCCACCAAAGGTATACATACTGTTCAATTTTTGAAGTTCTAGCTAATTTAGATAAAGTATGAAGATTTTAAAAAGGGTTTGAAGTGGTTTTGATTTAAAGCAAACTTGCTACCTTGAGAAGCAAACAAGTCAGATTTATATATTGTTTGTTAGCCATGATAGCGAAAATATTAAAACCAAAATACTTTAAAAACTTGTATATGTGTTTAGAAAGCTAATGTTGGTTAATGGATGTGTTATTAGCAAGGACACCGTTGGAGAGTATGAGAGTCATACTGCCTTCACAACGAACTATGTATATATACACAAGTTGTAGTGTGTTTGAAAATCGGATAGTCTTACAAAATCCATACTCGATGTGTGTGTTGTGAAACTATTAATGTACACACTTTTGTAGGGTGTCATCAAACTCTTATACCAATGAAATACAATAGTCAACATTCTAGCTTGAAAGGGGGGGGGGTAATGAAATTCATGTTGAGCTCTTAGGATGATGAATGCTGATTTGATATATGAATGATTAGGGTATTAAGAAAAATAAGAATTTTATATTAAATGCTAACGTGAATCTAAATTTGTCTATGCGTGTAAATTGTGCAGCGATGTGTTCTTTTGTTAACCCGGATATGAATTTATCTATATGTGTAAATTGTGCAACGATCTAAATTGTCCAACCGAGGTATGTTGTGTTATGTTGTATTGTGTTCTATTGTGTTCTATTGTGTTGTATTTTGTTGTGTGGTGTTGTGGCGTGCTGATTGAAACAACAGCAGCAACATGTTTTATGGTGTTCTTGAAACAACAGCTTGTCCTGTATGTGTGTGTGTGTGTGTTTGAATTTGTTGTGTGTGTGTGTGTATGTTTTGTGTTGTGTGGTGTTATGACTTATGACGTGTTGATTGAAACAGTAGCAGCAACACATTTTTTTTCAATATAACAACAACAACATGACTGAAACAGCAACAACATTTTCAATATAACAACGACAACATTATGGTTATAATTCACTAAAAAATTTAAAAAATTCATTTAAGCAGCAACACCTGTTTTCTAATGTGTATGTATGAATCTAAAAAAATTTAAAAAAACAGTTGATGTTGTTGCTGTTTATGTTGTTTAAAAAGAGTTGAAGAAGAATGTGTTCTAAAAATGTGTGTGTTATATGTTAGTATGAATATGTGTCTTGTATGTTTGTGTTTTATGAATGTGTTTGTTTGTGCAATCTACTACACATAAACATAGTTGTTATTGTTATTGTGCTGTGAATGTGTGTTTATGAAACAACAACAATAAATATGTGTATGTGTGTTTTTGAAACAGTAGCTTTAACTGTATATGTGTGTTTGAATTTGTTGTGTGTGTGTGTGTGTGTATGTTTTGTGTTGTTTGAAGTTGCAATAATCAAATGATCATCATGTGCTTGATACTTTACCAAGCTTTTTAATACTATTTTTGCAGCTAACATGGGACTGGTTTGTTTTGTTATTTTGACTAAAAAAAGTCAAAATCTGGGTAGTCATGTGTTTTTTTATATCTTCTTCTTACCATGGCAGCATCTTATATTGCATCTTAAGATTGACCATTTGCTGAGTTTTGTCTATATGTATATTTTGCTTCACTTTTCATTTTTAGCTTGACCCAATATTTTGACACGTTAAGTTTTCAGTATGATTCACAATGACTTCTGTTCATTTATGTGGCTTTGTTGTTTTTATGCATTGATTTATTCATATCAAAGTTTTACTATCGTTTGGTGATGACGATCGAGAAGCCGGAACAGCCTTTGAGTTTGAGTTTTCAATCTCTAGATTGGTAATTTTTCCTTCCTGTTACAAAATCAACAGTCGATTTGATTTTAAAATGTTTTATGATAATTGGCTGATGTTAACTCTATAGTGCCATGTTATTGCTTCTAAATCATTGGATATTGTTTAGTAATCAATAAAGACTAATAACCAGTAAAAGTGGGAATCACCTCTAAGATTTTCGGTTGCGATTTGTTTTAATAATAATCTTGGAACATTGATCAAACTAATTTGAGCTACTCTTATATTCCAACGTAAGAAAATAACAATAGGCAATGGTTGTTGAATTTGTTTCATTGATATATGATTTGACACTATGCTTCTTGATCTATATGAATAACAATCATCTACTGGTCTTATGTAAGGTGTAACAATAGTTGGTTTACAACCTGCTGAATCAAAAATAAAAGACAAAGAGACAAAAATGTCAAATTTGTTGCAGGAGTAGTGGGAAAAGTTGGTTCATAGGTGAACATTAAGGTAGATTACAAATGGCATTAAAGTCTCATCTAAGTTTATGCACTTGATTTTGAAACTGCTCAATGACTGATGGTTTCTACATAGAGCTTTGAAAATTAGGATTTAATGTTCGAGCTGGTGTAGGAAGTACTCTAAGAGAAGATTATTTGGTAAAGGTATGACTTTTAATAGCATTAGATTAATAATCTTATTCAGTTTCTTGAACTTTAAATAAACAAAACGATTCTCTTGACTTGTAGAGCGTGCAACAGATGGAGCTTGATGACGACATATCTTGTAGAAGTCAGCTTATATTGATTTCTTTCTTCCTTTAAGGTGCTATTTGTTATACCTTTTTAACATTGAATTGTTTTGTTCATGTGCTCCTATTTGTATGTATTAAGTAAATTCATTTTCATACTAGATTAGTTAGGTTAATCGAGACTTGATTAGTAAGCTAAGAATCCATGAGGCTTGATTAATTAGGTGAATTGATAGTTGAGACTTTGTGACACTTCACTTTTTTTTGACTTTGTTATTTCTTGAAATCTATTTTGACCTTTGTTTGAGCAGAAAGTAAAAGCCCTGCTTCAACTTCTGAAAATCTTTAACTAAAAGCAAGAAGACGAAAGTATCGCAGCCCAGTATGCTTCCACTTCTGTTCTTGTTTATATGTTTCTAATTCCCCTTGTAGTTGCATAATCTGACCTTCTTCACTTGAATTGTTACAAAGTCTTTTAATATGTTTGATCGTACTACTTCTTTTTTCCTTTGTAAATTGGGGTTTTGGCAATTGTTATAATCTTATGGGCTTGGTGTTATAGCTTTTAGAATTATACATGGCTTGAATTTATCCAAGAACTTGCTAAAACGTTGAATCTGTTGATTGAGCCAGAAACATAAACATTTAGGTGGGTTGACTTATTTGACCTTTTGACCTTTTGTAGTACATGTCTTTTTTTGTAACAAAATCATTTGATAGTTTTCTGCAGCTTAATCATCAATTGTTAAACATTATGTAGCATGTTGATATCGTCATTCTATATCATGTAACATTTAATCTCAAAGCTGGTTAAACATTATTATGTCCAAAACTCATGTATCTGGTTAGTAACTCACTTGTACCGCCACAGGTTCAACGCTCCAGAAGACATACAGAAGAGGAAACTACACTTCAGTCATTAACAATCGCCAAGCTAGCAAGCAGATTCACAACTGAAAGCATGGTAAGAAAGTACCATCTAATGATTCTTAACTTTTACTGACAGAAACTAGACGCCAAGATATAAACATCATGCCAACTGTTTTTTGTTTTAGGAAATAACATAAAGTTACTACTATAATAACTTTTGAGCCAATACTATGACACTCAACAAAAAGATATGCTCTTTTGAAGAATTTGGCACACAACCAGAAGATAAACCTTTTTGAACAACCGACCCAGTGAAGCTATCTCAAGATATCTCAAATGATTCGATTACTCGATTGTGTTGTATTTAAAGATTAAGATCATTGTTGTAATAAGATTGTTCTTGAAATAATACCTAACGTGTTATTCCTATGATTTCAGTTCATTTATGAGTTAATTGTGTTTAGTATGTTTACATGTCATTGGTTGGTGATATTTTATGTGATGTAGGGAGGACTTTAGAAAGAACGCATCATTGGTAAGAAAGTCATCGTCAAGAAGCTACAACAGTAAAAAAAGGATGTGATACAAGAAATACCAAGCTTTGATTTTTATGACAAATAAGTATGGTGGTCAAGTCATTGAGATGTGGAATCTCATCTCAAATGCTACCTTGACTTATAATTTGAATATTTGTTTTTAAAGTCCTATGTTTACGACTGATGTTTTCTTATTTGTGTGTTGAGTTATGTTAGACTCATGACATAGATATATATTGCACTTACGAATAAGCTAATAGAATCGAGTAGTTTGTTGAAAAATGATGCCTATGTTGCATTGTCACTGCCGCATCGCGCGGGTATGTTTTGAGTAGTCCTTTGAATGGTTGAATACATTTTAAATTAAGTTAATCAAAAAAGTAAACTTCATATTTGAACTTGATAAAAGAATCTGAATATACAAAAGTAGAGCATATTTGTTAGTGAAGTTATAAACTTCACAAAATGTGTTTCAAAGTATATGTTTAGTATTAAAAGTCAAATGGTCATTTGTGTGTTCATTACAACGCAAGTGTATTTAAAATAGTTATTAACGTTAATACATTGTCTACGTCTAACATGAGAATTTGCCATGTGTATATTATAATCTTTATACAACTAATATATTATATTAACTTGTATGGTCATATATTAGTTAAAAATTTTGACTTATTTTTTAAACAAAGAAAACTCATCTATCGTTCACAACATATTGAAACTTAATCTACTTATTGTGATGATCTTCAATATGAGTAAATTTAGAGATACAATATCTTATTTAAAAAAGAGATAACCTAATACTCATTAAAAGATATATGCATGATGCATATTTAGTTTGCATGTGATAGGCCCAATTCGATTATCGGCTCAACCCGAACAATATCACAAATCAAAACAAAATACCCAAAACTGAAACAAGTATTGTGTGGTACATTGACGTTGCCGCAGCATCGTGCGGGTATCTTACTAGTTTACATATAACAGAGAAGATCATCACTACAGGTCAATGCTTCCGCATAGCAGAGGAGATAAGCACGAAAATAAATTCTGAAGACCTAACAAGAAGCGTCATTCAGGGCTACGGCTAAGGGTTTGGATTTGGGAAAAATCAAGCACGAATCAAATACTCTCAGCCCATTTTTGTCAAAACTTATCACTTTTTGCAGGCCAAATGTCTGTGAAAGTGCTCCTTATCACCGATCTCTTATTGAATTAGGTTTGATCACAGAGTTGCTGTCTAATTGTATTCAAGCTGAGCCTATTGGCACATCAGTATACAAATCAATGTCCTCCTTGAAATGATTTCCACACGTATCAAAACCCTGTAAGAAACAACAATATTTACACAAGATGAAGCTCAAACTTTGTGATATTACTCCCCCAAAATTTTCAGTTTGCAACATAAACTGAAATTTTCAACAATTTTAAGAACATAATCCAAGGATGGTCAATTTTATCATAAAATATGGGTAATAACAATTTGATTTTCTCTTCTCATCCCCCCCTTTTTTTAGACACATAATGACAAATATAAAAGAAAATTTGAAAAGAAATCAACCCAAGCATATTGATCAGTTCATAAAAACACGGTTTATGAAACGTTTTAGTAAAAAGATTTGCTTTTTGATTTTTGGTGTCAATGGAAATGATATTGATAAAACCCTTCTAATGTGCATCACGAATGGCATGAATTCGAGTTTCAATGTGCTTCGTTTGTGTATGGTGAACAGGATTCTTGGTAATTCCAATGGCAGCCTCATTGTCACAGAAAATCAGAGTATGAAGAAAATTAATTCCATAATCGATCATCTGATGTTGAATCCATAACACTCAAACAACAACAGCTAGATGCAGTAGTGTATTTAGCTTCTCCAGTAGATAAAGAAACGGTGGTCTGCTTCTTTCTTTGGCAGGAAACTAAACACTCACCCAGGTACTGACAACCTCCAGAAACAGATTTTCGATCAAGTTTACAACCGCCATAATTGTTGTCTGAATAAGCATGGAGATAAAAAATCCCTCCTTTTGGATACCACAGACCTAGACGCGGAGTTCCTTTGAGATAACGAAAGATACGCTTCACGGCCTTTTCATGTGATTCCTTGGGATTAGCTTGATACCTGGAACAATAACTTACAACAAAAGCGATATCTGGACGACTTGCAGTTAAATACATTAACGACCCGATCATAGACCTGTACCGGTGAGCATCAACAGACTTGCCAGTTTCATCAAGAGTGAGGCATGTCTGTGCCATGAATGGAGACAACTCTGAAGAACAATCATCCATCTTGTATTTGAGCAAAATTTCCTGAATGTACTTCTCTTGATGAATGAGTATACCATCGGGTTTCTGTACCACCTGTAAACCTAGAAAGAAACACATTTTACCCATCATACTCATCTCGAACCTCTCCTTCATCACTTCTTCAAATTCTCTGCACAAATTCTCATTTGACGACCCAAAGATGATGTCATCAACATACACTTGAACCAGCAATACATCATCACCAATCACCTTTTTTAATAGAGTCATATCGATGGTTCCTCTAGTAGAACCTTTGCTCAACAGATATTGTGTCAATGTTTCGTACCAAATTCGAGGAGCTTGATCTAGTCCATAAAGTGATTTGTCCAATTTGTAGACTTTATTGGGAAAGTCCGGATCCTCAAAACCTGGTGATTGACAAACATATATCTCTTCATAGATATCTCCATATAAGAATGCACATTTTACATCCATCTGATAAACTTTAAAGTTCTGATGTGCAGCATGAGCTAGAAAAATTCGGATGGCTTCAATTCTAGCAACAAGAGCAAATACGTCGGTATAATCGATGCCTTCCTCCTGTGCAAACCCTTGAACAACCAAACGAGCCTTGTTGCGAATAACGACTACTTTATCATCTGGTTTATTTTTGTATACCCACTTTGTGCCAATTGGAAACTTGTTTGGTGGGAGATCAACCAATTCTCAGACCTTTAGCTTTCTGAATTGTTGAAGTTCTAACTGCATTGATTCAACCCAGCTAAGATCTTGTAATGCCATGTTAATGTTCTTTGGGACAGTTTGTGACATAAAGCAAGAGAATAAACAAACGTTGTTGAGTCTAGATTGAGGACGTGTACGTACACCGTTAGAAATGGATCCTATGACCAAATCATGAGGATGATTTTTCAGCTCCTTGTAATGAGAATTTGATGTTGAGATATCAGATGATGGCAAAGAAGATGAATCAATAGTAACATCGGCAGCAAAGGAATCATGAGGAGGATTCATTGTTGATGCAAGATGAAGTGGTGATGATGGAGGATCAGGTGAAATAACAATATCAGGGGTGGATGGCATTGGTTGTTGAATTTCCGGAGCAGGTGAGAAAATGGCTGGGTCAGGTAGAGCTTTTGAATAAACAGGAATAATTTCATCCTTTTCCAAAAACAGTGGTAGATTGAATGAGTTGAAAACGGCGTGGCATCATAAAACCAAGCAGGATCAGATCCTGTATCGCACACATTCGACTCTTGCCAGTCAACATAGAACGATTCTTGAACAATTTTGGTCCGTCTGTTGTAAACTCGATAAGCTTTCTGAGAAGAAGAATAGCCAACAAAGAAGCATTCATCAGAAACGGCTCCGAATTTGGACGTTTGAGCTTGAGTGTTCAACAGGGTGCAAGAACAACCAAAAGGTCGAAAGAAATCGATCAATGGTTTCCTTTTGTGGAATAGCTCATATGGTGTCTTCATTTTGTCCTTCATAATCAGCACCCTATTAAGCACATATGATGCACAGTTAACAGCTTCTGCCCAGAAAATAATAGGAAGTTTCGATTCGATCAACATAGTCCTTGCAGGTTCCACTAATGTTCGATTCTTGCGTTCCGCCACTCCATTTTGCTAGGGTGTCCTAGCTGCACTGTATTGTCTCAGTATTCCCTGTTCTTCACAAAGAGAGTCAAAGATATGATTTCTGAACTCCGTTCCGTTATCACTCCGAATTGCTTTCACCTTCTTTCCACTAATTGTTTCAATCTTCAGTATGAGACTCTTGAAAGCACCTGCAGTCTCCCCTTTGTGAGCCAGAAAACTTACCCATGAATATCTTGAAAAATCATCTGTAACAACCAAACAATAAGATTTCTTAGCTATGCTTTTGACACTGATTGGTCCAAACAAATCTGCATGTAATAATTCAAGAGGACAAGAAATTGAATTTATCAGTTTAAGCTTATGAGATTTTTTATGTTGTTTCCCATTTGCACATGCCATGCAATTTTCTATCACAGAAAAATCTTTTATGGGTAAACCACGAACAAGGTTATGTTTAACAAGTTTATTAATATTATCAAAATTAACATGACCAGGTTTCTTGTGCCATAGAAAAGCTTCTGAAGAAGATGCTTTGGATAGTAGGCATGTGACAGCAGAAGTTGAATCCTTTGAGTTCATATCCAGCAAATAAGTATCGTTCTTTCTTGGTGCGCTCATCACAATCAAATCTTCAGATACAGAAAAATCCGATTTCAGAAACAAACATTCATCCGATTTGAAGAGAACAGTGATATTCTTATCACAAATTTGTGATACACTCAGCAGATTGAAGTGCAGCTCTGGAACATAATTAACCTTCTCCAAAGTCAGTGATCCATTAGATACCTCACCTTGACCGATCATTTTCCCACCTTTCTTATTGCCAGTGAAAGCCACATACCCACCATTAATTATTCGATAATTTGTGAGAAGATCCTTCAATCCAGTCTTATGTCTTGAACATCCACTATCTACATGCCAAAGCTTTCTCACAGTTGCATGCATGTGTGTTTCTCTTCCTTTCTTCCTCCTTTTCATTTTCAACTTCCATTTTATCATACACAATCTTCTCAACTTTCACAGCCTGTTCCTTTTTTATTTCTTCAGTTGCTTTAGTACCCACCTTCTCAGATTCACTCCCATCATTCTGTATCGTCTCAGCAACAAGTGCATGATTAATTTCTTCTTGAACTTTGGCAATCTCGGCACTCCAATCAAATTTTGTCAACAAGGCAGTTTCTTATGTATTACTACTTTCTCCTCTTTCCAACACAGCTGCATTTCTTGTATTTGGAGATGGTGGTTCAAACACAGTTGGAGAAGGACATTCTCTTTTGAAGTGTCCCAACTGTTTGCAATTGAAACATCTGAGCTTAGACTTATCAAAACTAACCTTGGAATTTTGGTTTCCAAAACTCCTCTTTCCAGTCCTTTCCATAAATCTACGTGCCCTCACAATAGGCATTGCCATTTGCCACTGGATATCAGCTTCTTCAAGATCATCAGGATCCACTTGTAGCATGTCCTTCATAGTAATCCCCTTTCCTTTGATATCCCCAGCAACTAATGCTTCGTAACTATTCACAATCATACCAAACAGTGCCATCATGTCGGATGGAACCTGTGACATACCCTGATCCTTAACCACATTCTTTCCTTCAGATGATGCGTTCCAGAGACATATGAAAAGCCATAATTGTTTGTTGATGCCATGGATGTTGATGAGAGCAACACAGCATTCTGAGACTGAATCGGAGGATGGACAGCTTGGTTGTACTCCCTTCTTTTAATGTCCAATTCGAATGACTTCAGTTTATTGATCACATCCATAAGCTTGTATTCCGAAAACTTCCTTTCCTGTTTTAACATTCTCACTTGCAGGCTCCACTCAGGTGGAAGTGAGTCTAGTAATTTTGTAATGTGTTCACCAGTAGTTAAGTCATCAACAGTATTTAGATCTGTGATTTTCTCGTTTCTATGCCCCATGAAAGAATTGAATTCTTTTTCAGCTTGAACACTTTTATCTTTCTGAAGATTGACATTCCCATCGTAGAATTCACATAACGCTTCATACAGGTTCTTAGCATTCTTATGTTCCCCGAATCTGTTGTGAATTTCAGAACTCAAGCACAAAATTAGAGCACCGAAAGCTTTGTTGTCTCTATCAATCAGTTTTCTGTCTCTTTCATTGAACGTTTCTAGATTGGTGTTTTAAACTGTAGCCTCTCCAACAGTAGTTACAAGAATATGTGGTCCTTTTTCTATTGAGTCCCATTGAGTGTGGTCCGTATACAGATAAAAGGCTTTCAGTCTCCGTTTCCAGTCTTCAAAATTGACTCCGTTAATCAGCTTTGGTGGTCTATTAGGTGACCCACTCTCAAGATCAGCAAGTGTAAATGACATAGACATTTTATCAGATTTTAGTGTCGCAAAAGGTTCTTAATTTCGCAAACAGTCCTTAGTGTCGCAAAGTAGTGTCGCAAGCTTGTTCGCAAACACTATCGCACGATGCTAGGCAAGATAGCTTCGCAAGATCAGTTGAACTTTCGTTCAGGGTAGAATCGCAAGTCACTTGAGAATTCAGAACCAAATGTGTAGTACTATCGCAAGCACGACACAACTATGAACTTTCGTTCAAATAGAATCGCAAATCAGAATCACAAAACCACCAACCAACAGATTAACACACTAGTTTCGCAAGATGAACAAATAGTGTCGCAAGATGAACACTAGTTTCGCAAAACAGATCTGATAAACCCCTTTTTCACCAAAAACACACCAAAAATCCAACAGAAACTACAAAACATGTCCAATTGATGAACATATGATTTTAATAGCTTCAACAATAGAAATGGAACAATCCTCAAGCAAAATTCAAGTGAAACAACAACAATTTAGATCCAATTTTGATTGAAGAAGTTTTTACCAAAACTTAAGATAAAACCCCAAAATCAATCCTAGATCTCAGATCTATATGGTAATGATAGATCTGAAGATTTTGATCGATTCCAATATCAGAAACACCAAGTTCTCAATCCAATTCCATACCAATTCTCAACAGATCAGATCCAAAATGATTGAAATGAACTTTTTTTATCAAAAACCTTCAAAAACCTCAAAATCAAGAGCACAATGGCTTTGAAATCATATTGTTGGTCCAGATAATCGCAAATCCGTGCTATTATGATTTAGATCTGATCAAAACCCTTTGTTACCACTAGATCTAGCAACAAACTGATTATGAATTTGAACAAAAAGGTAAACAACCCATAAAACCCATTAAGAAGTAGATTAAAAAAGATGAAGATTAGATGAAGTAGATTAGATTGAATGCAACAAAGATATAATCAAAGCAATTCCTTGCAAATACAGATCAGATTCGAACTCAAGATAAAAGTATATTTGTATTCTAATAAGTTTCCAAGAGTTGTGTACAAAATAGCCCTAAAAAACTATTTATACAGATGCTAGTGTCGCAAGCAGTTTTGCAAATGCGAAACTACATGCTCGCTAGGCTAAGAAAATCTGCAGTGTCGCATACAGTGTCGCATAAGCAGGTTCTACAAAGACTGAACTAAACATCAAAAGCTAACTATTATAACGAAATCAAAGTACGACTAATCTATTACACGGAAGCAAATACAATAAAAACAAATTTGATCAAAAATTCAACTTTTTAAAAAATAAAAGTTTTTTTTACATAAAACCACAACATTTCACAGCAAAAATAAATTTGATCAAAAAATCAACTTTCAAAAAACCAACAAATTTTCACATAAAAACCACAACATTTTACATAGAGTTAATCACACCAAACCAAACTTTCATCAAAAATTCAACTTTTGAAAAAATAAAAAAATTTCACATAAAACCACAACATTTACCGATATAATCACACCAAAAACAAATTTTATCAAAAAAGTTAAACTTCGAAACATAAAAATTTTTATATAAATCACAACATTTAGCTATATGATCACACAAAAAATAAATATGATCAAAAAATCAACTTTCGAAAACATCAAAAGTTTTCATATAAAACCACAACATTTACCTATTTAATCACACTAAAAACAAATTTGATCAAAAAATCAACTTTTTAAAAAATAAAGAAATTTTACATAAAACCACTATTGGGTCTATTTGAAGATGTCATTTTACAAATATAAGCTAGTGAAGATATCGCGCATTATCACGAGCAAGCACGGGTGAAGACGTTCATTATTTGTATTTGACGTTAGAATATTTGTGTAATCGTTTCGTGCTTAAATGCGCGTTTTGGGCTTAATTGCACGTGTTTAGGTGAAATGTAAGGTGAATGGTATGGACTATATGTGACATCTGCCCCAAACCCGCACCCGAATACCCGACTCAAACCCGAAGCATCTATCTTTTAAATTGGATTCATATTTATTTCTTTAAAATGTAACGTTTTGATATTAAAGATTGAACGTTACTTTATTCTCATATTTAATATCTTATCGATCAAATTATTATCCAACGACTACCAATTTATTCCTAAGTTATAATAAACTATATCTCTAAAGTATATGTATGTATGTTGTTGTTTATAAAGAGATTTTATATAAAGGAAATCGCTTCTAAGTCTAAATATAGTCCCTTAACGTGATAACCGAGCTGATGATACAAAAACGTCAATTCTTAAAACACTACAAGTTAACTTAGTTAAGCTAGTTAGTTAGTATTATTTATAAACTAACTTTGGGCCAAAACTGTTAAAAATGAAACTTATAATAAAGCTTTTAACCAAAAATTAAACCATCTCAAAACAGCAGGGGCTGTTTGTGTAACTTGTATTAAAACCCAGCCCAGCCCCTGCAATTACCCCGTGATTCCGACGGGTTCCTCCGGCAACCCTTTTCCGGCATAATCCCATTTCCGGCGATCATATTGTACGCGTTTTACCATTTTTAACTTAATCAAAACCTTTCAAAACTGTTTCCAATCAAGTTTCGAACCCCAATTCAAGTTTAAAACGCGTTTACAGCTTATATCACGCACGAATTGATTGGGAGATTCAATTGAAATTTACATCCCGTAATTAGAACCTGTAATCGACAACTTAATTCATTCCAAATTATTCTAAACACTCGACTAACTCCAATCTAACACCAAAAGCTTTTTTTCCCTTCTGCATTCATCGACTTCAATCGCACAAAACCTTAAATCCGGCGACTTAAGTGTTCTTCACCTTACGGACATCAATTCAGGTACTTTTTGGATTCGTTTTCCTATAACCTTCTAATTCCTCAATTTGATTTCAATTCAATTCCAGATTCACAAAAATCATCAAAACAGTCGATTTCTATTTCCCATTCAAATCCATATCAAACCTTCATAATCAGGTATGTATATTATATCAAAACGATCGTGATTTCTTGTAGTTTAAAAGCCCTATGGTGGTTTGGATTAGATGTGCAGATTGAAAAAGAATTGAATGGATCTTGGTTCTAGGGTTTGAACATGAAATGGGTATTTGTGATTAATAGAGGTTAAAATAATTTGCAATCGGTTTTATTAACAAAATAATGAATCTGGTCTAGTGGTTTGTTAACTGTTTGTGGACGCCTTGGTCGCGTGTTCGAGTCTCTTGCCCACCTTTTCAATAAAACTTATTTTTAAACTAAACATTAAATTTATATTCTCTAATGACCTAAATAATATTTTTAAGTTAAAATATATTTTTAAGGATTAAAAACTTATAATGTTAAATACATATATACAAATTTATAGAAAAACTAAACGTGTGTTCTTGTAAAATATATTCAATACGAAAATAATATAGTGTTTCGTACAAAATCCCAATTCATAATTTAAAACCCTAATTCTCAATTTGTACTTTAAAACCCTAATTCCCAATTGATAATCTAAAACCCTAAATCCCAAATCTGAAACCCTAGATCTCGGATTTTTTTTATTCTTGTTGCCATTGTTTCGTTTCTAAGTTAGGGTTTTTACCAATTAATTAGGTGGTACTTATATTTGGGCAACCCTCGGTTCTATTTAGCTGAGTTTCTTGTGATTCGATACTATTTGCATTTCAAGGTGAGTAAATTCACTCCCCTTTTTACTTTTACATTTTGGGGCTGAAATATGTTCGATTACTATACAATGTTTTCAGTTTTCTATTTGTTTTTCAAATGAGATCATTAAATGTGTTAGTCTTGTTCGCGGCAAGATGCAATCCTTATGTGGTAGTTTAAAGTAGTATTGTTACTTAGTAATCCCACCGGTACAATGTTAGCGCTAATGGTTTGACAAACCCACCTGCATTTATTTCAAAACAGGTGATTTAAACCCGGCCATTCAATTTCAATGTTACAAGTTACTATGTTACAAGTTGCTATACGATGATACAAGTTGCTATACGATGATACAAGTTGCTATGTCCCTAAGTTGCTAAACTAATTATTGATAACTTATATGGAGACAGTTACGTGACGTTTGTTAAAAAGGTTATCTTTAATTAATCACATGAGTTGGTTCCTCATGACAAATGATTACAAGTTGCTATGCAATGATGGTGCTCAATGTGTGTTCAATGTGTTCAATGTGTGTTCAAGGTGTCATGGTCGAGAATGATATGAAATAGCTATGCATGTAAGATTGCGCAGCATATTATGATGCTCTCGGATTTCTTTATTACTATATATCAATTGTGGTTTACTCACTAGCTCTAAATAGCTAACTTTATTTTTACATATTTCAGGTGATGCTTGATATTAGTTTGCTGCCTTGTCAAGACTTAGGATTGCATTGGACCTAGTTAAATAATGAATACAAGTTGCAATTCTTATTTCGATTTTATAAGTTTTGTCGTTTCTATTTAAGACTTATGTTCCAAATGTATTTAATCATTATTTGGCTTAATAAATAATCACCATGTGCTTTGGTTACTATGGATATCCAATTCTCTTGACGCGCCCGGTGTTTTCCGCCGCCGGACGGGGTGTCACAGTTTGGTATCAGAGCTATGGTTATAGGGAACTAGGATAGGGTATTAGAAACACACCGACCTAGACTATAACCTAAGAGTCCTTAGTGCAACTAGATGTACTTAGGAATTCTTTTAAACTTATTTGTTTTTCATTCTACTAACCTTTTTATGTTTTTTCTTAATCTCATTTCTTATCTGATTTCGCGAAGGAGCTACAAGAGACTCGTCTGCATGATTGGGATCTTCTCTTTGTGGAATCTCGTCATCGTCTTAAGTAAGTTTGAAACGTGGGAACGTGTGCAATCCGGAAGGGGGAACGCCTGTATCACGGACATCCTGACTAAGGCAAAGCATTTCGTATAAATCTCTTTAAGAGACTTGTATGCTTTCCTGGGGATGGACGAGATGAGTGTGACGAACTTAGCACTTTGATAAGTCTTAAGTGTCCAAAACCAAGACACATTCCTAAGCCTTCAAATTCTATTTACTTATGGATTCTATGATTTTCATTTTCTATGATTTCAAATTATTTCAATGGGTTTCTATACTATTTCAAATGTTATTCCAAGTTTGCTTATTTACATTTCAATGATTTTCAAGTGATTACTATGTTATGTGTTCTAATTCTATGAAAATTCAAAGTACAATTATCTTTTCTATCCAATCCCAAAAAAAAAAATCTACTACAATTTATGTTTTTCAAAAAAAAAAATATTTCTTATGTTCTTTGAAATTTCTTTTCTATCCTATCTTGTAGAATGAAAACAAGACGTGAACGACTCGCTAATACCATCGCGACCCAAATGTTCTAAATCAAAACTAAGATATATTGGCTAACCTCAATGAAATTATCAAAACTTCAAAACAAATACCAAATTCTAGGGCATATTCTAATCTCAATTCAATTATCGAATCCCAAATAAGAGACTTAATTCATTATTCCTGAAATCTCATACCGAATTACTATTTTGATTTTGTCAACGCACTCGTTTGATTTACGCATCGAACGTTTACCTCCAAAGTATATCTCAACATGATATCAATACTCAAATATTGTCTAAGGTAATCATCTAAATCAGAAGATTCTAATCCAACTTCTAATCCCTTACTAAATGATGTTATTCAGAAATTCGTTTTCCGAACTTAACGTGAACTCATTTCACAACTAATCTTGAGCTCATTGAACTAAAACATTTCAATTGTATATATGATCACTAATGAAATTCTATACATCTCGTTTTTTTTATAAGCTCATTCAAACCCAACGTGTTTTAAGCTAAAATACAATGTTTTATCTGCGGTTTTTGTAAAACTACCAACCAATAGTTAATTCTATTGAAAATGATTTTCTTATCTTCTCAAAGGGAAAATATATATATATATATATATATATATATATATATAATTAAAAAAAGTAAATATATATATTTTATAAAAGAAAATTTTGATAAATGATTTCTTTAAAAAAAAAGGATTGTTATTTTAATGATTACACAACATTTTTATGTCCTCTTAATTGTGATACAAAATTTTAACAAACAACATGATTTATGTTTTTAAACATCAAATATTCAAAACTTGGATTGTGCCATTTATGTATTTCCGAATCAACCCCCTTGCCTATGGTAAAGATTAAAACTTCCAACTTTCTATCATTTCAATATTTAATTATTTATCTTTTTAACCGCATCATAGACCCACAACATCAACGTTTATAACGTTGTTTACTTCCATAATCAATACACCTGGTTTATCCAAAACTTCTTGTAATATGAACTCAAACGTTTTCAGATCGAAACCAATATGGGCTGAGAAATCTATGCATTAGAACTATAAATTGGATTATCCAAGACATCAAATCTTTATAAAACTAATTTTTCTATAATCCTAATAAACTATCAACTTAATACTAAATGGCATCTACATCTCACACACATGAAGTTGGTATTAAAAAACATAGGTTGTTACAATTTTGGTACTCGAACTTGACGAGCTATGTCGGTCAACAAAACTATTTACAAGAGCAATGACCACCTAATAAACTCAATTCTCTCAAATCATTAAATTATGTATCGTCTTAACTAAATCTTCCAAATGCCAAATGTTATTGAGTATCATTTCGGGACCTAAGTGTGTCATCATTCTATTTAAAAATTTTATATACCTTTGACTCGGGCGTGATCGAATAAACTGTGAGGTCCATGCAAAATCTAAAGTAATTACGGGTGCACACGGAATTATGAAAGTTGGTGCATGGAAACCATAGCAAGTTTTGTCATGTGTTTGAGGGCAATGCGACAAATGTGGTATGACAAGAGCATGGTGGATACGCCGCTGGTACATCCTATATATAAATGCTTCTGTCATACGGTCAAATGAAGCGTTGTTTTGATCTATGAACCTTCCTGTTGTTCTAAGTATCCCTTTCATATAATAAAATCTATGGTACATCATCGAGTAAGGAAAACTATATATTCTAAATTGATCTAAAATAGCAAACCTATTACCATTTGAAAAATCATAAATCATTTCTTATCATATATAAATCCAAATTTAAGAATTGTTCTCGCAAGTTACCATTTGTCGTTATCATCTCCTTGTGCTCAAGTTGGCGTATTCTAATTCAACTCATCAAGACTAAAAAATCTTTGTTCAAATCAAAGGAACTAAATAAGGTGAGTACATTTATAATGAAAGGTAACCAATCACATCTTTTCGTTTAATCTTCTATATCGGTTTGAGAAAATTTCAGGACGAAATTTCTATAATGAGGGGAGACTGTGACATCTGCCCCAAACCCGCACCCGAATACCCGTCTCGAACCCGAAGTATCTATCTTTTAAATTGGATTAATATTTATTTCTTTAAAATGTAATGTTTTGATATTAAAGATTGAACGTTACTTTATTCTCATATTTAATATCTTATCGATCAAATTATTATCCAACGACTACCAATTTATTCCTAAGTTATAATAAACTATATCTCTAAAGTATATGTATGTATGTTGTTGTTTATAAAGAGATTTTATATAAAGGAAATCGCTTCTAAGTCTAAATATAGTCCCTTAACGTCATAACCGAGCTGATGATACAAAAACGTCAATTCTATAAACACTACAAGTTAACTTAGTTAAGCTAGTTAGTTAGTATTATTTATAAACTAACTTTGGGCCAAAACTGTCAAAAATGAAACTTATAATAAAGCTTTTAACCAAAAATTAAACCATCTCAAAACAGCAGGGGCTGTTTGTGTAACTTGTATTATAACACAGCCCAGCCCAGCCCCTACAATTACCCCGTGATTCCGACGGGTTCCTCCGGCAACCCTTTTCCGGCATAATCCCATTTCCTGCGATCATATTGTACGCGTTTTACCATTTTTAACTTAATCAAAACCTTCCAAAACCGTTTCCAATCAAGTTTCGAACCCCAATTCAAGTTTAAAACGCGTTTACAGCTTATATCACGCACGAATTGATTGGGAGATTCAATTGAAATTTACATCCCGTAATTAGAACTTGTAATCGACGACTTAATTCATTCCAAATTATTCTAAACACTCGACTAACTCCAATCTAACACCAAAACCTTTTTTTCCCTCTGCATTCATCGACTTCAATCGCACAAAACCTTAAATCCGGCGACTTAAGTGTTCTTCACCTTACGAACATCAATTCAGGTACTTTTTGGATTCGTTTTAATCCTATCAATCACCTATAACCTTCTAATTCCTCAATTTGATTTCAATTCAATTCCAGATTCACAAAAATCATCAAAACAGTCGATTTCTATTTCCCATTCAAATCCATATCAAACCTTCTTAATCAGGTAAGTATATTATATCAAAACGATCGTGATTTCTCGTAGTTTAAAAGCCCTATGGTGGTTTGGATTAGATGTGCAGATTGAAAAAGAATTGAATGGATCTTGGTTCTAGGGTTTGAACATGAAATGGGTATTTGTGATTAATAGAGGTTAAAATAATTTGCAATCGGTTTTATTAACAAAATAATGAATCTGGTCTAGTGGTTTGTTAACTGTTTGTGGACGCCTTGGTCGCGTGTTCGAGTCTCTTGCCCACCTTTTCAATAAAACTTATTTTTAAACTAAACATTAAATTTATATTCTCTAATGACCTAAATAATATTTGATAGGTTCAATTGGATCGTTAATATCGCTCAATGATCAGAATAACATATACACAAACACAGTTTAATCATTAACACAATTCATACTAATAATTCTCTTTGTATATTGATGATCAAAGCAATTTTGTAATACAAGTGCAGGAGAAAATAAATCACACACACTAAGTTCTCTCTCTTACGTGAATAATGTGATCTAGCCTCTCTCCTCACACTCTCTCACTACATGCTTTAAAGCAACAATTACAAGTTTAAGGAATATAACAAAATAGACCTTAAACTATACACAAACATATAAACAAAATACAAAGTAAATCTTATTCTAGGAAATAGCCCTAACAGTACTCCCCCTAAGATTTATCTTTGAATCTTCAGTAAAATCTTCAGATCTTTTTCATCTTGTTCAGCATCAATCTCTTTCACCAATCTTCTGGTTCTTCTTTAATATCCAACAACTCTTTTCCTTTAAACACTTCTTGTTCCTTCAGTGCTTCTTCTATGCAAGACTTGAACTTTTCGGCAATCTTTGATTGTCTCGGCTTGGACTCGTTAGTCAGAATTGGGCAGGCATTCATGCGTCTCAGAGAATCCAGATTTAAACCTGCAAAGTCAATGTTAGCATAATATTCAAACGGCATCTCCTGTCCTTTGACTTGCACTTCTAAAGTACCCTTCGCACTAAGTCTCATAAATTCTATCTCTGGTATGTCAACCCTCACGAGATTAGAATTGAGCAATGCCTTCCATACTCGAATCTTTTCAGACGCAGCAGCTATCACTTCTATCATCACCACAAACAATTTTCTATCTGCTTCAGCCAGTTTATCTTTACATTTCTCCATTCTGTAACTTCTTAGAAAATCTATATATGATGGATGTAGCAGTTTCAGCTCAAAGGTACTGAATAAAGTAATCATATCTTTATCCCAATCATCCAGATTTCGAACAAGCTTCAACTCAAATGTTTCTTGATTGTAAAACACTCTAAGTATTGGCTTCGTTGCTTGTGAACCGTCAATCACTTTCAATCCTGGATTGGTTACCTTATCAAAATACTCATCTGAAAATTCTTCCAAGTACATATCTTCACTAACAACCAACCTCTTTTTCTTTCTTTCTTTCTTTGCTTGCACATACGCACTATCTTCTTGTTGACCTCTGAAATCAAGATACTTCGGTGATCTGGCTATCCCGGCATCAAGTAGCATTGCACATTTATCACCACGCTCAGCATGCGTGTGATTTATCAATCTAAGTTTGTGCAACTCTTTCAGATCCTGAACTTCCAACTTGAAAATGCTAGAGTAATAATGGTATACGTCACATAAACCATTAACTCTCTTTATCATGAATGCATCAAATACCTCATCGTATTTCCATGCAATAATCTTTACTTTCTTGTTCTTTTCCGGCACAATCATTGAATCAAGCAGTTCAGCAATTGACTGACCCTTGCTCAGCAGTGACCTCACAACGTCACCTGCTGTGGCTGATTTGTGCCATGATTCACGAATGTCCATCGGTATGTTATATGACTTGACTTCACTAGGAAACATGTCCATTAACTCATGCCTTTTCTTGTGAGCATTTTCAGGTAAAGCCATCACCGGTAATTCTTTAGGTCCAAGAATTTTGTATCTCTTTGTCAGCTCATAGTATTGAGGATTGTTGTAGTCCAAATAAAACATACGATTATACATTTTCTCCGTCTTCATAAAACTAACAACAATTTTCCTCAAAGACTCAGATTTCAATCTCTTCAGAGTCTTGTACGGATAGTTCCTTGAGCTCAACCAATCCCTCATGTTCCTACTGGACATCTCTTCTGGATTCTGGTGATACAATTCAGTTGGAGGCAAATCTTCTATATTCAAACTTTCTTGCAATGGAGTCCATTCACCCATCTCAATAATAAATTCTTTTTCATCAGCTTCTGCTTTGTCTTGGGCAATCATACACTTTTCATACTCTTCATTTATCTCGCTCACAGTCAACCCATTTAGAAAAACTGCGTTGTACTTCATCTTTTCTAGATAAGCAAATCTTTGATCTAAATCATCTGGAATCTCTTGATCAACATTAGTTTCTGGCTCAGCTTCTGGTTCAGATTCAGTAAAATCTATATCATCCCAATCATCTAAAGCCTCAATCATCGGTGCATTGTCAGTTTGAACCGGCTCAAACTGACTTGCTTCTTCAACTACATTTTCAGGCACATTCTCCATTACTTCAACAGTTTCAGGCATTTCTTCAACTATAACAGCTTCAGATTGAATCGGCTCAATCTGAACTGTTTTATCATCTTTCGCACCAGTCACAATCTCATCAACTTTTGCTAAATCAACTGTCTCAGTTTCAACTTCAGCTACAGATTGAATCGGCTCAATCTGCACTGTCTCATCAATCCTTGCCTTTTTCGAACTGCCTTCATCACCCATTATTTCTGGAACTGCATCTAATTTCCTTTTTCCCTCAGCTTTGTCATAAGTGACAATTTCAGCAACAGCTTCATCGGGAATGATGATTGGAGAGTCTACCCTTATACCAACATTTGTAGTACCTCGTGCTCTAGTCAGATAAACTTTTGGTACTTGAGTCGCTTCAGTCATTTCAACCACTTCATCTGAAAAATCTTTATCAGATGTTGAACCAGATTTCTTCGGTTTGGTTTCTTCCAGCCATTTCTCCAACATCTCTTTTTCATCCTCCAATGTATTACATTCAGCTTTCAACTCAGTATAATCATACTTCAGATTCTCATGCTCCTCCTTCAATCTATCATATTTATCTTTCAACTCATCATGCTCAATCTTCAATTTAAGATGATCTGCATCCAACTCTTTGAAAGTTTTCAAGTTCTGATTATGAATATCCCAAAACTCTTCAAACCTTTTCTTTTTCCTCTCATTCGAAGCTTTCAACAATCCATTTGCCTCTACCAACTGTTTTACCATTTCCTCTAACTCAGCAATCTTTTTCTCATTCTCTGTCTCATCTACACTTGATACAACTTTTGGTGAAGACTCCAAAACTTGTTCAATCTTTTCTGCAACGTGGGATGATGTGGTGGGTATATCAACAAGGATAGGATCAGTAATGCCAGCATCAGCTTCTTTAACTATCTGTGCAATAGTCTCAGCTTCGGCCATTACTTCCTGAGCTATCTGAACTACATCTATCATTTCAGGCTCACTCATTACTTTCTCCACAACAGATTTAAATCTTCGAGATCTAACATACTGTTTAGTGATAGGTTTAGCAACTTCAACTGCTACCTCCTTCTCAACAGACACAATCTCAACAGGTTCTTCTATCACACTTTGTTCAACAAATCTAACATTCTCTGTCTCCAAGTCCATTGGTTCAGCTGTTTCAATAATTTCTGCCTCCTCTGAATCAAATTCAGCATCATCACCACCATCATCATTACTATCTTCACTATCACTATCTTCCTCATCTCCATCATCATCATCATTATCATCATCTTGACCATCATCACTATCACCATCGTCATCACTCTCATCTTCATCAATCTCTCTATCAACAAGATCCACTGGATTCACAATCTCTCCATTCGAAATATGATGATAGACTACATCAACTTCTTCTTCATTATTTGCTATATCTCTCATATAGGCAAATAAATCCACACTAGGCACATTCCCGATACTCATCTTTCTGTAAGATAGATCGTTCATGTCCTCTGTGTATAAAATTCCCCCAGAATAACCTTCAGTTCTGATGATAGGATAGGCCACATTTATCATCAATTGTAAGAATCTCGGATACATGAGAAACTTAAATCTTTTACCCTTCACCAGATTAAACACAAACCCATTCATGATCCATCTTGACATATTGAATGGTTTATTCTCAGCTATGGCAACAATCGGGGATGCTATATCAGATGGGAAATTGTCAAAGCCTGCACTCCTCCTTGACATGCACTGTTGGACAACATAGCATAACAACTTAAACTTCTTTCCCAACTTTGCCCTATAGAATTGTGACTTTGGAAATATAGGTGGATGACCCATATTAACAAAACACGATTGACACTCAGCCATGGTCAATTCATCATTAGCTCCAACTTCATCATCATCTATTCTCAAGGCAGTTCTGATTGCTTCTTCAGACACTGTCAACACCATATCTCTAGAAATATTTCCTCTAACAACAGCAACACCATTATCATCTCTGATCACTTCTGCTGTTCTCCAAAAGCTCTTTATCAATCTTGCATATATGACCGGTTTGGCACACATAGCATACACATACTTTGTCCTCTTTATAAACTTGATCATATCTCTGTAACCATCAGTTTCAGGGATAGATTCATCCAAACATGCCACCAAATTGTGTTTGGGCTCAAACTTCAAATTCTCCATCTGTCAAAACAAACACAAAACATAAACATGACAAATGTGTTAGATTCTTCATTAAAAATATATCAAATTTTTCATAAGTGTATGACCAAAAGTTAAGAAGAAAAACATTCACATAATCATTTTAACCCTAAATTGATCTAACAAACTGATTTTCATCATTTTGATCAAAACAAATTTGAATTTTAATGATTATACAACATTTTTCAATTTAACAGTTTAACACTTAAGACATAAATTCGACATTTGTATGATGAAGTTGTTTATCATGTTTTAGTTTAGTTTTAACAATGATTTGTTAATGGTCAACACAATTTTTATCAGTTTGAAGTTAACACTTAAGAGCTTCAAAGTTCATCAATGGCGGTCTTATCAGTTATGAACAATTTTGACTGATTCAGTTGGTTTTAAGGTGCTTTAGTGCAAATGAGTGATTGATTGTTGATGATCGACAGATTTTATACTTAAAACAACATTCGATTTTGGTTTTAACACACTCAATCAAAGTGTCGATTCAGTGATCAAAACACTGTTCATCATCGTTTTTCATTTTATCGGTCGATTTGCAGGTTTATCAAGAACAAATCACAAGTACAATACCTTATTCAATCGATTACACTTGTTACAGGACAATGACTGAATATGATAATCAAAACGATTTAAGTACAGGGGATTTGCTTGAAAGTGAATGTGAAAAATGATAAGTGTTTGTGAAGAGGCGGGTTTTTATATCGTTAAAAATTAGGTCAAACTTGAGGTGCCGGGTCAACAAAATGGGACGGGCAAGCTTAAAAAGCCCAATAAGCCTTGCCGGGTCAAGCACTGTTGATCCGTGTCATGCACTGTTGTGACGGATCATGTACTGTTGGGACAAGTCACAACATGTGAAACACACTTGACGGGTCAAACACTGTAGAGACGGGTAAGTCACTGTAGTGACGGGTAAAGGTTAGGAACAACTACACCTGATGGGTTTTATTCATCACCCGGCAGAATAGTAGTCTTCAAAACATCACCCGGCAACCTTTCTTCATCACCCGGCAACACAGTTGCTTTTCTTTCATC
This sequence comes from Tagetes erecta, assembly GCA_030867185.1. Classification (NCBI taxonomy): domain Eukaryota; kingdom Viridiplantae; phylum Streptophyta; class Magnoliopsida; order Asterales; family Asteraceae; genus Tagetes; species Tagetes erecta. Next base: position 17,596,206 of record CM061497.1, on the reverse strand, counting down.
CGGCTTGCTTTCTTCATCACCCGGCAACATAGTTGCTTTCATTATCACCCGGCATGTTTCCTTCTTCACACGGCATGCATTCTTCTTTACACGGCAACATAGTGTTATACTCTTACACGGCAAGAAGATTTCTCTTTTACCCGGCTGTATAGTGAACACTTGTCACCCGGCAGATATTTATGACCTTCACCCGGCTGTATTTGACATGATCATTGCCCGGCTACACAATAGTCATAATATCTTCACCCGGCTTCACATTTTCTCCTCAATCACCCGGCTTGTATCAAACTTCACAACTTTATCCGGCTGAACAATGTGTTCATTACCCGGCAAAATAGTGTTATGATATTCTTTGCCCGGCTACAACACTTTGCGATTTTTCTTCACTTTTCTCGTCTGTTGACTTTTTCAACGACATTTATTGCACCTGCAAACATTCTCGACATATTAATTAGACAAGATATCCTTAAAAAGAATTTGTCACATTAATTATCAACAACATTAAACAAGCAATAACATTAATTCCAATTAAATTCATTTTTCTTTTTCTTTTTCAAAAAATGTTTTTGCACAACCAAATTTTCTATATCCTGAAGCAATTTCTGAAAATCACATTGCAAGACCTTGGGTTTGTTTTTAACACATCCAATACTTTTGCTTTTCATACCGCATAATCTTGTTCATTCAAAACACTTATTCAAAATATTTTTGGATTTTTGTAGATATTTTTCTTCAATTATTCTCCCCCTAAACTTAGAAATTTCTTGAAATTTTTAAGTTTAACAAGGATGTCGATGTGTCAATAATGATTCCAAATGCCTGCACACACAAAGCACACACATTAAAATAAAGACATATGCAATGCAATGAATCAAAATATCGCAGTGAGATCATACCACACATTATCTGAACATGTTTTGCAAGTTTTGAATAGACATTTGACTTATGTTTGATTGAGTGATGATATGAAAACATACCAATTAGCTCGAGTTGACACACTTACTTTTTCAGTATCATGATGATAATTAAGGTTCGATTAAAATGACTTATGTGACCCACATGTATACATATGTCAACATATTTCCTAATCAATCACTACCTGAATGCATATTGCACAAAATCTGGTCACTTACAGTCATACACAGTGTGGAATCTGGGTTCTATTCGGATTTGGTCCACTTTAGGACTTCTTTTTAATTCCATCTTTGGGAATTTTTCTTTCCTATCGTTCCCCTTGGGAATCTTCTGAATTCCTTTTTGGAATTTTTGTTTGGTGTTGGTCCACATTTGGGACTCTTTTTGTTCCATCTTTGGGAATCTTTTGCTGCACCTTAAAGCTCAAAAGAGACTTCGTGTGAGACTTCAGGTCTGTGGGTACTACAAAAAAGAAGCTCACGATGCGGTTCATCACACTGAATAGACTACATCGTTACCTGATCATGCACAACTATCATCACAAGCAATGTATCAAAAGATATATATCTAGACATGTATAACAATGGAACTTAACACAAAGATCATTAAATTTATGTTTGTCAACAATCAACTTACTTTTTCAGTCTAATTGCCTGAGCTGTCTAGCACATCAATTAACATTCATCAGTCTTTATTAAAAATGATGTAACAAATAATGTCTAGTGTAACTATCATTTCTCACTTTGTGCAATATAGATTCTTATGACATGATATTTTCTTATCTTTTTGCTTTTATATTTTGTTTTTGCTTTTCTTTTTCATGCACACACACAATACAAAACATAAAATAAAAGACAAAGGAATCAATACTTAACATCAACTTATTATATTTTTGGCTTTTATATTTTCTGATTTTTGTTTTGTTTTTGAAAAATAGAATCAATCATGATTGATTAATCCTATGGATTGAATTAAAAATTCAAACCGGCCTGACAAAAATGATTTTGTGAAAAGATCTGCCAGTTGTTTGTCGGTATGAACTTTAATCAAAATTATTAAACCTTTTTCAGAGTTGTCTCTTAAAAAGTGATATCGAATTTCGATATGTTTGGTTTTTGAGTGTTGAACAGGATTAGCAGTAATGAACATAGCAGCAGTATTATCTATGTATATTGGAGTTTTGAGAAAGTTAAACCCGTAGTCAAGCAATTGGTTTTGTAGCCACAAAACTTAAGAACATCCTGCAGATGCAGCGATATACTCTGCTTCAGCTGTGGATACAGAAACGTTGGTCTGCTTTTTGCATTGCCAAGAGACAAGTCTAGGACCCAGAAATTGACATCCACCAGTAGTCGATTTCCTGTCAAGAGCACACCCACCAAAATCACTGTCAGAATAACTATATAATTCAAAATTTCCTTCATAAGGATACCATAACCCAAGATTCGGTTTCCCTTTAAGGTATCTGAAAATACGTTTCACAGCAACCAGGTGCGACTCTTTTAGATCAGACTGATATCTTGCGCACACACATACAGCATACATGATGTCTGGCCTTGATGCAGTAAGATAGATCAGTGAACCAATCATTGATCTGTATAGTGTTTGATCCACGGATTTGCCTTTCGAATCCGGCTGTATCTTGCAATTCACATCAGATGGAGTTCGAATAGTCTGACAATCTTGCATCTTGAATTTCTTTAACAACTTCTCAACGAACTTTGATTGGTTGATAAAAATTCCGTCAGCTGATTGTTTCACTTGTAATCCAAGAAAGAAATTAATCTCCCCCATTGAACTCCTGGAATCTAGACTTCATAATTTCCTCAAATTCGTTGCACATTGACGCACTGGTCGATCCGAAGATAATATCGTCCACATAAACTTGAACACATAAGAGTTCTTCATTCTCCCTCTTCATAAACAAAGTTGGATCAATCTGTCCTCTTGTGAATCCATGTTCTAGTAAATGCTTAGATAATGTCTCATACCAGATTCTTGGAGCTTGATGTAGACCATATAGAGCTTTACTCAACTTGTATACACGATGAGGATAGTCAGGATCTTCAAAACCCGGAGGTTGTCTGACATATACGTCATCTGTAATAGGTCCATACAGAAAAGCGCCTTTAACGTCCATTTGGAATACTTTAAACTTCATGAAGGAAGCATATGCAAGAAAAACGCGTATGGCTTCTAGTCTTGCGACCGGAGCGAACACTTCTTCATAATCAATGCCTTCTTCTTGAGTATATCCCTGTGCAATGAGTCTTGCTTTGTTTCTCACAACAATGCCACGTTCTTCTGGCTTGTTTTTGTACAACCATCTTGTACCAATCGCATTCTCTCCTTCAGGTAAGTCCACTAATTTCCAAACCTCTTGTTTGCGAAATTGAAGTAGCTCCTCTTGCATGGCTTCAATCCAACTATTATCTTGTAACGCTTCTGAAATGTTTTTCGGCACTACTTGAGAAAGAAAACATGAATAAAGACAAACATTTGCTTGCTCAGTTTGACTTCTTGTAGTTCTCTGATTCAACGGCCCGATAATCTGAGAGACAGGATGTTTCTTGTGAATTCGATGAATTGGTATGTCACCTCCTTGCACTTGACTCTCCAGATTAGAATGATTCAGATTTGGTAGATCTTGTAGAATAGTAGACACATGCGGAGTGAAGTTCGGGACTTGATCCGGTGAATTGATGTAGTAATCAAATGATTCTGGAATAACTTCAACATTCGGATCTGATGATGGTTGATTTTGAACAGATCCACCATCATTAGGAGAACTTTGCGGATTCACATCATCTTCAAGATTGTTTGATTCTTGATCTTCTTGAGAACCAGAAGGACCCGGAGCTTGACTGGATTTGACATGATCAGGATTATGAAATGACATGAACGGATATTCAGAGTTGAGATTTCCATCCTCGTCATTATCAGAATCGTCACTAAAGCATCGCAAGTCACCTGATTCTTTCCTTGCTTTTCCTGAAAAATCAAATAAGTTAGAATTGAAAGATTTTGATAACGAATCTAAATCAAATAACCATTCGAGACCATGTGCCACTGACGGAAACGAATTTTCTAAAAACTTTACGTTAATAGTTTCAATAACAGTGTTTGTTTTGCTATTAAAAACCCGATAAGCTTTAGAAACAGACGAATAACCGAGGAAAAATCCATCGTCAGATTTTGACTCAAATTTTCCGAGATGATCATTTAAATTTAGAATCGTTACAGGACAACCAAATGCTTTCAAATAAGAAATATTCGGTTTTCTTCCAAATAACAACTCATAAGATGTTTTCTGTTTATCCTGAACCAATAATGTCCTGTTTTGAACAAAACACGCAGTAGCAATAGCTTCATCCCAGAATGTGATAGGGATTTTGGCATCTGCGAGCATGGATCTTGCAGCTTCAATCAGTGTCCGGTTTTTCCGTTCCGCAACCCCATTTTGTTGAGGCGTTCTTGGAGCACTAAATTGTCTAGCAATTCCTTTTTCTGCACAAAACAAATCAACATTAGCGTTCTTAAATTCTGTTCCATTATCACTTCGCGTTCTTAAATTCTGTTCCATTCTGTTCCATTTTCACTTTACAATCCAACTGATTTTCAACTTTGATAATAAATTCTTTTAATAACTCCGCAGTTTCAGATTTAACATGCAAGAAATAAACCCAAGAAAATCTAGTGAAATCGTCAATAATGACAAAACAGTAAGACTTTTTTCCAATGCTTTGCACATTTGTCGGTCCGAAAAGATCCATATGTAGCATCTGCAAGGGTTTTGAAATGGAGTTTTCTGGCTTGGACTTAAAAGACATGCGATGCTGTTTTCCTTTCAAACATGCAGGACAGAGATCAGTTGTAGAAAACTTCTTCGATGGGATTCCCACAGCGTGATTTCCAGTCACCAAACGATTCATGTTTCTGAAGTTTGAATGGCCCAGCCGTCTATGCCAAAGCTGACTCTCATCATTTGATGCATGTGCAATAAGACAAGTAGTTTCGGTTTCTGCATCAATCTGTGACATATCCAGCTTGTATACATCACGATCTCTTGGAGCTTTAACCACTACCCATTCATTGTCGATCTTGAAACCTGGTTTGAGTATATAACAGAAAGAATCATCAAATAAGGTTGAATACGATTTATCACAAATTTGAGATACACTTAGTAAGTTAAAGTTCAACTGTGCACAGTAGTTGACTTTATCAAAACTAATGACCCCATTCGATACGGTTCCTTCTCCTGTTATTTTACCACCCGCATCACCTCCAAATGCAACGTGTGTACCATTTTTCAACTTAAAGTCTTGAAGTAAGGCATGGTTGCCTGTCATGTGCCGGCTACACCCACTATCAACAAACCACGAGTTGATAGGTCTTCTTGGGCGTACCTGCAATTCAACAATCAATTAGTTAGTTTGGTCAACCCAGGCCCACACGGTCTTGGGTTTTCCGAATCTATCTGCAATAGTAACTTGTTGATATTGAACATTTTGAAAATTTGTTTCATTTAAGAGATTTTGATGCTGAAAACTGTTGTTTTGCCCATTGGCGTGCATTGATTGCTTTCTTCTCAAAGCACTAAACCTTTCCTCTAGCTTAGGATCAAGGTTATTTTCAAACTTTTGATTTCTTACCATTAAAGCTCTTGGTTTAAAATTATTAACCTGCACATTTCTTGAAAAATTAGAAACAGAATTGTTTCGATTGAAATTTCTCAAAACCGGAGAATGACTTTGATTCATATTTTGAAAACCAATTGATTTATTTCTTTGAAAGTTTGAAAACGGAGTCATTTCTCTTGTTGAGTTTGATCGAAAGAAACAATCCTTTGTGTCATGATTCCGTCTTTCACAAATATCACAAAATTTGTTATAATAACATTCTTTTGAAGAATGATTTCTTTTGTCACAGAAACTGCATTACCTGTTAAAGAAACATTCAGCAGTTGCATGATTATATCTATCACAAATTTCACAAAGTTTCTTGCTAATCCTAAAGAGCCGATTGTTAACTTTTGATGAAGAACCAACTCGTGATTCATTATCAGTTTTGTTTAGTTTTGGATTAACATTCTTTTGTGGAGACTTTGTTTGTGATTTTGATTGCATGGGACTTTGGTTCGATTTTAAACTGTTCTGTTTGGTTACCTTTTTGGATTCAATTCTCTTATCATTGACAGCGGAAGACTTAGGACCTGAACCTGTTTTCAGACCAGAGTTAGATTTGATTGGAGAATTAATTTGTTTACCATAAGATCCGTTCAAATCAAACGTTCCTGCAGACACAAACTTGATTGTCTTACCTTTTGATACTTTCTTTTTGACAGGTTTGACCTTATCAGTTTTAACCATTTGAGCTTTTGTGTTATCATTCGATTTTATGACACTTTTACCTTTCAGTTCTTTTGTTTCAGATTGATTGTTCATTACTTTCGATTTCTGCTTCTTTGCAGTTGAAACTTCGGCCTTCTTCACTTCTTGCTTCTTGATCAACTGATCAGCAACTTGCGCCTTTTGTTCTTTCTTCCACTTGATCAAAGAATGATTTGTTTGAACAAAATACTAGAGTGGAGGGAGTCAGTTTTTCAGAGGTAAGGGATGAATACGAATCTTCAATCGGTATTGGATATAACAAAACACCTAATGGTAATCAAGACGATGAATGTCATGATTCCGCTACGCCGAAATCCATACCTACAATTTCAACTAACCTACATGAAAAGTTCAAAACTGGTGCTATTCCTATTTTTGAGCCAATCAACAGGGAACGAGAATCTACTCAAAGTTCATCCACATCCACTCAATCGAGTCAAGACAGTCAATGTTCACAGGAAACATGAGCTATGTTTGAAAGATTTACAAGTTCAGAAGATGAACCAGAGCAAAAGAGAGACAGGATTGACTCAAAGACCAAGACATCAACTAAAGCAGTCAAAGTCCAAATGTTTTCAAAACCTGAATCAAGAAGAAGTCAGATCCCATTTCCCGATCATCCTTTCAAATCACAAAAGGGGAAATATCAATCTAAGTCTTTCATTCCACCAAAGTTTAATAGAGCAGAGAAAAGGCCGAAATATTGTCAACAATCCAAGTCTAGACCATTAAAGTCTCATCATCTCAATAGATCAACTGCTCACTCAAGAGTATCAACAGGCAAATCCAAGGAATTATATGTCTTTTACAGCGATTCAGACTCTCACATGTCTAGCTGTGATGAAGAAATCTGTATGGATCATGTGCCCACCTTCAAGATCAAAAGGACTGGTTTAAAATCACATTGTTTCAGATGTGGTAAAACAGTGTCCTGATCTTGGTCGAAGCAACATAAATAATAAATTTTTTGGAAACAAAATTAAACAATTTGTAAATAATCATTTTTGCACTAATTCTTTCTTTCAAAAGCCCAGGTTCATTAAGACTTGGGTTCCTGTTTCTAACTGATTTTCTTTTGACATGTACAGTTCATTCGGGAAGGCCTATCTATCCTTCTTCGGTAGTTTGGTTGCGGATGTTCTGTACATTTGTTTTGCTTTCTTTTTTATATTAAAAAAAAGGAGAGAAAAGTGAAGGAAAAATCTGTTTTTCTTACTTATATTTTCTAATAATGTCGGCCATCCTCTTGCGTTTGATCCTAAAAGTTCTTAAATTTGTTGAAAATTTCAGTTTGAAAACTGAAAGTTTTGGGGGAGTAATACTACAATTTTCATGATTGTGCTTCATCTCATGTAAATACTGTTTGTTTTTTGCAGGATTCAGATATGGGTTGACAGCGTCTGAAGGAGGGAGGAGATTTGTATACTGATGTGTCAGTAGGCTCAGCTTGAATACAATTAAACAACAACTCTATGATCAAATTAAATTAAAAAAAGAGCTCAGTGACAAGGATCATTTTCACAGACATTCGGCCTGCACCAAGTGATAAGTCTTGACAAAAAGGGGCTGGGAGTTTTTGTTTCTTGCTTGATCTTTCCCAAATCCAAACCCATCAGTCGTAGCCCTGAATGACACTTCTCGTTAGCTCTTCAGAATTTTATTTTCGTGCTTATCTCCTCTGCTATACGGAAGTATTGACCTGGAGTGATTATCTTCTCTGTTATTTGTAAATATAGACCTGAAGCTCTCATCAGCACGCTCAGATGATCATCTCCTCTGTTATACGTCGGTATAGACCTGGAGCGCTCACCATCTGCAACCCTAAATTAATAAGCTCACAACGTTTCTACATCAAGATCGTCGTTTGATGCTTCTTTCTCTAGAACATATTTGTATATGTAAAGTTAAGCTCACAATGTTTCTACATCAAGATCATTGTTCGACGCTTCATACATTAAACCCAACTCCACTTCACTTTCCAAAACATTCACCATGATTATTTATTGGTCATGGTCTATGTCCATCAAAATCACACTATCTCGTTGATTCATCTAAACTCAATAAGCCATGATGTCAAAACAAGTTACTTTGCTGAATGTCTGTGGAAACCAAGTTGCCAGAGTTTCTTCAAATCGAACCAAAACATGATAATATCGTCATAGGTTGTTTGTTGAAAGGAACAAGGCATGGGTTTAAATGGACAAACATATTGACAATCTTTCCAAATCTTTGTCTCTCCGGATGATTGCCCGAAACTTGTTTTCTGATCTCTTCGTGATTCGTTCTGTTTTTACTGTTTTGATTCCGTTGAAGGGTCGTAATACAAATGGGACTTGATTTTTCGATCTATCTCAAATTTATTTAGCTTGACATTATTTTAAAATATTTTTAATTTAATTAGATTTGACTTTTATTATTTTTCAAAATAATTTTTTAAAAAGTTTATGGTTTTTGCGACACTACAGTGTCGCATCTTTGTGAAACTATTATATCCATTATGTTATTTGATGTGGGTCGTGTTGGGTCACAATTCCTCTTTTCTAAATCAAATTCAAACACCCGACACTAAACCCTAACTTCACAAAACCTTAATCCACGCATTTAAAGTGTTTTCAAGTGAGTCTAATCGGTAAGAATTGTGTATTTATATGTTTCGAACCTTCGTTTTCAATGTATTTGAATTTGGTGTTGATCTGATATGATTTTGATTATGTTGACAGTTGGTTTACTTCGTTTTGCGACACTACCTGTTCATCTTGGGACACTGAACGAAAGTTCAAACAGTTTGCGACACTACCAATGTTATGTTGCCCATGCATAGTTGGTAGTGTCGGAAGTATTAAGTGTTGCGACACTGTAGTGTCGATGCACATGCATTGCTGTTGCGAAACAGCAGTGTCGATGAATATGCGACACTGTTGTGTCGCAAGTTTGCGAAATTAGCTTTCAAATTTCAATTTTTTTTATTTATTATTATTATTATTATTATTTTATTTTTCTTCTTTTCTTTTTCTTTTATTTTCTTTTTGTTTATTTTATTTTTCTTTGATATACTTTTTATATTTTCTTTCGTTATTAACTAATCAACTTCCGATTTATGTTACAGGCTTATAATATTGAACCGAAGCCTCCTCCGCCGATGAAGTTCGACAAGCAGTCAAATGTGGTCGCTTATCTCAATGATAAGGACCCGAAATCGGTGGGTTTTAGAGACGCAATTTCCTAGCTGAAGGCTTCGCCGATTTTCTTTACAGTCATGCATGATCCAGTAATGGATCAGCAACATATACGAGATTTTTGGGAGTCTGCCACGTACAATCTAAATGCTGAGCCGGGGGAGATCAGGGCTACTGTTATGGGGGAGAATATTGTACTTACTGTTGACTTGATTGCCAAGATCCTAAAGTTAGAACGTGACGCCGGGTTCCCTGTCTTACTGAGTACGATCGATGTGCACAATGGATTCTTGGAGATGGGTTATGAAGGGACTGACTTCTTGGAGCGTCGGGAGATCAAGAAGTCCTTTCTGTCAAAGGAATGGAGGTTTATAGCCCACGTTATCATTGTATGTTTAGATCACCGAAAGGGTGGAACTGATGGATTAAACTTTGAGTGGGCTAGGACAATGCTAAACTTGTGTCGAGGCGATAAGGCAAATATCCCTCAAATGATTATTGGTTACTTGATCGAGAACATTTCATCATCAAAGAAGGAAAAGTGGCTGCTTTATCCACGATTTGTGCAAACATTCATAGATCATCTGAAGCCGGATCTTCCAAAGCTTGGTGATGTATTGGTTTTAACCCCAATGAATGTGAGGATCTTTGCAGATTGTGTCGCGCCTAGACATGACGTTTCGGGAAAGATTACCTATCTTTTCCTAAATATGTACACTGATGAGAGGTGGGATTATATAGAGAAGTTGAATATTGGTAAAGAAAGAAGATTTGAGGAGTTAGAGGGAGAAAATAAAGGAAGATATTAGGAAGAGGAAGAAGTATGTTGGAAAGAAGCCGGTGCCTCTCGAGGAAGAAATCGATGAGATCGAGGCTGAGATTTTCAAATCAAAGGTTAAGAAGAAACGGAAGGCATCTGATCGATCACCGTCCCAAACTGAGTCTGATACTGATGTCAGGCGAAAGAAGGCAAAGGGAAAGCAGCCAGCAGCATCAGAAAGTGTGCTGAAGACTTTCAAGAAGAAATTTGAAAAGAGGGGAGCTGTTGGGCTGGACGAGGACGTGATTCGAGGTTTGAATACGCCGCATGCGAACGAACTAAGTATGGTCAAGAGGAAACTGATGAATGTTGAGGAGCGTGAGAGGCACAGAGAAACCGAAATGGAGGATTTACGAAAGATTGTGATTGATCAGCGGTGCCTGATAAAGAAACTTTTGACTGAGTTGAATGACGTTAAGAAAGAGGTAAAGGTAGGAGTGACTGAGACTGATGCAGATATCAATGAGTTGGTGAGCATATCAAAGTATCTGACACTGAAGGAGATGGTATAGACGGGAACCATCCGAAGAGATTTCGGTGGTTTCAGTGCTGCAGGTATGAGCAGAGCTGAAAAAGAGACAGAAGTTACTGATGACTTCTGTCTAGACATTGATACCGGTTTGGGTGGTGATGAAGTTGTTGCTGATAAAGAAAAGAAAGATGAGATGAAAGTGCTAGATGAAGAGGAGGATGAACAGTTAGTGGATTATGACTCAGAGCCGGAATTTTATGAAGTTGATGAAAAAGAAATGGTATATGTGGCTCAAAGGAGTGGATTAGAGGGTGACGTTGTCGAACTTGACAAATCTGATTGGTTCAGGAAGGTGGAAGAACATGAGAACATCAGGCCTTTATTCCAAAACATGGACGCTCCGAACGTGAAGGATACCGACAACAAGATATCCAGCTGGAAGTTTAGCCTGGAATTGAAGAAGTTCATAATTAAGAGGTGAGGGGGCGAAATTAGCTATGTCAGCAACCACAAACACTTCAAGACATTCCCAAAGTGGGACTTGAGGCGGTTGGCTGTACTTCCACTGATTAATGTAGATCAAAGTGATCGTGCTAAATTGCTTGAGGAGGAGATACAAGCGGGATTGAAGGACAATTTTGTGAGCTTCGGGTACAACAAGTTGGAACGAAAGAGATCGAAGAAGGATTTGGATTGGGTTACAGGTAAAATTGTTCTGAAACTGAAGCCGATCAATACTGTTCTGAGATTAAGAGTACGGGATCCGAGCCCGTCAAGACTGCAGGAGTTCGAAAAATAGTTTTATGATAATCAGACGGGTGAGGTGGTAGTTCATGTGAAAGACGGTACTGAATGGAGGTTGTTTGATCCAATGGAAGTATTTGGTTTCTCAGATGATGACTTGAAAATCTTATGTGAGAATCCAATCAGATGTGGAGCCGAGCTGAAATTAATAAGGAAGCTGCTCTATTTGAAAGGGTTGCTAACAGGGCTCGGGGAATAAGATTGGAGGTGCAGCAGCTCGCTGAGAGTGTCCAGAAGCAAGTTGATCTAAAGAAAGATGTGCGTGATTTGACAGAGATATTTGGTGCTACGAAGGCCGGAGCTGAAGAAGAAGATCCGACAGGTGAAGTACCTCCCTAGGGGGATTATTAATGACCACATGTAGGGTGGTACTTCACCGTGTCGTTATTTGTATTTTGTTTATTGTAATAGTTAGTTAGTTTAGTGTTAGTTTTGTTAGTAATTGCCTATGCGACATTGCATGCGACACTATAGTGTCGCATGCAGCTTGTCTTAGTCTAGCGAGCAGGCAGTGCCGGGTTTGCGACACTGCCTGCGACACTAGCATCTGTATAAATAGTTTGTTAGGGCTATTTTGTACCCAACTCTTTGTAACTTTATTGAATACACTTCACACATTGATCTTGAGTTCGAATCTGATTGTTTATTGCAAGTAATTGTTTGGATTATATCTTTGTTGCATCTATTTCAATCTACTTCATCTAATTACCTTCTTAATCAACTTATTCTTAATGGGTTATTATGGTTTATTTGAGTTTTGGTCATTAATCACAATCAATTGTTGCTAGATCTAGTGGTATCAATTGTTTGTGATCCGATTTAAATCATTATAGCACAGATTTACTGATTTCCAGGACCAACAAAACGAATCACCTGTTGGTTCAACATCATAAGTTAACAATAGGCTCTTCAAGATCAGTAAAAGACACTGTGAGATATGTGATCGTTATAAGCATGCAACTGATGAGTGTTTTTTTAATAGATATTGCAACTTCTACAACAAAAGAAACCATTCATCAGATGAATGTTATTATAACAAATTTTGTGACATTTGTGAAAGACGTAATCATGACACGTTTGATTGTTTCTTCCGGAAAACCTCATCAAGAGAAATGACTAGATTTCCAAATTTTCAACGAAATCAATCAATTGGTTTTCAAAACTCTCCAAATAGTCGTTCTCTTGATTCAAGACCTTTTAGAAGAATCAATTCTGGATTTGATGAAATGCCATCAAGAAATTTTAAAGTTAACAGATTCATACCAAGAGCTGTGATGGTTGGTAATCAAAGAAATGAAAACAAACATGATCCTAAGTTAGAGGAAAGGTATCATGCTTTAAGAAGAAAGCAATCGAATCAAACCGGTGGTAGAATTATTTTCAAACCAATCATTTGAATAAACCAAACATTAATAATTCACACTATCAACAAGTTACTGTGGTAGATAGATTTGGAAAACCCAAGACCGTGTGAGCTTGGGTTGACCTAACTAACTAAGAGATTGTTGAAATGCAGGTTCGCCCAAGAAGACCTGTCAATTCATGGTTTGTTGACAGTGGGTGCAGCCGACATATGACAGGCAATCATGCCTTGCTTCAAGATTTTAAGCAGAAAAATTGTACTCATGTTGTATTTGGAGGAGATGCTGGTGGAAAAATCACTGGCGAAGGAACTGTGTCCAATGGGAAAATTAGCTTTGATAAAGTCAACTACTGTGCCCAGTTGAACTATAATTTGCTAAGTGTTTCCCAAATTTGTGATAAGTCTTATTCAACTCTATTTGATGATTCTTTCTGTTATATACTCAAACCAGGTTTCAAGATTGACAATGAGTGGGTTGTGGTTAAAGCTCCAAGAGATCGTGATGTATACAAGTTGGATATGTCTCAGATTGATGCAGAAACCGAAACAACTTGTCTTATTGCTCATGCACCAAATGATGAGAGTACGCTTTGACATAGACGGCTGGGTCATTCAAATTTCAGAAACATTAACAAACTGGTGTTAGGATATCAAGTTGTCGGAATACCATCAAAGAAATTCTCTACAACTGATCACTGCTCAGCATGTTTGAAAGGAAAACAACATCGAATGTCTTTTAAGTCCAAGCTTGAAAACTCAATTTCTAAACCTTTACAGATGCTTCACATGGATCTTTTCGGACGGACAAATGTTCAAAGCATTGGAAAGAAATCATATTGTTTAGTCATCATTGATGATTTTACTAGATTTTCATGGGTTTATTTCTTGCATGCAAAATCTGAAACTGCTGAGTTACGAACATAATTTATTATTAAAGTTGAAAACCAATTGGATGCAAAAGTAAAAATTTTGAGAAGTGATAATGGAGCCGAGTTTAAAAATACTAATGTGGATCCTTTTTGTGCAAAAACGGGGATTGTGCGTCAGTTTAGTGCTCCACGAACTCCTCAGCAAAATGGAGTTGCGGAACGGAAAAATCAGACACTAATTGAAGTTGCAAGATCCATGCTAGCAGATGCTAAACTTCCTATCACATTCTGGGATGAAGCAATCGCTACCGCTTGCTTTGTACAAAACAGGACTCTATTGGTTCAGGATAAACATAAAACTCCTTACGAGTTATTATTTGGGAGGAAACCGAATATTTCTTATTTGAAATCATTTAGTTGTCCTGTTTTGATTCTAACTTTAAGTGAACATCTCGGTAAATTTGGGTCAAAATCTGATGACGATTTCTTTTTGGGATACTCATCAATGTCTAAAGCATATCGCATGTTTAATAGGCATACAAATGTTATTCTTGAATCTGTAAACGTCAAGTTTTTAGAAAACTCTTTTCCATCAGTGGCTCATGGTTCCGACTGGTTATTTGATTTAGATTCGTTATCCAAATCATTCAACTCTAACTTGTTTGATTTTCAGCAAAATCAAAGACGAAACCAGGAGATTTAGGATCTTTCAGTGACGATTCGAAGACCCTGAGTATCCACATCGTGTATACAAATTAAGCAAAGCTTTATACGGTCTACATCAAGCTCCAAGAATTTGGTACGAGACGTTATCAAAACATCTACTAGAACATGGATTTTCAAGAGGTCAGATTGATCCAACTTTATTCATGAAGCGGGATAATGAAGATCTTCTGTGTGTTCATCCATGTGCAAGGAGTTCGAAGAAATTATGAAATCCAGATTCCAGATGAGTTCTATGAGGGAGATCAATTTCCTTGGATTGCAAGTTAAACAGTCAGCAGACGGGATTTTCATCAACCAATCAAAGTTCGTTGAAAAGTTGCTGAAGAAATTCAAGCTGCAAGATTGTCAAACTATTAGAACTCCTTCTGATGTCAACTGCAAGATCCAACCTAATCCAAAAGGCAAATCTGTTGATCAAACACTTTACAGATCAATGATCAGTTCGCTGATGTATCTCACTGCATCAAGACCAGACATGTATGATGTATGTGTTTGTCCCAGATATCAGTTAGATCCTAAAGAGTCGCACCTCATTGCTGTCAAACGTATATTCAGGTATCTTAAAGGGAAACAAAATCTCGGCTTATGGTATCCTTATGAAGGCAATTTTGAATTATATAGTTATTCTGATAGTGATTTAGGTGGTTGTGCTCTTGACAGGAAATCAACCACAGGTGGATGTCAATTTCTAGGTACTCGTCTTGTTTCTTGGCAATGCAAAAGGTAGACCAATGTTTCTGTATCCACTGCTGAAGAAGAGTACATTGCTGCATCTGCGGGATGTTCTCAAGTTTTATGGTTACAAAATCAGTTGCTTGACTACGGGTTTAATTTTCTCAAAACTCCTATTTACATAGACAATATTGTTGCTATGTTCATAAATACTAATCTTGTTCAACACTCAAAAACAAAGCATATCGAAATTCGATATCATTTTCTCAGAGACAACTCTGAAAAAGGTCAAATAATTTTGATTAAATTTCATACCGACAAACAACGGCAGATCTTTTCACTAGATCCTTCTTGTCAGGACGGTTTGAATTTTTAATCCAATCCACAGGGTTAATCAATCATGATTAATTCTATTTTCATGAAAAACAAAATATAAAATCAGAAAATATAAAATCCAAAAAAATATAATAAGTCGTTGTCATTTATTGATTTCTATGTCATTTTGTTTATGCATTGTATGTTGCATGAAAAAGAAATGAAAAAGAAAAGTAAAAATCATGTCATAAGAATCTGTGTTGCAAAAAGTGAGAAATGATAGATACACTAAGTTTTATCTGCTACATCCTTTTCAAATAATAAAGACTGATAAGTGTAAATTGATGTGCGAGACAGCTCAGGCAATTAGACAGAAAAAGTAAGTTCATTGTTGAAAAATCTAAATCTTAATGATTTTTGTTTTAAGGTTCCATTGTCATTAATGTCTAGATATATTTCATTTGATGAACCTCTAGTGATGTTATTTAAGTATAATCAGGTAACGATGCAATCTTTTCAGTGTGATGAACCGCAACGTGAGCTTCTTTGTTGTGGTATCCACATACCTGAAGTCTCACATGAAGTCTCTTTCGAGCTTCAAGTTGCAGCAAAAGAGTCCTAAAGATGAACCATCACCCAAATTCTAAAATGGAATTTCAAAAGATCCCCAACGGGAACAAAACTAAAAGATAATTCCAAAAAGGAATCTCAAAAGAAGTCCCAAAGTGGACCAAATCCCAATAGGATAGAAAAACCCATTCCACACTGATTATGTTGTAAGTAACCAGGTTTTTATGAAAATGCATTCTGGTTTTTGCTTATAAGGATATAGATTGACATATGTATACATGTGGGTCACATAAGTCATTTTAATCGAACGTTAATCTCATCGTGATACTGAAAAAGTAAGTGTGCCAACTAGAGCTAATTGATATGTTTTCATATCATCACTCAATCCAACACAAGTCAAATATCTATTCTAAAACTTGCAAAACATGTTCAAAAATGGTTTGGTATGATCTCACTGCAATATATTGATTCATTGCATTGCATTCGTATTTAATTTTAATGTGTGTGCTTTGTGTGTGAAGGCATGTGGATTCTTTAATGACACAACGACATTCTTTATAAACTTAAAATTCTAGAAATTTCAAGTTTAGGGGAGAAATAAGTAGGAAATTACCTGTTGAAAAGAAAAAGAAAAATTAGAAAAATATCAAAAATTTAGTGTTGAATGAAAGGATCAAGTAATTTATGAAGGCAAAAGTGTTGTTTATGATAAAAACAAACTCAATGTCTTGTGATTATTTTTCATGAAAATGCTTCGGGATATTGAAATATTGGTGGTGCAATTTTTTTGTCAAAACCGGAAAATAAAAAAAATGATGATAAATGAAATGTGTTTTAATGAGATTTAAATTTGTTGCCCTAATTCATGATTGAAATTAATTGCAAAACCCTAATTAAGGTTTTCTTGTCTAATTAATTTGTCAAAAATGTGTGCAGGTGCAATAAATGCAGTTGAAAAAGTCAACAGTCGAAGAAAATTAAAAAAATTGGTTAAGTGTTGAAACTGCTACTGTGCGGCCGGGTGAAGAAAATTCACTAAGTCAAGGCGTAGTCTTTTCCAGTTGTTTATGCTTTAAAAATGCAATGTTTGACACGTCTCAGTTGTTGACACGACTCAACAGTTGACACATCCAAACAGTGTTGCATCGTTACTTGAAAGTGTTGAACCGACTGAGACTTGTGAAATATTGTTGTTTCAAGTTTGACACGACTATAAGTGTTGACACATCTATGTTGTGTTTGACCCGTCTCAACAGTACCTCACACGACTATGTCATGACCGGTCTCAAATCCCATCTGATGAACAAGTCTGAACAAGTGTTGACATGTCTCAACAGTGGTTGACACGTCCCAACAGTGGTGACACGACCAAGCTTTAAGTGAAAATTTAACACTGGTTGATACGTCTCAACAGTGTTGACACGACTCAACAGTGGTTGATACGTCTCAACAGTGTGTGACCCGACCCGACTAAGCTTTTTTTGTGTTAAAACTCATTGTTCATCATTTGACACGACCAAACAGTGATTGACCCGTCTAAGTGTATGTTGACCCGTCCCAAATTTGAAACCTATTTCACCCGTCTCAACATCATCTTATAAATACCCACTTCTCAAACACTTAACATCATTTCTTCTCTCACAATCACCTTCGATCATACTCTCTGCATTCAAAATCCACATATACCATGTTCAATCTTGAAGTTTTATCTCAAGAGTTTGAGATTGATAAAGGTATTTTCACCATGATCGATCATCATCATCATCACATCACACCATTTCCGACCTTAAAACTCAATGATTGTTGATGAACAGTAAAATCACCTGAATCAACACTTTGATTTTGGACCTAAAAATCTAAAATCAAATGGTTGTTTTGGTTATTTCGTATGTTAATCATTCATAATCGTATGTTGAATCATCTCAACTCACCTAAATGGACTGAATCAAGGTTTATGGTTTGAAAAATCTCGAACCGCCATTGTTAATCATGAACATCAAGAACATTATTGTGTATTTTGTTGTCACAACCCTAACACGGCGGGCGGTCCCAGGAGATGAAGCCCCGGGGGTTTATATGCATGACGAATGGATATCAGGAGCAACGCAGCGGAATAACATCATACACACAGCTTAACACTTAAAGTTGTTCATACATTAAACTTCAAATACACAATACTTGATTACAAAATGACCATTAATTGGTTGATACATAACATCAACAACCTAAAGCTAGCAACTATTCTAGGTCCAGAGTGTCTATCTTCTAAGCCTGCAAACCCTCTACCTTTTCTAGCCTCAACAGTGCTTTCCTGCATCACCCGGCACCTAGGATGGGCGCCAAAAAGTTTTAAAAGAAAGGGTCAGCTTACGCTGGTGAGTTCATAATAAAACATTTTTACAAAACATTTCAAAACATTCAACCAAATACTTGTAAAAACCTTGATCAACGAGTTACCAAGCTCCATTGATCAAAGAGTTACCACTAACTCCATCACTTACAAGCATTTCATAAACATACTAGCATCATCGGATAAATATACACAAACAATACGATAAACCCCACAACAACTCCGTCAGGCACGTCTGCGCTGGAGCAGAATATATGCATGTACCCTTCACCGAGTTTACCGCATCACCCTATAACTGAAGTGGTATTGCCGGATATTTACCGTAGAATACTAGCCAACCGTTCAAAAACAACAGTTTAAGAACCATTCCAAAAGAGTTTATACAAAAACTCAAAATCATTTCCAACCAAAACAGGTTTAAGCAACACATCCAGTTTGTAAACACATACAATCATTTCAAAACCAAAACAGTTACACAAGAGTTTGGGTGTATGAACTCACCTCAACAAGATCACAACAAGCTCACAACTAGCTTCGTTCCTTGATCTAATCCCAACAATCAATCCAAATGGATATCTTCGCAATCACACAAATAGCTATAACAACAATCAACCTCAATAGCTATAATCCACCTATAACGTGATATCGCAACGTTATAAACAACGATTCCTAAGACTATGTAAGCCTTAGGGCTCAACTAACGAACGGTACGGCCAAATAAGGGTCGTTACCGCCTACGCCTACCAAATCCCGGACCTCGGGAATCCACATATATCCTACGAAGATATGTTACCCGTTCACACCGGATATCATATCCCCAGGGTACGGATATTCAATCCGCACCCTCCCCGGGTAATCTACCCGTTAGTTGCGGGTGTTTAATCCGCACCTTCACCCGCATTTCCCATCGGGTTCCCAACCCGATTCCCGTCCTAAACTAATCGAGAATGAAAGACTATTTACCACGTCGATCACCGATCTTCAATCGCGCAAGACCTTGATGACCACCGTTCTTCACTCGGGCAGAACCTCGACGCACGCAAACGATCTACACGCGCCCGAGACTCGAGGAACGCTCCGACGCAGGGTGCCGCAAACGAGGAGCAATTCCGCAAGAAAACTAGGTTGTTTCTCTCTCTAAAAAGTTCTAGAGAGAGAAAGGGGAGTGAGCACAAGTGAAGGGGGGTTGCACCCCTTTATATAGGCTGGCCGGGCTGTTCTAGGCGCTACGCACAGGACCATTCGTCCTCCTGCGCGTATCGCGTAACAGGCAAATGTCTGACACTTGTTTTCAACCCGACTGGTCCTAGGCGATACGCGCACGGGCCTACCCTCTCATGCACGGATCGCGTAACCCATGTTTTCAGATTCCTCTCATCGAAACACATGGACTTCATATATTATGGGCTCCGTAACTCTTTTTCTATGTCAAGATATGCTCAAAAGAAGTTTTCGGGCTTTCCTCGGGTGTTTTCGCATTTCCCACTTCGTTATAACTCCGATTTGAGTTCCGTTTTCGCCCACGTTCTTCGTTTTCAGTCCTCTACCCCTAGGGTTTATTTCTATAAATTAGGACAATTTATGAAACATGCTATTTACGTGAACACCCGCCCATTATCGACATATACATTCTTTGAAATTTAGGGTTTTACATTTGTGTCATAAAACATGTTTCAAATGCTAAAACATGTCTTTAATCCATCAAGACAAAACCTTTCGTGAATAAATCTTTGGTTGTAAGTGATTAAGGGCTGACAAGTTAAAATCTGATACAACTGTTAACAATGTCATTGATGTACAAGGGTTTCAAACAAAATGATATTGTCAATTGTTTTTAATCAAAGTATTAAATGTACTATGCTTAATTGTTACATTATGTCACTACACTTGAATTACTTGTTGCATAAATTTGATTACTTGTCATTTCTGATTTCTAACACATGTGTATCTGATTTCAGATGAACACTCTCAAGTATGAGGCTAAGCACAACATTGTGGCTATGCTGAATGAGTCTATTCCTGAAGCTGATGGATACCAGGAGATGATCCGCTTTCTTCTCAGAACCAAATATGTCTATGCCATGTGCGCAAAGCCTATTGTGTACATGAGATTGATCAAATCCTTCTGGAAGACTGCTGAAGTAATTACCAATGAAGAAGGAGTGTTTGTGGTTCGTGGGAATATTACCAGACAGTTACAAGTGACTGTGTCTGAGGAAGCTATTAGAGATGCTTTATTCTTGGATGAGAATGAAATTGGAGCATTGGATGAATATACGACTGCTGAATGTCAACAGTGCTTTGTGAATATGGGACATCCTCCTATATTTCCAAAACAGCAGTTCGTAAGAGCAAGATTGAGCAAACAATGGAAACTAATGTGCTATGTTTTCCAACATTGTTTATCAAGACGAAGTGCTGGGTTTGATACTTTTCCGTCAGATATTGCTTCGCCAATTGTCGCTATAGCCATGAATAGAAGATTTAATAAGGCTAGATGAATCATGAAGGGTTTTATTTTCAATCTGGTGAAGGGTAAAAGGTTCAAATTTCTCATGTACCCGAGATTTTTGCAACTAATAATCAATGAAGCGCATCCCTTGATCAAAGAGAATGGAGTAGATGGAGGAATGTTCGAAACTGATGATATGAATGCTCCATCTTACCGAAAGATGAGCATGGGAAATATAGAATACGTTGCATTATTCGACTATATGCGAGATATAGCGAATCATGAAGAAGACATAAATATAGAATATCATCATATTGCTCAAGGTGAAATGTTTGATCCTTTGAAGATTGTGGATGATATTCCTGACGCATTGAAGTCTGATGATAGTAATGAAGATGAGGATGAATATGAAAATGATGAGTCAAGTAGTGATGATACTGATGATGATAGTGAATCAAGCAGTGATTCAGATGATGACGGTGGTAATAATGAAGGAGATGAAGTTGTACATGAATCTGATTCAAATGAAGAAGAAGTTATGGCTGAGAATATTTCTGTTGATGAACAGTTTGAGGATACTATGAAAGATGTGACTGTGCCAGAAGTTGTAGTTGAAGATGTATTTGAACCTATTGATGTGTTACAAATTGCTCGAGAGGTAGTTGCTACTAAAGCAGAATCTAAGGTACAGTCAGATAAGGAAGCCGAGGTTGTATTACCCATATCTGATCCAGTCAATGCTCCTAGTGCATCAATCCCAGCTGCAACACAACAGTCTGAACAACCCAAGGAGTGTTCATCGAAGTTCGGTCCAGATGTTGATACAGATTTGAGTGAAAAAGATAATGAGGTTTTTCATTTGAAAAGGATGATTGCAAAGCTACTCGATAAGAATGAGAAGCTTAAGGGTTCAAACGAAAGGAAGAAGAAAAGACTTGCTGAATACTGGGAAACTCATCAAAGAAATACGAAGATCTTCAAAGAGCTAGATGAAGAGTATGAGAAGCTAAAAGAGGATCATGAAGAGCTTCAAGCAGAATGAATACATTAAGAGCTGAAAAATAGGTACTGGAAAAATGGTTAGCTGAAAACGAGACCGAGTCTCCTGAATCAGATATGGAATTTAAACCTGATGTTGATGTTGGAGTGTCTGAGACTCCTAGGAACATTTCAATTCACTATACTCGATCAAGAAGATCAACTGCCGTGACTGAACCAACTGACGCATCTATCCCTATTCCCGATGAAGCTGTTGTTGAAGAAGGTCTATCTGAAAAAGCTGAGGGAAAACGTAAATTGGATGATGTGCCTGAAATCACTGAGGAAGATACTTTGAAAAAGAAGGCAAGAATCGAGGTGATTGTTCAGGATGAGCCGATTCGAACTGAAACAGTTAAGGAGATTGAAACTGTTGCTACTTCTAATGAAGCTGGTCCTTCTATTATTGAACATGAAGTTGCATTAGTTGATGATATTCCAATGGATTTAGATGCCAGATTTGCATTTCTCGAACAAATGAAGTATAACCCCGTTTATTTGAATAGACTCACTGTTAGTCAAATAAACGAGGAATATGAAAAATGCATTACATCTCAAGACTGTGTGGAAGGTGATGCAAAAGAGTTTGTAGTGGAACCGGACGAGTGGATACCTTTACAAGAAAGTTTAAATGTTGATGATCTTCCACCAGAAGAACTTTATCATCAAAATCCTGAGGATATGACTACCAGTGATATGAGATCGTGGTTGTAGTCAAGAAATTATCCGTACAAAAGCTTAAAGAGAATAAATGGTATATGTGACGTATATGATTGTGCCTGATGAGACAAAGGATGTGAAAATCATTGCGTGGAAATATGATGAAATATTTGACGCTTTCTTGATCAAGAGAATAAATGGTATATGTGACGTATATGATTACTATTCGAGCATCTTTAAGTTGCCGGTTCAAGACCTTAAAGAGCTTCACAAACTGCGTTTGATCAATCATACAAAGGATGAAAGGGGAGAAAAATTGGTAATGCTTCTTGATGCTGGCATAAGTCGAATGCCACAATTCTTGCAAGTTCGTGGACAACAAGAAGATAGTGTGTATCTTCAGAAGAAGAAGAAGAAACAGAAAAAGATCATCATGCGAGATATGTATCTGGAAGAGTTCTGTGATGAATATTTTGATAAAGTGACGGATCCAGGCTTAAAGGTATTTGATGGCTCGCAGAAAACCAAGCCGATTCTTAAATTCTTTTATCACGAGGATACATTTGAGTTGAAGCTGGTTCGTTACTAGGATGATTGGGATCATGATATGATTACACTCTTCTACACCTTTGAGCTGAAATTGTTACATCCATTATATATCGATCATCTAAGAAGTCACAAGATGGAGAAACTAAAGAATCAATTAGCTGAGGCTGACCAAAAACTTTTTGAAATCATGATTGAAGTTATTGGTGCTGCTACTGAGAAAATTCGGCTGAGGAAAGCATTGATGTATGCCAATCTCGTGAAGATCGAGATCAATGAGATAGAGTTTATGCGGATAACATCCAAAGGAACACTGGAAGTACGTGCAAGAGGAGTGAAGAAACCTTATGAACTTTATGCTAATGTTGACCTTGCAGGTATTTCTTTGGATACGCTAAAACGGATGGCAACTTGTGATGTCCTCACCAACGAGTCTAAGCCGAAGCAAGCAAAGATAGCAGAAAAGTTTAAAGAATGCATTGCAGAAGCCATCAAAGAACAAGAAGATCATGTTGTGAAATCGTTGCTAGACGTCAAGAAAGAACGATAAGATTTTTGAATGACCAAGTTTGGTTCAAGTCAAGAAAAGATAAAGATGTTTTTGAACGAAGACCAAAGTTAAATCTTAGGGGGGGTTACTATTAAGGATTATTCCTTAGAAGATTTAATTTGTTCTTCGTCTGTGCAAAGTTTTTGTTTAGGGTAAATTTTGTATTTTCTCAAAAGTATTGATGCATAAATAGAATGTTGTGGGTGTGAGTGCATATAGAGAGAGAGATAGACGCATCAAGAGTGTGTGTTGATTGTACTCTTTCTCCTGCAACTATTCCATCATCAATACAAAAAGAATTATTAATTATGAATTCTGTGTTTATTGACTGTTGTAGTACATAGATCCGTGTTTGATTTGTAGCAGTAAACGATCAAATTGGACCTATCATTTTCACATAAAATCACAACATTAAACTATATAATCACACCAAAATCAAATTTGGTCAAAAAAATCAACTTTCGAAACTTCAAAAATTTTAATATAAAACCACAACATTTACCTATATAATCACACCAAAAACCAATTTGATCAAAAATTCAACTTTCGAAAACATCACAAGTTTTCATATAAAACCACAACATTTACCTATATAATCACACAAAAAACAAATTTGATCAAAAAATAATTTATTTACATAAAACCACAACATTTACCTATATAATCACACAAAAAATAAATTTGATCAAAAAATCAACTTTCAAAAAACCAACAACTTTTCACATAAAACCACAACAGTTTACATATATTTAATCACATCAAACCAAACTTTGAAAAAAAAAATCAACTATTGGAAAAATCTAAAATTTTCACATAAAGAACAACATTTGCCTATATAATCACACCAAAAACAAATTTGATAAAAAAATCAACTTTTGAAAAAATAAAAAATTTTCACATAACACCACAACATTTACCTATATAATCACACCAAAAACAAATTTGATAAAAAAATCAACTTTCAAACAATTAACAAATTTTCACATAAAACCACAACATTTTACATATATTTAATCACACCAAACCAAACTTTCATCATTAAATCAACTATTGAAAAAATAAAAAAAATTCACATAAAATCACAACATTTACCTATATAATCACACCAAAATAAATCTGATAGAAAAATCAAAGTTTAAAAATATTAAAATTTTTCACATAAAATCACAACATTTACCTATATAATCACATCAAAAACAAATTGTATCAAAAAATCAACGTTTAAAGAAATCAAAAATTATCACATATAATCACAACATTAAACTATATAATCACACCAAAATCAAATTTGATCAAAAAATCACCTTTTGAAACATCAAAAATTTCCATATAAAACCACAACATTTACCTAAATAATCACACCAAAAATAAATTTGATCAAAAAATCAACTTTCGAAAACATCATAATTATTCATATAGAAAACCACAACATTTTTCTATACAATCACACCAAAACCAAATTTGATCAAAAAATCAACTTTTTAAAAAATAATTTTTTTTACATAAAACCACAACATTTACCTAAATAATCACACCAAATATAAATTTGATCAAAAAATCAACTTTCAAAAAACCAACAAATTTTTACATAAACCACAACATTTTACATATATTAAATCACACCAAAGCAAGCTTTCATCAAAAACTCAACTTTTGAAAAAATCAATAATTTTACATTAAACCACAACATTTACCGATATAATCACACCAAAAAGAAATTTGATCAAAAATTCAACGTTTAAAGAAATAAAAAATTATCATATAAAATCACAACATTACCTAAATAATCACACCAAAAACAAATTTTATCAAAAAATCAACTTTCGAAACATCAAAAATTTTCATATAAAACCACGCATTACCTATATAATCGCACCAAAAACAAATTTGATCAAAAAATCAACTTTCGAAAACATCAAAAGTTTTCATATAAAACCACAACATTTACCTATATAATCACACCAAAAACAAATTAGATTAAAAAATCGACTTTTTAAAAAATAAATTTTTTTACATAAAACCACTCCATTTACCTATATAATCACACCAAAAACAAATATGATCAAAAAATCAACTTTCAAAAAACCAACAAATTTTCACATAAAGTCAAAACATTTAACATATATTTAATCACACCAACCCAAACCTTCATCAAAAAATCAACGTTTGAAAAATCAAAAATTTTCCCATAAAATCACAACATTTACCTGTATAATCACACCAAAAACATATTTGAAAAAAAAATTAACGTTTAAAAAAATCAAAAAATTTCACATAAAATCACAACATTTACCTATATAATCACACCAAAAACAAATTTGATTAAAAAATCAACGTTTAAAGAGAACAAAAATTTTCACATAAAATCACAACATTAAACTATATAATCACACCAAAATCAAATTTGATCAAAAAATCAACTATTGAAAAAATAAAAAATTTTCACATAAAATCACAATATTTACCTATATAATAACACCAAAAACAAATTTGATAAAAAAATCAACGTTTTAAAAAATCGTAAATTTTCACATAAAATCACAACATTTACTTATATAATCACACCAAAAACAAATTTGATCAAAAAATCAACTTTCAAAACATAAAAAAATTTCATATAAAACCACAACATTTACCTATATAATCACACGAAAAGTAAATCTGATCAAAAAATCAACTTTCGAAAACATCAAAAGTTTTTATATAAAACCGCAACATTTACCTATATAATCACACTAAAAACCAATTTGATCAAAAAATCAACATTTTAAAAAATAAATTTTTTTACATAAAACCACAACAATTACCTATATAATCACACCAAAAATAAAATTGATAAAAAAATCAACTTTCAAACAATTAACAATTTTTCACATAAAACCAGAACATTTTACATATATTTAATCACACCAAACCAAACTTTCATAAAAAATCAACTTTTGAAAAAAATCAAAATTTTTCACATAAAACCACAATATTTACCTATATAATGAAACCAAAAACAAATTTGATCAAAAAATTAACTTTGAAAAAAATCAAAAAATTTCACATAAAGCACAACATTTGCCTATAAAATCACACCAAAAACAAATTTGATCAAAAAATCAACTTTTGAAATGTCACACCCCTTTTTACGCAGCGGATTAGTACAACTACTGGGGTCGGTGGTAACGGAAGTTGGTTACCATCGGATTATAGTCAAACAACCATTTCAAAAGTTACGGAAAGTTAAAACGTCATAATATTATTACAAACATTATTGTAAAGATCCTTTTTATGACATAGTTTTCCACTTTATAAAAGTGGTTATTTAAAAGTCGGTCCCAAAACAACATTTCCGTAGCATGGCGTTTGACACCAAAACCATTCCATTCCATAGTACACAACAAGTGCTTTAATCACCTGAAAAACATGTTAAAACGTTTATCAGTATAAGACTGGTGAGTTCACAGGTTTAGGATACGTAGTCCATAACAAAACCAATTATGATTGTACTAATAAGAGACAATATTTATCCAATCTTGTTGACTTAAATTTGCAAAGTTTAAGTCATATGAAACAACCATAAACCCGTAATCAATCCATGACATTTACCCTCCGACATTGCAATTATATAATCTCCCGTCGTCATTGACCGGAGCTACCGATACGGGAGTGGGCTGTCAGTACACCCGATAGATCTACCAATATAATCCAAGGACCCCTGTCACCGAGGCTAATGATTACGTTATTTTTGAGGGTTTTTCCCGCGAGAACATCTTGTAAACTTATGGTTTTTCATATAAATCAAAATATTTTCCATCTCTTACTTTAAATCATAATCATTTATATTTCACATGTTTTTCCCCCAAGTTTGAAATCAAAACGTATAGAAAATGAGGCCGTGAAACTCACCTTTGCTTTCTGTCAAGGTTTTGCTAGCACTTACGAGCCCAAAATTTATACTTTCCCAATCTACTAACACCCTATATATATATATCCAAGGGTTCCCGTTAATAGTCGTACAATGGTCATCCAAGTTGTTCATCAACTTTAGACACTTTTTATGAAATGATTTATCATTTCGATTTAACGACACGTTGGTGACTTTGCTTATGAGTCTATTCCTGAAGCTGATGGATACCAGGAGATGATCCGCTTTCTTCTCAGAACCAAATATGTCTATGCCATGTGCGCAAAGCCTATTGTGTACATGAGATTGATCAAATCCTTCTGGAAGACTGCTGAAGTAATTACCAATGAAGAAGGAGTGTTTGTGGTTCGTGGGAATATTACCAGACAGTTACAAGTGACTGTGTCTGAGGAAGCTATTAGAGATGCTTTATTCTTGGATGAGAATGAAATTGGAGCATTGGATGAATATACGACTGCTGAATATCAACAGTGCTTTGTGAATATGGGACATCCTCCTATATTTCCAAAACAGCAGTTCGTAAGAGCAAGATTGAGCAAACAATGGAAACTAATGTGCTATGTTTTCCAACATTGTTTATCAAGACGAAGTGCTGGGTTTGATACTTTTCCGTCAGATATTGCTTCGCCAATTGTCGCTATAGCCATGAATAGAAGATTTAATAAGGCTAGATGTATCATGAAGGGTTTTATTTTCAATCTGGTGAAGGGTAAAAGGTTCAAATTTCTCATGTACCCGAGATTTTTGTAACTAATAATCAATGAAGCGCATCCCTTGATCAAAGAGAATGGAGTAGATGGAGGAATGTTCGAAACTGATGATATGAATGCTCCATCTTACCGAAAGATGAGCATGGGAAATATAGAATACGTTGCATTATTCGACTATATGCGAGATATAGCGAATCATGAAGAAGACATAAATATAGAATATCATCATATTGCTCAAGGTGAAATGTTTGATCCTTTGAAGATTGTGGATGATATTCCTGACGCATTGAAGTCTGATGATAGTAATGAAGATGAGGATGAATATGAAAATGATGAGTCAAGTAGTGATGATACTGATGATGATAGTGAATCAAGCAGTGATTCAGATGATGACGGTGGTAATAATGAAGGAGATGAAGTTGTACATGAATCTGATTCAAATGAAGAAGAAGTTATGGCTGAGAATATTTTTGTTGATGAACAGTTTGAGGATACTATGAAAGATGTGACTGTGCCAGAAGTTGTAGTTGAAGATGTATTTGAACCTATTGTTGTGTTACAAATTGCTCGAGAGGTAGTTGCTACTAAAGCAGAATCTAAGGTACAGTCAGATAAGGAAGCCGAGGTTGTATTACCCATATCTGATCCAGTCAATGCTCCTAGTGCATCAATCCCAGCTGCAACACAACAGTCTGAACAACCCAAGGAGTGTTCATCGAAGTTCGGTCCAGATGTTGATACAGATTTGAGTGAAAAAGATAATGAGGTTTTTCATTTGAAAAGGATGATTGCAAAGCTACTCGATAAGAATGAGAAGCTTAAGGCTTCAAACGAAAGGAAGAAGAAAAGACTTGCTGAATACTGGGAAACTCATCAAAGAAATACGAAGATCTTCAAAGAGCTAGATGAAGAGTATGAGAAGCTAAAAGAGGATCATGAAGAGCTTCAAGCAGAATGAATACATTAAGAGCTGAAAAATAGGTACTGGAAAAATGGTTAGCTGAAAACGAGACCGAGTCTCCTGAATCAGATATGGAATTTAAACCTGATGTTGATGTTGGAGTGTCTGAGACTCCTAGGAACATTTCAGTTCACTATACTCGATCAAGAAGATCAACTGCCGTGACTGAACCAACTGACGCATCTATCCCTATTCCCGATGAAGCTGTTGTTGAAGAAGGTCTATCTGAAAAAGCTGAGGGAAAACGTAAATTGGATGATGTGCCTGAAATCACTGAGGAAGATACTTTGAAAAAGAAGGCAAGAATCGAGGTGATTGTTCAGGATGAGCCGATTCGAACTGAAACAGTTAAGGAGATTGAAACTGTTGCTACTTCTAATGAAGCTGGTCCTTCTATTATTGAACATGAAGTTGCATTAGTTGATGATATTCCAATGGATTTAGATGCCAGATTTGCATTTCTCGAACAAATGAAGTATAACCCCGTTTATTTGAATAGACTCACTTTTAGTCAAATAAACGAGGAATATGAAAAATGCATTACATCTCAAGACTGTGTGGAAGGTGATGCAAAAGAGTTTGTAGTGGAACCGGACGAGTGAATACCTTTACAAGAAAGTTTAAATGTTGATGATCTTCCACCAGAAGAACTTTATCATCAAAATCCTGAGGATATGACTACCAGTGATATGAGATCGTGGTTGTAGTCAAGAAATTATCCGTACAAAAGCTTAAAGAGAATAAATGGTATATGTGACGTATATGATTGTGCCTGATGAGACAAAGGATGTGAAAATCATTGCGTGGAAATATGATGAAATATTTGACGCTTTCTTGATCAAGAGAATAAATGGTATATGTGACGTATATGATTACTATTCGAGCATCTTTAAGTTGCCGGTTCAAGACCTTAAAGAGCTTCACAAACTGCGTTTGATCAATCATACAAAGGATGAAAGGGGAGAAAAATTGGTAATGCTTCTTGATGCTGGCATAAGTCGAATGCCACAATTCTTGCAAGTTCGTGGACAACAAGAAGATAGTGTGTATCTTCAGAAGAAGAAGAAGAAACAGAAAAAGATCATCATGCGAGATATGTATCTGGAAGAGTTCTGTGATGAATATTTTGATAAAGTGACGGATCCAGGCTTAAAGGTATTTGATGGCTCGCAGAAAACCAAGCCGATTCTTAAATTCTTTTATCACGAGGATACATTTGAGTTGAAGCTGGTTCGTTACTAGGATGATTGGGATCATGATATGATTACACTCTTCTACACCTTTGAGCTGAAATTGTTACATCCATTATATATCGATCATCTAAGAAGTCACAAGATGGAGAAACTAAAGAATCAATTAGCTGAGGCTGACCGAAAACTTTTTGAAATCATGATTGAAGTTATTGGTGCTGCTACTGAGAAAATTCGGCTGAGGAAAGCATTGATGTATGCCAATCTCGTGAAGATCGAAATCAATGAGATAGAGTTTATGCGGATAACATCCAAAGGAACACTGGAAGTACGTGCAAGAGGAGTGAAGAAACCTTATGAACTTTATGCTAATGTTGACCTTGCAGGTATTTCTTTGGATACGCTAAAACGGATGGCAACTTGTGATGTCCTCACCAACGAGTCTAAGCCGAAGCAAGCAAAGATAGCAGAAAAGTTTAAAGAATGCATTGCAGAAGCCATCAAAGAACAAGAAGATCATGTTGAGAAATCGTTGCTAGACGTCAAGAAAGAACGATAAGATTTTTGAATGACCAAGTTTGGTTCAAGTCAAGAAAAGATAAAGATGTTTTTGAACGAAGACCAAAGTTAAATCTTAGGGGGGGTTACTATTAAGGATTATTCCTTAGAAGATTTAATTTGTTCTTCGTCTGTGCAAAGTTTTTGTTTAGGGTAAATTTTGTATTTTCTCAAAAGTATTGATGCATAAATAGAATGTTGTGGGTGTGAGTGCATATAGAGAGAGAGATAGACGCATCAAGAGTGTGTGTTGATTGTACTCTTTCTCCTGCAACTATTCCATCATCAATACAAAAAGAATTATTAATTATGAATTCTGTGTTTATTGACTGTTGTAGTACATAGATCCGTGTTTGATTTGTAGCAGTAAACGATCAAATTGGACCTATCATTTTCACATAAAATCACAACATTAAACTATATAATCACACCAAAATCAAATTTGGTCAAAAAAATCAACTTTCGAAACATCAAAAATTTTAATATAAAACCACAACATTTACCTATATAATCACACCAAAAACCAATTTGATCAAAAATTCAACTTTCGAAAACATCACAAGTTTTCATATAAAACCACAACATTTACCTATATAATCACACAAAAAACAAATTTGATCAAAAAATAATTTATTTACATAAAACCACAACATTTACCTATATAATCACACAAAAAATAAATTTGATCAAAAAATCAACTTTCAAAAAACCAACAACTTTTCACATAAAACCACAACAGTTTACATATATTTAATCACATCAAACCAAACTTTGAAAAAAAAAATCAACTATTGGAAAAATCTAAAATTTTCACATAAAGAACAACATTTGCCTATATAATCACACCAAAAACAAATTTGATAAAAAAATCAACTTTTGAAAAAATAAAAAATTTTCACATAAAACCACAACATTTACCTATATAATCACACCAAAAACAAATTTGATAAAAAAATCAACTTTCAAACAATTAACAAATTTTCACATAAAACCACAACATTTTACATATATTTAATCACACCAAACCAAACTTTCATCATTAAATCAACTATTGAAAAAAGAAAAAAAATTCACATAAAATCACAACATTTACCTATATAATCACACCAAAATAAATCTGATAGAAAAATCAAAGTTTAAAAATATTAAAATTTTTCACATAAAATCACAACATTTACCTATATAATCACATCAAAAACAAATTGTATCAAAAAATCAACGTTTAAAGAAATCAAAAATTATCACATATAATCACAACATTAAACTATATAATCACACCAAAATCAAATTTGATCAAAAAATCACCTTTTGAAACATCAAAAATTTCCATATAAAACCACAACATTTACCTAAATAATCACACCAAAAATAAATTTGATCAAAAAATCAACTTTCGAAAACATCATAATTATTCATATAGAAAACCACAACATTTATCTATACAATCACACCAAAACCAAATTTGATCAAAAAATCAACTTTTTAAAAAATAAATTTTTTTACATAAAACCACAACATTTACCTAAATAATCACACCAAATATAAATTTGATCAAAAAATCAACTTTCAAAAAACCAACAAATTTTTACATAAACCACAACATTTTACATATATTAAATCACACCAAAGCAAGCTTTCATCAAAAACTCAACTTTTGAAAAAATCAAAAATTTTACATTAAACCACAACATTTACCGATATAATCACACCAAAAAGAAATTTGATAAAAAATTCAACGTTTAAAGAAATAAAAAATTATCATATAAAATCACAACATTACCTAAATAATCACACCAAAAACAAATTTTATCAAAAAATCAACTTTCGAAACATCAAAAATTTTCATATAAAACCACGCATTACCTATATAATCGCACCAAAAACAAATTTGATCAAAAAATCAACTTTCGAAAACATCAAAAGTTTTCATATAAAACCACAACATTTACCTATATAATCACACCAAAAACAAATTAGATCAAAAAATCGACTTTTTAAAAAATAAATTTTTTTACATAAAACCACTCCATTTACCTATATAATCACACCAAAAACAAATATGATCAAAAAATCAACTTTCAAAAAACCAACAAATTTTCACATAAAGTCAAAACATTTAACATATATTTAATCACACCAACCCAAACCTTCATCAAAAAATCAACGTTTGAAAAATCAAATATTTTCCCATAAAATCACAACATTTACCTGTATAATCACACCAAAAACATATTTGAAAAAAAAATTAACGTTTAAAAAAATCAAAAAATTTCACATAAAATCACAACATTTACCTATATAATCACACCAAAAACAAATTTGATTAAAAAATCAACGTTTAAAGAGAACAAAAATTTTCACATAAAATCACAACATTAAACTATATAATCACACCAAAATCAAATTTGATCAAAAAATCAACTATTGAAAAAATAAAAAATTTTCACATAAAATCACAATATTTACCTATATAATAACACCAAAAACAAATTTGATAAAAAAATCAACGTTTTAAAAAATCGTAAATTTTCACATAAAATCACAACATTTACTTATATAATCACACCAAAAACAAATTTGATCAAAAAATCAACTTTCAAAACATAAAAAAATTTCATATAAAACCACAACATTTACCTATATAATCACACGAAAAGTAAATCTGATCAAAAAATCAACTTTCGAAAACATCAAAAGTTTTTATATAAAACCGCAACATTTACCTATATAATCACACTAAAAACCAATTTGATCAAAAAATCAACATTTTAAAAAATAAATTTTTTTACATAAAACCACAACAATTACCTATATAATCACACCAAAAATAAAATTGATAAAAAAATCAACTTTCAAACAATTAACAATTTTTCACATAAAACCAGAACATTTTACATATATTTAATCACACCAAACCAAACTTTCATAAAAAATCAACTTTTGAAAAAAATCAAAATTTTTCACATAAAACCACAATATTTACCTATATAATGAAACCAAAAACAAATTTGATCAAAAAATTAACTTTGAAAAAAATCAAAAAATTTCACATAAAGCACAACATTTGCCTATAAAATCACACCAAAAACAAATTTGATCAAAAAATCAACTTTTGAAATGTCACACCCCTTTTTACGCAGCGGATTAGTACAACTACTGGGGTCGGTGGTAACGGAAGTTGGTTACCATCGGATTATAGTCAAACAACCATTTCAAAAGTTACGGAAAGTTAAAACGTCATAATATTATTACAAACATTATTGTAAAGATCCTTTTTATGACATAGTTTTCCACTTTATAAAAGTGGTTATTTAAAAGTCGGTCCCCAAAACAACATTTCCGTAGCATGGCGTTTGACACCAAAACCATTCCATTCCATAGTACACAACAAGTGCTTTAATCACCTGAAAAACATGTTAAAACGTTTATCAGTACAAGACTGGTGAGTTCACAGGTTTAGGATACGTAGTCCATAACAAAACCAATTATGATTGTACTAATAAGACACAATATTTATCCAATCTTGTTGACTTAAATTTGCAAAGTTTAAGTCATATGAAACAACCATAAACCCGTAATCAATCCATGACATTTACCCTCCGACATTGCAATTATATAATCTCCCGTCGTCATTGACCGGAGCTACCGATACGGGAGTGGGCTGTCAGTACACCCGATAGATCTACCAATATAATCCAAGGACCCCTGTCACCGAGGCTAATGATTACGTTATTTTTGAGGGTTTTTCCCGCGAGAACATCTTGTAAACTTATGGTTTTTCATATAAATCAAAATATTTTCCATCTCTTACTTTAAATCATAATCATTTATATTTCACATGTTTTTCCCCCAAGTTTGAAATCAAAACATATAGAAAATGAGGCCGTGAAACTCACCTTTGCTTTCTGTCAAGGTTTTGCTAGCACTTACGAGCCCAAAATTTATACTTTCCCAATCTACTAACACCCTATATATATCCAAGGGTTCCCGTTAATAGTCGTACAATGGTCATCCAAGTTGTTCATCAACTTTAGACACTTTTTATGAAATGATTTATCATTTCGATTTAACGACACGTTGGTGACTTTGCTTATGAGTCTATTCCTGAAGCTGATGGATACCAGGAGATGATCCGCTTTCTTCTCAGAACCAAATATGTCTATGCCATGTGCGCAAAGCCTATTGTGTACATGAGATTGATCAAATCCTTCTGGAAGACTGCTGAAGTAATTACCAATGAAGAAGGAGTGTTTGTGGTTCGTGGGAATATTACCAGACAGTTACAAGTGACTGTGTCTGAGGAAGCTATTAGAGATGCTTTATTCTTGGATGAGAATGAAATTGGAGCATTGATGAATATACGACTGCTGAATATCAATAGTGCTTTGTGAATATGGGACATCCTCCTATATTTCCAAAACAGCAGTTCGTAAGAGCAAGATTGAGCAAACAATGGAAACTAATGTGCTATGTTTTCCAACATTGTTTATCAAGACGAAGTGCTGGGTTTGATACTTTTCCGTCAGATATTGCTTCGCCAATTGTCGCTATAGCCATGAATAGAAGATTTAATAAGGCTAGATGAATCATGAAGGGTTTTATTTTCAATCTGGTGAAGGGTAAAAGGTTCAAATTTCTCATGTACCCGAGATTTTTGCAACTAATAATCAATGAAGCACATCCCTTGATCAAAGAGAATGGAGTAGATGGAGGAATGTTCGAAACTGATGATATGAATGCTCCATCTAATAACACTGTGTATGACTATAAGTGACCAGGTTTTGTGCAATATGCATTCAGGTAGTGATTGATAAGGAAATATGTTGACATATGTATACATGTGGGTCACAGAAGTCATTCTAATCGAACCTTAAATATCATCATGATACTGAAAAAGTAAGTGTGTCAACTCGAGCTAATTGGTATGTTTTCATATCATCACTCAATCAAACATAAGTCAAATGTCTATTCAAAACTTGCAAAACATGTTCAGATAATGTGTGGTATGATCTCACTGCGATATAATGATTCATTGCATTGCATATGTCTTTATTTTAATTTGTGTGCTTTGTGTGTGCAGGCATTTGGAATCATTATTGATACATCAACATCCTTGATAAACTTAAAAATTTCTAGAAATTTAAAAGTTTAGGGGGAGAAATCATTATTAAAAAAAAAGAAGTAAAAAAAAATGATAAAATCAGAAAAATCCAAAAATATGTTGAATCTATTTGCACGTACATGAGAAATGATAGATACACTAGAGTTATTCGACACATCATTTTTAAACAATAAAGACTGAAGCGTGAAAATTGATGTGCGAGACGGCTCAGACAATTATACTGAACAAGTATATTCTTTGATGATTTAACTAAATTCAAATGAGTTTTTGTGGTTGAAACGTCTTAGTGCATGTGAAACGTTTATACAAATCAAATAGATATCTTGTGACGCAACGATATACATCGGGTAATGATGCAATCTATTCAGTGTGATGAACCGCATCGTGAGCTTCTTTGTTGTGGTATCCACAGACCTGAAGTCTCACACGAAGTCTCTTTTGAGCTTCAAGATGCAGCAAAAGATTCCAAAATGGAACAAAAAGAGTCCCAAATGTGGACCGTCACCAATAAAATTCCAAAATGGAATTCAGAAGATTCCCAAGGGGAACATAGGAAAAAGAAATTCCAAAATGGAATCAAAAGAAGTTCCAAAGTGAACCAAATCCAAATAGAACCCAAATTCCACACTGTTTATACAAATCAAATAGATATCTTGTGACGCAACGATATACATCGGGTAATGATGCAATCTATTCAGTGTGATGAACCGCATCGTGAGCTTCTTTGTTGTGGTATCCACAGACCTGAAGTCTCACACGAAGTCTCTTTTGAGCTTCAAGATGCAGCAAAAGATTCCAAAATGGAACAAAAAGAGTCCCAAATGTGGACCGTCACCAATAAAATTCCAAAATGGAATTCAGAAGATTCCCAAGGGGAACATAGGAAAAAGAAATTCCAAAATGGAATCAAAAGAAGTTCCAAAGTGAACCAAATCCAAATAGAACCCAAATTCCACACTGTTTATGATTGTAAGTGACCTGACGTGTTGAGTTGTTCTCAAGATATTTAGATGAGGTGTATAACTTTCTAATGTGCAAAGTATGGGTCACTCAAAACTTATTCTTAATTAACCTAATTGATCATCAAGAATAGAAAAAGTAAGTGTGTCACTTCGAGCTAATTGATTTGTTCAACAATTCATCACTCAATTACTTCACAATTCAAATGTCTATTTTAAAAACTGCAAAACATGTGTTGGATTAATTGCTGGTATGATCTCATTGCAGGTTAAAGATTCAGAATGTAAAGAGAAAATTCCAAAAATATCAAAAACATTAAAAAATTCAAAAACACCAAAAAGATTGTCATTTTAATCTTTTTCTTTTGTTTTGGCAGTTTAATATGTGTTATTGATGTAGG
Source organism: Tagetes erecta (assembly GCA_030867185.1). NCBI lineage: Eukaryota > Viridiplantae > Streptophyta > Magnoliopsida > Asterales > Asteraceae > Tagetes > Tagetes erecta. The sequence continues at coordinate 17,558,704 of CM061497.1, read as the reverse complement.
AGTTGTTCATCAAGCAATATCTCATCCGATTGAGAACTTAATCTTTACATTGATGATAAATGCACATTATTGCCTGAGTTTTAATGTTTTTCTTTGAGTTGCAGGAACTGTTTCCAATGCAGAAAAAGCTTCCACGCGACTTGAAGATGTTCCTGTTCAAGCCTGATTCCAGTCCAAAGATCTCCAAGTCAGATTGCTGAGTGTTAAGAATCCTCCTCTTAATATCTCATACACAGATCCCGTTAACCTCTAAAGCAAAAGTTGAGGGGGAGTATTCTAAGTCAAAGAAGTCTTCTCATTCTACTTCAACCGTTGAAGAAGATCCCGTTGCTGATATATAGATTCACCGGAATCTACTCTCTGCTAATTTCTTTCCATAGCCTCTGATGTAACTCAAAAGGGAGAGAAGGATGCAGATTGCTTGTTGAAAGACAGATTTTTGGCAGCATCATCTTAGGGGGAGTACTGTTGGGTCCTCTTGAAGATAATGCATACAAAAACTTTAAGTTGCTCTCTATACTCGCCACATGAAGATTTAAGCTGATATGTCAGATTTGTAAAGTGTCATCTTAGGGGGAGTACTGTTGGGGTTATTTGAAGATGTCACTTTCCAAATATAAGCGAGTGAAGATATCGAGCATCATCACGAGCAAGCACGGGTGAAGACGTTCATTAATTGTATTTGTCTTAGAATATTTGTGTAATCGTTTCGTGCTTAAATGCGCATTTGTGCTTAACTGCACGCTTTTAGGTTACTTTGTAAGGTGAATGGTATAGACTATAAATACCATCACCTAGGTCATTTGCAAAAGAGTTGCCTATTCTTGTTAGTCATATTCTCTTGTAACATCCTTTGATCTAACACAATTCACCTATTCTAATTATCATCATCTTCATCATACTTTGCATTGATCTTCATGAACATTCAAGCATCAATACGTGATCAGTGAGATTCCGCATCACTGATTGCAAACAACATCACCAAACAATCTCAGATCTAGATCCAAGCTCGCTCCCTCTAGCACTATCAATTGGTATCAGAGCTGTTGGGTGATCTTTGATTGTTGTTGTTATTGATGGAATTTTAGCTACCATTAGCTTTGATTCATGTTTGTGTAAAGAACTGCAAAGTTTGAGATCAATTGGTGAAGATTTGACTGAGTTTTTGAAGAAATTATTGATGTTCGTCATATTCACTGCTCAAAATTTGAGATCTGAAATTTTGTTGATGATTTGAGAAATTGATGATTGAGATATGTTAGAAATCATAATCCTAAGCCTCGTTCATGATCAAACCATTCAGATTTGTTGATTTCAATCCATATTTTGTCATTTTTGTCAAAACCCACTAGTTGTGTTCATCACAAAAAACCCAGATCTGAGTGAGATTTAGCTTGATTCAAGGTAGAAAAACTTTGAAGGATTGTTAGAAACATCATTCCTAAGCTAATACAAGTATTGAATTGAACAAAAACAACAAAAATTGAAGAATTGATCTTGTGTTCATCACAATTTTGACTTTGAAAAGTCAATCTGATATGAAGATTTGAAGAATTGATTGATTTTTGCCCAGAAACGCATCATAATCTGAAGAAGAATTGAAGAATTAAGTGATTGATTCAAAGAAAATTTTTCCTAAGTGTTGATAATTTGGAGAAATTTTCAGACGGGTGAAGAACATTTCAGCCGGGTAAAGAACAAAAATACTGTTCAGACGTGTGAACACTGTTCAGCCGGGTGAAGTAGAAGAAAAACACTGTTCAGCCGGGTGAAAACACTGTTCAGCCGGGTGAAGAACTGTTCAGTCGGGTAAAGGTACTGTTCAGCCGGGTGAAGTACTGTTCAGACGCGTGAAGTGTTCAGCCGGGTGAAGTTTGACACTGTTCAGCCGGGTGAAGAACTGTTCAGCCGGGTGAAGTACTGTTCTGCCGGGTGAAGCACTGTTCTGCCGTCCCAAGTTGTTTACCCGTCCCAACAGTGACCCGTATCTAAAAAAAAAAAAAAAAAAAAAAAAAAAGTCTGGAAAATCGAAAATTTCATTTTTCCAAAATTTCAAATTAGTCATTTTTAGCCACCATGACTTCCCAGAAAAATCATGAAAATGACTTTGAAAATTCAAGAAAAATGTCAACGGGCATGTTTACCGTGATCCGAGAAGAAAATAAAAGAGAAAATATCAATGAATTTATTACAGAATTCAATCACATGTTTGAAACAACTTACCTTCAAGTTGCCAAAGCTTATGATCAAAAGAGAAGAGACTTTAATGAACACACAAAACTTGCTCTTGTGAGTGAAGCAGATTCTCATGAAAATCATGATGAAGAAGAAGAATATGATTGGAGTGAAAACAATGATGTTGTTTCCATTCAAGAGATTGAAAAGAAAGATAAAGAAATCAGCAACTTGTCAGAAACCATTGCAAAGCAAGATGAGACAATTGCTCAATTGAAATCAGAAATGGAGAAATTGATGTCTGAAAAGGAAATCAAGAAAGATGAGAACAGTTCTTATGTTGAGATGCCAATTGAAGTCAGAGAAAAGATGTGCACCAAAGAATGTTTTCAACAAGTTGAACACTACAGAATATACTCTTTCAAGATTTGTGATAAACTAAAGAAAGAAGAAACCATGCACAAGAATCTGAAAGAACAGCACGAAAAATCTGATCAAAGAATCATATCTCTTGAAGTTTCACTCAAGCAAAAAGAAAAAGAAGCAATGAACATCAGAAACGAAGCTGCAAAATCAAATGAACACTCTTCCAGTGTTGATCAAAGATTTGGAAGAAGAGATTCTAAAGTTGAAGAAGTTGTCTGAGATGTTCAATTCAGAGAACAACACTCTGAAAAACAAATTGCAAGAAGAACAAGAGAAGCATGCAAGTCTACAAAAAGATCACCAATTGTGTGAAGATAGACTCAAATCTCTTACACAGAATGTTGATTCAATGCTTACCGAAAAGCATAATCTGAATGTTCAACTCATGGAGCTCACTGATAAACTCAACATATCAAAATCTGATCTTGTGCCTATCAAAGAAGAAGTCGAAGAAGAAGAAAAGACACAAGAGTTTCAGTCAAAGAAGAAGAAGAAGGTTAGAAGAAAGAAGAGCAAAGCCAAGAAGAACAAGACAAAGGCCGCTTCAACTGATTCTACACCACAAACTCCTTCTACTTCAAAGTCTCAAGATTCCGAATCCCCGAGTGATTCAAACAGTGACGTATACTGTTTAATCTGTGACTCTGAAACTCATCATATCTCAGATTGTATTTACAGTCAAGGTGTCTTTCCTTTTGGGTCAAAAGGTGACAAGTTCAAGACTCCAGTTCCTTCAAGAAAGATTCAACAAGATTCAGAGGTCAAAGCTTCTCAGAAACAACAATCTTCAACAGCAAAGACTTCTCAGAAGAAAGGAAAGAAGTCTCCCTTCAAGGATCATCAGAAGTACTGCGAGATATGTGAGATGTACAATCACTTGACATCAGAATGCTGCTACAACAAGTACTGCATCAACTGTCAGATGTACAACCACGACACAATGGAATGCTACTACAACAAGTATTGCTCTATTTGTGACATGGTCAATCACAACACATCCGAGTGCTACTACAAGCCGAGAAGGTCAGTCCAAAGAAGTTCATCATGTGCATACCCTTCCAGGTACGTTTCTAACTTTAAAAGATCTAATCATAGACATTCGTTTGATGAAAATCAACATGTTGATGATTCATGGACACCAAAGTTTGTCAAGAACAAAAAGAGAAATCACGATTTAAATGATAAAATGATTCCAATAGTGAATCAATCTTTGAATAAGAAATATAGTCAACAAAATCTGTTTTTAAAAGAAAATCATAATCTGTTTGAAAATGACTATAATTTCTCTTTTGACAAACAATCCATGAAAGAAGATGAAGGTACAAATTACATTGTATCATCAGAACCACCACCTGAAGGTATTCCTTGCACTTATGAGAATATCTCTTATGTTGATGAATCTGGACGACCCAAAACCGAAATGGTTTGGGTCATTACCTCTAACTGATTTGTTAGTGTGTTAGGGACAGTTATGGAGGCCGGTCAAACAAAGAAAAGAAGACCGTGGCTGATCCCTTATCATGACAAGATACCGAATCTTGTTCATGATGTCTTCGATGCAACTGACACCAAATGGAGTTGGAAACAAAAAGGAATCATTGAAAGAATTTTTATAAAAACATTTTCAAAAATCAAACAATGATGGCAGTGCAAGAAACAACCGATGTTTCATTTCGTCTGTTTAGATTAAGTATATTGCATGCACTCTTCATTCCTTCAAAACATTCTGAACCTCAAATCGCCATTGTTATCATAGTCAATCTGTTGCTCTATAACAAGATTAATAGATTGATTAAGGTAGAGATTATGTGTTTTTGACCTAAATCGACCTGCAAATCAACTGTTAAAAGGAAAAACGATGATGAACAGTGTTTTGAACTTGAATCGACACTTTGATTTTGTGCTTTAAAACTGAAATCGAATGTTGCTTTAGGGTTAAAATCACTCGATTATCATCTTTCAATCACTCATTTGCATTAAAACACCTTAAAATCGACTGAATCAAGTGAAATGTTCTTAACTGACAAAAATCGCCATTGATGAACTTTGAAGCTTTTAAAAGTTGAACATCAGAACAATGAAATATCTGTTCAAAAGTGATTAAACTTGTTAAAAACTGAACCAAAACATGTTGAACTGTTTCATCATAAAATTGTCAAAATGTTGTCTAAGTGAGTAACTGTTTAAAGTTTAAACATGAAGTATAATCTTTTAAATTCATGTTGTTTGATTAAAATGATGAAAATCAGGTTATTAGAACAATCTAGGATTAAAAATGATTATGTTAATGTTTTTGCTTTCTAACTTGTAGTTAAACACTTATTAATTTTTGATATATTTGATGAAGAATCTAATACATTTGCCTTGTTTTGTGTTTGTTTGTGTGTTTTAACAGATGGAGAATCTCAAATTTGAACCTAAGCATAATCTGGTAGCATGCTTAGATGAATCACTGCCTGAGACAGAAGGCTATAGAGATATGATTCAGTTTATCAAGAGGACGAAGTATGTATATGCTATATGTGCCAAACCGGTCATATATGCAAGGCTGATTAAGAGTTTCTGGAGATCAGCAGAGGTTGTGAGGAATGAGAATGGTGATGTTATTATTAGAGGACATATCACAAGGGATTGGGTACTGAATGTGACTGAAGATGCTATTAGACAAGCTCTGAGGATAGATGAGGATGAGGTTGGCATGTTAGATGAGCTGACTATGGAAGAATGCAAAACTTGCTTTGTGAACATGGGACATCCACCTGTGTTTCCAAAGTCACAGTTTTTCAGAGCTAAATTGGGGAAGAAGTATAAGCTGCTGTGTTATGTTGTGCAGCAATGCATGTCTAGAAGGAGTGCGGGGTTTGATAACTTTCCTTCAGACATTGCATCACCAATAGTAGCAATTGCAGAGAACAAACCATTCAACATGTCGCGATGGATAATGAATGGGTTTGTGTTTAATTTGGTGAAGGGTAAGAGGTTCAAATTTTTGATGTACCCAAGGTTTCTGCAATTGATGATAAACATTGCATATCCCATTATCAGAAGTGAAGGTTATGCAGGAGGCATATTATATACTGAGGACATGAACGATCTCTCTTACCGAAAGATGAGTATCGGGAATGTGCCTGATATTGATTTGTTTGACTATATGAGAGATATAGTCAACAATGAAGAAGAAGTAGATGGAGTGTACTATCACATATCTCATGGAGAGATTGTGAATCCGTTAGAACTGATTGATGAAGAGATTAATGATGATAGTAATGATAGCAGTGATGGTGATGATGGTAATGATGATGATGGTAATGATGATGGTGGTAATGATGCTGAATCTGAATCTAATTCAGAGGAGGTTGAACCAACAAAGACTGAGATAGAGGTTGTTGAGCCTATGATTGTAGAAGAACCTGCTGAGGTTGCTTCTGTGATTGAAGAAGTTGTTTCTGAGATTTCAAAGGATGTTACAAGAGAATATGACTAACAAGAATAGGCAACTCTTTTGCAAATGACCTAGGTGATGGTATTTATAGTCTATACCATTCACCTTACAAAGTAACCTAAAAGCGTGCAGTTAAGCACAAATGCGCATTTAAGCACGAAACGATTACACAAATATTCTAAGACAAATACAATTAATGAACGTCTTCACCCGTGCTTGCTCGTGATGATGCTCGATATCTTCACTCGCTTATATTTGGAAAGTGACATCTTCAAATAACCCCAACAAGATGAGCATGGGAAATATAGAATACGTTGCATTATTCGACTATATGCGAGATATAGCGAATCATGAAGAAGACATAAATATAGAATATCATCATATTGCTCAAGGTGAAATGTTTGATCCTTTGAAGATTGTGGATGATATTCCTGACGCATTGAAGTCTGATGATAGTAATGAAGATGAGGATGAATATGAAAATGATGAGTCAAGTAGTGATGATACTGATGATGATAGTGAATCAAGCAGTGATTCAGATGATGACGGTGGTAATAATGAAGGAGATGAAGTTGTACATGAATCTGATTCAAATGAAGAAGAAGTTATGGCTGAGAATATTTCTGTTGATGAACAGTTTGAGGATACTATGAAAGATGTGACTGTGCCAGAAGTTGTAGTTGAAGATGTATTTGAACCTATTGATGTGTTACAAATTGCTCGAGAGGTAGTTGCTACTAAAGCAGAATCTAAGGTACAGTCAGATAAGGAAGCCGAGGTTGTATTACCCATATCTGATCCAGTCAATGCTCCTAGTGCATCAATCCCAGCTGCAACACAACAGTCTGAACAACCCAAGGAGTGTTCATCGAAGTTCGGTCCAGATGTTGATACAGATTTGAGTGAAAAAGATAATGAGGTTTTTCATTTGAAAAGGATGATTGCAAAGCTACTCGATAAGAATGAGAAGCTTAAGGCTTCAAACGAAAGGAAGAAGAAAAGACTTGCTGAATACTGGGAAACTCATCAAAGAAATACGAAGATCTTCAAAGAGCTAGATGAAGAGTATGAGAAGCTAAAAGAGGATCATGAAGAGCTTCAAGCAGAATGAATACATTAAGAGCTGAAAAATAGGTACTGGAAAAATGGTTAGCTGAAAACGAGACCGAGTCTCCTGAATCAGATATGGAATTTAAACCTGATGTTGATGTTGGAGTGTCTGAGACTCCTAGGAACATTTCAGTTCACTATACTCGATCAAGAAGATCAACTGCCGTGACTGAACCAACTGACGCATCTATCCCTATTCCCGATGAAGCTGTTGTTGAAGAAGGTCTATTTGAAAAAGCTGAGGGAAAACGTAAATTGGATGATGTGCCTGAAATCACTGAGGAAGATACTTTGAAAAAGAAGGCAAGAATCGAGGTGATTGTTCAGGATGAGCCGATTCGAACTGAAACAGTTAAGGAGATTGAAATTGTTGCTACTTCTAATGAAGCTGGTCCTTCTATTATTGAACATGAAGTTGCATTAGTTGATGATATTCCAATGGATTTAGATGCCAGATTTGCATTTCTCGAACAAATGAAGTATAACCCCGTTTATTTGAATAGACTCACTGTTAGTCAAATAAACGAGGAATATGAAAAATGCATTACATCTCAAGACTGTGTGGAAGGTGATGCAAAAGAGTTTGTAGTGGAACCGGACGAGTGGATACCTTTACAAGAAAGTTTAAATGTTGATGATCTTCCACCAGAAGAACTTTATCATCAAAATCCTGAGGATATGACTACCAGTGATATGAGATCGTGGTTGTAGTCAAGAAATTATCCGTACAAAAGCTTAAAGAGAATAAATGGTATATGTGACGTATATGATTGTGCCTGATGAGACAAAGGATGTGAAAATCATTGCGTGGAAATATGATGAAATATTTGACGCTTTCTTGATCAAGAGAATAAATGGTATATGTGACGTATATGATTACTATTCGAGCATCTTTAAGTTGCCGGTTCAAGACCTTAAACAGCTTCACAAACTGCGTTTGATCAATCATACAAAGGATGAAAGGGGAGAAAAATTGGTAATGCTTCTTGATGCTGGCATAAGTCGAATGCCACAATTCTTGCAAGTTCGTGGACAACAAGAAGATAGTGTGTATCTTCAGAAGAAGAAGAAGAAACAGAAAAAGATCATCATGCGAGATATGTATCTGGAAGAGTTCTGTGATGAATATTTTGATAAAGTGACGGATCCAGGCTTAAAGGTATTTGATGGCTCGCAGAAAACCAAGCCGATTCTTAAATTCTTTTATCACGAGGATACATTTGAGTTGAAGCTGGTTCGTTACTAGGATGATTGGGATCATGATATGATTACACTCTTCTACACCTTTGAGCTGAAATTGTTACATCCATTATATATCGATCATCTAAGAAGTCACAAGATGGAGAAACTAAAGAATCAATTAGCTGAGGCTGACCGAAAACTTTTTGAAATCATGATTGAAGTTATTGGTGCTGCTACTGAGAAAATTCGGCTGAGGAAAGCATTGATGTATGCCAATCTCGTGAAGATCGAAATCAATGAGATAGAGTTTATGCGGATAACATCCAAAGGAACACTGGAAGTACGTGCAAGAGGAGTGAAGAAACCTTATGAACTTTATGCTAATGTTGACCTTGCAGGTATTTCTTTGGATACGCTAAAACGGATGGCAACTTGTGATGTCCTCACCAACGAGTCTAAGCCGAAGCAAGCAAAGATAGCAGAAAAGTTTAAAGAATGCATTGCAGAAGCCATCAAAGAACAAGAAGATCATGTTGTGAAATCGTTGCTAGACGTCAAGAAAGAACGATAAGATTTTTGAATGACCAAGTTTGGTTCAAGTCAAGAAAAGATAAAGATGTTTTTGAACGAAGACCAAAGTTAAATCTTAGGGGGGGTTACTATTAAGGATTATTCCTTAGAAGATTTAATTTGTTCTTCGTCTGTGCAAAGTTTTTGTTTAGGGTAAATTTTGTATTTTCTCAAAAGTATTGATGCATAAATAGAATGTTGTGGGTGTGAGTGCATATAGAGAGAGAGATAGACGCATCAAGAGTGTGTGTTGATTGTACTCTTTCTCCTGCAACTATTCCATCATCAATACAAAAAGAATTATTAATTATGAATTCTGTGTTTATTGACTGTTGTAGTACATAGATCCGTGTTTGATTTGTAGCAGTAAACGATCAAATTGGACCTATCATTTTCACATAAAATCACAACATTAAACTATATAATCACACCAAAATCAAATTTGGTCAAAAAAATCAACTTTCGAAACATCAAAAATTTTAATATAAAACCACAACATTTACCTATATAATCACACCAAAAACCAATTTGATCAAAAATTCAACTTTCGAAAACATCACAAGTTTTCATATAAAACCACAACATTTACCTATATAATCACACAAAAAACAAATTTGATCAAAAAATAATTTATTTACATAAAACCACAACATTTACCTATATAATCACACAAAAAATAAATTTGATCAAAAAATCAACTTTCAAAAAACCAACAACTTTTCACATAAAACCACAACAGTTTACATATATTTAATCACATCAAACCAAACTTTGAAAAAAAAAATCAACTATTGGAAAAATCTAAAATTTTCACATAAAGAACAACATTTGCCTATATAATCACACCAAAAACAAATTTGATAAAAAAATCAACTTTTGAAAAAATAAAAAATTTTCACATAAAACCACAACATTTACCTATATAATCACACCAAAAACAAATTTGATAAAAAAATCAACTTTCAAACAATTAACAAATTTTCACATAAAACCACAACATTTTACATATATTTAATCACACCAAACCAAACTTTCATCATTAAATCAACTATTGAAAAAAGAAAAAAAATTCACATAAAATCACAACATTTACCTATATAATCACACCAAAATAAATCTGATAGAAAAATCAAAGTTTAAAAATATTAAAATTTTTCACATAAAATCACAACATTTACCTATATAATCACATCAAAAACAAATTGTATCAAAAAATCAACGTTTAAAGAAATCAAAAATTATCACATATAATCACAACATTAAACTATATAATCACACCAAAATCAAATTTGATCAAAAAATCACCTTTTGAAACATCAAAAATTTCCATATAAAACCACAACATTTACCTAAATAATCACACCAAAAATAAATTTGATCAAAAAATCAACTTTCGAAAACATCATAATTATTCATATAGAAAACCACAACATTTATCTATACAATCACACCAAAACCAAATTTGATCAAAAAATCAACTTTTTAAAAAATAAATTTTTTTACATAAAACCACAACATTTACCTAAATAATCACACCAAATATAAATTTGATCAAAAAATCAACTTTCAAAAAACCAACAAATTTTTACATAAACCACAACATTTTACATATATTAAATCACACCAAAACAAGCTTTCATCAAAAACTCAACTTTTGAAAAAATCAAAAATTTTACATTAAACCACAACATTTACCGATATAATCACACCAAAAAGAAATTTGATAAAAAATTCAACGTTTAAAGAAATAAAAAATTATCATATAAAATCACAACATTACCTAAATAATCACACCAAAAACAAATTTTATCAAAAAATCAACTTTCGAAACATCAAAAATTTTCATATAAAACCACGCATTACCTATATAATCGCACCAAAAACAAATTTGATCAAAAAATCAACTTTCGAAAACATCAAAAGTTTTCATATAAAACCACAACATTTACCTATATAATCACACCAAAAACAAATTAGATCAAAAAATCGACTTTTTAAAAAATAATTTTTTTTACATAAAACCACTCCATTTACCTATATAATCACACCAAAAACAAATATGATCAAAAAATCAACTTTCAAAAAACCAACAAATTTTCACATAAAGTCAAAACATTTAACATATATTTAATCACACCAACCCAAACCTTCATCAAAAAATCAACGTTTGAAAAATCAAATATTTTCCCATAAAATCACAACATTTACCTGTATAATCACACCAAAAACATATTTGAAAAAAAAATTAACGTTTAAAAAAATCAAAAAATTTCACATAAAATCACAACATTTACCTATATAATCACACCAAAAACAAATTTGATTAAAAAATCAACGTTTAAAGAGAACAAAAATTTTCACATAAAATCACAACATTAAACTATATAATCACACCAAAATCAAATTTGATCAAAAAATCAACTATTGAAAAAATAAAAAATTTTCACATAAAATCACAATATTTACCTATATAATAACACCAAAAACAAATTTGATAAAAAAAATCAACGTTTTAAAAAATCGTAAATTTTCACATAAAATCACAACATTTACTTATATAATCACACCAAAAACAAATTTGATCAAAAAATCAACTTTCAAAACATAAAAAAATTTCATATAAAACCACAACATTTACCTATATAATCACACGAAAAGTAAATCTGATCAAAAAATCAACTTTCGAAAACATCAAAAGTTTTTATATAAAACCGCAACATTTACCTATATAATCACACTAAAAACCAATTTGATCAAAAAATCAACATTTTAAAAAATAAATTTTTTTACATAAAACCACAACAATTACCTATATAATCACACCAAAAATAAAATTGATAAAAAAATCAACATTCAAACAATTAACAATTTTTCACATAAAACCAGAACATTTTACATATATTTAATCACACCAAACCAAACTTTCATAAAAAATCAACTTTTGAAAAAAATCAAAATTTTTCACATAAAACCACAATATTTACCTATATAATGAAACCAAAAACAAATTTGATCAAAAAATTAACTTTGAAAAAAATCAAAAAATTTCACATAAAGCACAACATTTGCCTATAAAATCACACCAAAAACAAATTTGATCAAAAAATCAACTTTTGAAATGTCACACCCCTTTTTACGCAGCGGATTAGTACAACTACTGGGGTCGGTGGTAACGGAAGTTGGTTACCATCGGATTATAGTCAAACAACCATTTCAAAAGTTACGGAAAGTTAAAACGTCATAATATTATTACAAACATTATTGTAAAGATCCTTTTTATGACATAGTTTTCCACTTTATAAAAGTGGTTATTTAAAAGTCGGTCCCAAAACAACATTTCCGTAGCATGGCGTTTGACACCAAAACCATTCCATTCCATAGTACACAACAAGTGCTTTAATCACCTGAAAAACATGTTAAAACGTTTATCAGTACAAGACTGGTGAGTTCACAGGTTTAGGATACGTAGTCCATAACAAAACCAATTATGATTGTACTAATAAGAGACAATATTTATCCAATCTTGTTGACTTAAATTTGCAAAGTTTAAGTCATATGAAACAACCATAAACCAGTAATCAATCCATGACATTTACCCTCCGACATTGCAATTATATAATCTCCCGTCGTCATTGACCGGAGCTACCGATACGGGAGTGGGCTGTCAGTACACCCGATAGATCTACCAATATAATCCAAGGACCCCTGTCACCGAGGCTAATGATTACGTTATTTTTGAGGGTTTTTCCCGCGAGAACATCTTGTAAACTTATGGTTTTTCATATAAATCAAAATATTTTCCATCTCTTACTTTAAATCATAATCATTTATATTTCACATGTTTTTCCCCCAAGTTTGAAATCAAAACGTATAGAAAATGAGGCCGTGAAACTCACCTTTGCTTTCTGTCAAGGTTTTGCTAGCACTTACGAGCCCAAAATTTATACTTTCCCAATCTACTAACACCCTATATATATATCCAAGGGTTCCCGTTACTAGTCGTACAATGGTCATCCAAGTTGTTCATCAACTTTAGACACTTTTTATGAAATGATTTAACATTTCGATTTAACGACACGTTGGTGACTTTGCTTATGACCCGTTTCCAAATAATATTTATATAAGTCATCTCTTTATATAAATATATTTCAAACAATATTTATATGAGTGATCTCTTCATATAAATATATCTTAAAGACAATCATTGGTCTTTAAACATTTGCAAAACTTTACATATATGATTTATCATATATAATTCTTGGTTTCGCTTTCATAAAATTCACACTTTTATTATTTACTAGTAGGGACCCGCGCGATGCAGCGGGGTCGAGATTTACGGTGACAATTGTTTATAGCATGAGCCTAGGTTATGGGCGCAACATGTGTAAAGTAATTAATAACTGAAGATGACAATTGTCGACGATAATATTAAAACAACCATAAGTTGAATACGTAAACATTCAAATCTTAACATTCAAGCTGAAAAAAATAATCCGTTGTGAGCTCATGAAGATGTGACAGAAATTAATCGTACTTCCTACACATCTCTTCGATAAGATCCATATTTTCCCACCACCAAGTATCATCCAGAGGAAGCTCAGGGATTTCCGGTTTTTCTTTGCCTTTGCCTTTTACATCCTTTTGTTGTTGGATATTGACGGGATTCTCCTCATTGACTGTAACCTCATTCGTTGGAGCTGGAGCAACGTTGGTCACTGAAATTTCAATGTTTAGTTTGTTGACATAAGTTTTCAATAAACACATGTGTTATTTGTTGCTTAAATATAAAGAATACCTGGCACATCATTCAAATTAAAATTAGTCTGGTCCATATTAGATTTTTGAATTCTGAAATAACAAAATGTAAATAAGTTTGTAAGAACATTATAATAATAGTTTGAAAAAAATGCAAATATATCTAATGAAATATTCCTAATTCATTATTCATATGAAAACATATTCCTAAGTTATATCACACATACATTTCACCTATCATGCAAAACCTTCCGATACACGACATTTGAGGTGTACACTCCGTTTCGTTTGAAATCTCTTGCAGGGTGTACCAAAACCTTTGTATTCCCCCGTGATATTCCTCTTGATAACGCCACATAAAGCTGCCCGTGAGAAAAAACAGAATCCGGAAGATAAACTCTAACATGAGGGATTGTTTGACCTTGAGCTTTATTGATGGATATATGTTTACAACGGTACACCGTTGTAAACAAAGTTATATGGATCATCTGCTATGTTCATGTCTCGCACCGGTGGTTGATCGTCCGATATAATTAGTGAAACCTCAGCATCATTTGAAATCTGTTTTCCTTTATCTTTACGTGCAACATACAATCTTCTATCCCGCTCCCCTATTTGATTGGTCGAGCTATTAAGGTGTAAGACTCCTAAAGGAATCCTTTCACACGACTGATTAGTCGAACGTGATACAAGAGGCGCGCGTTGAGAGACACCGACGCTGGCGTCGTTTGCCACTTTCTTGTTCTCTTTGTCTAAATATCGTTGTCTTTGATACTCTTTTCTCTTGCGACCTCGTGAGGTAGATGGAGTTGAGGAGGAAACGACATTATTATCCATTGGTTGCCCGTTGGTCATATTAAAATTAAGAATACCTTTTAGGACGAAAAACTACGTTGTCAGTAAGGTTACATAGTAGATTTACCAATACATATATTTGTAGGTAATAAAATTAACTAAGATATCTATGTGATCGAACAAACTTGGAACAGATTTAAAGTAAAGTAATCTATTACAATTTATGTATGGCAGACATAATCAAAAAAACAAAGCAAAGATTATATTTGGGTCATATCCATCAAAACATGTATAGTACGAAGTATCTTGGTTTCGTTGTCTTTAATTAATCAGAATTGTGATTTTTTTTCGCCATCTAAGTTTCATGGTGTATATTGATCTTTATAGTTTGTTGTTAGTTTTTTGTTTATAAGATTTATATGTAACTTTGTATGAAAAGCAACATAATATATAACGTATAAATAGTAACAAAAGAATATATTATTTTATATTATTTTTTATGTCTACCGTGTGAGTTCTGTTGAATGTATGATCATGTGACTAAATCGCTGGTACTTATTTTTATGTTTCATTCTGCAATGCTCTTATTGATTGTCTAATTATATTCAAGTCAGTCAACGACTAAATATTATCGCGATTGTGAACATCGATGTTTTGTTCGATCAATTTGGTTTCTGATGCAAAAGGAAAGAGTTCAATAAATAAACTTATATAAATGCGTAACAAATGTTGGTAACAAACTACATAAACTAAAAGAACAAATTATTCTCTGAAATAGAACGAGCCTCCGACATGTTTGGTTCAACGACAACCTTAGTGAACTTAGTTGACCGTAAAATATTCCCTATAAGTGAAAAATGAGATGTGTAAGTTATAGAGAACGACATGGACCGAAAAATATATGTGAATCTTTGAATATTTAAAAAGTTCGGAGGCTAACATACCCTCCGGCAAACGAATTAACATGACCCGAGATACAAAGACAATTGCTTTTTCTATGATGGCACGAAATGTGTTAACCATATGAATCTCCGGCGGGTCGTATAAAGACAATTGTATACATCCACCACTGCTAAATCATATATTACATTAGGAACAAAATATATTGTATGAATAAAGGATTTAAATTTATATAGTATAGATACTTCAAATGTCTTACGTATTATCTTTAAGAAACATTCGACTCTCTCCACATAGCCGTACTCCTTTGACAATCTTCCCAACAACATCTAAAACCATAAATGCTCTTTTATATTTTGTAAAAAAAATTATGTAGCATGGGCTCAAAAGTTATCTTTATTAAAGAAAAAATTATACGTACCATATATTCTTTTAACCCCACTACTGTTCTCCAAAAGAAATTTAATGTTAGGCACTAATGGAAACACGCGTAACCCTTTTGGATGATGAGTTGAGAACCGTATAAGTTTAGTACGCTCATTAAAATTAACCTTGAAGTCACTCCAAACCAATAGGTAGTTTTTGTATTTGGGCCACTCCTTGAATTCGAACCTCTCCCTTCGAAAACGATTTAGAACAAACATGTTTCCAACCAGATCCATGTCTTTGTACGTTTGCATGAAATCTTTCGAGATAAAACCGACGACCCTTTGTCTCTAAAAAAACGAATCTATTGTTGGTAAAAATCATGCACGTAATGTTATTTTATAACTTTATAAGAGTAAGCAATGGATCTTACGTGTTGGTCAAGAAAAACTATCAAAATTTTGTCCCCAGACGCGCTTAGCAATACGAAGTCGACCCAAACAAAGGACAAAGTATACCAAACGCACTCTTGCGTGACCGACGTAAAGTCATCAACAATGATATGCGAATCCATGACCAATGATACCTTCAGTATTAACACCAAACAAAAACCTTTACAATCTGGTCTTTAAAGAAACATAAGTTTAAAAAAGTTGGCACAAATATTAAAAGTTTGCATTAAATTAACTTTAAGTAATATAAATAGTCCAAAAGAAGTAAAATATATATTTTTTTAATTCTATAGTATAGCTACTGGTAATGAGCGTGTATAATTTATTTATACCAAAAGACAAAGACATAAACATGACGAAATCTAGGTTAAAAGTCATTTCCATCACATAGCAAAACAGAATAAAAAATAAACATTCAAAAAAACCTTCAAACAAACGTAAAAAAAGATATGATCTATCGTCTTACATAAACATAAAAAACACCAAAAAATTCATACCAACATTACAATACTGGATTTATCATCTTGTTGAAATAAATGAAAGACATAACATTAAAAAACACATGAAAAAATATGATTTCAGGTACTAAAAATCCGGCGACATAAGAGTCTCGGTATAAACAGCTCCTTGTATACTGCTCTCCGAAAACACTGGATGGTAACACTCTATGCCATTCTTAGTAGTATCTATTTCAAAAACAGTTCCAGATCTGCTTACCACAAGAAACTTGCCTGTACTAACGACGTACGTAATGGTGCGACCAAAAAGTGACGGTGGAAGAATGTTTTGGCGAACCCATATTTTCGTCCAGTTTTCACCGTCCATCCTCCACAAGTGAAGAGACCAATTAGGTAAACTATTAGCAACAAACATGTGAAGCTGGTTACGAACCACAACTAAACTCCCATCGCCGTCGTGTTTTGTGGTTGCTGGTTTTGGCTTAGACTTTAACTCATCGGAATCCACGTGAAAACCAAATAAGTAATTTCCCATACCAGCAGCATCCACTTTAACAATAAAATAAACAACTCCTTGGAAGAAAGTTCCGTTAGACCAAGACATTTTGTAGTTATGGTACTTTCGTTCGTCGACGAACCCCATCTTGCGCCATGAGTCACACCTAGATGAATATTTGTAAAGCTTCATCGAGCCATTTCTGCGTTTTGCATGTAGAAGCATGTACTCATTCGAAGGAGAAACATACAAACCGACAGCATCTGTTTTTTGTTTGAATCTACCTCGACTTAGAGTGCTGGAAACGAATTTAGTTGCGTGGGTTAATGGGTTCCAGAGGATCATTTTTTGGGTTCCGCGAAAAGAAAGGCATACAAGACCATCGAAGCTTGTTAGGACGCGAACATCATACCAATAAGTATTTGTTGGTAGTGGAATTAGGGTTTTTGGCAAATAATCAGATGGATCAAAAGTAACGGGAAAGACAGACGACTGAAACAGAGCAACAGAAAAAAACATTTGTTTATAGGAAGTGGAGATGTGACGACAATGCCGTAAGATAAAATTTTTAGAACTTAACAATGACAACCATTGCTTAGACACGGTCCTATATACACCGATACACTTTGCAGGAAGTCTTACTAATATCTCAGAAGATAGTATGTCTGTAGGAAGATCATCGATTGAAGTAGTACGACGAGCATTGACATTAATCCGTACTATCTTAGTTGATGGATTCATAACGATGAAGGTCGGTTGTAGCTGGAAGACAAATCGGTAATGAGTTTAAATAAAATGAATTGCTAGAATAAGGTAAGAATCTATATATCTTTACTATATTCAATAATTAAAATTTTTTTAGTTAATGGATGCATATTGACGATATATAACTTGAAGACAAAATAATGACTTTAATCAATATATGGGTCTGAATTAAAAAAATTGGGCTTTTTATAAGGTTTTTTTTTATAAAATTATGATTTTTAAAAGAAATTATTATAAAATTTTGAATTAAAAACCCGGATGGGTTAGGGGATAGAAAACGGGTCGGGTATTTTTAACCCGGTAGAACAATGGGCCTTATATATAGTCGCATCCTTTTTCTCTCAAACCCTAATCCACAACTCGTCGCCTCTTTTTCTCTCCGGTTCAAACCCTACCTTCTTTTCCGACAACCCCTAATCGTCTCCTTTTACTTTGCCGGCTTGATCTTTGGCCATCGGATCCGTATTATCCGGTGGGAGATCTAACAGTTTGTTGTTTGTCGGTGTTTCGAACAAACCCTAGTTTGTTTGTCGTTGTTTCGAAGGTTTACTGATGCATCTTTCAACACACACGGTGACGATTAAATGGTAAGTGTATGAAGGTAAAACGATTAGCAACCTCTATTGTTGATTTTTTATACGTTTTGGTTGTTTCTACATTGTTGTGTTTATTAACAGTAACATCTTTAAATTTTAGCTCAGATTTGTTGTTTGGCTAAAGGTATTAGTTGCTTTTTTAAAGGTTTTAAGCGAAACTGTTTATGTTGTTTTGATAGGGATGAATGAAACTGAATGCCTATGTTATTGGTTAAATATTAGCAAGTGGTTTTGTTTTAAATGCATTATAAGTTATCTGATATGTGAAGATTAAGTCTGATATGTGAAGATTATATACGATGATTAGCAAAAAATGTTAACTACTGTTAGAATATATAGTTTTTATCAATTTTGGTTGGTTTGTAAGCTTGATAGGTATGGAACACAACTAAATGGTGTATTTGGTACATGTATATTAGTTTATGTTATAGTATTAATTAGCATGTCTAATATTTGCTTTTAACTATAGTTGATAGTTGAGAGTTGCGATTATTTTTGTGTTTATTTCAATAGATACATCTGTTTAAGCATAAAAAGTATTAAGTTTTAGTGTATATTTGTTGTTTGGCTTAATAATTTGTGTGTTTTTTATAAAGAATTTAAACAGTTTGGAAACAGAAATGTAAGTCATATCTGCTCTGTTTTATAGGGTAATAAATAGTCATTTAAAAGTGATGTCAAAATATGTGCTAACTGTTATTACAATATAGTGTAGATCTTTTCAATATATGTGCTTATTTTTAATTATTTCATCTGGATTAGGGTTCATATGGGTTTTTGTGGGTTTGATTCAACATTCAATTTGTAGTTATGCTATATATGTGTAATTGTTTTGGTTTTTTAAGCATTAAAAATTGTGTTTAATTGCTTTTAAGTTATGCAAACTTATCTAATGTTTTGAAAAGTTTGTTATCTATGTTTAATGATCAATAGCATACAATTAGCAGTCAATGTAAGAGCCTTTGTTAATATTATTGCTGTTTGGATAAGTAAATCATAATTAAGTTGTATGATTCTGAATTATTATTTAAGTTTCATCATGTAGATTATGCTTTTAAATATATTGATTAACTTATTTATTTTGTAATGTGGAACTTGTAGGTATTTCGAAGGTTTACTGATGCATCTTTCAACACACACGGTGACGATTAAATGGTAAGTGTATGAAGGTAAAACGATTAGCAACCTCTATTGTTGATTTTTTATACGTTTTGGTTGTTTCTACATTGTTGTGTTTATTAGCAGTAACATCTTTAAATTTTAGCTCAGATTTGTTGTTTGGCTAAAGGTATTAGTTGCTTTTTTTAAAAGTTTTAAGCGAAACTGTTTATGTTGTTTTGATAGGGATGAATGAAACTGAATGCCTATGTTATTGGTTAAATATTAGCATAGCAAGTGGTTTTGTTTTAAATGCATTATAAGTTATCTGTCATGTGAAGATTAAGTCTGATATGTGAAGATTATATACGATGATTAGCAAAAAATGTTAACTACTGTTAGAATATATAGTTTTTATCAATTTTGGTTGGTTTGTAAGCTTGATAGGCATGGAACACAACTAAATGGTGTATTTGGTACATGTATATTAGTTTATGTTATAGTATTAATTAGCATGTCTAATATTTGCTTTTAACTATAGTTGATAGTTGAGAGTTGCGATTATTTTTGTGTTTATTTCAATAGATACATCTGTTTAAGTATAAAAAGTATTAAGTTTTAGTGTATATTTGTTGTTTGGCTTAATAATTTGTGTGTTTTTTTATAAAGAATTTAAACAGTTTTGAAATAGAACTGTAAGTCATATCTGCTCTGTTTTATATGGTAATAAATAGTCATTTAAAAGTGATGTCAAAATATGTGCTAACTGTTATTACAATATAGTGTAGATCTTTTCAATATATGTGCTTATTTTTAATTATTTCATCTGGATTAGGGTTCATATGGGTTTTTGTGGGTTTGATTCAACATTCAATTTGTAGTTATGCTATATATGTGTAATTGTTTTGGTTTTTTAAGCATTGAAAAGTTGTGTTTAATTGCTTTTAAGTTATGCAAACTTATCTAATGTTTTGAAAAGTTTGTTATCTATGTTTAATGATCAATAGCATACAATTAGCATTCAATGTAAGAGCCTTTGTTAATTTTATTGCTGTTTGGATAAGTAAATCTTAATTAAGTTGTATGATTCTGAATTATTATTTAAATTTCATCATGTAGATTATGCTTTTAAATATATTGATTAACTTATTTATTTTGTAATGTGGAACTTGTAGGTATTTTGATGATTTCAATATATCTGATTCACTCTCGGACATTACTTTCATGAATTATCTTCTGATGAAGTAAGGTACTTTTTCTTTATTTTCATATTTTACTCTTGAGTAAAATTTTATTTAGAATCTAACTTCATAAGCTTAATTTTTTGTTCTATTTTGCGAGACACGCATTAAAAGTTTGACTTTCGAAGATGCTTCTTCAACAATACCTTGGTAAGTTAGATTATAGTTGTTTAATTATTTGTCAACTCAAAGCATGTTACATCATTGTTATTGGTCTATGTTGTTTGCTCAAGTGTTTAACTGCTTTAGTTAAGTGTATATATTGTTAAACTCAAAGCTGTGTTTGTTTCTGTGTCAAGCTGTTTAATTATTTGTCAACTCAAAATGATGCTGTTTTTGATTTCTGGTTGTTGAATAACAAGCAGCTTTTGTGAAAGTTTTTATGTAGATCCATAAATGAACATTTTGTTTTAGTAACTTTTAGCATATTATTACAGAATGATAATTTTTTGTTCTATTTTGCGAGTCACGCATAAAAAGTTTGACTTTCGAAGATGCTTCTTCAACAATACCTTGGTAAGTTAGATTATAGTTGTTTAATTATTTGTCAACTCAAAGCATGTTACATCATTGTTATTGGTCATTGTTGTTTGCTCAAGTGTTTAACTGCTTTAGTTAAGTGTTCATATTGTTAAACTCAAAGCTGTGTTTGTTTCTGTGTCAAGCTGTTTAATTATTTGTCAACTCAAAATGATGCTGTTTTTTATTTCTGGTTGTTGAATAACAAGCAGCTTTTGTGAAATTTTTTATGTAGATCCATAAATGAACATTTTGTTTTAGTAACTTTTAGCATATTATTACTGAATGATAATTTTTTGTTCTATTTTGCGAGACACGCATTAAAAGTTTGACTTTCGAAGATGCTTCTTCAACAATATACCTTGGTAAGTTATATTATAGTTGAGTCAATTCAAAAAAGTTTTAAATACTAATGACCTTTATTTGTGTGTTGTGTGTTCTAATATTTTTGTTTAATATTGTTGTAGGGTCCCTTAACCAGTGAGCTTCCTATTGTTCTCGGGAATCAACTGCCCACTGGTTTAAGGCATGAATTATCAATCTGCATTAAACTGGCCACTGGTGTACAACATTATAAAAGAACAGAATAAACTTACAACGTGGTGTAAGGCATTAAACTTATGAAACAGCGCTGTAAGTCATCTATAAACCTTTGACCAGTAGCAAGTACCTTCACCAGTGAGTTTCCGATAGGAATCGGGAATCAACTGCCCACTGATGTTAAAACTTGGACTATAGGCGAGGTTCTTTTAGCTAGTATATTTCATTTTTAATTTTCATTTTGTTTGTTTTATATGAAGATTGACTACTTGTCTTAAACTTAAATACATTATTTTTGTCTTACATGTAACTTGTTTTTATGATATTTTTGTAAATGAAATCAATCATACGAAGTGTCTAACTCCCTAGATGTGCTTGTCCAACCTTCAGTAGAGAGGTTTTGGAATCTGGCCTCCATCTAGGCTTCGTTGACATTGATTGTGATTGATTTTTAATTGTGCGGATACGTTGGATCATTAACGATGGGGCGTAATAGTTTGATAATGTTTATGTGTTTTAAAGTGTTTGCTTAAGATTTTAAGATGTTGATATGAAATTTCTTCGAAATAGATTATTTGTAGGGTTTTATATTTGTTTAAGCTGTTACAGTTTTTTAAAAGTTAGATAAAATCTTAAAGACTTTTTTCAGAGATACTTTGGTATATTGTTAAGACTGCTTAGTTTTTTTAACATGTATGATAAATATATGTTTTGGTAAATTTTAACATGTTGAAAGATTTTGGTTGAGATTGGTGTTAGCTTTAACACTTAATTATGTTGTTTGTTGCTGTGTTTGTTTCTGTGTCAAGCTGTTTAATTATTTGTCAACTCAAAGCATGTTACATCATTGTTATTGGTCTATGTTGTTTGCTCAAGTGTTTAACTGCTTTAGTTAAGTGTATATGTATACATTGTTAAACTCAAAGCTGTGTTTGTTTCTGTGTCAAGCTGTTTAATTATTTGTCATCTCAAAATGATGCTGTTTTTTTATTTCTGGTTGTTGAATAACAAGCAGCTTTTGTGAATTTTTTTATGTAGATCCATAAATGAACATTTTGTTTTAGTAACTTTTACCAGATTATTACTGAATGATAAGTTTATTATTATACAAATATTCAGTTAAATTGGATAATAGATTTATTAATAATATGCTACTATAAAGGATAATATAAGAAAGAAACTATTTGTCAGCTTAAAGTAGATTACAACAGTTTTATTGATCTAACGTGCTATACTGCTTTAGATTTTATTTTATTTGTTTAGATTCGTTGTTTAACTTTTGAAGTTTTTTATTAGTGGTTGTTGAATGGTGCTGCATATTGTATAATTGCTATTGATATGATTTTGGGTGAGATTGTTTGTTTAGTATATAGATAGATTAGATATGTTATGCTGATGATATTAACTTTTGTTGAAATAGATTTTTCTAGGTTTTGATATTTGGTAGGTGTTTATATTGTTTTTGGCATTGAAATTGTTAATTAATACAAGTATGTATAATCTGATATCGTTTAGCTGGTTTTTGGACGTGGTATATCCGATAATTGTTTCATGAAAGTCAGAGTTATTACCAAAATACTCCTGCTAATGTGATTAGGATGATGGATACTTAATTAGTTAATTTACACAGTATAAGAAACAATGTATACTCTTTCTTGAATCAACTAAATTCTTATGTTATGCATTTAATAAATAAAAAAACCTACAAGTAGCTAAAAGCAATTGTAGTTGCAATATTAAGCATAAAAACAATATAATTATCATCTGTAAACTAAATATAACAAAAAACATGTAACAAAATTGTTATTTTTAATCTTAAAAACAATACTTACCTGTTTGAGAAGTTGAAATCTTTGTGAAAGCACTTGAACAATTTACTGGGTAATCAAGCAAACCTGCTAATCAGTATAAAAACAGAGTGAAAAACTGTTTGCAGCCTAAAAATGAAAACATGAACTTCTAATCATATCTGAACCTTGTCTTCGTTTAATCAAGCAAAACTCCTGTTCAGTGAATACGATTAGTGTTAGGAGCTTGTAAAATTAGGTTAAAAATATATATTAGTGTTCACTGAAATTGTAAACGTACCTGTGTTTGTGTGACTTGCTATTATGAAATAAGAAATGCAATGCTAAACTATATATATAAAATTAAAAAACTACTGTCTATCCCTAAAATTCTGCATTACAGTTTTACATATAATTTAGGTATTATCTTGAAAATGTTCTATTTTTATGAATTCTTAAAGTGCAAAACTAAACCATTTAAAAAAACATAGTTGCTGTGTCCCTAAAAAGCTGCAAAACTGGTACCTTACTAACCGATTATTAATAATTATTATTAACAGTTTTTGTCAACTGATTATTAATAGATATATTCTTTGTTTAAATCTTTTTAATAGATTATTAATGTCATATTAATTTTTAATTATTAACATATATCGTTTTTTAAGTCCTAATATGATTTAAACATTGGATTTATGGCTATTTTACTTTTTATATTTTAGTGACTAAAAACCGATTAAAATTATATGTTTTTTATTGCTGATGTGTTATTATGAAATATTAAAATTATGTTTTTTAAAAATACATTTGTTTGTGTCTAATTGGATTCACATTTTTATTTTTGAGAGTAATAAAAATAGTTAAAAGTTTATTATATTTTAAATAAAAACTTTTTATGAAATATGAAAGTACAAAGCTAAACCACTTAAAAAAACACAAGTTGTATATCCCAAAAAAACTGCAAACACTTGCTTAATAAACGTTTATTAATATTTTCTATTAACAGTTTTTTCCAAAGGATAATTTTACAGAATTTTACATTTTTTAATATACATTTTTTCTCCACAGAATTTTACATATAATTTAGGTTTTATCTTGAAAATGTTATTAATTATTAAATATTCACATATGTCGTTTTTTAATTCCTATACTACTTGATTATTTTTTAACTAAAAATTGTTTAATCTAATATGATATATACATTGTATTTATGCCTATTTTACTTTTAGTGTCTTAAAAACTGCTAAAATGTTTATGTATTGTTTGCTGATGTGCTATTATCCAATCTGAAATATTAAAATTTTAGCTCAATACACGATATATTACTTGCTTAAGTTTTTTGATTAAAAAATGTCAAATCTAATATGAGTTGAGAAATGCAAAGCTAGACTATCTTTTATAAGTTTAAAAAGGTGATGTCTATCCCTAAAATTCTGCAAGCAAGTAGAGTCAAATCTGATTATATGTTTATTAAATATACAGTTTTTTCTCAACAGAATTTTACATATAATTTAGGTTGTTTTAGTTGAAATGATAATTATTTATTCACATATGTCGTCTTTTAATTCCTATACTACTTGATTATTTTTTTTTACTTTTAGTGTATAACAATTGCTTAAATGTTTATGTTTTTGTTTGCTGATGTGCTATTATTATCCAATCTGAAAATATTAAAATTAAACATACATTAGTTTGTGATGTGCTATTTACGAAATATGAAAGTGCAAAGCTAAAATATTGTAGTTTTTTGAGTATTAAGTATTAAAGTTATATGTTTTATTGTAAACATACATTTGTTTGTGTCTAATTGGATTCACATTTCCTTTTTCCAGAGTAATGTGTCTTATCTATACTATATAAGATAATGAACTTATATTTTCATCTATACTTATGTTGATTGATATTATTATTTTTAATTGATTTTGTATTATTAAATAGTTGTTAGAAATATTATATTTTACTCGAACATAAAAAGTTTTCTGTTGGGAACTATAAATTCATTTATTCATGAAACAAAAGCCACATTTTTTATTCATTCATAGAAGCTGAAAAACAAATAAAAAGATTAAACTTACGAAATAAAACATGTTAAGGAAACAACTTATTCTAGAAAACAAATCTAAAACGAATTTTAAGATATAGAGCATCAAACTAAATGAGGCCTAGTTCGCTTTTGAATCGAAACTCTTGGGATCTTTAGTGGACTTTTCTTCTTTGTATAGGCCTTGAAAAGATTTTTTTCTTCTTCATCTGAACCATCAAGCTCTATAACTTCACTCCAGTTCCACTCCTCGTCAAGCCTTTTGACCCTTTTCATTCTGTTCTTATAGATCTTATCTTGTTGTTCAAAAATCTGATCCTGTAATGTATTAATTTTTATGTTACCTGTTATGAAAACATTTATAGAAATATAATAAATTGTAATTGTGGAGTTACCTCTTTACTCCATTCTCGTTCAAGATCGGACTTGTATGGACTAAACATTAATCCATGGTTGATAATCTCAACACTACTATCAGAATCAGCCTGCATAATTATATTTTTATTAAATAATAATAAAGATGTATAAATATTTAAAAACGAACCTTTGAAGCATCTTTTTCTGGTGGGTTTAATTCGCAAGAATCAATGAGTATTTCTGTTTTTCTAGTATTAAAAACAACCTCCTGCATAAGTAATATTTTTATTAAGAACATGTAGCAGATTACAAACATTTGTTTAAAAACGAAATGAAAATGATAGAGTTAAACATAGGAACCTTTGAAGTTTTGACTTTTTCTGATTTCATATCATCATAAATCACTTCCTGCATAATAAGACTGTTAATGAGAATTTGTTTAAAAAGGAAATGAAGATGATAGAGTTAAACATAGGAACCTTTGAAGTTTTGACTTTTTCTGAGTTCAAATCATCATAAATCACTTCCTGCATAATAAGACTGTTAATAAGAACAAGTAAATATAAATAAAAAATAGATATATTATCGTATAAATGAATAATCGAACCTGAATTGATTGGTGTTTCATCTTATTGGAGATTGGTTCCGTGTCTAATTATTGTATTTCAAGTATGCAAAAACAAATGAACTGTTTCTTAGTCTATTTATAGTGTGATTCAGCTAGGGTTTATTTGTATTCAGCTTTTGTTTTTCCCGCTTGGTTTGCATTTCAAATAAAAAAATACCCTAAATTTTCGATTCAAATTGAACTGTTTCTTAGTCAAACTGATTTGTTAATAAAGAGTTATTATAAATTTGAATATTATTGAGTTTAGTTAAACTGAATTCTTAATAAATAGTTATTATAAATGCACATATTATAGTTAGTTATTATCATGCTAGAAATTGGTTTTAATCAATTCTGTTGTTATTGAATATTATGTTACATGTGTGGTAATAAAAGTCTGGACAACTTGTACATCATATGGTGCATTTCTACTGTTGCACATTTGAGCTGGAAATTTATCATACAATCGGTTAATTTTGAAGTTGCACCATTTGGTACATTTCTAATCTCATAACCTCCAGAAAAAAAGTTGCAATGGGCTTTTAAATATATTATAACTAAAAACTACATTTTTAGTCAAACTAAATTCTTAATAAATATATGTTGCAACTTTGTTATTTTTAAATTTTTTGTAACTTTTTGTTACATGGGTAGACGGATATATGTTTGCAACACAATGAACGGGTAAAAAAACGAATTTAAAAGTTATTTTGGATTACTTTCAAAACAGTCAACAGAATTTTAGTAGTTTTTTTATCTCATATATTGTTAGTTTTGACTGCAGACATATATTGCGCATAAAGTTGAAACATGCAACCAAATTGCCGGGTCGACGGTGGTATGTAGTTGACCACAGCAGTCACGGGTCAAACACAACTTTAAAGGTAACTTTACATTTATTAGTACCATTTGATCACTTATATTGTTAGTTTTAACAGCAGTATTGTTGCAATGATTGTAGTAAGGTTGGATTGGATGGATTTGGACAACTTTGTCTGTTAGCAGAAGAACAGATCATGCAGCAGAAGCAACGGATTTAGCAGCTAACATTAACGGATCGAGCATCAGCTGAAAGTGCAGGTACTGTTCCATTCTTTTCAACTATTGTTCGTGATCAAAGACCTTTAAATGGATGGACTGGCTAAAAATTGAAGGTCATGATTATGTTTTTTTGTATAATTTGGTTAGGTATTTACACACGGCGTTGTTTTATATAGATTGTTGCAGTGAATTTTACATTTATTTGTAGTAAGGATGAATCTGGACAACTTTGTCTAGCAGCAGCAGAGACCAAGCAGCTGCATAAACAGATTGAGCAGCAGCTGAAACTGCAGGTACGCTTCGATTCCTTTCAAATATTGTTTTTGATCAAAATTAATGAATGGGCTGGCTATAAACTGATCTTCACTCCTTGCCAGCCTGTTATGGTGCAAGTTAAATGCAAATGGGTTAAAGAAGGATAATGAGTGAAGATCTGCACCAGCCAAGGTCAACATACGTAGCGCAATCTGGTACGTACATTTGGTGGATCTGCTGTCATTTGCTAAAAAAAGTCGACTGTTTTAGATTGTAATTATTTTTTTTAAAAACTGGACTTTGCTTGAATTAAGTGTACTGTTTTGTAAATACATTTTTACAATCTGGACTGTATTTATATTTCTATAAAGCTGGACTGTATTTAAATTAGCTGCACTGGACTTTTTAGATTTCGTTGAAGTTTTTGTATTTTTATAAAAACTGGACTGTTATAGTTGTACTGTATTTAGTTGTTGATGTACATTCATGCTTTACTTACTTGTACTTATAAAAATATTTATCGGTTCTGGGAAAAACGAACACCATATTGTTTGTAAAATAACGTCGAATTATATGATATTATTTACGAATGCGTAATCAAAATTGACATTAAATTTGCAGCCTAAATGTTAAAAAAATACATATTTGCGGATTTAGGGGTGTTAGTAGGGGTTAAAATGTAAAAGCCTTATTTTTCGTTTTTATGGGCTAAAAGGTAACAAATTGAAAGTTGTCAAAAAGTCCAAAATACCCTTAAAATCCCGCGCGATGCAGCGTGTACAACCAATTTAAAAGGTATTTTGGGTTACTTTTAAAACAGTCAACAGGATTTTAGTAGTTTTTTTATCTCATATATTGTTATTTTAACTGCAGACATATATTTTTAGTGAAGTTGAAACATGCAACCGAATTGCCGGGTCGACGGTGGTATGTTTACCACAGCAGTCACGGGTCAAACACAACTTTAAAGGTAATTTTACAAACACTAAGGTGTTTTTGGGTTCTTTTCGCTTGTTGCAGTTAATTTTACATTTTTCAGTTTTTTAATTATTGTTGCAATGATTGTAGTAAGGATGGCTTGGATGGATCTGGACAACTTTGTCTGTCAGCAGAAGAACAGATCATGCAAAGCCAAGGATCAAACAGCTAATATTAACGCAGCAGAAGCAACGGATCAAGCAGCAGAAACATCAGCTGAAAGTGCAGGTACGGTTCCACTCCTTTCAAATATTTTTTTGTGATCAAAGACTTTTAAATGGATGGACTGGCTATAAATTGAAGGTCAGCATTATGTTTTTTTTTTAATTTGGTTAGGTATTTACGCATTGCATTGTTTTATATAGATTATTTTACAAGCAACAACTTGCCTTGGATGCTACAAAGGAGTATTGCATTTGGTAATATTTTTTAGATTTGTTGCAGTGAACTTTACATTATTTGTTTTTTAATGATTGTTTCAGTAAATTTTACATTTTTCTGTAGCAAGGATGGATCGGATGGATCCGGACAACTTTGTCTAGCAGCAGAAGAGACCAAGCAGCTGCATAAACAGCTGCAGGTACGCTTCGACTCCTTTCAAATATTTTTTTTATCAAAGACCTTATAATGAATGGGCTGGCTATAAACTGAAGGTCACTCTATAACAGCCTGTTATTGTTCGAAGAAGGATAATGAGTGAAGATTTGCACCAGCCAAGGTCAAGGTCAACGTACGTAGCAGCAAGGATGGTGCATCGCCTATATAAATTGAAGGTAAACCGTATGTTTGTTTTAATAATCTGGTCATGGGCTGGCTATAAACTGAAGGTCACTCTATGGCAGCCTGTTATTGTTCGAAGAAGGATAATGAGTGAAGATTTGCACCTGCCAAGGTCAAGGTCAACGTACGTAGCAGCAAGGATGGTGCATCGCCTATATAAACTGAAGGTAAACCGTATGTTTGTTTTAATAATCTGGTCGGGTATTTACACGCGGCGTTGTTGTATTATAAAGTTTATGTTTTGTATACACTATAATCCTCCTTAAGTGGCTTGTAGGGCTTAATAATACAAATTTTATTTATGAGCAGCAACTTGCCTCAGATGCTACAAAGGAGTATGGCGTTTGGTAATATTTGTTTTACCAATCGTATATTTATGAACTTAATTGCATGCACTCATTGTCTGAATTGTTGGAATTAGATAAAAAGACCCAGTTTTTGTGGATGGCGTGGACATTTAGCAAGCAGCAGCAGGCTTAACCTAAAGGTATGTTATGTAACATCATCATGTTGAGCTACAAAAATCATTAGCAGCAGCAAGCATGTGTTTCATTTGATCCAGTTGTTAATTGACATTATGGACTGTATGTTAAACTGGACTGTATGTTCAACCAGACTATAACTTTTATGACATTATGGACTGTATATTATGTTGTATGTTAAACTGGACTGTATGTTGGATCATGACATTATAACTCATGTTGGCTCAAGATTGTTTGCACTTAAATATGTCTTTTTTTTTTAAAAACACCACACTTAAATAGGTTTAAAAATGTGGTTGTTCTTCATGCATATCGGCTCTATGAAAATTTTATAGTTAATTGTTCTCAAAATCATGCTGTATAATCTATTGGTTCTATTAGTTGCTAAAATAAAAGATATAAAAAGAAAATATTCAAATATAAAAAAAATTCGTTTTCCTAATTTAGTGGGCAGATTTTGTAATATTTTATGTCTGATTTCGAAAATTAAGGGGTTGTAGTGTAACTATGTTAATTGTTCATATTAAACATGTGTTAAAAAGTCTAAACTACCCTTAAAATCACTTGTACACTCTGCATTAAAAGGTTGTACCTGGTCAACAAATTGGGTATCTTAAAATACCCCTCCAATCTGCTTTAATAATAGTATAGATATAAAATAAATATTACTTTTCTTAAAGTGTTAAGTTTCTTAAAACCAATATCTTGAATGAAAACCCATAGGATTAACTCTTTATCCATTCACTTCGAGACCGAGTGAAAATACGAATTTTTAAGCAACCGACTAACTTTATTTTTAGTCGTTCTTGATGTTTTGCTTTTATAACTTGAAGTATCTAATTTCATACTTATTTTAAAGTCAAAACACTGATTCAAGTTCACTTTTTAACTCTTGTAACTTGATTCAAACCCGTTCACATAGAACACATAATTTCGGTCATAACCGAAGCATTTTTCGTAACTAGTTATTCATATAACTACCCTTTTCATTCATACCACTTTAGACACACATAATCATGTTCATACACACTGATTATACATCAAAAGTTACTGGTCTAAAAACTATTTTACACATGCTTACGGTTTAAGCCGAAATAGTCGGTTTTACCGTTATTTCGTACATAGTTTGTTACCAAACAATGCTTAAACCACCAAATTTCATCATGTAATGATTACACATATATTTTCACATAAATAAGCATGTAAAATCTGTGAAAATCTTATTCTCAAGTTTAAACCCATTTTCGAGTAAAGAAAAAAACGACGTATTTTTACTAATAAAACGCCTAGTTTTATTATATCATTCTTCCACTATCTATTTCCATTTTCCAGATACATAATACACATTATATCATTCTCATAACATGATTAATATCATCAAATGTCCAGAATTTAATTCAACCATCTTAGAGCATGAGATTGTATTAATTTTCTACAATTGATCACATTTGACAATTTCATGGTTCATGCTCACATGACAATTGATGCTAGCATTTTTAATACTTTCTCCACTCATATTCATGCATATACATATGTTGACTTTTTAAAGTCAAAATTACCACTTGCAAGAAATAAATCATAGATTACTACATATTGACTTATTACCACATTTTACCACTTAAACATTATCATGATCATTTTATCTCAAATAACACATTTTATCATCATATTAGTCAAATTTACCAAGACTCATATATCACATAACCCACATTTTGACATTATCATACTCATTAACATACTCTCATCATCATCATCATCATCATCATCATACGTATATACACATCATACGTACACACATACACATATTCATTTGATCACAAAATAACACTTTTCATGTATGATCAAATCACAAATTTCGTATTTTCATACCATCTTAATATCAAACCCATAACTTTTATTTATCAAAAATACATTTTTGACACACCATATATATATATATATATATATATATATATATATATATATATATATATATATATATATATATATATATATATATATATATATATATATATATATATATATATATATATATATATATATATATATATATATATATATATATATATACGTACGTATATATGTATACACACACACAATTTCATTTTAATTCTTTTAATTTTTAGAAGTGTTTGATTTGATGAACAACTTTATGATTCAAGGATGAATCATTCTTTTAAAACAAGAAATCAATATTAGAGTTTATACCTTGATGAACTCTAGTTTGCAAGTATATAATTCTTTGATTTCTTTACTTGTTCATGTCCAAATCACCTTCAATTTCACTTCCATATCTTCAATTTTGCTTGTTTCATCTTGTATTTCTTGATTTTGGATGTGTTTAGGATGAGTTATGGGGTGTTAATGATGAAAGAGAGTAGGATTTTGTTGTTGTCGGTGATGCCGTAAGAAACAAAAGAGAGAGAGGGAGTGAGTTAAGTGTGAATTATGGTGAATTATGGTAAGTTATGGTGAGTTTAATTGTGGGTTGAGTGGTACTTGTAACAATTCATTTGATGATGAGGCATTGAAGGTGGCAAGTTATGGTTAACATAGGCATATAGAGTGGTGAGTAATGGAAATGTGTCATGCAAGTATTATGTTTAATTTGTGGTATTGGGTATTAATTTGAGTGTAATGTGGTATAATATTAATGTGTAGTGTTTATGGGATTGTGTTAAAAATCTTTGTATGTATTAATAGGTAGTGTCACAAATAATATTTGTGACAATGATAATAGTTTTAGCCGTGATTTTTGGTTAAAAATGGCGTTAGGATTGTAGTGAGATATTTATTTGGTTGAGTGGTATTAAATTTTGCAGTGTAATTTTCATACTTTGTAGGCATTAATCATTAAGATGATTAATGAGTAAGTTTTCTAGTGTAAGTAATATTTATTGAGTTTTATAGTAGGATACCTAGTATCCATTTTTTTTTTTATAAAAACTCTTTTGTCCAAATCCCATGGATTTAAAAGTTGTATTCCTTAGTATTAATCATAATACTTACAACTTATTTTTATGAGACTCACATGTTCATATTAAAATTATGAACTACTCAAAATGATATTTTTCTGAAAACAGGCAAAATCTGAAGTGTACTCGCTTGTCCGCAGTACAAATCGAAAACTAATATTTTTAGATTTTCACCTTTTGTTTTCTTTTGTAATACTTTTACACATGCTAATATAGCATAAAATCCATTCTAGGATTTTTAAAGTTTTCCCGGGTCATCACCAACGTTCGTCTCAGTACTACACTGTGACTCCACACAGTATTTTCTTTAGATTTTTAAATGCAATAGCATTTATTACTTGGGCTTGGCTAGACTCAAATGACATATTTTTAATTTACTACTAATAATGCCATAACATATAATTTAGTTTTTGTCCTTGTACGGCTATTAATCTGGAATTTTGCCGGGTGTCACATGAAAAACTAAAAAATTTCACATAAACCACAACATTTACCTATATAATCACACCAAAAACAAATTTGATCATAAAATCAACTTTCGAAAACATCAAAAATTTTCATATAAAACCATAACATTTACCTATATATACTCATACCAAAACAAATTTGATCAAAAAATCTACTTTTGAAAAAATAAAAAATTTTAACATACAACCACAACATTTACCTGTATAATCACACCAAAAATAAATTTGATCTAAACTTCAACTTCACAACAATTAATAAATTTCACATAAAACCACAACATTTTACATATATTTAATCACACCAAACCTAATTTTCATCAAAAAATGCACTTTTGAAAAAATGAAAATTTCACAAAAAACCACAATATTTACTGATGTAATCACACCAAAAACAAATTTGATCAAAAAATCAACTTTTGAAAAAAATCAAAAATTTCCACATAAAGCACAACATTTAGCTATATAATCACACCAAAAACAAATTTAATCAAAAAATCAACTTTTGAAAAAATAAAAAAATTTCACTTAAACCACAACATTTACCTATATAATCAAACCAAAAACAAATTTGATCAAAAAATCAACTTTCGAAAACATAAAAAATTTTCATATAAAACCACAACATTTACATATATAATCACACCAAAAACAAATTTGATAGAAAAATCAACTTTTGAAAAAATAAAAAATGTTCACATAAAACCACAACATTTACCTATATAATTACACAAAAAACAAATTTGATCAAAAAATCAATTTTAAAACAATTAACAAATTTTCACATAAAACCACAACAGTTTACATATATTTAATCACACCAGTCCAAACTTTCATTAAAAAATCAACTATTGAAAAAATAAAAAATTTTCACATAAAATGTTATGGCTCGTTCCTTAGAAAGATTTAATTTGTTCTTGTATATATAAATTTTCTTTGTTTAGGGTTAATTCTGTTTTTTCCCTAAAGTGTATTGTTGTATAAAAGCTAGTTGCTAGTGTGTGTGTAAAGAGAACGAATAGAGAGAGAATTAGAATAGATCACCAAGTGTGTGTGTGTGTGTGTGTGATTGTACTCTCTCCTGCACAATTGTACTGCAACTCTTTCATCATCAATACAAGTAAATTATAAAGTAATGAATTCTATGTTGATTGATGGTTGTATTACATAGATCGTATTGATTTATAGCAGTAATCGATCCAATTGAACCTATCAATTGGTATCAGAGCTGTTGGTACTGTGTGTTCTTCGCTATTCATCAAGCAAAACACATCAATACTACTCAAATCATGATCTGTTGTTGATTTTAGATCCGATATATCATCATAATCATTTCTAATTCACAACTATTGTGCAAATTCTCATCAGATTTCATCAAATTTGAGGAATTAAGAAGAAAAAGTAAAAACATTGTTCGATCAAATTTCCATCATAATTCGCATTTAAATGATGATGTTTGAGATTGATTGATTAAGAGGATTGATAATCGGTATAATACACCGCTTGTGTGTTATTTTTGGACTAATTGAACAAGTGTTTAAGAAAACATTGAAGATTGGATGAAGATGTTCTTGAACATGATGAACAGGATGAAGATGTACTAGACGTGTGACTATTTTTGACTTAGACAAGTTTCTGGACTTAGTTTTTTGGACAAAATTAGGATCTCGTGTAGTCGTGTGAATACAATTTGTTTAGACGGGTGAAAAATTTCAAGGAAAAACTGTGTACTGTTAAGCCGTGTGATCTATTGTGTAGTCGGGTCAACAACTATTCAGCCGTTTCAAGTGTTTTTGCATGTTACTGTTCAGCCGTCTCAAAATATTGTCGGGTGATAAAACAACTGTTCAGTCGTGTCAAGAAGTTTTAGTCAGGTGATAGTGTTGTGAAGACTGATACTGTTCAGCCGGGTGATTCACTTTTCAGCCGTGTCATAGTCTAGCCGGGACAAGTATTTTTCACTATTTAGCCGTGTGAAGTACTATTCAGCCGTGTGAAGATTTTACTTGTTTGACATTTACACTGTTCAGTCGTGTGACATTACAAAGCTACTGTTCAGCAGTGTGAAGACTGTATGGTTTAGCCATGTGACTGTTTAGCCATGTCAAACATTATTATCTGAATCTGTTACTGTTTAGTCGCATCACATTTCATTTCATTTCTTAAAACTTAGTTTTTATTTCAAATTTTAATTGTCTTTTTCAAAAATCAACAAAAATACAAAATATTTTCTTTAAAATCTAAAATGGCTCCTATTGATGATTCAGATAATCGTGTACCAAGGTTAGTTAACCGTGCAGATTTCAAGAATTGGACAATCAGGTTGAAACACCATCTGTGTTCTATTGACAATGATTTGTTGAAGTCAAGTGATAAAGGTCCTCATATTCCTATTTAGACTGCTCCTGATAGTGCAAGTACCTACACAAAGGATTTGACAGATTCGTATCCAGAGGATAACCTACAAGGTGAAGACTTACGAAAAGTGAAGAATGATAGTAAGGCTTACTCCTTAATGTGTAAAGGTCTACCACTTCAAGTGTTGTCAAGATTGGATGCTTATTAGACTGGCTACACATTGTTCAAAGCACTGAAATCAATCTGTGAGGGAGGAGAACAGATAAGAAGTCTCAAGAAGTAGAAACTGAAGAGACAATTGGAACTATTTGAACATATTTCTGGAGAAACTGTCCATCGAATGATGAATAGATTTGTTCATCTAACAACTGAGATGACAAATGTTGGTGTTAAGACAGATCTTCAAGACTTGAATGATAGATTATTGTGTGCTCTTCCATCATCATGGAAACAGACAGTTACACTTCTAAAGCATACATAAAAGTTTCCTATGGACTTGGATCTTCTTATTGCAAAGATAGAAGAAGTTGAGATTGATGAAAGTTCAAGGAACACTGACAAATCGGGTTCTCAAGCTCAGTATAAGTATGTTGTGAATTATTCAAATACTGTTGATAATGCATTTCTTGCTCAAGAACATGTGAGACAAGAAGATGAGGATGATATGTTTGTTGGAGCGAGTTTTTACACGGATTCTTCTTACCAATCAAACTCACAAATCTACACTCAACCTCAATCTCCACCAAAGGCTCAACCTCAATCAATGAAATCTCAATCAGAAAATCAAAGTTCAAGTTCAACTGTTCAAGCTAAAGTGAAAGATGTGATGAATATCATGTTACAAGACGATGAAACAAAGAATGCTTTCACTGCATTCATGGCAAGCTTTCAAGCTTATCAGGGTAGTCATTTAACTCAATTGGACATTGTTCTTCAAGACCTATTCGAAATGGATCCTGATGACGTTGAAGAAATGGACTTAAACTGTCAAATGGTTATGGTTGCATACTGAACACAGAAACATGCGTATGCTAACCGTAATTATAAGCCAAATGCAAACAAGACAGTTGGTTTTGACAAGTCAAAGGCAAGATGTTTCAACTGTAACTGCTATGGTCATTTTTCGAGGGAATGTAAAGCTCCTGAGAATCCGAATTACAATGGTCAGGCAAGTTCAAGTGGAAAAAATCAGCTGCAAGGTCAAAGTCAGAATTCGCAACAGTCTTCAAGCTATCAGAACAGGAATCAGTGTTTTCATCAGAAACCATATCAGAGTCTTCCAATGCCGGAACTGAAGGATGAAGGTAAACAGTCTGAAGATTAGAACAAAGCGCTTGTGGTTAGTGTCAAAGATGGATATGACCGCAGTGCTTATGTGGAACAATTTACTACTGATCTTACTTCAAGTTTGGCACTTGTCTGTGAAATTGGGGAAGAAGACTGGTCTGAAGAAGGGGATTTTCAAGTTGTTAATGATGACATCCAAGATTTAGAAGATTATGATTGGAGCGCAACGGCAGATCCAGCTAAAGAATCTGAATCAGAGATCGCTCTTATGGCTACATCTGAAGAGTCTTTCTCATCTGCTAAATCAAATCAACCAAAGGTTAGTACTGAATTACCCCCTAACTATATGCCTATTCCAGATGATATGAAAGGCAGGTTATGTTTTGAAGAATGTGTTAAACAGGTGGAACATTATCGATATCATTCATTTAAAATTGGTGATAAATTAAGTAAACATGAAAAAATTCATGAACAACTTAAAGTTGATCACAAAATTGCTGATGATAAGATACTGTCACTTAAAGATTCATGGAACAAAACCTTGAAAGAACTAGAACTCGTAACCAAACAACTTGAAGAAATGACAAAGAACTTTGAACAAGAAAAAGTTGCACATGCTGTAACATAGGTTGATATGTCAAAAGTAAAAGTTGTAAAACAATGGTGCAACAACTGGTAAGTGAAAGAGGTAACAAAAACAAAACAGGGTTTGGTTTTACTCATGAACCAATGCCTAAATCAATCACAAACACTTTACCAGAAAACTTTAATGAATTTGATCATTCACCTGAAAATGAACAAAGATTTAAAGAAATTCAAAGAAGTAAATCTGAATCCGAAGGATCTGAAGTGTTGATTGAAAGTATGAAAGAAGATGATAGTGTGATTCTTGAAGCTGATGATGAAACAAGTGATAAATCTGATCCTATTCTGGTGCAAGTTGTTGAATATCCAGTGCTGAATCCGGAACCAGCAAAGACGGTGAAGGATGCTGCAGAATTCTCAGGATACAATAATCCAGAATATGTGAAATGGAAACCAGAACAGAAGGATCTTGTTGCAGCTAAGCTTCATCAGAATGAAACTGTGAAGAAGAATGATGCTTCGACATCAAAGGTGCAGAAACCGGAAAAGTTAAACAATTAATGTGAATCGAAACTATCAAAAGGTAAAAGTATCATAACATCAAATGACAGCACCAAAACCAACAAAGCTCAACTTGTAAAATCTGTGACAAAGAAAGTGTCAAAGATGAAACCAGTCAAGTTTGTTTCAGCTGGAACTTTTGATATGAATGCATCTCATGGTAAGCAAACAAATTCTAAGATCAAATCTAACTCTGGTCTGAAATCAGGTTCAGGTCTTAAGACTTCCGCTGTTAATGATAAAAGATTTGAATCAAAGAAGGTAACTAAGCAAGATGTTTCACAATAAAAAACTGTTCAAAGAGCTAATCCACAATCTGGTTACAACAAATCAAATTCACAAACACAATCTCCACAAAAGAATCAAGTTAACTTTAAACAAAACAAGTTTGTTAATGAATCACATGTTGGTTCAAATCCAAAAGTTAACAATCGGCTCTACAAGATCAGTAAGAAATATTGTGAGATTTGTGATCGTTATAATCATGCTACTACTGAGTATTACTTCAACGGGTACTACAATTTCTGCAATAAAAGAAACCACTCTTCAGAAGAATATTTTTATAACAAATTCTGTGATATCTGTGAAAGACGTAATCATGACACGTCAGATTGTTTCTTTCGAAAAACCTCATCAAGAGAAATGACTCATTCTCCAAATTTTCAAACAAATCAATCTTTTGGTTTTTAAAAAACATATCAAAGTCATTCTCCTGATTCGAGACCTTTCAAAAGAATCAATGCAGGATTTGATGATATATCATCAAGAAATTTTTCAGGTTAACTGTTGGGGTTATTTGAAGATGTCACTTTCCAAATATAAGCGAGTGAAGATATTGAGCATCATCACGAGCAAGCACGGGTGAAGACGTTCATAATTTGTATTTGTCTTGGAATATTTGTGTAATCGTTTCGTGCTTAAAAGCGCGTTTGTGCTTAACTGCACGTGGTTAGGTTGAAATGTAAGGTGATTGGTATGGACTATAAATACCATCACCTAGGTCATTTGTTATAGAGGAGTTCCTACATTTCATTCCATATCCCTTGTAACCTCTCCATTGATCTAATACAATTCACATATTCATATTATCATCATCTTCATCATACCTTGCATTGATCTTCATGAACATTCAAGCATCAATACGTGATCAGTGAGTTTCCGCATCACTGATTACAAACAACATCACCAAACAATCTCAGATCTAGATCCAAGCTCGGTTCGTCTAGAACTATCATTAACAAATTCACACCTAGAACTTTGATGATTGGTAATCAAAGAAACGAAAACAACCTTGATCCTAAGTTAGAGGAAAGATTTTCAGCTTTAAGAAGAAAGCAAATAAATCAAACTGGTGGTAGAAACAACTTCCAAACCAATCTCTCAAATTAATCAAACTTTAATAACTTACATTATCAGCAAGTTACTATTTTAGATAGATTCGGAAAACCCAAGACCATGTGGGGCTGGGTTGACCAAACTAACTAAGTAATTGTTGAAATGCAGGTGCGCCCTAGAAGACCTGTCAACTCTTGGTTTGTTGATAGTGGGTGCAGCCGGCATATGACAGGCAATCATGCCTTGCTTCAGGATCTTAGGCAGAAAAATGGTACTCATGTTGCATTTGGAGAAGATGCTGGTGGAAAAATCACTGGTGAAGGAACTGTGTCAAATGAGATTATTAGCTTTGATAAAGTCAACTACTGTGCCCAGTTGAACTTTAATTTTCTAAGTGTTTCTCAAATTTGTGACAAATCATATTCAACATTATTTGATGATTCTTTCTGTTATATACTCAAACCAGGTTTCAAGATTGATAATGAGTGGGTTGTGGTTAAAGCTCCAAGAGACAGAGATGTATACAAGCTTGATATGTCTCAAATTGATGCTGAAACCGAAACAACTTGTCTCATTGCTCTTGCTTCAAATGATGAGAGTCAGCTATGGCATAGACGGCTGGTGTCAATTCACACTTCAGAAATATGAACAAGCTGGTGTCAGGAAATCATGTTGTTGGAATACCGTCAAAGAAATTCTCTTCAACTGATCTCTGTTCAGCGTGTTTGAAAAGAAAACAACACCGAATGTCTTTTAAGTCCAAGCTAGAAAACTCCATTTCTAAACATGTACAGATGTTACATATGGATCTTTTCGGACCAACAAATGTTCAAAGCATTGGAATGAAATCTTACTATTTAGTCATCATTGATGATTTTACTAGATTTTCTTGGGTTTATTTCTTGCATGCAAAATTTGAAATTGCTGAGTTATTAAAAGAATTTATTATCAAAGTTGAAAACCAATTGGATGCAAAAGTAAAAATTTTGAGAAGTGACATTGGAACCGAGTTTAAAAATATTAATGTGGATTCGTTTTGTGCAGAAAAGGGGATTGCGCTTAATTTTAGTGCTCCACAAACTCCTCAGCAGAATGGAGTTGCAGAACAGAAAAACCGGACACTAATTGAAGCAGCAAGATCCATGCTAGCAGATGCTAAACTTCCTATCACATTCTGGGACGAAGCAATTGGTACAGCCTGCTTTGTACAAAAAAGGACTTTATTGATTCAGGATAAACATAAAACTCCTTACGAGTTATTGTTTGGGAGGAAACCGAATATTTCTTATTTGAAAGCATTTGGTTGTCCTGTTTCGATTCTAAATCTAAGTGGCCATTTCGGTAAATTTGAGTCAAAATCTGATGACGGTTTCTTTCTTGGATACTCATCAATGTCTAAAGCATATCGCGTGTTTAATAGACGTACAAATGTTATCCTTGAATTTGTAAACATTAAGTTTTTAGAAAACTCATTTCCATCAGTGGCTCATGGTCCCGACTGGCTATTTGATTTAGATTCGTTATCCAAATCATTTAACTCCAGCCTGTTTGATTTTTCAGGAAATCAAAGAAGGAACCAGGAGATTTAGGATCCTTCAGTGATGATTCAGATAATGATGATGATACTGATCTCAATTCTGAGTATCCATTTTTGTCATTTCATAATCCAAATGCTAAATCATCTGATCTAACACAAGGTCCATCCATTTCTCAAGATAATCAGGAATCAAACAATAATGAAGATGTTCAGAATCAGCAAAACTCTCCTAATGATGGTGGATCTGTTCATAATCAACCATCATCAAATTCAAATGTTGAAGTTATTCCAGAATCATTTGATTACTTCATCAATTCACCCGATCAAGTTCCTAATGTTACTCCGCATACCTCTACGATTTTGCAAGATCTACCAAATCTGAATCAGTCTAATCTGGAGACACAAATACAAGGTGAAGAAATTCCAACTCACAGTGTTCATAGGAATCATCCTATCTCTTAGATTATAGGTCCTTTGAATCAAAGAACTATGAGAAGTCAGACTGATCATGCAAATATTTGTCTCTACTCATGTTTTCTTTCTCAAGTGGTACCGAAGAACATTTCAGAGGCGCTGCAAGACAACAGCTGGATAGAAGCAATGCAAGAGGAGTTTGCTTCGGTCGTTCGACTTGAAGCTATTCGCTTATTTCTTGCTTATGCCTCATTCATGAAGTTTAAGGTGTATCAAATGGATGTTAAAAGCGCATTTTTGTACGGACCAATTACCGATGATGTGTACGTCAGGCAGCCTCCAGGTTTTGAAGACCCTGAGTATCCACATCATGTATACAAATTGAGCAAAGCTTTATATGGTCTACATCAAGCTCCAAGAATTTGGTACGAGACGTTATCAAAACATTTGCTGGAACATGGTTTTTCAAGAGGTCAAATTGATCCAACTTTATTCATGAAGCTGGATAATGAAGATCGTCTGTGTGTTCAAGTTTATGTGGACGATATCATCTTTGGATCAACCAATTCATCCATGTGCAAAGAATTTGAGGATATCATGAAAGCACGATTTCAGATGAGTTCTATGGGGGAGATCAATTTCTTCCTTGGATTACAAGTCAAACAATCAGCAGATGGAATTTTCATCAACCAATCAAAGTTCGTTGAAAAGTTGCTGATGAAATTCAAGCTGCAAGATTGTCAAACTATTAGAACTCCTTCTGATGTCAACTGAAAAATCCAACCTGATCCTAAGGCAAATCTGTTGATCAAACGCTTTACAGATAAATGATCGGTTCGCTGATGTATCTCACTACATCAAGACCAGATATGATGTAGGTTGTATGTGTGCGTGCCAGATATCAATCAGAGCCTAAAGAGTCGCACCTCATTATTGTTAAACGTATATTCAGATATCTCAAAGGGAAACCTAATCTTGGTTTATGGTATCCTTATGAAGGGAATTTTGAATGATATAGTTATTCTGATAGTGACTTTGGTGGTGTTGCTCTTGACAGGAAATCAACCACAGGTGGATGTCAGTTTCTTGGTCCTCGTCTAGTCTCTTGGCAATGCAAAAAGCAAACCAATGTTTCCGTATCCACTGCTAAGTAGAGTACATCGCTGCATCTGCTAGATGTTCTTAAGTTTTGTGGCTACAAAATCAATTGCTTGACTACGGGTTTAATTTTCTCAAAACTCCCATTTACATAGACAATACTGCTGCAATGTTCATTACTGCTAATCCTGTTCAACACTCAAAAACAAAACATATCGAAATTCGATATCACTTTCTCAGAGACAATTCTGAAAAAGGTTTAATAGTTTTGATTAAAGTTCATACCTACAAACATGTAACATCCGGCCCCTCATACCACCAATATTGTCCGCTTTGCTACATCAGAGCTCACGGATTTTCTTTTGGTTGCCCGGGTGAAACCTTCCTAGGATGGTCACCCATCCTGAGACTGCTGTCATCCGAGCACGCTTAACTGTGGAGTTCTCCACTTATCCACTAACATTAAGCCCCAAAACGCGTTGTTGGTATTTGAGGTCGGACATCCCTTATAAATCTCAGATCTCTCCTGCCCAAGGCCGATGTGGGATTTGCCTAAGGTGTTACAAACACCCCCCCTTTTGGACTCATCGTCCTCGATGCGGTTTGCCCCACCATCTCATTCTTGGATGTGGGATTTGCCTAAGGTGTCCCTCTGAACACCC
The DNA here is from genome assembly GCA_030867185.1 of Tagetes erecta. NCBI lineage: Eukaryota > Viridiplantae > Streptophyta > Magnoliopsida > Asterales > Asteraceae > Tagetes > Tagetes erecta. The sequence continues at coordinate 17,515,217 of CM061497.1, read as the reverse complement.
CCGGGGGACTCACCATCCTCGATGAGGTTTGCCCCACCATCCCGAACGGCACATGAGTTGCTCTGATACCACTTGTAACATCCGGCCCCTCATACCACCAATATTGTCCGCTTTGCTACATCAGAGCTCACGGATTTTCTTTTGGTTGCCCGGGTGAAACCTTCCCAGGATGGTCACCCATCCTGAGACTGCTGTCATCCGAGCACGCTTAACTGTGGAGTTCTCCACTTATCCACTAACATTAAGCCCCAAAACGCGTTGTTGGTATTTGAGGTCGGACATCCCTTATAAATCTCAGATCTCTCCTGCCCACGGCCGATGTGGGATTTGCCTAAGGTGTTACAAAACAACTGGCAGATCTTTTTACCAAATCCTTTTTGTCAGGACGGTTTGAATTTTTAATTCAATCCATAGGGTTAATCAACCATGATTAATTCTATTTTATTGAAAATCAAAATACAAAATCAGAAAATATAATAAGTCATTGTCATTTATTGATTCCTATGTCATTTTGTTTATGCATTGTGAGTGTGCATGAAAAAGAATCAGAAAAAGAAAAGAAAAAAATCATGTCATAAGAATCTGTATTACAAAAGTGAGAAATGATAGATACACCAGGCATTCTCTGTTACATCATTTTCAAATAATAAAGACTCATAAGTGTAAATTGATGTGCGAGACAGCTCAGGCAATTAGACTAAAAAAGTAGGTTCATTGTTGACAAATCTAAACTTAATGATCTTTGTTTTAAGTTCCATTGTCATACATGTTTAAATATATTTCTTTTGATGAACCTCTAGTGATGTTATTTGAACATAATTGGGTAACGATGAAATCTATTCAGTGTGATGAACCGCATCGTGAGCTTCTTTGTTGTGGTATTTGTGACATCTGCCCCAAACCCGAACCCGAAGCCCGAATCGACCCGAATCTATCTTTTTTTATGTATTCGTATTTAAACTCTCTCGAAAATGTAACGTTTTGTTATCAATATAAATAGATATGTCGGATTCTATGTGATTTTATGTTTGTCTTTAATAAACCGATTGAATTCATTTCACTATTATCTAATCTTACTGGTTAATTACTATCTCTAATAAATAAATCTCAAAACTGATTACATTGGGATTTATAAAAGAGATTTTTATAAAGATTATTAAAGTTAATTACTAATAAATCTAAAAATAAACATTCAACATCGAAAAGAAGTAATGGGATGAAAACTTTAACTTTATAAACATTACAAGATAGCGTTGTTAAGTTAGTTAGTTAAAATAGAGTTTTAATCAACTCTGGGATAAAATGTAAACTTTAAAACTTATATTAAAAGTTTCAAACTCTAAATAAAACATCTATAAACTTTCAAGGACCAATTTGCAATTTATTAAAGTTTAAAAGTCCAGCCCATTCCCCCCCCCCTTCTTTCCCGTGTTCCCGATGTCACCATTTCCGGCCAAAGTGGTCGGAATCCGGCTAATTCCGGCAGCGCCCAAAAAGACTCAATTTTTGTCACTTTTAACCCGGTTTAATCACGTTAAAATGGGCTCAAGTGGGTTTCGAACCTATAACAATTATGTAATCATCAAATAATCAACAAATCGTTCAATGAAATCGAACTCAAAACCGTAAACATTAAGACTCATTTAATCAATTGACGAATTAATGTGTAATTAATCGAATCGTGTGAACCGAAACGGCACAACAGTGAATTCGAGTTTAACCCTGCCTTCAATTCCAACTTAATTGTTGTTAACACCTGTAATAGATTCAAGTTTTATCAAAACTCAAACCGAATCTATTCATAACATTTTCTCTCGAATTGTAATCTAGTTTACTGGGCAAAACATTCCCTAGTCATTTTACTTGCTCACTGTTAAAGCAATTGCACTGTAATCTATCTAAGAATCAACTCTCAAATCTAGGGTTCATATTTCGAGCATCAACCGGGTAAGCACCAAATCATTGTTGATTGTTGAAACTGCTTTGGGGCTTTCGTTTATCGGATTGCATTTAATGAATCTGCAACTTTAATTGGATTGTAACAGCCCCTAGCTATTACTTTGATTCTAACGTCGTTTCTTCCGTGTTCTTCATCTCTTTCGATTCGATTCGTCACAAATCAAGTAAGTTCTTCATTTCAAAATGATCCATTTCATTCCATGAGTAAAAGCCCTATGATAATCTGTGAATATATCAACGAAATCAAAGTCAATTTGATGGATGGTTGTTTCTAGGGCTTGTATTTGAAAGAGGGATGGTTGGTTCATAAAAGATAAAAGAATTTAAAATCAAGTTGGTTAACAAAAGATGGATCCGGACTGGTGGTTTGTAGTTGTTATTGTGGACGTGATGGTCATGGGTTCGAGTCCCATGACCTATTTTTTTTCTGGAATTTAATATTTTAATCATTTTAATATTTAAGTAACCTTTCTAATAACTAAAATAACATTCTTTAAGTTAAGTATATTTTTAAAGCTTAAAAACTTACAATTTCAAATACATATATATAAATAATAATGCTTTATGTTTATTAGTATTTATACAAATACTCTTAGTAGAAAACAAAATATGAATCATTATAAAATATTTTCAATACAAAATATTCAATAAAGTTTCGTACCTAAATCTCAATCTGTATTTCAAAAACTCTAATTCCCAATTTGTACTTTAAAACCATAATTCCCAATTTATATTTTAAAACCCTAATCCCAATTTGTACTTTAAAACCCTAATTCCCAAATACGAAACCCTAGATTTCAGATTATTGATTCTTGTTACTGTGGTTTCGTTTCTAAGTTAGGGTTTTGTCACACCCCCAAATCCACTAACGGAGTTTTACCGTTAGAGGCGTGACAAACCAGGGTCCAGTCATTAATTACACCGAACGACTCTATATGAGTTTTGAAAACCAAACGTTTGCCCATTAAATGTGGTAGTTTAAACGTCAACCAGAGTAATTAGGTTTTCAGTTATGCAGAAGCGTAATAATTAAGTAATTTAAGCAAACCCAAACCATGCAGAAAGTAAATGCGCAAAAACACGCGCCCGACAGAAGACACACAATTTAAATAGTTGTCAAATCCCAAAACAAAGTTTTTAATGCAAGAAGCGTTTTAATTTAATGCGAGGATGCCATGCCATGCCCTACGTGTAGTGTACCTTAGTAACCTGAAACAGTGAAAGGCTAACAAGTGTCAACACGACGGTTGGTGAGTTAACATAGTAAGTATGAAATCAAGTAGTTCAGTTGCAATCAGATATATAAATTAAGTATGTCAGTGTAGGTAGCTAGTCTACAGTACATGTCCTTAGAGTCGTATGTATCTGACCGAAGCTGACGTAAGTACACATAAAGTGCATTTTGCCTGTTCGTACATCCCATCAAGATGCACATGTATGTATGTATGTTAGGTCATTCAACACCCGTTCGACAGGTCCTTCTATCGTGCTAGCGCGACTAGCCCGGCTGGGGTTTGTCAAACCCAGTAGTACTACCCAAAATTTCCCCGCTATTTCACAAATACTAACCGTCAACTAGGTATCCATGAGGTCTTTCATGAACAAAGAAAAGTTGCTCTAATCCAGACATGCAACATACAAAACTTGTAAATCCGTAAAAGTCGTTGTTCAAGTTTTCATCCCATGACAGGATAGAATAGTAATTGTTACGGTTCAGTGAACTCACCTTAAGTTGCACAGCAAATCAATTTAAAGCACACAATGTAATGCAGCAACCTAAATAGTAATAGGTCTATTAATGTGTGTTCATGTAGGGTCATCGAACCCTATGCATCCAAATAGTAATTTGTTGACCCGAGTTGACCCACGACCCGTAGGTGATTGATTAAGTGTAAGTATGTTACGTTTGATGTATTTGTTTATAATTCATTCACATACCACATCACACGCAAGTATTCAACAAGTTAAGTTTCTACGTCCACAAAAGCTTCCTTTATAGGAAAGTCGGACTTTTAGAGTATGCTTGCATAATTCAACATCATAGAGTTTCCCAATCATCCCTAAGCATGTCAACTATTACACAATAACCATAGCATGCTACACAAGGCAATAACACATACTATCACTTTGCGGTTTCCAATATAAAACATACTAGCATGCGTGGTCATTTCGGAGTACAATACATGGTTTACATGTCTTGTTTCACCAACATTGCAACACTCTTATCATGGCATTACTAACTGCACACACCATTTAGATTCCAATCAACCAATTTCAAGCAACCGGACTACCAACCAACTAGCACTCTCAAATATCATTTCATGATCAAAGCTAGTTTACCATACACCAAAATGCCTACAATCATTCATACGCCAATTAAATCATGTTTGTATGTCCAAAGTTACTAAACGTGCTCTCTAGTAAATTTTCATGACAAAAAGTTTCCACATTTAGCAAGCCTTTCAAAACCAAGTCGGATTCGTACGTTCAAATAAACAAAATTCGCCTACTACATTATTCCAACGTATTAGTAATCTCATAACCATTCCTAGACATCATCAACATGCAATTTCATATAAGCCCTTGCGAAAAAGTTACTAATTTAAGTAATATAGCAAAATGATCATGCAATTTCAAAACCAATTCATCAAACTTCATCCAATTCATCATCTAATCACATATTCAAACACATTTCATCCTAATCATGCATGCAACTTCATGTTTCAATAACTTCCTACCAAACCCTAGTTTCACAACAACACAGTCATGTATTCATTTCGTTACCTAATCACCCAAAACAACAAACAACTCATAACCCATTTCTACAACACATTCATCAATTGGCCATTTTGGATGAACTAGGGTTTGAAGACTTGCAAAATTCATAATATATATCATGTTTCTAGAGATAAAACTTACTGCTAACGTGTTTGTAACCTCGATCAACAACCAAAAACACCACCAATTAATCAAGATTGCAAGAAATCAAAGTGTTGTAGGTGTGTTGTTTGTGCGACGGCTCCAGGAAGAAAAGAAGGGAAGATGTTGATTTTTTCCTAACAAAAATTAGGTTTAGGTTTTGTTAAATCTTGTTAATTTTAGTTAAATGTTAAGTTGTGTTGGGCCTTGGGCCATCCATGGATCTCATGGATGATCCAGGGCTCCGTTTTGTTTCGATTTGCAAACACCATGAAAAAATTTATTATACGTAAGTTTTTGTTTCATAAGGATTACCGAATTTCGCAAACGGTTAAACTCGTGTGGTCGTTTCGTGTGTACGTTTGTGTAACAGTTTGTACCTTTAACTCATCAAATTAAATGAAAAGTATAATTGCGTTAACGTGGCTAACATAGTTTGACTAACGAGGTTAACCTGAATTTGTCGGGTGTCACAGGTTTTTCCCAATTAATTAGGTGGTACAAATATTTGGGCAACCCTTGGTTCGTTATAGCTGCGTTTCTAACAGTTTGATTGTATTTACTTTTTAAGGTGAGTAAACTCACTCCTCTTTTTACTGTTTACGTTTTTGGGGCTGATATACGTGTTACGATATTACTACGGTTTCTTTCATTTGTTTCGATTTTTAAAATGAGATCATTAATTGTGTTAGTCTTGACTCGCGACAGGATGCAAAATTATGTGTTAGTCAATAGTATTATTATTATCTTGTAATTTCCACCGGTACGATGTTAGCGCTAATGGCTTGACAAGCCCACCTACACTTAATGGCCTGGTAGGTGATTTGACCCGGCGATTCGTTTGTTTATTCGTTGGTTACTAGATTCTATATGTGATGCTTGTTACTATGTTGCTATGACCCTTTATATGCATAAACATTTATTGATAACTGATACGTCGAGACGGTTAAATGACGGTTAAACAATAGTTATCAGTATTTGTAACATGAGTGGTTCTCATGACTTGTTGCTAAAGTTACCCTACGGGGCTCAAGGTTGCTTGGATTCGTTGTATGTTCCGTTGGTCATGGTTGAGTAATATAATACAATTGCTATACACATAAGATTGCGAAACATATTTATAATGATCTCGGATTTCATATTATGTACTATTAACTGTGTTTTCACTCACTAGCTAATTCTTTAGCTAACATATTTTACACGTATTTCAGGTGATGCTTGATGTTATTTTGCTGCTTTTTGCCAAGACATAGGATTGCATTGGACCTAGTTTAATTAATAAGGACAACTACATTTACTATTTCAGTTTTATTACTTTTGTCGTTTCTATTCAAGACTCATGTTCCAAACTTATTATATCATTACTAGACTTAATAAATAAATACCATGTGCTTTGTTTACTATTGATATCCAATTCCTGTGACAGCCCGGTGTTTCCGCCGCCGGGCGGGGTGTCACAGTTTGGTATCAGAGCCATGGTTATAGGGACTAGGATAGGGTATTAGCAACACACCGACCTAGACTATAACCTAAGAGTCCTTAGTACAAATAGTTTGTGCTTAGGAAACTCTTCTAGAACTTATTTCATTATTCCTTTTTATGAACCTTCCATGTCTTTTCTTTATCTTATTTCTTATCCGATTTCGCGAAGGAGCTACAAGAGATTCGTCTGTGCGATTAGGATCTTTCTCATTGTGGAATCTCGTCATCGTCTTGAGTAAGTTTGAAACGTGGGAATGTGTGCAATCCGGAAGGGGGGAACGCATGTATCATGGACATCCTGTCTAAGGCAAAGCATTTCGTATAAATCTCTTTTAGAGATCTGTATGCTTACCTGGGGATGTACGAAATGAGTGTGAGCCTATAGGCTAAAGCACGCCTTCTCGAATATGTTGAAAACGAACTTAACACTTTGATAAGTCTTAAGTGTCCAAAACCAAGACACATTCCTAAGCCTTCAAGTTATATTTACTTATCGATTTTACGATTATCATTTTCTGTGATTTCAAATTATTTCAATGGGTTTCTATATTATTTCAAATCTTATTCCAAATTTCCTTATTTACATTTCAATGATTTCCAAGTGGTTACTATATTATGTGTTCAAAAAATTCTATGAGATTCAAAGTACAATTATCATTTCTATTCGATCCAAAAATTCCATTACAACTTACGTTATCCAAAATTTTCTTATGTTATCCAAAGTACAATTATCTTGTAGAATGTCAACAAGACGTGAACAAATCGCTTAAACCATCGCGACCCGAATGTTCTAATTCAAAACTAAGATATATTGACTATCATTAATCGAATTATCAAAACTTCAAAACAAATACCAAATATCAAATCTAAGGCATATTTCTAATCTCAATTCAATTTTCGAATCCTAAATTAAAGACTTAATTCATGATTCCTGAAATCTCATAACGGATTACTATTTTGTTATGTCAACGTATTCGTTTGATTTACGAATCTAACGTTTACCTCCAAAGTATTTCAACTTGATCTCAATAATCAAATGTTGTCTAAACTGCTCATCTAAGCCAAAGATTCTAATCCAACTTCTAATCCATCATTAAAAGAGGTTATTTATAAATTCGTTTCCCAAAACTTAACATGAATTCGCTACACAACTATTCATAAACTCATTTAACTAAAATATTTCATTTGTATATATTGTCACTAATAAAATTCCGTACATCTTGTTTCTATAAACTCATTCAAAACGAATGTGTCTTACGTATAAACTTTCTACTTAAAACACCATGTTTTATATGCGGTTTTTGTAAAACTATCAACCAATAGTTAATTCTATTACAAAAAAACGATTTCTTTATTTTTCCAAATAAATATCTATATATTTAAAATAATAATAATAATAATAATAATTAATTTAAAAACTTTTGGTTTTAGTATTTGCAAAATATATAAAATATATATATATTTAATGACAAGTGATTTCTTTAAGTAGGGATTGATTATTCTAAACGTTTGTTAAATATTTACATATGATACAAACACTTGCAACAAACGTCATGATTCATGATAGTTCGAGATGAACCGAGCTTGGATCTAGATCTGAGATTGTTTGGGGATGTTGTTTCTAATCAGTGATGCGGAAACTCACTAATCACGTATTGATGCTTGAATGTTCATGAAGATCAATGCAATGTATGATGAAGATGATGATAATATGAATATGTGAATTGTATTAGATCAATATGAAGGTTACAAAGGATATGGAATGAAATGCAGGCAAATCTTAATCACAAATGACCTAGGTGATGGTATTTATAGTCCATACCATTCACCTTACATTTCAACCTAAACACGTGCAATTAAGCACAAACGCGCATTTAAGCACGCAACGATTATACATATATTCTAACGTCAAATACAATTAATGAACATTTACACCCGTGCTTGCTCGTGATGATGCTCGATATCTTCACTCGCTTATATTTGGAAAGTGACATCTTCAAATAACCCCAACAGTACTCCCCCTAAGATGACACTTTACAAATCCGACATATCAGCTTAAATCTTCATGTGATAAGCATAGAGAGCAGCTTAAAGGTTTGGTATGCATTATCTTCAAGAGGACCCAACAGTACTCCCTTAAGATGATGCTGTCAAAACTCTGTCTTTCAACAAACAATCTGCATCCTTCTCTACTTTTGAGTAACATCAGAGGCTTTGGAAAGAAATAAGCAGAGAGTAGATTTCGGTGACTCTATATATCAGCAACGGGATCTTCTTCAACGGTTGAAGTACAATGTTAAGACTTCTTTGACTTAGAATACTCCCCCTCAACTTTTGATTTAGAGGTTAACGGGATCTGTGTATGAGATATTAAGAGGAGGATTCTTAACACTTAGCAATCTGACTTGGAGACCTTTCGACTAGAATCAGGCTTGAACAGGAACATCTTCAAGTCGCGTGGAAGCTTGTTCTGCAATGAAAACTATTCCTGCAACTCAAAGAAAAACATTAAAACTCAGGCAATAAGGTGCATTTATCATCAATGTAAAGATTAAGTTCTCAATCGGATGAGATATTGCTTAATGAACAACTTCTACATCAATAACATATGATAAAATGACAATCTTTTAGTTCTTTTTGAATTTTTCAATGTTTTTGATATTTTTGGAATTTTCTCTTTACATTCTGAATGTTTAACATACAATGAGATCATACCAGCAATTAATCCAACACATGTTTTGCAGTTTTGAGAATAGACGTTTGAATTGTGAAGTAATTGAGTGATGAATTGTTGAACAAATCAATTAGCTCGAGGTGACACACTTACTTTTTCTATTCTTGATGATCAGTTAGGTTGATTAGGAATAAGTTTTTGAGTGACCCATACCTTGCACATTAGAAAGTTATAGACTTCATCTAAATAAGTTTTTATTTTCATTTAATGTTTTGACATTACATTTCGATTATGCTTCCGCAAACTTTTAAACGTTAACTCTGTATTAAATTTTCACATTTAATGAGACACGTATGTTTTAAATTCATATAGTGTCGTTTGGTGTAACTAATGACTGAGATCCTGGTTTGTCACACACTTAACGGTAAAACTACGTTAGTGGATTTTAGGGGTGTGACACTGATGTTTCTTCAACTTCTCTACAGCAATCTGAAAAGTCTGTTTAACTCTTTCAATTTCTTTTAACAATACCTCTTGTTGATCAACAGACAACATGTTAGATATCACCAGCTGTTTATCTTGATTAGTCAGTCAACTTGACTTTATAAATTGTTCTTTCTCTCCATAGATAACTAGACTGAATGTCTTTTAATATAGCTTCATCTACCTTCAATTCATCAAAAGTGTATGTATCTGGAATGGGAATAACTTCAGGATACACCACAGCCAGAGGTTTAAACATGTCTTCAACCTCTTCAACCACAGTCAATTGCATATTATTTCATCTCTTTCAAATAAGGATTCATCATCATGATGAGGTTCATTAACACTTGAACTAGACTCAGAGCTTTCAGAGTTATTAGATGAGGAAGTTTGAACTGGAACTTTCTTCATAGAGTCAATTAATTTCAACAAGTCCTCAATCTGCCTATCTTTCAAGCTATTTTCCTCTTTCAAATCTTGAATATTTTCATCCTTCTTATTCAAGATTGTTGACAACCTTTCAATTTCTTTGTTCTTTTCTTCAATTTCTTTGCTCAGATCAAAATTAATCTTCTTTACATCAAGGTTTTTGGTCACCAACCTATTGTATCTATCAACAATTTCACTAGATGTTAATCCAAAATTGTTGAATAGATTGTCAGAGTCTTTGATTCTTCTATTTAGCTCTTCAATCTCAATAATCTTTGTTAATTTCAGAAAGATTTTCCATGTCAAATTTGGATACATCTCCAACAGAGAACTCAGCTTCATGAGTAGGGTAATTCAAAGGCAAGTCATCAGTCACTTCCTCAACATCCTTTTCAACCTCATGCTCTTCATCAGAAGAAGAAATTATAATATGTTCAACATCCTCTGCAGCCTTATATTGATCTTCAAAGTCATCATAAACAAAATCAATTTGCTCCAAATTGATTCTGTCAATATCTTCTTGATGATCAGAGATAGTCTTTTCAGAACTATCATCTTCTTCTTCAACTTCATCAAGTTGTTCTTCTATAAGTTCATTACCTTCATTTGGATCTAAGTCCACATTCATACCATCAATATTTTCATCTTGATCATCAATTCCATCAACAGCTTGAACATCAGGTTGATCACCATCATCGTCGTCATCATCATCATCATCATCATCATCATCATCATCATCATCATCATCATCATCATCATCATCATCATCATCATCATCATCATCATCATCATCATCATCATCATCATCATCATCATCATCATCATCATCATCATCATCATCATCATCATCATCATCATCATCATCATCATCATCTTGATTATCATCACCACCATCATTTTCATCTGAACTGGATTCAGCTGGAATCACAGGTTCTTCACCTATTAACTCATCCATGTTAATTGGTTCATCAATTAAATTGACTTGTCCCTCATTATTTGCAATTATACCAACAGCCACATCCTTCATGTATTGTGTAAAATCAGTCTCCAACCCACTGAAATTACTTCTAGCATTGGTTCTGGTCAAATATGCAAACACCTTAGAGTCATGATGCAAAACTCTAAGTGTTGGACCATTATACACACCAACGAGTTCAGGAAATGAATGATTTATCAGGCATTGAAGGAATATGGGATACATCAAGAATTTATTTCTTCTATCTTCTTCAATATTCATCCTCAATCCATTGAAGATATAGCTTGATAGATTGTATCCTCTTTTTTCAACCAAGGAGACTAAAATAGATGCAGTTCTTTAAGTCATATCATTCCATCCTGACTTCCTCTTTGATAAAGAATGTTGGATGCAATGAATGATGAATCTCCATTTGTTTTCTTATCTTCAAAACATTGAAGTATCTCCTCTTCACTATATTCTATTGGGTAATTACCATCCTCTCCAAATCTAAAACAAGTTCTAATACTTGTTTCAATGATAATAATTTCTCTATCTTGAGAAAATTCACCCCTGATTTTGGTTATGCCATCAACAGATTCAACTTTAGCAATTATCCAAAATCTTTTAATGAATCTTGATACTATAATTGGATCAACACACATTGCATAGCTAATCTAGTCCTTGATAGAAATTGAATTGCTTCAAGAAATTGTTCCTTGTCAGTTGGAACTTCAGGACGTAAATAAGCAACAACATTGTGTTCTTTCATAAATTTTAACTCAGCCACTTAACCTGCAAGAAGAAAGAAATTATTCAGAATCAAAGCTCACATTCAAGTCTTAACAGATTTTGACTTTTAGGTCAAAGTTGAATAAATTCAAGTTCAAACTTTTAAGGTGATTAAGATGATTAACAGAGAATGATGACTTTTAAACTCTTATTAATTGACAAACATTCATGTTTAAATCAAAGTTCAAGTTCAATTTTGTCAATTTTAAAACTGTCGATTAGTTTCTTTGCTGTGAACAGTGACATTTCTTCATTAAAGATTGATTCTTACCCAAGAGGATATACAAGTTGATTTTGATATCTAGTTGGTATGATTATGATGTTCAGATGATTGTTTTTGATGTTTGTGATAAACTGTATGAAAATCGTCTTGCAACTGTACTATGTGTTTGAAATGAACCGTTTGAGGGTTTTGAAGGGTTTATATACTATTCCCACACTTGTTAAATTTTAAAATAGATTTTAAAAGATATGCATACAATAGTTTGTTCGCACATCCTATCATTTTTCATTCATTTCACATGTAAAATGAGTTTTTAAAACACATTTACTTGTGATTATTATTATTTTGACATCAAAATCTGCTTTACAATCGAACAATTTTTGTGATCTGCGGACAATAGTACATGATATGCGGACAACAGTAACATCAGTTTTGTACTGTTGTTCGCACTTCCTTCAAAATTCTTTGTATGATACAAAGATTTACATATTAAGGTATAAATCACATTTAAGATTCTTTTCATCTTATTTAATGTTGTACTTTGAATAGTACTCAGAGATCATCGATTGATCAATGGGCAACAGTTCTTTGTACTTGTGACAATTTTCATCAAATATCTTTTTGATTTTTCCTTACACATCAGCACAAAAACAATTCAGATCATTTGTTCATTTGACATGTAATATAATGATAAAATTTATGAACATCAAATTTAATGGCAGTGATTCAATGATTTCAGTTGATTTGCGGATCATAGATTCAACTGATCTACGGACAACAGTGTTCGCACATCTTGATCTGCGAGCAACAGTGTCCACACATCTGGACAGCTTCACTATTTCATCTGATCTGTGGGCAACAGTGTTCGCACATCTTGATCTGCGAGCAACAGTGTCCACGCATCTTTGATAGTTTCATTTTTTCATCTATTTTGCGGGCAACAGTGTTCGAACATCTTGTTCTGCGAACAACAGTGTCCATAAATTTTGAAATTTTCAGATCCAAATTTTACTTTCTTGTGATCAAAGCACTTGATTAGTTTATTTCGAAAACATCTTTTATTACACATAATTTGGTCTTCTTTCTTGTGATCAAAGCACTTGATTAATGTATTTGAAAACATCTTTGATTACACATAATTTGGTCTTCTGGTCATTTCTTGACATGCGTAATTGTACTCTGCAGAGATCAAATTTTCAATTATGAAATAAATTGCACACATTCAATCTATATTCATAATACACTACAAGAAAACGATTCTAATGCAACCCATGTAAAATGTTGCATTAGGCATTGAAAAAGTTGCATTAGGTCTAATGCAACCTTTTATTGGGGGCTGCATTAGGAGAAGTTGCATTAGATCTAAAGCAACCATTTTATTAGATAATGCAACATTTTTTGAAAGGGTTACATTTAGACTTCAAATGCAACCCTTTTAGGATGCAACCTTTTTGTATGCTAAGGCAACCGTTTTTTACTTATACTGTATATGTAACTTTTACAAGTCCCAAATGCAACCTTTGCTACCTTAAATGCAACATTTGCTAGACTAAAATGCAACCTTTGGTTCACTCTAATGCAACCACAATTATATATATAATAGCAAAATGCAACCTTTTTTTTATATCAAATGCAACATTTTTTAAGATTATAGATACAATCGGTGCAACCTTTTTTAGAAGCAAATGTAACTTTTTAGCTAATTGTTCGAAATACTAAAAATTCAATTAATATGTAATAATATCTCTATTAAACCAACATAATAGTAACATAAAGATAAATATAATAGACAATCGTATACCGTCCAACTTCAAAATAACAACATGATCAAAATAAAGTTAAACAACTACGGTTATAAAAAGTAACAAAAACTCATTCTCGTCTCTAAGATCTTAACGTACTCCTGCAAGTTGGTTTTCCATTAGATCCCGCATCTTAGCTTCTAAGTTTGCTCGTTGGTTGTTAAAATCATTCCTCATAGCTTCTAGCTCTGCTTTTTTTCTTTGATGATCCTCTTCCATTTCTTTTCGCATTTCAAGTAATTGTGTTTTTTCAACTTCAATGCTCGCTTTGAGTGATTCCATAAGTCCATCGGAAATCATGTATGGTTCCTCACCACCATCTAGTGTTTTCACCATTTTTTTACTTACATCTTTGCCATAAAGTCGAACATCGCCGGCATGTTCCTTGTTCATTACAGCCGTAAAAGGATCGACCAAAGCATTTCCATCTTCTGGAGATTTGTAGTTTTTCATTTGTTCCTTCAAAAGAAAATAAGAAATTACTGTGTAGACACCAACTACTAATAAGTAAAATCCATTTATTATTAACACCAGATTTTTCAGACAACGTTTTTACTGTAGCTAAGATCGTGTAAAAATAAAATAAAAGCTGCAATAAATGTGCAGTACTATTGTAGTAAATGTGTAGTAATATTGTAGTGAAAATGCAGTAAAAACATTGCTAAAAGTGTAGTAACAATGCAGACTTTTTTTAGTAAAAACAGTGGTAAAAATGCAGTGAAACTCGGTAAAAATTGCAGTAAATGTGCAGTAAACCTGCAGTGAAAATGCAGTAAAGCAGTGCTAAAAGTGCAGTAAAAAGTGCAGTAAACATGCAGATTATTTTTAGTAAAAACAGCGGTAAAACTGCTCTTAAACGTGCAGTGAAAATAAAAAAAATGCAGTGAATGTGCAGTAAAAACAGTGCTAATAGTGCAGAAAATATGCAGAATTTTTTTTAGTAAAAGCAGCTGTAAGAAACAGTAAAAAATGCAGTAAAACTACACTGTGTAGTGTTCTAAAAATTCAGTAAATAACATTGCATAAAATTTATATGTGCTGCTGCATAAACAACCCATCGCAACAAGGAGAGTGTAGAGTATTTAGTTGTGGTTTAAAGATGCATAAGACTTGGTTTATTGGGAATGTTAAAGTAGCAATGGAGTAAACTTTTTCTATTATTGCATATGGGTCAAGAGCAGCAGGTGAGTCATGCTTTTCCATTGCAACATACAAGTGTATTTGAAATGATTCTATAGAAAAACAACTACTGCATTACCCATATGATTTACTAACATTTTGATAAGTAAATATCATGAGATGAAAAAGTAGAAAGAACTTACAATTTTATATGTGCTGCTGCATAAACAACCCATCGCAACAAGGAGAGTGTAGAGTATTTAGTTGTGGTTTAAAGATGCATAAGACTTGGTTTATTGGGAATGTTAAAGTAGCAATGGAGTAAACTTTTTCTATTATTGCATATGGGTCAAGAGCAGCAGGTGAGTCATGCTTTTCCATTGCAACATACAAGTGTATTTGAAATGATTCTATAGAAAAACAACTACTGCATTACCCATATGATTTACTAACATTTTGATAAGTAAATTTGATGAGATGAAAAAGTAGAAAGAACTTACAATTTTCCTTGCAGTATCATCATATGTATCAAGATACACACGCCCTTCGGTCCTTTTACGTGTATGTTCAAATAGTTGGGTTAAACTAGGTACTTCCTTGTTTGGGTCTTTATTTCTCTGTAAGAATGATAACATACATCGATAAAACAACCCAAGCATGCTTTATGGAGTTATAAAAGTCTAATTTAGTTCAAACGGGTCAAAATGACCCAAACACACATTAAGTATGTATCATAATCCAATTGGTTTTATTATAAGATTATTAACTTGACAAATAGAGAAAATCAGTGAAAGTCAACGAAGATCAAGTAATGTAATTATTATATGATGATGATCAAGTGATGTTTACATATGTTACTCAAGATTATAGTCATTATCATCAAAAAATCAAGTCATGATCTTGTCAAGTTACATAGAGATATGCGGATAAAAGTATCTGATGTGCGGATGCTACAAAGAAACATGATCAACAACATATCATAACAAGATGATGACCATATAAAAAAGATCTAATCAGCATATGATCATGTTCAAGAAAGATCATGATTGAAGATTAATGAAGCAACTTATTGTGAATGAGTTATAGAGATCTCTAATGAATCATAAGGATGAATGAAAGGTGCATATACATGATAGCAGCACATATGATAATGATAATATGTGCAGCAACAACTATTAATGAAGCATCAAATCATGATCATCGTGTGCAAACAACATTCGCAGTAAGGAGCAGATATATGAAGTTAATATAAAGATGTGTGGATGGTTTCATCCACACATCTCAAACTAAATAAAAGAAATGAATCAGCCGCAAATTAATGAAGCAGATCAGCAACATCGTGAAACAGCAGTTGTAGGTCAGAAAGCACATAACGAATATATCAACAGCTCATGATCATGATATATGTGACAGCAGATGTGCGGGTGAAAGAATAGAATATAAATGATCATATGTATTCACATCAGCTTATAGTAATTACCAGATTGCATCAAATGATTGTTCAGCAGCAGATTATGTGCAAACAACAACAACAATAATGATTATGATATGCATGTGATGTTGTACAGCTGTTGATTTTAAGTGCATAAAGTTCCCGCCCATATAAAAGATGTGCGGGTGAAAATCTAGTTTGATCAAGTTTGATTTTAAAGTGCATAAAGCTCCCACACATTGCTGCAAAGATTTTCGACCTCAACAAAAATAAAGTACGATTTTTAATAGATAGACACATTTTTAAAGCAATTATGCAATGTTTGGAGAGAAACTCTACACTCTTTTTAAAAACAATTTTGCATATATTTTGAACAACAAACTTTAAGTGCTTTACCCGACCCATTGATTTACTCATAAAAATCAAACAAAGAATTAGAAGTTTGGATGAAACCACAAGGACCAACCGTATAATTAAACATAAAAAATAAACACTTGAAGAGTAAAAAATATAGAGCAAAAGAAAGACATCTTACCAGCTTGTCACGAATACTAGCAAAGCTTTTTGGACCGGCAATGTGCATATTTTTTTGTGACATACGTATTTCCTTAGCCCGCAAACAACGTTTCTAAATACACATTAAAATAAACAACTAAGCTAAAGATAACCCTAAATAGAAAATACTATTAAAAAAGATATCATGTCTATAAATTTAATTACCTCCACATCTTTATTATTCCATAACCTCAACAAATGAGAGAAGTCACCTTCTGGAATGTGTTGTGGTTGGTTCTTCCATCTTGTTTTGTTGTCCTTAAATTGATAGAAGTGTTTACTCTTAAACCGACTTTTGTGCACCTTGTAAGCCTGTCCAACAGTCTTTAAAACCCATTTTTAGTAGCTTCGGGTACATCGTATTTTTCCTTTGAAAAAAGTTAGAGTTTTGTTAGAAAATGAAAACATAACAAATACAAGAAATGAAAGTACTGAAGCCTTACCAACACATACTCCCATAATTTATCTTTATGTGGCACCTTATGCCATGTACTATAGATTAATGGCGCATAGCTATGATTACGAGCTATTGTACCCAAAAATCTAGAGAACTTTCCGACCACACCTTTCTCCTCTGGTCCAACCGGTTGCCTAAATTCATTACATATAATGACCTCACGCTCGTTAACTTTCCGCGTGTGCAAAGCATGCAACATTGTTGGACCTCTTTTTTTGGTTTTTGAAGTTTCTGAATTCATATTAAAATACACACACACACACATAAGTATAGTTAATCAATAACAAGCCAAAAACTTGGTATAATTAGTTAAATCAAACCTATGTCGTAATTTCTAACTGTAATCTATCAAGGTCTTCAGGCTTAATTACCTTGCTGCATAGGTTCCGAAAAAATACACCCAACCTAATCAAAGGGATAGCAACATGCTTTGGTAATGATTTTCTGACAGCAACTTGAAGCAAGTAATGCAAAAGATGTGAGCATCGTGACTCTTATAACCTGAAAACTTCTTTTCCGAAGAATGCACACAACGCGCTATATTAGACCCAAACCCATAAGGTAATTTTGTTTCCTTCAGAACACGACAAAAGTTAACTTTCTCCTTTGAATTCATTGAAAAACATGCATTCGAGATGGTAATATGCTTACCGTCACCAGAAAGTACAGGTTGAAGGCTTTCTTAGATACTAAGTTCAAATATGTCAAGTCGAGCTTTTGGGTGATCTTTTGACTTCCCACTAATATCCAACAAGGTCCCTATCACATTATCACATATATTTTTTCAATGTGCATAACATCAAGATTATGACGACATTTATTGAATTGCCAATACGGAAAATCACTAATTGTCCACATTAAGGCTGCATGCATTTTAAAGGTCTCATCTTTAGATTTGTCGTATGTCTCCAACCCTTCGATCGACAGTTCTTTAAGCTCCTCAATCAATGGTTGTAAATAAACATCTATGTTGTTACCTGGAGATTCGGGTCCAGGAATTAACAAAGACAACATAAAGTATTCCGGTTTTAATGACATCCATGGAGGCAAATTGTAGTTCACCAACACAACTGGCCAAGTGCTATGAGCAATGCTCATTGTTCCAAATGGATTAAATCCATCACTTGACAGACCTAACCTCACATTTCTAGTTTCTTTTGCAAATCGAGGATAGAGAGAGTCAAATTCCTTCCAGCTTTGCCCATCTGCAGGATGTCTCAAATTTCCATCTTTAGGACGTCCTTCATCATGCCATGTCATATATTTACCTGTTTCTGAACACATAAAAAGTCTTTGTAGCCTCGGTTTTAAAGGAAAATGCCACACCACTTTAGCAGGAACTTTTGAAGATTTTGTAGAATGTTCACTTTTATCCTTGTTATGTTGCTTCTCATTCACTTGTTTCCACTTAGATGTATGACAAATGTGGCACACTTCAAGATTTTCATAGTCTTTTCAGTAAAGCATACAATCATTTGAACATGCGTGAAGCTTCTTATAATTAAGCCCTAAATCCCTAGTGATTTTTCTAGCTTGAGTAAAACTAGCGGGAAGTTTTGCCTCTGGAATCATCTCTTGTAAAAGTGTTAGAAGATCATCAAATGCCACATTACTAAGCCCATGGAGGGTCTTATATAGAAGAAGTCTGATGATGAAAGATAACTTCGAGAAACTTTTACATCCAGGGAACAACTCTTGTTGGCCATCTTCTACTAGCTTATAAAACTTTTTAGCGTCTTCTTTTAAACCTCCTTGTACCGTACTAGGTTCCTCTAGATTATCTCTAAACCTATCATGCAATAATTCATGGAAATTTCCATGCATACCATCTTCATTATCATCTATGCCGGTATTAAATCTTGTTTGTACAGGGGTTTCTCCATGAAAAATCCACACATAGTAGTCATCAACAAATCCATGTCCTTTTAAATGATCAAATACTTCATCTCTTCGATACCAGTAACGGTTTTTACATAGTTTGCAAGGACAACATATTTGAGTTCCTTTTGCCGCCTTAGCAAATGAAGAATTAAGGAATTCAATAACTCCAGCTTCAAATTCGGGTAAGCGTCTAGGTAAATACATCCAATCTCTAGCATTCCCCATGTCTCACGTATCTAAATTTAGTAGCAACAATTGGAACGAACATGGTTTAGAAGGCATAAATCAAACCTCCTCGTAATTTTTTTAATAATAATGGTAATACAGATCATAACCATAACTTCAAATCAACCTGTTAAGATGAACTAGTTATTTAATTTTATGGTGTTCTTAATTTCATTAATATAGATTTTGTCAACACTTCCTTCTATTAAAGTACTAATTAGGATTTCAAAAACAACAATAGTACAATAATAATCTAAATTCTACCCGAGTAGCCTCCTTGGCTAATGAAACTTTTATATTAGATAAGTTCTAAGACTTTACATGTCTTTTGATCCTTGTCAATGCCTTTATAAGTTTGCACTACTTTGTTGAGTACTTTCGTACGTTGTAGAATGAAAGTGTTAGAAGTATAGCTACGGAAAACAAAAGGGTCTGGTCAATCAACTAAAGGGTCAAAACAGATACAAGTTGATATCATACACGCGGAAACACATTCACTCATTCATATCATCTTTTTGATACAACGTACATACATATATACATATACTATCACATCATCCATCCACCTACGTATGCATCTACAACTGCTGATTGTAGTTCCAATACATACATACATTGCACATATGTGACATGATTTGCTGCTGTTAACTGTCAATATGCATGGATACAATTACCTCACATACATACGTACAAAATAGATACACATAATCCATGTATACAAGATATATCTTAGTTGTTGATTCTTTCTAATTTAATACATACACACATGGTTATACATGCTACTGTTACACTTCTAAGCTTATCTACGTACATACATACAACAGCCCGTATACATACATATTCCGATACATACATATTCCGATACATACATGCATACTCTATTTACATATATATATATATATATACACACATATATACATACCACATTAAAAGTATCAGTGTGATTTATAGAATTGGGTTCAAGCTATGTCTATTGAAAATCATGCTTGCCTGGACAAATTAGTTTTTAGCTACATCGCTAGCAAGGACTGAACCTAAACCTCAAAACTAATAACAAAACTGCAATATAAACCAAACACCAAATCTCAAAACAAATTAGACTCTAGATCATACAAGTTCTATTCTATAGTACCATAGTGTTGATTGGATCTATGTACCTTGTATTACTTGTTTATATTCTGAGCCTATGTTCTATTTGAAATTCAAGTGAACTAATGGATAATTAAAATACGTACGTGATTTGTTGAATACCCATCCTGATCCTACCCTAACCCCACCTTGACCAAACCCATTCTGGCCATATCTTAGGTTGACCTGTTTGGACCCGAACACTTTCTGATATTCTAACCTGGACTCATCTTGATGCGATCCGACCATTTTCCTGGGTATATTTTCAACTAAAACCAACCACCAATAATATGGTACCCTAATATTTGTTCAACCTACAATATGTCAAGTAGACTAGATTTAATATAACTTAAAGTGGAGCATTTTCAAGAACATCATAATGTGCTACTTCATAGCAAAGCACTATTGATAACTATAATTTTGGAAGAGAGATTCATTCACCTTAAACTATTAATCAAATAATATAGTATGAATCATTAATATGTTTCTAACAAGAGCTCAACAAAGAATAAAATCTGTAACATAAAATAACTAAGCAAACATGATAATTTAAGAACATTTTGGATGAATTTCAACCTGCTGAACTTTAACCATTTGACCCATATCAATTTCAACCATTTGAACCATTTCATATCATGTTTTCTAGGATAAATTAGTTTGTAGCTACAACAAGGGATTAACTTGAACCTCCAAACTATTAATCAGAACTGCAATTCGAACCACAAACTAAATCTCAAAACTAATCATCAAAATTATAGATCCCATTTCTTTGTAACCATCTTCTAGTTTCACATTGTATTAATACACACTAGTCCAATGCCCCATGTTTATAATCAAATGTAATATGATAGAATCAAGCTTCAATTGTACATCATGGAATAAAATAACACACTATAGCAATTGGAAAATCTATCCTTAGTTTAACTTCTAAACCCAATTAAGTTGTTTGGTCGCTCGCTCGCTGATGATCAGTAAGCTGTTCGATCGAATGAACAATTTTTAGCAAACACAAGTTTTTTGTCGTGGTTGATCAATATCAAAGATCATAATTGTCGTTTTTGATCGATCAACAGGTTGTTTGGATGAATAATTCTTTAGAAAACATGAATTTCGTTGATTAGGCGCTGGATCGTTGATTAGGCGTTGGAAATGCTCGATAATCAGGTAACATCTGTATGCGCTGACCTAATTAAAAGAAGTGTGTTTGAGTATTTAAATACATTGATAATAGAATTAAAATCAAAAGCAGCTTCTTGCTCCACTGGTTATGACTTGGTAGTTTGACATAAAACGCCTGAGTTCGAATCTTGGCGTCGTCATTTTAATTTTTTACTTATTAACTAACAAAATTAATCAAGTGAAACTATAATTTCATACACCACTCACAAGGTTATAAATTTTTTATTGCAATATAAATAGATAACCTAAGTCTTAGAGTGTGTTGCATTTCATAGTGAAACTAAGCGTTAAAGTGATTGGTTAAAAACCCATGTCCCCGTATTATTAATTATATGCAACTTTTTGCTTTTGACTAGTCTTTTTTTTCTTTTACAACAACGTTTTAACCTAATTGATAACGTGCGTGTAGTACAATATATATAATATATATTGCTTATAATTAATCTGGAGGAATTTCATAACTAGCTAGCTAGGTGTAAGTTTAAACAAATATTCATCTCTTTTTCCGGTCATTTCCTCATTCCCATAATGGGACTGTTTAGCTTGTTGATATTACGTACTCTAAGTGTGTATCACTAAATGAACGTTTTTTTGGTAACTATTTAATTAATGTTATCACACGGTTCTCGGCCTTTGGGTTAATTAACTTTTAGCTAAGAATGCAACCTTTTAAATATAAGAGTTGCATTTAAGTTTTCACAATGCGACCTTTATTAAAAAAGTTGCAAGTTTCAACAACATTTGCAACCTTTTAATAAAATAGTTGCAATATTTACTGTAAGTTGTAACTTTTGAATAAAAAGGTTGCAAATTCATCTTACTTTTGCAACTTTTTATAAAAAAAAGTTGCATTAGATCATTTAATGCAACCTTTATATTCAATGAAGTTGCATTAGATTCAAATGCAACTCATTTAAAAATGGTTGCTTTAAAAAAGTTGCATTAGCCTTGTTTTCTAGTAGTGATACCACATCCAGTCAATCCAGTTTTTCTCATAATTCATTTGAATATGACATTTTTGACCCTAAAGTTTTAATTTTCTTAGAGAAGAAAATTTGAACTTTTCTTCATGAACAATTATGAACCAATCACAAGTATGATCAAAGTCACCTTTATTTGTTTCATTTTGACAGAAAAGTACCTTTTTAAGAACAAATGTAGGTAAACAAAGAGATCATATCACATCAATAATCTTCACATAAAGTAAAAGAAAGTTTTGAATAGACATAGACAATATTTCAGTATATAAGATGGGCACAAAGTTTATAACAAACTTACTTTTCAACACTTAGTGATATTTTTATCATGTTTTGGTTTGATTAAGTATGTCAAGTATGTGACCCACGCTTAGAAACATCTTAGAAGGTCCACTATCTTCAAAACATACAAGCACGCACTTTAACAATCAGGTCACTTACAATGTAATATGTGTTGCTTTGGGTTAAAATTTAATTGGTGGTATTCCCCTTGGGAATCTTCTTTACTTTCCAATTTTTAGAATTGACACTGTTCCACCACTACTAAAAAATGAACCTATTGTAACCTTTTTATAACCTTTTTGCAACCTTTTTTTTCAAAACAGTTGCATTAGAAGAAGTTGCATTAGATCTAATGCAACTTTTTTGTTACCTATTGCAACTCTTATTTAAAGAGTTGCATTAAAAAAAGGTTGCATTTGAATAAAAATTGCATTATGTAAAAAAAGGTTGCATTAAAAAAAAGTTGCATTAGAAGAAGTTGCATTATGATATCTGATTTCTATGTGTTTGGTTTTAGGTTGCATTGGGGTTTTCAAGAAGTTAAACCCGTAGTCCAGTAGTTGGTTTTGACACCAAAGGACTTGTGAGCAACATGCTCAAGCAGCAATGTATTCAGCCTCAGCAGTAGATACAAAAAAATTGGTTTATTTCATACATTGCCATGAGATTAACCTTGGACCCAAAAATTGACATCCCCTAGAAGTTGATTTTCTGTTTAGATTACATCCACCATAATCACTGTTAGTCTAAGTAGGTAATTCAAAATTTCCCACTTTAGGATACCACAAACCTAGTGCAGTTTTTCCTTTCAGATATATGAATATACGCTTGACAACTTGAAGGTGGGATTCCTTGGGATTTACTTGATATCATGCATACAAGAAAACGCAAACATGATATCAGGTCTACTTGCAGTCAAATACATCAAAGATCCAATTAATGATCGATAGTATGT
Organism: Tagetes erecta; assembly: GCA_030867185.1. Lineage (NCBI taxonomy): Eukaryota > Viridiplantae > Streptophyta > Magnoliopsida > Asterales > Asteraceae > Tagetes > Tagetes erecta. The sequence goes on along the minus strand of CM061497.1, from coordinate 17,491,309 downwards.
TTGATCCATAGATTTTCTATTTTCATCAGGCTCCAACTTGTGAGCTTTATCAAGTGGTGTTCTTATGGATTAAACATCTTCAAATGGGAATTTTTTTTTTGAGAATCTTCTTGATGTACTTCTCTTGATTAATGAAAATTCCATCTTTTGCTTAGGTAACTTGTAATCCAAGAAAGAAATTCATTTCACCCATTGAGCTCATTTGGAATTTTGACTGCATGATAGAGTCATATTCTGTACATAGCTCTTTGCTTGTTGATCCAAATATGATGTCATCAACATAAATTTGAACTAAGAGAAGATCTTTGTTCTTTCTTTTAAGGAAGAGAGTCTGATCAATCCTGCCTCTTTTAAAACCATTTGCATCAGATGAGATGACAAGGTTTCATACCACTTTCATGGCGCTTGATGTAAGCCATACAAAGCTTTGTCAAGTTTCATCACTTTATGAGGAAATTCCTTGTCTTCAAATCCAGGAGGCTGTTGAACATACACCTCTTCATTAATGAGACACCATAGAGGAAAGCACATTTGACATCCATTTGATACACTGTAAAGTTCATGTATGCAGAATATGCAAGAAATAGTCTGATAGCCTCAAGTCTTGCCACAGGAGCAAAAACATCTTGATAATCAATACCCTCCTCTTGAGTGTATCCTTGAGCTATCAATCTAGCTTTGTTCCTGATGACAATGCCACGTTCATCTGAGTTGTTTCGATATAACCAATGAGTACCAATGGCATATTGTCCTTCAGGTAAATCAACCAATGTCAAAACATTCTAAATTTGAATCTGGAGAAGCTCCTCTTGCATAGCTTCAATCCAACTTGAATCTTTAAGAGCTTCAGAAATGTTATTTGGAACTGTTTGAGATAAGAAGCATGAGTAAAGACAAATATTTGCATTTGCACTCTTACTTCTTGTTACCCTTTCAATCAAACTTCTAATTATATTAGATTGAGATAGGCTTCTAAGAATCCTTAAGACAGAAGCAAAATCAACAGCCACCTCATTTTCCAAATTAGTATAGTTGAAGTCTTGAATGGTTGTGGTATGGATGGACGGATCAGATTCACGTGGAGAATTATGAAAATAATTGTATCCTTCATTAGCTATCAATTCATCACTATCAGCAATGTGATCTGTTGGAGGAATACAATCATCAAAATTTGCATGAATATCTGGATTTGACAAATTAGGGTACTTTAAGGGAAATGGTAAAATGACTTCATCATCATATTCTCCCCCTGAGCTATAACCTGCAGAATCATCAATAGAATTAGAATTCAATGAAGTGGTCAAAGCATCTATGTCAAATAACCAAGCTGGACCATTTATGATTTTAGGAAAAGAGTTTTCATGAAACTCAACATTCATTGATTCCTCAATAATGTTGTGTTTTGAAATGTAAACTCTATATGCAATAGATTGTGACGAATATCCTACAAAGAATCCATCACAAGCTTTTTCATCAAATTTAGCTAATCGGGCAGAGGTATTCAACACAGATACAGAACAACCAAATGATCTAAAGAAACCAATTTGAGGTTTTCTATTGAACAGCAATTCATATGGTGTTTTGTTATGATCTTTGACAATAAGACTTTTGTTTTGAACAAAACAAGCAGTTGACACAGCTTCTGCCCAAAAAGTAATCGACAGTTTTGAATCAGCTAGCATTGTCCTTGCAGCTTCAATTAACGTTATGTTCTTGCGTTCTACAACTCCATTTTGTTGTGGAGTTCTAGCAGCACTGAACTGTTTATCAAATCCTTTACCTACACAGAAAGACTCAAGCCCTTCATTTTTAAATTCTGTACCATTGTCACTTCTCATTACTTTGACTTTAGTATCAAATTGATTTTCAATTTTAGCAATGAATGTTTTCAAGATTTCAGCAATTTCACTGTTTTTGTACATAAAGAATACTCAAGTGAGTCAGGAAAAATCATCAATCACCACAAGACAGTATTGTTTCTTTGAGTGACTCAAAACATTTGTAGGGCCAAATAGGTCTATGTGCAAAAGTTTAAGGGGTGTAACATTTGAATTAACAATTTTTGTCTTGTGAGATTTTCGATGTTGTTTTCCTTTTAAGTATGCAGAACACTTGTCAGTGACAGAAAACATCTTTTGAGTTATTCCCACTACATGATCATGCTTAACCAGGTTATTCATATTATTGTAGTGAGTGTGACCAAGACCTCTATGCCAAAGAACTGATTCATCAATAGATGCTTTTGAAAGTAGACATGTTTCTTGAATGTTGTCAGACAAAGAACTCATATCCATCATGTAGATATTGTTATGTCTTGGAGCTTTCATTTAGATCCACTCTTCTGGTATTTGAAATCCGGGTTTCAATAGGTAGCAGAACTTGTCATCAAAAATTGTTTTGTATGACTTGTCACAAATTTGTGTAACACTCAGCAAGTTGTACTTGAGTTGTTCACAATAATTGACATTGTCAACTCAACGATCCACTGCTGACAGTTCCTTCACCAGTAATCCATCCTCCACCATCACCAAATGCTACATATGATCCATAAGTAACTGTTGATTTCCTGTCATATGTCTTGAGCAACCACTATCCACAATCCATAAACTATTTTTAGCTCTAGGCGGATGTGCCTGCACAAACAAGAAAATCAGTTAGAACGATCAACCCAAACCATAGTGGTTTTGGGATTTCCAAATTTATCAATAATAGTTTGTTGTGCACATTGCAAACCAAATGTAGTCAACATATCATTCAATTCATGTGGAAGCTCATTAGATTTATTTTTATTAACATAAGGTTTTGAAAGTTGTTTGCTGAATCATATGTGACTTCATTTGTTTTGAAACAACATGAGAAGGAACAGCATGAGAATAATCGGGTTCATCAAGAAATTGTTTGATTAAATTTCTTTTAACACTTTCTTAAGAGTGAGGATGTGATGCAATTATAGAAATCATGTTCATTTTAGAATTTGCAAATTGTTTATTAGAAACTTGTGATGAAGCACTCATTCTCATGTTTCTTGGAGTCCATGAATCATAGAAACCCTCATCATTTTCAAATGACATTGATTTCTTTGACATCTTTTTCTTGTGAGATTTTGATCTCTCTTTGTAATAACAATCATTAGTGTTGTGATTCACGCTCCCATAAATCTCACACCACTTATTAAAATAACATTCATCAATTGAGTGATTTGACATATCACAAAGTTGACAATATTTCGAAAAGTAACAATCTTTGGTGTTATGATTTGTCATTTTGCACCTTTCACACCAAAGCCTCGTGTTCTTTTCATAAAATTCAGGTTTCAAGCTTTGTGATTGTTTTTGTTCATGTGAATTCAGATTGTGTTTTGGTTTGAACAGTTGTTTGACTTTTACACTTGAAGAACTTTGACCAACAGAATCAACTTTGTTTCCATCAGAAACAGCTGAAGAATTAGTGTTTGAATTCTTTTTTTTCTTTTTGTTTTTCTTTTTAAGTTCAGATTGAGCAGCGGAATATTCAGGATCATAACCTGTTGTCATATTGTGACACCCCACCCGGTGGCGGAAACACCGGGTTGTCAAGTGGATTGGATATCAAAAGTACAAAGCACATGGCATCTAAGAAGTATATTTTAATATTATTAAGCATTTAATGTTGTGACGTAACAGGAAATAAATAGTCTTAAAACAGTAATTAAATCCGAAAACAGAAACGTCATTGTTTATTATTTTTCTAGGTCCATAGCATCCTACGTGTCACGCAAACGAAACGACATCAAATGCCACCTGAAATATGAGTAAAATAAGTTAGCTACGGGAATAGCTAGTGAGTAAAAACACAGTAAATAATACATAGTATGAAATCCGAGTTCAATATAAATATGTTGCGCAAGCTTATGTGTATAGCAATTTCGTTATATTACTCAACCATGACCAATAGAATCACATAGAAACAAGAACCATTGACCCCGCAGGGTAACCTTTAGCAACAAGCCATGAGAACCACTCATGTTACAATTAATGATAACTGTTATTGAACCGTCATTTAACCGTCTCGATGTGTAAGTTATCAAAAATTGTTTTAGCATCGAAGGGACATAGTAACATAGCAACAAGTATCATAGGATAGTATCTAGTAACCAACACATAGAATCAACAACAAGAATCGCCGGTTTCAAATCACCTAACGTGCCATAAAGTATAGGTGGGTTTGTCAGACCGTTAGCGTTAACATTGTACCGGTGGAAATTACATAATAATACAACTACTTTTAACTAACACACAATTTTGCATCAAGCGGCCGACAAGATTAACACATTTTATGATCTCATTTGAAAATAGAATCAAAAAGAAAAGAAACCGTAGTTTAGTAATAAGAATCATATTTCAGTCCCAAAGCAAAAATAGTAAAATGGGAGTGAGTTTTACTCACCTGAACAATAAAGATAATAGCAACGCAAGAATGTAACTAGAGAGAATCGAGGATCGCCCAGATATTAGAATCACCTAATTAACCGGGAGAACCTAATTTAGAAACGAAGCAAGTAACGTAATAACTAGAATCAAGAAAATAGAACTTCTAGGGTTTTAGATTTTGGGGTTTTAGGGTTTTAAATTATAAATTTGAAATTAGGGTTTCAAAATATAATTTGGGATTTTCTTTAGGGTTTTAAAGTACCAATTGGGAGTTAGGGATTTAAAATACAATTTGGGAACTTAGGGTTTCAAATCCAATTTAGGGTTTTAAAATCCAATTTGGGGATTTAGGGTTTCAAGAACCAATATTTGATAAAAGACGACGTTTTTAAGTAATATATATATTTTAACGAATTTTTATATAAAATGTCAAAATTTATAATAACGCCTTTGTACCACTAGTTTCTTTTTATTAAAATAACATTTGTACAAACCTTACGAAATATGACTTAATTTAAAAGTAAAGGGGTTTAAAAGATAAAAATTAAATAAAAGTGGTCAGTGGGACTCGAACCCACGACCAAACACTCCAAATACAGCGCCCTATCCGCTAGACCAGGCGCGCTTTTTGGTTATTATCTCGACTGCCAAAAGTTTTATGGGTTAAAACCCAAGAACACCCATTTCCAAACACCCATTTCCAAACAAGCCCTACATCAAGTCGTGATCATTTTGATATATGCTACTTACTTGGTTTAGATCGAATTGAAACGATGAAGATGAAGGTAAGAACACGACTGCTTGATGTTCAAATCGATAGTTAGAAGCTGTTAGTATCCAATTCAACTTCCAGATTTAGTCCACATGATGAGATGAATGGAACCCCTATATCAATTTCGGATTTAATAAAGGATTGAATGGCCACTCGAAAATGAACAAGCTTCGAACAAGATAGAATCACTTACAGATTATTGATGTTTGAAACAAGAAATTGACGTTGTAGATGGCTAAATCGAGTGATGAGATGCGTGCAGGTCTAAAGAATTTCGGTTTAGTTAACAGAAAGGTGTCGAATGATTTAGAGTTGAGATCAAAAGAAAAATGGCAATTGAATGAATGATTCGGATCGATCTAGTTCAATTAACTGTTGATAATGAATTCAAGACACCGAGAGGACAATGCAGTTGAATGAAGTCATAAATTGGATACGTTAATAGTCGATTTGATGAAGTGGGTTTTTGAACCGGTTTTAGATTAAGGATTTGATCGACGTTTAGGTGATTAAAAGTCGATTAGGTGTTCGAACCATACTTAGAATAGTGTTAGGAGGATTTTGTATAGGTTTAATTTGTTGTAATGTGCTAGAAATCAGTTTTTTTGGACTCGCCGGAAAATGCATATTCCGACCAATTGGCCGGAGATGGGGGTCGCTGGTTTCACGGGCAAGGGGGGGGGATTTTGGGTTCAAAGGCAATTTACACAAACAGCCCTTGTACTTTGGTTTGGTTTTATTTTTTGTCTAGAACTTTTAAAAACAAGTTTTAATATTTACAACATTGGTCTAAAGTTGGTTGTAAATTATATCAACGAACTAATTTAACCGAGTCGAGACGGAACGAGTATTTAAGCGACGATTACATAGGTTTAGCTCGATGGTGACATTAAACATATTTATTTAAATAATTTACTATCGAAACGTTACATTTATAAATAAAAGAGTACGAATACATTTTTGGATATAACTTCGGGTTCGGGCCGGGTCATTCGGGTTCGGGTCCGGGGCAGATGTCACAGTCTCCCCTCCTTATAGGAATTTCGTCCCGAAATTTGCTCAAACCGAAGTAGAAGAAGATGAAGCGAAGAGATGCGGATATTTTGCCTTCATCTGATCTTAAATTCATGTTCACATTTTGAGTTTCAACGATCATTAACGATTGGTATCTGATCAAGCTTGAGTTGTTTGACTTCACGATCCATAATTTCCAATGGTCGTTCAATAAATTGCATTGATTCATTATCGGTATGCACAATGAGATTATTTTTTTCGGATAAGTGCTTTTTCAGATTAGAAACATGAAACACGGGATGAACACTACCCACTTTCGTAGAGAGTTTCATCTCGCAAGAAACTTTTGAGAATTCGATCAATGGAAAGATGAGCATTTTGATTGAGACACGATTTTAAATAACAAGATTAAGGAGTTATTTATTTTTAATTTGCTTTGTCTCGTTGAGAATTGTGTATTTAACTCTTTTCACTTATAAGAGTTCGATTGAACTATTTGTATGTAGATTCGAATAAATCTTATTTGCTATCCATTATAGCAATAGAATAGGATACCAACCTGCAAATAAAATATTTTAAGTATATGGATTTAGAATTATTTAAATAATCATCGAGAATAATCGTGATTAATAGAATGTTTGAAACGAATTAAGTAACCTTACACGCAATTAAGTGGCTTAGATCAATTAGTAAAATGAGTAAACAAGTCAAGTGAAAATAAGATGATTAAATGTGGCCCAGCTACACAAGACAAAACTTACTATAGTTCCCATGCACCAACTTTCATAATTCCGTGTGCACCCCTAATTACTTCAGTTTTTGCATGGACTCCACAGTTCATTCGATCACGTGCGAGTCAGAAGTACACAACAATTTTAGGTCAAAATGATGATACGTATAGGTATTGATATCCTACTTGATAGAAATAGTGCTTGAGAAAATCATATTAAGATGATAAGTAGATTGATGATTCAGAAGAAAATAACGTCCATTAGGTAGACATTGATCATATAAATAACTTTGTTCAACGATATAGATAGTCAAATTCGAGTATTAAGATAGTAACGCTTAAGTTTGTGAAAACCGACTCTATGTGTGTAAGATGTAATTATCTAGGTTTTCTGATATTGATCAGTTCATGTAATAATATAGTTTATTGAGATCTTTAGAAAGATTAGTTTCATGAAAATTTGATAGTACGGATAATCCAATTTATAGTTCGAATGAATAGATTACTTAGTTCCAACTGGGTTTAATTTTTAAGGTGTTTGTATTTATATGACCAACAACTTTAGGTAAACCAGATATAGGGGGTAAATAAGTTTATAAGAGATGATATTGTGTTTTTTTTATAATGCAGTTTTGAAAGCTAAGTAAAAAGTTGAAGGTTTTAACCTTTACCATAGATAAGAGGGCTGATTTGAAAATAATTGACATAATTTAAGTTGTAAGTACATGCTTTTGGTAAACAGAAGACATAGTGTATGTTGTAAGTCTTTGTGTCATATTTGAGAAAACGGGGAATCTTGCGTAAATATTTGACCAACGTTGGAATAATCAATCTCCTTTTTAGAGAAGTTATCTATCACGAAATGTGCATACAAAATGCTAAAACCCAAAGATTATTTTAATTTAAATCCATTTTTATTTTGGAAAATAAGGAAATAATTTTAATAGAGTCGAATACCGGTAGTTTTACAATGTCCATTGATTACACCTTGTGTTAGAGTAACGAGTTTATAAATGAAATGCATTAGGGTTGGATTAGTTCATGGAAACTAGTTGTGTAGAATTTTGTTGGTGGTCATATGTATAGATGAAAACATTTAGTTGAATGAGTTCGAGAATAGTTGTGTAGTGAGTTCTCGTTAGGTTTGAATAATGAATTCATGGATAGCATTGTCGAGTACTTGTTTTGATGGTTAGTTCATAATTTGATAGTAGATTTATAGTTTTAATGATGGATTAAAAATTGGATTAGAATCTTATAGTTAGATGAGTAGTTTTGAAATTATTTGAGTATAGAAGTCAAGTTGAAATATTTTGAGGGTAGACGTTCGATTTAAATACATTAGTTTATATGAATAGCAAAATCCGTTAACTTTTATTTAGTTATGGAATTTAGCCTTGACTGTAATTTAGAAATCATAACGAACCTTTGATTGGAGAGTCGATAATTGATTTAGGATTAGAAGTACGACTTAGATTCGGTAATCGATATATGCATGATCTGAAGTTTTGGATAATTCGATTGAGATATGTCTTAGTTTTGAAATGTTTGGTTTACAACGGTGTAATTGTGTTATACGAATAAGCTAGCGAGTATATCGCATAAGTATTATTGTAGCTTAGAAACAAATGGAATGATAAAACGTAGAATATCACGGTTTCGTAGCAACATCTTTGAACGATAGGAACATCCGATGTAATAATAGCACCTCGTCCCACTTAGAATGTCATAGAATCTTTTGAAACATAGCATAGAAAATCACGTAGAAACTTTAGAAACTTTAGAAATTTCAATTAAATGAAACAGTGATAGTACTTAGAACATCATAGAATCCTTTGAACATATCATAGAAAACCACTTAGAAGCTTTAGAAACATTAGTGAATGAAGTTGGAATATTATTTGAATCACTATAAAAATTCATAGAAATAATTATAAGTCGTAGGAATGAAAATCATAGAATCATTAAGAAAATGAAATTCAACGGCTTAGGGGTGTGTCTTGGTTTTGGACACTAATGACTTATCAAAGCGTTAAGTTCGTTTTCAACGTATTCGAGAAAGCGTGCTTTAGCCTATAGGTTCACACTCATCTCGTACATCCCCAGGTAAGCATACATGTCTCTTAAAGAGATTTATACGAAATGCTTTGCCTTAGACAGGATATCCGTGATACAGGCGTTCCCCCTTCCAGATTGCACACGTTTCCCACGTTTCAACTCACTTAAGACGATGACGAGATTCCACAAAGAGAAAAGATCCTAATCTTGCAGACGAGTCTCTTGTAGTTCCTTCGCGAAATCGAATAAGAAATGAGATTAAGAAAATCATAGAAAGGTTCGTAGAAGGAAAGCAAATAAGTTCAAAAGAATTCCTAAGTACATCTATTTGCACTAAGGACTCTTAGGTTATAGTCTAGGTTGGTGTGTTTCTAATACCCTATCCTAGTTCTCTATAACCATGGCTCTGATACCAAACTGTGACACCCTACCCGGTGGCGGAAACACCGGGTTGTCAAGTGGATTGGATATCAAAAGTACAAAGCACATGGCATCTAAGAAGTATATTTTAATATTATTAAGCATTTAATGTTGTGACGTAACAGGAAATAAATAGTCTTAAAACAGTAATTAAATCCGAAAACAGAAACGTCATTGTTTATTATTTTTCTAGGTCCATAGCATCCTACGTGTCACGCAAACGAAACGACATCAAATGCCACCTGAAATATGAGTAAAATAAGTTAGCTACGGGAATAGCTAGTGAGTAAAAACACAGTAAATAATACATAGTATGAAATCCGAGTTCAATATAAATATGTTGCGCAAGCTTATGTGTATAGCAATTTCGTTATATTACTCAACCATGACCAATAGAATCACATAGAAACAAGAACCATTGACCCCGCAGGGTAACCTTTAGCAACAAGCCATGAGAACCACTCATGTTACAATTAATGATAACTGTTATTGAACCGTCATTTAACCGTCTCGATGTGTAAGTTATCAAAAATTGTTTTAGCATCGAAGGGACATAGTAACATAGCAACAAGTATCATAGGATAGTATCTAGTAACCAACACATAGAATCAACAACAAGAATCGCCGGTTTCAAATCACCTAACGTGCCATAAAGTATAGGTGGGTTTGTCAGACCGTTAGCGTTAACATTGTACCGGTGGAAATTACATAATAATACAACTACTTTTAACTAACACACAATTTTGCATCAAGCGGCCGACAAGATTAACACATTTTATGATCTCATTTGAAAATAGAATCAAAAAGAAAAGAAACCGTAGTTTAGTAATAAGAATCATATTTCAGTCCCAAAGCAAAAATAGTAAAATGGGAGTGAGTTTTACTCACCTGAACAATAAAGATAATAGCAACGCAAGAATGTAACTAGAGAGAATCGAGGATCGCCCAGATATTAGAATCACCTAATTAACCGGGAGAACCTAATTTAGAAACGAAGCAAGTAACGTAATAACTAGAATCAAGAAAATAGAACTTCTAGGGTTTTAGATTTTGGGGTTTTAGGGTTTTAAATTATAAATTTGAAATTAGGGTTTCAAAATATAATTTGGGATTTTCTTTAGGGTTTTAAAGTACCAATTGGGAGTTAGGGATTTAAAATACAATTTGGGAACTTAGGGTTTCAAATCCAATTTAGGGTTTTAAAATCCAATTTGGGGATTTAGGGTTTCAAGAACCAATATTTGATAAAAGACGACGTTTTTAAGTAATATATATATTTTAACGAATTTTTATATAAAATGTCAAAATTTATAATAACGCCTTTGTACCACTAGTTTCTTTTTATTAAAATAACATTTGTACAAACCTTACGAAATATGACTTAATTTAAAAGTAAAGGGGTTTAAAAGATAAAAATTAAATAAAAGTGGTCAGTGGGACTCGAACCCACGACCAAACACTCCAAATACAGCGCCCTATCCGCTAGACCAGGCGCGCTTTTTGGTTATTATCTCGACTGCCAAAAGTTTTATGGGTTAAAACCCAAGAACACCCATTTCCAAACACCCATTTCCAAACAAGCCCTACATCAAGTCGTGATCATTTTGATATATGCTACTTACTTGGTTTAGATCGAATTGAAACGATGAAGATGAAGGTAAGAACACGACTGCTTGATGTTCAAATCGATAGTTAGAAGCTGTTAGTATCCAATTCAACTTCCAGATTTAGTCCACATGATGAGATGAATGGAACCCCTATATCAATTTCGGATTTAATAAAGGATTGAATGGCCACTCGAAAATGAACAAGCTTCGAACAAGATAGAATCACTTACAGATTATTGATGTTTGAAACAAGAAATTGACGTTGTAGATGGCTAAATCGAGTGATGAGATGCGTGCAGGTCTAAAGAATTTCGGTTTAGTTAACAGAAAGGTGTCGAATGATTTAGAGTTGAGATCAAAAGAAAAATGGCAATTGAATGAATGATTCGGATCGATCTAGTTCAATTAACTGTTGATAATGAATTCAAGACACCGAGAGGACAATGCAGTTGAATGAAGTCATAAATTGGATACGTTAATAGTCGATTTGATGAAGTGGGTTTTTGAACCGGTTTTAGATTAAGGATTTGATCGACGTTTAGGTGATTAAAAGTCGATTAGGTGTTCGAACCATACTTAGAATAGTGTTAGGAGGATTTTGTATAGGTTTAATTTGTTGTAATGTGCTAGAAATCAGTTTTTTTGGACTCGCCGGAAAATGCATATTCCGACCAATTGGCCGGAGATGGGGGTCGCTGGTTTCACGGGCAAGGGGGGGGATTTTGGGTTCAAAGGCAATTTACACAAACAGCCCTTGTACTTTGGTTTGGTTTTATTTTTTGTCTAGAACTTTTAAAAACAAGTTTTAATATTTACAACATTGGTCTAAAGTTGGTTGTAAATTATATCAACGAACTAATTTAACCGAGTCGAGACGGAACGAGTATTTAAGCGACGATTACATAGGTTTAGCTCGATGGTGACATTAAACATATTTATTTAAATAATTTACTATCGAAACGTTACATTTATAAATAAAAGAGTACGAATACATTTTTGGATATAACTTCGGGTTCGGGCCGGGTCATTCGGGTTCGGGTCCGGGGCAGATGTCACAGTCTCCCCTCCTTATAGGAATTTCGTCCCGAAATTTGCTCAAACCGAAGTAGAAGAAGATGAAGCGAAGAGATGCGGATATTTTGCCTTCATCTGATCTTAAATTCATGTTCACATTTTGAGTTTCAACGATCATTAACGATTGGTATCTGATCAAGCTTGAGTTGTTTGACTTCACGATCCATAATTTCCAATGGTCGTTCAATAAATTGCATTGATTCATTATCGGTATGCACAATGAGATTATTTTTTTCGGATAAGTGCTTTTTCAGATTAGAAACATGAAACACGGGATGAACACTACCCACTTTCGTAGAGAGTTTCATCTCGCAAGAAACTTTTGAGAATTCGATCAATGGAAAGATGAGCATTTTGATTGAGACACGATTTTAAATAACAAGATTAAGGAGTTATTTATTTTTAATTTGCTTTGTCTCGTTGAGAATTGTGTATTTAACTCTTTTCACTTATAAGAGTTCGATTGAACTATTTGTATGTAGATTCGAATAAATCTTATTTGCTATCCATTATAGCAATAGAATAGGATACCAACCTGCAAATAAAATATTTTAAGTATATGGATTTAGAATTATTTAAATAATCATCGAGAATAATCGTGATTAATAGAATGTTTGAAACGAATTAAGTAACCTTACACGCAATTAAGTGGCTTAGATCAATTAGTAAAATGAGTAAACAAGTCAAGTGAAAATAAGATGATTAAATGTGGCCCAGCTACACAAGACAAAACTTACTATAGTTCCCATGCACCAACTTTCATAATTCCGTGTGCACCCCTAATTACTTCAGTTTTTGCATGGACTCCACAGTTCATTCGATCACGTGCGAGTCAGAAGTACACAACAATTTTAGGTCAAAATGATGATACGTATAGGTATTGATATCCTACTTGATAGAAATAGTGCTTGAGAAAATCATATTAAGATGATAAGTAGATTGATGATTCAGAAGAAAATAACGTCCATTAGGTAGACATTGATCATATAAATAACTTTGTTCAACGATATAGATAGTCAAATTCGAGTATTAAGATAGTAACGCTTAAGTTTGTGAAAACCGACTCTATGTGTGTAAGATGTAATTATCTAGGTTTTCTGATATTGATCAGTTCATGTAATAATATAGTTTATTGAGATCTTTAGAAAGATTAGTTTCATGAAAATTTGATAGTACGGATAATCCAATTTATAGTTCGAATGAATAGATTACTTAGTTCCAACTGGGTTTAATTTTTAAGGTGTTTGTATTTATATGACCAACAACTTTAGGTAAACCAGATATAGGGGGTAAATAAGTTTATAAGAGATGATATTGTGTTTTTTTTATAATGCAGTTTTGAAAGCTAAGTAAAAAGTTGAAGGTTTTAACCTTTACCATAGATAAGAGGGCTGATTTGAAAATAATTGACATAATTTAAGTTGTAAGTACATGCTTTTGGTAAACAGAAGACATAGTGTATGTTGTAAGTCTTTGTGTCATATTTGAGAAAACGGGGAATCTTGCGTAAATATTTGACCAACGTTGGAATAATCAATCTCCTTTTTAGAGAAGTTATCTATCACGAAATGTGCATACAAAATGCTAAAACCCAAAGATTATTTTAATTTAAATCCATTTTTATTTTGGAAAATAAGGAAATAATTTTAATAGAGTCGAATACCGGTAGTTTTACAATGTCCATTGATTACACCTTGTGTTAGAGTAACGAGTTTATAAATGAAATGCATTAGGGTTGGATTAGTTCATGGAAACTAGTTGTGTAGAATTTTGTTGGTGGTCATATGTATAGATGAAAACATTTAGTTGAATGAGTTCGAGAATAGTTGTGTAGTGAGTTCTCGTTAGGTTTGAATAATGAATTCATGGATAGCATTGTCGAGTACTTGTTTTGATGGTTAGTTCATAATTTGATAGTAGATTTATAGTTTTAATGATGGATTAAAAATTGGATTAGAATCTTATAGTTAGATGAGTAGTTTTGAAATTATTTGAGTATAGAAGTCAAGTTGAAATATTTTGAGGGTAGACGTTCGATTTAAATACATTAGTTTATATGAATAGCAAAATCCGTTAACTTTTATTTAGTTATGGAATTTAGCCTTGACTGTAATTTAGAAATCATAACGAACCTTTGATTGGAGAGTCGATAATTGATTTAGGATTAGAAGTACGACTTAGATTCGGTAATCGATATATGCATGATCTGAAGTTTTGGATAATTCGATTGAGATATGTCTTAGTTTTGAAATGTTTGGTTTACAACGGTGTAATTGTGTTATACGAATAAGCTAGCGAGTATATCGCATAAGTATTATTGTAGCTTAGAAACAAATGGAATGATAAAACGTAGAATATCACGGTTTCGTAGCAACATCTTTGAACGATAGGAACATCCGATGTAATAATAGCACCTCGTCCCACTTAGAATGTCATAGAATCTTTTGAAACATAGCATAGAAAATCACGTAGAAACTTTAGAAACTTTAGAAATTTCAATTAAATGAAACAGTGATAGTACTTAGAACATCATAGAATCCTTTGAACATATCATAGAAAACCACTTAGAAGCTTTAGAAACATTAGTGAATGAAGTTGGAATATTATTTGAATCACTATAAAAATTCATAGAAATAATTATAAGTCGTAGGAATGAAAATCATAGAATCATTAAGAAAATGAAATTCAACGGCTTAGGGGTGTGTCTTGGTTTTGGACACTAATGACTTATCAAAGCGTTAAGTTCGTTTTCAACGTATTCGAGAAAGCGTGCTTTAGCCTATAGGTTCACACTCATCTCGTACATCCCCAGGTAAGCATACATGTCTCTTAAAGAGATTTATACGAAATGCTTTGCCTTAGACAGGATATCCGTGATACAGGCGTTCCCCCTTCCAGATTGCACACGTTTCCCACGTTTCAACTCACTTAAGACGATGACGAGATTCCACAAAGAGAAAAGATCCTAATCTTGCAGACGAGTCTCTTGTAGTTCCTTCGCGAAATCGAATAAGAAATGAGATTAAGAAAATCATAGAAAGGTTCGTAGAAGGAAAGCAAATAAGTTCAAAAGAATTCCTAAGTACATCTATTTGCACTAAGGACTCTTAGGTTATAGTCTAGGTTGGTGTGTTTCTAATACCCTATCCTAGTTCTCTATAACCATGGCTCTGATACCAAACTGTGACACCCTACCCGGTGGCGGAAACACCGGGTTGTCAAGTGGATTGGATATCAAAAGTACAAAGCACATGGCATCTAAGAAGTATATTTTAATATTATTAAGCATTTAATGTTGTGACGTAACAGGAAATAAATAGTCTTAAAATAGTAATTAAATCCGAAAACAGAAACGTCATTGTTTATTATTTTTCTAGGTCCATAGCATCCTACGTGTCACGCAAACGAAACGACATCAAATGCCACCTGAAATATGAGTAAAATAAGTTAGCTACGGGAATAGCTAGTGAGTAAAAACACAGTAAATAATACATAGTATGAAATCCGAGTTCAATATAAATATGTTGCGCAAGCTTATGTGTATAGCAATTTCGTTATATTACTCAACCATGACCAATAGAATCACATAGAAACAAGAACCATTGACCCCGCAGGGTAACCTTTAGCAACAAGCCATGAGAACCACTCATGTTACAATTAATGATAACTGTTATTGAACCGTCATTTAACCGTCTCGATGTGTAAGTTATCAAAAATTATTTTAGCATCGAAGGGACATAGTAACATAGCAACAAGTATCATAGGATAGTATCTAGTAACCAACACATAGAATCAACAACAAGAATCGCCGGTTTCAAATCACCTAACGTGCCATAAAGTATAGGTGGGTTTGTCAGACCGTTAGCGTTAACATTGTACCGGTGGAAATTACATAATAATACAACTACTTTTAACTAACACACAATTTTGCATCAAGCGGCCGACAAGATTAACACATTTTATGATCTCATTTGAAAATAGAATCAAAAAGAAAAGAAACCGTAGTTTAGTAATAAGAATCATATTTCAGTCCCAAAGCAAAAATAGTAAAATGGGAGTGAGTTTACTCACCTGAACAATAAAGATAATAGCAACGCAAGAATGTAACTAGAGAGAATCGAGGATCGCCCAGATATTAGAATCACCTAATTAACCGGGAGAACCTAATTTAGAAACGAAGCAAGTAACGTAATAACTAGAATCAAGAAAATAGAACTTCTAGGGTTTTAGATTTTGGGGTTTTAGGGTTTTAAATTATAAATTTGAAATTAGGGTTTCAAAATATAATTTGTGATTTTCTTTAGGGTTTTAAAGTACCAATTGGGAGTTAGGGATTTAAAATACAATTTGGGAACTTAGGGTTTCAAATCCAATTTAGGGTTTTAAAATCCAATTTGGGGATTTAGGGTTTCAAGAACCAATATTTGATAAAAGACGACGTTTTTAAGTAATATATATATATTTTAATGAATTTTTATATAAAATGTCAAAATTTATAATAACGCCTTTGTACCACTAGTTTCTTTTTATTAAAATAACATTTGTACAAACCTTACGAAATATGACTTAATTTAAAAGTAAAGGGGTTTAAAAGATAAAAATTAAATAAAAGTGGTCAGTGGGACTCGAACCCACGACCAAACACTCCAAATACAACGCCCTATCCGCTAGACCAGGCGCGCTTTTTGGTTATTATCTCGACTGCCAAAAGTTTTATGTGTTAAAACCCAAGAACACCCATTTCCAAACAAGCCCTAGAATCAAGAATCCCCAAATTGATCTCGATCCGCTACTCTAATCCAAAAAAAACCATAGGGCTTTTAAACTACATCAAGTCGTGATCATTTTGATATATGCTACTTACTTGGTTTAGATCGAATTGAAACGATGAAGATGAAGGTAAGAACACGACTGCTTGATGTTCAAATCGATAGTTAGAAGCTGTTAGTATCCAATTCAACTTCCAGATTTAGTCCACATGATGAGATGAAAGGAACCCCTATATCAATTTCGGATTTAATAAAGGATTGAATGGCCACTCGAAAATGAACAAGCTTCGAACAAGATAGAATCACTTACAGATTATTGATGTTTGAAACAAGAAATTGACGTTGTAGATGGCTAAATCGAGTGATGAGATGCGTGCAGGTCTAAAGAATTTCGGTTTAGTTAACAGAAAGGTGTCGAATGATTTAGAGTTGAGATCAAAAGAAAAATGGCATTTGAATGAATGATTCGGATCGATCTAGTTCAATTAACTGTTGATAATGAATTCAAGACACCGAGAGGACAATGCAGTTGAATGAAGTCATAAATTGGATACGTTAATAGTCGATTTGATGAAGTGGGTTTTTGAACCGGTTTTAGATGAAGGATTTGATCGACGTTTAGGTGATTAAAAGTCGATTAGGTGTTCGAACCATACTTAGAATAGTGTTAGGAGGATTTTGTATAGGTTTAATTTGTTGTAATGTGCTAGAAATCGGTTTTTTTGGACTCGTCGGAAAATGCATATTCCGACCAATTGGCCGGAGATGGGGGTCGCCGGTTTCACGGGCAAGGGGGGGGGGGTGGATTTTGGGTTCAAAGGCAATTTACACAAACAGCCCTTGTACTTTGGTTTGGTTTTATTTTCTGTCTAGAACTTTTAAAAACAAGTTTTAATATTTACAAAATTGGTCTAAAGTTGGTTATAAATTATATCAACGAACTAATTTAACCGAGTCGAGACGGAACGAGTATTTAAGCGACGATTACATAGGTTTAGCTCGATGGTGACATTAAACATATTTATTTAAATAATTTACTATCGAAACGTTATATTTATAAATAAAAGAGTACGAATACATTTTTGGATATAACTTCGGGTTCGGGCCGGGTCATTCGGGTTCGGGTCCGGGGCAGATGTCACACATATCAGATACAGATTTGAACTTGTTCTCAGATTTCTTTGATTCTTGTCGATTCATGTATCTTTTAAAATGTGGATTATCAAACCCAAACCCTTCACACACCTCACCTTTGTGGTCATTATAAATCATTATAATTTGACCCTTATTTCTTAATTCTGCTTTCTCTTTTACTTCCTCAACAAAGAAGTTTGAATATTCATTGATTGGATTAGATTCAGATTTCACAAATCCATTGAAATTCTTTGTTTTAAGATACACTTGTTTTGATTTTGGTTCATATGAAGTTATTTTAACAGGGTGACCTTCTTTCAATTTCTCAGTGTCATGTTCAATGAATACTTCTTTGTTAATTTTTGAACTTTCAGAATCATCAGAAGATTCTGAGTTTTGAACCACTTTCAATTTAGATTGAGCTTCACTGGAATAATCATGTGGATTAAAGTCATTTGGTAATGTGTTGGTGATGACACTTGGCATTTTCTCATAGTTCACAAGAGGAGGTGTGGTTTTGTATGCTACTTGTGAAAAACCCAACCCATTACCATTCTTTCCTTCCTTTTGACTAGCAATCCACTTTTCCATTTGTTCTTTGGTTGACATCAACTGTTCATGTGACAACTGCCCCAAACTCGAACCCGAATGTCCGACTCAAACCCGGATCCATTAGTCCTTCATTAAATTTGTACTCAAATCCATCGAGTCGAAACGATTCGTTATTAATATAAATGAATATTTTGGATTCTATGTTTTTACGTCTTTAATAAAACACTCGAATTTACTATGAGTTAACATTTAAGCGTACTAATTAATTGCTATTTGTATCGACTAATTCTAAAAGTATATAAATCGTAATTTATTAAATGGATTTTTTTTATAAAAGAATAACGACACATTTACTATTAAGTCTAAAAATCATTTCGACTAGAAATTTCGTCCCGAAATTTGCTCAAACCGAGGTAGAAGAAGAAGAAGCAAAAGATGCGGAGAATAAACTTTCATTTGATCCTCACGTTCCCAAGTAAACTCAGGCACTCGTTTTGATTTAGAACGAACATTTATTATTGGTATCCGACTATGCTTGAGCGGCTCAACTTCACGATCCAAAATTTCTCATTGCCGTTAAATAAATTTCATAGATTTTTCGATATCAATTTCATCGAGGGGTACCCAGAGATTTTTATTTTATTTGTTTATTCATTTTCATTTTTTTGCATTATTAAGCTCGCGATATCGATGCACATACGGAACGAGTCATCTTTCTTTGTCTTTATATTAACACAAGCCAAACACACGTCATAACACTCGTGCATATATTTTGAGTTAAACGTAAGACAAGAGTTTCAAACATCGAAGTTACCAGGAGTCATAGGAAAGAGATAAACATGAAGAAATCACGACCTTGAAGTTTAAGTTCGTACCATAAATATACAAACTGATAGAAACACTTTTTATCGTTCGCTACATAAATATTATCTAGTCTAACATGTTAAATAGCAAATTATGAAACAAACCCTAATGAAATATAACTCTTATCGGCATCCCACTCAAGTAAAACTAGAACGTAACGATTTTTACTGAGGACCCATACCGTTCACTGCGTCATTGTTTGCTTGAGCTTGATTAGCGTTGATATAGAAAGTTGTAGCACGACCAGTTTGATTTGCATTGGCATCGGTATTCACGTTGACATTAATGGGCTGAGGACAATTGTTGCGGAAATGAGTTGGATCGCCACAATTGAAAAAAGCAAGACCTTGATTACCCCGGTTATTATTATTCCAACAATCTTTTGCAATCAGTGATGCGGAAACTCACTGATCACGTATTGATGCTTGAATGTTCATGAAGATCAATGCAAAGTATGATGAAGATTGATGATAATATGAATAGGTGAATTGTATTAGATCAATGGAGAGGTTACAAATGATATTGAATGAAATGTATGCAACTCTTTTACAAATGACCTAGGTGATGGTATTTATAGTCCATACCATTCACCTTACATTTCAACCTAACCACGTGCAGTTATGCACAAAACGATTACACAAATATTCTAAGACAAATACAAATTATGAACGTCTTCACCCGTGCTTGCTCGTGATGATGCTCGATATCTTCACTCGCTTATATTTGGAAAGTGACATCTTCAAATAACCCCAACAGTACTCCCCCTAAGATGACACTTTTCAAATCCGACATATTAGCTTAAATCTTCATGTGACGAGCATAGAGAGCAGCTTAAAGTTTTGGTATGCATTATCTTCAAGAGGACCCAACAGTACTCCCCCTAAGATGATGCTATCAAAACTCTGTCTTTCAACAAGCAATCTGCATCTTTCTCTCCCTTTTGAGTAACATCAGAGGCTATGGAAAGAAATAAGCAGAGAGTAGATTCCGGTGAATCTATATATCAGCAACGGGATCTTCTTCAACGGTTGAAGTAGAATGAGAAGACTTCTTTGACTTAGAATACTCCCCCTCAACTTTTGCTTTAGAGGTAAATGGGATCTGTGTATGAGATATTAAGAGGAGGATTCTTAATACTTAACAATCTGACTTGGAGATCTTTGGACTGGAATCAGGCTTGAACAGGAACATCTTCAAGTCGCGTGGAAGCTTTTTCTGCATTGGAAACTTGTTCTTGCAACTCAAAGAAAACATTAGAACTCAGGCAATAATGTGCATTTATCATCAATGTAAAGATTAAGTTCTCAATCGGATGAGATATTGCTTAATGAACAACTTCTACATCAATAACATATGTTAATCTGCCAACACAAAAGAAAAAGATTAAAAAGAAAATATTTTTGTTCTTTTTGAATTTTTTCAATGTTTTTGATATTTTTTGGAGTTTTCTCTTTACATTCTGAATCTTTAACCTGCAATGAGATCATACCAGCAATTTATCCAACACATGTTTTTTCAGTTTTGAGAATAGACATTTGAATTGTGAAGTAATTGAGTGATGAATTGTTGAACAAATCAATTAGCTCGAAGTGACACACTTACTTTTTCTATTCTTGATGATCAATTAGGTTGATTAAGAATAAGTTTTGAGTGACCCATACCTTGCACATTAGAAGGTTATACACTTCATCTAAATAACCCGAGAACAACTCAACATGTCAGGTCACTTACAATCATAAACAGTGTGGAATTTGGGTTCTATTCGGATTTGGTCCACTTTGGGACTTCTTTTGAATTCCTTTTTGGAATTTTTCATTTTCTATTGTTCCCCTTGGGAATCTTCTGAATTCCTTTTTGGAATTTGTTTGGTGACGGTCCACATTTGGGACTCTTTTTGTTCCATCTTTGGGAATCTTTTGCTGCACCTTGAAGCTCAAAAGAGACTTCGTGTGAGACTTCAGGTCTGTGGATACCACAACAAAGAAGCTCACGATGCGGTTCATCACACTGAATAGATTGCATCATTACCCGATGTATATCGTTGCGTCACAAGATATCTATTTGATTTGTATAAACGTTTCACATGCACTAAGACGTTTCAACCACAAAAACTCATTAGAATTTAGTTAAATCATCATAGAATATACTTTTTCAGTATATTTGTCTGAGCTGTCTCGAACATCAATTTTCACGCTTCAGTCTTTATTGTTTAAAATGATGCGTTGAATAACTCTAGTGTAGCTATCATTTCTCATGTACGTGCAAGTAGATTCAACATATTTTTTGGATTTTTCTGGTTTTATCATGTTTTTTTTAATAATGATTTCTCCCCCTAAACTTTTAAATTTCTAAGAAAATTGAAAGTTTAATGAAAAGAAAATGGCAGATATGTTATCAACGTATGAAGAATGCATGCAATATACTTAATCTAAACAGACGAAATGAAACATCGGTTGTTTCTTGCAGTGCCATCATTGTTTGATTTTTGAAAATGTTTTTAAAAATTCCTTCAATGATTCCTTTTTGTTTCCAATTCCATTTCGTGTCAGTTGCATCGAAGACATCATGAACAAGATTTGGTATCTTGTCATGATAAGGGATCAGCCACGGTCTTCTTTTCTTTGTTTGACCGGCCTCCATAACTGTCCCTAACACACTAACAAATTAGTTAGAGGGTGAAATCCAAGCCATTGCTGTCTTGGATTGTCCAAAATCATCAATATATGTAACTTCTTGATAAATTGCATCTTCTGGTGGACCATCGATTGATGAAGCACGTTGCTCATCTTGATTCTTAACAGGTGTTTTTCTCCACAACTGTTTTTGTGTGGAACCAAAGGAATGCTTTGGTTTGGACACCCATCTAGAATCATTCATGGAAGATCTGTCATAGTCATTTCTAAACCTATTTTTTAAAAATCGGTTTTGTAGACTATTTTGCTTATGCAAAAATGGATTTGTTTGATTTTGTTTTCGTACAGATCTTGGTTTCCATGAATCACTTGAATGATCACCATTAGAGAATTTAAAATCAGAAACATACCTGGCAGAATGTGCAGATGATGAATTTCTTTGGACATACCTTCTCGGCTTGTAGTAGCACTCGGATGTGTTGTGATTTACCATGTCACAGAAGGAACAGTACTTGTTGTAGTAACATTCCATTGTGTCGTGGTTATACATCTGACAGTTGATGCAGTATTTGTTGTAGCAGCATTCTGATGTCATGTGATTGTACATCTCACATATCTCGCAGTACTTCTGATGTTCCTTGAAGGGAGACTTCTTTCTTTTCTTCTGAGAAGTCTTTGCTGTTGAAGCATGTTGATTCTGATGAGCTTTGACCTTTGAAGAAGTTGAAGTCTTGAACTTGTTGTTTGAACCATAAGGAAAGACACCTTGATTGTAAATACAATCTGAGATATGATGAGTTTCAGAGTCACAGATTAAACAGTAAATGTCACTGTTTGAATCACTCGGGGATTCAGAATCTTGAGACTTTGGAGTAGAAGGAGACTGTGGTGTAGAATCAGATGAAGCGGCCTTTGTCTTGTTCTTCTTGGCTTTGCTCTTCTTTCTTCTAACCTTCTTCTTCTTCTTTGACTGAACCTCTTGTGTCTTTTCTTCTTCTTCTTGAGAAGATAGTGATCCAACAATTCCGGTTGGCACTAATCTCTCATCTTTCTTTTCAACAGACTTTTCTTTTTCGACTTCTTCTTTGATAAGCACAAGATCAGATGGTGATCTGTTCAATTTGTCAGTGAGCTCCATGAGTTGAACATTCAGATTATGCTTTTCGGTAAGCATTGAATCAACATTCTGTGTAAGAGATTTGACTCTATCTTCACAGAATTGGTGATCATCTTGAAGACTTGCGTGTTTCTCTTGTTCTTCTTGCAGCTTGGTTTCCAGAATGTTGTTCTCTGAATTACACATCTCAGACAATTTCTTCAACTTTAGAATCTCTTCTTGCAAATCTTTGATCACACTGGATGAGTGTGTGTTTGATTTTGCAGCTTCATTCTTGACATTCATTGCTTCTCTTTCACTTTTCTTGAGTGACTCTTCGAGAGATGTGATTCTGTGCTCAGATATTTCGTGTTGTTCTTTTAGATTCTTGTGCATGGTTTCTTCTTTCTTTAGTTTATCACAAATCCAAAGTGAATATAATTTGCACTCTTCAGTTTGTTCAAAACATTCTTTGGTGCACATCTTTTCTCTTTTATTTTCTTCTCGGATCACGGGTATCATGCCCGTTGACATTTTTCTTGAATTTTCAAAGTCATTTTGATGATTTTTCTGGGAAGTCATGGTGGCTAATAATGACTAATTTGAAATTTTGGAAAAATATATTTTTCGATTTTCCAGACTCTTTTTTTTATATACTGGTCACTGTTGGGACGGGTAACTGTTGGGACGTGTCAACAATTGAGACGGCTGAACAGTAATCTTCTTCTATCACCCGGCTGAACAGTGATTCACCCGGCTGAACAGTGCTTCACCCGGCTGAACAGTGATTCACCCGGCTGAACAGTGCTTCACCCGGCTGAACAGTGTCAAACTTCACCCGGTTGAACACTTCACGCGGCTGAACAGTACTTCACCCGGCTGAACAGTGCCTTCACCCGGCTGAACAGTGAAATTTCTTCTTTACCCGGCTGAAAACTTCTTCACCCGTCTGAAAATTTCTTCAAGATTATCAACACTTAGGAAAAATTTTCTTTGAATCAATCACTTAATTCTTCAATTCTTCTCCAAATTATGATAAGTTTCTGGGCAAATATCAATATATTCTTCAAATCTTCATATCAGATTGACTTTTCAAAGTCAAAATTGTGATGAACACAAGATCAATTCTTCAATATTTGTTGTTTTTGTTCAATTCAATACTTGTATTAGATTAGGAATGATGTTTCTAACACTCCTTCAAAGTTTTTCTACCTTGAAACAAGCTAAATCTCATTCAGATCCAGATTTTTGATGAAGAACACAACAAATGGGTTTTGAGACAATTGACAAAATATGGATTGAAATCAACAAATCAGTGATGTTTGATCATGAACGAAGCTTAGGATAGTGATTTCTAACATATCTCAATCATCAATTTCTCAATATCATCAACAATTTCCAGATTTCAAAATTTGAGCAGTGAAATGACGAACATGAACAATTTCTTCAAAAACTCAGTCAAATCTTCACCAATTGATCTCAAACTTTGCAGTTCTTTACACAAACATGAATCAAAGCTAATGGTAGCTAAAATTCCATCAATAACAACAACAATCAAAGATCACCCAACAACTCTGATACCAAATGATAGTGCGGGATGAACCGAGCTAGGATCTAGATCTGAGATTGTTTGGTGATGTTGTTTGCAATCAGTGATGCGGAAACTCACTGATCAAGTATTGATGCTTGAATGTTCATGAAGATCAATGCAAAGTATGATGAAGATTGATGATAATATGAATAGGTGAATTGTATTAGATCAATGGAGAGGTTACAAATGATATTGAATGAAATGTATGCAACTCTTTAACAAATGACCTAGGTGATGGTATTTATAGTCCATACCATTCACCTTACATTTCAACCTAACCACGTGCAGTTATGCACAAAACGATTACACAAATATTCTAAGACAAATACAAATTATGAACGTCTTCACCCGTGCTTGCTCGTGATGATGCTCGATATCTTCACTCGCTTATATTTGGAAAGTGACATCTTCAAATAATCCCAACAGACAAAACATTTAAGACATGGAGTTTCAGGAGTATGATGGAAAGAACATTGGTTGCATTTGGGCAAGATCCCCGTATAAGGCTTACGGTTATCATTACCTCTTTGCGGTGCCATAGGAGGAGCAGGAGCAGTTATTGCATAATTATTGGCATTGTTCTTACGCTTCTTGGAATTGGATGAGGATTCGGGCTTAAAACCCTTATAAGAATCGTCCTCGGATGATTTGGAATCGTCACCAGAAAAACCTTTGGACTTTTTGTTACCCTTTTGAGTCAACATACCAGCCCGCACATGATTTTTGGTAAGACGACCCGCTAAAGTCATTGCCTCACCCACGGTATCGGGTTTACTACCCCAAACAGCATCTTGGTTAGTCATGGGTAAGCCCCCGATATATTGCTCAATGCCATGAGATTCGGGAGTAACCATATTAGGGCACATAGTACTAAGCTGAGAAAAATGATCGTTGTAGGCCATATTCTCACCACTATCTTGTTTGAGGGCCCATAATTCACCCTCGACTTTACGAATTTCACTAGGAGGGCAATACTTGTCAGTCATGGCCGTTTTGAATTCATCCCAAGTCATTTCAAAGATTTCATCTTCACCGCGTCTACGTTTTTCATCATTCCACAACATCAGAGCACCCTTTTGAAGGACACTCGTGGCAATACGAACCAACCTGAGAAGTATAAACCGGATGGTCGACCTTTCAATTTGATGTCGGTTGAGTGAGATGAAAAGTTATACTCCGGAAAGCTGCGCGGAAAATCGCGGGTTGTTATGGAGTTGTTCTTAAAGCTCGGGCTTGCTAAGGATTAGCATCTCAGAAGCCCTTAATTAATATGGTAAGACTCGTTTTAATATTACTAGTAAGGTACCCGCGCGATGCGGTGGCAGCGACGATGCATTAGCGACAACAATTTACAACAAGATACTCTATTAATAAACTCCTTCCTTTTTATATGTCACGAACCATACAAGTCTAAATTAAATTATAAAAAATACATGAATAATAACATATCAGTCAT
The DNA here is from genome assembly GCA_030867185.1 of Tagetes erecta. Classification (NCBI taxonomy): domain Eukaryota; kingdom Viridiplantae; phylum Streptophyta; class Magnoliopsida; order Asterales; family Asteraceae; genus Tagetes; species Tagetes erecta. The sequence continues at coordinate 17,465,130 of CM061497.1, read as the reverse complement.
AAACATAATAAAATGCAAGTCTTACATAGAAATATAAATAAGAGTTTTAACACATAAATAAAGAAAATATTAGTCCGACACAAACGAATTAAAAAAAGGTCACAGACGTAGTAATGTGAAAAAAAAACAACCGATGAGTCAACTATTGCAATTTGATAAGCTCATTTTTTGTCATAAGGCTTACAAATTTCATTGACCTCATCAGCGTGTTTAGCCCATCATTCGCTGTCAAAATCAAATTCAGCAGATGTTTCTTGGACAACTTCATCTTTTATTGTTGTGGCTTCTTGAAGATGAGCTTCTTTCATTTCTTCATCATTCATCGAAGCTGGTTTAGACACTATAAAAACAATGTTCAGTCTCTTACAAATGTTTTATCAAAACCAACAAAGTTATACATTTTTAATATAAAAGTTGATACCTAACATAGCTTCAACTTCTCTCGTGTATCCTCCATGAGAAATTTCTAATATAGAAGAGAAAACTGGAAGTTGGTATCTTGTAAAGGAAGTGTTTGATAAAGATGATCATTTCTTACCATTTATTTTCATTTGATTTAGTGTAATGAATAAGTAATAATAACATCATCAAAATGTATATGGCACACAATGAATAAGTAATAATAACATTAACATATACATGCACAAGATTTTTATATTTTGGCCATAAAATGTATTAGGTTACCTTAATTCTAAAACAGATGTATTTCATTCATCCCTTAACACTTCCCGATAGACAACCCCCCCGCTCTTTTAAATTTTTTGGCTTGTACCTTTGTATTTTCACGTGATATCCCTCTTGACAATGCAACATAAAGTTGTCCATGTGAAAATACAGAATCTGGTAGATAAACACCAACGTGTGAAATTGTTTGACCTTGAGCTTTATTGATTGTCATGGAAAAGCTAAGTCGCATAGGGAACTGTTTTCTTCCGAGTTTGAGTGGGAACATGTCATCTTTAGAAGGACATAGAGGGATTCTTGGCAAAAATACCCTTTTTTCTCATATGTTGACCAACCGCTATTTCTGCATCGATAACATTGCACTGGAAACCTTTACATATCAATCTTATGCCGTTACATAGTCCATGTGATGGATCGATATTCCGTAACAATATTATAGGGCAACCAATTTTAAGCTGAAGTTTATGAGGTGGCAAACCACTCATAGTTAATGAGTTTAAGAACTCTATCGGATAGAAGTTGTTGTGATCGTCTTCTACTTCGTCAAAACTATAGTACATTTTTCCTTCAATTTGAAAAATGTCAATCATTTGATCATTAATTTCATCAACACTCTCATTTATAGTGGATAATATTGCTCTAGAAATTATATAATCGGAAGAATAAATATTGTTTTGGATTGACGGGAAGATGACACTGATCAATTCTTTTATAGAGTTTTCTAGGATGGTGCATGGAATTGTCATTTCATCAGGTCTCAATTCTTTTATAGAGTTTTCTAGGATGGTGCATGGAATTGTCATGTCAACAGGTATGCGGATAAAGCTTTCTTCGATCGTTTCTTTAGTCCCATCACCGACTCTTAAAAGAAAATCAGAAAAGCATGGATCATTAAGCGCTCTCATATTTATGGTCAGACGCATCTTCTTAGTTAAAGACCAAAGTGGCGACATTCGTAGGCTAGAGTCTATAATCTGTGCTCGAGTGCCTCGTCTAATAACCGGCAAAACTTGTCTAAATTCACCTCCCATAACCATTATCTTTCCGCCAAACGGGACACTAACGCCTATGATGTCTTGCATTGTTCGATCTAACGCCTCGATCGCCTGTCGTTTTGCCATTGATGCTTCATCTCAAATGATTATTTTGGATGACCTTATTAGTTCAGCAGTCCCACTTTGTTTTTTGATGGTGCACATTGAATTATTTTCAAGATTAATAGGAATCTTGAATCTAGAGTTAGCCGTTTGCCCTCCTGGCATATTATTAGCAGCAACACGTGATGAAGCTGTTGCGAGAGCAATAAGTCCATGTGAACGAACTTCAGCTAGCAAAGTTTTGTACAAAAAAGTTTTTCCTGTGGCACCAGGCCCATCTATAAAGAACACACCCGGTAAATCATTATCCACATGCATCATGATCTCATCAAACACAATTTTTGATCAGAGTTAAGTGAATCTTTGGCACCTAAGTGTTCAAGTTCAACAATTATTCCATTCTCCTCTTGTACCTCACGGAAACCTAAATACTGTAAGTTAACATCTAGTGTTATGCTCGGAAGATCAAAATCGTTGAGATTTTTACCCATATATTGTAGAAAAATCCTAATATCATTAAGAACCATATTTTGTACTCGTTCAACGCTTTGACTTTGTAAACGGTGATCTTCAGACATTGAATCAAAGTGGTCATTCCATAACTTTCTAACATCTCCAGGCTCACAATAAATCATGATGGTTGCGAATAACCTTCTTAGAGCATTCAGAAACTGAAATAGAGATGCTTCTGTGAGACACTGTGATAAAATTTCATTATTCTCTATTAAGCCTATTTCAAGAGCTGCATTTCGAAATGTTGTTCCTAACCCATAGATGCTAACATCTACCATTCAGTTTCTAAAGATCATATCCAGAGGTACGAATTTTATGTTGAAAACCGAGACTGATAGGATTTCCGTCACAGGAAACACAGCCCCAAAGATCGTCACTTTCCTAGAGATCCGACCGTTGGTTGGTGATGAAATTGGATTGTAGGTTCCTGAGAAATAGGTGAACATATCCACCGAAGGAAATTACGATAAGAGGTCTAGAAGTATGATTTTACCTTTGATCAGTTTATAATTGTTTTCTTGATGAAAACAGGAAAACTTGATGTGTTGCATGTCGGTCAAGATGAGGATGTATGGATAGTTTGATGATGGATAAATGTTCAACACGATGGTATATTGGTTCTCGGTGTATGTCGTTTTTTTAGGAATCCGCGTATACGAACCACCCCGAGAAGTATAAACCGGATGGTCGACCTTTCAATTGATGTCGGTTGAGTGAGATGAAAAGTTATACTCCGGAAAGCTGCGGGGAAATACGCGGGTTGTTATGGAGTTATTGTTAAAGCTCAGGATTGCTAAGGATTAGCATCTCGGAAGTCCTTAATTAATATGGTTGTTAGGGTTATTTCCTGTTAAGATTTACTTTGTATTTTTGTTATTGTATATGTTTGTATAGTTTAGGGTTTATTATGTATTTTCCTTAAACTTGCATTTTGTTTGATATAGGCATGTAGTGTGCGTGTGTTAGGAGAGAGCGACTTTTACACTGTTAGAGAGAGAATTAACTGTGTGTAATTTGTTTCTCCTGCACTTTGTACTACGAATTGCTTGATCATCAAATACAAAGAGAATTTATGAGTATGAACTGTGTTTGTGATTGATTCGTTTGTTTGTACGCTTTATTCTGATCATTTGAGTGATATTAACGATCCAATTGAACCTATCAATTGGTATCAGAGCTTTCGGTATCGTGTTCTTCGCTGTTTCTAAGCAAAACACATCAATATTGCTCAAAATATCATGATCTGAATGAATTGTTGGTGTTTTTAGTTGTGATTCATCATCATAATCACTTCTATACACAGCGATTGTGCAGATTCTATCAGATCATCATCAGATCTGAAGAATTAAGAAGGATAGAAAAAGTTATTTTTCGATCAAATTTTGCCAAAATTCATCGAAGAATGAAGATGTTTTGGATTGATTGATAAAAGGGTTTGATAATCGGACGATTTCACAGCTTGTGTGTGATTTTTGGACAATTTGGACAAGTTTCAGACAAAACCCAGAAAATCTTCATGAAGAAGATGATGAACAGTTGAGTCTTGCTTGAAGATTAACTTGCCGGGTGACTCACTTGACTTAGACAATTTCCTTGGACTTAGATTGGAGAACAAAATAGGTCCTGTATTGCCGTATAAAGGATTTTGTGCTTGCCGTGTGAAGAATTTGACTTAAAAAATTGCTACTGTTCAGCCGGATCAGACACTGTTGTACCGGGTAATACACTGTTACGCCGGGTGATAGAGAAAATACAGCCGGGTAAAATCAACTGTGTTGCCGGGTAATTAACAAAGTGCCGTGTGACCAAGTACTGTTCAGCCGGGCAAAGACTTTTGCCGTGTCAAGATTCTGCCGGGTCAAGACTTGTTGCCGTGTGAAGTTTTTCTTGTTGCCGGGTAACTGTTCATCCGGGTGAAGAACAAAAGTATTTTCAACTGTTGAGCCGTCTAACTGTTTAGCCGGTTGAAGAAGGATTTTCACTGTTTTGCCGTGTGACTCATATTAGTTGTTTTTAATACTTGTTTCTTATCTTGTCTTTAATTTCTTGTCTTTATTTTAGTATTTTAATCATTTCTTTTCAAAAATTTACAAAAACCAAAAATATTTTCTTTTAAAAAATTGTTAAAAATGGCTCCTAATGATGATTCTGATAACCGTGTTCCTAGACTTTTGAATCGTGCAGATTTCAAGAATTGGACCATCAGGTTGAGACATCACTTGTGTTCTATTGACAGTGACTTATGGAAATCAATTGAGAAGGGTCCTCACATTCCAACTCAGACACAACCAGATAGTGCAAGTACCTACACCAAAGACTCTACTGAACCTTATCCAGAGGATAATTTGTCAGCTGAAGATTTGAGGAAGGTAAAGAATGATAGCAAAGCATATTCTTTAATGTGCAAGGGGTTGCCACTTCAGGTTTTGTCAAGATTGGATGGATATCAGACTGGTTATACATGCTTCAAAGCATTGAAGTCGATATGTGAAGGAGGAGAACAATTGAGAAGTTTGAAGAAGTCGAAACTAAAGAGACAATTGGAGTTGTTTGAACACATTAATGGAGAGACAGTACACCAGATGATGAACAGGTTTGTTCACTTAACTACTGAGATGACAAATCTCGGAGTGAAGACTGAACTTCAAGATTTGAATGATCGATTATTATGTGCCTTACCATCATCATGGAAACAAACTGTTACCTTGTTGAAACATACTGAGAAATTTCCAATGGAACTTGATTTGCTTATTGGAAAAATTGAAGAAGTTGAGATTGATGAAGGATCAAGAAATACTGATAGATCAAGCTCACAAACTCAGTATAAGTATGTGGTAAATCCTGCCAATACTGTTGACAATGCTTTTCTTGTGCAAAATACAACAAAGTTTGAAGATGAGGATGACTTATTTGTTGGTGCAAGTTTTTATACTGATTCTGCATATTTTCCAAATTCACCAACTTATTCTCAACCTCAATCTCCACCTAGAGCTCAAGTTCAAAGTCAAAGTCAGAATTTGAAGAATCAACCGGAAAGTTCAACGTCAAATGTTCAAGCCAAGGTGAAAGACGTCATGAATATTCTGTTGCAAGATGACGAAACTAAAACTGCCTTTACTGCTTTTATGGCAAGTTTTCAAGCGTACCAAGGAAGTCATTTAAGTCAAATGGACGTGGTCCTTCAAGACTTATTTGAAATGGATCCAGTAGATGTTGAGGAAATGGATCTTAACTGGCAGATGGTTATGGTAGCTTATCGTACGCAAAAGCATGCATATGTGAACAGAAGTTACAAACCTCATGCTAACAAGACAGTTGGCTTTGACAAATCAAAAGCCAGATGCTTTAACTGTAATCAGTATGGTCATTTCTCAAGAGAATGTAAAGCGCCAAAGAATTTCAATGACCAAGCTAGTTCAAGCAATCAAGGTCAAGGTCAAAATTCTCAACAGTCTACGAGTTATCAAGGCAGAAATCAGCGTTTCTTTCAGAAACCATACCAAAGTCTTCCTATGCCTGAATTGAAGGAAAATGAAAAGAAGCCAGAAGACCAGACTAAAGCGTTAGTTGTAAGTGTACAAGACGGATACGACTGGAGTGCATATGCAGAACAGTTTACATCTGATCTTACATCAAATCTGGCTCTGGTGTGTGAAATTGAAGAAGAAGACTGGTCTGAAGAAGGAGATGGAAAGATAGTTGAAGATGTTAGTGAAGATTCTGAAGACTATGACTGGAGCGCAAAAGCAGATCCTACTGAAGAAACTGAAACTGAAGTTGCGTTAATGGCAACATCTAATGAGTCTTCATCTTCCACTGAGCAACCAAAGGTTAATCCTGAACTCCCACCTAACTATGTTCCATTGCCCTTGGATGTGAAAGAAAGGTTATGTTCTGAACAGTGCATTCAACAAGTAGAACATTATCGAACTCATTCATTCAAAATAGGTGACAAATTAAGTAAACATGAAAAACTTCATGAACAACTTAAAATTGATCATAAAATTGCTGATGAGAAGATTTTGTCACTTAAAGAATCATGGAACAAAACTTTGAACGACCTGGAATTGGTAACAAAACAACTTGAAGAAATGACAAAGAACTTTGAACAAGAAAAAGTCGCACATGCTGTCACTCAAGTTGAACTAACAAAGGTTAAGAGTTGTAAAACCATGGTCAAACAACTAATCAAAGAAAGAGGTAATAAAACCAAAAACGGGTTGGGTTTTACTCATGAACCAATGCCAAATTCAATCACACAAACCTTACCGGAAAACTTTAATGAATTTGATCATTCACCTGAAAATGAAAGAAAATTCAAAGAAATTCAAAGAAGTAAATCCGAGTCTGAAGGTACTGAAGTGTTGATGGAAAGCGTGGATGAAGAAGATAATGTATCAACTGAAGCTGACGATGAAGCAAGCAACAAATCCGAAAACAAACTGGAGCCTGTTCTTATTCAACTAATTGAATATCCAAAGCTTAACCCAGAACCAGAATCTGTGAAGGAAGAAGGTGAATTTTCAGGATTCAATGATCCTGAGTATATCAAGTGGAAGAAAGAACAAAAGGCGCAAGTTGCTGCTCAGTTGATCAAGAAGAATACTGTGAAGAAGGATGAAGTTTCGAATGCGAAGAAGCAGAAAGCGAAAACAATGACAAATCAATCTGAAACAAAAGAATCAAAAGGCAAAAGTGTCTTAAAATCTAATGCTAACACCAAAGCTCAAAATGTTAAAACTGACAAAGTTAAACCTGTCAAGAAAATGTCAAAAGGTAAAAACATCAAGTTTGTGTCTGCAGGAACGTTTGATTTGAACGGATCTTATGGTAAACCAAACAATTCTCCAATCAAATCTAACTCTGGTCTGAAAACAGGTTCAGGACCTAAGTCTTCCGCTGTCAATGATAAGAGAATTGAAAATAAAAAGGTGACCAAAAAGAACAGTTTAAAATTGAACCAAAGTCCTATGCAATCAAAATCACAAACCAAGTCTCCACAAAGAAGCGTTAATCTAAAACCGAATAACCAAGGTAATGAATCATGTTTTGATTCAACATCAAGAGTTAACAATCGGCTCTTTAGGATTAGCAAGAAATATTGTGAAATTTGTGATAGATATAATCATGCAACTGCTGAATGTTTCTTTAACAGGTACTGCAGTTTCTGTGACAAAAGAAATCATTCTTCAGAAGAATGTTATTTTAACAAATTTTGTGATATTTGTGAAAGGAGAAACCATGACACAAAGGATTGTTTCTTTCGATCAAACTCGACTAGAGAAATGACTCCATATTCAAACTTTCAAAGAAATAATTCTTATGGTTTTCAAAATATGAGTCAAAGTCATTCTCCGGTCTTGAGAAATTTTAATCGAAACAATTCTGTTTCTAACTTTTCAAGAAATGTGCAGGTTAACAGCTTTAAACCAAGAGCTTTAATGGTTAGAAATCAAAAGTTTGAAAATAACCTTGATCCTAAGCTAGAGGAAAGGTTCATTGCTTTGAGAAGAAAGCAATCATTGAACGCCAATGGGCGAAGTTATCAGCATCAAAATCTTTTGAATGAAACAAATTTTCAAAATGTTCAATACAAACAAGTTACTATTGCAGATAGATTCGGAAAACCCAAGACCGTGTGGGCCTGGGTTGACCAAACTAACTGAATGTTTTTGTTGAAATGCAGGTACGCCCAAGAAGACCTATCAACTCATGGTTCGTTGATAGTGGGTGTAGCCGGCACATGACAGGCAACCATGCCTTGCTTCAGGATTTCAAGCAAAAGAATGGTACTCACGTAGCGTTTGGAGGAGATGCGGGTGGTAAAATCACAGGAGAAGGAACTGTCTCGAATGGGATTATAAGTTTTGATAAAGTCAACTACTGTGCACAGTTGAACTATAACTTACTTAGTGTATCTCAAATCTGTGATAAATCTTATTCAACTCTTTTTGATGATTCTTTCTGTTATATTCTGAAACCAGGTTTCAAGATTGACAATGAGTGGGTAGTGGTGAAAGCGCCTAGAGATCGTGATGTATACAAATTGGATATGTCGCAGATTGATGCCGAAACCGAAACAACCTGTCTCATTGCCCATGCTTCAAATGATGAGAGTCAGCTTTGGCATAGACGGCTGGGCCACTCAAATTTCAGAAACATGAACCGTTTGGTAACAGGAAATCACGCTGTGGGAATCCCATCGAAGAAATTCTCCACAACTGATCTCTGTCCTGCATGTCTGAAAGGCAAACAGCATCGGATGTCTTTTAAGTCCAAGCTCGAAAACTCCATTTCAAAACCCTTGCAGATGCTACATATGGATCTTTTTGGACCGACCAACGTTCAAAGCATCGGGAGAAAATCATATTGTTTAGTTATCATAGATGACTTTACGAGATTTTCATGGGTTTATTTTCTGCATGCAAAATCTGAAACAGCTGAATTATTAAAAGAATTTATCATTAAAGTTGAAAACCAATTGGAATGCAAAGTTAAAATATTAAGAAGTGATAATGGAACGGAATTTAAGAATGCTAATGTTGATTTATTTTGTGCAGAAAAGGGGATTGCTCGACAATTTAGTGCGCCTAGAACGCCTCAACAGAATGGGGTTGCGGAACGGAAAAACCGGACACTAATTGAAGCAGCAAGATCCATGCTCGCAGATGCCAAAATCCCGATTACTTTTTGGGACGAAGCTATTGCTACTGCGTGTTTTGTACAAAATAGAACATTATTAGTTCAAGATAAAAAGAAAACTTCTTATGAGTTGTTGTTTGGGAGGAAACCAAATATTTCTTACTTGAAAGCGTTTGGTTGTCCGGTATCGATTCTAAATCTAAATGAACATCTCGGGAAGTTTGAGTCAAAATCGGATGATGGATTTTTCCTAGGATATTCGTCTGTTTCTAAAGCTTATCGGGTTTTTAATAGCAAATCAAATACTGTTATTGAAACTATCAACGTCAAGTTTTTAGAAAATTCGTTTCCTTTAGTGGCTCATGGTCCCGAATGGTTATTTGATTTAGATTCATTATCGAAATCCTTCAACTCTAACTTATTTGATTTTTCAGGAAACTCAAGGAAGGAATCAGGCGACTTAGGATGCTTTAGTGACGATTCTGATAATGACGAAGATGGAAATCTCAACTCTGAATATCCATTTATGTCTTTTCACAATCCTGATCATGTCAAATCCAGTCAAGCTCCGGGTCCTTCTGGTTCAAACGAAGATCAAGAATCGAACAATCATGACGAAGATGTGATTTCTCCTAATGATGGTGGATCGGTTCAGAATCAATCATCATCAGATCCGAATGCTGAAGTTATTCCAGAATCTTTTGATTACTTCATCAATTCACCGGATCAAGTCCCGAATTTCACACCGCATACTTCTTCCATACTTCAAAATCTACCAAATCTGAATACTTCTAATCTAGAGACTCAAGTGCAAGGAGGTGATATTCCTATTCATCGAATTCACAAGAAACATCCTGTTTCTCAGATTATTGGGCCGTTGAATCAGAGAACTACAAGAAGTCAGACGGAGCACGCAAATATCTGTCTTTACTCGTGTTTTCTATCTCAAGTGGTGCCAAAGAATATTTTAGAGGCGCTGAAAGATAACAGTTGGATTGAGGCGATGCAGGAAGAATTACTTCAGTTTCGCAAACAGGAAGTTTGGAAACTTGTGGACTTACCTGAAGGAGAAAACGCAATAGGTACAAGATGGTTGTACAAAAACAAGCCAGACGAACGTGGCATTGTGGTGAGAAACAAAGCAAGACTGATTGCACAGGGATACACTCAGGAAGAAGGCATTGATTACGAAGAGGTGTTTGCTCCGGTCGCAAGACTTGAAGCCATACGCGTTTTTCTTGCATATGCTTCCTTCATGCGTTTCAAAGTATTCCAAATGGACGTTAAAGGCGCTTTTTTGTATGGACCGATTACGGATGACGTGTATGTTAGACAACCTCCGGGTTTCGAAGATCCAGACTATCCTCATCGGGTATACAAGTTAAGTAAAGCTCTTTACGGTCTACATCAAGCTCCTAGAATCTGGTATGAGACACTATCTAAGCATTTACTAGAAAATGGATTTACAAGAGGTCAGATTGATCCAACTTTGTTTATGAAGAGGGATAATGATGATTTATTGTGCGTTCAAGTTTATGTGGACGATATTATCTTCGGATCAACTAGTGAGTCAATGTGCAAAGAATTCGAGGAAATTATGAAGAGCAGATTCCAGATGAGTTCTATGGGGGAGATTAATTTCTTTCTTGGTTTACAAGTGAAACAATCAGCTGACGGAATTTTCATCAATCAATCAAAGTTCGTTGAGAAGTTGTTGAAGAAATTCAAGATGCAAGATTGTCAAACAATTCGAACTCCTTCTGATGTGAACTGCAAGATTCAACCGGATCCAAAGGGCAAAGCAGTTGATCAAACACTATACAGATCAATGATCGGTTCTCTGATGTATCTTACTGCATCAAGACCAGACATCATGTACGCTGTGTGTGTATGCGCCAGATACCAGTCAGATCCGAAAGAGTCGCATCTTGTTGCTGTGAAGCGTATATTCAGATATCTCAAAGGGAAACCTAATCTTGGGTTATGGTATCCTTATGAAGGAAATTTTGAACTATATAGCTATTCTGACAGTGATTTTGGTGGTTGTGCTCTTGACAGGAAATCAACAACTGGTGGCTGTCAATTTCTGGGTCCTAGGCTTGTGTCTTGGCAATGCAAGAAGCAGACCAATGTTTCTGTATCCACAGCTGAAGCAGAGTATATCGCTGCATCTGCAGGATGTTCTCAGGTTTTATGGTTACAAAATCAGTTGCTGGACTACGGGTTTAACTTTCTCAAAACCCCTATTTACATAGACAATACTGCTGCTATGTTCATTACTGCTAATCCTGTTCAACATTCTAAAACCAAACACATCGAAATTAGATATCACTTTTTAAGAGACAACTCTGAGAAAGGTTTAATAATTTTGATTAAAGTTCATACCAACAAACAACTGGCAGATCTTTTCACAAAATCATTTTTGTCAGGCCGGTTTGAATTCTTAATCCAATCCATAGGATTAATCAATCATGATTGATTCTATTTTTCGAAAAACAAAAGAAAAATCTGAAAAATATAAAAGCCAAAAATATAATAAGTTGATGTCAAGTATTGATTCCTTTGTCTTTTTATTTTTATGTTTTGCATTTGTGTGTGTGCATGAAAAAGAAAAGCAAAAACAAATATAAAAACAAAAAGAAAAGAAAAGATCATATCATAAGAATCTATATTGCAAAAAGTGAGAAATGATAGTTACACTAGACATTATCTGTTACATCATTTTTAATAAAGACTGATGAATGTTAATTGATGTGCGAGACGGCTCAGGCAATTAGACTGAACAAGTAAGTTGACTGTTGACAAACATAAACTTAATGATCTTTGTGTTAAGTTCCATAGTTATACATGTCTAGATATATATCTTTTGATACATTGCTTGTGATGATAGTTGTGCATGATAGGGTAACGATGCAGTGTATTCAGTGTGATGAACCGCATCGTGAGCTTCTTTGTTGTGGTATCCACAGACCTGAAGTCTCACACGAAGTCTCTTTTGAGCTTCAAGATGCAGCAAAAGATTCCAAAATGGAACAAAAAGAGTCCCAAATGTGGACCAACACCAATCAAAAATTCCAAAATGGAATTCAGAAGATTCCCAAGGGGAACGATAGGAAAGAAAAAAAATTCCCAAAGATGGAATTAAAAAGAAGTCCCAAAGTGGACCAAATCCGAATAGAACCCAGATTCCACACTGTGTATGACTGTAAGTGACCAGGTTTTGTGCAATATGCATTCAAGTAGTGTTTGATAAGGAAATATGTTGACATATGTATACATGTGGGTCACATAAGTCATTCTAATCGAACCTTAAATATCATCATGATACTGAAAAAGTAAGTGTGTCAACTCGAGCTAATTGGTATGTTTTCATATCATCACTCAATCAAGCATAAGTCAAATGTCTATTCAAAACTTGCAAAACATGTTTAGATAATGTGTGGTATGATCTCACTGCGATATTTTGATTCATTGCATTGCATATGTCTTTACTTTAATGTGTGTGCTTTGTGTGTGCAGGCATGTGGAATCATTATTGACACATCAACATCCTTGTTAAACTTAAAAATTTCAAGAAATTTCAAGTTTAGGGGAGAATAAATTGAAGAAAAATATCTACAAAAATCCAAAAATATTTTGTTTTTGAATAAGTGTGTTTTTGAATGAACAAGGTTATAAGTTATGAAAAGCAAAGGTATTGGATGTGTTAAAAACAAACCCAAGGTCTTGTAATTTGCTTTTAAGAAATTGCTTCGGGATATAGAAAAATTGGTTATGCAAAAACATTTTTCAAAAAGAAAAAGGAAATTGAATTTAATTGAAAAATTAATTTGTTGCAATGTTTAATGTTGTTTGATAATTAATATGACAAACATTCTTTTTAAGGATATCTTGTCTAATTAATATGTCGGAGAATGTTGCAGGTGCAATAAATGATCGTTGAAAAAGTCAACAGACGAGGAAAATTGAAGAAATTGCTTAAGTGTTATTGCCGGGTAAAGATATCAGGTACAACTGTGCAGCCGGGTAAAGAACTGTTCAGCCGGGTGAAGTTGTAAGTCTGATACTTGCCGGGTGATTGAGAAAAAGGTGAAGATGTTATGACCACTGTACAGCCGGGCAATGATCATGTCAAATACCGCCGGGTGAAGGTCATAGATATCTTGCCGGGTGACTAGTGTATACTATACAGCCGGGTAATGAAGAAGTTTTGTTGCCGTGTAAGTATGATACTATGTTGCCGGGTAATGAAGAAGTGTGTATGCCGTGTGAAGAAGGTTGTCAAAGGTTGCCGTGTAAAGAAGAAAAGCAAGCCGGATGAAGAAGGAAAGCAACTGTGTTGCCGGGTGATGAAGAAAAGTTGCCGGGTGATGTTTTGATAACAACTATTCTGCCGGGTGATGAATAAAATCCATCAGGTGTAGTTGTTCCTTAACCTTTACCCGTCACTACAGTGACTTACCCGTATCTACAGTGTTTGACCCGTCAAGGGAATTTCACATGTTGGTGACTTGTTTTATGTACTTGACCCGTAACTACAGTACATGACCCGTCACTACAGTACTTGACCCGGCAAGGTTTATTGGGCCTATTTTGCTTTTGTTGACCCGGCACTTAAAGTTTGACCTAAAATTTTTGACGATACAAATACCGCCTCTTCACAAACACTTATCATTTCACACACATTCACTTTCACCCAAACACTCTGAACTTCAAATCGCCATTGTTATCATAGTCAATCTGTTGCTCTATAACAAGATTAATAGATTGATTAAGGTAGAGATTAAGTGTTTTGACCTTAATAGACCTGCAAAACAACTGTTTAAAAGAAAAACGACGATGAACAGTGTTTTGGACATTGAATCGACACTTCGTCTTTGTGTGTTAAAACCGAAATCGAATGTTGATTTAGGTGTACAAACACTCGATTATCATCATTCAATCATTCATTTGCACTAAAACACCTTAAAATCGACTGAATCAAGTGGAATGTTCTTAACTGATAAAATCGCCATTGTTGAACTTTGAAGCTTTTACAAGTTAATCATAACAACAATGAAATATCTGCTTTAAAAGTGATTAAACCTGTTAAAACTGAACCAAAACGTGTTGAACCTTTTCATCATAAATTGTCAAAATTTTGCCTAAGTGATTAACTGTTAAAAGTTCAAACATGATGCATAATCCTTAAAATCCAATGTTGTTTGATTAAAATGATGAAAATCAGGTTATTAGAACAATTTAGGACTTAAACTGATTATGTTAATGTTTTTGCTTTCTAACTGTTAGTTAAAACACTTATTCAATTTTTATATCTTTATGAAGATTCTAACACATTTGCCTTGTTTTTGTGTTTGTTTGTGTTTTTGACAGATGGAGAATCTCAAATTTGAACCTAAACATAATTTGGTGGCATGTTTAGATGAATCACTTCCTGAGACAGAAGGTTATAGAGATATGATTCAGTTCATCAAGAGGACCAAGTATGTATATGCTATATGTGCCAAACCGGTCATATATGCTAGACTGATCAAGAATTTCTGGAGAACAGCTGAGGTTGTAAGAGAGGAGAATGGTGTTAATGTTGTTAGAGGCAACATAACCAGAGATTGGGTACTTACTGTTTCAGAAGATGCTATTAGGCAGGCTCTGAGGATAGAGGAGGATGAGGTTGGTATGTTAGATGAGCTGACCATGGAGGAGTGTAAAGCGTGTTTTGTGAACATGGGACATCCGCCTGTGTTTCCAAAGTCACAGTTTTTCAGAGCTAAGTTGGGGAAGAAGTATAAGCTGCTGTGTTATGTCGTGCAGCAATGTATGTCTAGAAGGAGTGCAGGGTTTGATAACTTTCCTTCAGACATTGCCTCACCAATTTGTGCCATAGCAGAAAACAAACCATTCAACATGTCGAGATGGATAATGAATGGTTTTGTGTTTAACTTGGTGAAGGGCAAGAGATTCAAATTTCTTATGTACCCGAGGTTTCTGCAACTGATGATAAACATTGCTTATCCTATCATCAGATCAGAGGGTTATTCTGGAGGCATATTATATACTGAGGACATGAACGATCTCTCTTACCGAAAGATGAGTATCGGGAATGTGCCTGATATTGATTTTTTTGACTATATGAGAGATATAGTCAACAATGAAGAAGAAGTAGATGGAGTGTATTATCACATATCTCATGGAGAGATTGTGAATCCGTTAGATCTGATTGATGAAGAGATTGATGATGCTGGTGTTGATAATGATGATGATAGTGATAGTGAGGATGGTAATGATGATGGTGGTGATGAAGCTGAATCTGAATCTAATTCAGAAGAGGCTGAGCCAATGGAGACTGAGGCTGAAGGAATTGAGAATGTAGAAATAGAAGAACCTGTTGAGGTTGCTTCTGAGATTGAAAAGGTTGCTGTTGAAGTTCCAAAAGAAATTGCTGTTAAGTATGTTCGAAAGAAGAGGTCGAAACCAATAGAAAAGCCTGAAAAGATTGATGCTGATAAACGAAGAAAAAGATTGAAGTTTTTGAAGATCCAAAGATAAATCTTAGGGGGAGTACTGTTAGGGTTATTTCCTGTTAAGATTTACTTTGTATTTTTGTTATTGTATATGTTTGTATAGTTTAGGGTTTATTATGTATTTTCCTTAAACTTGCATTTTGTTTGATATAGGCATGTAGTGTGCGTGTGTTAGGAGAGAGCGACTTTTACACTGTTAGAGAGAGAATTAACTGTGTGTAATTTGTTTCTCCTGCACTTTGTACTACGAATTGCTTGATCATCAAATACAAAGAGAATTTATGAGTATGAACTGTGTTTGTGATTGATTCGTTTGTTTGTACGCTTTATTCTGATCATTTGAGTGATATTAACGATCCAATTGAACCTATCAATGGTAAGACTCGTTTTAATATTATTCGAGTTATTTACCATGTGTATATATATTGATACATGTATACATGTGTATATGAGGATTAGGTTGAGAATGATAATGATGATTAAACACACTACAATGTTGATCATTGTGAACGGTGTTGGATTCCTCGAGATAGAGCGAGATTGATAAACGGGCAAGCCGAATAGCTGCCAAGTTTATTTGGTAAGTTCATGGAAACCTTCGCCTAATTGTTTATGATTATGATTGGTTTAAAGGTAAACCAAGATTTTTAGAATAAAACCTTACTAGTGAATACTAATGAGCTTTACTAGGAGAATAACGATTTAATGAAATGAGAACGATAAAGCATTGTAGAAATGCAATGGTTTTAGTAAATGACTTTTCTAAGTGGGATTGATGTTATTAGTGTATGAAAACCCTGACTCGAGCACTAGAGCGTTCCGAGTGAGACGATTTGATTAAGGGCCCAAGTTATAGTCTAAGTCTTACCGTGACTTAAGTGGTGGACAACCGGTAGGAAACACCGGTGGAAACATTCCAAAAGGAATGTGTTCTGATGATGTGATTATTGTACAGGGTTGCACTAGTCATCCAGTTAGCCATCTGTTTGTGATACCTAGACTGCACAAGGTGAGTCTAATCGCCCCACTTTTACATATTTTATGATTTTGGGGCTGTATACGAGCTTGTATGGAAAGTATGAAATGATTGATGAAATATTTTGAATAAATGTAGTTATAAGTAGATCGCACCTGGTGATCCAACGCATCTCAACTCCCGGTTCGTCCGGTTATGGTGCGAGTTGGTCCGCGGTAATAAGCTTCTTGACGAGTCATCCTGATTATTCGGGATGGCGGCTACATGTCACAGGGCAAGTCATTAAGCCAAGGCTTCTAGGGGTAGATCCAATGAGTGCTACCGGCCCCGGGACAATATTAAATTACTTTGGCATAGATTTGCCATATAGGTGCCTTTGTTGATCCTGTATGCGGTATGCATATTAGCATGCATTACGTCAGTTGACGTCACGAAGTGACGGAGTGAAGAGTTGACTTGTAGGATACTTATCACCACACATATATGAATGAATGACTGATATCTAAATGTTTTACATGTCTTATGTCACTAGTTATGACTCACCAACAACGTTGTTGTTGACGTCTTTTAGCTCGTGATGCAGGTACATGGAACGCCCAATGACGTTAGCTAGGTCGAAGAGGCTTAGCTAGGATCAGATGGTTGATGCTCTCATCATAGGAAGTAGTACCCGATTTGGACACCTGGGAGCAGTGTCCTTAGATAGTTACTTTGTATAGGTAGTTTTACTTAGTGACATTGTTAAAAGTTCAAATTGGGTCTAGATTTAGTGGTCTTTATTACGAAAGACTTCCGTTGTAATATGATTATTTATTTATTAATGGCTAGTTATGATGCAACAGGTCTGTCCCTGGAGACGGGGTCTGACAAGTTGGTATTAGAGCCAAAGGTTTTAGCGAATTAAGGGTCACACAGATCCTTAAGTTTTAACCTGATAGGCTGAAATGACCACTTAAGATAGGAAAGCCCTAGGAAAGTTGAGAAGTATGATAAGTGATTGTTTGATTGAACGCCAAAGACAATGAGACAAGAGTGCTTGATCAACGTAATTGTCAAGTTATCTTTGTGCGATCATGATAATCCCCACTGTCGTATGGATTGACTTAGAAACCTCATCAGGGAATGCGAAGGAATTAGGCATGAGTATTGCATATGTTATATGCTATTATTTTATACTTTTATATATATGTATATGTGTGAGCATATATATATATATATGTTGGAAAAATAATGAATGAAAGGTGTTGGTTTGATGGAAGTTTGGTTTGTCCCACATAGGAGGGGAGACCAAACTAAACCTTAGTTATAAGGTTAAACCTCCAAGACACATTTGAATTGTTATGTTGTGTTTTACTCAAGCGCCTACCCGCGCGCAGGGGGGTGCAGAAAACTGGATTCGAGGTTGGAAATCGCATTAAACTTGCGACGCCCGCGTGACCTGCAGACACGAATGCAGCTCCGAAAACTTAGTATCGGACCGGGTCGTTTTTTTGTTTTAACAACAAAACCGGGCCAACCTTTGGAATTCTTTTTCTAGTTTTATGACAATAATTGATCATTCATTAAGCAATTAGTTGAGTTTATGACAATTGAATTGTCATAAACCAAGGCTCTTGAAATTATTGTGTTACTTACAAATATTTGTGGTGATACAACACAGAAACGCAGCAGCACCTTCACGTATCCATTTCTCAGTTCACCGCAGCAATACGACTTTGTTTCAGGCAAGTGCTTAAGTCTGGCAGTGCACGCTGTTAGCATCCGGTGTACCCTAGGAACAGACTGAGAATCTGTTTAAGGGAACTGTGTCTAACACAGGCCCGGATTTTTCCTTCACCCGTTTCTGTTTCTATTTCTGTTTTGCAGGACTCAACCAGCACCTCGTTTCCTTTTATTTCCTGTTCTTATACGTATTTTTCTAACATACTTAAACAAATTTTTTAACTGTTCTTGCTTTTGGTTCAGAATGGAATCTCAGCCTACAATCACCCAGCCCATTCAAACTTCTGGTGTTTCTGCAGCTTCTGCAGTTTCTGCTGTTTCTACTGTTTCTGCAGTCATGACATCTGTTGTTATTGTTACAACAACACTGGTCGTTGCACCGCTGCATAACCTTAGTTATGCTGAGAAACCAGAGAAGTTCACCGGTGTGAACTTCAAACGTTGGCAACAAAAGATGCTCTTTTATTTTACAACGTTGAACCTTGCAAGGTTTTTGACTGAATCCGCTCCCTTGTTAACTGATGGGGAGATGGATGCTCAAACTGTGAGCGCGGTTCATGCTTGGAATCATTCTGATTTCTTGTGTCGTAACTATGTCCTTAATGGCATGGTTGATGCACTCTATAACGTGTATAGCAAAGCCAAGACTGCCAAAGAATTATGAGAGTCTTTGGAACGTAAGTATAAAACGGAAGATGCAGGCACAAAGAAATTTGTGGTGGCTAAATTCTTGGAATTTAAAATGATTGATTCTAAAACAGTTATGAGTCAAGTTCAAGAATTGCAGGTTGTTCTTCATGATATTCATGCGGAAGAAATGGTGCTTAGCGAGACATTCCAAGTTGTTGCTATCATTGAAAAATTGCCACCAAGTTGGGTTGATTTCAAGAACTATCTCAAGCATAAGCGAAAGGAGATGACCATTGAAGATCTTGTGGTTAGTCTTCGTATTGAAGAAGACAATAAAGTTGCTCAAAAGAAGAGTGATGGTCCCGAATCTGCAAAGGCCAATGTTGTTGAACATGGTCGGTTTGGTAAGGGTAACAAAACAAAAGGTCATGTTGGGAAAAAGAATAGTGGGAAAGGTTTCCACCTTGGACCTAAAGGTGGTGTGGAAAAAAAGAAGTTTTCAGGAACTTGTTACAACTATGACAAACCAGGTCACCAGGCTAGTGAGTGTAGGCAGCCGAAGAAAGAGACTCCTCGGCAAGCCAACATGATAAATGATGTTGAAAATCTTGTGGCTATGATTTCTGATCTCACTATGATGGTAAGTGAGGTTAACTTGGTTGGGTCGAATACCAAAGAATGGTGGGGTTAATACCAGGGCTACCCGTCATGTTTGTGCTGATAAGAACCTCTTTAACACTTTCAAGGAGGTTACTAATAGGGAAAAACTGTTCATGGGAAATTCTGCAACTGCCGATGTCAAAGGCGAGGGAGCTGTGATTCTAAAAATGACTTTAGGAAAAGAACTCACTTTGACCAATGTTTTGTATGTTCCCGAGATTCGTAAGAATCTAGTTTCGGGTTGGTTGTTTAATAAGTTTGGTTTTAAACTTGTGTTTGAGTCTGATAAGGTCGTGTTGACCAAAAGTGGTGTGTATGTTGGTAAGGGATATGCCCTTAATGGTATGTTCAAATTGAATGTAATGGTTGTCGGTGAAATGAATAAAACGGGTACTAGTTCTGCTTATATGCTTGAATCTTCAAATATGTGGCATGGTAGACTAGGTCATGTTAATTTTAATTCCATTCGTCATTTGATCAATTTAAATTACATACCAACGTTTCATATAGACTCAAACCATAAGTGTGAAACGTGTGTAGAGGCAAAACAAACGAGAACGTCGTTCAAAACCGTGGAACGAACCTCTGAACCTCTTGACATGATTCACACCGACGTGTGTGACTTAAAATCAATTCCCACTCGTGGAGAGAATAAGTACTTCATAACGTTCATTGATGATAGTACTAGATATTGTTATGTATACTTGCTTAAAAGCAAGGACGAGGCTATTGAAAAGTTTATCTTATTCAAAGTCGAAGTTGAGAACCAACTCAACCGGAAAATTAAAACTGTGAGCGATCGAGGCGGTGAGTATGTCTCACCTTTTGCTGATGTTTGTGCAAAGAATGGGATCATACATGAACTCACGACTTCTTACTCCCCACAATCTAATGGCATGGCGGAACGGAAAAACCGCACCTTGAAAGAAATGATGAATGCCATAATGATAAGTTCTGGTATAAGTCAGGACATGTGGGGGGAAGTACTGCTGTCAGCAAATTATGTCCTGAACATGGTACCAACTAAGGACAAGGATAAAGCGCCTTATGAACTATGGACAGGACACAAACCATCGTACAAACACTTGCGAGTGTGGGGTGTCTAGCTAAAGTAGTTGTGACACCACCAAAGCGCCTAGTAATAGGACCAAAAACCGTGGATTGTGTATTTATAGGATACACTCGTCCTGGTGGTGCACTTCGTTTCCTTGTGCATGATTCTAAAAATCCTGGAATAAACAAAGGCACCATAATTGAATCAAAGGATGCTTCATGGTTTGAATATATATTTCCATGTTTGGGAAATGTATAACCGAGTCCATTAAGACCGGTTGAAACTGAGGAAATTGCACCAAAAAACGAGGTTGCAAATGATACACCTCAAAGACAACCTGGGGTTGAGGAAGAAAATGTTCGAAGAAGCAAGAGACAAAGGGTTGAAAAATCCTTTGGACCTGATTTTCTTACCTATATGGTTGAAGAAATACCTCAAACCTACAGAGAAGCTGTGAACTCCACAGAAGGACCTCAATGGAGGGAGGCCATCAAAAGTGAAATAGACTCTATTTTGCAAAACCATAGATGGGAGCTAGTGGATCTTCCTCCTGGATGTAAACCACTAGGCTACAAATGGGTCTTCAAGAAGAAACCAAAGCCAGATGGTATTACTAAGGAGTACAAGGCAAGGTTGGTGATTAAAGGATATAACCAACGTGAAGGCCTAGATTATTTTGATACATATTCACCGGTGACGCGAATAACCTCCATCAGGTTGGTACTTGCTATCGCCGCCATCCGAAATTTGGAAGTTCACCAAATGGATGTGAAAACCGCCTTTTTAAATGGAAATCTAGAGGAAGAGATTTACATGGAACAACCTGAGGGTTTTAAGGTCGCGGGACAAGAAAATAAAGTATGCAAACTTGTCAAATCCTTGTACGGATTAAAACAAGCCTCAAAACAATGGCATCAAAAGTTTGATCATGTCATGCTTGATTCTGGTTTTAAGATCAATGAATGTGACAAATGTGTGTACGTGAAAGATACACCAGATGGATATGTCATCTTGTGCTTATATGTAGATTATATGCTCATTGCTGGAAGTAATGAAAAGATGGTAAAGTCTACGAAAGACACCTTGAAAGCAAGATTCGACATGAAAGACATGGGTTTGGCAAACGTGATTTTAGGTGTTCAAATCACTCGAATTCCAGGTGGGTTTTCCTTAAGTCAATCCCAATATGTGAAGCAAATTCTTGAGAAATTTAATACAAATGATTCTAATGTAGCTAGAACTCCAATTGACACAAGTCAACATCTAGCTAAGAACAGGGGAGAGCCTGTCAACCAATTAGAATACTCAAGAATTATTGGAAGCTTGATGTATCTTATGAGCTGTACTAGACCAAACTTAGCATATGCCGTAAGCAAGCTAAGTAGATACACGAGCAATCTGAGTTCAGATCATTGGAGCTGTATGATCAGGCTGCTCCGGTACTTAAGATACACTCAGGATTACGGCTGCACTATACTGGATATCCAGCAGTTATTGAAGGGCACTGTGATGCAAACTGGATATCAGATACAAATGACTCAAGGGCAACAAGTGGATATGTTTTCACACTTGTAGGTGCAGCCATATCGTGGAAATCATCTAAGCAAACGGTCATTGCTAGATCCACAATGGAATCGGAATTCATCGCTTTAGATAAAGCGGGTGAAGAAGCAGAATGGCTACGTCAATTTGTGGAGGATATTCCAATATGGCCTAAGCCGGCAACGGCCATATGTATTCATTGTGATAGTCAATCGGCAATTGGCAGAGCTCATAGCACAATGTATAACGGGAAAAACCGACACATAAGACGTAGACATAATACGATACGACAACTAATCTCTACGGGAGTTATCACTGTTGACTATGTGAAGTCAAAGGATAACATTGCGGATCCGCTAACAAAAAGCCTAAGTAGAGAGTTAGTTCAGAAGTCGTCAATGGGAATGGGACTAAAGCCCATGAAAGGATAAGTTTATATGAAGGAAACCTAACTCGGCTGACTGGAGATCCCAAGATCCGAGTTCAATAGGACAACCTATTTGTATGAACTTGTAAGGTCACTGTGGGGGCGAATTAACTAATTAAAAGGTTAATAAAACCCTGAGTTTTAAGGAGTTTACTAGAAGCGTTTTAGTAACCTTCCTAGTCCATTCCTAAAAGTGACAAGGTACGAGGATAAGCATTTGGCTTTTAATGATTCAGACTGATACAGTCACACGTGAAGAATCACCTATGTGAGAGAGAAGTGGGGTCGCTTCGAAGGGTATTGAGGGGCACAATACTTAATGGCTCTCGCAGAACCAGGCAAATGTTCATGATCATAACGAACATAACTTTGAGGACTTGACTTTGTCAGGGAGAGTCTTGTGTGAAATGTACTGTCACCTACATAAACGGCAGACGAGTTCAAGGACATCACTGTCTACTCAGAGCCAGTAGACTAAGTGCGTTTCATAAGCGAAGGTTCAAAGGGTAATACCTACCTATCGTATGCAAGATTCAACTGCTGAAATTTATTCGGAATGATGTTTGTTTTCTAAGATCGACCTTCATTCATGTGGGGGATTGTTGGAAAAATAATGAAAGAAAGGTGTTGGTTTGATGGAAGTTTGGTTTGTCCCACATAGGAGGGTAGACCAAACTAAACCTTAGTGATAAGGTTAAACCTCCAAGACACATTTGAATTGTTATGTTGTGTTTTACTCAAGAGCATATCCGTGCGCAGAGGGGGTGCAGAAAACTGGATTTGAGGTTGGAAATCGCATTAAACTTGCGACGCCCGCGCGACCTGCGTACACGAATGCAGCTCCGAAAACATAGGATCGAACCGGGTCGTTTTTGTGTTTTAACAACAAAACCGGGCCAACCTTTGGAATTCTTTTTCCAGTTTTATGACAATAATTGATCATTCATTAAGCAATTAGTTGAGTTTATGACAATTCAATTGTCATAAACCAAGGCTCTTGAAATTCTTGTGTTACTTACAAATATTTGTGGTGATACAACACATAAACGCAGCAGCACCTTCACGTATCCATTTCTCAGTTCACAGCAGCATTACAAATTTGTTTCAGGCAAGTGCTTAAGTCCGGCAGTGCATGCTGTTAGCATCCGGTGTACCCTGGGAACAGACTGAGAATCTGTTTAAGGGAACCGTGTCTAACACAGGCCCGGATTTCCTTCACCCGTTTCTGTTTCTATTTCTGTTTTGCAGGACTCAACCAGCACCTCATTTCCTTTTATTTCCTGTTCTTATATGAGATTTATATGAACGTGTCTGAAAGGTGAATGAATTGTTATTAAGGGTATGTTTTGAACGAAGCGAGACGTCTTCGACACATTGAGTGACCACCGAGCTAAATGAAAATTTGAGATAGGCTCGAAGGCCTAAGTCATCTCTTTTGTTTGGATACTTTCCTATTGTTTTGGTATCTACTATGGTGATGAAGTCACCCTCTCGAGAGATGAGTTCGAGATCGAGGACATGAGAAAAAGACGTGTAAAAAGAAAGAAAGACGATTCAAGACGCACGAGATTAAGAAAAACGACAGCAACCAGGATGGTACCAGCGACGATTCAAGACGCACGAGATTGAGAGCCAACACCGAGACTAGCACTAGTAGGAAGTTGCGAAGGCCGACTCTTAACCGGAACGTGAGCGCTTCAGAAGACGTAAATAGGAGGAACTTACACAGGCTATGAGGAATAGTCGCCTGAGTATATTAGCGATAATCGCTTTTAACGACCCTATGTGAGCCTTGTTTAGTTGATGAATGACGTGTGATTGCTAGGACATAATAGCTTTTAGCAGGAGACCTTATTACTTGCAAACACACTAGAGACCTGAATTTGTTTATAATTATTACGTGGCCGATAATAATCCATTTAGAATTGGAAATATCAAAGCGCTAAAGAAGGCGGCAGAACGATTGTGATCGCTACTCAAGATAGACAATTAGAAGGGACTAATGGGAGAGCCTATTCGAGTTTAAGGTTATAAATAGTTTAATCTAAAGGTCAGCAAAACCCTCCCTCGACATCTGACAATAGAGGGACCATCTTCTGCAAGAAACACATCAGTATCAATAGTTTCAACTTCTTGAACTGGCTCAACCTGAGCTATTACCTCGGTTCGTGCCTTTTTCTGTAGAGTATCAGGTTTAGTGATCTCAGGCACAACATCTAACTTTTGTTTTCCCTTAGCTTTATCGTATACTCGTTCAGTATCAGCTTCATTGGGAACAAGGAGAGATAAGGCATCTGAATCAGTCACATGTTTTGATCGCCTTGATCTAGTGTAACGTACTATTATTTCCCTAGGAGTCTTAGATACTCCAACATCATCTACGTTTTCTTCAGGTATTAAATCCTTATCAGATTCAGACGATGCTTCATCTTTCTCATTAAGCTCTTTAGTCAAAACTTAATTTTTAGCCTTCAATGTGTTACACTCAGCTTCTAGTTCCTCATAGTCTTCTTTCAATTTCTCGTACTCTGCATTCAGCTGATTGAAGACTTTAGTATTCTTCAAGTTTGTTTCCCAGTGCACTTTCAACTTCTTCTTCTTCTTCTTCTTCTTAAGCAACATCATCTCTTATAAACTTATTTACCTCAATAGTCAATACATTTGGTTTACCTAAAGAGGTTGGTCATATAAATTCAAACATCCTAAAAATCAAATCCAATAGGAACTAAGTGATCTATTCATTCGAACTATAAATTGGATTATCCACATTTTCGAATTCTCATGAAACTATTTTTTCTAAAAATTCTAATAAACTAATGTTTTATGAACTGGCCAATAGCAGAGAACTTAGATAATTACATCTAACACTCATAGAGTCGGTTTTCACAAACTTAAGTGTTACCATTCTAATACTCGAACTTGACTCTCTATATCGATGAACAAAACTATGTATATGAGCAATGTCTACCTAATGAGCTTTAGTTTTTCTTTTAAATCATCAATCTACTTATCATCTTAAACTGATTTTCCCAAGTACTATTTCTATCGAGTATGATATCAGTACCTATGCGTATCATCACTTTAACTTAAAATTTTTGTGTACTTCTGACTCGCACAGGATCGAATGAACTGTGGAATCCATGCAAAAACTGAAGTAATTACGGGTGCACACGTAATTACGAAAGTTGGTGCATGGGAACCATAGTAAGTTTTATCTTATGTAGTTGGGCCATACTTAATCATCTTATTTACTTGTCTTGTTTACTCATTTTACTAATTGCATCTAAGCCACTTAACTATACGTAAGGTTTCTTTATTCGTCTCATCCATTCTAGTAATCATGATTATTCTCAATGGTCTTTTAAATAAGTCTAAATCCATATACTTAAAACATTTTATTCACAAGTCGTCATCAAATTCCATTTCTATATTGAGTAGCAAATAATATTTATTCGAATCTTAATACAATTAGTTCACCTGAACTCTTATAAGTTAAAAGAGTTAAATAAAAAACTCTCAATGAGTCAAAATAAATTAAAAATAAATAACTTTTAATGTTGTTTATTTAAAATTGTGTCTCAATCTAAATGCTCATCTTTCCATTGATCGAATTCTCATATAATAATGTTCTTACGAGCTGAAACAGCCTGAGAAATTGTGTAGCGTTCATCATGTGTTTCATGTTTCTAATCCGAAGAAGTGTTTATCCGATGAAAATCTCAGTGTGCCTATTGATGACATTCAAATTGAATCTATGCAATATATTGAACGGCCATTGGATTTTATGGACCGTGAAATCAAACAACTCAAGCGTAGCCGAATACCGATAGTCAAAGTTCGTTGGGGATCAAAACACGGACCTGAGTTTACTTGGGAACGTGGGGATCAAATGAAAGCCAAGTATCCACATCTTTTTGCTTCTTTTTCTTCTACTTCGGTTTGAGCAAATTTCGGGACGAAATTTCTATAAGGAGGGGAGACTGTGACATCTGCCCCAAAACCTGAGTCCGAATGTCCGACTCGAACCCGAAGTATTCATCTTTTAGCGTATTCGTATTCTTTTTCCATTAAATATAACACTTGGTTATTAAAAATATGTATGCAAATTGAACGTTACGTTATTCCCATAGTTAATATCTTATCGACCAAGTTATTATTCAACATTTACCAATTACCAAAAATGAAAAAAAATAAATAAATAATAATATGTATATAGTTTATAAAAGAGATTCTATAAAATTGTTAAACAAAACCGTTTCTAAGCCTAAATATTATCAAGTAACGTCATAAACGAGCTAATGATAGAAAAACGTCACTTATATTAACATTACGTCTCAACTCGGTTAAATTAGTTAGTTTTTTTTTTAACGGCAAATTTATTATTTTTGTGTTGTGGGTGAGGTTTGAACCCACAACTTTTTGGTTGTAGGTCTCCCTCTTTACTACTACACCCCAACCCCCCACATGTTAAATTAGTTAGTTAGTATAATTTATAAACTAACTTTGGGCCAAAACTGTCAAAAATAAAACACATACTAAAGATTAAACCTCTACTACTTAACAATTTAAAACTATAAGGGCCGAATCTATAAATTAAAATTTTACCCAAACCCCCAGCCCGCACCCCGTGTTTTCGGTAATTGTAACTTCCGGCCACTTTGGCCGGAATCCCCATTTCTCCGGTGAGACCTTTTAATCGCACGATTCAATCAGTTTTCAATCAACTAAATCATTTCAAGACTTTCCTTATCCAATTTCGAACACCCCCTTAACGTTTACAACACGGTTGCAGCTTAATTAACGCGGATTGATTTGTGATTTTCAATCCGAAATCACGATCCTAAAATTGATCCAAATCGAGCAATTAAATCAATTCCATCAACATACACACTCCCCATAACTCGTTTATGCTCTTGGAAGTTCAAATTCTTCTCAACAACTCGCACAAATCTGTAAGTGATTTTCAATACATTCGAACCTGTTCATCATCTTTGGGTCACCGAATCCTTAATTAAACCTGCAATTTTGTTAGGTCTTTCCAATGTTGCATCATGAGGATTGTTTCTGCAAGAAGAATCGAGTCCTAACGACCTCTACATACCATTTTGATTTCGTTTCAGCCGTTTTTGTTCATTGTGGTTCTTCGTTCCAATTCGTTCCAATCTAGGTAAGTTATTTATGATAAAATGATCTACTTCCTGTCACGATTAAGAATCCTACATTCAATTGTGTTTGTGTTTGCAAAATCAAGATCAATTTGATGGATTCTTGTTCTAGGGTTTATATGTTGAAGATGGGTTTTGCTGTTTAGTAAAAGATAAAGAAATTAAAAACGGGTTTATTAACAAAAAATTGCTCTTGGTTCAGTGGTTAAGTCTCTTGGCTGTGGGCGTGAGGACCTGTGTTCGAGTCCCACTGCCCTCATTTCTTTAATTTTTACATTTTAACTACTTTAAACATTAAACTTTAATTTTCCAATAACCTAAATAACATACTATAAGTAAAATATATTTTTAAAAGATTTAAAAACCTATAATATCAAATATATATATTTATAAATAATAATTCATAGTTATGAGGTTTTATTTCGAATATTATTTCGCGAAAACTAAAATTGGATTCGTATGAAATATATAAAACGAAAATACAATAACGATTCGTATAAATTCCCAATTCGTATTTTAAAAACCCAAAATCCCAAATCCGAAACCCTAAATCTCGGATTTTTTTTATTCTTGTTGCTATTGTTTCTAAGTTAGGGTGTTCCCAATTAATTAGGTGGTACTAATATTTGGGCAACTCTCGGTTCTCTTTAGCTGCGTTCCTAACGATTCGATTATATTTGCATTTCAAGGTGAGTAAACTCACTCCCCTTTTTACTGTTTACGTTTTTGGGGCTGAAGTACGTGTTCCTATACGGTTTCTTTTATTTTGTTTCTATTTTTCAAAATTAGATCATTAGATGTGTTAATCTTGTTTGGCCGCATGATGCGAAATTATGTGTTAGACAATAGTATTTATATTATCTTGTAATTTCCACCGGTATGATATTAGCGCTAATGGCTTGACAAGCCCACCTACATTAATGGCCTGATAGGTGATTTGACCCGGCGATTCTTTGGTTGATTCGTTTGTTACTTGGTACTATAAGTGATGCTTGTTACTATGTTGCGATGTCCCTTTAGATGCTTAGACATTTATTGATAACCTGTAAATCGAGACGGTTAATTGACGGTTACACGATAGTTATCAGTATTTGTAACATGAGTGGTTCTCATGACTTGTTGCTAAAGTTACTTTACGAGGTTCAAGGTATTTTGGATTCGTTGTGTGTTTCGTTGTCACGGTTGAGATATATATAATGAAATTGCTATACACATAAGATTGCGAAACATGTTTATAATGATCTCGGATTTCGTATTACGTACTATTACTGTGTTTTACTCACTAGCTAATTCTTTAGCTAACTTATTTTACATGTATTTCAGGTGGTGTTTGAGACGGTTATGGTTCAAGATACTTAGGATGCTTTGGACCTAGAATAAATAAACATGATTTATTTGTCGGCTTTTATTACGATTTTAAGACTAATTATTGCTTCTTTTATGTCACAACATTATTACTTTAATGATATTAAAATACGCATTTAGTGCCATGTGCTTTGTACTAATGATATCCAATTCACTTGACGCGCCCGGTGTTTTCCGCCGTCGGGCGGGGTGTCACAGTTGCCACACTTGTTAAAATTTTGAAAAATTTTAAAGATATGCGGACAACAGTTTGTTCGCACATCAGTAAAATTTTCACTAGTTTGATAAGTGAACGTGAATTTTTTGATGATTGTTATTTCAATGAAAACACATTCACTCAAAATTCATATTACTTTGACATCAAAAGTTCAAAAATAATAAAACAATTTTGTGATCAGCAAATAACAGTATTTGATATGCGGATAACAGTATCTGATCAGTTTTGTATTGTTGTTCGCATATCCTTCAAAATTCATTGTTTACTTCAAAGATTCACATATTAAGATATAAATCAAGAATTTATGGTTCATGATCTAATACTAAAATCTTCATTTTTTTCGATATGCGGACAATAGTGTCATTCACACATCACACTAATATGCTTGCTACAGTACCATCCGCACATCTTTCAAACACTAGACAGTTTTAAGGTTATTTTAATCTTTGATGTTGTATGATAAACAGTACTCATAAATCATCAGTTAATCTATAAGCAACAGTTCTTTGTACTTTTTACAATTTTACTCAAATCTCATTTGATCTTTCCTTACACATCTACACACAAACAATTTACATCATTAGTTCATTTGATATGTAATAATATGACAAAATGTATGAAAGTGATTTCAGTTGATCTGCGTATGACAGTTTCAGCTGATATGCGGATAACAGTATCCGCATATCTTAATCTGCGAATAACAGTGTCCGCAAATCTTGAGCAAATCTTGATATTTTGTGATCCAAATTTTATTACATGTTATCAAAAATCTTGATTGTTTATTTTAAAAACATCTTTGACATTTGGTCATTGTGACACCCCCAGATGTCACAGTCATTTGGTCATTTCATGGCATGTATAATTGTACACTACAAGAGATCAAATTTTCAAACTGTAAATGAATTGAACACATTAAATCTATTTTCATAATACCATACTTTGCCAATCCAGATTTTCTTGTTATATCATTTGATTATGACAATATTCTCCCCCTAAAGTTATATTCTCTTAGACAAGAAAATTTAAATTTTTATATATGAACTATTATGAACCAATCACAAGTATGATCAAAGCCATCTTTATTATTTTCACATTTAGTCAAATGTACTTTTTAAACTAAGACAACTTGTGTACAAGGTAAACCGTGTGTAGGTACTCTGCTTTATTAAAAAGAGCATTGTAAAAACACGAATATCAGGGATGTCATAGAAACCCTATGAATAGATGGAGAAGGATGGACGATGACACAACTTATATGTTCAGAAAAATGATCAAAAAATTTAATAAGTATTTCTATCTTCGATAATTATACTTTTTGTTTTTGTAATTGAGAGGACACGTGGTTGTGTGACATGGAGTATTATGTTATCAAAGTTTATATATTGAAATGATGTTAAAACAAGGGAGTTCATGTTAAATTAGGCGTTTCTAATCTTTTGAGTTATTTTAGACTCGTGGTTCTGAATTCGTTAGAAATTATGATCCTACTACAATAGCGGTAAACAAGTGTTCTTAAGGGCACCAATTCTATAAAGAACCCTAGGGTAATGTTTACAAGTGTGTGGGAGTATATGAGACGCAACCCATTTTCTCACAGAGGAAGGTTCCATGAGATTCGTAAGCCGGCACGAAGTGGAGATTGATTCAGTGTGTGGATGTTCTTTATAGAGATATAGTTTTAGTCCAGCTTATTATTTGTGGTTTTAGTTCTGTAACATACTAAGTAAGGGTTCCAGGTTCAAATGGTAATATTCTAGCCGTGATTTTTATAACGGGATCCATCATAGAGTGTCACAACCCCAACGCGGCGGGCGGTCCCAGGTGCCTGGGGGTTATCGCGTGTGACGAATGGATATCAGGAGCAACGCAGCGGAATCAACAAACATACATACACACAGCTTAAATCTTAAAGTTGTGCATACATTAAACTTCATATATACAATACATTGATTACAAAACGACAATTGTTTGTTTGTTACATAACATTAACAAACTAAAGCTAGCAACTATTCTAGGTCCAGAGCGTCTATCTTCTAAGCCCGCAATCCCTCTTCCTGCTCTAGCCTCAACAGTGCTTTCCTGCATCACACGGCACCTAGGATGTGTGCCAAAAAGTTTTAAAAGAAAGGGTCAGCTTACGCTGGTGAGTTCATAATAAAACATTTTACAAAACATTTCAAACATTCAACCAAATACTTGTAAAGACCTTGATCAACGAGTTGCCAAGCTCCATTGATCAAAGAGTTACCACTAACTCCATCACTTACAAGCATTTCATAAACATACTAGCATAATCAGATAAATATACACAAACAATACGATAAACCCCTCAACAACTCCGTCTGGCACGTCTGCGCTGGAGCAGAATATATGCATATACCCTTCACCGAGTTTACCGCGTCACCCTATAACTGAAGTGGTATTGCCCGATATTTACCGTAGAATGCTAGCCAACCGTTCAAAAACAACAGTTTAAGAACACAACCAATCCAAAAGAGTTTATACAAAAACTCACAATCATTTGCTACCAAAACAGGTTTAAGCAACACATCCAGTTTTGTAAAACATACAATCATTTCAAAAGAGTTTAAGTGTATGAACTCACCTCAACAAGATCACAACTAGCTTCGGTCCTTGATCTAATCCCAACAATCAATCCAAATGGATATCTTCACGATAACACAAATAGCTATATCGACAATCAATCTCAATAGCTATAATCCACCAATAACGCGATATCACAACGTTATAAATAACGATTCCTAAGACTATGTAAGTCCTAGGGCATAACTAGCGAAGCATACGACTAGACACGAGTCGTTGCCACCTACGCCTAACAAATCCCACACCTCGGGGATCTAAACGAATCCTACAGAGATAGGTTACCCGTTCACAACGGATATCATACCCCTAGGGTACGGATATTCAATCCGCACCCTTCCCGGGTAATCTACCCGTTAGTTGCGGGTGTTTAATCCCGCAACTATTTCCCCTAGCACGTCCCTCGTGCTATACGGGTATCCTCACCCCGCATTCCCATCGGGTTCCCAACCCGATTCCCGTCCTAAACTAATCGAGAATGAAAGACTATTACCTCGTCGATCACCGGTCTTCAATCGCGCAACACCTTGACGATCACCGGTCTTCAATCGCGCAACACCTTGACGATCACCGTTCTTTACTCGGGCAGAACCTCGACTCACGCCAAGCGATCTACACGCGCCCGAGACTCGAAGGAACGTCACGACGCAGGGTACCGCACTCGAGGCGCGATTCCGCAACAAAACGGACTGGTTTCTCTCTCTAAAAAGTTCTAGAGAGAGAGAGGTGTGAGAACAAATGAAGGGGGTTGCACCCCCTTTTATAGGCTGTCTGGGCTGTTCCAGGCGATACGCGCAGCCCACATGCACCATCTGCGCGTATCGCGTAGATGGTGAGTGGCTGCCAGCTGTTTTCCACCCGACAGGTCCTACGCGATACGCGTAGGGGACTACCCCTTGATGCGCGGACCGCGTAACCCACATTTTCAGATTCCTCTCGTCGAAACACTTGGAATTCATATATTATGGGCTCCGTAACTCTTCTTCTAAGTCAAGATTTGCTCGAAACAAGTTTTCGGGCATTCCTCGGGTGTTTTCGCATTTCCCGCTTCGTTATAACTCCGATTTGAGTTCAGTTTTCGCCCACGCTCTTCATTTTCAGTCCTCTACCACCCCTAGGGTTTATCTCTATACATTAGGACTCTTTATTCAACGTGCTATTTACATGAACAACCGCCCATATACGGCATAGTCTTACGTCAAAAATTTAGGGTTTTACATTTCTCCCCTCCTTAAAAAGAATTTCGTCCTCGAAATTCGGTATTACAAAAATAACTGAGGATATTTGGCTTTCATCTCACTAGCCAATTCCCAAGTCTTCTCCGGTCCTCTTTGTCCTTCCCATTGGACCAACACCAACCGAATTCTTTTCTTTCTCAATTTCCTTTCTTGCGTATCAAGAATCTTTACCGGCCTCTCAGTAAAAGATAGCTTCTCGCTTACTTGAACATCTTCGAGAGATACAGCTTGGTTCGGATCTGCCAAACATTTCCTTAAGTTTGACACATGAAAGGTATCGTGTACACCCTTCAAGGTTTCCGGTAACTCAAGCTTATAAGCAACTTTCCCAACTCTCGCAACAATCTTAAATGGACCAATATACCTCGGGGTTAACTTTCCTCGTTTGATAAACCTCACCACTCCTTTCCAAGGAGATACTTTCAACATCACGTAATCTTCGACTTTGAATTCTAAAGGCCTTCTACGGACGTCAGCATAACTTTTCTGCCTATCCTGGGCAGCTTTCAGCCTTTGCCTAATCTGTTGGATTTTATCAGTTGTTTCCAGCATCATCTCTGTACTACACAACTGATCATCCCCAACTTCCGTCCAACAAACAGGAGTTCTGCACTTTCTTCCATAAAGTGCTTCAAACGGTGCCATCCCTATGCTGGTGTGATAACTGTTGTTATATGAAAACTCAACCAATGGTAAGAATTCATCCCAACTACCACTAAAGTCAATCACACACGCACGCAGCATATCCTCAAGGGTTTGGATAGTACGCTCACTCTGCCCATCAGTTTGAGGATGATATGCCGTGCTCAAATTCAATCTAGTTCCTAGATCTTTTTGCAAACTCGACCAAAACCTTGACGTGAATCGACTATCTCTATCAGAGATGATCGAAAGTGGCACGCCATGTCTACTCACAATCTCTTTGATATACAATTTCGTCATCTTCTCTGGTGAGTAGCTCTCGTTATATGGTATGAAATGGGACGACTTGGTCAATCGATCCACAATCACCCATATGGCATTATGCCCTGCACGAGTTCTTGGGAGCTTCGTAACATAATCCATCGTTATTCTTTCCCACTTCCAAACTGGTAATTTTATCTGCTGTAACAGACCTGCTGGTTTCTGATGCTCAATCTTAACTTGTAAACAAGTCAAGCACCTTTGCACATACTGTGCAATTGATCTCTTCATATTGGGCCACCAATAATGCTCTTTCAAGCTCTTGAACATCTTATCCGTTCCAGGATGAATCGAGTACTTAGACTTGTGGGTTTCGTCAAGAATCTTATCCTGAATTCCTCCAACCTTTGGAATCCAAATTCTTGATCCAAACCTTAAAATCTCATCCTTTCCCTTTGTTAACAAACCTTCCTTTCCCACCATTCGCTCCTTCCTGATGCTTTCTTCCTTCAAGGCATTTGTCTGAGCTTCAACGATCTGATCCTTCCAATCAATCGTTACAATGATCTGCAAAGCCCTTACTCTAATGGGTTTAACCCTCTCCTTCCGACTCAGGGCATCTGCTACCACATTGGCCTTACCAGGGTGGTATTTTATCTCACAATTATAATCGCTAAGTAATTCCATCCATCTACGTTGCCTCATATTTAGCTCCTTCTGATCAAAAAGGTGTTGGAGGCTTTTGTGATCAGAATATATCACGAATTTAGTACCATAAAGATAGTGTCGCCAAGTGTTCAAGGCAAACACTATGGCACCTAATTCCAAATCATGTGTGGTGTAACGTTTCTCATGAACGCTTAATTGTCGTGATGCATAGGCAATGACCTTCTCTCGTTGCATCAGCACGCAACCAAGACCATTAAGTGAGGCATCACAACATACCACAAAATCCTCATTACCTTCGGGTAATGAAAGGATTGGAGCGCTACAAAGTTTCTTCTTCAAGACACTAAAGGCTTCCTCTTGCTCGGGTCCCCATTTGAATTCAGCCTTCTTTCGCGTTAATGCAGTCATCGGTGTAGCAATCTTGGAGAAGTCTTTGATAAATCTTCGGTAGTACCCAGCTAAGCCTAAGAAGCTTCTAATTTCCGTGGGAGTCTTCGGGACTTCCCATTTCATTATAGCCTCTATCTTAGTTGGATCTACCTGAACACCATCTTCATTTATCACATGCCCGAGAAATTGAACTTCTCTTTTCCAAAAATCACACTTGGAGAACTTAGCATACAACTTCTCTTGCCTAAGAGTCTCCAGAACCTTCTTCAAGTGTTCAGCATGATCATTTTGATCTTTCGAATAGACCAAAATATCATCGATAAAGACAATGACGAACTTGTCTAAATACGGCTTGCAGACTCTGTTCATAAGATCCATGAATGCTGCAGGGGCATTGGTTAATCCAAAGGACATAACCAAAAACTCATAGTGCCCATAACGGGTTCTAAAAGCCGTCTTGGGAATATCTTCTTCTCGCACCTTCAGTTGATGGTATCCAGACCTAAGATCGATCTTGGAGAAATAGCTGGCTCCTTGCAGCTGGTCAAACAGATCGTCTATCCTCGGCAAGGGATACTTGTTCTTAATTGTTAACTTGTTCAGCTCACGATAGTCAATGCACATCCGCATGGAGCCGTCTTTCTTCTTCACAAACAGAACTGGTGCACCCCAAGGGGATGAACTCGGTCTAATGAAGCCTAAGTCGAGCAACTCCTGGACTTGCTTCATCAGTTCTTGCAATTCGGAGGGCGCCAAACGATAAGGAGCCTTCGCAATTGGCCTTGCTTCAGGTATTAAATCGATTCGAAATTCGATTTGTCGGTTGGGAGGGAGTCCAGGTAAGTCGTCAGGAAACACATCAGGGTAATCACACACGACTGGAATATCCGATATCTGTTTTTCAGGCTTAGCATCTAAAGCATAGGCTATAAAAGCCTCACAACCTCTCATCAAACATTTACTAGCCTTGATTGCAGATATCATCCGAATATTACCTCCGATACTATCTCCCTTAACCATTAATGTTTCACTATCTGACTTACATACCCTAACCAACTTTTTCTCACAATCAACTTGGGCTTGATTATAAGTTAACCAGTCCATTCCTATGACTACATCATAACCACACAAGTTCATAGGCATAACATTAACTGGAAACTCGACACCATTTAAATTAAGCAAGCAATCCTTATACACTACTTTTATCATATCACTTCCTCCATTTGCGGTTTCTACCTCATATGCAAGATCTAGTACTACAGGTTCTTTTCCTAGGTATTTACCAAAGGAAGTTGACACAAAACTCTTATTTGCACCCGTGTCAAATAAAACCTTAGCATAAACGTTGTTTAGAGGGAACATACCTGCCACAACATCCTTATTAACTTCTTTATCACCTCCCTTCTTCATAACAAACACTCGCCCTTTGGCTAGGTTCTTTCCTCCCTTAATTTTAGGGCAATCACTCTTATAATGCCCTGTTTCCTGGCAATTATAACACTTGATCGTCGGACACGATCTTGAGAGATGTCCTGATTGTTGGCATCGGTAACACTTCCTCTCTTGATATTCTTCTCCAACTTTCCCCTTATTCTTGCTACCTCCTTCTCCCTTTTTAAACTTGAATCTACCGCCAGATCCACTCTTCCTATCCTCCGACTTCCTCTTCCTTTCTCCTTCATGTACTTCTTGACTTTGCACCTCATCGTAGATGATTGCGCTCAGTCCTACTGCTTCATCAAAGGTCGTTGGCCCTTTCGCCTTTACATGCGTTCGGACCTTTGGTGGAAGCCCCTGGATATAACACCTCAACCTTCTAGACTCGAGAGTAACTAAGTGAGGAACCAACAAAGCCATCTCGTTGAATCTAGAGGTGTACTCACGAGGCGTCATCGATCCATACTCAAGCCGAAGAAACTCCATCTCCATCTTGTCCAACTCGTTCTGTGGACAGAACTGTTGGAGCACCAACTCCTTCATGTCATTCCACATCATGCTGTCAATAGCGGCTTGTCCTTTCCTTTGGACTATCGTCTTCCACCAGTGCATAGCTTCTTCCTCGAACGAATGAGCAGCATACTTGACCGCTTGATCATCACGGCACTCACTGATGTTAATCACAGCTTCCATCGCAGAAATCCAATTATACGTCGCTATGGCACCACCTTTTCCACTGAAGGGTTTAGGAGTACAATCCTTAAAACCTTTATACAAACAACCTCGCTTGGGGATTCTTCCACCATCGTTTCCACCAGTATCACCAGCACCTCTGGCATCACCACCACTTCCCGTACCACCACCGCCTCCGGCACCACCACTGCCTCCGGTGCCACCTCCAGTGCCACCACTGCCTCCACGGTTCTCTTCATTTGATCGCCTTTGCAGTGCAGAGTCTATGATCCTAGGCAACATGGTTTCCAATACCTTAGAGACTTGATCAGCAACCGCCGAATTAAACTGGGTTTCCGTCATGATAACTTCCTCTCCGTCATTATCATGATTCTCGATAGTCTCAGTGTTATCAGTTTCTTTATTCGTGTTAATCCTAGAACTTCTTCTCGGAGGAGGACGCCTACCACTACCTTTCTTTCTAGCCATAACTGTACCTACAATAGAGAGCAGGGAGTCAGCATTCACATGATGGACCATGATTAAGAACAATATAGTGCTTGTAAACAAATAATGACAGTGGCCAGTTGCAATTATTTATTTACCGCGCTGATAGTGTTCTTAGCCATTCTCCGCCACGTTCATACCAAAACCCATTCCCCTTTCCAAAAAGGCAACTTCAATACACCTATGCAGGCACTTATCCTATCTTATCTCATCTTAGTTTAAGTCTACATACTAAGCTTGTACCTAGTTCGCTTAAACTACGGCTCTGATACTTGTAAAGACCTTGATCAACGAGTTGCCAAGCTCCATTGATCAAAGAGTTACCACTAACTCCATCACTTACAAGCATTTCATAAACATACTAGCATAATCAGATAAATATACACAAACAATACGATAAACCCCTCAACAACTCCGTCTGGCACGTCTGCGCTGGAGCAGAATATATGCATATACCCTTCACCGAGTTTACCGCGTCACCCTATAACTGAAGTGGTATTGCCCGATATTTACCGTAGAATGCTAGCCAACCGTTCAAAAACAACAGTTTAAGAACACAACCAATCCAAAAGAGTTTATACAAAAACTCACAATCATTTGCTACCAAAACAGGTTTAAGCAACACATCCAGTTTTGTAAAACATACAATCATTTCAAAAGAGTTTAAGTGTATGAACTCACCTCAACAAGATCACAACAAGCTAACAACTAGCTTCGGTCCTTGATCTAATCCCAACAATCAATCCAAATGGATATCTTCACGATAACACAAATAGCTATATCGACAATCAATCTCAATAGCTATAATCCACCTATAACGCGATATCACAACGTTATAAATAACGATTCCTAAGACTATGTAAGTCCTAGGGCATAACTAGCGAAGCATACGACTAGACACGAGTCGTTGCCACCTACGCCTACCAAATCCCACACCTCGGGGATCTAAACGAATCCTACAGAGATAGGTTACCCGTTCACAACGGATATCATACCCCTAGGGTACGGATATTCAATCCGCACCCTTCCCGGGTAATCTACCCGTTAGTTGCGGGTGTTTAATCCCGCAACTATTTCCCCTAGCACGTCCCTCGTGCTATACGGGTATCTTCACCCCGCATTCTCATCGGGTTCCCAACCCGATTCCCGTCCTAAACTAATCGAGAATGAAAGACGATTACCTCGTCGATCACCGGTCTTCAATCGCGCAACACCTTGACGATCACCGTTCTTTACTCGGGCAGAACCTCGACGCACGCCAAGCGATCTACACGCGCCCGAGACTCGAAGGAACGTCACGACACAGGGTACCGCACTCGAGGCGCGATTCCGCAACAAAACGGACTGGTTTCTCTCTCTAAAAAGTTCTAGAGAGAGAGAGAGGTGTGAGCACAAATGAAGGGGGGTTGCACTCCCTCTTATAGGCTGTCTGGGCTGTTCCAGGCGATACGCGCAGCCCACATGCACCATCTGCGCGTATCGCGTAGATGGTGAGTGGCTGCCAGCTGTTTTCCACCCGACAGGTCCTACGCGATACGCGCAGGGGACTACCCCTTGATGCGCGGACCGTGTAACCTGCATTTTCAGATTCCTCTCGTCGAAACACGTGGAATTCATATATTATGGGCTCCGTAACTCTTCTTCTAAGTCAAGATATGCTCGAAACAAGTTTTCGGGCATTCCTCGGGTGTTTTCGCATTTCCCGCTTCGTTATAACTCCGATTTGAGTTCCGTTTTCGCCCACGCTCTTCATTTTCAGTCCTCTACCACCCTAGGGTTTATCTCTATACATTAGGACTCTTTATTCAACGTGCTATTTACATGAACAACCGCCCATATACGGCATAGTCTTACGTCAAAAATTTAGGGTTTTACATAGAGTAGTATTTAGATTCACCATTTGGGTATAGAAAGAGGATGAGGTATAACAGTCCGGTTAAAGTCGAGAGTTCTAAGTTCACTAACGGTTCAGAAAAGGATCTCATGTTATATCAATACTTGTGTCGTGTGGCTTCAATATCATCAATACTTATATAGTTCCCTCTACTAGGACATTCACAGGTTAGAACAGCTAGGTTAAAGTTTCTTACATAGCGATTACAAATTTTGATCAAGGAAGCTAATTAAGTTTAATATGAAAATTACTGAATAATCGAGCTTCTAAGAACGGACGTTAGACGCTTATAGTATCAAATGATAACGCGAGTATCAAATATTGTGTTTCTTAGAAAAGACAAAGGTGTATTAGGAATGAAAACAAAATGGTAAGTGGTTATCCTGGACCATAATGGATAAAGCTCCCTCAGAATATTAGCTGGTGCTGGGGGTTCGTTGTTGACGGTGGTAATCATCACGAGAATTCTTAGCGTCGTGAAATGAATTCGAAATCATAATTTATATATGTGAGTCAGTTCCGAAACATTTGGTTTTTGTTATTACTGTGAATAAATGATGTATAAAAGTTATAATTATCTGAGTACATAGCAGGTTACCCTATGAATGATAGGTTAAATAGCATTATTAGAAATTATGTGTTTTTAAAAGGAATGAGAATGATATATTAGAGTTTCTCAGGTTAACTATTGCCTTGGTTTCAAGTCCACATCCAACGTATCGTTAGTGTTTATATATAGGGTGTACTGCAGCTAACCCACCACACCACCAGCACCTTGAAGGCGTACCTGTCACCTACTAACATTCTTGCCTACTTTACTAAGTCATTCAAAGGGGTTGGGGGAAAAAAAGTATACTTTAAGTGAAATGGAAATGTTATAATATATATGGTAACTTCGGTTATGTATTAGAATTTTATGTGGTTTGAATGTGAATAATCACAAATCGAGACTTTGACAATGCTTAACTTGGTTCTGTTAAGCAAATAATCGAGTAGATGAGTTTGAGTATATATTAAGATGGACAGAATGTAGATAATGTTTTAAAATTAAATGTTCTTGAGAAAAAAAATTGACCCAAAACGTGTTTTACAACAGTGGAGATGTAGATTGGGTGTGCGAATTAACATTTACAAGAGTGTTGGTTCGTTGGTGCATCGTTAGTAGTAGGAACATCATGAGTCATAATTATTTTTGGGTAACTTATTATCAGAAACAACTTGAAGTTCTGTTTATCTTGAAGAATTAAGAATAGGTTATGATTAGGTGAAGCACTTCTAGGATGAGCCTGGTATTTTACGAGGTATTTATATGAATGTTTAAGCGTTACAGATTTACTTCACAAGAAGTGATTTTGAATGAGAAATATCACGCAGTTGGTTTATCATATCACAAGAGGTTATTTTCGAATAGGTTGTTAGCTTTATAAGGCTCCTCCATTGAATCCTAACAATTATAGAGTTTGTTTAACAATCATTTGCAGAAACAAAGATGTTAAGATATTACTGGTGTGCTAAAAGGTTATAGTCCACAGACTGGAATTTATTATTTTATGAGTTAAGTAAGGTAAATGTTTTAACTGGAGGACTCAGATTGTTTATATGCGGAATGAATCATCATCATTAGGGGTCAAATATAGTAGTAGTGAAGCATTATCAGCTTTGTCAACATAGATCTTAGTTCTCATTTATGTGTCACCAAGGAAAGATTTCAATTATCTTCAATTTAGGTGTATAAGGTAAAGTGTATGTAGTTTAAAGATAAACTTATGATATGCCATCAAAGGTGTATTGTAACTGTCTACTATCCATAGATGGATTTTACGGGTTCGGTCAAGCATAGACTTGATATCGGTGCGTTATTTAGGGATGGATGTTTGTTCCATATGAATTTGTATTGATTGGTTCTTCACTTTTGTTCTTTTTTTTGTATCACCCACATGGCAGATTTTGCCAGGATCATCGTGTACCTATAAATTCACCATTACGTTGCGCACCCATAATCGTCAATTTACCTTACACAATCACCCCAGTTAGTCCCCCATCGGTTACATTGATCTTATGTTTATTATGTTCTTTAATCTGCATTCCCCCGTATGGTATTTCTATCCCATGTCAGGTATTGAATGAGTGTAAGTGTATGTTAAACCTATTAGTAAAGGACGACTATACTAGGTGTATATGACACTAACAAACTATCAGTGTGATGTATCAATGGGTTGCATGTATCAGGTATAGTGTAAGTTCATAATAAGTGTAAGACTACTAGTCTAAACACAATCTGAGTGTACAATGAGCATGAGTAGTGATAATATCGAATCAAGTAGATAGCACGTAGTGGATCACACAATAAGTGACATGTTACAACCACTAATATGTCTCATATTAAGTAACATGTTACAGCATACGAATGTGTCATATAATAAGTGTCGTGTAGTAGCACATAGTAGGTCGCATAACTAACAAGTCAAGACCTCTATATGAGTGAGTTTCTGGACAAAAATCCATTACTGTTGTTCATGTACCTCTATAATGAAATGTTAACATTTCCCAGCTAAGGCCCCTAAAGAAAATTTTGGCCTAAAAGACGGGATAACTTTTGAACAAGGTCATTGTCAAATATTTCTCATGCATACTTCAGTGAACAATTCAAAAACTAGCAGATACACACCTAGTTCAAGCTTCACTAGCAGAGCAAGTTACTAAAAAAAAAATTTGCCCTAAAGTGTCACATAATACAAGCTGGTCACTTCATATAATGCTAGTGTAGGTGTGTATGTGTAAATAACATGTATATGGGTCACAAATAAATTTACACAAGTGCAACTAATGTCATATCTGAAATCAAGTGTGTACAAGTCAATAACAAATAATAAGTTCATAAATAATTCACTCGGTGCAACTAATATAGTGTACAGTTATAGTCTAGAATGCAATGCAATGCAAACCTAGTTCGATATAACCAATGGCTCTGATAACAATCTGTCACACCCCCAAAGTCCACTAACGGAGTTTTACCGTTAAGTGTGTGACAAACCAAGATCTCCGTCATTAGTTACACCAAACGACACTATATAAATTTAAAATATACGTGTCTCATTAAATGAGAAAATCTAATACATAGTTAATGTTTTAAAAGTTTGCGAAAGTGTAATCGAAATGTAATGTTAAAATATTAAATGGAACTAAATGCGCAAACACGCGCCCAACATAAGAAACATAGTTTAAATATTTGTTAAAACCAACATAGTTCTTACATGCAAGAAAGTGTTTAAATGAAATGTTGTGACTCCATGCCATGTCCTAAGTGCGTAGAACCTCAATGACCTGTAAAAGTGAAAGGCTAACAAGTGTCAACACGACGGCTGGTGAGTTCAAATAATAAGTAGGAAATCAAGTAGTTCAGTTGCAAGCAGAAATATAAATTAAGTATGTCATTGTAGGTAGCTAGTCTACAACACATGTCCTTAGAGGCGTATGTATCTGACCGAAGCTGACGTATGTACACATTAAGTGCATTTTGCCCGTTCGTACATCCCAGCAGGATGCACTGTAAGTATGTTAGGTCATTCAACACCCGTTCGACAGGTCCTTCTGTCGTGCTAGCGCGACTAGCCCGGGTGGGGTTTGTCAAACCCAGTAGTACTACTCAAAATTTCGCCGCTAATTCACAAATACTAACGGTCAACTAGGTATCCATGAGGTCTTTCATGAACAAAATAAAAGTTGCTCTAATCCAGACATGCGACATACAGAATTTGTAAATCCGTAAAAGTAATCGTTCGTGTTCTTAGCCCATAAAAGGGTGAAATAGTAAAAGTGTGGTTTAGTGAATTCACCTTAGGTTGCGCAGCAATTCAGTTTCTAAAAGCACACAGTAATACAACAACCTAAATAACAGTAGGTCTATTAATGTGTGTTCATGTAGGGTCATAGTTCCCTATACATCCAAATGGTCATACAGTTTGTGCGAGTTTGGAATAGTTTGACTCTTTAACCAAGTTTGACTTTTTGTCTAAGTTTGACCAAGTTTGACTTTTTGTCTAAGTTTGACCAAGTTTGACTTTTGTCGACCCAAGTTGACCCACGACCCGTTGGTGATTTATTAAGAGTAAGTATGTTTCATTTGAAGTATTTGAACATATTACATTCACATACCACACCACATGTCACATATTCAACAAGTTGAGTACTTGAGTTTCTACTTCCGTAAAAGTTTCCTTTATAGGAAAGTCGAACTTTTAAAGTATACTTGCATAATTCAATATCCCTAAGCATGTCAACTATTACACAAATGCCATAGCATGCTTCACAAGTCAATAACGCATACTATCATTTTACGGTTTCCAATATAAAGCATACTAGCATGCGTGGTCATTTCTAGGCACAATATATTGTTCACATGTTTTGTTTCAACTAGCATAGTGACACTTTCATCATGGCATCCTAGTTACTAGCACACACCATTTAG
Source organism: Tagetes erecta (assembly GCA_030867185.1). Taxonomy (NCBI): domain Eukaryota; kingdom Viridiplantae; phylum Streptophyta; class Magnoliopsida; order Asterales; family Asteraceae; genus Tagetes; species Tagetes erecta. The sequence goes on along the minus strand of CM061497.1, from coordinate 17,421,136 downwards.
ACTTCAAACAAAACAATTTCAAGCAACCGGTCTACTAACCAACTAGTACCTACGAATGTCATTTCTTGATCAACACATGTTTACCCACCACCACATGCCTACAAGCATTCAAATGCAAACCCAATCATATTTGTACGTCCAAAATCACTAAACATGCATTTTAGTAAATTTCCATGACAAAAAGTTTCTACATTTATCAAGTCTTTCAAAACCAAGTCGGATTCGTACGTTCAAATACCCCAAATTCGTCTAATACATTATCCTAACGTACTAGTGATCTAAAAACCATTCTTAGGCTTCAACAACAAGCAATTTCATACAAATTCATGAGAAAAAGTTACTATTTTAAGTAATATGGTAAAATGATCATACAATTTCAAAAACAATTAGTCAATCTTCATCCCATTCATCATCTAAACACACAATCAATCGTATTTCATCAAAATCAAGCATGCAACATCAAGTTTCTATGACTTCCTAACAAACCCTAATTTCATAACCACAATTTGTGTATCCATTTCATCATCTAATCATCAAAACAACAATTAACACATAACCAATAACCCATTTCCACAACACAATCATCAATTGGCCATTTTGGATGAACTAGGGTTTTAATATACCAATTTCGTAATATATATAGTGATTTTAGGATTAAAATTACTTGTATTGTGTTTACAACTCCAATCAGCAAGCAACAACACCACCAAAGATCCAACACAACCGAACATCATCACTGGACGAACCAAGCAGCCGAGCTCTTTAACTGGCCATAACTTTTTCATCGCTACGAGTTACGAGACGTATTTACTATCATTGGAACCGTCTCGTCGAGACGAAGATTTTGATATATAATAGGCCTCCTGACGACGTCGGAGCTGACCGGAATCTGGCCGGAAAGGGTGACGGCTGTTGGAGAGATTTTTAGGGTTCGGTTTTAATTTTTGTTAAATGATTAAGTTAGGTTTAGGTTAAGTTGGGCCTTGGGCCATCCATGGATAACATGGATGATCCATGGGCTAGGTTTTGTTACGGTTTGTAAACACAATGAAGCTCTTTCTTAACGTGCTTTTCCCGTCTCCTAAAATTTACTGAATTTCATAAAAGGGTAAAACCAGTAAAATACGTAAATACTCGAAAGTTCAACATTTAAGCACACATGTTACTTAGGATATATATATTTATTGTATTTGTATCAATTAAATTCACCAACGCCCAGGTATTAACTTGTGTGATCGTTTAGTGTGTACGTTTGTGTAACAGTTTGTACATTTAATTCACCAAATTAAATATTGAAAAGTATAATTGTGTTAAGGTGATTAACATAGTTTGACTAACGAGGTTAACATGAATTTGTCGGGTGTCACATCTCATATACCTCTATTAATATCAAAATCTTGATATAGAAAAAGAGATTTGAGAAGGAGTATTGGTCGGGTGAATTTGTGAATGTATGGACGGATGAATAATATGATAAAATGATGTTAAGTGTGTGAAGAAGGGGGTATTTATATGCATGAGTTAACACAGATGAAAAATTAGGTTAAAATTGGGACGGGTCAACATTTCAGACGGGTCAACAGATACAAATAACCTTGGTCGAGTCAGGTACTGTTTAGACGGGTGACCATATATGGACTGGTCAACAGATGTACATTAAACATTTCAACCCTAAAACACTTAGTCGTGTCAACCACTGTTTGAGACGGCTCAAGTGTATCAAACGGGAGAAAAATAACACATGATATCATTGGTCGTGTCAACAACTGTTGGGACGTGTCAACCACTGTTGGGACGTGTTAGCATTGTTCAGACGACAATATTCATCAGCTGAAAACCATGAGACATGTCAAACACTTGATTGTGTGATACACTGTTGGGACGGGTCATGTATTTCAGTCGTGTCAACACACTTGGTCGTGTCAACATTTGTGACCCAACATTATATACCACAAGTTTGAGACGGATCATCCACTGTTGAGACGGTTCAACTGTTGAGGCGTGTCAACAATTAAGTCGTGTCAACTAAACACAAAGAAGGTGTATCAACAGTTTGGATGTGTCAACTGTTGAAACGTGTCACCAGTTTGGATGTGTCAAAACAATGAATCAATAATCACATATAACATGAAACGACTACAACTTGACATGTTTCCTTAACCCGGCTGCACAATAACCTTGACACGGTTCAACACTTAGCATATTTTTCATTTCCGCTACAGTTGACTTTTGGTCTTCTGCATTTATTGCACATGCACACTTTCACAAAAATTAATATGACAAGACATCCTTAATTAGGGTTTTGCAATTAATTTTTTAATTGTGTTTTAGGGCAACAAACACAATTAATCATCACACAAAAATAATTATTTTTATCAAATTTTATTTTATTTTATTTTCTTTTCATTTTCTTGACTTTGACAAAAATATTTTGCACAACCAATTTTTCAATATCCCTAAGCATTTTCAAATGATTTTTCTTGCAAGACTGATGGTTTATTTTAACATAAACAACACATATGCATTCATTGAATACTTGATCCTTTCTTCCAACAACATCTTTTTGACATTTTTCAAATTAATTTTTATGTCTCCCCTTAAACTTGAAATTTCTTGAAATTCTTAAGTTTACAATGATTGTTAATATGTCAAAAATGATTCCACATGTCTGCACACACAAAGCACACATGATTTAAATACGAATGCAATGCAATGAATCTATAGAATGTAGAGAGATCATGCCAAGAATAATCTGAACATGTTTTAGATTTTGAAATAGACATTTTGACTTGTGTTTAGTTGAGTGATGATATGAAAACATACTACTTAGCTCGAGTTGGCACACTTACTTTTTCAGTATCATGATGAGATTAAGGTTCAATTAGAATGACTTATGTGACCCACATATATACATATATCAAGCTATTTCCTTATCAAAACAAACAAGAATGCACTATAACAAAACCTGGTCACTTAAAACATAATCAGTGTGGAATGGGTTTTCTATCTTATGAGATTTGGTCCACTTTGGGACTTCTTTTGGAATTCCTTTTTGGAATTATCTTTTGCCTGTGTTCCCTTTGGGAATCTCCTAAAATTCCATTTTGGAATTTTGGTTATGGTCCAACTTTGGGACTCTTTTCTGTTCCCCTTTTGGCAATCTTTTGCTGCACCTTGAAGTGTTCCAGGTCTGTAGATAACTACAACAGAGGAGACTTCATGTGAGACTTCAGGTCTGTGGTTACCACAACAAAGAAGCTCACAAATGCGGTTCATCACACTGAATCAAATTGCATCATTACCCGGTATGTTTAAGTAACAAAACTAGCAAGTCATCAAAAGAGATATGTTAGGACATGTATGACAATGGAACTTAACACAAACCACATTAATATTTAGATTTGTCAACAATGAACCTACTTTTTCAGTTTAACTGCCTGAGCTGTCTTGCACATCAAGTAACACGTATCAGTCTTTATTATTGAAAGGAATGCATCAGATCATACTTAGTGTACCTATCATTTCTCACAATGCAAGTCATATTCTTATGACATGATATTTCTTTTTTTGTTTTTTTTAATGCAAGCACACTGTAACATTTGCCCGATCCAAAATTCCAGAACCGGATTTAAATGTTAAGCCTGGATTCGATTGGGTGTTTTTAAAAATTAATAAAATTTATCCGGAAACAAAGACCATTTGTTTTATCATTTTATTTCATTTAAGTATTGAAATTTAATCATTTAATTATATTAGTTGATTCATTAAAACAATGGAACGTTAACTCATAGTACAACTTTTATAAAGTTATCAAGTTTAGTCTTAAGAAAGTTTTGATTTTATAAAGCTTAAAAAATATATATATACATAAAATAACTTATAAGATTTAGTTTATAAAAATGTCAAAGTTTTATAAAATTCAAATTGTGAGTTAACAAAGTTACAGTTTAAGTGGTTAGTGTGTAAATAATAAATGTCATTTCAAAACTTTTGATACAAAACAATAACCAACATAAAGTGCACGGACTCAAGTTGTAATTATTTTAAACCCAACCCAAACACCCGTTTTTCCGGCTCCTATCTCCGGCAACTCCGACGTACTTCCGGCAACGACCAAAATTCGACCGAATCAACTAAATTAACTCGATTTAATCGTCATTATCCCTCTACCCACAAGTTTCGAACCCCCAATCCTATGATTAATTGAAATGTTAGGGCTCGTTTCTAGTTAAGATTTACTTTGTACTTTGTTTATACATGTTTGTATAGTTTAGGGTTAATTTTGTATTTTCCCTAATGTGTTGATGCATAAAGCATGTTGTGAGAAAATGTTAGTGAGAGAGTCTAGATCACAGCTTACACGCTAGAAAGAGAATTGTGTGTGTGATTTGTACTCTCCTGCACATTTGTACTACAACGTTTATGCTTTGATCATCAATACAAGAGAATTATTTAGTAATGGATTGTGTTGTTGATTGAATTGTGTGTTTGTACTTAGATTGTTCTGATTTGCAGCAATATCGATCCAATTGAACCTATCAATTGGTATCAGAGCTGTTGGTATTGTGTGTGTTCTTCGCTATTCATCAAGCAAAAACACATCAATATTGCTCAAATCATGATCTGAATGATCTGTTGCTGTTTTTAGTTGTGATTCATCATCGCAATCACTTCTAATTCACAACAATTGTGCAAATTCCATCAGATTATCATCAGATCTGAGGAATTAAGAAGAAATTGAAGTTTACTGTTCGATCAAATTTTTGCTCAAAATCATCAAAAATTGATCATGTTTTGGATTGATTGAGATTGGAGATTGATAATCGGTATAAATCGGTGCTTGTGTGTGAATTTTGGACAAATTGGACAAGTTTGATTAAAATTCTGAAAAATATTTGTAACGAAAATGATGAACATGATGAACTGGTTGAAGATGAACTAGCCGGGTGATAAATTTGACTTAGACAATATTTTTGGACTTAGATTTGTGAACAATTAGGTTCTGTGCAGCCGTGTGAAGGCAAATTGTGTAGACGGGTGAAGAATTGCAAGTGTACTGTTTAGCCGTGTGAAGAACTGTTCAGACGGGTAAAGCACTGTTCAGCCGGGTGATCAACATTACAGCCGGATCAACTTGTTACTATTCAGCCGGGTCATTAACTCTTTTAGCCGTGTCAAGCTCAGCCGGGTGAAGTGTTAACAACTGTGAAGCCGGGTGAATATTTGTTATCTTGCCGTGTCAAGTTTCAGCCGTGTCAAGTTTTACTGTTCAGCCGTGTCACTGTTCAGCCGGGTAACTTTGCTTGCCGGGTGAAGATTTCAAGTTTGAAGATTGACAAATGTTTAGCCGTGTCACTGTTTAGACGGGTGAAGAAGTTTTTCTCAGCCGGGTGACAAAGAAACTACACTGTTCAGCCGGGTGAAGAACAAAATTTCACTGTTCAGCTGTGTGATGTGTTTTCAGTTGTTTCAAACCTTGTTATCTTATCTTGTTATTATTTACTTGCTTTTAGTTTAAAATTTTAACTGTTTCTTTTTAAAAAATCATCAAAAACACAAAAATATTTTCTTTAAAATGGCACCTAATGATGATTCTGATAACTGTGTTCCTAGATTGGTTATCTTGCAGATTTCAAGAACTGGACAATCAGATTGAAGCATCATCTATGCTCTATTGACAATGATCTATGGAAGTCAATTGATAAAGGTCCTCACATTCCTACTCAGACTGCTCCTGATAGTGCAAGTACATACACCAAAGATTCAACTGAACCTTATCCTGAAGATAATCTATCAGCAGAAGACTTACGAAAGGTCAAGAATGACAGTAAGGCTTATTCTTTGATGTGCAAAGGGCTGCCACTTCAAGTGTTGTCGAGATTGGATACTTATCAAACTGGCTACACATTGTTCAAGGCATTGAAATCAATCTGTGAAGGAGGAGAACAATTAAGAAGTCTCAAGAAGCAGAAATTAAAGAGACAACTGTAATTGTTTGAACATATTGCTGGAGAATCTATGCACCAGATGATGAATAGATTTGTTCATCTAACTACTGAGATGACAAATGTTGGTGCTAAGACAGATCTTCAAGACCTGAATGACAGATTGTTGTGTGCTCTTCCATCTTCATGGAAACAGACTGTGACTCTACTGAAGCATACTAAAAAGTTTCCAATGGATTTGGATCTTCTTATTGCAAAAATTAAAGAAGTTGAGATTGATGAAAGTTCAAGAAATACTGACAGAACATGTTCACATGCTCAGTACAAATTTGTGGTAAATCTTGCAAACACAGTGGAGAATGCATTTCTTGCTCAAGATAATGCTAAGACTGATGTCGAGGGAGATTTGTTTGTTGGTGCTAGCTTTTACACTGATTCGTCGTATTTACCAAGCTCACCAATTTACTCTCAACCTCAATCTCCACCAAGAGCTCAAGTTCAAAGTCAATCTATGAAATCTCAAGCAGAGAATCAAAGTTCAAGTTCCACAGTTCAAGCCAAAGTAAAAGATGTGATAAATATCTTGTTACAAGATGATGAGACTAAGAATGCTTTCACTACATTCATGGCAAGCTTTCAAGCTTATCAAGAAAGTCATTTGAATCAAATGGATGTCGTACTTCAAGATCTGTTTGAAATGGATCCTGATGATGTTGAAGAAATGGATTTGAATTGGCAAATGGTGATGGTTGCATATCGAACTCAGAAACATGCATATGTAAACCGAAGCTTCAAGCCACATGCAAACAAGACAGTTGGTTTTGACAAATCAAAGGCCAGATGTTTCAACTGTAACTGCTATGGTCATTTTTCGAGGGAATGCAAGGCTCCTAAGAATCAGAACTACAATGATCAAGCTAGTTCAAGTGGACAGAATCATGGTCAAAGTCAGAACTCGCAACAGTCTTCAAGCTATCAGAACAGAAATCAACGTTTCATGCAAAAGCCATACCAAAGTCTTCCCATGCCAGAACTGAAAGATGAAGGCAAGAAACCTGAAGATCAAACCAAAGCACTAGTGGTCAGTGTGAAAGACGGATATGACTGGAGTGCTTATGCGGAACAGTTTACATCTGATCACACTTCGAGTTTGGCATTAGTGTGTGAAATTGAGGAAGATTGGTCTGAAGAAGGGGATGATCAAGTGACTGAGGCTATTAGTGAAGATTCTGAAGAGTATGGCTGGAGTGCAAAGGTAGATCCTGTTGAAGAATCTGAACCAGAAGTTGCGCTTATGGCTACATCTAATGAGTCTTCATCATCTGCTGAACAACCAAAGGTTAGTATCGAATTACCCCCTAATTATGTTCCTTTGCCTGATGATGTTAAAGGTAGGTTATGTTCTGAACAATGCATTCAACAAGTGGAACATTATCGAACTCATTCTTTTAAAATTGGTGACAAATTAAGCAAACATGAAAAAATTCATGAACAACTTAAAATTGATCACAAAATTGCTAATGAGAAGATATTGTCACTTAAAGAATCATGGAACAAAACCTTGAAAGAACTGGAACTAGTAACCAAACAACTTGAAGAAATGACAAAGAATTATGAACAAGAGAAAGTTGCTCATGCTGTTACGCAAGTTGAACTAACAAAAGTAAAAAGTTGTAAAACAATGGTGAGACAACTTGTGAGTGAAAGAGGTAACAAAAGCAAACTAGGATTAGGTTTCATTCATGAACCAATGCCTAAATCAATCACAAACACTTTACCAGAAAACTTTAATGAATTTGATCATTCACCTGAAAATGAACAAAGATTCAAAGAAAATCAAAGATGTAAATCTGAATCCGAAGGATCTGAAGTTTTACTGGAAAGCTTGAAAGAAGATGACACCGTGACAGTTGAAGCTGATGATGAAGCAAGCAACAAATCTGATCCTATTCTGGTGCAACTTGTTGAATATCCGGAACTGAATCCTAAACCACCAGGAAAGGTGAAGGATGAAGCTGAATTTTCAGGATACAATGATCCAGAATACATCAAGTGGAAGAATGAACAGAAAGTGATTGTTGCTGATCAACTGATCAAGAAGAAATCAGTGAAGAAGACTAAAGTTTCAAATACAAAGATGCAGAAATGGAAATTAACAAAAAATCAATCTGAAACAAAACAGTCGAAAGGTAAAAGTGTCATAACATCAAATGACAAACCCAAAGCTCAAATCGTTAAAACTGAAAATGTCAAACATGTGAAAAAGAAAGTGTCAAAAGGTAAAACAATCAAGTTTGTGTCTGCAGGAACTTTCGATATGAATGGATCTTATGGTAACCAAATCAATTCTTCAATCAAATCTAACTCTGGTCTGAAAACAGGTTCAGGTCCTAAGACTTCCGCTGTCAATGATAAAAGATTTGAATCAAAGAAGGTAACCAAATAAGATGGTTTAAAATCGAACCAAGTTCCAAAGCAATCAAAATTTGATCTCAAGCAAACAAAGTCACAATCACAATCTCCACAAAAGAATCAAGTTAACTTAAAACCGAAAAACCCTGATAATGAATCACGAGTGGGTTCAACATCTAGAGTTAACAATCGTCTCTTTAGGATTAGCAAGAAACATTGTGAGATTTGTGATCGTTATAATCATGTTACTGCTGAATGTTTCTTTAACAGGTACTGCAATTACTGTGACAAAAGAAATCATTCTTCAGAAGAATGTTTTTATAACAAGTATTGTGATATTTGTGAAAGGAGAAATCATGACACTGCAGATTGTTTCTTTCGGAAAAACTCATCACGAGAAATGACACCTTTTTAGAATTTTCAAAGAAATCAATCTTTTGGTTTTAACAAATATAACCAAAGTCATTCTCCTGATTTGAGAACTTTCAAACGAAACAATTCTGGTCTTAATGAGTTTTCGTCCAGAAATGTGCAGGTTAACAGTTTTAAGCCGAGAGCTTTGATGGTAAGAAATCAGAAATTTGAAAATAACCTTGATCCTAAGTTAGAGGAAAGGTTCACTGCTTTAAGAAGAAAGCAAACAAATCAAGCCGTTGGGCGAAACAGTTTTCAACCAAATCTCTCAAATGAAACAAATTTTCAAAATCTACATTATCAACAAGTTACTGTTACAGATAGATTCGGAAAACCCAAGACCATGTGGGCCTAGGTTGACCAAACTAACTAGGTAAATGTTGAAATGCAGGTATGCCCTCGAAGACCTATCAACTCATGGTTTGTTGATAGTGGGTGTAGCCGGCATATGACAGGCAACCATGCCTTGCTTCAAGATTTTAAGCTTAAGAATGGTACTCATGTTGCGTTTGGAGGAGATGCTGGTGAAAAAATAACTGGAGAAGGAACCGTGTCAAATGGGGTCATTAGCTTGGACAAAGTCAACTACTGTGCACAGTTGAACTTTAATTTGCTAAGTGTATCTCAAATTTGTGACAAATCATATTCAACACTGTTTGATGATTCTTTTTGTTACATACTCAAACCAGGTTTCAAGATTGACAATGAATGGGTGTTGGTTAAAGCTCCAAGAGATCGTGATGTATACAAGCTTGATATGTCGCAGATTGATGCTGAAACCAAAACTACTTGTCTCATTGTGCATGCATCAAATGATGAGAGTCAGCTTTGGCATAGACGGCTGGGCCATTCAAACTTCAGAAATATGAACAGACTGGTGACTGGAAATCATGCTGTGGGAATACCGTCAAAGAAATTCTCAACAACTGATCTATGTCCAGCATGTTTGAAAGGAAAACAGCACCGAATGTCTTTTAAGTCCAAGCAAGAACACTCCATTTCAAAGCCCTACAAATGCTACATATGGAACTTTTCGAACCAACAAATGTCCAAAGCATCGGAAAGAAGTCTTATTGTTTTGTCATCATTGATGATTTCACTAGATTTTCTTGGGTTTATTTCTTGCATGTTAAATCTGAAACTGCTGAGTTGTTAAAAGAATTCATTATCAAAGTTGATAATCAGTTGGATTGTAAAGTAAAAGTCTTGAGAAGTGATAATGGAACCGAGTTTAAAAACTCTAATGTCGATTCGTTTTGTGCATGCGCCAATTTAGTGCTCCAAGAACTCCACAATAGAACGGAGTTGCAGAACGGAAAAATCGGACACTGATTGAAGCAGCAAGATCCATGCTCGCAGATGCCAAAATCCCTATCACATTCTGGGACGAAGCTATTGCTACTGCTTGCTTTGTACAGAACAGGACATTATTGGTTCAGGATAAACATAAAACATCTTATGAGTTGTTATTTGGAAGAAAACCGAATATTTCATACTTGAAAGCATTTGGTTGTCGTGTGTCGATTCTAAATTTGAGTGATCATCTCGGTAAATTTGAGTCAAAATCTGACGATGTATTTTTTCTTGGTTACTCTTCTGTTTCAAAAGCTTATCGGGTTTTTAATAGCAAAACAAATACTGTTATTGAAACTATTAACGTAAAGTTTTTAGAAAATTCGTTTCCGTCAGTGGCTCATGGTCCCGAATGGTTGTTTGATTTAGATTTGTTATCAAAATCTTTCAATTCTAACTTATTTGATTTTTCAGGAAAATTAAGAAAAGAATCAGGAGACTTGGGATGTTTCAGTGATGATTCTGATAATGACGATGACAGCAATCTCAATTCTGAGTATCCGTTCATGTCGTTTCATAATCCTGATAATGGTGCATCCAATCAAGCTCCGGGTCCATCTGGTTCTCAAGAAGATCAAGAATCAAACATTTTTTGTGATGACGTGAATCCGCAAAATTCTCCTAATGATGGTGGATCTGTTCAAAATCAACCATCATCAGATCCAAATGTTGAAGTTGTTCCAGAATCATTTGACTACTTTATCAATTCACCAGAACAAGTTCCTAATTTCACTCCGCATGCTTCTACAATTTTACAAGATCTACCGAATCTGAATCAGTCTAATCTGGAGAGTCAAGTACAAGGTGACGCTATACCAACTCATCGAGTTCATAGGAATCATCCTCTCTCTCAGATTATTGGGCCTTTGAATCAGCGAACTATGAGAAGTCAAGCCGAGCATGGAAACGTTTGTCTTTATTCATGTTTTCTTTCTCAAGTGGTACCGAAGAACATTTCAGAAGCGCTACAAGATAATAGTTGGATTGAAGCCATGCAAGAGGAGTTACTTCAATTTCGCAAACAAGAAGTTTGGAAATTAGTAGACTTACCTGAAGGAGAAAATGCGATTGGTACAAGATGGTTGTACAAAAACAAGCCAGATGAACGTGGCATTGTGGTCAGAAATAAAGCCAGACTTATTGCACAAGGTTACACTCAAGAAGAAGGTATTGACTATGAAGAAGTGTTTGCTCCGGTCGCTCGACTAGAAGCTATTCGCGTTTTTCTAGCGTATGCCTCTTTCATGAAGTTCAAAGTGTTTCAAATGGATGTAAAAGGCGCTTTTCTGTATGGACCAATTACCGATGATGTGTACGTCAGACAACCTCCGGGTTTTGAGGATCCTGAGTATCCACATCGTGTATACAAATTGAGCAAAGCTTTATATGGTCTACATCAAGCCCCAAGGATTTGGTACGAGACGTTATCTAAACATTTGCTGGAACATGGTTTTACAAGAGGTCAGATTGATCCTACTTTATTTATGAAGCGGGAAAATGAAGATCTTTTATGTGTTCAAGTGTATGTGGATGATATCATCTTTGGATCAACTAGTGCGTCCATGTGCAAAGAGTTTGAGGAGATTATGAAATCAAGATTTCAGATGAGTTCGATGGGGGAGATTAATTTCTTTCTCGAATTGCAAGTTAAACAGTCAGCTGAAGGAATTTTTATCAACCAATCAAAGTTTGTTGAGAAGTTGCTGAAAAAGTTCAAGATGCATGATTGTCAGACTATTCGAACGCCATCTGATGTGAATTGCAAGATACAGCCGGATCCAAAAGGCAAATCTATTGATCAAACACTGTACAGATCAATGATCGGTTCACTGATGTATCTTACTGCATCAAGATCAGACATTATGTATGCTGTATGTGTGTGTGCCAGATATCAGACTGATCCAAAAGAGTCGCATCTGGTTGCTGTTAAACGTATTTTCAGATACCTTAAAGGGAAACCGAATCTCGGGTTGTGGTATCCTTATGAAGGCAATTTTGAATTATATAGTTATTCTGATAGTGACTTTGGTGGATGTGCTGTTGACAGGAAATCGACTACGGGTGGATGTCAATTTCTGGGTCCTAGACTTGTTTCTTGGCAATGCAAAAAGCAGACCAATGTTTCTGTATCCACAGCTGAAGCAGAGTATATCGCTGCATCTGCAGGATGTTCTCAAGTTTTGTGGCTACAAAACCAATTGCTTGACTACAGGTTTAACTTTCTCAAAACTCCTATTTACATAGACAATACTGCTGCTATGTTCATTACTGCTAATCCTGTTCAACACTCAAAAACCAAACATATCGAAATTCGATATCATTTATTCAGAGACAACTCTGAAAAAGGTTTAATAATTTTGATTAAAGTTCATACCGACAAACAACTGGCAGATCTTTTCACAAAATCTTTCTTGTCAGGCCGGTTTGACTTCTTAATTCAATCCATAGGGTTAATCAACCATGATTGATTCTATTTTTACAAAAACTCAATACAAAATCAGAAAATATAAAAGCCAAAAATAGAATAAGTCGATGTCAAGTACTGATTCTTTTGTCTTTTTACTTTATTGCATTGTGTATGTGTGCATGAAAAAGAAAAAGAACACAAAAAGTAAAAAAAAGAAAAGCAAAAGAAAAAGATATTCATATCATAAGAATCTATATTGCAAAAAGTGAGAAATGATAGTTACACTAGACATTATTTGTTGCATCATTTTCACAATAAAGACTGATGAATGTTAATTGATGTGCGAGACAGCTCAGGCAATTAGACTGAAAAAGTAAGTTCATTGTTGACAAATCTAAATTCAATGATCTTTGTGTTAGGTTCCTTTGTTATACATGTCTAGATATATATCTTTTGATACTCTGCTTGTGATGATAGTTGTTCATGATCGGGTAACGATGCAGTCTATTTAGTGTGATGAACCGCATCGTGAGCTTCTTTGTTGTGGTATCCACAGACCTGAAGTCTCACACGAAGTCTCTTTTGAGCTTCAAGGTGCAGCAAAAGATTCCCAACTTTGGAACAAAAAGAGTCCCAAATGTGGACCATCACCAAACAAAATTCCAAAAAGGAATTCTGAAGATTCCCAAGGGGAACGATAGGAAATTAAAATTCCAAAATGGAATTCAAAAGAAGTCCCAAAGTGGACCAAATCCGAATAGAACCCAGATTCCACACTGATTATGACTGTAAGTGACCAGGTTTTTGTGCAATATGCATTCAAGTAGTGGTTGATGAGGAAATATGTTGACATATGTATTCATGAGGGTCACATAAGTCATTTTAATCGAACCTTAATCTTATCATGATACTGAACAAGTAAGTGCGTCAATTCGAGCTAATTGGTATGTTTTCATATCATCACTCAATCACACATAAGTCAAATGTCTTTTCAAAACTTGCAAAAACATGTTCAGATAATGTGTGGTATGATCTCACTGCGATAGTTTGATTCATTGCATTGCATGTGTATTTATTTTAATGTGTGTGCTTTGTGTGTGCAGGCATATGGAATCTTTATTGACACATCGACATCCTTGTTAAACTTAAAAAATTTCAAGAAATTTCAAGTTTAGGGGGAGAATAATTGAAGATGAAAAATATTTACAAAAAGCCAAAAATATTTGAAATAAGTGTGTTGAGTGTATGGATCAAGTGGTTAATGAAAGCAAATGTATTGGATGTGTCAAAAACAAACCTTAGGTCTTGTGATTTTGTTTTTAGAAAATTGCTTCGGGATATAAACATTTTGTGAAAAAAAAAATCAAAGAAAGTGAAAAAGGATTTTAATAAGAATTAAATTTGTTGCCCTAATTTCTATTCTTGAATATTTAATGTGACAAACCCTAATAAGGATGTCTTGTCTAATTAATATGTCGTGAATGTTTGCAGGTGCAATAAATGCAGTTGAAAAAGTCAACAGAGAAAAGTTAAAAATCGTCCAAGTGTTGTAGCCGGGTGAAGATATCAGATTTCACTGTTTTGCCGGGTAATGAAGTGATATATTACCAGCCGGGTAATGAACAAGTCACTATTTGGCCGGGTAAAGAAGTGATGTTGATATCAGCCGGGTGACTGAATGAAAGAAGGTAGCCGGGTGAAAGAAGAAATGAAGCCGGGTTACAAGTTGTAAGTTACTATACAGTCAGGTGATGAAGTATTGACACTGTACAGCCGGGTAATAGAATGAAGATTCTATGTAGCCGTGTAAGTGAAGAACACTGTGCAGCCGGGTAAGTATGACAACTGTACAGCCGGGTGATGAAGAAAAGCTGTCACTATACAGCCGGGTGATGAAACTCAGTATCACTATGCAGCCGGGTAATGAACTTGAAGTCACTGTGTAAGCCGGGTGATGATAAGGAATCTACTATTCAGCCGGGTGATGGGTAAAACCAAAAACGAAGGTGTAGTTGTTCCAAACTCTGACTCGTCTCTACAGTGATTGACCCGTCCAAGTGTTTTACATGTTAAATGTTGACCCGTCCCAACAGTACTTGACGCGGCTCAACAGTGCATGACCCGTCCAGGCTTATTGGGCTCAAATGTTTACCCGTCCAAAATGTTGACCTGTCCCATTAAGTTTGACCTAATTCTTGAGCCGGCTAAACAACGCATATATATACCCGCCTTTCTCAAACACTTATCACTTTTCACAAACTTTTTCAAGCAAATCCTCTGTAACTCAATCGTCCATATCATATTCAATCGTTGATTCTATAACAAGTTTTAGTGATTGAATAAGGTAGATTTTACATGATTCAACCTTGATAAACCTGCTGATTGATCGTAAAAACGAAATGTGTGATGAACAGTAATTAGACATTGAATCAACACTTTGATTTTGAGTGTTAAAACTTAAATCGAGTGTTGTAATAGGTGTAATAACTGTCGATCATCAATTTTCATCCATTAATTTGCATCAAATTGCTTAAAATCCACTGAATCAACTGAAATGTTCATATCACTGTCGAACCGCCATTAATGAACATTTGAAATGTTTATGTCTTTGATAATAAATGATGAATCATCTGTTAATGTGTGACAAATCAATGCTAAAACTGAACTAAAACATGTTATTCAACTCCATTGTGCAAAATTTCAGATTTGTGTTTAAGTGTTTAAACTGTTAAGTGTATAATTTACATGATCATTGACTCACAAAAGTTTTTGTTAAGCAAAATGATGATTATCAGTTTGTTAGATTAACTTAGGTGTTAAATGGTTATGTAATTTGTTAAATTGTCACTTTGTGTTTAAATTCTTATGCAAATGTTGTTATTTGTGAATGAAAAGTCTAACACATGTGTCTTGTTTTGTCATAACAAATGAATGATCTCAAGTTTGAGCCCAAGCACAATCTTGTTGCTTGTTTGGATGAATCTATACCATAAGCAGAAGGGTATAGAGACATGATCAGATTCCTGAGAAGAACGAAGTATGTATATGCAATGTGTGCAAAACCCATTGTATATGCAAGACTTATCAAAAGCTTCTGGAGGACTGCAGAAGTTGTTACTGATGAAGCTGGAGTTACTGTGGTTAGAGGAAACATTACTAGACAGTTACAGTTAACTGTGTCTGAAGAGTCCATCCGGACTGCTCTAAGGATAGATGAAGAAGAGATTGGTGCTCCAGATGAGCTAACAACTGCTGAGTGTCAGACTTGCTTTATTAATATGGGTCATCCTCCCATATTTCCTAAGCAGCAGTTTGTTAGAGCTAGATTGGGAAAGAAGTGGAAGTTGTTATGCTATGTCATCCAGCAGTGTATGTCTAGGAGAAGTGCTGGGTTTGACAACTTTCCTTCAGATATTGCATCTCCTATAGTTGCAATTGCTGAGAACAGGCCATTCAATATGTCGAAGTGGATCATGAAGGGGTTTGTTTTCAATCTAGTTAAAGGGAAGAGGTTCAAGTTTCTTATGTATCCAAGATTCTTGCAACTAATGATCAACATTGCTCATCCAATTATTCGAGAAGAAGGTTTTGAAGGAGGGATACTATACACTGAAGATATGAATTCTCTATCTTATCAGAAGATGAGTATTGGAAATGTTGAAGATGTTGAGATGTTTCCCTATATGCGAGATATAGCAAACAATGATGAAGACATTGAAGTAGTGTATCATCATATATCACAAGGAGAAGTTGTAGATCCATTGGACCTTGTTGATGAGATTCCAGACAATTTGCTCGATGATGATGAGTATCTTGCTCGTTATCCAGAAGAGGAAGATAGTGATGAAATTGAAGATGAGAATGATGAGTCTGAAAGTGATGAAGATGATAGTGATAATGATGGTGATGGTGGAAATGATGATGTCATTGAAGAAGAAAGTGCTGAATCAGTTTCTGAGGAGGCAGAACAAGAAGATGAAGAAATGAATATTGAAGTTGCTGAACAAGTTATGACTGAAACTGTTGAAGCTGATGAATTTGTTGAAAGTGTTGCAGAAATAGAAGATGTTATTATAGATGCTCCTAGGGATATCTCAGTACACTATTTCAGATCACGAAGATCTAAGGCTGTGGTTGAGCCTATGACTGTTGAGCAGCAGCGTGTTTTTGAAGATGTGAGTGTGTTTGAACCAGTGGATGTTGTTCAGATTGCACAGAAAGTAATGGTCGAAGTGGAGACTGTTGCACAGGCAGTTGATGATGCTGATGCTGGTATTACTATTCCTGATCCAGTAGATGTTCCCACAACATCATCTCCTGCAACTCCACAACTTGAACAACCTATGGTGTCTTCGCCAAAAGTTGTGTCAAGCGATATTTGAATGAAAAGGATAAAGAGATAGAACGGCTGAATAAGGTTATAGAAGATTTGATGAAGGAGAATGAACTGTAAAAAGCTTCGAATGAGAGAAAGAAGGTTAGACTGAATGAGATCAGAGAAACCAATGTGAAGAACATGAAGGTGTTTAAAGAACTGGATGATGAATATGAGAAGCTTAAAGAGGATTACAAAGAGTTGTATGCTGAATGTAATACTCTCAATGCTGAGAAAGAGATGTTGGAAAAGTGGTTGGAAGAAGCTAAACTGAAAAAGTCAGGATCTACATCTGACAAAGATTTTTCAGATGATGTGATGGAAGTTACCGGGCCTTCGCAAGAGATCAAAGTCTATTATACTAGAGCACGAGAACTAAAGCTGTGGGTGAGAAGGTTGAAGTACCAACTCAGATTCCCGATGAAGCTGCTGATCTTGTCAATCTTGACAAAGCCGAGGGAAAACGTAAACTGGATGCTGTACCGGAGATTGTGGAAGAAGATGTGATTGCAAAGAAAGCTAGAACTGAAGAAACAGTTCAGATTGAGCCGATTCAATCTGAGTCTGTACAGGCAACTGAAGTGCCCGAGGTTGTTAAAGAGGATGAGAGTGTGAAGGACAGAACCATAGATGAAACAATACAGTTTGAGCCGATTCAAACTGATACTGCACATACAATTGAGGCACTTGATGATTTGGATGATGTTGATTTTACAGATTCTGAACCGGAAACGAATCCTGTTGATGATATACCCACTGATCTTGATGAAAGATTTGCATATTTGGAGAAGATGAAATACAATCCTGTTTATTTGAATGGACTCACCGTCAGTCAAATAAATGAGGAGTATGAAAAGTGTATCAATGCGCAAGACAAAGTTGTGGGTGATGAAAAAGAGTTTGTGGTTGAAATGGGTGAGTGGACGCCTCTGCAAGAAAGCTTGAATATTGATGATCTTCCTCCAGAAGAATTATATCATCAAAATCCAGAAGAGATGTATGTCCCAAGCATGCGTCAATGGCTTAGTTCGAGAAACTATCCATACAAGACTTTGAAAAGGCTGAAACGAGAATCTTTGAAGAAAATTGTGTTGAGTTTTCAGAAAACTGAGAAGATGCATAATCAGATGTTCTTCTTGGATTATAATAATCCACAGTATTATGAGTTGACCAAACGATACAGAGTGCTTGAGCCTAAAGAGATACCTTTGATGGCATTGCCCGAAGATGCGCATAAGAAGAGGAAGGAATTGATTGACATGTTTCGGAGCGAAATGAAGTCTTACAACATTCCGATGGAAGTACGAGAGTCATGGCACAAGTCTGCCACAGCAGGTGATATTGCCAGATCACTGCTGAGTAAGGGTCAGTCCGTAGCTGAATTACTTGACTCAATGATTGTGCCGGAAAAATCCAAAGATGTGAAGATCATTTCTTGGAAATATGATGAGATTTTTGATGCGTTTCTGATCAAGAGAGTGAATGGGTTATGTGATGTTTATCACTATTATTCGAGTATTTTCAAGCTGCCAGTGCAAGATTTGAAAGAACTGCATAAGTTGAGGTTGATTAATCACATGCGAGCAGAGCGTGGTGATAAATGTGCTATGTTATTGGATGCCGGGATCAGCCGCATGCCAAAGTTTTTAGAGTTTCGGGGACAGCAAAAAGATAAAATATATCTGGATACAAAGAAGAAGAAACAGAAGAAGCTAATACTTCGTGACATGTACTTGGAAGAATTTTCAGATGAATATTTTGATAAGGTGACAGATCCGGGGTTGAAGGTGATTGATGGTTCGCAAGCAACAAAGCCCATTCTAAAGGTTTTCTATAATCAAGAGACTTATTAGCTGAAGTTGGTTCGAAATCTGGATGATTGGGATCAAGACATGATCACATTGTTTAGTACGTTTGAGTTGAAGCTGGTACACCCATCCTACATTGATTATCTTCACAACCACAAGATGGAGAAACTGAAAGATTCTGTTGCTGAAGAAGACAGAAGATTATTTGTGATTATGATAGAGGTGATTGGAGCTGCCACTGAGAAAATTCGATTAAGGAAGGCATTGCTTAATGCTAACCTTGTGAAGATTGATATGCCAGAAATCGAATATATGAGAGTGACTTCAAAGGGTACCTTAGAAGTGAAGGTGAAAGGAAAGAAGAAACCTTATGAGTTTTATGCTAACATCGATTTTGCAGGTATTTCTTTGGACACTCTGAAACGCATGAAGGACTGTGACATTGCTACAAATGAATCAAAGCCGAGACAAGCAAAGATTGCTGAAAAGTTCAAGTCATGCATAGAAGAAGCTTTGAAAGAACAAGAAGAATATAAAGGAAAGCCGTTGCTGGATGTTAAAGAAGAGTATGAAGATTTTTGAGAGATTGAAGCTGAAAAGCTTGAGTTGAAAACTGAAGATTTTTTAAAATCCAAAGTTAAATCTTAGGGGGAGTACTGTTAGGGCTCGTTTCTAGTTAAGATTTACTTTGTACTTTGTTTATACATGTTTGTATAGTTTAGGGTAAATTTTGTATTTTCCCTAATGTGTTGATGCATAAAGCATGTTGTGAGAAAATGTTAGTGAGAGAGTCTAGATCACAGCTTACACGCTAGAAAGAGAATTGTGTGTGTGATTT
The DNA here is from genome assembly GCA_030867185.1 of Tagetes erecta. NCBI lineage: Eukaryota > Viridiplantae > Streptophyta > Magnoliopsida > Asterales > Asteraceae > Tagetes > Tagetes erecta. Next base: position 17,401,584 of record CM061497.1, on the reverse strand, counting down.
GTATTCTCCTGCACATTTGTACTACAACGTTTATGCTTTGATCATCAATACAAGAGAATTATTTAGTAATGGATTGTGTTGTTGATTGAATTGTGTGTTTGTACTTAGATTGTTCTGATTTGCAGCAATATCGATCCAATTGAACCTATCATGAAATAACAAAGCCTATTATCAAACCAAATCGTTTCCATAAATTTCGGCTAATGGAAGCTGCAAATCGGTGGAATTATTCAAACATATTCAAATTTTAGCAACCAACACTCCTATAATCTATTAGCACTGGAAGATTAAGCTAAAACAACAACCCCTGCAAGAAATCAGGGAGTTTAAACCCATCTTATAACCGAGTAAAAACGCAAAGTCGTTTAAAGCCTTTTAGGCTCATTCAATCTGATTTAATTCACTCAAAGCAGCCCAACGAATTCACATTATCTATTGGCAGCTTCGATTTCAACTTTAAACACCACACACACATTCAATTCGATTCGCAACTGCGTCGTCTTCTTTTCGTTTTATCTTCGCCCTCGTATCAACAAATCATGTAATTAATACATCTTTTGATTTGTTCTGACATACAGATTGAGAGTATGATATTCAATTTCTGTTTGAAATCCTTGTTAGTGTTCAATTTTAGTCGTTTAGATTCTAGGGTTCATACTAAGATATTGGGGTTTAACTGATAAAATATAAAAATGTTTTATTTCAAATTCTTAAAGCAAAAAGCTTGCTGGTCTAGTGGTTTAAGCAACTCTAAAATGAGTATAAGGTCACGTTTTCGAGACTCGGTATCCATGTTTTGTTTTTTTTGGTTAAATAAAGTTATTATTGTTGTCAGGACTTTGGTTAACATATAATAAAGTCAAATTCATGTTTTAAAACAATATGCTAACATATAGTGTTAACGAAATAAAATTTAAAAACATTTTGTTTCAGGTTATATAACAAAAGTATTGACGGACTGTTTTATGTTTTTTTTAGTTTTCAAGTGTTACAAGTTAAATTTATTTTATTAATTTCCTATGATCACTTTAGTATTATTATATTTATTAAGCTATTCATAAAAAGTTTTATGAGTTAAAAAAATGGATAATATGGATATATTATATTTTATCAAAGTATATATAAATACAAGACGAGATTTCTTTTTATATTATTACGATTATAAGTTTCTTTTACGAGAAGTTTTGAGTTTAAACATTTAAAACACATAATGCATGTAAGCTTTACTATATGAAATACATACTTATGGTCGAAACATTTTAATAAATTTATACGTTTAAGACCTTTTTTATAACGTATAAATTTAGAATCGAGACATGTTTTGGTTTACTTACGACCATGATAATGGCATTATAGATGATCATTTTTATAAATCCATATGCATAAATAATTACTCGTTTTTAGTATAATGGTCATGGCATTCAACGAATTATTTATTTTCGTAAGGAGATAAGATTCATATACAATTTAATCGATATAATACTTATTAAGTCATTGTTAAAATAAATCTATTAACATTATATTATTATATATTTCCAATTGTAACATCTAACTACTTAAACCCCGATTCTGATTTAGAACCCTAGATTTCTAGATTTCCTAGATTCACTTAGTTATCATTTTAACATAAGCCTTTTAACATAAGCCGACATTCCTTAGGTGATCCTTAAGGAGATTCTTGGTGAATTTTTCAAGTTTTACTTTTATTTCTTTTTCATCGAATCAATTATTAGGTGAGTATTCATAGCCCCTTTTCTGGTTTTTAATTTGGGGTGATATCATGTGACCTATTTAATCAGATTTTAAACTTCAGTTTATCAGTTATTTCATGTTATCATTAAAACAATTCATGTTATGTCTTTACTTGCTAATTATGTGTTCATAGCCTGATATCAATTTTTGTGCAAGTGTAATCATTAATTTGTAGAAACCGACAGTTACTAATGGTAAATCTATTTGTCAAAAGGACCCACCCCCTGATTCTTGGGTGATTATAACTGAGTATCATTATCATATGGACCCCCCTTTATCATTTGTTCAAGATTTGATTATGCGTTGTTATCTTGTATGTACATGTTTTGCATTTATAAGTTTTGACATAACGACATGAATCGGATTTTTATCATGTACTATTATGTATCTTTAAACCTATGTTTACTCACCAGCTAATTCGTTAGCTGACCAGTTATTTTTCACATAATTTCAGGAGTTGCAGTTAGTTGGACTATTCAGGATGCGTCACATCTAGGACTTTCTTGGACCAAGTTAAATAAATTAAATAAAGTAGCCTATTTCAGTTGTTTCCGGTTTGAATTATTTCTTTGTTTCATTTGGATTATTGTTTAGTCTTTTTGGATAATTGGATTTTAATAATTTTTAAACTATTTTTGAGTACCATGAGCTATGAACAATCATCCACTTTCGTCTGCCTCGATGATTTCGCCATCGGTCGGGGTGTGACACACACAAACACACATAACATAAAGACAAAGAAATGAGAATCAAAAATGAAATCGACTTATTCAATTTTTGGTTTTTTCAAGTTTTTCTGATTTTATATTTTGTTTTTCTTGAAAGAGAATTAATCATGGTTGATTAATCCTATATATTGAACTAAAAATTCAAACCGTCCTGACAAAAAAGATTTTGTGAAAAGATCTGCCAGTTATTTGTCGGTATGAACTTTAATCAAAATTATTCGACCTTTTTCAGAATTATCTCTAAGAAAATGGTAACGTATTTCAATATGGTTTGTTTTTTAGTGTTGGACATGATTAGTAGTAATGAACATTGCAGCAGTATTGTCATTGTAAATAGGAGTTTTGAGAAAATTAAACCGTAGTCAAGCAATTGATTTTGAAGCCACAAAACTTTAGAACATCCTGCCGATGCAGCAATGTACTTTGCTTCTGCAGTGGATACTGAAAAATTGGTCTGCTTTTTGCATTGCCACGAGACAAGTCGAGGACCCAAAAACTGACATCCACCTGTAGTTGATCTCCCGTCAAGAGCACAACCACCATAATCACTATCAGAATAACTATATAATTCAAAATTGCCTTCATAAGGGTACCATAGACCGAGATTAGGTTTCCCTTAGAGATATCTGAATATACGTTTGACGGCGATCAGGTACGACTCTTTAGGATCTGACTGATATCTGGCACAAACTCACACAGCATACATGATGTCTGGACTTGATGCAGTAAGATACATCAGTGAACCGATCATTGACCTGTATAATGTTTGATCAACAGATTTGCCTTTTAGATCAGGTTGGATCTTGCAGTTTACATCAGATGGAGTTCTAATAGTCTGACAATCTTGCAGCTTGAATTTCTTTAATAGTTTGTAAACGAACTTTGACTGATTAATGAAAATTCCATCTGCAGACTGTTTAACCTATAATCCAAGAAAGAAATTAATCTCCCCCATAGAACTCATCTGAAATCGGGCTTTCATGATTTCCTCGAACTCTTTGCACATGGATGGACTTGTTGATCCAAAGTTGATATCATCCACATACACTTGATCACACAGTAGATCTGCATTTTCCCGCTTCATGAATAAAGTTGGATCAATCTGAACTCTGGTAAAACCATGTTCTAGTAGATGTTTCGATAACGTCTCGTACCAAATTCTCGGAGCTTGATGTAGACCATATAACGCTTTGCTAAGTTTGTATACACGATGCGGATACTCAAGGTCTTCAAATCCTGGAGGTTGCTTGACGTACACATCATCAGTAATTGGTCCATACAAAAATGCGCATTTAACATCCATTTGATACACTTTAAACTTCATGAAAGAGGCATAAGCTAGAAAAACGCGAATTGCTTCAAGTCGAGCGATCGGAGCAAACACTTCTTCATAATCAATACCTTCCTCCTAAGTGTACCCCTGTGCAATAAATCTTGCTTTGTTTCTAACTATAATACCACGTTCATCTAGCTTGTTCTTGTACAACCATCACGTGCCAATAGAATTTTCTCCTTCTGGTAAGTCCACTAATTTCCATACTTCTTTCTTTCTAAACTGAAGTAACTCCTCTTGCATTGCTTTTATCCAGCTGTTATCTTGCAACGCTTCTTAAATGTTCTTTGGTACCACTTGAGAAAGAAAACATGAATAAAGAAAGATGTTGCCTTGTTCAGTCTGACTTCTCATCGTTATTTAATTCTATAATCTGAGAGATAGGATGATTCCTGTGAACACGGGAAGTTGGAATATCTTCACCTTGTATTTGTGTCACCAGATTTGACTCATTCAGATTCGGTAGATCTTGCAGGATTGTAGAAGTGTGCGGAGTATAATTAGGAACTTGTTCTGGTGAATTGATGAAGTAATCAAGTGATTCCGGAGTAACTTCACCATTCGGATATGATGATGATTGATTATGAACAGATCCACCATCATTAGGAGAACTTTTCTGATTTGAAAGATCTGCTTCATTGTTTGATTCCTGAGCTTCTTGAGAAACAGATGGACCTTATGCTTGATTGGAGGATTCAACATGCGGATCGCGAAAAGACATGAACGGATACTTAGAATTGAGATCATCATCATCATCATTGTCTGAATCATCACTGAAGGATCCTAAATCTCCTGGTTCCTTCTTAGATTTTCCTGAAAAATCAAATAAGTTAGAGTTGAAAGATTTGGATAACGAATCTAAATGAAATAACCAATCGGGACCATGAGCCACTGATGGAAAAGAGTTTTCTAAAAACAACACGTTTTACAGATTCAAGGACAACATTAGTTCGTCTATTAAACACATGATATGCTTTAGACATTGATGAATATCCAAGAAAGAAACCGTCATCAGATTTTGACTCAAATTTTCCGAGATGATCATTTAAATTCAGAATCGTAACAGGACAACCAAAGGCTTTCAAGTAAGAAATATTTGGTTTCCTTCCAAATAATAACTCGTAAGGAGTTTTATGTTTATCTTGAACCAATAGTGTCCTGTTTTGTACAAAGCAGGAGGTAGCAATTGCTTCGTCCCAGAATGTGATAGGAATTTTGGCATCTGCTATCATGGATCTTGCATCTTCAATCAGTTTCCGATTTTTCCATTCCGCAACTCCATTTTGCTGAGGAGTTCGTGGAGCACTAAACTGACGCGCATTACCCTTTTCTGCACAAAATGAGTCCACATTAACATTTTTTAATTCGGTTCCATTATCAGTTCTCAAAATTTTTACTTTTGATTCCAGTTGATTTTCATCTTTGATAATGAATTCTTTTAACAACTCGGCAGTTTCAGATTTTGCATGCAAGAAATAAACCCAAGAAATCTTGTAAAATCATCAATGATGACTAAACAGTAAGATTTCTTTCCAATACTCTTGACATTTGTTGGTCCAAATAGATCCATATGAAGCATCAGTAGAGGTTTGGAAATTGAGTTTTCGAGCTTGGACTTAAAAGACATTCGATCCTGTTTTCCTTTCAAACATGTTGAGCAGAGATCAGTTGTAGAGAATTTTCTTTGAAGGTATTCCTACAACATGATTTCCTGACACCATTTTGTTCATGTTTCAGAAATTTGAATGGCCCAACCGTCTATGCCAAAGCTGACTCTCATCATTTGATGCATTGTGCAATAAGACAAGTTGTTTCGGATTCCGCATCTATCTGAGACATATCTAGTTTATAGAAATCTCGATCTCTTGGAGCTTTAACCACAACCCACTCATTAGCAATCTTGAAACCTGGTTCGAGTATGTAACAAAAAGAATCATCAAATAAAGTTGAATATGATTTATCACAAATTTGGGAAACACTTAGCAAATTAAAGTTCATCTGGGCACAATATATAGTTGACTTTATCAAAGCTAATTAACCCATTGGATATTGTTCCTTCTCATGTTATTTTCCACCAGCATCTCCTCCAAATGCAACATGAGTACCGTTTTTATGCTTAATATCTTGAAGCAAGGCATGATTGACTGTCATATGTCGGCTGCACTCACTGTCAACAAACCATGAGTTGACAGGTCTTCTTGGGCGAACCTGCATTTCAACATTCTCTTAGTTAGTGCGGTCAACCCAGCCAGAAATGGTCTTGGGGTTTCCAAATCTATCTATAATAGTGAATTGCTAATATTGTAAGTTATTTAAGTTTGGTTCATTCAAATGATTGGATTGAAAATTAATTCTACCACCGGTTTGGTTCGATTGCTTTCTTCTTAAATCATGTTACCTCTCCTCAATATTAGGATCGAGGTTGTTTTCATTTCTTTGAGCGCCAACCATCACAACTCTCGATAGAAATCTGTTAGCCTAAAACTGCCTTGCAGGCATTTCGTTGAATTCAGAATTGATTCTTCTGAAAGGTCTCGAATCAAGAGTGAGACTATTTTTTGCATTTTGAAAGCCAAAAGATTGATTTCGTTGAAAGTTTGGAAATCTAGTCATTTCTCTTGATGAGGTTTTTCGTAAGAAACAATTAGACGTGTCATGATTATGTCTTTCACAAATATCACAAAATTTATTGTAGTAGCATTCTGCGGATGAATGATTTCTTTTGTTGCAGTAATCATACTACCTGTTAAAGAAACACTCGACAATTGCATGGTTATAACGATCACATATCTCACAATATCTTTTGCTGATTTTGAACAACCGATTGTTAACTTTTGATGTTGAACAATCCTGTGATTCGTTCAAAAATTTGTTCGTTTTAAAGTTAACTTGGTTGTTCTTTGGAGATTGTGTTTTTGAATTCGGTTTGTTGTTACCAGATTGAGGTTTTGTTTTTGAAACAGGTTTTGATTCTGAAACATCTTTCTTAGTTACCTTCTTAGATTCAAATCGTTTAATAGCGGAAGTCGTAGGACCTGAACCTGTTTTCAGATCAGAGAGAGATTTGATCTTAGAATTTTGTTGGTTACTTTGAGATGATTTTAAATTAAACGTTCCAGCTGACACAAACTTCACTGGTTTTAGCAATGTTGACACATTCTTTGGTACAGATTTTGTTGATTGAGCTTTAATGGTTTTGGAATTGTCATTTAATGTTATGAAATTTTTACCTTTTTCTTGCTTTGTTTTAAATTGATTGGTTGACTTCTTTGAGTTATGTGATTTAGAAGTAGAAGCACCATCATTCTTCACATTAGCATGTTGTTGAATTTTGACAGCAGCAAGTTCTTTCTGTTCCTTTTTCCATTTCACATATTCAGGATCATTGAATCCTGAAAATTCTCCAAAATCCTTCATAGTCTTCGCTGTTTCTGCTATCAACTTTTGATATTCAACAACTTGCTTAAGAACCGGACTCGATTTTTCACTTGCTTCATCATCGGCTTCACTAAGTACAACTGTTTCTTCCATCACCATCTCAGTCAACATCTTTTCATCACCTTTTTCTTCAGAGCTTCCCAATTTAGATTTAATTCTTTGAATCTCTCTTCATTTTCAGGTGAGTGATCAAATTGATTAAAGTTCTTATATAAAGTGTTTGTTATTGATGTAGGCAATGGCTCATGAGTAAAATCCAACCCAGCTTTGCTATCTTTTCTTTCACTTACCAGTTTAGCCAAGATAACTTTTGAGCTTTTCATCTTTGTTAAATCTGTGACACCCCGCCCGGCGGCGAAACCACCGGGCTGTCATGAGAATTGGATATCAATAGTAAACAAAGCACATGGTATATATTTATTAAGTTTAGAAATGATATAGTGAGTTTAGAACATGAGTCTTAAATGGATATGACAAAAGTAATAAAAACCGAAACAGTAAATACAAAGTCTTGATTGTTAATCTTGGTCCAATGCAATCCTATGTCTTGGCAAAAGCAGCAAAACAATCATAAGCAACACCTGAAATATGTGAAAATAAAGTTAGCTATTTAAAGCTAGTTAGTAAACCACAGTTGATAAATAATAGTAGAGAAAATTTTGGATTTAGTCCCTGTGGTTTGTATGTTATTTCGATTTTGGTCCATTCTTTTTAATTTAACTAATTTGGTCATTGCGGTTTTCAGTTTGTTTTGATTTTTGGTCCATTCTTTTTAATTTAACTAATTCGGTCACTGTGGTTTTCCATTTGTTTCAATTTCTTCCCAGCCACTAACACCATCTGAAATTATCGTTAACACTTATCATGTACCCCTCACGTGAGGGGCACTTTTGTCATTTCACAACACAAACCTTATATAAAACTCACTTTATCCTCTAGTTCTCAAATTGATCTCCACTTCTCACAAAGAAGAAATTGAAACAAATTGAAAACCACAGTGACCAAATTAGTTGGATTAAAAAGAAAGGACCAAAATCGAAACAAATTGAAAACCACAGTGACCAAATTAGTTAAATTGAAAAGAATGGACTAAAATAGAGATAACATACAAACCATAGGGACCAAATCCGAAATTTTCTCATAATAGTATAGAAAATCCGAGATAATCATAATATGCTGCGCAATCTTACATGTATAGCTATTTCATCATATTACTCAACCTTTGACCATAGAACACATAGAAACAAGAATCATAGACCCCGCAGGGTAACCTTTAGCAACAATTCATGAGGAACCACTCATGTTACAATTAGTGATAACTGTCATTTAACCGTCTCGATGTGTAAGTTATCAAAAATTGTTTTAGCATCGAAGCGACATAGAAGCATAGCAACAAGCATCACAGTATAGTAACTAGTAACCATTGTATAGAATCGCCGGGTTTAAATCACCTATCGATGTTGTAAAGTGTAGGTGGGTTTGTCAGACCATTAGCGCTAACATTGTACCGGTGGAATACAAGTAATATACTACTTTAAACTACCACATAAGGATTGCATCTTGTCGCGAGTCAAGACTAACACATTTTATGATCTCTTTTGGAAAACAATTAGAAAATTGAAAACATTGTATAGTAACTAGAAACATATTTCAGCCCCAAAACGTAATAGTAAAAAGGGGAGTGACTTTACTCACCTTGAAACTCAGGCTCGAAACAAATAGTAAATAGTCTAAATAGGACAAAGGATCGTCCAAATATTACATTCACCTAATTAGATGACATTCGAGTTCGAGTTTAACGAAATTGAAAAAATAGGAGTTTAACGAAATTCGAGTTCTAGGGTTTCGATTAGGATTTGAGGGTTTTTCAGTAAGTGATTATAAATATCTTAAATATAACTTGGAAAGAAAAATGTAGTTGATAAATAGCATAATGATTTTAAAGTAGGTAAATAATGATTTTAAAGTACTAAATGTATGATGATCAAAATGTGATTGTTATATCCATTAGTAAAACTTTTAGATGGTTAAGGATAGTTAATTAAATAGGGACTCGGGTAATTAAAATTGGTGATATTTAGTCACATAAGTTTAAAAGAAGATATGTAAATACTTGACTAAATTTGTAACATAAAATTAACATTCATAATTAAGTTGATTATTTATATAATATATATATATAAATATATATATATATATAAATATATATATATATATATTACAATCAGACAATATTTTATAACTTTTTATTATAAATTACTTTAGTTTTAAAATGTTTTCATGATAGTATATATAAAATAAAGAAACTTTTATTATATAAATAAAATATAAAAGTTGTTTTAGAAAAACAATGTTGAAAACAAGGTGGAGGAAGCAGGACTCGAACACTGGTCAGTTGATTCACAGCCAAACATAGTATGTTTAGTGATAAAAGCTTGAAATAAAAATATTATAAACTATAGTTTAAAATCCCCCATTTTCTTGATAAACCCTAAATCCCTAAATCATCCAATTTAAACTCGGAATTGAATCTGTGATAGGAAACTAATAGAGGGTTTTTGATCTAGATATGATAAGGATCATTTAAACATAAAACACTTACTCCTTTGATGACAAATTGGATCGATGAGATGGTGAATGAAGAATACGACGGGTTGGATATCACATTGGGACTTAGAGACTGTTAAAACTCGATTGCTTTTCCAGATTTTCTCCATGAAATGCGTAGAATGAGAGCCCTAAAACAATTGTAGACGAGAACAAAGTTTTGGTGTTCGAGTAATGATGAACAACAACGAGAAAAACAAAAATACTTACGGGTTTCTGGATGATGTTGCTTGAAATTGAGATTGAAGGAAGCAAGATAAGCGAGCAAAGGGGAAAGAGTTTGTCGATTGAATTGAGTTTTGGTAAACAGATTGTAGCCGACTGAGTTCAAGGTTGATTTCGAGTTAATTGAGAGTAATCGATGTTTAATTCGGTGTTTTAATACAATTGAATGATATGGCAGTTTCAAATCGTCGATATGATTGTTTTCATTAACTCGATTTATTTAATTGGTACGTTTTGTATGGATTGAGATTGTGGGTTTTGGGTTACGGTTTATGAAACTTGATTAGAAAATGAATCGGTTGGTTAAACAAGGTTTTATAGGTGGTATTGGGTTCGATTAGCGCCTAGAAAGATGTTAACAACTTTTAATTTGGTTTTAAAATGATAAAATGCGATCTTTGGCCCTCGCCGGAAATTGCGTACGTTGCCGGAATCGTCTCCGGCAGACCTGCCGGAAGTACGAGTTTAAAATAAGGGGGGGATGAGCTGGGTAATCATAACTAACAAATTGCAGATTGGTCCTTTATGTATTGAGTTATTTTAATTAGTTATTGTAAGTTTTAAATAATAGTTTGTAAATTGACAGTTTTGGCACATAGTTAATTTATAAGTTATATTAGTTACTAACTTAACTTCGTTGAGACGTAACGTTTATATAAGTGATGTTTTCACAGTTTTAGTTCGTTTAAGCCATTAGGAGACTATTTCAAGACTTTGCGCGTTTTTGTTTAACGTTTTCATTGTTTTTCTTTTACGAACTATATCTATATCTATATCTATACTACATTAATAAGCAAATTATATGGACAAAATAGTCATTTAACATTTTCCTTAATGTTGAAAAAATTTACAAGTGGTATAACTCTATGTACAAGCCTATATTGCATAACTAAACACCAACCCTCATTTCAAAATTTAAATAAACGTGACACACACACACAAAGATCACAAATTGAAACATAATCAGCCTCTCTCATACTCCTAGTCAGATTTGCTCTCATACTCCCAAATTTCCAAACCTATAGTCATCCAGATGAAACCTAATCTTTCTCTCATACTTGTAGCCACATTGAAACCTATTTTCGTTCGAATGTGTGCTATGACTGCAACGAAGGTATTCACAATCACCAGTGAGAAGTGAGAGAGTCCAAGGATGAGTGGTGGGAGGCATCTTGCTAACGGCCGTCTACGACTGCAGCCGTGGATTTTAGGGCTAGGGTTTCACGAAGAGATTGATTTTCGTTTTCTTGAAGTCGATTGCTTCATCGAAGTAAGAAAACCAATTTGCTTTCTATCATGAATAAAGTGTGGCCTTATGGTTTTCTTTTTGTGGTTCAGGTTCTATTGTTGCGGCTGTAGTTCAGTATCTATGATGCGGTTGTGGTTCCTGTTATATTTCATGTAGTTGTTTTTGTTAAAATTTGTGATGGTATGCTCAACGATCTGTTCAATTAATGGGTTATGCCTAAAGTTGCTGGTGTGTTGTTTGTTTATATGATGTAAAATTAATTAAGTTTTGTTGAATCAGAATTTGCTAGAAAGAATTAGGTTGTATGAAAACCGCACCTTGGTATTTCATTGGTTGATGTTAAAATTGATTTGTAATTTTGATGTTGGTTTTTGGTAGGAGCTGCCAACTTTGAGCATCAAGTGAACCAGAAAGTTGCGTCGGGATTCTTATGTGTTTTGTGGATCTATAAGTGTTTTCTTTGTAATGCTAAGTTACCATAGGCCTTTCTTTCTCTATTTTTGATTTATGCTTTTATTCACAATTTTGACAAATGTATCGAATTTATCTGTTTTCGTTTGAAGATGAAGGTGATGTATTTGCATTGAATTGCTGTATTTCAGGTGCTATTGTTATACTTAGGGTTGCTCTTATATGTTCAAGTGATTTTGTGGGTATTTCTTTTGTTAATTTCTTTTCTTATTAAAACTGTTGTTTTGTTTCTATCTTATTTTGGGTATCTGTTTTGGTTTTCTCTGTTTCAGGGATTGTTGTTGCTGTTGGATTCTTGATACTGTTACATCGGTTAGTTTAATACTTTTGATGTTTCGTATGTTGTTATTGTTTTATGTTACATGAAGTTGATTTTGTTTGGTTTTCTCTTTGATTGATCGTATTTACTTACAATGATAATTTCGGTGACAACAACTATATGCTGTTGTTTTGTGTTGTTGCAACTGCAATTTGGTCCAATTTGAAAGGGGGGGGGGGGTACTCACTATTCTTGTATGAAAAAAAACATTTTTGCTAATTTGTTTTCTAAACCCAAAAATTTCATTTCAAAAACTACTTAAATTGAAGTACATATGTAATATGATTTATAAAGATGGTTTTAGTAGTATTTATGTTTTGTATCTATTTATATTTTTTAGCTTGTTACTATTTCTGTTTCTAATTGACAGATATTCAAAGCATAGATCTTTCAGAAGAAGATTGAATACTTTTGTAAATAATTTTTTCAGTAAATCTTCTACAGTTCAAAGACCTAAGTACACTAAGGCTTGGGTCCCGATTTCAAAAGTCTAATTAATCTCTGTCAAATGTCAGGAACATTCGAGAGCCGCTGTAAATAGTCATTGGCATGTAGATAGTGGATGTTCCAACATATGTCCAGATTGAAGGATCTGCAGACGAATTACAGGATTATTAATGGTGGTTATGCTGCTTGTGCTGGAGACAAGAAGGGTGGAAAAATGATTGGTCAAGGACTATGATGGCCTGGTTTCCTCTTTCTAACTCATCTGTTCATGAGTGCAGGAACATTTCTGGAGGACTGTTAGTAATCCGGTTTACTGACAGAGAATGCTCCTTATTCAAATTTGAGGCGGAACAAACAGGTTATGATTCTGGTATCTTATCCACATTATGGATCTTTCTTTGGTTTTCATAGCCACTGTAATTTTTCTTGATAACTCATTTATAATCTTTTGATAAGGTAATATGGAAGGCGTTTCTTTGGTAATTTATGTTTTATATATAGTAGATAGTATAATAAAAATAATAAAAAATAAAAAAAAATAAAAAAATGTGGGAGCCTAACATTTTTACTTGTATTTTTTTATCAAGTTTTCACATCTCTTTGAGGTCGTTCTTGTGTCTTTTGAAAATTTCAATTTTGCGCTATAAAATAGAAATTTTGGAGGAGTAATATCTTAAATGAATGTACTGAATATCATTAGTCCAAAATTCCTTTTTGTGTAAAAATATTTTGTGCGTTTTGAAGGTTTAGGGTTTGTGTGGAAAGCATCTGAAGGAGGATATTGATTTGTGTAATGATGTGTCAATAGGCTCAGCCTAAATACAATTAGACAGCAATTCTGTGATCAAACTAAATTCAATAAGAGCTCGGTGATGAGGAGTAATTTCACAGACTTTTGGCCTGCACAAAGTAATAAGTTTTGACAAAAAGGGGCTGAGAGTATTTGATTTGAGCTTGATTTCTCCCAAATCCAAACCCCTTTAGCTGTAGCCCTGAATGACGCTTCTCATTAGCTCTTCAGAATCTTATTTCGTGTTTATCTCCTCTGCTATGCGGAAGCATTGACCTGGAGTGATGATCTTCTCTGTTATATGTAAATATAGACCTGAAGCTCTCATCAGCACGCTTAGATGATCATCTCCTCTGTTATACCTCGGTATAGACCTGGAGCGCTCATCATCTACAACCTTCATGTAAAGCTAAGCTCACAACGTTTCTACATCAAGATCGTTGTTTGACGCTTCATACATAAGAATATGCTCACAATGTTTCTACATCAAGATCGTTGTTGATGCTCAAACCCAACTCCACTTCACTCCCAAATACATTCACCTTGATTATTAATTGATCTTGGTCTATGTCCATCAAATTATAAAATCTTGCTGAATCATCTAAACTCAATAAGCCATGAGGTCAAAACATGTTACTTTGCTGAATGTCTGTGGAAACCAAGTCGCCTGAGTTTCTTCAAATCGAACCAAAACATGATAAGATCGTCAAAGATTGTTTGTTGAAAGTAACAAGGCATGGGTTTAAATGGACAAACATATTGACAATCTCGCCAAGTCTATGTTTCTCTAGATGGTTGCTCGAAACGCATTATCTAATATCCTTTCGTGAAGTTTTTTATTTTATTTTATTTTATGTTTGGATTCATGAGTCTTGTTGGTCGTGTGTGCCTTATGGGATGTGTTCTCCTTGTTTAAAAAATTGTGATCTTGTCGGACTCGTCCTCTTATTTTCGAATTTTTAATTTTTAATTAAAAAAAATGTGTTCGTTAGATTTTATTAGTTTTTTAAAAAAAATAAAAATAAAATGAAAAATAAAAATCCAAAAAGATTTTCAATTCAAATTATTTTCAAGACCTCCATATTATGCTCTTAAAATTTTATCATTTTCACATGCATTTCACGGGAAATTGCACACACAAACGGACACGGGTTCGTTTGTTTTCATACACAAATAAACACGGGTTTATTTTGTTTAATGAAATGATCTAATGATAAATCTCGAGATTTTTGTTTGTGATTGTGTTACAGATATTTGCAGCAAGTGATGGCCGATCATTAGTTGAGCAAAGCACCTGACCAGAGAACCTGTTCCTTAAAGTTTGCAGAAGATACCGAGCTAGGAATCCTCCTCCTACATCTTCTAAAGCACTCAAGAAAAGATTGTTGGAAAGCCCTTTTAGGTTTTATGAAAGGATGCACAGAAAATGGGGGAGCACGCAACAGGAGGAGCATACAATATGGGGGAGCTTGTGAGATAAAAGATCTCCAGCAACGCATCAGTCTTGAGAATGTTTTGTTGGAGCTGAAATTAAGACTGAAGCTTACTAAATTGAAGATCCAACAGTATTGACTTATCGGTGCTGAACACGATACAAACCTCGAAGCCAACCTGTTTGTGAGGGTTGCAAATAAGGGACGGGGAGCTCGTGGTGAGATAAGGAGGGTAAATGAAAGTATCCGAATGACTGATGATCTTAATATGGAAATGGATGATTTATCGAGATAGTTGGATCAATCGATTGAGAAGATATTTGAGAAGCCTGTTGAGGCGGAAGTTAGTGGATCAAGAGTACAAGGTGAGGAGCATACAAAATATGTTCAGAGGAAACTACAGTTACTGATATGCTTGAAACAGTTATCACCGAAGCACAGTTTGTTGAATCATTTCTGGATCTGAGTGAAAGTGATAAGGCCGGATCTGAAGATGTTACTAATCCATTGGCCGGAATTGAATCGAGAGATGGAGTATTCATTGAGAACCTTTAAAGCTGGAAAGAGACGGAGCTTAAACAGAAGACTTACCAAGGTGAGGTCCAACCTAGGGGGAGTATTGATAGTACATGTAGGTTGGACTCACCAGCATGTCGGTGTTACTTTTGATTGTTATGTGACGGTTGAGGTGCTAGGAGCTTATTATTATCATCTTTGCAGCTTAATTACCTCTATTTGTGTGGATTGGATCTTTGTTATTGTGTGTTAAGAGTATTTGGAAAATGTTTCTTTAAATTCAAGTGGGTTTTGTTGTTTACTAATCATTATAGCACTGAAATCTCAATCTAATGGACCAACAACCTTCACAAATGTCTAATACAAGAACCTATTCATATTATCATCATCTTCATCATACCTTGCATTGATCTTCATGAACATTCATCAATACGTGATTAGTGAATTTCCGCATCACTGATCGCAAATAACATCCCCAAACAATCTCAGATCTAGATCCAAGCTCGGTTCATCTCGAACTATCAGATCTTACACCAGTGCCTCTCGAACTATCTAAGAATCGTGCTGAAATCGTTTGTTGCGATAAATATATATGCATTTCCCTCTCATCCGGGGATGTTTTGAACATCTATGGGGAAAGGACTTCAGAGGGACTTAAACTCATGTCTGGCACCAAAGCTCAGAAGTACCTGCGTAAAAATTATGTGGCTTTCTTGGCACATATGGTTAAGGAGGATGATAAATCAAGGAACTTCGAAGATATTCCAGTCATTCGGGATTTTCCCGAAGTTTTTCCTGAAGACCTAACCGGTCTTCCTCCTGTTCGACAAGTTGAATTTCGGGTTGATCTTGTATCCGGAGCAACACCTATGGCAGTATCTCCTTATCGTCTCGCTCCTTCGGAAATGCAAGAACTTGCTAGCCAATTCCAAGAACTTTCTGATAAGGGTTTAATTCGTCCAAGTTCCTCACCTTGGGGAGCTCCTGTTTTATTTGTGAAGAAGAATGATGGATCATTTCGGATGTGCATCGATTATCGCAAACTCAATAAACTCTTTGTTAAGAACCGCTATCCATTACCTAGAATCGACAACCTTTTTGATCAACTCCAAGGGGCAACTCATTTTTCAAAAATGGATATGCGATCAGGTTATCATCAACTTCGGGTTCACGATAACGACATCCCGAAGATAGCTTTTCGTACTAGATACGGTCACTATGAATTTTTGGTTATGCCTTTCGGTTTGACTAATGCACCTGTGTGTAGGCTGTACTTGGACAAATTCGTGATAGTATTTATTGATGACATTCTAATCTACTCAAAGTCTAAGTCAGAGCATAAGCAACATCTTCTTACAATCCTAGAACTCTTGAAGAAAGAACAATTATTTGCCAAATTCTCGAAATGTGAGTTTTGGCTTAAGGAAGTTCAATTCCTTGGCCACATCGTGAATGACAAGGGAATTAATGTAGATCCAGCTAAGATCGAAGCAATAAAGAACTAGGTTGCACCAAAAACAACTACTGAAATTCATTTGTTCCTCGGTTTAGCCAGGTATTATCTTTGTTTCATTCCCAACTTTTCTAAGATTGTGGTACCTCTCACTACTTTGACTCATAAGGGTAAGACTTATAGTTGGGGGCCAGAACAAGAAGATGCTTTTCGAACTCTTAAACTGCAATTATGCAACACTCCAATCTTAACTCTCCCCGATGGGAACGATGATTTTGTTATCTATTGCGACGCTTCTAATCGAGGTATTGGTTGTGTTCTCATGCAGCGGGGCAATGTTATTGCTTACGCCTTAAGGAAACTCAAAATACACGAGAACAATTATACCACTCATGATCTTGAATTGGGTGCGGCGGTTTTTGCACTCAAAATTTGGAGACACTATCTTTATGGCACCAAGTGTGTTATCTTCACTGATCATAAGAGTCTCCAACATATCTTTAATCAAAAGGAACTTAACATGAGGCAACGAAGATGGGTTAAGTTGCTTAACGAATACGATTGCGAGATTCACTACCATCTGGGTAAAGCGAATGTTGTGGCTGATGCATTGAGTCGTAAGGAACATGTTGTGCTTCATTGTGTTACGGTATAGTCTGATCTCAAGTCTCTTATTCTTTGCGCTCAGAATACTTTAGTCAACGAGAGAAATATGTACTCGAAAATGTCTTGTGGTGCAGAGACTCAATTGGTGACCAAGTCTGATAATCTGGTTTATTTTATGGACCGTCTTTGGATTCCCGACCGTGATAATCTTCGTACCCTCATCTTGGACGAGGCCACAAGTTTCATTATTCCATTCATTCGGACTCAGATAAAATGTACATGGATCTTCGTAAACAGTATTGGTGGCCCAGTATGAAAAACGACATAGCTCTGTATGTGTCCAAATGCCTTACTTGCTCCAAAGTTAAAGCCGAGCACCAACGTCCATCTGGATTACTTGTGCAGCCTGAGATTCCCGTGTGGAATTGGGAAAGTATATTTCAAATTCAATTCAATACATGTTATTGTTATTACTTGCAAACACGTGTTCATAATATGATAGACATCTAGGAGGCATGATCATTAATTTATATTAACCTTAGTTTCAATGATAGATCATTGGCCTGACAAGCCCACCCTATATGGCTTTCGAGTGGTGATTGCTAACTGTTTCATTTTTTATGCTTCATCTTATTGCGACTTCATCTGCAGATTGAGTCAGTTCGGTCATTAGGTTTGATTGTGTAAATTGTTTATGTATATTATGTTCACACATGCAATTTATTAGTTTTAACATTACATGTGAATTGAATCAATCATGTTTATTCAATAGTATTATGTATGCGAAACTTATGTTTACTCACCAGCTAACTCGTTAGCTAATTCAATTTACTTTTCACATGATGTTAGGAAATGCAACTTAGTGGACCTATTTTGGATGCTTCATAACTAGGGCCTTGGACTTAGTTAATTAAAAGCATTTACATTTATTTGTTGACAATTGTTTGTGTTTTATTTGGATTTTTCTATGTTTAGTGTTTGAATGCATTTAATTTGGATTTAATAATATTTAAACATTCATTTAATCACCATGTGCTATGAACAATCTTTCACTATCTTCCGCCCCGAGGTTTCCGCTATCAGTCGGGGTATGACATATTCTCAGTTGAATGCTATCTCAACCAGTAGTGGTAGAGTCTTAGAGCCTGTTAAGAAGAGGGTGTCGTTTAGTGAACCTGTAGTGAGTGAGAAGGTGGTGAGTGAGGACGAGGAAGAAATGGATGAGGAGTTAGTGTTAGAGGGTAGTGAGTAGGCTGAGTCTACAAATCCAAAACCCAAGAGTGATCCTGAGTTAGAGTTAAGTGTGGGGAGGAAGCAGGTGGATGTTAGGCCTTCCCCCTTGATTGATCATGCTCGCATCCCATACCCCGCTCGCCTTAAGCAGCAAAATTACACGCGGGAGTATGGGTACTTCTTAGATCTCTTTAAGCAGCTCAAGATCAATCTTCCGTTTATTGAAGTTCTCCAGCATATGCCTAAATATGCTAAGTTTTTTAAGGACATCCTCAAGAACAAATGCAAGCTGGGAGAACTGTGACATCTACCCCAAACCCGAACCCGAGTGCCCGACTCGCCCGAAGTTGCTATCCTTTAAATTGAAATCATATTTATTTTTTTCTTCAAATGTAACGTTCACTATTATTTTATGAATAAACGCATTGATTCTACGTTATTCCCTTATCAATTAAATAATTGTATTCACATCGCAAAATATCCACGTATATCAAATAAATATTATTTGGAACAATAAATCTCAAAATATATATATATCTATACTATCTTATAATTCAAATTACATGGGCAAAAGAGTAATTTAACAATTTCCTTAATTTTTCAACACTATAAATATCTTGCTATCCAAAACCCTAAATCCGCCTCCCTCATTCTCCTCCCTCTATATCATCAGTAAGCGAATCAAAACCTGGAAAAAAACCTTAGATCTGGCCATTAGCAGTAGCAGAGATGGATCCTTGGCGTCGCAACCACCACCATTCACTACGTATGTCTTGTGCCCTAAAATATGCAACCAACGAATCTCAACATCTGGATTCAAGCTTGAATCCGGCGATTCCAGCTTCTTTCTATGATTCTTTATTGTTAACATTCAAATATTATGTTTCTGACTTAAACCTAACTTGGATTTGTAGACGGTTCAGCGGCGGTAAAGGGTGGTCGTGGTTACTGCGGTAGTTGAGGATACTATGTTACTTCTACATCAATCTTAGTCAGGTTAGTTTAACATGTTAATTATCAGCTCTGAGTTCTGGTCTTTGTTTCGAAATTTAGCATTTTTTATTTTGAGAGGTTGCTTGTAACTGTTTGTGTGTTTGTTAGCAAACTGTTGTTACTCTTTTGACTTGTTAATTTGCAGACGAATCACTGATGTTGCTTTCATTTTCTGTGTGTTTGATTTCATGATTGATTTGGATTTAGTATGTTTAAATGCTAATGAATTTACATATGTGAATTTCAGACGCCCAGCATTATTGCCTCGGGTTTTAGCCTTCTATGTTTGCTGGATCTGTTATGTTTCTTTCAAGATTCACACACAAACTGACGCCACATCCATGGGTAAGGACACAGCCTAAAACCACCCAGTTTGATTAAGGTATGTGCAACACTCTTGTGTTTGTGGCATTCTTTTCTTTTTAATCTTTTATCTGATTATGTATCTTTTATTTACCTGCCAGGGGTTCAAATGTGTATCGCAACTGTCATCTCCATCAACGATACCAACTTCTTTTTTTAAAGACATCAACAGATAATGTGTAAACCAGTCCATACGGGGACTGCTTTTGGGTCCAAATTATGCTGAGGTATTGAGGTATTATATTTGATGTTGTTTTTAGTTGTCTATGTATTGCTGCATCAAATGATTTGGGTTTGTGCCTGTTGTAGTGTACTTTATAGCATCAAATGATTTGTTTTGTTGACGATGGAGGCAAGATAGGGTTTAGTTGGGGCGCGCTATGGTAATCGAGCAAAAGGATGCGAGGTATGTAGATTTCATATGACAATATTACTGACTTTTTAAACAAAAAGTTTTATTCTTTTTAATCTCCATTTACCAATTTTAGATTATTGTTAGCAAGCTTGCTTAGAAGTTCCATTTGTAATTTGACTATCAAAAACTACACATCATCAACTTCAATACTATGTAACAGATTGATGTTGTGGTGGTGTCTTTTTGCGTTGCATTCTGACCCGAAACAATATATATATTTTTCTTAAAAATCCATGTTTTCATAGTCATCTCTAACATTTTGGCATGAAACTTAAAAGATGATAATTGCATTCTCTTTTGACAATTGTGTTTTTGTAATTAGGGCATCAGGTTCAAGTGTCGCAGCCTTTTCTGATGAGAACCAAATTCCCAACGAAACTTTTATAGTAGGTATCCACCGATCAAGCAACTATGCCACCGGTAAGCATTCGAATAACTCTAAATACAACCTTTTATGATTTTTGAATGATTTCTTGACTGAATTTGAGATCATAACCTGCAAGGTTTTTAGTCACCGTTGTAAAAAAAGAACAACTGGATTAAGTTGTTTCCATCAAGAAATCTTTCAAAAAATGAGCTACTTAGTATGTAGATATACAGTTTAAGACTCGTTATTTATAAGTTCTCTAAGAAGAGTAAAAGTGTAATTTCATCAAGTTTTAAGATTATGAACACCCAATTTGTTTACTTTCTTCGATAAGTTCTTGTGTGGGCTTACCGCAGCCCCATGACAACAGTTTTACGCTGTTGTTTGGTGTAGTTGTGACAGCCCCATGACAACAGAATTTCAAACCTTACAAAAGCTTGGTTTTTACTTCTTTCTTTCATTTTTGGTGTTCTGCAGAACTGGGGTTGTTCTGGTCCAAAGTTTTAAGCTAATAGTTTTTTACTTTACATTTGTATTTCTTTTAAGCTAATAGTTTTTTACTTTACATGTTTGAAAGTGGAACCGACATGATATTGATTACAGGGCTATCAAAAAATGCGCCTTCACGAGATTATTCTTTAGAATCATCAAAATTTTCAGTCGTTACGGGTGCGTTCACTTCAATCTCTTTATTTGTAGCCATATTTGAAAATGGATTGAAATCTAGACATATCATTACATGCTAAAAAGCAACCGGATCATATGGATCTAGAGTGAACCAAACTACTTTTCAAATAACCTTCTAAATCATTTACTCAAAAAGTTTGATAGTGGAAGATGGAAATGCCTGCACGTTGACATTTTTTTGTCAAACTGATGGTTTTAACTATTTGTCAATCTCATTTGTGTCATAAACACTTGCCTATACCTTGTTCCACTCTTTAAACTATTTGATTTGTTTAACTTAGTATCAGCAAAATATTACCAAAACTGCCCAGCTTGACATTGTTTTGTCAAACTGATGGTTTTAATACATTTAAATACAAAAGTATATATTCTTCTTATATGATTAATCTAGGTTAAACAATCATCATTACACAAATCGAACCACTTATGATCTTACACATGAGTCTGGAGAAACTGCGGTTTGACGCACTTCAACACTTTATGTGATAATTCTATATGCGTAGGTTACATTAACTTTCAAATTTTTATACGAATATCTAAAAACAATGTTCTCAAAGAGCTTTTGGATGATTCTAACATCTTTTACTTTGGTGATTTTAGAATTATATTGTAGGAGTTGCAGATGATTCTTACATACTTTATGATGCAACAAATGTTGGTGGTTTTATGATATTTTTTATTCCATTTTCATGAAGCATAAATTGTTGGTCAACATTTAATGTATTTCTTATGATTTAAAAAGAAAACTAATCATAACTAAACTATATGTTGCTTTGTTTATGAATTTTAATCTAAAGTTAGTAATATATTTATTTCATTTACTGTTACAGCCTTATAGGGTTAGTTATATGGTGATGCTGATGGAGGCAGCCAAAGATCCACTAATGTTACAAGAAAGGTTTGTATATCATGTGTGGGGTTGCATCAGCTAATGCTAGCTAAAGGTTTGGTAAGTCCGATGAACTATGTACATACTTTAACAGGTTTAAAAATGTTTCTTTTTGTTGCGTGCAGTTAGTCATTAAGCTGATTCGTCGAGTTTAAAGTTGCGTAACAAAGATTTTGGATTGTAAAAGGTAGGTGATTTGTTTACTTTATGTTTTAAAGATGTCAGAAAACATGTAGGCCAGGTGATGGGTTTAAAATGAGTTCACTTCAGAACGGGTCGACCTGATAAGTAGTGCAATTTTAATGTTAAAATAGTGCAGTATTGTGCAAGATTTATGTGATATGTTGTCAAAACAACGCAGGTTTGGGTATTTTTATGTGATGTGTTGTTGTCCAAATAAGGTTGTTTTAGGTTAAATTAGTGCAGTTTTTTATGTGAGTTTTGTGTGGTTTTGTTGTCCAAACAATGCGGTTTTGCTATCCAAACAATGCAGTTTTGTGTCGTTTCAACATCGACTCTTTCATCTTCTGGCTATAGGGATTTTAAAATCAAAATTGACAGTGGCGTAAATACCCCTCTGTTTTAGCTATTGAGTTTGAACTAATTTTCATGTTTATATACATTATGATTGGGTATCTAAACAAAGTTTTCCTTTTTATATATACAACATATGTGCAGGTGTAAACGATCTGTTACTGAGTTCATTTTTTGTCGTTCTGCTTCTGAACGATCAACTCTAAACATCAGAACCTGCACATTATCAGTGTCCCAAATTGAAAGTGGCTATCATAGGTGATGGTTTTGCTGGTATGTCAAATGTTGTTGTGCGAGACTATAAAGATGTGTGTTATACGATCGTTAAGGCTGGAAATTGCAGTCATATAGGGCTGCGGTTACACACATTTACACACATATATGGTTTTGCTGATTTGTTTCCTCATAAACTCCATGAAAATGTCTTATTTTTTAACTCAAAAATAGTATACCCGAGCATCAATATCTATTTTTTATGTATACAATTGATTTGTTTTACCTTTGAATTAGTTGTTTTTTACTATCAGGTTTCACTAGAAAATATTTTGTAAGGGGAGGCGATGTTGTTCATTCTTTTAACGTTTCTCTTGAGGATCTCTATAATGGAACATCCAAAATGATCCAGGTTTGTGTTATTGGTGTTTTAATTGGTTTGTGTTATGCAGCCTAACACGGTTACTTGTGAGAGGTTGTGAAGCTTGGTAACTGCCTCTGCTTTGTTACACAAAATGATCAGGTTGAAAAAGCCTTTTATACTAAGGCGTTGAAGGTGGTGTTGCCATTAAGCCTTCAATGTAGAGGAAAGGCATGGAGCTGGATGAGTGTGCAGAAACAGCTTTGCATGACGCGAACATCGAAGAAGGAATGAGAAGGAAACAACTAGAGGCTTATGAAGCTTACAATGAAGATGAAAATGAGATATGCATGATGGAGCTCATAGGATACAATGTGCACAACATAGTATTGTTTTTTTTTGTTTGTGTGATTAGTGGTGTTTTATTGGAAGTTAAAACTGGCTTTTCTTACCGAGTTGTACGACCAAGACGACACATGTTGATGGGTTAATATGGGTTTTGAGTAGTTTATTATATTTTTATAGATTAACATCTATAAAAGATAAGAGAAATGTCCGGTTTTAAATTTGTTGCATCAACCGAGGACCTTGTAACTTTTACATGAATAGTGAATTTAGTCGTTATAAATGATGTGGGACTTATAAAATTCATGAAGTTAGTCCAACACACAAGTGGATAATTGTTACACAATGTCAGGCGATGTAAAAATGTTAAACCAACCAAGGTGGTTTATATAGTTAATGTTGATGTAGTATCATTTTGTTTGAATGTAAGATTTTTTTAGTTAGAGAAACAATACAACATTTGATATATTAAGCAATGTTCGAAAATAACATATCATAAAAGCAAATGCAACTAAGTGCCGATATTTTTACCTTTCGAATGATTATAAGAACTTGTGGCAATGCACGTGATTACACAATACAATTACTATACAATATACCACGATACATATATCATGAGCGTATTTTGTCGTTGTAATTCATCGTCACCGCCGCAGCATCGCGCGGGTTTCCTGCTAGTAAATAAATATATATATAGCTCGTAAAAGAAGATTATCGAAAACGTTAAACAAAAACGATTCAAAGTCTCGAAATAGTCTCTTAATGATGTAAACGAGCTAAAACTATAAAAACGTCGCTTACATAATTGTTACGTTTCAATTTAGTTAAGTTAGTTAGTTAAATTATATATATAATTAACTTTGGGCTGAATCTGTCAACTTTCAAACTAGTAATTAAAGTTTAAAACTCAATTTACTAAGTTATTAAAACATAAGGGACCAATTATGTAAAATTTTAACCCAACCCCCCTTCTTTCTCTCTCCCCGATTTTCCGGCGAGTTTCCGGCCAAACCTCTGGCGAGCTGCCGGCAACCACCCAAGACCATTTTTAGTGGGTTTTAATGCACTTAAACAATGGCACGATGTGTAGAATAGTGTTTCGAACCCGTGGTCAACTTTATTTTCATTTTAAACACCCGAATCAATCCGTTTAATCCAAAACAATAACAACGTCGTTTGGTTTCAATACAATATTATGCAATCAATTTAAAACGGCTGTATCCAATAAATTAGTTGAACCATAACGCTCACCTCTCCGTTTCTAAGTTGTATCAATAAGCCAATTCATTCAAAACTCTCAAAAAAAATATCAAATTGATCATCTGAAACCCGTATCCTAAACGAGACTTGTTTACCATCGAATCGTCTCTCTTTTATGAAATTGATTTGGGGTTTTTATCCAACACATCGTCAAGAGTATTTCTGGAGATCGAATTCAGTTTTAACAGCTTCAAACTATCACTTTGTTTCTCAAACCGTTGCAACTTGTTCATCATTTCATCGACTCGATTCTTCAACAATCAAGTAAGTATGGTATATCAAAATGATCCTCATTCAATAGGGATTAAAAGCCCTACGATCGTTATGGATTGATTTAACAGACTGAGGACGAATTGAACGGATCTTTAAATCTAGGGTTTGTTTTGTTATGGGTTTTGTTTATTTATAAATGATAAAAGATTTAAAAATCAAATTTAGAAACAAAAGGTGCATCTGGTCTGGTGGTTTGTATGCGTGCTGTGAACCTGTAGGTCACGGGTTCGAACCCCACTGGCCCCATTTCTTTAATCTCCATATTTTTCACTTTTAATTCATTTAATTATACTTTTCTAATAACCTAATAATATATTTAAGATGAAACTATTTTTATTAGCTTAAAAACATAAGTTTAATATACACCATTTATAGAAAACTAAATATGGATTACATTTCGTACCAAAATCCCAATTGGTAACTCAAAAATACAATTACCTTTCGTACCAAAATCCCAATTGGTAACTCAAAACCCTAATTCCTAAATTGTATTTCAAAACCCTAAATCCTAAATTATATTTCAAAACCCTAAATCCCAAATTGTATTTTGAAACCCTAAATCCCAAATTGTATTTTGAAACCCTAATTTCCATTTTGTGATTTAACACCTTAAATCCTAAATCTGAAACCCTAGATCACGAACTTTTGATTCTTGTTACTATTGTTTCGTTTCTAAGTTAGGGTTTTCCCAATAATTTAGGTGGTACTAATGTTTGGGCAACCCTCGGTGCTTTTTAGCTGCGTTTCTAACGGTTCGATTGTAATTACTTTTCAAGGTGAGTAAACTCACTCCCCTTTTTACTGTTTACATTTTTTGGGCTGAAATACGTGTTTCTATAATACAACGGTTTCTTTTGATGTTTCTATTTTCGAAAATGAGATCATTAGATGTGTTAATCGTGTTTGGCCGCATGATGCAAAATTGTGTGATAGTCAATAGTATTTATATTATCTTGTAATTTCCACCGGTATGATATTAGCGCTAATGGCCTGACAAGCCCACCTACACTAATGGCCTGATAGGTGATTAAACCCAACGATTCTATGGTTGATTATATGTTACTAGTTACTATTTGTGATGCTTGTTGCTACGATGCTATGTCCGTTTCGATGCTTAAACATTTATTGATAATTTATATATCCAGACGTTTAAATGACGGTTAAACGATAATTATCAGTATTTGTAACATGAGTGGTTCCTCATGACTTGTTCCTAAAGGTTACCCTGCGGGGTCTATGATACTTGTTTCTATATGGTCACGGTTGAGATGTATAATGCAATTGCTATACACATAAGATTGCGAAACATATTCATAATGATCTCGGATTTCATATTATTACTATTAATTGTGTTTTTACTCACTAGCTAATTCTTTAGCTAACTTATTTTACACATATTTCAGGTGGTGTTTTGAGACGTTAATGCTTTCGAGACACGTAGGATGCTTCGGACCTAGAATAAAAAGACAATAAACAATATTTAATTGTCGGTTTCTGTTACGGTTTTTAAGAGTATTGAATGCCTATTTATGTCACGACATTATTACTTAATTAATATTAAAATATGCTTTTAGTGTGTCATTTGCTTTGTACTTTTGATATCCGATTAACTTGACGCGCCCGGTGTTTTCCGCCGCCGGGCGGGGTGTCACAAGAACACTCTTCAGTTCCTTTAAGTGGTGAGTGCTCTGCTGTTGTCACGAATACACTACCGGAAAAGCTTTCTGATCAAGGAGTCTTTACGATTCCTTGCTTATTCGATAGTAACATTGAGAGCCGAACGTTAGCAGACTTAGGTGCTAGTATCAACTTGATGCCCTATTCTTTGTACTAGAAGCTAGGCCTAGGTGAGTTGATTCCCACTAGGATGTCGTTGTCCTTAGCCAACAATTCGATTGAGTATCCACGGGGATAGTAGAAAATCTGTTAGTGAAAGTGGATAAGTTTGTGTTTCCCATGGATTTTGTCATGCTCGATATGGAGGCTGATGCAAAAGTCCCTATTATCCTTGGTTGTCCTTTCTTGCGTACTGCTCATGCTAATATAGATGTATATAAGGGACAGATTATATTGCAAGTAGGAGAGGATGTTGTTGTGTTTAAGATTCCTGAACCAATAGAAGAGGTTAAGCGTTGGGATAGTTGGATTCAGGTAATAGATGCTGAGGGTAGGTGGGTAGCTGGGGGCGAGAGGGGTAATATATTTTTCAGTGAGTATTGGGCTGAGGTTAAGAGGTTGTTCAGGCTTAAGTGTGGGGATCCTAGTAGGTTTGAGGACGCCCCACAAGGTGCAGGTTGAGTTGGTTTGAATTAGGAGTTATGTTTTTGTTGGACCTGAATTTTAGTATAATATTATCAACACAGTCAAAGTCAACGTCAACGGTCAAAGTCAACGCAAAAGTCAACACGACGCGTTCGGGACAAAGATTAAAGACAAGACGTTGAAGGCGACGGAGTTTTATAGTTAATAAATATAATTTGTGTTAACAAAATATATTTAATTGTCTTCATCTTTTTAGTAGTTTATGTAATATATATATTTTGTCTTTATGACAAAATATATATTAGACTAAACATTAGAGGTTTATTTGTATTATTTCCATTTGTCATGTTTTAGTCTAAGTCTAGGGTCCTAATTGTCATTAGTCCAAAGTGTCTGTAGGCTATAAATAGTAAATGGCAATTAGGGTTTAGAGATCTTGAATGAGCCAAGAATTGAGGGTTTCCACATTTTGTATATCTGATGCAATTCTAATAGATCGAAATTTGGGTTTTAATTGTGTTCTTCATGTTCATCATAAGTTCATCATATTTCCTATCATTTTGATTCAAATTTTCACCAAAATTCATGATTCAAGGTTGATTGGGACCAACAATATGATATCAGAGTCTAAGAGAGATCCAATTGAATCATTTCTATGAAGATTTACTTTTGTTATTGAAGATTTGTGAAGAAATTTTAGAGGTAGAAGAAAGGGTTTTAAAGTAAGAAAGTAGATCTGTTGGGTTTTAGAGAGAGAAACCAGATCTGAAACTTTGAATCATTATCAAAATCATAATATCTACAGCAGTCTGTTGTAGATCTACTCGTGTTACTATCAAAAACATCTTCTACATCTGAAACTACACACGAAAATCACAAAATCTTCAGATCTCAGATTTTCTTTTACACGCAGTTGTGTGTGTGTTCTTGGTGTTCTTCAGATCTTCAAATCCACAGATCTTGCGACGTTAGACCATCTGAACGAAAGTTCAAAATACTTTGTGAAAGTAATGTTCCGGCACCATGCGAAACTAACTACATCCGTGCGAAACTATCTTTTGTTAACTTGTTGTACCTGAAATCAAAACAAAAAAAGCAACTCATTACCAAGCAAACACAACCTTAACCGTAGCTATAACCATAATCATCACCATCTCCACCTTCTAATCGAACCAGAAATAAAGAACAGGAGATCTAAAAGGGTGTTTGTGTTGTTGTGTTCAAAGAAAAAGAGGAACAAGATGTGGGTTTGATGTTTGTGTTGGACGTAAAATAAGGAATAAGAAAACAAATCTGATAACACAAATGAACGTAAATCAAGCAGAAACATATGCTCAAAGTGGTACTGCAGTGTTGTTTAAAGATAGGTGTTTAGTTCGTTCAGATCTGTTCGTCTACAACCTCCATCACCATCTCCATGTTCAAACAGATCGGCGAGTAGAACAAAAAAAAAAGGATAAAGTGTTGATGTTGTTGTGCTGTTGCAGCTGAAAGAACAAATAAGAAGCAAAAATCGTTGAATCAGTCGGTGGGTTGGAGAGAGAGACGAGATGAACTTTTTGGTGTTGTGTCATGTGTGTGTTTGATATTCAAACATAGAGAGAAAGAATTCATGTGTTGTTGTTGAAATGGAAATAATATGTGGATGTGTTTGTTTGAAAACTAACTTACCAAAGAGAAAGAAAGAGTGAAGGTTGGTAGCTGCTATTCTCAAGAAGATATGGTTTAAAATTGAGAGACTTGTTCAAAAGTAAACATAGTGGTTTGGACTGCATCTTGAGTTTAAAATTAGTCTTGTTTGGACCATATAAATAATTTGGCGCTATCAACAGTAAAATGGTCCGAAGATTAAAGTTTTAAAGATTGACAAATTTGCTTTTGGATTAAATATTATTGATTGACAACAATCTTAATTTGATCGATGCCAGTTTAAATATGTTCGGTTGCAAATTGCTGGCCGGGAGTTAGTGTTTTAAATTTTAGGCCGTGTTGCATACGATTTATTTTATGTTCGCCAGGTGTTAGTTTAAAATCTTAAGGGCGTTTTTGTTAAAGTCGTCACTAAAAGTTTAAAAAGGGACGTCTTTGGTCGGGAGGTAGTGTTTTAAATATTGGGCCAAAACTGTTGAAGTCGGTTTCGTATATTGGGCCAAAACTATTGAAGTAGGTTTCGTATTTTGTTAATTGAGAAGAAAACGTTTTCGTAATTTGCCGAGTTGTTATTATTGTTATATTTTTGGCCTAATTTTGAGCTGCACTAGGTGTTAGTGGCCGGGTATTTTCAAATTTTTTCTTTGGGCCGAGTTGTTTGATCCATGTTGAAGTTCTGTGTTGAGAAAAAAAAAATATTTTTCCAGGGGGAGAACTATTTAACAACTTTTGGGAAAAATAATTTGTGACACCCGACAAATTCAGGTTAACTTTGTTAGTTAAACTCTGTTAGTCACGTTAACGCAATTATATTTTTCATTAAAGGGATGATTTAAATGTACAAACAGTTACACAAACGTGCACACAAAACGACCACATGAGTTAATAACCGGGCGTTGGTGATCTTAAATGAATACAAATACAATAATAAAACATTTTAACTGTTATGCGTGCCTAATTGTTGAACTTTCGTGTAACCGCGTATTTTACCAGTTTTGACCGTTTGAGGATTTCAGTAACACTTATGAAACAAAAATGAATATTTGAGAAAGATTTTCAGTGTGATTGCAAAACCAAAACAAAACGGGGCCCGTCGATGATCCATGTGACCCATGAATGGCCCAAGGCCCAACCCAACTTAACATTTAACAATAATTAACAAAACTTAACAAAACCTAAACCTAATTTATTAAAAAAATCGGTTTGTAGCCTCTTTCTCCGTCCTTGAAGTCGTCGCACACCATAGCACACATACAAGATCATTTTGTTGCTAATTGAGTCGATTTTTGGTGATTTCGGGTGTTGATTGAAGTAATAAACGCAATACTAGTAAGTGTTTGTGTTAATTGTTATTATGTTTTTCGAAATCACATGTATTGAAAACCCTAGTTCATCCAAAATGGCTAATTGATGATTGTGTTGTGGAATTGGGATATTAGTTACGTGTTATTTGTTATTTGGATAGTTAGATGATGAAATAGATAAAAAAAAGTGTGTTTATGGAATTAGGGTTTGGTAGAAAGGTAGTGAAACTTGATGATTTATGCATGATTGGTATGAAATGTGATTGATTATGGGATTAGATGATAAATTGGATGAAGGTTGTTTACTTAGTTTTGCAATTTCGTGAACGTTTCGCTAGATTACTAAAAATAGTAACTTTTGTGTTAGAGATCGTGTGAAATCGCATGTTATGGACATATAATGATCATTATGGACTTGCTAGCATGTTTGTAAGAGATGTTAGACGAAATTTTTGTTATTTGAACGTACGAATTCGACTTGGTTTGGAATACTTGCTAAATGTAGAAACTTTTTGTCATGAAAATTGACTAGGATGCATTTTTGGTGATTTTGGACGTACAAACGTGATTTGGGGTTGCATGTGAATGATTGTAGACATGTGATGCTTGGTAAACGTGCTTTGATCATGCGATGACATCTATAGGTACTAGTTGAATTGAAAGTGAGTACTTGAAATTGGTTATTTGAAATCTAAGTTATATATGCAAGTTAACTAGGATGCATGATGAAAGTTGTTACTATACTAGTTGAACAAAGCATGTGAACATTATATTATGCTTAGAAACGACCACACATGCTAGTATGCTTTATGTAGGAACCGCAAAGTGTTAGTATGTGTTGTTGACTTGTGTAGCATGCTACGGTATTTGTGTAATAGTTGACATGCTTAGGAGGTTGGAATATGCAAGTATACTTTACAAATCCGACTTTCCTATAAAGGAAACTTTTGTGGAATTTGAAATCCAATTTGTTGAATGTGTGACGTGTAATGTGGTATCCGAATGTAATATAGTTAAATACATCAATTTTAACGTGTTTACACTTAATAAATCACCAACGGGTCGTTGGTCAACTAAAAGTCAAACTTGGACCAAAAGTCAACTAAAAGTCAAACTTGGTAAAACTTGGACAAAAAGTCAAACTTGGTCAAACTAGGACAAAAAGTCAAACTCGGTCAAAAGTCAAACTTGGTCAAACTTGGACAAAAAGTCAAACTCGGTCAAAAGTCAAACTTTTCCGATCACGCACAAACTGTATGACCAATTGGATGCATAGGGTACTATGACTCTATATGAACACACATTAATGGACCTACTGTTATTTAGGTCGTTGCATTACGTTGTGTGCTTTAAACTATTTTGTTGTGCGACTTAAGGTGAGTTCACTAAACCGCACTTTTACTATTTTACCCTTTTATGGGCTGAACACGGACGAATACTTTTACGGATTTACAAATTCTGTATGTCGCATGTCTGGATTAGAGCAACTTTTATTTTGTTCATGAAAGACCTCATGGATACCTAGTTGACTGTTAGTATTTGTGAAATAGCGGGGGAATTTTGAGTAGTACTACTGGGTTTGACAAACCCCACCCGGGCTAGTCGCGCTAGCACGACAGAAGGACCTGTCGAACGGGTGTTGAATGACCTAACATACTTACAGTGCATCCTGCTGGGATGTGCGAACGGGCAAAATGCACTTAATGTGTACATACGTCAGCTTCGGTCAGATACATACGCCTCTAAGGACATGTGTTGTAGACTAGCTACCTACAATGACATACTTAATTTATATATCTGCTTGCAATTGAACTACTTACTTTTATACTACTATGTGAACTCACCAACCGTCTTGACACTTGTTAGTCTTTCACTGTTTCAGGTCACTGAGGTACAATGCACGTAGGGCATGGCATGGCGTCCTCGAAAACATTTAAAACATTTCTTGCATTAAAAACTTTGTTTTGGGATTTGTAAACTATTTAAACTGCGTGTCTTGTGTCGGGCGCGTGTTTTTGCGCATTTACTTTCTGCATGGTTTGGGTTTGCTTAAACTTACTTATTTATTACGCTTCCGCATAACTGAAAAACTAATTACTCTAATTGCCACTTAAACTACCGCATTTAATGGGTAAACGTTTGGTTTTTCAAAACTCATATAGAGTCGTTCGGTGTAATTAATGACTGGATCCTGGTTTGTCACGCCTCTAACGGTAAAACTCCGTTAGTGGATTTGGGGGTGTGACATAATTTTTGTATTTTTGAAGATCAAGGGTCAAAATGTCAATGTCTGAAGAATTCAAGTCTGCACAGTGTATGTTTGACTCATTTGCTGCCTTGAAGAAAGAAAAATTGTCGGATCTCATTGATAGATTTTTATCCGTTGCAAGTAATCAAAAGAAGCATGATCCACAACTTACCAATCATGAACAGATTCAAAGGTTTCTTGAATCTCTTCCACCAGTGTAACTTCCGGCCCCTCATACCACCAATATTGTCCGCTTTGCTACATTAGAGCTCACGGATTTGCTTTTGGTTGCCCGGGTGAAACCTTCCCAGGATGGTCACCCAGACGCGCTATGTTTATTTTTGTATAAGATTTGGAACATAAATGTTTTTAACATCTTTCGTACAAACACCCCCAAATCAGAAAAACTCTAGAAACTAGAATTATAAAATTGAACACGAATTCGATTCTTAATCAATAATTTAAGTTAGGGCTTTTGTTCGTTGCATGATTATGAGTATTTTGAGGTAATAAACATACTTGTTCAAAGACGAATTGGATCAAACGTAATGAAGAACACTGAACGGCTATGAGCAATTCAAATCAACAGGTTGGAGGTGTTATAATCCAATTGGACTTCCAGAATCACTCTTGATGATAGCACGAGTAAATCCCAATGATCAATTGTAGTAACCAGGGACGAATTGATGATGAAACAAGGGGTTGCAGGTTCGACAAGGGACGAAGATCAAAGTAACACCCCGATTATGGTAAGGCATCTTTACGTGATTATGTAGGTAGAGGCGTGAGTTTAAATGACTACGATGCAAATGATGTATGACGCTTATGATATATGCTATGTTTATGATAAATATGATGATTATGATAAGTATGATAAAGAATGAAAATGATTATAAATGCACGAAAATGTCAAACGTGATGACTAATTACTTGATAATTAGAAAAGGGAAGGATTTGCCTCTTCCATACTAGGCTGGGATATTTTCTCGCTTTATGGCTTCTCTTCTAATTTAAGCACATCGATGAAGGAAGGGAGGCCATAAGCGGTAATGAAGAAGTTATGATGTAATTATGAGCCATTAAGGATGAACGGGTGAATTAGGCCCAAAATGGTAAATGGTTAGGTTAAAAACTTTCCTAAAATAGCCTAATTACCTAATTAAGGCCCAAGCCCACCTAAAAACCCTACCCTAGATGGAAACCCTACAAATTAATCTAACTTCCAGCCACCATCCACATTTTTGT
Source organism: Tagetes erecta (assembly GCA_030867185.1). Taxonomy (NCBI): domain Eukaryota; kingdom Viridiplantae; phylum Streptophyta; class Magnoliopsida; order Asterales; family Asteraceae; genus Tagetes; species Tagetes erecta. Next base: position 17,367,575 of record CM061497.1, on the reverse strand, counting down.
AACCTCTACACCACCAAAAACACACACAAGCTCCCATTTTTTTAAGAAAGCAAGGCAAAGAGAAGGAAAATCAAGAATTTTCTAAATCTGAGAGTAGATCTGAAGTTTATAAGGTGTTAAGCAACAAGTAATCAAGGTAAAATCATCCCCTAAAACATGTTATCATAACACAAAATAGATCTGGTAAAAAATGGAGTTTTTAAGGTTTTCGAAAGTTTCAAAGAAATCAATAAAGGTTGCATTTTTACGATTAGATTCTGTAAAAAGCTTTGATTTGGTCCTATAAATGATAAAACAAGGTTTTAGACGTAAAAAGTTTGAGATTTGGTTGAAAAATAGGGATTTTGGGTTGAAACCGAGTTGAAACCCCGTTTTGCGAAACTAGGACTCATAATGTGAAACTATTGTTCTTTTTACGAAACTATGAGGTCTAGATTTTATGTCATGTGTCTGAGTGTGCTTGTGAAAGTAGTTTAACTCCCAGCGAAAGTTGGGCAAGAGCCTTGCGAAACAGCAAGTGAAGGTGCTGCTGAAGCAGCATGCAACACTGTGGTTCGTCTTTGCGAAACTATTTGTGAAACTATTTGCGAAACTGTTTGCGAAACTAATTGCGAAACTAAAGTAAAAATGAAGATTTTCCAAAATAAGTTAAATGCCAATCGTGCACCATTACCACCACCTTAACCTACTCCAAACAAGCAAGATTTTCCAAGAACCATGTGAGTTCTAGACCTCACTTCTGTTTTATTTTAAACACGTTTTTAGGCTAACATGCATACCGATGTGTTTATATTATTACCCTACCTGGTGAAGAGTATGTGAACGAATTCGTACTAATTAAACGAAGAGTATGTATAGTAATGGTAGAAATGGAGACAATAATCCAGCTAGGGATTTACAATACCAGTGTAAGACACCACCAAGGTGCTAGACTCTGTAAGAGTCGAAGACTTATGAACCTACTAGGGGTTAAAATACCAGTGAAGATATTATGTAAATACCGGTAGACTCCGTGAGGGTCGAAGAGTTATGACCCGACTGGGGGATACAATACAAGTGAAGAATCGTTATATCGGTAGACTCTGTAAGAGTTGTAGATACGTATTAGACAACGATATTACATTTGTGTAATACATGAATTTGTGCATGAAGAGATAAACATGAAATGATGAACGATATGATGATATTATCTATGTGCAATACAGACATATTCAAAGAATGAGATGATGATGTTACTTGAATATAATGCGATTATAAATACACATTGAAGTAACGATATTACATACGTGTAATACAAGTAAGATATAGAATGTACTTAATAATGTTTTTAAAACTAGAACTCACTCAGCGTAGCTGACTTTTGTATGCATGTTAGAATGATGTGCAGGTCAGGAGAATAAGAGAGCTGCTTGGCATAGGCAAGAGCTAGGAAGTGCTTTTGAAGGCTGGCATATCTGAAGATGAAGATTTAAGGAACTTATTATGTATTGAAGATGTTTTTGAGATAATTAAGACAAATTTTAAATTATGTAATGATGTTCTAACAATTATTTCCGCTGCAATGAAGTTTTTTATAAAGGTGTGGTTGTTTTTATGCTTATGTATGCCAACTGTTATGCTTGCCGAAAGGCGGGTGTTAGAATCAATGATCGAAATCTTCTGCGTTTTGATAAAAATTGGATAATCAGGGAGCATTCAGGTGTTAACGACGTTGTTTTGCCCATGATTTGCGAATTCAATTTGAGTTGTAACAGATCGCACCATTAAAGTGTTTTCATTGTAGAGTTTACGGATGAATGGACTTGGTTTTACAGTTATGGCCTGGAATTGAGTTGCTGAAATCATTTCAAATGGCCTTGCGGTCGTTTTAGCTCAATGAATTAGTTGTTAATGGTATTAATTGGAGTTATTGGCATAAAAAATGAAACGGACTTATGAAAATTGGTTGAAACAGATTTGTTTGGGCAGTTAAATGAGTCTTAATGCATTGGCTGGGTTCGAAACTCGCTCGTGATCATTTTACCAAACTTAAATTGGGTCGAAACAGTTTTGAGATAGTGTTTTGGCACTCGCCGGAGGGTCGCCTGCGGTGGCCGGAAAGTTAACCGGAAAAGCGGGCTAGGGGCAAGGGTCTAGGTTGAAAGAATTCCACTTTAGGTCCCTCAAGTTTGATTTGCTTTGAGTTTTTAATTAAAACTTTCAATATAAGTTTAGAACTTTACAATTTTGGTACAAAGTTATTTAATCTTTTATTTTAACTTAACCACGTTATCTCGTTTCGTTTATATAGTTGACGTTTTTGCAAGTTTAAGTCGTTGTGGGCGTTGGATGGTTATTTTTAGTCTTTAATTGTATTTATCTTCAAAAATCTTTATTAAATCTCTTCTGTAAAATAAAATTTATTAATTATTGCATTTAGTAATTTATTTAGTAATGTTAGATAATAATCTGGTCGCTCTTTTACTAAAGACGATATAACATTGAAATCCGACATATTTATTTATATTAATAATAACGAAACGTTACATTTTCATAAATTAAATACGAATACAATAAAGATGGATAACTTGGGGTTCGATTCGGGCGTTTGGGTTCGGGTTTGGGGCAGATGTCACAGTTTCCCTTTCTAACTAATCTGTTGATGAGTGCAGGAACATTTCAGGAGGACTGTTAGTAATTCGGTTTAACTGACAGTGAATGTTCCTTATTCAAATTTTGAAGCGGAACAAATAGGTTATGGTTCTAGTATCTTATCCATATTCTGGATTTTTCTCTGATTTTTTACATATATAATTTTACAATCAATGCATTTTTTTATAGTTCATTTTTAATCTTTTGATAGAGTAATATGGAAGACGTTTCTTTAGTCATTTCTATTTTATATATAGTAGATAGTAAAAAATAATAAAAAAGGGGAGTCTAATATTTTTACTTATATTTTTGACAAAGTCTTCACATCCTTTGGTGGTCATTCTTAAGTCTTTTGAAAAAAATTTCAATTCTATGCTAAATAGAACTTTTGGGGGCGTAATGTCCCATCTTGAATAAATATTTTGTTTTCTTTGCAGGTTTCAGGTTTGTGTGGAAAGCATCTGAAGGAGGACGTTGATTTGTGTGATGATATGTCAATAGGCTCAGCTCGAATACAAGTAAACAACAACTCTATGATCAAACTAAATTCAAAAGAGCTCGGCGATAAGGATCATTTTCACAGACTTTCGGCCTGCACAAAGTAATAAGTCTTTGACAAAAAGGGACTGAGAGTATTTGATTGTTGCTTGATTTTTTCCCAAATCCAAAACCTTGAGCCTTAGCCCTTAATGACGCTTCTAGTTAGCTCTTCAGAATTTATTCTCGTGCTTATCTCCTCTGCTATGCAGAAGCATTGACCTGGAGTGATGATCTTAATAGTTATATGTAAAATAGACCTGAAGCTCTCATCAGCACGTTCAGATGATCATCTCCACTGTTATATGTAAATATAGACCTGGAGCGCTCATCATCTGCAACCCCATGTTAAGCTCACAACGTTTCTACATCAAGATCGTTGTTTGACACTTCAAAAGCTTATGCTAAATCATCCAAAATCAATAAGCCATGATGTCAAAACAAGTTACTTTGCCGAATATCTGAGGAAACCAAGTCGCCCGATTTTCTTCAAATCGAACTAAAAACATGATAAGATCGTCACAGGTCGTTTGTTGAAAGGAACAAGGCATGGGTTTAAATGGACAAACATATTGACAATCTTGCCAAGTCTATGTTATTCCGGATGGTCGCTCGAAACACTTTCTCTGATATCCTTCATAAAATTTTGTTTATTATCCTTACTTTATGTTTGGGTTCTTGTGTCTTGTTGGTCGTATGTACCTTATGGGATGTGTTCTACTTGTCCTAAATATTCGTAACTTGTCAGACTCGTCTTCAAAAGTTTTTTCTGAGTTAAAAAAACAAAAACAAAAAAAAGTTATATTATTTCTAGGTAGTGATAGATATTTCATTTAATTTTATTAGTTTATAAAAAAAAATCCTAAAAGATTTTCATTTCAAATTATTTTTCAAGTCTTCCATTTTATGCTATTAAAATGATATCATTTTCACATGCATTTCACGGGAAATTGCACACACAAACGGACACGGGTTTGCTTGCTTTCATACACAAATAAACACGAGCTTATTTTGTTTAATGAAATGATCTAATGAGATATCTCGAGATTGTGTTTGTGACTGTGTTACAGATAGTTGCTGCAAGTGATGGGCGATCATCAGTTGAGCAAAGCACCTTACCAGAGAACCTGTTCCTCAAAGTTACAGAAGATACCGAGCTAGGAATCCTCCTCCTACACCTTCTAAAGCACTCAAGAAAAAGATAGTTGGAAAGCCGTTCCAGATTTTACGAAAGGATGCACTCAAAATGCGAGAGCACATTTAATGGGGGACCTTGTGAGACAAAGGATCTTCAGCAACAAAATTTGGCAAGCATCAGTCTTGGGGGAGTTTTGTTGGATCTGAAATTAAGACTGAAGCTTACCAAATTGAAGATCCAACAGTATTGACTTATCGATGCTGAATATGATGCAAGACGTTGATAATAATAGACTATGTGGGAGTATTGTTGGACCTGAAGTTTAGTCTAATATTATCAAAACAGTCAAAGTCAATAAATTCAACATCAACGGTCAAAGTCAACGCAAAAGTCAACACGACGCCTTTGGGACGAAGATTAGAGACAAGACGTTGAAGCCGACGGAGTTTTATAGTTAATATATATATATATATATATATTGTGTTAACAAAATATATTTAATCGTTTTCATCTTTTTAGTATTTTATGTAATATATATATTTTATCTTTATGACAAAATATATATTAGACTAAATATTAGGGGTTTATTTGTATTATTTCCATTTGTCATGTTTTTGTCTAAGTCTAGGGTCCTAATTGTCATTAGTCCAAAGTCTCATTAGGCTATAATAAATGGCAATTAGGGTTTAAAGAGCTTGAATGAGACAAGAATTGAGGGTCTCCACATTTTGTAAATAGGATACAATTCTAATAGATCAAAATCTGGGTTTTAATTGTGTTCTTCATGTTTATCATAAGTTCATCATATTTCATATCATTTTGATCCAAATTTTCACCAAATTTCATGATTCAAGGCTGATTGGGACCAACAGTTTTGAAGAGTTTGTATGGTTTACCTTTTTATCTTTTATTTTATTTTTATTTTATGTTTAGTTGTGTTTAGTCAGTTTTACGCTCGGTTATCTTGTTTTGATTTGGAGGTGTTAACTATTGTCACGCTTACTCAATTTCCATTCGGGTGAGTGTGCATTTGTGAGGATGAAGAAGGAGCTCGGGAGTGTCGGTGTTAGGCTCGATTGCGACCAAAATGCTAGACAATCGAAGCCAAAGATTGGAATGAAGACTTGGAGCTTACGCATTCTGCTAATTACCAGCTAAGTCTTTTACAATTCACATCTCTATCGTTTAATTTTTGCATTTTTAGTTTTATTTTTAGGTATTTTCCATTTCTACATTAGGGACTATGTAGAACTTAAGTGTGGGGATGAGAAATGGTTATTTTTGTGTTTAATGTTTGTTTTTAGTCAATATAGAGTCTTAAAAAATCCAAAAAAAATGAAAATTTTTTAAAAATGTCTTTGTTTAAGTTTTGCAATTTAAACAGAAAATGATAGTAAATTAATTTTGGCTTTCAAATAAGTTGTGGCTTTTAATCAAGGATGAATTAATTGGTAAATATTTGGTAACCCAATTAGCTAAATGGTTTCCCCAAGTGTTTTTAATTGAATTTTAATTGTCATGAATCTCGCGGGTTGTCATCTTAGGAGAAATAGAAAGGCTTACACTAAATAACATTAGGCACCAGTTTAGACTTTAGAACTTAAATAGGTTAAGGGTTAGTGCCATATCCACAGGAATTAGAACTGAAAGCGCTTAAAGTAGCAGCTTAAATAAAAGAGCTCAATGTAGCCAAATAAAATAAAATAAAATAAAAAGAAAATATAAAGCATGTGATCCAAGACCTCATATGTTCTACCTCTGGGATAGCGACTTGGAGCCGACACCCTTGGGTGAGGTGATCTTGTTTTATGGAAAAAAAAAAAGAAAATAAACAGTCTATACCCGTAAGTATCATCCATCTAATATTCAACCTAATATGTCACTAGTTTTTAGGTTATTCTAGTAGGAAAATCTTTATGATTTAGCCTGTGCCTCGTTATGGCAACAATTTAATCATGCTAACTTGTTTTTCCTAGGTATGAGACCTTGTAGATGATTGATTTAATTGAACTAGATTAAACACGAGGGGAAACTTGATTGGCTAGTGTTAGGGTGTTTAATTAAACGCACCACTATTTATCTGATTCATTTCTTGTTTGTGGTTTGGTACTTAAAAGGTTTATTAAAGTGTTGGGAGCCTTAATTAATTGATTCTATGTGCATGCTTTTTCAGGGACGGAAAAAGTTAAGTGTGGGGATATTTGATATAATGTAAATTATACATTTATCTCGTGTTAAGTTTGTTTGCGTTTTTGAGTCGTTTAAGTCGATTTTTATAAGATTTTATCTACTACTGACATATTATTGTTTCCTAGGTCCCATCTTGATGAAGAATTGAAAAGCTTGCGAAAAACGGAGACCGTAGGCGAAAACGGCACACGAAACAGAGTTACGAGCAAACCGTAGCGCGAAAACGAACGAAACCGAAATGAAACGGCATGGAATGCGCTTGGCCATGCCACTCGACCAGGCAGACCAACTTGGCCGCATGATGCAGTGTGGTCAGATGGTGGTTGGGGCATGGTGACTTCATGTCATGTGTCCAAAGCTTGTTTCGTCACCGCGCGACGCGATTTTTGCAGGCTGTTTTGACGATTTTTGGCCCGGTTTCCTATAAAAACTCACCACCACTTAAACCCTGGCCTCATACTTGATTGAAGGACGAATTACAGCTAAAAAGAGGCGTTTTTGAGGTCAAGGAGACGAAATCAAGGCAACGAAAGCTCGTGGGATCAAAAATTGCATCTTGGCTCTTCCGGGTTTTATTGTTCTTTCGTTTTCATTGAGTTTAATCATGTTCATTAATTTTGACTTTGTGATTATTGGTATGATTGTGATTGGCTAAACTCATAAAACCATCTAAGCATTAGGATGAATTAGGATGAAACGTTGATTGATGATTGAAACTCATGTTTGGTTGTTTTTTATTATGGATAGTTTGTTTAAGTAAAGTTTTGATCTTTTTATCATATGATGCATGTTAAGTATTGGATTTGGTTTGGCTAATGTTATTGTTTCGCTTTATTCTTGATGATCGATCTACGTCATACAATAGGATATTGCTTAGATCATTGAATATGATTGTTTTGTGGTTTAACTGCATTAAAACCATAAGAATAATTCTATTAGTTAAACTGATGAAAATGTATAGCTAACTTAGATAACCGTGAGGTGATAAGTTATTAACGAGTCTTATCTGTTTAATGTGCTAAGTCTAGTTCTTCGTGAGAAGTCGGTTTTAGTGTTAATTAGCGGATTTGCTTGTTGAATCATATGATTGGATTAAAATGATTTAAAGGGCCATACTATGAGGTTGTTAGGGCTCGTTCCTATTTGAAGATTTACTTTGTTCTTAGTTTATACAAGTTTGTATAGTTTAGGGTTAATTTTGTATTATCCCTAAGTGTTGATGCATAAAGCATGTTGCTAGTGAATGTTAGTGAGAGAGTCTAGATCACCAATACACGTTAGAGAAAGAAAGCTTATGTGTGCGTGATTGTATTCTCCTGCACTTTCTACTACAACGAATTGCTTTGATCATCAATACAAGAGAATTATTCAGTAATGGATTGTGTTCTTGGTTGAATTGTTTTTTGTGTGCTTAGATCATTCTGATTTGTGGCAGTATCGATCCAATTGAACATATCAATTGGTATCAGAGCTATTGGTACTGTGTGTTCTTTGCTATTCATTAAGCAAAAACACACCAATACTGCTCAAATCATGATCTGAATGATCTGTTGATGTTTTTAGATTTGATTCATCATCATAATCACTTCTAATTCACAACAATTGTGCAGATTCCTTCTAGATTTCATCAGATCTGAGGAATTAAGAAGAAATTGAAAAACACTGTTCGATCAAAAACTTATCATAATTCACACTGAATTGATGATGTTTGAGATTGATTGATATCGAGGATTGATTATCGGTATAAATCACAGCTTGTGTGTGATTTTTCGATGAATTGGACAAAATTTGCTTAAAATCAGTATAAAATTTATGAAGATGTTGATGAACCTGATGAACAAGATGGAGATGTACTAGACGTGTGACTAATCTTGACTTAGACAAAATTTTGGACTTAGTTTTCGTGAACAATTAGGTCCTGTGCAGCCGTGTGAAGGATTTTTGTCTAGACGGGTGAAGAATTTTTCAAGCAAAATCTGGGTACTGTTGAGCCATGTGAAGAAATTCTCAGCCGGGTCAACTACTGTTAAGATGTTTGAAGTGTTTTTACCAGTTACTGTGCAGCCGTGTAAAGTAGGTCGGGTGATAAAATTGACAACTGTTAAGCCGGGTCAAGCACTATTCAGCCGTGTAAAGAGTTAGCCTTGTCAAGTTCATTACTGTTCAGCCGTGTGACATTAATTAGCCGTGTGACTATTCAGTCGGGTGATTTTGTTGCTTTGTGAAAGATTTCTAAGTGTTTGAAGACTTGCACCTGTTCAGACGTGTGACTTCATTATTACACTGTTCATCCGGGTGAAGAAGAAAATTCATTGTTCAGCCGTGTGAAGTTGTCACTGTTCAGCCGCGTGACTTTCTTAGTCGTTTCAAACTTTATTATCTTTACCTGTTACTGTTTAGACGCCTCAAATCTTATTTCATTACTTAACTTAGTTTTATTCTCAAAATTAAATTATCAACAAAAATACAAAAAAAAATATTTCTATTGAATATTTTCTTTGAATAATACAATGGCTCCAAATGATGATTCTGATAACCGTGTTCCCTGGTTGTTTAATCGTGCTGACTTCAAAAACTGGACCATCAGATTAAAGCATCACTTATGTTCAAATGATAATGACTTATGGAAATCCATTGATAAGGGTCCTCATATTCCTACTCAGACTACTCCTGACAGTGCAAGTACCTACACTAAAGATTCTACAGAGCCGTATCCTGAAGATAATCTACAAGGTGAAGACTTACGCAAAGTAAAGAATGACAGTAAGGCTTATTCCTTGATGTGTAAGGGACTACCACTACAAGTATTGTCGAGGCTGGATACTTATCAAACGGATTATACTCTATTCAAGGCATTGAAATCAATTTGTGAGGGAGGAGAACAAATAAGAAGTCTGAAAAAGCAAAAGTTAAAGAGACAATTAGAGCTGTTCGAGCATATTTCAGGGGAAACTGTCCATCAAGTGATGAATCAGTTTGTTCATCTAACAACTGAGATGACAAATGTCGGAGTCAAAACAGATCTTCAAGATCTGGATGACAGATTACTTTGTGCTCTTCCATCTTCATGGAAATAGACAGCTACATTGCTGAAGCATACAGAGAAATTTCCTATGAATTTAAATCTGCTGATTGCTAAGATTGAAGAAGTGGAAATTGATGAAGGTTCAAGAAATTCAAACAAAACTGGTTCTCATGCACAATACAAATTTGTGGTTAATCCTTCAAATACTGTGGAGAATGCTTTCTTGGTTCAAGATCATGTTAAATCTGAAGATGATGGAGATTTATTCGTTGGTGCTAGTTTTTATTCTGATCCGTCATATCAAACTACTTCATCAATTTATACTCGACCTCAGTCTCCACCACAAGCACAACCACAACCAATGAAAACACAAACAGAAAGTCAAAGTTCAAGTTTTACAGTCCAAGCAAAAGTAAAATATGTCATGAACATCTTGTTACAGGATGATGAAACTAAAGATGCCTCTACAGCATTCATGGCAAGCTTTCAAGCTTATAAAGGCAGTCACCTAACACAGCTGGATGTTGTTTTACAAGATCTGTTTGAAATGGATCCAGATGATGTTGAAGAAATGGACTTAAACTGGCAGATGGTGATGGTAGCATATCGTTCTAAAAAACATGCTTATGTTAATCGCAATTTCAAACCTAATGCAAACAAGACAGTTGGTTTTGACAAGTCAAAGGCCAGATGCTTCAATTGTAACTGCTTTGGTCATTTTTCGAGGGAATGTAAAGATCCTAAGAATCAGAACTATAATGGTCAGGCAAGTTCAAGTGGGCAGAGTCAATTTCAAGGTCAAAGTCAGAATTCTCAACCGTCTTCAAGTTATCAAAATAGAAATCAGCGATTCCACCAAAGGCCATATCAAAGTCTTCCAATGCCAGAACTAGAAGATAAAGGTAAACAGTCTGAAGATCAGAACAAAGCACTTGTAGTCAGTGTCAAATATGGATATGACTGGAGTGCTAATGCGGAACAGTTTACAGTTGATCTTACTTCAAGTTTGGCACTTGTGTGTGAAATTGAGGAAGAAGGAGATGTTAAAGTGATCAATGACAGCAGTCAAGATTCTAAAGAGTATGATTGGAGTGAGAAGTCAAATCCAATTGCAGAATCTGAATCTGAGATAGCTCTTATGGCAACATTTGAAGAGTCATTCACAACTGCTGAATCAAATCAACCAAAGGTTAGTCTTGATTTACCTACTAACTATGTGCCTTTACCTGATGATGTGAAAGGCAGGTTATGTTCTGATCAATGCATTAAACAAGTGGAACATTATCGAACTCATTCATTTAAAATTGGTGACAAATTAAGTAAACATGAAAAGGTTCATGAACAACTTAAAACTGATCATAAAATTGCTAATGAGAAGATATTGGCACTTAAAGAATCATGGAACAAAACCTTCAAAGAACTGGAAATTTCAAGTAAACAGTTGGAAGAAAGGACCAAGAACTTTGAACTAGAAAAGATTGCTCATGTAGCAACTCAAGTTGAATTGACAAAAATGAAAAGCTCAAAAGCTATTTTAGCAAAGTTGATAAGTGATAGAAAAGATAACAGAACAGGATTGGTTTTACACATGAACCAATGCCTAAATCAATCACTAACACTTTACCAGAAAACTTTAATGAATTTGATCATTCACCTGAAAATGAACAAAGATTCAAAGAAATTCAAAGAAGTAAATCTGAATCTAAAGGATCTGAAGTGTTGATTGAAAGTCTAAAAGAAGAAGAAAATATTATTGTTGAAGCTGATGATGAAGCTAGTGACAAATCTGAACCCATTCTGATGCAACTTGTTGAATATCCGGAGCTGAATCCGAAACCAGCAGAAATAGTGAAGGATGAAGCAGAATTCTCTGGATACAACTATCCAGACTACATCAAGTGGAAAAAGGAGCAGAGAATTCGTGTTGTTAATCATTTGGTTCAAAAGGAAATAGTGAAGAAGAATGAGGTTTCGAAAACTGACATGCAGAATCCGAAAAAGAAAATCAATCAATCTGAAACAAAACAGTTAAAAGTTAAAAATGTCATAACACCAAATGACAATACCAAAGAAAACAAAGCTCAATATGTTAAATCTGTGACAAAGAAAGTGTCTAAAATCAAACCAATCAAGTTTGTATCAGCAGGAACATTTGATATGAACTCATCTCATGGTAACCATCAAAATTCAAAGATCAAATCTAACTCTGGTCTGAAAACAGGTTCAGTTCCTAAGACTTCCGCTGTCAATGAAGTCAAAGTCACAAACACAATCTCCACAAAAGAACCAAGTTAACTTTAAACAAAACAAGTCTGTTAATGAATCACGTGTTGGTTCAAATTCAAAAGTTAACAGTCGGCTCTACAAGATCAGTAAGAAATACAGTGAGATTTGTTATCGTTATAATAATGCTACTGCTGAGTGTTTTTTCAACAGGTATTGTGAGTTCTGTGACAAACGAAATCACTCTTCAGAAGAATGACTTATTCTCAAAATTTGTGATATTTGTGAAAGACGTAATCACGACACGACGAATTGTTTCTTTCGAAAAACCACATCAAGAGAAATGACTTATTCTCAAAATTTTTAAAGAAATCAATCTTTTGGTTTTCAAAAATCAAACCAAAGTCATTATCTTGATTCGAGACCTTTCAAAAGAATTAATTCTGGTTTTGATGAAATGTCATCAAGAAATTTACAGGTTAACAGATTCACACCAAGAGCTTTGATGGTTAATCATCAACAAATTGAACGAAACCTTGATCCTAAGTTAGAGGAAAGGTTTTCAGCTTTAAGAAGAAAGCAAATGAACCAAGCCAGTGGTAGAAACAATTTTCAACCAAATCTCTCTACTGAATCAAACTTTAATAATCTACATTATCAACTAGTTACTGTGACAGAAAAAATTCGGAAAACCCAAGACCAGTGGGCCTGGGTTGACCAAACTAACTAAGTAATGGTTGAAATGCAGGTGCGCCCTCGAAGATGTGACACCCCGCCCGGCGGCGGAAACACCGGGCTGTCATTGGAATTGGATATCAATAGTACAAAGCACATGGCACACTAAAAGCATATTATAATATCATTAAAGCAATAGTGTCGTGACATAAATGAAGCAATAAACAGTCTTAAAACCGAAGTGAAAGCCGACAATTTAAGATGTCTAATTCCCATTTTTATTCTAGGTCCAAAAGCATCCTAAATGTCTTGAAGGTAATAAACGCTCAAACACCACCTGAAATATGTAAAACTAAAGTTAGCTAATTAAAGCTAGTGAGTAAACCACAATTAATATATAGTAATAAAGAAATCCGAGATCATCATAATATGCTGCGCAATCTTACATGCATAGCTATTTCATATCATTCTCGACCATGACACCTTGAACACACATTGAACACATTGAACACACATTGAACACCATCATTGTATAGCAACTTGTAATCATTTGTCATGAGGAACCAACTCATGTTATTAATTAAAGATAGCCTTTTTAACAACCGTCACGTAACCGTCTCGATATAAGTTATCAATAATTAGTTTAGCAACTTAGGGACATAGAAACTTGTATCATCGTATAACAACTTGTAACATAGTAACTTGTAACATTGAAATTGAATGGCCGGGTTTAAATCACCTGTTTTGAAATAAATGCAGGTGGGTTTGTCAAACCATTAGCGCTAACATTGTACCGGTGGGATTACTAAGTAACAATACTACTTTAAACTACCACATAAGGATTGCATCTTGCCGCGAACAAGACTAACACATTTAATGATCTCATTTGAAAATAGTAACAAAGAAACGAAAACTGAAAACGTTGTATAGTAATTGAACATATTTCAGCCCCAAAATGTAAAAGTAAAAAGGGGAGTGAATTTACTCACCTTGAAAAGTAAATACAATCGAACCGTTAGAAACGCAGCTAAAAAGAACCGAGGGTTGCCCAGATATTAGTATCACCTAATTAATTGGGAAAACCCTATCTTAGAAACGAAAACAATAGTAATAAGAATCAAAAACCCGAGACCTAGGGTTTTGGATTTGAGATTTAGGGTTTTGAAAAAGAATTGGGAATTAAGGTTTTAAAATACGAAATGAAAATTTATACGAAACATTATTGAATATTTTGTATTGAAAATATTTTAGAAAGATCCATATTTTGTTTTCTACTTATAAACACCACTTTTATTTATATATATGTATTTGAACTTGTAAGTTTTTAAATCCTTAATATAAAATTTATTATTTAAGTTATTAGAAAAGGTTATTTAATGTTTAAAATATGTAAAATATGTTAATTAGAGAAAACAGGAGCAGTGGGACTCGAACCCGGATCACCACGTCCACAAACTAACATTTAACCACTGCACCAGTTTCAGTTTTTGTTAAATAACTTGATTTTAAATTCTTTTAACCTTTTATAACTAACAACACCCATTTTCAACATAAACCCTAGCTCCAAGAACCATTAAATTCGTGTTCAATCTGATAATCAATCCCAAATCAAACATAGGGCTTTTAATCCCCATGATCTCACGATCATTTTGATATAAAGAACTTACAGGTTGATGATGATTTGGTATAGATTCGAATAGGAACGAGAAGTCGACGGTTTGATCGATCTTTAGTGGATCTGGAGCAGAAATAAGAAGGAATTGATGATTTAGAAAGGTATAGATGATCGATAGGATTAAAATGAATATAGGATTTACCAGTTTTGCTGCTCGGAAAAATCAAGTACGATGAAGTCGCCGGAATTTAGTTTTTGGTCGGTTGATTTGTGAATTTGCAGAGAGAATTAAAGTTGTTTTGATGCTATGGAAATGTTAGTCGACTGATTAAGGGTGCTTTGGAATAGTTAATTCGTCAATTACGGGTTAATTACGGTAACGGCGATTTACCCATTTACAATCACTATCAATTTGTGTTACAAATCGCTGAAAACGCGTTGTTGAAGCTCGAAAAGTTGGTAACAACAATTTAGGAAGGTTCCAATTAATTGAAAAGGGTCAAAAACGCGTAATTAAGGTCGCCGGAGTTGACGATTTGGCCGGAAATTGCTTGCCGGCGCCGGCTGCCGGATTCACGGGTTATGGGGGGTTTTGGGCTGGGTTAAAAAGAATCTTACACATTCAGCCCCTGTGGTTTTGAGTTTGTTTAATTTAGTTAATTAACTTTTAATTCAAGTTTCAAGATTTACATTTTTGACTCAAAGTTAGTTTACGAAATTATATTAGCTAACTAACTTTAACCGAGTTGAGACGTAATGTTTATATAAATAACGTTTTTATATTGTTGGTTCGTTTATGACGTTAAAGGAAAATATTTATATTTAGAAACGTTTTTGTTTAACAATTTTTATAAAATCCTTTTTGTAAAATATATTTTGAGATATATTATAATAAAATGTAATTATTTAATACATATAAATATTTTGCGACATATATACGATCGATTGGTATTAAAAACGGGAATTAAATTAACGTTCATTGATATTTATTTACTTATATTTCATATCGACGCGTTACTTTTAACGAAAATAAATACGAATCCAATTTAAAAGATAAATACTTCGGGTTCGAGTCGGGTATTCGGGTGCGAGTTTGGGGCAGATGTCACAGTCTCCCCTCCTTATAAAAATTTCGTCTCGAAATTTTCTCAAACCGAAGCAGAAGATGAAGCAGATGCGATAGGTAAAGTTATATGAATAGGATACTTAGAATAACACGAAAATTCACAGCTCGAAACAACGCTTCATTTGACAGTATGACATAAGCATTTATATAGATAAGAAGTATTAGGGGCGTATCCACCCTGCTCTTGTCATACCACATTTGTCGCATTGCCTTCAACACATAACAAAACTTACTATGGTTCTCATGCACCAACTTTCATAATTCAGTGTGCACCCGTAATTACTTTAGTTTTTGCATGGATCCCACAGTTCATTCAATCACGTGCGAGTCAAAAGTACATAGTTTTTTTTTATTTATTTTATTTTTTTTCAAGTTAAGATAATGTTACACATAGGTTCCAAAATCATATTCGATAGCATTTTGCTTCTTGTGAAGTATAGTTTAAGATGATACGTAATTTGATGTGTTCGAGAGGATTGGGTTTATTAGGTAGTCATTACCCCATACAAATAGTTTTGTTCATAGATACAAATAGTCAAGTTCGAGTACCAAAATTGTAACAACATAAGTTTTTGAAAACCAACTTCATGTGTGAGATGTAGAGGTCATTTGATATTAAGTTCTTAAGTATTAATTGATGGCTTATTAGGATTATAGAAAAATTAGTTTCATGAATATCTGGTAATGTGATCATTCCAATTTATGTTTCGGTTGTACTCGATTTCTATTGGTTTTGACTTTTTAAAAAAACATTTGGGTTTATATAACAAAGCTCTTAGGTAAACCAGTGCGTTGATTATGATGGTAAACAATGTAATAAAAGGTTATATTATTTTCTCTATAATGTGGTTTTAAAAGAAAACTACATAGTTAATAAATGTATAAAAAGTTGAAGGTTTTAAATCTTTATCATAATTAAGGGGATTGATTTGAAAATACATAAACGACACATTCTAAGTTTTAAGTACCCGGTAACAGAAAACATATAACATGGTGCTTGTGGCGAGTCTTTGTATCATAATTGAGAAGATGTGATAATGTTGTGTAATCATTAAAATAACCGATCACTTTTTAAAGAAATCATTTACCATAACTTTTTTTTATTTATTAGAAGATAAGAAATTTTTTTTTTCTTAATATAATTAACTATCGGTTGGTAGTTTACAAAAAGAGCCGTTGATAAAACATAGTATTTTAGGTACAACATTTACACTTAAAACATGTTGGGTTTGAATGAGATTATAGAAACGAGATGTATAGAATTTCATTAGTGATCATACAATTGAAATGTTTTAATTCATTGAGTTTAGGAATAGATATATAGTGAGTTTACGTTAAGTTTTGGAAAACGAATTTATGAACAACATCATTTAATGGAGGATTAGAAGTTGGATTAGAATCTTATGATTAGATGAGTAGTTTAGACAACATTTGAGTATTTGAAATCAAGTTGAGATACTTTGGAGGTAAACGTCCGATTCGTAAGTCAAACGAATGCATTGACATGTCAAAATAATAAATCTGCTACGAGATTTCAAGAATCATGAATTAAGTCTTTAATTTGGGATTCGATAGTTGAATTGAGATACGAACCTTAGATTTGGTATTTGTATTGAAGTTTTGATAATTTGATTGAGGTTAGTCAAATATCTTAGTTTTGATTTGGGGTCGTAGTGGTATTAGCGAGTCGTTAACGTCTTGTTGCCATTCCACAAGATAAGATAGAAAAAGAATTGAACGAGACATAAGAAAATTTTGGATAACATAAGCTGTAATGGAATTTTGGATTGAATAGAAAATGATAGTTGTACTTTTAATTTCATAGAAATTTTTTTTTCGAATCCATAACATAGTAATCACTTGGAAATCATTGAAATGAAACTAAGCAAACTTGGAATAACATTTGAAGTAATATAGAAACCATTGAAATAACTTGAAATCATAGAAAATGTAAATCATAGATTCCATAAATAAATAGAATTTGAAGACTTAGGAATGTGTCTTGGTTTTGGACACTTAAGACTTATCAAAGTGTTAAGTTCGTTTTTCAACGTATTCGAGAAGGCGTGCTTTAGCCTATAGGTTCACACTCATCTCGAACATCCCCAGGTAAGCATACAGGTCTCTTTAAGAGATTTATACGAAATGCTTTGCCTTAGACAGGGTGTCCGTGATACAGGCGTTCCCCCTTGCAGATTGCACACGTTCTCACGTTTCAAACTCACTTAAGACGATGACGAGATTCCACAAAGAGAAGATCCTAATCACACAGACAAGTCTCTTGTAGCTCCTTCGCAAAATCGGATAAGAAATGAGATAAGAAAAGCATAGAAAGGTTCGTAGGAGAAAAACAAATAAGACTAAAAGAATTTCTAAGTACAAGTATTTGAACTAAGGACACTTAGGTTATAGTCTAGGTCGGTGTGTTTCTAATACCCTATCCTAGTTCCCTATAACCATGTCTCTGATACCAAACTGTGACACCCCGCCCGGCGGCGGAAACACCGGGCTGTCATTGGAATTGGATATCAATAGTACAAAGCACATGGCACACTAAAAGCATATTTTAATATCATTAAAGCAATAGTGTCGTGACATAAATGAAGCAATAAACAGTCTTAAAACCAAAGTGAAAGACGACAATTTAAAATGTCTAATTCTCATTTTTATTCTAGGTCCAAAAGCATCCTAAATGTCTTGAAGGTAATAAACGCTCAAACACCACCTGAAATATGTAAAACTAAAGTTAGCTAATTAAAGCTAGTGAGTAAACCACAATTAATATATAGTAATAAAGAAATCCGAGATCATCATAATATGCTGCGCAATCTTACATGCATAGCTATTTCATATCATTCTCGACCATGACACCTTGAACACACATTGAACACATTGAACACACATTGAACACCATCATTGTATAGCAACTTGTAATCATTTGTCATGAGGAACCAACTCATGTTATTAATTAAAGATAACCTTTTTAACAACCGTCACGTAACCGTCTCGATATAAGTTACCAATAATTAGTTTAGCAACTTAGGGACATAGCAACTTGTATCATCGTATAGCAACTTGTAACATAGTAACTTGTAACATTGAAATTGAATGGTCGGGTTTAAATCACCTGTTTTGAAATAAATGCAGGTGGGTTTGTCAAACCATTAGCGCTAACATTGTACCGATGGGATTACTAAGTAACATTACTACTTTAAACTACCACATAAGGATTGCATCTTGCCGCGAACAAGACTAACACATTTAATGATCTCATTTGAAAATACTAACAAAGAAACGAAAACTGAAAACGTTGTATAGTAATTGAACATATTTCAGCCCCAAAATGTAAAAGTAAAAAGGGGAGTGAATTTACTTACCTTGAAAAGTAAATACAATCGTACCGTTAGAAACGCAGCTAAAAAGAACCGAGGGTTGCCCAGATATTAGTATCACCTAATTAATTGGGAAAACCCTATCTTAGAAACGAAAACAATAGTAATAAGAATAAAAAACCCGAGACCTAGGGTTTTGGATTTGGGATTTAGGGTTTTGAAAACGAATTGGGAATTAAGGTTTTAAAATACGAAATGAAAATTTTTACGAAACATTATTGAATATTTTGTATTGAAAATATTTTAGAAAGATCCATATTTTGTTTTCTACTTATAAACACCATTTTTATTTATATATATGTATTTGAACTTGTAAGTTTTTAAATCCTTAATATAAAATTTAGTATTTAAGTTATTAGAAAAGGTTATTTAATGTTTAAAATATGTAAAATATGTTAATTAGAGAAAACAGGAGCAGTGGGACTCTAACTCGGATCACCATGTCCACAAACTAACATCTAAACCACTGCACCAGTTTCAGTTTTTGTTAAATAACTTGATTTTAAATTCTTTTAACCTTTTATAACTAACAACACCCATTTTCAACATAAACCCTAGATCCAAGAACCATTAAATTCGTGTTCAATCTGATAATCAATCCCAAATCAAACATAGGGCTTTTAATCCCCATGATCTCACGATCATTTTGATATAAAGAACTTACAGGTTGATGATGATTTGGTATAGATTCGAATAGGAACGAGAAGTCGACGGTTTGATCGATCTTTAGTGGATCTGGAGCAGAAATAAGAAGGAATTGATGATTTAGAAAGGTATAGATGATCGATAGGATTAAAATGAATATAGGATTTACCAGTTTTGCTGCTCGGAAAAATCAAGTACGATGAAGTCGCCGGAATTTAGTTTTTGGTCTGTTGATTTGTGAATTTGCAGAGAGAATTAAAGTTGTTTTGATGCTATGGAAATGTTAGTCGACTGATTAAGGGTGCTTTGGAATAGTTAATTCGTCAATTACGGGTTAATTACGGTAACGACGATTTACCCATTTACAATCACTATCAATTTGTGATACAAATCGCTGAAAACGCGTTGTAGAAGCTCGAAAAGTTGGTAACAACAGTTTAGGAAGGTTCCAATTAATTGAAAAGGGTCAAAAACGCGTAATTAAGGTCGCCGGAGTCGACGATTTGGCCAGAAATTGCTTGCCGGCGCCGGCTGCCGGATTCACGGGTTATGGGTGTTTTGGGCTGGGTTAAAAAGAATCTTACACATTCAGCCCCTGTGGTTTTGAGTTTGTTTAATTTAGTTAATTAACTTTTAATTCAAGTTTCAAGATTTACATTTTTGACTCAAAGTTAGTTTACGAAATTATATTAGCTAACTAACTTTAACCGAGTTGAGACGTAATGTTTATATAAATAACATTTTTATATTTTTGGTTCGTTTATGACGTTAAAGGAAAATATTTATATTTAGAAACGTTTTTGTTTAACAATTTTTATAAAATCCTTTTTGTAAAATATATTTTGAGATATATTATAATAAAATGTAATTATTTAATACATATAAATATTTTGCGACATATATACGATCGATTGGTATTAAAGACGGGAATTAAATTAACGTTCATTGATATTTATTTACTTATATTTCATATCGACGCGTTACTTTTAACGAAAATAAATACGAATCCAATTTAAAAGATAAATACTTCGGGTTCGAGTCGGGTATTCGGGTGCGAGTTTGGGGCAGATGTCACAGAAGACCTGTCAACTCATGGTTTGTTGATAGTGGGTGTAGCCGGCATATGACAGGCAATCATACCTTGCTTCAAGATTTCAAGCAGAAAAATGGTACACATGTTGCATTTGGAGGAGATGCTGGTGGGAAAATCACTGGTGAAGGAACTGTGTCAAACGGGATTATTAGCTTTGATAATGTCAACTACTGTGCCCAGTTGAACTTTAACTTGCTAAGTGTATTTCAAATCTGTGACAAATCATAATCAACGTTATTTGATTATTCTTTCTGTTACATTCTCAAACCAGGTTTCAAGATTGCAAATGAGTGGGTTGTGGTTAAAGCTCCAAGAGATAGAGACGTGTACAAGCTTGATATGTCTCAGATTGATGCCGAAACCGAAACAACATGTCTCGTTGCGCATGCTTCAAATGATGAGAGTCAGCTATGGCATAGACGGTTGGGCCATTCAAACTTCAGAAACATCGCTAGTGACTAGATATCATGTTGTGGGAATACCATCAAAGAAGTTCTCAACAACTGATATCTGTCCAGCATGTTTGAAAGGAAAACAGCACCGAATGTCTTTTAAGTCCAACTAGGGAACTCCATTTCAAAACCTTTGCAGATGCTACATATGGACCTTTTTGTGACACCCCGCCCGGCGGCGGAAACACCGGGCTGTCATTGGAATTGGATATCCATAGTAAGCAAAGCACATGGTATTTATTTATTAAAGTCTAATAATGATATCCTAAGTTTTGGAACATGAGTCTTAATTGTAAACGACAAAAGTAATAAAAAACCGAAACAGTAAATGCAAAGTCTTTATTATTGGCAAAAGCAGCAAAACAATCATAAGCAACACCTGAAATATGTGAAAATAAAGTTAGCTATTTAAAGCTAGTGAGTAAACCACAGCTGATAAATAATAGTATAGAAAATCCGAGATCATCATAATATGCTGCGCAATCTTACATGCATAGCTATTTCATCATATTACTCAACCTTTGACCATAGAACACATAGAACACATGAACACACATTGAACACCATCATTGTATAGCAACTTGTAATCATTTGTCATGAGGAACCAACTCATGTTCCAATTAGTGATAACTGTCATTTAACCGTCATTTAACCGTCTCGATGTTATCAAAAATTGTCTTAGCATCGAAGGGAAATAGTAGCATAGCAACAAGTATCATAGTATAGTAACTAGTAACCATAGTATAGAATCGCCGGGTTTAAATCACCTATCGATGTTGTAAAGTGTAGGTGGGTTTGTCAGACCATTAGCGCTAACATTGTACCGGTGGAAATTACAAGTAATATACTACTTTAAACTACCACATAAGGATTGCATCTTGCTGCAGACAAGACTAACACATTTTATGATCTCTTTTGAAAACAAAATAGTGAATAGAAAACATTGTATAGTAATTGAACACATTTCAGCCCAAAAAAGTAAAAGTAAAAAGGGGAGTGATTTTAATCACCTTGAACCATGAGCTTGAAATAGATAATAAACCAACTAGATAGAAATCATGGGACGTCCAAATACTAGGATCACCTAAGTAAACGACAATCCTAACTTAGCAAACATATAGTATAGAAAACTATAACAGAAACCATAGGAATATAAGGTAATCTAGGATTCTAGGGTTCCAATTGCGATTCGGGGGTTTTTCGTTACACAATTAAGAATACATTACTTGTTTTAGACATATCGTCGAAAATGATAATAACAATAATTTTTGATAATGATCATAATTATAATATTGTCTTGTAAACGATAAGTAACTCGATAATATATTTATCCAACTAATTATTTGACGACGAGAATAGATTTATATACACTAAAATACCTTAAAATATTTGTAGCATTTTATAAACTGTTATTTAAAAGTCTTATACATAAGTCTATATTTATAAACTATTATTTGTAAAACTTTTACATATTTTAGGAGTGTTAAAAATATATTTTATAGTTTTTTTTATGGCATTTAAAAGTATATGTAGAAATCAAATTATAAAATTTGATTTATTCAAAATCATGGTTTTATATAACTAATAAGATTTCTGACATATTAGAATTTTTATATGTTATAGAAATTAGTTTTTAGGTTATGGTTATTAGTAGTAAGAAAATGGGTAAAATCTATATAAAACAAATAATGAAAAGAATATATGTGGCGCCTGATTTCGAACCCAGGCCACCACCTTCACAACATAAACCAATAACCAGGCGCGCTGCTCTAACCATGTTGTTTAGAATGGATTTCAAATGTTTTTGTCTTATAATTGTTTAACTACCCCAAGAACACAAAATCCTAAATCCTAAATCACTTCCAATTGATTCAACCAAAGGAAAATTTGATAGATGGCTTTTGATCAACACATAATGACGAGCATTTTATGGTATTACACTTACTTGTTGGATGATGAATTTGTTCGACTGAGGTGAAGAACAGGGGACGGCTGCAAGAGATTCAATATGGATGATTAAGGTTGATGGGGTTCAATTACTCTTCCAGATTTATTCCAAGTGATTAGTTGATTGAAAGCCAGTTTCCAATTTCAGAAAATAAACACAAACTGTTGATGGAATTTGGAGTTCAGGTTCGACAGAAAGAAGTAGAGGGGAAGATTTTGGGAGCGTTTTGATTCAATCGGATTAACAGGGAGTTTCAATGATCAATGGGAAGTGTTATGAATGAGTTAATTTGCGTTATTTAGATTTAGAAATGGGAGAATGCACTCGGTTTTGTGTTTTGATCCAAATTGCTGTGAATAATTGATATTTGCAGTAATTGAATGCCTATTGATTGGTGATTATGGTTCGAGTTCATTGTAGTAATAATTTACATACGTTAATTTGCTGTGATAAATACCGAAGTTGGTTTTTGATGATTGAGCTTACCAAACGATTTCTAAGACTGGTTCAACTAGCGATTTGGTATTTATTTGGAGTTTAGTTGATAGTCATTAATTCGAATCTTGCTTAGGAACGTTTTAACACGCTTGAATTGGGTTAAAATTGGTTCGAAAAAGGGTTTTGGATGTCGCCGGAGTCCGGCGAACTCGCCGGAAATAAAACTGCCGGAAACAAATGATAGTGCTAGATGCACCGAGCTTGGATCTAGATCTGAGATTGTTTGGTGATGTTGTTTGCAATCAGTGATGCGGAAACTCACTGATCACATAGTGATGCTTGAATGTTCATGAAGATCAATGCAAAGTATGATGAATATGATGATAATATGAATAGGAGAATTGTATTAGATCAATAGAGAGGTTACAAGGGATATGGAAATGAAATGTATGCAACTCACAATAACAAATGACCTAGGTGATGGTATTTATAGTCCATACCATTCACCTTACATTTCAACCTAACCACGTGCAGTTAAGCACAAACGCGCATTTAAGCACGAAACGATTACACAAATATTCTAAGACAAATACAAATTATGAACGTCTTCACCCGTGCTTGCTCGTGATGATGCTCGATATGATGCTCGATATCTTCACTCGCTTATATTTGGAAAGTGACATCTTCAAATAACCCCAACAGTACTCCCCCTAAGATGAAACTTTACAAATCCGACATATCAGCTTAAATCTTCATGTGGCGAGTATAGAGAGCAACTTAAAGTTTTGGTATGCATTATCTTCAAGAGGACCCAACAGTACTCCCCCTAAGATGATGCTATCAACACTCTGTCTTTCAACAAGCAATCTGCATCCTTCTCTCCCTTTTGAGTAACATCAGAGGCTATGGAAAGAAATAAGCAGAGAGTAGATTCCGGTGAATCTATATATCAGCAACGGGATCTTCTTCAACGGTTGAAGTAGAATGAGAAGACTTCTTTGACTTAGAATACTCCCCCTCAACTTTTTCTCTAGAGGTTAACGGGATCTGTGTATGAGATATTAAGAGGAGGATTCTTAACACTCAACAATCTGACTTGGAGATCTTTGGACTGGAATCAGGCTTGAACAGGAACATCTTCAAGTCGCGTGGAAGCTTGTTCTGCAATGGAAACTGTTCCTGCAACTCAAAGAAAAACATTAAAACTCAGGCAATAATGTGCATTTATCATCAATGTAAAGATTAAGTTCTCAATCGGATGAGATATTGCTTGATGAACAACTCCTACATCAATAACATATGTTAATCTGCCAACACAAAAGAAAAATAAAAAAGAAAATCTTTTTGTTCTTTTTGAATTTTTCAATATTTTTGATATATTTTTGGAATTTTTTCTTTACATTCTGAATCTTTAACCTGCAATGAGATCATACTAGCAATTTATCCAACACATGTTTTGCAGTTTTTGAGAATAGACATTTGAATTGTGAAGTAATTGAGTGATGAATTGTTGAACAAATCAATTAGCTCGAAGTGACACACTTACTTTTTCTATTCTTCATGATCAATTAGGTTGATTAGGAATAAGTTTTGAGTGACCCATACTTTGCACATTAGAAAGTTATACATCTCATCTAAATATCCTGAGAACAACTCAACACGTCAGGTCACTTACAATCATAAACAGTGTGGAATTTGGGTTCTATTTGGATTTGGTCCACTTTGGGACTTCTTTTGAATTCCTTTTTGGAATTTTTCTTTTTGCCTATGTTCCCCTTGGGAATCTTCTGAATTCCATTTTGGAATTTGTTTGGTGACGGTCCACATTTGGGACTCTTTTTGTTCCATTTTGGAATCTTTTGCTGCATCTTGAAGCTCAAAAGAGACTTCGTGTGAGACTTCAGGTCTGTGGGTACCACAACAAAGAAGCTCACGATGCGGTTCATCACACTGAATAGATTGCATCATTACCCGATGTATATCGTTGCGTCACAAGATATCTATTTGATTTGTATAAACATTTCACATGCACTAAGACGTTTCATCCACAAAAACTCATTAGAATTTAGTTAAATCATCAAAGAATATACTTGTTCAGTATAATTGTCTGAGCCGTCTCGCACATCAATTTTCACGCTTCAGTCTTTATTGTTTAAAAATGATGTGTCGAATAACTCTAGTGTATCTATCATTTCTCATGTACGTGCAAGTAGATTCAACATATTTCTTCTCTTTTTTTTTTTAATAATGATTTCTCCCCCTAAACTTTTAAATTTCTAAGAAAATTGAAAGTTTAATGAAAAGAAAATGGCAGATATGTTATCAACGTATGAAGAGTGCATGCAATGTACTTAATCTAAACAGACGAAATGAAACATCGGTTGTTTCTTGCACTGCCATCATTGTTTGATTTTTGAAAATGTTTTTTTTTTAAAAAAATTCCTTCAATGATTCCTTTTTGTTTCCAACTCCATTGGGTGTCAGTTGCATCAAAAGCATCATGAACAAGATTCGGTATCTTGTCATGATAAGGGATCAGCCACGGTCTTCTTTTCTTTGTTTGACCGGCCTCCATAACTGTCCCTAACACACTAACAAATCAGTTAGAGGTAATGACCCAAACCATTTCGGTTTTGGATCGTCCAAATTCATCAACATAAGAGATATTCTCATAAGTGCACGGAATACCTTCAGGTGGTGGTTCTGATGATACAATATAATTTGTATCTTCATCTTCTTTCATGGATTGTTTGTCAAAAGAGTAATTATAGTCATTTTCAAACAGATTATGATTTTCTTTTAAAAACAGGTTTTGTTGACTATATTTCTTATTCAAAGATTGATTCACTATTGGAATCATTTTATCATTTAAATCATGATTTCTCTTTTTGTTTTTGACAAACTTTGGTGTCCATGAATCATTGACATGTTGATTTTCATCAAACGAATGTCTATGATTAGATCTTTTAAAGTTAGAAAAATACCTGGAAGGGTATGCACATGATGAACTTCTTTGGACTGACCTTCTCGGCTTGTAGTAGCACTCGGATGTGTTATGATTGACCATGTCACAAATAGAGCAATACTTGTTGTAGTAACATTCCATTGTGTCGTGGTTGTACATCTGACAGTTGGTGCAGTACTTGCTGTAGTAGCATTCCGTTGTCGTGTGATTGTACATTTCACATATCTCGCAGTACTTCTGATGAGCCTTGAAGAGAGACTTCTTTCTTTGCTTTTGAGAAGTCTTTGCAGTTGAAGCTTTGACCTCTGAATCTTGTTGAAGCTTGCTTGAAGAAGCTGGAGTCTTGAACTTGTCACCTTTTGACCCAAATGGAAAGACACCTTGACTGTAGATACAATCTGAGATATGATGAGTTTCAGAGTCACAGATTAAACAGTAGACATCACTGTTTGAATCACTCGGGGATTCGGAATCTTGAGACTTTGGAGTTGAAGAAAACTGTGGTGTAGAATCAGATGAAATAGCCTTTGTCTTGTTCTTCTTGGCTTTGCTCTTCTTTCTTCTAACCTTCTTCTTCTTCTTCGACTGAAACTCTTGTGTCTTTTCTTCTTCTTCTTGAGAAGATAGTGATCCAACAATTCCCGTTGGCACTAATCTCTTATCTTTCTTTTCAACAGACTTCTCTTTTTCGACTTCTTCTTTGATAAGCACAAGATCAGATTGTGATCTGTTCAGTTTGTCAGTAAGCTCCATGAGTTGAACATTTAGATTATGCTTTTCGATAAGCATTGAATCAACATTCTGTGTAAGAGATTTGAATCTATCTTCACACAGTTTGTGATCTTCTTGAAGACTTTTGAATTTCTCTTGTTCTTCTTGAAGCTTGGTTTTCAGACTGTTGTTCTCTGAATTAAACATCTCAGACAATTTCTTCAACTTTAGAATCTCTTCTTGCAAATCTTTGATCACACTGGATGAGTGTGCATTTGATTTTGCAGCTTCATTCTTGACATTCATTGCTTCTCTTTCACTTTTTTTGAGTGACTCTTCGAGAGATGTGATTCTTTGATCAGATATTTCGTGTTGTTCTTTCAGATTCTTGTGCATTTGCTCTTCCTTCTTGAGTTTATCACAAATCTTGAAAGAGTATATTCTGTAGTGTTCAACTTGTTGAAAACATTCTTTGGTGCACATCTTTTCTCTGACTTCAATTGGCATTTCAACATAAGAACTGTTCTCATCTTTCTTGATTTCCTTTTCAGACATCAATTTCTCCATTTCTGATTTCAATTGAGCAATTGTCTCATCTTGCTTTGCAATGGTTTCTGACAAGTTGCTAATTTCTTTATCTTTCTTTTCAATCTCTTGAATGGAAACAACATCATTGTTTTCACTCCAATCATATTCTTCTTCTTCATCATGATTTTCATGAGAATCTGCTTGACTCACAAGAACAAGTTTTGTGTGTGCATGAAAGTCTCTTCTCTTTTGATCACAAGCTTTGGCAACTTGAAGATAAGTTGTTTCAAACATGTGATTGAATTCTGTAATAAATTCATTGATATCTTCTCTTTTATTTTCTTCTCGGATCACGGTAAACATGCGCGTTGACATTTTTTTTTTTTTTTTATAGACGGGTCACTGTTGGGACGGGTAACTGTTTGGACGGGTCAACAAGTTGGGACGGCTGAACAGTGCTTCACCCGGCTGAACAATGCTTCACCCAGCTGATCAGTGCTTCACCCGGCTGAACAGTGCTTCACCCGGCTGAACAGTGTTTCACCCGGCTGAACAGTGTTTTTCTTCTTCTTCACCCGGCTGAACAGTGTTTTTCTTCTTCTTCACCCGGCTGAACAGTGTTTTTCTTCTTCTTCACCCGGCTGAACAGTGTTCACACGGCTGAACAGTGTTTTTCACTTCTTCACACGGCTGAATAGTATCTTCACCCGGCTGAACAGTATCAAACTTCACCCGACTAACACTTGACACAGCTGAATAGTGTATCACCCGGCTGAAAACTTCTTCAAATCTTCATATCAGATTGACTTTTCAAAGTCAAAATTGTGATGAACACAAGATCAATTCTTCAATTTTTGATGTTTTTGTTCAATTCAACACTTGTATTAGCTGAGGAATGATGTTTCTAACAATCCTTCAAAGTTTTTCTACCTTGAATCAGGCTAAATCTCATTCAGATCCGGATTTTTGATGAAGAACACAATAAGTGGGTTTTGACAAAATTGACAAAATATGGATTGAAATCAACAAATCAGTGATGTTTGATCATGAACGAAGCTTAGGATAAGGATTTCTAACATATCTCAATCAACAATTTCTCAATATCAACAACAAATTCCGGATTTCAAATTTGAGAAGTGAAATGACGAACATGAACAATTTCTTCAAAAACACAGTCAAATCTTCACCAATTGATCTCAAACTTTGCAGTTCTTTACACAAACATGAATCAAAGCTAATGGTAGCTAAAATTCCATCAATAACAACAACAATCAGAGATCACCCAACAGCTCTGATACCAATTGATAGTGCTAGATGCACCGAGCTTGGATCTAGATCTGAGATTGTTTGGTGATGTTGTTTGCAATCAGTGATGCGGAAACTCACTGATCACGTAGTGATGCTTGAATGTTCATGAAGATCAATGCAAAGTATGATGAAGATGATGATAATATGAATAGGAGAATTGTATTAGATCAATAGAGAGGTTACAAGGGATATGGAAATGAAATGTATGCAACTCACAATAACAAATGACCTAGGTGATGGTATTTATAGTCCATACCATTCACCTTACATTTCAACCTAACCACGTGCAGTTAAGCACAAACGCGCATTTAAACACGAAACAATTACACAAATATTCTAAGACAAATACAAATTATGAACGTCTTCACCCGTGCTTGCTCGTGATGATGCTCGATATCTTCACTCGCTTATATTTGGAAAGTGACATCTTCAAATAACCCCAACAGTACTCCCCCTAAGATGACACTTTACAAATCCGACATATCAGCTTAAATCTTCATGTGGCGAGTATAGAGAGCAACTTAAAGTTTTGGTATGCATTATCTTCAAGAGGACCCAACAACAAAAGAT
Source organism: Tagetes erecta (assembly GCA_030867185.1). Classification (NCBI taxonomy): domain Eukaryota; kingdom Viridiplantae; phylum Streptophyta; class Magnoliopsida; order Asterales; family Asteraceae; genus Tagetes; species Tagetes erecta. The sequence continues at coordinate 17,338,365 of CM061497.1, read as the reverse complement.
GAAACAGGGTGGGGCTGGTTTGGGTTAAAATTTTACATTTCAGCCCCTTGAATTTGAAATGTTTTTCCAATTTGAATTAAAACTTTAATATAAGTTTTAAAATTTACAGTTTTCACTCAAAGTTAAATAAAACTTAAATTTAACTAACTTACTTAATCGCGTTAACTTGCAGCTTTTATATAGTTGACGTTTTTTATATTTTTTTACGTTGTTTTTATTCTAAATGATCGTTTGTGGACTCAATAGCAATAATCTTGATAATATTAATAAAAAAATCCTTTTTATAAATTATAAATTTCTATATTTTGGGATAAATCATTATAAAGGATAATTAAATGAGTAAATTTAAATAATAACTCATGCTTAAGAAATTCAATCGCTTTTATTGATAACAAGAAAACATAGAAGTCCGAAATATTTGTATATATTAATAAGCGGTACGTTACAACTTCGAGAGAATATAAATACGAATAAATATAAGATAGACGAATTCGGGTTCGATTCAGGCATTCGAATTCGGGTTTGGGGCAGATGTCACACTTTTCGGACCAACAAATGTTCAAAGCATTGGGAAGAAATCATATTGTTTTGTCATCATTGATGATTTTACAAGATTTTCTTGGGTTTATTTCTTGCATGTTAAATCTAGTACTGCTGAGTTGTTAAAAGAATTTATTGTCAAAATTGAAAATCTTTTGGAATTAAAAGTAATAATTTTGAGAAGTGATGATGGAACCGAGCTTAAAAATGCTAATGTGGACTCGTTTTGCGCAGATGAAGGAATTGCTAGACAATTTAGTGCTACACGAACTCCTCAACAGAATGGAGTTGCCGAACGGAAAAATCGGACGCTAATTGAAGCTGCAAGATCCATGATAGCAGATGCCAAAATCCCTATCACATTCTGGGACGAAGCTATTGCTACTGCTTGTTTTGTGCAAAACAGGACTCTGTTGGTTTAGGATAAACATAAAACTCCTTACGAGTTATTATATGGAAGGAAGCCAAATATTTCATACTTAAAAGCATTTGGTTGTCCGGTTATGATTCTGGATCAAAGTGATCATCTTGGAAAATTTGAGTCAAAATCTGACGATGGTTACTTTCTTGGATACTCATCTGTTTCAAAAGCCTATCGTGATTATAACAGAAAAACTAATGTAGTCCTTGAAACTATCAATGTGAAGTTTTTAGAAAATTCCTTTCCGTCAATGGCTCATTGTCCCTAATGGTTATTTGATTTAGATTCGTTATCCAAATCATTCAACTCTAACTTGTTTGATTTTTCAGGAAAATCGAAGAAGGATCCAGGAGATTTAGGATCCTTCAGTGATGATTCAGACAATGACAATGATAATGATCTCAATTCTGAGTATCCGTTCATGTCTTTTCATGATCCTAATGTTGAATCCTCCACTCAAGCACAAGGTCCATCTTTTTCTCAAGATAATCAGGAACCGAACAATCAAGATGATGTTCAGAATCAACAAAATTCTCCTAATGATGGTGGATCCGTTCATAATCAATCATCATTTGATCCGAATGATGAAGCTCCAGAATCGTTCGATTACTTCATTAATTCACCGGATCAAGTTCCTAGTTTCACTCCGCATTCTTCTACAATCTTACAAGATCTTCAAAATCTGAATCAGTCTAATGTGGAGTCCCAAATACAAGGTGAAGAAATTCCTACTCACCGTGTTCATAGGAATCATCCTATCTCTCAGATTATAGGTCCGTTGAATTAAAGAACTATGAGAAGTCAGACGGAACTGCAAACGTTTGTCTTTATTCATGTTTTCTTTCTCAAGTGGTACCAAAGAACATTTCGATAGAAGCCATGCAAGAGGAGTTTGTTCAGTTTAGAAAGCAAGAAGTATGGAGATTAGTGGACTTACCTGAAGGAGAAAATGCAACTGGTACAAGATGGTTGTACAAGAACAAGCCAGATGAACATGGCATTGTGGTCAGAAATAAAGCCAGACTAGTTGCACAAGGTTACACTCAAGAAGAAGGCATTGACTATGAAGAAGTGTTCACTCGGTCGCTCGACTAGAGGCAATACGTCTCTTTTTAGCATATGCATCCTTTATGAAGTTTAAGGTGTATCAAATGGATATTAAAGGCGCATTTTTGTATGGACAAATTACCGATGATGTGTACGTCAGACAACCTCTAGGATTCGAAGACCCTGAGTATCCACATCGTGTATACAAACTGAGTAAAGCTCTATATGGTCTACATCAAGCTCCAAGAATTTGGTACGAGACGTTATCTACACATTTGCTGGAACTTGGCTTTTCAAGAGGTCAGATTGATCCAACTTTATTCATGAAGAGGGATAATGAAGATCTTTTGTGTGTTCAAGTATATGTAGAGGATATTATGAAAGCTAGATTTCAGATGAGTTCGATGGGGGAGATTAATTTCTTTCTCGGATTGCAAGTTAAACAGTCAGCAGACGGAATTTTTATCAACCAGTCAAAGTTCGTGGACCAATTGTTGAATAAAATCAAGATGGAAGATTGTCAGACTATGCGTACTCCATCTGATGTGAACTGCAAAATCCAACCTGATCCTAAAGGCGAATCTGTTGATCAAACACTTTACAGATCCATGATCGGTTCTCTGATGTATCTTACTACTTCAAGACCGGACATCATGTACGTTGTATGTGTCTGCGCCAGATATCAGTCAGAGCCTAAAGAGTTGCACCTAATTGCTATCAAACGTATATTCAGATATCTCAAAGGGAAACCTAATCTCGGGTTATGGTATCCTTATGAATGAAATTTTGAATTATATAGTTATTCTGATAGTGATTTTGGTGGTTATGCTCTTGACAGGAAATCAACCATAGGTGGATGTCAGTTTCTGGGTCCTTGCCTAGTCTCTTGGCAATGCAAAAAGCAGACCAATGTTTTCGTATCCACTGCTGAAGCAGAGTACATTGTTGCATCTGCGGGATGTTCTCAAGTTTTGTGGTTACAAAATCAGTTGCTTGACTACGGGTTTAATTTTCTCAAAACTCCCATTTATATAGACAATACTGCTGCTATGTTCATTACTACTAATCTTGTTCAACACTCAAAAACAAAATATATCGAAATTCGATATCATTTTCTCAGAGACAACTCTGAAAAAGGTTTAATAATTTTGATTAAAGTTCATACCGACAAACAACTGGCAGATCTTTTCACAAAACCATTCTTGTCAGGACGGTTTGAGTTTTTAATTCAATCTATTGGGTTAATCAACCATGATTGAATCTATTTTTTTATGAAAGCAAAACAGAAAATCAGAAAATATAAAATGCAAAATATAATAAGTTGTTGTCATCTATTGATTCCTATGTTATTTTGTTCTTGCATTGTGTGTGTGCATTAAAAAGAAATAGAAAAGAAAATGAAAAATCATTTCATAAGAATCTATATTGCAATACGTGAGAAATGATAGGTACGCTAGAGATTATCTGTTACATCATTTTTAATAATAAAGACTGATAAGTGTAACTTGATGTGCTAGACAGCTCAGGCAATTAGACTGAACAAGTAAGTTTCATTGCTGACAAACCTAAAACTTAATGATCTTTTTGTTAAGATTCCATTGTCATACATGTCTAAATATATATCTTTTGATGAACTTTTTGTGATGTCATTTGAACATAATCGGGTAACGATGTAATCTTATTCAGTGTGATGAACCGCATCTGTGAGCTTCTCTGTTGTGGTATCCACAGACCTGAAGTCTTACATTAAGTCTCTTCGAGCTTCAAGTTGCAGCAAAAGATTCCAAAATGGAACAAAAAGAGTCCAAATGTGGACCGTCACCTAGAATTCCAAAATGGAATTCAGAAGATTCCGAAGGGGAACAATAGGCAAAAAGAAAATTCCAAAAATGGAATTCAAAAGAAGTCCCAAATTGGACCAAATCCAAATAGAACCCAAATTCCACACTGTTTATGATTGTCAGTGACCAGGTTTTGTGAATAAATGCATTCTGGTTGTTGTTGATAAGGAAATATATTGTCATATGTATACATGTGGGTCACATAAGTCATTCTAATCGAACATTAATCTCATCATGATACTGAAAAAGTAAGTGTGCCAACTCGAGCTTATTGGTATGTTTTCATATCATCACTTAATCGAACACAAGTCAAATGTTTATTCAAAACTTGCAAAACATGTTCAGATGATGTATGGTATGATCTCACTGCGATATATTGATTCACTGCATTGCATATGTCTTTAGTTTAATGTGTGTGCTTTGTGTGTGCAGACATATGGATTCATTGATGACACAATGACTTTCTTTTTAAACTTCAAATTTCAAGAAATTTCAAGTTTAGGGGGATAAATAAGTCGAAAAGTATTTTATTTCGAAAAACAAAAGAAAAAGTGCAAAATATATCAAGAAATAAGTTGGAAAACAATTTTCATGAAAAGAAAAGGAAAAATTGCAAAAACTCATGTGTTGAAAAGAAAAGGAAAACAATTTTCACAAGACTTCGGATCAAGTGTCTAATGCAAACAAATGTGTTGTTTATGAAAAAATCTAAATCCGAAGTCTTGTGATTATTTTTTTAATGAAAATGCTTCGGGATATAGAAATATTGGTAGTGCAAAATGTTTGAAAAATAACAGTTTTTGGCAATTAATGAAAAATGGAATATTAAATTTTTGGTGAAAATTTTAATGAGGAAATTAAATGGAATTAATTTTGTTGCCCTAATTCATGATTGAAATTAATTACACAAACCCTAATTAAGGATGTCATGCCTAATTAATTTGTCAAGAATGATTGCAGGTGCAATAAATGAAGTTGAAAAAGTCAACAGTCGAAGTAAAAGAAAAATGGCTAAGTGTTGAAGAAAATCTGTTACTGTGTAGCCGCATGAAGTTCTAACTAGTCGGGTGATGATGTTTTTAACTAGCTGGGTGAAGAATTTTGAAGCTACTATGTAGTCGGGTGACAAAGTTTGAAGCTACTATGCAGCCGGGTGAAGTGTAAAACAAGTCACGGTGTAGTCGTTTCAAGACTTTGTGCTTAACATGATTGACGCGTCTCAACAGTGACACGTCTCAACTGTGTTCTATCGTCTAAAGGATTTGTGAAATATTGTGATTCAAGTCTTGACACGTCCCAATAATGTCTGACCCGTCTCAACAGTACCTCACACGACTAAGTTTTTTGACCCATCTCATGTTTAAGAATGATGAACATGTGCTTACAAATGTTGACACGTCTCAACAGTGGTTGACACGTCCCAACAGTTGTGACCCGTCTAAGCTAATTTCATGAAATATTAACAACTCTAACACTATGACCCGTCTAAACAGTGTTGACACGGCCAAACAGTGTCTCAGCCGTCTCAACAGTGCCTGATCCGTCTAGTTGTTTTTGTGTGTTAATGTCTTTGTTCATCACTTGACCCGTCCAACAGTACATGACACGGCTAAACAGTACATGACCCGTCCAAGTATTTATGTATTTTTGACCCGTCTGAAAAATGTTGACCCGAAGTTTGACCTAATTTTTCAGCCGTTGCAAAAAAATATAAATACCCACTCCTTCACAAACACTTATCATTTTTCACTAACACTTTCGAGCAAAACACCCTGTTCTCAAATCGTCATTCATATCATATTCAATCAAGAATTCTGTAACAAGGTTTGGAGATTGAATAAGGTATAATCATCATGATCAAACACCATCGACAACATCAAACATCATTTTCGACCTTAAAATCCAAAGATTGATGATGAACAGTAAAAACCAACCCTGAATCGACACTTTGATTTTTAGTGTAAAAACTGAAATAGATTGTTAAATAGGTGCAAATGAACTGTTAATCATCAATTTCCATCCATTGATCAACATTAAAACATATAAAATCACCTGATTTCAAAGAAAAGTTTAAAAATGACCGAAACCGCCATTGATGTGCATCAAACCAAGTTCATGATCTTGATCGAAATGATATAAAAACATGATTTCAAATGATCAACTAATGCTAAAATGTTTTGTTTGCATATTATTAAAACTACATCATTCATCAACAACAAGTTTTGATCACTTATCTTGATGATATCTAACACATATGTCTTTGTTTTCAGATGAATATCCTCAAATATGAACCAAAGCACAATATTGTGGCTTTGTTGGATGATTCTATACCAGAAGCAGATGGAAATCAAGAAATGATCCGTTTTCTCAGAAGAACCAAGTATGTATATGCAATGTGTGACACCCCGCCCGGCGGCGGAAACATCGGGCAAGTCAAGTGGATTGGTCATCAATAGTACAAAGTGCATGGCACACTAAAAGCATATTTTACTATCATTAAAGCAATAATATCGTGAAATAAATGAAGTAATAAATAGCCTTAAAACAGAAATACAAGTCGACAATTTAAAGTGTCTAATTCCCTTTTATTCAAGGTCCAAAAACATCCTAAATGTCTCAAAGCTTAAACGTCTCAAACTCCACCTGAAATACGTGTAAAATAAGTTAGCTAAAGAATTAGCTAGTGAGTAAAAACACAATTGATAATACATAATATGAAATCCGAGATCATTATAAATATGTTTCGCAATCTTATGTGTATAGCAATATCATCATATATCTCAACCATGACCATAGAATCACATAGAAACAAGAATGTATAGACCCCGAGGGTAACTTTTAGCAACAAGTCATGAGGAACCACTCATGTTACAAATACTGATAACTATCGTTTAACCGTCATTTAACCTTCTCAATATATATAAGTTATCAATAAATGTTTAAGCATCTAGGGAACATAGCAACGTAGCAACAAGCATCACAGATAGTAACTAGTAACCAACACATAGAATCGAACATAGAATCGCCGGGTTAAAATCACCTATCAGGCCATTAGTGTAGGTGGGCTTGTCAAGCCATTAGCGCTAACATCGTACCTGTGGAAATTACAAGAATATATAAGTACTATTGACTATCACATAATTTTGCATCCTGTCGCGAGTCAAGACTAACACATTTAATGATCTCATTTGAAATAGAATAAAAAAAACGAAAACTGTAGTAAAATATTGGAACACGTATTTCATCCCCAAAAGTAAAATAGTAAAAGGGGAAGTGTTAGGGCTATTTCCTAGTTAAGATTTACTTTGTATTTGTTTATACATTTTATGTATAGTTTAGGGTCTATTTTGTTATATTCCTTAAACTTGTAATTGTTGCTTAAAAGCATGTAGTGAGAGAGTGTGAGGTAGAGGCTAGATCACTATTCACGTTAGAGAGAGAACTAAGTGTGTGTGATTTATTTTCTCCTGCACTTGTACTACAAATCTGCTTTGATCATCAATATACAAAAGAGAATTATTAGTATGAATTGTGTTAATGATTGAACTGTGTTTGTGTATGAATTATTCTGATCATTGAGCGATATTATCGATCAAATTGAACCTATCAATTGGTATCAGAGCTATTGGTATTGTGTTCTTCGCTATTCATCAAGCAAAACACATCAATATTGCTCAAATATCATGATCTGAATGAATTGTTGTTGTTTTTAGTTGTGATTTATCATCGCAATCACTCCTAATTCACAACGATTGTGCAAATTCCATCAAATTATCATCAGATCTGAGGAATTAAGAAGATTGAAAAAGTTAATATTCGATCGAATTTTGCTCAAATTCATCAAAATTTGAACATGTTTTGGATTGATTGAGATTAGGGATTGATAATCGGACTATTTCACTGCTTGTGTGTGAATTTTGAACGAATTGGACAAGTTTTTGATAAACCCAAAAAAATTCTCATGATGAAGATGATGAACAGTAAGAACTTGGTTGAAGATTAACTTGCCGAGTGATAAAATTTGACTTAGACAATTTCCTTTGGACTTAGATTGAAGAACAATTAGGTCCTGTGCAGCCGTGTAAAGGATTTTGTGCTAGACGGGTAAAGAATTTGACGAGGAAAAAGTGTTACTGTTCAGCCGGATCAAGTACTGTTGTGCCGGGTGATACACTGTTACGCCGGGTGATTAACATTTTCAGCCGGGTGATCAACAACTGTGTAGCCGGGTAAACAACTCTGCCGTGTGATCGACAACTGTTCAGCCGGGTAAAGCTTTTTGCCGTGTCAAGATTCAAGCCGGGTCAACTGTTATTGCCGTGTGAAGTTGATACTATTCTGCCGGGTAACTGTTCTGCCGGGTAAAGTATCCAAGACTTACAACTGTTGAGCCGTGTGACTGTTTAGACGGGTGAAGACTTTTTCTCTGCCGGGTGAAGACAAAAGCTACTGTTCAGCCGTGTGAAGAAGGATTTTTCACTGTTCAGCCGTGTGACTCATTTTTAGTTGTTTCAATACTTGTTTTCTTATGTTGTCATTAATTACTTGTCTTTATTTAGTATTTTAACTATTTCTTTTCAAAAATTAACAAAAACCAAAAATATTTTCTTTAAAAATTGTTAAAATGGCACCTAATGATGATTCTGATAACCGTGTTCCTAGACTTGTCAATCGTGCAGATTTCAAAAATTGGACGATTAGACTGAAGCATCATCTCTGCTCAATAGACAATGATCTTTGGATGTCAATTGACAAGGGTCCTCATATACCTACACAAACAGCTCCAGATAGTGCAAGTACCTACACCAAAGACTCTACTGAACCTTATCCAGAGGATAATTTGTCAGCAGAAGATTTGAGGAAAGTGAAGAATGATAGCAAAGCATATTCTTTGATGTGTAAGGGATTGCCACTACAAGTACTGTCAAGGTTGGACACCTATCAAACAGGTTACACATTGTTTAAGGCTTTGAAGTCTATTTGTGAAGGAGGTGAACAACTCAGAAGTCTCAAGAAACAAAAGTTGAAGAGACAGTTGGAGTTATTTGAACACATTGCTGGAGAGTCCGTGCACCAGATGATGAATAGGTTTGTTCATCTGACTACTGAAATGTCCAATGCCGGTGCAAAGACAGATCTCCAAGATCTCAATGACAGATTGTTATGTGCACTTCCATCATCATGGAAACAGACTGTGACCTTACTGAAACATACTGAGAAGTTCCAGATGGATCTAGATTTGCTCATTGCAAAGATAGAGGAAGTAGAGATTGATGAAGGTTCTAGAAACACTGATAGACCTAGTTCACATGCACAATACAAATATATTATGAATCCTGCTAATACTGTGGAGAATGCATTTCTTGCACAAGATGCAACGAAGTTTGAAGAAGAGGGTGATTTATTTGTTGGCGCAAGTTTTTATACTGATTCATCATACTTTCCAAGTTCACCAACTTATTCTCAACCTCAATCTCCACCAAGAGCTCAAGTTCAAAGTCAGAATCTGAAGAATCAAGCAGAAAGTCAAAGTTCGAATGTTCAAGCAAAGGTGAAAGATGTGATGAACATCTTGTTACAAGATGACGAGACCAAAACTGCCTTTACAGCTTTTATGGCAAGTTTTCAAGCATACCAAGGAAGTCACTTAAGTCAAATGGACGTTGTTCTTCAAGACTTATTTGAGATGAATCCTGATGACGTTGAGGAAATGGATTTAAACTGGCAGATGGTGATGGTTGCATATAGAACGCAGAAACATGCATATGTTAACCGAAGCTACAAGCCTCATGCAAACAAGACGGTTGGTTTTGACAAATCGAAGGCCAGATGTTTTAACTGTAATTGTTATGGTCATTTTTCTCGGGAATGCAAAGCTCCTAAGAATCAGAACTACAATGACCAAGCTAGTTCAAGTAATCAAGGTCAAGGTCAAAGCTCACAACAGTCTTCGAGCTACCAAAGCAGAAATCAACGTTTCTTTCAGAAACCATATCAAAGTCTTCCCATGCCAGAACTGAAGGATGAAGGCAAGAAACCAGAAGATCAAACTAAGGCACTGGTGGTCAGTGTAAAAGACGGATATGATTGGAGTGCATATGCAGAACAATTCACATCTGATCTTACATCAAGTTTGGCACTGGTATGTGAAATCGAAGAGGATTGGTCAGAAGAAGGAGATATCAAGGTGGTTGATACTGAGAGTGAAGATTCAGAGGAATATGACTGGAGTGCAAAGTCTGATCCTGTTGAAGAATCTGAGTCAGAAATAGCGCCGATGGCTACATCCAGTGAGTCTTCATCATCTACCGAACAACCAAAGGTTAGTACTGAATTACCTCCTAATTATGTTCCACTGCCTATTGATGTGAAAAAAAGGTTATGTTCAGAACAATGCATTCAACAAGTAGAACATTATCGAACTCATTCATTTAAAATTGGTGATAAATTAAGCAAACATGAGAAAATTCATGAACAACTTAAAATTGATCACAAAATTTCTGATGAGAAGATTTTGTCACTTAAAGAATCATGGAACAAGACCTTAAAGGAACTGGAACTGGTAACAAAACAACTTGAAGAAATGACAAAGAACTTTGAACAAGAAAAAGTTGCTCATGCTGTCACACAAGTTGAATTAACAAAAGTGAAAAGTTGTAAAACAATGGTTAAACAACTTATAAGTGAAAGAGGTAACAAAACCAAAACAGGGTTGGGTTTCACTCATGAACCAATGCCTAATTCAATCACACAAACTTTACCTGAAAACTTCAATGAATTTGATCATTCACCTGAAAATGAACGAAAATTCAAAGAAATTCAAAGAAGTAAATCTGAATCCGAAGGATCTGAAGTGTTGATTTAAAGTTTGAAAGAAGAAGATGGTGTGACCACTGAAGCTGACGATGAAGCTAGCAACAAATCAGAACCTGTTCTGATTCAACTGGTTGAGTATCCGGAACTGAATCCGAAGTCGGAAGAAAAAGTGAAGGATGAAGGTGAATTTTCGGGATACAATGATCCTGAGTATATCAGGTGGAAGAAAGAACAAAAGGCGCAAGTTGCTGAAATTAAAATCGAAAGTCAATCAATCTGAAACAAAACTGTCACAAGGTAAAAGTGTCATAAAATCGAATGACAACACCAAAGCTCAAACTGTTAAAACTGATAAGGTTAAACCTGTCAAAAAGAAAGTGTCAAAAGGAAAAACAATTAAGTTTGTGTCTGCAGGAACGTTTGATTTGAACGGATCTTATGGTAAACCAATCAATTCTCCAATCAAATCTAACTCTGGTCTGAAAACAGGTTCAGGTCCTAAGTCTTCCGCTGTCAATGATAAAAGAATTGAATCAAAAAGGTTAACCAATCAAGGTGTGTTAAAATCGAACCAAATTTCCAAGCAACCAAATTCACAATCAAAATCTTCACAAAAGAATCAAGTTAATCTAAAACCGAACAAAACTGATAATGAATCACGAGTTGGTTCAACATCAAAAGTTAACAATCGGCTCTTTAGGATTAGCAAGAAACACTGTGAGATTTGTGATCGTTATAACCATGCAACTGCTGAATGTTTCTTTAATAGGTATTGCAGTTTCTGTGACAAAAGAAACCATTCGTCAGAAGAATGTTTTTATAACAAATTCTGTGAAATTTGTGAAAGGAGAAATCATGACACAAAGGATTGTTTCTTTCGAACAAACTCAACAAGAGAAATGACACCAATTTCAAATTTTCGAAGAAATCAGTCATTTGGTTTTCGAAAATGTTAATCAAAGTCATTCTCCTATTTTGAGAAAGTTCAATTGAAACAATTCAGTTTCTAATTTGCAGGTTAACAGTTTTAAACCAAGAGCTTTGATGGTAAGAAACCAAAAGTTTGAAAATAACCTTGATCCTAAGTTAGAGGAAAGGTTTATTGCTTTGAGAAGAAAGCAATCAATGCACGCCAATGGGCGAAACAGTTTTCAAAATCTCTCAAATGAAACAAGTTTTCAAAATCTTCATTATCAACAAGTTACTGTTACAGATAGATTCGGAAAACCCAAGACCATGTGGGCCTGGGTTGACCAAACTAACTAAGTGATTGTTGAAATGCAGGTACGCCCAAGAAGACCCATCAACTCGTGGTTCGTTGATAGTGGGTGTAGTCGGCATATGACAGGCAACCATGCCTTGCTTCAAGACTTTAAGCTGAAAAATGGTACACACGTTGCATTTGGAGGTGATGCCGGTGGTAAAATAATAGGAGAAGGAACCGTATCAAATGGGGTCATTAGTTTTGATAAAGTCAACTACTGTGCACAGTTGAACTTTAATTTACTAAGTGTATCTCAAATTTGTGATAAATCTTATTCAACTTTATTTGATGATTCTTTCTGTTATATACTCAAACCAGGTTTCAAGATTGACAATGAATGGGTGGTGGTGAAAGCTCCAAGAGATCGTGATGTATACAAGCTTGATATGTCACAGATTGATGCTGAAACCGAAACTACTTGTCTCATTGCACATGCTTCAAATGATGAGAGTCAGCTTTGGCATAGACGGCTGGGCCATTCAAAATTCAGAAACATGAATCGTTTAGTGACTGGAAATCATGCTGTGGGAATACCTTCAAAGAAGTTCTCTACAACTGATCTCTGTCCAGCATGTTTGAAAGGAAAACAGCACCGAATGTCTTTTAAGTCCAAGCCAGAAAACTCCATTTCAAAACCCTTGCAGATGCTACATATGGATCTTTTCGGACCAACAAATGTGCAAAGCATCGGAAAGAAGTCTTATTGTTTTGCCATCATTGATGATTTTACTAGATTTTCTTGGGTTTATTTTTTGCATGTTAAATCTGAAACTGCTGAGTTGTTAAAAGAATTTATTGTCAAAGTTGAAAATCAGTTGGATTGTAAAGTGAAAACTTTGAGAAGTGATAATGGAACAGAATTTAAGAACGCTAATGTTGATATGTTTTGTGCAGAAAAAGGAATTGCTAGACAATTTAGTGCTCCAAGAACGCCTCAACAAAATGGGGTTGCGGAACGGAAAAACCGGACACTGATTGAAGCAGCAAGATCCATGCTTGCAGATGCCAAAATCCCTATCACATTCTGGGATGAAGCTATTGCTACTGCATGTTTTGTACAAAACAGGACATTATTGGTTCAGGATAAACAGAAAACATCTTATGAGTTGTTATTTGGAAGAAAACCAAATATTTCATACTTGAAAGCATTTGGTTGTCCAGTATCGATTCTAAATTTAAATGATCATCTCGGGAAATTTGAGTCAAAATCTGACGATGGATTTTTCCTTGGATATTCGTCTGTTTCTAAAGCTTATCGAGTTTTTAATAGCAAAACAAACACTGTTATTGAAACTATTAACGTAAAGTTTTTAGAAAATTCATTTCTGTCAGTGGCGCATGGTCCCGAATGGTTGTTTGATTTAGATTTGTTATCAAAATCTTTCAATTCTAACTTGTTTGATTTTTCAGGAAAAGCAAGGAAAGAATCAGGTGACTTGGGATGTTTTAGTGACGATTCTGATAATGACGATGATGGCAATCTCAACTCTGAGTATCCGTTCATGTCATTTCATAATCCTGATCATGACAAATCCAGTCAAGCTCCAGGTCCTTCTGGTTCTCAAGACGATCAAGAATCAAACAATCTTGAAGATGATGTGAATCCGCAAAGTTCTCCTAATGATGGTGGATCTGTTCAGAACAACCATCATCAGATCCGAATGCTGAAGTTATTCCAGAATCATTTGATTACTTCATCAATTCACCGGATCAAGTTCCTAATTTCACTCCGCATACTTCGACCATTCTACAAGATCTACCGAATCTGAATCAGTCTAATCTGGAGAGTCAAGTGCAAGGAGATGTTATACCAACTCATCGAATTCACAAGAAACATCCTGTCTCTCAGATTATCGGGCCGTTGAATCAGAGAACTACAAGAAGTCAAACTGAGCAAGCAAATGTTTGTCTTTATTCATGTTTTGTTTCTCAAGTGGTGCCGAAAAACATTTCAGAAGCGTTGCAAGATAATAGTTGGATTGAAGCCATGCAAGAGGAGTTACTTCAATTTCGCAAACAAGAGGTTTGGAAATTAGTGGACTTACCTGAAGGAGAGAATGCGATTGGTACAAGATGGTTGTACAAAAACAAGCCAGATGAACGTGGTATTGTTGTGAGAAACAAAGCGAGACTCATTGCACAGGGATATACTCAGGAAGAAGGCATTGATTATGAAGAGGTGTTCGCTTCGGTCGCAAGACTTGAAGCTATACGCGTTTTTCTTGCATATGCTTCCTTCATGAAGTTTAAAGTATTCCAAATGGACGTTAAAGGCGCTTTCCTGTATGGACCGATTACAGATGATGTATATGTCAGACAACCTCCGGGTTTTGAAGATCCTGACTATCCGCATCGTGTATACAAGTTGAGTAAAGCTTTATATGGTCTACACCAAGCTCCGAGAATCTGGTATGAGACATTATCTAAGCATTTACTAGAACATGGATTCACAAGAGGTCAGATTGATCCAACTTTGTTTATGAAGAGGGAGAATGAAGAACTCTTATTTGTTCAAGTATATGTAGACGATATTATCTTCGGATCGACCAGTGCGTCAATGTGCAAAGAATTTGAGGAAATCATGAAGTCTAGATTTCAGATGAGTTCAATGGGGGAGATTAACTTCTTTCTTGGTTTACAAGTGAAACAATCTGTTGACGGAATTTTCATCAACCAATCAAAATTTGTTGAGAAGTTGCTGAAAAAGTTCAAGATGCAAGATTGTCAGACAATTCGAACTCCATCTGATGTGAACTGCAAGATACAGCTGGATCCAAAAGGCAAATCCGTGGATCAAACGCTATACAGATCGATGATTGGTTCACTGATGTATCTTACTGCATCAAGACGAGTGATAGTCTACTATGTATAGGTTGGACCCACCGGCTTGTCGGTGCTACTTTTGTATGTAATTGTTTGTATTGTAATTGTATTAGTTCTAGCGAACCTACGGGCGAATCTATAGATTCGCCCGCAGGCCAACATGTCTTTTGGTTTAGGTATCGACTGGGCGAACCTATGTGCCCAGCGAACCTGTGTTGGTTCGCTGGATAGATTCGCTAGAGCGAATCTATCAGCGAACCTAACATCACTATATATTGTAACCTTATCTACAACTTTATATAACTTTTGCACATCTTTTACTCAAACGATTTCTTACTAATTTGTGTTGTGTAATCGTTCCATTGAGGTGCTAGGAGCTTATATCTTTCATCATTGTAGCTTATATACCTTGATTGTGTGTTAGATCTTGTTATTGGGTTATTTGGACTTTCTACACTTTGTTCTTCAAGTATTGGCCATATTTGTGTTAAACAAGTCAACAAAGCACTGAAATCACGATCATTATGGACCAACAATATGGTATCAGAGCCTTAGTGCTCTTGATTGTTTGATTCAAGTGATTTTTGTGTTGATTTTTGAAGTTTTTGGGTCAAAACTCTTTCGATTCTGTTTGAAGCTTGTTTGTTGTGTTTTGGAGTCGTATTTTGCTCTGGTTTTGTGTTATTTGGACGTAGAAAGCTTTTAAAACAAACCTGAAGGCAAATGGTCGAGTTTTGAGGGTTTTCGAGCTGTTTCTGTACTTTTTCAGAGTGGTTGAGCTACCAGCGAAACTGTGTGTTCAACCAGCGAATCTGCAGTTCTTCCAGCGAATCTAAATTCAAAATTTTGTCCTGTTTGTGTTGTGTTGTGGCCAGCGAATCTAGCATATCATCGAACGAAAGTTCATCTATTTGACTGACTGTGCAAGCGAAACTGCTGCCAAAATCAGGCCAGCGAATCTGTGCTTGCTCGTCAGCGAATCTGTTTGACTGTCTAGCGAATCTTTCAGCGAATCTGCTGCGTTCTTCTAGCGAAACTAGCCAGCGAATCTGTTAATTTTCAGCGAATCTGTTGTCTGTTCAAAGTTATGACTTCTTCAACACTTAATATGAATGATCTAGACAGCGTTCAACCTAACAGGCCACCGAGGCTTGTTAGTGGTGAAAACTTTGAAGACTGGAAAAGATGTTTGAAAGCGTTCTTCTACTACACGGACTACAACCAATGGGAATCTATAGTAAATGGTCCGCACGTGCCAACAACCGTTGAAGGAACTGTTACTTCAACAAACACAAATCCAAGCACTTTCACTGAAGCAGACATCAGATTACTAGATCGGGACAAGAAGGCACTCGGGGCACTGATACTTTGCTTACATCAGGACATCTTCAACCGGTTTGCAGAACACACAACTGCAAAGAGTCTGTATGATGCATTGTGTGAATTTTATGATGGCAATGAAGATCTGAAGCTGGATAGAAAGGCTCAGGCTGAAAAGGAATTCAACTCTTTTGTGGGGTACTCACAAGAGAACTTGACTGACATTACAAACAGATTTCTATCGGTGTCAAGTAATCTGAAGAAATATGATGAAAAGCTGGGCAATCACGAACAAGTTGCAAAGTTGCTAGATTCTCTTCCTCCTCAATGGAGCCTTCAAATTAAGCTGCTGAAACAAGAGAGAAACTTTCCGGATTACAAACTGATGGACGTCATCAACAAGCTGAAGTCTTTCGACCTTGATGTAAAACGAAGAGAATATAATCAGTCAATGATGGTTCCAAACATTCCCTCTCAAAATGCTGCACTTATCTCATCCGCTGCAAACTCTTATGTTTACAGTGCAGCATCCAGAGGATCTTCAGGTCATGTGTCTGCTAAGTCTGCTGGTGCATCTACTAACGCTGGTTCAAGCTCAAATGCATCTGTCACCACACAGATTCCATCAGACACCATGGCATTATTTGGAATGTTCGTTCACAGTTATGAAGCTCTTGTTGCAGGAGAGTTGAAAGGGAAGGGTATGACAGTAGAAGATATGTATCAGGTAGACCCTGATGATTTGGAGGAAACAGATATTCAATGGCAGATGGCTATGCTCACTCTCCGCGCCAGACGATTTATGGAAAGAACTGGCAGAAGAAACTTTGGAAATCAAGGACAGAACGCTAAGCTGGGTTATGACAAGGGAAAGTTACGATGCTATAACTGCAAACAGCTGGGCCACTTCAAGAGAGAATGCCCATTACCAATCGTTTCTGAGCCAGTTAACTCTGTAAGTCCAAGATCTGCTCCAATTCAAGAAAAGGTTGAGGAAGCAAAGTCAAAGAATGAAACTGCACTTCTCACCAACTTTGACTGGAGTGCTGAAATCGAAGAAACCAAGGAGGAGATCAACCATGCCCTTATTGCTGAAATTACTGAGTTTGATGACAGTGATATAAATCTCTTTGATCCATTCAAAGAATTTTTTGGAAATGAAGAAGAAGAGAAAGTGGAGGATGCTGTTGAAGTTCAATCAGATGTTATTGCTCAAGGACATCTGAATCATTCAGGGTTAGTTTGTGAAGCCGCTGTTAATGAAGTAAAGCATGAGGAGGAGTCTAAGGCTAGCTTGGAAGAAATGATCGAAAAGGCAAGGCTGGATGCAGTTGATGAATTCAAAAGAAGCACTCCCTACTGTCAATGTGATCGTGCTCTGGCCGCTGAAAAACTGGTAATCGGTCTTCCTTATGATGTTATTGAAGATATGTGTTCATCTGCTTGCAAAATTCGTTTAATTGGCATATACAAAGCAAATAAACTGTTAATGTCAAACGAAAACGAATTAAAAAAAACCAACAAAGAGCTCAAATTAAGTGAATCAAAATATTTTGTTAAGTTAAGAGAAGCTTTAAAAGAAAATGAACACTTAAAAAGGACTCTTTTAGAAAAGAACTGTGAGATTAATTACTTGACTGAGCAAGTTACACTTGCTGAGTTTGAAGCAAGAAAACTCAAAAACAAATTGCAGCAGTGGACCATATCTGGTATGAAAAGGGAGGAACTTTGCAAGAATCAAAGGGGGGCCAGGGTCAAGACAGGTTTGGGTTTTAGTAAAAATGAAACATATGCATATCCTCCACCCAGTACTTTCTGTTATTCTCCTACACCTATTCCTCATCCCTCAAATGAGTTAATTCAAGAGATTATGCAGAAAGATACTGACAGTTCCATTGCAGGTTTAAGTGAAGTAAACCTTAAGGAAGTTAGAGAGGAGTACGCATATGGTGCGAGTGTTGGGCTCGGGTGTTCTGGCAGTAGTGATTGCAGTAGTTCTGATTCCAAGAAGTCTTTTGAAGACATTTGTTTAGATAATTCTGTTTGTAGTAATGTGACATATTCAGACAATTCCATGTTCAATAGTAATTTAGGGTGTTCCACTTCAAGCCCTAATGTGTTTAATGATGCTGTTTTGACTGAAAATGTGTGTGTGAATGACAAATACAAACTTTCAGGTCACATCTCTGAAAGTCAAACCAAAACAAACTGTTTCCAAAAGTTCTTCACTCACCAAATTCCATCTTTCACACCAGTGAGAATTTCAAAACCAAAAGGGAAGGAATCATCTTTTTCATACATCCTTAAACCAAAACCTGAATCTGATACAGTTAAAGTCACAACAAGTAAGTTAAAAGAACTCTATGACACTTATAGTGACTGTGACTCACAACTGTCTGAATGTGATGAAGAAATTGTAATGGATAAAATTCCTGTCAACAGAATTCCCAAAACCGGTTTGAAGTCTCACTGTTTTAAATGTGGAAATACTGGTCACACTGTCAAGCAATGCCCTAAGTTAATCCAAAATAGCACAAAGCAAAAATCCTTGGGAAAAAGATTAAACACTTTTGTAAATAAATTCTTTTGTAATACTTCATCTGCTTCACCACCCAGGTACACAAAGACTTGGGTGCCTATTGCAAAGGTCTAACTTTTCTTTGTGTTTAATAAATGTCAGGAACATTCAAATGCCGTTGTAAATAGTCATTGGCATATTGACAGCGGATGTTCCAGACATATGACAGGATTGAAGGATCTTCTTACTAACTATAGGATCATAAATGGAGGCTATGTTGCTTTTGCGGGAGATAAGAAAGGCGGGAAGATGATAGGTCAAGGAGAAGTCTCAAATGGCTCACTTACTTTGGAAGATGTCAACTATGTTCCTGAACTGGCGTTCAATCTTCTGAGTGTATCACAAATCTGTGATAAAAATATTCCTGTGATGTTTCTTCAAAACGAATGCCTGTTCTTGAAGCCAGAGTTCACTATTCCTGAAGATATGGTGATCATGCGAGCTCCGAGACGAAATGATACCTATATGCTGAATATGGGATCAACTGAATCAAACTCCACCGTGACATGTCTTCTGTCTAAAGCATCATCCTTTGAATCATTTTTGTGGCATAAACGTTTAGGACACATCAATTTTAAAATTCTGAATAAATTAGTTAAGAACAATTTGGTTAGGGGTTTACCACAAAAGGATTTTTCTGTAGTCGAGAAATGCATGGCTTGTGCTAAACGAAAACAGCACAAAAAGCCACATAAACTCAAAATTACAAATACTATCTCAGAACCCCTCGAATTGTTACATACTGATTTATTCGGACCAATAAGTGTCAAATCAATTGCTAAAAAGTCTTATTGCTTGGTTGTCACAGATGATTACTCTAGGTACACCTGGGTGAGATTCATGGCAAACAAGAGTGAGACAGCAGAAGAATTGATGAAGCTGATACCTCTAATAGAGGTTCTTGGAAAGAAGAAGGTTCAAGCCATCAGAAGCGATAACGGAACTGAATTCAGAAACCACATCTTCAACTCCTTCTGTGAACAACGGGGTATTCTCAGACAGTTTAGCGCTGCCCGAACACCACAACAAAATGGTGTTGCTGAAAGAAAGAACCGAACTCTTGTTGAGGCCGCTAGAACTATGCTGATCGAGTCAAAACTTCCAATTATTTTCTGGGCTGAAGCGGTTAATTGTGCAGCTTATGTTCTTAACAGGGTACTGATAGTCAAAGAAAAGATGAAGACTTCATATCAACTGTTTCGAGGGATTAAGCCGCTGATTGACTTTCTACGCCCCTTTGGATGTTCTTGCACTCTTCTGAATACTCAAGACCAGAAGACGAAGTTTGGGGCTGTCTCTGATGAATGCTTCTTTGTGGGATACTCTAACACGCAAAAGGCGTATCGCGTTTACAACAAGCGAACGCGGATCGTGCAAGAGTCCTACTATGTTGATTGGCAAGAATCAAACACTACCAGTATCGGTAGTGAACCAGCTTGGTTTTATGATGCCACCACCATTTTCAAATCATTTAATCTTCCTGACTCTGACGATGACGACATCATTCCACACTCATCGGTTTCTATTTTCAATCATACACCTATACCATCACAATCACAACCTTCCACATCAGCTACACAACTACCTCCCACATCATTTGACATCCCATCACCTCCACCAAATATTCCATCACCACAAACTGTTCAAACTTCCACAACAGATATTCCATCCACATCCAACACCATTCCATCACCTACACCTACACCTCCACAACCATCAAATCAACCACCCACAACCGATCAAAATCCTTTACTACTCAACACCGACTTCAAAACCCTGAAAAACCACCCTCACGATTATATCATTGGATCTATTACCGATGGTGTGCGGACCCGGAGTCAGAGCGGCTTGATAAATGAATGTCTTTATGCTGCCTTTCTGTCACAAGTCGTTCCAAAGAATTACAAACAGGCACTTGAAGATCCGAGTTGGGTGGATGCCATGCAGATGGAACTGCAACAATTCAGGAAGCTCAAAGTTTGGGAACTAGTTGATCTTCCTCCTAACAAGTGTCCAATCGGCACTAAATGGGTTTTTCGGAACAAGCCAGATGATCGTGGTGTGGTAATTAGAAATAAAGCGAGACTGGTTGTTCAGGGATTTGCTCAGGAGGAGGGAATTGACTATACCGAAGTTTTTGCTCCAGTCGCTCGCCTGGAAGCCATCAGAATCTTTCTTGCACATGCCGCGAACAAAAACTTTAAGGTTTATCAGATGGATGTGAAATGTGCATTTCTATACGGAGACATCGATGAGGAGATCTACGTGTGCCAACCACCAGGCTTCGAGGATCCTGATTTCCCGTCAAAGGTTTACAAGCTTGACAAATCGTTGTATGGGTTGCATCAAGCTCCAAGGATCTGGTATGAAACGCTGACGCAGTATCTCCTCAGTAAAGGTTTCTCACGTGGGGCTATAGATATGACATTATTCAAGAAGGAGGTGGATGGCGAGCTGCTGATCGTTCAAGTGTACGTTGATGATATCATTTTTGGTTCGACTAATGAAGGGTTGTGTAGAGAATTTGAAAAGGTGATGATGGATCGTTTTGAGATGACAATAATGGGGGAGATGTGTTTCTTCTTGGGGCTGCAAGTGGAGCAAAAGCCTGATGGAATTTTAATCCACCAAGAGAAATACATCAAAGAAATCCTCACGAAGTTTGGCATGGATGACTCTTCTCCAGAATTGATTCCTTTTACTGCTCAAACATGCCTTACTTCCGATGATAATGGGAATCCTGTGGATGCTCATCGGTACCGCTCGATGATCGGATCTCTCATGTATCTGACTGCAAGTCGTCCGGATATTACATTTGCCGTGTGTTACTGTGCTCGCTTCCAAGCAAATCCAAAAGAATCGCATGAAAAAGCTGTTAAACGAATTTTTCGTTACCTTAAGGGTTCCTCTCGTTTGGGACTTTGGTACCCAAAAGGTGGGAACTTTGATTTACATGCCTTTTCTGATAGTGATCATGCTGGTTGCAGGATCAACAGGAAATCAGTCACCGGTGGATGTCAATACCTTGGAGAATGTCTTGTTTCGTGGCAAAGCAAGAAGCAAACAACAGTCTCTCTGTCCACAGGAGAAGCAGAATACATTGCTGCTTCAAGTTGCTGCTGCCAAGTGCTGTGGATTCAACATCAGATGATGGATTATGGCATCAACTTTCTTCACACGCCACTCTTTTGTGACAATGAAGCTGCAGTTGGAATCGCCAAGAATCCTATTCATCACACACGAACCAAGCACATTGAAACGAGAATTCATGCTATCAGGGATGCACAGGAAAAGGGGTTTATTGATATTATTCCTATCGAAACTAGAAAGCAAAAAGCGGATCTTTTCACGAAAACCTTTGACAAACCACGTTTTTATGAATTGATCTCCATGCTTGGACTTATATCTTTTTGAAAACCTTTTTCTGTGAGAATCCTTTTGTAAATATGTAAATAATCTGTTCTTCGTAAATAATCGGGTCTTTATCTTCTTTGAAAAATCCGTGGGTCACTCGATTCTTTGCTCCGTTTCTTTATTTTATTTCATCTTCTTTTCTTTTTCTTTTATATTCTGTATATATATATATATTTAGAAAATCTGAAAAACAAAAATTTCTTAATTAGACGGCTATTATCTAGAAATTTTGGGGGAGATATAAAAAGATAAACTATTTATAGTTTTTCAAATTTTGCTATTTCAGGATCTTCGTTTTGATTGATGTTGAAGAGTCGTTGAAGGAGGTCAGAAGTATTGCGTTTGGGATATGTCAGATAGGCTCAGCCCGAAAACGAAGTAAACAGTGATTGTGCAGCCAAACATAACGCTCAAGATCTCGACAGCAAGGATTATCCCCTTGACGTGATTGGATTGCACAAAGATAATGGTTCTGTCAAAAATGGGTTGAGAGTGTCAAATCTTTGTCTTGATTTCCCTAAAAAATCCCAAATCACCCTCACCCTATCCCCGAATCGAGTTTCTAGTATGCAAAACAAATAAAAATAAAAAGCTGCTAGGGATGCTCTTCGGAAAAGCCTCTGAGTGAGTTACTCGTTAACTCCTCAGAACGTTTTGAGTCAAGTGCTTAACTCCTCTGCTATACGAAAGTATTGACCTGGAGTTGGTGGATCTTCTCTGCTATACGGAAGTATTGACCTGAAGATTCACCGAGCATGCTCAAATGTTTATCTCCTCTGTTATACGTCAGTATAGACCTGGAGCTCTAGACTATTTGAGTTTCCCAAATAATAAGTCGCATTGTATTCAAAATGAATCAATTGCTGACAAAGCTCCACTCACAAAAGAAAAGATGCAAAAATTGCACATGTGTCAAAAGACAACATTCAAAAGTTGTTATATGAAACTCAAGCAAAGTAAATCGTATTGCTCAGATATACCCTGATGACAGAATTTGTTCTTTTTACCTAGACGTTTGTGGGGACCGAGTTGTCTGAGTTTCTTCAATCAAACCCAAAACATGATAAAAGAAGCTGCTGAGCTCTTGTTGAAAGGACTAAGGCATGGGTTTAAATGGACAAACATATCTGCAATCCCGCCAATCGATGATTCTCCGGATTCTACTCAAAACATCATGAAGAATAAATATCCTTTCTAGCGTTTAAAACCGTCTCCTGTTATACTTATTTTATTTTATTTTAATTTTAAATTTTAAATTTTAATTTTTAGGATTATATGTATATATGTTTATTTTTGGGGCGTTGATATCGTGGGACGTTTTCACGGATTTACAAAGATTTTAAAATTTTAAGAAAATCCAAAAATTTTTTTTCTTTCTTTTGTCTAGCGAATCTGTGGCGAACCTACTGATTCGCTCGGCCTCTAAGGTTCGCCCGGACTCTCTTTGTTTCGCTGACATGAAACATGCTTGTTTTTGTGTCAGCGAACCTGTTAGCGAACTAGTCGGTTGTTTTGTCTGTTGGTCTTCCAGCGAACCTAAAGTTCGCTGGACTGACTGCTAGCGAACCTATGTCTGTTTAAATACTAGTGACAGCGAATTTTTCTCACTTATTCGCTTACCCACTGTACTGTAGCAGACGCTTTTTAAAACTTCCACCAACGTTCGATTCTCACCTATTTACGGCTTTTTCATACATTAAACAACTTCTTAGTGTTTGGTATGTCATCGCTTTCATCTTAATCTGTGTTTTATACCCTTAATCGTTCATTTGACCTGTTAGAACTGTCGAATCTTGATTATGTAGTGTTTAAAAAGCTGATTGTTTGTTAGATGTTAGGGTTTTACTTCATAATAGCCTTGTTTAGTGTTTCTTCTACCTGTTTGTTGCCTTTAATGCCTGAAAATGATGAACTGTATGTGATTTCGGCCGTTTTTCAAAAGCTAGGGTTTCCAGCGAACCTAAGTGTTCGTCTGGCGAATCTGAACGAAAGTTCAAGTCTTCGAGCGAATCTATGTCGTTATGCTGCCCGCGCAACAACATAGATTCGCCCGACTGTTTCTAGCGAACCT
Organism: Tagetes erecta; assembly: GCA_030867185.1. Lineage (NCBI taxonomy): Eukaryota > Viridiplantae > Streptophyta > Magnoliopsida > Asterales > Asteraceae > Tagetes > Tagetes erecta. The sequence continues at coordinate 17,314,230 of CM061497.1, read as the reverse complement.
ATACATTCGCTCGACAACAATGACTGATTTTTCTGTCAGCGAATCTATAGGTTCTTGTGCCAAAATCTCAGGTTCGCTATACCAGCGAACCTAATTTCCAGCGAATCTATTTTCTGATTTTCAAATCTTTATTTCTGATCAATCTCCGTTTATTTTTCAGGCAAAATGTCGACTTTATTCTTCGAGAAGAAGCACAATATGTGTGCTTTACTCGATGAAAACTTCGAAAAGGCCAGCAGCTATAGAGACGCTATCATATGGCTGAAGTCGTCACACATTTATCATGCCATCTCTCACTCACCCACCATATACGAGACGCACGTTCGGGATTTCTGGCGAACTGCGGTCATGAATGTGTCGGTACAGCCGTCACGAATATGTGCCAATGTCAGTGGCCACGACTTAGCATTTACTGAAGCTGATTTGGCTAGGATACTAAGATTAGAAGAAGATGTCGGTGATGAGGTTGGTATGACTGCTGAAGAAGTTTATGGGGCACTTCGGACTGCCGGGTATGAGGGGCCAATGCCCGGCGAAAAGAAGATGGAGTTTGTCAAGTCCTACCTGATCCAGGAGTGGAGGTACATCGCCCATGTATTTATTATGTGCCTGGATCACAGAAAAGGGGGTACTGACGGTCTGAACCTGGATTGGGCTCGAGCCATGGTGCTGTTCTGCCGAGGGCAGAAAGCAAATCTGGCAAAGCTGATATTTAACTACATGCTCGAGAACATCCATGCTTCAAAAGGAGCCAAGTGGTTAATGTATCCAAGATTCATTCAAATGGTACTGAATGACAAGTTGCCGGGTCTACCGGTTATTGGTGCTGAGCTGAAGGTATGGGATATGCATTCACGAATCTTCAAGGACTGTAAATCAGTAAGGCCGGAATGTGTGGGAAGGATTACGTACTTGTGGGAGAATATGTATCCGGCGGATAGGTGGGTTTATATACAAAGGATGATTGAGTCAGAAAAGAAACGGGGCGGTGAAAACATTGAGGAGGTTGAGAAGAAGATCCGAAAGAGAAAGGCTTATGCGAAAGATAAAGATTATTCATTTGATAGAGAGGTGGATGAGATCCAGGCCGAGATTGATGCTGGCAGAGAACTGAGGACAAAGAAAAGGGCTGATACACATGCTGAGGGATCAAAGAAGGCTAAGCATGATGTCGGGGGTACATATGCTGGGTCTGGGAATGTGTTGAAGGATGAGGTTGAGAAGTTAAAGGCTGATCTGGCTGAGCTGACAGGTAAACATGAAGAACTGGAGAAACAGGATGCTGAAAAATCTACTGTGATATATGAGATGGGCCGAATGATGAAAGATCAGCAGTGCCTTTTGGTGAGGGTCTTCAAAGAGTTAAACGAATTGAAGGTGAATGCTGGGACTGAACCGGCGATGACTGAGGCGGAACTGGACTCCTTAATGGATATTACAAGATATCCGTTAATGGATGTTGACTTTGGTGACAAGAGTAAGGGAAAAGGCGTGGTTGAAGAGTTCGATGAGGATATGGGGATTGACATGGACGTATTTGAAGGAGAGGAAGTGGTAGGTGGATCTGGGGTTGATTATACTTTGGTGGATGAACCTGACTCTGATTTTGATGCTGAAAGTGAGGAGGACATTGAGGATGAGCCTGAGGCATATAAAGTTGAAGAAAAAGGGATGAGCTACCAGTTTGAACACGCTGAGTTAGACAAATCCGAGTGGTTCAGGAAAGAGGAAGCTGTGGTGCCCGAGGTACCGATATTCCAAAATCTAGACGAACCCACCACCAAACAGCAAGATAGACAGATTATAGCATGGAAATATAACTGTTTGGTGGAAGCTTATATGATCAAAAGGAGGGGTGGCGACATTACATACGTAAAGAACCGAAAGCACTTTGCCACCTTTCCTCGATGGGACTTGAGGAGACTGGCAGAGCTGCCGCTTTTAGGGAAAGAGGATAGCGGTAGGGCATGTGCATTTGAAGCTGCGATCAGGGAGGCCGCTAAGTCAAACTTTGTTGAATTCGGGTACCAAAAGCCTAGAAGGATGAGGCAGAAAAGGGATAAACATTGGGTATCGTGGAAGGGCAAAATTGTTTTGAAAATTGCTGCTCCAAAAGTGATGACGAGGGTCAGAGTCCCAGATACTCAACCACCCAGATTGCAGGATTTCAACAAGTGGTTCTATGATAATAGCACTGGGGAGGCCATTATTAGACTAAGTGGAGATGACCGTCCAGAAATTCGATTGTTTGATCCGATGGAGGTCTTCTCCTTCTGTGATGAGGACTTGAAGGTGCTATGTGAGCACAGAATTAAGCACGGGGCTGGTGATGACACTGCTGCTGAAGCAAACCTGTTTGTGAAGGTTGCTAACAAAGCCCGAGGGATTCGTGCAGAACTGAAGGCAGTGAATGAGAGGTTGAGAAGGTCAGATGATCTGCAACTGGAAATGGACGATCTAACTCGACAGCTAGATCGATCAATTGAGCAGAGGTTTGAGAAACCTGTTGAAGTTGTAGACTTGGAAGTTGAATGCGAGGAGCCAACTGCAGATATTCAGGCGGAAACGACAGTTCATCCTGAGCCTGATACAGAGGTCGCAGAAACAGAGTTTGTGGATTCTATGTTAAATCTGAGTGAAGATGAGGCCGGAATTGAAGACTATACAAATCCAAAGGCCGGGATCAAAGAACGGGCAGGAGCTTTTATTGAACAACTTTGAAGCCAACAAGACAGGAGCTAATCTGAAGACTTCCCCAGGTGAGGTCCAACCTAGGGGGAGTATTGATAGTCTACTATGTATAGGTTGGACCCACCGGCTTGTCGGTGCTACTTTTGTATGTAATTGTTTGTATTGTAATTGTATTAGTTCTAGCGAACCTACGGGCGAATCTATAGATTCGCCCGCAGGCCAACATGTCTTTTGGTTTAGGTATCGACTGGGCGAACCTATGTGCCCAGCGAACCTGTGTTGGTTCGCTGGATAGATTCGCTAGAGCGAATCTATCAGCGAACCTAACATCACTATATATTGTAACCTTATCTACAACTTTATATAACTTTTGCACATCTTTTACTCAAACGATTTCTTACTAATTTGTGTTGTGTAATCGTTCCATTGAGGTGCTAGGAGCTTATATCTTTCATCATTGTAGCTTATATACCTTGATTGTGTGTTAGATCTTGTTATTGGGTTATTTGGACTTTCTACACTTTGTTCTTCAAGTATTGGCCATATTTGTGTTAAACAAGTCAACAAAGCACTGAAATCACGATCATTATGGACCAACAACGAGACATTATGTATGCTGTATGTGTGTGCGCAAGATATCAGTCTGATCCGAAAGAGTCGCAGCGGGTTGCTGTTAAACGTATTTTCAGATACCTTAAAGGGAAACCGAATCTTGGGTTATGGTATCCTTATGAAGGCAATTTTGAATTATATAGTTATTCTGATAGTGACTTTGGTGGGTGTGCTCTTGACAGGAAATCGACTACTGGTTGATGTCAATTTCTGGGTCCTAGACTTGTCTCTTGGCAATGCAAGAAGCAGACCAACGTTTCTGTATCCACAGCTGAAGCAGAGTATATCGCTGCATCTGCAGGATGTTCTCAAGTTTTGTGGTTACAAAACCAATTGCTTGACTACGGGTTTAACTTTCTAAAAACTCCTATTTACATAGACAATACTGCTGCTATGTTCATTACTGCTAATCCTGTTCAACACTCAAAAACCAAACATATCGAAATTCGATATCACTTTTTAAGAGACAACTCTGAAAAAGGTTTAATAATTTTGATTAAAGTTCATACCGACAAACAACTGGCAGATCTTTTCACAAAATCGTTTTTGTCAGGCCGGTTTGAATTCTTAATTCAATCCATAGGATTAATCAATCATGATTGATTCTATTTTTCGAAAACAAAACAAATATCAGAAAATATAAAATCCAAAAATATAATAAGTTGATGTCAAGTATTGATTCCTTTGTCTTTTATTTTATTGTGTTGCATTGTGTGCTTGCATGAAAAAGAAAATAGAAAAGCAAAAACAAAATATAAAAGGAAAAAGAAAAGAAAATATCATGTCATAAGAATCTATATTGCACAAAGTGAGAAATGATAGTTACACTAGACATTATTTGATACATCATTTTTAAATAAAGACTGATGAATGTTAATTGATGTGCTAGACAACTCAGGCAATTAGACTGAAAAAGTAAGTTGATTGTTGACAAACATAAACTTAATGATCTTTGTGTTAAGTTCCATTGTTATACATGTCTAGATATATATCTTTTGATACACTGCTTGTGATGATAGTTGTACATGATCGGGTAACGATGTAGTCTATTCAGTGTGATGAACCGCATCGTGAGCTTCTTTGTTGTGGTACCCACAGACCTGAAATCTCACACGAAGTCTCTTTTGAGCTTCAAGGTGCAGCAAAAGATTCCCAAAGTTGGAACAAAAAGAGTCCCAAATGTGGACCATCACCAAACAAAAATTCCAAAAAGGAATTTAGAAGATTCCCAAGGGGAACGATAGGAAATGAAAAAATTCCAAAATGGAATTAAAAAGAAGTCCCAAAGTGGACCAAATCCGAATAGAACCCAGATTCCACACTGTTTATGATTGTAAGTGACCAGGTTTGTGTGCAATATGCATTCAGGTAGTGGTTGATAAGGAAATATGTTGACATATGTATACATGTGGGTCACATAAGTAATTCTAATCGAACCTTAATATCATCATGATACTGAAAAAGTAAGTGTGTCAAATCGAGCTAATTGGTATGTTTTCATATCATCACTCAATCAAACATAAGTCAAATGTCTATTCAAAACTTGCAAAACATGTTCAGATAATGTGTGGTATGATCTCACTGCGATATTTTGATTCGTTGCATTGCATATGTCTTTATTTTAATGTGTGTGCTTTGTTTGTGCAGGCATATGGAATCTTTATTGACACATCGAAATCCTTGTTAAACTTAAAAATTTCAAGAAATTTCAAGTTTAGGGGGAGAATAATTGAAGAAAAATATCTACAAAAATCCAAAAATATTTTTTGAATAAGTGTGTTTTGAATGAACAAGATTATGTGGTATGAAAAGCAAAGGTTTGGATGTGTTAAAAACAAACCCAAGGTCTTGTGATGTGTTTTTCAGAAATTGCTTCGGGATATAAAAATGTTGGTTTTGCAAAAACAAAAACATTTTTGAAAAAGAAAAAGGAAAAGGAATTTAATTGAAATTAATTTTATTGACTTGTCTTATGTTGTTGATAATTAATATGACAAATTCTTTTTAAGGATGTCTTGTCAAATTAATATGTCGAGAATGTTTGCAGGTGCAATAAATGCAGTTGAAAAAATCAACAGACGAGAAAAAGTGAAGAAAATTGCTCAAGTGTTATAGCCGGGCAAAGATATCAGAAACAACTGTTCTGCCGGGTAATGAACACACTGTTCAGCCGGGTAAAGTTGTGTGTCTGATATGAGCCGGGTGATTGAGAAAAAGAAGTGAAGCCGGGTGAAGATATTATGACTACTGTATAGCCGGGCAATGAACATGTCAAATCTATGCCGGGTAAAGGTCATTAATATCTGCCGGGTGACAAGTTATTTTACTACACAGCCGGGTGAAGAAATGTTGTCACTATACAGCCGGGTAAAAGAGAAGTTATCTTGCCGTGTAAGTGCATAACACTGTGATGCCGGGTGATGAAGTAAATTACTATGTTGCCGGTTGATGAAGAAAAAGCATGCCGGGTGAAAGAAAAGCAACTGTGTTGCCGGGTGATGAAGAAAGGATGCCGGGTGATGTTTTGAAGACTACTATACTGCCGGGTGATGAATAAAACCAATCAGGTGTAGTTGTTCCTAACCTTTACCCGTCACTACAGTGACTTACCCGTCTCTACAGTGTTTGACCCGTCAAGTGTTTTTCACATGTTATATGTTGAGCCGTCATATGTTGTGACTTGTCTCAAGTACTTGACCCGTCCCAACAGTACATGACTCGTCTCAACAGTGCTTGACCCGTCAAGGCTTAGTGGGCTTTTTATGCTTACCCGTCCCAAATTGTTGACCCGGCACCTCAAAGTTTGACCTAATTTTTAACCATATAAAAACCCGCCTCTTCACAAACACTTATCATTTTTCACTCACAAATTCAAGCAAATCCTCTGTACTTAAATCGTTTGATTATCATATTCAATCGTTTTGTTCTGTAACAAGTCTGATCGATTGAATAAGGTATTGTTTACGTGATTTGAACCTGATAAACTTGCAAATCGACCGATAAAATGAAAAACGATGATGAACAGTGTTTTTGATCACTGAATCGACACTTTGTTTTTGTATGTTAAAACTGAAATCGAGTGTTGCTTTAGGTGTAAAATCTGTCGATCATCAACAATCAATCACTCATTTGCACCAAATTCCTTAAAATCAACTGAATCAATAAAAATTAACTCATAACTGTCAACCGCCATTGATGACCTGTTTGATGCTCGTAAATGTTAACTTCAAAATGATGAAATATGTGTTAAAAGTGACAAATCCTTGTTAAAACTGAACTAAAACATGTTAAATGACTTCATCTTATAAATGTCAAATTTATGTTCTTAAGTGTTAAACTGTTAAATTGAAAAATGTTGTATAATCATTAAAATTCAAAGTTGTTTTGATCAAAATGATGAAAATCAGTTTGTTAGAATAATTTAGGAGTTAAAATGATTATGTGAATGTTTTGCTTTTATAACTTTTGTTCAAACACTTATGAAAAATTTGAAGTTTATTAATGAAGAATCTAACACATTTGTCTTGTTTGTGTTTTGTTTTTGTTTTAACAGATGGAGAATTTGAAGTTTGAGCCCAAGCACAATTTAGTTGCATGTCTGGATGAATTTATTCCTGAGACTGAAGGATATAGAGACATGATGAAGTTTATAAAGAGGACAAAGTATGTATATGCTATGTGTGCCAAGCCGGTCATATATGCAAGGTTGATAAAGAGTTTTTGGAGAACAGCCGAGGTGATCAGAAATGATGATGGAGTAGCTGTTGTTAGAGGAAACATTACTAGAGAATTAGTGTTGACTGTCTCTGAAGTAGCAATCAGAACAGCATTAAGGATAGATGATGATGAGGTAGGAGCGAATGATGAGTTGACAAATGCTGAATGTCAAGCGTGCTTTGTAAATATGGGACACCCTCCTGCATTTCCAAAGTCACAATTCTATAGAGCAAGGTTGGGGAAGAAATGGAAGCTATTGTGCTATGTCATTCAACAGTGCATGTCAAGGAGGAGTGCAGGTTTTGACAACTTCCCATCAGATATAGCATCCCCTATTGTAGCTATTGCTGAAAACAAACCATTCAACATGTCGAAGTGGATTATGAATGGGTTTGTGTTTAATCTGGTAAAGGGCAAAAGATTCAAGTTTCTCATGTACCCGAGATTCTTGCAGTTGATGATAAATGTTGCCTATCCAATCATCAGAGAAGAAGGTGTTGTTGGAGGGATACTTTATACTGAGGACATGAACGATCTATCTTATAGGAAGATGAGTATCGGGAATGTGCCAAGTGTTGATCTATTTGACTATATGAGAGATATAGCAAATAATGAAGAAGATGTTGAGGTAGTTTATCATCATATTTCACACGGAGAGATTGTGAATCCTCAGGACCTGGTTGATGAGGTGCCTGATAATCTATTGGATGATGATGAATATGCTGCTCGTCATGCAGAAGATGAAGAAGATGAAGATGAATCTGAAAATGATGATAATGACAGTGATGGTGAAGAAAGTGATGATAATGGAAATAACGGTGGTGATGATGAAGGTAATGATGGTGCTGAATCAGTGTCGGAGGAGGAAGAAAATGTTGAAGTCATTGAACCTGCCTTGATTGAAGAACCTGTTGAGGTTGCTTGTGTTGAAAAAGAAGTGGTAGTTGAAGTTGCTAAGCCCATCACAAAGCAGTATGTTAGATCTCGAAGATCTAAATCTGTTGTTGAGAAAGTGTTGAGTGAGACTGAACAGATAGATGTTGTTCAGATAGCTCAGGAAGTAATGGCCGATGTTGAGTCTATTGCACAGATAGTCGATGAAGCTGATGCTGGCATTACTGATCCTGTTCCTGTTGATTTACCCACCACATCATCCCCTGTTGCTGAAAATATTGAACAAGTTTTGGAGTCTTCACCAAAAATTGTTTCAAGTGTTGATGAAAATGAGGATAAGAAGAAGATTGCTGAATTGGAAGAAATGGTGGCAAAGCTTTTAGATGCGAATGAACAGTTAAAAGCTTCAAATGATAGAGAGAAGAAAAGATTCGAAGAGTTTTGGAATATTCACAATCAGAATCTGAAAACCTTCAAAGAGTTGGATGCTGATCATGTTAAGTTGAAAGTTGAACATGAAGAGTTGAAGGCTGAGTATGAAAAGCTGAAGGAGGAACATGAAAACCTGAAGTATGATTACAAAGAGTTGAAGGCTGAATGCAATACTCTGGATGCTGAGAAAGAAATGTTGGAGAAATGGCTAGAAGAAACTCGATCAAAGAAATCCGGGTCCACATCTGATAAAGATTTTTCAGACGAAGTGATGGAAGTGTCTGAACCTTCTCATGAAGAAAAAGTCTATTATACTCGAGCACGTGGTACAACAAATGTGGGTATAAGGGTGGAATCTCCAATTGTTATTCCCGATGAAGCTGCTGCTGAAACTGTCATCTATGACAAGGCTGAGGGAAAAAGGAAGTTAGATGCTGTGCCGGAAATTACTGAAGATGCATCTGTTTCAAAGAAGGCAAAACTGGATGAGACAGTACAGATTGAGCCGATTCAATCTGTGACTGTAGTTGAAACTGAGGTAGTAGATTTGGCTAAGGCAGATGAGACTGGGAGTGAAGCTGAAATTGATAAATCAGTTCAGATTGAGCCGATTCAATCTGAAGCTGTTGTAGTTGAAGAAGTGCCTGAAGTTGTTGAAATAGTTGAGAATGTACCTGAAACTGTAACTGAAGAAGCAAGTCAGCTTGAGCCGGTTCAAACTGACAATGCACCAATGATTGAGGCATTAGATGACTTGGATGATATTGATTTTACTGAGTCTGAACCAGAAGCTGAGCCAGAAACTAATCCTGATCACGAGATTCCAGAAGACTTACCTGAAAGATTTGCTTATCTTGAGAAGATGAAGTACAATGCAGTTTATCTGAATGGGCTGACTGTAAGTCAAATTAACGAAGAGTATGAAAAGTGTTTGGTAGCTCAAGATAAAGCCGCTACTGATGAAAAGGAGTTTATTGTTGAAATGGGTGAGTGGACACCGTTACAAGAGAGTTTGAACATTGAAGATTTACCTCCAACTGAGCTTTGTCACCAAAATCCTGAAGAGATGTCAAGCAGAAATATGCGAGACTGGCTGAGCTCAAGGAATTATCCTTATAAGACTTTGAAAAGATTGAAACAAGAGTCGCTGAAGAAAATTGTTGTAAGTTTCATGAAGACGGAGAAAATGTACAATCGTATGTTTTATCTAGATTACAACAACCCTCAATACTATGAGCTGACCAAGAGATACAAAGTTCTCGGACCAAAAGAGATACCGGTGATGGCTTTACCTGAGAATGCGCATAAAAAGAGACATGAGTTGATAGATATGTTTCCTAGTGAGGTCAAGTCATATAATATACCTATGGATGTACGTGAATCATGGCACAAATCAGCCACAGCAGGTGATGTTGTGAGATCACTGTTGACCAAGGGTCAGTCAATTGCTGAACTTCTTGATTCAATGATCGTACCGGAAAAATCCAAAAAGGTAAAGATTATTGCATGGAAATATGACGAGGTGTTTGATGCGTTCATGATAAAAAGAGTTAATGGTTTATGCGATGTATACCATTACTACTCTAGCATTTTCAAGTTAGAAGTTCAAGATTTGAAAGAGTTACACCTGCTTAGACTGATAAATCACACGCATGCTGAGCGTGGTGATAAATGCGCAATGTTGCTTGATGCTGGAATAAGCCGATCACCGAAATACTTAGATTTCAGAGGTCAACAGGAGGACAGTGCATATGTTCAAGAGAAGAAACAAAGAAAGAAAAAGAAGTTGGTGGTTAGTGAGGATATGTACCTAGAGGAATTTTCTGATGAATACTTTGACAAGGTAACTAATCCGGGGTTGAAAGTGATTGATGGTTCTCAAGTGACGAAGCCAATACTTAAAGTTTTCTATAATCAGGAAACTTTTAAGTTGAAGATTGTACGAAATATGGATGACTGGGATAAAGACATGATCACTTTATTAAGTACTTTTGAGCTGAAATTACTTCATCCATCATACATTGATTTCCTGAGAAGTTACAGAATGGAAAAATGCAAAGATAAACTTGCTGAAGCTGATCGAAAACTGTTTGTGGTGATGATCGAGGTGATAGCAGCTGCATCAGAGAAGATACGAGTAAGGAAGGCATTACTCAACTCTAATCTTGTGAAGGTTGACATTCCAGAGATAGAGTTTATGAGAGTGACTGCGAAGGGAACTTTGGAAGTGCAAGTCAAAGGGAAGGAAATGCCCTATGAATTTTACGCTAACATTGATTTTGCAGGTTTAAATCTTGATTCTTTGAGACGTATGAATGCCTGCCCAATCCTTACTAACGAGTCCAAACCAAGACAAGCTAAGATTGCAGAAAAGTTCAAGTCATGCATAGAGGAAGCATTGAAAGAACAAGAAGAATACAAAGGAAGAGAACTGCAGGATGTCAAAGAAGAACTAGAAGATTGGTGAGAGAGATTGAAGCTGAACAAGATGAAAACTGTTTGAAGAGTTTGCTGAAATCCAAAGATAAATCTTAGGGGGAGTACTGCTAGGGCTATTTCCTAGTTAAGATTTACTTTGTATTTGTTTATACATTTTATGTATAGTTTAGGGTCTATTTTGTTATATTCCTTAAACTTGTAATTGTTGCTTAAAAGCATGTAGTGAGAGAGTGTGAGGTAGAGGCTAGATCACTATTCACGTTAGAGAGAGAACTAAGTGTGTGTGATTTATTTTCTCCTGCACTTGTACTACAAATCTGCTTTGATCATCAATATACAAAAGAGAATTATTAGTATGAATTGTGTTAATGATTGAACTGTGTTTGTGTATGAATTATTCTGATCATTGAGCGATATTATCGATCCAATTGAACCTATCAGGAAGTGAGTTTACTCACCTTGAAAAGTAAATACAATCGAACAGTTAGAAATGAAGCTAAAAAGCACCGAGGGTTGCCCAAATATTAGTACCACCTAATTTATTGGGAAAAACCCTAATTTAGAAGCGAAGCAATAGTAACAAGAATCAAAAATCCGAGATCTAGGGTTTCGGATTTGGGATTTAGGGTTTTAGATTATAAACTGGGAATTTATACGAAATGTTATTGAATATTTTGTATTGAAAATATTTTATAAAGATCCATATTTTGTTTTCTACTAAAAGTATTTGTATAAATACTTACAAACATAAAGCATTATTATTTATATACGTATTTGAACTTGTAAGTTTTTAAATCCTTAATATAAGATTTATTATTTAGATTATTAGAAAAATGTTATTTAATGTTTAAAAGATATAAAATATAAAAATTAGAGTAAACAGGGGCAGTGGGACTCGAACCCTAGTCACCACATCCACAAACCAACATCTAAACCACTACACCAATTTCTGTTTTTATTAAATAAGTTGATTTTAAATTTTTTTAACCTTTTATAACTAACAACACCCATTTTCAACATAAACCCTAGATCCAAGAACCATTCAATTCGCGTTACATCTGATAATCAATCTTAAATCAAACATAGGGCTTTTGATCTACATTGAATCATGAGTATTTTGATATAAGAAAATTACATGTTGGTGAAGATTTGGTATGGATTCGAAAATCGGTTGTTCTTGGATTAATCACGAAGAATCTGGAATGAAAAGGTAAAAGTTGATGAAATAGGAAGATGTAAGTGATCTATAGGATTAAAATGGATATAAATTTTACCCGAAATGATGCCCGGAGTTTGGAGAACAACCAAGTCGCCTGAATATGGATTTGGTCGACCGAATTGGTGATTTCAGAGATGAAATTGAAGTGTTTTGGTGATAAAGGAATGTTAGTCGATTGTAAATGAATGTAATGGTGTGATTAATCGCTGATTACCGGGTTTATTTTTTGGAATGAAAATTTCAATTTAAATCTCGAAATCAAATCGTAATAATCCAGGCTGTAACCGCGTTATAGACATCAATAAGGGTTCGAAACTAATTAAGGGAAGTTTTGGCGTGATTTTGGGTGGTTAAAACTGGACAAAACGCGTCAAATAGGGGTCGCCGGAGTTCGTTTGGGTCGCCGGAAAGGGTAGCCGGCAATTTGGCCGGATTCATGGGGCAAGTGAGAGGGGGGGTTTAATTAATTTTATAGTTTCAGCCCCTATAGTTTCGTGTATGGTTTAATTTGTTTAATTAACTTTCATTTCAAGTTTCAAAATTTACATCTTAGGCACAAAGTTAGTTTATAAATATTACTAACTAACTAACTTAACTAAGTTAATTTGTAGCGTTTATAGGATTGACACTTTTGTATCATTAGCTCGTTTGTGACATTAAGAGACCACTTCGAGACTTAGAAACGTTTTTGTTCAACAATTTTTAAAAATCTTTTAATTAAATCCAAAGATAAAAAGTAGTATCAAAACATTATAATTTTATTTCCAAATATATAAAACTCTAGCTATATTACTCAAAAACATTTTTGTCAAACAATTTGAATATGACCACACTCCAAGCTTATCCCGTCGTGGGTGTGTTTATACACCATATATATATATATTCTTTTGAGATTTACTATTACAAATACGATCGACTTATTAGCATGGGAATAACGTAAAAATTCTGATATATTTATTAATAATAATAATGATGAAAGTTACATTCTAAAGAAATAAATATGAATACAAAGTAGATAATCTCGGTTTCGAGTTGGGCGTTCGGATTCGGATTAGGGGCAGATGTCACACAATGTGTGCCAAACCCATTGTATATGCTAGGTTGATCAAGTCTTTTTGGAGATCTGCTGAAGTAATTACTGATGAAGCTGGTAGATCAGTGATTCATGGGGATATTACCAGGCAGTTACAACTAACTGTGTCTGAAGAATCGATCAGAACTGCTTTAAGGTTGGATGAAGATGAAGTGGGTGCACTTGATGAGTTTACGACTGCTGAATGCCAAGAGTGCTTTATCAATATGGGACATCCTCCTGTATTTCCTAAGCAGCAGTTCGTAAGAGCCAGACTGAGCAAGCAATGGAAATTATTGTGTTATGTGATACAACATTGTCTATCCAGAAGAAGTGTGGGTTTTGATAATTTTCCATCTGACATTATATCCCCAATAGTTGCAATTGCCACAAACAGACCATTTAACATGTCTAAATGGATTATGAAGGGGTTTCTATTCAATCTGGTGAAATGGAAGAGATTTAAGTTTTTGATGTATCCCAGATTTCTATAGCTACTGATCAATGTTGCACATCCTGTGATTCGTGAAGAAGGTGTAAACGGTAATTTGCTTATGACTGAAGATATGAATGCTTCATCTTATCGAAAGATGAGTATTGGAAATGTTGTGGAAGTGCAATTGTTTGACTATATGCGAGATATAGCAAACAATAAGGAAGATATTGGTGGGGTGTATCATCACATTTCTCAAGGTGAAGTGATTGATCCTCTAGATCTTGTGGATGACATCCCAGATGCACTTATGTCAGATACTAGTGATGAAAATGTAAATGTTTCTGAGAATGAAGAATCAAGTAGCGATGAATCTGAAAGTGATGATGATAATAGTGATGATGGAGATGATGGTATTGTTGGTGATGTATTAGAAAAAGAAGAAAATGTGATTGAAGATGTTCCTGAAATGGAACCTTTAATTTCAGAAGATGTTACTGAGATTAATCCATATGAAGATGTGAATGTGCCTGAAAATATAGATGTGATTCGGATTGCACAAGAAGTTATTGCTGAAGTAGAGTCTCTGGCACAGATAGATGATGAAACTGAGTTTGTTATTCCTGTTCCTGAACCTGTTGATATTGCCACATCATCTACTCCTGCAACTGAACAAGCTGAAAACCTTTGGAGTCTTCACCAAAAGTTGTTTCGAATGATGCTCTGATAGAGAAAGATAAGGAGATTAAAAGATTGAATAAGCTGGTAGAAGATTTGTTGAAAGAAAATGAGCTGTTGAAAGCGTCGAATGAACGAAAGAAGAAGAGAGTGGCTGAGCACTGGGAAACTTATTAGAAGAATACAAAGATCTTCAAAGAGCTAGATGAAGAGTATGAAAAGCTCAAAGAGGATTAAAAAGAGCTTTATGCTGAATGTAATACTTTGAATGCTGAAAAAGAAATGCTGGAAAAATGGCTTGAAGAAAAAGAACCCAAAGGATCAGGACTTGTATCTGACAAAGATTTCTCTGATCAAGAAGTAGTGGGAGTGTCTGATACTCCAAGAGAAATCAAATTGTATTATACCAGATCACGAGGATTTAAGCCTGTGTCAGTGCCAATTGTTGAATCAGTTACTGTTCCTGAGGATGCCACTACTACGGGTATATATGACAAAGCCGAAGGGAAACGTAAGCTGGATGCTGCTCCTGAAATCATAGAAGAAGATATCATTTCAAAGAAAGCAAGAACCGAGGATGTAGCTCAGGATGAGCCGGTTCAAGCTGAGGTTGTGAAAGAAGTTGAAATGGTTGATATTTCGGGTGAAGCTGGACCATCGAGTTTTGAAGCTGAAGTGGCTGAGATAGAAGAAATTCCGATTGATCTTGATGCAAGATTCGCATATCTGGAGCGTATGAAGTACAATCCTGTTTATCTGAATGGACTCACTATTAGTCAGATAAATGAAGAATATGAAAAATGCATAAATGCTCAAGATCGGGTAAAGGGTGATGTGCGTGAATTTGTAGTAGAACCAGGCGATTGGACTCCGTTGCAAGAAAGTCTCAACATTGATGATCTTCCACCTGAAGAATTGTATCATCAAAATCCGGAGGAGATGACCACTGTTGATATGTGCCAATGGTTACAGTCAAGAAACTACCCATATAAGACTCTGAAGAGACTGAAGAAAGAATCACTGAAGAAGATTGTTGTTAGTTTTCAAGCTTCAGAGAAAATGCATAATCGAATGTTCTTCTTGGATTACAACAATCCACAGTACTACGAACTAACCAAAAAGTTCAAAGTATTGGAACCAAAGGAGATACCATTGATGTCCTTACCAGAAGACGCTCACAAGAAGAGGAAAGAGTTGATTGACATGTTTCCGAGTGAAGTTAAATCTTACCACATTCCGATGGAAGTACGAGAATCATGGCATAAAGCTGCCACAACAAGTGATATTGTGAGATCACTGCTGAGCAAAGGTCAATCTGTTGCCGACCTGCTTGATTCAATGATCGAGCCGGAAAAATCCAAGGACGTGAAGATCATTGCATGGAAATACGATGAAGTGTTTGATGCATTCTTGATAAAGCGTGTGAACGGTTTGTGTGACGTCTACTATTATTACTCGAGCGTCTTTAAACTTCCAGTTCAAGATCTCAAAGAGTTACACAAACTAAGACTGATTAATCACACAAGGGCTGAACGTGGAGAAAAATGTGCTATGTTATTAGATGATGGGATTAGCAGAATGCCCAAGTTTCTAGAATTTCATGGACAACAAGAAGATAAATATATCTTGATAAGAAGAAGAAGAAGCAGAAAAAGTTGATTCTCAAGAAATGTATCTTGAAGAATTTTCTGATTAATACTTTGATAAAGTGACTGATCCAGGATTGAATGTGTTCGATGGTTCGCAAAAGACGAAGCCAATTCTGAAGTTTTTCTATCACGAAGAAACTTTTGAACTAAAGTTGGGTCGTGATTAGATGACTGGGGGGAAAGATATGATCACTTTATTTAGCACTTTTGAGCTCAAGCTGTTGCATCCATCATACATCGATCATATGTGAAGTCATAAAATGGAGAAGGCAAGAGATCCATTGGCTGAAGCAGACAGAAAGCTGTTTGAAATTATGGTTGAGGGGATTGGAGCTGCAACAGAAAAGATCAGATTAAGGAAAGCGTTACTCAATGCCAACCTTGTGAAGATCAACATTCCTGAGATCGAGTTTATGCGGATCACATCCAAGGGAACATTGGAAGTGCGTGCAAAATGAATGAAGAAGCCTTACGAATTTTATGCTAACATTGATTTTGCTGGTATTACCTTGGATACGCTTAAACAGATGGCTGATTGTGATATACTCACCAATGAGTCAAATCCAAGATAAGCTAAGATAGCAGAAAAGTTCAAGTCTTGCATCGAAGAAGCCATTAAAGAACAAGAAGAATTTACCGGAAAGAAGTTGTTGAAAGTGAAAGAACCAGAAGAGTTCGAGTGATCAAGTTAATGATTCAAGAGAGAGATTAAAGATTAAAGCTAAAGTTTTTGAATGAAGACCAAAGATAAATCTTATGGGGAGTACTGCTAGGGCTCGTTCCTAGTTGAAGATTTACTTTGTTCTTAGTTTATACAAGTTTGTATAGTTTAGGGTTAATTTTGTATTATCCCTAAGTGTTGATGCATAAGGCATGTTGCTAGTGAATGTTAGTGAGAGAGTCCAGATCAGCATTACACGTTAGAGAAAGAAAGCTTATATGTGTGTGATTGTATTCTCCTGCACTTTGTACTACAACGAATTGCTTTGATCATCCATACAAGAGAATTATTCAGTAATGGATTATGTTGTTGATTGAATTGTTGTTTGTGTGCTTTAATCATTCTGATTTGTGGCAGTATCGATCCAATTGAACCTATCAGAGGTAGGTTTTCTATTAGGGTCACTTAAACACACTTCAATTAGGTAACTATGAGGAAACCTAATGTTATAACTGGTGCACCTAATAACTCGATAGAAACCCGTAGGTGTCTTCTCGAAAGGGTCGAGGGTATTATTTAGTGGTGTATTTGGGTGAATAATTTAAGATCCCAGTTCCATAACAATTAAACCAAACGTGAGTAATATTTGAGGTCAATGTGGATTCTAGCCTAGGTGATTTGCTTTCATTCATTTGTTTTCGTATCTCATCTTTCATGTCATTTACCTTTTTATACAATTTACTAGTTTTAACAAAAACCCCCTGTCAAGTATATTCTCATTAAAAGTTTGTGTATTTTCAGTTGAGTCTTAATTTAGTTAATACAAACGTGGTATATAGAGTATATGGGTCAACACTCGGACTTACATAGTTTTATATATATATATTTGCATGCATCATTGATATAAGACACGGGTGTCACAAACCTATGAAACTCTTCTCAGAAGACCAAGAATAACGGATACAAATATGAATGATAGCATCCTATGTCACATCTCGACCGATGGCGAAACCTCGGGGCGATCGAAAGTGAATGTATGTTCAATAGCACATTGTGAAATAAACATTTAAATATATATTAACAACTCTTTTCATAAATTCAAATAACAAGTTAAATTTTTTCAAACATAAATAAGCTCAAGTTCTATTTAATCAATCTAGGTCCATGATCCTATATGAGGCATCTTGAATAGCAACTAAGTTGCATTTCCTGAAAACATGTGAAAATAGTATTTGATCGGCTAACGAATTAGCTGGTGAGTAGACATAGGTTTTGAGTACATAATAAATATAATGTGTAAAATTTCAATTCACGGTTGCAAGACCGAAACTCAAAGGAATTGACGGGGCTTGCACAAGCGGTGGAGACAAGTCATGTAAATAAAATAAATTGCAAAGTGTTTCAAATAAGATAACATTGTATAATCAAACACTAAATGACTGAATAGGCTTAAAATCACAAAGATCGGGCCATTGATGAATATATAACCGGTCTTCAATCACCCACTGAGCAAAAGCATGAATATATATGGGGTGGGTTTGTCAGTCCAATAGATCTATCATTGATTAACGGCGGTTTGAATAATGTTTATCATATAATGAACACATAATGCTAGTAAACACTTAACATGAATTGAATGACTTGAATATAATGAATAAAATAAGTATAATGATTATAATGAGTAAAAATGAATAAATTGAAAAAATAATAAATATGATTTAATAAGTCACATGAATTCCCCCAAAAGTATAAAATAAAAAAGGGGCTATGAAATACTCACCTCAATGGTGCTCAAGAAAACTAGTGTAAGATGGAAAAGAATCAAGATGAACATTCGTATCACGCTGGATGTTTTGGGATTTGAAAGTATCTGATCAGATGTAACATTTACGAAATTTGACTTTTAATGATGATATCGAATACTTAAATTTTATGAGACTTATTGTATAAATAATTTAGCAAGTGAAAAACACTAACAATAATAACAAAAACAAAAACAAA
Source organism: Tagetes erecta (assembly GCA_030867185.1). Taxonomy (NCBI): domain Eukaryota; kingdom Viridiplantae; phylum Streptophyta; class Magnoliopsida; order Asterales; family Asteraceae; genus Tagetes; species Tagetes erecta. Next base: position 17,295,732 of record CM061497.1, on the reverse strand, counting down.
ACTTATCAAGGTAAAAATAATAATATTTGTTAACAACCAAAAAAACAAAAAAAAAAGAGAACTATGCAAAGATGGGGGACCAAAAGTGTCAAAAGCCCAAACACCCTTCTCCTCCTTCCTCCTTTCACGCAGCAGCACAGTAACCCCCCCTCTTCACCATGCTCGAAATCTCCAACCAAGATTCAGTCTAAAATCAGACCCAATTCGGGTAATAACGTTTTTAACCTGTCCATAGCTAACATCAAACGAGTAATTTACATGCAATTGAACAAAAAATGGCCTGAAACCTTACTTTTTTCTTCACTTCGGTCGAACTCAAAAACCATAACCAAAACCATATCTCGACCTCACCATTTTTCAATTAAACACACACACATACTCACAAACACACCGCAAACAAACCCCCATACCCAGAAATCGCAAACCCGAAGTAAAAATCACGCATCAAGGACTCAAAGTGGCCGACCCGTTCGTTACTCGAACACATACCCAACCCCCACCATTTTGTAAGTTTTTTAGACCATTGTATTCGTTTTTGGATGAGGATTAAAAGCCCTAACATTAATTTTGTCAAAAACCATGAAAACGAACTCAATTTGGGGGAGAAAGATCTAGGGTTCATATGGGTTTTATGGGATTTTCGAATCTGCTAGATTTGGGTTAAAACAATTAAGGGGAGAAGGATTTACGGGTTAGTCACCCAGCTCAAGTGGCTGGGTGCATTGCAAAATAATGAAGAGGTCGGGGGTTCGAATCACGGCCATGCTTACCCCTACCTTTTTATTAAAAAAACACCATATTAATGCTTTATATTTTCAACCAACCAAAGGATAAAACATATAAGTTACGGGTTCTTGTTGGGTTAGTCACCCAGCTCAAGTGGCTAGGTGCATATATTAATAAGCTGGAGGTCACGGGTTCGAATCATAGAACCCGTTTTTTTTTGTTTAATTTGCATTTTGACCTGTAACTCACATTTTTAAGTATTTAAACTACCCACTAAACATGTACAAATTATATTTTTATCATTATTATGTCTTACAACCCAAAAGTTTTCATAAACAAATAATAACTTTAAAAACTTTATAAAACCAAGTAAAAAAACATGTATATATTTTATAAAAACCTTGTGAATGTTCATTTAACCAAAAATACTCATTTTAATCCTTGTAAGTATCATTTATATAAAATTAGACACATAAACTTGTTTCGTCAACTATTTAAAAACTTTATAAACTAAAAATCCACTTAAACGTCGTACCGTATTTTTAAAAAAAATCAAGTAAACGACTTGTAATGGCAACAATCTTTAAATAATATTTTAACCTATTTTTATAAAAACTTATAAATATACCAACATTCATAACTATTTCGCAAAACAACTAAATATAAGAATTTGACTCGTACGATCTCGAAACCACATATGGACTAAAATCATTATGTTCGATTAATAGGATAAGCTACTGAGAGTTATTTCCGGCTTCCACCGTATATTTTCTTGAGTAGATTTTGGAGCCGATTAATGTGAGTTTACATACCCCTTTTTATATTTATACACTTTTGGGGTGAAACATGTTATATTATTTAAATACACCACATGCACTAAATCTATTTATCAACTATGTGATTCTATTTATGTCTTGGTTGTGCTTTATGTATACGTGTGGCGTTCTATTTTATGATCGATACAATCATTAATTATTGCTAGCCCATCGAAGTCTTAGATCTAAGGGCCTGACAAGCCTTTTTGGTGCTAAAGCCGATGCTAAGTCCGACTCTTCAATGACGCATTCTAGTTCATTGAAGGAACCAAATTTCACTTAGCTGATCATATACTATATTTTATATTGTTGAGGCTTGATTGTACATTTGAGGTCGTACGTGTTGTTACATATTTGCAATAACCATTGTGGACATGGAATCACTTATCATTGTGATCTATAAACTATTATCTATGTATTTAACTATGTGGACTCACCAACATTTTTATGTTGACATTATTTTCTAACATGTTTCAGGTAATACCAACGTTTAAGACTAGCTTTGGATCATGATCACCATAGGGTTTTGGACCTAGCTAAATTTTAAATCAGTGAACAATTATTAGCTATGTCATTTGTAATTTGCCAAACTTGTGGACAAATCGTGATATTTAATTTGGTGATTCATGCTTATTTAAAACTCTAATTTGTAGTGTCATGTGGCTATGAGCAATCTCTAATACTCACGTCTCGACGATTATCCGCCTTTTATTTATTTAATTGGTCGGGGTGTGACAAATTGGTATTAGAGCCCATGACTGTAGGGATTTAGGTTATTAGAAACGGTGACCCTTACTACGGTATGCTTAGGGACCCTATATGAATTATCTCATACTTGCTTATGTGCTACATGATGCTACATGCTATGTGTTACATGATACGTGCTATTTATGATTTAATGCCATGGCCTTTGCACACACTATGAAATTCCACAACTTAAACCGAACTTTAACAAATGAATTCAACATAAGCAAGAACAAATAGCTAAGACAAAACCCTTAACTTATTTTCTTCTTCCCTTATCCGAGCCATTCATCTTAAACCTCATCATCGTTTACTATAACTCTAATTAGCTAAGTAACATTTCTTGATCTACTTCTCGACTCCATGTGGATATCATGTGCTTAGTGACACTCTTTAGGCAAATGCCTAACAAGACGATGTGTATCTAGACAGTAAGCACCTGTATCCTGAATTTTCTGGCAAAACGATAGAAAGTTCTATCCAAGGTTAGCGTACCGTATAAATCCAATGTACGGACCTAGTATGCTTACCTGGGGATTTTCGGTATGAGTGATTTACTATAGATGCAAACACATCTGCCTAAGGTTACAAAGTTCGATTCACATTGACTTGTGAATATACGGACCTGGTATGCTCCAATGAAAAGTAAATATGTTCTTCACCTTTAAAAATACCCTTCATTGTTATCAAGACTATCTTATCCAAATCTTACGTAGACCCAATTATCTTCCAAAAACTGACAATCCCTTCAATCCTTAACCCATCTATCTCAAAACGAACCTTAATAAAGCCGCAATATATGCAAAATATTAACGTAATAAACTTAAGACACTCAATCAACGCACGTTCCTCACCTCTTAACAAATCTATGATTTCATTGACCTACTCTCTATTATAAATTCGTACTCACACATTTATCTTTTGTTCTCTTTAACAGAATGCCTCGTCGTGGTAGAGTCCCTCGTCGTGGGGGAAGTCGCATGTCAAGTCGTAAGGTTGCTGCTCTTGTATCCTGCAAAATGGCTTCCGTCATCCCTAACCTAGTGGCGGAAATTAGCCAAACTCTTAGCAACCGTGGTAGCCAAAACAACGGGGAAAATGGTCATAATGGTGAAACTCGTCATCCTTGCACTTTCAAACACTTCAACTCTTGCAATCCTGTCAAGTTCTCTGGTTCTGAAGGGGCTACTGCTTTGCTCCAATGGTTTGAGAGCATCGAAAACACCTTCACCTATAGCGAGTGCCCGGAAGCACTTAAGGTTCGGTATGGTACTAGTGTTCTCCAATACAAGGCTCTTACTTGGTGGAATGGTATAAAAAGGGAAAAAGGTGAGGCCAACATCTTAGCCATGACTTGGGATGAGGTCAAACAACTCATGATGAAGAAATGTTGTCCCCAAACTGAACTCCAAAAGCTTGAGGATGATTTCTGGAACCTCAAGCAAGAAGGTGGTGATCATTTGGCCTACTCGACTAGACACCATGAGTTGAGCATGCTTGTTCCCCAAATGGTCACACCACTTTGGAGAAACTTTGAGAAATTTATCAAGGGTGAACCTCCCCAGATCCAGGATGCAGTGATCAGTAGAAAACTCGCAAATCTTGAAGAAGCCATCACCATCACTGGTAAACTTTCTGAAAACCATGACAAAGCCGATACCCTAACCTTAAAAACACTAAGAAACCTGTTGAGAAACCTACCCTCGCACCTACTAAACCAAACAAAACCGAGTCATCCTTCTATAAAAAGCGAAAGTTTAACAATCAAGCCCACAACTTTGCCATTACTACCCCTACTCCACCAACAAAACCACATGCACCCATGGCTCAACCTATCCCAAAAGTTCCCTACAATGGCCCTTACCCAAAATGTAACAGTTACAACTACCATCATCCGACTAATATCATGTGTCGTCAATGCACGGTCCTTCGGAAAATGAGGCATCTGAATGTCACATGTCGTTTTTTCCGGGTAACCCGAACCGAGCTCAAGTCAATGCTCTAGCTCCTAATCAAGCCCGGGCCTGCTTTCAATGTGGTGATCCAAATCACATGCGTCCTTAGTGCCCAAGACTAGCCAATCCAACTCCACCTGCTCGTGGTCGAGCCTTTAACATCAACGTCAATCAAGCTCAAACAAACAATGACGTGGTGAATGGTACATTTCTAATCAATCATCACTATTCTTATGTTTTATTTGATTCGGGTGCTGATAGAAGTTTCGTTTCACTCGACTTTGAACCTTTACTTGACTTGAACCGTACTAAGATAGACAAACCTTTCACGGTTGAAATCGCCGATGGCCAATCTATCACAGTCGACACTATCATCACTAATTGCAAACTAAACTTAAACCAACACAACTTTTCCATCCAACTTATACCCATTAAACTTAGAAGCTTTGATGTTATTATCGGTATGGATTGGTTAGCCGAAAATCATGCTGAAATCATCTGCTACGATAAATGTATCCGAATTCCGCTTCCTTCTGGTGACACATTGAACGTATTCGGTGAGAAACCATCCAAAGGACTTAACCTCATGTCATGAATCGAGGCCCGAAAATGCCTATATAATAAATGTATGGCCTTCCTAGCCCATGTGATCGACACCAAAGTCAAGGGCAAAGAATTACAAGATATTCCAATCGCCCAAGACTTTCCTGAAGAGTTTCCTGAGGATCTTAACATGAGGATCTTAACAGTTTACCTCCTATTCGTGAGGTTGAATTCAAGATCGACCTCATTCCTCGTGCGACTCCAGTAGCAAAGGCTCCGTATCGACTCGCACCTTCCGAACTCCGAGAACTTTCGAGTCAACTCCAAGAACTCTCGGACAAGGGCCTCATACGCCCGAGTACTTCACCTTGGGGCGCTCCGGTACTATTTGTGAAAAAGAAAGATGGGTCATTTCGAATGTGTATTGATTATCGAGAGCTTAACAAACTCACCATAAAAAACCGTTACCCCCTTCCGAGAATCGATGATTTGTTTGATCAACTTCAAGGTGCTTCATACTTCTCAAAGATTGATTTATGTTCCGGTTCATAGTAACGTTCATAGTAAAGTTCATAGTAAAGTTATTTTACTTCAAGAAGTCCGAGCCCATCGATAATTAGTTGACACCTTACGTTAAAGGTGCTTCGTACTTCAAGGCGAATGTCGTAGCCGATGCTCTAAGTCGTAAGGTTCATAGTAAAGTTATTTTACTTCAAGAAGTCCGAGCCCATCGACAGTTAGTTGACACCTTAAGTGATTTCGGTGTGGAAATTCGAGTAGAGCCAAATGTGTCAAACGTTTCACTTCGAAGTATCAAGTTGAAGGAAGTCTTAAGTCCTTAATTCTTAAAGCTCAACAAGCCGTGGTAGATGAGGGAAAACTACACGACGAAATGTTGGGTGGAGCCGAACTTCAACTCGAGACTAAGCCCGAAATGTTCGTGAGCTCCTGTTGGACGAAGCTCACAAATCCCGCTATTCTATTCATCCCGGTTCTGACAAAATGTATAAGGACCTTCGGTCGCAGTATTGGTGGTCGGGTATGAAGAAAGACATTGCTCTTTACGTGGCTAAGTGCCTTACTTGTGCAAGAGTCAAAGACGAGCACAAACGATCTGGCGGTCTGCTTGAACAACCTGAAATCCCCATGTGGAAATGGGAACACGTGTCCATGGATTTCATCACCAAGCTACCTCATACACCCCGTGGTTTTGATAGAATTTGGGTTATTATTGATCGATTAACCAAGAGCGCTCATTTTATTCCGATTCGAAAGAACATACAATGCTTCTAAGCTTGCCATGATCTATATAAAAGAAATTGTGAGTCGTCATGGTGTACCATTGCATATCATTTCTGATCGAGATGGTCGATTCACTTCCCACTCTTGGACCTCTTTTCAAAGAACTTTGGGTACTCAACTTGATTTAAGCACAGCGTATCATCCCCAAACTGATGGTCAGACTGAACGTACCATTCAAACTCTTGAAGACTTGCTTCGGTTATGCATTCTAGATTTCGGGGGTAACTGGGATACTCACTTGCCATTGGTTGAATTCTCTTATAATAACAGCTATCACTCGAGCATCAAAATGGCCCCATTCGAAGCACTTTATGGTCGAAAATGTTGTTCACACATATGTTGGACCGAGGCCGGTGAGCATCTCATCACCGAGCCCGAATTGATTCAAGAAGAAACTGATAAGATTTTCCAAATCTGTGACAACCTCCGAGTGGCGCGTAGTCATCAAAATAGCTATGCCGACAAACGACGACGCCCCTTGGAATTCAAAGTTGGTGACATGGTTCTTCTCAAAGTATCCCCTTGGAAAGGTGTGGCCCATTTCGGAAAGAAAGGAAAAATAGCTCCGAGATTTGTTGGTCCATTCAAGATTCTAAAAATAGTTAGTAAGGTGGCTTACAAACTTGATTTACCTCCCGAGCTCAGCAATGTTCATCCAACCTTCCATGTCTCAAATTTACAAAAGTGTTTAACAGACGGAGACCTTCATGTTCCCTTGGATGACATCCAAATCGATGAGACATTACGTTTTATCGAAAGACCATTCGAAGTCATGGACAGAGAGGTCAAGAAGACAAGACAAGGTTCTACTCCAATTATCAAAATTCGTTGGTAAAACAAGCGCGGACCTAAATTCACTTGGGACCGCGAAGACCGTGTGACATCTGCCCCGAACCCGAATCCGGATGCCCGACTCGAACCCAAAGTTGTTTGATAGGTTCAATTGGATCGATATTACTCACAAGATCAGAATGATTCGTACAAACAAACACAATTCAATCACAAACACAATTCATTACTAAATAATTCTCTTGTCTTTGATGAGCAAAGCAAATCTGCAGTACAAATGTAGGAGAAAATAAATCACACACACTTAGTTCTCTCTCTAAAGTGAATATGTGAATCAGACTCTCTCCTCACACTCTCTCACTACATGCTTTAAGCAACAAAATACATTTTAGGGAAAATAACAAAATAGACCCTAAACTATACATAAAGTATAAAATAAGTACAAAGTAAATCTTAACTGGAAATAACCCTAACAGTACTCCCCCTAAGATTTATCTTTGGACTTCAACAAAATCTTCAAAACAGTTTTCATCTTGTTCAGCTTCAATCTCTCACCAATCTTCAGATTCTTCTTTGACATCCAGCAACTCTTTCCCTTTGAATTCTTCTTGTTCTTTCAATGCTTCCTCGATGCATGACTTGAACTTTTCTGCGATCTTTGCTTGTCTTGGCTTTGACTCGTTTGTGAGAATTGAGCAGGCATTCATACGTCTTAGAGAATCAAGAGTTAAACCTGCAAAATCAATGTTAGCGTAAAATTCAAATGGCATTTCTTTCCCTTTGACTTGCACTTCCAATGTACCCTTTGCAGTCACGCGCATAAACTCTATCTCTGGTATATCAACTTTCACAAGGTTAGCATTGAGTAATGCCTTCCTTACACGTATCTTCTCTGACGCAGCAGCAATCACCTCGATCATCACCACAAACAAGTTTCGATCAGCTTCAGCAACTTTGTCTTTGCATTTTTCCATTCTGTAACTTCTCAGGTGATCAATGTAAGATGGATGCAATAATTTCAGCTCAAATGTACTGAATAAGGTGATCATGTCCTTATCCCAAGCATCCATATTTCGTACAAGTTTCAACTCAAAAGTTTCCTGATTGTAGAAAACTTTAAGAATTGGCTTAGTTGCTTGAGAACCATCAAACACTTTTAACCCTGGATCAGTTACCTTGTCAAAGTATTCGTCAGAAAATTCTTCTAAGTACATATCCTCACTCACTACCAACTTCTTTTGCTTTCTTGTTTTCTTCGATTGAACATAGGCACTATCCTCCTGTTGTCCTCTGAACTCCAAATACTTCGGTAACCGGCTTATCCCAGCATCAAGCAGCATTACGCATTTATCACCACGCTCAGCATGCGTGTGATTGATCAATCTCAGCTTGTGCAACTCCTTCAAATCTTACACCTCTAACTTGAAAATACTAGAGTAGTAATGGTATACATCGCATAAACCATTTACTCTTTAGATCAAGAACGCATCAAACACCTCGTCGTATTTCCATGCAATGATATTTACCTTTTCGGACTTTTCTGGTACGATCATGGAGTCAAGAAGTTCAGCAACAGACTGACCCTTGCTCAGCAGTGATCTCACAATATCACCTGCTGTGGCTGATTTATGCCATGATTCTCGTACGTCCATAGGCACATTGTATGATTTAACTTCACTCGGAAACATATCTATCAATTCTTTCCTCTTTTTGTGCGCATCTTCTGGTAAAGCCATCACCAGTATTTCTTTTGGTCCGAGAACTTTGTATCTCTTGGTCAGCTCATAGTACTGAGGGTTGTTGTAATCCAGATAAAACATCCAATTATACATCTTCTCAGTCTTCATAAAGCTTACAACAATTTTCTTCAGAGATTCATGTTTCAACTTCTTCAAAGTTCTATATGGATAGTTCCTCGAACTCAACCATTCTCACATGTTTCTGCTGGACATCTCTTCCGGATTTTGATGATAAAGCTCTTGTGGAGGTAAATCATCAATATTCAAACTTTCTTGTAATGGTGTCCACTCACCCATTTCAACAATAAATTCTTTCTCATCAGCAGCAGCTTTGTCTTGTGCAGTCAAACATTTCTCATACTCTTCATTAATTTGACTCACAGTCAGCCCATTCAGATACACTGCATTATACTTCATCTTCTCAAGATACGCAAAGCGTTCAGACAAGTCAGCTGGAATTTCATGATCAGGATTGGCTTCAGGCTCAGCTTCTGGTTCAGACTCAGTAAAATCAATGTCGTCTAAGTCATCTAGTGCCTCTATCATAGGTGCATTATCAGTTTGAACCGGCTCAAACTGACTTACTTCTTCTGTCATAGTTTCAGGCACATTCTCAACCATTTCAACTACTTTAGGCACTTCTTCAACCAATACAGATTCAGATTGAATCGGCTCAATCTGAACTGTTTCTCCAGTTTCAGCTACTTTCACAGTGTCATCAACCTTTGCCATTTCTACCACCTCAGTTTCAGCTACAGTCACAGATTGAATCGGCTCAATCTGCACTGTCTCATCAGTTTTTGCTTTCTTTGAAACAGATGCTTCTTCAGTAATCTCTGGCACAGCATCTAACTTTCTTTTTCCCTCAGCCTTGTCAGAATTGACAGAATCAGCAGCAGCTTCATCGGGAATAATAATTGGAGATTCAACCCTTATGCCCACATTCTTTGTACCACGCGCTCTAGTATAGTACACTTTGGCTTGCTCAGTCACTTAAATCACCTCATCCGAAAAGTCTTTATCTGATGTAGACCCTGACTTCTTTGATCTAGTTTCTTCCAACCATTTTTCCAACATTTCTTTTTCAGCATCAAGAGTATTACATTCTGCCTTCAACTCTTTATAATCATACTTCAAATTTTCATGTTCCTCCTTCAAAGTTTCATGGTCAGACTTCAACTTTCCATAATCCTCCTTCATTTTCAAATAATCAGCATCTAAAGCTTTGAAAGTTTCAAGATTCTGATTATGAGTGGCCCAAAACTCTTCTAACCTTTTCTTCTTTCGATCATTTGATGCCTTTAACTGTTCATTCGCATCCAAGAGTTTTGCTACCAACTCTTCTAGCTCAGCAATCCTCTTTTTATCCTCATTTACATCAACACTTGACACAATTTTTGGCGAAGACTCCAAAGATTGTTCAATGTTTTCAGCAACCGGAGATGATGTGGTGGGTATATCAACTAGAACAGTAATGCCAGCATCAGTGTAATCAACTATCTGTGTAATAGACTCTACCTCGGCCATTACTTCCTGAGCAATCTGAACCACATCTATTTGTTCAGCCTCATCAACACATTTTATCACACTTGTTTCTTCCACCCTCTTAGGCTCAACCACTGACTTAGATCTTCGAGATCTAACATACTGCCTTGTGAAAGACTTAGGAACTTCTACTACCAATTCTTCTGCAATACTAACAACCTCAACAGGTTCGTTAATTCCAACTGTTTCCATTACTTGGACATTTTCTGTTTCAACTCTTACTGGTTCATCATCCTCAACATTTTCTGCCTCCTCATTATCTGAATCAGCATCATCATTCCCATCATTCCCACTATTATCATCACTATCCTTTTCATCACTTTCTTCTTCTTCTTCGTCCTCAGATCCATCTTCTTCATCTTCTGGATGACGAGCAGCATACTCATCATCATCCAACAGATTGTCAGGCACCTCATCAACAAGGTCCTGTGGATTTACTATCTCTCCATGTGAAAAATGATGGTATACAGACTCAATGTCCTCCTCATTATTTGCTATATCTCTCATATAGTCAAATAACTCAACACTTGGCACATTTCCGATACTCATCTTCCTATAAGATAGATCGTTCATGTCCTCAGTATACAGTATCCCTCCAGCAACACCTTCTTCTCTGATTATTGGATATGCAACATTAATCATCAGTTGCAAGAATCTCGGATACATGAGAAACTTGAACCTTTTACCCTTCACAAGATTGAACACAAAACCATTCATAATCCATTTCGACATGTTAAATGGTTTGTTTTCTGCTATGGCAACTATTGGGGATGCAATGTCAGAGGGAAAATTGTCGAAACCAGCACTCCTTCTTGACATGCACTGCTGAATCACATAGCACAGTAACTTCCACTTCTTCCCCAATCTTGCCCTTACAAATTGTGACTTTGGAAATACAGGAGGATGACCCATATTCACAAAGCACGCTTGACATTCAGCGTTTGTCAACTCATCATTTGCACCTATCTCATCCTCATCAATCCTTAATGTTGTTCTGATAGCTTCTTCAGATACAGTCAATTCCAACTCTCTTGTGATATTCCCTCTAACAACAGTCACTCCAGCCTCATTTCTAACCACTTCAGTCGTCCTCCAAAACCTTGTGATCAATCTTGCATATATGACCGGCTTGGCACACATAGCATAGACATACTTTGTCCTCTTGATAAATCTCATCATATCTCTGTATCCTTCAGTCTCAGGAATAGACTCATCCAAACAGGCAACTAAATTGTGCTTGGGCTCAAACTTCAAATTCTCCATCTGTTAAAACAAAAACAAAACACAAACAAGACAAATGTGTTCGATTCTTCATTAATAAATTTCAAATTTTCATAAGTGTTTGAACACAAAGTTATAAAAGTAAAACATTCACATAATCATTTTAACTCCTAAATTGATCTAACAAACTGATTTTCATCATTTTGATCAAAACAACTTTGAATTTTAATGATCATACAACATTTTGCAATTTAACAGGTTAACACTTAAGAACAAAAATTTGACATTCATAAGATGAAGTTGTTTAACATGTTTTAGTTCAGTTTTAACAAGGATTTGTCACTTTTAACACATATTTCATCATTTTGAAGTTAACATTTAAGAGCATTTAACAGGTCATCAATGGCGGTTTTGACAGTTATGAACATTTTTGGTTGATTCTGTTGATTTTAAAGAATTTTGATGCAAAGTAATGATTGATTGTTAATGATCGACAGTTTTTACACTTAAAACAACATTCGATTTTAGTTTTAACACACAAAATCAAAGTGTCGATTCAGTGATCAAAAACACTTTTCATCATCGTTTTTCGTTTTACCGATCGATTTGCAGGTTTATCAAGATCAAATCACTTAAACAATACCTTATTCAATCGATCAGACTTGTTACAGAACAAACGATTGAATATGATAATCAAACGATTTAAGTGCAGGGGATTTGCTTGAAAGTGTGAGTGAAAAATGATAAGTGTTTGTGAAGAGGCGGGTTTTTATATGGTTAAAAATTAGGTCAAACATGAGGTGCCGGGTCAACACTTTGGGACGGGTAAGCATAAAAGCCCAATAAGCCTTGACGGGTCAAGCACTGTTGAGCCGTGTCAGTCACTGTTGGGACGGGTCAAGTGCTTAGGACGGGTCACAACATGAGACGGGTCAACACAATGTAACATTTGCCCCGAACCAAACCCGTACCAAATGGAGGACCTGGATCCGATTGGGTATTTATATAATTACTTTAATTTAACACGAGACAAAAACCATTTATTTACTCATTTGGTTCTATTTAAATAATTGAACTTAATCACTAAGTATATCATTAATCACTATGGAATTATAACTTATAAGAGTTGATTTATAAAAATGGTAAAGTTGTTCAAGATTAAATTGGTTAGATAAGTTAGTGCATTTTTAACAAAAAAATTAGAGGGTTAATAATGTTAATTTAAAAAGTTGAACTAAAAACTTTTGGAAATAATTAATTATTGAGCTAAACTATAAGGGGGTTATGTGAAAGTTTAAAATTAAATCCCAAACATCCATGCATTTTATTTGGATTCTCGGTTTCCGGAGGATATATCTCCGGCGACTCCGGTGTTGAGCTCGGTAACACCCAAAACCACCAAAATAAATCCCTTTAATCATTTTAATCAATTCTATCCATTAGACAATAAGTTTCGAGCACATCTTCTCCTTTAAACTCGCGTATCTTGCTGCCAAACGCCATATTTGAATTCGGTTTTAAATCAATCTCAAACCAAAACTAAATCTCGCGAATCACGTGATTTAAGATCAGATGGGTTGATCAATACTGTTACTTATTCACCTAGAGTGCAACATACCAGTCAATCAAACCTACAATCACGAAAATTCTATCAATTCGATCCAATTAACCCGGAATCAACTCAATACATGTTCGACATCCTTGGGCTTCAATTAGCACATTATAATGAGTGTAAAACACCCCTGCACAATCCTCCTTACTTTCTGCTACATCAATTTTATCTTCAACACACATGAAAACCCATTGATCAATGTTCTTCATCGCTCTTGTTCAATAGTCGAACGATACATCCGAGCAGTTTTCATTCTCAATTAACAGAGGGTTTTTGATCTACTACTATCACCAATGTGTTCACGTCATCAATTGTATATCATCGTCATCAGAAATTCACCAATTTAATCTAGTTGGCTGTGTTCTTATTTTCGTTCTAATCTTCATCATCCGGTCAACAATTCAGGTAATCAAATACCTCCTTCAACTCGTGATATCACACTGAATAGCATGGTTATGTTCAATTTCGATTACAGATTTAGATTGGTGTTCAATTTTGGTGATTTTGATATTAGGGTTCATATAGGACTTTGGGTTTAAGGAATAACAGTATATGTATACTTCGTTTCTAGTTAAATCAACAAGGAATTGATTTGGCATGATGGTTTTAAAGCATTTGTTGAATCGAAAGGTCCAGGGTTAGAGTTCTTGGACTGTTGTATGTTTTTCTTTTGTATTTTTTTAAGTTGTTATAAATTTAATTTATTTTACTAATTTCCTTTAATTACTTTAGTATTATTATAAAGTTATTTGTTAAGCTATTTATAAATACACGAGAAGTTTTATCAAGTATATAAATAAACGACGAGACTTTTCTTTGTGTTATAAGTTTCTTTCACGAAAACTTTTGAGTTTAAACATTTTAAAACATATAATACATGTAAACTTTATTTATGAAATACACATACATGTAAACTTTATTTTATGAAATACACACTTATGGTCGAAACATTTTAATAACTTTATACGTATAAGACCTCTTTTATAACATATAAATTTATAATCAGAACACGTTTTGGTTTACTTACGACTACGATCTTGGTATTATTTGACAAATTAAATTTTATATATAGTTTATTTAGTAATCATATTGGACACGACCTTCAACGAATCATCTATTTTTAATTAATTTCGTAAAGTGGTCAACTTCATATACAATTTAATCAATATATTACATGTTAAATCAGTGTTAAAATAAATCTATCAACATTAGAGTAATTTATATTTTCAGTTGTAACATTCACTCACTTAAACCCAGATTCCCAGTTAGAACCCTAGATTCCTATATCGTTTTCAGTTATCATTTTAACATAAGCCGATATTCTTTAGGTGATCCTTTAGGAGATTTTCGGTGCTTTTTGTTCAAGTTTACTTTTATTTCGTTTTCATCGAATCAGTTACCAGGTGAGTATTCATAGCCCCTTTTCTGGTTTTCAATTTGGGGTGATATCATGTGACCTATTAAAATAGTTATCATATTTCAGTTTATCAGTTATTTCAGTTATTTTAGTTATCAGATTTCAGTTATCAGATTTCAGTTATTTCATTTAAACAATTCATGTTATGTCTTTACTTGCAAATTATGTGTTTCATAGCCTGATAGCAATTTTTGTGCAAGCGTAATCATTAATTTGTAGAAACCGACAGTTACTAATGGTAGATCTATTGGTCGAAAGGACCCGCCCCCCTGATTCTTGGGTGATTATAACTGAATATCATTATCATGTGGACCCCCCTTTATCATTGTTCAAGGTTTGATTATGTGTTGTTATCTTGTATGTACATGTTTTGCATTTATAAGTCTAGACATAACAACATGAATTGAATTTTTCTTTACCATTGTATCTATATGTACTTCAAATATATGTTTACTCACCAGCTAATTCGTTAGCTGACCAAATACTATTTTCACATGATTTCAGGAAAAGCAAGTTAGGAACTTTGGATGCCACACGACTAGGGACTTGGACCTAGTTAATTAAATAAAGTAGACTTTTTCTGTTATTTCTGGTTGTATTATTTGTTTGGATAATTGGATTTTAATAATATCTAAACTATTTTTAGTACCATGAGCTATGAGCAATCATTCACTTTCGTCCGCCTCGATGATTCCGCCATCGGTCGGGGTGTGACACACAACACCATGTAAAAACACTTGACGGGTCAATCACTGTAGAGACGGGTAAGTCACTGTAGAGACGGGTAAATGTTAGGAACAACTACACCTGTTTGGTTTTACTCATCACCCGGCAACACAGTTGTCTTCTTTTTCACCCGGCATGCTTTCTTCATCACCCGGCATGCTTTCTTCATCACCCGGCAACACAGTTGTCTTCTTTTACCCGGCTACACAGTGTTATTCACTTACACGGCAAGATAACTTCTCTTTTACCCGGCTGTACAGTGATAACATTTCTTCACCTGGCTGTATAGTAACACAACTTGTCACCCGGCAGATATTAAAGACTCCTTCACCCGGCATAGATACAGTAGTCATAATATCTTCACCCGGCTGTCTTCTTTCACACAATCACCCGGCTCATATCAGACACACAACTTTACCCGGCTAAATAGTATCTTCATTACCCGGCTAAATAGTGTTTCTGATATCTTCACCAGGCGAGTAAAGACTTTGACAATTTTCTTCTTTTTCCGTCTGTTGACTTTTTCAACGGCATTTATTGCACCTGTAAACATTCTCGACATATTAATAAGACAAGACATCCTTAATAGACTTTGTCACATTAAATATCAACAACATAAGACAAGTCAATAAAATTAATTCTAATTAATTCCTTTTTCCTTTTCTTTTTTCAAAAATGCTTTTGTTTTTGCACAACCAACATTTTTATATCCCGAAGCAATTTCTGAAAAACAAATCACAAGACCTTGGGTTTGTTTTTAACACATCCAATACCTTTGCTTTTCATACCACAAATCTTGTTCATTCAAAACACACTTATTCAAAATATTTTTGGATTTTTGCAAACATTTTTCTTCTTCAATTTATTCTCCCCCTAAACTTGAAATTTCTTAAAATTTTTAAGTTTAACAAGGATGTCGATGTGTCAATAAAGATTCCATATGCCTGCACACACAAAGCACACACATTAAAATAAAGACATATGCAATGCAATGAATCAAAATATCGCATTGAGATCATACCACACATTATCTGAACATGTTTTGCAAGTTTTGAATAGACATTTGACTTATGTTTGATTGAGTGATGATATGAAAACATACCAATTAGCTCGAGTTGACACACTTACTTTTTCAGTATCATGATGAGATTAAGGTTCGATTAAAATGACTTATGTGACCCACATGTATACATATGTCAACATATTTCCTAATCAACCACCACTTGAATGCTTATTGCATAAAAACCTGGTCACTTACAGTCATAAACAGTGTGGAATCTGGGTTCTATTCGGATTTGGTCCACTTTGGGACTTCTTTTTAATTCCATTTTGGAATTTTTCATTTCATATCGTTCCCCTTGGGAATCTTCTGAATTCCTTTTTGGAATTTTTGTTTGGTGATGACATTTGGGACTCTTTTTGTTCCAACTTTGGGAATCTTTTGCTGCACCTTGAAGCTCAAAAGAGACTTCGTGTGAGACTTCAGGTCTGTGGATACCACAACAAAGAAGCTCACGATGCGGTTCATCACACTGAATAGACTGCATCGTTACCCGATCATGTGCAACTATCATCACATGCAATGTATCAAAAGATATATATCTAAACATGTATAACAATGGAACTTAACACAATGATCATTGAGTTTAGATTTGTCAACAATGAACTTACTTTTTCAGTCTAATTGCCTGAGCTGTCTAGCACATCAATTAACATTTATCAGTCTTTATTTAAAAATGATGTAACAAATAATGTCTAGTGTAACTATCATTTCTCACTTTTTGCAATATTGATTCTTATGACGTGATGTTTTCTTTTTCTTTTTGCTTTTATATTTTGTTTTTGCTTTTCTTTTTCATGCACACACACAATGCAAAACAATAAAATAAAAGACAAAGGAATCAATACTTGGCATCAACTTATTTTATTTTTGACTTTTATATTTTTCTGATTATTGTTTGTTTTTCGAAAAATAGAATCAATCATGATTGATTAATCCTATGGATTGAATTAAGAATTCAAACCAGCCTGACAAAAAGGATTTTGTGAAAAGATCTGCCAGTTATTTGTCGGTATGAACTTTAATCAAAATTATTAAACCTTTTTCAGAGTTGTCTCTTAAAAAGTGATATCGAATTTCGATATGTTTGGTTTTTGAGTGTTGAACAGGATTAGCAGTAATGAACATAGCAGCAGTATTGTCTATGTAAATAGGAGTTTTGAGAAAGTTAAACCCGTAGTCAAGCAATTGGTTTTGTAACCACAAAACTTGAGAACATCCTGCAGATGCAGCAATATACTATGCTTCAGCTGTGGATACAGAAACGTTGGTCTGCTTCTTGCATTGCCAAGAAACAAGTCTAGGACCCAGAAATTGACATCCACCAGTAGTCGATTTCCTGTCAAGAGCACACCCACCAAAGTCACTATCAGAATAACTATATAATTCAAAATTGCCTTCATAAGGATACCATAACCCGAGATTCGGTTTCCTTTTAAGGTATCTGAAAATACGTTTAACAGCAACCAGATGCGACTCTTTTGGATCAGACTGATATCTTGCGCACACACATACAACATACATAATGTCTGGTCTTGATGCAGTAAGATACATCAGTGAACCAATCATTGATCTGTACAGTGTTTGATCAACGGATTTGCCTTTCGAATCCGGCTGTATCTTGCAATTCACATCAGATGGAGTTCGGATAGTCTGACAATCCTGCATCTTGAACTTTTTCAGCAACTTCTCAACAAATTTTGATTGATTGATAAAAATTCCATCTACTGATTGTTTAACTTGCAATCCAAGAAAGAAATTAATCTCTCCCATCGAACTCATCTGAAACCTTGACTTCATGATTTCTTCAAACTCTTTGCACATGGACGCACTAGTTGATCCAAAGATGATATCATCCACATACACTTGAACACATAAGAGTTCTTCATTCTCCCTCTTCATAAACAAAGTTGGATCAATCTGACCTCTTGTAAATCCATGTTCTAGTAAATGCTTAGATAGCGTCTCGTACCAAATTCTTGGAGCTTGATGTAGACCATATAGAGCTTTACTCAACTTGTATAAACGATGAGGATAATCAGGATCTTCAAAACCCGGAGGTTGTTTGACATATACATCATCGGTAATTGGTCCATACAGAAAAGCGCCTTTGACGTCCGTTTGAAACACGTTAAACTTCATGAAAGAGGCATAAGCTAGAAAAACGCGAATAGCTTCAAGTCGAGCGACCGGAGCAAACACTTCTTCATAGTCAATACCTTCTTCTTGAGTTTAACCTTGTGCAATAAGTCTTGCTTTGTTTCTCACAACAATGCCACGTTCATCTGGCTTGTTCTTGTACAACCATCTTGTACCAATCGCATTTTCTCCTTCAGGTAAGTCCACTAATTTCCAAACTTCTTGTTTGCGAAATTGAAGTAACTCCTCTTGCATGGCTTCAATCCAACTATTATCTTGCAACGCTTCTGAAATGTTCTTTGGCACCACTTGAGAAAGAAAACATGAATAAAGACAAATGTTTGCTTGCTCAGTTTGACTTCTTGTAGTTCTCTGATTCAATGGCCCGATAATCTGAGAGACAGGATGTTTCTTGTGAATTCGATGAATTGGTATGACATCTCCTTGCACTTGACTCTCCAGATTAGACTGATTCAGATTCGGTAGATCATGTAGAATGGTAGAAGTATGCGAAGTGAAATTAGGAACTTGATCCGGTGAATTGATGAAGTAATCAAATGATTCTGGAATAACTTCAACATTCGGATCTGATGATGGTTGATTTTGAACAGATCCACCATCATTAGGAGAACTTTGCGGATTAACATCATCACCAAGAATATTTGATTCTTGATCTTCTTGAGAACCAGAAGGACCCGGAGCTTGACTGGATTTGACATGATCAGGATTATGAAATGACATGAATGGATACTCAGAATTGAGATTGTTATCATCGTCATTATCAGAATCATCGCTAAAGCATCCCAAGTCACCTGATTCTTTCCTTGTTTTTCCTGAAAAATCAAACAAGTTAGAATTGAAAGATTTTGATAACGAATATAAATCAAACAACCATTCGGGACCATGTGCCACTGACGGAAACGAATTTTCTAAAAACTTTACGTTAATAGTTTCAATAACAGTGTTTGTTTTGCTATTAAAAACTCGATAAGCTTTAGAAACAGACGAATAACCAAGGAAAAATCCATCGTCAGATTTTGACTCAAATTTCCCGAGATGATCACTTAAATTTAGAATCGATACAGGACAACCAAATGCTTTCAAGTAAGAAATATTTGGTTTTCTTCCAAACAATAACTCATAAGATGTTTTATTTTTATCCTGAACCAATAATGTCCTGTTTTGTACAAAACACGCAGTAGCAATAGCTTCGTCCCAGAATGTGATAGGGATTTTGGCATCTGCGAGCATGGATCTTGCTGCTTCAATCAGTGTCCGATTTTTCCGTTCCGCAACCCCATTTTGTTGAGGTGTTCTTGGAGCACTAAATTGTCTAGCAATTCCTTTTTCTGCACAAAACAAATCAACATTAGCGTTCTTAAATTCTGTTCCATTATCACTTCTCAAAGTTTTTACTTTACAATCCAACTGATTTTCAACTTTGATGATAAATTCTTTTAACAACTCAGCAGTTTCAGATTTAACATGCAAGAAATAAACCCAAGAAAATCTAGTGAAATCGTCAATGATGACAAAACAATAAGACTTCTTTCCGATGCTTTGAACATTTGTTGGTCCAAAAAGATCCATATGTAGCATCTGTAAGGGTTTTGAAATGGAGTGTTCTTGCTTGGACTTAAAAGACATTCGGTGCTGTTTTCCTTTCAAACATGCTGGGCAGAGATCAGTTGTAGAGAACTTCTTTGATGGTATTCCTACAACATGATTTCCAGTCACCAGTCGGTTCATGTTTCTGAAGTTTGAATGGCCCAGCCGTCTATGCCAAAGCTGACTCTCATCATTTGATGCATGAGCAATGAGACAAGTAGTTTCGGTTTCAGCGTCAATCTGTGACATATCAAGCTTGTATACATCACGATCTCTTGGAGCTTTAACCACTACCCATTCATTGTCAATCTTGAAACCTGGTTTGAGAATATAACAGAAAGAATCATCAAATAAAGTTGAATAAGATTTGTCACAAATTTGAGATACACTTAGCAAATTAAAGTTCAAATGTGCACAGTAGTTGACTTTATCAAAGCTAATGAGCCCATTTGACACAGTTCCTTCTCCAGTTATTTTACCACCAGCATCTCCTCCAAATGCAACATGTGTACCATTCTTCAGCTTAAAGTCTTGAAGCAAGGCATGGTTGCCTGTCATATGCCGGCTACACCCACTATCAACGAACCATGAGTTGATAGGTCTTCTTGGGCGTACCTGCATTTCAACAATCACTTAGTTAGGTTGGTCAACCCAGGCCCACATGGTCTTGGGTTTTCCGAATCTATCTGTAACAGTAACTTGTTGATAATGAAGATTTTGAAAATTTGTTTCATTTGAGAGATTTTGAAAACTGTTTCGCCCATTGGCTTGAATCGATTGCTTTCTTCTCAAAGCACTAAACCTTTCCTCTAACTTAGGATCAAGGTTATTTTCAAATTTCTGATTTCTTACCATCAAAGCTCTTGGTTTAAAACTGTTAACCTGCACATTTCTTGATGAAAAGTTATTAGAAATTGAATTGTTTCGATTGAAATTTCTCAAAACAGGAGAATGACTTTGATTAACATTTTGAAAACCAAAAGACTGATTTCTTTGAAAATTTGGAAACGGAGTCATTTCTCGTGATGAGTTTGTTCGAAAGAAACAATCCTTTGTGTCATGATTTCTCCTTTCACAAATATCACAAAATTTGTTATAAAAACATTCTTCTGAAGAATGATTTCTTTTGTCACAGAAACTGCAGTACCTGTTAAAGAAACATTCAGCAGTTGCATGATTATAACGATCACAAATCTCACAATGTTTCTTGCTAATCCTAAAGAGCCGATTGTTAACTTTTGATGTTGAACCCACACGTGATTCATTATCAGTTTTGTTCGGTTTTAGATTAACGTTCTTTTGTGGAGATTTTGACTGTGATTTTGCTTGCTTGGGAACTTGGTTCGATTTTAACACACCTTGTTTGGTTAACCTTTTTGATTCAATTCTTTTATCATTGACAGCGGAAGACTTAGGACCTGAAACTGTTTTCAGACCAGAGTTAGATTTGATTGGAGAATTGATTGGTTTACCATAAGATCCGTTTAAATCAAAAGTTCCTGCAGACACAAACTTAATTGTTTTTCCTTTTGACATTTTCTTTTTGACAGGTTTGACATTGTCAGTTTTAACATTTGAAGCTTTGGTATTGTCATTCGATTTTATGACACTTTTACCTTTTGACTGTTTTGTTTCAGATTGATTGACTTTCGATTTTAATTTCTGCATTTTTGCATTCAAAACTTCAGCCTTTTTCACTTATGGCTTCTTGATCAGTTGATCAGCAACTTTTGCTTTCTGCTCATTCTTCCACTTGATATATTCAGGATCATTGTATCCCGAAAATTCACCTTCTTCCTTCACTGTTTCTTCTGACTTCGGATTCAGTTCCGGATACTCAACAAGTTGAATCAGAACAGGCTCTGATTTGTTGCTAGCTTCATCATCAGCTTCAGTCGTCACGCCATCTTCTTCTTTCAAACTTTCAATCAACACTTCAGATCCTTCGGATTCAGATTTACTTCTTTGAATTTCTTTGAATTTTCGTTCATTTTCAGGTGAATGATCAAATTCATTGAAGTTTTCAGGTAAGGTTTGTGTGATTGATTCAGGCATTGGTTCATGAGTGAAACCCAATCCTAATTTGGTTTTATTACCTCTTTCTTTTATAAGTTGTTTAACCATTGTTTTACAACTTTTCACTTTTGTTAATTCAACTTGTGTGACAGCATGAGCAACTTTTTCTTGTTCAAAGTTCTTTGTCATTTCTTCAAGTTGTTTTGTTACCAGTTCCAATTCCTTTAAAGTTTTGTTCCATGATTCTTTAAGTGACAAAATCTTCTCATCAGAAATTTTGTGATCAATTTTAAGTTGTTCATGAATTTTCTCATGTTTGCTTAATTTATCACCAATTTTAAATGAATGAGTTCGATAATGTTCTACTTGTTGAATGCATTGTTCTGAATATAACTTTTCTTTCACATCAGCAGGCAATGGAACATAATTAGGGGGTAAATCAGTACTAACCTTTGGTTGTTCAGTAGATGACGAAGACTCACTGGATGTAGCCATCAGCGCAATTTCTGACTCAGATTCTTCAACAGGATCTGACTTTGCACTCCAGTCATATTCTTCTGAATCTTCACTAACAGTATCAATCACCTTGATATCTCCTTCTTCAGACCAATCCTCTTCGATTTCACATACCAGTGCCAAACTCGATGTAAGATCAGATGTGAATTGTTCTGCATATGCACTCCAGTCATATCCGTCTTTCACACTAACTACCAGTGCTTTAGTTTGATCTTCTGGTTTCTTTCCTTCATCCTTCAGTTCTGGCATGGGAAGACTTTGATATGGTTTCTGAAAGAAACGTTGATTTCTTTGTTAATAACTTGAAGACTGTTGCGAGCTTTGACCTTGACCTTGATTCTGTCCACTTGAACTCGCTTGATCATTGTAGTTCTGATTCTTAGGAGCTTTGCATTCCCTTGAAAAATGACCATAGCGGTTACAGTTAAAACACCTGGCCTTCGATTTGTCAAAACCAACCGTCTTGTTTGCATGAGGCTTGTAGCTTCGGTTAACATATGCATGTTTTTGCGTTCTATATGCAACCATCACCATTTGCCAATTTAGATCCATTTCCTCAACGTCATCAGGATCCATCTCAAATAAATCTTGAAGGACAACGTCCATTTGACTCAAGTGACTTCCTTGGTATGCTTGAAAACTTGCCATAAAAGCTGTAAAGGCAGTTTTGGTCTCGTCATCTTGTAACAAGATGTTCATCACATCTTTTACCTTGGCTTGAACAGAAGAACTTTGAATTTCAGATTGTGTTTGAACTTGAACTCTTGGTGGAGATTGAGGTTGAGAATAAGTTGGTGAACTTGGAAAGTATGATGAATCAGTATAAAAACTTGCGCCAACAAATAAATCACCCTCATCTTCAAACTTCGTTGCATCTTGTGCAAGAAAGGCATTCTCCACAGTATTAGCAGGATTCACAATATATTTGTATTGTGCATGTGAACCAGTTCTATCAGTGTTTCTAGAACCTTCATCAATCTCTACTTCCTCTATCTTTGCAATGAGCAAATCTAGATCCATCGGAAACTTCTCAGTATGTTTCAGTAAGGTCACAGTCTGTTTCCATGATGATGGAAGTGCACATAACAATCTGTCATTCAGATCTTGGAGATCTGTCTTTGCACCCACATTGGACATTTCAGTAGTCAGATGAACAAACCTATTCATCATCTGGTGCACGGATTCTCCAGCAATGTGTTCAAATAACTCCAACTGTCTCTTCAACTTTTGTTTCTTGAGACTTCTGAGTTGTTCACCTCCTTCACAGATGGACTTTAAAGCCTTGAACAATGTATAACCTGTTTGATAGGTGTCCAACCTTGACAGTACTTGTAGTGGCAGTCCCTTACACATCAGAGAATATGCTTTGCTATCATTCTTCACTTTCCTCAAATCTTCTGCTGACAAATTATCCTCTGGATAAGGTTCAGTAGAGTCCTTGGTGTAGGTACTTGCACTATCTGGAGCTGTCTGTGTAGGTATGTGAGGACCCTTGTCAATTGACTTCCAAAGATCATTGTCTATTGAGCAGAGATGATGCTTCAGTCTAATCGTCCAATTCTTGAAATCTGCACGATTGACAAGTCTAGGAACACGGTTATCAGAATCATCATTAGGTGCCATTTTAAAAGATTTTAAAGAAAATATTTTTGGTTTTTGTTAATTTTTTTTGAAAAGAAATAGTTAAACTACTAAAATAAAGACAAGTAATTAATGACAAGATAAGAAAACAAGGATTAAAACAACTAAAATGAGTCACACGGTTGAACAGTGAAAAATCCTTCTTCACCCGGCTGAACAATAGATTTTGTTCTTCACCCGGCAGAGAAAATCTTCACCCGTCTAAACAGTCACACGGCTCAACAGTTGTAACACTTGTATTCTTTACCCGGCAGAACAGTTACCCGGCATGTGAGGACCCGGCTTGAATCTTGACACGGCAAAAAGCTTTACCCGGCTGTACAGTTCACGATCACACGGCAGCAAAGTTGTTTACCCGGCTACACAGTTTTCGATCACCCGGCTGAAATTGTTAATCACCCGGCGTAACAGTGTATCACCCGGCACAACAGTTCTTGATCCGGCTGAACAGTAACACCTTTTCGTCGTCAAATTCTTTATCCGTCTAGCACAAAATCCTTTACACGGCTGCACAGGACCTAATTGTTCACAAACCTAAGTCCAAAGGAATTTGTCTAAGTCAATTTTATCACCCGGCAAGTTAATCTTCAACCAAGTTCATACTGTTCATCATCTTCATCATGAGAATTTTTCAGGGTTTATCAAAAACTTGTCCAATTCGTTCAAAATTCACACACAAACAATGAAATAGTCCGATTATCAATCCCTAATCTCAATCAATCCAAAACATGATCAAATTTTGATGAATTTGAGCAAAATTCGATCGAACAGTAACATTTTCAATCTTCTTAATTCCTCAGATCTGATGATAATCTGATGGAATTTGCACGATTGTTGTGAATTAGGAGTGATTGCGATGATAAATCACAACTAAAAACAGCAACAATTCATTCAGATCATGATTTTTGATCAATATTGTAGTGTTTTGCTTGATGAATAGCGAAGAACACAATACCAACAGCTCTGGTACCAATTGATAGGTTCAATTGGATCGATATTACTCACAAGATCAGAATGATTCGTACACACAAACACAATTCAATCACAAACACAATTCATTACTAAATAATTCTCTTGTCTTTGATGATCAAAGCAAATCTGCAGTACAAATGTAGGAGAAAATAAATCACACACACTTAGTTCTCTCTCTAAAGTGAATATGTGAATCAGACTCTCTCCTCACACTCTCTCACTACATGCTTTAAGCAACAAAATACATTTTAGGGAAAATAACAAAATAGAGCCTAAACTATACATAAAGTATAAAATAAGTACAAAGTAAATCTTAACTGGAAATAACCCTAACATTGTTTATCTTTTAATTGTAATTCGTATTTATTTTTTTTCGAAATGTAACGTTCATTAAAATTGTAAATAAATATGTCGAATTTTCACGTTATTCTCATCTCATTTAAAACGAATGTATTCACATCGCAAAAATATTCATGTGTGTTAAATAATTATATTTGTAATAATGAATCTCAAAATATACACTAATATATATATATATATATGTATATGGTTCGTAAAGGAAAACTATTGAAAACGATAAACAAAATCGCCTCTAAATCTTGGAATAGTCACTTAATGTAGTAAACGAGCTAAAACAATAAAAACGTCACTTATATAATTGTTACGTTTCAATTTAGTTAATTTTGATAGTTAATATAAGTTAAATCTAACTTTGGGTCAAAAGTGTAACATTTGAAACTTTAACTTAAAGTTTTTAAACCAAAATTTAACAAGATACAAAATCCAAGGACTATTAGTGTAAAATTTTATAAAATCCATCTCCCCCCCTGATCGACGCGATTGCGGCCATGGAATCTCCGGCCAGCACAGAAGAACCTTTCCGGCGAAGCTTTATTCGCGTATCTTGACCCTTTTTAACGAAATCAAAACCTTCCAAATCGTTTACTAGACCGAATCGAACCCCATTTTGACCAAATAACGCGTATAGAACCGGTTTTAGCGTGAATCAATTTTGGGTTTCAAATTCGAAATCACAATCTCCAAAAATTGGACCGAATCTTCAAACTTAATTATACCATAAGGCCCGGTTGTACTCGACTAACATAAATCAATAACCAATTCATCTCAATTCATCACCAAAATCACCCAAACCACAAAGAAATCGACCAAAGCTCTAAAATTCCGGCGACGTGTACATCTCCACTTTCCGGTCACCAATTTAGGTAGTTTCTGTACTCGTTTTGATCCTACGAAACTTATACATCTATCTAAATCGTTAATTTGATTTCATATCGTTTCCAGATTCGTTAAAAACCATCAAAACCGTCAACATTTGTTCACTAGAAGGTATGTTCTATATATCAAAATACTCGTGTTGTAATGGGGATTAAAAGCCCTATATTAGATTGGGATTGTATTAACTGATTCAGACGAATTGGACGGATTTCGTTTCCAGGGCTTATATCAAAAGGGTGTTCTTGGAAAATAAAATGTTAAAAGAATAAAAAAAATAATATGTTTAACAAAAGCGTTTCTGGTCCAGCGGTTAGTGTGCGTGTGTGGGTATGGACAGGTCACGGGTTCGAGTCCCCTTCTTACCAATCTGTTTAATTTTATTTTTAAGTTGTTTTACATATTAGTTAACATTAGATTTTAATTATAATAAATTAATAAATAATATCTTTCATATATTAAATACATTTAATGTTTATAAAACTTATAAATTCTAGATTCAAATAATAATGTCATTATTAAGTATTTAAATTGTATACATATTTAAAATAAATACAAAAAGACGAATACTTATGAAATATATATATTTATCCAAATACGAAAATATAACTACGTTTCGTATCAAAAAAATCCCAATCTATAATCTAAAACCCTAATTCACAATTTTAATCTAAAAACCCTAAATCCCAAATCCGAAACCCTAGATCTCGGATTTGGGATTCTAGTTTGTATTTGTTCGTTTCTAATTTACGGTTTTTCTCAACTAATTAGGTGGTACCAATATTTGGGAGATTCACGGTTTTTCTAAGTTACGGTTTTTATATTTTACTTTTTGGGGCTAAAACATGTGTTCTATACGATGCTATGGTTTCTTTTCGTTTCTTGTTTCTTTTTCAAAATGAGATCATATAATATGTTAATCTAATTTGGCCACTTGATGCAATATTATGTGTTAGTAATAGTAATTGTATTATTTGTAATTTCCACCGGTACGATATTAGCGCTAATGGCTTGACAAGCCCACCTACACTAATGGCCTGATAGGTGATTAGACCCGACGATTCTTTTGTTGATTCTATAGGTTGGATTCTAGTTGCTAAACGAGATGATTGTTACTAAGTTGCTATGTCCCTTAAGATGCTAAGAATATTTATTGATAACTTATACAACGAGATGGTTCAATGACGATTACTTGTCGGTTCAATAAATGTTATCAATAAATGTAACGCGGTTGATTCTATGTTGATTCTATGGTCATGGTTGAATGATATAATGATATTGCTATACACATAAACTTGCGTGACATATTCATATTGATCTCGGATTTCATATTATGTATTATCAATTGTGTTTTTACTCACTAGCTAATTCTTTAGCTAACTTATTTTACACATGTTTCAGGTGACGTTTGATTCGTTTATGCTTTACAAGACACATAGGATTGCTTTTGGACCTAGAATAAAAGTTAATTAAATAGCTTTGATTATTGGTTTTTACTTTCATATTTAATACTATTTACTTTTTCCTTGTCATGACATTGATGCTTAATTAAATATTAAAACATGCTTTTAGTGTGTCATGTGCTTTGTACTATTGATATCCAATTCACTTGACAACCTGGTGTTTTCCGCCACCGGGCGGGGTGACACAGACCGTATGAAGACAGATTTTCCTCACTTGTTTATCCAGTTCTTTAAATTTCGGGACGAAATTTCTAAAAGTTGGGGAGACTGTAACATTTACGAAGTTTGACTCTTAATGATGATATCGAATACTTAAATTTTATGAGACTTATTGTATAATAATTTAGCAAGTGAAAAACACTAACAATAATAACAATAACAAAAACAAAACTTATCAAGGTAATAATAATAATAATAATACTTGTTAACAACCAAAATAAAACAAAAAAAAAGAGAACTATGCAAAGATAGGGGACCAAAAGTGTCAAAAGCCCACGAACTAACCATTCTAAGCTTGTTCTTGAGGGAATACTCTGCGGATGATTTACCTTCTCGTACTTCTATTAAATCTATATAATGATATAATCCCGATCATGAAGACCGTGCGGAGAATATTGTATATTCTGACATGCAGAATTCAAAACCATTACGACCTCGGAACTTAAATCCTTTTTCCATTTATGACTCAACGCCACACTAGTTGAAATTTCTATCGTATCTACTCAATATGCGAGTGCCACTAACCCCTTAGTAAAAATCCATTCCTTATATACCTAAATGAATACACGAATATTTCTTAATCTACACTCTTATTGATACTCATTCTTTTAACTTCTATTTAAAGTTTTAGAACCTCGAAGATACCTTTAGTTGGCAGACTACTTTAACTATCTCAAGCCTAACTCTAAACAATATCCTGTAACACATCTCCGATCACATATGCTGAAGGAACAACAATGAAGGGAGTAGAACTACTCGACGACTATGACCGAGAGATACAATATCATCTACGTGAAATGCATGTGGTTGACAACGTCTTCAGTGATGAAAGGAATAAGGCCCCTTGGAGTGTGCACTCTAAGGATTACAATTTGATAAGACTCGACAAACCAAATACGAGACACCCAGTAGGAAGTTCCTACAAAGGAGAACCCCAAGAATCAGGAGTTGAACGTATTAGAGGAGTCGTTCATAGTTGGAAATGACGAAACACTAAGGTTTGACGACATAAAAATGAACTCATGCACCTAGAGAACTCCAATAAGTAGTCTTGGATAGGTGCTATGCTCATCCCAGGAACAAAGAGAGGTACAACGACTTGAAACCTAAAAATGTAGAAAATCATAGCTGACTGTACGAAGAAACGCTAAACGAAAAAGCGAACAACCAGATATCATTAGGATTAGTATATGCAACCCGGTATGCCTAAATAAAAGTATGAGAGAACTAACATGGATTACGATACATGGGTCATAATCGACCTAGTGAGAAGGTCCACACCCCTTTTGACGATTTGTGATAATCATAAGATGAAGAAACCATGTAGGTTAGATGTGGATAAGATTGTAATAAGGCTTAGAATACTTGTCACAAACAATCCAAGGAGCTTAGAAGTATTCAAAACACATTTTACATGTTTAATATCAAGAAGTGACTACTAAATGAGATATTAGTATTCCTAACTAAGGGGATGAAACGCGATAATAACTTAAATCTCATCAAGTAACCCCGTTAAAACAATGCGGTACAAGAAAGGAAGCTTAGAACAAGTGAGATTAAAAAAAAATGAGCGAAATAAGAAATACCCTTATTTAATTTGTTTAATCCAAGTGAAAACGACTAACAAAAGTTAGGAAAATGAATATAGTCTGAAACGAATTAATGTGATAAGACAACACCATACCAAATCACTAATCAGTACACAAGGTTATTATGTGCTTCTTATGTGTTTACGTGCTTTCCTGAAAACTGCATACTTAGAAAGTAACGTAGTACTAGATACCAACCCTACCATAATTTCGAGGATTACGCTGAGGAAAACAATAGGGAACCCAAGTGGCTATAAACTAGTCAGTACTACAAACAGCGTAGACCAAATCACGAATCAATATAAGGTGATTATGTGCTTTAGTGTGTTTATGTTCCTACTTGTTAGTGTAATGCTAGGAAAAACTCCGTGACCTTAAACAACCAAATTTAATTTAATTTCAAGGACGAAATTCTTATAAGTAGGGGAGGATGTAACAATCCCGGTTTTTGGGCCCGGAATTTTTTTTATAACCCATTGGGCTTGGCCCAACCATTATTGGATCCGGCCCAACTTAAACTATGGGCTTGGCCCATATACATTTAGGCTTAGTACAGATGACGAAACCCGTCATATTAAATACCCAGAAACGCGTAGGAGTTATTTATATTTCCATAAGTTAGATAGGAGTTTCCCCACTAATATTTTTAGCACTACCAACTGTTAGGGTGTATAATTAAATTACACTTATAACTTACATTAGACAACAAAGTAATAAAATACCAATTCTATGAACTTAATAACCACTACACAACCTTGAACACATATATGTATGTATATGCATACGTACAAATACACACACACACACATATATAATATATATATATATATATATATATATATATTCATACACAAAATCTATATAATTATCAAAACCAATAAAATCTCATGCAAACACATAAATATAATACTTGCACACAAATCACCAAACATATAATAACCAACACCGACATTATATAAAAATCAACCCACCCATCACTTATAATACATGCATGCATACATATATATATATATATACATATATAAAAATATTAACAACTTACCCATATAAACACCTACTCATACTTACAAAAATATACACTTACACTTACAATCAACACACAATATTTATCACCATACAACCACTATTATCTATACTACAAACAATCAAATACATATATTACATATACGTGCATCCATACATCTATATATGTGTGTGTGTGTGTATTTTTTTTACCAACTACAAATCATGAACTAAACTAACATTTTATAAAACAATTAACAACTTTATAAAATAATACAAGAAATATAAAACTAAATAACAAAATAATTAAATAAATACTTCCACTCTACCAAAGCCTAATGTCACCCTATTACCCAACACCCCCTAATCAACCAATGCATGACAATAACTTATAATCTCCAAAAATACTTATTACTTAAACCACTAACTAAAAATCTCACAACATCCCATACAATCTCCCTAAAACTAAGACTTGTGGAGCCCACTCTTTCTCCCCCCTCTCATCTTCTTACGTCCAACCCACCACCACCTCCTACACACTTAACTTTTGATCCTCTCTTTACACATAAACACTCTACAATACCCTCTTAAGTTCTCTCAACACTCAAACACTTAAACACACTAAAGATCCAGGAGATTCCAGCCCATTGAAGCCCCAAAACCGAGCAACAAGATTCAGTTCCAACGCCACTCCATCATCCATTAACAATGTAACGAATGCCTACACAAACACACACCATCTTCTTTCACAAACTCGTTTATTCCATCATCCAAGAGCCCATTATGGAGGTTCAGTTTCTAGAAGCTTTTCAGCATCATTTTATGGCTATAACAACCTCCCAAGTGTGCTCTCACTCAGTCTCATCAACAATGTAACGAGAAACTACCCGAAAACGCACTACACGTACACTACACATTCGTTTTCACACACAATGAGCACCATGATTTCCCATGTCTTAAAAACATCTAAATATACTTATTTTACAGTAGCAAAAGTGTTAAAAAGGATAGGAATCATTTTCTAAAGAAAACACACAAGTTTGACTAAAACTAGTCAAACCGAACACTTTATTTATAACAAAACATCAAGACTAGACTAACCACCTTGAAAATGAGATTTTATATTTTCTGCACTTTCAGTTTACCAAAATATGATTATAAATTAAATTTCATAATTTTTAGAGTTATAGATTATTTAATATGTATTTTTGAATATTAAAAAGGTACATTTTCACAATTATTTATAAAAACGTATGGGAAGTATAAAATTATAAAAATGAGTGATGTTACTGTTTTGAATATGCATATGGAAATCTAGCATTGAAAATATATTATTGTTGATGGGTAAACCTAAGAATCGAACAATAACTGAAATTAAACGTGTAAAACAACGAGAGTACCAAAAGTATTAAAATGTCAAAATATTATATTCTCAGTAGCTTATATATGATATAAACATGTTAGAAAATAAGTTTCATATTTTTCTGGACATAAAAATAATTACTATGAGTTTTCTAATATTTAATGGGATTAAAATATGAATATTTATAGAAAATAGTTAGAGACTTCTAAGACCAAATTTATAGAACCCAAACTCATATATGGATATACGGAAGCGTAAATTAGGACCCTAAACATTACCAAAGTCTCTCTATTTTGACTTAAACCTAAAGCGTAACTTAATGTACGGTATCGCACTGAAAGCTAACTTTCATTAATCTAATACTTAGATATATTTTTAACAGTAGATTCATACCTAAAATGCTATACATACCATAAATCTAATGTATAATAGTACTTATTAATATCAATCCTTAATTAAAAACCCAACTTTAGTACGAATTCGACGATTTAACAAAGTCTAGGGACTAAAAGTGACAAGTACCAAATATTACTGATTTAACATCAACGTACACTTAATACCTACCTATATAACCTGGAATAACATAAGTATATACATACTTAGATGTATAAGTCAACGCAAAACAACTAAAACCATGATATTACACGAATGTAATCAAAACCGTACGCACGCAACACCGACACAACGAAACACATAGACTTATATGTATTTTAGAATCTGACATGACCAAACTAAACATATGAAGCCTGCCAGGAGGTAGAACTTCCACGCTGAATGTACAATATCTTTAGAAATCTTGAGTAGCCCGGACACTAGGTGAGTTCATGAACCCCCTTTTTACGTAATACTTTTGGGGCTGATACATACCTACTAAAATTGTTTTTAGAACTAATTTTTCATGGTGTAATACATCTGCTACTTGTCCCCGAACTTTGGTACAACTTTCGGTAGCCATTAACTTCTTGCAGGAGCCATTTGATATGTGAATAGTACTATTTGGAAATCCCCCGCGTACAGTGGCATACCCCCCACTGAGGTTGAAAACCATTACGCCACATGTTCAATGAAACTTTGGTGATTAGCAAAGCACGTTAGCCCACTTTGGGTTAGGGGAAGTATTCGGGTTGGGTATAATCCGAACAGGTTTGGCTACATATATTGTCGACCGTACACCATAGAATATAATGTTTTAGTGTCATAAATTTTATTAAACCATGAGCTCACCAATTTTATGTTGACGTATTTTTTGGTACGTATTTCAGGTATTTAGACGATTTATCGATGAAAGTATACAACTAGACTTTATAACATTGGATGTGCATTTAGACACGGTAGATAGTTATAGAAGACCCTGATTAGAAGAAACACACAAATATTATAGACAAATTATAGAGGAAGACTACTTGGGAATAGTATACCAACTAGCCTCACTGCTTTTGTTAGAGATTACTTTTGTACCCTTTGATTTATACTTAGAATATAATAATATTTCGTGTAAATCTATGGCCCACTATCAATGCATACATAGTTTCCGCTGTGTTTTGTTGGATATTCAATCGTCACGGCCCACCACCCCCTTGGTCGGGGCGTGACAGATTGGTATCAGAGCCAAAGGTTAGCGCGAATTAGGAATCCTTCTTAGGAAATTCCTAGGCCCTAACCAAAACTCCTTAGGGACACTTAAGCCATTGGACATGTAAGATTACTTTGACTTCCGCCTAAGATAAGTAATACATTTATACTTGAGATCAACCGATAGGACTTTAAGACTTGCCTTTTTGACTTTAAGTGTTAAGAGAATGTAAGATTTGATTTGAGAATATGTGTATACTCTAGGATGCTTGCTTCTAAACTTTTTGCACACATAACTAGTGAAAATCACAAGCAAGAACAAAACTATTAAGCACAAGAATTTACAGATATGACTACAATGGGAGAATACTAGAATGCCATGTGAGGTAACGATTACGGTCCGGAACGTAATGGTGAATTTACAGGCACATGAGCATTTGAGGAAATCCTAATGAGTCACCATACGTTTAAGACATGGAAATAACTATATAAAAACCAAGACTAACTTAAAACAAAGGTCGAACAAATATTTCCGACAAATAACCATTACACGTATCGAAGATTAGACCTTAACAACTTTATTCAGCATTGTATCAACTTGGACACGTTCTTAGAAACATAAAATCTCCTTCTTTCAAAGTACTTTGGAGTTCTCATTGAAAATGTTTTATGGACCCTTCTTATATCTCAACCGCAATCATTACACATAGCGTGTACACCATCATTATCTTTTGACAGTTGATGCTATAATTCACATGTAATGTACCTTATTGTTCAACTTCCCGCGGCCTACTAGGATAAACCATACGCTAAACTTCAACAAATAGGTTGCTACAACAAACTCATTACCATAAGTAACGAAGGTTTATTGCTCTCTAATTCCCTGTTAGAACCCTTCATTAAAACACAATCCCTTTCTTAATCCTCCCTCAAAAGACTTAATAAGTCGATTAAACCTATACACCCAACATAATACATCATACTAGTAATAACAACGAGTGCCTCTCTGTTGGTCCCAATCAAATTTGAATCCTGTAATTTGGTGAAGAATTGGATTAAATTGGTAAAATTTTGATGAACATGTGATGAACAAATTAAGAACACTACTAAAAACTCAGATTTGATTCATGTTGATTTGCATCAGATTTACAATAAGTGATAAGACCCCAAATCTTGCTCATTCAAGCCTACTAAACCATAATTGTCATTTACTATTTATAGCCTAATGACACTTTGGACTAATGACAATTTGGACCCTAGACTTACACTAAAACATAGCAAATGTAAATAATACAAATAAAACCCTAATGTTTAGTCTAATATATATTTTGTCATAAAGATAAAATATATATATTACATAAATAAAAATGTCGAAAACTATTAAATATATTTTGTTGACACAAAATATAGTCAACAAAATATATTTATTAACAATAAAACTCTGTCGCCTTCAATGTCATGCCTCTAATCTTCGTACCGAACGCGTCGTGTTGACTTTGACTGTTGACATTGACTTTAGTTGACTTTGAATGTGTTGATAATATTAGACTAAACTTCAGGTCCAACACTCTCACTCCCTCGAACATTCAGTGGATGACTTTCATTCTCACTAACAAACTATTAATTACCTATTCGAGTTCTTGGAGACCATTACCCACTATGACCATTACCCCAAACCAATCATGTCACTCTAGAATTTAAAATGATTGCTTCAATGAAGGATATGCACGAGTTATGGACATGCATGAATGAGGGACATGAAGGAAAAAAATGCATATGCATTAGTGATGTAAGTGCAAGAATGATAGACATGCGGAGATGATAGAGACAACAAGACCGACTCGTTATCATACTTTGTACGATAAAGTAGGCTTCTTGGCAGACTGTCCCCAGGAACTAGTGCATTCTCTGTCATATGCGGACCAAACCACTCGACTACAATAAGAAGATGAACATTTGGCTGCAAAGTGAATAAAGAGGATCTGTATCATAAGCTTAACCCCTAGCATTAGGAACCTCAATGATCAGAATGAAACAAGTAAACAAAACAGTTCAATCAGCAACACAATTCATTACTAAATAATTCTCTTTGTATTGATGATCAAAGCAAATTGAAGTACAAAATGTGCAGGAGAAAATAAATCACACACAGTTAACTCTCTCTCTAACGTGTAATTGTGATCTAGACTCTCTCTCCTAACATTCTCTTACAACATGCTTTATGCAACAATACATTAGGGAAAATACAAAATTAACCCTAAACTATACAAAATGTATAAACAAAGTACAAAGTAAATCTTAAACAGAAATAAGCCCTAACAGTATTCCCCCTAAGATTTATCTTTGGACTTCAACAAAATCTTCAGTTTTCAACACTTGCTCTTTCAGCTTCAATCTCTCACCAATCTTCTGGTTCGTCTTTAACATCAAGCAATTCCTTTCCTTTGTATTCTTCTTGTTCTTTTAAAGCCTCCTCAATGCAAGACTTGAACTTCTCAGCTATCTTGGCTTGTCTTGGCTTTGATTCATTTGTTAGAATGTCACAATCCTTCATTCTTTTCAGCGAGTCCAAGTTAATACCTGCAAAGTCAATGTTAGCATAAAACACATGCGGTTTCGTCCTTCCTTTGACTTTAACCTCCAAGGTACCCTTTGACGTCACCCTCATGTACTCGATCTCCGGTATATCAATCTTCTCAAGGTTAGCATTAAGCAATGCCTTCCTTAATCGGATTTTCTCAGTAGCAGCCCCAATCACTTCAATCATAATAACAAACAATCTTCGATCTTCTTCTGCAACTGGATATTTCAACTTTTCCATCTTGTAATTTCGGAGAAAGTCAATGTAAGATGGATGTAGTAGTTTGAGTTCAACGTACTAAACAAGGTAATCATATCCTGATCCCAATCATCCAAATTACGAACAAGTTTCAGCTCAAAAGTTTCCTGATTGTAAAATACCTTCAAAATGGGCTTTTGTCGCTTGAGAACCTTCAATCACTTTCAACCCCGGATCTGTGACTTTATCAAAGTATTCGTCTGAGAACTCTTCCAGATACATGTCTCGCACAATCAACTTCTTTGCCTTTCTCGTTTTCTTGATTTTTACGTATTCACTATCTTCTTGTTGTCCTCTAAACTCCAAAAACTTCGGTAAACGACTCATTCCGGCATCCAACAGCATTGCACATTTATCACCACGCACAGCATGCGTGTGATTAATCAGCCTCAGTTTTTGCAACTCCTTCAAATCTTGTACTTGCAGCTTGAAAATGCTCGAGTAGTAATGATAGACATCACACAAACCATTAACTCTCTTAATCAGAAAAGCATCAAATAACTCATCATACTTCCAAGCAATTATCTTCACATTCTTGGACTTTTCCGGCACGATCATAGCATTCAGCAACTCAGCAACAGATTGTCCTTTACTTAGCAATGATCTGACAATGTCACCTGCCGTGGCAGACTTATGCCATGATTCTCGTACATCCATTGGAATGTTATACGCTTTCATCTCACTCGGAAACATGTCTATCAGCTCTTTTCTCTTCTTGTGTGCATCTTCTGGTAATGCCATCACTGTTATCTCTTTGGGTTCGAGCACTTTGTATCTCTTAGTCAACTCATAATATTGCGGATTGTTGTAATATAGGAAAAACATCCGATTATGCATCTTTTCCGTCTTCATAAAACTCACCACAATCTTTTTCAGAGATTCTCGTTTTAGCCTCTTCAACGTTTTATATGGATAGTTTCTTGAACTCAACCATTGACGCATGCTAACTGTTGTCATCTCTTCTGGATCTTGATGATACAATTCTTCAGGAGGAAGATCATCTATATTCAGGCTCTCTTGCAGAGGCGTCCATTCACCCATTTCTACAACAAATTCTTTATCATCAGCCGTTCCCTTGTCTTCAGCATTCAGACACTTCTCATACTCTTCATTGATTTGGCTCACTGTAAGTCCATTCAAGTACACTGGATTATACTTCATCTTTTCTAAATAAGCAAATCGTTCTGGAAGATCAGCAGGTATCTCATCGTTAGGATTAGCTTCAGGCTCAGAATCAGTGAAGTCTATATATCGTCCAAATCATCAAGTACCTCAATCATTGGTGCAGTTTCAGTTTGAATCGGCTCAAACTGAATTGCTTCTTTAGTAACAACTTCTTGCACATTTTCAGCCACTCTGATTACTTCAGGTACTTCAACTGCCACTACAGATTCAGATTGAATCAGCTCAATCTGAACTGTTTCATCAGTTCTAGCTTCTTTCACAGTCTCCTCCACCTTTTCTACCTCAGGCACTTCGGCTTCAGTTACAGATTCAGATTGAATCGGCTCAATCTGAACTGTTTCTTCTATTCTGGCTTTCTTAGCAACAACCTCTTCTCCAGTAATCTCAGGTACAGCATTCAACTTACGTTTTCCCTCAGCTTTGTCTAGATTGACAAAATCAGCAGCTTCATCGGGAATAGGGACAGATTCTACAGTTGGTTCTGTCACAGTCTTAGATCGTTGTGATCTAGTTTGATAGACTGTGACGTCCCTAGGAGTCTCAGATACTCCAACGTCTTCATCAACAGTAAAATCTTTGTCTGATTCTGAACTCACAGCCTCCTCTTCTTTCATCCACTTTTCCAATACCTCTTTTTCAGCACGTAAAGTGTTGCATTCTGCTTGCAACTCGTCATAGTCAGCCTTTAACTGTTCATGATCAGCCTTCATTTTTTCATGATCAGCATCTAATTCCTTGAACGTTTCCAAGTTCTTCTGATGAATAGCCCAAAACTCTTCTAATCTCTTCTTCTTGCTTTCATTAGATGCTTTCAACTGTGCATTTGCATCTAAGAGTTTGGCTACCATCCTTTCTAAGTGAAACACTTTGTCTTCTTCTTCATTCAAATTGACATCATATGCAACCTTAGGTGAAGACTCCTTTGGTTGATCAATGTTTTCAGCTGCTTTGGAGGATGTGGCAATATTAACTGGTGCAGTAACTATCATACAGTCATCAGTATCATCGACTGTCTGTGCCACAATCTCCACTTCTGCTGCAGCTTCTTTAGCAATTTGAACAATGTCCACTAACTCAGGCACATTTACATCTTCAATTACACTCGGTTCCTCCACAACAATAGGATCAACCACAGGTTTTGATCTTCGTGATCTAACATACTGCACTGTGATATCCTTAGGAACTTCAACAACAGTTTCTTCTACAGCTTTAACAACCTCAACTGGTTCATCAGTCACCATCGGTTCTATAGCTTTAACATTTTCTGACTCAATCTCAATTGGTTCATCAACCTCAACATTTATTTCTTCATCTCCTTTTTCTGCTTCCTCATAAACTGATTCAGCATCATCATTATTTCCATCATTCCCACTATCGTCATCACTACTATCATCACTTTCACTATCCTCCTCATCACTTCCAGATTCATTCTCATTCTCATCTTCATCTTCTGGATGACGGGCAAAGTACTCATCATCATCCAACAAATTATCCGGCACCTCATCAACTAGATCTGATGGATTAACAATCTCTCCATTTGATATGTGATGATATACTACCTCAATATCCTCTTCGTTGTTTGCTATATCCCGCATATAGTCAAACATTTCAACATTTACAACATTCCCAATACTCATCTTCCTATAAGATAGATCGTTCATGTCCTCAGTGTATAAAATCCCTCCAGCAAAACCTTCTTCTCTGATGATAGGATAAGCAACATTGATCATGAGTTGCAAGAATCTCGGATACATGAGAAACTTGAACCTTTTCCCTTTCACCAAATTGAAGAATACAAATCCCTTCATTATCCACTTTGACATATTGAACGGCTTGTTTTCAGCAATAGCAACAATGGGGGATGCAATGTCAGAAGGAAAGTTATCAAACCCAGCACTCCTTCTAGACATGCATTGTTGTATCAAATAACACAACAATTTCCACTTCTTCCCCAGTCTAGCTCTAACAAACTGCTGCTTGGGAAATATAGGAGGATGGCCCATATTAATGAAACAAGCTTGGCACTCAGCAGTTGTCAGCTCATCAGTTGCCCCAACTTCATCATCATCAATCCTCAAGGCTGTTCTGATAGACTCCTCAGATACAGTCAATTGCAACTCTCTGGTAATATTCCCTCTTACCACAATCACACCATCTTCATTTGTAACAACCTCAGCCGTTCTCCAAAAACTCTTGATGAGTCTAGCATATATCACAGGCTTTGCACACATAGCATACACATACTTGGTTCTTCTGATAAATCTGATCATATCTCGATACCCCTCTGTTTCTGGTATAGCTTCATCCAAACATGCAACTAGATTATGCTTAGGCTCAAATTTCAGATTCTCCATCTGTTTAAACAAAAACAAGACATATGAGTTAGATTTTTCATTCATAAATAACAAATTTGTATAAGTATTTAAACAACAAGTTACAATGTAGAACAATCATATGATCAATTTATCACCTAAGTTAAACTATCAAACAGATTTTCACCATTTTGATTAACATAACTTTTGGAAATTAAAGATCATACAATATCTTACACTTAACAGTTTAAACACTTAATAACACAGATCTGAAATTTGTATGGTGAAGTTGAATAACATGTTTTAGCTCAGTATTAACATTGATTTGTCACTTCTTAACACACAATTTATCATTTTGAAGTTAAGACTTAAGAACATTCAACATGTTATCAATGACGGTTCGACATTTATGAAGAAATTTCGGTTGATTCAGTTGATTTTAGACAATTTGATGCAAATTAATGAATAATTCTTGATGATCGACAGTTTTTACACCTATTACAACATTCGATTTCAGTTTTAACACGTAAAATCAAAGTGTCGAATCAGTGATCAAAGTACTGTTCATCATCATTTTTCGTTTTATCGATCATTTAGCAGGTTTATCAAGGTCGAATCATGTAAAGTATACCTTATTCAATCAATATAACTTGTTATAGAACAATCGATTGAATATGATAATCAACGGTTTGAGTACAGGGGATTTTTGCTTGAAAAACTTGGTGAAAAATGATAAGTGTTGTGAAGAGGCGGGTATATATATGATTGAAAAATTAGGTCAAACAAATTGGGACGGGTCAACAATTTGGGACGGGTAAACATTAAAGGCCCAATAAGCCTGGACGGGTCATGCACTGTTGAGACGCGTCAAGTACTGTTGGGACGGGTCACAGTCATGGGACGGGTCACAACATTGGGAGAGGTCAACATAAAACATGAAAACACTTGGACGGGTCAACCACTGTAGAGACGGGTAAGGCACTGTTGAGACGGGTAACGGTTAGGAACAACTACACCTGTTTTGGTTTTACCCATCACCCGGCTTCATAGTAGTCTTTTTCCATCACCCGGCTTGCACAATGGCTTCTTTGTTCATTACCCGGCTGCATAGTGATCTTCTTTATCACCCGACAACTTTTCTTCATCACCCGGCTACATAGTTGTTGTACGTCACCCGGCTGCACAGTGTTCTTCACTTACACGGCTACATAGAATCTTCATTCTATTATCCGGCTGTACAGTGTGAACACTTCATCACCCGGCTGTATAGTAACACACAACTTGTCACCCGGCTTCATTTGTTCTTTCACCCGGCTGCCTTCTTTCACACAATCACCCGGCTGATATCAAACACCACTCTTACCCGGCTAAATAGTGACTTCATTACCCGGCTAAATAGTGCCTTCTGATATCTTCACCCGGCAATCACACTTAGTCAATTTTTCTCTTTTTCCGTCTGTTGACTTTTCAACTGCATTTATTGCACCTGCAAACATTCTCGACATATTAATTAGACAAGACATCCTTAATAGAGTTTGTCAAATTAATTAATCAACAATATTATTTAGGGCAACAAATTTAATTCAATTAAAATCCCTTTTTCATTTTCTTTGATTTTTCTCACAAAATTGTTTTTGCACAACCAATATTTCTATATCCCGAAGCAATTTCTTAAAAACACATCACAAGACCTTGGGTTTGTTTTAAACACATCCAATACATTTGTTTTTCATACCACATAATCTTGTTCATTCAAAACACACTTATTCAAAAATATTTTTGGATTTTTGTAAATATTTTTCTTCTTTAATTATTCTCCCCCTAAACTTGAAATTTCTTGAAATTTTTAAGTTTAACAAGGATGTCGATGTGTCAATAAAGATTCCATATGCCTGCACACACAAAGCACACACATTAAAATAAAGACATATGCAATGCAATGAATCAAAATATCACAGTGAGATCATACCACACATTATCTGAACATGTTTTGCAAGTTTTGAATAGGCATTTGACTTATGTTTGATTGAGTGATGATATGAAAACATACCAATTAGCTCGAGTTGACACACTTACTTTTTCAGTATCATGATGAGATTAAGGTTCGATTAAAATGACTTATGTGACCCATATGTATACATATGTCAACATATTTCCTTATCAACCACTACCTGAATGCATATTGCACAAAAACCTGGTCACTTACAATCATAAACAGTGTGGAATTTGGGTTCTATTCGGATTTGGTCCACTTTGGGACTTCTTTTGATTCCATTTTGGAATTTTAATTTCCTATCGTTCCCCTTGGGAATCTTCTGAATTGCTTTTTGGAATTTTTGTTTGGTGATGGTCCACATTTGGGACTCTTTCTGTTCCAACTTTGGGAATCTTTTGCTGCACCTTGAAGCTCAAAAGAGACTTCGTGTGAGACTTCAGGTCTGTAGATACCACAACAAAGAATCTCACGATGCGGTT
The DNA here is from genome assembly GCA_030867185.1 of Tagetes erecta. NCBI lineage: Eukaryota > Viridiplantae > Streptophyta > Magnoliopsida > Asterales > Asteraceae > Tagetes > Tagetes erecta. Next base: position 17,253,394 of record CM061497.1, on the reverse strand, counting down.
CATCACACTGAATAGATTGCATCATTACCCGATTATGAACAACTATCATCACAAGCAATGCATCAAAAGATATATATCTAGACATGTATAACAAAGGAACTTAACTCAAAGATCATTGAATTTAGATTTGTCAACAATGAACTTACTTTTTCAGTCTAATTGCCTGAGCTGTCTCGCACATCAAATAACATTCATCAGTCTTTATTATATAAAATGATGAAACAAATAATGTCTAGTGTAACTATCATTTCTCACTTTTTGCAATATAGATTCTTATGACATGATATTTTCTTTTCTTTTTGCTTTTATATTCTTTTTGTTTGCTTTTCTTTTTCATGCACACACAATGCAAAACAATAAAATAAAAAGACAAAGGAATCAATACTTGACATCGACTTATTATATTTTTTGACTTTTATATTTTCTGATTTTTGTTTGATTTTTTCAAAAATTAGAATTAATCATGGTTGATTAACCCTATGGATTGAATTAAGAATTCAAACCGCCCTGACAAGAAAGATTTTGTGAAAAGATCTGCCAGTTGTTTGTCGGTATGAACTTTAATCAAAATTATTAAACCTTTTTCAGAGTTGTCTCTGAGAAACTGATATCGAATTTCGATATGTTTGGTTTTTGAGTGTTGAACATGATTAGCAGTAATGAACATAGCAGCAGTACTGTCTATGTAAATAGTAGTTTTGAGAAAGTTAAACCCGTAGTCAAGCAATTGGTTTTGTAACAACAAAACTTGAGAACATCCTGCAAATGCAGCGATATACTCTGCTTCAGCTGTGGATACAGAAACGTTGGTCTGCTTTTTGCATTGCCAAGAAACAAGTCTAGGACCCAGAAATTGACATCCACCCGTAGTCGATTTCCTGTCAAGAGCACACCCACCAAAGTCACTATCAGAATAACTATATAATTCAAAATTGCTTTCATAAGGATACCATAACCCGAGATTCGGTTTCCCTTTAAGGTATCTGAAAATACGTTTAACAGCAACCAGGTGCGACTCTTTTGGATCAGACTGATATCTTGCACACACACATACAGCATACATAATGTCTGGTCTTGATGCAGTAAGATACATCAGTGAACCAATCATCGATCTGTACAGTGTTTGATCAACGGATTTGCCTTTCGGATCCAGCTGTATCTTGCAATTCACATCAGATGGAGTTCGAATAGTCTGACAATCTTGCATCTTGAACTTTTTCAGCAACTTTTCAACAAACTTTGATTGGTTGATAAAAATTCCGTCTGCTGACTGTTTCACTTGTAATCCGAGAAAGAAATTAATCTCCCCCATCGAACTCATCTGAAATCTTGCTTTCATAATTTCTACAAACTCTTTGCACATGGACGCACTTGTTGATCCAAAGATGATATCTTCCACATATGATAGGTTCAATTGGATCGTTAATATCGCTCACAATGATCAGAATCACACGCACACACAAACAGTTCAATCACCAACACAATCCATACTAATAATTCTCTGTATATTGATGATCAAAGCAATTCGTAGTACAAGGTGCAGGAGAAACAAAATCACACACAGTTAATTCTCTCTCTAACAGTGTAAAAGTGATCTAGCCTCTCTCCTCACACACACAAACTACATGCCTATATCAACCAATTACAAGTTTAAGGAATATAACAAAATAGACCCTAAACTATTTACAAACATATAAACAATAAACAAAATACAAAGTAAATCTTAACAAGGAAATAGCCCTAACAGTACTCCCCCTAAGATTTATCTTTGGATCTTCAGCAAAATCTTCTATCTTTTTCTTCTTCTTGATCAGCATCATCTCTTTTTCTAATCTTCTGGTTCATCTTTGACTTTCAGCAACTCTCGTCCTTTATACTCCTCTTGTTCCTTTAAAGCTTCTTCAATACAAGATTTGAACTTTTCAGCGATCTTAGCTTGTCGAGGCTTGGATTCATTCGTCAGAATTGGTAAAGCATTCATACGTCGAAGCGAATCCAGATTCAAACCTGCAAAATCGATATTAGCATAAAACTCAAACGGCATCTCCTGGCCTTTGACTTTCACCTCCAAGGTTCCTTTTCTGGATATCCTCATATACTCTATCTCTGGCAAATCCACCCTCACGAGATTAGAGTTCAGCAACGCCTTTCTCACACGTATCTTCTCAGTTGCAGCTGCTATGACTTCAATCATTACCACAAATAAATTCCTGTCAGCTTCAGCTAATTTATCCTTACATTTCTCCATTCTATAACTTCTCAAAAAGTCGATATAAGAAGGATGTAGCAGCTTCAACTCAAAAGTACTGAAAAGTGTAATCATGTCTTCATCCCAATTCTCTAAATTTCGAACAAGCTTTAGTTCAAACGTTTCCTGATTGTAGAACACTCTGAGTATTGGCTTCGTCATCTGACTTCCATCAATCACTTTTAATCCAGGATCTGTCACTTTATCAAAGTATTCGTCCGAGAACTCTTCTAAATACATATCCTCAGTCACAACCAAACGCTTTTTCTTCCTTTGTTTCTTTGCTTCCACATAAGCTGAGTCTTCCTGTTGGCCTCGGAAATCCAAAAACTTTGGTGATCTACCAATCCCGGCATCAAGCAACATTACACACTTATCACCACGCTCAGCGTGCGTGTGATTTATCAACCTCAGTTTGTGTAATTCTTTCAAGTCCTGAACCTCCAGTTTAAAAATTCTTGAGTAGTAATGATATACGTCACACAAACCATTTACTCTCTTTATCATAAATGCATCGAAGACTTCATCATATTTCCAAGCAATTATCTTTACCTTCTTAGTTTTCTCTGGCACAATCATTGAGTCAAGCAACTCAGCAATCGACTGTCCTTTGCTTAGCAGTGACCTCACTACGTCACCTGCTGTTGCTGACTTATGCCAAGTCTCACGCACCTCCATTGGTATGTTGTAGGATTTAGCTTCGCTTGGAAACATGTCCATCAGTTCGTGTCTTTTCTTATGAGCATTTTCAGGAAGCGCCATTACCGGAATCTCTTTTGGACCAAGCACTTTGAATTTCTTTGTCAGCTCAAAGTACTGAGGATTGTTATAGTCCAAGTAAAACATTCTGTTGTACATTTTCTCCGTTTTCATAAAGCTGACTACAATCTTTCTCAAAGACTCAGACTTCAACCTCTTCAAAGTCTTGTACGGATAGTTTCTCGAACTTAACCAACTCCGCATATCAGAAGTAGTCATTTCATCTGGATTTTGATGATAAAGCTCAGTCGGTGGCAGATCTTCTATATTCAAACTTTCCTGCATTGGAGTCCATTCGCCCATCTCAGTAACAAACTCCTTCTTATCTGCTTCAGCTTTGTCTTGATGAATCATGCATTTCTCGTATTCTTCATTAATCTGAGTCACCGTCAACCCATTCAAAAACACAGAGTTGTACTTCATTCTCTCAAGATACGCAAACCTCTGATCCAAATCATCTGGTAACTCTTCAACAGTATTCTGTACAGGCTCAGCTTCATCTTCAGACTCAGTCCAATCAATATCATCTAAATCATCCAACGCTTCTATCATAGGTGCATCATCAGCTTGAACCGGCTCAGACTGACTAGCAACTTCAGTAACGGTTTTAGGCGCACTTTCAACTTCAACAGCTTCAGATTGAATCGGCTCAATCTGAACTGTGTCTTCTGAACCAACATCTTTCTCACTATCAGTCACTGCAAATACCTCGGTTTCAGCTACAGAATCAGATTGAATCGGCTCAATCTGAACTGTTTTGGCAGTTTCAGTTTCAGTCACCTCCTTATCAGTTTTCTCAGACTCATCTACAGCTACAGATTGAATCGACTCAAACTGCACTGTTTCATCTAATTTAGCCTTTTTCGCACTTCCTTCATCACCAAATATCTCCGGTATTGCATCTATCTTCCTCTTTCCCTCAGCTTTGTCCATATTGACAGTATCAGCAACAGCTTCATCGGGAATAATAATTGGTGATTCCACTCTAATTCCAACATTTGTAGTGCCTCGAGCTCTAGTCAGATAAACCTTTGGCACATGCGTTTCAGTCACATCTATTATCTCTTCAGAAAAATCTTTATCTGAAGATGAGCCAGCCTTCTTCGGTTTCAATTCCTCCAACTCTTTTTCCAACATTTCCTTTTCTGCATCCAAAGTATTACATTCAGCTTTCAAATCAGTATAATCATACTTTAGGTTCTCATACTCCTCTTTGAGTGCATCATAATCATCCCTCAACTTTACATGCTCATCAACAAGCTTCACATGATCTTCATCCAACTTCTTGAAAATTTTCAGATTCTGATTATGAATGTCCCAATACTCATCAAACCTTTTCTTTTTCCTCTCATTCGATGCCTTCAACAATTCATTGGCTTCCATCAGTTTAGCCACCATATCCTCTAACTCAGCTATTCTTTTCTCTTTCTCATCCTCAATCTTTGACACAACGTTTGGTGAAGACTCCAAACCTTGTTCAACAGTTTGTACAACTTGTGGTGATGTGGTGGGTAAATCAGCAGTAATAGGATCAGTAGTGCCAGCATCAGCATCCTCAACTATATGTGCCATAGTTTCAGCTTCGGCCACTACCTCCTGTGCTATCTGAAGAACGTCTATCTCCTCAGGCTCAACAATCACAGGTTTTGATCTCTTTCTTCGAACATACTTAACAGAAACATCTTTTGGAATCTCAGCAACAACTTCTTCAATCCCAGAAGCAACCTCAACAGGTTCTTCTATAGCCATAGGCTCACTAACCTCAATATTCTCTATTGGTTCAGCCTCCTCTGAATTAGATTCAGATTCAGCATCATCACCACCATCATCATTACCATCATCTTCCTCATCATTATCACCATCACCATTTCCATCATCTTCGCCATTTCCATCATCTTCACCATCATCACTTTCATCAATCTCTCTATCAACAAGATCCACTGGATTTACAATCTCCCCATTTGAAATATGATGATAGACTACACCAACTTCTTCTTCGTTATTGACTATATCTCTCATATAGTCAAATAACTCCACATCAGGCACATTCCCGATACTCATCTTTCTGTAAGATAGATCGTTCATGTCCTCAGTGTATAAAATACCTCCATCATAACCTTCATTTCTGATGATAGGATAGGCAATGTTTATCATCAACTGCAGAAACCTTGGATACATAAGAAATTTGAACCTTTTCCCTTTCACCAAATTAAATACAAAGCCATTCATTATCCATCTCGACATGTTGAATGGCTTGTTTTCTGCTATGGCCACAATTGGTGAAGCAATATCAGAAGGGAAGTTGTCAAACCCTGCACTCCTCCTGGACATGCATTGTTGCACAACATAACATAATAATTTGTATTTCCTTCCCAACTTTGCCCTGTAAAACTGTGACTTTGGAAACACAGGTGGATGACCCATATTAACAAAACACGCTTTACATTCCTCCATAGTCAACTCATCCATCATCCCAACTTCATCCTCATCTATCCTCAGGGCCTGTCTAATAGCATCTTCTGAAACAGTCAACACCCTTTCTTCAGTTATGTTGCCTCGAACAACAGTAACTCCATTTTCCTCTCGAACAACCTCTGCTGTTCTCCAAAAATTCTTGATCAACCTTGCATATATGACCGGCTTGGCACATATAGCATAAACATATTTAGTCCTCTTGATGAACTTGATCATATCCCTATAACCTTCTGTTTCAGGAAGTGATTCATCTAAACATGCCACTAGATTATGTTTAGGTTCAAACTTGAGATTCTCCATCTGTTAAAAACACAAACAAACACAAAACAAGACAAATGTGTTAGATTCTTCATTAAATCATATCAAAATTTTCATAAGTGTTTAATTAAAAGTTCGAAAGCAAAACATTCACATAATCATTTTAGATCCTAAATTGTTCTAATAACCTGATTTTCATCATTTTAATCAAAACAACTTTGAATTTTAAAGATTATACTTCATGTTTCAATTTTAACTGTTAATCACTTAGGCAAAATTTTGACATTTGTATGATGAAGTTGTTTAACATGTTTTAGTTCATTTTTATCATGCATTTGTTATGTTTAACACACATTTCATCATTTTGAAGTGAAACATTTAAGAACTTTCAAAGGTCATCAATGGCGATTTTAACTGTTATGTCCATTTCACTTGATTCAGTTGATTTTAAGGTGTTTTAGTACAAATGAGTGATTGAATGTTGATGATCGACAGATTTTAACTCTAAAACAGCATTCGATTTAAGTTTTAACAACCAAAATCAAAGTGTCGATTCAATGTCCAAACACTGTTCATCATCGTTTTTCTTTTAAACAGTTGATTCGCAGGTCTATTAAGGTCAAAAACACTAAATCACTACCTTATTCAATCGATTAACCTTGTTACAGAGCAAACGATTGAATATGATAACACGGCGATTTTTCGTTCAGAGGATTTTGTGTGAAAGTGAATGTGTGAAATGATAAGTGTTTGTGAAGAGGCGGTATTTTGTATCGTCGAAAATTTTAGGTCAAACTTTAAGTGCCGGGTCAACAAAATGGACGGGCAAGCTTAAAAAGCCCAATAAGCCTTGCCGGGTCAAGTACTGTAGTGACGGGTCAAGTACTGTAGTGACGGGTCATTTACTGTAGTGACGGGTCAAGTACATACAACAAGTCACAAACATGCGAAAAACACTTGACGGGTCAAGCACTGTAGCGACGGGTAAGTCACTGTAGTGACGGGTAAAGGTTAGGAACAACTACACCTGATGGGTTTTATTCATCACCCGGCAGAATAGTTATCTTCAACATCACCCGGCAATATTTCTTCATCACCCGGCAACACAGTTGCTTTCCTTCTTCATCCGGCTTGCTTTTCTTCTTTACACGGCAACCTTCTTCACAAGACAACCTTCTTCACACGGCATTCTTCTTCTTCATTACCCGGCAACACAGTGTCATATCTTTACACGGCAAGAAGATTTCTCTTTTACCCGGCTGTATAGTTAACACTTGTCACCCGGCAAGATAACTATGACCTTCACCCGGCTGTATTTGACATGATCTTTGCCCGGCTGTACAGTGGTCATAATATCTTCACCTTTTCCTCGATCACCCGGCAAGTATCAGACTTACAATATTACCCGGCTAAACAGTTCTTTACCCGGCAGAATAGTTGCATGTGATATCTTTGCCCGGCTATAACACTTGTGATTTTTTCTTCATTTTTCTCGTCTGTTGACTTTTTCAACGTCATTTATTGCACCTGCAAACATTCTCTGACATATTAATTAGACAAGATATCCTTAAAAAGAATGTTTGTCATATTAATTATCAAACAATATTAAACATTGCAACAAATTTAATTTCCAATTAAATTCATTTTTCTTTTCTTTTTCAAAAATGTTTTTGCACAACCAATTTTTCTATATCCCGAAGCAATTTCTTAAAGACAAATTACAAGACCTTGGGTTTGTTTTTAACACATCCAATACCTTTGCTTTTCATACCACATAACCTTGTTCATTCAAACACACTTATTCAAAACAAAATATTTTTGGATTTTTGTAGATATTTTTCTTCAATTTTATTCTCCCCCTAAACTTGAAATTTCTTGAAATTTTTAAGTTTAACAAGGATGTTGATGTGTCAATAATGATTCCATATGCCTGCACACACAAAGCACACACATTAAAATAAAGACATATGCAATGCAATGAATCAAAATATCGCAGTGAGATCATACCACACATTATCTGAACATGTTTTGCAAGTTTTGAATAGACATTTGACTTATGCTTGATTGAGTGATGATATGATAACATACCAATTAGCTCGAGTTGACACACTTACTTTTTCAGTATCATGTTGATTTTTAAGGTTCGATTAGAATGACTTATGTGACCCACATGTATACATATGTCAACATATTTCCTTATCAAACACTACCTGAATGCATATTACACAAAACCTGGTCACTTATAGTCATACACAGTGTGGAATCTGGGTTCTATTCGGATTTGGTCCACTTTGGGACTTCTTTTTAATTCCATCTTTGGGAATTTTTCTTTCCTATCGTTCCCCTTGGGAATCTTCTGAATTCCATTTTGGAATTTTTTTTGTTTGGTGTTGGTCCACATTTGGGACTCTTTTTGTTCCATCTTGGAATCTTTTGCTGCATCTTGAAGCTCAAAAGAGACTTCGTGTGAGACTTCAGGTCTGTGGGTACCACAACAAAGAAGCTCACGATGCGGTTCATCACACTGAGAAGACTACATCGTTACCCGATCATGCACAACTATCATCACAAGCAATGTATCAAAAGATATATATCTAGACATGTATAACAATGGAACTTTACACAAAAATCATTAAGTTTATGTTTGTCAACAATCAACTTACTTTTTCAGTCTAATTGCCTGAGCTGTCTAGCACATCAACTAACATTCATCAGTCTTTATTTAAAAATGATGTAACAAATAATGTCTAGTGTATCTATCATTTCTCACTTGTTGCAATATAGATTCTTATGACATGATATTTTCTTTTCTTTTGCTTTTATTTTGTTTTTGCTTTTCCATTTTCTTTTTCACGCAAGCACACACAATGCAAAACATAACGTAAAAGACAAAGGAATCAAAATATAACATCAACTTTTTATATTTTTGGCTTTTATATTTTTCTGATTTTTGTTTTGATTTTCGAAAAATAGAATCAATCATGATTGATTAATCCTATGGATTGAATTACGAATTCAAACCGGCCTGACAAAAAGGATTTTGTGAAAAGATCTGCCAGTTGTTTGTCGGTATGAACCTTAATCAAAATTATTAAACCCTTTTCAGAGTTATCTCTTAAAAAATGATATCTAATTTCGATGTGTTTAGTTTTAGAATGTTGAACAGGATTAGCAGTTATGAACATAGCAGCAGTATTGTCTATGTAAATAGGAGTTTTTAGAAAATTAAACCCGTAGTCCAGCAACTGATTTTGTAACCATAAAACCTGAGAACATCCTGCAGATGCAGCGATATACTCTGCTTCAGCTGTGGATACAGAAACATTGGTCTGCTTCTTGCATTGCCAAGATACAAGCCTTGGACCCAAAAATTGACATCCACCAGTTGTCGATTTCCTGTCAAGAGCACAACCACCAAAATCACTGTCAGAATAGCTATATAATTCAAAATTTCCTTCGTAAGGATACCATAACCCAAGATTTGGTTTCCCTTTAAGATATCTGAATATACGCTTCACAGCAACAAGATGCGACTCTTTCGGATCTGACTGGTATCTGGCGCATACACACACAGCGTACATGATGTCTGGTCTTGATGCAGTAAGATACATCAGAGAACCGATCATTGATCTGTATAGTGTTTGGTCAACTGCTTTGCCCTTTGGATCAGGTTGAATCTTGCAGTTCACATCAGATGGAGTTCGAATTGTTTGACAATCTTGCATCTTGAATTTCTTCAACAACTTCTCAACAAATTTTGATTGATTGATGAAAATTCCGTCAGCAGACTGTTTCACTTGTAATCCAAGAAAGAAATTAATCTCCCCCATTGAACTCATCTGGAATCTAGACTTCATGATTTCTTCAAATTCTTTGCACATTGACGCACTGGTTGATCCGAAGATAATATCGTCCACATAAACTTGAACACACAATAAGTCGTCATTCTCCCTCTTCATAAACAAAGTTGGATCAATCTGTCCTCTTGTGAATCCATGTTCCAGTAAATGCTTGGATAATGTCTCATACCAGATTCTTGGAGCTTGGTGTAGACCGTATAGAGCTTTACTCAACTTGTATACACGATGAGGATAGTCAGGATCTTCGAAACCCGGAGGTTGTCTGACATATACGTCATCTGTAATTGGTCCATACAAGAAAGCACCTTTAACGTCCATTTGGAATACTTTAAACTTCATGAAGGATGCATATGCAAGAAAAACGCGTATGGCTTCAAGTCTTGCGACCGGAGCAAACACCTCTTCATAATCAATGCCTTCTTCCTGAGTGTATCCCTGTGCAATCAATCTTGCTTTATTTCTCACCACAATGCCACGTTCGTCTGGCTTGTTTTTGTACAACCATCTTGTACCAATTGCGTTTTCTCCTTCAGGTAAGTCCACAAGTTTCCAAACTTCCTGTTTGCGAAACTGGAGTAATTCCTCCTGCATGGCCTCAATCCAACTGTTATCTTTCAGCGCCTCTGAAATATTCTTTGGCACCACTTGAGATAGAAAACACGAGTAAAGACAAACATTTGCTTGCTCTGTCTGACTTCTTGTAGTTCTCTGATTCAACGGCCCAATGATCTGAGAGACAGGATGTTTCTTGTGAATTCGATGAACAGGGATATCACCTCCTTGCACTTGAGTCTCTAGATTAGAAGTATTCAGATTTGGTAGATCTTGTAGTATGGAAGAAGTATGCGGTGTGAAATTCGGGACTTGATCCGGTGAATTGATGAAGTAATCAAAAGATTCTGGAATAACTTCAGCATTCGGATCTGATGATGGTTGATTCTGAACAGATCCACCATCATTAGGAGAAATCACATCTTCTTCATGATTGTTCGATTCTTGATCTTCATTAGAACCAGAAGGACCCGGATCTTGACTGGATTTGACATGATCAGGATTGTGAAAAGACATAAATGGATATTCAGAGTTGAGATTTCCATCTTCGTCATTATCAGAATCGTCACTAAAGCATCCTAAGTCGCCTGATTCCTTCCTTGTGTTTCCTGAAAAATCAAATAAGTTAGAATTGAAGGATTTCGATAATGAATCTAAATCAAATAACCATTCGGGACCATGAGCCACTAAAGGAAACGAATTTTCTAAAAACTTGACGTTGATAGTTTCAATAACAGTATTTGTTTTGCTATTAAAAACCCGATAAGCTTTAGAAACAGACGAATATCCTAGGAAAAATCCATCGTCAGATTTTGACTCAAACTTCCCGAGATGATCATTCAAATTTAAAATCGAAACCGGACAACCAAATGCTTTCAAGTAAGAAATATTTGGTTTCCTTCCAAACAACAACTCATAAGAAGTTTTCCTTTTATCTTGCACTAATAATGTTCGATTTTGTACAAAACACGCAGTAGCAATAGCTTCGTCCCAAAAAGTGATCGGGATTTTGGCATCTGCGAGCATGGATCTTGCTGCTTCAATTAGTGTCCGGTTTTTCCGTTCCGCAACCCCATTTTGTTGAGGTGTTCTTGGCGCACTAAATTGTCTAGCAATCCCCTTTTCTGCACAAAATAAATCAACATTAGCATTCTTAAATTCAGTTCCATTATCACTTCTTAACACTTTAACTTTGCATTCCAATTGATTTTCAACTTTAATGATAAATTCTTTTAATAATTCAGCTGTTTCAGATTTTGCATGCAAAAAATAAACCCACGAAAATCTAGTAAAGTCATCTATGATAACTAAACAATATGATTTTCTCCCGATGCTTTGAACGTTGGTTGGTCCAAAAAGATCCATATGTAGCATCTGCAAAGGTTTTGAAATGGAGTTTTCGAGCTTGGACTTAAAAGACATCCGATGCTGTTTTCCCTTCAAACACGCTGGACAAAGATCAGTTGTGGAGAATTTCTTCGATGGGATTCCCACAGCGTGATTTCCAGTTACCAAACGGTTCATGTTTCTGAAGTTGGAATGTCCCAGCCGTCTATGCCAAAGCTGACTCTCATCATTTGAAGCATGGGCAATGAGACAGGTTGTTTCGGTTTCAGCATCAATCTGCGACATATCCAATTTGTATACATCACGATCTCTTGGAGCTTTCACCACTACCCACTCATTATCAATCTTGAAACCTGGTTTAAGAATATAACAGAAAGAATCATCAAAAAGAGTTGAATAGGATTTATCACAAATTTGCGAGACACTTAGTAAGTTAAAGTTCAACTGTGCACAGTAGTTGACTTTATCAAAACTAATGACTCCATTGGAAACAGTTCCTTCTCCTGTGATTTTACCACCCGCATCACCTCCAAAAGCTACATGAGTGCCATTCTTTTGCTTGAAATCCTGAAGCAAGGCATGGTTGCCTGTCATGTGCCGGCTACACCCACTATCAACGAACCACGAGTTGATAGGTCTTCTTGGGCGTACCTGCAATTCAAACATTTTCAGTTAGTTTGGTCAACCCAGGCCCACACGGTCTTGGGTTTTCCGAATTTATCTGCAATTGTAACTTGTTTATATTGAATATTTTGAAAATTTGTTTCATTCATGAGATTTTGATGCTGATAACTGTTGTTTCGCCCATTGGCGTTCATCGACTGCTTTCTTCTTAAAGCTCTGAACCTTTCCTCCAACTGAGGATCAAGGTTGTTTTCAAAATTTTGGTTTCTAACCAACAAAGCTCTTGGCTTAAAATTGTTAACCTGCACACTTCTTGACAAGTTAGAAACAGAATTGTTTCGATTGAAATTTCTCAAAACCGGAGAATGACTTTGACTCATATTTTGAAAACCAAATGAATGATTTCTGTTAAAGTTTGAAAACGGAGTCATTTCTCTAGTTGAGTTTGATCGAAAGAAACAATCCTTTGTGTCATGGTTTCTTCTCTCACAAATATCACAAAATTTGTTATAGTAACATTCTTCTGAAGAATGATTTCTTTTGTCACAGAAACTGCAGTACCTGTTAAAGAAACATTCAGCAGTTGCATGATTATACCTATTACAAATTTCACAATGTTTCTTGCTAATCCTAAAGAGCCGATTGTTAACTTTTGATGTTGAACCAAAACGTGATTCATTATCTTGGTTATTCGGTTTTAGATTAATGATCTTTTGTGGAGTCTTTGTTTGCGATTTTGATTGCATGGGACTTTGGTTCGATTTTAAACTGTTCTGTTTGGTTACCTTTTTGTTTTCAATTCTCTTATCATTGACAGCGGAAGACTTAGGACCTGAACCTATTTTCAGACCAGAGTTAGATTTGATTTGAGCATTGATTTGGTTACCATAAGAACCGTTCATGTCGAAAGTACCTGCAGACACAAACTTGATTAATTTCTTGACAGGTTTAACTTTGTCAGTTTTAACACTTTGAAATTTTGTGTTTTCATTTGATTTTAAGACATTTTTGCCTTTTGATTCTTTTGTTTCAGATTGATTTGTCATTGTTTTCGCTTTCTGCTTCTTTGCAGTTGAAACTTCTGTCTTTTTCACTTCTTGCTTCTTGATCAACTGAGCAGCAACTTGCGCCTTTTGTTCTTTCTTCCACTTGATATACTCAGGATCATTGAATCCTGAAAATTCACCTTCTTCCTTCACCGATTCTGGTTCTGGATTAAGCTTTGGATATTCAATCAGTTGAATAAGAACAGGCTCCAGTTTGTTATCAGATTTGTTGCTTGCTTCATCGTCAGCTTCAGTTGTCATTCCTTCTTCTTCTCTCAAACTTTCAATCAACACCTCAGATCCTTCGGACTCGGATTTACTTCTTTGAATTTCTTTGAATTTACGTTCATTTTCAGGTGAATGATCAAATTCATTAAAGTTTTCCGGTAAGGTTTGAGTGATTGAATTTGGCATCGGTTCATGAGTAAAACCCAACCCGGTTTTGTTTTTGTTACCTCTTTCATTAATAAGTTGTTCAACCATTGTTTTACAACTTTTAACTTTCTTTAATTCAACTTGTGTGACAGCATGTTCAACTTTTTCTTGTTCAAAGTTCTTTGTCATTTCTTCAAGTTGTTTGGTAACAAGTTCCAATTCTTTTAAAGTTTTGTTCCATGATTCAGTTAGTGACAAAATCTTCTCATCAGAAATTTTGTGATCAATTTTAAGTTGTTCATGAATCTTTTCATGTTTGCTTAATTTGTCACCTATTTTAAATGAATGAGTTCGATAATGTTCCACTTGTTGAATGCACTGTTCAGAACACAACCTTTCTTTCACATCAGCAGGTAATGGAACATAGTTAGGAGAGAGTTCAGAATTAACCTTTGGTTGCTCAGTGGAAGATGAAGACTCATTGGATGTAGCCATTAACGCAACTTCGGTTTCAGTCTCTTCAGTAGGATCTGCTTTTGCGCTCCAGTCATACTCTTCAGAATCTTCACTATCATCAACCATTTTTCCATCCCCTTCTTCTGACCAGTCTTCTTCAATTTCACAAACCAGTGCCAGATTTGAGGTAAGATCAGATGTAAACTGTTCTGCATATGCACTCCAGTCATATCCGTCTTGTACACTTACAACCAATGCTTTAGTTTGATCTTCTGGCTTCTTTTCATTATCCTTCAACTCAGGCATAGGAAGACTTTGGTACGGTTTCTGAAAGAAACGCTGATTTCTGCCTTGATAACTCGTAGACTGTTGAGAACTTTGACCTTGACCTTGATTGCTTGAACTAGCTTGGTCATTAAAATTCTTTGGAGCTTTGCATTCTCTTGAGAAATGACCATACTGGTTACAATTAAAGCACCTGGCCTTAGATTTGTCAAATCCAACTGTCTTGTTAGCATGAGGTTTGTAACTTCGATTAACGTATGAATGCTTTTGAGTTCGATACGCAACCATAACCATTTGCCAGTTAAGATCCATTTCTTCAACATCAACTGGATCCATTTCAAATAAGTCTTGAAGGACCACGTCCATTTGACTTAAATGACTTCCTTGGTACGCTTGAAAACTTGCCATAAAAGCAGTAAAGGCAGTTTTAGTTTCGTCATCTTGAAGCAGAATATTCATTACGTCTTTCACTTTAGCTTGAACATTTGAACTCTGATTTTCTGATTGACTTTGAACTTGGGCTCTTGGTGGAGATTGAGGTTGAGAATAAGTTGGTGAATTTGGAAAGTATGCTGAATCAGTAAAGAAACTTGCACCAACAAATAAGTCACCCTCATCTTCAAACTTTGTTACATCTTGTGCAAGAAAAGCGTTATCCACAGTATTGGCAGGATTTACCACATACTTATACTGAGTTTGTGAGCTTGATCTATCGGTATTTCTTGATCCTTCATCAATCTCAACTTCTTCAATTTTTCTAATAAGCAAATCAAGTTCCATTGGAAATTTCTCAGTATGTTTCAACAAGGTAACAGTTTGTTTCCATGATGATGGTAAGGCACTCAATAATCGATCATTCAAGTCTTGAAGTTCAGTCTTCACTCCGAGATTTGTCATCTCAGTAGTTAAGTGAACAAACCTGTTCATCATCTGGTGTACTGTCTCTCCATTAATGTGTTCAAACAACTCCAATTGTCTTTTTAGTTTCGACTTCTTCAAACTTCTCAATTGTTCTCCTCCTTCACATATCGACTTCAATGCCTTGAAACATGTATAACCAGTCTGATATGCATCCAATCTAGACAAAACTTGAAGTGGAAGTCCCTTGCACATTAAAGAATAAGCCTTGCTATCATTCTTTACTTTCCTCAGATCTTCTGCTGACAAATTATCTTCTGGATAAGGTTCAGTAGAGTCTTTTGTGTAAGTACTTGCACTGTCTGGAGCAGTCTGAGTTGGAATATGAGGACCCTTCTCAATGGATTTCCATAAGTCATTATCAATTGAACACAAGTGATGTCTCAACCTGATGGTCCAGTTCTTGAAATCTGCACGATTCAAAAGTCTAGGAACACGGTTATCAGAATCATCATTAGGAGCCATTTTTAACAATTTTTAAAGAAAAAAAATTTTTGGTTTTTGTTAATTTTTGAAAAGAAATGATTAAAATACTAAAATAAAGACAAGTAATTAAAGACAAGATAAGAAACAAGTATTAAAAACAACTAAAGTGAGTCACACGGCAAAACAGTGAAAATCCTTCTTCACCCGGCTAAACAGTGTCTTTGTTCTTCACCCGGCAGGAAAAAGTCTTTACACGGCTGAACAGTTACCCGGCTCAACAGTTGTAATAATATTTATCTTCACCCGGATGAACAGTTACCCGGCAGCAAGAAAAACTTCACACGGCAATAAGTCTTTGACCCGGCAGAATCTGGACACGATAAAAAGCTTCCCCGGCTGAACAGTACTCGATCACACGGCAAGGTTGTTTACCCGGCAACACAATTGATGCTTACCCGGCTGTATTTTGTTTATCACCCGGCGTAACAGTGTTTTACCCAGCACAACAGTGTATCACCCGACTGAACAGTAACACTTTTTCAAGTCAAATTCTTCACCCGTCTAGCACAAATTCCTTTACACGGCAATATAGGACCTAATTTCTTCTCAAATCTAAGTCCAAGGAAATTGTCTAAGTCAAAAATAATCACCCGGCAAGTTAATCTTCAACCAACATCATACTGTTCATCATTTTCTCCATGAGAACTTCTGGGTTTTGTCTAAAACTTGTCCAAATTGTCCAAAATTCACACACAAGCTGTGAAATAGTTCGATTAACAATCCCTTATATCAATCAATCCAAAACATGATCAAATCTGATGAAATTGAGCAAAAATTTGATCGAACAGTAACTTTTTCTATTCTTCTTAATTCTTCAGATCTGATGATGATCTGATAGAATCTGCACAATCGTTGTGTATAGGAGTGATTGCGATGATAAATCACAACTAAAAACACCAACAATTCATTCAGATCATGATATTTGAGCAATATTGATGTGTTTTGCTTAAGAACAGCGAAGAACACAATACCGAAAGCTCTGATACCAATTGATAGATTCAATTGGATCGTTAATATCGCTCACAATGATCAGAATCACACGCACACACAAACAGTTCAATCACCAACACAATCCATACTAATAATTCTCTGTATATTGATGATCAAAGCAATTCGTAGTACAAGGTGCAGGAGAAACAAAATCACACACAGTTAATTCTCTCTCTAACAGTGTAAAAGTGATCTAGCCTCTCTCTCCTCACACACACAAACTACATGCCTATATCAACCAATTACAAGTTTAAGGAATATAACAAAATAGACCCTAAACTATTTACAAACATATAAACAATAAACAAAATACAAAGTAAATCTTAACAAGGAAATAGCCCTAACAACATACACTTGAACACATAAAAGATCTTCATTTTCCCGCTTCATGAATAAAGTTGGATCAATCTGACCTCTTGTAAATCCATGTTTTAGCAGATGTTTAGATAACGTCTCGTACCAAATCCTTGGAGCTTGATGTAGACCATATAAAGCTTTGCTCAATTTGTATACACGATGTGGATACTCAGGATCTTCAAAACCAGGAGGTTGTCTGACATATACATCATCTGTAATTGGTCCATACAGAAAAGCGCCTTTAACGTCCATTTGAAACACTTTGAACTTCATGAATGAGGCATACGCTAGAAAAACGCGAATAGCTTCAAGTCGAGCGACCGGATCAAACACTTCTTCATAGTCAATACCTTCTTCTTGAGTGTAACCTTGTGCAATAAGTCTGGCTTTATTCCTCACAACAATGCCACGTTCATCTGGCTTGTTCTTGTACAACCATCTTGTACCAATCGCATTTTCTCCTTCAGGTAAGTCCACTAATTTCCAAACCTCTTGTTTGCGAAATTGAAGTAACTCCTATTGCATGGCTTCAATCCAACTGTTATCTTGTAACGCTTCTGAAATGTTCTTCGGTACCACTTGAGAAAGAAAACATGAATAAAGACAAACGTTTGCATGTTCAGTCTGACTTCTCATAGTTCTCTGATTCAAAGGCCCAATAATCTGAGATAGAGGATGATTCCTGTGTACTCGATGAGTCGGAATTGAATCTCCTTGAACTTGCGTCTCCAGATTAGACTGATTCAGATTCGGTAAATCTTGCAGAATTGTTGACACATGCGGAGTAAAATTAGGAACTTGTTCTAGTGAATTGTTGAAGTAGTCAAATGATTCTGGAACAACTTCAACATTCGGATCTGATGATGGTTGATTCTGAACAGATCCACCATCATTAGGAGAATTTTGTGGATTCACATCATCACCAAGATTGTTTGAATCTTGATCTTCTTGAGAACCAGATGGACCCGGAGCTTGACTGGATACACCATGATCAGGATTAAGAAATGACATGAACGGATACTCAGAATTGAGATTGCTATCATCATCATTATCAGAATCATCACTGAAACATCCCAAGTCTCCTGATTCTTTTCTCGATTTTCCTGAAAAATCAAACAAGTTAGAATTGAAAGATTTTGATAACGAATCTAAATCAAACAACCATTCGAGGCCATGAGCCACTGATGGAAACGAATTTTCTAAAAACTTTACGTTAATAGTTTCAATAACAGTGTTTGTTTTGCTATTAAAAACCCGATAAGCTTTAGAAACAGACGAGTAACCAAGGAAAAATCCATCGTCAGATTTTGACTCAAATTTACCGAGATGGTCACTTAAATTTAGAATCGATACAGGACAACCAAATGCTTTCAAATAAGAAATATTCGGTTTTCTTCCAAAAATTAACTCATAAGATGTTTTATTTTTATCCTGAACCAATAATGTCCTGTTTTGTACAAAGCATGCAGTAGCAATAGCTTCGTCCCAGAATGTGATAGGGATTTTGGCATCTGCGAGCATGGATCTTGTTGCTTCAATCAGTGTCCGATTTTTCCGTTCCGCAACCCCGTTTTGTTGAGGCGTTCTAGGAGCACTAAATTGACGCGCAATTCCTTTTTCTGCACAAAACAAATCGACATTAGAGTTTTTAAACTCGGTTCCATTATCACTTCTTAAGATTTTTACTTTAAAATCCAACTGATTTTCAACTTTGATAATGAATTCTTTTAACAACTCAGCAGTTTCAGATTTAACATGCAAGAAATAAACCCAAGAAAATCTAGTAAAATCATCAATGATGACAAAACAATAAGACTTCTTTCCGATGCTTTGAACATTTGTTGGTCCGAAAAGATCCATATGTAGCATCTGCAAGGGTTTAGAAATGGAGTGTTCTAGCTTGGACTTAAAAGACATTCTGTGTTGTTTTCCTTTCAAACATGCTGGACAGAGATCAGTTGTTGAGAATTTCTTTGACGGTATTCCCACAGCATGATTTCCAGTCACCATTCGATTCATGTTTCTGAAGTTTGAATGGCCCAGCCGTCTATGCAAAAGCTGACTCTCATCATTTGAAGCATGCGCAATGAGACAAGTGGTTTCGGTTTCAGCATCAATCTGCGACATATCAAGCTTGTATACATCACGATCTCTTGGAGCTTTAACCACCACCCATTCATTGTCAATCTTGAAACCTGGTTTGAGTATGTAACAAAAAGAATCATCAAATAATGTTGAATAAGATTTGTCACAAACCTTAGATACACTTAGCAAATTAAAGTTCAACTGTGCACAGTAGTTGACTTTATCAAAGCTAATGACCCCATTTGACACGGTTCCTTCTCCAGTAATTTTACCACCAGCATCTCCTCCAAGTGCAACATGTGTACCATTCTTCAGCTTAAAATCTTGAAGCAAGGCATGGTTGCCTGTCATATGCCGGCTACACCCACTATCAACAAACCATGAGTTGATAGGTCTTCGAGGGCGTACCTGCATTTCAACAATTACCTAGTTAGTTTGGTCAACCCAGGCCCACATGGTCTTGGGTTTTCCGAATCTATCTGTAACAGTAACTTGTTGATAATGAAGATTTTGAAAATTTGTTTCATTTGAGAGATTTGGTTGAAAACTGTTTCGCCCAATGGCTTGATTTGTTTGCTTTCTTCTCAAAGCAATGAACCTTTCCTCTAACTTAGGATCAAGGTTATTTTCAAATTTCTGATTTCTCATCATCAAAGCTCTCGGTTTAAAACTGTTAACTTGCACATTTCTTGGTGAAAAGTCATTAAAAACAGAATTGTTTCGTTTGAAATTTCTCAAATCAGGAGAATGACTTTGATTAAATTTTTTAAAACCAAAAGATTGATTTCTTTGAAAATTTGGAAACGGAGTCATTTCTCTTGATGAGTTTTTCCGAAAGAAACAATCTTTTGTGTCATGATTTCTCCTTTGACAAATATCACAGAATTTGTTATAAAAACATTCCTCTGAAGAATGATTTCTTTTGTCACAGTAACTGCAGTACCTGTTAAAGAAACATTCAGCAGTAACATGATTATAACGATCACAAATCTCACAATGTTTCTTGCTAATCCTAAAGAGCCGATTGTTAACTTTTGATGTTGAACCCACTCGTGATTCATTATCAGTTTTGTTCGGTTTTAGATTAATTTGATTCTTTTGTGGAGATTTTGATTGTGATTTTGCATGCTTGGGAACTTGGTTCGATTTTAAACCATCTTGTACTGTTACCTTCTTTGATTCAATTCTTTTATCATTGACAGCGGAAGACTTAGGACCTGAACCTGTTTTCAGACCAGAGTTAGATTTGATTGAAGAATTGATTTGGTTATCAAAAGATCCGTTCATATCAAAAGTTCCTGCAGACACAAACTTGATTGTTTTACCTTTTGACATTTTCTTCTTGACAGGTTTGACATTGTCAGTTTTAACAGTTTGAGCTTTGGTGTTGTCATTCGATTTTATGACACTTTTACCTTTTGACTGTTTTGTTTCAGATTGATTGACTGTTAATTTCGATTTCTGCACCTTTCCTTTTGAAACTTCAGTCTTCTTCACTTCTGTCTTCTTGATCAGTTGATCAACAACTTTCGCCTTCTGTTCATTCTTCCACCTGATGTATTGAGGATCATTGTATCCTGAGAATTCAGCTTCATCCTTCACCTTTTCTTCTGGCTTGGGATTCAGTTCAGGATATTCAACAAGTTGAATCAGAACAGGCTCTGATTTGTTACTAGCTTCATCATCAGCTTCAGTCGTCACAGCATCATCTTCTTTCAAACTTTCAATCAACACTTCAGATCCTTCGGATTCGGATTTACTTCTTTGAATTTCTTTGAATTTTCGTTCATTTTCAGGTGAATGATCAAATTCATTGAAGTTTTTAGGTAAAGTTTGTGTGATTGATTTAGGCATTGGTTCATGAGTAAAACCCAATCCTAGTTTGCTTTTGTTTCCTCTTTCACTTATAAGTTGTTTAACCATAGTTTTACAACTTTTCACCTTTGTTAATTCAACTTATGTGACTGCATGAGCAACTTTTTCTTGTTCAAAGTTCTTTGTCATTTCTTCAAGTTGTTTTGTTACGAGTTCCCGATCCTTTAAGGTTTTGTTCCATGATTCTTTAAGTGACAATATCTTCTCATCAGAAATTTTGTGATCAATTTTAAGTTGTTCATGAATTTTTTCGTGTTTGCTTAATTTATCACCAATTTTAAACGAATGAGTACGATAATGTTCTACTTGTTGAATGTATTGTTCAGAACACAACCTACCTCTAACATCATCAGGCAAAGGAACATAGTTAGGGGGTAATTCGATACTAACCTTAGGTTGTTCAGCAGATGATGAAGACTCATTGGATGTAGCCATCAGCGCAATTTCTGGTTCAGATTCTTCAACAGGATCTGACTTTGCACTCCAGTCATATTCTTCAGAATCTTCACTGAAAGTATCAGACACTTTACCATCCCCTTCTTCAGACCAATCTTCCTCAATTTCACAAACTAACGCCAAACTAGATGTAAGATCAGATGTAAACTGTTCCGCATAAGCACTCCAGTCGTATCCATCTTTCACACTAACCACCAGTGCTTTTGTCTGATCTTCTGGCTTCTTGCCTTCATCTTCCAGTTTTGGCATTGGAAGACTTTGATATGGTTTCTGTAAGAAACGTTGATTCCTATGTTGATAGCTTGAAGACTGTTGCGAGCTTTGACCTTGACCTTGATTCTGTCCACTTGAACTTACTTGATCGTTATAGTTCTGATTCTTAGGAGCTTTGCATTCCCTAGAAAAATGACCATAGCAGTTACAGTTGAAACATCTGGCCTTTGACTTGTCAAAACCAACCGTCTTGTTTGCATGTGGCTTGAAACTTCGGTTAACATATGCATGTTTCTAAGTACGATATGCAACCATCACCATTTGCCAATTCAATTCCATTTCTTCAACGTCATCAGGATCCATTTCAAATAGGTCTTGAAGCACGACGTCCATTTGATTCAAATGACTTCCTTGATAAGCTTGAAAGCTTGCCATAAATGCAGTAAAAGCATTCTTTGTCTCATCATCATGTAACAAGATGTTTATCACATCTTTTACTTTAGCTTGAACAGTAGAACTTTGGCTTTCAGACTGAGATTTCACATTTTGACTTTGAACTTGAGCTCTTGGTGGAGATTGAGGTTGAGAGTAAGTTGGTGAGTTTGGAATGTAAGACGAATCAGTATAAAAGCTTGCACCAACAAATAAATCACCCTCTTCATCAGATTTTGCAGCATCTTATGCAAGAAAGGCATTCTCCACTGTGTTTGCAGGATTTACAACATACTTGTATTGAGCATGTGAACTTGATCTGTCAGTATTTCTCGAACTTTCATCAATCTCTACTTCCTCGATCTTTGCAATGAGCAGATCAAAGTCCATTGGGAACTTTTCAGTATGCTTCAGTAGAGTTACAATCTGTTTCCATGAAGATGGAAGAGCACATAACAATCTGTCATTCAAATCTTGAAGATCTGTCTTTGCACCAACATTTGTCATCTCAGTAGTTAGATGAACAAATCTATTCATCATCTGGTGCACAGATTCTCCAGCAATATGTTCAAATAGCTCCAATTGTCTCTTCAATTTTTGCTTCTTGAGACTTCTCAACTGTTCTCCTCCTTCACAGATTGATTTCAATGCTTTGAACAATGTGTAGCCAGTTTGATAAGCATCCAACCTTGATAACACTTGAAGTGGCAATCCCTTACACATCAAAGAGTAAGCTTTACTATCATTCTTGACCTTTCGTAAGTCTTCAGCAGATAGATTATCTTCTGGATAAGGTTCAGTAGAGTCTTTGGTGTAGGTACTCGCACTGTCAGGAGCAGTCTGGGTAGGAATGTGAGGACCTTTATCAATTGACTTCCAAAGATCATTATCAATAGAGCATAGATGATGCTTCAATCTGATTGTCCAGTTCTTGAAATCTGCACGATTAACCAATCTAGGAACACGGTTATCAGAATCATCATTAGGTGCCATTTTAACAAATTTTAAAGAAAATATTTTTGTGTTTTTAATGATTTTTGAAAAGAAAACAATTTAAATTTAAACTAAAAGCAAGTAAATAAAGATAAGATAAGATAACAAGGTTTGAAACAACTAAAATTGAGTCACACGGCTGAACAGTGAAAATTTCTTCTTCACCCGGCTGAACCAGTAGCTTTTCTTCTTCACCCGACTGAGAAAAGTCTTCACCCGTCTAAACAGTTGACCCGGCTTAACAGTTGTAAATCTTCAACACTTGCAATCTTTACCCGGCAAGTATGTTACCCGGCTGAACAAGTACACGGCTGAACAGTAAACTTCACACGGCTGAAAAAAACAACTTGACCCGGCTAGAATCTTCACACGGCAAAAAGGTTTACCCGGCTGAACAGTAGTTGATCACACGGCAGCAAAGTTGTTTACCCGGCTGAATAGTTGATCACCCGGCTGAACAGTTTTCTTACCCGTCTGAAAGATTCTTCACACGGCTAAACAGTACTCTCACTCGGCTGAAATATTAATCACCCGACTGAACAGTACAACCTTTTTCACGCAAATTCTTCACCCGTCTAGATAAAATTGCCTTCACACGACTGCACAGGACCTAATTGTTTACAAATCTAAGTCCAAAAATTTTGTCTAAGTCAAATTTTATCACCCGGCTAGTTAATCTTCAACCTGTTCATCCTGTTCATCATCTTCGTCAAACGAATTTTTCTGGGTTTATCAAAAACTTGTCCAATTCCTTCAAAATTCACACACAAGTACCGAAATACACCGATTAACAATCTCCAATCTCAATCAATCCAAAACATGATCAAATTTTGATGAATTTGAGCAAAATTTTGATCGAACAGTAAATTTCTCTTCCTTCCTAATTCCTCAGATCTGATGATAATCTGATGGAATTTGCACAATTGTTGTGAATTAGAAGTGATTGCGATGATAAATCACAACTAAAAACAGCAACAGATCATTCAGATCATGATTTTGAGCAATATTGTAGTGTTTTTGGTTGATGAATAGCGAAGAACACAATACCAACAGCTCTGATACCAATTGATAGGTTCAATTGGATCGATATCGCTCAATGATCAGAATGAAACAAGTAAACAAAACAGTTCAATCAGCAACACAATTCATTACTAAATAATTCTCTTTGTATTGATGATCAAAGCAAATTGCAGTACAAAATGTGCAGGAGAAAATAAATCACACACAGTTAACTCTCTCTAACGTGTAATTGTGATCTAGACTCTCTCTCCTAACATTCTCTTACTACATGCTTTATGCAACAATACATTAGGGAAAATACAAAATTAACCCTAAACTATACAAAATGTATAAACAAAGTACAAAGTAAATCTTAAACAGAAATAAACCCTAACACATTCTAACTTATTCAAACCCCCCCCACCCCCATAGAATAAATCTCTAACGGTACACTCTAGAAGTAGGACCAAATCTTTATCCTCCCACATCATCAAAAATTTCTCAACTCGCGTATAAGGAACTTGGACTAACAAAAAGCTATTCAATTTATTAGTGGACATCCTTCAATGCATACTATATAATCACAAATAGAACTATGATTGGATCGTCTCAAAGATATGGTGTAATTATTAGAACGTTCGTTACAATTCGGCACTCAAAGATAACAACTAATATCGCTCTCAAAAGGCGGAGAAATAAAGTAAGAATTGTTGCAGGGAAGATGGTTATGGATACATGCCTTCTTATAAACTAGTTAATCCATACAACGAGCTTTATTCCTTCATAACACAACTCTTAGGATAAAGGAAGCTCCTTAAGGCCTTTTACGTTAATATCAAGGGATACCTAAGGTAGGTTGGGAACGGCTACTTACATTAGAAACTAATACGACGCGAGCGAATCAAATCTGGAATCGACTTAGTAGTGGCAAAGACATGATAATACTATTTATTTCCAAGTATCATTTTCGGAAGCTACAAGATGAATGTGAATATAGTTAGTGGAACCTTTCGAAAATCCTACCCGTTCTTCTTTCGTTCCTACTCAGATAAAATTCATTTATTACTTTGGATGTAGACCGTAAATGACGCTCCCTTATTCATATAATACTCTGAACCATCATCACTCCTATAAGTAAGTTATAAACTCCAACTTGTGTGAAACACAATTATGACGATAATACATAGGGATAGACCCGCAAACCTAAAGCTAACCTTAGAGAAAATTCGATGTGATTATATTGTGACACCCCGCCCGGCGGCGGAAACACCAGGCTGTCATTGGAATTGGATATCAATAGTAAGCAAAGCACATGGTATTTATTTATTAAGTTTAATAACGATGTAGTAAGTTTAGTACATGAGTCTTAAATGGATACGACAAAAGTAATAAAACCAAAACAGTAAATGCAATTGTCTGATTTATTATTCTAGGTCCAAGTCAATCCTATGTCTTGGCAAAAGCAGCAAAATAATCATAAGCATCACTTGAAACATGTGAAAATAAAGTTAGTTATTTAAAGCTAGTGAGTAAACCACAAATTGATACAAAGTAATACAGAAAATCCGAGATCATCATAATATGCTACGCAATCTTACATGCATAGCTATTTCATATCATTCTCAACCATGACCCCTTGCACACACCTTGTAAACCATAAATGTAACGTAACTTGTAGCCATTTATCATTAGGAACCAACTCATGTATTAACTAAAGATAACTTTTAAGCAACTGTCGCGTAACCGTCTCGATATTTAAGTTATCAATATTTATTTAGCAACTTAGGGACATGGCACAGTAATAGTAACTTATGTCATTGTATAGCAACTTGTAACATCGAATAGCAACTTGTAACATTGTAATTGTATGGCCGGTTTAAATCACCTATCGTTGTTGTACATGTAGGTGGGTTTGTCAAACCATTAGCGCTAACATTGTACCGCTGGGATTACAAAGTAACAATACTACTTTAAACTACCACATAAGTTTGCATCTTGCCCGGAACAAGAATAACATATTTTATGATCTCTGTTGGAAAATAGAATAGAAAAATGGAAAACATTGTATTGTAATAGCACACGTTTCAGCCCTAAAATGTAAAAAGTAAAAAGGTGAGTGATTTTACTCACCTTGAAACACGGGCTCGAAACAATTAGCAAATAGTCTAAATAGAACTGAGGATAGTCTTAATATTAGAATCACCTAATTAAATGACAATCTTAACTTAGAAAATTTTATAGAAAACTTGAATAGAAACAATAGGAATTTAAAGAGATTGAAATTCTAGGGTATCGAATTGAGATTTGGGGTTTTTCGGTAAATGATTGAAAATATGTAAAGACTAATTTAATCGGAGCGATAGCAATGGTTACAATAATTACTTTGATAAACAATATAAATTCTAATAATATATTTTTAACCACAATCATATAATGTAACAACAATATGTTATTTTTGTTGGAAATAAATAAAGACACACACCAATTTAAAGTATACAAAAAGTGTATTTAAAAATCTTATTTGTAATAACTGTTATTTTATAAAACTTTGTATCCATTTTGTAAGTATTAAAATAATATTTTAGAGTATTTTTAAAGTATTAAATGTATTAGTAATAATTAAATTTACAAAACTAAATTTATGTACAATAATAGTTTTGATATATGTTCTATAAGATTTACAAGAAAATCATGTAATGTTTATACTTTACAATATATAAAATTTGTTTAAGTATTGGAATAGATAGTTAATGAATATGGTTTATAATATAATTGAAATAAATCAACAAAAACAAAGAAAATAATAATTATGAGGGTCACTAGGTTCGAACCGAGGATCTTCCCCTTCACAACCACAAGCCTAAACCATTTAAACTATATCATTTTAGTGTACAAAATATGAACCAGAAATATTTTTTACAATTTCTAAAATAATACCCAAATTACACATAAACTCTAGAACACAATTTCGCAAAATAGGACACGAATTCGATCATGAACCAGAAATTAAACATAGGGCTTTTGATCTACACCGAATCGCGATCATTTTGGTATATTAAACTTACTTGATTGGTGACAAATAGAATCGATTAAGACGAAGAACAATGACGACGGGTTGAAGGATCAACACTGAACTTTCGATGATTTTGGTTGCAATTGAAATTACAGAGAGTGAAAACGAGTTCAGGGGATTGTTTCTGTCGAATGAATTGGATTAATATGACCAGAAACTATACGAATGAGTTGGAGTTAGTGTACGGGTTAATTGAGATTAATTAGGTGTTTAATTTGTGTTTTTAATCCAATTGAATGCTACCAACGTCCTCTAATTGATGAGATGATCGTTTTGGTTCAAACAATTTACTGAAATAATGCGTTTTGGAACGATTGAGTTATGTGGGTTTTGATTTCGGTTTTGAAACGAGAATTAAAGGGGTAAATTGATGTTTAGAAGTGGATTAAAGGTTCGAAACTCACATAGGACGTTGTTAGGACGATTTGTATAGGTTTAATTGGGTTAAAAAAATGTTAAAAACTGGTTTTTTTTGCTCGCCGGAAAACGGCGCCGGTGGCCGGAGTTGGCCACCGGAAAAACGGGCAGGAAGAGGGGGACGCGGGGGGTGGTTTGGGTAATTTCAAATTTACAGTTTTGGTCCCTCAAGATACAATTGTTTGTTAATATTAATTTAAAACTTTAAATTAAGTTTTAAAGTTTACATAAATGGCCAAAAGTTAATATATATATATATAGAATATATATATATATATATATATATATATATATATATATATATTAATTAACCAATCTAACCAAGCTAAGACGTAACGATTATATAAGTGACGTTTTTACGTTTTTCCTTCGTTCTTGACGTTAAATGTCTATTTTGAGACGTTATTAGTATTTGTCTTTATAATCTTTGTAAAATTTCTTTTATAAAATACACCTTGGAAATTAAATATTTGTTTTAAGTAATTAATTTAGTAAACGTTAGATAATAATTCGGTCATTATATGTTAAAGTCGAGAGATGACGTAAGGTTCGACCTATTTATATATATTTTTAATAACGAATCGTTACATTTAAAGGAATATAAATACGATTACAATACAAATGGTTAATTTCGGGTTCGAGTCGGGCATTCGGGTTCAGGTTTCGGGGCAGATGTCACATATATAGGTAAATGCGGTGTTTTTATGTGAAAAATATTTATTTTTTAAAAAATTGATTTTTGATTAATTTTTTTGTGTGATTATATAGGTAAATGTTGTGGTTTTATATGAAAACTGCTGATGTTTTCGAAAGTTGATTTTTTGATCAACTGGTTTTTGAAATGTTGTGGTTTTATATGAACATTTTTGACATTTCGAAAGTTAATTTTTTGATCAAATTTGTTTTTGGTGTGATTATATAGGTAAATGTTGAGATTTTATATGAAAATTTTTGATGTTTTGAAAGTTGATTTTTTGATCAAATTTGTTTTTGGTGTGATTGTAAATGTTGTGATTTTATATGAAAATTTTTAATTATTCGAAAGTTGATTTTTGATCAAATTTGTTTTTGGTGTGATTATATACGTAAATGTTGTGATTTTATGTGAAAATTTTTCATTTTTTTATATTCAAATTTGAGCAGTGAATATGACGAACATGAGCAATTTCTTCAAAACCTCAGTCAAATCTTCATCAATTGATCTCAAACTTTGCAATTCTTCACACAAACATGAATCAAAGCTAATGGTAACTAAAATTTCATGAATAACAACAACAATCAATGATCACCCAACAGCTCCGATACCAATTGATAGTTCGAGATGAACCGAGCTTGGATCTAGATTTGAGATTGTTTGTGGATGTTGTTTGTAATCAGTGATGCGGAAACTCACTAATCACGTATTGATGCTTGAATGTTCATGAAAATCAATGCAAGGTATGATGAAGATGATGATAATATGAATAGGTGAATTTTATTGATCAATGAAGGTTACAAAGGATATGGAAATAACAATGCAGGCAACTCTTTTGAAAATGACCTAGGTGATGGTATTTATAGTCCATACCATTCACCTTACATTTCCCCTAAACACGTGCAACTAAGCACAAACGCGCATTTAAGCACGAAACGATTACGCAAGTATTCTAAGACAAATACTATTAATGAACGTCTTCACCCGTGTTTGCTCGTGATGATGCTCGATATCTTCACTCGCTTATATTTGTAAAATGACATCTTGAAATAGACCCAACAGTACTCCCCCTAAGATGACACTTTACAAATCCGACATATCAGCTTAAATCTTCATGTGGCGAGCATAAAGAGCAACTTAAAGTTTTGGTATGCATTATCTTCAGGAGCATCCTTCTCTCCATTTTGAGTAACATCAGAGGCTATTGAAAGAACTAAGCAGAGAGTAGATTCCAATGAATCTATATATCAGCAACGGGATCTTCTTCAACGGTTGAAGTAGAATGCGAAGACTTCTTTGACTTAGAATACTCCCCCTCAACTTTTGCTTTAGAGGTTAATGAGATCTGTGTATGAGATATTAAGAGGAGGATTCTTAACACTCAGCAATCTGACTTGGAGATCTTTGGACTAGAATCAAGCTTGAACAGGAACATCTTCAAGTCGCGTGGAAGCTTGTTCTGCAATGGAAACTTGTTCCTGCAACTCAAGGAAAACATTAGCACTCAGGCAATAAGGTGCATTTATCATCAATGTAAAGATTAAGTTCTCAATCGGATGAGATATTACTCGATGAACAACTCCTACAATGAGATCATACCAACAATTTATCCAACACATGTTTTGCAATTCTTGAGAATAGACATTTGAATTGTGAAGTAATTGAGTGATGAATTGTTGAACAAATCAATTAGCTCGAAGTGGCACACTTACTTTTTCTATTCTTGATGATCAATTAGGTTGATTAGAAATAAGTTTTGAGTGACCTATACCTGGCACATTAGAAAGTTATACACTTCATCTAAACATCTTATGAGCAGCTTAACACTTCAGGTCACTTACATTCATACTCAGTGTGGAATAAGGTTCTTCTCTATTTGGATTTGGTCCACTTTGGGACTTCTTTTGAAATTGCTTTTTGGAATTATCTTTTGCTTGCGTTCCCTTTGGGAATCTTCTGAATTCCTTTTTGGAATTTGATTGGTGATGGTCCAACTTTGGGACTCTTTTATGTTCCACTTTGGGAATCTTTTGCTGCACCTTGAAGCTCTTAAAGAGAATTCATGTAAGACTTCAGGTCTGTGGTTACCATAACAAAGAAGCTCACAGATGCGATTCATCACAGTGAATAGATTGCATCATTACCCGATGTATATATCGGTTGCGTCACAAGATATCTATTTGATTTATATAAACGTTTCACATGAACTAAGATGTTTCAACTACAAAAACTCATTAGAATTTAGTTAAATCATCATGAAATGTACTAGTTCAGTATACTTGTCTGAGCTGTCTCGCACATAAATTTTCATGCTTCAGTCTTTATTGTTGAAAATGATGCATTGAATAAACCTAGTGTACTATCATTTCTCATGTACGTGCAAGTAGATTCAACATATTTTTGGATTTTTCTGGTTTTATCATGTTTTTTTTAATAATTATTTCTCCCCCTAAACTTTTAAATTTCTAGGAAAATTGAAAGTTTAATGAAAAGAAAATGGCAGATATGTTATCAACGTATGAAGAGTGCATGCAATATACTTAGTCTAAACAGACGAAATTAAACATTGGTTGTTTCTTGCACTGCCATCATTGTTTGATTTTTGAATATGATTTTAAAAATTCCTTCGATGATTCCTTTTTGTTTCCAACTCCATTTGATGTCAGTTGCATCGAAAGCATCATGAACAAGATTCGGTATCTTGTCATGATAAGGGATCAGCCACGGTCTTATTTTCTTTGTTTGACCGGCCTCCATAACTGTCCTTAACACACTAACAAATCAGTTAGAGGTAATGACCCAAACCATTTCGATTTTGGGTCGTCCAAATTCATCAACATAAGAGATATTCTCATAAGTGCAAGGAATACCTTCAGGTGGTGGTTTTGATCTTCTTTCATGGATTGCTTGTCAGAAGAGTAATTATAGTCATTTTCAAACAAATTATGAATTTCTTTTAAAAACAAGTTTTGTTGACTATATGTCTTATTCAAGATTGATTCACTATTGAAATCATTTTATCATTTAAATCATGATTTCTCTTTTTGTTTCTGACAAACTTTGTTTTCCA
This sequence comes from Tagetes erecta, assembly GCA_030867185.1. Classification (NCBI taxonomy): domain Eukaryota; kingdom Viridiplantae; phylum Streptophyta; class Magnoliopsida; order Asterales; family Asteraceae; genus Tagetes; species Tagetes erecta. Next base: position 17,222,051 of record CM061497.1, on the reverse strand, counting down.
TGAATCATTCACATGTTGATTTTCATCAAAAGAATGTCTATGATGAGATCTTTTAAAGTTAGAAAAATACCTGGAAGGGTATGCACGTGATGAACTTCTTTGAATTGACCTTCTCGGCCTGTAGAAGCACTCTATTATGTCATGGTTGTACATCTAACAGTTGGTGCAGTACTTGTTGTAGCAGCGTTCCGTTGTCGTGTAATTGTACATCTCACATATCTTGCAGTACTTCTGGTGAGCCTTGAGGGGAGACTTCTTTCTTTGCTCTTGAGAAGCCTTTGCAGTTGAAGCATGTTGATTCTGATGAGCTTTAACCTTTGACGAAGCTGAAGTCTTGAACTTGTTGTTTGAACCATAAGGAAAGACACCTTGATTGTAGATACAATCTCAAATATGATGAGTTTCAGAGTCACAGATTAAACAGTAGACGTCACTGTTTGAATGACTCGGGGATTCGGAATCTTGAGACTTTTGAGTTGAAGGAGTCTGTGGTGTAGAATCAGATGAAGCGGCCTTTGTCTTGTTCTTCTTGGCTTTGCTCTTCTTTCTTCAAACCTTCTTCTTTTTCTTTGACTGAACCTCTTGTATCTTTTCTTCTTGAGAAGATAGTGATCCAACAATTCCGGTTGGCACTAATCCCTCTTTTTCTTATTCGGATGACTTTGCTTTTTCAGCTTCTTCTTTGATATTGACAAGATCATATTGTGATCTGGTCAGTTTGTCAGTAAGCTCCATGAGTTGTACATTCAGATTATGCTTTTCAGTAAGCATTGAATTAACATTCTGTGTAAGAGATTTGAGTCTATCTTCACACATTTGGTGATCTTTTTGTAGACTTGCGTGTTTCGTTCTTCCTTCTTGAGTTTATCACAAATCTTGAATGAATATACTCTATAGTGTTCAACTTGTGTAAAACACTCTTTTGTGCACATCTTTTCTCTGACGTGAATTGGCATTTCAACATAAGAACTCTGAACATCTTTCTCAGTTTCCTTGTCAGACATTAATTTCTCCATTTCTGATTTTAATTGAGCAATTGTCTCATCTTGCTTTGCAATGGTTTCTGACAAATTGCTAATTTCGATGTCTTTCTTTACAAGCTCCTTTTTGGAAACAAAATCATTCTCTTCACTCCAATCATACTCTTTTTTATCTTCATTATCATCAGATTTTGATTGGGTTACGAGAGCATGTTCATGACATACTCGTCTCTTTCATCACAATCTTTGAAAACTTGAAGAAACGTTTCAAAAGTGTGATCAAATTCTGTCACACCCTCAATTTTCCACAAACGGGATATCCGTTAGGTGTGTGACATACCAGAATATCAAGCCATTAATTACAGTAACACTGACCCAATTATTTTAACAAACTTAGACGTTAACCCAAAACTCAGGGTATAAAAATGTAAGTTTTCAACGTTTAGCGGAAGCTTTCAAACAAACCCATTATTTAAATAAACTTGTGCTCAACAGTTTAGCACAAAACCAATATAAAACTTGTGCTCAATAGTCTAGCATAAAACCGGCATTTATTTTCAATAAAACCAACAATGTAAATAACTGTTCAAAATAAAATAAAATGACTCATGCATGAAATGTCCTACGTGCACAGCTCCTAGCCACATGAGAAAACATACTAAAAATGGTCAATACATGGTTGGTGAGCTCAATGAGATATTTAACAAACGTATTTAAATATAAAAAAACAGTTTAACTGATAAATTTCATTTGCTATTGCTGGTTAGCTAGACCACCTCGCTTACTACATGAGCACGTTGAGATTAAACTGAACGTTGTGTTGTTTGCCTTACTGCCATCAAACTAGATGACAAAAAGTTCCAAGGACAATCTGCACCACCTGGATCCCTACCACCGTGATGGGGTCTGCCGAACCCGGTAGTACTACTCAAATTTCCCCGTTATACCCACTGTATATTAATAATCTCAACTAAAGGAAATGACTTTTGTTGGAACGTTTATGCTCAAGTAAAATAAGTCATTAGACAATAGAAATTAGTTTATCAAAACAGTTGCCCGAAGGCCCTGCTCGAAGGCATAAAACGCAGCCCAAGGCCGTATAAAATCTTGCCCAAAGGCCCTACCCGAAGGTATAAAAATGCAGCCCAAGGCCGTATAAAATAGTTTTTTTATGTTTTCTCCCCGAAAGAATTTAAAGCGGGCAAAGAGACTCACATTTGAAGCGCACAGCAAATAAAAGCAAAATGCAACAGAGAGCCTAAACCGTCCTACGTCATGCTTAATAATTATTCTAGTTATTAACTTAGAACTCGCGTATATAGATACATATCATAATGTTTATATACACATATATAATTACGTACACAAAACCACGTATACCTTTACTTAAATACAACTTACACCCGTGTACGTTTATTTTCATGCATACATTTATACATTTGATACGAACTCATTATTACCCGAATATTAACAGCACGCTTGTCCAATCATTAAATTAAGACAACCAAATGGTTAGACATTATCATTTATGCATTTAATATACATACATACACGATAACATGTACACAGCCGATTTCTTTACTCATACACACATACACAAAATGCATATACACCTTTATACAATAGATCATACACATTGCACACAATATATATACACCTGCGGCTACTGCTACTGTTTAATATTTGATATGCATACTTTTCAAATCATAAATCTTGTATTCCTACCTACTAATCATACATACATGCGACATATTACATACATACACATATATATGATTTGTCATACATACACGCGCATATATATATATATATATATATATATATATATATATATATATATCACATTACACATACAATATGTCTTATGCCATAACATACATAAAATAAAATCACACTACATACATACAAACACACGCACACAACACACATACATAAAAAAATTACAATACATACCTACATACAACTACACACACAACATACATATATAACATACATACATACATTCATCCCAATGCATGTTGTTGCTCCACATATATACAATCGTACACACACATATGTATATATTATGCATGCTACTGTTCTACATATACATACACTACATATGCACACACAACATACTTGCTGCACAAATGTTTATCACACATATACATACATGGCAGATCACATACTTATATATAGCTACTAGGTTTAGACCCGTGTGGGAACACGGGTTTCCTATTTATTAAAAAAAACTAACCAAATGTAATATTTCATAAATATTGCAATACTTTATAAACAAGATTAGTTATTGAGTCGCGTATATCTTTTTTTTAATTACAAATCAAAATCTTTAATCCTTATTTGCTTTTGACTCTGGAAACAACAACATACAATTGTCTGTGACTAAAAACTGGTCTTGAAAGATACAAATCCACCCGTATAGAAAAGCATGTCACACAACGTGAGAAAAGTATATATGTAACTAAAACATTTGTTATTCAAACAAACAGAATTAGACAAAAAAAGTTGATAAATAATTCTAAAAAGTTACATTCAGGAGTTTTTTTTTAATTTATATGAGCAAACTATACAAGTGAATGTTGTAAGAAGATGGGATGTGCAAACAAACCTTACATTGGACTGGTCAATTTCCTTTGTTAAGCTATCATCTTATAAGTGTTGACCTCCAATGTTTTTCTTGTTAAGGTTTTGTAAATAATCTTCATTAGCACTCAATGATTCATGAAACCCAATAGAAATCACAATACAATTAATCAAAACTGATGCTACCGAAAGCTCTAGTTACTGCAATTCTGTCCTTAGCACCAGGTAACCCCACTGCCCATTTGTTAACACTTGAATATTTCCTGGCGAAAAAATAAATAATGTAGTCTATAAGTTGTTTTGTGCAAGAATTTAACAGAGATGATGCAATAATATAGTCTATGGTGGTAATAGTATTAGGGTAAAGTATCACCAATAAAAGAGAGGTCATTACTTGTAATCAACAACTGAGAGTTTTTTTATCATCTGCAAGGCCCAATCTTATATTCAACATAGATGTAACCTGAAAAGGTTACACATTACCAGCAACAAATCTGAAATGGTATTGTTATGGTAAACATTTCCATGATCATGAAAACCAATAGAAATCAAACTACTGTAAATCAAAACTGCATATGCGTAGAATGCTGCATACTAATGGTAAAATCTATAAATTTAAAAAAAGAAGCTTGTAGCATATTAGCGACTAAAAATCACACACTACAGTTTATTAAAACTGCATGTGGTTAAAAATTTAGCATGATTAAGCTTCTAAAATTATCTAAAATGCAATGCAAACAAACACAAATGAATGTTCCCCCTAAATTGATAAGTCAAAGTACGAACGAAACTGTTATGTGTTGAAGAACCATTTACATAAGACAATGCTAATATATATAATTATGAACAATGAAAATGTACAACGATAACTTATTAATTTCCAAATACGTGTCATTAGAAAGCAGTTGTAACATTCAAAAAGAAATGAAAAAACAACATTAAAAGTAAAAGTCTCTTGTAGCCAGAACAAAAGTAGACTTTTTAACATAATGTTTGGCTGACAAAGGTCAGCATATGACTTCACTTCATGTTCACTTGTAACATTCTTCGACTAAATATCAGTTAGTTAGATATATGGTTTATAGGGAATTACTAAAATCTTTCTAACACTTATTTTATAGTCAACTTTCAAAGTGGAAGCTATACTTAAAACTTACATTAGTAATACATGACTTGAAAACACATAACTAATACACCACGGATACTAATGTGATTGTTTGTCATGCATTTAAGCTTCAATCCAGAAAATGAGTAACCGATATTATATTATCGATGTAGAACTGCAAATGCATTAGCTATAAGCATGCATAATTAGTAGAGACAACAATAATGTATAGAAATTTCAATTTATTTATAACCTTAAACAAATGACCTTTCTCGATAGTTTAGATATGAGTGATGTACCTGCGTAAAAAAGATTAGGGGTCTTTGGTTTTTTCTCATAGCTCCATTAATTAAAACATTTGGTTTCTTGTGCTAACCTAATCAGTGATGTAACTATACCAAAAGGAGCACAGAAAAAAATTCAATTCTTATATGCTTATGGTTGCTAAAAGTTAGCCTATTTTCTAACTATCTAAGACATTCGGACTTATTAACCACACCCAACTAATTGTTTAATAGTGTTTGCTTTTGGTTGCATATCATGTTTATCCTACATACACATTATTTTGTGAAATGGCGGCAGTACATAAGTATGAAAACCAATTGAAGTCACCAAATTATTAAATCTCAAACTAATCACAAGGAAATATGGAATTATACGCTTTACATGTGAGAAACGATACCTCATTCTGCTCTAAGTAAGTTTCACCAATTTTAAGATCATCCAGACTTCAACAATGGCTTCATAACAGAAAACCAACCAAAACCTCATTACGTTCCTCTATATTAAACAGAGTCTATAAAACATGATTTGAATAAAACTAAAAACTAACCTTCAAGAAGAATATGCCTGGAAAATACTTATAATTTGTCTTTTTATTGCTCAATGTCACACCTTTCTGTTGAAAATCTTTAATTTGCTGAGTGCATGTTTGGGATTGCTTATTTGCACCTTCTTTTGACTTATAACTTATTGAAAAGTTAATAAGTTAAAAGAATAGTGTTTGGCAAGTGAGTTGAAAAGGAGTTTTGGTGCATAAAAAAGGAGAAAAGGAGAAGTTAGGGGGAAGTGATTTCTTAGAAAAGGAGAAAAGGAGATAAGGATAAGGAAAAGTTAATAAGCAATCCTAAACATGCCCTGATGGGTTTTAAGACAACTTCAAAATTGATTATAAATCTATGAAATACTTAAATTGTTTGAAAGTAAAAGTGAATATGAAAGTTGTAGCTTACAGCTGAATTAAGACCATTTGCTTGTGCTTGAATCGTTTGTACCTAATTATACAACAAAAACAAAAAAAGGATTATAGCATCCATGGATTTAAGATTTAGTTTTTTTTTTCACTATATACATAACAGACGACATACATATCAAAAGCTTTCAGATAAAAAATTCCACACAAGCATGATAAAACAAATGAGTACGTATCTTCAATTCACAAAAAAATATACAACTTAGAGCAACAGTAACATACGACTAACGGGTCAAAATAATTATAAGTGTCTGTAATACAACCGTTAGTTCAAAGAATGCGAAAAATATCATCATCCTATTAATACATGTTTGAATTTAGATAATGACTTGTTTTTTTGGAAAAATGGATAACTCTTAAGTGAATAGGACTGAAATTGAAAAGGAAATAATTAGAATAGCGTGGAAAAAAATAACGACTTATAAATTCAGAACCAAATCCTAAAATGATTTCAACAAACGAAAAGAATCAACCTCCATTAACATCAAACATAATACAAAATTGCATACCTTAGTCTTCAAGATACTAAATCAAAGATCAACATCAACAAAACATAAAAAGCTGCAAAAGACACAAACGATTCATTAAAGACACATAAAAGCAAGATAAGAGAAACGGAGACATTAAATTAACAACATAGGTAATCATCAAAACAAACCCATCTATTCTATTGAAGCATTTTTATCAAAATAAACCCAGCTACATGAAACTAACAACATAGGTAAACATCAAAATAACCCATTTACCTATTCTAGCATTTTATCAAACACCTTGTGTGCAAAAAGCAACAAAACCAATTCTAGCTCTAAATCATTTCATTTTCGATCAAATCCAGATCAAACGCAACAACATGAGCTACATGAAACTAATAACATAGGTAATCATCAAAGAAACCCATTTAGCTATTGAAGCATTTTATCAAACACCTTGTGTGCAAAAAGCAACAAAACCAATTCTAGCTCCAAATCATTTTATTTTTGATAAAATCTAGATCAAACGCAACAACATGTAAAGATCAGAGAAGATGAAGATCTGATTTACCTTTTATTGATGATCGGAGAAACCTGTAAAAGATAGAGTTTCCGTAATCAAAGACAACATGTAAAGATCGGAGAAGATCGGAATAGATGAAGATCGGATTTACCTTTGGTTGAAGAGCAGAGAAGATGTATTTGCATGTGTGCGTATTCGTCGAGGAAGATGAAGGTTTTGGTGGAGTCTGGAGTGCAAAATGAAAAGAGATGAAGTATGTATGTACTAGTTTTTGAATTTTCAATTTCAAAATTACAATTAATATGCTGATGTATGTTGTATATCATCATTCCGATGTGGCAATGCTAGAACTTTGACACGTAAGCAAAAATGACATCAGCTCGAATCCTCCTTTAGTAGTTTAGTAGATTTAGATAAACCAATCAAGGATCGAGCCGTAAAAGAAAACCGAAATCCAAACCGTAACGCGATAAATAACGAGAGTGCACGATAAATATGTACCGATGATTAAGCGGTTAAGCGGAGGGTGATCGGAGGTGGTAGTTCGCCGGAGTTGCGGATTTTTCCGGTTCCGTTTGATGTTCCGAACAACAGCGATGACGCGTACGGTGAGGCGAAACGGGTCTGCTGTGATGTGGGGATGAAACCGACTTGGTATGGCGATGAAGATGAAGGTGCGGTTGTTGTGGTGATACGGCCAATTAGGGTTTGGCGTGAATGTGTATGACGATTGAAGAAGACGGGTGAAGGGGGTGGTTCGGGTTATATAATATTTAATTTACACTTTTGTCCTCAAACTTTAGCTTTTTATTTAGACCAGTTTTTAAAGTTTATAATTTAGTTTAGTTAATTACAAAATGAACCCTAAACTTGTATAAAAGTTAACGGAATAGTTAAGGGATAATTGACGGTGTTAACCTGAATTTGCGGGTTGTCACATCATCCCCTTGTTAAAAAAATTTCGTCCCGAAAATTACGCCGTACGATTGGTTGTCTGCAACAAAATGGGACAAAAGAATAAAAATTTTCTGGTTGTCACAAATTCGGTGATGAATTCGGTGATATTCTTACTTTGATTTCCTTCTTGAAGTATTGATTTCATTTTTGATTTGCTTCGATTATTTCTTTGAATGAAAATTAGCTTTGAATCGTCCCAATACTGATTTTTTTACAACCTTTTTTTAAATTTTGGATCGGCCCAAAAATTTAAATTTTCAAAACACGATTTGTTGAACTTGATTCTTTGACGTTTCAAAGAATTCAAACGAATTTGTTAACTTCTCAAAAAATCTTCAATTACAAACTCAATTTGCTTTGTTTGATCATCGATGAGAATTCACAAATTTAACACCAATTCTTCTTGATCGTTTTGTTTCTTTTCTTGATCAATCACACTTTCCTCTTTTTTTTACTTGTTTTAAAATGTGATTTGATCAATTAACACCAATGTTGAAGTGCTGTTTAAAATGCTTCTAATTGTGTTGTTTAAAATGCTTTTGATTGTGTTGTTTATGCTTCTGATGTGCTGTTTAAAAATCTTCTGATTGTGTTGTTTAAGATGCTGAAGTGTTGTTTAAAAATGCTGAAGTGCTGTTTAAAATGTCCGTTTTGAATACAATTTTCAACACTTTGGCGTTTTTTGAAACCACTTAGACGTTTTGGACAATATTTTGATGTCTTGGACAGCCCTTGGATCAATAAGCAGCAGCAACGATTATCAACAGCAATCAATAAGTCAGCCCAATGATCTTGTGTAACAGCAACAACAAACAACATGTATCGAATATATAAACACATCATTTTACACAAGATAATATGTAAAGTAGATTGAAAAGTATGCAAAGATGTTAATGTTATTGAAAACTAATGCATTAAGATCAATTTTCATCAACAATTATCAAAGACAACACATCAGCCCAATGCTTATGTGTGATCAGCAGCAAAGTCTTGACAATTGTATTGTAATCACACAATTAAACACTCATCAACGGCAAAATACTGTAGCAACAGTAACATCCTTGCTTTTCAGTCCATTTTGATCATGTAACAGCAGCTTTAAACAGTAGAGTACTATGTTGCAGAAGTCCAACAGTTAACAGCAGTGTGAATAGTTTGGAACTTTTGAAAAAAGGCTCTGTAACTTGTTTCAATGGATGTACAGTAGCAGCAGCAAGATAATATGAACACTCAACCTTTAACTCATTCGTACATCAACACTGTTATCAATATAAAAGTGATTCAGCAGCAGCAAAGGCAGCTTAATAAATGCAGCAGCACAATATTTAATACTTTCTGCAGCAACTTTCGATCTGCTTTAAAACCAGTACAGCAAAAACTTCGATCAGCAGCAGCAAGTTTAATATTCTCGAGCAGCAGTAGAAATATTTCAGATCAACAACACTCGAATGCAACAACAGCAACTTTACAATGATCGAACAGCAGCAGCAGCAGATTGATTCACGAATTAGCAGCACAAGTAGAAATTTCTGCAAGATGAATTCAGCTGCACAGCAGCAAAAGTTTAACGGTTTTCGAACAGCAACAGCAGGTTTTAAGTATCAAGAACAGCGACAATAATAACCAGCATCAATTTGAAGTTTGTGAACAGCATCCGTTTGGAAATACTTTCAACAGTATTTTTGTTTTGAAACGGCTAAGAATTATTATGTGTTGTTGAAACAGCTAAGTGTGCAGACGTTTGGAAGATCTTTGCTGCAGTTTTTGGTTGTAAAACGTCTAAGAAGACAGCCGTATGAGAACACTTAGCTTCAAGACTTGTTACTTTGATGAAACAACTACAAAATGAAGAAGTAACTCAGCCATATGAACCACTTTGATCACTTTTGTTGTTGAAACGGCTGGAGTAAACTCAGTTGTATGAACTTTTCTTCATAATACTTAGCTAATGCACGTAAAAGAGAATTTGAAAGAGAAAGAAGAGGGAAATTCAGTTATTCAATTGCATAACCAACTTCTATTACAGCCATCCCTATATAACAACTCTTCAACAGTTAACTACCAACTAACAATTGAATCCTCATACTATTACAATATTGCTAACTAGTCCCTGACTCACTAGACATTTACAATATTACCCTTACATTCTTTATTCGTATCAATACCCCCTCGTTAAGCATCTTCTTGACCCCAAGAAGTAAAATCAGGAAAAAGAAGCTTCATGTCATCTAAGAATTCCCAAGTGGCATCAGCAGCATCATTATTCATCCAGTGCACCAGTATCTGCACAACAGCCTTGTGATGACACTTTACTACACGAGAATTCAGTACAGCCATTGGTTGCAAATGAAACCTTGAATCCAATGGAATAGGCACAATATGGGTAGGAGGTCCCCGAGCTGGTTTAAGCAAAGACATATGAAATGTAGGATGAATGGCGACATCATTAGGCAAATCCAAACGATAAGCTACTTGGCCTACCTTCTCCAGAATAAAATATGGACCAAAGTATTTAGGTGTTAACTTGGAGTGTTTATGCATCCGAACAGAATTTTGCATATAAGGTTGCAGCTTAAGATAAACCCAAGTACCTACTTCAAATACTCGCTCAGTTCGATGCTTGTCAGCTTGTTGCTTCATCCTGTTTTGAGCCAATAACAAGGACTGCCTCAAGACCTGAATTGTAGATTCCCTATCCTGCAAGTGAGTGTCAACAGCAGGATCAGATGCATCCTTAGGGACATATGGAAAGTGAATGGGTGGATCATAGCCATAAAGAGCCTTGAAAGGGGTAATGTGTATGGCAGTGTGGAAAGAGGTGTTATACCACCATTCAGCAAGTGGTAACCATTTAACCCAAGATGTAGGTCTGTCCATTACCATACATCTCAAATAGTTTTCAATACACCGATTCACCACTTCGGTCTGCCCATCAGTTTGTGGGTGAAAAGCTGTTGACAACTGCAGTTGTACCCCGAAAAAGCCATGAATTCTTGCCAAAACTTGCTCAAAAATATTGGATCTCTATCAGAAACTATAGTGGTAGGACAACCATGCAATTTATAGATGGAGTCTAAGAACACTTGAGCCACAGTTGAAGCAGAATAAGGATGGTGTAGGGCTATTAAGTGACAGTATTTGGTGAGTCTATCAACCACAACAAAAATAGTGTCTTTACCTACACTCCTAGGTAAGCCCCCAATAAAATCCATTGAATGTTCAGAAAATACTGCATTAGGAATGGGTAGGGGCTGTAACAGGCCAGGAGTAAGGACATTCTCTCCTTTTGCTCTTAAGCAAGTGTCACAATTCCTAATGAAGTTTCTGACCACTTTAGTAATACCTTTCCAATAGAAGACCGATTTAACCCGTTGACTTGTAAAATGTATGCCAGAGTGGCCACCAAAAGAAGAAGTATGAAATAAGGAGACAATTTGAGTCCTTAAGTCCATATTTAAACCCACCACAATTTTTGAATTTTTTCTTAATAAAGACCCATCCCATGAAAAATGTGGAACTAGTTGACCCTGAGATAACCGTTGAATAATAACAGTGAGTGCTTGATCAAGCAGGTAACTTTCTTGTATTTGTTGAAGTAAAAGTGGTTGAAGAGTAGACAAATGCATAGCCAAGACAGTTGGACCAGTCATTCTGGATAAAGCATCAGCAACTAAGTTCTCTTTGCCTTGCTTATAGACTATTACATAGTCATAGTTCATCAGCTTTGCCAACCAAGTATGTTGTAAAGGAGTTGTAACTTTCTGTCCCAACAAATATTTCAAGCTTTGATGATCAGTCTTGATGATGAAGTGATTACCAATTAGGTAATAGTGCCAATGCTTGACAGTCATATGAATGGCCAACAACTCTTTTTCATACACAGAGAAAGTTTGTTGTTTTGGTGATAAAGCCTTGCTAATAAATGATAGTGGGTGCTGGTCTTGCATCAGAACTGCACCAAGACCTTCACCCGAAGCATCAGTTTCCAATACAAAGGTTTTAGAAAAATTAGGCAATGCTAGAACATGAGCAGATGTAAGGGCTGCTTTTAAGGCAAAAAAAGCTGCCTGAGCTTTTGGGGTCCACTTAAAATTTTCAACTTTTAGCAAATCATGTAAAGGTCTTGCCAACATCCCAAAAGACTTGATGAATCTCCTGTAGTATCCTGCTAAGCCTAAAAATCCTCTCAGCTGTTTGAGATTGATAGGAACAGGCCAATTATTCACAGCTTCCACTTTCTTAGGGTCAGTTTGAACACCATCTCCAGAAATTATATGGCCTAAATACTCAACAGCTGAACCCCAAAAGAACATTTAGACTTTTTTGCATAAAGATTGTGGAATCTGAGTAATTCTAACACCCTTTTCAAGTCCGGAATATGTTGTTGATCATTAGGACTGTACACCAAGATATCATCAAAAAAAACTAATACACTCTTCCTTAATAATGGTTTGAAGACATGGTTCATGAGAGACTGAAAAGTAGCTGGAGCATTTATCAAACCAAGAGGCATTACAAAAAATTCGTAATGACATTCATGAGTTCTAAAAGCAGTTTTATGTATGTCCTCAGTCTTCATTCGAACTTGGTGATACCCTGATCTCAAATCAAGCTTGAAAACATAGAAGCATGACCCAACTCATCCAATAATTCTTCAATTAAGGGAATAGGGAATTTATTCTTGATGGTGGCATCATTTAATCTCCTATAATCCAAACACATTCTCCACTGGCCATCTTTCTTCTTTACTAAAACCACTGGGGCAGCAAAATCACTGTGGCTTTCTTGAATGACCCCTGAATCTAATAATTCACTAGTCATTTTTTCAATAACATCCTTTTGACCTGCTGGGTATCTATATGGCTTTTGGTTGATAGGACCACACCCAGGCTTCAACATAATACCATGATCAAAAGGTCTAGATGGGGGTAAGCCAGTGGGTACTGTAAAAACATCCTCAAACTGATCCAATAAGGTTTGCATCTGGTCTGTAACTTGGGTCTACAATATGTGAGATCCTTAAGAAGACCCATTAGAAGTGGCCACACTGAGACTACACAATTGGATACATCATTGTGCTTTTGAAATATTTTGGTCATTGTTTCAATGGAACATATAGAAACCTTGTTATCAACAATTCCATGTAACTCATAAGGAACTCCCTTTAATACAAACTTCATTGTCATACTCTTAAAATTCCACAAAATATCATTCAAAGTTAGTAACCACTGAACCCCCAAAATCATATCATAAGTATCTAAGGGAATTAGTAATACCTCTACAGTGAACTTTTGACCTTGCATGGTCCACTGAAAATCGGAACAAGTCTGATTGCATGCCAAATGTTTTCCATCAGCCACACTGACATTAAGAGGCTTGATTTCATATAGAGAACAATGTAGTTTCTTAGCCACTTCCGAATTGATAAAATTGTGAGTAGAACCAGAGTCAATGAGAATATGCAGTTGTTTGTTACCCCCTGAACCTTGTACTCTCATGGTTGCCAGCGAATGACACCCCATCAATGCATTAACAGACAATAAGGGGTCAACATCAATCTGTTGAGGGAGACAATCGTCCACCTCATCATCCTCATCCACTTCAATCACAAATAATTGTTTCTTAGGACATTTGTGAGTAGCAGAAAATTTCTCTGGACACTAATAGCATTCACCTTTAGATCTTTTTGCCGCCATTTCTTGTTTGGTTAAAGTCAAGAATTCTGAGGTATGAGGCTTATTGGTAGGGGTAGGAAGTGATGGTGGTTTAGAAAAATTGATAGGTGTGTAAGGCTTAGATTGACTGGTAACATATGGTTTATAAGATTTCTCAGATTTCAGAGTGAACTTTGCACACAATTTGAGATGATTCAAATGTTATACTCTTGCCAAACCCACAGTTTCATGTAACGTTTTTGGTTGAAACATTTGAACTGGACCCTTGACTTCATCTGTTAACCCTTTTAAAAACAAGCTAATTGCTTGTGAATCCGTAACATTCACCTTGTTGAGCAGAGAATCAAATTGCTTGCAATAATCGTCAAATTCCTCCCCATTTTGCTTCAATAAAGCTATTTCCTGCATTGGATCTTCAAACAATTGCTTCGCAAATCTGTTAGAAATTCTGCAATCGTAGCCCCTCGCGATTTCATGAAAGCTTGATGCCACTCCAAAGCATCATCCTGCAGACGAATCACTGCATATCTCAGTTTCATGTTCTCAGGTGTTTCATCCATGGTGAAAAAATGCTCACAACGATACAACCATCCATTCAAATCGTTGCCATTGAATTTAAGGAAATCGATCTTGCCAACTCGTGTGGTGCGATCAGATCTATCATCTTTTGGATCAACTTTGCTCTTTCCATTGTTAACAGGCGCTCGTTGATTGTTTGGTGCTTCGACACGCTCATTCACCAATTTTTCCACTAGAGATCTTAAATCAGCGATGTTTTTGCTGGATTCAAGAGCTGCAGATTTCAATTCAGTGAACCATTTGTCATGATCCTTCAAAACCTTCTCCACGTCTGAACTTGAACTTCGAGTGTTAACCGCCATTGTTGAATTGTGATTGAGCTTTTCCGAGAATCGGATTCGCTCTGATACCACTGATGCACGTGAAAGAGAATTTGAAAGAGAAAGAAGAGGGAAATTCAGTTATTCAATTGCATAACCAACTTCTATTACAGCCATCCCTATATAACAACTCTTCAATAGTTAACTACCAACTAACAATTGAATCCTCATACTATTACAATATTGCTAACTAGTCCCTGACTCACTAGACATTTACAATATTACCCTTACATTCTTTATTCGTATCAATTAGCCGCATGAATGAATGAGCAAATTTTGAATGTTGAACCACTCAAAGTAATCAGTCGCATGAAGTTTGTTTGTTCTCAACAACAGTTTTTTAAGTTGGTTTTTCACAACTCTTAGCAAATTGTAGCAACTGAATGAGAGAACTTTAATGATTCTGTGTTGTTCGGAATAAAAGCTGATCAATGAACGAAACAGCAGCAGCAATAGTCTCAGCCGTATCAGGTTTTCAGCTGCAGCATTTGGTCACCTAAACCATGTTCAGCCGTTTGAAAGATATCTCTTTACACCACTTGATTACTTTGAAGATATTTCAGCCGTGTGAAGAGATTGTTCACAACAGTAGACGTATGAAGCAGCAGGTTACACAGTCGTATGACAATGTTGAAACGGTTGGGCTTGATTGAATCAATAGAACAGTATCCACATGATGTTGTGTTTGATCACAAAGGAATCTGCAGCCGTTTGAGCTTTTATACAGAATCAAGTTGTAGCCACATGATGTTTGTTTGATCACAAAATCAGTTGTATGAAGTCAGATTATATACAACAACCTTTAGAAACCAGCCGTATGAAGTGTTGTGAAAAGGCTTAGTCGCATGAGGTTGAAGTTATAGTGAAACAACAGGTCGTTTGAAGTTGAAATTATGATGAAACTGTTGGTCGCATGAGATTTAGAACAAGTTGGTCGTATGAATCAAATCTTGATGCGGTTGAAACAAAGTAATCAACACAACATCAGTTTCAAGTGTAGTAGGAAGAATTGTTTGAATAGAATGAGCACTATAGCAGTTAGAATTGTTAGACGTATGAGCTTTTTCAATGCTTCAAAAACTCACCAACTTTTACTTCAATTGAATAACAATCAATTTTTCTTTTTATTTATGAATCATTTCATGATGAAATTCTGATCATATCTGTTATTAATTCTTCAATTCTTCAAACCAATTTGACTTTTGAAATGTCAAAATTGTGATGAACATAAAATTGAAACTTCAATTTTTGTTGCTTTTGATCAATTCAACACTTAAATTAGCTTAGAAATGATGTTTCTAACAATCCTTCAAAGTATTACACCTTGAAACAAACTAAATCTCATTCAGATCCGGATCTTTGATGAAGAACACAACAACAAGTGGGTTTTGAGACAATTTGACAAAATATGGATCGAAATCAACAAATCAGTAATATTTGATCATGAACGAAGCTTAGGATAGTGATTTCTAACATATCTCAATCATCAATTTCTCCATATGATCAACAAATTTGAGCAGTGAATATGACGAACATGAGCAATTTCTTCAAAAACTCAGTCAAATCTTCACCAATTGATCTCAAACTTTTCAATTCTTCACACAAACATGAATCCAAGCTAATGGTAGCTAAAATTCCATCAATAACAACAACAATCAATGATCACCCAACAGCTCTTATACCAATTGATAGTTCGAGATGAACCGAGCTTGGATCTAGATTTGAGATTGTTTGTGGATGTTGTTTGTAATCAGTGATGCGGAAACTCACTAATCACGTATTGATGCTTGAATGTTCATGAAGATCAATGCAAGGTATGATGAAGATGATGATAATATGAATAGGTGAATTGTATTGATCAATGAAGATTACAAAGGATATGGAAATAACAATGCAGGCAACTCTTTTGCAAATGACCTAGGTGATGGTATTTATAGTCCATACCATTCACCTTACATTTCCCTAAACACGTGCAATTAAGCACAAACGCGCATTTAAGCACGAAACGATTACACAAATACTCTAACACAAATACTATTAATGAACGTCTTCACCCGTTCTTGCTCGTGATGATGCTCGATATCTTCACTCGCTTATATTTGTAAAATGACATCTTCAAATAGACCCAACATTTATTATATAAAAAGTTGATTTTTTAATCAATTTTTTTTGTGCGATTATATAGGTAAATGTTGTGGTTTATATGAAAACTGCTAATGTTTTTGAAAGTTGATTTTTTGATCAAATTGGTTTTTGGTGTGATTATATAGGTAAATGTTATGGTTTTATATGAAAATTTTTGATGTTTCGAAAATTGATTTTTTGATCAAATTTGTTTGTGGTGTAATTATATAGGTAAATGTTGTGATTTTATATGAAAATTTTTTATGTTTCGAAAGTTGATTTTTTGATCAAATATGTTTTTGGTGTGATTATATAAGTAAATGTTGTGATTTTATGTTAAAATTTTTGATTTTTTTAAATGTTGATTTTTTGATTAAATCTGTTTTTTTGTGATTATATAGATAATGTGGTAGTTTTATGTAAAAAAAGTTTATTTTTTATAAAGTAGATTTTTTGATCAAATTTATTTTTGGTGTGATCACTACAAAAAAAAGTCATTTAGTGACACACTTTTTATGACACATAGTTTTTGTTTTACTAATTTAGGTCTTTAATGGCACTTGTTGTATGCCATATTTGTTTGACACATGTTTATAGTGACATTTAGCATTTGTGTCACTAATTTATGTTATTAGTGGCACTTTACATATGCCATATTTTCTTTACATATGTTTTTAATGTCATTTAGCTTTTGTGCCATTAATGTAGGTTATTAGTGACACTTTATGTATGTCATGTTGGTTTGATATACACTTTTAGTAACATTTATCTTTTATGTTACCAATACTATAAATACTGACTAATGAAACCTTTTACAATCATATTTAGTTTTATAAGATTGCATATCTTAAATAATCAATCAAGCTAGCATTATTCATGATTGACGCTATGTATTTTGAAGAAAAATGACCAAATAGGTAAGCAAAGATAGTTTGTTGTTTAGATGATGATTATTAGTTAAGAAAATAAAGAAGTAGTGATATAGACATTTGTATTTAAAAAAAGGTCATGCCATGAAGTTTACAAAAACTTCATGGCATTTACAAGGTGTAAAAATAATTAAGAAATGTTAGCAGCATGAATCGAACACAAGACCACCAGATAATTTAATGTTCTACCACCAAACCAACACAATAGATTTGTTGTTAATTCACTATTGAATATATATAACAACAAAGTAAAACAAATAGGTTACATAAACCCAATTGCACAATTACACAGCAGCAGCCAGTGCTTAGAATTGAATCGAATCATCAATTTTACTAATTTGTAACTGCTTGGCTCGAATTGAATCGAATTAGACTGATGTTTGCGAAATCTTCATGCTAACAATCACATTATCAGTATACAAATTGAATCTTTTATGTCCTATCGTGTGAGTCATTGATTACAAGAGTATTGCCCTTCAGTGCTTGGTTATCCGATTCATCCAGGTTTCTAAGTTGTTACTGTTTGCAAAGAAATCATGTTGCTATCTATTTGAATTCATTATTCATGTGGAGAAAGATTATTGCTAAAGAAAGAATTGTTATGGTCATGAATGATTATGTTCATACAATGTTTAATTGAACTCTTTTAATTCATAGTTGCTGATTATAGTTGCATTATAGGTGAGTTTTTGACATTTTTTTGTCATGAATTGTATACATTTGTTGCTTTTAGTTAATTGCATCATAGCTGCTGATTATAGTTGCATTATAGTCATATCAATTGAATTGTTTTCAGTGAGTTATGTATACTTGCATCATAGCTGTTGAGTTTAGTCATATCAGGTTGTTAAAAGGTTTTTATCAGGGCTAAACCTTTAATTATATAGCTGAGTTTTGGTCATTTTTTGCTTTTAGTTAAATGCATCTTTATGTGTAATGTAAGGCTCTTTACTCGATCTTTAGATATGGGTCAAATGGGTAAAAATGCACAAATGATGCAAATAGTTGTTATCTGCCGTATGTATCTTTATGTGTAATGTTAGGCTCTTTTCTCGATCTTTAGATATGGGTCAAATGGGTAACCAAAAGTAATCATGTTTTATAGATTACGAAACCTAATCCACCAAAACAATGCATTACAATTACAACAAAGATAACATACTCAACGTGGTACGAGGTTTGCTAAGAAAATAAAATAAATGCAGTTTGGTGACCATTTTAAGTTTATATTTTGCTTATTTGACTTTAAAGTTTGTTGATCATGTATGTTTTTATGTCTTGTATTTTGACCCATTAGCATAACTTGATTATGTTTCTCAGCATCTTTTCCCCTGTTTTATGAGTTAAGCTTGATCTTCTATTGCCATAAGGTTCGCTCTTCTTCATTACCCTTTTAAACCATTTCGATATTGTTATTGTTCTTGGAGTGTTTGTTATTGTTCTTGGAGTGTTTGTTGTCTAATATGAATGGAAATTGAATTTTTAAAAGTGTATGTTTATTCTAAGTTTTGTACATAGCTGCAGTTTGACTTTTAAAAGTCAAACTGCCATGTTTTTAATACAAATTTAATGTGTAGCTTATGTAGAATATGCATATATGTGTAAGAAATTCATGTAGTGAATTGATAACATCATAAGTGTGTGATTGGGTTGTTTTGACCTGTTTACATTAGTATTTGGTTATTCTAAACAGTTGGACTATGTTGGAGACTATTTTGAGTTGAAATATGAATGTAAATTGAGTTTCCAAAAGTGTATGTATATTCTAAGTTTTATACATAGCTGCAGTTTGACTTTTAAAAGTCAATCTGCTATGTTTTTAATACAAATTTAATGTGTAGCTTATGTAGAATGTTGCATATATGTGTAAGAAATTCATGTAGTGAATTGATAACATCATAAGTGTGTGTTTGGGTTGTTTTGACCCGTTTACATTAGTATTGGGCTATTCTAAATAGTTGGAGTATGTTGGAGACTATTTTGAGTTGAAATATGAATGTAAATTGAGTTTTCAAAAGTGTATGTTTATTCTAAGTTTTATACATAGCTGCAGTTTGACTTTTAAAAGTCAAACTGCCATGTTTTTAATACAAATTTAATGTGTGCTTATGTAGAATGTTGCATATATGTGTAAGAAATTCATGTAGTGAATTGATAACATCATAAGTGTGTGTTTGGGTTGTTTTGACCCGTTTACATTAGTATTGGATTATTCTAAATAGTTGGAGTATGTTGGAGACTATTTTGAGTTGAAATATGAATGTAAATTGAGTTTTCAAAAGTGTATGTTTATTCTAAGTTTTATACATAGCTGCAGTTTGACTTTTAAAAGTCAAACTGCCATGTTTTTAATACAAATTTAATGTGTAGCTTATGTAGAATGTTGCATATATGTGTAAGAAATTCATGTAGTGAATTGATAACATCATAAGTGTGTGTTTGGGTTGTTTTGACCCGTTTACATTAGTATTGGGTTATTCTAAACAGTTGGAGTATGTTGGAGACTATTTTGAGTTGAAATATGAATGTAAATTGAGTTTTCAAAAGTGTATGTTTATTCCAAGTTTTGTACATTGCTGCAGTTTGACTTTTAAAAGTCAAACTGCCATTTTTTAATATAAATTTAAGGTTTCAGCTTATGTAGAATTTGCATATATATGTGCAGCAGCATATGTCATTGATAATGTTGCAGAACCAGCACCGGCCTTCGCCTCAATCACTTCACTTCCAGCATTTTGGATTCTAATCGTGATATCCTGCACTTCTTCACCAGTAAAGGTGACTGAATGTTTAGTTTCGGGTTCTTTTTTGAGGAACAAACGTGTTTTCTCGGACAACATCAAGAGTGGTAACACTGAAAAGCTTCTTGGGATCGTATACACCTTTCTGTTTTACACCTCAGCAGCAATAGGAACTGTTGACTTTACTTGGTTGCTGATAATATGGATGAAAGCATCAAGACATTTATCAGCTACAACTTAGACTAATGTTTTTACTATGCTAGCCATAATGTTGAAGATGTCATCACAAGTCATACCAGGCTTCCTTGGAACACTGGCAGGAATGACAACAACACCTACATCTTTTAAAGTGTGTTTGGTTTGTTTTGACCCGTTTACTTAGAAAATGGATTGTTATAACATCTTAAGGTGTGTTTGCTTTGTTTTGACCTGTTTACATAGAAAATGGATTATTTTAACATCTTAAAGTGTGTTTGGTTTGTTTTGACCCGTCTACATAGAAAATGGATTATTTTAACATCTTAAAGTGTGTTTGTTTTGTGTTGACACGTTTACTAAGAAAATAGTTGATTACCTTTTAGGCATATTTTCAAGCAGTTGTATTTATTTAATCTGTTCTACTTTGGTTATTCTTTTAGCTATATTAAGTAGTTTATTAATCTTTTATCTTAATTATTTATTTTTCTTTTGATCTTAATTATTCTGTTAATCAGTATTTAGACGTTTTGACACGTTTACATTAAGAAAATGATTTAGTATAACATTTTAAAGTGTGTTTGGTATGTCTTGACCTGTTTACTTTGAAAATGGATTATTATAACATCTTAAAGTGTGTTTGGTACGTTTTGACCCGTTGACTTTAAAAATGGATTATTATAACATCAAAAGATATATTTGCATCGTTTTGACCCGTTGACTTTAAAAATGGATTATTATAACTTCTTAAAGTGTTTTTGGTACGTTTTGACCCGTTGACTTTAAAAATGGATTATTATAACTTCTTAAAGTGTTTTTGGTACGTTTTAACCTGTTTACTTTAAAATTTGATTATTATAGCTTCTTAAAGTGTTTTTGTTGGACCTGAATTGTAGTTTAATATTATCAACATAGTCAAAGTCAACAAAAGTCAACGTCAACGGTCAAAGTTAACGCAAAAGTCAAGACGACGCGTTCGGGACAAAGATTAGAGACAAGACGTTGAAGGCGGCGGAGTTTTATTGTTAATAAATATATTTTGTGTCAACAAAACATATTTAATCGTTT
Organism: Tagetes erecta; assembly: GCA_030867185.1. NCBI lineage: Eukaryota > Viridiplantae > Streptophyta > Magnoliopsida > Asterales > Asteraceae > Tagetes > Tagetes erecta. Next base: position 17,200,550 of record CM061497.1, on the reverse strand, counting down.
CCGTCATTTTAGTATTTTATGTAATATATATATTTTGTCTTAATGACAAAATATATATTAGACTAAACATTAGGGTTTTATTGGTATTATTTACATTTTCATGTTTTAGTCTAAGTTTAGGGTCCTAATTGTCATTAGTCCAAAATGTCATTAGGCTATAAATAGTAAATTACAATTAGGGTTTTGAGGGCTTGAATGAGCATTTGATTGGGGTTTCCAACTTTGTAAATCTGATGCAATCAATACAAGATCAAATCTGAGTTTTTCATTGTGTTCTTCATCTTGTTCATCAATATTTTACCATTTGATCCAAAATCTTCACTAATTACTGATTCAAAAGTGTTAATGGGACCAACAAATGGTATCAGAGCCTAAGAGAGATCCAATTCAGTCATATTTTTGAAGATTTGTTACTGATTATTGAAGATTGTTGAAGAATGTTAGTGAGAGAAAGTTGGGTTTTAAGAGAGAGAAAGTAGATCTAAGTTTGAATCATCAGATCTACAACAATAATTATCAGATTTGTTGATTTCAACAACATATTTCAGATCTAGAAGCTGAGATCTTCAAGAAAATATAAGAAAACTTTAGATCTGAAGTGTTTCTCTCACACACAGTTGTGTGTGTGTTCTTGGTGTTCTTCAAATCTTCAAATCTTAAAATCTGCAAGACAAGCGAATCTAGTTAATATCTGAACGAAAGTTTAAAATTCTAAACGAATCTATACCAAGCATTTGCATAGATTCGCCCGTTGTTCTTAGCGAACCTATAAGTTCGCCCGTCACTTTGAAGCCAGCGAACCTACAAGTTCTTGAAACGCTACCTTGCGAAGCCATCCAGATCTAAGCGAACTTACCATTTCTTGACACTTTTCTTAGACAATTATTCCTCTGCACCGACAAGCAAAACACAACACTTAAACAACCACAATAACACCTAAAAACCAAAACAACCAAATCATTTTAAAATCATAACCCAAACCCATACCAATTTTTTTTGACATAAAATAATCTGTCAAACTATATTCTCCCACACTTTAACCATACCTCACCTCAACCGATCTACAACCCTAAACCATCTCTTAACAACCATATCCACCATACCTGCTCAGCTTAGATCCTACATACATACAAGACCAATTTTTTTTCTTCGAAACTAAGATCTAAACATCACGAACCACCCTTGTTCACCATTATCATCTCCGACGCAACATCACATCTTAGTGTGTGTGTTTCGAACCAAGAAGAAAGAAGCAGCTTTTTTTTGTGTGTGTGTTCGTGTATGAACCGAGAGAAAAAGCAAGCAAAGCAGCAGCAGATCTTTGTTGTTGTTGTTATAGTAGATCGACAAGCAGCTGCAGCAGATCTGCTTGAGTGTTTGTTCGTATGTGTTTGGTTGTGAAACAAAACAAGCAGCAGCAGATCGACTAGTTTGTTTTGTGTGTGTTGTTATCACCATATGATACAAAGAAGAAACAGAAACAAAGAAACAATGCTGCTGTTGATGTTGTGTTCGTGTGTGTTGTTGATGTTGTGAAGTTGTGAGTCAAGTAAGAAAGAAGAAGATACATAAAGAGAGAGAGATTGTGATTGTTCTTGTGGTTGTCCGGCAGAAACAACAGCAAATACTTCGAGATTAACCGACGAAAATCGAAATATAAAAACAGCAAATTGAGAGAGTAGAGATATGTTGTTGTGTTCTTGATATTTGTTTGAGTGTGTGTTTGTTTGTGAGAGAAAAATAAACTGCAGCAGTTTGTGTGTGTGTTGATTGTATGAAAGTTGAGAGAGAGAGATATGATGTTATGTTGTTGTTGTGGGTTGTAGTGTAAACAAGAAGAAGTAGCAGCAGCCAACATTTTTGTGTGTTTAAAGAGAGAGTTAGAAGAGGAAGAGAGTTCATGTGTGTGTGTTTAGATAAGGTAGAGAGAGAACTGTGAGAGAGAGATGCATCTATTATGATTGAAGTTGTTGTTTGAAGTTTGGTGACTTCTTCATTTAAACGGCATATTTAAAAAAAAAAAATAGGATTAGGGTTAAATGTGGACATTCAATCTTGTGGGGCCGAAAATTTGGACATTCAACCTTGTGGGCTGAAAATTAGGTTAGTTTTGGGCCTGCTATTTGGGCTGTAAAGTGAGCTGTTAAGTTGTGCTGTAGATTTTGTGCTGGACTGCAAAATTAGGCTCGGTTTTGGGTTTAAGAGGTCTACGCATTTCGCCGGGTTTTAAAGTTAAAAATTTTATGGGCGTTTTCATTAAATTCATCATTAAATTTTGAAAAGTGACGTTATTGGCTGGGAGTTCTAGTTTTAAAATTTTTGGGCCGTGTTTTTAATTGGTTCGTCTTTTTGGCCGGGTGTTTATTTTGTCAATCTTTGGGCCAAAATTTTTCATTTAAGTTGAAAAGGTTTTGTCAGTGGCCGGGACTTTCTAAAATTCATTTTTAGGCCAAATTTTAAACGGGTTTTCGATTAAAAAAAATGGCTTATGCAGAACTTTTTCAATCCTTCGAATCTGATGATCTCACAATGGCACAAAGCCGGTTTGATAATTTTGCAGTTTTAAAGAATGAAAGGATGCATGAGTTTCTCGATCGATTTGTGATGGTGGCAAATAACCTGAAGAAGCATGATCCAGAACTCGGAAATCATGAACGGGTTAAGAGATTGCTTGATTCTCTCCCACCAGAGTGGAGTTCACATGGAAAATTGATTAGAAGAGAAAGAGGATTTATTGATTACAAACTGGTGGAGGTGATGAACAAACTAAAAGAAATGGAGTTAGATATCAAACGTCGTGAGTACGATGAAGCGATGTCTCTGAATTCAAAGATCACCTCAATCTCCAAAGAGAAACCAGAAGAGATATCAGTTTCTACCTCTAATTTCAAAGGTTTACCGAAACCTGAAATTGAAAAGGTACAAGGGGAGATTAAGCAGACATCAGTGGGTAAAGATGGAGCAGAATTAAATGATAAAGCTTGTGTTGCTAAGAAGGAGGAGGAACAAAAGACAAATACCAGAGTCTGCAACTGCGAGAAGGCTCTTGCTTCTGAACAAATCATCATGGAGCTTCCATACGAGACAGTTCAGGATATGTGTTCTTCTGATTGCAGAACTCGTTTATTTGGTATTTATGAAGCTAACAAATTGTTAATCGAAAATGAAAAATATTTGACTCAGGTAAATAAAGAACTTAAACTTAACGAGTCAAAATATTTTGTCAAATTAAGAGAAGCTTTGAAAGAAAATGAACATTTGAAAACAAATCTTTTGAAAAGTAATGTGGAAGTCAATATGCTAACTGAACGCGTCGCCCTGGCTGAGTTTGAAACCAGTAAGTTGCAAACAAAACTCGAAAAATGGACAATTTCGGGGATGAAACTTAAGGATTTAATCAAAAGCCAACGGGGGGCTCGTATTATGACTGGGTTGGGTCATGAAGATAAGGCTTTTGTATATCCTCCTCCCAGCACTTACTGTTACTTTCCTACACCAACTCCACACCCGACCAATGAGTTGATTCATGAAATAATTCAGAAAGATACTGATAGTTTGTATGTAGGATTGGAGAATGTGAATCTTAAAGAGGTGCGAGATGATTATGAGTCCCCGACTGGTATTGGATACAGTAAACTGGATGTTGTCAGTCAAACCAATGATTGTTCAGTTTCCGGTGTTAGTAAATCTGTACAATCTGTTTCTTCTAACTTCTTTGACAAGTTTAAAGCAGGTGAAATTCCTACTTTTGAGCCTGTCCTGATTGCGAAGGAAGAGATAAAGTCGGATTCACGTAATCATCAAGCCATCAATGAAGATCCGTTGGAAGCAGAGGTACTTATTGAAGATTGGACAAGCTCAGATGATGAACCAAAGACAAAGGAAAGCCACGTAGATTCAAAGATCAAGATGTCATCTACAACTGTCAAATCTGAAATGCTTCCAAAACCTGAATCAAGTCAAATCAGGATCTCATTTCCAGCTGCAAGACAAGTCAGTCGTCCATCAAAAGCTCAAAAGAAGAAGTCTTCACCTCTATCCATCATATCTCAAGTTTGTAAAACACTTGAGAACAAGCAAGTGAAGATCTCATCTCCCATCCAACAAAGCAAAACAAAAATCAAGCAACCACCCACAACTCGACAAAAGACGCCAAAAGCTTCTCAACAAGTTGCATCAAGCTCGAAGAAAGCCCCACCCCCAGCTGCTCCACACGAGCCAGTCAAGCATCAAAAGCCATTCAAGGCTTGCTTCAAGTGTGGAAAAGGTGATCACGTGCTCAAGAAATGCCCAAAAGGACATGCTTCGGACGGTAAAGGCAAACAGGTTTGCTTCTCCGGATCAGTGTCTAGAAAGAATCCTCCACGTGGTAAAGGTAAACAGGTTTGTTTATTTGAATTTCAAGTTAATAATCATACATCTTTGAATGGTCGGATGACGAACATTCCATCCCTACCTTCTCATGTGAAGCCGGTTTCAAAAAAATTCAAAGATAAATATGACCACATCATCAAAACCAAAACCTTTTTCCTCGGGGCTTAAACAGAAAATGATTTCCAAATTTAACTCTTTCAAATCGAAAATGTTTGAACCAAAACAAATTTGGCAAATTAAAAGAAAAGAGGAAATGGGAATAGATACAAGAACAGGTTGTGTGCATAGACATGTGTCTTACACTGATGAAAATGGAACGCCCAGGACTACGATGGCATGGGTTCCCCTTTCTAACTAATCTGTTAATGAGTGTAGGAACATTTCATGAGGACTGTTAGTAATCCGGTTTACTGACAGAGAATGTTCCGTATTTAAATTTGAGGCGGAACAAACAGGTTATGGTTATGGTATCTTATCCACATTCTGGATCTTTCTTTCATTTTCACAGCCACTGCATTTTTCTTGATAACTCATTTATCATCTTTTGATAGGGTAATATGGAAGGCGTCTCATTGGTAATTTCTATTTTATATATAGTAGATAGTAATAAAAAAAATATTTAAAAAAAAATTAATTAAAAAATTAAAAAAAGGGGGGAGTCTAACATTTTTACTTGTATTTTTGATCAAGTTTTCTCAACCCTTTGAGGTCGCTTTTGAGTCTTTTGAAAATTTCAATTTTGTGCTGAAATAGAAATTTTGGGGGAGTAGAATCTCAAATGAAAATGAACTGAAAATCATTAGTCCAAAATTATTTTTTGTGTAAATATTTTGTGTCCTTTTACAGGTTTCAGATATGTGTGGAAAGCAACTAAAGAATGACGTTGATTTGTGCATGATGTGTCAATAGGCTCAGCCCGAATACAATTAAACAACAATTCGGTGATCAAACTAAGTTCAAGAACTAGGCAATGAGGATTATCTCCTTGACATGATTGGTCTGCACAAAGTTACAAGTCCTTGTCAGAAATGGGTTGAGAATGTCAAATCTTTGCTTTGATTTTCCCAAAACATCCCAAATCACCCCAAATCACTCACACCCTAGCCCTGAATTGAGTTTCTAGTTAGCAAAACAAAATAAAAAGCTGCTAGTGTTGCTCTTCAAAAAAACCTCTGAGTGAGTTACTTGTTAATTCCTCAGAATGTATTGAGTAAAAGTGCTTAACTCCTCTGCTATACGGAAGTATTGACCTGGAGTTGGTGGATCTTCTCTGCTATACAGAAGTATTGACCTGAAGATTCACCGAGCATGCTCAAATGTTTATCTCCTCTGTTATACGTCGGTATAGACCTGGAGCTCTAATCATTTGAGTTTCCCAAATAATAAGTCGCAATGTGTTCAAAAGAATCATTGTTAACAAGCTCCACTCCCAAATATGCAAAATGCAGAAAGTCAAAAGTGGCTCATAAATTGATCAATATTCAAAAATTGATTCAAGAAATTCAGGCAAAGTCAATTATATTGCTCTATAAACCCTGATGATAGGACAAGTTTCTTTACCAAGATGTCTGTGGGGATCGAGTTGCATGAGTTTCTTCAAATCGAACCTAAAACATGATAAGACCATCACAGATTGTCTGTTGAAAGGAACAAGGCATGGGTTTAAATGGACAAACATATTGACAATCTAGCCAAGTTTTTGTTTCTTCGGATGGTCGCTCGAAACGCATTATCTGATATCCTTCTTGAAAATTTCATTTATTATCCTTATTTTATGTTTGGGTTCTTGAGTCATGTTAGTCTTGTGTGTCTCAAGGGATGTGTTCTCTTTGTCAAAAATATTTGTGAGCTTGTCAGACTCGTCCTCTCATTTCCAAATTTTTAACTTATAATTACAAAAAAAAAATCCAAAAAGATTTTTAATTTCATATTATTTTCAAGTCTTCCATATTATGCTATTAAAATGTTATCATTTTCACATGCATTTCACGGGAAATTGCACACACAAACGGACACGGGTACGCTAGGTCTCATACACAAATAAACACGAGTTTATTTTGTTTAATGAAATGATCTAATGAGAAATCTGGAGATTTTGTCTGTGATTGTTGTGTTACAGATATTTGCTGCAAATGATGGCCGATCATCAGTTGAGCAAAGCACCTGACCAGAGAACCTGTTCCTGAAAGTTTGCAGAAGATACCGAGCTAGGAAGCCTCCTTCTACATCTTCTGAAGCACTCAAGAAAAGATAGTTGGAAAGCCGTTCCAGATTTTAAGAAAGGAGGCACGCAAAATGGGGGAGCATACAATATGGGGAGCTTGTGAGATTAAGGATCTTCAGCAACAAAATTTGGCTAGCATCAGTCTTGGGGGAGTTTTGTTGGAGCTGAAATTAAGACTGAAATTTACCAAATTGAAGATCTAACAATATTGACTTATCGGTGCTGAACACGATGTAAGACGCTGATAATAATAGACTATGGGGGAGTATTGTTGGACCTGAATTGTAGTCTAATATTATCAACACAGTCAAAGTCAACAAAAGTCAACGTCAACGGTCAAAGTAAACGCAAAAGTCAAGATGACGCGTTCGGGACAAAGATTAGAGACAAGACGTTGAAGGCGACGGAGTTTTATTGTTAATAAATATATTTTGTGTCAACAAAATATATTTAATCGTTTTCGTCATTTTAGTATTTTATGTAATATATATATTTTGTCTTAATGACAAAATATATATTAGACTAAACATTAGGGTTTTATTGGTATTATTTACATTTGTCATTTTTAGTCTAAGTTTAGGGTCCTAATTGTCAATAGTCCAAAATGTCATTAGGCTATAAATAGTAAATGACAATTAGGGTTTTGAGGGCTTGAATGAGCATTTGATTGGGGTTTCCAACTTTGTAAATCTGATGCAATCAATACAAGATCAAATCTGAGTTTTTCATTGTGTTCTTCATCTTGTTCATCAATATTTTACCATTTGATCCAAAATCTTCACTAATTACTGATTCAAAAGTGTTAATGGGACCAAAAGTTTTTGGTACGTTTTGACCCGTTGACTTTAAAATTGGATTATTATAACATCAAAAGATATATTTACATCATTTTGACCTGTTGACTTTAAAAATGGATTATTTTAACATTCTAACGTGTGTTTGTTTTGTTTTGACCTGTTTACTTAGAAGATGGATTGTTATAACATCTTAAAGGGTGTTTGGTTTGTTTCGACCCGTTTACATTAAAAAAATGGATTATTTTAACTTCTTAAAGAGTGTTAGTTTTGTTTTGACCCGTTTACTTAGAAAATGGATTGTTATAACATCTTAAAGGGTGTTTGGCTTGTTTCGACCCGTTTACATTAAAAATGGATTATTATAACATCAAAAGATATATTTGCATCGTTTTGACCCGTTGACTTAGAAAATGGATTATTATAACCTCTTAAAGTGTGTTTGGTACGTTTTGACCCGTTGACTTTAAAAATGGATTATTATAACATCGAAAGATATATTTGCATCGTTTTGACCCGTTGACTTTATAAATGGATTATTATAACTTCTTAAAGTGTTTTTGGTAGGTTTTGACCCGTTGACTTTAAAAATGGATTATTAATTTATTATAACATCAAAAGATATATTTGCATCATTTTGACCCGTAGAATTTAAAAATGGATTATTTTAACATTCTAACGTGTGTTTGTTTTGTTTTGACCCGTTTACTTAGAAGATGGATTGTTATAACATCTTAAAGGGTGTTTGGTTTGTTTCGACCCGTTTACATTAAAAAATGGATTATTTTAACTTCTTAAAGAGTGTTAGTTTTGTTTTTACCCGTTTGTTGGTCCATCTTGATCGAGATTTCAGTGCTATAATGATTTGTAACCAAACACACTTTGATTAAGAGAAACAAAAGTCCAATATAACCCAATACACAATAACAAGATCAAAACCACACAACGAGAGGTAAATACGCTACAAAGATAGATAATATAAGATCCTAACACCTCCAGATTACACACACACGATTCTAGAGTTTGGATAAGATTTTGCCAAAAGTTCCATTGCCATGAGATAAGATTACAATATATATCAGCTGTAGGTTCGCTGATAGATTCGCTGACAGCGAATCTATCAAGCGAACCATATAGCTTCGCCGGGCACAAACAGGTTCGCCCGGTCGACAAAAACAGAAAAACTATACTGTGCTACGGGCGAATCTATAGATTTGCCCGTAGGTTCGCTAATACCAAAAACTATAAAAAATAAATACAAAAGATATAACACCGACATGCCGGTGAGTCCGACCTATACATGACTATAAATATTCCCCCTAGGTTGGACTTCACCCGGGGAAGTCTTCTGATTTAGCTCCGTCTTTTTTTCGGCTTCATAAATTCTCAAGGTACGCTCTTGCCCTCGATTCAATCCCGGCCAACGGATTTGTTACATCTTCAGAACCGGCCTCTTCATCTTCACTAAACACCAACATTGACTCCACAAACTCAGCTTCGGCGACATCGTTATCAGGCATATCAAGAACAATTGTTTCCGCCTGAACTTCTTCAGTACGCTCCTCACCGCCCTCATCCAAATCAACAACCTCTTCCGGTTTCTCAAACCTCTTCTCAATAGTTTTATCAAGCTGTCTGGACAGGTCATCTATATCCATGTTTTGATCATCTGTCATCCTCAACCTTTCATTAACACTCCTTAGCTCAGCACGTATACCTCGGGCTTTGTTTGCGACTTTCACGAACAAGTTCGCTTCAGTCCGCGTATCATCTCCTGCCCCGTGCTTAATTCGGTTCTCACACAGTACCTTTAAATCTTCGTCACAGAAAGAGAAAATCTCCATTGGATCAAACAGACGAATCTCTGGACGATCTTCCCCTTTAATTCTGATCACCGCTTCACCCGTACCATTATCATAGAACCACTTGTGAAAATCCTGTATTCTGGGTGACTGAGTATCCGGAACCCTAACCCTTGTCATAATCTTTGGGGCTTCAATCTTTAATACAACCTTTCCCTTCCAAGAAACCCAGTGTCTATCCTTCTTCTGTCTCATTCGCTTCGGCTTTTGATATCCAAAGTCAGTAAAGTTGTTCTCCGTAGCCCTCCTGATTGTAACTTCAAATGCACACGCCCTTCCACTATCCTCCTTTCCCAACAGAGGTAGATCAGCCAACCTTCGCAAGTCTCACCTTGGCAAAGTGGCGAAATGCTTCCTATTCTTGATATAACAAATGTCACTGCCCCTTCGCTTAATCATATACGCATCTACAAGACTGTTATACTTCCACGCTATCACTTGCCTATCCAACTGAGAGGTGTTTGGCTCATCGATATTCTGAAAGATAGGTACCTCTGGAACAACCTCTTCATCCCTTTTAAACCATTCAGATTTGTCCAAATCTATGTGATCAAACGGATAACTTACCCACTTTTCTTCAACTTTATACCTCTCCGGCTCATTCTCCAAATCTTCTTCACTATTAGCATTTTCATCAACTTCTGGTTCGTCTATCAAACTGAAATTCACGCTGGAACCTCCAACAACCTCAGCCCCCTCAAATATATCTAAATCTATACCCATATCTTCATCAAACAACTCCTCAGCAGCTTTCCCTTTACCTTTATCCTTATCCCCAAACTCACATTCCATTAACGGATACTTTGCAGCATCCGTTAAGCTTTTCAGTTCTAACTCAGACATAGCCGGATCTGACCCATCTTTTTCCTTCAAACTATTCAGCTCCTTGAAAATTCTAACTATCAAGCACTGTTGATCCCTCATCATCCGACCCATTTCAAAAATAACCGTTGATTTCTCTGCATCCTTCGTTTCTAGATCATCATATCTACTCTTTAGATCCACAATCTCAGCCTTCAGACTCACTATCTCACCCTTTAACTCACTAATAGTCTCAGCAGATTTACCCGATTCATCATGCTTCGCTTTCTTTGCAGCTTCAGTGGGAGCATCCGATTTCCTCTTGGTCCTTTTCTCTCTACCCTGATCAATCTCAGCCTGAATCTCATCTATTTCCCGATCTAAGTCATAATCCTTGTCCTTAGCATACGGCTTCCTTTTCTTTAACCTCTTCTCAACAACCTCTATATTTTCACCACCCCGTTTCCTCTCATTCTCCATTAACCTCTGTATATGTACCCATCTATCAGCAGGGTACATATTCTCCCACAAGTATGAAGTCCTACCAACACAATCAGAATGTGCAGATTTACAGTCCCCAAAAATCCTCGAATGCATATCCCATATCTTCAGCACATCACCAACAACAGGCAGATTTGGCAGTTTATCATTCAAAATCATCTGCAAAAATCTGGGATACATCAGCCACTTGTTCCCCTTAGTGGCATGAATGTTTTCGAGCATGTAGTTGTAGATGAGCTTCGCAAGATTTGCCTTCTGCCCCCGACAAAACAAAACCATGGCCCTTGCCCAGTCCAGATTCAGCCCATCAGTACCTCCTTTCCTATGGTCTAAGCACATAATAAACACGTGCGCAATATACCTCCATTCCTTGATCAAATAAGATTTCACAAACTCCATCTTCTTCTCCCCCGGCATAGGACCCTCATAACCAGCGGTCCGAAGAGCACCATATACTTCTTCTGCCGTCATTTTTACTTCATCACCAACATCATCCTCTAACCTCAAAACCCTTGCCACATCAGCTTCAGTAAATTCCAAATCAAATCCATTAATCTTGGCACAGATTCGTGATGGCTGCACATACACATTCATCACAGCAGTTCTCCAGAAGTCTCTTATGTGCAGCTCATAGATGGTTGGTGAATGAGATATAGCGTGATGAATGTGGGACGACTTCAACCATCTAATACAATCTTTGTAGCCACCCGCCTTTTCATGATTCTCGTCCAGTAAAGCACACATATTGTGCTTTCTTTCAAAAAATAACGTAGACATCGTGCCTGAAAAATAAACGGAATTTGATCAGAAATGTAAGTTTTGAAAACAGTTGATAGATTCGCTGGGATGAACAGGTTCGCTGCACGGGCGAACCTGAGATTTGGCATCAGAACCTATAAATTCGCTGACATGAAAAATCAGTCATTTGGTCGAGCGAATGTATAGGTTCGCTAGAAACAATCGGGCGAATCTATGCTGATGCACGGGCGGCATAACGGCATAGGTTCGCTCGAAGTTTTGAACTTTCGTTCAGGTTCGACAGACGAACACATAGGTTCGCTGGAAACCCTAGTTTTTGAAAAACTCCCAAATCTCAGTCTAAAGACCATAATCAAACAATCATAGCAACGATCAAGTAATATAAGCATGAAACGAGCAAGTTTTGATAGACATCAAAGCATATAAACAGTTGTTAAAACATTAACGCAGAATCATGATGGGTCGATTGGGTTAATCAGTGATTAAGAACAAATTAAAGGGTAAGACTGATGTTAAAACAGGAAGTAATACATACCAGACACAAACAAGACGATTTAATATGAAAAAGAACGGTCGTGAGTGAGAATCGAACGTGCGACTGTTTTGAGAAAACGGAACGACTACAGTAATAGTGACAGCGAACTTGTGAAAGGTTTCGCTGACACCACATATATATACAGTTACAGGTTCGCTGACAAAAACACTAGCGAACTTCAGATTCGTCCGAAACCAAAGGTCAAGAGAAGACACGGCGACGTGAGGAGGTTCCGGGCGAACCTGTAGGTTCTGGCGAACCTGTAGGTTCGCTAGTAGATTCGCTGGACTCAAAACAAGAAAAATTAAAATATTTTTGGTTTTTCTCAAATTTTAAATCCTTTGCAAATCTATGAAAACGCCCCACGATTTCAACGCTCCGAATATAAAAACATTAAACTGAATTTAAAGACATAAAATAATAATAATAATAATAATAATAAAATAAAAAAAAAGTGAAATTACTAAAGAAGGATGTATATATTTTTCATGACGTTTTTCAACCAGAATCCGAAAAATCATAGATTGGCGGGATTGAAGATATGTTTGTCCATTTAAACCCATGCCTTAGTCCTTTCAACAAGAGATCAGCAGCTTCTTTTATCATGTTTTTTGTTTGATTGAACAAGCTCAGACAACTCGGTCCCCACAAACATCTAGGTAAAAAGAACAAGTTTTGTCATCAGGATATATCTGAGCAATATGATTGACTTTGCTTGAATTTCGAGGATCAAATTTTGAATATTGATCGATGCATTAGCTTCTTTTGACACTTGTGCAATTTTTGCATCTTTTTGTGAGTGAAGCTTGTCAGCAATGATTCTTTTGAACACATTGCGACTTATTATTTGGGAAACTCAAATAGTTTAGAGCTCCAGGTGTATACCGACGTATAACAGAGGAGATAAACATTTGAGCATGCTCGGTGAATCTTCAGGTCAATACTTCCGTATAGCAGAGAAGATCCACCAACTCCAGGTCAATACTTCCGTATAGCAGAGGAGTTAAGCACTTGACTCAATACATTCTGAGGAGTTAACAAGTAACTCACTTAGAGGTTTTTCCGAAGAGCAACACTAGCAGCTTTTTATTTGTTTTGCTAACTAGAAACTCAATTCGGGGCTAGGGTGAGGGTGATTTGGGATGTTTAGGGAAATCAAAGCAAAGATTTGACGCTCTCAACCCATTTTTGACAGAACCCGTATCTTTGTGCAATCCAATCATGTCAAGGGGATAATCCTTGTTGCCTAGTTCTTGAACGTTATGTTTGGCTGCACAATCGTTGTTTACTTTGTTTTCGGGCTGAGCCTATCTAACATATCCCAAACACAATACTTCTGACCTCCTTCAACGTCTCTTCAACATCAATCAAAACGGGGATCCTGACAATACCAAAATTTGAAAAACTATAAGTATTTAATCTTTAATATCTCCCCCAAAATTTTTATATTATAGCAATCTAATAAGAAATTTTTGGTTTTCGGATTTTCTTAATATATATATACAAAATGAAAGAGAAAATAAAAGGAAATAAAATAAAAGTAAAGGAGCGAAGAAATGAGTGACCCACGGATTTTCAAAGAAGAAAATGAAAATAGTTATTTACATATTTACAAAGCCGATTCACATAGTTAAAGGTTTTTCAAAAAGATATCAGTCCCAGCATAGAGATCAGTTCATAAAAACGTGGTTTGTCAAAAGTTTTTGTGAAAAGATCAGCTTTTTGCTTTCGGGTTTCAATAGGAATAATATCAATGAACCCCTTTTCCTGTGCGTCTCTGATGGCGTGAATTCTTGTTTCGATGTGCTTGGTGCGAGTGTGATGAATAGGATTCTTGGCAATTCCAACAGCAGCTTCATTATCACAAAAGAGTGGCGTATGAAGGAAGTTGATGCCGTAATCCATCATCTGATGCTGGATCCAGAGCACTTGGCAACAGCAGCTTGAAGCAGCAATGTATTCTGCTTCTCCTGTGGACAGAGAGACGGTTGTTTGCTTCTTGCTTTGCCAGGAAACAAGACATTCGCCAAGATATTGACATCCGCCAGTGACCAATTTTCGGTTTATCCTGGAACCAGCATGATCACTATCAGAAAAAGCATGTAAATCAAAGTTCCCACCTTTTGGGTACCAAAGTCCCAAACGAGAGGAACCCTTAAGGTAACGAAAAATGCGTTTAACAGCTTTCTCATGTGATTCTTTTGGATTGGCCTGGAAACGAGCACAGTAGCACACAGCAAATGTAATATCAGGTCGGCTGACGGTCAGATACATGAGAGATGCGATCATCGAGCGGTACCGATGAGCATCCACAGGATTCCCATTATCATCAGAAGTAAGGCATGTTTGAGCGGTGAAGGGAATCAGTTCCGGAGAAGAATCATCCATGCCAAACTTTGTAAGGATTTCTTTGATATATTTCTCTTGGTGGATAAGAATTCCATCAGGCTTTTGCTCCACTTGCAGCCCCAAGAAGAAACACATCTCCCCCATAATCGTCATTTCAAAGCGATCCATCATCACTTTTTCAAACTCTCTACACAGCCCCTCATTTGTTGAACCAAAGATTATATCATCAACATACACTTGAACAATCAGCAGCTCACCATTTACCTCCTTCTTGAACAATGTCATATCTATAGTCCCACGAGAGAAACCTTTGCTGAGAAGATACTGTGTCAGAGTTTCATACCAGATACGTGGAGCTTGATGCAACCCATACAAGGATTTGTCAAGCTTGTACACTTTTGAAGGAAAATCTGGATCCTCGAAACCCGGTGGTTGACATACGTAGATCTCCTCATCGATATCTCCATATAGAAATGCACATTTCACATCCATCTGATAAACTTTAAAGTTTTTGTTAGTAGCATGAGCAAGAAAGATTCTAATGGCTTCAAGGCGAGCGACTGGAGCAAAAACTTCAGTGTAGTCAATCCCCTCCTCTTGAGTAAATCCTTGAACAACTAATCTCGCCTTGTTTCTGATAACAACACCGCGATCATCTGGCTTGTTTCGGAAAACCCACTTAGTGCCGATGGGACACTTATTAGGAGGAAGATCAACAAGTTCCCAAACTTTAAGCTTCCTAAATTGCTGTAGTTCCATTTGCATGGCATCAACCCAACTAGGATCTTCAAGTGCTTGTTTATAATTCTTTGGAACAACTTGAGATAGAAAGGCAGCATAGAGACACTCATTAATCAAACCACTCTGACTCTGAGTTTGCACACCATCAGTAATTGATCCTAGGATATAATCATGAGGATGATTTTTCAAAGTTTTGAAGTCTATGTTGAGGAGCAAAGGGTTGGTTTGGGATGAGGATGTTCGATTAGATGGTTGTGAAGGTATATTTGAAGTTGGAGGAATTGTATTAGTGGTAGATGTTGGAATGGAAGTGGATGATGATGGAGTATCTACTGGAGAGATTTGAACGATTAGAGGTGGTGGAGGTGGAGGAATGTCAAATGAAGTGGGAGGTAATTGTGTAGTTGAAGGTTGTGGTTGTGATTGTGTAGGTGGATGGTTAATAATAGAAACTGATGTGTGAGGAATGATGTCATCATCGTCAGAGTCAGGAAGATTGAATGATTTGAAAATAATGGTGGAATCATAAAACCATGCAGGTTCACTGCCAATGCTTGTAGTGTTTGACTCTTGCCAGTCAACATAATAGGACTCTTGCACAATCCGCGTTCGCTTGTTGTAAACACGATACGCTTTTTGTGTGTTCGAGTATCCTACAAAGAAGCATTCATCCGAAACAGCACCAAACTTCGTTTTCTGATCTTGAGTATTCAACAGAGTGCAAGAACATCCAAAGGGGCGCAGAAAATCGATCAACGGCTTAATCCCACGAAACAGCTGGTATGATGTCTTCATCTTTTCTTTGACAATCGATACCCGATTCAGAACATAAGCTGCACAATTGACTGCCTCTGCCCATAAAATAATCGAAAGCTTTGACTCAATCAGCATAGTTCTAGCAGCCTCCACAAGAGTTCGATTCTTCCTTTCAGCAAGACCATTTTGTTGTGGCGTTCGTGGGGCGCTAAACTGTCTGAGAATACCCCGTTGTTCACAAAAAGAATTGAAGATATGGTTTCTGTATTCAGTTCCATTGTCGCTTCTAATGGCTTGAACCTTCCGCTTTCCAAGAACCTCGATTTGAGGAATCAGCTTCATTAGCTCTTCAGCAGTCTCACTCTTGTTTGCCAGGAATCTCACCCAGGTGTACCTAGAGTAATCATCTGTGACAAGCAAGCAATAAGATTTCTTAGCAATAGATTTGACACTTATTGGACCAAATAAATCAGTATGTAACAATTCGAGGGGTTCTGAGATTGAATTTTCAATTTTAAGTTTATGTGGCTTTTTGTGCTGTTTTCCTTTAGCACAAGCCATGCATTTCTCGACCACAGAAAAATCCTTAAGTGGTAAACCCCTGACCAAATTGTTCTTAACCAATTAATTTAGAATTTTAAAATTAATGTGCCCTA
The DNA here is from genome assembly GCA_030867185.1 of Tagetes erecta. Taxonomy (NCBI): domain Eukaryota; kingdom Viridiplantae; phylum Streptophyta; class Magnoliopsida; order Asterales; family Asteraceae; genus Tagetes; species Tagetes erecta. Next base: position 17,184,198 of record CM061497.1, on the reverse strand, counting down.
AACGTCTATGCCATTGAAAAGATTCAAAAGATGAAGCTTTAGATAGGAGACAGGTCACGGTGGAAGTTGATTCTTTTGATCCCATATTCAGCATATATGTATCATTTCGTCTTGGAGCACGCATGATCACCAATTCTTCAGAAATAGAAAACTCTGGCTTCAAGAACAAACATTCATTTGGAAGAAACAACACCGGGATATTCTTATCACAGATTTGTGATACACTGAGAAGATTGAATGCCAGTTCAGGAACATAGTTGACGTCTTCCAAAGTTAGGGAACCATTCGAGACTTCTCCTTGACCAATCATTTTACCACCTTTCTCGTCTCTTGCAAAAACAACGTATCCACCATTGATAATCCGATAGTTAGTCAGCAGGTCCTTCAACCCAGTCATATGTCTGGAACATCCGCTGTCAATATGCCAATGACTATTTACAACGACACTTGAATGTTCCAGTTTTTCGGCAGCAAGAGCGCGATCACACTGGCAATAAGGAGTACTCCTCTTGAACTCATCCACAGCATCAAGCCTTGCCTTCTCAATCATGGCTTCCAAGTTTAGCTTTGACTCTTCATCATTTTTCATCTGATTTACCGCAGCTTCACATACCAATCCCGAGTGATTCAGATGCCCTTGAACAATAGCATCTGACTGATCTTTATCAACTTTCTCCACTTTCCCTTCTTCATCATAATTTCCATCATTTTCACCATAAAATTCTTTGAAAGGATCAAAGCAATTTATATAGTTATCATCATTGTCAACAATCTCAGCAACCAAGGCATGATTAATTTCTTCCTTTGTTTCTTCAATTTCCGCACTCCAATCAAAATTAGTGAGCAGTGCAGTTTCATGCCTTGGTTTCACTTCCTCAAGTCGTTCTTGAATAGGGGCGGTTCTTGAATTTCCAGAATTCACAGGTTCAGTAACAATTGGTAAAGGACATTCCCTTTTGAAGTGACCCAATTGTTTGCAGTTATAACATCTCAGCTTTCCTTTGTCATACCCAAGCTTGTTGTTCTGTCCCTGATTCCCAAAACCTCTTCTACCTGTTCTCTCCATGAACCGTCTAGCACGAAGGGTAAGCATGGCCATTTGCCATTGGATGTCGGTTTCTTCAAGATCATCAGGATCCACCTGATACATATCCTCAACAGTCATCCCCTTTCCCTTTAATTCACCAGCGACAAGAGCTTCATAGCTATGAACAAACATTCCAAACAAAGCCATAGTGTCAGATGGAATCTGAGTGGTGACAGATGCATTTGAGCTTGAACCAACACTTGTAGATGCACCAACAGATTTAACAGACCCAAAACTTGATGATCCTCCAGGTGCAGCATTGTAGATATGAGAGTTTGCAGCGGATGTAATAAGTGCAGCATTCTGAGAAGGAATATTTGGAACCATCATAGACTGATTGTATTCTCTTCTCTTCACATCAAGATCAAATGACTTCCGCTTGTTTATAACATCCATCAGCTTATAGTCATGAAAGTTTCTTTCTTGTTTCAACAATTTGATCTGAAGACTCCACTGAGGAGGAAGTGAATCTAATAGCTTTGTGACTTGTTCATGGTTTCCCAGATTCTCATCATACTTTTTCAGGTTACTTGATACAGACAGAAATCGATTGGTAATATCAGTCAAACTTTCTTGCGAATACCCCACAAATGAATTGAACTCTTTTTCAGCTTGAGCCTTTCTATCCAACTTCAAATCCTCATTACCATCATAGAACTCGCACAACGCATCATACAAGCTTTTTGCAGTTGTGTGTTCAGCAAACCTGTTGTAAATATCCTGATGCAAACAAAGTATCAATGCTCCGAGTGCCTTTTTGTCATGATCAAGCAACTTGGTGTCTCCTTCAGTAAAAGTACTCGGATCAGTGTTTATTGAAGTAACTGTTCCTTCAACTGTCTTTGGCACATGCGGACCATTTACAATTGACTCCCATTCATTATAGTCAGTGTAGTAGAAAAAAGCTTTCAGACACCTCTTCCAATCCTCAAAATTTTCACCACTAACAAGCCTCGGTGGCCTGTTTGGTTGAACACTATCTAGATCATTAATATTCAGAGTTGATGTAGTCATAATCTTAAACAGATTGTAGTTTCGCCAATGACAAATAGATTCCCTGGATTAGATTCGCCCAAAGAACAGACAGATTCGCTGCAGATTCGCTAGCAGATTCGCTCAGCAGACAAAGCAGATTCGCTGGGCAGCAAGAACAGTTTCGCTTGCACAACGAGCCAAACAAGTGAACTTTCGTTCAATGAAATGCCAGATTCGCTAAACAGAAACACTGAATCACAGAACACAAGATTGTATTAGATTCGCTGAATGAACACCCAGATTCGCTGGATGAACAAGTAGGTTCGCTGGGTTACGAATAAAACAGTTTCCGTACAAAAACGATCAGAACAGCTTCAAAACATAACCAGTTGTAGATTCGTTTGTTTCTAAAGCTTCCTATGACCAAATATGACAAATCCCAAGCAAAATACAACACAGAAACACACAAACCAGTTCAGAAAAGAATCTAATAGTGTTTTGACACAAAAACCCCAAAAACATCACAAAAATCTCTAGGATCAAACAATCAAGAGCACTATGGCTCTGATACCATATTGTTGGTCAATCTTGATCGAGATTTCAGTGCTATAATGATTTGTAACAACAAAACACACTTTGATTAAGAGAAAGAAAAGTCCAGTATAACCCAATACACAATAACAAGATCAAAACCACACAACGAGAGGTAAATACGCTACAAAGATAGATAATATAAGCTCCTAGCACCTCCAGATTACACACACACGATTCTAGAGTTTGGATAAGATTTTGCCAAAAGTTCCATTGCCATGAGATAAGATTACAATATATATCAGCTGTAGGTTCGCTGATAGATTCGCTGACCGCGAATCTATCAAGCGAACCATATAGCTTCGCCGAGCACAAATAGGTTCGCCCGGTCGACAAAAACAGAAAAACTATACTGTGATACGGGCGAATCTATAGATTCGCCCGTAGGTTCGCTAATACCAAAAACTATATAAAATACATACAAAAGATATAACACCGACATGCCGGTGAGTCCGACCTATACATGACTATCACCGTTTACTTAGAGAATGGATTGTTATAACATCTTAAAGGGTGTTTGGCTTGTTTCGACCCGTTTACATTAAAAATGGATTATTTTAACATCTTAAAGTGTGTTTGTTTTGTTTCGAGCCGTTTACTTAGAAAATGGATTGCTATAACTTCTTAAAGTGTGTTTGGTGCGTTTTGACCCGTTGACATAAGAAAATGTTTTACTATAACATTTTAAAGTGTGTTTGGTACGTTTTGACCCGTTTACTTTAAAAATGGATTATTAAAACATCAAAAGATATATTTGCATCGTTTTGACCCGTTGACTTAGAAAATGGATTATTATAACATCTTAAAGGGTGTTTGGCTTGTTTCGACCCGTTTACATTAAAAATGGATTATTTTAACATCTTAAAGTGTGTTTGTTTTGTTTCGACCCGTTTACTTAGAAAATGGATTGCTATAACTTCTTAAAGTGTGTTTTGTGCGTTTTGACCCGTTGACTTAAGAAAATGTTTTACTATAACATTTTAAAGTGTGCTTGGTACGTTTTGACCCGTTTACTTTAAAAATGGATTATTATAACATCAAAAGATATATTTGCATCGTTTTGACCCGTTGACTTTAAAAATGGATTATTATAACATCTTAAAATGTGTTTGGTACGTTTTGACCCGTTTACTTTAAAAATGGATTATTATAACATCAAAAGATATATTTGCATCGTTTTGACCCGTTGACTTTAAAAATGGATTATTATAACTTCTTAAAGTGCTTTTGGTATGTTTTGACCGGTTGACTTTAAAAATGGATTATTATAACATCAAAAGATATATTTGCATCATTTTGACCCGTTTACTTTAAAAATGGATTATTGCTACATCGTATGGTACCTTTTAGGCATTTTGACACGTTTACATTAAGAAAATGGTTTAGTATAACATTTTAAAGTGTGTTTGGTACGTTTTGACCTGTTTACTTTGAAAATGGTTTATTATAACATCTTAAAGTGTGTTTGGTACGTTTTGACCCGTTTACTTTAAAAATGGATTATTATAACATCAAAAGATATATTTGCATCATTTTGACCCGTTGACTTTAAAAATGGATTATTATAACTTCTTAAAGTGTGTTTGTTACGTTTTGACCCGTTGACTTTAAAAATGGATTATTATAACATCAAAAGATATAATTGCATCATTTTGACCCGTTTACATTAAAATTGGATCGTTTCTACATCATATGGTACGTTTTAGATGTTTTGACACGTTTGCATTAAAATTACATTATAATTATAGTCATGTATTTATATAAATTATCAATTTTATTTTTTCTTATTTCCCTCCTGATTTTTATAAAAAAATTTAGAGTTCCCTCTTAATTTCCATTACCTCAAACTCTACTGATTTCCATCGAAATAGGATCTTCAATAACCTCCTTAATTATTAATTATTAGTATTATCTTAGTTTTAGAATTGCATCACGTACATATCGATCTCCAATAACCTCCTTCATTCGGTATTACCTCTTCCGCATTACAATTGTAGCATAAACGTTGAAGGTAATATGCATCTTATTCTATTCTGCTAGTGATTAACAATTTTCAATCCCGATTCATATTCTGCATCATGATTCAATTCTGCATCGGTATTGGATTAATTTGTATTTACTTGTTAATCGGTATATTCTCTGCTAATCGTGATTGCAATTCTTCATCGGTGTTGGATTAATTCGTATTTACTTGTTAATCGGTATATTCTCTGCTAATTGTGATTGCAGTTCTTCATTGGTATTGGATTAATTTGTATTAACTTGTTAATCGGGTATATTCTGTGTTAATCGTGACATCGGTATTGGATTAATTTGTTTCTGGTATTGAATCTTGCCAATAATAGATGAGGAATGATTTGCGGCTGATTTAGAAATGATTTAAACTCGTCACAGGCCTTGCCGGAAAATCAAGAGTGCCGGAAAGGGCAGTCGCCAGATCTGCAGGCAGAAGGGACGAGTGGGGGGGGTGTTTGGGTTAAAAAGTTACATAAACAGCCCCTGCAGTTGAGTTTGTCTCTTTTTGATTAATTAACTTTTAATACAAGTTTCAAAAGTTACAATTTTTACCCAAAGTTAGTTTTAAACATTCTATTAACTAATTAACTTAACTACATTAAGTTGTAGCGTTATAGGATTGACGTTTTTATATGTTTAAGTCGTTGGGAGATAAATGGTTAATTTGAAACTTTAATAGTTTATATCTTTAAGAATCTATATCAATTTTTATTTATTAAAATACACTTTATATATATATATATATATATATATATACCTTGGAGGTTTAAGTATTGTATTTAGTATTTAATTGGTAAACGTTGGATAATAATTCGATCGTTATATATTAAAGACGAAAATGACGTAAGACTCGACATATTAATATTTATATTTTTAATGATTCGATCGTTATACATGAAAGATTGATTTTTTATGATCATATTTATCACAACTTGATAAATAAGTACAAAGTATTCATGCTGTTATCATAGTTCTCTAGCTAAAACTGGTTTTGTATTTAATAATAACCCTGTATGTATGTACTTCATATTAACGTTGAAGGTATTGTTTGCTGTTAACAATGTCCATTACAGCAGATGTTTACAATAACACATGTATTATATTGATTCCAAACCTAATCGAATTAGATGTTGCAAGCGATTCCTTTTCTTTCACTTGTGTTGTATTGTTTCCTTTTCATACTGTTTAGAATAACACATGTTAGCTACATATTGTATACTTTTATGACTGATCATACTAGCTACTTGACTACCATATTGAATCTGCAACATACTAGCTACATATTGTATACTTTTATGACTGGTCATGTATCTGTCTTTTTCTTGGTGCTCATAAGCTAATTTGAAGATCATTTTTGCTTACTTTTGTACTTTAACCAGATCCAATGTCAACAAAAAGAAAAAACAATCAATGTTTAAATGGAGAAGGTAGCGATTATTTAAAAATGAGAGAATTGAGGATTCAAGAGAACAACCAAAGACTAAGAGATATGGGAATAACAAACATTGTAAACTCTTTGACAAGTTTGGCAGAAAGTCAGGAAATGAAGAAATAAATAGTGAAACAGAACACTCAGAACAACGATGTAGACTTCATTCCAAATCCAAGTGACGATAGTGAGGACGATTGCCAACAAGTTGCTAGAGGTGGTGTTTCAAATAAGGTAAGTTAATTATTAGAAATTTATTCATTTTATTTTATATACACATGTTTTCTGATGAAATTAAATTTATTAAAGCAACGCAGTAGACAATATATTTCACCAATGTCCTCGAATAGAGTTGCCAATCTAAATAGGCTATGCTAAGTGGATGCTCCAAATGTTTTAAAAAATTGTCCATCAACTGCTTTAAAACCGACTAGACAATGGCCAATAGGTACCGTGAGTAATGAAGGAGGAGAAAAAAGAAGTATTTATCTTGTGGACGAGGATGATGATGAGATATTTGAAGGCATCATTTTGTTAATCTTAAAGTTTATCCAATTAAAAGTACATTATATATTAATTTACTCTTTTATGTTTTTATAAGGCAATAGAGTGGATATGGAAATAGATGATGTTGATGAAGATTATCAACATGAAGATCACGACTATTCTGAAGATGAAGACAATATTCAAGAACTATTACAAGTCCCTTCCAAACGACAAGCAATAGGTTTTGCTTCAAAAGGTAATAGAATAGGTAGACGTAAGAGGCTACACATCACTTCTACTATCTCTAATGAGGGTACTGAGGACCATGTTGAAGATCACCAGGTTCTTGAAACTCAAGGTCATCAAACCAGTGAAATACAAGGTAAATATGAAGACAATTTGTAATTTTGTTTTAGAAACAAAATGATAGAGCAGATATGTTTAAATTGCATTTGTGCTTTTTCTAACTTGTTAGGTTCTCCTAAAAAGGTTAGAGGGTATACACAAAAGAAAGATATTTAGGATATGATAAACACACAAAGAATAGGTGTCACTGTCACACCCCCAAAATCCACTAACGGAGTTTTACCGTTAAGTGTGTGACAAACCAGGATCTCAGTCATTAGTTACACCAAACGACACTATATGAATTTAAAATATACGTGTCACATTAAATGAGAAAATTTAATACAGAGTTAACATTTAAAAGTTTGCGGAAGCGTAATCGAAATGTAATCTCAAAGTATTAAATGGAACCAAATGCGCAAACACGCGACAAAAGTAAATGCACAGTTTAAATATTTGTACACAGTCAAAATAGTTATTTAAACTCAAAACATGGTTTGTAATGCGAGAAAATGTTTAAGTGCAATGTTGTGACTCCATGCCATGTCCTAAGTGCGCTGAACCTCAATGACCTGTAAAAGTGAAAGGCTAACAAGTGTCAACATGACGGTTGGTGAGTTCACAAAGTAAGTATGAAATCAAGTATGTTCAGTTGCAAGCAGAAATATAAATTAAGCATGTCATTGTAGGTAGCTAGTCTACAGCACATGTCCTTAGAGGCGTATGTATCTGACCGAAGCTGATGTATGTACACATTAACTGCAGTTTGCCTGTTCGTACATCCCATCAGGATGCACATGTATGTATGTTAGGTCATTCTACACCCGTTCGACAGGACCTTCTGTCGTGCTAGCGCGACTAGCCCGGGTGGGGTTTGTCAAACCCAGTAGTACTACTCAAAATTTCCCTGCTATTTCACAAATACTAACGGTCAACTAGGTATCCATGAGGTCTTTCATGAACAAAAATAAAGTTGCTCTAATCCAGACATGCGACATACATAATTCGTAAACCCGTAAAATTAATCGTTCATGTTTTCAGCCCATAAAAGGGTGAAATAGTGAAAAGTACGGTTCAGTGAACTCACCTTTGAAGAGCACGGCAATTAATCAGCAGAGATGCAAGAAAAGGACTTATGAAGTGTTTGACAGCCTCTTAATGGTCATTCAGAGACTTACCTCTTAATGATTCAAAACCTTTGAACCATTAAGTGATAAATGATGCTGAATGGTTAAGAGGTAGCTTCTGAATGGTAAAACCTCACTCAACTCATCATACTTTTAAAACTTACATTATAATGGATTTTTGAACCATTAAGAAGTAGATTTTTACTGGTTATTCAGATGCTACCAAACAACCCCTTAGACCGTCTTACGACCTGCTTAATAATTAATTGCTATTTGAGAACTACGGACTTGCACGTATGCATATAAATATATATAGTGTATATTTAAGACTAGCTAAAACTTTGCACAATAATAGCATAACACGCAAGATTTCACGTAGGGTACACACCATGATTCATAATTCACCCCATTATAAGTTCAAACCGACCCACATCATCCGTAAAAATCAAAAACATTTTCCTGAATCTATCATACGTACACATCTGACATATCACTTATGAACATGCTGCTGAATTTGTATACCTACACACACTGTGATTTCTGTACTTACATGCATATATATTGCTACTGCCACTAAAACATACATGTATAATTGCAAATGCATAAGGATCACTTTACTTACGCACATATGTACATAAATCGCGTACATGCATGTTGTAGTTTCCACATACACACATATATATGCATCTATATATATATATATATATATATATATATATATATATATATATATATATATATATATATATATATATATATATATATATATATATATATTCTAGTGTGCTTTCATATTACACATTTATTTATGTATCACTTTCAGCACTTCTCGACATACACCCATATACATGCGAACATATTTAAACTTCATACAATACATCACTGCTGGTTTCTGATTTTTGTACACATACCTACATACGTAGAAGTGCATATTACTGTTGATCTACACACAACTATATATATTTTTATCTTCGCAATACTGTTTTCTATACACATACATGCATACCGTTAACCTACTGCCATCCAATTTCATCCATCAAGTATATGCATCATAACCTTAGTATACATTCATACATACACATGCGATTTTCTGATCATACACATCACACACACGTCAAAACTTTGCTGCCATCCGATTTGCTACATCACGATTTCGCATTGATCATACTCATACAAACTATATACGATTATATATATATACACACGCTATTGCATAAATACACACATTCCACATCCTTGACTGCTATTTCATTGTTGTACACACTAATTTATACATGCATTCAGTGTTAAGGCTCGTTTCTGATAGAAGATTTACTTTGTACTTTGTTTATACAAGTTTGTATAGTTTAGGGTTAATTTTGTATTTTCCCTAAAGTGTTGATGCATAAAGCATGTTGCTAGTGAATGTTAGAGAGAGAGTCTAGATCACATTTTACACGTTAGAGAGAGAACTGTGTGTGTGATTGTATTCTCCTGCACCATTGTACTGCAACTATTGCTTTGATCATCAATACAAGAGAATTATTTAGTAATGGATTGTGTTGTTGATTGAATTGTTGTGTTTGTACTTAGATCATTCTGATTTGATGCAATATCGATCCAATTGAACCTATCAATTGGTATCAGAGCTGTTGGTATTGTGTGTGTTCTTCGCTATTCATCAAGCAAAAACACATCAATATTGCTCAAATCATGATCTGAATGACTGTTGCTGGTTTTGGATTTGATTCATCATCGGAATCATTTCTAATTCACAACAATTGTGCAAATTCCATCAGATTATCATCAGATCTGAGGAATTAAGAAGAAATTGAAGTTACTATTCGATCGAATTTTCACTCAAATTCATCGAAATTTGACCATGTTTTGGATTGATTGATATAGGAGATTGTTAATCGATATCAAACACTGATTGGGTGTGATTTTTGAACAAATTGGACAAGTTTTGCTAAAATTCTGAAAAATCTGTATGACGAAGATGATGAACATGATGAACTGGTTGAAGATTAACTAGCCGGGTGATAAACTTTGACTTAGACAATATTTTTGGACTTAGTTTTGTGAACAATTAGGTCCTGTGCAGCCGTGTAAAGGAAATTTGTCTAGACGGGTGAAGTTTTGCAAGTAAAATTTGTGTACTGTTGTGCCGGGTGAAGCTACTATTCAGCCGTGTAAAGTTACTATTCAGACGGGTAAAGTAACTGTTCAGCCGGGTGATCAACATTACAACCGGATCAACTTGTTTACTGTTCAGCCGGGTCATTTTCTCTTTCAGTCGTGTCAAGTACAACCGGGTGAAAGTAATTGATAACTATTGAGCCGGGTGACTGATTCTTTCAGCCGTGTCAAGTTTCAGCCGTGTCAAGTTATATCTTTTCAGCCGTGTTACTATTCAGCCGGGTAACACTGTTTAGCCAGGTGAAGATTTCAAGTGTTGAAGTTCTACAACTGTTTAGCCGTGTGACTGTTCAGACGGGTGAAGAATTTGTTCAGCCGGGTGAAGAAGAAATTTCACTGTTCAGCCGGGTGAAGAACAAAATTTCACTGTTCAGCCGCGTGACTTATTTTTAGTTGTTTCAAACCTTGTTATCTTATCTTGTTATTGTTTTAGTTGCATTTAGTTTAACATTTTAACTGTTTCTTTTCAAAAATCAACAAAAACACAAAATATTTTCTTTAAAAATCTTTAAAATGGCACCTAATGATGATTCTGATAACCGTGTTCCTAGATTGGTTAATCGTGCAGATTTCAAGAACTGGACAATCAGATTGAAACACCATCAATGCTCTATTGACAATGATTTGTGGAAGTCAATTGATAAAGGTCCTCATATTCCTACTCAGACTACTCCTGACAATGCAAGCACTTACACCAAAGATTCAACTGAACCTTATCCTGAAGATAATCTATCACCAGAAGACTTATGAAAGGTCAAGAATGACAGTAAGGCTTATTCTTTGATGTGTAAAGGGTTGCCACTTCAAGTTTTGTCAAGATTGGATGCTTATCAAACTGGCTACACATTGTTCAAGGCATTAAAATCAATTTGTGAAGGAGGATAACAATTGAGAAGTCTCAAGAAGCAGAAATTGAAGAGACAACTAGAACTGTTTAAGCATATTGCTGGAGAATCTGTGCACCAGATGATGAACAGATTTGTGCATCTAACTACTGAGATGACAAATGTTGGTGCAAAGACAGATCTTCAAGACCGGAATGACAGATTATTGTGTGCTCTTCCATCCTCATGGAAACAAATAGTGACTCTACTGAAGCATACAGAAAAGTTTCCAATGGACTTAGATCTTCTTATTGCAAAGATTGAAGAAGTGGAAATTGATGAAAGTTCAAGAAACTATGATAGATCAGGTTCACATGCTCAGTATAAGTTTATGGTGAATCCTTTTAACACAGTGGAGAATGCATTTCTTGCTCAAGATGCTGCTAAGCCTGATGATGAGGGTGATTTGTTTGTTGGTGCTAGTTTTTACACTGATTCATCGTATCTACCAAGCTCACCAATTTACTCTCAACCTCAATCTCCGCCAAGAGCTAAAGTTCAAAGCCAATCTATGAAATCTCAAGCAGAAAATCAAAGTTCAAGTTCCACAGTTCAAGCCAAAGTAAAAGATGTGATGAACATCTTGTTACAAGATGATGAGACTAAGAATGCTTTTACTGCATTCATGGCATGCTTCCAAGCTTATCAAGGAAGTCATTTGACTCAGCTGGATGATGTGCTTCAAGATCTGTTTGAAATGGATCCTGATGACGTTGAAGAAATGGACTTAAATTGGCAAATGGTTATGGTTGCATATCGAACTCAGAAACATGCATATGTGAACCGAAGCTACAAGCCAAATGCAAACAAGACAGTTGGTTTTGACAAATAAAAAGCCAGATGTTTCAACTGCAACTACAATGGTCATTTTTCAAGGGAATGCAAAGCTCCTAAGAATCAGAACTATAATGATCAAGCTAGTTCAAGTGGACAGAATCATGGTCAAAGTCAGAACTCGCAACAGTCTTCAAGCTATCAAAACATGAATCAACGTTTCATGCAAAAGCCATATCAAAGTCTTCCCATGCCAGAACTAAAAGATGAAGGAAAGAAGCCAGAAGATCAGAATAAAGCACTGGTGGTTAGTGTGAAAGACGGATATTACTGGAGTGCTTATGCGGAACACTTTACATCTGATCTTACTTCTAGTTTGGCACTGGTTTGTGAAATTGAAGAAGAAGATTGGTCTGAAGAAGGGGATGATCAAGTGATTAAAGCTGCAAGTGAAGATTCTGACTATTATGACTGGAGTGCAAAGTCAGATCCTGTTGAAGAATCTGAATCAGAGATTGCTCTTATGGCTACATCTGAAGAGTCTTTCTCATCTGCTGAACAACCAAAGGTTAGTGTCGAATTACCCCCTAACTATGTTCCTTTACCTGATGATGTGAAAGGTAGGTTATGTTCTAAACAATGCATTAAACAAGTGGAACATTATCGAACTCATTCTTTTAAAATTGGTGACAAATTAAGCAAACATGAACGAATTCATGAACAACTTAAAATTGATCACAAAATTTCTGATGAGAAGATATTGTCACTTAAAGAATCATGGAACAAAACCTTGAAAGAACTGGAACTAGTAACCAAACAACTTGAAGAAATGACAAAGAATTTTGAAAACGAAAAGGTTGCTCATGCTGTCACACAAGTTGAACTAACTAAGGTAAAAAGTTGTAAAACAATGGTTAGACAACTTGTGAGTGAACGAGGAAACAAGAACAAATTAGGATTGGGTTTCACACATGAACCAATGCCTAAATCAATCACAAACACGTTACCTGAAAACTTCAATGAATTTGATCATTCATCTCAAAATGAACAAAGATTCAAAGAAATTCAAAGAAGTAAATCTGAATCCGAAGGATCTGAAGTTTTACTCGAAAGCTTGAAAGAAGATGATGACAGTGTGACTGTTGAAGCTAATGATGAAGCAAGCAACAAATCTGATCCTTTTCTGGTGCAACTTGTTGAATATCTAGAACTGAATCCTAAACCAGCAGAAACGGTGAAGGATGAAGCAGAATTTTCAGGATACATTGATCCAGAATACATCAAGTGGAAAAATGAACAGAAAGCAATTGTTGCTGATCAACTGATCAAGAAGAAAACAGTAAAAAAGACTGAAGTTTCGGATGCAAAGATGCAAAAATCTAAACTGTCAAACAATCAATCTGAAACAAAACAGTCAAAAGGTAAAAAGGTCATAACATCAAATGACAACACCAAAGCTCAAGTTGTTAAAACTGAAAATGTCAAACCTGTGACAAAGAAAGTGTCTAAAGTTAAAACAATCAAGTTTGTGTCTGCAGGAACGTTTGATATGAATTCATCTCATGGTAACCAATTAAATTCTAAGATCAAATCTAACTCTGGTCTGAAAACAGGTTCAGGTCCTAAGACTTCCGCTGTCAATGATAAAAGATTTGAATCAAAGAAGGTCACTAAGCAAGATGTTTCAAAATCGAACCAAGTTCCCAAACAATCAAAACTTGATAACAAGCAATCAAAGTCACAACCAAAATCTCCACAAAAGAATCAAGTTAACTTAAAACCGAACAAAACTAATAATGAATCACGAGTGGGTTCAACATCTAGAGTTAACAATCGGCTCTTTAAGATTAGCAAGAAACATTGTGAGATTTGTGATCGTTATAATCATGTTATTGCTGAGTGTTTCTTTAACAGGTACTACAATTACTGTGACAAAAGAAATCATTCGTCAGAGGAATGTTTTTATAACAAGTTTTGTGAGATATGTGAAAGGAGAAATCATGATACTGCAGATTGTCTCTTTCGAAAAAACTCATCAAGAGAAATGACTCCTTTTTCGAATTTTCAAAGAAATCAATCTTTTGGTTTTCAAAAACTTAACCAACGTCATTCTCCTGATTTGAGACCTTTCAAACGAATCAATTCCGGTTTTAATGAATATTCATCCAGAAATGTGCAGGTTAACAGTTTTAAGCCAAGAGCTTTGATGGTAAGAAATAAAAAAATTGAAAATAACCTTGATCCTAAGTTAGAGGAAAGGTTTTGTAACATCCGCCCCTCATACCACCAATATTGTCCGCTTTGCTACATTAGAGCTCACGGATTTGCTTTTGGTTGCCCGGGTGAAACCTTCCCAGGATGGTCACCCATCCTGAGATTGCTGTCATCCGAGCACGCTTAGCTGTGGAGTTTTCCACTCATCCACTAGCATTAAGCCCCAAAACGCGTTGTTGGTATTTAAGGTCGGACATCACATATAAATCCCAGATCTCTCCTGCCCACGGCCGATGTGGGATTTGCCTAGGGTGTTACAAACACCCCCCCTTTTGGACTCATCGTCCTCGATGAGGTTTGCCCCACCATCCCATTCTTGGATGTGAGATTTGCCTAAGGTGCCCCTCTGAACACCCCCGGGGACTCACCATCCTTGATGAGGTTTGCCCCACCATCCCGAACGGCACAGGAGTTGCTCTGATACCACTTGTAACATCCGGCCTCTCATACCACCAATATTGTCCGTTTTGCTACATTAGAGCTCACGGATTTGCTTTTGGTTGCCCGGGTGAAACCTTCCCAGGATGGTCACCCATCCTAAGTTTGCTGTCATCCGAACACGCTTAACTGTGGAGTTTTCCACTCATCCACTAGCATTAAGCCCCAAAACGCGTTGTTGGTATTTAAGGTCGGACATCACATATAAATCCCAGATCTCTCCTACCCACGGCCGATGTGGGATTTGCCTAGGGTGTTACAGGTTTACAGCTTTAAGAAGAAAGCAAACAAATCAAGCCAGTGGCAGAAACTGTTTTCAACCAAATCTCTCAAATGAATCAAATTTTCAAAATCTACATTATCAACAAGTTACTGTTACAGATAGATTCGGAAAACCCAAGACCATGTGGGCCTGGGTTGATCAAACTAACTAAGTAAATGTTGAAATGCAAGTACGCCCTCGAAGACCTATCAACTCATGGTTTGTTGATAGTGGGTGTAGCCGGCATATGAAAGGCAACCATGTCTTGCTTCAAGATTTTAAGCTAAAGAATGGTACGCATGTTGCATTTGGAGGAGATGCTGGTGGAAAAATCACTGGAGAAGGAACTGTGTCAAATGGGATTATTAGCTTTGATAAAGTCAACTATTGTGCACAGTTGAACTTTAATTTGCTAAGTGTATCTCAAATTTGTGACAAATCATATTCAATATTGTTTGATTATTCTTTTTGTTACATACTTAAGCCAGGTTTCAAGATTGACAATGAATGGGTGGTGGTTAAAGCTCCAAGAGATCGAGATGTGTACAAGCTTGATATGTCTCAGATTGATGCTGAAACCGAAACCACATGTCTCATTGCGCATGCATCAAATGATGAGAGTCAGCTTTGGCATAGACGGCTGGGCCATTCAAACTTCAGAAACATGAACCGATTGGTGACTGGAAATCATGTTGTGGGAATACCGCCAAAGAAATTCTCGACAACTGATCTTTGTCCAGCATGTTTGAAAGGAAAACAAGACCGAATGTCTTTTATGTCCAAGCCAGAAAACTCCATTTCAAAACCCTTACAGATGCTACACATGGATCTATTCGGACCAACAAATGTTCAAAGCATCGGAAAGAAGTCTTATTGTTTTGTCATCATTGATGATTTCACTAGATTTTTTTGGGTTTATTTCTTGCATGTTAAATCTGAAACTGCTGAGTTGTTAAAAGAATTCATTATCAAAGTTGAAAATCAGTTAGATTGTAAAGTAAAAATCTTGAGAAGTGACAATGGAACCGAGTTTAAAAACTCTAATGTCAATTTGTTTTGTGCAGAAAAAGTAATTGCGCGTCAATTTAGTGCTCCAAGAACTCCACAACAAAACGGAGTCGTAGAACGGAAAAATCGAACGCTAATTGAAGCTGCAAGATCCATGCTCACAGATGCCAAAATCCCTATCACATTTTGGGACGAAGCTATTGCTACTGCCTGCTTTGTACAAAACAGGAAATTATTGATTCAGGATAAACATAAAACGCCATATGAGTTATTGTTTGGAAGAAAACCGAATATTTCATATTTGAAAGCATTTGGTTGTCCTGTGTCGATTCTAAATTTAAGTGATCATCTCGGTAAATTTGAGTCCAAATCTGACGATGGATTTTTTCTTGGTTACTCTTCGGTTTCAAAAGCTTATCGGGTTTTTAATATCAAAACGAACATTGTTATTGAAACTATTAACATAAAGTTTTTAGAAAATTCGTTTTCGTCAGTGGCTCATGTTCCCGAATGGTTATTTGATTTAGATTCGTTATCAAAATATTTCAATTCTAACTTATTTTATTTTTTAGGAAAAACGAGTAAAGAATCAGGAGACTTGGGATGTTTCAGTGATGATTCAGATAACGACGAGGACAGTAATCTCAATTCTGAGTATCCGTTCATGTCATTTCATAATCCTGATAATGTGGTATCCAACCAATCTCCGGGTCCATCTGGTTCTCAAGAAGATCAAGAATCAAACAATTTTGGTGGTAATGAAAATTCGCAAACCTCTCCTAATGATGGTGGATCTGTTCAAAATCAACTATCATCAGATTCGAATGTTGAAGTTGTTCCAGAAACATTTGATTACTTCATCAATTCACCAGAACAAGTTCCTAATTTCACTCCGCATACTTCTACAGTTCTAGAAGATCTACCGAATCTGAATCAGTCTAATCTGGAGACTCAAGTACAAGGTGATTCAATTCCAACTCATCGAGTTCATAGGAATCATCCTATCTCTCAGATTATAGGACCTTTGAATCAGCGAACAATGAGAAGTCAAACTGAACATGCAAACGTTTGTCTTTATTCATTTTTTCTTTCTCAAGTGGTTCCGAAGAACATTTCAGAAGCGCTACAGGATAACAGTTGGATTGAGCTATGCAAGAGGAGTTACTTCAATTCAGAAAACAAGAAGTGTGGAAATTGGTGGACTTACCTGAAGGAGAAAATGCGATTGGTACAAGATGGTTGTACAAAAACACGCCGGATGAACGTGGTATTGTTGTAAGAAATAAAGCCAGACTTATTGCACAAGGTTACACTCAAGAAGAAGGTATCGACTATGAAGAAGTGTTTGCTCCGGTCGCTCGACTAGAAGCTATTCGCGTTTTTCTAGCATATGCCTCTTTCATGAAGTTCAAAGTGTTTCAAATGGATGTAAAAGGCGCATTTTTGTATGGACCAATTACCGATGATGTGTACGTCAGACAACCTCCAGGTTTTGAGGATCCTGAGTATCCACATCGTGTATACAAATTGAGCAAAGCGTTGTATGGTCTACATCAAGCCCCAAGGATTTGGTATAAGACGTTATCTAAACATCTGCTGGAACATGGTTTTACAAGAGGTCAAATTGATCCTACTTTATTTATGAAGCGGGAAAATGAAGATCTTCTATGTGTTCAAGTGTATGTGGATGATATCATCTTTGGATCAACAAGTCCATCCATGTGCAAAGAGTTTGAAGAGATTATGAAATCCAGATTTCAGATGAGTTCGATGGGAGAGATTAATTTCTTTCTCGGATTACAAGTCAAACAGTCAGCTGAAGGAATTTTTATCAACCAATCAAAGTTTGTTGAAAAGTTGCTGAAAAAGTTCAAGATGCAGGATTGTTAGAACATTCGAACTCCATCTGTTGTGAACTGCAAAATACAGCCGGATCCAAAAGGCAAATCCGTTGATCAAACACTTTACAGATCAATGATTGGTTCATTGATGTATCTTACTGCATCAAGACCAGACATCATGTATGCTGTATGTGTGTGTGCCAGATATCAGTCTGATCCAAAAGAGTCGCATCTGGTTGCTGCCAAACGTATTTTTAGATACCTTAAAGGGAAGCCGAATCTCGGGTTATGGTATCCTTATTAAGGGAATTTTGAATTATATAGTTATTCTGATAGTGACTTTGGTGGGTGTGCTCTTGACAGGAAATCGACTACGGGTGGATGTCAATTTCTGGGTCCTAGACTTGTTTCATGGCAATGCAAAAAGCAAACCAATGTTTCCGTGTCCACAGCTGAAGCAGAGTATATCGCTGCATCGGCAGGATGTTCTCAAGTTTTGTGGTTACAAAACCAATTGCTTGACTACGGGTTTAACTTTCTCAAAACTCCTATTTACATAAACAATACTGCTGCTATGTTCATTACTGCTAATCCTGTTCAACACTCAAAAACCAAACATATCGAAATTCGATATCATTTTCTCAGAGACAACTCTGAAAAAGGTTTAATAATTTTGATTAAGGTTCATACCGATAAACAACTGGCGGATCTTTTCACAAAACCATTCTTGTCAGGACGGTTTGAATTCTTAATTCAATCCATAGGGTTAATCAACCATGATTAATTCTATTTTTATGAAAAATTAATACAAAATCAAAAAATATAAAAGCCAAAAATATAATAAGTCGATGTCAAGTATTGATTCCTTTGTTTTTTTAATTTTTGCATTGTGAGTGTGCATGAAAAAGAAAAAGAAAACTAAAAGATAGAAAAAGCAAAAAGAAAAAGAAAGAAAATTTCATGTGATAAGAATCTTTATTGCATAAGTGAGAAATGATAGTTACACTAGATATTATCTGTTTCATCATTTTTAATAATAAAGACTGATGAATGTTAATTAATGTGCGAGACAGCTCAGGCAATTAGACTGAAAAAGTAAGTTCATTGTTGACAAATATAAACTTAATGATCTTTGTGTTAAGTTCCTTTGTTATACATGTTTAAATATATATCTTTTGATGATCTTGTTGTGATGTTATTTGAACATAATCGGGTAACGATGCAATCTATTCAGTGTGATGAACCGCATCGTGAGCTTCTTTGTTGTGGTATTCACAGACCTGAAGTCTCACACGAAGTCTCTTTTGAGCTTCAAGGTGCAGCAAAAGATTCCCAAAGACGGAACAAAAAGAGTCCCAAATGTGGACCATCACCAAACAAATTTCAAAAAGGAATTCAGAAATTCCCAAGGGGAACATTAGGAAATGAAAAATTCCAAAAAGGAATTAAAAGAAGTCCCAAAGTGGACCAAATCTAAATAGAACCCATATTCCACACTATTTATGATTGTAAGTGACCAGGTTTTTGTGCAATATGCATTCAAGATGTGTTTGATAAGGAAATATGTTGACATATGTATACATGTGGGTCATATAAGTCATTTCAATCGAACCTTAATCTCATCATGATACTGAAAAAGTAAGTGTGTCAATTCGAGCTAATTGGTATGTTATCATATCATCACTCAATCTAACATAAGTCAAATGTCTATTCAAAACTTGCAAAACATGTTCAGATAATGTGTGGTATGATCTCACTACGATATTTTGATTCATTGCATTGCATATGTTTTTACTTTAATGTGTGTGCTTTTGCGTGCAGGCATATGGAGTCTTTATTGACACATCGACATCCTTTTTAAACTTAAAAATTCAAAAATTTCAAGTTTAGGGGGAGAATAATTGAAGAAGAAAAATATTTACAAAAAGCCAAAAAAAAAAATATTTGAAATAAGTGTGTTGAATGTAAGGATCATGTGGTCAATGAAAGCAAATGTATTGGATGTGTTAAAAACAAACCTAAGGTCTTGTGATTTATTTTTTATCCAAGAAAATTGCTTCGGGATGTAGAAATATTGGTTGTGGAAAAACATTTTTGTGAGAAAAATCAAAGAAAAATGGAAAAGGAAAATTAATGTGAATTAATTTGATGAATTTATTGCCCTAACTTCTATTTTTGATTATTTAATTTGACAAACCCTAATAAGGATGTCTAGTCTAATTAATATGTCGAGAATTTTTGCAGGTGCAATAAATACAGTTGAAAAGTCAACAGACAAAAGTGAGAAAAACTCGTTAAGTGTTGAAGCCGGGTGAAGGCATAACTTACTGTTCAGCCGGGTGACTGAATGAAAAGTAGCCGGGTGAAAGAAGGAAATGATGCCGGGTGACAAAAGTTGTAAAGTTACTATGCAGTCGGGTGATGAAGTGATTGACACTATGCAGCCGGGTAATAGAATGAAGGTTCTATACAGCCGTGTAAGTGAATACACTGTGCAGCCGGGTAAGTATGGCAACTGCACAGCCGGGTGATGATAGAAATTGTCACTATGCAGCCGGGTAATGAACATGAAGTCACTCTGCAGCCGGGTGATGAAAAGAAGTCTACTGTTCAGCCGGGTAATGGGTAAAACCAAAACAAAGGTGTAGTCGTTCCTAACTCTATGACACGTCTATATCTTGACCCGTCCCAACAGTACTTGACCTGTCTAAGTGTTTCTACATGCTAAATGTTGACCCGTCCCAAAGTTGTGACCCGTCCCAAAGTTGTGACCCGTCCCAAAGTTGTGATCCGTTCCAACAGTACTTGACGCGTCTCAACAGTACATGACCCGTCCAAAGGTTTTATGGGCCTAATTGTTTACCCGTCCAATATGTTGACCTGTCTCATTGTGTTTGACCTAATTCTTGAGCCGGCTCATCAACATATAAATACCCGCCTTTTCTCAAACACTTATCACTTTTCACAAATCACTCTCAAGCAAATCCCCTATACTACAATCGAACCATTTCATATTCAATCCGTCATTCTGTAACAAGTTTTATTGATTGAATAAGGTATATTTTACATGATTCGACCTTGTTAAACCCACTGATTTCTCTTAAAAACGAAATGTTGATGATGAACAGTAATTGGGCTTTGAATCGACACTTTGATTATGTGTGTTAAAACTTAAATCGAGTGTGGTAATAGGTGTAATAACTGTTAATCACTAATATTCATCCATTAATTTACACCAAATCACCTGAAATCGACTGAATCAAATGAAAAAGTTCAAATTTTGTCGAACCGCCATTGATGAACCATTGAACTGTTCATGTTTTTTATGGTAAATGATGAATCATCTGCCATTGATTGACTAACTGATGTTAAATATGGACTGAAACATGTTATACAACTTCATTTTGCAAATAACAAAGTGTAGTTAAGAATTTAAGCAGTTAAGTGTGTAAAAATTTACATGATCATTGACACACAAAAGTTTTTACTAAACAAGCTGATTCTATCAAATTGTTGATTAACTTAGTTGTTTGATGCTTATGTGATAAGTTACATTGTTTCTTATGCTTAATTCTTGTGCAAATGGTGTTTTGTTGAATGAAAATGTCTAACACATATGTCTTGGTTCTTGTCAAACAGATGAATGATCTAAAGTTTGAGCCTAAGCATAATCTTGGGGCTGTCTTGGATGAATCTATACCTGAAGCAGAAGGGTATAGAGATATGATTAGATTTTTTGAGAAGGAAAAAGTATGTGTATGCAATGTGTGCCAAACCCATTGTATATGCTAGGCTGATTAAGAGTTTTTGGAAGACAGCAGAGGTTATTACTGATGAGGCTGGTGTATCAGTGGTTAGAGGAAACATTACCAGACAGTTACAGTTAACTGTGTCTGAAGAGTCCATCCGGACTGCATTAAGGTTAGATGAAGAAGAAGTTGGTGCTCCGGATGAATACACAACTGCTGAATGTCAGGCATGCTTCATAAATATGGGACATCATCCTGTATTTCCCAAGCAGCAGTTTGTGAGAGCCAGATTGGGAAAGCAATGGAAATTGCTATGCTATGTTATTCAACAGTGCATGTCAAGAAGAAGTGCTGGTTTTGACAACTTTCCATCGGATATTGCATCCCCAATAGTTGCAATAGCGATGAATAGACCATTCAATATGTCAAAATGGATTATGAAGGGATTTATATTCAATCTGGTGAAAGGAAAAAGATTCAAGTTTCTAATGTATCCAAGATTTCTGCAATTGTTGATCAACATTGCACATCCTGTGATAAGAGAAGAAGGATTTGATGGTGGAATCTTGTATACTGAAGACATGAATGCTCTATCTTACCGAAAGATGAGTATTGGGAATGTAGAAAATGTCCAGATGTTTGACTATATGCGAGATATAGCAAACAATGAAGAAGATATTGGAGAAGTTTATCATCATATCTCTCAAGGTGAAGTAGTAAACCCGTTAGACCTTGTGGATGAGATTCCAGACAACCTACTTGATGATGACGAGTATTTGGATAGATATCCGGAAGGTGATGAAGATAATGATGATGAAGGAAATGATAGTGATGAAGAAGCGTCTGAAGATGATGATGATGATGATGATGATGATCAGAATGATGATGGTAATGAAGATGATAATGTTGTTGCAAGTGATAGAGAATCTAAAACTAAGACAGAGTCTGTTGAAGTTGAAAAAGAAGCAGAGGCTGTTATGTTTGAAGCTCCTAGGGACATCACAGTCCATTATTCTAGATCACGACGATCTAAGACTGTGGTTGAGCCTATGATTGTAGAGGAGCCGAGTGTGTTTGAAGAAGAAAGTGTGCCTGAACATATTGATGTTGTTCAGATTGCACAAGAAGTGATGGCTGAGGTGGAGACTGTGGCACATGCAGTTGATGATACTGATGCTGGTTTTATTCATTCTGAACCAGTAGATTTTCCCACAACATCATCTCCTGCAACTCCACAAATTGAACAACCAATGGAGTCTTCACCAAAAGTTGTGTCAATTGATGTGGTAGTGGAAAAAGATAAAGAGATTGAACGTTTGAGGAAGTTGGTAGAGGAGTTGAAGAGTGAAAATGAGTTATTAAAGGCTTCAAATGAACGTAAAAACGTGAGACTGAATGAGTTTAGAGAAACGAGTGTGAAGAATGTGAAGGGTTTCCAAGAGCTTGATGATGAGTATGAGAAACTCAAAGATGATTACAAAGAGCTTTATGCTGAATGTAATACTTTGAATGCTGAGAAAGAGATGTTGGAGAAATGGTTAGAAGAAGCTGAACCAAAAAGATCAGGACCTCCATGGTAAGTTCGGGAAGAAAGGAATATACTTTAAGTGAAATGGAACCGTTATAATTTATATGGTAACTTCGGTTATGTATAAAAATTTTATGTGGTTCAAATGTAAATAATCACAAACTTGAGACTTTTAGGAAGACTTAACTTGGATTTTGCTCTACCAAGCAGGTACAGGAGTTTGAATATATATTAAGATGTACAGAATGTGGATAATGTTTTTGAATTAAATATGGGTTCTTTAAAGAGGAAAATAATAATAATATTAATAATAAAATAATTTAAATCCAATATGTGTTTTACAATAATGGAGATGCAGATTGGGTGTATTAGTTAACGTTTACAAGAGTCCTGGATCGAGACAAGTCATCCAACTAGATCGAACCATAAACATACCACATGTGTGGTTCGCTAGTGCATCGTTAACAATTGGAACATCATGAGTCGAAATAAATTCTGTGAGTAACATGTTATCAGAAACATCCTGAAGTTCTGTTTATCTTTGAAGAATTTAGAAAAGAAATTGAGAATAGGTTACGATTGGGTGAAGTACTTCTAGGATAGCTTGATATGTTACGAGGTATTTACATGTATGTTTAAGCGATACATATTTAATTCACAAGAAGTGATTTTGAATAGGAAATACTACGCGGTTGGTGTAGCATATCAATAAGAGTTTTATTATTATTATTATTATTATTATTATTATTATTATTATTATTATTATTATTATTATTATTATTATTATTTACTTATTTATTTATTTTTGTGTAAGTTGTCAGCTTTATGAGACTCCTCCATGGAATCCTAAGAATCATGGGGTTTGTTTTACAATCATTCGCAGAAACAATGAGGTTAAGATATTACTGGGGTGCTAGAAACTTATAGTCCAAAGGTCGGAATTTATAACTTTGTGAGTTTAGTAGGGTAAGTGTTTCAATTGGACGATTTGGATTGTTTATATGCAGAATGAATCATCATCATTTGAGGTCACATATAGTAGCAGTGGAACATTATCAAGTTTTTCAACACAGATCATTGTTCTTATTTGTGTATCTTCACGGGAAGATTTGAGTTATTTGTTACTCAGTTGTATAAAATAAACTGTATTCGGTTTAAAGATAAATTCCTGATATGCCATCGAAGGTTGTATTGTAATTGTCCACCATCCATAGGTGGATTTTATGAGTTTAGTCAAGGATAGACTTGATGTTGGTGCGTTATTTGGAGATGCATGTTTGTTTCCAATGAATTTGTATTGATTGGTTCTTCACTTTTGTGCTTCTTTTTGGGTATCACCCACATAGCAGACTTTGCCAGAATCATCGTGTACCTGTAAATTCACCATTACATTGCACACCCGTAATCATCAATTTACCTTACACGATCACCCAAGTTTGTCTCCCATCGTGTACATTAGTCTTATGTTTTATTATGTTCCTTGCTATACAATCATCCGTACGGTATTGCTAACTCAAGTCAAGTATTGAATGTGTATAATTGTATGATAAACCTATAAGTAGGACAACTATACTACATGTGTAAGACACTAACGGATTATTAGTGTGGCGTATCTATGAGTCGCATGTATCGGGTATAGTGTAAGTTCATACTAAGTGTAAGACTACCAGTCTAAACACAATACAATGAGCATGAGTAATGTTTATATCAAATCAAGTAAATAGCACGTAGTGGATCATATACTAAGAAACATGTTACAACATATAATATGTCTCATATTAAGTAACATGTTATAGCACACGAAGGTATCATGTAATAAGTGACGTGTAATAGCACATAACAGGTCGCATAACTACAAGTCAATACCTCTCTATGCACAAGTTTCTAGACAAAAATCCATTACTGTTGTTCATGTGCCTCTATACCTTAGGCATCGGTATTTGCCGGTTGGTTGCCATAGTAAGGTAAATGATTCAAAAGTGTGTTGATTAGGCTCCTACGACACGAGTTTGCCATAATGTTGCAAGTTTCAAGTTATAACGAAATGTAAACATTTCCCAACCAAGGCCCCTAATTTTTTTTTGCCTAAACAGCAGGATAACTTTTGAACGAAGTCATTGTCAAATATTTCTCATGCATACTTCAGTGAACAATTCAAAAGCTAGCAGATACACACCTAGTTCAAGCTTCACTAGCAGTGCAAGTCACAAAAAAAAATTTGCCCTAAAGTGTCACATAATACACGCTGGTCACTTCATATAATGCTAGTGTAGGCGTGTGTATGTGTAAATAACATGTATATTGGTCACAAATGAATTCACATCAGTGCAACTAATGCAGTGTACAGTTATAGTGTAGTATGCAATGCAATGCAAACCTAGTTCGCTATAACCAATGGCTCTGATACCAATCTATCACACCCCCAAAATCCACTAACGGAGTTTTACCGTTAAGTGTGTGACAAACCAGGATTTCAGTCATTAGTTACACCAAACGACACTATATGAATTTAAAATATACGTGTCACATTAAATTAGAAAATTTAATACAGAGTTAACGTTTAAAAGTTTACGGAAGCGTAATCGAAATGTAATCTCAAAGTATTAAATGGAACTAAATGCGCAAACACGCGACAAAAGTAAATGCACAGATTAAATATTTGTACACAATCAAAATAGTCATTTAAACTCAAAACATGGTTTGTAATGCAAGAAAATGTTTAAGTGCAATGTTGTGACTCCATGCCATGTCCTAAGTGCGCTGAACCTCAATGACCTGTAAAAGTGAAAGGCTAACAAGTGTCAACATGACGGTTGGTGAGTTCACAAAGTAAGTATGAAATCAACTATGTTCAATTGCAAGCAGAAATATAAATTAAGCATGTCATTGTAGGTAGCTAGTCTCCAGCACATGTCCTTAGAGGCGTATGTATCTGACTGAAGCTGACGTATGTACACATTAAGTGCAGTTTGCATGTTCGTACATCCCATCAGGATGCACATGTATGTATGTTAGGTCATTCTACACCCGTTCAACAGGTCTGATAAAGGATAAATTATACATAAATCCCTAGTTGTGTTTGATTACGTTTTGTGTCGTTTCAGTTACGTTTTTATATCATTTTCAACACAACTGATGTTTTTATGTTTCGTAGGTCCCATGTTGATAAAGAAATGGAAAGAGCACGGAAAATCGAATCCGTAGGCAAAAACGGGGCGCGAAACGGAGTTACGAGCGAGCCGGTACGTGAAAACGAAGAAAGTTTGGGCTTTTCTAGGCCCGGTTCGCTATATAAACACTCATTATGAAACCCTAGCCTCCAAGAAACCCTAGGGGACGAATTGGAGTGGGAAAATAGCAGCTCGGAGGTGTGTTTGGAGGTTACAAAGGCGAAACAACGTGTCAGAAGCTCGTGGGATTGAAGATTGCATCTTGGATCACTCGGGTTACTTCGTTCTTTCGTTTTTATTTGTTTTTATCATGTTTAATACTTTTGAATTTGCATTCCTTGGTATGATTATGATTGGCTAAACCTTTTTAGAATCACCTAGGCTTATTAATGATTCGTTAACGTTGTTTTGAACTTGTGTTGGATTAACTTTTGGTTTATGGTTTATGTTTAATTAAAAGTTTGAATCTTTTTAATTGTTTGATGCATAATATATGTTTGTGTTGATGAAATTGGTATTTTTAATCCATGTGTTCTTGGTGATTGTCTATGTCACGTAATAGGGCTCGTTTAGTCATTAGCTTGCGTTGTGATTATTATGGTCGATTTGCAATAAAACTATAGGATTAATTATATTAGTGAAATCGATAATAACGTGTAGCTAACCTAGATATCCATGAGTTGATAGGCTATTAATAAGTCTCGGTTGCTTGATTTGCTAGGTTTAGGTTTTTTGTGAAAATTCCGGCTTAGTATTAATTACCAATCTTGCTTGTTAAATCGAATGATTTGGTTCGAATGACTTTAAGGATTATATCGTGAGATAGATATTTAGCGTGGGTCAATTAAGCATAATATGATTAGGTAACTGTGAGGAAACTTAATCCCATAACCGGTGTGCTAATAACTTGATAGTAACCCTTTAGGTTTCTTCTCGAAAAGGGTCTAGGGTCTTAATTAGGGTTGCCTTTAAGTGAATACATTTAAATCCCGGTTCCATAACCATTAGTCCAACGTGAGCGATAATTGAAGTTAACGATGATTCTAGCCTAGGTGGTTTGTCTCCATTCTTCTGTTTTACATCCGTCTTTAATCTCGTCAGTTTCTATTATTGGTAAGTTACTATTTTTAGAAAGTTTCCCTTTTTAGTAAGTTTCTATTTTTAGCAGTAAACCCCCTTTCCAAATAATCTTTCTAATTAAACTTCGTGTCATGTCATTTGAGTCTTAGTTAGTTAATTTAGCGTAGTATATAGAGTCTGTGGGTCGACACCCGGACTTACGTTTCACTATATTACATTCGACCGGTCCACTGCCTGTTGTGTGTGATTTAGTAGTTCGTCTAGGTTTTTATAAATTTAAAACTAGGTGTTTTTAGGTGTTTATTTTATATATATTGCACGCATCAAGTTTTTGGCGCCGTTGCCGGGGACTCTTGGTAATTGCGTTATTTAACTTTGTTGAGTCTTAACTGCTATTCACGTGCTTTTTGTTAGTTTTTTGAGTCGTAGTAGTCTTAAAGTTTTTTTTTATTTCGTTTTTTTTATTTTGTGTCGTTTTTGTTTATTTCATTTTGTTATTTCTATATCTACCCTAGTTAGAGAGATGACGTACATTCAAGTTGTTGAACAATATGTAGAAACTCTAACTAGGATACCCATTGGACCTAATCGACCACGGTATGGGAAAAATTATATGTTGCTTCCCGAACCTCCTGTTAGGGATGCGGTGTTGATGTTTGACCATTCGGGGTATTTAACAGGTTATCAAAGCTCCACTGGAGTTTTGATAGAACATAAGGATTCTAACCGCCTAGTTTTTGATTTAGAAGGGATATTCATAGGATATGAGAATGAACGAGGCAAGTTTTTCAATCTGAATTCAGAGCCGGAGACACCAGAGGTAACTAAAGAGCCAGAAATCATTGAGAGGTATGTGGTCAAAGGTAATGAGGATTTACCACCTGCCGGTATCTATGATTTTTCCGTCCAAGATGATTCTTCTAGCGATGATGAAGATGAATGGGACTTTAGTTGTGAAGATTTGCATCATGATCCTGAACCAGGTAAGTGTCCTGAACTTCAATCTGATCATTCTGATTTTGATATTCCTGCATCAGTTGACTTAATTGAGGATGAACTCGAGTCATCGGGTTCATTTAATTTTTCATGTTTGTTTGTTGAGAATGATGGTGTGCCGGAATTAGAAGTTAAATCTGAGCAGGAGGGAGATGTGAAGGAGGTACCAGTTCCATCCTGGGAGGATGAGTTTGCTGATGAATTGGTAGATCTGTCTTTTTGTGATGAGGAAGTGGAATTTGACCCACTTGGCGATTTGAAGATTCTCGAAGACTTAGTATACAATCAAACGCCAAGTGTGGGGATGAGTCAAGAATCGAGTGAGCATGAGGAAGAGGTACATGATGAAGATTCCTCAACACCTCGGTTTAAATCAAGGAAAGAACCGAGGGAGCGCACACTTTTTGTGACACCCCGCCCGGTGGCGGAAAACACCGGACGCGTCAAGTGGATCGGATATCAAAGTACAAAGCACATGGCACACTAAATGCATATTTTAGTATTAATTAAGTAATAATGTCGTGACAAAATAAGGCAAACGAACAGTCTTAAAATCGTAACAGAAACCGTCAAATAAATATTGTTTATTGTCTTTTTATTCTAGGTCCGAAGCATCCTACGTGTCTTGAACCAAAACCGAATTAAGCTTCACCTGAAAAACGTGTAAAATAAGTTAGCTAAAGAATTAGCTAGTGAGTAAAACACAATTAATAGTACATAGTATAAAATCCGAGATCATTATAGATTGTGTTTCGCAATCTCATGTGCATAGCAATTTCATCATATATATCTCAACCGTGACCATAGAATCACATAGAAACAAGAATCATAGACCCCGCAGGGTTACCTTTAGCAACAGGACATGAGGAACCAACTCATGTTACATTTATTGATAACCATCGTTTAACCGTCATTTAACCGTCTCGGTATGCAAGTTATCAAAAATGTTTAAGCATCTAAGGGACATAGCAACGTAGCAACAAGCATCACATGTAGTAACTAGTAACATAGAATCAACCAAAGAATCGCCGGGTTAAATCACCTATCAGGCCATTAATGTAGGTGGGCTTGTCAAGCCATTAGCGCTAACATTGTCCGGTGGAAATTACAAGATAATATAACTAATATTGACTATCACACAATTTTGCTACATGCGGCCAAACATGATTAACACATCTAATGATCTCATTTTCGAAAATAGAAACATCAAAAGAAACCGTTGTATTATAGGAACACGCATTTCAGCCCCAAAAACGTAAACACTAAAAAGGGGAGTGAGTTTACTCACCTTGAAAAGTAGTTACAATCGAACCGTTAGAAACGCAGCTAAAAAGCACCGAGGGTTGCCCAAACATTAGTACCACCTAATTTATTGGGAAAACCCTAACTTAGAAACGAAACAATAGTAACAAGAATCAAAAGTCCGAATTCTAGGGTTTCGTATTTGGGATTTAGGGTTTCAAAATATAATTTGGGCATTTAGGGTTTTAAGTACCAATTGAAAATTAGGGTTTCAAAATATAATTCAGGAATTTAGGTATGTAATTGTATTTTTGTATTATATACATTTTATACAAATCCATTTTTAGCTTTCTATAAAATGGTGGTATATGTATATTAGACTTATGTTTATAAGCTAATAAAATAGTTTCATCTTAAATATATTATTAGGTTATTAGAAAAGTATAATTAAATTATTTAAAAGTGAAAAATATGAAGATTAAAGAAATGGGGCGAGTGGGGTTCGAACCCGTGACCCTGGGTACAAACTAACAATAACCAACCGCTAGACCAGAAAGCCTTTTTGTTAATAAATCTCGTTTTTAATTGTTTTAACCAATACAATTCACCAACCCCCATTATCAAAACAAGCCCTAGAAACAAGATTATCCAAATTGATAGTATTGATGAAAGATATGATCAATTAACCATGGGGCTTTTGTTCATAATAGGATTTCGAGTAGAACGAATGTAAGATTTACCTTAAAATGCCGAACCGATACAGTTTAGATTGATACGGAAGAAGACGCAACTGGGGAAAACCAATCTGACTCATTGATAAGATGAAACTGATGTAGCGTAGAGCTTCCCGGACAAAGGAGATTGAAAACCCTCGAAAATAATTGCAGAAATGATGGTCGAAAGTGGGCTACGGGTCGCGAGTTGTTCTCCAACAGTTTAGGTTTGGTTGATGATATTTAGTAATTGAATTTACAATTGAATGGTTGTATTATAATTTAATTCGTTTCAGGAACGTTTTGGATTCATCAATCTATTGAATTTAGCTTTATTACAATGAATTGAATGTGTGGCTCAATTGAAACGTATCTTGCAAACTCACAAATATTGTATTAATGAACTGTATGCTTTAGGGAATGCATGAGGGTTTGAAACTAGAAGGCTCGCTATTTAGTTTACAGGAACTAGACTTAAGAGCTCAAATTTAGTGCTTTTGGAGCCATCGGAGTTCAGACGGCGCCGGCGAGGTCCATGCCGGAAAAACGGGATTAGGGACGGGGGTTGGGTTTTGTTTTACAATTTACTAGTTTAGCCCTTTAAGTTTGATATTTATTAAATGAGAAATATAACTTTAATACAAGTTTAGAAATTGATAGATTTAGCTCAAAGTTAAGTATATAAGTATTTTAACTAACTAACTTAACTAAATTGAAACGTAATCATTATATACGTGACATTTTTATAGTTTTAGTTCGTTTAAGCCTTTACGAGATTATTTCGAGACTTAGGAGCGTTTTTGTTTAACGTTTTCAATAATTTTCTTTTACAAGCTATATATATTTATTTATATATATATTTTGAGGTTTATTGTCGCAAATAATAATTATTTGATATGCGTGAATGTTTTGCGACATAAATATAATTATTTAATTGAGACGGGAATAACGTAGAATCCAATGCGTTTATTCATAATATTAATAATAAACGTTACATTTTGAAGAAAACCAAATACGATTACAAATAAAAGGATAACAACTTCGGGTTCGAGTCGGGCATTCGGGTTCGGGTTTGGGGCAGATGTCACAGTCTCCCCTCCTTATAGAAATTTCGCCCCGAAATTTGCTCAAACCGAAGTAGAAGAAGATGAAGCAAAAAGGTGCGGATACTTATCCTTCATTTGGTCTTAATTTCATTTTCACATTTGAGTTTCAACGATTATTATTGATTAGTATTTGATTACGTTTGAGTTGTTTGACTTCACGGTTCATAATTCAATAAATTGCATTGATTCATTATCGATATGCACAATGAGATTTTTATCGGATAAGTACTTGTTCAGATTAGAAACATGAAACACAGGATGAACACTACTCACTTCCGTAGAGAGTTTCATCTCGCAAGAAAACTCTTGAGAATTCGATCAATGGAAAGATTTTGATTGAGACACGATTTTGAAATAACGAGATTAAGAAGTTTTAATTCGCTTTGTCTTATTGAGGATTGTTTATTTAACTCTTTTCACTTATAAGAGTTCGGTTGAACTATTTGTATGTAGATTCGAATAAATTTTATTTACTACTCAATATAGGAATAGAATAGGATACCAACTTGCAAATGAAATATTTCAAGTATATGGATTTAGAATTATTTAAATGATCATCAAGAGTAGTCGTGATTTATAGAATGTTTAAAACGAATTAAGTAACCTTACACATAATTAAGTGGCTTATATGCAATTAGTAAAATGAGTAAACAAGTCAAGTGAAAATAAGATGATTAAATATGGCCCAACTACACAAGACAAAACTCACTATGGTTCCCATGCACCAACTTTCATAATTCCGTGTGCACCCGTAATTACTTCAGTTTTTGCATGGACTCCACAGTTTATTCGATCACGTGCTAGTCAGAAGTACACAACAATTTTTGGTTAAAATGATGATACGTATAGGTATTGTTATTATACTTGAAAGAAATAGTACTTGGGAAAATCATATTAAGATGATATATAGATTGATGATTCAGAAGAAACTAACGTCCTTTAGGTAGACATTGCTCATATAAATAACTTTGTTCACGATATAGATAGTTAAATTCGAGTACTAGGATAGTAACACTTAAGTTTGTGAATCGACTCTATGTGTGTAATATGTAATTATCTAGGTTTTCTGATATTGACTAGTTCATAGGAATTAAGTGATGGTGTATATGTAATAATATAGTTTATTGGGATCTTTAGAAAAATTTGTTTCAAGAAAATTTGGTAATGCGGATAATCCAATTTATAGTTCGAATGAATAAATCACTTAGTTCCAATTGGATTTAACTTTTAAGGTGTTTGTATTTATATGTCGATAGCTTTAGGTAAACCAGATGTAGGGGGTAAATAAGTTTATAAGAGGTGATGCTGTTTTTCTATAACGTAGTTTTAAAAGCTAACTAAAAAGTTGAAAGTTTTTATCTTTACCATAGATAAAATGATTGAATTGAAAATAAATGGCACAATTTAAGTTATAAGTACTTAGTATTGGAAAAACAGAAAACATGGTGTTTGTTGCAAGTCTTTGTGTCATATTTGAGAAAACGGGAAAATGTTTTTATAAATATTTGACCGACGTTAGAATGACCAATCACTTTTTAAAGAAATCATTTATCACGAAATTTATACGTATATATATATCTATTTTTTTTTCTTACAAGATATTAAGACCAAAAGGTTATTAAAATTTCTCTCTTTTTTAAAAAAAATATATATATATATATGTATATATATTTTTGTTTGGGAAAATAAGAAAATTATTTTAATAGAATCGAATACCGTTAGTTTTACAAAGTCCATTGATTACACGTTGTGTTAAGGTAACGAGTTTATAAATGAAACACATTGGGTTTGGATTAGTTCATGAAGACTAGTAGCGTAGAATTTCGTTGGTGGTCATATGCATATGATTGAAAACATTTAGTTGAATGAGTTCGAGAATAGTTGTGTAGTGAGTTCTCGTTAGGTTTGGATAACGAATTCATGGACAGTATCGTGTAGTTGATTAACGAGTGCTTGTTTTGATGGTTAGTTCATAATTTGATAGTAGATTTATAGTTGTAATGATGAATTAGAAATTGGATTAGAATCTTATAGTTAAATGAGTAGTTTTGAAACTTTTGACTATAGCAGTCAAGTTGAAATATTTTGAGGGTAGACGTTCGATTCAAATACATTAGCTTATAAGAATAGCAAAATCCGTTAACTTTTATTTCGTTATGGAATTAGCCTTGACTATAATTTAGAAGTCATAACGAACCTTTGATTGGAGAGTCGATAATTGATTTAGGATTAGAAGTACGACTTATATTCGGTAATCGATATATGCATTATATGCGTGATCTGAAGTTTTGGATAATTCGATTTAGATATGTCTTAGTTTTGATTTGAAATTGAAATGTTTGGTTTACAACGGCGTAATTGTGTTATCTGCATAAGCTAGCGGGTATGTCGCATAAGTATTATTGTAGGTTAGAAACAAACGGAATGATGAAACGTAGAATAGCACGGTTTTGTAGCAACATCTTTGACCAATAGAAACATCTGGTGTAATAATAGCACCTCGTTCCACTTAGAATATCATAGAATCTTTTGAAACATACCATAGAAAATCACGTAGAAACTTTAGAAACTTTAGAAATTTCGATTAAATGAAATAGTGATAGTACTTAGAACATCATAGAATCCTTTGAACATTTCATAGAAATCACTTAGAAACTTTAGAAGCATTAGTAAATGAAGTTGGAATATTATTTAAGTCAATATAAAAATTCATAGAAATAATTATAAATCGTAGGAATGAAAATCATAGAATCATTAAGAAAATGAAATTTCAATGGCTTAGGAGTGTGTCTTGGTTTTGGACACTAATGACTTATCAAAGTGTTAAGTTCGTTTTCAACGTATTCGAGAAAGCGTGCTTTAGCCTATAGGTTCACACTCATCTCGTACATCCCCAGGTAAGCATACAGGTCTCTTAAAGAGATTTATACGAAATGCTTTGCCTTAGACAGGATGTCCGTGATACAGGTGTTCCCCCTTCCGGATTGCACACGTTCCCACGTTTTCAAACTTACTTAAGACGATGACGAGATTTCACAAAGAGAAGATCCCAATCATGCAGACGAGTCTCTTGTAGCTCCTTCGCGAAATCGAGTAAGAAATGAGATTAAGAAAAGCATAGAAAGGTTCGTAGAAGGAAAACAAATAAGTTCAAAAGAATTCTTAAGTACATCTATTGCACTAAGGACTCTTAGGTTATAGTCTAGGACGATGTGTTTCTAATACCCTATCCTAGTTCCCTATAACCATGGCTCTGATACCAAACTGTGACACCCCGCCCGGTGGCGGAAAACACCGGACGCGTCAAGTGGATCGGATATCAAAGTACAAAGCACATGGCACACTAAATGCATATTTTAGTATTAATTAAGTAATAATGTCGTGACAAAATAAGGCAAACGAACAGTCTTAAAATCGTAACAGAAACCGTCAAATAAATATTGTTTATTGTCTTTTTATTCTAGGTCCGAAGCATCCTACGTGTCTTGAACCAAAACCGAATTAAGCTTCACCTGAAAAACGTGTAAAATAAGTTAGCTAAAGAATTAGCTAGTGAGTAAAACACAATTAATAGTACATAGTATAAAATCCGAGATCATTATAGATTGTGTTTCGCAATCTCATGTGCATAGCAATTTCATCATATATATCTCAACCGTGACCATAGAATCACATAGAAACAAGAATCATAGACCCCGCAGGGTTACCTTTAGCAACAGGACATGAGGAACCAACTCATGTTACATTTATTGATAACCATCGTTTAACCGTCATTTAACCGTCTCGGTATGCAAGTTATCAAAAATGTTTAAGCATCTAAGGGACATAGCAACGTAGCAACAAGCATCACATGTAGTAACTAGTAACATAGAATCAACCAAAGAATCGCCGGGTTAAATCACCTATCAGGCCATTAATGTAGGTGGGCTTGTCAAGCCATTAGCGCTAACATTGTCCGGTGGAAATTACAAGATAATATAACTAATATTGACTATCACACAATTTTGCTACATGCGGCCAAACATGATTAACACATCTAATGATCTCATTTTCGAAAATAGAAACATCAAAAGAAACCGTTGTATTATAGGAACACGCATTTCAGCCCCAAAAACGTAAACACTAAAAAGGGGAGTGAGTTTACTCACCTTGAAAAGTAGTTACAATCGAACCGTTAGAAACGCAGCTAAAAAGCACCGAGGGTTGCCCAAACATTAGTACCACCTAATTTATTGGGAAAACCCTAACTTAGAAACGAAACAATAGTAACAAGAATCAAAAGTCCGAATTCTAGGGTTTCGTATTTGGGATTTAGGGTTTCAAAATATAATTTGGGCATTTAGGGTTTTAAGTACCAATTGAAAATTAGGGTTTCAAAATATAATTCAGGAATTTAGGTATGTAATTGTATTTTTGTATTATATACATTTTATACAAATCCATTTTTAGCTTTCTATAAAATGGTGGTATATGTATATTAGACTTATGTTTATAAGCTAATAAAATAGTTTCATCTTAAATATATTATTAGGTTATTAGAAAAGTATAATTAAATTATTTAAAAGTGAAAAATATGAAGATTAAAGAAATGGGGCGAGTGGGGTTCGAACCCGTGACCCTGGGTACAAACTAACAATAACCAACCGCTAGACCAGAAAGCCTTTTTGTTAATAAATCTCGTTTTTAATTGTTTTAACCAATACAATTCACCAACCCCCATTATCAAAACAAGCCCTAGAAACAAGATTATCCAAATTGATAGTATTGATGAAAGATATGATCAATTAACCATGGGGCTTTTGTTCATAATAGGATTTCGAGTAGAACGAATGTAAGATTTACCTTAAAATGCCGAACCGATACAGTTTAGATTGATACGGAAGAAGACGCAACTGGGGAAAACCAATCTGACTCATTGATAAGATGAAACTGATGTAGCGTAGAGCTTCCCGGACAAAGGAGATTGAAAACCCTCGAAAATAATTGCAGAAATGATGGTCGAAAGTGGGCTACGGGTCGCGAGTTGTTCTCCAACAGTTTAGGTTTGGTTGATGATATTTAGTAATTGAATTTACAATTGAATGGTTGTATTATAATTTAATTCGTTTCAGGAACGTTTTGGATTCATCAATCTATTGAATTTAGCTTTATTACAATGAATTGAATGTGTGGCTCAATTGAAACGTATCTTGCAAACTCACAAATATTGTATTAATGAACTGTATGCTTTAGGGAATGCATGAGGGTTTGAAACTAGAAGGCTCGCTATTTAGTTTACAGGAACTAGACTTAAGAGCTCAAATTTAGTGCTTTTGGAGCCATCGGAGTTCAGACGGCGCCGGCGAGGTCCATGCCGGAAAAACGGGATTAGGGACGGGGGTTGGGTTTTGTTTTACAATTTACTAGTTTAGCCCTTTAAGTTTGATATTTATTAAATGAG
Source organism: Tagetes erecta (assembly GCA_030867185.1). NCBI lineage: Eukaryota > Viridiplantae > Streptophyta > Magnoliopsida > Asterales > Asteraceae > Tagetes > Tagetes erecta. Next base: position 17,147,459 of record CM061497.1, on the reverse strand, counting down.
AAATATAACTTTAATACAAGTTTAGAAATTGATAGATTTAGCTCAAAGTTAAGTATATAAGTATTTTAACTAACTAACTTAACTAAATTGAAACGTAATCATTATATACGTGACATTTTTATAGTTTTAGTTCGTTTAAGCCTTTACGAGATTATTTCGAGACTTAGGAGCGTTTTTGTTTAACGTTTTCAATAATTTTCTTTTACAAGCTATATATATTTATTTATATATATATTTTGAGGTTTATTGTCGCAAATAATAATTATTTGATATGCGTGAATGTTTTGCGACATAAATATAATTATTTAATTGAGACGGGAATAACGTAGAATCCAATGCGTTTATTCATAATATTAATAATAAACGTTACATTTTGAAGAAAACCAAATACGATTACAAATAAAAGGATAACAACTTCGGGTTCGAGTCGGGCATTCGGGTTCGGGTTTGGGGCAGATGTCACACTTTTGCAGATCGGAAGATGGTTTATATGGAAGAAGAAGCCGTTGAAGATTAAGCATGACCAGTCTTCACGATACATGACATGCATCCGGTTCATGCCAGGTAAGTACAAATGCTGGTGGTCTGACCCGTTTAGAGTTTTTAAATTGATTATCAAAACAGTTTTCAATTTCACTATTAATTTTATAAGTATTTGTGTGAAGCGGATGGAATTGAACGGGTTAGATAGGGTTCAGATCAAAGAGAAACCTCCTGATTAAATTCAAGTATGGGGAGGTTTCTTGTGAGTTTTATAGAGTTTGTAGAATTTCATTTTTATTTTTATGTTTATTTTTGTCGAGTCAGTGTTACGCTCGGGTATTTTGTGTTTTTTTTGCAGGTTTAAATCATTCTCACCCGTACTCAATCTCCATTCGGGTGAGTTTGTATGTGTGAAGACGAAGGAAGATCTCGAGAGTGTCGGTGTGAAGCTCGATCACGACCGAAATGCTATACGATCGGAGCTGAAGACTGGAATGAAGACTAGGAGCATACGCGTTCTGCATATTTCCAGCTAAGTCTTTTCCAATTCACCTATCTATCTTTTATTTTTTGCATTTTTACTTTTATTTTTTAGATATTTTCTATCTCTACATTGAGGACAATGTAGAACTTAAGTGTGGGGATGAGAAATAGTCAATTTTGAGTCTTAGAGTTTGTTTTGTTTATTTTGAGTCTTATAGAGTCTTAAAAATCCAAAAAAATTGAAAAAATCGAAAAATGTCTTTGTTTAAGTTGTGCACTTTTAAATAGAAAATGATAGGAAACTAATTTTGGTTTTCAAATGAGTTATGGTTTTTAAAACAAAGATGAATTTGGATAAACTTTTGGTAACCCAATTAGCTGAGATAGTTTCCCTAAGTGTAATAATAGAAAGTTAATTGTCGTGAGTCTCGTGGGTGTTCATCTTAGGAGGAATAGGAAGGCCTTAACTAAATTAAATTAGGCACCATTTTAGGCTTTAGAACTTAAATAGGTTAAGGGGTAGTGTCATTTTAGGATTTATAACACACTTCTTGTGAAAGAAGTGGCGCATCCGCAAATCAAATGTCCACCGGGTATAGTACTGAAAAGCGCTCAAAGTAGCTGCTAAATAAAAGAGCTCAAAGAGCCAATTCAAAAAAAAAAAAGAAAAAAAATAATATAAGGCAAGTGATCCAAGACCTCATGTGCTCTACCTCCGGGATAGCGACTTGGATACGACACCCCTGGGTGAGGTGATCTTGTTTTATGAAAAAAAAAGAATAAAAAGTCTATACCCACAAAATTCATCCATCAAAATCCACCATAATATGGCACTACTTCTTAGCTTAGTTAAGTTCTTTAGGTTACTTTGGTAGGAAAACCTTTTTGGTTTAACCGGTGCCTAGTCAAGCAACAATAATCGGGCTAACTTATTTTTCCTCTTTGTGAGACCTTGTAGATAAATGATTAAATTAAATTGAAAGTAAACATAAGGGGAAACCTAATTGGCTAGTGTTAGGGTGTTTATGTAAATGCACCACTGTTTATCAGAATTCGGTTCTTGTTTGAGAAACTGTAATGAAAGTTGAAACCTTAATTAGTTGTGATTCTATGTGCATGTTTTTTCAGGGACGAAAAAGGTTAAGTGTGGGGATGTTTGATAAAGGATAAATTATACATAAATCCCTAGTTGTGTTTGATTACGTTTTGTGTCGTTTCGGTTACGTTTTTATATCATTTTCGACACAACTGATGTTTTTATGTTTCGTAGGTCCCATGTTGATAAAGAAATGGAAATAGCACGGAAAATCGAATCCGTAGGCGAAAACGGGGCGCGAAACGGAGTTACGAGCGAGCCGGTACGTGAAAACGAAGAAAGTTTGGGCTTTTCTAAGCCCGGTTCTCAATATAAACACTCCTTATGAAACCCTAGCCTCCAAGAAACCATAGGGGACGAATTGGAGTGGGAAAATAGCAGCTCAGAGGTGTGTTTGGAGGTTACAAAGGCGAAACAACGTGCTAGAAGCTCGTGGGATTGAAGATTGCATCTTGGATCACTCGGGTTACTTCGTTCTTTCGTTTTTATTTGTTTTTATCATGTTTAATACTTTTGAATTTGCATTCCTTGGTATGATTATGATTGGCTAAACCTTTTTAGAATCACCTAGGCTTATTAATGATTCGTTAACGTTGTTTTGAACTTGTGGTGGATTAACTTTTGGTTTATGGTTTATGTTTAATTAAAAGTTTGAATCTTTTTAATTGTTTGATGCATAATATATGTTTGTGTTGATGAAATTGGTATTTTTAATCCACGTGTTCTTGGTGATTGTCTATGTCACGTAATAGGGCTCGTTTAGTCATTAGCTTGCGTTGTGATTATTATGGTCGATTTGCAATAAAACCATAGGATTAATTATATTAGTGAAATCGATAATAACGTGTAGCTAACCTAGATATCCGTGAGGTGATAGGCTATTAATAAGTCTCGGTTGCTTGATTTGCTAGGTTTAGGTTTTTTGTGAAAATTCCGGCTTAGTATTAATTACCAATCTTGCTTGTTAAATCGAATGATTTGGTTCGAATGACTTTAAGGATTATATCGTGAGATAGATATTTAGCGTGGGTCAATTAAGCATAATATGATTAGGTAACTGTGAGGAAACTTAATCCCATAACCGGTGTGCTAATAACTTGATAGTAACCCTTTAGGTTTCTTCTCGAAAAGGGTCTAAGGTCTTAATTAGGGTTGCCTTTAAGTGAATACGTTTAAATCCCGGTTCCATAACCATTAGTCCAACGTGAGCGATAATTGAAGTTAACGATGGTTCTAGCCTAGGTGGTTTGTCTCCATTCTTCTGTTTTACATCCGTCTTTAATCTCGTCAGTTTCTATTATTAGTAAGTTACTATTTTTAGAAAGTTTCCCTTTTTAGTAAGTTTCTATTTTTAGCAGTAAACCCCCCTTCCAAATAATCTTTCTAATTAAACTTCGTGTCATGTCATTTGAGTCTTAGTTAGTTAATTTAGCGTAGTATATAGAGTCTGTGGGTCGACACTCGGACTTACATTTCACTATATTACATTCGACCGGTCCACTGCCGGTTGTGTGTGATTTAGTAGTTCGTCTAGGTTTTTATAAATTTAAAACTAGGTGTTTTTAGGTGTTTATTTATATATATATATTGCACGCATCAAGGTCCTTCTGTCGTGCTAGCGCGACTAGACTACTCAAAATTTCCCCGCTATTTCACAAATACTAACGGTCAACTAGGTATCCATGAGGTCTTCCATGAACAAAAATAAAGTTGCTCTAATCCAGACATGCGACATACAGAATTCGTAAATCCGTAAAAGTAATCATTCGTGTTTTCAGCCCATAAAAGGGTGAAATAGTGAAAAGTACGCTTCAGTGAACTCACTTTTGAAGAGCACGACAATTAATCAGCAAAGATGCAAGAAAAGGACTTAGACTGTCTTACGACCTGCTTAATAATTAATTGCTATTTGAAAACTACGGACTTGCACATATGCATATAAATATATATAGTGTATATTTAAGACTAGCTAGAACTTTGCACAATAATAGCATAACACGCAAGATTACACGTAGGGTACACACAATGATTCATAATTCACCACATTATAAGTTCAAACCGACCCACATCATCAGTAAAAATCAAAACATTTTCCTGAATCTATCATACATGCACATCTGACATATCACTTATGAACATGCTGCTGAATTTGTATACCTACACACACTGTGATTTATGTACTTACATGCATATCTATTGCTACTGCCACTAAAACATACATGTATAATAGCGAATGCATAAGGATCACTTTACTTCCACACATATGTACATAAATCGCGTACATGCATGTTGTAGTTTCCACATACACAAATATATATATATATATATATATATATATATATATATATATATATATATATATATATATATGCATCTATATATATTCTAGTGTGCTTTCATATTACACATTTATTTAAGTATCACTTTCAACACTTCTCGACATACACCCATATACAGGCTAACATATTTAAACTTCATACAATACATCACTGCTGGTTTCTGATTTTTGTACACATACCTACATACGTAGAAGTGCATATTACTGTTGATCTACACACAACTATATATATTTTTATCTTCGCAATACTGTTTTCTATACACATACATGCATACCATTAACCTACTGCCATCCAATTTCATCCATCAAGTATATGCATCATAACCTTAGTATACATTCATACATACACATGCGATTTTCTGATCATACACATCACACACACATCAAAACTTTGCTGCCATCCGATTTCCTACATCATGATTTCGCATTGATCATACTCATACAAACTATATACGATTATATATATATACACACGCTATTGCATAAATACACACATTCCACATACTTGACTGCTATTTCATTGTTGTACACACTAATTTATACATGCATTCAGTCTCACGCGCTGCTGTTTTCTTAATCGTACATTCACTACGCGTCATTCATACCGAAACATACATACACACATTCATCTATAACAGTATAATCATATTGTGCACCATACATACATTCATATACCTCATGCGGCTACGGTTATTTGTAACTAACATATACACTTACAATCAAACATGATCATGTACGCACATAGATATATATACAGGCAATACCCACACAATCATTCATATACAATTAACATACTGTTACCCTTAAACACACATATATAACATGTTGTCGCTCGTACCCGCACACACTACACGATCGATTTGAATAAATGCGTTTACAAGTCGCGAAACATAACGAAGATTAACAAAGAAGGTGATCGGAGATGGAGATGAAGTCGACGACGCAGCAATGGGGGGGCTGATGTGCTGCGTGTTTTCTTGAATGCGCTGAAGGCAGGAGGCGGGTTTTGATGAATGGAGCAACGATGAGAATGATGATGGTGATCGGGAGTGAACCGGGCAGCGGCAAGTAGGGTTTGTGAATGTCGAGTGCGTGCGATGTATGTAGAAGAAGAAACGGACGGGATATGATGATGATAAGTAGTGTGTTACCAATTTGATATAATTAGGTAATTTACATAATGGCCCTCATAGAATGTAATGTTATTTAGTTTACGTTTTAAAATTAATAACTAGTTTAATTAATTACAAACCGAACCCCAAACTTGTATAAAACTTAATGGAATAGTTAACTGAGTTAGCTTGAATTTACGGGTTGTCACATCATCCCCTTGTTAAAAGAATTTTCGTCCCGAAAATTGGATACGGTCGTTAAAATAGGTCTGAAAATGAACGAATTTAGAGTTTAGAGTTTTGAGTTGCCACCTCCATGCTCCCGAAAACAGGTCAGTCACATAACGTATAAATTCACTAAATTTATTTTTATTTAGTTGTTCAGGATTATTATTTATTAATTCGCCCACATTCGTGTATTAGCTCACGTGATATGGTAACTCCTTAGATTGCCGTTACATGTAATTATTTGTGTAACAAGTAGCAAGTTTAGTTCAACTAATTAAATGTAGGGTATAATTTCATTAACAAAGATAACGGGATTTAGTTAACGGAGTTAATATGAAATTCTAGGGTGTCACATCATCCCCTTGTTGAAAGAATTTTCATCCCGAAAATTTAACCAATAATATTAGTATTAGATGTTCTCATTTGAAATAGTTAAGGATTCTTGTACATTATTTGATTTTTCCCACTCCTACGTTGACTCTGGTCCATGCTTCCAAATTCTAGCAAACTTTGATTATAGTGATCTTACAGTGTTTAAGTGTTTTGAATTCTTTGCCTATTATTTCAACTGATTTACGGGTTATCACAGTCACATTCAACAAGTATGGAAAGCCTATTGGGGATGAAGGTAATGAACTTGTTCAATTCCTTGGGACACTCGTGAGGATGGCAGAGCATGTATCCATAGAATATTCTGATTGGAGAAAGGTTCCAATAAAAGAGAAAGAGAGCATGTATAAAATTGTTAAGGTATATTTATTAAATGTATCTACTAGTTAAGGAAATGAGTATATGCTAATATATATATATATATATATATATATATATATATATATATATATATAATTTTTCTTTGCAGTCTAAGTTTGATATTCTTCCAAATGAATCAAAAGAGATTAAACAATCAATTCTCCATAATATGGGAAGAAAATGGAAAGCGTGGAAAGGTTCATTAAAGGCAAGTTCATATGATCCAGGCCTTACTGTTGATGAAATCGTGGCACAACAAGTTAATAGTGACAAGAGAGTGAATCCGACTCAGTTTAAAAAGCTTGTTACTCAGTGGTTCACTCCTGAATATCAAGTAACAATGATGTTCAACTTTGATTTCTTATACAATATATATATATAGTTATAGAACTAGATCAAAAAAGTCATATGTACTAATATAGCATTTACAATAGAGAACATGTGATGATAAAAGATTGAGCCGCTCAAAGATGAAGGAGCCTCATGTTAGTGGGACAAAGTCGTTTGCTAGACTTGCTTATGAAATGGTACTATTCTATCTAGTTTTGATATTTAGTAATTTATTTTTGGATTTATATTTTTTTTACCAACCATTATACCTAGAAAAATAGGTAAGGTGGATCAAGCAATGTAACAGGTTAGAACGGGTCGGGTCTTGGTTTACGTTATTATTAGCCTGCTATTAGCCTATGATTTCAGGTTGTTAACAATAATATATATTTTGTTTTGCACACATACCACAAACCCACTAATAAAATTTCATTGATCCACCACTGCATAATTTACAGGCAACGGAGAATAATGGTGTATATCCAACACGAGGAGAAGTGTACATAAAAACTCAAACTCGTAAAGATGGAACTATTGTTGATGATAAAGCAGCTCATGTTGTGGTAATATTTTATCAAGTTATTATTAATATATATATATATATATATATATATATATATATATATATATATATTATGGGTGTGTTTGATTTTTAATGATTTACTATTTTATTATGTACTTAGGCTTCGCGTAAAGATATTGCAAATGAGTCTACAATCACAAGCAGTGATCTAGATGATTATACAAACGACGACTACTCAAAAGTTAAAGGCTCGGAGAAGAGAGGATACGTTCGATTACTTGGAAGGATGCCAACCACAAAAAGTAACGTTGCTCCTTCGGTAGATTCACAAAATGATAATAAGCTAATGAGCGTTGTCAATGCTTTGGCTATCATCATCCAAGAACATATCCCAAATGCAAACTTGTCTTCAGTTTTGAGCAATTTGAACATGCAGGTAAGTACATGCTTGAACCATTATTTGTTCTTTTATGATTATGTATTTATGTAATAGCATTTGTTTCATTTGTATGTTTTAGGTCCCCGGTATTGGTTCTATGGCCCATAACAACTCTATATCGGTTAATGAAATATCGTCTTCAAGAAGCCATAATGATAATGGTATTTACTCTTTACATGTTACATTTTAACTAATCATAAGTAGATGTGCTTATGTTGTAATGTTGGTATGAAATTGATTAGCCAAAACTTTCCATTTTACAGGGCAAGAAAGACCTTTAGACAATTGATCCTTGAATTTTTGCTCACATGCAGTTAAGGTAATATGTTACCTAGTTTTGTCTATTTGTTTGGTGTGCGTGCCAAATATAAATGGTTGCATATATGTATGATGGTTTTTTTTGTCTAATTATTGGATGTTCGGACCCTTTGTTAGGTGTCAAATACTAATGCTTGATTATATGGTTGTTGATGGCAGGGTAGATATCATGAGAAGATTTGGAGCTAAATATTATGAAAATAAAAATCTTAACCAAAGGAATGTTTAGACTTCTCGTGTAAACATTTTGAATTTGAAATATCTTACTTATGACGCAGTTTTATCTTTGCTAATATTTGGAATATGTTTTGGATTGAACTTATTATTGAAGTTAAAATATTATGCTTTTTACAAGTATAGTTTTATTGAGCTTTTGTTTTATATTTTATATTATGTGGAAAGTTATGTGCCTCTATAAACAATACATACAATAGTTTTTACCGACACAAAATAACGCCACAAAAAGTATTTTTAATATGGTGGCAAAAATTTAGTGCCACTAAAACTAGTATGGATGTGTAATGAGGATTACTTTTTAATGTCACAAAAATTGTGTCACAAAACTCTTTTTATATACCGTGGCAAAAAAAAATAGTGCCACTAAAAGCCCTAAAACTTTGTGCGACACATTGAAAAGTGCCATTAAAAGGCTTTAGCGTCACAGTTTCTAGTGACACTTATTTTGTGTGCCACTCATTCCTATAAGAGTCTTTAGTGGTACTTTTTTGTTTTTTAATGACATATTTTGTATGTCATTAAATGACATTTTTTATGTAGTGGTTTTACATAAAAAATTTGTATTTTTTAAAAGTTTGATTTTTTGATCAAATTTGTTTTCGGTGTGATTATGTAGGTAAATGTTGTGTTTTTATATGAAAACTTCTGATGTTTTTGAAATTTGATTTTACTGATCAAATTGGTTTTTAGTGTGATTATATAGGTAAATGTTGTGATTTTATATGAAAATTTTTTATGTTTCAAAAGTTGATTTTTCGATCAAATTTGTTTTTGGTGTGATTATATAGGTAAATGTTGTGCTTTTATGTGAAATTTTTTGATTTTTTTAATGTAGATTTTTTGATCAAATCTATTTTAGGTGTGATTATATAGGTAAATGTTGTGGTTTTTTGTGTGAAGTTTTTATTTTTTTCAAAATTGATTTTTTGATTAAAGTTTGGTTTGTTATGATTAAATATATGTAAAATGTTGTTGTTTTATGTAAAAATTTGTAGGTTTTTTAAATTTTGATTTTTTGATCAAATTTGTTTTTGGTGTGATTATATAGGTTAATTTTGTGCTTTTATGTTAAAATTTTTATTTTTTTTGTAATTATATAATTAAATGTTGTGGTTTTATATGAACTGCTGATATTTTCGAAAGTTGATTTTTTGATCAAATTAGTTTTTGGTGTTATTATATAGGTAAATGTTGTGGTTTTATATGAAAATTTTTGATGTTTCAAAAGTTGATTTTTTGATCAAATTTGTTTTTGGTGTGATTATATAGATAAATGTTGTGATTTTAGATGAAAATTTTTGATGTTTGGAAAGTTGATTTTTTTATCAAATTTGTTGTTGTTGTGATTATATAAGTAAATGTTGTGATTTTAAGTGAAAAATTTTTATTTTTTTAAATGTTGATTTTTTGATCAAATTTGTTTTTGGTGTGATTATATAGGTAAATGTTGTGGTTTTAGGTAAAATTTTTTTATTTTTTAAAAAGTTGATTTTTTGATCAAATTTGTTTCTCGTGTGATTATATAAGTAAATGTTGTGGTTTTATGTAAAAATTTTATATTTTTTTAAATGTTGATTTTTTGAACAAATTTGTTTTTGGTGTGATTATATAGGTAAATGTTGTTCTTTTATGTGAAAATTTTTTATTTTTTTAAACGTTAATTTTTTTATTAAATCTGTTTTTGGTGTGATAATATAGGTAAATGTTGTGGTTTTATGTGAAATTTTTATTTTTTCAAAATTGATATTTTGATGAAAGTTAGGTTTGTTGTGATTAAAATTGTAACTCTCCGATTTTTATGGTAAGACACCTTTACGTAATTATGCTTATATAGATGTGCATTTAAATGGTTATGAATAGATGATGTATGACGTTTATGATATATGCTATGCTTACAATAAATGTGGTAATTATAAATGTAAGTTAGTGTAGAACGTAATGACTATTTACTTGATAATTAGTAAATGGAAGGATTAACGAAGATGTTATGGTGTAATTATGAGCCATTAAGGGTAAAAGAATGAATTAGGCCCAAAATGGTAAGTGGATTAGTTAAAATACTTTCTTAATATGGCCTAATCACCTAATTAAGGCCCAAAGCCCACCTAAAACCCTACCCAATATGAAAACCCTACTATTTAAACCACCATTTCCAGCCACTATCCACACTTCACCTTCTTCACAACACACACTCAAACCCTAATCTTCATTGTTGAAGAAAACTAAGGTTAGAAGGAAGAAAAACCAAGATTTTTGTAAATCCAAGTGTTGATCTGAAGTAAAAGGTGTTAAACAACAGGTAATCAACGTAAAAATCATCCCCAAAACATGTTTTCGAATCTGACCATTAATGGAGTTTTTAAGTTTTTCAAAAGTTTCAAAGAAATCAATAAAGGTTGCATTTTTATGGATAAAATCGTGGAAAAAGCTTAGATTTAGTCATATAAATGATAAACCAAGGTTTTGGACGTAAAAAGTTTGAGATTTGGTTGAAAAACAAGGATTTTGGGTTGAAAACGAGCTGTAACAGCCTTTTGCGACACTAGTGTTCTTAATGCGACACTAGTGTTCATCTTGCGACACTATGACGTCTTGACTTCATGGTGTGTGTCGGGTGTGTTTGCTAAAGTAGTTTAAGTCCCAACGAAAGTTGGGCAAGAGCCTTGCGAAACTACAAGTGGAGGTGCTGCTGAAGCAGCATGCGACACTGTAGTTCGCCAATGCGAAATTACTTGCGACACTACCTGCGACATTATCTGCGACATTATCTGCGACACTATGTGTGTCACTACTTGCGAAACTAAGAAAGAGATGGCGATTTTGCATTATAACTTAAATGCAGATCGTGCACCGATACCACTACCTTAACCTTGTCCAAACAAGCAAGATCACTTAAGAATCTGGTGATTCTAGACCTCACTTCCGTTTCAAATACAATTTTGAGGCTAACATGCATACCGAGATGTTTCCTGGACTGTTGGACTTTATTACGTGAAGTATGATGATGATGTAAAAACAAGTAACTGAATACCTATATATATATAAACGAATGTATGCCTTAACGGAAGACAAGAATCCTACTGGGGATCTTATTAAACCATACAAGAATCCTACTGGGGATCTCATAAAACCAGACAAGAATCCTACTGGGATCTTATAAAATCAGCTAAGAATCCTACTAGGAATCTCATAAAACCAGTTAAGAACCACAGAATAGGTCTCTTGTCACCAAAGAGGACATGATGATTACTAACAGACAAAGATATTATGTTATGTGTTATACGAATGTGACGTACAATATGATGATGCTATTTACGTGTACTACATGATTGATATGGAAAGTTCCTAAAGATGTTTTAAAACTAGAACTCACTCAGCGTGGCTGACTTTTGCATGCATGTTAGATTGATGTGCAGGTTAGGAGGTTTAGGGAGTTGTTTGGCGAGGGCTTGAGGCATGTTGAAGACTGGCATTGAAGAACATACATTTGGAATCAAATTTATATGTTTGTAATGCTTTAAGTAGCTTCTAAGACAATTTAAGGATAATGTAATGATGTTTTAAACAATTATTCTGCTGCTCTTGAAATTTTATTTAATATATGGTTGTTTTTATGCTTATGTATGCCAACTGTGGTGCTTGTCGAAAGACGGTCGTTACAAGTTGGTATCAGAGCCAAAGTTTAAGAGAAATGGGTAAAATGTTTTCAAAGAAAAACCTAATACTTAAACTAAAAATGAGACCAAAGTAAGAATGCCAGTCTGCTAGCTCTACGCCAAAAGGTGAAGAACGAACAACAACAAGCTATATATGATATGTTTATGCAATTGAAAACGAAAGAAGTCATGAATTGTGTATTAATTGAGATGCCTGTAGATAGTCTTGTGACATAAACATGTATTAGGAAGGTAGAGGGATAGGTCTAGTGCCTATGCATGTTACGTGCTCGATACGTGATTAAAATACTCTTGTATGCTTTATGTGAATTAGATTAGGTTTGAATACTGACGAGACTCGAGAGGGATATGTTTAGAACGTGAGCAGTAAAGTAAGTAGTTAATTACAACTGGCCACTGTCATTAGGAACTTAAAGTACTTATCACGTCCTGAATTGCTCTGACTGATGAACGTGAGTGTTTGAATCTTATAGGAAGTAAGAAATGGAACCCAAGAGAGTAACCAGAAGTTCCGCCGAGGCTGCTATTGCTAAGGCAACGAGAGCCACTGAGGGAAAGTGTGGGTGGAAGCCCACGAAGAAGAGTGTTGAGACCGATCCCGAGATCGAAGCTGAGGTCGCACCAACCTCCGAGCTTGAGCAGAATTTGTAGGACGCTGTGGCACACGAGGTGCACCAGGTCCTGACTAGTGTTATGCCATCAGTTCTGAAAGAGATGATGAAAGAAATGAAGAAAGCTGAAAAGAAGGGACCCGCTAAGAAGGGTGTTGAGGATGATGAAGAGGAACAGGAGTCTGAGAAGGTAGAGAGAGAGAGATCGAGTCGTCTGATGACTCGGATTTTGAGAATGAAGGGAAGGGGTACAACTATGGTGCCTTTCAAAGGTGCAGGCCCCCTACTTTTGATGGGAAAAAGGGTTCCGCTGCCACCCTTGAGTGGCTAAGTGAAATGGAGGCTGTGATTGATATCAGCGAGTGTAGGGCTGATCAAGCTGTGAAATTTGCTGCCCACACGTTTACTAGGGCTGCGATTTACTGGTGGACTACTATGAAACAGTCCAAGGGAAGGAAGGCGATCAGGGAGATGGTGTGGGAGGATCTGAAGAAATTGATGATTAAGAGGTTTTGCCCGCAATATGAGGTTGATCGGGTGGAGAGGGAATTCCTGAATCTGACTGCAGGAAGTATGAGCCACCTTGAGTACACTACAAAGTTCAATGAGATGGCACAGCTGGTGCCTTATTTGGTTGAAACTGAGCAAATGAGGATTAAGTGTTATGTCCAAGGGCTGCCACCTAGGGTGCGCACACATGTGAATGCCCACGGGCCGGGCACTTTTGAGTCGGTTGTGGATTTGGCTGGGATTGTTTATGACAATGTGGCTGCTGAGGAGGTAGTGGAAGTAAAAACGAAGCATTGGGATAATTCTCGAAATTAGTCAGGGAAGAGGTTTAGGCATGATGGAAGGGGGTATGACAACAAAAGGGCAAAGGTTGAGGCGAATCAGGCAGTAGTTCGTGACCAGAATGGGGGAAGAGACAGTGGAAAATGTGGCAAACCCCACTCGGGGGAGTGTAGGATGGGGTCAGGACTATGTTACAAGTGTGGGAGCCTTTGAATGTAAGGCGATTGGGAAGACTGTTAAATGCAGCCAATGTGGGAAGCAGGGTCACATAAGTAGGGATTGTCGTGTGAACCTTAGGGACAACAAGGGGGAGGATAAGTCGAAGGCTACTGCTAGGGCTTTTACTATGACCAGGAAGGAGGCAAGGATGGAGCCAGAGGTTGTTTCAGGTACGTTTCTCGTCAACAACAATTGTGCATCTGTGTTGTTTGATTCTGGTGCTAGTAGGAGTTTTGTATCTGCTTTATTTTATACGGCCTTAAAAGTTCCCTCTAGAAAATTAGAACGGTCTTTTGATGTAGAAACAACCGAGGGTAAATTTATTAGGGTCTATCAAATGATAGAAGGTTGCACAATTACTCTTTTAGGGCGTAGTTTCCCTACAGGTTTATGCATTATGACCTTGGGTAGTTTCGACGTGATATTGGGGATGGATTGGTTGTCCAAGTTTGATGCCAACATAGGTTGTCGTGAGAGATTGGTTCATTTGAAAGCTCCCGATGGAAGCCCCGTAACTTTGTATGGCGACCAAGAAAGTAAGATTCCTCGTGTGATCTCGATGATGAAAGCAAACCGACTAATTCAACAAGGCTGCAACTCGTTTCTAGCGTACGTTAAGAATGTAGAGGATGGACTGAAGCAGTTGTCAGATGTGCCGATAGTTTGCAATTTCCCTGATGTATTTCCCGAAGATTTGCCCGGAACACCACCCGACAGAGAGATTGAATTTCAAATTGACCTAGTGCCGGGAGCACAGCCGGTGGCAAAAGCACCATATCGTTTAGCCCCAAGTGAAATGAAGGAATTAATGACGCAACTGAAAGAGTTGCTAGAGAAAGGCTTTATCCGACCAAGCACTTCTCCCTGGGGAGCGCCAGTGCTGTTTGTTAAAAAGAAAGATGGAAGCATGAGAATGTGTATTGACTATAGGGAATTGAACAAGTTGACCGTGAAGAATCGTTACCCTTTGATCAATTGCAGGGTGCGAGCTGGTTTTCAAAGATAGATCTTCGTTTCGGTTATCATCAACTGAAGATTAGAGAGCAAGATATCCAAAGGACAGCGTCCCGCACGAGATACGGACATTATGAATTCTTGGTCATGTCCTTCGGACTGACTAACGTGCCAACCGCGTTTATGGATTTGATGCATCGCGTGTGTAGACCAATGTTGGATAGGTCCGTGATTGTATTTATCGACGACATATTGATTTACTCTAAGAACGAAGGCGACCATGCGTGTCATTTGAAGGAAGTGTTAGAGATGCTGTGGAACGAGAAATTGTACGCCAAGTTCTCGAAGTGTGCCTTTTGGTTACGAGAAGTTCAGTTTTTGGGTCATGTCATAAACCACGAGGGAATCATGGTCGACCCATCGAAGATTGAGGCAGTTATGAAGTGGGAAATTCCCAAGACGCCATCCGAAATCCATAGTTTCTTGGGTTTGGCAAGTTATTATAGAAGGTTCATCCAAGATTTCTCAAGAATAGCCTCCCCGCTAACTAGGTTGACGAGAAAGAAGGTAGTATTTGATTGGGGAAAAGATCAGCAAGAAGCGTTTAATAAATTGAGAAAAAGATTAACCGAAGCCCCTGTACTAACGTTACCTGAAGGGAATGATGATCTAGTGGTATATTCCGATGCATCACGACAAGGCTTAGGATGCGTGCTCATGCAGCGGGGAAAAGTAATTGCCTACGCATCGAGGCAGTTGAAGGAAAATGAGGTGAACTACCCGACTCATGATCTTGAGCTCGCGGCAGTTGTTTTCGCTTTGAAGATATGGAGACACTATTTGTATGGGACGAAGTGTACACTGTACACCGATCATAAGAGTTTGATATTTCTTTGAACAGAAAGATCTAAATATAAGACAGAGAAGGTGGTTGGAGTTGATCAAGGATTACGATTGTGAAATCCTTTACCATCCAGGAAAGGCCAACGTGGTAGCCGGTGCTTTAAGTAGAAAGGGGAAACATGAACCGATCCGGGTTAAAGCTTGCCAGCTGATTATTACACCCGGAGTTATGGAAGAGATTAGAAGGGCTCAGGTAGAGGCCCTAAAAGAAGATCAAATTAAGGCAGAAAGAATGGTTGGGAAAGGGATAGAATTGACCGAAAACACTTACGGTGTGAAGATGATATACGGTAAAATATGGGTACCCCGATTCGGGGAGATACTGAAAGGTATACTTGATGAAGCGCATAAGTCCCGATACTCGATCCATCCAGGAGGGACAAAAATGTACCAGGATTTAAAGAGGGATTACTGGTGGCCTGGTATGAAAAGGGAGGTTGAAGCGTATGTGAGTAAGTGTCTGACTTGCCTTCAAGTCAAGGCAGAACATCAAAAACCATATGGTAAGTTCAGCCACTAGAAATACCAAAATGGAAGTGCGAGCACATCACCATGGATTTTATTACGAAGTTACCACGAACTCCTAAGGGGTATGATACTATATGGGTGATCGTAGACAGATTGACGAAAAGTGCTCACTTCCTACCAATCAAGGAAGCGATAAGTTCAGAAAAATTAGCCGAAGAATTTATCAAAGAGGTTGTGACAAGGCATGGAATGCCGGTATCCATTGTGTCTGATAGGGACACCCGGTTTACGTCAAAGTTCTGGAAGAAATTTCATGAGGAGATGGGAACAAGGCTCCATATTAGTTCAGCTTACCACCCACAGACCGACGGAGAGTCTGAAAGAACTATCCAAACCCTGGAAGATATGCTTAGAGCCCGTGTGCTCGAATTGGTGGTAGTTGGGACAGTCATCTGCACTTGGCAAAATTCTCCTACAATAACAGTTATCATGCTAGTATAAAAATGCTGCCGTATGAAATGTTGTATGGGAGGAGATGTAGGACTCCCATCTGTTGGGGCGAGATTGGCCAGAGAGAACTCGGAAGTTTGGATATAGTTGAGGCCACGTTGGAGAAATTAGAAAGGATCAAGGAGTGCATGAAGACGGTTAAAGACAGACAAAATTCTTACGCCGATAGAAGAAGGAAGGACATTGTGTTCCAAGTGGGGGATAGAGTCATGCTGAAAGTGTCCGCATGGAAGGGAATAATTCGATTCAAAAGAAGAGGAAAGCTAAGCCCTAGGTATATCGGGCCGTTTAGAATTGTTGCTCGTGTGGGAGATGTTGCTTACGATTTGATCTCCTAGAAGAGTTGAGTGGGATTCACCCCACCTTTCATGTGTCACATTTACGTAAATGTCTAGCCGATGAAAGTATGGCAGTGCCGTACGATGATTTAGAAATTGATGAGCAGCTAAACTACGTAGAGCAGCCCGTAGCCATATTAGATAAAAAGGAAAAACGATTGCGAAATAAGACTGTGAGGCAATTAAAAGTTCAATGGAGACATAGGAGAGGTTCGGATGTTACATGGGAGTTAGAGAGCGAAATGAGAAAGAATTACCCCGCGTTATTCTCATGATTAGAAGGTTTCAGGGACGAAACCTATATAAGGAGGGGAGACTTGTAACACCCCGATTTTTATGGTAAGACACCTTTACGTAATAATGCTTATATAGATGTGCATTTACATGGTTATGAATAGATGATGTATGACGTTTATGATATATGTTGAGCTTACGATAAATGTGGTAATTATAAATTTATGATAGTGTAGAACGTAATGACTAATTACTTGATAATTAGTAAATGGAAGGATTAACAAAGAGGTTATGGTGTAATTATGGGCCATTAAGGGTAAAAGAATGAATTAGGCCCAAAATGGTAAGTGGATTAGTTAAAATACTTTCTTAATATGGCCTAATCACCTAATTAAGGCCCAAAGCCCACCTAAAACCCTACCTAATATGGAAACCCTACAATTTAAACCACCATTTCCAGCCACCATCCACACTTCACCTTCTTCATAACACATACTCAAACCCTAATATCCATTGTTGAAGAAAACTAAGGCTAGAAGGAAGAAAAACCGAGATATTTGTAAATCCAAGTGTTGATCTGATTTAAAAGTTGTTAAACAACAGGTAATCAAGGTAAAATTCATCCCCACAACATTTTTTCATAACACAAGCAAAGCCAAGAAGAACTAGACAAAGGCCGCTTCTCTGACATGGTAAATCACAGCACATCTGAGTGCTTCTACAATCCAAGAAGATCAGTCCAAAGAAGTTCATCACGTGCATACCCTTCCAGGTATTTTTCTAACTTTAAGAGATCTCATCATAGACATTCTTTTGATGAAAATCAACATGTCAATGATTCATGGACACCAAAGTTTGTCAAAAACAAAAAGGGATATCATGATTTAAATGATATAATGATTCCAATAGTGAATCAATCTTTGAATAAGAAATATAGTCAACAAAACCTGTTTTTAAAAGGAATTCATAATGTGTTTGAAAATTACTATATTACTCTTTTGACAAACAATCCATGAAAGAAGATGAAGGTACAAATTACATTGTATCATCCAAACCACCACCTAAAGGTATTCCTTGCACTTATGAGAATATCTCTTCTGTTGATGAATTTGGACGACCCAAAACCGAAATGGTTTGGGTCATTACCTCTAACTAATTTGTTAGTGTGGTAGGGACAGTTTTGGAGGCCGGTCAAACAAAGAAAAGAAGACTGTGGCTGATCTCTTATCATGACAAGATACCGAATCTTGTTCAAGATGTCTTCGATGCAACTGACGCCAAATGGAGTTGGAAACAAAAAGGAATCATTGAAGGAACTTTCAAAACATTTTTGAAACAAAAATCAAACAATGATGGCAGTGCAAGAAACAACCGTTGTTTCATTTCGTCTGTTTAGATTAAGTATATTGCATGCACTCTTCATACGTTGATAACATATCTGCCATTTTCTTTTCATTAAACTTTCAATTTTAGAATTTTTTTTAAAGTTTATTCAATGATAGTACACATAAAAATTAAAAAAATAGTTTGACTTTACTTGCACGTACATGTGAAATGATAATACACTAGGTTTATTCAATGCATCATTTTCAACAATAAAGACTGAAGCGTGAAAATTGATGTGCAAGACAACTCAGACAAGTATACTGAATAAGTACATTCCATGATGATTTAACTAAATTGTAATGAGTTTTTGTGGTTGAAACATCTTAGTGCAAGTGAAACGTTTATACAAATCAAATAGATATCTTGTGACGCAACCGATATACATCGGGTAATGATGCAATCTATTCAGTGTGATGAACCGCATCTGTGAGCTTCTTTGTTGTGGTATCCACAGACCTAAAGTCTTACATGAAGTCTCTTTAAGAGCTTCAAGGTGCAGTAAAAGATTCCCAAAGTGGAACAGAAAAGAGTCCCAAAGATGGACCATTACCAAAAATTCCAAAATGGAATTCAGAAGATTCCCAAAGGGAACTCAAGCAAAAGATAATTCCAAAAAGGAATTCCAAAAGAAGTCCTAAAGTGGACCAAATCCAAATAGATAAGAACCCTATCCACACTGTTTATGATTGTAAGTGACCTGAAGTGTTAAGATGCTCATAAGATGTTTAGATGAAGTGTATAACTTTCTAATGTGCTAGGTATGGGTCACTAAAAACTTATTCCTAATCAACCTAATTGATCATCAAGAATAGAAAAAGTAAGTGTGTCACTTCGAGCTAATTGATTTGTTCAACAATTCATCACTCAATTAGTTCACGATTCAAATGTCTATTCTCAAGAATTGCAAAACATGTGTTGGATAAGTTGCTGGTATGATCTCATTGCAGGTTAAAGATTCATAAATGTAAAGAGAAAATTCCAAGAATATAAAAAACATTGAAAAATTCAAAGCACCAAAAAGATTGTCGTTTTAATCTTTTTCTTTTGTTTTGGCAGTTTAACATGTGTTATTGATGTAGGAGTTGTTCATCGAGCAATATCTCATCCGTTTGAGAACTAAATCTTTACATTATTGATAAATGCACCTTACTGCCTAAGTTTTAATGTTTTTTAGTTGCAGGAACAAGTTTCCATTGCTAAACAAGCTTCCGCATGACTTGATGATGTTCCTGACAAGCCTGTTTCCAGTCCAAAGATCTCCAAGTCAGATTGCTGAGTGTTAAGAATCCTCCTCTTAATATCTCATACACAAATCCCGTTAACCTCTAAAGCAAAGTTGAGGGGGAGCATTCTAATTGAAAGAAGTCTTCTCATTCTACTTCAACCGTTGAAGAAGATCCCGTTGCTGATATATAGATTCACCGGAATCTACTCTATGCTTATTTCTTTCCATAACCTCTGATGCTACTCAAAAGGGAAAGAATGATGCAGATTGCTTGTTAAAAGACATAGTTTTAAAAGCATCATCTTATGGGGAGTACTGTTGGGTCCTCTTGAAGATAATGCATACAAAAAACTTTAGGTTGCTCTCTAAGCTCGTCAGATGAAGATTTAAGCTAATATGTCGGATTTGTAAAGTGTCATCTTAGGTGGAGTATTGTTGGGGCTATTTGAAGATGTCATTTTACATATATAAGCGAGTGAAGATATCGATCATCATCACGAGCAAGCACGGGTGAAGACGTTCATTATTTGTATTTGAGGTTAGAAAATTTGTGTAATCGTTTCGTGCTTAAATACGTGTTTGTGCTTATATGCACGTGTTTAGGTGAAATGTAAGGTGAATGATATGGACTATAAATACCCTCACCTATGTCATTTGTAGAAAGAGTTGCCTGCATTTCATTCCATATCCTTTGTAACCTTCATATTCATCAATACATTTAGCCTATTCAATATTATCATCATCTTCATCATACCTTGCATTGATCTTCATGAACATTCAAGCATCAATACGTGATTAGGGAGATTCCACATCACTGATTGCAAACAACATCCCAAACAATCTCAGATCTAGATCCAAGCTCGGTTCATCTCGAACTATCATTGATCAAATTTATGTTTGGTGTGATTATATAGGTAAATGTTGTGGTTTTATGTAAAAAAAAATTATTTTTTAAAAAGTTGATTTTTTAATCAAATTTGTTTTTGGTGTGATTATATAGGTAAATGTTGTGGTTTGTATGAAAACTTCTAATGTTTTTGAAAGTTGATTTTTTGATCAAATTGGTTTTTGGTGTGATTATATAGATAAATGTTGTTGCTTTATATGAAAACTTCTAATGTTTTCGAAAGTTGATTTTTTGGTCAAATTGGTTTTTGGTGTGATTATATAAATAAATGTTGTGGTTTTATATGAAAATTTTGATGTTTCGAAAGTTGATTTTTTGATCAAATTTGTTTTTGGTGTGATTATATAGGTAAATGTTGTGATTTTATGTGAATATTATTGATTTTTTTAAACGTTGATTTTTTGATAAATCTGTTTTTGTGGTGAATATATAGGTAAATGTTGTGGTTTTATGTGACAAATTTGAATTTTTGATAAAAGTTTGGTTTGGTGTGATATATATGTAAAATGTTGTGGTTTTATGTGAAAATTTGTTGGTTTTTGAATGTTGATAATTTGACCAAATTTGTTTTTGGTGTGATTATATAGGTAAATGTTGTGGTTTTATGTAAAATTTTTTTATTTTTTAAAAAGTTGATTTTTGATCAAATTTTTTTTGTTGTGATTATATAGGTAAATGTTGTGGTTTTATGTTAAAAAATGTTATTTTTTAAAAAGTTATTTTTTTGATCAAATTGTTTTTGGTGTGAATATATAGGTAAATGTTGTGGTTTTATATGAAAATTTCTAATGTTTTCGAAAGTTGATTTTTTGATCAAATTGGTTTTTGGTGTGATTATATAGGTAAATGTTGTGGTTTTATATGAATATTTTTGATGTTTCTGAAGTTGAATTTTGGATCAAATTTATTTTTGGTGTGATTATATAAGTAAATGATGTGATTTTATGTGATATTTTTTTATCTTTCTAAACGTTGATTTTTTGATCAAATCTGTTTTTGCTGTGATTATAGAGGTAAATGTTGTGGTTTTATGTGAAATTTTTGATTTTTTCAAAAGTTGATTTTTTAATGAAAGTTTGATTTGGTGTGATTAAATATATGTAAAATGTTTTGGTTTTATGTGAAAATTTGTTGGTTTTTTGAAAGATGATTTTTTGATCAAATTTGTTTTAAGTGTGATTATATAGGTAATTGTTGTGGTTTTATGTAAATTTTTTTTCTTTTTTTAAAAGTTGATTTTTTAATCAAATTTGTTTTTGTTGTGATTATATAGGTAAATGTTGTGGTTTTATATGAAAACTTCTGATTTTTGAAAGTTGATTTTTTAAACAAATTGGTTTTTGGTATGATTATATAGGTAAATGTTGTGGTTTTATTTGAAAATTTTTTATGTTTCGAAAGTTGATTGTTTGATCAAATTTGTTTTTGGTGTGATTATATAGGTAAATGTTGTGATTTTATGTGAAAATTTTTGATTTTTTAAACATTAAATTTTTTATCAAATCTATTTTTGATGTGATTATATAGGTATATGTTGGGTTTTATGTGAAAATTTTTGATTTTTTCTAAAGTTGAATTTTTGATGAAAGTTTCGTTTGGTGTGATTAAATATATGTAAAATGTTGTGGTTTTATGTGAAAATTTGTAGGTTTTTGAAAGTTGATAATTTGATCAAATTTGTTTTTGGTGTGATTATATAGGTAAATGTTGTGGATTTATACAAAAAAATTTTATTTTTTAAAAAGTTGATTTTTTGATGAAAGTTTGGTTTGGTGTGATTAATATATGTAAAATGTTGTATTTTTATGTGAAAATTTGTTGGTTTTTAAAAGTTGATGATTTGATCAAATTTGTTTTTGGTATGATTATATAGATAAATGTTGTGGTTTTATGTAAAAAATTGTTTTTTAAAAAGTTAATTTTTTGATCAAATTTGTTTTTGTTTTGATTATATAGGTAAATGTTGTGGTTTTATATGAAAACTTCTGATGTTTTCGAAAGTTGATTTTTTGATCAAATTGGTTTTTGATGTATTATATAGGCAAATGTTGTGGTTTTATATGAAATTTTTTGATGTTTCGAAAGTTGATTTTTTGATCAAATTTGTTTTTGGTGTTATTATATAGGTAAATGTTGTGATTTTATGTGAAAATTTTTAATTTTTTTAAACGTTGATTTTTTTTTATCAAATCTGATTTTGCTGTGATTATATATGTTGGTATATTTTGATCATCATACTTAAAGTTTTTCAAATGCCGAAAAAGATGTGCGGATAGACTTGGATGTGCGGACAAGAATCTACTTAAAGATGTGCGGACAGATTATTATCTGCAAATCAGTTTAAGTGTTTTTATTTTTTTTGTAATAGACTTGTAGTATCTGTGTAGTATAAATAGGTGTTCTTATGCATGTAATAGTAGATTTTATAAATAGAACAATTCATTACACCTTTTGTACACACAGTTATCGATCAATACAAGTTTGCAATTATAAGTGATTTCTTCTGTTGAATTGTGTGTGTTTGTTGATTATAATCATGTTTGTTGAATAGCTTAACAGATTAACATGCTCATGTGACCTGAATCCACAATTGGTATCATAGCTGTTGGTTGAGTAGGTCAAACTTGGTTTGATTTTGCTTGAATCTGTTAATTCAATAACAAATTGAATCTTCAAACCGATTCAATCTGTTCTAATTGTTCAAGAGATTAAATCCTTTCAACTTTTGAATCAAATTCAACGTGAAGATTGTCTGAATTATGGATTTGTGTGATCAAGAAGTCTGTAGGTGAAGTTGCGTACAATTCATCGCATGTTCATGCAAATTCATTGAATAGATTCTGTGTTTGATAAAATTGAATTTAAACAAACATTCAAATGGATTCATGCAACATTTACGTTTGATTTCAATCAAATTCAGAATAAATTTTCAAAATCATGAATTCACTGTTGTTCGCAAATCACATGAATTTACTGTTGTTCACACATTAAAGAAATGATGATATTTACTGAAATTGATCCAATTGCTACTGAATTTCCTGTTTTCTTCTTCATTATCATCTGCATTCTAGCATCCTTTGATTTGTTGATTGAGTGTTCTTCAAAATTGATCAAATCAGTCATCCGTAGATCTGTTTGAAGTTTACTGTTATCCGCAGATCATAGTTTTCAATCAATTAGTTGAAGAAAGCTGAAATAGAAGACATTGACAGTGAACAAATCAAGTTGTAACTCATTTCTGTGGAAAATAGTGTGTTTCAACTGTTCGCAGATCAGTATTGTAGACCGCAGATCAACACTGTAGTCCACAAATCGAAACTGTTATCCCCAGATAGATTTTTCTTTAAAAATCAAAAATGGCAAACAACAATTCTGATTATGCATCCAAAGTTCCTTTGTTGAAATTAAGAGCTTACTTCAAAGGATGGGAAATCAGATTCAGAAATCATTTGAACACAATTGATCACAACTGAAGGCTTATTCTTTTCTAACAATGGCAGTCCCATTGACATTCTTGACAAGAACAAAGAAATATGTCATTGCAAACTCTTTGTACAAAATGTTACAAAAAATGTGTGAAGGTGGAACTGAGATTCAAAGCATGAAGAAGCATAAGCTAAAAAGACAACTGGTGATGTTTTCTGCATTACCTGGTGATTCTATTACCTCACATTTGAACAAATATGTACAATTGGTGACTGAAATGGAAGCTATGGAAATACCAGTAAACACTGAAGATATCAATTTGAGATTGTTGCATTCATTACCTGAAAGTTGGAAACACACTGTTACTACACTTAAACAAACAATTTCATTAGATGTTCAAGATCTGGATTACATAGTCACAAAAATTGAGTCTTCTGGCGGAATCATCGAGGCGGTAAAGGTGAATGATTGTTCATAGCTCATGGTACTAAAAATGGTTTAAATATTATTACATTCAATTATCCAAACAAGACTAAATGATAATCCAAATGAAACAAACAATGTATTCAAACATAAACAACTGAAATAGCCTACTCTATTTTGTTTAATTAACTAGGTCCAAATCCCTAATCGTGTGGCATCTCAAAGTTCCTAGCTTGCACTTCCTAAAATCATGTGAAAAATAACTGGTCAGCAACCAATTAGCTGGTGAGTAAACATAGGTTTGGAATACATATAGATATACTGATAAAGAAAACTTCAATTCATGTCGTTATGTCTAAACTTATAAATGCAAAACATGTACATACAAGATAACAACGCATAATCAAACCTTGAACAATGATAAAAGGGGGGTCCACATGATAATGATACTCAGTTATAATCACCCAAGAATCAGGGGGGTGGGTCCAAATGACCAATAGAGCTACCATTAGTAACTGTCGGTTTATACAAATTAATGATTACGCTTGCACGAAAATTGCTATCAGGCTATGAACACATAGTTTGCAAGTAAAGAGATAACGTGAATTTTTTTAAATGATAACATGAAATAACTGATAAACTGAAATCTGAAATCTGATTAAATAGGTCACATGATATCATCCCAAATTGAAAACCAGAAAATGGGCTATGAATAATCACCTGGTAAATGTTTGATCGAATGAAAATGAAATAAGACTTGAAAAACGCCACTAGGAAACTCCTTAAGAATCACCTAAAGGATTTTATCCTATGTTAGAATGATAACTGAAAACTAACTAGAAGTCTAGGGTTCTAATTTGGAATCTGGGTTTAAGTAGTTAATTGTTATAATTTGAAAATATCTAATACGTAATATTAATAGATATATATTTAACTTTGATTTAAAATGAAATATTGTGATTAAATTGTATGTGAATCTTATCTCTTTACGAAACGATTAAAATAGATGATTCGTTAAATTCCACGTCCGTTTTTGATAAAAGTGACTAATTAACTTATAAAAATATAAATACTTTAGTCATACATAAATAATCATGGTTTTAATATATCTCACGAGTACTTAGTACAAAAATCCGTAAGTAAAATCTAAACGTCCCAAAACTCCACGTACGAGACTTTTAATCGGTTAATCTAACAAATATATATTATTTATATACTTTTATACAATCATATATATTTTCTTTGATATGTAAAACTCTTATAAATAGTTTTATAATTAATGTCATAATAATATTAAAGTATTTATAAGAAGTTAATAAAGAAATTAATTTGTAAAACTTGAAATTAAAAATAAAAACAAAAATCAATCCCACCCTAGACTCGAACCCAGGTCCCCCTGAAGTTTATGTAACGACCAAACCGCCAAATCAATCGCAGTTTGTTACTTTAATTTGAAAATAAATAGTTTTAACCTTTTTGTTCTTTAAACCCATTTTAACATATAAACCCTAGTTTCAAATCTCAAAAATTAACCACTGAATTGAATCTATAAATGCAATTGAATAAAACCACAATGATCAGCATATGAAAACGAACACAATGATACCTTTAATTACCCGAATTGGTTAAGGATTGAAGAAAATGGAAGAAAGAATTATGAACACTGATTTGGATCAAACTAAAACTGCAATTGTTGATGATATGAAATTAAAAACACAGATTTACTAAATGATAGATGAGGAACAAAAACCCTATGAATTTGAAGCTTGAAACAGACCTGAAATATGTCGTCGATTAGGAGCAGAGACACGATGAACGGAGGATTAAATCGACTGATGTGTGTGTTTAGAAGTGAAATTAGAGATTGAAGAAAGATTATGTGATGTCGAAAGAGTGTTTGGAGTTGAACTCGATTAACTGGTGATGTTAGGTTCGAAACTAGCTGATAAAGTGATAAGGCCGGTTTAAACGCGTCGAACTGATGAAGATTGGATCGAATTGGAACTCGCCGGAGTCGCCGGGCTTCGCCGGAGGTGACTGTCGGAATCACGAGGCTGCAGTGGGGGTGGGGGTTGGGTTTAAAAACAATTACAGTTTTGGTCCCTGCTTTATCTGCATGTTAACTTTAATGTTTAAAGGTTTTTAAAACTAGTTTCATTATTTGCATAGTTTACCCCTATAAGTTTGTCAATAGAAAATACTAACCACAATAACTAACTTTAAAAGTCAAACTTTTATAAAATTAATCTTAAGTAAATATCATAGTTTATTTGGTAAATTCAACTAATTTATGAAGAAGTATCATAAATAAGTTAATTTTATAAATTATTGATTTGCTAATACATGTTTAAATGACATAGTCAATGATTATTTGAAATAGTATAATAAAAATAAAGCGTATTGATAATGTTTTGTTTTTCCTGATTATCTTTAGAGATTACATGGATTTTAGATCGGGTTCGGGTTATAATCGAATTGGGAGATGTTACACTTGACCCGACTCTTTAGTGGATCCAGCCCAACTAAAAGTATGGGCTTGGCCCAATTAAGTTAAGTTAAGTACCGATGACGAAACCCGTCTTATTGAATACCCGGATACGCCTAAGAATTCTTTTATGCCTTAAAAGTATTACTTTATGCTAGTTAGGAACAAACCAACTAGCAAATAAGCCCACCGAATACAGAACATAACAAACGAGGAACCAACGATAAATACTTACGAGCAACAACCAAAATAAATACACTACCTTCTAACAACACAATATAAATCATATAAATATGTACATGCATACATACGGATTCATATAACATATGTATAGTTACCAACCAACCACATAAAAGCAAAGACAAATGTTTTACAATAATTCTTGAACATGATTAATTAAATTATTGAACAATAAATATAAAACCACACATACATGTCATACGTATATATGCATTCATATATACAAAACACCATAATACAAAATTATAAAACAAATCTTAACCGAACCGAACGCGTTAAAAACACGAAACTGAGAAACACAAATAAAAATAGGTATATTTCACATCCAGGAGCTTTATTACTTATAAATAAAGTATTTCACTAAGTTACATAATTTTTATAAGCTTAATCTATTTATTATGAATTTTCGAATATACGAACCTAGTATTTTCACAAAAAGCATAAAAATTGGAGAATGACCTTTTTGTCAAGAAAAAAAAACAATTTATACAGTAACATAAGACCCAAGGAAGTGTTTTAAAGTATAAAACGCGTTAAAAGATGTTGGTCCATAATGATCGTGATTTCAGTGCTATATTGACTTGTTTAACAACAAAACACACAAGACTTGAACAACAAAGTGTATAATAACCAAACAAACCCAATAACAAGATTAAACCATAGAACCAGAGGTATACAAGCTACAAAGATGAATGATATAAGTTCCTAGCACCTCAGGTGAACAATTACATGACACAATCAGTTGGATAAGAGTTTTGTCAAAGTTGTGCAAAAGTTGTATAAACTTGAAGATAAGGTTACAATATATATCAGTCCTAGGTTCGCTGAGAGATTCGCTGTAGCGAATCTATCTAGCGAACCACATAGGTTCGCTGGGCACATACAGGTTCGCCCAGTCGACACCTTAGGCAAAAGCTAACTTGAACTACGGGCGAATCTATAGATTCGCCCGTAGGTTCGCTAGAACAACTACAAACAAAAGTTATACAAATAACATACAAAATATATTACACCGACAAGCCGGTGAGTCCAACCTATACATATGACTATCAATACTCCCCCTAGGTTGGACCTCACTTGGGGAAGTCTTCTAATTAAGCTCCGTCTTTTTCTCGGCTTCAAAGGTTCTCAATGAAAGCTCCTGCCCTATCTTCAATTCCGGCCAACGGATTGGTAACGTCTTCAGATCCGGCCTCATCTTCACTAAAATTCAGCATCGACTCTACGAACTCAGCATCAGCGACATCAGCATCAGGCATTTGTTGAACAATCGTTTCCGCCTGGATTTCTTCTGTATGCTCCTCGCCAGCCACATCTAAATCTATAACCTCCACCGGTTTCTCGAACCTCCTTTCAATAGTTTGATCCAACTGTCTAGATAAATCATCCATGTCTAATTGCTGGTCATCAGTCTTCCTCAATCTCTCATTCACCGACCTTAGTTCAGCACGAATTCCACGAGCTTTGTTTGCGACCTTCACAAACAGGTTCGCTTCAGTTCTAGTATCGTCTCCAGCCCCGTGCTTTATCCGGTTTTCACACAATACTTTCAAATCCTCATCGCTAAAAGAGAAGATCTCCATAGGATCAAACACTCGAATTTCTGGACGATCTTCACCTTTCAATCGGATAACCGCCTCACCCATGCTGTTGTCATAGAACCATTTGAGGAAATCCTGCAGTCTGGGTGGCTGTGTGTCCGGAACTCTGACCCTAGTCATTACCTTTGGTGCTTCAACCTTCAAAACCACCTTACCCTTCCACGATACCCAATGTCTGTCTTTCTTCTGCCTCATCCTTCTTGGCTTCTGGTATCCAAAATCAACAAAATTAGTCTTTGCAGCCTCCCTGATTGTTACCTCGAACGCACAGGCCCTGCCACTATCTTCTTTACCCAATAACGGTAGCTCTGCCAGCCTACGCAAATCCCACCTTGGTAGAGTGGCGAAATGCTTTCTATTCTTGATGTAATAAATATCACCGCCCCTTCGCTTAAGCATATACGCGTCTACCAGACTGTTGTACTTCCATGCTATGATCTGTCTATCCATTTGTTTGGTGTTGGGTTCATCCAGATGTTGAAATATGGGCACCTCTGGGACAGCTTCTTCTTCTTTTCGGAACCACTCAGATTTATCTAACTCAACATGCTCAAACTGATAACTCACCCCCTTTTCTTCAACCTTATACGTCTCCGGCTCATCATCCAGATCCTCCTCACTATCAGCATCTATATCAACCTCAGGTTCATCTATCAAAGTGTAATTCACACCAGATCCTCCAACCACTTCTTCCCCTTCAAACACATCCAAGTCAATACCCATTTCCTCGTCAAACTGCTCCTCAACAGCTTTACTTTTCCCTTATCTTGATCTCCAAATACAACGTCCATTAACGGATACCTTGCAGCATCCGTTAAGGAGTTCAGTTCAGCTTCAGTCATAGCAGGCTCTGTCCCCTCTTTTTCTTTCAGACTGTTCAGTTCCTTGAAAATCCTGACCATCAAACACTGCTGATCCTTCATCATTCTTCCCATTTCATAAATAACTGTCGACTTCTCAGCATCCTGTGTCTCTAGTTCCTCATACTTGCCTTTCAGTTCCACCAATTCTGCCCTCAAACTCTCAATCTGACCCTTTAATTCACCAACTGATTCAGAAGATGGACCCCCAGTATCGTGCCTTGCCTTCTTTGACGTTTCAGTTTGAGCATCAGACTTCCTCTTCGTTCGTTTTTACCTACCCGCATCTATTTCAGCCTGAATTTCATCAACCTCTCGATCAAATGAATAATCTTTTTCTTTTGCATATGCCTTCCTTTTCTTAATCTTCTTCTCAACCTCCTCAATATTTTCACTGCCCCGTTTCCTCTCAGACTCCTTCAATCTCTGAATTTGTACCCATCTATCAGCTGGGTACATATTCTCCCACAAAAATGAAGGCCTCCCCACACAATCAGCTTTTACCGACTTACAGTCACGGAATATCCTTGGATGCATCTCCCATATCTTCAGGACATCTCCAACTACTGGCAGATTCGGCAATTTGTCATTCAGCACCATCTGAATGAATCTCGGATACATCAACCATTTAGCGGATTTGCTAGCATGGATGTTCTCGAGCAGATAATTGTAGATGAGCTTTGCAAGATTGGCTTTTTGTCCCCGACAAAACAGCATCATTGCCCGAGCCCAGTCTAAGTTCAGCCCATCAGTACCCCCTTTCCTATGATCCAGGCACATAATAAATACGTGTGCAATATACCTCCATTCCTGGATCAGATAGGACTTCACAAACTCCATCTTCTTTTCACCAGGCATCGGACCCTCATACCCAGCGGTCCTAAAAGCCCCATAAACCTCTTCAGCCGACATCATTACTTCATCCCCAACATCATCCTCTAGCCTCAAAATCCTAGCAAGATCAGCTTCTGTAAACTCCAAGTCAAATCCACTGACTTTGGCACATATACGTGATGGCTTTGTAGACACATTCATCACTGCAGTTCTCCAGAAGTCTCGAACATGCAGCTCGTATATGACTGGAGAATGAGAAATGGCGTGATGTATATGAGACGACTTCAGCCATTTGATACAATCTCTATAGCCGCCGGCATTTTCGTGGTTCTCGTCAAGCAAAGCACACATATTGTGCTTTCTTTCGAAGAATAATGTCGACATTGTGCCTGAAAAATAAACGGAGATTGATCAGAAACGAAGATATAAAAAAAACAGTTAATAGATTCGCTGGAAATTAGGTTCGCTTAAAGAGCGAACCTGAGATTTGGCACCAGAACCTATAGATTCGCTGACATGAAAAATCAGTCATTTGGTCGAGCGAATGTATAGGTTCGCTAGAAACAGTCGGGCGAATCTATGTTGATGCGCGGGCAGCATAACGACATAGGTTCGCTCGAAGTTTTGAACTTTCGTTCAGTTTCGCCAGACGAACACATAGGTTCGCTGGAAACCCTAGTTTTTGAAAAACGGCCAATATCACAGACAATACACCATAATCAAGCATACAGAGCAACAAACAAGTAATATATACATCAAACGAGACTATTATGAAGTAAAAGCCTAACTAAAACACACCAAAACAGTCATTTGATTTACACACAATCACAGATCGACAGATTTAACAGGTTTAGAGTGCGATTAAGGGTTTAAAACAAAGATTAAGATGAAGACGATCACATACCAGACAATATTAGTGATGTTTAAGTGTGAAAAAGCCGGTTGAAAGTGAGAATCGAACGTTCGTGAGTGAATTTTTGAAAAACTTGCTACAGTAGCAGTGACAGCGAATGTGTGAAATGCTTCGCTGTCACTGCATATATATACAGACATAGGTTCGCTGGCAGACAAACTAGCGAACTTTAGATTCGCCAGAAGACCAAAAGTCAAGTAAAACACGGCGGCGCAACAAGGAGGTTCCTGGCGAACCTGTAGGTTCGCTAGCAGATTCGCTAGCACAAAAAATAAAATATTTTTGGTTTTTCTCAAATTTTAAATTCTTTGAAACTCCATGAAACCGTCCCACGATATCAACGCTCCAAAAATAAACATATTATCCTAAAAATACTAAAAATAACAAGATAGAAATTAAAAAGATAAAATAAAATGAAAGTAAGAGACAAGAATTTTAAACGCTAAAGAAGGATATATATATTTTTCATGATGTTTTGAGCAGAATCCGGAGAATCATCGATTGGCGGGATTGCAGATATGTTTGTCCATTTAAACCCATGCCTTAGTCCTTTCAACAAGAGATCAGCAGCTTCTTTTATCATGTTTTTGGTTTGATTGAAGAAGCTCAGACAACTCGGTCCCCACAGACATCAAGGTAAAAAGAACAAGTTCTGTCATCAGGGTATATCTGAGCAATACGATTGACTTTGCTTGAATTTCATGGATCAAATTTTGAATATTGATCGATGCATATGCTTCTTTTGACACTTGTGCAATTTTTGCATCTTTTCATTGTGAGTGGAGCTTGTCAGCAATTGATTCTTTTGAACACAATGCGACTTATTATTTGGGAAACTCAAATAGTTCAGAGCTCCAGGTCTATACCGACGTATAACAGAGGAGATAAACATTTGAGCATGCTCGGTGAATCTTCAGGTCAATACTTCCGTATAGCAGAGAAGATTCACCAACTCCAGGTCAATACTTCCGTATAGCAGAGGAGTTAAGCACTTTGACTCAATACGTTCTGAGGAGTTAACAAGTAACTCACTCAGAGGCTTTTCCGAAGAGCATCACTAGCAGCTTTTTGCAAACTAGAAACTCGATTCGGGGATAGGGCGAGGGTGATTTGGGATGTTTAGGGAAATCAAGGCAAAGATTTGATGCTCTCAACCCATTTTTGACAGAACCCTTATCTTTGTGCAATCCAATCATGTCAAGGAGATAATCCTTGTTGTCGAGATCTTGAACGTTATGTTTGGCTGCACAATCACTGTTTACTTTGTTTTCGGGCTGAGCCTATCTGACATATCCCAAACGCAATGCTTCTGACCTCCTTCAACGTCTCTTCAACATCAATCAAAACGGAGATCCTGAAATAGCAAAAATTTGAAAAACTATAAATAGTTAATCTTTTATATCTCCCCCAAAATTTCTATATTATAGCTGTCTAATAAGAAATTTTTGTTTTTCAGATTTTCTTAATATATATATATATATATACAGAATTAAAAGAAAAATAACAGAAAATAAAATAAAATAAAGGAGCGAAGAATTAGAGTGACCCACGGAATTTTCAAAGAAGAAAAAGAAAAAGTTAATACATATTTACAGATTGATTCTCACAGAAAAAGGTTTTCAAAAAGATATAAGTCCCAGCATAGAGATCAGTTCATAAAAACGTGGTTTGTCAAAAGTTTTTGTGAAAAGATCAGCTTTTTTGCTTTCGAGTTTCAATAGGAATAATATCAATGAACACCTTTTTCCTGTGCATCCCTGATTGCATGAATTCTTGTTTCAATGTGCTTGGTGCGAGTGTGATGAATAGGATTCTTGGCAATTCCAACAGCAGCTTCATTATCACAAAAGAGTGGCGTATGAAGAAAGTTGATGCCATAATCCATCATCTGATGCTGAATCCAGAGCACTTGGCAGCAGCAACTTGAAGCAGCAATGTATTCTGCTTCTCCTGTGGACAGAGAGACGGTTGTTTGCTTCTTGCTTTGCCAGGAAACAAGACATTCTCCAAGGTATTGACATCCGCCAGTGACTGATTTTCTGTTAATCCTGCAACCAGCATGATCACTATCAGAAAAAGCATGTAAATCAAAGTTCCCACCTTTTGGGTACCAAAGTCCCAAACGAGAGGAACCCTTAAGGTAACGAAAAATGCGTTTAACAGCTTTCTCATGTGATTCTTTTGGATTGGCTCGGAAACGAGCACAGTAACACACAGCAAATGTAATATCTGGTCGGCTTGCAGTCAGATACATGAGAGATCCGATCATCGAGCGGTACCGATGAGCATCCACAGGATTCCCATTATCATCGGAAGTAAGGCATGATTGAGCGGTGAAAGGAGTCAATTCAGGAGAAGAATCATCCATGCCAAACTTCGTGAGGATCTCCTTGATATATTTCTCTTGGTGGATCAGAATTCCATCAGGCTTTTGTTCAACTTGCAGCCCCAAGAAGAAACACATCTCCCCCATTATTGTCATTTCAAAGCGATCCATCATCACCTTTTCAAATTCTCTACACAGCCCCTCATTAGTCGAACCAAAGATTATATCATCAACATACACTTGAACGATCAGCAGCTCACCATTCACCTCCTTCTTGAACAATGTCATATCTATAGTCCCACGAGAGAAACCTTTGCTGAGAAGATACTGTGTCAGAGTTTCATACCAGATACGTGGGGCTTGATGTAATCCATACAAGGATTTATCAAGCTTGTAAACCTTTGAAGGAAAATCTGGATCCTCGAAACCCGGTGGTTGACATACGTAGATCTCCTCATCGATATCTCCATATAGAAATGCACATTTCACATCCATCTGATAAACTTTAAAGTTTTTGTTCGCAGCATGAGCAAGAAAGATTCTGATGGCTTCCAGGCGAGCGACTGGAGCAAAAACTTCGGTGTAGTAAATCCCCTCCTCTTGAGCAAATCCTTGAACAACTAGTCTCGCCTTGTTTCTGATTACAACACCGCGATCATCTGGCTTGTTTCGGAAAACCCATTTAGTGCCGATTGGACACTTATTAGGAGGAAGATCAACCAGTTCCCAAACTTTAAGCTTCCTAAATTGCTGCAGTTCCATTTGCATGGCATCCACCCAACTTGGATCTTCAAGTGCTTGTTTATAATTCTTTGGAACAACTTGAGACAGAAAGGCAGCATAGAGACATTCATTAATCAAACCACTCTGACTCCGAGTTCGCACACCATCAGTAATAGATCCTATGATATAATCATGAGGATGGTTTTTCAAGGTTTTGAAGTCAGTGTTGAGGAGCAAAGGATTGGTTTCGGTTGAGGGTGTTTGATTAGATGGTTGTGAAGGTGTATGTGAAGTTGAAGGAATTGTATTAGTGGTAGATGATTGAATGGTAGTGGATGAGGATGGAATATCTGATGGAGAAGTTGGAACAGTTTGAGGTGGTGGAGGTGGTGGAATGTCAAATGAAGTGGGAGGTAGTTGTGTAGTTGAAGGTTGTGGTTGTGGTGCGGGTGGATGGTTAAAAATAGAAACTGATGTGTGTGGAATGATGTCATCATCGTCAGAGTCAGGAAGATTAAATGATTTGAAAATAGTGGTGGAATCATAAAACCATGTCGGTTCACTGCCAATACTGGTAGTGTTTGACTCTTGCCAGTCAACATAGTAGGACTCTTGCACAATCCGCGTTCGCTTGTTGTAAACACGATACGCCTTTTGTGTGTTCGAGTATCCTACAAAGAAGCATTTATCAGAAACAGCACCAAACTTCGTCTTCTGATCTTGAGTATTCAAAAGAGTGCAAGAACATCCAAAGGGGCGCAGAAAATCAATCAGCGGCTTAATCCCTCGAAACAGCTGGTATGAAGTCTTCATCTTTTCTTTGACAATCAGTACCCTGTTCAGAACATAAGCTGCACAATTAACTGCCTCTGCCCAGAAAATAATTGGAAGCTTTGACTCAATCAGCATAGTTCTGGCAGCCTCCACAAGGGTTCGATTCTTCCTTTCAGCAACACCATTTTGTTGTGGTGTTCGTGCGGCGCTAAACTGTCTGAGAATACCCCGTTGTTCACAGAAAGAGTTGAAGATATGGTTTCTGAATTCGGTTCCGTTATCGCTTCTGATGGCTTGAACCTTTTTCTTTCCAAGAACCTCGATTTGAGGAATCAACTTCATCAACTCTTCAGCAGTCTCACTCTTGTGTGCCATGAATCTCACCCAGGTGTACCTAGAGTAATCATCTGTGACAACTAAGCAATAAGATTTCTTAGCAATAGATTTGACACTTATTGGACCAAATAAATCAGTATGTAACAATTCGAGGGGTTCTGAGATGGTATTTGTAATTTTAAGTTTATGTGGCTTTTTGTGCTGTTTTCCTTTAGCACAAGCCATGCATTTCTCAACCACTGAAAAATCTTTGAGTGGTAAACCCCTAACCAAATTGTTCTTAACCAATTTATTCAGAATTTTAAAATTAATGTGCCCTAAACGTCTATGCCACTGAAACGATTCAAAAGATGAAGCTTTAGACAGGAGACAGGTCACGGTGGAGTTTGATTCCTTTGATCCCATATTCAGCATATAGGTATCATTTCGTCTCGGAGCTCGCATGATCACCATTTCTTCAGGAATAGTAAACCCTGGCTTCAAGAACAAACATTCATTTGGAAGAAACATCACTGGAATATTCTTATCACAGATTTGTGATACACTGAGAAGATTGAATGCCAGTTCAGGAACATAGTTGACGTCTTCCAGAGTAAGTGAACCATTTGAGACTTCTCCTTGACCAATCATCTTGCCACCTTTCTTGTCTCCCGCAAAAGCAACATATCCGCCATTTATGATCCGATAGTTAGTCAGTAGGTCCTTCAACCCTGTCATATGTCTGGAACATCCGCTGTCAATATGCCAATGACTATTTACAACGGCATTAGATTGTTCCTGACATTTATTAAAAAAAATGAAAAGTTAGACCTTTGAAATTGGCACCCAAGCCTTTGTGTACTTGGGTGGTGGAGCAGATGAAGAATTACAAAAGAAATTATTTACAAATGTGTTTAATCTTTTTCCGAAAGATTTTTGCTTTGAGCTGTTTTGGATTAACTTAGGGCATTGCTTAACAGTATGACCAGTATTCCCACACTTAAAACAATTAGACTTCAAACCCATTTTTGAAACTTTGTTAACAGGAACTTTGTCTATTTCAATTTCCTCATCACATTCAGACAGTTGAGAGTTGCAGTCACTGTAAGAGTCATAAGGTTCTTTTGACTTAACTGTTGTGACTTTTACCTTTTTAGATTCAGATTTAGGTTTAAGAATGTATGAAAAAGATGATTCCTTGTCTTTTGGTTTTGAAATTCTCACTGGTGTGAAGGATGGAATTTGATGAGTGAAGAACTTTTGAAAACAGTTTGTTTTGGTTTGACTTTCAGAGACATGACCTGAAAGTTTGTCTTTGTCATTCTCACATGCATTTTCAATTAAAACATCATTCAACACATTAGGGTTTGAAGTAGTGCACCCTAAGTTACCATTAAACATAGAATTGTCTGAATATAACACATTACTACAAACAGAATTAATTAAACTAATGTCTTCAAAAGACTTCTTGGAATCAGAACTAGAGCAATCACTACTGCTAGAACAACCGAGCCCAACACTCCCACCATAGGCGTAATCCTCTCTAACCTCCTTAAGATTTACTTCACTTAAACCTCCAATGGAACTGTCAGTATCATTCTGTATAATCTCTTGTATCAACTCATTTGAGGGATGAGGAATAGGTGTTGGAGAGTAACAGAAGGTACTAGGTGGGGGATATGCATATGTTTCATTGTTGTTAAGACCCAAACCTGTCTTAACTCTGGCCCCCCGTTGTTTCTTGCAGAGTTCCTCCCTTTTCATACTAGATATTGTCCACTGCTGCAATTTGTTTTTAAGTTTTCTTGCTTCAAATTCAGCAAGTGTAACTTGCTCAGTCAGGTAGTTTATTTCACAGTTCTTTTCCAAAAGAGTTCTTTTTAAGTGTTCATTTTCTTTTAAAGCTTCTCTTAATTTGACAAAATATTTTGATTCACTTAATTTAAGCTCTTTGATGGTTCTTTTTAATTTGTTTTCGTTTGACATTAACAATTTATTAGCTTTGTATATGCCAATTAAACGAATTTTGCAAGCAGATGAACACATATCTTCAATAACATCATAAGGAAGACCAATTACCAGTTTTTCGGTAGCAAGAGCACGATCACACTGGCAGTAGGGAGTGCTTCTTTTGAATTCATCAACTACATCAAGCCTCGCCTTCTCAATCATTGCTTCCAAGTTGAGTTTTGACTCCTCCTCATTCTTCACTTCATTAACAGCAGCTTCACAAACCAATCCTGAATGATTCAGATGCCCTTGAACAATAGCATCTGATTGATCTTTATCAACATTCTCCACTTTCTCTTCCTCATCTTTACCATAAAATTCTTTGAAAGGATCAAAGCAATTTATATAGTTGTCATCATTCTCAACAATCTCAGCAACAAGGGCATGATTAATTTCCTCCTTGGTTTCTTCAATTTCTGCACTCCAATCAAAGTTGGTGAGCAGTGCAGTTTCATTCTTTGACTTTGCTTCCTCAAGCCTTTCTTGATTTGGAACAGATCTTGGATTTGCAGAGTTTACAGGTTCAGTGACAATTGGTAAAGGACATTCCCTTTTGAAGTGACCCAATTGTTTGCAGTTATAACATCTCAACTTTCCCTTGTCATACCCCAGCTTGCTGTTCTGCCCCTGATTCCCAAAGTTTCTTCTACCTGTTCTTTCCATAAATCGTCTGGCACGAAGAGTAAGCATGGCCATTTGCCATTGGATGTCGGTTTCTTCCAGATCATCAGGATCCACCTGATACATATCTTCTACAGTCATCCCCTTTCCCTTTAACTCACCAGCAACAAGAGCTTCATAGCTATGAACAAACATTCCAAATAAAGCCATAGTGTCAGATGGAATCTGAGTGGTGACAGATGCATTTGAGCTTGAACCAGCATTTGTGGATGCACCAACAGATTTAGCAGACATATGACTCAATGATCCTCCAGGTGCAGCACTGTAGATATAAGAGTTTGCAGCGGATGAAATAAGTGCAGCATTCTGAGAAGGAATGTTTGGAACCATCATAGACTGATTGTATTCTCTTCTCTTCACATCAAGGTCGAAAGACTTCAGCTTGTTTATAACATCCATCAGCTTGTAGTCAGGAAAGTTTCTTTCTTGTTTCAACAGCTTGATTTGAAGACTCCACTGAGGAGTAAGAGAATCTAACAGTTTTGAGACTTGTTCATGATTGCCCAGCTTATCATCATACTTCTTCAGATTACTTGATACAGATAGGAATCGATTTGTAATATCAGTCAAGTTCTCTTGCGAATACCCCACGAAAGAGTTAAACTCTTTTTCAGCTTGAGCTTTTCTATCTAGTTTCAGATCCTCATTACCATCATAGAACTCGCACAATGCATCATACAAGCTTTTTGCAGTTGTGTGTTCAGCAAACCTGTTAAAGATATCCTGATGCAAACAAAGTATCAATGCCCCGAGTGCCTTTTTGTCACGATCAAGTAACTTGGTATCTGCTTCAGTAAAAGTGCTTGGATCTGTGTTTATTGAAGTGACAGTTCCTTCAACTGTCGTTGGCACATGCGGACCATTTACAATAGATTCCCATTGGTTATAGTCCGTGTAGTAGAAAAAGGCCTTCAAACATCTTTTCCAGTCTTCAAAGTTTTCACCACTAACAAGCCTCGGTGGCCTGTTGGGTTGAACACTGTCCAGATCATTCATATTCAGTGTTGATGAATCCATAATTTTGAGCAGATTATAGATTCGCTGAAGACAAATAGATTCGCTGGCTAGATTCGCTCAAAGAACACAGCAGATTCGCTGGTAGATTCGCTGAAGACAGATTCGCTAGACAAACAAAACAGATTCGCTGACAGGCAAGCACAGTTTCGCTCGCCTGATTTTGGCAGCAGTTTCGCTTGCACAATGAGCCAAACAGGTGAACTTTCGTTCAATGAGATGTCAGATTCGCTAGCCACAACACAAACCAACAGTACAAAAATTTGAATTAGGTTCGCTGGATGAACACTTAGATTCGCTGGAAGAACAAATAGTTTCGCTGGGTTACGAACAAACCAGTAACAGTACGAAAACAACCCGAACAGCTTCAAAACTTGACCATTTGTTGACACGTTTGTTTTAAAAGCTTCCTATGACTAAATATGACAATACTTGAGCAAAATACAACTCCAAAACACCAAAACAAGCCCTGAACAGAATCAAATATTGTTTTGACACAAAAACCCCAAAATCAACACAAAAATCACTTGAATCAAACAATCAAGAGCACTAAGGCTCTGATACCATATTGTTGGTCCATAATGATCGTGATTTCAGTGCTATATTGACTTGTTTAACAACAAAACACACAAGACTTGAACAACAAAGTGTATAATAACCAAACAAACCCAATAACAAGATTAAACCATACAACCAGAGGTATACAAGCTACAAAGATGAATGATATAAGTTCCTAGCACCTCAGGTGAACAATTACACGACACAATCAGTTGGATAAGAGTTTTGTCAAAGTTGTGCAAAAGTTGTATAAACTTGAAGATAAGGTTACAATATATATCAGTCCTAGGTTCGCTGATAGATTCGCTGTAGCGAATCTATCTAGCGAACCACATAGGTTCGCTGGGCACATACAGGTTCGCCCAGTCGACACCTTAGGCAAAAGCTAACTTGAACTACGGGCGAATCTATAGATTCGCCCGTAGGTTCGCTAGAACAACTACAAACAAAAGTTATACAAATAACATACAAAATATATTACACCGACAAGCCGGTGAGTCCAACCTATACATATGACTATCAAAAGAGTATTTTGTAAGCAAATCGTTTATTCATCGGTTTCACACGCGTTAAAATACGAAAACGACATAAGGACTATAAAACTCGAATATTAAGCTTGTAACTACTTAGTTACTATATAAATAGGTTGAAAATGAAGTTTCACTATTTATTGGGTCACGGTTTATTTTATACAAATTATTTTTGTTTAAGCTACGTTAACCGACTACTTTCTTAAATAAAATATGGTAATTTTTAGAAATATCTAAAAATTATATAAAGTATATTTTTACAGTAGCATATGACCTCTTAACATATGGGTACAATTATATTGAAGTATTTTGACTTAAACCTAAAATGTAACTTAATGCGTGGTAGCGCACCGTACTCGGTAGACCGGTGGAAACTAACTTTCATGAATTTAATACTTATATATATTTTTATCAGTAGATTCATACATAAAGTTTTATACATACCATAAGTATAATGTATAGCACTTATTAACATCAACCCTTAGTTAAAAACCCAACTTTAGTACGAATTCGACGATTTAACAAAGTCTAGGGACTAAAAGTGACAAGTACCAAACTTTACTAAATGAACATCAACGTACACTTAATACCTACGTATATAACCTGGAATAACATAAGTATATACATACTTAGACGTATAAGTCAACGCAAACGACTAAAACCATGATATTACACGAAAGTAACGGAAACCGACGCACGCGACAACGACACAACAAAACACATAGACTTATGTATTTTGGGGTCTAACATGACTAAACTAAACATAGGAAGCCTGCTAGGAGGTAGAACTCGCACGCTGAATGTACAATATCTTTAGAAATCTTGAGCAGGCCGGACACCAGGTGAGTTCATGAACCCCCT
Organism: Tagetes erecta; assembly: GCA_030867185.1. Taxonomy (NCBI): domain Eukaryota; kingdom Viridiplantae; phylum Streptophyta; class Magnoliopsida; order Asterales; family Asteraceae; genus Tagetes; species Tagetes erecta. The sequence continues at coordinate 17,106,324 of CM061497.1, read as the reverse complement.
TTTTAAGTAATACTTTTGGGGCTGATACATACCTACTAAACTTATTTATAAAAATTATTTATGGTGTAATACATCTGCTACTCTTGTCCCCGAACGTTGGTACAACTTTCGGTAGCCATTAACTTCTTACAGGAGCTCTTTGAAATGTGAATAGTATTATTTGGGAATCCCCCGCGTACATTGGCATACCCCCCACTGAGGTTGAAAACTGCTACGCCACATGTTCAATGATATGTCGGTGCTTAGCAGAGCACGTTAGCCCATTTTGGGTTAGGGGACTATTATTTATTGTATTCGGGTTGGGTATAATCCGAACAGGTTTGGCTACATATTTTGTCAACCGTACACCAAAAGCATACTTACTTAATGTCCAGTATTTTATGGGTTAAACGTCTTACGACATTGTCTGTTTTGTTAAACCTTGAGCTCACCAACTTTATGTTGACGTATTTTTGGGTATGTATTTCAGGTATTTAGACGATTTATCGATGGAAGTATACAAATAGACTTTATAACATTGGATGTGCATTTAGACATGGTTGATAGCTTTAGAAGACCCTGATTAGAAGAAACACGCAAAGATTATAGACAAATTATAGAGGAAGACTACTTGGGAATAGTATACCAACTAGCCTAACTGCTTTTGTTAGAGATTACTTTTGTACCCTTTGATTTATACTTAGAATATAATAATATTTCTTGTAAACCTATGGCCCACTATCAATGCATACATAGTTTCCGCTGTGTTTTGTTGGATATTCATTCGTCACGGCTCACCCCCTTGGTCGGGGTGTGACAGATTGGTATTAGAGACAAAGGTTAGCGTGAATTAGGAATCCCTCTTAGGAAATTCCTAGGCCCTAACCAAAACCCCTTAGGGACACTTAAGCCATTAGACATGTAAGATTACTTTGACTTACACCTAAGATAAGTAATCTACTTGTACTTGAGATCAATCAATAGGACTCTAAAACTTGCCTTTTTGTACTCTAAGTGTTTAGAGAATTTGAGATTTGATTTGAGAATATGTGTATACTCTAGGATGCTTGCTTATACAACTTTTTGCACACATATCTAGTGAAAATCACAAGCAAGAACAAAACTATTAAACACAAGAATCTACATGTATGACTACAATGGGAGAATACTAGAATGCCATGTGAGGTAAATTAACGATTACGGTCCGGAACGTAATGGTTAATTTACAGGCACAGAGCATTTGAGGAAATCCTAATGAGTCACCATACGTTTAAGACATGGAAACAACTATGTAAAAACCAAGACTAACTTAAAACGAAGGCCGAACAAATATTTCCAATAAATAACCATTACACGTATCGAAGATTAGACCCTTAACAACTTTATTCAGCATTGTATCAACTTGGACACAAAGTTCCCGTCATTATTTTGTTGAGACGATAACCGTTCTTGGAAACCATAAAATCTCATTCCTTCAAAGTACTTTGGAGTTCTCATTGAAAATGTTTTATGGACCCTTCTTATATCTCAACCGCAATCATGGCACATAGCTTGTACATCATCATTATCTTTTGACCTCTTGTAATAATTCACATGTAGTGTATCTTATTCTTCAATTCTCCCTGGCCTACTAGGAAAAACCTTATGCTAAACTTCAACAAATAGGTTGCTACAACAAACTCATTACCATAAGTAACGAAGGTTTATCGCTCTCTAATTCTCTGTTAGGACCCTTCACTAAAACACAATCCTTTTCTTAATCCCCCAAAAGACTTAATAAGCCGATTACACCTATACACCCAACATGATACGTCATACTAGTACTAACAACAAGTGCCTCTCACTCCTCGAACATTCAGTGGATGACTTTCATTCTCACTAACAAACTGTTAACTACCTATTCGCGTTCTTGGCGAGCATTACCCACTATGAGCATTAACCCAAACCAATCATCTCACTCTAGACTTTAAAGTGATTGTTTCAACAAAGGATATGCATGAGTAATGGACATGCATGAATGAATGACGTGAAGGAAAAAAATGCATATGCATTAGTGATGTAAGTGCAAGAATGATAGACATGCAGAGATGATAGAGACATCAAGACCGACTCGTTATCATACGTTGTACGATGAAGTAGGCTTCTTGGCAGACAGTCCCTAGGAACTAATGCATTCTCTGTCATATGCGGACCGAACCACCCGACTACAATAAGAAGACAAACGTTTGGCTGCAAGGTGAATAAAGAGGATCTGTATCATAAGCTTGACCCCTAGCTTTAGGAACCATTCTAATTTATTCAAACCTCCCATAGTATAAATCTCTAACGTTATACTCTAGAAGTAGGACCAAAGCTTTATCCTCCCACATCATAAAAAAAAAAAAATTTCAACTCGCGTATAAGGAACTTGGACTAACAAAAAGCTCTTCGTTTTATTAGTGGACATCCTTTAATGCATACTATATAATCGCAAATAGAACTATGATTGGATCGTCTCGAAAGTTGACCTAACCTAGGATCAAATATGGTTTAATTATTTAGAATGTTTGTTACAATTCGGCACTTGAAGATAACAACTAATGTCGCTCTCAAAAGGCAGAGAAATAAAGTAAGAATCGTTGCAGGGAAGATGGTTATGGATACACGCCTTCTTATAAACCAGTTAACCCATACAACGAGCTTTATTCCTTATACTACCAACGATGGAAAACACCTTCATAACACAACTCGTAGGATAAAGGAAGCTCCTTAAGGCCTTATATGTTAATATTAAGGGATACCTAAGGTAGGTTGAGAGCGGCTACTTACATTGGAAACTAATACGATGCGAGCAAATTAAATCTGGAATCGACTTAGTAGTGGCAAAGACATGATAAGACTATTAACTTCTAAGTATTGTTTCAAAAGCTACAAGATGAATGTGAATATAGTTAGTGGAACCTTTCGAAAATCCTACCCATTCTCCTTTCATTCCTACTAAGATAAAATTCATTTATTACTTTGGATTTTGATCGTAAATGACGCTCCCTTATTCATATAATACTCTGAACCCTCATAACCCCTACGAGTAAGTTATAAGCTCTAACGAGTGTGAAACACAATTATGACGATAATACATAGGGATAGACCCGCGAACCTGAAGCTAACCTTAGAGAAAATTCGCCTCTACGAACTTATCTCCCACATCAAAGTTGCTTACATCACCTTGTAAACAATTACTATCAACTCTTTCTAAACCATTATCGTTCAAATGGAGAATACAACACACTGATGCTAATTCCTATAAACAAATCAACCTAAGAGCATGCACATGATTTCTGTAGTTGTATAAGATAGTAAGAAAAAGACTTTATACCTACTCTAACCCGTAGTAAATCTTAACTCTCAACTTTCATGGACACTTACTTACCTTCATCTACTATATTTCCTTAAAACGACTCTATACTTAGCATATGGATCTTTGTTGGTCCAATAGATCGTTAATCCGTGCTATATATGATATACATCATATCACAATCAATTGATACCAATAGATCTAGCAACAATTGATTGTGATTAATGACCAAAACTCACACAAACCATTATAACCCAATAACAATTGATAGATTGAGAAGGTAATTAGATGAAGTAGAATGGATTAGATGCAACAAAGATATAATTCAGTCAATTCCTTGCAATAAACAATCGGATTCGAACTCAAGATCAAAGTGTAATTGTATATCAATAAAGTTCCAAAGAGTTGTTTATAAAATACCCTAAAACAACTATATATACAGTAGCTAGTGTCGCACGCAGTGTCGCATAGGCGACACTACCTGCTCGCTAAACAAAGACAAGCTGCATGCGACACTATAGTGTCGCATGCAGTGTCGTATAAACAAGCACAAAACCTAGTCAAAAGTAAACTAACCTAACTATTACAACGAAAACAAAATACGACTAGTCTATTACAAAGTAAACAAAATACAAATAACGACATGGTGAAGTACCACCCTACATGTGGTCATCAATCTTCCATTGTCATCAACGAACTTACCTTTCTAATCTTGTATGTTGAGGGAATGCCTTGTGGACGATTTACCCTTCCGTACTCCTATCAAATTATATAATCCCGATTAGGAAGACTGTGCGAAGAATATTGTATATTCTAACATGCAGAATTAAAAATCATTACTACCTCGGAACTTAAATCATGCTCCATTTTTTTTTACTCGACGCCACATGAGTTGAAATTCCCATCATATCTACTCAATATACGAGTTCCACCAATCCCTTAGTAAAAAAATACATCCCTAAGATACCTAAATGAGTACTCGAATCTTCCTTAACCTATGCTCTTGTTGTTACTCATCCTTGTAACTTCTATTTAAAGTTTTAAAACCTCGAAGATACCATTAGATGGCATACTACTTTAACTATCTCAAGCCTAACTCTAAACAATATCCTATAACACATCTCCGATCACAAATGTTGAAGGAACGACAATGAAGGGGAGTAGAACTACTGGACGACTAGGACCGAGAGATACAATATCATCTAGGTGAAATGCATGTGGTTGACGCCGCCTTCAGTAGAAAAGAAAGGAACAAGGCCCCTTGGAGTGTGTGCCATAAGGATCACGTTCATAGCCGAAAATAATGAAACAAGGCATATAATACTTGTCACGAACTACCAATAAGCTTAGAAGTATTCAAGACACATTTCAAATGTCTAATATCAAGAAGTAACTACTAAATGAGATATTAGTAATCCTAAATAAGGAGATGAAACGCGATAATAACTTAAATTTCATCAACGAGCCCCGTTGAAACAATACGGTACAAGAAACGAAGACATGAATAAGTGAAATTAAAGCTGTTATGGTTTAGTGAAATTCAAAACGAGGACGTGAATTCACATAGGAGATAAAGAACGGACGAAATAAGAAATACCCTCATTTGATTTGTTTAACTCAACTAACGACGACTAACAAATAGTTAGGAACACGAACATAGTCTGAAACAATCACTGTGATAAGACAATGCCAGACCAAATCACGAATCAGTACACAAGGTTATTATGTACTTCCTATGTGTTTACATACATTCTCGAAAATCTTATGCAAAGGGAATAACGTAGTTGTACTAAGATACCACCTCTCCCTTAACTTCGAGGGCGACACCGAGGAAAAAGAATAGGGAACCCGTAGTGGCTATAAGCTTGTCATTGTTGCAAGACAACGCAGACCAAATCACGAGTTAGTGTAAGGTGATTATGTGTTTTTGTGTGTTTATGTCCTCACTTGCAAGTGTAATGCTAGGAAAATTTTATGACTTTAAACAACCGACATTAATTTTTTTAGAAAACCCATTGGGCTTGACCCGACCCTTTACTGGATCCGACCCAACTAAAAGTATGGGCTTGGCCCATTTAAGTTAAGTTAAGTACCAATGACGAAACCCGTCATATTGAATACCCGGAAACGCCTAAGAATTATTTTATGCCTTAAAAGTATTACTTTATGCTAGTTAGGAACAAGCCAACTAGCAAATAAGCCCACCGAATACGGAACACAACAAACGAGGAACCAACGATAAATACTTACGAGCAACAACCAAAATAAATACACCACCTTATAACAACACAATATAAATCATATAAATATGTACATGCGTACATACGGATTCATATAACATATGTATAGTTACCAACCAACCAAATAAAAGCAAAGACAAATGTTTTACAATAATTCTTGAACATGATTAATTAAATTATTGAACAATAAATATAAAACCACACATACATGTCATACGTATATACAAAACACCATTATACAAAATTATAAAACAAATAAGTAAATAATATTTACACTTAACATGATTAGATGCATGATGCATGCATCATAATTAGTTGCGAATAACTAAATAATAAAAATACATCATTTATTAAACATACACTATCTATACATTTATAGACATACGAAACCATGCATACGTGCATATATGTATGAATGTATATATATATATACACACAATATATTTACAACACACCCATAGATGTACACATACATACTTATAAAAACATGCACATACAAGTAACATATAATATTTACCACCATACATCCATACACATTATTATTTTACAAACCATAACTATACATAATTACCTACACACACATCATATGTATATATGTACAAATATATAAAACTCACCAAGTCTACAATTTATAAAACCATCCATTTTATAAAACAATCATCAACCTAAAATAATACTTACACACACCATGCATATGAGCACTATTGTTCATGCACCATATTAACAAATTCCCCCCTATTAGCTATTTGTCAACCTATTTTCCTAACCTAACCACCCTACACCTTACACAAATCTTCCAAAAATCCTTTTGCTTGATACACCTTCCATCTTTTGCACTAATCAAGAGCATCTTGTAGAAACCAAGAGCTTGTAGGACCCACTCCCCTCTCTCTTCTTCTCTTTTTGACCGAACTCAAGCACACACACACACACACACATTTCATTTTCTTTCACAAAAACACTTTCTCACACTCTCCCACCCTTTATCTTAAACCTCTAGCACACACAAGCATTAACAAACCCTGGAAATCAGCTTCTAATGATTTTGAGATTGAGCAACAACAAAGACTAAGGTGTTACAAGGAGCCCACGAGTCCAAAGCAACCAACACTCGAGCAACCGAAGCACGAACCATTCATCCCGCGAGAAAGAAAGCCGAGACCAGCCCTTTCCCAGTCAAGTTCTAGCATCCTTCGTGACCTTCATACCATCCCAAGTGCACTCACACTCACTCTCAATCTGAAGGTAACGTCCGTTTTCACCCGAAAACACCCGAAAATGCACTACACGTGCACAAAACGTCCGTTTTCACACACAATGAACACCATGATTTCCCATGTCTTAAAAACATCTAAAAATACTTATTTTACAGTAGCAAATGTGTTAAAAAGGACAGAAATCATTTTCTAAAGAAAACACAAGTTTGACTAAAACAAGTCAAACCGAACACTTTTATTAGAACAAAACATCAATAGACTAACCACCTTGAAAATGTAATTTTATATTTTCTGCACTTTCAATTTACCAAAATATGGTTATAAATTAAATTTCATAATTCTTAGAGTTATTATAGATTATTTAATATGTATTTTTGAATATTAAAAAGGTACATTTTCACAATTATTTATAAAAACGTATGGGAAGGTATAAAATTATAAAAGTGAGTGATGTTACTGTTATGAATATGCATATGGACATCTAGAATCGAAAATATATGATTGTTGATGGGTGAACCTAAGAACTGAACAATAACCGGAATTAAACGAACGAATCAACGAAAGTACCAAAAATATAAAAATATTATATTTCAGTAGCTTATATATGATATAAACATGTTATTTAAAAAATTTTCATATTTTTCTGGACAAAAATAATTACTATGAATTTTCTAATATTTAATGGGATTAAAATACAAAAATTTGTAGAAAATAGTTAGGGACTCCTAAGGCCAAATTTACAGAACAAAAACTCATATATGTTAAGAACATAAAGTGAGTAAAATAGGACCTTAAACATTACCAAAGACTCTTTATGCTTAAAACGTAATATTAACCTAACCGAACGCGTTAAAAACACGAAACTGAGAAACACAAGTAAAAACAAGTATTTTTCACGTCCAGGAGCTTTAATACTTATAAATAAAGTATTTCACTAAGTTACATAATTTTTATAAGCTTAATCTTTTTATTATGAATTTTCGAGTATACGAACCTAGTATTTTCACAAAAAGCATAAAAATTGGAGAAAAACCTTTTTGTAAATAAAAATTCAATTTATACAGTAACATAAGACCCAAGGAAGTGTTTTAAAGTATAAAACACGTTAAAAGAGTATTTTGTAAGCAAATCGTTTATTCATCGGTTTCACGCGTGTTAAAATATGAAAACGGAATAAGGACTATAAAACTCGAATATTAAGCTTGTAACTACTTAGTTACTATATAAATAGGTTGAAAATGAAGTTTCACTATTTATTGGGTCACGGTTTATTTTATACAATTTATTTTTGTTTAAGCTACATTAACCGACTACTTTCTTAAATAAAATATGGTAATTTTTAGAAATATCTAAAAATTATAGAAAGTATATTTTTACAGTAGTTTATGACCTCTTAACATATGGGTACAATTATATTGAAGTATTTTGACTTAAACCTAAAATGTAACTTAATGCGCGGTAGTGCACCGTACTCGGTAGACCGTTGGAAACTAACTTTCATGCATTTAATACTTATATATATTTTTATCAGTAAATTCATACCTAAAATGTTATACATACCATAAGTATAATGTATAGCACTTATTAACATCAACCTTTAGTTAAAAACCCAACTTTAGTACGAATTCGACGATTTAACAAAGTCTAGGGACTAAAAGTGACAAGTACCAAACTTTACTGAATGAACATCAACGTACACTTAATACCGACGTATATAACCTGGAATAAAATAAGTATATACATACTTAGACGTATAAGTCAACGCAAACGACTAAAACCATGATATTACATGAATGTAACGGAAACCGAATGCACGCGACACCGACACAACGAAACACATAGACTTATGTATTTTGGGGTCTAACATGACTATAATAACCATAGGAAGCCTACTAGGAGGTAGAACTCGCACTCTGAATGTACAATATCTTTAGAAATCTTGAGCAGGCTGGACACCAGGTGAGATCATGAACCCCCTGTTTACGTAATACTTTTGGGGCTGATACATACCTATTAAACTTGTTTATATAAATTTTTTATGGTGTAATACATCTGCTACTCTTGTCCCCGAACATTGGTACAACTTTCGGTAGCCAGTAACTTCTTGCAGGAGCCCTTTGAAATGTGAATAGTACTATTTGGGAATCCCCGCGTACAGTGGCATACCCCCCACTGAGGTTGAAAACCGTTACGCCACATGTTCAATGATATGTCGGTGCTTAGCAGAGCACGTTAGCCCATTTTGGGTTAGGGGACTATTATTTATTGTATTCGGGTTGGGTATAATCCGAACAGGTTTGCTACATATTTTGTCGACCATACACCAAAAACATAATTACTTAATGTCCAGTATTTTATGGGTTAAATGTATTACAACATTGTCTGTTTTGTTAGACCATGAGCTCACCAACTTTATGTTGACGTATTTTTTGGTATATATTTCAGGTATTTAGACGATTTATCGATGGAAGTATACAAGTAGACTTTATAACATTGGACATGCATTTAGACACGGTTAATAGCTTTAGAAGACCCTGATTAGAAGAAACACGCAAAGATTATAGACAAATTAGAGAGGAAGACTACTTGGGAATAGTATACCAACTAGCCTCACTGCTTTTGTTAGAGATTACTTTTGTACCCTTTGATTTATACTTAGAATATAATCATATTTCGTGTAAACCTATGGCCCACTATCAATGCATACATAGTTTCCGTTGTGTTTTGTTGGATATTCAATCGTCACGGCCCACCCCCTTGGTCGGGGTGTGACAGGCAATTAGGGTTTGCAAGCTTGAATGAGCTAGTGTTGTAGATCTACACTTGTTTTTCACATATTTCACTTCCTTATCAGAAATTATACAAGAAATCAGAAGAAAATTTCCGGATCTAGAAGTTTCTCTCACACACAATTGTGTGTGTGTTCTTGGTGTTCTTCAAGGCTTCAAATCTTCATCTTGCGAAATTACCTGAACGAAAGTTCAAAAATTAAGTGCAAAAGTAGAGTTTTAGAAATTTTTGCGAAACTAGATCTTGGCTTTTGCGACACTACCTTGCGAAACTAGATCTTTCAGATCTGAAATCTTGCGAAACCATCCAGATCTTTGCGAATCTACCACTTGTTACATCTTTGTACCTGAAAAACAAAACCCATTTCCAACAACCTTACCACTAAAACCATTTAACACAACCCATAACCAAACTCAAACCTTCCACAAGTTCAGATCTTAAATTATTAACCCAACACTTAAACAACCCAACTTCAAACCATATCAGATCTGCGATTTTAAGTTAAAAAAAACATACATAAAATCATTGAACAAAAACATACACACCACCATACACCCACGCCTCCATTCACCACTTCGACAACCTCCTACAACCAGACACACCTCTATCCCGTCACCATACCCGTACCTCCATCAACTTCATAACCACTATAACCCCATAACAAGTCTATTTACCATAACTCATCGTCATTCATATAACCACATCATCTCAGTCTTCGTCAACATTCACATCGTCAACTTCCACATGAGTCCACCTCAACGTAACTTCGTCTACAGATCTGAAAGTACAAGAACAATTTGAGTTTATGTCGAATACTTTTATTAAAAAAATAAAAATGTGCCAGAGGAATGAGCCATCGTTGTCAATGTTGTTGTCTACTGTTTTTATGTTGAGTTTGTGTTGTTACTGTTAAAAGAGCAAGATGAAGAGAGATCGAGCAGAGAAAGAGATTGTGTAGTGACGTGTGTGTGTTTCTAGTTGTGATCTTGTTGTTGTTGCTGCTCGACCGAATCAAGAAGAAAACGAGAGAGAGATATTGTTTTATGTTGCTGCTGCTTAAATAACGAGAAAGAGAGTGTTCGACAGAGAGTGTTGTTGCTGTGTTGTTATTGTGATATTAAGAAGATTTAATGTTTGTGATATTGTGGTGCTGTTGGAAGAAAAGGAACAAAGAAATTGACGCGAGAGAGAGAGAGAGAGTACAGATAGAGTGAGAGAATTGAATATATTGAAGAAGTTGGTGTGGTTGTGTTGTTGTTTGAATTGTATTTACTGAGCGGCTGACTTGTATGTCAAAATAGGGTTTGTGTGTTTAACATAAACATCAATTCTAACTAAGTGGGTTGGTTCTTTTGGGCCGAGATTTATAAATCACTTTGGGCTGGGTAAATTAAAAGATAAGATTAGCCGAGGATATATAAGAAGGTGGGATCGAGTCGGGTTTTAGTTATCGTTATTTATGTCGGGAGTTAACGTTTTAAATATTGAGCGGTAGTTGTTGGAGCCTAATTTTTGTCAAGCTCAAGCTGAGAAAGAGTTCAATTCATTTGTTGGGTATAAGTATGAAAGCCCGACTGATATAACCAACCGTTTTCTATCTGTATCAAGCAATCTGAAAAAGTATGATGAGAAATTGGGAAACAATGAGCAAGTTATAAAGCTTCTAGATTCACTTCCACCTCAGTGGAGTCTTCAGATCAAAATGTTGAAACAAGAGAGAAACTTCCTTGACTTTAAACTAATGGACGTGATAAACAAGCTAAAGTCATTTGATCTTGATGTGAAGAGAAGAGAATACAATCAATCTATGATGCTCCCCAATGTCCCTCCTCAGAATGCTGCACTGGTTACATCCGCTGCAAACTCACTTTCTTATGGTGCAGTTTCTGGAGGATCATCTAGCTATGGTGGATCTGTCAAATCTAGTGGTGGTTCCACAAGTATAGGTGTTGGGTCAAGTGCATCTGTCACCACTTAGATTCCATCTGACACTATGGCCTTATTTGGGATGTTTGTTCATAGTTATAAAGCATTAGTTGCTGGTGAAATGAAGGGTCGTGGAATGACTGTTGAGGATATGTATCAGGTTGATCTTGATGATCTTGAAGAAACATACATTCAATGGCAAATGGCTATGCTTACTCTTCGTGCTAGAAGATTCATGGAACGAACAGGTAGAAGAAACTTTGGAAATCAGGGACAAAATAACAAACTCGGATATAACAAGGGGAAGCTCAGGTGTTACAATTGTAAGCAACTCGGGCATTTCAAGAGAGAATGTCCTTCACCTATCATTACTGAGCCTGTTAACTCAGGAAAATCAAGAGTTGTTCCAATTCAAGACAAAGTTGAAGAAGTTAAGCCAAGGAAAGAAACCTCATTGCTCACCAACTTTGATTGGAGCGCTGAAATTGAAGAAACAAATGAGGAAATCAATCATGCGTTAATTGCTGAGATTGTTGATGAGCCTGCTCTTGATGACAACTATATTGATTGCTTTGATCCTTTTAAAATATTTTATGGTGAAGATGGTGAAAATTCTGGTGTGGCTGCTGAGTCGGAAGTTGGTATGTTTGAAGAAGTTCAAGGACATCTGGGACAGGAAGAGGTGATTCATTCTGGATTTGTGTGTGAAGCTGCTGTTGAAAAGGAAGAGAAGGTTTCTGAAGGGGTGAAGAATGCTGGATCTGAAGCTGACAATGCTGAAGAATCAAAGCTGAACATGGAAGCTATGATCGAAAAAGCCAAGCATGAAGCTGTGGATGAATACAAGAGGAACACTCCTTACTGCCAGTGTGATCGTGCTCTTGCAGTTGAAAAACTGGTAATTGGTCTTCCTTATGAAATTGTAGAAGATATGTGTTCATATGCATGCAAAATTCAATTGATTGGCATATATAAAGCTAATAAATTATTAATGTCAAATGAAAATGAATTAAAGAAAACAAACAAAGAGCTTAAAGAGAATGAATCAAAATATTTTGTCAAATTAAGAGAAGCTTTGAAAGAAAATGAACATTTAAAAAGAACTCTTTTGGAAAAGAATTGTGAAATAAATTATTTGACTGAACAAGTCACTCTTGCTGAATTTGAAATAAGAAAGCTTAAAAATAAATTGGAACAATGGACAATTGCAAGCATGAAAAGGGAGGAGTTATGCAAGAAGCAAAGGGGGGCTAGAATTAAGACCGGGATGGGTTATAAAGATGATGCACATGTATATCCTCCACCTAGTACCTTCTGTTATTCTCATACACCATTTCCTCATCCTTCAAATGAGTTGATACAAGAGATTATATCGAATGATACTAACAGATCTATTGCAGGTTTAAGTGGAGTTAATCTTAAGGAGGTACGAGAGGATTATGCTTATGGTGGAAGTAGTGGTCTTAGGAGTTATAGTTACCCTAGTTTTGATTCAAAGAAGTCTATTGAAGACAGTAGTGTAAATGTTTTTGTTTCTAGTCAAGTTTTAACTTCATACGATATTATGTGTAATATTAATTCTGGATGCTTTATTTCGAACTTTAGTAATTTGAATGATGATGTTATTGGAAATGTTTGTGTGAATGACAAAGCAGAACTTTCAGGTCATGTCTCTGAAAGTCAAACCAAAACAAATTGTTTTCAAAAATTCTTTTCTCATCAAATTCCATATTTCACACCAGTAAGGATTTCTAAACCAAAAGACAAGGAATCACCTTTTTCATCCATGAATAGCTCTGATAAATCTAAATCAGAACCCACTAAGGTAAAAGTCACAACAGGTAAGTCAAAAGAGCCTTATGACTCTTACGGTGATTGTAACTCTCAATTATCTGAGTGTGATGAAGAAATTGCTATAGATGAAATTCCTGTATCTAAATATTCCAAAGGAGGTTTGAAATCTCATTGCTTTAAATGTGGAAATGGTGGTCATACTGTCAAGCAATGCCCCGAGCTAGTTGAAAATAGTTCAAAGAATAGATCTTTAGGAAAAAGATTGAATACTTTTGTAAATAATTTCTTTTGTAAAAATTCTACAATTCAGAGACCTAAGTACACCAAGGCTTGGGTCCCCATTTCAAAAGTCTATTCAATTTTTACAAAATGTCAGGAACATTCGTGCGCCGTTGTAAATAGTCATTGGCATGTAGATAGTGGATGTTCCAGACATATGACCGGATTGAAGGATCTGCTGACAAATTACAGGATTATTAATGGTGGTTATGTTGCTTTTGCTGGCAACAAGAAGGGTGGTAAGATGATTGGTCAAGGAGATGTTACCCATGGTTCACTGACTTTGGAGGATGTTAACTATGTTCCCGAGTTGGCATTCTTGTGATAAGGATATTCATGTGCTCTTTCTTGCAAATGAATGCCTACTCTTGAAGCCAGAGTTTACTATTCCTAAAGAGTTGGTGATCATGAGAGCTCCAAGGCGAAATGATACATATATACTTAATATGGGATCCAAAGAATCAACTTTCACTTTGACTTGTCTTCTGTCTAAAGCTTCATCTTTTGAATCGTTTCAATGGCATAGACGTCTAGGACATATTAATTTTAAAATTCTAAATAAGTTGTTTAAGAACAATTTAGTGAGGGGACTACCACTGAAAAGACTTTTCGGTGGTAGAGAAATGTATGGCTTGTGCCAAAGGAAAACAACACAAGATACCACATAAACTTAAAATTGAAAATTTCATCTCTCATCCCCTTGAATTGTTACATACTGACTTATTTGGTCCTATAAGTGTCAAATCAATTGCTAAGAAATCTTATTGTCTGGTTGTCACAGATGACTATTCAAGATACACTTGGGTGAGATTTCTGGCAAACAAGAGTGAGACTGCTGAAGAGTTAATGAAGCTGATTCCTCTGATTGAGGTTCTCGGAAAGCAAAAGGTTCAAGCTATTAGAAGCGACAATGGAACAGAATTCCGAAACCATATCTTCAATTCATTCTGTGAGCAAAGGGGTTTTCTCAAACAGTTCAGCGCTGCAAGGACACCACAACAAAATGGTGTTGCTGAAAGGAAAAACATAACTCTTGTGGAAGCAGCAAGAACTATGATGATCGAGTCAAAGCTTCCAATAATATTCTAGCAGAAGCAGTAAATTGTGCAGCTTATGTCCTGAATCGGGTACTGATTGTCAAAAGCAAGATGAAGACATCGTATCAACTGTTTCGTGGAATTAAGTCATTGATCAATTTTTTACGCCCTTTTGGATGCTCTTGCACTCTTCTTAATACCTAGGATTAGAAAACGAAGTTTGGGGCCGTCTCTGATGAATGTTTCTTCGTAGGATACTCTGACACACAAAAAGAGTATCGTGTGTACAACAAGCGAACGCGGATTATGCAAGAATCCTATTATGTTGATTGGCAAGAATCTAATTCTTCAAGCATTGGCAGTGAACCTGCATGGTTCTTCGATTCCACCACTGTTTTCAAATCATTTAACCTTCCAAACTCTGAGGAATAATGACATCGTTTCTCATACTCCAATTAATCTGATTAATCCTCTACCTCTACCACAATCACAACCACAACCTGCTGTCACCCAATTACCTTCATCCACATTTGACGTTCCACAACCACCACAAACTAATCCAATTCCTCCATCAGATATTCCATCCTCATCAAATTCTATCTATGTTTCAACTTCCGATCCAATTCCACCTCCAAATTCAACCATTCCATCTCACTCACCCAATCACGCATCATCATCACAATCAAATCCAATGTTTCATAACACAAACTTCAAGACCTTAAAAGATCATCCTCACGATTATATCATTGGATCAATCACTGACGGTGTGAGGACTCGGAGTCAGAGTGGATTGATAAATGAATGTCTCTATGCTACCTTTTTTATCGCAGATCGTTCCGAAGAATTACAAGCAAACACTTGAAGATCCTAGTTGGGTTGATGCCATGCAAATGGAATTACAACAATTTAGGAAGTTAAAAGTTTGGGAGTTAGTTGATCTTCCTCCAAATAAGTGCCCCATTGGTACTAAGTGGGTATTCAGGAACAAGCCAGATGATCGTGGAGTTGTTATCAGAAACAAAGCCAGATTGGTTGTTCAAGGATTCGCTCAAGAGGAAGGGATTGACTACACTGAAGTT
The DNA here is from genome assembly GCA_030867185.1 of Tagetes erecta. Classification (NCBI taxonomy): domain Eukaryota; kingdom Viridiplantae; phylum Streptophyta; class Magnoliopsida; order Asterales; family Asteraceae; genus Tagetes; species Tagetes erecta. Next base: position 17,090,649 of record CM061497.1, on the reverse strand, counting down.
TTTGCTCATGTTGCTCGCCTCAAAGCCATTAGAATCTTTCTTGCTCAAGCCGCTAACAAGAACTTTAAAGTCTATCAGATGGATGTGAAGTGCGCATTTCTATATGGAGATATTGATGAGGAGATCTACGTATGTCAACCATCGGGTTTCGAAGATCCAGATTTTCCTTCAAAGGTGTACAAGCTAGATAAATCCCTGTATAGGTTGCGTCAAGCTCCACGGATCTGGTACGAAACTATGACACAGTATCTGCTCAGCAAAGGTTTCTCTCGTGGGACTATAGATATGACTTTGTTCAAGAAAGAGGTAAACAGTGAAATGCTGATAGTTCAAGTGTACGTGGATGATATTTTCTTCGGTTCGACAAATGAGGAGCTGTGTAGAGACTTTGAAAAAATTGTGATGGATCGATTTGAAATGACTATTATGGGAGAAATGTGCTTCTTCTTAGGGCTGCAGGTGGAACAGGAGCCTGATGGAATTCTTATTCACCAAGAGAAGTACATCAAAGGAATTCTTACAAAGTTTTGCATGGACGACTCCTCTCATGAACTGATTCCCTTCACTGCTCAAACATGCCTTACTTCTGATGATAATGGGAATCCTGTGGATGCTCATCGTTACCGCTCGATGATCGGATCTCTCATGTCTCTGACTGCAAGCCGTCCAAATATTACATTTGCTGTCTGCTACTGTGGTCGTTTCCAGGCTAACCCTAAAGTTGATAATTTGTTGGTTTTTGAAAGTTGATAATTTGTTTTTGTTGTAATTATATAGGTAAATGTTTTGGTTTTACGTAAAAAAAATATTTTTTAAAAAGTTGGTAATTTTTTGATCAATTTTTTTTTGTGTGAATATATAGGTAAATGTTGTGGTTTATATGAAAACTTCTGATGTTTTCGAAATTTGATTTTTTGATCAAATTGGTTTTTGGTGTGATTATATAGGTAAATGTTGTGGTTTTATATGAAATTTTTTTATGTTTCGAAAGGTGACTTTTGATCAAATTTGTTTTTGGTGTGATTATATAGGTAAATGTTGTGATTTTATGTTAAAAGTTTTGATTTTTTAATCGTTGATTTTTTGATCAAATTTGTGTTTGGAGTGATTATATAGCTAAATGTTGTGGTTTATGTAAATTTTTTTATTTTTTAAAAAGTTGATTTTTTTATCAAATTTGTGTTTGGTGTAATTATATAGGTAAATGTTGTGGTTTTATGTAAAAAAAATTTATTTTTTAAAAAGTTGATTTTTTGATCAAATTTTTTTTACGTGTGATTATATAGGTAAATGTTGTGGTTTTATATGAAAACTTCTGATATTTTCTAAAGTTGATTTTTTGATTAAATTGGTTTTTGGTATGATTATATAGGTAACTGTTTCGAAAGTTGATTGTTTGATCAAATTTGGGTGTCATTATATAGGTAAATGTTGTGATTTTATGTGAAAATTTTTTATTTTTTTAAACGTTTATTTTTTGATCAAATATGTTTTTAGTGTGATTATATAGGTCAACATTAGGGTTTTATGTGAAAAATTTTGATTTTTTCAAAAGTTGAATTTTTTTATAAAAGTTTGGTTTGGTGTGATTATATATGAAAATGTTGTGGTTTTATGTGAAAATTTTTTGGTTTTTGAAAGTTGATAATTGATCAAATTTGTTTTTTTTTGTGATTATATAGGTAAATGTTCTGGTTTTATGTAAAAAAAATTTATTTTTTAAAAAGTTGATTTTTTGATCAAGTTTGTTTTTGCTGTGATTATATAGGTAAATGTTGTGGTTTTATGTAAAAAATCTTTTTTTTAAAGTTTGTTTTTTGGTCAATTTTTTTTTTTGTGTGAATATATAGGTAATTGTTGTGATTTTATATGAAAACTTCTGATGTTTTTTAAAGTTGATTTTTTGATTAAATTGGTTTTTAGTGTGATTATATAGGTAAATGTTGTGGTTTTATATGAAAATTTTTTATGTTTCGAAAGTTGATTTTTTGATCAAAGGTGTGATTATATAGGTTAATGTTGTGATTTTATGTGAAAATATTATATCTTTTTAAACGTTGATTTTTGATCAAATCTGTTTTTGGTGTGATTATATAGGTAAATGTTGTGGTTTTATGTGAAATTTTTTATAATTTGTTTTTGATGTAATTATATAGGTAAATGTTTTAGTTTTACGTAAAAAAAAATTATTTTTTAAAAAGTTGGTTTTTTGATCAATTTTTTTTTGTGAATATATAGGTAAATGTTGTGGTTTATATGAAAACTTCTGATTTTTTTGAAATTTGATTTTTTGATCAAATTGGTTTTTGATGTGATTATATAGGTAAATGTTGTGGTTTTATATGAAATTTTTTGATGTTTCGAAAGTTGATTTTTGATCAAATTTGTTTTTGGTGTGATTATATAGGTAAATGTTGGGTCTTATGTAAAAATTTTTATTTTTTAAAAAGTTGATTTTTTGATCAAATTTGTATTTGTTGTGATTATATGAGGAAGGTTCACCTACATAAAATTAGAAATCTAAGAAGGCTAAGAACCAATAAGAGATCGACATGTGGCATCTAGGAAAATTAGGAGAAGGGGTATTTTAGTCATGTCTACTTTTTTAAATATTCTCTCTCCACATGCAAGTCACATGTCAATTCCCCCACTTTTTTTAAACGTTTATAACTTTCACATACGACATTATTTTTTAAAACAAATTACACCATAAAAACGAGCATTTTTTTCTCTTTAAAACGCGTATAATATTGATATATAAAAAAACGAACTTTTTTTCACATTTTTTCAGCTCATTGTGTCTAACGTCAGGTCATTGTGTCTTCCGTCAGGTCATTGTGTCTTTTGTCTGGTCATTGTGTGATTGTGTCATCCGTGAGGTTGTTGTGTCGTTCTTCGGGTCATTGTGTAATCTTATTTGACAAGTATTACACAATGATCTAATAATAATTACACAATAACAAAAAAAGTATTTCAAAGATCTTGCTCCCACAACATCCTCCTTCAAAAATAAATAAACAAAACTTAAAAAAACTACTATTTTCTCATTGTGTCTTTTTTCATTGTGTCTAATTTAAAAAATAAAAAAAACGGTAATTTTTTTAATTTTTCGTTTATTTATTTTTTGAAAGAGGAATACATGGGGAACAAGGTCTCCGAACCACTTTTTTAAAATTTGATTTATATTGTGAGTTAGAATTTTTTTAAAAGTGTCATTGTGTCTTTGTTTACCATTGTGTCATTCTCACATTTTGTAACAAAAAATGACTTTATCTTTGAACATTTCTCAAACACATATTAACCATTTGTGACACGGTGGTAATTTCTAAACACATAAGATGACACAACAAATATTTAAAATAAGATGATATTACATAATGACTTAAGAATGAACCGATAAAAATGATATTTCACTAGTTATAATATAACACAATCACATGATATTACACAAGGACTCGACAAGTGGCGAATTTTTATTTTTATTTTTTATATATCAATATTATACGTGTTTTAAAGATAACAAAAAGCTTGTTTTTTTGGTGTAATTTTTAAAAAAAAAATAATATCGTATCCAAAAGTTATGAACGTTTTAAAAAAAGTGGGGGAATTGACATGTGCTTTGCATGTGGAGAGAGAAAGTAAAAAAAAATGGCTATGACTAATGTACCCTTCCACCAAGTTTTTTCCCTACAAATTGATCTCAACCATTAAAAAAGAGATCTAAAGGTCATAAATCCTTCTTAGCCTTTTTAGATTTTCAACCCTATGTAGGATAACTCTCCTCGTGATTATATAGGTAAATGTTGTGGTTTTATGTAAAAAAAATAAATTTTTTAAAAAGTTGGTTTTTTAATCAAATTTTTTTTAGGTGTGATTATATAGGTAAATGTTGTGGTTTTATATGAAAATATCTGATACTTTCGAAAGTTGATTTTTTGATCAAATTGGTTTTTGATATGATTATATAGGTAAATTGTTGTGATTTTATGTGAAAATTTTTTATTTTTTTAAACGTTGATTTTTTTATTAAATATGTTTTTTGTGTGATTATATAGGTAAATCTTGTGGTTTAATGTGAAAAATTTTGATTTTTCAAAAGTTGAATTTTTATAAATGTTTGGTTTGGTGGGATTAAATATATGTAAAATGTTGTGTTTTATGTGAAAATTTGTTGGTTTTTGAAAGTTGATATTTGATCAAATTTGTTTTTGATGTGATTATATAGGAAAATGTTGTGGTTTTATGTAAAAAAAATTTATTTTTTAAAAATTGATTTTTTGTTCAAATTTGTTTTTGCTGTAATTATAAAGGTAAATGATTTGGTTTTATGTAAAAACAATTATTTTTTAAAAGACAGTTTTTTGATCAATTTTTTTGGTGTGAATATATAGGTAAATGTTGTGGTTTATATGAAAACTTCTGATGTTTTCGAAAGTTGATTTTTTGATCAAATTGGTTTTTGGTTTGATTATATAGGTAAATATTGTGGTTTTTAATGAAATTTTTTGATGTATCGAAAGTTGATTTTTATTCAAATTTTTTTTTTGGTGTGATTTTATATGTCAATGTTGTGATTTTATGTGAAATTTTTTTTTTTATCTTTTCAAACGTTGATTTTTTGATCAAATCTGTTTTTGGTGCGATTATATAGGTCAATGTTTTGGTTTTATGTGAAATTTTTGATTTTTTCAAAAGTTGATTTTTTTATGAAAGTTTGAGTTGGTGTGATTAAATATATGTAAAATGTTATGGTTTTATGTGAAAATTTATTGGTTTTTTGAAAGTTGATTTTTAGATCTAACTTGTTTTTGGTGTGATTATATAGGTAAATGTTGTGGTTTTATGTAAAAAAATTTATTTTTTAAAAAGTTGATTTTTTGATCAAATTTGTTTTTGGTATTATTAAATAGGTAAAGGTTGTGGTTTTTATGAAATCTTCTGATTTTTCAAAAGTTGAGTTTTTCATCAAATTGGTTTTTGGTATGATCATATCACTACAAGAAAAGGGACCATCAGAGACTAAACTTTTAAGGACTGATTTTTCAGTATCAAATTCAAAGTATCAAAGACTAAAATATCAGTTACGAATGATATTCGGGACTGACTATTAAGTGACTCGTGTTAGTGACTAATAGTTAGTCTCTAATACCTTCATACCTTATTTAAGACTAAAATCAAGTCACAAATGTGGATGCGCAATAACAAATTTTGAGAGAAAACTTTTTTGTAACTGAATTTCAGTTTCAAATAAGGGCCTTCATTAATGAGTTATTGCATTATTGTATGTGTAACTAATATTCAGTCTTAGATATACATGGAATATATTGGGACTAAAAACCTGTCCTAAATATTCCTAAATCAAATTAAATTAGAGACTGATTATTAGTTTTTAATGTTGTTTGTGTAAGAATGGTATCAACGACTGCAAATCAGTCGTAACAATGTTGTAAGTGACCTTATTCGAAACTAATATCGAGTTCCTAACATTAAACACACATTTTATTAGTTCACGTAAACATACTAGAGACAAAATAATTAGGGACTGATGTTTAGTCTTTAATACCTTTGGCTTAATAAAAAGGGTTACTGTAACTGATTTTTAGTCTCTCATCATTTGACATGTATAACTATCTTAATAAAGGCAACAAAGCCTAAAAATGAGTCATTAAATATTGTAAGTGACTTTATTCAGTACTGACATTTAGTCTATGAAGATTTTTTTAGAATAAATACGAGTGGGGAACTGATATTCAGTCCCTAATGTTGAACACACATTTTACTAGTTTGAGGGAGCTTAGTATAGACTAAATATCAGTCCTTAATATTTCTAAATCAGATAGATTTAGGAACTAATGTTTAGTATTAAATTAATTTGAAGTAAGAAAGAATTAATTACTTTTTTTATGTCTCTAAATATTTGACGTGAACTATACCATTTTATTTGGAGCTGATATTTAGTCTCAAAGGAGTTTTCGTGATAAAGTACTAGTGACGTTTTAATCAAATAGGTTCTCAATTGGTTAGTTATGATTAAATAGAGTCACTATTGATCAATTATAATTAGTAGATGTTATCATTGGTTAATTAGGATAAATCATGGTTAATTAAGGTCATTTGTGGGCTTGTGGTTTGAGTTATGGTCAATTAGGGTCGTTGAGTACCAATTATAGGTAGTTATTGTTGCAAGTTAGTTTGGTTACTAATGGTCAAGTGAGATCGATTACGGTCATTTATGATCAGTATTAAAATAATCAAATGATAATGTTTGAACTCAACACCTCTTAGGTGAAGGGCTGCATCTTTACCACTTGTCGATAGAGATTTGTAACATTAGTTTTTATGCTATAAAACTAAACTAATTATATAAATAATTAATCAAGAATTATTCAAAATAAACCTTATTGTATAAACGTGATTTTTTTAAAGATTAAAAAAAGTAAAAAGGAGACTTTCAAATCGTAATCTCCACATTAACAAAAACGGGCTTTAGCCCACACATCAAACTAGAAGAGTCAAGGGTGATAATAGAAATATTAATTACCCTAAAACTTGATTAGGTCACATCTAAACTCTTTTTTACTTGCAATTCTCGGAGAGAAAAAAAACACAAAATTTCCGTTTTTGAGTGACTTAGTTGCAGAGATTGGATGATCCACGAAGATTTAACCGTCGGATCAATTTCAAATTTGGACTGTAGTTTCGCAACATATAGGCGAAGACTTTCACCGTTGGGATTTTGATTTAAAGAATCTGAGGTCGGGTTTTCACACCCCCGAACAGAACAGTGCCATGTCGGCATTCCGGGAGACTATTTGGCTATCCGGCAACGGCGACGGCGGATTAACGTGGCCGAATTGGGTGGCGAAGATGAAGCAAGAAATCTCAAACGCGTGGCTTCTTGAATCACTCAATTCCAAGGTGTTTTGATATGGTTTCGACCTCATTAGTATATGGTTTAATCCGTAAAAATATGAGAAGGTATAATTTCATTCACTTTTGATGTTTTTATAAGTGTTCGGGCTTGAATAAATATGTTGTTGAGGATGAAGTTTATAGTTAATGGAAATGCTATTGTGATGAGTTTATAACTAGGTTTTCGTTAGAATATGGGTTATCACGAACCGATTATGATGGTATATACACGTATATGCAGTTTACATATAACTAGGTCCGTGTATGTATGGATGTATGTGGATTATTGTGTGTTTATATTATTGTGATGAATTATTGTTTATATGTATGTATATAAGACTATAAGAGTATGTATATGTAAATAATGAAAACTATTGTGTATGTAACATATAATATACTTTTTTTGGATTTCCTTGTGATATTATTAAGTTTCTAAACACACCACACACCGAATTCTCATACTAGAATTATGCTAAATGCATTAGGAGTACTTAGTGCCTACTGCCTACCCATATGTTTAAGTTCTATGTACATGCATAGTAAGCTATTGGACATGTCAACTATCAAGTGACCCATTCGACCCGTTTGGAATTTTATTTAATTCTTAATTTAGACAATGAGTATGTGAAAATTGATTGTTAGGATACTAATTGTATGCTAGGAATCATAATCCCTAAACAATCACTAGCTACTCGGATTTAAAGCATTACGTTAAGTTTACTTCTATAACCTATTTTCTTTTTTGATGATTTTGGAAGACATGTATGCTTAAAAATGATGTTTACAGGGAATTTGGATTTTTAAAGTAGCATCCATAAGAAGCTATGTTTAAATAATTCACTTTATTCTTGTGTAGGAAAATATTAAACGCAATAAAGAGGATGTCATGGCTAAGTTGATTTATGAAGGAACGACTCTAACTACTACAATGGAACATGAGCTAGAAAGATAAGCGAGCAAGATTTTGTGTGCCAAGGAAGAAAAAGTAGTAGATTACATTGGAAGAATTAGCTCTTAAACCTAAGGTTACTTCACTCGAAGTGAAACCGAAACTATGCAAAAAATGAAGCAAATAGAAGTATGAAAAAGTTTCAAAGTTCATGAGTTCAAACTTCTTCAATTTTAAGTGTTCCATATCCTAACCCACATCAAGTAACGAAGCAACTAGTTCAGAACCAAATGAATCATTTAAGGAAAGTGCTAATGAAGGATCAATATTGGGTGTCAGTGAAGATTGAGGGTTCAAAAGTAACCTACTTAGTAGTATCTATCCGAATGTTTACTTATTTATGCTTTTAAATTTTAACTGAAGTGTTGGATGTCATTGGTCAAGTAATCTTTTAGTTTTATAAGATATTGTTTTAGTGACTGTTATTAGACGCACATATTGAGTATATTGAACACTGACAAAATGTATTATTTGATGGTGGTTTTTAGTCGATAAAAAGTTATCTAGGACTGAAAGTAACTTAATTGATAGTAATTTTCAGTTTATAAAAGATATAACAGAGACTAAATAACATGATATCTAAGACTACTTTCCAGTCCATAAAAGACCAGTATTAGTGACTATTTTTCAATCCTTAAAATCATGATATCAGAGACTGGCTTTTAGTGCTTAAAAGATAGTATCAAAGACTAATTTTCAGTCCTTAATATAATGATATCAAATACTGATTTTTAGTCACGTACATAAGGTATTCGAGACTGAAATGACATTCTATTGAATTATACATTAAGAACTGAATTTATGTGTATCAATGACTGATTTTCAGTCCTTAAAAAACATGGTATCAATGACTGATTTTCAGTCTTAGGAAAAGTGTATTCGAGACTGAAATAATCTGGTACAGGTAGACAGATTAAGGACTGAATTCTTATGTTATGGGAACTGAATGTTAATCCCAATTGGAGCCAAACGACTAGTACTGATTTTCAGTTACGGAAAACACTATCTGCGACTAGGAATAGGTGACTGGCTCGTGACTGGAAGAATCAGTCCTTGATAACCATTCGGGACTGACTTGTAAGTATTAAGGACTGATTTTTTAGTCCTTAATGGCCTTTTTTCTTGTAGTGTATAGGTAAATGTTGCGGTTTTATATGAAAAAAATTTATGTTTCGAAAATTAATTGTTTGATCAAATTTGTTTTTGGTGTGACTATATAGGTAAATGTTGTAATTTTATGTGAAATTTTTTTATCTATTAAAAAGTTTGTTTTTTTATCAAATTTGTTTTTGCTCTGATTATATAGATAAATATTGTGGTTTTATGTAAAAAATTTTATTTTTTTAAAAAGTTGATTTTTGATCAAATTTGTGTTTGGTGTGATAATATAGGTTAATGTTGTGGTTTTATGTAAAATAAATTTATATTTTAAAAAGTTTATTTTTTGATCAAATATTTTTAGGTGTGATTATATATATAAATTTTGTGGTTTTATATGAAAACTTCTTATATTTTCTAAAGTTGATTTTTTTATTAAATTGGTTTTTGGTATGATTATATAGGTAAATGTTGTGGTTTTATATGAAAATTTTTGATGTTTCGAAAGTTGATTGTTTGATCAAAATTTTTTTTGGTGTCATTATATAGGTAAATGTTGTGATTTTATGTGATAATTTTTGATTTTTTTAAATGTTGATTTTTTGATCAAATCTGTTTTTGGTGTGATTATATAGGTAAATGTTGTGGTTTTATGTGAAATTTTTGATTTATTCAAAAGTTGTTTTTTATATGAAAGTTTGGTTTGGTGTGATTAAATATATGAAAATGTTGTGGTTTATGTGAAAATTTGTTTGTTTTTTGAAAGTTGATTTTTAGATCAAATTTGTTTTTGGTGTGATTATATAAGTAATTGTTGTGGTTTATGTAAAAGTTTTTATTTTTTAGAAAGTTTATTTTTTGATCAAATTTGTTTTTGGTGTGATTATATATGTAAATGTTGTGGTTTTATATGAAAATATTTGATGTTTCGAAAGTTGATTGTTGGATCAAAATTTTTTTTGATGTCATTATATAGGTAAATGTTGTGATTTTATGTGATAATTTTTATTTTTTTAAATGTTGATTTTTTGATCAAATCTGTTTTTGGTGTGATTATATAGGTAAATAGTTTTATGTGAAAATTTTGATTTATTCAAAAGTTGTTTTTTTTATTAAAGTTTGGTTTCGTGTGATTAAATATATATAAAACGTTGTGGTTTATGTGAAAATTTGTTGGTTTTTTGAAAGTTGATTTTTTGATCAAATTTTTTTTTGGTGTGATTATATAGGTAAATGTTGTGGTTTATGTAAAAGTTTTTATTTTTTAAAAAGTTTTTTTTTTGATCAAATTTGTTTTTAGTGTGATTATATAGGTAAATGATGTGGTTTTATGTAATTTTTTTTTATTTTTTAAAAGTTGATTTTTTGATCAAATTTGATTTTGGTGTGATTATATAGGTAAATGTTGTGGTTTATATAAAACAGCTTATGTTTTCGATAGTTGTTTTTTTTATCAAATTGGTTTTGGTGTGATTATATAGGTAAACCTTGTGGCTTTATATGAAAATTCTGCAGTTTTCGAAAGTTGATTTTTTGATCAAATTTGTTTTATGTGTTATTATATGGATAAATATTGTGGTTTTATATGAAAATTTTTTATGTTTCGAAAGTTGATTTTAGATCAAATTTGTTTTTGGTGTGATTATATAGGTAAATGTTGTGATTTTATGTTAAAATTTTTGATTTTTTTAAATGTTGATTTTTTGATCAAATCTGTTTTTGATGTGATTATATAGGTAAATGTTGTTGTTTTATGTGATATTTTTAATTCTTTCAAAAGTTTACTTTTTGATGAAAGTTCGGTTTGGTGTGATTAAATATATGTAAAATGTTGTGGTTTAATGTGAAAATTTGTTGGTATTTTTAAAGTTGATTTTTAGATCAAATTTGTTTTTGTTGTGATTATATAGATAAATGTTGTAGTTTTATGTAAAAAAAATTTATTTTTTAAAAAATTTATTTTTGATTATATTTATTTAATTTGGTGTGATTAAATAGGTAAAGGTTGTGATTATATGAAATCTTCTAATTTTTCAAAAGTTGAGTTTTTCATCAAATTGGTTTTTGGTATGATCATATAGGTAAATGTTGCGGTTTATATGAAAAATTTTTATGTTTCGAAAATTGATTGTTTGATCAAATTTGTTTTTGGTGTGATTATATAGGTAAATGTTGTGATTTTATGTGAAATTTTTTTTATCTTTTTAAACTTTTATTTTTTTTTCAAATTTTTTTGGTTGGATTATATAGGTAAATGTTGTGGTTTTATGTAAAAAAAATTAATTTTATAAAAAGTTGATTTTTTGATCAAATTTGTGTTTGGTGTGATAATATAGGTAAATGTTGTGGTTTTATGTAAAAAAATTTATTTTTTAAAAAGTTGATTTTTTGATCAAATATTTTTAGGTGTGATTATATAGGTAAATGTTGTGGTTTTATATGAAAACTTATGATATTTTCTAAAGTTGATTTTTTGATTAAATTGGTTTTTGGTATGATTATATAGGTAAATGTTGTGGTTTTATATGAAAAACTTTGATGTTTCGAAAGTTGATTTTTTGATCAAATTTGTTTTTGGTGTGATTATATAGGTCAATGTTGTGATTTTATGTTAAAAATTTTGATTTTTTTAAATGTTGATTTTTTGATCAAATCTGTTTTTGGTGTGATTATATAGGTAAATGTTGGGTTTTTATGTGATATTTTTAGTTTTTTCAAAAGTTTACTTTTTGATGAAAGTTCTGTTTGGTGTGATTAAATATATGTAAAATTTCGTGGTTTTATGTGAAAATTTGTTCGTATATTGAAAGTTGATTTTTTGATCAAATTAGTTTTTTGTGTGATTATATAGGTAAATGTTGTGGTTTTATGTAAAAATTATTTTTTTTTTAAAAGTTGATTTTTGGATCAAATTAGTTTTTTGTGTGATTATATAGGTAAATGTTGTGGTTTTATGTTAAAATTTTTGATTTTTTTTAAATGTTGATTTTTTGATTAAATTTGTTTTTGGTGTGATTATATAGGTAAATGTTGTGGTTTTATGTCAAAAATTTTGATTTTTTAAAACGTTGAATTTTTGATAAAAGTTTGGTTTGGTGTGGTTAAATATATGTAAAATGTTGTGGTTTTATGTTAAAACTTTTGATTTTTTTTAAATGTTGATTTTTTGATTAAATTTGTTTTTGGTGTGATTATATAGGTAAATGTTGTGGTTTTATGTCAAAAATTTTGATTTTTTAAAAAGTTGACTTTTTGATAAAAGTTTGGTTTGGTGTGGTTAAATATATGTAAAATGTTGTGGTTTTATGTGAAAATTTGTTGGTTTTTTAAAGTTGATAATTTGACTAAATTTTTTTTGGTGTGATTATATAGGTAAATGTTGTGGTTTTAAGTAAAAACATTTTATTTTTTAAAAAGTTGATTTATTAATCAAATTTGTTTTTGCTGTGATTATATAGGTAAATGTTGTGGTTTTAGGTAAAAATATTTATTTTTTAAAAAGTTGATTTTTTGATCAAATTTTTTTTGGGTGTGTATATATAGGTAAATGTTTTTGTTTTATATGAAAAATTATGATGTTTTCGAAATTTGATTTTTTGATCAAATTAGTTTTTGGTGTGACTATATAGGTAAATGTTGTGGTTTTATATGAAAATTTTTGATGTTTCGAAAGTTGATTTTTTGATCAAATTTGTTTTTAGTGTGATTATATAGGTAAATGTTGTGATTTTATGTGAAATTTTTTTTAACTTTTTAAACGTTAATTTTTTAGTTAAATCTACTTTTGTTGTGATTATATAGGTAAATGTTATGGTTTTATGTCAAATTTTTTATTTTTTCAAAAGTTGATTTTTTTTTATTAAAGTTTGATTTGGTGTATTTAAATATATTTAAAATGTTGTGGTTTTATGTGAAAATTTGTTGGGTTTTTGAAAGTTTATTTTTTGATCAAATTAGTTTTTGTTTTGATTATATATGTAATTGTTGTAGTTTTATATTGTGGATTCAGGTCACAACGAGCATGTTGATTTGTTAATCTATTCAAACAAACATGATTGCAATCTACAAACACACAATGATTCAACAAAGAAATTACTAATAAATGCAAACTTGTATTAATCACCAACTGTGTACAAAAGGTGTAAAGAGAAGTCTAGTTCCAAAGTCTACTAATACAAGCATTAGAACACCTATTTATACTACACAGAAGAAATACAAGTCTAATAAAAACAAAATAACAGAAAGTTAAATTGATGTGCGGATGACAGTTCTGTCCGCACGTCTTTTTATCTTGTCTGCACATCTTGTCTTTTTCTTCAAAAACTTTAAGTATGATGATTTATAATATTTATCAATAATCTCCCCCTATCATCATACTTCAAGTTTCTTCTACTTATTCTTCTTCTTTCACTTCAATGAACTCTGACAAAGGTTTGATTGACCAAAAATCTTTTGCAGCCTTTATATATTGTTTAAACTGTGAAGCAGCTTTTGCATGTTTATCCTTCTTTACAATGATAGGCATTTGTATCATCTCTATAGTTTCTTGTGCAAGGTTAAGAATATCATCTTTGGTAAACGTTTCATCACTTCTAGTTGCACTTTTGATCATCAAATTTCTTCTGTTGTTGATCTCCAATGATTTGATGCCTGAAATCTTTAATGTTCCAACATTCAAAGATAATAACTCTTTTCTTAAGGCCATCTTCTCATAGGCAACAGACAAAATCTCTATCATGTGGATGAAATAGCACAAATCTTGCACATAATCTTTACCAATTGTCACACCCCTTTTTACGTAGCGGATTAGTATAACTAATGGGGTCGGTGGTAACTGAAGTTGGTTACCATCGGATTATAGTCAAACAACCATTTCAAAAGTTACGGAAAGTTAAAACGTCATAATATCATTACAAACGTTGTCGTAAAGATCCTTTTGTGTAAAGAACCTTTTTATGACATGGATTTTCACTTATAAAAGTGATTATTTTAAAAGTCGGTCCCAAAACAACATTTCCATAGCATGGCGTTTGACACCAAAACCATTCCATTCCATAGCACACAACAAGTGCTTTAATCACCTGAAAAACATGTTAAAAACGTTTATCAGTACAAGACTGGTGAGTTCACAGGTTTAGGATACGTAGTCCATAACAAAACCAATTATAATTGTACTAATAAGAGACAATATTTTTCCAATCTTGTTGACTTAAAGTTGCAAAGTTTAAGTCATACGAAACAACCATAAACCCGTAATCAATCCATGACATTTACCCTCCGACATTGCAATTATATAATCTCCTGTCGTCATTGACCGGAGCTATCGGTACGGGAGTGGGCTGTCAGTACACCCGATAGATCTACCAATATAATCCAAGGACCCCTGTCACCGAGGCTAATGATTACGTTATTTTTGAGGGTTTTTCCCGCGAGAACATCTTGTAAACTTATGGCTTTCCATATAAATCAAAATATTTTCCATCTCTTACTTTAAATCAAAATCATTTATATTTCACATGTTTTTCCCCCAAGTTTGAAATCAAAACGTATTGAAAATGGGGCCGTGAAACTCACCTTTGATTTCCGTTAAGTTTTTGCTAGCACTTACAAGCCCAAAATTTATATGTTCCCGACCTACTAACACCCTATATATATCCAAGGGTTCCCGTTAATAGTCGTATAATGGTCATCCAAGTTGTTCATCAACTCTAGACACTTTTAATGAAATGATTTATCATTTTGATCTAACGACACGTTGGTGACTCCGTTTACGACCCGTTTCCAAATAATATTTATATAAGTCATATCTTTATATAAATATTTTTCAAACAATATTTATATGAGTGATCTCTTCATATAAATATATCTTAAAGACAATCATTAGTCTTTAAACATTTACAAAACTTTACATATATGATTTATCATATATATATCTTTCGGTTTCGTTTTTATAAAATTCACACTTTTAATATTTATACAAAATAAATATTATTATTCTCAAAGTGTTAAGTTTTCTTAAAAACCAATATCTTGAATAAAAACTTATGAGATTAACACTTTGTCCATTTCACTTTGAGACCGAGTGAAAACGTGAATTTTTAAGCAACCGACTAACTTTATTTTTAGTCGTTCTTAGTGTTTTGATTTTATAACTTTAAGTATCTCTTTTCATACTTATTTTAAGATCAAAACACTGATTCAAGTTCACTTTTTAACTCTTGCAACTTGACTCAAAACCGTTCACATAAAACACGTAATTTTGGTCAAAACCGAAGCATTTTTCGTAACTAGTTATTCACATAACTACCCTTTCATTCATACCACTTTAGACACACGTAATCATGCTCATCCACACTGATTATATATCAAAACTTGCTGGTCTAAAAATTATTTTACACATGCTTACGGTTTAAGCCGAATACCGTTATTTCATACATAGTTTGTTACTAAACAATGCTTAAACCACCAAATTTCATCATGTAATGATCATACATATATTTTCACATAAATAAGCATGTAAAAGTTGTGAAAATATTGTTCTCAAGTTTAAACCCATTTTCGAGCCGAAAACGACGTGTTTTTGCTAATAAAACGCCTAGTTTTTATTATACCATTCTTCCACTACCTATTTTCATTTTTCACATACATAATACACATTATATCATTCTCATAAATGTCTAATATCACAAAATATCCAGAATTTAATTACCACTTAATCACATACTATATAACAATAAATCATATCTTTTACAATCCATATACATGAACTATTTTACACTTTTTCATAAATCCACTACTACTTCCATTACCATATTTCTTCAAACATGATTTTTAATTACTTCAAGTACCTATTCAACTATTACCACACTTTACACTTAAACATTATCATGATCACTTTTATCTTCAAATATTCATGTTTTCATAACACCAAATCTAATAACCCATTTCCTCACAAAAATAATCATCAAGTATCACTATTATTATCATATTCTCATTTTAACATATATCACCTTTACACATAACACATATATCTTCATATTAGTCAAATTTACCAAAAACTTTTATAACACATAACCTACTTTTTGACATTATCATACTTATCAACATACATTCTTCATCATATACATTTTCATACGCATATATACATCATACTTATACACATTCACACATTCATTTGATCATGAAATAACATCTTGCATGTATGATCAACTCACATATTTCATATTTTTACATCATCTTAACATCAAACCCATAGATTTTATTTATCAAAAATATATTTTTGACATACCCATATACATATATACTTACGTACATATGTATATATACACACATTTTCATTTTGATTCTTTTGATTTTTTGAAGTGTTTGATTTGATGAACAACTTTATGATTCAAGGATGAATCATTCTTTTAAAACAAGAAATCAATATTAGAGTTTATACCTTGATGAACTCTAGATTGCAAGTATGTATTTCTTTGGCTTCTTTGCTTGTTCACATCCAAATCACCTTCAATTTCACTTCTTTATCATCAATTTTGCTTGAATCATCTTGTGTGTTATTGATTTTGGGTGTTATTGATATTAAATGGGTAAATAAATTTTGAGAAAGATGATGTTGTTTGTTGGTGTTGTTGCCGTGAAAAATAAGAGAGAGAGGGTGGGTGAGTTAAGTGAGTTGAATGTGAGTTACGGTGAGTAAATGTTGAATTGTAAGTTTACTTGTAGTGTTATAGATAGGGGTGAGCAGTTCGCGATTCGAACCGAAAATAACCGAGGAACCGAACCATATAAACCGAAACCGAATCGAATACTTTCTAATTGGTTCCGTTCTCGGTTCATGAAATTATGGGTAAATGGTTCT
The DNA here is from genome assembly GCA_030867185.1 of Tagetes erecta. Lineage (NCBI taxonomy): Eukaryota > Viridiplantae > Streptophyta > Magnoliopsida > Asterales > Asteraceae > Tagetes > Tagetes erecta. The sequence goes on along the minus strand of CM061497.1, from coordinate 17,073,829 downwards.
CGGTTCAGTTCGGAACCGAATTTTCATCCAAAGAACCGAATGAACCGATTAAAAAAATAAAATAAAACCCTGAAATGTTAGATGGTTTATTTACGTGAATATATTGGCTGGACTAATCATCTTATTCATCAATAATCATCATCAACTCATTAGACAAAAGAGACACATCATGAGATTGATTAATAACCAATTCACAATGGCGGATCACAATAAACCATCACAAAGTTTGAATTTAGGTTTCTAATATTTTTATTAAATTTTAAACGTAGCATGTTCGATTAATGAATTTGAGTTGGAACTTTGAATAGTCTATTTGTTGTTGTTTTGAAACTTCAAAAGCCTCGTCATATTCTTTTTTCGGTTCGGCCCCTAATTATTACTGAACCGAACCGTTGGAACCGTGAAATAACCGAACCGAACCGTTCATTTTCGGTTCGGTTCTTGGTTCATACAAACCTACCTAAATGGTTCTCGGTTCGGTCCGGTTCGGTTCGGTTCGAACCGTTTGCTCAGTCCTAGTTATAGAATGATGATGAGGATTAATTGTTGGAAAATTTTAGTTAACATAGAGTTGTAGGTTGCATGACTCATGCAAATTTTATATAAAATTTATTTTATTGGGTATTATTTTGAGTGTAAGGTGGTATAATACTAATGTGTAGTGTTTGTTGGATTGTGTTAAAAATCTTTGTAAGTATTATTGGGTAGTAACACAAATAATATTTATGGCTATGGTGATGATTTTGGTCGTGATTCTTGGTTAAAAAGAGTGTTAGGATTGTAGTGTAGTATTTATTTAGTTGAGTGGTATTAAATTTGGAGTGTAATTTTGTAGTTTGTAGGCATTAATCATTAAGATGATTAATGAGTAAGTTTTCTAATGGAAGTAATATTTATTGAGTTTTAATTAGTAGGACACCTAGTATCCATTTTTATAAAACTGTTTGTCGAAATCTCATGGATATAAAAGTTGTACTCCTTAGTATTAATCATAATACTTAAGACTTATTTTTATGAGTCTCACATGTTCATATTAAAATTATGAACTACTCAAGATGATATTTTTTCTGAAAACATGTAAAATCTGAAATGTACGCGCTTGTCAGCAGTACAAATCGTAAACTAATATTTTTAGATTTTTACCTTTGTTTTCCTTTATAATACTTTTATACATGCTAATATAGCATAAAATCCATTCTAGGATTTTTTTTTAAAGTTTTCCCGGGTCATCACCAACGTTCGTCTCAGTACAACACTGTGACTCCACACAGTATTTTTCTTGTTATTTATAAACGCAATTGCATTTATTTCTTGGGCTTGGCTAGACTCAAATGACATATTTTAAATTTACTATTAATAATGCTATAACAAATAATTTAGTTTTTGTTCTAGTACGGATATTAATTTGGAATTTTTCCGGGTGTCACACCAATCATCTTCACTTTGATCCTCTATATTCCTCACAAGTACCAACTCTTTATTTCCATTATCATAGAACCATCTCATGATTGGATAACTTGTTTGATCACCACTGGATACTTTCACTCCTTGTTGGTCAAGCTTGGGAAGATATTTTGCAATATCATCAAGCATTAATTGTCTTATAAGCCCAGGAAAAAAAGTAGTCTTTTTCTTCTTGTAAGCTTTAGATTTTTCATGGAAATACTTAGCATCTTGAAGCTTTTCCAAACTTAAGTAATAATCTTTGTCAAAAGTGAAGAGTTCGTCCAAGATGAATTCACAAGATGTCCCTGTGACACTGAACTTGTGATTCACTAGAGATAAGCTTCTCAATTCTTTCAAGTCTTGTTGGTCCAATTTGGCAATGTGTGTCAAGAAGTAGTAAACTTCACATGCCCCATTAATTCTTTTGATAATAAAACCTTTGAAGTCTTCATCAAATTTCCAAGCTATTATCTTTGCTTTATGATCAGGGGGATAGGCAACAGTCTTTGCCAACAATTCTTGAACTGTTTGACCCTTTTCTACCAAAGACCTGACACTTACACCAATTGGTCTTTTGGGAAACCAACTTTGCATTACTTCTTCAGATGAAGGCACAAACTTTGTCACTTCATAAGGTCTTATCACCTTTGATTTAATCTTATATTTATCCTTGATTTCTGCCATTGACTTCTTCTTTGGTGGAGGAATGGGCTTCTTCTCAGATACATCAATATACTTGTCTTTGAAAGGATGTAGTTTCACCATTCTTCTTTCTGCCTTCTCTTTGATCTGGAAAGTTTCTACCATCCTTCTAAGTTGTTTAGTGTTCATATTCTTCATTCGTCTAGAAGGATAGTTTCTTGAAGCAAGCCAGTCTTTCAATTCATCCTTTTTCATCCTATCAATCACAGGATATAACAATGTTCTAGGATTATCAACCTCCAGATCTTCAATGTGTTTGTCTGCATCAAACTCACCTTCTGTTTCAGATGACTTACGCTTTTGAATGTCTAAGTCTAACTCTTCTTCTGTTCTCACCAACACATAAACCCAATTGAATCCTTTTTGTAACAAGAACATAATTTTATTACTAAAAGCAAATTCAACATTCTTTTTAACCTCTTGTGTGGGCTCTTTCAGTTCAAAATTCAACACTTCATCATAATATTCATCAGGATATATCATCTCCAATTCAGCATCAGACACATTCTTGGGATTCTGAACAGTTAAGGCCAAATCATCATCGTCATCTAGATCTTGTAAAGCTTCTATCATTTCAGAATCAGAAATATCTTTAGTTGCTTGTGATGATTGAATCTCTTCAGCTTTTTGAACTTCTAACTCAGATAATTCAATATGTCTTTTCCATTCTTCTGGAGTCAAAAATTGATCCTTTTCAAGCTTTTGTCTGATTCTTGCATCCAATTTTTCTAACTTGGTCATCTCTTTAACTTCAGGTACATCTTGTTCTATCATCAAGGCTTTACCTTTGTTCAACTTTCTCTTTTTCCTTTGATAAGTGATAGAATAAGATTTTGATGCTTCAATCATCAAAGGTTGATATTGCTTCAGTTTTTCGACTTCCATTTCAAATGTATTTTTCACTTTTTCAATCTCATTAAGCAATATCTTTTGCTGGTCCACACTTAACATATTAGAAATGACTAATTGTTTGTCTTGATCAATCAATTTTGGCTTAGACACAGTTCTTTCTCTCCACAAATAACTAGATTGAACATTCTTCAAAATAGTTTCATCCACCTTCAAATTTTCAAAAGTATAAGTATCTTGAATAGGCACAACTTCAGGATATACAATAGCCAAAGGCTTGTATCTATCTTCCACCTCTTCCACCAAAACCAGTTGCAGATTATTTTCTTCTTGCTCAAATTCAGATTCATCATCTATGATATCTTCATGATCATGATCATCATCACTAGATGTGGACTCAGAAATATCATCACTTTCAGATGAAGAAGAATTAGTAGGTACTTTCTTCATTGAATCAATTATTTTCAACAAATCTTCAATTTGTCTACTCTTCAAATCACTTTCATCCTTCAAATCTTGGATTTGTTCATCTTTCTCATTAAGAATGGTAGATAGCCTCTCTATTTCTTTAACCTTATCTTCAATTTTTTTGGTTAAATCAACATTCAACTTCTTGGCATCAAGATTCTTAGTCACCAGCCTATTGTATCTATTAACAACTTCACTGGATGTTAGTCCAAAGTTGTTGAATAGATTGGCAGAGTCATTAATTCTTCTTTTCAATTCTTCAATTTCAATACTCAGTTTATTCACTTCAGTCAAATCATCCATGTCAAATTTAGATAGATCTCCAACTGGCAGATCATCTTCATGAGTAGGATAGTTCAAAGGCAAGTCATCAGTAACTTCCTCAACAAAATCAACATGTTCTAGTATAATTCTGTTCTGGCAGAACATCAAATTTAGATAGATCTCCAACTGGCAGAACATCCTTTTTAGTCTCATGATCTTCTTCATCAGAAGAAATCATAACTTTTTCAACCTCTTCATCAGCTTTAGATTGAACTTCATAATCTTCTTCAACAAAATCAACATGTTCTAGTATAATTCTGTCAATTTCTTCTTGATGATCAGATATTGTCTTTTCAGAACTATCATCTTTTTCTTCAATTGGTTCTTCAAGATCATCATCAATTTGAACAATAGGAGAATCAATAACATTTTCAACTTGAACATTTTCATCTTGAATACCAGGTTGATCACCATCAACACCATCATCATCACTATTACCTTGATCATCACCAACATTATCATCAGAACTATCAGCTGGAATCACAGGATCTTCTTCAATCAATTCGTCCATGTTAATTGGTTCATCAACGAAATTAACTTGATCAACATTATTTTCAATTAAACCAGCTGCCACATCCTTCATGTATTGAGTAAGATCAGTCTCCAAACCACTGAAATTACTCCTAGCATTGGTTCTTGTTAAGTATGCAAACACCTTAGAGTCATGATGTAAAACTCTAAGTGTTGGTCCATTGTATACTCCAACTAGTTCAAGAAAGGATTGATTTATCAAGCACTGAATAAATCTTGGATACATCAAGAATTTATTCCTCCTATCTTCTTCTATATTCTTTCTCAGACCATTGAATATATAACTTGACAGGTTGAACCCTCTATTCCTCACCAATGCTACTAAGATTGATGCAGTTATGTAAGTCATATCATTCCACCCAGACTTTCTTTTGGATAAAGAATGTGGTATGCAATGAATGATGAACCTCCATCTAGAACTGATTTGGCCTTTAAGCATCTGCTTTCTGACAGGACCACCTTCATAACCAATATCTTCAAAGCATTGTAAGATATCAACTTCATCAAACTCAACAGGGAAATCTCCATCCTCTCCAAATCTCAGACAAGTTCTAATACTGGCTTCAGATACTATCAATTCTCTTCATTCTGCAAATTCACCTCTGATTCTTGTAACTCCATCAACTGATTCAACCCATAATTCTTGAAATAATCACAAGATCAACACATATAGCATATGCTAATCTTGTTCTTGACGGAAATTGTATAGCTTCAACCAATTGCTCTTTATCAGCTGGAACTTCATGTCTCATATAAGAAACAACATTATGTTCTTTAACAAATTTTAAATTAGACATTTTTCCTGTACAAGAAAGAATTTAATCAGTATTAAAGCTCAATTTCAAGTTTTAACAGGTTTTGACTTTTAGGTCAAAGTTGATTAAGTTTGACTTCAAATTTTAAGGTGATTAAGATGATTAATCAAGTAATGATGATGTTTAGAATCTTATTAATTGACAAATATTCAAGTTAAATTCAAAGTTCAGGTTCGATTTAGTCAATTATTGAATTGTCGATTGGATTCTTTGCGGTGAACAGTGACATTTTGTTATTAAATATCGATTCTTACCCAAAAAGATATACAAATTGCATATGATATCTAGTTGGTATGATTATGATGATTGAATTATTGTATTGGAAAGTTGTGTTAGAATGTATGAAGATCGTCTTGTTTCTGAACTATGTGTTTGAAATGAATGGTTTAAGGGTTTTGAAGGGTTTATATACTATTTCCACACTTGTTATATTTTAAAAAACAGATTTTAAAAGATATGCGGACAACAGGTTGTTCACACATCTTATCATTTTTCAATAATTTCACATGTAAAATGAGTTTTGAAGATTTTCTTTTAATTCAAACACATTCACTAGTGATTATCATCATTTTAACATCAAAATCTGATTTAAAATCAAACAATTTTGTGATCTGCGGACAATAGTACTTGATATGCGTACAACAGTAACCCTTGTTTTGTACTATTGTTCGCACATCCTTCAAAATTCCTTATTTGTTTCAAAGATTTACATATTTAGGTATAAATCACTTTCATGATTAATGAATTTAAATCCAAATCTTAAAATCTTTTATTTTGTTCGATCTGCGGACAATAGTGTCATCCGCACATCATATGATATACTTGCTACAGTAGCATTCGCACATCTTTCAAACACTTAGTCAGTTTTAAGATTTCCTTCATCTTTCTTTAATATTGTACTTACAACAATACTCAGAGATCATCAATTGATCAATGGGTAACAGTTCTTTGTACTTGTGACAATTTTCATCAAATTTTGATTTTTCCTTGCTCATCTGCACACATATAATTCAAATCATTAGTTTATTTGTCATGAATCATGGAAAGTTTAAATGATAATGAATTCAATGATTTCTAACAATGATTTCAGTTGATCTGACATTGATTTAAGTGATTTCAGTTGATCTGTGGATTACAGTTTCAACTGATCTGTGGACAACAGTGTTCGCACATCTTCACATTTTCACTGTTTTATCATCTGTGGTCAACAGTGCGCACATCTCAATCTGCGAACAACAGTGTTCACAAATTTTGAACTTTAGCACACATTCAATCTATGTTCATAATACCACATCCATTCAATCCAGTTTTTCTTATGAATCGTTATTTAAATATGACATTTTCTCCCCCTAAAGTTTTAATTTTCTTAAAGAAGAAAATTTGAACTTTACTCATGATCAAATATGAATCAATCACATGTATGATCAAAGCCACCGTTATTCTTATTTGCATTTTGACAAGTACCTTTTAAGAACAAATGTAGGTAAGCAAAGAGATCATATCACATCCAATATCTTCACACAAATGAAAAGAAAGTTTTGAATAGACATAGACAATTTTTCACTTTGTAAGATGGGCATAAAGCTTATAACACACTTACTTTTCAACACTTAGTGATATATTATCATGTTTTGGGTTGATTAATTATGTCAAGTATGTGATCCACACTTAGTATCATCTTAAAAGATCCACTAACTTCAAAAACATACAAGCAAGCACTTTAACAATCAGGTCACTTACAATGTAATCCGTGGAGCTTTGGGTTATAAATTATTGGTGGGTTCCCCTTGGGAATCTTTTTTACTTTCCTATTTTTGGAATTGACACTGTTCCACTTTGGGAATCTTTTGACACTGATATTGTTCCATTTTGGAATCTTTTGTACATCTTGAGGTGTTCCAGGTCTGTAGATCACTACAACAAAGGAGACCTCGTGTGAAACTTCAGGTCTGTGGATACCACAACACAGAAATTCACAGATGTTTGCTCAACACGTATTCTATTGCCTCGTTACCTGATATGTGTAAGTAACTTAACAAGCAGTCTATCAGAAAAGTGAAAACTCCACCAATGCACTTAGATGGAACTTAACACAACTTGAACATAGAGAAATTTTAGTTTTATCACCAAGATGTTTACTTTTCAGATTTACTGTTTTCAGCTTACCCCCACTAAACATTATGATCAGTCAAGTCTTTATTGAGTTTGAAAACATATGTAAAAGAACAAGAATGTGATTTAAAATCATTCCTCTTATATTGCTCAACCCAACAGGCATCTTTTATCATGTACTTTTGCCACCTTTTATTTATTTATTATATTTTTGTTTTTTTATTTAGATGGCAATGATCAATGATCATGGTTCATAATTAAACCTTTTTCCGAATTATCATGTAGAAAATGATATCTGATTTCTATGTGTTTGGTTTTAGAGTGTTGTACTGGATTACTTGTGATGAAAATAGTTGCAGTATTATCAATATAGATTGGGGTTTTCAAGAAATTAAACCCATAGTCCAGCAGTTGGTTTTGACACCAAAGGACTTGTGAGCAACATGCTGAAGCAGCTATGTATTCAGGCTCTACAGTAGATACTGAAACATTGGTTTGTTTGTTACACTGCCATGAGATTAACCTTGGATCCAAAAACTGACATCCCCCGAAAGTTGTTTTCTGTTAAGATTACATCCACCATAATCACTGTCAGTGTAAGCATGTAATTCAAAATTTCCCTCTTTTGGATACCACAAACCAAGTGTAGTTTTTCCTTTCAGATATCTGAATATACGCTTGACAGCTTGTAGGTGAGATTCCTTGGGATTCTCTTGATACCTAGCACACAAGCAAACAACAAACGGAATGTCAGGTCTACTAGCAGCCAAATATATCAAAGATCCTATTAATGATCGATAATATGTTTGATCCACAGATTTTCCACTTTCATCAGGCTCCAAGTTGTGAGCTTTATCAAGTGGTGTTCTTATGGATTGAACATCTTCAAATGAGAATTTCTTTAGAATCTTCTTGATGTACTTCTCTTGATTGATAAAGATTCCATCTTTAGCATGGGTGACTTGTAATCAAGAAAGAAATTCATTTCACCCATTGAGGTCATTTGGAATTTTGACTGCATGATAGACTCAAATTCTTTGCAAAGCTCTTTGCTTGTTGAACCAAATATGATGTCATCAACATATATTTGAACTAAGAGAAGATCTTTGTTCTTTCTTTTCAAGAAAGAGTTTGATCAATCCTGCCTCTCTTAAAACCATTATGCATCAGATGAGATGACAAGGTTTCATACCACTTTCATGGTGCTTGATGCAAGCCATAAAGAGCTTTATCAAGTTTCATCACTTTGTGAGGAAATTCCTTGTCTTCAAATCCAGGAGGCTGTTGAACATATACCTCTTCATTGATAACACCATAAAAGAAAGCACATTTAACATCCATTTGATAAACTGTGAAATTCATGTATGCAGAATAAGCAAGAAACAATCTGATAGCCTCAAGTCTTGCCACGAGAGCGAAAATATCTTCATAATCAATACCCTCTTCTTGAGCATATCCTTGAGCTATCAATCTTGCTTTGTTCCTGATGACTATGCCACGTTCATCTGATTTGTTCTGGTACAACCAACGAGTACCAATGGCATATTGTCCTTCAGGTAAATCAACCAGTGTCCAAACATTCTGAATTTGAAATTGGAGCAGCTCCTCTTGCATAGCTTCAATCCAACTTGAATCTTTAAGAGCCTCAGAATTGTTGTTTGGAACTGTTTGAGATAAGAACAGGAGTAGAGACAAATATTTGCATTGTCATTCTTACTTCTAGTTATTCTTTCATTCAAGCTTCCAATTATATTAGATTGAGGATGGTATTTGTGAATCCTAGAAGTAGGAACAGAATCAACAACCACCTCATTTTCCAAATTTGTATAATTGAAATCTTGAATGGTTGTAGTATGAAAGGATGGATCAGATTCATGTGGTGAATTATGAAAGTAATTGTATAATTCATCTTCAATTAATTCATAACTTGTATCAATAGGATCAGATGGTGGTAGTCAATCATCAAAGTTTGCATGTAGGTCTGGATTTGAAAAATCAGGATACTTTGTGGGGAATGGTAAGATAACTTCTTTATCAGATTCTCCCCCTTGGCCTATAACCTACAGATTCATCAACATAATTAGAATTCAATGAAGTAGTCAAAGCATCTATGTCAAACAACCAAGCTGGACCATTTATGACTTTAGGAAAAGAGTTTTCATGAAACTCAACATTCATTGATTCCTCAATAATGTTGTGTTTTGAAATGTAAACTCTATATGCAATAGATTGTGATGAATAACCTACAAAGAATCCATCACAAGCTTTGGCATCAAATTAAGCTAATTGGTCAGAGGTATTTAACACGGATACAAGACAACCAAAAGATCTAAAGAAACCAATTTTAGGTTTTCTTTTGAAAAGCAGTTCATAAGGTGTCTTATTTTGATCTTTGACAATGAGACTTCTGTTTTGAACAAAGCAAGAAGTTGACACAGCTTCTGCCTAAAAGGTAATAGGCAATTTTAAGTCAGCTAGCATTGTTCTTGCAGCTTCAATTAATGTCCTGTTCTTGCGTTCTACAAATCCATTTTGTTGTGGAGTTCTAGCAGCACTGAACTGTATATCAATTCCTTTTCCTGCACACAAAGACTCAAACACTTCATTTTTGAACTCACTACCATTGTCACTTCTCATTACTTTGACTTTAGTATCAAATTGATTTTCAATTTTAGTAATTAAAATTTATGGAATTGAGCAGTTTCACTCTTTTTGTTCATAAAGAATACCCAAGTGAATCTGGAAAAATCATCAATCACCACAAGACAGTATTGTTTCTTTGAGTGAGTCAAAACATTTGTAGGGCCAAATAGATCCATGTGCAAAAGTTTAAGAGGTGTAACATTTGAATTAACAGTTTTTGTCTTGTGTGATTTTTGATGTTGTTTTCCTTTTAAGCATGCAGAACACTTGTTAATAACGGAAAACATCTTTTGAGGTATTCCCACTACATGATCATGTTTAACCAGGTTATTCATGATATTATAGTGAGTATGACCAAGACGTCTATGCCACAAAATAGATTCATCAATGGATGCCTTAGAAAGCAGACCTGTTTCTTGCATGTTATCATTCAAGGAGCTCATGTCCATCATGTATATGTTATTGTGTCGTGGTGCTTTCATTTGTATCACTTCTTCTACAATTTGAAATCCAGGCTTCAGAATATAGCAAAACTTGTCATCAAACATTGTTGAATATGACTTGTCACATATTTGTGTAACACTCGACAAGTTGTACTTAAGTTGTTCACAGTAATTGACATTATCAAAACTCAACAATCCATTGCTGACAGTTCATTCTCCTGTAATCCATCCTCCCCCATCTCCAAATGCTACATATGATCCTTTCTTTGTTTGATATTGATCAAGTAATTCCTGATTTCCTGTCATGTGTCTTGAGCAGCCACTATCCACAATCCATCAACTATTTTTAGCTCTTGGTGGATGTGCCTGCACAAACAAGAAACTCAGTTAGAACGATCAACCCAAACCATAGTGGTTTTGGGTTTTCCAAATTCATCAATTATTGTTTGTTGTGCACATTGTAAACCAAATGTAGTCAACACATCAGATTTGAGCTTAGCATATCGATTCATTAACACTTCAAACCTATCATTCAATTCACGTGGAAGCTCATTGGATTTGTTTATATGAACATAAGGTTTTGAAAGTTGTTTTGCAGAATCATAAGTTGACTTCATTTGTTTTGATACAACATGAGATGGAATAGCATGAGAATGTTCTGGTTCATCAAGAAATTGTTTGATTAAATTTCTTTTAACATTTTCTTGAGAATGAGTGTCACACCCTCAATTTTCCACAAACGGGGTATCCGTTAGGCGTGTGACATACCAGGATCTCAAGCCATTAGTTACAGTTAACACTGACTCAACGTTTAACACAATATTTCATTTTATTAATAAACCAAAGTTCAGAGTTTAAATGTTAAAACCAACGTTTAGCGGAAGCATAAAATAAATCCAGTACGCAAAAATCCCGCGCACAAAATAACAAACCAAGTCAATAAAATAAAATAAGGATTAAGTGTAGTTTTTGAAACAGTCCAAATGACAACCCAATGCATGCATGTCCTACTCGTGCTCGTGCTCCTTAATTACCTGAGAAAACATACTAAAACGGTCAACACATAATGTTGGTGAGTTCAATGAGAATTGTACATAAATGAAAAGTACCGTTAATAATATAGATAAACCAATTCTATTTTATTAGGCGGTTTGCAAGACCGAATGGTTATTGCTTGTCAACACGTCGAGATGAAAGCTAAACGTTACTTTTGCCTTGTCGTCATCTAACCAGGATGACCCATAACCTTTAAGGACAATTTGCACCATATGACGCCCAGTCAAGGGTGGGGTGCCGTCGCAACCCGGTAGTACTACTCAAATTTCCCCGCTATCATATATTAATCAACCTCGAACTTTTATAAGGACTTTTATGTGGTTCCAATTCGTGTAAAGCACTATAAGCCCTAATAAAATCCTGCCCGTAGGCATTTATACTTTTACCAAACCTACCCATAGGCATTTATACTTTTACCGAAACCTGCCCGTAGGCATTTATACTTTTGCCGAAACCTGCGCGTAGGCCATACCCGAGGGTATAAAATGCAGCCTTAGTTGGCTCCGCCCGAAGGCATAAAGTTTTGCCCGAAGGCCCTGCCCGAAGGCGTTGTAAAACATTTGTATGTTTTCTCCCCGAAAAAGATTTAAAAGCGGGCAAAGAACTCACCTTAGATACGCAGCTACAAATAATCAGCGAAAATTATAATTTCCAAGTCCAACCAACAACCTGTTTGAGTTCTACTAATTAAATATAAATTACTCTAATAGAGTTCATGTTCGGTTTCGTACCCAAAACCCCAATTATCATTTGTCATGTAATAGTAAAAACAATGGATTTTGACATGCGACCCGGACTAAAAATGTTTAGATTATTAATTTAATATTGCATTTAATCCACACCACATTTTATACAACTTGTCACACAATTTACAATGTATTCTACATATATAAACCACACATACTCACTTATATAAAAATCATGCATCTGCACACCATATGTATTAATGAATTTATTTGGCGTATTCGCCTCATGCACACTCCAGTATTTTTGTATAAGTTCACCTATACACACCCATATGTATTCATTCATTGATAGATATATTTACCGATGCAATCAACGCCTATTTATTAAATCAATCTCAGCTACTACACATATATTTTGTGCATATAAAGTTATACACAGACAAACACTCTTTTAATTTTACTATGCATACATGCTCATAAACCCATCACGCACACACACTTTAAATCAGTCATTGTCTATACATATATACTCAATCATAATCCCCACAAAACTTAATAAACATTTATATCATCATCAGACGCTTGCCTGCACATAGACAATATACATATATATACTTTCCATCTTCACCACTGTTAGATGCTTTATATAAATACGATCAGTACATATGCAATTACAAACCTATATACATATTCATCTACTTGATGCTCACATGCTATCATAACAACTTAATTATACACACACATCATATACGCATGCTGTTTAATATAGATCTTAATCATATATACACATGACTACATATATAACCATAAATCACATCTCTATACAAACACGTATACGCATCGGATCAACCCTTTAACCAAACCGTAACCGCAAAGAAACCGAAACCGAAACCGTAATGAACCGAAACACTAAACGAGTTACCGAAACTTACTAGAAATTTTACGCGAAGCTTCGTCGGTGTTTATGGGGTTCGCCGGAGGTGAAAGAGATGATTTGAGCGGGTGGAAAACGGTGGCGACAGAGGCAGTGATGACTGTGGCGAACAGCGACAGAAGACGGGGACTGTGGGGTGTTCACAGCAGGTGACGGAGGTGGATGTTATAGTGATCTGTGATTGTGGAGGAGGTGGTTGCCGAGAGTGTTGGCAACGGCGGTAGGGTTCGACGGGTGGGGACTGGGTTCTTTATATAGATTTTGATTTTCTTTGTAGTTTGCACTTTACTCCCTAAGCTTTTAACTTTGTGTAACTTCTTTCTAAAGTTATTATAAATTAATATTTAATTAATTACAAATTAAACCCGTACTATTACGACATAGGTAGTTTACTAAATCATCCCGTTAATTCTTCAATACGTTTCGAGTCATATGAATTAGAATTTCCCAAATTACTAACGGTTCGTTGTGATCTGATAATTTCTCAAATTATCATGTTTGTAATAAATAGCGATTTAATTAATTATTTAAATTAATACTCTTAATTTATAATTGATGTAATATATGAAAGAGGATTTCAACTTGATAAAGACTAACATAATTTTGTTAAGATGGGTTAACGGTGTTAATCTGGAATTGCAGGTTGTCACAATGAGGATGAGATGCAATTCTTGAAATCATGTTCATTTTAGAATTTGCAAATTGTTTATTAGGAACTTGTGACGAACCATGCATTCTCATATTCCTTGGAGTCCAGGAATCATAAAAACCCTCATCATTGTCAAATGATGTTGATTTATTTGATAACTCCTTTTTATGAGATTTTGATATTTCCTTGTAATTTCACTCCTCAGTGTTATGATTCACCCTTCCACAAATCTCACACCATTTGTTAAAGTAACATTCATCAATTGAGTGATTTGTCATATCACAAATTTGACAATAATTTGAAAAGTAACAATCTGTGGTGTTGTGATTTGTCATTTGGCACCTATCACACCAAAGTCTTGTGTTCTTTTCATAGAACTCATGTTTAACACTTTGTGATCTTTGTGACTCTTGAGAATTCAGAATTGGTTTTGGTTTGAACACTTGTTTGACTTTGTTATTCACATTTGAAGAACTTTGTCCAATAGAATCAACTTTGTTTCCATCAGAAACAGCTGAAGAATTAGTGTTTAAGTTCTTTTTCTTCTTTTGTTTGTTTTTGGTTTTCTTTTTAAGTTCAGATTGAGCAACGGAATTTTCAGGATCATGACTTGTTGTCAGATCAGAGACAGATTTGAACTTAACTTCAGATTTCTTTAACTCTTGTTGTGTGACACCCGTCATTTTTCAGGATAACACCGTTAACCCGACTTTCTTAAATCATGTTAAGCCGCTAATTAAATAATGTTTTATACGCACTACACTTGGTTGAAATTATTAAGTATGTAATAATAAATACATGATAATAATTCGGGGAATTATTTGAGTCATCACGAGTAACGCTAAACGGATAGTGATTCGGGGAATTACTAGTTTACACGACTCACAAAAATTACTGAGTGTTAACGTAATGTTTTCCGTAAATTATATTTGTTTTTTTTAAAGTTTAGGGTTCAAATTGTAATTAGTTAAAAGTTCAGTTGGTTAACTTTGGGAACAAGTTAAATAGTTAATTAAGTGAAGGGACCATTGTGTAACATTTAATTAAATGAAATCTATATAATCCAAATTAACCACCCCATGTTATCGTCTTCACCTTATCACAATCGTACAACAAACCCTACTCACATTCTCTCGCCGCTGCTTCATCTCGGATCACTGTCGCCTTCCTTCGTCATCACCGAGCCACTATTACAACCATCGAGTGTCACCACTGCTGTTCGGAGTTGAAAACCACTGTCGCTGCCACCGTTGCTCTGCTGTTCCAACCGTACGCGACCATATCTCCACCATCAGAAACCACCACTCACCTCCGTAACTTTCTCTCACCGTTCTCGGTACGTTACATATTCAGAAAACTCTTAGTTTGGTTGATTCGCTTTCGTTACGGTTACGGTTTCGCGGGTATGGATCGGATTTATGGGATGCCACAGTGAACCGGTTATGTTCGTGTTCAGTGTATATATAACAATATGTGTGTAGCGGCCGATGTATACATGGTTATATTAGTAGTAGTATGTATGTATTGATTTAACTGTGCATGGATATATGGTTGCAAAAGTGGGTATGAATTAATATATATATTACATATTACAGAGTGTGTGTATGAATTGCTATAGTGATGAGGATCTTATATATATATATTCGTAATAGGTTGTGTAGTATGTGTAGGTAAGGATCAATTTTATGGAAACACATAGGAACTATATTATATATATGTATATGATATTTTGGTGTATGTAGATTTATGTAAATGTTGGAGTTGATGTCAATAATTAATAAATTGTAGCATGTTGATTAAATGGTAGTAGCAAGATAATTGGCTGATAACTATATGATGATTGTATAATAAAGATAATATGATGAGATGATAATGTATTTGTGTCAATGACTTTTAATGTGTGTTAGTGCATTGTAATAATATATGTGAATATATGTGTATTTTATGTTAACTCTAAGCATGAGTATGGGTCGTATGTAATTGGATATTTTTGATAAATCTAAACACCTTAGTCGAGTCTCGTGTTAAAACTTAAATTATAACATGACCTTTTTATAAATGGGGGTTTGGATGCGAAACCGAACCAGAGGCAAGAAACCATCTAAGCTTCCTTTTAAATCGCTAATAGCTAACTTTTTTTTATCATCATTAGGTAGTGGGACTACCTAGGCTTTTTTTGATAGTCACTATGTATAGGTTGGACCCACCGGCTTGTCGGTGCTACTTTTGTATGTAATTGTTTGACTTGTATATGTAATTAGTGCTAGCGAACCTACGGGCGAATCTATAGATTCGCCCGCAGGCCATCATGTCTTTTGGTTTAGGTATCGACTGGGCGAACCTATGTGCCCAGCGAACCTGTGTTGGTTCGCTGGATAGATTCGCTAGAGCGAATCTATCAGCGAACCTAACACCACTATATATTGTAACCTTATCTTCACATTTATAGAACTTTTGCACATCTTTTACCAAGACTGATTCTTACTGATTTGTGTTGTGTAATCGTTCCATTGAGGTGCTAGGAGCTTATTCTACTTATCATTGTAGCTTATTAACCTCGATTGTGTGTTAGATCTTGACATTGGGTTGTTTGGACTTTCTTCACTTTGTTCTTCAAGTATTGGTTATATTTGTGTTAAACAAGTCAACAAAGCACTGAAATCACGATCATTATGGACCAACAATATGGTATCAGAGCCTTAGTGCTCTTGATTGTTTGATTCAAGTGATTTTTGTGTTGATTTTTGAAGTTTTTGGGTCAAAACTCTTTCGATTCTGTTTGAAGCTTGTTTGTTGTGTTTAGGAGTCGTATTTTGCTCTGGTTTTGTGTTATTTGGACGTAGAAAGCTTTTAAAACAAACCTGAAGGCAAATGGTCGAGTTTTGAGGGTTTTCGAGCTGTTTCTGTACTTTTTCAGAGTGGTTGAGCTACCAGCGAAACTGTGTGTTCAACCAGCGAATCTGCTGTTCTTCCAGCGAATCTAAATTCAAAATTTTGTCATGTTTGTGTTGTGTTGTGGCCAGCGAATCTAGCATATCATCGAACGAAAGTTCATCTATTTGACTGACTGTGCAAGCGAAACTGCTGCCAAAATCAGGCCAGCGAATCTGTGCTTGCTCGTCAGCGAATCTGTTTGACTGTCTAGCGAATCTGTCACCAGCGAATCTTTCAGCGAATCTGCTGCGTTCTTCTAGCGAAACTAGCCAGCGAATCTGTTAATTCTCAGCGAATCTGTTGTCTGTTCAAAGTTATGACTTCTTCAACACTTAATATGAATGATCTAGACAGCGTTCAACCTAACAGGCCACCGAGGCTTGTTAGTGGTGAAAACTTTGAAGACTGGAAAAGATGTTTGAAAGCGTTCTTCTACTACACGGACTACAACCAATGGGAATCTATAGTAAATGGTCCGCACGTGCCAACAACCGTTGAAGGAACTGTTACTTCAACAAACACAAATCCAAGCACTTTCACTGAAGCAGACATCAGATTACTAGATCGGGACAAGAAGGCACTCGGGGCACTGATACTTTGCTTACATCAGGACATCTTCAACCGGTTTGCAGAACACACAACTGCAAAGAGTCTGTATGATGCATTGTGTGAATTTTATGATGGCAATGAAGATCTGAAGCTGGATAGAAAGGCTCAGGCTGAAAAGGAATTCAACTCTTTTGTGGGGTACTCACAAGAGAACTTGACTGACATTACAAACAGATTTCTATCGGTGTCAAGTAATCTGAAGAAATATGATGAAAAGCTGGGCAATCACGAACAAGTTGCAAAGTTGCTAGATTCTCTTCCTCCTCAATGGAGCCTTCAAATTAAGCTGCTGAAACAAGAGAGAAACTTTCCGGATTACAAACTGATGGACGTCATCAACAAGCTGAAGTCTTTCGACCTTGATGTAAAACGAAGAGAATATAATCAGTCAATGATGGTTCCAAACATTCCCTCTCAAAATGCTGCACTTATCTCATCCGCTGCAAACTCTTATGTTTACAGTGCAGCATCCAGAGGATCTTCAGGTCATGTGTCTGCTAAGTCTGCTGGTGCATCTACTAACGCTGGTTCAAGCTCAAATGCATCTGTCACCACACAGATTCCATCAGACACCATGGCATTATTTGGAATGTTTGTTCACAGTTATGAAGCTCTTGTTGCAGGTGAGTTGAAAGGGAAGGGTATGACAGTAGAAGATATGTATCAGGTAGACCCTGATGATTTGGAGGAAACAGATATTCAATGGCAGATGGCTATGCTCACTCTCCGCGCCAGACGATTTATGGAAAGAACTGGCAGAAGAAACTTTGGAAATCAAGGACAGAATGCTAAGCTGGGTTATGACAAGGGAAAGTTACGATGCTATAACTGCAAACAACTGGGCCACTTCAAGAGAGAATGCCCATTACCAATCGTTTCTGAGCCAGTTAACTCTGTAAGTCCAAGATCTGCTCCAATTCAAGAAAAGGTTGAGGAAGCAAAGTCAAAGAATGAAACTGCACTTCTCACCAACTTTGACTGGAGTGCTGAAATCGAAGAAACCAAGGAGGAGATCAACCATGCCCTTATTGCTGAAATTACTGAGTTTGATGACAGTGATATAAATCTCTTTGATCCATTCAAAGAATTTTTTGGAAATGAAGAAGAAGAGAAAGTGGAGGATGCTGTTGAAGTTCAATCAGATGTTATTACTCAAGGACATCTGAATCATTCAGGGTTAGTTTGTGAAGCCGCTGTTAATGAAGTAAAGCATGAGGAGGAGTCTAAGGCTAGCTTGGAAGAAATGATCGAAAAGGCAAGGCTGGATGCAGTTGATGAATTCAAAAGAAGCACTCCCTACTGTCAATGTGATCGTGCTCTGGCCGCTGAAAAACTGGTAATCGGTCTTCCTTATGATGTTATTGAAGATATGTGTTCATCTGCTTGCAAAATTCGTTTAATTGGCATATACAAAGCAAATAAACTGTTAATGTCAAATGAAAACGAATTAAAAAGAACCAACAAAGAGCTCAAATTAAGTGAATCAAAATATTTTGTTAAGTTAAGAGAAGCTTTAAAAGAAAATGAACACTTAAAAAGGACTCTTTTAGAAAAGAACTGTGAGATTAATTACTTGACTGAGCAAGTTACACTTGCTGAGTTTGAAGCAAGAAAACTCAAAAACAAATTGCAGCAGTGGACCATATCCGGTATGAAAAGGGAGGAACTTTGCAAGAATCAAAGGGGGGCCAGGGTCAAGACAGGTTTGGGTTTTAGTAAAAATGAAACATATGCATATCCTCCACCCAGTACTTTCTGTTATTCTCCTACACCTATTCCTCATCCCTCAAATGAGTTAATTCAAGAGATTATGCAGAAAGATACTGACAGTTCCATTGCAGGTTTAAGTGAAGTAAACCTTAAGGAAGTTAGAGAGGAGTACGCATATGGTGCGAGTGTTGGGCTCGGTTGTTCTGGCAGTAGTGATTGCAGTAGTTCTGATTCCAAGAAGTCTTTTGAAGACATTTGTTTAGATAATCCCGTTTGTAGTAATATGTCATATTCAGACAATTGCATGTTTAATAGTAATCTAGGGTGTTCCACTTCAAACCCTAATGTGTTGAATGATGCTGATTTGATTAATAATGTGTGTGTGAATGACAAAAACAAACTTTCAGGTCAAGTCTCTGAAAGTCAAACTAAAACAAACTGTTTTCAAAAGTTCTTCACTCACCAAATTCCATCTTTCACACCTGTGAGAATTTCAAAACCAAAAGAGAAGGAATCATCCTTTTCATACATTCTTAAACCAAAACCTGAATCTGATACAGGTAAAGTCACAACAAGTAAGTTAAAAGAACTCTATGACACTTACAGTGACTGTGACTCACAACTGTCTGAATGTGATGAGGAAATTGTAATAGATAAAATTCCTGTCAACAGAATTCCTAAAACCGGTTTGAAGTCTCACTGTTTTAAATGTGGAAACACTGATCACACTGTCAAGCAATGCCCTAAATTAATCCAAAAGAGCACAAAGCAAAAATCTTTGGGAAAAAGGCTAAACACTTTTGTAAATAGTTTCTTTTGCAATACTTCATCTGTTTCACCACCCAAGTACACAAAGACTTGGGTGCCTATTGCAAAGGTCTAACTTTTCTTTTCCTTTAATAAATGTCAGGAACATTCAAATGCCGTTGTAAATAGTCATTGGCATATTGACAGCGGATGTTCCAGACATATGACAGGATTGAAGGATCTTCTTACTAACTATAGGATCATAAATGGAGGCTATGTTGCTTTTGCGGGAGATAAGAAAGGCGGGAAGATGATAGGTCAAGGAGAAGTCTCAAATGGCTCACTTACTTTGGAAGATGTCAACTATGTTCCTGAACTGGCGTTCAACCTTCTGAGTGTATCACAAATCTGTGATAAGAATATTCCTGTGTTGTTCCTTCAAAATGAATGCCTGTTCTTGAAGCCAGAGTTTACTATTCCAGAAAATATGGTGATCATGCGTGCTCCGAGACGAAATGACACCTATATGTTGAATATGGGTTCACAGGAATCTAATTCCACCGTGACATGTCTCCTGTCTAAAGCATCATCCTTTGAATCATTTTTGTGGCATAAACGTTTAGGACACATCAATTTTAAAATTCTGAATAAATTGGTTAAGAACAATTTGGTCAGGGGTTTACCACAAAAGGATTTTTCTGTGGTCGAGAAATGCATGGCTTGTGCTAAAGGAAAACAGCACAAAAAGCCACATAAACTCAAAATTACAAATACTATCTCAGAACCCCTCGAATTGTTACATACTGATTTATTCGGACCAATAAGTGTCAAATCAATTGCTAAAAAGTCTTATTGCTTGGTTGTCACAGATGATTACTCTAGGTACACCTGGGTGAGATTCATGGCAAACAAGAGTGAGACAGCAGAAGAATTGATGAAGCTGATACCTCTAATAGAGGTTCTTGGAAAAAAGAAGGTTCAAGCCATCAGAAGCGATAACGGAACTGAATTCAGAAACCACATCTTCAACTCCTTCTGTGAACAACGGGGTATTCTCAGACAGTTTAGCGCTGCCCGAACACCACAACAAAATGGTGTTGCTGAAAGAAAGAACCGAACTCTTGTTGAGGCCGCTAGAACTATGCTGATCGAGTCAAAACTTCCAATTATTTTCTGGGCTGAAGCGGTTAATTGTGCAGCTTATGTTCTTAACAGGGTACTGATAGTCAAAGAAAAGATGAAGACTTCATATCAACTGTTTCGAGGGATTAAGCCGCTGATTGACTTTCTACGCCCCTTTGGATGTTCTTGCACTCTTCTGAATACTCAAGACCAGAAGACGAAGTTTGGGGCTGTCTCTGATGAATGCTTCTTTGTGGGATACTCTAACACGCAAAAGGCGTATCGCGTTTACAACAAGCGAACGCGGATCGTGCAAGAGTCCTACTATGTTGATTGGCAAGAATCAAACACTACAAGTATTGGTAGTGAACCGGCTTGGTTTTATGATGCCACCACCATTTTCAAATCATTTAATCTTCCTGACTCTGACGATGACGACATTATTCCACACACATCGGTCTCTATTTTCAATCATACACCCACACCATCACAATCACAACCTTCCACATCCGCTACACAACTACCTCCTACTTCATTTGACATTCCATCACCTCCACCACCCGAAACTGTTCAAACTTCTCCATCAGACATTCCATCCACATCCACTACCATCCTATCACCTACACCTTCACAACCATCAAATCAAACACCCTCAAATGATCAAAATCCTTTACTACTCAACACTGACTTCAAAACCCTGAAAAACCATCCTCACGATTATATCATTGGATCTATTACCGATGGTGTGCGAACCCGGAGTCAGAGCGGGTTGATTAATGAATGTCTTTATGCTGCCTTTCTGTCACAAGTCGTTCCAAAGAATTATAAACAGGCTCTTGAAGATCCGAGTTGGGTGGATGCCATGCAAATGGAGCTGCAGCAATTCAGGAAGCTGAAGGTTTGGGAATTGGTTGATCTTCCTCCTAACAAGTGCCCAATCGGCACTAAATGGGTTTTTCGGAACAAGCCAGATGATCGTGGTGTAGTAATTAGAAATAAAGCGAGACTGGTTGTTCAGGGATTCGCTCAAGAGGAGGGAATTGACTATACCGAAGTTTTTGCTCCAGTCGCTCGCCTGGAAGCCATCAGAATCTTTCTTGCACATGCAGCAAACAAAAACTTCAAGGTTTATCAGATGGATGTAAAATGTGCATTTCTATACGGAGACATCGATGAGGAGATCTACGTGTGTCAACCACCAGGCTTCGAGGATCCTGATTTCCCGTCAAAGGTTTACAAGCTTGACAAATCGTTGTATGGGTTACATCAAGCTCCAAGGATCTGGTATGAAACTCTGACACAGTATCTCCTCAGTAAGGGTTTCTCACGTGGGAGTATAGATATGACTTTATTCAAGAAGGAGGTGGATGGCGAGTTGCTGATCGTTCAGGTGTATGTTGATGATATCATTTTTGGTTCGACTAATGAAGGGTTGTGTAGGGAATTTGAGAAGGTGATGATGGATCGTTTTGAGATGACTATAATGGGGGAGATGTGTTTCTTCTTGGGGCTGCAAGTGGAGCAAAAGCCTGATGGGATTCTAATCCACCAAGAGAAATATATCAAAGAAATCCTCACGAAGTTTGGCATGGATGACTCTTCTCCTGAATTGATTCCTTTTACTGCTCAAACATGCCTTACTTCCGATGATAATGGGAATCCTGTGGATGCTCATCGGTATCGTTCGATGATCGGATCTCTCATGTATCTGACTGCAAGTCGTCCGGATATCACATTTGCCGTGTGTTACTGTGCTCGTTTCCAAGCAAATCCAAAAGAATCACACGAAAAAGCTGTCAAACGAATTTTCCGTTACCTTAAGGGTTCCTCTCGTTTGGGACTTTGGTACCCAAAAGGTGGGAACTTTGATTTACATGCTTTTTCTGATAGTGATCATGCTGGTTGCAGGATTAACAGGAAATCGGTCACCGGTGGATGTCAATACCTTGGAGAATGTCTTGTTTCATGGCAAAGCAAGAAGCAAACAACCGTCTCCCTGTCCACAGGAGAAGCAGAATACATAGCTGCGTCAAGTTGCTGTTGCCAAGTGCTGTGGATTCAACATCAGATGATGGATTATGGCATCAACTTTCTTCACACGCCACTCTTTTGTGACAATGAAGCTGCTGTTGGAATCGCCAAGAATCCCATTCATCACACTCGAACCAAGCACATAGAAACAAGAATTCATGCAATCCGGGATGCACAGGAGAAAGGGTTTATAGATATTATTCCTATCGAAACCAGAAAGCAAAAAGCTGATCTTTTCACGAAAACTTTTGATAAACCACGTTTTTATGAATTGATCTCCATGCTTGGACTTATATCTTTTTGAAAAACCTTTTTCTGTGAGAATCCTTTTGTAAATATGTAAATAATCTGTTCTTCGTAAATAATCGGGTCTTTATCTTCTTTGAAAAATTCGTGGGTCACTCGATGCTTTGCTCCGTCACTTTATTTTATTTCATCTTCTTTTCTTTTCTTTTATATTCTGTATATATATATATTTAGAAAATCTGAAAAACAAAAATTTCTTAATTAGACGGCTATTATATAGAAATTTTGGGGGAGATATAAAAAGATAAACTATTTATAGTTTTTCAAATTTTGCTATTTCAGGATCTTCGTTTTGATTGATGTTGAAGAGTCGTTGAAGGAGGTCAGAAGTATTGCGTTTGGGATATGTCAGATAGGCTCAGCCCGAAAACAAAGTAAACAGTGATTGTGCAGCCAAACATAACGCTCAAGATCTCGACAACAAGGATTATCCCCTTGACATGATTGGATTGCACAAAGTTAATGGTTCTGTCAAAAATGGGTTGAGAGCGTCAAATCTTTGTCTTGATCTTCAAATCTTTGTCCTGAATTCCCAAAAAATCCCAAATCACCCTCGCCCTATCCCCGAATCGAGTTTCTAGTATGCAAAACAAAACAAAAAAAAAAAAAATAATAATAAATAAATAAAAGGCTGCTAGTGATGCTCTTCGGAAAAGCCTCTGAGTGAGTTACTTGTTAACCCCTCAGAACGTCTTGTGTCAAGTGCTTAACTCCTCTGATATACGAAAGTATTGATCTGGAGTTGGTGGATCTTCTCTGCTATACGGAAGTATTGACCTGAAGATTCACCGAGCATGCTCAAATGTTTATCTCCTCTGTTATACGTGAGTATAGACCTGGAGCTCTAGACTATTTGAGTTTCCCAAATAATAAGTCGCACTGTATTCAAAATGAATCATTGCTGACAAGCTCCACTAACAAAGAAAAGATGCAAAAAATTGCACAAGTGTCAAAAGAAACATATGCATCGGTCAACATTCAAAAGTTGATCGTTGAAATTCAAGCAAAGTCAATAGTATTGCTCAGATATACCCTGATGACAGAACTTGTTCTTTTTACCTAGATGTCTGTGGGGACCGAGTTGTCTGAATTTCTTCAATCAAACCAAAAACATGATAAAAGAAGCTGCTGATCTCTTGTTGAAAGGACTACGGCATGGGTTTAAATGGACAAACATATCTGCAATCCCGCCAATCGATGATTCTCCGGATTCTACTCAAAACATCATGAAGAATATATATCCTTTCTAGCGTTTAAAACCGTCTACTGTTATTCTAATTTTTAATTTTATTTTATTTTTATTTTTATTTTATTTTATTTCTTTTTTTTACTTCTTTAAATTTTAGGATTATATATGTGTATGTGTGTTTATGTTTATTTTTGGAGCGTTGATGTCGTGGGACGTTTTCACGAATTTACAAAGACTTTAAAATTTAAGAAAATTCAAAAATATTTTTCCTGTCGAGCGAATCTATGGCGAACCAACAGATTCGCTCGGTCTCTAAGGTTCGCCCGTAATGTCTTTGTTTCGCTGACATGATACAGTCTTGTTTTTGTGTCAGCGAACCTGCTAGCGAACCTGTCGTAGGCTGTGTCTGTTGGTCTTCCAGCGAACCTAAAGTTCGCTGGACTGACTGCCAGCGAACCTATGGCTGTATTTATACACAGTGGCAGCGAATTTTTCTCACTTTTTCGCTGTCCACCTGTACTGTAGCAACGCTTTTCAATTTCAAAACACCAAACGTTCGATTCTCACCGTTTTACGGCTTTTTCATACATTAAACTTCATCTTATCGCTCGGTATGTGTTCGATTTCACTTTAATCAAAGTTTTAGACCCTTAATCGCATCTTAAGTGTGTTAAATCTGCCGACTCTTGATTATACTGTGTTTAAGAGACTGTTTGTGTGTTAGATGTTAGGGTTTTTCTTCATTATAGCCTCGTCTTGTGATTATACTACCTGTTTGTTGCTTTTAATGCCTAAAAATTGTTGACTGTATGTGATTTCGGCCGTTTTTGAAAAACTAGGGTTTCCAGCGAATCTAAGTGTTCATCTGGCGAACCTGAACGAAAGTTCAAGACATCGAGCGAACCTATGTCGTTATGCTGCCCGCGCAACAACATAGATTCGCCCGACTGTTCCTAGCGAACCTATACATTCGCTCGACAACAATGACTGATTTTTCATGTCAGCGAATCTATAGGTTCTTGTGCCAAAATCTCAGGTTCGCTATACCAGCGAACCTAATATCCAGCGAATCTATTTTCTGTTCTTCAAATCTTCATTTCTGATCAATCTCCGTTTATTTTTCAGGCACAATGTCGACGTTATTCTTCGAGAAAAAGCATAACATGTGTGCTTTACTTGATGAAAACAATGAGAAAGCCGTGAGCTATAGAGACGCAATCAAATGGCTGAAGTCGTCTCATATACATTATGCCATCTCTCACTCACCAACTATATATGAGACGTACGTTCGGGATTTTTGGGGAACTGCTGTTATGAACGTGTCGGTACAACCGTCACGCATTTGTGCCAAAGTCGGTGGGTATAATCTGGAGTTCACAGAGGCTGACCTAGCCAGGATCCTTAGACTGGAAGAGGATGTTGGTGATGAGGTTAGTATGACCGCAGAGGAAGTGTACGGGGCACTTCGGACTGCCGGGTATGAGGGGCCGATGCCCGGCGAAAAGAAGATGGAGTTTGTCAAGTCCTACCTGATCCAGGAATGGAGGTACATCGCTCATGTGTTTATCATGTGCCTGGATCATAGGAAGGGAGGCACGGACGGGCTGAACCTTGACTGGGCAAGGGCTATGGTGCTATTTTGCCGGGGGCAAAAGGCCAATCTCGCGAAGTTAATATTCAATTATCTTCTCGAGAACATTCACGCTACCAAAGGCACCAAGTGGTTAATGTATCCAAGATTCATTCAAATGGTATTGAATGACAAACTGCCGGGTCTACCGGTTGTTGGTGCTGAGCTGAAGGTATGGGATATGCATTCCAGGATCTTCAAAGATTGTAAATCAGTAAGGCCGGAGTGCGTGGGCAGGACTACATATTTGTGGGAGAATATGTATCCGGCTGATAGGTGGGTGTATATTCAGAGGTTAATTGAGACTGAAAGGAAACGGGGCGGTGAAAACATTGAGGAGGTTGAGAAGAAGATTCGGAAGAGGAAAGCCTATGCAAAGGATAAGGATTATTCATTTGATAGGGAGGTGGATGAGATACAAGCTGAAATCGATGCGGGCAGAGAACTGAGGACAAAGAAAAGGGCTGATACACATGCTGAGGGGTCAAAGAAGGCGAAGCATGATGTGGGGGGTACATCTACTGGGCCTGGGATTGGGTTGAAGGATGAGGTTGAGAGGCTGCAAGCAGAATTGGTTGAACTAAAAGGTAGGCATGAAGAACTGGAGAAACAGGATGCCGAAAAATCAACAGTGATATATGAGATGGGTCGGATGATGAAAGATCAGCAATGTTTGTTAGTAAGGATCTTCAAAGAGCTGAATGATTTGAAAGAAAATGCTGGAACTGAACCAGCTATGACTGAGGCGGAACTGAACTCCTTGACGGATATTTCAAAATATCCGTTAATGGATGTTGACTTTGGAGATAAAGGTAAAGCTGCTGAGGAGGTATTTGATGAAGAAATGGGGATAAATTTGGATGTGTTTGAGGGAGAGGAAGTAGTAGGTGGATCTGGGGTGGATTATACATTGGTTGATGAACCTGATACTGATATTGATGAAGACAGTGAGGAAGATTTGGATGACGAACCGGAAATATATAAAGTGGAGGAAAAGGGAATGAGCTACCAGTTTGAACACGCTGAGCTAGACAAATCTGAATGGTTTAGAAAGGAAGAAGCTGCAGTGCCTGAGGTGCCAATATTCCAACATCTTGACGAACCCACCACCAAACAGCAAGACAGACAGATCATTGCATGGAAATACAACTGTTTGGTGGAAGCTTATATGATCAAAAGGAGGGGTGGTGACATTACATATGTGAAGAACCGAAAGCACTTCGCCACCTTTCCTCGATGGGACTTGAGGAGACTGGCAGAGCTGCCGCTACTGGGAAAGGAAGACAGTGGCAGGGCTTGTGCGTTTGAGGCTGCAATCAGAGAGGCTGCCAAGTCAGATTTCGTTGAGTTTGGTTATCAAAAACCAAAGAGGATGAGACAGAAGAAGGACAAACACTGGGTGTCATGGAAAGGGAAAATCGTTTTGAAGATTGCTGCTCCTAAGGTGATGACGAGGGTCAGGGTCCCAGACACTCAGCCGCCGAGACTGAAGGATTTTGTCAAATGGTTCTATGATAATAGCACTGGGGAGGCCATTATTAGACTGAGTGGAGATGACCGTCCAGAAATTCGATTATTTGATCCGATGGAGGTCTTCTCCTTTAGTGATGAGGATCTGAAGGTGTTATGCGAGAATAGAATCAAGCACGGGGCTGGAGATGACACTGCTGCCAAAGCAAACTTGTTTGTGAAGGTTGCTAATAAAGCCCGGGGAATTCGTGCTGAGCTGAAGGAGGTAAATGAGAGGTTGAGGAGGACTGATGATCTGAAGCTGGAAATGGATGACTTGACAAGACAACTTGATCGTTCAATTGAGCAGAGGTTTGAAAAACCAGCTGAAGTGATAGACTTGGAAGTGGAAAGCGAGGAGCCAACTGCAAACATTCAGGCGGAAACAACTGTTCAACTTGAGCCTGATACAGAGGTCGCAGAAGCTGAGTTTGTGGACTCAATGCTAAATCTGAGTGAAGATGAGGCCGGAACTGAAGATTATACAAACCCAATGGCCGGGATCAAAGAAAGGGCAGGAGCGTTCATCGAACAACTTTGAAGCCAAGATAAAGACGGAGCTAATCAGAAGACTTCCCCAGGTGAGGTCCAACCTAGGGGGAGTATTGATAGTCACTATGTATAGGTTGGACCCACCGGCTTGTCGGTGCTACTTTTGTATGTAATTGTTTGACTTGTATATGTAATTAGTGCTAGCGAACCTACGGGCGAATCTATAGATTCGCCCGCAGGCCATCATGTCTTTTGGTTTAGGTATCGACTGGGCGAACCTATGTGCCCAGCGAACCTGTGTTGGTTCGCTGGATAGATTCGCTAGAGCGAATCTATCAGCGAACCTAACACCACTATATATTGTAACCTTATCTTCACATTTATAGAACTTTTGCACATCTTTTACCAAGACTGATTCTTACTGATTTGTGTTGTGTAATCGTTCCATTGAGGTGCTAGGAGCTTATTCTACTTATCATTGTAGCTTATTAACCTCGATTGTGTGTTAGATCTTGACATTGGGTTGTTTGGACTTTCTTCACTTTGTTCTTCAAGTATTGGTTATATTTGTGTTAAACAAGTCAACAAAGCACTGAAATCACGATCATTATGGACCAACATTTTTTACTTGCATATTTAATTGTAGCTGCGCAACCTAAGGTGAGTTTCACGGCCCCTTTTACTATTTTCCTGTTGGGGGAGAAAGCACGCACGAAAACACTTTTGATTTTGTACTTACTTATATATCATCATGGCTTACTAAACGTCAAACTTAACATACGAAAGTCCTTTCAATTCTCTCGAACCGTTAATATACGGGGTATAGCGAGGAAGTTCGGGTAGTACTACTGGGTTTGACAAACCCCACCCTCGGCTGGGAGCCGGGCAGGTGTGAATTGTCCTAATCTCATGGCCATTGAATGTTAACAATGGTAACAAGGCACAACATAAACAGTCAGCTCGGATTCGAAACGTTTGAGTAACATGAAAACTTGGGTTAGCTACCTACTGA
Source organism: Tagetes erecta (assembly GCA_030867185.1). NCBI lineage: Eukaryota > Viridiplantae > Streptophyta > Magnoliopsida > Asterales > Asteraceae > Tagetes > Tagetes erecta. The sequence continues at coordinate 17,044,880 of CM061497.1, read as the reverse complement.
TATATTTGTGATTTACATTATCTGGACACACTTGTTTATGAACTGTTATTTAAACCTGTGAACTCACCAACCTAGCGTTGACACTTTTTAGCGTGTTTTTCTCAGGTGACCAAGGTTAGCTGAACGTTACATTAGGACATGCATCATGGGTCTGCTTGGTTTTCAAACATTTTTCATTTAATAATTGCTTGCATTTAAACTTATATTTTGGGCGCGTGTTTTGCGCAGATGTTGCTTTATTTTACTTTACGCTTCCGCATTTTTAAACGGTTAAACTCTGACATTTGGTTTTTCTCATTTATTGAGACACTTTTGGTTTAAAACTCATTTAGAGTCGTTTGTGTAATTAATGACTTAGATCCTGGTTTGTCACCCTCCTAACGGTAAAACTCCGTTAGGGGAATTTGGGGGTGTGACAGATTGGTATCAGAGACACTAGTTATAGCGAACTAGGTTGCATTGCATTGCATTCTAGACTATAACTGTACACTACATTAGTTACACTGGTATTAAGTTAGACTGACCTAATATTTGGTTGCTCTTAGCGTGCATATACTAGTCTTACAAATTTGTTCAAACATTATACCGTTTTAAACCAATTTATATATTTTGTGGTTACATGTGAAAATTTTCCTTGCATTTCAATTTGGGACTTACATCATTATGGCAACTAACCGGTGGGACCGGCGCCTACTGAATAAGAGTACAAGAACAACGAAATAGAAATTTTCTTTCTAGAAACTTATTCATAGTGGGGTTTTGGACTGGATAATCATGTGACTTACTATGTGCTATCACACTTCATATGTTATGTGACTCAATTATGTGCTATTATAACATGCTACTTGCTATGAGGCTCATTATACGCTATAACATGCTACAAGGTGTATTAACTATTATTATGTGTTATAATATGTTATCCAGATGCCTTTATGTTCCTAGTTATCATGATTACTGTATGCTCACTGCATGCTACTACTAGATAGTTATTAAGAACTCATGACATGCTTTAGATATGTTTTCCCTATAAGTACATCACACTAGGAAATCTATTTGTATATTACACATGTAGTGTACCTTACTTATAAATATACGTATACCATACTTTCCTTAGACACGCCATATACTTAATAAGGAATAAAACATGCGATGGGAATAAAGCTAGGATGGTCGTGTGATGTAAATTGACGATTACGGGTGCGCAGCGTAATGGTGAATTTATATGTACATGAGGATCCTGACAAAACCCGTCGTGTGGATTATACCTAAAACACATTATGAAAATAAATAAAGTCCACTCAGATTTATCTAAAGCGAAAGTCCACCTTTAAATAACAATGGGTAAAAGTACATTCTAGACTATAACTGCATTTCATTAGTTACACCATGACTAGTTACAAATACATGAATTATCTGTTAGCTGCTATTTGGACTATTTTGTGCATTATTATTTGAAACAAATTAGGGCCTATTATGTGACTTAATTATGACCGTAGCTCTAGATACTTGCACAATGCACACACTGATCTACTCAACCTCTTCACACATTCTAACCGAAGCGGCGCATAAATCGTTCATGGTCTGATACGTTCCAACTATGGTTATTGTAGATTCAATCTAATGGCCGGACGTGGAGGTGGAAGAGGACGTGGAGGTGGAAGAGGAAACATTAACATGACTCCGGCTGAACTAACCGCTCTCGTTCAACAGCAAGTCATTGGGGTGCTAGCTGGTCACCTACAGAATAATCAAGGTGATAAATCAAAATCAATATAAATTATAATAATTAACATAACACTTAATTCCTTCCTAAGCGATTAATTATAACTTCTAAAATATAAACCTAGGTCAAGCGGGGTGTTCTTGGAAAAAGTTTAATGATTGCAAACCCCAAACCTTCAGCGGTACTGAAAAAGCCGTCGGACTCCTTCGTTGGTTCGAAAAGTTGGAGTCGGTGTTCGAAATGTGTGATTGCCCTGAGGCCAGTAAGGTGAGGTATGCTGCTGCGACACTCCAGGATGCTGCACTGACATGGTGGAAACAGCAAGTTGCAAGACTAGGCCTTCAAGTTGCTAATGCTACTCCTTGGGAGGATTTCAAAACCCTAATGAAGGGAGCGTACTGTCCTAGATCAGAAATTCAGAAACTAGAGAACGAATTCTGGAATCTAAAAATGGAAGGTTCGGAGATAGAGACTTATACTACTCGTTCCCATGAGCTTGCTTCATTGTGCCCACAAATGGTCGACCAACCCTATAAGCGGATTGAAAAATATATCGAGGGCTTAGCCGCAGAAATTCAAAGCGATGTCCTTACTTCCAATCCTACAACTATTCAGGATGCGATACTCTTGGCCCACAAGTTAACTGATCTTGCTGTTACTCAAGGAAAACTCCCCAAACGTGGGGCATTGGCTACTGCTTCTGTTACTGAAAATAATAAAAGGAAGTGGGAAAACTCTAACAACAAACAATCTTCATCTTCACAGCAGGTGCAACAGTCCAGGAAGTTTGACAACTCTCGAACCTACACTCCCACTTCATCAGCTCAAAATAACCAGGGTGGATATCTTGGAAATAGCCCAAAGTGTGATAAGTGTAACCGTCACCATTATGGATCATGTGGTAAAAACAATTGTCAGCGCTGCGGTAAATATGGGCATGCAGCTAAGGACTGTAGGGGTGAACTAATGGATAAACAACAACGTCAGCATCAGGGAACGACTAGGGGATGTTTTGAATGTGGAAAGGAAGGGCACTTTAAAAAGGATTGTCCGCAACTAAATAAGAAGGAAAGTGGTAATAACAACAACGGTGGAAATAATGATGAATATGTCGCGAGAGGAAGGGCGTATGTAATTGGATCGAGACTTAAGGATTAACTCGGCCACGTTTTCTCGTAAGTTTCCCTCTTAGACTACTTCTTTCATTCTATAATTTCATTTGATGCATAAGTTGCTAGAACTTGAAATTACTGTTTAGTTAAAACGCGATAAACTAATTAAACCAACTAACAAACCGAAGTGGCCTACCAGTACCAAAATTTCGGGACGAAATTTCTTTCAACAAGGGGATGATGTGACAATTCAAAATTTTTCTTTTATTCTTTTCTTCCTTCCAAACTCAAACCCTTATCAACCTTACTCAATTTTCGGGACGAAAATTCTTTTAACAAGGGGATGATGTGACACCCGTCATTTTTCAGGATAACACCGTTAACCCGACTTTCTTAAATCATGTTAAGCCGCTAATTAAATAATGTTTTATACGCACTACACTTGGTTGAAATTATTAAGTATGTAATAATAAATACATGATAATAATTCGGGGAATTATTTGAGTCATCACGAGTAACGCTAAACGGATAGTGATTCGGGGAATTACTAGTTTACACGACTCACAAAAATTACTGAGTGTTAACGTAATGTTTTCCGTAAATTATATTTGTTTTTTTTAAAGTTTAGGGTTCAAATTGTAATTAGTTAAAAGTTCAGTTGGTTAACTTTGGGAACAAGTTAAATAGTTAATTAAGTGAAGGGACCATTGTGTAACATTTAATTAAATGAAATCTATATAATCCAAATTAACCACCCCATGTTATCGTCTTCACCTTATCACAATCGTACAACAAACCCTACTCACATTCTCTCGCCGCTGCTTCATCTCGGATCACTGTCGCCTTCCTTCGTCATCACCGAGCCACTATTACAACCATCGAGTGTCACCACTGCTGTTCGGAGTTGAAAACCACTGTCGCTGCCACCGTTGCTCTGCTGTTCCAACCGTACGCGACCATATCTCCACCATCAGAAACCACCACTCACCTCCGTAACTTTCTCTCACCGTTCTCGGTACGTTACATATTCAGAAAACTCTTAGTTTGGTTGATTCGCTTTCGTTACGGTTACGGTTTCGCGGGTATGGATCGGATTTATGGGATGCCACAGTGAACCGGTTATGTTCGTGTTCAGTGTATATATAACAATATGTGTGTAGCGGCCGATGTATACATGGTTATATTAGTAGTAGTATGTATGTATTGATTTAACTGTGCATGGATATATGGTTGCAAAAGTGGGTATGAATTAATATATATATTACATATTACAGAGTGTGTGTATGAATTGCTATAGTGATGAGGATCTTATATATATATATTCGTAATAGGTTGTGTAGTATGTGTAGGTAAGGATCAATTTTATGGAAACACATAGGAACTATATTATATATATGTATATGATATTTTGGTGTATGTAGATTTATGTAAATGTTGGAGTTGATGTCAATAATTAATAAATTGTAGCATGTTGATTAAATGGTAGTAGCAAGATAATTGGCTGATAACTATATGATGATTGTATAATAAAGATAATATGATGAGATGATAATGTATTTGTGTCAATGACTTTTAATGTGTGTTAGTGCATTATAATAATATATGTGAATATATGTGTATTTTATGTTAACTCTAAGCATGAGTATGGGTCGTATGTAATTGGATATTTTTGATAAATCTAAACACCTTAGTCGAGTCTCGTGTTAAAACTTAAATTATAACATGACCTTTTTATAAATGGGGGTTTGGATGCGAAACCGAACCAGAGGCAAGAAACCATCTAAGCTTCCTTTTAAATCGCTAATAGCTAACTTTTTTTTATCATCATTAGGTAGTGGGACTACCTAGGCTTTTTTTACTTGCATATTTAATTGTAGCTGCGCAACCTAAGGTGAGTTTCACGGCCCCTTTTACTATTTTCCTGTTGGGGTAGAAAGCACGCACGAAAACACTTTTGATTTTGTACTTACTTATATATCATCATGGCTTACTAAACGTCAAACTTAACATACGAAAGTCCTTTCAATTCTCTCGAACCGTTAATATACGGGGTATAGCGAGGAAGTTCGGGTAGTACTACTGGGTTTGACAAACCCCACCCTCGGCTGGGAGCCGGGCAGGTGTGAATTGTCCTAATCTCATGGCCATTGAATGTTAACAATGGTAACAAGGCACAACATAAACAGTCAGCTCGGATTCGAAACGTTTGAGTAACATGAAAACTTGGGTTAGCTACCTACTGATATATTTGTGATTTACATTATCTGGACACACTTGTTTATGAACTGTTATTTAAACCTGTGAACTCACCAACCTAGCGTTGACACTTTTTAGCGTGTTTTTCTCAGGTGACCAAGGTTAGCTGAACGTTACATTAGGACATGCATCATGGGTCTGCTTGGTTTTCAAACATTTTTCATTTAATAATTGCTTGCATTTAAACTTATATTTTGGGCGCGTGTTTTGCGCAGATGTTGCTTTATTTTACTTTACGCTTCCGCATTTTTAAACGGTTAAACTCTGACATTTGGTTTTTCTCATTTATTGAGACACTTTTGGTTTAAAACTCATTTAGAGTCGTTTGTGTAATTAATGACTTAGATCCTGGTTTGTCACCCTCCTAACGGTAAAACTCCGTTAGTGGAATTTGGGGGTGTGACATGTTGTTTCAAATATCTTTTAAAATGTGGATTATCAAACCCAACCCCTTCACTTACTTCACCATGTTGGTCATTGTAAATCATTTTGATTTGACCTTTGTTTCTCATTTCTGCTTTCTCTTTCACTTCTTCAACAAAGAAATTTGAATATTCATTGATTGGATTAGATTCAGATTTCATAAATCCACTAAAGTTCTTTGTTTTAAGATACACCTGTTTTGGTTTTGGTTCATATGAAGTTATTTTAACAGGGTGATCTTCTTTCAATTTCTTTGTGTCATGTTATTTCTTTGTTCATTTTTGAACATTCAGAATCATCAGAAGATTCTGAGTTTTGAATTACTTTCAATTTAGCTTGAGCTTCAGTTGAATAGTCATGAGAATTGAAGCCATTTAGTAATGAGTTGGTCTTTGCACTTGGCATTTTTTCATAATTCACTGGAGGAGGTGTTGTTTGGTATGCCACCTGTATAAAACACAACCCATTGCAATTTTTTCCTTCCTTTTGACTAGCAATCCACTTTTCCATTTGTTCTTTAGTTGACATTAATTGTTCATATTTAATTTAAAAGTGGATGCTTCCAGTTGACTTTGAATATAAGATTCTTCAAGAATTTTTAATGAATTTTTTAAGATTTGTTCTTGATTCTTAGACTCTTTTAAGTCCTCAGTCAAAGATTTAATTTTCTTCTCAAATTTCTTTTTGTGCTTCTTTAGTCTTCTTGTGTAATGCCCGCCTTTCGGCAGACGTCACAGTTGACATTCATAAGCATAAAAACAACCATAAATTAAAAAAAACTAAAATGCAGCGGAATACTAGTTTAAAACATCACTACATCATCATAGTTTGGCTTAAAAACTGTTGGACCTGAATTGTAGTCTAATATTATCAACACAGTCGAAGTCAACAGAAGTCAACGTCTACGGTCAAAGTCAACGCAAAAGTCAACATGATGCGTTCGGGACAAAGATTAGAGACAAGACGTTGAAGGGTGCAGGCAAGAAAACATAGTTTGAAAGCAGTTCCATATTTTACGAAAGGGTGCAGGCAAAATGGGGGAGCATACAAAATGGGGGAGCTTGTGAGATAAAGGATCTTCAGCAACATAATTTGACAAGCATCAGTATTGGGGGAGTTTTGTTGGAGCTGAAATTAAGACTGAAGCTTACCAAATTGAAGATCCAACTATATTGACTTATCGGTGCTGATCACGATGCAAGACATTGATAATAATAGACTATGTGGGAGTATTGTTGGACCTGAATTGTAGTCTAATATTATCAACACAGTCAAAGTCAACAAAAGTGTCTACGGTCAAAGTCAATGCAAAAGTCAACACGACGCGTTCGGGACAAAGATTAGAGACAAGACTTTGAAGGCGACGGAGTTTAATTGTTAATAAATATATTTTGTGTCAACAAAATATATTTAATCGTTTTCGTCATTTTAGTATTTTATGTAATATATATATTTTGTCTTAATGACAAAATATATATTAGACTAAACATTAGGGTTTTATGTGTATTATTTCCATTTGTCATGTTTTAGTCTAAGTATAGGGTCCTAATTGTCATTAGTCCAAAGTGTCATTAGGCTATAATAGTAAATGACAATTAGGGTTTAAAGCTTGAATGAGCCATTGATTGGGGTTTCCACTTTGTAATATCTGATGCAATCAATTAAGGATCAAATCTAAGTTTTTCATTGTGTTCTTCATTGTTCATGTCATATTCATCCATGTTTATATCAGTTTGATCCAAATCTTCACAAAATTACTGATTCATTAGTGTTTTGGGACCAACAATTGGTATCAGAGCCTAATTGAGATCCATTTTTGAATCATTTGTTGCTGATTTGAGAGATTTGTGAAGAAAATTGTAGAGTGAGAAAGTAGATTTGATGGGTTTTTAGAGAGAGAAATCAGATCTGATTTCAAAATCATCATATCTGTTGATTTCAGCAATATTTTTCAGATCTAGAAGCTGAGATCTACAAGAAAATATAAGAAAATTTCAGATTTGAAGTGTTTCTCTCACACACAGTTGTGTGTGTGTTCTTGGTGTTCTTCAGTGCTTCAAATCCTCATCTTGTGAATCCGAACGAAAGTTCATTTTTTGGAGCGAATCTATGTTGTTATGCTGACCAAGCATTTTACATAGATTCGCCTATGGTTCTGTGCGAACCTATAAGTTCGACCGACACTTTGTGCTCAGCTTGAAAGCCAGCGAACTTATTACTTCTAACATCTACTTGTATGTTCGCCAGATTTCATGATCTAGATCTATGTGAACCTACCATTTCTTGACACTTTCCTGCATCAACAATCTACAAAACCAAAACCATCATCAAACATTAACCATACCATACCATCAGATCTATATCCCTGCCATACCCATATCTCCATGTTCAGTGTGTGTGTGATTGTGATTGTTGAGCAGCAGCAGCAGATCGAACATCTCATAGAGAGAGAGAGAGAGAGATAGGTGTTGAAGGTGTGTTCTTGAGATCACGCAAAAGAAGAAGAAGAAGCTTCAGATGGTGTTTGTGTGTGTTTGAAGCTGATTCAGATCGAGAGGTATTGAAACAACAAAGAAAAAGCAGCACATGCAGACAGAGAGGACGAGAGAGACAATGATGTAGTTTGAAGACAAATGTTTATGTGTTGTTTGTTGATGTTGAAGAAGAGAAGATAGAAGTGGGTTTCTATGTTTGACAATAATCAGAAATGAAAGAGAAGATAGAAGTTTGTTTGAGTTGAGTTGTGTTGTGTTGTGTTGTGCGGCTGATGTGACACCCCGCCCGGCGGCGGAAACACCGGGCTGTCATTGGAATTGGATATCCATAGTAAACAAAGCACATGGTATTTATTTATTACGTTTAATAATGATATAGTAAGTTTAGAACATCAGTCTTAAATGGATACGACAAAAGTAATAAAACCGAAACAGTAAATGCAATCGTCCTTATTAATTAAACTAGGTCCAAGGCAATCCTATGTCTTGGCAAAAGCAGCAAAATAATCATAAGCATCACCTGAAATATGTGAAAATAAAGTTAGCTATTTAAAGCTAGTGAGTAAAACCCAAATTGAATAGTAATAGTATTGAAATCCGAGATCAACGAGATATGCTGCGCAATCCCACATGTATAGTAATTTCGTAATATCACCCTACCAGGACCCCTAGAATAGAATAGCACACCAACCACAATAGAAACCATAGTATCTCGTTTAGCCATTTGTCATGAGAACCACTCATGTAATAAATAATGATAACTTATAATAACCGTCGTTTACCGTCTCGATATATAAGTCATCATTTAGCAATTTAGGGACATGGCATAGTATAGCATCATAGCATAGCAACATAGTATAGCAACATAGCATCTCGACATAGTAAACATGGAATTAGAAAGGCCGGGTTTAAATCACCTATCGATGTTGTACAAGCAGGTGGGTTTGTCAAACCATTAGCGCTAACATTGTACCGGTGGGATTACAAAGCAATAAAACTACTTTTAACTAACACATAAGATTGCATCAAGCCGCGAACTAGATTAACATATTTGTATGATCTCTTTTAGAAAACGAATAGAAAACGCAATATAGTAAAAGACATATTTCAGCCCCAAAATAGTAAAATGGAAAAAGGGGAGTGAGTTTACTCACCTTAAAATCCAAAGATAATAGTAACACTAGAATCGCAACTAGAAAGAACCGAGGATCGCCCAGATATTAGAATCACCTAATTAACCGGGAAAACCTAATTTAGAAACGAAGCAAGTAACGTAATAACTAGAATCAAGAAACTAGAACTTCTAGGGTTGTGGATTTGGGGTTTTAGGGTTTTAAATTATGAATTTGAAATTAGGGTTTTCAAAATATAATTTAGGATTTTGAGGGTTTTAAAGTACCAATTGGGAGTTAGGGTTTTAAAATCCAATTTAAGGATTTAGGGTTTCAAATCCAATTTAGGGTTTTAAAGTCTAATTTGGGGATTTAGGGTTTCAAATCCAATTTAGGGTTTCAAATCCAATTTAGGGTTTCAAAATCCAATCTTTGATAAACGACAACGTTTTAAGGAATATATATATTCTAACGGATTTTTATATAAAATGTCAAAAATTCATGATAACTCATTTGTACAACTAGTTTCTTTTTATTGAAATATTAATTGGTACAAACCTTAAGAAATATATGACTTAACTTAAAAGTAAATAGGTTAAAATATAAAATTTAAATAAAAGTGGTCAGTGGGACTCGAACCCACGACCAACTGCGCCACAACCAACAACCTTACCACTGAACCAGACGCGTTTTTTGATTATTAAATCGACAGCGAATACTTTTAATCTTTACTATACAAGAATACCCATTTCCATATAAACCCTAGAATCAAAAATCAACCAATTCGTCCAATCCTGTTAATATAATCCAAAATCAACAGAGGGCTTTTAACGTACACGAACTCACGATCATTTTGATATATAATACTTACATGCTTGGTGACGAATTGAGTCCGTAGGAACGAAGAACAAAAGCGACGGGTTTGAGAATCAATTGATAGATTCAGGCTGTTAGATTGCAATTAAACTTCCAGGTTGTTTCTTGATGTGATGATGAATGAATCCAAAAGATCAATTACAGAAAACTGGGACGAATTGAAGTGGAACCAGGGAGTTGCAGGTTATGAGCAAAGGAGGAATCAACCTCATGATTTTGATATGATTTTGTTACAATTGAGATGTTAGGAAGAGAAAATGAGTTGAGGGGAGTGTTTTAGGTGATTCAGTTTTGTTAATTACATTGCAAAATCAGTCGAACGGGTTCGAGATTGATTACGTGATAAATTGGTTTAATTGGTTGTTACTTAGGTGACTATAATTCAATTAAGTGATACGAACATATTCAAGACGTTGAAATCATCGTTCTGATTAAGACAATTTACTGATACAAGCGTTTTTGTCGATTAAAGTGAAGTGGGTGTTTAAACCAAAACTTTGATTTGCAATAAACACAGGTTTGGGTTGATTAAACAATGAATTGAAGGTGGTAGTGGGTTCGAATTGCACACACGGTCATTTCCATAGTTTCAATTTGGTTTTAGATGTCAAAAACGACCAAAAAGACCCTTCGCCGGAAACTGAGTATTCCGGCCACTTGGCCGGAATTTGGATACATCGGAATCACGGGGTAAAGGGGTGGGGGCTGGGTGAATTGTGTAATTTAATTATTTACGAAATTGGTCCCTCAACTCTTAGTTTGTTTTAATTCGTTATCATAAGTTTTAAATAGTAGTTTGCAAATTGACAGTTTTGGCACAAGTTTATAAATCTTTTATTTTAACTAACTAAGTTAACCACGTTAACTCGTATGATTTATATGAATGACGTTTTTTTATATCTCTATCTCGTGCTTGACGTTAAATGGTTATTTTCTTGCCTTGGAAACGGTTATCTTTATTAGATTTTATAAAATCTCTTTTATAAAATACATTATATATACTTTGGAGATTTACTAATTGTAAATAGTAATTAAATACTATATTTGGATATTAATTCGGTCGTTCTCTTATTAAGGACTATATAATATATAATACATAGTCTGCAATATTTATTCATGTTAATAATGATGAAGCGTTACTTTTTTTTTATACGAATACAATAAGGATAGATTACTTCGGGCTTGAGTCCGGCATTCGGGTTCGAGTCGGGCATTCGGGTTCGGGTTTGGGGCAGATGTCACAGTCTCCCCTCCTTATAGAAATTTCGTCCCGAAATTTTTCTCGAACCAAAGTAGAAGAAGATGAAGCAAAAGGTACGGATACTTAACCTTCATTGGTCTTAAATTCATGTTGACATTTTGAGTTTCAATGATCATTAATGAATGGTATCTGATTACGCTTGAGTCGTTTGACTTCACGGTCCATAATTTTCCAATGGTCGTTCAATAAATTGCATCGATTCATTATCAATATGCACGATGAGATATTTTTTTTTTTTTATTTTTTTTTTTTGGTTTTTGGATAAGTGCCTCTTTAGGTTAGAAACATGAAACACGGGATGAACACTGCCCACTTCCGTAGGGAGTTTCATCCACAAGAAACTCTTGAGAATTCGATCAATGCAGAGATAAGCATTTTGATTGAGACATGATTTTAAATAACGAGATTAAGAAGTTATTTATTTTTAATTTGCTTTGCCTCATTGTGGATTGTTTATTTAACTCTTTTCACTTATAAGAGTTCGGTCGAACTATTTGTATGTAGATTCGAATAAATTTTATTTGTTACACAATATAGGAATAGAATAGGATACCAACTTGCAAATGAAATATTTCAAATAGATGGATTTAGAATTATTTAGATGATCATCGAAAATAGACGTGATTAATAGAATGTTTGAAACGAATTAAGTAACCTTACACATAATTAAGTGGCTTATATGCAATTAGTAAAGTGAGTAGACAAGTCAAATGAAAATAAGATGACTAAATATGGCCCAGCTACACAAGACAAAGCTTACTATGGTTCCCATGCACCAACTTTCATAATTCCGTGTGCACCCGTAATTACTTTAGTTTTTGCATGGACTCCACAGCTCATTCGATCACGTGCGAGTCAGAAGTACACAACAACTTTAGGTTAAAATGATGATATGTATAGGTATTGTTATCATACTTGATAAAAATAGCACTTGGGAAAATCATATTAAGATGATAAGTAGATGGATGATTCAGAAGAAACTAACATCCATTAGGTAGTCATTGCTCATATAAATAACTTTGTTCAACGATGTAGATAGTCAAATTCAAGTACTAGGATAGTAACATGTGACACCCGGCAAATTTCCAGGTCAATATTCGTACTAGCTTAAAACGTGCATGATTTTTAAATTGCGTCATTTGACTTAATTATGATAATTAAGGTGATTTTTAAAGTTAGTTAAGCCCATTTTGTGCATTGTGTGACAAATTGTGATTTTTGAAATTGCTTAATCGCGTAGCGGTTAAATACCCGGTAATGAACGTTGGTGACTGCCTGATGATTTTTAACAGTCCAATAATTGGTATAATGCTTGAAATAGCATCAAATAATATATTTTGGGTGTGTATAAGTGAAAACATAATAAAAACTAAAAGCGATGTATTTTATCCGATGTTTTTCCGATTATCGCGTGTGTTTCAGTTTTTGCCCGGTTTTACTACCAGTACACTACCCGGAACACATTAAAATATTTATTTTTATATTTTTACTATTTTAAGAGTAAAATAATAATATTGGAAGTATTATGGCAAATATGGGGATAAAAGTTTACAAGATTTAATAAAATGTTAGTGATTTAATTGTATAATGTGTATTATATAAAAACATTTAGATTTCTTTTTTTTATATAAAAATCCGGCCCTAGGCCATTAAATCCCCCTCAAATCCCTCAAAAATCTTTCAAATATCCTTTACACATTTCCCACAACACTCAACCTTCTTCTCCACTCCCACACACAAACCTTTACTATCCCAACACTCCATTTTCTTCTTCTTCTCTCTCTCAAAACCGTAACCCTCCCCCACACCCTCTCATTTTCGGCCAAAAACATTCCACAACACTCTCCACAATCCTTCTTGCACCTTGTTGCAAAGCCTTGAAGATTTGGTGGCCTTGGAAGCAAGAGTATGTGTTCAAGAGGTGTTTAAGGCTAAAATCCATTCTCTTCATCTTTTCTAGTGTTCATCTAAGGTAGGAACACTTTTCATTTTGATTTTTATGATTTAAAAGTGTTCAAGATGGTGTTCTTGAAGTGTTGTTCACCAAATCCGAAACCAAAAGATGAATGTTTTTGAAATGAAAATGGGTTTTTCAAATGGGTGTGTGTGTGTATGTCATGTCCGTATGTATGTATGAGTGTGTGTGTGTGTGTTTTTGATTTTTTGAAAACAAGATTTCAGAAGTGTTAAATGTATGGTTTTGAAAGTTGATAATGGAAAAGGGAAGAAATGAACAACTATATGTTATTTGTGGTTATCAAAACATGATTTTGAGTATGTATATATATAGATCCGTAGGTTTATGTGTGTGTGTGAATATTTACATGTTAGTAAAATGATGATAATGTTGTGTTCTTGCATTGATGATGTTTAGATCTAAGTGTTGAAAGTTGTTTTGTTGGAAATGAGATTAAATGAACACATGTATGATAAGTGTGGGTATTGAAAATATGATTTTATACATGCATGTATATATGGCCGTAACTTGTATGTATATATGTATATATGTATGTTGTTTGAAATCATGTAAGATTTGTTGAAAGATGCATATAAAAAGGTTGGATCTTGACATGCAAATAGATGTAAATGGAAATATGATAATAATGTCACTAGATGATTTTTAAATAACTTGAAAAGTGTTATGAATATTACTTGCAAGAATATGTTCATATATTGTAAAGTTGAAAGGTGTTATTTTGTGCAAACTTGCTATATGTTGTTTTATGAGATTGCTAGATGAAGGCATGTTAAGTGTTTTGCTATGCTAAGTATGACATGAGAAAATAAGTGATTTCACTAAGTGTAAAAGTGTTTATACATGTGTTAAGTGTTGATGTATGATACTTGATGATTAAAAATGTTTAAATGTAACTTTTATGTATTTTTGAACAAATATAAAAACTAAAATATATTCTGAGTTAAAACATATTTTTAAATATTTATAAACTTTATAAAATAAGTATTTTAAAAGTATTATAGCAAAGAAATGATTTAAAACTTATAAATAATGGTTTTTGGTACAAAATACGCGTAAAACACACCGATTTTTGCTTAAAAATGTAAAATATGAAAAAATGATATTTTAACAGATTCTTAAGTGTATTTTTATGTAAAAATATGATATTTAAAGTTTGGTACAAAAACTTGGAGTTTTGAGCCCAAAAACAAGCAAACTATGTACCCGGAAAAGCCGAAAACGACGATTTTCGACTCTAAAACATAAAATTTTTGTGAACTGTTTTGAAATCAGAAACTTTGGACTTATTTTGAAGGAAACATACTGATCTAAAAGTGATTAAAAAGAAATGACAATAATGCGGGTATTGGGTTGCTTTCCGTGACCCGAAAACGTGCCCGGATTTGTAAGAAATTGACACGTTGGACTTGTATTGTGACTTGTATGAATAATATGTGAAACATGATTTATATGGTATAATATTATGCTTTGTTGTAGATTTATATATGATGAAGTAAGTTGCTTGTGAAAACGTGGTTAAATATCTCGTTAAGTGTTAACCGTCATGTTTAGAAAATGCATGCTAGTTAACTAGGAATAATGTGTATTTCTACTAAGTATTATAAATTGTAATCATGGCATGAATATGATAAATGTATTTTCCTAAGTTATGTATGATATTGTGTAAGTGTATACTACTTAGGTAAGTGTTGGACTAAATGTGACTTTTACATGTTACTTATGTATAAGTGTGTGTTACTATATATATAACACTTTAAAGGCATGGGTCACCAACGGGTCATTAAAATGAAAGGGTTGTTTTTGTAAATGAAATGTTTTCACATAAGTCTAGTTAGGTTTTGGTGAACAACCTACATGGTTTTAGACTTTGTATTTGTGTGCATCTTTTGAATGGGTCCTTGTGTATAGGGCATTCTTAAGTGGTGTTTTCATTGGGCTTATATTCGCTAGCTTTTGGCGTATTCGATGTGAGTTCTTCGGCCCCTTTTTAAATAATGTTTTATTTAACTGTTTTGGGGGAAAAACATGTATTTTGTTTATGATGTTTTGATGTGTATTGGGAGACATATTGTGTTTGACCAAAATGATGGCATGGGTGTTTGTTGTGAAAGTGTACACATTGCCCTCTCGTAATCATTTATTTCTCTTGGAGTGAGAAACCACAGGTTATATTGGTAGATCTATCGGGATTGGAATTCCGCCCCTCGTGATCAGTCGCTCTGATCGTGTTGACATGCGGGGGAATATAAGTTGAATGTTGTGAGGGAACCTCGTTTCTTGGTTGATTATGAACCCATGACTTGATGATTCATTTGTCTTTGGGCCTTGCAAACTCTTTGACGTATGGTCTTGTTGACGTCTCAAAGCCAAGCATATCAATTGTGAATGAAAAATAATTTTATTTATGATTAAACCCGAAAACTCACCAACTTTATGTTGACTTAGTTTTTACATGTTTTTCAGGTACGAAATGATAAGCTCCGGGTATATGTGGAAGGACAGTTTTGGACTGCAAACTCCACATGTGTTTTAGTTGTTTCTGGGACCGCTTTATTAAAAATTCCGCTTAAGTTTTTATTTCAAACAATTATGTTTCGTTAAGACAATTGATGCTTTTCTTAATGAACATTGTGGATGTTGACGTGTCAACGTTAACATTATCAACTATTTTAAATTAATGTGGATGTTTGCTTTATAATTAATGGGTGCCAACTTCGCTCATTACACCATAATATCGTTTATTTCCGCTGCGACGATTTTTGGGGTGTGACAGAAGTTGGTATCAGAGCCATTGGTTATAGCGAACTAGAAAACGTTTTTGAAAATAATTCTAGACTATAACTGAAAAATTTTTGAAAATTTTTAAAGTCCCAAAACACTTCCATAAATTCCCGAGCACTTTTGGTGTGCGTGTTGATTTGTTGGATTGCATATCTAAACTTACTTTGTGTGGTTTAAAATTGTTGCATACCTATGTGTACCTTATGTGATTTATATGCATTTGATTATCTTTTAAGCTATGAGTTAAGTACGAATATGCCTTTTGTGTCACAGATGTCTTCTTATCATGATGGTTTTAATTTCTTTGCTGCCTCTTTTATGCCCGGCTCGGAGCATACGAGCAACGGGTGGATTGAGTAAGACATAAAGCCTGATGTTAGCGCTTTGTCTCATGTTGGACCGACCATTACCCCCCAGTCACCTTTTGTGACAAGGGAGTTACTTCCCTTACCCCCATCTCTTTTAGACCGACCTACCCCTGTGATTCGTCATGTATATACTAGGCAAAGGAAGAGGAAGACCAAAGTGGTTTTGAGTGACAGGGAAAGGATAGAGGCTCTAGAGAAAGAGCTAGCAGAAGTGAAGATGAAGCTCAACGATGCGTTTGACTCAGTCAAAATCATGATGGACATTTATGAGTCGTGCCAATAGAGTTGCGATGAGAAGTAGCATTGCATTACATTTTATTTACTTTTGAACTTTGGTGGAATTGTTTGTTTTTCTTTTGTTGTATGTTGGATATGGTTTACACTTTGGTGACAGTTTTTGGTCAAAATTTTGGGGCCGTTTTGGCAAAAACTTTTATTTTGGCAAAAACTTTCGTTTTGGCAAAAACTTTTATTTTGGCAAAAACTTTTGTTTTGGCAAAAACTTTTATTTTGGCAAAAACTTTTATTTTGGCAAAAACTTTATTTTGGGAAAATCTTTTGGTAATTTATGATTAACTATGTTCAATTGCATGATTGATTATTTGCATTATGTGGTACTAGATTAAGTACGCTAAACGTTAGAATTAAAAAAAAAACATGAAACCCCTTCATTAATATATATACATAAATATATACATGCATATACTTACTACTAATATTTTGGTTCTTAGAACTAAGTCATGCCTCTGAGAACCCTGTAGATGGTGGTAAGAAAGTGTTTGAGTCTGAGAAACAGTTTGGTAGCAGTGATGGGAAATCCTCTGATGGAAAGAGGAAGTGGGCTGGAGCACCCAAAGGTCGTGCAGGCAATAAGAAAGGATCCAACTATAACTCTGGCAAGATGTACACCGCCAATGCAAGTAGGGATGGTGCGTACCCAAAGTGCAATAAGTGCGGGTACAACCATGGTGGTGCGTGTAATGTGTGTTCGAGATGTCAGAAGTTTGGACATCAAGCTCAAGCTTGTAGGGTTAAGTTAGATGAGAGGACTGGAAAGCCGTATAGGAATTGTTTTGAGTGTGGATCGGTAGGACATATTAAGAGGGATTGTCCTAAGTTGAAGGGGATGAATGCTAAGGGAAGAGCATTCGAGATGAACGCGAAGGATGCGCGACAGGAGCCGACTGTGGTTACGGGTACGTTCCTTGTTAATAACCATTACGCATCAGTGTTATTTGATACCGGCGCCGACTTGAGTTTTGTGTCTAAAGATTTTGAATCATTGCTTAATGCTAAGGTGGATAAGTTAGATAAGAAATATATTATTGAAATAGCTAACGGTAAGAAAATCATAGCAGATTCGGTCTATAGAGGTTGTACCTTATCCTTAGGTGATCAATCATTTAGTATAGATCTTTTGCCTGTTATACTTGGTAGTTTTGATGTTGTGATTGGTATGGATTGGCTATCCAAAAATCGTGCCGAAGTTGTGTGTCACGAGAAGGTTGTCCGCCTTCTAAGTTCCAGCGGCGAAACGATAACGATTCATGGTGAGAAAGAGAACTCCTACTTGAAGGTCATCAATGTTAAGCAAGCGTACGCGTGTCTGTGTGAAGGACTTCCTGCGTTTCTAGTGAAAGCTATTGACACCGATGTTAAGGAGCTGAAATTAGAAGAGATTCCGGTAGTTTGCGATTATCGAGATGTTTTTCCTGAGGATTTACCAGGATTGCCTCCGTCTAGGCAAATTGAATTTAGAATTGATTTAGTTCCCGGTGCAGCCCCCATTGCTCGATCGCCATATCGATTAGCTCCATCTGAACTTCAAGAGTTGTCGAAGCAATTGCAAGAATTGCTTGATAAAGGATTCATTCGACCAAGTTTTTCCCCGTGGGGAGCACCTGTGTTATTTGTTAAAAAGAAAGATGGTTCGTTTAGGATGTGTATTGACTATCGTGAATTGAATAAGCTTACCATTAAGAATAGATATCCGTTGCCTAGGATAGATGATCTGTTTGACCAACTGCAAGGATCTAGCTTCTATTCCAAGATTGATTTGCGATCCGGCTATCATCAGTTGCAGATAGCGGAGGAAGATGTTCCGAAAACCGCTTTTAGGACACGTTACGGTCATTATGAATTTTTGGTAATGCCATTTGGATTAACGAATGCGCCTGCTGTGTTCATGGATCTTATGAATAGGGTGTGTAAACCTTACTTAGATAAATTTGTGATAGTATTCATAGATGATATTCTGATCTACTCTCGATCAAAGGAAGACCATGAGCAGCACCTTAGGCTAATCTTAGAAACGTTAAGAAATGAAAAGTTGTATGCGAAGTTTTCCAAGTGCGAGTTTTGGCTTAGGGAGGTTCATTTTCTTGGTCATGTGATCAATATGGAAGGAATCCATGTGGATCCTGCGAAAATAGAGGCTATCAAAAATTGGGAAGCACCGAGAAGCCCTACGGAAGTACGTCAATTCTTAGGATTGGCAGGATATTATCGTAGATTTATTGAAAACTTCTCCAAAATAGCCCAGCCCCTAACCTTGTTGACTAGTAAGGATCGAAAGTATGAATGGTGTGAGAAGCAGGAGGAAGCGTTCCAGACGCTAAAGCAGAAATTGTGTAGTGCACCGATCCTATCTCTTCCCGAGGGAAATGATGATTTTGTAGTTTATTGTGACGCCTCGCGTCTAGGTCTTGGGTGTGTCTTGATGCAGAGAGATAAGGTGATAGCTTATGCGTCTAGACAACTCAAAGTGCATGAAAAGAATTACACCACGCATGACTTGGAGTTAGGTGCGGTGGTGTTTGCGCTAAAAATATGGAGACATTATCTTTATGGTACTAAGTGCGTCGTGTACACTGACCATAAGAGTCTTCAGCATATCTTTGAGCAGAAAGAGCTCAACATGAGACAGCGACGTTGGGTCGAGTTATTGAATGACTACGACTGTGATATCCGTTATCACCCGGGAAAAGCCAACGTTGTTGCAGATGCACTCAGTAGAAAGGAAAGGGAGAAACCTTTGCGAGTGCGAGCCCTAGAAATGACTGTCCAATCGAATCTCACCTCTCGAGTACGTGATGCTCAGAGAGAAGCTCTAAAGGAGGAAAATTTGAAAAGTGAAAGTATGCAGGGCATGGTTAAGAATTTGGTGCCTAATTTCGAGAACGTGATGTACTTCGCGAACCGAATTTGGATACCTCGTTTTGGAAACTTGCGGGAGCTCATCTTAGATGAAGCTCACAAGTCTAGGTATTCGATTCACCCTGGTTCGGATAAGATGTACAAAGATGTGAAGAACTTTATTGGTGGCCCAATATGAAGCGAGAGATAGCATCCTATGTAAGTAAATGTATAACTTGTTCTAAGGTTAAAGCTGAATATCAAAAGCCTTCAGGACTCTTGCAACAACCTGAAATTCCTCAATGGAAATGGGAGCGAATTGCGATGGATTTCATAACGAAGTTGCCCCGCACATCTAGTGGTAATAACGCTACTTGGGTAATTGTTGATCGTTTGACGAAATCTGCTCACTTTTTGCCCATTAAGGAGTCTTATAAAGTAGGAAAGTTGTCAAAGATCTATCTTAAGGAAGTCGTTTCTCGTCATGGTGTGCCAGTTTCAATCATCTCTGATAGAGATAGCCGCTTTACCTCTAGGTTTTGGAGAGCCTTGCATAGAGCCCTAGGTACTAGTTTAGATATGAGCACTGCTTATCATCCTCAAACGGACGGCCAAAGTGAACGTACAATCCAAACGCTGGAGGATTTGTTACGAGCTTGCGTGATTGATTTTGGTGGTAATTGGGATACCCACCTTCCTTTGGCTGAATTTTCTTATAACAACAGTTATCACGCTAGTATTAAAGCCGCCCCCTTTGAAGCCTT
This sequence comes from Tagetes erecta, assembly GCA_030867185.1. Lineage (NCBI taxonomy): Eukaryota > Viridiplantae > Streptophyta > Magnoliopsida > Asterales > Asteraceae > Tagetes > Tagetes erecta. The sequence goes on along the minus strand of CM061497.1, from coordinate 17,024,596 downwards.
GTATAGGACCTTTTGAAATCTTGAAAAGGATAGGCCCTGTTGCTTATAGACTTAAGTTACCTAGTGACCTTAGTAACGTGCATGACGTGTTCCACGTCTCGAACTTGAAAAAGTGTTGGTCCGATGAAACTTTGGTGATACCGCCCGATGAAGTCCGTGTTGATGATAAACTTCATTTCGTTGAGAAACCCGTTGATGTCATGGATTCGAAGGTCCAAAATCTCAGACGAAGCCGTATTAAATTGGTCAAAGTTAGATGGAACTCTAAGCGTGGACCAGAGTATACGTGGGAACGTGAAGACCAGATGAAGCAAAAGTACCCCTATTTGTTCCTATCTAAATCTTAATTGAATTCGTCCATGTAAAATTTCGGGACGAAATTTCCTAAACGGGGGAAGACTGTGACACCCGGCAAATTTCCAGGTCAATATTCGTACTAGCTTAAAACGTGCATGATTTTTAAATTGCGTCATTTGACTTAATTATGATAATTAAGGTGATTTTTAAAGTTAGTTAAGCCCATTTTGTGCATTGTGTGACAAATTGTGATTTTTGAAATTGCTTAATCGCGTAGCGGTTAAATACCCGGTAATGAACGTTGGTGACTGCCTGATGATTTTTAACAGTCCAATAATTGGTATAATGCTTGAAATAGCATCAAATAATATATTTTGGGTGTGTATAAGTGAAAACATAATAAAAACTAAAAGCGATGTATTTTATCCGATGTTTTTCCGGTTATCGCGTGTGTTTCAGTTTTTGCCCGGTTTTACTACCAGTACACTACCCGGAACACATTAAAATATTTATTTTTATATTTTTACTATTTTAAGAGTAAAATAATAATATTGGAAGTATTATGGCAAATATGGGGATAAAAGTTTACAAGATTTAATATAATGTTAGTGATTTAATTGTATAATGTGTATTATATAAAAACATTTAGATTTCTTTTTTTTATATAAAAATCCGGCCCTAGGCCATTAAATCCCCCTCAAATCCCTCAAAAATCTTTCAAATATCCTTTACACATTTCCCACAACACTCAACCTTCTTCTCCACTCCCACACACAAACCTTTACTATCCCAACACTCCATTTTCTTCTTCTTCTCTCTCTCAAAACCGTAACCCTCCCCCACACCCTCTCATTTTCGGCCAAAAACATTCCACAACACTCTCCACAATCCTTCTTGCACCTTGTTGCAAAGCCTTGAAGATTTGGTGGCCTTGGAAGCAAGAGTGTGTGTTCAAGAGGTGTTTAAGGCTAAAATCCATTCTCTTCATCTTTTCTAGTGTTCATCTAAGGTAGGAACACTTTTCATTTTGATTTTTATGATTTAAAAGTGTTCAAGATGGTGTTCTTGAAGTGTTGTTCACCAAATCCGAAACCGAAAGATGAATGTTTTTGAAATGAAAATGGGTTTTTCAAATGGGTGTGTGTGTGTATGTCATGTCCGTATGTATGTATGAGTGTGTGTGTGTGTTTTTGATTTTTTGAAAACAAGATTTCACAAGTGTTAAATGTATGGTTTTGAAAGTTGATAATGGAAAAGGGAAGAAATGAACAACTATATGTTATTTGTGGTTATCAAAACATGATTTTGAGTATGTATATATATAGATCCGTAGGTTTATGTGTGTGTGTGAATATTTACATGTTAGTAAAATGATGATAATGTTGTGTTCTTGCATTGATGATGTTTAGATCTAAGTGTTGAAAGTTGTTTTGTTGGAAATGAGATTAAATGAACACATGTATGATAAGTGTGGGTATTGAAAATATGATTTTATACATGCATGTATATATGGCCGTAACTTGTATGTATATATGTATATATGTATGTTGTTTGAAATCATGTAAGATTTGTTGAAAGATGCATATAAAAAGGTTGGATCTTGACATGCAAATAGATGTAAATGGAAATATGATAATAATGTCACTAGATGATTTTTAAATAACTTGAAAAGTGTTATGAATATTACTTGCAAGAATATGTGCATATATTGTAAAGTTGAAAGGTGTTATTTTGTGCAAACTTGCTATATGTTGTTTTATGAGATTGCTAGATGAAGGCATGTTAAGTGTTTTGCTATGCTAAGTATGACATGAGAAAATAAGTGATTTCACTAAGTGTAAAAGTGTTTATACATGTGTTAAGTGTTGATGTATGATACTTGATGATTAAAAATGTTTAAATGTAACTTTTATGTATTTTTGAACAAATATAAAAACTAAAATATATTCTGAGTTAAAACATATTTTTAAATATTTATAAACTTTATAAAATAAGTATTTTAAAAGTATTATAGCAAAGAAATGATTTAAAACTTATAAATAATGGTTTTTGGTACAAAATACGCGTAAAACGCACCGATTTTTGCTTAAAAATGTAAAATATGAAAAAATGATATTTTAACAGATTCTTAAGTGTATTTTTATGTAAAAATATGATATTTAAAGTTTGGTACAAAAACTTGGAGTTTTGAGCCCAAAAACAAGCAAACTATGTACCCGGAAAAGCCGAAAACGACGATTTTCGACTCTAAAACATAAAATTTTTGTGAACTGTTTTGAAATCAGAAACTTTGGACTTATTTTGAAGGAAACATACTGATCTAAAAGTGATTAAAAAGAAATGACAATAATGCGGGTATTGGGTTGCTTTCCGTGACCCGAAAACGTGCCCGGATTTGTAAGAAATTGACACGTTGGACTTGTATTGTGACTTGTATGAATAATATGTGAAACATGATTTATATGGTATAATATTATGCTTTGTTGTAGATTTATATATGATGAAGTAAGTTGCTTGTGAAAACGTGGTTAAATATCTCGTTAAGTGTTAACCGTCATGTTTAGAAAATGCATGCTAGTTAACTAGGAATAATGTGTATTTCTACTAAGTATTATAAATTGTAATCATGGCATGAATATGATAAATGTATTTTCCTAAGTTATGTATGATATTGTGTAAGTGTATACTACTTAGGTAAGTGTTGGACTAAATGTGACTTTTACATGTTACTTATGTATAAGTGTGTGTTACTATATATATAACACTTTAAAGGCATGGGTCACCAACGGGTCATTAAAATGAAAGGTTGTTTTTGTAAATGAAATGTTTTCACATAAGTCTAGTTAGGTTTTGGTGAACAACCTACATGGTTTTAGACTTTGTATTTGTGTGCATCTTTTGAATGGGTCCTTGTGTATAGGGCATTCTTAAGTGGTGTTTTCATTGGGCTTATATTCGCTAGCTTTTGGCGTATTCGATGTGAGTTCTTCGGCCCCTTTTTAAATAATGTTTTATTTAACTGTTTTGGGGGAAAAACATGTATTTTGTTTATGATGTTTTGATGTGTATTGGGAGACATATTGTGTTTGACCAAAATGATGGCATGGGTGTTTGTTGTGAAAGTGTACACATTGCCCTCTCGTAATCATTTATTTCTCTTGGAGTGAGAAACCACAGGTTATATTGGTAGATCTATCGGGATTGGAATTCCGCCCCTCGTGATCAGTCGCTCTGATCGTGTTGACATGCGGGGGAATATAAGTTGAATGTTGTGAGGGAACCTCGTTTCTTGGTTGATTATGAACCCACGACTTGATGATTCATTTGTCTTTGGGCCTTGCAAACTCTTTGACGTATGGTCTTGTTGACGTCTCAAAGCCAAGCATATCAATTGTGAATGAAAAATAATTTTATTTATGATTAAACCCGAAAACTCACCAACTTTATGTTGACTTAGTTTTTACATGTTTTTCAGGTACGAAATGATAAGCTCCGGGTATATGTGGAAGGACAGTTTTGGACTGCAAACTCCACATGTGTTTTAGTTGTTTCTGGGACCGCTTTATTAAAAATTCCGCTTAAGTTTTTATTTCAAACAATTATGTTTCGTTAAGACAATTGATGCTTTTCTTAATGAACATTGTGGATGTTGACGTGTCAACGTTAACATTATCAACTATTTTAAATTAATGTGGATGTTTGCTTTATAATTAATGGGTGCCAACTTCGCTCATTACACCATAATATCGTTTATTTCCGCTGCGACGATTTTTGGGGTGTGACATAACACTTAAGTTTGTGAAAATCGACTCCATGTGTGTACAATGTAGTTATCTAGGTTTTCTGATTTTGACCAGTTCATAAGAATTAAATGATGGTGTACATGTAATAATATAGTTTATTGGAATCTTTAGAAAAATTAGTTTCAAGAAAATTTGATAATGCAGATAATTCAATTTATAGTCCGAATGAATAGATCACTTAGTTCCAATTGGGTTTAACTTTTAAGGTGTTTGTATTTATATGACCAACAACTTTAGGTATACCAGATGTAGAGGGTACATAAGTTTATAAGAGGTGATACTGTTTTTCTATAATGTAGTTTTAAAAGCTAACTAAAAAGTTGGAAGTTTTGATCTCTACCATAGATAAGAGGATTGTTTTGAAAATAAACGACACAATTTATGTTATAAGTACTTGGTATTGGAAAAACAGAAGACATGGTGTTTGTTGCAAGTCTTTGTGTCATATTTGAGGAAACGGGAAAATGTTTGTGTAAATATTTGACCGACATTAGAATGACCAATCACTTTTTAAAGAAATCATTTATCACAAAATTTATATGTATATACATATATCTTTTTTTTTCCTTACAAGATACTAAGACCAAAAGGTCATTACAATTCTTTTTTTTTTAACTATATATATGTATATATATTTTTGTTTGGGAAAATAAGAAAATTATTTTAATAGAATCGAATACCGTTAGTTTTTTTTAAAAAAAAAAATTCATTGATTACACGTTGTGTTAGGGTAATGAGTTTATAAATGAAACACATTAGGTTTGGATTAGTTCATGGAAACTAGTTGCGTAAAATTTCGTTGGTGGTCATGTGTATAGATGAAAACAGTTAGTTGAATGAGTTCGAGAATAGTTGTGTTAGTGAATTCTCGTTAGATTTGGATAACGAATTTATGGATAGTATCGTGTAGTTGATTAACGAGTACATGTTCTGATAGTTAGTTCATAATTTGATAGTAGACTTATAGTTGTATGATGGATTAGAATCTTATAGTTAGATGGATAGTTTTGAATCTATTTGAGTGTAGAAGTCAAGTTGAAATATTTTGAGGGTGGACGTTCGATTCAAATACATAATCTTATAAGAATAGCAAAATCCGTTAACTTTTATTTAGTTATGGAATTTAGCCTTGCCTATAATTTAGAAATCATAACGAACCTTTGATTGGAGAGTCGATAATTGATTTAGGATTAGAAGTACGACATAGATTCGGTATTTGATATATGCATGATCTGAAGTTTTGGACAATTCAATTGAGATATGTCTTAGTTTTGATTTGAAATGTTTGGTTTACAACGGTGTAATTGTGTCATATGGATAAGCTAGCGAGTATATCGCATAAGTATTATTGTAGCTTAGAAACATATGGAATGACGAAACGTAAAATAACACGGTTTTTTTTTGATGATTTTTTTTTAGCAACATCTTTGACCGATAGAAACATCCGATATACTAATAGTACATTGTTCCACTTAGAATATCATAGAATCTTTTGAAACATACCATAGGAAATCACATAGAAACTTTAGAAACTTTAGAAATTTCGATTAAATGAAATAGTGATAGTACTTAGAACATCATAGAATCCGTTGAACATATCATAGAAAACCACTTAGAAACTTTAGAAACATTAGTAAATGAAATTGGAATATTATTTGAATCATTATAAAAATTCATAGAAATAATTATAAATCATAGTAATGAAAATCATAGAATCATTAAGGAAATGAAATTTCAATGGCTTAGGAGTGTGTCTTGGTTTTGGACACTAATGACTTATCAAAGTGTTAAGTTCGTTTTCAACGTATTCGAGAAGCGTGCTTTAGCCTATAGGTTCACACTCATCTCGTACATCCCCAGGTAAGCATACAGGTCTCTTAAAGAGATTTATACGAAATGCTTTGCCTTAGACAGGATGTCCGTGATACAGGCGTTCCCCCTTTCGGATTGCACACGTTCTCACGTTTTTAAACTTACTTAAGACGATGACGAGATTCCACAAAGAGAAGATCCCAATCACACAGACGAGTCTCTTGTAGCTCCTTCGCGAAATCGGATAAGAAATGAGATTAAGAAAGCATAGAAAGGTTCGTAGAAGGAAAACAAATAAGTTAAAAGAATTCCTAAGTACATCTATTTGCACTAAGGACTCTTAGGTTATAGTCTAGGACGGTGTGTTTCTAATACCCTATCCTAGTTCCCTATAACCATGGCTCTGATACCAACTGTGACACCCCGCCCGGCGGCGGAAACACCGGGCTGTCATTGGAATTGGATATCCATAGTAAACAAAGCACATGGTATTTATTTATTACGTTTAATAATGATATAGTAAGTTTAGAACATCAGTCTTAAATGGATACGACAAAAGTAATAAAATCGAAACAGTAAATGCAATCGTCCTTATTAATTAAACTAGGTCCAAGGCAATCCTATGTCTTGGCAAAAGCAGCAAAATAATCATAAGCATCACCTGAAATATGTGAAAATAAAGTTAGCTATTTAAAGCTAGTGAGTAAAACCCAAATTGAATAGTAATAGTATTGAAATCCGAGATCAACAAGATATGCTGCGCAATCCCACATGTATAGTAATTTCGTAATATCACCCTACCAGGACCCCTAGAATAGAATAGCACACCAACCACAATAGAAACCATAGTATCTCGTTTAGCCATTTGTCATGAGAACCACTCATGTAATAAATAATGATAACTTATAATAACCGTCGTTTACCGTCTCGATATATAAGTCATCATTTAGCAATTTAGGGACATGGCATAGTATAGCATCATAGCATAGCAACATAGTATAGCAACATAGCATCTCGACATAGTAAACATGGAATTAGAAAGGCCGGGTTTAAATCACCTATCGATGTTGTACAAGCAGGTGGGTTTGTCAAACCATTAGCGCTAACATTGTACCGGTGGGATTACAAAGCAATAAAACTACTTTTAACTAACACATAAGATTGCATCAAGCCGCGAACTAGATTAACATATTTGTATGATCTCTTTTAGAAAACGAATAGAAAACGCAATATAGTAAAAGACATATTTCAGCCCCAAAATAGTAAAATGGAAAAAGGGGAGTGAGTTTACTCACCTTAAAATCCAAAGATAATAGTAACACTAGAATCGCAACTAGAAAGAACCGAGGATCGCCCAGATATTAGAATCACCTAATTAACCGGGAAAACCTAATTTAGAAACGAAGCAAGTAACGTAATAACTAGAATCAAGAAACTAGAACTTCTAGGGTTTTGGATTTGGGGTTTTAGGGTTTTAAATTATGAATTTGAAATTAGGGTTTTCAAAATATAATTTAGGATTTTGAGGGTTTTAAAGTACCAATTGGGAGTTAGGGTTTTAAAATCCAATTTAAGGATTTAGGGTTTCAAATCCAATTTAGGGTTTTAAAGTCTAATTTGGGGATTTAGGGTTTCAAATCCAATTTAGGGTTTCAAATCCAATTTAGGGTTTCAAAATCCAATCTTTGATAAACGACAACGTTTTAAGGAATATATATATTCTAACGGATTTTTATATAAAATGTCAAAAATTCATGATAACTCATTTGTACAACTAGTTTCTTTTTATTGAAATATTAATTGGTACAAACCTTAAGAAATATATGACTTAACTTAAAAGTAAATAGGTTAAAATATAAAATTTAAATAAAAGTGGTCAGTGGGACTCGAACCCACGACCAACTGCGCCACAACCAACAACCTTACCACTGAACCAGACGCGTTTTTTGATTATTAAATCGACAGCGAATACTTTTAATCTTTACTATACAAGAATACCCATTTCCATATAAACCCTAGAATCAAAAATCAACCAATTCGTCCAATCCTGTTAATATAATCCAAAATCAACAGAGGGCTTTTAACGTACACGAACTCACGATCATTTTGATATATAATACTTACATGCTTGGTGACGAATTGAGTCCGTAGGAACGAAGAACAAAAGCGACGGGTTTGAGAATCAATTGATAGATTCAGGCTGTTAGATTGCAATTAAACTTCCAGGTTGTTTCTTGATGTGATGATGAATGAATCCAAAAGATCAATTACAGAAAACTGGGACGAATTGAAGTGGAACCAGGGAGTTGCAGGTTATGAGCAAAGGAGGAATCAACCTCATGATTTTGATATGATTTTGTTACAATTGAGATGTTAGGAAGAGAAAATGAGTTGAGGGGAGTGTTTTAGGTGATTCAGTTTTGTTAATTACATTGCAAAATCAGTCGAACGGGTTCGAGATTGATTACGTGATAAATTGGTTTAATTGGTTGTTACTTAGGTGACTATAATTCAATTAAGTGATACGAACATATTCAAGACGTTGAAATCATCGTTCTGATTAAGACAATTTACTGATACAAGCGTTTTTGTCGATTAAAGTGAAGTGGGTGTTTAAACCAAAACTTTGATTTGCAATAAACACAGGTTTGGGTTGATTAAACAATGAATTGAAGGTGGTAGTGGGTTCGAATTGCACACACGGTCATTTCCATAGTTTCAATTTGGTTTTAGATGTCAAAAACGACCAAAAAGACCCTTCGCCGGAAACTGAGTATTCCGGCCACTTGGCCGGAATTTGGATACATCGGAATCACGGGGTAAAGGGGTGGGGGCTGGGTGAATTGTGTAATTTAATTATTTACGAAATTGGTCCCTCAACTCTTAGTTTGTTTTAATTCGTTATCATAAGTTTTAAATAGTAGTTTGCAAATTGACAGTTTTGGCACAAGTTTATAAATCTTTTATTTTAACTAACTAAGTTAACCACGTTAACTCGTATGATTTATATGAATGACGTTTTTTTATATCTCTATCTCGTGCTTGACGTTAAATGGTTATTTTCTTGCCTTGGAAACGGTTATCTTTATTAGATTTTATAAAATCTCTTTTATAAAATACATTATATATACTTTGGAGATTTACTAATTGTAAATAGTAATTAAATACTATATTTGGATATTAATTCGGTCGTTCTCTTATTAAGGACTATATAATATATAATACATAGTCTGCAATATTTATTCATGTTAATAATGATGAAGCGTTACTTTTTTTTATACGAATACAATAAGGATAGATTACTTCGGGCTTGAGTCCGGCATTCGGGTTCGAGTCGGGCATTCGGGTTCGGGTTTGGGGCAGATGTCACAGCTGATTTGAAAAAGAAACACTTAGGGCTACAAAGTGTTTAAAACATAAGCAAAACCATATCATCTTGGTCCTCAATCTAGATTTAAAAAACAAATTATGTTGGGCTGGTGGACTAATAAAGGGCAGGTGATCTTTTTGTTGAAACAAAATGGATGTTATATCAATTGGTCGGGTATTGAAGATTTAACATCATTGTGATAAAGTGTTATTCGGCCGGGAAGTTGGCGTTTTAAATTTTATGGGCCAATGTTTTGTCAGTTGAGACCAAAATAATTTTAATTGGCCGGGTTATTATTATTGTTATTCTTTGGGCCAAAATTTTTTTGATTGAGTTGAAAATATTTTGTCATTGGCCGAGTTTCAAAGATCAAGCTGTCATCTGCAACTTTCTAAAAATTTATTTTTTGGCCAAAATTTTAAGCGGGTTATCGATTAAAAAAATGGCTTATGCAGAACTTTTCAAATCCTTCGAATCTGATGATCTTACAATGACACAAAGCCGGTTTGATAATTTTGTAGTTTTAAAGAATGAAAGGATGCCCGTGTTTCTCGATCGATTTGTGATGGTGGCAAATAACCTGAAGAAGCATGATCCAGGACTCGGAAATCATGAACAGGTTCAGAGATTGCTTGATTCTCTCCCACCAGAGTGGAGTTCACATGGAAAATCGATTAGAAAAGAAAGAGGATTTACTGATTACAAACTGGTGGAGGTGATGAACAAACTAAAAGAAATGGAGTTGGATATCAAACGTCGTGAATACGATGAAGCGATGTCTCTAAATTCAAAGATCACCTCAATCTCCAAAGAGAAACCAGAAGAGATATCAGTTTCTACCTCCAATTTCAAAGGTTTACCGAAACCTGAAATTGAAAAGGTACAAGGGGAGATTAAGCAGACATCAGTGGGTAAAGATGGAGCAGAATTAAATGATAAAGCTTGTGATGCTGAGAAGGAGGAGGAACAAAAGACAAATACCAGAGTCTGCAACTGCGAGAAGGCTCTTACTTCTGAAAAAATCATCATGGATCTTCCATACGAGACAGTTCAGGATGTGTGTTCTTCTGATTGCAGAACTCGTTTATTTGGTATTTATAAAGCTAACAGATTGTTAATCGAAAATGAAAAATATTTGACTTAGGTAAATAATGAACTTAACTTAACGAGTCAAAATATTTTGTCAAATTAAGAGAAGCTTTGAAAGAAAATGAACATTTGAAAACAAGTCTTTTGAAAAGAAATGTGGAAGTGAATATGCTAACTGAACGTGTCGCCCTGGCTGAGTTTGAAATCAGTAAGTTGCAAACGAAACTCGAAAAATGGACAATTTCGGGGATGAAACTTGAGGATTTAATCAAAAGCCAACGGGGGGCTCGTATTAAGACTGGGTTGGGTCATGAAGATAAGGCTTTTGTATATCCTCCCCCAGCACTTACTGTTACTCTCCTACACCAACTCCACACCGGACCAATGAGTTGGTTCATGAGATAATTCAGAAAGACACTGATAGTTTATATGCAGGATTGGAGAATGTGAATCTTAAAGAGGTGCGAGATGATTATGAGTCCCCGACTGGTATTGGATACTTTAAACCGGATGCTGTCAGTCAAGCCAATGATTGTTCAGTTTCCGGTGTTAGTAAATCTGTACCCTCTGTTTCTTCTAACTTCTTTAACAAGTTTAAAGCAGTTCGAATTCCTATCTTTAAGCCTGCCAAGAATGTGAAGGAAGAGATCGTTAAGGAATCATCTAATCATCAAGCTCCAATCACATCAACACATCCAATTCCTATCAATCAAGATCCGCTGGAAGCAGAGGTACTTATTGAAGTCTGGACAAGTTCAGATGATGAATCAAAGACAAAGGAGAGTCTTAGAGTTTCAAAGATCAAGATGTCATCTGCAACTTTCGAATCTGAAATGCTTCCAAAACCTTAATCAAGTCAAATCAGGATCTCATTTCTAGCTGCAAGACAAGTCAGTCATCAACCCAGAGCTCAAAAGAAGAAGCCTTCACCTCTGTCCATCATATCTCAAGTTTGTAAAAGACTTGAGAACAAGCAAGTGAAGATCACCTCTCCTATCCAACAAAGCAAAACACAAATCAGTCAACCCTCTGCAACTAAACATAAGAAGCCACAAGTCTCTCAACAAGTTGCATCATGCTCAAAGAAAGCCCCACCCCCAACTGCTCCACACGGGCCAGTCAAGCATCAAAAGCCATTCAAGGCTTGCTTCAAGTGTGGAAAGGATGATCATGTGCTCAAGAAATGCCCAAAAGGACATGCTTCGGACGGTAAAGGCAAACAGGTTTGCTTCTCCGGATCAGTGTCTAGAAAGAATCCTCCACGTGGTAAAGGTAAACAGGTTTGTTTATTTGAATTTCAAGTTAATAATCATACATCTTTGAATGATCGGATGATGAACATTCCATCCCTACCTTCTCATGTGAAGCCGGTTTCACATGATTCAAAGATGAATGTGACCACATCATCAAAACAAAAATCTTTTTCCTCGGGTCTTAAAAAGAAAATGATTTCCAAATTTAACTTTTTCAAATCGAAAATGTTTGAATCTAAACAAATTTGGCAAATTAAAAAGAAAGAGGAAAAGATAAGTGATACAAAAACTCGTTGTGTGTTTAAACAGGTGTACTACGCTGATGAAAACGGAATGCCCCGGACTACGATGGCCTGGGTTCCCCTTTCTAAATAATCTATTGATGAGTGCAGGAACATTTCAGGAGGACTGTTAGTAATCCGGTTTACTGACAGAGAATGTTCCTTATTTAAATTTTAGGCGGAACAAACAAGTCATGGTTTTTGTATCTTATCCTAATTTTGGATTTTCTCTGACTTTCATATATCTATTTTCACAGCCACTGCATTTTTCTTGATAACTCATTTATAATCTTTTGATAGGGTAATATGGAAGGCGTTTCTTTGGTAATTTCTATTTTATATATTGTAGATAGTTAAAAAAAAGGTGAGGGAGCATAACATTTTTACCTGTATTTTTGATCAAGTTTTCACATCCTTTTTGAGGTCGCTCTTGTGTCTTTTGAAAAATTTCAATTTTGCGCTAAAATAAAAATTTTGGGGGAGTAATATCACAAATGAATATCTTTTATTCCAAAATTCGTTTTGTGTAAATATTTTGTGTCCTTTGAAGGTTTCAGGTTTGTATGGAAAGCATCTGAAGGAGGATATTGATTTGTGTGATGATATGTCAATAGGCTCAGCTCGAATACAATTAGACAACAATTCTGTGATCAAACTAAATTCAATAAGAGCTCGGTGATAAGGAGCACTTTTACAGATATTTGGCTTGCACAAAGTGATAAGTTTTGATAAAAAGGGGCTGAGAGTATTTGGTTGTGCCTAAATAAAGCGTGCATGATCTTTATGTGATGTGTGGGTAATCAGATGAACTGTAAATCTAAAAAAGTAGGCCCTCTGGTGATAAACTAAATTCTCATATGCTAGTAGTGTTAAGACCTATCTCTGGTTGCGTGATAAGCTTTTTCTCTTCAGATAGACTTCTAGTGATAAACTTGAACATCAGGTAATGATGCAATAAAATCAGCATGGAGTAAAACATCTGTGAACTTCTTTGTTGTGGTGCCCACAGACCTGAAGTTTCACGCGAGGTCTCCTTTGTTGTAGTGAGCTACAGACCTGGAACACCTGACGATGTACAAAAGATTCCCAATGTGGAACGTAACCAAATAATAAATTCCAAAATGGAATACAATAGAAGATTCCCAAAGGGAACACCACCATAAGACTGTCCAGAAATGGATCTCTTTAAGCCCACTCCGCTGATTATATTGTAAGTGACCCGGTGTTGAAGGGACATTGCTAGTACTTCTTGGCGAGAGTAAGGTCTATTGCATTTCTTTGATGTGGGTCACATGCCTGTCATATTTAACTCATCTAAACGTGATAAAAATTACTGGATCGCTCGAAAAAGTAAGTATGTTTAATGATCCAATGCCCACCTCCATATTGTCTATCTTTCTGAATTTCAGGTCAAACTATCTAAATTCAATAAACCATGAGGTCAAAACAAGTTACTTTGCTAAATATCTGTGAAAACCAAGTTGCCCGAGTTTCTTCAAATCGAACCCAAAACATGATAAGATCATCACAGATTGTATGTTGAAAGGAACAAGGCATGGGTTTAAATGGACAAACATATTGACAATCTCGCCAAATTTATGTTTCTCCGAATGGTCGCTCGAAACGCATTATCTGATTCCTTCATGAAAATTTCGTTTATTATCCTCATTTTATGTTTGGGTTCTTGAGTCTTGTTGGTCGTGTGTACCTTATGGGATGTGTTCTCTTTTTCTAAAAAAATTGTGATCTTGTCGGACTCGTCCTCTTGTTTTCGAATTTATTTGTTCAAAATTAAAAAAGAAAATATATATACAAAAAGATTTTCATTTCAAATTATTTTCAACTCTTCCATATTATGCTATTAAGTTTTTATCATTTCCACATGCATTTCACGGGAAATTGCACACACAAACGGACACCGGTTCGCTTGTTTTCATACACAGATAAACACGGGTTTATTTTCTTTGATGAAATGATCTAATGAGAAATCTCGAGATTTTGTTCGTGATTGTGTTACATATATTTGCTGAAAGTGATGGCCGATCATCAGTTAAGCAAAGCAGATACTAGAGAACCTGTTCCTCAAAGTTTGCAGAAGATACCGAGCTAGGAATCCTCCTCCTACATCTTCTGAAGCACTCAAGAAAACATAGTTTGAAAGCAGTTCCATATTTTACGAAAGGGTGCAGCCAAAATGGGGGAGCATACAAAATGGGGGAGCTTGTGAGATAAAGGATCTTCAGCAACATAATTTGACAAGCATCAGTCTTGGGGAAGTTTTGTTGGAGCTGAAATTAAGACTGAAGCTTACCAAATTGAAGATCCAACTATATTGACTTATCGGTGCTGATCACGATGCAAGACATTGATAATAATAGACTATGGGGGAGTATTATTGGACCTAAATTGTAGTCTAATATTATCAACACAGTCAAAGTCAACAAAAGTCAACGTCTACAGTCAAAGTCAATGCAAAAGTCAACACGACGCGTTCGGGACAAAGGTTAGAGACAAGACTTTGAAGGCAACGGAGTTTAATTGTTAATAAATATATTTTGTGTCAACAAAATATATTTAATCGTTTTCGTCATTTTAGTATTTTATGTAATATATATATTTTGTCTTAATGACAAAATATATATTAGACTAAACATTAGGGTTTTATGTGTATTATTTCCATTTGTCATGTTTTAGTCTAAGTATAGGGTCCTAATTGTCATTAGTCCAAAGTGTCATTAGGCTATAAATAGTAAATGACAATTAGGGTTTAAAGCTTGAATGAGCCATTGATTGGGGTTTCCACTTTGTAATATCTGATGCAATCAATTAAGGATCAAATCTGAGTTTTTCATTGTGTTCTTCATTGTTCATGTCATATTCATCCATGTTTTTGTCAGTTTGATCCAAATCTTCACAAAATTACTGATTCATTAGTGTTTTGGGACCAACAAAAACTTCTTAAAAACATTACAAAATGTAAATTTTATCTTAATTGTATTTTCTTCAATGTCAGTCTTCAACAAGTCTCTAGCTCGCGCCAAGCAGCTCTCTAAACCCTCTAACCTGCACATCAATCTAACATGCATACAAAAGTCAGCTACGCTGAGTGAGTTCTAGTTTTAAAGCATCTTTAAGAACTTTCCATATCTTTCATGTAATACATGTAAATAGTATCATCAAATCGTACTTCACATTCATAGGGCACACAACGTAATATATGTGTCTATTAGTAAGTCATCATCATGCTCTCTTTGATCACAAGAGATCCACTTAGTGGTTCTTAACAGGTTTTATAAGATCCCTAGTGGGATTCTTAGCTGGTTTTATCAGATCCCCAGTAGGGATTATTAGCTGGTTTTATCAGATCCCCATTAAGATTCTTAGCTGGTTTTATCAGATCCCAAGTAGGATTCTTAGCTGGTTTTATCAGATCCCCAGTAGGATTCTTAGCTGGTTTTATCAGATCCCCAGTAGAATTCTTAGCTGGTTTTATCAGATCCCCAGTAGGATTCTTAGTTTCGTTAAGGCATACATTAGTCTGTATGTATATATATATAAGTATATAATTACTTATTTATATATCATCATCATACTTCACGTATTATCACCTAACAGTCCATGAAACATCTCAATATGCATGTTAGCCTCAAAAACGTATTTAAAACGAAGTGGAAGTGAGGTCTAGAACTCACCTGGTTTTTAGGTGATCATGCTTGTTTGGATAAGGTTAACGTATTGGTATTGGTGCATGATCTGCATTTAAGTTATTATGGAAAATCGTTATTTTTACTTCAGTTTAGCAAAGGTGACACTCAGTGTCGCAAGGGTGACACTCAGTGTCCCAAAGTTGAAACTGAGTGTCGCATGCTGCTTTAGCCGCACCTTCACTTGCAGTTTCGCAAGGCTCTTGCCCAACTTTCGTGTGGACTTATGCACACTTCAGACATACAACTTCAGATTTCAGACACATGAGACACTACAGTTTCGCAAGGGTGACACTCAGTGTCGCATAGGTGACACTTAGTTTCTCAAAAAGAACACTAGTTTCACAATTTGAATGCACAGTTTTGCAAAACGGGATTTCAGCTCGGTTTCAACCCAAAATCCTTGTTTTTCAACCAAATCTCAAACTTTTTACGTCCAAAACCTTGTTTTATCATTTATATGACCAAATCTAAGCTTTTTCCATGATTTCAACCATATAAATGCAACCTTTATTGATTTTTTTGAAACTTTTTGAAAACCTTAAAACTCCATTAATGGCCAGATCCGTCTTGTGTTATAAAAACATGTTTTAGGGGGATGAATTTACCTTGATTACCTGTTGGTTAACACCTTCCAACTTCAAATCAACTCTTTGATTTACAAAAATCTTGGTTTTCTTCTTTCTTGTCTTAGTTTTCTTTTAAAAAGATTAGGGTTTGTGTGTGTGTTGTTGTGGAGATGGTGAAGTGGGGGATGTTGACTGGAAATGGTGGTTAAATAGTATGGTTTCCATATTGGGGTAGGGTTTTAGGTGGGCTTTGGGCCTTAATTAGGTAATTAGGCTATTTTAGGAAAGTCTCTTAACTAATCCACTTACCATTTTGGGCCTAATTCATTCTTTTACCATTAATGGCCCATAATTAAATCATAACCTCTTCATTAATCCTTCCCTTTTTCTAATTACCAAGTAATTAGTCATTATGTTTTACATTCTCGTACATTTATAATCGTTTTCATTCTTCATCGTATATATCTTAATCATCATAATTATCATAAACATAACATATATCATAAACGTCATACATCATTTTAATCATACTCATTTAAATGCACATCCATATAAGCATAAGCACGTAAAGATGTCCTACCATAAAAGTCGGGGTGTTACATCTTGTGACTTTTGATTTCAGCCTGCAATTTGTCATTAGTAGCAAAAGAACGAGTTCTATAGTGAGTTACCTCATGCAGGCATGCTTTTGTGCAAAACTTATCCTTGACATCTTCTGGCATTGGTGGATATTTGCTTACATCAGCAACTTCAGCTTCTTTTGCTTTGTCATAATCAGAACTTTGAGCCATCAAAGCAAATTCTTATTCAATTTCTGCTCCATAAGCACTCCAATCAACCTCTCCATCATATGTAACACACATAGCTTTAGGTTCATCAGGTTTACTAGTTGAAGAAGAAGCTTGATTAGGATTCAAAGTGTTCTGTGTAATCTTTGCAGCTGGATTATTGCACTCTCTTGAGAAATGTCCATAAAGATTGCACTTGAAACACCTAACCTTTGATTTGTCAAAGCCCATCTTTTTCTTCAAACTAGGCTTGCTGAAAGTTCTATTTGATTTCATTTGTTTCTGTGATCTGTAAGCCAACATTACCATTTTCCATTGAATATCCATCTCCTCAACATCATCATGATGCATGTCATTCAAGTCTTGTACCATAAGTTCCATTGGAGTCAGTTGACTTCCCAAGTATGCTTGAAAACTTGTAGTGAAAGAAGCATATGCAACTTTATGTTCATCGGATTTCAGTATAATATTAACAACATCCTGAGCTTTGTCAACATTTACTGTCTTGACTTTCCCTTTTGGACTTTCAGCAGCTACTTCACAGAAATCATTCATCACAACAGATTCAGCTGAACTAGCAAAGAAACAATCTCCTTGGAAGTGTTCATCAACACCATCAGTAGATACAAATGCATGAGATTGTTGTCCAGGTTTCTCTCCTTTGAATACATATTGTTCCATCTCTTTCTTGGACATCAGATTTCTTGATTTTGCATCCATAGCCAAAGATTCAATTTTTGTGACAATATAGTCCAAATCTTGAACATCCAATGAAATTGTTTGTTTAAGTGTAGTGACAGTGTGTTTCCAGCTTTCAGGTAAAGAATGCAACAATCTCAAATTGATATCTTCAGTATTGGTTGAAATTTCCATTGCCTCCATCTCAGTCACTAATTGTACAAATCTGTTCAAATGTGAGGTAATAGATTCACTAGGCATTGCAGAAAACATCTCCAGTTGTCATTTTAGCTTCTGCTTCTTCATGTTTTGAATCTCAGTTCCACCTTCACATATTTTTTGTAACATTTTGTACAAAGAGTTTGCAGTGACATATTTCTTTGTTCTTGTCAAGAATGCCAATGGGACTGCCATTGTTAGAAAAGAATAAGCCTTCAGATCAATAGCACACTTCCTCAGATCTTCTTTGAATTCATCACCCTCCAATTCTTCCAAAGGAATGACCTTCATACCATTTCTGTAAGCATCATCCTTGTATTTATCAGGATTGGAGGCTGGTTTAGGAATATGAGGTCCATTGGCAATAGATCTCCACAAGTTGTGGTCAACTGTGTTTAAGTGGTTTCTGAATATGATTTCCCAGCCTTTGAAGTCAGCTCTTGTTTTCAATAGAGGGACTTTGGATGCATAATCAGAATTGTTGTTGTTTGCCATTTTTAAGCCTTTGAAAATTGATCTGCGGATGATTTTGTCGATCTGCAGACAACAGTTTCGATCTGCGGTCTACAGTGTCAATCTGCTTGCTACATTACTGATCTGCAAACAGGTCGAAAACAATCTTTTCCACAGGAATGAAATCAATTTGTTAGGGCTATTTCCTAGTTAAGATTTACTTTGTATTTGTTTATATGTTTTATGTATAGTTTAGGGTCTATTTTGTTATATTCCTTAAACTTGTTATTGTTGCTTAAAAGCATGTAGTGAGAGAGTGTGAGGAGGGAGGCTAGATCACTATTCACGTAAGAGAGAGAACTTAGTGTGTGTGATTTATTTTCTCCTGCACTTGTATTACAAATCTGCTTTGATCATCAATATACAAAAGAGAATTATTAGTATGAATTGTGTTTATGATTAAACTGTGTTTGTGTATGAATCATTCTATTATTGAGCGATATTAACGATCCAATTGAACCTATCAATTGGTATCAGAGCTGTTGGTACTGTGTTCTTCGCTATTCATCAAGCAAAACACATCAATATTGCTCAAATATCATGATCTGAATGAATTGTTGCTGTTTTTAGTTGTGATTTATCATCGCAATCACTCCTAATTCACAACGATTGTGCAAATTCCATCAGATTATCATCAGATCTGAGGAATTGAGGAGATTGAAAAAGTTACTGTTCGACCGATTTTTGCTCAAATTCATCAAAATTTGATCATGTTTTGGATTGATTGAGATTAGAGATTGATAATCGGACCATTTCACTGCTTGTGTGTGAATTTTGAACAAATTGGACAAGTTTTTGATTAACCCAGAAAAATTCTCATGATGAAGATGATAAACAGTATGAACTTGGTTGAAGATTAACTTGCCGGGTGATAAAATTTGACTTAGACAATTTCCTTTGGACTTAGATTGAAGAACAATTAGGTCCTGTGCAGCCGTGTAAAGGATTTTGTGCTAGACGGGTAAGAATTTGACGAGAAAAAGTGTTACTGTTCAGACGGATCAACAACTGTTGTGCCGGGTAATACACTGTTACGCCGGGTGATTAACAATTTCAGCCGGGTGATCAACAACTGTGTAGTCGGGTAAACAACTCTGCCGTGTGATCGACAACTGTTCAGCCGGATAAAGCTTTTTGCCGTGTCAAGATTCAAGCCGGGTCAAGTTATCTGCCGTGTGAAGTTATTTCTTGCTGCCGGGTAACTGTTCTGCCGGGTAAAGAATCCAAGATTTACAACTGTTGAGCCGTGTGACTGTTCAGACGGGTGAAGACTTTTTCTCTGCCGGGTGAAGAACAAAAGCTACTGTTTAGCCGGGTGAAGAAGGATTTTCACTGTTCAGCCGTGTGACTCATTTTTAGTTGTTTTAATCGTTGTTTTCTTATCTTATCATTAATTACTTGTCTTTCTTTTAGTATTTTAATTGTTTCTTTTCAAAAATTAACAAAAACAAAAAAAATATATATTTTCTTTAAAAATCTTAAAAATTTAAAAAAAAAATGGCACCTAATGATGATTCTGATAACCGTGTTCCTAGACTTGTCAATCGTGCAGATTTCAAGAATTGGACGCTTAGACTAAAGCATCATCTTTGCTCAATAGACAATGATCTGTGGAAGTCAATTGAAAAGGGTCCTCACATACCTACTCAGACAGCTCCAGATAGTGCAAGTACCTACACCAAAGACTCTACTGAACCTTATCCAAAGGATAATTTGTCAGGAGAAGATTTGAAGAAAGTAAAGAATGATTGCAAAGCATATTCTTTGATGTGTAAGGGATTGCGACTGCAAGTATTGTCAAGGTTGGACACCTATCAAACAGGTTATACATTGTTCAAGGCTTTGAAGTCTATTTGTGAAGGAGGTGAACAACTCAGGAGTCTCAAGAAACAAAAGTTGAAGAGACAGTTGGAGTTATTTGAACACATTGCTGGAGAATCAGTGCACCAAATGATGAATAGGTTTGTTCATCTAACTACTGAAATGACCAATGCGGGTGCAAAGACAGATCTCCAAGATTTGAATGACAGATTGTTATGTGCACTTCCATCATCATGGAAACAGACCGTGACTTTACTGAAACATACTGAGAAGTTTCCGATGGATCTAGATTTGCTCATTGCAAAGATAGAGGAAGTAGAGATTGATGAAGGTTCTAGAAACAATGACAGAACTGGTTCACATGCACAATACAAATATATTGTGAATCCTGCTAATACTGTGGAGAATGCTTTTCTTGCACAAGATGCAACGAAGTTTGAAGAAAAGGGTGATTTATTTGTGGGCGCAAGTTTCTATACTGATTCATCATACTTTCCAAGTTCGCCAACTTATTCTCAACCTCAATCTCCACCAAGATCTCAAGTTCAAAGTCAGAATCTGAAGAATCAAGCAGAAAGTCAAAGTTCGAATGTTCAAGCCAAGGTAAAAGATGTGATGAACATCTTGTTACAAGATGACGAGACCAAAACTGCCTTCACAGCTTTTATGGCAAGTTTTCAAGCATACCAAGGAAGTCACTTAAGTCATATGGACGTTGTCCTTCAAGATTTATTTGAGATGGATCCTGATGACGTTGAGGAAATGGATTTGAATTGGCAGATGGTGATGGTTGCATATAGAACGCAGAAACATGCATATGTTAACCGAAGCTACAAGCCTCATGCAAACAAGACGGTTGGATTTGACAAATCAAAGGCCAGATGTTTTAATTGTAACTGTTATGGTCATTTTTCAAGGGAATGCAAAGCTCCTAAGAATCAGAATTTCAACGATCAAGCTAGTTCAAGTAATCAAGGTCAAGGTCAAAGCTCGCAACAGTCTTCAAGCTATCAACAAAGAAATCAACGTTTCTTTCAGAAACCATATCAAAGTCTTCCCATGCCAGAACTGAAAGATGAAGGAAAGAAACCAGAAGATCAAACTAAGGCACTGGTGGTCAGTGTAAAAGATGGTTATGATTGGAGCGCATATGCAGAACAATTCACATCTGATCTTACATCGAATTTGGCACTGGTATGTGAAATCGAAGAGGATTGGTCAGAAGAAGGAGATATCAAGGTGGTTGATACTGAGAGTGAAGATTCAGAGGAATATGACTGGAGTGCCAAGTCTGATCCTGTTGAAGAATCTGAGTCAGAAATTGCGCTAATGGCTACATCCAGTGAGTCTTCATCATCTACCGAACAACCAAAGGTTAGTACTGATTTACCCCCTAACT
This sequence comes from Tagetes erecta, assembly GCA_030867185.1. Taxonomy (NCBI): domain Eukaryota; kingdom Viridiplantae; phylum Streptophyta; class Magnoliopsida; order Asterales; family Asteraceae; genus Tagetes; species Tagetes erecta. Next base: position 17,003,000 of record CM061497.1, on the reverse strand, counting down.
ATGTTCCTTTACCTGCTGATGTGAAAGAAAGGTTATGTTCTGAACAATGCATTCAACAAGTAGAACATTATCGAACTCAGTCATTTAAAATTGGTGATAAATTAAGCAAACATGAGAAAATTCATGAACAACTTAAAATTGATCACAAAATTTTGATGAGAAGATTTTGTCACTTAAAGAATCATGGAACAAAACTTTAAAGGAATTGGAACTGGTAACAAAACAACTTGAAGAAATGACAAAGAACTTTGAACAAGAAAAAGTTGCTCATGCTGTCACACAAGTTGAATTAACAAAGGTTAAAAGTTGTAAAACAATGGTGAGACAACTTGTGAGTGAAAGAGGTAACAAAACCAAAACAGGGTTGGGTTTCACTCATGAACCAATGCCTAATTCAATCACTCAAACTTTACCAGAAAACTTTAATGAATTTGATCATTCACCTGAAAATGAACGAAAATTTAAAGAAATTCAAAGAAGCAAATCCGAATCTGAAGGATCTGAAGTTCTGATAGAAAGTTTGAAAGAAGAAGATGGTGTGACCACTGAAGCTGATGATGAAGCTAGCAACAAATCAGAGCCTGTTCTGATTCAACTTGTTGAGTATCCGGAACTGAATCCGAAGTCAGAAACAGTGAAGGATGAAGGAGAATTTTCAGGATACAATGATCCTGAATACATCAGGTGGAAGAAAGAACAAAAGGCGCAAGTTGCTGATCAGTTGATCAAGAAGCAAGAAGTGAAAAAGGACTGAAGTTTCAAATAAAAAAATGCAGAAATTAAAATCGAAAGTCAATCAATCTGAAACAAAAATGTCACAAGGTAAAAGTGTCATAAAATCGAATGACAACACCAAAGCTCAAATTGTTAAAACTGACAAGGCCAAACCTGTCAAAAAGAAAGTGTCAAAAGGAAAAACAATTAAATTTGTGTCTGCAGGAACGTTTGATTTGAACGGATCTTATGGTAAACCAATCAATTCTTTAATCAAATCTAACTCTGGTCTGAAAACAGGTTCAGGTCCTAAGTCTTCCGCTGTCAATGATAAGAGAATTGAATCTAAAAAGGTAACCAAATAGAAAAGTTTAAAATCGAACCAAAGTCCCATGCAATCAAATTCACAATCAAAATCTCCACAAAAGAATCAAGTTAATCTAAAACCGAACAAAACTGATAATGAATCACGAGTGGGTTCAACATCAAAAGTTAACAATCGGCTCTTTAGGATTAGCAAGAAACACTGTGAGATTTGTGATCGTTATAACCATACAACTGCTGAATGTTTCTTTAACAGGTACTGTAGTTACTGTGACAAAAGAAATCATTCTTCAGAAGAATGTTTTTATAACAAATTCTGTGAAATTTGTGAAAGGAGAAATCATGACACAAAAGATTGTTTCTTTCGAACAAACTCAACAAGAGAAATGACACCATTTTCAGATTTTCGAAGAAATCAGTCATTTGGTTTTCAAAATGTTAATCAAAGTCATTCTCCTGTTTTGAGAAAGTTTAATCGAAACAATTCAGTTTCTAATTTGCAGGTTAACAGTTTTAAACCAAGAACTTTGATGGTAAGAAATCAAAAGTTTGAAAATAACCTTGATCCTAAGTTAGAGGAAAGGTTTATTGCTTTGAGGAGAAAGCAATCAATGCACGCCAATGGGCGAAACAGTTTTCAGCATCAAAATCTCTTGAATGAAAAAAATTTTCAAAATATTCAATATCAACAAGTTACTATTGCAGATAGATTCGGAAAACCCAAGACCGTGTGGGCCTGGGTTGACCAAACTAACTAAGTGATTGTTGAAATGCAGGTACGCCCAAGAAGACCTATCAACTCATGGTTCGTTGATAGTGGGTGTAGCCGGCATATGACAGGCAACCATGCCTTGCTTCAAGATTTCAAGCTGAAAAATGGTACACACGTTGCATTTGGAGGTGATGCAGGTGGTAAAATAACAGGAGAAGGAACCGTATCGAATGGGGTCATTAGTTTTGATAAAGTCAACTACTGTGCACAGTTGAACTTTAACTTACTAAGTGTATCTCAAATTTGTGATAAATCTTATTCAACGTTATTTGATGATTCTTTCTGTTATATACTCAAACCAGGTTTCAAGATTGACAATGAGTGGGTGGTGGTTAAAGCTCCAAGAGATCGTGATGTATACAAGCTGGATATTTCACAGATTGATGCTGAAACCGAAACTACTTGTCTCATTGCACATGCTTCGAATGATGAGAGTCAGCTTTGGCATAGACGGCTGGGTCATTCAAACTTCAGAAACATGAATCGACTGGTGACTGGAAATCACGCTGTAGGAATACCATCGAAGAAGTTCTCTACAACTGATCTCTGTCCAGCATGTTTGAAAGGAAAACAGCATCGCATGTCTTTTAAGTCCAAGCCAGAAAACTCCATTTCAAAACCCTTGCAGATGCTACATATGGATCTTTTCGGACCAACAAATGTGCAAAGCATCGGAAAGAAGTCTTACTGTTTTGTCATTATTGACGATTTCACTAGATTTTCTTGGGTTTATTTTCTGCATGTTAAATCTGAAACTGCTGAGTTGCTAAAAGAATTTATTATCAAAGTTGAAAATCAGTTGGATTGTAAAGTGAAAACTTTAAGAAGTGATAATGGAACAGAATTTAAGAACGCTAATGTTGATTTGTTTTGTGTAGAAAAAGGAATTGCTAGACAATTTAGTGCTCCAAGAACGCCTCAACAAAATGGGGTTGCGGAACGGAAAAACCGGACACTAATTGAAGCAGCAAGATCCATGCTTGCAGATGCTAAAATCCCTATCACATTCTGGGATGAAGCTATTGCTACTGCATGTTTTGTACAAAACAGAACATTACTGGTTCAGGATAAACAGAAAACATCTTATGAATTGTTATTTGGAAGAAAACCAAATATTTCATATTTGAAAGCATTTGGTTGTCCTGTATCGATTCTAAATTTAAATGATCATCTCGGGAAATTTGAGTAAAAATCTGACGATGGATTTTTGCTTGGTTATTCGTCTGTTTCTAAAGCTTATCGGGTTTTTAATAGCAAAACAAATACTGTTATTGAAACTATTAACGTCAAGTTTTTAGAAAATTCGTTTCCATCAGTGGCGCATGGTCGCGAATGGTTGTTTGATTTAGATTCGTTATCAAAGTCATTCAATACTAACTTATTTGATTTTTCAGGAAAAGCAAAGAAAGAATCAGGCGACTTGGGATGCTTTAGTGACGATTCTGATAATGACGATGATGGCCATCTCAACTCTGAGTATCCGTTCATGTCATTTCATAATCCTGATCATGTCAAATCTAGTCAAGCTCCGGGTCCTTTTGGTTCTCAAGACGATAAAGAATCAAACAATCTTGAAGATGATGTGAATCCGCAAAGTTCTCCTAATGATGGTGGATCTGTTCAAAATCAACCATCATCAGATCCGAATGCTGAAGTTATTCCAGAATCATTTGATTACTTCATCAATTCACCGGATCAAGTCCCGAATTTCACTTCGCATACTTCTACAATACTACAAGATCTACCGAATCTGAATCAGTCTAATCCGGAGAGTCAAGTGCAAGGAGATGACATACCAATTCATCGAATTCACAAGAAACATCCTGTCTCTCAGATTATCGGGCCGTTGAATCAGAGAACTACAAGAAGTCAAACTGAGCAAGCAAATGTTTGTCTTTATTCATGTTTTCCTTCTCAAGTGGTGCCGAAGAACATTTCAGAAACGTTGCAAGATAATAGTTGGATTGAAGCCATGCAAGAGGAGTTACTTCAATTTCGCAAACAAGAGGTTTGGAAATTAGTGGACTTACCTGAAGGAGAGAATGCGATTGGTACAAGATGGTTGTACAAAAACAAGCAGATGAACGTGGCATTGTAGTGAGAAACAAAGCTAGACTCATTGCACAGGGATATACTCAGGAAGAAGGCATTGATTATGAAGAAGTGTTTGCTCCGGTCGCAAGACTAGAAGCTATACGCGTTTTCCTTGCATATGCGTCCTTCATGAAGTTTAAAGTATTCCAAATGGACGTTAAAGGCGCTTTTCTGTATGGACCGATTACAGATCATGTATATGTCAGACAACCTCCGGGTTTTGAAGATCCTGACTATCCTCATCGTGTATACAAGTTGAGTAAAGCTCTATATGGTCTACACCAAGCTCCGAGAATCTGGTACGAGACATTATCTAAGCATTTACTAGAACATGGATTCACAAGAGGACAGATTGATCCAACTTTGTTTATGAAGAGGGAGAATGAAGAACTCTTATGTGTTCAAGTTTATGTGGACGATATTATCTTTGGATCGACCAGTGCGTCAATGTGCAAAGAATTTGAAGAAATCATGAAGTCAAGATTTCAGATGAGTTCAATGGGGGAGATTAATTTCTTTCTTGGATTGCAAGTTAAACAATCAGCAGATGGAATTTTTATCAACCAATCAAAGTTCGTTGAGAAGTTGCTGAAAAAGTTCAAGATGCAAGATTGTCAGACTATTCGAATCCATCTGATGTGAACTGCAAGATACAGCCGGATTCGAAAGGCAAATCCGTGGATCAAACACTATACAGATCGATGATTGGTTCACTGATGTATCTTACTGCATCAAGGCCAGGCATTATGTATGCTGTATGTGTGTGCGCAAGATATCAGTCTGATCCGAAAGAGTCGCACCTGGTTGCTGTTAAACGTATTTTCAGATACCTTAAAGGGAAACCGAATCTTGGGTTATGGTATCCTTATGAAGGCAATTTTGAATTATATAGTTATTCTGATAGTGACTTTGGTGGGTGTGCTCTTGACAGGAAATCGACTACTGGTGGATGTCAATTTCTGGGTCCTAGACTTGTCTCTTGGCAATGCAAAAAGCAGACTAATGTTTCTGTATCCACAGCTGAAGCAGAGTATATCGCTGCATCTGCAGGATGTTCTCAAGTTTTGTGGCTACAAAACCAATTGCTTGACTACGGGTTTAACTTTCTAAAAACTCCTATTTACATAGACAATACTGCTGCTATGTTCATTACTGCTAATCCTGTTCAACACTCAAAAACCAAACATATCGAAATTCGATATCACTTTTTAAGAGACAACTCTGAAAAATGTTTAATAATTTTGATTAAAGTTCATACCGACAAACAACTGGCAGATCTTTTCACAAAATCCTTTTTGTCAGGCCGGTTTGAATTCTTAATTCAATCCATAGGATTAATCAATCATGATTGATTCTATTTTTCGAAAACAAAACAAAAATCAGAAAAATATAAAAGCCAAAAATATAATAAGTTGATGTCAAGTATTGATTCCTTTGTCCTTTATTTTATTGTTTTGCATTGTGTGCTTGCATGAAAAAGAAAATAGGAAAGCAAAAACAAAATATAAAAGCAAAACGAAAAGAAAATATCATGTCATAAGAATCTAAATTGCAAAAAGTGAGAAATGATAGTTACACTAGACATTATTTGTTACATCATTTTTAAATAAAGACTGATGAATGTTAATTGATGTGCCAGACAGCTCAGGCAATTAGACTGAACAAGTAAGTTGATTGTTGACAAATATAAACTTAATGATCTTTGTGTTAAGTTCCATTGTTATACATGTCTAGATATATATCTTTTGATACATTGCTTGTGATGATAGTTATGCATGATCGGGTAACGATTCAGTCTATTCAGTGTGATGAACCGCATCGTGAGCTTCTTTGTTGTGGTATCCACAGACCTGAAGTCTCACACGAAGTCTCTTTTGAGCTTCAAGGTGCAGCAAAAGATTCCTAAAGATGGAACAAAAAGAGTCCCAAATGTGGACCATCACCAAACAAAAATTCCAAAAAGGAATTCAGAAGATTCCCAAGGGGAACGATAGGAAGAAAAAATTCCAAAATGGAATTAAAAAGAAATCCCAAAGTGGACCAACTCCGAATAGAACCCAATTTCCACACTGTTTATGACTGTAAGTGACCAGGTTTGTGTGCAATATGCATTCAGGTAGTGATTGATAAGGAAATATGTTGACATATGTATACATGTGGGTCACATAAGTCATTCTAATCGAACCTTAATATCATCATGATACTGAAAAAGTAAGTGTGTCAATTCGAGCTAATTGGTATGTTCTCATATCATCACTCAATCAAACATAAGTCAAATGTCTATTCAAAACTTGCAAAACATGTTCAGATAATGTGTGGTATGATCTCACTGCGATATTTTGATTCATTGCATTGCATATGTCTTTATTTTAATGTGTGTGCTTTGTGTGTGCAGGCATATGGAATCTTTATTGAAACATCGACATCCTTGATTAAACTTAAAAATTTCAAGAAATTTCAAGTTTAGGGGGAGAATAAATTGAAGAAAAATATCTACAAAAATCCAAAAATATTGTTTGAATAAGTGTGTTTTAAATGAACAAGATTATGTGGTATGAAAAGCAAAGGTCTTGGATGTGTTAAAAACAAACCCAAGGTCTTGTGAATTGCTTTTAAGAAATTGCTTCGGGATATAGAAAAATTGGTTGTGCAAAAACATTTGTTTTTGAAAATCAAAGAAAAAGAAAAATGAATTTAATTAGAATTAATGTTATTGACTTGTTTAATGTTGTTGATAATTCATATGACAAATTCTTTTTAAGGATATCTTGTCTAATTAATGTGTCGAGAATGTTTCCAGGTGCAATAAATGCAGTTGAAAAAGTCAACAGACGAGAAAAATTGAAGAAAATTGATCAAGTGTTGTAGCCGGGCAAAGAATATCATAACACTATTTTGCCGGGTAATGAACACACTGTTCAGCCGGGTAAAAGTTTGAGTTTGATACAAGCCGGGTGGTTGAGAATAAGTGAAGCCGGGTGAAGATATTATGACTACTGTACAGCCGGACAATGAACATGTCAAATACAGCCGGGTGAAGGTCATAGATATCTGCCGGGTGACAAGTTGTGTCACTATATAGCCGGATGAAGAAATGTTGTCACTATACAGCCGGGTAAATGAAAGAAGTCTTATCTTGCCGTGTAAATGTATAACACTATGTTGCCGGGTAATAGTGGAAGCAACTATGTTGCCGTGTGAAGAAGAAAGCATGCCGAGTGAAAGTGAAAGCAACTGTGTTGCCGGGTGATGAAGAAAGCATGCCGGGTGAAAAGGAAAGCAACTGTGTTGCCGGTTGATAAAGAAAGCATGTCGGGTGAAAGAAAAGCAACTGTGTTGCCGGGTAATGAAGAAAGGATGCCGGGTGATGTTTTGAAGACTACTATACTGCCGGGTGATAAATAAAACCAATCAGGTGTAGTTGTTCCTAACCTTTATCCGTCTCTACAGTGACTTACCCGTCTCTACAGTATTTGACCCGTCAAGTGTTTTTCACATGTTATATGTTGACCCGTCATATGTTGTGACTTGTCTCACGTACTTGACCTGTCCCAACAGTACATGACCCGTCTCAACAGTGCTTGACCCGTCAAGGCTTAGTGGGCTTTTTATGCTTACCCGTCCCAAATTGTTGACCCGGCACCTCAAAGTTTGACCTAATTTTTAACCATATAAAAACCCGCCTCTTCACAAACACTTATCATTTTTCACTCACAAATTCAAGCAAATCCTCTGCAGATTAAATCGTTGTTTATCATATTCAATCGTTTTGTTCTGTAACAAGTCTGATCGATTGAATAAGGTATTCTCCTTGTGATTTGTTCTTGATAAACCTGCAAATCGACTGATAAAATGAAAAACGATGATGAACAGTGTTTTTGATCACTGAATCGACACTTTGATTGTGTGTGTTAAAATCAAAATCGAATGTTGTTTTAGGTATAAAAACTGTCGATCATTAACAATCAATCACTCATTTGCACCAAAATTCATTAAAATCAACTAAATCACTCAAATTACCTTATAACTGTCAACCGCCATTGATGACATGTTTCAAGCTCATAAATGTTAAACTTCAAAATGATGAAATGTGTGTTAAAAGTGACAAATCCTTGTTAAAACTGAACTAAAACATGTTAAACAACTTCATCATATAAATATCAAATTTATGTTCTTAAGTGATAAACTGTTGTATTGAAAAATGTTGTATAATCATTAAAATTCAAAGTTGTTTTCATCAAAATGATGAAAATCAGTTTGTTAGAACAATTTAGGAGTTAAAATGATTATGTAAATGTTTTGCTTTATAAGTTTTGTTCAAACACTTATGAAAAATTTGAAATTTATTGATGAAAAATCTAACACATTTGTCTTGTTTGTGTTTTGTTTTTGATTTAACAGATGGAGAATTTGAAGTTTGAGCCCAAGCACAATCTGGTGGCATGTTTAGATGAATCTATCCCTGAAACTGAAGGTTACAGAGATATGATCAGATTCATAAAGAGGACAAAGTATGTATATGCTATGTGTGCCAAGCCGGTCATATATGCAAGGTTGATAAAGAGTTTTTGGAGAACAGCTGAGGTGATCAGAAATGAGAATGGAGTAGCTGTTGTTCGAGGAAACATTACTAGAGAGTTAGTGCTGACTGTTTCTGAAGAAGCAATCAGGACAGCTTTGAGAATTGATGAGGATGAAGTAGGAATGAATGATGAGTTGACTATGGCTGAATGCCAAGCGTGCTTTGTTAATATGGGACATCCTCCTGCATTTCCAAAGTCACAATTTTATAGAGCAAGGTTGGGGAAGAAATGGAAGCTTTTGTGCTATGTTGTTCAGCAATGCATGTCAAGGAGAAGTGCTGGTTTCGACAACTTTCCTTCTGACATTGCATCCCCAATAGTTGCCATTGCTGAAAAAAAACCATTTAACATGTCAAGGTGGATCATGAATGGGTTTGTGTTTAATCTGGTAAAGGGCAAAAGATTTAAGTTTCTCATGTATCCGAGATTCTTACAGTTGATGATAAATGTTGTCTATCCCATTATCAAAGAAGAAGGTGTAGTTGGTGGAATTTTGTATACTGAGGACATGAACGATCTATCTTACAGAAAGATGAGCATCGGGAATGTGCCTAGTGTTGATCTATTTGACTATATGAAAGATATAGCAAATAATGAAGAAGATGTTGAAGGAGTTTATTATCATATTTCACACGGAGAGATTGTGAATCCTCAGGACCTGGTTGATGAGGTGCCTGATAATCTACTGGATGATGATGAGTATAATGCTCGTCATGCAGAAGATGAAGAGGATGGATCTGAAAATGATGAGAATGATGAAAATGATAGTGATGGTGAAGAAAGTGTTGATAGTGAAAATGATGGAGATGATGATAGTGGAAATGAAGGTGGTGATGATGCTGAATCTGATTCAGAGGAGGCAGAGATTATTGAGATAGCTGACCCAATGGAATTGGAGACAGAAAATGTTGAAGTCATGGAACAAGTTGTGATAGAAGAACCTGTTGAGGTTACTTGTGTTGAAAAGGAGGTGGCAATTGAAGTTCCTAAGGCTATTACTGTTCAGTATGTTAGAAGACAAAGATCGAAACCAGTGATAGAGCCTGTGTTAATAGAGGAACCGAAGGTTATTGAGGAAAATATTGATGAGCCTGAACAGATAGATGTTGTTCAAATTGCTCAGGAAGTAATTGCCGAGGTTGAGACTATTTCACAGATAGTTGATGAAGCTGATGCTGGCATTACTGATCATATCCCTGTTGATATACCCACCACATCATCTCCTGTTGCTGAAAACATTGAACAAGTTTTGGAGTCTTCGCCAAAAATTGTTTCAAGTGTTGATGAGACTGAGAATAAGAAGAAGATTGTTGAGTTAGAAGAGATGGTGAAAAAGCTTGTAGCTGCGAATGAACAGTTGAAGGCTTCGAATGATAGAAAGAAGAAAAGACTTGAAGAATTTTGGGCTATTCACAATCAGAACCTTGTAACTTTCAAAGCTTTGGATGCGGATCATGTTAATTTAAAGATTGAACATGACAAGTTGAAAGATGAGTATGAAAAGTTGAAGGAGGAGCATGAAAATCTGAAGTATGATTACAAGGATTTGAAGGCTGAATGTAATACGTTGGATGCTGAAAAAGAAATGTTGGAGAAATGGTTGGAAGAAACTCGTTCGAAGAAATCCGGGTCCACATCTGATAAAGATTTTTCAGACGAAGTAATGGAAGTCACTGATCCTTCTCAAGAAGCAAAGGTATACTATACTCGAGCACGTGGTACAACTAATGTGGGTATAAGGGTTGAAACTCCAATTGTTATTCCCGATGAAGCTGCTGCTGAAACTGTCATTTATGACAAGGCTGAGGGAAAAAGGAAGTTAGATGCTGTGCCGGAAATTACTGAAGATGCATCTGTTTCAAAGAAGGCAAAACTGGATGAAACAGTACAGATTGAGCCGATTCAATCTGTCGCTGTAGCTGAAACTGAGGTGGTAGAACTGGCAAAAGTTGATGAAACTGTGAAAGAGGCTGAAATTGATAAATCAGTTCAGATTGAGCCGATTCAATCTGAATCGGTTATAGTTAAAGAATTGCCTGAAACTGTTGAGGTTGTAGAGGATGCGCCTGAAACTGTACCAGAAAACGCAAGTCAGTTTGAGCCGGTTCAAACTGACAATGCACCTATGATTGAGGCATTAGATGATCTTGATGATATTGATTTTACTGAATCTGAACCAGAAGCTGAGCCAGAAACTAATCCTGATCATGAGATTCCTGAAGATTTAGCTGAAAGATTTGCTTATCTTGAGAAGATGAAGTATAATCCAGTGTTTTTGAATGGGCTGACTGTGAGTCAAATCAACGAAGAATATGAAAAGTGTTTGATAGCTCAAGACAAAGCTGCTGCTGATGAAAAGGAGTTTATTATTGAAATGGGTGAGTGGACACCATTGCAAGAGAGTTTGAACATTGAAGACTTACCTCCAACTGAACTGTATCACCAAAATCCTGAAGAGATGTCAAGTAGGAATATGAGAGATTGGTTGAGCTCAAGGAATTATCCTTATAAGACTTTGAAAAGATTGAAACAAGAGTCATTGAAGAAAATTGTTGTTAGTTTCATGAAGACGGAGAAAATGTACAATCGTATGTTTTATTTGGACTACAACAATCCTCAATACTACGAGCTGACCAAAAGATACAAAGTTCTCAGACCAAAGGAGATACCAGTGATGGCGCTACCAGAAGATGCTCACAAGAAGAGACATGAGTTGATGGACATGTTTCCCAGTGAAATTAAGTCATACAACATTCCTATGGATGTACGTGAATCATGGCACAAATCAGCCACAGCAGGTGATGTTGTAAGGTCACTGCTGAGCAAGGGTCAGTCAATTGCTGAACTTCTTGATTCAATGATCATACCGGAAAAGTCCAAGAAGGTAAAGATTATAGCGTGGAAATATGACGAAGTGTTCGATGCATTCATGATTAAAAGAGTTAATGGTCTATGTGATGTATACCATTATTACTCTAGCATTTTCAAGTTAGAAGTTCAAGACTTGAAAGAACTGCACAAGCTTAGGCTGATAAATCACACGCATGCTGAGCGTGGTGATAAATGTGCAATGCTGCTGGATGCCGGGATAGCCAGATCACCGAAATATCTAGACTTCAGAGGTCAACAAGAAGACAGTGCTTATGTGCAGGCAAAGAAACAGAGAAAGAAAAAGAAGTTGGTGGTCAGTGAGGACATGTATTTAGAGGAATTTTCTGATGAGTATTTTGACAAAGTAACCAATCCGGGATTGAAAGTGATTGATGGATCTCAAGCGACGAAGCCAATTCTTAGAGTTTTCTACAATCAAGAAACGTTTGAGTTGAAGCTTGTTCGAAACTTGGATGACTGGGATAAAGACATGATCACTTTATTCAGTACCTTTGAGCTGAAATTACTTCATCCATCATACATTGATTTTTTGAGAAGTTATAGAATGGAGAAATGCAAAGACAAATTGGCTGAAGCTGATCGAAAACTGTTTGTGGTGATGATAGAGGTAATAGCAGCTGCATCAGAGAAGATACGAGTAAGGAAGGCATTACTCAACTCTAATCTTGTGAGAGTTGACATTCCGGAGATAGAATTTATGAGGATTACTGCGAAGGGTACTTTGGAGGTGCAAGTCAAAGGGAAGGAGATGCCTTATGAATTTTACGCTAACATTGATTTTGCAGGTTTAAATCTTGATTGTCACACCCTCAATTTTCCACAAACGGGGTATCCGTTAGGCGTGTGACAAAACCAGGATCCAAGTCATTAGTTACACCAAACGACACTATATGAATTTAAAACATACGTATCTCATTGAATGAGAAAATTTTATTACAAACAACTGTTTAAAAGTTTGCGGAAGCGAAATGACAAGTGAATGTCAAAACCCTTTTAGTAAAGTAAATGCATTAAAAGTATTTAATACAAAACATTAAGTAACAATGTAAATCTTGCAAACATGTAGACCCAATGATGCATGCATGCCCTACTTGCGCTCGTGCTCCTTAATTTCCTGAGAAAACATACTAAAACGGTCAACACATAATGTTGGTGAGTTCAATGAGTTTAAGTAACAAGAGTATATAAAATACTGAAACCGTTTAACTGATAAACATCATTACTATTGCAGGTTAGCTAGACCACCTCGTTTACTACATGAGCACGTCGAGATTAAACTGAACGATACGATAAGGTTGCCTTGTTACCACCACGACGGGTGACCAAAAGTTAAAGGACAATTTGCACCACCTGGAAACCAATCCAGCATGATGGGGTCTGCCGAACCCGTAGTACTACTCAAATTTCCCCGTTATACCCACTGTATATTAATAATCTCGACAAAAAGGAAAGGACTTTAGGGTTGGGTGGAATCATGCTCAGTAAAATAAACAGTTAGACAATAGAACTTTGTTTTATCAAAACCGTTGCCCGAAGGCCCTGCCCGAAGGCGCAAACCTCAGCCCAAGGCTGTTTAAAATCCTGCCCGAAGGCCCTACCCGAAGGTATAAAACTGCAGTCCGCCCGAAGGCGCTGAAAAATGGTTGCCCGGAGGCGTTGTAAAATATTTGTATGTTTTCTCCCCGAAAAAGGTTTAAAAGCGGGCAAAGAACTCACCTTAGACAGCTAGCTAGTACATGTATGCACATCATTGTTGAACAGTTCACATAAGCACGCAACACACAAGTATCCAGTCGCCAACAAATTTCCTATCGGTACACATAACACATAATCCATAATATTAGCACGGTGTTATTATACACGTGTGGTTGAGCTCTTTTTAGAAGTTAAAATGTACCAATTGATTAATAGTATTACTTGATTGCATCTACGTTTCTGTTCAAGTGTTTATAACTTTTTGGTAATCATAATTCATACATTGTATCGGTTTTGTGAGGTTTTATTATATTCCACATACGTATGAATTTATACATGTGTATACATGTAAAATAAAATAACAATAATTATAATAATGATAATAATAATAATAACAATAAAATGTGGGTGATAATATATGTAATTGTGTCTACATAAATATTTCGCTATGTACCTATTTATGCTCATATAGAGGGCACTTACGTTTCGGTTTACTAATAAAATTAATAATGATAAACTTATACCGCATAGTACTTGTTTTCTATTTGCATGATTCTGGTTCACATCGTATTATTTTATGACCAACTAGTCACTACTATTTTCCAATTACATGTTTTTCTCGTATGAATTATTGTTAGTCATATGAATACCGATTAGAGCTCAACACACGATCTTCTATAAATATATATTCGTAATTTACAATTTTATACCTTTTGTGTTCGATTCATGTATTAGAGCCTACTCGTAAATAACCCGCACTCGATGACCCAAACTTGGTTCTATCATTCATCATCCTCATAACTACACCACCACGACACCATAACAACCACCAATCAACACCACATTATAATACCACCATCACCATCGCAAAGCTGCTGTTAGCAACACCGATCATCACCACAACAACACCCATCAGCCGCCTCGATCACAACCATCAACAACCAACTCTAACAGCCACCATTACTACATACACCACCGTTGCTGTCACTATCATCAGCCACAACACCACCGTGAACCACCATAGCCACCATCATTACTGCCGCTGCTGACCACTACCATCACAGTTGCTGTTATATGCCACAAACCGTCACCATCATGTACTATTGCCTTTGCTCATCACCATCACCATGCTATAACCACCGCACCACTAATTCGCCGGAAAAATCACGGGCTGAAACAACCCAAACTCGTCGCCACTGATGTTAAACCTTCATTACCCCGCTGTTGCTGCACCATAACCAGTCACCAATAGTCCACCGCCACTTTCGCAACAGTATACAACCATCACGAACAGCCTTCACAGCAACCCATCACCACACAACCATGCTATACCAACCTCGTCATCATCACTGCTCCGACACAACAGCCCTATTATTGCTGTTATAGTGTAGTACACCGCCACAGAAGCAACCCACATAGATTAAGATGAAGGAGACGGTCGTATAGCACCTGCACTTGCCGGGAAAAAAAACGAAGAAAGGGGTCAAAAACCTAGCAGCCGCAATCTTCAACAGGCTGTATCTTTTTCATCGCTACGAGTTAGAAGACGCATTTACTATCATTGGAACCGTCTCGTCGAGACGAACATTTTGATATATAATACACCTCGTGGGGATGTCGGAGCTGGCCGGAATCTGGCCGGAAAGGGTGACGGCTGAAATTTTGAGTGAGAACATTTAGGTTTTGAATAAATGAGAAAGATGGAGAATAAGATGTATTTATATGTAGGGTTTTCTAAGTGGGTTCTTTTTAACTAGTTATCGTGTGTTCGTCATCGTATCACGTACCATTGGTCGTCCCGAATCGTCGTCAAGACTAGCATTTCTTTCACGGGTTTTCCAAATTATTTCCAAATAATATTTTCTTAGTTTATGCTTTTAATTAGTTGAACATATTTGATCATATACACGTTTCTTCCGTGTTTCGCATTGAAACACGTTCGTTACAAAATCAATTACATTGACTTATTATAAATTTATAAAACATATCAAGTATTAATATATCGGTTGAGCACTCGCTGTAATGTATTGGGCCTTTAATGGGCCTTGTTTATCGTGTTGGGCTTTTATTGGGCCTCAAGGCCCATTCACTTGAAAATCATGATTGATATAATATAATTTAACAGAGTTGTGTTAACGGAGTTATCCTGAAAATGTCGGGTGTCACATCATCCCCTTGTTGAAAGAATTTTCGTCTCGAAAATTGGATATAGTTGGTAAAAAGGTCTGACAGTAAAGGAAAGAGAAAGAAAAAGAAAAGAAAAAAAAAATTTCAAGTTGTCACATCATCCCCTTGTTGAAAGAATTTTCGTCCCGAAAATTAAATCGTACCTTTGGTGTTAGACGTTGTCTTTAATAGCTAAGAATGATTATATTTGTGTTTCATTAGGTAGCCACTTCATTAGGTTTAAATCATCTAGAGTAATCATTTGCAGGATTTCAACTGGTCTAATGTATCACGGGTTTGAAGAGATTCAAAAGTTTCTTTAGGGTCCA
The DNA here is from genome assembly GCA_030867185.1 of Tagetes erecta. Taxonomy (NCBI): domain Eukaryota; kingdom Viridiplantae; phylum Streptophyta; class Magnoliopsida; order Asterales; family Asteraceae; genus Tagetes; species Tagetes erecta. Next base: position 16,987,431 of record CM061497.1, on the reverse strand, counting down.
CTCTAAAGATTTATAAACAACGATTCGTATGCAGAATGTTTTAGAAATTTTAGATCACGGAGCTTTGAGTTGTTATTCAGATTTTCAAAAACTGAGACTTATCTAAAGAGTCTATATTAAAGAAGCGTTGTTATTCGAGTTGTTTAGAGATCAGTAAAAAGACTCAACCGTGTGTAGGTACTAGACTTTATTAAAGAAGCGTTTTCAAAACGCGGTCAACAAGGATGTCATAGACATTCTAAAAACAGATGAAGAATGAATTTTGATACTACTTATATGTTCGGAAATACATGTTTTAAGAAAGAATGATTAAGAAATTTATAAGTATTGCTATCTTCGGTAACTGTGAGATTTTGTTGTGATCGAGAAAACAAGTGATTGTACGACATAGAATAATATGTTTTTAAAGTTACATGCTAAAGTGGTGCTAGATAGACGAGTCGACGTCGCATAAGTTGTTCCTAACCCATATAATGGGTTTTCTCGTTGATGATATTTGGTTGTTACAGTCACAAGTAGACCGGGGGGTATATGATACTCCAAGCGTTTTCTCATCGAGAACGTTTTCAGAAATCTTGATTTTTAATTCCAATAGAAGATTAGTTTTAATCATGTAAGCCCTTTAGGGTAATCTAACGGTACTCATCTTAAGATATAGGTTTTAGTTTGCAAATGGATTTGGAAAGAGTTCAAAATTATTCTATGCTAGTAAGGATTTTGATACAAATTCATTGGGTGATAACGTTTGAATTTTCCCATTAGAGTGTTTATAGGATGATGAGAGACAATAGTCCGGTTGAGGTTTAGAGTTCTAAGTTTACTAATGAGAGATAAGGACGTCATGTTAATTTATTACTTTGGTCGTGTAGCTTCACTAGTTTTCTTAAACATGTAATTTCTTCCATTAGGATTTTCATGGTTTAGAACGATTAGCTGACAATTGCTTACATTGTGTCCTAAATAGTTTTGATCAAGAACGTTAATTACATACAAGGTAGAATCTCTTGAATAGTATGGAGCCTCGAAAGAAGACATTGTACAATTGGAGTGTCAAATGACAACAAGAGTAACACTTATTATATTTCCTAGCAGATACAAATGTGCATTGGGATGAAGGAATTAAGAGGTTGTTATTCTGAACAATAATGGATGAGTCTCACGCAAAACGCTAGTTGGTATTACTTGTTTATTGTAGATTGTTCTATTTATCATGTGAATCTTTAGCATCATGGAATGTATTTAATATTCACACACACATATATATATATATATATTATGGGGGATAATTCATTAGCATTGGTGTCAAGGTATAGTGGTGTAATCTTATTAAGTTTGTTAAAATAGATCCTTAATCATGTAGTCGGGTCATTGTATATGGACTTAAATAGTAGGGTGTGTACGGTAATTTTGGATTTAAGGTATTTTGTACGTATCCAAGTTTGTATTGTTTGTCATCCTTAGTTGTATTGTAAGTGTTTACCATCCATAGATGGGATTTTATGAGTGTCAATCGGGGATCATCTTGATGTTAGTGCGTTATTTAGAGATAGATTTTCTTTCCAGATAGATCTTTGTTAAGATGGATTTGTGTTGAGTTATTCTTCACTTTTGTACTTCTCCACATAAAAGGTTTTGCCAGGATCATCGTGTACCTATAAATTCACCATTACGTTGCGCACCCATAATCGTCAATTTACCTTACACGAGCATCCTAGTTTGTACCCCATGTGCTTTAATCTTAAGACTTATCATGATTTTATTTTTATGTGCTTATATATAAAGATAATTTATCATATTCTGAATATAGTATGTATAAGACATGTACGGTATACTTATAACTAAGTAGAAAGAAATCATGCTATAGGTTTATGCTTAGTGTAATGCACCTATAGGAAACAGATATCAGGCATACTGTAAGTTTAAGATAAGTGTAAGACTACTGATATAAGCACTATGTTAACCTATAGTGATCATGAACTATGATAACATCAAGAAAGTTGGTAGCATCTTTCCACATGTAGTGGATCACATAATAAGCAGTACGTTTCAACAGATAATAGTCTCATACCAAGTAATATGTTACAATAGAAAATGTGTCACATAATAATTGACATGTACTACATAGTGGGTCACCCGACTATCAAGTCACAACCTCACTATACTTAGGCTTTGGGATAACAATCTAGCCCTATTGATCGTGTACAAAAGTGGGTTCATGAAGCTTCGGACTACATCGTCTTAATGCCATAATAGTGCAACTTTCAAGTTGTAATAAAAAAATGTTTTAGATAAAGATAGCGGTAAAACATTTTAACAAAGCACTTCACTTTTGATACAAACCAAACTAAGGGTTTTAAAAGGAAAATACAGTTAGTTGAAGTATTTAACAATCCTGTGCTCGAAAGACTAGAACGTGGGCAAAACAATGCATACCTTGTTCAAGCTTTCTTTAACAAAGCAAGTAAAGAAATAAAAATTGCCCTAAAGTTCACATAATGCAAGTTGATTACTTCCTGTAGTGTTATTGTAAGTGTGTGAATGTGTGAATTTCACGTATATGGGTCTCAAATAAGTTGAAACAAGTGTAACTAATGTAGTGTTCAGTTATAGTCTAGATGCAATGCAATGCAACCTAGTTCGCTATAACTAATGTCTCTGATACCAATCTGTCACACCCTCAATTTTCCACAAACGGGGTATCCGTTAGGCGTGTGACAAAACCAGGATCCAAGTCATTAGTTACACCAAACGACACTATATGAATTTAAAACATACGTATCTCATTGAATGAGAAAATTTTATTACAAACAACTGTTTAAAAGTTTGCGGAAGCGAAATGACAAGTGAATGTCAAAACCCTTTTAGTAAAGTAAATGCATTAAAAGTATTTAATACAAAACATTAAGTAACAATGTAAATCTTGCAAACATGTAGACCCAATGATGCATGCATGCCCTACTTGCGCTCGTGCTCCTTAATTTCCTGAGAAAACATACTAAAACGGTCAACACATAATGTTGGTGAGTTCAATGAGTTTAAGTAACAAGAGTATATAAAATACTGAAACCGTTTAACTGATAAACATCATTACTATTGCAGGTTAGCTAGACCACCTCGTTTACTACATGAGCACGTCGAGATTAAACTGAACGATACGATAAGGTTGCCTTGTTACCACCACGACGGGTGACCAAAAGTTAAAGGACAATTTGCACCACCTGGAAACCAATCCAGCATGATGGGGTCTGCCGAACCCGTAGTACTACTCAAATTTCCCCGTTATACCCACTGTATATTAATAATCTCGACAAAAAGGAAAGGACTTTAGGGTTGGGTGGAATCATGCTCAGTAAAATAAACAGTTAGACAATAGAACTTTGTTTTATCAAAACCGTTGCCCGAAGGCCCTGCCCGAAGGCGCAAACCTCAGCCCAAGGCTGTTTAAAATCCTGCCCGAAGGCCCTACCCGAAGGTATAAAACTGCAGTCCGCCCGAAGGCGCTGAAAAATGGTTGCCCGGAGGCGTTGTAAAATATTTGTATGTTTTCTCCCCGAAAAAGGTTTAAAAGCGGGCAAAGAACTCACCTTAGACAGCTAGCTAGTACATGTATGCACATCATTGTTGAACAGTTCACATAAGCACGCAACACACAAGTATCCAGTCGCCAACAAATTTCCTATCGGTACACATAACACATAATCCATAATATTAGCACGGTGTTATTATACACGTGTGGTTGAGCTCTTTTTAGAAGTTAAAATGTACCAATTGATTAATAGTATTACTTGATTGCATCTACGTTTCTGTTCAAGTGTTTATAACTTTTTGGTAATCATAATTCATACATTGTATCGGTTTTGTGAGGTTTTATTATATTCCACATACGTATGAATTTATACATGTGTATACATGTAAAATAAAATAACAATAATTATAATAATGATAATAATAATAATAACAATAAAATGTGGGTGATAATATATGTAATTGTGTCTACATAAATATTTCGCTATGTACCTATTTATGCTCATATAGAGGGCACTTACGTTTCGGTTTACTAATAAAATTAATAATGATAAACTTATACCGCATAGTACTTGTTTTCTATTTGCATGATTCTGGTTCACATCGTATTATTTTATGACCAACTAGTCACTACTATTTTCCAATTACATGTTTTTCTCGTATGAATTATTGTTAGTCATATGAATACCGATTAGAGCTCAACACACGATCTTCTATAAATATATATTCGTAATTTACAATTTTATACCTTTTGTGTTCGATTCATGTATTAGAGCCTACTCGTAAATAACCCGCACTCGATGACCCAAACTTGGTTCTATCATTCATCATCCTCATAACTACACCACCACGACACCATAACAACCACCAATCAACACCACATTATAATACCACCATCACCATCACAAAGCTGCTGTTAGCAACACCGATCATCACCACAACAACACCCATCAGCCGCCTCGATCACAACCATCAACAACCAACTCTAACAGCCACCATTACTACATACACCACCGTTGCTGTCACTATCATCAGCCACAACACCACCGTGAACCACCATAGCCACCATCATTACTGCCGCTGCTGACCACTACCATCACAGTTGCTGTTATATGCCACAAACCGTCACCATCATGTACTATTGCCTTTGCTCATCACCATCACCATGCTATAACCACCGCACCACTAATTCGCCGGAAAAATCACGGGCTGAAACAACCCAAACTCGTCGCCACTGATGTTAAACCTTCATTACCCCGCTGTTGCTGCACCATAACCAGTCACCAATAGTCCACCGCCACTTTCGCAACAGTATACAACCATCACGAACAGCCTTCACAGCAACCCATCACCACACAACCATGCTATACCAACCTCGTCATCATCACTGCTCCGACACAACAGCCCTATTATTGCTGTTATAGTGTAGTACACCGCCACAGAAGCAACCCACATAGATTAAGATGAAGGAGACGGTCGTATAGCACCTGCACTTGCCGGGAAAAAAAACGAAGAAAGGGGTCAAAAACCTAGCAGCCGCAATCTTCAACAGGCTGTATCTTTTTCATCGCTACGAGTTAGAAGACGCATTTACTATCATTGGAACCGTCTCGTCGAGACGAACATTTTGATATATAATACACCTCGTGGGGATGTCGGAGCTGGCCGGAATCTGGCCGGAAAGGGTGACAGCTGAAATTTTGAGTGAGAACATTTAGGTTTTGAATAAATGAGAAAGATGGAGAATAAGATGTATTTATATGTAGGGTTTTCTAAGTGGGTTCTTTTTAACTAGTTATCGTGTGTTCGTCATCGTATCACGTACCATTGGTCGTCCCGAATCGTCGTCAAGACTAGCATTTCTTTCACGGGTTTTCCAAATCATTTCCAAATAATATTTTCTTAGTTTATGCTTTTAATTAGTTGAACATATTTGATCATATACACGTTTCTTCCGTGTTTCGCATTGAAACACGTTCGTTACAAAATCAATTACATTGACTTATTATAAATTTATAAAACATATCAAGTATTAATATATCGGTTGAGCACTCGCTGTAATGTATTGGGCCTTTAATGGGCCTTGTTTATCGTGTTGGGCTTTTATTGGGCCTCAAGGCCCATTCACTTGAAAATCATGATTGATATAATATAATTTAACAGAGTTGTGTTAACGGAGTTATCTGAAAATGTCGGGTGTCACATTGATTCTCTGAGACGTATGAATGCCTGCCCAATCCTTACTAACGAGTCCAAACCGAGACAAGCAAAGATAGCAGAAAAGTTCAATCTCTTGTTAGCTATCTTCAACTATCTGTAAAGTCTGAAAAAGATCTGCGAGCAAAGTGATCTTCAAAGTGATATGTGGGACAACAGTGTTTGTTCAACTTTGAAGAACAATCAATCCAACAGATCAAAATAAGCCAGAATACAGATGATTATGAAGAAAACAATTGGAAATTGAATGACAATAGGATCAACTTCAGTAAACATCATCATTTTCTCAATGTGCGAACAAAAGCAATTTCTTCGATTTGCTATGAACAGTGAAATTTGATTTTGATGATTTAACTCTGAATTTGATTGAAATCAAACGTACATGTTGCATGCATACATTTTTGAAAGATCGTTCAATATCAATTTCTTCAAAAACAGACTTGAATCACTTAAACAACTTAAGAACAGTTCGTCTTCACCAACACACCAGTCGATACTTCAATTCCATAATTTGAGCAATTTTTCACGTTGAATTTAATTCAATTGTTGAAAGGATATATCTCATTAACAATTAGAACAGATTGAATCGGTTCGAAGATTCAATGAGTCGTTGAATTAACAGATTCAAGCAAAATCAAACGAAGTTTGACCTACTCAACCAACAACTCTGATACCAATTGTGGATTCAGGTCACAACGAGCATGTTGATCTGTTAATCTATTCAAACAAACATGATTGCAATCTACAAACACACAATGATTCAACAGAGAAATTACTGATAAATGCAAACTTGTATTAATCACCAACTGTGTGTACAAAAGGTGTAAAGAGAAGTCTAGTTCCAAAGTCTACTAATACAAGAATAAGAACACCTATTTATACTACATAGAAGAAATACAAGTCTAATAAAAACAAAATAACAGAAAGTTAAATTGATGTGCGGATGACAGTTCTGTCCGCACATCTCTAACATAAAACTGTCCGCGCATCTTTTTATCTTGTCCGCACATCTTGTCTTTTTCTTCAAAAACTTTAAGTATGATGATTTATAATATTTATCAACATATATGAAAAGTTCTGATGTTTTCGAAAGTTGATTTTTTGATCAAATTGGTTTTTGGTGTGATTATATAGGCAAATGTTGTGGTTTTATTTGAAAATTTTTTATGTTTCGAAAGTTGATTTTTTGATCAATTTTGTTTTTGGTGTGATTATATAGGTAAATTTTGTGGTTTTATGTGATATTTTTTATTTTTTCAAAAGTTGATTTTTTTATTAAAGTTTGGTTTGGTGTGATTAAATATATGTAAAATGTTGTGGTATTATGTGAAAATTTGTTGGTATTTTAAAAGTTGATTTTTTGATCAAATTTGTTTTTGGTGTGAATAAATAGGTAAATGTTGTGGTTTTATGTAAATTTTTTTATTTTTTAAAAAGTTGATTTTTTTATCAAATTTGTTTTTGTTGTGATTATATAGGTAAATTTGGTGGATTTAGGTAAAAAAATTTATTTTTTAAAAAGTTGATTTATAATCAAATTTGTTTTTGTTTTGATTATATTAGTAATTGTTGTGGTTTTATATGAAAAGTTCTGATGTTTTTGAAAGTTAATTTTTTGATCAAATTGGTTTTTGGTGTGATTTAAATAGGCAAATGTTGTGGTTTTATATGAAAATTTTTTATGTTTCGAAAGTTTATTTTTTGATCAAATTTGTTTTTGTTGTGATTATATAGGTAAATGTTGTGGTTTTATGTGAACATTTTTTATGTTTCGAAAGTTGATTTTTTTGATAAAATTTGTTTTTGGTGTGATTATATAGGTAATGTTGTGATTTTATGTGAAATTTTTTTATTTTTTGATCAAATCTGTTTTTGGTGTGATTATATTGGTAAATGTTGTGATTTTATGGGAAAATTTTTTATTTTTTTAAATGTTGATTTTTGATCAATATGTTTTTGGTGTGATTATATAGGTAAATGTTGTGGTTTTATGTGAAATATTTGATTTTTTCAAAAGTTGATTTTTTGATGAAAGTTTGGTTTGGTGTGATTAAATATATATAAAATGTTGTGGTTTATGTGAAAATTTGTTGGTTTTTTGAAAGTTGATTTTTTGATCAAATTTGTTTTTGCTGTGATTATTATATAGTTAAATGTTGTGGTTTTAAGTTAACATTTTTTAATTTTTAAAAACTTGATTTTTTGATAAAATTTGTGTTTGGTGTGATTATATAGGTAAATGTTGTGGTTTTATATGAAAACTTCTGATTTTTCGAAAATTGATTTTTTGATTAAATTGGATTTTGGTATGATCATATAGGTAAATGTTGTGGTTTTATATGAAAGTTTTTGATTTTTTTAGAAAGTTGATTGTTTGATCAAATTTGTTTTTGGTGTTATTATATAGGCAAATGTTGTGGTTTTATATGAAAATTTTTGATGTTTCGAAAGTTGAATTTTTGATCAAATTTGTTTTTGGTGTGATTATATAGGTAAATGTTATGGTTTTCTGTGATTTTGATTTTTTCAAAAGTTGATTTTTTGATGAAAGTTTGGTTTGGTGTGATTATATAGGTAAATGTTGTGGTTTTATGTTAAAATTATTTATTTTTTTAAAAGTTGATTTTTTGATCAAACTGATTTTTGGTGTGATTATATAGGTAAATGTTGTGGCTTTATATGAAAACTTCTGATGTTTTTGAAAGTTGATTTTTTAATCAAATTGGTTTTTGACGAGATTATATTGATAAATTTTGTGGTTTTATATGAAAATTTTTTATGTTTCGAAAGTTGATTTTTTGATCCAATTTGTTTTTGAGTGATTATATAGGTAAATGTAGTGATTTTATGTGAAACTTTTTGATTTTTTAAATGTGGATTTTTGATCAAATTTGTGTTTGGTGTGATTATATAGGTAAATGTTGTGGTTTTACGTAAAAATTTTTACTTTTTAAAATGTTGAATTTTTGATCAAATTTGTGTTTGGTGTGATTATATAGGTAAATATTGTGGTTTTATGTAAAAAAAAATTATTTTTAAAAAAGTTGATTTTTTGATCAAATTTGTTTTTGGTGTGATTATATAGGTAAATGTTGTGGTTTTATATGTAAACTTCTGATGTTTTCGAAAGTTAATTATTTGATCAAATTGGTTTTTGGTATGATTATATAATTGAACTAGGTTAGTGACCCGTGGAATGAAAAACATATATTTTTTATATTAAAAATGATATTTAATTGATGTTGTATACGGATATGTTGATTGGGGGCATTAAGAGGAAAAATATCATGACCATAACTGTCTTGTACCGTCATCGATGTATGGAATGATTACTTTAAATGCATAAATGAAAGCAACAAATATGAAGTAAAGATAAAACTACATATCTTCAAATATGTTTCATCATACATGATACCTAAATATACACATGAGGTGCATCATTAAAGTACATATTCAAATGTTAATAGTCCATAAACTTTCTCTTGTGTGCAGATGAGATGTTGGTTAATTGAAAGCGGAAGAGAATAACCTCTTTCATATGTATGACCTATAAAATATAGAAAATTAATCAAATGGTTATTAAATACACCACTCAAGAAACAATTATGACAATATTGAAAAATGAAATAAAAAAACTCATATATAATCATAAAGCATATTTATCTGCATGTTAATAAGCGATGGGAGAGGAGCTTCTTTTGGCATGCCATGAGGTTCATCTATAAGCTTGACATGTATAATTTACCAAGCAAATAAGTGAAGTGTCAAAAACCATCTACTAAAACACAACGTGCATGATAAGATTAACACCTTTAATCACTTTTATTAGATGTGACAAAATGCATTAAAAATACTGCTAAAACAGCCCAAAAAATGCATTAAACAAAGCTTGTTACATCATATATTCGCAAAATCAAGCTAAAAACACTTTAGGAATCACAATCACAATGGTTTTACGTATTAAAAAACATACTAACACGTTGAAGAGTAAATCAAATTCATATGATCAATTGCAAATTAAACACAATTTCATAATCTCGAACATGAATAATTTGACTAACCTCAAGCACCCATCCAATGTAAATAACATTGTTCACATACTTGCTCAAATCCAAAATTAGCTCTTCTTGGCTATACATATATATATTGTGAAAATTTGTTAACATTTAATAATTATCTAAAAACTTATAGTATAAGAAAAAAATGTGATCTTATACCATAAGTCCTACTCCACTAACCACAAATATTAACCACAAATATTCAGGGGTCTTCAAGTTTCCCTACTTTTTTCAAGTCAATTTCTTGAAAGAAAAAAACATTGAAATTCCATTACTGATAAAACAACACATTTTAAATAACTGATTTGTGTCACACCCCAACCGATGGCCGAAACATCGGGACAGACGTAAGTGGATAGATTGTTCGTAGCTCATGGTACTAAAATGATTAAATATTATTAAATTCAATATTCAATTAATCAATACATGAATCAAATAAACAACTAGTCAAACATAATAACTAAGTATTTATTAAACTAGGTCCATGAATCCTATGTTTGAGGCATCTTGAGATAACCACCGTACGCTGTAACACCTGAAATCATGTGAAAATAGTATTTGTCAGCTAACGAATTAGCTGGTGAGTAAACACATGTTTGCATACATACGTATATATATATACGTATATATATATATATATAATGATTAAAATGATTGAAATGAATAAAATGATTCAATTCCATGTTATGTTAAAACCTATCATGCAAAAAGTGTATCACATTAGATAAATCGAGTGCACAATCAAACCTAGATGACTGGAGCCACTTAATCACACAGATTAAGCTGTAATGGGCAAAAGCATATGTCGGTTACAATCACCACGCGTGTATGTAAATGGGGTGGGCTTGTCAGGTCAAATAGTACTATTATTGATAACCGTTGGTTTGAATAAATTAATGATTGTGCTAGTACTTCTCGAGACTACTAACTACAAGAATCCATAAATGAAATTTATAAACGTAACTTATTTAAAAGTAAGTTTTATTTTGTATTAATTTATATATTTATAGGAATTCATCTTTATATCACTAACTCATAAGTTATTTTATAAATATCTTTATAATAATTTACAAGTTAGTTTTATAAATTAAATGTTCAATAATAATTGTACAGCAGTAAAAAAAAGCTAAAGGACTCGAACACGGGACCTCATGGGAGTTTATTTTATAACTACTAAACCACCCGGCCACATGCGAGTTTGTTGACTCTATCTGAAACGAAATTGGTTTTAACTTCATGTTCTTAAACCCATTTCAACATATAAACCCTAGATATGAATTCGTACCAATTGATCCCCAAATCCAAACTGTAAATGAAATTAAATATAGCTACGATGTTCAGAACATGATAACGATCAAAAAGACGTGTTAAAGTACCTGAATTGATTAATGATGGAAGAAAGAATAACGAACAGTGATTCGGATCAAATTGAAACTGAAATTGATGATGATAATCAAATTAAATGAGCAGATTCACTTAACGATAGACTAGAAACAAAAGCCCTATGAATTTGGAACTTGAAACAGACCTAGAGTATGTCGTCGATTAGGAGCAGGGATGACGATGAACAGAGAATTAAATCGACTGTTGTGTGTGTTTAGAAGTGAAATTGTAGTTGTAGAAAGGTGTTGCGAAGTTAATTTAATGATTTGGTTGTTAAATAGCCGACTGAGATAAGTTTAAAGGATTGAATCGAAGTCAAGTGGGTTTTGGATAAAGATAAGTTCAATTCGAACGATTTGATAGGATAATGGTTATTTAAACGTGTTCTTATTCTTCCAATTGATAAATGGTGTGTTCCAGATTACTTTGATTTGAGATTCAGAGGTTAATTTAGTTGATTTGTAGTTAACATTGGCCGAGATAATGGGTTTGGAGTTGGTTTGATGATAAAGACGTAAATCTCGATTAAATTGGTCAGCTAAGGTTCGAAACTTGCGGGTGTAGTGATAAGGATGGTTTAATCGGGTTAAAATACGTGTTTTGTTGATGATTTGGCTTCGCCGGACTGTCCACCGGATTCGCCGGAGGTGGCAGCCGGGAAACGGGAGTGGGGGGTTGAGTTTAAAAATGTTACAGCTTCACCCCCCGTACTTTGTGTTGGTGTTTAGTTTTAGTTTAAAGGTTTAATTTGTGTTTTATTAATTACACATATAACCCCTTAACTTTAACTAACTAACTAACAATTTAGATTTTTATAAAAACTTTTATTGTTAGCTTGAATAAAAATCATTTTATCATATATTTAGTAACTAAATGATTAATAAACGTAAACTTTTATTTCATAATAAACAGATGATTACGATGTTATTCAATGTCTCGGGTTTACACGGAAAACGAATCGGACCGGATGTCACAGTCTCCCCTCCTTTATGAAATTTCGTCCCGAAATTTTATTTAGAGTTAATGTGTTGTAGGTATAATTGGTAACACCGTAGGTGTATCCGGATCGTGACTTGTGACAAAATCCAGATTTACATTTTGACTTAAGATTTAATGGAGTAAGCCATTAAGGCTTACTTCTTAAATTTACTTAAATTCATTACTATTCGTGTATCTAACATGGTTCAAGTTATGAAAGATTCAAGTGATTTAATTGAATAGAGGTTAAAATACTAAGTGATTGTTACTTCTGATCGGAATGGAATTGGATTTAGGGTGATTATTGATATCTATAGATTTCGACTCGGGAATAAAAGTAATTTAGATTCTCGGTCATCCTTTTTTCAAATGTCTACTGTTGTATCTTGCCTAATCGCCAAGTGTAACACGGAATATCCCTCGTCGTCAATGTTCTCTCCAATCAAGTCCACTCTTCGTAAGTTTAGCATCTAAAAGAACCCATGGCTTTAAATTTTGAAAACATTAAGAGCACATAAAATCAATAATAAAGTGCTCAAGAGTTCAAAAAATCAAAACTTTTTCAAACACAACAAACATTGCCATCTGGATTATACTTTACATCTTTTGTTGCAAATCCATATTAAGTGAATAAGCTCTTGCATCCCGTCCCTAATATAAGTTTGTAGTTAAGTTAACACAAATCATTTTAAGAAAATTGCAATTGGAAACTGCAAGTTAATGAAATAAGCAGCATGTTCAAGTAGAGTATCAGTTCAAGTGATAGATTAAATGATTGAAAAATTCATTAGATTGATTCAGGAGTGAACAAATACCAATTATTCTGAAACTCATCAAAGCGTTCAAACAAATCAGACATTGAACTTAATTAAAAACGTAAACACAAACCCAATCTTTTTCAATAAGGCATTGAAAAATCCGTACACATAAACATGAGATTTGTGTCAATCAACAAAGTTAAATGGAATCCATGGGCAACAAACAACATCGAGATTGATGTGTTTCCGATCCAAAGTATTAGATAAGCCAAAATTAAGAGTTGCAATATAAGTCATATTTGAAAGAATGTGTATATGGATCAGATTAAAATAAAGACAACAAAACCCGATTGAACCGATTGACATGAAATCGGAAAGACGAATGACGATGATGAGATGATGATGATGGGTTTCTTATTACCTGTAACAGTATGAAACCTTATAAGGAAGATGAGCCTTAGAATGAAGAGGATCATTTTCCTTTGGATCCTCGTAAGAGTGGAAGCGGCAGAAACCTAGCAAGAGAGGAGAGAAGTAAGAGAGTTTTAGGGTTTTGATTGTGTGAAATGAAAATAGTTACGGTTTATTAGAGTATTTATTAGATCCGAAAGTAATTTGCTAAATACTCAGTGGATAGTCCGCGAGATTTCTGAGAGTTAAGGAGAAGCTGCAACCTAGGATTTTCTTATGTGGCATAGCTTAGAATCTGACAGGTGGCAGTAATTTAACAACTTATTATTATAGGTAGATATTGTGGTTTATATGAAAATTTTTTATGTTTAGAAAGTTGATTGTTTGATCAAATTTGTTTTTGGTGTCATTATATAGGTAAATGTTATGATTTATGTGAAAATATTTGATTTTTTAAACCTTGATTTTTTGATCAAATTTGTTTTTGGTATGATTATAAAGGTAAATATTTTTGTTTTATGCAAAATTTTTGATTTTTTTGAAAGTTGATTTTTTTATTAAAGTTTGATTTGGTGTGATTAAATATATGTAAAATGTTGTGGTTTTATGTGAAAATTGGCTGGTTTTTTGAAAGTTGATTTTTTGATCAAATTTGTTTTTGGTGTGATTATATAGGTAAATGTTTTGCTTTTATGTAAATTTTTTATTTTTTAAAAAGTTAATATTTTTAGCAAATTTGTTTTTGGTGTGATTATATAGGTACATGTTGTTGTTTTATGTAAAATTTATTTTTTTAAAAAGTTGATTTTTTAATCAAATTTGTGTTTGGTGGATTATATAGGTAAATGTTGTGGCTTTATGTTAAAATTTTTTATTTTTTAAAAAGTTGATTTTTTGATCAAATTTGTTGTTGGTGTGATTATATAGGTAAATGTTATGGTTTTATATGAAAACTTCTGATTTTTCGAAAGTTGATTTTTTGATCAAATTGGTTTTTGGAATGATTATATAGGTAAATGTTGTGGCTTTATATGAAAACTTCTGATGTTTTTGAAAGTTGATTTTTTGATCAAATTGGTTTTTGATGTGATTTTATAGATAAATGTTATGGTTTTATATGAAAATTTTTGATGTATCGAATGTTGATTTTTTTATCAAATTTGTTTTTGTGGGATTTTAATAAGTAAATGTAATGATTTTATGTGAAAAATTTTGATTTTTTAAATGTTGATTTTTGATCAAATTTGTGTTTGTGTGATTATATAGGTAAATGTTGTGGTTTTACGTAAAAAATTTTTATATTTTAGAAAGTTGAATTTTTGATCAAATTTGTGTTTGGTGTGACTATATAGGTAAATGTTGTGGTTTTAGGTAAAAATATTTTATTTTTTAAAAAGTTGATTTTTTGATCAAATTTGTTTTTGGTGTGATTATATAGGTAAATATTGTGGTTTTATATGAAAACTTCTGATGTTTTCGAAAGTTGATTATTTGATCAAATAGGTTTTTGGTATTATTATATAAGTAAATGTTGTGGTTTTATATGAAAATTTTTATGTTTCGAAAGTTGATTGTTTAATCAAATTTGCTTTTGGTGTCATTATATAGGTAAATGTTGTGATTTTATGTGAATATTTTTGATTTTTTAAACGTTAATTTTTTGATCAAATTTGTTTTTAGTGTGATTATACAGGTAAATGTTTTTGTTTTATGTAAAATTTTTGATTTTTTCAAAAGTTGAATTTTTGATTAATGTTTGATTTGTTGTGATTAATATATGTAAAAGGTTGTGGTTTTATGTGAAAATTTGTTGGTTTTTGAAAGTTGATTTTTTGATCAAATTTGTTTTTGGTGTGATTATATAGGTGAATGTTGTGGTTTTATGTAAAACATTTTTATTTTTTTAAAAGTTATTTTTTTTAGCAAATTAGTTTTTTGTGTGATCATATAGGTAAATGTTATTGTTTATGTAAAACTTTATTTTTTAGAGTTGATTTTTTGATCAAATTTGTTTTTGGTGTGATTATATAGGTAACTGTTGTGGTTTTATATGAAAACTTCTGATTTTTCGTTAGTAGACTTTTTGATCAATTTGGTTTTTGGTATGATTATATGGGTAAATCTTGTGTTTTTTTTTTGAAAATTTTTATGTTTCGAAAGTTGATTGTTTGATCAAATTTGTTTTTGGTGTGATTATATATATATATGTAAAATGTTGTGGTTTTATGTGAAAATTTGTTAATTCTTTGAAAGTTGATTTTTTGATCAAGTTTGTTTTTGGTGTGATTATATAGGTAAATGCTGTTGTTTTATGTGAAAATTTTTTATTATTTTAAAAGTTGATTTTTGATAAAAAAATTTTTGGTGTGATTATATAGATAAATGTTGTGGTTTTATATGAAAATTATTGTCGTTTTCGATAGTTGATTTTGTTTATCAAATTTGTTTTTGATGATTATATAGGTAATGTTGTGGTTTATGTGAAATTTTTTTTATTTTTTCAAAAGTAGATTTTTTGATCAAATTTGTTGTTGGTGTAATTATATAGGTAAATGTTATGGTTTTATATGAAAACTTCTGATTTTTCGAAAGTTGTTTTTTTGATCAAATTGGTTTTTGGAATGATTATATAGGTAAATGTTGTGGCTTTATATGAAAACTTCTGATGTTTTTGAAAGTTGATTTTTTGATCAAATTGGTTTTTGATGTGATTTTATAGATAAATGTTGTGGTTTTATATGAAAATTTTTGATGTATCGAATGTTGATTTTTTTATCAAATTTGTTTTTGTGTGATTTTAATAAGTAAATGTAATGATTTTATGTGAAAAATTTTGATTTTTTAAATGTTGATTTTTGATCAAATTTGTGTTTGTGTGATTATGTAGGTAAATGTTGTGGTTTTACGTAAAAAAATTTTATATTTTAGAAAGTTGAATTTTTGATCAAATTTGTGTTTGGTGTGACTATATAGGTAAATGTTGTGGTTTTAGGTAAAAATATTTTATTTTTTAAAAAGTTGATTTTTTGATCAAATTTGTTTTTGGTGTGATTATACAGGTAAATATTGTGGTTTTATATGAAAACTTCTGATGTTTTCGAAAGTTGATTATTTGATCAAATAGGTTTTTGGTATTATTATATAAATAAATGTTGTGGTTTTATATGAAAATTTTTATGTTTCGAAAGTTGATTGTTTAATCAAATTTGCTTTTGGTGTCATTATATAGGTAAATGTTGTGATTTTATGTGAATATTTTTGATTTTTTAAACGTTAATTTTTTGATCAAATTTGTTTTTAGTGTGATTATACAGGTAAATGTTTTTGTTTTATGTAAAATTTTTGATTTTTCAAAAGTTGAATTTTTGATTAACGTTTGATTTGTTGTGATTAATATATGTAAAATGTTGTGGTTTTATGTGAAAATTTGTTGGTTTTTTGAAAGTTGATTTTTTGATCAAATTTGTTTTTGGTGTGATTATATAGGTGAATGTTGTGGTTTTATGTAAAACATTTTTATTTTTTTAAAAGTTATTTTTTTTAGCAAATTTGTTTTTTGTGTGATCATATAGGTAAATGTTGTTGTTTTATGTAAAACTTTATTTTTTAGAGTTGATTTTTTGATCAAATTTGGTTTTGGTGTGATTATATAGGTAACTGTTGTGGTTTTATATGAAAACTTCTGATTTTTCGTTAGTTGACTTTTTGATCAATTTGGTTTTTGGTATGATTATATGGGTAAATCTTGTGTTTTTTTTTTGAAAATTTTTATGTTTCGAAAGTTGATTGTTTGATCAAATTTGTTTTTGGTGTGATTATATATATGTAAAATGTTGTGGTTTTATGTGAAAATTTGTTAATTCTTTGAAAGTTGATTTTTTGATCAAGTTTGTTTTTGGTGTGATTATATAGGTAAATGTTGTTGTTTTATGTGAAAATTTTTTATTATTTTAAAAGTTGATTTTTGATAAAAATTTTTTTGGTGTGATTATATAGATAAATGTTGTGGTTTTATATGAAAATTATTGTCGTTTTCGATAGTTGATTTTGTTTATCAAATTTGTTTTTGATGATTATATAGGTAATGTTGTGGTTTATGTGAAATTTTTTTTATTTTTTCAAAAGTAGATTTTTTGATCAAATTTGTTGTTGGTGTGATTATATAGGTAAATGTTATGGTTTTATATGAAAACTTCTGATTTTTCGAAAGTTGATTTTTTGATCAAATTGGTTTTTGGAATGATTATATAGGTAAATGTTGTGGCTTTATATGAAAACTTCTGATGTTTTTGAAAGTTGATTTTTTGATCAAATTGGTTTTTGATGTGATTTTATAGATAAATGTTGTGGTTTTATATGAAATTTTTTGATGTATCGAATGTTGATTTTTTTATCAAATTTGTTTTTGTGTGATTTTAATAAGTAAATGTAATGATTTTATGTGAAAAATTTTGATTTTTTAAATGTTGATTTTTGATCAAATTTGTGTTTGTGTGATAATGTAGGTAAATGTTGTGGTTTTACGTAAAAAAATTTTATATTTTAGAAAGTTGAATTTTTGATCAAATTTGTGTTTGGTGTGACTATATAGGTAAATGTTGTGGTTTTAGGTAAAAATATTTTATTTTTTAAAAAGTTGATTTTTTGATCAAATTTGTTTTTGGTGTGATTATATAGGTAAATATTGTGGTTTTATATGAAAACTTCTGATGTTTTCGAAAGTTGATTATTTGATCAAATAGGTTTTTGGTATTATTATATAAGTAAATGTTGTGGTTTTATATGAAAATTTTTATGTTTCGAAAGTTGATTGTTTGATCAAATTTGCTTTTGGTGTCATTATATAGGTAAATGTTGTGATTTTATGTGAATATTTTTGATTTTTTAAACGTTAAATTTTTGATCAAATTTGTTTTTAGTGTGATTATAGAGGTAAATGTTTTTGTTTTATGTAAAATTTTTGATTTTTTCAAAAGTTGAATTTTTGATTAATGTTTGATTTGTTGTGATTAATATATGTAAAATGTTGTGGTTTTATGTGAAAATTTGTTGGTTTTTTGAAAGTTGATTTTTTGATTAAATTTGTTTTTGGTGTGATTATATAGGTGAATGTTGTGGTTTTATGTAAAACATTTTTATTTTTTTAAAAGTTATTTTTTTTAGCAAATTTGTTTTTTGTGTGATCATATAGGTAAATGTTGTTGTTTTATGTAAAACTTTATTTTTTAGAGTTGATTTTTTGATCAAATTTGGTTTTGGTGTGATTATATAGGTAACTGTTGTGGTTTTATATGAAAATTTCTGATATTTCGTTAGTTGACTTTTTGATCAATTTGGTTTTTGGTATGATTATATGGGTAAATCTTGTGTTTTTTTTTTTGAAAAATTTTATGTTTCGAAAGTTGATTGTTTGATCAAATTTGTTTTTTGTGTGATTATATATATGTAAAATGTTGTGGTTTTATGTGAAAATTTGTTAATTCTTTGAAAGTTGATTTTTTGATCAAGTTTGTTTTTGGTGTGATTATATAGGTAAATGTTGTTGTTTTATGTGAAAATTTTTTATTATTTTAAAAGTTGATTTTTTGATAAAAATTTTTTTGGTGTGATTATATAGATAAATGTTGTGGTTTTTTTATGAAAATTATTGTCGTTTTCGATAGTTGATTTTGTTTATCAAATTTGTTTTTGATGATTATATAGGTAATGTTGTGGTTTATGTGAAATTTTTTTTATTTTTTCAAAAGTAGATTTTTTGATCAAATTTGTTTTTGGTGTAAAAGTAGGTAAATGTGTGTGATTTTGTATGAAAATTTTTGATTTTCTTAAATGTTGATTTTTTGATCAATTTTGTTTTTGGTGTGATTATATAGGTAAATGTTGTGGTTTTATGTGAAACATTTTGTTGTTTTCAAATGTTGATTTTTTGATGAAAGTTTGGTTTGGTGTGATTAAATATATGTAAAATGTTGTGGTTTTATGTGAAAATTTGTTAATTGTTTGAAAGTTCATTTTTTGATCAATTTTTTTTTGGTGTCATTATATAGGTAAATGTTGTTGTTAGGGCTCGTTTCCATAAAGATTTACTTTGTCTTAGTTTGTACAAATTGTTTTGTTCAGGGTTAACTTTGTTATTTCCTTAAAGTGTATTCTGGTATAAATGGAAAGTTGTAGGTGCTAGGTTACACGGTGAACAAGTACTATTGTAAGCAACTTTTCTCTGCACCATTGTACTACAACTTTATATCATTAATACAAAGAGAAATATCAGTATACTTTCTGTGTTGATTTGATTGTTGTTTTACTTTGATCCGTGATACATAATCGTGTTAGTAGCAGTTACAATCCAATTGAACATGTCATTTGGTATCAGAGCTGTTGATTTTTGTGTGTTCTTCGCTATCCATCAAGCAAAACACTCAAAAACTGTTCTAATCATGATTTTCACGGTCTGTTGTTGATATTTGATTCGATTCATCACCCTAATCGTTTCTAATTCACAACATAGGTGTTGATTTCACTCAGAAAAGATCAGATCTAACGAATTAAGTAATTGAAGTAAAAATACTGTTCGATCTTAAATTCAACAAAATTCATAATCTAAGGATGTTGTTTGAGATTGATTGATACATAGGGTTGTTAATCGAGTGATTATATAGCTTGTGTGTGATTTCTGGACAGATTCAACAAGCTTTTAAGAATTATTGAAAAATGGACGATGATGTTCATGAGTATGATGAAGATGTTCTTGTCGTGTGGCTGATTTTTGATGACTTAGACGTTTCAGGACTTAGTTTTTGGACAAAAAAATTAAGGTTACTATTTAGACGTGTAAAGGATTATAGTTGTAGTAGGGTTAATTCTGAAATCTCTTAAAAAATTAAAGTGAGTACTGTTGAGCCGTGTGAACCTATTCAGCCGTGTTACTGTTTAGTCAGGTCAGCTTTCTTCAAGCCGTGTCAAGGATTTTTCAGTGTTGCCGTGTGAACTATTCTGCCGTGTCATCTTTTGTTTTGTTGGTTGTTCTACTATACAGCCGTGTCAAGATTTTCAGCCGGGTGAATTTTCAACTGTTCAGCCGTGTCAAAATCTTCAGTCGGGTGAAGTTACTATTCAGCCGGGTCAAGATTTTATCTAAATCACTGTTCTGTCGTATCAACTGTTCATCCATGTGACTGTTTAGCCATGTGACTGTTCAGCCATGTGACTGTTTAGCCGTGTCATCATCAAACATCATTATCTGAATCACTGTTCTATCGTATCCACTTTTCAATCTCTCAAGTTAATTTTTAGGTTTAATTTTTAAATCATTTATCTTTTTCAAAATTAACACAAATACAAAAAATATTTTCTTTTAACAAATTTAAAATGGCTCCTAGTGATGATTCAGATAATTGTGTCCCAAGGTTAGTTAACCGTGCAGATTTCCAGAATTGGACGATCAGATTTAAACATCATTTATGTGTTATAGATACTGATTTATGGAAGTCAATAGTTAAGGTCCACATATTCCTGTTCAGACTGCTCCTGATAGTGCAAGCACATATACCAAAGACTCTGCTGAACCTTATCAAGAAGATAATCTACAAGGTGAAGACTTATGAAAAGTGAAGAATGATAGTAAGGCTTATTCCTAGGGCTGGCAATTGGGTCACCTGTTTATACACGATAAGACCTGTTAAGCAAAAAAGTACAACATGTAATTTTCTTATTTTTTAATATAATTGAAATTAGAATCTTAGGGTTTAACACATTTTCTTCTTCGTGCATAAAATAGATAACTATCACGCTCAAACAATCAAAGTCATTTGTTAAACGGGTCATTTTCGTGTTTTATACTTGTGTTGTCGCGTCGTCAAAAACCTGTTAAACACGATAAGACACGATTTGCCAGCCCTACTTATTCCTTAATGTGTGAAGGGCTACCACTACAAGTGTTGTCAAGGATGGATGCTTATTAGACTGGCTATAATTTGTTCAAGGCACTGAAATCATTGTGTGAAGGAGGAGAACAGATAAGAAGTCTTAGAAAACAGAATTTGAAGAGACAATTGAAACAGTTTGAGCATATCTCTGGAGAGACTGTGCACCAGATGATGAATATATTCGTGCATCTAACTACTGAGACGACAAATGTTGGGGTGAAAATAGATCTTCAAGATTTAAATGACAGATTGTTATGTGCTCTTCCATCTTCATGGAAACAAACAGTTACCCTTCTGAAACATACTGAGAAATTTCCAATGGATTTAGATCTTCTGATTGCAAAAATAGAAGAGGTGGAAATAGAAGAAAGTTCAAGAAACACAGATCGATCTGGTTCTCATGCTCAGTATAAATTTGTTGTGAATCCTTCAAATACTATTGATAATACATTTCTTACTCAAGATATTATGAATCAAGAAGATGAGGATGATATGTTTGTCCGTGCAAGTTTTTATACAAATTCTTCTTTTCATACAAACTCACCAATTTACATGCAGCCTCAATCTCCACCAAAAGTTCAACCTCAACCAATGAAATCTCAATCTGAATCTCAATGTTCAAATTCCACAATTCCATGCAAAGTAAAAGATGTAGTGAACATTCTGTTGCAAGATGATGAAACAAAGAATGCTTTTACAGCATTCATGGCAAGTTTTGAAGCTTATCAAGGCCGTCATCTAACTCAAATGGATGTTGTACTTCAAGACCTTCATCAAATGGATCCTGATGATGTAGAAGAAATTGATCTAAATTGGCAGATGGTTATGATTGCATACAGAACAAAAAAACATGCTTATTATGTCAATCGTAATTTCAGACCAAATGCTAATAGAACGGTTGGTTTTGACAAGACAAAGGCAAGATGTTTCAATTGCAATGGTTATGGTCATTTTTCTAGAGAATGCAAAGCTCCTAGGAATAAGAATTATAATGGTCAGACAAGTTCAAGCAATCCGAATCAGTCTCAAGGTTCAAGTCAACAGTCTTCAAGCTATCAGAATCGGAATCAACATTTTCAGCAAAAAAACGTATCAAAGTCTGCCTATGCCAATTGAAGGATGATGGTAAAAACCAGAAGATCAGAACCAAGAGTTCGTAGTCAGTATTAAAGGTGGTTATGACTGGAGTGCATATGCTGAACAATTCACTGTTGATCTTATTGGTAACTTGGCTTTGGTATGTGAAGTTGAAGAGGAAGACTGGTCTGAGGAAGGTGACTTGAAATTTT
Source organism: Tagetes erecta (assembly GCA_030867185.1). NCBI lineage: Eukaryota > Viridiplantae > Streptophyta > Magnoliopsida > Asterales > Asteraceae > Tagetes > Tagetes erecta. The sequence continues at coordinate 16,964,887 of CM061497.1, read as the reverse complement.
TTAAGGCAAAACTTGAAGAATCAGAAGCTGAAATTGCGCTCATGGCTACATCTGAAGAATCTTTCTCATCTGCTGAATCTGAACAACCAAAGGTTAGTTCTGAATTACCCCCGAATTATGTTCCAAAGCATGCATTGATCAGGTGGAACATTATCGAAATCATTCATTTAGAATAGGTGACAAAATAAGTAAAAATTAAAAACTTCATGAACAACTTCAAATTGATCACAAAATTTCAGATGATAAGATAATTTCACTCCAAAGTTCATGGAACAAAACACTTAAAGAACTTGAAATTGTCACAAAACAACTTGAAGAAATGACCAAAGCACTTGAATAAGAAAAAATTGCTCATGCAGCAACTCAGGTTGATTTAACAAAAATGAAAAGTTCAAAAGCCATCTTAGCTAAACTAGTAAGTGATAGAAAATATAATAAAGCTGGATTGGGTTTTACTCATGAACCAATGCCTACATCAATAACAAACGGTTAGGGCTCATTCCTTAGAAAGATTTAATTTGTTCTTGTATGTACATAGTTTGTTTGTTTAGGGTTCATTTTGTATTTTCCCATTAAAGTGTATTGATGTATAAAAGCATGTTGCTGGTGTGTGTGTAGGCAGACGAATGAGAGAGAATTAGAGACGTATCACAAAGAGTGTGTGTGATTGTATTCTCTCCTGCATAATTGTACTACAACTATTTCATCATCAATAAAGTATGATTACTGTGTTGATTGATTGTTGTTTTACATAGATCATAGTGATTTGTAGCAGCAATCAATCCAATTGAACCTATCAATTAGTATCAGAGCTGTTGGTACTGTGTGTTCTTCGCTATTCATCAAGCAAAACACATCAATACTGCTCAAATCATGATCTGTTGCTGTATTTGGATTCGATTCATCATCATAATCATCGCTAATTCACTACAATAGTGCAAATTCCCATCGGATTCCATCAGATCTGAGGAATTAAGAAGAAAAAGTAAAATTCTGTTCGATCAATTTTTCATCAGAATTCACCTTCAAACGATGTTGTTTGAGATTGATTGATTAGTTGGATTGATAATCGGTATAATACACTGCTTGTGTGTGATTTTTGGACTAATTGAACAAGTTTTTTAAGAAATCAATGAAATTTGGATGATGATGTTCATGAACAGGATGAAGATGTACTAGACGTGTGACTATTTTTGACTTAGACAAATTTCTGGACATAGTTGTGGACAAAACTAGGTTCCTGTGTAGTCGTGCGAAGATAATTTGTCTAGACGGGTGAAAATTTCAAAGGAGAAACTGTGTACTGTTGAGCCGTGTGATCTACTGTGTAGTCGGGTCAACAACTATTCAGTTGTTTCAAGTTATTTTGCCTTATACTGTTCAGCTGTGTCAGTTACTGTTCAACCGTCTCAAAATTTAGCCAGGTGATAAAACAACTGTTCAGCCTTGTCAAAGCTTTTAGTCGGGTGGTTATTTGATATTGTTCAGTCGGGTGATACACTATTCAGCCGTGTCAAGATTAGCCGGGTCAAATCTTTGTCACTATTCTGCCGTGTGAAGTACTATTCAGTCGTGTGAAGATTTTACCTGTTTGAAATTTACACTATTCAGTCGTGTGACATCAAAAAGCTACTGTTCAGTCGTGTGAAGATTACACTGTTCAGCCGTGTGATTATTTAGTCGTTTCAAACATTATTATCTGAATTTGTTACTGTTTAATCGCATCAAATCTCATTTCATTTCTTAAAACTTAGTTTTTATTTCAAAATTTAATTGTTTTTCAAAAATCAACAAAAAATACAAAAATATTTTCTTTTAAATTTAAAATGGCACATATTAACGATCAGATAATCGTGTACCAAGGTTAGTTAACCGTGCAGATATCAAGAATTGGACAATCAGGTTGAAACACCACTTGTGCTCGATTGATAATGATTTGTGGAAGTCTATTGATACAGGTCCTCATATTCCTACTCAGACTGCTCCTGATAGTGCAAACACTTACACAAAAGATTCGACAGAACCTTATCCTGAAGATAATCTACAAGGTGAAGACTTACGAAAAGTGAAGAAAGATAGTAAGGCTTACTCCTTAATGTGTAAAGGGCTACCACTTCAAGTGTTTTCAAGACTGGATGCTTATCAAACTGGTCACACATTATTCAAAGCACTGAATTCAATCTGTGAAGGAGGAGAACAGATCAGAAGTCTCAAGAAGCAGAAATTAAAGAGACAATTGGAACTGTTTGAACATATCTCTGGAGAAACTGTCCATCAAATGATGAATAGATTTGTTCATCTAACACCTGAGATGACAAATGTTGGTGTTAAAACAAATCTTCAAGACCTGAATGTTAGATTATTGTGTGCTCTTCTATCATCATGGAAACAAACAGTGACACTTCTGAAGCATACTGAAAAGTTTCCTTTGGACTTGGATCTTCTTATTGCAATGATAGAATAAGTTGAAATTGATGAAAGTTCCAGGAATATTGATAGATCTGGTTCTCATGCACAATATAAGTTTGTGGTGAATCCTTCCAATACAGTTGAGAATGCTTTTCTTGCTCAAGATGATATCAAATTTGAAGATGAGGGTGATTTATTCGTTGGTGCAAGTTTCTATACTGATTCTTCATATAAAGAAAGTTCACAAATCTACATGCAACCTCAATCTCCACCAAAAGCTCAACCTAAACCAATGAAATCTGAATTTGAAAATCAAAGTTCAAGTTCAACTGTTCAAGGCAAAGTGAAAGATGTGATGAATATCCTGTTACAGGATGATGAAACAAAGAATGCATTTACTGCATTTATGGCTAGCTTTCAAGATTATCAGGGTAGTCATTTAACTCAATTGGATGTTGTTCTTCAAGATCTATTTGAAATGGATCCTGATGATGTTGAAGAAATGGATCTAAACTGGCAAATGGTTATGGTTGCGTATCGAACACAGAAACATGCATATGTTAACCGTAATTACAAGCCAAATGCAAACAAGACAGTTGGTTTGACAAAACAAAGGCCAGATGCTTCAATTGTAACTGCTATGGTCACTTTTCAAGGGAATGTAAAGCTCCTAAGAATTAGAACTATAATGATCAAGCGAGTTCCAGTGTTCAGAATCAGAATCAAGGCCAAGGTCAGAATGTGCAACAGTCTTCAAGATATCAGAACAGAAATCAACGTTTTATTCAGAAGCCATATCAAAGTGTTCCAATACAACTGAAAGAAGAAGGTAAACAATCTGAAGATCAAAACAAAGCGCTGGTGGTCAGTGTCAAAGATGGATATGACTGGAGTGCTTATGCGGAACAGTTTACTGCTGATCTAACTTCAAGTTTGGCACTTGTCTGTGAAATTGAACCTATCAATTGTGAAATTGAGGAAGAAGACTGGTCTAAAGAAGGGGATTTTCAAGTTGTTAATGATGACAGTCAAGATTCAGAAGAGTATGATTGGAGCGCAACGGCAGATTCAACTGAAGAATCAGAATCAGAGATCGCTCTTATGGCTACATCAGAAGAGTCTTTCTCATCTGCTGAGTCAAATCAACCAAAGGTTAGTACTAAGTTCCCCCTAACTATGTACCTATTCTAGATGATGTGAAAGGCAGGTTATGTTCTGAAGAGTGTATCAAAAAGGTGGAACATTATCGAAATCATTCATTTAAAATTGGTGATAAATTAATTAAACATGAAAAACTTCATGAACAACTTAAAATTGATCACAAATTTCTGATGATAAGATATTGTCACTCAAAGATTCATGGAATAAAACACTTAAAGAGCTGGAACTTGTAACCAAACAACTTGAAGAAATGAAAAAGAACTTTGAACAAGAAAAAGTTGCACATATTGTAACACAAGTTGAAATGTCAAAAGTGAAAAGTTGTAAAACAATGGTTCAACAACTGGTAAGTGAAAGTGGAAACAAAAACAAAACAGGATTGAGTTTCACTCATGAACCAATGCCTAAATCAATCACAAACACTTTACCAGAGAACATTAATGAATTCGATCATTCACCTGAAAATGAACGAAGATTCAAAGAAATTCAAAGAAGTAAATCTGAATCTGAATGTTCTGAAGTGTTGATTGAAAGTTTGAAAGAAGATGATAGTGTGATTGTTGAAGTTGATGATGAAGCAAGAGACAAATTTGATCCTATTCTGGTGCAAGTTGTTGAATATCCAGTACTGAATCCGGAACCAGTATAGACGATGAAGGATGATGCAGAATTCTGAGGATACAATGATCCAGAATATGTGAAATGGAAACAAGAAAACAGAAGGATCTTGTTGCTGCCAAGCTTTGTCAGAATGAAACTGTGAAGAAGAATGATGCTTCAACATCAAAGGTGCAGAAACGGAAAAAGTTAAACAATCAATCTGAATCGAACCAATCAAAAGGTAAAAATGTCATAACATCAAATGACAATTCCAAAGCCAACAAAGTTCAATCTGTAAAATCTGTGACCAAGAAGGTGTCAAAGATAAAACCAATCAAGTTTGTGTCAGCTGGAACTTTTGATATGAATGCATCTCAGGGTAACCAAACAAATTCTAAGATCAAATCTAACTCTGGTCTGAAATCAGGTTCACGTCCTAAGACTTCCGCGGTTAATGATAAAAGATTTGAATCTAAGAAGGGAACTAAGAAAGATGTTTCACAATAAAAAACTGATCCAAGAGCTAATCCACAATTTGGTAACATCAAACCAAACGCACAAATACAATCTCCACAAAAGAACCAAGTTAAATTTAATCCAAATAAATTTGTCAATGAATCTCAACTTGGTTTAACTTCAAAAGTTAACAATCGGCTCTACAAAATCAGTAAGAAACACTATGAGATTTGTGATCGTTATAATCATGCTACTGCGGAGTGTTTCTTCAACAGGTACTGCAATTTCTGCAATAAAAGAAACCACTCTTCAAAAGAATGTTATTATAACAAATTTTGTGACATTTGTGAAAGGCGAAACCATGACACAGCAGATTGTTTCTTTCGAAAAACCTCATCAAGAGAAATGACTAGTTTTCCAAATTTTCAAAGAAATTAATCTTTTGGTTTTCAAAAATCATATCAAATTCATTCTCCTGTTTCGAGACCTTTCAAAGGACTCAATTCTGGATTTGATGAAACGTCATCAAGAAATTTTCACGTTAACAGATTTACACCGAGAGCTTTGATGGATGGTAATCAAAGAAATGAAAACAACCTTGATCCTAAGATAGAGGAAAGGTTTTGAGCTTTAAGAAGAAAGCAAATGAATCAAACCGGTGGTAGAAATATTTCCATATCAATCTCTCAAATGAATCAAACTTCAATAACTTACATTATCAGCAAGTTACTGTTACAAATAGATTCGAAAAACCCAAGACCAAGTGGGCCTGGGTTGACAAAACTAACTAAGTAATTGTTGAAATGCAGGTGCGCCCTAGAAGACTTGTCAACTCTTGGTTTGTTGATAGTGGGTGCAGCCAGCATATGACAGGCAATCATGCCTTGCTTCAGGATTTTAAGCAAAAGAATGGTACTCATGTTGCATTTGGAGGAGATGCTGGTGGAAAAATCAATGTTGAAGGAACTGTGTCCAATGGGATCATTAGCTTTGATAAAGTCAACTATTGTGCCCTGTTGAACTTTAATTTGCAAAGTGTTTCCCAAATCTGTGACAAATCATATTCAACATTATTTGATGATTCTTTCTGTTGCATACTTAAACCAGGTTTCAAGATTGCTAATAAGTGGGTTGTGGTTAAATCTCCAAGAGACAGAGACGTATACAAGCTTGATATGTCTCAGATTGATTCTGAAACCAAAACAACGTGTCTCATTGCACATGCTTCAAATGAAGAGAGTCAGCTATGGCATAGATGGCTGGGCCATTCAAACATTAGAAACATGAACAAGCTGGTGTCAGGAAATCATGCTGTGGGAATACCATCAAAGAAATTCTCTACAACTGATCTCTGTTCAGCATGTTTGAAAGGAAAACATCACTGAATGTCTTTTAAGTCCAAGCTAGAAAACTCCATTTCAAAACCTTTGCAAATGCTGCATATGGATCTTTTTGGACCAACAAATGTTCAAAGCATTGGAAAGAAATCTTATTGTTTAGTCATCATTGATGATTTTACTAGATTTTCTTGGGTTTATTTCTTGCATGCAAAATCTGAAACTGCTGAGTTATTAACAGAATTTATTATCAAAGTTGAAAACCAATGGGATGCAAAAGTAAAAATTTTAAGAAGTGATAATGGAACCGAGTTTAAAAATATTAATTTGGATTCGTTTTGTGCAGAAAAGGGGATTGCGCGACAATTTAGTGCTCCACGAACTCCTCAGCAGAATGGAGTTGCGGAACGGAAAAATCGGACACTAATTGAAGCAGCAAGATCCATGCTAGTAGATGCTAAACTTCCTATCATATTCTGGTTCGAAGCAATTGCTACAACCTGCTTTGTATAAAACATGACTCTATTGGTTTAGGAAAAACATAAAACTCCTTACGAGTTATTGTTTGGAAGGAAACCATATTTCTTATTTGAAAGCATTTGGTTGCCCTGTTTCGATTCTAAATCAAAGTGACCATTGTCACACCCTCAAAATCCACTAACGGAGTTTTACCGTTAAGTGTGTGACAAACCAGGATCTCAGTCATTAGTTACACCAAACGACACTATATGAAATTAAAACATACGTGTCTCATTAAATGAGAAAATTTAATACAGAGTTAACATTTAAAAGTTTGCGGAAGCGAAATCGAAATATAATGTCAAAAATATTAAATAGAGACCAAATGCGCAAAACACGCGCCCAAGACAAGAAACACAGTTCAAATAGTTGTTAAACTCAAAACATGGTTTTTAATGCAAGAAAATATTTAAAAGAAAAGCCGTGACTCCATGCCATGTCCTAAGTGCGTTGTACCTCAGTGACATGTAGAAGTGAAAGGCTAACAAGTGTCAACACGACGGTTGGTGAGTTCACATAATAAGCACATCATTAAGTAAGTTCATTTGCAAGCAGAAATATAAATACAACATGTCGGTGTAGGTAGCTAGTCTACAGTACATGTCCTTAGAGTCAAGTGTATCTGACCGAAGCTGACGTATGTGCACATTACGTGTAGTTTGCCTGTCGAACATCCCAGCAGGATGCACATGTAAGTATGTTAGGCCATTTTAACACCCGTTCGACAAGTCCATCTGACGTGTTAGCGCAACTAGCCAGGGTGGGGTTTGTCAAACCCAGTAGTACTACTAAAAATTCCCCAGCTATTTTCCCAAATACTAAAGGTCAACTAGGTATCCATGAGGACTTTCATGAACAGTAAAAGTAACTCTAACCAAACATGTGACATACCAAATTTTTAAATCTGTAAAAGTAATTGTTCGTATTCACAGACAACAAATTAGTTTTAAAATCACACAATGTAATACAGCAACCTAAATAATAGTAGGTCTGTTAATGTGTGTTCATGTAGGGTCATAGAACCCTATGCATCTAAATAGTCATACAGTTTGTGCGAGATTGGAAAAGTTTGACTTTTTGACCAAGTTGACCAAAGTTGAGTTTTGTTGATCCGAGTTGACCCACGACCCGTTGGTGATTTAATAAGTGTAAGTATGTTTCATTTAGAGTATTTGTTCACATAAGGTTCACAAATCACATCACATAACACGTATTCAACGAATTCAATTTCTATTTCCATTAAAGTTTACTTTATTGGAAAGTAGGATTTTTAAAACATTTTTTCACAATTCAACATCCTAAAGATTTCCACACTTCACTATGCACATCAACTACTACATACTAGTCATACCATGATGCTCAACACAATAGCACACGCCGACACTTACAGTTTCCAATTTAAGACAAAGTAGCATGTGTGATCATTTCAAGGCACATATCATTGTCCACATGTCTTTGTGTTTCAAATAACATAGCAACACTTGCTTCATAGCATCCTAGTTAACTAGAACACACAATCTAGATTCTCAACTATCAAGTTCATACAAACGGGTTATTAACCAAACAACACTTTTAAATACCATTTCCAAGTCAGGAGCTAGTTTATCATTCACAAGGGGCCTACACACTCCCATGTGCAATTCATTTATGTTTGTATGCCCAAAAGTACTAATCATGCACCCTAGTGTATGTTCATGACAAAAAGTTTCCACAATTAGCAAGTCATCCCAAACCAAGTCGGATTTCCACGTTCAAATAATCAAAATTCGTCTAATGCATCATACAAACATACTAGTATCAACACAACAATCATTAGATGTCCACAACATGCATTTTCACATGAACCCTAATGAAAAAGTTACTATTTTTAGTAACATGGCAAAACGAGCATGAGATTTCACAACCAACAAATCAACCTTCATTCAATTCATCATATAAACATATATTTCATCATGATCATGCATACAAGTTCATGTTCTATTGACTTCATATCAACCCTAATTTTCATAAAAACACTAACATGGATTCAATTAACTATTTGATCACTAAAACATCAAATAAACCTAAAACCAATATCCAATTCCACAACAAAATCACCAATTGACAAATTTGGATGAACTAGGGTTTCTTTTTCGCAACATATATAGTGATTTTAGGATTAAAAATTACTTGTATTTTGTTTACAACTCCAATTAGCTAGCAACAACACCACCAAAGATCCAACACAACCGAACATCATCACTGGACGAACCAAGCAGCCGAAATCTTCAACTGATCATAACCTTTTTATCGCTACGAGTTAGAAGACGTATTTACTATCATTGGAACCGTCTCGTCGAGACGAAGATTTTGATATATAATAGGCCTCGTGACGACGTCGGAGCTGGCCGGAATCTGGCCGGAAAGGATGACAGCTGTAGGAGGGATTTTTCAAGTGGTGTGTTTTAAACTTTTATCACGTATACAATATCGCGTCTCGTACCATTCTCCGTTCCGAATCACCGACCCCGTCTAGAGTAACATTTTGTTTACAGTATTCCAAATCGTTTCTAGCTATTATTTTCTTAATAATTAGTGTCACTGCTACCTCATATCTGATTAAATACACATTTCCTCACGTCTTGCAGTTAAAGAAGTTTGTTTGTAGTGTGATTAACTTCTTTGACTTGTTATGAGTTTATAAGGCATAATCACGAATGTTATATGAGATTAATGTACGTCATAACGTATTGGGCCTTTAATGTGCTTTGTTTATCGAGTTGGGCATTATTGGGCCTTTGAGCCCATTTACTAGAATCATAGTATTTGAATTTTTTTTAAATCATCTTATATGATAATTAACACGTTTAATGACCTAATTAAATGTAGGATCTGACTGAATCGGGAAACTAACGGAGTTAACCTGAAATTCTCGGGTGTCACATCATCCCCTTGTTGAAAGAACTTTCGTCCCGAAAATTGAATATAGTTGGTACAAGGGTCTAAAATGAAAAGATAATTTTCAAAGGTGCTACATCATCCGCTTGTTGAAAGAAATTTCGTCCCGAAATTTAGCCAATAGCGTTAGTGTTAGACGTTGTCATTTGAAATAGTTATGGGTGTTTGTACATTATTAGATTTTTCACACTCCTACATAAACTCTGGTCCACGCTTTAAGTTCTATCAAACCACTACTACAAAATTAACCTTTAATGACACGCAATGTGTGTCATAAAAGGGCATAGATGACACATAAAAACATGTCAATGAAGCCAATGTCATAAATAAATTATGATATGCATTTGTGTGTCATCTTTTTATGACACATATTTATGACACGCAATGATGACACACATTTACGACACGCAATGCGTGTCAAGGAAAACCATGTCAATGTAAAAAATAACACATGTTAATGCGTGTCATGATTTAGGTGTTTTTTATTATTTATTTTTATAAAATTAGTAATATTCACATTAAATGAAAATTAATTCTCTTGATGCAAAATAAAATACATATATAGTAACACAATATTTTATAAAATACCAACAAACATTACAAAGTTAGTACATTTCATTAAATACAAAACATAATCTACTTCAACGTAACAATAAATTATTACCAAGAAAATCCCCAAAATCTTAGCAAAAGAACCCGAGCACTTTACCACTAGCATTCTCCCTCCTAGCTTCTTCGTGGTCCTTGATTCTAGCAGATGTGGTGAACACAACATACCACCTGGAAATGTTCATATCAATTAGTCAAACTTCAGCACAACTTCAATTCAACTTCCAATTTATTTAACCAAAAGTCCAAAAGTAACAATTGTAACCGGACTTACATGTGAAATAGTCAATTTAAGTGGTGTATGAGTCAAAAAGATAAGTGAAGCATTCTATCAAACCATGCTCACTAATTCATTCATAAATCCATTTACCTCACTAAATTGCCATTGTCATCAATGTGACCGTTAATAGAGAAATTCATCAATACTCTAGTTCCTCTTTCATAATTTCCTTGAATTGTAGACCAATGTGCAAACATAGTTGAACACAAATAGCATCATTCAATGATCCAACGTTGAATAATCATTAGAACCCATGTCTTTCCCCTTCTTAATATTTTATTTGATTCAATAGTAATTTTCAAACTAAGTTAGCTAACATTTTATTTGATCTATCTAGTAATTTGCAAACTATATTAGCTAACAATATTTAACATCTTAGACAATCTTAAAATCATGAAAAATACAGAAGCTAATTACCTTGTTACAAGAGCAAATCATTTATTAGACACCAGGAGTGAATGCAAGAAGTGCGTGCTCACACGTCTGATCATCCTTAAAAATACATGCATCAAAACCACCTGTATTCAAATCAATGATAATCACAAGAAAGTTAGCTTGGGAGGTACCAATAATCGTGTTCTTGATAACATAAAATGAAAACCTTAACTGCCACAATGCATAAACAAATCCTACATCTTTTATCATATTATATACTTTCACCTTTGCTTTTTGTAGCCAAATTAAGAGTATATTATATACTTTCACCTTTGCTTTTTGTAGCCAAGTTATGAGTATAATCTCCGGAAGCAGATTAAAAACCACATTCCAGCTCCTCCTTTGCAAACTGCACTCTAAAAGTACAGAATCATTACACCGTAAAATTATGTAACAACATAAACCTTGCATTTGATCATTTATTTAAAGATTTATAGCAAAGCTAATCGCCTACCATTGTTGATAGACTCATTTGATGTTTGAGAGGTTGTTGTTACCTCAAACATACAACTTTGGTAGTTATTTTGAAACGAACAATACAACTGCAGAAGTACAACCATCTGTTAGCAGCAGTAACCAATTGTTAGCGATGTATTAACAATCTCATGACTAACTAATGTATAAGAAGCAAGCATATTAAGATTCAAAGATAAAATGCAGAACAGTAGTATGCACAACACATAAACCAAAATAAATTCAGTGTCTAAAAACTATCGCTAGCAATACCTAACTTATTAAGTTTAACACTGTTCTATGATTTGGGTATCATAAACTCTTGGTAAATACAAATATTGATTATCAAATTTATAAACGCCAGCGTATGTGGATTAGCAGGCATCAAGAGTGGGTCGTTGATAATATCATGTTTCTGCACATATGGACGCAATTATAAGTCACTCCGGGAAAGAACACTAGAATGGCACAATCACAATTGTATAGATTTTGATCAGGTATGAATAGCCAAAACAAATTGAAATATATAGCCAAAAGATAAAGTTTCTAATGATCATCCTAAAGACTTACAATGTCACGATGTTCCTCTCCACTGATAACCATTTCATCAACATGAGCATTGTACATGGAAGTGTTCTTATAAAGGACCCGAGTTGTAGGACGATGCATAAGGGCGTTAGCAGGAAATTTTGTAGCAACCGTATAAAGAAGATTGCCAGTATAGCGTTCACATCCATTAGTAACAAATGCCTGGAAAGTTATTATTAAATTATAGAGATGAGTATGTGTATTTCCAAACAAATGTACCAACTAAATAACTCTAAAGTGATAGTCTTCCAAACCTAAACGAATATAATAGCAAGTATATGCATGCCTAAATGCTCTTGAGCAGCTTACGGGTGTTATGATATTAGGTCAGCCAAAAATAGAATTGATTCCTGGGCAATCTTAAGCTTCATTAAAACCCCAGCAACTTTAAAATGCAAGTCAAACTTTGGGAAAAAAAACTAAAAACATAAAAATTTGTTCTTTTGTGCTCACTACTCAGCAAAGAGTCAGCATGGTTGGATATTAACATTCCTCCATAAATATAAGTCACTGTGATGTTCTTTAACTTGTTTTAATTACTAAGAACTTAATAGCCAAAAGCACATTCTTTCGATTCAAACGTATATAGGTTTAAAGACCATTTCTTTCAAAAACCAAAGTTCAACGCGTATTCGAAAACAAGTTAGCAAAAGAAATTCGAGGCACGTATATAGTATGCTATTCATATTTATTATTCTCGTAAGGAAATACTATAAAACGTGAATTTTACACAAAAAAAGGCCTCTCGGTATATTAAAGTAGATATCATCTACATTGATAAATACGCACGTATAAACGAGTAAACGAAAGGCTATGGATCATTATATAACCAGAATAAGCAAAACAACTAATACTAATTGAGATTTAAGAGTTGAGACACACTCCACATAAGTAATTGATGTCAAATTTTGATAGTTTCAGTGTAAAATTCACCGATCTATAATCCTACTAATAGGAAGTTGTTAGGTTAGAGTTAAACCTTAATAGTTCATATGAAAGATACAAAATAATCATCATTTTCCTAATTCCTGAACAGTGTTTTCAAAATGAACCAATCTAACAATCACGAATCGGAATTTAAAACGCAATTTCATGTAACAGCCTAGATTAGTACTATTACCTCGTTAATGACGGCGATTTAACTGGACGTGACTTTACTATTGGTGATTGTGTTTTCGGCAGTTCGAATATCGATACCGATCTTCAAAAACAGATCGAGAGCTTCAACCATTATTTATCAGTAGATTTGTCTTTTGAGATCGTGTGTGATGTTCGTCAGTTAAACCCTTGGAATGAACCTAAACAAATCGATGCCTTCTTCCTTAATATTGTGTAATGAGATCGTTGATGGCAGATATCTGCAATTGATGAATCTATTAGATAGAGCAGCAGATTGTTGTGGTGTACAGGTCATCGGAAGTGCCGTTGGTTGTAGTCATCGGTGTGGTGATGGTGGGAGCTGAAGATGGTGAGCGATGGAGAAGAGAATGACTAGGGGTTGGGTTTTATTTTTCTAAGTGGAAATGGATCTTATAAAGGATCCGAGTTGTAGTGCGGGTAAAAAAAGATCCGCGTGTTTTTTTTTTGTTTTTTTGACAATAAAAATATGACATGCAAAAACTTATGTCATGGTTACTTCAAAATTTAGCAAAATATGACATTTTTTTAAAGACACATGCTTTTGCATGTCATAAATTAACGTGTGTCGTTGTTCGCGTGTCATTAAAGGTTCATTTTCTAGTAGTGAACTTTGATTATAGCGATCTAACTTTGATTTCTTTGTCCATAATTTTAACCGATTTTTCGGTGGAACGTTGTTGTTCATCGAATCGAACCTCGTTAAATGGGACGACGAGTGTTCCATCAGGTAAGAGCTTGATTAATTTGAAGATGTCGGAAACTTTGTGTACCATGTTTACCTCTTAAAACTTATCCAGTCAATTATCTAGTAGGAAAATACCCTAGTATTTCAAATTGTCTAATGTTTCATGGTTTTGATGGGATTCCGAAGTTTTTGGATGAGATTTATAAATAGCAATTTCTATAATGTATGTTTTGGGGGTTTAGATTAATGAGTTTCACGTTATTATTTAGCTACCTGAGGACCGAGTCCTAACTAAAGAGTTCATTTATTGGTATAGATTGTTAAACTAAGACAACTTGTGTACAAGGTAAACCGTGTGTAGGTACTCTGCTTTATTAAAAAGAGCTTTGTAAAAACACGAATATCAGGGATGTCGTAGTAACCATATGAATAGATCGAGGAAGATGAATAATGGCATTACTTGTATGTTCAAAGGTGCATGTTTTAAACAAAAACGATCAGTAAATTAAATAATTATTTCTATCTTCGATAATTATAGCATCGGTTGTGAGTGAGAGGAAAAACAGTTATATGACATACGGTAATATTGTTATCAAAGTTCGCGTATTGAAGTGGTGTTAAAACAAGAGGGTTTGTATTAAATGAGGTGTTTCTAATCCTTTGGAGTATAATGCATGTAGTTTGTAAATCATATGGCTTTGTAGTACTAAGTACATAGTTATTTTATACTCGTATTTCTGAATTCTTCTGAATTATAATTCCTACAACAATAGCCGAAAACATGTGTTCTTATGGGCACCTATTTTAATTGAACCCTATGGTAATGTTTACAAGTGTGCGACGGAGTATATGATACGCAAACCACATTCTCACGGAGGGAGGTTCCCATGAGGTTTGTAAGCCGACACCAAGTGGAGATTGATTCACTTTTTGGATATTTTTTTGTGGAGATAAAGTTGTAGTCTAGTTTAATATTTGTGGTTTTAGTTCCATAACATATTAGGTAAGGGTTCCAAGTTCAAAAGGTAAGATTCTAGCCATCATTTATTTTTATTTTTATTTTTTACAATAGGATTCATGATACGGTAGTGTTTAGATTCGCCATTTGAGTATATAAACGACAATGAGGGGTAACCGTCCAGTTATGGTCTAGAGTTCTAAGTTCATTAACGGTTCAGAAAAAGGATCTCATGTTATATCAATACTTGTATCGTGTGGCTTCAATATCATCAATACTTATATAGTTCCCTCTACTAGGACATTCACAGGTTAGAACAACTAGGTTAAAGTTTCTTACATAGCGACTAAAACAATTTTGGTCAAGGAAGCTAATTAAGTTTAATTTGAAAATTATTGAATAATGGAACTTCTAAGAAGGGATGTCAGACGTTTATAGTATCAAATGATAACGCGAGTATCAAATATTGTGTTTCTTAGAAAATACAAAGGTGTATTAGGAATGAAAACAAAATTAGAAGGGGTTATCCTGGACCATAATGGATAAAGCTCTCTCAGAATATTAGCTGGTGCTGGGGGTTCGTTGTTGACGGTGGTAATCAACACGAGAATTCTTAGAGTCGTGAATTATATTCAAAACCATAATTTATATACGTGAGTCAGTTACGAAACATTTGGTTTTTGTTATTACTGTGAATAAGGGTTGTATGAAAGTTATCACTATCTGAGTATATAGTTGGTTACCCTATGAATGATAGATTGGATAACATTATTAGAAATTATGTGTTTTTAAAAGGTATGAGAATGATATATATTAAAGTTTCCCAGGTTAATTATTGCCTTGGTTTCAGGTCCACATCCAACGTAACGTTAGTGTTTATATATAGGGTGTACCGCAGCTAACCTACCACACCACCAACACCTTGAAGCGTACCTGTCACCTACTAACATTCTTGCCTACTTTACTAAGTCATTCAAAGGAGTTGGGAAAAGAAAAGAGTATACTTTAAGTGAAATGGAAACGTTATAATATATATGGTAACTTCGGTTATGTATTAGAATTTTATGTGGTTTGAATGTGAATAATCACAGATAGAGACTTTGACAATGCTTAACTTGGTTCTGTTACGCGAATAATCGAGTAGATGAGTTTGAGTATATATTAAGATGGACAGAATGCAGATAATGTTTTAAAAGTAAATGTTCTAAAGAAAAAAAAATAATTAGTCCCAAAACGTGTTTTACAACAGTGGAGATGTAGATTGGGTGTGAGAATTCACATTTACAAGAGTGTTGGATCAAGGCGAATCATCCAACTAGATCGAAACGTATGCATACCAAACATGTGGTTCGTTGGTGCATCGTTAATAGTAGGAACATCATGAGCCAAAATTATTTTTAGGTAACTTATTATCAGAAATAACTTAAAAATCTGTTTATCTTGAAGAATTGAGAATAGGGTACGATTAGGTGAAGTACTTCTAGAACGAGCCTGGTATGTTCCGAGGTAGTTACATGAATGTTTAAGTGATACAGATTTCCTTCACTAGAAGTGATTTTGAAAGGGAAATATTACACAGTTGGTTCATCATATCAACAGGAGGTTATTTTCGAATAGGTTGTTAGCTTTATAAGGCTCCTCCATGGAATCCTAACAGTTATAGAGTTTGTTTAACAATCATTTGCAGAAACAACGATGTTAAGATATTACTGGTGTGCTAAAGGTTATAGTCCACAGACTGGAATTTATAATTTTGTGAGTTAAGTAAGGTAAATGTTTTAACTGGAGGACTCAGATTATTTATATGCAGAATGAATCATCATCATTAGGGGTCAAATATAGTATTAGTTAAACATTATTAGGTTTGTCAACATAGATCTTTGTTCTTATTTATGTGTCATCAAGGAAAGATTTTTATTATCTGTGATTTAGTTGTATAATCGTAAAATGTATGTAGTTTAAAGATAAACTTATGGTATGCCATCAAAGGCTGTATTGTACCTGTCTACCATCGATAGATGGGTTTTATGGGTTCAGTCAAAGATTGACTTGATATCAGTGCATTATTTAGAGATGTATGTTTGTTTCAGATGAATTTGTATTGATTGGTTATTCACTTTTGTGTTTCTTTTTGGGTATCACCCACATGGCAGATTTTGCCAGGATCATCATGTACCTGTAAATTCGCCATTACGTTGCGCACCAGCAATCGTCAATTTACCTTACACAATCACCCTAGTTCGTCCTCCATCGGGTACATTAATCTTACGTTTTATTATGTTCTTTGATTTACATTCATCCGTATGGTATTGCTATCCCATGTCAAGTATTGAATGTGTATAAGTGTATGATAAACCTATAAGTATGAGCCAACTATACTACATGTGTAGGACACAAATAGACATTAGTGTGATGTATCAATGGGTAGCATTTATCAGGTATAGTGTAAGCTCATAATAAGTGTAAGACTGTTAGTCTAAACACAATGTGAGTCTACAATGAGCATGAGCAATAATAATATCAAATCAAGTAAATAGCACGTAGTGGATCACACGCTAAGAAACATGTTATAACATATAATATATCTCATATTAAGTAACATGTTATCGCACTCGAATGTGTCAAATATAAGTGACGTGTAATAGCTCAGAGTAGGTCGCATAACTATCAAGTCAAGACCTTTCTATGTATGAGTTTCTGGACAAAATATCCATTACTGTTGTTTACGTACCTCTCTACCTTAGGCATCGGTCTCTACTGGTTGGTTGCCATAATGAGGTAGATAATTCAAAAATGTGATAGAAAGGCTCCGGACGACCCCAGCTTGTTGCCATATTGTTGCAGGTTTCTAGTTACAATTAAATGTAAACATTTCTCAACTAAAGCCCCCCAAAAAATTTTATTTGCCACAAATAAAATAAAAACGGAATAACTTTTGAACAAAGTCCTGGTCTGATAGGTTCAATTGGATCGATATTGCTCAATGATCAGAATGATTCAAGTACACAAAACAAACAGTTCAATCAGCAACACAATTCATTACTAATATTCTCTTTGTATTGATGATCAAAGCATAAAAGTTGTAGTACAAATGTGCAGGAGAATGTAAGAACACACACACTAATTCTCTCTCTAGCGTGCAATTGTGATCTAGCCTCTCTCTCTAACATTCTCTCACAACATGCTTTATGCATCAACACATTATGGAAAATACAAAATTAACCCTAAACTATACAAAATGTATAAACAAAGTACAAAGTAAATCTTTAACTAGAAACGAGCCCTAACAGTACTCCCCCTAAGATTTATCTTTGAACTTCAGAAATCTTCAGTTTTCAACTTTGGCTTTTCAGCATCAATCTCTCAAAAATCTTCATATTCTTCTTTAACATCCTACAACGGCTTCCCTTTGTATTCTTCTTGTTCTTTTAAAGCTTCCTCGATACATGACTTGAACTTCTCAGCAATCTTTGCTTGTCTCGGCTTTGATTCGTTTGTAACAATGTCACAGTCCTTCATGTGTTTGAGAGTGTCTAAGGAAATACCTGCAAAATCAATGTTAGCATAAAATTCGTACGGTTTCTTCCTTCCTTTGACTTTGACTTCCAAGGTACCCTTTGACGTCACCCTCATATACTCGATCTCAGGCATGTCAATCTTCACAAGGTTAGCATTAAGCAATGCCTTCCTTAATCGGATTTTCTCTGTAGCAGCCCCAATTACCTCTATCATAATCACAAACAGTCTTCTATCTTCTTCGGAATCAGGATCTTTCAACTTTTCCATCTTGATGTTTCGAAGATAGTCAATGTAAGATGGATGTAGTAGTTTGAGCTCAAACGTACTAAAAAGTGTGATCATGTCTTGATCCCAGTCATCCAAATTACGTACCAACTTCAGCTCATATGTTTCTTGATTATAGAACACCTTCAGAATGGGCTTTGTAGCTTGAGAACCATCAATCACCTTCAACCCCAGATCTGTGACTTTGTCAAAATATTCGTCCGAAAATTCTTCCAAGTACATGTCTCGTAATATCAACTTCTTCTCTTTTCTCTTCTTTGTCTTCAGATATTCACTATCTTCCTGTTGTCCTTGAAATTCCAAAAACTTTGGTAAACGGCTCATCCCGGCATCCAGTAACATTGCACATTTATCACCACGCTCAGCATGCGTGTGATTAATCAATCTCAATTTATGCAGTTCCTTCAAATCTTGCACTTGCAGCTTGAAAAGACTTGAATAATAATGATATACATTGCACAGACCATTTACCCTCTTAATAAACTTCATCATATTTCCAAGCGATAATCTTCACATTTTTGGATTTTTCCGGCACGATCATCGAATCCAACAATTCAGCAACTGACTGACCCTTACTCAGCAGTGATCTGACAATATCACCTGCTGTGGCAGACTTGTGCCAAGATTCTCGTACGTCCATTGGAATGTTATAAGATTTCATCTCGCTAGGAAACATGTCTATAAGCTCCTTTCTTTTCTTATACGCATCCACTGGCAATGCCATCACCGGTATCTCTTTAGGTTCGAGCACTTTGTACCTTTTGGTCAACTAATAATATTGTGGATTATTGTAATCCAAGAAAAACATGCGATTATGCATTTTCTCAGTCTTCATAAAGCTCACCACAATCTTTTTCAGAGATTCCCGTTTCAGTCTCTTCAACGTTTTGTATGGATAGTTCCTCGAACTAAGCCATTCACGCATATTTCTAGTTGACATCTCCTCTGGGTCTTGATGATACAGTTCTTCAGGAGGAAGATCATCAATGTTTAAGCTTTCTTGCAGAGGCGTCCACTCACCCATTTCTACAACAAACTCTTTTTCATCAGCCGTCACCTTTTCTTGAGCATTCATACACTTTTCGTATTCCTCATTTATCTGACTGACTGTAAGTCCATTCAAATAAACTGGATTATACTTCATCTTCTCTAAATATACAAATCGCTCATCAAGATCAATAGGTATCTCATTGTCAGGATTAGCCTCTGATTCAGAATCAGTAAAGTCCACTTCATCCAAATCATCTAATGCTTCGATTGTGGGTGCATGTTCAGTTTGAACCGGCTCAAACTGAGATGCTTGTTCAATAACAGTTTCCTCCACAATTTCAGCCACTTTAACCATCTCAGGCACTTCTGCTGCCATTACAGACTCAGATTGAATCGGCTCAATCTGAACTGTTTCTTCAGTTCTGGGTTTCTTCGCACTCACCTCTTCTCCCATAATCTCAGGCATAGCATCTAATTTACGTTTTCCCTCAGCTTTGTCAAGATTGACAAGATCAGCGGCTTCAACGGGAATAGGGACAGATTCTACAATTGGTTCTGTCACAGTCTTAGATCGTTGTGATCTAGTTTAATAGACTGTGACGTCCCTAGGAGTCTCAGACACTCCAACGTTCTCTTCAACTACAAAATATTTATCTGATTCAGAACTGACTGGCTCCTTTTCTTTCAGCCAACTTTCTAATACCTCCTTTTCAGCGCGTAAAGTGTTGCATTTTGTTTGCGACTCTTCAAAATCAGCCTTTAACTTCTCATAATCACCTTTCAGCTTTTCATAATCCTCATCTAATGCTTTAAAAGTTTCTAAATTCTTCTGATGAGTAGCCCAAAACTCTTCTAATCTCTTCTTCTTCCTTTCATTAGATGCTTTCAACTGCGCATTAGCATCTAAGAGTTTGGCTACCATCCTTTCCAAGTGAAAAACTTTATCTTCTTCTTCATTCAGATTAACACTTGAATCAACTTTAGGTGAAGACTCCTTAGGTTGATCAATGTTTTCAGCTGCTTTGGAGGATGTGGCCACATCTACTGGTTCAGAAACAATCATACAATCATCAGCATCATCAACTGTCTGTGCCACAGTCTCCACTTCAACAACTATTTCTTGTGCAATTTGAACTATATCGATCTGTTCAGACACATACACTTCTTCAATAATATCCGGCTCCTCAACAATCATAGGTTCATCCACAGTTTTAGATCTTCAAGATCTGGAATAATGAACTGTGATGTCCCTAGGAGCTTCCATAACACTAACATCTTCAACTGCTTTCACAACCTCCACAGGATCATCAGTCACAGCTGATTCTACAAACTCTACTGCTTCAATCACTTCAACATTTTCAGTCACAACAGGTTCTTCAACCTCAACATTAATTTCTACATCTTCTTTTTCTGCTTCCTCAGACATTGATTCAGCACTTTCATCTTCAATAACATCCTCATTTCCACCATCATCACTATCATCATTACTATCATCAGATTCATCATCCTCATCTTCATTCTCATCCTCATTTTCTGCTTCATTCTCATCCTCATCTTCTGGATGACGAGCAAAGTACTCATCATCATCCAACAAATTATCAGGCACCTCATCAACTACATCCAACGGATCTACAATCTCACCATGTGATATATGATGATATATCACTTCGATATCTTCATCATTGTTCGCTATGTCTCTCATATAAGCAAACATCTCAACATCTACAACATTCCCAATACTCATCTTCGGATAAGATAGAGCATTCATGTCCTTAGTATACAAAATCCCTCCTTCAAATCCTTCTTCTCGAATGATAGGATAAGTTATATTGATCATAAGTTGCAAGAATCTCGGATACATAAGAAACTTGAACCTCTTCCCTTTCACAAGATTGAACACAAAGCCTTTCATTATCCACTTCGACATGTTGAAAGGTTTGTTCTCAGCAATAGCAACGATAGGGGATGCGATGTCAGAAGGAAAGTTATCAAACCCAACACTTCTTCTGGACATGCATTGTTGTATCACATAACATAGCAACTTCCATTTCTTCCCCAATCGAGCTCTAACAAACTGCTGCTTAGGAAATATGGGAGGATGACCCATATTAATGAAACAAGCCTGACATTCAGCAGTAGTTAGCTCATCTAAAGCACCAATCTCTTCATCATGAATCCTCAGAGCAGTCCGGATGGACTCTTCAGACACAGTTAGCTGTAACTGTCTGGTAATGTTTCCTCTGACAACAGAAACTCCAGCTTCATCAGTCACAACCTCAGCAGTCCTCCAGAAGCTTTTGATAAGCCTTGCATATACAATTGGCTTAGCACACATTGCATAAACATACTTCGTTCTTCTGAGAAACTTGATCATATCTCTATACCCCTCTGTTTCTGGTATAGATTCATCCAAACATGCAACAAGATTGTGCTTAGGCTCGAATTTAAGATTCTCCATCGGTTTTGACAAAAACAAGACACATATGTTAGACTTTTCATTCACATATAACAGAAATTTGTATAAGAAATTTAAACATAATGTCATAATGTAGAAAATCACACAACAAGTTAACACCTAAGTTAATCTAACAATCTGATAATCATCATTTTGCTTAACAAAAACTTTTGTGTAACATTAATCATGTAAATTATACACTTAACAGTTTAAACACTTAAACACAAATCTGACATTTGCACAATAGAATTGAATAACATGTTTAGTTCAGTTTTAGCATCAATTTGTCACATAAAAACAGTTGATTCATCATTCATTATCAAGGACATTAACATTTCGAATGTTCATCAATGGCGGTTTGACAGGGTTTTGAAAATTTTCTTTTGATTCAGTTGATTTTAACCGATTTGATGCAAGTTATTGACAGAACAATGATGATCGACAGTTATTACACCTATCACAACACTCGATTTAAGTTTTAACACACAAAATCAAAAGTGTCGATTCCATGGTCCAATTACTGTTCATCACACATTTCGTTTTTTACAGTCAATCAGTATGTTTAATGAAGACGAATCATGTAAAATCTACCTTATTCAATCAATACAACTTGTTACAGAACGATCGATTGAATATGATAAGTATGAGTTAAGAACAGGGGATTTACTTGAAAAACGTTTGTGAAAAATGATAAGTGTTGGTGAAAAGGCGGGTATTTATATGCTTGTAAAATTAGGTCAAACTTATTGAGACGGGTCAACAATTTGGGACGGGTAAACAATTTGGCCCAATAAGCCTAGACGGGTCATGTACTGTTGAGCCGCGTCAAGCACTGTTGGGACGGGTCACAGTTTGTGGGACGGGTCACAGTTTGTGGGACGGGTCACAACCTTGGACGGGTCAACATTTATCATGTAAAACACTTGGACGGGTCAATCACTGTAGAGACGGGTAAAGTACTGTACAGACGGGTCAGAGTTAGGAACAACTACACTTGTTTTGGTTTTACCCATCACCCGACTGCATAGTAGTCTGCTAAACATCACCCGGCTTGCACAATAACTTCATGTTCATTACCCGGCTGCATAGTGATATTCTTCATCACCCGGCTGTTATAAAGACAACTTTTCTTCATCACCCGGCTACACAGTTGACATACATACCCGGCTGCACAGTGTTCTTCACTTACACGGCTATATAGAATCTTCATTCTATTACCCGGCTGTACAGTGTCAACACTTCTTCACCCGGCTGTATAGTAACATACAACTGTCACCCGGCAGATATCAACATGACTTCTTTACCCGGCAAAATAGTGACTTGTTCATTACCCGGCTGGTAACTTATCACTTCATTACCCGGCAACATAGTGAAGTCTAATATCTTCACCCGGCTATCTTCTCTTCCAATCACCCGGCTGATATCAACACTCACTACCTTACCCGGCTAAATAGTGACTTCATCACCCGGTTAGACAGTAACTTCTGATATCTTCACCCGGCTGATGCCTTCATCCGGCTGAAACACTTGAACAATTTTTCACTTTTCTTTGTTGACTTTTTCAACTGCATTTATTGCACCTGCAAACATTCTCGATATATTAATTAGACAAGACATCCTTATTAGGGTTTGTCACATTAATAATCAAAAATATTAACTAGTCAACAAATTTAATTCTCATAAAATCCCTTTTTCATTTTTTTTGATTTTTTCTCACAAAAATGTTTTTGCACAACCAATATTTCTATATCCCGAAGCAATTTCTTAAAAACACATCACACATCCAATACATTTGCTTTTCATACCACATAATCTTGTTCATTCAACACATTTATTCAAAAATATTTTTGGATTTTTGTAAATATTTTTCTTCTTCAATTATTCTCCCCCTAAACTTGAAATTTCTTGAAATTTTTAAGTTTAAACAGGATGTCGATGTGTCAGTAAAGAATCCATATGCCTGCACACACAAAGCACACACATTAAAATAAAGACATATGCAATGCAATGAATCAAAATATGCAGTGAGATCATACCACACATTATCTGAACATGTTTTACAAGTTTTGAATAGACATTTGACTTATGTTTGATTGAGTGATGATATGAAAACATACCAATTAGCTCGAGTTGACACACTTACTTTTTCAGTATCATGATGAGATTAAGGTTCGATTAAAATGACTTATGTGACCCACATGTATACATATGTCAACATATTTCCTTATCAATCACTACCTGAATGCATATTGCACAAGAACCTGGTCACTTACAATCATAAACAGTGTGGAATCTGGGTTCTATTCGGAATTGGTCCACTTTGGGACTTCTTTTGATTCCATTTTGGAATTTTAATTTCCTATCGTTCCCCTTGGGAATCTTCTGAATTCCTTTTTGGAATTTTTGTTTGGTGATGGTCCGCATTTGGGACTCTTTTTGTTCCAACTTTGGGAATCTTTTGCTGCACCTTGAAGCTCAAAAGAGACTTCATGTGAGACTTCAGGTCTGTGGGTACCACAACAAAGAAGCTCACGATGCGGTTCATCACACTGAATAGACTGCATCGTTACCCGATCATGAACAACTATCATCACAAGCAATGCATCAAAAGATATATATCTAGACATGTATAACAAAGGAACTTAACACAAAGATCATTGAATTTAGATTTGTCAACAATGAACTTACTTTTTCAGTCTAATTGCCTGAGCTGTCTTGCACATCAATTAACATTCATTAGTCTTTATTATATAAAATGATGAAACAAATAATGTCTAGTGTAACTATCATTTCTCACTTTTTGCAATATAGATTCTTATGAAATGATATTTTCTTTTCTTTTTGCTTTTTATATTCTTTTTTGTTTGCTTTTCTTTTTCATGCACACACACAATGCAAAACAAATAGAATAAAAGACAAAGGAATCAATACTTGACATCGACTTATTATATTTTTGAATTTTATATTTTCTGATTGATTAAATCATGATTGATTAACCCTATGGATTGAATTAAGAATTCAAACCGTCCTGACAAGAAAGATTTTGTGAACAGATCTGCCAGTTGTTTGTCGGTATGAACTTTAATTAAAATTATTAAACCTTTTTCAGAATTGTCTCTGAGAAAGTGATATCGAATTTCGATATGTTTGGTTTTTGAGTGTTGAACAGGATTAGCAGTAATGAAAATAGCAGCAGTATTGTCTATGTAAATAGGAGTTTTGAGAAAATTAAACCTGTAGTCAAGCAATTGGTTTTGTAACCACAAAACTTGAGAACATCCTGCAGATGCAGCGATATACTCTGCTTCAACTGTGGATACAGAAACGTTGGTCTGCTTTTTGCATTGCCAAGAAACAAGTCTAGGACCCAGAAATTGACATCCACCCGTAGTCGATTTCCTGTCAAGAGCACACCCACCAAAGTCACTATCAGAATAACTATATAATTCAAAATTGCCTTCATAAGGATACCATAACCCGAGATTCGGTTTCCCTTTAAGGTATCTGAAAATACGTTTAACAGCAACCAGGTGCGACTCTTTTAGATCAGACTGATATCTTGCACACACACATACAGCATACATAATGTCTGGTCTTGATGCAGTAAGATACATCAGTGAACCAATCATTGATCTGTACAGTGTTGATCAACGGATTTGCCTTTTGGATCCGGTTGTATCTTGCAATTCACATCAGAAGGAGTTCGAATAGGTTGACAATCTTGCATCTTGAACTTTTTCAGCAACTTTTCAACAAACTTTGATTGGTTGATAAAAATTCCGTCTGCTGACTGTTTTACTTGCAATCCGAGAAAGAAATTAATCTCCCCCATCGAACTCATCTGAAATCTTGATTTCATAATCTCCTCAAACTCTTTGCACATGGACGAACTTGTTGATCCAAAGATGATATCATCCACATACACTTGAACACATAAAAGATCTTCACTTTCCAGCTTCATAAATAAAGTTGGATCAATCTGACCTCTTGTAAAACCATGTTCTAGCAAATGTTTAGATAACGTCTCGTACCAAATTCTTGGAGCTTGATGTAGACCATACAAAGCTTTGCTCAATTTGTATACACGATGTGGATACTCAGGATCCTCAAAACCTGGAGGTTGTCTGACGTAAACATCATCGGTAATTGGTCCATACAGAAAAGCGCATTTAACGTCCATTTGAAACACTTTGAACTTCATGAAAGAGGCATATGCTAGAAAAACGCGAATAGCTTCAAGTCGAGCGACCGGAGCAAACACTTCTTGAGTGTAACCTTGTGCAATAAGTCTGGCTTTATTTCTGACCACAATGCCACGTTCATCTGGCTTGCTCTTGTACAACCATCTTGTACCAATTGCATTTTCTCCTTCAGGTAAGTCCACTAATTTCAAAACCTCTTGTTTGCGAAATTGAAGTAACTCCTCTTGCATGGCTTCAATCCAGCTGTTATCTTGTAACGCTTCTGAAATGTTTTTCGGCACCACTTGAGAAAGAAAACATGAATAAAGACAAACGTTTGCATGTTCAGTCTGACTTCTCATAGTTCTCTGATTCAAAGGCCCTATAATCTGAGAAAGAGGATGATTCCTGTGAACTCGATGAGTTGGAATTGAATCTCCTTGAACTTGCGTCTCCAGATTAGACTGATTCAGATTCTGTAAATCTTGCAGAATTGTAGACACATGCGGAGTGAAATTAAGGACTTGTTCTAGTGAATTGATGAAGTAGTCAAATGATTCTGGAATAACTTCAACATTCGGATCTGATTATGGTTGATTTTGAACAGATCCACCATCATTAGGAGAATTTTGCTGATTCACATCATCACCAAGAATGTTTGATTCTTGATCTTCTTGAGAACCAGATGGACCCGGAGCTTGATTGGATACACCATTATCAGGATTATGAAACGACATGAACGGATACTCAGAATTGAGATTGCCATCATCGTCATTATCAGAATCATCACTGAAACATCCCAAGTCTCCTGATTCTTTTCTCGACTTTCCTGAAAAATCAAACAAGTTAGAATTGAAAGATTTTGATAACAAATCTAAATCAAACAACCATTCGGGACCATGAGCCACAGACGGAAATAAATTTTCTAAAAACTTTACGTTAATAGTTTCAATAACAGTGTTTGTTTTGCTATTAAAAACCCGATAAGCTTTTGAAATAGACGAGTAACCAAGAAAAAATCCATCGTCAGATTTTGACTCAAAATTTCCGAGATGATCATTCAAATAATCGATACAGGACAACCAAATGCTTTCAAGTATGAAATATTCGGTTTTCTTCCAAAAAGTAACACATAAGATGTTTTATGTTTATCTTGAACCAATAATGTCCTGTTTTGTACAAAGCAGGCAGTAGCAATAGCTTCGTCCCAGAATGTGATAGGGATTTTGGCATCTGCAAGCATGGATCTTGCTGCTTCAATCAGTGTCCGATTTTTCCGTTCTGCAACTCCGTTCTGTTTTGGAGTTCTTGGAGCACTAAATTGACGCGTAATTCCTTTTTCTGCACAAAACAAATCAACATTAGAGTTTTTAAACTCGGTTCCATTATCACTT
The DNA here is from genome assembly GCA_030867185.1 of Tagetes erecta. Lineage (NCBI taxonomy): Eukaryota > Viridiplantae > Streptophyta > Magnoliopsida > Asterales > Asteraceae > Tagetes > Tagetes erecta. The sequence goes on along the minus strand of CM061497.1, from coordinate 16,937,496 downwards.
CTCAAGATTTTTACTTTACAATCCAACTGATTTTCAACTTTGATGATAAATTCTTTTAACAACTCAGCAGTTTCAGATTTAACCTGCAAGAAATAAACCCAAGAAAATCTAGTGAAATCATCAATGATGACAAAACAATAAGACTTCTTTCCGATGCTTTGAACATTTGTTGGTCCGAATAGATCCATGTGTAGCATCTGTAAGGGTTTTGAAATAGAGTGTTCTTGCTTGGACTTAAAAGAAATTCTGTGTTGTTTTCCTTTCAAACATGCTGGACAGAGATCAGTTGTTGAGAATTTCTTTGACGGTATTCCCACAGCACGATTTCCAGTCACCAGTCGGTTCATGTTTCTGAAGTTTGAATGGCCCAGCCGTCTATGCCAAAGCTGACTCTCATCATTTGCAGCATGCGCAATGAGACATGTGGTTTCGGTTTCAGCATCAATCTGCGACATATCAAGCTTGTATACATCACGATCTCTTGGAGCTTTAACCACCACCCACTCATTGTCAATCTTGAAACCTGGTTTGAGTATGTAACAAAAAGAATCATCAAATAATGTTGAATAAGATTTGTCACAAATTTGAGATACACTTAGCAAATTAAAGTTCAACTGTGCACAGTAGTTGACTTTATCAAAGCTAATGACCCCATTTGACACGGTTCCTTCTCTAGTAATTTTACCACCAGCATCTCCTCCAAATGCAACATGTGTACCATTCTTTAGCTTAAAATCTTGAAGCAAGGCATGGTTGCCTGTCATGTGCCGGGTACACCCACTATCAACAAACCACGAGTTGATAGGTCTTCGAGGGCGTACCTGCATTTCAACAATTACCTAGTTAGTTTGGTCAACCCAGGCCCACATGGTCTTGGGTTTTCCGAATCTATCTGTAACAGTAACTTGTTGATAATGAAGATTTTGAAAATTTGTTTCATTCGAGAGATTTGGTTGAAAACTGTTTCGCCCAACGACTTGATTTGTTTGCTTTCTTCTTAAAGAAATTAACCTTTCCTCTAACTTAGGATCAAGGTTATTTTCAAATTTCTGATTTCTCACCATCAAAGCTCTCGGTTTAAAACTATTAACCTGCACATTTCTTGATGAAAAGTCATTAAAACCAGAATTGTTTCGTTTGAAAGTTCTCAAATCAGGAGAATGACTTTGGTTAAATTTTTGAAAACCAAAAGATTGATTTCTTTGAAAATTTGGAAACAGAGTCATTTCTCTTGATGAGTTTTTCCGAAAGAAACAATCTGCTGTGTCATGGTTTCTCCTTTTACAAATATCACATAATTTGTTATAAAAAGATTCCTCTGAAGAATGATTTCTTTTGTAATAGTAACTGCAGTACCTGTTAAAGAAACATTCAGCAGTAACATGATTATAACGATTACAAATCTCACAATGTTTCTTGCTAATCCTAAAAAGCCGATTGTTAACTTTTGATGTTGAACCCACTCGTGATTCATTATCAGTTTTGTTCGGTTTTAGATTAACTTGATTCTTTTGTGGAGATTTTGATTGTGATTTTGCTTGCTTGGAAACTTGGTTCGATTTTAAACCATCTTGTTTGGTTACCTTCTTTGATTCAAATCTTTTATCATTGACAGCGGAAGTCTTAGGACCTGAACCTGTTTTCAGACCAGAGTTAGATTTGATTGAAGAATTAAATTGGTTACCATAAGACCCGTTCATATCAAATGTTCCTGCAGACACAAACTTGATTGTTTTACCTTTTGACACTTTCCTTTTCACAGGTTTGACATTGTCAATTTTAACAGTTTGAGCTTTGTGTTTGTCATTTGATGTTATGACACTTTTACCTTTTGACTGTTTTGTTTCAGATTGATTGTTTGTTAATTTCGATTTCTGCACTTTTGCATTTGAAACTTCAGTCTTTTTCACTTCTTTCTTCTTGATCAGTTGATCAGCAACTTTCGCCTTCTGTTCATTCTTCCACTTGATGTATTCAGGATCATTGTATCCTGAAAATTCAGCTTCATCCTTCACCTTTTCTTCTGGCTTGGGATTCAGTTCAGGATATTCAACAAGTTGAATCAAAACAGGCTTAGATTTGTTGCTAGCTTCATCATCAGCTTCAACTGTCACTTGGATCGATATCGCTCAATGATCAGAACGATTCAAGTACACAAAACAAACAGTTCAATCAGCAACATAATTCATTACTAATATTCTCTTTGTATTGATGATCAAAGCATAAAAGTTGTAGTACAAATGTGCAGGAGAATGTAAGAACACACACACTAATTCTCTCTCTAGCGTGCAATTGTGATCTAGCCTCTCTCTCTAACATTCTCTCACAACATGCTTTATGCATCAACACATTAGGGAAAATACAAAATTTACCCTAAACTATACAAAATGTATAAACAAAGTACAAAGTAAATCTTTAACTAGAAACGAGCCCTAACATGGTCAAACATGTCTTATGCATATTTCAATGAACAATTCAGAAGCTAGCAAATACACTACCTAGTTCAAGCTTCACTAGCAGAACAAGTCACAAAAAAATTGCCATAATACAAGCTGGTCACTTCATATAATGCTAGTGTAGGTGTGTGTATGTGTAAATAACATGTATATGGGTCACAAATAAATTCACACAAGTGCAACTAATGCAGTGTACAGTTATAGTCTAGAATGCAATGCAATGCAAACATAGTTCGCTATAACCAATGGCTCTGATACCAATCTATCACACCCTCAAAATCCACTAACGGAGTTTTACCGTTAAGTGTGTGACAAACCAGGATCTCAGTCATTAGTTACACCAAATGACACTATATGAATTTAAAATATACGTGTCTCATTAATGAGAAAATTTAATACAGAGTTAACGTTTAAAAGTTTGCCCAACACAAGTGCAAATGCGCAAAACACACGCCCAACACAAGAAACACAGTTCAAATAGTTGTTAAACTCAAAACATGGTTTTTAATGCAAGAAAGTGTTTAAATGAAAAGTTGTGACCCCATGCCATGTCCTAAGTGCGTTGTACCTCAGTGACCTGTAAAAGTGAAAGGATAACAAGTGTGAACACGACGGTTGGTGAGTTCACATAATAGGCACATCATTAAGTAAGTTCATTTGCAAGCAGAAATATAAATAAAACATGTCGGTGTAGGTAGCTAGTCTACAGTACATGTCCTTATAGTCAAGTGTATCTGACCGAAGCTAACGTAGACCAATTTAGCACCTGTTCGACAAGTCCATCTGTCGTGCTAGCGCGACTAGCCAGGGTGGGGTTTGTCAAACCCAGTAGTACTACTCAAAATTCCCCGGCTATTTCCCCAAATACTAACGGTCAACTACGTATCCATGAGGACTTTCATGAACTGGAAAAGTAACTCTGACCAGACATGCGACATACTAAATTTCTAAATCTGTAAAAGTAATTGTTCGTATTTCCAGCCCATAAAAGGGTAGAATAGTAGAAAGTATGGTTCAGTGAACTCACCTTAGGTTTCCTGCAAATCAGTTTTAAAAGCACACAATGTAATACAGCAACCTAAATAATAGTAGGTCTATTAATGTGTGTTCATGTAGGGTCATAGAACCCTATGCATCCAAATAGTCATACACTTTGTGCGAGATTGGAAAAGTTTGACTTTTTGACCAAGTTTGACCAAGTTGACTTTTATTGACTCGAGTTGACCCACGACCCGTTGGTGATTTATTAAGTGTAAGTATGTTTCATTTAGAGTATTTGTTCACATCAGGTTCACAAATCACATCGAATAACACGTATTCAACGAATTCAAATTCTATTTCCATTAATGTTTCCTTTATAGGAAAGTAGGATTTTTAAAACATGTTTTCACAATTCAAAATCCTAAAGATTTCCACACTTCACTATGCACATCACTACTACATACTAGTCATACCATGATGCTTAACACAATAGCACACGCTGACACAGTTTCCAATTTAAGACAAAGTAGCATGTGTGATCATTTCAAGGCACATATGATTGTCCACATGTCTTTGTGTTTCAAATAACATAGCAACCCTTGCTTCATTGCATCCTAGTTAACTAGAACACACAATCTAGATTCTCAACAATCAAGTTCATACAAACGGGTTATTAACCAAACAACACTTTTAAATACCATTTCCAAGTCAAGAGTTAGTTTATCATTCACAAGGTGCCTACACTCTCCCATGTGCAATTCATTTATGTTTTTATGCCCAAAAGTACTAATCATGCACCCTAGTGTATGTTCATGACAAAAAGTTTCCACATTTAGCAAGTCATCCCAAACCAAGTCGGATTTCCATGTTCAAATAATCAAAATTCGTCTAATGCATCATACAAACATACTAGTGTCAACACAACAATCATTAGATGTCCACAACATGCATTTTCACATGAACCCTAATGAAAAAGTTACTATGTTTAGTAACATGGCAAAATGAGCATGAGATTTCACAACCAACAAATCAACCTTCATTCAATTCATCATATAAACATATATTTCATCATATTTCATCATGATCATGCATACAAGTTCATGTTCTATTGACTTCCTATCAATCCTAATTTTCAAAAAACACTAACATGGATTCAATTAATTATTTGATCACTAAAACATCAAATAAACCTAAAACCAATATCTAATTCCACAACAAAATCACCAATTGACAAATTTGGATGAACTAGGGTTTCTTTTTCGCAACATATATAGTGATTTAAGGATTAAAAATTACTTGTATTATGTTTACAACTCTAATTATAAAGCAACAACACCACCAAAGATCTAACACAACCGAACATCATCACTGGACGAACCAAGCAGCCGAAGTATTCAACAAGCCATAACTTTTTTATCGCTACGAGTTAGAAGACATATTTACTATCATTGGAACCGTCTCGTCGAGACGAAGATTTTGATATATAATAGGCCTCGTGACGACGTCGGAGCTATCCGGAATCTGGCCGGAAAGGGTGACGGCTGTAGGAGGGATTTTTAGGGTTGGGTTTTGTGAAAAAATGGAGTCTAAAAGTGAAAAGAATATATTTATACTTAGGGTTTTTCAAGTGGTGTGTTTTAAACTATTATCACGTATACAATATCGCGTCTCGTACCATTCTCCGTTCCGAATCACCGACCCCGTCTAGAGTAACATTTTGTTTACAGTATTCCAAATCGTTTCTAGCTATTATTTTCTTAATCATTAGTGTCACTGCTACCTCATATCTGATTAAATACACATTTCCTGGCGTCTCGCTGTTAAAGAAGTTTGTTTGTAGTGTGATTAACTTCTTTGACTTGTTATGAGTTAATAAGGCATAATCACGAATATTATATGAGATTAATGTACGTCATAACGTATTGGGCCTTTAATGTGCTTTGTTTATCGAGTTGGGCGTTATTGGGCCTTTGAGCCCATTTACTAGAATCATAGTATTTGAATTTTTTTAAATCATCTTGTATGATAATTAACACGTTTAATGAACCTAATTATTTGTAGGATCTGACTGAATCGGGAAACTAACGGAGTTGTGTTAACAGAGTTAACCCGAAATTCTCGGGTGTCACATCATCCGTCCCGAAATTCTTGGATATTCATCAATGTCTAAAGCATATCGTGTGTTTAATAGACGTACAAATGTTATCCTTGAATCTCTAAACATTAAGTTTTTAGAAAAGTATTTTCCATCAGTGGCTCATGGTCCCGACTGGCTATTTGATTTAGATTCGTTATCCAAATCATTCAACTCTAACCTGTTTGATTTTTCAGGAAAATTAAAGAAGGAACCAGGAGATTTAGGATCTTTCAGTGATGATTCAGACAATGATGATGATACTGATCTCAATTCTGAGTATCCATTTTTGTCGTTTCATAATCCTAATGCTGAATCCTCTGATCAAAGACAAGGTCCATCTAATTCTCAAGACAATCAGGAATCAAACAATCAAAAAACTATGAGAAGTCAGACTGAACATGCACATGTCTGTCTCTACTCATGTTTTCTTTCTCAAGTGGTACCGAAGAACATTTCAAAGGCGCTGCAAAATAACAGCTGGATATAAGCAATGCAAGAGGAGTTACTTCAATTCAGAAAGCAAGAAGTTTGGAAATTAGTGGACTTACCTGAACGGGAAAATGATATTGGTACAATATGGTTGTACAAGAACAAGCCAGATGAACGTGGCATTGTTGTGAGAAATAAAGCCAGCCTAGTTGCATAGGGTTACACTCAAGAAGAAGGTATCGACTATGAAGAAGTGTTTGCTCCGGTCGCTCGACTAGAAGCCATTCACTTTTTTCTAGCATATGCCTCATTTATGAATTTCAAAGTGTACCAAATGGATGTAAAAGGTGCATTTTTGTACGGACCAATTACCGATGAAGTGTACGTCGGGCAACCTCCAGGATTTGAAGATCCTGAGTATCCACATCGTGTATACAAACTGAGCAAAGCTTTATATGGTCTACATCAAGCTCCAAGAACTTGGTACGAGACGTTATCAAAACATTTACTAGACCATGGATTTTTAAGAGGTCAGATTGGTCCAACTTTATTCATGAAGTGGGATAATGAAGATCTTTTGTGTGTTCAAGTTTATGTGGACGATATCATCTTTGGATCAACCAGTTCATCCATGTGCAAAGGATTTGAGGAAATTATGAAAGGCAGATTCCATATGAGTTCTATGGGGGAGATCAATTTCTTCCTTGGATTGCAAGTTAAACAGTCAGCAGATAGAATTTTCATCAACCAATCAAAGTTCGTTGAAAAGTTGCTGAAGAAATTCAAGCTGCAAGATTGTCAAACTATTAGAACTCCTTCTGATGTCAACTGCAAAATCCAACCTGATCCTAAAGGCAAATCTGTTGATCAAACACTTTACAGATCAATGATCGGTTCGTTGATTTATCTCACTGCATCAAGACCAGACATCATGTATGTGCCAGATATCAGTCCGATCCTAAAGAGTTTCACCTCATTGCTGTCAAACGAATATTCAGATATCTCAAAGGGAAACCTAATCTCGGTTTATGGTACCCTTATGAAGGGAATTTTGAATTATATAGTTATCCTGATAGTGACTTTGGTGGTTATGCTCTTGACAGCAAATCAACCATAGGTGGATGTCAGTTTCTAGGTCCTCGTCTAGTCTCTTGGCAATGCAAAAAGCAAACCATTGTTTCCATATCCACTGCTGAAGCAGAGTACATCGCTGCATTTGCTGGATGTTCTCAAGTTTTGTGGTTACAAAATCAATTGCTTGACTACGGGTTTAATTTTCTCAAAACTCCTATTTACATAGACAATACTGTTGTTATGTTCATTACTGCTAATCCTGTTCAACACTCAAAAATAAAACATATCGAAATTCGATATCACTTTCTCAGAGACAACTCAGAAAAATGTTTAATAATTTTGATTAAAGTTCATACCGACAAACAACTGGCAAATCTTTTTACCAAATCCTTTTTGTCAGGACGGTTTGAATTTTTAATTCAATCCATAGGGCTAATCAACCATGATTAATTCTATTTTCATGAAAACAAAATATAAAATCAGAAAATATAAAATCCAAAAATATAATAAGTCGTTGTCTTTTATTGATTCCTATGTCTTTTTGTTTATGCATTGTGTGTGTGCATGAAAAAGATACAGAAAAAGAAAAGAACAAAATCATGTCATAAGAATCTGTATTACAAAAAGTGAGAAATGATAGATACACTAGGCATTCTCTGTTACATCATTTTCAAATAATAAAGACTCGTAAGTGTAAATTGATGTGCGAGATGGCTCAGACAATTAGACTGAAAAAGTAGGTTTATTGTTGACAAATATAAACTTAATGATCTTTGTGTTAAGTTCCATTGGCATACATGTCTAAATATATTTCTTTTGATGAACCTCTAGTGATGTTATTTGAGCATAATCGAGTAATGATGCAATCTAGTCAGTGTGATGAACCACATCTGTGAGCTTCTTTGTTGTGGCATTCACAGACCTGAAGTCTTACATGAATTCTCTTTCGAGCTTCAAGGTGCAGCAAAAGATTCCCAAGGGGAACATAGGCAAAATAAAATTCCAAAAAGGAATTCAAAAAGAAGTCCCAAGGAGGAGCAAATTCAAATAGAAAACCCATTCCACACTGTCTATGTTGTAAGTAACTAGGTTTTGTTAAAAATGCATTGTAGTTGTTGCTGATAAGGAAATAGATTGACATATGTATACATGTGGGTCACATAAATCATTCTAATCGAACCTTAATCTCATCATGCTACTTAAAAAGTAAGTGTGCCAACTCGAGCTAATTGGTATGTTTTTATATCATCACTCAATCTAACACAAGTCAAATGTTTATTCAAATACTTACAAAACATGTTCAGATGATGTTTGGTATGATCTCAATGCGATATATTGATTCACTACATTGCATTTGTATTTATTTTAAAGTGTGTGCAGGAATGTGGATTCTTTAAAGACATAACGACATTCTTTTTAAACTTAAAATTTCAAAAAATTTCAAGTTTAGCGGGAGAAATAAGTTGGAAAATATTTTATTTTGAAAAGAAAAAGAAAAAGTTGAAAAAAATATCAAAAATCATGTGTTGAATGAAAGGATCAAGTGATTTATGAAGGCAAATGTGTTGTTTATGATGATAAAAACAAACCCAAGGTCTTGTGATTATTTTTCATTAAAAATGCTTCGAGATATTGGAATATTGGTGGTACAAAATTTTTGTAAAAAGAAATTTTTGAGAAAAATTGAAAAATAATGATAGAATGAAAATGTGTGATTAATTAGAATTAAATTTGTTGCCCTAATTCTTGATTGAAATAAATTGCATAAACCCTAATTAAGGATGTCATGTCTAATTAATTTGTCAAGAATGTTGCAGGTGCAATAAATGCAGTTGAAAAAGTCAACAGTCGAAGAATTCTAAAAAATATCTAATTGTTGGAAATTTCATGCTACTGTGTAGCCGGGTGATGGAAACTTCATGTTACTATGTAGCCGAGTGAAGGGTAAATCATAGTCAAGGTGTAGTTGTTCAAGTGTTTTTGGTCTTTAAGATTAATGTTTGACATGTCTCAAAGTTGACACGACTCAACAGTGACACGTCCAAACAGTGTTATACCTTGATTGTTGAAACGTCTCAAATGTTGACACGCCTCAACAGTGTTGAACCAACTAACACTTGTGAAATATTGTTGTTTCAAGTCTGACACGTCCAAATAGTGTCTGACCCGTCTCAACAGTACCTCACACGACTAGTCATGACCCGTTTCAAATCTCATGGGATGAACAAGTCTGTACAAGTGTTGACACGTCTCAACAGTGGTTGACACATCCCAATAGTTGTGACCCGACCAAGCCTTTTCATGTGAAAATGTTTAACAAATTAACACTATGACCCGTCCAAACAGTTTTGACACGACTCAATAGTGGTTGATGCGTCTCAACAGTGCATGACCCATCCAAGTGTTTTGTGTGTTAAAAATATGATGTTCATCACTTGACACGACCAAATAGTGCATGACCCGTCCAAGTGTTTTTATGTGAATGTTTGACCCGTCTAAAAATTTTGACCCATCCCAAATTCTAACCTAAATTCAGCCATCTCAACAACATCATATAAATACCTTCTTCAACAACTCTTAACATCATTTCACACAAATATTCTTCATCACACTCTCTGTTTCAAAATCACAATTACATATCTTGTTCCATTGTGCATTCTATATTGATTTTTAGTGATTGACAAAGGTATAAACATCATAATTGATCATCATCATCATCATCAACAAACATCAATTTTGTCCTTAGAATTCAAAAACGATGATGAACACTAAAAATTAACAAAATCGACACTCTGATTTTGTGTGTAAAAAACTGAAATCGAATGGTTTGATAGGTTAATCCAACTGCTAATCACCAACAATCATTCCTTGAATCATCTCATAACACCTAAAATCAACTGAATCAAGGAAAATGTTTTGAACAAAGTCGAAACCGCCATTGATGAACATGAAATCAATAATGTTACTCTGGTTTAAATGTTATAAAAACATGTTTCACGATGTTAATCAATTGTCAAAACATGATTTTAATCCATCAAAACAACTTCATTCATCAAATAAACTTTGCGGAAAAAAATGATTAAGTGTTGACATGATTGAAATTTGATATAACAATTAACAAAGGTCATTGATATACAAGGTTGTTAAACAAAATGATGTTATCAAAATTGTTATCTAATCAAGTATTAAAATGTACTAAAATCAATTGTTGCATTATGTCATTTCACTGATTGCTTATTACATAAATTTTGATTACTTGTCATTTCTGATCTCAACACATTTGTATCTGATTTCAGATGAATATTCTCAAGTATGAGACAAAGCACAATGTTGTGGCTATGCTGAATGAGTGTATTCCAGAGGCAGATGGATATTAGGAAATGATTCGGTTTATTCGCAGAACCAAATACCTATATGCCATGTGTGCCAAGCCCATTGTGTATTCAAGGCTGATAAAATCCTTCTGGAAGACTGCAGAAGTGATTATTGATGAAGCGGGAGTCTCTGTTATTCGTGGGGATATTTCCAGACAGTTACAGTTAACTGTGTCCGAGGAAGCTATCAGGAATGCATTGGGTTTAGATGAGAACGAAGTGGGGGCTTTAGATGAATTTACAACTGCTGAATGCCAGGAGTGCTTTATAAATATGGGACATCCTCCCGTATTTCCAAAGCAGCAGTTTGTTAAAGCAAGGTTGTGCAAACAAGAGAAGTTGCTGTGTTATGTGATACAACACTGCTTGTCAAGAAGAAGTGCTGGTTTTGATACCTTCACATAAGATATTGCTTCCCCAATAGTTGCAATAGCTACAAACATACCATTCAATATGACTAGATGGATTATGAAGGGGTTTATATTCAATCTTGTTAAGGGTAAGAGGTTCAAATTCCTCATGTATCCGAGGTTTTTGCAACTTATTATCAATCTGGCATACCCAATGATCAAAGAAAATGGATTCGATGGAGGAATGTTGTACACTGATGATATGAATGCTTTATCTTACAGAAAGATGAGCATTGGGAATGTTGAAGATGTAGAAATATTCGACTATATGCACGATATAGAGAATAATGAGGAAGATATTGGGATTGAATATCATCATATAGCACAAGGCGAATTGATCAATCCTCTAGATCTTGTGGATGAGATTCCTGATGCACTTTTAGACGATGATGAATATTTTGAAAGACATCCGGATGAAGAAGAGGATAATGATGAAGAAGGTAATAGTGATGATGATAATGGAAATGAAGATGAGGATGAATACGATAATGATGATTCTGACAATGGTAGTTCTGATAGTGGAAATGATTGTAACATCCCAGCCCGTCGCACCATGATATTGTCCGCTTTGGCAGCCGGAACGCCCTCAGGCGCCGCCCCTCACGGTTTTAAAACGCGTCATGGTAGGGGAGGTTACCACACCCTTATAAAGCAGTGCTTAGTTCTCCTCCCCACCGATGTGGGATCTTACAATCCACCCCCCTTGGAGGACCAGCGTCCTCGCTGGCACATCGGCCGACGACTGGCTCTAATACCATCTGTAACATCCCAGCCCATCGCACCATGATATTGTCCGCTTTGGCAGCCGGAACGCCCTCAGGCGCCGCCCCTCACGGTTTTAAAACGCGTCATGGTAGGGGAGGTTACCACACCCTTATAAAGCAATGCTTAGTTCTCCTCCCCACCGATGTGGGATCTTACAATGATGGTGATGAGAATGATGAAGAAGAATTGGCAGAAAATGTTCCTAAGATAGAACTGTTTATTGAAGATGTGATTATGCCAGATCCAGTTGAACCGATTGATATTGGTCAAATAGCACAAGAAGTTATTGTTGAAGCTGAATCTGAGGCACGGTCAGGTGATGCAGCTAATGTGATCATGCCTGATGTTGATCCAGTTGATGTTGCCACTACATCAATTCCAGCAACACAACATGCTGAACAGCCGAAGGGGTCTTCACCAAAGGTTGGTTCAGATGTTGATTTGAATGAAGAGGAGAGTGAAGTATCTCATCTGAAGCGTATGGTTGCAAAGTTGCTCGATGAGAAGTTTAAGGCTTCGAACGAAAGGAAGAAGAAAATACTTGCAGAATACTTGGAAACTCATCAGAAAAATACGAAGATATTTAACGAACTAGAAGAAGAGTATGAGACGCTCAAAGAGGATTATAAAGAGCTTTATGTTGAATGCAATACTCTTAATGCTGAGAAAGAAATGTTGGAGAAATGGCTAGAAAAAAATGAGTCTAAATCATCAGAGTCTAACAAAGACTTTTCTCCTGAAGAAGACGTTGGAGTGTCTGATACTCCTAGGGAAGTTTCAGTTTACTACACACGATCATGACGATCAACAAAAGTGACTGAACAAACCAAAACACCTGTCCCTATTCCCGATGATGCTGCGGTTGCTGCTGCATCTGAAAAAGCGAAGGGAAAACGTAAGATTGATGATGTCCCTGAGATTACAGAAACAAACAGTGTATAGAAGAAAGCATGAACCGAGGAGAAAGCTCAGGATGAGCCGGTTCAGGTAGAAACGGTTCCTGTTATTGAAATTGTTGATCTTAGTACTGAAGCTGGTTCGTCAATGATTGAATCTGAAGTAGTCACTACTGAAGACATTCCTGTGGACTTAGATGCACGATTTGCATATTTATAGTAGATGAAGTACAATCCTGTTTATCTGAATGGATTGGCTGTTAGTTAGATAAACGAGAAGTATGAGAAGTGTATAACTGCTCAGGAGTGTGTAGATGGAGATGATAAAGGGTTCGTTGTGGAACGGGGGGAGTGGATACCTCTACAGAAAAGCTTAAATGTTGATGATCTTCCACCTGAAGAACTGTATCATCAAAATCCCGAGGAAATGACTACTGGTGACATGAGGTCTTAGTTGCAGTCAAGAAATTATCCGTACATAAGCCTAAAGAGATTGAAATCAGAATCTTTGAGGAAACTTGTTAAAAGCTTCCAATCTTCGGAGAAGATGCATAACCGAATGCTTTTTCTTGACTACAACAATCCACAATACTATGAACTTACCAAGAAGTTCAGGCCTCTAGAACCGAAGGAAATCCCTCTAATGTCATTATCAGATGATGCACACAAGAAACACAAAGAATTGATTGACATGTTTCCAAGAGAAGTGAAAGCGTATAATGTGCCAATGGAAGCTCGTGAATCATGGCACAAAGCAGCTACATCAGGTGATATTGTGAGATCACTGCTCAGTAAAGGTCAATCAGTTGCAGATCTGTTAGATTCGATGATTGTGCCGGAGAAGTCAAAGGATGTGAAGATTATAGCTTGGAAATATGACGAAGTATTCGATGCATTTTTTTATTAAGAGAGTTAATAGTTTATGTGATGTATACCATTATTACTCTAGCATTTTCAAGCTGCTGGTACAAGATCTCAAAGAACTGTATAAGCTGAGGTTAATCAATCACACAAGAGCAGAAAGAGGTGAAAAATGTGCTATGTTGCTGGATGCTGGCATAAGTCGGATGCCAAAATTCATGCAATTTCGTGGTCAACAAGAGAATAAGATATATCTTGATAAGAAGAAGAAGAAACAGAAAAACTTGGTTATGCGAGACATGTATTTAGAAGAATTTTCAGATGAATATTTTGACAAAGTGACGGATTCGAGATTGAAAATCTTTGATGGTTCTCAATTTTTTCTATCACGAAGCCAATACTCAAATTTTTCTATCACGAGGAAACTTATGAGTTGAAGCTAGTTCGTGACTTAGATTATTGGGATCGTGATATGATTACTATTTTTTGTACGTTCGAGCTGAAATTGTTACACCCATCATACATTGATCATCTTCGAAGTCATAAGATGGAGAAAATGAAGGATAAAGTTACTGAGGGTGATCGAATATTGTTTGAGATAAAGATCGAGGTAATTGGAGCTGCTACTAGAAGATCCGAGTAAGGAAAGCATTGGCATATGCTAACCTTGTGAAGACTATATCAAGGATATAGAGTTTATGCGAATTAGATCCAAATGAACGCTGGAAATACGTGCAAAAGATGTGAAGAGACCTTATCAATTTTACGCTAACATTGACCTAGCAGGTATTTCTTTGGATACGCTAAAATAGATGGCAGCTTGTGACATACTTACCAACGAGTCTAAAACAAAGCAAGCTAAAATAGCAGAGAAGTTTAAAGAGTGCATAGCTAAAGCCATCGAAAAACAAGAAAAATATGTTGAGAAGTCGATGCTAGATGTCAAGAAAGAACCAAAAGATTTTTGAAGTTCAAGTTTGATTCGAGAGGAAAGAAGAAAAAGATGAAGACTTTTGAAGAACAAAGTTAAATCTTAGGGGCAGTACTGTTAGGGCTCATTCCTTAGAAAGATTTAATTTGTTCTTGTATGTACAAAGTTTGTTTGTTTAGGATTAATTTTGTATTTTCCCATTAAAGTGTATTGATGTATAAAAGCATGTTGCTAGTGTGTGTGTAAGCAGACGAATGAGAGAGAATTAGAGACGTATCAAAAAGAGTGTGTGTGTGATTTTATTCTCTCCTGCACAATTGTAGTGCAACTATTTCATCATCAATACAAGTGAATTATTAAGTATGATTACTGTGTTGATTGATTGTTGTTTTACATAGATCATAGTGATTTGTAGCAGTAATCGATCCAGTTGAACCTATCACAAACACTTTACCTGAAAACTTTAATCAATTTGATCACTCACCTGAAAATGAAGAGAAATTCAAGGAAATTCAGAGAATTAAATCCGAATCGGGAAGCTCTGAAGAAAAAGGTGATGAAAAGGTGTTGAATGAGAATGTGAAGGAAGAACATAGTGTGCTTATTGAAGCCGATGATAAAGCAAGTGAAACATCAAGTCCGGTGCTTAAGCAAGTTGTTGAATATCAAAAGTTGACAGCAGAAACAGCGAAGACTGTGAAGGATGTTGAAGAATTTTCAGGATACAATGATCCTGAATACGTGAAATGGAAGAAGGAACAGAAAGAACTTGATGCTGCTAAAATCCAACAACAGGCAAATGTGAAGAATGATGGTGCTTCTACTTCTAAATCACATAAATCAAAGACGTCAACCAATCAATCTAAAACCAAACAAGAAAAAGGTAAAAATGTCATAACATCAAATGCCAATTCCATAACCATCAAAGTTCAATCAACAAAATCTGTACCAAAGACTGTGCCAACATTGCTAAAACCAGTGAAGTTTGTGTCAGTTGGAACGTTAGATTTAAATTCATCTTAAAGTAACCAACAAAATTCTAAGATCAAATCTCTCTCTGATCTGAAAACAAGGTCAGGTCCTAAGACTTTCGCTGTTAAACGATTTGAATCTAAGAAGGTAACTAAGAAACATGATTCAGAATCAAAACTTGTTTCAAAAACAAAACCTCAATCTGGTAATGACAACAAACCAAATTCACAAACATAATCTCCAAAGAAGAACCAAGTTAACTTTAAAACAAACAAAGTTGTGAACGAATCACAGGTTGGTTCAACATCAAAAGTTAACAACCGGTTGTTCAAAATGAGCAAAAATTATTGTGAAATATGTAATCATTATAACCATGCAACTGTTGAGTGTTTCTTTAATAGGTACTATGATTACTGCAGCAAAAGAAATCATTCATCCGCAGAATGCTATTATAACATATTTGTGAGAGACGTAATCATGACACATCTGATTGTTTCTTCCGGAAAACCTCATCAAGAGAAATGACTAGATTTCCAAACTTTCAACTAAATCAATCTTTTGGTTTTCAAAATACATCTAACAGTCGTTCTCTTGATTCGAGACATTTCAGAAGAATCAATTCTGAATTCAACAAAATGCCAGCAAGGCAGTTTCAGGCTAATAGATTTCTACCGAGAGCTATGATGGTTGGCGCTCAAAGAAATGAAAACAATCTCGATCCTAAGTTAGAGAAGAGGTATCATGCTTTAAGAAGAAAGCAATCGAACCAAAACGGTGGAAGAATTAATTTTCAATCCAATCATTTAAATGAACCAAACTTGAATAACGTACAATATCAGCAAGTTACTGTTGTAGATAGATTTGGAAAACCCAAGACCGTCTGGGCCTGGGTTGACCGCACTAACTAAGTGAATGCTGAAAAATGCAGATTTGCCCAAGAAGACCTGTCAACTCATGGTTTGTTGATAGTGGGTGCAGCCGGCATATGACATGCAATCATCCTTGCTTCACGATTTTAAGCATAAAAATGGTACTCATGTTGCGTTTGGAGGAGATGCTGGTGGGAAAATAACAGGAGAAGGAACTGTATCCAATGGGATAATTAGCTTTGATAAAGTCAACTATTGTGCCTAGTTGAACTTTAATTTGCTAAGTGTTTCCCTAACTTGTGATAAATCATATTCAAGTCTATTTGATGATTCTTTTTGTTACATACTCAAACCAGGTTTCAAGAATGCTAATGAGTGGGTTGTGGTTAATGCTCCAAGAGATCGAGATGTTTACAAACTAGATATGTCTCAGATCGATGCAGAAACCGAAACAACTTGTCTTATTGAACATGTATCAAATGATGAGAGTCAGCTTTGGCATTGACGGCTGGGCCATTCAAATTTCCGAAACATTAACAAACTGGTGTCAGGAAATCATGTTGTAGGAATACCTTCAAAGAAATTCTCTACAGCTGATCTCTGCTCAACATGTTTGAAAGGAAAACAACATTGAATGTCTTTTAAGTCCAAGCTCGAAAATTCAATTTCCAAACCTTTACAGATGCTTCATATGGATTTATTCGGACCAACAAATGTCCAAAGCATTGGATAGAAATCATATTGTTTAGTCATTATTGATGATTTTACAAGATTTTCTTGGGTTTATTTCTTGGTGGTAACTTTATAAAAACATAACCAAGTTTCAATTTTGTTCTAATTAAGTCACTCAAGTTTAAAAATTGTTCCAATTAGGTCACTCACCTTCATATTTTATTCAAATTAGATGTTTTAACATGTTGTTTTCACATGTTTTTCATTACGTTTCAGTTAGGAATTATTTTTTACATTTTTTTATGCTAATGTGAAGCGGTAATGTGAATTGTAGATTTATTTTTTTATTTTTTATTATAGTTAACATATTTTTAAATTTTTTAATATAATTACATGTATTAAATATTCCGACCCCCACATTCTATCCCTAATTCCTTTCTTGACACAAACAAAATCCAACAATTGCTCGATTTGAAGATTTAGTCATCTAATTCAAGTAAAATATGCTTGAGTGACCTAATTAGAACAAAACTGAAACTTGGTTATGTTTCTATGGCATTTTCCCTATTTTTCTTGCATGCTAAATCTGAAACTGCTGAGTTGTTAAAAGAATTCATTCTTAAAATTGAAAATAAATTGGAATCAAAAGTTAAAATCTTGAGAAGTGATAATGGAACCGAATTTAAAAATGTTAATATGGACTCGTTTTGTGCAGAAAAGGGGATTGCACGTCAGTTTAGTGCTCCACAAACTCCTCAGAAAAATGGAGTTGCGGAACGGAAAAATCGAACGCTAATTGAAGCTGCAAGATCCATGATAGCAGATGCTAAAATTCCTATCACATTCTGGGACAAAGCAATTGCTACCGCCCGCTTTGTACAAAACAGGACACTATTGGTTCAGAATAAACATAAAATTCCTTATGGGTTATTGTTTGGAAGGATATTTCTTACGTGAAAGCTTTTGGTTGTCCTGTTACGATTCTGAATTTACGTGACCATCTCGGAAAATTTGAGTCAAAATCTGATGACGGTTTCTTTCTTGGATATTCATCAATGTCTAAAGCATACCATATGTTTAATAGACGAACTAATATTGTACTTGAATCTGTAAACGTACAGCTTTTAGAAAACTCCTTTCCATCAGTGGCTCATTGTCTCGATTGGTTATTTGATTTAGATTCGTTATCCAAATCTTTCAACTCTATTTTCTTTGATTTTTGAGGAAAATCAAAGAAGGAACCATGAAATTTAGGATCTTTCAGTGACGATTCAGATAATGATGATGATGATCTCAATTTTGAGTATTCATTCATGTCTTTTAGCGATCCGCATGTTGAATGCTCCAATCAATCACAAGGTCCATCGGTTTCTCAAGAAGCTCAGGAATTAAACAATGAAGCAGATCTTTCAAATCAGCAAAATTCTGCTAATGATGGTGGATCTTTTCATAATCAACCGTCATCAGATCCGAATAGTGAAGTTACTCCGGAATCTCTTGATAACTTCATCAATTCACCAGAACAAGTTCCTAATTTTACTCCGCACACTTCTACAATCCTGCAAGGTCAACCGAATCTGAATGAGTCAAATCTGGAGACACATATACAAGGTGATTCAAAGAACGATGAGAAGTCAGACCGAACAAGCCAGCATCTGTCTCTACTCATGTTTTCTTTCTCAAGTGGTACTTAAGAACATTTCAGAAACGTTGTAAGATAACAACTTGATAGAAGCTATGCAAGAGGAGTTACTTCAGTTCAGAAAGCAAGAAGTATGGAAGTTAGTGGACTTACCTAAAGGAGAATATGCTATTGGCACAAGATGGTTGTACAAGAACAAGCCAGATGAATGTGGCATTGTTGTCAGAAACAAAGCGAGACTAATTGCCCAAGGGTACACTCAGGAGGAAGGTATTGATTATGAAGAAGTGTTTGCTCCGGTCGCTCGACTTGAGCAATTCGAGTTTTTCTTGGATATGCCTCATTCATGAAGTTTAAGTGTATCAAATGGATGTTAAAGGTGCATTTTTGTATGGACCAATTACCGATGATGTGTACGTCAGGCAACCTCTAGGATTTGAAGACCCTGAGTATCCGCATCGTGTATACAAACTTAGCAAAGCTTTATATGGTCTACATCAAGCTCTGAGGATTTGGTACGAGACGTTATTGAAACATCTTCCAGAACATGGTTTTACCAGAGTTTTGATTGATCCAACTTTATTCATGAAGCGCGAAAATGAAGATCTACTATGTGTTCAAGTGTATGTGGATGTGTCACACCCCAAAAATCGTCGCAGCGGATAGACACGATATCGTGGTGTAATGAGCGAAGCTGGCACCCATTAGTTATAAAGCAAACTAGATCACATGTGGAGTTTGCAGTCCAAAAACTGTCCGTCCATAAATACCCGGAGCTTATCATTTCGTACCTGTAAAACATGTAAAAACTGAGTCAACATAAAGTTGGTGAGTTTTCGTGTTTTAATCAAACGTAATAATCGCTTTTCATTTACAACTGATATGCTGGCTTTGAGACGTTAACAAGACCGTCAAGGGCTAGCGAGGCCCAAAGACAAATGAATCATCAAGTCATGAGTACATAATCAACCAAGAAACAGCGGTTCCCTCACAACATTCAATTTATATTCCCCCGCTTGTCAACACGATCAGAGCGACTGATCACGAGGGGCAGTATTCCAAACCCGATAGATCTATCAATATAACATGTGGTCTCTGCAAGAGATTATGAGAGAGCAATGTGTACACTTTCACAACAAACACCCATGTCATCATTTTGGTCAACAATATACAACAAGTGTTACATGATTTCAACCAACATATATATACATACATACATACATACATACATACATACATACATACATACATACATACATACATACATACATACATACATACATACATACATACATACATACATACATACATACATACATACATACATACATACATACATACATACATACATACATACATACATACATACATACATACATACATACATACATACATACATACATACATACATACATACATACATACATACATACATACATACATACATACATACATACATACATACATACATACATACATACATACATACATACATACATACATACATACATACATACATACATACATACATACATACATACATACATACATACATACATACATACATACATACATACATACATACATACATACATACATACATACATACATACATACATACATACATACATACATACATACATACATACATACATACATACATACATACATACATACATACATACATACATACATACATACATACATACATACATACATACATACATACATACATACATACATACATACATACATACATACATACATACATACATACATACATACATACATACATACATACATACATACATACATACATACATACATACATACATACATACATACATACATACATACATACATACATACATACATACATACATACATACATACATACATACATACATACATACATACATACATACATACATACATACATACATACATACATACATACATACATACATACATACATACATACATACATACATACATACATACATACATACATACATACATACATACATACATACATACATACATACATACATACATACATACATACATACATACATACATACATACATACATACATACATACATACATACATACATACATACATACATACATACATACATACATACATACATACATACATACATACATACATACATACATACATACATACATACATACATACATACATACATACATACATACATACATACATACATACATACATACATACATACATACATACATACATACATACATACATACATACATACATACATACATACATACATACATACATACATACATACATACATACATACATACATACATACATACATACATACATACATACATACATACATACATACATACATACATACATACATACATACATACATACATACATACATACATACATACATACATACATACATACATACATACATACATACATACATACATACATACATACATACATACATACATACATACATACATACATACATACATACATACATACATACATACATACATACATACATACATACATACATACATACATACATACATACATACATACATACATACATACATACATACATACATACATACATACATACATACATACATACATACATACATACATACATACATACATACATACATACATACATACATACATACATACATACATACACACATACATACATACACACATACATACATACACACATACATACATACACACATACATACATACACACATACATACATACACACATACATACATACACACATACATACATACACACATACATACATACACACATACATACATACACACATACATACATACACACATACATACATACACACATACATACATACACACATACATACATACACACATACATACATACACACATACATACATACATACATACATACATACATACATACATACATCCATACATACATACATGCATACATACATACATACATACATACATACATACACACATACATACATACATACATACATACATACATACACACATACATACATACACACATACATACATACATACATACATACATACATACATACATACATACATACATACATACATACATACATACATACATACATACATACATACTTACATACATACATACATACATACATACATACATACATACATACATACATACATACATACATACATACATACACATTTTGAATAGCCACACTTATCATGCATTTATTCATTTCATCCCATCTCCAACAAAACAACTTTTCAATGTTTTACCTAAATCTTTTTAATACAAAAACACAACATTTACCATAATATCACTAACATGTAAATACACACACATATATACCTACGGAACTACATACATACATGCTCAAAATCATTTTTCAATGGCCATACATATCATATATTTGTTCATTTCATCTAATTCCCTTAATAAAACTTTTAAAACCATTCATTTAACACATATGTAATCTTGTTTTCAAAAATAAAAAACACACACATACATATATATACACTAGGAAGATACCCGCGCAATGCGGCGGACGCGACAATTTATAAAGCGATACTTGTTGAGGATAGTAAATAACAAAGTGATGCAACCGTGATCTATCTATGTCATGATCCTTACATAGTTACACGTTTCAGTTAAATGATAAGAAAGTAAAAAAACATCATAATTAGCTTCAATGAAACGATGACAATAACAAACGCTTGTATATCCATAACTAAAGAGACATTGTTGAGTTTCAAATAGAATAGAAAACATAATGTGTGTGTTAAAAGTATGAGTGCATATTATTGTTCATTTAATAGAAAACATAGAGCATTCAAAAAGAAACCTACACACAACTATGACGACAATTTTCATCGTGCTACTCGCATAATGTGTGTATTAAAATAGTAAAGATGTTCGTGCTCTACACCAATATAAAGCTTTATAACATGGGTGTCAACTTAAACTAAGATGGATAGAAGAAGACTATAATTTTAAAAGATACAATAACACCACTTTTTAAACCTAGGATTTATATATTAACCGAAGTAATTGAGATAAATGTAGAGTTAAACTCCTTGAATATTGCACCTTTTCATTCTCGCTTGTTATCCCATAAGTATGACCAATGTACAACTTGTATAACATAAAGTAAACAAGCCAAGCACACCAAAAGTAATAACATTAAAACTGCTAAATGCAATATATACATTGCAAAATGAGAAATACAAAAATGAAACAATGTATAACCTATTTGGTAAGTGTAATCACCAGTTCCATTCTTGCATAATTGTTGTGCCCATTAAGACATGAAATATAACCTGCTGGTGACGGAAATAACTTCAATTAGACCCATTGGGAAATAATATCATGTTTATACAACTCTAAAACATACACCTAGTATTATTCGACTCAACATGAACCGGCAAAATGAATGGTGCCACTAAGATCAAGTTAAAGTGGTCAAAATACATAAGAAAGTGAGCAAAATCGAAAGGAATGAAGAGGTCACGCTCATGAATTTCATTTTAAACACCTTTGTCTACAAAAAACAATTAAACAATTAAGTTAGCAATAAAAAATACACATACACACACATACACATTATCAAAATTACATATACACAACCATACACAAACAATAACCAATTCAATAATATTAGCCTAGTCATTTTTCTTTAAGCTTAGGTATCATATGCATTAGAAGTTCATGTAAATAATCTATTTATTGCAAGCTAGTTTTTGTAAATTTCTCATTGACCCATTACAATGTCCAAACTTAATGGCATATGGTTTTATTGCAGCTTCATGTTTTCTTTTAAATGAACACTAATTCACACTTATACCTTTAATACACGTATTATAGTTTTCATGCAAGCTTGATTCAAAATTTACACATATGACAACTTTTACTATGGTTTTGTACCGCCACTCAGAACCATTATTATATCTACCAATTAAATGAGTTATAACGTGTATACAACTAAACTGAAAAAGGTATCTTAAAAAGAAAATGGTCATATGGGTTGAACAGCTTGAAAGTTGTTTGCATAATTGCTGGAAAACCTCTTAAACCCTTTTGTTAAAAAATGTATCGTAATGATACAAATTCTGGTGACCGTATTTCGCACACAGCTGTTTTTTAGACGGTTGGACCAGATCAAAACTATTTGTTTTGATCCATTACCCAGCCAGCCCATTTACATAAGTCACAAATTTTAATGACCTTTAACCCAAATAACGCACTCCCCTTTTAGCTATTTACATGACCTAATGATATAAACAAAACAAACAAATCAACCCGCCCCCCATAAGGCCACAAGTAAACAGGTCAATATTTTCACTTCTTCAAGGAGCACATATGCATATCCCTTTGAATATTAAAAACTTACATTAAAGTACACCAGTGATGCTGAGTTAAGAACATTTTCATGTAGTGAAACTGCAACCAGTTTTTCTGGGCTATTACACGAACTCTCTGGTAATAAACTTATCAACACCTTAAACAAACCGAATAAAACCCATGTAAAAACAAGCTAAATAACTTTTATGACTAACTGAGGGCCAAATTTACAACGGGTTGCAACTTATGGGATGTGTTCTACTTGTCCTAAATATTCGTAACTTGTCAGACTCGTCTTCAAAAGTTTTTTCTGAGTTAAAAAAACAAAAACAAAAAAAAGTTACATTATTTCTAGGTAGTGATAGATATTTCATTTAATTTTATTAGTTTATAAAAAAAAATCCTAAAAGATTTTCATTTCAAATTATTTTTCAAGTCTTCCATATTATGCTATTAAAATGATATCATTTTCACATGCATTTCACGGGAAATTGCACACACAAACGGACACGGGTTTGCTTGCTTTCATACACAAATAAACACGGGCTTATTTTGTTTAATGAAATGATCTAATGAGATATCTCGAGATTGTGTTTGTGACTGTGTTACAGATAGTTGCTGCAAGTGATGGGCGATCATTAGTTGAGCAAAGCACCTTACCAGAGAACCTGTTCCTCAAAGTTACAGAAGATACCGAGCTAGGAATCCTCCTCCTACACCTTCTAAAGCACTCAAGAAAAAGATAGTTGGAAAGCCGTTCCAGATTTTACGAAAGGATGCACTCAAAATGCGAGAGCACATTTAATGGGGGACCTTGTGAGATAAAGGATCTTCAGCAACAAAATTTGGCAAGCATCAGTCTTGGGGGAGTTTTGTTGGATCTGAAATTAAGACAACGCCTTTGGGACGAAGATTAGAGACAAGACGTTGAAGCCGACGGAGTTTTATAGTTAATATATATATATATATATATATATATATATATATATATATATATATATATTGTGTTAACAAAATATATTTAATCGTTTTCATCTTTTTAGTATTTTATGTAATATATATATTTTATCTTTATGAAAAAATATATATTAGACTAAATATTAGGGGTTTATTTGTATTATTTCCATTTGTCATGTTTTTGTCTAAGTCTAGGGTCCTAATTATCATTAGTCCAAAGTCTCATTAGGCTATAATAAATGGCAATTAGGGTTTAAAGAGCTTGAATGAGACAAGAATTGAGGGTCTCCACATTTTGTAAATAGGATACAATTCTAATAGATCAAAATCTGGGTTTTAATTGTGTTCTTCATGTTTATCATAAGTTCATCATATTTCATATCATTTTGATCCAAATTTTCACCAAATTTCATGATTCAAGGCTCATTGGGACCAACAGTTTTGAAGAGTTTGTATGGTTTACCTTTTTATCTTTTATTTTATTTTTATTTTATGTTTAGTTGTGTTTAGTCAGTTTTACGCTCGGTTATCTTGTTTTGATTTGGAGGTGTTAACTATTGTCACGCTTACTCAATTTCCATTCGGGTGAGTGTGCATTTGTGAGGATGAAGAAGGAGCTCGGGAGTGTCAGTGTTAGGCTCAATTGCGACCAAAATGCTAGACAATCGAAGCCAAAGATTGGAATGAAGACTTGGAGCTTACGCATTCTGCTAATTACCAGCTAAGTCTTTTACAATTCACATCTCTATCGTTTAATTTTTGCATTTTTATTTTTATTTTTAGGTATTTTCCATTTCTACATTAGGGACTATGTAGAACTTAAGTGTGGGGATGAGAAATGGTCATTTTTGTGTTTAATGTTTGTTTTTAGTCAATATAGAGTCTTAAAAAATCCAAAAAAAAATGAAAATTTTTTAAAAATGTCTTTGTTTAAGTTTTGCAATTTAAACAGAAAATGATAGTAAATTAATTTTGGCTTTCAAATAAGTTGTGGCTTTTAATCAAGGATGAATTAATTGGTAAATATTTGGTAACCCAATTAGCTAAATGGTTCCCCCAAGTGTTTTTAATTGAATTTTAATTGTCATGAATCTCGCGGGTTGTCATCTTAGGAGAAATAGAAAGGCTTACACTAAATAACATTAGGCACCAGTTTAGACTTTAGAACTTAAATAGGTTAAGGGTTAGTGCCATATCCACAGGAATTAGAACTGAAAGCGCTTAAAGTAGCAGCTTAAATAAAAGAGCTCAATGTAGCCAAATAAAATAAAATAAAAAGAAAATATAAAGCATGTGATCCAAGACCTCATATGTTCTACCTCTGGGATAGCGACTTGGAGCCGACACCCTTGGGTGAGGTGATCTTGTTTTATGAAAAAAAAAAAGAAAATAAACAGTCTATACCCGTAAGTATCATCCATCTAATATTCAACCTAATATGTCACTAGTTTTTAGGTTATTCTGGTAGGAAATCTTTATGATTTAGCCTGTGCCTCGTTATGGCAACAATTTAATCATGCTAACTTGTTTTTCCTAGGTATGACACCTTGTAGATGATTGATTTAATTGAACTAGATTAAACACGAGGGGAAACTTGATTGGCTAGTGTTATGGTGTTTAATTAAACGCACCACTATTTATCTGATTCATTTCTTGTTTGTGGTTTGGTACTTAAAAGGTTTATTAAAGTGTTGGGAGCCTTAATTAATTGTGATTCTATGTGCATGCTTTTTCAGGGACGGAAAAAGTTAAGTGTGGGGATATTTGATATAATGTAAATTATACATTTATCTCGTGTTAAGTTTGTTTGCGTTTTTGAGTCGTTTAAGTCGATTTTTATAAGATTTTATCTAATACTGACATATTATTGTTTCCTAGGTCCCATCTTGATGAAGAATTGAAAAGCTTGCGAAAAACGGAGACCGTAGGCGAAAACGGCACACGAAACAGAGTTACGAGCAAACCGTAGCGCGAAAACGAACGAAACCGAAATGAAATGGCATGGAATGCGCTTGGCCATGCCACTCGACCAGGCAGACCAACTTGGCCGCATGATGCAGTGTGGTCAGATGGTGGTTGGGGCATGGTGACTTCATGTCACGTGTCCAAAGCTTGTTTCGTCACCGCGCGACGCGATTTTTGCAGGCTGTTTTGACGATTTTTGGCCCGGTTTCCTATAAAAACTCACCACCACTTAAACCCTAGCCTCATACTTGATTGAAGGACGAATTACAGCTAAAAAGAGGCGTTTTTGAGGTCAAGGAGACGAAATCAAGGCAACGAAAGCTCGTGGGATCAAAAATTGCATCTTGGCTCTTCCGGGTTTTAATGTTCTTTCGTTTTCATTGATTTTAATCATGTTCATTAATTTTGACTTTGTGATTATTGGTATGATTGTGATTGGCTAAACTCGTAAAACCATCTAAGCATTAGGATGAAACGTTGATTGATGATTGAAACTCATGTTTGGTTGTTTTTTATTATGGATAGTTTGTTTAAGTAAAGTTTTGATTTTTTTATCATATGATGCATGTTAAGTATTGGATTTGGTTTGGCTAATGTTATTGTTTCGCTTTATTCTTGATGATCGATCTACGTCATACAATAGGATATTGCTTAGATCATTGAATATGATTGTTTTGTGGTTTAACTGCATTAAAACCATAAGAATAATTCTATTAGTTAAACTGATGAAAATGTATAGCTAACTTAGATAACCGTGAGGTGATAAGTTATTAACGAGTCTTATCTGTTTAATGTGCTAAGTCTAGTTCTTCGTGAGAAGTCGGTTTTAGTGTTAATTAGCGGATTTGCTTGTTGAATCATATGATTGGATTAAAATGATTTAAAGGGCCATACTATGAGGTTGTTAGGGCTCGTTCCTAGTTGAAGATTTACTTTGTTCTTATTTTATACAAGTTTGTATAGTTTAGGGTTAATTTTGTATTATCCCTAAGTGTTGATGCATAAAGCATGTTGCTAGTGAATGTTAGTGAGAGAGTCTAGATCACCAATACACGTTAGAGAAAGAAAGCTTATGTGTGTGTGATTGTATTCTCCTGCACTTTCTACTACAACGAATTGCTTTGATCATCAATACAAGAGAATTATTCAGTAATGGATTGTGTTCTTGATTGAATTGTTTTTTGTGTGCTTAGATCATTCTGATTTGTGGCAGTATCGATCCAATTGAACATATCAATTGGTATCAGAGCTATTGGTACTGTGTGTTCTTCGCTATTCATTAAGAAAAAACACACCAATACTGCTCAAATCATGATCTGAATGATCTGTTGATGTTTTTAGATTTGATTCAATCATAATCACTTCTAATTCACAACAATTGTGCAGATTCCTTCTAGATTTCATCAGATCTGAGGAATTAAGAAGAAATTGAAAAACACTGTTCGATCAAAATTTATGATGTTTGAGATTGATTGATATCGAGGATTGATTATCGGTATAAATCACAGCTTGTGTGTGATTTTTGGATGAATTGGACAAAATTTGCTTAAAATCAGTATAAAATTTATGAAGATGTTGATGAACCTGATGAACCTGATGAACAAGATGAAGATGTACTAGACGTGTGACTAATCTTGACTTAGACAAAATTTTGGACTTAGTTTTCGTGATCAATTAGGTCCTGTGCAGCCGTGTGAAGGATCTTTGTCTAGACGGGTGAAGAATTTTTCAAGCAAAATCTGGGTACTGTTGAGCCATGTGAAGAAATTCTCAGAAGCAAAATCTGGGTACTGTTGAGCCATGTGAAGAAATTCTCAGCCGGGTCAACTACTGTTAAGATGTTTGAAGTGTTTTTACCAGTTACTGTGCAGCCGTGTCAAGTAGGTCGGGTGATAAAATTGACAACTGTTAAGCCGGGTCAAGCACTATTCAGCCGTGTAAAGAGTTAGCCTTGTCAAGTTCATCACTGTTCAGCCGTGTGACATTAATTAGCCGTGTGACTATTCAGTCGGGTGATTTTGTTGCCGTGTGAAAGATTTCTAAGTGTTTGAAGACTTGTACCTGTTCAGACGTGTAACTTCATTATTACACTGTTCATCCGAGTGAAGAAGAAAATTCATTGTTCAGCCGTGTGAAGTTGTCACTGTTCAGCCGCGTGACTTTCTCAGTCGTTTCAAACTTTATTATCTTTACCTGTTACTGTTTAGACGCCTCAAATCTTATTTCATTACTTAACTTAGTTTTATTTTCAAAATTAAATTATCAACAAAAATACAAAAAAAATATTTCTATTGAATATTTTCTTTGAATAATACAATGGCTCCAAATGATGATTCTGATAACCGTGTTCCCTGGTTGTTTAATCGTGCTGACTTCAAAAACTGGACCATCATATTAAAGCATCACTTATGTTCAAATGATGATTCTGATAACCGTGTTCCCTGGTTGTTTAATCGTGCTGACTTCAAAAACTGGACCATCATATTAAAGCATCACTTATGTTCAAATGATAATGACTTAAGGAAATCCATTGATAAGGGTCCTCATATTCCTACTCAGACTACTCCTGACAGTGCAAGTACCTACACTAAAGATTCTACAGAGCCGTATCCTGAAGATAATCTACAAGGTGAAGACTTACGCAAAGTAAAGAATGACAGTAAGGCTTATTCCTTGATGTGTAAGGGACTACCACTACAAGTATTGTCGAGGCTGGATACTTATCAAACGGATTATACTCTATTCAAGGCATTGAAATCAATTTGTGAGGGAGGAGAACAAATAAGAAGTCTGAAAAAGCAAAAGTTAAAGAGACAATTAGAGTTGTTCGAGCATATTTCAGGGGAAACTGTCCATCAAGTGATGAATCAGTTTGTTCATCTAACAACTGAGATGACAAATGTCGGAGTCAAAATAGATCTTCAAGATCTGGATGACAGATTACTTTGTGCTCTTCCATCTTCATGGAAACAGACAGCTACATTGCTGAAGCATACAGAGAAATTTCCTATGAATTTAAATCTGCTGATTGCTAAGATTGAAGAAGTGGAAATTGATGAAGGTTCAAGAAATTCAGACAAAACTGGTTCTCATGCACAATACAAATTTGTGGTTAATTGTTAATGCTATTTCCAGTTTAAGATTTACTTTGTACTTGTTTTATACATTGTGTATAGTTTAGGGTTTATTTTGTTATTTTCCCTAAAATGTATTGTTGCATAAAGCATGTAGTGAGAGAATGTTTAGGAGAGAGGCTAGATCACATATTCACGTTAGAGAGAGAACTAAGTGTGTGTGATTACATTCTCCTGCATTTTGTACTCCATATTTGCTTTGATCATCAATACAAGAGAATTATTTAGTAATGAATTGTGTTGCTGATTGAACTGTTTGTTTGTACGAATCATTCTGATCATTTGTGCAATATCGATCCAATTGAACCTATCAATTGGTATCAGAGCTGTTGGTATTGTGTTTTTCGCTATTCATCAAGCAAAACACTACAATATTGCTCAAAAATCATGATCTGAATGAATTGTTGCTGTTTTTAGTTGTGATTTATCATCGCAATCACTCCTAATTCACAACGATTGTGCAAATTCCATCAGATAATCATCAGATCTGAGGAATTAAGAAGATAGAAAAAGTTACTGTTCGATCGAATTTTGCTCCAATTCATCAAAATTTGATCATGTTTTGGATTGATTGAGATTAGGGATTGATAATCCGACAATTTCACTAATTGTGTGTGATTTTTGAAGAAATTGGACAAGTTTTTGATAAACCCAGAAAAATTCTCATGATGAAGATGATGAACAGTATGAACTGGTTGAAGATTAACTAGCCGGGTGATAAAATTGACTTAGACAAATTCCTTTGGACTTAGATTTGTGAACAAATTAGGTCCTGTACAGCCGTGTAAAGGATTTTGTGCTAGACGGGTAAAGAATTTGACGAGAAAAAGGTGTACTGTTCAGCCGGATCAAGTACTGTTGTGCCGGGTGATACACTGTTACGCCGGGTGATTAACAAATTTAGCCGGATGATCGACAACTGTGTAGCCGGGTAAACAATCTTTCTGTCGGGTGATCAACTGTTCAGCCGGGTAAAGCCTTTCTGCCGTGTCAAGATTCCAAGCCGGGTCAAGTTATTGCCGTGTGAAGTTAATACTATTCTGCCGGGTAACTGTTCTGGCGGGTAAAGAATACAAGTGTTTCGACTGTTTAGACGGGTGAAGACTTTTCTCTGCCGGGTAAAGAACAAAAGCTACTGTTCAGCCGGGTGAAGAAGAATTTTTCACTGTTCAGCTGTGTGACTCATTTTTAGTTGTTTTAATTTTTATTTTCTTATCTTGTCATTAATTACTTGTCTTTATTTTAGTAGTTTAATTATTTCTTTTCAAAAATCTTTAAAAACACAAAAATATTTTCTTTAAAAATTGTTAAAATGGCACCTAATGATGATTCTGATAACCGTGTTCCTAGACTTGTCAATCGTGCAGATTTCAAGAATTGGACGATTAGACTGAAGCATCATCTTTGCTCGATAGACAATGATCTTTGGAAGTCAATTGACAAGGGTCCTCACATACCTACACAGACAGCTCCAGATAGTGCAAGTACCTACACCAAGGACTCCACTGAACCTTATCCAGAAGATAATTTTTCAGCAGAAGATTTAAGGAAAGTGAAGAATGATAGCAAAGCTTATTCTTTGATGTGTAAGGGATTGCCACTACAAGTACTGTCAAGGTTGGACACTTATCAAACAGGTTATACACTGTTAAAAGCCTTAAAGTCGATATGTGAAGGAGGTGAACACCTCAGAAGTCTCAAGAAACAAAAGTTGAAGAGACAGTTGGAGTTATTTGAACACATTGCTGGAGAGTCCGTGCACCAGATGATGAATAGGATTGTTCATCTGACTACTGAAATGTCCAATGTGGGTGCGAAGACAGATCTCCAAGACTTGAATGACAGATTATTATGTGCACTCCCATCATCATGGAAACAAACTGTGACACTACTGAAACATACTGAAAAGTTTCCGATGGATCTGAATCTGCTCATTGCAAAGATTGAAGAGGTAGAGATTGATGAAAGTTCTAGAAATACTGATAGAACTGGTTCACATGCACAATATAAATATATTGTGAATCCTGCTAATACTGTGGAGAATGCCTTTCTTGCACAAGATGCAACTAAGTTTGAAGATGAGGGTGATCTATTTGTTGGCGCAAGTTTTTATACTGATTCGTCATACTTTCCAAGCTCGCCAACTTATTCTCAACCTCAATCTCCACCAAGAGCTCAAGTTCAAACACACTCTGAAAGTCAAAGTTCTACTGTTCAAGCCAAAGTAAAAGATGTGATAAACATCTTGTTACAAGATGATGAAACAAAGAATGCTTTTACTGCATTCATGGCAAGCTTTCAAGCTTATCAAGGAAGTCATCTGAATCAAATGGATGTTGTTCTTCAAGATCTTTTTGAAATGGATCCTGATGACGTTGAAGAAATGGATTTGAATTGGCAAATGGTAATGGTTGCATGTCGAACACAGAAGCATGCATATGTTAACCGAAGCTTCAAGCCACATGCAAACAAGACGGTTGGTTTTGACAAATCAAAGGCCAGATGCTTCAACTGTAACTGCTATGGTCATTTTTCAAGGGAATGCAAAGCTCCTAAGAATCAGAACTACAATGATCAAGCGAGTTCAAGTGGACATAATCAAGGTCAAGGTCAAAGCTTGCAACAGTCTTCAAGCTATCAACAAACAAATCAACGTTTCATTCAGAAACCATATCAAAGTCTTCCCATGCCAAAACTGGAAGATGAAGGAAAGAAGCCAGAAGATCAAACTAAAGCACTGGTGGTTAGTGTGAAAGACGGATACGATTGGAGTGCATATGCAGAACAATTCACATCTGATCTTACATCCAGTCTGGCA
Organism: Tagetes erecta; assembly: GCA_030867185.1. NCBI lineage: Eukaryota > Viridiplantae > Streptophyta > Magnoliopsida > Asterales > Asteraceae > Tagetes > Tagetes erecta. The sequence continues at coordinate 16,904,764 of CM061497.1, read as the reverse complement.
TTAATTTGTGAAATTGAGGAAGATTGGTCTGAAGAAGGAGATATCAAGGTGATAGATACTGTGAGTGAAGATTCTGAGGAATATGACTGGAGTGCAAAATCAGATCCTGTTGAAGAATCTGAATCAGAAATTGCGCTGATGGCAACATCCAGTGAGTCTTCATCATCTACCGAACAACCAAAGGTTAGTACTGATTTACCCCCTAAATATGTTCCTTTGCCTGATGATGTTAGAATGATAGGTTCAATTGGATCGTTAATATCGCTCAATGATCAGAATAACATATACACAAACACAGTTTAATCATTAACACAATTCATACTAATAATTCTCTTTATATATTGATGATCAAAGCAGTTTTGTAATACAAGTGCAGGAGAAAATAAATCACACACACTAAGTTCTCTCTCTTACGTGAAAATGTGATCTAGCCTCTCTCCTCACACTCTCTCACTACATGCTTTAAAGCAACAAAATACAAGTTTAAGGAATATAACAAAATAGACCCTAAACTATACACAAACATATAAACAAAATACAAAGTAAATCTTAATCTAGGAAATAGCCCTAACAGTACTCCCCCTAAGATTTATCTTTGAATCTTCAGCAAAATCTTCAACTCTTTTTCTTTTTGTTCAGCATCAATCTCTTTCACCAATCTTCTGGTTCCTCTTTGATATCCAGCAGCTCTTTTCCTTTAAACTCTTCTTGTTCTTTCAGTGCTTCTTCTATGCAAGACTTGAACTTTTCTGCTATCTTTGCTTGTCTCGGTTTGGACTCGTTAGTCAGAATTGGGCAGGCATTCATGCGTCTCAGAGAATCCAGATTTAAACCTGCAAAGTCAATGTTAGCATAAAATTCAAACGGCATCTCCTGTCCTTTGACTTGCACTTCTAAAGTACCCTTCGCACTAATTCTCATAAATTCTATCTCTGGTATGTCAACCCTCACGAGATTAGAATTGAGCAATTCCTTCCGTACTCGAATCTTTTCAGACGCAGCAGCTATCACTTCTATCATCACCACAAACAATTTTCTATCTGCTTCAGCCAGTTTATCTTTACATTTCTCCATTCTGCAACTTCTTAGAAAATCTATATATGATGGATGTAGCAGTTTCAGCTCAAAGGTACTGAATAAAGTAATCATATCTTTATCCCAATCATCCAGATTTCGAACAAGCTTCAACTCAAATGTTTCTTGATTGTAGAACACTCTAAGTATTGGCTTCGTCGCTTGTGAACCGTCAATCACTTTCAATCCTGGATTGGTTACCTTATCAAAATACTCATCCGAAAATTCTTCCAAGTACATATCTTCACTAACAACCAACCTCTTTTTCTTTCTTTGCTTGCACATACGCACTATCTTCTTGTTGACCTCTGAAATCAAGATACTTCGGTGATCTGGCTATCCCGGCATCAAGTAGCATTGCACATTTATCACCACGCTCAGCATGCGTGTGATTTATCAGTCTAAGCTTGTGCAACTCTTTCAGATCTTGTACTTCCAACTTGAAAATGCTAGAGTAATAATGGTATACGTCACATAAACCATTAACTCTCTTTATCATGAATGCATCAAATACCTCATCGTATTTCCATGCAATAATCTTTACCTTCTTGTTCTTTTCTGGTACAATCATTGAATCAAGAAGTTCAGCAATCGACTGACCCTTACTCAGCAGTGACCTCACAACGTCCCCTGCTGTGGCTGATTTATGCCATGATTCACGTATGTCCATCGGTATGCTATATGACTTGACTTCACTAGGAAACATGTCCATTAACTCTTGCCTTTTCTTGTGAGCATTTTCAGGTAAAGCCATCACCGGTAATTCTTTAGGTCCAAGAATTTTGTATCTCTTTGTCAGCTCATAGTATTGAGGATTGTTGTAGTCCAAATAAATCATACGATTATACATTTTCTCCGTCTTCATAAAACTAACAACAATTTTCCTCAAAGAATCAGATTTCAATCTCTTCAGAGTCTTGTACGGATAGTTCCTTGAGCTCAACCAATCCCTCATGTTCCTACTGGACATCTCTTCTGGATTCTGGTGATACAATTCAGTTGGAGGCAAATCTTCTATATTCAAACTTTCTTGCAATGGAGTCCATTCACCCATCTCAATAATAAATTCTTTTTCATCAGCTTCTGCTTTGTCTTAGGCAATCATACACTTTTCATAATCTTCATTTATCTCGCTCACAGTCAACCCATTCAGAAAAACTGCGTTGTACTTCATCTTTTCTAGATAAGCAAATCTTTGATCTAAATCATCTGGAATCTCTTGATCAACATTAGTTTCTGGCTCAGCTTCTGGTTCAGACTCAGTGAAATCAATATCATCCAAATCATCTAAAGCCTCAATCATCGGTGCATTGTGAGTTTGAACCGGCTCAAACTGACTTGCTTCTACTGTGACATTTTCAGGTACTTCTTCAACTTCAACAGTTTCAGATTGAATCGGCTCAATCTGAACTGATTTGTCAACTTCAGCATTAGTCACATTTTCCTCAACATCCTTAGCTATCTCAGCCATTTCAACTACAGCTACAGATTGAATCTACCCTTATACCAACATTTGTAGTGCCTCGTGCTCTAGTCAGATAAACTTTTGATACTTGAGTCGCTTCAGTCATTTCAACCACTTCATCTGAAAAATCTTTATCAGATGTTGAACCAGATTTCTTCGGTTTGGTTTCTTCCAGCCATTTCTCCAACATCTCTTTTTCATCTTCCAATGTATTACATTCAGCTTTCAACTCAGTATAATCATACTTCAGATTCTCATGCTCCTCCTTCAATCTATCATATTTATCTTTCAACTCATCATGCTCAATCTTCAATTTAAGATGATCTGCATCCAACTCTTTGAAATTTTTCAATTTCTGATTATGAATATCCCAAAACTCTTCAAACCTTTTCTTTTTCCTCTCATTCGAAGCTTTCAACAATCCATTTGCCTCTACCAACTGTTTCACCATTTCCTCTAACTCAGCAATCTTTTTCTCATTCTCTGTCTCATCAGCACTTGATACAACTTTTGGTGAAGACTCCAAAACTTGTTCAATCTTTTCTGCAACTTGGGATGATGTGGTGGGTATATCAACAAGGATAGGATCAGTAACGCCAGCATCAACTTCCTCAACTATCTGTGCAATAGTCTCAGCTTCGGCCATTACTTCCTGAGCAATCTGAACAACATCTATCAGTTCAGGCTCAACCAACACTTTCTCAACAGCCTTTGGTTCCTCTACTAACTTAGGCTCTATCACTAGTTTCGATCTTTGTCTTCTAACATATTGAACATTAATAACCTTAGGAATGTCAACTGCCACCTCCTTTTCAATACAAGCAACCTCAACAGGTTCTTCAATCAAGGCAGGTTCAATGACTTCAACATTTTCTGACTCAAATTCCATTGGTTCAGCTACCTCAATAATCTCTGCCTCCTCTGAATCAGATTCAGCAACATCACCATCATCATTTCCACTATCATCATCACTATCTTCATCATCTTCATTGTCATCATCTTGACCATCATCACTATCTTCATCATCAATCTCTCTATCAACAAGGTCCACTGGATTCACAATCTCTCCATTAGAAATATGATGATAAACTACATCAACATCTTCTTCATTATTTGCTATATCTCTCATATAGTCAAATAAGTCAACACTAGGCACATTTCCGATACTCATCTTTCTGTAAGATAGATTGTTCATGTCCTCTGTGTATAATATTCCTCCAGAATAACCTTCTGTTCTGATGATAGGGTATGCCTCATTTATCATCAATTGCAAGAATCTCGGGTACATGAGAAACTTGAATCTTTTCCCTTTTACAAGATTAAACACAAAACCATTCATAATCCATCTTGACATGTTAAATGGTTTGTTCTCTGCTATAGCAACTATTGGAGATGCTATATCTGATGGAAAGTTGTCAAAACCTGCACTCCTCCTCGACATGCATTGTTGGACAACATAACATAACAACTTCCATTTCTTTCCCAACTTTGCTCTATAAAACTGTGACTTTGGAAATATAGGTGGATGACCCATATTAACAAAACACGATTGACACTCAGCCATAGTCAATTCATCATTAGCTCCAACTTCATCATCATCTATTCTCAAGGCTGTTCTGATGGCTTCTTCAGACACAGTCAGCACCAAATCTCTGGTAATGTTTCCTCTAACAACAGCAACACCATATTCATCTCTAATAACCTCTGCTGTCCTCCAAAAACTCTTTATCAACCTTGCATATATGACCGGTTTGGCACACATAGCATATACATATTTCGTCCTCTTTATGAATCTGATCATATCTCTGTAACCTTCAGTTTCCGGGATAGATTCATCCAAACATGCCACCAGATTATGTTTGGGCTCAAACTTCAAATTCTCCATCTGTCAAAACAAACACAAAACATAAACAAGACACATGTGTTAGATTTTTCATCAATAAACTTCAAATTTTCATAAGTGTTTGAATAACAGTTAACATGTAAAAACATTCACATAATCATTTTAAATCCTAAATTGTTCTAATAACCTGATTTTCATCATTTTGATCAAACAACTTGAATTTTAATGATTATACAACATGTTTCAATTTTAACAGTTTAACACTTAAGAACACAAATTTGAAAGTTATAAGATGAAATTGTTTAACATGTTTTAGTTCAGTTTTAACAAGGATTTGTCACTTTGATCACATATTTCATCATTTTGAAGTTTAACATTTAAGAACATTCAAAGTTCATCAATGGCGGTTGATAGTTATGAACAATTTTGATTGATTCAGTTGGTTTTAAGGTGTTTTGGTGCAAATGAGTGATTGATTGTTGATGATCGACAGTTTTTATGCTTAAAACAACATTCGATTTTGGTTTTAACACACACAATCAAAGTGTCGATTCAATGATCAAAACACTGTTCATCATCGTTTTTCATTTTATCGGTCGATTTCCAGGTTTATCAAGAACAAAACACATAATCAATACCTTATTCAATCGATCACACTTGTTATAGAACAAACGATTGAATATGATAAATCAAAGGATTTGAGTACAGAGTGTTTGCTTGAATGTGTGAGTGAAAAATGATAAGTGTTTGTGAAGAGGCGGGTTTTGTATCGTTAAAAATTAGGTCAAACTTGAGGTGTCGGGTCAACAAAAGGGACGGGTAAACATAACAAGTCCAATAAGTCTTGACGGGTCAAGCACTGTTGAGACGGGTCATGCACTGTTGTGACGGGTCAAGTACTTGAAACAAGTCACAAAGTGTGACGGGTCAACACAAAACATGTAAAAACACTTGACGGGTCAAACACTGTAGGGACGGGTAAGTCACTGTAGTGACGGGTAAAGGTTAGGAACAACTACACCTGATGGGTTTTATTCATCACCCGGCAGAATAGTAGTCTTCAAAAACATCACCCGGCAACCTTTCTTCGTCACCCAGCAACACAGTTGTTTTTCTTTCATCCGGCTTGCTTTCTTCATTACACGGCAACATAGTGTTATACTCTTACACGGCAAGAAGATTTCTCTTTTACCCGGCTGTATAGTGAACACTTGTCACCCGGCAGATATTTATGACCTTCACCCGGCTGTATTTGACATGATCATTGCCCGACTACACAGTAGTCATAATATCTTCACCCGGCTTCACATTTTCTCCTCAATCACCCGGCTTGTATCAAACTTCACAACTTTACCCGGCTGAACAGTGTGTTCATTACCCGGCAAAATAGTGTTATGATATTCTTTGCCCGGCTACAACACTTTGCGATTTTTCTTCACTTTTCTCGTCTATTGACTTTTTCAACGACATTTATTGCACCTGCAAACATTCTCGACATATTAATTAGACAAGATATCCTTAAAAAGAATTTGTCACATTAATTATCAACAACATTAAACAAGCAATAACATTAATTCCAATTAAATTCATTTTTCTTTTTCTTTTTCAAAAATGTTTTTGCACAACCAAATTTTCTATATCCCGAAGCAATTTCTGAAAATCACATTGCAAGACCTTGGGTTTGTTTTTAACATATCCAATACTTTTGCATTTCATACCACATAATCTTGTTCATTCAAAACACTTATTCAAAATATTTTTGGATTTTTGTAGATATTTTTCTTCTATTATTCTCCCCCTAAACTTGAAATTTCTTGAAATTTTTAAGTTTAACAAGGATGTCGATGTGTCAATAATGATTCCAAATGCCTGCACACACAAAGCACACACATTAAATTAAAGACATATGCAATGCAATGAATCAAAATATCGCAGTGAGATCATACCACACATTATCTGAACATGTTTTGCAAGTTTTGAATAGACATTTGACTTATGTTTGATTGAGTGATGATATGAAAACATACCAATAAGCTCGAGTTGACACACTTACTTTTTCAGTATCATGATGATAATTAAGGTTCGATTAAAATGACTTATGTGACCCACATGTATACATATGTCAACATATTTCCTAATCAATCACTACCTGAATGCATATTGCACAAAACCTGGTCACTTACAGTCGTACACAGTGTGGAATCTGGGTTCTATTCGGATTTGGTCCACTTTGGGACTTCTTTTTAATTCCATCTTTGGGAATTTTTCTTTCCTATCGTTCCCCTTGGTAATCTTCTGAATTCCTTTTTGGAATTTTTGTTTGGTGTTGGTCCACATTTGGGACTCTTTTTGTTCCATCTTTGGGAATCTTTTGCTGCACCTTGAAGCTCAAAAGAGACTTCGTGTGAGACTTCAGGTCTGTGGGTACCACAACAAAGAAGCTCACGATGCGGTTCATCACACTGAGTAGACTACATCGTTACCCGATCATGTACAACTATCATCACAAGCAATGTATCAAAAGATATATATCTAGACATGTATAACAATAGAACTTAAAACAAAGATCATTAAGTTTATGTTTGTCAACATTCAACTTACTTGTTCAGTCTAATTGCCTGAGCTGTCTAGCACATCAATTAACATTCATCAGTCTTTATTAAAAATGATGTAACAAATAATGTCTAGTGTAACTATCATTTCTCACTTTTTGCAATATAGATTCTTATGACATGATATTTTCTTTTCTTTTTGCTTTTATATTTTGTTTTAGCTTTTCTATTTTCTTTTTCATGCAAGCACACAATGCAAAACATAAAATAAAAGACAACGGAATCAATATATGACATCAACTTATTATATTTTTGACTTTTATATTTTCTGATTTTTGTTTTGTTTTCGAAAAATAGAATCAATCATGATTGATTAATCCTATGGATTGAATTAAGAATTCAAACCGTCCTGACAAAAAAGATTTTGTGAAAAGATCTGCCAGTTGTTTGTCGGTATGAACTTTAATCAAAATTATTAAACCTTTTTCAGAGTTATCTCTTAAAAAGTGATATCGAATTTCGATATGTTTGGTTTTTGAGTGTTGAACAGGATTAGCAGTAATGAACATAGCAGCAGTATTATCTATGTATATAGGAGTTTTGAGAAAGTTAAACCCGTAGTCAAGCAATTGGTTTTGTAGCCACAAAACTTGAGAACATCCTGCAGATGCAGCGATATACTCTGCTTCAGCTGTGGATACAGAAACGTTGGTCTGCTTCTTGCATTGCCAAGAGACAAGTCTAGGACCCAGAAATTGACATCCACCAGTAGTCGATTTCCTGTCAAGAGCACATCCACCAAAATCACTGTCAGAATAACTATATAATTCAAAATTTCCTTCATAAGGATACCATAACCCAAGATTCGGTTTCCCTTTAAGGTATCTGAAAATACGTTTCACAGCAACCAGGTGCGACTCTTTTGGATCAGACTGATATCTTGCGCACACACATACAGCATACATGATGTCTGGCCTTGATGCTGTAAGATACATCAGTGAACCAATCATTGATCTGTATAGTGTTTGATCCACGGATTTGCCTTTCGAATCCGGTTGTATCTTGCAATTCACATCAGATGGAGTTCGAATAGTCTGACAATCTTGCATCTTGAATTTCTTTAACAACTTCTCAACGAACTTTGATTGGTTGATAAAAATTCCGTCAGCTGATTGTTTCACTTGTAATCCAAGAAAGAAATTAATCTCCCCCATTGAACTCATCTGGAATCTAGACTTCATGATTTCCTCAAATTCTTTGCACATTGACGCACTGGTCGATCCGAAGATGATATCGTCCACATAAACTTGAACACATAAGAGTTCTTCATTCTCCCTCTTCATAAACAAAGTTGGATCAATCTGCCCTCTTGTGAATCCATGTTCTAGTAAATGCTTAGATAATGTCTCATACCAGATTCTTGGAGCTTGGTGTAGACCGTATAAAGCTTTACTCAACTTGTATACACGATGAGGATAGTCAGGATCTTCAAAACCCGAAGGTTGTCTGACATATACGTCATCTGTAATAGGTCTATACAGAAAAGCGCCTTTAACGTCGATTTGGAATACTTTAAACTTCATGAAGGAAGCATATGCAAGAAAAACGCGTATGGCTTCTAGTCTTGCGACCGGAGCGAACACTTCTTCATAATCAATGCCTTCTTCTTGAGTATATCCCTGTGCAATGAGTCTTGCTTTGTTTCTCACAACAATGCCACGTTCGTCTGGCTTGTTTTTGTACAACCATCTTGTACCAATCGCATTCTCTCCTTCAGGTAAGTCCACTAATTTCCAAACCTCTTGTTTGCGAAATTGAAGTAACTCCTCTTGCATGGCTTCAATCCAACTATTATCTTGTAACGCTTCTGAAATGTTTTTCGGCACCACTTGAGAAAGAAAACATGAATAAAGACAAACATTTGCTTGCTCAGTTTGACTTCTTGTAGTTCTCTGATTCAATGGCCCGATAATCTGAGAGACAGGATGTTTCTTGTGAATTCGATGAATTGGTATGTCATCTCCTTGCACTTGACTCTAAAGATTAGATTGATTCAGATTTGGTAGATCTTGTAGAATAGTAGACACATGCGGAGTGAAGTTCGGGACTTGATCCGGTGAATTGATGAAGTAATCAAATGATTCTGGAATAACTTCAGCATTCGGATCTGATGATGGTTGATTTTGAACGGATCCACCATTATTAGGAGAACTTTGCAGATTCACATCATCTTCAAGATTGTTTGATTCTTGATCTTCTTGAGAACCAGAAGGACCCGGAGATTGACTGGATTTGACATGATCAGGATTATGAAATGACATGAACGGATACTCAGAGTTGAGATTTCCATCCTCGTCATTATCAGAATCGTCACTAAAACATCCTAAGTCACCTGATTCTTTCCTTGCTTTTCCTGAAAAATCAAACAAGTTAGAATTGAAAGATTTTGATAACGAATCTAAATCAAATAACCATTCGGGACCATGCGCGACTGACGGAAACTAATTTTCTAACAGTATTTGTTTCAATAGTTTCAATAACAGTATTTGTTTTGCTATTAAAAACCCGATAAGCTTTAGAAACAGACGAATAACCAAGGAAAAATCCATCGTCAGATTTTGACTCAAATTTCCCGAGATGATCATTTAAATTTAGAATCGATACAGGACAACCAAATGCTTTCAAATAAGAAATATTCGGTTTTCTTCCAAATAACAACTCATAAGATGTTTTCTGTTTATCCTGAACCAATAATGTCCTGTTTTGTACAAAACACGCAGTAGCAATAGCTTCGTCCCAGAATGTGATAGGGATTTTGGCATCTGCGAGCATGAATCTTGCTGCTTCAATCAGTGTCCGGTTTTTCCGTTCCGCAACCCCATTTTGTTGAGCGTTCTTGGAGCACTAAATTGTCTAGCAATTCCTTTTTCTGCACAAAACAAATCAACATTAGCGTTCTTAAATTCAGTACCATTATCACTTCGTAAAATTTTCACTTTACAATCCAACTGATTTTCAACTTTGATCACTTCTTTTAATAACTCTGCAGTTTCAGATTTAACATGCAAGAAATAAACCCAAGAAAATCTAGTGAAATCGTCAATGATGAGAAAACAATAAGACTTCTTTCCGATGCTTTGCACATTTGTTGGTCCGAAAAGATCCATATGTAGCATCTGCAAGGGTTTTGAAATGGAGTTTTCTGGCTTGGACTTAAAAGACATGCGATGCTGTTTTCCTTTCAAACATGCAGGACAGAGATCAGTTGTAGAAAACTTCTTCGATGGGATTCCCACAGCGTGATTTCCAGTCACCAAACGATTCATGTTTCTGAAGTTTGAATGGCCCAGCCGTCTATGCCAAAGCTGACTCTCATCATTTGATGCATGTGCAATAAGACAAGTAGTTTCGGTTTCAGCATCAATCTGCGACATATCCAGCTTGTATACATCACGATCTCTTGGAGCTTTCACCACTACCCATTCATTGTTAATCTCGAAACCTGGTTTGAGTAACAAAAAGAATCATCAAATAAAGTTGAATATGATTTATCACAAATTTGAGATACACTTAGTAAGTTAAAGTTCAACTGTGCACAGTAGTTGACTTTATCAAAACTAATGACCCCATTCGATACGGTTCCTTCTCCTGTTATTTTACCACCCGCATCACCTCCAAATGCAACGTGTGTACCATTTTTCAGCTTGAAATCCTGAAGCAAGGCATGGTTGCCTGTCATATGCCGGCTACACCCACTATCAACGAACCATGAGTTGATAGGTCTTCTTGGGCGTACCTGCATTTCAACAATCACTTAGTTAGTTTGGTCAACCCAGGCCCACACGGTCTTGGGTTTTCCGAATCTATCTGCAATAGTAACTTGTTGATATTGAACATTTTGAAAATTTGTTTCATTTAAGAGATTTTGATGCTGAAAACTGTTGTTTCGCCCATTGGCATGCATTGATTGCTTTCTTCTCAAAGCACTAAACCTTTCCTCTAACTTAGGATCAAGGTTATTTTCAAACTTTTGATTTCTTACCATTAAAGCTCTTGGTTTAAAACTGTTAACCTGCACATTTGAAACATAATTGTTTCGATTGAAATTTCTCAAAACCGGAGAATGACTCTGATACCAATTGATAGGTTCAATTGGATCGTTAATATCGCTCAATGATCAGAATAACATATACACAAACACAGTTTAATCATTAACACAATTCATACTAATAATTCTCTTTGTATATTGATGATCAAAGCAGTTTTGTAATACAAGTGCAGGAGAAAATAAATCACACACACTAAGTTCTCTCTCTTACGTGAAAATGTGATCTAGCCTCTCTCCTCACACTCTCTCACTACATGCTTTAAAGCAACAAAATACAAGTTTAAGGAATATAACAAAATAGACCCTAAACTATACACAAACATATAAACAAAATACAAAGTAAATCTTAATCTAGGAAATAGCCCTAACATAGAAGTAGGTTATGTTCTGAACAATGCATTCAACAAGTAGAACATTATCGAACTCATTCATTTAAAATTGGTGATAAATTAAGCAAATATGAGAAAATTCATGAACAACTTAAAATTGATCACAAAATTTCTGATGAGAAGATTTTGTCACTTAAAGAATCATGGAACAAAACCTTAAAGGAATTGGAACTTGTGACAAAACAACTTGAAGAAATGACAAAGAACTTTGAACAAGAAAAAGTTGCTCATGCTGTCACACAAGTGGAATTAACAAAAGTTAAAAGTTGTAAAACTATGGTTAAACAACTTATAAAAGAAAGAGGTAACAAAACCAAACTAGGATTGGGTTTCACTCATGAGCCAATGCCTGAATCAATCACACAAACTTTACCTAAAACTTTAATGAATTTGATCATTCACCTGAAAATGAACAAAAATTCAAAGAAATTCAAAGAAGTAAATCCGAATCCGAAGGATCCGAAGTGTTGATTGAAAGTTTGGATGAAGAAGATGGTGTGACGACTGAAGCTGATGATGAATATGGGCCATTTCTAATTCAACTCGTTGAATATCCTAAACTGACTCCCGAGCCAGAAGAAAAGGTGAAGGATGAAGGTGAATTTTTAGGATGTAATGATCCAGATTACATCAAATGGAAGAATGAACAAAAGGCGATAGTTGCTGATCAACTGATCAAGAAGAAAGAAGAAAAACAGGCTGAAGTTTCAAAAGGAAAGGAGCAGAAATCGAAATTAAAAATCAATCAATCTGAAACGAAACAGTCGAAAGGTAAAAGTGTCATAAAATCGAATGACAACACCAAAGCTCAAATTGTTAAAACTGACAAGGTCAAACCTGTCAAAAAGAAAGGAAAAACAATTAAGTTTGTGTCTGCAGGAACTTTGATTTGAACGGATCTTATGGTAAACCAATCAATTCTTCAATCAAATCTAACTCTGGTCTGAAAACAGGTTTAGGTCCTAAGTCTTCCGCTGTCAATGATAAAAGAATTGAATCAAAGAAGGTAACCAAACAAGATGTGTTAAAATCGAACCAAGTTCCCAAGCAAGCAAAATCACAATCAAAATCTCCACAAAAGAATCAAGTTAATCTAAAACCGAACAAAACTGATAATGAATCACGTGTGGGTTCCACATCAAAAGTTAACAATCGGCTCTTTAGGATTAGCAAGAAACATTGTGAGATTTGTGATCGTTATAATCATGTTACTGCTGAATGTTTCTTTAACAGGTACTGCAGTTACTATGACAAAAGAAATCATTCTTCAGAGGAATGTTTTTATAACAAATTTTGTGATATCTGTGAACGAAGAAACCATGACACAAAGGATTGTTTCTTTAGGAAAAACTCATCAAGAGAAATGACTCCGTTTTCAAACTTTCAAAGAAATCAATCTTTTGGTTTTCAAAATATTAATCAAAGTCATTCTCCTGTTTTGAGAAATTTCAATCGAAACAATTCTGGTTCTAATAATTTTTCATCAAGAAATGTGCAGGTTAACAGTTGTAAACCGAGAGCTTTGATGGTAAGAAACCAGAAATTTGAAAATAACCTTGATCCTAAGTTAGAGGAAAGGTTTATTGCTTTGAGAAGAAAGCAATCAATTCAAGCCAATGGGCGAAACAGTTTTAAGTCAAATCTCTCAAATGAAACAAATTTTCAAAATCTTCATTATCAACAAGTTACTGTTGCAGATAGATTCGGAAAACCCAAGACCATGTGGGCCTGGGTTGACCAAACTAACTAAGTGATTGTTGAAATGCAGGTACGCCCTCGAAGACCTATCAACTCATGGTTTGTTGATAGTGGGTGTAGCCGGCATATGACAGGCAACCATGCCTTGCTTCAAGACTTTAAGCTGAAGAATGGTACACATGTTGCATTTGGAGGAGATGCTGGTGGTAAATAACTGGAGAAGGAACTATGTCAAATGGGGTCATTAGCTTTGATAAAGTCAACTACTATGCACAGTTGAACTTTAATTTGCTAAGTGTATCTCAAATTTGTGACAAATCTTATTCAACTTTATTTGATGATTCTTTTTGTTATATACTCAAGCCAGGTTTCAAGATTGACAATGAATGGGTAGTGGTTAAAGCTCCAAGAGATCGTGATGTATACAAGCTTGATATCTCGCAGATTGATGCTGAAACCGAAACTACTTGTCTCATTGCGCATGCTTCAAATGATGAGAGTCAGCTTTAGCATAGACGGCTGGGCCATTCAAACTTCAGAAACATGAATCGACTGGTGACAGGAAATCACGCTGTAGGAATACCATCGAAGAAGTTCTCTACAACTGATCTCTGTCCAGCATGTTTGAAAGGAAAACAGCACAAAATGTCTTTTAAGTCCAAGCAGCACAAAATGTCTTTTAAGTCCAAGCAAGAACACTCCATTTCAAAACCCTTGCAGATGCTACATATGGATCTTTTTGGACCAACAAATGTTCAAAGCATCGGAAAGAAGTCTTATTGTTTTGTCATCATTGATGATTTTACTAGATTTTCTTGGGTTTATTTCTTGCATGTTAAATCTGAAACTGCTGAGTTGTTAAAAGAATTTATTGTCAAAGTTGAAAATCAGTTGGATTGTAAAGTGAAAATCTTGAGAAGTGATAATGGAACAGAGTTTAAAAACGCTAATGTTGATTTGTTTTGTGCAGAAAAAGGAATTGCTAGACAATTTAGTGCTCTAAGAACGCCTCAACAAAATGGGGTTGCGGAACGGAAAAATCGGACACTGATTGAAGCAGCAAGATCCATGCTCGCAGATGCCAAATTCCCTATCACATTCTGGGACGAAGCTATTGCTACTGCGTGTTTTGTACAAAACAGGACATTATTGGTTCAGGATAAAAATAAAACATCTTATGAGTTATTGTTTGGAAGAAAACCGAATATTTCGTATTTGAAAGCATTTGGTTGTCCTGTATCGATTCTAAATCTAAGTGATCATCTCGGGAAATTTGAGTCAAAATCTGACGATGGATTTTTCCTTGGTTACTCGTCTGTTTCTAAAGCTTATCGAGTTTTTAATAGCAAAACAAATACTGTTATAGAAACTATTAACGTAAAGTTTTTAGAGAATTCGTTTCCGTCAGTGGCACATGGTCCCGAATGGTTGTTTGATTTAGATTCGTTATCAAAATCTTTCAATTCTAACTTGTTTGATTTTTCAGGAAACTCAAGAAAGGAATCAGGAGACTTGGGATGTTTTAGTGATGATTCTGACAATGACGATGATGGCAACCTCAATTCTGAGTATCCGTTCATGTCTTTTCATAATCCTGATCATGGAGTATCCAGTCAAGCTCCGGGTCCTTCTGGTTCTCAAGAAGATCAAGAATCAAATATTTTTGGTGATGATGATAATCCGAAAGGTTCTCCTAATGATGGTGGATCTGTTCAAAATCAACCATCATCAGATCCGAATGTTGAAGTTATTCCAGAATCGTTTGATTACTTCATCAATTCACCGGATCAAGTTCCTAATTTCACTCCGCATACTTCTACCATTCTACAAGATCTACCAAATCTGAATCAGTCAAATCTGGAGACCCAAGTTCAAGGTGACGTTATACCAACTCATCGAATTCACAAGAAACATCCTGTCTCTCAGATTATCGGGCCGTTGAATCAGAGAACTACAAGAAGTCAAACTGAGCAAGCAAACGTTTGTCTTTATTCATGTTTTCTTTCTCAAGTGGTGCCAAAGAACATTTCAGAGGCGTTACAAGATAATAGTTGGATTGAAGCCATGCAAAAGGAGTTACTTCAATTTCGCAAACAAGAAGTTTGGAAATTAGTGGACTTACCTGAAGGAGAAAATGCGATTGCTACAAGATGGTTGTACAAGAACAAGCCAGATGAACGTGGTATTGTTGTGAGAAACAAAGCGAGACTTATTGCACAAGGTTACACTCAAGAAGAAGGTATTGACTATGAAGAAGTGTTTGCTCCGGTCGCTCGACTTGAAGCTATTCGCGTTTTTCTAGCGTATGCCTCTTTCATGAAGTTCAAAGTATTCCAAATGGACGTTAAAGGCGCTTTTCTGTATGGACCAATTACCGATGATGTTTATGTCAGACAACCTCCGGGTTTTGAAGATCCTGATTATCCACATCGTGTATACAAATTGAGCAAAGCTTTATATGGTCTACATCAACCTCCAAGGATTTGGTACGAGACGTTATCTAAACATTTGCTAGAACATGGATTTACAAGAGGTTAGATTGATCCAACTTTGTTTATGAAGCGGGAAAATGAAGATCTTTTATGTGTTCAAGTGTATGTGGATGATATCATCTTTGGATCAACCAGTGCGTCCATGTGCAAAGAGTTTGAAGAAATCATGAAGTCAAGATTTCAGATGAGTTCAATGGGGGAGATTAATTTATTTCTCGGATTACAAGTAAAACAATCAGCAGACGGAATTTTTATCAACCAATCAAAGTTTGTTGAGAAGTTGCTGAAAAAGTTCAAGATGCAGGATTGTCAGACTATTCGAACGCCATCTGATGTGAATTGCAAGATACAGCCGGATTTGAAAGGCAAATCTGTTGATCAAACACTGTACAAATCAATGATTGGTTCACTGATGTATCTTATTGCATCAAGGCCAAACATTATGTACGCTGTATGTGTGTGCGCAAGATATCAGTCTGATCCAAAAGAGTCGCACCTGGTTGCTGTTAAACGTATTTTCAGATACCTTAAAGGGAAACCGAATCTCGGGTTATGGTATCCTTATGAAGGCAATTTTGAATTATATAGTTATTCTGATAGTGACTTTGGTGGGTGTGCTCTTGACAGGAAATCGACTACGGGTGGATGTCAATTTCTGGGTCCTAGACTTGTTTCTTGGCAATGCAAAAAGCAGACCAACGTTTCTGTATCCACAGCTGAAGCAGAGTATATCGCTGCATCTGCAGGATGTTCTCAAGTTTTGTGGTTACAAAACCAATTGCTTGACTACAGGTTTAACTTTCTCAAAACTCCTATTTACATAGACAATACTGCTGCTATGTTCATTACTGCTAATCCTGTTCAACACTCAAAAACCAAACATATCGAAATTCGATATCACTTTCTCAGAGACAACTCTGAAAAAGGTTTAATAATTTTGATTAAAGTTCATACCGACAAACAACTGGCAGACCTTTTCACAAAATCCTTTTTGTCAGGCCGGTTTGAATTCTTAATTCAATCCATAGGATTAATCAATCATGATTGATTCTAATTTTTGAAAAACAAACAAAAATCTGAAAATATAAAAGCCAAAAATAAAATAAGTCAATGTCAAGTATTGATTCCTTTGTCTTTTATTTTATTGTTTTGCATTGTGTGTGTGCATGAAAAAGAAAAGCAAAAACAAAATATAAAAGCAAAAAGAAAAAGAAAATATCATGTCATAAGAATCTATATTGCAAAAAGTGAGAAATGATAGTACACTAGACATTATTTGTTACATCATTTTTAATAAAGACTGATGAATGTTAATTGATGTGCTAGACAGCTCAGACAATTAGACTGAAAAAGTAAGTTTCATTGTTGATAAATCTAAACTTAATGATCTTTGTGTTAAGTTCCATTGTTATACATGTCTAGATATATATCTTTTGATGTATTGCTTGTGATGATAGTTGTGCATGATCGGGTAATGATGCAGTCTATTCAGTGTGATGAACCGCATCGTGAGCTTCTTTGTTGTGGTATCCACAGACCTGAAGTCTCACACGAAGTCTCTTTTGAGCTTCAAGGTGCAGCAAAAGATTCCCAAAGTTGGAACAAAAAGAGTCCCAAATGTGGACCATCACCAAACAAAAATTCCAAAAAGGAATTCAGAAGATTCCCAAGGGGAACGATAGGAAATTAAATTCCAAAATGGAATCTAAAGAAGTCCCAAAGTGGACGAAATCCGAATAGAACCCAGATTCCACACTGACTATGATTGTAAGTGACCAGGTTTTGTGCAATATGCATTTCAGGTAGTAGTTGATAAGGAAATATGTTGAGATATGTATACATGTGGGTCGCATAAGTCATTTTAATCGAACCTTAATCTCATCATGACACTGAAAAAGTAAGTGTGTCAACTCGAGCTAATTGGTATGTTTTCATATCATCACTCAATCAAACATAAGTCAAATGTCTATTCAAGAATTGCAAAACATGTTCAGATAATGTGTGGTATGATCTCACTGCGATATATTGATTCATTGCATTGCATATGTCTTTATTTTAATGTGTGTGCTTTGTGTGTGCAGGCATTTGGAATCATTATTGACACATCGACATCCTTGTTAAACTTAAAAATTTCAAGAAATTTCAAGTTTAGGGGGAGAATAAATTGAAGAAGAAAAATATTTGCAAAAATCCAAAAATATTTTGAATAAGTGTGTTTTGAATGAACAAGATTATGTGGTATGAAAAGCAAAGGTATTGGATGTGTTAAAAACAAACCCAAGGTCTTGTAATATGTTTTTAAGAAATTGCTTCGGGATATAGAAATTTTGGTTGTGCAAAAACATTTTTGAAAAAGAAAAAGAAAAAAGTTGTTTATTGAATTAATTATTGCCCTAACAAATGTTGTTGATTAATTAATGTGACAAACCCTAATAAGGATGTCTTGTCTAATTAATATGTCGAGAATGTTTGCAGGTGCAATAAATGCAGTTGAAAAAGTCAACAGACGAGAAAATTGAGAAAAATTGCTCAAGTGTTGTAGCCGGGCAAAGATATCAGAACACTGTTTAGCCGGGTAATGAAGATACTATTTAGACGGGTAAAGATGTTGTGTCTGATATGAGCCGGGTGATTGTGAAAAAGAAGTGAAGCCGGGTAAAGATATTATGACTACTGTATGGCCGGGCAATGAACATGTCAAATTTATGCCGGGTGAAGGAGTCATTGATATCTGTCGGGTGACAAGTTGTGTTACTATACAGCCGGGTGAAGAAATATTATCACTGTACAGCCGGGTAAAAGAGAAGTTATCTTGCTGTGTAAGTGAATAACACTGTGTAGCCGGGTAAAAGTATAACAACTGTGTTGTCGGGTGATGAAGAATATAACTGTGCTGCTGGGTGATGAAGAAAAACAAGCCGGGTGATGGAAACGATTACTATGCTGTCGGGTGATGAGTAAAACCAAACAGGTGTAGTTGTTCCTAACCTTTACCCGTCTCTACAGTGACTTACCCGTCTCTACAGTGAATGACCCGTCCAAGTGTTTTACATGTCTTTATGTTGACCCGTCGCATGTTGTGACTTGTCTCAAGTACTTGACCCGTCCCAACAGTGTATGACACGGCTCAACAGTGCATGACCCGTCAAGGCTTATTGGGCTTTTTAATGTTTACCCGTCTAAGTCGTTTACCCGTCCCTTAAGTTTGACCTAAATTTTCAATCATATAAAACCCGCCTCTTCACTAACACTTATCATTTTTCACCAAAGTTTTCACGCATATCCTCTGCACAAAAATAGTTCATACTTTTGTTCAATCGATTGTTCTGTAACAAGTTTGATTGATTGAATAAGGTATAATTTACGTGTTTCGAGCATTGATAAACCTGCAAATCGATCGTTAAAACGAAAAATGATGATGAACAGTACTTGATCACTGAATCGACACTTTGATTTTGCATGTTAAAACTGAAATCGAATGTTGTTTTATGTGTAAAAACTGTCGATTATCAACAATCAATCATTAATTTGCATCAAA
This sequence comes from Tagetes erecta, assembly GCA_030867185.1. NCBI lineage: Eukaryota > Viridiplantae > Streptophyta > Magnoliopsida > Asterales > Asteraceae > Tagetes > Tagetes erecta. The sequence goes on along the minus strand of CM061497.1, from coordinate 16,885,605 downwards.
ATTCCTTAAAATCAACAGAATCAACCAAAATTGTCCATAACTGTTAAACCGCCATTGATGACCTGTTGAAAGTTCTTAAGTGTCAACTTCAAAAGGATAAAATGTGTGTTAAACATTGACAAATCATTGTTGAAACTGAACTTAACATGTTAAATAACTTCATTATACAAATTTCTGATTCATGTGCTTAAGTGAATAAACTGTTTAATTGTGAAATTTTGTATGATCATTAAAATTCAAAGTTGCTTTGACCAAAATGATGAAAATCATATTGTTAGATCAATTTAGGAGTTAAAATGATTATGTGAATGTTTTACTTTCATAACTTTTTGTTTTAACATTTATGCAAAGTTTGAAATTTATTAATGAAGAATCTAACACATTTGTCTTGTTTTTGTCTTAAACAGATGGAGAATTTGAAGTTTGAGCCAAAGCACAATCTAGTTGCTTGTTTAGATGAGTCTATTCCAGAGACTGAGGGATATAGAGATATGATGAGATTTATCAAGAGAACCAAATATGTTTATGCCATGTGTGCAAAGCCAGTGATCTATGCCAGACTTATCAAAAGCTTCTGGAGAACAGCTGAGGTGGTAACTGGTGAAGATGGGGTGACTGTTGTTAGAGGAAACATCACCAGAGAGTTAGTATTGACTGTTTCTGAAGAAGGTATCAGAACAGCATTGAGGATTGATGAGGATGAGATAGGAGCCAATGATGAGCTGACAGTTGCTGAATGTCAAGCATGTTTTGTAAATATGGGTCATCCTCCCGTATTTCCAAAGTCACAAATTGTTAGAGCAAGATTGGGGAAGAAGTGGAAGTTATTGTGTTATGTGGTTCAGCAGTGTATGTCAAGAAAGAGTGCTGGTTTTGACAATTTTCCTTCTGACATAGCATCCCCTATTGTGGCTATTGCAGAGAACAAACCATTCAATATGTCGAAATGGATTATGAATGGGTTTGTGTTCAATCTTGTAAAGGGCAAAAGATTCAAGTTTCTCATGTATCCGAGATTCTTTCAATTGATGATTAATGTTGCCTATCCTATTATCAGAGATGAAGGTGTTGTTGGAGGGATACTATATACTGAGGACATGAATGATCTATCTTATAGGAAGATGAGTATCGGGAATGTTCCAAGTGTTGAGTTATTTGACTATATGAGGGATATAGCAAATAATGTGGAAGATATTGAGGTAGTATACCATCATATTTCACATGGAGAGATAGTAAATCCACAGGACCTAGTTGATGAGGTGCCTGATAATCTGTTGGATGACGATGAGTATTTTGCTCGACATCCAGAAGAAGAAGATGGATATGAGAACGAAGAAGAAGAAGAAAGTGATGAAAGTGATGGTGGTGATAGTGAAAGTAAGGATGACAGTGATGATGATAGTGGGAATGATGGGAATGATGATGCTGAATCAGATAATGAGGAGGCAGAGAATGTGAAAGTTGATGAACCAGTGGGATTTGAAACAGAAAATGTCGAAGTTATTGAACCAGCTGTGATTGAAGAACCTGTTGAGGTTGTTAGTGTTGCAGAAGAAATGGTAGTTGAAGTTCCTAAGTTTATCACAATGCAGTATGTTAGATCTCGAAGATCTAAGTCTGTGGTTGAGCGTGTGTTGATTAAGGAACCAAGTGTGATAGAATGTGTTGATGAGCCTGAACAGATAGATGTTGTTCAGATTGCACAGGAAGTAATGGCCGATGTAGAGACTACTGCACAGGTAGTTGATGATACTGATGCTGGCATTACTGTTTCTGTTCCAGTTGATATACCCACCACATCATCTCCAGCTGCTGAAAACATTAAACAATCTTTGGAGTCTTCACCAAAAATTGATTCAAGTGTTGGTGTGAATGAAGATAAAAAGAAAATTGCTGAGTTAGAAGAGTTGGTGGCAAAACTCTTGGATGCTAATGAACAGTTGAAGGCATCAAATGATCGAAAGAAGAAGAGACTAGAAGAGTTTTGGGCCACTCATAATCAGAATCTTGAAACATTCAAAGCATTAGATGCTGATTATTTGAAAATGAAGGATGATTATGGAAAGTTGAAGACTGATTATGAAACTTTGAAGGATGAGCATGAAAATTTGAAGTATGACTATAAAGAGTTGAAGGCAGAATGCAATACTCTTGATGCTGAGAAGGAGATGTTGGAAAAATGGTTAGAAGAAACCAGATCAAAGAAGTCGGGTTCTTCATCAGATAAGGATTTTTCGGATGATGTGATGGAAGTGACTGAGCATACTCAAGAAGCCAAAGTTTATTATACTAGAGCACGTGGTACGAAGAATGTGGGCATAAGGGTTGAGTCACCAATTACTATTCGCGATGAAGCTGTTGATACTGTCAATCCTGACAAAGCTGAGGGAAAAAGGAAGTTAGATGAAGTGCCTGAGATTACTGGTGAAGAAGGTTGTACTAAAAAGGCAAGAATAGAAGAAGTTCAGATTGAGCCGATTCAATCTGGAACTAAGACTGAGATGGCAGAAAAGGCGAAGGTTGATGAAACTGTGATTGAAGCTGAAACTGGAGAAACAGTTCAGATTGAGCCGATTCAATCTGAATCCGTAGTGGAAATTGAAGTGCCTGAAGTGGTTGAAGTGGTTGAAAATGCGCCAGAAACAGTGACTGAAGAAGCATTTCAGTTTGAGCCGGTTCAAACTGAAACTGCACCGATGATAGAGGCACTGGATGATTTAGACGACATTGATTTCACAGAGTCTGAACCTGAGGCTGAGCCTGAACAGAATCCTGATGATGAGATACCTGCTGATTTGCCTGAACGCTTTGCTTATCTTGAAAGAATGAAATATAATCCAGTATATCTGAATGGACTGAGTGTGAGTCAAATTAATGAAGAATATGAGAAATGTTTGATTGCACAAGATAAAGCAACTGCTGATGAGAAAGAATTTATTGTTGAGATGGGTGAATGGACACCATTACAAGAAAGCATGAATATTGATGATTTACCTCCAACAGAGCTTTATCATCAAAATCCAGAAGAAATGTCCAGCAGAAATATGCGTGAATGGTTGAGTTCGAGGAACTATCCATATAGAACTTTGAAGAAGTTGAAACATGAATCGCTGAAGAAAATTGTTGTAAGCTTTATGAAGACTGAGAAGATGTACAATCGTATGTTTTATCTGGATTACAACAACCCGCAATATTATGAGCTGACTAAGAGGTATAAAGTGCTCGAACCCAAAGAAATCACGGTGATGGCTTTACCAGAGGATGCGCACAAAAAGAGAAAGGAGTTGATCGATATGTTTCCAAGTGAAGTGAAGTCATACAATATTCCTATGGACGTACGAGAATCATGGCATAAATTTGCCACAGCAGGTGATGTTGTGAGATCACTGTTGAGCAAAGGACAGTCTGTTGCTGAATTGCTTGATTCGATGATCGTACCGGAAAAGTCCAAAAAGGTGAAAATCATTGCATGGAAATATGACGAAGTGTTTGATGCTTTCATGATCAAAAGAGTTAATGGTTTATGCGATGTTTACCATTATTACTCTAGTATTTTCAAGTTAGAAGTGCAAGATTTGAAGGAGTTGCACAAGCTAAGACTGATCAATCACACGCAGGCTGAGCGTGGTGACAAATGTGTGATGCTGTTAGATGCTGGGATAAGCCGGTTGCCAAAGTATTTAGAGTTTAGAGGACAACAGGAAGATAGTGCTTATGTTCAGTCCAAGAAAACGAGAAAACAAAAGAAGTTGGTGGTGCGTGATGATATGTACTTAGAAGAGTTTTCTGATGAATACTTTGATAAGGTAACTGATTCGGGGTTGAAAGTGATAGATGGTACTCAAGCAACGAAACCAATTCTTAAGTTTTTCTACAATCAGGAAACTTTTGAGCTGAAATTGGTACGAAATCTGGATGACTGGGATAAGGACATGATCACCTTATTCAGTACATTTGAGCTGAAATTGTTACATCCATCCTACATCGATCATCTGAGATGTTACAGAATGGAGAAGTGCAAAGATAAAGTTGCTGAAACTGATCGAAAACTGTTTATAGTAATGATTGAGGTGATTGCAGCTGCGTCAGAGAAAATTCGTCTAAGGAAGGCATTACTCAATGCTAACCTTGTGAAGGTCGATATTCTAGAGATAGAGTTTATGCGTGTGACTGCGAAGGGTACACTAGAGGTGCAAGTCAAAGGGCGAGAGCTGCCATATGAATTTTATGCTAACATTGATTTTGCAGGTTTGACTCTTGATTCTCTGAGACGCATGAATGCCTGTGACAACCTTACAAACGAGTCAAAGCCAAGACAAGCAAAGATCGCGGAAAAGTTCAAGTCATGCATCGAGGAAGCGTTAAAAGAACAAGAAGAATACAAAGGAAAAGAGTTGCTGGATGTTAAAGAAGAGTCTAAAGATTGGTGAGAGATTGAAGCAAAAAAAAAAAAAAAAAAATGAAAACTGTTTGAAGATTTTTGAAGTCCAAAGTTAAATCTTAGGGGGAGTACTGTTAGGGCTATTTCCAGTTTAAGATTTACTTTGTACTTGTTTTATACATTGTGTATAGTTTAGGGTTTATTTTGTTATTTTCCCTAAAATGTATTGTTGCATAAAGCATGTAGTGAGAGAATGTTTAGGAGAGAGGCTAGATCACATATTCACGTTAGAGAGAGAACTAAGTGTGTGTGATTACATTCTCCTGCATTTTGTACTGCATATTTGCTTTGATCATCAATACAAGAGAATTATTTAGTAATGAATTGTGTTGCTGATTGAACTGTTTGTTTGTACGAATCATTCTGATCATTTGTGCAATATCGATCCAATTGAACCTATCAATTGGTATCAGAGCTGTTGGTATTGTGTTCTTCGCTATTCATCAAGCAAAACACTACAATATTGCTCAAAAATCATGATCTGAATACTGTTAGGGCTATTTCCAGTTTAAGATTTACTTTGTACTTGTTTTATACATTGTGTATAGTTTAGGGTTTATTTTGTTATTTTTCCTAAAATGTATTGTTGCATAAAGCATGTAGTGAGAGAATGTTTAGGAGAGAGGGTAGATCACATATTCACGTTAGAGAGAGAACTAAGTGTGTGTGATTACATTCTCCTACATTTTGTACTGCATATTTGCTTTGATCATCAATACAAGAGAATTATTTAGTAATGAATTGTGTTACTGATTGAACTGTTTGTTTGTACGAATCATTCTGATCATTTGTGCAATATCGATCCAATTGAACCTATCATTAATCCTTCAAATACTGTGGAGAATGCTTTCTTCGTTCAAGATCATGTTAAATCTGAAGATGATGGAGATTTATTCGTTGGTGCTAGTTTTTATTCTGATCCGTCATATCAAACTACTTCATCAATTTATACTCGACCTCAGTCTCCACCAAAAGCACAACCACAACCAATGAAAACACAAACAGAAAGTCAAAGTTCAAGTTTTACAGTCCAAGCAAAAGTAAAATATGTCATGAACATCTTGTTACAGGATGATGAAACTAAAGATGCCTCTACAGCATTCATGGCAAGCTTTCAAGCTTATAAAGGCAGTCACCTAACACAGCTGGATGTTGTTTTACAAGATCTGTTTGAAATGTATCCAGATAATGTTGAAGAAATGGACTTAAACTGCCAGATGGTGATGGTAGCATATCGTTCTAAAAAACATGATTATGTTAATCGCAATTTCAAACCTAATGCAAACAAGACAGTTGGTTTTGACAAGTCAAAGGCCAGATGCTTCAATTGTAACTGCTTTGGTCATTTTTCGAGGGAATGTAAAGCTCCTAAGAATCAGAACTATAATGGTCAGGCAAGTTCAAGTGGGCAGAGTCAATTTCAAGGTCAAAGTCAGAATTCTCAACCGTCTTCAAGTTATCAAAATAGAAATCAGCGATTCCACCAAAGGCCATATCAAAGTCTTCCAATGCCAGAACTGGAAGATAAAGGTAAACAGTCTGAAGATCAGAACAAAGCACTTGTAGTCAGTGTCAAAGATGGATATGACTGGAGTGCTAATGTGGAACAGTTTACAGTTGATCTTACTTCAAGTTTGGCACTTGTGTGTGAAATTGAGGAAGAAGACTGGTCAGAAGAAGGAGATGTTAAAGTGATCAATGACAGCAGTCAAGATTCTAAAGAGTATGATTGGAGTGAGAAGTCAAATCCAATTGCAGAATCTGAATCTGAGATAGCTCTTATGGCAACATTTGAAGAGTCATTCTCAACTGCTGAATCAAATCAACCAAAGGTTAGTCTTGATTTACCTACTAACTATGTGCCTTTACCTGATGATGTGAAAGACAGGTTATGTTCTGATCAATGCATTAAACAAGTGGAACATTATTGAACTCATTCATTTAAAATTGGTGACAAATTAAGTAAACATGAAAAGGTTCATGAACAACTTAAAACTGATCACAAAATTGCTAATGAGAAGATATTGGCACTTAAAGAATCATGGAACAAAACCTTGAAAGAACTGGAAATTTCAAGTAAACAGTTGGAAGAAAGGACCAAGAACTTTGAACTAGAAAAGATTGCTCATGTAGCAACTCAAGTTGAATTGACAAAAATGAAAAGCTCAAAAGCTATTTTAGCAAAGTTGATAAGTGATAGAAAAGATAACATAACAGGATTGGGTTTCACACATGAACCAATGCCTAAATCAATCACTAACACTTTACCAGAAAACTTTAATGAATTTGATCATTCACCTGAAAATGAACAAAGATTCAAAGAAATTCAAAGAAGTAAATCTGAATCTAAAGGATCTGAAGTGTTGATTGAAAGTCTGAAAGAAGAAGAAAATATTATTGTTGAAGCTGATGATGAAGTTAGTGACAAATATGAACCCATTCTGATGCAACTTGTTGAATATCCGGAGCTGAATCCGAAACCAGCAGAAACAGTGAAGGATGAAGCAGAATTCTTTGGATACAACGATCCAGACTACATCAAGTGGAAAAAGGAGCAGAGAATTCGTGTTGTTAATCATTTGGTTCAAAAGGAAATAGTGAAGAAGAATGAGGTTTCAAAAACTGACATGCAGAATCCGAAAAAGAAAGTCAATCAATCTGAAACAAAACAGTCAAAAGGTAAAAATGTCATAACACGAAATGACAATACCAAAGAAAACAAAGCTCAATCTGTTAAATCTGTGACAAAGAAAGTGTCTAAAATCAAACCAATCAAGTTTGTGTCAGCAGGAACATTTGATATGAACTCATCTCATGGTAACCAGCAAAATTCAAAGATCAAATCTAACTCTGGTCTGAAAACAGGTTCAGTTCCTAAGACTTCCGCTGTCAATGATAAAAGATTTGAATCCAAGAAGGTAACTAAGCAAGATGTGTCACAATCAAACCATACTCCCAAAGCTAAAACACAATTTGATAACATGAAGTCAAAGTCACAAACACAATCTCCACAAAAGAACCAAGTTAACTTTAAACAAAACAAGTCTGTTAATGAATCACGTGTTGGTTCAAATTCAAAAGTTAACAGTCGGCTCTACAAGATCAGTAAGAAATACTGTGAGATTTGTTATCGTTATAATCATGCTACTGCTGAGTGTTTTTTCAACAGGTATTGTGAGTTCTGTGACAAACGAAATCACTCTTCAGAAGAATGTTTTTATAACAAATTCTGTGATATTTGTGAAAGACGTAATCACGACACGACGAATTGTTTCTTTCGAAAAACCACATCAAGAGAAATGACTTATTCTCAAAATTTTCAAAGAAATCAATCTTTTGGTTTTCAAAAATCAAACCAAAGTCATTATCTTGATTCGAGACCTTTCAAAAGAATTAATTCTGGTTTTGATGAAATGTCATCAAGAAATTTACATGTTAACAGATTCACACCAAGAGCTTTGATGGTTAATCATCAACAAATTGAACGAAACCTTGATCCTAAGTTAGAGGAAAGGTTTTCAGCTTTAAGAAGAAAGCAAATGAACCAAGCCAGTGGTAGAAACAATTTTCAACCAAATCTCTCTACTGAATCAAACTTTAATAATCTACATTATCAACTAGTTACTGTGACAGAAAAAATTCGGAAAACCCAAGACCAGTGGGCCTGGGTTGACCAAACTAACTAAGTAATGGTTGAAATGCAGGTGCGCCCTCGAAGACCTGTCAACTCATGGTTTGTTGATAGTGGGTGTAGCCGGCATATGACATGCAATCATACCTTGCTTCAAGATTTCAAGCAGAAAAATGGTACACATGTTGCATTTGGAGGAGATGCTGGTGGGAAAATCACTGGTGAAAGAACTGTGTCAAACGGGATTATTAGCTTTGATAATGTCAACTACTGTGCCCAGTTGAACTTTAACTTGCTAAGTGTATTTCAAATCTGTGACAAATCATAATCAACGTTATTTGATGATTCTTTCTGTTACATTCTCAAACCAGGTTTCAAGATTGCAAATGAGTGGGTTGTGGTTAAAGCTCCAAGAGATCGAGACGTGTACAAGCTTGATATGTCTTAGATTGATGCCGAAACCGAAACAACATGTCTCGTTGCGCATGCTTCAAATGATGAGAGTCTGCTATGGCATAGACGGTTGGGCCATTCAAACTTCAGAAACATCGCTGGTGACTAGATATCATGTTGTGGGAATACCATCAAAGAAGTTCTCAACAACTGATCTCTGTCCAGCATGTTTGAAAGGAAAACAACACCGAATGTCTTTTAAGTCCAACTAGAGAACTCCATTTCAAAACCTTTGCAGATGCTACATATGGACCTTTTTGTGACACCCCGCCCGGCGGCGGAAACACCGGGCTGGACAGAGAGTAAACCACAGTTGATAAATAATAGTAAGCAAAGCACATGGTATTTATTTATTAAAGTCTAATAATGATATCCTAAGTTTTGGAACATGAGTCTTAATTGTAAACGACAAAAGTAATAAAAAACCGAAACAGTAAATGCAAAGTCTTTATTATTATTCTAGGTCCAAGGTAATCCTATGTCTTAGCAAAAGCAGCAAAACAATCATAAGCAACACCTGAAATATGTGAAAATAAAGTTAGCTATTTAAAGCTAGTGAGTAAACCACAGTTGATAAATAATAGTATAGAAAATCCGAGATCATCAAAATATGCTGCGCAATCTTACATGCATGCTATGGCATAGACGGTTGGGCCATTCAAACTTCAGAAACATCGCTGGTGACTAGATATCATGTTGTGGGAATACCATCAAAGAAGTTCTCAACAACTGATCTCTGTCCAGCATGTTTGAAAGGAAAACAACACCGAATGTCTTTTAAGTCCAACTAGAGAACTCCATTTCAAAACCTTTGCAGATGCTACATATGGACCTTTTTGTGACACCCCGCCCGGCGGCGGAAACACCGGGCTGGACAGAGAGTAAACCACAGTTGATAAATAATAGTAAGCAAAGCACATGGTATTTATTTATTAAAGTCTAATAATGATATCCTAAGTTTTGGAACATGAGTCTTAATTGTAAACGACAAAAGTAATAAAAACCGAAACAGTAAATGCAAAGTCTTTATTATTATTCTAGGTCCAAGGTAATCCTATGTCTTGGCAAAAGCAGCAAAACAATCATAAGCAACACCTGAAATATGTGAAAATAAAGTTAGCTATTTAAAGCTAGTGAGTAAACCACAGTTGATAAATAATAGTATAGAAAATCCGAGATCATCAAAATATGCTGCGCAATCTTACATGCATAGCTATTTCATCATATTACTCAACCTTTGACCATAGAACACATAGAACACATGAACACACATTGAACACCATCATTGTATAGCAACTTGTAATCATTTGTCATGAGGAGCCAACTCATGTTGCAATTAGTGATAACTGTCATTTAACCGTCATTTAACCGTCTCGATGTTATCAAAAATTGTCTTAGCATCTAAGGGACATACTAGCATAGCAACAAGTATCATAGTATAGTAACTAGTAACCATAGTATAGAATCACCGGGTTTAAATCACCTATCGATGTTGTAAAGTATAGGTGGGTTTGTCAGACCATTAGCGCTAACATTGTACCGGTGGAAATTACAAGTAATATACTACTTTAAACTACCACATAAGGATTGCATCTTGCTGCAGACAAGACTAACACATTTTATGATCTCTTTTGAAAACAAAATAGTGAATAGAAAACATTGTATAGTAATTGAACACATTTCAGCCCCAAAAAGTAAAAGTAAAAAGGGGAGTGATTTTACTCATCTTGAACCATGAGCTTGAAATAGATAATAAACCAACTAGATAGAAATCATGGGACGTCCAAATACTAGGATCACCTAAGTAAACGACAATCCTAACTTAGCAAACATATAGTATAGAAAACTATAACAGAAACCATAGGAATATAAGGTAATCTAGGATTCTAGGGTTCCAATTGCGATTTGAGGGTTTTTCGTTACACAATTAAGAATACATTACTTGTTTTAGACATATCGTCGAAAATGATAATAACAATAATTTTTTATAATGATCATAATTATAATATTGTCTTGTAAACGATAAGTAACTCAATAATATATTTATCCAATTAATTATTTGACGACGAGAATAGATTTATATACACTAAAATACCTTAAAATATTTGTAGCATTTTATAAACTGTTATTTAAAAGTCTTATACATAAGTCTATATTTATAAACTATTATTTGTAAAACTTTTACATATTTTAGGAGTGTTAAAAATATATTTTATAGTATTTTTATGGCATTTAAAAGTATATGTAGAAATCAAATTATAAAATTTGATTTATTCAAAATCATGGTTTTATATAACTAATAAGATTTCTGACATATTAGAACTTTTATATGTTATAGAAATTAGTTTTTAGGTTATGGTTATTAGTAGTAAGAAAATGGGTAAAATCTATATAAAACAAATAATGAAAAGAATATATGTGGCGCCTGGTTTCGAACCCAGGCCACCACCTTCACAACATAAACCAATAACCAGGCGCGCTGCTCTAACCATGTTGTTTAAAATGGATTTCAAATGTTTTTGTCTTATAATTGTTTAACTACCCCAAGAACACAAAACCCTAAATCCTAAATCACTTCCAATTGATTCAACCAAAGGAAAATTTGATAGATGGCTTTTGATCAACACATAATGACGAGCATTTTATGGTATTACACTTACTTGTTGGATGATGAACTTGTTCGACTGAGGTGAAGAACAGGGGACGGCTGCAAGAGATTCAAATTGGATTATTAAGGTTGATGGGGTTCAATTACTCTTCCAGATTTATTCCAAGTGATTAGTTGATTGAAAGCCAGTTTCCAATTTCAGAAAATAAACACAAACTGTTGATGGAATTTGGAGTTCAGGTTCGACAGAAAGAAGTAGAGGGGATGATTTTGGGAGCGTTTTGATTCAATTGGATTAACAGGGAGTTTGAATGATCAATGGGAAGTGTTATGAATCAGTTAATTTGCGTTATTTAGATTTAGAAATGGGAGAATGCGTTCGGTTTTGTGTTTTGATGCAAATTGTTGTGAATAATTGATTTTTGCAGTAATTGAATGCCTATTGATTGGTGATTATGGTTCGAGTTCATTGTAGTAATAATTTACATACGTTAATTTGCTGTGATAAATACCGAAGTTTGTTTTTGATGATTGAGCTTACCAAACGATTTCTAAGACCGGTTCAACTAGCGATTTGGTATTTATTTGGAGTTTAGTTGATAGTCATTAATTCGAATCTTGCTTAGGAACGTTTTAACACGCTTGAATAGGGTTAAAATTGGTTCGAAAAAGGGTTTTGGATGTCGCCGGAGACCGGCGAACTCGCCGGAAATAAAACTGCCGGAAACAAAAGATGAAACAGGGTGGGGCTGGTTTGGGTTAAAATTTTACATTTCAGCCCCTTGAATTTGAAATGTTTTTCCAATTTGAATTAAAACTTTAATATAAGTTTTAAAATTTACAGTTTTCACCCAAAGTTAAATAAAACTTAAATTTAACTAACTTACTTAATCGCGTTAACTTGCAGCTTTTATATAGTTGACGTTTTTTATATTTTTTTACGTTGTTTTTTATTCTAAATGATCGTTTGTGGACTCAATAGCAATAATCTTGATAATATTAATAAAAAAAATCCTTTTTATAAATTATAAATTTCTATATTTTGGGATAAATCATTATAAAGGATAATTAAATGAGTAAATTTAAATAATAACTCATGCTTAAGAAATTCAATCGCTTTTATTGATAACAAGAAAACATAGAAGTCCGAAATATTTGTATATATTAATAAGCGGTACGTTACAACTTCTGTTAGGGTTATTTCCGTGTTAAGATTTACTTTGTATCTTTGTTTAATATGTCTGTATAGTTTAGGGTTTAATGTGTATTTTCCTTAAACTTGCATTTTGTTTGTTATAAAGCATGTAGTGTGCGTGTGTTAGGAGAGAGACTTTTTGCACTGTTAGAGAGAGAATTAACTGTGTGTAATTGTTTTCTCCTGCACATTTTGTACTGCGAATTGCTTTGATCATCAATATACAAGAGAATTTATGAGTATGAACTGTGTTTGTGATTGAGTCGTTTGTTTGTACGCTTTGTTCTGATCATTTGAGTGATATTATCGATCCAATTGAACCTATCAATTGGTATCAGAGCTTTCGGTTTGTGTTCTTCGCTGTTTCTAAGCAAAACACATCAATATTGCTCAAAATATCATGATCTGAACGAATTGTTGGTGTTTTTAGGTGTGATTTATCATCATAATCACTCTAATTCGCAACGATTGTGCAGATTCTATCAGATCATCATCAGATCTGAAGAATTAAGAAGAATAGAAAAAGTACTGTTCGATCAATTTTTGCTCAAAATTCATCGAAGAATGAAGATGTTTTGGATTGATTGATACAAGGGTTTGTTAATCGCATCGATTCACAGCTTGTGTGTGAATTTTGGACTAATTGGACAAGTTTTAGACAAAACCCAGAAAATCTTCACGAAGAAGATGATGAACAGTTGAGTTTGGTTGAAGATTAACTTGCCGGGTGATATATTTGACTTAGACATTTTCCTTGGACTTAGATTTTAAGAAGAAATTAGGTCCTGTGCTGCCGTGGAAAGGAATTTGTGCTTGCCGTGTGAAGAATTTGACTTATAAAAGTGATACTGTTGGGCCGGGTAATACACTATTACGCCGGGTGATAGAGAAAATACAGCCGGGTAAACAAACTGTGTAGCCGGGTAATCAACAATCTGCCGTGTGAACGAGTACTGTTCAGCCGGGGAAGCTTTTTGTGTCAAGATTCTGCCGGGTCAAAGACTTATTGCCGTGTGAAGTTTTTCTTGTTGCCGGGTAACTGTTCATCCGGGTGAAGAACAAAGTATTTTGCAACTGTTTAGCCGGGTAACTATTTTGCCGGGTGAAGACTTATTTCTGCCGGGTGAAGAACAAATCCACTGTTTGGCCGGCTGAAGAAGGATTTTTCACTGTGTTGCCGTGTGACTTAATTTAGTTGTTTTTAATACTTGTTTTTTGTCTTATCTTTAATTTCTTGTCTTTATTTTAGTATTTTAATCACTTCTTTTCAAAAATTAACAAAAACCAAAAATATTTTCTTTTAAAATTGTTAAAAATGGCTCCTAATGATGACTCTGATAACCGTGTTCCTAGACTTTTGAATCGTGCAGATTTCAAGAACTGGACCATCAGGTTGAGACATCACTTGTGTTCTATTGACAATGACTTGTGGAAATCAATTGAGAAAGGTCCTCACATTCCAACTCAGACACAACCAGATAGTGCCAGTACCTATACTAAGGATTCTACTACACCTTATCCGGAGGATAATTTGTCAGCTGAAGACTTGAGGAAGGTAAAGAATGATAGCAAGGCCTATTCATTAATGTGCAAGGGGTTGCCATTACAAGTTTTGTCTAGATTGGATGCATATCAGACTGGTTATACATGTTTCAAGGCATTGAAGTCTATATGTGAAGGAGGAGAGCAATTGAGGAGTCTGAAGAAATCAAAGCTCAAAAGACAACTGGAACTTTTTGAACATATTAATGGAGAAACAGTTCACCAGATGATGAACAGGTTTGTTCACTTGACCACTGAGATGTCAAACCTCGGAGTTAAGACTGAACTTCAAGACCTAAATGATCGATTGTTATGTGCCTTACCATCAAACTGGAAGCAGACTGTTACTCTTTTGAAGCACACAGAAAAATTCCCAATGGAATTAGATTTGTTGATTGGGAAAATTGAAGAAGTTGAGATTGATGAAGGATCAAGAAATTCTGATAGATCAACATCACAAACTCAATACAAGTATGTGGTAAATCCTGCCAATACGGTTGACAATGCTTTTCTTGTGCAAAATACAACAAAGTTTGAAGATGAGGATGACTTATTCGTTGGTGCAAGTTTCTATACTGATTCAGCATACTTTCCAAATTCACCAACTTATTCTCAACCTCAATCTCCACCAAGAGCTCAAGTTCAAGTTTCAAGTCAGAATCAGAAGAATCAGTCAGAAAATCAAAGTTCGAATGTTCAAACCAAGGTGAAAGACGTCATGAATATTCTGTTGCAAGATGACGAAACGAAAACTGCCTTCACTGCTTTTATGGCAAGTTTTCAAGCGTATCAAGGTAGTCATCTAAGTCAAATGGACGTTGTTCTTCAAGACTTATTCGAAATGGATCCAGTAGATGTTGAAGAAATGGATCTGAATTGGCAGATGGTTATGGTAGCGTATCGTACTCAAAAGCATGCATACGTTAACAGAAGTTACAAACCTCATGCTAACAAGACGGTTGGATTTGACAAATCTAAGGCCAGATGCTTTAACTGTAACCAGTACGGTCATTTTTCAAGAGAATGTAAAGCTCCAAAGAATTTCAATGACCAAGCAAGTTCAAGCAATCAAGGTCAAGGACAAAGTTCTCAACAATCTACAAGTTATCAAGGTCGAAATCAGCGTTTCTTTCAGAAACCATACCAAAGTCTTCCTATGCCTGAATTGAAAGATGAAGGAAAGAAGCCAGAAGACCAAACAAAGGCATTGGTTGTAAGTGTGCAAGACGGATATGACTGGAGTGCATATGCAGAACAGTTTACATCTGATCTTACATCAAATCTGGCTTTGGTATGTGAAATTGAAGAAGACTGGTCTGAAGAAGGGGATGGAAAGATGGTTGATGATGACTGTGAAGATTCGGAAGATTATGACTGGAGCGCAAAAGCAGATCCTACTGAAGAATCTGAATCTGAAATTGCATTAATGGCTACTGCCAATGAGTCTTCATCATCCACTGAGCAACCAAAGGTTAATTCTGAACTCCCACCTAACTATGTTCCATTGCCCTTGGATGTCAAAGAAAGGCTATGTTCTGAACAGTGCATTCAACAAGTGGAACATTATCGGACTCATTCATTTAAAATCGGTGATAAATTAAGTAAACATGAAAAACTTCATGAACAACTTAAAATCGATCATAAAATTGCTGATGAGAAGATTTTGTCTCTAACCGAATCATGGAACAAAACCTTAAAAGAATTGGAACTTGTTACCAAACAACTTGAAGAAATGACAAAGAACTTTGAACAAGAAAAAGTTGAACATGCTGTCACTCAAGTTGAATTGAAAAAGGTTAAAAGTTGTAAAACCATGGTTGAACAACTTATTAATGAAAGAGGTAACAAAAACAAAACTGGGTTGGGTTTTACACATGAACCGATGCCAAATTCAATCACTCAAACCTTACCGAAAAACTTTAATGAATTTGATCATTCACCGGAAAATGAACGTAAGTTCAAAGAAATTCAAAGAAGCAAATCTGAATCGGAAGGATCGGAGGTGTTGATTGAAAGCTTGAGAGAAGAAGATGGAATGACAACTGAAGCCGATGATGAAGCAAGCAACAAGTCTGAAACAAAATTAGAGCCTGTTCTGATCCAACTAGTTGAGTATCCAAAGCTTAATCCCGAACCAGAAACACCGGTGAAGGAAGAAGGTGAATATTCAGGTTTTAATGATCCTGAATATATCAAGTGGAAGAAGGAACAAAAGGCGCAAGTTGCTGCTCAGTTGATCAAGAAGCAAGAAGTGAAGAAAGTGGAAGTTTCGGATGCTAAGAAGCAAAAATCGAAATCAATGAACAATCAATCTGAAACGAAATTGTCAAAAGGCAAAAGTGTCTTAAAATCGAATGTTAACACCAAAGTTCAAAGTGTTAAAACTGACAAACCTGCAAAGAAAGTGTCAAAGGATAAGAAAATCAAGTTTGTGTCTGCAGGAACGTTTGATTTAAATGGATCTTATGGTAAACCAATCAATTCTCCAATCAAATCTAACTCTGGTCTGAAAACAGGTTCAGGTCCTAAGTCTTTCGCTGTAAATGAAAAGAGAATTGAAAACAAAAAGGTGACCAAACAGAACAATTTAAAATCGAACCAAAGTCCCATGCAATCAAAAGCACAAACAGTGACTCCACAAAGAAGCGTTAATCTAAAACCGAATAACCAAGATAACGAATCACGTTTTGGTTCAACATCAAAAGTTAACAATCGGCTCTTTAGAATTAGCAAGAAATATTGTGAAATTTGTGATAGATATAATCATGCAACTGCTGAATGTTTCTTTAACAGGTACTGCAGATTCTGTGACAAAAGAAATCATTCTTCAGAAGAATGTTATTTTAACAAATTTTGTGATATTTGTGAAAGGAGAAACCATGACACAAAGGATTGTTTCTTTCGATCAAACTCGACTAGAGAAATGACTCCATATTCAAACTTTCAAAGAAATAATTCTTATGGTTTTCAAAATATGAGTCAAAGTCATTCTCCGGTCTTGAGAAATTTTAATCGAAACAATTCAGTTTCTAACTTTTCAAGAAATGTGCAGGATAACAGTTTTAAACCAAGAGCTTTAATGGTTAGAAATCAAAAGTTTGAAAATAACCTTGATCCTAAGCTAGAGGAAAGGTTTATTGCTTTGAGAAGAAAGCAATCATTGAACGCCAATGGGCGAAGTTATCAGCATCAAAATCTTTTGAATGAAACAAATTTTCAAAATGTTCAATACAAACAAGTTACTATTGCAGATAGATTCGGAAAACCCAAGACCGTGTGGGCCTGGGTTGACCAAACTAACTGAATGTTTTTGTTGAAATGCAGGTACGCCCAAGAAGACCTATCAACTCATGGTTCGTTGATAGTGGGTGTAGCCGGCACATGACAGGCAACCATGCCTTGCTTCAGGATTTCAAGCAAAAGAATGGTACTCACGTAGCGTTTGGAGGTGATGCGGGTGGTAAAATCACAGGAGAAGGAACTGTCTCGAATGGGATTATAAGTTTTGATAAAGTCAACTACTGTGCACAGTTGAACTTTAACTTACTTAGTGTATCTCAAATCTGTGATAAATCTTATTCAACTCTTTTTGATGATTCTTTTTGTTATATTCTGAAACCAGGTTTCAAGATTGACAATGAGTGGGTAGTGGTGAAAGCGCCTAGAGATCGTGATGTATACAAATTGGATATGTCGCAGATAGATGCCGAAACCGAAACAACCTGTCTCATTGCCCATGCTTCAAATGATGAGAGTCAGCTTTGGCATAGACGGCTGGGCCACTCAAATTTCAGAAACATGAACCGTTTGGTAACAGGAAATCACGCTGTGGGAATCCCATCGAAGAAATTCTCCACAACTGATCTCTGTCCTGCATGTCTGAAAGGCAAACAGCATCGGATGTCTTTTAAGTCCAAGCTCGAAAACTCCATTTCAAAACCCTTGCAGATGCTACATATGGATCTTTTTGGACCGACCAACGTTCAAAGCATCGGAAGAAAATCATATTGTTTAGTTATCATAGATGACTTTACGAGATTTTCATGGGTTTATTTTCTGCATGCAAAATCTGAAACAGCTGAATTATTAAAAGAATTTATCATTAAAGTTGAAAATCAATTGGAATGCAAAGTTAAAGTATTAAGAAGTGATAATGGAACTGAATTTAAGAATGCTAATGTTGATTTATTTTGTGCAGAAAAGGGGATTGCTCGACAATTTAGTGCGCCTAGAACGCCTCAACAGAATGGGGTTGCGGAACGGAAAAACAGGACACTGATTGAAGCAGCAAGATCCATGCTTGCGGATGCCAAGATTCCTATCACTTTTTGGGATGAAGCCATTGCAACTGCGTGTTTTGTACAAAATAGAACATTATTAGTGAATGATAAAAAGAAAACTTCTTATGAGTTGTTGTTTGGAAGGAAACCAAATATTTCTTACTTGAAAGCATTTGGTTGTCCGGTTTCGATTCTAAATCTAAATGAACATCTCGGGAAGTTTGAGTCAAAATCGGACGATGGATTTTTCTTAGGATATTCGTCTGTTTCTAAAGCTTATCGAGTTTTTAATAGCAAATCAAATACTGTTATTGAAACTATCAACGTCAAGTTTTTAGAAAATTCGTTTCCTTTAGTGGCTCATGGTCCCGAATGGTTATTTGATTTAGATTCATTATCGAAATCCTTCAATTCTAACTTATTTGATTTTTCAGGAAATGCAAGGAAGGAATCAGGTGACTTAGGAAGCTTTAGTGACGATTCTGATAATGACGAAGATGGAAATCTCAACTCTGAATATCCATTTATGTCGTTTCACAATCCTGATCATGTCAAATCCAGTCAAGCTCCGGGTCCTTCTGGTTCAAACAAAGATCAAGAATCGAACAATCAAGAAGAAGATGTGATTTCTCCTAATGATGGTGGATCTGTTCAGAATCAACCATCATCAGATCCGAATGCTGAAGTTACTCCAGAATCTTTTGATTACTTCATCAATTCACCGGATCAAGTCCCGAATTTCACACCGCATACTTCTTCCATACTACAAGATCTACCAAATCTGAATACTTCTAATCTAGAGACTCAAGTGCAAGGAGGTGATATTCCTATTCATCGAATTCACAAGAAACATCCTGTCTCTCAGATTATCGGGCCGTTGAATCAGAGAACTACAAGAAGTCAGACGGAGCACGCAAATATCTGTCTTTACTCGTGTTTTCTATCTCAAGTGGTGCCAAAGAATATTTCAGAGGCGCTGAAAGATAACAGTTGGATTGAGGCAATGCAGGAGGAATTACTTCAGTTTCGCAAACAGGAAGTTTGGAAACTTGTGGACTTACCTGAAGGAGAGAACGCAATAGGTACAAGATGGTTGTACAAAAACAAGCCAGACGAACGTGGCATTGTGGTGAGAAACAAAGCAAGACTGATTGCACAAGGATACACTCAGGAAGAAGGCATTGATTACGAAGAGGTGTTTGCTCCGGTCGCAAGACTTGAAGCCATACGCGTTTTTCTTGCATATGCTTCTTTCATGAAGTTTAAAGTATTCCAAATGGACGTTAAAGGTGCTTTCTTGTATGGGCCGATTACGGATGACGTGTATGTTAGACAACCTCCGGGTTTCGAAGATCCAGACTATCCTCATCGGGTATACAAGTTAAGTAAAGCTCTTTACGGTCTACATCAAGCTCCTAGAATCTGGTATGAAACACTATCTAAGCATTTACTACAAAATGGATTTACAAGAGGTCAGATTGATCCAACTTTGTTTATGAAGAGGGATAATGATGATTTATTGTGCGTTCAAGTTTATGTGGACGATATTATCTTCGGATCAACTAGTGAGTCAATGTGCAAAGAATTCGAGGAAATTATGAAGAGTAGATTCCAGATGAGTTCTATGGGGGAGATTAATTTCTTTCTTGGTTTACAAGTGAAACAATCAGCTGACGGAATTTTCATCAATCAATCAAAGTTCGTTGAGAAGTTGTTGAAGAAATTCAAGATGCTAGATTGTCAAACAATTCGAACTCCATCTGATGTAAATTGCAAGATTCAACCGGATCCAAAGGGCAAAGCAGTTGATCAAACACTATACAGATCAATGATCGGTTCTCTGATGTATCTTACTGCATCAAGACCAGACATCATGTACGCTGTTTGTGTATGCGCCAGATACCAGTCAGATCCGAAAGAGTCGCATCTTGTTGCTGTGAAGCGTATATTCAGATATCTCAAAGGGAAACCAAATCTTGGGTTATGGTATCCTTATGAAGGAAATTTTGAACTATATAGCTATTCTGACAGTGATTTTGGTGGTTGTGCTCTTGACAGGAAATCGACAACTGGTGGCTGTCAATTTTTGGGTCCAAGGCTTGTCTCTTGGCAATGCAAGAAGCAGACCAATGTTTCTGTATCCACAGCTGAAGCAGAGTATATCGCTGCATCTGCAGGATGTTCTCAGGTTTTATGGTTACAAAATCAGTTGCTGGACTACGGGTTTAATTTTTTGAAAACTCCTATTTACATAGACAATACTGCTGCTATGTTTATAACTGCTAATCCTGTTCAACATTCTAAAACTAAACACATCGAAATTAGATATCACTTTTTAAGAGACAACTTTGAAAAAGGTTTAATAATTTTGATTAAAGTTCATACCGACAAACAACTGGCAGATCTTTTCACAAAATCATTTTTGTCAGGACGGTTTGAGTTTTTAATTCAATCTATAGGATTAATCAATCATGATTGATTCTATTTTTCAAAAACAAAACAAAAATCAGAAAAATATAAAAGCCAAAAATATAATAAGTTGATGTTATATTTTGATTCCTTTGTCTTTTACTTTATGTTTTGCATTGTGTGTGCTTGCGTGAAAAAGAAAAATAGAAAAGCAAAAACAAAATATAAAAGCAAAAGAAAAGAAAATATCATGTAATAAGAATCTATATTGCAAAAAGTGAGAAATGATAGTTACACTAGACATTATTTGATACATTTTTTTTAATAAAGACTGATGAATGTTAGTTGATGTGCTAGACAGCTCAGACAATTAGACTGAACAAGTAAGTTGATTGTTGACAAACATAAACTTAATGATCTTTGTGTTAAGTTCCATTGTTATACATGTCTAGATATATATCTTTTGATACATTGCTTGTGATGTTAGTTGTGCATGATCGGGTAACGATGTAGTCTTCTCAGTGTGATGAACCGCATCGTGAGCTTCTTTGTTGTGGTATCCACAGACCTGAAGTCTCACACGAAGTCTCTTTTGAGCTTCAAGATGCAGCAAAAGATTCCAAAATGGAACAAAAAGAGTCCCAAATGTGGACCAACACCAAACAAAAATTCCAAAATGGAATTCAGAAGATTCCCAAGGGGAACGATAGGAAAGAAAAATTCCCAAAGTTGGAATTAAAAAGAAGTCCCAAAATGGACCAAATCCGAATAGAACCCAGATTCCACACTGTGTATGACTGTAAGTGACCAGGTTTTGTGCAAAATGCATTCAGGTAGTGTTTGATAAGGAAATATGTTGATATATGTATACATGTGGGTCACATAAGTCATTTTAATCGAACCTTAAATATCATCATGATACTGAAAAAGTAAGTGTGTCAACTCGAGCTAATTGGTATGTTTTCATATCATCACTCAATCAAGCATAAGTCAAATGTCTATTCAAAACTTGCAAAACATGTTCAGATAATGTGTGGTATGATCTCACTGCGATATTTTGATTCATTGCATTGCATATGTCTTTATTTTAATTTGTGTGCTTTGTGTGTGCAGGCATTTGGAATCATTATTGATACATCAACATCCTTGATAAACTTAAAAATTTCAAGAAATTTCAAGTTTAGGGGGAGAATAAGATTGAAGAAAAATATCTACAAAAATCCAAAAATATTTTGTTTTTGAATAAGTGTGTTTTGAATGAACAAGGTTATTAGTTATGAAAAGCAAAGGTATTGGATGTGTTAAAAACAAACCCAAGGTCTCGTAATTTGTTTTTTAAGAAATCGCTTCGGGATATAGAAAAATTGGTTGTGCAAAAACATTTTTCAAAAAGAAAAAGAAAAATGATTTTTAATTGAAATTAATTTTGTTGCAAATGTTAATATTGTTTGATAATTAATATGGCAAACATTCTTTTTAAGGATATCTTGTCTAATTAATATGTCGGAGAATGTTGCAGGTGCAATAAGACGAGGAAAATTGAAGAAATTGCTCAAGTGTTATTGCCGGGTAAAGATATCAGATACAACTGTGCAGCCGGGTAAAGAACTGTTCAGCCGGGCAATGTCGTAAGTCTGATACTTGCCGGGTGATTGAAGAAATGGTGAAGATATTGTGACCACTGTACAGCCGGGCAAAGAACATGTCAAATACAGCCGGGTGAAGGTCATGAATATCTTGCCGGGTGACAAGTATATACTATACAGCCGGGTAATGAAGAAAATTTGTTGCCGTGTAAAGGTATGATACTATGTTGCCGGGTAATGAAGAAGTGTGTAAGCCGTGTGAAGAAGGTTGTTAAAGGTTGCCGTGTAAAGAAGAAAGCAAGCCGGATGAAGAAGGAAAGCAACTGTGTTGCCGGGTGATGAATAAAATCCATCAGGTGTAGTTGTTCCTTAATCTTTACCCGTCACTACAGTGACTTACCCGTATGAACAGTGCTTGACCCGTCAAGTGAATTTCACATGTTGGTGACTTGTTTGTGTGTACTTGACCCGTATCTACAGTACATGACCCGTCACTACAGTACTTGACCCGGCAAGGTTATTGGGCCTAATTTGCTTATGTTGACCCGGCACTTAAAGTTTGACCTAAAATTTTTTGACGATACAAATACCGCCTCTTCACAAAACACTTATCATTTCACACACATTCACTTTCACCAAACACTCTGAACTTCAAATCGCCATTGTTATCATTGTCAATCTATTGCTCTATAACAAGATTAATAGATTGATTAAGGTAGAGATTATGTGTTTTTGACCTAAATCGACCTGCAAATCAACTGTTAAAAGGAAAAACGATGATGAACAGTGTTTTGAACTTGAATCGACACTTTGATTTTGTGCTTTAAAAACTGAAATCGAATGTTGCTTTAGGGTTAAAATCACTCGATTATCATCTTTCAATCACTCATTTGCATTAAAACACCTTAAAATCGACTGAATCAAGTGAAATGTTCTTAACTGACAAAAATCACCATTGATGAACTTTGAAGCTTTTAAAAATTGAACATCAGAACAATGAAATATCTGTTCAAAAGTGATTAAACTTGTTAAAAACTGAACCAAAACATGTTGAACTAATTCATCATAAAATTGTCAAAATTTTGTCTAAGTGAGTAACTGTTAAAAGTTTAAACATGAAGTATAATCTTTTAAATTCAATGTTGTTTGATTAAAATGATGAAAATCAGGTTATTAGAACAATCTAGGATTAAAAATGATTATGTTAATGTTTTTGCTTTCTAACTTGTAGTTAAACACTTACTAATTTTTGATTTATTTGATGAAGAATCTAATACATTTGCCTTGTTTTGTGTTTGTTTGTGTTTTTAACGGATGGAGAGTCTCAAGTTTGAACCTAAACATAATATAGTGGCTTGTTTAGATGAATCACTTCCGGAGACAGAGGGTTATAGAGATATGATTCAGTTCATCAAGAGGACGAAGTATGTATATGCTATATGTGCCAAACCGGTCATATATGCTAGATTGATCAAGAACTTCTGGAGAACAGCTGAGGTTGTAAGAGAGGAGAATGATGTTAATGTTGTTAGAGGCAACATAACCGGGGATTGGGTACTGAATGTGACTGAAGAATCTATTAGGCAAGCTCTGAGGATAGATGAAGATGAGGTTGGTATGCTAGATGAGCTGACTATGGAAGAATGCAAAACTTGCTTTGTGAACATGGGACATCCACCTGTGTTTCCAAAGTCACAGTTTTTCAGAGCTAAATTGGGGAAGAAGTATAAATTGCTGTGTTATGTGATACAGCAATGCATGTCAAGGAGAAGTGCAGGTTTTGATAATTTTCCCTCTGACATTGCATCCCCGATAGTGGCAATTGCAGAAAACAAACCATTCAACATGTCGAGATGGATAATGAATGGGTTTGTATTTAACTTGGTGAAGGGCAAGAGGTTCAAATTTCTTATGTATCCAAGGTTTCTGCAACTGATGATAAATATTGCCTATCCTGTGATCAGAAGTGAAGGTTATGATGGAGGTATTTTATATACTGAGGACATGAACGATTTATCTTACCGCAAGATGAGCATCGGGAATGTGCCTGACATTGAATTGTTTGATTATATGAGAGATATAATCAACAATGAAGAAGATGTGGAAGGAGTTTACTATCACATATCTCATGGAGAGGTTGTTAATCCAGCAGATCTTGTTGATAGAGAGATAGATGAAAGTGATGATGGTGAAGATGAAAATGAGGTAAATGATGGAAATGGTAACAGTGATGGTGATGACGATAATGATGATGGTGGTAATGATGCTGAATCTGAATCTAATTCAGAGGAGGCTGAACCAATAGAGACTGAGTTAGAGGTTGTTGAACCTATGGTTGTAGAAGAACCTGTTGAGGTTGCTTCTGTTGTTGTTGAGAAAGATGTGTCAGTACAATATGTTAGAAAGAAGAAGAAAGTAGTAGAAAAGCCTGAAGAGGTGGATGTGATTGAGATTGCTCAGACAGTAATGGCCGAAGCTGAATCTATTGCACAGATAGAGGAAGTGGATGCTGGCGTTACTGATCCCATTATTGATGAAAACATTGGACAAGGTTTGGAGTCTTCACCAAATGTTGGGCCAAGTGTTGATGAGATCTATGAGGAGAAAGAAAAACGTATTGCAGAATTGGAGGAGATGGTTGAAAAGCTAGTTAAAGCTAATGAGTTGATGAAGGCCTCAAATGACCGTAAAAAGAAGAGATTTGATGAATATTGGGATATTCACAATCAGAACTTGAAGATTTTCAAAAAATTGGATGAAGATCATGTGAAACTGGTTGATGAGCATGTAAAGTTAAGGGATAAGTATGATAAACTGAAGGAAGAGCATGAGAATTTGAAGTATGATTACAAAGAATTACAAGCTGAATGTAATACTTTAGATGCTGAAAAAGAGATGTTGGAAAAAGAGTTGGAGGATTTGAAACCTAAGAAGGCTGGATCATCTTCGGACAAAGATTTTTCTGATGAAATCATAATGACTGAAACGAATGTGCCTAAAGTGTATCTGACTAGAGCTAGAGGAACTACAAATGTTGGTATTTTGGTAGAATCACCAATTACCATTCCCGATGAAGCTGAAGCTGAAACTGTCAAGATGGATAAAGCTGAGGGAAAGAGGAAAATTGACGCTATTCCTGAAATTTTTGGAGATGAAGGAAGCTCAAAGAAGGCGAGGATTGATAAACCAGTGCAGATTGAGCCGATTCAATCTGTAGCTGAAGTTGAGGCTGAGAAAGTTGTTGAGACTGAAATTGGGTCTGGAACTGAGAATATATCTGAGGCTGATACTGAGATTGTTTCTGAAGCCGAAACAGAAGTATTTGTAGAAACAGATGATGAGAAAGAAGTTAATTCAGGAGATACAGTTCAGATTGAGCCGATTCAATCTGAAGCTGGTGAAACTGTTGATAAGCCTGAGACTGAAACTGTAGCTGAAGTGGCTAGTCAGTTTGAGCCGGTTCAAACTGATGATGCACCTATGATAGAGGCATTGGATGATCTAGACATTGATTGGACTGAGTCTGAGGATGAAGCTGAGCCAGAGCCTGTACAAAATACTGTGGAAGAAGTGCCAGATGATTTAGATCAGAGGTTTGCCTATCTTGAAAGAATGAAGTACAATTCTGTATTTTTGAATGGGTTGACGGTAACTCAAATCAATGAAGAGTACGAGAAATGCATGATGCATCAAGATAAGGCTGAAGCAGATAAGAAAGAGATTGTTACTGAGATGGGAGAATGGACTCCAATGCAGGAAAGTCTGAACATAGAAGATCTGCCACCAACTGAGCTATATCATCCAAATCCAGACGATATGACTACCTATGAAATGAGGAGTTGGTTGAGGTCAAGAAACTATCCGTACAAAACATTGCAAAGATTGAAGTCTGTTTCATTGAAGAAAATTGTGGTGAGTTTCATGAAGACAGAAAAATTGTACAATCGGATGTTCTATTTGGACTACAACAATCCACAATATTTTGAGCTGACAAAGAAATACAAAATTCTGGGTCCAAGAGAAATTCCTGTGATGGCGCTTCCTGAAGATGCTCATAAAAAACGTCATGAACTGATGGATATGTTTCCGAGTGAAGTTAAATCATACAATGTGCCATTGGATGTGCGTGAAACATGGCATAATGCAGCAACTCCAGGAGATGTGGTGAGATCGTTGATGAGTAAAGGACAATCAATTGCTGAATTGTTGGATTCAATGATTGTGCCTGAGAAAAATAAGAAGGTAAAGATAATTGCGTGGAAATATGATGAAGTGTTTGATGCATTCATGATCAAGAGGGTAAATGGCTTATGTGATGTTTATCATTACTATTCTAGCATCTTCAAATTGGAAGTTCAGGATCTGAAAGAGCTGCATAAACTGAGGATAATCAATCATACAAATGCTGATCGTGGTAACAAGTGTGTGATGCTTCTTGATGCTGGAATGAGCAGAACTGCAAAGTTTTTGGATTTCCGAGGTCAACAGGAAGACTCAGAATATGTGCAAGCCAAGAAACAAAAGAAGAAGAAAAGATTGGTGGTGACCGAGGATATGTACTTAGAAGAGTTCTCGGATGAATATTTTGACAAGATTACTGATCCTGGATTGAAGGTAATAGATGGGTCGCAAATGACGAAGCCAATACTGAGAGTTTTCTACAATCAGGATACATTTGAACTAAAGCTTGTTAGAAATTTGGAGGATTGGGACAAAGACATGATCACTCTGTTCAGTACTTTTGAGTTAAAGCTGCTACATCCTTCATATATTGATTATTTGAGGAGCATTAGAATGGAGAAGTGCAAGGATAAACTGGCTGAAGCGGACAGAAAGTTATTTGTGGTGATGATTGAAGTTATTGCTGCTGCTTCAGAGAAAATTCGAGTCAGAAAAGCTTTGCTAAACTCTAATCTTGTGATGGTGGATTTACCGAAGATAGAGTACATGAGGATATCCAGAAAAGGAACATTGGAGGTGTATGTCGAAGGCAAAGAAATGCCATTTGAGTTTTATGCTAATATCGATTTTGCAGGTTTAAATCTGGATTCGCTTAGACGCATGAATGCTCTACCAATTCTGACAAATGAATCCAAGCCTCGACAAGCGAAGATTGCCGAAAAGTTCAAATCTTGCATTGAAGAAGCTCTGAAAGAAAAAGAAGAATATAAAGGCCGAGAGTTGCTGGACGTGAAAGAGGAACCAGAAGATTGATAGAAAAGGACTGAAGATTGATGCTGATAAACGAAGAACAAGATTAAAGTTTTTTTTTTAAGATTCAAAGTTAAATCTTAGGGGGAGTACTGTTAGGGTTATTTCCGTGTTAAGATTTACTTTGTATCTTTGTTTAATATGTCTGTATAGTTTAGGGTTTAATGTGTATTTTCCTTAAACTTGCATTTTGTTTGTTATAAAGCATGTAGTGTGCGTGTGTTAGGAGAGAGACTTTTTGCACTGTTAGAGAGAGAATTAACTGTGTGTAATTGTTTTCTCCTGCACATTTTGTACTGCGAATTGCTTTGATCATCAATATACAAGAGAATTTATGAGTATGAACTGTGTTTGTGATTGAGTCGTTTGTTTGTACGCTTTGTTCTGATCATTTGAGTGATATTATCGATCCAATTGAACCTATCAATTTCGAGAGAATATAAATACGAATAAATATAAGATAGACGAATTCGGGTTCGATTCAGGCATTCGAATTCGGGTTTGGGGCAGATGTCACACTTTTCGGACCAACAAATGTTCAAAGCATTGGGAAGAAATCATATTGTTTTGTCATCATTGATGATTTTACAAGATTTTCTTGGGTTTATTTCTTGCATGTTAAATCTAGTACTGCTGAGTTGTTAAAAGAATTTATTGTCAAAATTGAAAATCTTTTGGAATTAAAAGTAAAAATTTTGAGAAGTGATGATGGAACCGAGCTTAAAAATGCTAATGTGGACTCGTTTTGCGCAGAAAAAGGAATTGCTAGACAATTTAGTGCTACACGAACTCCTCAACAGAATGGAGTTGCCGAACGGAAAAATCTAACGCTAATTGAAGCTGCAAGATCCATGATAGCAGATGCCAAAATCACTATCACATTCTGGGACGAAGCTATTGCTACTGCTTGTTTTGTGCAAAACAGGACTTTGTTGGTTTAGGATAAACATAAAACTCCTTACGAGTTATTATTTGGAAGGAAGCCAAATATTTCATACTTAAAAGCATTTGGTTGTCCGGTTATGATTCTGAATCAAAGTGATCATCTTGGAAAATTTGAGTCAAAATCTGACGATGGTTACTTTCTTGGATACTCATCTGTTTCAAAAGCCTATCGTGATTATAAAGAAAAACTAATGTAGTCCTTGAAACTATCAATGTGAAGTTTTTAGAAAATTCCTTTCCGTCAATGGCTCATTGTCCCTAATGGTTATTTGATTTAGATTCGTTATCCAAATCATTCAACTCTAACTTGTTTGATTTTTCAGGAAAATCGAAGAAGGATCCAGGAGATTTAGGATCCTTCAGTGATGATTCAGACAATGACAATGATAATGATCTCAATTCTGAGTATCCGTTCATGTCTTTTCATGATCCTAATGTTGAATCCTCCACTCAAGCACAAGGTCCATCTTTTTCTCAAGATAATCAGGAACCGAACAATCAAGATGATGTTCAGAATCAACAAAATTCTCCTAATGATGGTGGATCCGTTCATAATCAATCATCATTTGATCCGAATGATGAAGCTCCAGAATCGTTCGATTACTTCATTAATTCACCGGATCAAGTTCCTAGTTTCACTCCGCATTCTTCTACAATCTTACAAGATCTTCCAAATCTGAATCAGTCTAATGTGGAGTCCCAAATACAAGGTGAAGAAATTCCTACTCACCGTGTTCATAGGAATCATCCTATCTCTAAGATTATAGGTCCGTTGAATCAAAGAACTATGAGAAGTCAGACGGAACATGCAAACGTTTGTCTTTATTCATGTTTTCTTTCTCAAGTGGTACCAAAGAACATTTGGATAGAAGCCATGCAAGAGGAGTTTCTTCAGTTTAGAAAGCAAGAAGTATGGAGATTAATGGACTTACCTGAAGGAGAAAATGCAACTGGTACAAGATGGTTGTACAAGAACAAGCCAGATGAACATGGCATTGTGGTCAGAAATAAAGCCAGACTAGTTGCACAAGGTTACACTCAAGAAGAAGGCATTGACTATGAAGAAGTGTTCACTCGGTCGCTCGACTAGAGGCAATACATCTCTTTTTAGCATATGCATCCTTTATGAAGTTTAAGGTGTATCAAATGTATATTAAAGGCGCATTTTTGTATGGACAAATTACCGATGATGTGTACGTCAGACAACCTCTAGGATTCGAAGACCCTGAGTATCCACATCGTGTATACAAACTGAGTAAAGCTCTATATGGTCTACATCAAGCTCCAAGAATTTGGTACGAGTCGTTATCTACACATTTGCTGGAACATGGCTTTTCAAGAGGTCAGATTGATCCAACTTTATTCATGAAGAGGGATAATGAAGATCTTTTGTGTGTTCAAGTATATGTAGAGGATATTATGAAAGCTAGATTTCAGATGAGTTCGATGGGGGAGATTAATTTCTTTCTCGGATTGCAAGTTAAACAATCAGCAGACGGAATTTTTATCAACCAGTCAAAGTTCGTGGACCAATTGTTGAATAAATTCAAGATGGAAGATTGTCAGACTATGCGTACTCCATCTGATGTGAACTGCAAAATCCAACCTGATCCTAAAGGCGAATCTGTTGATCAAACACTTTACAGATCCATGATCGGTTCTCTGATGTATCTTACTACTTCAAGACCGGACATCATGTACGTTGTAAGTGTCTGCGCCAGATATCAGTCAGAGCCTAAAGAGTTGCACCTAATTGCTATCAAACGTATATTCAGATATCTCAAAGGGAAACCTAATCTCGGGTTATGGTATCCTTATGAATGAAATTTTGAATTATATAGTTATTCTGATAGTGATTTTGGTGGTTGTGCTCTTGACAGGAAATCAACCACAGGTGGATGTCAGTTTCTGGGTCCTTGCCTAGTCTCTTGGCAATGCAAAAAGCAGACCAATGTTTCCGTATCCACTGCTGAAGCAGAGTACATTGTTGCATCTGCGGGATGTTCTCAAGTTTTGTGGTTACAAAATCAGTTGCTTGACTACAGGTTTAATTTTCTCAAAACTCCCATTTATATAGACAATACTGCTGCTATGTTCATTACTACTAATCTTGTTCAACACTCAAAAACAAAACATATCGAAATTCGATATCATTTTCTCAGAGACAACTCTGAAAAAGGTTTAATATTTTTGATTAAAGTTCATACCGACAAACAACTGGCAGATCTTTTCACAAAACCATTCTTGTCAGGACGGTTTGAGTTTTTAATTCAATCTATAGGGTTAATCAACCATGATTGAATCTATTTTTATGAAAGCAAAACACAAAATCAGATAATATAAAATCCAAAATATAATAAGTTGTTGTCATCTATTGATTCCTATGTTATTTTGTTCTTGCATTGTGTGTGTGCATGAAAAAGAAATAGAAAAGAAAATGAAAAATCATTTCATAAGAATCTATATTGCAATACGTGAGAAATGATAGGTACGCTAGAGATTATCCGTTACATCATTTTTAATAATAAAGACTGATAAGTGTAACTTGATGTGCTAGACAGCTCAGGCAATTAGATTGAACAAGTAAGTTTCATTGTTGACAAACCTAAAACATAATGATCTTTTTGTTAAGATTCCATTGTCATACATGTCTAAATATATATCTTTTGATGAACTTTTTGTGATGTCATTTGAACATAATCGGGTAACGATGTAATCTTATTCAGTGTGATGAACCGCATCTGTGAGCTTCTCTGTTGTGGTATCCACAGACCTGAAGTCTTACATTAAGTCTCTTCGAGCTTCAAGTTGCAGCAAAAGATTCCAAAATGGAACAAAAAGAATCCAAATGTGGACCGTCACCTAGAATTCCAAAATGGAATTCAGAAGATTCCCAAGGGGAACAATAGGCAAAAAGAAAATTCCAAAAATGGAATTCAAAAGAAGTCCCAAATTGGACCAAATCCAAATAGAACCCAAATTCCACACTGTTTATGATTGTAAGTGACCAGGTTTTGTGAATAAATGCATTCTGGTTGTTGTTGATAAGGAAATATATTGTCATATGTATACATGTGGGTCACATAAGTCATTCTAATCGAACCTTAATCTCATCATGATACTGAAAAAGTAAGTGTGCCAACTCGAGCTTATTGGTATGTTTTCATATCATCACTTAATCGAACACAAGTCAAATGTCTATTCAAAACTTGCAAAACATGTTCAGATGATGTATGGTATGATCTCACTGCGATATATTAATTCACTGCGATATATTAATTCACTGCATTGCATATGTCTTTAGTTTAATGTGTGTGCTTTGTGTGTGCAGACATATGGATTCATTGATGACACAATGACTTTCTTTTTAAACTTCAAATTTCAAGAAATTTCAAGTTTAGGGGGATAAATAAGTTGAAAAGTATTTTATTTCGAAAAACAAAAGAAAAAGTGCAAAATATATCAAGAAATAAGTTGGAAAACAATTTTCATGAAAAGAAAAGGAAAAATTGCAAAAACTCATGTGTTGAATGTAAGGATCAAGTGTCTAATGCAAGCAAATGTGTTGTTTATGAAAAAAATAAATCTGAAGTCTTGTGATTATTTTTTAATGAAAATGCTTCGGGATATAGAAATATTGGTAGTGCAAAATGTTTGAAAAATAACAGTTTTTGGCAATTAATGAAAAATGGAATATTAAAATTTTTGGTGAAAATTTTAATGAGGAAATTAAATGGAATTAATTTTGTTGCCCTAATTCATGATTGAAATTAATTACACAAACCTTAATTAAGGATGTCATGTCTAATTAATTTGTCAAGAATGATTGCAGGTGCAATAAATGAAGTTGAAAAAGTCAACAGTCGAAGTAAAAGAAAAATGGCTAAGTGTTGAAGAAAATCTGTTACTGTGTAGCCGCATGAAGTTCTAACTAGTCGGGTGATGATGTTTTTAACTAGCTGGGTGAAGAATTTTGAAGCTACTATGTAGTCGGGTGACAAAGTTTGAAGCTATTGTGCAGCCGGGTGAAGTGTAAAACAAGTCACGGTGTAGTCGTTTCAAGACTTTGTGCTTAACATGATTGACGCGTCTTAACAGTGACACGTCTCAACTGTGTTCTATCGTCTAAAGGATTTGTGAAATATTGTGATTCAAGTCTTGACACGTCCCAATAATGTCTGACCCGTCTCAACAGTACCTCACACGACTAAGTGTTTTTGACCCGTCTCATGTTTAAGAATGATGAGCATGTGCTTACAAATGTTGACACGTCTCAACAGTGGTTGACACATCCCAACAGTTGTGACTCGTCTAAGCTAATTTCATGAAATATTAACAACTCTAACACTATGACCCGTCTAAACAGTGTTGACACGGCCAAACAGTGTCTCAGCCGTCTCAACAGTGCCTGATCTGTCTAGTTGTTTCTGTGTGTTAATGTCTTTGTTCATCACTTGACCCGTCCAACAGTACATGACACGGCTAAACAGTACATGACCCGTCCAAGTATTTATGTATTTTTGACCCGTCTGAAAAATGTTGACCCGTCCCAAAGTTTGACCTAATTTTTCAGCCGTTGCAAAATCATATAAATACCCACTCCTTCACAAACACTTATCATTTTTCACTAACACTTTCGAGCAAAACACCTTGTTCTCAAATCGTCATTCATATCATATTTAATCAACAATTCTGTAACAAGGTTTGGAGATTGAATAAGGTATAATCATCATGATCAAACACCATCGACAACATCAAACATCATTTTCGACCTTAAAATCCAAAGATTGATGATGAACAGTAAAAACCAACCCTGAATCGACACTTTGATTTTTAGTGTAAAAACTGAAATCGATTGTTAAATAGGTGCAAATGAACTGTTAATCATCAATTTCCATCCGTTGATCAACATTAAAACATCTAAAATCACCTGATTTCAAAGAAAAGTTTAAAAATGACTAGAACCGCCATTGATGTGCATCAAATCAAGTTCATGATCTTGATCGAAATGATATAAAAACATGATTTCAAATGATCAACTGATGCTAAAATGTTTGGTTTGCATATTATTAAAACTACATCATTCATCAACAACAAGTTTTGATCACTTATCTTGATGATATCTAACACATATGTCTTTGTTTTCAGATGAATATCCTCAAATATGAACCAAAGCACAATATTGTGGCTTTGTTGGATGATTCTATACCAGAAGCAGATGGAAATCAAGAAATGATCCGTTTTCTCAGAAGAACCAAGTATGTATATGCAATGTGTGACACCCCGCCCGGCGTCGGAAACACCGGGCAAGTCAAGTGGATTGGATATCAATAGTACAAAGTGCATGGCACACTAAAAGCATATTTTACTATCATTAAAGCAATAATATCGTGACATAAATGAAGTAATAAATAGCTTTAAAACAGAAATAAAAGCCGACAATTTAAAGTGTCTAATTCCCTTTTATTCAAGGTCCAAAAGCATCCGAAATGTCTCAAAGCTTAAACGTCTCAAACTCCACCTGAAATACGTGTAAAATAAGTTAGCTAAAGAATTAGCTAGTGAGTAAAAACACAATTGATAATACATAATATGAAATCCGAGATCATTATAAATATGTTTCGCAATCTTATGTGTATAGCAATATCATCATATATCTCAACCATGACCATAGAATCACATAGAAACAAGAATGTATAGACCCCGAGGGTAACTTTTAGCAACAAGTCATGAGGAACCACTCATGTTACAAATACTGATAACTATCGTTTAACAGTAATTTTACCTTCTCAATATATATAAGTTATCAATAAATGTTTAAGCATCTAGGGAACATAGCAACGTAGCAACAAGCATCACAGATAGTAACTAGTAACCAACACATAGAATCGAACATAGAATCGCCGGGTTAAAATCACCTATTAGGCCATTAGTGTAGGTGGGCTTGTCAAGCCATTAGCGCTAACATCGTACCGGTGGAAATTACAAGAATATATAAGTACTATTGACTATCACATAATTTTGCATCCTGTCGCGAGTCAAGACTAACACATTTAATGATCTCATTTGAAATAGAATAAAAAAAACGAAAACTGTAGTAAAATATTGGAACACGTATTTCATCCCCAAAAGTAAAATAGTAAAAAGGGAAGTGAGTTTACTCGCCTTGAAAAGTAAATACAATCGAACAGTTAGAAATGAAGCTAAAGAGCACCGAGGGTTGCCCAAATATTAGTACCACCTAATTTATTGGGAAAAACCCTAATTTAGAAGCGAAGCAATAGTAACAAGAATCAAAAATCCGAGATCTAGGGTTTCGGATTTGGGATTTAGGGTTTTAGATTATAAACTGGGAATTTATACGAAATGTTATTGAATATTTTGTATTGAAAATATTTTATAAAGATCCATATTTTGTTTTCTACTAAAAGTATTTGTATAAATACTTACAAACATAAAGCATTATTATTTATATATACGTATTTGAACTTGTAAGTTTTTAAATCCTTAATATAAGATTTATTATTTAGATTATTAGAAAAATGTTATTTAATGTTTAAAAGATATAAAATATAAAAATTAGAGTAAACAGGGGCAGTGGGACTCGAACCCTAGTCACCACATCCACAAACCAACATCTAAACCACTACACCAATTTCTGTTTTTATTAAATAAGTTGATTTTAAATTTTTTTAACCTTCTATAACTAACAACACCCATTTTCAACATAAACCCTAGATCCAAGAACCATTCAATTCGCGTTAAATCATGATTTGACTTCAATCCGAAACATATCGATCAATTCTTTCCTCTTTTTGTGCGCATCCTCTGGTAAAGCCATCACCGGTAACTCTTTTGGTCCGAGAACTTTGTATCTCTTAGTCAGCTCATAGTATTGAGGGTTGTTGTAATCCAGATAGAACATCCGATTGTACATCTTCTCAGTCTTCATAAAGCTTACAACTATTTTCTTCAGAGATTCATGTTTCAACTTCTTCAAAGTTCTGTATGGATAGTTCCTCGAACTCAACCATTCTCGCATATTTCTGCTGGACATCTCTTCCGGATTTTGATGATAAAGCTCTTGTGGAGGTAAATCTTCAATATTCAAACTTTCTTGTAACGGTGTCCACTCACCCATCTCAACAATAAATTCTTTCTCATCAGCAGCAGCTTTATCTTGTGCAGTCAAACATTTCTCATACTCTTCATTAATTTGACTCACAGTCAGCCCATTCAGATATACTGCATTGTACTTCATCTTCTCAAGATACGCAAAACGTTTAGGCAAATCAGCTGGAATCTCATCATTAGGATTAGTTACAGGCTCAGCCTCCGGTTCAGATTCTGTGAAATCTATGTCATCAAGATCATCTAGTGCCTCAATCATTGGTGCAGTTTCAATTTGAACCGGCTCAAACTGAAATGCTTCTTCAGTCACTGTTTCTGGCGCATTTTCAATCAATTCAACTACTTCAGGCACTTCTTCAACCAATACAGATTCAGATTGAATCAGCTCAATCTGAACTGTTTTATCAACTTCAGCTTCTATCACAGTCTCATCTACCTTTGCCATCTCAGCCACTTCAGTTTCAGTCACAGATTGAATCGGCTCAATCTGACTTTCTTCAATCCTTGCCTTTTTTGTACTACTTTCATCACTAGTAATCTCCGGCACTGCATCTAACTTCCTTTTTCCCTCAGCCTTGTCAGGATTGACAGTTTCAGCAGCTTCATCGGGAATAGTAATTGGAGATTCAACCCTTATGCCCACATTCTTTGTACCACGCGCTCTAGTATAGTACACTTTGGCTTGCTCAGTCACTTCAATCACCTCATCCGAAAAGTCTTTATCTGATGTAGACCCAGACTTCTTTGATCTAGTTTCTTCCAACCATTTTTCCAACATTTCTTTTTCAGCATCAAGAGTATTACATTCTGCCTTCAACTCTTTATAATCATACTTCAAATTTTCATGTTCCTCCTTCAAAGTTTCATGGTCAGACTTCAACTTTCCATAATCCTCCTTCATTTTCAAATAATCAGCATCTAAAGCTTTGAAAGTTTCAAGATTCTGATTATGAGTGGCCCAAAACTCTTCTAAATCAGCAATTTTCTCTTTATCCTCATTTACATCAACACTTGACACAATTTTTGGTGAAGACTCCAAAGATTGTTCAATGTTTTCAGCTGCTGGAGATGATGTGGTGGGTATATCAACTGGAACAGATACTGTAATGCCAGCATCAGTGTCATCAACTATTTGTGCAATAGTCTCTACATCGGCCATTACTTCTTGAGCAATTTGAACAACATCTATCATCTGTTCAGACACATTCATATCTTCAATCTCAATCGGTTCCTCTACTAACACAGGCTCTATCACTGGTTTCGATCTTCGTGATCTAACATACTGAACAGTAATATTCCTTGGAGTTTCAATGTCAACCTCTTCGACCTTTTCTATTTCCAACTCCATTGGTTCAGCTACCTCAATATTCTCTGCCTCCTCTAAAACAGATTCAGCATCATCATCACCATCATTTCCACTATCATCACCACCATTACTATCTTCATCATCATCATCGCTATGATTGTCTTCTTCTTCTTCGTTGTCAGATCCATCTTCTTCTTCTGGATGTCTAGCCAAATACTCGTCATCATCCAGCAGATTGTCAGGCACCTCATAAACTAGGTCCTGTGGATTAACTATCTCTCCATGTGAAATATGATGATATACTGCTTCAATATCTTCCTCATTATTTGCTATATCCCTCATATAGTCAAATAAATCAACACTTGGAACATTCCTGATACTCATCTTCCTATAAGATAGATCATTCATGTCCTCAGTATACAGTATCCCTCCAGCAACACCTTCTTCTTTGATGATTGGATATGCAACATTAATCATCAGTTGCAAGAATCTCGGATACATGAGAAACTTGAACCTTTTACCCTTCACAAAATTGAACACAAAACCATTCATAATCCATTTCGACATATTAAATGGTTTGTTTTCTGCTATGGCAACTATTGGGGATGCAATGTCAGAGGGAAAATTGTCGAAACCAACACTCCTTCTTGACATGCACTGCTGAATCACATGGCACAGTAACTTCCACTTCTTCCCCAATCTTGCCCTTACAAATTGTGACTTTGGAAATACAGGAGGATGACCCATATTCACAAAGCACGCTTGACATTCAGCAATAGTCAACTCATCATTGGCTCCTATTTCATCCTCATCAATCCTCAATGCTGTTCTGATAGCTTCTTCAGATACAGTCAATACCAATTCTCTTGTGATATTCCCTCTAACAACAGTCACTCCAGCATCATTTCTAACCACCTCAGCCGTCCTCCAAAACCTTTTGATCAATCTTGCATATATGACCGGCTTAGCACACATAGCATAAACATACTTTGTCCTCTTGATAAATCTCATCATGTCTCTATATCCTTCAGTCTCAGGAATAGACTCATCCAAACAGGCAACTAAATTGTGCTTGGGCTTAAACTTCAAATTCTCCATCTGTTAAAACAAAAACAAAACACAAACAAGACAAATGTGTTAGATTCTTCATTAATACATTTCAAATTTTCATAAGTGTTTGAACAAAAAGTTATAAAAGTAAAACATTCACATATTCATTTTAACTCCTAAATTGATCTAACAAACTGATTTTCATCATTTTGATCAAAACAACTTTGAATTTTAATGATCATACAACATTTTGTAATTTAACAGTTTAACACTTAAAAAAACACAAATTTGACATTTATAAGATGAAGTTGTTTAACATGTTTTAGTTCAGTTTTAACAAGGATTTGTCACTTTTAACACATATTTCATCATTTTGAAGTTAACATTTAAGAGCATTCAACAGGTCATCAATGGCGGTTTTGACAGTTATGAGCATTTTGGTTGATTCTGTTGATTTTAAGGAATTTTGTTGGAAATTAATGATTGATTGTTAATGATCGACAGTTTTTGCACTTAAAACAACCTTCGATTTCAGTTTTAACACGCAAAATCAAAGTGTCGATTCAGTGATCAAAAACACTGTTCATCATCGTTTTTCATTTTACCGATCGATTCAGTGATCAAAAATACCTTATTCAATCGACCAGACTTGTTACAGAACAAAAAATTGAATATGATAATCAAACGATTTAAGTGCATGGGATTTGCTTGAAAGTGTGAGTGAAAAATGATAAGTGTTTGTGAAGAGGCGGGTTTTTATATGGGTGAAAAATTAGGTCAAACATGAGGTGCCGGGTCAACACTTTGGGGCGGGTAAGCATAAAAGTCCAATAAGCCTTGACGGGTCAAGTACTGTTGAGACGGGTCATGTATTGTTGGGACGGGTCAAGTACTTGAGACAAGTCGCAACATGTGATGGGTCAACATGTAACATCTAAAAACACTTGACGGGTCAATCACTGTAGAGACGGGTAAACCACTGTAGTGACGGGTAAAGGTTAGGAACAACAACACCTTTTACTCATCACCCGGCAACATAGTAGACTTCACAACATCACCCGGCTTGCATAGTGACCTTCATCACCCGGCAACACAGTTGCCCTCTTTTTCACCCGGCATGCTTTCTTCATCACCCGGCATGCTTTCTTTTTTTTCACCCGGCTACACAGTGTTATTCACTTACACGGCAAGATAACTTCTCTTTTACCCGGCTGTACAGTGATAACATTTCTTCACCCGGCTGTATAGTGACACAACTTGTCACCCGGCCTATATATTAAAGACTCCTTCACCCGGCATAGATTTGACATGTTCATTGCCCGGCCATACATTAGTCATAATATCTTCACCCGACTGTATTCTTTTTCACAATCACCCGGCTCATATCAGACACAACAACTTTACCCGGCTGAACAGTGTCTTCATTACCCGGCAGAACAGTTGTTTCTGATATCTTTGCCAGGCTACAACACTTGAGCAATTTTTCTCAAATTTTCTCGTCTGTTGACTTTTTCAACTGCATTTATTGCACCTGTAAACATTCTCGACATATTAATTAGACAAGACATCCTTAATAGACTTTGTCACATTAAATATCAACAACATAAGACAAGTCAATAAAATTAATTCTAATTAATTCCTTTTTCTTTTTCTTTTTCTTTTTCAAAATTGTTTTTGTTTTTGCACAACCAACATTTTTATATCCCGAAGCAATTTCTTAAAAAAAAATCACTAGACCTTGGGTTTGTATTTAACACATCCAATACCTTTGCTTTTCATACCACATAATCTTGTTCATTCAAAACACACTTATTCAAAATATTTTTGGATTTTTGCAAACATTTTTCTTCTTCAATTTATTCTCCCCCTAAACTTGAAATTTCTTAAAATTTTTAAGTTTAACAAGGATGTCGATGTGTCAATAAAGATTCCATATGCCTGCACACACAAAGCATACAC
Source organism: Tagetes erecta (assembly GCA_030867185.1). Classification (NCBI taxonomy): domain Eukaryota; kingdom Viridiplantae; phylum Streptophyta; class Magnoliopsida; order Asterales; family Asteraceae; genus Tagetes; species Tagetes erecta. Next base: position 16,845,858 of record CM061497.1, on the reverse strand, counting down.
ATTAAAATAAAGACATATGCAATGCAATGAATCAAAATATCGCAGTGAGATCATACCACACATTATCTGAACATGTTTTGCAAGTTTTGAATAGACATTTGACTTATGCTTGATTGAGTGATGATATTAAAACATACCAATTAGCTCGAGTTGACACACTTACTTTTTCAGTATCATGATGAGATTAAGGTTCGATTAAAATGACTTATGTGACCCACATGTATACATATGTCAACATATTTCCTAATCAACCACCACTTGAATGCTTATTGCACAAAAACCTGGTCACTTACAGTCATAAACAGTGTGGAATCTGGGTTCTATTCGGATTTGGTCCACTTTGGGACTTCTTTTTAATTCCATTTTGGAATTTTTCATTTCCTATCGTTCCCCTTGGGAATCTTCTGAATTCTTTTTTGGAATTTTTGTTTGGTGATGGTCCACATTTGGGACTCTTTTTGTTCCAACTTTGGGAATCTTTTGCCGCACCTTGAAGCTCGAAAGAGACTTCGTGTGAGACTTCAGGTCTGTGGGTACCACAACAAAGAAGCTCACGATGCGGTTCATCACACTGAATAGACTGCATCGTTACCCGATCATGTACAACTATCATCACAAGCAATGTATCAAAAGATATATATCTAGACATGTATAACAATGGAACTTAACACAATGATCATTAAGTTTAGATTTGTCAACAATGAACTTACTTTTTCAGTATAATTGCCTGAGCTGTCTAGCACATCAATTAACATTTATCAGTCTTTATTTAAAAATGATGTAACAAATAATGTCTAGTGTAACTATCATTTCTCACTTTTTGCAATATTGATTCTTATGACATGATGTTTTTTTTTTCTTTTTGCTTTTATATTTTGTTTTTGTTTTTCTTTTTCATGCACACACACAATGCAAAACAATAAAATAAAAGACAAAGGAATCAATACTAGGCATCAACTTATTTTATTTTTGGCTTTTATATTTTCTGATTTTTGTTTGTTTTTCATAAATTAGAATTAATCATGATTGATTAATCCTATGGATTGAATTAAGAATTCAAACCGTCCTGACAAGAAAGATTTTGTGAAAAGATCTGCCAGTTGTTTGTCGGTATGAACTTTAATCAAAATTATTAAACCTTTTTCAGAGTTGTCTCTTAAAAAGTGATATCGAATTTCGATATGTTTGGTTTTTGAGTGTTGAACAGGATTAGCAGTAATGAACATAGCAGCAGTATTGTCTATGTAAATAGGAGTTTTGAGAAAGTTAAACCCGTAGTCAAGCAATTGGTTTTGTAACCAAAAAACTTGAGAACATCCTGCAGATGCAGCGATATACTCTGCTTCAGCAGTGCATACAGAAACGTTTGTCTGCTTCTTGCATTGCCAAGAAAAAAGTCTAGGACCCAGAAATTGACATCCACCAGTAGTCGATTTCCTGTCAAGAGCACACCCACCAAAGTCACTATCAGAATAACTATATAATTCAAAATTGCCTTCATAAGGATACCATAACCCGAGATTCGGTTTCCCTTTAAGGTATCTGAAAATACGTTTAACAGCAACCAGGTGCGACTCTTTCGGATTAGACTGATATCTTGCGCACACACATACAGCATACATAATGTATGGTCTTGATGCAGTAAGATACATCAGTGAACCAATCATTGATCTGTACAGTGTTTGATCAACGGATTTGCCTTTCGAATCCGGCTGTATCTTGCAATTCACATCCGATGGAGTTCGGATAGTTTGACAATCCTGCATCTTGAACTTCTTCAGCAACTTCTCAACAAACTTTGATTGGTTGATAAAGATTCCGTCTGCTGATTGTTTTACTTGCAATCCGAGAAAGAAATTAATCTCCTCCATCGAACTCATCTGAAACCTTGACTTCATGATTTCTTCAAACTCTTTGCACATGGACGCACTAGTTGATCCAAAGATGATATCATCCACATACGCTTGAACACATAAGAGATCTTCATTTTCCCGCTTCATAAACAAAGTTGGATCAATCTGACCTCTTGTAAATCCATGTTCTAGCAAATGTTTAGATAACGTCTCATACCAAATACTTGGAGCTTGATGTAGACCATATAAAGCTTTGCTCAATTTGTATACACGATGTGGATAATCAGGATCTTCAAAACCCGGAGGTTGTCTGACATATACATCATCGGTAATTGGTCCATACAGAAAAGCGCCTTTAACGTCCATTTGAAACACTTTAAACTTCATGAAAGAGGCATAAGCTAGAAAGACACGAATAGCTTCAAGTCGAGCGACTGGAGCAAACACTTCTTCATAGTCAATACCTTCTTCTTGAGTGTAACCTTGTGCAATAAGTCTTGCTTTGTTTCTCACAACAATGCCACGTTCATCTGGCTTGTTCTTGTACAACCATCTTGTACCTATCGCATTTTCTCCTTCATGTAAGTCCACTAATTTCCAAACTTCTTGTTTGCGAAATTGAAGTAACTCCTCTTGCATGGCTTCAATCCAACTATTATCTTGCAACGCTTCTGAAATGTTCTTTGGCACCACTTGAGAAAGAAAACATGAATAAAGACAAACGTTTGCTTGCTCAGTTTGACTTCTTGTAGTTCTCTGATTCAATGGCCCGATAATCTGAGAGACAAGATGTTTCTTGTGAATTCGATGAGTTGGTATGACATCTCCTTGCACTTGACTCTCCAGATTAGACTGATTCAGATTCGGTAGATCTTGTAGAATGGTAGAAGTACGCGGAGTGAAATTAGGAACTTGATCCAGTGAATTGATGAAGTAATCAAATGATTCTGGAATAACTTCAACATTCGGATCTGATGATGGTTGATTCTGAACAGATCCATCTTCATTAGGAGAATTTTGCGGATTAACATCATCACCAAGAATATTTGATTCTTGATCTTTTTGAGAACCAGAAGGACCCGGAGCTTGACTGGATTTGACATGATCAGGATTATGAAATGACATGAACGGATACTCAGAATTGAGATTACTATCATCGTCATTGTCAGAATCATCGCTAAAGCATCCTAAGTCACCTGATTCTTTCCTCGCTTTTCCTGAAAAATAAAACAAGTTAGAATTGAAAGATTTTGATAACGAATCTACATCAAACAACCATTCGGGACCATGTGCCACTGACGGAAACGAATTTTCTAAAAACTTTACGTTAATAGTTTCAATAACAGTGTTTGTTTTGCTATTAAAAACTCGATAAGCTTTAGAAACAGACGAATAACCAAGGAAAAATCCATCGTCAGATTTTGACTCAAATTTCCCGAGATGATCACTTAAATTTAGAATCGATACAGGACAACCAAATGCTTTCAAGTAAGAAATATTTGGTTTTTTTCCAAATAACAACTCATAAGATGTTTTATTTTTATCCTGAACCAATAATGTTCTATTTTGTACAAAACACGCAGTAGCAATAGCTTCGTCCCAGAATGTGATAGGGATTTTGGCATCTGCGAGCATGGATCTTGCTGCTTCAATTAGTGTCCGATTTTTCCGTTCCGCAACCCCGTTTTGTTGAGGCGTTCTTGGAGCACTAAATTGTCTAGCAATTCCTTTTTCTGCACAAAACAAATCAACATTAGCGTTCTTAAATTCTGTTCCATTATCACTTCTCAAAGTTTTCACTTTACAATCCAACTGATTTTCAACTTTGACGTTAAATTCTTTTAACAACTCAACAGTTTCAGATTTAACATGCAAAAAAATAAACCCAAGAAAATCTAGTAAAATCATCAATGATGACAAAACAATAAGACTTATTTCCGATGCTTTGAACATTTGTTGGTCCAAAAAGATCCATATGTAGCATCTGTAAGGGTTTTGAAATGGAGTGTTCTTGCTTGGACTTAAAAGACATTCGGTGCTGTTTTCCTTTCAAACATGCTGGACAGAGATCAGTTGTAGAGAACTTCTTTGATGGTATTCCTACAGCGTGATTTCCAGTCACCAGTCGATTCATGTTTCTGAAATTTGAATGGCCCAGCCGTCTATGCCAAAGCTGACTCTCATCATTTGATGCATGCGCAATGAGACAAGTAGTTTCGGTTTCAGCATCAATCTGCGACATATCAAGCTTGTATACATCACGATCTCTTGGAGCTTTAACCACTACCCATTCATTGTCAATCTTGAAACCTGGTTTGAGAATATAGCAGAAAGAATCATCAAATAAAGTTGAATAAGATTTGTCACAAATTTGAGATACACTTAGCAAATTAAAGTTCAACTGTGCACAGTAGTTGACTTTATCAAAGCTAATGACCCCATTTGACACAGTTCCTTCTCCAGTTATTTTACCACCAGCATCTCCTCCAAATGCAACATGAGTACCATTCTTCAGCTTAAAGTCTTGAAGCAAGGCATGGTTGCCTGTCAGATGCCGGCTACACCCACTATCAACGAACCATGAGTTGATAGGTCTTCTTGGGCGTACCTGCATTTCAACAATCACTTAGTTAGTTTGGTCAACCCAGGCCCACATGGTCTTGGGTTTTCCGAATCTATCTGTAACAGTAACTTGTTGATAATGAAGATTTTGAAAATTTGTTTCATTTGAGAGATTTTGCTGAAAACTGTTTCGCCCATTGGCGTGAATTGATTGCTTTCTTCTCAAAGCAATAAACCTTTCCTCTAACTTAGGATCAAGGTTATTTTCAAATTTCTGATTTCTTACCATCAAAGCTCTTGGTTTAAAACTGTTAACCTGCACATTTCTTGATGAAAAGTTATTAGAAATTGAATTGTTTCGATTGAAATTTCTCAAAACAGGAGAATGACTTTGATTAACATTTTGAAAACCAATTAACTGATTTCTTTGAAAATTTGGAAATTGAGTCATTTCTCGTGATGAGTTTGTTCGAAAGAAACAATCCTTTGTGTCATGATTTCGCCTTTAACAAATATCACAAAATTTGTTATAAAAACATTCTTCTGAAGAATGGTTTTTTTTGTCACAGAAACTGCAGTACCTGTTAAAGAAACATTCAGCAGTAACATGATTATAACGATCACAAATCTCACAATGTTTCTTGCTAATCCTAAAGAGCCGATTGTTAACTTTTGATGTTGAACCCACTCATGATTCATTATCAGTTTTGTTCGGTTTTAGATTAACTTGATTCTTTTGTGGAGATTTTGATTGTGATTTTGCTTGCTTGGGAACTTGGTTCGATTTTAAACCATCTTGTTTGGTTACCTTCTTTGATTCATTTCTTTTATCATTGACAGCGGAAGACTTAGGACCTGAACCTGTTTTCAGACCAGAGTTAGATTTGATTGAAGAATTGATTTGGTTACCAAAAGATCCGTTCATATCAAAAGTTCCTGCAGACACAAACTTGATTGTTTTACCTTTTGACATTTTCTTCTTGACATGTTTGACATTGTCAGTTTTAACAGTTTGAGCTTTGGTGTTGTCATTCGATTTATGACACTTTTACCTTTTGACTGTTTTGTTTCAGATTGATTGACTGTTAATTTCGATTTCTGCACCTTTCCTTTTGAAACTTCAGTCTTCTTCACTTCTTTCTTCTTGATCAGTTGATCAACAACTTTCGCCTTCTGTTCATTCTTCCACCTGATGTATTCAGGATCATTGTATCCTGAGAATTCAGCTTCATCCTTCACCTTTTCTTCTGGCTTGGGATTCAGTTCAGGATATTCAACAAGTTGAATCAGAACAGGCTCTGATTTGTTACTAGCTTCATCATCAGCTTCAGTCGTCACAACATCATCTTCTTTCAAACTTTCAATCAACACTTCAGATCCTTCGGATTCGGATTTACTTCTTTGAATTTCTTTGAATTTTCGTTCATTTTAAGGTGAATGATCAAATTCATTGAAGTTTTTAGGTAAAGTTTGTGTGATTGATTTAGGCATTGGTTCATGAGTGAAACCCAATCCTAGTTTGCTTTTGTTTCCTCTTTCACTTATAAGTTGTTTAACCATAGTTTTACAACTTTTCACCTTTGTTAATTCAACTTGTGTGACTGCATGAGCAACTTTTTCTTGTTCAAAGTTCTTTGTCATTTCTTCAAGTTGTTTTGTTACGAGTTCCAGATCCTTTAAGGTTTTGTTCCATGATTCTTTAAGTGACAATATCTTCTCATCAGAAATTTTGTGATCAATTTTAAGTTGTTCATGAATTTTTTCATGTTTGCTTAATTTATCACCAATTTTAAACGAATGAGTACGATAATGTTCTACTTGTTGAATGCATTGTTCAGAACACAACCTACCTCTAACATCATCAGGCAAAGGAACATAGTTAGGGGGTAATTCGATACTAACCTTAGGTTGTTCAGCAGATGATGAAGACTCATTGGATGTAGCCATCAGCGCAATTTCTGGTTCAGATTCTTCAACAGGATCTGACTTTGCACTCCAGTCATATTCTTCAGAATCTTCACTGAAAGTATCAGACACTTTACCATCCCCTTCTTCAGACCAATCTTCCTCAATTTCACAAACTAACGCCAAACTAGATGTAAGATCAGATGTAAACTGTTCCGCATAAGCACTCCAGTCGTATCCATCTTTCACACTAACCACCAGTGCTTTTGTCTGATCTTCTGGCTTCTTGCCTTCATCTTCCAGTTTTGGCATTGGAAGACTTTGATATGGTTTCTATAAGAAACGTTGATTCCTATGTTGATAGCTTGAAGACTGTTGAGAGCTTTGACCTTGACCTTGATTCTGTCCACTTGAACTTGCTTGATCGTTATAGTTCTGATTCTTAGGAGCTTTGCATTCCCTAGAAAAATGACCATAGCAGTTACAGTTGAAACATCTGGCCTTTGACTTGTGAAAACCAACCGTCTTGTTTGCATGTGGCTTGAAACTTCGGTTAACATATGCATGTTTCTGAGTACGATATGCAACCATCACCATTTGCCAATTCAAATCCATTTCTTCAACGTCATTAGGATCCATTTCAAATAGGTCTTGAAGCACGACGTCCATTTGATTCAAATGACTTCCTTGATAAGCTTGAAAGCTTGCCATAAATGCAGTAAAAGCATTCTTTGTCTCATCATCTTGTAACAAGATGTTTATCACATCTTTTACTTTAGCTTGAACAGTAGAACTTTGGCTTTCAGACTGAGATTTCACATTTTGACTTTGAACTTGAGCTCTTGGTGGAGATTGAGGTTGAGAGTAAGTTGGTGAGTTTGGAATGTAAGATGAATCAGTATAAAAACTTGCACCAACAAATAAATCACCCTCTTCATCAGATTTTGCAGCATCTTGTGCAAGAAAGGCATTCTCCACTGTGTTTGCAGGATTTACAACATACTTGTATTGAGCATGTGAACCTGATCTGTCAGTATTTCTCGAACTTTCATCAATCTCTACTTCCTCGATCTTTGCAATGAGCAGATCTAAGTCCATTGGGAACTTTTCAGTATGCTTCAGTAGAGTTACAGTCTGTTTCCATGAAGATGGAAGAACACATAACAATCTGTCATTCAAATCTTGAAGATCTGTCTTTGCACCAACATTTGTCATCTCAGTAGTTAGATGAACAAATCTATTCATCATCTGGTGCACAGATTCTCCAGCAATATGTTCAAATAGCTCCAATTGTCTCTTCAATTTTTGCTTCTTGAGACTTGTCAACTGTTCTCCTCCTTCACAGATTGATTTCAATGCTTTGAACAATGTGTAGCCAGTTTGATAAGCATCCAACCTTGATAACACTTGAAGTGGCAATCCCTTACACATCAAAGAGTAAGCTTTACTATCATTCTTGACCTTTCGTAAGTCTTCAGCAGATAGATTATCTTCTGGATAAGGTTCAGTAGAGTCTTTGGTGTAGGTACTCGCACTGTCAGGAGCAGTCTGGGTAGGAATGTGAGAACCTTTATCAATTGACTTCCAAAGATCATTATCAATAGAACATAGATGATGCTTCAATCTGATTGTCCAGTTCTTGAAATCTGCACGATTAACCAATCTAGGAACACGGTTATCAGAATCATCATTAGGTGCCATTTTAACAATTTTTAAGGAAAATATTTTTGTGTTTTTAATGATTTTTGAAAAGAAAACAATTTAAATTTAAACTAAAAGCAAGTAAATAAAGATAAGATAAGATAACAAGGTTTGAAACAAATAAAATTGAGTCACACGGCTGAACATTGAAAATTTCTTCTTCACCCGGCTGAACAATAGCTTTTCTTCTTCACCCGGCTGAGAAAAGTCTTCACCCGTCTAAACAGTTGACCCGGCTTAACAGTTGTAAATCTTCAACACTTGCAATCTTTACCCGGCAAGTATGTTACCTGGCTGAACAGTTACACGGCTGAACAGTAAACTTCACACGACTGAAAAAAACAACTTGACCCGGTTAGAATCTTCACACGACAAAAAGGTTTACCCGGCTGAACAGTAGTTGATCACACGGCAGCAAAGTTGTTTACCCGGCTGAATAGTTGATCACCCGGCTGAACAGTTGTCTTACCCGTCTGAAAGATTTTTCACACGGCTAAACAGTACTCTCACCCGGCTGAAATATTAATCACCCGACTGAACAGTACAACCTTTTTCATGCAAATTCTTCACCCGTCTAGACAAAATTGCCTTCACACGACTGCACAGGACCTAATTGTTCACAAATCTAAGTCCAAAAATTTTGTCTAAGTCAAATTTTATCACCCGGCTAGTTAATCTTCAACCTGTTCATCCTGTTCATCATCTTCGTCAAACGAATTTTTCTAGGTTTATCAAAAACTTGTCCAATTCCTTCAAAATTCACACACAAGTACCGAAATACACCGATTAACAATCTCCAATCTTAATCAATCCAAAACATGATCAAATTTTGATGAATTTGAGCAAAATTTGATCGAATAGTAAATTTCTCTTCCTTCCTAATTCCTCAGATCTGATGATAATCTGATGGAATTTGCACAATTGTTGTGAATTAGAAGTGATTGCGATGATAAATCACAACTAAAAACAGCAACAGATCATTCAGATCATGATTTTGAGCAATATTGTAGTGTTTTTGCTTGATGAATAGCGAAGAACACAATACCAACAGCTCTGATACCAATTGATAGGTTCAATTGGATCGATATCGCTCAATGATCAGAATGAAACAAGTAAACAAAACAGTTCAATCAGCAACACAATTCATTACTAAATAATTCTATTTGTATTGATGATCAAAGCAAATTGCAGTACAAAATGTGCAGGAGAAAATAAATCACACACAGTTAACTCTCTCTAACGTGTAATTGTGATCTAGACTCTCTCTCCTAACATTCTCTTACTACATGCTTTATGCAACAATACATTAGGGAAAATACAAAATTAACCCTAAACTATACAAAATGTATAAACAAAGTACAAAGTAAATCTTAAACAGAAATAAGCCCTAACACATTCTAACTTATTCAAACCCCCCCACCCCCATACAATAAATCTCTAACGGTACACTCTAGAAGTAGGACCAAATCTTTATCCTCCCACATCATCAAAAATTTCTCAACTCGCGTATAAGGAACTTGGACTAACAAAAAGCTATTCATTTTATTAGTGGACATCCTTCAATGCATACTATATAATCACAAATAGAACTATGATTGGATCGTCTCAAAGGTTGACCTAACCTAGGATCAAATATGGTGTAATTATTAGAACGTTCGTTACAATTCGGCACTCAAAGATAACAACTAATATCGCTCTCAAAAGGCGGAGAAATAAAGTAAGAATTGTTGCATGGAAGATGGTTATGGATACATGCCTTCTTATAAACTAGTTAATCCATACAACGGAGCTTTATTCCTTCATAACACAACTCTTAGGATAAAGGAAGCTCCTTAAGGCCTTTTACGTTAATATCAAGGGATACCTAAGGTAGGTTGAGAACGGCTACTTACATTAGAAACTAATACGACGCGAGCGAATCAAATCTGGAATCGACTTAGTAGTGGCAAAGACATGATAATACTATTAACTTCCAAGTATCATTTTCGGAAGCTACAAGATGAATGTGAATATAGTTAGTGGAACCTTTCGAAAATCCTACCCGTTCTTCTTTCGTTCCTACTCAGATAAAATTCATTTATTACTTTGGATGTAGACCGTAAATGACGCTCCCTTATTCATATAATACTCTGAACCATCATCACCCCTATAAGTAAGTTATAAACTCCAACTTGTGTGAAACACAATTATGACGATAATACATAGGGATAGACCCGCGAACCTAAAGCTAACCTTAGAGAAAATTCAATGTGATTATATTGTGACACCCCGCCCGGCAGCGGAAACACCGGGCTGTCATTGAAATTGGATATCAATAGTAAACAAAGCACATGGTATTTATTTATTAAGTTTAATAATGATGTAGTAAGTTTAGTACATGAGTCTTAAATGGATACGACAAAAGTAATAAAACCGAAACAATAAATGCAATTGTCTGATTTATTATTCTAGGTCCAAGTCAATCCTATGTCTTGGCAAAAGCAGCAAAATAATCATAAGCATCACTTGAAACATGTGAAAATAAAGTTAGCTATTTAAAGCTAGTGAGTAAACCACAAATTGATACATAGTAATACAGAAAATCCGAGATCATCATAATATGCTACGCAATCTTACATGCATAGCTATTTCATATAATTCTCAACCATGACCCCTTGCACACACCTTGTAAACCATAAATGTAACGTAACTTGTAGCCATTTATCATGAGGAACCAACTCATGTATTAACTAATGATAGGTTCAATTGGATCGATATCGCTCAAATGATCAGAATGATTCGTACAAACAAACAGTTCAATCAGCAACACAATTCATTACTAAATAATTCTCTTTGTATTGATGATCAAAGCAAAATCTGTAGTACAAAATGCAGGAGAATGTAATCACACACACTTAGTTCTCTCTCTAACGTGATTATGTGATCTCGACTCCCTCTCTAACATTCTCTTACTACATGCTTTATGCAACAATACATTTTAGGGAAAATACAAAATAAACCCTAAACTATACAAAATGTATAAAACAAGTACAAAGTAAATCTTAAACTGAAAATAACCCTAACAGTACTCCCCCTAAGATTTAACTTTGGACTTCAAAAATTCTTCAAACAGTTTTCATCTTTTACTTTTTCAGCTCCAATCTCTCACCAATCTTCAGCCTCTTCTTTAACATCCAGCAACTCTTTTCCTTTGTATTCTTCTTGTTCTTTTAACGCTTCCTCGATGCATGACTTGAACTTTTCCGCGATCTTTGCTTGTCTTGGCTTTGACTCGTTTGTAAGGATGGCACAGGCATTCATGCGTCTCAGAGAATCAAGAGTCAAACCTGCAAAATCAATATTAGCATAAAATTCATATGGCAATTCTCGCCCTTTGACTTGCACTTCTAGTGTACCCTTCGCAGTCACACGCATAAACTCTATCTCTGGAATATCCACCTTCACAAGGTTAGCATTGAGTAATGCCTTCCTTAGACGAATTTTCTCTGATGCAGCTGCAATCACCTCGATCATCACCACAAACAATTTTCGATCAGCTTCACCAACTTTGTCTTTGCACTTCTCCATTCTGTAACTTCTCAGGTGATCGATGTAGGATGGATGTAACAATTTCAGCTCAAACGTACTGAATAAGGTAATCATGTCCTTATCCCAGTCATCCAGATTTCGTACCAATTTCAGCTCAAAAGTTTCTTGATTGTAGAAAAACTTAAGAATTGGCTTTGTCGCTTGAGTACCATCTATCACTTTCAACCCCGGATCAGTCACTTTATCAAAATATTCATCAGAAAATTCTTCTAAATACATGTCACGCACCACCAACTTCTTTTGTTTTCTCGTTTTCTTTGACTGAACATAAGCACTATCTTCCTGTTGTCCTCTAAACTCCAAGTACTTTGGCAACCGGATTATCCCAGCATCTAACAGCATCGCACATTTGTCACCACGCTCAGCATGCGTGTGATTGATCAATCTCAGTTTGTGCAACTCCTTTAAATCTTGCACTTCCAGTTTGAAAATACTAGAGTAATAATGGTAAACATCGCATAAACCATTAACTCTTTTGATCAAGAAAGCATCAAACACTTCGTCATATTTCCATGCAATGATTTTCACCTTCTTGGACTTTTCCGGTACGATCATCGAATCAAGCAGTTCAGCAACGGACTGTCCTTTGCTCAGCAGAGATCTAACCACATCTCCTGCTGTGGCAGATTTATGCCATGATTCTCGTACGTCCATAGGAATATTGTATGACTTGACTTCACTTGGAAACATATCGATCAACTCTTTTCTCTTTTTGTGCGCATCCTCCGGTAAAGCCATCACCGTTATTTCTTTGGGTTCGAGCACTTTGTATCTCTTCGTCAGCTCATAATATTGTGGGTTGTTGTAATCCAGATAGAACATCCGATTGTACATCTTCTCAGTCTTCATAAAACTTACAACAATTTTCTTCAGCGATTCATGCTTCAATTTCTTCAAAGTTCTATATGGATAGTTCCTCGAACTCAACCATTCACGCATGTTTCTCCTAGACATTTCTTCTGGATTTTGATGATATAACTCTGTTGGAGGTAAATCATCAATATTCATGCTTTCTTGTAACGGTGTCCACTCACCCATCTCAACAATAAATTCCTTTTCATCCGCAGTTGCCTTGTCTTGTGCAATCAAACACTTCTCATATTCTTCATTAATTTGACTCACACTCAGTCCATTCAGATATATTGGATTATATTTCATTCTTTCAAGATAAGCAAAGCGTTCAGGCAAATCAGCAGGTATCTCATCATCAGGATTAGGTTCAGGCTCAACCTCAGGTTCAGACTCTGTGAAATCTATATCATCAAGATCATCTAGTGCCTCAATCATTGGTGCAGTTTCAGTTTGAACCGGCTCAAACTGAAATGCTTCTTCAGTCACATTTTCTGGCGCATTTTCAACCACTTCAACCACTTCAGGCACTTCAATTTCCACTACGGATTCAGATTGAATCGGCTCAATCTGAACTGTTTTATCAGTTTCAGCTTCTTTCACAGTTTCATCCACCTTTGCCATTTCAGCCACCTCAGTTTCAGTTTCAGATTCAGATTGAATCGGCTCAATCTGAATCTCTTCTATTCTTGCCTTTTTGGTACAACCTTCTTCACCAGTAATCTCAGGCACAGCATCTAACTTTCTTTTTCCCTCAGCTTTGTCAGGATTGACAGAATCAGCAGCTTCATCGGGAATAGTAATTGGAGACTCAACCCTTATGCCCATATTCTTCGTACCACGTGCTCTAGTATAATAAACTTTGGCTTCTTGAGTAGGCTCAGTCACTTGCATCACATCATCCGAAAAATCTTTATCTGATGTAGAACCTGACTTCTTTGATCTGGTTTCTTCTAACCATTTTTCTAACATCTCCTTCTCAGCATCAAGAGTATTGCATTCCGCCTTTAACTCTTTATAATCATCTTTCAAATTTGCATGATCTTCCTTCAAATTTTCATAATCAGCTTTCAACTTCACATAATCCGCATCTAATGCTTTGAAAGTTTCAAGATTCTGATTATGAGTGGCCCAAAACTCTTCTAATCTTTTCTTCTTTCTTTCATTTGATGCTTTCAACTGTTCATTAGCATCCAAGAGTTTTGCTACCATCTCTTCTAACTCAGCAATTTTCTTTTTATCTTCATTCACCTTAACACTTGAATCAACTTTTGGTGAAGACTCCAAAGGTTGTTCAATGTTTTCAGCAGCTTTGGAGGATGTGGCAATATCAGTAGTAAAAGGAACACTCAAACCAGCATCAGTTTCATCGTCTGTCTGTGCCACAAACTCTACTTCTGCTTCAACTTCTTTAGCAATCTGAACAATGTCCACAATCTGTTCAGACACATCTACACTTGGCTCCTCAATCACCATAGGCTCAATTACAGTTTTAGATCTTCGAGATCTAGTATATTGAACTGTAATATTCTTTGGAGCTTCAATAACAACTTCTTTAGCAACACCAACAACCTCAACAGGTTCTTCAATCACAATTGGTTCAGTTTCAACAATTTCGGCCTCCTCAGGAACTGATTCAGCACTTTCTTCTTCCATAATATCCTCAACACCATCATTCCCACTATCATCATCATTGTCACCATCATTACCATCATCACCATTATCATCATCACTATCATCTTCTTCTTCATTCTCATCATTCTCAGATCCATCTTCTTCTTCTGGATGTCTAGCAAAGTACTCGTCATCATCCAGTAAGTTATCAGGCACCTCATCAACTAGGTCCTGTGGATTCACTATTTCTCCATGTGATATGTGATGGTATACAGTCTCAATATCCTCCTCATTATTTGCTATATCCCGCATATAGTCAAATAACTCAACACTTGGAACATTCCCTATACTCATCTTTCGATATGATAGATCATTCATATCCTCAGTATACAATATCCCTCCAGCAAATCCTTCCTCTCTGATAATAGGATAGGCAACATTAATCATCAATTGCAAGAATCTCGGATACATGAGAAACTTGAATCTTTTCCCCTTTACAAGATTGAACACAAACCCATTCATAATCCATTTCGACATATTGAATGGTTTGTTCTCAGCAATAGCAACAATTGGAGATGCGATGTCAGAAGGAAAATTGTCAAAACCAGCACTCTTTCTTGACATGCATTGTTGTATCACATAGCATAATAACTTCCACTTCTTCCCCAATCTTGCTCTAACAAACTGTGACTTTGGAAATACAGGAGGATTACCCATATTCACAAAGCATGCTTGACATTCAGCAACTGTCAGCTCATCATTTGCTCCTATCTCATCATCATCAATCCTCAATGCTGTTCTGATAGCTTCTTCAGAAACAGTCAACACAAAATCTCTAGTGATATTCCCTCTAACAACAGTCACACCATCTTCACCAGTTACCACCTCAGCTGTTCTCCAGAAGCTTTTGATAAGTCTGGCATAGATCACTGGCTTTGCACACATGGCATAGACATACTTGGTTCTCTTGATAAATCTCATCATATCTCTATACCCTTCAGTCTCTGGTATAGTTTCATCCAAACAAGCAACTAAATTGTGCTTAGGCTCAATCTTCAAATTCTTCATCTGTTTAAAACATAAACAAGACAAATTTGTTAGATTCTTCATTAATAAATTTCAAATTTACATAAGTGTTTGAACAAACAGTTATAAAAGTAAAACATTCACATAATCATTTTAACTCCTAAATTGATCTAACAATCTGATTTTCATCATTTTGATCAAAACAACTTTGGATTTTAATGATCATACAACATTTTTCAATTAAACAGTTTACACACTTAAGAACATGAATCAGAAATTTGTATAATGAAGTTTAACATGTTAGGCTCAGTTTTTAACAATGATTTGTCAATGTTTAACACACATTTTATCATTTTGAAGTTAACACTTAAGGACTTTCAACAGGTCATCAATGGCGGTTTGACAGTTATGGACAATTTTGGTTGATTCTGTTGATTTTAAGGAATTTTGATGCAAATTAATGATTGATTGTTGATAATCGACAATTTTTACACATAAAACAACATTCAATTTCAGTTTTAACACGCAAAATCAAAGTGTCGATTCAATGATCAAAGTACTGTTCATCATCATTTTTCGTTTTAACGAACGATTTGCAGGTTTATCAATGCTCGAAACATGTAAATTATACCTTATTCAATCAATCAAACTTGTTACAGAACAATCGATTGAACAAAAGTATGAACGATTTTTGTGCAGGGGATTTGCTTGAAAAACTTTGGTGAAAAATGATAAGTGTTAGTGAAGAGGCGGGTTTTATATGATTGAAAAATTTAGGTCAAACTTAAGTGACGGGTCAACAAAATGGGACAGGTAAGCATAAAAGACCAATAAGCCTTGACGGATCATGCACTGTTGAGCCGTCTCATGCACTGTTGGGACGGGTCAAGTACTTGAGACAAGTCACAACATGGGACGGGTCAACATAAAAACATGTAAAACACTTGGACGGTTCATTCACTGTAGAGACAGGTAAGTCACTGTAGAGACGGGTAAAGGTTAGGAACAACTACACCTGTTTGATTTTACTCATCACCCGGCAACATAGTGATCGTTTCCATCACCCGTCTTGTTTTTCTTCATCACCTGGCAGCACAGTTATATTCTTCATCACCCGGCTTGCTTTTCTTCATCACCCGGCAACACAGTTGTTGTACTTTACCCGGCTACACAGTGTTATTCACTTACACGGCAAGATAAGACTTCTTTCTTTTACCCGGCTGTACAGTGATAACATTTCTTCACCCGGCTGTATAGTAACACAACTTGTCACCCGGCAGATATCAATTACTCCTTCACCCGGCTCATATCAGACACAACAACTTTACCCGGCTAAATAGTATCTTCATTACCCGGCTAAACAATGATCTGATATCTTTGCCCGGCTACAATACTTGAGCAATTTTTTCTCAATTTTCTCGTCTGTTGACTTTTCAACTGCATTTATTGCACCTGCAAACATTCTCGACATATTAATTAGACAAGACATTCTTATTAGGGTTTGTCACATTAAATATCAACAACATAAGACAAGTCAATAAAATTAATTTTTAATTAAAGCCTTTTTCTTTTTCTTTGATTTTTCTAAAAAAAATGTTTTTGCACAACCAAAATTTCTATATCCCGAAGCAATTTCTTAAAAACACATCACAAAACCTTGGGTTTGTTTTTAACACATCCAATACCTTTGCTTTTCATACCACATAATCTTGTTCATTCAAAACACACTTATTCAAAAATATTTTTGGATTTTTGTAGATATTTTTCTTCTTCAATTTATTCTCCCCCTAAACTTGAAATTTCTTGAAATTTTTAAGTTTAACAAGGATGTCGATGTGTCAATAATAATTCCAAATGCCTGCACACACAAAGCACACACATTAAAATAAAGACATATGCAATGCAATGAATCAAAATATCGCAGTGAGATCATACCACACATTATCTGAACATGTTTTGCAAGTTTTGAATAGACATTTGACTTATGTTTGATTGAGTGATGATATAAAAACATACCAATTAGCTCGAGTTGACACACTTACTTTTTCAGTATCATGATGAGATTAAGGTTCGATTAAAATGACTTATGTGACCCACATGTATACATATGTCAACATATTTCCTTATCAACCACTACCTGAATGCATATTGCACAGAACCTGGTCACTTACAATCATAAACAGTGTGGAATCTGGGTTCTATTCGGATTTGGTCCACTTTGGGACTTCTTTTGATTCCATTTTGGAATTTAATTTCCTATCGTTCCCCTTGGGAATCTTCTGAATTCCTTTTTGGAATTTTTGTTTGGTGATGGTCCACATTTGGGACTCTTTTTGTTCCAACTTTGGGAATCTTTTGCTGCACCTTGAAGCTCAAAAGAGACTTCGTGTGAGACTTCAGGTCTGTGGATACCACAACAAAGAAGCTCACGAAGCGGTTCATCACACTGAATAGACTGCATCATTACCCGATCATGCACAACTATCATCACAAGCAATGCATCAAAAGATATATATCTAGACATGTATAACAATGGAACTTAACACAAAGATCATTGAATTTAGATTTGTCAACAATGAACTTACTTTTTCAGTCTAATTGCCTGAGCTGTCTCGCACATCAATTAACATTCATCAGTCTTTATTAAAAATGATGTAACAAATAATGTCTAGTGTAACATCATTTCTCACTTTTTGCAATATAGATTCTTATGACATGATATTTTCTTTTTGCTTTTATATTTTGTTTTTGCTTTTTCTTTTTCATGCACACACACAATGCAAAACAATAAAATAAAAGACAAAGGAATCAATACTTGACATCGACTTATTATATTTTTGGCTTTTATATTTTCTGATTTTTGTTTGTTTTTCAAAAATTTGAATTAATCATGGTTGATTAACCCTATGGATTTAATTAAGAATTCAAACCGCCCTGACAAAAAAGATTTTGTGAAAAGATCTGCCAGTTGTTTGTCGGTATGAACTTTAATCAAAATTATTAAACATTTTTCAGAGTTGTCTCTGAGAAAGTGATATCGAATTTCGATATGTTTGGTTTTTGAGTGTTGAACAGGATTAGCAGTAATGAACATAGCAGCAGTATTGTCTATGTAAATAGGAGTTTTGAGAAAGTTAAACCCGTAGTCAAGCAATTGGTTTTGTAACCACAAAACTTGAGAACATCCTGCAGATGCAGCGATATACTCTGCTTCAACTGTGGATACAGAAACGTTGGTCTGCTTTTTGCATTGCCAAGAAACAAGTCTAGGACCTAGAAATTGACATCCACCTGTAGTCGATTTCCTGTCAAGAGCACACCCACCAAAGTCACTATCAGAATAACTATATAATTCAAAATTGCCTTCATAAGGATACAGAGATTCGGTTTCCCTTTAAGGTATCTGAAAATACGTTTAACAGCAACCAGGTGCGACTCTTTTGGATCAGACTGATATCTTGCGCACACACATACATCATACATAATGTCTGGCCTTGATGCAGTAAGATACATCAGTGAA
Organism: Tagetes erecta; assembly: GCA_030867185.1. NCBI lineage: Eukaryota > Viridiplantae > Streptophyta > Magnoliopsida > Asterales > Asteraceae > Tagetes > Tagetes erecta. The sequence goes on along the minus strand of CM061497.1, from coordinate 16,827,240 downwards.
CCAATCATTGATCTGTACAGTGTTTGATCAACGGATTTGCCTTTCGGATCCGGTTGTATCTTGCAGTTCACATCAGATGGCATTCGAATAGTCTGACAATCCTGCATCTTAAAGTTTTTCAGCAACTTCTCAACAAACTTTGATTGGTTGATAAAAATTCCGTCTGCTGATTGTTTTACTTGCAATCCAAGAAAGAAATTAATCTCCCCCATCGAACTCATCTGAAATCTTGACTTCATGATTTCTTCAAACTCTTTGCACATGGACGCACTGGTTGATCCAAAGATGATATCATCCACATACACTTGAACACATAAAAGATCTTCATTTTCCCGCTTCATAAATAAAGTTGGATCAATCTGACCTCTTGTAAATCCATGTTCTAGCAAATGTTTAGATAACGTCTCGTACTAAATCCTTGGAGCTTGATGTAGACCATATAAAGCTTTGCTCAATTTGTATACACGATGTGGATAATCAGGATCTTCAAAACCCGGAGGTTGTCTGACATATACATCATCGGTAATTGGTCCATACAGAAAAGCGCCTTTAACGTCCATTTGGAACACTTTAAACTTCATGAAAGAGGCATAAGCTAGAAAAACGCGAATAGCTTCAAGTCGAGCGACCGGAGCAAACACCTCTTCATAGTCAATACCTTCTTCTTGAGTGTAACCTTGTGCAATAAGTCTCGCTTTGTTTCTCACAACAATACCACGTTCATCTGGCTTGTTCTTGTACAACCATCTTGTACCAATCGCATTTTCTCCTTCAGGTAAGTCCACTAATTTCCAAACTTCTTGTTTGCGAAATTGAAGTAACTCCTCTTGCATGGCTTCAATCCAACTATTATCTTGTAACGCCTCTGAAATGTTCTTTGGCACCACTTGAGAAAGAAAACATGAATAAAGACAAACATTTGCTTGCTCAGTTTGACTTCTTGTAGTTCTCTGATTCAACGGCCTGATAATCTGAGAGACAGGATGTTTCTTGTGAATTCGATGAGTTGGTATGACATCATCTTGCACTTGACTCTCCAGATTAGACTGATTCAGATTCGGTAGATCTTGTAGAATGGTAGAAGTATGCGGAGTGAAATTAGGAACTTGATCCGGTGAATTGATGAAGTAGTCAAACAATTCTGGAATAACTTCAACATTCGGATCTGATGATGGTTGATTCTGAACAGATCCACCATCATTAGGAGAATTTTGCGGATTAGCATCATCACCAATAATATTTGATTCTTGATCTTCTTGAGAACTAGAAGGACCCGGAGCTTGACTGGATTTGACATGATCAGGATTATGAAATGACATGAACGGATACTCAGAATTGAGATTGCTGTCATCGTCATTGTCAGAATCATCACTAAAACATCCCAAGTCACCTGATTCTTTACTCGTTTTTCCTGAAAAATCAAACAAGTTAGAATTGAAAGATTTTGATAACGAATCTAAATCAAATAACCATTCGGGACCATGCGCCACTGACGGAAACGAATTCTCTAAAAACTTTACGTTAATAGTTTCAATAACAGTGTTTGTTTTGCTATTAAAAACCCGAAAAGCTTTAGAAACAGACGAATAACCAAGGAAAAATCCATCGTCATATTTTGACTCAAATTTCCCGAGATGATCACTTAAATTTAGAATCGATACAGGACAACCAAATGCTTTCAAGTAAGAAATATTCGGTTTTCTTCCAAACAATAACTCATAAGATGTTTTATTTTTATCCTGAACCAATAATGTCCTGTTTTGTACAAAACACGCAGTAGCAATAGCTTCGTCCTAGAATGTGATAGGGATTTTGGCATCTGCGAGCATGGATCTTGCTGCTTCAATTAGTGTCCGATTTTTCCGTTCCGCAACCCCGTTTTGTTGAGGCGTTCTTGGAGCACTAAATTGTCTAGCAATTCCTTTTTCTGCACAAAACAAATCAACATTAGCATTCTTAAACTCTGTTCCATTATCACTTCTCAAGATTTTCACTTTACAATCCAACTGATTTTCAACTTTGACAATAAATTCTTTTAACAACTAGCAGTTTCAGATTTAACATGCAAGAAATAAACCCAAGAAAATCTAGTAAAATCATCAAAGATGACAAAACAATAAGACTTCTTTCCGATGCTTTGAACATTTGTTGGTCCAAAAAGATCCATATGTAGCATCTTCAAGGGTTTTGAAATGGAGTTTTCTGGCTTGGACTTAAAAGACATTCGGTGCTGTTTTCCTTTCAAACATGCTGGACAGAGATCAGTTGTAGGGAATTTCTTTGATGGTATTCCCACAGCATGATTTCCAGTCACTAAACGGTTCATGTTTATGAAGTTGGAATGGCCCAGCCGTCTATGCCAAAGCTGACTCTCATCATTTGATGCATGAGCAATGAGACAAGTAGTTTCGGTTTCAGCATCAATCTGCGACATATCAAGCTTGTATACATCACGATCTCTTGGAGCTTTAACCACTACCCATTCATTGTCAATCTTGAAACCTGGTTTGAGTATATAACAGAAAGAATCATCAAATAAAGTTGAATAAGATTTATCACAAATTTGAGATACACTTAGCAAATTAAAGTTCAACTGTGCTCAGTAGTTGACTTTATCAAAGCTAATGACCCCATTTGACACAATTCCTTCTCTAGTTATTTTACCACCAGCATCTCCTCCAAATGCAACATGTGTACCATTCTTCAGCTTAAAGTCTTGAAGCAAGGCATGGTTGCCTGTCATATGCCGGCTACACCCACTATCAACAAACCATGAGTTGATAGGTCTTCTTGGGCGTAACTGCATTTCAATAATCACTTAGTTAGTTTGGTCAACCCAGGCCCACATGGTCTTGGGTTTTCCAAATCTATCTGTAACAGTAACTTGTTGATAATGAAGATTTTGAAAATTTGTTTCATTTGAGAGATTTGGCTGAAAACTGTTTCGCCCATTGGCTTGAATCGATTGCTTTCTTCTCAAAGCAATAAACCTTTCCTCTAACTTAGGATCAATGTTATTTTCAAATTTCTGGTTTCTTACCATCAAAGCTCTCGGTTTAAAACTGTTAACCTCCACATTTCTTGATGAAAAGTTATTAGAAACAGAATTGTTTCGATTGAAATTTCTTAAAACAGGAGAATGACTTTGATTAACATTTTGAAAACCAAATGATTGATTTCTTTGAAAATTTGGAAACGGAGTCATTTCTCTTGAGGTCTTTCGAAAGAAACAATCCTTTGTGTCATGGTTTCTTCTTTCACAAATATCACAAAATTTGTTATAAAAACATTCCTCTGAAGAATGATTTCTTTTGTCACAGTAACTGCAGTACCTGTTAAAGAAACATTCAGCAGTAACATGATTATAACGATCACAAATCTCACAGTGTTTCTTGCTAATCCTAAAGAGCCGATTGTTAACTTTTGATGTTGAACCAACTCGTGATTCATTATCAGTTTTGTTCGGTTTTAGATTAACTTGATTCTTTTGTGGAGATTTTGATTGTGATTTTGCTTGCTTGGGAACTTGGTTCGATTTTAACACATCTTGTTTGGTTACCTTCTTTGGTTCAATTCTTTTATCATTGACAGCGGAAGACTTAGGACCTGAACCTGTTTTCAGACCAGAGTTAGATTTGATTGGAGAATTGATTGGTTTACCATAAGATCCATTCAAATCAAAAGTTCCTGCAGACATAAACTTAATTGTTTTTCCTTTTGACACTTTCTTTTTGACAGGTTTGACCTTGTCAGTTTTAACAATTTGAGCTTTGGTGTTGTCATTCGATTTTATGACACTTTTACCTTTTGACTGTTTCGTTTCAGACTGATTGACTGTTAATTTCGATTTCTGCACCTTTCCTTTTGAAACTTTAGTCTGCTTCACCTCTTGCTTCTTGATCAGTTGATCAGCAACTTTTGCTTTCTGTTCATTCTTCCACTTGATGTATTCAGGATCATTGTATACCGAAAATTGACCTTCTTCCTTCACCGTTTCTGAGTTCGGATTCTGTTCCGGATACTCAAAAAGTTGAATCAGAACAGGCTCTGATTTGTTGCTAGCTTCATCATCAGCTTCAGTCGTCACGCCATCTTCTTCTTTCAAACTTTCAATCAACACTTCAGATCCTTCGGATTCGGATTTACTTCTTTGAATTTCTTTGAATTTTCGTTCATTTTCAGGTGAATGATCAAATTCATTGAAGTTTTCAGGTAAAGTTTGTGTGATTGAATTAGGCATTGGTTCATGAGTGAAACCCAATCCTAGTTTGGTTTTGTTACCTCTTTCACTTACAAGTTGTTTTACCACTGTTTTACAACTTTTAACCTTTGTTAATTCAACTTGTGTGACAGCATGAGCAACTTTTTCTTGTTTAAAGTTCTTTGTCATTTATTCAAGTTGTTTTGTTACAAGTTCCAATTCCTTTAAGGTTTTGTTCCCTGATTCATTAAGTGACAAAATCTTCTCATCAGAAATTTTGTGATCAATTTTAAGTTGTTCATGAATTTTCTCATGTTTGCTTAATTTATCACCAATTTTAAACGAATGAGTACGATAATGTTCTACTTGTTGAATGCGTTGTTCAGAACACAACCTACCTCTAACATCATCAGGCAAAGGAACATAGTTAGGGGGTAAATCAGTACTAACCTTTGGTTGTTCGGTAGATGATGAAGACTCACAGGATGTAGCCATCAGCGCTATTTCTGATTCAGATTCTTCAACAGGATCTGACTTTGCACTCCAGTCATATTCCTCAGAATCTTCACTCACAGTATCTATCACCTTGATATCTCCTTCTTCAGACCAATCTTCCTCAATTTCACAAACTAATGCCAGGCTGGATGTAAGATCAGATGTGAATTGTTCTGCATATGCACTCCAATCGTATCCGTCTTTCACACTAACCACCAGTGCTTTAGTTTGATCTTCTTGCTTCTTTCCTTCATCTTCCAGTTTTGGCATGGGAAGACTTTGATATGGCTTCTGTATGAAACGTTGATTCCTCTGTTGATAGCTTGAAGACTGTTGCGAACTTTGACCTTGACCTTCATTCTGTCCACTTGAACTTGATTGATCATTGTAATTCTGATTCTTAGGAGCTTTGCATTCCCGAGAAAAATGACCATAGCAGTTACAGTTGAAACATCTGGCCTTTGATTTGTCAAAACCAACCGTCTTGTTTGCATGTGGCTTGAAACTTCGGTTAACATATGCATGTTTCTGTGTTCGATATGCAACCATCACCATTTGCCAATTCAAATCCATTTCCTCAACGTCATCAGGATCCATTTCAAAAAGATCTTGAAGAACGACATCCATTTGATTCAGATGACTTCCTTGATACGCTTGAAAGCTTGCCATGAATGCAGTAAAAGCATTCTTTGTTTCATCATCTTGTAACAAGATGTTTATCACATCTTTTACTTTGGCTTGAACAGTAGAACTTTGACTTTCAGATTGTGGTTGAACTTGAGCTCTTGGTGGAGATTGAGGTTGAGAATAAGTTGGAGAGTTTGGAAAGTATGACAAATCAGTATAAAAACTTGCGCCAACAAATAGATCACCCTCATCTTCAAACTTAGTTGCATCTTGTGCAAGAAAGGCATTATCCACAGTATTGGCAGGATTCACAATATATTTGTATTGTGCATGTGAACCAGTTCTATCAGTGTTTCTAGAACTTTCATCAATCTCTACCTCTTCAATCTTTGCAATGAGCAGATCCAAATCCATTGGAAACTTTTCATTATGCTTCAGTAGTGTCACAGTCTGTTTCCAAGATGATGGAAGAGCACATAGTAATCTGTCATTCAGGTCTTGAAGATCTGTCTTTGCACCAACATTGGTCATTTCAGTAGTCAGATGAACAAACCTATTCATCATCTGGTGCACAGATTCTCCAGCAATGTGTTCAAACAACTCCAATTGTCTCTTCAGCTTTTGTTTCTTGAGACTTCTAAGTTGTTCACCTCCTTCACATATTGACTTCAAGGCTTTGAGCAATGTATAACCCGTCTGATAAGTATCCAACCTCGACAGTACTTGTAGTGGCAGTCCTTTACACGTTAACGAATAGGCTTTGCTATCATTCTTCACTTTCCTTAAATCTTCTGCTGAAAGATTATCTTCTGGATAAGGTTCAGTAGAGTTGATAGGTTCAATTGGATCGTTAATATCACTCACAATGATCAGAATAATTCGCACAAACAAACAGTTCAATCACAAACACAATTCATACTAATAATTCTTTTGTATATTGATGATCAAAGCAAATTTGTAGTACAAGTGCAGGAGAAATAAATCACACACAGTTAACTCTCTCTCTCTAACGTGTAATAGTGATCTGGCCTCTCTCCTCACACTCTCTCACTACATGCTTAAAGCAACAAAATACAAGTTTAAGGAATATAACAAAATAGACCCTAAACTATATACAAACATATAAACAAAATACAAAGTAAATCTTAACTAGGAAATAACCCTAACAGTACTCCCCCTAAGATTTATCTTTGAATCTTCAGCAAAATCTTCTAATCTTTTTCATCTTGTTCAGCATCAATCTCTTTCTACCAATCTTCTGGTTCGTCTTTGACGTTCAGCAACTCTCTTCCTTTAAATTCTTCTTGTTCCTTCAATGCTTCTTCAATGCAAGACTTGAACTTTTCCGCAATCTTGGCTTGTCGAGGTTTGGACTCGTTTGTCAGAATTGGGCAGGCATTCATGCGTCTAAGTGAATCCAGATTTAAACCTGCAAAGTCAATATTAGCATAAAATTCAAACGGCATCTCCTGTCCTTTGACTTGCACTTCTAAAGTACCCTTTGCACTGATCCTCATGAATTCTATCTCTGGTATGTCAACCCTCACGAGATTAGAATTAAGCAGTGCCTTCCTCACTTGGATCTTTTCAGTTGCAGCAGCAATCACCTCTATCATCACCACGAACAATTTCCTGTCAGCTTCAGCAAGTGTATCTTTACACTTCTCCATTCTGTAGCTTCTCAAAAAATCTATGTAGGATGGATGTAGCAGCTTCAACTCAAAAGTACTAAACAGAGTAATCATGTCTTTGTCCCAATCTTCCAAGTTTCGAACAAGCTTCAACTCAAAAGTTTCTTGATTGTAGAAAACTTTAAGTATAGGCTTTGTCATTTGCGAACCATCAATCACCTTCAATCCAGGATTGGTTACTTTATCAAAATACTCATCCGAAAATTCTTCTAAATACATATCTTCACTAACAACCAATCTCTTTTTCTTTCTTTCTTTCTTCGATTGTACATATGCTGTATCTTCTTGTTGGCCTCGGAAATCAAGATACTTTGATGGTCTGGCTATCCCGGCATCTAGCAGCATTGCACACTTATCACCACGCTCAGCATGCGTGTGATTTATCAATCTGAGTTTGTGCAATTCTTTCAAGTCCTGAACTTCCAGTTTGAAAATGCTCGAGTAATAATGGTATACGTCACATAAACCATTAACTCTCTTTATCATAAACGCATCAAAAACTTCATCGTATTTCCATGCTATTATCTTCACCTTCTTGTTCTTTTCCGGCACAATCATTGAATCAAGTAATTCAGCGATTGACTGACCTTTACTCAGCAGTGACCTAACAACGTCACCTGCTGTGGCTGATTTATGCCATGACTCACGCACCTCCATTGGTATGTTATAAGACTTAACTTCACTGGGAAACATATCCATCAATTCATGCCGTTTCTTGTGAGCATTTTCAGGTAAAGCCATCACCGGTATCTCCTTCGGTCCAAGAATTTTATATCTCTTTGTCAGCTCGAAGTATTGAGGATTGTTGTAGTCCAAATAAAACATACGATTGTACATTTTTTCGGTCTTCATAAAGCTAATAACAATCTTCCTCAGTGACTCAGATTTCAACCTCTTCAAAGTCCTATATGGATAATTTCTTGAGCTTAACCAATCACGCATCTCTCTACTTGACATTTCTTCCGGATTTTGATGATAAAGTTCAGTCGGAGGCAAGTCTTCGATATTCAAACTTTCTTGAAGAGGTGTCCATTCACCCATCTCAGTAACAAACTCCTTTTTATCAGCTTCGGCTTTGTCTTGGGCAATCAAACACTTTTCATATTCTTCATTTATCTGGCTCACAGTCAACCCATTCAAAAACACAGGATTATACTTCATCCTCTCAAGATAAGCAAATCTTTGGTCTAAATCATCTGGAATCTCTTCAACAACATTAGTTTCTGGTTCATCTTCATTTTCAGATACAGTGAAGTCTATATCGTCCAAATCATCTAAAGCTTCAATCATAGGTGCATTGTCAGTTTGAACCGGCTCAAACTGACTTGCAACTTCAGATACAATTTCAGGCGCAGTTTCTACAACTTTGGCAGTTTCAGGCAATTCTTCAACAACAACAGCTTCAGATTGAATCGGCTCAATCTGAACTGGTTTAGCAATTTCAGCTTTAGTCACAATCTCATCAACTATATCAGTTTCAACTGCAGCTACAGATTGAATCGGCTCAATCTGCACTGTCTCATCAATCTTTGCCCTTTTAGAACTGCTTTCATCTCCCATAATCTCAGGTATAGCATCTAACTTCCTTTTTCCCTCAGCTTTGTCAGTATTGACAGTTTCAGCAACAGCTTCATCGGGAATGATGATTGGAGATTCCACTCTTATGCCAACATTCGTAGTACCTCTTGCTCTGGTCAGATAAACTTTTGGTACTTGAGCCGCTTCAGCTATTTCAACCACTTCATCTGAAAAATCTTTATCAGATGATGAACCAGATTTCTTCGGTTTCGTTTCCTCCAGCCATTTTTCTAACATCTCTTTTTCATCCTCCAACGTATTACATTCAGCTTTCAGTTCAGTATAGTCATACTTTAGATTGTCATACTCCTCCTTCAGTTTTTCATAATCGTCCTTCAATTTCACATGTTCAGCAGCAAGCTTGACATGATCCTCATCCAACTCTTTGAAGGTTTTCAAATTTTGATTATGAATATCCCAAAACTCATCAAATCTTTTCTTTTTCCTTTCATTCGAAGCTTTCAACAAGTCATTTGCTTCTACCAACTTTGCAACCATCTCCTCTAACTCAACAATCCTTTTTTCATTCTCTGTTTCATCAACACTCGATACAAATTTTGGTGAAGACTCCAAAACATGATCAATCTTTTCTGCAATGGGGGATGATGTGGTTGGTATTTCAACAAGGATAGGATCAGTAACGCCAGCATCAGCTTCCTCAACTATCTGTGCTATAGTTTCAGCTTCGGCCATTACCTCCTGAGTAATCTGAATTACATCTATCTCTTCAGTCTCAATCACATTCGGTTCTCTACAATCACAGACTCTATTACAGGTTTCGATCTTTTTCTTCTAACATACTGAACATTAATATCCTTTGAAATTTCAGCAACTACTTCTTCTTCAACAGAAGCAACCTCAACAGGTTCTTCTATCACAACATTCTCAGTCTCCAATTCCATTGGTTCAACTGCTTCAACAATCTCTGCCTCCTCTGAATCAGATTCAGATTCAGCATCATCACCATCATCATTTCCATCATCATCTTGACCATCATCACTTTCACCATCATCATCTTAATCAATCTCTCTATCAACAAGATCCACAGGATTCACAATCTCTCCATTCGAAATATGATGATAGACTATATCAACTTCTTCTTCATTATTTGCTATATCTCTCATATAGTCAAATAGGTCCACATTAGGCACATTCCTGATACTCATCTTTCTGTAAGATAGATCGTTCATGTCCTCAGTATATAATATTGTTGGTCCATAATGATCGTGATTTCAGTGCTATTATGACTTGTTTAACACAAAAATATCCAAGGTTTGAAGAACAAAGTGTATAATATCCAAACAACCCAATAACAAGATTACACACACAAATGAGGTATATAAGCTACAAAGATAAGTAGAATATGCTCCTAGCACCTCAGATTGAACGATTACACAACACAATCAGTGAATAATAGCTTTGGTAAAAGATGTGCAAAAGTTGTATTCAAGTGAGGATAAGATTACAATATATAGCAGTGTTAGGTTCGCTGATAGATTCGCTCTAGCGAATCTATCCAGCGAACCAACACAGGTTCGCTGAGCACAATTAGGTTCGCTCAGTCAGAACCTCATAGACACTAAACTGAGCTACGGGCGAATCAATAGATTCGCCCGTAGTTTCGCTAGTACAAAAGCTTATAAATAACATACAAAATACATACAAAAGTAACACCGACAAGCCGGTGGGTCCAACCTATACATAGTGACTATCAATATTCCCCCTAGGTTGGACCTCACCTGGGGAAGTTTTCTAATTTAGCTCCGTCTTGATCTTGGCTTTAAAGATATTCAACGTACGCTCCTGCCCTGTCTTCAATTCCGGCCAAAGGATTTGTAACGTCTTCTGATCCGGCCTCATCTTCACTCAAATTCAGCATTGATTCCACAAACTCTGTATCTGCGACCTTAGTATCAGGCATATTTTGAACTGTCGTCTCCGCCTGTATTTCTACTGTTTGCTCCTGTCCCGTAACATCCAAATCAATAACTTCCACCGGTTTCTCAAACCTTTGCTCAATTGATTGATCCAGCTGTCTAGATAGATCATCCATGTCCATACGCTGATCATCCGACCTCCTCAATCTCTCATTCACCGCCTTTAGTTCAGCACGAATCCCCCGGGCTTTGTTTGCGACCTTTACAAACAGGTTCGCTTCAGTAGCAGTATCATCTCCAGCCCCGTGCTTTATCCTGTTCTCGCACAACACTCTCAGATCCTCATCACAGAAAGAAAAGATCTCCATTGGGTCAAAAAGTCTGATTTCAGGACGATCTTCTCCTTGTAGTCTGATAATAGCTTCACCCGTGCTGTTATCGTAGAACCATTTAAAGAAATCCTGCAGCCTGGGTGGCTGAGTGTCAGGAACCCTAACTCTGGTCATAACTTTCGGTGCTTCGATCTTCAGAACAATCTTACCCTTCCACGATACCCAGTGTCGATCCTTTTTCTGTCTCATTCTCCTCGGCTTCTGGTATCCAAACTCAGCAAAATTTGTCTTTGCGGCCTCCCTGATTGTCACCTCGAACGGACAGGCCCTCCCGCTCTCTTCTTTACCAATCAGTGGAAAATCAGCCAACCTCCTCAAATCCCATCGAGGCAAGGTTGCGAAGTGCTTCTGGTTCTTGATATATGAAATGTCACCGCCCCTTCTCTTAATCATATAAGCATCTATCAAACTGTTGTACTTCCATGCTATGAATTGTCTGTCCATTTGTTTGGTGTTGGGTTCATCCAAGTGTTGAAATATCGGCACTTCGGGAACCACTTCTTCTTCCTTTCTAAACCACTCAGACTTGTCTAAATCAACATGCTCGAACTGATAGCTGACCCCCTTTTCTTCTACCTTATACGTTTCCGGCTCATCCTCTAGATCCTCCTCACTATCAGCATTGATATCAATCTCCGGTTCATCAATCAAAGTGTAATCCATACCAGATCCTCCTACCACTTCTTTCCCTTCAAACACATCTAAATCAATGCCCATCTCTTCATCGAATGCCTCCTCGGCAGCTTTCGCTTTACCTCTGTCTCCAAAATCAACATCCATTAACGGATACTTTGCAGCATCCGTTAAGGAGTTCAGTTCAGCTTCAGTCATTGCTGGCTCAGTCCCTACCTTTTCCTTCAAACTGTTTAACTCCTTGAAAATCCTCACAATCAGACACTGCTGGTCCTTCATCATTCTACCCATCTCGTATATAACAGTTGATTTCTCAGCATCCTGCTTTTCAAGTTCCTCATACCTACCTTTCAGCTCAACCAGTTCTCCCCTCAAACTTTCAATCTCACCTTTCAACTCATTTCCAGACTCAGCAGATGTACCCCCGGTATCATGCCTTGCTTTCTTTGACCCTTCAGCGTGTGCATCAGACTTTTTCTTTGTTCGCTGTTCCCTACCAGCATCGATTTCAGCTTGAATTTCATCAACCTCTCGATCGAATGAGTAGTCCTTTTCTTTGGCATACGCTTTCCGTTTCTTCATCTTCTTCTCTACAATTTCTATGTTCTCCCCACCCCTTTTTCTCTTCGTTTCCATCAACCTCTGTATATACACCCATCGTTCTGCAGAGTACATGTTCTCCCACAGATATGAAGTCCTGCCCACACAGTCCGATCTCACAGAATTGCAATCTTTGAAGATCCTCGGGTGCATCTCCCAGATTTTTAGTTCTGCACCCACCACCGGCAGATTTGGCAGTTTGTCATTCAGAATCATCTGAATGAATCTGGGGTACATCAACCATTTAGCCCCTTTGGTGGCATGGATGTTCTCTAGTAAATAGTTGAAGATCAGCTTCGCAAGATTGGCTTTTTGCCCTCGGCAAAACAACATCATTGCCCTTGCCCAGTCTAAGTTTAGCCCGTCCGTACCCCCTTTCCTATGATCCAGGCACATTATAAACACGTGAGCGATGTACCTCCACTCCTGGATCAGATAGGACTTTACGAATTCCATTTTCTTCTCACCGGGCATCGGACCCTCATACCCCGCTGTCCGGAATGCCCCATATACTTCTTCAGCCGTCATACTAACTTCTTCTCCGACATCCTCCTCTAGCCTTAAAATCCTGGCTAGATCAGCCTCTGTGAACTCCAGGTCATATCCACCGACTTTAGCACAGATGCGTGACGGCTGTACCGACACGTTCATTACCGCAGTTCGCCAGAAATCCCGAACATGCAGTTCATATATAGTGGGTAAGTGAGATATGGGGTGATGTATATGCGATGACTTCAGCCACTTAATACAGTCTCTATACCCGCCGGCCTTTTCATAGTTCTCATCAAGCAAAGCACACATGTTGTTCTTTTTCTCAAAGAATAATGTCGACATTGTGCCTGAAAAATAAACGAAGATTGATCAGAAATGAAGATTTGAAAAACAGTTAATAGGTTCGCTGAAAAATAGATTCGCTGGTATAGCGAACCTGAGATTTTGACACAAGAACCTATAGATTCGCTGACATGAAAAATCAGTCATTTTGGTCGAGCGAATGTATAGGTTCGCTAGAAACAGTCGGGCGAATCTATGTTGTTGCGCGGGCAGCATAACGACATAGGTTCGCTCGAAGTTTTGAACTTTCGTTCAGATTCGCCAGACGAACACATAGGTTCGCTGGAAACCCTAGTTTTTGAAAAACGGCCAAAATCACATACAGTCCATCATTAACAGGCAAATCAGGCAAAAAAACAAGTAATATAAGCATTAAACGAGACTATTATGGAGTAAATCCCTAACAACTAACATCAAATCAGTCATTTAATTCGCACACAATCATAGATCCACAGATTCAACAGGTTTAATGTGCGATTAAGGGGTTAAAACAAAGATTAGGATGTGGACGAATACATACCAGACCAAAAAGGAAGTATTAAAGTGTGAAAAACCGGTGAAAAAGTGAGAATCGAACGTGCGGTGGTGAGTTTTTGAAAATCGTGCTACAGTACAGATGACAGCGAATATGTGATATATTTTGCTGTCACTGTATATATATACTGGCACAGGTTCGCTGGAAGACAGACCAGCGAACTTTAGATTCGCCAGAAGACCAAGAGTCAAAACGGCCTTCGGCGCGGTGCAAAAAGGGTTGCGGGCGAACCTGAGATTTGGGCGAACCTGTAGGTTCGCTAGCAGGTTCGCTCGCACACAAATTAAAAATATTTTTGGATTTTCTTAAATTTTAAAAACTTTGTAAATCCGTGAAAACGTCCCACGATTTCAACGCTCCAAAAAATAAAATAAATATAAACGTATATGATCTTAAAAGTACAATTAATAACAAGATGGAAGTTAAAAATAAAATAAAATAAAATATTAGAGAGGAATTTTGAACGCTAATAAGGATATATATTTTTCATGATGTCTTGAGCAGAATCCGGAGAATCATCGATTGGCGGGATTGCAGATATGTTTGTCCATTTAAACCCATGCCTTAGTCCTTTCAACAAGAGATCAGCAGCTTCTTTTATCATGGGGTTATTGGATTTAAACACCCTCAACTATTGGTCATTGGCCGTTGTCACCTCTAAGTATCACTTTGGCCAATAACACTCCCAACTAAATACTTTGGTGTCCGTATCACCAAAAGTTAACCAAATCACTAACGCCGTTAAGTTTTGCTGACGTGGCACGGTGACGTGTCCTATCTCTGCTTACGTGGCACGGTGATGGCGGCCAATGATCAATAGTTAAGGGTGTTTAAATCCAATAAGGCAATAACCCATTATTTATCTATATTTAACTAAGAATTGACCTGTGTCACGTGATGCGACGACCGGGTTTTAGTTGGTGCATATGTCGTGTCATATTTGTGACTTCGTTACATGCGTTACGTTATTGATTATCTCATGCACGTTCTGGTGTAGTATAATGCCTCGTACCTTGCAATGTAACATGTCAAAGTAATTAAATGCTTCCATCACCAGCAAGAACAAAAAGCGAGAAAGGGGGTCGCCCTGTCTCAATCCTCTTTTCAAGTGAACTTCCGAGTAAGCGACCTATTTAATAAAATTGATGACTGGGCAGAATTAAGACAACATTTAATCCATAAACACCATAAAAGCGGAAATTTATTTATACCATTATATTGTACAAAAAAATCCTAGTTAACAGTGTCATATTGGATCAAGTGGTCATGATGTGCATTGAACATCTACACGAGGGCTGGATATTTTTGTTTTTTTTTCTTCTTTTTAAACTTTTTTTTCTTTCTATATTCTTTTGTTTTAGTTAGTTTTTTTAATTACTTTGACGGCATTACGTTGCAAGGTACAAAACATAATATTGCACCATAACGTGCAAGAGATAATCAATAACATAACGCATGTAACGAAGTCACAAATATTACACGACATATGCACCAACTAAAACCCGGTCGTCGCATCACGTGACACAGGTCAATTCCTAGTTAAATATAGATATATACTGGGTTATTGCCTTATTGGATTTAAACACCCTTAACTATTGATCATTGGCCGCCATCACCGTGCCACGTAAGCAGAGATAGGACACGTCACCGTGCCACGTCAGCAAAACTTAACGGCGTTAGTGATTTGGTTAACTTTTGGTGATACGGACACCAAAGTATTTAGTTGGGAGTGTTATTGGCCAAAGTGATACTTGGATGTGACAACGGCCAATGACCAATAATTGGGGGTGTTTAAATCCAATAACCCTTTATCATGTTTATGGTTTGATTGAAGAAGCTCAGACAACTCGGTCCCCACAGACATCTAGGTAAAAAGAACAAGTTCTGTCATCAGGGTATATCTGAGCAATACGATTGACTTTGCCTGAATTTCAATGATCAACTTTTGAATGTTGACCGAAGCATTCGCTTCTTTTGACACTTGTGCAATTTTTGCATCTTTTCTTTGTGAGTGGAGCTTGTCAGCAATTGATTCTTTTGAATACAATGCGACTTATTATTTGGGAAACTCAAATAGTCTAGAGCTCCAGGTCTATACTGACGTATAACAGAGGAGATAAACATTTGAGCATGCTCGGTGGATCTTCAGGTCAATACTTCCGTATAGCAGAGAAGATCCACCAACTCCAGGTCAATACTTCCGTATAGCAGAGGAGTTAAGCACTTGACTCAATACGTTCTGAGGAGTTAACGAGTAACTCACTCAGAGGCTTTTCCGAAGAGCAACACTAGCAGCTTTTTATTTTATTTGTTTTGCATACTAGAAACTCGATTCGGGGATAGGGCGAGGGTGATTTGGGATGTTTAGGGAAATTAAGACAAAGATTTGACGCTCTCAACCCATTTTTGACAGAACCATTATCTTTGTGCAATCCAATCATGTCAAGGAGATAATCCTTGTTGTCGAGATCTTGAGCATTATGTTTGGCTGCACAATCACTGTTTACTTCGTTTTCGGGCTGAGCCTATCTGACATATCCCAAACGCAATGCTTCTGACCTCCTTCAACAACTCTTCAACATCAATCAAAATGGAGATCCTGAAATAGCAAAATTTGAAAAACTATAAATAGTTGATCTTTTAAATCTCCCCCAAAATTTTTATATTGTAGCTACCAAATAAGAAATTTTTGTTTTTCAGATTTTCTTAATATATATATATATTCTGAATAAAAGAAAGATAGAAAGATAGAAAGAGATAAAAGAAAATAAAGATAAAATAAAGTAACGGAGCGATGAAGCGAGTGACCCGCGGATTTTTCAAAGAAGAAGAAAAGATTATTTACATATTCACAAAAGGATTCTCACAGAAAAAGGTTTTCAAAAGGATATAAGTCCCAGCATGGAGATCAGTTCATAAAAACGTGGTTTGTCAAAAGTTTTTGTGAAAAGATCAGCTTTTTGCTTTCGAGTTTCAATAGGAATAATATCAATAAACCCCTTTTCCTGTGCATCCCTGATTGCATGAATTCTTGTTTCAATGTGCTTGGTGCGAGTGTGATGAATGGGATTCTTGGCGATTCCAACAGCGGCTTCATTATCACAAAAGAGTGGCGTGTGAAGAAAGTTGATGCCATAATCCATCATCTGAAGTTGAATCCAGAGCACTTGGCAACAGCAACTTGAAGCAGCAATGTATTCTGCTTCTCCTGTGGACAGAGAGACAGTTGTTTGCTTCTTGCTTTGCCAGGAAACAAGACATTCTCCAAGGTATTGACATCCGCCAGTGACTGATTTCCTGTTAATCCTGCAACCAGCATGATCACTATCAGAAAAAGCATGTAAATCAAAGTTCCCACCTTTTGGGTACCAAAGTCCCAAACGAGAGGAACCCTTAAGGTAGCGAAAAATGCGTTTAACAGCTTTCTCATGTGATTCTTTTGGGTTGGCTTGAAAACGCGCACAGTAACACACGGCAAATGTAATATCTGGACGACTTGCAGTCAGATACATGAGAGATCCGATCATCGAGCGGTACCGATGAGCATCCACACGATTCCCATTATCATCGGAAGTAAGGCATGTTTGAGCTGTAAAAGGAATCAATTCAGGAGAAGAATCATCCATGCCAAACTTCGTGAGGATTTCTTTGATATATTTCTCTTGGTGGATCAGAATTCCATCAGGCTTTTGTTCCACTTGCAGCCCCAAGAAGAAACACATCTCCCCCATTATGGTCATCTCAAAACGATCCATCATCACCTTCTCAAATTCTCTACACAACCCTTCATTAGTCGAACCAAAAATGATATCATCAACATACACTTGAACGATCAGCAGCTCGCCATTCACCTCCTTCTTGAAAAGTGTCATATCTATAGTCCCACGAGAGAAACCTTTGCTGAGAAGATACTGTGTCAGAGTTTCATACCAGATCCGTGGAGCTTGATGCAACCCATACAAGGATTTATCAAGCTTGTAAACCTTTGACGGGAAATCGGGATCCTCGAAACCTGGTGGTTGACAGACATAGATCTCCTCATCGATATCTCCATATAGAAATGCACATTTCACATCCATCTGATAAACTTTAAAGTTTTTGTTCGCGGCATGAGCAAGAAAGATTCTGATGGCTTCTAGGCGAGCGACTGGGGCAAAAACTTCGGTGTAGTCAATCCCCTCCTCTTGTGCGAATCCCTGAACAACCAATCTCGCCTTGTTCCTGATAACAACACCGCGATCATCAGGCTTGTTTCGGAACACCCACTTGGTGCCGATAGGACACTTATTAGGAGGAAGATCAACCAGTTCCCAAACTTTAAGCTTCCTGAATTGCTGCAGTTCCATTTGCATGGCGTCCACCCAACTAGGATCTTCAAGTGCCTGTTTATAATTTTTTGGAACAACTTGAGACAGAAAGGCAGCATACAGACATTCATTAATCAAACCACTCTGACTCCGAGTCCGCACACCATCAGTAATAGATCCAATGATATAATCGTGAGGATGGTTTTTCAAGGTTTTGAAGTCAGTGTTGAGGAGTAAAGGATTTGGTTCGGTTGATGGTGTTTGATTAGATGGTTGTGAAGGTGTAGTATGTGAAGTTGAAGGAATTGTATTAGTGGTAGATGATTGAATGGTAGTGGATGAGGATGGGATATCTGATGGAGAAGTTGGAGCAGTTTGAGGTGGTGGAGGTGGTGGAATATCAAATGAAGTGGGAGCTAGTTGTGTAGCTGAAGGTTGTGGTTGTGGTTGTGGTTGAGGTGGATGGTTAAAGATAGGAACTGATGTGTGTGGAATGATGTCATCATCGTCAGAGTCAGGAAGATTAAATGATTTGAAAATAGTGGTGGCATCATAAAACCAGGCCGGTTCACTACCAATACTGGTAGTGTTTGACTCTTGCCAGTCAACATAGTAGGACTCTTGCACAATCCGCGTTCGCTTGTTGTAAACACGATACGCCTTTTGTGTGTTCGAGTATCCCACAAAGAAGCATTCATCAGAGACAGCCCCAAACTTCGTCTTCTGATCTTGAGTATTCAAAAGAGTGCAAGAACATCCAAAGGGGCCTAGAAAATCAATCAGCGGCTTAATCCCTCGAAACAGTTGGTATGAAGTCTTCATCTTTTCTTTGACAATCAGTACCCTGTTAAGAACATAAGCTGCACAATTAACTGCTTCAGCCCAGAAAATAATTGGAAGCTTTGACTCAATCAGCATAGTTCTAGCGGCCTCCACAAGGGTTCGATTCTTCCTTTCAGCAACACCATTTTGTTGTGGTGTTCGGGCGGCGCCAAACTGTCTGAGAATACCCCGTTGTTCACAGAAGGAGTTGAAGATGTGGTTTCTGAATTCAGTTCCGTTATCGCTTCTGATGGCTTGAACCTTCTTCTTTCCAAGAACCTCTATTAGAGGAATCAGCTTCATCAACTCTTCGGCAGTCTCACTCTTGTTTGCCATGAATCTCACCCAGGTGTACCTAGAGTAATCATCTGTGACAACCAAGCAATAAGACTTTTTAGCTATAGATTTGACACTTATTGGACCAAATAAATCAGTATGTAACAATTCGAGGGGTTCTGAGATGGAATTTGTAATTTTAAGTTTATGTGGCTTTTTGTGCTGTTTTCCTTTAGCACAAGCCATACATTTCTCAACCACTGAAAAGTCTTTGAGTGGTAAACCCCTAACCAAATTGTTCTTAACCAATTTATTCAGAATTTTAAAATTAATGTGCCCTAAACGTTTATGCCACAGAAACGATTCAAAAGATGAAGCTTTAGACAGGAGACAGGTCACGGTGGAATTTGATTCCTGTGAACCCATATTCAGCATATAGGTATCATTTCGTCTCGGAGCTCGCATGATCACCATATCTTCAGGAATAGTAAACTCTGGCTTCAAGAATAAGCATTCATTTGGAAGAAACATCACTGGAATATTCTTATCACAAATTTGTGATACACTGAGAAGGTTGAATGCCAGTTCAGGAACATAGTTGACGTCTTCCAAAGTAAGTGACCCATTTGAGACTTCTCCTTGACCAATCATCTTGCCACCTTTCTTGTCTCCCGCAAAAGCAACATAACCGCCATTTATGATCCTATAGTTAGTCAGGAGGTCCTTCAACCCTGTCATATGTCTGGAACATCCGCTGTCAATATGCCAATGACTATTTACAACGGCATTTGAATGTTCCTGACATTTATTAAAAGAAATGAAAAGTTAGACCTTTGAAATCGGCACCCAAGCCTTTGTGTACTTGGGTGGTGGAGCAGATGAAGAATTGCAAAAGAAATTATTTACAAATGAGTTTAATCTTTTTCCGAAAGATTTTTGCTTTGAGCTATTTTGGATTAGCTTAGGGCATTGCTTAACAGTGTGACCAGTATTCCCACATTTAAAACAATGAGACTTCAAACCAGTTTTGGAAACTTTGTTAACAGGAATTTTATCCATTTCAATTTCTTCATCACATTCAGACAGTTGAGAGTTGCAGTCACTGTAAGAGTCATAGAGTTCCTTTGACTTAACAGTTGTGACTTTAACTTTATCAGATTCAGGTTTGGGTTTAAGAATGTATGAAAAAGTTGATTCCTTTTCTTTTGGTTTTGAAATTCTCACTGGTGTGAAAGATGGAATTTGATGAGTGAAGAACTTTTGAAAACAGTTTGTTTTGGTTTGACTTTCAGAGACATGACCTGAAAGTTTGTCTTTGTCATTCACACACACATTTTCAATCAAATCATCATCATTCAACACATTAGGGTTTGAAGTAGAGCACCCTAAATTACTATTAAACATGGAATTGTCTGAATATGACACATTACTACAAACAGAATTAATTAAACTAATGTCTTCAAAAGACTTCTTGGAATCAGAACTACTGCAATCACTACTGCTAGAACAACCGAGCCCAACACTCCCACCATATGCGTAATCCTCTCTAACTTCCTTAAGATTTACTTCACTTAAACCTGCAATGGAACTGTCAGTATCATTCTACATAATCTCTTGAATTAACTCATTTGAGGGATGAGGAATAGGTGTAGGAGAGTAACAGAAAGTACTGGGTGGAGGATATGCATATGATTCATTGTTACTAAAACCCAAACCTGTCTTAACTCTGGCCCCCCTTTGTTTCTTGCAGAGTTCCTCCCTTTTCATACCAGATATTGTCCACTGCTGCAATTTGTTTTTAAGTTTTCTTGCTTCAAATTCAGCAAGTGTAACTTGCTCAGTCAAGTAGTTTATTTCACAGTTCTTTTCCAAGAGAGTTCTTTTTAAGTGTTCATTTTCCTTTAAAGCTTCTCTTAACTTAACAAAATATTTTGATTCACTTAATTTAAGCTCTTTGATGGTTCTTTTTAATTCGTTTTCGTTTGACATTAATAATTTATTTGCTTTGTATATGCCAATTAAACGAATTTTGCAAGCAGATGAACACATATCTTCAATAACATCGTAAGGAAGACCAATTACCAGTTTTTCGGCAGCCAGAGCACGATCACACTGACAGTAGGGAGTGCTTCTTTTGAATTCATCAACTGCATCTAGCCTTGCCTTCTCAATCATTTCTCCATGCTAAGCTTTGACTCCTCCTCATGCTTCACTTCATTAACAGCAGCTTCACAAACCAACCCTGAATGATTCAGATGCCCTTGAGCAATAACATCTGATTGAACTTTATCAACATTCTCCACTTTCTCTTCCTCATCCTTTCCATAAAATTCTTTGAACGGATCAAAGAGATTTATATCGTTGTCATCAAACTCAGCAATCTCAGCAACAAGGGCATGGTTAATCTCCTCCTTGGTTTCTTCAATTTCTGCACTCCAATCAAAGTTGGTGAGCAATGCAGTTTCATTCTTTGACTTTGCTTCCTCAACCCTTTCTTGATTTGGAGCAGATTTTGGATTTGCAGAGTTAACTGGCTCAGTAACAATTGGCAATGGGCATTCCCTTTTGAAGTGGCCCAATTGTTTGCAGTTATAGCATCGTAACTTTCCCTTGTCATACCCCAGCTTACCATTCTGTCCCTGATTTCCAAAGTTTCTTCTACCGGTTCTTTCCATGAATCGTCTGGCACGAAGAGTGAGCATAGCCATCTGCCATTGGATGTCTGTCTCTTCCAGATCATCCGGATCCACCTGATACATATCTTCTACAGTCATACCCTTCCCTTTTAACTCACCTGCAACAAGAGCTTCATAACTGTGCACAAACATTCCAAATAAGGCCATGGTGTCAGATGGAATCTGAGTGGTGACAGATGCATTTGAGCTTGAACCAACATTTGAGGGTGCACCAGCAGATTTAGTAGACACATGACTTGATGATCCTCTAGATGCAGCACTGTATATATATGAGTTTGCAGCGGATGAAATAAGTGCAGCATTTTGAGAAGGAATGTTTGGAACCATCATTGACTGATTATATTCCCTTCTCTTCACATCAAGGTCAAAAGACTTCAGCTTGTTGATAACGTCCATCAGTTTGTAGTCAGGAAAGTTTCTTTCTTGTTTCAGCAGCTTGATTTGAAGACTCCATTGAGGAGGAAGAGAATCTAATAGTTTTGCGACTTGTTCATGATTGCCCAGCTTATCATCATACTTCTTCAGATTACTTGACATAGATAAGAATCGATTTGTAATATCAGTCAAGTTCTCTTGTGAATATCCCACGAAAGAGTTGAATTCCTTTTCAGCTTGAGCTTTTCTATCAAGTTTCAGATCCTCATTGCCATCATAAAATTCGCACAATGCATCATATAGGCTTTTTCCTGTTGTGTGTTCAGCAAACCTGTTGAAGATATCCTGATGCAAGCAAAGTATTAATGCCCCGAGTGCCTTCTTGTCTCGATCTAGTAACTTGATATCTGTTTCAGTAAAAGTGCTTGGATTTGTGTTTGTGGAAGTAACAGTTCCCTCAACTGTTGTTGGCACGTGCGGACCATTTACGATAGATTCCCATTGATTGTAGTCTGTATAATAGAAAAAGGCTTTCAAACATCTTTTCCAGTCTTCGAAGTTTTCACCACTAACGAGCCTCGGTGGCCTGTTAGGTTGAACGCTATCCAGATCATTCATATTCAGTGTTGATGAAGTCATAATTTTGAACAGATAATAGATTCGCTGAAGATAAATAGGTTCGCTGACTAGATTCGCTAAAAGAACACAGCAGATTCGCTGGAAGATTCGCTGATCACAGATTCGCTAAACAACCAAAGACAGGTTCGCTGACAAAACAAGCACAGATTCGCTTGCCTGATTTTGGCAGCAGTTTCGCTTGCACAATGAGCAAAAACAGTGAACTTTCGTTCGATGATATGACAGATTCGCTGGCCACAACACACACCAACAGTACAAAGATTTGAAATAGATTCGCTCGAAGAACAGCTAGATTCGCTGAAAGAACAGATAGATTCGCTGGGTCACGAACCAACCTGTAACAGTACAAAAGCAACCCGAACACCTTCAAAACTTGACCATTTGCAGATACGTTTGTTTTAAAGGCTTCCTATGACCAAATACCACACAACTTGAGAAAAATACAACTTCAAAGTACCAAATCAAGCTCAGAACAGAATCAAGTAGAGTTTCGACTCAAAAACCCCAAAATCAACATAAAAATCACTAGAATCAAACAATCAAGAGCACTAAGGCTCTGATACCATATTGTTGGTCCATAATGATCGTGATTTCAGTGCTATTATGACTTGTTTAACACAAAAATATCCAAGGTTTGAAGAACAAAGTGTATAATATCCAAACAACCCAATAACAAGATTACACACACAAATGAGGTATATAAGCTACAAAGATAAGTAGAATATGCTCCTAGCACCTCAGATTGAATGATTACACAACACAATCAGTGAATAATAGCTTTGGTAAAAGATGTGCAAAAGTTGTATTCAAGTGAGGATAAGATTACAATATATAGCAGTGTTAGGTTCGCTGATAGATTCGCTCTAGCGAATCTATCCAGCGAACCAACACAGGTTCGCTGAGCACAATTAGGTTCGCTCAGTCAGAACCTCATAGACACTAAACTGAGCTACGGGCGAATCAATAGATTCGCCCGTAGTTTCGCTAGTACAAAAGCTTATAAATAACATACAAAATACATACAAAAGTAACACCGACAAGCCGGTGGGTCCAACCTATACATAGTGACTATCAAATATACCTCCAGAATAACCTTCGGTTCTGATGATAGGATAGGCAATATTGATCATCAGTTGTAAGAATCTCGGGTACATGAGAAACTTAAACCTCTTGCCCTTTACCAAATTAAATACAAACCCATTCATTATCCATCTTGACATGTTGAATGGTTTGTTCTCTGCTATAGCAACTATTGGAGATGCTATGTCTGATGGGAAATTGTCAAAGCCAGCACTCCTCCTGGACATGCATTGTTGGACAACATAACACAGCAACTTAAACTTCTTTCCCAATTTTGCCCTATAAAACTGTGACTTTGGAAATATAGGTGGATGTCCCATATTAACAAAACACGATTGACACTCTGCCATGGTCAATTCATCATTCATTCCAACTTCGTCTTCATCTATTCTCAGGGCATTTCTGATGGCTTCTTCAGAAACAGTCAACACCATATCTCTAGAGATGTTTCCTCTCACAACAGCAACACCATTGTCATCTCTAATAACCTCTGCTGTCCTCCAAAAACTCTTAATCAGCCTTGCATATATGACCGGTTTGGCACACATAGCATACACATATTTGGTCCTCTTTATAAACTTGATCATATCTCTGTAACCTTCTGTTTCAGGGATAGATTCATCTAGACATGCCACCAAATTGTGTTTGGGCTCAAACTTTAGATTCTCCATCTGTCAAAACAAACACAAAAACACAAACAAGACAAATGTGTTAGATTCTTCATTAATATATATCAAAATTTTCATAAGTGTTTGAATAAAAGTTAGAAAGCAAAACATTCACATAATCATTTTAAATTCTAAATTGTTCTAATAACCTGATTTTCATCATCTTAATCAAACAACTTTGAATTTTTAATGATTTTACAACATGTTTCAATTTTAACAGTTAATCACTTAAGACATAATTTTGACATTTGTATGATGAATTTGTTTATCATGTTTTAGTTCAGTTTTAACAAGTATTGATCACTTTTAAACAGATATTTCATCATTTTGATGTTTAACATTTAAGAGCTTCAAAGTTCATCAATGGCGATTTTATCAGTTGTGAACAATTTTGACTGATTCAGTTGATTTTAAGGTGTTTTAGTGCAAATGAGTGATTCATTGTTCATGATCGACAGATTTTAGACTTAAAACAACATTCGATTTTGGTTTTAACACACACAATCAAAGTGTCGATTCAATGATCAAATACACTGTTCATCATCATTTTTCATTTTATCGGTCGATTTGCAGGTTTATCAAGATCAAAACACATAATCACTACCTTATTCAATCGATCAACCTTGTTACAGAGCAAAACGATTGAATATGATAACAAAGCGATTTAAGTACAGAGGATTTGCGTGAAAGTGAATGTGAAAAATGATAAGTGTTTGTGAAGAGGCGGGTTTTTGTATCGTTAAAAATTTAGGTCAAACTTGAGGTGCCGGGTCAACAAAATGGACGGGTAAACATAAAAGGCCCAATAAGCTTTGCCGGGTCAAGCACTGTTGATCCGTGTCATGCACTGTAATGACGGGTCATGTACATGAGACAAGTCACAAACATATGAAAAACACTTGACGGGTCAATCACTGTAGAGACGGGTAAGTCACTGTAGTGACGGGTAAAGGTTAGGAACAACTACACCTGATGGGTTTTATACATCACCCGGCAGAATAGTAGTCTTCAAAACATCACCCGGCAACCTTTCTTCATCACCCGGCAACACAGTTGCTTTTCTTTCATCCGGCTTGCTTTCTTCATCACCCGGCAACATAGTTGCTTTAACTTTCACCCGGCTTGCTTTCTTCATCACACGACAACATAGTTGTCTTCTATATCACCCGGCATGCTTTTCTTCTTCACACGGCAACATAGTTGTCTTCTATATCACCCGGCATGCTTTTTCTTCATTACCCGGCAACACAGTGTCATACACTTTACACGGCAAGAAGATTTCTCTTTTACCCGGCTGTATAGTAAACACTTGTCACCCGGCAGATATCTATGACCTTCACCCGGCTGTATTTGACATGATCATTGCCCGGCTGTACAGTGGTCATAATATCTTCACCTTTTTCCCAATCACCCGGCTTGTATTCAAAATCACAACATTACCCGGCTGAACAGTATGTTCATTACCCGGCAGAACAGTTGTATCTGATATCTTTGCCCGGCTATAACACTTTGAGCAATTTTCTTCATTTTTCTCGTCTGTTGACTTTTTCAACGACATTTATTGCACCTGCAAACATTCTCGACACATTAATTAGACAAGATATCCTTAAAAAGAATTTGTCACATTAATTATCAACAACATTAAACAAGCAATAACATAAATTTCAATTAAATTCATTTTTCTTTTTTTTTTTTAAAGATGTTTTTGCACAACCAATTTTTCTATATCCCGAAGCAATTTCATAAAAACAATTCACAAGACCTTGGGTTTGTTTTTACCATATCCAAAACCTTTGCTTTTCATACCACATAATCTTGTTCATTCAAAATATTTTTGGATTTTTGTAGATATTTTTCTTCAATTTATTCTCCCCCTAAACTTGAAATTTCATGAAATTTTTAAGTTTAACAAGGATGTCGATGTGTCAATAAAGATTCCATATGCCTGCACACACAAAGCACACACATTAAGATAAATACATATGCAATACAATGAATCAAAATATCGCAGTGAGATCATACCACACATTATCTGAACATGTTTTGCACGTTTTGAATAGACATTTGACTTATGCTTGATTGAGTGATGATATGAAAACATACCAATTAGCTCGAGTTGACACACTTACTTTTTCAGTATCATGATGATATTTAAGGTTCGTTTAGAATGACTTATGTGACCCACATGTATACATATGTCAACATATTTCCTTATCAATCACTACCTGAATGCATATTGCACAAAACCTGGTCACTTATAGTCATACACAGTGTGGAATCTGGGTTCTGTTCGGATTTGGTCCACTTTGGGACTTCTTTTTAATTCCATCTTTGGGAATTTTTCTTTCCTATCGTTCCCCTTGGGAATCTTCTGAATTCCTTTTTTGGAATTTTTGTTTGGTGTTGGTCCACATTTGGGACTCTTTTTGTTCCAACTTTGGGAATCTTTTGCTGCACCTTGAAGCTCAAAAGAGACTTCGTGTGAGACTTCAGGTCTGTGGATACCACAACAAAGAAGCTCACGATGCGGTTCATCACACTGAATAGACTACATCGTTACCCGATCATGCACAACTATCATCACAAGCAATATATCAAAAGATATATATCTAGACATGTATAACAATGGAACTTAACACAAAGATCATTAAGTTTATGTTTGTCATCAATCAACTTACTTTTTCAGTCTAATTGCCTGAGCTGTCTAGCACATCAATTAACATTCATCAGTCTTTATTAAAAATGATGTAACAAATAATGTCTAGTGTAACTATCATTTCTCACTTTGTGCAATATAGATTCTTATGACATGATATTTTCTTTTCTTTTTGCTTTTATATTTTGTTTGGTTTTTCTATTTTCTTTTTCATGCAAGCACACAATGCAAATCATAAAATAAAAGACAAAGGAATCAATACTTGACATCAACTTATTATATTTTTGGCTTTTATATTTTTCTGATTTTTGTTTTGTTTTCGAAAAATAGAATCAATCATGATTGATTAATCCTATGGATTGAATTAAGAATTCAAACCGGCCTGACAAAAATGATTTTGTGAAAAGATCTGCCAGTTGTTTGTCGGTATGAACTTTAATCAAAATTATTAAACCTTTCTCAGAGTTGTCTCTTAAAAAGTGATATCGAATTTCGATATGTTTGGTTTTTGAGTGTTGAACAGGATTAGCAGTAATGAACATAGCAGCAGTATTGTCTATGTATATAGGAGTTTTGAGAAAGTTAAACCCGTAGTCAAGCAATTGGTTTTGTAGCCACAAAACTTGAGAACATCCTGCAGATGCAGCGATATACTCTGCTTCAGCTGTGGATACAGAAACGTTGGTCTGCTTCTTGCATTGCCAAGAGACAAGTCTAGGACCCAGAAATTGACATCCACCAGTTGTCGATTTCCTGTCAAGAGCACAACCACCAAAATCACTGTCAGAATAACTATATAATTCAAAATTGCCTTCATAAGGATACCATAACCCAAGATTCGGTTTCCCTTTAAGGTATCTGAATATACGTTTCACAGCAATCAGGTACGACTCTTTTGGATCAGACTGATATCTTGCGCGCACACATACAGCATACATGATGTCTGGCCTTTATGCAGTAAGATACATCAGTGAACCGATCATTGATCTGTATAGTGTTTGATCCACGGATTTGCCTTTCTGATCCGGTTGTATCTTGCAGTTCACATCAGATGGAGTTCGAATTGTCTGACAATCTTGCATCTTGAACTTCTTCAACAACTTCTCAACGAATTTTGATTGATTGATGAAAATTCCGTCAGCTGATTGTTTCACTTGTAATCCAAGAAAGAAATTAATCTCTCCCATAGAACTCATCTGGAATCTAGACTTCATAATTTCTTCAAATTCTTTGCACATTGACGCACTGGTCGATCCGAAGATAATATCGTCCACATAAACTTGAAAACACAATAAATCGTCATTCTCGCTCTTCATAAACAAAGTTGGATCAATCTGACCTCTTGTAAATCCATGTTCTAGTAAATGCTTGGATAATGTCTCATACCAGATTCTCGGAGCTTGATGTAGACCATATAGCTTTACTCAACTTGTATACACGATGAGGATAGTCAGGATCTTCAAAACCCGGAGGTTGTCTGACATAAACGTCATCTGTAATTGGTCCATACAGAAAAGCGCCTTTAACGTCCATTTGGAATACTTTAAACTTCATGAAGGAAGCATATGCAAGAAAAACGCGTATGGCTTCTAGTCTTGCGACCGGAGCGAACACTTCTTCATAATCAATGCCTTCTTCTTGAGTATATCCTTGTGCAATGAGTCTTGCTTTGTTTCTCACAACAATGCCACGTTCGTCTGGCTTGTTTTTGTACAACCATCTTGTACCAATCGCATTTTCTCCTTCAGGTAAGTCCACTAATTTCCAAACTTCTTGTTTGCGAAATTGAAGTAATTCCTCTTGCATGGCTTCAATCCAACTATTATCTTGCAACGCTTCTGAAATGTTCTTCGGCACCACTTGAGAAAGAAAACATGAATAAAGACAAACGTTTGCTTGCTCAGTTTGACTCCTTGTAGTTCTCTGATTCAATGGTCCAATAATCTGAGAGACAGGATGTTTCTTGTGAATTCGATGAATTGGTATCTCATCTCCTTGCACTTGAGTCTCCAGATTAGAATGATTCAGATTCGGTAGATCTTGTAGTATGGTAGAAGTATGCGGAGTGAAATTCGGGACTTGATCCGGTGAATTGATGAAGTAATCAAATGATTCTGGAATAACTTCAACATTCGGATCCGATGATGGTTGATTTTGAACAGATCCACCATCATTAGGAGAACTTTGCGGATTCACATCATCTTCAAGATTGTTTGATTCTTGATCTTCTTGAGAACCAGAAGGACCCGGAGCTTGACTGGATTTGACATGATCAGGATTATGAAATGACATGAACGGATATTCAGAGTTGAGATTTCCATCCTCGTCATTATCAGAATCGTCACTAAAACATCCCAAGTCACCTGATTCTTTCCTTGCTTTTCCTGAAAAATCAAACAAATTAGAATTGAAAGATTATGATAACGAATCTAAATCAAATAACCATTCGGGACCATGTGCCACTGACGGAAACGAATTTTCTAAAAACTTTACGTTAATAGTTTCAATAACAGTATTTGTTTTGCTATTAAAAACCCGATAAGCTTTAGAAATAGACGAATATCCAAGGAAAAATCCATCGTCAGATTTTGACTCAAATTTCCCGAGATGATCATTTAAATTCAGAATCGTTACAGGACAACCAAATGCTTTCAAGTATGAAATATTCGGTTTTCTTCCAAATAACAACTCATAAGATGTTTTCTGTTTATCCTGAACCAATAATGTCCTGTTTTGTACAAAACACGCAGTAGCAATAGCTTCGTCCCAGAATGTGATAGGGATTTTGGCATCTGCGAGCATGGATCTTGCAGCTTCAATCAGTGTCCGGTTTTTCCGTTCTGCAACCCCATTCTGTTGAGGCGTTCTTGGAGCACTAAATTGTCTAGCAATTCCTTTTTCTGCACAAAACAAATCAACATTAGCGTTCTTAAATTCAGTTCCATTATCACTTCGTAAAATTTTCACTTTACAATCCAACTGATATTCAACTTTGATGATAAATTCTTTTAATAACTCCGCAGTTTCAGATTTAACATGCAAAAAATAAACCCAAGAAAATCTAGTGAAATCGTCAATAATGACAAAACAGTAAGACTTCTTTCCAATGCTTTGCACATTTGTTGGTCCGAACAGATCCATATGTAGCATTTGCAAGGGTTTTGAAATGGAGTTTTCTTGCTTGGACTTAAAAGACATTCGGTGCTGTTTTCCTTTCAAACATGCAGGACAGAGATCAGTTGTAGAAACCTTCTCGATGGGATTCCCACAGCGTGATTTCCAGTCACCAAACGATTCATGTTTCTGAAGTTTGAATGGCCCAGCCATCTATGCCAAAGCTGACTCTCATCATTTGAAGCATGTGCTATAAGACAAGTAGTTTCGGTTTCAGCGTCAATCTGTGACATATCCAGCTTGTATACATCACGATCTCTTGGAGCTTTTACCACTACCCATTCATTGTCAATCTTGAAACCTGGTTTGAGTATATAACAGAAAGAATCATCAAATAAGGTTGAATACGATTTATCACAAATTTGAGATACACTTAGTAAGTTAAAGTTCAACTGTGCACAGTAGTTGACTTTATCAAAACTAATGACCCCATTAGATACGGTTCCTTCTCCTGTTATTTTACCACCCGCATCACCTCCAAATGCAACGTGTGTACCATTTTTCAGCTTGAAATCCTGAAGCAAGGCATCGTTGCCTGTCATGTGCCGGCTACACCCACTATCAACGAACCACGAGTTGATAGGTCTTCTTGGGCGTACCTGCATATCAACAATCACTTAGTTAGTTTGGTCAACCCAGGCCCACACGGTCTTGGCTTTTCCGAATCTATCTGCAATAGTAACTTGTTGATATTGGACGTTTTGAAAATTTGTTTCATTTAAGAGATTTTGATGCTGAAAACTGTTGTTTCGCCCATTGGCGTTCATTGTCTGCTTTCTCCTCAAAGCACTAAACCTTTCCTCTAGCTTAGGATCAAGGTTATTTTCAAACTTTTGGTTTCTTACCATTAAAGCTCTTGGTTTAAAATTATTAACCTGCACATTTCTTGAAAAGTTAGAAACAGAATTGTTTCGATTGAAATTTCTCAAAACTGGAGAATGACTTTGATTTATATTTTGAAAACCAAATGATTGATTTCTTTGGAAGTTTGAAAACGGAGTCATTTCTCTTGTTAAGTTTGATCGAAAGAAACAATCCTTTGTGTCATGGTTTCTTCTCTCACAAATTTCACAAAATTTTTTATAATAACATTCTTCTGAAGAATGATTTCTTTTATCACAGAAACTGCAGTACCTGTTAAAGAAACATTCAGCAGTAGCATGATTATATCTATCACAAATTTCACAATGTTTCTTGCTAATCCTAAAGAGCCGATTGTTAACTTTTGATGTTGAACTCATTCGAGATTCATTATCAGTTTTGTTCGGTTTTAGATTAACTTGATTCTTTTGTGGAGACTTGGTTTGTGATCTTGATTGCATGGGACTTTGGTTCGATTTTAAACTGTTCTTTTTGGTTACCTTTTTAGATTCAATTCTCTTTTCATTGTCAGCGGAAGACTTAGGACCTGAACCTGTTTTCAGACCAGAGTTAGATTTGATTGGAGAATTAATTGGTTTACCATAAGATCCGTTCAAATCAAACGTTCCTGCAGACACAAACTTGATGTTCTTACCTTTTGACACTTTCTTGACAGGTTTAACTTTGTCAGTTTTAACACTTTGAACTTTGGTGTTATCATTCGATTTTAAGACACTTTTGCCTTTTGACTCTTTTGTTTCAGATTGATTGTTCATTACTTTCGATTTCTGCTTCTTTGCAGTTGAAACTTCGGCTTTCTTCACTTCTTGCTTCTTCATCAACTGATCAGCAACTTGCGCCTTTTGTTCTTTCTTCCACCTGATGTATTCAGGATCATTGTATCCTGAAAACTCACCTTCTTCCTTCACCGTTTCTGGCTTCGGATTCAGTTCCGGATACTCTACAAGTTGAATCAGAACAGGCTCCAATTTGTTATCAGACTTGTTGCTTGCTTCATCATCAGCTTCAGTTGTTGCACCATCTTCTTCTTTTAAACTTTCCATCAACACTTCAGAACCTTCAGACTCGGATTTACTTCTTTGAATTTCTTTAAATTTTCTTTCATTTTCAGGTGAGTGATCAAATTCATTAAAGTTTTCCGGTAAGGTTTGTGTGATAGAATTTGGCATTGGTTCATGAGTATAACCCAACCCGGTTTTGGTTTTGTTACCTCTTTCATTAATGAGTTGTTCAACCATTGTTTTACAACTTTTAACCTTTTTCAATTCAACTTGAGTGACTGCATGAGCAACTTTTTCTTGTTCAAAGTTCTTTGTCATTTCTTCAAGTTGTTTGGTAACAAGTTCCAGTTCTTTTAAAGTTTTGTTCCATGATTCGGTTAGTGACAAAATCTTCTCATCAGAAATTTTATGATCTATTTTAAGTTATTCATGAAGATTTTCATGTTTACTTAATTTATCACCAATTTTAAATGAATGAGTTCGATAATGTTCTACTTGTTGAATACATTGTTCAGAACATAACCTTTCTTTCACATCAGCAGGTAATGGAACATAGTTAGGGGGTAAGTTATTACTAACCTTTGGTTGTTCAGTAGAAGATGAAGACTCATTGGCAGTAGCCATCAGCGCAATCTCAGACTCAGATTCTTCAACAGGATCAGACTTTGCACTCCAGTCATAATCTTCTGAATCTTCACTTACATCTTCAATCATTTTTCCATCCCCTTCTTCAGACCAGTCTTCTTCAATTTCACACACCAGTGCCAAACTTGATGTAAGATCAGAAGTGAATTGTTCTGCATACGCACTCTAATCATAACCATCTTTCACACTTACTACCAGTGCCTTTGTTTGGTCTTCTGGTTTCTTTCCTTCATCTTTCAATTCAGGCATGGGAAGACTTTGGTATGGTTTCTGGAAGTAACGTTGATTTCTGCTTTGGTAGCTTGAAGACTGTTGTAAGCTTTGACCTTGACCTTGATTACTTGAACTAGCTTGGTCATTGAAATTTTGATTCTTGGGAGCTTTGCATTCTCTTGAGAAATGACCATACTGGTTACAATTGAAACATCTGGCCTTTGATTTGTCAAAACCAACAGTTTTGTTTGCATGAGGCTTGTAACTTCGGTTAACATATGCATGTTTCTGCGTTCTATATGCAACCATTACCATTTGCCAATTCAAATCCATTTCTTCTACGTCAACTGGATCCATTTCGAATAAGTCTTGAAGAACCACGTCCATTTGACTTAAGTAACTTCCTTGATATGCTTGAAAACTTGCCATAAATGCTGTGAAGGCAGTTTTTGTCTCGTCATCTTGCAGCAGAATGTTCATTACGTCTTTCACCTTGGTTTGAACATTTGAACTTTGATTTTCTGATTGATTCTTCAGATTCTGGCTTTGAACTTGAGCTCTTGGTGGAGATTGAGGTTGAGAATAAGTCGGTGAACTTGGAAAGTATGCTGAATCAGTATAAAAACTTGCACCAACAAATAAATCACCCTCTTCTTCAAACTTCATTGCATCTTGTGCAAGAAATGCATTCTCCACAGTATTGGTAGGATTTACCACATACTTATACTGAGCTTGTGAGCTTGATCTATCAGTATTTCTTGATCCTTCATCAATCTCAACTTCTTCAATCTTTCCAATAAGCAGATCTAATTCCATTGGAAATTTCTCAGTATGTTTCAAAAGAGTAACAGTTTGCTTCCATGATGATGGCAAAGCACATAACAATCGATCATTCAAGTCTTGAAGTTCAGTCTTAACTCCGAGGTTTGACATCTCAGTAGTTAAATGAACAAATCTGTTCATCATTTGATGCACTGTTTCTCCATGAATATGTTCAAATAACTCCAATTGCCTTTTTAACTTTGATTTCTTCAAACTTCTCAATTGTTCTCCTCCTTCACATATCGACTTTAGTGCCTTGAAACATGTATAACCAGTCTGATATGCATCCAATCTCGACAGAACTTGAAGTGGCAGTCCCTTGCACATTAAAGAATAAGCCTTGCTATCATTCTTTACTTTTCTCAAATCTTCTGCTGACAGATTATCTTCTGGATAAGGTTCAGTAGAGTCTTTGGTGTAGGTACTTGCACTGTCTGGAGCAGTCTGAGTTGGAATATGAGGACCCTTTTCAATTGACTTCCATAAATCATTGTCAATGGAGCATAAGTGATGTCTCAGTCTGATTGTCCAATTCTTGAAATCTGCACGATTAACAAGTCTAGGAACACGGTTATCAGAATCATCAGTAGGTGCCATTTTTAATTTTTTTTTTTAAAGGAAAAATTTTAAAGAAAATATTTTTGGTTTTTGTTAATTTTTGAAAAGAAATGATTAAAATACTAAAATAAAGACAAGCAATTAAAGACAAGATAAGAAACAAGTATTGAAAAACAACTAAAAATGAGTCACACGGCTGAACAGTGAAAATCCTTCTTCACCCGGCTAAACAGTAGCTTTGTTCTTCACCCGGCAGAGAAAAAGTCTTTACACGGCTAAACAGTCACACGGCTCAACAGTTGTAATACTTTTGTTCTTGACACGGCTGAACAGTTACCCGGCAATAAGAAATAACTTCACACGGCAATGAAAACTTGATCCGGCTTGAATCTTGACACGGCAAAAGGCTTTACCCGGCTGAACAGTTGTCGATCACACGGCACAGTTGTTTACCCGGCTACACAGTAGTTGGTCACCCGGCTGAAGTCTCTTAATCACCCGGCGTAACAGTGTATCACCCGGCACAATAGTGTTTGATCCGGCTGAACAGTAACACTTTTCCTCGTCAAATTCTTTACCCGTCTAGAACAAAATCCCTTACACGGCTGCACAGGACCTAATTGTTCACAAATCTAAGTCCAAATGAATTTGTCTAAGTCAATTTTAATCACCCGGCAAGTTAATCTTCAACCAAGTTCATACTGTTCATCATCTTCTCCATGAGAATTTTCTGGGTTTTGTCAAAAACTTGTCCAATTCGTTCAAAATTCACACACAAGCTGTGAAATAGTCCGATTATCAATCCCTAATCTCAATCAATCCAAAACATGATCAAATTTTGATGAATTTGAGCAAAATTCGATCGAACAGTAACTTTTTCAATCTTCTTAATTCTTCAGATCTGATGATAATCTGATAGAATTTGCACAATCGTTGTGAATTAGAAGTGATTATGCTGATGAATCACAACTAAAAACACGAACAATTCATTCAGATCATGATATTTGAGCAATATTGTAGTGTTTTGCTTAAGAACAGCGAAGAACACAATACCGAAAGCTCTAATACCAATTGATAGGTTCAATTGGATCGTTAATATCACTCACAATGATCAGAATAATTCGCACAAACAAACAGTTCAATCACAAACACAATTCATACTAATAATTCTCTTTGTATATTGATGATCAAAGCAAATTTGTAGTACAAGTGCAGGAGAAATAAATCACACATAGTTAACTCTCTCTCTAACGTGTAATAGTGATCTGGCCTCTCTCCTCACACTCTCTCACTACATGCTTAAAGCAACAAAATACAAGTTTAAGGAATATAACAAAATAGACCCTAAACTATATACAAACATATAAACAAAATACAAAGTAAATCTTAACTAGGAAATAACCCTAACAAGAGTCTTTGGTGTAGGTACTTGCACTATCTGGAGCAGTCTGTGTAGGTATGTGAGGACCCTTATCAATTGACTTCCAAAGATCATTGTCTATTGAGCAAAGATGATGCTTCAGTCTAATAGTCCAATTCTTGAAATCTGCACGGTTAACAAGTCTAGGAACACGGTTATCAGAATCATCATTAGGTGCCATTTTAAAAGATTTTAAAGAAAATATTTTTGGTTTTTGTTGATTTTGAAAAGAAATAATTAAAATACTGAAATAAAGACAAGTAATTAATGACAAGATAAGAAAACACGATTAAAACAACTAAAAATGAGTCACACGGCTGAACAGTGAAAAGTTCTTCTTCACCCGGCTGAACAGTAGCTTTTGTTCTTCACCCGGCTGAGAAAAGTCTTCACACGGCTAAACAGTTGACCCGGCTTAACAGTTGTAACGCTTGTATTCTTTACCCGGCAGAACAGTTACCCGGCTGCACAGTATAACTTCACACGGCAATAAAACTTGACCCGGCTTGGAATCTTGACATGGCAAAAAGTCTTTACCCGACTGAACAGTTGATCACACGACAGAAAAATTGTTTACCCGGCTACACAGTTGTCGATCACCCGGCTGAATTTGTTAATCACTCGGCGTAACAGTGTATCACCCGGCACAACAGTTCTTGATCCGACTGAACAGTACAACCCTTTTCTCGTCAAATTCTTTACCTGTCTAGCACAAAATCCTTTACACGGCTGCACAGGACCTAATTTGTTCACAGATCTAAGTCCAAAGGAATTTGTCTAAGTCAATTTTATCGCCCGGCTAGTTAATCTTCAACCAGTTCATACTGTTCATCATCTTCATCATGAGAATTTTTCTGGGTTTATCAAAAACTTGTCCAATTTCTTCAAAAATCACACACAATCAGTGAAATGGTCCGATTATCAATCTCTAATCTCAATCAATCCAAAACATGATCAAATTTTGATGAATTTGAGCAAAATTCGATCGAACAGTAACTTTTTCTATCTTCTTAATTCCTCAGATCTGATGATAATCTGATGGAATTTGCACAATCGTTGTGAATTAGGAGTGATTGCGATGATAAATCACAACTAAAAACAGCAACACATCATTCAGATCATGATTTTTGAGCAATATTGTAGTGTTTTGCTTGATGAATAGCGAAGAACACAATACCAACAGCTCTGATACCAATTGATAAGTTCAATTGGATCGATATCGCTCAAATGATCAGAATGATTCGTACAAACAAACAGTTCAATCAGCAACACAATTTATTACTAAATAATTCTCTTTGTTTTGATGATCAAAGCAAAATCTGTAGTACAAAATGCAGGAGAATGTAATCACACATATTTAGTTCTCTCTCTAACGTGAATATGTGATCTCGACTCCCTCTCTAACATTCTCTTACTACATGCTTTATGCAACAACACATTTTAGGGAAAATACAAAATAAACCCTAAACTATACAAAATGTATAAAACAAGTACAAAGTAAATCTTAAACTGGACATAACCCTAACAACTAAAGATAACTTTTAAGCAACCGCCGCGTAACCGTCTCGATATTTAAGTTATCAATATTTATTTAGCAACTTAGGGACATGGCACAGTAATAGCAACTTATGTCATTGTATAGCAACTTGTAACATCGAATAGCAACTTGTAACATTGTAATTGTATGGCCGGTTTATATCACCTATCGTTGTTGTACATGTAGGTGGGTTTGTCAAACCATTAGCGCTAACATTGTACCGCTGGGATTACAAAGTAACAATACTAATTTAAACTACCACATAAGTTTGCATCTTGCCCGGAACAAGAATAACATATTTTATGATCTCTGTTGGAAAATAGAATAGAAAAATGGAAAACATTGTATTGTAATAGCACATGTTTCAGCCCCAAAATGTAAAAAGTAAAAAGGTGAGTGATTTTACTCACCTTGAAACACGGGCTCGAAACAATTAGCAAATAGTCTAAATAGAACTGAGGATCGTCTTAATATTAGAATCACCTAATTAAATGACAATCCTAACTTAGAAAGTTTTATAGAAAACTTGAATATAAACAATAGGAATTTAAAGAGATTGAAATTCTAGGGTATCGAATTGAGATTTGGGGTTTTTCGGTAAATGATTGAAAATATGTAAAGACTAATTTAATCAGAGCGATAGCAATGGTTACAATAATTACTTTGATAAACAATATAAATTCTAATAATATATTTTTAACCACAATCATATAATGTAACAACAATATGTTATTTTTGTTGGAAATAAATAAAGACACACACCAATTTAAAGTATACAAAAAGTGTATTTAAAAATCTTATTTGTAATAACTATTATTTTATAAAACTTTGTATCCATTTTGTAAGTATTAAAATAAATTTTTAGAGTATTTTTAAAGTATTAAATGTATTAGTAATAATTAAATTTACAAAACTAAATTTATGTACAATAATAGTTTTGATATATGTTCTATAAGATTTACAAGAAAATCATGTAATGTTTATACTTTACAATATATAAAATTTGTTTAAGTATTGGAATAGTTAGTTAATGAATATGGTTTATAATATAATTGAAACAAATCAACAAAAACAAAGAAAATAATAATTATGAAGGTCACCAGGTTCGAACCCAGGATCTTCCCCTTCACAACCACAAGCCTAAACCATTTAAACTATATCATTTTAGTGTACAAACTATGAACCAGAAATATTTTTTACAATTTCTAAAATAATACCCAAATTACACATAAACCCTAGAACACAATTTCGCAAAATAGGACACGAATTCGATCATGAACCAGAAATTAAACATAGGGCTTTTGATCTACACCGAATCACGATCATTTTGGTATATTAAACTTACTTGATTGGTGACAAATAGAATCGATTAAGACGAAGAACAATGACGACGGATTGAAGGATCAACACTGAACTTTCGATGATTTTGGTTGCAATTGAAATTACAGAGAGTGAAAACGAGTTCAGGGGATTGTTTCTGTCGAATGAATTGGATTAATATGACCAGAAACTATACGAATGAGTTGGAGTTAGTGTACGGGTTAGTTGAGATTAATTAGGTGTTTAATTTGTTTTTTTAATCCAATTGAATGCTACCAACGTCCTCTAATTGATGAGATGATCGTTTTGGTTCAAACAATTTACTGAAATAATGCGTTTTGGAACGATTGAGTTATGTGGGTTTTGATTTCGGTTTTGAAACGAGAATTAAAGGGGTAAATTGATGTTTAGAAGTGGATTAATATATATAAATGGCTAAAAGTTAATATATATATATATATATAGAATATATATATATATTTTAATTAACCAATCTAACCAAGCTAAGACGTAACGATTATATAAGTGACGTTTTTACGTTTTTCCTTCGTTCTTGACGTTAAATGTCTATTTTGAGACGTTATTAGTATTTGTATTTATAATCTTTGTAAAATTTCTTTTATAAAATACACCTTGGAAATTAAATATTTGTTTTTAGTAATTAATTTAGTAAACGTTAGATAATAATTCGGTCATTATATGTTAAAGTCCAGAGATGACGTAAGGTTCGACCTATTTATATATATTTTTAATAACGAATCATTACATTTAAAGGAATATAAATACGATTACAATACAAATGGATAATTTCGGGTTCGAGTCGGGCATTCGGGTTCAGGTTTCGGGGCAGATGTCACATATATAGGTAAATGCAGTGTTTTTATGTGAAAAATATTTATTTTTTAAAAAGTTGATTTTTGATCAATTTTTTTTGTGTGATTATATAGGTAAATGTTGTGGTTTTATATGAAAACTGCTGATGTTTTCGAAAGTTGATTTTTTGATCAACTGGTTTTTGAAATGTTGTGGTTTTATATGAACAATTTTTGACATTTCGAAAGTTAATTTTTTGATCAAATTTGTTTTTGGTGTGATTATATAGGTAAATGTTGAGATTTTATATGAAAATTTTTGATGTTTCGAAAGTTGATTTTTTGATCAAATTTGTTTTTGGTGTGATTGTAAATGTTGTGATTTTATATGAAAATTTTTAATTATTCGAAAGTTGATTTTTGATCAAATTTGTTTTTGGTGTGATTATATACGTAAATGTTGTGATTTTATGTGAAAACTTTTTATTTTTTTATATTCAAATTTGAGCAGTGAATATGACGAACATGAGCAATTTCTTCAAAACCTCAGTCAAATCTTCACCAATTGATCTCAAACTTTGCAATTCTTCACACAAACATGAATCAAAGCTAATGGTAACTAAAATTACATCAATAACAACAACAATCAATGATCACCCAACAGCTCCGATACCAATTGATAGTTCGAGATGAACCGAGCTTGGATCTAGATCTGAGATTGTTTGTGGATGTTGTTTGTAATCAGTGATGCGGAAACTCACTAATCACGTATTGATGCTTGAATGTTCATGAAAATCAATGCAAGGTATGATGAAGATGATGATAATATGAATAGGTGAATTTTATTGATCAATGAAGGTTACAAAGGATATGGAAATAACAATGCAGGCAACTCTTTTGCAAATGACCTAGGTGATGGTATTTATAGTCCATACCATTCACCTTACATTTCCCCTAAACACGTGCAACTAAGCACAAACGCGCATTTAAGCACGAAACGATTACACAAGTATTCTAAGACAAATACTATTAATGAACGTCTTCACCCGTGTTTGCTCGTGATGATGCTCGATATCTTCACTCGCTTATATTTGTAAAATGACATCTTGAAATAGACCCAACAGTACTCCCCCTAAGAAGACACTTTACAAATCCGACATATCAGCTTAAATCTTCATGTGGCGAGCATAAAGAGCAACTTAAAGTTTTGGTATGCATTATCTTCAGGAGCATCCTTCTCTCCCTTTTGAGTAACATCAGAGGCTATTGAAAGAACTAAGCAGAGAGTAGATTCCGGTGAATCTATATATCAGCAACGGGATCTTCTTCAACGGTTGAAGTAGAATGCGAAGACTTCTTTGACTTAGAATACTCCCCCTCAACTTTTGCTTTAGAGGTTAATGAGATCTGTGTATGAGATATTAAGAGGAGGATTCTTAACACTCAGCAATCTGACTTGGAGATCTTTGGACTGGAATCAAGCTTGAACAGGAACATCTTCAAGTCGCGTGGAAGCTTGTTCTGCAATGGAAACTTGTTCCTGCAACTCAAGGAAAACATTAGCACTCAGGCAATAAGGTGCATTTATCATCAATGTAAAGATTAAGTTCTCAATCAAATGAGATATTACTCGATGAACAACTCCTACAATGAGATCATACCAACAATTTATCCAACACATGTTTTGCAATTCTTAAGAATAGACATTTGAATTGTGAAGTAATTGAGTGAAGAATTGTTGAACAAATCAATTAGCTCGAAGTGACACACTTACTTTTTCTATTCTTGATGATCAATTAGGTTGATTAGAAATAAGTTTTGAGTGACCCATACCTGGCACATTAGAAAGTTATACACTTCATCTAAACATCTTATGAGCAGCTTAACACTTCAGGTCACTTACATTCATACTCAGTGTGGAATAAGGTTCTTCTCTATTTGGATTTGGTCCACTTTGGGACTTCTTTTGAAATTCCTTTTTGGAATTATCTTTTGCTTGCGTTCCCTTTGGGAATCTTCTGAATTCCTTTTTGGAATTTGATTGGTGATGGTCCAACTTTGGGACTCTTTTATGTTCCACTTTGGGAATCTTTTGCTGCACCTTGAAGCTCTTAAAGAGAATTCATGTAAGACTTCAGGTCTGTGGTTACTATAACAAAGAAGCTCACAGATGCGATTCATCACACTGAATAGATTGCATCATTACCCGATGTATATATCGGTTGCGTCACAAGATATCTATTTGATTTATATAAACGTTTCACATGAACTAAGATGTTTCAACTACAAAAACTCATTAGAATTTAGTTAAATCATCATGAAATGTACTTGTTCAGTATACTTGTCTGAGCTGTCTCGCACATCAATTTTCATGCTTCAGTCTTTATTGTTGAAAATGATGCATTGAATAAACCTAGTGTACTATCATTTCTCATGTACGTGCAAGTAGATTCAACATATTTTTGGATTTTTCTGGTTTTATCATGTTTTTTTTAGTAATGATTTCTCCCCCTAAACTTTTAAATTTCTAGGAAAATTGAAAGTTTAATGAAAAGAAAATGGCAGATATGTTATCAACGTATGAAGAGTGCATGCAATATACTTAGTCTAAACAGACGAAATTAAACATCGGTTGTTTCTTGCACTGCCATCATTGTTTGATTTTTGAATATGTTTTTAAAAATTCCTTCGATGATTCCTTTTTGTTTCCAACTCCATTTGATGTCAGTTGCATCGAAAGCATCATGAACAAGATTCGGTATCTTGTCATGATAAGGGATCAGCCACGGTCTTATTTTCTTTGTTTGACCGGCCTCCACAACTGTCCTTAACACACTAACAAATCAGTTAGAGGTAATGACCCAAACCATTTCGGTTTTGGGTCGTCCAAATTCATCAACATAAGAGATATTCTCATAAGTGCAAAGAATACCTTCAGGTGGTGGTTTTGATCTTCTTTCATGGATTGCTTGTCAGAAGAGTAATTATAGTCATTTTCAAACAAATTATGAATTTCTTTTAAAAACAAGTTTTGTTGACTATATGTCTTATTCAAGATTGATTCACTATTGAAATCATTTTATCATTTAAATCATGATTTCTCTTTTTGTTTCTGACAAACTTTGTTTTCCATGAATCATTCACATGTTGATTTTCATCAAAAGAATGTCTATGATGAGATCTTTTAAAGTTAGAAAAATACCTGGAAGGGTATGCACGTGATGAACTTCTTTGAACTGACCTTCTCGGCTTGTAGAAGCACTCAGATGTGTTGTGATTTACCATGTCACAGAAGGAACAATACTTGTTGAAGTAACATTCTATTATGTCATGGTTGTACATCTAACAGTTGGTGCAGTACTTGTTGTAGCAGCATTCCGTTGTCGTGTAATTGTACATCTCACATATCTTGCAGTACTTCTGATGAGCCTTGAGGGGAGACTTCTTTCTTTGCTCTTGAGAAGCCTTTGCAGTTGAAGCATGTTGATTCTGATGAGCTTTAACCTTTGACGAAGCTGAAGTCTTGAACTTGTTGTTTGAACCATAAGGAAAGACACCTTGATTGTAGATACAATCTCAAATATGATGAGTTTCAGAGTCACATATTAAACAGTAGACATCACTGTTTGAATGACTCGGGGATTTGGAATCTTGAGACTTTTGAGTTGAAGGAGTCTGTGGTGTA
This sequence comes from Tagetes erecta, assembly GCA_030867185.1. Classification (NCBI taxonomy): domain Eukaryota; kingdom Viridiplantae; phylum Streptophyta; class Magnoliopsida; order Asterales; family Asteraceae; genus Tagetes; species Tagetes erecta. The sequence continues at coordinate 16,784,189 of CM061497.1, read as the reverse complement.
GAATCAGATGAAGCGGCCTTTGTCTTGTTCTTCTTGGCTTTGCTCTTCTTTCTTCAAACCTTCTTCTTTTTCTTTGACTGAACCTTTTGTATCTTTTCTTCTTGAGAAGATAGTGATCCAACAATTCCGGTTGGCACTAATCCCTCTTTTTCTTGTTCGGATGACTTTGCTTTTTCAGCTTCTTCTTTGATATTGACAAGATCATATTGTGATCTGGTCAGTTTGTCAGTAAGCTCCATGAGTTGTACATTCAGATTATGCTTTTCAGTAAGCATTGAATTAACATTCTGTGTAAGAGATTTGAGTCTATCTTCACACATTTGGTGATCTTATTGTAGACTTGCGTGTTTCGTTCTTCCTTCTTGAGTTTATCACAAATCTTGAATGAATATATTCTGTAGTGTTCAACTTGTGTAAAACACTCTTTTGTGCACATCTTTTCTTTGACGTGAATTGACATTTCAACATAAGAACTATGAACATCTTTCTCAGTTTCCTTGTCAGACATTAATTTCTCTATTTCTGATTTTAATTGAGCAATTGTCTCATCTTGCTTTGCAATGGTTTCTGACAAATTGCTAATTTCGATGTCTTTCTTTACAAGCTCCTTTTTGGAAACAAAATCATTCTCTTCACTCCAATCATACTCTTTTTTATCTTCATTAACATCAGATTTTGATTGGGTTACGAGAGCATGTTCATGACATACTCGTCTCTTTCATCACAATCTTTGAAAACTTGAAGAAACGTTTCAAAACTGTGATCAAATTCTGTCACACCCTCAATTTTCCACAAACGGGATATCCGTTAGGTGTGTGACATACCAGAATCTCAAGCCATTAATTACAGTAACACTGACCCAATTATTTTAACAAACTTAGACGTTAACCCAAAACTCAGGGTATAAAAATGTAAGTTTTCAACGTTTAGCGGAAGCTTTCAAACAAACCCATTATTTAAATAAACTTGTGCTCAACAGTTTAGCACAAAACCAATAAAGCGTGTGCTCAATAGTCTAGCACGACACCAATATAAAACCTGTGCTCAATAGTCTAGCACAAAACCGGCATTTATTTTCAATAAAACCAACAATGTAAATAACTGTTCAAAATAAAATAAAACGACTCATGCATGAAATGTCCTACGTGCACAGCTCCTAGCCACATGAGAAAACATACTAAAAATGGTCAATACATGGTTGGTGAGCTCAATGAGATATTTAACAAAAGTATTTAAATATAAAAAAAACAGTTTAACTGATAAATTTCATTTGCTATTGCTGGTTAGCTAGACCACCTCGCTTACTACATGAGCACGTTGAGATTAAACTGAACGTTGTGTTGTTTGCCTTACTGCCATCAAACTAGATGACAAAAAGTTCCAAGGATAATCTGCACCACCTGGATCCCTACCAGCGTGATGGGGTCTGCCGAACCCGGTAGTACTACTCAAATTTCCCCGTTATACCCACTGTATATTAATAATCTCAACTAAAGGAAATGACTTTTGTTGGAACGTTTATGCTCAAGTAAAATAAGTCATTAGACAATAGAAATTAGTTTATCAAAACAGTTGCCCGAAGGCCCTGCTCGAAGGCATAAAACGCAGCCCAAGGCCGTATAAAATCTTGCCCAAAGGCCCTACCCGAAGGTATAAAAATGCAGCCCAAGGCCGTATAAAATAGTTTTTTATGTTTTCTCCCCGAAAGAATTTAAAGCGGGCAAAGAGACTCACATTTGAAGCGCACAGCAAATAAAAGCAAAATGCAACAGAGAGCCTAAACCGTCCTACGTCATGCTTAATAATTATTCTAGTTATTAACTTAGAACTCGCGTATATATACACATATATAATTACGTACACAAAACCACGTATACCTTTACTTAAATCCAACTTACACCCGTGTACGTTTATTTTCATGCATACATTTATACATTTGATACGAACTCATTATTACCCGAATATTAACAGCACGCTTGTCCCATCATTAAATTAAGACAACCAAATGGTTAGACATTATCATTTATGCATTTAATATACATACATACATACACGATAACATGTACACAGCCGATTTCTTTACTCATACACACATACACAAAATGCATATACAATAGATCATACACATTGCACACAATATATATACACATATATAATTACGTACACAAAACCACGTATACCTTTACTTAAATCCAACTTACACCCGTGTACGTTTATTTTCATGCATACATTTATACATTTGATACGAACTCATTATTACCCGAATATTAACAGCACGCTTGTCCCATCATTAAATTAAGACAACCAAATGGTTAGACATTATCATTTATGCATTTAATATACATACATACATACACGATAACATGTACACAGCCGATTTCTTTACTCATACACACATACACAAAATGCATATACAATAGATCATACACATTGCACACAATATATATACACCTGCGGCTACTGCTACTGTTTAATATTTGATATGCATACTTTTCAAATCATAAATCTTGTATTCCTACCTACTAATCATACATACATGCGACATATTACATACATACACATATATATGATTTGTCATACATACACGCGCATATATATATATATATATATATATATATATATATATATATATATATATATAGAGTGAGGTTCACCTACATAGTGTTATAAATCTAAGAAGGCTAAGAAGCAATAAGAGATTGACATGTGGCATCTAGGAAAATTAGGAGATGGGGTATTTTAGTCATGCCCACTTTTTTAAATATTCTCTCTCCACATGCAAGTCACATGTCAATTCCCCCACTTTTTTAAAACGTTTATAACTTTTACATACGACATTATTTTTTTAAACAAATTACACCATAAAAACGAGAGTTTTTTTCTCTTTAAAACGCGTATAATATTGATATATAAAAAACGAACTTTTTTTTCACAATTTTTCAGCTCATTGTGTCTAACGTCAGGTCATTGTGTCTTCCGTCAGGTCATTGTGTCTTTCATCAGGTCATTGTATGATTGTGTCATTCGTAAGGTTGTTGTGTCATTAATCGGTTCATTGTGTAATCTTATTTGACAAGTATTACACAATGATATAATAATAATTACACAATAACACAAAAAGTATTTCAAAGATCTTGCTCTCACATCATCCTCCTTAAAAAATAAATAAACAAAACTTAAAAAAACTACTATTTTCTCATTGTGTCTTTTTTCATTGTGTCTAATTTAAAAATAAAAAAAAAGGTAATTTTTTTAATTTTTTTTAATTTTTCGTTTATTTATTTTCTGAAAGAGGAATACATGGGGAACAAGGTCTCCGAACCACTTTTTTCAAATTTGATTTATATTGTGAGTTATAATTTTTTTAAAAGTGTCATTGTGTCTTTGTTTACTATTGTGTCATTCTCACACTTTGTAACAAAAAATGACGTTGTTTTTGAACATTTCTCAAACACATATTAACAATTTGTGACACGGTGATAATTTCTAAACACATAATATGACACAACAAATATTTATTATAAGATGATATTATATAATGACTTAAGAATGAACCGATAAAAGTGATATTTCACTAGTTATAATAAAACACAATCACATGATATTACACAACTACTAGACAAGTGCTGAAATTTTTTTTATTTTTTATATATCAATATTATACGCGTTTTAAAGATAACAAAACGCTTGTTTTTTTGGTGTAATTTTTTTAAAAAAATAATATCGTATCCAAAAGTTATGAAAGTTTTAAAAAAAGTGGGGGAATTGACATGTGCCTTGCATGTGGAGAGAGAAAGTCAACAAAAGTGGCTATGACTAATGTACCCTTCCACCAATTTCTTTTCCTACAAATTGATCTCAACCATTAAAAAAGAGATCTAAAGGTCATAAATCCTTCTTAGCCTTCTTAGATTTCCAACACTATGTAGGATAACTCTCCTCTATATATATATATATATATATATATATATATATCACTTTACACATACAATATGTCTTATGCCATAACATACATAAAATAAAATCACACTACATACATACATACAAACACACGCACACAACACACATACATAAAAAAAATTACAATACATACCTACATACAACTACACACACAACATACATATATAACATACATACATTCATCCCAATGCATGTTGTTGCTCCACATATATACAATCGTACACACACATATGTATATATTATGCATGCTACTGTTCTACATATACATACACTACATATGCACACACAACATACTTGCTGCACAAATGTTTATCACACATATACATACATGGCAGATCACATACTTATATATAGCTATTTAGATAAACCAATCAAGGATCGAGCCGTAAAAGAAAACCGAAATCCAAAGCGTAACGCGATAAATAACGAGAGTGCACGATAAATACGTACCGATGATTAAGCGGTTAAGCGGAGGGTGATCGGAGGTGGTAGTTCGCCGGAGTTGCGGATTTTTCCGGTTCCGTTTGATGTTCCGAACAACAGCGATGGCGCGTACGGTGAGGCGAAACGGGTCTGCTGTGATGTGGGGATGAAACCGACTTGGTATGGCGATGAAGATGAAGGTGCGGCTGATGTGGTGATACGGCCGATTAGGGTTTGGCGTGAATGTGTATGACGATTGAAGAAGACGGGTGAAGGGGGTGGTTCGGGTTATATAATATTTAATTTACACTTTTGTCCTCAAACTTTAGCATTTTATTTAGACCAGTTTTTAAAGTTTATAATTTAGTTTAGTTAATTACAAAATGAACCCTAAGCTTGTATAAAAGTTAACGGAATAGTTAAGGGATAATTGACGGTGTTAACCTGAATTTGTGGGTTGTCACATCATCCCCTTGTTAAAAAATTTTCGTCCCGAAAATTACGCCGTACGATTGGTTGTCTGCAACAAAATGGGACAAAAGAATAAAAATTTTCTGGTTGTCACAAATTCGATGATGAATTCGGTGATATTCTTACTTTGATTTCCTTCTTGAAGTATTGATTTCATTTTTGATGAAATTTTCTTGCTTCGATTATTTCTTTGAATGAAAATTAGCTTTGGATTGTCCCAATACTGATTTTTTTTACAACCTTTTTTTAAATTTTGGATCGGCCCAAAAATTTAAATTTTCAAAACACGATTTGTTGAACTTGATTCTTTGACGTTTCAAAGAATTCAAACGAATTTGTTAACTTCTCAAAAAATCTTCAATTACAAACTCAATTTGCTTTGTTTGATCATCGATGAGAATTCACAAATTTAACACCAATTCTTCTTGATCGTTTTGTTTCTTTTCTTGATCAATCACACTTTCCTCTTTTTTTTACTTGTTTTAAAATGTGATTTGATCCATTAACACCAATGTTGAAGTGCTGTTTAAAATGCTTCTGATTGTGCTGTTTAAAATGCTTTTGATTGTGCTGTTTATGCTTCTGATGTGCTGTTTAAAATGCTTCTGATTGTGTTGTTTAAGATGCTGAAGTGTTGTTTAAAAATGCTGAAGTGCTGTTTAAAATGTCCGTTTTGAATACAATTTTCAACACTTTGGCGTTTTTTGAAACCACTTAGACGTTTTGGACAGTACTTTGATGTCTTGGACAGCCCTTGGATCAATAAGCAGCAGCAACGATTATCAACAGCAATCAATAAGTCAGCCCAATGATCTTGTGTAACAGCAACAACAAACATGTATCAAATATATAAACACATCATTTTACACAAGATAATATGTAAAGTAGACTGAAAAGTATGCAAAGATGTTAATGTTATTGAAAACTAATGCAATAAGATCAATTTTCATCAACAATTATCAAAGACAACACATCAGCCCAATGCTTATGTGTGATCAGCAGCAAAGTCTTGACAATTGTATTGTAATCACACAATTAAACACTCATCAACGGCAAAATACTGTAGCAACAGTAACATCCTTGCTTTTCAGTCCATTTTGATCATGTAACAGCAGCTTTAAACAGTAGAGTACTATGTTGCAGAAGTCCAACAGTTAACAGCAGTGTGAATAGTTTGGAACTTTTGAAAAAAGGCTGTGTAACTTGTTTCAGTGGATGTACAGTAGCAGCAGCAAGATAATATGAACACTCAACCTTTAACTCATTCGTACATCAACACTGTTATCAATATAAAAGTGATTCAGCAGCAGCAAAGGCAGCTTAATAAATGCAGCAGCACAATATTTAATACTTTCTGCAGCAACTTTCGATCTGCTTTAAAACCAGTACAGCAAAAACTTCGATCAGCAGCAGCAAGTTTAATATTCTCGAGCAGCAGTAGAAATATTTCAGATCAACAACACTCGAATGCAACAACAGCAACTTTACAATGATCGAACAGCAGCAGCAGCAGATTGATTCACGAATTAGCAGCACAAGTAGAACTTTCTGCAAGATGAATTCAGCAGCACAGCAGCAAAAGTTTAACGGTTTTCGAACAGCAACAGTAGGTTTTAAGTATCAAGAACAGCGACAATAATAACCAGCAACAATTTGAAATTTGTGAACAGCATCCGTTTGGAAATACTTTCAACAGTATTTTTGTTTTGAAACGGCTAAGAATTATTATGTGTTGTTGAAACAGCCAAGTGTGCAGACGTTTGGAAGATCTTTGCTGCAGTTTTTGGTTGTAAAACGTCTAAGAAGACAGCCGTATGAGAACACTTAGCTTCAAGACTTGTTACTTTGATGAAACAACTACAAAATGAAGAAGTAACTCAGCCATATGAACCACTTTGATCACTTTTGTTGTTGAAACGGCTGGAGTAAACTCAGTTGTATGAACTTTTCTTCATAATACTTAGCTAATGCACGTGGAAGAGAATTTGAAAGAGAAAGAAGAGGGAAATTCAGTTATTCAATTGCATAACCAACTTCTATTACAGCCATCCCTATATAACAACTCTTCAACAGTTAACTACCAACTAACAATTGAATCCTCATACTATTACAATATTGCTAACTAGTCCCTGACTCACTAGACATTTACAATATTACCCTTACATTCTTTATTCGTATCAATACCCCCTCGTTAAGCATCTTCTTGACCCCAAGAAGTAAAATCAGGAAAAAGAAGCTTCATGTCATCTAAGAACTCCCAAGTGGCATCAGCAGCATCATTATTCATCCAGTGCACCAGTATCTGCACAACAGCCTTGTGATGACACTTTACTACACGAGAGTTCAGTACAGCCATTGGTTGCAAATAAAACCTTGAATCCAATGGAATAGGCACAATATGGGTAGGAGGTCCCCGAGCTGGTTTAAGCAAAGACACATGAAATGTAGGATGAATGGCGACATCATTAGGCAAATCCAAACGATAAGCTACTTGGCCTACCTTCTCCAGAATAAAAAATGGACCAAAGTATTTAGGTGTTAACTTGGAGTGTTTATGCATCCGAACAGAATTTTGCATATAAGGTTGTAGCTTAAGATAAACCCAAGTACCTACTTCAAATACTCGCTCAGTTCGATGCTTGTCAGCTTGTTGCTTCATCCTGTTTTGAGCCAATAACAAGGACTGCCTCAAGACCTGAATTGTAGATTCCCTATCCTGCAAGTGAGTGTCAACAAGCAGGATCAGATGCATCCTTAGGGACATATGGAAAGTGAATGGGTGGATCATATAGCTATAAAGAGCCTTGAAAGGGGTAATGTGTATGGCAGTGTGGAAAGAGGTGTTATACCACCATTCAGCAAGTGGTAACCATTTAACCCAAGATGTAGGTCTGTCCATTACCATACATCTCAAATAGTTTTCAATACACTGATTCACCACTTCGGTCTGCCCATCAGTTTGTGGGTGAAAAGCTGCTGACAACTGCAGTTGTACCCCGAAAAAGCCATGAATTCTTGCCAAAACTTGCTCAAAAATATTGGATCTCTATCAGAAACTATAGTGGTAGGACAACCATGCAATTTATAGATGGAGTCTAAGAACACTTGAGCCACAGTTGAAGCAGAATAAGGATGGTGTAGGGCTATTAAGTGACAGTATTTGGTGAGTCTATCAACCACAACAAAAATAGTGTCTTTACCTACACTCCTAGGTAAGCCCCCAATAAAATCCATTGAAAGTTCAGAAAATACTGCATTAGGAATGGGTAGGGGCTGTAACAGGCCAGGAGTAAGGACATTCTCTCCTTTTGCTCTTAAGCAAGTGTCACAATTCCTAATGAAGTTTCTGACCACTTTAGTAATACCTTTCCAATAGAAGACCGATTTAACCCGTTGAGTTGTAAAATGTATGCCAGAGTGGCCACCAAAAGAAGAAGTATGAAATAAGGAGACAATTTGAGTCCTTAAGTCCATATTTAAACCCACCACAATTTTTGAATTTTTTCTTAATAAAGACCCATCCCATGAAAAATGTGGAACTAGTTGACCCTGAGATAACCGTTGAATAATAACAGTGAGTGCTTGATCAAGCAGGTAACTTTCTTGTATTTGTTGAAGTAAAAGTGGTTGAAGAGTAGACAAATGCATAGCCAAGACAGTTGGACCAGTCATTCTGGATAAAGCATCAGCAACTAAGTTCTCTTTGCCTTGCTTATAGACTATTACATAGTCATAGTTCATCAGCTTTGCCAACCAAGTATGTTGTAAAGGAGTTGTAACTTTCTGTCCCAACAAATATTTCAAGCTTTGATGATCAGTCTTGATGATGAAGTGATTACCAATTAGGTAATAGTGCCAATGCTTGACAGTCATATGAATGGCCAACAACTCTTTTTCATACACAGAGAAAGTTTGTTGTTTTGGTGATAAAGCCTTGCTAATAAATGATAGTGGGTGCTGGTCTTGCATCAGAACTGCACCAAGACCTTCACCCGAAGCATCAGTTTCCAATACAAAGGTTTTAGAAAAATTAGGCAATGCTAGAACTGGAGCAGATGTAAGGGCTGCTTTTAAGGCCAAAAAAGCTGCCTGAGCTTTTGGGGTCCACTTAAAATTTTCAACTTTTAGCAAATCATGTAAAGGTCTTGCCAACATCCCAAAAGACTTGGTGAATCTCCTGTAGTATGCTGCTAAGCCTAAAAATCCTCTCAGCTGTTTGAGATTGATAGGAACAGGCCAATTATTCACAGCTTCCACTTTCTTAGGGTCAGTTTGAACACCATCTCCAGAAATTATATGGCCTAAATACTCAACAGCTGCACCCCCAAAAGAACATTTAGACTTTTTTGCATAAAGATTGTGGAATCTGAGTAATTCTAACACCCTTTTCAAGTCCTGAATATGTTGTTGATCATTAGGACTGTACACCAAGATATCATCAAAAAAACTAATACACTCTTCCTTAATAATGGTTTGAAGACATGGTTCATGAGAGACTGAAAAGTAGCTGGAGCATTTATCAAACCAAGAGGCATTACCAAAAATTCGTAATGACCTTCATGAGTTCTAAAAGCAGTTTTATGTATGTCCTCAGTCTTCATTCGAACTTGGTGATACCCTGATCTCAAATCAAGCTTGAAAACATAGAAGCATGACCCAACTCATCCAATAATTCTTCAATCAAGGGAATAGGGAATTTATTCTTGATGGTGGCATCATTTTATCTCCTATAATCCAAACACATTCTCCACTGGCCATCTTTCTTCTTTACTAAAACCACTGGGGCAGCAAAATCACTGTGGCTTTCTTGAATGACCCCTGAATCTAATAATTCACTAGTCATTTTTTCAATAACATCCTTTTGACCTGCTGGGTATCTATATGGCTTTTGGTTGATAGGACCACACCCAGGCTTCAACATAATACCATGATCAAAAGGTCTAGATGGGGGTAAGCCAGTGGGTACTGCAAAAACATCCTCAAACTGATCCAATAAGGTTTGCATCTGGTCTGTAACTTGGGTCTGCAATATGTGAGATCCTAAAGAAGACCCATTAGAAGTGGCCACACTGAGACTACACAATTGGATACATCATTGTGCTTTTGAAATATTTTGGTCATTGTTTCAATGGAACATATAGAAACCTTGTTATCAACAATTCCATGTAACTCATACGGAACTCCCTCTAATACAAACTTCATTGTCATACTCTTAAAATTCCACAAAATATCATTCAAAGTTAGTAACCACTAAACCCCCAAAATCATATCATAAGTATCTAAGGGAATTAGTAATACCTCTACAGTGAACTTTTGACCTTGCATGGTCCACTGAAAATCGGAACAAGTCTGATTGCATGCCAAATGTTTTCCATCAACCACACTGACATTAAGAGGCTTGATTTCATGTAGAGAACAATGTAGTTTCTTAGCCACTTCCGAATTGATAAAATTGTGAGTAGAACCAGAGTCAATGAGAATATGCAGTTGTTTGTTACCCACTGAACCTTGTACTCTCATGGTTGCCAGCGAATGACACCCCATCAATGCATTAACAGACAATAAGGGGTCAACATCAATCTGTTGAGGGTGACAATCGTCCACCTCATCATCCTCATCCACTTCAATCACAAATAATTGTTTCTTAGGACATTTGTGAGTAGCAGAAAATTTCTTTGGACACTAATAGCATTCACCTTTAGATCTTTTTGCCCCCATTTCTTGTTTGGTTAAAGTCAAGAATTCTGAGGTATGAGGCTTATTGGTAGGGGTAGGAAGTAATGGTGGTTTAGAAAAATTGATAGGTGTGTAAGGCTTAGATTGACTGGTAACATATGGTTTATAAGATTTCTTAGATTTCAGAGTGAACTTTGCACACAATTTGAGATGATTCAAATGTTATACTCTTGCCAAACCCACAGTTTCATGTAACGTTTTTGGTTGAAACATTTGAACTGGACCCTTGACTTCATCTGTTAACCCTTTTAAAAACAAGCTAATTGCTTGTGAATCCGTAACATTCACCTTGTTGAGCAGAGAATCAAATTGCTTGCAATAATCGTCAAATTCCTCCCCATTTTGCTTCAATAAAGCTATTTCCTGCATAGGATCTTCAAACAATTGCTTCGCAAATCTGTTAGAAATTCTGCAACCGTAGCCCCTCGCGATTTCATGAAAGCTTGATGCCACTCCAAAGCATCATCCTGCAGATGAATCACTGCATATCTCAGTTTCATGTTCTCAGGTGTTTCATCCATGGTGAAAAAAATGCTCACAACGATACAACCATCCATTCAAATCGTTGCCATTGAATTTAAGGAAATCGATCTTGCCAACTCGTGTGGTGCGATCAGATCTATCATCTTTTGGATCAACTTTGCTCTTTCCATTGTTAACAGGCGCTCGTTGATTGTTTGGTGCTTCGACACGCTCATTCACCAATTTTTCCACTAGAGATCTTAAATCAGCGATGTTTTTGCTGGATTCAAGAGCTGCAGATTTCAATTCAGTGAACCATTTGTCATGATCCTTCAAAACCTTCTCCACGTCTGAACTTGAACTTCGAGTGTTAACCGCCATTGTTGAATTGTGATTGAGCTTTTCCGAGAATCGGATTCGCTCTGATACCACTGATGCACGTGAAAGAGAATTTGAAAGAGAAAGAAGAGGGAAATTCAGTTATTCAATTGCATAACCAACTTCTATTACAGCCATCCCTATATAACAACTCTTCAACAGTTAACTACCAACTAACAATTGAATCCTCATACTATTACAATATTGCTAACTAGTCCCTGACTCACTAGACATTTACAATATTACCCTTACATTCTTTATTCGTATCAATTAGCCGCATGAATGAATGAGCAAATTTTGAATGTTGAACCACTCAAAGTAATCAGTCGCATGAAGTTTGTTTGTTCTCAACAACAGTTTTTTAAGTTGGTTTTTCACAACTCTTGGCAAATTGTAGCAACTGAATGAGAGAAGTTTAATGATTCTGTGTTGTTCGGAATAAAAGCTGATCAATGAACAAAACAACAGTAGCAATAGTCTCAGCCGTATCAAGTTTTCAGCTGCAGCACTTGGTCACCTAAACCATGTTCAGCCGTTTGAAAGATATCTCTTTACACCACTTGATTACTTTGAAGATATTTCAGCCATGTGAAGAGATTGTTTACAACAGTAGACGTATGAAGCAGCAGCAGGTTACACAGTCGTATGACAATGTTGAAACGGTTGGGCTTGATTGAATCAATAGAACAGTAGCCACATGATGTTTTGTTTGATCACAAAGGAATCTGCAGCCGTATGAGCTTTTATACAGAATCAAGTTGTAGCCACATGATGTTTGTTTGATCACAAAATCAGTTGTATGAAGTCAGATTATATACAACAACCTTTAGAAACCAGCCGTATGAAGTGTTGTGAAAAGGCTTAGTCGCATGAGGTTGAAGTTATAGTGAAACAACAGGTCGTTTGAAGTTGAAATTATGATGAAACTGTTGGTCGCATGAGATTTAGAACAAGTTGGTCGTATGAATCAAATCTTGATGTGGTTGAAACAAAGTAATCAACACAACATCAGTTTCAAGTGTAGTAGGAAGAATTGTTTGAATAGAATGAGCACTATAGCAGTTAGAATTGTTAGACGTATGAGCTTTTTCAATGCTTCATAAACTCACCAACTTTTACTTCAATTGAATAACAATCAATTTTTCTTTTTATTTATGAATCATTTCATGATGAAATTCTGATCATATCTGTTATTAATTCTTCAATTCTTCAAACCAATTTGACTTTTGAAAGGTCAAAATTGTGATGAACATAAAATTGAAACTTCAATTTTTGTTGCTTTTGATCAATTCAACACTTAAATTAGCTTAGAAATGATGTTTCTAACAATCCTTCAAAGTATTACACCTTGAAACAAACTAAATCTCATTCAGATCCGGATCTTTGATGAAGAACACAACAACAAGTGGGTTTTGAGACAATTTGACAAAATATGGATCGAAATCAACAAATCAGTGATATTTGATCATGAACGAAGCTTAGGATAGTGATTTCTAACATATCTCAATCATCAATTTCTCCATATGATCAACAAATTTGAGCAGTGAATATGACGAACATGAGCAATTTCATCAAAAACTCAGTCAAATCTTCACCAATTGATCTCAAACTTTTCAATTCTTCACACAAACATGAATCAAAGCTAATGGTAGCTAAAATTCCATCAATAACAACAACAATCAATGATCACCCAACAGATCTTGTACCAATTGATAGTTCGAGATGAACCGAGCTTGGATCTAGATTTGAGATTGTTTATGGATGTTGTTTGTAATCAGTGATGCGGAAACTCACTAATCACGTATTGATGCTTGAATGTTCATGAAGATCAATGCAAGGTATGATGAAGATGATGATAATATGAATAGGTGAATTGTATTGATCAATGAAGATTACAAAGGATATGGAAATAACAATGCAGGCAACTCTTTTGCAAATGACCTAGGTGATGGTATTTATAGTCCATACCATTCACCTTACATTTCCCCTAAACACGTGCAATTAAGCACAAACGCGCATTTAAGCACGAAACGATTACACAAATATTCTAACACAAATACTATTAATGAACGTCTTCACCCGTTCTTGCTCGTGATGATGCTCGATATCTTCACTCGCTTATATTTGTAAAATGACATCTTCAAATAGACCCAACATTTATTATATAAAAAGTTGATTTTTTCACCAATTTTTTTTGTGCGATTATATAGGTAAATGTTGTGGTTTATATGAAAACTGCTAATGTTTTTGAAAGTTGATTTTTTGATCAAATTGGTTTTTGGTGTGATTATACAGGTAAATGTTATGGTTTTATACGAAAATTTTTGATGTTTCGAAAGTTGATTTTTTGATCAAATTTGTTTGTGGTGTAATTATATAGGTAAATGTTGTGATTTTATATGAAAATTTTTTATGTTTCGAAAGTTGATTTTTTGATCAAATATGTTTTTGGTGTGATTATATAAGTAAATGTTGTGATTTTATGTTAAAATTTGTGATTTTTTTAAATGTTGATTTTTTGATTAAATCTGTTTTTTTGTGATTATATAGATATTGTGGTAGTTTTATGTAAAAAAAATTTATTTTTTATAAAGTAGATTTTTTGATCAAATTTATTTTTGGTGTGATCACTACAAAGAAAGTCATTTAGTGACACACACTTTTTATGACACATAGTTTTTGTTTTACTAATTTAGGTCTTTAATGGCACTTGTTGTATGCCATATTTGTTTGACACATGTTTATAGTGACATTTAGCATTTGTGTCACTAATTTATGTTATTAGTGGCACTTTACATATGCCATATTTTCTTTACATATGTTTTTAATGTCATTTAACTTTTGTGCCATTAATGTAGGTTATTAGTGACACTTTATGTATGTCATGTTGGTTTGATATACACTTTTAGTAACATTTATCTTTTATGTTACCAATACTATAAATACGACTAATGAAACCTTTTACAATCATATTTAGTTTTATAAGATTGCATATCTTAAATAATCAATCAAGCTAGCATTATTCATGATTGACGCTATGTATTTTGAAGAAAAATGACCAAATAGGTAAGCAAATATAGTTTGTTGTTTAGATGATGATTATCAGTTAAGAAAATAAAGAAGTAGTGATATAGACATTTGTATTTAAAAAAAGGTCATGCCATGAAGTTTACAAAAACTTCATGGCATTTACAAGGTGTAAAAATAATTAAGAAATGTTAGCAGCATGAATCGAACACAAGACCACCAGATAATTTAATGTTCTACCACCAAACCAACACAACAGATTTGTTGTTAATTCACTATTGAATATATATAACAACAAAGTAAAACAAATAGGTTACACAAACCCAATTGCACAATTACACAGCAGCAGCCAGTGCTTAGAATTGAATCGAATCATCAATTTTACTAATTTGTAACTGCTTGGCTCGAATTGAATCGAATTAGACTGATGTTTGCGAAATCTTCATGTTAACAATCACATTATCAGTATACAAATTGAATCTTTTATGTCCTATCGTGTGAGTCATTGATTACAAGAGTATTGCCCTTCAGTGCTTGGTTATCCGATTCATCCAGGTTTGTAAGTTGTTACTGTTTGCAAAGAAATCATGTTGCTATCTATTTGAATTCATTATTCATGTGGAGAAAGATTATTGCTAAAGAAAGAATTGTTATGGTCATGAATGATTATGTTCATACAATGTTTAATTGAACTCTTTTAATTCATAGTTGCTGATTATAGTTGCATTATAGGTGAGTTTTTGACATTTTTTTGTCATGAATTGTATACATTTGTTGCTTTTAGTTAATAGCATCATAGCTGCTGATTATAGTTGCATTATAGTCATATCAATTGAATTGTTTTCAGTGAGTTATGTATACTTGCATCATAGCTGTTGAGTTTAGTCGTATCAGGTTGTTAAAAGGTTTTTATCAGGGCTAAACCTTTAGTTATATAGCTGAGTTTTGGTCATTTTTTGCTTTTAGTTAAATGCATCTTTATGTGTAATGTAAGGCTCTTTACTCGATCTTTAGATATGGGTCAAATGGGTAAAAATGCACAAATGATGCAAATAGTTGTTATCTGTCGTATGTATCTTTATGTGTAATGTTAGGCTCTTTTCTCGATCTTTAGATATGGGTCAAATGGGTAACCAAAAGTAATCATGTTTTATAGATTACGAAACCTAATCCACCAAAACAATGCATTACAATTACAACAAAGATAACATACTCAACGTGGTACGAGGTTTGCTAAGAAAATAAAATAAATGCAGTTTGGTGACCATTTTAAGTTTATATTTTGCTTATTTGACTTTAAAGTTTGTTGATCATGTATGTTTTTATGTCTTGTATTTTGACCCATTAGCATAACTTGATTATGTTTCTCAGCATCTTTTCCCCTGTTTTATGAGTTAAGCTTGATCTTCTATTGCCATAAGGTTCGCTCTTCTTCATTACCCTTTTAAACCATTTCGATATTGTTATTGTTCTTGGAGTGTTTGTTATTGTTCTTGGAGTGTTTGTTGTCTAATATGAATGGAAATTGAATTTTTAAAAGTGTATGTTTATTCTAAGTTTTGTACATAGCTGCAGTTTGACTTTTAAAAGTCAAACTGCCATGTTTTTAATACAAATTTAATGTGTAGCTTATGTAGAATATGCATATATGTGTAAGAAATTCATGTAGTGAATTGATAACATCATAAGTGTGTGATTGGGTTGTTTTGACCTTTTTACATTAGTATTGGGTTATTCTAAGCAGTTGGAGTATGTTGGAGACTATTTTGAGTTGAAATACGAATGTAAATTGAGTTTCCAAAAGTGTATGTATATTCTAAGTTTTATACATAGCTGCAGTTTGACTTTTAAAAGTCAAACTGCTATGTTTTTAATACAAATTTAATGTGTAGCTTATGTAGAATGTTGCATATATGTGTAAGAAATTCATGTAGTGAATTGATAACATCATAAGTGTGTGTTTGGGTTGTTTTGACCCGTTTACATTAGTATTGGGTTATTCTAAATAGTTGGAGTATGTTGGAGACTATTTTGAGTTGAAATATGAATGTAAATTGAGTTTTCAAAAGTGTATGTTTATTCTAAGTTTTATACATAGCTCCAGTTTGACTTTTAAAAGTCAAACTGCCATGATTTTAATACAAATTTAATGTGTGCTTATGTAGAATGTTGCATATATGTGTAAGAAATTCATGTAGTGAATTGATAACATCATAAGTGTGTGTTTGGGTTGTTTTGACCCGTTTACATTAGTATTGGATTATTCTAAATAGTTGGAGTATGTTGGAGACTATTTTGAGTTGAAATATGAATGTAAATTGAGTTTTCAAAAGTGTATGTTTATTCTAAGTTTTATACATAGCTGCAGTTTGACTTTTAAAAGTCAAACTGCGATGTTTTTAATACAAATATAATGTGTAGCTTATGTAGAATGTTGCATATATGTGTAAGAAATTCATGTAGTGAATTGATAACATCATAAGTGTGTGTTTAGGTTGTTTTGACCCGTTTACATTAGTATTGGGTTATTCTAAACAGTTGGAGTATGTTGGAGACTATTTTGAGTTGAAATATGAATGTAAATTGAGTTTTCAAAAGTGTATGTTTATTCCAAGTTTTGTACATAGCTACAGTTTGACTTTTAAAAGTCAAACTGCCATTTTTTAATATAAATTTAAGGTTTCAGCTTATGTAGAATTTGCATATATATATGTGCAGCAGCATATGTCATTGATAATGTTGTAGAACCAGCACCGGCCTTCGCCTCAATCACTTCACTTCCAGCATTTTGGATTCTAATCGTGAGATCCTGCACTTCTTCATCAGTAAAGGTGACTGAATGTTTAGTTTCGGGTTCTTTTTTGAGGAACAAACGTGTTTTCTCGGACAACATCAAGAGTGGTAACACTGAAAAGCTTCTTGGGATCGTATACACCTTTCTGTTTTACACCTCAGCAGCAATAGGAACTGTTGACTTTACTTGGTTGCTGATAATATGGATGAAAGCATCAAGACATTTATCAGCTACAACTTAGACTAATGTTTTTACTATGCTGGCCATAATGTTGAAGATGTCATCACAAGTCATACCAGGCTTCCTTGGAACACTGGCAGGAATGACAACAACAGCTACATCTTTTAAAGTGTGTTTGGTTTGTTTTGACCCGTTTACTTAGAAAATGAATTGTTATAACATCTTAAGGTGTGTTTGCTTTGTTTTGACCTGTTTACATAGAAAATGGATTATTTTAACATCTTAAAGTGTGTTTGGTTTGTTTTGACCCGTCTACATAGAAAATGGATTATTTTAACATCTTAAAGTGTGTTTGTTTTGTTTTGACACGTTTACTAAGAAAATAGTTGATTACCTTTTAGGCATATTTTCAAGCAGTTGTATTTATCTAATCTGTTCTACTTTAGTTATTCTTTTAGCTATATTAAGTAGTTTATTAATCTTTTATCTTAATTATTTATTTTTCTTTTGATCTTAATTATTCTGTTAATCAGTATTTAGACGTTTTGACACGTTTACATTAAGAAAATGATTTAGTATAACATTTTAAAGTGTGTTTGGTACGTCTTGACCTGTTTACTTTGAAAATGGATTATTATAACATCTTAAAGTGTGTTTGGTACGTTTTGACCCGTTGACTTTAAAAATGGATTATTATAACATCAAAAGATATATTTGCATCGTTTTGACCCGTTGACTTTAAAAATGGATTATTATAACTTCTTAAAGTGTTTTTGGTACGTTTTGACCCGTTGACTTTAAAAATGGATTATTATAACTTCTTAAAGTGTTTTTGGTACGTTTTAACCTGTTTACTTTAAAATTTGATTATTATAACTTCTTAAAGTGTTTTTGTTGGACCTGAATTGTAGTCTAATATTATCAACACAGTCAAAGTCAACAAAAGTCAACGTCAACGGTCTAAGTCAACGCAAAAGTCAAGACGACGCGTTCGGGACAAAGATTAGAGACAAGACGTTGAAGGCGACGGAGTTTTATTGTTAATAAATATATTTTGTGTCAACAAAATATATTTAATCGTTTTCGTCATTTTAGTATTTTATGTAATATATATATTTTGTCTTAATGACAAAATATATATTAGACTAAACATTAGGGTTTTATTGGTATTATTTACATTTGTCATGTTTTAGTCTAAGTTTAGGGTCCTAATTGTCATTAGTCCAAAATGTCATTAGGCTATAAATAGTAAATGGCAATTAGGGTTTTGAGGGCTTGAATGAGCATTTGATTAGGGTTTCCAACTTTGTAAATCTGATGCAATCAATACAAGATCAAATCTGAGTTTTTCATTGTGTTCTTCATCTTGTTCATCAATATTTTACCATTTGATCCAAAATCTTCACTAATTACTGATTCAAAAGTGTTAATGGGACCAAAAGTTTTTGGTACGTTTTGACCCGTTGACTTTAAAATTGGATTATTATAACATCAAAAGATATATTTACATCATTTTGACCTGTTGACTTTAAAAATGGATTATTTTAACATTCTAACGT
Organism: Tagetes erecta; assembly: GCA_030867185.1. NCBI lineage: Eukaryota > Viridiplantae > Streptophyta > Magnoliopsida > Asterales > Asteraceae > Tagetes > Tagetes erecta. Next base: position 16,765,199 of record CM061497.1, on the reverse strand, counting down.
GTGTTTGTTTTGTTTTGACCTGTTTACTTAGAAGATGGATTGTTATAACATCTTAAAGGGTGTTTGGTTTGTTTCGACCCGTTTACATTAAAAAATGGATTATTTTAACTTCTTAAAGAGTGTTAGTTTTGTTTTGATCCGTTTACTTAGAAAATGGATTGTTATAACATCTTAAAGGGTGTTTGGCTTGTTTCGACCCGTTTACATTAAAAATGAATTATTTTAACATTTTAAAGTGTGTTTGTTTTGTTTCGACCCGTTTACTTAGAAAATGGATTGCTATAACTTCTTAAAGTGTGTTTGGTGCATTTTGACCCGTTGACTTAAGAAAATGTTTTACTATAACATTTTAAAGTGTGTTTGGTACGTTTTGACCCGTTTACTTTAAAAATGGATTATTATAACATCAAAAGATATATTTGCATCATTTTGACCCGTTGACTTAGAAAATGGATTATTATAACCTCTTAAAGTGTGTTTGGTACATTTTGACCCGTTGACTTTAAAAATGGATTATTATAACATCGAAAGATATATTTGCATCGTTTTGACCTGTTGACTTTAAATATGGATTATTATAACTTCTTAAAGTGTTTTTGGTAGGTTTTGACCCGTTGACTTTAAAAATGGATTATTAATTTATTATAACAACAAAAGATATATTTGCATCATTTTGACCCGTAGAATTTAAAAATGGATTATTTTAACATTCTAACGTGTGTTTGTTTTGTTTTGACCCGTTTACTTAGAAGATGGATTGTTATAACATCTTAAAGGGTGTTTGGTTTGTTTCGACCCATTTACATTAAAAAATGGATTATTTTAACTTCTTAAAGAGTGTTAGTTTTGTTTTTACCCGTTTGTTGGTCCATCTTGATCGAGATTTCAGTGCTATAATGATTTGTAACAACAAAACACACTTTGATTAAGAGAAACAAAAGTCCAATATAACCCAATACACAATAACAAGATCAAAACCACACAACGAGAGGTAAATACGCTACAAAGATAGATAATATAAGCTCCTAGCACCTCCAGATTACACACACACGATTCTAGAGTTTGGATTAGATTTTGCCAAAAGTTCCATTGCCATGAGATAAGATTACAATATATATCAGCTGTAGGTTCGCTGATAGATTCGCTGACAGCAAATCTATCAAGCGAACCATATAGCTTCGCCGGGCACAAACAGGTTCGCCCAGTCGACAAAAACAGAAAAACTATAATGTGCTACGGGCAAATCTATAGATTCGCCCGTAGGTTCGCTAATACCAAAAACTATATAAAATACATACAAAAGATATAACACCGACATGCCGGTGAGTCCGACCTATACATGACTATCAATACTCCCCCTAGGTTGGACCTCACCCGGGGAAGTCTTCTGATTTAGCTCCGTCTTTTTTTCGGCTTCATAAATTCTCAAGGTACGCTCCTGCCCTCGATTCAATCCCGGCCAACGGATTTGTTACATCTTCAGAACCGGCCTCTTCATCTTCACTAAACACCAACATTGACTCCACAAACTCAGCTTCGGCGACATCGGTATCAGGCATATTAAGAACAATTGTTTCCGCCTGAACTTCTTCAGTACGCTCCTCACCGCCCTCATCCAAATCAACAACCTCTTCCGGTTTCTCAAACCTCTTCTCAATAGTTTTATCAAGCTGTCTGGACAGGTCATCTATATCCATGTTTTGATCATCTGTCATCCTCAACCTTTCATTAACACTCCTCAGCTCAGCACGTATACCTCGGGCTTTGTTTGCGACTTTCACGAACAAGTTCGCTTCAGTCCGCGTATCATCTCCTGCCCCGTGCTTAATTCGGTTCTCACACAGTACCTTTAAATCTTCGTCACAGAAAGAGAAAACCTCCATTGGATCAAACAGACGAATCTCTGGACGATCTTCCCCTTTAAGTCTGATCACCGCTTCACCCGTACCATTATCATAGAACCACTTGTGACAATCCTGTAGTCTGGGTGATTGAGTATCCGGAACCCTAACCCTTGTAATAATCTTTGGGGCTTCAATCTTCAATACAACCTTTCCCTTCCAAGAAACCCAGTGTCTATCCTTCTTCTGTCTCATTCGCTTCGGCTTTTGATATCCAAAGTCAGTAAAGTTGTTCTCCGCAGCCCTCCTGATTGTAACTTCAAATGCACACGCCCTTCCACTATCCTCCTTTCCCAACAGAGGTAGATCAGCCAACCTTCGCAAGTCCCACCTTGGCAAAGTGGCGAAATGCTTCCTATTCTTGATATAACAAATGTCACCGCCCCTTCGCTTAATCATATACGCATCTACAAGACTGTTATACTTCCACGCTATCACTTGCCTATCCAACTGAGAGGTGTTTGGCTCATCGATATTCTGAAAGATAGGTACCTCTGGAACAACCTCTTCATCCCTTTTAAACCATTCAGATTTGTCCAAATCTATGTGATCAAACTGATAACTTACCCCCTTTTCTTCAACTTTATACCTCTCCGGCTCATTGTCCAAATCTTCTTCACTATTAGCATTTTCATCAACTTCTGGTTCGTCTATCAAACTGAAATTCACGCTGGAACCTCCAACAACCTCAGCCCCCTCAAATATATCTAAATCTATACCCATATCTTCATCAAACAACTCCTCAACAGCTTTCCCTTTACCTTTATCCTTATCCCCAAACTCACATTCCATTAACGGATACTTTGCAGCATCCGTTAAGCTTTTCAGTTCTAACTCAGACATAGCCGGATCTGACCCATCCTTTTCCTTCAAAACATTCAGCTCCTTGAAAATTCTAACTATCAAGCACTGTTGATCCCTCATCATCCGACCCATTTCAAAAATAACCGTTGATTTCTCTGCATCCTTCGTTTCCAGATCATCATATCTACTCTTTAGATCCACAATCTCAGCCTTCAGACTCACTATCTCACCCTTTAACTCACTAACAGTCTCAGCAGATTTACCCGATTCATCATGCTTCGCTTTCTTTGCAGCTTCAGTGGGAGCATCCGATTTCCTCTTGGTCCTTTTCTCTCTACCCTGATCAATCTCAGCCTGAATCTCATCTATTTCCCGATCTAAGTCATAATCCTTGTCCTTAGCATATGGCTTCCTTTTCTTTAACCTCTTCTCAACAACCTCTATATTTTCACCACCCCGTTTCCTCTCATTCTCCATTAACCTCTGTATATGTACCCATCTATCAGCAGGGTACATATTCTCCCACAAGTATGAAGTCCTACCAACACAATCAGAACGTGCAGATTTGCAGTCCCCAAAAATCCTCGAATGCATATCCCATATCTTCAGCACATCACCAACAACAGGCAGATTTGGCAGTTTATCATTCAAAATCATCTGCAAAAATCTAGGATACATCTGCCACTTGTTCCCCTTAGTGGCATGAATGTTTTCGAGCATGTAGTTGTAGATGAGCTTCGCAAGATTTGCCTTCTGCCCCCGACAAAACAAAACCATGGCCCTTGCCCAGTCCAGATTCAGCCCATCAGTACCTCCTTTCCTATGGTCTAAGCACATAATAAACACGTGCGCAATATACCTCCATTCCTTGATCAAATAAGATTTCACAAACTCCATCTTCTTCTCCCCCGGCATAGGACCCTCATAACCAGCGGTCCCAAGAGCACCATATACTTCTTCTGCCGTCATTTTTACTTCATCACCAACATCATCATCTAACCTCAAAACCCTTGCCACATCAGCTTCAGTAAATTCCAAATCAAATCCATTAATCTTGGCACAGATTTGTGATGGCTGCACAGACACATTCATCACAGCAGTTCTCCAGAAGTCTCTTATGTGCAGCTCATAGATGGTTGGTGAATGAGATATAGCGTGATGAATGTGGGACGACTTCAACCATCTAATACAATCTTTGTAGCCACCCGCCTTTTCATGATTCTCGTCCAGTAAAGCACACATATTGTGCTTTCTTTCAAAAAATAACGTAGACATCGTGCCTGAAAAATAAACGGAATTTGATCAGAAACGTAAGTTTTGAAAACAGTTGATAGATTCGCTGGGATGAACAGGTTCGCTGCACGGGCGAACCTGAGATTTGGCATCAGAACCTATAAATTCGCTGACATGAAAAATCAGTCATTTGGTCGAGCGAATGTATAGGTTCGCTAGAAACAATCGGGCGAATCTATGCTGATGCACGGGCGGCATAACGGCATAGGTTCGCTCGAAGTTTTGAACTTTCGTTCAGGTTCGCCAGACGAACACATAGGTTCGCTGGAAACCCTAGTTTTTGAAAAACTCCCAAATCTCAGTCTAAAGACCATAATCAAACAATCATAGCAACGATATAGTAATATAAGCATGAAACGAGCAAGTTTTGATAGACATCAAAGCATATAAACAATTGTTAAAACATTAACGCAGAATCATGATGGGTCGATTGGGTTAATCAGTGATTAAGAACAAATTAAAGGGTAAGACTGATGTTAAAACAGGAAGTAATACATACCAGACACAAACAAGACGATTTAATATGAAAAAGAACGGTCGTGAGTGAGAATCGAACGTGCGACTGTTTTGAGAAAATGAAACGGCTACAGTAATAGTGACAGCGAACTTGTGAAAGGTTTCGTTGACACCACATATATATACAGTTACAGGTTCGCTGACAAAAACACTAGCGAACTTCAGATTCGCCCGAGACCAAAGGTCAAGAGAAGACACGACGACGTGAGGAGGTTCCGGGCGAACCTGTAGGTTCTGGCGAACCTGTAGGTTCGCTAGTAGATTTGCTGGGACTCAAAACAAGAAAAATTAAAATATTTTTGGTTTTTCTCAAATTTTAAATCCTTTGCAAATCCATGAAAACGCCCCACGATTTCAACGCTCCGAATATAAAAACATTAAACTGAATTTAAAGACATAAAATAATAATAATAATAAATAAAAATAAAAAAAGGGAAATTACTAAAGAAGGATGTATATATTTTTCATGACGTTTTTCGAGCAGAATCGGGAAAATCATAGATTGGCGGGATTGTAGATATGTTTGTCCATTTAAACCCATGCCTTAGTCCTTTCAACAAGAGATCAGCAGCTTCTTTTATCATGTTTTTGGTTTGATTGAAGAAGCTCAGACAACTCGGTCCCCACATACATCTAGGTAAAAAGAACAAGTTCTGTCATCAGGATATATCTGAGCAATATGATTGACTTTGCTTGAATTTCGAGGATCAAATTTTGAATATTGATCGATGCATTAGCTTCTTTTGACACTAGTGCAATTTTTGCATCTTTTTGTGAGTGAAGCTTGTCAGCAATGATTCTTTTGAACACATTGCGACTTATTATTTGGGAAACTCAAATAGTTTAGAGCTCCAGGTCTATACCGAAGTATAACAGAGGAGATAAACATTTGAGCATGCTCGGTGAATCTTCAGGTCAATACTTCCGTATAGCAGAGAAGATCCACCAACTCCAGGTCAATACTTCCGTATAGCAGAGGAGTTAAGCACTTGACTCAATACATTCTGAGGAGTTAACAAGTAACTCACTCAGAGGTTTTTCCGAAGAGCAACACTAGCAGCTTTTTATTTGTTTTGCTAACTAGAAACTCAATTCGGGGCTAGGGTGAGGGTGATTTGGGATGTTTAGGGAAATCAAAGCAAAGATTTGACGCTCTCAACCCATTTTTGACAGAACCCGTATCTTTGTGCATCCAATCATGTCAAGGGGATAATCCTTGTTGCCTAGTTCTTGAACGTTATGTTTGGCTGCACAATCGCTGTTTACTTTGTTTTCGGGCTGAGCCTATCTAACATATCCCAAACACAATACTTCTGACCTCCTTCAACGTCTCTTCAACATCAATCAAAACGGGGATCCTGACAATAGCAAAATTTGAAAAACTATAAGTAGTTAATCTTTAATATCTCCCCCAAAATTTTTATATTATAGCAATCTAATAAGAAATTTTTGTTTTTCGGATTTTCTTAATATATATATATACAAAATGAAAGAGAAAATAAAAGGAAATAAAATAAAAGTAAAGGAGCGAAGAAATGAGTGACCCACGGATTTTCAAAGAAGAAAATGAAAATAGTTATTTACATATTTACAAAGCTGATTCACATAGTTAAAGGTTTTTCAAAAAGATATCAGTCCTAGCATAGAGATCATGTTAGGGTTATTTCCTGTTAAGATTTACTTTGTATTTTTGTTATTGTATATGTTTGTATAGTTTAGGGTTTATTATGTATTTTCCTTAAACTTGCATTTTGTTTGATATAGGCATGTAGTGTGCGTGTGTTAGGAGAGCGACTTTTACACTGTTAGAGAGAGAATTAACTGTGTGTAATTTGTTTCTCCTGCACTTTGTACTACGAATTGCTTGATCATCAAATACAAAGAGAATTTATGAGTATGAACTGTGTTTGTGATTGATTCGTTTGTTTGTACGCTTTATTCTGATCATTTGAGTGATATTAACGATCCAATTGAACCTATCAATTGGTATCAGAGCTTTCGGTATCGTGTTCTTCGCTGTTTCTAAGCAAAACACATCAATATTGCTCAAAATATCATGATCTGAATGAATTGTTGGTGTTTTTAGTTGTGATTCATCATCATAATCACTCCTATACACAGCGATTGTGCAGATTCTATCAGATCATCATCAGATCTGAAGAATTAAGAAGGATAGGAAAAGTTATTTTTCGATCAAATTTTGCCAAAATTCATCGAAGAATGAAGATGTTTTGGATTGATTGATAAAAGGATTTGATAATCGGACGATTTCACAGCTTGTGTGTGATTTTTGGACAATTTGGACAAGTTTCAGACAAAACCCAGAAAATCTTCATGAGGAAGATGATGAACAGTTGAGTCTTGCTTGAAGATTAACTTGCCGGGTGACTCACTTGACTTAGACAATTTCCTTGGACTTAGATTGGTGAACAAAATAGGTCCTGTATTGCCGTATAAAGGATTTTGTGCTTGCCGTGTGAAGAATTTGACTTAAAAAGTTGCTACTGTTCAGCCGGATCAGACACTGTTGTGCCGGGTAATACACTGTTACGCCGGGTGATAGAGAAAATACAGCCGAGTAAAATCAACTGTGTTGCCGGGTAATTAACAAAGTGCCGTGTGACCAAGTACTGTTCAGCCGGGCAAAGACTTTTGCCGTGTCAAGATTCTGCCGGGTCAAGACTTGTTGCCGTGTGAAGTTTTTCTTGTTGCCGGGTAACTGTTCATCCGTGTGAAGAACAAAAGTATTACAACTGTTTAGCCGGGTAACTATTTAGCCGTGTGAAGACATTTTTCTTGCCGGGTGAAGAACAAATACACTGTTTTGCCGGTTGAAGAAGGATTTTTCACTGTGTTGCCGTGTGACTTAATTTTGTTGTTTTTAATACTTGTTTCTTATCTTGTCTTTAATTTTTGTCTTAATTTAGTATTTTAATCACTTCTTTTCAAAAATTAACAAAAACCAAAAATATTTTTCTTTAAAAAAATTGTTAAAATGGCTCCTAATGATGATTCTGATAACCGTGTTCCTAGACTTTTGAATCGTGCAGATTTCAAGAATTGGACCATCAGGTTGAGACATCACTTGTGTTCTATTGACAATGACTTATGGAAATCAATTGAGAAGGGTCCTCACATTCCAACTCAGACACAACCAGATAGTGCAAGTACCTACACCAGAGACTCTACTGAACCTTATCCAGAGGATAATTTGTCAGCTGAAGATTTGAGGAAGGTAAAGAATGATAGCAAAGCATATTCTTTAATGTGCAAGGGGTTGCCACTTCAGGTTTTGTCAAGATTGGATGGATATCAGACTGGTTATACATGCTTCAAAGCATTGAAGTCGATATGTGAAGGAGGAGAACAATTGAGAAGTTTGAAGAAGTCGAAACTAAAGAGACAATTGGAGTTGTTTGAACACATTAATGGAGAAACAGTACACCAGATGATGAACAGGTTTGTTCACTTAACTACTGAGATGACAAATCTCGGAGTGAAGACTGAACTTCAAGATTTGAATGATCGATTATTATGTGCCTTACCATCATCATGGAAACAAACTGTTACCTTGTTGAAACATACTGAGAAATTTCCAATGGAACTTGATTTGCTTATTGGAAAAATTGAAGAAGTTGAGATTGATGAAGGATCAAGAAATACTGATAGATCAAGCTCACAAACTCAGTATAAGTATGTGGTAAATCCTGCCAATACTGTGGATAACGCTTTTCTTGCACAAGATGTAACAAAGTTTGAAGATGAGGGTGACTTATTTGTTGGTGCAAGTTTCTTTACTGATTCAGCATACTTTCCAAATTCACCAACTTATTCTCAACCTCAATCTCCACCCAGAGCTCAAGTTCAAGTTCAAATTCCAAGTCAGAATCAGAAGCATCAACCAGAAAGTTCAACTACAAATGTTCAAGCCAAAGTAAAAGATGTGATGAACATTCTACTTCAAGATGATGAAACGAAAACTGCCTTCACTGCTTTTATGGCAAGTTTTCAAGCGTATCAAGGTAGTCATTTAAGTCAAATGGACGTGGTCCTTCAAGACTTATTTGAAATGGATCCAGTAGATGTTGAGGAAATGGATCTTAACTGGCAAATGGTTATGGTAGCTTATCGTACACAAAAGCATGCATATGTTAATCGAAGCTACAAACCTCATGCAAACAAAACCGTTGGTTTTGACAAATCTAAAGCCAGATGCTTTAACTGTAATCAGTACGGTCATTTCTCAAGAGAATGTAAAGCTCCAAAGAATTTCAATGACCAAGCTAGTTCAAGCAATCAAGGTCAAGGTCAAAATTCTCAACAATCAACGAGTTATCAAGGCAGAAATCAGCATTTCTTTCAGAAACCGTACCAAAGTCTTCCTATGCCTGAATTGAAGGAAAATGAAAAGAAGCCAGAAGACCAGACTAAAGCATTAGTTGTAAGTGTACAAGACGGATACGACTGGAGTGCATATGCAGAACAGTTTACATCTGATCTTACATCAAATCTGGCTCTGGTGTGTGAAATTGAAGAAGAAGACTGGTCTGAAGAAGGAGATGGAAAGATAGTTGAAGATGTTAGTGAAGATTCTGAAGACTATGACTGGAGCGCAAAAGCAGATCCTACTGAAGAAACTGAAACTGAAGTTGCGTTAATGGCAACATCTAATGAGTCTTCATCTTCCACTGAGCAACCAAAGGTTAATCCTGAACTCCCTCCCAACTATGTTCCACTGCCCCTAGATGTGAAAGAAAGGTTGTGTTCTGAACAGTGCATTCAGCAAGTAGAACATTATCGAACTCATTCATTCAAAATAGGTGACAAATTAAGTAAACATGAAAAACTTCATGAACAACTTAAAATTGATCATAAAATTGCTGATGAGAAGATTTTGTCACTTAAAGAATCATGGAACAAAACCTTAAACGAACTGGAACTGATGACAAAACAACTTGAAGAAATGACAAAGAACTTTGAACAAGAAAAAATTGCACATGCTGTCACGCAAGTTGAATTGACAAAAGTTAAAAGCTGCAAAACCATGGTTAAACAAATCATCAAAGAAAGAGGAAACAAAACCAAAACCGGGTTGGGTTTTACTCATGAACCGATGCCAAATTCAATCACACAAACCTTACCGGAAAACTTTAATGAATTTGATCATTCACCTGAAAATGAAAGAAGATTCAAAGAAATTCAAAGAAGTAAATCCGAGTCTGAAGGTACTGAAGTGTTGATGGAAAGTTTGAATGAAGAAGAAGGAATGACAACTGAAGCTGATGATGAAGCAAGCAACAAGTCTGAAAACAAATTAGAACCTGTTCTTATCCAACTTGTTGAATATCCAAAGCTTAACCCAGAACCAGAATCGGTGAAGGAAGAAGGTGAATTTTCAGGATTCAATGATCCTGAGTATATCAAGTGGAAGAAAGAACAAAAGGCGCAAGTTGCAGCTCAGTTGATCAAGAAGCAAGAAGTGAAAAAGGCTGAAGTTTCGAATGATAAGAAGCTAAAATCGAAAACAATGAACAATCAATCTGAAACGAAACAGTCAAAAGGCAAAAATGTCTTAAAATCAAATGATAACACAAAAATTCAAAGTGTTAAAACTGACAAAGTTAAACCTGTCAAGAAAGTGTCAAAAGGTAAAAACATCAAGTTTGTGTCTGCAGGAACTTTTGATTTGAACGGATCTTATGGTAAACCAAACAATTCTCCAATCAAATCTAACTCTGGTCTGAAAACAGGTTCAGGTCCTAAGTCTTCCGCTGTCAATGATAAGAGAATTGAAAACAAAAAGGTGACCAAACAGAACAGTTTAAAATCGAACCAAAGTCCCATGCAATCAAAATCACAAACCAAGTCTCCACAAAGAAGCGTTAATCTAAAACCGAATAACCAAGATAATGAATCACGTTTTGGTTCAACATCAAGAGTTAACAATCGGCTCTTTAGGATTAGCAAGAAATATTGTGAAATTTGTGATAGATATAATCATGCAACTGCTGAATGTTTCTTTAACAGGTACTGCAGTTTCTGTGATAAAAGAAATCATTCTTCAGAAGAATGTTATTTTAACAAATTTTGTGATATTTGTGAAAGGAGAAACCATGACACAAAGGATTGTTTCTTTCGATCAAACTCGACTAGAGAAATGACTCCATATTCAAACTTTCAAAGAAATAATTCTTATGGTTTTCAAAATATGAGTCAAAGTCATTCTCCGGTTTTGAGAAATTTTAATCGAAACAATTCTGTTTCTAACTTTTCGAGGAATGTGCAGGTTAACAGTTTTAAACCAAGAGCTTTAATGGTTAGAAATCAAAAGTTTGAAAATAACCTTGATCCTAAGCTAGAGGAAAGGTTTATTGCTTTGAGAAGAAAGCAATCATTGAACGCCAATGGGCGAAGTTATCAGCATCAAAATCTTTTGAATGAAACAAATTTTCAAAATGTTCAATACAAACAAGTTACTATTGCAGATAGATTCGGAAAACCCAAGACCGTGTGGGCCTGGGTTGACCAAACTAACTGAATGTTTTTGTTGAAATGCAGGTACGCCCAAGAAGACCTATCAACTCATGGTTCGTTGATAGTGGGTGTAGCCGGCACATGACAGGCAACCATGCCTTGCTTCAGGATTTCAAGCAAAAGAATGGTACTCACGTAGCGTTTGGAGGTGATGCGGGTGGTAAAATCACAGGCGAAGGAACTGTTTCGAATGGGATTATAAGTTTTGATAAAGTCAACTACTGTGCACAGTTGAACTTTAACTTACTTAGTGTATCTCAAATCTGTGATAAATCTTATTCAACTCTTTTTGATGATTCTTTCTGTTATATTCTGAAACCAGGTTTCAAGATTGACAATGAGTGGGTAGTGGTGAAAGCGCCTAGAGATCGTGATGTATACAAATTGGATATGTCGCAGATCGATGCCGAAACTGAAACAACCTGTCTCATTGCCCATGCTTCAAATGATGAGAGTCAGCTATGGCATAGACGGCTGGGCCACTCAAATTTCAGAAACATGAACCGTTTGGTAACCGGAAATCACGCTGTGGGAATTCCATCGAAGAAATTCTCCACAACTGATCTCTGTCCTGCATGTCTGAAAGGCAAACAGCATCGGATGTCTTTTAAGTCCAAGCTCGAAAACTCCATTTCAAAACCCTTGCAGATGCTACATATGGATCTTTTTGGACCGACCAACGTTCAAAGCATCGGGAGAAAATCATATTGTTTAGTTATCATAGATGACTTTACGAGATTCTCATGGGTTTATTTTTTGCATGCAAAATCTGAAACAGCTGAATTATTAAAAGAATTTATCATTAAAGTTGAAAATCAATTGGAATGCAAAGTTAAAGTATTAAGAAGTGATAATGGAACGGAATTTAAGAATGCTAATGTTGATTTATTTTGTGCAGAAATGGGGATTGCTCGACAATTTAGTGCGCCTAGAACGCCTCAACAGAATGGGGTTGCGGAACGGAAAAATCGGACACTAATTGAAGCAGCAAGATCCATGCTCGCAGATGCCAAAATCCCGATCACTTTTTGGGACGAAGCCATTGCAACTGCGTGTTTTGTACAAAATAGAACATTATTAGTGAATGATAAAAAGAAAACTTCTTATGAGTTGTTATTTGGAAGGAAACCAAATATTTCTTACTTAAAAGCATTTGGTTGTCCGGTATCGATTCTAAATCTAAATGAACATCTCGGGAAGTTTGAGTCAAAATCCGACGATGGATTTTTCTTAGGTTATTCGTCTGTTTCTAAAGCTTATCGGGTTTTTAATAGCAAAACAAATACTGTTATTGAAACTATCAACGTCAAGTTTTTAGAAAATTCGTTTCCTTTAGTGGCTCATGGTCCCGAATGGTTATTTGATTTAGATTCATTATCGAAATCCTTCAATTCTAACTTATTTGATTTTTCAGGAAATGCAAGGAAGGAATCAGGCGACTTAGGATGCTTTAGTGACGATTCTGATAATGACGAAGATGGAAATCTCAACTCTGAATATCCATTTATGTCGTTTCACAATCCTGATCATGTCAAATCCAGTCAAGCTCCGGGTCCTTCTGGTTCGAATGAAGATCAAGAATCAAACAATCATGAAGAAGATTTGATTTCTCCTAATGATGGTGAATCTGTTCAGAATCAACCATCATCAGATCCGAATGCTGAAGTAATTCCAGAATCTTTTGATTACTTCATTAAATCACCGGATCAAGTCCCGAATTTCACACCGCATACTTCTTCCATACTACAAGATCTACCAAATCTGAATACTTCTAATCTAGAGACTCAAGTGCAAGGAGGTGACATTCCTATTCATCGAATTCACAAGAAACATCCTGTGTCTCAGATTATCGGGCCGTTGAATCAGAGAACTACAAGAAGTCAGACAGAGCAAGCACATGTTTGTCTTTACTCGTGTTTTCTATCTCAAGTGGTGCCAAAGAATATTTCAGAGGCGTTGAAAGATAACAGTTGGATTGAGGCGATGCAGGAGGAATTACTACAGTTTCGCAAACAGGAAGTTTGGAAACTTGTGGACTTACCTGAAGGAGAAAACGCAATTGGTACAAGGTGGTTGTACAAAAACAAGCCAGACGAACGTGGCATTGTAGTGAGAAATAAAGCAAGACTGATTGCACAGGGATACACTCAGGAAGAAGGCATTGATTACGAAGAGGTGTTTGCTCCGGTCGCAAGACTTGAAGCCATACGCGTTTTTCTTGCATATGCTTCTTTCATGAAGTTTAAAGTATTCCAAATGGACGTTAAAGGTGCTTTCTTATATGGGCCGATTACGGATGACGTGTATGTTAGACAACCTCCGGGTTTCGAGGATCCAGACTATCCTCATCGGGTATACAAGTTAAGTAAAGCTCTTTACGGTCTACATCAAGCTCCTAGAATCTGGTATGAGACACTATCTAAGCATTTACTACAAAATGGATTTACAAGAGGTCAGATTGATCCAACTTTGTTTATGAAGAGGGATAATGATGATTTATTGTGCGTTCAAGTTTATGTGGACGATATTATCTTCGGATCAACTAGTGAGTCAATGTGCAAAGAATTCGAGGAAATTATGAAGAGCAGATTTCAGATGAGTTCTATGGGGGAGATTAATTTCTTTCTTGGTTTACAAGTGAAACAATCAGCTGACGGAATTTTCATCAATCAATCAAAGTTCGTTGAGAAGTTGTTGAAGAAATTCAAGATGCAAGATTGTCAAACAATTCGAACTCCTTCTGATGTGAACTGCAAGATTCAACCGGATCCAAAGGGCAAAGCAGTTGATCAAACACTATACAGATCAATGATCGGTTCTCTGATGTATCTTACTGCATCAAGACCAGACATCATGTACGCTGTGTGTGTATGCGCCAGATACCAGTCAGATCCGAAAGAGTCGCATCTTGTTGCTGTGAAGCGTATATTCAGATATCTCAAAGGGAAACCTAATCTTGGGTTATGGTATCCTTATGAAGGAAATTTTGAACTATATAGCTATTCTGACAGTGATTTTGGTGGTTGTGCTCTTGACAGGAAATCAACAACTGGTGGCTGTCAATTTTTGGGTCCAAGGCTTGTCTCTTGGCAATGCAAGAAGCAAACCAATGTTTCTGTATCCACAGCTGAAGCAGAGTATATCGCTGCATCTGCAGGATGTTCTCAGGTTTTATGGTTACAAAATCAGTTGCTGGACTACGGGTTTAACTTTCTAAAAACTCCTATTTACATAGACAATACTGCTGCTATGTTTATAACTGCTAATCCTGTTCAACATTCTAAAACTAAACACATCGAAATTAGATATCATTTTTTAAGAGATAACTCTGAAAAGGGTTTAATAATTTTGATTAAGGTTCATACCGACAAACAACTGGCAGATCTTTTCACAAAATCCTTTTTGTCAGGCCGGTTTGAATTCTTAATTCAATCCATAGGATTAATCAATCATGATTGATTCTATTTTTCGAAAACAAAACAAAAATAAAAAAAAAAAAAAAAATTATTATAAAAGCCAAAAATATAATAAGTTGATGTTATATTTTGATTCCTTTGTCTTTTATTTTATGTTTTGCATTATGTGTGCTTGCGTGAAAAAGAAAACAGAAAAGCAAAAACAAAATATAAAAGGAAAAAGAAAAAGGAAATACCATGTCATAAGAATCTATATTGCACAAAGTGAGAAATGATAGTTACACTAGACATCATTTGGTACATCATTTTTAAATAAAGACTGATGAATGTTAGTTGATGTGCTAGACAGCTCAGACAATTAGACTGAAAAAGTAAGTTGATTGTTGACAAACATAAACTTAATGATCCTTGTGTTAAGTTCCATTGTTATACATGTCCAGATGTATATCTTTTGATACATTGCTTGTGATGTTAGTTGTGCATGATCGGGTAACGAAGTAGTCTTCTTAGTGTGATGAACCGCATCGTGAGCTTCTTTGTTGTGGTACCCACAGACCTGAAGTCTCACATGAAGTCTCTTTTGAGCTTCAAGATGCAGCAAAAGATTCCAAAATGGAACAAAAAGAGTCCCAAATGTGGACCAACACCAAACAAAAATTCCAAAATGGAATTCAGAAGATTCCCAAGGGGAACAATAGGAAAGAAAAATTCCCAAAGATGGAATTAAAAAGAAGTCCCAAAGTGGACCAAATCCGAATAGAACCCAGATTCCACACTGTGTATGACTGTAAGTGACCAGGTTTTGTGCAATGTGCATTCAGGTAGTGTTTGATAAGGAAATATATTGACATATGTATACATGTGGGTCACATAAGTCATTCTAATCGAACCTTAAATATCATCATGATACTGAAAAAGTAAGTGTGTCAACTCGAGCTAATTGGTATGGTTTCATATCATCACTCAATCAAGCATAAGTCAAAAGTCTATTCAAACTTGCAAAACATGTTCAGATAATGTGTGGTATGATCTCACTGCGATATTTTGATTCATTGCATTGCATATGTCTTTACTTTAATGTGTGTGCTTTGTGTGTGCAGGCATGTGGAATCATTATTTACACATCAACATCCTTGTTAAACTTAAAAATTTCAAGAAATTTCAAGTTTAGGGGGAGAATAAATTAAAAAAAAAAAAAAAAATGTCTACAAAAAATCCAAAAATATTTTGTTTTTGAATAAGTGTGTTTTTGAATGAACAAGGTTATAAGTTATGAAAAGCAAAGGTATTGGATGTGTTAAAAACAAACCCAAGGTCTTGTAATTTGTTTTTAAGAAATTGCTTCGGGATATAGAAAAATTGGTGGTGCAAAAACATTTTTCAAAAAGAAAAAGGAAATTGAATTTTAATGAAAAATAAATTTGTTGCAATGTTTAATGTTGTTTGATAATTAATATGACAAACATTCTTTTTAAGGATATCTTGTCTAATTAATATGTCGGAGAATGTTGCAGGTGCAATAAATGATCGTTGAAAAAATCAACAGACAAGGAAAATTGAAGAAATTGCTTAAGTGTTATTGCCGGGTAAAGATATCAGATACAACTGTGCAGCCGGGCAAAGAACTGTTCAGCCGGGTAAAGTTGTAAGTCTGATACTTGCCGGGTGATTAAGGAAAAAGGTGAAGATATTATGACCACTGTACAGCCGGGCAAATGATCATGTCAAATACAGCCGGGTGAAGGTCATAGATATCTTGCCGGGTGACTAGTGTATACTATACAGCCGGGTAATGAAGAAGTTTTGTTGCCGTGTAAGTATGATACTATGTTGCCGGGTAATGAAGAAGTGTGTATGCCGTGTGAAGAAGGTTGTCAAAGGTTGCCGTGTAAAGAAGAAAGCAAGCCGGATGAAGAAGGAAAGCAACTGTGTTGCCGGGTGATGAATAAGGTTGCCGGGTGATGTGTTGATAACAACTATTCTGCCGGGTGATGAATAAAATCCATCAGGTGTAGTTGTTCCTTAACCTTTACCCGTCACTACAGTGACTTACCCGTATGAACAGTGCTTGACCCGTCAAGTGAATTTCACATGTTGGTGACTTGTTTTATGTACTTGACCCGTATCTACAGTACATGACCCGTCACTACAGTACTTGACCCGGCAAGGTTTATTGGGCCTATTTTGTCTTTGTTGACCCGGCACTTTAAGTTTGACCTAAAATTTTTGACGATACAAATACCGCCTCTTCACAAAACACTTATCATTTCACACACATTCACTTTCACCCAAACACTCTGAACTTCAAATCGCCATTGTTATCATAGTGAATCTGTTGCTCTATAACAAGATTAATAGATTGATTAAGGTAGAGATTATGTGTTTTTGACCTAAATCGACCTGCAAATCAACTGTTAAAAGGAAAAACGATGATGAACAGTGTTTTGAACTTGAATCGACACTTTGATTTTGAGCGTTAAAACTGAAATCGAATGTTGATTTATGGTTAAAATCACTCGATTATCATCATTCAATCACTCATTTGCATTAAAACACCTTAAAATCGACTGAATCAAGTGGAATGTTCTTAACTGATAAAAATCGCCATTGTTGAACTTTGAAGCTTTTAAAAGTTAAACATCAAAACGATGAAGCATCTGTTTAAAAAGTGATTTAACTTGTTAAAACTGAACCAAAACATGTCAAACTTTGTCATCATAAATTTGTCAAAATTTTGCCTAAGTGAGTAACTATTAAAAGCCTAAACATGATGTATAATCTTTGAAATTCAATGTTGTTTGAGTAAAATGATGAAAATCATGTTATTAGAACAATTTAGGATTTAAAATGATTATGATAATGTTTGCTTTCTAACTTGTAGTTAAACACTTGTTAAATCTTTGATAATGTTTAATGAAGAATCTAATACATTTGCCTTGTTTTGTGTTTTTGTTTTTGTTTAAACAGATGGAGACTCTCAAATTTGAGCCTAAACATAATCTGGTAGCATGTTTAGATGAATCACTGCCTGAGACAGAAGGGTATAGAGATATGATTCAGTTCATCAAGAGGACAAAGTATGTATATGCTATATGTGCCAAACCGGTCATATATGCTAGACTGATCAAGAGCTTCTGGAGAACAGCTGAAGTTGTAAGAGAGGAGAATGGTGTCAATGTTGTTAGAGGCAACATAACCAGAGATTGGGTACTTACAGTTACTGAAGAAGCTATTAGGCAAGCTCTGAGAATAGATGAGGATGAGGTTGGAATGATGGATGAACTAACCATGGAGGAGTGTAAAGCTTGTTTTGTGAACATGGGACATCCACCTGTGTTTCCAAAGTCACAGTTTTTCAGAGCAAAGTTGGGGAAGAAGTATAAGCTGCTGTGTTATGTTGTGCAGCAATGCATGTCTAGAAGGAGTGCAGGGTTTGATAACTTTCCTTCAGACATTGCATCACCGATTGTAGCCATTGCAGAAAACAAACCATTCAACATGTCAAGGTGGATAATGAATGGGTTTGTGTTTAACTTGGTGAAGGGCAAGAGATTCAAATTTTTGATGTACCCGAGGTTTCTGCAACTGATGATAAACATTGCTTATCCTATCATCAGATCAGAGGGTTATGCAGGAGGCATATTATATACTGAGGACATGAACGATCTCTCTTACCGAAAGATGAGTATCGGGAATGTGCCTGATATTGATTTGTTTGACTATATGAGAGATAGTCAACAATGAAGAAGAAGTAGATGGAGTGTATTATCACATATCTCATGGAGAGATTGTGAATCCGTTAGATCTGATTGATGAAGAGATTGATGATGCTGGTGTTGATAATGATGATGATAGTAATAGTGAGGATGGTAATGATGATGGTGGTGATGATGCTGAATCTGAATCTGTTTCAGAGGAGGCTGAACCCATGGAAGTAGAAAATGTGATGATAGAAGAACCTGCTGAGGTTGCTTCTGTGATTGAAGAACATGTTGTGGAGATTCCAAAAGATGTATCTGTGCAGTATGTTCGAAAGAAGAAGAAAACTGTAGAAAAACCTGAGGAGATTGACGTTCTACAGATTGCACAGACAGTAATGGCCGAAGCTGAATCTATTGCACAGATAGAGGAGGTGGATGCTGGCATTACTGATCCTGTTACTGATGATATTCCCACCGTATTACCACAAACTGATGAAAACATTGGACAAGGTTTGGAGTCTTCGCCAAACGTTGTGCCAAGTGTTGATGAGATCTATGAAGAGAAAGAGAAACGTATTGCTGAATTAGAAGAGATTGTGGAAAATCTGTTTAAGGCCAATGACTTGTTGAAAGCCTCAAACGAACGAAAAAGGAAAAGATTGGATGAGTATTGGGAAATTCACAATCAGAATCTGAAAACTTTCAAAAAGTTGGATGAAGATCATGTGAAGCTGGTTGATGATCATGTGAAGTTGAAAGGAGACTATGAAAAACTTAAGGATGAGCATGAAAATCTTAAGTTTGATCACAAAGAATTACAAGCTGAGTGTAATACTTTGGAGGCAGAGAAAGAAATGTTGGAAAAAGAATTGGAAGAAATGAGACCAAAGAAGGCTGGCTCGTCTTCAGATAAAGATTTTTCTGAAGAAAGTATTAAAGTGACTGAATCTGAAGTGCCAAAAATTTATCTGACAAGAGCTAGAGGTACTACAAATGTTGGAATTTTGGTTGAATCACCAATTATCATTCCCGATGAAGCTGCTGCTGAAACTGTCAAGACGGACAAAGCTGAGGGAAAGAGAAAGATAGATGCCATTCCGGAGATATTTGGTGATGAAGAAAGTTCGAAAAGGGCGAGAATTGATGAACCAGTACAGATTGAGCCGATTCAATCTGCAGCTGTGATTGAGATTGAAAAAGTGACTGGAGCTGAGATTACAAAGTCAGGACAGATTGAGCCGATTCAATCTGGTTCTGTTGCTGAGACTGAAGTTTTTGAGGTCACTGAGAGTGAAAAAGAAGCTGGTTCAGAAGACACAGTTCAGTTTGAGCCGATTCAAGCTGAAGCTGTTGAAGTTGAAAGTGCGCCTGAAATAGAAGCTGAAGTTGTTAGTCAGTTTGAGCCGATTCAAACTGACGAAGCACCCATGATTGAAGCATTGGATGATTTGGACATTGATTGGACTGAGTCTGAGGATGAAGCTGAGCCAGAACCAGTACAGGATACTGTTGAAGAAGTGCCAGATGATTTGGATCAGAGGTTTGCTTATTTAGAGAGAATGAAGTATAACTCTGTGTTTTTGAATGGATTGACGGTGACTCAGATTAATGAAGAATACGAGAAATGCATGATCCATCAAGATAAAGCTGAAGCAGATAAGAAGGAGTTTGTGACTGAGATGGGCGAATGGAATCCAATGCAAGAAAGCTTAAATATAGATGACTTACCTCCTACTGAGCTTTATCATCAAAACCCAGACGAAATGACTGCTTATGAGATGCGAAGTTGGTTGAGTTCAAGGAACTATCCGTATAAAACTTTGCAGAGGTTGAAGTCTGAATCTTTGAGGAGGATTGTGGTCAGCTTCATGAAAACAGAGAAGATGTACAACAGAATGTTTTACTTGGATTATAACAATCCACAGTACTTTGAGTTGACCAAAAGATTCAAGGTGTTAGGACCAAAGGAGATTCCAGTTATGGCTTTACCTGAAGATGCTCACAAGAAAAGACACGAACTAATGGATATGTTTCCTAGCGAAGTCAAATCTTACAACATTCCAATGGAGGTGCGTGAGACTTGGCACAAGGCAGCAACACCAGGTGATGTGGTGAGATCGTTGATGAGTAAAGGACAATCAATTGCTGAATTATTGGATTCAATGATTGTGCCTGAGAAAAATAAGAAGGTAAAGATAATCGCGTGGAAATATGATGAAGTGTTTGATGCGTTTATGATCAAGAGGGTAAATGGTTTATGTGACGTTTATCATTACTACTCTAGCATCTTTAAACTGGAGGTTCAGGATCTAAAAGAGTTGCACAAGCTGAAGCTAATTAATCACACGCATGCTGAGCGTGGTGATAAATGCGTGTTACTTCTTGATGCTGGAATGAGTAGAACAGCAAAATTTTTGGACTTTCGAGGTCAACAAGAAGATACCGCATATGTGCAGGCTAAGAAACAAAGAAAGAAGAAAAGACTGGTGGTGACCGAGGATATGTACTTAGAAGAGTTCTCGGACGAATATTTTGACAAGATTACTGATCCTGGATTGAAGGTGATTGATGGAAGTCAGACAACGAAGCCTATACTTAGAGTTTTCTACAATCAGGAAACATTTGAACTGAAGCTTGTTCGAAATTTGGAGGATTGGGATAAGGATATGATCACACTCTTTAGTACTTTTGAGTTGAAGCTGCTGCATCCTTCATATATCGATTATTTGAGAAGTATTAAAATGGAGAAATGTAAGGATAAATTGGCTGAAGCTGACAGAAAGTTATTCGTGGTAATGATTGAAGTTATCGCTGCTGCTTCGGAGAAGATTCGAGTCAGAAAAGCTTTGCTAAACTCTAATCTTGTGATGGTGGATTTACCAAAGATAGAGTACATGAGGATATCCAGAAAAGGAACATTGGAAGTGAAAGTCGAAGGTCAAGAAATGCCGTTTGAGTTTTATGCTAATATCGATTTTGCAGGTTTAAATCTGGATTCGCTTAGACGCATGAATGCTCTACCAATTCTGACGAATGAATCCAAGCCTCGACAAGCTAAGATCGCTGAGAAGTTCAAATCCTGCATTGAAGAAGCTCTGAAAGAAAAGGAAGAATATGAAGGCCGAGAATTGCTGGATGTGAAAGAGGAACCAGAAGATTGATAGAAAAAGACTGAAGATTGATGCTGATAAACGAAGAAAAAGATTGAAGTTTTTGAAGATCCAAAGATAAATCTTAGGGGGAGTACTGTTAGGGTTATTTCCTGTTAAGATTTACTTCGTATTTTTGTTATTGTATATGTTTGTATAGTTTAGGGTTTATTATGTATTTTCCTTAAACTTGCATTTTGTTTGATATAGGCATGTAGTGTGCGTGTGTTAGGAGAGCGACTTTTACACTGTTAGAGAGAGAATTAACTGTGTGTAATTTGTTTCTCCTGCACTTTGTACTACGAATTGCTTGATCATCAAATACAAAGAGAATTTATGAGTATGAACTGTGTTTGTGATTGATTCGTTTGTTTGTACGCTTTATTCTGATCATTTGAGTGATATTAACGATCCAATTGAACCTATCAGATCAGTTCATAAAAACGTGGTTTGTCAAAAGTTTTTGTGAAAAGATCAGCTTTTTGCTTTCGGGTTTCAACAGGAATAATATCAATGAACCCCTTTTCCTGTGCGTCTCTGATGGCGTGAATTCTTGTTTCGATGTGCTTGGTGCGAGTGTGATGAATAGGATTCTTGGCAATTCCAACAGCAGCTTCATTATCACAAAAGAGTGGCGTATGAAGGAAGTTGATGCCGTAATCCATCATCTGATGCTGGATCCAGAGCACTTGGCAACAGCAGCTTGAAGCAGCAATGTATTCTGCTTCTCCTATGGACAGAGAGACGGTTGTTTGCTTCTTGCTTTGCTAGGAAACAAGACATTCGCCAAGATATTGACATCCGCCAGTGACCGATTTTTGGTTTATCCTGCAACCAGCATGATCACTATCAGAAAAAGCATGTAAATCAAAGTTCCCACCTTTTGGGTACCAAAGTCCCAAACGAGAGGAACCCTTAAGGTAATGAAAAATGCGTTTAACAGCTTTCTCATGTGATTCTTTTGGATTGGCCTGGAAACGAGCACAGTAGCACACAGCAAATGTAATATCAGGTCGGCTGGCGGTCAGATACATGAGAGATCCGATCATCGAGCGGTACCGATGAGCATCCACAGGATTCCCATTATCATCAGAAGTAAGGCATGTTTGAGCGGTGAAGGGAATCAGTTCCGGAGAAGAATCATCCATGCCAAACTTTGTGAGGATTTCTTTGATATATTTCTCTTGGTGGATAAGAATTCCATCAGGCTTTTGCTCCACTTGCAACCCCAAGAAGAAACACGTCTCCTCCATAATCGTCATTTCAAAGCGATCCATCATCACTTTTTCAAACTCTCTACACAACCCCTCATTTGTTGAACCAAAGATTATATCATCAACATACACTTGAACAATCAGCAGCTCACCATTTACCTCCTTCTTGAACAATGTCATATCTATAGTCCCACGAGAGAAACCTTTGCTGAGAAGATACTGTGTCAGAGTTTCATACCAGATACGTGGAGCTTGATGCAACCCATACAAGGATTTGTCAAGCTTGTACACTTTTGAAGGAAAATCTGGATCCTCGAAACCCGGTGGTTGACATACGTAGATCTCCTCATCGATATCTCCATATAGAAATGCACATTTCACATCCATCTGTTAAACTTTAAAGTTTTTGTTAGCAGCATGAGCAAGAAAGATTCTAATGGCTTCATGGCGAGCGACTGGAGCAGAAACTTCAGTGTAGTCAATCCCCTCCTCTTGAGCAAATCCTTGAACAACTAATCTCGCCTTGTTTCTGATAACAACACTGCGATCATCTGGCTTGTTTCGGAAAACCCACTTAGTGCCGATGGGACACTTATTAGGAGGAAGATCAACAAGTTCCCAAACTTTAAGCTTCCTAAATTGCTGTAGTTCCATTTGCATGGCATCAACCCAACTAGGATCTTCAAGTGCTTGTTTATAATTCTTTGGAACAACTTGAGATAGAAAGGCAGCATAGAGACACTCATTAATCAAACCACTCTGACTCCGAGTTCGCACACCATCAGTAATTGATCCTATGATATAATCATGAGGATGATTTTTCAAAGTTTTGAAGTCTGTGTTGAGGAGCAAAGGGTTGGTTTGGGATGAGGATGTTCGATTAGATGGTTGTGAAGGTATATTTGAAGTTGGAGGAATTGTATTAGTGGTAGATGTTGGAATGGAAGTGGATGATGATGGAGTATCTACTGGAGAGATTTGAACGATTAGAGGTGGTGGAGGTGGAGGAATGTCAAATGAAGTGGGAGGTAATTGTGTAGTTGAAGGTTGTGGTTGTGATTGTGTAGCTGGATGGTTAATAATAGAAACTTGTGTGTGAGGAATGATGTCATCATCGTCAGAGTCAGGAAGATTGAATGATTTGAAAATAGTGGTGGAATCATAAAACCATGCAGGTTCACTGCCAATGCTTGTAGTGTTTGACTCTTGCCAGTCAACATAATAGGACTCTTGCACAATCCGCGTTCGCTTGTTGTAAACACGATACGCTTTTTGTGTGTTCGAGTATCCTACAAAGAAGCATTCATCCGAAACAGCACCAAACTTCGTTTTCTGATCTTGAGTATTCAACAGAGTGCAAGAACATCCAAAGGGGCGCAGAAAATCGATCAACGGCTTAATCCCACGAAACAGCTGGTATGATGTCTTCATCTTTTCTTTGACAATCAGTACCCGATTCAGAACATAAGCTGCACAATTGACTGCCTCTGCCCAGAAAATAATCGGAAGCTTTGACTCAATCAGCATAGTTCTAGCAGCCTCCACAAGAGTTCGATTCTTCCTTTCAGCAAGACCATTTTGTTGTGGCGTTCGTGGGGCGCTAAACTGTCTGAGAATACCCCGTTGTTCACAAAAAGAATTGAAGATATGGTTTCTGAATTCTGTTCCATTGTCGCTTCTAATGGCTTGAACCTTCCGCTTTCCAAGAACCTCGATTTGAGGAATCAACTTCATTAGCTCTTCAGCAGTCTCACTCTTGTTTGCCAGGAATCTCACCCAGGTGTACCTAGAGTAATCATCTATGACAACCAAGCAATAAGATTTTTTAGCAATAGATTTGACACTTATTGGACCAAATAAATCAGTATGTAACAATTCGAGGGGTTCTGAGATTGAATTTTCAATTTTAAGTTTATGTGGCTTTTTGTGCTGCTTTCCTTTAGCACAAGCCATGCATTTCTCGACCACAGAAAAATCCTTAAGTGGTAAACCCCTGGCCAAATTGTTCTTAACCAATTTATTTAGAATTTTAAAATTAATGTGCCCTAAACGTCTATGCCATTGAAAAGATTCAAAAGATGAAGCTTTAGATAGGAGACAGGTCACGGTGGAAGTTTATTCTTTTGATCCCATATTCAGCATATATGTATCATTTCGTCTTGGAGCACGCATGATCACCAATTCTTCAGAAATAGAAAACTCAGGCTTCAAGAACAAACATTCATTTGGAAGAAACAACACTGGGATATTCTTATCACAGATTTGTGATACACTGAGAAGATTGAATGCCAGTTCAGGAACATAGTTGACGTCTTCAAAAGTTAGGGAACCATTCGAGACTTCTCCTTGACCAATCATTTTACCACCTTTCTTGTCTCCCGCAAAAGCAACGTATTCACCATTGATAATCCGATAGTTAGTCAGCAGGTCCTTCAACCCAGTCATATGTCTGGAACATCCGCTGTCAATATGCCAATGACTATTTACAACGGCACTTGAATGTTCCAGTTTTTCGGCAGCAAGAGCGCGATCACACTGGCAATAAGGAGTACTCCTCTTGAACTCATCCACAGCATCAAGCCTTGCCTTCTCAATCATGGTTTCCAAGTTTAGCTTTGACTCTTCATCATTCTTCATCTCATTTACCGCAGCTTCACATACCAATCCCGAGTGATTCAGATGCCCTTGAACAATAGCATCTGACTGATCTTTATCAACTTTCTCCACTTTCCCTTCTTCATCATAATTTCCATCATTTTCACCATAAAATTCTTTGAAAGGATCAAAGCAATTTATATAGTTATCATCATTGTCAACAATCTCAGCAACCAAGGCATGATTAATTTCTTCCTTTGTTTCTTCAATTTCCGCACTCCAATCAAAATTAGTGAGTAGTGCAGTTTCATGCCTTGGTTTCACTTCCTCAAGTCGTTCTTGAATAGGGGCGGTTCTTGAATTTCCAGAATTCACAGGTTCAGTAACAATTGGTAAAGGACATTCCCTTTTGAAGTGACCCAATTGTTTACAGTTATAACATCTCAGCTTTCCTTTGTCATACCCAAGCTTGTTGTTCTGTCCCTGATTCCCAAAACCTCTTCTACCTGTTCTCTCCATGAACCGTCTAGCACGAAGGGCAAGCATGGCCATTTGCCATTGGATGTCGGTTTCTTCAAGATCATCAGGATCCACCTGATACATATCCTCAACAGTCATCCCCTTTCCCTTTAATTCACCAGCGACAAGAGCTTCATAGCTATGAACAAACATTCCAAACAAAGCCATAGTGTCAGATGGAATCTGAGTGGTGACAGATGCATTTGAGCTTGAACCAACACTTGTAGATGCACCAACAGATTTAACAGACCCAAAACTTGATGATCCTCCAGGTGCAGCATTGTAGATATGAGAGTTTGCAGCGGATGTAATAAGTGCAGCATTCTGAGAAGGAATATTTGGAACCATCATAGACTGATTGTATTCTCTTCTCTTCACATCAAGATCAAATGACTTCAGCTTGTTTATAACATCCATCAGCTTATAGTCATGAAAGTTTCATTCTTGTTTCAACAATTTGATCTGAAGACTCCACTGAGGAGGAAGTGAATCTAACAGCTTTGTGACTTGTTCATGGTTTCCCAGCTTCTCATCATACTTTTTTAGGTTACTTGATACAGACAGAAATCGATTGGTAATATCAGTCAAACTTTCTTGCGAATACCCCACAAATGAATTGAACTCTTTTTCAGCTTGAGCCTTTCTATCCAACTTCAAATCCTCATTACCATCATAGAACTCGCACAACGCATCATACAAGCTTTTTGCAGTTGTGTGTTCAGCAAACCTGTTGTAAATATCCTGATGCAAACAAAGTATCAATGCTCCGAGTGCCTTTTTGTCACGATCAAGCAACTTGGTGTCTCCTTCAGTAAAAGTACTCGGATCAGTGTTTATTGAAGTAACTGTTCCTTCAATTGTCTTTGGCACATGCGGACCATTTACAATTGACTCCTATTGATTATAGTCAGTGTAGTAGAAAAAAGCTTTCAGACACCTCTTCCAATCCTCAAAATTTTCACCACTAACAAGCCTCGGTGGCCTGTTTGGTTGAACACTATTCAGATCATTAATATTCAGAGTTGATGTAGTCATAATCTTAAACAGATTGTAGTTTCGCCAATGACAAATAGATTCGCTGGATTAGATTCGCCCAAAGAACAGACAGATTCGCTGCAGATTCGCTAGCAGATTCGCTCAGCAGACAAAGCAGATTCGCTGGGCAGCAAGAATAGTTTCGCTTGCACAACGAGCCAAACAAGTGAACTTTCGTTCAATGAAATGCCAGATTCGCTAAACAGAAACACTGAATCACAGAACACAAGATTGTATTAGATTCGCTGGATGAACACCCAGATTCGCTGGATGAACAAGTAGGTTTGCTGGGTTACGAATAAAACAGTTTCCATACAAAAACGATCAGAACAGCTTCAAAACATAACCAGTTGTAGATTCGTTTGTTTCTAAAGCTTCCTATGACCAAATATGACAAATCCCAAGCAAAATACAACACAGAAACACACAAACCAGTTCAGAAAAGAATCAAATAGTGTTTTGACACAAAAACCCCAAAAACATCACAAAAATCTCTAGGATCAAACAATCAAGAGCACTATGGCTCTGATACCATATTGTTGGTCCATCTTGATCGAGATTTCAGTGCTATAATGATTTGTAACAACAAAACACACTTTGATTAAGAGAAATAAAAGTCCAACATAACCCAATACACAATAACAAGATCAAAACCACACAACGAGAGGTAAATACGCTACAAAGATAGATAATATAAGCTCCTAGCACCTCCAGATTACACACACACGATTCTAGAGTTTTGATAAGATTTTGCCAAAAGTTCCATTGCCATGAGATAAGATTACAATATATATCAGCTGTAGGTTCGCTGATAGATTCGCTGACAGCGAATCTATCAAGCGAACCATATAGCTTCGCCGGGCACAAATAGGTTCGCCCGGTCGACAAAAATAGAAAAACTATACTGTGCTACGGGCGAATCTATAGATTCGCCCGTAGGTTCGCTAATACCAAAAACTATATAAAATACATACAAAAGATATAACACCGACATGCCGGTGAGTCTGACCTATACATGACTATCACCGTTTACTTAGAAAATGGATTGTTATAACATCTTAAAGGGTGTTTGGCTTGTTTCGACCCGTTTACATTAAAAATGGATTATTTTAACATCTTAAAGTGTGTTTGTTTTGTTTCGACCCGTTTACTTAGAAAATGGATTGCTATAACTTCTTAAAGTGTTTGGTGCGTTTTGACCCGTTGACATAAGAAAATGTTTTACTATAACATTTTAAAGTGTGTTTGGTACGTTTTGACCCGTTTACTTTAAAAATGGATTATTAAAACATCAAAAGATATATTTGCATTGTTTTGACCCGTTGACTTAGAAAATGGATTATTATAACATCTTAAAGTGTGTTTGGTACGTTTTGACCAGTTTACTTTAAAAGTGGATTATTATAACATCAAAAGATATATTTGCATCGTTTTGACCCGTTGACTTTAAAAATGGATTATTATAACTTCTTAAAGTGTTTTTGGTACGTTTTGACCCGTTGACTTTAAAAATCGATTATTATAACATCAAAAGATATATTTGCATCATTTTGACCCGTAGACTTTAAAAATGGATTATTTTAACATTCTAACGTGTGTTTGTTTTGTTTTGACCCGTTTACTTAGAAGATGGATTGTTATAACATCTTAAAGGGTGTTTGGTTTGCTTCGACCCGTTTACATTAAAAAATGGATTATTTTAACTTCTTAAAGAGTGTTAGTTTGTTTTGACCCGTTTACTTAGAAAATGGATTCTTATAACATCTTAAAGGGTGTTTGGCTTGTTTCGACCCGTTTACATTAAAAATGGATTATTTTAACATCTTAAACTGTGTTTTTTTTATTTCGACCCGTTTACTTAGAAAATGGATTGCTATAACTTCTTAAAGTGTGTTTGGTGCGTTTTGACCCGTTGACTTTAAAAATGGATTATTATAACATCAAAAGATATATTTGCATCGTTTTGACCCATTGACTTTAAAAATGGATTATTATAACATCTTAAAGTGTGTTTGGTACGTTTTGACCCGTTTACTTTAAAAATGGATTATTAAAACATCAAAAGATATATTTGCATCGTTTTGACCCGTTGACTTTAAAAATGGATTATTATAACTTCTTAAAGTGCTTTTGGTATGTTTTGACCGGTTGACTTTAAAAATGGATTATTATAACATCAAAAGATTTATTTGCATCATTTTGACCCGTTTACTTTAAAAATGGATTGTTGCTACATCGTATGGTACCTTTTAGGCATTTTGACACGTTTACATTAAGAAAATGGTTTAGTATAACATTTTAAAGTGTGTTTGGTACGTTTTGACCTGTTTACTTTGAAAATGGTTTATTATAACATCTTAAAGTGTGTTTGGTACGTTTTGACCCGTTTACTTTAAAAATGGATTATTATAACATCAAAAGATATATTTGCATCATTTTGACCCGTTGACTTTAAAAATGGATTATTATAACTTCTTAAAGTGTGTTTGGTACGTTTTGACCCGTTGACTTTAAAAATGGATTATTATAACATCAAAAGATATAATTGCATCATTTTGACCTGTTTACATTAAAATTGGATTGTTTCTACATCATATGGTACGTTTTAGATGTTTTGACACGTTTGCATTAAAATTACATTATAATTATAGTCATGTATTTATATAAATTATCAATTTTATTTTTTCTTATTTCCCTCCTGATTTTTATAAAAAAATTTAGAGTTCCCTCTTAATTTCCATTACCTCAAACTCTACTGATTTCCATCAAAATAGGATCTTCAATAACCTCCTTAATTATTAATTATTAGTATTATCTTAGTTTTAGAATTGCATCACGTACATATCGATCTCCAATAACCTCCTTCATTCGGTATTACCTCTTCCGCATTACAATTGTAGCATAAACGTTGAAGGTAATATGCATCTTGTTCTATTCTGCTAGTGATTAACAATTTTCAATCCCGATTCATATTCTGCATCATGATTCAATTCTGCATCGGTATTGGATTAATTTGTATTTACTTGTTAATCGGTATATTCTCTGCTAATCGTGATTGCAATTCTTCATTGGTGTTGGATTAATTCGTATTTACTTGTTAATCGGTATATTCTCTGCTAATTGTGATTGCAGTTCTTCATTGGTATTGGATTAATTTGTATTAACTTGTTAATCGGGTATATTCTGTGTTAATCGTGACATCGGTATTGGATTAATTTGTTTCTGGTATTGAATCTTGCCAATAATAGATGAGGAATGATTTGCGGCTGATTTAGAAATGATTTAAACTCGTCACAGGCCTTGCCGGAAAATCAAGAGTGCCGGAAAGGGGCAGTCGCCGGATCTGCAGGCAGAAGGGACGAGTGGGGGGGTGTTTGGGTTAAAAAGTTACATAAACAGCCCCTGCAATTGAGTTTGTCTCTTTTTGATTAATTAACTTTTAATACAAGTTTCAAAAGTTACAATTTTTACCCAAAGTTAGTTTTAAACATTCTATTAACTAATTAACTTAACTACATTAAGTTGTAGCGTTATAGGATTGACGTTTTTATATGTTTAAGTCGTTGGGAGATAAATGGTTAATTTGAAACTTTAATAGTTTATATCTTTAAGAATCTATATCAATTTTATTTATTAAAATACACTTTATATATATATATATATATATATATATATATACCTTGGAGGTTTAAGTATTGTATTCAGTATTTAATTGGTAAACGTTGGATAATAATTCGATCGTTATATATTAAAGACGAAAATGATGTAAGACTCGACATATTAATAGTTATATTTTAATGATTCGATCGTTATACATGAAAGATTGATTTTTTATGATCATATTTATCACAGCTTGATAAATAAGTACAAAGTATTCATGCTGTTATCATAGTTCTCTAGCTAAAAGTGGTTTTGTATTTAATAATAACCCTGTATGTATGTACTTCATATTAACGTTGAAGGTATTGTTTGCTGTTAACAATGTTCAGTACAGCAGATGTTTACAATAACACATGTATTATATTGATTCCAAACCTAATCGAATTAGATGTTGCAAGCGATTCCTTTTCTTTCACTTGTGTTGTATTGTTTCCTTTTCATACTGTTTAGAATAACACATGTTAGCTACATATTGTATACTTTTATGACTGATCATACTAGCTACTTGACTACCATATTGAATCTGCAACATACTAGCTACATATTGTATACTTTTATGACTGGTCATGTATCTGTCTTTTTCTTGGTGCTCATAAGCTAATTTGAAGATCATTTTTGCTTACTTTTGTACTTTAACCAGATCCAATGTCAACAAAAAGAAAAAACAATCAATGTTTAAATGGAGAAGGTAGTGATTATTTAAAAATGAGAGAATTGAGGATTCAAGAGAACAACCAAAGACTAAGAGATATGGGAATAACAAACATTGTAAACTCT
The DNA here is from genome assembly GCA_030867185.1 of Tagetes erecta. NCBI lineage: Eukaryota > Viridiplantae > Streptophyta > Magnoliopsida > Asterales > Asteraceae > Tagetes > Tagetes erecta. The sequence goes on along the minus strand of CM061497.1, from coordinate 16,734,085 downwards.
TTGACAAGTTTGGCAGAAACTCAGGAAATGAAGAAAAAAATAGTGAAACAGAACACTCAGAACAACGATGTAGACTTCATTCCAAATCCAAGTGACGATAGTGAGGACGATTGCCAACAAGTTGCTAGAGGTGGTGTTTCAAATAAGGTAAGTTAATTATTAGAAATTTATTCATTTTATTTTATATACACATGTTTTCTGATGAAATTAAATTTATTAAAGCAACGCAGTAGACAATATATTTCACCAATGTCCTCGAATAGAGTTGCCAATCTAAATAGGCTACGCCGAGTGGTTGCTCCAAATGTTTTAAAAAATTGTCCATCAACTGCTTTAAAACCGACTAGACAATGGCCAATATGTACCGTGAGTAATGAAGGAGGAGCAAAAAGAAGTATTTATCTTGTGGACGAGGATGATGATGATGAAATATTTGAAGGTATCATTTTGTTAATCTTAAAGTTTATCCAATTAAAAGTACATTATATAATAATTTACTCTTTTATGTTTTTATAAGGCAATAGAGTGGATATGGAAATAGATGATGTTGATGAAGATTATCAACATGAAGATCACGACTATTCTGAAGATGAAGACAATATTCAAGAACTATTACAAGTCCCTTCCAAACGACAAGCAATAGGTTCTGGTTCAAAAGGTAATAGAATAGGTAGACGTAAGAGGCTACACATCACTTCTACTATCTCTAATGAGGGTACTGAGGACCATGTTGAAGATCACCAGGTTCTTGAAACTCAAGGTCATCAAACCAGTGAAATACAAGGTAAATATGAAGACAATTTGTAATGTTGTTTTAGAAACAAAATGATAGAGCAGATATGTTTAAATTGCATTTGTGCTTTTTCTAACTTGTTAGGTTCTCCTAAAAAGGTTAGAGGGTATACACAAAAGAAAGATATTTAGGATATGATAAACACACAAAGAATATGTGTCACTGTCACACCCCCAAAATCCACTAACGGAGTTTTACCGTTAAGTGTGTGACAAACCAGGATCTCAGTCATTAGTTACACCAAACGACACTTTATGAATTTAAAATATACGTGTCACATTAAATGAGAAAATTTAATACAGAGTTAACATTTAAAAGTTTGCGGAAGCTTAATCGAAATGTAATCTCAAAGTATTAAATGGAACTAAATGCGCAAACACGCGACAAAAGTAAATGCACAGTTTAAATATTTGTACACAGTCAAAATAGTTATTTAAACTCAAAACATGGTTTGTAATGCGAGAAAATGTTTAAGTGCAATGTTGTGACTCCATGCCATGTCCTAAGTGCGCTGAACCTCAATGACCTGTAAAAGTGAAAGGCTAACAAGTGTCAACATGACGGTTGGTGAGTTCACAAAGTAAGTATGAAATCAAGTATGTTCAGTTGTAAGCAGAAATATAAATTAAGCATGTCATTGTAGGTAGCTAGTCTACAGCACATGTCCTTAGAGGCGTATGTATCTGACCGAAGCTGACGTATGTACGCATTAAGTGTAGTTTGCCTGTTCGTACATCCCATCAGGATGCACATGTATGTATGTTAGGTCATTCTAAACCCGTTCGACAGGTCCTTCTGTCGTGCTAGCGCGACTAGCCCGGGTGGGGTTTGTCAAACCCAGTAGTACTACTCAAAATTTCCCTGCTATTTCACAAATACTAACGGTCAACTAGGTATCCATGAGGTCTTTCATGAACAAAAATAAAGTTGCTCTAATCCAGACATGCGACATACATAATTCGTAAATCCGTAAAATTAATCGTTCATGTTTTCAGCCCATAAAAGGGTGAAATAGTGAAAAGTACGGTTCAGTGAACTCACCTTTGAAGAGCACGACAATTAATCAGCAGAGATGCAAGAAAAGGACTTATGAAGTGTTTGACAGCCTCTTAATGGTCATTCAGAGACTTACCTCTTAATGATTCAAAACCTTTGAACCATAAAGTGATAAAATGATGCTGAATGGTTAAGAGGTAGCTTCTGAATGGTAAAACCTCACTCAACTCATCATATTTTTAAAACTTACATTATAATGGATTTTTGAACCATTAAGAAGTAGATTTTTACTGGTTATTCAGATGCTACCAAACAGCCCCTTAGACCGTCTTACGACCTGCTTAATAATTAATTGCTATTTGAGAACTACGGACTTGCACGTATGCATATAAATATATATAGTGTATATTTAAGACTAACTAAAACTTTGCACAATAATAGCATAACACGCAAGATTTCACGTAGGGTACACACCATGATTCATAATTCACCCCATTATAAGTTCAAACCGACCCACATCATCAGTAAAAATCAAAAACATTTTCCTGAATCTATCATACGTACACATCTGACATATCACTTATGAACATGCTGCTGAATTTGTATACCTACACACACTGTGATTTCTGTACTTACATGCATATATATTGCTACTGCCACTAAAACATACATGTATAATTGCAAATGCATAAGGATCACTTTACTTACGCACATATGTACATAAATCGCGTACATGCATGTTGTAGTTTCCACATACACACATATATATGCATCTATATATATATATATATATATATATATATATATATATATATATCTAGTGTGCTTTCATATTACACATTTATTTATGTATCACTTTCAGCACTTCTCGACATACACCCATATACATGCGAACATATTTAAACTTCATACAATACATCACTGCTGGTTTCTGATTTTTGTACACATACCTACATACGTAGAAGTGCATATTACTGTTGATCTACACACAACTATATATATTTTTATCTTCGCAATACTGTTTTCTATACACATACATGCATACCGTTAACCTACTGCCATCCAATTTCATCCATCAAGTATATGCATCATAACCTTAGTATACATTCATACATACACATGCGATTTTCTGATCATACACATCACACACACGTCAAAACTTTGCTGCCATCCGATTTCCTACATCATGATTTCGCATTGATCATACTCATACAAACTATATACGATTATATATATATATATATACACACGCTATTGCATAAATACACACATTCCACATACTTGACTGCTATTTCATTGTTGTACACACTAATTTATACATGCATTCAGTGTTAGGGCTCATTTCTGATAGAAGATTTACTTTGTACTTTGTTTATACAAGTTTGTATAGTTTAGGGTTAATTTTGTATTTTCCCTAAAGTGTTGATGCATAAAGCATGTTGCTAGTGAATGTTAGAGAGAGAGTCTAGATCACAATTTACACGTTAGAGAGAGAACTGTGTGTGTGATTGTATTCTCCTGCACCATTGTACTGCAACTATTGCTTTGATCATCAATACAAGAGAATTATTTAGTAATGGATTGTGTTGTTGATTGAATTGTTGTGTTTGTACTTAGATCATTCTGATTTGATGCAATATCGATCCAATTGAACCTATCAATTGGTATCAGAGCTGTTGGTATTGTGTGTGTTCTTCGCTATTCATCAAGCAAAAACACATCAATATTGCTCAAATCATGATCTGAATGATCTGTTGCTGGTTTTGGATTTGATTCATCATCGGAATCATTTCTAATTCACAACAATTGTGCAAATTCCATCAGATTATCATCAGATCTGAGGAATTAAGAAGAAATTGAAGTTACTGTTTGATCGAATTTTCACTCAAATTCATCGAAATTTGACCATGTTTTGGATTGATTGATATAGGAGATTGTTAATCGATATCAAACACTGATTGGGTGTGATTTTTGAACAAATTGGACAAGTTTTGCTAAAATTCTGAAAAATCTGTATGACGAAGATGATGAACATGATGAACTGGTTGAAGATTAACTAGCCGGGTGATAAACTTTGACTTAGATAATATTTTTGGACTTAGTTTTGTGAACAATTAGGTCCTGTGCAGCCGTGTAAAGGAAATTTGTCTAGACGTGTGAAGTTTTGCAAGTAAAATTTGTGTACTGTTGTGCCGGATGAAGCTACTATTCAGCCGTGTGAAGTTACTATTCAGACGGGTAAAGTAACTGTTCAGCCGGGTGATCAACATTACAGCCGGATCAACTTGTTTACTGTTCAGCCGGGTCATTTTCTCTTTCAGTCGTGTCAAGTACAGCCGGGTGAAAGTAATTGATAACTATTGAGCCGGGTGACTGATTCTTTCAGTCGTGTCAAGTTTCAGCCGTGTCAAGTTATATCTTTTCAGCCGTGTTACTATTCAGCCGGGTAACACTGTTTAGCCAGGTGAAGATTTTAAGTGTTGAAGTTCTACAACTGTTTAGCCGTGTGACTGTTCAGACGGGTGAAGAATTTGTTCAGCCGGGTGAAGAAGAAATTTCACTGTTCAGCCGGGTGAAGAACAAAATTTCACTGTTCAGCCGGGTGAAGAAATTTCAAACCTTGTTATCTTATCTAGTTATTGTTTTAGTTGCATTTAGTTTAACATTTTAACTGTTTCTTTTCAAAAATCAACAAAAACACAAAAATATTTTATTTAAAAATCTTTAAAATGGCACCTAATGATGATTCTGATAACCGTGTTCCTAGATTGGTTAATCGTGCAGATTTCAAGAACTGGACAATCAGATTGAAACACCATCTATGCTCTATTGACAATGATTTGTGGAAGTCAATTGATAAAGGTCCTCATATTCCTACTCAGACTACTCCTGACAGTGCAAGCACTTACACCAAAGATTCAACTAAACCTTATCCTGAAGATAATCTATCACCAGAAGACTTATGAAAGGTCAAGAATGACAGTAAGGCTTATTCTTTGATGTGTAAAGGGCTGCCACTTCAAGTGTTGTCAAGATTGGATGCTTATCAAACTGTCTACACATTGTTCAAGGCATTAAAATCAATTTGTGAAGGAGGATAACAGTTGAGAAGTCTCAAGAAGCAGAAATTGAAGAGACAACTAGAACTGTTTGAGCATATTGCTGGAGAATTTGTGCACCAGATGATGAACAGATTTGTGCATCTAACTACTGAGATGACAAATGTTGGTGCAAAGACAGATCTTCAAGACCTGAATGACAGATTATTGTGTGCTCTTCCATCCTCATGGAAACAAACAGTGACTCCACTGAAGCATACAGAAAAGTTTCCAATGGACTTAGATCTTCTTATTGCAAAGATTGAAGAAGTAGAAATTGATAAAAGTTCAAGAAACTCTGATAGATCAGGTTCACATGCTCAGTATAAGTTTATGGTGAATCCTTCTAACACAGTGGAGAATGCATTTCTTGCTCAAGATGCTGCTAAGCCTGATGATGAGGGTGATTTGTTTGTTGGTGCTAGTTTTTACACTGATTCATCGTATCTACCAAGCTCACCAATTTACTCTCAACCTCAATCTCCGCCAAGAGCTCAAGTTCAAAGCCAATCTATGAAATCTCAAGCAGAAAATCAAAGTTCAAGTTCCACAGTTCAAGCCAAAGTAAAAGATGTGATGAACATCTTGTTACAAGATGATGAGACTAAGAATGCTTTTACTGCATTCATGGCAAGCTTCCAAGCTTATCAAGGAAGTCATTTGACTCAGCTGGATGTTGTGCTTCAAGATCTGTTTGAAATGGATCCTGATGACGTTGAAGAAATGGACTTAAATTGGCAAATGGTTATGGTTGCATATCGAACTCAGAAACATGCATATGTGAACCGAAGCTACAAGCCAAATGCAAACAAGACTGTTGGTTTTGAAAAATAAAAAGCCAGATGTTTCAACTGCAACTGCTATGGTCATTTTTCAAGGGAATGCAAAGCTCCTAAGAATCAGAACTATAATGATCAAGCTACTTCAAGTGGACAGAATCATGGTCAAAGTCAGAACTCGCAACAGTCTTCAAGCTATCAAAACAGGAATCAACGTTTCATGCAAAAGCCATATCAAAGTCTTCCATGCCAGAACTAAAAGATGAAGGAAAGAAGCCAGAAGATCAGAATAAAGCACTGGTGGTTAGTGTGAAAGACGGATATGACTGGAGTGCTTATGCGGAACAGTTTACATCTGATCTTACTTCTAGTTTGGCACTGGTTTGTGAAATTGAAGAAGAAGATTGGTCTGAAGAAGGGGATGATCAAGTGATTAAAGCTGCAAGTGAAGATTCTGACTATTATGACTGGAGTGCAAAGTCAGATCCTGTTGAAGAATCTGAATCAGAGATTGCTCTTATGGCTACATCTAAAGAGTCTTTCTCATCTACTGAACAACCAAAGGTTAGTGTCGAATTACCCCCTAACTATGTTCCTTTACCTGATGATGTGAAAGGTAGGTTATGTTCTAAACAATGCATTAAACAAGTGGAACATTATCGAACTCATTCTTTTAAAATTGGTGACAAATTAAGCAAACATGAACGAATTCATGAACAACTTAAAATTGATCACAAAATTTCTGATGAGAAGATATTGTCACTTAAAGAATCATGGAACAAAACCTTGAAAGAACTGGAACTAGTAACCAAACAACTTGAAGAAATGACAAAGAATTTTGAAAACGAAAAGGTTGCTCATGTTGTCTCACAAGTTGAACTAACTAAGGTAAAAAGTTGTAAAACAATGGTTAGACAACTTGTGAGTGAACGAGGAAACAAGAACAAATTAGGATTGGGTTTCACACATGAACCAATGCCTAAATCAATCACAAACACGTTACCTGAAAACTTCAATGAATTTGATCATTCACCTGAAAATGAACAAAGATTCAAAGAAATTCAAAGAAGTAAATCTGAATCCGAAGGATCTGAAGTTTTACTCGAAAGCTTGAAATCTGAAATTCAAAGAAGTGACTGTTGAAGCTAATGATGAAGCAAGCAACAAATCTGATCCTATTCTGGTGCAACTTGTTGAATATCCAGAACTGAATCCTAAACCAGCAGAAACGGTGAAGGATGAAGCAGAATTTTCAGGATACAATGATCCAGAATACATCAAGTGGAAAAATGAACAGAAAGCAATTGTTGCTGATCAACTGATCAAGAAGAAAACAGTAAAAAAGACTGAAGTTTCGGATGCAAAGATGCAAAAATCTAAACTGTCAAACAATCAATCTGAAACAAAACAGTCAAAAGGTAAAAAGGTCATAACATCAAATGACAACACCAAAGCTCAAGTTGTTAAAACTGAAAATGTCAAACCTGTGACAAAGAAAGTGTCTAAAGTTAAAACAATCAAGTTTGTGTCTGCAGGAACGTTTGATATGAACTCATCTCATGGTAACCAATTAAATTCTAAGATCAAATCTAACTCTGGTCTGAAAACAGGTTCAGGTCCTAAGACTTCCGATGTCAATGATAAAAGATTTGAATCAAAGAAGGTCACTAAGCAAGATGTTTCAAAATCGAACCAAGTTCCCAAACAATCAAAACTTGATAACAAGCAATCAAAGTCACAACCAAAATCTCCACAAAAGAATCAAGTTAACTTAAAACCGAACAAAACTAATAATGAATCACGAGTGGGTTCAACATCTAGAGTTAACAATCGGCTCTTTAAGATTAGCAAGAAACATTGTGAGATTTGTGATCGTTATAATCATGTTACTGCTGAGTGTTTCTTTAACAGGTACTACAATTACTGTGACAAAAGAAATCATTCGTCAGAGGAATGTTTTTATAACAAGTTTTGTGAGATATGTGAAAGGAGAAATCATGATACTGCAGATTGTCTCTTTCGAAAAAACTCATCAAGAGAAATGACTCCTTTTTCGAATTTTCAAAGAAATCAATCTTTTTGTTTTCAAAAACTTAACCAACGTCATTCTCCTGATTTGAGACCTTTCAAACGAATCAATTCTGGTTTTAATGAATATTCATCCAGAAATGTGCAGGTTAACAGTTTTAAGCCAAGAGCTTTGATGGTAAGAAATAAAAAAATTGAAAATAACCTTGATCCTAAGTTAGAGGAAAGGTTTTGTAAGATCCGCCCCTCACACCACCAATATTGTCCGCTTTGCTACATTAGAGCTCACGGATTTGCTTTTGGTTGCCCGGGTGAAACCTTCCCAGGATGGTCACCCATCCTGAGATTGCTATCATCCGAGCACGCTTAACTGTGGAGTTTTCCACTCATCCACTAGCATTAAGCCCCAAAACACGTTGTTGGTATTTAAGGTCGGACATCACATATAAATCCCAGATCTCTCCTGCCCACGGCCGATGTGGGATTTGCCTAGGGTGTTACAAACACCCCCCCTTTTGGACTCATCGTCCTCAATGAGGTTTGCCCCACCATCCCATTCTTGGATGTGGGATTTGCCTAAGGTGCCCCTCTGAACACCCCCGGGGACTCACCATCCTTGATGAGGTTTGCCCCACCATCCCGAACGGCACAGGAGTTGCTCTGATACCACTTGTAACATCCGGCCCCTCATACCACCAATATTGTCCGCTTTGCTACATTAGAGCTCACATATTTGCTTTTGGTTGCCCGGGTGAAACCTTCCCAGGATGGTCACCCATCCTAAGATTGCTGTCATCCGAGCATGCTTAACTGTGGAGTTTTCCACTCATCCACTAGCATTAAGCCCCAAAACGCGTTGTTGGTATTTAAGGTCGGACATCACATATAAATCCCAGATCTCTCCTACCCACGGCCGATGTGGGATTTGCCTAGGGTGTTACAGGTTTTCAGCTTTAAGAAGAAAGCAAACAAATCAAGCCAGTGGCAGAAACTGTTTTCAACCAAATCTCTCAAATGAATCAAATTTTCAAAATCTACATTATCAACAAGTTACTGTTACAGATAGATTCGGAAAACCCAAGACCATGTGGGCCTGGGTTGATCAAACTAACTAAGTAAATGTTGAAATGCAAGTACGCCCTCGAAGACCTATCAACTCATGGTTTGTTGATAGTGGGTGTAGCCGGCATATGACAGGAAACCATGCCTTGCTTCAAGATTTTAAGCTAAAGAATGGTACGCATGTTGCATTTGGAGGAGATGCTGGTGGAAAAATCACTGGAGAAGGAACTGTGTCAAATGGGATTATTAGCTTTGATAAAGTCAACTACTGTGCACAGTTGAACTTTAATTTGCTAAGTGTATCTCAAATTTGTGACAAATCATATTCAACATTGTTTGATTATTCTTTTTGTTACATACTTAAGCCAGGTTTCAAGATTGACAATGAATGGCTGGTGGTTAAAGCTCCAAGAGATCGAGATGTGTACAAGCTTGATATGTCTCAGATTGATGCTGAAACCGAAACCACATGTCTCATTGCGCATGCATCAAATGATGAGAGTCAGCTTTGGCATAGAAGGCTGGGCCATTCAAACTTCAGAAACATGAACCGATTGGTGACTGGAAATCATGCTGTGGGAATACCGTCAAAGAATTTCTCGACAACTGATCTTTGTCCAGCATGTTTGAAAGGAAAACAGCACCGAATGTCTTTTAAGTCCAAGCCAGAAAACTCCATTTCAAAACCCTTACAGATGCTACACATGGATCTATTCGGACCAACAAATGTTCAAAGCATCGGAAAGAAGTCTTATTGTTTTGTCATCATTGATGATTTCACTAGATTTTCTTGGGTTTATTTCTTGCATGTTAAATCTGAAACTGCTGAGTTGTTAAAAGAATTCATTATCAAAGTTGAAAATCAGTTAGATTGTAAAGTAAAAATCTTGAGAAGTGACAATGGAACCGAGTTTAAATACTCTAATGTCGATTTGTTTTGTGCAGAAAAAGGAATTGGGCGTCAATTTAGTGCTCCAAGAACTCCACAACAAAACGGAGTCGTAGAACGGAAAAATCGAACGCTAATTGAAGCTGCAAGATCCATGCTCGCAGATGCCAAAATCCCTATCACATTCTGGGACGAAGCTATTGCTACTGCCTGCTTTGTACAAAACAGGACATTATTGATTCAAGATAAACATAAAACGCCATATGAGTTATTGTTTGGAAGAAAACCGAATATTTCATATTTGAAAGCATTTGGTTGTCCTGTGTCGATTCTAGATTTAAGTGATCATCTCGGTAAATTTGAGTCCAAATCTGACGATGGATTTTTTCTTGGTTACTCTTCGGTTTCAAAAGCTTATCGGGTTTTTAATAGCAAAACGAACATTGTTATTGAAACTATTAACGTAAAGTTTTTAGAAAATTCGTTTCCGTCAGTGGCTCATGGTCCCGAATGGTTATTTGATTTAGATTCGTTATCAAAATCTTTCAATTCTAACTTATTTTATTTTTCAGGAAAAACGAGTAAAGAATCAGGAGACTTGGGATGTTTCAGTGATGATTCAGATAACGACGAGGACAGTAATCTCAATTCTGAGTATCCGTTCATGTCATTTCATAATCCTGATAATGTGGTATCCAACCAATCTCCGGGTCCATCTGGTTCTCAAGAAGATCAAGAATCAAACAATTTTGGTGGTAATGAAAATTCGCAAACCTCTCCTAATGATGGTGGATCTGTTCAAAATCAACTATCATCAGATTCGAATGTTGAAGTTGTTCCAGAAACATTTGATTACTTCATCAATTCACCAGAACAAGTTCCTAATTTCACTCCGCATACTTTTACAATTCTAGAAGATCTACCGAATCTGAATCAGTCTAATCTGGAGACTCAAGTACAAGGTGATTCAATTCCAACTCATCGAGTTCATAGGAATCATCCTATCTCTCAGATTATAGGACCTTTGAATCAGCGAACAATGAGAAGTCAAAAAGAACATGCAAATGTTTGTCTTTATTCATTTTTTCTTTCTCAAGTGGTTCCGAAGAACATTTCAGAAGTGCTACAGGATAACAGTTGGATTGAAGCTATGCAAGAGGAGTTACTTCAATTCAGAAAACAAGAAGTGTGGAAATTGGTGGACTTACCTGAAGGAGAAAATGCGATTGGTACAAGATGGTTGTACAAAAACACTCCGGATGAACATGGTATTGTTGTAAGAAATAAAGCCAGACTTATTGCACAAGGTTACACTCAAGAAGAAGGTATCGAATATGAAGAAGTGTTTGCTCCGGTCGCTCGACTAGAAGCTATTCGCGTTTTTCTAGCATATGCCTCTTTCATGAAGTTCAAAGTGTTTCAAATGGATGTAAAAGGTGCATTTTTGTATGGACCAATTACCGATGATGTGTACGTCAGACAACCTCCAGGTTTTGAGGATCCTGAGTATCCACATCGTGTATACAAATTGAGCAAAGCGTTGTATGGTCTACATCAAGCCCCAAGGATTTGGTATGAGACGTTATCTAAACATCTGCTGGAGCATGGTTTTACAAGAGGTCAAATTGATCCTACTTTATTTATGAAGCGGGAAAATGAAGATCGTCTATGTGTTCAAGTGTATGTGGATGATATCATCTTTGGATCAACAAGTCCATCCATATGCAAAGAGTTTGAAGAGATTATGAAATCCAGATTTCAGATGAGTTCGATGGGAGAGATTAATTTCTTTCTCGGATTGAAAGTCAAACAGTCAGCTGAAGGAATTTTTATCAACCAATCAAAGTTTGTTGAAAAGTTGCTGAAAAAGTTCAAGATGCAGGATTGTTAGAACATTCGAACTCCATCTGATGTGAACTGCAAAATACAGCCGGATCCAAAAGGCAAATCCGTTGATCAAACACTTTACAGATCAATGATTGGTTCATTGATGTATCTTACTGCATCAAGACTAGACAGCATGTATGCTGTATGTGTGTGTGCCAGATATCAGTCTGATCCAAAAGAGTCGCATCTGGTTGCTGCCAAACGTATTTTCAGATACCTTAAAGGGAAGCCGAATCTCGGGTTATGGTATCCTTATGAAGGGAATTTTGAATTATATAGTTATTCTGATAGTGACTTTGGTGGGTGTGCTCTTGACAGGAAATCGACTACGGGTGGATGTCAATTTCTGGGTCCTAGACTTGTTTCATGGCAATGCAAAAAGCAGACCAATGTTTCCGTGTCCACAGCTGAAGCAGAGTATATCGCTGCATCGGCAGGATGTTCTCAAGTTTTGTGGTTACAAAAACAATTGCTTGACTACGGGTTTAACTTTCTCAAAACTCCTATTTACATAAACAATACTGCTGCTATGTTCATTACTGCTAATCCTGTTCAACACTTAAAAACCAAACATATCGAAATTCGATATCATTTTCTCAGAGACAACTCTGAAAAAGGTTTAATAATTTTGATTAAGGTTCATACCGATAAACAACTGGCGGATCTTTTCACAAAACCATTCTTGTCAGGACGGTTTGAATTCTTAATTCAATCCATAGGGTTAATCAACCATGATTAATTCTATTTTTATGAAAAATTAATACAAAATCAGAAAATATAAAAGCCAAAAATATAATAAGTCGATGTCAAGTATTGATTCCTTTGTCTTTTTAATTTTTGCATTGTGAGTGTGCATGAAAAAGAAAAAGAAAACTAACAGATAGAAAAAGCAAAAAGAAAAAGAAAGAAAATTTCATGTGATAAGAATCTTTATTGCATAAGTGAGAAATGATAGTTACACTAGATATTATCTGTTTCATCATTTTTAATAATAAAGACTGATGAATGTTAATTGATGTGCGAGACAGCTCAGGCAATTAGACTAAAAAAGTAAGTTCATTGTTGACAAATATAAACTTAATGATCTTTGTGTTAAGTTCCTTTGTTATACATGTTTAAATATATATCTTTTGATGATCTTCTTGTGATGTTATTTGAACATAATCGGGTAACGATGCAATCTATTCAGTGTGATGAACCGTATCGTGAGCTTCTTTGTTGTGGTATCCACAGACCTGAAGTCTCACACGAAGTCTCTTTTGAGCTTCAAGGTGCAGCAAAAGATTCCCAAAGACGGAACAAAAAGAGTCCTAAATGTGGACCATCACCAAACAAATTCCAAAAAGGAATTCAGAAAATTCCCAAGGGGAACATTAGGAAATGAAAAATTCCAAAAAGGAATTAAAAGAAGTCCCAAAGTGGACCAAATCTAAATAGAACCCATATTCCACACTGTTTATGATTGTAAGTGACCAGGTTTTTGTGCAATATGCATTCAAGATGTGTTTGATAAGGAAATATGTTGACAGATGTATACATGTGGGTCATATAAGTCATTTCAATCGAACCTTAATCTCATCATGATACTGAAAAAGTAAGTGTGTCAATTCGAGCTAATTGGTATGTTATCATATCATCACTCAATCTAACATAAGTCAAATGTCTATTCAAAACTTGCAAAACATGTTCAGATAATGTGTGGTATGATCTCACTGCGATATTTTGATTCATTGCATTGCATATGTTTTTTACTTTAATGTGTGTGCTTTTGCGTGCAGGCATATGGAGTCTTTATTGACACATCGACATCCTTTTTAAACTTAAAAATTTCAAGAAATTTCAAGTTTAGGGGGAGAATAATTGAAGAAGAAAAATATTTACAAAAAGCCAAAAAAAAAATAATTGAAATAAGTGTGTTGAATGTAAGGATCATGTGGTCAATGAAAGCAAATGTATTGGATGTGTTAAAAACAAACCTAAGGTCTTGTGATTTATTTTTTATCAAAGAAAATTGCTTCGGGATGTAGAAATATTGGTTGTGCAAAAACATTTTTGTGAGAAAAATCAAAGAAAAATGGAAAAGGAAAATTAATGTGAATTAATTTGATGAATTTATTGCCCTAACTTCTATTTTTGATTATTTAATTTGACAAACCCTAATAAGGATGTCTTGTCTAATTAATATGTCGAGAATGTTTGCAGGTGCAATAAATACAGTTGAAAAGTCAACAGACAAAAGTGAGAAAAACTCGTTAAGTGTTGAAGCCGGGTGAAGGCATAACTTACTGTTCAGCCGGGTGACTGAATGAAAAGTAGCCGGGTGAAAGAAGGAAATGATGCCGGGTGACAAAAGTTGTAAAGTTACTATGCAGTCGGGTGATGAATTGATTGACACTATGCAGCCGGGTAATAGAATGAAGGTTCTATACAGCCGTGTAAGTGAATACACTGTGCAGCCGGGTAAGTATGGCAACTGTACAGCCGGGTGATGATAGAAACTGTCACTATGCAGTCGGGTAATGAACATGAAGTCACTCTGCAGCCGGGTGATGAAAAGAAGTCTACTGTTCAGCCGGGTAATGGGTAAAACCAAAACAAAGGTGTAGTCGTTCCTAACTCTATGACACGTCTATATCTTGACCCGTCCCAACAGTACTTGACCTGTCTAAGTGTTTCTACATGCTAAATGTTGACCCGTCCCAAAGTTGTGACCCGTCCCAAAGTTGTGATCCATCCCAACAGTACTTGACGCGTCTCAACAGTACATGACCCGTCCAAAGGTTTTATGGGCCTAACTGTTTACCCGTCCAATATGTTGACCCGTCTCATTGTGTTTGACCTAATTCTTGAGCCGGCTCATCAACATATAAATACCCGCCTTTTCTCAAACACTTATCACTTTTCACAAATCACTCTCAAGTAAATCCCCTGTACTACAATCGAACCATTTCATATTCAATCCGTCATTCTGTAACAAGTTTTATTGATTGAATAAAGTATATTTTACATGATTCGACCTTGTTAAACCCACTGATTTCTCTTAAAAACGAAATGTTGATGATGAACAGTAATTGGGCTTTGAATCGACACTTTGATTATGTGTGTTAAAACTTAAATCGAGTGTTGTAATAGGTGTAATAATTGTTAATCACCAATATTCATCCATTAATTTACACCAAATCACCTGAAATCGACTGAATCAAATGAAAAAGTTCAAATTCTGTCGAACCGCCATTGATGAACCATTGAACTGTTCATGTTTTTTTATGGTAAATGATGAATCATCTACCATTGATTGACTAACTGATGTTAAATATGGACTGAAACATGTTATACAACTTCATTTTGCAAATAACAAAGTGTACTTAAGAATTTAAGCAGTTAAGTGTGTAAAAATTTACATGATCATTGACACACAAAAGTTTTTACTAAACAAGCTGATTCTATCAAATTGTTGATTAACTTAGTTGTTTGATGCTTATGTGATAAGTTACATTGTTTCTTATGCTTAATTCTTGTGCAAATGGTGTTTTGTTGAATGAAAATGTCTAACACATATGTCTTGGTTCTTGTCAAACAGATGAATGATCTAAAGTTTGAGCCTAAGCATAATCTTGTGGTTGTCTTGGATGAATCTATACCTGAAGCAGAAGGGTATAGAGATATGATCAGATTTTTTAGAAGGACAAAGTATGTGTATGCAATGTGTGCCAAACCCATTGTATATGCTAGACTGATTAAGAGTTTATGGAAGACAGCAGAGATGATTACTGATGAGGCTGGTGTATCAGTGGTTAGAGGAAACATTACCAGACAGTTACAGTTAACTGTGTCTGAAGAGTCCATCCGGACTGCATTAAGGTTAGATGAAGAAGAAGTTGGTGCTCCGGATGAATACACAACTGCTGAATGTCAGGCATGCTTCATAAATATGGGACATCCTCCTGTATTTCCCAAGCAGCAGTTTGTGAGAGCCAGATTGGGAAAGCAATGGAAATTGCTATGCTATGTTATTCAACAGTGCATGTCAAGAAGAAGTGCTGGTTTTGACAACTTTCCATCGGATATTGCATCCCCAATAGTTGCAATAGCGATGAATAGACCATTCAATATGTCAAAATGGATTATGAAGGGATTTATATTCAATCTGGTGAAAGGAAAAAGATTCAAGTTTCTAATGTATCCAAGATTTCTGCAATTGTTGATCAACATTGCACATCCTGTGATAAGAGAAGAAGGATTTTAAGGTGGAATCTTGTATACTGAAGACATGAATGCTCTATCTTACCAAAAGATGAGTATTGGGAATGTAGAAAATGTCCAGATGTTTGACTATATGCGAGATATAGCAAACAATGAAGAAGATATTGGAGAAGTTTATCATCATATCTCTCAAGGTGAAGTAGTAAACCCGTTAGACCTTGTGGATGAGATTCCAGACAACCTACTTGATGATGATGAGTATTTGGATAGATATCCGGAAGGTGATGAAGATAATGATGATGAAGGAAATGATAGTGATGTAGAAGCGTCTGAAGATGATGATGATGATCAGAATGATGATGGTAATGAAGATGATAATGTTGTTGCAAGTGATAGAGAATCTGAAACTGAGACAGAGTCTGTTGAAGTTGAAAAAGAAGCAGAGGCTGTTATGTTTGAAGCTCCTAGGGACATCACAGTCCATTATTCTAGATCACGACGATCTAAGACTGTGGTTGAGCCTATGATTGTAGAGGAGCCGAGTGTGTTTGAAGAAGCAAGTGTGCCTGAACATATTGATGTTGTTCAGATTGCACAAGAAGTGATGGCTGAGGTGGGGAGACTGTGGCACAGGCAGTTGATGATACTGATGCTGGTTTTATTCATTCTGAACCAGTAGATTTTCCCACAACATCATTTCCTGCAACTCCACAAATTGAACAACCAATGGAGTCTTCACCAAAAGTTATGTCAATTGATGTGGTAGTGGAAAAGGATAAAGAGATTGAACGTTTGAAGAAGTTGGTAGAGGAGTTGAAGAGTGAAAATGAGTTATTAAAGGCTTCAAATGAACGTAAAAACGTGAGACTGAATGAGTTTAGAGAAACGAATGTGAAGAATATGAAGGGTTTCCAAGAGCTTGATGATGAGTATGAGAAACTCAAAGATGATTACAAAGAGCTTTATGCTGAATGTAATACTTTGAATGCTGAGAAAGAGATGTTGGAGAAATGGTTAGAAGAAGCTGAACCAAAAAGATCAGGACCTCCATGGTAACTTCGGGAAGAAAGGAATATACTTTAAGTGAAATGGAAACGTTATAATTTATATGGTAACTTCGGTTATGTATAAAAATTTTATGTGGTTCAAATGTAAATAATCACAAACTTGAGACTTTTAGGAAGACTTAACTTGGATTTTGCTCTACCAAGCAGGTACAGGAGTTTGAATATATATTAAGATGTACAGAATGTGGATAATGTTTTTGAATTAAATATAGGTTCTTTAAAGAGGAAAATAATAATAATATTAATAATAAAATAAATTAAATCCAATACGTGTTTTACAATAATGGAGATGCAGATTGGGTGTATTAGTTAACGTTTACAAGAGTCCTGGATCGAGACAAGTCATCCAACTAGATCGAACCATAAACATACCACATGTGTGGTTCGCTAGTGCATCGTTAACAATTGGAACATCATGAGTCGAAATAAATTCTGTGAGTAACATGTTATCAGAAACATCCTGAAGTTCTGTTTATCTTTGAAGAATTTAGAATAGAAATTGAGAATAGGTTACGATTGGGTGAAGTACTTCTAGGATAGCTTGATATGTTACGAGGTATTTACATGTATGTTTAAGCGATACATATTTAATTCACAAGAAGTGATTTTGAATAGGAAATACTACGCGGTTGGTGTAGCATATCAATAAGAGTTTTATTATTATTATTATTATTATTATTATTATTATTATTATTATTTACTTATTTATTTATTTTTGTGTAAGTTGTCAGCTTTATGAGACTCCTCCATGGAATCCTAAGAATCATGGGGTTTGTTTAACAATCATTCGCAGAAACAATGAGGTTAAGATATTACTGGGGTGCTAGAAACTTATAGTCCAAAGGTCGGAATTTATAACTTTGTGAGTTGAGTAGGGTAAGTGTTTCAATTGGACGATTTGGATTGTTTATATGCAGAATGAATCATCATCATTTGAGGTCACATATAGTAGCAGTGGAACATTATCAAGTTTTTCAACACAGATCATTGTTCTTATTTGTGTATCATCACGGGAAGATTTGAGTTATTTGTTACTAAGTTTTATAAAATAAACTGTATTCGGTTTAAAGATAAATTCCTGATATGCCATCGAAGGTTGTATTGTAATTGTCCACCATCCATAGGTGGATTTTATGAGTTAAATTCGTTTAATTGGCATATATAAAGCTAATAAATTATTAATGTCAAATGAAAACGAATTAAAGAGAACTAACAAAGAGCTTAAAGTGAATGAATCAAAATTTTTTGTTAAATTAAGAGAGGCTCTAAAAGAAAACGAACATTTGAAAAGATCTCTTTTGGAAAAGAATTGTGAGATAAACTATTTAACTGAGCAAGTCACTCTTGCTGAATTTGAGACCAGAAAAGTTAAAAACAAACTGGAACAATGGACAATTTCCGGTATGAAAAGGGAGGAACTCTGTAAGAAACAACGGGGGGCCAGAGTTAAGACCGGGGTGGGTCATAAAGATGATGCACAAGTATATCCTCCACCTAGTACATTCTGTTATTCTCCTACACCTATTCCTCATCCTTCAAATGAGTTGATTCAAGAGATTATAAAGAATGATACTAACAGCTCTATTGCAGGTTCAAGTGGAGTGAATCTTAAGGAGGTGAGAGAGGATTATGCTTATGGTGAAAGCAGTGGTCTTGGAAGTTCTAGTAACTCTAGCTTTGATTCAAACAGGACTGTTGAAGACAGTAGTTCGAATGTCTTTATTTCTAGTCAAGTTTTAACGTCAAAGGATATTATGAGTGACATTAATTCTGGATGCTCAATTTCAAACTCAAGTAGTTTGAATGATGATTTTATTGAAAATGTTTGTGTGAACAACAAAGCAAAACTTTCAGATCAAGTCTCTGAAAGTCAAACCAAAACAAATTGTTTTCAAAAATTCTTGTCTCATCAAATTCCATCTTTCACACCAATAAGAATTTCAAAACCGAAAGACAAAGAATCATCTTTTTCATACATTCTTAAACCTAAATCTGCACCCTCCAAGGTAAAAGTCACAACAAGTAAGTTAAAAGAGTCTTACGACTCTTGCAGTGATTGTAACTCACAGACATCTGAAAGTAGTGAAGAGACTGCTAAATTTTCAAAAAGAAGTTTAAAATCTCATTGCTTTCAGTGTGGAAATGCTGGTCACACTGTCAAACACTGCCCGGTGATTGTTGAAAATAGTTCAAAGCAGAAATCTTTTGGAAAGAGATTGAATTCTTTTGTAAATAACTTTTTCTGTAAATCATCGACTGTTCAAAGACCAAAGTACACTAAGGCTTGGGTCCCGATTTCAAAAGTCTAATTTGTCTTAATTTGTATATATGTAAATAACTTTTCTTTTTCTTCTTTGAAAAATCCATGGGTCACTCGCCTCATCGCTCCGTTACTTTATTTTATCTTTATTTTCTTTTATTTCTTTCTATTTTTCTTTTATTCTGTATATATGTATATATTAAGAAAATCTGAAAAACAAAAATTTCTTATTAGATAGCTATAATATAAAAATTTTGGGGGAGATTTAAAAGATCAACTATTTATAGTTTTTCAAATTTTGCTATTTCAGGATCTCCGTTTTGATTGATGTTGAAGAGACGTTGAAGGAGGTCAGAAGCATTGCGTTTGGGATATGTCAGATAGGCTCAGCCCGAAAACAAAGTAAACAGTGATTGTGCAGCCAAACATAATGCTCAAGATCTCGACAACAAGGATTATCTCCTTGACATGATTGGATTGCACAAAGATAATGGTTCTGTCAAAAATGGGTTGAGAGCGTCAAATCTTTGTCTTGATTTCCCTAAACATCCCAAATCACCCTCGCCCTATCCCCGAATCGAGTTTCTAGTATGCAAAACAAATAAAATAAAAAGCTGCTAGTGATGCTCTTCGGAAAAGCCTCTGAGTGAGTTACTCGTTAACTCCTCAGAACGTTTTGAGTCAAGTGCTTAACTCCTCTGCTATACGGAAGTATTGACCTGGAGTTGGTGGATCTTCTCTGCTATACGAAAGTATTGACCTGAAGATTCACCGAGCATGCTCAAATGTTTATCTCCTCTGTTATACGTCGGTATAGACCTGGAGCTCTAGACTATTTGAGTTACCCAAATAATAAGTCGCATTGTGTTCAAAAGAATCAATTGCTGACAAGCTCCACTCACAATGAAAAGATGCAGAAATTGCACAAGTGTCAAAAGAAGCTAATGCATCGGTCAACATTCAAAAGTTGATCATTGAAATTCAAGCATAGTCAATCGTATTGCTCAGATATACCCTGATGACAGAACTTGTTCTTTTTACCTAGATGTCTGTGGGGACCGAGTTGTCTGAGCTTCTTCAATCAAACCATAAACATGATAAAAGAAGCTGCTGATCTCTTGTTGAAAGGACTAAGGCATGGGTTTAAATGGACAAACATATCTGCAATCCCGCCAATCGATGATTCTCCGGATTCTACTCAAAACATCATGAAAAATATATATCCTTATTAGCGTTTAAAATTTCTTCTTTGTTATTTTATTTTATTTTATTTTATTTTATTTTATTTTTTAACTTCTATCTTGTTATTACTAGTATTTTTAGGATTAGAATTGTTTATGTTTATTTTTGGAGCGTTGATATCGTGGGACGTTTTAACGGTTTTACAAAGATTTTAAAATTTAAGAAAATCCAAAAATATTTTAATTTGTGTGCGAGCGAACCTGCGAGCGAACCTACAGGTTCGCCCAAATCTCAGGTTCGCCCGCAACCTTTTTGCACCACGCGCCGAAGGCAGTTTTGTCTTTTGGTCTTCTGGCGAATCTAAAGTTCGCTGGACTGTCTGCCAGCGAACCTATGTATGTATATATAGGCTGTGACAGCGAAGTTTTTCAAAACATTCGCTGTCACCACTGTAGCACGTTTTTCAAAAATCAAAACACCGAACGTTCGATTCTCACTATTTCACGGCTTTTTCACACATTAAACATCATTTTAGTGTCTGGTATGTGATCGATCTCATCTTAATCTCTATTTTAAACTCTTAATCGCACCATTATCCTGTTTTAACTGTCGATCTATGATTATGTGTTGATTGAATGACTGATTTGGTGTTTATAGTTAGGGATTTACTTCATAACAGCCTCTTTTGATGTTTATTTTGACCTTTTGTTGCTTAATATGCTTAATAATGCTGTGTTGAGTGTGATTCTGGCCGTCTTTCAAAAACTAGGGTTTCCAGCGAACCTATGTGTTCGTCTGGCGAATCTGAACGAAAGTTCAAAACTTCGAGCGAACCTATGTCGTTATGCTGCCCGCGCAACAACATAGATTCGCCCGACTGTTTCTAGCGAACCTATACATTCGCTCGACCATGATGACTGATTTTTCATGTCAGCGAATCTATAGGTTCTGGTGCCAAAATCTCAGGTTCGCTATACCAGCGAACCTAATTTCCAGCGAATCTATTAACTGTTCTTCAAATCTTCGTTTCTGATCAATCTCCGTTTATTTTTCAGGCACAATGTCGACATTATTCTTTGAGAAAAAGCACAACATGTGTGCTTTGCTTGATGAAAACCATGAAAAGGCCGCCAGCTATAGAGATTCAATCAAATGGCTGAAATCTTCTCACATACATTATGCCATATCTCACTCACCCACTATATATGAGCTGCACGTTCGGGATTTCTGGCGAACTGCAGTAATGAACGTGTGGGTACTGCCGTCACGTATATGTGCCAAAGTCGGTGGGTATGACTTGGAGTTTACTGAAGCCGATCTGGCTAGAATCCTAAGGTTAGAAGAGGATGTGGGAGAGGAGGTCAGTATGACTGCTGAAGAAGTTTATGGGGCTTTTCGGACAGCGGGGTATGAGGGTCTGATGCCCGGTGAGAAGAAAATGGAGTTCGTAAAATCCTATCTGATCCAGGAGTGGAGGTACATCGCTCACGTGTTTATTATGTGCCTGGATCATAGGAAAGGGGGTACGGACGGGCTAAACTTAGACTGGGCAAGGGCAATGATGCTGTTTTGCCGAGGGCAAAAAGCCAATCTTGCGAAGCTGATCTTCAACTATCTACTGGAGAACATCCATGCCACCAAAGGCGCCAAATGGTTGATGTATCCCAGGTTCATTCAGATGGTGCTGAATGACAAGTTGCCTAATCTGCCAGTTGTAGGAGATGAACTGAAAATATGGGATATGCATGTGAGGATTTTTAAAGATTGTAAGGCGGTGAGGTCAGATTGTGTCGGACGGCCTTCATTCTTATGGGAAAATATGTATCCGGCTGAAAGATGGGTACAAATTCAAAGGCTGATTGAGTCTGAAAGAAAAAGGGGTGGAGAGAATATTGAGGAGGTTGAGAAGAGAATTAAGAAGAGGAAGGCGTATGCAAAGGAGAAAGACTACTCATTTGAACGAGAGGTCGATGAGATTGAGGCAGAGATAGATGCAGGTAGGGAAAGACGGACGAAGAGGAAGTCTGATGCACATGCCGAAGGGTCAAAGAAAGCGAGGCACGATATCGGGGGTAAATCTGCTGAGTCTGGCAATGAATTGAAGGGTCAGATTGAGAGTTTGAGGACAGAATTGGTTGAGTTGAAGGGGAAATATGATCAGTTGGAGACACAGGATGCTGAGAAGTCAACTGTTATATACGAGATGGGTCGAATGATGAAGGACCAGCAGTGTCTGATTGTGAGAATCTTCAAGGAGTTAAACAGTCTGAAGGAAAATGTAGGGACTGAACCCGCAATGACTGAAGCAGAACTGAACTCCTTAACGGATATTGCAAAGTATCCGTTAATGGATGTTGATTTTGGAGACAAAGGTAAAGGAAAAGCTGCCGAGGAGACATTCGATGAAGAGATGGGTATTGATTTAGATGTATTTGAAGGAGAAGAAGTGGTCGGAGGATCGAGTAAGGATTTCACTCTGATAGATGAACCAGAGACTGACATTGATGCTGATAGTGAGGAAGATTTAGATGATGAGCCGGATAAGTATAAGGTTGAAGAAAAGGGGGTTAGCTATCAGTTCGAGCACGTTGAGTTAGATAAATCAGAATGGTTCAGGAAGGATGAAGAGGTTGTTCGTGAAGTGCCACTTTTTCAGAATATTGACGAACCGAACACCTCTCAACTGGATAGGCAGGTGATAGCATGGAAGTATAACAGTCTGGTGGATGCTTATATGGTCAAACGAAGGGGCGGTGACATCTGTTATATAAAGAATAGGAAGCATTTCGCTACTCTGCCAAGGTGGGATTTGCGTAGGTTGGCCGAACTTCCGTTGTTAGGAAAAGAGGACAGTGGTAGGGCGTGTGCGTTTGAGGTCACCATCCGAGAAGCTGCAAAGACAAACTTTGTTGATTTTGGATACCAAAAACCGAGGAGGATGAGACAGAAACGGGATAGGCATTGGGTTTCGTGGAAAGGTAAGGTAGTTCTGAAGATCGAAGCGCCAAAAATCATGACAAGGGTCAGGGTCCCGGACACACAGCCACCCAGATTACAGGATTTTCACAAATGGTTCTACGACAATGGTACGGGTGAGGCTGTTATCAGATTACAAGGAGAAGATCGTCCTGAAATCAGACTATTTGACCCAATGGAGATCTTTTCCTTCTGTGACGAGGATCTGAAAGTGTTGTGCGAGAACAGAATAAAGCACGGGGCTGGAGATGACACTGCTACTGAAGCGAACCTGTTTGTGAAGGTCGCAAACAAAGCCCGGGGGATTCGTGCTGAACTAAAGGCAGTGAATGAGAGATTGAGGAGGTCGGATGATCAGCGTATGGACATGGACGACCTATCTAGACAGCTGGATCAATCAATTGAGCAGAGGTTTGAGAAACCGGTGCAGGTGATAGATTTGGAGGTTATTAGCGAGGAGCAAACTGTAGAAACTCAGGCGGAAACTACTGATCAACAAATGCCTGATGCTGATGTTGCTGATGCTGAGTTCGTAGACTCAATGCTGAATTTGAGTGAAGATGAGGCCGGATCTGAAGACATTACAAACCCAATGGCCGGAATTAAAGGAAGGGCAGGAGCGTTTATCGAACATTTTTGAAGCCATCAAGACGGAGCTAATTTAGAAGACTTCCCCAGGTGAGGTCCAACCTAGGGGGAGTATTGATAGTCACTATGTATAGGTTGGACTCACCGGCTTGTCGGTGTTACTTTTGTTTGTATTTGTATGACTTGTAACTGTGCTAGCGAACCTACGGGCGAATCTATAGATTCGCCCGCAGTTAATGTTGTCTTTTGTATTAAGGGTCGACTGGGCGAACCTATGTGCCCAGCGAACCTGTGTTGGTTCGCTAGATAGATTCGCTCTAGCGAATCTATCAGCGAACCTAACACTGCTATATATTGTAACCTTATCTTCACTTGAATACAACTTTTGCACATCTTTTACCAAAGCTATTATTCACTGATTGTGTTGTGTAATCGTTCAATCTGAGGTGCTAGGAGCATATTCTACTTATCTTTGTAGCTTATATACCTCATTTGTGTGTGTAATCTTGTTATTGGGTTTATTTGGATATTATACACTTTGTTTGGTCAAGTCAAGACTATTTGTGTTAAACAAGTCAATATAGCACTGAAATCACGATCATTATGGACCAACAATATGGTATCAGAGCCTTAGTGCTCTTGATTGTTTGATTCTAGTGATTTTTGTGTTGATTTTGGAGTTTTTGGGTCGAAACACTATTTGATTCTGTTCTGAGCTTGTTTTTGTGTTTCGGAGTTGTATTTTGCTCAAATATTGTGTTATTTGGTCATAGGAAGCTTTTAAAACAAACGTGTATGCAAATGGTCAAGTTTTGAAGGTTTTCGGGTTGTTTTCGTACTGTTACAGGCTGGTTTGTTATCCAGCGAATCTAAGTGTTCTTCCAGCGAATCTAAGTGTTCTTCCAGCGAACCTAATTCAAATTTTTGCTCTGTTGGTTTGTGGTGTGGCCAGCGAATCTGACATATCATTGAACGAAAGTTCACTTGTTTGACTGACTGTGCAAGCGAAACTGCTGCCAAAATCAGGCCAGCGAATCTGTGCTTGCTTGTCAGCGAAACTGTTTGCTTGTCTAGCGAATCTGTCTCCAGCGAATCTGTCAGCGAATCTGCTGTGTTCTTTGAGCGAATCTAGCCAGCGAATCTGCCTGTCTTTAGCGAATCTATAATCTGTTCAAAGTTATGACTTCATCAACACTGAATATGAATGATCTGGATAGCGTTCAACCTAACAGGCCACCGAGGCTTGTTAGTGGTGAAAACTTTGAAGATTGGAAAAGATGTTTGAAAGCATTTTTCTACTACACGGACTACAACCAATGGGAATCTATAGTAAATGGTCCGCACGTGCCAACAACTGTCGAAGGAACCGTCACCTCAGTAAACACAGATTCAAGTACTTTTACCGAAACAGATATCAAGTTACTTGACCGTGACAAGAAGGCACTAGGGGCATTGATACTCTGCTTGCATCAGGACATCTTCAACAGGTTTGCTGAACACACAACTGCAAAAAGCCTGTATGATGCATTGTGTGAATTTTATGATGGGAATGAGGATCTGAAACTGGATAGAAAAGCACAAGCTGAAAAGGAATTCAACTCTTTCGTGGGATACTCACAAGAGAACTTGACTGATATTACAAATCGATTCCTATCTGTGTCAAGTAATCTGAAGAAATATGATGATAAGCTGGGCAATCATGAACAAGTTGCAAAACTGTTAGATTCTCTTCCTCCTCAATGGAGTCTTCAAATCAAGCTGTTGAAACAAGAGAGAAACTTTCCTGACTACAAACTGATGGACGTCATCAACAAGCTGAAGTCTTTCGACCTTGATGTGAAGAGAAGAGAATATAATCAGTCAATGATGGTTCCAAACATTCCCTCTCAAAATGCTGCACTTATCTCATCCGCTGCAAACTCTTATATCTACAGTGCTGCATCTAGAGGATCATCAAGTCATGTGTCTGCTAAATCTGCTGGTGCATCTACAAACGCTGGTTCAAGCTCAAATGCGTCTGTCACCACTCAGATTCCGTCTGACACTATGGCTTTATTTGGAATGTTTGTTCACAGTTATGAAGCTCTTGTTGCAGGTGAGTTGAAAGGGAAGGGTATGACAGTAGAAGATATGTATCAGGTGGATCCTGATGATCTGGAGGAAACAGATATCCAATGGCAGATGGCTATGCTCACTCTTCATGCCAGACGATTCATGGAAAGAACTGGTAGAAGAAACTTTGGAAATCAGGGACAGAATAGTAAGCTGGGGTATGACAAGGGAAAGTTACGATGCTATAACTGCAAACAATTGGGCCACTTCAAAAGGGAATGCCCAATGCCAATTGTTACTGAGCCAGTTAACTCTGCAAATCCAAGATCTGCTCCAAATCAAGAAAGGGTTGAGGAAGCAAAGTCAAAGAATGAAACTGCACTGCTCACCAACTTTGATTGGAGTGCAGAAATTGAAGAAACCAAGGAGGAGATTAACCATGCCCTTGTTGCTGAGATTGCTGAGTTTGATGACAACGATATAAATCTCTTTGACCCGTTCAAAGAAGTTTATGGAAAGGATGAGGAAGAGAAAGTGGAGAATGTTGATAAAGTTCAATCAGATGTTATTGCTCAAGGGCATCTGAATCATTCAGGGTTGGTTTGTGAAGCTGCTGTTAATGAAGTGAAGCATGAGGAGGAGTCGAAGCTTACTTTGGAAGAAATGATTGAGAAGGCAAGGCTAGATGCAGTTGATGAATTCAAAAGAAGCACTCCCTACTGCCAATGTGATCGTGCTCTGGCTGCCGAAAAACTGGTAATTGGTCTTCCTTACGATGTTATTGAAGATATGTGTTCATCTGCTTGCAAAATTCGTTTAATTGGCATATACAAAGCAAATAAATTGTTAATGTCAAACGAAAACGAATTAAAAAGAACCATCAAAGAGCTTAAATTAAGTGAATCAAAATATTTTGTTAAGTTAAGAGAAGCTTTAAAGGAAAATGAACACTTAAAAAGAACTCTTTTGGAAAAGAACTGTGAAATTAACTATTTGACTGAGCAAGTTACACTTGCTGAATTTGAAGCAAGAAAACTTAAAAACAAATTGCAGCAGTGGACAATATCTGGTATGAAAAGGGAGGAACTCTGCAAGAAACAAAGGGGGGCCAGAGTTAAGACAGGTTTGGGTCTTAGTAACAATGAAACATATGCATATCCCCCACCTAGTACTTTCTGTTACTCTCCTACACCTATTCCTCATCCCTCAAATGAGTTAATTCAAGAGATTATGCAGAATGATACTGACAGTTCCATTGCAGGTTTAAGTGAAGTAAATCTTAAGGAAGTTAGAGAGGATTACGCATATGGTGGGAGTGTTGGGCTCGGGTGTTCTAGCAGTAGTGATGGCAGTAGTTCTGATTCCAAGAAGTCTTTTGAAGACATTAGTTTAATTAATTCTGTTTGTAGTAATGTGTCATATTCAGACAGTTTCATGTTTAATAGTAATCTAGGGTGCTCCACTTCAAACCCTAATGTGTTGAATGATGATTCGGTTGAAAATATGTGTGTGAATGACAAAGACAAACTTTCAGGTCATGTCTCTGAAAGTCAAATCAAAACAAACTGTTTTCAAAAGTTCTTCACTCATCAAATTCCATCTTTCACACCTGTGAGAATTTCAAAACCAAAAGAGAAGGAATCATCTTTTTCATACATTCTTAAACCAAAACCTGAATCTGATACAGTTAAAGTCACAACAGGTAAGTTAAAAGAACTCTATGACACTTACAGTGACTGCAACTCTCAACTGTCTGAATGTGATGAGGAAATTGAAATGGATAAAATTCCTGTTAACAGAGTTCCGAAAACTGGTTTGAAGTCTCACTGTTTTAAATGTGGAAATATTGGTCACACTGTCAAGCAATGCCCTAAGTTAATCCAAAATAGCTCAAAGCAAAAATCTTTCGGAAAGAGATTAAACACTTTTGTAAATAATTTCTTTTGTAATACTTCATCTGCTTCATCACCCAAGTACACAAAGGCTTGGGTGCCTATTGCAAAGGTCTAACTTTTCATTTTTTTTAATAAATGTCAGGAACATTCAAATGCCGTTGTAAATAGTCATTGGCATATTGACAGCGGATGTTCCAGACATATGACAGGGTTGAAGGACCTCCTGACTAACTATAGGATCATAAATGGCGGTTATGTTGCTTTTGCGGGAGACAAGAAAGGCGGCAAGATGATTGGTCAAGGAGAAGTCTCAAATGGCTCACTTACTTTGGAAGACGTCAACTATGTTCCTGAATTGGCATTCAACCTTCTCAGTGTATCACAAATCTGTGATAAGAATATTCCAGTGATGTTTCTTCAAAATGAATGCTTATTCTTGAAGCCAGAGTTTACTATTCCTGAAGATATGGTGATCATGCGAGCTCCGAGACGAAATGATACCTATATGCTGAATATGGGATCACAGGAATCAAATTCCACCGTGACCTGTCTCCTGTCTAAAGCTTCATCTTTTGAATCATTTTTGTGGCATAAACGTTTAGGACACATCAATTTTAAAATTCTGAATAAATTGGTTAAGAACAATTTGGTTAGGGGTTTACCACTAAAAGACTTTTCAGTGGTTGAGAAATGCATGGCTTGTGCTAAAGGAAAACAGCACAAAAAGCCACATAAACTTAAAATTACAAATACCATCTCAGAACCCCTCGAATTGTTACATACTGATTTATTTGGTCCAATAAGTGTCAAATCTATTGCTAAAAAGTATTATTGCTTGGTTGTCACAGATGATTACTCTAGGTACACCTGGGTGAGATTCATGGCAAACAAGAGTGAGACTGCCGAAGAGTTGATGAAGCTGATACCTCTAATCGAGGTTCTTGGAAAGAAGAAGGTTCAAGCCATCAGAAGCGATAACGGAACTGAATTCAGAAACCACATCTTCAACTCTTTCTGTGAACAACGGGGTATTCTCAGACAGTTCAGCGCCGCCCGAACACCACAACAAAATGGTGTTGCTGAAAGGAAGAATCGAACCCTTGTGGAGGCCGCTAGGACTATGCTGATTGAGTCAAAGCTTCCAATTATTTTCTGGGCTGAGGCAGTTAATTGTGCAGCTTATGTTCTTAACAGGGTACTGATTGTCAAGGAAAAGATGAAGACTTCATACCAACTGTTTCGAGGGATTAAGCCGCTGATTGATTTTCTACGCCCCTTTGGATGTTCTTGCACTCTTTTGAATACTCAAGATCAGAAGACGAAGTTTGGGGCTGTCTCTGATGAATGCTTCTTTGTGGGATACTCTAACACACAAAAGGCGTATCGCGTTTACAACAAGCGAACGCGGATTGTGCAAGAGTCCTACTATGTTGATTGGCAAGAGTCAAACACTACCAGTATTGGTAGCGAACCGGCATGGTTTTATGATTCCACCACCATTTTCAAATCATTTAATCTTCCTGACTCTGACGATGATGATATCATTCCACACACATCAGTTTCTATTTTCAATCATCCATCTACACCATCACAACCACAACCTTCAACATCAGCCACACAACTACCTCCCACTTCATTTGACATTCCATCACCTCCACCACCTCAAACTGTTCAAACTTCTCCATCAGATATTCCATCCACATCTACTACCCTTCAATCCCCTGCCACTAATACCATTCCTACACCCTCACAACCATCTAATCAACCACCCTCAACCGAACCAAATCCTTTACTCCTCAACACTGACTTCAAAACCTTAAAAAACCATCCTCACGATTATATCATTGGATCTATTACTGATGGTGTGCGAACTCGGAGTCAGAGTGGTTTGATTAATGAATGTCTTTATGCAGCCTTTCTGTCTCAAGTTGTTCCAAAGAATTATAAACAAGCACTTGAAGATCAAAGTTGGGTGGATGCCATGCAAATGGAGCTGCAGCAATTTAGGAAGCTTAAAGTTTGGGAACTGGTTGATCTTCCTCCTAATAAGTGTCCAATCGGCACTAAATGGGTTTTCCGAAACAAGCCAGATGATCGTGGTGTTGTAATCAGAAACAAAGCGAGACTGGTTGTTCAAGGATTTGCTCAAGAGGAGGGGATTGACTACACCGAAGTTTTTGCTCCAGTCGCTCGCCTGGAAGCCATCAGAATCTTTCTTGCTCATGCCGCGAACAAAAACTTTAAAGTTTATCAGATGGATGTGAAATGTGCATTTCTATATGGAGACATCGATGAGGAGATCTACGTATGTCAACCACCAGGTTTCGAGGATCCAGATTTCCCGTCGAAGGTTTACAAGCTTGATAAATCCTTGTATGGGTTGCATCAAGCTCCACGGATCTGGTATGAAACTCTGACACAGTATCTCCTCAGCAAAGGTTTCTCCCGTGGAAGTATAGATATGACATTGTTCAAGAAGGAGGTGGATGGCGAGCTGCTGATCGTTCAAGTGTATGTTGATGATATCATTTTTGGTTCGACTAATGAAGGGTTGTGTAGAGAATTTGAGAAGGTGATGATGGATCGCTTTGAGATGACAATAATGGGGGAGATGTGTTTCTTCTTGGGGCTGCAAGTGGAGCAAAAGCCTGATGGAATTCTGATCCACCAAGAGAAATATATCAAAGAAATCCTCACGAAGTTTGGCATGGATGATTCTTCTCCTGAATTGATTCCTTTTACAGCTCAAACATGGCTTACTTCCGATGATAATGGGAATCCTGTGGATGCTCATCGGTACCGCTCGATGATCGGATCTCTCATGTATCTGACTGCAAGCCGACCAGATATCACATTTGCCGTGTGTTACTGTGCTCGTTTCCAAGCCAATCCAAAAGAATCACATGAAAAAGCTGTTAAACGAATTTTCCGTTACCTTAAGGGTTCCTCTCGTTTGGGACTTTGGTACCCAAAAGGTGGGAACTTTGATTTACATGCCTTTTCTGATAGTGATCATGCTGGTTGCAGGATTAACAGAAAATCAGTCACTGGCGGATGTCAATATCTTGGAGAATGTCTTGTTTCATGGCAAAGAAAGAAGCAAACAACCGTCTCTCTGTCCACAGGAGAAGCAGAATACATAGCTGCGTCAAGTTGCTGTTGCCAAGTGCTGTGGATTCAGCATCAGATGATGGATTATGGCATCAACTTTCTTCATACGCCACTATTCTGTGATAATGAAGCTGCTGTTGGAATTACCAAGAATCCTATTCATCACACTCGCACCAAGCACATTGAAACAAGAATTCATGCAATCAGGGATGCACAGGAAAAGGGGTTTATTGATATTATTCCTATCGAAACTCGAAAGCAAAAAGCTGATCTTTTCACAAAAACTTTTGACAAACCACGTTTTTATGAATTGATCTCCATGCTGGGACTTATATCTTTTTGAAAACCTTTTTTTTTCTGTGAGAATCCATTTGTAAATATGTAAATAACTTGTACTCTTTCATTTTCTTCTTTGAAAAATCCGTGGGTCACTCGCCTCATCGCTCCGTTACTTTATTTTATCTTTATTTTCTTTTATTTCTTTCTATTTTTCTTTTATTCTGTATATATATATATATATTAAGAAAATCTGAAAAACAAAAATTTCTTATTAGATAGCTATAATATAAAAATTTTGGGGGAGATTTAAAAGATCAACTATTTATAGTTTTTCAAATTTTGCTATTTCAGGATCTCCGTTTTGATTGATGTTGAAGAGACGTTGAAGGAGGTCAGAAGCATTGCGTTTGGGATATGTCAGATAGGCTCAGCCCGAAAACAAAGTAAACAGTGATTGTGCAGCCAAACATAATGCTCAAGATCTCGACAACAAGGATTATCTCCTTGACATGATTGGATTGCACAAAGATAATGGTTCTGTCAAAAATGGGTTGAGAGCGTCAAATCTTTGTCTTGATTTCCCTAAACATCCCAAATCACCCTCGCCCTATCCCCGAATCGAGTTTCTAGTATGCAAAACAAATAAAATAAAAAGCTGCTAGTGATGCTCTTCGGAAAAGCCTCTGAGTGAGCTACTCGTTAACTCCTCAGAACGTTTTGAGTCAAGTGCTTAACTCCTCTGCTATACGGAAGTATTGACCTGGAGTTGGTGGATCTTCTCTGCTATACGGAAGTATTGACCTGAAGATTCACCGAGCATGCTCAAATGTTTATCTCCTCTGTTATACGTCAGTATAGACCTGGAGCTCTAGACTATTTGAGTTTCCCAAATAATAAGTCGCATTGTGTTCAAAAGAATCAATTGCTGACAAGCTCCACTCACAAAGAAAAGATGCAGAAATTGCACAAGTGTCAAAAGAAGCGAATGCATCGATCAACATTCAAAAGCTGATCATTGAAATTCAAGGGTTTCCAGCGATCACACATTAAACATCATTTTAGTGTCTGGTATGTGATCGATCTCATCTTAATCTCTATTTTAAACTCTTAATCGCACCATTATCCTGTTTTAACTGTCGATCTATGATTATGTGTTGATTGAATGACTGATTTGGTGTTTATAGTTAGGGATTTACTTCATAACAGCCTCTTTTGATGTTTATTTTGACCTTTTGTTGCTTTATATGCTTAATAATGCTGTGTTGAGTGTGATTCTGGCCGTCTTTCAAAAACTAGGGTTTCCAGCGAACCTATGTGTTCGTCTGGCGAATCTGAACGAAAGTTCAAAACTTCGAGCGAACCTATGTCGTTATGCTGTCCGCGCAACATCATAGATTCGCCCGACTGTTTCTAGCGAACCTATACATTCGCTCGACCATGATGACTGATTTTTCATGTCAGCGAATCTATAGGTTCTTTTGCCAAAATCTCAGGTTCGCTATACCAGCGAATCTAATATCCAGCGAATCTATTAACTGTTTTTCAAATCTTCTTTTCTGATCAATCTTCGTTTATTTTTCAGGCACAATGTCGACATTATTCTTTGAGAAAAAGCACAACATGTGTGCTTTGCTTGATGAAAACCATGAAAAGGCCGGCAGCTATAGAGATTCAATCAAATGGCTGAAATCTTCTCACATACATTATGCCATATCTCACTCACCCACTATATATGAGCTGCACGTTCGGGATTTCTGGCGAACTGCAGTAATGAACGTGTCGGTACTGCCGTCACGTATATGTGCCAAAGTCGGTGGGTATGACTTGGAGTTTACTGAAGCCGATCTGGCTAGAATCCTGAAGTTAGAAGAGGATGTTGGAGAGGAAGTGAGTATGACTGCTGAGGAAGTGTACGGAGCACTCCGGACTGCTGGGTATGAGGGTCCGATGCCCGGCGAGAAGAAAATGGAATTCGTAAAGTCCTATCTGATCCAGGAGTGGAGGTACATCGCTCACGTGTTTATAATGTGCCTGGATCATAGGAAAGGGGGAACCGACGGACTGAATCTGGATTGGGCACGGCTATGGTGCTGTTTTGCCGGGGGCAAAAAGCCAATCTCGCAAAGCTGATCTTCAACTATCTACTGGAAAACATCCATGCCACCAAAGGGATTAAATGGTTGATGTACCCCAGATTCATTCAGATGATTCTGAATGATAAACTGCCAAATCTGCCTGTGGTGGGTGCAGAACTGAAGATCTGGGAAATGCATTCGAGGATTTTTAAAGATTGTAAGTCGGTGAGGTCGGATTGTATTGGAAGGCCTTCATACTTATGGGAGAATATGTACCCGGCAGACAGATGGGTACAGATACAGAGATTGATTGAGTCTGAAAGGAAACGGGTGGCGAGAATATTGAGGCAGTTGAGAAGAAAATAAAGAAGAGGAAGGCATACGCAAAGGAAAAAGATTATTCATTTGAGCGAGAGGTTGATGAAATCCAAGCAGAGATCGATGCTGGTAGGGAACAGCGAACAAAGAAAAAGTCTGATGCACACGCTGAAGGGTCAAAGAAAGCAAGGCATGATACCGGGGGTACATCTGCTGGGACTGGAAATGAATTGAAGGTTGAGGTTGAAAGTTTGAAGGCTGAACTGGTTGATTTGAAAGTGAAGTATGAAGAGTTGGAAAAGCAGGATGCTGAGAAATCAACTGTTATATACGAGATGGGTCGAATGATGAAGGACCAGCAGTGTCTGATTGTGAGGATCTTCAAGGAATTAAACAGTTTAAAGGAAAATGTAGGGACTGAGCCTGCAATGACCGAAGCGGAACTGAACTCCTTAACGGATATTGCAAAGTATCCGTTAATGGACGTTGATTTTGGAGACAAAGGTAAAGGAAAAGCTGCCGAGGAGACATTTGATGAAGAAATGGGGATCGATTTAGATGTTTTCGAAGGAGAAGAAGTGGTCGGTGGATCTGGTGTGGACTATACTCTGATAGATGAACCAGAGACTGATGTCGATGCTGATAGTGAAGAGGATCTGGAAGATGAGCCGGATACATATCAGGTTGAAGAAAAGGGGATGAGCTATCAGTTCGAGCATGTTGAGTTAGACAAGTCTGAGTGGTTTAGGAAGGAAGAAGAAGTGGTTCCCGAAGTACCGATATTTCAGCACTTGGATGAACCCAACACCAAACAAATGGACAGACAAATCATAGCGTGGAAGTATAACTGTTTGGTGGAGGCTTACATGGTTAAAAGAAGAGGCGGTGACATCAGTTACATTAAGAACAGGAAGCACTTCGCTACCTTTCCAAGATGGGACTTGCGTAGGCTGGCAGAGCTACCTTTATTGGGGAAAGAAGAAAGCGGAAGGGCTTGTGCGTTCGAAGCTACAATCTAGGAGGCTGCAAAGACTGATTTTGTTGACTTTGGTTACCAAAAGCCTAGGAGGATGAGACAGAAGAAAGATAGACACTGGATCTCGTGGAAGGTGTAAGATTGTTCTGAAGATCGAAGCACCGAAGGTTATGACCAGAGTTAGGGTACCTGACACTCAGCCACCGAGACTGCAGGATTTTCTGAAATGGTTCTATGACAACAGCTCGGGTGAGGCAGTTATCAGATTAAAAGGAGATGACCGTCCAGAAATCCGTCTATTTGATCCAATGGAGGTCTTCTCCTTCTGTGACGAGGATCTGAAAGTGTTGTGCGAGAACAGAATAAAGCACGGGGCTGGAGATGACACTGCTACTGAAGCGAACCTGTTTGTGAAGGTCGCAAACAAAGCCCGGGGGATTCGTGCTGAACTAAAGGCAGTGAATGAGAGATTGAGGAGGTCGGATGATCAGCGTATGGACATGGACGACCTATCTAGACAGCTGGATCAATCAATTGAGCAGAGGTTTGAGAAACCGGTGCAGGTGATAGATTTGGAGGTTATTAGCGAGGAGCAAACTGTAGAAACTCAGGCGGAAACTACTGATCAACAAATGCCTGATGCTGATGTTGCTGATGCTGAGTTCGTAGACTCAATGCTGAATTTGAGTGAAGATGAGGCCGGATCTGAAGACATTACAAACCCAATGGCCGGAATTAAAGGAAGGGCAGGAGCGTTTATCGAACATTTTTGAAGCCATCAAGACGGAGCTAATTTAGAAGACTTCCCCAGGTGAGGTCCAACCTAGGGGGAGTATTGATAGTCACTATGTATAGGTTGGACTCACCGGCTTGTCGGTGTTACTTTTGTTTGTATTTGTATGACTTGTAACTGTGCTAGCGAACCTACGGGCGAATCTATAGATTCGCCCGCAGTTAATGTTGTCTTTTGTATTAAGGGTCGACTGGGCGAACCTATCTGCCCAGCGAACCTGTGTTGGTTCGCTAGATAGATTCGCTCTAGCGAATCTATCAGCGAACCTAACACTGCTATATATTGTAACCTTATCTTCACTTGAATACAACTTTTGCACATCTTTTACCAAAGCTATTATTCACTGATTGTGTTGTGTAATCGTTCAATCTGAGGTGCTAGGAGCATATTCTACTTATCTTTGTAGCTTATATACCTCATTTGTGTGTGTAATCTTGTTATTGGGTTTATTTGGATATTATACACTTTGTTTGGTCAAGTCAAGACTATTTGTGTTAAACAAGTCAATATAGCACTAAAATCACGATCATTATGGACCAACAAGTCAAGGATAGACTTGATGTTGGTGCGTTATTTGG
The DNA here is from genome assembly GCA_030867185.1 of Tagetes erecta. NCBI lineage: Eukaryota > Viridiplantae > Streptophyta > Magnoliopsida > Asterales > Asteraceae > Tagetes > Tagetes erecta. Next base: position 16,698,200 of record CM061497.1, on the reverse strand, counting down.
AGATGCATGTTTGTTTCCAATGAATTTGTATTGATTGGTTCTTCACTTTTGTGCTTCTTTTTAGGTATCACCCACATAGCAGACTTTGCCAGAATCATCGTGTACCTGTAAATTCACCATTACGTTGCACACCCGTAATCATCAATTTACCTTACACGATCACCCAAGTTTGTCTCCCATCGTGTACATTAGTCTTATGTTTTATTACGTTCCTTGCTATACAATCATCCGTACGGTATTGCTAACTCAAGTCAAGTATTGAATGTGTATAAGTGTATGATAAACCTATAAGTAGGACAACTATACTACATGTGTAAGACACTAACAGATTATTAGTGTGGTGTATCTATGAGTCGCATGTATCGGTTATAGTGTAAGTTCATACTAAGTGTAAGACTACCAGTCTAAACACAATACAATGAGCATGAGTAATGTTTATATCAAATCAAGTAAATAGCACGTAGTGGATCATATACTAAGAAACATGTTACAACATATAATATGTCTCATATTAAGTAACATGTTATAGCACACGAAGGTATCATGTAATAAGTGACGTGTAATAGCACATAGCAGGTCGCATAACTACAAGTCAATACCTCTCTATGCACAAGTTTCTAGACAAAAATCCATTACTGTTGTTCATGTGCCTCTATACCTTAGGCATCGGTATTTGCCGGTTGGTTGCCATAGTAAGGTAAATGATTCAAAAGTGTGTTGTTTAGGCTCCGTACGACACGAGTTTGTTGCCATAATGTTGCAAGTTTCAAGTTATAACGAAATGTAAACATTTCCCAACCAAGGCCCCTAATTTTTTTTTTGCCTAAACAGCGGGATAACTTTTGAACGAAGTCATTGTCAAATATTTCTCATGCATACTTCAGTGAACAATTCAAAAGCTAACAGATACACACCTAGTTCAAGCTTCACTAGCAGTGCAAGTCACAAAAAAAAAAATTTGCCCTAAAGTGTCACATAATACACGCTAGTCACTTCATATAATGCTAGTGTAGGCGTGTGTATGTGTAAATAACATGTATAAGGGTCACAAATGAATTCACATCAGTGCAACTAATGCAGTGTACAGTTATAGTCTAATATGCAATGCAATGCAAACCTAGTTCGCTATAACCAATGGCTCTGATACCAATCTGTCACACCCCCAAAATCCACTAACGGAGTTTTACCGTTAAGTGTGTGACAAACCAGGATTTCAGTCATTAGTTACACCAAACGAGACTATATGAATTTAAAATATACGAGTCACATTAAATGAGAAAATTTAATACAGAGTTAACGTTTAAAAGTTTACGGAAGCGTAATCGAAATGTAATCTCAAAGTATTAAATGGAACTAAATGCGCAAACACGCGACAAAAGTAAATGCACAGTTTAAATATTTGTACACAGTCAAAATAGTCATTTAAACTCAAAACATTGTTTGTAATGCAAGAAAATGTTTAAGTGCAATGTTGTGACTCCATGCCATGTCCTAAGTGCGCTGAACCTCAATGACCTGTAAAAGTGAAAGGCTAACAAGTGTCAACACGACGGTTGGTGAGTTCACAACGTAAGTATGAAATCAACTATGTTCAGTTGCAAGCAGAAATATAAATTAAGCATGTCATTGTAGGTAGCTAGTCTACAGCACATGTCCTTAGAGGCGTCTGTATCTGACTGAAGCTGACGTATGTACACATTAAGTGCAGTTTGCCAGTTCGTACATCCCATCAGGATGCACATGTATGTATGTTAGGTCATTCTACACCCGTTCAACAGGTCTGATAAAGGATAAATTATACATAAATCCCAAGTTGTGTTTGATTACGTTTTGTGTCGTTTCGGTTACGTTTTTATATCATTTTCGACACAACTGATGTTTTTATGATTCGTAGGTCCCATGTTGATAAAGAAATGGAAAGAGCACGGAAAATCGAATCCGTAGGCGAAAACGGGGCGCGAAACGGAGTTACGAGCGAGCCGGTACGTGAAAACGAAGAAAGTTTGTGCTTTTCTAGGCTCGGTTCGCGATATAAACACTCCTTATGAAACCCTAGCCTCCAAGAAACCCTAGGGGACGAATTGGAGTGGGAAAATAGAAGCTCGGAGGTGTGTTTGAAGGTTACAAAGGCGAAACAACGTGTTAGAAGCTCGTGGGATTGAAGTTTGCATCTTGGATCACTCGGGTTACTTCGTTCTTTCGTTTTTATTTGTTTTTATCATGTTTAATACTTTTGAATTTGCATTCCTTGGTATGATTATGATTGGCTAAACCTTTTTAGAATCAACTAGGCTTATTAATGATTCGTTAAAGTTGTTTTGAACTTGTGTTGGATTAACTTTTGGTTTATGGTTTATGTTTAATTAAAAGTTTGAATCCTTTTAATTGTTTGATGAATAATATATGTTTGTGTTGATGAAATTGGTATTTTTAATCCACGTGTTCTTGGTGATTGTCTATGTCACGTAATAGGGCTCGTTTAGTCATTAGCTTGCGTTGTGATTATTATGGTCGATTTGCAATAAAACCATAGGATTAATTATATTAGTGAAATCGATAATAACGTGTAGCTAACCTAGATATCCGTGAGGTGATAGGCTATTAATAAGTCTCGGTTGCTTGATTTGCTAGGTTTAGGTTTTTTGTGAAAATTCCGGCTTAGTATTAATTACCAATCTTGCTTGTTAAATCGAATGATTTGGTTCGAATGACTTTAAGGATTATATCGTGAGATAGATATTTAGCGTGGGTCAATTAAGCATAATATGATTAGGTAACTGTGAGGAAACTTAATCCCATAACCGGTGTGCTAATAACTTTATAGTAACCCTTTAGGTTTCTTCTCGAAAAGGGTCTAGGGTCTTAATTAGGGTTGCCTTTAAGTGAATACGTTTAAATCCCGGTTCCATAACCATTAGTCCAACGTGAGCGATAATTGAAGTTAACGATGATTCTAGCCTAGGTGGTTTGTCTCCATTCTTCTGTTTTACATCCGTCTTTAATCTCGTCAGTTTCTATTATTAGTAAGTTACTATTTTTAGAAAGTTTCCCTTTTTAGTAAGTTTCTATTTTTAGCAGTAAACCCCCCTTCCAAATAATCTTTCTAATTAAACTTCGTGTCATGTCATTTGAGTCTTAGTTAGTTAATTTAGCGTAGTATATAGAGTCTGTGGGTCGACACCCGGACTTACGTTTCACTATATTACATTCGACCGGTCCACTGCCGGTTGTGTGTGATTTAGTAGTTCGTCTAGGTTTTGGCGCCGTTGCCGGGGACTCTTGGTAATTGCGTTATTTAACTTTGTTGAGTCTTAACTGCTATTCATGTGCTTTTTGTTAGTTGTTTGAGTCGTAGTAGTCTTAAAGTTTTTTTTTATTTCGTTTTTTTTTATTTTGTGTCGTTTTTGTTTATTTCATTTTGTTATTTCTATATCTACCCTAGTTAGAGAGATGACGTACATTCAAGTTGTTGAACAATATGTAGAAACTCTAACTAGGATACCCATTGGACCTAATCGACCACGGTATGAGAAAAATTATATGTTGCTTCCCGAACCTCCTGTTAGGGATGCGGTGTTGATGTTTGACCATACGGGGTATTTAACAGGTTATCAAAGCTCCACTAGAGTTTTGATAGAACATAACGATTCTAACCGCCTAGTTTTTGATTTAGAAGGGATATTCATAGGATATGAGAATGAACGAGGCGAGTTTTTCAATCTAACTTCAGAGCCGGAGACACCAGAGGTAACTAAAGAGCCAAAAATCATGGAGAGGTATGTGGTCAAAGGTAATGAGGATTTACCACCTGCCGGTATCTATGATTTTTCCGTCCAAGATGATTCTTCTAGCGATGATGAAGATGAATGGGACTTTAGTTGTGAAGATTTGCATCATGATCCTGAACCAGGTAAGTGTCCTGAACTTCAATCTGATCATTCTGATTTTGATATTCCTGCATCAGTTGACTTAATTGAGGATGAACTCGAGTCATCGGGTTCATTTAATTTTTCATGTTTGTTTGTTGAGAATGATGGTGTGCAGGAATTAGAAGTTAAATCTGAGCAGGAGGGAGATGTGAAGGAGGTACCAGTTCCATCCTGGGAGGATGAGTTTGCTGATGAACTGGTAGATATGTCTTTTTGTGATGAGGAAGTGGAATTTGACCCACTTGGCGATTTGAAGATTCTCGAAGACTTAGTATACAATCAAACGCCAAGTGTGGGGATGAGTCAAGAATCGAGTGAGCATGAGGAAGAGGTACATGATGAAGATTCCTCAACACCTCGGTTTAAATCAAGGAAAGAATCGAGGGAGCGCACACTTTTGCAGATCGGAAGATGGTTTATATGGAAGAAGAAGCTGTTGAAGATTAAGCATGACCAGTCTTCACGATACATGACATGCATCCGGTTCATACCAGGTAAGTACAAATGCTGGTGGTCTGACCCGTTTAGAGTTTTTAAATTGATTATCAAAACCGTTTTCAATTTCACTATTAATTTTATAAGTATTTGTGTGAAGCGGATGGAATTGAACGGGTTAGATAGGGTTCAGATCAAAGAGAAACCTCCTGATTAAATTCAAGTGTGGGGCGGTTTTTTGTGAGTTTTGTAGAGTTTGTAGAATTTCATTTTTATTTTTATGTTTATTTTTGTCGAGTCAGTGTTACACTCGGGTATTTTGTGTTTTTTTGCAGGTTTAAATCATTCTCACCCGTACTCAATCTCCATTCGGGTGAGTTTGTATTTGTGAAGACGAAGGAAGATCTCGAGAGTGTCGGTGTGAAGCTCGATCACGACCGAAATGCTATACGATCGGAGCTGAAGATTGGAATGAAGACTAGGAGCATACGCGTTCTGCATATTTCCAGCTAAGTCTTTTCCAATTCACCTATCTATCTTTTATTTTTTGCATTTTTACTTTTATTTTTTTTTTATTTTCTATCTCTACATTGAGGACAATGTAGAACTTAAGTGTGGGGATGGGAAATAGTCACTTTTGAGTCTTAGAGTTTGTTTTGTTTATTTTGAGTCTTATAGAGTCTTAAAAATCCAAAAAAATTGAAAAAATCGAAAAATGTCTTTGTTTAAGTTGTGCACTTTTAAATAGAAAATGATAGGAAACTAATTTTGGTTTTCAAATGAGTTATGGTTTTTAAAACAAAGATGAATTTGGATAAACTTTTGGTAACCCAATTAGCTGAGATAGTTTCCCTAAGTGTAATAATAGAACGTTAATTGTCGTGAGTCTCGTGGGTGTTCATCTTAGGAGGAATAGGAAGGCCTTAACTAAATTAAATTAGGCACCATTTTAGGCTTTAGAACTTAAATAGGTTAAGGGGTAGTGCCGTTTTAGGATTTATAACACACTTCTGGTGAAAGAAGTGGCGCATCCGCAAATCAAATGTCCACCGGGTATAGTACTGAAAAGCGCTCAAAGTAGCTGCTAAGTAAAAGAGCTCAAAGAGCCAATTCAAAAAAAAAGAAAAAAAATAATCTAAGGCAAGTGATCCAAGACCTCATGTGCTCTACCTCCGGGATAGCGACTTGGATACGACACCCCTGGGTGAGGTGATCTTGTTTTATTAAAAAAAAAGAATAAAAAGTCTATACCCACAAAATTCATCCATCAAAATCCACCCTAATATGGCACTACTTCTTAGCTTAGTTAAGTTCTTTAGGTTACTTTGGTAGGAAAACCTTTTTGGTTTAACCGGTGCCTAGTCAAGCAACAATAATCAGGCTAACTTATTTTTCCTCTTTGTGAGACCTTGTAGATAAATGATTAAATTAAATTGAAAGTAAACATAAGGGGAAACTTAATTGGCTAGTGTTAGGGTGTTTATGTAAATGCACCACTGTTTATCAGAATTCGGTTCTTGTTTGAGAAACTGTAATGAAAGTTGAAACCTTAATTAGTTGTGATTCTATGTGCATGTTTTTTCAGGGACGAAAAAGGTTAAGTGTGGGGATGTTTGATAAAGGATAAATTATACATAAATCCCTAGTTGTGTTTGATTACGTTTTGTGTCGTTTCGGTTACGTTTTTATACCATTTTCGACACAACTGATGTTTTTATGTTTCGTAGGTCCCATGTTGATAAAGAAATGGAAATAGCACGGAAAATCGAATCCGTAGGCGAAAACGGGGCGCGAAAACGGGGCGCGAAACGGAGTTACGAGCGAGCCGGTACGTGAAAACGAAGAAAGTTTGTGCTTTTTTAGGCCCGGTTCGCTATATAAACACTCCATATGAAACCCTAGCCTCCAAGAAACCCTAGGGGACGAATTGGAGTGGGAAAATAGCAGCTCGGAGGTGTGTTTGGAGGTTACAAAGGCGAAACAACGTGTTAGAAGCTCGTGGGATTGAAGATTGCATCTTGGATCACTCGGGTTACTTCGTTCTTTCGTTTTTATTTGTTTTTATCATGTTTAATACTTTTGAATTTGCATTCCTTGGTATGATTATGATTGGCTAAACCTTTTTAGAATCACCTAGGCTTATTAATGATTCGTTAACGTTGTTTTGAACTTGTGTTGGATTAACTTTTGGTTTATGGTTTATGTTTAATTAAAAGTTTGAATCTTTTTAATTGTTTGATGCATAATATATGTTTGTGTTGATGAAATTGGTATTTTTAATCCATGTGTTCTTGGTGATTGTCTATGTCATGTAATAGGGCTCGTTTAGTCATTAGCTTGCGTTGTGATTATTATGGTCGATTTGCAATAAAACCATAGGATTAATTATATTAGTGAAATCGATAATAACGTGTAGCTAACCTAGATATCCGTGAGGTGATAGGCTATTAATAAGTCTCGGTTGCTTGATTTGCTAGGTTTAGGTTTTTTGTGAAAATTCCGGCTTAGTATTAATTACCAATCTTGCTTGTTAAATCGAATAATTTGGTTCGAATGACTTTAAGGATTATATCGTGAGATAGATATTTAGCATGGGTCAATTAAGCATAATATGATTAGGTAACTGTGAGGAAACTTAATCTCAAAACGGTGTGCTAATAACTTGATAGTAACCCTTTAGGTTTCTTCTCGAAAAGGGTCTAGGGTCTTAATTAGGGTTGCCTTTAAGTGAATACGTTTAAATCCCGGTTCCATAACCATTAGTCCAACGTGAGCGATAATTGAAGTTAACAATGATTCTAGCCTAGGCGGTTTGTCTCCATTCTTCTGTTTTACATCCGTCTTTAATCTCGTCAGTTTCTATTATTAGTAAGTTACTATTTTTAGAAAGTTTCCCTTTTTAGTAAGTTTCTATTTTTAGCAGTAAACCCCCCTTCCAAATAATCTTTCTAATTAAACTTCGTGTCATGTCATTTGAGTCTTAGTTAGTTAATTTAGCGTAGTATATAGAGTCTGTGGGTCGACACCCGGACTTACGTTTCACTATATTACATTTGACCGGTCCACTGCCGGTTGTGTGTGATTTAGTAGTTCGTCTAGGTTTTTATAAATTTAAAACTAGGTGTTTTTAGGTGTTTATTTTATATATATATTGCACGCATCAAGGTCCTTCTGTCGTGCTAGCGCGACTAGCCCGGGTGGGGTTTGTCAAACCCAGTAGTACTACTCAAAATTTCCCCGCTATTTCACAAATACTAACAGTCAACTAGGTATCCATGAGGTCTTCCATGAACAAAAATAAATTTTCTCTAATCCAGACATGCGACATACAGAATTCGTAAATCCGTAAAAGTAATCGTTCGTGTTTTCAGCCTATAAAAGGGTGAAATAGTGAAAAGTAGGGTTCAGTGAACTCACCTTTGAAGAGCACGACAATTAATCAGCAAAGATGCAAGAAAAGGACTTAGACTGTCTTATGACCTGCTTAATAATTAATTGCTATTTGAGAACTACGGACTTGCACATATGCATATAAATATGTATAGTGTATATTTAAGACTAGCTAGAACTTTGCACAATAATAGCATAACACGCAAGATTACACGTAGGGTACACACAATGATTCATAATTCACCACATTATACGTTCAAACCGACCCACATCATCAGTAAAAATCAAAACATTTTCCTGAATCTATCATACATGCACATCTGACATATCACTTATGAACATGCTGCTGAATTTGTATACCTACACACACTGTGATTTCTGTACTTACATGCATATCTATTGCTACTGCCACTAAAACATACATGTATAATAGCGAATGCATAAGGATCACTTTACTTACACACATATGTACATAAATCGCGTACATGCATGTTGTAGTTTCTACATACACGAATATATATATATATATATATATACATCTATATATATTCTAGTGTGTTTTCATATTACACATTTATTTAAGTATCACTTTCAGCACTTCTCGACATACACCCATATACAGGCTAACATATTTAAACTTCATACAATACATCACTGCTGGTTTCTGATTTTTGTACACATACCTGCATACGTAGAAGTGCATATTACTGTTGATCTACACACAACTATATATATTTTTACCTTCGCAATACTGTTTTCTATACACATACATGCATACCATTAACCTACTGCCATCCAATTTCATCCATCAAGTATATGCATCATAACCTTAGTATACATTCATACATACACATGCGATTTTCTGATCATACACATCACACACACGTCAAAACTTTGCTGCCATCCGATTTCCTACATCACGATTTCGCATTGATCATACTCATACAAACTATATACGATTATATATATATATACACACGCTATTGCATAAATACACACATTCCACATACTTGACTGCGATTTCATTGTTGTACACACTAATTTATACATGCATTCAGTCTCACGCGCTGCTGTTTTCTTAATCGTACATTCACTACGCGTCATTCATACCGAAACATACATACAAACATTCATCTATAACAGTATAATCATATTGTGCACCATACATACATTCATATACCTCATGCGGCTACTGTTATTTGTAACTAACATATACACTTACAATCAAACATGATCATGTACGCACATAGATATATATACAGGCAATACCCACACAATCATTCATATATAATATCATTCATATATAATTAACATACTGTTACCCTTAAACACACATATATAACATGTTGTCGCTCGTACCCGCACACACTACACGATCGATTTGAATAAATGCGTTTACAAGTCGCGAAACATAACGAAGATTAACAAAGAAGGTGATCGGAGATGGAGATGAAGTCGACGACGCAGCAACGGGGGGACTGCTGTGATGCGTGTTTTCTTGAATGCGCTGAAGGCAGGAGGCGGGTTTTGATGAATGGAGCAACGATGAGAATGATGATGGTGATCGGGAGTGAACCGGGCAGCGGCAAGTAGGGTTTGTGAATGTCGATTGCGTGCGATGTATGTAGAAGAAGAAACGGACGGGATATGATGATGATAATCAGTGTGTTACCAATTTGATATAATTAGATAATTTACATAATGGCCCTCATAGAATGTAATGTTATTTAGTTTACGTTTTAAAATTAATAACTAGTTTAATTAATTACAAACCGAACCCCAAACTTGTATAAAACTTAATGGAATAGTTAACTGAGTTAGCTTGAATTTACGGGTTGTCACATCATCCCCTTGTTAAAAGAATTTTCGTCCCGAAAATTGGATACGGTCGTTAAAATAGGTCTTAAAATGAACGAATTTAGAGTTTAGAGTTTTGAGTTGCCACCTCCATGCTCCCGAAAACAGCTCAGTCACATAACGTATAAATTCACTAAATTTATTTTTATTTAGTTGTTCAGGATTATTATTTATTAATTCGCCCACATTCGTGTATTAGCTCACGTGATATGGTAAGTCCTTAGATTGCCGTTACATGTAATTATTTGTGTAACAAGTAGCAAGTTTAGTTCAACTAATTAAATGTAGGGTATAATTTCATTAACAAAGATAACGGGATTTAGTTAACGGAGTTAATATGAAATTCTAGGGTGTCACATCATCCCCTTGTTGAAAGAATTTTCATCCCGAAAATTTAACCAATAATATTAGTATTAGATGTTCTCATTTGAAATAGTTAAGGATTCTTGTACATTATTTGATTTTTCCCACTCCTACGTTGACTCTGGTCCATGCTTCTAAATTCTAGCAAACTTTGATTATAGTGATCTTACAGTGTTTAAGTGTTTTGAATTCTTTGCCAATTATTTCAACTGATTTACGGGTTATCACAGTCACATTCAACAAGTATGGAAAGCCTATTGGGGACGAAGGTAATGAACTTGTTCAATTCCTTGGGACACTCGTGAGGATGGCAGAGCATGTATCCATAGAATATTCTGATTGGAGAAAGGTTCCAATAAAAGAGAAAGAGAGCATGTATAAAATTGTTAAGGTATATTTATTAAATGTATCTACTAGTTAAGGAAATGAGTATATGCTAATATATATATATATATATATATATATATATATATATATATATAAAATTTTTCTTTGCAGTCTAAGTTTGATATTCTTCCAAATGAAACAAAAGAGATTAAACAATCAATTCTCCATAATATGGGAAGAAAATGGAAAACGTGGAAAGGTTCATTAAAGGCAAGTTCATATGATTCAAGCCTTACTGTTGATGAAATCGTGGCACAACAAGTTAATAGTGACAAGAGAGTGAATCCGACTCAGTTTAAAAAGCTTGTTACTCAGTGGTTCACTCCTGAATATCAAGTAACAATGATGTTCAACTTTGATTTCTTATACAATATATATATATATATATATATAGTTATAGAACTAGATCAAAAAAGTCATATGTACTAATATAGCATTTACAATAGAGAACATGTGATGATAAAAAATTGAGCCGCTCAAAGATGAAGGAGCCTCATGTTAGTGGGACAAAGTCGTTTGCTAGACTTGCTTATGAAATGGTACTATTCTATCTAGTTTTGATATTTAGTAATTTATTTTTGGATTTATATTTCCTTACCAACCATTATACCTAGAAAAATAGGTCAGGTGGATCAAGCAATGTAACAGGTTAGAACGGGTCGGGTCTTGGTTTACGTTATTATTAGCCTGCTATTAGCCTATGATTTCAGGTTGTTAACAATAATATATATTTTGTTTTGCACAAATACCACAAACCCACTAATAAAATTTCACTGATCCACCACTGCATAATTTACAGGCAACAGAGAATAATGGTGTATATCCAACACGAGGAGAAGTGTACATAAAAACTCGAACTCGTAAAGATGGAACTATTGTTGATGATAAAGCAGCTCATGTTGTTGTAATATTTTATCAAGTTATTATTAATATATATATATATATATATATATATATATATATATTATGGGTGTGTTTGATTTTTAATGATTTACTATTTTATTATGTACTTAGGCTTCGCGTAAAGATATTGCAAATGATTCTACAATCACAAGCAGTGATCTAGATGATTATACAAACGACGACTACTCAAAAGTTAAAGGCTCGGAGAAGAGAGGATACGTTAGATTACTTGGAAGGATGCCAACCACAAAAAGTAACGTTGCTCCTTCGGTAGATTCACAAAATGATAATAAGCTAATGAGCGTTGTCAATGCTTTGGCTATCATCATCCAAGAACATATCCCAAATGCAAACTTGTCTTCAGTTTTGAGCAATTTGAACATGCAGGTAAGTACATGCTTGAACCATTATTTGTTCCTTTATGATTATGTATTTATGTACTAGCATTTGTTTCATTTGTATGTTTTAGGTCCCCGGTATTGGTTCTATGGCCCATAACAACTCTATATCAGTTAATGAAATATCGTCTTCAAGAAGCCATAATGATAGTGGTATTTACTCTTTACATGTTACATTTTAACTAATCATAAGTAGATGTGCTTATGTTGTAATGTTGGTATGAAATTGATTAGCCAAAACTTTACATTTTACAGAGCAAGAAAGACCTTTAGACAATTGATCCTTGAATTTTTGTTCACATGCAGTTAAGGTAATATGTTACCTAGTTTTGTCTATTTGTTTGGTGTGCGTGCCAAATATAAATGGTTGCATATATGTATGATGGTTTTTTTTGTCTAATTGTTGGATGTTCGGACCCTTTGTTAGGTGCCAAATACTAATGCTTGATTATATGGTTGTTGATGGCAGGGTAGATATCATGAGAAGATTTGGAGCTAAATATTATGAAAATAAAAATCTTAACCAAAGGAATGTTTAGACTTCTCGTGTAAACATTTTGAATTTGAAATATCTTACTTATGACGCAGTTTTATCTTTGCTAATATTTGGAATATGTTTTGGATTGAACTTGTTATTGAAGTTAAAATATTATGCTTTTTACAAGTATAGTTTTATTGAGCTTTTGTTTTATATTTTATATTATGTGGAAAGTTATGTGCCTCTATAAACAATACATACAATAGTTTTTACCGACACAAAATAACGCCACAAAAAGTATTTTTAATATGGTGGCAAAAATTTAGTGCCATTAAAACTAGTATGGATGTGTAACGAGGATTACTTTTTAGTGTCACAAAACTCTTTTTATATACCGTGGCAAAAAAAATAGTGCCACTAAAAGCCCTAAAACTTTGTGCGACACATTGAAAAGTGCCATTAAAAGGCTTTAGCGTCACAGTTTCTAGTGACACTTATTTTGTGTGCCACTCATTCCTATAAGAGTCTTTAGTGGTACTTTTTTGTTTTTTAATGACATATTTTGTATGTCATTAAATGACATTTTTTTTGTAGTGGTTTTACATAAAAAAATTTTATTTTTTAAAAGTTTGATTTTTTGATCAAATTTTTTTTCGGTGTGATTATGTAGGTAAATGTTGTGTTTTTATATGAAAACTTCTGATGTTTTTGAAATTTGATTTTACTGATCAAATTGGTTTTTAGTGTGATTATATAGGTAAATGTTGTGATTTTATATGAAAATTTTTTATGTTTCAAAAGTTGATTTTTCGATCAAATTTGTTTTTGGTGTGATTATATAGGTAAATGTTGTGCTTTTATGTGAAATTTTTTGATTTTTTTAATGTAGATTTTTTGATCAAATCTATTTTTGGTGTGATTATATAGGTAAATGTTGTGGTTTTTTGTGTGTTATTTTTTTCAAAATTGATTTTTTGATAAAAGTTTGGTTTGTTGTGATTAAATATATGTAAAATGTTGTTGTTTTATGTAAAAATTTGTAGGTTTTTTGAATTTTGATTTTTTGATCAAATTTGTTTTTGGTGTGATTATATAGGTTAATTTTGTGCTTTTATGTTAAAAATTTTGTTTTTTTTTTTGTAATTATATAAGTAAATGTTGTGATTTTATATGAACTGCTAATATTTTCGAAAGTTGATTTTTTGATCAAATTAGTTTTTGGTGTGATTATATAGGTAAATGTTGTGGTTTTATATGAAAATTTTTTATGTTTCAAAAGTTGATTTTTTGATCAAATTTGTTTTTGGTGTGATTATATAGATAAATGTTGTGATTTTAGATGAAAATTTTTTATGTTTGGAAAGTTGATTTTTTTATCAAATTTGTTGTTCTTGTGATTATATAAGTAAATGTTGTGATTTTAAGTGAAAATTTTTTATTTTTTTAAATGTTGATTTTTTGATCAAATTTGTTTTTTGTGTGATTATATAAGTTAATGTTGTGGTTTTAGGTAAAAATTTTTTATTTTTAAAAAAGTTGATTTTTTGATCAAATTTGTTTCTCGTGTTATTATATAAGTAAATGTTGTGGTTTTATGTAAAAATTTTATATTTTTTTAAATGTTGATTTTTTGAACAAATTTGTTTTTGGTGTGATTATATAGGTAAATGTTGTTCTTTTATGTGAAAATTTTTTATTTTTTTAAACGTTAATTTTTTGATTAAATCTGTTTTTGGTGTGATAATATAGGTAAATGTTGTGGTTTTATGTGAAATTTTTATTTTTTCATAATTGATATTTTGATGAAAGTTAGGTTTGTTGTGATTAAATATATGTAAAATTGTAACTCTCCGATTTTTATGGTAAGACACCTTTACGTAATTATGCTTATATAGATGTGCATTTAAATGGTTATGAATAGATGATGTATGACGTTTATGATATATGCTATGCTTACAATAAATGTGGTAATTATAAATGTACGTTAGTGTAGAATGTAATGACTATTTACTTGATAATTAGTAAATGGAAGGATTAACGAAGAGGTTATGGTGTAATTATGAGTCATTATGGGTAAAAGAATGAATTAGGCACAAAATGGTAAGTGGATTAGTTAAAATGCTTTCTTAATATGGCCTAATCACCTAATTAAGGCCCAAAGTCCACCTAAAACCCTACCCAATATGGAAACCCTACTATTTAAACCACAATTTCCAGCCACCATCCACACTTCACCTTCTTCACAACAAACACTCAAACCCTAATCTTCATTGTTGAAGAAAACTAAGGTTAGAAGGAAGAAAAACCAAGATTTTTGTAAATCCAAGTGTTGATCTGAAGTAAAAGGTGTTAAACAACATGTAATCAACGTAAAAATCATCCCCAAAACATGTTTTCGAATCTGACCATTAATGGAGTTTTTAAGTTTTTCAAAAGTTTCAAAGAAATCAATAAAGGTTGCATTTTTATGGATAAAATCGTGGAAAAAGCTTAGATTTAGTCATATAAATGATAAACCAAGGTTTTGGACGTAAAAAGTTTGAGATTTGGTTGAAAAACAAGGATTTTGGGTTGAAAACGAGCTGTAACAGCCTTTTGCGACACTAGTGTTCTTAATGCGACACTAGTGTTCATCTTGCGACACTATGACGTCTTGACTTCATGGCGTGTGTCGGGTGTGTATGCTAAAGTAGTTTAAGTCCCAACGAAAGTTGGGCAAGAGCCTTGCGAAACTACAAGTGGAGGTGATGCTGAAGCAGCATGCGACACTGTAGTTCGCCAATGCGAAATTACTTGCGACACTACCTGCGACATTATCTGCGACACTATCTGCGACACTATGTGCGTCACTACTTGCGAAACTAAGAAAGAGATGGCGATTTTGCATTATAACTTAAATGCATATCGTGCACCGATACCACTACCTTAACCTTGTCCAAACAAGCAAGATCACTTAAGAATCTGGTGATTCTAGACCTCACTTCCGTTTCAAATACAATTTTGAGGCTAACATGCATACCGAGATGTTTCCTGGACTGTTGGACTTTATTACGTGAAGTATGATGATGATGTAAAAACAAGTAACTGAATACCTATATATATAAACGAATGTATGCCTTAACTGAAGACAAGAATCCTACTTGGGATCTTATTAAACCATACAAGAATCCTACTTGGGATCTCATAAAACCAGACAAGAATCCTACTTGGATCTTATAAAATCAGCTAAGAATCCTACTAGGAATCTCATAAAACCAGTTAAGAACCACAGAATAGGTCTCTTGTCACCAAAGAGGACATGATGATTACTAACAGACAAAGATATTATGTTATGTGTTATACGAATGTGACGTACAATATGATGATGCTATTTACGTGTACTACATGAATGATATGGAAAGTTCCTAAAGATGTTTTAAAACTAGAACTCACTCAGCGTGGCTGACTTTTGCATGCATGTTAGATTGATGTGCAGGTTAGGAGGTTTAGGGAGTTGTTTGGCGAGGGCTTGAGGCATGTTGAAGACTGGCATTGAAGAACATACATTTGGAATCAAATTTATATGTTTGTAATGCTTTAAGTAGTTTCTAAGACAATTTAAGGATAATGTAATGATGTTTTAAACAATTATTCTGCTGCTCTTGAAATTTTATTTAATATATGGTTGTTTTTATGCTTATGAATGCCAACTGTGGTGCTTGTCGAAAGACGGTCGTTACAAGTTGGTATCAGAGCCAAAGTTTAAGAGAAATGGGTAAAATGTTTTCAAAGAAAAACCTAATACTTAAACTAAAAATGAGACCAAAGTAAGAATGCCAGTCTGCTAGCTCTACGCCAAAAGGTGAAGAACGAACAACAACAAGCTATATATGATATGTTTATGCAATTGAAAACGAAAGAAGTCATGAATTGTGTATTAATTGAGATGCCTGTAGATAGTCTTGTGACATAAACATGTATTAGGAAGGTAGAGGGATAGGTCTAGTGCCTATGCATGTTACGTGCTCGATACGTGATTAAAATACTCTTGTATGCTTTATGTGAATTAGATTAGGTTTGAATACTGACGAGACTCGAGAGGGGTATGTTTAGAATGTGAGCAGTAAAGTAAGTAGTTAATTACAACTGGCCACTGTCATTAGGAACTTACAGTACTTATCACGTCCTGAATTTCTCTGACTGATGAACGTGAGTGTTTGAATCTTATAGGAAGTAAGAAATGGAACCCAAGAGAGTAACCAGAAGTTCTGCCGAGGCTGCTATTGCTAAGGCAACGAGAGCCACTGAGGGAAAGCGTGGGTGGAAGCCCACGAAGAAAAGTGTTGAGACCGATCCCGAGATCGAAGCTGAGGTCGCACCAACCTCCGAGCTTGAGCAGAATTTGTAGGACGCTGTGGCTCACGAGGTGCACCAGGTCCTGACTAGTGTTATGCCATCAGCTCTGAAAGAGATGATGAAAGAAATGAAGAAAGCTGAAAAGAAGGGACCCGCTAAGACGGGTGTTGAGGATGATGAAGAGGAAGAGGAGTCTAAGAAGGTAGAGAGAGAGAGATCGAGTCGTCTGATGACTCGGATTTTGAGAATGAAGGGAAGGGGTGCAACTATGGTGCCTTTCAAAGGTGCAGGCCCCCTACTTTTGATGGGAAAAAGGGTTTCGCTGCCACCCTTGAGTGGCTAAGTGAAATGGAGGCTGTGATTGATATCAGCGAGTGTAGGGCTGATCAAGCTGTGAAATTTGCTGCCCACACGTTTACTAGGGCTGCGATTTACTAGTGGACTACTGTGAAACAGTCCAAGGGAAGGAAGGCGATCAGTGAGATGGTGTGGGAGGATCTGAAGAAATTGATGATTAAGAGGTTTTGCCCGCAATATGAGGTTGATCGAGTGGAGAGGGAATTCCTGAATCTGATTGCAGGAAGTATGAACCACCTTGAGTACACTACAAAGTTCAATGTGATGGCACAGCTGGTGCCTTATTTGGTTGAAACTGAGCAAATGAGGATTAAGTGTTATGTCCAAGGGCTGCCACCCAGGGTGCGCACACATGTGAATGCCCACGGGCCGGGCACTTTTGAGTCGGTTGTGGATTTGGTTGGGATTGTTTATGACAATGTGGCTGCTGAGGAGGTAGTGGAAGTAAAAACGAAGCATTGGGATAATTCTCGAAATCAGTCAGGGAAGAGGTTTAGGCATGATGGAAGGGGGTATGACAACAAAAGGGCAAAGGTTGAGGCGAATCAGGCAGTAGTTCGTGACCAGAATGGGGGAAGAGACAGTGGAAAATGTGGCAAACCCCACTCGGGGGAGTGTAGGATGGGGTCAGGACTATGTTACAAGTGTGGGAGCCTTTGAATGTAAGGCGATTGGGAAGACTGTTAAATGCAGCCAATGTGGGAAGCAGGGTCACATAAGTAGGGATTGTCGTGTGAACCTTAGGGACAACAAGGGGGAGGATAAGTCGAAGGCTACTGCTAGGGCTTTTACTATGACCAGGAAGGAGGCAAGGATGGAGCCAGAGGTTGTTTCAGGTACGTTTCTCGTCAACAACAATTGTGCATCTGTGTTGTTTGATTCTGGTGCTAGTAGGAGTTTTGTATCTGCTTTATTTTATACGGCCTTAAAAGTTCCCTCTAGAAAATTAGAACGGTCTTTTGATGTAGAAACAACCGAGGGTAAATTCATTAGGGTCTATCAAATGATAGAAGGTTGCACCATTACTCTTTTAGGGCGTAGTTTCCCTACAGGTTTATGCATTATGACCTTGGGTAGTTTCAACGTGATATTGGGGATGGATTGGTTGTCCAAGTTTGATGCCAACATAGGTTGTCGTGAGAGATTGGTTCGTTTGAAAGCTCCCGATGGAAGCCCCGTAACTGTGTATGGCGACCAGGAAAGTAAGATTCCTCGTGTGATCTCGATGATGAAAGCAAACCGACTAATTCAACAAGGCTGCAACTCGTTTCTAGCGTACGTTAAGAATGTAGAGGATGGACTAAAGCAGTTGTCAGATATGCCGATAGTTTGCAATTTCCCTGATGTATTTCCCGAAGATTTGCCCGGAACACCACCCGACAGAGAGATTGAATTTCAAATTGACCTAGTGCCGGGAGCACAGCCGGTGGCAAAAGCACCATATCGTTTAGCCCCAAGTGAAATGAAGGAATTAATGACGCAACTGAAAGAGTTGCTAGAGAAAGGCTTTATCCGACCAAGCACTTCTCCCTGGGGAGCGCCAGTGCTGTTTGTTAAAAAGAAAGATGGAAGCATGAGAATGTGTATTGACTATAGGGAATTGAACAAGTTGACCGTGAAGAATCGTTACCCTTTGACCATGATAGATGACTTATTTGATCAATTGCAGGGTGCGAGCTGGTTTTCAAAGATAGATCTTCGTTTCGGTTATCATCAACTGAAGATTAGAGAGCAAGATATCCAAAGGACAGCGTCCCGCACGAGATACGGACATTATGAATTCTTGGTCATGTCCTTCGGACTGACTAACGTGCCAACCGCGTTTATGGATTTGATGCATCGCGTGTGTAGACCAATGTTGGATAGGTCCGTGATTGTATTTATCGACGACATATTGATTTACTCTAAGAACGAAGGCGACCATGCGTGTCATTTGAAGGAAGTGTTAGAGATGCTGCGGAACGAGAAATTGTACGCCAAGTTCTCGAAGTGTGCCTTTTGGTTACGAGAAGTTCAGTTTTTGGGTCATGTCATAAACCACGAGGGAATCATGGTTGACCCATCGAAGATTGAGGCAGTTATGAAGTGGGAAATTCCCAAGACGCCATCCGAAATCCATAGTTTCTTGGGTTTGGCAGGTTATTATAGAAGGTTCATCCAAGATTTCTCAAGAATAGCCTCCCCGCTAACTAGGTTGACGAGAAAGAAGGTAGTATTTGATTGGGGAAAAGATCAGCAAGAAGCGTTTAATAAATTGAGAAAAAGATTAACCGAAGCCCCCGTACTAACGTTACCTGAAGGGAATGATGATCTAGTGGTATATTCCAACGCATCACGACAAGGCTTAGGATGCGTGCTCATGCAGCGGGGAAAAGTAATTGCCTACGCATCGAGGCAGTTGAAAGAAAATGAGGTGAACTACCCGACTCATGATCTTGAGCTCGCGGCAGTTGTTTTCGCTTTGAAGATATGGAGACACTATTTGTATGGGACGAAGTGTACACTGTACACCGATCATAAGAGTTTGATATTTCTTTGAACAGAAAGATCTAAATATGAGACAGAGAAGGTGGTTGGATTTGATCAAGGATTACGATTGTGAAATCCATTACCATCCAGGAAAGGCCAACGTGGTAGCCGGTGCTTTAAGTAGAAAGGGGAAACATGAACTGATCCGGGTTAAAGCTTGCCAGCTGATTATTACACCCGGAGTTATGGAAGAGATTAGAAGGGCTCAGGTAGAGGCCCTAAAAGAAGATCAAATTAAGGCAGAAAGAATGGTTGGGAAAGGGTAAGAATTGACCGAAAACACTTACGGTGTGAAGATGATATACGGTAAAATATGGGTACCCCGATTCGGGGAGATACAGAAAGGTATACTTGATGAAGCGCATAAGTCCCGATACTCGATCCATCCAGGAGGGACAAAAATGTACCAGGATTTAAAGAGGGATTACTGGTGGCCTGGTATGAAAAGGGAGGTTGAAGCGTATGTGAGTAAATGTCTGAATTGCCTTCAAGTCAAGGCAGAACATCAAAAACCATATGGTAAGATTCAGCCACTAGAAATACCAGAATGGAAGTGCGAGCACATCACCATGGATTTTATTACGAAGTTACCACGAACTCCTAAGGGGTATGATACTATATGGGTGGTCGTAGACAGATTGACGAAAAGTGCTCACTTCCTACCAATCAAGGAAGCGATAAGTTCAGAAAAATTAGCCGAAGAATTTATCAAAGAGGTTGTGACAAGGCATGGAATGCCGGTATCCATTGTGTCTGATAGGGACACCCGGTTTACGTCAAAGTTCTGGAAGAAATTTCATGAGGAAATGGGAACAAGGCTCCATATTAGTTCAGCTTACCACCCACAGACCGACGGACAGTCTGAAAGAACTATCCAAACCCTGGAAGATATGCTTAGAGCCCGTGTGCTCGAATTGGTGGTAGTTGGGACAGTCATCTGCACTTGGCAAAATTCTCCTACAATAACAGTTATCATGCTAGTATAAAAATGCTGTCGTATGAAATGTTGTATGGGAGGAGATGTAGGACTCCCATCTGCTGGGGCAAGATTGGCCAGAGAGAACTCGGAAGTTGGATATAGTTGAGGCCACGTTGGAGAAATTAGAAAGGATCAAGGAGTGCATGAAGACGGTTAAAGACAGACAAAATTCTTATGCCGATAGAAGAAGGAAGGACATTGTGTTCCAAGTGGGGGATAGAGTCATGCTGAAAGTCTCCGCATGGAAGGGAATAATTCGATTCAAAAGAAGAGGAAAGCTAAGCCCTAGGTATATCGGGCCGTTTAGAATTGTTGCTCGTGTGGGAGATGTTGCTTACGATTTGATCTCTTAGAAGAGTTGAGTGGGATTCAGCCCACCTTTCATGTGTCGCATTTGCGTAAATGTCTAGCCGATGAAAGTATGGCAGTGCCGTACGATGATTTAGAAATTGATGAGCAGCTGAACTACGTAGAGCAGCCCGTAGCCATATTAGATGAAAAGGAAAAACGATTGCGAAATAAGACTGTGAGGCAATTAAAAGTTCAATGGAGACATAGGAGAGGTTCGGATGTTACATGGGAGTTAGAGAGCGAAATGAGAAAGAATTACCCCGCGTTACTCTCATGATTAGAAGGTTTCAGGGACGAAACCTATATAAGGAGGGGAGACTTGTAACACCCCGATTTTTATGGTAAGACACCTTTACGTAATAATGCTTATATAGATGTGCATTTACATGGTTATGAATAGATGATGTATGACGTTTATGATATATGCTGAGCTTACGATAAATGTGGTAATTATAAATGTACGATAGTGTAGAACGTAATGACTAATTACTTGATAATTAGTAAATGGAAGGATTAACAAAAAGAGATTATGGTGTAATTATGGGCCATTAAGGGTAAAAGAATGAATTAGGCCCAAAATGGTAAGTGGATTAGTTAAAATACTTTCTTAATATGGCCTAATCACCTAATTAAGGCCCAAAGCCCACCTAAAACCCTACCTAATATGGAAACCCTACTATTTAAACCACCATTTCCAGCCACCATCCACACTTCACCTTCTTCATAACACATACTCAAACCCTAATCTCCATTGTTGAAGAAAACTAAGGCTAGAAGGAAGAAAAACTGAGATATTTGTAAATCCAAGTGTTGATCTGATTTAAAAGTTGTTAAACAACAGGTAATCAAGGTAAAATTCATCCCCACAACATTTTTTATAACACAAGCAAAGCCAAGAAGAACTAGACAAAGGCCGCTTCATCTGATTCTACACCACACTCTCCTTCAACTCTAAAGTTTCAAGATTCAGAATCCCCGAGTGATTCAAACCGTGACATGTACTGCTTAATCTGTGACTATGAAACTGAGCATATCTCAGATTGTATCTACAATCAAGGTGTCTTTCCTTATGGCTCAAAAGGTGACAAGTTCAAGACTCCAGCTCCTTCAAGCAAGATTCAACAAGATTCAAAGGTCAAAGCTCCTCAATAACAACAAGATTCAACTTCAAAGGCTTCTCAAAAGAAAATAAAGAAGTCTCCTTTCAAGCAGGCTTATCAGAAGTACTGTGAAATATGTGAAATGTACAATCACATGACATCGGAGTGTTGCTACAACAAATTTTGCACCAACTGTCAGATGTACAACCATAACATAAAGGAATGTTGGTTCAACAAGTACTGTTCCTTCTCTGACATGGTAAATCACAGCACATCTGAGTGCTTCTACAATCCAAGAAGGTCAGTCCAAAGAAGTTCATCACGTGCATACCCTTCCAGGTATTTTTCTAACTTTAAAAGATCTCATCATAGACATTCTTTTGATGAAAATCAACATGTCAATGATTCATGGACACCAAAGTTTGTCAAAAACAAAAAGTGATATCATGATTTAAATGATATAATGATTCCAATAGTGAATCAATCTTTGAATAAGAAATATAGTCAACAAAACCTGTTTTTAAAAGGAATTCATAATGTGTTTGAAAATTACTATATTACTCTTTTGGCAAACAATCCATGAAAGAAGATGAAGGTACAAATTACATTGTATCATCAAAACCACCACCTAAAGGTATTCCTTGCACTTATGAGAATATCTCTTCTGTTGATGAATTTGGACGACCCAAAACCGAAATGGTTTGGGTCATTACCTCTAACTAATTTGTTAGTGTGGTAGGGACAGTTTTGGAGGCCGGTCAAACAAAGAAAAGAAGATTGTGGCTGATCTCTTATCATGACAAGATACCGAATCTTGTTCAAGATGTCTTCGATGCAACTGACGCCAAATGGAGTTGGAAACAAAAAGGAATCATTGAAGGAACTTTCAAAACATTTTTGAAACAAAAATCAAACAATGATGGCAGTGCAAGAAACAACCGTTGTTTCATTTCGTCTATTTAGATTAAGTATATTGCATGCACTCTTCATACGTTGATAACATATCTGTCATTTTCTTTTCATTAAACTTTCAATTTTAGAATTTTTTTTAAGTTTATTCAATGATAGTACACATAAAAATTAAAAAAATAGTTTGACTTTACTTGCACGTACATGTGAAATGATAGTACACTAGGTTTATTCAATGCATCATTTTCAACAATAAAGACTGAAGCGTGAAAATTGATGTGCAAGACAACTCAGACAAGTATACTGAATAAGTACATTCCATGATGATTTAACTAAATTCTAATGAGTTTTTGTGGTTGAAACATCTTAGTGCAAGTGAAACGTTTATACAAATCAAATAGATATCTTGTGACGCAACCGATATACATCGGGTAATGATGCAATCTATTCAGTGTGATGAACCGCATCTGTGAGCTTCTTTGTTGTGGTATCCACAGACCTAAAGTCTTACATGAAGTCTCTTTAAGAGCTTCAAGGTGCAGTAAAAGATTCCCAAAGTGGAACAGAAAAGAGTCCCAAAGATGGACCATTACCAAAAATTCCAAAATGGAATTCAGAAGATTCCCAAAGGGAACTCAAGCAAAAGATAATTCCAAAAAGGAGTCCTAAAGTGGACCAAATCCAAATAGATAAGAACCCTATTCCACACTGTTTATGATTGTAAGTGACCTGAAGTGTTAAGATGCTCATAAGATGTTTAGATGAAGTGTATAACTTTCTAATGTGCTAGGTATGGGTCACTAAAAACTTATTCCTAATCAACCTAATTGATCATCAAGAATAGAAAAAGTAAGTGTGTCACTTCGAGCTAATTGATTTGTTCAACAATTCATCACTCAATTAGTTCACGATTCAAATGTCTATTCTCAAGAATTGCAAAACATGTGTTGGATAAGTTGCTGGTATGATCTCATTGCAGGTTAAAGATTCATAAATGTAAAGAGAAAATTCCAAGAATATAAAAAACATTGAAAAATTCAAAACACCAAAAAGATTGTCGTTTTAATCTTTTTCTTTTGTTTTGGCAGTTTAACATGTGTTATTGATGTAGGAGTTGTTCATCGAGCAATATCTCATCCGTTTGAGAACTAAATCTTTACATTATTGATAAATGCACCTTACTGCCTAAGTTTTAATGTTTTTTAGTTGCAGGAACAAGTTTCCATTGCTAAACAAGCTTCCGCATGACTTGAAGATGTTCCTGACAAGCCTGTTTCCAGTCCAAAGATCTCCAAGTCAGATTGCTGAGTGTTAAGAATCCTCCTCTTAATATCTCATACACAAATCCCGTTAACCTCTAAAGCAAAGTTGAGGGGGAGCATTCTAATTGAAAGAAGTCTTCTCATTCTACTTCAACCGTTGAAGAAGATCCGTTGCTGATATATAGATTCACCGGAATCTACTCTATGCTTATTTCTTTCCATAACCTCTGATGCTACTCAAAAGGGAAAGAATGATGCAGATTGCTTGTTAAAAGACATAGTTTTAAAAGCATCATCTTATGGGGAGTACTGTTGGGTCCTCTTGAATATAATGCATACAAAAAACTTTAGGTTGCTCTCTAAGCTCGTCAGATGAAGATTTAAGCTAATATGTCGGATTTGTAAAGTGTCATCTTAGGTGGAGTATTGTTGGGGCTATTTGAAGATGTCATTTTACATATATAAGCGAGTGAAGATACGATCATCATCACGAGCAAGCACGGGTGAAGACGTTCATTATTTGTATTTGAGGTTAGAAAATTTGTGTAATCGTTTCGTGCTTAAATACGTGTTTGTGCTTATATGCACGTGTTTAGGTGAAATGTAAGGTGAATGATATGGACTATAAATACCCTCACCTAGGTCATTTGTAGAAAGAGTTGCCTGCATTTCATTCCATATCCTTTGTAACCTTCATATTCATCAATACATTTAGCCTATTCAATATTATCATCATCTTCATCATACCTTGCATTGATCTTCATGAACATTCAAGCATCAATACGTGATTAGGGAGATTCCACATCACTGATTGCAAACAACATCCCCAAACAATCTCAGATCTAGATCCAAGCTCGGTTCATCTCGAACTATCATTGATCAAATTTATGTTTGGTGTGATTATATAGGTAAATGTTGTGGTTTTATGTAAAAAAAATTATTTTTTAAAAAGTTGATTTTTTGATCAAATTTGTTTTTGGTGTGATTATATAGGTAAATGTTGTGATTTTATGTGAATATTATTGATTTTTTTAAACGTTGATTTTTTGATAAATCTGTTTTTGTGGTGAATATATAGGTAAATGTTATGGTTTTATGTGACAAATTTTTTATCAAAATTTGAATTTTTGATAAAAGTTTGGTTTGGTGTGATATATATGTAAAATGTTGTGGTTTTATGTGAAAATTTGTTGGTGTTTGAATGTTGATAATTTGACCAAATTTGTTTTTGATGTGATTATATAGGTAAATGTTGTGGTTTTATGTAAAATTTTTTTATTTTTTAAAAAGTTGATTTTTGATCAAATTTGTTTTTGTTGTGATTATATAGGTAAATGTTGTGGTTTTATGTTAAAAAATGTTATTTTTTAAAAAGTTATTTTTTTGATCAAATTGTTTTTGGTGTGAATATATAGGTAAATGTTGTGGTTTTATATGAAAATTTCTAATGTTTTCGAAAGTTGATTTTTTGATCAAATTGGTTTTTGGTGTGATTATATAGGTAAATGTTGTGGTTTTATATGAATATTTTTGATGTTTCGGAAGTTGAATTTTTGATCAAATTTGTTTTTGGTGTGATTATATAGGTAAATGATGTGATTTTATGTGATATTTTTTTTATCTTTCTAAACGTTGATTTTTATATCAAATCTGTTTTTGCTGTGATTATAGAGGTAAATGTTGTGGTTTTATGTGAAATTTTTTATTTTTTCAAAAGTTGATTTTTTAATGAAAGTTTGATTTGGTGTGATTAAATATATGTAAAATGTTTTGGTTTTATGTGAAAATTTGTTGGTTTTTTGAAATATGATTTTTTGATCAAATTTGTTTTTGGTGTGATTATATCGGTAAATGTTGTAATTTATGTAAAAAAAATTTTTAGAAGTTAATTTTTTAGCAAATTTGTTTTAGGTGTGATTATATAGGTAATTGTTGTGGTTTTATGTAAATTTTTTTTATTTTTTAAAAGTTGATTTTTTAATCAAATTTGTTTTTGTTGTGATTATATAGGTAAATGTTGTGGTTTTATATGAAATGTCACACCCCCAATTTCCACTAACGGAGTTCTACCGTTCGGGGAGTGACATGCCAGGATCTCATTGCCATTAGTTACATTGAACGACATCTATATGAATTTAAAAACCAACATTAACAAAAACCAAGTTTAAAATAAGTTTCAGTGCGGAAGCATAAATAAAAATTCCTTCAATTTAATGCGTAAACCACGCGTCCGAACATTAAGTTTAATAAAAATAAAATTTACAAAAGAAGTTTTGAATGCAGCTAAGACTCAACCAAACATGCTCCTAATCCGTGCATAGTACCTGAGAAAGACATGCTAAATCGTGTCAACACTAGGTTGGTGAGTTCACAGGTTTAGATAATCATAAAAATCAACAACAGCCGATAATGTAAAATACAATTATATCGTTGGGTAGCTAACCCAGTTTCTTATTATTTAAGCGTTTCGATACCGAGCTGACTGAGATTTATATGCGCCTCGACACCATTGCTACAACAATGGACCAACAACATAGGACAATTCACACCTACCCGGCTCCCAGCCGAGGGTGGGGTTTGTCAAACCCAGTAGTACTACCCGAACTTCCTCGCTATACCCCGTATATTAACGGCTCGAAGATTTAGTGAGGACTTTAACAACTTGTTACGTTTACGCTTAATAATCAAGAGATATAAAGTAAATACAATTATCAAAATTTAGTTCAGTGCATGCTTTCTCCCCCAACAGGAAAATAGTAAAAAGGGGCCGTGAAACTCACCTTAGATTTGCGCAGCTACAATAATTAGCAAAAATAAATTATGATTTCCAAGTCCAACGAACGACCTGTTTGAGTTCTACTAATTAGGTATAAATTACTCTAACAAAGTTCGCGTTTGGTTTCGCGTCCACGGTCCGGTTTCGTACCAATCCCAAATGTAATCACGTTACCAAATATAAAGAGTTCAGACACTTTTAATATCTTCTTTCGACCCAATATAACTGTTATTTACTTCAAAAAATCTAGATGTACATTGGTTTATAGCTTACGTCATCAAACTGTAAAATTATTTGCTTACCGATTTAATATATTTACCTAAATATATATATATATATATATATATATATATATATATATATATATATTTAAACTAAAGCCACACAAACACTTATATAATCTACATTCAAACCAAATCAAATATACGATTGCACCCATACGTACATACATATACACACATACGTACACATTATATATAACATACATATGGATACACTTATATCCAAAACATAATTCTTGCATGTCTTACAATTACGAACATACACACATATAAACACACATTATTTAATTACTACACTCCATATGTGCATAATGCAGTGCTCATGAATTCTTTACACTATACATAAATATATTCTTACATACACATTCATTCAAAATATTTGTTCCACACAATCACACCTACCACAACCCAGTTTACATAAACAACACATCATCCTATCTTCTTCTCTAACTTAACACACTACACTTATGTATATGCATACAAATATTTACGTGTTTCCAGCATTAGGACATATATGTATATTAATAACTATTGTTATACTTTTACAAGCCCACATATATGTATACATCCATACTTAATCGTACAACACACACACACACACATATATATTTATATATACATGCATCTCTATGCGTATTAGTTCTTAAACCAAACCGTACCCGAACGAAACCGAAACCGCATCGTAATGAATCAAAACATGCGTCAAATTGAGGAATGTGTACCGAATGATTACGAGAGGTGAGGGAGTGTTTCGCCGGGGACAATGGAGGTTACGTACTGGTGGTAGCGTGCAGCGATGATTGAAAACGACGAGCGGCAAAGGAATAATGACAATTGGCAGCGACGGTAATCGTTGAAGGTGACGGTGATTGTGGTGGTGATCCGAGACGACGACGAATTATGTAAACAATGTTTGCGGTGGTTTGCGGAAGGCATTTGGATTTGCACAAGAGGCGACGGCAGGGTTTATGGGCGAGGATTACTGTTTGTATATATATATTAGGATTTTGCAAATTAGTCCCTATGCTTTTAGTCTTGTTTTAACTTGTTTCAAAGTTGTTGTATATTAACTTTACTTAATTACCAAACGAACCCCATGCTTTGTACGACGTATAAAACTTACGGAATTATATTCCGTTAATTTTTCAGCAAAACGCTTTCGAGTCGTGTGAGCTAGTCATCCCTTGTATTGCTAATGTTTAAACGTTGCTCGTTGTGATACGATAATTGCTCGATTTACATTTTTGTACTAAATATTTATTTAGTTATTTATTTAAACTAATACTTTTAATTAATTATTTTGGTAATGTACTAGATAGGATTTCCAAGTTGAAAGAGACTAACGGAATTCGGTAAGTTGAGTTAACGGCGTTAACCTGAAATTGCCGGGTGTCACATCATTCCCTTGTTGAAAGAATTTTCGTCCCGAAAATTAAGTAATGTCGGTAAGGGTTTGAGGTTGCAAGGAAGAAAGAAAAGAAGAAAAATTTTGAGTTGTCACATCATCCCTTTGTTGAAAGAAATTTCGTCCCGAAATTTTAGTAACGGCAACTTACTTCGATTTGGTTCAAAGAAACTAGTACTTGATATGAGTTGGTTTAATTAGATTATCGCGAATTAGCTTAATGGAATACTTAGGTTCTAGAAAGATTAAGGTTGCATTGGTAATTTGTAAGGTTTATTTGACATAAATATTCTATCTGTTGAATTGTTGAAAGAGTATAGTGAGTGGGTGAGGATGGTCGAGTGGTAGAAGATCAGGGATTCAATTTGTGATATTACGTATTCTTACTTAACGAGTTACTGACACTACAAGTTTATTACCAGGAGAGTGAAAGAAAGTTGACGATGACGGCATATCCCTTATTTGTAAATAAAATTTCTGACTATACCGAGTTATTGTGTGGGTAAGTGTAACTAATACAGTTACTACGGTTGCAGTCTAGGATGGACTTTTTACTCTTATTATTTAGAAGTGTACTTTTGCTTTAGATGAATCTAAGTTGATTTTATTTATTTATGTATTTATTTATTAGGTTTTAGGTATTACCAACATGAAGAGTTTTTTTTTTTTTTTTTTTTTTTTTTTTTTTTTTTTTGCTAGGACACCAGTGTACCTGTAAATTCACCATTACGTTGCGCACCCGCAATCGTCAATTTACATCACACAAACATCCTAACTAGTTTCCCATCACATGTTTACTCTTATGTTTTTGCATTTTTTTTTTGTACCCATACAGTATTTTATTCCATTTCAAGTACATGATGTATATAAGAAAAGAAGGATATACTTATAACTATAAAACAACTACACTACATGTGTAAGATACCAATAGATGCCTGGTGTGTTGTACTTACAGGGAATGAATATGTCAAGCATACTATGAGTTTTTGATAAGTATACGCGAAAAACAACTATTATGAACACAAATGTGAGTATTACTAAGCATAAGTAATGATAGTATTAAAACATGTAGGGAACATATTTATTACACATAATAGTTCACAGATGGTAATATGCTATAGCACATGTTAGTCACGTAATAGGTAATGTGTGATAGCACGCAGTAGGTCACATAGCTATCAAGTCAAGACCTCGATATGAAAGAGTTTATAGACATAGTTCATTTTGTAGTTTGTGTACTTCTACTCATTAAGCGCCGGCCCCGCCGGTTGGTTGCAATATCGGGGTAGTAACTATAAAAGTGTGTTCATTAGTCTCTAGTCTATACTAGCTTGTTGTCATCATGATGTGAGTTATAACTTGTAATCCAGTTAAAGAGGTTTCTTAGACAGTTTTAGGTTTTCAACAACATAATGAATCAGTTGGGTTGTGATCAAGCATACCTTATGTATACTTTAGTGATTAAGGTGTAAAACTAGGAAGTGGATACTTAGTTCAAGCTTCACTAACATGGAATATTCTACCACTATGCTCTAAAGTTTACTTAGTCCAATTTAACTACTCAAAATGCCAAATAGAGTCACGTCGAAAGGCCTTCAATGCTAGTGTATGACTGTATGTTATAACTAAGTGAGTGCATAAATGAAAGACTAATTCTATGTATATCGTTATAGTAAAAAAAAAAATATATATATATATATATATATATATATATATATATATATATATTTTTGACCCAAAGATGAGAAAAAAAAATATTAGCAATGCAATTTATCTGAATGAGTGCGAATTACGTGAATGCATGTGTAACTAATGCAATGTGCAGTTATAGTCTAGAATGCAATGCAATGCAACCTAGTTCGCTATAACCAACGGCTCTGATACCATCTGTAACAGCCCAGTGTAACCGCACCATGATATTGTCCGCTTTGGCGGCCGGAACACCCGCAGGTGCCGCCCCTCACGGTTTTAAAACGCGTCATGGTAGGGAAGGTTTCCACCCCCTTATAAGGCGGGTTTTGTTCTCCCTCCCAACCGATGTGGGATGTTACATTCCACCCCCCTTAAGGAGGCCAGCGTCCCCGCTGGCACATCGGTCCGGTCCCCAGTCTCTGATACCAATCTGTCACACCCCCAATTTCCACTAACGGAGTTCTACCGTTCGGGGAGTGACATGCCAGGATCTCATTGCCATTAGTTACATTGAACGACATCTATATGAATTTAAAAACCAACATTAACAAAAACCAAGTTTAAAATAAGTTTCAGTGCGGAAGCATAAATAAAAATTCCTTCAATTTAATGCGTAAACCACGCGTCCGAACATTAAGTTTAATAAAAATAAAATTTACAAAAGAAGTTTTGAATGCAGCTAAGACTCAACCAAACATGCTCCTAATCCGTGCATAGTACCTGAGAAAGACATGCTAAATCGTGTCAACACTAGGTTGGTGAGTTCACAGGTTTAGATAATCATAAAAATCAACAACAGCCGATAATGTAAAATACAATTATATCGTTGGGTAGCTAACCCAGTTTCTTATTATTTAAGCGTTTCGATACCGAGCTGACTGAGATTTATATGCGCCTCGACACCATTGCTACAACAATGGACCAACAACATAGGACAATTCACACCTACCCGGCTCCCAGCCGAGGGTGGGGTTTGTCAAACCCAGTAGTACTACCCGAACTTCCTCGCTATACCCCGTATATTAACGGCTCGAAGATTTAGTGAGGACTTTAACAACTTGTTACGTTTACGCTTAATAATCAAGAGATATAAAGTAAATACAATTATCAAAATTTAGTTCAGTGCATGCTTTCTCCCCCAACAGGAAAATAGTAAAAAGGGGCCGTGAAACTCACCTTAGATTTGCGCAGCTACAATAATTAGCAAAAATAAATTATGATTTCCAAGTCCAACGAACGACCTGTTTGAGTTCTACTAATTAGGTATAAATTACTCTAACAAAGTTCGCGTTTGGTTTCGCGTCCACGGTCCGGTTTCGTACCAATCCCAAATGTAATCACGTTACCAAATATAAAGAGTTCAGACACTTTTAATATCTTCTTTCGACCCAATATAACTGTTATTTACTTCAAAGAATCTAGATGTACATTGGTTTATAGCTTACGTCATCAAACTGTAAAATTATTTGCTTACCGATTTAATATATTTACCTAAATATATATATATATATATATATATATATATATATATATATATATATATATATATATATATATATATATATTTAAACTAAAGCCACACAAGCACTTATATAATCTACATTCAAACCAAATCAAATATACGATTGCACCCATACGTACATACATATACACACATACGTACACATTATATATAACATACATATGGATACACTTATATCCAAAACATAATTCTTGCATGTCTTACAATTACGAACATACACACATATAAACACACATTATTTAATTACTACACTCCATATGTGCATAATGCAGTGCTCATGAATTCTTTACACTATACATAAATATATTCTTACATACACATTCATTCAAAATATTTGTTCCACACAATCACACCTACCACAACCCAGTTTACATAAACAACACATCATCCTATCTTCTTCTCTAACTTAACACACTACACTTATGTATATGCATACAAATATTTACGTGTTTCCAGCATTAGGACATATATGTATATTAATAACTATTGTTATACTTTTACAAGCCCACATATATGTATACATCCATACTTAATCGTACAACACACACACACACACATATATATTTATATATACATGCATCTCTATGCGTATTAGTTCTTAAACCAAACCGTACCCGAACGAAACCGAAACCGCATCGTAATGAATCAAAACATGCGTCAAATTGAGGAATGTGTACCGAATGATTACGAGAGGTGAGGGAGTGTTTCGCCGGGGACAATGGAGGTTACGTACTGGTGGTAGCGTGCAGCGATGATTGAAAACGACGAGCGGCAAAGGAATAATGACAATTGGCAGCGACGGTAATCGTTGAAGGTGACGGTGATTGTGGTGGTGATCCGAGACGACGACGAATTATGTAAACAATGTTTGCGGTGGTTTGCGGAAGGCATTTGGATTTGCACAAGAGGCGACGGCAGGGTTTATGGGCGAGGATTACTATTTGTATATATATATTAGGATTTTGCAAATTAGTCCCTATGCTTTTAGTCTTGTTTTAACTTGTTTCAAAGTTGTTGTATATTAACTTTACTTAATTACCAAACGAACCCCATGCTTTGTACGACGTATAAAACTTACGGAATTATATTCCGTTAATTTTTCAGCAAAACGCTTTCGAGTCGTGTGAGCTAGTCATCCCTTGTATTGCTAATGTTTAAACGTTGCTCGTTGTGATACGATAATTGCTCGATTTACATTTTTGTACTAAATATTTATTTAGTTATTTATTTAAACTAATACTTTTAATTAATTATTTTGGTAATGTACTAGATAGGATTTCCAAGTTGAAAGAGACTAACGGAATTCGGTAAGTTGAGTTAACGGCGTTAACCTGAAATTGCCGGGTGTCACATGAAAACTTCTGATTTTTCGAAAGTTGATTTTTTAAACAAATTGGTTTTTGGTATGATTATATCGGTAAATGTTGTGGTTTTATTTGAAAATATTTTATGTTTCGAAAGTTGATTGTTTGATCAAATTTGTTTTTGGTGTGATTATATAGGTAAATGTTGTGATTTTATGTGAAAATTTTTGATTTTTTTAAACATTAAATTTTTTATCAAATCTATTTTTGATGTGATTATATAGGTATATGTTGGGGTTTTATGTGAAAATTTTTGATTTTTTCTAAAGTTGAATTTTTGATGAAAGTTTCGTTTGGTGTGATTAAATATATGTAAAATGTTGTGGTTTTATGTGAAAATTTATAGGTTTTTGAAAGTTGATAATTTGATCAAATTTGTTTTTGGTGTGATTATTTATATAGGTAAATGTTGTGGTTTTATACAAAAAAATTTTATTTTTTAAAAAGTTGATTTTTTGATGAAAGTTTGGTTTGGTGTGATTAATATATGTAAAATGTAGTATTTTTATGTGAAAAATTGTTGGTTTTTAAAAGTTGATGATTTGATCAAATTTGTTTTTGGTATGATTATATAGATAAATGTTGTGGTTTTATGTAAAAAAAATTGTTTTTTAAAAAGTTAATTTTTTGATCAAATTTGTTTTTGTTTTTGTTTTGATTATATAGGTAAATGTTGTGGTTTTATATGAAAACTTCTGATGTTTTCGAAAGTTGATTTTTTGATCAAATTGGTTTTTAATGTATTATATAGGCAAATGTTGTGGTTTTATATGAAATTTTTTGATGTTTCGAAATTTGATTTTTTGATCAAATTTGTTTTTGGTGTTATTATATAGGTAAATGTTGTGATTTTATGTGAAAATTTTTAATTTTTTTAAACGTTGATTTTTTTTATCAAATCTGATTTTGCTGTGATTATATATGTTGGTATATTTTGATCATCGTACTTAAAGTTTTTCAAATGCCGAAAAAGATGTGCGGATAGACTTGGATGTGCGAACAAGAATCTACTTAAAGATGTGCGGACAGATTATTATCTGCATATCAGTTTAAGTGTTTTTATTTTTTTTTGTAATAGACTTGTAGTATCTGTGTAGTATAAATAGGTGTTCTTATGCATGTAATAGTAGATTTTATAAATAGAACAATTCATTACACCTTTTGTACACACAGTTATCGATCAATACAAGTTTGCAATTATAAGTGATTTCTTCTGTTGAATTGTGTGTGTTTGTTGATTATAATCATGTTTGTTGAATAGCTTAACAGATTAACATGCTCATGTGACCTGAATCCACAATTGGTATCATAGCTGTTGGTTGAGTAGGTCAAACTTGGTTTGATTTTGCTTGAATCTGTTAATTCAATAACAAATTGAATCTTCAAACCGATTCAATCTGTTCTAATTGTTCAAGAGATTAAATCCTTTCAACTTTTGAATCAAATTCAACGTGAAGATTGTCTGAATTATGGATTTGTGTGATCAAGAAGTCTGTAGGTGAAGTTGCGTACAATTCATCGCATGTTCATGCAAATTCATTGTATAGATTCTGTGTTTGATAAAATTGAATTTAAACAAACATTCAAATGGATTCATGCAACATTTACGTTTGATTTCAATCAAATTCAGAATAAATTTTCAAAATCATGAATTCACTGTTGTTCGCAAATCACATGAATTTACTGTTGTTCGCACATTAAAGAAATGATGATATTTACTGAAATTGATCCAATTGCTACTGAATTTCCTGCTTTCTTCTTCATTATCATCTACATTCTAGCATCCTTTGATTTGTTGATTGAGTGTTCTTCAAAATTGATCAAATCAGTCATCCGCAGATCTGTTTGAAGTTTACTGTTATCCGCATATCATAGTTTTCAATCAATTAAGTTGAAGAAAGCTGAAATAGAAGACATTGACAGTGAACAAATCAAGTTGTAACTCATTTCTGTGGAAAATAGTGTGTTTCAACTGTTCGAAGATCAGTATTGTAGACCGCAGATCAACACTGTAGTCCACAGATCGAAACTGTTATCCCCAGATAGATTTTTCTTTAAAAATCAAAAATGGCAAACAACAATTCTGATTATGCATCCAAAGTTCCTTTGTTGAAATCAAGAGCTTACTTCAAAGGATGGGAAATCAGATTCAGAAATCATTTGAACACAATTGATCACAACTGAAGGCTTATTCTTTTCTAACAATGGCAGTCCCATTGACATTCTTGACAAGAACAAAGAAATATGTCATTGCAAACTCTTTGTACAAAATGTTACAAAAAATGTGTGAAGGTGGAACGGAGATTCAAAGCATGAAGAAGCATAAGCTAAAAAGACAACTGGTGATGTTTTCTGCATTGCCTGGTGATTCTATTACCTCACATTTGAACAAATATGTACAATTGGTGACTGAAATGGAAGCTATGGAAATACCAGTAAACACTGAAGATATCAATTTGAGATTGTTGCATTCATTACCTGAAAGTTGGAAACACACTGTTACTACACTTAAACAAACAATTTCATTAGATGTTCAAGATCTGGATTACATAGTCACAAAAATTGAGTCTTTTGGCGGAATCATCGAGGCTGTAAAGGTGAATGATTGTTCATAGCTCATGGTACTAAAAATGGTTTAAATATTATGATAGTCACTATGTATAGGTTGGACTCACCGGCTTGTCGGTGTTACTTTTGTTTGTAATTGTTTAACTTGTAATGTTATTTGTACTAGCGAACCTACGGGCGAATCTATAGATTCGCCCGCAGGTCATCATGTCTTTTGTATTTAGGTGTCGACTGGGCGAACCTATGTGCCCAGCGAACCTGTGTTGGTTCGCTAGATAAATTCGCTAGAGCGAATCTATCAGCGAACCTAACACCTATATATTGTAACCTTATCTTCACATTTATACAACTTTTGCACATCTTTTACTCAAGCTATTCTTCACTGATTTGTGTTGTGTAATCGTTCTATTGAGGTGCTAGGAGCTTATTCTACTTATCATTGTAGCTTATTTACCTCGATTCTGTGTTAGATCTTGTTATTGGGTTGTTTGGACTTTTTACACTTTGTTCTTCAAGTATTTGACTTATTTGGGTTAAACAAGTCAACAAAGCACTGAAATCACGATCATTATGGACCAACAATATGGTATCAGAGCCTTAGTGCTCTTGATTGTTTGATTCAAGTGATTTTTGTGTTGATTTTTGAAGTTTTTGGGTCAAAACACTTTTGATTCTGTTTCAAGCTTGTTTTTTAGCGTTTTGGTGTTGTATTTTGCTCATGGTTTGTGGTATTTGGACATAGAAAGCTTTTAAAACAAACCTGTATGCAAATGGTCAAGTTTTGAGGGTTTTCGAACTGTTTCCGTACTGTTTCAGGGTGGTTGAGCTACCAGCGAACCTATTTGTTCAACCAGCGAAACTAATTGTTCTTCCAGCGAACCTAATTCAAATTTTGTCCTGATTGGTTTGTGTTGTGGCCAGCGAATCTGAGATTTCATCGAACGAAAGTTCACCTGTTTGACTGACCGCGCAAGCGAAACTGCTGCCAAAATCAGGCCAGCGAATCTGTGCTTGCTCGTCAGCGAAACTGTTTGACTGTCTAGCGAATCTACTTCCAGCGAATCTGCCAGCGAATCTGCTGTGTTCTTCCAGCGAATTTAGCCAGCGAAACTGTTTGTTTTCAGCGAATCTATTATCTGTTCAAAGTTATGACTTCATCAACACTTAATATGAATGATCTGGACAGCGTTCAACCTAACAGGCCACCGAGGCTTGTTAGTGGTGAAAACTTTGAAGATTGGAAAAGATGTTTAAAAGCGTTCTTCTACTACACGGACTACAACCAATGGGAATCTATAGTAAATGGCCCGCACGTGCCAACAACTGTTGAAGGAACCGTCACCTCAGTAAACACAGACTCATCTACTTTTACTGAAACAGATATCAAGTTACTGGATCGTGACAAGAAGGCATTAGGGGCACTGATACTTTGCTTACATCAGGACATCTTCAACCGGTTTGCAGAACACACAACTGCAAAGAGTCTGTATGATGCATTGTGTGAATTTTATGATGGCAATGAAGATCTGAAACTGGATAGAAAAGCTCAGGCTGAAAAGGAATTCAACTCTTTTGTGGGATATTCACAAGAGAACTTGACTGATATTACTAATCGATTCCTATCTGTGTCAAGTAATCTGAAGAAATATGATGAAAAGCTGGGCAATCACGAACAAGTAGCAAAATTGTTAGATTCTCTTCCTCCTCAATGGAGCCTTCAAATCAAGCTGCTGAAACAAGAGAGAAACTTTCCTGACTACAAATTGATGGACGTCATCAACAAGCTGAAGTCTTTTGACCTTGACGTGAAAAGAAGAGAATATAATCAGTCAATGATGGTTCCAAACATTCCTTCTCAAAATGCTGCACTTATCTCATCCGCTGCAAACTCTTATGCCTATAGTGCTGCATCTAGAGGACCATCAAGTCATGCGTCTGCTAAATCTGCTGGTGTACCTTCAAATGTTGGTTCAAGCTCAAGTGCATCTGTCACCACACAGATTCCGTCAGATACTATGGCTTTATTTGGAATGTTTGTCCACAGTTATGAAGCTCTTGTTGCAGGAGAGTTAAAAGGGAAGGGTATGACTGTAGAAGATATGTATCAGGTGGACCCTGATGATTTGGAGGAAACAGATATTCAATGGCAGATGGCTATGCTCACTCTTCGTGCCAGACGATTCATGGAAAGAACTGGCAGAAGAAACTTTGGAAATCAAGGACAGAATGCTAAGCTGGGATATGACAAGGGAAAGTTACGATGCTATAACTGCAAACAACTAGGCCACTTCAAGAGAGAATGCCCATTACCAATCGTTACTGAGCCAGTTAACTCTGCAAATCCAAGATCTGCTCCAATTCAAGAAAAAGTTGAGGAAGCAAAGTCAAAGAATGAAACTGCACTTCTCACCAACTTTGACTGGAGTGCAGAAATCGAAGAAACCAAGGAGGAGATTAACCATGCCCTTGTTGCTGAAATTGCTGAGTTTGATGACAATGACATAAATCTCTTTGATCCGTTCAAAGAATTTTATGGAAAAGAAGAGGAGGAGAAGGTGGAAAATGTTGATAAAGTTCAATCAGATGTTATTGCTCAAGGGCATCTGAATCATTCAGGTTTGGTTTGTGAAGCTGCTGTTAATGAAGTGAAGAATGAGGAGGAGTCAAAGATTAGCCTGGAAGAAATGATTGAGAAGGCGAGGTTAGATGCAGTTGATGAATTCAAAAGAAGCACTCCCTACTGTCAATGTGATCGTGCTCT
Source organism: Tagetes erecta (assembly GCA_030867185.1). NCBI lineage: Eukaryota > Viridiplantae > Streptophyta > Magnoliopsida > Asterales > Asteraceae > Tagetes > Tagetes erecta. The sequence goes on along the minus strand of CM061497.1, from coordinate 16,659,869 downwards.
GGCCGCCGAAAAACTGGTAATTGGTCTTCCTTACGATGTTATTGAAGATATGTGTTCATCTGCTTGCAAAATTCGTTTAATTGGCATATACAAAGCTAATAAATTGTTAATGTCAAACGAAAACGAATTAAAAAGAACCATCAAAGAGCTTAAATTAAGTGAATCAAAATATTTTGTTAAGTTAAGAGAAGCTTTAAAAGAAAATGAACACTTAAAAAGAACTCTTTTAGAAAAGAACTGTGAGATTAACTACTTGACTGAGCAAGTTACACTTGCTGAGTTTGAAGCAAGAAAGCTTAAAAACAAATTGCAGCAGTGGACCATATCTGGTATGAAAAGGGAAGAACTATGCAAGAAACAAAGGGGGGCCAGAGTTAAGACAGGGTTGGGTCTTAGTAACAATGAAACATATGCCTATCCTCCACCGAGTACTTTCTGTTATTCTCCTACACCTATTCCTCATCCCTCAAATGAGTTAATTCAAGAGATTATGCAGAACGATACTGACAGTTCCATTGCAGGTTTAAGTGAAGTAAATCTTAAGGAAGTTAGAGAGGAGTACGCATATGGTGCGAGTGTTGGGCTCGGGTGTTCTGGCAGTAGTGATTGCAGTAGTTCTGATTCCAAGAAGTCTTTTGAAGACATTTGTTTAGATAATCCTGTTTGTAGTAATGTGACATATTCAGACAATTTCATGTTTAATAGTAATTTAGGGTGCTCCACTTCAAACCCTAATGTGTTGAATGATGATGATTTGATTAAAAATGTGTGTGTGAATGACAAAGACAAACTTTCAGGTCAAGTCTCTGAAAGTCAAACCAAAACAAACTGTTTTCAAAAGTTCTTCACTCACCAAATTCCATCTTTCACACCTGTGAGAATTTCAAAACCAAAAGAGAAGGAATCATCTTTTTCATACATTCTTAAACCAAAACCTGAATCTGATACAGTTAAAGTCACAACAAGTAAGTTAAAAGAACTCTATGACACTTACAGTGACTGTGACTCACAACTGTCTGAATGTGATGAGGAAATTGTAATGGATAAAATTCCTGTCAACAGAATTCCCAAAACCGGTTTGAAGTCTCACTGTTTTAAATGTGGAAATACTGGTCACACTGTCAAGCAATGCCCTAAGTTAATCCAAAATAGCACAAAGCAAAAATCTTTGGGAAAAAGATTAAACACTTTTGTAAATAATTTCTTTTGTAATACTTCATCTGCTTCACCACCCAGGTACACAAAGACTTGGGTGCCTATTGCAAAGGTCTAACTTTTCTTTTCTTTTAATAAATGTCAGGAACATTCAAATGCCGTTGTAAATAGTCATTGGCATATTGACAGCGGATGTTCCAGACATATGACAGGATTGAAGGATCTTCTTACTAACTATAGGATCATAAATGGAGGTTATGTTGCTTTTGCGGGAGATAAGAAGGGTGGGAAGATGATTGGTCAAGGAGAAGTCTCAAATGGCTCACTTACTTTGGAAGACGTTAATTATGTTCCTGAACTGGCATTTAATCTTCTGAGTGTATCACAAATCTGTGATAAAAATATTCCCGTAATGTTTCTCCAAAATGAATGCCTGTTCTTGAAGTCAGAGTTTACCATTCCTGAAGATATGGTGATCATGCGAGCTCCGAGACGAAATGATACCTATATGCTGAATATGGGATCAACAGAATCAAACTCCACCGTGACATGTCTTCTGTCTAAAGCATCATCCTTTGAATCATTTTTGTGGCATAAACGTTTAGGACACATCAATTTTAAAATTCTGAATAAATTGGTTAAGAACAATTTGGTTAGGGGTTTACCACAAAAGGATTTTTATGTGGTCGAGAAATGCATGGCTTGTGCTAGAGGAAAACAGCACAAAAAGCCACATAAACTCAAAATTACAAATACTATCTCAGAACCCCTCGAATTGTTACATACTGATTTATTCGGTCCAATAAGTGTCAAATCTATTGCTAAAAAGTCTTATTGCTTGGTTGTCACAGATGATTACTCAAGGTACACATGGGTAAGATTCATGGCGAACAAGAGTGAGACTGCAGAAGAACTGATGAAGCTGATTCCTCTAATAGAGGTTCTTGGAAAGAAGAAGGTTCAAGCCATCAGAAGCGATAACGGAACTGAATTCAGAAACCACATCTTCAACTCCTTCTGTGAACAACGGGGTATTCTCAGACAGTTTAGCGCTGCTCGAACACCACAACAAAATGGTGTTGCTGAAAGGAAGAATCGAACCCTTGTTGAGGCCGCTAGAACTATGCTGATCGAGTCAAAACTTCCAATTATTTTCTGGGCTGAAGCGGTTAATTGTGCAGCTTATGTTCTTAACAGGGTACTGATTGTCAAAGAAAAGATGAAGACGTCATACCAACTGTTTCGAGGGATTAAGCCGCTGATTGATTTTCTACGCCCCTTTGGATGTTCTTGCACTCTTCTGAATACTCAAGATCAGAAGACGAAGTTTGGGGCTGTCTCTGATGAATGCTTCTTTGTGGGATACTCTAACACTCAAAAGGCGTATCGCGTTTACAACAAGCGAACGCGGATTGTGCAAGAGTCCTACTATGTTGATTGGCAGGAATCAAACACTACCAGTATTGGCAGTGAACCGACTTGGTTTTATGATGCCACCACCATTTTCAAATCATTTAATCTTCCTGACTCTGACGATGATGACATCATCCCACACCCATCGGTTTCTATTTTCAATCATCCATCTACTCCATCACAATCACAACCTTCACAACCTTCAACATCAGCCACACAACTTCCTCCCACTTCATTTGACATTCCACAACCTCCACCACCTCAAACCCATGAAACTGTTCAAACTTCTCCATCAAATATTCCATCCACATCTACCACCATCCCATCACCTACACCTCCACAACCATCAAATCAAACACCCTCAACCGACCAAAATCCTTTACTACTCAACACTGACTTCAAAACCCTGAAAAACCATCCTCACGATTATATCATTGGATCTATTACCGATGGTGTGCGAACCCGGAGTCAGAGTGGTTTGATTAATGAATGTCTTTATGCTGCCTTTCTGTCACAAGTCGTTCCAAAGAATTATAAACAGGCACTTGAAGATCCGAGTTGGGTGGATGCCATGCAAATGGAGCTGCAGCAATTCAGGAAGCTAAAAGTTTGGGAACTGGTTGATCTTCCTCCTAACAAGTGTCCAATCGGCACTAAATGGGTTTTTCGGAACAAGCCAGATGATCGTGGTGTAGTAATTAGAAATAAAGCGAGACTGGTTGTTCAGGGATTTGCTCAAGAGGAGGGGATTGACTACACCGAAGTTTTTGCTCCAGTCGCTCGTCTTGAAGCCATCAGAATCTTTCTTGCTCATGTTGCGAACAAAAACTTTAAAGTTTATCAGATGGATGTGAAATGTGCATTTCTATACGGAGACATTGATGAGGAGATCTACGTATGTCAACCACCAGGCTTCGAGGATCCTGATTTCCCGTCAAAGGTTTACAAGCTTGATAAATCCTTGTATGGGTTGCATCAAGCTCCAAGCATCTGGTATGAAACTCTGACACAGTATCTCCTCAGTAAAGGTTTCTCACGTGGGGCTATAGATATGACATTATTCAAGAAGGAGGTGGATGGCGAGCTGCTGATCGTTCAGGTGTATGTTGATGATATCATTTTTGGTTCGACTAATGAAGGGTTGTGTAGAGAATTTGAGAAGGTGATGATGGATCGTTTTGAGATGACTATAATGGGGGAGATGTGTTTCTTCTTGGGGCTGCAAGTGGAGCAAAAGCCTGATGGGATTCTAATCCACCAAGAGAAATATATCAAAGAAATCCTCACGAAGTTTAGCATGGATGACTCTTCTCCTGAACTAATTCCTTTTACTGCTCAAACATGCCTTACTTCCGATGATAATGGGAATCCTGTGGATGCTCATCGGTACCGCTCGATGATCGGATCTCTCATGTATCTGACTGCAAGTCGTCCAGATATTACATTTGCCGTGTGTTACTGTGCTCGTTTCCAAGCCAATCCAAAAGAATCGCATGAAAAAGCTGTTAAACGAATTTTCCGTTACCTTAAGGGTTCCTCTCGTTTGGGACTTTGGTACCCAAAAGGTGGGAACTTTGATTTACATGCCTTTTCTGATAGTGATCATGCTGGTTGCAGGATTAACAGGAAATCAGTCACCGGTGGATGTCAATACCTTGGAGAATGTCTTGTTTCCTGGCAAAGCAAGAAGCAAACAACAGTCTCTTTGTCCACAGGAGAAGCAGAATACATTGCTGCTTCAAGTTGCTGTTGCCAAGTGCTGTGGATTCAACATCAGATGATGGATTATGGCATCAACTTTCTTCACACGCCACTCTTTTGTGACAATGAAGCTGCTGTTGGAATCGCCAAGAATCCCATTCATCACACTCGAACCAAGCACATTGAAACAAGAATTCATGCAATCAGGGATGCACAGGAAAAGGGGTTTATTGATATTATTCCTATCGAAACTAGAAAGCAAAAAGCTGATCTTTTCACAAAAACTTTTGACAAACCACGTTTTTATGAACTGATCTCCATGCTGGGTCTTATATCTTTTTGAAAACCTTTTTCTGTGAGAATCCTTTTGTAAATATGTAAATAATCTTTCTTTTTCTTTGAAAAATCCGTGGGTCACTCGATTCATTGCTCCGCTACTTTATTTTATTTCATCTTCTTTTATTTTTCTTTTAACTCTGTACATATATATTTTAAGAAAATCTGAAAAACAAAAATTTCCTATTAGACGGCTATTATATAGAAATTTTGGGGGAGATATAAAAGATTAACTATTTATAGTTTTTCAAATTTTGCTATTTCAGGATCTCCGTTTTGATTGATGTTGAAGAGTCTTTGAAGGAGGTCAGAAGCATTGCGTTTGGGATATGTCAGATAGGCTCAGCCCGAAAACGAAGTAAACAGTGATTGTGCAGCCAAACATAATGCTCAAGATCTCGATAACAAGGATTATCTCCTTGACATGATTGGATTGCACAAAGATAATGGTTCTGTCAAAAATGGGTTGAGAGCGTCAAATCTTTGTCTTGATTTCCCTAAAAATCCCAAATCACCCTCGCCCTATCCCCGAATCGAGTTTCTAGTATGCAAAACAAAAAAAAAAAAATAATAAAAAGCTGCTAGTGATGCTCTTCGGAAAAGCCCTGAGTGAGTTACTCGTTAACTCCTCAGATCGTTTTGAGTCAAGTGCTTAACTCCTCTGCTATACGGAAGTATTGACCTGGAGTTGGTGGATCTTCTCTGCTATACGGAAGTATTGACCTGAAGATTCACCGAGCATGCTCAAATGTTTATCTCCTCTGTTATACGTCGGTATAGACCTGGAGCTCTAGACTATTTGAGTTTCCCAAATAATAAGTCGCATTGTGTTCAAAATGAATCAATTGCTGACAAGCCCCACTCACAAAGAAAAGATGCAAAAATTGCACAAGTGTCAAAAATGCTAATGCATCGTTCAACATTCAAAAGTTGATCATTGAAATTCAAGCAAAGTCAATAGTATTGCTCAGATATACCCTGATGACAGAACTTGTTCTTTTTACCTAGATGTCTGTGGGGACCGAGTTGTCTGAGTTTCTTCAATCAAACCGAAAACATGATAAAAGAAGCTGCTGATCTCTTGTTGAAAGGACTAAGGCATGGGTTTAAATGGACAAACATATCTGCAATCCCGCCAATCGATGATTCTCCGGATTCTACTCCAAAACATCATGAAGAATATATATCCTTTCTAGCGCTTAAAACCGTCTCTTGTTATTCTTTTTTTTATTCTATTTTATTTTATTTCCTTTTACTTTATTTTATTTTAAATTTTAGGATTATATATGTATATGTTTTTTTTTGGAGCGTTGATATTGTGGGACGTTTTTCACGTTTTTACAAAGATTTTAAAACTTAAGAAAATCCAAAAATTTTTTTTGTGTGTACTAGCGAACCTACAGGTTCGCCCGGAATCTCTATGTTTCGCTGACATGAAACATCCTTGTTTATGTGTCAGCGAACCTGCTAGCGAACCAGTCGGAGACTTTGTCTTTTGGTCTTCCGGCGAACCTAAGGTTCGCTGGTCTGTCTGCCAGCGAACCTATGTCTGTATAAATATACTGTGGCAGCGAATTTTTCTCACTTATTCGCTGTTCATCTGCACTGTAGCACAATCTTTCAAAAAACCAAACACCAAACGTTCGATTCTCACTTCAACCGGTCTTTTTCACACTTAAACTTCACATATATTGTCCGGTATGTAATCGATTTCAACTTAATCTGTGTTTTGAACCTTTAATCGCATCTTAAGTCTATTAAATCTGTCGATTCTTGATTATATAGTGTTTAAAAGACTGATTGTATGTTATATGTTAGGGTTTTACTTCATAATAGCCCCGTTTAATGTTTAGCTTACCTGCTTGTTGCTCTATATGCCTAAAAATGGTTGATTGTTTGTGATTCTGGCCGTTTTTCAAAATCTAGGGTTTCCAGCGAACCTAAGTGTTCGTCTGGCGAATCTGAACGAAAGTTCAAGACTTCGAGCGAACCTATGTCGTTATGCTGCCCGCGCAACAACATAGATTCGCCCGACTGTTTCTAGCGAACCTATACATTCGCTCGACCACAATGACTGATTTTTCATGTCAGCGAATCTATAGGTTCTGGTGCCAAAATCTCAGGTTCGCTATACCAGCGAACCTAATATCCAGCGAATCTATTTTCTGTTTTTCAAATCTTCATTTCTGATCAATCTCCGTTTGTTTTTCAGGCAAAATGTCGACCTTATTCTTCGAGAAAAAGCACAACATGTGTGCTTTACTCGACGAAAACTTTGAAAAGGCCAGCAGCTATAGAGACGCTATCAAATGGCTGAAGTCGTCATATATACACTATGCCATCTCTCACTCACCTACTATATATGAGACGCATGTTCGGGATTTCTGGCGAACTGCGGTCATGAACGTGTCGGTACAGCCGTCACGTATCTGTGCCAATGTCTGTGGCCACGACTTGGCGTTTACTGAAGCCGATCTGGCTAGTATTTTGAGATTAGAGGATGATGTGGGTGAGGAGGTCCATATGTCAGCTGAAGAAGTTTACGGGGCATTCCGGACAGCGGGGTATGAGGGTCCGATGCCCGGAGAGAAGAAAATGGAATTTGTGAAGTCGTACCTGATCCAGGAGTGGAGGTATATAGCACATGTGTTTATTATGTGCCTGGATCACAGGAAAGGAGGTACGGACGGGCTGAACTTGGACTGGGCTCGAGCCATGATGCTGTTTTGCCGAGGGCAAAAAGCAAATCTTGCTAAGTTGATTTTCAACTACATGCTCGAGAACATCCATGCCAGCAAGGGGGCCAAATGGTTAATGTATCCCAGATTCATTCAGATGATTCTGAATGATAAACTACCAAATCTGCCGGTGGAGGGTGCAGAATTGAAAATCTGGGATATGCATTCAAGGATCTTCAAAGATTGTAAATCGGTGAGGCCGGATTGTGTGGGAAGGACTACGTATTTGTGGGAGAACATGTATACGGCTGAGAGATGGGTGTATATACAGAGGTTGATTGAGACTGAAAGGAAACGGGGCGGTGAAAACATAGAGGAGGTTGAGAAGAAGATTAGAAAGAGAAAGGCGTATGCAAAGGATAAAGAGTATTCATTTGAAAGGGAAGTAGATGAGATCCAAGCCGAGATAGATGCTGGCAGGGAACTGAGGACGAAGAGAAAGTCTGATACTCAACCTGAAACATCAAAGAAAGCCAGGCATGACACCGGGGGTACATCTGCTGGGTCTGGAAATGAGTTGAAGGATGAGGTTGAGAAATTGAAGGCTGATCTGGCTGAGCTGAAAGGTAAACATGAAGAGTTGGAAAAGCAGGATGCAGAGAAATCGACAGTGATATATGAGATGGGTCGGATGATGAAGGACCAGCAATGTCTGTTAGTTAGAATCTTCAAAGAGTTGAACAGTTTGAAGGAGAATGCCGGAGCTGAACCGGCTATGACTGAAGCGGAACTGAACTCCTTAACGGATATTACAAAATATCCGTTAATGGATGTTGACTTTGGTGACAAAAGTAAGGGAGAAGCTGAGGAGGTATTTGATGAAGAAATGGGGATTAATCTGGACGTATTTGAAGGGGATGAAGTTGTAGGAGGATCTAGTGTAGATTTTACTTTGATAGATGAACCAGAAACTGATGTTGATGCTGATAGTGAAGAAGATTTAGATGACGAGCCTGAAGTGTATGAAGTTGAGAAAAAGGGAATGAGTTACCAGTTTGAACATGCTGAGCTAGACAAAACTGAATGGTTCAGGAAGGAAGAAGCTGTGATACCTGAAGTGCCGATATTCCAACATTTAGATGAACCCAACACCAAACAGCTTGATAGGCAAGTTATAGCATGGAAGTATAACTGTTTGGTGGACGCTTACATGATTAAACGAAGGGGTGGGGACATCACGTACGTCAAGAACCGAAAGCACTTTGCCACCTTTCCTCGCTGGGACTTGCGTAGGCTTGCAGAGCTACCACTATTAGGGAAAGAGGATAGCGGGAGGGCTTGTGCGTTTGAAGCTACAATTCAGGAGGCTGCAAAGTCGGATTTCGTTAATTTTGGATACCAAAAGCCTAGGAGGATGAGGCAGAAGGAGGATAAACATTGGGTATCGTGGAAGGGCAAAATTGTTTTGAAGATTGCTGCACCGAAAGTGATGACAAGGGTCAGGGTCCCAGAAACACAGCCACCGAGACTGCAGAATTTCCTGAAATGGTTCTACGATAACAGTACGGGTGAAGCTGTTATCCGACTACAAGGAAAGGATCGTCCTGAAATCAGACTATTTGACCCAATGGAGATCTTTTCCTTCAGTGATGAGGATCTGAAGGTGCTGTGCGAGAACAGAATTAAGCACGGGGCTGGAGATGACACTGCTGCTGAAGCGAACCTGTTCGTGAAGGTCGCAAATAAAGCCCGGGGGATTCGTGCTGAGCTGAAGGCTGTGAATGAGAGGTTAAGGAGGTCGGATGATCTGAAAATGGAGATGGATGACTTGACAAGACAGCTCGATCAAACTATCGAACAAAGGTTTGAGAAACCAGTTGAAGTGATCGATTTGGAGGTGGTAAGCGAGGAGCCAACTGCAGAGAAACAGGCGGAAACAACAGTTCAACTTGAGCCTGATACAGAGGTCGCAGATGCTGATTTCGTAGATTCAATGCTAAATCTGAGTGAAGATGAGGCCGGAACTGAAGACTTTATAAATCCAATGGCCGGGATCAAGGAAAGGGCAGGAGCTTTTATCGAACACCTTTGAAGCCAACAAGACGGAGCTAATCAGAAGACTTCCCCAGGTGAGGTCCAACCTAGGGGGAGTATTGATAGTCACTATGTATAGGTTGGACTCACCGGCTTGTCGGTGTTACTTTTGTTTGTAATTGTTTAACTTGTAATGTTATTTGTACTAGCGAACCTACGGGCGAATCTATAGATTCGCCCGCAGGTCATCATGTCTTTTGTATTTAGGTGTCGACTGGGCGAACCTATGTGCCCAGCGAACCTGTGTTGGTTCGCTAGATAGATTCGCTAGAGCGAATCTATCAGCGAACCTAACACCTATATATTGTAACCTTATCTTCACATTTATACAACTTTTGCACATCTTTTACTCAAGCTATTCTTCACTGATTTGTGTTGTGTAATCGTTCTATTGAGGTGCTAGGAGCTTATTCTACTTATCATTGTAGCTTATTTACCTCGATTCTGTGTTAGATCTTGTTATTGGGTTGTTTGGACTTTTTACACTTTGCTCTTCAAGTATTTGACTTATTTGGGTTAAACAAGTCAACAAAGCACTGAAATCACGATCATTATGGACCAACATATTATTACATTCAATTATCCAAACAAGACTAAATGATAATCCAAATGAAACAAACAAAGTATTCAAACATAAACAACTGAAATAGCCTACTCTATTTTGTTTAATTAACTAGGTCCAAATCCCTAATCGTGTGGCATCTCAAAGTTCCTAGCTTGCACTTCCTAAAATCATGTGAAAAATAACTGGTCAGCAACCAATTAGCTGGTGAGTAAACATAGGTTTGGAATACATATAGATATACTGATAACGAAAACTTTAATTCATGTCGTTATGTCTAAACTTATAAATGCAAAACATGTACATACAAGATAACAACGCATAATCAAACCTTGAACAATGATAAAAGGGGGGTCCACATGATAATGATACTCAGTTATAATCACCCAAGAATCAGGGGGGTGGGTCCAAATGACCAATAGAGCTACCATTAGTAACTGTCGGTTTATACAAATTAATGATTACGCTTGCACGAAAATTGCTATCAGGCTATGAACACATAGTTTGCAAGTAAAGAGATAACGTGAATTTTTTTAAATGATAACATGAAATAACTGATAAACTGAAATCTGATTAAATAGGTCACATGATATCATCCCAAATTGAAAACCAGAAAATGGGCTATGAATAATCACCTGGTAAATGTTTGATCGAATGAAAATGAAATAAGACTTGAAAAACGCCACTAGGAAACTCCTTAAGAATCACCTAAAGGATTTTATCCTATGTTAGAATGATAACTGAAAACTAACTAGAAGTCTAGGGTTCTAATTTGGAATCTGGGTTTAAGTAGTTAATTGTTATAATTTGAAAATATCTAATACGTAATATTAATAGATATATATTTAACTTTGATTTAAAATGAAATATTGTGATTAAATTGTATGTGAATCGTATCTCTTTACGAAACGATTAAAATAGATGATTCGTTAAATTTCACGTCCGTTTTTGATAAAAGTGACTAATTAACTTATAAAAATATAAATACTTTAGTCATACATAAATAATCATGGTTTTAATATATCTCACGAGTACTTAGTACAAAAATCCGTAAGTAAAATCTAAACGTCCCAAAACTCCACGTACGAGACTTTTAATCGGTTAATCTAACAAATATATATTATTTATATACTTTTATACAATCATATATATTTTCTTTGATATGTAAAACTCTTATAAATAGTTTTATAATTAATGTCATAATAATATTAAAGTATTTATAAGAAGTTAATAAAGAAATTAATTTGTAAAACTTGAAATTAAAAATAAAAACAAAAATCAATCCCACCCTAGACTCGAACCCAGGTCCCCCTGAAGTTTATATAACGACCAAACCGCCAAACCAATCGCAGTTTGTTACTTTAATTTGAAAATAAATAGTTTTAACCTTTTTGTTCTTTAAACCCATTTTAACATATAAACCCTAGTTTCAAATCTCAAAAATTAACCACTGAATTGAATCTATAAATGCAATTGAATAAAACCACAATGATCAGCATATGAAAACGAACACAATGATACCTTTAATTACCCGAATTGGTTAAGGATTGAAGAAAATGGAAGAAAGAATTATGAACACTGATTTGGATCAAACTAAAACTGCAATTGTTGATGATATGAAATTAAAAACACAGATTTACTAAATGATAGATGAGGAACAAAAACCCTATGAATTTGAAGCTTGAAACAGACCTGAAATATGTCGTCGATTAGGAGCAGAGACACGATGAACGGAGGATTAAATCGACTGATGTGTGTGTTTAGAAGTGAAATTAGAGATTGAAGAAATATTATGTGATGTCGAAAGAGTGTTTGGAGTTGAACTCGATTAACTGGTGATGTTAGGTTCGAAACTAGCTGATAAAGTGATAAGGCCGGTTTAAACACGTCGAATTGATGAAGATTGGATCGAATTGGAACTCGCCGGAGTCGCCGGGCTTCGCCGGAGGTGACTGTCGGAATCACGAGGCTGCAGTGAGGGTGGGGGTTGGGTTTAAAAACAATTACAGTTTTGGTCCCTGCTTTATCTGCATGTTAACTTTAATGTTTAAAGGTTTTTAAATTAGTTTCATTATTTGCATAGTTTACCCCTATAAGTTTGTCAATAGAAAATACTAACCACAATAACTAACTTTAAAAGTCAAACTTTTATAAAATTAATCTTAAGTAAATATCATAGTTTATTTTGTAAATTCAACTAATTTATGAAGAAGTATCATAAATAAGTTAATTTTATAAATTATTGATTTGCTAATACATGTTTAAATGACATAGTCAATGATTATTTGAAATAGTATAATAAAAATAAAGCATATTGACAATGTTTTGTTTTTCCTGATTATCTTTAGAGATTACATGGATTTTAGATCGGGTTCGGGTTATAATCGAATTGGGAGATGTTACACTTGACCCGACTCTTTAGTGGATCCAGCCCAACTAAAAGTATGGGCTTGGCCCAAATAAGTTAAGTTAAGTACCGATGACGAAACCCCTCTTATTGAATACCCGGATACGCCTAAGAATTCTTTTATGCCTTAAAAGTATTACTTTATGCTAGTTAGGAACAAACCAACTAGCAAATAAGCCCACCGAATACAGAACATAACAAACGAGGAACCAACGATAAATACTTACGAGCAACAACCAAAATAAATACACTACCTTCTAACAACACAATATAAATCATATAAATATGTACATGCATACATACGGATTCATATAACATATGTATAGTTACCAACCAACCACATAAAAGCAAAGACAAATGTTTTACAATAATTCTTGAACATGATTAATTAAATTATTGAACAATAAATATAAAACCACACATACATGTCATACGTATATATGCATTCATATATACAAAACACCATAATACAAAATTATAAAACAAATAAGTAAATAATATTTACACTTAACATGATTAGACGCATGATACATGCATCATAATTAGTTGCGAATAACTAAATAATAAAAATACATCATTTATTAAACATACACTATCTATACATTTATAGACATATGAAACCATGCATACGTGCATATATGTATGAACATATATATATATATATATATATATATATATATATATATATATATATATATATATATATATATATATATATATATATATATATATATATATACACACACACACAATATATTTACAACACACCCATACATGTACACATGCATACTTATAAAAACATGCACATACAAGTAACATATAATATTTACCACCATACATCCATACACATTATTATTTTACAAACCATAACTATACATAATTACCTACACGCACATCATATGTATATATGTACAAATATATAAAACTCCCCAAGTCTACAATTTATACAACCATCAATTTTATAAAACAATCATCAACCTAAAATAATATTTACACACACCATGCATATGACCACTATTGTTCATGCACCATATTAACAAATTCCCCCATATTAGCTATTTGTCAACCTATTTTCCTAACCTAACCACCTACACCTTACACAAATCTTCCAAAAATCCTTTTGCTTGATACACCTTCCATCTTTTGCACTAATCAAGAGCATCTTGTAGAAACCAAGAGCTTGTAGGACCCACTCCGCTCTCTCTTCTTCTCTTTTTGACCGAACTCAAGCACACACACACACACACATTTCATTTTCTTTCACAAAGATACTTTCTCACACTCTCCCAACGTTTATCTTAAACCTTTAGCACACACAAGCATTAACAAACCCTGGAAATCAGCTTCTAATGAGTTGGAGATCGAGCAAAAACAATGACTAAGGTGTTACAAGGAGCCCACGAGTCCAAAGCAACCAACACTCGAGCAACCGATGCAAGAACCGTTCATCCCGCGAGAAAGAAAGCCGAGACCAGCCCTTTCCCAGTCGAGTTCCAGCATCCTTCGTGACCTTCATACCATCCCAAGTGCACTCACACTCACTCTCAATTTGAAGGTAACAACCTAACAGGAAAACACCCGAAAATGCACTACATGTGCACAAAACGTCTGTTTTCACACACAATGAACACCATGATTTCCCATGTCTTAAAAACATCTAAAAATACTTATTTTACAGTAGCAAATGTGTTAAAAAGGATAGATAGAAATCATTTTCTAAAGAAAACACACAAGTTTGACTAAAACTAGGCAAACCGAACACTTTATTTAGAACAAAACATCAAGACTAGACTAACCACCTTGAAAATGTGATTTTATATTTTCTGCACTTTCATTTTACCAAAATATGTATTTTTGAATATTAAAAAGGTACATTTTCACAATTATTTATAAAAACGTATGGGAAGTATAAAATTATAAAAATGAAAGATGTTACTGTTATGAATATGCATATGGACATCTAGCATCGAAAATATATGATTGTTGATGGGTGAACCTACTAAGAACCGAACAATAACCGAAATTAAACGTACGAATCAACGAAAGTACCAAAAATATGAAAATATCAAAATATTATATTTTCAGTAGCTTATATATGATATAAACATGTAATAAAATAATTTTCATACTTTTCTGGACATAAATATAATTACTATGAATTTTTTAATATTTAATGGGATTAAAATACAAAAATTTGTAGAAAATAGTTAGAGACTCCTAAGGCCAAATTTACAGAACAAAAACTCATATATGAACATAAAGTGAGTAAAACAGGACCTTAAACATTACCAAAGACTCTTTATGCTTAAAACATAATCTTAACCGAACGCGTTAAAAACACGAAACTGAGAAACACAAATAAAAATAGGTATATTTCACATCCAGGAGCTTTATTACTTATAAATAAAGTATTTCATTAAGTTACATAATTTTTATAAGCTTAATCTATTTATTATGAATTTTCGAATATACGAACCTAGTATTTTCACAAAAAGCATAAAAATTGGAGAATGACCTTTTTGTCAAGAAAAAAAAACAATTTATACAGTAACATAAGACCCAAGGAAGTGTTTTAAAGTATAAAACGCGTTAAAAGAGTATTTTGTAAGCAAATCGTTTATTCATCGGTTTCACACGCGTTAAAATACGAAAACGACATAAGGACTATAAAACTCGAATATTAAGCTTGTAACTACTTAGTTACTATATAAATAGGTTGAAAATGAAGTTTCACTATTTATTGGGTCACAGTTTATTTTGTACAAATTATTTTTGTTTAAGCTACATTAACCGACTACTTTCTTAAATAAAATATGGTAATTTTTAGAAATATCTAAAAATTATAGAAAGTATATTTTTATAGTAGCATATGACCTCTTAACATATGGGTACAATTATATTGAAGTATTTTGACTTAAACCTAAAATGTAACTTAATGCGTGGTAGCGCACCGTACTCGGTAGACCGGTGGAAACTAACTTTCATGAATTTAATACTTATATATATTTTTATCAGTAGATTCATACCTAAAGTTTTATACGTACCATAAGTATAATGTATAGCACTTATTAACATCAACCCTTAGTTAAAAACCCAACTTTAGTACGAATTTGACGATTTAACAAAGTCTAGGGACTAAAAGTGACAAGTACCAAACTTTACTGAATGAACATCAACGTACACTTAATACCTACGTATATAACCTGGAATAACATAAGTATATACATACTTAGACGTATAAGTCAACGCAAACGACTAAAACCATGATATTACACGAAAGTAACGGAAACCGACGCACGCGACAACGACACAACGAAACACATAGACTTATGTATTTTGGGGTCTAACATGACTAAACTAAACATAGGAAGCTTGCTAGGAGGTAGAACTCGCACGCTGAATGTACAATATCTTTAG
This sequence comes from Tagetes erecta, assembly GCA_030867185.1. NCBI lineage: Eukaryota > Viridiplantae > Streptophyta > Magnoliopsida > Asterales > Asteraceae > Tagetes > Tagetes erecta. The sequence continues at coordinate 16,644,106 of CM061497.1, read as the reverse complement.
AAATCTTGAGCAGGCCGGACACCAGGTGAGTTCATGAACCACCTTTTTACGTAATACTTTTGGGGCTGATACATACCTACTAAACTTATTTATAAAAATTATTTATGGTGTAATACATCTGCTACTCTTGTCCCCGAACGTTGGTACAACTTTCGGTAGCCATTAACTTCTTACAGGAGCTCTTTGAAATGTGAATAGTATTATTTGGGAATCCCCCGCGTACAGTGGCATACCCCCCACTAGGGTTGAAAACTGCTACGCCACATGTTCAATGATATGTCGGTGCTTAGCAGAGCACGTTAGCCCATTTTGGGTTAGGGGACTATTATTTATTGTATTCGGGTTGGGTATAATCCGAACAGGTTTGGCTACATATTTTGTCAACCGTACACCAAAAGCATACTTACTTAATGTCTAGTATTTTATGGGTTAAACGTCTTACGACATTGTCTGTTTTGTTAAACGTTGAGCTCACCAACTTTATGTTGACGTATTTTTTGGTATGTATTTCAGGTATTTAGACGATTTATCGATGGAAGTATACAAATAGACTTTATAACATTGGATGTGCATTTAGACATGGTTGATAGCTTTAGAAGACCCTGATTAGAAGAAACACGCAAAGATTATAGACAAATTATAGAGGAAGACTACTTGGGAATAGTATACCAACTAGCCTCACTTCTTTTGTTAGAGATTACTTTTGTACCCTTTTGATTTATACTTAGAATATAATAATATTTCTTGTAAACCTATGGCCCACTATCAATGCATACATAGTTTCCGCTGTGTTTTGTTGGATATTCATTCGTCACGGCTCACCCCCTTGGTCGGGGTGTGACAGATTGGTATTAGAGACAAAGGTTAGCGTGAATTAGGAATCCCTCTTAGGAAATTCCTAGGCCCTAACCAAAACCCCTTAGGGACACTTAAGCCATTAGACATGTAAGATTACTTTGACTTACACCTAAGATAAGTAGTCTACTTGTACTTGAGATCAATTAATAGGACTCTAAGACTTGCCTTTTTGTACTCTAAGTGTTTAGAGAATTTGAGATTTGATTTGAGAATATGTGTATACTCTAGGATGCTTGCTTATACAACTTTTTGCACACATATCTAGTGAAAATCACAAGCAAGAACAAAACTATTAAACACAAGAATCTACATGTATGACTACAATGGGAGAATACTAGAATGCCATGTGAGGTAAATTAACGATTACGGTCCGGAACGTAATGGTTAATTTACAGGCACAGAGCATTTGAGGAAATCCTAATGAGTCACCATACGTTTAAGACATGGAAACAACTATGTAAAAACCAAGACTAACTTAAAACGAAGGCCGAACAAATATTTCCAACAAATAACCATTACACGTATCGAAGATTAGACCCTTAACAACTTTATTCAGCATTGTAAAAACTTGGACACAAAGTTCCCGTCATTATTTTGTTGAGACGATAACCGTTCTTGGAAACCATAAAATCTCATTCCTTCAAAGTACTTTGGAGTTCTCATTGAAAATGTTTTATGGACCCTTCTTATATCTCAACCGCAATCATGGCACATAGCTTGTACATCATCATTATCTTTTGACCTCTTGTAATAATTCACATGTAGTGTATCTTATTCTTCAATTCTCCCTGGCCTACTAGGAAAAACCTTATGCTAAACTTCAACAAATAGGTTGCTACAACAAACTCATTACCATAAGTAACGAAGGTTTATCGCTCTCTAATTCTCTGTTAGGACCCTTCACTAAAACACAATCCTTTTCTTAATCCCCCAAAAGACTTAATAAGCCGATTACACCTATACACCCAACATGATACGTCATACTAGTACTAACAACAAGTGCCTCTCACTCCCTCGAACATTCAGTGGATGACTTTCATTCTCACTAACAAACTGTTAACTACCTATTCGCGTTCTTGGCGAGCATTACCCACTATGAGCATTAACCCAAACCAATCATCTCACTCTAGACTTTAAAGTGATTGTTTCAACAAAGGATATGCATGAGTAATGGACATGCATGAATGAATGACGTGAAGGAAAAAAATGCATATGCATTAGTGATGTAAGTGCAAGAATGATAGATATGCAGAGATGATAGAGACATCAAGACCGACTCGTTATCATACGTTGTACGATGAAGTAGGCTTCTTGGCAGACAGTCCCTAGGAACTAATGCATTCTCTGTCATATGCGGACCGAACCACCCGACTACAATAAGAAGACAAACGTTTGGCTGCAAGGTGAATAAAGAGGATCTGTATCATAAGCTTGACCCCTAGCTTTAGGAACCATTCTAATTTATTCAAACCTCCCATAGTATAAATCTCTAACGTTATACTCTAGAAGTAGGACCAAAGCTTTATCCTCCCACATCATAAAAAAAAAAAAAAAAATTCAACTCGCGTATAAGGAACTTGGACTAACAAAAAGCTCTTCGTTTTATTAGTGGACATCCTTTAATGCATACTATATAATCGCAAATAGAACTATGATTGGATCGTCTCGAAAGTTGACCTAACCTAGGATCAAATATGGTTTAATTATTTAGAATGTTTGTTACAACTCGGCACTTGAAGATAACAACTAATGTCGCTCTCAAAAGGCGGAGAAATAAAGTAAGAATCGTTGCAGGGAAGATGGTTATGGATACACGCCTTCTTATAAACCAGTTAACCCATACAACGAGCTTTATTCCTTATACTACCAACGATGGAAAACACCTTCATAACACAACTCGTAGGATAAAGGAAGCTCCTTAAGGCCTTATACGTTAATATTAAGGGATACCTAAGGTAGGTTGAGAGCGGCTACTTACATTGGAAACTAATACGACGCGAGCAAATTAAATCTGGAATCAACTTAGTAGTGGCAAAGACATGATAAGACTATTAACTTCTAAGTATTGTTTTCAAAAGCTACAAGATGAATGTGAATATAGTTAGTGGAACCTTTCGAAAATCCTACCCATTCTCCTTTCGTTCCTACTAAGATAAAATTCATTTATTACTTTGGATTTTGATCGTAAATGACGCTCCCTTATTCATATAATACTCTGAACCCTCATAACCCCTACGAGTAAGTTATAAGCTCCAACGAGTGTGAAACACAATTATGACGATAATACATAGGGATAGACCCGCAAACCTGAAGCTAACCTTAGAGAAAATTCGCCTCTACGAACTTATCTCCCACATCAAAGTTGCTTACATCACCGTGTAAACAATTACTATCAACTCTTTCTAAACCATTATCGTTCAAATGGAGAATACAACACACTGACGCTAATTCCTATAAACAAATCAACCTAAGAGCATGCACATGATTTCTGTAGTTGTATAAGATAGTAAGAAAAAGACTTTATACCTACTCTAACCCGTAGTAAATCTTAACTCTCAACTTTCATGGACACTTACTTACCTTCATCTACTATATTTACTTAAAACGACTCTATACTTAGCATATGGATCTTTGTTGGTCCAATAGATCGTTAATCCGTGCTATATGTGATATATATCAGATCACAATCAATTGATACCACTAGATCTAGCAACAATTGATTGTGATTAATGACCAAAACTCACACAAACCATTATAACCCAATAACAATTGATAGATTGAGAAGGTAATTAGATGAAGTAGAATGGATTAGATGCAACAAAGATATAATTCTGTCAATTCCTTGCAATAAACAATCGGATTCGAACTCAAAATCAAAGTGTAATTGTATATCAATAAAGTTCCAAAGAGTTGTGTACAAAATACCCTAAAACAACTATATATACAGTAGCTAGTGTCGCACGCAGTGTCGCATAGGCGACACTACCTGCTCGCTAAACAAAGACAAGCTGCATGCGACACTATAGTGTCGCATGCAGTGTCGTATAAACAAGCACAAAACCTAGTCAAAAGTAAACTAACCTAACTATTACAATGAAAACAAAATACGACTAGTCTATTACATAGTAAACAAAATACAAATGACGACATGGTGAAATACCACCCTACATGTGGTCATCAATACTCCCCCTAGGGAGGTACTTCACCTGTCGAGTCTTCATCTTCAGCTCCAGCCTTTGCTCCTTCCAGCAGACCCATCAGCTCACGAACGTCTTCCCTCAGATTCACCTGTTTCTCCACACTCTCAGCGAGCTGCTTCACCTCCGACCTGATTCCTCGAGCCCTGTTAGCTACCCTTTCAAATAGGGCAGCTTCCTTCTTCGTTTCATCTCCGGCTCCGCATCTAATAGGATTCTCGCATAATATCTTCAGATCATCGTCCGAGAATCCGAAGACCTCCATAAGATCAAACAGCCTCCATTCAGTTCCATCTTTAACACGAACGACTGCCTCCCCCGTCTGATTATCATAGAACCATTTCTCAAACTCCTGTAACCTTGACGGGCTAGGGTCTGAAACTCTCAATCTTAAAACCGTTTTAATTGGCTTCAGCTTTAGCACAATCTTTCCCTTTCCAGTCACCCAATCCAAATCCTTCTTTGATCTTTTACGCTTCAGTTTATTGTAGCCAAAGCTCACAAAGTTATCTTTCAAGCCTGCCTGTATCTCCTCCTCTAGCAATTTCGCACGATCATTCTGATCTGCGTTAATCAGTGGGAGCACCGCCAAACGCCTCAAGTCCCATTTAGGGAATGTTTTGAAGTGTTTGCGGTTGCTAACATAGCTGATCTCGCCCCCTCTCCTCTTTAACATAAACTTTTGTAGCTCCAGACTGTATTTCCAACTAAAGATCTTGTTATCTGTATCTTTAGAGGTCGGGGCAACCAAGTTCTGGAACAGAGGCGTGACGGTTTCTGGTTCCTCTACCTTCCTGAACCAATCAGATTTATCAAGCTCAAACACGTCACCCTCGACACCACTTTTCTGAGCAACATATACCATCTCCTTCTCATCAACTTCATAGAATTCAGGCTTTGAATCGTAATCCACCAATTGTTCATCTTCAACTTCTTTGTCAATCAATTTCATTTTGGCACCCTTCTCTTTCTCAGCAACAACTTCTTCTCCACCCAAATCAGTATCAATATCGAGACAGAAGTCATCAGTAACTTCTGTCTCTTTCCCAGGTCCGCTTCCACCAGCCCCGCTAAAACCTCCAAAATCTTTCTGGCTTTTCCCTGTTTGCACCATCTCTTTCAAAGTCGGATATTTACCAATATTCACCATTTCATCGATCTGCGTTTCAGTCTCCGGTACCCCTACCTGCACTTCTTTCTTGACTTCGTTCAGTTTAACTAACAGCTTCTTGATTAGAACTTGTTGGTCCAGCACTATTTTCTGTAAGTCCTCCATATCTGACTCCCTATGCCTCTCACGTTACGCCACGTTCATTAACTTCGTCTTTACCATACTTAGCTCATTTGCGAGCAACGTATTCAGCCCACGAATCACGTCCTCGTCCAACCCAGCTCCTCCTCTCTTCTCAGTTTTTCTTTTAACATTCTCAGGCATACTTTCTGAGGCTGCTGGTTGCTTCCCCTTCGCCTTTTTAATTCTGACATCAGTATCAGAATCATTCTGTGATTTATCAGCAGCTTTCCTTTTCTTCTTACCTTTTGGTTTGAATATCTCTGCCTCAATCTCATCAAGCTCCTCCTCAAACGGTACCGGCTTTGGCCCCACATATTTCTTCCTCTTCCGTATATCCTCCTTGATCTTTTCACGTAATTCCCCAAACCGCTTCTCCTCACTCACTTTCAATTTTTCAATATACTCCCACCTTTCATCGGTATACATGTTTCGGAAAAGATAGGTTATCTTTCCCGAAATGTCATGTCGAGGTGCGGAGCAATCAGCAAAGATCCTCACATTCATCTTCGTCAGTTCCACAGCATCACTTAATTTCTGCAAATCTGGCTTCAGTTCTTCAATGAAAATTTGTACAAACCGTGGATATAATAGCCATTTATCCTCTTGGCAGCGGAGATGTTCTCAGTCATATAACCGAATATCATTTGTGGGATATTCGCGTTATCTCCTCTACACAGATTTAGCATCACCCTCGCCCACTCGAAATTTAGCCCGTCAGTTCCTCCTTTCTGATGATCTAAACATACAATAATGACGTGGGCTATAAACCTCCATTCCTTTGACAAAAACGATTTCTTGAACTCCCGACGATCTAGAGTCTCCATTCCTTCGTATCCCATCTCAAGAAATCCTTCATAAACGTCATTAAGACACAGCAGTACCAGTAATCCAACATCACGCTCCAACCTCAACATCCGCGCAATAGAATCAATAGTAAGTACAATCTGCTCCCCCATCATAGTAGCCCTTATCTCCCCCGGATCTGCATTTAGATTGTATGTCGCTGATTCCCAGAAATCTCTGATATGTTGTTGATCTATCACCAGATCCTTCGTGACCGCATAAGAGATCGGGGACGCCTTCATCCAAGATACCGCGTCTCTAAAACCAACTGACTTTGAGTCCTTATCGTTTAGATAAGCGACCACGTTCAACCGCTTGTCGAACCTCATCGGCGGAGGAGGCTTTGGATCCATATAATAAACCTGAAACGTAAACCGAAAGTTGATTAGTAACAAAAATAAAGTAAAAACAATAATAATAATGAAAAGTATATAAAAAACAAAAGAAAATAATATAATAGAAAAAAAGAAAGAGAAAAAGAAGAAAAAAAATTAAATGATGAAAAATACAGTGTCGCAGAAATGCGACACAGTAGTGTCGCAGTTTTGACGACACTATGGTTTCGCAAAAGCACAACACAGGCATCGACACTACACTGTCGCAACACAGGTGGCGTCCGACACTACCAACAAAACATGGGCAACATAACATTGGTAGTGTCGCAAACAGTCTTTGAACTTTCGTTCAGTGTCGCATGAAGAACAGTTAGTGTCGCAAAAACGTGAAAAACCAACAGTCAAGCAGATCAAAACCGTATCAGATCAACACCAAATCTAAATACATTACACACGAAGGTTCGACACATGTTAAAGAACAAAACTTACTGGTTGGAATCGATTAAAAACACGCAAAGATCAAGGATTGAGGTTTAGTGTGCTTTAGGGTTTAGTGTCGGATGTGTGAAGTGAATGAAACGATTAAGGATCCGACATAATCCATATCAGATAAGTATACATCAGACATAGTTTTGCAAACCCGACACTATAGTGTCGTAAAAGCAATAGTATCGCAGACCCGACACTATAGTGTCGCAAAAACTCAAATTTTAAAAACTTTAATTTTTGAAAAATAATGAAAGTCAAATCTAATTAAATTACAAATATTTTAAAATAGTGTCAAGCCAAAATAATGAAATAGATCCAGAACAAAAATCCGTTTGAACTACAAACTTTTAAAAGGAGTCAAAACAGTAAAAACAGAATGATAGGTTCAATTGGATCGTTAATATCGCTCACAATGATCAGAACAACACGCACAAACAAACAGTTCAATCACAAACACAATTCATACTAATAATTCTCTTTGTATATTGATGATCAAAGCAATTCGTAGTACAAGTGCAGGAGAAACAAAATCACACACAGTTAATTCTCTCTCTAACAGTGTAAAAGTGATCTAGCCTCCTTCCTCACACACACACACTACATGCTTATAACAACAAAATACAAGTTTAAGGAATATAACAAAATAGACCCTAAACTATTTACAAACATATAAACAATAAGCAAAATACAAAGTAAATCTTAACAAGGAAATAGCCCTAACATTTTTGATTGTTTGATTCCTGATTGTCTTGAGAATTGGATGGACCTTGTCTTTGATCAGAGGATTCAGCATTAGGATTATGAAACCACAAAAATGGATACTCAGAATTGAGATCAGTATCATCATCATTGTCTGAATCATCACTGAAAGATCCTAAATCTCCTGGTTCCTTCTTTAATTTTCCTGAAAAATCAAACAGGTTAGAGTTGAATGATTTGGATAACGAATCTAAATCAAATAGCCAGTCGGGACCATGAGCCACTGATGGAAAATACTTTTCTAAAAACTTAATGTTTACAGATTCAAGGATAACATTTGTACGTCTATTAAACACGCGATATGCTTTAGACATTGATGAATATCCAAGAATTTCGGGACGAAAATTCTTTCAACAAGGGGATGATGTGACACCCGAGAATTTCGGGTTAACTCCGTTAACACAACTCCGTTAGTTTCCCGATTCAGTCAGATCCTACATTTAATTAGGTTCATTAAACGTGTTAATTATCATACAAGATGATTTAAAAAAATTCAAATACTATGATTCTAGTAAATGGGCTCAAAGGCCCAATAACGCCCAACTCAATAAACAAAGCACATTAAAGGCCCAATACGTTATGACGTACATTAATCTCATATAATATTCGTGATTATGCCTTATTAACTCATAACAAGTCAAAGAAGTTAATCACACTACAAACAAACTTCTTTAACAGCGAGACGCTAGGAAATGTGTATTTAATCAGATATGAGGTAGCAGTGACACTAATGATTAAGAAAATAATAGCTAGAAACGATTTGGAATACTGTAAACAAAATGTTACTCTAGACGAGGTCGGTGATTCGGAACGAAGAGTGGTACGAGACGTGATATTGTATACGTGATAATAGTTTAAAACACACCACTTGAAAAACCCTAAGTATAAATATATTCTTTTCACTTTTAGACTCCATTTTTTCACAAAACCCAACCCTAAAAATCCCTCCTACAGCCGTCACCCTTTCCGGCCAGATTCCGGATAGCTCGGACGTCGTCACGAGGCCTATTATATATCAAAATGTTCGTCTCGACGAGACGGTTCCAATGATAGTTAATATGTCTTCTAACTCGTAGCGATAAAAAAGTTATGGCTTGTTAAAGACTTCGGCTGCTTGGTTCGTCCAGTGATGATGTTCGGTTGTGTTAGATCTTTGGTGGTGTTGTTGCTTTCTAATTAGAGTTGTAAACATAATACAAGTAATTTTTAATCCTAAAATCACTATATATGTTGCGAAAAAGAAACCCTAGTTCATCCAAATTTGTCAATTGGTGATTTTGTTGTGGAATTAGATATTGGTTTTAGGTTTATTTGATGTTTTAGTGATCAAATAATTAATTGAATCCATGTTAGTGTTTTTTGAAAATTAGGATTGATAGGAAGTCAATAGAACGTGAACTTGTATGCATGATCATGATGAAATATGATGAAATATATGTTTATATGATGAATTGAATGAAGGTTGATTTGTTGGTTGTGAAATCTCATGCTCATTTTGCCATGTTACTAAAAATAGTAACTTTTTCATTAGGGTTCATGTGAAAATGCATGTTGTGGACATCTAATGATTGTTGTGTTGACACTAGTATGTTTGTATAATGCATTAGACGAATTTTGATTCTTTGAACATGGAAATCCGACTTGGTTTGGGATGACTTGCTAAATGTGGAAACTTTTTGTCATGAACATACACTAGGGTGCATGATTAGTACTTTTGGGCATAAAAACATAAATGAATTGCACATGGGAGAGTGTAGGCACCTTGTGAATGATAAACTAACTCTTGACTTGGAAATGGTATTTAAAAGTGTTGTTTGGTTAATAACCCGTTTGTATGAACTTGATTGTTGAGAATCTAGATTGTGTGTTCTAGTTAACTAGGATGCAATGAAGCAAGGGTTGCTATGTTATTTGAAACACAAAGACATGTGGACAATCATATGTGCCTAGAAATGATCACACATGCTACTTTGTCTTAAATTGGAAACTGTGTCAGCGTGTGCTATTGTGTTAAGCATCATGGTATGACTAGTATGTAGTAGTTGATGTGCATAGTGAAGTGTGGAAATCTTTAGGATGTTGAATTGTGAAAACATGTTTTAAAAATCCTACTTTCCTATAAAGGAAACTTTAATCGAAATAGAATTTGAATTCGTTGAATACGTGTTATTCGATGTGATTTGTGAACCTGATGTGAACAAATACTCTAAATGAAACATACTTACACTTAATAAATCACCAACGGGTCGTGGGTCAACTCGAGTCAATAAAAGTCAACTTGGTCAAACTTGGTCAAAAAGTCAAACTTTTCCAATCTCGCACAAAGTGTATGACTATTTGGATGCATAGGGTTCTATGACCCTACATGAACACACATTAATAGACCTACTATTATTTAGGTTGTTGTATTACATTGTGTGCTTTTAAAACTGATATGCAGGCAACCTAAGGTGAGTTCACTGAACCATACTTTCTACTATTCTACCCTTTTATGGGCTGGAAATACGAACAATTACTTTTACAGATTTAGAAATTTGGTATGTCGCATGTCTGGTCAGAGTTACTTTTCCAGTTCATGAAAGTCCTCATGGATACGTAGTTGACCGTTAGTATTTGGGGAAATAGCTGGGGAATTTTGAGTAGTACTACTGGGTTTGACAAACCCCACCCTGGCTAGTCGCGCTAGCACGACAGATGGACTTGTCGAACAGGTGCTAAATTGGCCTACGTTAGCTTCGGTCAGATACACTTGACTCTAAGGACATGTACTGTAGACTAGCTACCTACACCGACATGTTTTATTTATATTTCTGTTTGCAAATGAACTTACTTAATGATGTGCCTATTATGTGAACTCACCAACCGTCGTGTTAACACTTGTTATCCTTTCACTTTTACAGGTCACTGAGGTACAACGCACTTAGGACATGGCATGGGGTCACATCTTTTCATTTAAACACTTTCTTGCATTAAAAACCATGTTTTGAGTTTAACAACTATTTGAACTGTGTTTCTTGTGTTGGGCGCGTGTTTTGCGCATTTGGTCTCTATTTAATATTTTTGACATTATATTTCGATTTCGCTTCCGCAAACTTTTAAACGTTAACACTGTATTAAATTTTCTCATTAATGAGACATGTATATTTTAAATTCATATAGTGTCGTTTGGTGTAACTAATGACTGAGATCCTGGTTTGTCACACACTTAACGGTAAAACTCCGTTAGTGGATTTTGAGGGTGTGACAGATTGGTATCAGAGCCATTGGTTATAGCGAACTATGTTTGCATTGTATTGCATTCTAGACTATAACTGTACACTGCATTAGTTGCACTTGTGTGAATTTATTTGTGACCCATATACATGTTATTTACACAAACACACACCTACACTAGCATTATATGACGTGACCAGCTTGTATTATGGCAATTTTTTGTGACTTGTTCTGCTAGTGAAGCTTGAACTAGGTAGTGTATTTGCTGCTTCTGAATTGTTCATTGAAATATGCATAAGACATGTTTGACCATGTTAGGGCTCGTTTCTAGTTAAAGATTTACTTTGTACTTTGTTTATACATTTTGTATAGTTTAGGGTTAATTTTGTATTTTCCCTAATGTGTTGATGCATAAAGCATGTTGTGAGAGAATTTTAGAGAGAGAGGCTAGATCACAATTGCACGCTAGAGAGAGAATTAGTGTGTGTGTTCTTACATTCTCCTGCACATTTGTACTACAACTTTTATGCTTTGATCATCAATACAAAGAGAATATTAGTAATGAATTGTGTTGCTGATTGAACTGTTTGTTTTGTGTACTTGAATCGTTCTGATCATTGAGCGATATCGATCCAAGTGACAGTTGAAGCTGATGATGAAGCTAGCAACAAATCTGAGCATGTTTTGATTCAACTTGTTGAATATCCTGAACTGAATCCCAAGCCAGAAGAAAAGGTGAAGGATGAAGCTGAATTTTCAGGATACAATGATCCTGAATACATCAAGTGGAAGAATGAACAGAAGGCGAAAGTTGCTGATCAACTGATCAAGAAGAAAGAAGTGAAAAAGACTGAAGTTTCAAATGCAAAAGTGCAGAAATCGAAATTAACAAACAATCAATCTGAAACAAAATAGTCAAAAGGTAAAAGTGTCATAACATCAAATGACAAACACAAAGCTCAAACTGTTAAAATTGACAATGTCAAACCTGTGAAAAGGAAAGTGTCAAAAGGTAAAACAATCAAGTTTGTGTCTGCAGGAACATTCGATATGAACGGGTCTTATGGTAACCAAATTAATTCTTCAATCAAATCTAACTCTGGTCTGAAAATAGGTTCAGGTCCTAAGACTTCCGCTGTCAATGATAAAAGATTTGAATCAAAGAAGGTAACCAAACAAGATGGTTTAAAATCGAACCAAGTTTCCAAGCAAGCAAAATCACAATCAAAATCTCCACAAAAGAATCAAGTTAATCTAAAACCGAACAAAACTGATAATGAATCACGAGTGGGTTCAACATCAAAAGTTAACAATCGGCTTTTTAGGATTAGCAAGAAACATTGTGAGATTTGTAATCGTTATAATCATGTTACTGCTGAATGTTTCTTTAACAGGTACTGCAGTTACTATGACAAAAGAAATCATTCTTCAGAGGAATGTTTTTATAACAAATTCTGTGATATTTGTAAAAGGAGAAACCATGACACAGCAGATTGTTTCTTTCGGAAAAACTAATCAAGAGAAATGACTCTGTTTCCAAATTTTCAAAGAAATCAATCTTTTGGTTTTCAAAAATTTAACCAAAGTCATTGTGACAAATCTTATTCAACACTATTTGATGATTCTTTTTGTCACATACTCAAACCAGGTTTCAAGATTGACAATGAGTGGGTGGTGGTTAAAGCTCCAAGAGATCGTGATGTATACAAGCTTGATATGTCGCAGATTGATGCTGAAACCGAAACCACATGTCTCATTGCGCATGCTGCAAATGATGAGAGTCAGCTTTGGCATAGATGGCTGGGCCATTCAAACTTTAGAAACATGAACCGACTGGTGACTGGAAATCATGTTGTGGGAATACCGTCAAAGAAATTCTCAACAACTGATCTCTGTCCAGCATGTTTGAAAGGAAAACAGCACAGAATGTCTTTTAAGTCCAAGCAAGAACACTCTATTTCAAAACCCTTACAGATGCTACACATGGATCTATTCGGACCAACAAATGTTCAAAGCATCGGAAATAAGTCTTATTGTTTTGTCATCATTGATGATTTCACTAGATTTTCTTGGGTTTATTTCTTGCAGGTTAAATCTGAAACTGCTGAGTTGTTAAAAGAATTTATCATCAAAGTTGAAAATCAGTTGGATTGTAAAGTAAAAATCTTGAGAAGTGATAATGGAACCGAGTTTAAAAACTCTAATGTTGATTTGTTTTGTGCAGAAAAAGAAATTACGCGTCAATTTAGTGCTCCAAGAACTCCACAACAGAACGGAGTTGTAGAACGGAAAAATCGGACACTGATTGAAGCAGTAAGATCCATGCTTGCAGATGCCAAAATCCCTATCACATTCTGGGACGAAGCTATTGCTACTGCCTGCTTTGTACAAAACAGGACATTATTGGTTCAGGATAAACATAAAACGTCTTATGAGTTACTTTTTGGAAGAAAACCGAATATTTCATACTTGAAAGCATTTGGTTGTCCTGTATCGATTCTAAATTTGAATGATGATCTCGGAAAATTTGAGTCAAAATCTGACGATGGATATTTTCTTGGTTACTCGTCTGTTTCAAAAGCTTATCGGGTTTTTAGTAGCAAACCAAACACTGTTATTGAAACTATTAACGTAAAGTTTTTAGAAAATTTATTTCCGTATGTGGCTCATGGTCCCGAATGGTTGTTTGATTTAGATTCGTTATCAAAATCTTTCAATTCTAACTTGTTTGATTTTTCAGGAAAGTCGAGAAAAGAATCAGGAGACTTGGGATGTTTCAGTGATGATTCTGATAATGACGATGATGGCAATCTCAATTCTGAGTATCCGTTCATGTCGTTTCATAATCCTGATAATGGTGTATCCAATCAAGCTCCGGGTCCATCTTGTTCTCAAGAAGATCAAGAATCAAACATTCTTGGTGATGATGTGAATCAGCAAAATTCTCCTAATGATGGTGGATCTGTTCAAAATCAACCATCATCAGATCCGAATGTTGAAGTTATTCCAGAATCATTTGACTACTTCATCAATTCACCAGAACAAGTCCCTAATTTCACTCCGCATGTGTCTACAATTCTGCAAGATTTACAGAATCTGAATCAGTCTAATCTGGAGACGCAAGTTCAAGGAGATTCAATTCCAACTCATCGAGTTCACATGAATCATCCTCTTTCTCAGATTATAGGGCCTTTGAATCAGAGAACTATGAGAAGTCAGACTGAACATGCAAACGTTTGTCTTTATTCATGTTTGCTTTCTCAAGTGGTGCTGAAAAACATTTCAGAAGCGTTACAAGATAACAGTTGGATTGAAGCCATGCAAGAGGAGTTACTTCAATTTCGCAAACAAGAGGTTTGGAAATTAGTGGACTTACCTGAAGGAGAAAATGCAATTGGTACAAGAACAAGCCAACGTGGCATTGTGGACAGAAATAAAGCCAGACTTATTGCACAAGGTTGCACTCAAGAAGAAGGTATTGACTATGAAGAAGTGTTTGCTCCGGTCGCTCGACTTGAAGCTATTCGCGTTTTTCTAGCATATGCCTCTTTCATGAAGTTCAAATTGTTTCAAATGGACGTTAAAGGCGCTTTTCTGTATGGACCAATTACCGATGATGTTTACGTCAGACAACCTCCAGGTTTTGAGGATCCTGAGTATCCACATCGTGTATACAAATTGAGCAAAGCTTTGTATGGTCTACATCAAGCTCCAAGAATTTGGTACGAGACGTTATCTAAACATTTGCTAGAACATGGTTTTACAAGAGGTGAGATTGATCCAACTTTACTTATGAAGCGGGAAAATGAAGATCTTATATGTGTTCAAGTGTATGTGGATGATATCATCTTTGGATCAACAAGTTCGTCCATGTGCAAAGAGTTTGAGGAGATTATGAAATCAAGATTTCAGATGAGTTCGATGGGGGAGATTAATTTCTTTCTCGGATTGCAAGTAAAACAGTCAGCAGACGGAATTTTTATCAACCAATCAAAGTTTGTTGAAAAGTTGCTGAAAAAGTTCAAGATGCAAGATTGTCAGACTATTCGAACTCCTTCTGATGTGAATTGCAAGATACAACCGAATCCAAAAGGCAAATCCCTTGATCAACACTGTACAGATCAATGATTGGTTCACTGATGTATCTTACTACATCAAGACCAGACATTATGTATGTTGTATGTGTGTGTGCAAGATATCAGTCTGATCCAAAAGAGTCACACCTGGTTGCTGTTAAACGTATTTTCAGATACCTTAAAGGGAAACCGAATCTCGGGTTATGGTATCCTTATGAAGGCAATTTTGAATTATATAGTTATTCTGATAGTGACTTTGGTGGGTGTGCTCTTGACAGGAAATCGACTACTGGTGGATGTCAATTTCTGGGTCCTAGACTTGTTTCTTGGCAATGCAAAAAGCAGACCAACGTTTCTGTATCCACAGTTGAAGTAGAGTATATCGCTGCATCTGCAGGATGTTCTCAAGTTTTGTGGTTACAAAACCAATTGCTTCACTACGGGTTTAATTTTCTCAAAACTCCTATTTACATAGACAATACTGCTGCTATTTTCATTACTGCTAATCCTGTTCAACACTCAAAAACCAAACATATCGAAATTCGATATCACTTTCTCAGAGACAATTCTGAAAAAGGTTTAATAATTTTAATTAAAGTTCATACCGACAAACAACTGGCAGATTTGTTCACAAAATCTTTCTTGTCAGGACGGTTTGAATTCTTAATTCAATCCATAGGGTTAATCAATCATGATTAATTCTAATTTTTGAAAAATCAAAGAAAATCAGAAAATATAAAATTCAAAAATATAATAAGTCGATGTCAAGTATTGATTCCTTTGTCTTTTATTATATTTGTTTTGAATTGTGTGTGTGTGCATGAAAAAGAAAAGCAAACAAAAAAGAATATAAAAAGCAAAAAGAAAAGAAAATATCATGCCATAAGAATCTATATTGCAAAAAGTGAGAAATGATAGTTACACTAGACATTATTTGTTTCATCATTTTATATAATAAAGACTGATGAATGTTAATTGATGTGCAAGACAGCTCAGGCAATTAGACTGAAAAAGTAAGTTCATTGTTGACAAATCTAAATTCAATGATCTTTGTGTTAAGTTCCTTTGTTATACATGTCTAGATATATATCTTTTGATGCATTGCTTGTGATGATAGTTGTTCATGATCGGGTAACGATGCAGTCTATTCAGTGTGATGAACCGCATCGTGAGCTTCTTTGTTATGGTACCCACAGACCTGAAGTCTCACATGAAGTCTCTTTTGAGCTTCAAGGTGCAGCAAAAGATTCCCAAAGTTGGAACAAAAAGAGTCCCAAATGCGGACCATCACCAAACAAAAATTCCAAAAAGGAATTCAGAAGATTCCCAAGGGGAACGATAGGAAATTAAAATTCCAAAATGGAATCAAAAGAAGTCCCAAAGTGGACCAAATCCGAATAGAACCCAGATTCCACACTGTTTATGATTGTAAGTGACCAGGTTCTTGTGCAATATGCATTCAGGTAGTGATTGATAAGGAAATATGTTGACATATGTATACATGTGGGTCACATAAGTCATTTCAATCGAACCTTAATCTCATCATGATACTGAAAAAGTAAGTGTGTCAACTCGAGCTAATTGGAATGTTTTCATATCATCACTCAATCAAACATAAGTCAAATGTCTATTCAAAACTTGCAAAACATGTTCAGATAATGTGTGGTATGATCTCACTGCGATATTTTGATTCATTGCATTGCATATGTCTTTATTTTAATGTGTGTCCTTTGTGTGTGCAGGCATATGGATTATTTACTGACACATCGACAACCTGTTTAAACTTAAAAATTTCAAGAAATTTCAAGTTTAGGGGGAGAATAATTGAAGAAGAAAAATATTTACAAAAATCCAAAAATATTTTTGAATAAATGTGTTGAATGAATAAGATTATGTGGTATGAAAAGCAAATGTATTGGATGTGTGATGTGTTTTTAAGAAATTGCTTCGGGATATAGAAATGTTGGTTGTGCAAAAACATTTTTGTGAGAAAAAATCAAAGAAAATTAAAAAGGGATTTTATGAGAATTAAATTTGTTGACTAGTTAATATTTTTTATTATTAATGTGATAAACCCTAATAAGGATGTCTTGTCTAATTAATATGTCGAGAATGTTTGCAGGTGCAATAAATGCAATTGAAAAAGTCAACAAAGAAAAGTGAAAAATTGTTCAAGTGTTTCAGCCGGATGAAGGCATCAGCCGGGTGAAGATATCAGAAGTTACTGTCTAACCGGGTGATGAAGTCACTATTTAGCCGGGTAAGGTAGTGAGTGTTGATATCAGCCGGGTGATTGGAAGAGAAGATAGCCGGGTGAAGATATTAGACTTCACTATGTTGCCGGGTAATGAAGTGATAAGTTACCAGCCGGGTAATGAACAAGTCACTATTTTGCCGGGTAAAGAAGTCATGTTGATATCTGCCGGGTGACAATTGTATGTTACTATACAGCCGGGTGAAGAAGTTTTGACACTGTACAGCCGGGTAATAGAATGAAGATTCTATATAGCCGTGTTAGTGAAGAACACTGTGCAGCCGGGTATGTATGTCAACTGTGTAGCCGGGTGATGAAGAAAAGCTGTCTTTATAACAGCCGGGTGATGAAGAATATCACTATGCAGCCGGATAATGAACATGAAGTTATTGTGCAAGCCGGGTGATGTTTAGCAGACTACTATGCAGCCGGGTGATGGGTAAAACCAAAACAGGTGTAGTTGTTCCTAACTCTGACCCGTCTGTACAGTACTTTACCCGTCTCTACAGTCATCCAAGTGTTTTACATGATAAATGTTGACCCGTCCAAGGTTGTGACCCGTCCCACAAACTGTGACCCGTCCCAACAGTGCTTGACGCGGCTCAACAGTACATGACCCGTCCAGGCTTATTGGGCCAAATTGTTTACCCGCCCCAAATTGTTGACCCGTCTCAATAAGTTTGACCTATTTTTACAAGCATATAATTACCCGCCTTTTCACCAACACTTATCATTTTTCACAAACGTTTTTCAAGCAAATCCCCTGTTCTTAACTCATACTTATCATATTCAATCGATCGTTCTATAACAAGTTGTATTGATTGAATAAGGTAGATTTTACATGATTCGTCTTGATTAAACATACTGATTGACTGTAAAAAACGAAATGTGTGATGAACAGTAATTGGACCATTGAATCGACACTTTTGATTTTGTGTGTTAAAACTTAAATCGAGTGTTGTGATAGGTGTAATAACTGTCGATCATCATTGTTCTGTCAATAACTTGCATCAAATCGGTTAAAATCAACTGAATCAAAATAAAATTTTCAAAACCCTGTCAAACCGCCATTGATGAACATTCGAAATGTTAATGTCCTTGATAATGAATGATGAATCAACTGTTGTTATGTGACAAATTGATGCTAAAACTGAACTAAACATGTTATTCAATTCTATTGTGCAAATGTTAGATTTGTGTTTAAGTGTTTAAACTGTTAAGTGTATAATTTACATGATCAATGTTACACAAAAGTTTTTGTTAAGCAAAATGATGATTATCAGATTGTTAGATTAACTTAGGTGTTAACTTGTTGTGTGATTTTCTACATTATGACATTATGTTTAAATTTCTTATACAAATTTCTGTTATATGTGAATGAAAAGTCTAACATATGTGTCTTGTTTTTGTCAAAACAGATGGAGAATCTTAAATTCGAGCTTAAGCACAATCTTGTTGCATGTTTGAATTAATCTATACCAGAAACAGAGGGGTATAGAGATATGATCAAGTTTCTCAGAAGAACGAAGTATGTTTATGCAATGTGTGCTAAGCCAATTGTATATGCAAGGCTTATCAAAAGCTTCTGGAGGACTGCTGAGGTTGTGACTGATGAAGCTGGAGTTTCTGTTGTCAGAGGAAACATTACCAGACAGTTACAGCTAACTGTGTCTGAAGAGTCCATCCGGACTGCTCTGAGGATTTATGATGACGAGATTGGTGCTTTAGATGAGCTAACTACTGCTGAATATCAGGCTTGTTTCATTAATATGGGTCATCCTCCCATATTTCCTAAGCAGCAGTTTGTTAGAGCTCGATCGGGGAAGAAATGGAAGTTGCTATGTTATGTGATACAACACGTCGAAGTGGATAATGAAAGCATTTCCAGAAGAAGTGCTGGGTTTGATAACTTCCTTTCTGACATAGCATCCCCTATCGTTGCTATTGCTGATAACAAACCTTTCAACATGTCGAAGTGGATAATGAAAGGCTTTGTGTTCAATCTTGTGAAAGGGAAGAGGTTCAAGTTTCTTATGTATCCGAGATTCTTGCAACTTATGTTCAATATAGCTTATCCTATCATTCGAGAAGAAGGATTTGAAGGAGGGATTTTGTATACTGAGGACATGAATGCTCTATCTTATCGGAAGATGAGTATTGGGAATGTTGTAGATGTTGAGATGTTTGCTTATATGAGAGACATAGCGAACAATGATGAAGATATCGAAGTGATATATCATCATATATCACATGGTGAGATTGTAGATCCGTTGGATCTAGTTGATGAGGTGCCTGATAATTTGTTGATGATGATGAGTACTTTGCTCGTCATCCAGAAGATGAGGATGAGAATGAAGCAGAAAATGAGAATGAAGCAGAAAATGAGGATGAGAATGAAGATGAGGATGATGAATCTGATGATAGTAATGATGATAGTGATGATGGTGGAAATGAGGATGTTATTGAAGATGAAAGTGCTGAATCAATGTCTGAGGAAGCAGAAAAAGAAGATGTAGAAATGAATGTTGAGGTTGAAGAACCTGTTGTGACTGAAAATGTTGAAGTGATTGAACCAGTAGAGTTTGTAGAATCAGCTGTGACTGATGATCCTGTGGAGGTTGTGAAAGCAGTTGAAGATGTTAGTGTTATGGAAGCTCCTAGGGACATCACAGTTCATTATTCCAGATCTCGAAGATCTAAAACTGTGGATGAACCTATGATTGTTGAGGAGCCGGATATTATGGAGTGTCTGAGACTCCTAGGGACGTCACAGTCTATCAAACTAGATCACAACGATCTAAGACTGTGACAGAACCAATTGTAGAATCTGTCCCTATTCCCGTTGAAGCCGCTGATCTTGTCAATCTTGAAAAAGCTGAGTGAAAACGTAAATTAGATGCTGTGCCTGAGATTATGGGAGAAGAGGTGAGTGCGAAGAAACCCAGAACTGAAGAAACAATTCAGATTGAGCCGATTCAATATGAGTCTGTAATGGCAGCAGAAGTGCCTAAGATGGTTAAAGTGGCTGAAATTGTGGAGGAAACTGTTATTGAACAAGCATCTCAGTTTGAGCCGGTTCAAACTGAACATGCACCCACAATCGAAGCATTAGATGATTTGGATGAAGTGGACTTTACTGATTCTGAACCAGAGGCTAATCCTGACAATGAGATACCTATTGATCTTGATGAGCGATTTGTATATTTAGAGAAGATGAAGTATAATCCAGTTTATTTGAATGGACTTACAGTCAGTCAGATAAATGAGGAATACGAAAAGTGTATGAATGCTCAAGAAAAGGTGACGGCTGATGAAAAAGAGTTTGTTGTAGAAATGGGTGAGTGGACGCCTCTGCAAGAAAGCTTAAACATTGATGATCTTCCTCCTGAAGAACTGTATCATCAAGACCCAGAGGAGATGTCAACTAGAAATATGCATGAATGGCTTAGTTCGAGGAACTATCCATACAAAACGTTGAAGAGACTAAAACGGGAATCTCTGAAAAAGATTGTGGTGAGCTTTATGAAGACTGAGAAAATGCATAATCGCATGTTTTTCTTGGATTACAATAATCCACAATATTATGAGTTGACCAAAAGGTACAAAGTGCTCGAACCTAAAGAGATACCGGTGATGGCATTGCCAGTGGATGCGCATAAGAAAAGAAAGGAGCTTATAGACATGTTTCCTAGCGAGATGAAATCTTATAACATTCCAATGGACGTACGAGAATCTTGGCACAAGTCTGCCACAGCAGGTGATATTGTCAGATCACTGCTGAGTAAGGGTCAGTCAGTTGCTGAATTGCTGGATTCGATGATCGTGCCGGAAAAATCCAAAAATGTGAAGATTATCGCTTGGAAATATGATGAAGTTTTTGATGCATTTTTTATTAAGAGGGTAAATGGTCTGTGCGATGTTATCATTATTATTCAAGTCCTTTCAAGCTGCAAGTGCAAGATTTGAAGGAACTGCACAAATTGAGATTGATTAATCACACGCATGCTGAGCGTGGTGATAAATGTGCAATGTTACTGGATGCCGGGATGAGCCGTTTACCAAAGTTTTTGGAATTTCGAGGACAACAGGAAGATAGTGAATATCTGAAGACAAAGAAGAGAAAAGAGAAGAAGTTGATATTACGAGACATGTACTTGGAAGAATTTTCGGACGAATATTTTGACAAAGTCACAGATCCGGGGTTGAAGGTGATTGATGGTTCTCAAGCTACAAAGCCCATTCTGAAGGTGTTCTATAATCAAGAAACATATGAGCTGAAGTTGGTACGTAATTTGGATGACTAGGATCAAGACATGATCACACTTTTTAGTACGTTTGAGCTCAAACTACTACATCCATCTTACATTGACTATCTTCGAAACATCAAGATGGAAAAGTTGAAAGATCCTGTTGCCGAAGAAGATAGAAGACTGTTTAAGATTATGATAGAGGTAATTGGGGCTGCTACAGAGAAAATCCGATTAAGGAAGGCATTGCTTAATGCTAACCTTGTGAAGATTGACATGCCTGAGATCGAGTATATGAGGGTGACGTCAAAGGGTACCTTGGAAGTCAAAGTCAAAGGAAGGAAGAAACTGTACGAATTTTATGCTAACATTGATTTTGCAGGTATTTCCTTAGACACTCTCAGACGCATGAAGGACTGTGACATTGTTACAAACGAATCAAAGCCGAGACAAGCAAAGATTGCTGAGAAGTTCAAGTCATGTATCGAGGAAGCTTTAAAAGAACAAGAAGAATACAAAGGGAAGCCGTTGTTGGATGTTAAAGAAGAATATGAAGATTTTTGAGAGATTGATGCTGAAAAGCCAAAGTTGAAAACTGAAGATTTCTGAAGTTCAAAGATAAATCTTAGGGGGAGTACTGTTAGGGCTCGTTTCTAGTTAAAGATTTACTTTGTACTTTGTTTATACATTTTGTATAGTTTAGGGTTAATTTTGTATTTTCCCTAATGTGTTGATGCATAAAGCATGTTGTGAGAGAATGTTAGAGAGAGAGGCTAGATCACAATTGCACGCTAGAGAGAGAATTAGTGTGTGTGTTCTTACATTCTCCTGCACATTTGTACTACAACTTTTATGCTTTGATCATCAATACAAAGAGAATATTAGTAATGAATTGTGTTGCTGATTGAACTGTTTGTTTTGTGTACTTGAATCATTCTGATCATTGAGCGATATCGATCCAATTGAACCTATCAGACCAGGACTTTGTTCAAAAGTTATTCCGTTTTTATTTTATTTGTGGCAAATAAAATTTTTTGGGGGGCTTTAGTTGAGAAATGTTTACATTTAATTGTAACTAGAAACCTGCAACAATATGGCAACAAGTTGGGGTCGTCCGGAGCCTTTCTATCACATTTTTGAATTATCTACCTCATTATGGCAACCAACCGGTAGAGACCGATGCCTAAGGTAGAGAGGTACGTAAACAACAGTAATGGATATTTTGTCCAGAAACTCATACATAGAAAGGTCTTGACTTGATAGTTATGCGACCTACTCTGAGCTATTACACGTCACTTATATTTGACACATTCGAGTGCGATAACATGTTACTTAATATGAGATATATTATATGTTATAACATGTTTCTTAGCGTGTGATCCACTACGTGTTATTTACTTGATTTGATATTATTATTGCTCATGCTCATTGTAGACTCACATTGTGTTTAGACTAACAGTCTTACACTTATTATGAGCTTACACTATACCTGATAAATGCGACCCATTGATACATCACACTAATGTCTATTTGTGTCCTACACATGTAGTATAGTTGTCTCATACTTATAGGTTTATCATACACTTATACACATTCAATACTTGACATGGGATAGCAATACCATACGGATGAATGTAAATCAAAGAACATAATAAAACGTAAGATTAATGTACCCGATGGAGGACGAACTAGGGTGATTGTGTAAGGTAAATTGACGATTGCTGGTGCGCAACGTAATGGCGAATTTACAGGTACATGATGATCCTGGCAAAATCTGCCATGTGGGTGATACCCAAAAAGAAACACAAAAGTGAATAACCAATCAATACAAATTCATCTGAAACAAACATTCATCTCTAAATAATGCACTGATATCAAGTCTATCTTTGACTGAACCCATAAAACCCATCTATCGATGGTAGACATGTACAATACAGCCTTTGATGGCATACCATAAGTTTATCTTTAAACTACATACATTTTACGATTATACAACTAAATCACAGATAATAAAAATCTTTCCTTGATGACACATAAATAAGAACAAAGATCTATGTTGACAAACCTAATAATATTTAACTAATACTATATTTGACCCCTAATGATGATGATTCATTCTGCATATAAATAATCTGCGTCCTCCAGTTAAAACATTTACCTTACTTAAATCACAAAATTATAAATTCCAGTCTGTGGACTATAACCTTTTAGCACACCAGTAATATCTTAACATCGTTGTTTCTGCAAATGATTGTTAAACAAACTCTATAACTGTTAGGATTCCATGGAGGAGCCTTATAAAGCTAACAACCTATTCGAAAATAACCTCCTGTTGATATGACGAACCAACTGTGTAATATTTCCCTTTCAAAATCACTTCTAGGGAAGTAAATCTGTATCACTTAAACATTCATGTAACTACCTCGGAACATACCAGGCTCGTTCTAGAAGTACTTCACCTAATCGTACCCTATTCTCAATTCTTCAAGATAAACAGATTTTAAAGTTATTTCTGATAATAAGTTACCTAAAAATAATTTTGGCTCATGATGTTCCTACTATTAACGATGCACCAACGAACCACATGTTTGGTATGCATACGTTTCAATCTAGTTGGATGATTCGCCTTGATCCAACACTCTTGTAAATGTGAATTCTCACACCCAATCTACATCTCCACTGTTGTAAAACACGTTTTGGGACTAATTATTTTTTTTCTTTAGAACATTTACTTTTAAAACATTATCTACATTCTCTCCATCTTAATATATACTCAAACTCATCTACTCGATTATTCACGTAACAGAACCAAGTTAAGCATTGTCAAAGTCTCTATCTGTGATTATTCACATTCAAACCACATAAAATTCTAATACATAACCGAAGTTACAATATATATTATAACGTTTCCATTTCACTTAAAGTATACTCTTTTCTTTTCCCAACTCCTTTGAATGACTTAGTAAAGTAGGCAAGAATGTTAGTAGGTGACAGGTACGCTTCAAGGTGTTGGTGGTGTGGTAGGTTAGCTGCGGTACACCCTATATATAAACACTAACGTTACGTTGGATGTGGACCTGAAACCAAGGCAATAATTAACCTGGGAAACTTTAATATATCATTCTCATACCTTTTAAAAACACATAATTTCTAATAATGTTATCCAATCTATCATTCATAGGGTAACCAACTATATACTCAGATAGTGATAACTTTCATACAACCCTTATTCACAGTAATAACAAAAACCAAATGTTTCGTAACTGACTCACGTATATAAATTATGGTTTTGAATATAATTCACGACTCTAAGAATTCTCGTGTTGATTACCACCGTCAACAACGAACCCCCAACACCAGCTAATATCCTGAGAGAGCTTTATCCATTATGGTCCAGGATAACCCCTTCTCATTTTGTTTTCATTCCTAATACACCTTTGTATTTTCTAAGAAACACAATATTTGATACTCGCGTTATCATTTGATACTATAAACGTCTGACATCCCTTCTTAGAAGCTCCATTATTCAATAATTTTCAAATTAAACTTAATTAGCTTCCTTGACCAAAATTGTTTTAGTCGCTATGTAAGAAACTTTAACCTAGTTGTTCTAGCCTGTGAATGTCCTAGTAGAGGGAACTATATAAGTATTGATGATACTGAAGCCACACGATACAAGTATTGATATAACATGAGATCCTTTTTCTGAACCGTTAATGAACTTAGAACTCTAGACCATAACTGGACGGTTACCCCTCATTGTCTTTTATATACTCAAATGGCGAATCTAAACACTACCGTATCATGAATCCTATTGTAAAAAATAAAAATAAAAATGAATGATGGCTAGAATCTTACCTTTTGAACTTGGAACCCTTACCTAATATGTTATGGAACTAAAACCACAAATATTAAACTAGACTACAACTTTATCTCCATAAAGAATATCCAAAAAGTGAATCAATCTCCACTTGGTGCCGGCTTACAAACCTCATGGGAACCTCCCTCCGTGAGAATGTGGTTTGCGTATCATATACTCCCTCGCACACTTGTAAACATTACCATATGGTTCAATAAAATAGGTGCCCATAAGAACACATGTTTTCGGCTATTGTTGTAGGAATTATAATTCAGAATAATTCAGAAATACGAGTATAAAATAACTATGTACTTAGTACTACAAAGCCATATGATTTACAAACTACATGCATTATACTCCAAAGGATTAGAAACACCTCATTTAATACAAACCCTCTTGTTTTAACACCACTTCAATACGCGAACTTTGATAACAATATTACCGTATGTCATATAACTGTTTTTCCTCTCACTCACAACCGATGCTATAATTATCGAAGATAGAAATAATTATTTAATTTACTGATCGTTTTTGTCTGAAACATGCACCTTTGAACATACAAGTAATGCCATTATTCAAATTCCTCGATCTATTCATATGGTTACTACGACATCCCTGATATTCGTGTTTTTATAACGCTCTTTTTAATAAAGCAGAGTACCTACACACGGTTTACCTTGTACACAAGTTGTCTCATTTTAACAATCTATACCAATAAATGAACTCTTTAGTTAGGACTCGGTCCTCAGGTAGCTAAATAATAATGTGAAACTCATTAATCTAAACCCCCAAAACATACATTATAGAAATTGCTATTTATAAATCTCATCCAAAAACTTCGGAATCCCATCAAAACCATAACATTAGACAATTTGAAAAATAAAACCCAAACCCTAGTCATTCTCTTCTCCATCGCTCACCATCTTCAGCTCCCACCATCACCACACCGATGACTACAACCAACGGCACTTCCGACGACCTGTACACCACAACAATCTGCTGCTCTATCTAATAGATTCATCAATTGCAGATATCTGCCATCAACGATCTCATTACACAATATTAAGGAAGAAGGCATCGATTTGTTTAGGTTCATTCCAAGGGTTTAACTGACGAACATCACACACGATCTCAAAAGACAAATCTACTGATAAATAATGGTTGAAGCTCTCGATCTGTTTTTGAAGATCGGTATCGATATTCGAACTGCCGAAAACACAATCGCCAATAGTAAAGTCACGTCCAGTTAAATCGCCGTCATTAACGAGGTAATAGTACTAATCTAGGCTGTTACATGAAATTGCGTTTTAAATTCCGATTTGTGATTGTTAGATTCGTTCATTTTGAAAACACTGTTGAGGAATTAGGAAAATGATGATTATTTTGTATCTTTCATATGAACTATTAAGGTTTAACTCTAACCTAACAACTTCCTATTAGTAGGATTATAGATCGGTGATTTTTACACTGAAACTATCAAAATCTGACATCAATTACTTATGTGGAGTGTGTCTCAACTCTTAAATCTCAATTAGTATTAGTTGTTTTGCTTATTCTGGTTATATAATGATCCATAGCCTTTCGTTTACTCGTTTAGACGTGCTTATTTATCAATGTAGATGATATCTACTTTAATATACCGAGAGGCCTTTTTTGTGTAAAATTCACGTTTTATAGTATTTCCTTACGAGAATAATAAATATGAATAGCATACTATATACGTGCCTCGAATTTCTTTTGCTAACTTGTTTTCGAATACGCGTTGAACTTTGGTTTTTGAAAGAAATGGTCTTTAAACCTATATACGTTTGAATCGAAAGAATGTGCTTTTGGCTATTAAGTTCTTAGTAATTAAAACAAGTTAAAGAACATCACAGTGACTTACATTTATGGAGGAATGTTAATATCCAACCATGCTGACTCTTTGCTGAGTAGTGAGCACAAAAGAACAGATTTTTATGTTTTTAGTTTTTTTTCCCAAAGTTTGACTTGCATTTTAAAGTTGCTGGGGTTTTAATGAAGCTTAAGATTGCCCAGGAATCAATTCTATTTTTGGCTGACCTAATATCATAACACCTGTAAGCTGCTCAAGAGCATTTAGGCATGCATATACTTGCTATTATATTCGTTTAGGTTTGGAAGACTATCACTTTAGAGTTATTTAGTTGGTACATTTGTTTGGAAATACACATACTCATCTCTATAATTTAATAATAACTTTCCAGGCATTTGTTACTAATGGATGTGATTGCTATACTGGCAATCTTCTTTATACGGTTGCTACAAAATTTCCTGCTAACGCCCTTATGCATCGTCCTACAACTCGGGTCCTTTATAAGAACACTTCCATGTACAATGCTCATGTTGATGCAATGGTTATCAGTGGAGAGGAACATCGTGACATTGTAAGTCTTTAGGATGATCATTAGAAACTTTATATTTTGGCTATATATTTCAATTTGTTTTGGCTATTCATACCTGATCAAAATCTATACAATTGTGATTGTGCCATTCTAGTGTTCTTTCCCGGAGTGACTTATAATTGCGTCCATATGTGCAGAAACATGATATTATCAACGACCCACTCTTGATGCCTGCTAATCCACATACGTTGGCGTTTATAAATTTGATAATCAATATTTGTATTTACCAAGAGTTTATGATACCCCAAATCATAGAACAGTGTTAAACTTAATAAGTTAGGTATTGTTAGCGATAGTTTTTAGACATTGAATTTATTTTGGTTTATTTGTGTTGTGCATACTACTGTTCTGCATTTTATCTTTGAATCTTAATATGCTTGCTTCTTATACATTAGTTAGTCATGAGATTGTTAATACATCGCTAACAATTGGTTACTGCTGCTAACAGATGGTTGTACTTCTGCAGTTGTATTGTTCGTTTCAAAATAACTACCAAAGTTGTATGTTTGAGGTAACAACAACCTCTCAAACATCAAATGAGTCTATCAACAATGGTAGGCGATTAGCTTTGCTATAAATCTTTAAATAAATGATCAAATGCAAGGTTTGTGTTGTTACATAATTTTACGGTGTAATGATTCTGTACTTTTAGAGTGCAGTTTGCAAAGAAGGAGCTGGAATGTGGTTTTTAATCTGCTTCCGGAGATTATACTCATAGCTAGGCTACAAAAAGCAAAGGTGAAAGTATATAATATACTCTTAATTTGGCTACAAAAAGCAAAGGTGAAAGTATATAATATGATAAAAGATGTAGGTTTTGTTTATGCATTGTGGTAGTTAAGGTTTTCATTTTATGTTATCAACAACACGATTATTGGTACCTCCCAAGCTAACATTCTTGTGATTATCATTGATTTGAATACAGGTGGTTTTGATGCATGTATTTTTAAGGATGATCAGACATGTGAGCACGAACTTCTTGCATTCACTCCTGGTGTCTAATAAATGATTTGCTCTTGTAACAAGGTAATTAGCTTCTATTTTTTTCATGATTTTAAGATTGTCTAAGATGTTAAATATTGTTAGCTAATATAGTTTGCAAATTACTAGATAGATCAAATAAAATGTTAGCTAACTTAGTTTGAAAATTACTATTGAATCAAATAAAATATTAAGAAGGGGAAAGACATGGGTTCTAATGATTATTCAACGTTGGATCATTGAATGATGCTATTTGTGTTCAACTATGTTTGCACATTGGTCTACAATTCAAGGAACTTATGAAAGAGGAACTAGAGTATTGATGAATTTCTCTATTAACGGTCACATTGATGACAATGGCAATTTAGTGAGGTAAATGGATTTATGAATGAATTAGTGGGCATGGTTTGATAGAATGCTTCACTTATCTTTTTGACTCATACACCACTTAAATTGACTATTTCACATGTAAGTCCGGTTACAATTGTTACTTTTGGACTTTTGGTTAAATAAATTGGAAGTTGAATTGAAGTTGTGCTGAAGTTTGACTAATTGATATGAACATTTCCAGGTGGTATGTTGTGTTCACCACATCTACTAGAATCAAGGACCACAAAGAAGCTAGGAGGGAAAATGCTAGTGGTAAAGTGCTCGGGTTCTTTTGCTAAGATTTTGGGGATTTTCTTGGTAACAATTTATTGTTACGTTGAAGTAGATTATGTTTTGTATTTAATGAAATGTACTAACTTTGTAATGTTTGTTGGTATTTTATAAAATATTGTGTTACTATATATGTATTTTATTTTGCATCAAGAGAATTAATTTTCATTTAATGTGAATATTACTAATTTTACAAAAATAAATAATAAAAAAACACCTAAAGCATGACACGCATTAACATGTGTTATTTTTTACATTGACATGGTTTTCCTTGACACGCATTGCATGTCGTAAATGTGTGTCATCATTGCGTGTCATAAATATGTGTCATAAAAAGATGACACACAAATGCATATCATAATTTATTTATGACATGGGCTTCCTTGACATGTTTTTATGTGTCATCTATGCCCTTTTATGACACACATTGCGCGTCATTAAAGGTTAATTTTGTAGTAGTGGTTTGATAGAACATAAAGCGTGGACCAGAGTTTATGTAGGAGTGTGAAAAATCTAATAATGTACAAACACCCATAACTATTTCAAATGACAACGTCTAACACTAACGCTATTTGCTAAATTTCGGGACGAAATTTCTTTCAACAAGGGGATGCACCTTTGAAAATTATCTTTTCATTTTAGACCCTTGTACCAACTATATTCAATTTTCGGGACGAAAGTTCTTTCAACAAGGGGATGATGTGACACCCGAGAATTTCGGGTTAACTCCATTAGTTTCCCGATTCAGCCAGATCCTACATTTAATTAGGTCATTAAACGTGTTAATTATCATATAAGATGATTTAAAAAAATTCAAATACTATGATTCTAGTAAATGGGCTCAAAGGCCCAATAATGCCCAACTCGATAAACAAAACACAATAAAGGCCCAATACGTTATGACGTACATTAATCTCATATAAAATTCGTGATTATGCCTTATAAACTCATAACAAGTCAAAGAAGTTAATCACACTACAAACAAACTTCTTTAACTGCGAGACGTGAGGAAATGTGTATTTAATCAGATATGAGGTAGCAGTGACACTAATGATTAAGAAAATAATAGCTAGAAACGATTTGGAATACTGTAAACAAAATGTTACTCTTGACGGGGTCGGTGATTCGGAATGGAGAATGGTACGAGACGCGATATTGTATACGTGATAATAGTTTAAAACACACCACTTGAAAAACCCTAAGTATAAATATATTCTTTTCACTTTTAGACTCCATTTTTTCACAAAACCCAATCCTAAAAATCCCTCCTACAGCCGTCATCCTTTCCGGCCAGATTCCGGCCAGCTCCGACGTCGTCACGAGGCCTATTATATATCAAAATCTTCGTCTTGACGAGACGGTTCCAATGATAGTAAATACGTCTTCTAACTCGTAGCGATAAAAAGGTTATGGCCAGTTGAAGATTTCGGCTGCTTGGTTCGTCCAGTGATGAAGTTCGGTTGTGTTGGATCTTTGGTGGTGTTGTTGCTAGCTAATTGGAGTTGTAAACAAAATAAAAGTAATTTTTAATCCTAAAATCACTATATATGTTGCGAAAAAGAAACCCTAGTTCATCCAAATTTGTCAATTGGTGATTTTGTTGTGGAATTGGATATTGGTTTTAGGTTTATTTGATGTTTTAGTGATCAAATAGTTAATTGAATCCATGTTAGTATTTTTATGAAAATTAGGGTTGATAGGAAGTCAATAGAACATGAACTTGTATGCATGATCATGATGAAATATATGTTTATATGATGAATTGAATGAAGGTTGATTTGTTGGTTGTGAAATCTCATGCTCGTTTTGCCATGTTACTAAAAATAGTAATTTTTTCATTAGGGTTCATGTGAAAATGCATGTTGTGGACATCTAATGATTGTTGTGTTGATACTAGTATGTTTGTATGATGCATTAGACGAATTTTGATTATTTGAACGTGGAAATCCGACTTGGTTTGGGATGACTTGCTAATTGTGGAAACTTTTTGTCATGAACATACACTAGGGTGCATGATTAGTACTTTTGGGCATACAAACATAAATGAATTGCACATGGGAGTGTGTAGGCCCCTTGTGAATGATAAACTAGCTCTTGACTTCGAAATGGTATTTAAAAGTGTTGTTTGGTTAATAACCCGTTTGTATGAACTTGATTGTTGAGAATCTAGATTGTGTGTTCTAGTTAACTAGGATGCTACGAAGCAAGTGTTGCTATGTTATTTGAAACACAAAGACATGTGGACAATGATATGTGCCTTGAAATGATCACACATGCTACTTTGTCTTAAATTGGAAAATGTAAGTGTCGGCGTGTGCGATTGTGTTGAGCATCATGGTATGACTAGTATGTAGTAGTTGATGTGCATAGTGAAGTGTGGAAATCTTTAGGATGTTGAATTGTGAAAAAATGTTTTAAAAATCCTACTTTCCTATAAAGGAAAATTTAATGGAAATAGAAATTGAATTCGTTGAATACGTGTTATGTGATGTGATTTGTGAACCTTATGTGAACAAATACTCTAAATGAAACATACTTACACTTATTAAATCACCAACGGGTCGTGGGTCAACTCGGATCAACAAAACTCAACTTTGGTCAACTTGGTCAAAAAGTCAAACTTTTCCAATCTCGCACAAACTGTATGACTATTTAGATGCATAGGGTTCTATGACCCTACATGAACACACATTAACAGACCTACTATTATTTAGGTTGCTATATTACATTGTGTGATTTTAAAACTAATTTGTTGTGCAACATAAGGTGAGTTCACTGAACCGTACTTTCTACTATTCTACCCTTTTATGGTCTGTGAATACGAACAATTACTTTTACAGATTTAGAAATTTGGTATGTCGCATGTCTGGTTAGAGTTACTTTTACTGTTCATGAAAGTCCTCATGGATACCTAGTTGACCTTTAGTATTTGGGAAAATAGCTGGGGAATTTTGAGTAGTACTACTGGGTTTGACAAACCCCACCCTGGCTAGTTGCGCTAACACGTCAGATGGACTTGTCGAACGGGTGTTAAAATGGCCTAACATACTTACATGTGCATCCTGCTGGGATATTCGACAGGCAAACTACACGTAATGTGCACATACGTCAGCTTCGGTCAGATACACTTGACCCTAAGGACATGTACTGTAGACTAGCTACCTACACCGACATGTTGTATTTATATTTCTGCTTGCAAATGAACTTACTTAATGATGTGCTTATTATGTGAACTCACCAACCGTCGTGTTGACACTTGTTAGCCTTTCACTTCTACATGTCACTGAGGTACAACGCACTTAGGACATGGCATGGAGTCACGGCTTTTCTTTTAAATATTTTCTTGCATTAAAAACCATGTTTTGAGTTTAACAACTATTTGAACTGTGTTTCTTGTCTTGGGCGCGTGTTTTGCGCATTTGGTCTCTATTTAATATTTTTGACATTATATTTCGATTTCGCTTCCGCAAACTTTTAAACGTTAACTATGTATTAAATTTTCTCATTTAATGAGACACGTATGTTTTAATTTCATATAGTGTCGTTTGGTGTAACTAATGACTGAGATCCTGGTTTGTCACACACTTAACGGTAAAACTCCGTTAGTGGATTTTGAGGGTGTGACAATGGTCACTTTGATTTAGAATCGAAACAGGGCAACCAAATGCTTTCAACTTGAAATTGTCACAAAACAACTTGAAGAAATGACCAAAGCACTTGAATCAGAAAAGATTGCTCATGCAGCAACTCAGGTTGATTTAACAAAAATGAAAAGTTCAAAAGCTATCTTAGCTAAACTAGTAAGTGATAGAAAATATAATAAAGCTGGATTGGGTTTTACTCATGAACCAATGCCTACATCAATAACAAACTGTTAGGGCTCATTCCTTAGAAAGATTTAATTTGTTCTTGTATGTACATAGTTTGTTTTGTTTAGGGTTAATTTTGTATTTTCCCATTAAAGTGTATGGATGTATAAAAGCATGTTGCTGGTGTGTGTGTAGGCAGACGAATGAGAGAGAATTAGAGACGTATCACAAAGAGTGTGTGTGATTGTATTCTCTCCTTCACAATTGTACTACAACTATTTCATCATCAATAAAGTATGATTACTGTGTTGATTGATTGTTGTTTTACATAGATCATAGTGATTTATAGCAGTAATCAATCCAATTGAACCTATCAATTAGTATCAGAGCTGTTGGTACTGTGTGTTCTTCGCTATTCATCAAGCAAAACACATCAATACTGCTCAAATCATGATCTGTTGTTGTATTTGGATTCGATTCATCATCATAATCATCGCTAATTCACTACAATAGAGCAAATTTCCATCAGATTCCATCAGATCTGAGGAATTAAGAAGAAAAAGTAAAATTCTGTACGATCAATTTTTCATCAGAATTCACCTTCAAACGATGTTGTTTGAGATTGATTGATTAATTGGATTGATAATCGGTATAATACACTGCTTGTGTGTGATTTTTGGACTAATTGAACAAGTTTTTTAAGAAATCATTGAAATTTGGATGATGATGTTCATGAACAGGATGAAGATGTACTAGACGTGTGACTATTTTTGACTTAGACAAATTTCTGGACATAGTTGTGGACAAAACTTGGTTCCTGTGTAGTCGTGTGAAGATAATTTGTCTAGACGGGTGAAAGTTTCAAAGGAGAAACTGTGTACTGTTGAGCCGTGTGATCTACTGTGTAGTCGGGTCAACAACTATTCAGTTGTTTCAAGTTATTTTGCCTTATACTGTTCAACTGTGTCAGTTACTGTTCAACCGTCTCAAAATTTAGCCGGGTGATAAAACAACTGTTCAGCCTTGTCAAAGCTTTTAGTCGGGTGATTATTTGATATTGTTCAGTCGGGTGATACACTATTCAGCCGTGTCAAGATTAGCCGGGTCAAATCTTTGTCACTATTCTGCCGTGTGAAGTACTATTCAGTCGTGTGAAGATTTTACCTGTTTGAAATTTACACTATTCAGTCGTGTGACATAAAAAAGCTACTGTTCAGTCGTGTGAAGATTACACTGTTCAGCCGTGTGATTATTTAGTCGTTTCAAACATTATTATCTGAATTTGTTACTGTTTAATCGCATCAAATCTCATTTCATTTCTTAAAACTTAGTTTTTATTTCAAAATTTAATTGTTTTTCAAAAATCAACAAAAAATACAAAAATATTTTCTTTTAAATTTAAAATGGCACATATTAACGATTCAGATAATCGTGTACCAAGGTTAGTTAACCGTGCAGATATCAAGAATTGGACAATCAGGTTGAAACACCACTTGTGCTCGATTGATAATGATTTGTGGAAGTCTATTGATAAAGGTCCTCATATTCCTACTCAGACTGCTCCTGATAGAGCAAGCACTTACACAAAAGATTCGACAGAACCTTATCCTGAAGATAATCTACAAGGTGAAGACTTACGAAAAGTGAAGAAAGATAGTAAGGCTTACTCCTTAATGTGTAAAGGGCTACCACTTCAAGTGTTTTCAAGACTGGATGCTTATCAAACTGGTCACACATTATTCAAAGCACTGAAATCAATCTGTGAACAAGGAGAACAGATCAGAAGTCTCAAGAAGCAGAAATTAAAGAGACAATTGTAACTGTTTGAACATATCTCTGGAGAAACTGTCCATCAAATTATGAATAGATTTGTTCATCTAACAACTGAGATGACAAATGTTGGTGTTAAAACAGATCTTCAAGACCTGAATGTTAGATTATTGTGTGCTCTTCCATCATCATGGAAACAAACAGTGACACTTCTGAAGCATACTGAAAAGTTTCCTTTGGACTTGGATCTTCTTATTGCAAAGATAGAATAAGTTGAAATTGATGAAAGTTCCAGGAATATTGATAGATCTGGTTCTCATGCACAATATAAGTTTGTGGTGAATCCTTCCAATACAGTTGAGAATGCTTTTCTTGCTCAAGATGATAACAAATTTGAAGATGAGGGTGATTTATTCGTTGGTGCAAGTTTCTATACTGATTCTTCATATCAAGAAAGTTCACAAATCTACATGCAACCTCAATCTCCACCAAAAGCTCAACCTAAACCAATGAAATCTGAATTTGAAAATCAAAGTTCAAGTTCAACTGTTCGAGGCAAAGTGAAAGATGTGATGAATATCCTGTTACAGGATGATGAAACAAAGAATGCATTTACTGCATTTATGGCTAGCTTTCAAGATTATCAAGGTAGTCATTTAACTCAATTGGATGTTTTTCTTCAAGATCTATTTGAAATGGATCCTGATGATGTTGAAGAAATGGTTCTAAACTGGCAGATGGTTATGGTTGCGTATCGAACACAGAAACATGCATATGTTAACCGTAATTACAAGCCAAATGCAAACAAGACAGTTGGTTTTGACAAATCAAAGGCCAGATGCTTCAACTGTAACTGCTATGGTCACTTTTCAAGGGAATGTAAAGCTCCTAAGAATCAGAACTATAATGATCATGCGAGTTCCAGTGTTCAGAATCAGAATCAAGGCCAAGGTCAGAATGTGCAACAGTCATCAAGATATCAGAACAGAAATCCAACATTTGTCGTCTCAGTAGTTAGATGCACGAATATATTCATCATCTGGTGCACAGTCTCTCCAGAGATATGCTCAAACTGTTTCAATTGTCTCTTCAAATTCTGTTTTCTAAGACTTCTTATCTGTTCTCCTCCTTCACACAATGATTTCAATGCCTTGAACTAATTATAGCCAGTCTAATAAGCATCCATCCTTGACAACACTTGTAGTGGTAGCCCTTCACACATTAAGGAATAAGTAGGGCTGGCAAATCGTGTCTTATCGTGCTTAACAGGTTTTTGACGACGCGACAACACAAGTATAAAACACGAAAATGACCCGTTTAACAAATGACTTTGATTGTTTGAGCGTGATAGTTATCTATTTTATGCACGAAGAAGAAAATGTGTTAAACTTTAAGATTCTAATTTCAATTATATTAAAAAATAAGAAAATTACATGTTGTACTTTTTTGCTTAACAGGTCTTATCGTGTATAAACAGGTGACCCAATTGCCAGCCCTAGGAATAAGCCTTACTATCATTCTTCACTTTTCGTAAGTCTTCACCTTGTAGATTATCTTCTTGATAAGGTTCAGCAGAGTCTTTGGTATATGTGCTTGCACTATCAGGAGCAGTCTGAACAGGAATATGTGGGCCTTAACTATTGACTTCCATAAATCAGTATCTATAACACATAAATGATGTTTAAATCTGATCGTCCAATTCTGGAAATTTGCACGGTTAACTAACCTTGGGACACAGTTATCTGAATTATCACTAGGAGCCATTTTAAATTTGTTAAAAGAAAATATTTTTGGTATTTTTGTTAATTTTGAAAAAGATAAATGATTTAAAAATTAAACCTAAAAATTAACTTGAGTGATTGAAAAGTGGATACGATAGAACAGTGATTCAGATAATGATGTTTGATGATGACACGGCTAAACAGTCACATGGTTGAACAGTCACATGGCTAAACAGTCACATGGATGAACAGTTGATACGACAGAACAGTGATTCAGATAAAATCTTGACCCGGCTGAACAGTAACTTCACCCGACTGAAGATTTTGACACGGCTGAACAGTTGAAAATTCACTCGGCTGAAAATCTTGACACGGCTGTATAG
The DNA here is from genome assembly GCA_030867185.1 of Tagetes erecta. NCBI lineage: Eukaryota > Viridiplantae > Streptophyta > Magnoliopsida > Asterales > Asteraceae > Tagetes > Tagetes erecta. Next base: position 16,606,935 of record CM061497.1, on the reverse strand, counting down.
TAGAACAACCAACAGACAAAAGATGATACGGCAGAATAGTTCACACGGCAACACTGAAAAATCCTTGACACGGCTTGAAGAAAGCTGACCTGACTAAACAGTAACACGGCTGAATAGGTTCACACGGCTCAACAGTACTCACTTTAATTTTTTAAGAGATTTCAGAATTAACCCTACTACAACTATAATCCTTTACACGTCTAAATAGTAACCTTAATTTTTTTGTCCAAAAACTAAGTCCTGAAACGTCTAAGTCATCAAAAATCAGCCACACGACAAGAACATCTTCATCATACTCATGAACATCATCGTCCATTTTTCAATAATTCTTAAAAGCTTGTTGAATTTGTCCAGAAATCACACACAAGCTATATAATCACTCGATTAACAACCCTATGTATCAATCAATCTCAAACAACATCCTTAGATTATGAATTTTGTTGAATTTAAGATCGAACAGTATTTTTACTTCAATTACTTAATTCGTTAGATCTGATCTTTTCTGAGTGAAATCAACACCTATGTTGTGAATTAGAAACGATTAGGGTGATGAATCGAATCAAATATCAACAACAGACCGTGAAAATCATGATTAGAACAGTTTTTGAGTGTTTTGCTTGATGGATAGCGAAGAACACACAAAAATCAACAGCTCTGATACCAAATGACATGTTCAATTGGATCGTAACTGCTACTAACACGATTATGTATCACGGATCAAAGTAAAACAACAATCAAATCAACACAGAAAGTATACTGATATTTCTCTTTGTATTAATGATATAAAGTTGTAGTACAATGGTGCAGAGAAAAGTTGCTTACAATAGTACTTGTTCACCGTGTAACCTAGCACCTACAACTTTCCATTTATACCAGAATACACTTTAAGGAAATAACAAAGTTAACCCTAAACAAAACAATTTGTACAAACTAAGACAAAGTAAATCTTTATGGAAACGAGCCCTAACAACAACATTTACCTATATAATGACACCAAAAAAAATTGATCAAAAAATGAACTTTCAAACAATTAACAAATTTTCACATAAAACCACAACATTTTACATATATTTAATCACACCAAACCAAACTTTCATCAAAAAATCAACATTTGAAAACATCAAAATTTTTCACATAAAACCACAACATTTACCTATATAATCACATCAAAAACAAAATTGATCAAAAAATCAACGTTTAAGAAAATCAAAAATTTTCATACAAAATCACACACATTTACCTACTTTTACACCAAAAACAAATTTGATCAAAAAATCTACTTTTGAAAAAATAAAAAAAATTTCACATAAACCACAACATTACCTATATAATCATCAAAAACAAATTTGATAAACAAAATCAACTATCGAAAACGACAATAATTTTCATATAAAACCACAACATTTATCTATATAATCACACCAAAAAAAAATTTATCAAAAAATCAACTTTTAAAATAATAAAAAATTTTCACATAAAATAACAACATTTACCTATATAATCACACCAAAAACAAACTTGATCAAAAAATCAACTTTCAAAGAATTAACAAATTTTCACATAAAACCACAACATTTTACATATATATAATCACACCAAAAACAAATTTGATCAAACAATCAACTTTCGAAACATCAAAATTTTCAAAAAAAAAAACCACAAGATTTACCCATATAATCATACCAAAAACCAAATTGACCAAAAAATCAACTAACGAAAAATCAGAAGTTTTCATATAAAACCACAACAGTTACCTATATAATCACACCAAAAACAAATTTGATTAAAAAATCAACTCTAAAAAATAAAGTTTTACATAAAACAACAACATTTACCTATATGATCACACAAAAAACAAATTTGCTAAAAAAAATAACTTTTAAAAAAATAAAAATGTTTTACATAAAACCACAACATTCACCTATATAATCACACCAAAAACAAATTTGATCAAAAAATCAACTTTCAAAAAACCAACAAATTTTCACATAAAACCACAACATTTTACATATATTAATCACAACAAATCAAACATTAATAAAAAATTCAACTTTTGAAAAAATCAAAAATTTTACATAAAACAAAAACATTTACCTGTATAATCACACTAAAAACAAATTTGATCAAAAAATTAACGTTTAAAAAATCAAAAATATTCACATAAAATCACAACATTTACCTATATAATGACACCAAAAGCAAATTTGATCAAAAAATCAACTTTCAAAACATAAAAATTTTCATATAAAACCACAACATTTACTTATATAATAATACCAAAAACCTATTTGATCAAATAATCAACTTTCGAAAACATCAGAAGTTTTCATATAAAACCACAATATTTACCTATATAATCACACCAAAAACAAATTTGATCAAAAAATCAACTTTTTAAAAAATAAAATATTTTTACCTAAAACCAAAACATTTACCTATATAGTCACACCAAACACAAATTTGATCAAAAATTCAACTTTCTAAAATATAAAAATTTTTTACGTAAAACCATAACATTTACCTATATAATCACACAAACACAAATTTGATCAAAAATCAACATTTAAAAAATCAAAATTTTTCACATAAAATCATTACATTTACTTATTAAAATCACACAAAAACAAATTTGATCAAAAAATCAACATTCGAAACATCAAAAATTTTCATATAAAACCACAACATTTATCTATGAAATCACATCAAAAACCAATTTGATCAAAAAATCAACTATCAAAAACATCAGAAGTTTTCATATAAAGCCACAACATTTACCTATATAATCATTCCAAAAACCAATTTGATCAAAAAATCAACTTTCGAAAAATCAGAAGTTTTCATATAAAACCATAACATTTACCTATATAATCACATCAACAACAAATTTGATCAAAAAATCAACTTTTTAAAAAATAAAAAATTTTAACATAAAGCCACAACATTTACCTATATAATCCACCAAACACAAATTTGATCAAAAAATCAACTTTTAAAAAAAATAAATTTTACATAAAACGACAACATGTACCTATATAATCACACCAAAAACAAATTTGCTAAAAATATTAACTTTTTAAAAAATAAAAAATTTACATAAAAGCAAAACATTTACCTATATAATCACACCAAAAACAAATTTGATCAAAAAATCAACTTTCAAAAAACCAGCAAATTTTCACATAAAACCACAACATTTTTACATATATTTAATCACACCAAATCAAACTTTAATAAAAAAATCAACTTTAAAATAAAATTAAAATTTTACATAAAACAAAAATATTTACCTATATAATCATACCAAAAACAAATTTGATCAAAAAATCAACGTTTAAAAAATCAAATATTTTCACATAAATCATAACATTTACCTATATAATGACACCAAAAACAAATTTGATCAAACAATCAACTTTCGAAACATCAAAAATTTTCAAATAAACCACAATATCTACCTATAATAATAAGTTGCTAAATTACTGCCACGTGTCAGATTCTAAGCTATGCCACATAAGAAAATCCTAGGTGGCAGCTTCTCCTTAACTCTCAGAAATCTCGCGGACTATCCACTGAGTAATCAGCAAATTACTTTCGGATCTAATAAATACTCTAATAAACCGTAACTATTTTCATTTCACACAATCAAAACCCTAAAACTTTCTTACTTCTCTCCTCTCTTGCTAGGTTTCTGTCGCTTCCACTCTAACGAGGATCCAAAGGAAAATGATCCTCTTCATTCTAAGGCTCATCTTCCTTATAAGGTTTCATACTGTTACAGGTAATAAGAAACCCATCATCATCATCTCATCATCGTCATTCGTCTTTCCGATTTCATGTCAATCGTATTTTGTTGTCTTTATTTTAATCTGATCCATATACACATTCTTTTAAATATGACTTATATTGCAACTCTTAATTTTGGTTTATCTAATACTTTGGATCGGAAACACATCAATCTCGATGTTGTTTGTTGCCCATGGATTCCATTTAACTTTGTTGATTGACACAAATCTCATGTTTATATGTACGGATTTTTCAATGCCTTATTGAAAAAGATTGGGTTTGTGTTTACATTTTTAATTAAGTTCAATGTCTGATTTGTTTGAACGCTTTGATGAGTTTCAGAATAATTGGTATTTGTTCACTCCTGAATCAATCTAATGAATTTTTCAATCATTTAATCTATCACTTGAACTGATACTCTACTTGAACATGCTGCTTATTTCATTAACTTGCAGTTTCCAATTGCAATTTGCTTAAAATGATTTGTGTTAACTTAACTACATAACTTATATTAGGGACGGGATGCAAGAGCTTATTCACTTAATATGGATTTGCAACAAAAGATGTAAAGTATAATCCAGATGGCAATGTTTGTTGTGTTTGAAAAAGTTTTGATTTTTTGAACTCTTGAGCACTTTATTATTGATTTTATGTGCTCTTAATGTTTTCAAAATTTTAAGCCATGGGTTCTTTTAGATGCTAAACTTACGAAGAGTGGACTTGATTGGAGAGAACATTGACGACGAGGGATATTCCGTGTTACACTTGGCGATTAGGCAAGATACAACAGTAGACATTTGAAAAAAGGATGACCGAGAATCTGAATTACTTTTATTCCCGAGTCGAAATCTTTAGATATCAATAATCACCCTAAATCCAATTCCATTCCGATCAGAAGTAACAATCACTTAGTATTTTAACCTCTATTCAATTAAATCACTTGAATTTTTCATAACTTGAACCATGTTAGATACACGAATAGTAATGAATTTAAGTAAATTTAAGAAGTAAGCCTTAACGGCTTACTCCATTAAATCTTAAGTCAAATTGTAAATCTGGATTTTGTCACAAGTCACGATCCGGATACACCTACGGTGTTACCAATTATACCTACGACACATTAACTCTAAATAAAATTTCAGGACGAATTTTCCTAAAGGAGGGGAGACTGTGACATCCGGTCCGATTCGTTTTCCGTGTAAACCCGAGACATTGAATAACATCTTAATCATCTGGTTTATTATGAAATAAAAGTTTACGTTTATTAATCATTTAGTTACTAAATATATGATAAAATGATTTTTATTCAAGCTAACAATAAAAGTTTTTATAAAAATCTAAATTGTTAGTTAGTTAGTTAAAGTTAAGGGGTTATATGTGTAATTAATAAAACACAAATTAAACCTTTAAACTAAAACTAAACACCAACACAAAGTACGGGGGTGAAGCTGTAACATTTTTAAACTCAACCCCCCACTCTCGTTTCCCGGCTGCCACCTCCGGCGAGTCCGGTGGATAGTCCGGCGAAGCCAAATCATCAACAAAACACGTATTTTAACCTGATTAAACCATCCTTATCACTACACCCGCAAGTTTCGAACCTTAGCTGACCAATTTAATCGAGATTTACGTCTTTATCATCAAACCAACTCCAAACCCATTATCTCGGCCAATGTTAACTACAAATCAACTAAATTAACCTCTGAATCTCAAATCAAAGTAATCTGGAACACACCATTTATCGATTGGAAGGATAAGAACACGTTTAATTAACCATTATCCTATCAAATCGTTCGAATTGAACTTATCTTTATCCAAAACCCACTTGACTTCGATTCAATCCTTTAAACTTATCTCAGTCGGCTATTTAACAACCAAATCATTCAATTAACTTCGCAACACCTTTCTACAACTACAATTTCACTTCTAAACACACACAATAGTCGATTTAATTCTCTGTTCATCGTCATCCCTGCTCCTAATCGACGACATACTCCAGGTCTGTTTCAAGTTCCAAATTCATAGGGCTTTTGTTTATAGTCTATCGTTAAGTGAATCTGCTCATTTAATTTGATTATCATCATCAATTTCAGTTTCAATTTGATCCGAATCACTGTTTGTTATTCTTTCTTCCATCATTAATCAATTTAGGTACTTTAACACGTCTTTTTGATCGTTATCATGTTCTGAACATCGTAGCTATATTTAATTTCATTTACAGTTTGGATTTGGGGATCAATTGGTACGAATTCATATCTAGGGTTTATATGTTGAAATGGGTTTAAGAACATGAAGTTAAAAACAATTTCGTTTCAGATAGAGTCAACAAACTCGCATGTGGCCGGGTGGTTTAGTAGTTATAAAATAAACTCCCATAAGGTCCCGTGTTCGAGTCCTTTAGCTTTTTTTTTTACTGCTGTACAATTATTATTGAACATTTAATTTATAAAACTAACTTGTAAATTATTATAAAGATATTTATAAAATAACTTATGAGTTAGTGATATAAAGATGAATTCCTATAAATATATAAATTAATACAAAATAAAACTTACTTTTAAATAAGTTACGTTTATAAATTTCGTTTATGGATTCTTGTAGTTAGTAGTCTCGAGAAGTACTAGCACAATCATTAATTTATTCAAACCAACGGTTATCAATAATAGTACTATTTGACCTGACAAGCCCACCCCATTTACATACACGCGTGGTGATTGTAACCGACATATGCTTTTGCTCATTACGGCTTAATCTGTGTGATTAAGTGGCTGCAGTCATCTAGGTTTGATTGTGCACTCGATTTATCTAATGTGATACACTTTTTGCATGATAGGTTTTAACATAACATGGAATTGAATCATTTTATTCATTTCAATCATTTTAATCATTATATATATATATATACGTATGTATGCAAACATGTGTTTACTCACCAGCTAATTCGTTAGCTGACAAATACTATTTTCACATGATTTCAGGTGTTACAGCGTAGTTGGTTATCTCAAGATGCCTCAAACATAGGATTCATGGACCTAGTTTAATAAATACTTAGTTATTATGTTTGACTAGTTGTTTATTTGATTCATGTATTGGTTAATTGAATATTGAATTTAATAATATTTAATCATTTTAGTACCATGAGCTACGAACAATCTATCCACTTACGTCTGCCCCGATGTTTCCGCCATCGGTTGGGGTGTGACACAAATCAGTTATTTAAAATGTGTTATTTTATCAGTAATCGAATTTCAATGTTTTTAATTTCAAATCAGTTATTTGAAATTGACTTGAAAAAAGTAGGGAAACTTGAAGACCCGTGAATATTTGTGGTTAATATTTGTGGTTAATATTTGTGGTTAGTGGAGTAGGACTTATGGTATAAGATCACATTTTTTTCTTATACTATAAGTTTTTAGATAACTATTAAATGTTAACAAATTTTCACAATATATATATGTATAGCCAAGAAGAGCTAATTTTGGATTTGAGCAAGTATGTGAACAATGTTATTTACATTGGATGGGTGCTTGAGGTTAGTCAAATTATTCATGTTCGAGATTATGAAATTGTGTTTAATTTGCAATTGATCATATGAATTTGATTTACTCTTCAACGTGTTAGTATGTTTTTTAATACGTAAAACCATTGTGATTGTGATTCCTAAAGTGTTTTTAGCTTGATTTTGCGAATATATGATGTAACAAGCTTTGTTTAATGCATTTTTTGGGCTGTTTTAGCAGTATTTTTAATGCATTTTGTGTTGGGGTTATTTGAAGATGTCACTTTCCAAATATAAGCGAGTGAAGATATCGAGCATCATCACGAGCAAGCACGGGTGAAGACGTTAATAATTTGTATTTGTCTTAGAATATTTGTGTAATCGTTTTGTGCTTAATTGCACGTCTTTTAGGTTACTTTGTAAGGTGAATGGTATGGACTATAAATACCATCACCTAGGTCATTTGTTAAGAGAGTTGCCTATTCTTGTTAGTCATATTCTCTCGTAACATCCTTTGATCTAATACAATTCACCTATTCTAATTATCATCATCTTCATCATACTTTGCATTGATCTTCATGAACATTCAAGCATCAATACGTGATCAGTGAGATTCCGCATCACTGATTGCAAACAACATCACCAAACAATCTCAGATCTAGATCCAAGCTCGCTCCCTCCCGAACTATCAATTGGTATCAAAGCTGTTGGGTGATCTTTGATTGTTGTTGTTATTGATGGAATTTTAGCTACCATTAGCTTTGATTCATGTTTGTGTAAAGAACTGCAAAGTTTGAGATCAATTGGTGAAGATTTGACTGAGTTTTTGAAGAAATTATACATGTTCATCATATTCACTGCTCAAAATTAAGATCCGAAATTTTGTTGATGATTTGAGAAATTGATGATTGAGATATGTTAGAAATCATAATCCTAAGCCTCGTTCATGATCAAACCATTCAGATTTGTTGATTTCAATCCATATTTTGTCATTTTTGTCAAAACCCACTAGTTGTGTTCATCACAAAAAACCCAGATCTGAGTGAGATTTAGCTTGATTCAAGGTAGAAAAACTTTGAAGGATTGTTAGAAACATCATTCCTCAGCTAATACAAGTGTTGAATTGAACAAAAACATCAAAAATTGAAGAATTGATCTTGTGTTCATCACAATTTTGACTTTGAAAAGTCAATCTGATATGAAGATTTGAAGAAGTTTTTCAGCCGGGTGAAGATACTATTCAGCCGTGTGAAGAAGTGAAAAACACTGTTCAGCCGTGTAAACACTGTTCAGCCGGGTGAAGTAGAAGAAATCACTGTTCAGCCGGGTGAAGAAGAAGAAAAACACTGTTCAGCCGGGTAAAGAAGAAGAAAAACACTGTTCAGCCGGGTGAAACACTGTTCAGCCGGGTGAAACACTGTTCAGCCGGGTGAAGACATTGTTCAGCTGGGTGAAGCACTATTCAGCCGGGTGAAGCACTGTTCTGCCGGGTGAAGTACTGTTCAGCCGTCCCAAGTTGTTTACCCGTCCCAACAGTGACCCGTATCTAAAAAAAAAAAAAAAAAAAAAAAAAAAGTCTGGAAAATCGAAAAATTCATTTTTCCAAAATTTGAAATTAGTCATTTTTAGCCACCATGACTTCCCAGAAAAATCATGAAAATGACTTTGAAAATTCAAGAAAAATGTCAACGGGCATGTTTACCGTGATCCGAGAAGAAAATAAAAGAGAAGATATCAATGAATTTATTACAGAATTCAATCACATGTTTGAAACAACTTACCTTCAAGTTGCCAAAGCTTGTGATCAAAAGAGAAGAGACTTTAATGAACACACAAAACTTGCTCTTGTGAGTGCAGCAAATTCTCATGACAATCAGGAAGATGAAGAAGAATATGATTGGAGTGAAAACAATGATGTTGTTTCCATTCAAGAGATTGAAAAGAAAGATAAAGAAATTAGCAACTTGTCAGAAATCATTGCAAAGCAAGATGAGACAATTGCTCAATTGAAATCAGAAATGGAGAAATTGATGTGTGAAAAGGAAATCAAGAAAGATGAGAACAGTTCTTATGTTGAAATGCCAATTGAAGTCAGAGAAAAGATGTGCACCAAAGAATGTTTTCAACAAGTTGAACACTACAGAATATACTCTTTCAAGATTTGTGATAAACTCAAGAAGGAAGAGCAAATGCACAAGAATCTGAAAGAACAACACGACATATCTGATCAAAGAATCACATCTCTCGAAGAGTCACTCAAGAAAAGTGAAAGAGAAGCAATGAATGTCAAGAATGAAGCTGCAAAATCAAACACACACTCATCAAGTGTGATCAAAGATTTGCAAGAAGAGATTCTAAAGTTGAAGAAGTTGTCTGAGATATTCAATTCAGAGAACAACACTCTGAAAAACAAACTGCAAGAAGAACAAGAGAAGCATGCAAGTCTACAAAAAGACCACCAATTGTGTGAAGATAGACTCAAATCTCTTACACTGAATGTTGATTCAATGCTTATCGAAAAGCATAATCTGAATGTTCAAATCATGGAGATTACTGACAAACTGAACAGATCACAATCTGATCTGGTGCCTATTAAAGAAGAAGCTGAAAAGAAAGATGAGAGATTAGTGCCAACCGGAATTGTTGGATCACTATCTTCTCAAGAAGAAAAGACAAAAGAGTTTCAGTCAAAGAAGAAGAAGAAGGTTAGAAGAAAGAAGAGCAAAGCCAAGAAGAACAAGACAAAGGGCGCTTCATCTGATTCTACACCACAGACTCCTTCTACTTCAAAGTCTCAAGATTCCGAATCCCCGAGTGATTCAAACAGTGACGTATACTGTTTAATCTGTGACTCTGAAACTCATCATATCTCTGATTGTATCTACAGTCAAGGTGTCTTTCCTTTTGGGTCAAAAGGTGACAAGTTCAAGACTCCTGCTCCTTCAAGAAAGATTCAACAAGATTCAGAGGTCAAAGCTTCTCAGAAACAACAATCTTCAACAGCAAAGACTTCTCAGAAGAAAGGAAAGAAGTCTCCCTTCAAGGCTCATCAAAAGTACTGCGAGATATGTGAAATGTACAATCACACGACAAGGGAATGCTACTACAGCAAGTACTGCACCAACTGTCAGATGTACAACCACGACACAATGGAATGCTACTACAACAAGTATTGCTCTATTTGTGACATGGTCAATCACAACACATCCGAGTGCTACTACAAGCCGAGAAGGTCAGTCCAAAGAAGTTCATCATGTGCATACCCTTCCAGGTATTTTTCTAACTTTAAAAGATCTAATCATAGACATTCGTTTGATGAAAATCAACATGTCAATGATTCATGGACACCAAAGTTTGTCAAGAACAAAAAGAGAAATCACGATTTAAATGATAAAATGATTCCAATAGTGAATCAATCTTTGAATAAGAAATATAGTCAACAAAATCTGTTTTTTAAAAGAAAATCATAATCTGTTTGAAAATGACTATAATTTCTCTTTTGACAAACAATCCATGAAAGAAGATGAAGGTACAAATTACATTGTATCATCAGAACCACCACCTGAAGGTATTCCTTGCACTTATGAGAATATCACTTATGTTGATGATTTTGGACGACCCAAAACCGAAATGGTTTGGGTCATTACCTCTAACTGATTTGTTAGTGTGTTAGGGACAGTTATGGAGGCCGGTCAAACAGAGAAAAGAAGACCGTGGCTGATCCCTTATCATGACAAGATACCGAATCTTGTTCATGATGCTTTCGATGCAACTGACACCAAATGGAGTTGGAAACAAAAAGGAATCATTGCAGGATTTTTTTTTAAAAAAAAAAATACATTTTCAAAAATCAAACAATGATGGCAGTGCAAGAAACAACCGATGTTTCATTTCGTCTGTTTAGATTAAGTATATTGCATGCGCTCTTCATACGTTGATAACATATCTGCCATTTTCTTTTCATTAAACTTTCAATTTTCCAAGAAATTTAAAAGTTTAGGGGGAGAAATCATTATTAAAAAAAAAAAAACATGATAAAACCAGAAAGATCCAAAAAAAATATGTTGAATCTACTTGCACGTACATGAGAAATATAGATACACTAGAGTTATTCGACGCATCATTTTAAACAATAAAGACTGAAGCGTGAAAATTGATGTGCGAGACGGCTCAGACAATTATACTGAACAAGTATTTTCTATGATGATTTAACTAAATTCTAATGAGTTTTAGTGGTTGAAACGTCTTAGTGCATGTGAAACGTTTATACAAATCAAATAGATATCTTGTGACGCAACGATATACATCGGGTAATGATGCAATCTATTCAGTGTGATGAACCGCATCGTGAGCTTCTTTGTTGTGGTACCCACAGACCTGAAGTCTCACACGAAGTCTCTTTTGAGCTTCAAGATGCAGCAAAAGATTCCAAAATGGAACAAAAAGAGTCCCAAATGTGGACCGTCACCAATCAAATTCCAAAATGGAATTCAGAAGATTCCCAAGGGGAACAATAGGAAAAAGAAAAATTCCAAAAAGGAATTCAAAAGAAGTCCCAAAGTGGACCAAATCCAAATAGAACCCAAATTCCACACTGTTTATGATTGTAAGTGACCTGACGTGTTGAGTTGTTTTCAGGATATTTAGATGAGGTGTATAACTTTCTAATGTGCAAGGTATGGGTCACTCAAAACTTATTCTTAATCAACCTAATTGATCATCAAGAATAGAAAAAGTAAGTGTGTCACTTCGAGCTAATTGATTTGTTCAACAATTCATCACTCAATTACTTCACAATTCAAATGTCTATTCTCAAAAATTCAAAACATGTGTTGGATAAATTGCTGGTATGATCTCATTGCAGGTTAAAGATTCAGAATGTAAAGAGAAAATTCCAAAAATATCAAAAACATTGAAAAATTCAAAAAAAAAACACCAAAAAGATTGTCATTTTAATGTTTTTCTTTTGTGTTGGCAGTTCAACATGTGTTATTGATGTAGGAGTTGTTCATCAAGCAATATCTCATCTAGTTGAGAACTTAATCTTTACATTGATGATAAATGCACATTATTGCCTGAGTTTTAATGTTTTTCTTTGAGTTGCAGGAACAGTTTCCATTGCAGAACAAGCATCCACGCGACTTGAAGATGTTCCTGTTCAAGCCTGATTCCAGTCCAAAGATCTCCAAGTCAGATTGCTGAGTGTTAAGAATCCTCCTCTTAATATCTCATACACAGATCCCATTAACCTCTAGAGAAAAAGTTGAGGGGGAGTATTCTAAGTCAAAGAAGTCTTCTCATTCTACTTCAACCGTTGAAGAAGATCCCGTTGCTGATATATAGATTCACCGGAATCTACTCTCTGCTTAATTCTTTCCATAGCCTCTGATGTTGCTCAAAAGGGAGAGAAGGATGCAGATTGCTTGTTGAAAGACAGAGTTTTGGCAGCATCATCTTAGGGGGAGTACTGTTGGGTCCTCTTGAAGATAATGCATACCAAAACTTTAAGTTGCTCTCTATGCTCGCCACATGAAGATTTAAGCTGATATGTCGGATTTGTAAAGTGTCATCTTAGGGGGAGTACTGTTGGGGTTATTTGAAGATGTCACTTTCCAAATATAAGCGAGTGAAGATATCGAGCATCATCACGAGCAAGCACGGGTGAAGACGTTAATAATTTGTATTTGTCTTAGAATATTTGTGTAATCGTTTTGTGCTTAATTGCACGTCTTTTAGGTTACTTTGTAAGGTGAATGGTATGGACTATAAATACCATCACCTAGGTCATTTGTTAAGAGAGTTGCCTATTCTTGTTAGTCATATTCTCTCGTAACATCCTTTGATCTAATACAATTCACCTATTCTAATTATCATCATCTTCATCATACTTTGCATTGATCTTCATGAACATTCAAGCATCAATACGTGATCAGTGAGATTCCGCATCACTGATTGCAAACAACATCACCAAACAATCTCAGATCTAGATCCAAGCTCGCTCCCTCCCGAACTATCATTTTGTCACATCTAATAACAGTGATTAAAGGTGTTAATCTTATCATGCACGTTGTGTTTTAGTAGATGGTTTTTGACACTTCACTTATTTGCTTGGTGAATTATACATGTCAAGCTTATAGATGAACCTCAAGGCATGCCAAAAGAAGCTCCTCTCCCGTCGCTTATTAACATGCAGATAAATATGCTTTATGATTATATATGAGTTTTTTTATTTCATTTTTCAATATTGTCATAATTGTTTCTTGAGTGGTGTATTTAATAACCATTTGATTAATTTTCTATATTTTATAGGTCATACATATGAAAGAGGTTATTCTCTTCCGCTTTCAATTAACCAACATCTCATCTGCACACAAGAGAAAGTTTATGGACTATTAACATTTGAATATGTACTTTAATGATGCACCTTATGTGTATATTTAGGTATCATGTATGATGAAACATATTTGAAGATATGTAGTTTTATCTTTACTTCATATTTGTTGCTTTCATTTACGCATTTAAAGTAATCATTCCATACATCGATGACGGTACAAGACAGTTATGGTCATGATATTTTTCCTCTTAATGCCCCCAATCAACATATCCGTATACAACATCAATTAAATATCATTTTTAATATAAAAAATATATGTTTTTCAACCCGAGGGTACCACAGGTCACTAACCTAGTTCAATTATATAATCATACCAAAAACCAATTTGATCAAATAATTAACTTTCGAAAACATCAGAAGTTTACATATAAAACCACAACATTTACCTATATAATCACACCAAAAACAAATTTGATCAAAAAATCAACTTTTTTAAAAATAAATTTTTTACATAAAACCACAACATTTACCTATATAATCACACCAAACACAAATTTGATCAAAAATTCAACATTTTAAAAAGTAAAAATTTTTACGTAAAACCACAACATTTACCTATATAATCACACCAAACACAAATTTGATCAAAAATCCACATTTAAAAAATCAAAAAGTTTCACATAAAATCACTACATTTACCTATATAATCACTCAAACACAAATTTGATCAAAAAATCAAGTTTTTAAAAATTAAAAAATGTTAACATAAAACCACAACATTTAACTATATAATCACAGCAAAAACAAATTTGATCAAAAAATCAACTTTCAAAAAACCAACAAATTTTCACATAAACCACAACATTTTACATATATTTAATCACACCAAACCAAACTTTCATCAAAAAATCAACTTTTGAAAAAATCAAATATTTCACATAAAACCACAACATTTACCTATATAATCACACCAAAAACATATTTGATCAAAAATCAACATTTAAAAAAATAAAAAATTTTCACATAAAATCACAACATTTACCTATATAATCACACCAAAAACAGATTTGATCAAAAAATAAAAAAATTTCACATAAAATCACAACATTACCTATATAATCACACCAAAAACAAATTTTATCAAAAAAATCAACTTTCGAAACATAAAAAATGTTCACATTAAACCACAACATTTACCTATATAATCACAACAAAAACAAATTTGATCAAAAAATCAACTTTCGAAACATCAAAAATTTTCATATAAAACCACAACATTTGCTTATTTAAATCACACCAAAAACCAATTTGATCAAAAAATTAACTTTCAAAAACATCAGAACTTTTCATATAAAACCACAACAATTACTAATATAATCAAAACAAAAACAAATTTGATTATAAATCAACTTTTTAAAAAATAAACTTTTTTACCTAAATCCACCAAATTTACCTATATAATCACAACAAAAACAAATTTGATAAAAAAAATCAACTTTTTAAAAAATAAAAAAATTTACATAAAACCACAACATTTACCTATTTATTCACACCAAAAACAAATTTGATCAAAAAATCAACTTTTAAAATACCAACAAATTTTCACATAAAACCACAACATTTTACATATATTTAATCACACCAAACCAAACTTTAATCAGAAAATCAACTCTTGAAAAAATAAAAAATATCACATAAAACCACAAAATTTACCTATATAATCACACCAAAAACAAAATTGATCAAAAAATCAACTTTCGAAACATAAAAAATTTTCAAATAAAACCACAACATTTGCCTATATAATCACACCAAAAACCAATTTGATCAAAAAATCAACTTTCGAAAACATCAGAACTTTTCATATATGTTGATAAATATTATAAATCATCATACTTAAAGTTTTTGAAGAAAAAGACAAGATGTGCGGACAAGATAAAAAGATGTGCGGACAGTTTTATGTTAGAGATGTGCGGACAGAACTGTCATCTGCACATCAATTTAATTTTCTGTTATTTTGTTTTTATTAGACTTGTATTTCTTCTATGTAGTATAAATAGGTGTTCTTATTCTTGTATTAGTAGACTTTGGAACTAGACTTCTCTTTACACCTTTTGTACACATAGTTGATGATTAATACAAGTTTGCATTTATCAGTAATTTCTCTGTTGAATCATTGTGTGTTTGTAGATTGCAATCATGTTGGTTTGAATAGATTAACAGATCAACATGCTCGTTGTGACCTGAATCCACAATTGGTATTAGAGTTGTTGGTTGAGTAGGTCAAACTTCGTTTGATTTTGCTTGAATCTGTTAATTCAACGACTCATTGAATCTTCGAACCGATTCAATCTGTTCTAATTGTTAATGAAATATATCCTTTCAACAATTGAATTGAATTCAACGTGAAAAATTGCTCAAATTATGGAATTGAAGTATCGACTGGTGTGTTGGTGAAGACGAACTGTTCTTAAGTTGTTTAAGTGATTCAAGTCTGTTTTTGAAGAAATTGATATTGAACGATCTTTCAAAAATGTATGCATGCAACATGTACGTTTGATTTCAATCAAATTCAGAGTTAAATCATCAAAATCAAATTTCACTGTTCATCGCAAATCGAAGAAATTGCTTTTGTTTGCACATTGAGAAAATGATGATGTTTACTGAAGTTGATCCTATTGTCATTCAATTTCCAATTGTTTTCTTCATAATCATCTGTATTCTGGCTTATTTTGATCTGTTGGATTGATTGTTCTTCAAAGTTGAACAAACACTGTTGTCCCACATATCACTTTGAAGATCACTTTGCTCGCAGATCTTTTTCAGACTTTACAGATAGTTGAAGATAGCTAACAAGAGATTGAAGTAATTGAATTGATTTCATTCCTGTGGAAAAGATTGTTTTCAACCTGTTTGCATATCAGTAATGTAGCAAGCAGATTGACACTGTAGACCGCAGATCGAAACTGTTGTCTGCAGATCGACAAAATCATCCGCAGATCAATTTTCAAAGGCTTAAAAATGGCAAACAACAACAATTCTGATTATGCATCCAAAGTCCCACTATTGAAAATAAGAGCTGACTTCAAAGGCTGGGAAATCAGATTCAGAAACCACTTAAACACAGTTGACCACAACTTGTGGAGATCTATTGCCAATGGACCTCATATTCCTAAACCAGCCCCCAATCCTGATAAATACAAGGATGATGCTTACAGAAATGGTATGAAGGTCATTCCTTTGGAAGAATTGGAGGGTGATGAATTCAAAGAAGATCTAAGGAAGTGTGCTATTGATCTGAAGGCTTATTCTTTTCTAACAATGGCAGTCCCATTGGCATTCCTGATAAGAACAAAGAAATATGTCACTGCAAACTCTTTGTACAAAATGTTACAAAAAATATGTGAAGGTGGAACTAAGATTCAAAACATGAAGAAGCAGAAGCTAAAATGACAACTGGAGATATTTTCTACAATGCCTGGTGAATCTATTACCTCACATTTGAACAGATTTGTACAATTAGTGACTGAGATGGAGGCAATGGAAATTTCAACCAATACTGAAGATATCAATTTGAGATTGTTGCATTCTTTACCTGAAAGCTGGAAACACACTGTCACTACACTTAAACAAACAATTTCATTGGATGTTCAAGATTTGGACTATATTGTCACAAAAATTGAATCTTTGGCTATGGATGCAAAATCAAGAAATCTGATGTCCAAGAAAGAGATGGAACAATATGTATTCAAAGGAGAGAAACCTGGACAACAATCTCATGCATTTGTATCTACTGATGGTGTTGATGAACACTTCCAAGGAGATTGTTTCTTTGCTAGTTCAGCTGAATCTGTTAGGATGAATGATTTCTGTGAAGTAGCTACTGAAAGTCCAAAAGGGAAAGTCAAGACAGTAAATGTTGACAAAGCTCAGGATGTTGTTAATATTATACTGAAATCCGATGAACATAAAGTTGCATATGCTTCTTTCACTACAAGTTTTCAAGCATACTTGGGAAGTCAACTGACTCCAATGGAACTTATGGTACAAGACTTGAATGACATGCATCATGATGATGTTGAGGAGATGGATATTCAATGGAAAATGGTAATGTTGGCTTACAGATCACAGAAACAAATGAAATCAAATAGAACTTTCAGCAAGCCTAGTTTGAAGAAAAAGATGGGCTTTGACAAATCAAAGGTTAGGTGTTTCAAGTGCAATCTTTATGGACATTTCTCAAGAGAGTGCAATAATTCAGCTGCGAAGATTACACAGAACACTTTGTATCCTAATCAAGCTTCTTCTTCAACTAGTAAACCTGATGAACCTAAAGCTATGTGTGTTACATATGATGGAGAGGTTGATTGGAGTGCTTATGGAGCAGAAATTGAATAAGAATTTGCTTTGATGGCTCAAAGTTCTGATTATGACAAAGCAAAAGAAGCTGAAGTTGCTGATGTAAGCAAATATCCACCAATGCCAGAAGATGTCAAGGATAAGTTTTGCACAAAAGCATGCCTGCATGAGGTAACTCACTATAGAACTCCTTCTTTTGCTACTAATGACAAATTGCAGGCTGAAATCAAGAGTCACAAGATGTAACACCCCGACTTTTATGGTAGGACATCTTTACGTGCTTATGCTTATATGGATGTGCATTTAAATGATTATGATTAAAATGATGTATGACGTTTATGATATATGTTATGTTTATGATAATTATGATGATTAAGATATATACGATGAAGAATGAAAACGATTATAAATGTACGAGAATGTAAAACATAATGACTAATTACTTGGTAATTAGAAAAAGGGAAGGATTAATGAAGAGGTTATGATTTAATTATGGGCCATTAATGGTAAAAAAATGAATTAGGCCCAAAATGGTAAGTGGATTAGTTAAGAGACTTTCCTAAAATAGCCTAATTACCTAATTAAGGCCCAAAGCCCACCTAAAACCCTACCCCAATATGGAAACCATACTATTTAACCACCATTTCCAGTCACCATCCCCCACTTCACCATCTCCACAACAACACACACACAAACCCTAATCTTTTTAAAAGAAAACTAAGACAAGAAAGAAGAAAACCAAGATTTTTGTAAATCAAAGAGTTGATTTGAAGTTGGAAGGTGTTAACCAACAGGTAATCAAGGTAAATTCATCCCCCTAAAACATGTTTTTATAACACAAGACGGATCTGGCCATTAATGGAGTTTTAAGGTTTTCAAAAAGTTTCAAAAAAATCAATAAAGGTTGCATTTTTATGGTTGAAATCATGGAAAAAGCTTAGATTTGGTCATATAAATGATAAAACAAGGTTTTGGACGTAAAAGTTTGAGATTTGGTTGAAAAACAAGGATTTTGGGTTAAAACCGAGCTGAAACCCCGTTTTGCAAAACTGTGCATTCATAATGTGAAACTAGTGTTCTTTTTGAGAAACTGAGTGTCACCCTTGCGAAACTGTAGTGTCTCATGTGTCTGAAATCTGAAGTTGTATGTCTGAAGTGTGCATAAGTCCACACGAAAGTTGGGCAAGAGCCTTGCGAAACTGCAAGTGAAGGTGCGGCTGAAGCAGCATGTTACACTCAGTTTCACCTTTGTGACACTGAGTGTCACCCTTGCGACACTGAGTGTCACCTTTGCTAAACTGAAGTAAAAATAACTATTTTCCATAATAACTTAAATGTAGATCATGCACCAATACCAATACGTTAACCTTATCCAAACAAGCATGATCACCTAAAAACCAGGTGAGTTCTAGACCTCACTTCCACTTCGTTTTAAATACGTTTTTGAGGCTAACATGCATATTGAGATGTTTCATGGATTGTTAGGTGATAATACGTGAAGTATGATGATGATATAAGAATAAGTAATTATATACTTATATATATATATATATACAGACTAATGTATGCCTTAACGAAACTAAGAATCCTACTGGGGATCTGATAAAACCAGCTAAGAATTCTACTGGGGATCTGATAAAACCAGCTAAGAATCCTACTGGGGATCTGATAAAACCAGCTAAGAATCCTACTGGGGATCTGATAAAACCAGCTAAGAATCCTACTTGGGATCTGATAAAACCAGCTAAGAATCTTAATGGGGATCTGATAAAACCAGCTAATAATCCCTACTGGGGATCTGATAAAACCAGCTAAGAATCCTACTAGGGATCTTATAAAACCTGTTAAGAACCACTAAGTGGATCTCTTGTGATCAAAGAGAGCATGATGATGACTTACTAATAGACACAAATATTACGTTGTGTGCCCTATGAATGTGAAGTACGATATGATGATACTATTTACATGTATTACATGAAAGATATGGAAAGTTCTTAAAGATGCTTTAAAACTAGAACTCACTCAGCGTAGCTGACTTTTGTATGCATGTTAGATTGATGTGCAGGTTAGAGGGTTTAGAGAGCTGCTTGGCGCGAGCTAGAGACTTGTTGAAGACTGGCATTGAAGAAAATACAATTAAGATAAAATTTACATTTTGTAATGTTTTTAAGAAGTTTTTGTTGGTCCCAAAACACTAATGAATCAGTAATTTTGTGAAGATTTGGATCAAACTGACAAAAACGTGGATGAATATGACATGAACAATGAAGAACACAATGAAAAACTCAAATTTGATCCTTAATTGATTGCATCAGATATTACAAAGTGGAAACCCCAATCAATGGCTCATTCAAGCTTTAAACCCTAATTGTCATTTACTATTTATAGCCTAATGACACTTTGGACTAATGACAATTAGGACCCTATACTTAGACTAAAACATGACAAATGGAAATAATACACATAAAACCCTAATGTTTAGTCTAATATATATTTTGTCATTAAGACAAAATATATATATATCATAAAATACTAAAATGACGAAAACGATTAAATATATTTTGTTGACACAAAATATATTTATTAACAATTAAACTTCGTCGCCTTCAAAGTCTTGTCTCTAATCTTTGTCCCGAACGCGTCGTGTTGACTTTTGCATTCACTTTGACTGTAGACGTTGACTTTTGTTGACTTTGACTGTGTTGATAATATAAGACTACAATTCAGGTCCAACAATACTCCCCCACAGTCTATTATTATCAATGTCTTGCATCGTGATCAGCACCGATAAGTCAATATAGTTGGATCTTTAATTTGGTAAGCTTCAGTCTTAATTTCAGCTCCAACAAAACTCCCCCAAGACTGATTCTTGTCAAATTATATTGCTGAAGATCATTTATCTCACAAGCTCCCCCATTTTATATGCTCCCCCATTTTGCCTGCACCCTTTCGTAAAATATGGAAGTGCTTTCAAACTATGTTTTCTTGAGTGCTTCAGAAGATGTAGGAGGAGGATTCCTAGCTCGGTATCTTCTGCAAACTTTGAGGAACAGGTTCTCTAGTATCTGCTTTGCTTAACTGATGATCGGCCATCACTTTCAGCAAATATCTGTAACACAATCACGAACAAAATCTCGAGATTTCTCATTAGATCATTTCATCAAACAAAATAAACCCGTTTTTATCTGTGTATGAAAACAAGCGAACCGGTGTCCGTTTGTGTGTGCAATTTCCCGTGAAATGCATGTGGAAATGATAAAAACTTAATAGCATAATATGGAAGACTTGAAAATAATTTGAATTGAAAATCTTTTTGTATATATATTTTCTTTTTTAATTTTGAACAAATAAATTCGAAAACGGGAGGACGAGTCCGACAAGATCACAAATATTTTAGAAAAAGAGAACACATCCCATAAGGTACACACGACCAACAAGACTCAAGAACCCAAACATAAAATGAGGATAATAAACGAAATTTTCATGAAGGAATCAGATAATGCGTTTCGAGCGACCATTCGGAGAAACATAAATTTGGCGAGATTGTCAATATGTTTGTCCATTTAAACCCATGCCTTGTTCCTTTCAACATACAATCTGTGATGATCTTATCATGTTTTGGGTTCGATTTGAAGAAACTCGGGCGACTTGGTTTTCACAGATATTTAGCAAAGTAACTTGTTTTGACCTCATGGTTTATTGAATTTAGATAGTTTGACCTGAAATTCAGAAAGATAGACAATATGGAGGTGGGCATTGGATCATTAAACATACTTACTTTTTCGAGCGATCCAGTAATTTTTATCACGTTTAGATGAGTTAAATATGACAGGCATGTGACCCACATCAAAGAAACGCAATAGACCTTACTCTCACCAAGAAGTACTAGCAATGTCCCTTCAACACTGGGTCACTTACAATATAATCAGCGGAGTGGGCTTAAAGAGATCCACTTCTGGACAGTCTTATGGTGGTCTTCCCTCTGGGAATCTTCTATTGTATTCCATTTTGGAATTTATTATTTGGTTACGTTCCACATTGGGAATCTTTTGTACATCGTGAGGTGTTCCAGGTCTGTAGCTCACTACAACAAAGGAGACCTCGCGTGAAACTTCAGGTCTGTGGGCACCACAACAAAGAAGTTCACAGATGTTTTACTCCACGCTGATTTTATTGCATCATTACCTGATGTTCAAGTTTATCACTAGAAGTCTATCTGAAGAGAAAAAGCTTATCACGCAACCAGAGATAGGTCTTAACACTACTAGCATATGAGAATTTAGTTTATCACCAGAGGGCCTACTTTTTTAGATTTACAGTTCATCTGATTACCCACACATCACATAAAGATCATGCACGCTTTATTTAGGCACAACCAAATACTCTCAGCCCCTTTTTGTCAAAACTTATCACTTTGTGCAAGCCAAATATCTGTAAAAGTGCTCCTTATCACCGAGCTCTTATTGAATTTAGTTTGATCACATAATTGTTGTCTAATTGTATTCGAGCTGAGCCTATTGACATATCATCACACAAATCAATATCCTCCTTCAGATGCTTTCCATACAAACCTGAAACCTTCAAAGGACACAAAATATTTACACAAAACGAATTTTGGAATAAAAGATATTCATTTGTGATATTACTCCCCCAGAATTTTTATTTTAGCGCAAAATTGAAATTTTTCAAAAGACACAAGAGCGACCTCAAAAAGGATTTGAAAACTTGATCAAAAATACAGGTAAAAATGTTATGCTCCCTCACCTTTTTTTTAACTATCTACAATATATAAAGGGGCATTTACATATATCCCCTTGCTAAGTTTGTTTATTACATATTTACCCGACTCTGAAAATTAATTACATATTTCCCCTTCTTAAACCTTATATATTACACATATCCCCATTTCATTAAAACTAATCATAGTTAATTACTAGTTTACCCTTAATGAACTTATTTAATGAACATATACAAAACTTCCTTTTTTTCAATACAATCAAATCAACTACATATTTTCTATCCCCGATTCATCCGTTTCCCCAACACCATTCCTACTACTTGAATAGAAGCCAATGTAATTAAACCAATACAAAGCATGGAGGCAATATAAAATCAGCAAAATTATTCAAGATAAACAAAGGTATATTGAATAGAAGCTAAGTAGCTAACATAACTTTTCAATTAAAAAACCCAAATACATCTAACACTTTTGTTCATATGTTATATAGGACCCCAACAACAATTAAGGAAGCAGAGCATATCGAGCTAAAACAAAATTGAAAACTAAATAATAACACATCGGATTAAATATCGAACAAAAGTTGCGCAAGATTCAATTTGATATCCACGTCGTATGAAGTTTGCTGTCAAATAAAAGGTTGTTGAATATGTGTATTTAATTATGTAATTGTTTAAATATAAGGGAAATAAAAAAGGGTAAGGGGGTAAATTACTAAAGATTGGGGAAATATGTAATTAACATTAAGGCTTGGGTATATATGTAATTAAGGCTTTTAGTAAGGGGATATATGTAAAAATCCCATATATAAAATAGAAATTACCAAAGAAACGCCTTCCATATTACCCTATCAAAAGATTATAAATGAGTTATCAAGAAAAATGCAGTGGCTGTGAAAATAGATATATGAAAGTCAGAGAAAATCCAAAATTAGGATAAGATACCAAAACCATGACTTGTTTGTTCCGCCTAAAATTTAAATAAGGAACATTCTCTGTCAGTAAACCGGATTACTAACAGTCCTCCTGAAATGTTCCTGCACTCATCAATAGATTAGTTAGAAAGGGGAACCCAAGCCATCGTAGTCCGGGGCGTTCCGTTTTCATCAGCGTAGTACACCTGTTTAAACACACAACGAGTTTTTGTATCACTTATCTTTTCCTCTTTCTTTTTAATTTGCCAAATTTGTTTAGATTCAAACATTTTCGATTTGAAAAAGTTAAATTTGGAAATCATTTTCTTTTTAAGACCCGAGGAAAAAGATTTTTGTTTTGATGATGTGGTCACATTCATCTTTGAATCATGTGAAACCGGCTTCACATGAGAAGGTAGGGATGGAATGTTCATCATCCGACCATTCAAAGATGTATGATTATTAACTTGAAATTCAAATAAACAAACCTGTTTACCTTTACCACGTGGAGGATTCTTTCTAGACACTGATCCGGAGAAGCAAACCTGTTTGCCTTTACCGTCCGAAGCATGTCCTTTTGGGCATTTCTTGAGCACATGATCATCCTTTCCACACTTGAAGCAAGCCTTGAATGGCTTTTGATGCTTGACTGGCCCGTGTGGAGCAGTTGGGGGTGGGGCTTTCTTTGAGCATGATGCAACTTATTGAGAGACTTGTGGCTTCTTATGTTTAGTTGCAGAGGGTTGACTGGTTTGTGTTTTGCTTTGTTGGATAGGAGAGGTGATCTTCACTTGCTTGTTCTCAAGTCTTTTACAAACTTGAGATATGATGGACAGAGGTGAAGGTGATAGTTCTAGAGGGAGCGAGCTTGGATCTAGATCTGAGATTGTTTGGTGATGTTGTTTGCAATCAGTGATGCGGAATAACACTGATCACGTATTGATGCTTGAATGTTCATGAAGATCAATGCAAAGTATGATGAAGATGATGATAATTAGAATAGGTGAATTGTATTAGATCAAAGGATGTTACAAGAGAATATGACTAACAAGAATAGGCAACTCCCTAACAAATGACCTAGGTGATGGTATTTATAGTCTATACCATTCACCTTACAAAGTAACCTAAAAGCGTGCAGTTAAGCACAAACGCGCATTTAAGCTCGAAACGATTACACAAATATTCTAAGACAAATACAATTAATGAACGTCTTCACCCGTGCTTGCTCGTGATGATGCTCGATATCTTCACTCGCTTATATTTGGAAAGTGACATCTTCAAATAACCCCAACAGTACTCCCCCTAAGATGACACTTTACAAATCTGACATATCAGCTTAAATCTTCATGTGGCGAGTATAGAGAGCAACTTAAAGTTTTGGTATGCATTATCTTCAAGAGGACCCAACGGTACTCCCCCTAAGATGATGCTGCCAAAAATCTGTCTTTCAACAAGCAATCTGCATCCTTCTCTCCCTTTTGAGTTACATCAGAGGCTATGGAACGAAATTA
This sequence comes from Tagetes erecta, assembly GCA_030867185.1. NCBI lineage: Eukaryota > Viridiplantae > Streptophyta > Magnoliopsida > Asterales > Asteraceae > Tagetes > Tagetes erecta. The sequence goes on along the minus strand of CM061497.1, from coordinate 16,581,798 downwards.
GCAGAGAGTAGATTCCGGTGAATCTATATATCAGCAACGGGATCTTCTTCAACGGTTGAAGTAGAATGAGAAGACTTCTTTGACTTAGAATACTCCCCCTCAACTTTTGCTTTAGAGGTTAATAGGATCTGTGTATGAGATATTAAGAGGAGGATTCTTAACACTCAGCAATCTGACTTGGAGATCTTTGGACTGGAATCAGGCATGAACAGGAACATCTTCAAGTCGCGTGGAAGCTTTTTCTGCAATGGAAACTGTTCCTGCAACTCAAAGAAAAACATTAAAACTCAGGCAATAATGTGCATTTATCATCAATGTAAAGATTAAGTTCTCAATCGGATGAGATATTGCTTAATGAACAACTTCTATATCAATAACATATGTTAATCTGCCAACACAAAAGAAAAATATTAAAATGACAATCTTTTTGTTCTTTTTGAATTTTTTAATGTTTTTGATATTTTTGGAATTTTCTCTTTACATTCTGAATCTTTAACCTGCAATGAGATCATACCAGCAATTAATCCAACACATGTTTTGCAGTTTTGAGAATAGACATTTGAATTGTGAAGTAATTGAGTGATGAATTGTTGAACAAATCAATTAGCTCGAAGTGACACACTTACTTTTTCTATTCTTGATGATTAATTAGGTTGATTAGGAATAAGTTTTGAGTGACCCATACTTTGCACATTAGAAAGTTATACACCTCATCTAAATATCCTGAGAACAACTCAACACGTCAGGTCACTTACAATCATAAACAGTGTGGAATTTGGGTTCTATTTGGATTTGGTCCACTTTGGGACTTCTTTTGAATTCCTTTTTGGAATTTTCCTTTTTCCTATTGTTCCCCTTGGGAATCTTCTGAATTCCTTTTTGGAATTTGATTGGTGACGGTCCACATTTGGGACTCTTTTTGTTCCATTTTGGAATCTTTTGCTGCATCTTGAAGCTCAAAAGAGACTTCGTGTGAGACTTCAGGTCTGTGGGTACCACAACAAAGAAGCTCACAATGCGGTTCATCACACTGAATAGATTGCATCATTACCCGATGTATATCCTTGCGTCACAAGACATCTATTTGATTTGTATAAACGTTTCACATGCACTAAGACGTTTCAACCACAAAAACTCATTAGAATTTAGTTAAATTATCAAAGAATATACTTGTTCAGTATAATTGTCTGAGCCGTCTAGCACATCAATTTTCACGCTTCAGTCTTTATTGTTTAAAAATGATGTGTCGAATAACTCTAGTGTATCTATCATTTCCCTCAGTCAAATCTTCACCAATTGATCTCAAACTTTGTAGTTCTTTACACAAACATGAATCAAAGCTAATGGTAGCTAAAATTCCATCAATAACAACAACAATCAAAGATCACCCAACAGCTCTGATACCAATTGATAGTGTGAGATGCAGCGAGCTTGGATCTAGATCTAAGATTGTTTGGTGATGTTGTTTGCAATCAGTGATGCGGAATCTCACTGATCACGTATTGATGCTTGAATGTTCATGAAGATCAATGCAAAGTATGATGAAGATGATGATAATTAGAATAGGTGAATTGTATTAGATCAAAGGATGTTACAAGAGAATATGACTAACAAGAATAGGCAACTCCCTAACAAATGACCTAGGTGATGGTATTTATAGTCTATACCATTCACCTTACAATGTAACCTAAAAGCGTGCAGTTAAGCACAAACGCGCATTTAAGCACGAAACGATTACACAAATATTCTAAGACAAATACAATTAATGAACGTCTTCACCCGCGCTTGCTCGTGATGATGCTCGATATCTTCACTCGCTTATATTTGGAAAGTGACATCTTCAAATAACCCCAACAGAAGGCTTCTTCTTTTGAGCTCTGGGTCGATGACTGACTTGTCTTGCAGCTAGAAATGAGATCCTGATTTGACTTGATTAAGGTTTTGGAAGCATTTCAGATTCGAAAGTTGCAGATGACATCTTGATCTTTGAAACTCTAAGACTCTCCTTTGTCTTTGATTCATCATCTGAACTTGTCCAGACTTCAATAAGTACCTCTGCTTCCAGCGGATCTTGATTGATAGGAATTGGATGTGTTGATGTGATTGGAGCTTGATGATTAGATGATTCCTTAACGATCTCTTCCTTCACATTCTTGACAGGCTCAAAGATAGGAATTCGACCTGCTTTAAACTTGTTAAAGAAGTTAGAAGAAACAGAAGGTACAGATTTACTAACACCGGAAACTGAACAATCATTGGCTTGACTGACAGCATCCGGTTTAAAGTATCCAATACCAGTCGGGGACTCATAATCATCTCGCACCTCTTTAAGATTCACATTCTCCAATCCTGCATACAAACTATCAGTGTCTTTCTGAATTATCTCATGAACCAACTCATTGGTCCGGTGTGGAGTTGGTGTAGGAGAGTAACAGTAAGTGCTGGGGGAGGATATACAAAAGCCTTATCTTCATGACCCAACCCAGTCTTAATACGAGCCCCCCGTTGGCTTTTGATTAAATCCTCAAGTTTCATCCCTGAAATTGTCCATTTTTCGAGTTTCGTTTGCAACTTACTGATTTCAAACTCAGCCAGGGCGACACGTTCAGTTAGCATATTCACATCCACATTTCTTTTCAAAAGACTTGTTTTCAAATGTTCATTTTCTTTCAAAGCTTCTCTTAATTTGACAAAATATTTTGACTCGTTAAGTTAAGTTCATTATTTACCTGTCAAATATTTTTCATTTTCGATTAAGAATCTGTTAGCTTTATAAATACCAAATAAACGAGTTCTGCAATCAGAAGAACACATATCCTGAACTGTCTCGTATGGAAGATCCATGATGATTTTTTCAGAAGTAAGAGCCTTCTCGCAGTTGCAGACTCTAGTATTTGTCTTTTGTTCCTCCTCCTTCTCAGCATCACAAGCTTTATCATTTAATTCTGCTCCATCTTTACCCACTGATGTCTGCTTAATCTCCCATTGTACCTTTTCAATTTCAGGTTTCGGTAAACCTTTGAAATTGGAGGTAGAAACTGATATCTCTTCTGGTTTCTCTTTGGAGATTGAGGTGATCTTTGAATTTAGAGACATCGCTTCATCGTATTAACGACGTTTGATATCCAACTCCATTTCTTTTAGTTTGTTCATCACCTCCACCAGTTTGTAATCAGTAAATCCTCTTTCTTTTCTAATCGATTTTCCATGTGAACTCCACTCTGGTGGGAGAGAATCAAGCAATCTCTGAACCTGTTCATGATTTCCGAGTCCTGGATCATGCTTCTTCAGGTTATTTGCCACCATCACAAATCGATCGAGAAACACGGGCATCCTTTCATTCTTTAAAACTGCAAAATAATCAAACCGGCTTTGTGTCATTGTAAGATCATCAGATTCGAAGGATTTGAAAAGTTCTGCATAAGCCATTTTTTTAATCGATAACCCGCTTAAAATTTTGGCCTAAAAATAAATTTTTAGAAAGTCCCGGCCAATGACAAAATATTTTCAACTCAATCAAAAAAATTTTGGCCCAAAGAATAATAATAATAATAACCCGGCCAATTAAAATTATTTTGGTCTCAACTGGCAAAACATTGGCCCATAAAATTTAAAACGCCAACTTCCCGGCCGAATAACACTTTATCACAATGATGTTAAATCTTCAATACCCGACCAATTGATATAACATCCATTTTGTTTCAACAAAAAGATCATCTGCCCTTTATTAGTCCACCAACCCAACATAATTTGTTTTTTAAATCTAGATTGAGGACCAAGATGATATGGTTTTGCTTATATTTTAAACACTTTGTAGCCCTAAGTGTTTCTTTTTCAAATCAGCCGCACAACACAACTCAACTCAAACAAACTTCTATCTTCTCTTTCATTTCTGATTATTGTCAAACATAGAAACCCACTTCTATCTTCTCTTCTTCAACATCAACAAACAGCACATAAACATTTGTCTTCAAACTACATCATTGTCTCTCTCGTCCTCTCTGTCTGCATGTGCTGCTTTTTCTTTGTTGTTTCAATACCTCTCGATCTGAATCAGCTTCAAACACACACAAACACCATCTGAAGCTTCTTCTTCTTCTGCGTGATCTCAAGAACACACCTTCAACACCTATCTCTCTCTCTCTCTCTACGAGATGTTCGATCTGCTGCTGCTGCTCAACAATCACAATCACACACACACTGAACATGTTAATGTTTGATGTGGTATGGAGATATGGAGATATGGGTATGGCAGGGATATAGATCTGATGGTATGGTATGGTTAATGTTTGATGATGGTTTTGGTTTTGTAGATTGTTGATGCAGGAAAGTGTCAAGAAATGGTAGGTTCACATAGATCTAGATCCTGAAATCTGGCGAACATACAAGTAGATTAGAAGTAATAAGTTCGCTGGCTTTCAAGCTGAGCACAAAGTGTCGGTCGAACTTATAGGTTCGCACAGAACCATACGCGAATCTATGTAAAATGCTTGGTCAGCATAACAGCATAGATTCGCTCCAAAAAATGAACTTTCGTTCGGATTCGCAAGATGAGGATTTGAAGCCCTGAAGAACACCAAGAACACACACACAACTGTGTGAGAGAAACACTTCAAATCTGAAATTTTCTTATATTTTCTTGTAGATCTCAGCTGAAATCAACAGATCTGATGATTTTGAAATCAGATCTGATTTCTCTCTCTAAAAACCCATCAAATCTACTTTCTCACTCTACAATTTTCTTCACAAATCTCTCAAATCAGCAACAAATGATTCAAAAATGGATCTCAATTAGGCTCTGATACCAATTGTTGGTCCCAAAACACTAATGAATCAGTAATTTTGTGAAGATTTGGATCAAACTGATATAAACATGGATGAATATGACATGAACAATGAAGAACACAATGAAAAACTTAGATTTGATCCTTAATTGATTGCATCAGATATTACAAAGTGGAAACCCCAATCAATGGCTCATTCAAGCTTTAAACCCTAATTGTCATTTACTATTTATAGCCTAATGACACTTTGGACTAATGACAATTAGGACCCTATACTTAGACTAAAACATGACAAATGGAAATAATACACATAAAACCCTAATGTTTAGTCTAATATATATTTTGTCATTAAGACAAAATATATATATTACATAAAATACTAAAATGACGAAAACGATTAAATATATTTTGTTGACACGAAATATATTTATTAACAATTGAACTCCGTCGCCTTCAAAGTTTTGTCTCTAATCTTTGTCCCGAACGCGTCGTGTTGACTTTTGCATTGACTTTGACCGTAGACGTTGACTTTTGTTGACTTTGACTGTGTTGATAATATTAGACTACAATTCAGGTCCAACAATACTCCCCCATAGTCTATTATTATCAATGTCTTGCATCGTGATCAGCACCGATAAGTCAATATAGTTGGATCTTCAATTTGGTAAGCTTCAGTCTTAATTTCAGCTCCAACAAAACTCCCCCAAGACTGATGCTTGTCAAATTATGTTGCTGAAGATCCTTTATCTCACAAGCTCCCCCATTTTGTATGCTCCCCCATTTTGCCTGCACCCTTTCGTAAAATATGGAACTGCTTTCAAACTATGTTTTCTTGCCTGCACCCTTCAACGTCTTGTCTCTAATCTTTGTCCCGAACACGTCATGTTGACTTTTGCGTTGACTTTGACCGTAGACGTTGACTTCTGTTGACTTCGACTGTGTTGATAATATTAGACTACAATTCAGGTCCAACAGTTTTTAAGACAAACTATGACGATGTAGTGATGTTTTAAACTAGTATTCCACTGCATTTTAGTTTTTTTTTTTAATTTATGGTTGTTTTTATGATTATGAATGTCAACTGTGGCGTCTGCCGAAAGGCGGGCATTACACAAGAAGACTAAAGAAGCACAAAAAGAAATTTGAGAAGAAAATTAAATCTTTGACTGAGGACTTAAAAGAGTCTAAGAATCAAGAACAAATCTTAAAAAATTCATTAAAAATTCTTGAAGAATCTTATATTCAAAGTCAACTGGAAGCATCCACTTTTAAATTAAATATGAACAATTAATGTCAACTAAAGAACAAATGGAAAAGTGGATTGCTAGTCAAAAGGAAGGAAAAAATTGCAATGGGTTGGGTTTTTTACAGGTGGCATACCAAACAACACCTCCTCCAGTGAATTATGAAAAAATGCCAAGTGCAAAGACCAACTCATTACCAAATGGCTTCAATTCTCATGACTATTCAACTGAAGCTCAAGCTAAATTGAAAGTTATTCAAAACTCAGAATCTTCTGATGATTCTGAATGTTCAAAAATGAACAAAGAAATAACATGACACAAAGAAATTGAAAGAAGATCACCCTATTAAAATAACTTCATATGAACCAAAACCAAAATAGGTGTATCTTAAAACAAAGAACTTTAGTGGATTTATGAAATCTGAATCTAATCCAATCAATGAATATTCAAATTTCTTTGTTGAAGAAGTGAAAGAGAAAGCAGAAATGAGAAACAAAGGTCAAATCAAAATGATTTACAATGACCAACATGGTGAAGTAAGTGAAGGGGTTGGGTTTGATAATCCACATTTTAAAAGATATTTGAAACAACAAGAGTTAAAGAAATCTGAAGTTAAGTTCAAATCTGTCTCTGATCTGACAACAAGTCATGATCCTGAAAATTCCGCTGCTCAATCTGAACTTGAATAGAAAACCAAAAACAAACAAAAGAAGAAAAATAACTTAAACACTAATTCTTCAGCTGTTTCTGATGGAAACAAAGTTCATTCTATTGGACAAAGTTCTTCAAATGTGAATAAAAAAGTCAAACAAGTGTTCAAACCAAAACCAATTCTAAATTCTCAAGAGTCACAAAGATCACAAAGTGTTAAACATGAGTTCTATGAAAAGAACACAAGACTTTGGTGTGATAGGTGCCAAATGACAAATCACAACACCACAGATTGTTACTTTTAAAATTATTGTCAAATTTGTGATATGACAAATCACTCAATTGATGAATGTTACTTTAACAAATGGTGTGAGATTTGTGGAAGGGTGAATCATAACACTAAGGAGTGAAATTATAAGGAAATATCAAAATCTCATAAAAAGGAGTTATCAAATAAATCAACATCATTTGACAATGATGAGGGTTTTTATGATTCCTGGACTCCAAGGAATATGAGAATGCATGGTTCGTCACAAGTTCCTAATAAACAATTTGCAAATTCTAAAATGAACATGATTTCAAGAATTGCATCTCATCCTCATTCTCAAGAAAATGTTAAAAGAAATTTAATCAAACAATTTCTTGATGAACCAGAACATTCTCATACTATTCCATCTCATGTTGTATCAAAACAAATGAAGTCAACTTATGATTCAGCAAAACAACTTTCAAAACCTTATGTTCATATAAACAAATCCAATGAGCTTCCACGTGAATTGAATGATAGGTTTGAAGTGTTAATGAATCGATATGCTAAGCTCAAATCTGATGTGTTGACTACATTTGGTTTACAATGTGCACAACAAACAATAATTGATGAATTTGGAAAACCCAAAACCACTATGGTTTGGGTTGATCGTTCTAACTGAGTTTCTTGTTTGTGCAGGCACATCCACCAAGAGCTAAAAATAGTTTATGGATTGTGGATAGTGGCTGCTCAAGACACATGACAGGAAACCAGGAATTACTTGATCAATATCAAACAAAGAAAGGATCATATGTAGCATTTGGAGATGGGGGAGGATGGATTACAGGAGAAGGAACTGTCAGCAATGGATTGTTGAGTTTTGATAATGTCAATTACTGTGAACAACTTAAGTACAACTTGCCGAGTGTTACACAAATATGTGACAAGTCATATTCAACAATGTTTGATGACAAGTTTTGCTATATTCTGAAGCCTGGATTTCAAATTGTAGAAGAAGTGATACAAATGAAAGCACCACGACACAATAACATATACATGATGGACATGAGCTCCTTGAATGACAACATGAAAGAAACAGGTCTGCTTTCTAAGGCATCCATTGATGAATCTATTTTGTGGCATAGACGTCTTGGTCATACTCACTATAATACCATGAATAACCTGGTTAAACATGATCATGTAGTGGGAATACCTCAAAAGATGTTTTCCGTTATTAACAAGTGTTCTGCATGCTTAAAAGGAAAACAACATAAAAAATCACACAAGACAAAAACTGTTAATTCAAATGTTACACCTCTTAAACTTTTGCACATGGATCTATTTGGCCCTACAAATGTTTTGACTCACTCAAAGAAACAATACTGTCTTGTGGTGATTGATGATTTTTCCAGATTCACTTGGGTATTCTTTATGAACAAAAAGAGTGAAACTGCTGAAATCTTAAAAACTTTAATTACTAAAATTGAAAATCAATTTGATACTAAAGTCAAAGTAATGAGAAGTGACAATGGTACTGAGTTCAAAAATGAAGTGTTTGAGTCTTTGTGTGCAGGAAAAGGAATTGATATACAGTTCAGTGCTGCTAGAACTCCACAACAAAATGGATTTGTAGAACGCAAGAACAGGACATTAATTGAAGCTGCAAGAACAATGCTAGCTGACTTAAAATTGCCTATTACCTTTTAGGCAGAAGCTGTGTCAACTGCTTGCTTTGTTCAAAACAGAAGTCTCATTGTCAAAGATCAAAATAAGACACCTTATGAACTGCTTTTCAAAAGAAAACCTAAAATTGGTTTCTTTAGATCTTTTGGTTGTCTTGTATCCGTGTTAAATACCTCTGACCAATTAGCTTAATTTGATGCCAAAGCTTGTGATGAATTCTTTGTAGGTTATTCATCACAATCTATTGCATATAGAGTTTACATTTCAAAACACAACATTATTGAGGAATCAATGAATGTTGAGTTTCATGAAAACTCTTTTCCTAAAGTCATAAATGGTCCAGCTTGGTTGTTTGACATAGATGCTTTGACTACTTCATTGAATTCTAATTATGTTGATGAACCTGTAGGTTATAGGCCAGGGGGAGAATCTGATAAAGAAGTTATCTTACCATTCCCCACAAAGTATCCTGATTTTTCAAATCCAGACCTACATGCAAACTTTGATGATTGACTACCACCATCTGATCCTATTGATACAAGTTATGAATTAATTGAAGATGAAGTATACGATTACTTTCATAATTCACCACATGAATCTGATCCATCCTTTCATACTACAACCATTCAAGATTTCAATTATACAAATTTGGAAAATGAGGTGGTTGTTGATTCTGTTCCTACTTCTAGGATTCACAAATACCATCCTCAATCTAATATAATTGGAAGCTTGAATGAAAGAATAACTAGAAGTAAGAATGACAATGCAAATATTTGTCTCTACTCCTGTTCTTATCTCAAACAGTTCCAAACAACAATTCTGAGGCTCTTAAAGATTCAAGTTGGATTGAAGCTATGCAAGAGGAGCTGCTCCATACTCAAATTCAGAATGTTTGGACACTGGTTGATTTACCTGAAGGACAATATGCCATTGGTACTCGTTGGTTGTACCAGAACAAATCAGATGAACGTGGCATAGTCATCAGGAACAAAGCAAGATTGATAGCTCAAGGATATGCTCAAGAAGAGGGTATTGATTATGAAGATATTTTCGCTCTCGTGGCAAGACTTGAGGCTATTAGATTGTTTCTTGCTTATTCTGCATACATGAATTTCACAGTTTATCAAATGGATGTTAAATGTGCTTTCTTTTATGGTGTTATCAATGAAGAGGTATATGTTCAACAGCCTCCTGGATTTGAAGACAAGGAATTTCCTCACAAAGTGATGAAACTTGATAAAGCTCTTTATGGCTTGCATCAAGCACCATGAAAGTGGTATGAAACCTTGTCATCTCATCTGATGCATAATGGTTTTAAGAGAGGCAGGATTGATCAAACTCTTTCTTGAAAAGAAAGAACAAAGATCTTCTCTTAGTTCAAATATATGTTGATGACATCATATTTGGTTCAACAAGCAAAGAGCTTTGCAAAGAATTTGTGTCTATCATGCAGTCAAAATTCCAAATGACCTCAATGGGTGAAATGAATTTCTTTCTTGATTACAAGTCACCCATGCTAAAGATGGAATCTTTATCAATCAAGAGAAGTACATCAAGAAGATTCTAAAGAAATTCTCATTTGAAGATGTTCAATCCATAAGAACACCACTTGATAAAGCTCACAACTTGGAGCCTGGTGAAAGTGGAAAATCTGTGGATCAAACATATTATCGATCATTAATAGGATCTTTGATATATTTGGCTGCTAGTAGACCTGACATTCCGTTTGTTGTTTGCTTGTGTGCTAGGTATCAAGCGAATCCCAAGGAATCTCACCTACAAGCTGTCAAGCGTATATTCAGATATCCGAAAGGAAAAACTACACTTGGTTTGTGGTATCCAAAAGAGGGAAATTTTGAATTACATGCTTACACTGACAGTGATTATGGTGGATGTAATCTTAACAGAAAATCAACTTTCGGGGGATGTCAGTTTTTGGATCCAAGGTTAATCTCATGGCAGTGTAACAAACAAACCAATGTTTCAGTATCTACTGTAGAGCCTGAATACATAGCTGCTTCAGCATGTTGCTCACAAGTCCTTTGGTGTCAAAACCAACTGCTGGACTATGGGTTTAATTTCTTGAAAACCCCAATCTATATTGATAATACTGCAACTATTTTCATCACAAGTAATCCAGTACAACACTCTAAAACCAAACACATAGAAATCAGATATCATTTTCTACATGATAATTCGGAAAAAGGTTTAATTGTGTTGGTACAGGTAAGTACTGAAAACCAATTGGCTGATCTTTTTACTAAGGCCTTTGATCAGGGCATATTTAAATATTTGGTTTAAGCCATTGGTATGATAAATTATGAACCATGATCATTGATCATTGCCATCTAAATAAAAAAACAAAAATATAATAAATAAATAAATAAAAGGTGGCAAAAGTACATGATAAAAGATGCCTGTTGGGTTGAGCAATATAAGAGGAATGATTTTAAATCACATTCTTGTTCTTTTACATATGTTTTCAAACTCAATAAAGACTTGACTGATCATAATGTTTAGTGGGGGTAAGCTGAAAACAGTAAATCTGAAAAGTAAACATCTTGGTGATAAAACTAAAATTTCTCTATGTTCAAGTTGTGTTAAGTTCCATCTAAGTGCATTGGTGGAGTTTTCACTTTTCTGATAGACTGCTTGTTAAGTTACTTACACATATCAGGTAACGAGGCAATAGAATACGTGTTGAGCAAACATCTGTGAACTTCTTTGTTGTGGTATCCACAGACCTGAAGTTTCACACGAGGTCTCCTTTGTTGTAGTGATCTACAGACCTGGAACACCTCAAGATGTACAAAAGATTCCAAAATGGAACAATATCAGTGTCAAAAGATTCCCAAAGTGGAACAGTGTCAATTCCAAAAATAGGAAAGTAAAAAAGATTCCCAAGGGGAACCCACCAATAATTTACAACCCAAAGCTCCACGGATTACATTGTAAGTGACCTGATTGTTAAAGTGCTTGCTTGTATGTTTTTGAAGTTAGTGGATCTTTTAAGATGATACTAAGTGTGGATCACATACTTGACATAATTAATCAAACCAAAACATGATAATATATCACTAAGTGTTGAAAAGTAAGTGTGTTATAAGCTTTATGCCCATCTTACAAAGTGAAAAATTGTCTATGTCTATTCAAAACTTTCTTTTCATTTATGTGAAGATTTTGGATGTGATATGATCTCTTTGCTTACCTACATTTGTTCTTAAAAGGTACTTCCTTGTCAAAATGCAAATAAGAATAACATTGGCTTTGATCATACATGTGATTGATTCATATTTGATCAAGAGTAAAGTTCAAATTTTCTTCTTTAAGAAAATTAAAACTTTTAGGGGGAGAAAATGTCATATTTAAATAACGATTCATAAGAAAAACTGGATTGAATGGATGTGGTATTATGAACATAGATTGAATGTGTGCTAAAGTTCAAAATTTGTGAACACTGTTGTTCGCAGATTGAGATGTGCGCACTGTTGACCATAGATGATAAAACAGTGAAAATGTGAAGATGTGCGAACACTGTTGTCCACAGATCAGTTGAAACTGTAATCCGCAGATCAACTGAAATCACTTAAATCAATGCAGATCAACTGAAATCATTGTTAGAAATCATTGAATTCATTATCATTTAAACTTTCCATGATTCATGACAAATAAACTAATGATTTGAATTATATGTGTGCAGATGAGCAAGGAAAAATCAAAATTTGATGAAAATTGTCACAAGTACAAAGAACTGTTACCCATTGATCAATTGATGATCTCTGAGTATTGTTGTAAGTACAATATTAAAAAAAGATGAAGGAAATCTTAAAACTGACTAAGTGTTTGAAAGATGTGCGAATGCTACTGTAGCAAGCATATCATATGATGTGCGGATGACACTATTGTCCGCATATCGAACAAAATAAAAGATTTTAAGATTTGGATTTAAAATCATTAATCATGAAAGTGATTTATACCTAAATATGTAAATCTTTGAAACAAATAAGGAATTTTGAAGGATGTGCGAACAACAGTACAAAACAAGGGTTACTGTTGTACGCATATCAAGTACTATTGTCCGCATATCACAAAATTGTTTGATTTTAAATCAGATTTTGATGTTAAAATGATGATAATCACTAGTAAATGTGTTTGAATTAAAAGAAAATCTTCAAAACTCATTTTACATGTGAAATTATTGAAAACTGATAAGATGTGTGAACAACCTGTTGTCCGCATATCTTTTAAAATCTATTTTTTAAAATATAACAAGTGTGGAAATAGTATATAAACCCTTGAAAAACCCTTAAACCATTTATTTCAAACACATAGTTCAGAAACAAGACGATCTTCATACATTCTAACACAACTTTCCAATACAATAATTCAATCATCATAATCATACCAACTAGATATCATATGCAATTTGTATATCTTTTTGGGTAAGAATCGATATTTAATAACAAAATGTCACTGTTCACCGCAAAGAATCCAATCGACAATTCAATAATTGACTAAATCGAACCTAAACTTTGAATTTAACTTGAATATTTGTCAATTAATAAGATTCTAAACATCATCATTACTTGATTAATCATCTTAATCACCTTAAAATTTGAAGTCAAACTTAATCAACTTTGACCTAAAAGTCAAAACCTGTTAAAACTTGAAATTGAGCTTTAATACTGATTAAATTCTTTCTTGTACAGGAAAAATGGCTAATTTAAAATTTGTTAAAGAACATAATGTTGTTTCTTATATGAGACATGAAGTTCCAGCTGATAAAGAGCAATTGGTTGAAGCTATACAATTTCTGTCAAGAACAAGATTAGCATATGCTATATGTGTTGATCTTGTGATTATTTCAAGATTTATAAAGAGGTTTTGGAGAACTGCATTGGTTGAATCAGTTGATGGAGTTACAAGAATCAGAGGTGAATTTGCAGAATGAAGAGAATTGATAGTATCTGAAGCCAGTATTAGAACTTGTCTGAGATTTGGAGAGGATGGAGATTTCCCTGTTGAGTTTGATGAAGTTGATATCTTACAATGCTTTGAAGATATTGGTTATGAAGGTGGTCCTGTCAGAAAGCAGATGCTTAAAGGCCAAATCAGTTCTAGATGGAGGTTCATCATTCATTGCATACCACATTCTTTATCCAAAAGAAAGTCTGGGTGGAATGATATGACTTACATAACTGCATCAATCTTAGTAGCATTGGTGAGGAATAGAGGGTTCAACCTGTCAAGTTATATATTCAATGGTCTGAGAAAGAATATAGAAGAAGATAGGAGGAATAAATTCTTGATGTATCCAAGATTTATTCAGTGCTTGATAAATCAATCCTTTCTTGAACTAGTTGGAGTATACAATGGACCAACACTTAGAGTTTTACATCATGACTCTAAGGTGTTTGCATACTTAACAAGAACCAATGCTAGGAGTAATTTCAGTGGTTTGGAGACTGATCTTACTCAATACATGAAGGATGTGGCAGCTGGTTTAATTGAAAATAATGTTGATCAAGTTAATTTCGTTGATGAACCAATTAACATGGACGAATTGATTGGAGAAGATCCTGTGATTCCAGCTGATAGTTCTGATGATAATGTTGGTGATGATCAAGGTAATAGTGATGATGATGGTGTTGATGGTGATCAACCTGGTATTCAAGATGAAAATGTTCAAGTTGAAAATGTTATTGATTCTCCTATTGTTCAAATTGATGATGATCTTGAAGAACCAATTGAAGAAAAAGATGATAGTTCTGAAAAGACAATATCTGATCATCAAGAAGAAATTGACAGAATTATACTAGAACATGTTGATTTTGTTGAAGAAGATTATGAAGTTCAATCTAAAGCTGATGAAGAGGTTGAAAAAGTTATGATTTCTTCTGATGAAGAAGATCATGAGACTAAAAAGGATGTTCTGCCAGTTGGAGATCTATCTAAATTTGATGTTCTGCCAGAACAGAATTATACTATAACATGTTGATTTTGTTGAGGAAGTTACTGATGACTTGCCTTTGAACTATCCTACTCATGAAGATGATCTGCCAGTTGGAGATCTATCTAAATTTGACATGGATGATTTGACTGAAGTGAATAAACTGAGTATTGAAATTGAAGAATTGAAAAGAAGAATTAATGACTCTGACAATCTATTCAACAACTTTGGACTAACGTCCAGTGAAGTTGTTAATAGATACAATAGACTGGTGACTAAGAATCTTGATGCCAAGAAGTTGAATGTTGATTTAACCAAAGAAATTGAAGATAAGGTTAAAGAAATAGAGAGAGGCTATCTACCATTCTTAATGAGAAAGATGAACAAATCCAAGATTTGAAGGATGAAAGTGATTTGAAGAGTAGACAAATTGAAGATTTGTTGAAAATAATTGATTCAATGAAGAAAGTACCTACTGATTCTTCTTCATCTGAAAGTGATGATATTTCTGAGTCCACATGTAGTGATGATGATCATGATCATGAAGATATCATAGATGATGAATATGAATTTGAGCAAGAAGAAAATAATCTGCAACTGGTTTTGGTGGAAGAGGTGGAAGATAGATACAAGCCTTTGGCTATTGTATATCCTGAAGTTGTGCCTATTCAAGATACTTATACTTTTGAAAATTTGAAGGTGGATGAAACTATTTTGAAGAATGTTCAATCTAGTTATTTGTGGAGAGAAAGAACTGTGTCTAAGCCAAAATTGATTGATCAAGACAAACAATTAGTCATTTCTAATATGTTAAGTGTGGACCAGCAAGAGATATTGCTTAATGAGATTGAAAAAGTGAAAAATACATTTGAAATGGAAGTCGAAAAACTGAAGCAATATCAACCTTTGATGATTGAAGCATCAAAGTCTTATTCTATCACTTATCAAAGGAAAAAGAGAAAGTTGAACAAAGGTAAAGCCTTGATGATAGAACAAGATGTACCTGAAGTTAAAGAGATGACCAAGTTAGAAAAATTGGATGCAAGAATCAGACAAAAGCTTGAAAAGGATCAATTTTTGACTCCAGAAGAATGGAAAAGACATATTGAATTATCTGAGTTAGAAGTTCAAAAAGCTGAAGGGATTCAATCATCACAAGCAACTAAAGATATTTCTGATTCTGAAATGATAGAAGCTTTACAAGATCTAGATGACGATGATGATTTGGCCTTAACTGTTCAGAATCCTGAGAATGTGTCTGATGCTGAATTGGAGATGATATATCCTGATGAATATTATGATGAAGTGTTGAATTTTGAACTGAAAGAGCCCACCCAAGAGGTTAAAAAGAATGTTGAACTTGCTTTTAGTAATAAAATTATGTTCTTGTTACAAAAAGGATTCAATTGGGTTTATGTGTTGGGGAGAACAGAAGAAGAGTTAGACTTAGACATTCAAAAGCGTAAGTCATCTGAAACAGAAGAAGGTGAGTTTGATGCAGACAAACACATTGAAGATCTGGAGGTTGATAATCCTAGAACATTGTTATATCCTGTGATTGATAGGATGAAAAAGGATGAATTGAAAGACTGGCTTGCTTCAAGAAACTATCCTTCTAGACGAATGAAGAATATGAACACTAAACAACTTAGAAGGATGGTAGAAACTTTCCAGATCAAAGAGAAGGCAGAAAGAAGAATGGTGAAACTACATCCTTTCAAAGACAAGTATATCGATGTATCTGAGAAGAAGCCCATTCCTCCACCAAAGAAGAAGTCAATGGCAGAAATCAAGGATGAATATAAGATTAAATCAAAGGTGATAAGACCTTATGAAGCGACAAAGTTTATGCCTTCATCTGAAGAAGTAATGCAAAGTTGGTTTCCCAAAAGACCAATTGGTGTAAGTGTCAGGTCTTTGGTAGAAAAGGGTCAAACAGTTCAAGAATTGTTGGCAAAGACTGTTGCCTATCCCCCTGATCATAAAGCAAAGATAATAGCTTGGAAATTTGATGAAGACTTCAAAGGTTTTATTATCAAAAGAATTAATGGGGCATGTGAAGTTTACTACTTCTTGACACACATTGCCAAATTGGACCAACAAGACTTGAAAGAATTGAGAAGCTTATCTCTAGTGAATCACAAGTTCAGTGTCACAGGGACATCTTGTGAATTCATCTTGGACGAACTCTTCACTTTTGACAAAGATTATTACTTAAGTTTGGAAAAGCTTCAAGATGCTAAGTATTTCCATGAAAAATCTAAGGCCCTGTTTGTTTTTGCCTCTTTTCTCTGAATAGAGGAAAACGTCTGATTCAGTCAGACGTAATCAGACGTGGGGCTGTTTTTTTTTTCCTGGCATTAAGAGGTTCAGCGTCTTAATAGCATCTGAACCAGTAAGAGCTTTTAGTGGGTCTGAAAACCTCTTAACCCAAAAAAAAACATACGTTTGTCTCCGACCTCCATTAACTTCTAACCCGGAGACTAGGCTCCATCTCTGACGACTAGAGGTTCGTCTCTAGCCTCCACCCCTTAATGATTCAGATTTCAGACATTTGAACCACCTCTTAACATTCAGATGTGGTATTCAGATTCAGACTTAAATCTCTTAAAAAAACAAACGGGGCCTAAAGCTTACAAGAAGAAAAATACTACTTTTGTTCCTGGGCTTATAAGACAATTAATGCTTGATGATATTGCAAAATATCTTCCCAAGCTTGACCAACAAGGAGTGAAAGTATCCAGTGGTGATCAAACAAGTTATCCAATCATGAGATGGTTCTATGATAATGGAAATAAAGAGTTGGTACTTGTGAGGAATATAGAGGATCAAAGTGAAGATGAAATCAGAATTTTTGGAGTTTTTGAACTCAGACTTCTTCATACTTCCTATATTCATTATTTGGTCAAACAAAAGTTTGAGAAGGTGATTGGTGTGACACCCGGCAAAATTCCAAATTAATACCCGTACTATAACAAAAACTAAATTATATGTTATAGCATTATTAATAGTAAATTTAAAATATGTCATTTGAGTCTAGCCAAGCCCAAGAAATAAATGCAATTGCGTTTATAAATAACAAGAAAAATACTGTGTGGAGTCACAGTGTTGTACTGAGACGAACGTTGGTGACGACCCGGGAAAACTTTAAAAAAAAATCCTAGAATGGATTTTATGCTATATTAGCATGTATAAAAGTATTATAAAGGTAAACAAAGGTAAAAATCTAAATATATTAGTTTACGATTTGTACTGCTGACAAGCACGTACATTTCAGATTTTGCATGTTTTCAGAAAAAATATCATCTTGAGTAGTTCATAATTTTAATATGAACATGTGAGACTCATAAAAATAAGTCTTAAGTATTATGATTAATACTAAGGAGTACAACTTTTAAATCCATGAGATTTCGACAAACAGTTTTATAAAAATGGATACTAGGTGTCCTACTAATTAAAACTTCCATTAGAAAACTTACTCATTAATCATCTTAATGATTAATGCCTACAAACTACAAAATTACACTCCAAATTTAATACCACTCAACTAAGTAAATACTACACTACAATCCTAACACTCTTTTTAACCAAGAATCACGACCAAAATCATCACCATAGCCACAAATATTATTTGTGTTACTACCCAATAATACTTACAAAGATTTTTAACACAATCCAACAAACACTACACATTAGTATTATACCACCTTACACTCAAAATAATACCCAATAAAATAAATTTTATATAAAATTTGCATGAGTCATGCAACCTACAACTCTATGTTAACTAAAATTTGCCAACAATTAATCCTCATCATCATTCTATAACTAGGACTGAGCAAACGGTTCGAACCGAGCCCGAACCGAGAACCATTTAGGTAGGTTTGTATGAACCGAGAACCGAACCGAAAATGAACGGTTCGGTTCGGTTATTTCACGGTTCCAACGGTTCGGTTCAGTAATAATTAGGGGCCGAACCGAAAAAAGAATATGACGAGTTTTTTGAAGTTTCAAAACAACAACAAATAGACTATTCCAAGTTCCAGCTCAAATTCATTAATCGAACATGCTACGTTTAAAATTTAATAAAAATATTAGAAACCTAAATTCAAACTTTGTGATGGTTTATTGTGATCCGCCATTGTGAATTGGTTATTAATCAATCTCATGATGTGTCTCTTTTGTCTAATGAGTTGATGATGATTATTGATGAATAAGATGATTAGTCCGGCCAATATATTCACGTAAATAAACCATCTAACATTCCAGGGTTTTATTTTAATTTTTTAATCGGTTCATTCGGTTCTTTGGATGAAAATTCGGTTCCGAACTGAACCGAGAACCATTTACCCATAATTTCATGAACCGAGAACGGAACCAATTAGAAAGTATTCAGTTCGGTTTCGGTTTATATGGTTCGGTTCCTCGGTTATTTTCGGTTCGAACCGCGAACTGCTCACCCCTATCTATAACACTACAAGTAAACTTACAATTCAACATTTACTCACCGTAACTCACATTCAACTCACTTAACTCACCCACCCTCTCTCTCTTATTTTTCACGGCAACAACACCAACAAACAACATCATCTTTCTCAAAATTTATTTACCCATTTAATATCAATAACACCCAAAATCAATAACACACAAGATGATTCAAGCAAAATTGATGATAAAGAAGTGAAATTGAAGGTGATTTGGATGTGAACAAGCAAAGAAGCCAAAGAAATACATACTTGCAATCTAGAGTTCATCAAGGTATAAACTCTAATATTGATTTCTTGTTTTAAAAGAATGATTCATCCTTGAATCATAAAGTTGTTCATCAAATCAAACACTTCAAAAAATCAAAAGAATCAAAATGAAAATGTGTGTATATATACATATGTACGTAAGTATATATGTATATGGGTATGTCAAAAATATATTTTTGATAAATAAAATCTATGGGTTTGATGTTAAGATGATGTAAAAATATGAAATATGTGAGTTGATCATACATGCAAGATGTTATTTCATGATCAAATGAATGTGTGAATGTGTATAAGTATGATGTATATATGCGTATGAAAATGTATATGATGAAGAGTGTATGTTGATAAGTATGATAATGTCAAAAAGTAGGTTATGTGTTATAAACGTTTTTGGTAAATTTGACTAATATGAAGATATATGTGTTATGTGTAAAGGTGATATATGTTAAAATGAGAATATGATAATAGTAGTGATACTTGATGATTATTTTTATGAGGAAATGGGTTATTAGATTTAGTGTTATGAAAACATGAATATTTGAAGATAAAAGTGATCATGATAATGTTTAAGTGTAAAGTGTGGTAATAGTTGAATAGATACTTGAAGTAATTAAAAATCATGTTTGAAGAAATATGGTAATGGAAGTAGTAGTGGATTTATGAAAAAGTGTAAAATAGTTCATGTATATGGATTGTAAAAGATATGATTTATTGTTATATAGTATGTGATTAAGTGGTAATTAAATTCTGGATATTTTGTGATATTAGACATTTATGAGAATGATATAATGTATATTATGTATGTGGAAAATGAAAATAGGTAGTGGAAGAATGGTATAATAAAAACTAGGCGTTTTATTAGCAAAAACACGTCGTTTTCGGCTCGAAAATGGCTTTAAACTTGAGAACAATATTTTCACAACTTTTACATGCTTATTTATGTGAAAATATATGTATGATCATTACATGATGAAATTTGGTGGTTTAAGCATTGTTTAGTAACAAACTATGTATGAAATAACGGTAAAACCGACTATTTCGGCTTAAACCGTAAGCATGTGTAAAATAATTTTTAGACCAGCAAGTTTTGATATATAATCAGTGTGGATGAGAATGATTACGTGTGTCTAAAGTGGTATGAATGAAAAGGGTAGTTATGTGAATAACTAGTTACGAAAAATGCTTCGGTTTTGACCAAAATTACGTGTTTTATGTGAACGGTTTTGAGTCAAGTTGCAAGAGTTAAAAAGTGAACTTGAATCAGTGTTTTGATCTTAAAATAAGTATGAAAAGAGATACTTAAAGTTATAAAATCAAAACACTAAGAACGACTAAAAATAAAGTTAGTCGGTTGCTTAAAAATTCACGTTTTCACTCGGTCTCAAAGTGAAACGGACAAAGTGTTAATCTCATAAGTTTTTATTCAAGATATTGGTTTTTAAGAAAACTTAACACTTTGAGAATAATAATATTTATTTTGTATAAATATTAAAAGTGTGAATTTTATAAAAACGAAACCGAAAGATATATATATGATAAATCATATATGTAAAGTTTTGTAAATGTTTAAAGACTAATGATTGTCTTTAAGATATATTTATATTAAGAGATCACTCATATAAATATTGTTTGAAAAATATTTATATAAAGATATGACTTATATAAATATTATTTGGAAACGGGTCGTAAACGAAGTCACCAACGTGTCGTTAGATCAAAATGATAAATCATTTCATTAAAAGTGTCTAAAGTTGATGAACAACTTGGATGACCATTATACGACTATTAACGGGAACCCTTGGATATATATAGGGTGTTAGTAGGTCGGGAACATATAAATTTTGGGCTCGTAAGTGCTAGCAAAAACTTGACGGAAATCAAAGGTGAGTTTCACGGCCCCATTTTCAATACGTTTTGATTTCAAACTTGGGGGAAAAACATGTGAAATATAAATGATTATGATTTAAAGTAAGAGATGGAAAATATTTTGATTTATATGGAAAGCCATAAGTTTACAAGATGTTCTCGCGGGAAAAACCCTCAAAAATAACGTAATCATTAGCCTCGGTGACAGGGGTCCTTGGATTATATTGGTAGATCTATCGTGTGTACTGACAGCCCACTCCCGTACTGGTAGCTCCGGTCAATGACGACGGGAGATTATATAATTGCAATGTCGGAGGGTAAATGTCATGGATTGATTACGGGTTTATGGTTATTTCATATGACTTAAACTTTGCAACTTTAAGTCAACAAGATTGGATAAATATTGTCTCTTATTAGTACAATTATAATTGGTTTTGTTATGGACTACGTATCCTAAACCTGTGAACTCACCAGTCTTGTACTGATAAACGTTTTTAACATGTTTTTCAGGTGATTAAAGCACTTGTTGTGTGCTATGGAATGGAATGGTTTTGGTGTCAAACGCCATGCTATGGAAATGTTGTTTTGGGACCGACTTTTAAAATAATCACTTTTATAAGTGAAAATCCATGTCATAAAAAGGTTCTTTACACAAAAGGATCTTTACGACAACGTTTGTAATGATATTATGACGTTTTAACTTTCCGTAACTTTTGAAATGGTTGTTTGACTATAATCCGATGGTAACCAACTTCAGTTACCACCGACCCCATTAGTTATACTAATCCGCTGCGTAAAAAGGGGTGTGACAATTGGTAAAGATTATGTGCAAGATTTGTGCTATTTCATCCACATGATAGAGATTTTGTCCGTTGCCTATGAGAAGATGGCCTTAAGAAAAGAGTTATTATCTTTGAATGTTGGAACATTAAAGATTTCAGGCATCAAATCATTGGAGATCAACAAAGAAGAAATTTGATGATCAAAAGTGCAACTTGAAGTGATGAAATGTTTACCAAAGATGATATTCTTAACCTTGCACAAGAAACTATAGAGGAGATGATACAAATGCCTATCATTGTAAAGAAGGATAAACATGCAAAAGCTGCTTCACAGTTTAAACAATATATAAAGGCTGCAAAAGATTTTTGGTCAATCAAACCTTTGTCAGAGTTCATTGAAGTGAAAGAAGAAGAATAAGTAGAAGAAACTTGAAGTATGATGATAGGGGGAGATTATTGATAAATATTATAAATCATCATACTTAAAGTTTTTGAAGAAAAAGACAAGATGTGCAGACAAGATAAAAAGACGTGCGGACAGAACTGTCATCCGCACATCAATTTAACTTTCTGTTATTTTGTTTTTATTAGACTTGTATTTCTTCTGTGTAGTATAAATAGGTGTTCTAATACTTGTATTAGTAGACTTTGGAACTAGACTTCTCTTTACACCTTTTGTACACAGTTGGTGATTAATACAAGTTTGCATTTATTAGTAATTTCTTTGTTGAATCATTGTGTGTTTGTAGATTGCAATCATGTTTGTTTGAATAGATTAACAAATCAACATGCTCGTTGTGACCTGAATCCACAATATAAAACCACAACAATTACATATATAATCAAAACAAAAACTAATTTGATCAAAAAATAAACTTTTAAAAAAATAAGAAATTTTACATAAAACCACAACATTTACCTATATAATCACACTAAAAACAAATTTGATCAAAAAATCAACTTTCAAAAACCCAACAAATTTTCACATAAAACCGCAACATTTTAAATATATTTAAATACACCAAATCAAACTTTAATAAAAAAATCAACTTTTGAAAAAATAAAAAATTTGACATAAAACCACATCATTTACCTATATAATCACAACAAAAGTAGATTTAATTAAAAAAATTAACGTTTAAAAAGTTAAAAAAATTTCACATAAAATCACAACATTTACATATATAATCACACTAAAAACAAATTTGATCAAAAATCAACTTTCGAAACATCAAAAATTTTCATATAAAACCACAACATTTACCTATATAGTCACACCAAAAACTAATTTGATCAAAAAATCAAATTTCGAAAACATCATAATTTTTCATATAAAACAACAACATTTACCTACATATACACACCCAAAAAAAATTGATCAAAAAATCAACTTTTTAAAAAATAAATTTTTTTACCTAAAACCACAACATTTACCTATATAATCACAGCAAAAACAAATTTGATCAATAAATCAACTTTTTAAAAAATAAAATGTTTTTACTTAAAACCACAACATTTACCTATATAATCACACCAAAAACAAATTTAATCAAATTATCAACTTTAAAAAACCAACAAATTTTCACATAAAACCACAACATTTTACATATATTTAACCACACCAAACCAAACTTTTATCAAAAATTCAACTTTTTAAAAAATCAAAATTTTTGACATAAAACCACAACATTTACCTATATAATCACACCAAAAACAGATTTAATCAAAAAATCAACATTTAAAAAAAATCAAAAATTTTAACATAAAACCACAACATTTACCTATATAATCACACCAAACACAAATTTGATCAAAAAATCAACTTTTAAAAAAACAATAATTTTTACATAAAACCACAACATTTACCTATATAATCACACAAAAAAACTAATTTGATCAAAAAATCAACTTTCAAAATACGAACAAATTTTCACATAAAACCACGAAATTTTACATATATTTAATCACACCAAACAGAACTTTCATCAAAAAGTAAACTTTTGAAAAAACTAAAAATATCACATAAAACCCCAACATTTACCTATATAATCACACCAAAAACAGATTTGATCAAAAAATCAACATTTAAAAAAATCAAAATTTTTAACATAAAATCACAACATTGACCTATATAATCACACCAAAAACAAATTTGATCAAAAAATCAACTTTCGAAACATCAAAATTTTTCATATAAAACCACAACATTTACCTATATAATCATACCAAAAACCAATTTAATCAAAAAATCAACTTTAGAAAATATCAGAAGTTTTCATATAAAACCACAACATTTACCTATATAATCACACCTAAAAATATTTGATCAAAAAATCAACTTTTTAAAAAATAAATTTTTTTACATAAACCACAACATTTACCTATATTATCACACCAAACACAAATTTGAACAAAAAATCAACTTTTTATAAAATTAATTTTTTTTACATAAAACCACAACATTTACCTATATAATCCAACCAAAAAAATTTGAAAAAAAAATAAACTTTTAAAAAGAAAAAAAAAATTTCACATAAAATCACAACATTTACCTATATAATCACACCAAAAACAAATTTGATCAAACAATCAATTTTCGAAACATAAAAGTTTTCATATAAACCGCAACATTTACCTATATGATCATACCAAATACCAATTTGATGAAAAACTCAACTTTTGAAAAATTAGTAGATTTCATATAAATCACAACCTTTACCTATTTAATCACACCAAAAACAAATTTAATCAAAAATCAATTTTTTAAAAAATAAATTTTTTTTTACATAAAATTACAACATTTATCTATATAATCACAACAAAAACAAATTTGATCTAAAAATCAACTTTCAAAAAACAAACAAATTTTCACATAAACCACAACATTTTCATATATTTAATCACACCAAACCAAACTTTCATCTAAAAAACAACTTTTGAATAAATCAAAAATTTCACATAAAACCACAACATTTACCTATATAATCACACCAAAAACAGATTTGATCAAAAAATCAGCATTTAAAAAAATCGAAAATTATCACATAAAATCACAACATTTACCTATATAATGACACCAAAAAAAAATTTGATCAAACAATCAACTTTCGAAACATCAAAAATTTTCATATAAAACCACAACATTTACCTATATAATCATACCAAAAACCAATTTAATAAAAAATATCAACTTTAGAAAATATAAGAAGTTTTCATATAAAACCACAACATTTATATATATAATCACACATAAAAATATTTGATCAAAAAATCAACTTTTTAAAATATAAATTTATTTTACATAAAACCACAACATTAACCTATATTATCACACCAAACACAAATTTGATCAAAAAATCAACTTTTTAAAAAAATAAAATTTTTTACATAAAACCACAATATTTACGTATATAATCACAGCAAAAACAAATTTTATAAAAAAACAAACTTTTTAAAAGATAAAAAAATTTCACATAAAATTACAACATTTACCTATATAGTGACACCAAAAACAAATTTGATCAAACAATTAATTTTTGAAACATAAAATTTTTTCATATAAAACCGCAACATTTACCTATATGATCATACCAAAAACCAATTTGATGAAAAACTCAACTTTTGAAAAATCAGAAGATTTCATAAAAACCACAACCTTTACCTATTTATAATACCAAAAACAAATTTGATCAAAAAAATCAACTATTTAAAAAATAAATTTTTTTACATAAAACCACAACATTTACCTATATAATCACACCAAAAACAAGTTAGATCTAAAAATCAACTTTCAAAAAACCAATAAATTTTCACATAAAACCATAACATTTTACATATATTTAAACACCAACTCAAACTTTCATAAAAAAATCAACTTTTCAAAAAATCAAAAATTTCACATAAAACCAAAACATTGACCTATATAATCGCACCAAAAACAGATTTGATCACAAAATCAACGTTTAAAAAGATAAAAAAAAATATTTCACATAAAATCACAACATTGACATATAAAATCACACCAAAAACAAATTTGAAAAAAAATCAACTTTCGATACATCAAAAAATTTCATTAAAAACCACAATATTTACCTATATAATCAAACCAAAACCAATTTGATCAAAAAATCAACTTTCGAAAACATCAGAAGTTTTCTATAAACCACAACATTTACCTATATATTCACACCAAAAAAATTGATCAAAAAACTGTCTTTTAAAAATTAATTTTTTTTACATAAAACCAAATCATTTACCTTTATAATTACAGCAAAAACAAATTTGAACAAAAAATCAATTTTTAAAAAATAAATTTTTTTTACATAAAACCATAACATTTTCCTATATAATCACATCAAAAACAAATTTGATCAAATATCAACTTTCAAAAACCAACAAATTTTCACATAAAACACAACATTTTACATATATTTAATCACACCAAACCAAACATTTATAAAAATTCAACTTTTGAAAAATCAAAATTTTTCACATTAAACCACAAGATTTACCTATATAATCACACAAAAAACATATTTAATAAAAAAAATCAACGTTTAAAAAAATAAAAAAATTTCACATAAAATCACAACAATTTACCTATATAATCATATCAAAAACCAATTTGATCAAAAAATCAACTTTCGAAAGTATCAGATATTTTCATATAAAACCACAACATTTACCTATATAATCACACCTAAAAAAAATTTGATTAAAAAACCAACTTTTTAAAAAATTTATTTTTTTTTACATAAAACCACAACATTTACCTATATAATCACGAGGAGAGTTATCCTACATAGGGTTGAAAATCTAAGAAGGCTAAGAAGGATTTATGACCTTTAGATCTCTTTTTTAATGGTTGAGATCAATTTGTAGGGAAAAAATTTGGTGGAAGTGTACATTAGTCATAGCCATTTTTTTTACTTTCTCTCTCCACATGCAAATCACATGTCAATTCCCCCACTTTTTTTAAAACGTTCATAACTTTTGGATACGATGTTATTTTTTTAAAAAAATTACACCAAAAAAACAAGCTTTTTGTTATCTTTAAAACGCGTATAATATTGATATATAAAAAATAAAAATAAAAATTCGCCACTTGTCTAGTCCTTGTGTAATATCATGTGATTGTGTTATATTATAACTAGTGAAATATCACTTTTATCGGTTCATTCTTTAGTCATTATGTAATATCATCTTATTTTAAATATTTGTTGTGTCATCTTATGTGTTTAGAAATTACCACCGTGTCACAAATGGTTAATATGTGTTTGAGAAATGTTCAAAGATAAAGTCATTT
This sequence comes from Tagetes erecta, assembly GCA_030867185.1. Classification (NCBI taxonomy): domain Eukaryota; kingdom Viridiplantae; phylum Streptophyta; class Magnoliopsida; order Asterales; family Asteraceae; genus Tagetes; species Tagetes erecta. Next base: position 16,554,532 of record CM061497.1, on the reverse strand, counting down.
TTTGTTACAAAATGTGAGAATGACACAATGGTAAACAAAGACACAATGACACTTTTAAAAAAATTCTAACTCATAATATAAATCAAATTTTAAAAAAGTGGTTCGGAGACCTTGTTCCCCATGTATTCCTCTTTCAAAAAATAAATAAACGAAAAATTAAAAAAAAATTAAAAAAATTACCGTTTTTTTTTATTTTTTAAATTAGACACAATGAAAAAAGACACAATGAGAAAATAGTAGTTTTTTTATGTTTTGTTTATTTATTTTTGAAGGAGGATGTTGTGGGAGCAAGATCTTTGAAATACTTTTTGTGTTATTGTGTAATTATTATTAGATCATTGTGTAATACTTGTCAAACAAGATTACACAATGACCCGATGAACGACACAACAACCCTACGGATGACACAATCACACAATGACCAGACAAAAGACACAATGACCTGACGGAAGACACAATGACCTGACGTTAGACACAATGAGCTGAAAAAATGTGAAAAAAAGTTCGTTTTGTATATATCAATATTATACGCGTTTTAAAGAGAAAAAAATGCTCGTTTTTATGGTGTAGTTTGTTTAAAAAAATAATGTCGTATGTGAAAGTTATAAACATTTAAAAAAAGTGGGGGAATTGACATGTGACTTGCATGTGGAGAGAGAATATTTAAAAAAGTAGGCATGACTAAAATACCCTCTCTCCTAATTTTCCTAGATGCCACATGTCAATCTCTTATTGCTTCTTAGCCTTCTTAGATTTCTAATACTATATAGGTGAACCTCCCACATATAATCACAACAAATACAAATTTGATCAAAAAATCAACTTTTTAAAAAATAAAAATTTTTACATAAAACCACAACATTTACCTATATAATCACACCAAAAACAAATTTGATCAAAAATCAACTTTCGAAATATCAAAAAATTTCATATAATGGTACTTGACTTCGCTTGTAGTCATAGATGGGATTGTAATCATAGGTGTCCTGATGTTAAGTAATCATTTTTACAGGAAGCAAAGGATATATGGAAACTAAAAGAACCAAGCTTCACATGCAACTTCTTTAGCATTTTAACTTGATTTCTATAGGAGATCATGTGATTAAGAACGCAGCCTGGTTCGACCTTACAACAACAACCAAGGCTGGAATAGTTTGTCTAAACTAGGCAATTCTGTTCTGTTGCATACCATTTAGTTTGCATGCCCTAACTGAACTCATACTAATTATTATTTAACATTTGCACACCGAGTCAAAAGGACTAGAAGAATCAGTTAGTTGTTAGTCATGAGATTGCTTTTGTTGTTGTTTGTGCAGTAAATTTTAGCGGCTAATACGAGACGATGGAAGAGGCTTCTTTCTGCATGCCTATTGTACTCTATGCTTACTGATTTTCGTAGATAGGTATAAGCATGTGGCTTTTGGTGGGTGGGTTTTCTAACGGGTTCTATTTGACATTTGAGGCATTTGTAACAGGTTGATTGTCCTCACTTACACATATACGATACTGCAAAAACATACATCTCATCAATTGTGGCTGGATACACTGTTGAATATAGACCGACCAGGGCTATTCAGTTTGAAGGTAAAAAAATAGGGGGGGGGGGGTTGCAAATGTATGCCATCGAATTATAGCTGCTGATACAAATGCTAATAATTGATGTTTTTGAGTAATTGTGGTTTAAATATATGATTTTTATGGGATAGCGTTTTAAAGTGTGTTTGGTTTCGTTTTAAAGTGTTTTTGAGTAATTATGGCTTAAATATAAGATCATTTAGAGCATGTTTCAGTAATTGGAAGTAACCAAAGTTTGTTTTGATCATTATTGATATTTGTAGCTTGTTTGGCCTATTTTTACCCATTTGAAGTCTTAAGATCAATAAGATAGTAGCTAATTTGAGTTTTATAATCTATATCTATACTACATTAATATGGATTGATGGTGGTAGAGGTATGAAAATGCAACTCATATGAACCATACGATAAGGTACAATCAACTCTTTACTATAGTTTGGCCCCAATAACCCCGACAATCGATGCTCATTTCTTGTTCATGGCCGCGATGCATTGATTACTCATCATTGATGGATTACGAGAAGATAAGCAAAAGACCTCCACAGGTACGGTTTACTTCATCATTGTTTCACTAGCTGTTGATGTGATTCATGTTTTTTATCTATCAGATCCGTGACAGCAATTTGTTTTTGCTTTATATCAGTAAAGTTGAAGTGTTTGTTGTGTGTTTTGAGTTAGGTTTTTGGTTGTTTTTTGTTTGGAGTTAGGTTTTTACAGGCAAGAACATTATGCATCTGTTCGCAACAGCAAGTTCACAGCTGCAGATCAGCAGCAAGCAGCTGATCTTAAGGACAACGATGTGCTTTTGATGATCGATGTGCAGTTGATAAACAATGTTGATGATTATGAGTGTAAAAAGGCGTAATAGATGTGTAGCAAAGTTACCCGCACAACAATAAATTATCCTACAACAGCTATTATCGTGCGGGTGATAAAAAGATACATCACAACAATAGATTATCATACAACACCAACTTATTTGAATCTGACAAAGTTGAATCTGATATAGTACAACAGCAGCAGTAGCAATTTGTAGTATCCGCTAATAATGGTGATGAACAGTAGCATGTGATGTCCGTGTAATAGTTGCAAAAGAAATCTCATGCACATCTCTAAGATGTGAGGATGTAGAAACAAAGATGTAGATCGATGATCTATATATATATATATATGTGTGTGTAGATCATGATGTATCTTGTTTATGAAGCAGCAATACATATAACAGTTAGAGCATTTGCACTTTTGCAGTAGTTGTTGTTAAGTTGTATGCAACAAAGAGTTATAAAGATGCGCGGTGAAATAGTGGCATGAACAAGCTAATGATTAGCAGCAGCCTTCATGTACAACAGTGTGGCAAAAGTGTGCATCAACACTGGCAAACACTATGTTTATGTTCTACTTTGTCTTGAGTTTTTGTAGTTGTATATGTGCTTAAACATGTATAGGTTTTTGGTGAATTGTACATTGTGTTGGTATCACTATAAATACCAACACATTTAAATATTTTACAAGAGTCCTTAATTTTCATTTTACAATTTCTCTGTAACTCTCTCAATATCTTAATAAACTTACAAAACTTAATTTGTATCCTTGTTCATATATCATTGTTCTTTATGAAATTATTAGAATCAATTGACCCTTAGAGAGTTTCCGCATTACTAATCATAACAATGATCCACAAAGAACCTTAGATTGGCAACATGTATTCTATGGTTTAAAATGGCAAAACTTATGATATTATAGTAAAATCCATTTTATTTGTCCTTTTATATTGATGAGGAATGGTGGTTGAAGAATGGTGTCAGGTCTTTGACAAAGAATAAACTCATCACAATATAAGTAGTTGACATGCGGATATTTATTCTTATATTACCATGTCTTTGACTTATATTTACTTCCTTGTATGTTTGGATTTTTATTTTTAATGTACTTTATTTATGTTTGATTTTTTTCTTATTCGTGTGTTTGTTGTTTTTTATTTGGGATATGTTACTCTCATGGCAAAGATAGACTACCGATATACGAATAAGAAAGTGAACTAAAGTATAATATAGGTTACGAGAGTATTATATAACAAACAAGAACGAGTGTCACATTGTAGATTGTCTTTCATGTCGCGTCTGCGCCGCCGCATCGCGCGGGTACTCTGCTAGTTAAGTATATATGTATCATTTCGCCTTGGAGCTCTCATGATCACCAACTCTTTAGGAATAGTAAACTCTGGCTTCAAGAGTAGGCATTCATTTGCAAGAAAGAGCACATGAATATCCTTATCACAAGAATGCCAACTCGGGAACATAGTTAACATCCTCCAAAGTCAGTGAACCATGGGTAACATCTCCTTGACCAATCATCTTACCACCCTTCTTGTTGCCAGCAAAAGCAACATAACCACCATTAATAATCCTGTAATTTGTCAGCAGATCCTTCGATCCGGTCATATGTCTGGAACATCCACTATCTACATGCCAATGACTATTTACAACGGCGCACGAATGTTCCTGACATTTTGTAAAAATTGAATAGACTTTTGAAATGGGGACCCAAGCCTTGGTGTACTTAGGTCTCTGAATTGTAGAATTTTTACAAAAGAAATTATTTACAAAAGTATTCAATCTTTTTCCTAAAGATCTATTCTTTGAACTATTTTCAACTAGCTCGGGGCATTGCTTGACAGTATGACCACCATTTCCACATTTAAAGCAATGAGATTTCAAAACTCCTTTGGAATATTTAGATACAGGAATTTAATAATAGCAATTTCTTCATCACACTCAGATAATTGAGAGTTACAATCACCGTAAGAGTCATAAGGCTCTTTTGACTTACCTGTTGTGACTTTTACCTTAGTGGGTTCTGATTTAGATTTATCAGAGTGATTCATGGATGAAAAAGGTGATTCCTTGTCTTTTGGTTTAGAAATCCTTACTGGTGTGAAAGATGGAATTTGATGAGAAAAGAACTTTTGAAAACAATTTGTTTTGGTTTGACTTTCAGAGACATGACATGAAAGTTCTGCTTTGTCATTCACACAAACATTTCCAATAACATCATCATTCAAATTACTAAAGTTCGAAATAAAGCATCCAGAATTAATATTACACATAATATCGTATGAAGTTAAAACTTGACTAGAAACAAAAACATTTAAACTACTGTCTTCAATAGACTTCTTTGAATCAAAACTAGGGTAACTATAACTCCTAAGACCACTACTTCCACCATAAGCATAATCCTCTCGTACCTCCTTAAGATTAACTCCACTTAAACCTGCAATAGATCTGTTAGTATCATTCGGTATAATCTCTTGTATCAACTCATTTGAAGGATGAGGAATTGGTGTAGGAGAATAACAGAAGGTACTAGGTGGAGGATATACATGTGCATCATCTTTATAACCCATCCCGGTCTTAATTCTAGCCCCCCTTTGCTTCTTGCATAACTCCTCCCTTTTCATGCTTGCAATTGTCCATTGTTCCAATTTATTTTTAAGTTTTCTTATTTCAAATTCAGCAAGAGTGACTTGTTCAGTCAAATAATTTATTTCACAATTCTTTTCCAAAAGAGTTCTTTTTAAATGTTCATTTTCTTTCAAAGCTTCTATTAATTTGACAAAATATTTTGATTCATTCTCTTTAAGCTCTTTGTTTGTTTTCTTTAATTCGTTTTCATTTGACATTAATAATTTATTAGCTTTATATATGCCAATCAATTGAATTTTGCATGCATATGAACACATATCTTCTACAATTTCATAAGAAAGACCAATTACCAGTTTTTCAGCTGCAAGAGCACGATCACACTGGCAGTAAGGAGTGTTCCTCTTGTATTCATCCACAGCTTCATGCTTGGCTTTTTCGATCATAGCTTCCATGTTCAGCTTTGATTCTTCAGCATTGTCAGCTTCAGATCCAGCATTCTTCACCCCTTCAGAAACCTTCTCTTCCTTTTCAACAGCAGCTTCACACACAAATCCAGAATGAATCACCTCTTCCTGTCCCAGATGTCCTTGAACTTCTTCAAACATACCAACTTCCGACTCAGCAGCCACACCAGAATTTTCACCATCTTCACCATAAAATTTTTTAAATGGATCAAAGCAATCAATATAGTTGTCATCAAGAGCAGGCTCATCAACAATCTCAGCAATTAACGCATGATTGATTTCCTCCTTTGTTTCTTCAATTTCAGCGCTCCAATCAAAGTTGGTGAGCAATGAGGTTTCTTTCCTTGGCTTAACTTCTTCAACTTTGTCTTGAATTGGAACAACTCTTGATTTTCCTGAGTTAACAGGCTCAGTAATGATAGGTGAAGGACATTCTCTCTTGAAATGCCCGAGTTGCTTACAATTGTAACACCTGAGCTTCCCCTTGTTATATCCGAGTTTGTTATTTTGTCCCTGATTTCCAAAGTTTCTTCTACCTGTTCATTCCATGAATCTTCTAGCACGAAGAGTAAGCATAGCCATTTGCCATTGAATGTATGTTTCTTCAAGATCATCAAGATCAACCTGATACATATCCTCAACAGTCATTCCACGACCCTTCATTTCACCAGCAACTAATGCTTTATAACTATGAACAAAAATCCCAAATAAGGCCATAGTGTCAGATGGAATCTAAGTGGTGACAGATGCACTTGACCCAACACCTATACTTGTGGAACCACCACTAGATTTGACAGATCCACCATAGCTAGATGATCCTCCAGAAACTGCACCATAAGAAAGTGAGTTTGCAGCGGATGTAACCAGTGCAGCATTCTGAGGAGGGACATTGGGGAGCATCATAGATTGATTGTATTCTCTTCTCTTCACATCAAGATCAAATGACTTTATCTTGTTTATCACGTCCATTAGTTTAAAGTCAAGGAAGTTTCTCTCTTGTTTCAACATTTTGATCTGAAGACTCCACTGAGGTGGAAGTGAATCTAGAAGCTTTATAACTTGCTCATTGTTTCCCAATTTCTCATCATACTTTTTCAGATTGCTTGATACAGATAGAAAACGGTTGGTTATATCAGTCAGGCTTTCATACTTATACCCAACAAATGAATTGAACTCTTTCTCAGCTTGAGCTTGACAAAAATTAGGCTCCAACAACTACCGCTCAATATTTAAAACGTTAACTCCCGACAGAAATAACGATAACTAAAACCCGACTCGATCCCACCTTCTTATATATCCTCGGCTCATCTTATCTTTTAATTTACCCAGCCCAAAATGATTTATAAATCTCGGCCGAAAAGAACCAACCCACTTAGTTAGAATTGATGTTTATGTTAAACACACAAACCCTATTTTGACATACAAGTCAGCCGCTCAGTAAACACAATTCAAACAACAACACAACCACACCAACTTCTTCAATATATTCAATTCTCTCACTCTATCCGTACTCTCTCTCTCTCTCTCTCTCTCGCGTCAATTTCTTTGTTCTTTTTCTTCCAACAGCACCACAATATCACAAACATTAAATCTTCTTAATATCACAATAACAACACACCAACAACACTCTCTGTCGAACACTCTCTTTCTCGTTATTTAAGCAGCAGCAACATAAAACAATATCTCTCTCTCGTTTTCTTCTTGATTCGGTCGAGCAGCAACAACAACAAGATCACAACTAGAAACACACACACGTCACTACACAATCTCTTTCTCTGCTCGATCTCTCTTCATCTTGCTCTTTTAGCAGTAACAACACAAACTCAACATAAAACCAGTAGACAACAACATTGACAACGATGGCTCATTCCTCTGGAAGTTGACGACATAAACTCAAATTGTTCTTGTACTTTCAGATCTGTAGACGAAGTTACGTTGAGGTGGACTCATGTGGAAGTTGACGATGTGAATGTTGACGAAGACTGAGATGATGTGGTTATATGAATTATGATGAGTTATGGTAAATAGACTTGTTATGGGGTTACAGTGGTTATGAAGTTGATGGAGGTACGGGTATGGTGACGGGATAGAGGTGTGTCTGGTTGTAGGAGGTTGTCGAAGTGGTGAATGGAGGCGTGAGTGTATGGTGGTGTGTATGATGTGGTTTAAAATATACATATTTTACATAGATATTCCTTATATTTTTGAGATACTTTTGATTTAATTTTACCCATAACTGATTCTTGTTTATATTTTAATGATTTAAAAGAATGAATGAAAATGATATGTTTTCTTTTTATTTATTGTAGGTGGTCACGTGGATTTGAAGTTATAGATCAAGAATGAAATGTTTATTTAATTGAACATAAAGTCATGTGTGTGTCATTTGTGAATGAAGGGCTAAAAGAAAAGATCCAATAAGTTTATGTTTGAAACTAATGTGAGCCCACCTACTAAGTAAAGATTTGGCTCATGTGAGTGGAAGTGCACGTGGTGAAGAATTAAGATTTTTAAAAGGCCCATTTTGAAGCAATCATTGGAGATGATTGGAATAAATAGAGGAGAAAAAAAAACCTAGAGGGAATTAATCGGTTTTGTGACAGCAGACTTACGAAAGAAAAAAAAAAGAAAAGGCACTTTTTGGTGGCAGCAGCTTTTTTTGGTTTTTTCTTTGGAGCGTACATGTTTTTTGTGGCAATTGGTTTTGACGGCAGCTGTTGTTAGAATTCTTTTTTTTGGTGATCGAACGGAAGAAAAAAAGGCGAAGAATTGGTGACAGCAACTTTTTGGTTTTTTTTGGAGCAAAGGATTTTTTATTCGTGAAAAGTATTTGTGACACGGATTGACACGGTATCATTCGGTCTCGTTTGTTTCCGTTTTGTTACAAATTATGACTATGTTTGATATTATTTTTGTGATGCTTTTGATGAATATGTTGGGCTAAACTTTTAGTACTACCTAGGCATATGGATGAATATTAATGGTTTTTTGACTACTTTTGGTTTATTTTATAACTAATGGAATGGATGATTATTGCAAAGTTGATCTAAATATTGTCTTTGAATGTGACGTGCGTACTAGTTATAATTTATATGTGGTTTGCCATGTTTCTCTTGTGATTTTAATTATTGACTTTGTGTTTTTGGTTAAAATTGCATGCTAGATTTAGACTTAGTGTTTGAATCAATATGTGGGTTGATCTAGGAATAGTCACCTATGAGATAGGCTTGATTTCATATGTATAAATTAGTATTCTAACCGACCTAGAGACCGGAAGGAGATAAGTTGTAGATTTCATCTAGTTGCTAGTTTGGTTAGGTTAGAATCATACGAGAGTGGATTTTGCCTAAGTAGTCTAGTCACTTGTGATTTTTTGTCTTAGATCATATTAGATTAATTGATCCCTTTATTTTATTGAGTTGATAGAACCAACTATTAGGATATTGAACTAGTGAGACCGGAAGGAGATCTAGTTTAGGATCCATTAGTCATCCAAGTGTGGTTTTTGTCATTCCTTAACACCGTAAGTTTCAAATAACTATTTTAGGACATTTAGCATACATTTAAGACCTATAGCAGGCAGTGTAGCGTTGGGTTGTTCTTGGTAGTTATATTTTTAGATCCGGTGCCATTAGTTGTATGAAACCAAAAGTAGTCGAGTCGTTAATAGGATTCCCGCCTAGGTAGTTGCTTTCTCATTCTTGACAGTTCTCGAATCAGTTTAGTTTGTTTTCTTAGTTTAACTCTTTTCTAGTTTTTTTATTAGTTTTAATTAAAGTAATTTTTAGTTTTACTAGTTTTAATTAATTTAGATAACTTTTAATATTTAGTTCGTATTTATTTTCATAGTTTAAATAATTAAAAATAAACAAAGTTTCATCGGTTAGGAGTCGATAACGATTTATTATTGAGGGCCGCCAAACAAGTCTCTTGGGTACGATACTCGGACTTACTTAGCTTGGCTACACACGATCAGTACACTTGCCGCTTGTGTGAGTTTTGTTGGGTTTCCATTTTAATTAAAACCTGAGTTTTGTGAACGACATTTATTTTATATATATATTTCACACATCAAGTTTTTGGCGCCGTTGCCGGGGACTTTATTTTGGCGAATTCGAGAACGATCCGAGTCGGGGGTCTAACCACCTTTTAATTTTTTTGTTTATTCTTATTTGTTTTAATTATCTTTTTCTTTTCTAGGTTAGTTTCCTCTATTTGCTAGTTGTTACCTTATATATAGTTTGCCTTTTACGTGCTATTTGTTTGTTTGTTAGATTAGTTCACTTTTATTTAAGTTGTTTAGTTATATATATATATATATTTTTTTTTTCTTTTTGTTCTAGTTTATGCGTCACACTCGTTCTGCCGGACCACCTGAGTTTGAGTCATTAGACGATCCCGAGCGTATATTCGACCAGCAGACGGACGAACCCGACTACGACACCGAGTCAGTAACGGAGGAAAGTTCAGTTCACGACACCGACACCGATTCCGTTCACGACACCGAGTCTACGATGGGCGACGCAGATCCACCAGTTAGGAGAGTTGTTGCCGACTACGCAAAGCCGACAGCCGATGGCGCTAGGTGTAGTATCACCCGACCGCAAATCGCTGCCAACAATTGGCAAATTCCTCCTCAGGTCATTTCGATGATGACCAACACTTGTCAGTTTCACGGGTTGCAATCTGAGGACCCGAATTCTCATCTTAATCGCTTCGCGAGAATCCGTGACACCTTCCATCTTAACGGTGTTACTGAGGATGCACTCAAGTTGCGTCTTTTTCTGTTCTCTCTCTCTCTCTGATCGAGCCCACAGTTGGCTAGAGTCTCTTCCTGCCGGTTCCATCACTACATGGGCCGATTTGCAGGATAAATTCCTTCTGAAATACTTTCCACCATCGAAAACCGCTCGTCTGAGGAGCCTAATTCATTCGTACCAGCAGAAACCCGATGAGACGTTCTATGACACCTGGGAACGTTTCAAAGAGTTGTTGCACAAATGTCCACATCACGCATTGCAGGATTGGGCGCTAGTTGAGAAGTTTTATAATGGAGTCACCCATGCAACACGTAATATCTTAGACACTACTGCTGGTGGTAATCTTTTGACCACTAAAACTGTTGATGAGTGTAATAACCTGTTCGAGGACTTAGCCATGAGTAGCTTTGAGTATCCTGAAGCTCGAGTTACAGTTTCCGCCCAGCGAGGGGTGCACCAAGTCGATAATAATACTGTCTTTACCGCCCAAGTTGAGGCATTGACTAAAGCGGTGAAAGACCTGCAGAAGAAGAAGGAGCAGGCCTGTGAGATTTGTCGGGGTGGTCATGACACTGTTGATTGCCCCATCTCTGTTGACAGTCTCCAGGAACAGGTTGATTTTGTTAGTAATCCCAACCGGATGCAGGGCAATACCTTCGGTAATTCTTATAATCCGGGTTGGAAGAATCATCAAAGTTGGAGGAGTGGAAATCCACCGGGGTTCCAGCCACGCACCCAGAGTCTATTCCAGGACCAGACCAGTGGGCAGAGCAGTGGCATGGGTCAGGGCGAGAGGAAGCCTTCCATGGAGGATATGATGGCCCAACTCCTTGCGAGAGATGATACGCGATATAAGGAAGCGCAAGAGAGAGATCGGGTGTATCAAATGAGGTTCCAGGAGAACTAGGCAATGTTGAAGAACCAAGGGGCGTTGTTGCAGAACTTAGAGAGAAATGTGGGGGAGATGGCGAGTATGATGCAGGAGAGGCAACAGGGTGTGCTACCGAGTAATGTTGTGAAAAAACCGAACGCCCATGTGAAGGCAGTGACTACTAGGAGTGGTAGGACGACAGGTGAGGTTGAGAAACCTGTCCCTTACACTGATGATGATGTAGATGAGGAGATAGAGATGGAGGCCCCTGCTGGCGAGGTGCAACAGAGGCTGCGCCCAGCGAGTACAGCACAACCAGTAGAGTCCGAGAAGAAAACAACCGAGAGTTCACAAAAGGAGCCACAAATTCGCTTAGATAGACTTTCATACCCAGGTAGAGTGGCTCAGCACACAGGATTGAAGAGCAATACGGAAAGTTCCTTGAGATGTTCAAACAACTTAAAGTGAACTTACCATTCGTAGAGGCATTACAGCACATGCCTAAGTACGCTAAGTTCCTAAAAGATCTGCTCACAAATAAGAAGAAATTGGAGCAGACCTCAACTGTGATATTGAGTGAGGAGTGCTCGGCTGTAGTACAGAATAAGCTACCTCGCAAGATGGCTGATCCAGGTAGTTTCACTATTCCTTGTTTCATAGGGAACTTGTCGGTGAGTAACGCGTTGGCTGACCTAGGTGCTAGTATTAATTTAATGCCCTATTCTGTTTTTGCTAAGCTAGATCTAGGAGAACCGGTACCGACGCGTATGAGTATTCAGTTAGCGGATAGGTCAGTGAAGTATCCGAGGGGGATTGTGGAGAATATGTTAGTGAAGGTAGATAGGTTTGTGTTCCCAGTTGATTTTGTGATCTTAGATATGGACGAGGATGAAAGGGTCCCTTTGATTTTAGGACGACCATTCCTAGCTACCGCGAGAGCATTAATAGATGTCTTTAAGGGTAAGTTGTCCTTGAGAGTTGCTGATGAGATGGTCACATTTGATGTTAATAGAGCCATGAGGCATACACAAGATCAGGACGACACCTTGTATTTTATCGATACAATTGTTTCACAGGTTAGTCATTGCTTTTCTAAGTTTGTGGAGAGAGATCATCTAGATACGCAGATCCTAGTTAGGGAGAATCAGGAGATAGAGATGACTGCTTTCGCCTTTGAGCAGGAATCAATAGATCTAGCTAGTAAGCCTTCCCAGGAGGCTGTTGTGTGTGAGGTGATAGATAGAGAGGAACCGGTGGAAAAGCCATCGGTTGAGACGCCCCAGTCTTTAGAGCTTAAGGAATTGCCATCTCATCTCGAGTATGCATTTTTAGGTGAGGGTTCTGAGTTACCTGTCATAATTTCTGCTGAGTTGACAGAGGAGGAGAAGAGTAAGTTGATCGATGTGCTGAAGGAGCATAAGCAGGCTATCGCGTGGAAGTTGATGGATATTAAGGGCATTAACCCTTCTTTTTGCACGCATAGTATACTCATGGAAGAGGAGTATAAGCCTGTGAGACAGGGGCAACAGAGGTTAAACCCGAACATGCAGGAGGTGGTGAAGAAAGAGGTCATTAAGTTGCTAGATGCAGGGTTGATTTATCCGATCTCTGATTCTAAGTGGGTTAGTCCAGTGTAGGTTGTCCCTAAGAAGGGAGGCATGACGGTGGTAAGGAATGAAAAGAATGAGTTGATTCCGACTAGGACGGTCACAGGGTGGCGAGTATGCATTGACTACCGTAAACTCAATGATGCCACGAGGAAGGACCACTTTCCGCTTCCCTTTATCGATCAGATGTTGGAGCGTCTGTCAGGAAAACAGTATTATTGTTTCCTTGATGGATTTTCAGGTTATTTCCAGATCCCTATCGCTCCAGAGGATCAGGAGAAAACCACATTTACATGTCCTTATGGCACTTTTGCATATCGCCGCATGCCATTTGGATTATGTAACGCTCCAGCTACATTTCAGCGGTGTATGGTCGCGATTTTTCATGACATGATCGAGGACTCCATGGAGGTGTTCATGGACGATTTTTCTGTTTTCGGGAGTTCCTTCGATACATGTTTAGCGAGTCTGGAGAGGATGTTGGCTCGATGTGAGGAGACAAACTTGATGCTGAATTGGGAGAAGTGTCACTTTATGGTGAAGGAGGGCATTGTGCTAGGGCATAAGGTTTCACGAGCGGGGCTTGAAGTTGATAGAGCGAAGATCCAGACAATCAGTAAGCTTCCGCCACCCACATCTGTTAGATCGAGTAGGAGTTTCTTAGGCCACGTGGGTTTTTATCATCGTTTCATTAGAGATTTCTCTAAGATTGCGAGACCGATGACGAAAATTCTAGAGAAGGATGCGCCGTTTGAGTTTAATGATGAGTGTATGGAAGCGTTCGAGCTGTTGAAGGAGAAGCTCGTGAATGCTCCGATTATGGTCGCCCCAGATTGGAGTCTTCCGTTTGAGTTGATGTGCGATGCGAGTGATTACGCGATAGGAGCGGTCTTAGGTCAGCGTAGGGATAAGCATTTCCACCCTATTTATTACGCGAGTAAGACTCTTAATGTCGCACAGGAGAACTACACCACGACAGAGAAGGAGTTGCTAGCAGTAGTCTTTGCATTCGATAAGTTTAGATCTTACCTAGTTCTTTCTAAGACTATTGTCTACACTGATCATGCAGCCCTTAGGTTTTTGTTCAATAAGCAGAATGCGAAGCCTAGATTGATATGTTGGATTTTACTGCTTTAGGAGTTTGATATAGAGATTAGGGATAAGAAAGGTGCGGAGAATGTTGCAGCTGATCATTTATCACGATTAGAGGATCCTGAGCGTGAGGAGATTAGGTTAGATGTGATAGATGATCAGTTCCCGCATGAGGCGTTGTTGTTTGTGAGAGCGCAGGAGCAGGGGTTGCCTTGGTTCGCTGACTTGGCGAATTACTTAGCAGATGGATACCTTATGCAGGGCATGACACATCAGCAAAAGAAGAAATTCTTTGCTGATGTTAAGCACTATATATGGGATGATCCTTATCTTTTTAGGATAGGCGCCGATCAGGTAGTTCGTAGGTGTGTGTTTGGTGATGAGGCGAGAGAGGTTTTGAGGCATTGTCACGAGGGACCGACAGGTGGCCATCACGGTGCGAGTTTGACAGCGAGGAAGGTATTCGACTCTGGTTTCTACTGGCCAACGATTTATAGAGATGCTCAGGAGTTTGTGAGAGGGTGCGATGCGTGTCAGAGAGTAGGAAACATCTCATCCCGAAATGAGATGCCCCAGACAGTTAGTCAGGTAGTTGAGGTGTTCGATATCTGGGGCATTGATTTCATGGGCCCGTTCCCAGCTTCACGTGGGAACAAATACATCCTAGTAGCCGTTGATTATGTCTCTAAATGGGTTGAGGCTCAAGCCTTGCCCACAAATGATGCTAGGGTTGTAGTGAGATTTCTTAGGAGGTTGTTTGCTAGGTTTGATGTTCCTAAGGCGATTATTAGTGATAGGGGAACTCACTTCTGCAACGCGCAGATGGAGAAAGCTTTGCAATGCTATGGGGTCACCCATCGGCTTGCAACGGCTTACCACCCACAGACAAGTGGGCAGGTAGAAGTGAGTAACCGAGGCATCAAACGGATTTTGGAGAAGACTGTTGGATCCAATCGAAAGGATTGGTCTGACAAGTTAGATGACGCATTATGGGCTTTCCGTACGGCCTATAAGACTCCGACTGGTTCCACGCCATTTCGGAGGATTTACGGGAAAGCATGTCATCTACCGGTTGAGCTTGAGCATCGTGCTTCATGGGCATTACAGATGGTTAATCTGGACATGCCTAACGCTAGCGATAACCGGTTTCACCAGATTCACGAGTTAGAGGAGTTGAGAGATCACGCCTATGCACAATCGTTTAATTACAAGCTTAGGACTAAGGAGTTGCACGATCGACACTTGAAGGGTAATAAAACCTTCAAGTATGGGGATCAGGTGTTGTTATTCAACTCCCGGTTGAAGTTGTTTCCGGGTAAGTTGAAGTCTAGATGC
This sequence comes from Tagetes erecta, assembly GCA_030867185.1. Lineage (NCBI taxonomy): Eukaryota > Viridiplantae > Streptophyta > Magnoliopsida > Asterales > Asteraceae > Tagetes > Tagetes erecta. The sequence goes on along the minus strand of CM061497.1, from coordinate 16,539,406 downwards.
TCAGGACCTTTCACTATTAAAGAGGTTTTTCCGTATGGTACCATCGAGATTGAGGACGAGGGGAGAGCGTGGAAGGTTAATGGGCATAGGTTGAAACATTATGTGAGTGGAGCGCCAGTAGTGGAGTTTAAGGAGGTTGTGTACCTCGGTTTGCCAGGCTACTGAGATCTGAGATGAGTCAGGCTGAGGACTTGAAAAACCAAGCGCTCTCGGGAGGCAACCCGTAATATATAAAGTTTGTAAGTTTAGTTTCTATCTTGTGTTTGATTTTATTTTTTTACTTTTTATTTTCATTTTATTTTAGTTGTGTCGAGTCAGTTTTATGCTCGGGTATCTTGTTTTTGTTTTTGCAGGTTTAAATTATTCTCACTCGTACTCAATCTCCATTCGGGTGAGTGTGCATTTGTGAAGATGAAGAAGGAGCTCGGGAGTGTCGGTGGCAAGGTTGACCGCGACCGAAATGCTATACGATCAACACTTGAATATTGGAACGAAGACTTGGAGCTTACGCGTTTCGCAATACCAGCTAAGTCTTTTCCAATTCACCTCTCTTATCTTTTATTTTTGCATTCTTAGCTTTGTTTTTAAGTGTTTTTCCATTTCTACATTAGGGACAATGTAGAACTTAAGTGTGGAGATGGGAAATGGTCATTTCTGAGTTTTAGTTGTCTGTTTTGAGTCAATATAGAGTCTAAAAAATTCAAAAAATAAAAATATATATATATATATATATATATATATATTTTCTTTTGTTTTGTGTCTCTCAACCTTTATGAATGAAAGGGCAGTAACGTTGTGGCATTATAAAACCTAATTTAAGTGATTTTTAGTGGGAAACATACTATTCTTGAAGTGGAATAAAAAGTTGAGTCATACTCAAGCCTTTTAGCTAGTGTGATACAAAATGAAGTTGCTTTCAAAAAGGTGGTTTATAGTAAACTTTGATTTTCTCACTTCTAGTTTTAGTGGTTAACATTTCATGGCATATGATTTTATAATCTTAAATCTTGTATTGATGGGATGTTTCGGGATTCGGAGACCATGGGTCTTTATGCGGTCTATCATCTGGTATTTTTACTTCTAAAAAAGAGGTATGAATATTCAAATAAAAGCTCAAAGAGCAAAACCCGCAGTTAAGCTGCCGTTATAAGTCAATAAATTTGATCACAATGTGCTTAAAAGTAAAAATTCACTACTGACTTGATCAAACCACCTGTTAGTCATATGGGGTCCCCTTGCTCGCGTCCTAATACCAATAAGAAACGGACCACAAGGGACACGCCATATGTAAGCCCACAGATGAAGTCGTGCATAATCACGTATGGTGATGAATTTCGGGATATTGCTTGATAACGGGGGTATGTCATGTAATGGGGAACATTAGCGAGGAGTAAGTTGGAAATTGAATTTATTTGATGCCACTTGTGAAATGAATAATAATAAGCAATGTTGTTGAAATTGCTTGATTCTTGTTTGTGCTTTAAAATGTTTTTAATCATTTAGTTATAAGGTTTAAGTCAAGTTGGGGTGACTCAACCCAATAAAACAATGGAAAGCTTATAATAACTATGAGTTCCACTCTAATTAAAAATCGCTAAAGTTTTAGTCATGAGTGCTTGTTTGAGTAATGATTAAAGGTTTGAGTTGTAATTGTATAGTTTTGTTTTTGGTTTTATAGTTTTCAAGTTTTGAATCCCTGAGATAGTTTATGCTTTTTCAGGGACGAAAAAGGTTTAAGTGTGAGGATATTTGATGTGGTTTAAAATATACATATTTTACATAGATATTCCTTATATTTTGAGATACTTTTGATTGAATTTTACCCATAACTGATTCTTGTTTATATTTTAATGATTTAAAAGAATGAATGAAAATGATATGTTTTCTTTTTATTTATTGTAGGTGGTCACGTGGATTTGAAGTTATAGATCAAGAATGAAATGTTTATTTAATTGAACATAAAGTCATGTGTGTGTCATTTGTGAATGAAGGGCTCAAAGAAAAGATCCAATAAGTTTATGTTTGAAACTAATGTGAGCCCACCTACTAAGTAAAGATTTGGCTCATGTGAGTGGAAGTCCACGTGGTGAAGAATTAAGATTTTTAAAAGGCCCATTTTGAAGCAATCATTGGAGATGATTGGAATAAATAGAGGAGAAAAAAAAACCTAGAGGGAATTAATCGGTTTTGTGACAGCAGACTTACGAAAGAAAAAAAAAAAGAAAAAGCACTTTTTGGTGGCAGCAGCTTTTTTTGGTTTTTTCTTTGGAGCGTACATGTTTTTTTTGTGGCAATTGGTTTTGACGACAGCTGTTGTTAGAATTCTTTTTTTTGGTGATCGAACGGAAGAACAAAAGGAGAAGAATTGGTGACAGCAACTTTTTGGTTTTTTTTGGAGCAAAGGATTTTTTATTCGTGAAAAGTATTTGTGACACGGATTGACACGGTATCATTCGGTCTCGTTTGTTTTCGTTTTGTTACAAATTATGACTATGTTTGATATTATTTTTGTGATGCTTTTGATGAATATGTTGGGCTAAACTTTTAGTATTACCTAGGCATATGGATGAATATTAATGGTTTTTTGACTACTTTTGGTTTATTTTATAACTAATGGAATGGATGATTATTGCAAAGTTGATCTAAATATTGTCTTTGAATGTGACGTGCGTACTAGTTATAATTTATATGTGGTTTGCCATGTTTCTCTTGTGATTTTAATTATTGACTTTGTGTTTTTGGTTAAAATTGCATGCTAGATTTAGACTTAGTGTTTGAATCAATATGTGGGTTGATCTAGGAATAGTCACCTATGAGATAGGCTTGATTTCATATGTATAAATTAGTATTCTAACCGACCTAGAGACCGGAAGGAGATAGGTTGTAGATTTCATCTAGTTGCTAGTTTGGTTAGGTTAGAATCATACGAGAGTGGATTTTGCCTAAGTAGTCTAGTCACTTGTGATTTCTTGTCTTAGATCATATTAGATTAATTGATCCCTTTATTTTATTGAGTTGATAGAACCAACTATTAGGATATTGAACTAGTGAGACCGGAAGGAGATCTAGTTTAGGATCCATTAGTCATCCAAGTGTGGTTTTTGCCATTCCTTAACACCGTAAGTTTCAAATAACTATTTTAGGACATTTAGCATACATTTAAGACCTATAGCAGGCAGTGTAGCGTTGGATTGTTCTTGGTAGTTATATTTTTAGATCCGGTGCCATTAGTTGTATGAAACCAAAAGTAGTCGAGTCGTTAATAGGATTCCCGCCTAGGTAGTTGCTTTCTCATTCTTGACAGTTCTCGAATCAGTTTAGTTTGTTTTCTTAGTTTAACTCGTTTCTAGTTTTTTTTTTAGTTTTAATTAAAGTAATTTTTAGTTTTACTAGTTTTAATTAATTTAGATAACTTTTAATATTTAGTTCGTATTTATTTTCATAGTTTAAATAATTAAAAATAAACAAAGTTTCATCGGTTAGGAGTCGATAACGATTTATTATTGAGGGCCGCCAAACAAGTCTCTTGGGTACGATACTCGGACTTACTTAGCTTGACTACACACGACCGGTACACTTGCCGCTTGTGTGAGTTTTGTTGGGTTTCCATTTTAATTAAAACCTGAGTTTTGTGAACGACATTTATTTTATATATATATTTCACACATCAGTGTATGTTTTTGTTCAATGATTTTATGTATGTTTTTTTTTAACTTAAAATCGCAGATCTGATATGGTTTGAAGTTGGGTTGTTTAAGTGTTGGGTTAATAATTTAAGATCTGAACTTGTGGAAGGTTTGAGTTTTGTTATGGGTTGTGTTAAATGGTTTTAATGGTAGGGTTGTTGGAAATGGGTTTTGTTTTTCAGGTACAAAGATGTAACAAGTGGTAGATTCGCAAAGATCTGGATGGTTTCGCAAGATTTCAGATCTGAAAAATCTAGTTTCGCAAGGTAGTGTCGCAAAAGCCAAGATCTAGTTTCGCAAAAATTTCTAAAACTCTACTTTTGCACTTAATTTTTGAACTTTCGTTCAGGTAATTTCGCAAGATGAAGATTTGAAGCCTTGAAGAACACCAAGAACACACACACAACTGTGTGTGAGAGAAACTTCTAGATCCGGAAATTTTCTTCTGATTTCTTGTATAATTTCTGATAAGGAAGTGAAATATGTGAAAAACAAGTGTAGATCTACAACAGATTGTTGTAGATCTGAAGATTTTGTTGATGATTTAAAATTTTAGATCTGGTTTCTCTCTCTAGAAACCCACCAGGACTATTTTCTCTCTCTACAATTTCTCACAAATCTTCAAAATCAGTAACTAATCTTCAAAACATGACTCAAATTGGATCTCTATTTGGCTCTGATACCATATTGTTGGTCCCAATCAGATTTGAATCAGTGTTTTTGGTGAAGATATGGATCAATTGACATAAAATAAGATAAACACAAGATGAACAATGAAGAACACTCTAAAAAAGTCAGATTTGATCTTGTATTGATTGCATAAAATGTTGTTTACATGGAAACCCCAATCACTAGCTCATTCAAGTTTGCAAACCCTAATTGCCTGTCACACCCCGACTGGGTTTATTAAAAACTTGTCCAATTCTTTCAAAAATCACACACAATCAGTGAAATAGTTCGATTATCAATCCCTAATCTCAATCAATCCAAAACATGATCAAATTTTGATGAATTTGAGCAAAATTCGATCGAACAGTAACTTTTTCTATCTTCTTAATTCCTCAGATCTGATGATAATCTGATGGAATTTGCACAATCGTTGTGAATTAGGAGTGATTGCGATGATAAATCACAACTAAAAACAGCAACAATTCATTCAGATCATGATTTTTGAGCAATATTGTAGTGTTTTGCTTGATGAATAGCGAAGAACACAATACCAACAGCTCTGATACCAATTGATAGGTTCAATTGGATCGATATCACTCAAATGATCAGAATGATTAGTACAAACAAACAGTTCAATCAGCAACACAATTCATTACTAAATAATTCTCTTTTGTATTGATGATCAAAGCAAATATGTAGTACAAATGCAGGAGAATGTAATCACACACACTTAGTTCTCTCTCTAACGTGAATATGTGATCTAGCCTCTCTCCTAAACATTCTCTCACTACATGCTTTATGCAACAATACATTTTAGGTGTCACACCCCCAAAATCCACTAACGGAGTTTTACCGTTAAATGTGTGACAAACCAGGATCTCAGTCATTAGTTACACCAAACGACACTATATGAATTTAAAATATACGTGTCTCATTAAATGAGAAAATTTATTACAGAGTTAACATTTAAAAGTTTGCGGAAGCGTAAACGAAATGTAATGCCAAAATATCAAATTGGAAACTAAATGCGCAGTACACGCGTCCAATACAAGATACAAAGTTTAAATAGATATTAAACTCAAAACACGGGTTGTAATGGATGAAAAATGTTTAAATGAAAAGCCGTGACTCCATGCCATGTCCTAAGTGCGTGGTACCTCAGTGACCTGTAAAAGTGAAAGTCTAACAAGTGTCAACACGACGGTTGGTGAGTTCACATAGTAAGTATGAAATCAAGTAAGTTCAGTTGCAAGCAGAAATATAAATTAAGTATGTCATTGTAGGTAGCTAATCTACAGCACATGTCCTTAGAGGCGTATGTATCTGACCGAAGCTGACGTATGTACACATTAAGTGCATTTTGCCCGTTCGCACATCCCAGCAGGATGCACTGTAAGTATGTTAGGTCATTCAACACCCGTTCGACAGGTCCTTCTGTCGTGCTAGCGCGACTAGCCCAGGTGGGGTTTGTCAAACCCAGTAGTACTACTCAAAATTCCCCCGCTATTTCACAAATACTAACGGTCAACTAGGTATCCATGAGGTCTTTCATGAACAAAAATAAAAGTTGCTCTAATCCAGACATGCGACATACAGAATTTGTAAATCCGTAAAAGTAATCGTCCGTGTTCAGCCCATAAAAGGGTAGAATAGTAAATGTGCAGTTTAGTGAACTCACCTTAGGTTGCGCAGCAAATTCAGTTTCTAAAAGCACACAGTAATACAGCAACCTAAATAATAGTAGGTCTATTAATGTGTGTTCATGTAGGGTCATAGTACCCTATGCATCCAAATGGTCATACAAGTTGTGCGAATTTGGAATAGTTGACTTTTTGACCACGTTTGACTTTTTGTCCAAGTTTGACTTTCAGTCGACTTTTGGTCCAAGTTTGACTTTTAAGTCCAAGTTTGACTTTCAGTTGACCCGAGTTGACCCACGACCCGTTGGTGATTTGTTAAGTGTAAACACGTTACATTTGGTGTATTTTGACTACACCACATTCATATATCCCATCACACTTCACGTATTTAACAAGTCGAATTTCAATTTTCACAAAAGTTTCCTCTATAGGAAAGTCGGGTTTTTAAAGCATGCGTGCATAATTTCAACATCCTAAGCATGTCAACTATTATACCAATACTATAGCATGTTACACAAGTCATCAACCCTTACCATTACTTTGTAGTTCCTAATATACAATACATTGACAAGCATGGTCATTTCTAAGCAAAATATATTGTTTACATGCTTTGTGCAACTAGGAAAATAGCAACTTTCACCATGGCATCCTAGTTATTAGCACACCCCATTTAGGCTTCAACAAAGACAAATTTCAAGTGACCGTTCTACTAACCGACTAATGCCTATAGTGTCATAGTATGATCAAAGTATATTTATCAATCACCACATGTCCACAACCATTCATATGCAAGTCCAAATCATGTTTGTACGTCCGAAATTACTAAACATGCATCCTAGCCAATTTCCATGTCAAAAAGTTTCTACATTTAGTAAGTGTTCCAAACAAAATCGAATTCATGCGTTCAAGCAACCAAAATTCATCTAACACATCTTACAAACATGTTAGTAATTCCATAACAATCATTAGATGTCTCTAACATGCAACCTCACATGATCACGAATATAAAAGTTACTATTTTTAGTAATCTAACGAAACGTTCACGAAATTGCAAAACCAAGTAACAAATCTTCATGCCATTTATCATCTAATCACTTAATCAATCCTATTTCATCATTATTCATCATGCCACATCAAGTTTCAATGACACCATACTAAACCCTAGTTTCATGATCATACTTTTTGTACCAATTTCAACATCTAATCATCAAAATAACCATTTACATATAATCACTACCCCATTTTCACAACACAACATCAATTTGGTCAATTTGGATGAACTAGGGTTTTCCAAAACATGAGATTTTCGCAACATATATCAAAGATTAAGGTAAACACTTACTAGTCTTGCATTTATAACTTCGATCCACACCCGAAATCAACCAAAAATCGAACCAAAGCAAGCAAAATATGATCTTGTGTATGTGTGTGAGTAGCGACGGCTTCAAAGGAGAAAAAAAATGGTTTTGGCCGTAGGTTTTCACTAGGATTAGATTTAGGGTTTATTTTTTTTGTTAATTAATTAAATTAGATTAAAATAGTGGGCCTTGGGCCATCCATGGGTTACATGAATGATCCACGGGCTCCGTTTTTGTTTCGGTTTGCAACCACAATGAAAACTTTGTCAGCCGTAAATTTTATTTTCGTGGCCTTTTACCGAAACTCGCAATTGGTTAAAACCGGTAACATACGCAATTAACCGCAAGTTCAACTATTAAGCACCCATATTAACTTAAATGTATATTTATTATATTTAAGATCACCAACGCCCGGGTATTAACTCGTGTGGTCGTTTCGTGTGAATATATATATATATATAACAGTTTGCACATTTAATTCATCAAATTAAATGAAAAGCATAATTGCGTTAACGTGACTAACAGAGTTTAACTAACGAAGTTAACCTGAATTTTTCGGGTGTCACATCATCCCCTTGTTGAAGGAATTTTCGTCCCGAAAATTGGATACGGTCGTTAAAATAGGTTTCGAGTTGTCACACAATGTTCCCAGAAACCTTTCAGTCACATAACATATAAGTTCACTAAATTTACATTTATTTAGTTGTTCGGAATTATTATTTTATTAACTCGCCAACATCCGTGTATTAACTCACGTGATCTGGTAATTCCTTGGGTTGTCGTTACATGTAACTGTTTGTGTAATATGTAGCACGTTTAACTCAACTAATTAAATGTGGAGTATAATTTCATTAATAGAAGTAACGAGATTTTGTTAACGGGGTTAATCTGAAATTCTCGGGTGTTACATCATCCCCTTGTTGAAAGAATTTTCGTCCCGAAAATTTAGCCAATAGTATTAGTATTTGATGTTGTCATTTGAAATAATTACAGATGCTTGTGCATTATTTGATTTTTCACACTACTACGTAACTCTGGTCCATGCTTCTAAGTTCCAGCCACTTCGACTATAGTGATCTTACAGTGTTTGAGTATTCTAAATTCTTTGCCTATTATTTCAACTGATTTTCCGTGAAATGTTGTTGTTCATCGATTGTGACAACTAGTGTTCCATTACGTAAGAGCTTGATTAGGTTGAAGACATCAGAAATGTTGTGTACCATGTTTGTCTTTTAAAAACTGATCCAGTGAATGATCTAGAAGGCCAATACCCTAGGGTTTCAAATGGTCTAATGTATCATGGTTTTGATGGAATTCCAAAGTTTTTGGATGATATTTACAAATATTGATTTCTAAAACGTATATTTCGAGGATTTAGGTTAATGAGTTCCACGTTGTTATTAGCTACCCGCGGACCGAGTACTAACGGAGGGGTTCATTTATTGGTACAGATTGATAAACTAAGACAACTTGTGTACAAAGTAAACCGTGTGTAGGTACTTGACTTCATTAAAGGAGCGTTGCCAAATCGCGGTCTAAAGGATGTCATAGACCTTCTAAAAATAGATGAGGAATGTATTTTTATACTATCTATATGTTCGGACGTACGTGAATTAAGCAAGAATGATCAAGTAACTTAATAAGTATTCATGATTCATTGTGGTCGATAGAAAAGTGGTCGGATAATGTAGGGTAGAATGTTATTAATGTTTGCTTACTGAAGTAGTATAAAAATAAAAGTGTCTTTGTTACATGAGGTGTTCCTAATCCTTAGGATTACAATCGATTTTCTCTTTGATGGAATCTGAGTGTTACGTTTAGAAGTGTGCCCGGGGGGCATATGATACGCCAAGCATTCTCTCACGGAGAAGGTTTGCAAAAAAAAAATGTTATCTTAGACTCGCCATACATTTGTTTCCATAGTTGTTACAACTATAATACCTCAGTATTTCGTTCCACTTCCTGCGTATGATCACAGTTTCATGCTGGTCATCTCATTACAAAGTTCTTAATTTATTGTTTAGTGTTTTAACCTATATAGTTTTATGGTTGTGTTACTGTGTTGCCAAGCTCTTGTTGTTACGTGATTCCCGTTGTCTCTTCTGATTTTAATTCCTACAACATTAGCCGAAAACAGGTGTTCTTATGGGCACATATTTTAATTGAACTCCAGGATAACGATTACAAGGGTGTGAGGGAGTATACGATATACCAACCATTTTCTCATAGAGGCAGGTTCCATGAGATTCGTAAGCCGACATTAGATGGGTATTTGATTCGGATATTCTTTATGAGCTCGTTCAGTGGTTAAGGTTTGGATATTCTTTATGGAGATATAGTTTTAGTCCAGTTCATTATTTGTGGTTTTAGCTCCCTAACATACTAGGTAAGGGTTCCAGTATCAAATAGTAATATTCTAGCTGTGATTTTATAACGGGATTCATCATACAGTAGTGTTTAGATTCACCATTTGAGGATATAGGAGACGATGAGGTATAACAATCCAATTTAAAGTCTAGGGTTCTAAGTTCATTAACGGATTAGAAAGGATCTCGTGTTATATCATTACAAGTGTCGGGTGGCTTCAGTATCATCATATCTTATATGGTTTCCACTACTAGAACCTTCACAAGTTAAAATAGCCAGGGTAAAGTTTCTTACATGGCGGCTAAACACTTTTTATTAAGGAGGCTAATTAAGTTTAATATGGAAATTGCTGGATAATAGGGCTCCTTCGAAGGGACGTCAGACGTCCAAAGTGCCAAAGGATAATCAGAGTATCAATATTATGTTTCTTGGCAATTACAAAGGTGTACCGGGAATGGAACAAATTAGAAAGCGGTTACCCTGGACCGTAATGAGTGAATCTCCCTCAGAACATCAACTGGTAGTGTTGGTTTATTGCTGGTGGTGGTAATCATCACTAGAGTTCTTAGAGTCGTGAAATGTATTCCAAATCAGAATTTATATGCGTGTGTCAGTTATGAAATGTTTGGTTTTTTATTGTTATCGTAAATAAAGGATATATGAGAGTTATACTTTATCTGAGTACCTAGTAGGTTACCCTATATGTGATAGATCAAACAGCTTTATAAGAAATTTCGTGTTTAGATATTAGAGTTTCCCAGTTTAATTATCGGCTTGGTTTCAGGTCCACATCCAACGTATCGTTAGTGTTTATATATAGGGTGTACCGCAACTAACCCACCACACCACCAGCACCTTGAAGGTGTATACGTCACGTACTAACATTCTTACATGCTTTACTAAGTCATTCAAAGGGGTGGAGGAAAAGGAGTATATATTAAGGGAAATGGTAACGTTGTAATATATATACTGTAACATCGGTTATCTATTGGAGTTTTATGTGATTCAAATGTGAATAATCATAAACTTTAGACTTTAAGAATGCTTAACTTGGATTCTGCTCTACCAAGCAGGTAACGGACTTTGAATATATATCAAGATGTACAGAATGTAGATAAGGTTTTTGAATTAAATATAGGTTCTTTAAGGATGAGAATAATAATAATATTATTAATGATAATAGTAATAATAATAATAAAATAAATTAAATCCAATGCGTGTTTTACAATATTGGAGATGCAGATTGGGTGTTTTAGTTAACGTTTACAAGAGTCCTGGATTGAGACAAGTCATCCAACTAGATCGAACCATATACATACCACATGTGTGGTTTGCTAGTGCATCGTTAACATTTGAAACGTCTTGAGTCGGAAATATTTCTAGGTAACTTATTATCAGGAATAACTTAAATTCTGTTTATCTTGGAGAATCGGGAAAGAAAATTGAGAATAGGCTACGATTAGGTGAAGTACTTCTCAGATGAGCCTGGTATGTTACGAGGTATTCAGATGAAGGTTTAAGTGCTACAGATTTACTTCACACGAAGTGATTTTGAATGAGCATTATTACGCGGTTGCTTTATCGTATCAACCATAGTTTTATTATATATATATTTTATAAGTTCCTAGCTTTATTAGACTCCTCCATGGAATTCTAAAGATTATAGGGTTGGTTAACATTCGCTTGCAGAACCAATGATGTTAAGATGTTACCGTCCGTTGGTAGGAGGTTATAGTATACTGACTAGAATTTAAAGCATCCCATCAAGTATCTTAAGTTTGTAACTTTAGTAAGGTAAATGTTTCAACTGGTGGATTCAGATTGATTATATATGCAATGAGTCATCCTCACTAGAGGACAATTATAGTAGTAGTGAAACATTATTTGGTTCGTCAACAAAGATCTTAGTTCTTATTTGTGTGTCATCAAGGAAAGATTTCAATTATCTTTAATTTAGGTGTATATGGTTGAATGTATGTAGTTTAAAGATAAACTTATCATATGTCATCAAAGGTTGTATTGTAATTGTATACCCTCCGTATATGGATTTTATGGGTTCAGTCAAGCATAGACTTGATTTCGGTACGTTATTTAAAGATGGATGTTTGTTTCAGATGAATTTGTACTGATTGGTTCATTACTGTTGTGTGTCTTCTTGGGTACTACCGACATGGCAGACTTTTCCAGGATCATCGTGTACCTGTAAATTCACCATTACGTTGCGCACCCGTAATCGTCAATTTACCTTACACAATCACCCAAGTTCGTCTCCCACCGGGTACATTAATCTTACGTTTAGTTATGCTCTTGAATTTACATTTATCCGTATGATAATGCTATCCCATGTCAAGTATTGAATGTATATAAGTGTATGGTAATCCTATAAATAGGAGATAACTACACTAGATATATAGGACTCTAACAGACTATCAGTGTGATGTATCAATGGGTCGCACGTATCAGGTATGGTGTAAGTTCATACTAAGTGTAGGACTACTAGTCTAGGCACAATCTGAGTGTACGACGTGTATAAGCAGTAGTAATATCAAATCAAGTAAGTAACATGTAGTGGGTCATACAGTAAGGGACATGTTACAGCTAATAATGTCTCATATTAAGTAACATGTTGTAGCACACGAACGTGTCGTATGATAAGTAATGTGTAATAGCACGTAGGAGGTCACATAAGTATTAAGTCAAGACCTCACTAGAAATGGGTTTCTGAACAAAAATCCATTACTGTTGTTCATGTACCTCTATACCTTAGGCATCGGTCTCTGCCGGTTGATTGCCATAATGAGGTAGGTAATTCAAAACTGAATTGTCTAGGCTTCATACGAAACCAGTTTGTTGCCAAAGTCATGTAAGTCCCAGGTTATAATGAAATGTAAATATTTCTTAACTAAGGCCCCTAAAAAAATTTTGGCCTAAAAAGCGGGATAGCTTTTGAACAAGGTCATTGTCAATATTTCCTCATGCGTACTTCAGTGAACAATTCAAAACTAGCAGATACACACCTAGTTCAAGGTTCAATAGCAGAGCAAGTCACAGAAATTTTTTTTTCTAATGTGTCACATAATGCAAACTAGTCACTTCATATAATGCTAGTGTATGTGTAAATACGTGTATATGGGTCACAAATAAATTTTCACAAGTGCAACTAATGTCATTTCTGGAATCAAGTGTGTACAAGTCTCTAACCCATCATAAGTTAATAAATAATTCACTCGGTGCAACTAATGTAGTGTACAATTATAGTCTAGAATGCAATGCAATGCAAACCTAGTTCGCTATAACCAATGGCTCTGATACCAATCTGTCACACCCCCAAAATCCACTAACGGAGTTTTACCGTTAAATGTGTGACAAACCAGGATCTCAGTCATTAGTTACACCAAACGACACTATATGAATTTAAAATATACGTGTCTCATTAAATGAGAAAATTTATTACAGAGTTAACATTTAAAAGTTTGCGGAAGCGTAAACGAAATGTAATGCCAAAATATCAAATTGGAAACTAAATGCGCAGTACACGCGTCCAATACAAGATACAAAGTTTAAATAGATATTAAACTCAAAACACGGGTTGTAATGGATGAAAAATGTTTAAATGAAAAGCCGTGACTCCATGCCATGTCCTAAGTGCGTGGTACCTCAGTGACCTGTAAAAGTGAAAGTCTAACAAGTGTCAACACGACGGTTGGTGAGTTCACATAGTAAGTATGAAATCAAGTAAGTTCAGTTGCAAGCAGAAATATAAATTAAGTATGTCATTGTAGGTAGCTAATCTACAGCACATGTCCTTAGAGGCGTATGTATCTGACCGAAGCTGACGTATGTACACATTAAGTGCATTTTGCCCGTTCGCACATCCCAGCAGGATGCACTGTAAGTATGTTAGGTCATTCAACACCCGTTCGACAGGTCCTTCTGTCGTGCTAGCGCGACTAGCCCAGGTGGGGTTTGTCAAACCAAGTAGTACTACTCAAAATTCCCCCGCTATTTCACAAATACTAACGGTCAACTAGGTATCCATGAGGTCTTTCATGAACAAAAATAAAAGTTGCTCTAATCCAGACATGCGACATACAGAATTTGTAAATCCGTAAAAGTAATCGTCCGTGTTCAGCCCATAAAAGGGTAGAATAGTAAATGTGCAGTTTAGTGAACTCACCTTAGGTTGCGCAGCAAATTCAGTTTCTAAAAGCACACAGTAATACAGCAACCTAAATAATAGTAGGTCTATTAATGTGTGTTCATGTAGGGTCATAGTACCCTATGCATCCAAATGGTCATACAAGTTGTGCGAATTTGGAATAGTTGACTTTTTGACCACGTTTGACTTTTTGTCCAAGTTTGACTTTCAGTCGACTTTTGGTCCAAGTTTGACTTTTAAGTCCAAGTTTGACTTTCAGTTGACCCGAGTTGACCCACGACCCGTTGGTGATTTGTTAAGTGTAAACACGTTACATTTGGTGTATTTTGACTACACCACATTCATATATCCCATCACACTTCACGTATTTAACAAGTCGAATTTCAATTTTCACAAAAGTTTCCTCTATAGGAAAGTCGGGTTTTTAAAGCATGCGTGCATAATTTCAACATCCTAAGCATGTCAACTATTATACCAATACTATAGCATGTTACACAAGTCATCAACCCTTACCATTACTTTGTAGTTCCTAATATACAATACATTGACAAGCATGGTCATTTCTAAGCAAAATATATTGTTTACATGCTTTGTGCAACTAGGAAAATAGCAACTTTCACCATGGCATCCTAGTTATTAGCACACCCCATTTAGGCTTCAACAAAGACAAATTTCAAGTGACCGTTCTACTAACCGACTAATGCCTATAGTGTCATAGTATGATCAAAGTATATTTATCAATCACCACATGTCCACAACCATTCATATGCAAGTCCAAATCATGTTTGTACGTCCGAAATTACTAAACATGCATCCTAGCCAATTTCCATGTCAAAAAATTTCTACATTTAGTAAGTGTTCCAAACAAAATCGAATTCATGCGTTCAAGCAACCAAAATTCATCTAACACATCTTACAAACATGTTAGTAATTCCATAACAATCATTAGATGTCTCTAACATGCAACCTCACATGATCACGAATATAAAAGTTACTATTTTTAGTAATCTAACGAAACGTTCACGAAATTGCAAAACCAAGTAACAAATCTTCATGCCATTTATCATCTAATCACTTAATCAATCCTATTTCATCATTATTCATCATGCCACATCAAGTTTCAATGACACCATACTAAACCCTAGTTTCATGATCATACTTTTTGTACCAATTTCAACATCTAATCATCAAAATAACCATTTACATATAATCACTACCCCATTTTCACAACACAACATCAATTTGGTCAATTTGGATGAACTAGGGTTTTCCAAAACATGAGATTTTCGCAACATATATCAAAGATTAAGGTAAACACTTACTAGTCTTGCATTTATAACTTCGATCCACACCCGAAATCAACCAAAAATCGAACCAAAGCAAGCAAAATATGATCTTGTGTATGTGTGTGAGTAGCGACGGCTTCAAAGGAGAAAAAAAATGGTTTTGGCCGTAGGTTTTCACTAGGATTAGATTTAGGGTTTATTTTTTTTGTTAATTAATTAAATTAGATTAAAATAGTGGGCCTTGGGCCATCCATGGGTTACATGAATGATCCACGGGCTCCGTTTTTGTTTCGGTTTGCAACCACAATGAAAACTTTGTCAGCCGTAAATTTTATTTTCGTGGCCTTTTACCGAAACTCGCAATTGGTTAAAACCGGTAACATACGCAATTAACCGCAAGTTCAACTATTAAGCACCCATATTAACTTAAATGTATATTTATTATATTTAAGATCACCAACGCCCGGGTATTAACTCGTGTGGTCGTTTCGTGTGAATATATATATATATATATAACAGTTTGCACATTTAATTCATCAAATTAAATGAAAAGCATAATTGCGTTAACGTGACTAACAGAGTTTAACTAACGAAGTTAACCTGAATTTTTCGGGTGTCACATTAGGGAAAATAACAAAATAAACCCTAAACTATACACAATGTATAAAACAAGTACAAAGTAAATCTTAAACTGGAAATAGCCCTAACAGGCTGGTCTCGGCTTTCTTTCTCGCGGGATGAATGGTTCGTGCTTCTGTTGCTCGGGTGCTGGTTGCTTTGGACTCGTGGGCTCCTTGTAACACCTTAGTCTTTGTTTTTGCTCGATCTCCAAATAATTAGAAGCTGATTTCCAGGGTTTGTTAATGCTTGTGTGTGCTAGAGGTTTAAGATAAAGGGTGGGAGAGTGTGAGAAAGTGTCTTTGTGAAAGAAAATGAAATGTGTGTGTGTGTGTTTGCTTGAGTTCGGTCAAAAAGAGAAGAAGAGAGAGGGGAGTGGGTCCTACAAGCTCTTGGTTTCTACAAGATGCTCTTGATTAGTGCAAAAGATGGAAGGTGTATCAAGCAAAAGGATTTTTGGAAGATTTGTGTAAGGTGTAGGGTGGTTAGGTTAGGAAAATAGGTTGACAAATAGCTAATAGGGGGGAATTTGTTAATATGGTGCATGAACAATAGTGCTCATATGCATGGTGTGTGTAAGTATTATTTTAGGTTGATGATTGTTTTATAAAATGGATGGTTTTATAAATTGTAGACTTGGTGAGTTTTATATATTTGTACATATATACATATGATGTGTGTGTAGGTAATTATGTATAGTTATGGTTTGTAAAATAATAATGTGTATGGATGTATGGTGGTAAATATTATATGTTACTTGTATGTGCATGTTTTTATAAGTATGTATGTGTACATCTATGGGTGTGTTGTAAATATATTGTGTGTATATATATATATACATTCATACATATATGCACGTATGCATGGTTTCGTATGTCTATAAATGTATAGATAGTGTATGTTTAATAAATGATGTATTTTTATTATTTAGTTATTCGCAAATAATTATGATGCATGTATCATGCATCTAATCATATGGTGTTTTGTATATACGTATGACATGTATGTGTGGTTTTATATTTATTGTTCAATAATTTAATTAATCATGTTCAAGAATTATTGTAAAACATTTGTCTTTGCTTTTATTTGGTTGGTTGGTAACTATACATATGTTATATGAATCCGTATGTATGCATGTACATATTTATATGATTTATATTGTGTTGTTATAAGGTGGTGTATTTATTTTGGTTGTTGCTCGTAAGTATTTATCGTTGGTTCCTCGTTTGTTGTGTTCCATATTCGGTGGGCTTATTTGCTAGTTGGCTTGTTCCTAACTAGCATAAAGTAATACTTTTAAGGCATAAAATAATTCTTAGGCGTATCCGGGTATTCAATATGACGGGTTTCGTCATTGGTACTTAACTTAACTTATATGGGCCAAGCCCATACTTTTAGTTGGGTCGGATCCAGTAAAGGGTCGGGTCAAGCCCAATGGGTTTTCTAAAAAAATTAATGTCGGTTGTTTAAAGTCACAAAATTTTCCTAGCATTACACTTGCAAGTGAGGACATAAACACACAAAAACACATAATCACCTTACACTAACTCGTGATTTGGTCTGCGTTGTCTTGCAACAATGACAAGCTTATAGCCACTACGGGTTCCCTATTCTTTTTCCTCGGTGTCGCCCTCGAAATTAAGGGAGAGGTGGTATCTTAGTACAACTACGTTATTCCCTTTGCATAAGATTTTCGAGAATGTATGTAAACACATAGGAAGTACATAATAACCTTGTGTACTGATTCGTGATTTGGTCTGGCATTGTCTTATCACAATGATTGTTTCAGACTATGTTCGTGTTCCTAACTATTTGTTAGTCGTCGTTAGTTGAGTTAAACAAATCAAATGAGGTATTTCTTATTCCTTTCGTTCTTTATCTCCTATGTGAATTCACGTCCTCGTTTTGAATTTCACTAAACCATAACAGTTTTAATTTCACTTATTCATGTCTTCGTTTCTTGTACCGTATTGTTTCAACGGGGTTCGTTGATGAAATTTAAGTTATTATCGCGTTTCATCTCCTTATTTAGGATTACTAATATCTCATTTAGTAGTTACTTATTGATATTAGACATTTGAAATGTGTCTTGAATACTTCTATGCTTATTGGTAGTTCGTGACAAGTATTATATGCCTTGTTTCATTATTTTCGGCTATGAACGTGATCCTTATGGCACACACTCCAAGGGGCCTTGTTCCTTTCTTTTCTACTGAAGGCGGCGTCAACCACATGCATTTCACCTAGATGATATTGTATCTCTCGGTCCTAGTCGTCCAGTAGTTCTACTCCCCTTCATTGTCGTTCCTTCAACATATGTGATCGGAGATGTGTTATAGGATATTGTTTAGAGTTAGGCTTGAGATAGTTAAAGTAGTATGCCATCTAATGGTATCTTCGAGGTTTTAAAACTTTAAATAGAAGTTACAAGGATGAGTAACAACAAGAGCGTAGGTTAAGGAAGATTCGAGTACTCATTTAGGTATCTAAGGGATGTATTTTTTTACTAAGGGATTGGTGGAACTCGTATATTGAGTAGATATGATGGGAATTTCAACTCGTGTGGCGTCGAGTAAAAAAAATGGAGCATGATTTAAGTTCCGAGGTAGTAATGATTTTTAATTCTGCATGTTAGAATATACAATATTCTTCGCACGGTCTTCCTAATTGGGATTATATAATTTGATAGGAGTACAGAAAGGGTAAATCGTCCACAAGGCATTCCCTCAACATACAAGATTAGAAAGGTAAGTTCGTTGATGACAATGGAAAATTGATGACCACACGTAGGGTGGTACTTCACCATGTCATTATTTGTATTTTGTTTACTTTGTAATAGACTAGGCATATTTTGTTTTCGTTGTAATAGTTAGGTTAGTTTACTTTTGACTAGGTTTTGTGCTTGTTTATGTGACACTGCATGCGACACTATAGTGTCGCATGCAGCTTGTCTTTGTTTAGCGAGCAGGCAGTGTCGCCTATGCGACACTGCTTGCGACACTAGCTATTGTATATATAGTTGTTTTAGGGTATTTTATAAACAACTCTTTGGAACTTTATTGATATACAATTACACTTTGATCTTGAGTTCGAATCCCATTGTTTATTGCAAGGAATTGAGTGAATTATATCTTTGTTGCATCTAATCCATTCTAATTCATCTAATTACCTTCTCAATCTATCAATTGTTATTGGGTTATAATGGTTTGTGTGAGTTTTGGTCATTAATCACAATCAATTGTTGCTAGATCTAGTGGTATCAATTGATTGTGATATGATGTATATCATATATAGCACGGATTAACGATCTATTGGACCAACAATATGGTATCAGAGCCATTATGCTCATGATTTGTGGTTTTTGAGGGTTTTAGATATATTTCACTTTTCATCAATTTTGGATCTGATCTGTTGTGAATTAGTATGGAATTGGATTGAGAATTGTGTGGTTTTAGTTTTAGAATCAATCTACATCTTCAGATCTATCATCGTCATATAGATCTGAGATCTTAGAGTGATTTTGGGTTTTTCTCCATAAGTTTTGGACAAAAGTATTTTCAATCTAATTGGATCTTATTTGTTGTTATTATGGACTGATTTTGGATTGGGATTGCTTTATTTTGTATTGTGAGTCAATCGGAATCATCAGATCATCAATTGGATCTGATTGGAGTTTTCTGTTGTGATTTGTGTGTGTTTTTCTTGAAGAAGATGGTGTTTTTTGTTCATCTTGTGACACTAGTGTTCATCTTGCGACACTAGCTTGGTTTGCAACACTATCTTTTTGCTGCTGTTGGTATTTGGCTGTCACTGGCTTGCGACATTGCTTGAACGAAAGTTCATTTGGGTGATCAATCTTGCGAAACTAGTCGCTTGATTCTTGCCCGACACTATACCTGACATTACTCTCAACATTGTCATCGACATTATTGCCGACATTATCTGGTGGCTTGCTTCCCGACATTACATCCAACATTACCCCTGAACGAAAGTTAAAAGCGCTTCTGCGATAGTGTCTGCGACTCTGACTGCGACACTAGTTTGCGACACTAGCATTTTTGGGACACTGTCTCTTCTGCGACACTAACAATTTTTGCGACATTGTGTGCGAAACTGTGACCAAAATCAATTTTTTTTATTATTTTGCAATGTCAATTTCACTCACCCTTGATGAACTGGAAAACGTTGCAACAATTAGTCCACCAAAACTGATAGACGATGATAATTTTGATGATTGGAAGAAGAAACTGAAGGACTTTTATTTGAATATGGATTGTACTCAGTGGGATTCGGTTGTTTTTGGTCCACATACACCTACTATTGTCATAGGAGGCACTACAATTCGAAACACCGATCCAAATTCATACACCGATAGAGATAAAAGGATGATAAATCATGATAACAGAGCCTTTGATGCTTTGAATTCGTGCTTAACAAGGGAAAATCGCGGAAAATTCGCTGAACATAAGGATGCAAAATCCTTATATGATGCTTTGTGTAGATTTCATGATGAACGTGAAAAACGGGAGACTGACAAAGGAATGCTTGCTGAAAAGGTTTTTATTACTTTTATCAGTCATAAAAGGGAGAAATTGTCGAATTTGATCAATCGCTTTCTGAATGTGACTGAAAATCTGAAGAAATATGATCCCTATCTCACCAACTATAAACAGATACATTGACTGTTGAGCTCTCTTCCAATTGAGTGGAGTACTTATGTTAACACTTTGAAGAATCAAAGAGGATTCTCCGATTACAAACTCACGGATATAATTGACAAGATAAAATTTCATGAGTTGGAAATGAAAAAGAAGGAATTTTTCCAAGCAGTGATCCCACCTCAAACTAACTCCTTAAACATTGATTTCATCTGTGACGTGCATACTCAATTAGAAAACCGAACTGAATGAAAAGCTCAAGGTAATAGCATCTGATTCAGAAAAAATTGTTGAAACCTCGAAAAATATAAGAGAAAATTGTGGAGACTCGACAATTGATATTGAAGGAGGATTTGATTGTGAGATTTCTAATGAAGATAAAATTGAGAAAGATGAGGAAGAATAGAATAAAACTGAAAAGAACGAATAGGCTGAAGTTAGGGAAGAGAAACATAAAGGAAACACAAGAGTGTGTAATTGTGAGAAGGCTTTAGCAGCTGAAAGGATCATCATGGATCTCCCATACGAGACTGTTCAAGATTTGTGTTCTCCTGCATGTAAACAACGATTATTTGGTGTTTATAAGGCAAACAGGCTTATTCTACAAAACCAAAGTGAAATCATGGCAATGAATGATGAACTCAAAAGAAATGAAGTCTGTTATTCTGTAAAACTCAATTGAGCCTTGGCAGAAGTTGAATTGTTGAAGAGAAATCTCTATGAGAGGAACGTAGAGATAAATCTTTTGAATGAAAGGCTGTTGTTAGCCCAATATGAATCCATGAAACTGTAAAGCAAGCTTGATAAGTGGACTGTATCGCATATGAAACAAAATGAGCTTCTTGTCAACCAAAGGGGGGCTCGGATAAAAGATGGGGTTGGATACAAACCTGATGTTCAAACAGTTTTTCCGCCACCATCGACTTTGTGTTACTCTCCTTTACCCAAAACACACCCAAAGAATGATTTGTTTGAACAAAATACTAGAGTGGAAGGAGTTAGTACTTCAGAGGTGAGGGATGAATACGAATCTTCAGTCGGTATTGGATATAACAAAACACCTGATGATAATCAAGACAATGAATGTCATGCTTCCGCTACGCCAAAATCCAAACCTACTACCTTCACCAACCTGCATGAGAAGTTCAAAACTGGTGATATTCCGATCTTCGACCCAATCAAAAGGGATAGAGAATATGCTGAAAGTTCGTCCACATCACATCAATCAAGTCAGGACAGTCAAGGTTCACAATGAACAGGAACTATGTCTGAAAAATTTACAAGTTCAGAAGATGAACCAGAGCAAAAGAGAGACAGGGTTGACTCCAAGACCAAGACATCATCTAAAGCAGTCAAAGTCCACATGTATTCAAAACTTGAACCAAGAAGAAGTCATATCCTAGTTCCCGATCATCTTTCATATCACAAACAGAGAAATATTAATCTCAACCTTTCATTTCACCAAAGTTTAATAGAGCAGAGAAAAGGCCGAAATGTTGTCAACAATCCAATTCAAGACCATTAAAGTTTCATCATCACAGTACATCAACTGCTCACTCAAGAGTATCAACAGGCAAATCCAAGGAATTATATGTCTTTTACAGCAATTCAGACTAGCTGTGATGAAGAAATTCATGCGGATCATGTGCCCACTTTCAAGATCAAAAGGACAGGTTTAAAATCACATTGCTTCAGATGTGGTAAAATAGATCATATGGTAAAACAATGTCCTGATCTTGGTCGAAGCAGCATAAATAATAAATCTTTTGGAAACAGAATTAAACAGTTTGTAAATAATCATTTTTACACTAATTCTTTCTTTCAAAAGCCCAGGTTCGTTAAGGCTTGGGTTCCTGTTTCTAACTATTTTCTTTTGTATGTTACAGTTCATTCGGTAGACTGGTTGCGGATGTTCTGTACATTTGTTTCGCTCTCCTTTTAATAATAATAAAAAAAATTATAAAAAAATAAAAA
Source organism: Tagetes erecta (assembly GCA_030867185.1). Lineage (NCBI taxonomy): Eukaryota > Viridiplantae > Streptophyta > Magnoliopsida > Asterales > Asteraceae > Tagetes > Tagetes erecta. Next base: position 16,516,991 of record CM061497.1, on the reverse strand, counting down.
TAAAAAAAGGGGAGAATAGTGAAAGATAAATCTGTTTTTTTTTTCTTACTTATATTTTCTAATACTGTCGGCCATAATGTTGCGTATGATCTTAAATATTCTTCAATTTGTTAAAAAAAATTTCAGTTAAAAAAAACTGAAAGTTTTGGGGGAGAAATACTACAAATTTTATGTTTGTGCCTCATCTAATGTAAATACTGTTTGTTTCTTGCAGGTTTCAGATATGGGTTGACAGCATCTAAAGGAGGGAGAAGATTTGTATAATGATGTGTTAGTAGGCTCAGCCCGAATACTATTAGACAACAGTTCTGTGATCAAACTAAATTCAAAAGAACTCGGTGATAAGGAGCATTTTCACAGATATTTAGCTTGCACAAAGTGATAAGTTTTGACAAAAATGGGCTGAGAGTATTTGTTTCGTGCTTGATTTTTTTCCCAAATCCAAACCCCTTAGCCGTAGCCCTGAATGATGCTTCTCGTTAGCTCTTCAGAATTTTATTTTATTTTCGTGCTTATCTCCTCTCCTATACGGAAGTATTGACCTGGAGTGGTGATCTTCTCTGTTATATGTAAGTATAGACCTGAAGCTCTCATCAGCACGCTCAGTTGATCATCTCCTCTGTTATACGTCGGTATAGACCTGGAGCGCTCATCATTTGCAACCCTGAGTTGATAAGCTCACAATGTTTCTACATCAAGATCGATGTTTGATGCCTCTTATATATGTAAAGCTAAGCTCACAATGTTTCTACATCAAGATCATTGTTCGATGCTTCATACATTAAACCCAACTCCACTTCACTCTCCAAAACATTCACCATGACTATTCATTGGTCATGGTCTATGTCCATCAAAATCATAATATCTTGCTGAAACATCTAAACTCAATAAGCCCTAAGGTCAAAACAAGTTACTTTGCTGAAGGTCTGTGGAAACCAAGTTGTCAGAGATTCTTTAAATCTAACCAAAACATGATAATATCATCACAGATTGCTTGTTGAAAGGAACAAGGCATGGGTTTAAACAGACAAACATACTAACAATCTTTTCAAACCTTTGTCTATCCGGATGATTGCCTGAAACTCGTTTTCTGATCCTCTCGTGATTCATTCTGTTTTTACTGTTTTGACTCCTTTTAAAAGTTTGTAGTTCAAACGGATTTTTGTTCTGGATCTATTTCATTATTTTGGCTTGACACTATTTTAAAATATTTGTAATTTAATTAGATTTGACTTTCATTATTTTTCAAAAATTAAAGTTTTTAAAATTTGAGTTTTTGCGACACTATAGTGTCGGGTCTGCGATACTATTGCTTTTACGACACTATAGTGTCGGGTTTGCAAAACTATGTCTGATGTATACTTATCTGATATGGATTATGTCGGATCCTTAATCGTTTCATTCACTTCACACACCCGACACTAAACCCCAAAACACACTAAACCTCAATCCTTGATCTTTGCGTGTTTTTAATCGATTCCAACCGGTAAGTTTTGTTCTTTAACATGTGTCGAACCTTCGTGTGTAATGTATTTAGATTTGGTGTTGATCTGATACGGTTTTGATCTGCTTGACTGTTGGTTTTTCACGTTTTTGCGACACTAACTGTTCTTCATGCGACACTGAACGAAAGTTCAAAGACTGTTTGCGACACTACCAATGTTATGCTGCCCATGTTTTGTTGGTAGTGTCGGACGTCACCTGTGTTGCGACAGTGTAGTGTCGATGCCTTTGTTGTGCTTTTGCGAAACCATAGTGTCGTCAAAACTGCGACACTACTGTGTCGCATTTCTGCGACACTGTATTTTTCATCATTTAATTTTTTTTCTTCTTTTTCTCTTTCTTTTTTCTATTATATTATTTTCTTTTGTTTTTTATATACTTTTCATTATTATTATTGTTTTTACTTTATTTTTGTTACTAATCAACTTTCGGTTTACGTTTCAGGTTTATTATATGGATCCGAAGCCTCCTCCGCCGATAAGGTTCGACAAGCGGTTGAAGGTGGTCGCTTATCTAAACGATAAGGACCCAAAGTCAGTTGGTTTTAGAGACGCGATATCTTGGATGAAGGCGTCCCCGATCTCTTATGCGGTCACGAAGGATCTGGTGATAGATCAACAACATATCAGAGATTTCTGGGAATCAGCGACATACAATCTAAATGCAGATCCGGGGGAGATAAGGGCTACTATGATGGGGGAGCAAATTGTACTTACTGTTGATTCTATAGCGCGGATGTTGAGGTTGGAGCGTGATGTTGGATTACTGGTACTGCTGTGTCTTAATGACGTTTATGAAGGATTTCTTGAGATGGGATACGAAGGAACGGAGACTCTAGATCGTCGGGAGTTCAAGAAATCGTTTTTGTCAAAGGAATGGAGGTTTATAGCCCACGTCATTATTGTATGTTTAGATCATCAGAAAGGAGGAACTGACGGGCTAAATTTCGAGTGGGCGAGGGTGATGCTAAATCTGTGTAGAGGAGATAACGCGAATATCCCACAAATGATATTCGGTTATATGACTGAGAACATCTCCGCTGCCAAGAGGATAAATGGCTATTATATCCACGGTTTGTACAAATTTTCATTGAAGAACTGAAGCCAGATTTGCAGAAATTAAGTGATGCTGTGGAACTGACGAAGATGAATGTGAGGATCTTTGCTGATTGCTCCGCACCTTGACATGACATTTCGGGAAAGATAACCTATCTTTTCCGAAACATGTATACCGATGAAAGGTGGGAGTATATTGAAAAATTGAAAGTGAGTGAGGAGAAGCGGTTTGGGGAATTACGTGAAAAGATCAAGGAGGATATACGGAAGAGGAAGAAATATGTGGGGCCAAAGCCGGTACCGTTTGAGGAGGAGCTTGATGAGATTGAGGCAGAGATATTCAAACCAAAAGGTAAGAAGAAAAGGAAAGCTGCTGATAAATCACAGAATGATTCTGATACTGATGTCAGAATCAAAAAGGCGAAGGGGAAACAACCAGCAGCCTCAGAAAGTATGCCTGAGAATGTTAAAAGAAAAACTGAGAAGAGAGGAGGAGCTGGGTTGGACGAGGACGTGATTCGTGGGCTGAATACGTCGCTCGCAAATGAGCTGAGAATGGTGTTAGGGCTATTTCCTAGATTAAGATTTACTTTGTATTTGTTTATATGTTTATGTATAGTTTAGGGTGTATTTTGTTATATTCCTTAAACTTGTAATTGTTGCTTTAAAGCATGTAGTGAGAGAGTGTGAGGAGGGAGGCTAGATCACAATTCACGTAAGAGAGAGAACTTAGTGTGTGTGATTTATTTTCTCCTGCACTTGTATTACAAATCTGCTTTGATCATCAATATACAAAAGAGAATTATTAGTATGAATTGTGTTAATGATTAAACTGTGTTTGTGTATGATCTATTCTAATCATTGAGCGATATTAACGATCCAATTGAACCTATCAATTGGTATCAGAGCTGTTGGTACTGTGTTCTTCGCTATTCATCAAGCAAAACACATCAATATTGCTCAAATATCATGATCTGAATGAATTGTTGCTGTTTTTAGTTGTGATTTATCATCGCAATCACTTCTAATTCACAACGATTGTGCAAATTCCATCAGATTATCGTCAGATCTGAGGAATTAAGAAGATTGAAAAAGTTACTGTTCGATCGAATTTTGCTAAAATTCATCAAAATTTGATCATGTTTTGGATTGATTGAGATTAGGGATTGATAATCAGACCATTTCACTGCTTGTGTGTGAATTTTGAACGATTTGAACAAGTTTTTGACAAACCCAGAAAAATTCTCATGATGAAGATGATGAACAGTAAGAACTTGGTTGAAGATTAACTTGCCGGGTGATAAAATTTGACTTAGACAATTTCCTTTGGACTTAGATTGAAGAACAATTAGGTCCTGTGCAGCCGTGTAAAGGATTTTGTACTAGACGGGTAAAGAATTTGACGAGGAAAAAGTGTTACTGTTCCGCCGCATCAACAACTGTTGTGCCGGGTAATACACTGTTACGCCGGGTGATTAACATTTTTCAGCCGGGTGATCAACAACTGTGTAGCCGGGTAAACAACTCTGCCGTGTGATCGAGAACTGTTCAGCCGGGTAAAGCTTTTTGCCGTGTCAAGATTCAAGCCGGGTCAAGTTATCTGCCGTGTGAAGTTATTTCTTGTTGCCGGGTAACTGTTCTGCCGGGTCAAGAACACAAGTCTTACAACTGTTGAGCCGTGTGACTGTTTAGACGGGTGAAGACTTTTTCTCTGCCGGGTGAAGAACAAAGCTACTGTTTAGCCGGGTGAAGAAGGATTTTCACTATTCAGCCGTGTGACTCATTTTTAGTTGTTTTTTTAATACTTGTTTCTTATCTTGTCTTTAATTACTTGTCTTTATTTTAGTATTTTAATTATTTCTTTTCAAAAATTAACAAAAACCAAAAATATTTTTTTTAAAAAAAAATTATTAAAATGGCTCCTAATGATGATTCTGATAACCGTGTTCCTAGACTTGTCAATCGTGCAGATTTCAAGAATTGGACGCTTAGACTAAAGCATCATCTTTGCTCAATAGATAATAATCTGTGGAAGTCAATTGAAAAGGGTCCTCATATACCTACTCAGACAGCTCCAGACAGTGCAAGTACCTACACCAAAGACTCTACTGAACCTTATCCAGAGGATAATTTGACAGGAGAAGATTTGAAGAAAGTGAAGAATGATTGCAAAGCATATTCTTTGATGTGTAAGGGATTGCCACTGCAAGTATTGTCAAGGTTGGACACCTATCAAACAGGTTATACATTGTTCAAGGCTTTGAAGTCTATTTGTGAAGGAGGTGAACAACTCAGGAGTCTCAAGAAACAAAAGTTGAAGAGACAGTTGGAGTTATTTGAACACATTGCTGGAGAATCAGTGCACCAAATGATGAATAGATTTGTTCATCTAACTACTGAAATGACCAACGCAGGTGCAAAGACAGATCTCCAAGATTTGAATGACAGATTGTTATGTGCACTTCCATCATCATGGAAACAGACTGTGACTTTACTGAAACATACTGAGAAGTTTCCGATGGATCTAGATTTGCTCATTGCAAAGATAGAGGAAGTAGAGATTGATGAAGGATCTAGAAACAATGATAGAACTGGTTCACATGCACAATACAAATATATTGTGAATCCTGCTAATACTGTGGAGAATGCTTTTCTTGCACAAGATGCAACGAAGTTTGAAGAAGAGGGTGATTTATTTGTGGGCGCAAGTTTTTATACTGACTCATCATACTTTCCAAGTTCGCCAACTTATTCTCAACCTCAATCTCCACCAAGAGCTCAAGTTCAAAATCAGAATCTGAAGAATCAAGTAGAAAGTCAAAGTTCGAATGTTCAAGCAAAGGTTAAAGATGTGATGAACATCTTGTTGCAAGATGACGAGACCAAAACTGCTTTTACAGCCTTTATGGCAAGTTTTCAAGCATACCAAGGAAGTCATTTGAGTCAAATGGATGTTGTCCTTCAAGACTTATTTGAGATGGATCCTGATGACGTTGAGGAAATGGACTTAAACTGGCAAATGGTGATGGTTGCATATAGAACACAGAAGCATGCATATGTTAACCGAAGCTACAAGCCTCATGCAAACAAGACGGTTGGATTTGACAAATCTAAGGCCAGATGTTTTAACTGTAATTGTTATGGTCATTTTTCTCGGGAATGCAAAGCTCCTAAGAATCAGAATTTCAATGATCAAGCTAGTTCAAGCAATCAAGGTCAAGGTCAAAGCTCACAACAGTCTTCGAGCTACCAAAGCAAAAATCAACGTTTCTTTCAAAAAACCCATGCCGGAACTGAAGGATGAAGGAAAGAAACCAGAAGATCAAACTAAGGCACTGGTAGTAAGTGTAAAAGACGGATATGATTGGAGCGCATATGCAGAACAATTTACGTCTGATCTTACATCAAGTTTGGCACTGGTATGTGAAACAGAAGAGGATTGGTCAGAAGAAGGAGATATCAAGGTGATTGATACTGAGAGTGAAGATTCAGAGGAATATGACTGGAGTGCTAAGTCTGATCCTGTTGAAGAATCTGAGTCAGAAATTGCGTTAATGGCTACATCCAGTGAGTCTTCATCATCTACCGAACAACCAAAGGTTAGTACTGATTTACCCCCTAACTATGTTCCTTTACCTGCTGATGTGAAAGAAAGGTTATGTTCTGAACAATACATTCAACAAGTAGAACATTATAGAACTCATTCATTTAAAATTGGTTATAAATTAAGCAAACATGAGAAAATTCATGAACAACTTAAAATTGATCACAAAATTTCTGATGAGAAGATTTTGTCACTGAAAGAATCATGGAACAAGACCTTAAAGGAACTAGAACTGGTAACAAAACAACTTGAAGAAATGACAAAGAACTTTGAACAAGAAAAAGTTGCTCATGCTGTCACACAAGTTGAATTAACAAAAGTTAAAAGTTGCAAGAATATGGTGAAACAACTCGTAAGTGAAAGAGGTAACAAAACCAAAACCGGGTTGGGTTTCACTCATGAACCAATGCCAAATTCAATCACTCAAACCTTGCCAGAAAACTTTAATGAATTTGATCATTCACCTGAAAATGAAAGAAAATTCAAAGAAATTCAAAGAAGTAAATCCGAATCTGAAGGATCTGAAGTTTTGATGGAAAGTTTGAAAGAAGAAGATGGTGTGACAACTGAAGCTGACGATGAAGCTAGCAACAAATCAGAGCCTGTTCTGATTCAACTTGTTGAGTATCCGGAACTGAATCCAAAGTCAGAAACAGTGAAGGATGAAGGTGAATTTTCAGGATACAATGATCCTGAATACATCAGGTGGAAGAAAGAACAAAAGGCGCAAGTTGCTGATCAGTTGATCAAGAAGCAAGATGTGAAAAAGACTGAAGCTTCGAATGCAAAAGTGCAGAAATTAAAATCGAAAAACAATCAATCTGAAACGAAACAGTCAAAAGGCAAAAGTGTCTTAAAATCAATTGACAACACCAAAGCTCAAAGTGTTAAAACTGACAAAGTTAAACCTGTCAAGAAAATGTCAAAAGGAAAAACAATTAAGTTTGTGTCTGCAGGAACGTTTGATTTGAACGGATCTTATGGTAAACCAATCAATTCTCCAATCAAATCTAACTCTGGTCTGAAAACAGGTTCAGGTCCTAAGTCTTCCGCTGTCAATGATAAGAGAATTGAATCTAAAAAGGTAACCAAACAGAACAGTTTAAAATCGAACCAAAGTCCCATACAATCAAATTCACAATCAAAATCTCCACAAAAGAATCAAGTTAATCTAAAACCGAACAAAACTGATAATGAATCACGAGTGGGTTCAACATCGAAAGTTAACAATCGGCTCTTTAGGATTAGCAAGAAACATTGTGAGATTTGTGATCGTTATAATCATGCAACTGCTGAATGTTTCTTTAACAGGTACTGCAGTTTCTGTGACAAAAGAAATCATTCTTCAGAAGAATGTTATTATAACAAATTTTGTAATATTTGTGAAAGAAGAAACCATGACACAAAGGATTGTTTCTTTCGATCAAACTTAACAAGAGAAATGACTTCATTTCCAAATTTTCAAAGAAATCAATTATTTGGTTTTCAAAATGTTAATCAAAGTCTTTCTCCGGTTTTGAGAAATTTCAATCGAAACAATTCTGTTTCTAACTTTTCGTCAAGAAATGTGCAGGTTAACAGTTTTAAGCCAAGAGCTTTGATGGTTAGAAATCAAAAGTTTGAAAATAATCTTGCTTTGAGAAGAAAGCAACCAATTCACGCCAATGGGCGAAACAACAGTTTTCAGCATCAAAATCTCTTAAATGAAACAAATTTTCAAAATGTTCAATATCAACAAGTTACTATTACAGATAGATTCGGAAAACCCAAGACCGTGTGGGCCTGGGTTGACCAAACTAACTAAGTGATTGTTGAAATGCAGGTACGCCCAAGAAGACCTATCAACTCATGGTTCGTTGATAGTGGGTGTAGCCGGCATATGACAGGCAACTATGCCTTGCTTCAGGATTTCAAGCTGAAAAATGGTACACACGTTGCATTTGGAGGTGATGCCGGTGGTAAAATAACAGGAGAAGGAACCGTATCGAATGGGGTCATTAGTTTTGATAAAGTCAACTATTGTGCACAGTTGAACTTTAATTTACTATGTGCATCTCAAATTTGTGATAAATCTTATTCAACTTTATTTGATAATTCTTTCTGTTATATACTCAAACCAGGTTTCAAGATTGACAATGAGTGGGTGGTGGTTAAAGCTCCAAGAGATCGTGACGTATACAAGCTTGATATGTCGCAGATTGATGCTGAAACCGAAACTACTTGTCTCATTGCACATGCTTCAAATGATGAGAGTCAGCTTTGGCATAGACGGCTGGGCCATTCAAACTTCAGAAACATGAATCGTTTAGTGACTGGAAATCATGCTGTGGGAATACCTTCAAAGAAGTTCTCTACAACTGATCTCTGTCCAGCATGTTTGAAAGCAAAACAGCACCGAATGCCTTTTAAGTCCAAGCCAGAAAACTCAATTTCAAAACCCTTGCAGATGCTACATATGGATCTTTTCGGACCAACAAATGTGCAAAGCATCGGAAAGAAGTCTTACTGTTTTGTCATTATTGACGATTTCACTAGATTTTCTTGGGTTTATTTTTTGCATGTTAAATCTGAAACTGCGGAGTTGTTAAAAGAATTTATTATCAAAGTTGAAAATCAGTTGGATTGTAAAGTGAAAACTTTGAGAAGTGATAATGGAATAGAATTTAAGAACGCTAATGTTGATTTGTTTTGTGCAGAAAAAGGAATTGCTAGACAATTTAGTGCTCCAAGAACGCCTCAACAAAATGGGGTTGCGGAACGGAAAAACCGGACACTAATTGAAGCAGCAAGATCCATGCTCGCAGATGCTAAAATCCCTATCACATTCTGGGATGAAGCTATTGCTACTGCATGTTTTGTACAAAACAGAACATTACTGGTTCAGGATAAACAGAAAACATCTTATGAGTTGTTATTTGGAAGAAAACCAAATATTTCATATTTGAAAGCATTTGGTTGTCCTGTATCGATTCTAAATTTAAATGATCATCTCGGGAAATTTGAGTCAAAATCTGACGATGGATTTTTCCTTGGTTATTCGTCTGTTTCTAAAGCTTATCGAGTTTTTAATAGCAAAACAAATACTGTTATTGAAACTATTAACGTAAAGTTTTTAGAAAATTCGTTTCCGTCAGTGGCGCATGGTCCCGAATGGTTATTTGATTTGGATTCGTTATCAAAATCTTTCAATTCTAACTTGTTTGATTTTTCAGGAAAAGCAAGGAAAGAATCAGGTGACTTGGGATGCTTTAGTGACGATTCTGATAATGACGAGGATGGCAATCTCAACTCTGAGTCAAATCTAGTCAAGCTCCGGGTCCTTTTGGTTCTCAAGACGATCAAGAATCAAACAATCTTGAAGATGATGTGAATCCGCAAAGTTCTCCTAATGATGGTGGATCTGTTCAAAATCAACCATCATCAGATCCGAATGCTGAAGTTATTCCAGAATCATTTGATTACTTCATCAATTCACCGGATCAAGTTCCTAACTTCACTCCGCATGTGTCTACTATTCTACAAGATCTACCGAATCTGAATCATTCTAATCTGGAGAGTCAAGTGCAAGGAGATGTCATACCAACTCATCGAATTCACAAGAAACATCCTGTCTCTCAGATTATCGGGCCGTTGAATCAGAGAACTACAAGAAGTCAAACTGAGCAAGCAAATGTTTGTCTTTATTCATGTTTTCTTTCTCAAGTGGTGCCGAAGAACATTTCAGAAGCGTTGCAAGATAATAGTTGGATTGAAGCCATGCAAGAGGAGTTACTTCAATTTCGCAAACAAGAGGTTTGGAAATTAGTGCACTTACCTGAAGGAGAGAATGCGATTGGTACAAGATGGTTGTACAAAAACAAGCCAGATGAACGTGGCATTGTTGTGAGAAACAAAGCAAGACTCATTGCACAGGGATATACTCAGGAGGAAGGCATTGATTATGAAGAGGTGTTCGCTCCGGTCGCAAGACTTGAAGCCATACGCGTTTTTCTTGCATATGCTTCCTTCATGAAGTTTAAAGTATTCCAAATGGACGTTAAAGGCGCTTTTCTGTATGGACCAATTACAGATGACGTATATGTCAGACAACCTCCGGGTTTTGAAGATCCTGACTATCCTCATCGTGTATACAAGTTGAGTAAAGCTCTATATGGTCTACACCAAGCTCCGAGAATCTGGTATGAGACATTATCTAAGCATTTACTAGAACATGGATTCACAAGAGGACAGATTGATCCAACTTTGTTTATGAAGAGGGAGAATGCAGAACTCTTATGTGTTCAAGTATATGTGGACGATATTATCTTCGGATCGACCAGTGCGTCAATGTGCAAAGAATTTGAGGAAATCATGAAGTCTAGATTCCAGATGAGTTCAATGGGGGAGATTAATTTCTTTCTTGGATTACAAGTGAAACAATCAGCTGACGGAATTTTCATCAATCAATCAAAATTTGTTGAGAAGTTGTTGAAGAAGTTCAAGATGCAAGATTGTCAGACAATTCGAACTCCATCTGATGTGAACTGCAAGATACAACCGGATCCAAAAGGCAAATCCATGGATCAAACACTATACAGATCAATGATCGGTTCACTGATGTATCTTACTGCATCAAGACCAGACATCATGTATGTTGTATGTGTGTGCGCAAGATATCAGTCTGATCCAAAAGAGTCGCACCTGGTTGCTGTTAAACGTATTTTCAGATACCTTAAAGGGAAACCGAATCTTGTGTTATGGTATCCTTATGAAGGCAATTTTGAATTATATAGTTATTCTGATAGTGACTTTGGTGGGTGTGCTCTTGACAGGAAATCGACTACTGGTGGATGTCAATTTCTGGGTCCTAGACTTGTCTCTTGGCAATGCAAGAAGCAGACCAACGTTTCTGTATCCACAGCTGAAGCAGAGTATATCGCTGCATCTGCAGGATGTTCTCAAGTTTTGTGGTTACAAAACCAATTGCTTGACTACGGGTTTAACTTTCTAAAAACTCCTATTTACATAGACAATACTGCTACTATGTTCATTACTGCTAATCCTGTTCAACACTCAAAAACCAAACATATCGAAATTCGATATCACTTTTTAAGAGACAACTCTGAAAAAGGTTTAATAATTTTGATTAAAGTTCATACCGACAAACAACTGACAGATCTTTTCACAAAATCATTTTTGTCAGGACGGTTTGAATTCTTAATTTAATCCATATGATTAATCAATCATGATTGATTCTATTTTCCGAAAACTAAACAAAAATAAAAAAAATATAAAAGCCAAAAATATAATAAGTTGATGTCATATATTGATTCCGTTGTCTTTTTATTTTATGTTTTGCATTGTGTGTGTGCATGAAAAAGAAAAGCAAAAAACAAAATATAAAAGCAAAAAGAAAAGAAAATATCATGTCATAAGAATCTATATTGCAAAAAGTGAGAAATGATAGTTACACTAGACATTATTTGTTACATCATTTTTAAATAAAGACTGATGAATGTTAATTGATGTGCTAGACAGCTCAGGCAATTAGACTGAACAAGTAAGTTGATTGTTGACAAACATAAACTTAATGATCTTTGTGTTAAGTTCCATTGTTATACATGTCTAGATATATATCTTTTTGATACATTGCTTGTGATGATAGTTGTACATGATCGGGTAACTATGCAGTCTATTCAGTGTGATGAACCGCATCGTGAGCTTCTTTGTTGTGGTACCCACAGACCTGAAGTCTCACACGAAGTCTCTTTTGAGCTTCAAGGTGCAGCAAAAGATTCCCAAAGATGGAACAAAAAGAGTCCCAAATGTGGACCATCACCAAACAAAAATTCCAAAAAGGAATTCAGAAGATTCCCAAGGGGAACGATAGGAAAGAAAATTCCAAAATGGAATTCAAATGAAGTCCCAAAGTGGACCAAATCCAAATAGAACCCAGATTCCACACTGTGTATGACTGTAAGTGACCAGGTTTGTGTGCAATATACATTCAGGTAGTGGTTGATAAGGAAATATGTTGACATATGTATACATGTGGGTCACATAAGTCATTCTAATCGAACCTTAATATCATCATGATACTGAAAAAGTAAGTGTGTCAAATCGAGCTAATTGGTATGTTTTCATATCATCACTCAATCAAACATAAGTCAAATGTCTATTCAAAACTTGCAAAACATGTTCAGATAATGTATGGTATGATCTCACTGCGATATTTTGATTCATTGCATTGCATATGTCTTTATTTTAATGTGTGTGCTTTGTGTGTGCAGGCATATGGAATCTTTATTGACACATCGACATCCTTGTTAAACTTTAAAATTTCAAGAAATTTCAAGTTTAGGGGGAGAATAATTGAAGAAAAATATCTACAAAAATCCAAAAATATTTTGAATAAGTGTGTTTTGAATGAACAAGATTATGTGGTATGGAAAGCAAAGGTATTGGATGTGTTAAAAACAAACCCAAGGTCTTGTGATGTGTTTTTCAGAAATTGCTTCGGGATATAGAAAATTTGGTTGTGCAAAAACATTTGTTTTTGAAAATCAAAGAAAAAGAAAAATGAATTTAATTGGAATTAATGTTATTGTCTTGTCTTATGTTGTTGATAATTAATGTGACAAATTCTGTTGAGGATATCTTGTCTAATTAATATGTCGAGAATGTTTGCAGGTGCAATAAATGCAGTTGGAAAAGTCAACAGACGAGGAAAATTGCAAAGGGTTATAGCTGGGCAAAGATATCAGACACAACTGTTCTTCCAGGTAATGAACACACTGTTCAGCCGGGTAATGTTGTGAGTCTGATATGAGCCGGGTGATTGAGAAAAAGAAGTGAAGTCGGGTGAAGATATTATGACTACTGTATAGCCGGGCAATGAACATGTCAAATACAGCCGGGTGAAGGTCATAGATATTTGTCGGGTGACAAGTTGTGTCACTATACAGCCGGGTGAAGAAATGTTATGACTATGCAGCCGGGTAAAAGGAAGAAGTCTTATCCTGCCGTGTAAAGATATAACACTGTGTTGCCGGGTAATAGTGGAAGCAACTGTGTTGCCGTGTGAAGAAGAAAGCATGCCGTGTGAAGAAGAAAGCATGCCGGGTGAAAGAAAAGCAACTATGTTGCCGGGTAATGAAGAAAATCATGCCGGGTGAAAAAGAAGACAACTGTGTTGCCGGGTGATGAAGAAAGGCTGCCGGGTGATATCGTGAAGACTAACTATGCTGCCGGGTGATGAATAAAACCAATCAGGTGTAGTTGTTCCTAACCTTTTACTCGTCACTACAGTGACTTACCCGTCTCTACAGTGTTTGACCCGTCAAGTGATTTTTACATGTTTTGTGACTTGTTTCAAGTACTTGACTCGTCCCAACAGTACATGACCCGTCCTAACAGTACATGACCCGTATCAACAGTGCTTGACCCGTCAAGGCTTAGTGGGCCTTTTATGCTTACCCGTCCCAAATTGTTGACCCGGCACCTCAAAGTTTGACCTAATTTTTAACCAAATAAAAACCCGCCTCTTCACAAACACTTATCATTTTTCACTCACAAACTCAAGCAAATCCTCTGCACATTAAATCGTTGTTTATCATATTCAATCGTTTGTTCTGTAACAAGTCTGATCGATTGAATAAGGTATTGTTTATGTGATTTGAACCTGATAAACCTGCAAATCGACCGATAAAATGAAAAACGATGATGAACAGTGTTTTTGATCACTGAATCGACATTTTGATTGTGTGTGTTAAAACCAAAATCGATTGTTGTTTTAAGTGTAAAATGTGTTGATCATCAACAATCAATCACTCATTTGCACCAAAACACCTTAAAACCAACTGAATCAATCAAAATTGCTCATAACTGTCAAAACCGCCATTGATGAACCTTGAAAATTCTTAAGTGTTAACTTCAAACTGACAAAATATGTGTTGAACATTAACAAATCATTGTTAAAACTAAGATTAACATGTTAAACAACTTCATCATACAAATGTTAAATTTATGTCTCAAGTGTTAAACTGTTAAATTGAAAAATTGTTGTATAATCTTTTAAATTCAAAGTTGTTTTGATCAAAATGATGAAAATCAGTTTGTTAGATCAATTTAGGGTTAAAATGATTATGTGAATGTTTTTCTTCTTAACTTTTGTTCAAACACTTATAAAAAATTTGATATGTATTAATGAAGAATCTAACACATTTGTCTTGTTTGTGTTTGTTTTTGTTTTAACAGATGGAGAATCTAAAGTTTGAACCTAAACACAATCTGGTGGCATGTCTAGATGAGTGTATCCCTGAAACTGAAGGTTACAGAGACATGATGAGATTCATTAAGAGAACAAAGTATGTATATGCCATGTGTGCCAAACCGGTCATATATGCTAGACTGATAAAGAGTTTTTGGAGGACAGCTGAGGTTTTTAGAGATGATAATGGTGTAGCTGTTGTTCGAGGAAACATCACTAGAGAATTAGTGTTGACTGTTTCTGAAGAAGCAATCAGAACTGCATTGAGGATTGATGAGAATGAAGTAGGGGCTAATGATGAATTGACTATGGCTGAATGCCAAGCGTGCTTTGTAAATATGGGACATCCTCCTGCATTTCCAAAGTCACAATTCTATAGAGCCAGATTGGGAAAGAAATGGAAGCTATTGTGTTATGTTGTCCAACAGTGCATGTCAAGGAGGAGTGCAGGTTTTGACAACTTCCCATCTGATATAGCATCTCCAATTGTTGCTATAGCTGAGAACAAACCATTCAATATGTCGAAATGGATTATGAATGGGTTTGTATTTAATTTGGTAAAGGGCAAAAGGTTTAAGTTTCTCATGTACCCGAGATTCTTACAACTAATGATCAATGTTGCTTATCCCATGATTAGAGAAGAAGGAGTGGTTGGAGGGATACTTTATACCGAGGACATGAACGATCTATCTTATAGAAAGATGAGTATCGGGAATGTGCCTAGTGTGGATTTATTTGACTATATGAGAGATATAGCAAATAATGAAGAAGATGTTGAAGGTGTCTATCATCATATCTCTCACGGTGAGATAGTAAATCCTCAGGACCTGGTTGATGAGGTGCCTGATAATCTACTGGATGATGATGAGTATAATGCTCGTCATGCAGAAGATGAAGAGATTGATGGTGATAGTAATGATGGTCAAGATGATGATAATGATGATGATGATGGAGATGATGAAGATAGTGATAGTGGAAGTGGAAATGATGGTGGTGATGATGCTGAATCTGATTCAGAGGAGGCAGAGATTATTGAAGCAACTGAACCAATGGAGACAGAAAATGTTGAAGTTATTGAACAAGCTGTGATAGAAGAACCTGTTGAGGTTAGTTGTGTTGAAAAAGAGGTAGCAGTTGAAGTTGCTAAACCTATCACAAAACAGTATGTTAGATCTCGAAGATCTAAATCTATTGTTGAGAAAGTATTAAGTGAGCCTGAAAAGATAGATATTGTTCAAATAGCTCAGGAAGTAATGGCCGAGGCTGAATCTATTACACAGATAGTTGATGAAGCTGATGCTGGCATTACTGAACCTGTTCCTGTTGATATACCCACCACATCATCCCCTGTTGCAGAAAACATTGAACAAATTTTGGAGTCTTCGCCAAAAATTGTGTCAAGTGTTGATGAGAATGAAGATAAGAAAAAGATTGTCGAACTAGAAGAGATGGTGGCAAAACTGTTAGAGGCGAATGAACTGTTGAAAGCTTCAAATGATAGGAAAAATAAAAGACTTGAAGAGTTTTGGACTACTCAAAATCAAAATCTGGAAACTTTCAAAGCTTTGGATACTGATCATCTTAAATTGAAGATTGAACATGACGAGTTGAAAGTTAAATATGATAGATTGAAGGAGGAACATGAAAACTTAGAGTATGATCACAAAGAGTTGAAGGCTGAATGCAATACTCTTGAGGCAGAAAAAGAGATGTTGGAGAAATGGCTGGAAGAAACCAAATCGAAAAAGTCTGATTCTGTGTCCGATAAAGATTTTTCAGATGATGCAATGGAAGTAACTGAGAAAACTCAAGAAGCAAAAGTCTATTATACAAGAGCACGTGGTACAACCAATGTGGGTATAAGGGTGGAATCTCCAATAGTCATTCCCGATGAAGCTGTTGCTGAAACTGTCACTTATGACAAGGCTGAGGGAAAAAGGAAGTTAGATGCTGTGCCAGAAATCACTGAAGATACATCTGTACCAAAGAAGGCAAAACTGGATGAAACAGTGCAGATTGAGCCGATTCAATCTGTAGCTATAGTTGAAATGGCTGAAATAGCTAAGGTTGTTGAGGAGACTGTGACTAATGCTGAAGTTGATAAATCAGTTCAGATTGAGCCGATTCAATCTGGAACTGTTGTAGTTGAAGAAGTGCCTGAAACTGTTGAAATAGTTGAAAATGCAAGTCAGTTTGAGCCGGTTCAAACTGACAATGCACCAATGATTGAGGCATTAGATGATTTGGACGATATAGATTTTACTGAGTCTGAACCAGAAGCTGAACCAGAAAATAATCCAGATCATGAGATTCCAGAGGACTTAGCTGAAAGATTTGCTTATCTTGAGAAGATGAAGTATAATCCTGTGTTTTTGAATGGGCTGACAGTAAGTCAAATCAATGAAGAATATGAAAAGTGTTTAATAGCTCAAGACAAAGCTGCTGCTGATGAAAAAGAGTTTATCATTGAGATGGGAGAATGGACACCGCTTCAAGAGAGTTTGAACATAGAAGATTTGCCTCCAACTGAACTGTATCACCAAAATCCTGAAGAGATGTCTAGTAGGAATATGCGAGATTGGTTGAGCTCAAGGAATTATCCTTATAAGACTCTGAAAAGGTTGAAACAAGAGTCGTTGAGGAAAATTGTTGTTAGTTTCAGGAAGACGGAGAAAATGTACAATCGTATGTTTTATTTGGACTACAACAACCCTCAATACTATGAGCTGACTAAAAGATACAAAGTTATTGGACCGAAGGAGATACCAGTGATGGCGCTACCTGAGAATGCACATAAGAAAAGGCATGAGTTGATGGACATGTTCCCAAGTGAAGCTAAGTCATATAACATACCTATGGATGTACGTGAATCATGGCACAAATCAGCCACAGCAGGTGACGTTGTGAGGTCACTGCTGAGCAAGGGTCAGTCTATTGCTGAACTTCTTGATTCAATGATCGTACCGGAAAAATCCAAGAAGGTAAAGATTATTGCATGGAAATACGATGAGGTGTTTGATGCGTTCATGATTAAAAGAGTTAATGGTTTATGTGATGTATACCATTATTACTCTAGCATTTTCAAGTTAGAAGTTCAAGACTTGAAAGAACTGCACAAACTTAGGCTGATAAATCACACGCATGCTGAGCGTGGTGATAAATGTGCAATGCTGCTGGATGCCGGGATAGCCAGATCACCAAAATATTTAGACTTCAGAGGTCAGCAGGAGGACAGTGCATATGTTCAGGCGAAGAAAGAAAGAAAGAAAAAGAAGTTGGTTGTTAGTGAGGACATGTACTTGGAGGAATTTTCTGATGAGTATTTTGATAAAGTAACTAATCCGGGACTGAAAGTGATTGATGGTTCTCAAATGACAAAGCCAATACTTAGAGTTTTCTACAATCAAGAAACTTTTGAGTTGAAGCTTGTTCGAAATTTGGACGATTGGGATAAAGATATGATTACTTTATTCAGTACCTTTGAGCTGAAACTGCTGCATCCATCCTACATCGATTTTCTGCGAAGTTGCAGAATGGAAAAATGCAAAGATAAACTGGCTGAAGCTGATCGAAAACTTTTTGTTGTGATGATAGAAGTGATAGCAGCTGCATCAGAAAAGATTCGAGTACGGAAGGCATTGCTCAATTCTAATCTTGTGAGGGTTGACATTCCGGAGATAGAATTTATGAGGATTAGTGCGAAGGGTACTTTGGAGGTGCAAGTCAAAGGGAAGGCGATGCCTTATGAATTTTATGCTAACATTGATTTTGCAGGTTTAAATCTTGATTCTCTGAGACGCATGAATGCCTGCCCAATCCTTACTAACGAGTCCAAACCGAGACAAGCAAAGATAGCAGAAAAGTTCAAGTCTTGTATAGAAGAAGCACTGAAGGAACAAGAAGAGTTTAAAGGAAAAGAGTTGCTGGATATCAAAGAGGAACCAGAAGATTGGTGAGAGAGATTGAAGCTGAACAAAGATGAAAACTCTTGAAGATTTTGCTGAAGATTCAAAGATAAATCTTAGGGGGAGTACTGTTAGGGCTATTTCCTAGACTAAGATTTACTTTGTATTTGTTTATATGTTTATGTATAGTTTAGGGTGTATTTTGTTATATTCCTTAAACTTGTAATTGTTGCTTTAAAGCATGTAGTGGGAGAGTGTGAGGAGGGAGGCTAGATCACAATTCACGTAAGAGAGAGAACTTAGTGTGTGTGATTTATTTTCTCCTGCACTTGTATTACAAATCTGCTTTGATCATCAATATACAAAAGAGAATTATTAGTATGAATTGTGTTAATGATTAAACTGTGTTTGTGTATGATTTATTCTGATCATTGAGCGATATTAACGATCCAATTGAACCTATCAAATGGTAAAGACGAAGTTAATGAACGTGGCGTAACGTGAGAGGCATAGGGAGTCAGATATGGAGGACTTACAGAAAATAGTGCTGGACCAACAAGTTCTAATCAAGAAGCTGTTAGTTAAACTGAACGAAGTCAAGATAGAAGTGCAGGTAGGGGTACCGGAGACTGAAACGCAGATCAATGAAATGGTGAATATTGGTAAATATCCGACTTTGAAAGAGATGGTGCAAACAGGGAAAAGCCAGAAAGATTTTGGAGGTTTTAGCGGGGATGGTGGAAGCGGACCTGGGAAAGAGACAGAAGTTACTGATGACTTCTGTCTCGATATTGATACTGATTTGGGTGGAGAAGAAGTTGTTGCTGAGAAAGAGAAGGGTGCCAAAATGAAATTGATTGACAAAGAAGTTGAAGATGAACAATTGGTGGATTACGATTAGGAGCCTGAATTCTATGAAGTTGATGAGAAGGAGATGGTATATGTTGCTCAGAAAAGTGGTGTCGAGGGTGACGTGTTTGAGCTTGATAAATCTGATTGGTTCAGGAAGGTAGAGGAACCAGAAACCGTCACGCCTCTGTCCAGAACTTGGTTGCCCCGACCTCTAAAGATACAGACAACAAGATCTTTAGTTGGAAATATAGTCCGGAGCTACAAAAGTTTATGTTAAAGAGGAGAGGGGGCAGGATCAGCTATGTTAGCAACCGCAAACACTTCAAAACATTCCCTAAATGGGACTTGAGGCGTTTGGCGGTACTCCCACTGATTAACGCAGATCAGAATGATCGTGCGAAATTGCTAGAGGAGGAGATACAAGCAGGCTTGAAAGATAACTTTGTGAGCTTTGGCTACAATAAACTGGAGCGTAAAAGATCAAAGAAGGATTTGGATTGGGTGACTGGAAAGGGAAAGATTGTGCTAAAGCTGAAGCCAATTAAAACGGTTTTGAGATTGAGAGTTTCAGACCCTAGCCCGTCAAGGTTACAGGAGTTTAAGAAATGGTTCTATGATAATCAGACGGGGGAGGCGGTCGTTCGTGTTAAAGATGGAACTGAATGGAGGCTGTTTGATCTGATGGAGGTCTTCGGATTCTCGGACGATGATCTGAAGATATTATGCGAGAATCCTATTAGATGCGGAGCCGGAGATGAAACGAAGAAGGAAGCTGCCCTATTTGAAAGGGTAGCTAACAGGCTCGAGGAATCAGGTCGGAGGTGAAGCAGCTCGCTGAGAGTGTGGAGAAACAGGTGAATCTGAGGGAAGACGTTCGTGAGCTGACGGATCTGCTGGAAGGAGCAAAGGCTGGAGCTGAAGATGAAGACTCAACAGGTGAAGTACCTCCCTAGGGGGAGTATTGATGACCACATGTAGGGTGGTATTTCACCATGTCGTTATTTGTATTTTGTTTACTATGTAATAGACTAGTCGTATTTTGTTTTCGTTGTAATAGTTAGGTTAGTTTACTTTTGACTAGGTTTTGTGCTTGTTTATACGACACTGCATGCGACACTATAGTGTCGGATGCAGCTTGTCTTTGTTTAGCGAGCAAGTAGTGTCGCCTATGCGACACTGCGTGCGACACTAGCTACTGTATATATAGTTGTTTTAGGGTATTTTGTACACAACTCTTTGAAACTTTATTGATATACAGTTACACTTTGATCTTGAGTTCGAATCCGATTGTTTATTGCAAGGAATTGACTGAATTATATCTTTGTCGTATTTAATCCATTCTACTTCATCTAATTACCTTCTCAATCTATCAATTGTTATTGGGTTATAATGGTTTGTGTGAGTTTTGGTCATTAATCACAATCAATTGTTGCTAGATCTAGTGGTATCAATTGATTGTGATCTGATATATATCATATATAGCACGGATTAACGATCTATTGGACCAACAAAGATCCATATGCTAAGTATAGAGTCGTTTTAAGGAAATATAGTAGATGAAGG
Organism: Tagetes erecta; assembly: GCA_030867185.1. Classification (NCBI taxonomy): domain Eukaryota; kingdom Viridiplantae; phylum Streptophyta; class Magnoliopsida; order Asterales; family Asteraceae; genus Tagetes; species Tagetes erecta. The sequence goes on along the minus strand of CM061497.1, from coordinate 16,496,261 downwards.
TAAGTAAGTGTCCATGAAAGTTGAGAGTTAAGATTTACTACGGGTTAGAGTAGGTATAAAGTCTTTTTCTTACTATCTTATACAACTACAGAAATCATGTGCATGCTCTTAGGTTGATTTGTTTATAGGAATTAGCGTCAGTGTGTTGTATTCTCCATTTGAACGATAATGGTTTAGAAAGAGTTGATAGTAATTGTTTACAAGGTGATGTAAGCAACTTTAATGTGGGAGATAAGTTCGTAGAGGCGAATTTTCTCTAAGGTTAGCTTCAGGTTCGCGGGTCTATCCCTATGTATTATCGTCATAATTGTGTTTCACACTCGTTGGAGCTTATAACTTACTCGTAGGGGTTATGAGGGTTCAGAGTATTATATGAATAAGGGAGCGTCATTTACGATCGAAATCCAAAGTAATAAACGAATTTTATCTTAGTAGGAACGAAAGGAGAATGGGTAGGATTTTCGAAAGGTTCCACTAACTATATTCACATTCATCTTGTAGCTTTTGAAAACAATACTTAGAAGTTAATAGTCTTATCATCTCTTTGCCACTACTAAGTCGATTCCAGATTTAATTTGCTCGCGTCGTATTAGTTTCCAATGTAAGTAGCCGCTCTCAACCTACCTTAGGTATCCCTTAATATTAACGTATAAGGCCTTAAGGAGCTTCCTTTATCCTACGAGTTGTGTTATGAAGGTGTTTTCGATCGTTGGTAGTATAAGGAATAAAGCTCGTTGTATGGGTTAACTGGTTTATAAGAAGGCGTGTATCCATAACCATCTTCCCTGCAACGATTCTTACTTTATTTCTCCGCCTTTTGAGAGCGAGATTAGTTGTTATCTTCAAGTGCCGAATTGTAACAAACATTCTAAATAATTAAACCATATTTGATCCTAGGTTAGGTCAACTTTCGAGACGATCCAATCATAGTTCTATTTGCGATTATATAGTATGCATTAAAGGATGTCCACTAATAAAACGAAGAGCTTTTTGTTAGTCCAAGTTCCTTATACGCGAGTTGAAATTTTTTTTTTTTTTTATGATGTGGGAGGATAAAGCTTTGGTCCTACTTCTAGAGTATAACGTTAGAGATTTATTCTATGGGAGGTTTGAATAAATTAGAATGGTTCCTAAAGCTAGGGGTCAAGCTTATGATACAGATCCTCTTTATTCACCTTGCAGCCAAACGTTTGTCTTCTTATTGTAGTCGGGTGGTTCGGTCCGCATATGACGGAGAATGCATTAGTTCCTAGGGACTGTCTGCCAAGAAGCCTACTTCATCGTACAACGTATGATAACGAGTCGGTCTTGATGTCTCTATCATCTCTGCATGTCTATCATTCTTGCACTTACATCACTAATGCATATGCATTTTTTTCCTTCACGTCATTCATTCATGCATGTCCATTACTCATGCATATCCTTTGTTGAAACAATCACTTTAAAGTCTAGAGTGAGATGATTGGTTTGGGTTAATGCTCATAGTGGGTAATGGCTGAATGCCAAGCGTGCTTTGTAAATATGGGACATCCTCCACCAGACCGCCCGTGCCCGCCCATTTTGTCTCGCCCTAAATGGAATCCCTTAGTTACGCTGCGCCTGCATTTCCAAAGTCACAATTCTATAGAGCCAGATTGGGAAAGAAATGGAAGCTATTGTGTTATGTTGTCCAACAGTGCATGTCAAGGAGGAGTGCAGGTTTTGACAACTTCCCATCTGATATAGCATCTCCAATTGTTGCTATAGCTGAGAACAAACCATTCAATATGTCGAAATGGATTATGAATGGGTTTGTATTTAATTTGGTAAAGGGCAAAAGGTTTAAGTTTCTCATGTACCCGAGATTCTTACAACTAATGATCAATGTTGCTTATCCCATGATTAGAGAAGAAGGAGTGGTTGGAGGGATACTTTATACCGAGGACATGAACGATCTATCTTATAGAAAGATGAGTATCGGGAATGTGCCTAGTGTGGATTTATTTGACTATATGAGAGATATAGCAAATAATGAAGAAGATGTTGAAGGTGTCTATCATCATATCTCTCACGGTGAGATAGTAAATCCTCAGGACCTGGTTGATGAGGTGCCTGATAATCTACTGGATGATGATGAGTATAATGCTCGTCATGCAGAAGATGAAGAGATTGATGGTGATAGTAATGATGGTCAAGATGATGATAATGATGATGATGATGGAGATGATGAAGATAGTGATAGTGGAAGTGGAAATGATGGTGGTGATGATGCTGAATCTGATTCAGAGGAGGCAGAGATTATTGAAGCAATTGAACCAATGGAGACAGAAAATGTTGAAGTTATTGAACAAGCTATGATAGACTAACCTGTTGAGGTTAGTTGTATTGAAAAAGAGGTAGCAGTTGAAGTTGCTAAACCTATCACAAAACAGTATGTTAGATCTCGAAGATCTAAATCTGTTGTTGAGAAAGTATTAAGTGAGCCTGAAAAGATAGATATTGTTCAAATAGCTCAGGAAGTAATGGCCGAGGCTGAATCTATTGCACAGATAGTTGATGAAGCTGATGCTGGCATTACTGAACATGTTCCTGTTGATATACCCACCACATCATCCCCTGTTGCAGAAAACATTGAACAAATTTTGGAGTCTTCGCCAAAAATTGTGTCAAGTGTTGATGAGAATGAAGATAAGAAAAAGATTGTCGAACTAGAAGAGATGGTGGCAAAACTGTTAGAGGCGAATGAACTGTTGAAAGCTTCAAATGATAGGAAAAATAAAAGACTTGAAGAGTTTTGGACTACTCAAAATCAAAATCTGGAAACTTTCAAAGCTTTGGATACTGATCATCTTAAATTGAAGATTGAACATGACGAGTTGAAAGTTAAATATGATAGATTGAAGGAGGAACATGAAAACTTAGAGTATGATCACAAAGAGTTGAAGGCTGAATGCAATACTCTTGAGGCAGAAAAAGAGATGTTGGAGAAATGGCTGGAAGAAACCAAATCGAAAAAGTCTGATTCTGTGTCCGATAAAGATTTTTCAGATGATGCAATGGAAGTAACTGAGAAAACTCAAGAAGCAAAAGTCTATTATACAAGAGCACATGGTACAACCAATGTGGGTATAAGGGTGGAATCTCCAATAGTCATTCCCGATGAAGCTGTTGCTGAAACTGTCACTTATGACAAGGCTGAGGGAAAAAGGAAGTTAGATGTTGTGCCAGAAATCACTGAAGATACATCTGTACCAAAGAAGGCAAAACTGGATGAAACAGTGCAGATTGAGCCGATTCAATCTGTAGTTGTAGTTGAAATGGCTGAAATAGCTAAGGTTGTTGAGGAGACTGTGACTAATGCTGAAGTTGATAAATCAGTTCAGATTGAGCCGATTCAATCTGGAACTGTTGTAGTTGAAGAAGTGCCTGAAACTGTTGAAATAGTTGAAAATGCAAGTCAGTTTGAGCCGGTTCAAACTGACAATGCACCAATGATTGAGGCATTAGATGATTTGGACGATATAGATTTTACTGAGTCTGAACCAGAAGCTGAACCAGAAAATAATCCAGATCATGAGATTCCAGAGGACTTAGCTGAAAGATTTGCTTATCTTGAGAAGATGAAGTATAATCCTGTGTTTTTGAATGGGCTGACAGTAAGTCAAATCAATGAAGAATATGAAAAGTGTTTAATAGCTCAAGACAAAGCTGCTGCTGATGAAAAAGAGTTTATCATTGAGATGGGAGAATGGACACCGCTTCAAGAGAGTTTGAACATAGAAGATTTGCCTCCAACTGAACTGTATCACCAAAATCCTGAAGAGATGTCTAGTAGGAATATGCGAGATTGGTTGAGCTCAAGGAATTATCCTTATAAGACTCTGAAAAGGTTGAAACAAGAGTCGTTGAGGAAAATTGTTGTTAGTTTCAGGAAGACGGAGAAAATGTACAATCGTATGTTTTATTTGGACTACAACAACCCTCAATACTATGAGCTGACTAAAAGATACAAAGTTCTTGGACCGAAGGAGATACCAGTGATGGCGCTACCTGAGAATGCACATAAGAAAAGGCATGAGTTGAGGGACATGTTCCCAAGTGAAGCTAAGTCATATAACATACCTATGGATGTACGTGAATCATGGCACAAATCAGCCACAGCAGGTGACGTTGTGAGGTCACTGCTGAGCAAGGGTCAGTCTATTGCTGAACTTCTTGATTCAATGATCGTACCGGAAAAATCCAAGAAGGTAAAGATTATTGCATGGAAATACGATGAGGTGTTTGATGCGTTCATGATTAAAAGAGTTAATGGTTTATGTGATGTATACCATTATTACTCTAGCATTTTCAAGTTAGAAGTTCAAGACTTGAAAGAACTGCACAAACTTAGGCTGATAAATCACACGCATGCTGAGCGTGGTGATAAATGTGCAATGCTGCTGGATGCCGGGATAGCCAGATCACCAAAATATTTAGACTTCAGAGGTCAGCAGGAGGACAGTGCATATGTTCAGGCGAAGAAAGAAAGAAAGAAAAAGAAGTTGGTTGTTAGTGAGGACATGTACTTGGAGGAATTTTCTGATGAGTATTTTGATAAAGTAACTAATCCGGGACTGAAAGTGATTGATGGTTCTCAAATGACAAAGCCAATACTTAGAGTTTTCTACAATCAAGAAACTTTTGAGTTGAAGCTTGTTCGAAATTTGGACGATTGGGATAAAGATATGATTACTTTATTCAGTACCTTTGAGCTGAAACTGCTGCATCCATCCTACATCGATTTTCTGCGAAGTTGCAGAATGGAAAAATGCAAAGATAAACTGGCTGAAGCTGATCGAAAACTTTTTGTTGTGATGATAGAAGTGATAGCAGCTGCATCAGAAAAGATTCGAGTACGGAAGGCATTGCTCAATTCTAATCTTGTGAGGGTTGACATTCCGGAGATAGAATTTATGAGGATTAGTGCGAAGGGTACTTTGGAGGTGCAAGTCAAAGGGAAGGAGATGCCTTATGAATTTTATGCTAACATTGATTTTGCAGGTTTAAATCTTGATTCTCTGAGACACATGAATGCCTGCCCAATCCTTACTAACGAGTCCAAACCGAGACAAGCAAAGATAGCAGAAAAGTTCAAGTCTTGTATAGAAGAAGCACTGAAGGAACAAGAAGAGTTTAAAGGAAAAGAGTTGCTGGATATCAAAGAGGAACCAGAAGATTGGTGAGAGAGATTGAAGCTGAACAAAGATGAAAACTGTTGAAGATTTTGCTGAAGATTCAAAGATAAATCTTAGGGGGAGTACTGTTAGGGCTATTTCCTAGACTAAGATTTACTTTGTATTTGTTTATATGTTTATGTATAGTTTAGGGTGTATTTTGTTATATTCCTTAAACTTGTAATTGTTGCTTTAAAGCATGTAGTGGGAGAGTGTGAGGAGGGAGGCTAGATCACAATTCACGTAAGAGAGAGAACTTAGTGTGTGTGATTTATTTTCTCCTGCACTTGTATTACAAATCTGCTTTGATCATCAATATACAAAAGAGAATTATTAGTATGAATTGTGTTAATGATTAAACTGTGTTTGTGTATGATTTATTCTGATCATTGAGCGATATTAACGATCCAATTGAACCTATCAAATGGTAAAGACGAAGTTAATGAACGTGGCGTAACGTGAGAGGCATAGGGAGTCAGATATGGAGGACTTACAGAAAATAGTGCTGGACCAACAAGTTCTAATCAAGAAGCTGTTAGTTAAACTGAACGAAGTCAAGATAGAAGTGCAGGTAGGGGTACCGGAGACTGAAACGCAGATCAATGAAATGGTGAATATTGGTAAATATCCGACTTTGAAAGAGATGGTGCAAACAGGGAAAAGCCAGAAAGATTTTGGAGGTTTTAGCGGGGCTGGTGGAAGCGGACCTGGGAAAGAGACAGAAGTTACTGATGACTTCTGTCTCGATATTGATACTGATTTGGGTGGAGAAGAAGTTGTTGCTGAGAAAGAGAAGGGTGCCAAAATGAAATTGATTGACAAAGAAGTTGAAGATGAACAATTGGTGGATTACGATTCGGAGCCTGAATTCTATGAAGTTGATGAGAAGGAGATGGTATATGTTTCTCAGAAAAGTGGTGTCGAGGGTGACGTGTTTGAGCTTGATAAATCTGATTGGTTCAGGAAGGTAGAGGAACCAGAAACCGTCACGCCTCTGTCCAGAACTTGGTTGCCCCGACCTCTAAAGATACAGACAACAAGATCTTTAGTTGGAAATATAGTCCGGAGCTACAAAAGTTTATGTTAAAGAGGAGAGGGGGCAGGATCAGCTATGTTAGCAACCGCAAACACTTCAAAACATTCCCTAAATGGGACTTGAGGCGTTTGGCGGTACTCCCACTGATTAACGCAGATCAGAATGATCGTGCGAAATTGCTAGAGGAGGAGATACAAGCAGGCTTGAAAGATAACTTTGTGAGCTTTGGCTACAATAAACTGGAGCGTAAAAGATCAAAGAAGGATTTGGATTGGGTGACTGGAAAGGGAAAGATTGTGCTAAAGCTGAAGCCAATTAAAACGGTTTTGAGATTGAGAGTTTCAGACCCTAGCCCGTCAAGGTTACAAGAGTTTAAGAAATGGTTCTATGATAATCAGACGGGGGAGGCGGTCGTTCGTGTTAAAGATGGAACTGAATGGAGGCTGTTTGATCTGATGGAGGTCTTCGGATTCTCGGACGATGATCTGAAGATATTATGCGAGAATCCTATTAGATGCGGAGCCGGAGACGAAACGAAGAAGGAAGCTGCCCTATTTGAAAGGGTAGCTAACAGGCTCGAGGAATCAGGTCGGAGGTGAAGCAGCTCGCTGAGAGTGTGGAGAAACAGGTGAATCTGAGGGAAGACGTTCGTGAGCTGACGGATCTGCTGGAAGGAGCAAAGGCTGGAGCTGAAGATGAAGACTCGACAGGTGAAGTACCTCCCTAGGGGGAGTATTGATGACCACATGTAGGGTGGCATTTCACCATGTCGTTATTTGTATTTTGTTTACTATGTAATAGACTAGTCGTATTTTGTTTTCGTTGTAATAGTTAGGTTAGTTTACTTTTGACTAGGTTTTGTGCTTGTTTATACGACACTGCATGCGACACTATAGTGTCGGATGCAGCTTGTCTTTGTTTAGCGAGCAAGTAGTGTCGCCTATGCGACACTGCGTGCGACACTAGCTACTGTATATATAGTTGTTTTAGGGTATTTTGTACACAACTCTTTGAAACTTTATTGATATACAGTTACACTTTGATCTTGAGTTCGAATCCGATTGTTTATTGCAAGGAATTGACTGAATTATATCTTTGTCGCATTTAATCCATTCTACTTCATCTAATTACCTTCTCAATCTATCAATTGTTATTGGGTTATAATGGTTTGTGTGAGTTTTGGTCATTAATCACAATCAATTGTTGCTAGATCTAGTGGTATCAATTGATTGTGATCTGATATATATCATATATAGCACGGATTAACGATCTATTGGACCAACAAAGATCCATATGCTAAGTATAGAGTCGTTTTAAGGAAATATAGTAGATGAAGGTAAGTAAGTGTCCATGAAAGTTGAGAGTTAAGATTTACTACGGGTTAGAGTAGGTATAAAGTCTTTTTCTTACTATCTTATACAACTACAGAAATCATGTGCATGCTCTTAGGTTGATTTGTTTATAGGAATTAGCGTCAGTGTGTTGTATTCTCCATTTGAACGATAATGGTTTAGAAAGAGTTGATAGTAATTGTTTACAAGGTGATGTAAGCAACTTTAATGTGGGAGATAAGTTCGTAGAGGCGAATTTTCTCTAAGGTTAGCTTCAGGTTCGCGGGTCTATCCCTATGTATTATCGTCATAATTGTGTTTCACACTCGTTGGAGCTTATAACTTACTCGTAGGGGTTATGAGGGTTCAGAGTATTATATGAATAAGGGAGCGTCATTTACGATCGAAATCCAAAGTAATAAACGAATTTTATCTTAGTAGGAACGAAAGGAGAATGGGTAGGATTTTCGAAAGGTTCCACTAACTATATTCACATTCATCTTGTAGCTTTTGAAAACAATACTTAGAAGTTAATAGTCTTATCATCTCTTTGCCACTACTAAGTCGATTCCAGATTTAATTTGCTCGCGTCGTATTAGTTTCTAATGTAAGTAGCCGCTCTCAACCTACCTTAGGTATCCCTTAATATTAACGTATAAGGCCTTAAGGAGCTTCCTTTATCCTACGAGTTGTGTTATGAAGGTGTTTTCGATCGTTGGTAGTATAAGGAATAAAGCTCGTTGTATGGGTTAACTGGTTTATAAGAAGGCGTGTATCCATAACCATCTTCCCTGCAACGATTCTTACTTTATTTCTCCGCCTTTTGAGAGCGAGATTAGTTGTTATCTTCAAGTGCCGAATTGTAACAAACATTCTAAATAATTAAACCATATTTGATCCTAGGTTAGGTCAACTTTCGAGACGATCCAATCATAGTTCTATTTGCGATTATATAGTATGCATTAAAGGATGTCCACTAATAAAACGAAGAGCTTTTTGTTAGTCCAAGTTCCTTATACGCGAGTTGAAAATTTTTTTTTTTTATGATGTGGGAGGATAAAGCTTTGGTCCTACTTCTAGAGTATAACGTTAGAGATTTATTCTATGGGAGGTTTGAATAAATTAGAATGGTTCCTAAAGCTAGGGGTCAAGCTTATGATACAGATCCTCTTTATTCACCTTGCAGCCAAACGTTTGTCTTCTTATTGTAGTCGGGTGGTTCGGTCCGCATATGACGGAGAATGCATTAGTTCCTAGGGACTGTCTGCCAAGAAGCCTACTTCATCGTACAACGTATGATAACGAGTCGGTCTTGATGTCTCTATCATCTCTGCATGTCTATCATTCTTGCACTTACATCACTAATGCATATGCATTTTTTTCCTTCACGTCATTCATTCATGCATGTCCATTACTCATGCATATCCTTTGTTGAAACAATCACTTTAAAGTCTAGAGTGAGATGATTGGTTTGGGTTAATGCTCATAGTGGGTAATGCTCGCCAAGAATGCGAATAGGTAGTTAACAGTTTGTTAGTGAGAATGAAAGTCATCCACTGAATGTTCGAGGGAGTGAGAGGCACTTGTTGTTAGTACTAGTATGACGTATCATGTTGGGTGTATAGGTGTAATCGGCTTATTAAGTCTTTTGGGGGATTAAGAAAAGGATTGTGTTTTAGTGAAGGGTCCTAACAGAGAATTAGAGAGCGATAAACCTTCGTTACTTATGGTAATGAGTTTGTTGTAGCAACCTATTTGTTGAAGTTTAGCATAAGGTTTTTCCTAGTAGGCCAGGGAGAATTGAAGAATAAGATACACTACATGTGAATTATTACAAGAGGTCAAAAGATAATGATGATGTACAAGCTATGTGTCATGATTGCGGTTGAGATATAAGAAGGGTCCATAAAACATTTTCAATGAGAACTCCAAAGTACTTTGAAGGAATGAGATTTTATGGTTTCCAAGAACGGTTATCGTCTCAACAAAATAATGACGGGAACTTTGTGTCCAAGTTGATACAATGCTGAATAAAGTTGTTAACTAATCTTCGATACGTGTAATGGTTATTTGTTGAAAATATTTGTTCGGCCTTCGTTTTAAGTTAGTCTTGGTTTTTACATAGTTGTTTCCATGTCTTAAACGTATGGTGACTCATTAGGATTTCCTCAAATGCTCATGTGCCTGTAAATTAACCATTACGTTCTGGACCGTAATCGTTAATTTACCTCACATGGCATTCTAGTATTCTCCCATTGTAGTCATACATGTAGATTCTTGTGTTTAATAGTTTTGTTCTTGCTTGTGATTTTCACTAGATATGTGTGCAAAAAGTTGTATAAGCAAGCATCCTAGAGTATACACATATTCTCATATCAAATCTCAAATTCTCTAAACACTTAGAGTACAAAAAGGCAAGTCTTAGAGTCCTATTGATTGATCTCAAGTACAAGTAGATTACTTATCTTAGGTGTAAGTCAAAGTAATCTTACATGTCTAATGGCTTAAGTGTCCCTAAGGGGTTTTGGTTAGGGCCTAGGAATTTCCTAAGAGGGATTCCTAATTCACGCTAACCTTTGTCTCTAATACCAATCTGTCACACCCCGACCAAGGGGGTGAGCCGTGACGATTGAATATCCAACAAAACACAGCGGAAACTATGTATGCATTGATAGTGGGCCATAGGTTTTGCAAGAAATATTATTATATTCTTAGTATAAATCAAAGGGTACAAAAGTAATCTCTAACAAAAGCAGTGAGGCTAGTTGGTATACTATTCTCAAGTAGTCTTCCTCTATAATTTGTCTATAATCTTTGCGTGTTTCTTCTAATCAGGGTCTTCTAAAGCTATCAACCATGTCTAAATGCACATCCAATGTTATAAAGTCTATTTGTATACTTCCATCGATAAATCGTCTAAATACCTGAAATACATACCCAAAAATACGTCAACATAAAGCTGGTGAGCTCAAGGTTTAACAAAACAGACAATGTCGTAAGACGTTTAACCCATAAAATACTGGACATTAAGTAAGTATGCTTTTGGTGTACGGTCGACAAAATATGTAGCCAAACCTGTTCGGATTATACCCAACCCGAATACAATAAATAATAGTCCCCTAACCCAAAATGGGCTAACGTGCTCTGCTAAGCACCGACATATCATTGAACATGTGGCGTAGCAGTTTTCAACCTCAATGGGGGGGGGGGGGTATGCCACTGTACGCGGGGGATTCCCAAATAGTACTATTCACATTTCAAAGAGCTCCTGTAAGAAGTTAATGGCTACCGAAAGTTGTACTAACGTTCGGGGACAAGAGTAGCAGATGTATTACACCATAAATAATTTTTATAAATAAGTTTAGTAGGTATGTATCAGCCCCAAAAGTATTACGTAAAAAGGGGGTTCATGAACTCACCTGGTGTCCGGCCTGCTCAAGATTTCTAAAGATATTGTACATTCAGCGTGCGAGTTCTACCTCCTAGAAGGCTTCCTATGTTTAGTTTAGTCATGTTAGACCCCAAAATACATAAGTCTATGTGTTTCGTTGTGTCGTTGTCGCGTGCGTCGGTTTCCGTTACTTTCGTGTAATATCATGGTTTTAGTCGTTTGCGTTGACTTATACGTCTAAGTATTTATATACTTATGTTATTGCAGGTTATATACGTAGGTATTAAGTGTACGTTGATGTTCATTCAGTAAAGTTTGGTACTTGTCACTTTTAGTCCCTAGACTTTGTTAAATCGTCGAATTCGTACTAAAGTTGGGTTTTTAACTAAGGGTTGATGTTAATAAGTGCTATACATTATACTTATGGTATGTATAAAACTTTAGGTATGAATCTACTGATAAAAATATATATAAGTATTAAATTCATGAAAGTTAGTTTCCACCGGTCTACCGAGTACGGTGCGCTACAGCGCATTAAGTTACATTTTAGGTTTAAGTCAAAATACTTCAATATAATTGTACCCATATGTTAAGAGGTCATATGCTACTGTAAAAATATACTTTCTATAATTTTTAGATATTTCTAAAAATTACCATATTTTATTTAAGAAAGTAGTCGGTTAACGTAGCTTAAACAAAAATAATTTGTATAAAATAAACCGTGACCCAATAAATAGTGAAACTTCATTTTCAACCTATTTATACAGTAACTAAGTAGTTACAAGCTTAATATTCGAGTTTTATAGTCCTTATGTCGTTTTCGTATTTTAACGCGTGTGAAACAGATGAATAAACGATTTGCTTACAAAATACTCTTTTAATGCGTTTTATACTTTAAAACACTTCCTTGGGTCTTATGTTACTGTATAAATTGTTTTTTTTCTTGACAAAAAGGTCATTCTCCAATTTTTATGCTTTTTGTGAAAATACTAGGTTCGTATATTTGAAAATTCATAATAAATAGATTAAGCTTATAAAAATTATGTAACTTAGTGAAATACTTTAGTTATAAGTAATAAAGCTCCTGAATGTGAAATATACCTATTTTTATTTGTGTTTCTCAGTTTCGTGTTTTTAACGCGTTCGGTTCGGTTAAGATTATGTTTTAAGCATAAAGAGTCTTTGGTAATGTTTAAGGTCCTGTTTTACTCACTTTATGTTCATATATGAGTTTTTGTTTTGTAAATTTGGCCTTAGGAGTCTCTAACTATTTTCTACAAATTTTTGTATTTTAATCCCATTAAATATTAAAAAATTCATAGTAATTATATTTATGTCCAGAAAAATATGAAAATAATTTTATAACATGTTTATATCATATATAAGCTACTGAAAATATAATATTTTGATATTTTCATATTTTTGGTACTTTCGTTGATTCGTACGTTTAATTCCGGTTATTGTTCGGTTCTTAGTAGGTCCACCCATCAACAATCATATATTTTCGATGCTAGATGTCCATATGCATATTCATAACAGTAACATCTTTCATTTTTATAATTTTATACTTCCCATACGTTTTTATAAATAATTGTGAAAATGTACCTTTTTAATATTCAAAAATACATATTTTGGTAAAATGAAAGTGCAGCAAATATAAAATCACATTTTTAAGGTGGTTAGTCTAGTCTTGATGTTTTGTTCTAAATAAAGTGTTCGGTTTACCTAGTTTTAGTCAAACTTGTGTGTTTTCTTTAGAAAATGATTTCTATCTATCCTTTTTAATACATTTGCTACTGTAAAATAAGTATTTTTAGATGTTTTTAAGACACGGGAAATCATGGTGTTCATTGTGTGTGAAAACAGACGTTTTGTGCACATGTAGTGCATTTTCGGGTGTTTTCCGGTTAGGTTGTTACCTTCAAATTGAGAGTGAGTGTGAGTGCACTTGGGATGGTATGAAGGTCACGAAGGATGCTGGAACTCGACTGGGAAACGGCTGGTCTCGGCTTTCTTTCTCGCGGGATGAACGGTTCGTGCATCGGTTGCTCGAGTGTTGGTTGCTTTGGACTCGTGGGCTCCTTGTAACACCTTAGTCATTGTTTTTGCTCGATCTCCAACTCATTATAAGCTGATTTCCAGGGTTTGTTAATGCTTGTGTGTGCTAAAGGTTTAAGATAAAGGTTAGGAGAGTGTGAGAAAGTATCTTTGTGAAAGAAAATGAAATGTGTGTGTGTGTGTGTGCTTGAGTTCGGTCAAAAAGAGAAGAAGAGAGAGCGGAGTGGGTCCTACAAGCTCTTGGTGTCTACAAGATGCTCTTGATTAGTGCAAAAGATGGAAGGTGTATCAAGCAAAAGGATTTTTGGAAGATTTGTGTAAGGTGTAGGTGGTTAGGTTAGGAAAATAGGTTGACAAATAGCTAATAGGGGGGAATTTGTTAATATGGTGCATGAACAATAGTGGTCATATGCATGGTGTTAGGGCTATTTCCTAGTTAAGATTTACTTTGTATTTGTTTATACATTTTATGTATAGTTTAGGGTCTATTTTGTTATATTCCTTAAACTTGTAATTGTTGCTTAAAAGCATGTAGTGAGAGAGTGTGAGGGAGAGGCTAGATCACTATTCACGTTAGAGAGAGAACTAAGTGTGTGTGATTTATTTTCTCCTGCACTTGTACTACAAATCTGCTTTGATCAATATACAAAAGAGAATTATTAGTATGAATTGTGTTAATGATTAAACAATGTTTGTGTATGAATTATTCTGATCATTGAGCGATATTATCAATCCGATTGAACCTATCAATTGGTATCAGAGCTGTTGGTATTGTGTTCTTCGCTATTCATCAAGCAAAACACATCAATATTGCTCAAATATCATGATCTGAATGAATTGTTGCTGTTTTTAGTTGTGATTTATCATCGCAATCACTCCTAATTCACAACGATTGTGCAAATTCCATTAGATTATCATCAGATCTGAGGAATTAAGAAGATTGAAAAAGTTACTGTTCGATCGAATTTTGCTCAAATTCATCAAAATTTGATCATGTTTTGGATTGATTGAGATTAGGGATTGATAATCGGACTATTTCACTGCTTGTGTGTGAATGTTGAACGAATTGGACAAGTTTTTGATAAACCCAGAAAAATTCTCATGATAAGACGATGAACAGTAAGAACTTGGTTGAAGATTAACTTGCCGGGTGATAAAATTTGACTTAGACAATTTCCTTTGGACTTAGATTGAAGAACAATTAGGTCCTGTGCAGCCGTGTAAAGGATTTTGTGCTAGACGGGTAAAGAATTTGACGAGGAAAAAGTGTTACTGTTCAGCCGGATCAAGTACTGTTGTGCCGGGTGATACACTGTTACGCCGGGTGATTAACATTTTCAGCCGGGTGATCAACAACTGTGTAGCCGGGTAAACAACTCTGACGTGTGATCGACAACTATTCAGCCGGGTAAAGCTTTTTGCCGTGTCAAGATTCAAGCCGGGTCAAGTATTATTGCCGTGTGAAGTTGATACTATTCTGCCGGGTAACTGTTCTGCCGAGTAAAGTATCCAAGACTTACAACTGTTGAGCCGTGTGACTGTTCAGACGGGTGAAGACTTTTTCTCTGCCGGGTGAAGACAAAAGCTACTGTTCAGCCGGGTGAAAAATGATTTTTCACTGTTCAGCCGTGTGACTCATTTTTAGTTGTTTCAATACTTGTTTTCTTATCTTGTCATTAATTACTTGTCTTTATTTAGTATTTTAAACTGTTTCTTTTCAAAAATTAACAAAAACCAAAAATATTTTCTTTAAAATCTTTAAAAAAAAAAATGGCACCTAATGATGATTCTGATAACCGTGTTCCTAGACTTGTCAATCGTGCAGATTTCAAGAATTGGACGATTAGACTGAAGCATCATCTTTGCTCAATAGACAATGATCTTTGGAAGTCAATTGACAAGGGTCCTCACATACCTACACAAACAGCTCCAGATAGTGCAAGTACCTACACCAAAGACTCTACTGAACCTTATCCAGAGGATAATTTGTCAGCAGAAGATTTGAGGAAAGTGAAGAATGATAGCAAAGCATATTCTTTGATGTGTAAGGGATTGCCACTACAAGTACTGTCAAGGTTGGACACCTATCAAACAGGTTACACATTGTTTAAGGCTTTGAAGTCTATTTGTGAAGGAGGTGAACAACTCAGAAGTCTCAAGAAACAAAAGTTGAAGAGACAGTTGGAGTTATTTGAACACATTGCTGGAGAGTCCGTGCACCAGATGATGAATAGGTTTGTTCATCTGACTACTGAAATGTCCAATGCCGGTGCAAAGACAGGTCTCTAAGATCTCAATGACAGATTGTTATGTGCACTTCCATCATCATGGAAACAGACTGTGACCTTACTGAAACATACTGAGAAGTTTCCGATGGATCTAGATTTGCTCATTGCAAAGATAGAGGAAGTAGAGATTGATGAAGGTTCTAGAAACACTGATAGAACTAGTTCACATGCACAATACAAATATATTGTGAATCCTGCTAATACTGTGGAGAATGCGTTTCTTGCACAAGATGCAACGAAGTTTGAAGAAGAGGGTGATTTATTTGTTGGCGCAAGTTTTTATACTGATTCATCATACTTTCCAAGTTCACCAACTTATTCTCAACCTCAATCTCCACCAAGAGCTCAAGTTCAAAGTCAGAATCAGAAGAATCAAGTAGAAAATCAAAGTTCAAATGTCCAAACAAAGGTGAAAGATGTGATGAACATCTTGTTACAAGATGACGAGACCAAGACTGCCTTTACTGCTCTTATGGCAAGTTTTCAAGCATACCAAGGAAGTCACTTAAGTCAAATGGACGTTGTTCTTCAAGACTTATTTGAGATGGATCCTGATGACGTTGAGGAAATGGATTTAAACTGGCAGATGGTGATGGTTGCATATAGAACGCAGAAACATGCATATGTTAACCGAAGCTACAAGCCTCATGCAAACAAGACGGTTGGTTTTGACAAATCAAAGGCCAGATGTTTTAACTGTAATTGTTATGGTCATTTTTCTCGGGAATGCAAAGCTCCTAAGAATCAGAACTACAATGACCAAGCTAGTTCAAGTAATCAAGGTCAAGGTCAAAGCTCACAACAGTCTTCGAGCTACCAAAGCAGAAATCAACGTTTCTTTCAGAAACCATATCAAAGACTTCCCATGCCAGAACTGAAGGATGAAGGCAAGAAACCAGAAGATCAAACTAAGGCACTGGTGGTCAGTGTAAAAGACGGATATGATTGGAGTGCATATGCAGAACAATTCACATCTGATCTTACATCAAGTTTGGCACTGGTATGTGAAATCGAAGAGGATTGGTCAGAAGAAGGAGATATCAAGGTGGTTGATACTGAGAGTGAAGATTCAGAGAAATATGACTGGAGTGCAAAGTCTGATCCTGTTGAAGAATCTGAGTCAGAAATAGCGCTGATGGCTACATCCAGTGAGTCTTCATCATCTACCGAACAACCAAAGGTTAGTACTGAATTACCTCCTAATTATGTTCCACTGCCTATTGATGTGAAAGAAAGGTTATGTTCAGAACAATGCATTCAACAAGTAGAACATTATCGAACTCATTCATTTAAAATTGGTGATAAATTAAGCAAACATGAGAAAATTCATGAACAACTTAAAATTGATCACAAAATTTCTGATGAGAAGATTTTGTCACTTAAAGAATCATGGAACAAGACCTTAAAGGAACTGGAACTGGTAACAAAACAACTTGAAGAAATGACAAAGAACTTTGAATAAGAAAAAGTTGCTCATGCTGTCACACAAGTTGAATTAACAAAAGTGAAAAGTTGTAAAACAATGGTTAAACAACTTATAAGTGAAAGAGGTAACAAAACCAAAGCAGGGTTGGGTTTCACTCATGAACCAATGCCTAATTCAATCACACAAACTTTACCTGAAAACTTCAATGAATTTGATCATTCACCTGAAAATGAACGAAAATTCAAAGAAATTCAAAAAAGTAAATCTGAATCCGAAGGATCTGAAGTGTTGATTGAAAGTTTGAAAGAAGAAGATGGTGTGACCACTGAAGCTGACGATGAAGCTAGTAACAAATCAGAGCCTGTTCTGATTCAACTTGTTGAGTATCCGGAACTGAATCCGAAGTCAGAAACAGTGAAGGAAGAAGGAGAATTTTCGGGATACAATGATCCTGAATATATCAGGTGGAAGAAAGAACAAAAGGCGTAAGTTGCTGATCAACTGATCAAGAAGCAAGAAGTGACAAAGGCTGAAGTTTCAAATGCAAAAATGCAGAAATTAAAATCGAAAGTCAATCAATCTGAAACAAAACTGTCACAAGGTAAAAGTGTCATAAAATCGAATGACAACACCAAAGCTCAAACTGTTAAAACTGATAAGGTTAAACCTGTCAAAAAGAAAGTGTCAAAAGGAAAAACAATTAAGTTTGTGTCTGCAGGAACGTTTGATTTGAACGGATCTTATGGTAAACCAATCAATTCTTCAATCAAATCTAACTCTGGTTTGAAAACAGGTTCAGGTCCTAAGTCTTCCGCTGTCAATGATAAAAGAATTGAATCAAAAAGGTTAACCAATCAAGGTGTGTTAAAATCGAACCAAATTTCCAAGCTACCAAATTCACAATCAAAATCTCCACAAAAAAATCAAGTTAATCTAAAACCGAACAAAACTGATAATGAATCACGAGTGGGTTCAACATCAAAAGTTAACAATCGGCTCTTTAGGATTAGCAAGAAACATTGTGAGATATGTGATCGTTATAACCATGCAA
Organism: Tagetes erecta; assembly: GCA_030867185.1. NCBI lineage: Eukaryota > Viridiplantae > Streptophyta > Magnoliopsida > Asterales > Asteraceae > Tagetes > Tagetes erecta. The sequence goes on along the minus strand of CM061497.1, from coordinate 16,478,485 downwards.
CTGCTGAATGTTTCTTTAACAGGTACTGCAGTTACTGTGACAAAAGAAACCATTCTTCAGAAGAATGTTTTTATAACAAATTCTGTGAAATTTGTGAAAGAAGAAATCATGACACAAAGGATTGTTTCTTTCGAACAAACTCAACAAGAGAAATGACACCATTTTCAAATTTTCGAAGAAATCAGTCATTTGGTTTTCAAAATGTTAATCAAAGTCATTCTCCTGTTTTGAGAAAGCTCAATCGAAACAATTCAGTTTCTAATTTGCAGGTTAACAGTTTTAAACCAAGAGCTTTGATGGTAAGAAACCAAAAGTTTGAAAATAACCTTGATCCTAAGTTAGAGGAAAGGTTTATTGCTTTGAGAAGAAAGCAATCAATGCACGCCAATGGGCGAAACAGTTTTCAAAATCTCTCAAATGAAACAAGTTTTCAAAATCTTCATTATCAACAAGTTACTGTTACTGATAGATTCGGAAAACCCAAGACCATGTGGGCCTGGGTTGCCAAACTAACTAAGTGATTGTTGAAATGCAGGTACGCCCAAGAAGACCTATCAACTCATGGTTCGTTGATAGTGGGTGTAGCCGGCATATGACAGGCAACCATACCTTGCTTCAAGACTTTAAGCTGAAAAATGGTACACACGTTGCATTTGGAGGTGATGCCGGTGGTAAAATAACAGGAGAAGGAACCGTATCAAATGGGGTCATTAGTTTTGATAAAGTCAACTACTGTGCATAGTTGAACTTTAATTTACTAAGTGTATCTCAAATTTGTGATAAATCTTATTCAACTTTATTTGATGATTCTTTCTGTTATATACTCAAACCAGGTTTCAAGATTGACAATGAGTGGGTGGTGGTTAAAGCTCCAAGAGATCGTGATGTATACAAGCTTGATATGTCGCAGATTGATGCTGAAACCGAAACTACTTGTCTCATTGCGCATGCTTCAAATGATGAGAGTCAACTTTGGCATAGACGGCTGGGCCATTCAAACTTCAGAAACATGAATCGACTGGTGACTGGAAATCACGTTGTGGGAATACCATCAAAGAAGTTCTCTACAACTGATCTCTGTCCAGCGTGTTTGAAAGGAAAACACCATAGGATGTCTTTTAAGTCCAAGCAAGAAAACTCCATTTCAAAACCCTTGCAGATGCTACATATGGATCTTTTCGGACCAACAAATGTGCAAAGCATCGGAAAGAAGTCTTATTGTTTTGTCATCATTGATGATTTTACTAGATTTTCTTGGGTTTATTTTCTGCATGTTAAATCTGAAACTGCTGAGTTATTAAAAGAATTTATTGTCAAAGTTGAAAATCAGTTGGATTGTAAAGTGAAAACTTTGAGAAGTGATAATGGAACAGAATTTAAGAACGCTAATGTTGATATGTTTTGTGCAGAAAAAGGAATTGCTAGACAATTTAGTGCTCCAAGAACGCCTCAAAAAAATGGGGTTGCGGAACGGAAAAACCGGACACTGATTGAAGCAGCAAGATCCATGCTTGCAGATGCCAAAATCCCTATCACATTCTGGGATGAAGCTATTGCTACTGCATGTTTTGTACAAAACAGGACATTATTGGTTCAGGATAAACAGAAAACATCTTATGAGTTGTTATTTGGAAGAAAACTAAATATTTCATACTTGAAAGCATTTGGTTGTCCTGTATCGATTCTAAATTTAAATGATCATCTCAGGAAATTTGAGTCAAAATCTGACGATGGATTTTTCCTTGGTTATTCGTCTGTTTCTAAAGCTTATCGAGTTTTTAATAGCAAAACAAATACTGTTATTGAAACTATTAACGTAAAGTTTTTAGAAAATTCGTTTCCGTCAGTGGCGCATGGTCCCGAATGGTTGTTTGATTTAGATTCGTTATCAAAATCTTTCAACTCTAACTTGTTTGATTTTTCAGGAAAAGCAAGGAAAGAATCAGGTGACTTGGGATGCTTTAGTGACGATTCTGATAATGACGATGATGGCAATCTCAACTCTGAGTATCCGTTCATGTCATTTCATAATCCTGATCATGTCAAATCCAGTCAAGCTCCGGGTCCTTCTGGTTCTCAAGACGATCAAGAATCAAACAATCTTGATGATGATGTGAATCCGCAAAGTTCTCCTAATGATGGTGGATCTGTTCAAAATCAACCATCATCAGATCCGAATGCTGAAGTTATTCCAGAATCATTTGATTACTTCATCAATTCATCGGATCAAGTCCCGAATTTCACTCCGCATACTTCTACCATTCTACAAGATCTACCGAATCTGAATCAGTCTAATCTGGAGAGTCAAGTGCAAGGAGATGTTATACCAACTCATCGAATTCACAAGAAACATCCTGTCTCTCAGATTATCGGGCCGTTGAATCAGAGAACTACAAGAAGTCAAACTGAGCAAGCAAATGTTTGTCTTTATTCATGTTTTCTTTCTCAAGTGGTGCCGAAGAACATTTCAGAAGCGTTGCAAGATAATAGTTGGATTGAAGCCATGCAAGAGGAGTTACTTCAATTTCGCAAACAAGAGGTTTGGAAATTAGTGGACTTACCTGAAGGAGAAAATGCGATTGGTACAAGATGGTTGTACAAAAACAAGCCAGATGAACGTGGTATTGTTGTGAGAAACAAAGCGAGACTCATTGCACAAGGATATACTCAGGAAGAAGGCATTGATTATGAAGAGGTGTTCGCTCCGGTCGCAAGACTTGAAGCTATACGCGTTTTTCTTGCATATGCTTCCTTCATGAAGTTTAAAGTATTCCAAATGGACGTTAAAGGCGCTTTTGTGTATGGACCGATTACAGATGATGTATATGTCAGACAACCTCCGGGTTTTGAAGATCCTGACTACCCTCATTGTGTATACAAGTTGAGTAAAGCTTTATATGGTCTACACCAAGCTCCGAGAATCTGGTATGAGACATTATCTAAGCATTTACTAGAACATGGATTCACAAGAGGTCAGATTGATCCAACTTTGTTTATGAAGAGGGAGAATGAAGAACTCTTATGTGTTCAAGTATATGTAGACGATATTATCTTCGGATCGACCAGTGCGTCAATGTGCAAAGAATTTGAAGAAATCATGAAGTCTAGATTTCAGATGAGTTCAATGGGGGAGATTAATTTCTTTCTTGGATTGCAAGTTAAACAATCAGCAGATGGAATTTTTATCAACCAATCAAAGTTCGTTGAGAAGTTGCTGAAAAAGTTCAAGATGCAAGATTGTCAGACTATTCGAACTCCATCTGATGTGAACTGCAAGATACAGCCGGATCCAAAAGGCAAATTCGTGGATTAAACACTATACAGATCAATGATCGGTTCACTGATGTATCTTACTGCATCAAGGCCAGACATTATGTATGCTGTATGTGTGTGCGCAAGATATCAGTCTGATCCAAAAGAGTCGCACCTGGTTGCTGTTAAACGTATTTTCAGATACCTTAAAGGTAAACCGAATCTTGGGTTATGGTATCCTTATGAAGGCAATTTTGAATTATATAGTTATTCTGATAGTGACTTTGGTGGGTGTGCTCTTGACAGGAAATCGACTACTGGTGGATGTCAATTTCTGGGTCCTAGACTTGTCTCTTGGCAATGCAAGAAGCAGACCAACGTTTCTGTATCCACAGCTGAAGCAGAGTATATCGTTGCATCTGCAGGATGTTCTCAAGTTTTGTGGCTACAAAACCTATTGCTTGACTACTGGTTTAACTTTTTCAAAACCCCTATTTACATAGACAATATTGCTGCTATGTTCATTACTGCTAATCCTGTTCAACACTCAAAAACCAAACATATCGAAATTCGATATCACTTTTTAAGAGATAACTCTGAAAAAGGTTTAATAATTTTGATTAAAGTTCATACCGATAAACAACTGGCAGATCTTTTCACAAAATCATTTTTGTCACGACGGTTTGAATTCTTAATTCAATCCATAGGATTATTCAATCATGATTGATTCTATTTTTCGAAAACAAAACAAAAAAAAAATCAGAAAAATATAAAAGCCAAAAATATAATGAGTTGATGTCATATATTGATTCCTTTGTCTTTTTATTTTATGTTTTGCATTGTGTGTGTGCATGAAAAAGAAAAAGAAAAACAAAAACAAAATATAAAAGGAAAAAGAAAAGAAAATATCATGTCATAAGAATCTATATTGCACAAAGTGAGAAATGATAGTTACACTAGACATTATTTGATACATTATTTTTAAATAAAGACTGATGAATGTTAATTGATGTGCTAGACAGCTCAGGCAATTAGACTGAAAAAGTAAGTTCATTGTTGACAAACATAAACTTAATGATCTTTGTGTTAAGTTCCATTGTTATACATGTCTAGATATATATCTTTTGATACATTGCTTGTGATGATAGTTGTACATGATCGGGTAACGATGCAGTCTATTCAGTGTGATGAACCGCATCGTGAGCTTCTTTGTTGTGGTATCCACAGACCTGAAGTCTCACACGAAGTCTCTTTTGAGCTTCAAGGTGCAGCAAAAGATTCCCAAAGTTGGAACAAAAAGAGTCCCAAATGTGGACCATCACCAAACAAAAATTCCAAAAAGGAATTCAGAAGATTCCCAAGGGGAACGATAGGAAATAAAAAATTCCAAAATGGAATTAAAAAGAAGTCCCAAAGTGGACCAAATTCGAATAGAACCCAGTTTCCACACTGTTTATGATTGTAAGTGACCAGGTTTTTGTGCAATATGCATTCAGGTAGTTGTAGATTAGGAAATATGTTGACATATGTATACATGTGGGTCACATAAGTCATTCTAATCGAACCTTAATATCATCATGATACTGAAAAAGTAAGTGTGTCAAATCGAGCTAATTGGTATGTTTTCATATCATCACTCAATCAAACATAAGTCAAATGTCTATTCAAAACTTGCAAAACATGTTCAGATAATGTGTGGTATGATCTCAATGCGATATTTTGATTCATTGCATTGCATATGTCTTTATTTTAATGTGTGTGTTTTGTGTGTGCAGGCATATGGAATCTTTATTGACACATCGACATCCTTGTTAAACTTAAAAATTTCAAGAAATTTCAAGTTTAGGGGGAGAATAAATTGAAGAAGAAAAATGTTTGCAAAAAATCTAAAAATATTTTAGTTTGAATAAGTGTGTTTTGAATGAACAAGATTATGTGGTATGAAAAGCAAAAGTGTTGGATGTGTTAAAAACAAACCCAAGGTCGTGTGATGTGTTTTTCAGAAATTGCTTCGGGATATAGAAAATTTGGTTGTGCAAAAACAAAAACATTTTTTGAAAAAGAAAAAGGAATTTTAATTGAAATTAATGTTTATTGACTTGTCTTATGTTGTTGATAATTAATATGACAAATTCTTTTTAAGGATGTCTTGTCTAATTAATATGTCGAGAATGTTTGCAGGTGCAACAAATGCAGTTGAAAAAGTCAACAGACGAGAAAAAGTGAAGAAAATTGCTCAAGTGTTTCAGCCGGGCAAAGATTTCAGAACACTGTTTAGCCGGGTAATGAACACACTGTTCAGTCGGGTAAAAGTTGTGAGTCTGATATGAGCCGGGTGATTGAGAAAAAGAAGTGAAGCCGGGTGAAGATATTATGACTACTGTATGGCCGGGCAATGAACATGTCAAATCTATGCCGGGTGAAGGTCATAGATATCTGCCGGGTGACAAGTTGTCACTATACAGCCGGGTGAAGAAATGTTATCACTATACAGCCGGGTAAAAGAAAGAAGTCTTATCTTGCCGTGTAAGTGTAACACTGTGTTGCCGGGTAATAGTGGAAGCAACTGTGTTGCCGTGTGATGAAGAAAGCATGCCGGGTGAAAGAAAAGCAACTGTGTTGCCGGGTGATGAAGAAAGCATGCCGGGTGAAAGAAAAGCAACTGTGTTGCCGGGTGATGAAGAAAGGATGCCGGGTGATGTTTTGAAGACTACTATACTGCCGGGTGATGAATAAAACAAATCAGGTGTAGTTGTTCCTAACCTTTACCCGTCACTATAGTGACTTACCCGTCTCTACAGTGTTTGACCCGTCAAGTGTTTTTCTCATGTTATGTGTTGACCCGTCATATGTTGTGACTTGTCTCACGTACTTGACCCGTCCCAACAGTACATGACCCGTCTCAACAGTGCTTGACCCATCAAGGCTTAGTGGGCTTTTGTGCTTTCCCGTCCCAAATTGTTGACCCGGCACCTCAAAGTTTGACCTAATTTTTAACCATATAAAACCCGCCTCTTCATAAACACTTATCATTTATTCATTTTTCACTCACAAATTCAAGCAAATCCTCTGTACTTAAATCGTTTGATTATCATATTCAATCGTTTGTTCTTTAACAAGTCTGATCGATTGAATAAGGTATTGTTTACGTGATTTGAACCTGATAAACTTGCAAATCGTCCGATAAAATGAAAAACGATGATGAACAGTGTTTTTGATCACTGAATCGACACTTTGATTGTGTGTGTTATAACCAAAATCGAATGTTGTTTTAAGTGTAAAATCTGTCGATCATTAACAATCAAACACTCATTTGCACCAAAAATCCTTAAAATCAACAGAATCAATGAAAATCATTCATAACTGTCAACCGCCATTGATGAACTTTGAAAAATTCTTAAGTGTTAACTTCAAACTAACAAAATATGTGTTGAACATTAACAAATCATTGTTAAAACTAAGATTAACATGTTAAACAACTTCATCATACAAATGTCAAATTTATGCTTTTAAGTGTTAAACTGTTAAATTGAAAAATGTTGTATAATCATTAAAATTCAAAGTTGTTTTGATCAAAATGATGAAAATCAGTTTGTTAGATCAATTTAGGGTTAAAATGATTATGTGAATGTTTTACTTTTATAACTTGTTGTTCAAACACTTATGCAAATTTGAAATTTATTAATGAAGAATCTAACACATTTGTCTTGTTTGTGGTTTGTTTTTGTTTTAACAGATGGAGAATCTAAAGTTTGAACCTAAGCACAATCTGGTGGCATGTTTAGATGAGTCTATTCCTGAAACTGAAGGTTACAGAGATATGATCAAATTTATAAAGAGGACAAAGTATGTGTATGCTAAGTGTGCCAAGCCAGTCATATATGCAAGGTTGATTAAAAGCTTTTGGAGAACAGCTGAGGTGATCAGAAATGATGCTGGAGTGAATGTTGTTAGAGGAAACATCACTAGAGAGTTAGTTTTGACTGTCTCTGAAGAAACAATCAGAACAGCATTAAGGATAGATGATGATGAAGTAGGGGCAAATGATGAATTGACTATGGCTGAATGTCAAACGTGCTTTGTAAATATGGGACATCCTCCTGCATTTCCAAAGTCACAATTCTATAGAGCAAGGTTGGGGAAGAAATGGAAGCTGTTGTGCTATGTTATTCAGCAATGCATGTCAAGGAGGAGTGCCGGGTTTGACAATTTTCCCTCTGACATTGCATCCCCAATAGTTGCCATTGCTGAAAACAAACCATTCAATATGTCAAAGTGGATTATGAATGGATTTGTATTCAATCTTGTGAAGGGTAAAAGGTTCAAGTTTCTCATGTACCCGAGATTCTTGCAACTGATTATCAATGTTGCCTATCCTATATTCAGAACAGAAGGTTATCATGGAGGAATCTTATATACAGAAGATATGAATGACTTATCTTACAGAAAGATGAGTATCGGGAATGTCCCAAGTGTTGAGTTGTTTGATTATATGCGGGATATTGCAAATCATGAGGAAGAGATTGGAGGAATTACTATCACATATCTAATGGAGAGATTGTGAATCCGTTAGATCTTGTTGATAAGGAGATTGATGAAGATGAGAGTGAAAGTGACAGTGATAGTGGCAATGATGATGAAAGTAATAATGATGACAATGAAAGTGAAACTGATGGAGATGATGATAGTGAAAATGATGGTGGTGATGATGCTGAATCTGTTTCAGAGGAGGCAGAGAACATTGAGATTGCTGAACCAATAGAGTTGGAGACGGAAAATGTTGAAGTCATTGAACAAGTTGTGATTGAAGACCTTGTTGAGGCTGTTGATGTTGAAAAAGAAGTTGTTGAAGTTCCTAAGGCTATTACGGTTCAGTGTGTGAGATCACGAAGATCAAAACCAGTGATAGAGCCTGTGTTAGTAGAGGAACCGAAGATTATTAAAGAAAGTGTTGATGAACCTGAACAGATAGATGTTGTTCAGATAGCTCAGGAAGTAATGGCCGATGTTGAGTCTATTGCACAGATAGTCGATGAAGCTGATGCTGGCATTACTGATCCTGTTCCCGTTGAGATACCCACCACATCATTTCCAGTTGCAGAAAATATTGAACAAGTTTTGGAGTCTTCACCAAAAATTGTTTCAAGTGTTGATGAAAATGAGGATAAGAAGAAGATTGCTGAATTGGAAGAAATGGTGGCAAAGCTTTTAGATGCGAATGAACAGTTAAAAGCTTCAAATGATAGAAAGAAGAAAAGATTCGAAGAGTTTTGGACTATTCACAATCAGAATCTTAAAACCTTCAAAGAGTTGGATACTGACCATGTTAAGTTGAAGATTGAACATGACGAGTTGAAAGCTAAATATGATAAGTTGAAGGAGGAACATGAAAACTTGAAGTACGATTACAAAGAGTTGAAGGCTGAATGTAATACTCTGGATGCTGAAAAGGAAATGTTGGAGAAATGGTTGGAAGAAACTCGTTCAAAGAAGTCAGGGTCCACATCTGATAAAGATTTTTCAGACGAAGTGATGGAAGTGACTGATCCTTCTCATGCAGCAAAAGTCTATTATACTCGAGCACGTGGTACAACAAATGTGGGCATAAGGGTGGAATCTCCAATTGTTATTCCCGATGAAGCTGTTGCTGATTCTGTCATTTCTGACAAGGCTGAGGGAAAAAGGAAGTTAGATGCTGTACCGGAGATTACTGGTGATGAAGGTAGTTCGAAAAAGGCAAGGATTGAAGAAAGTCAGATTGAGCCGATTCAATCTGTGACTGAAACTAAAGTGGCTGAGATAGCAAAGGGTGTTGATGAGACTGTGACTGATGCTGGAATTGATAAAACAGTTCAGATTGAGCCGATTCAATCTGAAGCTGTTGTAGTTGAAGAAGTGCCTGAAGTTGTTGAAATAGTTGAGAATGTACCTGAAACTGTAACTGAAGAAGCAAGTCAGTTTGAGCCGGTTCAAACTGACAATGCACCAATGATTGAGGCATTAGATGACTTGGATGATATTGATTTTACTGAATCTGAACCAGAAGCTGAGCCTGAAGTCAATCCTGATCATGAGATTCCAGATGATTTACCAGAAAGATTTGCTTATCTTGAGAAGATGAAGTACAATCCAGTGTTTCTGAATGGGCTGAATGTGAGCCAAATCAACAAAGAATATGAAAAGTGTTTGATAGCTCAAGATAAAGCTGCTGCTGATGAGAAAGAGTTTATCGTTGAGATGGGAGAATGGACACCACTTCAAGAGAGTTTGAACATTGAAGAGTTACCTCCAACTGAACTTTATCACCAAAATCCTGAAGAGATGTCAAGCAGAAATATGCGAGACTGGCTGAGCTCAAGGAACTATCCTTATAAGACTTTGAAAAGATTGAAACAAGAGTCGCTGAAGAAAATTGTTGTAAGTTTCATGAAGACGGAGAAAATGTACAATCGTATGTTTTATCTAGATTACAACAACCCTCAATACTATGAGCTGACCAAGAGATACAAAGTTCTCGGACCAAAAGAGATACCGGTGATGGCTTTACCTGAGAATACGCATAAAAAGAGACATGAGTTGATAGATATGTTTCCAAGTGAGGTAAAGTCATATAATATACCTATGGATGTACGTGAATCATGGCACAAATCAGCCACAGCAGGTGATGTTGTGAGATCACTGCTGAGTAAGGGTCAGTCAATTGCTGAACTTCTTGATTCAATGATCGTACCGGAAAAATCCAAAAAGGTAAAGATTATTGCATGGAAATATGACGAGGTGTTTGATGCGTTCATGATAAAAAGAGTTAATGGTTTATGCGATGTATACCATTACTACTCTAGCATTTTCAAGTTAGAAGTTCAAGATTTGAAAGAGTTACACCAGCTTAGACTGATAAATCACACGCATGCTGAGCGTGGTGACAAATGCGCAATGTTGCTTGATGCTGGAATAAGCCGATCACCGAAATACTTAGATTTCAGAGGTCAACAGGAGGACAGTGCATATGTTCAAGAGAAGAAACAAAGAAAGAAAAAGAAGTTGGTGGTTAGTGAGGATATGTACCTAGAGGAATTTTCTGATGAATACTTTGACAAGGTAACTAATCCGGGGTTGAAAGTGTTCGATGGTTCTCAAGCGACTAAGCCAATTCTTAGAGTTTTCTACAATCAGGAAACTTTTGAGTTGAAGATTGTACGAAATATGGATGACTGGGATAAAGACATGATCACTTTATTCAGCACTTTTGAGCTGAAATTACTTCATCCATCATACATTGATTTCCTGATAAGTTACAAAATGGAAAAATGCAAAGACAAACTTGCTGAAGCTGATCGAAAACTGTTTGTGGTAATGATCGAGGTAATAGCAGCTGCATCAGAAAAGATTCGAGTAAGGAAGGCATTACTCAACTCTAACCTTGTGAAAGTTGACATCCCGGAGATAGAGTTTATGAGAGTGACTGCGAAGGGAACTTTGGAAGTGCAAGTCAAAGGGAAGGAAATGCCCTATGAATTTTACGCTAACATTGATTTTGCAGGTTTAAATCTTGATTCTCTGAGACGTATGAATGCCTGCCCAATCCTTACTAACGAGTCCAAACCAAGACAAGCTAAGATTGCAGAAAAGTTCAAGTCATGCATAGAAGAAGCATTGAAAGAACAAGAAGAATTCAAAGGGAAAGAGTTGCTGGATATCAAAGAAGAACCAGAAGATTGGTGAGAGAGATTGAAGCTGAACAAGATGAAAACTATTTGAAGATTTTGCTGAAATCCAAAGATAAATCTTAGGGGGGGTACTGTTAGGGCTATTTCCTAGTTAAGATTTACTTTGTATTTGTTTATACATTTTATGTATAGTTTAGGGTCTATTTTGTTATATTCCTTAAACTTGTAATTGTTGCTTAAAAGCATGTAGTGAGAGAGTGTGAGGGAGAGGCTAGATCACTATTCACGTTAGAGAGAGAACTAAGTGTGTGTGATTTATTTTATCCTGCACTTGTACTACAAATCTGCTTTGATCATCAATATACAAAAGAGAATTATTAGTATGAATTGTGTTAATGATTAAGCAGTGTTTGTGTATGAATTATTCTGATCATTGAGCGATATTATCGATCCAATTGAACCTATCACATGGTGTGTGTAAATATTATTTTAGGTTGATGATTGTTTTATAAAATTGATGGTTTTATAAATTGTAGACTTGGGGAGTTTTATATATTTGTACATATATACATATGATGTGTGTGTAGGTAATTATGTATAGTTATGGTTTGTAAAATAATAATGTGTATGGATGTATGGTGGTAAATATTATATGTTACTTGTATGTGCATGTTTTTATAAGTATGTATGTGTACATGTATGGGTGTGTTGTAAATATATATATATATATATATATATATATATATATATATATATGTTCATACATATATGCACGTATGTATGGTTTCGTATGTCTATAAATGTATAGATAGTGTATGTTTAATAAATGATGTATTTTTATTATTTAGTTATTCGCAACTAATTATGATGCATGTATCATGCATCTAATCATGTTAAGTGTAAATATTATTTACTTATTTGTTTTATAATTTTGTATTATGGTGTTTTGTTTATATGAATGCATATATACGTATGACATGTATGTGTGGTTTTATATTTATTGATCAATAATTTAAATAATCATGTTCAAGAATTATTGTAAAACATTTGTCTTTGCTTTTATGTGGTTGGTTGGTAACTATACATATGTTATATGAATCTGTATGTATGCATGTACATATTTATATGATTTATATTGTGTTGTTAGAAGGTAGTGTATTTATTTTGGTTGTTGCTCGTAAGTATTTATCGTTGGTTCCTCGTTTGTTATGTTCCGTATTCGGTGGGCTTATTTGCTAGTTGGTTTGTTCCTAACTAGCATAAAGTAATACTTTTAAGGCATAAAAGAATTCTTAGGCGTATCCGGGTATTCAATAAGACGGGTTTCGTCATCGGTACTTAACTTAACTTAATTGGGCCAAGCCCATACTTTTAGTTGGGCTGGATCCACTAAAGAGTCGGGTCAAGTGTAACATCTTCCAATTCGATTATAACCCGAAACCGATCTAAAATCCATGTAATCTCTAAAGATAATCAGGAAAAACAAAACATTGTCAATACGCTTTATTTTTATTATACTATTTCAAATAATCATTGACTATGTCATTTAAACATGTATTAGCAAATCAATAATTTATAAAATTAACTTATTTATGATACTTCTTCATAAATTAGTTGAATTTACAAAATAAACTATGATATTTACTTAAGATTAATTTTATAAAAGTTTGACTTTTAAAGTTAGTTATTGTGGTTAGTATTTTCTATTGACAAACTTATAGGGGTAAACTATGCAAATAATGAAACTAGTTTTAAAAACCTTTAAACATTAAAGTTAACATGCAGATAAAGCAGGGACCAAAACTGTAATTGTTTTTAAACCCAACCCCCACCCCCACTGCAGCCTCGTGATTCCGACAGTCACCTCCGGCGAAGCCCGGCGACTCCGGCGAGTTCTAATTCGATCCAATCTTCATCAATTCGACGCGTTTAAACCGACCTTATCACTTTATCAGCTAGTTTCGAACCTAACATCACCAGTTAATCGAGTTCAACTCCAAACACTCTTTCGACATCACATAATCTTTCTTCAATCTCTAATTTCACTTCTAAACACACACATCAGTCGATTTAATCCTCCGTTCATCGTGTCTCTGCTCCTAATCGACGACATATTTCAGGTCTGTTTCAAGCTTCAAATTCATAGGGTTTTTGTTCCTCATCTATCATTTAGTAAATCTGTGTTTTTAATTTCATATCATCAACAATTACAGTTTCAGTTTGATCCAAATCAGTGTTCATCATTCTTTCTTCCATTTTCTTCAATCCTTAACCAATTCGGGTAATTAAAGGTATCATTGTGTTCGTTTTCATATGCTGATCATTGTGGTTTTATTCAATTGCATTTATAGATTCAATTCAGTGGTTAATTTTTGAGATTTGAAACTAGGGTTTATATGTTAAAATGGGTTTAAAGAACAAAAAGGTTAAAACTATTTATTTTCAAATTAAAGTAACAAACTGCGATTGGTTTGGCGGTTTGGTCATTATATAAACTTCAGGGGGACCTGGGTTCGAGTCTAGGGTGGGATTGATTTTTGTTTTTATTTTTAATTTCAAGTTTTACAAATTAATTTCTTTATTAACTTCTTATAAATACTTTAATATTATTATGACATTCATTATAAAACTATTTATAAGAGTTTTACATATCAAAGAAAATATATATGATTGTACTAGCAGGGTACCCGCGCGATGCGGCGGGCGATACAACATCGTCAACATTTTACACCAAATACGTGTTTATGCTAGTTAATTAATACTCACGTGGATTCAATTATGTAATATTTTTTTAGCTTTCTTATTTGTATATCGGTGTAGTCTATAAAGTCACAGGCCTTACAAGTCTCAATTATTCGTTACCTTTCAGTTTTGACTTATCATTATTTTATATTGTTGCATATTATTTCAAATATCTTAAACATAATTTCCCCTTTTAGCAAATTTGACCACAACCAATTTGGTAAATAGACTACAATAACACAATGTACAAAACCAATTTGTAAAGCTAAATATGAGCCACCCCTAAAATGATACGAACTTATGAGTTGTCGGTTCTAGGCGGGTATTGCACTAAAGGACGACAAGCAGTAATCCTCAGTTTGGGTTTGGTGGTGGAAGCAATATACAACGTGATACATAAGCCTTACTGTGATATACGGTTGTGCAACATTTTTAAAATGAGATTCGACGGAGAAAGCAACTTAAAACATGATACATAAGCCTTATTGTGATATACGGTTGTGAAACATTTTAAAAATGGGATTCGACTGTTATGTGATGATCACGATTCGCACAATGGTCAATAAATTTTTTTTTAATACATTAAACAAATATATTAAACATTAAAGAATTTACAACAAAGTGACAGATAAACGGGCAACAAGTTGTGCCGCCACCCCCTTTTGAATAGCAAAACCTAGCCTACTAATTGATGGTGGCTAACAAAAACCTACGCTGAATAATATATACAAAATTTTAAATAATATATCAATTGATTAGGAGTTATATTAATGTATATCTATGTGAACCATGGATATGATACTTCCTATGGAATGAAAAATATAAAATTAAATTATTTACTATTTCACTTCAATTTAGATCAACAGAACTTTTTAACATTTAGTAACTTTTCTATCATATATTTAGATTCATTAGTAACAAAATAATCATGATGTCTTTATATTCATCATTATTACTCATAATGTGCCTAATAGTTGTATACATTGTTTTAAAAAGCAAATATAGATACTTTGTTACCCAAAAAACCTTCAGTGCAGCCCTTTTTGCTCTTATACTACACCAACCATCTCTCAATAATCTTTTCACTGTTCCAAACACCACCAAATTCATTAGGAACGGGTCTCCAAACAACTGGGAACCAGTCCCTTGACGAAAATTCTTTTAAGATCCGTTTTTGGCGAACTATCCCTATCAACTGACCTCCCAACCAACTCCACATACACAACCATCGGCTTGCGGTTGTTTTGACAGCAGTTTTCAAGTGCTGCATGACAATCCTCAAGAGCCAAATTAAACCACTTATCCCTAGGCCTCATACTCGAAAACGACAAAGGATATACAGCTTCTCACCACTGTAATTACATAATGACACATACAGACACCTAGATTCAAGTATTATATGTAAATGTTTTAGGAACAACAATTATTTAATCCATTTTTACAAGTTCATAATGAGAATTAATTGCCATATCATAGACATCGTTTTGGCGAGCAATCTTTTTCTTTCATTTGATTAGACATTAATAATTGTAAAGAGCTAATACATATTGCAGCTAATCATCAAGTTAGCATATCTCCATCAAAATCAAATGTAAAAAGTTATTTGGAATACATCAAGTTAACCGATCTCCTTCATCAATTGTTGGTTGCTACAGCTGGTATGTAATATGTTCCATCTTTAAAAACATGCTATTTAGATTCATCTATCGTTGACTGTTGCTTCTAATAATCAATTGCTTCATCAAACATCTGCTATGAAGCTGCTAATAGATACAATTAGAGTTCAGGGTTGTAAAATTAAAAATAGATGAAAGAATTCGCCTGAAAGAAATAGATTATATTATTCTGATCAAGAAACAGTTGATATAAACACTCAGACTACACACGACATGCACTGCAAACTGCAAAGCAAAAATCAACAATAAAACTGTTTAAACGGGTCAATATGGATCAAAATATGAAATTGGTAAACTTCAACTATGCTTCAGTTTATTTATTGGAACCTTCAACATCAACCTTTATAACAACAACATTGACCAAATTTTCCAACTCTTCCAAAAAACAATTAAAATTACAAGGGACTGTGATTCAATGCTTTATCATATAGTCATGTAGAAACAGTGAAAAATACCTGCCTATATAAACCTCAAGTACCACCAGTGGGTGCCTTCACATCAATCGCAGGGGCAATACACAAATCTGATTGCATCTCTCGTTGCACTTTCTGGCCACATGCATTAGATGTGGAATCATATGTTTCCCGTAGGATCTTTTTTATGATTTTCACATATCTTGAAAGATGTGATGTAAACCGGTTAACATCAAATGCTCTGAAAAGTACTATACAAGAAGTGTAATAACCTGCATTTAGAACACAAAACGCAACAAAATGGTACATATTGCCATCTGACCCGTTATCGTAAAGTACAAAATGGTAACCGCACTGCAGCTCTTGTACAGCTGTACTCGAACCAACCAAATCTGACTTGCGACCAATGACTCACAGTTGCTATATAGCATTTTAATTGACCCAATAGGCGGTTGCAGCTAGTAATTGTCTGATTCTTAAAACATCTTCATTTGTTATCCAGACTCAAGAGCGAAGCTGGAAAGTGAACTAAGCAGGTGATTATACGCATAAAAGGCAATGTTTATTCTCACAAATGCACCTGCAATTTCAAGAGCTTGGTGTGATTTAGTAACAGGTTTGACCTGAAAGTCAATATGATAGATAGTCAAGTACAACTTATATTACCTAACGCAAAGGATAAACTTCCAAACATAAGTAGAAGGTATCTTAGCAACACTATTCTAAACCAGTTTGACCAGAATTATGACCAAAAGTGTTCACTCCTAAGCTTCAAGGTTAGTGGTCAAAATTTGTAAAGAAGCAACGAAACATGTATTCATTGTACAATTCTAATATTTTTAAGACGGATACTGTTTTATACATGTTCCATTTTACATAATGATAAAATATAACACAACCTAAATCAACAAAAATGGAACAATGGAGTTCAACCATGTTCTGCTGTTAAAAAACTACAGTAGCCTGATACATGGTGCACTAACAAAGGAGTTTAATATTGATAAAATCTGAATCACATTTGATCAAATTTACACTCTTTTATACTAACATACAACACATTTATACTAACATACAACACACACACCTTCATACACACACAAACACAACACCTTCATATTCAGTTTCAAAATACAACAACAGCAACAAGTGTTTATGTAACACCCCAACCCGGAGAGGCTGAGACGTCACCATTACAGATATCAAACCAAAAAAACCATTTCATAGAATAAATGCATAATCCCATGTCATAAAACCAACAACTCAAACGTTAAAGGAATCCTAAATAGGTATTCATTACATTTATTGAATTAAAAGCAAGTCTTGATCTCCTGACACTCTTTTTCACTGATTTCCCGGATTTCCCCGATTACCTACACATAAATAAGAAACACCACAAAAGAGAATACGGCTGAGCCAAACATTGCTCAGTAACGGAGAGAACAATAGTAAATAAAGCGAGACGAATAAGCAGAAGCAAGTCCGTATAATTATTAACCGAACATATATATACATATATAAGGTGTGAACATATAACTGATATTGATACTGAACTGAACTAAACTTTTATCTGAAGACTGATACTGAACTAAACTTATAACTGATATAAAACTGAACATGTAACTGATAACTGATCTGAACATATTACTGATAACAACTGATCTACACGACAGAACATATAAATAAACAAATCAATAAGTCGTGTAATGTCGGACGTACCCAGAGCCAAAACAGACGTGTACACAGCTAGCTAGGCTAATGTACTAATGAGATGGTGTGTGGGGCGTACACACATTATTCCATCCCCAGAAACATAACTGATCAGAAACTAGGATATATCCATGCGCCTCCCAGACAGATGTGGCCAATGTACTCCTTGAGTACTAACATATAAACGGAGACGTCGTGAACTATTTATTACACACTGTCACGAAAAGTGTCATGCCATTGACGCCACAATGACATGTCAGACAGCTCGGGTAACAGAGTACAAAGTCAAACTGGTAGTAGCATAACTACCTAACATGTAACATATAAAGTCCAAACTATCATCTACGGGAACATGCAATAATGAGTACAAGTTGATAAAACTATCGCATGCTAAAAGCCTCAACAATAACTAAAAATCCAAACGGTTTCAAACAAAATAGACCAAATAATTACTAATGCCCTAAGGCCAAATGGGTCGAATCAGCGGAAGTAACAACGGTGACACTAATATATAAAAATACCAAACTCTGTACTACAAAGTAACAGAGATAGAATTTATACTATGAGAGAAGGGACACGGAATCCGTACCTTAGTTTAGCGATGGCAAGCAACACTGCGTCGGTTCTCCTAACTACCACAAGAGCCTACATAAGGATTTAGTTCAAGTTCATTTAATTTTTGTTGAGATACTATTTCGTTCAATTGTTTACTTGTTCTTTTGACTTGTTCTTTCGGCTACATAAACTCGTGTGTCCCCTTTTTTTATACACATTCCATAACCACTTTTACATAAAATACCCATCTTTTGTTTGTTACTTGATTTATATTTTATTTTCTCGTGCATCACTTTTCTTTTTATGACCACATAAAAAAAACAAAAGGGTTTTATGTGCTAAACCATTGTACAGCAAATTTTTGTTCTAGACAAACAATATGGTTTGAATAAAATAAGAGTAGGTGAGTTTCAAGTAAAAGATAAGGGCAAGTAGGACCCACATGAAAAGAGTAGCTTAAATGATAACCATATACATATATGTCATATGGTTTCAGATTTCAGAGATATTTCACCTCTATATATATAGATATATATATATAAATTGTTGTCAAAATTCTTCAATAAGCAATCGACCTTAACCCAAAAACTCATGAACTATTACAAGCAATTGCTATTAACAAGAGTCAAAATCCTTACCTCCGATAAGCCTCACCGAGACCCGATCCGAGAAGAATACAGGAACTGAATTTTTTTCGATGCGCGCTACGTGGAATCGAACGAAGCGATGTTAATACCACGACTTCGTAACCATGATTTAAAGAAAGGGCTTACATCGGTTACCTGCGGTTACGAGTCAGAGACGAAGCAGAGCAACGAGCACGGCGATGGCTAGCCAATGTTATGATGTCTCCGTTGGTTGCAGCGGCGACTGACTTAGCGTATGAATGGGTGAAAGATTTCAACCCGTTTTCGGTTTGCCGGTTATGGTTCTCGGTCTCAGTAGCAAAGGTGTTGTTGGTGGCTGCGAATGAGGGTTGAAGAAGAATATATAATCGGATAGATTTGAATGTAGGTTTGAAACTAGATTAGTCACATTTCCATCTGTTACGGAAGGTGGTTTATGAAAATCGATCCTAAAACATGGCCGATCGTGATATTATGAAACAAAGTGGGACACGTACTGAGTATTGAATTGGTTTGTTAGATTCATATTTGCTTTAATTATTCATCTTATTTTTACATTTTGCGTATACTTATTATTTATTTTGTAACTTAACTTAATAATTTAATTAATATTTACGGGTATTATAGTTCTATCCCCCTTAAGTAAATTTCGTCCTCGAAATTGCCAGGTATAGATCACAAAACGTCAGGCTTAACAGAACAAATAACGGACATTATTCAGGTATTGAAACGAAACTGAACAGATAACCGAACATGTAACTATCAAACGTGTAGTTGACGACTGGTCAGATGACATAGAGCATATAACTAAAAACAATGACTGAAATATCAAATGCAAGTAAGTTGAAATACTAACCATTAAGATGAAAATAGAGTCGGATATTGAGAACGGATTGAGTCTTCCAGTTCCCAAGTAGCCTCACGTTCAGAATGGTTCTTCCATAATATTTTAACGAAAGGAATGGTCTTCTTTCGCATAACACGTTCTTTTCGATCAAGGATGGCTTCGGGCTCTTCATCAAAAGATAAATCTTCACGGATCAAGTGAAGCGGACAATTCACAACATGAATCGGATGGTATTTATACCCCCGTAGAAGTGATACATGAAATATGTTATGCACATGAGAAAATTGAGGAGGCAATGCTAAACGATATGTAACTTCTCCCACTCTTTCTAGAATTTCAAATGGCCCGATGAATCTTGGGCTAAGCTTACCCTTAAGACCAAAACGACGCACACCTCGACAAGGCGAAACCTTCAAAAATACTTTTTCACCAACGTTAAATTCTAACTCTCGACGATGACGGTCTGCATAACTCTTTTGTCTACTTTGAGCTTCTTTAAGTCTTTCCCGAGCAATAGCAACTTTCTCATTGGTAATTTGAACCAACTCGGGTCCTTCAATAATTCTTTCACCAACTTCCTCCCAACAATTTGGTGCCCTGCACTTACGACCATACAATAATTCAAACGGCGCCATCTTAATGCTAGCTTGCCAACTATTGCTGTAAGCAAACTCAACCAAATACAAATACTCATCCCAATTACCGGTCCACTCTAAGGCACAAGCTCGAAGCATGTCCTCGAGTGTCTGAATCGTACGCTCTGACTGCCCGTCAGTCTGGGGATGGAACGCGGTACTGAACCTTAACTTAGTACCCCATGCTGATTGCAAACCTTTCCAAAAACGAGAAGTGAACCGTGGGTCTCGATCCGAAACAATAGAAACTGGAGTACCATGAAGTCTAACAATTTCTTGCATAAATAGCTCAGATAATTTACTAACCGAAAACCCCTCCTAAAAAGGAATAAAGTGGGCTGATTTTGATAATTTATCGACCACTACCCATATAGCATCATTTTTCCTGAATGTCCTCGGTAAACCTATCACAAAATCCATAGTAATATCCTCCCATTTCCATACCGGAATAGGTAGCGGTTGAAGCAAACCACTAGCTCTCTGATGTTCGATCTTAACTTGCTGACAAGTAATACACCTGCTAACGTATCTAGCCACATCCTCTTTCATTCCACTCCACCAAAAATTCTGACGAAGATCTCGATACATCTTAGTCGAACCAGGATGAATAGAGAATGGCGAACTGTGTGCCTCTGCTAACAACGACTCCCGAAGGGTAGAGTCATCAGGCACACACAATCGCTTACCACACCAAACTACTCCATGTTTATCAACTCTAAATTCAGACTGCTTGTCATCCTCTAAATTCTGTAAAATAGCCCAAATTTCACCATCACCTTCTTGTGCACTCTTTATCCGAGATATTAGGTCCGACTCAATCTGAAATCTTGCAAGATAACCATCGGTCTTGCCAACCTGAAGCCCAATACCCATTCTATCAAGATCATTAACAATTTGAGGTTGAAACATAAGAGAAGCTATCGTTCCTGAACTTTTCCGACTAAGGGCATCTGCTACTACGTTTGCCTTTCCCGGGTGATACTGAATGTTGGCATCATAATCTTTCAACAGTTCTAACCACCTCCTTTGTCTCATGTTCAACTCCTTCTGCGTGAAGATATACTTCAAGCTCTTATGATCGGTAAAAATATCACAAGTCTCCCCATAAAGATAATGCCGCCAAATTTTTAACGCAAAGATCACAGCAGCCAACTCTAGATCATGTGTAGGATAACTAACTTCATGTGGTTTCAGCTGTCGCGAAGCATAAGCAATAACTTTCCCATGTTGCATCAATACACATCCTAGCCCCTTCTTAGAGACGTCACTATAAATCTGGTATCCACCCGTCCCAGATGGAAGTGTAAGAATTGGAGCAGACACCAGTCTCTTTTTCAACTCCTCAAAACTCTTTTCCCGTTCATCATTCCAAGAATATTTAACCCCTTTTCTCAACAACTGTGTGAGCGGTAGAGCGATAATAGAAAACCCTTCGACGAATCTACGATAATAACCTGCAAGGCCAAGAAAACTACGAACTTCTGTCGCGGAGGTAGGTCTAGGCCATTTGGTGATCGCCTCTATCTTAGCCGGATCCATCATAATACCATTCGCAGAAACAACATGACCCAAAAATGCTACTTGATTCAACCAAAATTCACATTTTGAAAATTTAGCAAACAGCTTCTTTTTACGCAACGTCTCAAGTACTATACGAAGATGATTCTCATGTTCTTCTTCACTCTTCGAATATATTAGAATGTCATCAATGAAGACTATGACGAATTTATCAAGAAACTTGCGGAAAACTCGGTTCATTAGGTCCATAAAGACAGCGGGGGCATTAGTTGACCCGAATGGCATCACTAAGAACTCATAGTGACCATACCGAGTACGAAAGGCAGATTTAGGCACGTCAGAATCCTTAATCTTTAATTGATGATACCCAGATCTCAAATCAATTTTTGAGAAACATTTTGCACCCTGAAGTTGATCAAATAGATCGTCAATACGAGGCAGAGGATAACGATTACGGATTGTGATTTTATTAAGCTCTCGATAGTCGATGCAAAGCCTCATAGAACCATCTTTCTTTTTCACAAATAGCACTGGCGCACCCAAGGCGAGACACTTGGTCTAATGAAGCCCAACTCAAGCAACTCTTGTAACTGTTCCTTTAATTCCTTAAGCTCTAAAGGTGCCATACGATATGGTGCCTTAGAAATTGGTTCAACACCAGGAATAAGATCAATGGTAAACTCAACTTCACGATCTGGTGGAAGTCCGGGTAACTCTTTGGGAAACACATCAGGAAAGTCACATACAATCGGGTAATCAGATATATTCGGTTCCTCAGAAGATGTAGCTTTTACTGAAGCTAGAAAACCAGCACAACCCCGAGACAAGAACTTTTGAGCTTTAAGTGCAGAGATGATTTTTAACGATTTTCGAGGATGGGTTCCCTGATAAGTGAGTTCGGGGTACTGAGGATTCCCAAATAAAACACGACGAGTCTGACATTCAATAGTAACTTGATGTCGAAATAACCAGTCTATACCAAGAATAACGTCAAAGTCGTTCATTTGCATAGGAAACAAATCTGCTTCCCGGACAACGGACTCGATTCGGATCGGACAATCCCTATAAACATGAGATATGTAGGTAGAATCTCCTAAGGGAGTGGCAATTGTCAAAGGATGTTCTAAAGCAGTAGGTGAAATCATCAAGTACTTAGCAAACAACATAGAAACAACAGAACGTGTAGCACCAGTATCAAATAAGACATAGATATCACGTTTGCCTAAACCAAGAGTACCGGACACCAAACCTGGGACATTAGCCGCATCGTTAGCTGTGAGTGCAAAAACCCGTCCTCCTGTAGTAGTTTTAGGAGGTTTCCCTCTAGTATTATTCTGAGGGTCACGCTGAGGGCAATCCTTAATCATGTGTCCCGCACGCCCACATCTGAAACATAAACCTTCAGCTAATCGACACGCCCCTTTATGAGGTTTCCCGCATTTGGTACACAAGGGAGAGTCATCACGGTTCTGTAGAGTACGAGTAGGAGCCTGCTGAGTCTGGTTACGAGCTGGGGTTTGGTTCTGGTTTCGGTTAGTCCAAGATCGAGTGATGCGGTTGTTGCGATCAAATCGGTTTCCACGGTCTCGTGGCGGTGAAGACTGACTACGGTTCTTATAGGTCGAAGGTTGATCATGATCATTATCCCTGGATCGCTTACGGTTATCATTAGGAGTTCTGTAATGATCCTTCTTATCATTATCCAAATTCTTAACTGCATCAACCACCTCATTAATATCATTAAACCGAAGATTCAAAATATGCTTCCTATCCCGATCACAAATTGCCCATTTAAAAATATTTGTCTGTTGCTCTGGTGGACCTGCGGCAGTTCCCAAGAAACTTACTAACCGAGAAAATCGGGTCTTAAACTCTGTTATAGGCTCACCATTCCTTTGCCTGATAGATGAATATTCTCTAAGAAATTCAGAGCGGTCAGCATCAGTGAAGTACTGCTGGAAAAATAAACCCCGAAAGTCATTCCATGGCAGTGTCACTGCATATGGGTCCCCTCCCCTTGCTTGTTTCACGGTTTTCCACCATCTATGAGCATCATCCTCCAACTTGTATGCTGCCAGTTGAACCTTAAACCCCTCAGAGACACCAAGTACTTCAAACAGTTTTTCAATGTGATCAATCCAATTCTGAGCCTCAACTGGAGTGGCAGCAGTACTAAATGATTTAGGCTTAAGCTTTTGGAAACGCCCAAGCCAGACATGAATAGTATCGGGAGGAGGTGCTGCATTCCCACCTGCATTACCGCCGGCATTACCACCTGCATCACCACCGGCATTACCACCTGCATCACCACCGGCATTACCACCTGTGTTACCACCTGCGTTACCACCAGCATCACCACCAGCATTACCACCGGCATTACCACCAGCGTTACCACCAGCATTACCACCAGCATTACCACCGGCATTACCACCAGCATTACCACCGGCATTACCACCAGCGTTACCACCGGCATTACCACCAGCATTACGCAACTGCTGCAATACGACCTCAGCAGTCTGAGTCATCAAATTAGGAAGTAATTCTTGGAGAGCCGCGTTAACTGCATTAGCAACCTGTGTTGCTAAGTCTGGGTTAGAAGAGCCACCTGCCTCTCCTCCCCTAGGATTGCCACGTTTTTTCGGAGGCATCTGAAAATAAGGTATACGTATGAGCAGAGAATTATAGATCGAGCGAAAGATAACATCCTAACCCAATGTCTACCCATAGCCTCACAGGTTCAATTATTAAAGTTTAAGTTTCCTACAGGAAAGAGCCTTGGCTCTGATACCATAACTGTAACACCCCAACCCGGAGAGGCTGAGACGTCACCATTACAGATATCAAACCAAAAAAACCATTTCATAGAATAAATGCATAATCCCATGTCATAAAACCAACAACTCAAACGTTAAAGGAATCCTAAATAGGTATTCATTACATTTATTGAATTAAAAGCAAGTCTTGATCTCCTGACACTCTTTTTCACTGATTTCCCGGATTTCCCCGATTACCTACACATAAATAAGAAACACCACAAAAGAGAATACGGCTGAGCCAAACATTGCTCAGTAACGGAGAGAACAATAGTAAATAAAGCGAGACGAATAAGCAGAAGCAAGTCCGTATAATTATTAACCGAACATATATATACATATATAAGGTGTGAACATATAACTGATATTGATACTGAACTGAACTAAACTTTTATCTGAAGACTGATACTGAACTGAACTTATAACTGATATAAAACTGAACATGTAACTGATAACTGATCTGAACATATTACTGATAACAACTGATCTACACGACAGAACATATAAATAAACAAATCAATAAGTCGTGTAATGTCGGACGTACCCAGAGCCAAAACAGACGTGTACACAGCTAGCTAGGCTAATGTACTAATGAGATGGTGTGTGGGGCGTACACACATTATTCCATCCCCCAGAAACATAACTGATCAGAAACTAGGATATATCCATGCGCCTCCCAGACAGATGTGGCCAATGTACTCCTTGAGTACTAACATATAAACGGAGACGTCGTGAACTATTTATTACACACTGTCACGAAAAGTGTCATGCCATTGACGCCACAATGACATGTCAGACAGCTCGGGTAACAGAGTACAAAGTCAAACTGGTAGTAGCATAACTACCTAACATGTAACATATAAAGTCCAAACTATCATCTACGGGAACATGCAATAATGAGTACAAGTTGATAAAACTATCGCATGCTAAAAGCCTCAACAATAACTAAAAATCCAAACGGTTTCAAACAAAATAGACCAAATAATTACTAATGCCCTAAGGCCAAATGGGTCGAATCAGCGGAAGTAACAACGGTGACACTAATATATAAAAATACCAAACTCTGTACTACAAAGTAACAGAGATAGAATTTATACTATGAGAGAAGGGACACGGAATCCGTACCTTAGTTTAGCGATGGCAAGCAACACAGCGTCGGTTCTCCTAACTACCACAAGAGCCTACATAAGGATTTAGTTCAAGTTCATTTAATTTTTGTTGAGATACTATTTCGTTCAATTGTTTACTTGTTCTTTTGACTTGTTCTTTCGGCTACATAAACTCGTGTGTCCCCTTTTTTTATACACATTCCATAACCACTTTTACATAAAATACCCATCTTTTGTTTGTTACTTGATTTATATTTTATTTTCTCGTGCATCACTTTTCTTTTTATGACCACATAAAAAAACAAAAGGGTTTTATGTGCTAAACCATTGTACTGCAAATTTTTGTTCTAGACAAACAATATGGTTTGAATAAAATAGGAGTAGGTGAGTTTCAAGTAAAAGATAAGGGCAAGTAGGACCCACATGAAAAGAGTAGCTTAAATGATAACCATATACATATATGTCATATGGTTTCAGATTTCAGAGATATTTCACCTCTATATATATAGATATATATATATATATAAATTGTTGTCAAAATTCTTCAATAAACAATCGACCTTAACCCCAAAAACTCATGAACTATTACAAGCAATTGCTATTAACAAGAGTCAAAATCCTTACCTCCGATAAGCCTCACCGAGACCCGATCCGAGAAGAATACAGGAACTGAATTTTTTTCGATGCGCGCTACGTGGAATCGAACGAAGCGATGTTAATACCATGACTTCGTAACCATGATTTAATGAAAGGGCTTACATCGGTTACCTGCGGTTACGAGTCAGAGACGAAGCAGAGCAACGAGCACGGCGATGGCTAGCCAATGTTATGATGTCTCCGTTGGTTGCAGCGGCGACTGACTTAGCGTATGAATGGGTGAAAGATTTCAACCCGTTTTCGGTTTGCCGGTTATGGTTCTCGGTCTCAGTAGCAAAGGTGTTGTTGGTGGCTGCGAATGAGGGTTGAAGAAGAATATATAATCGGATAGATTTGAATGTAGGTTTGAAACTAGATTAGTCACATTTCCATCTGTTACGGAAGGTGGTTTATGAAAATCGATCCTAAAACATGGCCGATCGTGATATTATGAAACAAAGTGGGACACGTACTGAGTATTGAATTGGTTTGTTAGATTCATATTTGCTTTAATTATTCATCTTATTTTTACATTTTGCGTGTACTTATTATTTATTTTGTAACTTAACTTAATAATTTAATTAATATTTACGGGTATTATAGTTTAACCCCCAAAGCTGTTTCAAACACTGTTTCGTGTGCAGCAACAACTGTTTTAGTGTGTGTTTTAGTGTGCAGCAGCAAAATATATGCAGCAACAACTGTTTTCGTGTGCAGCAGCAACATATAAACAGCAGCAGCAGCAGCAACAATAACATATAAACAGCAGCAGCTGTTGTTATATTTATTACAATATGTGTGTTTTGGTGGTCTTTAACATACAATATAACACATTCATTTTTTTATAAACAGCAACAACATAACACATTCATTTTGTCCAAACAACACATTCACATACACACTTTCACATTCACATACACACTTTCAGATTCACACACATTCATTAAATTTTAAGTGTGTTGCTGCTGTATATCTATACCAACATAAACACATTTAGTTTCAACACAACACACACTTATATATACTGTTTTAAACATAAACCAACACATTTATTCAAAAAATGACTAAAATAGATGATATTTCCAGTGTGTGCTGCTGATATTTCCAGTGTGTGCTTCTGTTTTAAACATAAACCAACACATTTATTGAACACATTCATACACACAGTCGCACACACACACATTCATACATTAAACAAACTGTTTTTTAAAGTCTTTATCATGCATACATTCATAAAACACAAATATACAACATTTTGAAATCTAACCCAATCTAGCCCATAAGCAGCAACAATTCAGTTTCAACTTTTTTAAACAACATATAAACAGCAGTAGCAACAACATACAAACATCTTTGAACCATTTTTCACTTTTCACAGCATAAACAACCATTTTTTAAACAACATATAACAGCAGTAGCAGCAACAATTCAGTTTCACTTTTCACTTTTCATTTTTCATACAACATAACACATTCATTTTTCTAAAAACAGCAACAACATCATACAACACATTCAGACAAGTGTTTAACCCCCCCCCCCCCCCCCCAACATACACACATTCATACACAAACAACAGATTCACACACTTTCAGATTCATGCTAACATACAACACACACCTTTAAAGCAAAAAATTCATACAACATCAACACACACCTTCAAAGACAAAACAGCAACACACACCTTCGTGTGCAGCAGCAACATAAAAAAAGCAGCAGCAGGTGTTTTATCAGCAGATTAAACAGCAGCCTGTTAAATTCAGATTCAAATAGTTGTGTGTGCTGCTGTTTTATCATCCATATGCAGCATCACAACACAAACAAACACATCTATACTAACATACAAAACACACACATTCAAAAAATGCACACCTTCATACACACACACACACAATGTGTGCTGCTGTTGTTGTTATAACAGTTGCTGCTGTATATGTGTGCTGCTGCACGTTGTTGTTGTTGCAAAATATGTTTAGAAACTGTTGGTTAACCCACCCCCACGCCACATTAAGAATAGTATGCTGATGGGTCAAGTTGGTTAACAGCACGCGATGTGTAGCAGCAGAAGCAGCAATAACTGTTATTTTCAAATTTTTTGAGATCTTTTATCATTTACAACACACCCAACACAAACGCATAACAGCAGCATGACATGTGCAGTATTGCAGGAAGACGTGCGAGATCTTTTTAAGGTACACACCCATCATCTTAAAATGGTACACACACAAAAATCATTTTAAGGTACACACACAACAACATATTGCACAAGATTGAACAAAAATAACATGTTTTAAGCAAGTTAACAACTCTTGAATGTGCAACATTCATACATACACATTCATAAAACACGAATATACACATTTTGACCCATTCATACATCTAACACATTTATTCACACACTCGTCTATACTACAACACACAACACATTCAACATAACACATTCATTTGTTTAAAAACAACAACAACATAACACATTCATTTTTTCCAAAACAGCAACAACATCATACAACACATTCAGACAAGTCTTTAGCCCCCCGTCCCCCCAACACACACATTCATACACAAACAACACATTCACACACACACACACACACACACTGTAAACAACAAAAAGAGCAAAAACACAACTGTTTTTAAACATTTAGTTTCAAATTCATACTAACATACAGTTTCACAGATTCAAACATGCTGTATAAATTCATTCATACATGCTGCTGTATATAAACAGCAGCAGCGACAACTATTTAACAGATTCAAACATCATCTGTTTTAAAAAAAATTATTGCTGCTGTATATCTATACCAACATAAACACATTTAGTTTCAACACAACACAACACATCACACACTTATATATACTGTTTTAAACATAAACCCATACATTTTTGCAAAACATGACTAAAATAGATGATATTTCCAGTGTGTGCTGTTGTATATCTACAAAAAAGGACACATTTATACATACATGACATTCAGATTTAACCCCCCCCCCACACACATAGTTTATACATGTTTTCATTGTTTATTACAATGTGTGTGTTTTGGTGGTCTTTAACATACAACATTCATTTTTTAATAAAACAGCAACATAACACATTCATTTTTTCCAAAACAGCAACAACACACACAATTTCAGATTCATGCTAACATACAACATCCAGACAAGTGTTTAACCCCCCTTCCCCCAACACACACACACTTTTAGATTCACAACATTCAGTTTTCAGTTTTTTGAACCATTTTCCGATTTTCATCAAGTGTTTTCGTGTGCAGCAGCTGTTGCTGTTGTTAATCATAAACAACATAAACAGCATAAACAGCAAAAACAACATTCATTTTTTTTTCAAAACTGTTTGCTGATGCTGTTGTTGTTATGTTTAAAATGAAATAGGTAGATCAATGATCATTTTATGGCCAAAAACACACATTTTTGACCCCAAAAAGTTTCTTTTATTCAAATAAAAATCTGCTGCTGCTGTTTCAAAACATTCATACACACACAACATAACACATTCATAGACACACAAACATTCATACAACACAACACACACACATATATGAGTCACAAAACAAACACACATATTAACCCCCCCCCCCCAACACACAAACATTCTGCTGTTTTATATATGAAAACAGTTATAATTTCAAGGTTTTTTGGGCTGTAAAAAATACACCATTCATACACACAGAACACATTTACTGTTGTTGTTTCATCATTCATACACACACACGGATTCACACATCACAAACAGGTGTTGCTGCTGTTAAATTCATACAACACACTTTGATTAACCTGCACCCCTCGGTTCCAAAAACACGTTCATAAAAACATACAACACAAAACTCTTTATACACATTCATACACAGCAGTTGCAGCCGGTTTAACATACAAATTCATACACACACACACACACACATATTCAGTACACATAACACACAACACATTTAGATTTAAAAACATACCTCGGATGCGAGTTTGATAAAAAAAAACAACCTGCAACACATGTACCAAAGCAGAAACCATAAACCCAAAACCGTATAAAAACGAAATTGAAATTGAAATTGAAATTGATAAAGAAATTATTATCTATATTACCTGAGATAATGCGAGAATTGAATAGCAAGAAATGCGAAATATGAAGGTTGTTGAGATTCATATAGCAGGAGCAATTGGAGTTTTGAATTTTCATTGAATTTTCTGCCGCCTTCTTTGCCATAAGAGTGGTTTGATTCATATGACAGTAGCAAAAGCATGTTGGAATCTTTTCCTCTTTGATTTGAATTGCTTTGCTGTGTTGCTGCGTTGCTGTGTTGCTGTGTTGCTGCTACGTTGATACTGTGTTGAAGACATGTTACTGTACGATCAGGGTATTAGGATGTAGAAGATTACAAATGACAATGCTGGTCCCTTATCTTTATTGTTGTGTACACTATTGATCCTTATTTTTCAACATTAAGGAAAAAGTTAAATTACTCTTTTGCCCTTGTTATTTGCTAAATAAGATAGTATAGATAAAAGTATATAAATAATATATATTTGTTAGATTAACCGATTAAAAGTCTCGTACGTGGAGTTTTGGGACGTTTAGATTTTACTTACGGATTTTTGTACTAAGTACTCGTGAGATATATTAAAACCATGATTATTTATGTATGACTAAAGTATTTATATTTTTATAAGTTAATTAGTCACTTTTATAAAAAACGGACGTGGAATTTAACGAATCATCTATTTTAATCGTTTCGTAAAGAGATAAGATTCACATACAATTTAATCACAATATTTCATTTTAAATCAAAGTTAAATATATATCTATTAATATTACGTATTAGATATTTTCAAATTATAACAATTAACTACTTAAACCCAGATTCCAAATTAGAACCCTAGACTTCTAGTTAGTTTTCAGTTATCATTCTAACATAGGATAAAATCCTTTAGGTGATTCTTAAGGAGTTTCCTAGTGGCGTTTTTCAAGTCTTATTTCATTTTCATTCGATCAAACATTTACCAGGTGATTATTCATAGCCCATTTTCTGGTT
This sequence comes from Tagetes erecta, assembly GCA_030867185.1. Taxonomy (NCBI): domain Eukaryota; kingdom Viridiplantae; phylum Streptophyta; class Magnoliopsida; order Asterales; family Asteraceae; genus Tagetes; species Tagetes erecta. The sequence goes on along the minus strand of CM061497.1, from coordinate 16,447,250 downwards.
TTCAATTTGGGATGATATCATGTGACCTATTTAATCAGATTTCAGATTTCAGTTTATCAGTTATTTCATGTTATCATTTAAAAAAATTCACGTTATCTCTTTACTTGCAAACTATGTGTTCATAGCTTGATAGCAATTTTCGTGCAAGCGTAATCATTAATTTGTATAAACCAACAGTTACTAATGGTAGATCTATTGGTCATTTGGACCCACCCCCCTGATTCTTGGGTGATTATAACTGAGTATCATTATCATGTGGACCCCCCTTTTATCATTGTTCAAGGTTTGATTATGCGTTGTTATCTTGTATGTACATGTTTTGCATTTATAAGTTTAGACATAACGACATGAATTGAAGTTTTCTTTATCAGTATATCTATATGTATTCCAAACCTATGTTTACTCACCAGCTAATTGGTTAGCTGACCAGTTATTTTTCACATGATTTTAGGAAGTGCAAGCTAGGAACTTTGAGATGCCACACGATTAGGGATTTGGACCTAGTTAATTAAACAAAATAGAGTAGGCTATTTCAGTTGTTTATGTTTGAATACTTTGTTTGTTTCATTTGGATTATCATTTAGTCTTGTTTGGATAATTGAATGTAATAATATTTAAACTATTTTTAGTACCATGAGCTATGAACAATCATTCACCTTTACCGCCTCGATGATTCCGCCAAAGACTCAATTTTTGTGACTATGTAATCCAGATCTTGAACATCTAATGAAATTGTTTGTTTAAGTGTAGTAACAGTGTGTTTCCAACTTTCAGGTAATGAATGCAACAATCTCAAATTTATATCTTCAATGTTTACTGGTATTTCCATAGCTTCCATTTCAGTCACCAATTGTACATATTTGTTCAAATGTGAGGTAATAGAATCACCAGGCAATGCAGAAAACATCACCAGTTGTCTTTTTAGCTTATGCTTCTTCATGCTTTGAATCTCAGTTCCACCTTCACACATTTTTTATAACATTTTGTACAAAGAGTTTGCAATGACATATTTCTTTGTTCTTGTCAAGAATGTCAATGGGACTACCATTGTTAGAAAAGAATAAGCCTTCAGTTGTGATCAATTGTGTTCAAATGATTTCTGAATCTGATTTCCCATCCTTTGAAGTAAGCTCTTGATTTCAACAAAGGAACTTTGGATGCATAATCAGAATTGTTGTTTGCCATTTTTTATTTTTAAAGAAAAATCTATCTGGGGATAACAGTTTGGATCTGTGGACTACAGTGTTGATCTGCGGTCTACAATACTGATCTGCGAACAGTTGAAACACACTATTTTCCACAGAAATGAGTTACAACTTGATTTGTTCACTCTCAATGTCTTCTATTTCAGCTTTCTTCAACTTAATTGATTGAAAACTATGATCTGTGATAGTCACATGTATAGGTTGGACTCATCGGTGTGTCGGTGTTACTTTTGTTTGTATTTTGTATGTAACTTGTATGTTTTGTACTAGCGAACCTACGGGCGAATCTATAGATTCGCCCGTAGCATAGTGTAGTGATTATGTTGGTATCGACTGGGCGAACCTGTTTGTGCCCAGCGAACCTATGTGGTTCGCTAGATAGATTCGCTACAGCGAATCTATCAGCGAACCTAAGACTGATATATATTGTAACCTTATCTTGAAGATAATGTAACTTTTGCACATTATTGACAAAACTCTTATCCAACTGATTGTGTTGTGTAATTGTTCACCTGAGGTGCTAGGAACTTATATCATTCATCTTTGTAGCTTGTATACCTCTGGTTGTATGATTTAATCTTGTTATTTGGTTTGTTTGGTTATTATACACTTTGTTGTTCAAGTCTTGTGTGTTTTGTTGTTAAACAAGTCAATATAGCACTGAAATCACGATCATTATGGACCAACAATATGGTATCAGAGCCTTAGTGCTCTTGATTGTTTGATTCAAGTGATTTTTGTGTTGATTTTGGGGTTTTTGTGTCAAAACACTATTTGATTCTGTTCAGGGCTTGTTTTGGTGTTTTGGAGTTGTTTTTTGCTCAAGTATTGTCGTTTTTAGTCATAGGAAGCTTTTAAAACAAACGTGTGTACAAATGGTCAAGTTTTGAAGCTGTCCGGGTTGTTTTCGTACTGTTACTGGTTTGTTCGTAACCCAGCGAAACTATCTGTTCTTCCAGCGAATCTAGGTGTTCATCCAGCGAACCTAATTCAAATTTTTGTACTGTTGGTTTGTGTTGTTGTTAGCGAATCTGACATCTCATTGAACGAAAGTTCACTTGTTTGGCTCATTGTGCAAGCGAAACTGCTGCCAAAATCAGACGAACGAAACTGTGCTTGCTTGTCTAGCGAATCTGTCATCAGCGAATCTACCAGCGAATCTGCTGTGTTCTTTGAGCGAATCTAGCCAGCGAATCTATTTGTCTTCAGCGAATCTATAATCTGTCCAAAATTATTATGGCTTCATCAACACTGAATATGAATGATCTGGGTAGTGTTCAACCTAATAGGCCACCGAGGCTTGTTAGTGGTGAAAACTTTGAAGACTGGAAAAGATGTTTGAAAGCCTTTTTCTACTACACGGACTACAACCAATGGGAATCTATTGTAAATGGTCCGCACGTGCCAACAACAGTTGAAGGAACTGTCACTTCAATAAACACAGATCCAAGTACTTTTACTGAAGCAGATACCAAGCTACTTGATCGTGACAAAAAGGCACTCGGGGCATTGATACTTTGTTTGCATCAGGATATCTTCAACAGGTTTGCTGAACACACAACTGCAAAAAGCTTGTATGATGCATTGTGCGAGTTCTATGATGGTAATGAGGATCTGAAACTGGATAGGAAAGCTCAAGCTGAAAAAGAGTTTAACTCTTTCGTGGGGTATTCGCAAGAGAACTTGACTGATATTACAAATCGATTCCTATCTGTATCAAGTAATCTGAAGAAGTATGATGACAAGTTGGGCAATCATGAACAAGTCTCAAAACTGTTAGATTCTCTCCCCCCTCAGTGGAGTCTTCAAATCAAGCTGTTGAAACAAGAGAGAAACTTTCCTGACTACAAGCTGATGGATGTTATAAACAAGCTGAAGTCATTCGATCTTGATGTGAAGAGAAGAGAATATAATCAGTCTATGATGGTTCCAAATATTCCTTCTCAGAATGCTGCACTTATTTCATCCACTGCAAACTCTTATATCTACAGTGCTGCACATGGAGGATCATCGAGTCATGTGTCTGCTAAATCTGTTGGTGCTTCCACAAATGCTGGTTCAAGCTCAAATGCATCTGTGACCAATCAGATTCCATCTGACACTATGGCTTTATTTGGAATGTTTGTTCATAGCTATGAAGCTCTTGTCCCAAATCAAGAAAGGCTTGAGGAAGCAAAGTCAAAGAATGAAACTGCACTGCTCACCAACTTTGATTGGAGTGCAGAAATTGAAGAAACCAAGGAGGAAATTAATCATGCCCTTGTTGCTGAGATTGTTGAGAATGATGACAACTATATAAATTGCTTTGATCCTTTCAAAGAATTTTATGGTAAAGATGAGGAAGAGAAAGTGGAGAATGTTGATAAAGATCAATCAGATGCTATTGTTCAAGGGCATCTGAATCATTCAGGATTGGTTTGTGAAGCTGCTGTTAATGAAGTGAAGAATGAGGAGGAGTCAAAACTCAACTTGGAAGCAATGATTGAGAAGGCGAGGCTTGATGCAGTTGATGAATTCAAAAGAAGCACTCCCTACTGCCAGTGTGATCGTGCTCTTGCTGCCGAAAAACTGGTAATTGGTCTTCCTTATGATGTTATTAAAGATATGTGTTCATCTGCTTGCAAAATTCGTTTAATTGGCATATACAAAGCAAATAAATTGTTAATGTCAAACGAAAACGAATTAAAAAGAACCATCAAAGAGCTTAAATTAAGTGAATCAAAATATTTTGTCAAACTAAGAGAAGCTTTAAAAGAAAATGAACACTTAAAAAGAACTCTTTTGGAAAAGAACTGTGAAATAAACTACTTGACTGAGCAAGTTACACTTGCTGAATTTGAAGCAAGAAAACTTAAAAACAAATTGCAGCAGTGGACAATATCTAGTATGAAAAGGGAGGAACTCTGCAAGAAACAACAGGGGGCCAGAGTTAAGATAGGTTTGGGTCTTAACAACAATGAAACATATGCATATCCCCCACCTAGTACCTTCTGTTACTCTCCAACACCTATTCCTCATCCCTCAAATGAATTGATACAAGAGATTATACAGAATGATATTAACAGTTCCATTGCAGGTTTAAGTGGAGTAAATCTTAAGGAGGTTAGAGAGGATTACGCATATGGTGGGAGTGTTGGGCTCGGTTGTTCTAGCAGTAGTGATTGCTCTAGTTCTGATTCCAAGAAGTCTTTTGAAGACATTAGTTTAATTAATTCTGTTTGTAGTAATGTGTCATATTCAGACAATTCCATGTTTAATAGTAATTTAGGGTGCTCCACTTCAAACTCTAATATGTTGAATGATGTTTTGTTTGAAAATGTGTGTGAGAATGACAAAGAGAAACTTTCAGGTCATGTCTCTGAAAGTCAAACAAAAACAAACTATTTTCAAAAGTTCTTCACTCAGCAAATTCCATCTTTCACACCAGTGAGAATTTCAAAACCTAAATCTGAATCTGAAAAAGTAAAAGTCACAACAGTTAAGTTAAAAAAACCTTATGACTCTTACAGTGACTGCAACTCTCAACTGTCTGAATGTGATGAGGAAATTGAGATGGATAAGATTCCTGTTAACAGAGTTTCCAAAACTGGTTTGAAGTCTCATTGCTTTAAATGTGGGAATACTGGTCATACTGTTAAGCAATGCCCTAAATTAATCCAAAACAGCTCAAAGCAAAAATCTTTCGGAAAAAGATTAAACACATTTGTAAATAATTTCTTTTGTAATTCTTCATCTGCTCCACCACCCAAGCACACAAAGGCTTGGGTGCCCATTTCAAAGGTCTAACTTTTCATTTTTTTAATAAATGTCAGGAACATTCTAATGTCGTTGTAAATAGTCATTGGCATATTGACAGCGGATGTTCCAGACATATGACAGGGTTGAAGGACCTACTGATTAACTATCGGATCATAAATGGCGGATATGTTGCTTTTGCGGGAGACAAGAAAGGTGGCAAGATGATTGGTCAAGGAGAAGTCTCAAATGGTTCACTTACTCTGGAAGACGTCAATATGTTCCTGAATTGGCATTCAATCTTCTCAGTGTATAACAAATCTGTGATAAGAATATTCCAGTGATGTTTCTTCCAAATGAATGCTTGTTCTTGAAGCCAGAATTTACTATTCCTGAAGAAATGGTGATCATGCGAGCTCCGAGACGAAATGATACCTATATGCTGAATATGGGATCAAAGGAATCAAACTCCACCGTGACCTGTCTCCTGTCTAAAGCTTCATCTTTTGAATCGTTTCAGTGGCATAGACGTTTAGGGCACATTAATTTTAAAATTCTGAATAAATTGGTTAAGAACAATTTGGTTAAATGCATGGCTTGTGCTAAAGGAAAACAGCACAAAAAGCCACATAAACTTAAAACTACAAATACCATCTCAGAACCCCTCGAATTGTTACATACTGATTTATTTGGTCCAATAAGTGTCAAATCTATTGCTAAGAAGTCTTATTGCTTGGTTGTCACAGATGATTACTCTAGGTACACCTGGGTGAGATTCATGGCATACAAGAGTGAGACTGCTGAAGAGTTGATGAAGCTGATTCCTCAAATCAAGGTTCTTGGAAAGAGAAAGGTTCATGCCATCAGAAGCGATAACGGAACTGAATTCAGAAACCATATCTTCAACTCTTTCTGTGAACAACAGGGTATTCTCAGACAGTTTAGTGCCGCACGAACACCACAACAAAATGGTGTTGCTGAAAGGAAGAATCGAACCCTTGTGGAGGCTACTAGAACTATGCTGATTGAGTCAAAGCTTCCAATTATTTTCTGGGCAGAGGCAGTTAATTGTGCAGCTTATGTTCTGAACAGGGTACTGATTGTCAAAGAAAAGATGAAGACTTCATATCAGCTGTTTCGAGGGATTAAGCCGCTGATTGACTTTCTGCGCCCCTTTGGATGTTCTTGCACTCTTTTGAATACTCAAGATCAGAAGACGAAGTTTGGTGCTGTTTCTGATGAATGCTTCTTTGTAGGATACTCGAACACACAAAAGGCGTATCATGTTTACAACAAGCGAACGCGGATTGTGCAAGAGTCCACTGGCAAGAGTCAAACACTACCAGTATTGGCAGTGAACCGGCATGGTTTTATGATTCCACCACTATTTTCAAATCATTTAACCTTCCTGACTCTGACGATGATGACATCATTCCACACACATCAGTTTCTATCTTTAACCATCCACCTGCACCACAACCACAACCTTCAACTACACAACTACCTCCCACTTCATTTGACATTCCACCACCTCCACCACCTCAAACTGTTCCAACTTCTCCATCAGATATTCCATCCTCATCCACTACCATTCAATCATCTACCACTAATACAATTCCTTCAACTTCACATACTACACCTTCACAACCATCCAATCAAACACCCTCAACCGAAACCAATCCTTTGCTCCTTAACACTGACTTCAAAACCTTGAAAAACCATCCTCATGATTATATCATAGGATCTATTACTGATGGTGTGCGAACTCGGAGTCAGAGTGGTTTGATTAATGAATGTCTCTATGCTGCCTTTCTGTCTCAAGTTGTTCCAAAGAATTATAAACAAGCACTTGAAGATCCAAGTTGGGTGGATGCCATGCAAATGGAACTGCAGCAATTTAGGAAGCTTAAAGTTTGGGAACTGGTTGATCTTCCTCCTAATAAGTGTCCAATCGGCACTAAATGGGTTTTCCAAAACAAGCCAGATGATCGCGGTGTTGTAATCAGAAACAAGGCGAGACTGGTTGTTCAAGGATTTGCTCAAGAGGAGGGGATTGACTATACTGAAGTTTTTGCTCCAGTCGCTCGCCTTGAAGCCATCAGAATCTTTCTTGCTCATGCTGCGAACAAAAACTTTAAAGTTTATCAGATGGATGTGAAATGTGCATTTCTATATGGAGATATCGATGAGGAGATCTACGTATGTCAACCACCGGGTTTCGAGGATCCAGATATCCCGTCAAAGGTTTACAAGCTTGATAAATCCTTGTATGGGCTGCATCAAGCTCCACGTATCTGGTATGAAACTCTGACACAGTATCTTCTCAGCAAAGGTTTCTCTCGTGGGACTATAGATATGACATTGTTCAAGAAGGAGGTGAATGGGGAGCTGCTGATCGTTCAAGTGTATGTTGATGATATCATTTTTGGTTCGACTAATGAAGGGCTGTGTAGAAAATTTGAAAAAGTGATGATGGATCGCTTTGAAATGACAATAATGGGGGAGATGTGTTTCTTCTTGGGGCTGCAAGTGGAACAAAAGCCTGATGGAATTCTGATCCACCAAGAGAAATATATCAAAGAGATCCTCACGAAGTTTGGCATGGATGATTCTTCTCCTGAATTGATTCCTTTTACAGCTCAAACATGCCTTACTTCCGATGATAATGGGAATCCTGTGGATGCTCATCGGTACCGCTCGATGATCGGATCTCTCATGTATCTAACTGCAAGCCGACCGGACATTACATTCGCCGTGTGCTACTGTGCTCGTTTCCAGGCCAATCCAAAAGAATCACATGAGAAAGCTGTTAAACGAATTTTTCGTTACCTTAAGGGTTCCGTTTGGGACTTTGGTACCCAAAAGGTGGGAACTTTGATTTACATGCTTTTTCTGATAGTGATCATGCTGGTTGCAGGATTAACAGAAAATCAGTCACTGGCGGATGTCAATACCTTGGAGAATGTCTTGTTTCCTGGCAAAGCAAGAAGCAAACAACCGTCTCTCTGTCCACAGGAGAAGCAGAATACATTGCTGCGTCAAGTTGCTGTTGCCAAGTGCTCTGGATTCAACATCAGATGATGGATTATGGCATCAACTTTCTTCATACGCCACTCTTTTGTGATAATGAAGCTGCTGTTGGAATTGCCAAGAATCCTATTCATCACACTCGCACCAAGCACATTGAAACAAGAATTCATGCAATCAGGGATGCACAGGAAAAGGGGTTCATTGATATTATTCCTATTGAAACTCGAAAGCAAAAAGCTGATCTTTTCACAAAAACTTTTGACAAACCACGTTTTTATGAACTCATCTCCATGTTGGGACTTATATCTTTTTGAAAACCTTTTTCTGTGAGAATCAATTTGCAAATATGTAAATAACTTTTTCTTTTTCTTCTTTGGAAATTCCGTGGGTCACTCTATTCTTCGCTCCTTTATTTTATTTTACTTTATTTCCTTTTATTTTCTTTTATCTTTCTTTTATTCTGTATATATATATATATATATATATATATATATATATATATATATATATATTAAGAAAATCTGAAAATCAAAAATTTCTTATTAGACGGCTATTATATAGAAATTTTGGGGGAGATATAAAAGATTAACTATTTATAGTTTTTCAAATTTTGCTATTTCAGGATCTCCGTTTTGATTGATGTTGAAGGGACGTTGAAGGAGGTCAGAAGCATTGCGTTTGGGATATGTCAGATAGGCTCAGCCCGAAAACAAAGTAAACAGTGATTGTGCAGCCAAACATAACGTTCAAGATCTCGACAACAAGGATTATCTCCTTGACATGATCGGATTGCACAAAGATAAGGGTTCTGTCAAAAATGGGTTGAGAGCGTCAAATCTTTGCCTTGATTTCCCTAAACATCCCAAATCACCCTCGCCCTATCCCCGAATCGAGTTTTTAGTTTGCTAAAAGCTGCTAGTGATGCTCTTCGGAAAAGCCTCTGAGTGAGTTACTTGTTAACTCCTCAGAACGTATTGAGTCAAAGTGCTTAACTCATCTGCTATACGGAAGTATTGACCTGGAGTTGGTGAATCTTCTCTGCTATACGGAAGTATTGACCTGAAGATTCACCGAGCATGCTCAAATGTTTATCTCCTCTGTTATACGTCGGTATAGACCTGGAGCTCTGAACTATTTGAGTTTCCCAAATAATAAATCGCATTGTGTTCAAAAGAATCAATTGCTGACAAGCTCCACTCACAATGAAAAGATGCAAAAATTGCACACGTGTCAAAAGAAGCAAATGCATCGATCAATATTCAAAATTTGATCCTTGAAATTCAAGCAAAGTCAATCGTATTGCTCAGATATACCCTGATGACAGAACTTATTCTTTTTACCTAGATGTCTGTGGGGACCGAGTTGTCTGAGCTTCTTCAATCTAACCAAAAACATGATAAAAGAAGCTGCTGATCTCTTGTTGAAAGGACTAAGGCATGGGTTTAAATGGACAAACATATCTGCAATCCCGCCAATCAATGATTCTCCGGATTCTGCTCAAAACACCATGATAAATATATATATCCTTCTTTAGCGTTTAAAATTCCTGTCCTTTTATTTCATCTTATTTTATTTTATTTTTTCTAAATTCTATCTTGTTATTATTATTTTTAGGATTTTTAGGATAATATGTTTATTTTTGGAGCGTTGAATTCGTGGGACGGTTTCGTGGATTCACAAAGAATTTAAAATTTGAGAAAAACCAAAAATATTTTATTTTTTGTGCTAGCGAACCTGCTAGCGAACCTACAGGTTCGCCAGAACCTCAGGTTCGCCAGGAACCTCAGGTTCGCCGTGTTTTACTTGACTTTTGGTCTTCTGGCGAATCTAAAGTTCGCTAGTTTGTCTGCCAGCGAACCTATGTCTGTATATATATACAGTGACAGCGAAGCATTTCACATATTCGCTGTCACTGCTACTGTAGCAAGTTTTTCAAAAATTCACTCACGAACGTTCGATTCTCACTTTCAACCGGCTTTTTCACACTTAAACATAACTAATATTGTCTGGTATGTGATCGTCTTCATCTTAATCTCTGTTTTAAACCCTTAATCGCACTCTAAACCTGTTTAATCTGTCGATCTGTGATTGTGTGTAAATCAAATGACTGTTTTGGTGTGTTTTAGTTAGGCTTTTACTTCATAATAGTCTCGTTTGATGTATATATTACTTGTTTGGTGCTCTGTATGCTTATTATGGTGTATTGTCTGTGATTTTGGCCGTTTTTCAAAAACTAGGGTTTCCAGCGAACCTATGTGTTCGTCTGGCGAATCTGAACGAAAGTTCAAAACTTCGAGCGAACCTATGTCGTTATGCTGCCCGCGCATCAACATAGATTCGCCCGACTGTTTCTAGCGAACCTATACATTCGCTCGACTAAAATGACTGATTTTTCATGTCAGCGAATCTATAGGTTCTGTTGCCAAATCTCAGGTTCGCTATATCAGCGAATCTAAATTCCAGCGAACCTATTAACTGTTTTTCAAATCTTCGTTTCTGATCAATCTCCGTTTATTTTTCAGGCACAATGTCGACATTATTCTTCGAAAGAAAGCACAATATGTGTGCTTTGCTTGACGAGAATCACGAAAAGGCCGGCGGCTATAGAGACTGTATCAAGTGGCTGAAGTCGTCTCATATACATCACACCATTTCTCATTCTCCAGTCATATACGAGCTGCATGTTCGAGACTTCTGGAGAACTGCAGTGATGAATGTGTCTACACAGCCATCACGAATATGTGCCAAAGTCAGTGGATTTGACTTGGAGTTTACAGAAGCCGATCTTGCTAGGATTTTGAGGCTAGAGGATGATGTTGGGGATGAAGTGATGATGTCGGCTGAAGAGGTTTATGGGGCTTTTAGGACCGCTAGAGGATGATGTTTGTGAAGTCCTATCTGATCCAGGAATGGAGGTATATTGCACATGTATTTATTATGTGCCTGGATCATAGGAAAGGGGGTACAGACGGACTGAATTTGGACTAGGCACGGGCTATGATGCTGTTTTGCCGAGGGCAGAAAGCAAATCTTTCGAAGCTGATCTACAATTATCTGCTCGAGAACATCCATGCTAGCAAATCCGCTAAATGGTTGATGTATCCGAGATTCATTCAGATGGTGCTGAATGACAAATTGCCGAATTTGCCAGTAGTTGGAGATGTCCAGAAGATATGGGAGATGCACCCAAGGATATTCCGTGACTGTAAGTCAGTAAAAGCTGATTGTGTGGGGAGGCCTTCATTTTTGTGGGAGAATATGTACCCAGCTGATAGATGGGTACAAATTCAGAGATTGAAGGAGTCGGAGAGGAAACGGGGCAGTGAAAATATTGAGGAGGTTGAGAAGAAGATTAAGAAAAGGAAGGCGTACGCAAAAGAAAAAGATTATTCATTTGATCGAGAGGTTGATGAAATGCAGGCTGAAATAGATGCGGGTAGGGAGAAACGGACGAAGAGGAAGTCTGATGCTCCAACTGAAACATCAAAGAAGGCAAGACACGATACTGGGGTACATCTTCTGAATCAGTTGGTGAATTAAAGGGTGAGATTGAAAGGTTGAGGTCAGAATTGGTAGAACTGAAGGGTAAACATGAGGCATTGGAGACACAGGATGCTGAGAAGTCAACAGTTATTTATGAAATGGGAAGAATGATGAAGGATCAGCAGTGTTTGATGGTTAGAATCTTCAAAGAGTTGAACAGCCTGAAGGAAAAGGAGGGGACTGAACCTGCTATGACTGAAGCTGAATTGAATTCCTTAACGGATGCTGCAAGGTATCCGTTAATGGACGTGGTATTTGGAGATCAGGATAAGGGAAAAGGTAAAGCTTCTGAGGAAACGTTTGACGAGGAGATGGGTATTGACTTGGATGTTTTTGAAGGGGAAGAAGTGGTTGGAGGATCTGGTGTGAATTACACTTTGATAGATGAACCAGAGGTTGATATAGATGCTGATAGTGAGGAGGATCTGGAGGATGAGCCGGAAGCGTATAAGGTTGAAGAAAAGGGGGTGAGTTATCAGTTTGAGCACGTTGAATTAGACAAATCTGAGTGGTTTCGAAAGGAAGAAGAAGCTGTCCTAGAGGTGCCCATATTTCAACATCTGGATGAACCCAACACCAAACAAATGGATAGACAGATTATAGCATGGAAGTACAACTGTCTGGTAGACGCGTATATGCTTAAGCGAAGGGGCGGTGATATTTATTACATCAAGAATAGAAAGCATTTCGCCACTCTACCAAGGTGGGATTTGCGTAGGCTGGCAGAGCTACCGTTATTGGGTAAAGAAGATAGCGGCAGGGCTTGTGCGTTCGAGGTTACTATCAGGGAGGCTGCAAAGACAAATTTTGTTGATTTTGGATACCAGAAGCCGAGGAGGATGAGGCAAAAAAGGGATAGGCATTGGGTTTCATGGAAGGGAAAGATAGTTCTGAAGATCGAAGCGCCGAAAGTAATGACCAGGGTTAGGGTTCCGGACACACAGCCACCCAGACTGCAGGATTTCCTTAAATGGTTTTATGATAACAGTACGGGTGAAGCTTTTATCAGATTGAAAGGGGAAGATCGTCCAGAAATCAGATTGTTTGACCCAATGGAGATCTTTTCTTTTTGCGATGAAGATCTGAGGGTGTTGTGTGAGAACCGGATTAAGCACGGGGCTGGAGACGATACTAGAACTGAAGCGAACCTGTTTGTGAAGGTCACAAACAAAGCTCGTGGAATTCGTGCTGAACTAAGGTCGGTGAATGAGAGATTGAGGAAGACTGATTATCAGCGAATGGACATGGATGATTTATCTAGACAGCTGGATCAATCGATTGAGAAGAGGTTCGAGAAACCGGTGGAGGTTGTAGATCTGGATGTAACGGGCGAGGAGCATACTGCAGAGATTCAGGCGAAAACGATTGTTCAACAAATGCCTGATACTGATGTCGCTGATGCTGAGTTCGTAGAGTCAATGCTGGTTTTTAGTGAAGATGAGGCCGGATCAGAAGATGTTACAAATCCGTTGGCCGGAATTGAAGACAGGGCAGGAGCGTACGTTGAATATTTTTGAAGCCAAAAGAGACGGAGCTTAAACAGAAGACTTCCCCAGGTGAGGTCCAACCTAGGGGGAGTATTGATAGTCACATGTATAGGTTGGACTCACCGGTGTGTCGGTGTTACTTTTGTTATTATTTTGTATGTAACTTGTATGTTTTGTACTAGCGAACCTACGGGCGAATCTATAGATTCGCCCGTAGCATAGTGTAGTGATTATGTTGGTATCGACTGGGCGAACCTGTTTGTGCCCAGCGAACCTATGTGGTTCGCTAGATAGATTCGCTACAGCGAATCTATCAGCGAACCTAAGACTAATATATATTGTAACCTTATCTTGAAGATAATGTAACTTTTGCACATTATTGACAAAACTCTTATCCAACTGATTGTGTTGTGTAATTGTTCACCTGATGTGCTAGGAACTTATATCATTCATCTTTGTAGCTTGTATACCTCTGGTTGTATGATTTAATCTTGTTATTTGGTTTGTTTGGTTATTATACACTTTGTTGTTCAAGTCTTGTGTGTTTTGTTGTTAAACAAGTCAATATAGCACTGAAATCACGATCATTATGGACCAACAATCTGCGGATAACAGTAAACTTCAAACAGATCTGCGGATGACTGATTTGATCAATTTTGAAGAACACTCAATCAACAAATCAAAGGATGCTAGAATGCAGATGATAATGAAGAAGAAAACAGGAAATTCAGTAGCAATTGGATCAATTTCAGTAAATATCAACATTTCTTTAATGTGCGAACAACAGTAAATTCATGTGATTTGCGAACAACAGTGAATTCATGATTTTGAAAATTTATTCTGAATTTGATTGAAATCAAACGTAAATGTTGCATGAATCCATTTGAATGTTTGTTTAAATTCAATTTTAGCACACACAGAATCTATTCAACGAATTTGCATGAACATGCGATGAATTGTACGCAACTTCACCTACATACTTCTTGATCACACAAATCCATAATTCAAACAATCATTACGTTGAATTTGATTCAAAAGTTGAAAGGATTTAATCTCTTGAACAACTAGAACAGATTTAATCGGTTTGAAGATTCAATTTGTTATTGAATTAACAGATTCAAGCAAAATCAAACCAAGTTTGACCTACTCAACCAACAGCTATGATACCAATTGTGGATTCAGGTCACATGAGCATGTTAATCTGTTAAGCTATTCAACAAACATGATTATAATCAACAAACACACACAATTCAACAGAAGAAATCACTTATAATTGCAAACTTGTATTGATCGATAACTATGTGTACAAAAGGTGTAATGAATTGTTCTATTTATAAAATCTACTATTACATGCATAAGAACACCTATTTATACTACACAGATACTACAAGTCTATTACAAAAAAAAAAATAAAAACACTTAAACTGATATGCAGATAATAATCTGTCCGCACATCTTTAAGTAGATTCTTGTCCGCACATCCAAGTCTATCCGCACATCTTTTTCGGCATTTGAAAAACTTTAAGTATGATGATCAAAATATACCAACATATATAATCACAGCAAAATCAGATTTGATAAAAAAAATCAACGTTTAAAAAAATTAAAAATTTTCACATAAAATCACAACATTTACCTATATAATAACACCAAAAACAAATTTGATCAAAAAATCAACTTTCGAAACATCAAAAAATTTCATATAAAACCACAACATTTGCCTATATAATACATCAAAAACCAATTTGATCAAAAAATCAACTTTCGAAAACATCAGAAGTTTTCATATAAAACCACAACATTTACCTATATAATCAAAACAAAAACAAATTTGATCAAAAAATTAACTTTTTAAAAAACAATTTTTTTTACATAAAACCACAACATTTATCTATATAATCATACCAAAAACAAATTTGATCAAATCATCAACTTTTAAAAACCAACAAATTTTCACATAAAAATACAACATTTTACATATATTAATCACACCAAACCAAACTTTCATCAAAAAATCAACTTTTTAAAAAATAAAGTTTTTTTGTATAAAACCACAACATTTACCTATATAATCACACCAAAAACAAATTTGATCAAATTATCAACTTTCAAAAACCTACAAATTTTCACATAAAACCACAACATTTTACATATATTTAATCACACCAAACCAAACTTTTATAAAAAATTCAACTTTAGAAAAAATCAAAAATTTTCACATAAAACCCCAACATATACATATATAATCACATCAAAAACAGATTTGATAAAAAATTTAATGTTTAAAAAAATCAAAAATTTTCACATAAAATCACAACATTTACCTATATAATCACACCAAAAACAAATTTGATCAAACAATCAACTTTCGAAACATAAAAAATTTTCAAATAAAACCACAACATTTACCTATATAATCATACCAAAAACCAATTTGTTTAAAAAATCAACTTTCGAAAAATCAGAAGTTTTCATATAAAACCACAACATTTACCTATATAATCACAACAAAAACAAATTTGATTAAAAAATCAACTATTAAAAAAATATAAAAAAAATTACATAAAACCACAACATTTACCTATATAATCACACCTAAAACAAATTTGCTAAAAATTTAACTTTTAAAAATTTTTTTTACATAAAATTACAACATTTACCGATATAATCACACCAAAAACAAATTTGATCAAAAAATCATCTTTCAAAAAACTAACAAATTTTCACATAAAACCAAAACATTTTACATATATTTAATCACACCAAATCAAACTTTCATTAAAAAATCAACTTTTGAAAAAATCAAAAATTTCACATAAAACCACAACATTTACCTCTATAATCACAGCAAAAACAGATTTGATCAAAAAATCAACGTTTAGAAAGATAAAAAAATATCACATAAAATCACATCATTTACCTATATAATCACACCAAAAACAAATTTGATCAAAAATTCAACTTCCGAAACATAAAACCACAACATTTACCTATATAATCACACCAAAAACCAATTTGATGAAAAAATCAACTTTCGAAAACATTAGAAATTTTCATATAAAACCACAACATTTACCTATATATTCACACCATAAACATTTTGATCATAAAATTAACTTTTTAAAAAATAACATTTTTTAACATAAAACCACAACATTTACCTATATAATCACAACAAAAACAAATTTGATCAAAAATCAACTTTTTAAAAAATAAAAAATTTTTACATAAAACCACAACATTTACCTATATAATCACACCAAAAACAAATTTGGTCAAATTATCAACATTCAAAAACCAACAAATTTTCACATAAAACCACAACATTTTACATATATATCACACCAAACCAAACTTTTATCAAAAATTCAAATTTTGATAAAATCAAAATTTGTCACATAAAACCACAACATTTACCTATATATTCACCACAAAAACAGATTTATCAAAAAATCAACGTTTAAAAAAATCAATAATATTCACATAAAATCACAACATTACCTATATAATCACACCAAAAACAAATTTGATCAAAAAATCAACTTTCGATCGAAACATCAAAATTTTCATATAAAACCACAACATTTATTTATATAATCACACCAAAAACCAATTTGACCAAAAAATCAACTTTCGATAACATTAGAAGTTTTCATATAAAGCAACAACATTTATCTATATAATCACACCAAAAACCAATTTGATCAAAAAATCAACTTTCGAAAACATTAGAAGTTTTCATACAAACCACAACATTTACCTATATAATCACACCAAAAACAAATTTGATCAAAAAATCAACTTTTTAAAAAATAAAATTTTTTACATAAAACCACAACATTTACCTATATAATCACACCAAACATAAATTTGATCAATGATAGTTCGAGATGAACCGAGCTTGGATCTAGATCTGAGATTGTTTGGGGATGTTGTTTGCAATCAGTGATGTGGAATCTCCCTAATCACGTATTGATGCTTGAATGTTCATGAAGATCAATGCAAGGTATGATGAAGATGATGATAATATTGAATAGGCTAAATGTATTGATGAATATGAAGGTTACAAAGGATATGGAATGAAATGCAGGCAACTCTTTCTACAAATGACCTAGGTGAGGGTATTTATAGTCCATATCATTCACCTTACATTTCACCTAAACACGTGCATATAAGCACAAACATGTATTTAAGCACGAAACGATTACACAAATTTTCTAACCTCAAATACAAATAATGAACGTCTTCACCCGTGCTTGCTCGTGATGATGATCGATATCTTCACTCGCTTATATATGTAAAATGACATATTCAAATAGCCCCAACAATACTCCACCTAAGATGACACTTTACAAATCCGACATATTAGCTTAAATCTTCATCTGACGAGCTTAGAGAGCAACCTAAAGTTTTTTGTAAGCATTATCTTCAAGAGGACCCAACAGTACTCCCCATAAGATGATGCTTTTAAAACTATGTCTTTTAACAAGCAATCTGCATCCTTCTTTCTCTTTTGAGTAGCATCAGAGGTTATGGAAAGAAATAAGCATAGAGTAGATTCCGGTGAATCTATATATCAGCAACGGGATCTTCTTCAACGGTTGAAGTAGAAAGAGAAGACTTCTTTCAATTAGAATGCTCCCCCTCAACTTTGCTTTAGAGGTTAACGGGATTTGTGTATGAGATATTAAGAGGAGGATTCTTAACACTCAGCAATCTGACTTGGAGATCTTTGGACTGGAAACAGGCTTGTCAGGAACATCTTCAAGTCATGCGGAAGCTTGTTTAGCAATGGAAACTTGTTCCTGCAACTAAAAAACATTAAAACTTAGGCAGTAAGGTGCATTTATCAATAATGTAAATATTTAGTTCTCAAACGGATGAGATATTGCTCGATGAACAACTCCTACATCAATAACACATGTTAAACTGCCAAAACAAAAGTAAAAGATTAAAACGACAATCTTTTTGGTGTTTTGATTTTTTCAATGTTTTTTATATGCTTGGAATTTTCTCTTTACATTTATGAATCTTTAACCTGCAATGAGATCATACCAGCAACTTATCCAACACATGTTTTGCAATTCTTGAGAATAGACATTTGAATCGTGAACTAATTGAGTGATGAATTATTGAACAAATCAATTAGCTCGAAGTGACACACTTACTTTTTCTATTCTTGATGATCAATTAGGTTGATTAGGAATAAGTTTTTAGTGACCCATACCTAGCACATTAGAAAGTTATACACTTCATCTAAACATCTTATGAGCATCTTAACACTTCAGGTCACTTACAATCATAAACAGTGTGGAATAGGGTTCTTATATATTTGGATTTGGTCCACTTTAGGACTTCTTTTGGAATTCCTTTTTGGAATTATCTTTTGCTTGAGTTCCCTTTGGGAATCTTTTGAATTCCATTTTGGAATTTTTGGTAATGGTCCATCTTTGGGACTCTTTTCTGTTCCATTTTGGGAATCTTTTACTGCACCTTAAAGCTCTTAAAGAGACTTCATGTAAGACTTTAGGTCTGTGGATACCACAACAAAGAAGCTCACAGATGCGGTTCATCACACTGAATAGATTGCATCATTACCCGATGTATATCGGTTGCGTCACAAGATATCTATTTGATTTGTATAAACGTTTCACATGCACTAAGATGTTTCAACCACAAAAACTCATTAGAATTTGGTTAAATCATCATGGAATGTACTTATTCAGTATACTTGTCTGAGTTGTCTTGCACATCAATTTTCACGCTTCAGTCTTTATTGTTGAAAATGATGCTTTGAATAAACCTAGTGTACTATCATTTCACATGTACGTGCAAGTAAAGTCAAACTATTTTTTTAATTTTTATGTGTACTATCATTGAATAAACTTTAAAAAAATTCTAAAATTGAAAGTTTAATGAAAAGAAAATGGCAGATATGTTATCAACGTATGAAGAGTGCATGCAATATACTTAACCTAAACAGACGAAATGAAACAACGGTTGTTTCTTGCACTGCCATCATTGTTTGATTTTTGTTTCAAAAATGTTTTGAAAGTTCCTTCAATGATTCCTTTTTGTTTCTAACTCCATTTGGCGTCAGTTGCATCGAAGACATCTTGAACTGATAGGTTCAATTGGATCGATGATATCGCTCAATGATCAGAATGATTCATACACAAACACAGTTCAATCATAAACACAGTTCATTACTAATAATTCTCTTTGTATATTGATGATCAAAGCAGGTTTGTAGTACAAATGCAGGAGAAAATAAATCACACACACTTAGTTCTCTCTAACGTGAATAGTGATCTAGCCTCTCTCCTCACACTCTCTCACAACATGCTTTTAAGCAACAAAATACATTTTAGGGAAAATAACAAAATAAACCCTAAACTATACATAAATGTATAAAACAAGTACAAAGTAAATCTTAACTGGAAATAGCCCTAACAGTACTCCCCCTAAGATTTATCTTTGGACTTCAACAAAATCTTCAAAACAGTTTTCATCTTGTTCAGCTTCAATCTCTCTCACCAATCTTCAGATTCTTCTTTGACATCCAGCAACTCTTTTCCTTTATATTCTTCTTGTTCTTTCAATGCTTCCTCGATGCATGACTTGAACTTTTCTGCGATCTTTGCTTGTCTAGGCTTTGACTCGTTTGTAAGGATAGCACAAGCATTCATTCGTCTCAGAGAATCAAGAGTTAAACCTGCAAAATCAATGTTAGCGTAATATTCGTATGGCAATTCTCGCCCTTTGACTTGCACCTCCAGTGTACCCTTTGCAGTCACTCGCATAAACTCTATCTCCGGTATATCAACTTTCACAAGGTTAGCATTGAGTAATGCCTTCCTTACACGTATCTTTTCTGACGCAGCAGCAAACACTTCAATCATCACTATAAATAGTTTCCGATCAGCTTCAGCAACTTTGTCTTTGCACTTCTCCATTCTGTAAGTTCGCAAATGATCGATGTAGGAAGGATGCAACAGTTTCAGTTCGAATGTACTGAAAAGTGTGATCATATCCTTATCCCAGTCATCCAAGTTTCGCACCAGTTTCAACTCAAAAGTTTCCTGATTGTAGAAAAACTTAAGAATTGGCTTTGTAGCTTGAGTACCATCTATCACTTTCAACCCTGGATCAGTTACCTTGTCAAAGTATTCATCAGAAAACTCTTCTAAGTACATATCCTCACTTACCACCAACTTCTTCTGTTTTCTTGTTTTCTTTGATTGAACATAGGCACTATCCTCCTGTTGTCCTCTAAACTCCAAGTATTTCGGTAAACGGCTTATTCCAGCATCAAGCAGTATCGCACACTTATCACCACGCTCAGCATGCGTGTGATTGATCAATCTCAGCTTGTGCAACTCCTTCAAATCTTGCACCTCTAACTTGAAAATACTAGAGTAGTAATGGTATACATCGCATAAACCATTTACTCTTTTGATCAAGAACGCATCAAACACCTCGTCATATTTCCATGCAATAATTTTTACCTTTTTGGACTTCTCCGGTACGATCATAGAATCAAGAAGTTCAGCAACCGACTGACCCTTGCTCAGCAGTGATCTTACAACATCACCTGCTGTGGCTGATTTATGCCATGATTCTCGTACGTCCATAGGCACATTGTATGATTTGACTTCATTCGGAAACATATCGATCAATTCTTTCCTCTTTTTGTGCGCATCCTCTGGTAAAGCCATTACCGGTATCTCTTTTGGTCCGAGAACTTTGTATCTCTTGGTCAGCTCATAGTATTGAGGATTGTTGTAATCCAAATAAAACATCCGGTTATACATCTTCTCAGTTTTCATAAAAGTTACAACAATTTTCTTCAGAGATTCATGTTTCAACTTCTTCAAAGTTCTATATGGATAGTTCCTCGAACTCAACCATTCTCGCATGTTTCTGCTGGACATCTCTTCCGGATTTTGATGATAAAGCTCTTGTGGAGGTAAATCTTCAATATTCAAACTTTCTTGTAACGGTGTCCACTCACCCATCTCAACAATAAATTCTTTCTCATCAGCAGCAGCTTTATCTTGTGCAGTCAAACATTTCTCATACTCTTCATTAATTTGACTCACAGTCAGCCCATTCAGATACACTGCATTGTACTTCATCTTCTCAAGATAAGCAAAGCGTTCAGACAAGTCAGCTGGAATCTCATTATCAGGATTAGATTCAGGCTCAACCTCCGGTTCAGATTCTGTGAAATCAATGTCATCTAAGTCATCCAGTGCCTCTATCATTGGTGCAGTTTCAGTTTGAACCGGCTCAAACTGAAATGCTTCTTCAGTCACATTTTCTGGCACAGTCTCAATCACTTCAACTACTTTAGGCACTTCCTCTATTACTACAGATTCAGATTGAATCGGCTCAATCTGAGCTGTTTTATCAACTTCAGCTTCTATCACAGTCTCATCTACCTTTTCCATCTCAGCCACTTCAGTTTCAGTCACAGATTAAATCGGCTCAATCTGACTTTCTTCAATCCTTGCATATTTTGTACTACTTTCATCACCAGTAATCTCCGGCACTGCATCTAACTTCCTTTTTCCCTCAGCCTTGTCTGGATTGACAGTTTCAGCAGCTTCATCGGGAATAGTAATTGGAGATTCAACTCTTATGTCCACATTTGTCGTGCCACGTGCTCTAGTATAATAAACTTTTGCTTCTTGAGAAGGTTCAGTCACTTCCATCACTTCATCCGAAAAGTCTTTATCTGATGTGGACCCTGACTTCTTTGATCTGGTTTCTTCTAACCATTTCTCCAACATTTCCTTTTCAGCATCAAGAGTATTGCATTCTGCCTTCAACTCTTTATAATTATACTTCAAATTTTCATGTTCCTCCTTCAAAGTTTCATAATCAGACTTTAACATTCCATAATCCTCCTTCATTTTCAAATGATCAGCATCCAATGCTTTGAATGTTTCAAGATTCTGATTATGTGTGGCCCAAAACTCTTCTAGTCTTTTCTTCTTTCGATCATTTGATGCCTTTAACTGTTCATTAGCATCCAGGAGTTTTGCTACCATCTCTTCTAACTCAGCGATTTTCTGTTTATCCTCAGTCACACTAACACTTGACATAATTTTTGGTGAAGACTCCAAAGATTGTTCAATGTTTTCAGCTGCTGGAGATGATGTGGTGGGTATGTCAACTGGCACAGAAACAGTAATGCCAACATCAGTGTCATCAAATATCTGTGCAATAGTCTCTACATCGGCCATTACTTCTTGAGCAATCTGAACCACATCTATTTGTTCAGGCTCATCAACATATTCTATCACATTTGGTTCCTCCTCAACAATAGGATCAATCACAGGTTTTGATCTTCGTGATCTAACATACTGCACTGTGATAGCCTTAGGAACTTCAATAACACCTTCTTCTGCAACTTTAACAACCTCAACAGGTTCCTCAATCACAGCTGATTCAATAACTTCAACATTTTCTGTTTCAATTTCCACTGGTTCATCATCCTCAACATTTTCTGCCTCCTCAGAAACTGATTCAGCACCATCATTACCATCTTCGTCATCACCACCATCATCTCT
The DNA here is from genome assembly GCA_030867185.1 of Tagetes erecta. Taxonomy (NCBI): domain Eukaryota; kingdom Viridiplantae; phylum Streptophyta; class Magnoliopsida; order Asterales; family Asteraceae; genus Tagetes; species Tagetes erecta. The sequence continues at coordinate 16,424,672 of CM061497.1, read as the reverse complement.
ATCACTATCATCACCATCATTAGATTCACTCTCATCTTCATCAATCTCTTTATCAACGAGATCTAATGGATTCACAATCTCTCCATTAGATATGTGATAATATACTACTCCTATTTCCTCCTTATTATTTGCTATATCCCTCATATAGTCAAATAACTCAACACTTGGCACATTTCCTATACTCATCTTTCTATAGGATAAATCATTCATGTCTTCAGTATAGAGTATCCCTTCAGCATAACCTTCTGATCTGATAATAGGATAAGCCACATTGATCATTAGTTGAAAGAATCTCGGGTACATGAGAAACTTGAACCTTTTACCCTTCACCAGATTGAATATAAACCCATTCATGATCCACTTCGACATATTGAATGGTTTTATTTCTGCAATTGCTACAATGGGGGATGCAATGTCAGAAGGAAAGTTATCAAACCCGGCACTCCTTCTAGACATGCACTGCTGAATCACATAACATAGCAGTTTCCACTTCTTCCCCAATCTAGCTCTGACAAATTGTGACTTTGGAAATACGGGAGGATGACCCATATTAACAAAACACGTTTGACATTCAGCAACAGTCAGCTCATCATTTGCTCCTATCTCATCCTCATCAATCCTTAATGCTGTTCTGATAGCTTCTTCAGATACAGTCAATACTAAGTCTCTGGTGATGTTTCCTCTAACAACAATCACCCCAGCCTCATTAGTCACAACTTCTGCTGTTCTCCAGAAACTCTTGATCAGTCTGGCATATATCACTGGCTTAGCACACATGGCATAAACATACTTTGTTCTCTTGATAAATCTCATCATATCTCTGTAGCCCTCAGTCTCTGGAATAGACTCATCTAAACAAGCAACAAGATTGTGCTTTGGCTCAAACTTCAAATTTTCCATCTGTTTACAAAAACAAACAAGACAAATGTGTTAGATTCTTCATTAATAAATTTCAAATTTTTCATAAGTATTTGAACAAACAGTAGTAAAAGTTAAACATTCACATAATCATTTTAACTCCTAAATAGATCTAACAATCTGATTTTCATCACTTTGATCAAACAACTTTGGATTTTAATGATCATTCAACATTTTACAATTAAACAGTTTAACACTTAAGAACACAAATTTGACATTTGTATGATGAAGTTGTTTAACATATTAAGTTCTGTTTTAACAATGATTTGTCAATGTTTAACACACATTTTATCCTTTTGAAGTTAACACTTAAGAACATTCAACAGTTCATCAATGGCGGTTTAACAATTATGGACAATTTATTGATTCTGTTGATTTTAAGGAATTTTGATGCAAATTAATGATTGATTGTTGATAATCGGCAGTAAATACATCTAAAATAACATTCGATTTCAGTTTTAACACGCAAAATCAAAATGTCGATTCAGTTGATCAAGTACTGTTCATCATCGTTTTTCATTTTAACAATCGATTTGCAGGTTTATCAAGCTCGATACATGTAAATTTTACCTTATTCAATCAATATAACTTGTTACAGAACGATTGATTGAATATGATAATCAACAATTTTTGTGCAGGGGATTTGTGCTCGAAAGTGAATGTGAAAAATGACAAGTGTTTGTGAAGAGGCGGGTTTTATATGCTTGAAAAATTTAGGTCAAACTTAAGGGACGGGTAAACAACTTAGACGGGTAAACACTTAAAAGCCCAATAAGCCTTGACGGGTCAAGCACTGTTGAGCCGTGTCATGCACTGTTGGGACGGGTCAAGTACTTGAGACAAGTCGCAACATGTGACGGGTCAACATAAAACCATGTAAAACACTTGACGGGTCAACCACTGTAGAGACGGGTAAACCACTGTAGAGACGGGTAAAGGTTAGGAACAACTACACCTGTTTGGTTTTTACACATCACTCGGCAACATAGTAGACTTTACAACATCACCCGGCTTGCATAGTAACCTTCATCACCCGACAACACAGTTGTCTTCTTTTTCACCCGGCATGCTTTCTTCATCACCAGGCAACACAGTGTTTACACTATTACCCGGCGACACAGTGTTACACTTACACGGCAAGGTAACTTCTCTTTTACCCGGCTGTACATTGAATATTTCTTCACCCGACTGTATGGTGAATATTTCTTCACCCGGCTGTATAGTAACACCACTTTGTCACACGGCAGATATTAGACTCCTTCACCCGGCAGATATTTGACATGTTCATTGCCCGGCCATATAGTAGTCATAATATCTTCACCCGGCTATCTTCTTTCACACAATCACCCGACTCATATCAGACACACAACTTTACCCGGCTAAATAGTATCTTCATTACCCGGGTAAATAGTGTTTCTGATATCTTCACCCGGCGAATAAAGACTTTGACAATTTTTCTTCTTTTCCGTCTGTTGACTTTTTCAACTGCATTTATTGCACCTACAAACATTCTCGACATATTAATTAGACAAGACATCCTTATTAGGGTTTGTCAAATTAATTAACCAACAACATTTTTAGGGCAACAAAATTATTCAAATAAATTCCCTTTTTCATTTTCTTTTTTTTTTTAAAATGTTTTTGCACAACCAAATTTTCTATATCCCGAAGCAATTTCTTAAAAACACATCACAAGACCTTGGGTTTGTTTTTAACACATCCAATACCTTTGCTTTTCATACCACATAATCTTGTTCATTCAAAACACACTTATTCAAAGTGTTTTTGGATTTTTTTCAAATATTTTTCTTCTTCAATTTATTCTCCCCCTAAACTTGAAATTTCTTGAAATTTTTAAGTTTAACAAGGATGTCGATGTGTCAATAAAGATTCCATATGCCTGCACACACAAAGCACACACATTAAAATAAAGACATATGCAATGCAATGAATCAAAATATCACAGTGAGATCATACCACACATTATCTGAACATGTTTTGCAAGTTTTGAATAGACATTTGACTTATGTTTGATTGAGTGATGATATGAAAACATACCAATTAGCTCGAGTTGACACACTTACTTTTTCAGTATCATGATGAGATTAAGGTTCGATTAAAATGACTTATGTGACCCACATGTATACATATGTCAACATATTTCCTAATCAACCACCACTTGAATGCTTATTGCACAAAAACCTGGTCACTTACATTCATAAACAGTGTGGAATCTGGGTTCTATTCGGATTTGGTCCACTATGGGACTTTTTTTTTTAATTCCAATTTGGAAATTTTCATTTCCTATCGTTCCCCTTGGGAATCTTCTGAATTCCTTTTTGGAATTTTTGTTTGGTGATGGTCCACATTTGGGACTCTTTTTGTTCCAACTTTGGGAATCTTTTGATGCACCTTGAAGCTCAAAAGAGACTTCGTGTGAGACTTCAGGTCTATGGATACCACAACAAAGAAGCTCACGATGCGGTTCATCACACTGAATAGACTGCATCGTTACACGATCATGCACAACTATCATCACAAGCAATGTATCAAAAGATATATATCTAGACATGTATAACAATGGAACTTAACACAGCGATCATTAAGTTTAGATTTGTCAACAATGAACTTACTTTTTCAGTCTAATTGCCTGAGCTGTCTAGCACATCAATTAACATACATCAATCTTTATTAAAAATGATGAAACAAATAATGTCTAGTGTAACTATCATTTCTCACTTTTTGCAATATTGATTCTTATGACATGATGTTTTCTTTTTCTTTTTGCTTTTATATTTTGTTTTTGCTTTTCTTTTTCATGCACACACACAATGCAAAACAATAAAATAAAAGACAAAGGAATCAATATTTGACATCAACTTATTCTATTTTTGGCTTTTATATTTTCTGATTTTTGTAGATTTTTCTAAAATTAGAATTAATCATGGTTGATTAATCCTATGGATTGAATTAAGAATTCAAACCGCCCTGACAAAAAAGATTTTGTGAAAAGATCTGCCAGTTGTTTGTCGGTATGAACTTTAATCAAAATTATTAAACCTTTTTCAGAGTTGTCTCTTAAAAAGTGATATCGAATTTCGATATGTTTGGTTTTTGAGTGTTGAACAGGATTAGCAGTAATGAACATAGCAGCAGTATTGTCTATGTAAATAGGAGTTTTGAAAAAGTTAAACCCGTAGTCAAGCAATTGGTTTTGTAACCACAAAACTTGAGAACATCCTGCAGATGCAGCGATATACTCTGCTTCAGCTGTGGATACAGAAACGTTGGTCTGCTTCTTGCATTGCCAAGAAACAAGTCTAGGACCCAGAAATTGACATCCACCAGTAGTCGATTTCCTGTCAAGAGCACACCCACCAAAGTCACTATCAGAATAACTATATAATTCAAAATTGCCTTCATAAGGATACCATAACCCGAGATTCGGTTTCCCTTTAAGGTATCTGAAAATACGTTTAACAGCAACCAGGTGTGACTCTTTTGGATCAGACTGATATCTTGCGCACACACATACAGCATACATAATGTCTGGCCTTGATGCAGTGAGATACATCAGGGAACCAATCATTGATCGGTACAGTGTTTGATCAACGGATTTGCCTTTCGAATCCGGCTGTATCTTGCAATTCACATCAGATGGAGTTCGGATAATCTGACAATCCTGCATCTTGAACTTCTTCAGCAACTTCTCAACAAACTTTGATTGGTTGATAAAGATTCCGTCTGCTGATTGTTTTACTTGCAATCCGAGAAAGAAATTAATCTCCCCCATCGAACTCATCTGAAATCTTGACTTCATGATTTCTTCAAACTCTTTGCACATGGACGCACTGGTTGATCCAAAGATGATATCATCCACATACACTTGAACACATAAAAGATCTTCATTTTCCCGCTTCATAAACAAAGTTGGATCAATCTGACCTCTTGTAAACCCATGTTCTAGCAATGTTTAGATAACGTCTCGTACCAAATCCTTGGAGCTTGATGTAGACCATATAAAGCTTTGCTCAATTTGTATACACGATGTGAATAATCAGGATCTTCAAAACCCGAAGGTTGTCTGACATATACATCATCGGTAATTGGTCCATACAGAAAAGCGCCTTTAACGTCCATTTGAAACACTTTAAACTTCATGAAAGAGGCATAAGCTAGAAAAACGCGAATAGCTTCAAGTCGAGCGACCGGAGCAAACACTTCTTCATAGTCAATACCTTCTTCTTGAGTGTAACCTTGTGCAATAAGTCTTGCTTTGTTTCTCACAACAATGCCACGTTCATCTGGCTTGTTCTTGTACAACCATCTTGTACCAATCGCATTTTCTCCTTCAGGTAAGTCCACTAATTTCCAAACTTCTTGTTTGCGAAATTGAAGTAACTCCTCTTGCATGGCTTCAATCCAACTATTATCTTGCAACGCTTCTGAAATGTTCTTTGGCACCACTTGAGAAAGAAAACATGAATAAAGACAAACGTTTGCTTGCTCAGTTTGACTTCTTGTAGTTCTCTGATTCAATGGCCCGATAATCTGAGAGACAGGATGTTTCTTGTGAATTCGATGAGTTGGTATGACATCTCCTTGCACTTGACTCTCAAGATTAGACTGATTCAGATTCGGTAGATCTTGTAGAATGGTAGAAGTATGCGGAGTGAAATTAGGAACTTGATCAGGTGAATTGATGAAGTAGTCAAAAGATTCTGGAATAACTTCAACATTCGGATCTGATGATGGTTGATTTTGAACAGATCCACCATCATTAGGAGAACTCTGCGGATGAACATCATCACCAAGAATATTCGATTCTTGATCTTCTTGAGAACCAGAAGGACCCGGAGCTTGACTAGATTTGACATGATCAGGATTATGAAATGACATGAACGGATACTCAGAATTGAGATTGCTATCATCGTCATTATCAGAATCATCGCTAAAGCATCCCAAGTCACCTGATTCTTTCCTCGCTTTTCCTGAAAAATCAAACAAGTTAGAATTGAAAGATTTTGATAACGAATCTAAATCAAACAACCATTCGGGACCATGCGCCACTGACGGAAACGAATTTTCTAAAAAGTTTACGTTAATAGTTTCAATAACAGTGTTTGTTTTGCTATTAAAAACTCGATAAGCTTTAGAAACAGACGAATAACCAAGGAAAAATCCATCGTCAGATTTTGTCTCAAATTTCCCGAGATGATCACTTAAATTTAGAATCGATACAGGACAACCAAATGCTTTCAAGTAAGAAATATTTGGTTTTCTTCCAAATAACAACTCATAAGATGTTTTATTTTTATCCTGAACCAATAATGTTCTATTTTGTACAAAACACGCAGTAGCAATAGCTTCGTCCCAGAATGTGATAGGGATTTTGGCATCTGCGAGCATGGATCTTGCTGCTTCAATTAGTGTCCGATTTTTTCGTTCCGCAACCCCGTTTTGTTGAGGCGTTATTGGAGCACTAAATTGTCTAGCAATTCCTTTTTCTGCACAAAACAAATCAACATTAGCGTTCTTAAATTCTGTTCCATTATCACTTCTCAAAGTTTTCACTTTACAATCCAACTGATTTTCAACTTTGACGATAAATTCTTTTAACAACTCAGCAGTTTCAGATTTAACATGCAAGGAATAAACCCAAGAAAATCTAGTAAAATCATCAATGATGACAAAACAATAAGACTTCTTTCCGATGCTTTGAACATTTGTTGGTCCAAAAAGATCCATATGTAGCATCTGTAAAGGTTTTGAAATGGAGTGTTCTTGCTTGGACTTAAAAGACATTCGGTGCTGTTTTCCTTTCAAACATGCTGGACAGAGATCAGTTGTAGAGAACTTCTTTGATGGTATTCCTACAGCATGATTTCCAGTCACCAGTCGATTCATGTTTCTGAAGTTTGAATGGCCCAGCCGTCTATGCCAAAGCTGACTCTCATCATTTGATGCATGAGCAATGAGACAAGTAGTTTCGGTTTCAGCATCAATCTGTGACATATCAAGCTTGTATACATCACGATCTCTTGGAGCTTTAACCACTACCCATTCATTGTCAATCTTGAAACCTGGTTTGAGAATATAACAGAAAGAATCATCAAATAAAGTTGAATAAGATTTGTCACAAATTTGAGATACACTTAGCAAATTAAAGTTCAACTGTGCACAGTTGTTGACTTTATCAAAGCTAATGACCCCATTTGACACAGTTCCTTCTCCAGTTATTTTACCACCAGCATCTCCTCCAAATGCAACATGTGTACCATTCTTTAGCTTAAAATCTTGAAGCAAGGCATGGTTGCCTGTCATATGCCGGCTACACCCACTATCAACGAACCATGAGTTGATAGGTCTTCTTGGGCGTACCTGCATTTCAACAATCACTTAGTTAGTTTGGTCAACCCAGGCCCACATGGTCTTGGGTTTTCCGAATCTATCAGTAACAGTAACTTGTTGATAATGAAGATTTTGAAAACTAGTTTCATTTGAGAGATTTTGAAAACTGTTTCGCCCATTGGCTTGAATCGATTGCTTTCTTCTCAAAGCACTAAACCTTTCCTCTAACTTAGGATCAAGGTTATTTTCAAATTTCTGATTTCTTACCATCAAAGCTCTCGGTTTAAAACTGTTAACCTGCACATTTCTTAATGAAAAGTTATTAGAAATTGAATTGTTTCGATTGAAGTTCCTCAAGACAGGAGAATGACTTTGATTAACATTTTGAAAACCAATTAACTGATTTCTTTGAAAATTTGGAAATTGAGTCATTTCTCGTGATGAGTTTGTTCGAAAGAAACAATCCTTTGTGTCATGATTTCGCCTTTCACAAATATCACAAAATTTGTTATAAAAACATTCTTCTGAAGAATGGTTTCTTTTGTCACAGAAACTGCAGTACCTGTTAAAGAAACATTCAGCAGTTGCATGATTATAACGATCACAAATCTCACAATGTTTCTTGCTAATCCTAAAGTGCCGATTGTTAACTTTTGATGTTGAACCCACACGTGATTCATTATCATTTTTGTTCGGTTTTAGATTAACGTTCTTTTGTGGAGATTTTGACTGTGATTTTGCTTGCTTGGGAACTTGGTTCGATTTTAACACATCTTGTTTGGTTACCTTCTTTGGTTCAATTCTTTTATCATTGACAGCGGAAGACTTAGGACCTGAACCTGTTTTCAGACCAGAGTTAGATTTGATTGGAGAATTGATTGGTTTACCATAAGATCCGTTCAAATCAAACGTTCCTGCAGACACAAACTTAATTGTTTTTCCTTTCCTTTTGACAGGTTTGACCTTGTCAGTTTTAACAATTTGAGCTTTGGTGTTGTCATTCGATTTTATGACACTTTTACCTCTTGACTGTTTAGTTTCAGATTGATTAACTGTTAATTTCGATTTCTGCACCTTTCCTTTTGAAACTTCAGTCTGTTTCACCTCTTGCTTCTTGATCAGTTGATCAGCAACTTTCGCTTTCTGTTCATTCTTCCACTTGATGTATTCAGGATCATTGTATCCCGAAAATTCACCTTCTTCCTTCACTGTTTCTTCTGACTTCGGATTCAGTTCCGGATACTCAACAAGTTGAATCAGAACAGGTTCTGATTTGTTGCTAGCTTCATCATCAGCTTCAGTGGTCACACCATCTTCTTCTTTCAAACTTTCAATCAACACTTCAGATCCTTCGGATTCAGATTTACTTCTTTGAATTTCTTTGAATTTTAGTTCATTTTCAGGTGAATGATCAAATTCATTGAAGTTTTCAGGTAAGGTTTGTGTGATTGATTCAGACATTGGTTCATGAGTGAAACCCAATCCTAATTTGGTTTTATTACCTCTTTCTTTTATAAGTTGTTTAACCATTGTTTTACAACTTTTCACTTTTGTTAATTCAACTTGTGTGACAGCATGAGCAACTTTTTCTTGTTCAAAGTTCTTTGTCATTTCTTCAAGTTGTTTTGTTACCAGTTCCAATTCCTTTAAAGTTTTGTTCCATGATTCTTTAAGTGACAAAATCTTCTCATCAGAAATTTTGTGATCAATTTTAAGTTGTTCATGAATTTTCTCATGTTTGCTTAATTTATCACCAATTTTAAATGAATGAGTTCGATAATGTTCTACTTGTTGAATGCATTGTTCTGAACATAACCTTTCTTTCATATCAGCAGGCAATGGAACATAATTAGGGGGTAAATCAGTACTAACCTTTGGTTGTTCGGTAGATGATGAAGACTCACTGGATGTAGCCATCAGCGCAATTTCTGACTCAGATTCTTCAACAGGATCTGACTTTGCACTCCAGTCATATTCTTCTGAATCTTCACTAACAGTATCAATCACCTTGATATCTCCTTCTTCTGACCAATCCTCTTCGATTTCACAAACCAGTGCCAAACTTGATGTAAGATAAGATGTGAATTATTCTGCATATGCACTCCAATCATAACCATCTTTCACACTAACCACCAGTGCTTTAGTTTGATCTTCTGGTTTCTTTCCTTCATCTTTCAGTTCCGGCATGGGAAGACTTTGATATGGTTTCTGAATGAAACGTTGATTTCTACTTTGATAGCTTGAAGACTGTTGCAAGCTTTGACCTTGACCTTGATTCTGTCCACTTGAACTCGCTTGATCATTGTAGTTCTGATTCTTAGGAGCTTTGCATTCCCTTAAAAAATGACCATAGCAGTTACAATTGAAACATCTGGCCTTTGATTTGTCAAATCCAACCGTCTTGTTTGCATGTGGCTTGAAACTTCGGTTAACATATGCATGCTTTTGTGTTCGATATGCAACCATCACCATCTGCCAATTCAGATCCATTTCCTCAACGTCATCAGGATCCATCTCAAATAAATCTTAAAGGACAACGTCCATTTGACTCAAGTGACTTCCTTGGTATGCTTGAAAGCTTGCCATAAAAGCAGTAAAAGCAGTTTTGGTCTCGTCGTCTTGTAACAAGATGTTCATTACATCTTTCACTTTTGCTTGGACATTCGAACTTTGATTTTCTACTTGATTCTTCAGATTCTGACTTTGAACTTGAGCTCTTGGTGGAGATTGAGGTTGAGAATAAGTTGGTGAACTTGGAAAGTATGATGAATCAGTATAAAAACTTGCGCCAACAAATAAATCACCCTCATCTTCAAACTTAGTTGCATCTTGTGCAAGAAAGGTATTCTCCACAGTATTAGCAGGATTCACAATGTATTTGTATTGTGCATGTGAACTAGTTCTATCAGTGTTTCTAGAACCTTCATCAATCTCTACTTCCTCTATCTTTGCAATGAGCGAATCTAGATCCATCGGAAACTTCTCAGTATGTTTCAGTAAGGTCACAGTCTGTTTCCATGATGATGGAAGTGCACATAACAATCTGTCATTCAGATCTTGGAGATTTGTCTTCGCACCCACATTGGACATTTCAGTAGTCAGATGAACAAACCTATTCATCATCTGGTGCACGGACTCTCCAGCAATGTGTTCAAATAACTCCAACTGTCTCTTCAGCTTTTGTTTCTTGAGACTTCTGAGTTGTTCACCTCCTTCACAAATGGACTTTAAAGCTTTGAACAATGTATAACCTGTTTGATAGGTATCCAACCTTGACAGTACTTGTAGTGGCAATCCCTTACACATCAAAGAATATGCTTTGCTATCATTCTTCACTTTCCTTAAATCTTCTGCTGACAAATTATCCTCTGGATAAGGTTCAGTAGAGTCCTTGGTGTAGGTACTTGCACTATCTGGAGCTGTCTGTGTAGGTATGTGAGGACCCTTGTCAATTGACTTCCAAAGATCATTGTCTATTGAGCAAAGATGATGCTTCAGTCTAATCGTCCAATTCTTGAAATCTACACGATTGACAAGTCTAGGAACACGGTTATCAGAATCATCATTAGGTGCCATTTTAATAATTTTTAATGAAAATATTTTTGTGTTTTTAAAATTTTTTGAAAAGAAACAGTTAAAATACTAAAATAAAGACAAGTAATTAAAGACAAGATAAGAAAACAAGGATTAAAACAACTAAAAATGAGTCACACGGCTGAACAGTGAAAAATCCTTCTTCACCCGGCTGAACAGTAGCTTTTGTTCTTCACCCGGCAGAGAAAATCTTCACCCGTCTAAACAGTTGACCCGGCTGAATAGTTGTAACACTTGACTTCTTGACCCGGCAGAACAGTTACCCGGCAGAATAGTATTAACTTCACACGGCAATAAGTTGACCCGGCTTGAATCTTGACACGGCAAAAAGCTTTACCCGGCTGAACAGTTGACGATCACACGGCAGCAAAGTTGTTTACCCGGCTACACAGTTTTCGATCACCCAGCTGAAATTGTTAATCACCCGGCGTGACAGTGTATTACCCGGCACAACAGTACTTGATCCGGCTGAACAGTACACCTTTTCCTCGTCAAATTCTTTACCCGTCTAGCACAAAATCCTTTACACGGCTGCACAGGACCTAATTGTTCACAAATCTAAGTCCAAAGGAATTTGTCTAAGTCAATTTTATCACCCGGCAAGTTAATCTTCAACCAAGTTCATACTGTTCATCATCTTCATCATGAGAATTTGTCTAGGTTTATCAAAAACTTGTCCAATTCGTTCAAAATTCACACACAAGCAGTGAAATAGTCCGATTAACAATCCCTAATCTCAATCAATCCAAAACATGATCAAAAACTTGAGCAATATTGTAGTGTTTTGCTTGATGAATAGCGAAGAACACAATACCAACAGCTCTGATACCAATTGATAGGTTCAATTGGATCGATGATATCGCTCAATGATCAGAATGATTCATACACAAACACAGTTCAATCATAAACACAGTTCATTACTAATAATTCTCTTTGTATATTGATGATCAAAGCAGGTTTGTAGTACAAATGCAGGAGAAAATAAATCACACACACTCAGTTCTCTCTCTAACGTGAATAGTGATCTAGCCTCTCTCCTCACACTCTCTCACTACATGCTTTTAAGCAACAAAATACATTTTAGGGAAAATAACAAAATAAACCCTAAACTATACATAAATGTATAAAACAAGTACAAAGTAAATCTTAACTGGAAATAGCCCTAACATGAACAAGATTCGGTATCTTGTCATGATAAGAGATCAGCCACAGTCTTCTTTTCTTTGTTTGACCGGCCTCCAAAACTGTCCCTACCACACTAACAAATTAGTTAGAGGTAATGACCCAAACCATTTCGGTTTTGGGTCGTCCAAATTCATCAACAGAAGAGATATTCTCATAAGTGCAAGGAATACCTTCAGGTGGTGGTTTTGATGATACAATGTAATTTGTACCTTCATCTTCTTTCATGGATTGTTTGTCAAAAGAGTAATATAGTAATTTTCAAACACATTATGAATTCCTTTTAAAAACAGGTTTTGTTGATTATATCATTTAAATCATGATATCCCTTTTTGTTTTTCACAAACTTTGGTGTCCATGAATCATTGACATGTTGATTTTCATCAAAAGAATGTCTATGATGAGATCTTTTAAAGTTAGAAAAATACCTGGAAGGGTATGCACGTGATGAACTTCTTTGGACTGGCCTTCTTGGATTGTAGAAGCACTCAGATGTGCTGTGATTTACCATGTCAGAGAAGGAACAGTACTTGTTGAACCAACATTCCTTTATGTCAAGGCTGTACATCTGACAGTTGGTGCAAAATTTGTTGTAGCAACACTCCGATGTCATGTGATTGTACATTTCACATATTTCACAGTACTTCTGATAAGCCTGCTTGAAAGGAGACTTCTTTATTTTCTTTTGAGAAGCCTTTGAAGTTGAATCTTGTTGTTATTGAGGAGCTTTGACCTTTGAATCTTGTTGAATCTTGCTTGAAGGAGATGGAGTCTTGAACTTGTCACCTTTTGAGCCATAAGGAAAGACACCTTGATTGTAGATACAATCTGAGATATGCTCAGTTTCATAGTCACAGATTAAGCAGTACATGTCACGGTTTGAATCACTCGGGGATTCTGAATCTTGAAACTTTAGAGTTGAAGGAGAGTGTGGTGTAGAATCAGATGAAGCGACGTTTGTCTAGATCTTCTTGGCTTTGCTTGTGTTATAAAAAATGTTTTGGGGATGAATTTTACCTTGATTACCTGTTGTTTAACAACTTTTAAATCAGATCAACACTTGGATTTACAAATATCTCGGTTTTTCTTCCTTCTAGCCTTAGTTTTCTTCAACAATGGAGATTAGGGTTTGAGTATCTATTATGAAGAAGGTGAAGTGTGGATGGTGGCTGGAAATGGTGGTTTAAATAGTAGGGTTTCCATATTAGGTAAGGTTTTAGGTGGGCTTTAGGCCTTAATTAGGTGATTAGGCCATATTAAGAAAGTATTTTAACTAATCCACTTACCATTTTGGGCCTAATTCATTCTTTTACCCTTAATGGCCCATAATTACACCATAACCTCTTTGTTAATCCTTCCATTTACTAATTATCAAGTAATTAGTCATTACGTTCTACACTATCGTACATTTATAATTACCACATTTATCGTAAGCTCAGCATATATCATAAACGTCATACATCATCTATTCATAACCATGTAAATGCACATCTATATAAGCATTATTACGTAAAGGTGTCTTACCATAAAAATCGGGGTGTTACAAGTCTCCCCTCCTTATATAGGTTTCGTCCCTGAAACCTTCTAATCATGAGAATAACGCGGGGTAATTCTTTCTCATTTCGCTCTCTAACTCCCATGTAACATCCGAACCTCTCCTATGTCTCCATTGAACTTTTAATTGCCTCACAGTCTTATTTCGCAATCGTTTTTTCCTTTTCATCTAATATGGCTACGGGCTGCTCTACGTAGTTCAGCTGCTCATCAATTTCTAAATCATCGTACGGCACTGCCATACTTTCATCGGCTAGACATTTACGCAAATGCGACACATGAAAGGTGGGCTGAATTCCACTCAACTCTTCTAGGAGATCAAATCGTAAGCAACATCTCCCACACGAGCAACAATTCTAAACGGCCCGATATACCTAGGGCTTAGCTTTCCTCTTCTTTTGAATCGAATTATTCCCTTCCATGCGGACACTTTCAGCATGATTCTATCCCCCACTTGGAACACAATGTCCTTCCTTCTTCTATCGGCATAAGAATTTTGTCTGTCTTTAACCGTCTTCATGCACTCCTTGATCCTTTCTAATTTCTCCAACGTGGCCTCAACTATATCCAAACTTCCGAGTTCTCTCTGGCCAATCTTGCCCCAGCAGATGGGAGTCCTACATCTCCTCCCATACAACATTTCATACGGTAGCATTTTTATACTAGCATGATAACTGTTATTGTAGGAGAATTTTGCCAAGTGCAGATGACTGTCCCAACTACCACCAATTCGAGCACACAGGCTCTAAGCATATCTTCCAGGGTTTGGATAGTTCTTTCAGACTGTCCGTTGGTCTGTGGTTGGTAAGCTGAACTAATATGGAGCCTTGTTCCCATCTCCTCATGAAATTTCTTCCAGAACTTTGACGTAAACCGGGTGTCCCTATCAGACACAATGGATACCGGCATTCCATGCCTTGTCACAACCTCTTTGATAAATTCTTCGGCTAATTTTTCTGAACTTATTGCTTCCTTGATTGGTAGGAAGTGAGCACTTTTCGTCAATCTGTCTACGACCACCCATATAGTATCATACCCCTTAGGAGTTCGTGGTAACTTCGTAATAAAATCCATGATGATGTGTTCGCACTTCCATTCTGGTATTTCTAGTGGCTGAATCTTACCATATGGTTTTTGATGTTCTGCCTTGACTTGAAGGCAAGTCAGACACTTACTCACATACGCTTCAACCTCCCTTTTCATACCAGGCCACCAGTAATCCCTCTTTAAATCCTGGTACATTTTTGTCCCTCCTGGATGGATCGAGTATCGGGACTTATGCGCTTCATCAAGTATACCTTTCTGTATCTCCCCGAATCGGGGTACCCATATTTTACCGTATATCATCTTCACACCGTAAGTGTTTTCGGTCAATTCTTACCCTTTCCCAAACATTCTTTCTGCCTTAATTTGATCTTCTTTTAGGGCCTCTACCTGAGCCCTTCTAATCTCTTCCATAACTCCGGGTGTAATAATCAGCTGGCAAGCTTTAACCCGGAACGGTTCATGTTTCCCCTTTCTACTTAAAGCACCGGCTACCACGTTGGCCTTTCCTGGATGGTAATGGATTTCATAATCGTAATCCATGATCAATTCCAACCACCTTCTCTGTCTCATATTTAGATCTTTCTGTTCAAAGAAATATCAAACTCTTATGATCGGTGTACAGTGTACACTTCGTCCCATACAAATAGTGTCTCCATATCTTCAAAGCGAAAACAACTGCCGTGAGCTCAAGATCATGAGTCGGGTAGTTCACCTCATTTTCCTTCAACTGCCTCGATGCGTAGGCAATTACTTTTCCCCGCTGCATGAGCACGCATCCTAAGCCTTGTCGTGATGCGTCGGAATATACCACTAGATCATCATTCCCTTCAGGTAACGTTAGTACGGGGGCTTCGGTTAATCTTTTTCTCAATTTATTAAACGCTTCTTGCTGATCTTTTCCCCAATCAAATACTACCTTCTTTCTCGTCAACCTAGTTAGCGGGGAGGCTATTCTTGAGAAATCTTGGATGAACCTTCTATAATAACCTGCCAAACCCAAGAAACTATGGATTTCGGATGGCGTCTTGGGAATTTCCCACTTCATAACTGCCTCAATCTTCAATGGGTCGACCATGATTCCCTCGTGGTTTATGACATGACCCAAAAACTGAACTTCTCGTAACCAAAAGGCACACTTCGAGAACTTGGCGTACAATTTCTCGTTCCGCAGCATCTCTAACACTTCCTTTAAATGACACACATGGTTGCCTTCGTTCTTAGAGTAAATCAATATGTCGTCGATAAATACAATCACGGACCTATCCAACATTGGTCTACACACGCGATGCATCAAATCCATAAACGCGGCTGGCACGTTAGTCAGTCCGAAGGACATGACCAAGAACTCATAATGTACGTATCTCGTGCAGGACGCTGTCCTTTGGATATCTTGCTCTCTAATCTTCAGTTGATGATAACCGAAACGAAGATCTATCTTTGAAAACCAGCTCGCACCCTGCAATTGATCAAATAAGTCATCCATCATGGTCAAAGGGTAACGATTCTTCACGGTCAACTTGTTCAATTCCCTATAGTCAATACACATTCTCATGCTTCCATCTTTCTTTTTAACAAACAGCACTGGCGCTCCCCAGGGAGAAGTGCTTGGTCGGATAAAGCCTTTCTCTAGCAACTCTTTCAGTTGTGTCATTAATTCCTTCATTTCACTTGGGGCTAAACGATATGGTGCTTTTGCCACCGGCTGTGCTCCCGGCACTAGGTCAATTTGAAATTCAATCTCTCTGTCGGGTGGTGTTCCGGGCAAATCTTCGGGAAATACATCAGGGAAATTGCAAACTATCGGCACATCTGACAACTGCTTTAGTCCATCCTCTACATTCTTAACGTACGCTAGAAACGAGTTGCAGCCTTGTTGAATTAGTCGGTTTGCTTTCATCATCGAGATCACACGAGGAATCTTACTTTCCTGGTCGCCATACACAGTTACGGGGCTTCCATCGGGAGCTTTCAAACGAACCAATCTCTCACGACAACCTATGTTGGCATCAAACTTGGACAACCAATCCATCCCCAATATCACGTTGAAACTACCCAAGGTCATAATGCATAAACCTGTAGGGAAACTACGCCCTAAAAGAGTAATGGTGCAACCTTCTATCATTAGATAGACCCTAATGAATTTACCCTCGGTTGTTTCTACATCAAAAGACCGTTCTAATTTTCTAGAGGGAACTTTTAAGGCCGTATAAAATAAAGCAGATACAAAACTCCTACTAGCACCAGAATCAAACAACACAGATGCACAATTGTTGTTGACGAGAAACGTACCTGAAACAACCTCTGGCTCCATCCTTGCCTCCTTCCTGGTCATAGTAAAAGCCCTAGCAGTAGCCTTCGACTTATCCTCCCCCTTGTTGTCCCTAAGGTTCACACGACAATCCCTACTTATGTGACCCTGCTTCCCACACTGGCTGCATATAACAGTCTTCCCAATCGCCTGACATTCAAAGGCTCCCACACTTGTAACATAGTCCTAACCCCATCCTACACTCCCCCGAGTGGGGTTTGCCACATTTTCAACTGTCTCTTCCCCCATTCTGGTCACGAACTACTGCCTGATTCGCCTCAACCTTTGCCCTTTTGTTGTCATACCCCCTTCCATCATGCCTAAACCTCTTCCCTGACTGATTTCGAGAATTATCCCAATGCTTCGTTTTTACTTCCACTACCTCCTCAGCAGTCACATTGTCATAAACAATCCCAACCAAATCCACGACCGACTCAAAAGTGCCCGGCCCGTGGGCATTCACATGTGTGCGCACCCTGGGTGGCAGCCCTTGGACATAACACTTAATCCTCATTTGCTCAGTTTCAACCAAATAAGGCACCAGCTGTGCCATCTCATTGAACTTTGTAGTGTACTCAAGGTGGCTCATACTTCCTGCAGTCAGATTCAGGAATTCCCTCTCCACTCGATCAACCTCATATTGCGGGCAAAACCTCTTAATCATCAATTTCTTCAGATCCTCCCACACCATCTCACTGATCGCCTTCCTTCCCTTGGACTGTTTCACAGTAGTCCACCAGTAAATCGCAGCCCTAGTAAATGTGTGGGCAGCAAATTTCACAGCTTGATCAGCCCTACACTCGCTGATATCAATCACAGCCTCCATTTCACTTAGCCACTCAAGGGTGGCAGCGGAACCCTTTTTCCCATCCAAAGTAGGGGGCATGCACCTTTGAAAGGCACCATAGTTGCACCCCTTCCCTTCATTCTCAAAATCCGAGTCATCAGACGACTCGATCTCTCTCTCTACCTTCTCAGACTCCTCTTCCTCTTCATCATCCTCAACACCCGTCTTAGCGGGTCCCTTCTTTTCAGCTTTCTTCATTTCTTTCATCATCTCTTTCAGAACTGATGGCATAACACTAGTCAAGACCTGGTGCACCTCGTGTGCCACAGCGTCCTACAAATTCTGCTCAAGCTCGGAGGTTGGTGCGACCTCAGCTTCGATCTCGGGATCGGTCTCAACACTCTTCTTCGTGGGCTTCCACCCACGCTTTCCCTCAGTGGCTCTCGTTGCCTTAGCAATAGCAGCCTCGGCGGAACTTCTGGTTACTCTCTTGGGTTCCATTTCTTACTTCCTATAAGATTCAAACACTCACGTTCATCAGTCAGAGCAATTCAGGACGTGATAAGTACTGTAAGTTCCTAATGACAGTGGCCAGTTGTAATTAACTACTTACTTTACTGCTCACGTTCTAAACATACCCCTCTCGAGTCTCCTCAGTATTCAAACCTAATCTAATTCACATAAAGCATACAATAGTATTTTAATCACGTATCGAGCACGTAACATGCATAGGCACTAGACCTATCCCTCTACCTTCCTAATACATGTTTATGTCACAAGACTATCTACAGGCATCTCAATTAATACACAATTCATGACTTCTTTCGTTTTCAATTGCATAAACATATCATATATAGCTTGTTGTTGTTCGTTCTTCACCTTTTGGCGTAGAGCTAGCAGACTGGCATTCTTACTTTGGTCTCATTTTTAGTTTAAGTATTAGGTTTTTCTTTGAAAACATTTTACCCATTTCTCTTAAACTTTGGCTCTGATACCAACTTGTAACGACCGTCTTTCGACAAGCACCACAGTTGGCATTCATAAGCATAAAAACAACCATATATTAAATAAAATTTCAAGAGCAGCAGAATAATTGTTTAAAACATCATTACATTATCCTTAAATTGTCTTAGAAACTACTTAAAGCATTACAAACATATAAATTTGATTCCAAATGTATGTTCTTCAATGGCAGTCTTCAACATGCCTCAAGCCCTCGCCAAACAACTCCCTAAACCTCCTAACCTGCACATCAATCTAACATGCATGCAAAAGTCAGCCACGCTGAGTGAGTTCTAGTTTTAAAACATCTTTAGGAACTTTCCATATCATTCATGTAGTACACGTAAATAGCATCATCATATTGTACGTCACATTCGTATAACACATAACATAATATCTTTGTCTGTTAGTAATCATCATGTCCTCTTTGGTGACAAGAGACCTATTCTGTGGTTCTTAACTGGTTTTATGAGATTCCTAGTAGGATTCTTAGCTGATTTTATAAGATCCCAGTAGGATTCTTGTCTGGTTTTATGAGATCCCCAGTAGGATTCTTGTATGGTTTAATAAGATCCCCAGTAGGATTCTTGTCTTCAGTTAAGGCATACATTCGTTTATATATATATAGGTATTCAGTTACTTGTTTTTACATCATCATCATACTTCACGTAATAAAGTCCAACAGTCCAGGAAACATCTCGTTATGCATGTTAGCCTCAAAATTGTATTTGAAACGGAAGTGAGGTCTAGAATCACCAGATTCTTAAGTGATCTTGCTTGTTTGGACAAGGTTAAGGTAGTGGTATCGGTGCACGATCTGCATTTAAGTTATAATGCAAAATCGCCATCTCTTTCTTAGTTTCGCAAGTAGTGACGCACATAGTGTCGCAAATAGTGTCGCAGATAATGTCGCAGGTAGTGTCGCAAGTAATTTCGCATTGGCGAACTACAGTGTCGCATGCTGCTTCAGCAGCACCTCCACTTGTAGTTTCGCAAGGCTCTTGCCCAACTTTCGTTGGGACTTAAACTACTTTAGCAAACACACCCGACACACGCCATGAAGTCAAGACGTCATAGTGTCGCAAGATGAACACTAGTGTCGCATTAAGAACACTAGTGTCGCAAAAGGCTGTTACAGCTCGTTTTCAACCCAAAATCCTTGTTTTTCAACCAAATCTCAAACTTTTTACGTCCAAAACCTTGGTTTATCATTTATATGACTAAATCTAAGCTTTTTCCACGATTTTATCCATAAAAATGCAACCTTTATTGATTTCTTTGAAACTTTTGAAAAACTTAAAAACTCCATTAATGGTCAGATTCGAAAACATGTTTTGGGGATGATTTTTACGTTGATTACCTGTTGTTTAACACCTTTTACTTCAGATCAACACTTGGATTTACAAAAATCTTGGTTTTTCTTCCTTCTAACCTTAGTTTTCTTCAACAATGAAGATTA
Organism: Tagetes erecta; assembly: GCA_030867185.1. Taxonomy (NCBI): domain Eukaryota; kingdom Viridiplantae; phylum Streptophyta; class Magnoliopsida; order Asterales; family Asteraceae; genus Tagetes; species Tagetes erecta. The sequence continues at coordinate 16,404,470 of CM061497.1, read as the reverse complement.
GGGTTTGAGTGTGTGTTGTGAAGAAGGTGAAGTGTGGATGGTGGCTGGAAATGGTGGTTTAAATAGTAGGGTTTCCATATTGGGTAGGGTTTTAGGTGGACTTTGGGCCTTAATTAGGTGATTAGGCCATATTAAGAAAGCATTTTAACTAATCCACTTACCATTTTGGGCCTAATTCATTCTTTTACCCTTAATGGCTCATAATTACACCATAACATCTTCGTCAATCCTTCCATTTACTAATTATCAAGTAAATAGTCATTACGTTCTACACTAACGTACATTTATAATTACCACATTTATTGTAAGCATAGCATATATCATAAACGTCATACATCATCTATTCATAACCATTTAAATGCACATCTATATAAGCATAATTACGTAAAGGTGTCTTACCATAAAAATCGGAGAGTTACAATTTTACATATATTTAATCACAACAAACCTAACTTTTATCAAAATATCAATTTTGAAAAAATAAAAATTTCACATAAAACCACAACATTTACCTATATTATCACACCAAAAACAGATTTAATCAAAAAATTAACATTTAAAAAAATAAAAAATTTTCACATAAAAGAACAACATTTACCTATATAATCACACCAAAAACAAATTTGTTCAAAAAATCAACATTTAAAAAAATATAAAATTTTTACATAAAACCACAACATTTACTTATATAATCACACGAGAAACAAATTTGATCAAAAAATCAACTTTTTAAAAAATAAAAAAATTTTACCTAAAACCACAACATTTACCTATATAATCACACCAAAACCAAATTTGATCAAAAAATCAACATTTAAAAAAATAAAAAATTTTCACTTAAAATCACAACATTTACTTATATAATCACAAGAACAACAAATTTGATAAAAAAATCAACTTTCCAAACATCAAAAATTTTCATCTAAAATCACAACATTTATCTATATAATCACACCAAAAACAAATTTAATCAAAAAATCAACTTTTGAAACATCAAAAATTTTCATATAAAACCACAACATTTACCTATATAATCACACCAAAAACTAATTTGATCAAAAAATCAACTTTCGAAAATATCAGCAGTTCATATAAAACCACAACATTTACTTATATAATTACAAAAAAAAATAAAATTTTTAACATAAAAGCACAAAATTAACCTATATAATCACACCAAAAACAAATTTGTTCAAAAAATCAAAATTCAAAAAACCTACAAATTTTTACATAAAACAACAACATTTTACATATATTTAATCACAACAAACCAAACTTTAATCAAAAAATCAATTTTGAAAAAAATAAAAACTTCACACAAAAAACCACAACATTTACCTATATAATCACACCAAAAATAGATTTGATCAAAAAATCTACATTAAAAAAATCAAAAAATTTCACATAAAAGCACAACATTTACCTATATAATCACACCAAAAACAAATTTGATCGAAAAATCAACTTTTGAAACATAAAAAATTTTCATATAAAATCACAACATTTACCTATATAATCACACTAAAAACCAATTTGATCAGTAAAATCAAATTTCAAAAACATCAGAAGTTTTCATATAAAAACACAACATTTACCTACATAATCACACCGAAAACAAATTTGATCAAAAAATCAAACTTTTAAAAAATACAAATTTTTTATGTAAAACCACTACAAAAAAATGTCATTTAATGACATACAAAATATGTCATTAAAAAACAAAAAAGTACCACTAAAGACTCTTATAGGAATGAGTGGCACACAAAATAAGTGTCACTAGAAACTGTGACGCTAAAGCCTTTTAATGGCACTTTTCAATGTGTCGCACAAAGTTTTAGGGCTTTTAGTGGCACTATTTTTTTTGCCACGGTATATAAAAAGAGTTTTATGACACAATTTTTGTGACACTAAAAGTAATCCTCGTTACACATCCATACTAGTTTTAGTGGCACTAAATTTTTGCCACCATATTAAAAATACTTTTTGTGGCGTTATTTTGTGTCGGTAAAAACTATTGTATGTATTGTTTATAGAGGCACATAACTTTCCACATAATATAAAATATAAAACAAAAGCTCAATAAAACTATACTTGTAAAAAGCATAATATTTTAACTTCAATAATAAGTTCAATCCAAAACATATTCCAAATATTAGCAAAGATAAAACTGCGTCATAAGTAAGATATTTCAAATTCAAAATGTTTACACGAGAAGTCTAAACATTCCTTTGGTTAAGATTTTTATTTTCATAATATTTAGCTCCAAATCTTCTCATGATATCTACCCTGCCATCAACAACCATATAATCAAGCATTAGTATTTGGCACCTAATAAAGGGTCCGAACATCCAACAATTAGACAAAAAAAACCATCATACATATATGCAACCATTTATATTTGGCACGCACACCAAACAAATAGACAAAACTAGGTAACATATTACCTTAACTGCATGTGAACAAAAATTCAAGGATCAATTGTCTAAAGGTCTTTCTTGCCCTGTAAAATGGAAAGTATTGGCTAATCAATTTCATACCAACATTACAACATAAGCACATCTACTTATGATTAGTTAAAATGTAACATGTAAAGAGTAAATACCACTATCATTATGGCTTCTTGAAGACGATATTTCATTAACCGATATAGAGTTGTTATGGGCCATAGAACCAATACCGGGGACCTAAAACATACAAATGAAACAAATGCTAGTACATAAATACATAATCATAAAAGAACAAATAATGGTTCAAGCATGTCCTTACCTGCATGTTCAAATTGCTCAAAACTGAAGACAAGTTTGCATTTGGGATATGTTCTTGGATGATGATAGCCAAAGCATTGACAACGCTCATTAGCTTATTATCATTTTGTGAATCTACCGAAGGAGCAACGTTACTTTTTGTGGTTGGCATCCTTCCAAGTAATCGAACGTATCCTCTCTTCTCCGAGCCTTTAACTTTTGAGTAGTCGTCGTTTGTATAATCATCTAGATCACTGCTTGTGATTGTAGAATCATTTGCAATATCTTTACGTGAAGCCTAAGTACATAATAAAATAGTAAATCATTAAAAATCAAACACACCCATAATATATATATATATTAATAATAACTTGATAAAATACTACCACAACATGAGCTGCTTTATCATCAACAATAGTTCCATCTTTACGAGTTCGAGTTTTTATGTACACTTCTCCTCGTGTTGGATATACACCATTATTCTCCGTTGCCTGTAAATTATGCAGTGGTGGATCAGTGAAATTTTATTAGTGGGTTTGTGGTATGTGTGCAAAACAAAATATATATTATTGTTAACAACCTGAAATCATAGGCTAATAGCAGGCTAATAATAACGTAAACCAAGACCCGACCCGTTCTAACCTGTTACATTGCTTGATCCACCTGACCTATTTTTCTAGGTATAATGGTTGGTAAGGAAATATAAATCCAAAAATAAATTACTAAATATCAAAACTAGATAGAATAGTACCATTTCATAAGCAAGTCTAGCAAACGACTTTGTCCCACTAACATGAGGCTCCTTCATCTTTGAGCGGCTAATTCTTTTATCATCACATGTTCTCTATTGTAAATGCTATATTAATACATATGACTTTTTTGATCTAGTTCTATAACTATAAATATATATATATTGTATAAGAAATCAAAGTTGAACATCATTGTTACTTGATATTCAGGAGTGAACCACTGAGTAACAAGCTTTTTAAACTGAGTCGGATTCACTCTCTTGTCACTATTAACTTGTTGTGCCACGATTTCATCAACAGTAAGGCTTGGATCATATGAACTTGCCTTTAATGAACCTTTCCACGCTTTCCATTTTCTTCCCATATTATGGAGAATTGATTGTTTAATCTCTTTTGTTTCATTTGGAAGAATATCAAACTTAGACTGCAAAGAAAAATTTTATATATATATATATATATATATATATATATATATATATATATATATATATATATATATATATATATATATATATATATATATATATATATATATATATATATATATATATATATATATATATTAGCATATACTCATTTCCTTAACTAGTAGATACATTTAATAAATATACCTTAACAATTTTGTACATGCTCTCTTTCTCTTTTATTGGAACCTTTCTCCAATCAGAATATTCTATGGATACATGCTCTGCCATCCTCACGAGTGTCCCAAGGAATTGAACAAGTTCATTACCTTCATCCCCAATAGGCTTTCCATACTTGTTGAATGTGACTGTGATAACCCGTAAATCAGTTGAAAAATAGGCAAAGAATTCAAAACACTTAAACACTGTAAGATCACTATAATCAAAGTTTGCTAGAATTTAGAAGCATGGACCAGAGTCAACGTAGGAGTGGGAAAAATCAAATAATGTACAAGAATCCTTAACTATTTCAAATGAGAACATCTAATACTAATATTATTGGTTAAATTTTCCGGATGAAAATTCTTTCAACAAGGGGATGATGTGACACCCTAGAAGTTCATATTAACTCCGTTAACTAAATCCCGTTATCTTTGTTAATGAAATTATACCCTACATTTAATTAGTTGAACTAAACTTGCTACTTGTTACACAAATAATTACATGTAACGGCAATCTAAGGAGTTACCATATCACGTGAGCTAATACACGAATGTGGGCGAATTAATAAATAATAATCCTGAACAACTAAATAAAAATAAATTTAGTGAATTTATACGTTATGTGACTGACCTGTTTTCGGGAGCATGGAGGTGGCAACTCAAAACTCTAAACTCTAAATTCGTTCATTTTCAGACCTATTTTAACGACCGTATCCAATTTTCGGGACGAAAATTCTTTTAACAAGGGGATGATGTGACAACCCGTAAATTCAAGCTAACTCAGTTAACTATTCCATTAAGTTTTATACAAGTTTGGGGTTCGGTTTGTAATTAATTAAACTAGTTATTAATTTTAAAACGTAAACTAAATAACATTACATTCTATGAGGGCCATTATGTAAATTACCTAATTATATCAAATTGGTAACACACTGATTATCATCATCATATCCCGTCCGTTTCTTCTTCTACATACATCGCACGCACTCGACATTCACAAACCCTACTTGCCGCTGCCCGGTTCACTCCCGATCACCATCATCATTCTCATCGTTGCTCCATTCATCAAAACCCGCCTCTTGCCTTCAGCGCACTCAAGAAAACACGCATCACAGCAGCCCCCCGTTGCTGCGTCGTCGACTTCATCTCCATCTCCAATCACCTTCTTTGTTAATCTTCGTTATGTTTCGCGACTTGTAAACGCATTTATTCAAATCGATCGTGTAGTGTGTACGGGTACGAGCGACAGCATGTTATATATGTGTGTTTAAGGGTAACAGTATGTTAATTATATATGAATGATATTATATATGAATGATTGTGTGGGTATTGCCTGTATATATATCTATGTGCGTACATGATCATGTTTGATTGTAAGTGTATATGTTAGTTACAAATAACAGTAGCCGCATGAGGTATATGAATGTATGTATGGTGCACAATATGATTATATTGTTATAGATGAATGTGTGTATGTATGTTTTGGTATGAATGACGCGTAGTGAATGTACGATTAAGAAAACAGCAGCGCGTGAGACTGAATGCATGTATAAATTAGTGTGTACAACAATGAAATCGCAGTCAAGTATGTGGAATGTGTGTATTTATGCAATAGCGTGTGTATATATATATATATAATCGTATATAGTTTGTATGAGTATGATCAATGCGAAATCGTGATGTAGGAAATCGGATGGCAGCAAAGTTTTGACGTGTGTGTGATGTGTATGATCAGAAAATCGCATGTGTATGTATGAATGTATACTAAGGTTATGATGCATATACTTGATAGATGAAATTGGATGGTAGTAGGTTAATGGTATGCATGTATGTGTATAGAAAACAGTATTGCGAAGATAAAAATATATATAGTTGTGTGTAGATCAACAGTAATATGCACTTCTACGTATGTAGGTATGTGTACAAAAATCAGAAACCAGCAGTGATGTATTGTATGAAGTTTAAATATGTTAGCCTGTATATGGGTGTATGTCGAGAAGTGCTGAAAGTGATACTTAAATAAATGTGTAATATGAAAGCACACTAGAATATATATAGATGCATATATATATATATATATATATATATATATATATTTGTGTATGTGGAAACTACAACATGCATGTACGCGATTTATGTACATATGTGTGTAAGTAAAGTGATCCTTATGCATTCGCTATTATACATGTATGTTTTAGTGGCAGTAGCAATAGATATGCATGTAAGTACAGAAATCACAGTGTGTGTAGGTATACAAATTCAGCAGCATGTTCATAAGTGATATGTCAGATGTGCATGTATGATAGATTCAGGAAAATATTTTGATTTTTACTGATGATAGGGTCGGTTTGAACTTATAATGTGGTGAATTATGAATCATTGTGTGTACCCTACGTTTAATCTTGCGTGTTATGCTATTATTTTGCAAAGTTCTAGCTAGTCTTAAATATACAATATACATATTTATATGCATATGTGCAAGTCCGTAGTTCTCAAATAGCAATTAATTATTAAGCAGGTCATAAGACAGTCTAAGTCCTTTTCTTGCATCTTTGCTGATTAATTGTCGTGCTCTTCAAAGGTGAGTTCACTGAACCGTACTTTTCACTATTTCACCCTTTTATGGGCTGAAAACACGAACGATTACTTTTACGGATTTACGAATTCTGTATGTCGCATGTCTGGATTAGAGCAAATTTATTTTTGTTCATGGAAGACCTCAGGGATACCTAGTTGACCGTTAGTATTTGTGAAATAGCGGGGAAATTTTGAGTAGTACTACTGGGTTTGACAAACCCCACCCGGGCTAGTCGCGCTAGCACGACAGAAGGACCTTGATGCGTGCAATATATATATAAAATAAACACCTAAAAACACCTAGTTTTAAATTTATAAAAACCTACACAAACTACTAAATCACACACAACCGGCAGTGGACCGGTCGAATGTAATATAGTGAAACGTAAGTCCGGTTGTCGACCCACAGACTCTATATACTACGCTAAATTAACTAACTAAGACTCAAATGACATGACACGAAGTTTAATTAGAAAGATTATTTGGAAGGGGGGTTTACTGCTAAAAATAGAAACTTACTAAAAAGGGAAACTTTCTAAAAATAGTAACTTACTAATAATAGAAACTGACGAGATTAAAAACGGATGTAAAACAGAAGAATGGAGACAAACCACCTAGGCTAGAATCATCGTTAACTTCAATTATCGCTCACGTTGGACTAATGGTTATGGAACCGGGATTTAAACGTATTCACTTAAAGGCAACCCTAATTAAGACCTTAGACCCTTTTCGAGAAGAAACCTAAAGGGTTACTATCAAGTTATTAGCACACCGGTTATGAGATTAAGTTTCCTCACAGTTACCTAATCATATTATGCTTAATTGACCCACGCTAAATATCTATCTCACGATATAATCCTTAATTCGAACCAAATCATTCGATTTAACAAGCAAGATTGGTAATTAATACTAAGCCGGAATTTTCACAAAAAAACCTAAACCTAGCAAATCAAGCAACCGAGACTTATTAATAGCCTATCACCTCACGGATATCTAGGTTAGCTACATGTTATTATCGATTTCACTAATATAATTAATCCTATGGTTTTATTGCAAATCGACCATAATAATCACAACGCAAGCTAATGACTAAACGATCCCTATTACGTGACATAGACAATCACCAAGAACACGTGGATTAAAAATACCAATTTCATCAACACAAACATATATTATGCGTCAAACAATTAAAAAGATTCAAACTTTTAATTAAACATAAACCATAAACCAAAAGTTAATCCAACACAAGTTCAAAACAACGTTAACGAATCATTAATAAGCCTAGGTGATTCTAAAAAGGTTTAGCCAATCATAATCATACCAAGGAATGCAAATTCAAAAGTATTAAACATGATAAAAACAAATAAAAACGAAAGAACGAAGTAACCCGAGTGATCCAAGATGCAATCTTCAATCCCACGAGCTTCTAACACGTTGTTTCGCCTTTGTAACCTTCAAACACACCTCCGAGCTGCTATTTTCCCACTCCAATTCGTCCCCTAGGGTTTCTTGGAGGCTAGGGTTTCATAAGGAGTGTTTATATCGCGAACCGGGCCTAGAAAAGCACAAACTTTCTTCGTTTTCACGTACCGGCTCGCTCGTAACTCCGTTTCGCGCCCCGTTTTCGCCTACGGATTCGATTTTCCGTGCTCTTTCCATTTCTTTATCAACATGGGACCTACGAAACATAAAAACATCAGTTGTGTCGAAAATGATATAAAAACGTAACCGAAACAACACAAAACGTAATCAAACACAACTAGGGATTTATGTATAATTTATCCTTTATCAGACCTGTTGAACGGGTGTAGAATGACCTAACATACATACATGTGCATCCTGATGGGATGTACGAACAGGCAAACTGCACTTAATGTGTACATACGTCAGCTTCAGTCAGATACAGACGCCTCTAAGGACATGTGCTGTAGACTAGCTATCTACAATGACATGCTTAATTTATATTTCTGCTTGCAACTGAACATAGTTGATTTCATACTTACTTTGTGAACTCACCAACCGTCGTGTTGACACTTGTTAGCCTTTCACTTTTACAGGTCATTGAGGTTCAGTGCACTTAGGACATGGCATGGGGTCACAACATTGCACTTAAACATTTTCTTGCATTACAAACCATGTTTTGAGTTTAAATGACTATTTTGACTGTGTACAAATATTTAAACTGTGCATTTACTTTTGTCGCGTGTTTGCGCATTTAGTTCCATTTAATACTTTGAGATTACATTTCGATTACGCTTCCGTAAACTTTTAAACGTTAACTCTGTATTAAATTTTCTCATTTAATGTGACTCGTATATTTTAAATTCATATAGTCTCGTTTGGTGTAACTAATGACTGAAATCCTGGTTTGTCATACACTTAACGGTAAAACTCCGTTAGTGGATTTTGGGGGTGTGACAGATTGGTATCAGAGCCATTGGTTATAGCGAACTAGGTTTGCATTGCATTGCATACTAGACTATAACTGTACACTGCATTAGTTGCACTGATGTGAATTCATTTGTGACCCTTATACATGTTATTTACACATACACACGCCTACACTAGCATTATATGAAGTGACCAGCGTGTATTATGTGACACTTTAGGGCAAATTTTTTTTTGTGACTTGCACTGCTAGTGAAGCTTGAACTAGGTGTGTATCTGCTAGCTTTTGAATTGTTCACTGAAGTATGCATAAGAAATATTTGACAATGACTTCGTTCAAAAGTTATCCCGCTGTTTAGGCAAAAAAAAATTAGGGGCCTTGGTTGGGAAATGTTTACATTTCGTTATAACTTGAAACTTGCAACATTATGGCAACAAACTCGTGTCGTATGGAGCCTAAACAACACACTTTCGAATCATTTACCTTACTATGGCAACCAACCGGCAAATACCGATGCCTAAGGTATAGAGGCACATGAACAACAGTAATGGATTTTTGTCTATAAACTTGTGCATAGAGAGGTATTGACTTGTAGTTATGCGACCTGCTATGTGCTATAACACGTCACTTATTACATGATACCTTCGTGTGCTATAACATGTTACTTAATATGAGACATATTATATGTTGTAACATGTTTCTTAGTATATGATCCACTACGTGCTATTTACTTGATTTGATATAAACATTACTCATGCTCATTGTATTGTGTTTAGACTGGTAGTCTTACACTTAGTATGAACTTACACTATCCCCGATACATGCGACTCATAGATACACCACACTAATAATCCGTTAGTGTCTTACACATGTAGTATAGTTGTCCTACTTATAGGTTTATCATACACTTATACACATTCAATACTTGACTTGAGTTAGCAATACCGTACGGATGATTGTATAGCAAGGAACGTAATAAAACATAAGACTAATGTACACGATGGGAGACAAACTTGGGTGATCGTGTAAGGTAAATTGATGATTACGGGTGTGCAACATAATGGTGAATTTACAGGTACACGATGATTCTGGCAAAGTCTGCTATGTGGGTGATACCCAAAAAGAAGCACAAAAGTGAAGAACCAATCAATACAAATTCATTGGAAACAAACATGCATCTCCAAATAACGCACCAACATCAAGTCTATCCTTGACTAAACTCATAAAATCCACCTATGGATGGTGGACAATTACAATACAACCTTCGATGGCATATCAGGAATTTATCTTTAAACCGAATACAGTTTATTTTATACAACTTAGTAACAAATAACTCAAATCTTCCCGTGATGATACACAAATAAGAACAATGATCTGTGTTGAAAAACTTGATAATGTTCCACTGCTACTATATGTGACCTCAAATGATGATGATTCATTCTGCATATAAACAATCCAAATCGTCCAATTGAAACACTTACCCTACTCAACTCACAAAGTTATAAATTCCGACCTTTGGACTATAAGTTTCTAGCACCCCAGTAATATCTTAACCTCATTGTTTCTGCGAATGATTGTTAAACAAACCCCATGATTCTTAGGATTCCATGGAGGAGTCTCATAAAGCTGACAACTTAGAGCATTCACAGTGGATTCCCTATAAACATGTGAGTGAGGTTTTTATATTTTAAGGGGTGGTTGTGAGTTGTTGTGAGTGAAAGAGAGAGAAAATTTGATGTTGGAGGAGAGAGAAACTCTATATATGAAAAGCTATTGTTCACCCCCTATAATATTTTAATATTTTTTGAAAGTGATTGTGAGTGTAGGAGAGAGAAACTGTAATGATAAAGGTATAAAAAGTATTATTTAAATAGAAGAAAAGAGAAAAAGTAGTTGTTTTTAGTGTAATTTTAGAGATAGAGATAGGGAAGCTACTGTGAATGCTCTTACACAAAAATAAATAAATAAATAAGTAAATAATAATAATAATAATAATAATAATAATAATAATAATAATAATAATAATAATAATAAAACTCTTATTGATATGCTACACCAACTGCGTAGTATTTCCTATTCAAAATCACTTCTTGTGAATTAAATATGTATCGCTTAAACATACATGTAAATACCTCGTAACATATCAAGCTATCCTAGAAGTACTTCACCCAATCGTAACCTATTCTAAATTTCTTTTCTAAATTCTTCAAAGATAAACAGAACTTCAGGATGTTTCTGATAACATGTTACTCACAGAATTTATTTCGACTCATGATGTTCCAATTGTTAACGATGCACTGGCGAACCACACTTGTGGTATGTTTATGGTTCGATCTAGTTGGATAACTTGTCTCGATCCAGGACTCTTGTATACGTTAACTAATACACCCAATCTGCATCTCCATTATTGTAAAATACGTATTGAATTTAATTTATTTTATTATTAATATTATTATTATTTTCCTCTTTAAAGAACCTATATTTAATTCAAAAACATTATCCACATTCTGTACATCTTAATATATATTCAAACTCCTGTACCTGCTTGGTAGAGCAAAATCCAAGTTAAGTCTTCCTAAAAGTCTCAAGTTTGTGATTATTTACATTTGAACCACATAAAATTTTTATACATAACCGAAGTTACCATATAAATTATAACGTTTCCATTTCACTTAAAGTATATTCCTTTCTTCCCGAAGTTACCATGGAGGTCCTGATCTTTTTGGTTCAGCTTCTTCTAACCATTTCTCCAACATCTCTTTCTCAGCATTCAAAGTATTACATTCAGCATAAAGCTCTTTGTAATCATCTTTGAGTTTCTCATACTCATCATCAAGCTCTTGGAAACCCTTCATATTCTTCACATTCGTTTCTCTAAACTCATTCAGTCTCACGTTTTTACGTTCATTTGAAGCCTTTAATAACTCATTTTCACTCTTCAACTCCTCTACCAACTTCTTCAAACGTTCAATCTCTTTATCTTTTTCCACTACCACATCAATTGACACAACTTTTGGTGAAGACTCCATTGGTTGTTCAATTTGTGGAGTTGCAGGAGATGATGTTATGGGAAAATCTACTGGTTCAGAATGAATAAAACCAACATCAGTATCATCAACTGCATGTGCCACAGTCTCCCCACCTCAGCCATCACTTCTTGTGCAATCTGAACAACATCAATATGTTCAGGCACACTTGCTTCTTCAAACACACTCGGCTCCTCTACAATCATAGGCTCAACCACAGTCTTAGATCGTCGTGATCTAGAATAATGGACTGTGATGTCCCTAGGAGCTTCAAACATAACAGCCTCTGCTTCTTTTTCAACTTCAACAGACTCTGTCTCAGTTTCAGATTCTCTATCACTTGCAACAACATTATCATCTTCATTACCATCATCATTCTGATCATCATCATCATCTTCAGACGCTTCTTCATCACTATCATTTCCTTCATCTTCATCACCTTCCGGATATCTATCCAAATACTCATCATCATCAAGTAGGTTGTCTGGAATCTCATCCACAAGGTCTAACGGGTTTACTACTTCACCTTGAGAGATATGATGATAAACTTCTCCAATATCTTCTTCATTGTTTGCTATATCTCGCATATAGTCAAACATCTGGACATTTTCTACATTCCCAATACTCATCTTTTGGTAAGATAGAGCATTCATGTCTTCAGTATACAAGATTCCACCTTAAAATCCTTCTTCTCTTATCACAGGATGTGCAATGTTGATCAACAATTGCAGAAATCTTGGATACATTAGAAACTTGAATCTTTTTCCTTTCACCAGATTGAATATAAATCCCTTCCTAATCTATTTTGACATATTGAATGGTCTATTCATCGCTATTGCAACTATTGGGGATGCAATATCCGATGGAAAGTTGTCAAAACCATTGCTTTCCATTGCTGTTGAATAACATAGCATAGCAATTTCCATTGCTTTCCCAATCTGGCTCTCACAAACTGCTGCTTGGGAAATACAGGAGGATGTCCCATATTTATGAAGCATGCCTGACATTCAGCAGTTGTGTATTCATCCGGAGCACCAACTTCTTCTTCATCTAACCTTAATGCAGTCCGGATGGACTCTTCAGACACAGTTAACTGTACCTGTCTGGTAATGTTTCCTCTAACCACTGATACACCAGCCTCATCAGTAATCACCTCTGCTGTCTTCCAAAAACTCTTAATCAGTCTAGCATATACAATGGGTTTGGCACACATTGCATACACATACTTTGTCCTTCTCAAAAATCAGATCATATCTCTATACCCTTCTGCTTCAGGTATAGATTCATCCAAGACAGCCACAAGATTATGCTTAGGCTCAAACTTTAGATCATTCATCTGTTTGACAAGAACCAAGACATATGTGTTAGACATTTTCATTCAACAAAACACCATTTGCACAAGAATTAAGCATAAGAAACAATGTAACTTATCACATAAGCATCAAACAACTAAGTTAATCAACAATTTGATAGAATCAGCTTGTTTAGTAAAAACTTTTGTGTGTCAATGATCATGTAAATTTTTACACACTTAACTCCTTAAATTCTTAAGTACACTTTGTTATTTGCAAAATGAAGTTGTATAACATGTTTCAGTCCATATTTAACATCAGTTAGTCAATCAATGGCAGATGATTCATCATTTACCATAAAAAAACATGAACAGTTCAATGGTTCATCAATGGCGGTTCGACAGAATTTGAACTTTTTCATTTGATTCAGTCGATTTCAGGTGATTTGGTGTAAATTAATGGATGAATATTGGTGATTAAGAATTATTACACCTATTACAACACTCGATTTAAGTTTTAACACACATAATCAAAGTGTCGATTCAAAGCCCAATTACTGTTCATCATCAACATTTCGTTTTTAAGAGAAATCAGTGGGTTTAACAAGGTCGAATCATGTAAAATATACATTATTCAATCAATAAAACTTGTTACAGAATGACGGATTGAATATGAAATGGTTCGATTGTAGTACAGGGGATTTGCTTGAGAGTGATTTGTGAAAAGTGATAAGTGTTTGAGAAGAGGCGGGTATTTATATGTTGATGAGCCGGCTCAAGAACTAGGTCAAACACAATGAGACGGGTCAACATATTGGACGGGTAAACAATTAGGCCCATAAAACCTTTGGACGGGTCATGTACTGTTGAGACGCGTCAAGTACTGTTGGGACGGATCACAACTTTGGGACGGGTCACAACTTTGGGACGGGTCAACATTTAGCATGTAGAAACACGTAGACAGGTCAAGTACTGTTGGGACGGGTCAAGATATAGACGTGTCATAGAGTTAGGAACGACTACACCTTTGTTTTGGTTTTACCCATTACCCGGCTGAACAGTAGACTTCTTTTCATCACCCGGCTGCAGAGTGACTTCATGTTCATTACCCGGCTGCATAGTGACAGTTTCTATCATCACCCGGCTGTACAGTTGCCATACTTACCCGGCTGCACAGTGTATTCACTTACACGGCTGTATAGAACCTTCATTCTATTACCCGGCTGCATAGTGTCAATCACTTCATCACCCGACTACATAGTAACTTTACAACTTTTGTCACCCGGCATCATTTCCTTCTTTCACCCGGCTACTTTTCATTCAGTCACCCGACTGAACAGTAAGTTATGCCTTCACCCGGCTTCAACAATTAACGAGCTTTTCTCACTTTTGTCTGTTGACTTTTCAACTATATTTATTGCACCTGGAAACATTCTCGACATATTAATTAGACAAGACATCCTTATTAGGGTTTGTCAAATTAAATAATCAAAAATAGAAGTTAGGGCAATAAATTCATCAAATTAATTCACATTAATTTTCCTTTTCCATTTTTCTTTGATTTTTCTCACAAAAATGTTTTTGCACAACCAATATTTCTACATCCCGAAGCAATTTTCTTTGATCAAAAATAAATCACAAGACCTTAGGTTTGTTTTTAACACATCCAATACATTTGCTTTCATTGACCACATGATCCTTACATTCAACACACTTATTTCAAATATTTTTTTTTTGGCTTTTTGTAAATATTTTTCTTCTTCAATTATTCTCCCCCTAAACTTGAAATTTCTTGAAATTTTTAAGTTTAAAAAGGATGTCGATGTGTCAATAAAGACTCCATATGCCTGCACGCAAAAGCACACACATTAAAGTAAAAACATATGCAATGCAATGAATCAAAATATCACAGTGAGATCATACCACACATTATCTGAACATGTTTTGCAAGTTTTGAATAGACATTTGACTTATGTTAGATTGAGTGATGATATGATAACATACCAATTAGCTCGAATTGACACACTTACTTTTTTCAGTATCATGATGAGATTAAGGTTCGATTGAAATGACTTATATGACCCACATGTATACATATGTCAACATATTTCCTTATCAAACACATCTTGAATGCATATTGCACAAAAACCTGGTTACTTACAATCATAAACAGTGTGGAATATGGGTTCTATTTAGATTTGGTCCACTTTGGGACTTCTTTTAATTCCTTTTTGGAATTTTTCATTTCCTAATGTTCCCCTTGGGAATTTTCTGAATTCCTTTTTGGAATTTGTTTGTTGATGGTCCACATTTGGGACTCTTTTTGTTCCGTCTTTGGGAATCTTTTGCTGCACCTTGAAGCTCAAAAGAGACTTCGTGTGAGACTTCAGGTCTGTGGATACCACAACAAAGAAGCTCACGATGCGGTTCATCACACTGAATAGATTGCATCGTTACCCGATTATGTTCAAATAACATCACAAGAAGATCATCAAAAGATATATATTCAAACATGTATAACAAAGGAACTTAACACAAAGATCATTAAGTTTATATTTGTCAACAATGAACTTACTTTTTCAGTCTAATTGTCTGAGCTGTCTCGCACATCAATTAACATTCATCAGTCTTTATTATTAAAAATGATGAAACAGATAATATCTAGTGTAACTATCATTTCTCACTTATGCAATAAAGATTCTTATCACATGAAATTTTCTTTCTTTTTCTTTTTGCTTTTTCTATCTTTTTGTTTTCTTTTTCTTTTTCATGCACACTCACAATGCAAAAATTAAAAAGACAAAGGAATCAATACTTGACATCGACTTATTATATTTTTGGCTTTTATATTTACTGATTTTGTATTATTTTTTCATAAAAATAGAATTAATCATGGTTGATTAACCCTATGGATTGAATTAAGAATTCAAACCGTCCTGACAAGAATGGTTTTGTGAAAAGATCCGCCAGTTGTTTATCGGTAGAACCTTAATCAAAATTATTAAACCTTTTTCAGAGTTGTCTCTGAGAAAATGATATCGAATTTCGATATGTTTGGTTTTTAAGTGTTGAACAGGATTAGCAGTAATGAACATAGCAGCAGTATTGTTTATGTAAATAGGAGTTTTGAGAAAGTTAAACCCGTAGTCAAGCAATTGGTTTTGTAACCACAAAACTTGAGAACATCCTGCCGATGCAGCGATATACTCTGCTTCAGCTGTGGACACGGAAACATTGGTCTGCTTTTTGCATTGCCATGAAACAAGTCTAGGACCCAGAAATTGACATCCACCCGTAGTCGATTTCCTGTCAAGAGCCCACCCACCAAAGTCACTATCAGAATAACTATATAATTCAAAATTCCCTTCATAAGGATACCATAACCCGAGATTCGGCTTCCCTTTAAGGTATCTGAAAATACGTTTGGCAGCAACCAGATGCGACTCTTTTGGATCAGACTGATATCTGGCACACACACATACAGCATACATAATGTCTAGTCTTGATGCAGTAAGATACATCAATGAACCAATCATTGATATGTAAAGTGTTTGATCAACGGATTTGCCTTTTGGATCCGGCTGTATTTTGCAGTTTACATCAGATGGAGTTCGAATGTTCTAACAATCTTGCATCTTGAACTTTTTCAGCAACTTTTAAACAAACATTGATTGGTTGATAAAAATCCTTCAGCTGACTGTTTGACTTGCAATCCGAGAAAGAAATTAATCTCTCCCATCGAACTCATCTGAAATCTGGATTTCATAATCTCTTCAAACTCTTTGCACATGGATGGACTTGTTGATCCAAAGATGATATTATCCACATACACTTGAACACATAGAAGATCTTCATTTTCCCGCTTCATAAATAAAGTAGGATCAATTTGACCTCTTGTAAAACCATGTTCCAGCAGATGTTTAGATAACGTCTCATACCAAATCCTTGGGGCTTGATGTAGACCATACAACGCTTTGCTCAATTTGTATACACGATGTGGATACTCAGGATCCTCAAAACCTGGAGGTTGTCTGACGTACACATCATCGGTAATTGGTCCATACAAAAATGCGCCTTTTACATCCATTTGAAACACTTTGAACTTCATGAAAGAGGCATATGCTAGAAAAACGCGAATAGCTTCTAGTCGAGCGACCGGAGCAAACACTTCTTCATATTCGATACCTTCTTCTTGAGTGTAACCTTGTGCAATAAGTCTGGCTTTATTTCTTACAACAATACCACGTTCATCCGGCGTGTTTTTGTACAACCATCTTGTACCAATCGCATTTTCTCCTTCAGGTAAGTCCACCAATTTCCACACTTCTTGTTTTCTGAATTGAAGTAACTCCTCTTGCATAGCTTCAATCCAACTGTTATCCTGTAGCACTTATGAAATGTTCTTCGGAACCACTTGAGAAAGAAAAAATGAATAAAGACAAACATTTGCATGTTCAGTTTGACTTCTCATTGTTCGTTGATTCAAAGGTCCTATAATCTGAGAGATAGGATGATTCCTATGAACTCGATGAGTTGGAATTGAATCACCTTGTACTTGAGTCTCCAGATTAGACTGATTCAGATTCGGTAGATCTTCTAGAATTGTAGAAGTATGCGGAGTGAAATTAGGAACTTGTTCTGGTGAATTGATGAAGTAATCAAATGTTTCTGGAACAACTTCGACATTCGAATCTGATGATAGTTGATTTTGAACAGATCCACCATCATTAGGAGAGGTTTGCGAATTTTCATTACCACCAAAATTGTTTGATTCTTGATCTTCTTGAGAACCAGATGGACCCGGAGATTGGTTGGATACCACATTATCAAGATTATGAAATGACATGAACGGATACTCAGAATTGAGATTACTGTCCTCGTCGTTATCTGAATCATCACTGAAACATCCCAAGTCTCCTGATTCTTTACTCGTTTTTCCTGAAAAATAAAATAAGTTAGAATTGAAAGATTTTGATAACGAATCTAAATCAAATAACCGTTCGGGACCATGAGCCACTGACGGAAACGAATTTTCTAAAAACTTTACGTTAATAGTTTCAATAACAATGTTCGTTTTGCTATTAAAAACCCGATAAGCTTTTGAAACCGAAGAGTAACCAAGAAAAAATCCATCGTCAGATTTGGACTCAAATTTACCGAGATGATCACTTAAATTTAGAATCGACACAGGACAACCAAATGCTTTCAAATATGAAATATTCGGTTTTTTCCAAACAATAACTCATATGGCGTTTTATGTTTATCCTGAATCAATAATGTCCTGTTTTGTACAAAGCAGGCAGTAGCAATAGCTTCGTCCCAGAATGTGATAGGGATTTTGGCATCTACGAGCATGGATCTTGCAGCTTCAATTAGCGTTCGATTTTTCCGTTCTACGACTCCGTTTTGTTGTGGAGTTCTTGGAGTACTAAATTGACGCGCAATTCCTTTTTCTGCACAAAACAAATCGACATTAGAGTTTTTAAACTCGGTTCCATTGTCACTTCTCAAGATTTTTACTTTACAATCTAACTGATTTTCAACTTTGATAATGAATTCTTTTAACAACTCAGCAGTTTCAGATTTAACATGCAAGAAATAAACCCAAGAAAATCTAGTGAAATCATCAATGATGACAAAACAATAAGACTTCTTTCCGATGCTTTGAACATTTATTGGTCCGAATAGATCCATGTGTAGCATCTGTAAGGGTTTTGAAATGGAGTTTTCTGGCTTGGACTTAAAAGACATTCGGTGCTGTTTTCCTTTCAAACATGCTGGACAAAGATCAGTTGTCGAGAATTTCTTTGACGGTATTCCCACAACATGATTTCCAGTCACCAATCGGTTCATGTTTCTGAAGTTTGAATGGCCCAGCCGTCTATGCCAAAGCTGACTCTCATCATTTGATGCATGCGCAATGAGACATGTGGTTTCGGTTTCAGCATCAATCAGAGACATATCAAGCTTGTACACATCTCGATCTCTTGGAGCTTTAACCACCACCCATTCATTGTCAATCTTGAAACCTGGCTTAAGTATGTAACAAAAAGAATAATCAAACAATGTTGAATATGATTTGTCACAAATTTGAGATACACTTAGCAAATTAAAGTTCAACTGTGCACAGTAGTTGACTTTATCAAAGCTAATAATCCCATTTGACACAGTTCCTTCTCCAGTGATTTTTCCACCAGCATCTCCTCCAAATGCAACATGCGTACCATTCTTTAGCTTAAAATCTTGAAGCAAGGCATGGTTGCCTGTCATATGCCGGCTACACCCACTATCAACAAACCATGAGTTGATAGGTCTTCGAGGGCGTACTTGCATTTCAACATTTACTTAGTTAGTTTGATCAACCCAGGCCCACATGGTCTTGGGTTTTCCGAATCTATCTGTAACAGTAACTTGTTGATAATGTAGATTTTGAAAATTTGATTCATTTGAGAGATTTGGTTGAAAACAGTTTCTGCCATTGGCTTGATTTGTTTGCTTTCTTCTTAAAGCTGAAAACCTGTAACACCCTAGGCAAATCCCACATCGGCCGTGGGTAGGAGAGATCTGGGATTTATATGTGATGTCCGACCTTAAATACCAACAACGCGTTTTGGGGCTTAATGCTAGTGGATGAGTGGAAAACTCCACAGTTAAGCATGCTCGGATGACAGCAATCTTAGGATGGGTGACCATCTTGGGAAGGTTTCACCCGGGCAACCAAAAGCAAATCCGTGAGCTCTAATGTAGCAAAGCGGACAATATTGGTGGTATGAGGGGCCGGATGTTACAAGTGGTATCAGAGCAACTCCTGTGCCGTTCGGGATGGTGGGGCAAACCTCATCAAGGATGGTGAGTCCCCGGGGGTGTTCAGAGGGGCACCTTAGGCAAATCCCACATCCAAGAATGGGATGGTGGGGCAAACCTCATTGAGGACGATGAGTCCAAAAGGGGGGGTGTTTGTAACACCCTAGGCAAATCCCACATCGACCGTGGGCAGGAGAGATCTGGGATTTATATGTGATGTCCGACCTTATATACCAACAACGCGTTTTGGGGCTTAATGCTAGTGGATGAGTGGAAAACTCCACAGTTAAGCGTGCTCGGATGATAGCAATCTCAGGATGGGTGACCATCCTGGGAAGGTTTCACCCGGGCAACCAAAAGCAAATCCGTGAGCTCTAATGTAGCAAAGCGGACAATATTGGTGGTATGAGGGGCGGATGTTACAAAACCTTTCCTCTAACTTAGGATCAAGGTTATTTTAAATTTTTTTATTTCTTACCATCAAAGCTCTTGGCTTAAAACTGTTAACCTGCACATTTCTGGATGAATATTCATTAAAACCAGAATTGATTCGTTTGAAAGGTCTCAAATCAGGAGAATGACGTTGGTTAAGTTTTTGAAAACCAAAAGATTGATTTCTTTGAAAATTCGAAAAAGGAGTCATTTCTCTTGATGAATTTTTTCGAAAGAGACAATCTGCAGTATCATGATTTCTCCTTTCACATATCTCACAAAACTTGTTATAAAAACATTCCTCTGACGAATGATTTCTTTTGTCACAGTAATTGTAGTACCTGTTAAAGAAACACTCAGCAGTAACATGATTATAACGATCACAAATCTCACAATGTTTCTTGCTAATCTTAAAGAGCCGATTGTTAACTCTAGATGTTGAACCCACTCGTGATTCATTATTAGTTTTGTTCGGTTTTAAGTTAACTTGATTCTTTTGTGGAGATTTTGGTTGTGACTTTGATTGCTTGTTATCAAGTTTTGATTGTTTGGGAACTTGGTTCGATTTTGAAACATCTTGCTTAGTGACCTTCTTTGATTCAAATCTTTTATCATTGACAGCGGAAGTCTTAGGACCTGAACCTGTTTTCAGACCAGAGTTAGATTTGATCTTAGAATTTAATTGGTTACCATGAGATGAGTTCATATCAAACGTTCCTGCAGACACAAACTTGATTGTTTTAACTTTAGACACTTTCTTTGTCACAGGTTTGACATTTTCAGTTTTAACAACTTGAGCTTTGGTGTTGTCATTTGATGTTATGACCTTTTTACCTTTTGACTGTTTTGTTTCAGATTGATTGTTTGACAGTTTAGATTTTTGCATCTTTGCATCCGAAACTTCAGTCTTTTTTACTGTTTTCTTCTTGATCAGTTGATCAGCAACAATTGCTTTCTGTTCATTTTTCCACTTGATGTATTCTGGATCACTGTATCCTGAAAATTCTGCTTCATCCTTAACTGTTTCTGCTGGTTTACGATTCAGTTCTGGATATTCAACAAGTTGCACCAGAATAGGATCAGATTTGTTGCTTGCTTCATCATTAGCTTCAACAGTCACACTGTCATCATCTTCTTTCAAGCTTTCGAGTAAAACTTCAGATCTTTCGGATTTAGATTTACTTCTTTGAATTTCTTTGAATCTTTGTTCATTTTCAGGTGAATGATCAAATTCATTGAAGTTTTCAGGTAACGTGTTTGTGATTGATTTAGGCATTGGTTCATGTGTGAAACCCAATCCTAATTTGTTCTTGTTTCCTTGTTCACTCACAAGTTGTCTAACCATTGTTTTACAACTTTTTACCTTAGTTAGTTCAACTTGTGAGACAGCATGAGCAACCTTTTCGTTTTCAAAATTCTTTGTCATTTCTTCAAGTTGATTGGTTACTAGTTCCAGTTCTTTCAAGGTTTTGTTCCATGATTCTTTAAGTGACAATATCTTCTCATCAGAAATTTTGTGATCAATTTTAAGTTGTTCATGAATTCGTTCATGTTTGCTTAATTTGTCACCAATTTTAAAAGAATGAGTTCGATAATGTTCCACTTGTTTAATGCATTGTTTAGAACATAACCTACCTTTCACATCATCAGGTAAAGGAACATAGTTAGGGGGTAATTCGACACTAACCTTTGGTTGTTCAGTAGATGAGAAAGACTCTTTAGATGTAGCCATAAGAGCAATCTCTGATTCAGATTCTTCAACAGGATCTGACTTTGCACTCCAGTCATAATAGTCAGAATCTTCACTTGCAGCTTTAATCACTTGATCATCCCCTTCTTCAGACCAATCTTCTTCTTCAATTTCACAAACCAGTGCCAAACTAGAAGTAAGATCAGATGTAAACTGTTCCGCATAAGCAATCCAGTCATATCCGTCTTTCACACTAACCACCAGTGCTTTATTCTGATCTTCTGGCTTCTTTCCTTCATCTTTTAGTTCTGGCATGGAAGACTTTGATATGGCTTTTGCATGAAACGTTGATTCCTGTTTTGATAGCTTGAAGACTGTTGCGAGTTCTGACTTTGACCATGATTCTGTCCACTTGAAGTAGCTTGATCATTATAGTTCTGATTCTTAGGAGCTTTGCATTCCCTTGAAAAATGACCATAGCAGTTGCAGTTGAAAAATCTGGCTTTTTATTTGTCAAAACCAACTGTCTTGTTTGCATTTGGCTTGTAGCTTCGGTTCACATATGCATGTTTCTGAGTTCGATATCCAACCATAACCATTTGCCAATTTAAGTCCATTTCTTCAACGTCATCAGGATCCATTTCAAACAGATCTTGAAGCATAACATCCAGCTGAGTCAAATGACTTCCTTGATAAGCTTGGAAGCTTGCCATGAATGCAGTAAAAGCATTCTTAGTCTCATCATCTTGTAACAAGATGTTCATCACATCTTTTACTTTGGCTTGAACTGTGGAACTTGAACTTTGATTTTCTGCTTGAGATTTCATAGATTGGCTTTGAACTTGAGCTCTTGGCGGAGATTGAGGTTGAGAGTAAATTGGTGAGCTTGGTAGATACGATGAATCAGTGTAAAAACTAGCACCAACAAACAAATCACCCTCATCATCAGGCTTAGCAGCATCTTGAGCAAGAAATGCATTCTCCACTGTGTTAGAAGGATTCACCATAAACTTATACTGAGCATGTGAACCTGATCTATCAGAGTTTCTTAAACTTTCATCAATTTCCACTTTTTTAATCTTTGCAATAAGAAGATCTAAGTCCATTGGAAACTTTTCTGTATGCTTCAGTAGAGTCACTGTTTGTTTCCATGAGGATGGAAGAGCACACAATAATCTGTCATTCAGGTCTTGAAGATCTGTCTTTGCACCAACATTTGTCATCTCAGTAGTTAGATGCACAAATCTGTTCATCATCTGGTGCACAGATTCTCCAGCAATATGCTCAAACAGTTCTAGTTGTCTCTTCAATTTCTGCTTCTTGAGACATCTCAACTGTTATTGATAGGTTCAATTGGATCGTGAAAATCGCTCAATGATCAGAATAACATAAACACAAACACAGTTTAATCATTAACACAATTCATACTAATAATTCTCTTTGTATATTGATGATCAAAGCAATTCGTAGTACAAGTGCAGGAGAAACAAAATCACACACAGTTAATTCTCTCTCTAACGTGTAAAAGTGATCTAGCCTCCCTCCTCACACTCTCTCATTACATGCTTTAAAGCAAACAAATACAAGTTTAAGGAATATAACAAAATAGACCCTAAACTATATACAAACATATAAACAAAATACAAAGTAAATCTTAACAAAGAAATAGCCCTAACAGTACTCCCCCTAAGATTTATCTTTGAATCTTCAGCAAAATCGTCAATCTTTTTCTTCTTTGTTCAGCATCAATCTCTTTTACCACTCTTCCGGTTCATCCTTGACATTCAGCAGCTCTTTGCCTTTGTACTCTTCTTGTTCCTTCAAAGCTTCTTCAATACATGATTTGAACTTTTCGGCAATCTTGGCTTGACGAGGTTTGGACTCATTTGTCAGAATTGGGCAGGCATTCATACGTCGAAGTGAATCCAGATTTAAACCTGCAAAGTCAATATTAGCATAAAATTCGAATGGCATCTCTTGTCCTTTGACTTTCACCTCCAAAGTACCCTTCCTACTAATCCTCATATACTCTATCTCTGGCAAATCAACCCTCACGAGATTAGAGTTTAGCAACGCCTTTCTCACTCGTATCTTTTCAGTTGTCGCAGCTATAACTTCAATCATCACAACAAACAGCTTCCTATCAGCTTCAGCAAGTGCATCTTTACACTTCTCCATTCTATAGCTTCTCAAAAAGTCGATATATGATGGATGTAGCAGCTTCAACTCAAAAGTACTGAACAGTGTAATCATATCTTTGTCCCAATCTTCCAAGTTTCGAACAAGCTTCAATTCAAAAGTTTCTTGATTATAAAACACTCTGAGTATAGGCTTTGTCATATGTGAACCATCTATCACCTTCAATCCAGGATCTGTCACTTTGTCAAAGTACTCATCTGAAAATTCCTCTAAATACATATCTTCAGTAACGACCAAACGCTTCTTCTTTCTTTCTTTCTTTGCTTGCACATACGCAGTATCTTCCTGTTGGCCTCGGAAATCAAGATACTTTGGTGGTCTAGCAATCCCGACATCTAACAGCATAACACATTTATCACCACGCTCAGCATGCGTGTGATTTATCAACCTTAGTTTGTGCAATTCTTTCAAGTCCTGAACTTCCAATTTAAAAATGCTCGAGTAGTAATGGTATACATCACATAAACCATTCACTCTCGTAATCATAAAAGCATCAAATACTTCATCGTATTTCCATGCGATTATCTTCACCTTCTTATTTTTCTCTGGCACAATCATAGAATCAAGTAATTCAGCAATTGACTGCCCTTTACTCAGCAGTGATCTAACAACATCACCTGCTGTTGCTGATTTATGCCAAGACTCACGCACCTCCATTGGTATGTTGTAAGATTTCACTTCACTTGGAAACATATCCATCAATTCATGTCGTTTCTTGTGAGCATTTTCAGGAAGAGCCATTACCGGAATCTCCTTCGGTCCAAGAACTTTGAATCTTTTTGTCAACTCGAAATACTGAGGATTGTTGTAGTCTAAGTAAAACATACGATTGTACATTTTTTCAGTCTTCATAAAACTAACAACAATTTTCCTCAAAGATTCAGACTTCAACCTCTTCAAAGTCTTATATGGGTAATTTCTTGAACTCAACCAACTACGCATGTCTGAAGCTGACATTTCTTCTGGATTTTGGTGATACAATTCAGTCGGAGGTAAATCTTCTATGTTTAGGCTTTCTTGCATTGGTGTCCATTCTCCCATCTCAGTAACAAATTCCTTTTCATCGGCTGCAGCTTTGTCTTGATGAATCATACACTTTTCATATTCTTCGTTTATCTGGCTCACCGTCAACCCATTCAAAAATACACTATTATACTTCATTTTCTCAAGGTATGCAAACCTTTGATCCAAATCATCCGGAATCTCTTCAACAACATTCTGTACTGGTTCAGCTTCATCATCAGACTCAGTGAAATCAATATCGTCCAGATCATCCAACGCTTCAATCATAGGTGCATCGTCAGTTTAAACCGGCTCAAACTGACTTGCAACTTCAGGTACATTTTCAGGCACACTTTCAACTTCAACAGCTTCAGATTGAATCGGCTCAACCTGAACTGTTTCCTCAGAACCAGCTTCTTTCTCACTCTCTGTGGCCTCAAACACTTCAGTCTCAGCTACAGATTCAGATCGAATCGGCTCAACCTGAACTGTTTTAGCAATTTCAGTCTCAACTACAGCTACAGATTGAATCGGCTCAATCTGCACTGTTTCGTCAATCTTAGCCTTTTTCGAACTTTCTTCATCACCAAAAATCAGCTACAGCTTCATCGGGAATGATGATTGGTGATTCCACCCTTATGCCAACATTCGTAGTGCCTCGAGCTCTGGTCAGATAAACTTTTGGTATATGCGCTTCAGTCGTTTCAACAACTTCATCTGAAAAATCTTTGTCAGATGATGAACCAGCTTTCTTCGGTTTCGCTTCCTCCAACCATTTTTCTAACATTTCTTTCTCAGCATCCAATGTATTGCATTCAGCTTTCAGTTCTTTGTAATCATATTTCAGATTCTCATGCTCCTCTTTCAGTTTTTCATAATCATCCTTCAACTTCACATGTTCATCAACAAGCTTGACATGATCCTCATCCAATTTCTTGAAGGTTTTCAAATTTTGATTATGAATATCCCAATACTCATCAAATCTTTTCTTTTTACGTTCATTTGAAGCTTTCAACAAGTCATTAGCTTCTATCAGCTTTGCCACCATATCCTCTAACTCTGCAATTCTTTTATCCTTTTCATTTTCATCAATCTTTGACACAACGTTTGGTGAAGACTCCAAACCTTGTTCAATATTTTCAGCAAATTGGGATGATGTGGTGGGAATATCAACAATAATAGGATCAGCAATGCCAGCATCAGCTTCTTCAACTATCTATGCCATAGTCTCAGCTTCGGCCATTGCCTCCTGAGCAATCTGAAGTACATCAATCTCTTCAGGCTCAACAATCACATGCTCTTTAACTGATTTCGACCTCTTTCTTCTGACATATTGAACAGTAACATCCTTTGGTATTTCAGCAACTACTTCTTCAGCAGCAGAAGCAACCTCAACAGGTTCTTCTATCACAACATTCTCAATCTCTACTTCCATTGGTTCGGCCATTTCAACACTCTCTGCCTCCTCTGAATTAGATTCAGATTCAGCACCATCATTACCACCATCATCATGTTCATCCTCACTATCACTATCTTCATCATTATCACCATCACCATTCTCACCTTCTTCTTCATCTTCTGGATGACGAGCAAAGTACTCGTCATCATCTAACAAATTGTCAGGCACCTCATCCACTAGGTCCTGTGGATCAACAATCTCGCCATGAGAAATGTGATAATAAACACCTTCTACATCTTCTTCATTGTTGGCTATATCTCTCATATAGTCAAACAATTCAACATTAGGCACATTCCCGATACTCATCTTTCGGTAAGATAGATCGTTCATGTCCTCAGTGTATAGCATACCTCCAGCATAACCTTCGGATCTGATGATAGGATAGGCAATGTTGATCATCAGTTGTAAGAATCTCGGGTACATGAGAAACTTAAACCTCTTGCCCTTCACCAAGTTGAAAACAAAGCCATTCATGATCCATCTCGACATATTAAATGGCTTGTTCTCTGCTATGGCAACAATCGGTGATGCAATATCTGATGGGAAATTATCGAACCCTGCACTCCTCCTGGACATGCATTGTTGCACCACATAGCATAACAACTTGTACTTCTTTCCCAACTTCGCCCTATAAAACTGTGACTTTGGAAATACAGGTGGATGACCCATATTAACAAAACACGCTTTGCATTCATCCATGGTCAGCTCATCATTCATCCCAACCTCATCTTCATCTATCCTCAGGGCATTTCTGATAGCTTCTTCAGAAACTGTCAAGAACCATCTCTCTGGTAATATTCCCTCTTACAACAGCAACACCATTCTCATCTCTAACAACCTCTGCTGTTCTCCAAAAGCTCTTAATCAGCCTTGCATATATGACCGGTTTGGCACACATAGCATATACATATTTGGTCCTCTTGATAAACTTGATCATATCTCTGTAACCTTCTGTTTCAGGGATAGATTCATCTAGAACTGCCACCAAATTATGTTTAGGCTCAAACTTGAGATTCTCCATCTGTCAAAACAAACATAAAACATAAACAAGACAAACGTGTTAGTTTCTTCATAAACATATATCAAAATTTTCATAAGTGTTTGAACAAAAGTTAGAAAGAAAAACATTCACTTAATCGTTTTAACCCTAAATTGATCTAACAAATTGATTTTCATCACTTTGATTGACACAACTTTGAATTTTAATGATTTATACAACATTTTTTTTTCATTTTAACAGTTAATCACTTTAAGACAAAATTTTGATATTTGTATGATGAAGTTGTTTAACATGTTTTAGTTCAGTTTTATCATGCATTTGTCACTTTTAACACACATTTCATCATTTTGAAGTGAAACATTTAAGAACTTTCAAAGTTCATCAATGGCAATTTTAACAGTTGTGAGCATTTTGAGTGATTCAGTTGATTTTAAGGTGTTTTGATGCAAATGAGTGATTGAATGTTGATGATCGACAGATTTTGTACATAGAACAACATTCGATTTAGGTTTTAACACACAAAATCAAAGTGTCGATTCAATGCTCAAAACACTGTTCATCATCGTTTTTCTTTTTAACAGTTGATTTGCAGGTCTATCAAGGTCAGAAATACTTAATCACTACCTTATTCAATCGATCAACCTTGTTACAGAGCAAAACGATTGAATATGATAACAGGCGATTTAAGCACAGAGTGTTTGTTTGAAAGTGAATGTGTGAAATGATAAGTGTTTGTGAAGAGGCGGTCTTTTGTATCGTCAAAATTTAGGTCAAATTTTAAGTGCCGGGTCAACAAAAAGGGACGGGTAAACATAAAAGGCCCAATAAGCTTTGCCGGGTCAAGTACTGTAGTGACGGGTCATGTACTGTAGTGACGGGTCAAGTACATAAGACAAGTCCCAAACATGTTGAAAAACACTTGACGGGTCAAACACTGTAGAGACGGGTAAGTCACTGTAGTGACGGGTCATGTACTGTAGTGACGGGTAAAGGTTAGGAACAACTACACCTGATGGGTTTATTAATCACCCGGCAGAATAGTAGTCTTCAAACATCACCCGGCAACCTTTCTTCATCACCCGGCAACACAGTTGCTTTCCTTCTTCATCCGGCTTGCTTTCTTCATCACCCGGCAACATAGTTGCTTTCCTTCTTCACACGGCTTGCTTTCTTCATTACAAGGCAACACAGTTGTATCACCCGGCAACCTTTTCTTCTTCACACGGCAACATAGTGACTCATTTACACGGCAAGATAAAAGACTTTTACCCGGCTGTATAGTGAACACTTGTCACCCGGCTTGATATCTATGACCTTCACCCGGCTATATTTGACATGTTCATTGCCCGGCTGTACAGTGGTCATAACATCTTCACCTTTTCCTCAATCACCCGGCTGTATCAACACACAACATTACCCGGCTGAACAGTTCTTTACCCGGCAAAATAGTTGCATCTGATATCTTTGCCCGGCTATAACACTGCGATTTTTCTTCACTTTTCTCGTCTGTTGACTTTTTCAACGTCATTTATTGCACCTGCAAACATTCTCCGACATATTAATTAGACAAGATATCCTTAACAAGAATTTTTGTCATATTAATTATCAAACAACATTAAACAAGACAATATTTATTCCAATTAAATTCATTTTTCTTTTTCTTTTTCCAAAATGCTTTTGCACAACCAATTTTTCTATATCCCGAAGCAATTTCTTAAAAACAATTCACAAGACCTTGGGTTTGTTTTTCACACATCCAATACTTTTGCTTTTCATACCACATAATCTTGTTCATTCAAAACACACTTATTCAAAACAAAATGTTTTTTTTTTTTTTTTTTTTGGATTTTTGTAGATATTTTTCTTTTTCAAATTATTCTCCCCCTAAACTTGAAATTTCCTGAAATTTTTAAGTTTAACAAGGATGTCGATGTGTCAATAATGATTCCATATGCCTGCACACACAAAGCACACACATTAAAATAAAGACAAATGCAATGCAATGAATCAAAAATCGCAGTGAGATCATACCACACATTATCTGAACATGTTTTGCAAGTTTTGAATAGACATTTGACATATGCTTGATTGAGTGATGATATGAAAACATACCAATTAGCTCGAGTTGACACACTTACTTTTTCAGTATCATGATGATATTTAAGGTTCGATTAGAATGACTTATGTGACCCACATGTATACATATGTCAACATATTTCCTTATCAATCACTACCTGAATGCATATTGGACAAAAACCTGGTCACTTACAGTCATACACAGTGTGGAATCTGGGTTCTATTCGGATTTGGTCCACTTTGGGACTTCTTTTTAATTCCATCTTTGGGAATTTTTCTTTCCTATCGTTCCCCTTGGGAATCTTCTGAATTCCTTTTTGGAATTGTTTGGTGTTGGTCCACATTTGGGACTCTTTTTGTTCCATTTTGGAATCTTTTGCTGCACCTTGAAGCTCAAAAGAGACTTCGTGTGAGACTTCAGGTCTGTGGGTACCACAACAAAGAAGCTCACGATGCGGTTCATCACACTGAGTAGACTACATCGTTACCCGATCATGCACAACTATCATCACAAGCAATGTATCAAAAGATATATATCTAGACATGTATAACAATGGAACTTAACACAAAGATCATTAAGTTTATGTTTGTCAACAATCAACTTACTTTTTCAGTCTAGTTGCCTGAGCTGTCTAGCACATCAATTAACATTCATCAGTCTTTATTAAAAATGATGTAACAAATAATGTCTAGTGTAACTATCATTTCTCACTTTTTGCAATATAGATTCTTATGACATGATATTTTCTTTTCTTTTTGTTTTTATATTTTGTTTTTGCTTTTCTATTTTCTTTTTCATGCATACACACAATGCAAAACATAAAATAAAAGACAAAGGAATCAATACTTGACATCAACTTATTATATTTTTGGCTTTTATATTTTTCTGACTTTTTGTTTGTTTTTACGAAAAATAGAATCAATCATGATTGATTAATCCTATAGATTGAATTAAGAATTCAAACCGGCCTGACAAAAAGGATTTTGTGAAAAGATCTGCCAGTTGTTTGTCGGTATGAACTTTAATCAAAATTATTAAACCCTTTTCAGAGTTGTCTCTTAAAAAGTGATATCGAATTTCGATATGTTTGGTTTTTGAGTGTTGAACAGGATTAGCAGTAATGAACATAGCAGCAGTATTGTCTATGTAAATAGGAGTTTTTAGAAAGTTAAACCCGTAGTCAAGCAACTGATTTTGTAACCACAAAACCTGAGAACATCCTGCAGATGCAGCGATATACTCTGCTTCAGCTGTGGATACAGAAACATTGGTCTGCTTCTTGCATTGCCAAGAGACAAGCCTAGGACCCAGAAATTGACATCCACCAGTTGTCGATTTCCTGTCAAGAGCACAACCACCAAAATCACTGTCAGAATAGCTATATAATTCAAAATTTCCTTCATAAGGATACCATAACCCAAGATTTGGTTTCCCTTTAAGATATCTGAATATACGCTTCACAGCAACAAGATGCGACTCTTTCGGATCAGACTGGTATCTGGCGCATACACAAACAGCGTACATGATGTCTGGTCTTGATGCAGTAAGATACATCAGAGAACCGATCATTGATCTGTATAGTGTTTGATCAACTGCTTTCCCTTTGGATCCGGTTGAATCTTGCAATTCACATCAGATGGAGTTGGAATTGTTTGACAATCTTGCATCTTGAACTTCTTCAACAATTTCTCAACAAATTTTGATTGATTGATGAAAATTCCGTCAGCTGATTGTTTCACTTGTAATCCAAGAAAGAAATTAATCTCCCCCATTGAGCTCATCTGGAATCTAGACTTCATGATTTCTTCAAATTCTTTGCACATTGACGCACTGGTCGAACCGAAGATAATATCGTCCACATATACTTGAACGCACAACAAATCATCATTCTCCCTCTTCATAAACAAAGTTGGATCAATCTGACCTCTTGTAAATCCATGTTCTAGTAAATGCTTGGATAATGTCTCATACCAGATTCTTGGAGCTTGGTGTAGACCATATAGAGCTTTACTCAACTTGTATACACGATGAGGATAGTCAGGATCTTCAAAACCCGGAGGTTGTCTGACATAAACATCATCTGTAATAGGTCCATACAGGAAAGCACCTTTAACGTCCATTTGGAATACTTTAAACTTCATGAAGGAAGCATATGCAAGAAAAACGCGTATGGCTTCAAGTCTTGCGACCGGAGCAAACACCTCTTCATAATCAATGCCTTCTTCCTGAGTGTATCCCTGTGCAATGAGTCTTGCTTTGTTTCTCACAACAATGCCACGTTCGTCTGGCTTGTTTTTGTACAACCATCTTGTACCAATTGCATTCTCTCCTTCAGGTAAGTCCACAAGTTTCCAAACTTCCTGTTTGCGAAACTGAAGTAATTCCTCTTGCATTGCTTCAATCCAACTGTTATCTTGCAGCGCCTCTGAAATGTTCTTTGGCACCACTTGAGATAGAAAACACGAATAAAGACAAACATTTGCTTGCTCAGTCTGACTTCTTGTAGTTCTCTGATTCAACGGCCCAATAATCTGAGAGACAGGATGTTTCTTGTGAATTCGTTGAATTGGTATGTCACCTTCTTGCACTTGACTCTCCAGATTAGAAGTATTCAGATTTGGTAGATCTTGTAGTATGGAAGAAGTATGCGGTGTGAAATTCGGGACTTGATCCGGTGAATTGATGAAGTAATCAAAAGATTCTGGAACAACTTCAACATTCGGATCGGATGATGGTTGATTCTGAACAGATCCACCATCATTAGGAGAAATCACATCCTCTTCACGATTGTTCGATTCTTGATCTTCATGAGAACCAGAAGGACCCGGATCTTGACTGGATTTGACATGATCAGGATTGTGAAAAGACATGAATGGATATTCTGAGTTGAAATTTCCATCCTCGTCATTATCAGAATCGTCACTAAAGCATCCCAAGTCGCCTGATTCCTTGTTTGTTTTTCCTGAAAAATCAAATAAGTTAGAATTGAAAGATTTCGATAACGAATCTAAATCAAATAACCATTCGGGACCATGTGCCACTGACGGAAACGAATTTTCTAAAAACTTGACGTTAATAGTTTCAATAACAATATTTGTTTTGCTATTAAAAACCCGATAAGCTTTAGAAACAGACGAATAACCTAGGAAAAATCCATCGTCAGATTTTGACTCAAACTTCCCGAGATGATCATTCAAATTTAAAATCGTTACAGGACAACCAAATGCTTTCAAATAAGAAATATTCGGTTTTCTTCCCAATAACAACTCATAAGACGTTTTCTGTTTATCTTGCACTAATAATGTCCTATTTTGTACAAAACACGCAGTAGCAATAGCTTCGTCCCAAAAAGTGATAGGGATTTTGGCATCTGCGAGCATGGATCTTGCTGCTTCAATTAGTGTCCGGTTTTTCCGTTCCGCAACCCCGTTTTGTTGAGGAGTTCTTGGCGCACTAAATTGTCTAGCAATTCCCTTTTCTGCACAAAATAAATCAACATTAGCATTCTTAAATTCAGTTCCATTATCACTTCTTAAAACTTTAACTTTGCATTCCAATTGATTTTCAACTTTGATGATAAATTCTTTTAATAATTCAGCTGTTTCAGATTTAGCATGCAAAAAATAAACCCAAGAAAATCTAGTGAAATCGTCAATAATGACAAAACAGTAAGACTTCTTTCCGATGCTTTGCACATTTGTTGGTCCAAAAAGATCCATATGTAGCATCTGCAAGGGTTTTGAAATGGAGTTTTCTTGCTTGGACTTAAAAGACATCCTATGCTGTTTTCCCTTCAAACACGCTGGACAGAGATCAGTTGTGGAGAATTTCTTCGATGGGATTCCCACAGCGTGATTTCCAGTTACCAAACGGTTCATGTTTCTGAAATTGGAATGTCCCAGCCGTCTATGCCAAAGCTGACTCTCATCATTTGAAGCATGAGCAATGAGACAGGTTGTTTCGGTTTCAGCATCAATCTGCGACATATCCAATTTGTATACATCACGATCTCTTGGAGCTTTAACCACTACCCACTCATTATCAATCTTGAAACCTGGTTTAAGAATATAACAGAAAGAATCATCAAAAAGAGTTGAATAAGATTTATCACAGATTTGAGATACACTTAGTAAGTTAAAGTTCAACTGTGCACAGTAGTTGACTTTATCAAAACTAATGACCCCATTCGAAACAGTTCCTTCTCCTGTGATTTTACCACCCGCATCACCTCCAAATGCAACGTGTGTACCATTTTTCAGCTTGAAATCCTGAAGCAAGGCATGGTTGCCTGTCATGTGCCGGCTACACCCACTATCAACGAACCATGAGTTGATAGGTCTTCTTGGGCGTACCTGCAAATCAACAATCACTTAGTTAGTTTGGTCAACCCAGGCCCACACGGTCTTGGGTTTTCCGAATCTATCTACAATAGTAACTTGTTGATATTGAATATTTTGAAAATTTGTTCCATTCATGAGATTTTGATGCTGAAAACTGTTGTTTCGCCCATTGGCGTTCAGTGACTGCTTTCTTCTCAAAGCACTAAACCTTTCCTCTAGCTTAGGATCAAGGTTATTTTCAAACTTTTGATTTCTTACCATTAACGCTCTTGGTTTAAAATTATTAACCTGCACATTTCTTGAAAAGTTAGAAACAGAATTGTTTCGATTTAAATTTCTCAAACCGGAGAATGACTTTGATTCATATTTTGAAAACCAGATGATTGATTTCTTTGAAAATTTGAAAACGGAGTCATTTCTCTTGTTGAGTTTGATCGAAAGAAACAATCCTTTGTGTCATGGTTTCTTCTCTCACAAATATCACAAAATTTGTTAAAATAACATTCTTCTGAAGAATGATTTCTTTTGTCACAGAAACTGCAGTACCTGTTAAAGAAACATTCAGCAGTTGCATGATTATATCTATCACAAATTTCACAATGTTTCTTGCTAATCCTAAAGAGCCGATTGTTAACTCTTGATGTTGAACCAAAACGTGATTCATTATCATGGTTGTTCGGTTTTAGATTAACGTTTTTCTGTGGAGTCTTTGTTTGTGACTTTGATTGCATGGGACTTTGGTTCGATTTTAAACTGTTCTGTTTGGTGACCTTTTTGTTTTCAATTCTCTTATCATTGACAGCGGAAGACTTAGGACCTGAACCTGTTTTCAGACCAGAGTTAGATTTGATTTGAGCATTGATTTGGTTACCATAAGAACCGTTCATGTCGAAAGTACCTGCAGACACAAACTTGATGTTTTTACCTTTTGACACTTTCTTGACAAGTTTAACTTTGTCAGTTTTAACACTTTGAGCTTTGGTGTTATCATTCGATTTTAAGACACTTTTACCTTTCACTTCTTTTGTTTCAGATTGATTTGACATTACTTTCGATTTCTGCTTCTTTGCATTTGAATCCTTCTTCACTTCATTCTTCTTGAGCAGTTGAGCAGCAACTTTTGCCTTTTCTTCATTCTTCTTCCATTTGATGTAATTAGGATCATTGAATCCTGAAAATTCACCTTCTTCCTTCACCGTTTGTTTTGGTTCGGGATTAAGCTTTGGATATTCAACCAGTTGAATAAGAACAGGCTCTGGTTTGTTCTCGGATTTGTTGCTTGCTTCATCATCTGCTTCAATTGTCACGTCATCTTCATCTTTCACGCTTTCAATCAACACCTCTGATCCTTCGGACTCGGATTTACTTCTTTGAATTTCTTTGAACTTACGTTCATTTTCAGGTGAATGATCAAATTCATTAAAGTTTTCCGGTAAGGTTTGAGTGATTGAATTTGGCATTGGTTCATGAGTAAAACCCAATCCAGTTTTGTTTTTGTTACCTCTTTCATTAACAAGTTGTTCAACCATTGTTTTACAACTTTTAACCTTTTTCAATTCAACTTGAGTGGCAGCATGTGCAACTTTTTCTTGTTCAAAGTTCTTTGTCATTTCTTCAAGTTGTTTGGTAACTAGTTCCAGTTCTTTTAACGTTTTGTTCCATGATTCAGTTAGTGACAAAATCTTCTCATCAGAAATTT
The DNA here is from genome assembly GCA_030867185.1 of Tagetes erecta. Lineage (NCBI taxonomy): Eukaryota > Viridiplantae > Streptophyta > Magnoliopsida > Asterales > Asteraceae > Tagetes > Tagetes erecta. Next base: position 16,368,367 of record CM061497.1, on the reverse strand, counting down.
TATGATCAATTTTAAGTTGTTCATGAAGTTTTTCATGTTTACTTAATTTATCACCAATTTTAAATGAATGAGTTCGATAATGTTCTACTTGTTGAATGCACTGTTCAGAACATAACCTTTCTTTCACATCTAGGGGCAATGGAACATAGTTAGGGGGTAAGTCATTACTAACCTTTGGTTGTTCAGTAGAAGATGCATACTCACTGGATGTAGCCATTAACGCAACTTCAGATTCAGTTTCTTCAGTAGGATCAGACTTTGCACTCCAGTCATAATCTTCAGAATCTTCACTAACATCTTCAACCATTTTTCCATCCCCTTTTTCAGACCAGTCTTCTTCAATTTCACACACCAGTGCTAGATTTGATGTAAGATCAGACGTAAATTGTTCTGCATATGCGCTCCAATCATAACCATCTTTTACGCTGACTACCAGTGCCTTTGTTTGGTCTTCTGGTTTCTTTCCTTCGTCTTTCAGTTCTGGCATGGGAAGACTTTGATATGGTTTCTGAAAAGTACGTTGATTTCTGCTTTGGTAGCTTGAAAACTGTTGAGAACTTTGACCTTGACCTTGATTGCTTGAACTAGCTTGGTCATTGAAATTCTTTGGAGCTTTGCATTCTCTTGAGAAATGACCATACTGGTTACAATTAAAACATCTGGCCTTTGATTTGTCAAATCCAACTGTCTTGTTAGCATGAGGTTTGTAACTTCGGTTAACATATGCATGCTTTTGTGTTCGATATGCAACCATAACCATTTGCCAATTAAGATCCATTTCTTCAACATCAACTGGATCCATTTCAAATAAGTCTTGAAGGACCACGTCCATTTGACTTAAATGACTTCCTTGGTACGCTTGAAAACTTGCCATAAAAGCAGTAAAGGCAGTTTTAGTTTCGTCATCTTGCAATAGAATATTCATTACGTCTTTCACTTTAGCTTGAACATTTGAACTTTGATTTTCTGATTGACTTTGAACTTGGGCTCTTGGTGGAGATTGAGGTTGAGAATAAGTTGGTGAATTTGGAAAGTATGTTGAATCAGTAAAGAAACTTGCACCAACAAATAAGTCACCCTCATCTTCAAACTTCGTTGCATCTTGTGCAAGAAAAGCATTATCCACAGTATTGGCAGGATTTACCACATACTTATACTGAGTTTGTGAGCTTGATCTATCAGTATTTCTTGATCCTTCATCAATCTCAACTTCCTCTATCTTTCCAATAAGCAGATCTAATTCCATTGGAAATTTTTCAGTATGTTTCAACAAAGTAACAGTTTGCTTCCATGATGATGGTAAAGCACATAACAATCGATCATTCAAGTCTTGAAGTTCAGTCTTAACTCCGAGGTTTGACATCTCAGTAGTTAAGTGAACAAACCTGTTCATCATCTGGTGTACTGTTTCTCCATTAATATGCTCAAACAGTTCCAGTTGTCTTTTCAACTTAGATTTCTTCAAACTTCTCAATTGTTCTCCTCCTTGACATATCGACTTTAAAGCTTTGAAACATGTATAACCAGTCTGATATGCATCCAATCTAGACAGAACTTGAAGTGGCAATCCCTTGCACATTAAAGAATAAGCCTTGTTATCATTCTTTACTTTTCTCAAATCTTCTGCTGACAAATTATCTTCTGGATAAGGTTCAGTAGAGTCTTTGGTGTAGGTACTTGCACTGTCTGGAGCAGTCTGAGTTGGAATATGAGGACCTTTTTCAATGGACTTCCACAAGTCATTGTCAATAGAACACAAATGATGTCTCAACCTGATGGTCCAGTTCTTGAAATCTGCACGATTCAAAAGTCTAGGAACACGATTATCAGAATCATCATTAGGAGCCATTTTAACAATTTTTTTTTTTAAAGAAAATATTTTTGGTTTTTGTTAATTTTTGAAAAGAAATGATTAAAATACTAAAATAAAGACAAGTAATTAAAGACAAGATAAGAAACAAGTGTTAAAAACAACTAAAGTGAGTTACACGGCAAAACAGTGAAAATCCTTCTTCAACCGGCTAAACAGTGTCTTTGTTCTTCACCCGACAGGAAAAAGTCTTTACACGGCCAAACAGTTACACGGCTCAACAGTTGTAAACTTTTTGTTCTTCACCCGGATGAACAGTTACCCGGCAGCAAGAATAAACTTTGACACGGCAATAATCTTTGACCCGGTAGAATCTTGACACGGCAAAAGCTTTGTCCGGCTGAACAGTACTCGATCACACGGCAGTTGTTAATCACCCGGCTACACAGTTGATGATTACCCGGCTGAATTTTTCTTAATCACCCGGCGTAACAGTGTATTACCCGGCACTACAGTGTTTGATCCGGCTGAACAGTAACACTTTTTCAAGTCAAATTCTTCACCCGTCTAGCACAAATTCCCTTACACGGCTGCACAGGACCTAATTGTTCTTCAATCTAAGTCCAAGGAAAATTGTCTAAGTCAATTTAATCACCCGGCAAGTTAATCTTCAACCAAAATCATACTGTTCATCATCTTCTTCATGAGAATTTTCTGGGTTTTGTCTAAAACTTGTCCAGTTTGTCCAAAATTCACACACAAGCTGTGAAACTCTCCGATTAACAATCCCTTATATCAATCAATCTGAAACATGTCCAATTTTTGATGAATTTGTGAAAAATTCGATCGAACAGTAGTTTCTTAATTTCTCAGATCTGATGATGATCTGATGAAATCTGCACAATCGTTGTGTATTGGAGTGATTATGATGATGAATCACATCTAAAAACACGAACAATTCATTCAGATCATTGTTTTTGAGCAATTTTTGATGTGTTTTGCTTAAGAACAGCGAAGAACATAGTATCAAGGCTCTGATACCAATTGATAGGTTCAATTGGATCGTGAAAATCGCTCAATGATCAGAATAACATAAACACAAACACAGTTTAATCATTAACACAATTCATACTAATAATTCTCTTTGTATATTGATGATCAAAGCAATTCGTAGTACAAGTGCAGGAGAAACAAAATCACACACAGTTAATTCTCTCTCTAACGTGTAAAAGTGATCTAGCCTCCCTCCTCACACTCTCTCACTACATGCTTTAAAGCAAACAAATACAAGTTTAAAGAATATAACAAAATAGACCCTAAACTATATACAAACATATAAACAAAATACAAAGTAAATCTTAACAAGGAAATAGCCCAAACAGTTATCCTCCTTCACAAATTGATTTTAATGCCTTGAACAATGTGTAGACAGTTTGATAAGCATCCAATCTTGACAACACTTGAAGTGGCAGCCCTTTACACATCAAAGAATAAGCCTTACTGTCATTCTTGACCTTTCATAAGTCTTCTGGTAATAGATTATCTTCAGGATAAGGTTTAGTTGAATCTTTGGTGTAAGTGCTTGCACTGTCAGGAGTAGTCTGAGTAGGAATATTAGGACCTTTATCAATTGACTTCCACAAATCATTGTCAATAGAGCATAGATGGTGTTTCAATCTGATTGTCCAGTTCTTGAAATCTGCACGATTAACCAATCTAGGAACACGGTTATCAGAATCATCATTAGGTGCCATTTTAAAGATTTTTAAAGAAAATATTTTTGTGTTTTTGTTGATTTTTGAAAAGAAACAGTTAAAATGTTAAACTAAATGCAACTAAAACAATAACAAGATAAGATAACAAGGTTTGAAACAACTAAAAATAAGTCACGCGGCTGAACAGTAAAATTTTTGTTCTTCACCCGGCTGAACAGTGAAATTTCTTCTTCACCCGGCTGAACAAATTCTTCACCCGTCTGAACAGTCACACGGCTAAACAGTTGTAGAACTTCAACACTTGAAATCTTCACCTGGCTAAACAGTGTTACCCGGCTGAATAGTAACACGGCTGAAAAGATATAACTTGACACGGCTGAAACTTGACACGGCTGAAAGAATCAGTCACCCGGCTCAATAGTTATCAATTACTTTCACCCGGCTGTACTTGACACGACTGAAAGAGAAAATGACCCGGCTGAACAGTAAACAAGTTGATCCAGCTGTAATGTTGATCACCCGGCTGAACAGTTACTTTACCCGTCTGAATAGTAAGTTCACACGGCTGAATAGTAGCTTCACCCGGCACAACAGTACACAAATTTTACTTGCAAAACTTCACACGTCTAGACAAATTTCCTTTACACGGCTGCACAGGACCTAATTGTTCACAAAACTAAGTCCAAAAATATTGTCTAAGTCAAAGTTTATCACCCGGCTAGTTAATCTTCAACCAGTTCATCATGTTCATCATCTTCGTCATACAGATTTTTCAGAATTTTAGCAAAACTTGTCCAATTTGTTCAAAAATCACACCCAATCAGTGTTTGATATCGATTAACAATCTCCTATATCAATCAATCCAAAACATGGTCAAATTTCGATGAATTTGAGTGAAAATTCGATCAAACAGTAACTTCAATTTCTTCTTAATTCCTCAGATCTGATGATAATCTGATGGAATTTGCACAATTGTTGTGAATTAGAAATGATTCCGATGATGAATCAAATCCAAAACCAGCAACAGATCATTCAGATCATGATTTGAGCAATATTGATGTGTTTTTGCTTGATGAATAGCGAAGAACACACACAATACCAACAGCTCTGATACCAATTGATAGGTTCAATTGGATCGATATTGCATCAAATCAGAATGATCTAAGTACAAACACAACAATTCAATCAACAACACAATCCATTACTAAATAATTCTCTTGTATTGATGATCAAAGCAATAGTTGCAGTACAATGGTGCAGGAGAATACAATCACACACACAGTTCTCTCTCTAACGTGAAAATTGTGATCTAGACTCTCTCTCTAACATTCACTAGCAACATGCTTTATGCATCAACACTTTAGGGAAAATACAAAATTAACCCTAAACTATACAAACTTGTATAAACAAAGTACAAAGTAAATCTTCTATCAGAAACGAGCCCTAACACTGAATGCATGTATAAATTAGTGTGTACAACAATGAAATAGCAGTCAAGTATGTGGAATGTGTGTATTTATGCAATAGCGTGTGTATATATATATAATCGTATATAGTTTGTATGAGTATGATCAATGCGAAATCATGATGTAGGAAATCGGATGGCAGCAAAGTTTTGACGTGTGTGTGATGTGTATGATCAGAAAATCGCATGTGTATGTATGAATGTATACTAAGGTTATGATGCATATACTTGATGGATGAAATTGGATGGCAGTAGGTTAACGGTATGCATGTATGTTTATAGAAAACAGTATTGCGAAGATAAAAATATATATAGTTGTGTGTAGATCAACAGTAATATGCACTTCTACGTATGTAGGTATGTGTACAAAAATCAGAAACCAGCAGTGATGTATTGTATGAAGTTTAAATATGTTCGCATGTATATGGGTGTATGTCGAGAAGTGCTGAAAGTGATACATAAATAAATGTGTAATATGAAAGCACACTAGAATATATATATATATATATATATATATATATATATATATATATATATATATATATATATATATATAGATGCATATATATGTGTGTATGTGGAAACTACAACATGCATGTACGCGATTTATGTACATATGTGCGTAAGTAAAGTGATCCTTATGCATTTGCAATTATACATGTATGTTTTAGTGGCAGTAGCAATATATATGCATGTAAGTACAGAAATCACAGTGTGTGTAGGTATACAAATTCAGCAGCATGTTCATAAGTGATATGTCAGATGTGTACGTATGATAGATTCAGGAAAATGTTTTTGATTTTTACTGATGATGTGGGTCGGTTTGAACTTATAATGGGGTGAATTATGAATCATGGTGTGTACCCTACGTGAAATCTTGCGTGTTATGCTATTATTGTGCAAAGTTTTAGCTAGTCTTAAATATACACTATATATATTTATATGCATACGTGCAAGTCCGTAGTTCTCAAATAGCAATTAATTATTAAGCAGTTCGTAAGACGGTCTAAGGGGCTGTTTGGTAGCATCTGAATAACCAGTAAAAATCTACTTCTTAATGGTTCAAAAATCCATTATAATGTAAGTTTTAAAAATATGATGAGTTGAGTGAGGTTTTACCATTCAGAACCTACCTCTTAACCATTCAGCATCATTTTATCACTTAATGGTTCAAAGGTTTTGAATCATTAAGAGGTAAGTCTCTGAATGACCATTAAGAGGCTGTCAAACACTTCATAAGTCCTTTTCTTGCATCTCTGCTGATTAATTGCCGTGCTCTTCAAAGGTGAGTTCACTGAACCGTACTTTTCAATATTTCACCCTTTTATGGGCTGAAAACATGAACGATTAATTTTACGGATTTACGAATTATGTATGTCGCATGTCTGGATTAGAGCAACTTTATTTTTGTTCATGAAAGACCTCATGGATACCTAGTTGACCGTTAGTATTTGTGAAATAGCAGGGAAATTTTGAGTAGTACTACTGGGTTTGACAAACCCCACCCGGGCTAGTCGCGCTAGCACGACAGAAGGACCTGTCGAACGGGTTTAGAATGACCTAACATACATACATGTGCATCCTGATGGGATGTACGAACAGGCAAACTGCACTTAATGTGTACATACGTCAGCTTCGGTCAGATACATACGCCTCTAAGGACATGTGCTGTAGACTAGCTACCTACAATGACATGCTTAATTTATATTTCTGCTTACAACTGAACATACTTGATTTCATACTTACTTTGTGAACTCACCAACCGTCATGTTGACACTTGTTAGCCTTTCACTTTACAGGTCATTGAGGTTCAGCGCACTTAGGACATGGCATGGAGTCACAACATTGCACTTAAACATTTTCTCGCATTACAAACCATGTTTTGAGTTTAAATAACTATTTTGACTGTGTACAAATATTTAAACTGTGCATTTACTTTTGTCGCGTGTTTGCGCATTTAGTTCCATTTAATACTTTGAGATTACATTTCGATTACGCTTCCGCAAACTTTTAAATGTTAACTCTGTATTAAATTTTCTCATTTAATGTGACACGTATATTTTAAATTCATATAGTGTCGTTTGGTGTAACTAATGACTGAGATCCTGGTTTGTTACACACTTAACGGTAAAACTCCGTTAGTGGATTTTGGGGGTGTGACAGTGACACATATTCTTTGTGTGTTTATCATATCCTAAATATCTTTCTTTTGTGTATACCCTCTAACCTTTTTAGGAGAACCTAACAAGTTAGAAAAAGCACAAATGCAATTTAAACATATCTGCTCTATCATTTTGTTTCTAAAACAGCATTACAAATTGTCTTCATATTTACCTTGTATTTCACTGGTTTGATGACCTTGAGTTTCAAGAACCTGGTGATCTTCAACATGGTCCTCAGTACCCTCATTAGAGATAGTAGAAGTGATGTGTAGCCTCTTACGTCTACCTATTCTATTACCTTTTGAACCAGAACCTATTGCTTGTCGTTTGGAAGGGACTTGTAATAGTTCTTGAATATTGTCTTCATCTTCAGAATAGTCGTGATCTTCATGTTGATAATCTTCATCAACATCATCTATTTCCATATCCACTCTATTGCCTTATAAAAACATAAAAGAGTAAATTATTATATAATGTACTTTTAATTAGATAAACTTTAAGATTAACAAAATGATACCTTCAAATATCTCATCATCCTCGTCCACAAGATAAATACTTCTTTTTGCTCCTCCTTCATTACTCACGGTACCTATTGGCCATTGTCTAGTCGGTTTTAAAGCAGTTGATGGACAATTTTTTAAAACATTTGGAGCAACCACTCGGCGTAGCCTATTTAGATTGGCAACTCTATTCGAGGACATTGGTGAAATATATTGTCTACTGCGTTGCTTTAATAAATTTAATTTCATCAGAAAACATGTGTATATAAAATAAATGAATAAATTTCTAATAATTAACTTACCTTATTTGAAACACCACCTCTAGCAACTTGTTGGCAATCGTCCTCACTATCGTCACTTGGATTTGGAATGAAGTCTACATCGTTGTTCTGAGTGTTCTGTTTCACTATTTTTTTCTTCATTTCCTGACTTTCTGCCAAACTTGTCAAAGAGTTTACAATGTTTGTTATTCCCATATCTCTTAGTCTTTGGTTGTTCTCTTGAATCCTCAATTCTCTCATTTTTAAATAATCACTACCTTCTCCATTTAAACATTGATTGTTTTTTCTTTTTGCTGACATTGGATTTGGTTAAAGTACAAAAGTAAGCAAAAATGATCTTCAAATTAGCTTATGAGCACCAAGAAAAAGACAGATACATGACCAGTCATAAAAGTATACAATATGTAGCTAGTATGTTGCAGATTCAATATGGTAGTCAAGTAGCTAGTATGATCAGTCATAAAAGTATACAATATGTAGCTAACATGTGTTATTCTAAACAGTATGAAAAGGAAACAATACAACACAAGTGAAAGAAAAGGAATCGCTTGCGACATCTAATTCGATTAGGTTTGGAATCAATATAATACATGTGTTATTGTAAACATCTGCTGTACTGAACATTGTTAATAGCAAACAATACCTTCAACGTTAATATGAAGTACATACATGCAGGGTTATTATTAAATACAAAACCAGTTTTAGCTAGAGAACTATGATAACAGCATGAATACTTTGTACTTATTTATCAAGCTGTGATAAATATGATCATAAAAAATCAATCTTTCATGTATAACGATCGAATCATTAAAAATATAACTATTAATATGTCGAGTCTTACATCATTTTCGTCTTTAATATATAACGATCGAATTATTAACCAACGTTTACCAACTAAATACTAAATACAATACTTAAACCTCCAAGGTATATATATATACATATATATATATATATAAAGTGTATTTTAATAAATAAAAATTGATATAGATTCTTAAAGATATAAACTATTAAAGTTTCAAATTAACCATTTATCTCCCAACGACTTAAACATATAAAAACGTCAATCCTATAACGCTACAACTTAATGTAGTTAAGTTAATTAGTTAATAGAATGTTTAAAACTAACTTTGGGTAAAAATTGTAACTTTTGAAACTTGTATTAAAAGTTAATTAATCAAAAAGAGACAAACTCAATTGCAGGGGCTGTTTATGTAACTTTTTAACCCAAACACCCCCCACTCGTCCCTTCTGCCTGCAGATCCGGCGACTGCCCCTTTCCGGCACTCTTGATTTTCCGGCAAGGCCTGTGACGAGTTTAAATCATTTCTAAATCAGCCGCAAATCATTCCTCATCTATTATTGGCAAGATTCAATACCAGAAACAAATTAATCCAATACCGATGTCACGATTAACACAAAATATACCCGATTAACAAGTTAATACAAATTAATCCAATACCAATGAAGAACTGCAATCACAATTAGCAGAGAATATACCGATTAACAAGTAAATACGAATTAATCCAACACCAATGAAGAATTGCAATCACGATTAGCAGAGAATATACCGATTAACAAGTAAATACAAATTAATCCAATACCGATGCAGAATTGAATCATGATGCAGAATATGAATCGGGATTGAAAATTGTTAATCACTAGCAGAATAGAACAAGATGCATATTACCTTCAACGTTTATGCTACAATTGTAATGCGGAAGAGGTAATACCGAATGAAGGAAGTTATTGGAGATCGATATGTACGTGATGCAATTCTAAAACTAAGATAATACTAATAATTAATAATTAAGGAGGTTATTGAAGATCCTATTTTGATGGAAATCAGTAGAGTTTGAGGTAATGGAAATTAAGAGGGAACTCTAAATTTTTTTATAAAAATCAGGAGGGAAATAAGAAAAAATAAAATTGATAATTTATATAAATACATGACTATAATTATAATGTAATTTTAATGCAAACGTGTCAAAACATCTAAAACGTACCATATGATGTAGAAACAATCCAATTTTAATGTAAACGTGTCAAAATGATGCAATTATATCTTTTGATGTTATAATAATCCATTTTTAAAGTCAACGGGTCAAAACGTACCAAACACACTTTAAGAAGTTATAATAATCCATTTTTAAAGTCAACGGGTCAAAGTGATGCAAATATATCTTTTGATGTTATAATAATCCATTTTTAAAGTAAACTGGTCAAAACGTACCAAACACACTTTAAGATGTTATAATAAACCATTTTCAAAGTAAACAGGTCAAAACGTACCAAACACACTTTAAAATGTTATACTAAACCATTTTCTTAATGTAAACGTGTCAAAATGCCTAAAAGGTACCATACGATGTAGCAATAATCCATTTTTAAAGTAAATGGGTCAAAATGATGCAAATAAATCTTTTGATGTTATAATAATCCATTTTTAAAGTCAACCGGTCAAAACATACCAAAAGCACTTTAAGAAGTTATAATAATCCGTTTTTAAAGTCAACGGGTCAAAACGATGCAAATATATCTTTTGATGTTATAATAATCCATTTTTAAAGTAAACGGGTCAAAACGTACCAAACACACTTTAAGATGTTATAATAATCCATTTTTAAAGTCAACGGGTCAAAACGATGCAAATATATCTTTGTTAGGGTTATTTCCTAGTTAAGATTTACTTTGTATTTTGTTTATATGTTTGTATATAGTTTAGGGTCTATTTTGTTATATTCCTTAAACTTGTATTTGTTTGCTTTAAAGCATGTAGTGAGAGAGTGTGAGGAGGGAGGCTAGATCACAATATTCACGTAAGAGAGAGAACTTGTGTGTGTGATTTATTTTCTCCTGCACCTTGTATCACAATACTGCTTTGATCATCAATATACAAAGAGAATTATTAGTATGAATTGTGTTAATGATTAAACTGTGTTTTGTGTTTATGTTATTCTGATCATTGACCGATTTTCACGATCCAATTGAACCTATCAATTGGTATCAGAGCTGTTGGTACTGTGTTCTTCGCTGTTCTTAAGCAAAAACACATCAAAATTGCTCAAATACAATGATCTGAATGAATTGTTCGTGTTTTTAGTTGTGATTCATCATCATAATCACTCCTATACACAACGATTGTGCAGATTTCATCAGATCATCATCAGATCTGAGAAATTAAGAAACTACTGTTCGATCGAATTTTTCATAAATTCATCAAAAATTGGACATGTTTCAGATTGATTGATATAAGGGATTGTTAATCGGAGTGTTTCACAGCTTGTGTGTAAATTTTGGACAAATTGGACAAGTTTTAGACAAAACCCAGAAAATTCTCATGAAGAAGATGATGAACAGTAAGAACTTGGTTGAAGATTAACTTGCCGGGTGATTATTTTGACTTAGACAATTTCCTTGGACTTAGATTGAAGAACAAATTAGGTCCTATATTGCCGTATAAAGGATTTTGTGCTTGTCGAGTGAAGAATTTGACTTGAAAAAGTGTTACTGTTCAGCCGGATCAAACACTGTAGTGCCGGGTAATACACTGTTACGCCGGGTGATCAAGAAAATTCAGCCGGGTAATCATCAACTGTGTAGCCGGGTGATTAACAACTGCCGTGTGATCGAGTACTGTTCAGCCGGACAAAGCTTTTGCCGTGTCAAGATTCTGCCGGGTCAAGATTTATTGCCGTGTGAAGTTTTTCTTGTTGCCGGGTAACTGTTCATCCGGGTGAAGAACAAAATTATTGCACTGTTGAGCCGTGTAACTGTTTGGCCGTGTAAAGACTTTTTCCTGCCGGGTGAAGAACAAAGACACTGTTTAGCCGGTTGAAGAAGGATTTTCACTGTTTTGCCGTGTGACTCACTTTAGTTGTTTTTAATACTTGTTTCTTATCTTGTCTTTAATTACTTGTCTTTATTTTAGTATTTTAATCATTTCTTTTCAAAAATTAATAAAAACCAAAAATATTTTCTTTAAAAATTGTTAAAATGGCTCCTAATGATGATTCTGATAACCGTGTTCCTAGACTTTTGAATCGTGCAGATTTCAAGAACTGGACCATCAGGTTAAGACATCACTTGTGTTCTATTGACAATGACTTATGGAAGTCCATTGAAAAGGGTCCTCACATTCCAACTCAGACAGCTCCAGATAGTGCAAGTACCTATACTAAAGATTCTACTACACCTTATCCAGAGGATAATTTGTCAGCAGAAGATCTAAGAAAGGTAAAGAATGATAGCAAGGCCTATTCTATAATGTGCAAGGGGTTGCCACTCCAAGTTCTGTCTAGATTGGATGCATATCAGACTGGTTATACATGTTTCAAAGCTTTAAAGTCGATATGTGAAGGAGGAGAACAATTGAGAAGTTTGAAGAAATCTAAGTTGAAAAGACAACTGGAATTGTTTGAGCATATTAATAGAGAAACAGTGCACCAGATGATGAACAGGTTTGTTCACTTAACTACTGAGATGTCAAACCTCGGAGTTAAGACTGAACTTCAAGACTTGAATGATCGATTGTTATGTGCTTTGCCATCATCATGGAAGCAAACTGTTACTTTGTTGAAGCATACTGAGAAATTTCCAATGGAATTAGATCTGCTTATTGGAAAGATTGAAGAAGTTGAGATTGATGAAGGATCAAGAAATACTGATAGATCAAGCTCACAAACTCAGTATAAGTATGTGGTAAATCCTGCCAATACTGTGGAGAATGCTTTTCTTGCACAAGATGCAATGAAGTTTGAAGAAGATGGTGATTTATTCGTTGGTGCGAGTTTTTATACTGATTCAGCATACTTTCCAAATTCACCAACTTATTCTCAACCTCAATCTCCACCAAGAGCTCAAGTTCAAAATCAGAATCTGAAGAATCAGTCAGACAGTCAAAGTTCAAATGTTCAAGCCAAGGTGAAAGACGTTATGAATATTCTGTTGCAAGATGACGAGACCAAAACTGCTTTTACAGCGTTTATGGCAAGTTTCCAGGCTTACCAAGGAAGTCACTTAAGTCAAATGGACGTGGTCCTTCAAGACTTATTTGAGATGGATCCAGTTGACGTTGAGGAAATGGATCTTAATTGGCAAATGGTTATGGTTGCATATCGAACACAAAAGCATGCATATGTTAACCGAAGTTACAAACCTCATGCTAACAAGACAGTTGGATTTGACAAATCAAAGGCCAGATGTTTTAATTGTAACCAGTATGGTCATTTCTCAAGAGAATGCAAAGCTCCAAAGAATTTCAATGATCAAGCTAGTTCAAGTAGTCAAGGTCAAAGTTCTCAACAGTCTTCGAGTTATCAAGGCAGAAATCAACGTTTCTTTCAGAAACCATACCAAAGTCTTCCCATGCCGGAATTGAAGGACGAAGGAAAGAAACCAGAAGACCAAACAAAGGCACTGGTAGTCAGCGTAAAAGATGGTTATGATTGGAGCGCACATGCAGAACAATTTACATCTGATCTTACATCAAGTCTGGCTCTGGTATGTGAAATTGAAGAAGATTGGTCTGAAGAAGGGGATGGAAAGATGGTTGATGATGTGAGTGAAGATTCTAAAGATTATGACTGGAGTGCAAAGTCTGATCCTACTGAAGAAACTGAATCTGAAGTTGCGTTAATGGCTACATCCAGTGAGTCTTCATCTTCTACTGAACAACCAAAGGTTAGTAATGACTTACCTCCTAACTATGTTCCATTGCCCCTAGATGTGAAAGAAAGGTTATGTTCTGAACAGTGCATTCAACAAGTAGAACATTATCGAACTCATTCATTTAAAATTGGTGACAAATTAAGTAAACATGAAAAACTTCATGAACAACTTAAAATTGATCATAAAATTTCTGATGAGAAGATTTTGTCACTAACCGAATCATGGAACAAAACTTTAAAAGAACTGGAACTTGTTACCAAACAACTTGAAGAAATGACAAAGAACTTTGAACAAGAAAAAGTTGCACATGCAGTCACTCAAGTTGAATTGAAAAAGGTTAAAAGTTGTAAAACAATGGTTGAACAACTCATTAATGAAAGAGGTAACAAAACCAAAACCGGTTTGGGTTTTACTCATGAACCAATGCCAAATTCAATCACTCAAACCTTACCGGAAAACTTTAATGAATTTGATCATTCACCTGAAAATGAACGTAAATTCAAAGAAATTCAAAGAAGTAAATCCGAGTCCGAAGGATCTGAGGTGCTGATTGAAAGTTTGAAAGAAGAAGATGGAATGACAACTGAAGCTGATGATGAAGCAAGCAACAAGTCTGATAACAAATTAGAGCCTGTTCCGATTCAACTTGTTGAATATCCGGAACTGAATCCGAAGCCAGAAACGGTGAAGGAAGAAGGTGAATTTTCAGGATACAATGATCCTGAATACATCAGGTGGAAGAAAGAACAAAAGGCGCAAGTTGCTGATCAGTTGATCAAGAAGCAAGAAGTGAAGAAGGCTGAAGTTTTAACTGCAAAGAAGCAGAAATCGAAAGTAATGAACACTCAATCTGAAACAAAAGAATCAAAAGGCAAAAGTGTCTTAAAATCGAATGATAACATCAAAGCTCAAATTGTTAAACCTGCCAAGAAAGTGTCAAAAGGTAAAAACATCAAGTTTGTGTCTGCAGGAACGTTTGATTTAAATGGATCTTATGGTAAACCAATCAATTCTCCAATCAAATCTAACTCTGGTCTGAAAACAGGTTCAGGTCCTAAGTCTTCCGCTGTCAATGAAAAGAGAATTGAATCCAAAAAGGTGACCAAACAGAACAATTTAAAATCGAACCAAAGTCCCATGCAATCAAAATCACAAACAAAGACTCCACAGAAAAACGTTAATCTAAAACCGAACAACCATGATAATGAATCACGTTTTGGTTCAACATCAAGAGTTAACAATTGGCTCTTTAGGATTAGCAAGAAACATTGTGAAATTTGTGATAGATATAATCATGCAACTGCTGAATGTTTCTTTAACAGGTACTGCAGTTTCTGTGACAAAAGAAATCATTCTTCAGAAGAATGTTATTTTAACAAATTTTGTGATATTTGTGAGAGAAGAAACCATGACACAAAGGATTGTTTCTTTCGATCAAACTCAACAAGAGAAATGACTCCGTTTTCAAATTTTCAAAGAAATCAATCATCTGGTTTTCAAAATATGAATCAAAGTCATTCTCCGGTTTTGAGAAATTTCAATCGAAACAATTCTGTTTCTAACTTTTCAAGAAATGTGCAGGTTAATAATTTTAAACCAAGAGCTTTAATGGTAAGAAATCAAAAGTTTGAAAATAACCTTGATCCTAAGCTAGAGGAAAGGTTTAGTGCTTTGAGAAGAAAGCAGTCAATGAACGCCAATGGGCGAAACAATAGTTTTCAGCATCAAAATCTCATGAATGAAACAAACTTTCAAAATATTCAATATCAACAAGTTACTATTGCAGATAGATTCGGAAAACCCAAGACCGTGTGGGCCTGGGTTGACCAAACTAACTAAGTGATTGTTGAATTACAGGTACGCCCAAGAAGACCTATCAACTCATGGTTCGTTGATAGTGGGTGTAGCCGGCACATGACAGGCAACCATGCCTTGCTTCAGGATTTCAAGCTGAAAAATGGTACACACGTTGCATTTGGAGGTGATGCGGGTGGTAAAATCACAGGAGAAGGAACTGTTTCGAATGGGGTCATTAGTTTTGATAAAGTCAACTACTGTGCACAGTTGAACTTTAACTTACTAAGTGTATCTCAAATCTGTGATAAATCTTATTCAACTCTTTTTGATGATTCTTTCTGTTATATTCTTAAACCAGGTTTCAAGATTGACAATGAATGGGTAGTGGTTAAAGCTCCAAGAGATCGTGATGTATACAAGTTGGATATGTCACAGATTGACGCTGAAACCGAAACTACTTGTCTCATTGCTCATGCTTCAAATGATGAGAGTCAGCTTTGGCATAGACGGCTGGGACATTCCAACTTCAGAAACATGAACCGTTTGGTAACTGGAAATCACGCTGTGGGAATCCCATCGAAGAAATTCTCCACAACTGATCTTCGTCCAGCGTGTTTGAAGGGAAAACAGCATAGGATGTCTTTTAAGTCCAAGCAAGAAAACTCCATTTCAAAACCCTTGCAGATGCTACATATGGATCTTTTCGGACCAACAAATGTGCAAAGCATCGGAAAGAAGTCTTACTGTTTTGTCATTATTGACGATTTCACTAGATTTTCTTGGGTTTATTTTTTGCATGCTAAATCTGAAACAGCTGAATTATTAAAAGAATTTATCATCAAAGTTGAAAATCAATTGGAATGCAAAGCTAAAGTGTTAAGAAGTGATAATGGAACTGAATTTAAGAATGCTAATGTTGATTTATATTGTGCAGAAAAGGGGATTGCTAGACAATTTAGTGCGCCAAGAACACCTCAACAAAACGGGGTTGCGGAACGGAAAAACCGGACACTGATTGAAGCAGCAAGATCCATGCTCGCAGATGCCAAAATCCCTATCACTTTTTGGGACGAAGCTATTGCTACTGCGTGTTTTGTACAAAATAGAACATTATTGGTTCAAGATAAACAGAAAACTTCTTATGAGTTGTTATTTGGAAGAAAACCAAATATTTCTTACTTGAAAGCATTTGGTTGTCCCGTAACGGTTATAAATTTAAATGATCATCTCGGGAAATTTGAGTCAAAATCTGACGATGGATTTTTCCTAGGTTATTCGTCTGTTTCTAAAGCTTATCGGGTTTTTAATAGCAAAACAAATACTGTTATTGAAACTATTAACGTCAAGTTTTTAGAAAATTCGTTTCCGTTAGTGGCTCATGGTCCCGAATGGTTATTTGATTTAGATTCGTTATCAAAATCTTTCAATTCTAACTTATTTGATTTTTCAGGAAAAACAAACAAAGAATCAGGCGACTTGGGATGCTTTAGTGACGATTCTGATAATGACGAGGATGGAAATCTCAACTCAGAATATCCATTCATGTCTTTTCACAATCCTGATCATGTCAAATCCAGTCAAGATCCGGGTCCTTCTGGTTCTCATGAAAATCAAGAATCGAACAATCTTGAAGAAGATGTGAATCCGCAAGTTTCTCCTAATGATGGTGGATCTGTTCAGAATCAACCATCATCAGATCCGAATGGTGAAGTTATTCCAGAATCATTTGATTACTTCATCTATTCACCGGATCAAGTCCCGAATTTCACACCGCATACTTCTTCCATACTACAAGATCTACCAAATCTGAATACTTTTAATCTAGAGAGTCAAGTGCAAGGAGGTGACATACCAATTCATCGAATTCACAAGAAACATCCTGTCTCTCAGATTATTGGGCCGTTGAATCAGAGAACTACAAGAAGTCAGAATGAGCAAGCAAATGTCTGTCTTTATTCGTGTTTTCTATCTCAAGTGGTGCCAAAGAACATTTCAGAGGCGTTGAAAGATAACAGTTGGATTGAAGCCATGCAAGAGGAATTACTTCAGTTTCGCAAACAGGAAGTTTGGAAACTAGTGGACTTACCTGAAGGAGAGAATGCTATTGGTACAAGATGGTTGTACAAAAACAAGCCAGACGAACGTGGCATTGTAGTGAGAAACAAAGCAAGACTCATTGCACAGGGATACACTCAGGAAGAAGGCATTGATTATGAAGAGGTGTTTGCTCCGGTCGCAAGACTTGAAGCCATACGCGTTTTTCTTGCATATGCTTCCTTCATGAAGTTTAAAGTATTCCAAATGGACGTTAAAGGTGCTTTCTTGTATGGACCAATTACAGATGACGTATATGTCAGACAACCTCCGGGTTTTGAAGATCCTGACTATCCTCATCATGTATACAAGTTGAGTAAAGCTCTATATGGTCTACACCAAGCTCCAAGAATCTGGTATGAGACATTATCCAAGCATTTACTAGAACATGGATTTACAAGAGGTCAGATTGATCCAACTTTGTTTATGAAGAGGGAGAATGACGATTTGTTGTGTGTTCAAGTATATGTGGACGATATTATCTTCGGATCAACCAGTGCGTCAATGTGCAAAGAATTTGAAGAAATCATGAAGTCTAGATTCCAGATGAGTTCAATGGGGGAGATTAATTTCTTTCTTGGATTACAAGTGAAACAATCAGCTGACGGAATTTTCATCAATCAATCAAAATTTGTTGAGAAATTGTTGAAGAAGTTCAAGATGCAAGATTGTCAGACAATTCGAACTCCATCTGATGTGAACTGCAAGATTCAACCTGATCCAAAGGGCAAAGCAGTTGATCAAACACTATACAGATCAATGATCGGTTCTCTGATGTATCTTACTGCATCAAGACCAGACATCATGTACGCTGTGTGTGTATGCGCCAGATACCAGTCTGATCCGAAAGAGTCGCATCTTGTTGCTGTGAAGCGTATATTCAGATATCTTAAAGGGAAACCAAATCTTGGGTTATGGTATCCTTATTAAGGAAATTTTGAATTATATAGCTATTCTGACAGTGATTTTGGTGGTTGTGCTCTTGACAGGAAATCGACAACTGGTGGATGTCAATTTCTGGGTCCTAGGCTTGTCTCTTGGCAATGCAAGAAGCAGACCAATGTTTCTGTATCCACAGCTGAAGCAGAGTATATCGCTGCATCTGCAGGATGTTCTCAAGTTTTGTGGTTACAAAATCAGTTGCTTTACTACGGGTTTAACTTTCTAAAAACTCCTATTTACATAGACAATACTGCTGCTATGTTTATTACTGCTAATCCTGTTCAACACTCAAAAACCAAACATATCGAAATTCGATATCACTTTTTAAGAGACAACTCTGAAAAGGGTTTAATAATTTTGATTAAGGTTCATACCGACAAACAACTGGCAGATCTTTTCACAAAATCCTTTTTGTCAGGCCGGTTTGAATTCTTAATTCAATCCATAGGATTAATCAATCATGATTGATTCTATTTTTCGAAAACAAAACAAAAATCAGAAAAATATAAAAGCCAAAAATATAATAAGTTGATGTCAAGTATTGATTCCTTTGTCTTTTATTTTATGTTTTGCATTGTGTGTGTGCATGAAAAAGAAAATAGAAAAGCAAAAACAAAATATAAAAGCAAAAAGAAACGAAAATATAATGTCATAAGAATCTATATTGCAAAACGTGAGAAATGATAGTTACACTAGACATTATTTGTTACATCATTTTTAATAAAGACTGATGAATGTTAATTGGTGTGCTAGACAGCTCAGGCAATTAGACTGAAAAAGTAAGTTGATTGTTGACAAACATAAACTTAATGATATTTGTGTTTATGTTCCATTGTTATACATGTCTAGATATATATCTTTTGATACATTGCTTGTGATGATAGTTGTGCAAGATCGGGTAACGATGTAGTCTATTTAGTGTGATGAACCGCATCGTGAGCTTCTTTGTTGTGGTACCCACAGACCTGAAGTCTCACACGAAGTCTCTTTTGAGCTTCAAGATGCAGCAAAAGATTCCAAAATGGAACAAAAAGAGTCCCAAATGTGGACCAACACCAAACAAATTCCAAAAAGGAATTCAGAAGATTCCCAAGGGGAACGATAGGAAAGAAAAATTCCCAAAGATGGAATTAAAAAGAAGTCCCAAAGTGGACCAAATCCGAATAGAACCCAGATTCCACACTGTGTATGACTGTAAGTGACCAGGTTTTGTGCAATATGCATTCAGGTAGTGATTGATAAGGAAATATGTTGACATATGTATACATGTGGGTCACATAAGTCATTCTAATCGAACCTTAACTATCATCATGATACTGAAAAAGTAAGTGTGTCAACTTGAGCTAATTGGTATGTTTTCATATCATCACTCAATCAAGCATAAGTCAAATGTCTATTCAAAACTTGCAAAACATGTTCAAATAATGTGTGGTATGATCTCACTGCGATATTATGATTCATTGCATTGCATATGTCTTTATTTTAATGTGTGTGCTTTGTGTGTGCAGGCATATGGAATCATTATTGACAAATCGACATCCTTGTTAAACTTAAAAATTTCAAGAAATTTCAAGTTTAGGGGGAGAATAAATTTGAAGAAAAATATCTACAAAAATCCAAAAACATTTTGTTTTAAATAAGTGTGTTTTGAATGAACAAGATTATGTGGTATGAAAAGCAAAGGTATTGGATGTGTTTAAAACAAACCCAAGGTCTTGTAATTTGTTTTTAAGAAATTGCTTCGGGATATAGAAAAATTGGTTGTGCAAAAACATTTGTGAAAAAGAAAAAGAAAATTGAATTTAAGTGGATTTAATGTTATTGACTTGTTTAATGTTGTTGATAATTAATGTGACAAATTCCTTTTAAGAATATCTTGTCTAATTAATGTGTCGAGAATGTTTGCAGGTGCAATAAATGACGTTGAAAAAGTCAACAGACGAGAAAAGTGAAGAAAAATCGCAAAGTGTTATTGCCGGGCAAAGATATCAAATGCAACTATTCTGCCGGGTAATGAACTGTTTAGCCGGGTAATGTTGTGTGTTGATACAGCCGGGTGATTGAGAAAAGGTGAAGATATTATGACCACTGTACAGCCGGGCAAAGATCATGTCAAATACAGCCGGGTGAAAGTCATAGATTCCAAGCCGGGTGACAAGTGTTTACTATACAGCCGGGTAAAAGAGAAATCTCCTTGCCGTGTAATGGTATGACACTGTGTTGCCGTGTAATGAAGAAGAATGCATGCCGTGTGAAGAAGAAAAAGCATGCCGGGTGATACAACTGTGTTGCCGTGTAAAGAAGGGAATCATGCCGTGTGATAGGAAAGCAACTATGTTGCCGGGTAATGAAGAAAGCAAGCCGGATGAAAAAGGAAAGCAACTGTGTTGCCGGGTAATGAAGAAAGGTTGCCGGTGATGTTTGAAGACTACTATTCTGCCGGGTGATTAATAAAACCCATCAGGTGTAGTTGTTCCTAACCTTTACCCGTCACTACAGTGACTTAGCCGTCTCTACAGTGCTTGACCCGTCAAGTGATTTTCACATGTTTGCGACTTGTCTTATGTACTTGACCCGTCACTACAGTACATGACCCGTCACTACAGTACATGACCCGTCACTACAGTACTTGACCCGTCAAAGCTTATTGGGCCTTTTATGTTTACCCGTCCCTTTTGTTGACCCGGCACCTAAAGTTTGACCTAAATTTTTGACGATACAAAAACCCGCCTCTTCACAAACACTTATCATTTCACACATTCACTTTCACACAAACACTCTGTACACTCAAATCGCTTTGTTATCATATTCAATCGTTTGCTCTGTAACAAGGTTGATCGATTGAATAAGGTAGTGATTAAGTGTTTTTGACCTTGATAGACCTGCAAATCAACTGTTAAAAAGAAAAAACGATGATGAACAGTGTTTTGAGCATTGAATCGACACTTTGATTTTGTGTGTTAAAACCAAAATCGAATGTTGTTTTAAGGTTAAAAACTGTCGATCATCAACATTCAATCACTCATTTGCACCAAAACACCTTAAAATCAACTGAATCAACCAAAATTGTCACTACTGTTAAAATCGCCATTGATGAACTTTGAAAGTTCTTAAATGTTTCACTTCAAAATGATGAAATGTGTGTTAAAAGTGACAAATGCATGATAAAACTGAAATAAACATGTTAAACAACTTCATCATACAAATGTCAAAATTTTGCCTTAAGTGATTAACTGTTAAAATGAAAAATGTTGTATAAATCATTAAAATTCAAAGTTGTGTTAATCAAAGTGATGAAAATCAATTTGTTAGATCAATTTAGGGTTAAAATGATTATGTGAATGTTTTTCTTTCAAATTTTTGTTCAAACACTTATGAAAATTTTGATATATATTTATGAAGAAACTAACACATTTGTCTTGTTTATGTTTTATGTTTGTTTTGACAGATGGAGAATCTCAAGTTTGAGCCTAAACACAATTTGGTGGCAGTTTTAGATGAATCTATCCCTGAAACAGAAGGTTACAGAGATATGATCAAGTTTATCAAAAGGACCAAATATGTGTATGCTATGTGTGCCAAACCGGTCATATATGCAAGGTTGATTAAAAGTTTTTGGAGGACAGCAGAAGTCATTAGAGAAGAGAATGGAGTTACTGTTGTTCGAGGCAACATAACTAGAGATTTGGTACTGACAGTTTCTGAAGAAGCTATCAGAAATGCCCTGAGAATAGATGAAGATGAGGTTGGGATGAATGATGAGTTGACAATGGACGAGTGCATAGCGTGTTTTGTTAATATGGGTCATCCACCTGTGTTTCCAAAGTCACAGTTTTATAGGGCGAAGTTGGGAAAGAAGTATAAGCTGTTATGCTATGTGGTGCAACAATGCATGTCCAGGAGGAGTGCAGGGTTCGATAATTTCCCATCAGATATTGCATCACCGATTGTTGCCATAGCAGAGAATAAGCCATTTAATATGTCGAGATGGATCATGAATGGCTTTATTTTTAACTTGGTGAAGGGCAAGAGGTTTAAGTTTCTCATGTACCCGAGATTCTTACAACTGATGATCAACATTGCCTATCCTATCATCAGATCCGAAGGTTATGCTGGAGGTATGTTATACACTGAGGACATGAACGATCTATCTTACAGAAAGATGAGCATCGGGAATGTGCCTAATGTAGAATTGTTTGACTACATGAGAGATATAGCCAACAATGAAGAAGATGTTGAAGGTGTATATTACCATATTTCTCATGGTGAGATTGTTGATCCACATGACCTAGTGGATGAGGTGCCTGATAACCTGTTAGATGATGACGAGTACTTTGCTCGTCATCTAGAAGATGAAGAAGAAGGTGATAATGATGAAGACAGTGATAGTGATGATGAACATGATGATGGTGGTAATGAAGGTGCTGAATCTGAATCTAATTCAGAGGAGGCAGAAACTGCTGAAACAGTTGAACCAATGGAAGTAGAGATTGAGAATGTTGTGATAGAAGAACCTGTTGAGGTTGCTTCTATAGAAGAAGTAGTTGCTGAAGTTCCAAAGGACATCTCTGTTCAGTATGTCAGAAGAAAGAGGTCGAAACCAGTAAAAGAGCCTGTGATTGTAGAGCCTGAAGAGATAGATGTACTTCAGATTGCTCAGGAGGCAATGGCCGAAGCTGAAACTATGGCACAGATAGTTGAAGAAGCTGATGCTGGCGTTGCTGATCCTACTGCTGTTGATATTCCCACCACATCATCCCAATTTGCTGAAAATATTGAACAAGGTTTGGAGTCTTCACCAAACTTTGTGTCAAAGATTGATGAAAATGAGAATGAAAAGGAGAAAAGGATTGCAGAGTTAGAGGAGATGGTTGCAAAACTAATAGAAGCAAATGACTTGTTGAAAGCTTCAAATGAACGTAAAAAGAAAAGATTTGATGAGTATTGGGATATACATAATCAGAATTTGAAAACCTTCAAAAGGTTGGATGAGGATCATGTCAAGCTTGTTGATGAACATATGAAATTGAAGGATGATTATGAAAAACTGAAGGAGGAGCATGATAATCTGAAATATGATTACAAAGAACTGAAAGCTGAATGCAATACGTTGGAGGCCGAGAAAGAAATGTTAGAAAAATGGTTGGAGGAAACGAAACCGAAGAAAGCTGGCTCATCATCTGACAAAGATTTTTCTGATGAAGTAGTTGAAGTGACTGAATCTCAAGTACAGAAAGTTTATTTGACTAGAGCACGAGGTACTACGAATGTTGGCATTAGGGTGGAATCACCAATCATTGTTCCCGATGAAGCTGTTGCTGAAACTGTCATCTCTGATAAAGCTGAGGGAAAGAGGAAGCTAGATGCGATACCTGAGATTTTTGGAGATGAAAACATTTCGAAAAAGGCAAAGACAGATGAGACAGTGCAGATTGAGCCGATTCAATCTGTAGCTGTAGTTGAGACTGAGAAAACTGAATCTGTTGCTGAAACTGAAGTATTTGCTGCCACAGATAGTGAGAAAGAAAGTGGTTCTGAAGTGTTAGGGCTATTTCCTTGTTAAGATTTACTTTGTATTTTGTTTAATGTTTATATGTTTGTAAATAGTTTAGGGTCTATTTTGTTATATTCCTTAAACTTGTAATTGGTTGATATAGGCATGTAGTTTGTGTGTGTGAGGAGAGAGGCTAGATCACTTTTACACTGTTAGAGAGAGAATTAACTGTGTGTGATTTATTTTCTCCTGCACCTTGTACTACGAATTGCTTTGATCATCAATATACAGAGAATTATTAGTATGGATTGTGTTTGTGATTGAATCGATTGTTTTGTACTTGTTATTCTGATCATTGTGAGCGATTGAACGATCCAATTGAACCTATCAATTGGTATCAGAGCTTTCGGTATCGTGTTCTTCGCTGTTTTTAAGCAAAACACATCAATATTGCTCAAAATATCATGATCTGAATGAATTGTTGGTGTTTTTAGATGTGATTCATCATCATAATCACTCTAATACACAACGATTGTGCAGATTCTATCAGATCATCATCAGATCTGAAGAATTAAGAAGAAAAGAAAAAGTTACTGTTCGATCAATTTTTGCTCAAATTCATCGAAGAATGATGAGGTTTTGGATTGATTGATATAAGGGATTGATAATCGGACCTTTTCACAGCTTGTGTGTGAATTTTAGACAATTTGGACAAATTTTAGACAAAACCCAGAAAATCTTCATGAAGAAGATGATGAACAGTTGAGTTTTGGTTGAAGATTAACTTGCCGGGTGATATATTTGACTTAGACATTTTCCTTGGACTTAGATTTTGTGAAGAAATTAGGTCCTGTGCAGCCGTGTAAGGAAATTTGTTCTAGACGGGTGAAGAATTTGACTTGAAAAAGTGCTACTGTTCAGCCGGATCAGACACTGTTGTGCCGGGTAATACACTGTTACGCCGGGTGATAGAGAAAATACAGCCGGGTAAACTTCAACTGTGTAGCCGTGTAATTAACAACTCTGTCGTGTGACCAAGTACTGTTCAGCCGTGGAAGCTCTTTGCCGTGTCAAGATTCTGCCGGGTCAAGACTATTGCCGTGTGAAGTGTTTTCTTGTTTCCGGGTAACTGTTCATCCGGGTGAAGAACAAAAATTATTACAACTGTTGAGCCGGGTAACTGTTCAGCCGTGTAAAGACCTTTTCCTGCCGGGTGAAGAACAAATACACTGTTTAGCCGGGTGAAGAAGGATTTTCACTGTTTTGCCGTGTGACTCACTTGAGTTGTTTTTAATACTTGTTTCTTATCTTGTCTTTAATTTCTTGTCTTTATTTTAGTATTTTAATCATTTCTTTTCAAAAATTTACAAAAACCAAAAAAATATTTTCTTTAAAAAATTGTTAAAAAATGGCTCCTAATGATGATTCTGATAACCGTGTTCCTAGACTTTTGAATCGTGCAGATTTCAAGAATTGGACCATCAGATTGAGACATCACTTGTGTTCTATTGACAATGACTTATGGAAATCAATTGAGAAGGGTCCTCACATTCCAACTCAGACACAACCAGATAGTGCAAGTACCTACACCAAAGACTCTACTGAACCTTATCCAGAGGATAATTTGTCAGCTGAAGATTTGAGGAAGGTAAAGAATGATAGCAAAGCATATTCTTTAATGTGCAAGGGGTTGCCACTTCAGGTTTTGTCAAGATTGGATGGATATCAGACTGGTTATACATGCTTCAAAGCATTAAAGTCGATATGTGAAGGAGGAGAACAATTGAGAAGTTTGAAGAAGTCAAAATTGAAGAGACAATTGGAACTTTTTGAACATATTAATGGAGAGACAGTACACCAGATGATGAACAGGTTTGTTCACTTAACTACTGAGATGTCAAATCTCGGAGTGAAGACTGAACTTCAAGACTTGAATGATAGATTGTTATGTGCTTTACCATCATCCTGGAAACAAACTGTTACCTTGTTGAAACATACTGAGAAATTTCCAATGGAACTTGATTTGCTTATTGGAAAAATTGAAGAAGTCGAGATTGATGAAGGATCTAGAAACACTGATAGATCAAGCTCACAAACTCAGTATAAGTATGTGGTAAATCCTGCCAATACTGTGGATAATGCTTTTCTTGTGCAAAATACAACAAAGTTTGAAGATGAGGATGACTTATTCGTTGGTGCAAGTTTCTATACTGATTCAGCATATTTTCCAAATTCACCAACTTATTCTCAACCTCAATCTCCACCAAGAGCTCAAGTTCAAGTTCCAAGTCAGAATCTGAAGAATCAGTCAGAAAATCAGAGTTCAACTGTTCAAGCCAAAGTGAAAGACGTTATGAATATTCTGTTGCAAGATGATAAAACCAAAACTGCCTTTACTGCTTTTATGGCAAGTTTTCAAGCATATCAAGGAAGTCATTTAAGTCAAATGGACGTGGTCCTTCAAGACTTATTTGAAATGGATCCAGTAGATGTTGAGGAAATGGATCTTAACTGGCAAATGGTTATGGTAGCTTATCGTACACAAAAGCATGCGTATGTTAACCGAAGCTACAAACCTCATGCAAACAAAACCGTTGGTTTTGACAAAACTAAAGCCAGATGCTTTAACTGTAACCAGTACGGTCATTTCTCAAGAGAGTGTAAAGCTCCAAAGAATTTCAATGACCAAGCTAGTTCAAGCAATCAAGGTCAAGGTCAAAGTTCTCAACAATCAACGAGTTATCAAGGCAGAAATCAGCGTTTCTTTCAGAAACCGTACCAAAGTCTTCCTATGCCTGAATTGAAGGATAATGAAAAGAAGCCAGAAGACCAGACTAAAGCGTTAGTTGTAAGTGTACAAGACGGATACGACTGGAGCGCATATGCAGAACAGTTTACATCTGATCTTACATCAAATCTGGCACTGGTGTGTGAAATTGAAGAAGAAGACTGGTCTGAAGAAGGGGATGGAAAGATGGTTGAAGATGTTAGTAAAGATTCTGAAGATTATGACTGGAGTGCAAAGTCTGACCCTACTGAAGAAACTGAATCTGAAGTTGCATTAATGGCTACATCCAATGAGTCTTCGTCTTCTACTGAACAACCAAAGGTTAATACTGATTTACCCCCTAACTATGTTCCATTACCTGCTGATGTCAAGGAAAGGCTATGTTCTGAACAGTGCATTCAACAAGTAGAACATTATCGAACTCATTCATTCAAAATAGGTGACAAATTAAGTAAACATGAAAAACTTCATGAACAACTTAAAATTGATCATAAAATTGCTGATGAGAAGATTTTGTCACTTAAGGAATCATGGAACAAAACCTTAAAAGAACTGGAACTGATAACAAAACAACTTGAAAAATGACAAAGAACTTTGAACAAGAAAAAGTCGCGCATGCTGTCACTCAAGTTGAATTAACAAAGGTTAAAAGCTGTAAAACCATGGTTAAACAACTCATCAAAGAAAGAGGTAACAAAACCAAAAACGGGTTGGGTTTTACTCATGAACCAATGCCAAATTCAATCACACAAACCTTACCGGAAAACTTTAATGAATTTGATCATTCACCTGAAAATGAAAGAAAATTCAAAGAAATTCAAAGAAGTAAATCCGAGTCTGAAGGTACTGAAGTGTTGATAGAAAGTTTGGATGAAGAAGAAGATGTGTCAACTGAAGCTGACGATGAAGCAAGTAACAAATCTGAAAACAAATTAGAACCTGTTCTTATCCAACTTGTTGAGTATCCAAAGCTTAATCCCGAACCAGAAACACAGGTGAAGGAAGAAGGTGAATTTTCAGGATATAATGATCCTGAGTACATCAAGTGGAAGAAAGAACAAAAGGCGCAAATTGCAGCTCAGTTGATCAAGAAGCAAGTTTCGAATGCTAAGAAGCAAAAATCGAAAACAATGAACAATCAATATGAAACGAAACAGTCAAAAGGCAAAAATGTCTTAAAATCGAATGATAACACAAAAGTTCAAAGTATTAAAACTGACAAAGTTAAACCTGTCAAGAAAGTGTCAAAAGAAAAGAAAATCAAGTTTGTGTCTGCAGGAACGTTTGATTTGAACGGATCTTATGGTAAACCAAACAATTCTCCAATCAAATCTAACTCTGGTCTGAAAACAAGTTCAGGTCCTAAGTCTTCCGCTGTCAATGATAAGAGAGTTGAAAACAAAAAGGTGACCAAACAGAACAGTTTAAAATCGAACCAAAGTCCCATGCAATCAAAATCACAAATCAAATCTCCACAGAAAAACGTCAATCTAAAACCGAACAACTATGATAATGAATCACGTTTTGGTTCAACATCAAGAGTTAACAATCGGCTCTTTAGGATTAGCAAGAAACACTGTGAGAACTGTGATCGTTATAACCATGCTACTGCTGAATGTTTCTTTAACAGGTACTGCAGTTACTGTGACAAACGAAACCATTCTTCAGAAGAATGTTATTATAACAAGTTTTGTGATATTTGTGAGAGAAGAAACCATGACACAAAGGATTGTTTCTTTCGATCAAACTAAACTAGAGAAATGACTCCATTTCAAAGAAATAATTCATTTCGTTTTCAAAATATGAGTCATTCTCCAGTTTTGAGAAATTTCAATCGAAACAATTCTGTTTCTAACTTGTCAAGAAGTGTGCAGGTTAACAATTTTAAGCCGAGAGCTTTGTTGGTAAGAAACCAAAATTTTGAAAACAACCTTGATCCTCAGTTGGAGGAAAGGTTCAGGGCTTTAAGAAGAAAGCAGTCAATGAACGCCAATGGGCGAAACAACAGTTATCAGCATCAAAATCTCATGAATGAAACAAATTTTCAAAATATTCAATATAAGCAAGTTACAATTGCAGATAAATTCGGAAAACCCAAGACCGTGTGGGCCTGGGTTGACCAAACTAACTGAAAATGTTTGAATTGCAGGTTCGCCCAAGAAGACCTATCAACTCGTGGTTCGTTGATAGTGGGTGTAGCCGGCACATGACAGGCAACCATGCCTTGCTTTAGGATTTCAAGCAAAAGAATGGTACTCACGTAGCTTTTGGAGGTGACGCGGGTGGTAAAATCACAGGAGAAGGAACTGTTTCGAATGGGATTATAAGTTTTGATAAAGTCAACTACTGTGCACAGTTGAACTTTAACTTACTTAGTGTATCTCAAATCTGTGATAAATCTTATTCAACTCTTTTTGATGATTCTTTCTGTTATATTCTGAAACCAGGTTTCAAGATTGACAATGAATGGGTAGTGGTTAAAGCGCCTAGAGATCGTGATGTATACAAATTGGATATGTCGCAGATTGATGCCGAAACCGAAACAACCTGTCTCATTGCCCATGCATCAAATGATGAGAGTCAGCTTTGGCATAGACGGCTGGGACATTCCAACTTCAGAAACATGAACCGTTTGGTAACTGGAAATCACGCTGTGGGAATCCCATCAAAGAAATTCTCCACAACTGATCTCTGTCCAGCATGTTTGAAGGGAAAACAGCATCGGATGTCTTTTAAGTCCAAGCAAGAAAACTCCATTTCAAAACCCTTGCAGATGCTACATATGGATCTTTTTGGACCGACCAACGTTCAAAGCATCGGGAGAAAATCATATTGTTTAGTTATCATAGATGACTTTACGAGATTTTCGTGGGTTTATTTTTTGAATGCAAAATCTGAAACAGCTGAATTATTAAAAGAATTTATCATTAAAGTTGAAAATCAATTAGAATGCAAAGTTAAAGTGTTAAGAAGTGATAATGGAACAGAATTTAAGAATGCTAATGTTGATTTATTTTGTGCAGATAAGGGGATTGCCAGACAATTTAGTGCTCCGAGAACGCCTCAACAAAATGGGGTTGCGGAACGGAAAAACCGGACACTAATTGAAGCTGCAAGATCCATGCTCGCAGATGCCAAAATCCCTATCACTTTTTGGGATGAAGCTATTGCTACTGCGTGTTTTGTACAAAATAGAACATTATTAGTTCAAGACAAACAGAAAACTTCTTATGAGTTATTATTTGGAAGGAAACCAAATATTTCTTACTTGAAAGCATTTGGTTGTCCAGTTTCGATCCTAAATCTAAATGAACATCTCGGGAAGTTTGAGTCAAAATCTGACGATGGATTTTTCCTAGGTTATTCGTCTGTTTCTAAAGCTTATCGGGTTTTTAATAGCAAAACAAATACTGTTATTGAAACTATCAACGTCAAGTTTTTAGAAAATTCGTTTCCGTTAGTGGCTCATGGTCCCGAATGGTTATTTGATTTAGATTCATTATCGAAATCCTTTAATTCTAACTTATTCGATTTTTCAGGAAAAACAAGGAAGGAATCAGGTGACTTAGGAAGCTTTAGTGACGATTCTGATAATGACGAAGATGGAAGTATCAACTCTGAATATCCATTTATGTCGTTTCACAATCCTGATCATGTCAAATCCAGTCAAGCTCCGGGTCCTTCTGGTTCTAATGAAGATCAAGAATCGAACAATCATGAAGAAGATGTGATTTCTCCTAATGATGGTGGATCTGTTCAGAATCAACCATCATCAGATCCGAATGCTGAAGTTATTCCAGAATCTTTTGATTACTTCATCAATTCACCGGATCAAGTCCCGAATTTCACACCGCATACTTCTTCCATACTACAAGATCTACCAAATCTGAATACTTCTAATCTAGAGACTCAAGTGCAAGGAGGTGATATTCCTGTTCATCGAATTCACAAGAAACATCCTGTCTCTCAGATTATCGGGCCGTTGAATCAGAGAACTACAAGAAGTCAGACAGAGCAAGCAAATGTTTGTCTTTACTCGTGTTTTCTATCTCAAGTGGTGCCAAAGAATATTTCAGAGGCGCTGAAAGATAACAGTTGGATTGAGGCGATGCAGGAGGAATTACTACAGTTTCGCAAACAGAAAGTTTGGAAACTTGTGGACTTACCTGAAGGAGAGAACGCAATTGGTACAAGATGGTTGTACAAAAACAAGCCAGATGAACGTGGCATTGTAGTGAGAAACAAAGCAAGACTGATTGCACAGGGATACACACAAGAAGAAGGCATTGATTATGAAGAGGTGTTTGCTCCGGTCGCAAGACTTGAAGCCATACGCGTTTTTCTTGCTTATGCTTCCTTCATGCGTTTCAAAGTATTCCAAATGGACGTTAAAGGCGCTTTTCTGTATGGACCGATTACGGATGACGTGTATGTTAGACAACCTCCGGGTTTCGAAGATCCAGACTATCCTCATCGGGTATACAAGTTAAGTATAGCTCTTTACGGTCTACATCAAGCTCCTAGAATCTGGTATGAGACACTATCTAAGCATTTACTAGAAAATGGATTTACAAGAGGTCAGATTGATCCAACTTTGTTTATGAAGAGGGATAATGATGATTTATTGTGCGTTCAAGTTTATGTGGACGATATTATCTTCGGATCAACTAGTGAGTCAATGTGCAAAGAATTCGAGGAAATTATGAAGAGCAGATTCCAGATGAGTTCTATGGGGGAGATTAATTTCTTTCTTGGTTTACAAGTGAAACAATCAGCTGACGGAATTTTCATCAATCAATCAAAGTTCGTTGAGAAGTTGTTGAAGAAATTCAAGATGCAAGATTGTCAAACAATTCGAACTCCTTCTGATGTGAACTACAAGATTCAACCGGATCCAAAGGGCAAAGCAGTTGACCAAACACTATACAGATCAATGATCGGTTCTCTGATGTATCTTACTGCATCAAGACCAGACATCATGTACGCTGTGTGTGTATGCGCCAGATACCAGTCAGATCCGAAAGAGTCGCATCTTATTGCTGTGAAGCGTATATTCAGATATCTCAAAGGGAAACCAAATCTTGGGTTATGGTATCCTTATGAAGGAAATTTTGAATTATATAGCTATTCTGACAGTGATTTTGGTGGTTGTGCTCTTGACAGGAAATCGACAACTGGTGGCTGTCAATTTTTGGGTCCAAGGCTTGTTTCTTGGCAATGCAAGAAGCAAACCAATGTTTCTGTATCCACAGCTGAAGCAGAGTATATCGCTGCATCTGCAGGATGTTCTCAGGTTTTATGGTTACAAAATCAGTTGCTGGACTACGGGTTTAATTTTTTGAAAACTCCTATTTACATAGACAATACTGCTGCTATGTTTATAACTACTAATCCTGTTCAACATTCTAAAACCAAACACATCGAAATTAGATATCACTTTTTAAGAGACAACTCTGAAAAGGGTTTAATAATTTTGATTAAGGTTCATACCGACAAACAACTGGCAGATCTTTTCACAAAATCTTTTTTGTCAGGCCGGTTTGAATTCTTAATTCAATCCATAGGATTAATCAATCATGATTGATTCTATTTTTCGAAAACAAAACAAAAATCAGAAAAATTATAAAAGCCAAAAATATAATAAGTTGATGTTATATTTTGATTCCTTTGTCTTTTATTTTATGTTTTGCATTGTGTGTGCTTGCGTGAAAAAGGAAAATAGAAAAACAAAAACAAAATATAAAAGCAAAAAGAAAAAGAAATTATCATGTCATAAGAATCTATATTGCACAAAGTGAGAAATGATAGTTACACTAGACATTATTTGTTACATCATTTTTAAATAAAGACTGATGAATGTTAATTGTTGTGCTAGACAGCTCAGGCAATTAGACTGAAAAAGTAAGTTGATTGTTGACAAACATAAACTTAATGATCTTTGTGTTAAGTTCCATTGTTATACATGTCTAGATATATATCTTTTGAAACATTGTCTGTGATGATAGTTGTGCATGATCGGGTAACGATGTAGTCTATTCAGTGTGATGAACCGCATCGTGAGCTTCTTTGTTGTGGTACCCACAGACCTGAAGTCTCACACGAAGTCTCTTTTGAGCTTCAAGATGCAGCAAAAGATTCCAAAATGGAACAAAAAGAGTCCCAAATGTGGACCAACACCAAACAAAATTCCAAAAAGGAATTCAGAAGATTTCCAAGGGGAACAATAGGAAAGAAAAATTCCCAAAGTTGGAATTAAAAAGAAGTCCCAAAGTGGACCAAATCCGAATAGAACCCAGATTCCACACTGTGTATGACTGTAAGTAACCAGGTTTTGTGCAATATGCATTCAGGTAGTGTTTGATAAGGAAATATATTGACATATGTATACATGTGGGTCACATAAGTCATTCTAATCGAACCTTAAATATCATCATGATACTGAAAAAGTAAGTGTGTCAACTCGAGCTAATTGGTATGTTTTCATATCATCACTCAATCAAGCATAAGTCAAATGTCTATTCAAAACTTGCAAAACATGTTCAGATAATGTGTGGTATGATCTCACTGCGATATTATGATCCATTGCATTGCATATGTCTTTACTTTAATGTGTGTGCTTTGTGTGTGCAGGCATTTGGAATCATTATTGATACATCAACATCCTTGTTAAACTTAAAAATTTCAAGAAATTTCAAGTTTAGGGGGAGAATAAATTGAAGAAAAATATCTACAAAAAATCCAAAAATATTTTGTTTTTGAATAAGTGTGTTTTTGAATGAACAAGGTTATAAGTTATGAAAAGCAAAGGTATTGGATGTGTTAAAAACAAACCCAAGGTCTTGTAATTTGTTTTTAAGAAATTGCTTCGGGATATAGAAAAATTGGTTGTGCAAAAACATTTTTCAAAAAGAAAAAGGAAATTGAATTTTAATTGAAAAATTAATTTGGTGCAATGTTTAATGTTGTTTGATAATTAATATGACAAACATTCTTTTTAAGGATATCTTGTCTAATTAATATGTCGGAGAATGTTGCAGGTGCAATAAATGATCGTTGAAAAAGTCAACAGACGAGGAAAATTGAAGAAATCACTTAAGTGTTATTGCCGGGTAAAGATATCAGATACAACTGTGCAGCCGGGTAAAGAACTGTTCAGCCGGGTAAAGTTGTAAGTCTGATACTTGCCGGGTGATTAAGGAAAAAGGTGAAGATATTATGACCACTGTACAGCCGGGCAATGATCATGTCAAATACAGCCGGGTGAAGGTCATAGATATCTTGCCGGGTGACAAGTGTGTACTATACAGCCGGGTGAAAGAGAAGTCTTATTGCCGTGTAAAGGTATGACACTATGTTGCCGGGTAATGAAGAAGAAAGCATGCCGGATGATGTAGAAGTTAACTATGTTGCCGTGTAATGAACAAATGCATGCCGTGTGAAGAAGGTTGCCGTGTGAAGACAACTGTTGCCGTGTGAAGAAGGTTACCGTGCAAAGAAGAAAAGCAAGCCGGATGAAGGAAAGCAACTGTGTTGCCGGGTGATGAAGAAAAGTTGCCGGGTGATGTTTTGATAACAACTATACTGCCGGGTGATGAATAAAATCCATCAGGTGTAGTTGTTCCTTAACCTTTACCCGTCACTACAGTGACTTACCCGTATCTACAGTGCTTGACCCGTCAAGTGAATTTCACATGTTGGTGACTTGTTTTATGTACTTGACCCGTAACTACAGTACATGACCCGTCACTACAGTACTTGACCCGGCAAGGTTTATTGGGCCTATTTTGCTTTTGTTGACCCGGCACTTAAAATTTTGACCTAAAATTTTTGACGATACAAATGACCGCCTCTTCACAAACACTTATTATTTCACACTTTCACCTTCACACAAACACTCTGAACCTCAAATCGCCTCTGTTATCATATTCAATCTATTGCTCTATAACAAGATTAATCGATTGAATAAGGTAGTGATTAAGTGTTTTTGACCTAAATCGACCTGCAAATCAACTGTTAAAAAGAAAAACGATGATGAACAGTGTTTTGAACTTGAATCGACACTTTGATTTTGAGCATTAAAACTTAAATCGAATGTTGTTTTAGGGTTAAAATCTGTCGATTATCAACATTCTATCACTCATTTGCATTAAAACACCTTAAAATCGACTGAATCAAGTGGAATGTTCTTAACTGACAAAAATCGCCATTGATGAACTTTGAAGCTTTTAAAAGTTAAACATCAAAACGATAAAATATCTGTTTAAAAGTGTTAAAACTGAACGAAAACATGTTAAACTTTTTCATAATAAATTTATCAAAAATTTTGCCTAAGTGATTAACTGTTAAAAGTTCAAACATGAAGTATAATCCTTAAAATTCAATGTTGTTTGATTAAAATGATGAAAAATCAGGTTATTAGAACAATTTAGGATTAAAAATGATTATGTTAATGTTTTTGCTTTCTAACTTTTAGTTAAACACTTATTAAATTTTTGATATATTTAATGAAGAATCTAATACATTTGCCTTGTTTTGTGTTTGTTTGTGTTTTTAACAGATGGAGAATCTCAAATTTGAACCTAAACATAATTTGGTGGCATGTTTAGATGAATCACTTCCTGAGACAGAAGGTTATAGAGATATGATTCAGTTCATCAAGAGGACCAAGTATGTTTATGCTATATGTGCCAAACCGGTCATATATGCAAGGCTGATCAAGAGCTTCTGGAGATCAGCAGAGGTTGTGAGAGATGAGAATGGAGTTGCTGTGGTTAGAGGGCATATCACTAGAGACTGGGTACTAAATGTTACTGAAGAAGCTATTAGGCAAGCTCTGAGAATAGATGAGGATGAGGTTGGCATGATGGATGAACTGACAATGGAGGAATGTAAATCTGGATTTGTTAATATGGGACATCCTCCTATATTTCCAAAGTCTCAGTTTTACAGGGCTAAGTTGGGAAGGAAGTACAAGTTGCTGTGTTATGTAGTGCAACAATGCATGTCTAGAAGGAGTGCAGGGTTTGATAACTTTCCTTCAGACATTGCATCACCAATTGTGGCAATAGCTGAGAACAAGCCATTCAACATGTCGAGGTGGATTATGAATGGTTTTGTGTTCAACTTGGTGAAAGGAAAAAGATTTAAGTTCCTCATGTACCCGAGGTTCTTACAGCTGATGATAAACATTGCTTATCCTATCATCAGATCTGAGGGTTATGCTGGAGGTATGCTATATACTGAGGACATGAACGATCTCTCTTACCGAAAGATGAGTATCGGGAATGTGCCTGACATTGATTTGTTTGACTATATGAGAGATATAGTCAACAATGAAGAAGATGTAGAAGGTGTTTACTATCACATATCTCATGGAGAGATTGTTGATCCACTGGACCTTGTGGATGAGGTGCCAGATAATTTGTTAGATGATGACGAGTACTTTGCTCGTCATCCAGAAGATGAAGAAGATGATGGAAATGGTGATAGTGATGATGACGATGATGATAGCAGTGATAGTGATGGTAATGATGGTGGTAATGATGCTGAATCTGAATCTAATTCAGAGGAGGCTGAACCAATGGAGACTGAGAATGTTGAGATGATTGAACCTATGGTTGTAGAAGAACCTGCTGAGGTTGCTTCTGTGGTTGAAAATGTAGTTGCTGAGATTCCAAGAGATGTTTCTGTTAAGTATGTTCGAAGAAAGAGGTCGAAACCTGTAGAAAAGCCTGAAGAGATTAATGTGATAGAGATCGCTAAGACAGTAATGGCCGAAGCTGAATCTATTGCACAGATAGATGAAGTGGATGCTGGCATTACTGATCCTATTTTTGTTGATATTCCCACCAATTCACCACAAATTGCTGAAAACATTGGACAAGATTTGGAGTCTTCACCAAATGTTGTGCCAAGTGTTGATGAAGTTGAGGATGAAAAAGAGAAACGGATTGCAGAATTGGAGGAGATAGTTGAAAATATGTTTAAGGCAAATGATTTGTTGAAAGCTTCTAATGAACGAAAAAGGAAAAGATTGGATGAGTACTGGGATATACATAATCAGAATATGAAAACTTTCAAGAAGTTGGATGAGGATCATGTGAAATTAGTTGATGAACATGTGATTTTGAAAGGAGATTATGAAAAACTTAAGGATGAGCATGAAAATTTGAAATTTGATTACAAAGAATTACAAGCTGAGTGTAATACTTTGAATGCAGAGAAAGAAATGTTAGAAAAGGAGTTGGAGGATATGAAACCAAAGAAGGCTGGCTCATCTTCTGACAAAGACTTTTCTGAAGAAATTGTTGAAGTGACTGAATCGAATGTGCCAAAAGTTTACTTGACTAGAGCTCGAGGAACTACAAATGTCGGTATTTTGGTAGAATCACCAATTATCATTCCCGATGAAGCTGCTGCTGAAACTGTCAAGATGGACAAAGCTGAGGGAAAGAGGAAAATAGATGCTATACCGGAGTTATTTGGTGATGAAGAATGTTCAAAAAGGGTAAAAACTGATGAAACAGTGCAAATTGAGCCGATTCAATCTGTAGCTGTGGCTGAGATTGAGAAAGTTGCTGAGACTGAGAGTGTGTTTGAAGCTGAGACTGAGATTGTATCGGAAGCTGAAACCGAAGTATTTGAAGCAGCAGATAGTGAGAAAGATGTTGGCTCTGGAGATACAGTTCAGATTGAGCCGATTCAATCTGAAGCTGTTGATAAGCCTGAAACTGAAACAGAAGCTGAAGTGGCTAGTCAGTCTGAGCCGGTTCAAACTGACGATGCACCTATGATAGAGGCATTGGATGATTTAGACATTGATTGGACTGAGTCTGAGGATGAAGCTGAGCCAGAACCAGTACAGAATACTGTTGAAGAATTGCCAGATGATTTGGATCAGAGGTTTGCTTATTTAGAGAGAATGAAGTATAACTCTGTATTTTTGAATGGGTTGACAGTGAGTCAGATTAATGAGGAGTATGAAAAGTGTATTACTGCTCAAGATAAAGCTGAAGCTGATCAGAAAGAGTTCGTGATTGAGATGGGTGAATGGACTCCGATGCAAGAAAGCTTAAATATCGAAGACTTACCTCCTACTGAGCTTTATCATCAAAACCCAGATGAAATGACTGCTTATGAGATGCGAAGTTGGTTGAGTTCGAGGAACTATCCATATAAAACTTTGCAAAGGTTGAAATCTGGATCTTTGAGGAAGATAGTGGTCAGTTTCATGAAAACAGAGAAAATGTACAACAGGATGTTTTATTTGGATTATAACAATCCTCAGTACTTTGAGCTGACAAAGAAATTCAAAGTGCTTGGCCCAAAGGAAATTCCTGTGATGGCGCTTCCTGAAGATGCTCATAAAAAACGACACGAACTGATGGATATGTTTCCAAGCGAGGTTAAATCGTACAACATACCAATGGATGTGCGTGAGACTTGGCATAAATCAGCAACACCTGGTGATGTGGTTAGGTCACTGATGAGCAAAGGACAATCAATTGCTGAGTTACTAGATTCTATGATTGTGCCTGAGAAGAACAAGAAAGTAAAAATCATTGCATGGAAATACGACGAAGTATTTGACGCGTTTATGATCAAGAGAGTAAATGGTTTGTGTGACGTTTACCATTACTACTCGAGTATATTCAAGCTGGAAGTTCAGGATCTGAAAGAGTTGCACAAGCTGAAGTTAATTAATCACACGCATGCTGAGCGTGGTGATAAATGCGTGATACTTCTTGATGCTGGAATGAGTAGAACAGCTAAGTTTCTTGACTTTAGAGGCCAACAGGAAGATACAGCATATGTGCAAGCAAAGAAACAAAGAAAGAAGAAAAGATTGGTGGTGACCGAGGATATGAACTTAGAAGAGTTCTCGGACGAATACTTTGACAAGATTACAGATCCTGGATTGAAGGTAATAGATGGGTCACAAATGACGAAGCCAATACTGAGAGTATTTTACAATCAGGAAACGTTTGGACTAAAGCTTGTTCGAAACTTGGAGAATTGGGATGAAGACATGATTACACTTTTCAGTACGTTTGAATTGAAGCTGTTGCATCCTTCATATATAGATTTTTTGAGGAGCTGTCGAATGGAGAAGTGTAAAGATGCATTGGCTGAAGCTGATCGAAAGTTATTTGTTGTAATGATTGAAGTGATTGCAGCGGCAACTGAAAAGATTCGGGTGAGGAAAGCTTTGCTTAACTCTAATCTCGTGATGGTTGACTTGCCGGAGATAGAGTATATGAGGATATCCAGAAAAGGAACCTTGGAGGTGAAAGTCAAAGGCCAAGAGATGCCGTTTGAGTTTTATGCTAATATCGATTTTGCAGGTTTGAATCTGGACTCACTTAGACGTATGAATGCTCTGCCAATTCTGACGAATGAATCCAAGCCTCGACAAGCTAAGGTCGCTGAAAAGTTCAAGTCCTGCATTGAAGAAGCCTTGAAGGAAAAAGAAGAATATAAAGGTCGAGAGTTGCTGAACGTGAAAGAAGAACCAGAAGATTGGTAGAAAAAGATTGAAGATTGATGCTGATAAAAGAAGAAAAAGATTGAAGTTTTTGAAGATCCAAAGATAAATCTTAGGGGGAGTACTGTTAGGGCTATTTCCTTGTTAAGATTTACTTTGTATTTTGTTTAATGTTTATATGTTTGTAAATAGTTTAGGGTCTATTTTGTTATATTCCTTAAACTTGTAATTGGTTGATATAGGCATGTAGTTTGTGTGTGTGAGGAGAGAGGCTAGATCACTTTTACACTGTTAGAGAGAGAATTAACTGTGTGTGATTTATTTTCTCCTGCACCTTGTACTACGAATTGCTTTGATCATCAATATACAGAGAATTATTAGTATGGATTGTGTTTGTGATTGAATCGATTGTTTTGTACTTGTTATTCTGATCATTGTGAGCGATTGAACGATCCAATTGAACCTATCATGAAGAAACAGTTCAGGTTGAGCCGATTCAATCTGAAGCTGTGGATATGCCTGAAACCGTAGCTGAAGTTGCAAGTCAGTTTGAGCCGGTTCAAACTGACAATGCACCTATGATTGAAGCGTTGGATGATTTAGACGATGTAGATTTTACTGAATCTGAAGATGAAGCCGAGCCAGTAACTAATGTTGTTGAAGAGATTCCGGATGATTTAGATCAGAGATTTGCATATCTTGAGAAAATGAAATACAATGCTGTGTTTTTGAATGGATTAACGGTGAGCCAGATAAACGAAGAATATGAAAAGTGTATAATTCATCAAGACAAAGCTGCAGCCGATAAAAAGGAGTTTGTTACTGGGATGGGTGAATGGACTCCAATGCAAGAAAGTTTGAATATAGAAGATTTGCCTCCGACTGAACTTTATCATCAAAATTCGGAAGAAATGTGTTAGGGTTATTTCCTAGTTAAGATTTACTTTGTATTTTGTTTATATGTTTGTATATAGTTTAGGGTCTATTTTGTTATATTCCTTAAACTTGTATTTGTTTGCTTAAAGCATGTAGTGAGAGAGTGTGAGGGAGAGGCTAGATCACTTTTACACGTTAGAGAGAGAATTAACTGTGTGTGATTTTGTTTCTCCTGCACCTTGTATCACAATACTGCTTTGATCATCAATATACAAAGAGAATTATTAGTATGAATTGTGTTAATGATTAAACTGTGTTTGTGTTTGTGTTATTCTGATCATTGAGCGATTTTCACGATCCAATTGAACCTATCAATTGGTATCAGAGCTGTTGGTATTGTGTTCTTCGCTGTTCTTAAGCAAAAACACATCAAAAATTGCTCAAAAACAATGATCTGAATGAATTGTTCGTGTTTTTAGGTGTGATTCATCATCATAATCATTCCAATACACAAGTGTGTGCAGATTTCGTCAGATCATCATCAGATCTGAGAAATTAAGAAACTACTGTTCGATCGAATTTTTCATAAATTCATCAAAAATTGGACATGTTTCAGATTGATTGATATAAGGGATTGTTAATCGGAGTGTTTCACAGCTTGTGTGTGAATTTTGGACAAATTGGACAAGTTTTAGACAAAACCCAGAAAATTCTCATGAAGAAGATGATGAACAGTAAGAACTTGGTTGAAGATTAACTTGCCGGGTGATTATTTTGACTTAGACAATTTCCTTGGACTTAGATTGAAGAACAAATTAGGTCCTGTATTGCCGTATAAAGGATTTTGTGCTTGTCGGGTGAAGAATTTGACTTGAAAAAGTGTTACTGTTCAGCCGGATCAAACACTGTAGTGCCGGGTAATACACTGTTACGCCGGGTGATCAAGAAAATTCAGCCGGGTAATCATCAACTGTGTAGCCGGGTGATTAACAACTGCCGTGTGATCGAGTACTGTTCAGCCGGACAAAGCTTTTGCCGTGTCAAGATTCTGCCGGGTCAAAGATTGTTGCCGTGTCAAAGTTTTTCTTGTTGCCGGGTAACTGTTCATCCGGGTGAAGAACAAAATT
Organism: Tagetes erecta; assembly: GCA_030867185.1. Classification (NCBI taxonomy): domain Eukaryota; kingdom Viridiplantae; phylum Streptophyta; class Magnoliopsida; order Asterales; family Asteraceae; genus Tagetes; species Tagetes erecta. The sequence goes on along the minus strand of CM061497.1, from coordinate 16,327,162 downwards.
ATTACAACTGTTGAGCCGGGTAACTGTTTGGCCGTGTAAAGACTTTTTCCTGCCGGGTGAAGAACAAAGACACTGTTTAGCCGGTTGAAGAAGAATTTTTCACTGTTTTGCCGTGTGACTCACTTTAGTTGTTTTTAATACTTGTTTCTTATCTTGTCTTTAATTACTTGTCTTTATTTTAGTATTTTAATCATTTCTTTTCAAAAATTTACAAAAACCAAAAATATTTTCTTTAAAAAAAATTGTTAAAAATGGCTCCTACTGATGATTCTGATAACCGTGTTCCTAGACTTTTGAATCGTGCAGATTTCAAGAACTGGACCATCAGGTTGAGACATCATTTGTGTTCTATTGACAATGACTTGTGGAAGTCCATTGAAAAAGGTCCTCATATTCCAACTCAGACTGCTCCAGATAGTGCAAGTACCTACACCAAAGACTCTACTGAACCTTATCCAGAAGATAATCTGTCAGCAGAAGATTTGAGGAAAGTAAAGAATGATAGCAAAGCTTATTCTTTAATGTGCAAGGGGTTGCCACTTCAAGTTTTGTCTAGATTGGATGCATATCAGACTGGTTATACATGTTTCAAAGCTTTAAAGTCGATATGTGAAGGAGGAGAACAATTGAGAAGTTTGAAGAAATCTAAGTTGAAAAGACAATTGGAATTGTTCGAGCATATTAATGGAGAAACAGTGCACCAGATGATGAACAGGTTTGTTCACTTAACTACTGAGATGTCAAACCTCGGAGTTAAGACTGAACTTCAAGACTTGAATGATCGATTGTTATGTGCTTTACCAACATCATGGAAGCAAACTGTTACTTTGTTGAAACATACTGAGAAATTTCCAATGGAATTAGATCTGCTTATTGGAAAGATAGAGGAAGTTGAGATTGATGAAGGATCAAGAAATACTGATAGATCAAGCTCACAAACTCAGTATAAGTATGTGGTAAATCCTGCCAATACTGTGGATAATGCTTTTCTTGCACAAGATGCAACGAAGTTTGAAGATGAGGGTGACTTATTTGTTGGTGCAAGTTTCTTTACTGATTCAGCATACTTTCCAAATTCACCAACTTATTCTCAACCTCAATCTCCACCAAGAGCCCAAGTTCAAAGTCAATCAGAAAATCAAAGTTCAAATGTTCAAGCTAAGGTGAAAGACGTAATGAATATTCTATTGCAAGATGACGAAACTAAAACTGCCTTTACTGCTTTTATGGCAAGTTTTCAAGCGTACCAAGGAAGTCATTTAAGTCAAATGGACGTGGTCCTTCAAGACTTATTTGAAATGGATCCAGTTGATGTTGAAGAAATGGATCTTAATTGGCAAATGGTTATGGTTGCATATCGAACACAAAAGCATGCATATGTTAACCGAAGTTACAAACCTCATGCTAACAAGACAGTTGGATTTGACAAATCAAAGGCCAGATGTTTTAATTGTAACCAGTATGGTCATTTCTCAAGAGAATGCAAAGCTCCAAAGAATTTCAATGACCAAGCTAGTTCAAGCAATCAAGGTCAAGGTCAAAGTTCTCAACAGTTTTCAAGCTACCAAAGCAGAAATCAACGTACTTTTCAGAAACCATATCAAAGTCTTCCCATGCCAGAACTGAAAGACGAAGGAAAGAAACCAGAAGACCAAACAAAGGCACTGGTAGTCAGCGTAAAAGATGGTTATGATTGGAGTGCTTATGCAGAACAATTTACATCTGATCTTACATCAAATCTGGCTCTGGTATGTGAAATTGAAGAAGACTGGTCTGAAGAAGGGGATGAAAAGATGGTTGATGATGTGAGTGAAGATTCTGAAGATTATGACTGGAGTGCAAAGTCTGATCCTACTGAAGAAACTGAATCTGAAGTTGCGTTAATGGCTACATCCAGTGAGTCTTCATCTTCTACTGAACAACCAAAGGTTAGTAATGACTTACCCCCTAACTATGTTCCATTGCCCCTAGATGTGAAAGAAAGGTTATGTTCTGAACAGTGCATTCAACAAGTAGAACATTATCGAACTCATTCATTTAAAATTGGTGACAAATTAAGTAAACATGAAAAACTTCATGAGCAACTTAAAATTGATCATAAAATTTCTGATGAGAAGATTTTGTCACTAACCGAATCATGGAACAAAACTTTAAAAGAATTGGAACTTGTTACCAAACAACTTGAAGAAATGACAAAGAACTTTGAACAAGAAAAAGTTGCACATGCAGTCACTCAAGTTGAATTGAAAAAGGTTAAAAGTTGTAAAACAATGGTTGAACAACTTGTTAATGAAAGAGGTAACAAAAACAAAATTGGATTGGGTTTTACTCATGAACCAATGCCAAATTCAATCACTCAAACCTTACCGGAAAACTTTAATGAATTCGATCATTCACCTGAAAATGAACGTAAATTTAAAGAAATTCAAAGAAGTAAATCCGAGTCCGAAGGATCTGAGGTGTTGATTGAAAGCTTGAAAGAGGAAGATGACGTGACAATTGAAGCAGATGATGAAGCAAGCAACAAGTCTGATAACAAACTGGAGCCTGTTCTAATTCAACTGGTTGAATATCCAAAGCTTAATCCCGAACCAAAACAAACGGTGAAGGAAGAAGGTGAATTTTCAGGATTCAATGATCCTAATTACATCAAATGGAAGAAGAATGAAGAAAAGGCAAAAGTTGCTGCTCAACTGCTCAAGAAGAATGAAGTGAAGAAGGATGAAGTTTCAACTGCAAAGAAGCAGAAATCGAAAACAATGAACAATCAATCTGAAACAAAAGAATCGAAAGGTAAAAGTGTCATGAAATCAGATGACAACAACAAAGCTCAAAATGTTAAACCTGTCAAAAAGAAAGTAACAAAAGGTAAGACAATCAAGTTTGTGTCTGCAGGTACTTTCGACATGAACGGTTCTTATGGTAACCAAATCAATTCTCAAATCAAATCTAACTCTGGTCTGAAAACAGGTTCAGGTCCTAAGTCTTCCGCTGTCATTGATAAAAGAATTGAAAACAAAAAGGTAACCAAACAGAACAGTTTAAAATCGAACCAAAGTCCCATGCAAACAAAGTCACAAACAAAGACTCCACAAAAGAATGTTAATCTAAAACCGAACAACCATGATAATGAATCACTTTTTGGTTCAACATCAAGAGTTAACAATCGGCTCTTTAGGATTAGCAAGAAACATTGTGAAATTTATGATAGATATAATCATGCAACTGCTGAATGTTTCTTTAACAGGTACTGCAGTTTCTGTGACAAAAGAAATCATTTTTCAGAAGAATGTTATTTTAACAAATTTTGTGATATTTGTGAGAGAAGAAACCATGACACAAAGGATTGTTTCTTTCGATCAAACTCAACAAGAGAAATGACTCCGTTTTCAAATTTTCAAAGAAATCAATCATCTAGTTTTCAAAATATGAATCAAAGTCATTCTCCGGTTTTGAGAAATTTCAATCGAAACAATTCTGTTTCTAACTTTTCAAGAAATGTGCAGGTTAATAATTTTAAACCAAGAGCTTTAATGGTAAGAAATCAAAAGTTTGAAAATAACCTTGATCCTAAGCTAGAGGAAAGGTTTAGTGCTTTGAGAAGAAAGCAGTCAATGAACGCCAATGGGCGAAACAACAGTTTTCAGCATCAAAATCTCATGAATGAAACAAATTTTCAAAATATTCAATATCAACAAGTTACTATTGCAGATAGATTCGGAAAACCCAAGACCGTGTGGGCCTGGGTTGACCAAACTAACTAAGTGATTGTTGATTTGCAGGTACGCCCAAGAAGACCTATCAACTCATGGTTCGTTGATAGTGGGTGTAGCCGGCACATGACAGGCAACCATGCCTTGCTTCAGGATTTCAAGCTGAAAAATGGTACACACGTTGCATTTGGAGGTGATGCGGGTGGTAAAATCACAGGAGAAGGAACTGTTTCGAATGGGGTCATTAGTTTTGATAAAGTCAACTACTATGCACAGTTGAACTTTAACTTACTAAGTGTATCTCAAATCTGTGATAAATCTTATTCAACTCTTTTTGATGATTCTTTCTGTTATATTCTTAAACCAGGTTTCAAGATTGACAATGAATGGGTAGTGGTTAAAGCACCTAGAGATCGTGATGTATACAAATTGGATATGTCGCAGATTGATGCTGAAACCGAAACAACCTGTCTCATTGCCCATGCTTCAAATGATGAGAGTCAGCTTTGGCATAGACGGCTGGGACATTCCAACTTCAGAAACATGAACCGTTTGGTAACTGGAAATCACGTTGTGGGAATCCCATCGAAGAAATTCTCCACAACTGATCTTTGTCCAGCGTGTTTGAAGGGAAAACAGCATAGGATGTCTTTTAAGTCCAAGCAAGAAAACTCCATTTCAAAACCCTTGCAGATGCTACATATGGATCTTTTTGGACCAACAAATGTGCAAAGCATCGGAAAGAAGTCTTACTGTTTTGTCATTATTGACGATTTCACTAGATTTTCTTGGGTTTATTTTTTGCATGCTAAATCTGAAACAGCTGAATTATTAAAAGAATTTATCATCAAAGTTGAAAATCAATTGGAATGCAAAGTTAAAATTTTAAGAAGTGATAATGGAACTGAATTTAAGAATGCTAATGTTGATTTATTTTGTGCAGAAAAGGGGATTGCTAGACAATTTAGTGCGCCAAGAACACCTCAACAAAACGGGGTTGCGGAACGGAAAAACCGGACACTAATTGAAGCAGCAAGATCCATGCTCGCAGATGCCAAAATCCCTATCACTTTTTGGGACGAAGCTATTGCTACTGCGTGTTTTGTACAAAATAGGACATTATTAGTGCAAGATAAACAGAAAACTTCTTATGAGTTGTTATTTGGAAGAAAACCAAATATTTCTTACTTGAAAGCATTTGGTTGTCCTGTATCGATTTTAAATTTGAATGATCATCTCGGGAAGTTTGAGTCAAAATCTGACGATGGATTTTTCCTAGGCTATTCGTCTGTTTCTAAAGCTTATCGGGTTTTTAATAGCAAAACAAATGCTGTTATTGAAACTATTAACGTCAAGTTTTTAGAAAATTCATTTCCGTTAGTGGCTCATGGTCCCGAATGGTTATTTGATTTAGATTCGTTATCAAAATCTTTCAATTCTAACTTATTTGATTTTTCAGGAAAAACAAACAAAGAATCAGGCGACTTGGGATGCTTTAGTGACGATTCTGATAATGACGAGGATGGAAATCTCAACTCTGAATATCCGTTCATGTCTTTTCACAATCCTGATCATGTCAAATCCAGTCAAGATCCGGGTCCTTCTGGTTCTCATGAAGATCAAGAGTCAAACAATCTTGAAGATGATGTGAATCCGCAAAGTTCTCCTAATGATGGTGGATCTGTTCAAAATCAACCATCATCAGATCCGAATGCTGAAGTTATTCCAGAATCATTTGATTACTTCATCAATTCACCGTATCAAGTCTCGAATTTCACACCGCATACTTCTTCCATACTACAAGATCTACCAAATCTGAATACTTCTAATCTAGAGAGTCAAGTGCAAGGAGGTGACATACCAATTCATCGAATTCACAAGAAACATCATGTCTCTCAGATTATTGGGCCGTTGAATCAGAGAACTACAAGAAGTCAGAATGAGCAAGCAAATGTCTGTCTTTATTCGTGTTTTCTATCTCAAGTGGTGCCAAAGAACATTTCAGAGGCGTTGAAAGATAACAGTTGGATTGAAGCCATGCAAGAGGAATTACTTCAGTTTCGCAAACAGGAAGTTTGGAAACTAGTGGACTTACCTGAAGGAGAAAATGCTATTGGTACAAGATGGTTGTACAAAAACAAGCCAGACGAACGTGGCATTGTTGTGAGAAACAAAGCGAGACTCATTGCACAGGGATACACTCAAGAAGAAGGCATTGATTATGAAGAGGTGTTTGCTCCGGTCGCAAGACTTGAAGCCATACGCGTTTTTCTTGCATATGCTTCTTTCATGAAGTTTAAAGTATTCCAAATGGACGTTAAAGGTGCTTTCCTGTATGGACCTATTACAGATGATGTTTACGTCAGACAGCCTCCGGGTTTTGAAGATCCTGACTATCCTCATCGTGTATACAAGTTGAGTAAAGCTCTATATGGTCTACACCAAGCTCCAAGAATCTGGTATGAGACATTATCCAAGCATTTACTAGAACATGGATTTACAAGAGGTCAGATTGATCCAACTTTGTTTATGAAGAGGGAGAATGATGATTTGTTGTGCGTTCAAGTTTATGTGGACGATATTATCTTCGGATCAACCAGTGCGTCAATGTGCAAAGAATTTGAAGAAATCATGAAATCTAGATTCCAGATGAGTTCAATGGGAGAGATTAATTTCTTTCTTGGATTACAAGTGAAACAATCAGCTGACGGAATTTTCATCAATCAATCAAAATTTGTTGAGAAATTGTTGAAGAAGTTCAAGATGCAAGATTGTCAGACAATTCGAACTCCATCTGATGTGAATTGCAAGATTCAACCTGATCCAAAGGGCAAAGCAGTTGATCAAACACTATACAGATCAATGATCGGTTCTCTGATGTACCTTACTGCATCAAGACCAGACATCATGTACGCTGTTTGTGTGTGCGCCAGATACCAGTCTGATCCGAAAGAGTCGCATCTTGTTGCTGTGAAGCGTATATTCAGATATCTTAAAGGGAAACCAAATCTTGGGTTATGGTATCCTTATGAAGGAAATTTTGAATTATATAGCTATTCTGACAGTGATTTTGGTGGTTGTGCTCTTGACAGGAAATCGACAACTGGTGGATGTCAATTTCTGGGTCCTAGGATTGTCTCTTGGCAATGCAAGAAGCAGACCAATGTTTCTGTATCCACAGCTAAAGCAGAGTATATCGCTGCATCTGCAGGATGTTCTCAGGTTTTGTGGTTACAGAATCAATTGCTGGACTACGGGTTTAACTTTCTAAAAACTCCTATTTACATAGACAATACTGCTGCTATGTTTATTACTGCTAATCCTGTTCAACACTCAAAAACCAAACATATCGAAATTCGATATCACTTTTTAAGAGACAACTCTGAAAAGGGTTTAATAATTTTGATTAAGGTTCATACCGACAAACAACTGGCAGATCTTTTCACAAAATCCTTTTTGTCAGGCCGGTTTGAATTCTTAATTCAATCCATAGGATTAATCAATCATGATTGATTCTATTTTTCGAAAACAAAACAAAAATCAGAAAAATATAAAAGCCAAAAATATAATAAGTTGATGTCAAGTATTGATTCCTTTGTCTTTTATTTTATGTTTTGCATTGTGTGTGTGCATGAAAAAGAAAATAGAAAAGCAAAAACAAAATATAAAAAACAAAAAGAAAAGAAAATATTGCACAAAGTGAGAAATGATAGTTACACTAGACATTATTTGTTACATCATTTTTAATAAAGACTGATGAATGTTAATTGATGTGCTAGACAGCTCAGGCAATTAGACTGAAAAAGTAAGTTGATTGCTGACAAACATAAACTTAATGATCTTTGTGTTAAGTTCCATTGTTATACATGTCTAGATATATATCTTTTGATACATTGCTTGTGATGATAGTTGTGCATGATCGGGTAACGATGTAGTCTACTCAGTGTGATGAACCGCATCGTGAGCTTCTTTGTTGTGGTACCCACAGACCTGAAGTCTCACACGAAGTCTCTTTTGAGCTTCAAGGTGCAGCAAAAGATTCCAAAATGGAACAAAAAGAGTCCCAAATGTGGACCAACACCAAACAAATTCCAAAAAGGAATTCAGAAGATTCCCAAGGGGAACGATAGGAAAGAAAAAAAATTCCCAAAGATGGAATTAAAAAGAAGTCCCAAAGTGGACCAAATCCGAATAGAACCCAGATTCCACACTGTGTATGACTGTAAGTGACCAGGTTTTGTGCAATATGCAGTCAGGTAGTGATTGATAAGGAAATATGTTGACATATGTATACATGTGGGTCACATAAGTCATTCTAATCGAACCTTAAATATCATCATGATACTGAAAAAGTAAGTGTGTCAACTCGAGCTAATTGGTATGTTTTCATATCATCACTCAATCAAGCATAAGTCAAATGTCTATTCAAAACTTGCAAAACATGTTCAGATAATGTGTGGTATGATCTCACTGCGATTTTTGATTCATTGCATTGCATATGTCTTTACTTTAATGTGTGTGCTTTGTGTGTGCAGGCATATGGAATCATTATTGACACATCGACATCCTTGTTAAACTTAAAAATTTCAAGAAATTTCAAGATTAGGGGGAGAATAAAGTTGAAGAAAAATATCTACAAAAATCCAAAAATACTTTGAATAAGTGTGTTTTGAATGAACAAGATTATGTGGTATGAAAAGCAGAGGTATTGGAGGTGTTAAAAACAAACCCAAGGTCTTGTGAATTGTTTTTTAAGAAAATGCTTCGGGATATAGAAAAATTGGTTGTGCAAAAACATTTTGGAAAAAGAAAAAGAAAAATGAATTTAATTGGAATAAATATTATTGTCTTGTTTAATGTTGTTTGATAATTAATATGACAAACATTCTTTTTAAGGATAACTTGTCTAATTAATATGTCGGAGAATGTTTGCAGGTACAATAAATGCTGTTGAAAAAGTCAACAGACGAGAAAAAGTAAAGAAAATCGTTCAAGGGTTGTAGCCGGACAAAGATATCAGATGCAACTATTTTGCCGGGTAAAGAACTGTTTAGCCGGGTAATAGTGTAAGCTTGATACATGCCGGGTGATTGAGGAAAAGGAAGATATTGTGACCACTGTACAGCCGGGCAATGAACATGTCAAATACAGCCGGGTGAAGGTCATAGATATCAAGCCGGGTGACAAGTGTTCACTATACAGCCGGGTAAAAGTCTTTTATCTTGCCGTATAAATGAGTCACTATGTTGCCATGTGAAGAAGAAAAAGCATGCCGGGTGATACAACTGTGTTGCCGTGTAATGAAGAAATGCATGCCGTGTGAAGAAGGAAAGCAACTGTGTTGCCGGGTGATGAAGAAAGCAAGCCGGATGAAGAAGGAAAGCAACTGTGTTGCCGGGTGATGAAGAAAGGTTGCCGGGTGATGTTTGAAGACTACTATTCTGCCGGGTGATTGATAAAACCCATCAGGTGTAGTTGTTCCTAACCTTTACCCGTCACTACAGTGACTTACCCGTCTCTACAGTGTTTGACCCGTCAAGTGTTTTTCACATGTTTGCGACTTGTCTTATGTACTTGACCCGTCACTACAGTACATGACCCGTCACTACAGTACATGACCCGTCACTACAGTACTTGACCCGTCAAAGCTTATTGGGCCTTTTATGTTTACCCGTCCCTTTTGTTGACCCGGCACTTAAAGTTTGACCTAAATTTTTGACGATACAAAAACCCGCCTCTTCACAAACACTTATCATTTCACACATTCACTTTCACACAAACACTCTGTACACTCAAATCGCTTTGTTATTATATTCAATCGTTTGCTCTGTAACAAGGTTGATCGATTGAATAAGGTAGTGATTAAGTGTTTTTGACCTTGATAGACTTGCAAATCAACTGTTAAAAAGAAAAACGATGATGAACAGTGTTTTGAGCATTGAATCGACACTTTGATTTTGTGTGTTAAAACCAAAATCGAATGTTATTTTAAGGTTAAAAACTGTCGATCATCAACATTCAATCACTCATTTGCACCAAAACACCTTAAAATCAACTGAATCAACCAAAATTGTCACTACACTTAAAATTGCCATTGATGAACTTTGAAGCTCTTAAAAGTTAACCATCAAAATAATGAAATATCTGTTTAAAAGTGATGAATACTTGTTAAAACTGAACCAAAACATCATAAACAATTTCATCATAAAATTGTCAAAATTATGTCTTAAGTGATTAACTGTTAAAATTGAAACATTAGGTATAATCTTTAAGATTCAAAGTTGTTTGATTAAAATGATGAAAATCAGATTATTAGAACAATTTAGAATTTAAAATGATTATGTGAATGTTTTGCTTTCTAACTTTTATTCAAACACTTATGAAAATTTTGATATGTTTTAATGAAGAATCTAACACATTTGTCTTGTTTTGTGTTTGTTTGTGTTTTAACAGATGGAGAATCTCAAGTTTGAGCCTAAACACAATTTGGTAGCATGTTTGGATGAATCAATTCCTGAAACAGATGGTTACAGGGATATGATCAAGTTTATCAAAAGGACCAAATATGTGTATGCTATATGTGCCAAACCGGTCATATATGCAAGGCTGATTAAGAGTTTTTGGAGGACAGCAGAGGTTGTTAGAGATGAGAATGGTGTTGCTGTTGTAAGAGGAAATATTACCAGAGAGATGGTTCTGACAGTTTCTGAAGAAGCTATTAGAAATGCCCTGAGGATAGATGAAGATGAGGTTGGGATGAATGATGAGCTGACCATGGATGAATGTAAATCGTGTTTTGTTAATATGGGTCATCCACCTGTATTTCCAAAATCACAGTTTTATAGGGCAAAATTGGGAAAGAAGTACAAGTTGTTATGCTATGTGGTGCAACAATGCATGTCCAGGAGGAGTGCAGGGTTTGATAATTTCCCATCAGACATTGCATCACCAATTGTGGCCATAGCAGAGAATAAGCCATTTAATATGTCAAAATGGATCATGAATGGCTTTGTTTTTAACTTGGTGAAGGGCAAGAGGTTTAAGTTTCTTATGTATCCAAGATTCTTACAACTGATGATCAACATTGCCTATCCTATCATCAGATCTGAAGGTTATGCTGGAGGTATTTTATACACTGAGGACATGAACGATCTATCTTATCGAAAGATGAGTATCGGGAATGTGCCTGATGTTGAATTGTTTGACGATATGAGAGATATAGCCAACAATGAAGAAGATGTAGAAGGTGTTTATTATCACATTTCTCATGGTGAGATTGTTGATCCACAGGACCTAGTAGATGAGGTGCCTGATAACCTGTTAGATGATGACGAGTACCTTGCTCGTCATCCAGAAGATGAAGTAGAAGATGATAATGATGATGGTGATAATGATGAAGATAGCGATGGTGATGATGAACATGATGATGGTGGTAATGATAGTGCTGAATCTGAATCTAATTTAGAGGAGGCAGAGATTGTAGAAACTGTTGAACCTTTGGATGTAGAGAATATTGAAGTTATTGAGCCTATGGTAATAGAAGAACCTGTTGAGGTTGCTTCTGTTGTTGAAGAACTAGTTGCTGAAGTTCCAAAGGACATCTCTGTTCAGTATGTCAGAAGAAAGAGGTCGAAATCAGTTAAAGAGCATGTGATTGTTGAGCCTGAAGAGATTGATGTACTTCAGATTGCTCAGGAGGCAATGGCCGAAGCTGAGACTATGGCACAGATAGTTGAAGAAGCTGATGCTGGCGTTGCTGATCCTACTGCTGTTGATATTCCCACCACATCATCCCAATTTGCTGAAAATATTGAACAAGGTTTGGAGTCTTCACCAAACTTTGTGTCAAAGATTGATGAAAATGAGAATGAAAAGGAGAAAAGAATTGCTGAGTTAGAAGAAATGGTTGCAAAGTTGATTGAAGCGAATGATTTGTTGAAAGCTTCAAATGAACGGAAAAAGAAAAGATTTGATGAGTACTGGGATATACATAATCAGAATTTGAAAACCTTCAAGAAATTGGATGAGGATCATATCAAGCTTGTTGATGAACATGTAAAGTTGAAGGATGATTATGAAAAACTGAAAGAGGAGCATGAGAATCTGAAATATGATTACAAAGAACTGAAAGCTGAATGCAATACGTTGGAGGCCGAGAAGGAAATGCTAGAAAAATGGTTGGAGGAGACGAAACCGAAGAAAGCTGGCTCATCATCTGACAAAGATTTTTCTGATGAAGTAGTTGAAGTGCCTGAATCTCAAGTACAGAAAGTTTATTTGACTAGAGCACGAGGTACTACGAATGTTGGGATTAGGGTGGAATCACCAATCATTGTTCCCGATGAAGCTGTTGCTGAAACTGTCATCTCTGACAAAGCTGAGGGAAAAAGGAAGTTAGATGCTATTCCAGAGATTTTTGGTGATGAAGAAAGTTCGAAAAAGGCTAAGATTGTTGAAACAATGCAGGTTGAGCCGATTCAATCTGTAGCTGTAGTTGAGACTGAGAAAATTGATGAAACTGTGACAGAATCTGGAGCTGAAACTGAAGTATTGGCAGTCACAGATAGTGAGAAAGAAGTTGGTTCTGAAGAAACAGTTCAGGTTGAGCCGATTCAATCTGAAGCTGTGGATATGCCTGAAACTGTAGCTGAAGTTGCAAGTCAGTTTGAGCCGGTTCAAACTGACGATGCACCTATGATTGAAGCGTTGGATGATCTGGACGATATTGATTTCACTGAATCTGAAGATGAAGCTGGGCCAGAAACAAACGTTGTTGAAGAGATTCCGGATGATTTGGATCAAAGGTTTGCATACCTTGAGAAAATGAAGTATAATGTTGTATTTTTGAATGGATTGACGGTGAGTCAGATACACGAAGAATATGAAAAATGTATGATTCATCAAGACAAAGTTGCAGCCGATAAAAAGGAGTTTATTACTGAGATGGGTGAATGGACTCCAATGCAAGAGAGTTTGAATATAGAAGATTTACCTCCGACTGAACTGTATCACCAAAATCCAGAAGATATGACTGCTTCAGACATGCGTAGTTGGTTGAGTTCAAGAAATTACCCATATAAGACTTTGAAGAGGTTGAAGTCTGAATCTTTGAGGAAAATTGTTGTTAGCTTTATGAAGACTGAAAAAATGTACAATCGTATGTTTTACTTGGACTACAACAATCCTCAGTATTTTGAGCTGACAAAAAGATTCAAAGTTCTTGGACCGAAGGAGATTCCGGTGATGGCCCTACCTGAAAATGCTCACAAGAAACGACATGAATTGATGGATATGTTTCCAAGTGAAGTTAAATCTTACAACATACCAATGGAGGTGCGTGAGTCTTGGCATAAATCAGCAACAGCAGGTGATGTTGTTAGGTCACTGCTGAGTAAAGGACAGTCGATTGCTGAATTACTTGACTCGATGATTGTGCCAGAGAAGAATAAGAAAGTGAAGATAATAGCATGGAAATACGATGAAGTCTTTGATGCGTTTATGATAAAGAGAGTAAATGGTTTATGTGACGTATATCATTACTACTCGAGCATTTTTAAGCTGGAAGTTCAAGATTTGAAGGAGCTGCACAAACTAAGGTTGATAAATCACACACATGCTGAGCGTGGTGATAAATGTGTAATGCTTCTTGATGCCGGGATTGCTCGACCACCAAAGTATCTTGATTTCCGAGGCCAACAGGAAGATACTGCGTATGTGCAAGCAAAGAAAGAAAGAAAGAAGAAGCGTTTGGTTGTAACTGAAGATATGTATTTGGAAGAGTTTTCAGATGAGTACTTTGACAAAGTGATAGATCCTGGATTGAAGGTGATAGATGGTTCACAAATGACAAAGCCTATACTCAGAGTGTTTTATAATCAAGAAACTTTTGAATTGAAGCTTGTTAGAAATTTGGATGATTGGGACAAAGACATGATTACACTGTTTAGTACTTTTGAGTTGAAGCTGCTACATCCATCATATATCGACTTTTTGAGAAGCTACAGAATAGAGAAGTGTAAAGATGCACTTGCTGAAGCTGATAGGAAGCTGTTTGTTGTGATGATTGAAGTTATAGCTGCGGCAACTGAAAAGATACGAGTGAGAAAGGCATTGCTAAACTCTAATCTCGTGAGGGTTGATTTACCAGAGATAGAGTATATGAGGATATCTAGAAGAGGAACCTTGGAGGTGCAAGTCAAAGGACAGGAGATGCCATTTGAATTTTATGCTAATATTGACTTTGCAGGTTTAAATCTGGATTCACTTAGACGCATGAATGCCTGCCCAATTCTGACAAATGAGTCCAAGCCTCGTCAAGCCAAGATTGCAGAAAAGTTCAAGTCTTGTATCGAAGAAGCTCTGAAGGAACAAGAAGAGTACAAAGGCAAAGAGCTGCTGAATGTCAAAGATGAACCGGAAGAGTGGTAAAAGAGATTGATGCTGAACAAAGAAGAAAAAGATTGAAGATTTTGCTGAAGATTCAAAGATAAATCTTAGGGGGAGTACTGTTAGGGTTATTTCCTAGTTAAGATTTACTTTGTATTTTGTTTATATGTTTGTATATAGTTTAGGGTCTATTTTGTTATATTCCTTAAACTTGTATTTGTTTGCTTAAAGCATGTAGTGAGAGAGTGTGAGGGAGAGGCTAGATCACTTTTACACGTTAGAGAGAGAATTAACTGTGTGTGATTTTGTTTCTCCTGCACCTTGTATCACAATACTGCTTTGATCATCAATATACAAAGAGAATTATTAGTATGAATTGTGTTAATGATTAAACTGTGTTTGTGTTTGTGTTATTCTGATCATTGAGCGATTTTCACGATCCAATTGAACCTATCAAAATGTCAAGTACTGATATGCGAAGTTGGCTGAGTTCGAGGAACTATCCGTACAAGACTTTGAAGAGGTTAAAATCTGAGTCACTGAGGAAGATTGTTACTAGCTTTATGAAGACTGAAAAAATGTACAATCGTATGTTTTACTTGGACTACTACAATCCTCAGTATTTCGAGCTGACAAAAAGATTCAAAGTTCTTGGACCGAAGGAATTACCAGTGATGGCTCTACCTGAAAATGCTCACAAAAAACGACATGAATTGATGGATATGTTTCCAAGTGAAGTTAAATCTTACAACATACCAATGGAGGTGCGGGAATCTTGGCATAAGTCAGCAACAGCAGGTGACGTGGTTAGGTCACTGCTGAGTAAAGGGCAGTCGATTGCTGAATTACTTGACTCGATGATTGTGCCAGAGAAGAATAAGAAGGTGAAGATAATACCATGGAAATACGATGAAGTCTTTGATGCGTTTATGATAAAGAGAGTAAATGGTTTATGTGACGTATATCATTACTACTCGAGCATTTTTAAGCTGGAAGTTCAAGATTTGAAGGAGTTGCACAAACTAAGGTTGATAAATCACACGCATGCTGAGCGTGGTGATAAATGCGTAATGCTTCTTGATGCCGGAATTGCTAGACCACCAAAGTATCTTGATTTTAGAGGCCAACAGGAAGATACTGCGTATGTCCAAGCAAAGAAAGAAAGAAAGAAGAAGCGTTTGGTTGTAACTGAAGATATGTATTTGGAAGAGTTTTCGGATGAGTACTTTGACAAAGTGACAGATCCTGCATTGAAGGTGATAGATGGTTCGCAAATGACAAAGCCTATACTCAGAGTGTTTTATAATCAAGAAACTTTTGAATTAAAGCTTGTTAGAAACTTGGAAGATTGGGACAAAGACATGATTACACTTTTTAGTACATTTGAGTTGAAGCTGCTACATCCATCATATATCGACTTTTTGAGAAGCTACAGATTGGAGAAGTGTAAAGATGCACTTGCTGAAGCTGATAGGAAGTTGTTTGTTGTGATGATTGAAGTAATAGCTGCAGCAACTGAAAAGATACGAGTGAGAAAGGCATTGCTGAACTCTAATCTCGTGAGGGTTGATTTACCAGAGATAGAGTATATGAGGATATCTAGAAGAGGAACCTTGGAGGTGCAAGTCAAAGGACAGGAGCTGCCATTTGAATTTTATGCTAATATTGACTTTGCAGTTTAAATCTGGATTCACTTCGACGCATGAATGCCTGCCCAATTCTGACAAATGAGTCCAAGCCTCGTCAAGCCAAGATTGCAGAGAAATTTAAGTCGTGTATTGAAGAAGCTTTGAAGGAACAAGAAGAGTACAAAGGCAAAGAGCTGCTGAATGTCAAAGATGAACCGGAAGATTGGTAGAAAGAAATTGATGCTGAACAAGAAGAAAAAGATTGAAGATTTTGCTGAAGATTCAAAGATAAATCTTAGGGGGAGTACTGTTAGGGTTATTTCCTAGTTAAGATTTACTTTGTATTTTGTTTATATGTTTGTATATAGTTTAGGGTCTACTTTGTTATATTCCTTAAACTTGTATTTGTTTGCTTTAAAGCATGTAGTGAGAGAGTGTGAGGAGGGAGGCTAGATCACAATATTCACGTAAGAGAGAGAACTTGTGTGTGTGATTTATTTTCTCCTGCACCTTGTATCACAATACTGCTTTGATCGTCAATATACAAAGAGAATTATTAGTATGAATTGTGTTAATGATTAAACTGTGTTTTGTGTTTATGTTATTCTGATCATTGAGCGATTTTCACGATCCAATTGAACCTATCAATCTTTTGATGTTATAATAATCCATTTTTAAAGTAAACGGGTCAAAACGTACCAAACACACTTTAAAATGTTATAGTAAAACATTTTCTTAAGTCAACGGGTCAAAACGCACCAAACACACTTTAAGAAGTTATAGCAATCCATTTTCTAAGTAAACGGGTCGAAATAAAAAAAAAACACAGTTTAAGATGTTAAAATAATCCATTTTTAATGTAAACGGGTCGAAACAAGCCAAACACCCTTTAAGATGTTATAATAATCCATTTTCTAAGTAAACGGGTCAAAACAAAACTAACACTCTTTAAGAAGTTAAAATAATCCATTTTTTAATGTAAACGGGTCGAAACAAACCAAACACCCTTTAAGATGTTATAACAATCCATCTTCTAAGTAAACGGGTCAAAACAAAACAAACACACGTTAGAATGTTAAAATAATCCATTTTTAAAGTCTACGGGTCAAAATGATGCAAATATATCTTTTGATGTTATAATAATCCATTTTTAAAGTCAACGGGTCAAAACGTACCAAAAACACTTTAAGAAGTTATAATAATCCATTTTTAAAGTCAACGGGTCAAAACGATGCAAATATATCTTTTGATGTTATAATAATCCACTTTTAAAGTAAACTGGTCAAAACGTACCAAACACACTTTAAGATGTTATAATAATCCATTTTCTAAGTCAACGGGTCAAAACAATGCAAATATATCTTTTGATGTTTTAATAATCCATTTTTAAAGTAAACGGTTCAAAACATACTAATTACACTTTAAAATGTTATAGTAAAACATTTTCTTATGTCAACGGGTCAAAACGCACCAAACACTTTAAGAAGTTATAGCAATCCATTTTCTAAGTAAACGGGTCGAAACAAAACAAACACACTTTAAGATGTTAAAATAATCCATTTTTAATGTAAACGGGTCGAAACAAGCCAAACACCCTTTAAGATGTTATAACAATCCATTTTCTAAGTAAACGGTGATAGTCATGTATAGGTCGGACTCACCGGCATGTCGGTGTTATATCTTTTGTATGTATTTTATATAGTTTTTGGTATTAGCGAACCTACGGGCGAATCTATAGATTCGCCCGTAGCACAGTATAGTTTTTCTATTTTTGTCGACCGGGCGAACCTATTTGTGCCCGGCGAAGCTATATGGTTCGCTTGATAGATTCGCTGTCAGCGAATCTATCAGCGAACCTACAGCTGATATATATTGTAATCTTATCTCATGGCAATGGAACTTTTGGCAAAATCTTATCAAAACTCTAGAATCGTGTGTGTGTAACCTGGAGGTGCTAGGAGCTTATATTATCTATCTTTGTAGCGTATTTACCTCTCGTTGTGTGGTTTTGATCTTGTTATTGTGTATTGGGTTATGTTGGACTTTTGTTTCTCTTAATCAAAGTGTGTTTTGTTGTTACAAATCATTATAGCACTGAAATCTCGATCAAGATGGACCAACAATATGGTATCAGAGCCATAGTGCTCTTGATTGTTTGATCCTAGAGATTTTTGTGATGTTTTTGGGGTTTTTGTGTCAAAACACTATTTGATTCTTTTCTGAACTGGTTTGTGTGTTTGTGTGTTGTATTTTGCTTGGGATTTGTCATATTTGGTCATAGGAAGCTTTAGAAACAAACGAATCTACAACTGGTTATGTTTTGAAGCTGTTCTGATCGTTTTTGTACGGAAACTGTTTTATTCGTAACCCAGCGAACCTACTTGTTCATCCAGCGAATCTGGGTGTTCATCCAGCGAATCTAATACAATCTTGTGTTCTGTGATTCAGTGTTTCTGTTTAGCGAATCTGGCATTTCATTGAACGAAAGTTCACTTGTTTGGCTCGTTGTGCAAGCGAAACTGTTCTTGCTGCCCAGCGAATCTGCTTTGTCTGCTAAGCGAATCTGCTAGCGAATCTGCTAGCGAATCTGCAGCGAATCTGTCTGTTCTTTGGGCGAATCTAATCCAGCGAATCTATTTGTCATTGGCGAAACTACAATCTGTTTAAGATTATGACTACATCAACTCTGAATATTAATGATCTGAATAGTGTTCAACCAAACAAGCCACCGAGGCTTGTTAGTGGTGAAAATTTTGAGGATTGGAAGAGGTGTCTGAAAGCTTTTTTCTACTACACTGACTATAATCAATGGGAGTCAATTGTAAATGGTCTGCATGTGCCAAAGACAGTTGAAGGAACAGTTACTTCAATAAACACTGATCCGAGTACTTTTACTGAAGGAGACACCAAGTTGCTTGATCGTGACAAAAAGGCACTCGGAGCATTGATACTTTGTTTGCATCAGGATATTTACAACAGGTTTGCTGAACACACAACTGCAAAAAGCTTGTATGATGCGTTGTGCGAGTTCTATGATGGTAATGAGGATTTGAAGTTGGATAGAAAGGCTCAAGCTGAAAAAGAGTTCAATTCATTTGTGGGGTATTCGCAAGAAAGTTTTACTGATATTACCAATCGATTTCTGTCTGTATCAAGTAACCTGAAAAAGTATGATGAGAAGCTGGGAAACCATGAACAAGTCACAAAGCTGTTAGATTCACTTCCTCCTCAGTGGAGTCTTCAGATCAAATTGTTGAAACAAGAAAGAAACTTTCATGACTATAAGCTGATGGACGTTATAAACAAGCTGAAGTCATTTGATCTTGACGTGAAGAGAAGAGAATACAATCAGTCTATGATGGTTCCAAATATTCCTTCTCAGAATGCTGCACTTATTACATCCGCTGCAAACTCTCATATCTACAATGCTGCACCTGGAAGATCATCAAGTTTTGGGTCTGTTAAATCTGTTGGTGCATCTACAAGTGTTGGTTCAAGCTCAAATGCATCTGTCACCACTCAGATTCCATCTGACACTATGGCTTTGTTTGGAATGTTTGTTCATAGCTATGAAGCTCTTGTCGCTGGTGAATTAAAGGGAAAGGGGATGACTGTTGAGGATATGTATCAGGTGGATCCTGATGATCTTGAAGAAACCGACATCCAATGGCAAATGGCCATGCTTGCCCTTCGTGCTAGACGGTTCATGGAGAGAACAGGTAGAAGAGGTTTTGGGAATCAGGGACAGAACAACAAGCTTGGGTATGACAAAGGAAAGCTGAGATGTTATAACTGCAAACAACTGGGTCACTTCAAAAGGGAATGTCCTTTACCAATTGTTACTGAACCTGTGAATTCTAGAAATTCAAGAACCGCCCCTATTCAAGAACGACTTGAGGAAGTGAAACCAAGGCATGAAACTGCACTGCTCACTAATTTTGATTGGAGTGCGGAAATTGAAGAAACAAAGGAAGAAATTAATCATGCCTTGGTTGCTGAGATTGTTGACAATGATGATAACTATATAAATTGCTTTGATCCTTTCAAAGAATTTTATGGTGAAAATGATGGAAATTATGATGAAGAAGGGAAAGTGGAGAAAGTTGATAAAGATCACTCAGATGCTATTGTTCAAGGGCATCTGAATCACTCGGGATTGGTATGTGAAGCTGCGGTAAATGAGATGAAGAATGATGAAGAGTCAAAGCTAAACTTGGAAACCATGATTGAGAAGGCAAGGCTTGATGCTGTGGATGAGTTCAAGAGGAGTACTCCATATTGCCAGTGTGATCGCGCTCTTGCTGCCGAAAAACTGGAACATTCAAATGCCGTTGTAAATAGTCATTGGCATATTGACAGCGGATGTTCCAGACATATGACTGGGTTGAAGGACCTGCTGACTAACTATCGGATTATCAATGGTGGATACGTTGCTTTTGCGGGAGACAAGAAAGGTGGTAAAATGATTGGTCAAGGAGAAGTCTCGAATGGTTCCCTAACTTTGGAAGACGTCAACTATGTTCCTGAACAGGCATTCAATCTTCTCAGTGTATCACAAATCTGTGATAAGAATATCCCAGTGTTGTTTCTTCCAAATGAATGTTTGTTCTTGAAGCCTGAGTTTTCTATTTCTGAAGAATTGGTGATCATGCGTGCTCCAAGACGAAATGATACATATATGCTGAATATGGGATCAAAAGAATAAACTTCCACCGTGACCTGTCTCCTATCTAAAGCTTCATCTTTTGAATCTTTTCAATGGCATAGACGTTTAGGGCACATTAATTTTAAAATTCTAAATAAATTGGTTAAGAACAATTTGGTCAAGGGTTTACCACTTAAGGATTTTTCTGTGGTCGAGAAATGCATGGCTTGTGCTAAAGGAAAGCAGCACAAAAAGCCACATAAACTTAAAATTGAAAATTCAATCTTAGAACCCCTCGAATTGTTACATACTGATTTATTTGGTCCAATAAGTGTCAAATCTATTGCTAAGAAATCTTATTGCTTGGTTGTCACAGATGATTACTCTAGGTACACCCCAGTGAGATTCCTGGCAAACAAGAGTGAGACTGCAGAAGAGCTAATGAAGTTGATTCCTCAAATCGAGGTTCTTGGAAAGCGGAAGGTTCAAGCCATTAGAAGCGACAATGGAACTGAATTCAGAAACCATATCTTCAATTCTTTTTGTGAACAACGGGGTATTCTCAGACAGTTTAGCGCCCCACGAACGCCACAACAAAATGGTCTTGCTGAAAGGAAGAATTGAACTCTTGTGGAGGCTGCTAGAACTATGCTGATTGAGTCAAAGCTTCCGATTATTTTCTGGGCAGAGGCAGTCAATTGTGCAGCTTATGTTCTGAATCGGGTACTGATTGTCAAAGAAAAGATGAAGACATCATACCATCTGTTTCGTGGGATTAAGCCGTTGATCGATTTTCTGCGCCCCTTTGGATGTTCTTGCACTCTGTTGAATACTCAAGATCAGAAAACGAAGTTTGGTGCTGTTTCGGATGAATGCTTCTTTGTAGGATACTCGAACACACAAAAAGCGTATCGTGTTTACAACAAGCGAACGCGGATTGTGCAAGAGTCCTATTATGTTGACTGGCAAGAGTCAAACACTACAAGCATTGGCAGTGAACCTGCATGGTTTTATGATTCCACCACTATTTTCAAATCATTCAATCTTCCTGACTCTGACGATGATGACATCATTCCTCACACATCAGTTTCTATTATTAACCATCCACCTACACAATCACAACCACAACCTTCAACTACACAATTACCTCCCACTTCATTTGACATTCCTCCACCTCCACCACCTCTAATCGTTCAAATCTCTCCAGTAGATACTCCATCATCATCCACTTCCATTCCAACATCTACCACTAATACAATTCCTCCAACTTCAAATATACCTTCACAACCATCTAATCGAACATCCTCATCCCAAACCAACCCTTTGCTCCTCAACACAGACTTCAAAACTTTGAAAAATCATCCTCATGATTATATCATAGGATCAATTACTGATGGTGTGCGAACTCGGAGTCAGAGTGGTTTGATTAATGAGTGTCTCTATGCTGCCTTTCTATCTCAAGTTGTTCCAAAGAATTATAAACAAGCACTTGAAGATCCTAGTTGGGTTGATGCCATGCAAATGGAACTACAGCAATTTAGGAAGCTTAAAGTTTGGGAACTTGTTGATCTTCCTCCTAATAAGTGTCCCATCGGCACTAAGTGGGTTTTCAGAAACAAGCCAGATGATCGCGGTGTTGTTATCAGAAACAAGGCGAGATTAGTTGTTCAAGGATTTGCTCAAGAGGAGGGGATTGACTACACTGAAGTTTCTGCTCCAGTCGCTCGCCTTGAAGCCATTAGAATCTTTCTTGCTCATGCTGCTAACAAAAACTTTAAAGTTTATCAGATGGATGTGAAATGTGCATTTCTATATGGAGATATCGATGAGGAGATCTACGTATGTCAACCACCGGGTTTCGAGGATCCAGATTTTCCTTCAAAAGTGTACAAGCTTGACAAATCCTTGTATGGGTTGCATCAAGCTCCACGTATCTGGTATGAAACTCTGACACAGTATCTTCTCAGCAAAGGTTTCTCTCGTGGGACTATAGATATGACATTGTTCAAGAAGGAGGTAAATGGTGAGCTGCTGATTGTTCAAGTGTATGTTGATGATATAATCTTTGGTTCAACAAATGAGGGGCTGTGTAGAGAGTTTGAAAAAGTGATGATGGATCGCTTTGAAATGACGATTATGGAGGAGACGTGTTTCATCTTGGGGCTGCAAGTGGAGCAAAAGCCTGATGGAATTCTTATCCACCAAGAGAAATATATCAAAGAAATCCTCACAAAGTTTGGCATGGATGATTCTTCTCCGGAACTGATTCCCTTCACCGCTCAAACATGCCTTACTTCTGATGATAATGGGAATCCTGTGGATGCTCATCGGTACCGCTCGATGATCGGATCTCTCATGTATCTGACCGCCAGCCGACCTGATATTACATTTGCTGTGTGCTACTGTGCTCGTTTCCAGGCCAATCCAAAAGAATCACATGAGAAAGCTGTTAAACGCATTTTTCGTTACCTTAAGGGTTCCTCTCGTTTGGGACTTTGGTACCCAAAAGGTGGGAACTTTGATTTACATGCTTTTTCTGATAGTGATCATGCTGGTTGCAGGATAAACCGAAAATCGGTCACTGGCGGATGTCAATATCTTAGCGAATGTCTTGTTTCCTGGCAAAGCAAGAAGCAAACAACCGTCTCTCTGTCCACAGGAGAAGCAGAATACATTGCTGCTTCAAGCTGCTGTTGCCAAGTGCTCTGGATCCAGCATCAGATGATGGATTACGGCATCAACTTCCTTCATACGCCACTCTTTTGTGATAATGAAGCTGCTGTTGGAATTGCCAAGAATCCTATTCATCACACTCGCACCAAGCACATCGAAACAAGAATTCACGCCATCAGAGACGCACAGGAAAAGGGGTTCATTGATATTATTCCTATTGAAACCCGAAAGCAAAAAGCTGATCTTTTCACAAAAACTTTTGACAACCCACGTTTTTATGAACTGATCTCTATGCTGGGACTGATATCTTTTTGAAAAACCTTTAACTATGTGAATCAGCTTTGTAAATATGTAAATAACTATTTTCATTTTCTTCTTTGAAAATCCGTGGGTCACTCATTTCTTCGCTCCTTTACTTTTATTTTATTTCCTTTTATTTTCTCTTTCATTTTGTATATATATATATATTAAGAAAATCCGAAAAACAAAAATTTCTTATTAGATTGCTATAATATAAAAATTTTGGGGGAGATATTAAAGATTAACTACTTATAGTTTTTCAAATTTTGCTATTGTCAGGATCCCCATTTTGATTGATGTTGAAGAGACGTTGAAGGAGGTCAGAAGTATTGTGTTTGGGATATGTTAGATAGGCTCAGCCCGAAAACAAAGTAAACAGCGATTGTGCAGCCAAACATAACGTTCAAGAACTAGGCAACAAGGATTATCCCCTTGACATGATTGGATTGCATAAAGATACGGGTTCTGTCAAAAATGGGTTGAGAGCGTCAAATCTTTGCTTTGATTTCCCTAAACATCCCAAATCACCCTCACCCTAGCCCCGAATTGAGTTTCTAGTTAGCAAAACAAATAAAAAGCTGCTAGTGTTGCTCTTCGGAAAAACCTCTGAGTGAGTTACTTGTTAACTCCTCAGAATGTATTGAGTCAAGTGCTTAACTCCTCTGCTATACGGAAGTATTGACCTGGAGTTGGTGGATCTTCTCTGCTATACGGAAGTATTGACCTGAAGATTCACCGAGCATGCTCAAATGTTTATCTCCTCTGTTATACGTCGGTATAGACCTGGAGCTCTAAACTATTTGAGTTTCCCAAATAATAAGTCGCAATGTGTTCAAAAGAATCATTGCTGACAAGCTTCACTCACAAAAAGATGCAAAAATTGCACAAGTGTCAAAAGAAGCTAATGCATCGATCAATATTCAAAATTTGATCCTCGAAATTCAAGCAAAGTCAATCATATTGCTCAGATATATCCTGATGACAGAACTTGTTCTTTTTACCTAGATGTATGTGGGGACCGAGTTGTCTGAGCTTCTTCAATCAAACCAAAAACATGATAAAAGAAGCTGCTGATCTCTTGTTGAAAGGATTAAGGCATGGGTTTAAATGGACAAACATATCTGCAATCCCGCCAATCTATGATTTTCCCGATTCTGCTCGAAAAACGTCATGAAAAATATATACATCCTTCTTTAGTAATTTCACTTTTTTTATTTTTATTTTATTATTATTATTATTTTATGTCTTTAAATTCAGTTTAATGTTTTTATATTCGGAGCGTTGAAATCGTGGGGCGTTTTCATGGATTTGCAAAGGATTTAAAATTTGAGAAAAACCAAAAATATTTTAATTTTTCTTGTTTTGAGTCCCAGCGAATCTACTAGCGAACCTACAGGTTCGCCCGGAACCTCCTCACGTCGTCGTGTCTTCTCTTGACCTTTGGTCTCGGGCGAATCTGAAGTTCGCTAGTGTTTTTGTCAGCGAACCTGTAACTGTATATATATGTGGTGTCAGCGAAACCTTTCACAAGTTCGCTGTCACTATTACTGTAGCCGTTTCGTTTTCTCAAAACAGTCGCACGTTCGATTCTCACTCACGACCGTTCTTTTTCATATTAAATCGTCTTGTTTGTGTCTGGTATGTATTACTTCCTGTTTTAACATCAGTCTTACCCTTTAATTTGTTCTTAATCACTGATTAACCCAATCGACCCATCATGATTCTGCGTTAATGTTTTAACAATTGTTTATATGCTTTGATGTCTATCAAAACTTGCTCGTTTCATGCTTATATTACTTGATCGTTGCTATGATTGTTTGATTATGGTCTTTAGACTGAGATTTGGGAGTTTTTCAAAAACTAGGGTTTCCAGCGAACCTATGTGTTCGTCTGGCGAACCTGAACGAAAGTTCAAAACTTTGAGCGAACCTATGCCGTTATGCCGCACGTGCATCAGCATAGATTCGCCCGATTGTTTCTAGCGAACCTATACATTCGCTCGACCAAATGACTGATTTTTCATGTCAGCGAATTTATAGGTTCTGATGCCAAATCTCAGGTTCGCCCGTGCAGCGAACCTGTTCATCCCAGCGAATCTATCAACTGTTTTCAAAACTTACGTTTCTGATCAAATTCCGTTTATTTTTCAGGCACGATGTCTACGTTATTTTTTGAAAGAAAGCACAATATGTGTGCTTTACTGGACGAGAATCATGAAAAGGCGGGTGGCTACAAAGATTGTATTAGATGGTTGAAGTCGTCCCACATTCATCACGCTATATCTCATTCACCAACCATCTATGAGCTGCACATAAGAGACTTCTGGAGAACTGCTGTGATGAATGTGTCTGTGAGCCATCACAAATCTATGCCAAGATTAATGGATTTGATTTGGAATTTACTGAAGCTGATGTGGCAAGGGTTTTGAGGTTAGAGGATGATGTTGGTGATGAAGTAAAAATGACGGCAGAAGAAGTATATGGTGCTCTTGGGACCGCTGGTTATGAGGGTCCTATGCCGGGGGAGAAGAAGATGGAGTTTGTGAAATCTTATTTGATCAAGGAATGGAGGTATAATGCGCACGTGTTTATTATGTGCTTAGACCATAGGAAAGGAGGTACTGATGGGCTGAATCTGGACTGGGCAAGGGCCATGGTTTTGTTTTGTCGGGGGCAGAAGGCAAATCTTGCGAAGCTCATCTACAACTACATGCTCGAAAACATTCATGCCACTAAGGGGAACAATTGGCTGATGTATCCCAGATTTTTGCAGATGATTTTGAATGATAAACTGCCAAATCTGCCTGTTGTTGGTGATGTGCTGAAGATATGGGATATGCATTCGAGGATTTTTAGGGACTGCAAATCTCCACGTTCTGATTGTGTTGGTAGGACTTCATACTTGTGGGAGAATATGTACCCTGCTGATAGATGGGTACATATACAGAGGTTAATGGAGAATGAGAGGAAACGGGGTGGTGAAAATATAGAGGTTGTTGAGAAGAGGTTAAAGAAAAGGAAGCCATATGCTAAGGACAAGGATTATGACTTAGATCGGGAAATAGATGAGATTCAGGCTGAGATTGATCAGGGTAGAGAGAAAAGGACCAAGAGGAAATCGGATGCTCCCACTGAAGCTGCAAAGAAAGCGAAGCATGATGAATCGGGTAAATCTGCTGAGACTGTTAGTGAGTTAAAGGGTGAGATAGTGAGTCTGAAGGCTGAGATTGTGGATCTAAAGAGTAGATATGATGATCTGGAAACGAAGGATGCAGAGAAATCAACGGTTATTTTTGAAATGGGTCGGATGATGAGGGATCAACAGTGCTTGATAGTTAGAATTTTCAAGGAGCTGAATATTTTGAAGGAAAAGGATGGGTCAGATCCGGCTATGTCTGAGTTAGAACTGAAAAGCTTAACGGATGCTGCAAAGTATCCGTTAATGGAATGTGAGTTTGGGGATAAGGATAAAGGTAAGGGGAAAGCTGCTAAGGAGTTGTTTGATGAAGATATGGGTATAGATTTAGATATATTTGAGGGGGCTGAGGTTGTTGGAGGTTCCAGCGTGAATTTCAGTTTGATAGACGAACCAGAAGTTGATGAAAATGCTAATAGTGAAGAAGATTTGGAGAATGAGCCGGAGAGGTATAAAGTTGAAGAAAAGGGGGTAAGTTATCAGTTTGATCACATAGATTTGGACAAATCTGAATGGTTTAAAAGGGATGAAGAGGTTGTTCCAGAGGTACCTATCTTTCAGAATATCGATGAGCCAAACACCTCTCAGTTGGATAGGCAAGTGATAGCGTGGAAGTATAACGGTCTTGTAGATGCGTATATGATTAAGCGAAGGGGCAGTGGCATTTGTTATATCAAGAATAGGAAGCATTTCGCCACTTTGCCAAGGTGGGACTTGCGAAGGTTGGCTGATCTACCTCTGTTGGGAAAGGAGGATAGTGGAAGGGCGTGTGCATTTGAAGTTACAATCAGGAGGGCTGCGGAGAACAACTTTACTGACTTTGGATATCAAAAGCCGAAGCGAATGAGGCAGAAGAAGGATAGACACTGGGTTTCTTGGAAGGGAAAGGTTGTATTGAAGATTGAAGCCCCAAAGATTATGACAACGGTTAGGGTTCCGGATACTCAGTCACCCAGACTACAGGATTTTCTCAAGTGGTTCTATGATAATGGTACGGGTGAAGCGGTGATCAGACTTAAAGGGGAAGATCGTCCAGAGATTCGTCTGTTTGATCCAATGGAGGTTTTCTCTTTCTGTGACGAAGATTTAAAGGTACTGTGTGAGAACCGAATTAAGCACGGGGCAGGAGATGATACGCGGACTGAAGCGAACTTGTTCGTGAAAGTCGCAAACAAAGCCCGAGGTATACGTGCTGAGCTGAGGAGTGTTAATGAAAGGTTGAGGATGACAGATGATCAAAACATGGATATAGATGACCTGTCCAGACAGCTTGATAAAACTATTGAGAAGAGGTTGTTGATTTGGATGAGGGCGGTGAGGAGCGTACTGAAGAAGTTCAGGCGGAAACAATTGTTCTTAATATGCCTGATACCGATGTCGCCGAAGCTGAGTTTGTGGAGTCAATGTTGGTGTTTAGTGAAGATGAAGAGGCCGGTTCTGAAGATGTAACAAATCCGTTGGCCGGGATTGAATCGAGGGCAGGAGTGTACCTTGAGAATTTATGAAGCCGAAAAAAAGACGGAGCTAAATCAGAAGACTTCCCCGGGTGAGGTCTAACCTAGGGGGAGTATTGATAGTCATGTATAGGTCGGACTCACCGGCATATCGGTGTTATATCTTTGGTATGTATTTTATATAGTTTTTGGTATTAGCGAACCTACGGGCGAATCTATAGATTCGCCCGTAGCACAGTATAGTTTTTCTGTTTTTGTCGACCGGGCGAACCTGTTTGTGCCCGGCGAAGCTATATGGTTCGCTTGAAGATTCGCTGTCAGCGAATCTATCAGCGAACCTACAGCTGATATATATTGTAATCTTATCTCATGGCAATGGAACTTTTGGCAAAATCTAATCCAAACTCTAGAATCGTGTGTGTGTAATCTGGAGGTGCTAGGAGCTTATATTATCTATCTTTGTAGCGTATTTACCTCTCGTTGTGTGGTTTTGATCTTGTTATTGTGTATTGGGTTATATTGGACTTTTGTTTCTCTTAATCAAAGTGTCTTTTGTTGTTACAAATCATTATAGCACTGAAATCTCGATCAAGATGGACCAACAAACGGGTAAAAACAAAACTAACACTCTTTAAGAAGTTAAAATAATCCATTTTTTAATGTAAACGGGTCGAAACAAACCAAACACCCTTTAAGATGTTATAACAATCCATCTTCTAAGTAAACGGGTCAAAACAAAACAAACACACGTTAGAATGTTAAAATAATCCATTTTTAAATTCTACGGGTCAAAATGATGCAAATATATCTTTTGTTGTTATAATAAATTAATAATCCATTTTTAAAGTCAACGGGTCAAAACCTACCAAAAACACTTTAAGAAGTTATAATAATCCATATTTAATGTCAACGGGTCAAAACGATGCAAATATATCTTTCGATGTTATAATAATCCATTTTTAAAGTCAACGGGTCAAAACGTACCAAACACACTTTAAGAGGTTATAATAATCCATTTTCTAAGTCAACGGGTCAAAACGATGCAAATATATCTTTTGATGTTATAATAATCCATTTTTAAAGTAAACGGGTCAAAACGTACCAAACACACTTTAAAATGTTATAGTAAAACATTTTCTTAAGTTAACGGGTCAAAATGCACCAAACACACTTTAAGAAGTTATAGCAATCCATTTTCTAATTAAACGGGTCGAAACAAAACAAACACACTTTAAAATGTTAAAATAATTCATTTTTAATGTAAACGGGTCGAAACAAGCCAAACACCCTTTAAGATGTTATAACAATCCATTTTCTAAGTAAACGGGTCAAAACAAAACTAACACTCTTTAAGAAGTTAAAATAATCCATTTTTTAATGTAAACGGGTCGAAACAAACCAAACACCCTTTAAGATGTTATAACAATCCATCTTCTAAGTAAACAGGTCAAAACAAAACAAACACACGTTAGAATGTTAAAATAATCCATTTTTAAAGTCAACAAGTCAAAATGATGTAAATATATCTTTTGATGTTATAATAATCCAATTTTAAAGTCAACGGGTCAAAACGTACCAAAAACTTTTGGTCCCATTAACACTTTTGAATCAGTAATTAGTGAAGATTTTGGATCAAATGGTAAAATATTGATGAACAAGATGAAGAACACAATGAAAAACTCAGATTTGATCTTGTATTGATTGCATCAGATTTACAAAGTTGGAAACCCCAATCAAATGCTCATTCAAGCCCTCAAAACCCTAATTGCCATTTACTATTTATAGCCTAATGACATTTTGGACTAATGACAATTACGACCCTAAACTTAGACTAAAACATGACAAATGTAAATAATACCAATAAAACCCTAATGTTTAGTCTAATATATATTTTGTCATTAAGACAAAATATATATATTACATAAAATACTAAAATGACGAAAACGATTAAATATATTTTGTTGACACAAAATATATTTATTAACAATAAAACTCCGTCGCCTTCAACGTCTTGTCTCTAATCTTTGTCCCGAACGCGTCGTTTTGACTTTTGCGTTGACTTTGACCGTTGACGTTGACTTTTGTTGACTTTGACTGTGTTGATAATATTAGACTACAATTCAGGTCCAACAAAAACACTTTAAGAAGTTATAATAATCAAATTTTAAAGTAAACAGGTTAAAACGTACCAAAAACACTTTAAGAAGTTATAATAATCCATTTTTAAAGTCAACGGGTCAAAACGTACCAAAAACACTTTAAGAAGTTATAATAATCCATTTTTAAAGTCAACGGGTCAAAACGATGCAAATATATCTTTTGATGTTATAATAATCCATTTTTAAAGTCAACGGGTCAAAACGTACCAAACACACTTTAAGATGTTATAATAATCCATTTTCAAAGTAAACATGTCAAGACGTACCAAACACACTTTAAAATGTTATACTAAATCATTTTCTTAATGTAAACGTGTCAAAACGTCTAAATACTGATTAACAGAATAATTAAGATCAAAAGAAAAATAAATAATTAAGATAAAAGATTAATAAACTACTTAATATAGCTAAAAGAATAACTAAAGTAGAACAGATTAAATAAATATAACTGCTTGAAAATATGCCTAAAAGGTAATCAACTATTTTCTTAGTAAACGTGTCAAAACAAAACAAACACACTTTAAGATGTTAAAATAATCCATTTTCTATGTAGACGGGTCAAAACAAACCAAACACACTTTAAGATGTTAAAATAATCCATTTTCTATGTAAACAGGTCAAAACAAAGCAAACACACCTTAAGATGTTATAACAATCCATTTTCTAAGTAAACGGGTCAAAACAAACCAAACACACTTTAAAAGATGTAGGTGTTGTTGTCATTCCTGCCAGTGTTCCAAGGAAGCCTGGTATGACTTGTGATGACATCTTCAACATTATGGCCAACATAGTAAAAACATTAGTCTAAGTTGTAGCTGATAAATGTCTTGATGCTTTCATCCATATTATCAGCAACCAAGTAAAGTCAACAGTTCCTATTGCTGCTGAGGTGTAAAACAGAAAGGTGTATACGATCCCAAGAAGCTTTTCAGTGTTACCACTCTTGATGTTGTCCGAGAAAACACGTTTGTTCCTCAAAAAAGAACCCAAAACTAAACATTCAGTCACCTTTACTGATGAAGAAGTGCAGGATCTCACGATTAGAATCCAAAATGCTGGAAGTGAAGTGATTGAGGCGAAGGCCGGTACTGGTTCTACAACATTATCAATGACATATACTACTGCACATATATATGCAAATTCTACATAAGCTGAAACCTTAAATTTATATTAAAAAATGGCAGTTTGACTTTTAAAAGTCAAACTGCAGCTATGTACAAAACTTGAAATAAACATACACTTTTTAAAACTCAATTTACATTCATATTTCAACTCAAAATAGTCTCCAACATACTCCAACTGTTTAGAATAACCCAATACTAATGTAAACGGGTCAAAACAACCTAAACACACACTTATGATGTTATCAATTCACTACATGAATTTCTTACACATATATGCAACATTCTACATAAGCTACACATTAAATTTGTATTAAAAACATGGCAGTTTGACTTTTAAAAGTCAAACTGCAGCTATGTATAAAACTTAGAATAAACATACACTTTTGAAAACTCAATTTACATTCATATTTCAACTCAAAATAGTCTCCAACATACTCCAACTATTTAGAATAATCCAATACTAATGTAAACGGGTCAAAACAACCCAAACACACACTTATGATGTTATCAATTCACTACATGAATTTCTTACACATATATGCAACATTCTACATAAGCACACATTAAATTTGTATTAAAATCATGGCAGTTTGACTTTTAAAAGTCAAACTGCAGCTATGTATAAAACTTAGAATATACATACACTTTTGAAAACTCAATTTACATTCATATTTCAACTCAAAATAGTCTCCAACATACTCCAACTATTTAGAATAACCCAATACTAATGTAAACGGGTAAAACAACCCAAACACACACTTATGATGTTATCAATTCACTACATGAATTTCTTACACATATATGCAACATTCTACATAAGCTACACATTAAATTTGTATTAAAAACATAGCAGTTTGACTTTTAAAAGTCAAACTGCAGCTATGTATAAAACTTTGAATATACATACACTTTTGGAAACTCAATTTACATTCATATTTCAACTCAAAATAGTCTCCAACATACTCCAACTGTTTAGAATAACCCAATACTAATGTAAACAGGTCAAAACAACCCAATCACACACTTATGATGTTATCAATTCACTACATGAATTTCTTACACATATATGCATATTCTACATAAGCTACACATTAAATTTGTATTAAAAACATGGCAGTTTGACTTTTAAAAGTCAAACTGCAGCTATGTACAAAACTTAGAATAAACATACACTTTTAAAAATTCAATTTCCATTCATATTAGACAACAAACACTCCAAGAACAATAACAAACACTCCAAGAACAATAACAATATCGAAATGGTTTAAAAGGGTAATGAAGAAGAGCGAACCTTATGGCAATAGAAGATCAAGCTTAACTCATAAAACAAGGGAAAAGATGCTGAGAAACATAATCAAGTTATGCTAATGGGTCAAAATACAAGACATAAAAACATACATGATCAACAAACTTTAAAGTCAAATAAGCAAAATATAAACTTAAAATGGTCACCAAACTGCATTTATTTTATTTTCTTAGCAAACCTCGTACCACGTTGAGTATGTTATCTTTGTTGTAATTGTAATGCATTGTTTTGGTGGATTAGGTTTCGTAATCTATAAAACATGATTAATTTTGGTTACCCATTTGACCCATATCTAAAGATCGAGAAAAGAGCCTAACATTACACATAA
Organism: Tagetes erecta; assembly: GCA_030867185.1. Taxonomy (NCBI): domain Eukaryota; kingdom Viridiplantae; phylum Streptophyta; class Magnoliopsida; order Asterales; family Asteraceae; genus Tagetes; species Tagetes erecta. Next base: position 16,294,251 of record CM061497.1, on the reverse strand, counting down.
AGATACATACGGCAGATAACAACTATTTGCATCATTTGTGTATTTTTACCCATTTGACCCATATCTAAAGATCGAGTAAAGAGCCTTACATTACACATAAAGATGCATTTAAATAAAAGCAAAAAATGACCAAAACTCAGCTATATAACTAAAGGTTTAGCCCTGATAAAAACCTTTTAACAACCTGATACGACTAAACTCAACAGCTATGATGCAAGTATACATAACTCACTGAAAACAATTCAATTGATATGACTATAATGCAACTATAATCAGCAGCTATGATGCAATTAACTAAAAGCAACAAATGTATACAATTCATGACAAAAAAATGTCAAAAACTCACCTATAATGCAACTATAATCAGCAACTATGAATTAAAAGAGTTCAATTAAACATTGTATGAACATAATCATTCATGACCATAACAATTCTTTCTTTAGCAATAATCTTTCTCCACATGAATAATGAATTCAAATAGATAGCAACATGATTTCTTTGCAAACAGTAACTTACAAACCTGGATGAATCGGATAACCAAGCACTGAAGGGCAATACTCTTGTAATCAATGACTCACACGATAGGACATAAAAGATTCAATTTGTATACTGATAATGTGATTGTTAACATGAAGATTTCGCAAACATCAGTCTAATTCGATTCAATTCGAGCCAAGCAGTTACAAATTAGTAAAATTGATGATTCGATTCAATTCTAAGCACTGGCTGCTGCTGTGTAATTGTGCAATTGGGTTTATGTAACCTATTTGTTTTACTTTGTTGTTATATATATTCAATAGTGAATTAACAACAAATCTGTTGTGTTGGTTTGGTGGTAGAACATTAAATTATCTGGTGGTCTTGTGTTCGATTCATGCTGCTAACATTTCTTAATTATTTTTACACCTTGTAAATGCCATGAAGTTTTTGTAAACTTCATGGCATGACCTTTTTTTAAATACAAATGTCTATATCACTACTTCTTTATTTTCTTAACTAATAATCATCATCTAAACAACAAACTATCTTTGCTTACCTATTTGGTCATTTTTCTTCAAAATACATAGCGTCAATCATGAATAATGCTAGCTTGATTGATTATTTAAGATATGCAATCTTATAAAACTAAATATGATTGTAAAAGGTTTCATTAGTCGTATTTATAGTATTGGTAACATAAAAGATAAATGTTACTAAAAGTGTATATCAAACCAACATGACATACATAAAGTGTCACTAATAACCTACATTAATGGCACAAAAGCTAAATGACATTAAAAACATATGTAAAGAAAATATGGCATATGTAAAGTGCCACTAATAACATAAATTAGTGACACAAATGCTAAATGTCACTATAAACATGTGTCAAACAAATATGGCATACAACAAGTGCCATTAAAGACCTAAATTAGTAAAACAAAAACTATGTGTCATAAAAAGTGTGTGTCACTAAATGACTTTTTTTTGTAGTGATCACACCAAAAATAAATTTGATCAAAAAATCTACTTTATAAAAAATAAATTTTTTTTTACATAAAACTACCACATTATCTATATAATCACAAAAAAAACAGATTTAATCAAAAAATCAACATTTAAAAAAATAAAAAATTTTAACATAAAATCACAACATTTACTTATATAATCACACCAAAAACATATTTGATCAAAAAATCAACTTTCGAAACATAAAAAATTTTCATATAAAATCACAACATTTACCTATATAATTACACCACAAACAAATTTGATCAAAAAATCAACTTTCGAAACATAAAAAATTTTCATATAAAACCATAACATTTACCTATATAATCACACCAAAAACCAATTTGATCAAAAAATCAACTTTCAAAAACATTAGCAGTTTTCATATAAACCACAACATTTACCTATATAATCGCACAAAAAAAATTGGTTAAAAAATCAACTTTTTATATAATAAATGTTGGGTCTATTTGAAGATGTCATTTTACAAATATAAGTGAGTGAAGATATCGAGCATCATCACGAGCAAGAACGGGTGAAGACGTTCATTAATAGTATTTGTGTTAGAATATTTGTGTAATCGTTTCGTGCTTAAATGCACGTTTGTGCTTAATTGCACGTGTTTAGGGGAAATGTAAGGTGAATGGTATGGACTATAAATACCATCACCTAGGTCATTTGCAAAAGAGTTGCCTGCATTGTTATTTCCATATCCTTTGTAATCTTCATTGATCAATACAATTCACCTATTCATATTATCATCATCTTCATCATACCTTGCATTGATCTTCATGAACATTCAAGCATCAATACGTGATTAGTGAGTTTCCGCATCACTGATTACAAACAACATCCATAAACAATCTCAAATCTAGATCCAAGCTCGGTTCATCTCGAACTATCAATTGGTACAAGAGCTGTTGGGTGATCATTGATTGTTGTTGTTATTGATGGAATTTTAGCTACCATTAGCTTTGATTCATGTTTGTGTGAAGAATTGAAAAGTTTGAGAACAATTGGTGAAGATTTGACTGAGTTTTTGAAGAAATTGCTCATGTTCGTCATATTCACTGCTCAAATTTGTTGATCATATGGAGAAATTGATGATTGAGATAAGTTAGAAATCACTATCCTAAGCTTCGTTCATGATCAAATATCACTGATTTGTTGATTTCGATCCATATTTTGTCAAATTGTCTCAAAACCCACTTGTTGTTGTGTTCTTCATCAAAGATCCGGATCTGAATGAGATTTAGTTTGTTTCAAGGTGTAATACTTTGAAGGATTGTTAGAAACATCATTTCTAAGCTAATTTAAGTGTTGAATTGATCAAAAGCAACAAAAATTGAAGTTTCAATTTTATGTTCATCACAATTTTGACCTTTCAAAAGTCAAATTGGTTTGAAGAATTGAAGAATTAATAACAGATATGATCAGAAATTCATCATGATATGATTCATAAATAAAAAGAAAAATTGATTGTTATTCAATTGAAGTAAAAGTTGGTGAGTTTATGAAGCATTGAAAAAGCTCATACGTCTAACAATTCTAACTGCTATAGTGCTCATTCTATTCAAACAATTCTTCCTACTACACTTGAAACTGATGTTGTGTTGATTACTTTGTTTCAACCGCATCAAGATTTGAATCATACGACCAACTTGTTCTAAATCTCATGCGACCAACAGTTTCATCATAATTTCAAATTCAAACGACCTGTTGTTTCACTATAACTTCAACCTCATGCGACTAAGCCTTTTCACAACACTTCATACGACTGGTTTCTAAAGGTTGTTGTATATAATCTGACTTCATACAACTGATTTTGTGATCAAACAAACATCATGTGGCTACAACTTGATTCTGTATAAAAGCTCATACGGCTGCAGATTCCTTTGTGATCAAACAAAACATCATGTGGCTATTGTTCTATTGATTCAATCAAGCCCAACCGTTTCAACATTGTCATACGACTGTGTAACCTGCTGCTGCTTCATACGTCTACTGTTGTAAACAATCTCTTCACACGGCTGAAATATCTTCAAAGTAATCAAGTGGTGTAAAGAGATATCTTTCAAACGGCTGAACATGGTTTAGGTGACCAAGTGCTGCAGCTGAAAACTTGATACGGCTGAGACTATTGCTGCTGCTGTTTTGTTCATTGATCAGCTTTTATTCCGAACAACACAGAATCATTAAACTTCTCTCATTCAGTTGCTACAATTTTCCAAGAGTTGTGAAAAACCAACTTAAAAAACTATTGTTGAGAAAAAACAAACTTCATGCGACTGATTACTTTGAGTGGTTCAACATTCAAAATTTGCTCATTCATTCATGCGGCTAATTGATACGAATAAAGAATGTAAGGGTAATATTGTAAATGTCTAGTGAGTCAGGGACTAGTTAGCAATATTGTAATAGTATGAGGATTCAATTGTTAGTTGGTAGTTAACTGTTGAAGAGTTGTTATATAGGGATGGCTGTAATAGAAGTTGGTTATGCAATTGAATAACTGAATTTCCCTCTTCTTTCTCTTTCAAATTCTCTTTCACGTGCATCAGTGGTATCAGAGCGAATCCGATTCTCGGAAAAGCTCAATCACAATTCGACAATGGCGGTTAACACTCGAAGTTCAAGTTCAGACGTGGAGAAGGTTTTGAAGGATCATGACAAATGGTTCACCGAAGTTTTTGGAGTTTAGAGGTCAACAAGAAGATAGTGAATACGTAAAACTGAAGAAAACGAGAAAGGCAAAGAAGTTGATTGTGCGAGACATGTATTTGGAAGAGTTCTCAGACGAATACTTTGATAAAGTCATAGATCCGGGGTTGAAAGTGATTGAAGGTTCTCAAGCGACAAAAGCCCATTTTGAAGGTATTTTACAATCAGGAAACTTTTGAGCTGAAACTTGTTCGTAATTTGGATGATTGGGATCAGGATATGATTACCTTGTTTAGTACGTTTGAACTCAAACTACTACATCCATCTTACATTGACTTTCTCCGAAATTACAAGATGGAAAAGTTGAAAGATCCAGTTGCAGAAGAAGATCGAAGATTGTTTGTTATTATGATTGAAGTGATTGGGGCTGCTACTGAGAAAATCCGATTAAGGAAGGCATTGCTTAATGCTAACCTTGAGAAGATTGATATACTGGAGATCGAGTACATGAGGGTGACGTCAAAGGGTACCTTGGAGGTTAAAGTCAAAGGAAGGACGAAACCGCATGTGTTTTATGCTAACATTGACTTTGCAGGTATTAACTTGGACTCGCTGAAAAGAATGAAGGATTGTGACATTCTAACAAATGAATCAAAGCCAAGACAAGCCAAGATAGCTGAGAAGTTCAAGTCTTGCATTGAGGAGGCTTTAAAAGAACAAGAAGAATACAAAGGAAAGGAATTGCTTGATGTTAAAGACGAACCAGAAGATTGGTGAGAGATTGAAGCTGAAAGAGCAAGTGTTGAAAACTGAAGATTTTGTTGAAGTCCAAAGATAAATCTTAGGGGGAGTACTGTTAGGGCTTATTTCTGTTTAAGATTTACTTTGTACTTTGTTTATACATTTTGTATAGTTTAGGGTTAATTTTGTATTTTCCCTAATATATTGTTTGCATAAAGCATGTAGTAAGAGAATGTTAGGAGAGAGAGTCTAGATCACAATTACACGTTAGAGAGAGAGTTAACTGTGTGATTTATTTTCTCATGCACATTTTGTACTGCAATTTGCTTTGATCATCAATACAAAGAGAATTATTTAGTAATGAATTGTGTTGCTGATTGAACTGTTTTGTTTACTTGTTTCATTCTGATCATTGAGGTTCCTAATGCTAGGGGTTAAGCTTATGATACAGATCCTCTTTATTCACTTTGCAGCCAAATGTTCATCTTCTTATTGTAGTCGAGTGGTTCGGTCCGCATATGATAGAGAATGCACTAGTTCCTGGGGACAGTCTGCCAAGAAGCCTACTTTATCGTACAAAGTATGATAACGAGTCGGTCTTGTTGTCTCTATCATCTCCGCATGTCTATCATTCTTGCACTTACATAACTAATGCATATGCATTTTTTTCCTTCATGTCCCTCATTCATGCATGTCCATAACTCGTGCATATCCTTCATTGAAGCAATCATTTTAAATTCTAGAGTGACATGATTGGTTTGGGGTAATGGTCATTGTGGGTAATGGTCTCCAAGAACGCGGATAGGTAATTAATAGTTTGTTAGTGAGAATGAAAGTCATCCACTGAATGTTCGAGGGAGTGAGAGTGTTGGACCTGAAGTTTAGTCTAATATTATTAACACATTCAAAGTCAACTAAAGTCAATGTCAACAGTCAAAGTCAACACGACGCGTTCGGTACGAAGATTAGAGGCATGACATTGAAGGCGACAGAGTTTTATTGTTAATAATTATATTTTGTTGACTATATTTTGTGTCAACAAAATATATTTAATAGTTTTCGACATTTTTATTTATGTAATATATATATTTTGTCTTTATGACAAAATATATATTAGACTAAACATTAGGGTTTTATTTGTATTATTTACATTTGCTATGTTTTAGTCTAAGTCTAGGGTCCAAATTGTCATTAGTCCAAAGTGTCATTAGGCTATAAATAGTAAATGGCAATTATGGTTTAGTAGGCTTGAATGAGCAAGATTTGGGGTCTTATCACTTATTGTAAATCTGATGCAAATCAACATGAATCAAATCTGAGTTTTTAGTAGTGTTCTTAATTTGTTCATCACATGTTCATCAAAATTTTACCAATTTAATCCAATTCTTCACCAAATTACATGATTCAAATTTGATTGGGACCAACAGAGAGGCACTCGTTGTTAGTACTAGTATGATGTATTATGTTGGGTGTATAGGTTTAATCGACTTATTAAGTCTTTTGGGGGGGGGATTAAGAAAGGGATTGTGTTTTAGTGAAGGGTTCTAACAGGGAATTAGAGAGCAATAAACCTTCGTTACTTATGGTAATGAGTTTGTTGTAGCAACCTATTTGTTGAAGTTTAGCATATGGTTTATCCTAGTAGGCCACGGGAAGTTGAACAATAAGGTACATTACATGTGAATTATAGCATCAACTGTCAAAAGATAATGATGGTGTACACGCTATGTGTAATGATTGCGGTTGAGATATAAGAAGGGTCCATAAAACATTTTCAATGAGAACTCCAAAGTACTTTGAAAGAAGGAGATTTTATGTTTCTAAGAACGTGTCCAAGTTGATACAATGCTGAATAAAGTTGTTAAGGTCTAATCTTCGATACGTGTAATGGTTATTTGTCGGAAATATTTGTTCGACCTTTGTTTTAAGTTAGTCATGGTTTTTATATAATTGTTTCCATGTCTTAAACGTATGGTGACTCATTAGGATTTCCTCAAATGCTCATGTGCTTGTAAATTCACCATTACGTTCCGGACCGTAATCGTTACCTCACATGGCATTCTAGTATTCTCCCATTGTACTCATATCTGTAAATTCTTGTGCTTAATAGTTTTGTTCTTGCTTGTGATTTTCACTAGTTATGTGTGCAAAAAGTTGTAGAAGCAAGCATCCTAGAGTATACACATATTCTCAAATCAAATCTTACATGTCCAATGGCTGATCTCAAGTATAAATGTATTACTTATCTTAGGCGGAAGTCAAAGTAATCTTACATGTCCAATGGCTTAAGTGTCCCTAAGGAGTTTTGGTTAGGGCCTAAGAATTTCCTAAGAAGGATTCCTAATTCGCGCTAACCTTTGGCTCTGATACCAATCTGTCACACCCCGACCAAGGGGGTGGTGGGCCATGACGATTGAATATCCAACAAAACACAGCGGAAACTATGTATGCATTGATAGTGGGCCATAGATTTACACGAAATATTATTATATTCTAAGTATAAATCAAAGGGTACAAAAGTAATCTCTAACAAAAGCAGTGAGGCTAGTTGGTATACTATTCCCAAGTAGTCTTCCTCTATAATTTGTCTATAATCTTTGTGTGTTTCCTCTAATCAGGGTCTTCTATAACTATCAACCGTGTCTAAATGCACATCCAATGTTATAAAGTCTAGTTGTATACTTTCATCGATAAATCGTCTAAATACCTGAAATACGTACCAAAAAATACGTCAACATAAAATTGGTGAGCTCATGGTTTAATAAAATTTATGACGCTAAAACATTATATTTTATGGTGTACGGTCGACAATATATGTAGCCAAACCTGTTCGGATTATACCCAACCCGAATACCTCCCCTAACCCAAAGTGGGCTAACGTGCTTTGCTAATCACCAAAGTTTCATTGAACATGTGGCGTAATGGTTTTCAACCCCAGTGGTGGGTATGCCACTGTACGTGGGGGATTTCCAAATAGTACTATTCACATATCAAATGGCTGCTGCAAGAAGTTAATGGCTACCGAAAGTTGTACGAAAGTTCGGGGACAAGTAGCAGATGTATTACACATGAAAAATTAGTTCTAAAAACAAGTTTAGTAGGTATGTATCAGCCCCAAAAGTATTACGTAAAAAGGGGGTTCATGAACTCACCTAGTGTCCGGGCTACTCAAGATTTCTAAAGATATTGTACATTCAGCGTGGAAGTTCTACCTCCTGGCAGGCTTCATATGTTTAGTTTGGTCATGTCAGATTCTAAAATACATATAAGTCTATCTGTTTCGTTGTGTCGGTGTTGCGTGCGTACGGTTTTGATTACATTCGTGTAATATCATGGTTTTAGTTGTTTTGCATTGACTTATACATCTAAGTATGTATATACTTATGTTATTCCAGGTTATATAGGTAGGTATTAAGTGTACGTTGATGTTAAATCAGTAATATTTGGTACTTGTCACTTTTAGTCCCTAGACTTTGTTAAATCGTCGAATTCGTACTAAAGTTGGGTTTTTAATTAAGGATTGATATTAATAAGTACTATTATACATTAGATTTATGGTATGTATAGCATTTTAGGTATGAATCTATTGTTAAAAATATATCTAAGTATTAGATTAATGAAAGTTAGCTTTCACCGGTCTACCGAGTGCGGTGCGATACCGTACATTAAGTTACGCTTTAGGTTTAAGTCAAAATAGAGAGACTTTGGTAATGTTTAGGGTCCTAATTTACGCTTCCGTATATCCATATATGAGTTTGGGTTCTATAAATTTGGTCTTAGAAGTCTCTAACTATTTTCTATAAATATTCATATTTTAATCCCATTAAATATTAGAAAACTCGTAGTAATTATTTTTACGTCCAGAAAAATATGAAACTTATTTTCTAACATGTTTATATCATATATAAGCTACTGAGAATATAATATTTTGACATTTTAATACTTTTGGTACTCTCGTTGTTTTACACGTTTAATTTCAGTTATTGTTCGATTCTTAGGTTTACCCATCAACAAGAATATATTTTCAATGCTAGATTTCCATATGCATATTCAAAACAGTAACATCACTCATTTTTATAATTTTATACTTCCCATACGTTTTTATAAATAATTGTGAAAATGTACCTTTTTAATATTCAAAAATACATATTAAATAATCTATAACTCTAAAAATTATGAAATTTAATTTATAACCATATTTTGGTAAAATGAAAGTGCAGAAAATATAAAATCTCATTTTCAAGGTGGTTAGTCTAGTCTTGATGTTTTGTTCTAAATAAAGTGTTCGATTTGACTAGTTTTAGTCAAACTTGTGTGTTTTCTTTAGAAAATGATTCCTATCCTTTTTAACACTTTTGCTACTGTAAAATAAGTATTTTTAGATGTTTTTAAGACATGGGAAATCATGGTGCTCATTGTGTGTGAAAACGAATGTGTAGTGTACGTGTAGTGCGTTTTCGGGTAGTTTCTCGTTACATTGTTGACGAGACTGAGTGAGAGCACACTTGGGAGGTTGTTATAGCCATAAAATGATGCCGGAAAGCTTCTAGAAACTGAACCTACATAATGGGCTCTTGGATGATGGAATAAAAGAGTTTGTGAAAGAAGATGGTGTGTGTTTGTGTAGGCATTCGTTACATTGTTAATGGATGATGGAGTGGCGTTGGAACTGAATCTTGTTGCTCGGTTTTGGGGCTTCAATGGGCTGGAATCTCCTGGATCTTTAGTGTGTTTAAGTGTTTGAGTGTTAAGAGAACTTAAGAGGGTATTGTAGAGTGTTTATGTGTAAAGAGAGGATCAAAGTTAAGTGTGTAGGAGGTGGTGGTGGGTTGGACGTAAGAAGAAGAGAGGGGGGAGAAAGAGTGGGCTCCACAAGTCTTAGTTTTAGGGAGATTGAATGGGATGTTGTGAGATTTTTAGTTAGTGGTTTAAGTAATAAGTATTTTTGGAGATTATAAGTTATTGTCATGCATTTGTTGATTAGGGGGTGTTGGGTAATAGGGTGACATTAGGCTTTGGTAGAGTGGAAGTATTTATTTAATTATTTTGTTATTTAGTTTTATATTTCTTGTATTATTTTATAAAGTTGTTAATTGTTTTATAAAATGTTAGTTTAGTTCATGATTTGTAGTTGGTAAAAAAAATACACACACACACATATCTATACTACATTATAATACATTTTAGATGGGCAATTTGGTAAATTAACATTTTCCTTAATGTTGAAAAATAAGGACCAATCTTGTACACATTCTTGTTAAAGGGACCAGACTTGTTAATTCTTAATCTTCTTATCAAAAGAGTACACTGTATCTCAACCAGAGACTGGTTCAACAATGTTGCGGCTGCTGCAAACCTCTTATGGAAAATGATTCAACCAAACGAATTCAACGATTCCATCAAAGAGGAAACGATTCAAATATGCTTTTGCTCCTGCTATATTTCGGTTCACTCTTATGGCAATATAGGCGGCATATTGAAATTTCAAATCTCCAATTGCTCTTGCTATATATCGGTATCCAAGATTCATTATATTCAAATCTCTCATTACTTCATATCTATGGTAATTTTTTATCAATCTCGCATATCAATTTCAATTTTATACGGTTTTGGGTTTATGGTTTCTGCTTTCTACTCAATTTTGCAGGTTCTGTTTTCTATTCAATCTCGAGGTATGATTTTAAAACTGAATGTGTTGTGTTTTGTGTTGGTATGTAAAAGAACAGCTGCTGTTGTGTATATGTTATGTTGTGTTGTATGAATGTGTTATGATGTGAATGTATGATTTTTAAAAACAGTTGCTTATGCTAACTTGCTGCTGCACAAGATAATAAACACACCATGTTGAAAAATTTAATCTATTTTGGGCAAATCTTGCATAAATGTGTGTTTTGATGTTTAAAACACTATATATAAGTGTGTGTTGTATGAATGTGTGTGACTAATTTGGTGCAAAAAAGGCAAGTGTGGGTATGTGAATGTTTGTGAGTGTGTTGTGTTATATGAATGTGTGTGTGGGTGGAAGGGGGGGGGGGGGTTAAACAGTTGTTGTTGCTGCTGCAAATGAATTGTAATTGAATATGTTTATATATACTGTCACACCCTCAATTTTCCACAAACGGGGTATCCGTTAGGCGTGTGACATACCAGGATCTCAAGCCATTAGTTACACGAACTTTGACTCAACGTTTATAAAAAAAATAGTTAACTTTGTAAATAACAAAAAGTTCAGAGTTCAAATGATAAAACCAACTTTTAGCGGAAGCATAAATTAACCCGGTACGCAAAATCCGCGCACAAGACAATAAACCAAATTAAAAAAATAATAAGTTTAATTTTTAAAACAATCCAAAAGACGACCCAATGCATGCATGTCCTACGTGCTCAGCTCCTTAGCTACCTGAGAAAACATACTAAAACGGTCAACACATAATGTTGGTGAGTTCAATGAGAATTGTACATATATAAAAAGTACCATTTGTAATATAGATAAACCAATTTTATTTTATTAGGCGGTTTGCAAGACCGTATACTTATTGCTTGTCAACACGTCGAGATGAAAGCTAAACGTTACTTTTGCCTTGTCGCCATCTAACCAGGATGACCCATAACCATTAAGGACAATTTGCACCACATGACGCCCAGTCAAGGGTGGGGTGCCGTCGCAACCCGGTAGTACTACTCAAATTTCCCCGCTATCATATATTAATCAACCTCGAACTTTTATAAGGACTTGAATGTGGTTCCAATTCGTGTAAAGCACTATAAGCCCTAATAAAATCCTGCCCGTAGGCATTTATACTTTTACCGAAACCTGCCGGTAGGCATTTATACTTTTACCAAAACCTGCCCGTAGGCATTTATAGTTTTACCGAAACCTGCCTGTAGGCATTTATACTTTTACCGAAACCTGCCCGTAGGCATTTATACTTTTACCGAAACCTGCCCGTAGGCCATACCCGAAGGTATAAAATGCAGCCTTAGTTGGCTCCGCCCGAAGGCATAAAGTTTTGCCCGAAGGCCTTGCCCGAAAGCATAAAAATGCAGCTCGAAAGCCGTTAGAATCTTGCCCGAAGGCGTTATAAAAACATTTGTATGTTTTCTCCCCGAAAATGATTTAAAAGCGGGCAAAGAACTCACCTTTGAAGCGTGCAACAAAATGCAACCAAGAAACCTAGATCACCCTACGACCTGCTTAATAATTGAATACTATTAATTAACTAGGAACTTGCACATATACACATATATATACAAATATACATATCCAACATCTGCTAGGGTTTCATTTGTTCGGTTCGGCTGCTTACGATAACAGCAATACATCATACAAGATTACACATATGCTACACATTATAAATTAATACTTGTACTTATATTTTGCCACATATTTACGACGTTCATGACATTAAACCTTACTCATTCTTATGTTTATCATACATGTACATACCTACCAACACCTACATGCAACATTTATCCGTATATTTACAAACACAAACTTACATATATACATACTGCTGCAACATACGTCATACAATACTACTATTGCTTTACACTCTTATATATTCCAACATAATTAACCTACTGTCTCTATACATACATATATATTTCTATATTTGCATACACATGATCACAATAATACATACATATTATCACACACATATATCTTGTTTCACATGCATACATATTTATCACTACTAACATACCACATATATGCATAAACGAATAACTAACTTGTTGCTTCTTAATTGACTGATTATCCACATACTTGTAGCACATATAGCACATACACACACATATATATAGCTAATGTTGCTGCCCTCGACCTATTTATGCATACACAACATACCACACATACATAACAATGCATATACATTCATTTAGCAGGTTATATTCATCCTTGTTTCTGCGATATATACATACATACTGATTTCATACTCATCCTGCTACTTATATATTTACATACAATAACATTTATTGTTGCTGCTCATATATACACATATACACAATTCGTATTTCTATTCTTTTTCTACGCATACCCACACGCAACTTAGTTGTTTTAATACATACATACCTAACAATCTCACATAAGTGCAACACACATAGATACAAGTTTGCTGCTGCTGATCTTGATCAATAAACCCATTCATACATTATATAGAACACATACAAGCATTACCTTCGCACACAATGACCTGTTACGATCAAAACCACCGTACACAACATATTCATTACCATCATCTATAGTAAAATCATTATTAACACAATTACGAACATTTAAACACCACATATTCATTCCCGAACCGAAACCGAAACCCGAGCTGAACCAATCCATAACACAACAGTGAACCGAACATACCGAAGGTTATGATGATGGACACGAAGGAGGCGGAGATGGTAGAGACGATTACGGTGGTCAGAGTTTTGTTGTGGGTCGCCGGAAACGCAGCAACGGCTGCTTCTTCTTCTTTGGCAGAGAGGGAGATGAGAGGAAGATGGAGAGCTTGTTGTTGTGCGTGCGTCTCTCTGATGATAGCCGATGAAGGAGATAATAGCATAGGTGGTTGCTTGATGATCGGACGAGAGGAAGAGAAGAGATCGAGCAGGGGAATCAATGGAGTAAAATGTGTTGTGTGTGCGTTTCTTTCAACCAAGAAGATGACAGGGGTGGGCCTAGGGTTGGGTTAATAATTAACAACTTCACACTTTGCAGCCTCAAACTTTGATGGTTTGTTTATTTAAGTTTTAAAGTTTATGAATTAATTTAGTTAATTACAAAACGAACCCTAAACTTGTATAAACTTAACGAAACAGTTAAAAAGTAGTCAACGGTGTTAACCTGGAATTTGCGAGGTGTCACATCATCCCCTTGTTAAATGAATTTTCGTCCCGAAAATTAGTCCACGTTATTGGTTGTTTGAAACGGAATGGAATAGAAGAAAGAAAATTTTCAAGTTGTCCCATCATCCCCTTGTTAAAAGAAATTTCGTCCCGAAATTGAACCATTAGCATTATCGTATGGCGTCGACGTTTTGAATGGTCAAGGGTGTTTGTACATTATTAAATTTTATGCGTTCTTGCGTAAACTTCGATTCAAATTTTTTTTTTTGAATGTCAACGAATTTTAATAATAAGAATCTTACTATGCTCGAGTGTTTTGAATTCTTGACTAGGTTCACCGGTTCAACTAGTTCCTCAAAGAAAAGCAGTCGTTCATCACTCTAAAGATAGTATGTGGCATGACGAGTGTCTCTCTAGGGGGCACTCCATTTGGTTGGAGACACAATAACCATTGGACCAATCCTATGCAGGATTCAAATGGTTCGATGAATTTTTCAAAGTTTTGGGAATTCTCCATTTGTAAAGGACGACTTATGTTTAGAATGTTTCAAAATACTTATATCAATGAGCTTGAAGTTGTTGTTCGGATATCCAAGGATTGTGTCTTAACTAAAGAATTATATATTCTTATAGATCATTAAATAGACTCAACCGTGTGTAGGTACTCTAATGTATTAAAAAAAAGGGTTGTCAAAACGCGGTAGGATGTCATAGACATTCTAAAACAGATGCAGAATGAATTTTTGATACTCTTTATGTGTTCAGGAGTACATGTTTTAAGCAAGAATGATCAAGGAATTTAATAAGTATTTATGATTCGTTGTGATTGATAGAACAAGTGGTTGTATGACATAGGGTAAAATGTTATTAATGTTTACTTACTGAAGTAGTGTTAAAATATAAGTGTTTGTGTTACACGAGGTGTCCCTAATCCTTGATAGAACGAATTTTATTATTATTATTATTTTTTTTTTTTTTGAGGATTGTCATATTCATCACCTAAACTCATGGAGCGTATTCGCTATTCGGATTTATATACGCGGGGGGGGGGGGGGTTCAATTATAAAAATCACTCAGTTTCTGTTATGGCTTCGAATAATGGTTATCTAAAAGTCATAAGTGTCTAGGTGTATAGTGGTTTCCCCTAAATTATTATTGCTTAAGCATCATTTAGGTGTTACAGCAATTCTTCGAGTTACTCATTTCGTACTAAATTGTACATTTAATTATTCATTAATTAAGTGTTCCTGAGGGCGTTTCAGATCAACGGAGATAACATTGGTGATAATTTTGATGTCTTTAAACCTCTCAAACTTGATAATAGTGACTAACACTTAACGAGCAGGTCTTACCACACCAGCCACTCGCTAAGTGGCTTTCGAGAATTTCCAGTGACAGACGGTCAGACAGAAGCATTTAAGTGAAAAACTATACATTAGAACCATTTATCCACGAGCTAGGTCTCACCGGGATTCACATGCACTCCAAATTATTATCTCGTGTGCACCCGTGATGATAATTTGTTTTGCATGTTCACCCTAGTTCCACCTGTCTGGCGTTAAGATGTCCCTAAGATTATAATATTAATTACTGAGTGGTGTCAAAATGAAAGGTTATCTATAGATTGACCCTCAACTCTAAATTTGATCAACTGGTAGTTATATTAAAAGTTTAGTCAGGAATTGTTCGATTTGAGTATTCACTTTGTGTTATGGATTGTTGATGGAATACTTCACTGACATAAGCTACCGAAAAGCATGAGGTTATTCTTTTACTCGAGATATGACACATTTCGATTGGGGAGTAGGCAAAACGTTTCATAACTTTGTGTTCGATATATCCCCAAGGAATATTAACAAAAATGTGAGCTCATGGCTTGGGTAATGATGACGTTTACGTTTTAAAAAAAATATATATATAAATATGCAATAATGCATATAATCGTGTTGTCCGAGTAGTCTTTATGTAGACAAGAATATCAGAATTATTTTTCTCTCACGAAATGCCTCTTCGAGTCAATAGCTTTCATGAGTGGAACAAGAACTGACTTGACGAAAGAAGGTAATTATGACTAGATGGAAAAGGTTTAAAAGTTTAAATAAATGGTTTAGCATCAATAGAGAACGCGTGGGGGAGGGGGGATAGTACATTCCCTGATCTTTCATTCTTTAACACCCAAAGAATATAAAGTCCAATTATCAGATATTGGCGATCATTAATGACAAAGGGTTGATCATAGCCCACAGGGTCAACGATGAATCCTAGACGACGCCTCTTGGATACCGAAATGAATCCGTAGCGGATGAGAACGAGAATCACAATCAAGATTAGAATTCAAGTCAATAGTTATCGGCAAAATAAAATAGTATGAGGGGGCCTACCTAAAGGATCAAGTATAAGGAATCACATAAAAGGTAGTACATATAGGAACACGTATAAGACTAATCTAATTTAACTAATGTGCAGTGTGAGTGTAACTAATGCAATGCCTAGTTATAGTCTAGATGTAAATGCTAGTTCTCTATAACTTATGGCTTTGATACCAATCTGTCACACCCTCAATTTTCCACAAACGGGGTATCCGTTAGGCGTGTGACATACCAGGATCTCAAGCCATTAGTTACACGAACTTTGACTCAACGTTTATAAAAAAAATAGTTAACTTTGTAAATAACAAAAAGTTCAGAGTTCAAATGATAAAACCAACTTTTAGCGGAAGCATAAATTAACCCGGTACGCAAAATCCGCGCACAAGACAATAAACCAAATTAAAAAAATAATAAGTTTAATTTTTAAAACAATCCAAAAGACGACCCAATGCATGCATGTCCTACGTGCTCAGCTCCTTAGCTACCTGAGAAAACATACTAAAACGGTCAACACATAATGTTGGTGAGTTCAATGAGAATTGTACATATATAAAAAGTACCATTTGTAATATAGATAAACCAATTTTATTTTATTAGGCGGTTTGCAAGACCGTATACTTATTGCTTGTCAACACGTCGAGATGAAAGCTAAACGTTACTTTTGCCTTGTCGCCATCTAACCAGGATGACCCATAACCATTAAGGACAATTTGCACCACATGACGCCCAGTCAAGGGTGGGGTGCCGTCGCAACCCGGTAGTACTACTCAAATTTCCCCGCTATCATATATTAATCAACCTCGAACTTTTATAAGGACTTGAATGTGGTTCCAATTCGTGTAAAGCACTATAAGCCCTAATAAAATCCTGCCCGTAGGCATTTATACTTTTACCGAAACCTGCCGGTAGGCATTTATACTTTTACCAAAACCTGCCCGTAGGCATTTATAGTTTTACCGAAACCTGCCTGTAGGCATTTATACTTTTACCGAAACCTGCCCGTAGGCATTTATACTTTTACCGAAACCTGCCCGTAGGCCATACCCGAAGGTATAAAATGCAGCCTTAGTTGGCTCCGCCCGAAGGCATAAAGTTTTGCCCGAAGGCCTTGCCCGAAAGCATAAAAATGCAGCTCGAAAGCCGTTAGAATCTTGCCCGAAGGCGTTATAAAAACATTTGTATGTTTTCTCCCCGAAAATGATTTAAAAGCGGGCAAAGAACTCACCTTTGAAGCGTGCAACAAAATGCAACCAAGAAACCTAGATCACCCTACGACCTGCTTAATAATTGAATACTATTAATTAACTAGGAACTTGCACATATACACATATATATACAAATATACATATCCAACATCTGCTAGGGTTTCATTTGTTCGGTTCGGCTGCTTACGATAACAGCAATACATCATACAAGATTACACATATGCTACACATTATAAATTAATACTTGTACTTATATTTTGCCACATATTTACGACGTTCATGACATTAAACCTTACTCATTCTTATGTTTATCATACATGTACATACCTACCAACACCTACATGCAACATTTATCCGTATATTTACAAACACAAACTTACATATATACATACTGCTGCAACATACGTCATACAATACTACTATTGCTTTACACTCTTATATATTCCAACATAATTAACCTACTGTCTCTATACATACATATATATTTCTATATTTGCATACACATGATCACAATAATACATACATATTATCACACACATATATCTTGTTTCACATGCATACATATTTATCACTACTAACATACCACATATATGCATAAACGAATAACTAACTTGTTGCTTCTTAATTGACTGATTATCCACATACTTGTAGCACATATAGCACATACACACACATATATATAGCTAATGTTGCTGCCCTCGACCTATTTATGCATACACAACATACCACACATACATAACAATGCATATACATTCATTTAGCAGGTTATATTCATCCTTGTTTCTGCGATATATACATACATACTGATTTCATACTCATCCTGCTACTTATATATTTACATACAATAACATTTATTGTTGCTGCTCATATATACACATATACACAATTCGTATTTCTATTCTTTTTCTACGCATACCCACACGCAACTTAGTTGTTTTAATACATACATACCTAACAATCTCACATAAGTGCAACACACATAGATACAAGTTTGCTGCTGCTGATCTTGATCAATAAACCCATTCATACATTATATAGAACACATACAAGCATTACCTTCGCACACAATGACCTGTTACGATCAAAACCACCGTACACAACATATTCATTACCATCATCTATAGTAAAATCATTATTAACACAATTACGAACATTTAAACACCACATATTCATTCCCGAACCGAAACCGAAACCCGAGCTGAACCAATCCATAACACAACAGTGAACCGAACATACCGAAGGTTATGATGATGGACACGAAGGAGGCGGAGATGGTAGAGACGATTACGGTGGTCAGAGTTTTGTTGTGGGTCGCCGGAAACGCAGCAACGGCTGCTTCTTCTTCTTTGGCAGAGAGGGAGATGAGAGGAAGATGGAGAGCTTGTTGTTGTGCGTGCGTCTCTCTGATGATAGCCGATGAAGGAGATAATAGCATAGGTGGTTGCTTGATGATCGGACGAGAGGAAGAGAAGAGATCGAGCAGGGGAATCAATGGAGTAAAATGTGTTGTGTGTGCGTTTCTTTCAACCAAGAAGATGACAGGGGTGGGCCTAGGGTTGGGTTAATAATTAACAACTTCACACTTTGCAGCCTCAAACTTTGATGGTTTGTTTATTTAAGTTTTAAAGTTTATGAATTAATTTAGTTAATTACAAAACGAACCCTAAACTTGTATAAACTTAACGAAACAGTTAAAAAGTAGTCAACGGTGTTAACCTGGAATTTGCGAGGTGTCACATATACTGTTGTTGTGTATTTTTGGCTGCACATACAATATTTGTTAACTTGTTGCTGCACATTCAAGCTCACATACATAAACACAGCACTATAACTCAAAAATATGTGTGTGGTATAAAAGTATGTATGAATGAAATTATCAATGTATGAATGTGTGTATTCATATTACCTAATTGGCATGTATAAGGTGTTTTGTAGTTGTTGTCGAAACATGTATAGATTGTTAGTTTAGAGTTATAAAAAGTTTTATGTATAACATGAATGTGTATAAACAGTTGTGTGTGTGTGAATGTGTGAGTGTGAATGTGTTGTGTGTGTATGAATGTGTGTGTGTGGGGGGGGGGGGTTTAAGGGAATAACAACAGCAACATATATTGTCCTGAATGTGGCATGGGGGGATTAACTAGCTGTTAACCATGTTGACCCATTAGCTTTATTGTAGATATTTTTTGCTTGCTCCATGTTGTTAAGGAAGCTCACATACATAAACAACTTATAATTTAAAAAAAAAACTGTTTGTTGCTGCTGCTGTTTATATAACTCAAAAACAGTTTGAGCTAAACACAGCAGTATGATATTGTTTTTGCTGCTGTTATTTATATAGAACTTCAATTTTTTTAAAAACAGTTGCTTAAGAAACAAACCTGTGTGTGTGTGGCTCCTATGGAATGTCTTTTGTTTTGTAGTATAGATGAATGTGTGTATGAATGTGTGTGTGTTTAAAAAAATCTATAAGTGTGTGTTGTGAATGATAAACAGTTGTTGTTGCTGCTGTTCATATACAGCAGCATGAGTTAAACATGCTGCTTTTTATACTTGATAAAGACTAAAAAGAAATTAAAAAAAACAGATTCATTTGGCAAGAATAAAAAATGCCAGTTTTATATTGCTGTTGTTTATATATTGCTGCTGCACATGTTAATTGAATCTGTTTATATATACTGCTGTTGCTGTGTATATGTGGCTGCACATTCAAGATTTGTTAACTTGTTGTTGCACATTCAAGCTCACAAACAGTATAACTCAAAAACAGTTTGACATGGAAGATAATTTAAAAAAAAAAACAAACATTGCAGTAACGTGTGTTGAGCTGTGTTGTGTATGAATGTGAATGTGATAATGACTTCCAAAAAACACCAAAAAAAGCTGCTGCTACTGCATAAACTTTGCGTGTGAATGAATGTGTTGTGTGTGTTATATCTTATTTGTGTTCTATTGTGTTGTATTTGGGTTTATGGCTCTGTAAAACGACCATTTTGTCAGCAGCAGCAGCACATTTCAACAGCAACAGCACTAAGTGTTTTAAAATATAATCTTTTTGGGCCATTTTTGTGTGTGTTTGTTTGAAACATCTGTGTGTATGTGTATGAAACTTGTTGCTGCTGCTGTGTTGTGTATATGTGTGTTGTGTTGTGTTGTATTTTGTTGTGTTGTACTGTGTTGTGTTGGTTCAAAAAAATGAAAACTGAATGTTGTTGCTGTTGATGTTGTATGAATTTTTTGCTGTTTTTGCTTTGAAGGTATGAATCTAAAAGTGTGTGTGTGAATGTGTTGTTTGTGTATGAATATGTGTATGAGTATGTGAATGTGTGAATGTGTATGTTGTTGCTGTTTTTAAAAAATGAATCTGTGAATGTGTATGTTATGAATCTAAAAGTGTGTGTGTGTTGGGGGGAAGGGGGGGGGGTTAAACACTTGTCTGAATGTTGTATGTTAACATGAATCTGAAAGTGTGTGTGTTGTTGCTGTTTTGGAAAAAATGAATGTGTTATGTGTGCTGTTTTTAAAAAAAAATTAATGTGTTATGTTGTATGTTAAAATGGGTTAGATGTGTGTGTGAACTTGCTTATGTATGTGTGTGAATATGTTGGGTCAAGCTGATCTGAAACATTTAGACCAAAGTTTGGATGATGTTCGACCCTTTTGACCGCTTTCCTTGAAAGCTAAACCTTTTTATTGTACCCACATGACCAGGATATAAAACACTTCCTTAATAAACCTTCATAAGTGATTGGTCGACTTTTAACCCATTTGACTTTTAACCCATTGGTCGACTATTTTACCACCCTGCCCTGTTAAAGATAATACCTACCCCAATCAACCATACATATCTTACTATTTTACTAATTCTTACTATGTTTCCTTGTTACTCATGTTGCAGGTTTTGTCTGTGGATCAATCTTCAATCCGATGTATGTTGTGTTTTGTTGCATTTGTGTTCTATTGTGTTGTATTTGGGTTTATGGCTTTGTAAAACGACCATTTTGTCAGCAGCAGCAGCACATTTCAACAGCAACAGCACTAAGTGTTTTAAAATATAATTTTTTTGGTCCATTTTTGTGTGTGTGTGTTTGAACATCAGCTTCACCTTTGTGTATATGTGTGTGTGTGTGTTTGAAACAGCAAAAACTTGTTGCTGCTGCTGCTGTCTTGTTTGTTTGTGCTGTGAAAACTGAAAAATGGTTTAAAAATGTGATTTTTGTTCAAAAATGTGTATGTATGAATTTTGGGTTAATATTTATATGTGTTGTGAGTGATAATGACTTCCAAAAAACACCAAAAAAAGTTGCTGCTGCTGCACATCAAGAGTTATTAACAGCAGCACATGTGTGTTTGTATGAATGTGTGTTGAATATGATGTGTTGTGTTGTGTTGAGCTGTGTTGTGTATGAATGTGAATGTGATTATGACTTCAAAAAAACACCAAAAAAAGCTGCTGCTACTGCATAAACTTTGCGTGTGAATGAATGTGTTGTGTGTGTTGTATCTTATTTGTGTTCTATTATGTTGTATTTGGGTTTATGGCTCTGTAAAACGACCATATTATCAGCAACAGCAGCACATTTCAACAGCAACAGCACTACGTGTTTTAATATATAATCTTTTTGGGCCATTTTTGTGTGTGTGTGTGTTTGAACAGCAGCTTCACCTTTGTGTATATGTGTGTGTGTGTGTGTTTGAAACAGCAAAAACTTGTTGCTGCTGCTGTCTTGTTTGTTTGTGCTGTGAAAACTGAAAAATGGTTAAAAAATGTGTTGTATGAATTTTGGGTTAATATTTGTATGTGTTGTGAGTGATAATGACTTCGAAAAAACACCAAAAAAAGCTGATGTTGCTGCTGCACATCAAGAGTTATTAACAGCAGCACATGTGTGTTTAATGTTTAAAAAACACTAAATATAAGTGTTGTGTTGTATGAATGTGTGTTGAATGTGTTGTGTTGAGCTATGTTGTGTATGAATGTGTTGTGTTGTATGAATGTGTTGTGTGTTGTATTATAGATTAGTGTGTGAATAAATGCTAAACTAATTATGGGTCAAAATGGGTTAGATGTATGAATGTATGAATATGGGGGTGGGGGGTAATTTGAATGTGGTGTTTATTGTATGAATGTGTGAAATGGGTTAGATGTATGAAATTTCTCATGGAGGATACACGAGAGAAGTTTGAAGCTATGTTAGGTATCAACTTTTATATTAAAAATGTATAACTTTGTTGGTTTTGATTAAACATTTGTAAGAGATTGAACATTGTTTTATAGTGTCCAAACCAGCTTCGATGAATGATGAAGAAATGAAAGAAGCTCATCTTCAAGAAGCCACAACAATAAAAGATGAAGCTGTCCAAGAAACATCTGTTGAATCTGATTTTGACAGCGAATGGTGGGCTAAACACGCTGATGAGGTCAATGAAATTTGTAAGCCTTATGACAAAAAATGAGCTTATCAAATTGCAATAGTTGACTCATTGGATGTTTTTTTTCACATTACTACGTCTGTGACATTTTTTTTAATTCGTTTGTGTTGGACTATTATTTTCTTTATTCATGTGTTAAGACTCTTATTTATATTTCTATGTAAGACTTGCGTTTTATTATGTTTATGACTGATATGTTATTATTCATGTATTTTTTATAATTTAATTTAGACTTGTATGGTTCGTGACATATAAAAAGGAAGGAGTTCATTAATAGAGTATCTTGTTGTAAATTGTTGTCGCTAATGCATCGTCGCCGCCGCCGCATCGCGCGGGTACCTTACTAGTATAGATGTATGGATGTACGTATATGTAATATATGTATTTGATTGTTTGTAGTATAGATAATAGTGGTTGTATGGTGATAAATATTGTGTGTTGATTGTAAGTGTAATTGTATATTTTTGTAAGTATGAGTAGGTGTTTATATGGGTAAGTTGTTAATATTTTTATATATGTATATATATATATGTATGCATGCATGTATTATAAGTGATGGGTGGGTTGATTTTTATATAATGTGGGTGTTGGTTTTTATATGTTTGGTGATTTGTGTGCAAGTATTATATTTATGTGTTTGCATGAGATTTTATTGGTTTTGATAATTATATAGATTTTGTGTATGAATATATATATATATATATGTGTGTGTGTGTGTGTGTATTTGTACGTATGCATATACATACATATATGTGTTCAAGGTTGTGTAGTGGTTATTATGTTCATAGAATTGGTATTTTATTACTTTGTTGTTTAATATAAGTTATAAGTGTAATTTAATTATACACCCTAACAATTGGTAGTGCTAAAAATATTAGTGGGGAAACTCTTATCTAACTTATGGAAATATAAATAACTCCTACGCGTTTCTGGGTATTTAATATGACGGGTTTCGTCATCTGTACTAAGCCTAAATGTATATGGGCCAAGCCCATAGTTTAAGTTGGGCCGGATCCAATAATGGTTGGGCCAAGCCCAATGGGTTATAAAAAAAATTCCGGGCCCAAAAACCGGGATTGTTACATCCTCCCCTACTTATAAGAATTTCGTCCTTGAAATTAAATTAAATTTGGTTGTTTAAGGTCACGGAGTTTTTCCTAGCATTACACTAACAAGTAGGAACATAAACACACTAAAGCACATAATCACCTTATATTGATTCGTGATTTGGTCTACGCTGTTTGTAGTACTGACTAGTTTATAGCCACTTGGGTTCCCTATTGTTTTCCTCAGCGTAGTCCTCGAAATTATGGTAGGGTTGGTATCTAGTACTACGTTACTTTCTAAGTATGCAGTTTTCAGGAAAGCACGTAAACACATAAGAAGCACATAATAACCTTATGTACTGATTAGTGATTTGGTATGGTGTTGTCTTATCACATTAATTCGTTTCAGACTATATTCATTTTCCTAACTTTTGTTAGTCGTTTTCACTTGGATTAAACAAATTAAATAAGGGTATTTCTTATTTCGCTCATTTTTTTTAATCTCACTTGTTCTAAGCTTCCTTTCTTGTACCGCATTGTTTTAACGGGGTTACTTGATGAGATTTAAGTTATTATCGTTTTTCATCCCCTTAGTTAGGAATACTAATATCTCATTTAGTAGTCACTTCTTGATATTAAACATGTAAAATGTGTCTTGAATACTTCTAAGCTCCTTGGATTGTTTGTGACAAGTATTCTAAGCCTTATTACAATCTTATCCATATCTAACCTACATGGTTTCTTCATCTTATGATTATCACAAATCGTCAAAAGGGGTGTGGACCTTCTCACTAGGTCGATTATGACCCATGTATCGTAATCCATGTTAGTTCTCTCATACTTTTATTTAGGCATACCGGGTTGCATATACTAATCCTAATGATATCTGGTTGTTCGCTTTTTCGTTTAGCGTTTCTTCGTACAGTCAGCTATGATTTTCTACATTTTTAGGTTTCAAGTCGTTGTACCTCTCTTTGTTCCTGGGATGAGCATAGCACCTATCCAAGACTACTTATTGGAGTTCTCTAGGTCATTTTTATGTCGTTAAACCTTAGTGTTTCGTCATTTCCAACTATGAACGACTCCTCTAATACGTTCAACTCCTGATTCTTGGGGTTCTCCTTTGTAGGAACTTCCTACTAGGTGTCTCGTATTTGGTTTGTCGAGTCTTATCAAATTGTAATCCTTAGAGTGCACACTCCAAGGGGCCTTATTCCTTTCTTCACTGAAGACGTTGTCAACCACATGCATTTCACCTAGATGATATTGTATCTCTCGGTCATAGTCGTCGAGTAGTTCTACTCCCCTTCATTGTTGTTCCTTCAACATATGTGATCGGAGATGTGTTACAGGATATTGTTTAGAGTTAGGCTTGAGATAGTTAAAGTAGTCTGCCAACTAAAGGTATCTTCGAGGTTCTAAAACTTTAAATAGAAGTTAAAAGAATGAGTATCAATAAGAGTGTAGATTAAGAAATATTCGTGTATTCATTTAGGTATATAAGGAATGGATTTTTACTAAGGGGTTAGTGGCACTCGCATATTGAGTAGATACGATAGAAATTTCAACTAGTGTGGCGTTGAGTCATAAATGGAAAAAGGATTTAAGTTCCGAGGTCGTAATGGTTTTGAATTCTACATGTCAGAATATACAATATTCTCCGCACGGTCTTCATGATCGGGATTATATCATTATATAGATTTAATAGAAGTACGAGAAGATAAATCTTCCGCAGAGTATTCCCTCAAGAACAAGCTTAGAATGGTTAGTTCGTGGGCTTTTGACACTTTTGGTCCCCTATCTTTGCATAGTTCTCTTTTTTTTTGTTTTATTTTGGTTGTTAACAAGTATTATTATTATTATTATTACCTTGATAAGTTTTGTTTTTGTTATTGTTATTATTGTTAGTGTTTTTCACTTGCTTAATTATTATACAATAAGTCTCATAAAATTTAAGTATTCGATATCATCATTAAGAGTCAAACTTCGTAAATGTTACAGTCTCCCCAACCTTTAGAAATTTCGTCTCGAAATTTAAAGAACTGGATAAACAAGTGAGGAAAATCTCTCTTCATACGGTCTGTGACACCCCGCCCGGTGGCGGAAAACACCAGGTTGTCAAGTGAATTGGATATCAATAGTACAAAGCACATGACACACTAAAAGCATGTTTTAATATTTAATTAAGCATCAATGTCATGACAAGGAAAAAGTAAATAGTCTTAAATACGAAAGTAAAAACCAATAATCGAAGCTATTTAATTAACTTTTATTCTAGGTCCAAAAGCAATCCTATGTGTCTTGTAAAGCATAAACGAATCAAACGTCACCTGAAACATGTGTAATATAAGTTAGCTAAAGAATTAGCTAGTGAGTAAAAACACAATTGATAATACATAATATGAAATCCGAGATCAATATGAATATGTCACGCAAGTTTATGTGTATAGCAATATCATTATATCATTCAACCATGACCATAGAATCAACATAGAATCAACCGTGTTACATTTATTGATAACATTTATTGAACCGACAAGTAACCGTCATTGAACCATCAATAAATATTCTTAGCATCTTAAGGGACATAGCAACTTAGTAACAATCATCTCGTTTAGCAACTAGAATCCAACCTATAGAATCAACAAAAGAATCGCCGGGTCTAATCACCTATCAGGCCATTAGTGTAGGTGGGCTTGTCAAGCCATTAGCGCTAATATCGTACCGGTGGAAATTACAAATAATACAATTACTATTACTAACACATAATATTGCATCAAGTGGCCAAATTAGATTAACATATTATATGATCTCATTTTGAAAAAGAAACAAGAAACGAAAAGAAACCATAGCATCGTATAGAACACATGTTTCAGCCCCAAAAAGTAAAATATAAAAACCGTAACTTAGAAAAACCGTGAATCTCCCAAATATTGGTACCACCTAATTAGTTGAGAAAAACCGTAAATTAGAAACGAACAAATAGAAATTAGAATCACAAATCCGAGATCTAGGGTTTCGGATTTGGGATTTAGGGTTTTTAGATTAAAATTGTGAATTAGGGTTTTAGATTATAGATTGGCATTTTTTTGATACGAAACGTAGTTATATTTTCGTATTTGGATAAATATATATATTTCATAAGTATTCGTCTTTTTGTATTTATTTTAAATATGTATACAATTTAAATACTTAATAATGACATTATTATTTGAATCTAGAATTTATAAGTTTTATAAACATTAAATGTATTTAATATATGAAAGATATTATTTATTAATTTATTATAATTAAAATCTAATGTTAACTAATATGTAAAACAACTTAAAAATAAAATTAAACAGATTGGTGAGAAGGGGACTCGAACCCGTGACCTATCCATACCCACACACGCACACTAACCGCTGGACCAGAAACGCTTTTGTTAAACATATTAGTTTTTTTATTCTTTTAACATTTTATTTTCCAAGAACACCCTTTTGATATAAGCCCTGGAAACGAAATCCGTCCAATTCGTCTGAATCAGTTAATACAATCCCAATCAAATATAGGGCTTTTAATCGCCATTACAACACGAGTATATTGATATATAGAACATACCTTCTAGTGAACAAATGTCGACGGTTTTGATGGTTTTTAACGAATCTGGAAACGATATGAAATCAAATTAACGATTTAGATAGATGTATAAGTTTCGTAGGATCAAAACGAATACAAAAACTAACTAAATTGGTGACCGGAAAGTGGAGATGTACACGTCGCCGGAATTTTAGAGCTTTGGTCGATTTCTTTGTGGTTTGGTTGATTTTGGTGATGAATTGAGATGAATTGGTTATTGATTTATGTTAGTCGAGTACAACCGGGCCTTATGGTATAATTAAGTTTGAAGATTCGGTCCAATTTTTGGAGATTGTGATTTCGAATTTGAAACCCAAAATTGATTCACGCTAAAACCGGTTCTATACGCGTTATTTGGTCAAAATGGGGTTCGATTCGGTCTAGTAAACGATTTGGAAGGTTTTGATTTCGTTAAAAAGGGTCAAGATACGCGAATAAAGCTTCGCCGGAAAGGTTCTTCTGCGCTGGCCGGAGATTCCATGGCCGCAATCGCGTATTTGTATCTTGTTAAATTTTGGTTTAAAAACTTTAAGTTAAAGTTTCAAATGTTACACTTTTGACCCAAAGTTAGATTTAACTTATATTAACTATCAAAATTAACTAAATTGAAACGTAACAATTATATACGTGACGTTTTTATAGTTTTAGCTCGTTTACTACATTAAGTGACTATTCCAAGATTTAGAGGCGATTTTGTTTATCGTTTTCAATAGTTTTCCTTTACGAACCATATATATATATATATATTAATGTATATTTTGAGATTCATTATTACAAATATAATTATTTAACACACATGAATATTTTTGCGATGTGAATACAATCATTTTAAATGAGATGAGAATAACGTGAAAATTCGACATATTTATTTACAATTTTAATGAACGTTACATTTCGAAAAAAAATAAATACGAATTACAATTAAAAGATAAACAACTTTGGGTTCGAGTCGGGCATCCGGATTCGGGTTCGGGTCAGATGTCACACGGTCTTCGCGGTCCCAAGTGAATTCAGGTCCGCGCTTGTTTTCCCAACGAATTTTGATAATTGGAGTAGAACCTTGTCTTGTCTTCTTGACCTCTCTGTCCATGACTTCGAATGGTCTTTCGATAAAACGTAATGTCTCATCGATTTGGATGTCATCCAAGGGAACATGAAGGTCTCCGTCAGTTAAACACTTTTGTAAATTTGAGACATGGAAGGTTGGATGAACATTGCTGAGCTCGGGAGGTAAATCAAGTTTGTAAGCCACCTTACTAACTATTTTTAGAATCTTGAATGGACCAACAAATCTCGGAGCTATTTTTTCTTTCTTTCCGAAACGGGCCACACATTTCCAAGGGGATACTTTGAGAAGAACCATGTCACCAACTTTGAATTCCAAGGGGCGTCGTCGTTTGTCGGCATAGCTATTTTGATGACTACGCGCCACTCGGAGGTTGTCACAGATTTGGAAAATCTTATCAGTTTCTTCTTGAATCAATTCGGGCTCGGTGATGAGATGCTCACCGGCCTCGGTCCAACATATGTGTGAATGACATTTTCGACCATAAAGTGCTTCGAATGGGGCCATTTTGATGCTCAAGTGATAGCTGTTATTATAAGAGAATTCAACCAATGGCAAGTGAGTATCCCAGTTACCCCCGAAATCTAGAATGCATAACCGAAGCAAGTCTTCAAGAGTTTGAATGGTACGTTCAGTCTGACCATCAGTTTGGGGATGATACGCTGTGCTTAAATCAAGTTGTGTACCCAAAGTTCTTTGAAAAGAGGTCCAAGAGTGGGAAGTGAATCGACCATCTCGATCAGAAATGATATGCAATGGTACACCATGACGACTCACAATTTCTTTTATATAGATCTCGTCAAGCTTAGAATAAAATGAGCGCTCTTGGTTAATCGATCAATAATAACCCAAATGCTATCAAAACCACGGGGTGTATGAGGTAGCTTGGTGATGAAATCCATGGACACGTGTTCCATTTCCACATGGGGATTTCAGGTTGTTCAAGCAGACCGCCGGATCTTTTGTGCTCGTCTTTGACTCTTGCCCAAGTAAGGCACTTAGCCACGTAAAGAGCAATGTCTTTCTTCATACCCAACCACCAATACTGCGACCGAAGGTCCTTATACATTTTGTCAGAACCGGGATGAATAGAATAGCGGGATTTGTGAGCTTCGTCCAACAGGAGCTCACGAACATTTCGGGCTTAGTCTCGAGTTGAAGTTCGGCTCCACCCAACATTTCGTCGTGTAGTTTGCCCTCATCTACCACGGCTTGTTGAGCTTTAAGAATTAAGGACTTAAGACTTCCTTCAACTTGATACTTCGAAGTGAAACGTTTGACACATTTGGCTCTACTCGAATTTCCACACCGAAATCACTTAAGGTGTCAACTAACTGTCGATGGGCTCGGACTTCTTGAAGTAAAATAACTTTACTATGAACCTTACGACTTAGAGCATCGGCTACGACATTCGCCTTGAAGTACGAAGCACCTTTGACGTAAGGTGTCAACTAATTATCGATGGGCTCGGACTTCTTGAAGTAAAATAACTTTACTATGAACTTTACTATGAACGTTACTATGAACCGGAACATAAATCAATCTTTGAGAAGTATGAAGCACCTTGAAGTTGATCAAACAAATCATCGATTCTCGGAAGGGGGTAACGGTTTTTTATGGTGAGTTTGTTAAGCTCTCGATAATCAATACACATTCGAAATGACCCATCTTTCTTTTTCAAAAATAGTACCGGAGCGCCCTAAGGTGAAGTACTCGGGCGTATGAGGCCCTTGTCTGAGAGTTCTTGGAGTTGACTCGAAAGTTCTCGGAGTTCGGAAGGTGCGAGTCGATACGGAGCCTTTGCTACTGGAGTCGCACGAGGAATGAGGTCGATCTTGAATTCAACCTCACGAATAGGAGGTAAACTGTTAAGATCCTCATGTTAAGATCCTCAGGAAACTCTTCAGGAAAGTCTCGGGCGATTGGAATATCTTGTAATTCTTTGCCCTTGACTTTGGTGTCGATCACATGGGCTAGGAAGGCCATACATTTATTATTTAGGCATTTTCGGGCCTCGATTCATGACATGAGGTTAAGTCCTTTGGATGGTTTCTCACCGAATACGTTCAATGTGTCACCAGAAGGAAGCGGAATTCGGATACATTTATCGTAGCAGATGATTTCAGCATGATTTTCGGCTAACCAATCCATACCGATAATAATATCAAAGCTTCTAAGTTTAATGGGTATAAGTTGGATGGAAAAGTTGTGTTGGTTTAAGTTTAGTTTGCAATTAGTGATGATAGTGTCGACTGTGATAGATTGGCCATCGGCGATTTCAACCGTGAAAGGTTTGTCTAACTTAGTACGGTTCAAGTCAAGTAAAGGTTCAAAGTCTAGTGAAACGAAACTTCTATCAGCACCCGAATCAAATAAAACATAAGCATAGTGATGATTGATTAGAAATGTACCATTCACCA
The DNA here is from genome assembly GCA_030867185.1 of Tagetes erecta. Classification (NCBI taxonomy): domain Eukaryota; kingdom Viridiplantae; phylum Streptophyta; class Magnoliopsida; order Asterales; family Asteraceae; genus Tagetes; species Tagetes erecta. Next base: position 16,263,363 of record CM061497.1, on the reverse strand, counting down.
CGTCATTGTTTGTTTGAGTTTGATTGACGTTGATGTTAAAGGCTCGACCACGAGCAGGTGGAGTTGGATTGGCTAGTCTTGGGCACTGAGGACACATGTGATTTGGATCACCACATTGAAAGCAGGCCCGGGCTTGATTAGGAGCTAGAGCATTGACTTGAGCTCGGTTCGGGTTACCCGGAAAAAACGACATGTGACATTCAGATGCCCCATTTTCCGAAGGACCGTGCATTGACGACACGGGATATTAGTCGGATGATGGTAGTTGTAAGTGTTACATTTTGGGTGAGGGCCATTGTAGGGAACTTTTGGGATAGGTTGAGCCATGGGTGCATGTGGTTTTGTTGGTGGAGTAGGGGTAGTAATGGCAAAGTTGTGGGCTTGATTGTTAAACTTTCGCTTTTTATAGAAGGATGACTCGGGTTTGTTTGGTTTAGTAGGTGCGAGGGTAGGTTTCTCAACAGATTTCTTAGTGTTTTTTTAAGGTTAGGGTATCGGCTTTGTCATGGTTTTCAGAAAGTTTAGTAGTGATGGTGATGGCTTCTTCAAGATTTGCGGGTTTACTACTGATCACTGCATCCTGGATCTAGGGAGGTGTACCCTTGATAAATTTCTCAATGTTTCTCCAAAGTGGTGTGACCATGTGGGGAACAAGCATGCTCAACTCATGGTGTCTAGTCGAGTAGGCCAAACGATCACCACCTTCTTGCTTGAGGTTCCAGAAATCATCCTCAAGCTTTTGGAGTTCAGTTTGGGGACAAAATTTCTTGATCATGAGTTGTTTGACCTCATCCCAAGTCATGGCTAAGATGTTGGCCTCACCTTTTTCCCTTTTTATACCATTCCACCAAGTAAGAGCCCTGTCTTGGAGAACACTAGTACCATACCGAACCTTAAGTGCTTCCGGGCACTCGCTATAGGTGAAGGTGTTTTCGATGCTCTCAAACCATTGGAGCAAAGCAGTAGCCCCTTCAGAACCAGAGAACTTGACAGGATTGCAAGAGTTGAAGTGTTTGAAAGTGCAAGGATGACGAGTTTCACCATTATGACCATTTTCCCCGTTGTTTTGGCTACCACAGTTTCTAAGAGTTTGGCTAATTTCCGCCACTAGGTTAGGGATGACGAAAGCCATTTTGCGGGATACAAGAGCAGCAACCTTACGACTTGACATGCGACTTCCCCCACGACGAGGGACTCTACCACGACGAGGCATTCTGTTAAAGAGAACAAAAGATAAATGTGTGAGTACGAATTTATAATAGAGAGTAGGTCAATGAAATCATAGATTTGTTAAGAGGTGAGGAACGTGCGTTGATTGAGTGTCTTAAGTTTATTACGTTAATATTTTGCATATATTGCGGCTTTATTAAGGTTCGTTTTGAGATAGATGGGTTAAGGATTGAAGGGATTGTCGGTTTTTGGAAGATAATTGGGTCTACGTAAGATTTGGATAAGATAGTCTTGATAACAATGAAGGGTATTTTTAAAGGTGAAGAACATATTTACTTTTCATTGGAGCATACCAGGTCCGTATATTCACAAGTCAATGTGAATCGAACTTTGTAACCTTAGGCAGATGTGTTTGCATCTATAGTAAATCACTCATACCGAAAATCCCCAGGTAAGCATACTAGGTCCGTACATTGGATTTATACGGTAAGCTAACCTTGGATAGAACTTTCTATCGTTTTGCCAGAAAATTCAGGATACAGGTGCTTACTGTCTAGATACACATCGTCTTGTTCGTTATACCAATTCGAAACCTTGATGAGAATGGATTAGGCATTTGCCTAAAGAGTTTCACTAAGCACATGATATCCACATGGAGTCGAGAAGTAGATCAAGAAATGTTACTTAGCTAATTAGAGTTATAGTAAACTGTTAGGGTTATTTCCAGTTAAGATTTACTTTGTACTTATTTTATACTTTGTGTATAGTTTAGGGTCTATTTTGTTATTTTCCCTAAAATGTATTTTGTTGCTTAAAGCATGTAGTGAGAGAGTGTGAGGAGGGAGTCTGATTCACATATTCACTTTAGAGAGAGAACTAAGTGTGTGTGATTTATTTTCTCCTACATTTGTACTGCAGATTTGCTTTGATCATCAAATACAAGAGAATTATTTAGTAATAAATTGTGTTTGTGATTGAATTGTTTTTGTTTGTACGAATCATTCTGATCTTGTGAGTAATATCGATCCAATTAAACTATCAATTGGTATCAGAGCTGTTGGTATTGTGTTCTTCGCTATTCATCAAGCAAAACACTACAATATTGCTCAAAAATCATGATCTGAATGAATTGTTGCTGTTTTTAGTTGTGATTTATCATCGCAATCACTCCTAATTCCCAACAATCGTGCAAATTCCATCAGATTATCATCAGATCCGAGGAATTAAGAAGATTGAAAAAGTTACTGTTCGATCGAATTTTACTCAAATTCATCAAAATTTGATCATGTTTTTGATTGATTGAGATTAGGGATTGTTAATCGGACTATTTCACTGCTTGTGTGTGAATTTTGAACGAATTGGACAAGTTTTTGATAAACCCTGGAAAAATTCTCATGATGAAGATTAACTTGCCGGGTGATAAATTTGACTTAGACAATTTCCTTTGGACTTAGATTTGTGAACGATTAGGTCCTGTGCAGCCGTGTAAAGGATTTTGTGCTAGACGGGTAAAGAATTTGACGAGGAAAAGGTGTTACTGTTTAGCCGGATCAAGTACTGTTGTGCCGGGTGATACACTGTTACGCCGGGTGATTAACAATTTCAGCCGGGTGATCGAAAACTGTGTAGCCGAGTAAACAACTTTGCTGCCGTGTGATCGTCAACTGTTCAGCCGGGTAAAGTCTTTTGCCGTGTCAAGATTCAAGCCGGGTCAAGTGTTATTGCCGTGTGAAGTTAATACTATTCTGCCGGGTAACTGTTCTGCCGGGTAAAGAATCCAAGACTTACAACTGTTGAGCCGTGTGACTGTTTAGACGGGTGAAGATTTTCTTTCTGCCGGGTAAAGAACAAAAGCTACTTTTCAGCCGGGTGAAGAAGGATTTTTCACTGTTCAGCCGTGTGACTCATTTTTAGTTGTTTTAATCCTTGTTTTCCTATCTTGTCATTAATTACTTGTCTTTATTTTAGTAGTTTAACTATTTCTTTTCAAAAATTAACAAAAATCAAAAATATTCTTTAATTTTTTTTAAAATGGCACCTAATGATGATTCTGATAACCGTGTTCCTAGACTTGTCAATCGTGCAGATTTCAAGAATTGGACGATTAGACTGAAGCATCATCTCTGCTCAATAGACAATGATCTTTGGAAGTCATATGACAAGGGTCCTCACATACCTACACAGACAGCTCCAGATAGTGCAAGTACCTACACCAAGGACTCTACTGAACCTTATCCAGAGGATAATTTGTCAGCAGAAGATTTGAGGAAAGTGAAGAATGATAGCAAAGCATATTCTCTGATGTGTAAGGGACTGCCACTACAAGTACTGTCAAGGTTGGACACCTATCAAACAGGTTATACATTGTTCAAGGCTTTGAAATCCATTTGTGAAGGAGGTGAACAACTCAGTAGTCTCAAGAAACAAAAGTTGAAGAGACAGTTGGAGTTATTTGAACACATTGCTAGAGAATCAGTGCATCAGATGATGAATAGGTTTGTTCATCTGACTACTAAAATGACCAATGCGGGTGCAAAGACAGATCTCCAAGATCTAAATGATAGATTATTATGTGCACTTCCATCGTCATGGAAACAGACTGTGACACTGTTGAAACATACTGAAAAGTTTCTGATGGATTTGGATTTGCTCATTGCAAAGATTGAAGAAGTAGAAATTGATGAAGGTTCTAGAAACACTGATAGAACTGGTTCACATGCACAATACAAATATATTGTGAATCCTGCTAATACTGTGGAGAATGCCTTTCTTGCACAAGATGCAACTAAGTTTGAAGATGAGGGTGATTTATTTGTTGGCGCAAGTTTTTATACTGATTCATCATACTTTCCAAGTTCACCAACTTATTCTCAACCTCAATCTCCACCAAGAACTCAAGTTCAAAGTCAGAATGTGAAACCGCAAACAGAAAATCAAAGTTCTAATGTTCAAGCTAAGGTAAAAGATGCGATGAACATTTTGTTACAAGATGACGAGACCAAAACTGCCTTTACAGCTTTTATGGCAAGTTTTCAAGCATACCAAGGAAGTCACTTGAGTCAAATGGACGTTGTTCTTCAAGATTTATTTGAGATGGATCCTGATGATGTTGAGGAAATGGATCTAAATTGGCAAATGGTGATGGTTGCATATAGAACGCAAAAACATGCATATGTTAACCGAAGCTACAAGCCTCATGCAAACAAGACGGTTGATTTTGACAAATCGAAGGCCATATGCTTTAACTGTAACTGCTATGGTCATTTTTCAAGAGAATGCAAAGCTCCTAAGAATCAGAACTACAATGATCAAGCGAGTTCAAGTGGACAGAATCAAGGTCAAGGTCAAAGCTCGCAACAGTCTTCAAGCTATCAAAGCAGAAATCAACGTTTCATTCAGAAACCATATCAAAGTCTTCCCATGCCGGAACTGAAAGATGAAGGAAAGAAACCAGAAGATCAAACTAAAGCACTGGTGGTTAGCGTGAAAGATGGTTATGATTGGAGTGCATATGCAGAACAATTCACATCTGATCTTACATCAAGTTTGGCACTTGTTTGTGAAATCGAAGAGGATTGGTCAGAAGAAGGAGATATCAAGGTGATTGATACTGTTAGTGAAGATTCAGAAGAATATGACTGGAGTGCAAAGTCAGATCCTGTTGAAGAATCTGAGTCAGAAATTGCGTTGATGGCTACATCCAGTGAGTCTTCATCATCTACCGAACAACCAAAGGTTAGTACTGATTTACCCCCTAATTATGTTCCATTGCCTGCTGATGTGAAAGAAAGGTTATGTTCAGAACAATGCATTCAACAAGTAGAACATTATCGAACTCATTCATTTAAAATTGGTGATAAATTAAGCAAACATGTGAAAATTCATGAACAACTTAAAATTGATCACAAAATTTCTGATGAGAAGATTTTGTCACTTAAAGAATCATGGAACAAAACTTTAAAGGAATTGGAACTGGTAACAAAACAACTTGAAGAAATGACAAAGAACTTTGAACAAGAAAAAGTTGCTCATGCTGTCACACAAGTTGAATTAACAAAAGTGAAAAGTTGTAAAACAATGGTTAAACAACTTATAAAAGAAAGAGGTAATAAAACCAAATTAGGATTGGGTTTCACTCATGAACCAATGCCTGAATCAATCACACAAACCTTACCTGAAAACTTCAATGAATTTGATCATTCACCTGAAAATGAACGAAAATTCAAAGAAATTCAAAGAAGTAAATCTGAATCCGAAGGATCTGAAGTGTTGATTGAAAGTTTGAAAGAAGAAGATGGTGTGACCACTGAAGCTGATGATGAAGCTAGCAACAAATCAGAACCTGTTCTGATTCAACTTGTTGAGTATCCGGAACTGAATCCGAATTCAGAAGAAACAGTGAAGGAAGAAGGTGAATTTTCGGGATACAATGATCCTGACTATATCAAGTGGAAGAATGAGCAGAAAGCAAAAGTTGCTGATCAACTGATCAAGAAGCAAGAAGTGAAAAAGGCTGAAGTTTCGAATGCAAAAATGCAGAAATTAAAATCGAAATTCAATCAATCTGAAACAAAACAGTCAAAAGGTAAAAGTGTCATAAAATCGAATTACAATACCAAAGCTTCAAATGTTAAAACTGACAATGTCAAACCTGTCAAAAAGAAAGTGTCAAAAGGAAAAACAATTAAGTTTGTGTCTGCAGGAACTTTTGATTTAAACGGATCTTATGGTAAACCAATCAATTCTCCAATCAAATCTAACTCTGGTCTGAAAACAGGTTCAGGTCCTAAGTCTTCCGCTGTCAATGATAAAAGAATTGAATCAAAAAGGTTAACCAAACAAGGTGTGTTAAAATCGAACCAAGTTCCCAAGCAAGCAAATTCACAATCAAAATCTCCACAAAAGAATCAAGTTAATCTAAAACCGAGCAAAACTGATAATGAATCACGAGTGGGTTCGACATCAAAAGTTAACAATCGGCTTTTTAGGATTAGCAAGAAACATTGTGAGATATGTGATCGTTATAATCATGCAACTGCTGAATGTTTCTTTAACAGGTACTGCAGTTTCTGTGACAAAAGAAACCATTCTTCAGAAGAATGTTTTTATAACAAATTTTGTGATATTTGTGAAAGGCGAAATCATGACACAAAGGATTATTTCTTTCGAACAAACTCATCACGAGAAATGACTCAATTTCCAAATTTTCAAAGAAATCAGTTAATTGGTTTTCAAAATGTTAATCAACGTCATTCTCCTGTTTTGAGAAATTTCAATCGAAACAATTCAATTTCTAATAACTTTTCATCAAGAAATGTGCAGGTTAACAGTTTTAAACCAAGAGCTTTGATGGTAAGAAATCAGAAATTTGAAAATAACCTTGATCCTAAGTTAGAGGAAAGGTTTATTGCTTTGAGAAGAAAGCAATCAATTCACGCCAATGGGCGAAACAGTTTTCAGCAAAATCTCTCAAATGAAACAAATTTTCAAAATCTTCATTATCAACAAGTTACTGTTACAGATAGATTCGGAATACCCAAGACCATGTGGGTCTGGGTTGACCAAACTAACTAAGTGATTGTTGAAATGCAGGTACGCCCAAGAAGACCTATGAACTCATGGTTCGTTGATAGTGGGTGTAGCCGGCATATGACAGGCAACCATGCCTTGCTTCAAGACTTTAAGCTGAAGAATGGTACTCATGTTGCATTTGGAGGAGATGCTGGTGGTAAAATAACTGGAGAAGGAACTGTGTCAAATGGGGTCATTAGCTTTGATAAAGTCAACTACTGTGCACAGTTGAACTTTAATTTGCTAAGTGTATCTCAAATTTGTGACAAATCTTATTCAACTTTATTTGATGATTCTTTCTGCTATATTCTCAAACCAGGTTTCAAGATTGACAATGAATGGGTAGTGGTTAAAGCTCCAAGAGATCGTGATGTATACAAGCTTGATATGTCGCAGATTGATGCTGAAACCGAAACTACTTGTCTCATTGCGCATGCATCAAATGATGAGAGTCAGCTTTGGCATAGACGGCTGGGCCATTCAAATTTCAGAAACATGAATCGACTGGTGACTGGAAATCACGCTGTAGGAATACCATCAAAGAAGTTCTCTACAACTTATCTCTATCCAGCATGTTTGAAAGGAAAACAGCACCGAATGTCTTTTAAGTCCAAACAAGAACACTCCATTTCAAAACCCTTACAGATGCTACATATGGATCTTTTTGGACCAACAAATGTTCAAAGCATCGGAAAGAAGTCTTATTGTTTTGTCATCATTGATGATTTTACTAGATTTTCTTGGGTTTATTTTTTGCATGTTAAATCTGAAACTGCTGAGTTGTTAAAAGAATTTATCGTCAAAGTTGAAAATCAGTTGGATTGTAAAGTGAAAACTTTGAGAAGTGATAATGGAACAGAATTTAAGAACGCTAATGTTGATTTGTTTTGTGCAGAAAAAGGAATTGCTAGACAATTTAGTGCTCCAAGAACGCCTCAACAAAACGGGGTTGCGGAACGGAAAAATCGGACACTAATTGAAGCAGCAAGATCCATGCTCGCAGATGCCAAAATCCCTATCACATTCTGGGACGAAGTTATTGCTACTGCGTGTTTTGTACAAAATAGAACATTATTGGTTCAGGATAAAAATAAAACATCTTATGAGTTGTTATTTGGAAGAAAACCAAATATTTCTTACTTGAAAGCATTTGGTTGTCCTGTATCGATTCTAAATTTAAGTGATCATCTCGGGAAATTTGAGTCAAAATCTGACGATGGATTTTTCCTTGGTTATTCGTCTGTTTCTAAAGCTTATCGAGTTTTTAATAGCAAAACAAACACTGTTATTGAAACTATTAACGTAAAGTTTTTAGAAAATTCGTTTCCGTCAGTGGCACATGGTCCCGAATGGTTGTTTGATGTAGATTCGTTATCAAAATCTTTCAATTCTAACTTGTTTGATTTTTCAGGAAAAGCGAGGAAAGAATCAGGTGACTTAGGATGCTTTAGCGATGATTCTGACAATGACGATGATAGTAATCTCAATTCTGAGCATCCGTTCATGTCATTTCATAATCCTGATCATGTCAAATCCAGTCAAGCTCCGGGTCCTTCTGGTTCTCAAGAAGATCAAGAATCAAATATTCTTGGTGATGATGTTAATCCGCAAAATTCTCCTAATGAAGATGGATCTGTTCAGAATCAACCATCATCAGATCCGAATGTTGAAGTTATTCCAGAATCATTTGATTACTTCATCAATTCACCGGATCAAGTTCCTAATTTCACTCCGCAAACTTCTACCATTCTACAAGATCTACCGAATCTGAATCAGTCTAATCTGGAGAGTCAAGTGCAAGGAGATGTCATACCAACTCATCGAATTCACAAGAAACATCTGTCTCTCAGATTATCGGGCCATTGAATCAGAGAACTACAAGAAGTCAAACTGAGCAAGCAAACGTTTGTCTTTATTCATGTTTTCTTTCTCAAGTGGTGCCAAAGAACATTTCAGAAGCGTTGCAAGAAAATAGTTGGATTGAAGCCATGCAAGAGGAGTTACTTCAATTTCGCAAACAAGAAGTTTGGAAATTAGTGGACTTACCTGAAGGAGAAAATGCGATTGGTACAAGATGGTTGTACAAGAACAAGCCAGATGAACGTAGCATTGTTGTGAGAAACAAAGCAAGACTTATTGCACAAGGTTACACTCAAGAAGAAGGTATTGACTATGAAGAAGTGTTTGCTCCAGTCGCTCGACTTGAAGCTATTCGTGTCTTTCTAGCTTATGCCTCTTTCATGAAGTTTAAAGTGTTTCAAATGGACGTTAAAGGCGCTTTTCTGTATGGACCAATTACCGATGATGTATATGTCAGACAACCTCCGGGTTTTGAAGATCCTGATTATCCACATCGTGTATACAAATTGAGCAAAGCTTTATATGGTCTACATCAAGCTCCAAGGATTTGGTATGAGACGTTATCTAAACATTTGCTAGAACATGGATTTACAAGAGGTCAGATTGATCCAACTTTGTTTATAAAGCGGGAAAATGAAGATCTCTTATGTGTTCAAGTGTATGTGGATGATATCATCTTTGTATCAACTAGTGCGTCCATGTGCAAAGAGTTTGAAGAAATCATGAAGTCAAGGTTTCAGATGAGTTCGATGGGGGAGATTAATTTCTTTCTCGGATTGCAAGTAAAACAATCAGCAGACGGAATCTTTATCAACCAATCAAAGTTTGTTGAGAAGTTGCTGAAGAAGTTCAAGATGCAGGATTGTCAGACTATCTGAACTCCATCTGATGTGAATTGCAAAATACAGCCGGATTCGAAAGGCAAATCCGTTGATCAAACACTGTACATATCAATGATTGGTTCACTGATGTATCTTACTGCATCAAGACCAGACATTATGTATGCTGTATGTGTGTGAGCAAGATATCAGTCTAATCCGAAAGAGTCGCACCTGGTTGCTGTTAAACGTATTTTCAGATACCTTAAAGGGAAACCGAATCTCGGGTTATGGTATCCTTATGAAGGCAATTTTGAATTATATAGTTATTCTGATAGTGACTTTGGTGGGTGTGCTCTTGACAGGAAATCGACTACTGGTGGATGTCAATTTCTGGGTCCTAGACTTGTTTCTTGGCAATGCAAGAAGCAGACCAACGTTTCTGTATCCACAGCTGAAGCAGAGTATATCGCTGCATCTGCAGGATGTTCTCAAGTTTTGTGGTTACAAAACCAATTGCTTGACTACGGGTTTAACTTTCTCAAAACTCCTATTTACATAGACAATACTGCTGCTATGTTCATTACTGCTAATCCTGTTCAACACTCAAAAACCAAACATATCGAAATTCGATATCACTTTTTAAGAGACAACTCTGAAAAAGGTTAAATAATTTTGATTAAAGTTCATACCGACAAACAACTGGCAGATCTTTTCACAAAATCTTTCTTGTCAGGCCGGTTTGAATTCTTAATTCAATCCATAGGATTAATCAATCATGATTAATTCTAATTTTTGAAAAACAAACAAAAATCAGAAAATATAAAAGCCAAAAATAAAATAAGTTGATGCCTAGTATTGATTCCTTTGTCTTTTATTTTATTGTTTTGCATTGTGTGTGTGCATGAAAAAGAAAAACAAAAACAAAATATAAAAGCAAAAAGAAAAAAAAAACATCATGTCATAAGAATCAATATTGCAAAAAGTGAGAAATGATAGTTACACTAGACATTATTTGTTACATCATTTTTAAATAAAGACTGATAAATGTTAATTGATGTGCTAGACAGCTCAGGCAATTATACTGAAAAAGTAAGTTCATTGTTGACAAATCTAAACTTAATGATCATTGTGTTAAGTTCCATTGTTATACATGTCTAGATATATATCTTTTGATACATTGCTTGTGATGATAGTTGTACATGATCGGGTAACGATGCAGTCTATTCAGTGTGATGAACCGCATCGTGAGCTTCTTTGTTGTGGTACCCACAGACCTGAAGTCTCACACGAAGTCTCTTTCGAGCTTCAAGGTGCAGCAAAAGATTCCCAAAGTTGTAACAAAAAGAGTCCCAAATGTGGACCATCACCAAACAAAAATTCCAAAAAGGAATTCAGAAGATTCCCAAGGGGAACGATAGGAAATGAAAAATTCCAAAATGGAATTAAAAAGAAGTCCCAAAGTGGACCAAATCCGAATAGAACCCAGATTCCACACTGTTTATGACTGTAAGTGACCAGGATTTTGTGCAATAAGCATTCAAGTGGTGGTTGATTAGGAAATATGTTGACATATGTATACATGTGGGTCACATAAGTCATTTTAATCGAACCTTAATCTCATCATGTTACTGAAAAAGTAAGTGTGTCAACTCGAGCTAATTGGTATGTTTTCATATCATCACTCAATCAAACATAAGTCAAATGTCTATTCAAAACTTGCAAAACATGTTCAGATAATGTGTGGTATGATCTCACTGCGATATTTTGATTCATTGCATTGCATACGTCTTTATTTTAATGTGTATGCTTTGTGTGTGCAGGCATATGGAATCTTTATTGACACTTCGACATCCTTGTTAAACTTAAAAATTTTAAGAAATTTCAAGTTTAGGGGGAGAATAAATTGAAGAAGAAAAATGTTTGCAAAAATCCAAAAATATTTTGAATAAGTGTGTTTTGAATGAACAAGATTATGTGGTATGAAAAGCAAAGGTATCGGATGTGTTAAATACAAACCCAAGGTCTAGTGATTTGTTTTTAAGAAATTGCTTCGGGATATAAAAATGTTGGTTGTGCGAAAACAAAAACATTTGTGAAAAAGAAAAAGAAAAAGGAATTAATTAGAATTAATTTTATTGACTTGTCTTATGTTGTTGATATTTAATGTGACAAAGTCTATTAAGGATGTCTTGTCTAATTAATATGTCGAGAATGTTTACAGGTGCAATAAATGCAGTTAACAGACGAGAAAATTTGAGAAAAATTGCTCAAGTGTTGTAGCCTGGCAAAGATATCAGAAACAACTGTTCTGCCGGGTAATGAAGACACTGTTCAGCCGGGTAAAGTTATTGTGTCTGATATGAGCCGGGTGATTGTGAAAAAGAATACAGTCGGGTGAAGATATTATGACTAATGTATGGCCGGGCAATGAACATGTCAAATCTATGCCGGGTGAAGGAGTCTTTAATATATAGGCCGGGTGACAAGTTGTGTCACTATACAGCCGGGTGAAGAAATGTTATCACTGTACAGCCGGGTAACAGAGAAGTTATCTTGCCGTGTAAGTGAATAACACTGTGTAGCCGGGTGAAAAAGAAGAAAGCATGCCGGTTGATGAAGAAAGCATGCCGGGTGAAAAAGAGGACAACTGTGTTGCCGGGTGATGAAGGTCACTATGCAAGCCGGGTGATGTTGTGAAGTCTACTATGTTGTCGGGTGATGAGTAAAAGGTGTAGTTGTTCCTAACCTTTACCCGTCACTACAGTGGTTTACCCGTCTCTACAGTGATTGACCCGTCAAGTGTTTTTAGATGTTACATGTTGACCCGTCACATGTTGCGACTTGTCTCAAGTACTTGACCCGTCCCAACAGTACATGACCCGTCTCAACAGTACTTGACCCGTCAAGGCTTATTGGACTTTTATGCTTACCCGCCCCAAAGTGTTGACCCGGCACCTCATGTTTGACCTAATTTTTCAACCATATAAAAACCCGCCTCTTCACAAACACTTATCATTTTTCACTCACACTTTCAAGCAAATCCCCTGCACTTAAATCGTTTGATTATCATATTCAATTTTTTGTTCTGTAACAAGTCTGATCGATTGAATAAGGTATTGTTTAAGTGATTTGATCTTGATAAACTTGCAAATCGATCGGTAAAATGAAAAACGATGATGAACAGTGTTTTTGATCACTCAATCGACACTTTGATTTTGCGTGTTAAAACTGAAATGGAAGGTTTTTTTAAGTGCAAAAACTGTCGATCATTAACAATCAATCATTAATTTGCAACAAAATTCCTTAAAATCAACAGAATCAACCAAAATGCTCATAACTGTCAAAACCGCCATTGATGACCTGTTGAATGCTCTTAAATGTTAACTTCAAAATGATGAAATATGTGTTAAAAGTGACAAATCCTTGTTAAAACTGAACTAAAACATGTTAAACAACTTCATCTTATAAATGTCAAATTTGTGTTTTTTTAAGTGTTAAACTGTTAAATTACAAAATGTTGTATGATCATTAAAATTCAAAGTTGTTTTGATCAAAATGATGAAAATCAGTTTGTTAGATCAATTTAGGAGTTAAAATGATTATGTGAATGTTTTACTTTTATAACTTTTTGTTCAAACACTTATGAAAATTTGAAATGTATTAATGAAGAATCTAACACATTTGTCTTGTTTGTGTTTTGTTTTTGTTTTAACAGATGGAGAATTTGAAGTTTGAGCCCAAGCACAATTTAGTTGCCTGTTTGGATGAGTCTATTCCTGAGACTGAAGGATATAGAGACATGATGAGATTTATCAAGAGGACAAAGTATGTTTATGCTATGTGTGCTAAGCCGGTCATATATGCAAGATTGATCAAAAGGTTTGGGAGGACGGCTGAGGTGGTTAGAAATGATGTTGGAGTGACTGTTGTTAGAGGGAATATCACAAGAGAATTGGTATTGACTGTATCTGAAGAAGCTATCAGAACAGCATTGAGGATTGATGAGGATGAAATAGGAGCCAATGATGAGTTGACTATTGCTGAATGTCAAGCGTGCTTTGTGAATATGGGTCATCCTCCTGTATTTCCAAAGTCACAATTTGTAAGGGCAAGATTGGGGAAGAAGTGGAAGTTACTGTGCCATGTGATTCAGCAGTGCATGTCAAGAAGGAGTGCTGGTTTCGACAATTTTCCCTCTGACATTGCATCCCCAATAGTTGCCATAGCAGAAAACAAACCATTTAACATGTCGAAATGGATTATGAATGGTTTTGTGTTCAATCTTGTGAAGGGTAAAAGGTTCAAGTTTCTCATGTATCCGAGATTCTTGCAACTGATGATTAATGTTGCATATCCAATCATCAGAGAAGAAGGTGTTGCTGGAGGGATATTGTATACTGAGGACATGAATGATCTATCTTATAGGAAGATGAGTATCGGGAATGTTCCAAGTGTTGATTTATTTGACTATATGAGGGATATAGCAAATAATGAGGAAGATATTGAAGCAGTATATCATCATATTTCACATGGAGAGATAGTTAATCCACAGGTGATTGAAGTGACTGAGCAAGCCAAAGTGTATCATCATATATCATCATATTTCTACATCAGATAAAGAATTTTTGGATGAGGTGATTGAAGTGACTGAGCAAGCCAAAGTGTACTATACTAGAGCGCGTGGTACAAAGAATGTGGGCATAAGGGTTGAATCTCCAATTACTATTCCCGATGAAGCTGCTGAAACTGTCAATCCTGACAAGGCTGAGGGAAAAAGGAAGTTAGATGCAGTGCCGGAGATTACTGGTGATGAAAGTAGTACAAAAAAGGCAAGGATTGAAGAAAGTCAGATTGATCCGATTCAATCTGTGACTGAAACTGAAGTGGCTGAGATGGCAAAGGTAGATGAGACTGTGATAGAAGCTGAAGTTGATAAAACAGTTCAGATTGAGCCGATTCAATCTGAATCTGTATTGGTTGAAGAAGTGCCTGAAGTAGTTGAATTGATTGAAAATGCGCCAGAAACAGTGACTGAAGAAGCATTTCAGTTTGAGCCGGTTCAAACTGAAACTGCACCAATGATTGAGGCACTAGATGATCTTGATGACATAGATTTCACAGAATCTGAACCGGAGGCTGAGCCTGAAACTAATCCTAATGATGAGATTCCAGCTGATTTGCCTGAACGTTTTGCGTATCTTGAGAAGATGAAGTACAATGCAGTATATCTGAATGGGCTGACTGTGAGTCAAATTAATGAAGAGTATGAGAAATGTTTGACTGCACAAGATAAAGCTGCTGCTGATGAGAAAGAATTTATTGTTGAGATGGGTGAGTGGACACCATTACAAGAAAGTTTGAATATTGAAGATTTACCTCCACAAGAGCTTTATCATCAAAATCCGGAAGAGATGTCCAGCAGAAATATGCGAGAATGGTTGAGTTCGAGGAACTATCCATACAGAACTTTGAAGAAGTTGAAACATGAATCTCTGAAGAAAATAGTTGTAAGCTTTATGATGACTGAGAAGATGTACAATCGGATGTTCTATCTGGATTACAACAACCCTCAATACTATGAGCTGACTAAGAGATACAAAGTTCTCGGACCAAAAGAGTTACCGGTGATGGCTTTACCAGAGGATGCGCACAAAAAGAGGAAAGAATTGATCGATATGTTTCCGAGTGAAGTCAAATCATATAATGTGCCTATGGACGTACGAGAATCATGGCATAAATCAGCCACAGCAGGTGATATTGTGAGATCACTGCTGAGAAAGGGTCAGTCGGTTGCTGAACTTCTTGACTCCATGATCGTACCGGAAAAGTCCAAAAAGGTAAAAATCATTGCATGGAAATATGACGAGGTGTTTGATGCGTTCTTGATCAAAAGAGTAAATGGTTTATGCGATGTATACCATTACTACTCTAGTATCTTCAAATTAGAGGTGCAAGATTTGAAAGAGTTGCACAAGCTGAGATTGATCAATCACACGCATGCTGAGCGTGGTGATAAATGCGCAATGCTGCTTGATGCTGGGATAAGCAGGTTACCGAAATACTTAGAGTTTAGAGGAAAACAGGAGGATAGTGCCTATGTTCAATCAAAGAAAACGAGAAAACAAAAGAAGTTGGTGTTGAGTGAGGATATGTACTTAGAAGAGTTTTCTGACGAATACTTTGATAAGGTGACTGATCCGGGGTTAAAAGTGTTTGATGGCTCTCAAGCGACTAAGCCAATACTTAAGTTTTTCTATAATCAGGAAACTTTTGAGTTAAAATTGGTACGAAACTTGGATGACTGGGATAAGGATATGATCACACTTTTCAGTACATTCGAACTGAAACTGTTGCATCCTTCCTACATCGATCATTTGCGAACTTACAGAATGGAGAAGTGCAAAGATAAAGTTGCTGAAGCGGATCGGAAATTATTCATGGTTATGGTTGAGGTGATTGCAGCTGCGTCAGAAAAGATACGTGTAAGGAAGGCATTACTCAATTCTAATCTTGTGAAAGTTGATATACCAGAGATAGAGTTTATGCGAGTGACTGCAAAGGGTACACTGGAGGTGCAAGTCAAAGGGCGAGAATTGCCATACGAATTTTACGCTAACATTGATTTTGCAGGTGTAACTCTTGATTCTCTGAGACGAATGAATGCCTGTGCTATCCTTACAAACGAGTCAAAGCCTAGACAAGCAAAGATCGTAGAAAAGTTCAAGTCGTGCATCGAGGAAGCATTGAAAGAACAAGAAGAATACAAAGGGAAAGAGTTGCTGGATGTCAAAGAAGAATCTGAAGATTGGTGAGAGAGATTGAAGCTGAACAAGATGAAATCTGTTTGAAGATTTTGTTGAAGTCCAAAGATAAATCTTAGGGGGAGTACTGTTAGGGTTATTTCCAGTTAAGATTTACTTTGTACTTATTTTATACTTTGTGTATAGTTTAGGGTCTATTTTGTTATTTTCCCTAAGATGTATTTTGTTGCTTAAAGCATGTAGTGAGAGAGTGTGAGGAGGGAGTCTGATTCACATATTCACTTTAGAGAGAGAACTAAGTGTGTGTGATTTATTTTCTCCTACATTTGTACTGCAGATTTGCTTTGATCATCAAATACAAGAGAATTATTTAGTAATGAATTGTGTTTGTGATTGAATTGTTTTTGTGTGTACGAATCATTCTGATCTTGTGAGTAATATCGATCCAATTGAACCTATCATAAACGATGATGAGGTTTAAGATGAATGGCTCGGATAAGGGAAGAAGAAAATAAGTTAAGGGTTTAGTCTTAGCTATTTGTTCTTGCTTATGTTGAATTCATTTGTTAAAGTTCGGTTTAAGTTGTGGAATTTCATAGTGTGTGCAAAGGCCATGGAATTAAATCATAAATAGCACGTATCATGTAACACATAGCATGTAGCATCATGTAGCACATAAGCAAGTATGAGATAATTCATATAGGGTCCCTAAGCATACCGTAGTAAGGGTCACCGTTTCTAATAACCTAAATCCCTACAGTCATGGGCTCTAATACCAATTTGTCACACCCCGACCAATTAAATAAATAAAAGGCGGATAATCGTCGAGACGTGAGTATTAGAGATTGCTCATAGCCACATGACACTACAAATTAGAGTTTTAAATAAGCATGAATCACCAAATTAAATATCACGATTTGTCCACAAGTTTGGCAAATTACAAATGACATAGCTAACATTGTTCACTGATTTAAAATTTAGCTAGGTCCAAAACCCTATGGGGATCATGATCCAAAGCTAGTCTTAAACGTTGGTATTACCTGAAACATGTTAGAAAATAATGTCAACATAAAAATGTTGGTGAGTCCACATAGTTAAATACATAGATAATAGTTTATAGATCACAATGAGAAGTGATTCCATGTCCACAATGGTTATTGCAAATATGTAACAACACGTACGACCTCAAATGTACAATCAAGCCTCAACAATATAAAATATAGTATATGATCAGCTAAGTGAAATTTGGTTCCTTCAATGAACTAGAATGCGTCATTGAAGAGTCGGACTTAGCATCGGCTTTAGCACCAAAAAGGCTTGTCAGGCCCTTAAATCTAAGACTTCGATGGGCTAGCAATAATTAATGATTGTATCGATCATAAAATAGAACGCCACACGTATACATAAAGCACAACCAAGACATAAATAGAATCACATAGTTGATAAATAGATTTAGTGCATGTGGTGTATTTAAATAATATAACATGTTTCACCCCAAAAGTGTATAAATATAAAAAGGGGTATGTAAACTTACATTAATCGGCTCCAAAATCTACTCAAGAAAATATACGGTGAAAGCCGGAAATAACTCTCGGTAGCTTATCCTATTAATCGAACATAATGATTTTAGTCCATATGTGGTTTCGAGATCGTACGAGTCAAATTCTTATATTTAGTTGTTTTGCGAAATAGTTATGAATGTTGGTATATTTATAAGTTTTTATAAAAATAGGTTAAAATATTATTTATTTGTAAATAAACTATCTTTAAAGATTGTTGCCATTACAAGTCGTTTACTTGATTTTTTTTAAAAATACGGTACGACGTTTAAGTGGATTTTTAGTTTATAAAGTTTTTATATAGTTGACGAAACAAGTTTATGTGTCTAATTTTATATAAATGATTCTTACAAGGATTAAAATGAGTATTTTTGGTTAAATGAACATTCACAAGGTTTTTATAAAATATATACATGTTTTTTTACTTGGTTTTATAAAGTTTTTAAAGTTATTATTTGTTTATGAAAACTTTTGGGTTTTAAGACATAA
Source organism: Tagetes erecta (assembly GCA_030867185.1). NCBI lineage: Eukaryota > Viridiplantae > Streptophyta > Magnoliopsida > Asterales > Asteraceae > Tagetes > Tagetes erecta. The sequence continues at coordinate 16,245,132 of CM061497.1, read as the reverse complement.
TAATGATAAAAATATAATTTGTACATATTTAGTGGGTAGTTTAAATACTTAAAAATGTGAGTTATAGGTCAAAATGCAAATTAAACAAAAAAAAAACGGGTTCTATGATTCGAACCCGTGACCTCCAGCTTATTAACATATGCACCCAACCACTTGAGCTGGGTGACTAACCCAACAAGAACCCGTAACTTATATGTTTTATCCTTTGGTTGATTGAAAATATAAAGAATTAATATGGTGTTTTTTTAATAAAAAGGTAGGGGTAAGCATGGCCGTGATTCGAACCCCCGACCTCTTCATTATTTTGCAATGCACCCAGCCACTTGAGCTGGGTGACTAACCCGTAAATCCTTCTCCCCTTAATTGTTTTAACCCAAATCTAGCAGATTCGAAAATCCCATAAAACCCATATGAACCCTAGATCTTTCTCCCCCAAATTGAGTTCGTTTTCATGGTTCTTGACAAAATTAATGTTAGGGCTTTTAATCCTCATCCAAAAACGAATACAATGGTCTAAAAAACTTACAAAATGGTGCGGGTTGGGTATGTGTTCGAGTAACGAACGGGTCGGCCACTTTGAGTCCTTGATGCGTGATTTTTACTTCGGGTTTGCGATTTCTGGGTATGGGGGTTTGTTTGCGGTGTGTTTGTGAGTATGTGTGTGTGTTTAATTGAAAAATGGTGAGGTCGAGATATGGTTTTGGTTATGGTTTTTGAGTTCGACCGAAGTGAAGAAAAAAGTAAGGTTTCAGGCCATTTTTTGTTCAATTGCACGTAAATTACTCGTTTGATGTTAGCTATGGACAGGTTAAAAACGTTATTACCCGAATTGGGTCTGATTTTAGACTGAATCTTGGTTGGAGATTTCGAGCATGGTGAAGAGGGGGGGTTACTGTGCTGCTGCGTGAAAGGAGGAAGGAGGAGAAGGGTGTTTGGGCTTTTGACACTTTTGGTCCCCCATCTTTTCATAGTTCTGTTTTTTTTTTGTTTTTTTTGGTTGTTAACAAATATTATTATTATTACCTTGATAAGTTTTGTTTTTGTTATTGTTATTATTGTTAGTGTTTTTCACTTGCTAAATTATTTATATAATAAGTCTCATAAAATTAAGTATTCGATATCATCATTAAAAGTCAAATTTCGTAAATGTTACATCTGATCAGATACTTTCAAATCCCAAAACATCCAGCGTGATACGAATGTTCATCTTGATTCTTTTCCATCTTACACTAGCTTTCTTGAGCACCATTGAGGTGAGTATTTCATAGCCCCTTTTTTATTTTATACTTTTGGGGGAATTCATGTGACTTATTAAATCATATTTATTATTTTTTCAATTTATTCATTTTTACTCATTATAATCATTATACTTATTTTATTCATTATATTCAAGTCATTCAATTCATGTTAAGTGTTTACTAGCATTATGTGTTCATTATATGATAAACGTTATTCAAACCGCCGTTAATCAATGATAGATCTATTGGACTGACAAACCCACCCCATATATATTCATGCTTTTGCTCAGTGGGTGATTGAAGACCGGTTATATATTCATCAATGGCCCGATCTTTGTGATTTTAAGCCTATTCAGTCATTTAGTGTTTGATTATACAATGTTATCTTATTTGAAACACTTTGCAATTTATTTTATTTACATGACTTGTCTCCACCGCTTGTGCAAGCCCCCGTCAATTCCTTTGAGTTTCGGTCTTGCAACCGTGAATTGAAATTTTACACATTATATTTATTATGTACTCAAAACCTATGTCTACTCACCAGCTAATTCGTTAGCCGATCAAATACTATTTTCACATGTTTTCAGGAAATGCAACTTAGTTGCTATTCAAGATGCCTCATATAGGATCATGGACCTAGATTGATTAAATAGAACTTGAGCTTATTTATGTTTGAAAAAATTTAACTTGTTATTTGAATTTATGAAAAGAGTTGTTAATATATATTTAAATGTTTATTTCACAATGTGCTATTGAACATACATTCACTTTCGATCGCCCCGAGGTTTCGCCATCGGTCGAGATGTGACATAGGATGCTATCATTCATATTTGTATCTGTTATTCTTGGTCTTCTGAGAAGAGTTTCATAGGTTTGTGACACCCGTGTCTTATATCAATGATGCATGCAAATATATATATAAAACTATGTAAGTCCGAGTGTTGACCCATAGACTCTATATACCATGTTTGTATTAACTAAATTAAGACTCAACTGACAATACACAAACTTTTAATGAAAATATACTTGACAGGGGGTTTTTGTTAAAACTAGTAAATTGTATAAAAAGGTAAATGACACGAAAGACGAGATACGAAAACAAATGAATGAAAGCAAATCACCTAGGCTATAATCCACATTGACCTAAAATATTACTCACGTTTGGTTTAATTGTTATGGAACTGGGATCTTAAATTATTCACCCAAAGATACCACTAAATAATACCCTCGACCCTTTCGAGAAGACACCTACGGGTTTCTATCGAGTTATTAGGTGCACCAGTTATAACATTAGGTTTCCTCATAGTTACCTAATTGAAGTGTGTTTAAGTGACCCTAATAGAAAACCTACCTCTGATAGGTTCAATTGGATCGATACTGCCACAAATCAGAATGATTAAAGCACACAAACAACAATTCAATCAACAACATAATCCATTACTGAATAATTCTCTTGTGTTGATGATCAAAGCAATTCGTTGTAGTACAAAGTGCAGGAGAATACAATCACACACATATAAGCTTTCTTTCTCTAATGTGTAATGGTGATCTGGACTCTCTCACTAACATTCACTAGCAACATGCCTTATGCATCAACACTTAGGGATAATACAAAATTAACCCTAAACTATACAAACTTGTATAAACTAAGAACAAAGTAAATCTTCAACTAGGAACGAGCCCTAGCAATACTCCCCATAAGATTTATCTTTGGTCTTCATTCAAAAACTTTAGCTTTAATCTTTAATCTCTCTCTTGAATCATTAACTTGATCACTCGAACTCTTCTGGTTCTTTCACTTTCAACAACTTCTTTCCGGTAAATTCTTCTTGTTCTTTAATGGCTTCTTCGATGCAAGACTTGAACTTTTCTGCTATCTTAGCTTGTCTTGGCTTATCTTGGCTTTGACTCATTGGTGAGTATATCACAATCAGCCATCTGTTTAAGCGTATCCAAGGTAATACCAGCAAAATCAATGTTAGCATAAAATTTGTAAGGCTTCTTCATTCCTTTTGCACGCACTTCCAATGTTCCCTTAGATGTGATCCGCATAAACTCGGTCTCAGGAATGTTGATCTTCACAAGGTTGGCATTGAGTAACGCTTTCCTTAATCTGATCTTTTCTGTTGCAGCTCCAATCACCTCAACCATAATTTCAAACAGCTTTCTGTCTGCTTCAGCCAATGGATCTCTTGCCTTCTCCATTTTATGACTTCACATATGATCGATGTATGATGGATGTAGCAGCTTGAGCTCAAAAGTGCTAAATAAAGTGATCATATCTTTCCCCCCAGTCATCTAAATCACGAACCAACTTTAGTTCAAAAGTTTCTTCGTGATAGAAAAACTTCAGAATTGGCTTCGTCTTTTGCGAGCCATCGAACACATTCAATCCTGGATCAGTCACTTTATCAAAGAATTAATCAGAAAATTCTTCAAGATACATATCTTGAGAATCAACTTTTTCTGCTTCTTCTTCTTATCAAGATATATTTATCTTCTTGTTGTCCACGAAATTCTAGAAACTTGGGCATTCTGCTAATCCCAGCATCTAATAACATAGCACATTTTTCTCCACGTTCAGCCCTTGTGTGATTAATCAGTCTTAGTTTGTGTAACTCTTTGAGATCTAGAACTGGAACTTTAAAGATGCTCGAGTAATAATAGTAGACGTCACACAAACCGTTCACACGCTTTATCAAGAATGCATCAAACACTTCATCGTATTTCCATGCAATGATCTTCACGTCCTTGGATTCTTCCGGCTCGATCATTGAATCAAGCAGGTCGGCAACGGATTGACCTTTGCTCAGCAGTGATCTCACAATATCACTTGCTGTGTGTCACACCCTCAATTTTCCACAAACGGGGTATCCGTTAGGCGTGTGACATACCAGGATCTCAAGCCATTAGTTACAGTAACACTGACTCAATAAATTTTAACAAAAGTTTTACTTAGTCATTAACCAAAAACTCAGGATATAAAATATAGGTTTTCAAAGTTTAGCGGAAGCTTTTAAACAAACCCATTATTTAAATAAACTTGTGCTCAACAGTTTAGCACAAAACCAATAATTGTTTTCAATAAAACCAACAAGATAAATAAAGTTTCAAAACAAATTAAACGACTCATGCATGATATGTCCTACGTGCACAGCTCCTAGCCACCTGAGAAAACATACTAAAACGAGTCAACAAATAATGTTGGTGAGTTCAATGAGTTTAAGCAACAAGAGTATATAAAAATATTGAAACCATATAACCGATAAACATCATTACTATTGCTGGTTAGCTAGACCACCTCGCTTACTACATGAGCACGTCGAGATTAAACTGAACGATACGATAAGGTTGCCTTGTTACCACCACGACGGGTGACCAAAAGTTAAAGGACAATTTGCACCACCTGGAAACCAATCCAGCATGATGGGGTCTGCCGAACCCGTAGTACTACTCAAATTTCCCCGTTATACCCACTGTATATTAATAATCTCGACAAAAAGGAAAGGACTTTAGGTTTGGGTGGAATCATGCTCAGTAAAATAAACAGTTAGACAATAGAAAGCATGTTTTATCAAAACCGTTGCCCGAAGGCGTAAAACTCAGCCCAAGGCTGTTTAAAACCGTTGCCCGAAGGCCCTGCCCGAAGGCGTAAAACTCAGCCCAAGGCTATTTAAAATCTTGTCCGAAGGCGCTGTATAATAGTTGCCCGAAGGCGTGTAAAAACATTTGTATGTTTTCTCCCCAAAAAAATATTTAAAAGCGGGCAAAGAACTCACCTTGAAACGCACAGCAAAACTGGCAGCAAAAATGCACACAAGAAACCTAGATCGCCCTACGACCTGCTTTATAATTGAATACTAATTATTAACTAAGAACACAAGTAATAGATATAACGTGGTATTGCCTAGGGTTTCGCGTGTTCGGTTTGGATTTCCATACAGTACTAATATCACATAAGCTTTCACGTATTAGGCATGTCATGATTACATATCAACTTTTATGCTAATACATACCTTCATTTACAATATAACAACCACACGATCAATACAACTTTTATGTATACTTTTGACTTTTGATTTTCACGCTCGTAACAAGCAATGCACACCTATTCATCCATACACAAGCAATATATACGACATATATAATATGATCAGCACATACATACAAACATACTCAACTTTCTGCTACAAGTATATATATATATATATATATATATATATATATATATATATATATATATATATATATATATATATATATATATATATATATAGATGTTGTTCATTTCATATACATACACACAAATGCATTGATACATTGCTGCTATACTTCCATACATACATATAGATTTCGTTCATTATCACATACATACACATAGGTCTGCATACATACATACTTCTATCACATACATATACATTACAGTCGTTACTTCATACATATAAACACACCAAATACATACATATACATTCAAACAGTGATTCCAAGAAGAACTTAACACATAAAGTGTTTCTATACTTGCTGCTGATTCTACTCAATATACATATCTACATACATCATATTGTTCTTGTTTTCACTACACATACATACCTTCGATATACTAACACCCATGTACACACATTTTCACATGAATCAACTGCACACATACAATCCGTTACACATGTGAATCTATATATGTATATATATATTGCTGCTGCTACTAAACCCACTATAACACGTTAATATGTGCATACACACTAATTTACCTACGACAATCAATACACGCATACATCACTCACTGATTTTTCTGGTTTTATTCATATACATGTTCATCGATCCCACACGCATTCACACATGTAACACAATGTTGTTAATCTGCTGCTTACTCTATACACATACCGTATCACATACATGAATCACGTGAACATTCAACATAGCAATTTAGATGATCTAATACGTATACTATACATACACTATACCGTACCTTATCATATCCATTCACAACAATTTAGATTATCTAATTACATCAATTATTCATCACATTTTATATACCAACACTCGCTCGAAGTACACATATATATATACATCAATGATCATATATGCCGCTACGATTTCTGGTCTATCCACACATATATCTAAATCAATTCTATATATCTAAATCGATTCTGCTTAACATCTACATTTTCACATACGCATACACAGTACACACAATACACATAAATACACATGATTTCTGCTGCAACATACCGATACAACCTGCTGCCATTGTTAATCACATACACCTACTGTTGAACTTATGCTTCTCTACACCTACATATACTACTGCAGTTTCTATCTATATGTGTATATATATACGGATGCATACAATCACAACACACAAACACATACGTATAATCACGCCTATGGTCAATCCGAACACGAAACCCTTAAATCGAAAGCCTATGAGTTAAAACTTACCGAGAGAGAAGACCGATCGGAGATGGGGGGTTTCGCAGCGGCTGCTGTGTCCGCTTTACTGTCGGCAACGAGGGTGAGAGAAAGGATGAGGGAGACAATCGGCAGACTGCAGCTGTTGTGAAGGACGCAAGCGACAGAGAGATAGATGTTCTTGTGCGATTTGTATGCGTGTGTGTGTTTCTGGTTTGCTTGGAAGCTGACGAGAGGAAGGAGAGGGGTGGGGATTTAGGGTTGGGTTATAACATAATAAGTTACACTTTGGCCCTTAGACTTTTGTAGGTTAATTAAGTTTAGGTTTCATAGTTAATTACTTAGTTTAGCTATTTACCAATTGGACTCTATATTAAATAAAACTTAAGGGAATAAGTAACAGATGGTTAACGGTGTTAACTTGAATTTGCGGGTTGTCACATCATCCCCTTGTTAAAAGAATTTTCGTCCCGAAAATTATGCCGCGTCATTGGTTCTCAGCAATGAAACGGAACAAAGAAAAGAAAAAAAATTTTTAGGTTTTCACACTGTGGCAACTTTATGCCATGATTCTCGTACTTCTATCGGAATGTGGTAAGATTCTCGGAAACATGTCAATCAACTCTTTCCTCTTCTTGTGAGAGTCTTCTGGTAAGGACATCAATGGTATCTCCTTTGGTTCCAATACTTTGAACTTTTTGGTTAGTTCGTAGTACTGTGGATTGTTGTAATCCAAGAAGAACATTCGATTATGCATTTTCTCTGAAGCTTGAAAACTAACAACAATCTTCTTCAGTGATTCTTTCTTCAGTCTCTTCAGAGTCTTATATGGGTAGTTTCTTGACTGTAACCATTGGCACATATCAACAATGGTCATCTCCTCCGGATTTTGATGATACAATTCTTCAGGTGGAAGATCATCAATGTTGAGACTCTCTTGCAACGGAGTCCAATCGCCTGGTTCTACTACAAATTCACGCACATCACCCTCTACCCGATCTTGAGCATTTATGCATTTTTCATATTCTTCATTTATCTGACTAACAGTGAGTCCATTCAGATAAACAGGATTGTACTTCATACGCTCCAGATATGCGAATCTTGCATCAAGATCAATCGGAATTTCTTCTCTCTCAGCCACTTCAGCTTCAAAACTCGATGGTCCAGCTTCACTCGAAATATCAACCATTTCAACTACTTTCACAACCTCAGCTTGAACCGGCTCATCCTGAGCTACATCCTCGGTTCTTGCTTTCTTTGAAATGATATCTTCTTCTATGATTTTAGGAGCAGCATCCAGCTTACGTTTCCCTTCGGCTTTGTCATATATACCCGTAGTAGTGGCATCCTCAGGAACAGTAACTGATTCAACAATTGGCACTGACACAGGCTTAAATCCTCGTGATCTGGTATAATACAATTTGATTTCTCTTGGAGTATCAGACACTCCCACTACTTCTTGATCAGAGAAATCTTTGTCAGATACAGGTCCTGATCCTTTGGGTTCTCTTTCTTCAAGCCATTTTTCCAGCATTTTTTTTCAGCATTCAAAGTATTACATTCAGCATAAAGCTCTTTGTAATCCTCTTTGAGCTTTTCATACTCTTCATCTAGCTCTTTAAAGATCTTTGTATTCTTCTAATAAGTTTCCCAGTGCTCAGCCAATCTCTTCTTCTTTCGTTCATTCGACGCTTTCAACAGCTCATTTTCTTTCAACAAATCTTCTACCAGCTTATTCAATCTTTTAATCTCCTTTTCTTTCTCTATCAGAGCATCATTCGAAACAACTTTTGGTGAAGACTCCAAAGATTTTCAGCTTGTTCAGTTGCAAGAGTAGATGATGTGGCAATATCAACAGGTTCAGGAACAGGAATAACAAACTCAGTTTCATCATCTTTCTGTGCCACAGACTCTACTTCAGCAATAACTTCTTGTGCAATCCGAATCACATCTATATTTTCAGGCACATTCACATCTTCATATGGATTAATCTTAGTAACATCTTCTGAAATTAAAGGTTCCATTTCAGGAACATCTTCAATCACATTTTCTTCTTTTTCTGATACATCACCAACAATACCATCATCTCCATCATCACTAATATCATCATCACTTTCAGATTCATCGCTACTTGATTCTTCATTCTCAGAAACATTTACATTTTCATCACTAGTATCTGACATAAGTGCATCTGGGATGTCATCCACAAGATCTAGAGGATCAATCACTTCACATTGAGAAATGTGATGATACACCCCACCAATATCTTCCTTATTGTTTGCTATATCTCGCATATAGTCAAACAATTGCACTTCCACAACATTTCCAATACTCATCTTTCGATAAGATGAAGCATTCATATCTTCAGTCATATGCAAATCACCATTTACACCTTCTTCACGAATCACAGGATGTGCAACATTGATCAGTAGCTATAGAAATCTGGGATACATCAAAAACTTAAATCTCTTCCATTTCACCAGATTGAATAGAAACCCCTTCATAATCCATTTAGACATGTTAAATGGTCTGTTTGTGGCAATTGCAACTATTGGGGATACAATGTGAGATGGAAAATTATCAAAACCCACACTTCTTCTGGATAGACAATGTTGTATCACATAACACAATAATTTCCACTGCTTGCTCAGTCTGGCTCTTACGAACTGCTGCTTAGGAAATACAGGAGGATGTCCCATATTGATAAAGCACTCTTGGCATTCAGCAGTCGTAAACTCATCAAGTGCACCCACTTCATCTTCATCCAACCTTAAAGCAGTTCTGATCGATTCTTCAGACACAGTTAGTTGTAACAGCCTGGTAATATCCCTATGAATCACTGATCTACCAGCTTCATCAGTAATTACTTCAGCAGATCTCCAAAAAGACTTGATCAACCTAGCATATACAATGGGTTTGGCACACATTGTGTGACATCTGCCCCGAATCCGAATCCGAACGCCCGACTCGAAACCGAGATTATCTACTTTGTATTCATATTTATTTCTTTAGAATGTAACTTTCATCATTATTATTATTAATAAATATATCAGAATTTTTACGTTATTCCCATGCTAATAAGTCGATCGTATTTGTAATAGTAAATCTCAAAAGAATATATATATATATATATATATATATATATATATATATATATATATATATATATATATATATATATATATATATATATATATATATATATATATATATATGGTGTATAAACACACTCACGACGGGATAAGCTTGGAGTGTGGTCATATTCAAATTGTTTGACAAAAATATATTTGAGTAATATAGCTAGAGTTTTATATATTTGGAAATAAAAATATCATGTTTTGATACTACTTTTTATCTTTGGATTTACTTAAAAGATTTTTAAAAATTGTTGAACAAAAACGTTTCTAAGTCTCGAAGTGGTCTCTTAATGTCACAAACGAGCTAATGATACAAAAGTGTCAATCCTATAAACGCTACAAATTAACTTAGTTAAGTTAGTTAGTTAGTAATATTTATAAACTAACTTTGTGCCTAAGATGTAAATTTTGAAACTTGAAATGAAAGTTAATTAAACAAATTAAACCATACACGAAACTATAGGGGCTGAAACTATAAAATTAATTAAACCCCCCCTCTCACTTGCCCCATGAATCCGGCCAAATTGCCGGCTACCCTTTCCGGCGACCCAAACGAACTCCGGCGACCCAAACGAACTCCGGCGACCCCTATTTGACGCGTTTGTCCAGTTTTAACCACCCAAAATCACGCCAAAACTTCCCTTAATTAGTTTCGAACCCTTATTGATGTCTATAACGCGGTTACATCCTGGATTATTACGATTTGATTTCGAGATTTAAATTGAAATTTTCATTCCCAAAAATAAACCCGGTAATCAGCGATTAATCACACCATTACATTCATTTACAATCGACTAACATTCCTTTATCACCAAAACACTTCAATTTCATCTCTGAAATCACCAATTCGGTCGACCAAATCCATATTCCGGCGACTTGGTTGTTCTCCAAACTCCGGGCATCATTTCGGGTAAAATTTATATCCATTTTAATCCTATAGATCACTTACATCTTCCTAATTCAGCAATTTTTACCTTTTCATTCCAGATTCTTCGTGATTTATCCAAGAACAACCGATTTTCGAATCCATACCAAATCTTCACCAACATGTAATTTTCTTATATCAAAATACTCATGATTCAATGTAGATCAAAAGCCCTATGTTTGATTTAGGATTGATTATCAGATTTAACGCGAATTGAATGGTTCTTGGATCTAGGGTTTATGTTGAAAATGGGTGTTGTTAGTTATAAAAGGTTAAAAAAATTTAAAATCAACTTATTTAATAAAAACAGAAATTGGTGTAGTGGTTTAGATGTTGGTTTGTGGATGTGGTGACTAGGGTTCGAGTCCCACTGCCCCTGTTTACTCTAATTTTTATATTTTATATCTTTTAAACATTAAATAACATTTTTCTAATAATCTAAATAATAAATCTTATATTAAGGATTTAAAAACTTACAAGTTCAAATACGTATATATAAATAATAATGCTTTATGTTTGTAAGTATTTATACAAATACTTTTAGTAGAAAACAAAATATGGATCTTTATAAAATATTTTCAATACAAAATATTCAATAACATTTCGTATAAATTCCCAGTTTATAATCTAAAACCCTAAATCCCAAATCCGAAACCCTAGATCTCGGATTTTTGATTCTTGTTACTATTGCTTCGCTTCTAAATTAGGGTTTTTCCCAATAAATTAGGTGGTACTAATATTTGGGCAACCCTCAGTGCTTTTTAGCTTCATTTCTAACTGTTCGATTGTATTTACTTTTCAAGGTGAGTAAACTCACTTCCCCTTTTACTATTTTACTTTTGGGGATGAAATACGTGTTCCAATATTTTACTACAGTTTTCTTTTTTTTTTATTCTATTTTAAATGAGATCATTAAATGTGTTAGTCTTGACTCGTGACAGGATGCAAAATTATGTGATAGTCAATAGTACTTATATATTCTTGTAATTTCCACCTGTACGATGTTAGCGCTAATGGCTTGACAAGCCCACCTACACTAATGGCCTGATAGGTGATTTTAACCCGGCGATTCTATGTTCGATTCTATGTGTTGGTTACTAGTTACTATCTGTGATGCTTGTTGCTACGTTGCTATGTTCCCTAGATGCTTAAACATTTACTGATAACTTATATATATTGAGAAGGTAAAATTACTGTTAAACGATAGTTATCAGTATTTGTAACATGAGTGGTTCCTCATGACTTGTTGCTAAAAGTTACCCTCGGGGTCTATACATTCTTGTTTCTATGTGATATTGCTATACACATAAGATTGCGAAACATATTTATAATGATCTCGGATTTCATATTATGTATTATCAATTGTGTTTTTACTCACTAGCTAATTCTTTAGCTAACTTATTTTACACGTATTTCAGGTGGAGTTTGAGATGTTTAAGCTTTGAGACATTTCGGATGCTTTTGGACCTTGAATAAAAGGGAATTAGACACTTTAAATTGTCGGCTTTTATTTCTGTTTTAAGGCTATTTATTACTTCATTTATGTCACGATATTATTGCTTTAATGATAGTAAAATATGCTTTTAGTGTGCCATGCACTTTGTACTATTGATATCCAATCCACTTGACTTGCCCGGTGTTTCCGACGCCGGGCGGGGTGTCACACATTGCATATACATACTTGGTTCTTCTGAGAAAACGGATTCCATCTGCTTCTGGTATAGAATCATCCAACAAAGCCACAATATTGTGCTTTGGTTCATATTTGAGGATATTCATCTGAAAACAAAGACATATGTGTTAGATATCATCAAGATAAGTGATCAAAACTTGTTGTTGATGAATGATGTAGTTTTAATAATATGCAAACCAAACATTTTAGCATCAGTTGATCATTTGAAATCATGTTTTTATATCATTTCGATCAAGATCATGAACTTGGTTTGATGCACATCAATGGCGGTTCTGGTCATTTTTAAACTTTTCTTTGAAATCAAGGTGATTTTAGATGTTTTAATGTTGATCAATGGATGGAAATTGATGATTAACAGTTCATTTGCACCTATTTAACAATCGATTTCAGTTTTTACACTAAAAATCAAAGTGTCGATTCAGGGTTGGTTTTTACTGTTCATCATCAATCTTTGGATTTTAAGGTCGAAAATGATGTTTGATGGTGTCGATGGTGTTTGATCATGATGATTATACCTTATTCAATCTCCAAACCTTGTTACAGAATTGTTGATTGAATATGATATGAATGACGATTTGAGAACAGGGTGTTTTGCTCGAAAGTGTTAGTGAAAAATGATAAGTGTTTGTGAAGGAGTGGGTATTTATATGATTTTGCAACGGCTGAAAAATTAGGTCAAACTTTGGGACGGGTCAACATTTTTCAGACGGGTCAAAAATACATAAATACTTGGACGGGTCATGTACTGTTTAGCCGTGTCATGTACTGTTGGACGGGTCAAGTGATGAACAAAGACATTAACACACAGAAACAACTAGACGGATCAGGCACTGTTGAGACGGCTGAGACACTGTTTGGCCGTGCCAACACTGTTTAGACGGGTCATAGTGCTAGAGTTGTTAATATTTCATGAAATTAGCTTAGACGAGTCACAACTGTTGGGACGTGTCAACCACTTTTGAGACGTGTCAACATTTGTAAGCACATGCTCATCATTCTTAAACATGAGACGAGTCAAAAACACTTAGTCGTGTGAGGTACTGTTGAGACGGGTCAGACATTATTGGGACGTGTCAAGACTTGAATCACAATATTTCACAAATCCTTTAGACGATAGAACACAGTTGAGACGTGTCACTGTTGAGACGCGTCAATCATGTTAAGCACAAAGTCTTGAAACGACTACACCGTGACTTGTTTTACACTTCACCCGGCTGCACAGTAGCTTCAAACTTTGTCACCCGACTACATAGTAGCTTCAAAATTCTTCACCCAGCTAGTTAAAAACATCATCACCCGACTAGTTAGAACTTCATGCGGCTACACAGTAACAGATTTTCTTCAACACTTAGCCATTTTTCTTTTACTTCGACTGTTGACTTTTTCAACTTCATTTATTGCACCTGCAATCATTCTTGACAAATTAATTAGACATGACATCCTTAATTAGGGTTTGTGTAATTAATTTCAATCATGAATTAGGGCAACAAAATTAATTCCATTTAATTTCCTCATTAAAATTTTCACCAAGAATTTTAATATTCCATTTTTCATTAATTGTCAAAAACTGCTATTTTTCAAACATTTTGCACTACCAATATTTCTATATCCCGAAGCATTTTCATTAAAAAATAATCACAAGACTTCGGATTTATTTTTTTCATAAACAACACATTTGCTTGCATTAGACACTTGATCCTTACATTCAACACATGAGTTTTTGCAATTTTTCCTTTTCTTTTCATGAAAATTGTTTTCCAACTTATTTCTTGATATATTTTGCACTTTTTCTTTTGTTTTTCGAAATAAAATACTTTTCAACTTATTTATCCCCCTAAACTTGAAATTTCTTGAAATTTGAAGTTTAAAAAGAAAGTCATTGTGTCATCAATGAATCCATATGTCTGCACACACAAAGCACACACATTAAACTAAAGACATATGCAATGCAGTGAATCAATATATCGCAGTGAGATTATAACATACATCATCTGAACATGTTTTGCAAGTTTTGAATAGACATTTGACTTGTGTTCGATTAAGTGATGATATGAAAACATACCAATAAGCTCGAGTTGGCACACTTACTTTTTCAGTATCATGATGAGATTAAGGTTCGATTAGAATGACTTATGTGACCCACATGTATACATATGACAATATATTTCCTTATCAACAACAACCAGAATGCATTTATTCACAAAACCTGGTCACTTACAATCATAAACAGTGTGGAATTTGGGTTCTATTTGGATTTGGTCCAATTTGGGACTTCTTTTGAACAAATGTGTTAGATTCTTCATTAATAAATTTCAAACTTTGCATAAGTGTTTGAACAAAAAGTTATGAAAGTAAAACATTCACATAATCATTTTAACTCCTAAATTGATCTAACAATATGATTTTCATCATTTTGGTCAAAGCAACTTTGAATTTTAATGATCATACAAAATTTCACAATTAAACAGTTTATTCAGTTAAGCACATGAATCAGAAATTTGTATAATGAAGTTATTTAACATGTTAAGTTCAGTTTCAACAATGATTTGTCAATGTTTAACACACATTTTATCCTTTTGAAGTTGACACTTAAGAACTTTCAACAGGTCATCAATGGCGGTTTAACAGTTATGGACAATTTTGGTTGATTCTGTTGATTTTAAGGAATTTTGATGCAAATTAATGATTGATTGTTGATAATTGACAGTTTTTACACATAAAACAACATTCGATTTCAGTTTTAACATGCAAAATCAAAGTGTCGATTCAGTGATCAAGTACTGTTCATCATCATTTTTCGTTTTAACGATCGATTTGCAGGTTTATCAATGCTCGAAACATGTAAATTATACCTTATTCAATCAATCAAACTTGTTACAGAACAATCGATTGAACAAAAGTATGAAATATTTTTGTGCAGAGGATATGCGTGAAAACGTTGGTGAAAAATGATAAGTGTTAGTGAAGAGGCGGGTTTTATATGATTGAAAATTTAGGTCAAACTTAAGGGAAGGGTAAACGACTTAGACGGGTAAACATTAAAAAGCCCAATAAGCCTTGACGGGTCATGCACTGTTGAGCCGTGTCATACACTGTTGGGACGGGTCAAGTACTTGAGACAAGTCACAACATGAGACGGGTCAACATAAAGACATGTAAAACACTTGGACGGGTCATTCACTGTAGAGACGGGTAAGTCACTATAGAGTGGGGTAAAGGTTAGGAACAACTACACCTGTTTGGTTTTACTCATCACCCGGCAGCATAGTAATCGTTTCCATCACCCGGCTTGTTTTTCTTCATCACCCAGCAGCACAGTTATATTCTTCATCACCCGACAACACAGTTGTTATACTTTTACCCGGCTACACAGTGTTATTCACTTACACGGCAAGATAACTTCTCTTTTACCCGGCTGTACAGTGATAATATTTCTTCACCCGGCTGTATAGTAACACAACTTCTCACCCGGCAGATCTCAATGACTCCTTCACCCGGCATAAATTTGACATGTTCATTGCCCGGCCATACAGTAGTCATAATATCTTTACCCGGCTTCACTTCTTTTTCACAATCACCCGGCTCATATCAGACACAACATCTTTACCCGTCTAAATAGTATCTTCATTACCCGGCTAAACAGTGTTCTGATATCTTTGCCCGGCTACAACACTTGAGCAATTTTTCTCAATTTTCTCGTCTGTTGACTTTTTCAACTGCATTTATTGCACCTGCAAACATTCTCGACATATTAATTAGACAAGTCATCCTTATTAGGGTTTATCACATTAATTAATCCACAACATTTGTTAGGGCAATAATTAATTCAATAAACACCCTTTTTCTTTTTCTTTTTCAAAAATGTTTTTGCACAACCAAAATTTATATATCCCGAAGCAATTTCTTAAAAGCATATTACAAGACCTTGGATTTGTTTTTAACACATCCAATACCTTTGCTTTTCATACCACATAATCTTGTTCATTCAAAACACACTTATTCAAAATATTTTTGGATTTTTGCAAATATTTTTCTTCTTCAATTTATTCTCCCCCTAAACTTGAAATTTCTTGAAATTTTTAAGTTTAACAAGGATGTCGATGTGTCAATAATGATTCTAAATGCCTGCACACACAAAGCACACACATTAAAATAAAGACATATGCAATGCAATGAATCAATATATCGCAGTGAGATCATACCACACATTATCTGAACATGTTTTGCAATTCATGAATAGACATTTGACTTATGTTTGATTGAGTGATGATATGAAAACATACCAATTAGCTCGAGTTGACACACTTACTTTTTCAGTATCATGATGAGATTAAGGTTCGATTAAAATGACTTATGCGACCCACATATATACATATGTCAACATATTTCCTTATCAACTACTACCTGTAATGCATATTGCACAAAACCTGGTCACTTACAATCATAGTCAGTGTGGAATCTGGGTTCTATTCGGATTTGGTCCACTTTGGGACTTCTTTAGATTCCATTTTGGAATTTAATTTCCTATCGTTCCCCTTGGGAATCTTCTGAATTCCTTTTTGGAATTTTTGTTTGGTGATGGTCCACATTTGGGACACTTTTTGTTCCAACTTTGGGAATCTTTTGCTGCACCTTGAAGCTCAAAAGAGACTTCGTGTGAGACTTCAGGTCTGTGGATACCACAACAAAGAAGCTCACGATGTGGTTCATCACACTGAATAGACTGCATCATTACCCGATCATGCACAACTATCATCACAAGCAATACATCAAAATATATATATCTAGACATGTATAACAATGGAACTTAACACAAAGATCATTAAGTTTAGATTTATCAACAATGAAACTTACTTTTTCAGTCTAATTGCCTGAGCTGTCTCGTACATCAATTAACATTCATCAGTCTTTATTATATAAAATGATGAAACAAATAATGTCTAGTGTACTATCATTTCTCACTTTTTGCAATATAGATTCTTATGACATGATATTTTCTTTTTCTTTTTGCTTTTATATTTTGTTTTTGCTTTTCTTTTTCATGCACACACACAATGCAAAACAATAAAATAAAAGACAAAGGAATCAATACTTGACATTGACTTATTTTATTTTTGGCTTTTATATTTTCAGATTTTTGTTTGTTTTTCAAAAATTAGAATCAATCATGATTGATTAATCCTATGGATTGAATTAAGAATTCAAACCGGCCTGACAAAAAGGATTTTGTGAAAAGATCTGCCAGTTGTTTGTCGGTATGAACTTTAATCAAAATTATTAAACCTTTTTCAGAGTTGTCTTTGAGAAAGTGATATCGAATTTCGATATGTTTGGTTTTTGAGTGTTGAACAGGATTAGCAGTAATGAACATAGCAGCAGTATTGTCTATGTAAATAGGAGTTTTGAGAAAGTTAAACCCGTAGTCAAGCAATTGGTTTTGTAACCACAAAACTTGAGAACATCCTGCAGATGCTTCGATATACTCTGCTTCAGCTGTGGATACAGAAACGTTGGTCTGCTTTTTGCATTGCCAAGAAACAAGTCTAGGACCCAGAAATTGACATCCACCCGTAGTCGATTTCCTGTCAAGAGCACACCCACCAAAGTCACTATCAGAATAACTATATAATTCAAAATTGCCTTCATAAGGATACCATAACCCGAGATTCGGTTTCCCTTTAAGGTATCTGAAAATACGTTTAACAGCAACCAGGTGCGACTCTTTTGGATTAGACTGATATCTTGCGCACACACATACAGCGTACATAATGTCTGGCCTTGATGCAGTAAGTTACATCAGTGAACCAATCATTGATCTGTACAGTGTTTGATCAACAGATTTGCCTTTCGAATCCGGCTGTATCTTGCAATTCACATCAGATGGCGTTCGAATAGTCTGACAATATTGCATCTTGAACTTTTTCAGCAACTTCTCAACAAACTTTGATTGGTTGATAAAAATTCCGTCTGCTGATTGTTTTACTTGTAATCCGAGAAAGAAATTAATCTCCCCCATTGAACTCATCTGAAATCTTGACTTCATGATTTCTTCAAACTCTTTGCACATGGACGCACTGGTTGATCCAAAGATGATATCATCCACATACACTTGAACACATAAAAGATCTTCATTTTCCCGCTTCATAAACAAAGTTGGATCAATCTGACCTCTTGTAAATCCATGTTCTAGCAAATGTTTAGATAACGTCTCGTACCAAATCCTTGGAGCTTGATGTAGACCATATAAAGCTTTGCTCAATTTGTATACACGATGTGGATAATCAGGATCTTCAAAACCCGGAGGTTGTCTGACATAAACATCATCGGTAATTGGTCCATACAGAAAAGCGCCTTTAACGTCCATTTGGAATACTTTGAACTTCATGAAAGAGGCATACGCTAGAAAAACGCGAATAGCTTCAAGTCGAGCGACCGGAGCAAACACTTCTTCATAGTCAATACCTTCTTCTTGAGTGTAACCTTGTGCAATAAGTCTCGCTTTGTTTCTCACAACAATACCACGTTCATCTGGCTTGTTCTTGTACAACCATCTTGTACCAATCGCATTTTCTCCTTCAGGTAAGTCCACTAATTTCCAAACTTCTTGTTTGCGAAATTGAAGTACCTCCTCTTGCATGGCTTCAATCCAACTATTATCTTGTAACGCCTCTGAAATGTTCTTTGGCACCACTTGAGAAAGAAAACATGAATAAAGACAAACGTTTGCTTGCTTAGTTTGACTTCTTGTAGTTCTCTGATTCAGCGGCCCGATAATCTGAGAGACAGGATGTTTCTTGTGAATTCGATGAGTTGGTATAACGTCACCTTGAACTTGGGTCTCCAGATTTGACTGATTCAGATTCGGTAGATCTTGTAGAATGGTAGAAGTATGCGGAGTGAAATTAGGAACTTGATCCGGTGAATTGATGAAGTAATCAAACGATTCTGGAATAACTTCAACATTCGGATCTGATGATGGTTGATTTTGAACAGATCCACCATCATTAGGAGAACCTTGCGGATTATCATCATCACCAAGAATATTTGATTCTTGATCTTCTTGAGAACCAGAAGGACCCGGAGCTTGACTGGATACTCCATGATCAGGATTATGAAAAGACATGAACGGATACTCAGAATTGAGGTTGCCATCATCGTCATTGTCAGAATCATCACTAAAACATCCCAAGTCTCCTGAAAAATCAAACAAGTTAGAATTGAAAGATTTTGATAACGAATCTAAATCAAACAACCATTCGGGACCATGTGCCACTGACGGAAACGAATTCTCTAAAAACTTTACGTTAATAGTTTCTATAACAGTATTTGTTTTGCTATTAAAAACTCGATAAGCTTTAGAAACAGACGAGTAACCAAGGAAAAATCCATCGTCAGATTTTGACTCAAATTTCCCGAGATGATCACTTAGATTTAGAATCGATACAGGACAACCAAATGCTTTCAAATACGAAATATTCGGTTTTCTTCCAAACAATAACTCATAAGATGTTTTATTTTTATCCTGAACCAATAATGTCCTGTTTTGTACAAAACACGCAGTAGCAATAGCTTCGTCCCAGAATGTGATAGGGATTTTGGCATCTGCAAGCATGGATCTTGCTGCTTCAATCAGTGTCCGATTTTTCCGTTCCGCAACCCCATTTTGTTGAGGCGTTCTTAGAGCACTAAATTGTCTAGCAATTCCTTTTTCTGCACAAAACAAATCAACATTAGCGTTTTTAAACTCTGTTCCATTATCACTTCTCAAGATTTTCACTTTACAATCCAACTGATTTTCAACTTTGACAATAAATTCTTTTAACAACTCAGCAGTTTCAGATTTAACATGCAAGAAATAAACCAAGAAATTCTAGTAAAATCATCAATGATGACAAAACAATAAGACTTCTTTCCGATGCTTTGAACATTTGTTGGTCCAAAAAGATCCATATGTAGCATCTGCAAGGGTTTTGAAATGGAGTGTTCTTGCTTGGACTTAAAATACATTCTGTGCTGTTTTCCTTTCAAACATGCTGGACAGAGATCAGTTGTAGAGAACTTCTTCGATGGTATTCCTACAGCGTGATTTCCTGTCACCAGTTGATTCATGTTTCTGAAGTTTGAATGGCCCAGCCGTCTATGCCAAAGCTGACTCTCATCATTTGAAGCATGCGCAATGAGACAAGTAGTTTCGGTTTCAGCATCAATCTGCGACATATCAAGCTTGTATACATCACGATCTCTTGGAGCTTTAACCACTACCCATTCATTATCAATCTTGAAACCTGGCTTGAGTATATAACAAAAAGAATCATCAAATAAAGTTGAATAAGATTTGTCACAAATTTGAGATACACTTAGCAAATTAAAGTTCAACTGTGCACAGTAGTTGACTTTTTCAAAGTTAATGACCCCATTTGACACAGTTCCTTCTCCAGTTACTTACCACCAGCATCTCCTCCAAATGCAACATGTGTACCATTCTTCAGCTTAAAGTCTTGAAGCAAGGCATGGTTGCCTGTCATATGCCGGCTACACCCACTATCAACAAACCATGAGTTGATAGGTCTTCGAGGGCGTACCTGCATTTCAACAATCACTTAGTTAGTTTGGTCAACCCAGGCCCACATGGTCTTGGGTTTTCCGAATCTATCTGCAACAGTAACTTGTTGATAATGAAGATTTTGAAAATTTGTTTCATTTGAGAGATTTGACTGAAAACTGTTTCGCCCATTGGCTTGAATTGATTGCTTTCTTCTCAAAGCAATAAACCTTTCCTCTAACTTAGGATCAAGGTTATTTTCAATTTTCTGGTTTCTTACCATCAAAGCTCTCGGTTTACAATTGTTAACCTGCACATTTCTTGATGTAAAATTATTAGAACCAGAATTGTTTCGATTGAAATTTCTCAAAACAGGAGAATGACTTTGATTAATATTTTGAAAACCAAAAGATTGATTTCTTTGAAAGTTTGAAAACAGAGTCATTTCTCTTGATGAGTTTTTCCTAAAGAAACAATCCTTTGTGTCATGGTTTCTTCGTTCACGGATATCACAAAATTTGTTATAAAAACATTCCTCTGAAGAATGATTTCTTTTGTCACAGTAACTGCAGTACCTGTTAAAGAAACATTCAGCAGTAACATGATTATAACGATCACAAATCTCACAATGTTTCTTGCTAATCCTAAAGAGCCGATTGTTAACTTTTGATGTTGAACCCACACGTGATTCATTATCAGTTTTGTTCGGTTTTAGATTAACTTGATTCTTTTGTGGAGATTTTGATTGTGATTTTGCTTGCTTGGGAACTTGGTTCGATATTAACACATCTTGTTTGGTTACCTTCTTTGATTCAATTCTTTTATCATTGACAGCGGAAGACTTAGGACCTGAACCTGTTTTCAGACCAGAGTTAGATTTGATTGAAGAATTGATTGGTTTACCATAAGATCCGTTCAAATCAAAAGTTCCTGCAGACACAAACTTAATTGTTTTTCCTTTCTTTTTGACAGGTTTGACCTTGTCAGTTTTAACAATTTGAGCTTTGGTGTTGTCATTCGATTTTATGACACTTTTACCTTTCGACTGTTTTGTTTCAGATTGATTGATTTTTAATTTCGATTTCTGCTCCTTTCCTTTTGAAACTTCAGCCTGTTTTTCTTCTTTCTTCTTGATCAGTTGATCAGCAACTATCGCCTTTTGTTCATTCTTCCATTTGATGTAATCTGGATCATTACATCCTGAAAATTCACCTTCATCCTTCACCTTTCAATCAACACTTCGGATCCTTCGGATTCGGATTTACTTCTTTGAATTTCTTTGAATTTTTGTTCATTTTCAGGTGAATGATCAAATTCATTAAAGTTTTCAGGTAAAGTTTGTGTGATTGATTCAGGCATTGGTTCATGAGTGAAACCCAATCCTAGTTTGGTTTTGTTACCTCTTTCTTTTATAAGTTGTTTAACCATAGTTTTACAACTTTTAACTTTTGTTAATTCCACTTGTGTGACAGCATGAGCAACTTTTTCTTGTTCAAAGTTCTTTGTCATTTCTTCAAGTTGTTTTGTCACAAGTTCCAATTCCTTTAAGGTTTTGTTCCATGATTCTTTAAGTGACAAAATCTTCTCATCAGAAATTTTGTGATCAATTTTAAGTTGTTCATGAATTTTCTCATGTTTGCTTAATTTATCACCAATTTTAAATGAATGAGTTCGATAATGTTCTACTTGTTGAATGCATTGTTCAGAACATAACCTACTTCTAACATCATCAGGCAAAGGAACATAGTTAGGGGGTAAATCAGTACTAACCTTTGGTTGTTCGGTAGATGATGAAGACTCACTGGATGTAGCCATCAGCGCAATTTCTGATTCAGATTCTTCAACAGGATCTGATTTTGCACTCCAGTCATATTCCTCAGAATCTTCACTCACAGTATCTCTCACCTTGATATCTCCTTCTTCAGACCAATCTTCCTCAATTTCACAAATTAATGCCAGACTGGATGTAAGATCAGATGTGAATTGTTCTGCATATGCACTCCAATCGTATCCGTCTTTCACACTAACCACCAGTGCTTTAGTTTGATCTTCTGGCTTCTTTCCTTCATCTTCCAGTTTTGGCATGGGAAGACTTTGATATGGTTTCTGAATGAAACATTGATTTCTTTGTTGATAGCTTGAAGACTGTTGCGAGCTTTGACCTTGACCTTGATTCTGTCCACTTGAACTCGCTTGATCATTGTAGTTCTGATTCTTAGGAGCTTTGCATTCCCTTGAAAAATGACCATAGCAGTTACAGTTGAAGCATCTGGCCTTTGATTTGTCAAAACCAACCGTCTTGTTTGCATGTGGCTTGAAGCTTCGGTTAACATATGCATGCTTCTGTGTTCGACATGCAACCATTACCATTTGCCAATTCAAATCCATTTCCTCAACGTCATCAGGATCCATTTCAAAAAGATCTTGAAGAACAACATCCATTTGATTCAGATGACTTCCTTGATAAGCTTGAAAGCTTGCCATGAATGCAGTAAAAGCATTCTTTGTTTCATCATCTTGTAACAAGATGTTTATCACATCTTTTACTTTGGCTTGAACAGTAGAACTTTGACTTTCAGATTGTGTTTGAACTTGAGCTCTTGGTGGAGATTGAGGTTGAGAATAAGTTGGCGAGCTTGGAAAGTATGACGAATCAGTATAAAAACTTGCGCCAACAAATAGATCACCCTCATCTTCAAACTTAGTTGCATCTTGTGCAAGAAAGGCATTCTCAACAGTATTAGCAGGATTCACAATATATTTATATTGTGCATGTGAACCAGTTCTATCAGTATTTCTAGAACTTTCATCAATCTCTACCTCTTCAATCTTTGCAATGAGCAGATCCAGATCCATCGGAAACTTTTCAGTATGTTTCAGTAGTGTCACAGTTTGTTTCCATGATGATGGGAGTGCACATAAAAATCTGTCATTCAAGTCTTGGAGATCTGTCTTCGCACCCACATTGGACATTTCAGTAGTCAGATGAACAAACCTATTCATCATCTGGTGCACGGACTCTCCAGCAATGTGTTCAAATAACTCCAACTGTCTCTTCAACTTTTGTTTCTTGAGACTTCTGAGTTGTTCACCTCCTTCACATATCGACTTTAAGGCTTTTAACAGTGTATAACCTGTTTGATAAGTGTCCAACCTTGACAGTACTTGTAGTGGCAATCCCTTACACATCAAAGAATAAGCTTTGCTATCATTCTTCACTTTCCTTAAATCTTCTGCTGACAAATTATCTTCTGGATAAGGTTCAGTGGAGTCCTTGGTGTAGGTACTTGCACTATCTGGAGCTGTCTGTGTAGGTATGTGAGGACCCTTGTCAATTGACTTCCAAAGATCATTGTCTATCGAGCAAAGATGATGCTTCAGTCTAATCGTCCAATTCTTGAAATCTGCACGATTGACAAGTCTAGGAACACGGTTATCAGAATCATCATTAGGTGCCATTTTAACAATTTTTAAAGAAAATATTTTTGTGTTTTTAAAGATTTTTGAAAAGAAATAATTAAACTACTAAAATAAAGACAAGTAATTAATGACAAGATAAGAAAACAAAAATTAAAACAACTAAAAATGAGTCACACAGCTGAACAGTGAAAAATTCTTCTTCACCCGGCTGAACAGTAGCTTTTGTTCTTTACCCGGCAGAGAAAAAGTCTTCACCCGTCTAAACAGTCGAAACACTTGTATTCTTTACCCGGCAGAACAGTTACCCGGCAGAATAGTATTAACTTCACACGGCAATAACTTGACCCGGCTTGGAATCTTGACACGGCAGAAAGGCTTTACCCGGCTGAACAGTTGATCACCCGACAGAAAGATTGTTTACCCGGCTACACAGTTGTCGATCATCCGGCTAAATTTGTTAATCACCCGGCGTAACAGTGTATCACCCGGCACAACAGTACTTGATCCGGCTGAACAGTACACCTTTTTCTCGTCAAATTCTTTACCCGTCTAGCACAAAATCCTTTACACGGCTGTACAGGACCTAATTTGATCACAAATCTAAGTCCAAAGGAATTTGTCTAAGTCAATTTTATCACCCGGCTAGTTAATCTTCAACCAGTTCATACTGTTCATCATCTTCATCATGAGAATTTTTCTGGGTTTATCAAAAACTTGTCCAATTTCTTCAAAAAATCACACACAATCAGTGAAATGGTCCGATTATCAATCCCTAATTTCAATCAATCCAAAACATGATCAAATTTTGATGAATTTGAGCAAAATTCGATCAAACAGTTACTTTTTCTATCTTCTTAATTCCTCAGATCTGATGATTATCTGATGGAATTTGCACAATCGTTGTGAATTAGGAGTGATTGCGATGATAAATCACAACTAAAAACAGCAACAATTCATTCAGATCATGATTTTTGAGCAATATTGTCGTGTTTTGCTTGATGAATAGCGAAGAACACAATACCAACAGCTCTGATACCAATTGATAGGTTCAATTGGACCGATATTGCACAAATGATCAGAATGATTCGTACAAACAAACAGTTCAATCAGCAACACAATTCATTACTAAATAATTCTCTTGTATTGATGATCGAAGCAAATATGGAGTACAAAATGCAGGAGAATGTAATCACACACACTTAGTTCTCTCTCTAACGTGAATATGTGATCTAGCCTCTCTCCTAAACATTCTCTCACTACATGCTTTATGCAACAATACATTTTAGGGAAAATAACAAAATAAACCCTAAACTATACACAATGTATAAAACAAGTACAAAGTAAATCTTAAACTGGAAATAGCCCTAACAATTAACCACAAATTTGTATTGTGCATGAGAACCAGTTTTGTCTGAATTTCTTGAACCTTCATCAATTTCCACTTCTTCAATCTTAGCAATCAGCAGATTTAAATTCATAGGAAATTTCTCTGTATGCTTCAGCAATGTAGCTGTCTATTTCCATGAAGATGGAAGAGCACAAAGTAATATGTCATCCAGATCTTGAAGATCTGTTTTGAGTCCGACATTTGTCATCTCAGTTGTTAGATGAACAAACTGATTCATCACTTGATGGACAGTTTCCCCTGAAATATGCTCGAACAACTCTAATTGTCTCTTTAACTTTTGCTTTTTCAGACTTCTTATTTGTTCTCCTCCCTCACAAATTGATTTCAATGCCTTGAATAGAGTATAATCCGTTTGATAAGTATCCAGCCTCGACAATACTTGTAGTGGTAGTCCCTTACACATCAAGGAATAAGCCTTACTGTCATTCTTTACTTTGCGTAAGTCTTCACCTTGTAGATTATCTTCAGGATACGGCTCTGTAGAATCTTTAGTGTAGGTACTTGCACTGTCAGGAGTAGTCTGAGTAGGAATATGAGGACCCTTATCAATGGATTTCCTTAAGTCATTATCATTTGAACATAAGTGATGCTTTAATATGATGGTCCAGTTTTTGAAGTCAGCACGATTAAACAACCAGGGAACACGGTTATCAGAATCATCATTTGGAGCCATTGTATTATTCAAAGAAAATATTCAATAGAAATATTTTTTTTTTGTATTTTTGTTGATAATTTAATTTTGAAAATAAAACTAAGTTAAGTAATGAAATAAGATTTCAGGCGTCTAAACAGTAACAAGTAAAGATAATAAAGTTTGAAACGACTGAGAAAGTCACGCGGCTGAACAGTGACAACTTCACACGGCTGAACAATGAATTTTCTTCTTCACCCGGATGAACAGTGTAATAATGAAGTCACACGTCTGAATAGGTGCAAGTCTTCAAACACATAGAAATCTTTCACACGGCAACAAAATCACCCGACTGAATAGTCACACGGCTAATTAATGTAACACGGCTGAACAGTAATGAACTTGACAAGGCTAACTCTTTACACGGCTGAATAGTGCTTGACCCGGCTTAACAGTTGTCAATTTTATCACCCGACCTACTTGACACGGCTGCACAGTAACTGGTAAAAACACTTCAAACATCTTAACAGTAGTTGACCCGGCTGAGAATTTCTTCACATGGCTCAACAGTACCCAGATTTTTCTTGAAAAATTCTTCACCCGTCTAGACAAAAATCCTTCACACGGCTGCACAGGACCTAATTGTTCACGAAAACTAAGTCCAAAATTTTGTCTAAGTCAAGATTAGTCACACGTCTAGTACATCTTCATCTTGTTCATCAGGTTCATCAACATCTTCATAAATTTTATACTGATTTTAAGCAAATTTTGTCCAATTCATCCAAAAATCACACACAAGCTGTGATTTATACCGATAATCAATCCTCGATATCAATCAATCTCAAACATCATCAATTCAGTGTGAATTATGATTAGTTTTTGATCGAACGGTGTTTTTCAATTTCTTCTTAATTCCTCAGATCTGATGAAATCTAGAAGGAATCTGCACAATTGTTGTGAATTAGAAGTGATTATGATGATGAATCAAATCTAAAAACATCAACAGATCATTCAGATCATGATTTGAGCAGTATTGGTGTGTTTTTTCTTAATGAATAGCGAAGAACACACAGTACCAATAGCTCTGATACCAATTGATATGTTCAATTGGATCGATACTGCCACAAATCAGAATGATCTAAGCACACAAAAAACAATTCAATCAAGAACACAATCCATTACTGAATAATTCTCTTGTATTGATGATCAAAGCAATTCGTTGTAGTAGAAAGTGCAGGAGAATACAATCACACACACATAAGCTTTCTTTCTCTAACGTGTATTGGTGATCTAGACTCTCTCACTAACATTCACTAGCAACATGCTTTATGCATCAATACTTAGGGATAATACAAAATTAACCCTAAACTATACAAACTTGTATAAAATAAGAACAAAGTAAATCTTCAACTAGGAACGAGCCCTAACAACCTCATAGTATGGCCCTTTAAATCATTTTAATCCAATCATATGATTCAACAAGCAAATCCGCTAATTAACACTAAAACCGACTTCTCACGAAGAACTAGACTTAGCACATTAAACAGATAAGACTCGTTAATAACTTATCACCTCACGGTTATCTAAGTTAGCTATACATTTTCATCAGTTTAACTAATAGAATTATTCTTATGGTTTTAATGCAGTTAAACCACAAAACAATCATATTCAATGATCTAAGCAATATCCTATTGTATGACGTAGATCGATCATCAAGAATAAAGCGAAACAATAACATTAGCCAAACCAAACCCAATACTTAACATGCATCATATGATAAAAAGATCAAAACTTTACTTAAACAAACTATCCATAATAAAAAACAACCAAACATGAGTTTCAATCATCAATCAACGTTTCATCCTAATGCTTAGATGGTTTTATGAGTTTAGCCAATCACAATCATACCAATAATCACAAAGTCAAAATTAATGAACATGATTAAAATCAATGAAAACGAAAGAACAATAAAACCCGGAAGAGCCAAGATGCAATTTTTGATCCCACGAGCTTTCGTTGCCTTGATTTCGTCTCCTTGACCTCAAAAACGCCTCTTTTTAGCTGTAATTCGTCCTTCAATCAAGTATGAGGCTAGGGTTTAAGTGGTGGTGAGTTTTTATAGGAAACCGGGCCAAAAATCGTCAAAACAGCCTGCAAAAATCGCGTCGCGCGGTGACGAAACAAGCTTTGGACACGTGACATGAAGTCACCATGCCCCAACCACCATCTGACCACACTGCATCATGCGGCCAAGTTGGTCTGCCTGGTCGAGTGGCATGGCCAAGCGCATTCCATGCCGTTTCATTTCGGTTTCGTTCGTTTTCGCGCTACGGTTTGCTCGTAACTCTGTTTCGTGTGCCGTTTTCGCCTACGGTCTCCGTTTTTCGCAAGCTTTTCAATTCTTCATCAAGATGGGACCTAGGAAACAATAATATGTCAGTAGTAGATAAAATCTTATAAAAATCGACTTAAACGACTCAAAAACGCAAACAAACTTAACACGAGATAAATGTATAATTTACATTATATCAAATATCCCCACACTTAACTTTTTCCGTCCCTGAAAAAGCATGCACATAGAATCACAATTAATTAAGGCTCCCAACACTTTAATAAACCTTTTAAGTACCAAACCATAAACAAGAAATGAATCAGATAAATAGTGGTGCGTTTAATTAAACACCCTAACACTAGCCAATCAAGTTTCCCCTCGTGTTTAATCTAGTTCAATTAAATCAATCATCTACAAGGTGTCATACCTAGGAAAAACAAGTTAGCATGATTAAATTGTTGCCATAACGAGGCACAGGCTAAATCATAAAGATTTTCCTACCAGAATAACCTAAAAACTAGTGACATATTAGGTTGAATATTAGATGGATGATACTTACGGGTATAGACTGTTTATTTTCTTCTTTTTTTTCCATAAAACAAGATCACCTCACCCAAGGGTGTCGGCTCCAAGTCGCTATCCCAGAGGTAGAACATATGAGGTCTTGGATCACATGCTTTATATTTTCTTTTTATTTTATTTTATTTGGCTACATTGAGCTCTTTTATTTAAGCTGCTACTTTAAGCGCTTTCAGTTCGAATTCCTGTGGATATGGCACTAACCCTTAACCTATTTAAGTTCTAAAGTCTAAACTGGTGCCTAATGTTATTTAGTGTAAGCCTTTCTATTTCTCCTAAGATGACAACCCGCGAGATTCATGACAATTAAAATTCAATTAAAAACACTTGGGGGAACCATTTAGCTAATTGGGTTACCAAATATTTACCGATTAATTCATCCTTGATTAAAATCCACAACTTATTTGAAAGCCAAAATTAATTTACTATCATTTTCTGTTTAAATTGCAAAACTTAAACAAAGACATTTTTAAAAAATTTTCATTTTTTTTTGGATTTTTTAAGACTCTATATTGACTAAAAACAAACATTAAACACAAAAATGACCATTTCTCATCCCCACACTTAAGTTCTACATAGTCCCTAATGTAGAAATGGAAAATACCTAAAAATAAAAATAAAAATGCAAAAATTAAACGATAGAGATGTGAATTGTAAAAGACTTAGCTGGTAATTAGCAGAATGCGTAAGCTCCAAGTCTTCATTCCAATCTTTGGCTTTGATTGTCTAGCATTTTGGTCGCAATTGAGCCTAACACTGACACTCCCGAGCTCCTTCTTCATCCTCACAAATGCACACTCACCCGAATGGAAATTGAGTAAGCGTGACAATAGTTAACACCTCCGAATCAAAACAAGATAACCGTGCGTAAAACTGACTAAACACAACTAAACATAAAATAAAAATAAAATAAAAGATAAAAAGGTAAACCATACAAACTCTTCAAAACTGTTGGTCCCAATGAGCCTTGAATCATGAAATTTGGTGAAAATTTGGATCAAAATGATATGAAATATGATGAACTTATGATAAACATGAAGAACACAATTAAAACCCAGATTTTGATCTATTAGAATTGTATCCTATTTACAAAATGTGGAGACCCTCAATTCTTGTCTCATTCAAGCTCTTTAAACCCTAATTGCCATTTATTATAGCCTAATGAGACTTTGGACTAATGACAATTAGGACCCTAGACTTAGACAAAAACATGACAAATGGAAATAATACAAATAAACCCCTAATATTTAGTCTAATATATATTTTTTCATAAAGATAAAATATATATATATTACATAAAATACTAAAAAGATGAAAACGATTAAATATATTTTGTTAACACAATATATATATATATATATATATATATATATATATATATATATATATATATATATATATATATATATATATATATATATATATATATGGATCTATTCAAATGAGAACACTTTTAACTTGAGAACAACTTAGGAATCGCTTTAAATGTTGTATTTATTATAATATTAATTGACCAAAATGCTCATAATTAACCTAATTTTAACATCTATTTAAAAAATATAAGATTTTTGAAGTCGTTTGTTAAAATGCATATATGCACCCATATTACTTGTACACAAACACATTTTGGGTGCATATATGCATTCTAACAAACGACATTATGAATCATATTTTTTTGAATTAGATGTTAAAATTAGTTAAATTATAAGCATTTTGGTCAATTTATATTACAAAAAATTCAACAGCTTGACTCCATCTATGATTTGTCAAAGTTGTACTTTTTGTACTCAAGTTAAGAGGTGTTCTCATTTGAGTGTCCCTCTATATATATATATATATATTAACTATAAAACTTCGTCGGCTTCAACGTCTTGTCTCTAATCTTCGTCCCAAAGGCGTCGTGTTGACTTTTGCGTTGACTTTGACCGTTGATGTTGAATTTATTGACTTTGACTGTTTTGATAATATTAGACTAAACTTCAGGTCCAACAATACTCCCACATAGTCTATTATTATCAACGTCTTGCATCGTGTTCAGCATCGATAAGTCAATACTGTTGGATCTTCAATTTGGTAAGCTTCAGTCTTAATTTCAGATCCAACAAAACTCCCCCAAGACTGATGCTTGCCAAATTTTGTTGCTGAAGATCCTTTATCTCACAAGGTCCCCCATTAAATGTGCTCTCGCATTTTGAGTGCATCCTTTCGTAAAATCTGGAACGGCTTTCCAACTATCTTTTTCTTGAGTGCTTTAGAAGGTGTAGGAGGAGGATTCCTAGCTCGGTATCGTCTGTAACTTTGAGGAACAGGTTCTCTGGTAAGGTGCTTTGCTCAACTGATGATCGCCCATCACTTGCAGCAACTATCTGTAACACAGTCACAAACACAATCTCGAGATATCTCATTAGATCATTTCATTAAACAAAATAAGCCCGTGTTTATTTGTGTATGAAAGCAAGCAAACCCGTGTTCGTTTGTGTGTGCAATTTCCCGTGAAATGCATGTGAAAATGATATCATTTTAATAGCATAATATGGAAGACTTGAAAAATAATTTGAAATGAAAATCTTTTAGGATTTTTATTTATAAACTAATAAAATTAAATGAAATATCTATCACTACCTAGAAATAATATAACTTTTTTTTGTTTTTGTTTTTTTAACTCAGAAAAAACTTTTGAAGACGAGTCTGACAAGTTACGAATATTTAGGACAAGTAGAACACATCCCATAAGTTGCAACCCGTTGTAAATTTGGCCATCAGTTAGTCATAAAAGTTATTTAGCTTGTTTTTACATGGGTTTTATTCGGTTTGTTTAAGGTGTTGATAAGTTTATTACCAGAGAGTTCGTGTAATAGCCCAGAAAAACTGGTTGCAGTTTCACTACATGAAAATGTTCTTAACTCAGCATCACTGGTGTACTTTAATGTAAGTTTTTAATATTCAAAGGGATATGCATATGTGCTCCTTGAAGAAGTGAAAATATTGACCTGTTTAGTTGTGGCCTTATGGGGGGCGGGTTGATTTGTTTGTTTTGTTTATATCATTTGGTCATGTAAATAGCTAAAAGGGGAGTGCGTTATTTGGGTTAAAGGTCATTAAAATTTGTGACTTATGTAAATGGGCTGGCTGGGTAATGGATCTGGTCCAACCGTCTAAAAAACAGCTGTGTGCGAAATACGGTCACCAGAATTTGTATCATTACGATACATTTTTTAACAAAAGGGTTTAAGAGGTTTTCCAGCAATTATGCAAACAACTTTCAAGCTGTTCAACCCATATGACCATTTTCTTTTTAAGATACCTTTTTCAGTTTAGTTGTATACACGTTATAACTCATTTAATTGGTAGATATAATAATGGTTCTGAGTGGCGGTACAAAACCATAGTAAAAGTTGTCATATGTGTAAATTTTGAATCAAGCTTGCATGAAAACTATAATACGTGTATTAAAGGTATAAGTGTGTATTAGTGTTCATTTAAAAGAAAACATGAAGCTGCAATAAAACCATATGCCATTAAGTTTGGACATTGTAATGGGCCAATGAGAAATTTACAAAAACTAGCTTGCAATAAATAGATTATTTACATGAACTTCTAATGCATATGATACCTAAGCTTAAAGAAAAATGACTAGGCTAATATTATTGAATTGGTTATTGTTTGTGTATGGTTGTGTATATGTAATTTTGATAATGTGTATGTGTGTGTATGTGTACTTTTTATTGCTAACTTAATTGTTTAATTGTTTTTTGTAGGCAAAGGTGTTTAAAATGAAGTTCATGAGCGTGACCTCTTCATTCCTTTCGATTTTGCTCACTTTCTTATGTATTTTGACCACTTTAACTTGATCTTAGTGGCACCATTCATTTTGCCGGTTCATGTTGAGTCGAATAATACTAGGTGTATGTTTTAGAGTTGTATAAACATGATATTATTTCCCAATGGGTCTAATTGAAGTTATTTCCATCACCAGCAGGTTATATTTCATGTCTTAATGGGCACAACAATTATGCAAGAATGGAACTGGTGATTACACTTACCAAATAGGTTATACATTGTTTCATTTTTGTATTTCTCATTTTGCAATGTATATATTGCATTTAGCAGTTTTAATGTTATTACTTTTGGTGTGCTTGGCTTATTTACTTTATGTTATACAAGTTGTACATTGGTCATACTTATGGGATAACAAGCGAGAATGAAAAGGTGCAATATTCAAGGAGTTTAACTCTACATTTATCTCAATTACTTCGGTTAATATATAAATCCTAGGTTTAAAAAGTGGTGTTATTGTATCTTTTAAAATTATAGTCTTCTTCTATCCATCTTAGTTTAAGTTGACACCCATGTTACAAAGCTTTATATTGGTGTAGAGCACGAACATCTTTACTATTTTAATACACACATTATGCGAGTAGCACGATGAAAATTGTCGTCATAGTTGTGTGTAAGTTTCTTCTGCAATGCTCTATGTTTTCTATTAAATGAACACTAATATGCACTCATACTTTTAACACACACATTATGTTTTCTATTCTATTTGAAACTCAACAATGTCTCTTTAGTTATGGATATACAAGCGTTTGTTATTGTCATGGTTTCATTGAAGCTAATTATGATGTTTTTTTACTTTCTTATCATTTAACTGAAACGTGTAACTATGTAAGGAACATGACATAGATAGATCACGGTTGCATCACTTTGTTATTTACTATCCTCAACAAGTATCGCTTTATAAATTGTCGCGTCCGCCGCATCGCGCGGGTATCTTCCTAGTGTATATATATGTATGTGTGTGTTTTTTATTTTTGAAAACAAGATTACATATGTGTTAAATGAATGGTTTTAAAAGTTTTATTAAGGGAATTAGATGAAATGAACAAGTATATGATATGTATGGCCATTGAAAAATGATTTTGAGCATGTATGTATGTAGTTCCGTAGGTATATATGTGTGTGTGTATTTACATGTTAGTGATATTATGGTAAATGTTGTGTTTTTGTATTAAAAAGATTTAGGTAAAAGATTGAAAAGTTGTTTTGTTGGAGATGGGATGAAATGAATAAATGCATGATAAGTGTGGCTATTCAAAATGTGATTGTATGTATGTATGTATGTATGTATGTATGTATGTATGTATGTATGTATGTATGTATGTATGTATGTATGTATGTATGTATGTATGTATGTATGTATGTATGTATGTATGTATGTATGTATGTATGTATGTATGTATGTATGTATGTATGTATGTATGTATGTATGTATGTATGTATGTATGTATGTATGTATGTATGTATGTATGTATGTATGTATGTATGTATGTATGTATGTATGTATGTATGTATGTATGTATGTATGTATGTATGTATGTATGTATGTATGTATGTATGTATGTATGTATGTATGTATGTATGTATGTATGTATGTATGTATGTATGTATGTATGTATGTATGTATGTATGTATGTATGTATGTATGTATGTATGTATGTATGTATGTATGTATGTATGTATGTATGTATGTATGTATGTATGTATGTATGTATGTATGTATGTATGTATGTATGTATGTATGGGACGGACAGTTTTTGGACTGCAAACTCCACATGTGATCTAGTTGTTTTGGGACCGCTTTAATTAAAACTTCATTTAAGTTTTTATTTCAAACAATTTATGTTTAGCTAAGACTATTTCTATTTTCTTAATGAAGATTGTGGAAATGTTAACGTATCAACGTTAACACAATTAACTATCTTTAAATTAATGTAGACGTTTGCTTTATAACTAATGGGTGCCAGCTTCGCTCCTTACACCACGATATCGTGTCTATCCGCTGCGACGATTTTTGGGGTGTGACACATCCACATACACTTGAACACATAGTAGATCTTCATTTTCGCGCTTCATGAATAAAGTTGGATCAATCAAAACTCTGGTAAAACCATGTTCTGGAAGATGTTTCAATAACGTCTCGTACCAAATCCTCGGAGCTTGATGTAGACCATATAAAGCTTTGCTAAGTTTGTATACACGATGCGGATACTCAGGGTCTTCAAATCCTAGAGGTTGCCTGACGTACACATCATCGGTAATTGGTCCATACAAAAATGCACCTTTAACATCCATTTGATACACTTAAACTTCATTATGCAAGAAAAACTCGAATTGCTCAAGTCGAGCGACCGGAGCAAACACTTCTTCATAATCAATACCTTCCTCCTGAGTGTACCCTTGGGCAATTAGTCTCGCTTTGTTTCTGACAACAATGCCACATTCATCTGGCTTGTTCTTGTACAACCATCTTGTGCCAATAGCATATTCTCCTTTAGGTAAGTCCACTAACTTCCATACTTCTTGCTTTCTGAACTGAAGTAACTCCTCTTGCATAGCTTCTATCAAGTTGTTATCTTACAACGTTTCTGAAATGTTCTTAAGTACCACTTGAGAAAGAAAACATGAGTAGAGACAGATGCTGGCTTGTTCGGTCTGACTTCTCATCGTTCTTTGAATCACCTTGTAAATGTGTCTCCAGATTTGACTCATTCAGATTCGGTTGATCTTGCAGGATTGCAGAAGTGTGCGGAGTAAAATTAGGAACTTGTTCTGGTGAATTGATGAAGTTATCAAGAGATTCCGGAGTAACTTCACTATTCGGATCTGATGACGGTTGATTATGAAAAGATCCACCATCATTAGCAGAATTTTGCTGATTTGAAAGATCTGCTTCATTGTTTAATTCCTGAGCTTCTTGAGAAACCGATGGACCTTGTGATTGATTGGAGGATTCAACATGCGGATCGCTAAAAGACATGAATGAATACTCAAAATTGAGATCATCATCATCATTGTCTGAATCGTCACTGAAAGATCCTAAATTTCATGGTTCCTTCTTTGATTTTCCTCAAAAATCAAAGAAAATAGAGTTGAAAGATTTGGATAACGAATCTAAATCAAATAACCAATCGGGACAATGAGCCACTGATGGAAAGGAGTTTTCTAAAAGCTGTACGTTTACAGATTCAAGTACAATATTAGTTCGTCTATTAAACATATGGTATGACATTGATGAATATCCAAGAAAGAAACCGTCATCAGATTTTGACTCAAATTTTCCGAGATGGTCACGTAAATTCAGAATCGTAACAGGACAACCAAAAGCTTTCACGTAAGAAATATCCTTCCAAACAATAACCCATAAGGAATTTTATGTTTATTCTGAACCAATAGTGTCCTGTTTTGTACAAAGCGGGCGGTAGCAATTGCTTTGTCCCATGAGTTGACAGGTCTTCTTGGGCAAATCTGCATTTTTCAGCATTCACTTAGTTAGTGCGGTCAACCCAGGCCCAGACGGTCTTGGGTTTTCAGTTGATATTGTACGTTATTCAAGTTTGGTTCATTTAAATGATTGGATTGAAAATTAAATCTTCCACCGTTTTGGTTCGATTGCTTTCTTCTTAAAGCATAATACCTCTTCTCTAACTTAGGATCGAGATTGTTTTCATTTCTTTGAGCGCCAACCATCATAGCTCTCGGTAGAAATCTATTAGCCTGAAACTGCCTTTCTGGCATTTTGTTGAATTCAGAATTGATTCTTCTGAAATGTCTTGAATCAAGAGAACGAATGTTAGATGTATTTTGAAAACCAAAAGATTGATTTAGTTGAAAGTTTGGAAATCTAGTCATTTCTCTTGATGAGGTTTTCCGGAAGAAACAATCAGATGTGTCATGATTACGTCTCTCACAAATATGTTATAATAGCATTCCGCAGATGAATGATTTCTTTTGCTGCAGTAATCATAGTACCTATTAAAGAAACACTCAACAGTTGCATGGTTATAATGATTACATATCTCACAATAATTTTTGCTCATTTTGAACAACCGGTTGTTAACTTTTGATGTTGAACCAACCTGTGATTCGTTCACAACTTTGTTTGTTTTAAAGTTAACTTGGTTCTTCTTTGGAGATTATGTTTGTGAATTTGGTTTGTTGTCATTACCAGATTGAGGTTTTGTTTTTGAAACAAGTTTTGATTCTGAATCATCTTTCTTAGTTACCTTCTTAGATTCAAATCGTTTAACAGCGGAAGTCTTAGGACCTGACCTTGTTTTCAGATCAGAGAGATATTTGATCTTAGAATTTTGTTGGTTACTTTAAGATGAATTTAAATCTAACGTTCCAACTGACACAAACTTCATTGGTTTTAGCAATGTTGGCACAGTCTTTGGTACAGATTTTGTTGATTGAGCTTTGATGGTTATGGAATTGGCATATGATGTTATGACATTTTTACCTTTTTCTTGTTTGGTTTTAGATTGATTGGTTGACGTCTTTGATTTATGTGATTTAGAAGCACCATCATTCTTCACATTTGCCTGTTGTTGGATTTTAGCAGCAGCAAGTTCTTTCTGTTCCTTCTTCCATTTCACGTATTCAGGATCATTGTATCCTGAAAATTCTTCAACATCCTTCACAGTCTTCGCTGTTTCTGCTGTCAGCTTTTGATATTCAACAACTTGCTCAAGCACCGGACTTGATGTTTCACTTGCTTTATCATCGGCTTCAATAAGCACACTATGTTCTTCCTTCACATTCTCATTCAACATCTTTTCATCACCTTTTTCTTCAGAGCTTCCCGATTCGGATTTAATTCTCTGAATTTCTTTGAATTTCTCTTCATTTTCAGGTGAGTGATCAAATTGATTAAAGTTTTCAGGTAAAGTGTTTGTGATAGGTTCAACTGGATCGATTACTGCTACAAATCACTATGATCTATGTAAAACAACAATCAATCAACACAGTAATCATACTTAATAATTCACTTGTATTGATGATGAAATAGTTGCACTACAATTGTGCAGGAGAGAATAAAATCACACACACACTCTTTTTGATAAGTCTCTAATTCTCTCTCATTCGTCTGCTTACACACACACTAGCAACATGCTTTTATACATCAATACACTTTAATGGGAAAATACAAAATTAATCCTAAACAAACAAACTTTGTACATACAAGAACAAATTAAATCTTTCTAAGGAATGAGCCCTAACAGTACTGCCCTAAGATTTAACTTTGTTCTTCAAAAGTCTTCATCTTTTTCTTCTTTCCTCTCGAATCAAATTTGAACTTCAAAAATCTTTTGGTTCTTTCTTGACATCTAGCATCGACTTCTCAACATATTTTTCTTGTTTTACGATGGCTTTAGCTATGCACTCTTTAAACTTCTTTGCTATTTTAGCTTGCTTTGTTTTAGACTCGTTGGTAAGTATGTCACAAGCTGCCATCTATTTTAGCGTATCCAAAGAAATACCTGCTAGGTCAATGTTAGCGTAAAATTGATAAGGTCTCTTCACATCTTTTGCACGTATTTCCAGCGTTCATTTGGATCTAATTCGCATAAACTCTATATCCTTGATATAGTCTTCACAAGGTTAGCATATGCCAATGCTTTCCTTACTCGGATCTTCTAGTAGCAGCTCCAATTACCTCGATCTTTATCTCAAACAATATTCGATCACCCTCAGTAACTTTATCCTTCATTTTCTCCATCTTATGACTTCGAAGATGATCAATGTATGATGGGTGTAACAATTTCAGCTCGAACGTACAAAAAATAGTAATCATATCACGATCCCAATAATCTAAGTCACGAACTAGCTTTAACTCATAAGTTTCCTCGTGATAGAAAAATTTGAGTATTGGCTTCGTGATAGAAAAATTTGAGAACCATCAAAGATTTTCAATCTCGAATCCGTCACTTTGTCAAAATATTCATCTGAAAATTCTTCTAAATACATGTCTCGCATAACCAAGTTTTTCTGTTTCTTCTTCTTCTTATCAAGATATATCTTATTTTCTTGTTGACCACGAAATTGCAAGAATTTTGGCATCCGACTTATGCCAGCATCCAGCAACATAGCACATTTTTCACCTCTTTCTGCTCTTGTATGATTGATTAACCTCAGTTTATACAGTTCTTTGAGATCTTGTACCAGCAGCTTGAAAATGCTAGAGTAATAATGGTATACATCACATAAACTATTAACTCTCTTAATAAAAAATGCATCGAATACTTCGTCATATTTCCAAGCTATAATCTTCACATCCTTTGACTTCTCCGGCACAATCATCGAATCTAACAGATCTGCAACTGATTGACCTTTACTGAGCAGTGATCTCACAATATCACCTGATGTAGCTGCTTTGTGCCATGATTCACGAGCTTCCATTGGCACATTATACGCTTTCACTTCTCTTGGAAACATGTCAATCAATTCTTTGTGTTTCTTGTGTGCATCATCTGATAATGACATTACAGGGATTTCCTTCGGTTCTAGAGGCCTGAACTTCTTGGTAAGTTCATAGTATTGTGGATTGTTATAGTCAAGAAAAAGCATTCGGTTATGCATCTTCTCCGAAGATTGGAAGCTTTTAACAAGTTTCCTCAAAGATTCTGATTTCAATCTCTTTAGGCTTCTGTACAGATAATTTCTTGACTGCAACTAAGACCTCATGTCACCAGTAGTCATTTCCTCGGGATTTTGATGATACAGTTCTTCAGGTGGAAGATCATCAACATTTAAGCTTTTCTGTAGAGTTATCCACTCCCCCCGTTCCACAACGAACTCTTTATCATCTCCATCTACACACTCCTGAGCAGTTATACACTTCTCATACTTCTCGTTTATCTAACTAACAGCCAATCCATTCAGATAAACAGGATTGTACTTCATCTACTATAAATATGCAAATCGTGCATCTAAGTCCACAGGAATGTCTTCAGTAGTGACTACTTCAGATTCAATCATTGACGAACCAGCTTCAGTACTAAGATCAACAATTTCAATAACAGGAACCGTTTCTACCTGAACCGGCTCATCCTGAGCTTTCTCCTCGGTTCATGCTTTCTTCTGTACACTGTTTGTTTCTGTAATCTCAGGGACATCATCAATCTTACGTTTTCCCTTCGCTTTTTCAGATGCAGCAGCAACCGCAGCATCATTGGGAATAGGGACAAGTGTTTTGGTTTGTTCAGTCACTTTTGTTGATCGTCATGATCGTGTGTAGTAAACTGAAACTTCCCTAGGAGTATCAGACACTCCAACGTCTTCTTCAGGAGAAAAGTGTTTGTTAGACTCTGATGATTTAGACTCATTTTCTTCTAGCCATTTCTCCAACATTTCTTTCTCAGCATTAAGAGTATTGCATTCAACATAAAGCTCTTTATAATCCTCTTTGAGCGTCTCATACTCTTCTTCTAGTTCTTTAAATATCTTCGTATTTTTCTGATGAGTTTCCAAGTATTCTGCAAGTATTTTCTTCTTCCTTTCGTTCGAAGCCTTAAACTTCTCATCGAGCAACTTTGCAACCATACGCTTCAGATGAGATACTTCACTCTCCTCTTCATTCAAATCAACATCTGAACCAACCTTTGGTGAAGACCCCTTAGGCTGTTCAGCATGTTGTGTTGCTGGAATTGATGTAGTGGCGACATCAACTGGATCAACATCAGGCATGATCACATTAGCTGCATCACCTGACCGTGCCTCAGATTCAGCTTCAACAATAACTTCTTGTGCCATTTGACCAATATCAATCGGTTCAACTGGATCTGGCATAATCACATCTTCAATAAACAGTTCTATCTTAGGAACATTTTCTGCCAATTCTTCTTCATCATTCTCATCACCATCATTTCCACTATCAGAACTATCATTGTCAGAATCATCATTATCGTATTCATCCTCATCTTCATTTCCATTATCATCATCACTATTACCTTCTTCATCATTATCCTCTTCTTCATCCGGATGTCTTTCAAAATATTCATCATCGTCTAAAAGTGCATCAGGAATCTCATCCACAAGATCTAGAGGATTGATCAATTCGCCTTGTGCTATATGATGATATTCAATCCCAATATCTTCCTCATTATTCTCTATATCTTGCATATAGTCGAATATTTCTACATCTTCA
This sequence comes from Tagetes erecta, assembly GCA_030867185.1. NCBI lineage: Eukaryota > Viridiplantae > Streptophyta > Magnoliopsida > Asterales > Asteraceae > Tagetes > Tagetes erecta. The sequence continues at coordinate 16,203,835 of CM061497.1, read as the reverse complement.
ACATTCCCAATGCTCATCTTTCTGTAAGATAAAGCATTCATATCATCAGTGTACAACATTCCTCCATCGAATCCATTTTCTTTGATCATTGGGTATGCCTGATTGATAATAAGTTGCAAAAACCTCGGATACATGAGGAATTTGAACCTCTTACCCTTAACAAGATTGAATATAAACCCCTTCATAATCCATCTAGTCATATTGAATGGTCTGTTTGTAGCTATTGCAACTATTGGGGAAGCAATATCTTATGTGAAGGTATCAAAACCAGCACTTCTTCTTGACAAGCAGTGTTGTATCACATAACACAGCAACTTCTCTTGTTTGCACAACCTTGCTCTAACAAACTGCTGCTTTGGAAATACGGGAGGATGTCCCATATTTATAAAGCACTCCTGGCATTCAGCAGTTGTAAATTCATCTAAAGCCCCCACTTCGTTCTCATCTAAACCCAATGCATTCCTGATAGCTTCCTCGGACACATTTAACTGTAACTGTCTGGAAATATCCCCACGAATAACAGAGACTCCCGCTTCATCAATAATCACTTCTTCAGTCTTCCAGAAGGATTTTATCAGCCTTGAATACACAATGGGCTTGGCACACATGGCATATAGGTATTTGGTTCTGCGAATAAACCGAATCATTTCCTAATATCCATCTGCCTCTGGAATACACTCATCCAGCATAGCCACAACATTGTGCTTTGTCTCATACTTGAGAATATTCATCTGAAATCGGATACAAATGTGTTGAGATCAGAAATGACAAGTAATCAAAATTTATGTAATAAGCAATCAGTGAAATGACATAATGCAATAATTGATTTTAGTACATTTTAATACTTGATTAGATAACAATTTTGATAACATCATTTTGTTTAACAACCTTGTATATCAATGACCTTTGTTAACTGTTATATCAAATTTCAATCATGTCAACACTTAATCATTTTTTTCCACAAAGTTTATTTGATGAATGAAGTTGTTTTGATGGATTAAAATCATGTTTTGACAATTGATTAACATCGTGAAACATGTTTTTATAACATTTAAACCAGAGTAACATTATTGATTTCATGTTCATCAATGGCGGTTTCGACTTTGTTCAAAACATTTTCCTTGATTCAGTTGATTTTAGGTGTTATGAGATGATTCAAGGAATGAATGTTGGTGATTAGCAGTTGGATTAACCTATCAAACCATTCGATTTCAGTTTTTTACACACAAAATCAGAGTGTCGATTTTGTTAATTTTTAGTGTTCATCATCGTTTTTGAATTTTAAGGACAAAATTGATGTTTGTTGATGATGATGATGATCAATTATGATGTTTATACCTTTGTCAATCACTAAAAATCAATATAGAATGCACGATTGAACAAGATATGTAATTGTGATTTTGAAACAGAGAGTGTGATGAAGAATATTTGTGTGAAATGATGTTAAGGGTTGTTGAAGAAGGTATTTATATGATGTTGTTGAGATGGCTGAATTTAGGTTAGAATTTGGGATGGGTCAAAATTTTTAGACGGGTCAAACATTCACATAAAAACACTTGGACGGGTCATGCACTATTTGGTCGTGTCAAGTGATGAACATCATATTTTTAACACACAAAACACTTGGATGGGTCATGCACTGTTGAGACGCATCAACCACTATTGAGTCGTGTCAAAACTGTTTGGACGGGTCATAGTGTTAATTTGTTAAACATTTTCACATGAAAAGGCTTGGTCGGGTCACAACTATTGGGATGTGTCAACCACTGTTGAGACGTGTCAACACTTGTACAGACTTGTTCATCCCATGAGATTTGAAACGGGTCATGACTAGTCGTGTGAGGTACTGTTGAGACGGGTCAGACACTATTTGGACGTGTCAGACTTGAAACAACAATATTTCACAAGTGTTAGTCGGTTCAACACTGTTGAGGTGTGTCTACATTTGAGACGTTTCAACAATCAAGGTATAACACTGTTTGGACGTGTCACTATTGAGTCGTGTCAACTTTGAGACATGTCAAACATTAATCTTAAAGACCAAAAACACTTGAAACAACTACACCTTGACTATGATTTACCCTTCACTCGGCTACATAGTAACATGAAGTTTCCATCACCCGGCGACACAGTAGCATGAAATTTCCAACAATTAGACATTTTTTAGAATTCTTCGACTGTTGACTTTTTCAACTGCATTTATTGCACCTGCAACATTCTTGACAAATTAATTAGACATGACATCCTTAATTAGGGTTTATGCAATTTATTTCAATCAAGAATTAGGGCAACAAATTTAATTCTAATTAATCACACATTTTCATTTTCTCATTATTTTTCAATTTTTCTCAAAAATTTCTTTTTACAAAAATTTTGTACCACCAATATTCCAATATCTCGAAGCATTTTTAATGAAAAATAATCACAAGACCTTGGGTTTGTTTTTATCATCATAAACAACACATTTGCCTTCATAAATCACTTGATCCTTTCATTCAACACATGATTTTTGATATTTTTTTCAACTTTTTCTTTTTCTTTTCAAAATAAAATACTTTCCAACTTATTTCTCCCGCTAAACTTGAAATTTTTTGAAATTTTAAGTTTAAAAAGAATGTCGTTATGTCTTTAAAGAATCCACATTCCTGCACACACTTTAAAATAAATACAAATGCAATGTAGTGAATCAATATATCGCATTTGACTTGTGTTAGATTGAGTGATGATATAAAAACATACCAATTAGCTCGAGTTGGCACACTTACTTTTTAAGTAGCATGATGAGATTAAGGTTCGATTAGAATGATTTATGTGACCCACATGTATACATATGTCAATCTATTTCCTTATCAGCAACAACTACAATGCATTTTTAACAAAACCTAGTTACTTACAACATAGACAGTGTGGAATGGGTTTTCTATTTGAATTTGCTCCTCCTTGGCACTTCTTTTTGAATTCCTTTTTGGAATTTTATTTTGCCTATGTTCCCCTTGGGAATCTTCTGAATTCCATTTTGGAATTTATTTGGTGACAGTCCACATTTGGGACTCTTTTCTGTTCCATTTTGGAATCTTTTGCTGCACCTTGAAGCTCGAAAGAGACTTCATGTAAGACTTCAGGTCTGTGAATGCCACAACAAAGAAGCTCACAGATGCGGTTCATCACACTGAATAGATTGCATCATTACTCGATTATGCTGAAATAACATCACTAGAGGTTCATCAAAAGAAATATATTTAGACATGTATGCCAATGGAACTTAACACAAAGATCATTAAGTTTATATTTGTCAACAATAAACCTACTTTTTCAGTCTAATTGTCTGAGCCATCTCGCACATCAATTTACACTTATGAGTCTTTATTATTTGAAAATGATGTAACAGAGAATGCCTAGTGTATCTATCATTTCTCACTTTTTGTAATACAGATTCTTATGACATGATTTTGTTCTTTTCTTTTTCTGTATCTTTTTCATGCACACACACAATGCATAAACAAAAAGACATAGGAATCAATAAAAGACAACGACTTATTATATTTTTGGATTTTATATTTTCTGATTTTATATTTTGTTTTCATGAAAATAGAATTAATCATGGTTGATTAGCCCTATGGATTGAATTAAAAATTCAAAACCGTCCTGACAAAAAGGATTTGGTAAAAAGATTTGCCAGTTGTTTGTCGGTATGAACTTTAATCAAAATTATTAAACATTTTTGAGAGTTGTCTCTGAGAAAGTGATATCGAATTTCGATATGTTTTATTTTTGAGTGTTGAACAGGATTAGCAGTAATGAACATAACAACAGTATTGTCTATATAAATAGGAGTTTTGAGAAAATCAAACCCGTAGTCAAGCAATTGATTTTGTAACCACAAAACTTGAGAACATCCAGCAAATGCAGCGATGTACTCTGCTTCAGCAGTGGATACGGAAACATTGGTTTGCTTTTTGCATTGCCAAGAGACTAGACGAGGACCTAGAAACTGACATCCACCTATGGTTGATTTGCTGTCAAGAGCATAACCACCAAAGTCACTATCAGGATAACTATATAATTCAAAATTCCCTTCATAAGGGTACCATAAACCGAGATTAGGTTTCCCTTTGAGATATCCGAATATTCGTTTGACAGCAATGAGGTGAAACTCTTTAGGATCGGACTGATATCTGGCACATACATGATGTCTGGTCTTGATGCAGTGAGATAAACCAACGAACCGATCATTGATCTATAAAGTGTTTGATCAACAGATTTGCCTTTAGGATCAGGTTGGATTTTGCAGTTGACATCAGAAGGAGTTCTAATAGTTTGACAATCTTGCAGCTTGAATTTCTTCAGCAACTTTTCAACGAACTTTGATTGGTTGATGAAAATTTCATCTGCTGACTGTTTAACTTGCAATCCAAGGAAGAAATTGATCTCCCCCATAGAACTCATATGGAATCTGCCTTTCATAATTTCCTCAAATCCTTTGCACATGGATGAACTGGTTGATCCAAAGATGATATCGTCCACATAAACTTGAACACACAAAAGATCTTCATTATCCCGCTTCATGAATAAAGTTGGACCAATCTGACCTCTTAAAAATCCATGGTCTAGTAAATGTTTTGATAACGTCTCGTACCAAGTTCTTGGAGCTTGATGTAGACCATATAAAGCTTTGCTCAGTTTGTATACACGATGTGGATACTCAGGATCTTCAAATCCTGGAGGTTGCCCGACGTACACTTCATCGGTAATTGGTCCGTACAAAAATGCACCTTTTACATCCATTTGGTACACTTTGAAATTCATGAATGAGGCATATGCTAGAAAAAAGTGAATGGCTTCTAGTCGAGCGACCGGAGCAACTAGGCTGGCTTTATTTCTCACAACAATGCCACGTTCATTTGGCTTGTTCTTGTACAACCATATTGTACCAATATCATTTTCCCGTTCAGGTAAGTCCACTAATTTCTAAACTTCTTGCTTTCTGAATTGAAGTAACTCCTCTTGCATTGCTTATATCCAGCTGTTATTTTGCAGCGCCTCTGAAATGTTCTTCGGTACCACTTGAGAAAGAAAACATGAGTAGAGACAGACATGTGCATGTTCAGTCTGACTTCTCATAGTTTTTTGATTGTTTGATTCCTGATTGTCTTGAGAATTGGATGGACCTTGTCTTTGATCAGAGGATTCAGCATTAGGATTATGAAACGACAAAAATGGATATTCAGAATTGAGATCAGTATCATCATCATTGTCTGAATCATCACTGAAAGATCCTAAATCTCCTGGTTCCTTCTTTAATTTTCCTGAAAAATCAAACAGGTTAGAGTTGAATGATTTGGATAACGAATCTAAATCAAATAGCCAGTCGGGACCATGAGCCACTGATGGAAAATACTTTTCTAAAAACTTAATGTTTACAGATTCAAGGATAACATTTGTACATCTATTAAACACGCGATATGCTTTAGACATTTATGAATATCCAAGAATTTCGGGACGGATGATGTGACACCCGAGAATTTCGGGTTAACTCCGTTAACACAACTCCGTTAGTTTCCCGATTCAGTCAGATCCTACAAATAATTAGGTTCATTAAACGTGTTAATTATCATACAAGATGATTTAAAAAAATTCAAATACTATGATTCTAGTAAATGGGCTCAAAGGCCCAATAACACCCAACTCGATAAACAAAGCACATTAAAGGCCCAATACGTTATGACGTACATTAATCTCATATAATATTCGTGATTATGCCTTATTAACTCATAACAAGTCAAAGAAGTTAATCACACTACAAACAAACTTCTTTAACAGCGAGACGCCAGGAAATGTGTATTTAATCAGATATGAGGTAGCAGTGACACTAATGATTAAGAAAATAATAGCTAGAAACGATTTGGAATACTGTAAACAAAATGTTACTCTAGACGGGGTCGGTGATTCGGAACGGAGAATGGTACGAGACGCGATATTGTATATGTGATAATAGTTTAAAACACACCACTTGAAAAACCCTAAGTATAAATATATTCTTTTCACTTTTAGACTCCATTTTTTCACAAAACCCAACCCTAAAAATCCCTCCTACAGCCGTCACCCTTTCCGGCCAGATTCCAGATAGCTCCGACGTCGTCACGAGGCCTATTATATATCAAAATCTTCGTCTCGACGAGACGGTTCCAATGATAGTAAATATGTCTTCTAACTCGTAGCGATAAAAAAGTTATGGCTTGTTGAAGACTTCGGCTGCTTGGTTCGTCCAGTGATGATGTTCGGTTGTGTTAGATCTTTGGTGGTGTTGTTGCTTTATAATTAGAGTTGTAAACATAATACAAGTAATTTTTAATCCTAAAATCACTATATATGTTGCGAAAAAGAAACCCTAGTTCATCCAAATTTGTGAATTGGTGATTTTGTTGTGGAATTAGATATTGGTTTTAGGTTTATTTGATGTTTTAGTGATCAAATAATTAATTGAATCCATGTTAGTGTTTTTTGAAAATTAGGATTGATAGGAAGTCAATAGAACATGAACTTGTATGCATGATCATGATGAAATATGATGAAATATATGTTTATATGATGAATTGAATGAAGGTTGATTTGTTGGTTGTGAAATCTCATGCTCATTTTGCCATGTTACTAAACATAGTAACTTTTTCATTAGGGTTCATGTGAAAATGCATGTTGTGGACATCTAATGATTGTTGTGTTGACACTAGTATGTTTGTATGATGCATTAGACGAATTTTGATTATTTGAACATGGAAATCCGACTTGGTTTGGGATGACTTGCTAAATGTGGAAACTTTTTGTCATGAACATACACTAGGGTGCATGATTAGTACTTTTGGGCATAAAAACATAAATGAATTGCACATGGGAGAGTGTAGGCACCTTGTGAATGATAAACTAACTCTTGACTTGGAAATGGTATTTAAAAGTGTTGTTTGGTTAATAACCCGTTTGTATGAACTTGATTGTTGAGAATCTAGATTGTGTGTTCTAGTTAACTAGGATGCAATGAAGCAAGGGTTGCTATGTTATTTGAAACACAAAGACATGTGGACAATCATATGTGCCTTGAAATGATCACACATGCTACTTTGTCTTAAATTGGAAACTGTGTCAGCGTGTGCTATTGTGTTAAGCATCATGGTATGACTAGTATGTAGTAGTTGATGTGCATAGTGAAGTGTGGAAATCTTTAGGATTTTGAATTGTGAAAACATGTTTTAAAAATCCTACTTTCCTATAAAGGAAACTTTAATGGAAATAGAATTTGAATTCGTTGAATACGTGTTATTCGATGTGATTTGTGAACCTTCGTGGGTCAACTCGAGTCAATAAAAGTCAACTTGGTCAAACTTGGTCAAAAAGTCAAACTTTTCCAATCTCGCACAAAGTGTATGACTATTTGGATGCATAGGGTTCTATGACCCTACATGAACACACATTAATAGACCTACTATTATTTAGGTTGCTGTATTACATTGTGTGCTTTTAAAACTGATTTGCAGGCAACCTAAGGTGAGGTCACTGAACCATACTTTCTACTATTCTACCCTTTTATGGGCTGGAAATACGAACAATTACTTTTACAGATTTAGAAATTTGCTATGTCGCATGTCTGGTCAGAGTTACTTTTCCAGTTCATGAAAGTCCTCATGGATACGTAGTTGACCGTTAGTATTTGGCGAAATAGCTGGGGAATTTTGAGTAGTACTACTGGGTTTGACAAACCCCATCCTGGCTAGTCGCGCTAGCACGACAGATGGACTTGTCGAACATGTACTAAATTGGTCTACGTTAGCTTCGGTCAGATACACTTGACTCTAAGGACATGTACTGTAGACTAGCTACCTACACCGACATGTTTTATTTATATTTCTGCTTGCAAATGAACTTACTTAATGATGTGCCTATTATGTGAACTCACCAACCGTCGTGTTCACACTTGTTATCCTTTCACTTTTACAGGTCACTGAGGTACAACGCACTTAGGACATGGCATGGGGTCACAGCTTTTCATTTAAACACTTTCTTGCATTAAAAACCATGTTTTGAGTTTAACAACTATTTGAACTGTGTTTCTTGTGTTGGGCGCGTGTTTTGCGCATTTGGTCTCTATTTAATATTTTTGACATTATATTTCGATTTCGCTTCCGCAAACTTTTAAACGTTAACTCTGTATTAAATTTTCTCATTAATGAGACACGTATATTTTAAATTCATATAGTGTCGTTTGGTGTAACTAATGTCTGAGATCCTGGTTTGTCACACACTTAACGGTAAAACTCCGTTAGTGGATTTTGAGGGTGTGACAGATTGGTATCAGAGCCATTGGTTATAGCGAACTATGTTTGCATTGCATTGCATTCTAGACTATAACTGTACACTGCATTAGTTGCACTTGTGTGAATTTATTTATGACCCATATACATGTTATTTACACATACACACACCTACACTAGCATTATATGAAGTGACCAGCTTGTATTATGGCAATTTTTTTGTGACTTGTTCTGCTAGTGAAGCTTGAACTAGGTAGTGTATTTGCTAGCTTCTGAATTGTTCATTGAAATATGCATAAGACATGTTTGACCATGTTAGGACTCGTTTCTAGTTAAAGATTTACTTTGTACTTTGTTTATACATTTTGTATAGTTTAGGGTTAATTTTGTATTTTCCCTAATGTGTTGATGCATAAAGCATGTTGTGAGAGAATGTTAGAGAGGGAGGCTAGATCACAATTGCACGCTAGAGAGAGAATTAGTGTGTGTGTTCTTACATTCTCCTGCACATTTGTACTACAACTTTTATGCTTTGATCATCAATACAAAGAGAATATTAGTAATGAATTATGTTGCTGATTGAACTGTTTGTTTTGTGTACTTGAATCGTTCTGATCATTGAGCGATATCGATCCAAGTGACAGTTGAAGCTGATGATGAAGCTAGCAACAAATCTGAGCCTGTTTTGATTCAACTTGTTGAATATCCTGAACTGAATCCCAAGCCAGAAGAAAAGGTGAAGGATGAAGCTGAATTTTCAGGATACAATGATCCTGAATACATCAAGTGGAAGAATGAATAGAAGGCGAAAGTTGCTGATCAACTGATCAAGAAGAAAGAAGTGAAAAAGACTGAAGTTTCAAATGCAAAAGTGCAGAAATCGAAATTAACAAACAATCAATCTGAAACAAAACAGTCAAAAGGTAAAAGTGTCATAACATCAAATGACAAACACAAAGCTCAAACTGTTAAAATTGACAATGTCAAACCTGTGAAAAGGAAAGTGTCAAAAGGTAAAACAATCAAGTTTGTGTCTGCAGGAACATTCGATATGAACGGGTCTTATGGTAACCAATTTAATTCTTCAATCAAATCTAACTCTGGTCTGAAAACAGGTTCAGGTCCTAAGACTTCCGCTGTCAATGATAAAAGATTTGAATCAAAGAAGGTAACCAAACAAGATGGTTTAAAATCGAACCAAGTTTCCAAGCAAGCAAAATCACAATCAAAATCTCCACAAAAGAATCAAGTTAATCTAAAACCGAACAAAACTGATAATGAATCACCAGTGGGTTCAACATCAAAAGTTAACAATCGGCTTTTTAGGATTAGCAAGAAACATTGTGAGATTTGTAATCGTTATAATCATGTTACTGCTGAATGTTTCTTTAACAGGTACTGCAGTTACTATGACAAAAGAAATCATTCTTCAGAGGAATGTTTTTATAACAAATTCTGTGATATTTGTAAAAGGAGAAACCATGACACAGCAGATTGTTTCTTTCGGAAAAACTCATCAAGAGAAATGATTCTCTTTCCAAATTTTCAAAGAAATCAATCTTTTGGTTTTCAAAAATTTAACCAAAGTCATTCTCCTGATTTGAGAACTTTCAAACGAAACAATTCTGGTTTTAATGACTTTTCATCAAGAAATGTGCAGGTTAATAGTTTTAAACCGAGAGCTTTGATGGTGAGAAATCAGAAATTTGAAAATAACCTTGATCCTAAGTTAGAGGAAAGGTTCATTGCTTTAAGAAGAAAGCAAACAAATCAAGCCGTTGGGCGAAACAGTTTTCAACCAAATCTCTCGAATGAAACAAATTTTCAAAATCTTCATTATCAACAAGTTACTGTTACAGATAGATTCGGAAAACCCAAGACCATGTGGGCCTGGGTTGACCAAACTAACTAGGTAATTGTTGAAATGCAGGTACGCCCTCGAAGACCTATCAACCCGTGGTTTGTTGATAGTAGGTGTAACCGGCACATGACAGGCAACCATGCCTTGCTTCAAGATTTTAAGCTAAAGAATGGTACACATGTTGCATTTGGAGGAGATGCTGGTGGTAAAATTATTGGAGAAGGAACCGTGTCAAATGGGGTCATTAGCTTTGATAAAGTCAACTACTGTGCACAGTTGAACTTTAATTTGCTAAGTGTATCTCAAATTTGTGACAAATCTTATTCAACATTATTTGATGATTCTTTTTGTTACATACTCAAACCAGGTTTCAAGATTGACAATGAGTGGGTGGTGGTTAAAGCTCCAAGAGATCGTGATGTATACAAGCTTGATATGTCGCAGATTGATGCTGAAACCGAAACCACATGTCTCATTGCGCATGCTGCAAATGATGAGAGTCAGCTTTGGCATAGACGGCTTGGCCATTCAAACTTCAGAAACATGAACCGACTGGTGACTGGAAATCGTGCTGTGGGAATACCGTCAAAGAAATTCTCAACAACTGATCTCTGTCCAGCATGTTTGAAAGGAAAACAGCACAGAATGTCTTTTAAGTCCAAGCAAGAACACTCTATTTCAAAACCCTTACAGATGCTACACATGGATCTATTCGGACCAACAAATGTTCAAAGCATCGGAAAGAAGTCTTATTGTTTTGTCATCATTGATGATTTCACTAGATTTTCTTGGGTTTATTTCTTGCAGGTTAAATCTGAAACTGCTGAGTTGTTAAAAGAATTTATCATCAAAGTTGAAAATCAGTTGGATTGTAAAGTAAAAATCTTGAGAAGTGATAATGGAACCGAGTTTAAAAACTCTAATGTTGATTTTTTTGTGCAGAAAAAGGAATTGCTCGTCAATTTAGTGCTCCAAGAACTCCACAACAGAACGGAGTTGCAGAACGGAAAAATCGGACACTGATTGAAGCAGCAAGATCCATGCTTGCAGATGCCAAAATCCCTATCACATTCTGGGACGAAGCTATTGCTACTGCCTGCTTTGTACAAAACAGGACATTATTGGTTCAGGATAAACATAAAACGTCTTATGAGTTACTTTTTGGAAGAAAACCGAATATTTCATACTTGAAAGCATTTGGTTGTCCTGTATCGATTCTAAATTTGAATGATCATCTCGGAAAAACAAACACTGTTATTGACACTATTAACGTAAAGTTTTTAGAAAATTTATTTCCGTCTGTGGCTCATGGTCCCGAATGGTTGTTTGATTTAGATTCGTTATCAAAATCTTTCAATTCTAACTTGTTTGATTTTTCAGGAAAGTCGAGAAAAGAATCAGGAGACTTGGGATGTTTCAGTGATGATTCTGATAATGACGATGATGGCAATCTCAATTCTGAGTATCCGTTCATGTCGTTTCATAATCCTGATAATGTTGTATCCAATCAAGCTCCGGGTCCATCTGGTTCTCAAGAAGATCAAGAATCAAACATTCTTGGTGATGATGTGAATTAGCAAAATTCTCCTAATGATGGTGGATCTGTTCAAAATCAACCATCATCAGATCCGAATGTTGAAGTTATTCCAGAATCATTTGACTACTTCATCAATTCACCAGAACAAGTCCTTAATTTCACTCCGCATGTGTCTACAATTCTGCAAGATTTACCGAATCTGAATCAGTCTAATCTGGAGACGCAAGTTCAAGGAGATTCAATTCCAACTCATCGAGTTCACATGAATCATCCTCTTTCTCAGATTATAGGGCCTTTGAATCAGAGAACTATGAGAAGTTAGACTGAACATGCAAACGTTTGTCTTTATTCATGTTTTCTTTCTCAAGTGGTGCCGAAAAACATTTCAGAAGCGTTACAAGATAACAGTTGGATTGAAGCCATGCAAGAGGAGTTACTTCAATTTCGCAAACAAGAGGTTTGGAAATTAGTGGACTTACCTGAATGAGAAAATGCAATTGGTACAAGATGGTTGTACAAGAGCAAGCCAGATGAACGTGGCATTGTGGTCAGAAATAAAGCCAGACTTATTGCACTAGGTTACACTCAAGAAGAAGGTATTGACTATGAAGAAGTGTTTGCTCCGGTCGCTCGACTTGAAGCTATTCGCGTTTTTCTAGCATATGCCTCTTTCATGAAGTTCAAAGTGTTTCAAATGGACGTTAAAGGCGCTTTTCTGTATGGACCAATTACCGATGATGTTTACGTCAGACAACCTCCAGGTTTTGAGGATCCTGAGTATCCACATCGTGTATACAAATTGAGCAAAGCTTTGTATGGTCTACATCAAGCTCCAAGAATTTGGTACGAGACGTTATCTAAACATTTGCTAGAACATGGTTTTACAAGAGGTCAGATTGATCCAACTTTATTTATGAAGCGGGAAAGTGAAGATCTTTTATGTGTTCAAGTGTATGTGGATGATATCATCTTTGGATCAACAAGTTCGTCCATGTGCAAAGAGTTTGAGGAGATTATGAAATCAAGATTTCAGATGAGTTCGATGGGGGAGATTAATTTATTTCTCGGATTGCAAGTAAAACAGTCAGCAGACAGAATTTTTATCAACCAATCAAAGTTTGTTGAAAAGTTGCTGAAAAAGTTCAAGATGCAAGATTGTTAGACTATTCGAACTCCTTCTGATGTGAATTGCAAGATACAACCGGATCCAAAAGGCAAATCCGTTGATCAACACTGTACAGATCAATGATTGGTTCACTGATGTATCTTACTGCATCAAGACCAGACATTATGTATGCTGTATGTGTGTGTGCAAGATATCAGTCTGATCCAAAAGAGTCGCACCTGGTTGCTGTTAAACGTATTTTCAGATACCTTAAAGGGAAACCGAATCTCGGGTTATGGTATCCTTATGAAGGCAATTTTGAATTATATAGTTATTCTGATAGTGACTTTGGTGGGTGTGCTCTTGACAGGAAATCGACTACGGGTGGATGTCAATTTCTGGGTCCTAGACTTGTTTCTTGGCAATGCAAAAAGCAGACTAACGTTTCTGTATCCACAGTTGAAGCAGAGTATATCGCTGCATCTGCAGGATGTTCTCAAGTTTTGTGGTTACAAAACCAATTGCTTGACTACGGGTTTAATTTTCTCAAAACTCCTATTTACATAGACAATACTGCTGCTATTTTCATTACTGCTAATCTTGTTCAACACTCAAAAACCAAACATATCGAAACTCGATATCACCTTCTCAGAGACAATTCTGAAAAAGGTTTAATAATTTTAATTAAAGTTCATATCGACAAACAACTGGCAGATCTGTTCACAAAATCTTTTCTTGTCAATACGGTTTGAATTCTTAATTCAATCCATAGGGTTAATCAATCATGATTTATTCTAATTTTTGAAAAATCAAAGAAAAATCAGAAAATATAAAATTCAAAAATATAATAAGTCGATGTCAAGTATTGATTCCTTTGTCTTTTATTCTATTTGTTTTGCATTGTGTGTGTGCATGAAAAAGAAAAGCAAACAAAAAAGAATATAAAAAGCAAAAAGAAAAGAAAATATCATTTCATAAGAATCTATATTGCAAAAAGTGAGAAATGATAGTTACACTAGACATTATTTGTTTCATCATTTTATATAATAAAGACTAATGAATGTTAATTGATGTGCAAGACAGCTCAGGCAATTAGACTGAAAAAGTAAGTTCATTGTTGACAAATCTAAATTCAATGTTCTTTGTGTTAAGTTCCTTTGTTATACATGTCTAGATATATATCTTTTGATGCATTGCTTGTGATGATAGTTGTTCATGATCGGGTAACGATGCAGTCTATTTAGTGTGATGAACCGCATCGTGAGCTTCTTTGTTGTGGTACCCACAGACCTGAAGTCTCACATGAAGTCTCTTTTGAGCTTCAAGGTGCAGCAAAAGATTCCCAAAGTTGGAACAAAAAGAGTCCCAAATGCGGACCATCATCAAACAAAAATTCCAAAAAGGAATTCAGAAGATTCCCAAGGGGAACGATAGGAAATTAAAATTCCAAAATGGAATCAAAAGAAGTCCCAAAGTGGACCAAATCCGAATAGAACCCAGATTCCACACTGTTTATGATTGTAAGTGACCAGGTTCTTGTGCAATATGCATTCAGGTAGTGATTGATAAGGAAATATGTTGACATATGTATACATGTGGGTCACATAAGTCATTTTAATCGAACCTTAATCTCATCATGATACTGAAAAAGTAAGTGTGTCAACTCGAGCTAATTGGTATGTTTTCATATCATCACTCAATCAAACATAAGTCAAATGTCTATTCAAAACTTGCAAAACATGTTCAGATAATGCGTGGTATGATCTCACTGCGATATTTTGATTCATTGCATTGCATATGTCTTTATTTTAATGTGTGTGCTTTGTGTGTGCAGGCATATGGATTCTTTACTGACACATCGACATCCTGTTTAAACTTAAAAATTTCAAGAAATTTCAAGTTTAGGGGGAGAATAATTGAAGAAGAAAAATATTTACAAAAATCCAAAAATATTTTTGAATAAATGTGTTGAATGAACAAGATTATGTGGTATGAAAAGCAAATGTATTGGATGTGTGATGTGTTTTTAAGAAATTGATTCGGGATATAGAAATATTGGTTGTGCAAAAACATTTTTGTGAGAAAAAATCAAAGAAAATGAAAAAGGGATTTTATGAGAATTAAATTTGTTGACTAGTTAATATTTTTGATTATTAATGTGACAAACCCTAATAAGGATGTCTTGTCTAATTAATATATCGAGAATGTTTGCAGGTGCAATAAATGCAGTTGAAAAAGTCAACAAAGAAAAGTGAAAAATCGTTCAAGTGTTTCAGCCGGATGAAGGCATCAGCCGGGTGAAGATATCAGAAGTTACTGTCTAACCGGGTGATGAAGTCTCTATTTAGCCGGGTAAGGTAGTGAGTGTTGATATCAGCCGGGTGATTGGAAGAGAAGATAGCCGGGTGATTGGAAGAGAAGATAGCCGGGTGAAGATATTAGACTTCACTATGTTGCCGGGTAATGAAGTGATAAGTTACCAGCCGGGTAATGAACAAGTCACTATTTTGCCGGGTAAAGAAGTCATGTTGATATCTGCCGGGTGACAGTTGTATGTTACTATACAGCCGGGTGAAGAAGTGTTGACACTGTACAGCCGGGTAATAGAATGAAGATTCTATATAGCCGTGTAAGTGAAGAACACTGTGCAGTCGGGTATGTATGTCAACTGTGTAGCCGGGTGATGAAGAAAAGTTGTCTTTATAACAGCCGGGTGATGAAGAATATCACTATGCAGCCGGGTAATGAACATGAAGTTATTGTGCAAGCCGGGTGATGTTTAGCAGACTACTATGCAGCCGGGTGATGGGTAAAACCAAAACAGGTGTAGTTGTTCCTAACTCTGACCCGTCTGTACAGTACTTTACCCGTCTCTACAGTGATTGACCCGTCCAAGTGTTTTACATGATAAATGTTGACCCGTCCAAGGTTGTGACCCGTCCCACAAACTGTGACCCGTCCCAACAGTGCTTAACGCGGCTCAACAGTACATGACCCGTCCAGGCTTATTGGGCCAAATTGTTTACCCGTCCCAAATGTTGACCCGTCTCAATAAGTTTGACCTAATTTTACAAGCATATAAATACCCGCCTTTTCACCAACACTTATCATTTTTCACAAACGTTTTTCAAGCAAATCCCCTGTTCTTAACTCATACTTATCATATTCAATCGATCGTTCTATAACAAGTTGTATTGATTGAATAAGGTAGATTTTACATGATTCGTCTTGATTAAACATACTGATTGACTGTAAAAAACGAAATGTGTGATGAACAGTAATTGGACCATTGAATCGACACTTTTGATTTTGTGTGTTAAAACTTAAATCGAGTGTTGTGATAGGTGTAATAACTGTCGATCATCATTGTTCTGTCAATAACTTGCATCAAATCGGTTAAAATCAACTGAATCAAAAGAAAATTTTCAAAACCCTGTCAAACAACCAATGATGAACATTCGAAATGTTAATGTCCTTGATAATGAATGATGAATCAACTGTTGTTATGTGACAAATTGATGCTAAAACTGAACTAAACATGTTATTCAATTCTATTGTGCAAATGTCAGATTTGTGTTTAAGTGTTTAAACTGTTAAGTGTATAATTTACATGATTAATGTTACACAAAAGTTTTTGTTAAGCAAAATGATGATTATCAGATTGTTAGATTAACTTAGGTGTTAACTTGTTGTGTGATTTTCTACATTATGACATTATGTTTAAATTTCTTATACAAATTTTTGTTATATGTGAATGAAAAGTCTAACATATGTGTCTTGTTTTTGTCAAAACCGATGGAGAATCTTAAATTCGAGCCTAAGCACAATCTTGTTGCATGTTTGGATGAATCTATACCAGAAACAAAGGGGTATAGAGATATGATCAAGTTTCTCAGAAGAACGAAGTATGTTTATGCAATGTGTGCTAAGCCAATTGTATATGCAAGGCTTATCAAAAGCTTCTGGAGGACTGCTGAGGTTGTGACTGATGAAGCTGGAGTTTCTGTTGTCAGAGGAAACATTACCAGACAGTTACAGCTAACTGTGTCTGAAGAGTCCATCCGGACTGCTCTGAGGATTGATGATGAAGAGATTGGTGCTTTAGATGAGCTAACTACTGCTGAATGTCAGGTTTGTTTCATTAATATGGGTCATCCTCCCATATTTCCTAAGCAGCAGTTTGTTAGAGCTCGATTGGGGAAGAAATGGAAGTTGCTATGTTATGTGATACAACAATGCATGTCCAGAAGAAGTGCTGGGTTTGATAACTTTCCTTCTGACATCGCATCCCCTATCGTTGCTATTGCTGAGAACAAACCTTTTAACATGTCGAAGTGGATAATGAAAGGCTTTGTGTTCAATCTTGTGAAAGGGAAGAGGTTCAAGTTTCTTATGTATCCGAGATTCTTGTAACTTATGATCAATATAGCTTATCCTATCATTCGAGAAGAAGGATTTGAAGGAGGGATTTTGTATACTAAGGACATGAATGCTCTATCTTATCGGAAGATGAGTATTGGGAATGTTGTAGATGTTGAGATGTTTGCTTATATGAGAGACATAGCGAACAATGATGAAGATATCGAAGTGATATATCATCATATATCACATGGTGAGATTGTAGATCCGTTGGATCTAGTTGATGAGGTGCCTGATAATTTGTTGGTTGATGATGAGTACTTTGCTCGTCATCCAGAAGATGAGGATGAGAATGAAGCAGAAAATGAGAATGAAGCAGAAAATGAGGATGAGAATGAAGATGAGGATGATGAATCTGATGATAGTAATGATGATAGTGATGATGGTGGAAATGAGGATGTTATTGAAGATGAAAGTGCTGAATCAATGTCTGAGGAAGCAGAAAAAGAAGATGTAGAAATGAATGTTGAGGTTGAAGAACCTGTTGTGACTGAAAATGTTGAATTGATTGAACCAGTAGAGTTTGTAGAATCAGCTGTGACTGATGATCCTGTGGAGGTTGTGAAAGTAGTTGAAGATGTTAGTGTTATGGAAGCTCCTAGGGACATCACAGTTCATTATTCCAGATCTCGAAGATCTAAAACTGTGGATGAACCTATGATTGTTGAGGAGCCGGATATTATTGAAGAAGTGTATGTGTCTGAACAGATCGATATAGTTCAAATTGCACAAGAAATAGTTGCTGAAGTGGAGACTGTGGCACAGACAGTTGATGATGCTGATGATTGTATGATTGTTTCTGAACCAGTAGATGTGGCCACATCCTCCAAAGCAGCTGAAAACATTGATCAACCTAAGGAGTCTTCACCTAAAGTTGATTCAAGTGTTAATCTGAATGAAGAAGAAGATAAAGTTTTTCACTTAGAAAGGATGGTAGCCAAACTCTTAGATGCTAATGCGCAGTTGAAAGCATCTAATGAAAGGAAGAAGAAGAGATTAGAAGAGTTTTGGGCTACTCATCAGAAGAATTTAGAAACTTTTAAAGCATTAGATGAGGATTATGAAAAGCTGAAAGGTGATTATGAGAAGTTAAAGGCTGATTTTGAAGAGTCGCAAGCAGAATGCAACACTTTACGCGCTGAAAAGGAGGTATTAGAAAGTTGGCTGAAAGAAAAGGAGCCAGTCAGTTCTGAATCAGATAAATATTTTGTGGTTGAAGAGAACGTTGGATTGTCTGAGACTCCTAGGGACGTCACAGTCTATCAAACTAGATCACAACGATCTAAGACTGTGACAGAACCAATTGTAGAATCTGTCCCTATTCCCGTTGAAGCCGCTGATCTTGTCAATCTTGAAAAAGCTGAGTGAAAACGTAAATTAGATGCTGTGCCTGAGATTATGGGAGAAGAGGTGAGTGCGAAGAAACCCAGAACTGAAGAAACAGTTCAGATTGAGCCGATTCAATCTGAGTCTGTAATGGCAGCAGAAGTGCCTGAGATGGTTAAAGTGGCTGAAATTGTGGAGGAAACTGTTATTGAACAAGCATCTCAGTTTGAGCCGGTTCAAACTGAACATGCACCCACAATCGAAGCATTAGATGATTTGGATGAAGTGGACTTTACTGATTCTGAACCAGAGGCTAATCCTGACAATGAGATACCTATTGATCTTGATGAGCGATTTGTATATTTAGAGAAGATGAAGTATAATCCAGTTTATTTGAATGGACTTACAGTCAGTAAGATAAATGAGGAATACGAAAAGTGTATGAATGCTCAAGAAAAGGTGACGGCTGATGAAAAAGAGTTTGTTGTAGAAATGGGTGAGTGGACGCCTCTGCAAGAAAGCTTAAACATTGATGATCTTCCTCCTGAAGAACTGTATCATCAAGACCCAGAGGAGATGTCAACTAGAAATATGCGTGAATGGCTTAGTTCGAGGAACTATCCATACAAAACGTTGAAGAGACTGAAACGGGAATCTCTGAAAAAGATTGTGGTGAGCTTTATGAAGACTGAGAAAATGCATAATCGCATGTTTTTCTTGGACTACAATAATCCACAATATTATGAGTTGACCAAAAGGTACAAAGTGCTCGAACCTAAAGAGATACCGGTGATGGCATTGCCAGTGGATGCGCATAAGAAAAGAAAGGAGCTTATAGACATGTTTCCTAGCGAGATGAAATCTTATAACATTCCAATGGACGTACGAGAATCTTGGCACAAGTCTGCCACAGCAGGTGATATTGTCAGATCACTGCTGAGTAAGGGTCAGTCAGTTGCTGAATTGCTGGATTCGATGATCGTGCCGGAAAAATCCAAAAATGTGAAGATTATCGCTTGGAAATATGATGAAGTTTTTGATGCATTTTTTATTAAGAGGGTAAATGGTATGTGCGATGTATATCATTATTATTCAAGTCTTTTCAAGCTGCAAGTGTAAGATTTGAAGGAACTGCACAAATTGAGATTGATTAATCACACGCATGCTGAGCGTGGTGATAAATGTGCAATGTTACTGGATGCCAGGATGAGCCGTTTACCAAAGTTTTTGGAATTTCGAGGACAACAGGAAGATAGTGAATATCTGAAGACAAAGAAGAGAAAAGAGAAGAAGTTGATATTACGAGACATGTACTTGGAAGAATTTTCGGACGAATATTTTGACAAAGTCACAGATCCGGGGTTGAAGGTGATTGATGGTTCTCAAGCTACAAAGCCCATTCTGAAGGTGTTCTATAATCAAGAAACATATGAGCTGAAGTTGGTACGTAATTTGGATGACTGGGATCAAGACATGATCACACTTTTTAGTACGTTTGAGCTCAAACTACTACATCCATCATACATTGACTATCTTCGAAACATCAAGATGGAAAAGTTGAAAGATCCTGTTGCCGAAGAAGATAGAAGACTGTTTGTGATTATGATAGAGGTAATTGGGGCTGCTACAGAGAAAATCCGATTAAGGAAGGCATTGCTTAATGCTAACCTTGTGAAGATTAACATGCCTGAGATCGAGTATATGAGGGTGACGTCAAAGGGTACCTTGGAAGTCAAAGTCAAAGGAAGGAAGAAACCGTACGAATTTTATGCTAACATTGATTTTGCAGGTATTTCCTTAGACACTCTCAGACACATGAAGGACTGTGACATTGTTACAAACGAATCAAAGCCGAGACAAGCAAAGATTGCTGAGAAGTTCAAGTCATGTATCGAGGAAGCTTTAAAAGAACAAGAAGAATACAAAGGGAAGCCGTTGTTGGATGTTAAAGAAGAATATGAAGATTTTTGAGAGATTGATGCTGAAAAGCCAAAGTTGAAAACTGAAGATTTCTGAAGTTCAAAGATAAATCTTAGGGGGAGTACTGTTAGGGCTCGTTTCTAGTTAAAGATTTACTTTGTACTTTGTTTATACATTTTGTATAGTTTAGGGTTAATTTTGTATTTTCCCTAATGTGTTGATGCATAAAGCATGTTGTGAGAGAATGTTAGAGAGAGAGGCTAGATCACAATTGCACGCTAGAGAGAGAACTAGTGTGTGTGTTCTTATATTCTCCTGCACATTTATACTACAACTTTTATGCTTTGATCATCAATACAAAGAGAATATTAGTAATGAATTGTGTTGCTGATTGAACTGTTTGTTTTGTGTACTTGAATCATTCTGATCATTGAGCAATATCGATCCAATTGAACCTATCAGACCAGGACTTTGTTCAAAAGTTATTCCGTTTTTATTTTATTTGGGGCAAATAAAATTTTTTGGGGGGCTTTAGTTGAGAAATGTTTACATTTAATTGTAACTAGAAAGCTGCAACAATATGGCAACAAGCTGGGGTCGTCCGGAGCCTTTCTATCACATTTTTGAATTATCTCCCTCATTATGGCAACCAACCAGTAGAGACCGATGCCTAAGGTAGAGAGGTACGTAAACAACAGTAATGGATATTTTGTCCAGAAACTCATACATAGAAAGGTCTTGACTTGATAGTTATGCGACCTACTCTGAGTTATTACACGTCACTTATATTTGACACATTCGAGTGCGATAACATGTTACTTAATATGAGATATATTATATGTTATAACATGTTTCTTAGCGTGTGATCCACTACGTGCTATTTACTTGATTTGATATTATTATTGCTCATGCTCATTGTAGACTCACATTGTGTTTAGACTAACAGTCTTACACTTATTATGAGCTTACACTATACATGATAAATGCGACCCATTGATACATCACACTAATGTCTATTTGTGTCCTACACATGTAGTATAGTTGTCTCATAGTTATAGGTTTATCATACACTTATACACATTCAATACTTGACATGGGATAGCAATACCATACGGATGAATGTAAATCAAAGAACATAATAAAACGTAAGATTAATGTACCCGATGGAGGACGAACTAGGGTGATTGTGTAAGGTAAATTGACGATTGCTGGTGCGCAACGTAATGGCGAATTTACAGGTACATGATGATCCTGGCAAAATCTGCCATGTGGGTGATACCCAAAAAGAAACACAAAAGTGAATAACCAATCAATACAAATTCATCTGAAACAAACATTCATCTCTAAATAATGCACTGATATCAAGTCAATCTTTGACTGAACCCATAAAACCCATCTATCGATGGTAGACAGGTACAATACAGCCTTTGATGGCATACCATAAGTTTATCTTTAAACTACATACATTTTACGATTATACAACTAAATCACAGATAATAAAAATCTTTCCTTGATGACACATAAATAAGAACAAAGATCTATGTTGACAAACCTAATAATGTTTAACTAATACTATATTTGACCCCTAATGATGATGATTCATTCTGCATATAAATAATCTGAGTCCTCCAGTTAAAACATTTACCTTACTTAACTCACAAAATTATAAATTCCAGTCTGTGGACTATAACCTTTTAGCACACCAGTAATATCTTAACATCGTTGTTTCTGCAAATGATTGTTAAACAAACTCTATAACTGTTAGGATTCCATGGAGGAGCCTTATAAAGCTAACAACCTATTCGAAATAACCTCCTGTTGATATGACGAACCAACTGTGTAATATTTCCCTTTCAAAATCACTTCTAGTGAAGTAAATCTGTATCACTTAAACATTCATGTAACTACTTCGGAACATACCAGGCTCGTTCTAGAAGTACTTCACCTAATCGTACCCTATTCTCAATTCTTCAAGATAAACAGATTTTTAAGTTATTTCTGATAATAAGTTACCTAAAAATAATTTTGGCTCATGATGTTCCTACTATTAACGATGCACCAACGCACCACATGTTTGGTATGCATACGTTTCGATCTAGTTGGATGATTCGCCTTGATCCAACACTCTTGTAAATGTGAATTCTCACACCCAATCTACATCTCCACTGTTGTAAAACACGTTTTAGGACTAATTATTTTTTTTTCTTTAGAACATTTACTTTTAAAACATTATCTGCATTCTGTCCATCTTAATATATACTCAAACTCATCTACTCGATTATTCGCGTAACAGAACCAAGTTAAGCATTGTCAAAGTCTCTATCTGTGATTATTCACATTCAAACCACATAAAATTCTAATACATAACCGAAGTTACCATATATATTATAACGTTTCCATTTCACTTAAAGTATACTCTTTTCTTTTCCCAACTCCTTTGAATGACTTAGTAAAGTAGGCAAGAATGTTAGTAGGTGACAGGTACGCTTCAAGGTGTTGGTGGTGTGGTAGGTTAGCTGCGGTACACCCTATATATAAACACTAACGTTACGTTGGATGTGGACCTGAAACCAAGGCAATAATTAACCTGGGAAACTTTAATATATCATTCTCATACCTTTTAAAAACACATAATTTCTATTAATTTTATCCAATCTATCATTCATAGGGTAACCAACTATATACTCAGATAGTGATAACTTTCATACAACCCTTATTCACAGTAATAACAAAAACCAAATGTTTCGTAACTGACTCACGTATATAAATTATGGTTTTGAATATAATTCACGACTCTAAGAATTCTCGTGTTGATTACCACCGTCAACAACGAACCCCCAGCACCAGCTAATATTCTGAGAGAGCTTTATCCATTATGGTCCAGGATAACCCCTTCTCATTTTGTTTTCATTCCTAATACACCTTTGTATTTTCTAAGAAACACAATATTTGATACTCGCGTTATCATTTGATACTATAAACGTCTGACATCCCTTCTTAGAAGTTCCATTATTCAATAATTTTCAAATTAAACTTAATTAGCTTCCTTGACCAAAATTGTTTTAGTCGCTATGTAAGAAACTTTAACCTAGTTGTTCTAACCTGTGAATGTCCTAGTAGAGGGAACTATATAAGTATTGATGATATTGAAGCCACACGATACAAGTATTGATATAACATGAGATCCTTTTTCTGAACCGTTAATGAACTTAGAACTCTAGACCATAACTGGACGGTTACCCCTCATTGTCTTTTATATACTCAAATGGCGAATCTAAACACTACCGTATCATGAATCCTATTGTAAAAAATAAAAATAAAAATAAATGATGGCTAGAATCTTACCTTTTGAACTTGGAACCCTTACCTAATATGTTATGGAACTAAAACCACAAATATTAAACTAGACTACAACTTTATCTCCATAAAGAATATCCAAAAAGTGAGTCAATCTCCACTTGGTGCCGGCTTACAAACCTCATGGGAACCTCCCTCCGTGAGAATGTGGTTTGCGTATCATATACTCCGTCGCACACTTGTAAACATTACCATAGGGTTCAATTAAAATAGGTGCCCATAAGAACACATGTTTTCGGCTATTGTTGTAGGAATTATAATTCAGAAGAATTCAGAAATACGAGTATAAAATAACTATGTACTTAGTACTACAAAGCCATATGATTTACAAACTACATGCATTATACTCCAAAGGATTAGAAACACCTCATTTAATACAAACCCTCTTGTTTTAACACCACTTCAATACGCGAACTTTGATAACAATATTACCGTATGTCATATAACTGTTTTTCCTCTCACTCACAACCGATGCTATAATTATCGAAGATAGAAATAATTATTTAATTTACTGATCGTTTTTGTTTGAAACATGCACCTTTGAACATACAAGTAATGCCATTATTCATCTTCCTCGATCTATTCATATGGTTACTACGACATCCCTGATATTCGTGTTTTTACAACGCTCTTTTTAATAAAGCAGAGTACCTACACACGGTTTACCTTGTACACAAGTTGTCTCAGTTTAACAATCTATACCAATAAATGAACTCTTTAGTTAGGACTCGGTCCTCAGGTAGCTAAATAATAACGTGAAACTCATTAATCTAAACCCCCAAAACATACATTATAGAAATTGCTATTTATAAATCTCATCCAAAAACTTCGGAATCCCATCAAAACCATGAAACATTAGACAATTTGAAATACTAGGGTATTTTCCTACTAGATAATTGACTGGATAAGTTTTAAGAGGTAAACATGGTACACAAAGTTTCCGACATCTTCAAATTAATCAAGCTCTTACCTGATGGAACACTCGTCGTCCCATTTAACGAGGTTCAATTCGATGAACAACAACGTTCCACCGAAAAATCGGTTAAAATTATGGACAAAGAAATGAAAGTTAGATCGCTATAATCAAAGTTCACTACTAGAAAATGAACCTTTAATGACACGCGAACAACGACACACGTTAATTTATGACATGCAAAAGCAAGTGTCTTTAAAAAAATGTCATATTTTGCTAAATTTTGAAGTAACCATGACATAAGTTTTTGCATGTCATATTTTTATTGTCAAAAAAACAAAAAAAAAACACGCGGATCTTTTTTTACCCGCACTACAACTCGGATCCTTTATAAGATCCATTTCCACTTAGAAAAATAAAACCCAACCCCTAGTCATTCTCTTCTCCATCGCTCACCATCTTCAGCTCCCACCATCACCACACCGATGACTACAACCAACGGCACTTCCGATGACCTGTACACCACAACAATCTGCTGCTCTATCTATCAATTGCAGATATCTGCCATCAACGATCTCATTACACAATATTAAGGAAGAAGGCAACGATTTGTTTAGGTTCATTCCAAGGGTTTAACTGACGAACATCACACACGATCTCAAAAGAAAAATCTACTGATAAATAATGGTTGAAGCTCTCGATCTGTTTTTTGAAGATCGGTATCGATATTCGAACTGCCGAAAACACAATCGCCAATAGTAAAGTCACGTCCAGTTAAATCGCCGTCATTAACGAGGTAATAGTACTAATCTAGGCTGTTACATGAAATTGCGTTTTAAATTCCGATTCGTGATTGTTAGATTGGTTCATTTTGAAAACATTGTTCAGGAATTAGGAAAATGATGATTATTTTGTATCTTTCATATGAACTATTAAGGTTTAACTCTAACCTAACAACTTCCTATTAGTAGGATTATAGATCGGTGAATTTTACACTGAAACTATCAAAATTTGACATCAATTACTTATGTGGAGTGTGTCTCAACTCTTAAATCTCAATTAGTATTAGTTGTTTTGCTTATTCTGGTTATATAATGATCCATAGCCTTTCGTTTACTCGTTTAGACGTGCGTATTTATCAATGTAGATGATATCTACTTTAATATACCGAGAGGCCTTTTTTTGTGTAAAATTCACGTTTTATAGTATTTCCTTACGAGAATAATAAATATGAATAGCATACTATATACGTGCCTCGAATTTCTTTTGCTAACTTGTTTTCGAATACGCGTTGAACTTTGGTTTTTGAAAGAAATGGTCTTTAAACCTATGGTCTTTAAACCTATATACGTTTGAATCGAAAGAATGTGCTTTTGGCTATTAAGTTCTTAGTAATTAAAACAAGTTAAAGAACATCACAGTGACTTACATTTATGCAGGAATGTTAATATCCAACCATGCTGACTCTTTGCTGAGTAGTGAGCACAAAAGAACAGATTTGTATGTTTTTAGTTTTTTTCCCAAAGTTTGACTTGCATTTTAAAGTTGCTGGGGTTTTAATGAAGCTTAAGATTGCCCAGGAATCAATTCTATTTTTGGCTAACCTAATATCATAACACCCGTAAGCTGCTCAAGAGCATTTAGGCATGCATATACTTGCTATTATATTCGTTTAGGTTTGGAAGACTATCACTTTAGAGTTATTTAGTTGGTACATTTGTTTGGAAATACACATACTCATCTCTATAATTTAATAATAACTTTCCAGGCATTTGTTACTAATGGATGTGAACGCTATACTGGCAATCTTCTTTATACGGTTGCTACAAAATTTCCTGCTAACGCCCTTATGCATCGTCCTACAACTCGGGTCCTTTATAAGAACACTTCCATGTACAATGCTCATGTTGATGAAATGGTTATCAGTGGAGAGGAACATCGTGACATTGTAAGTCTTTAGGATGATCATTAGAAACTTTATCTTTTGGCTATATATTTCAATTTGTTTTGGCTATTCATACCTGATCAATATCTATACAATTGTGATTGTGCCATTCTAGTGTTCTTTCCCCGAGTGACTTATAATTGCGTCCATATGTGCAGAAACATGATATTATCAACGACCCACTCTTGATGCCTGCTAATCCACATACGCTGGCGTTTATAAATTTGATAATCAATATTTGTATTTACCAAGAGTTTATGATACCCAAATCATAGAACAGTGTTAAACTTAATAAGTTAGGTATTGTTAGCGATAGTTTTTAGACATTGAATTTATTTTGGTTTATTTGTGTTGTGCATACTACTGTTATGCATTTTATCTTTGAATCTTAATATGCTTGCTTCTTATACATTAGTTAGTCATGAGATTGTTAATACATCGCTAACAATTGGTTACTGCTGCTAACAGATGGTTGTACTTCTGCAGTTGTATTGTTCGTTTCAAAATAACTACCAAAGTTGTATGTTTGAGGTAACAACAACCTCTCAAACATCAAATGAGTCTATCAACAATGGTAGGCGATTAGCTTTGCTATAAATCTTTAAGTAAATGATCAAATGCAAGGTTTGTGTTGTTACATAATTTTACGGTGTAATGATTCTGTACTTTTAGAGTGCAGTTTGCAAAGGAGAAGCTGGAATGTGGTTTTTAATCTGCTTCCGGAGATTATACTCAAAACTTGGCTACAAAAAGCAAAGGTGAAAGTATATAATATACTCTTAATTTGGCTACAAAAAGCAAAGGTGAAAGTATATAATATGATAAAAGATGTAGGATTTGTTTATGCATTGTGGCAGTTAAGGTTTTCATTTTATGTTATCAAGAACACGATTATTGGTACCTACCAAGCTAACTTTCTTGTGATTATCATTGATTTGAATACAGGTGGTTTTGATGCATGTATTTTTAAGGATGATCAGACCTGTGAGCACGCACTTCTTGCATTCACTCCTGGTGTCTAATAAATGATTTGCTCTTGTAACAAGGTAATTAGCTTCTGTATTTTTCATGATTTTAAGATTGTCTAAGATGTTAAATATTGTTAGCTAATATAGTTTGCAAATTACTAGATAGATCAAATAAAATGTTAGCTAACTTAGTTTGAAAATTACTATTGAATCAAATAAATGATTAAGAAGGGGAAAGACATGGGTTCTAATGATTATTCAACGTTGGATCGTTGGATCATTGAATGATGCTATTTGTGTTCAACTATGTTTGCACATTGGTCTACAATTCAAGGAACTTATGAAAGAGGAACTAGAGTATTGATGAATTTCTCTATTAACGGTCACATTGATGACAATGGCAATTTAGTGAGGTAAATGGATTTATGAATGAATTAGTGGGCATGGTTTGATAGAATGCTTCACTTATCTTTTTGACTCATACACCACTTAAATTGACTATTTCACATGTAAGTCCGGTTACAATTGTTACTTTTGGACTTTTGGTTAAATAAATTGGAAGTTGAATTGAAGTTGTGCTGAAGTTTGACTAATTGATATGAACATTTCCAGGTGGTATGTTGTGTTCACCACATCTACTAGAATCAAGGACCACGAAGAAGCTAGGAGGGAGAATGCTAGTGGTAAAGTGCTCGGGTTCTTTTGCTAAGATTTTGGGGATTTTCTTGGTAACAATTTATTGTTACGTTGAAGTAGATTATGTTTTGTATTTAATGAAATGTACTAACTTTGTAATGTTTGTTGGTATTTTATAAAATATTGTGTTACTATATATGTATTTTATTTTGCATCAAGAGAATTAATTTTCATTTAATGTGAATATTACTAATTTTATAAAAATAAATTATAAAAAAACACCTAAATCATGACACGCATTAACATGTGTTATTTTTTACATTGACATGGTTTTCCTTGACACGCATTGCATGTCGTAAATGTGTGTCATCATTGCGTGTCATAAATATGTGTCATAAAAAGATGACACACAAATGCATATCATAATTTATTTATGACATGGGCTTCCTTGACATGTTTTTATGTGTCATCTATGCCCTTTTATGACACACATTGCGCGTCATTAAAGGTTAATTTTGTAGTAGAGGTTTGATAGAACTTAAAGCGTGGACCAGAGTTTATGTAGGAGTGTGAAAAATCTAATAATGTACAAACACCCATAACTATTTCAAATGACAACGTCTAACACTAACGCTATTGGCTAAATTTCGGGACTAAATTTCTTTCAACAAGGGGATGATGTAGCACCTTTGAAAATTATCTTTTCATTTTAGACCCTTGTACCAACTATATTCAATTTTCGGGACGAAAGTTCTTTCAACAAGGGGATGATGTGACACCCGAGAATTTCGGGTTAACTCCGTTAGTTTCCCGATTCAGTCAGATCCTACATTTAATTAGGTCATTAAACGTGTTAATTATCATATAAGATGATTTAAAAAATTCAAATACTATGATTCTAGTAAATGGGCTCAAAGGCCCAATAATGCCCAACTCGATAAACAAAGCACATTAAAGGCCCAATACGTTATGACGTACATTAATCTCATATAACATTCGTGATTATGCCTTATAAACTCATAACAAGTCAAAGAAGTTAATCACACTACAAACAAACTTCTTTAACTGCGAGACGTGAGGAAATGTGTATTTAATCAGATATGAGGTAGTAGTGACACTAATGATTAAGAAAATAATAGCTAGAAACGATTGGGAATACTGTAAACAAAATGTTACTCTAGACGGGGTTGGTGATTCGGAACGGAGAATGGTACGAGACGCGATATTGTATACGTGATAATAGTTTAAAACACACCACTTGAAAAATCCCTCCTACAGCCGTCATCCTTTCCGGCCAGATTCCGGCCAGCTCCGACGTCGTCACGAGGCCTATTATATATCAAAATCTTCGTCTCGACGAGACGGTTCCAATGATAGTAAATACGTCTTCTAACTCGTAGCGATAAAAAGGTTATGATCAGTTGAAGATTTCGGCTGCTTGGTTCGTCCAGTGATGATGTTCGGTTGTGTTGGATCTTTGGTGGTGTTGTTGCTAGCTAATTGGAGTTGTAAACAAAATACAAGTAATTTTTAATCCTAAAATCACTATATATGTTGCGAAAAAGAAACCCTAGTTCATCCAAATTTGTCAATTGGTGATTTTGTTGTGGAATTGGATATTGGTTTTAGGTTTATTTGATGTTTTAGTGATCAAATAGTTAATTGAATCCATGTTAGTGTTTTTATGAAAATTAGGGTTGATATGAAGTCAATAGAACATGAACTTGTATGCATGATCATGATGAAATATATGTTTATATGATGAATTGAATGAAGGTTGATTTGTTGGTTGTGAAATCTCATGCTCGTTTTGCCATGTTACTAAAAATAGTAACTTTTTCATTAGGGTTCATGTGAAAATGCATGTTGTGGACATCTAATGATTGTTGTGTTGATACTAGTATGTTTGTATGATGCATTAGACGAATTTTGATTATTTGAACGTGGAAATCCGACTTGGTTTGGGATGACTTGCTAATTGTGGAAACTTTTTGTCATGAACATACACTAGGGTGCATGATTAGTACTTTTGGGCATACACACATAAATGAATTGCACATGGGAGTGTGTAGGCCCCTTGTGAATGATAAACTAGCTCTTGACTTGGAAAT
Source organism: Tagetes erecta (assembly GCA_030867185.1). Lineage (NCBI taxonomy): Eukaryota > Viridiplantae > Streptophyta > Magnoliopsida > Asterales > Asteraceae > Tagetes > Tagetes erecta. The sequence goes on along the minus strand of CM061497.1, from coordinate 16,173,437 downwards.
GGTGTTTAAAAGTGTTGTTTGGTTAATAACCCGTTTGTATGAACTTGATTGTTGAGAATCTAGATTGTGTGTTCTAGTTAACTAGGATGCTATGAAGCAAGTGTTGCTATGTTATTTGAAACACAAAGACATGTGGACAATGATATGTGCCTTGAAATGATCACACATGCTATTTTGTCTTAAATTGGAAACTGTAAGTGTCGGCGTGTGCTATTGTGTTGAGCATCATGGTATGACTAGTATGTAGTAGTTGATGTGCATAGTGAAGTGTGGAAATCTTTAGGATGTTGAATTGTGAAAAAATGTTTTAAAAATCCTACTTTCCTATAAAGGAAACTTTAATGGAAATAGAAATTGAATTCGTTGAATACGTGTTATGTGATGTGATTTGTGAACCTTATGTGAACAAATACTCTAAATGAAACATACTTACACTTATTAAATCACCAACGGGTCGTGGGTCAACTCGGATCAACAAAACTCAACTTTGGTCAACTTGGTCAAAAAGTCAAACTTTTCCAATCTCGCACAAACTGTATGACTATTTAGATGCATAGGGTTCTATGACCCTACATGAACACACATTAACAGACCTACTATTATTTAGGTTGCTGTATTACATTGTGTGATTTTAAAACTAATTTTTTGTGCAACATATGGTGAGTTCACTGAACCGTACTTTCTACTATTCTACCCTTTTATGGTCTGTGAATACGAACAATTACTTTTACAGATTTAAAAATTTGGTATGTCGCATGTCTGGTTAGAGTTACTTTTATTGTTCATGAAAGTCCTCATGGATACCTAGTTGACCTTTAGTATTTGGGAAAATAGCTGGGGAATTTTGAGTAGTACTACTGGGTTTGACAAACCCCACCCTGGCTAGTTGCGCTAACACGTCAGATGGACTTGTCGAACGGGTGTTAAAATGGCCTAACATACTTACATGTGCATCCTGCTGGGATGTTCGACAGGCAAACTACACGTAATGTGCACATACGTCAGCTTCGGTCAGATACACTTGACTCTAAGGACATGTACTGTAGACTAGCTACCTACACCGACATGTTGTATTTATATTTCTGCTTGCAAATGAACTTACTTAATGATGTGCTTATTATGTGAACTCACCAACCGTCGTGTTGACACTTGTTAGCCTTTCACTTCTACATGTCACTGAGGTACAACGCACTTAGGACATGGCATGGAGTCACGACTTTTCTTTTAAATATTTTCTTGCATTAAAAACCATGTTTTGAGTTTAACAACTATTTGAACTGTGTTTCTTGTCTTGGGCGCGTGTTTTGCGCATTTGGTCTCTATTTAATCTTTTTGACATTATATTTCGATTTCGCTTCCGCAAACTTTTAAATGTTAACTTTGTATTAAATTTTCTCATTTAATGAGACACGTATGTTTTAATTTCATATAGTGTCGTTTGGTGTAACTAATGACTGAAATCCTGGTTTGTCACACACTTAACGGTAAAACTCCGTTAGTGGATTTTGAGGGTGTGACAATGGTCACTTTGATTTAGAATCGAAACAGGGCAACCAAATGCTTTCAAATAAGAAATATGGTTTCCTTCCAAACAATAACTCGTAAGGAGTTTTATGTTTTTCCTGAACCAATAGAGTCATGTTTTATACAAAGTAGGCTGTAGCAATTGCTTCGAACCAGAATATGATAGGAAGCTTAGCATCTACTAGCATGGATCTTGCTGCTTCAATTAGTGTCCGATTTTTCCGTTCCGCAACTCCATTCTGCTGAGGAGTTCGTGGAGCACTAAATTGTCGCGCAATCCCCTTTTCTGCACAAAACGAATCCAAATTAATATTTTTAAACTCGGTTCCATTATCACTTCTTAAAATTTTTACTTTTGCATCCAATTGGTTTTCAACTTTGATAATAAATTCTGTTAATAACTCAGCAGTTTCAGATTTTGCATGCAAGAAATAAACCCAAGAAAATCTAGTAAAATCATCAATGATGACTAAACAATAAGATTTCTTTCCAATGCTTTGAACATTTGTTGGTCCAAAAAGATCCATATGCAGCATTTGCAAAGGTTTTGAAATGGAGTTTTCTAGCTTGGACTTAAAAGACATTCAGTGATGTTTTCCTTTCAAACATGCTGAACAGAGATCAGTTTTAGAGAATTTCTTTGATGGTATTCCCACAGCATGATTTCCTGACACCAGCTTGTTCATGTTTCTAATGTTTGAATGGCCTAGCCATCTATGCCATAGCTGACTCTCTTCATTTGAAGCATGTGCAATGAGACACGTTGTTTCGGTTTCAGAATCAATCTGAGACATATCAAGCTTGTATACGTCTCTGTCTCTTGGAGATTTAACCACAACCCACTTATTAGCAATCTTGAAACCTGGTTTAAGTATGCAACAGAAAGAATCATCAAATAATGTTGAATATGATTTGTCACAGATTTGGGAAACACTTTGCAAATTAAAGTTCAACAGGGCACAATAGTTGACTTTATCAAAGCTAATGATCCCATTGGACACAGTTCCTTCAACATTGATTTTTCCACCAGCATCTCCTCCAAATGCAACATGAGTACCATTCTTTTGCTTAAAATCCTGAAGCAAGGCATGATTGCCTGTAATATGCCGGCTGCACCCACTATCAACAAACCAAGAGTTGACAAGTCTTCTAGGGCGCACCTGCATTTCAACAATTACTTAGTTAGTTTTGTCAACCCAGGCCCACTTGGTCTTGGGTTTTCCGAATCTATCTGTAACAGTAACTTGCTGATAATGTAAGTTATTGAAGTTTGATTCATTTGAGAGATTGATATGGAAAATATTTCTACCACCGGTTTGATTCATTTGCTTTCTTCTTAAAGCTCAAAACCTTTCCTCTAACTTAGGATCAAGGTTGTTTTCATTTCTTTGATTACCATCCATCAAAGCTCTCGGTGTAAATCTGTTAACGTGAAAATTTCTTGATGACGTTTCATCAAATCTAGAATTGAGTCCTTTGAAAGGTCTCGAAACAGGAGAATGAATTTGATATGATTTTTGAAAACCAAAAGATTAATTTCTTTGAAAATTTGGAAAACTAGTCATTTCTCTTGATGAGGTTTTTCGAAAGAAACAATCTGCTATGTCATGGTTTCGCCTTTCACAAATGTCACAAAATTTGTTATAATAACATTCTTTTGAAGAGTGGTTTCTTTTATTGCAGAAATTGCAGTACCTGTTGAAGAAACACTCCGCAGTAGCATGATTATAACGATCACAAATCTCATAGTGTTTCTTACTGATTTTGTAGAGCCGATTGTTAACTTTTGAAGTTAAACCAAGTTGAGATTCATTGACAAATTTATTTGGATTAAATTTAAATTGGTTCTTTTGTGGAGATTGTATTTGTGCGTTTGGTTTGATGTTACCAAATTGTGGATTAGCTCTTGGATCAGTTTTTTATTGTGAAACATCTTTCTTAGTTCCCTTCTTAGATTCAAATCTTTTATCATTAACCGCGGAAGTCTTAGGACGTGAACCTGATTTCAGACCAGAGTTAGATTTGATCTTAGAATTTGTTTGGTTACCCTGCATTCATATCAAAAGTTCCAGCTGACACAAACTTGATTGGTTTTATCTTTGACACCTTCTTGGACACAGATTTTACAGATTGAACTTTGTTGGCTTTGGAATTGTCATTTGATGTTATGATATTTTTACCTTTTGATTGGTTCGATTCAGATTGATTGTTTAACTTTTTCGGTTTCTGCACCTTTGATGTTGAAGCATCATTCTTCTTCACAGTTTCATTCTGACGAAGCTTGGCAGCAACAAGATCCTTCAGTTTTCTTGTTTCCATTTCACATATTCTGGATCATTGTATTCTGAGAATTCTGCATCATCCTTCAACAATCACACTATCATCTTCTTTCAAACTTTCAATCAACACTTCAGAACATTCAGATTCAGATTTACTTCTTTGAATTTCTTTGAATCTTCGTTCATTTTCAGGTGAATGATCGAATTCATTAAAGTTCTCTGGTAAAGTGTTTGTGATTGATTTAGGCATTGGTTCATGAGTGAAACTCAATCCTGTTTTGTTTTTGCTTCCACTTTCACTTACCAGTTGTTGAACCATTGTTTTACAACTTTTCACTTTTGACATTTCAACTTGTGTTACAATATGTGCAACTTTTTCTTGTTCAAAGTTCTTTGTCATTTCTTCAAGTTGTTTGGTTACAAGTTCCAGCTCTTTAAGTGTTTTATTCCATGAATCTTTGAGTGACAATATCTTATCATCAGAAATTTGTGATCAATTTTAAGTTGTTCATGAAGTTTTTCATGTTTAATTAATTTATCACCAATTTTAAATGAATGATTTCGATAATGTTCCACCTTTTTGATACACTCTTCAGAACATAACCTGCCTTTCACATCATCTAGAATAGGTACATAGTTAGGGGGAACTTAGTACTAACCTTTGGTTGATTTGACTCAGCAGATGAGAAAGACTCTTCTGATGTAGCCATAAGAGCGATCTCTGATTCTGATTTTTCAGTTGAATCTGCCGTTGCGCTCCAATCATACTCTTCTGAATCTTGACTGTCATCATTAACAACTTGAAAATCCCCTTCTTTAGACCAGTCTTCTTCCTCAATTTCACAATTGATAGGTTCAATTTCACAGAAAAGTGCCAAACTTGAAGTAAGATCAGCAGTAAACTGTTCCGCATAAGCACTCCAGTCATATCCATCTTTGACACTGACCACCAGCGCTTTGTTTTGATCTTCAGATTGTTTACCTTCTTCTTTCAGTTGTATTGGAACACTTTGATATGGCTTCTGAATAAAACGTTGATTTCTGTTATGATATCTTGAAGACTGTTGCACATTCTGACCTTGGCCTTGATTCTGATTCTGATTCTGAACACTGGAACTCGCTTGATCATTATAGTTCTGATTCTTAGGAGCTTTACATTCCCTTGAAAAGTGACCATAGCAGTTACAATTGAAGCATCTGGCCTTTGTTTTATCAAAACCAACTGTCTTGTTTGCATTTGGCTTGTAATTACGGTTAACATATGCATGTTTCTGTGTTCGATACACAACCATAACCATTTGCCAGTTTAGATCCATTTCTTCAACATCATCAGGATCCATTTCAAATAGATCTTGAAGAACAACATCCAATTGAGTTAAATGACTACCCTGATAATCTTGAAAGCTAGCCATAAATGCAGTAAATGCATTCTTTGTTTCATCATCCTGTAACAGGATATTCATCACATCTTTCACTTTGCCTTGAACAGTTGAACTTGAACTTTGATTTTCAAATTCAGATTTCATTGGTTTAGGTTGAGCTTTTGGTGGAGAATGAGGTTGCATGTAGATTTGTGAACTTTCTTTATATGAAGAATCAGTATAGAAACTTGCACCAACGAATAAATCACCCTCATCTTCAAATTTGATATCATCTTGAGCAAGAAAAGCATTCTCAACTGTATTGGAAGGATTCACCACAAACTTATATTGTGCATGAGAACCAGATCTATCAATGTTAGGGCTATTTCCTAGATTAAGATTTACTTTGTATTTTGTTTATATGTTTATGTATAGTTTAGGGTCTATTTTGTTATATTCCTTAAACTTGTAATTGTTGCTTTAAAGCATGTAGTGAGAGAGTGTGAGCAGAGGCTAGATCACAATTCACGTAAGAGAGAGAACTTAGTGTGTGTGATTTATTTTCTCCTGCACTTGTATTACAAATCTGCTTTGATCATCAATATACAAAGAGAATTATTAGTATGAATTGTGTTAATGATTAAACTGTGTTTGTGTATATGTTATTCTGATCATTGAGCGATATTAACGATCCAATTGAACCTATCAATTGGTATCAGAGCTGTTGGTATTGTGTTCTTCGCTATTCATCAAGCAAAACACATCAATATTGCTCAAATATCATGATCTGAATGAATTGTTGTTGTTTTTAGTTGTGATTTATCATCGCAATCACTTCTAATTCACAACGATTGTGCAAATTCCATCAGATTATCATCAGATCTGAGGAATTAAGAAGATTGAAAAAGTTACTGTTCGATCGAGTTTTGCTCAAATTCATCAAAATTTGATCATGTTTTGGATTGATTGAGATTAGGGATTGATAATCGGACCATTTCACTGCTTGTGTGTGAATTTTGAACGAATTGGACAAGTTTTTGACAAACCCAGAAAAATTCTCATGATGAAGATGATGAACAGTATGAACTTGGTTGAAGATTAACTTGCCGGGTGATAAAATTTGACTTAGACAATTTCCTTTGGACTTAGATTGAAGAACAAATTAGGTCCTGTGCAGCCGTGTAAAGGATTTTGTGCTAGACGGGTAAAGAATTTGACGAAGAAAAGGTGTTACTGTTCAGCCGGATCAAACACTGTTGTGCCGGGTAACACACTGTTACGCCGGGTGATTAACAATTTCAGCCGGGTGATCATCAACTGTGTAGCCGGGTAAACAACATTGCCGTGTGATCGACAACTGTTCAGCCGGGTAAAGCCTTTCTACCGTGTCAAGATTCAAGCCGGGTCAAAGATTTTTGCCGTGTCAAGGTTAACTATTCTGCCGGGTAACTGTTCTGCCGGGTAAAGAAGCCAAGATTTACAACTTAGTTGCCGTGTGAAGAAGAAAGCATGCCGGGTAATGGTGAAAGCAACTGTGTTGCCGGTTGATGAAGAAAGCATGCCGGGTGAAAAGGAAAACAACTGTGTTGCCGGTTGAAGAAGAAAGCAAGCCGGATGAAAGAAAAGCAACTGTGTTGCCGGGTGATGAAGAAAGGTTGCCGGGTGATGTTTTGAAGACTACTATACTGCCGGGTGATGAATAAAACCAATCAGGTGTAGTTGTTCCTAACCTTTACCCGTCACTACAGTGACTTACCCGTCTCTACAGTGTTTGACCCGTCAAGTGTTTTTCACATGTTATTTGTTGAGCCGTCATATGTTGTGGCTTGTCCCAACAGTACATGACCCGTCCCAACAGTGCATGACACGGATCAACGATATAAAAATGAAAAACGATATAAAAACGATATAAAAAACCCGCCTCTTCACAAACACTTATCATTTTTTCACTTACACATTCAAGCAAACACTCTGTACTTAAAACCTTTGATTATCATATTCAATCGTTTGTTCTATAACAAGTCTGATCGATTGAATAATGTATTGATTATGTGTTTTGATCTTGATAAACCTGCAAATCGACCGATAAAATGAAAAACGATGATGAACAGTGTTTTTGATCACTGAATCGACACTTTGATTGTGTGTGTTAAAACCAAAATCGAATGTTGTTTTAAGTGTAAAACCTGTCGATCATTAACAATCAATCACTCATTTGCACCAATACACCTTAAAACCAACTGAATCAATCAAAATTGTCATAACTGTTAAAACCGCCATTGATGACCTGGTTGATGTTCTTAAATGTTAACTTTAAAATAATGAAAGATGTGTTAATCATGACAAATCCCTGTTAAAACTGAACTAAATCATGTGAAACAACTTCATCTTATAAATATCAAATTTATGTCTTAAGTGATTAACTGTTAAATTGAAAAATGTTGTACATTCATTAAAATTCAAAGTTGTTTTGATCAAAATGATGAAAATCAGTTTGTTAGATCAATTTAGGGTTAAAATGTTTATGTGAATGTTTTTCTTCTTAACTTTTGTTCAAACACTTATGAAAATTTGATATGTATTAATGAAGAATCTAACACATTTGTCTTGTTTGTGTTTGTTTTTGTTTTAACAGATGGAGAATCTCAAGTTTGAACCTAAGCACAATCTTGTGGCATGTCTAGATGAGTCTATCCCTGAAACTGAAGGTTACAGAGACATGATGAGATTCATTAAGAGGACCAAGTATGTGTATGCAATGTGTGCCAAACCGGTCATATATGCAAGGTTGATAAAGAGTTTTTGGAGAACAGCTGAGGTTATTAGAGATGATAATGGAGTAGCTGTGGTTAGAGGAAACATTACTAGAGAATTGGTGTTGACAGTTTCTGAAGAAGCAATCAGAACTGCTTTGAGGATTGATGAAGATGAAGTGGGAATGAATGATGAATTGACTATGGCTGAGTGTCAATCGTGCTTTGTTAATATGGGACATCCTCCTGCATTTCCAAAGTCACAATTCTATAGAGCCAGATTGGGAAAGAAATGGAAGCTATTGTGTTATGTTGTCCAACAGTGCATGTCAAGGAGGAGTGTAGGTTTTGACAACTTTCCATCTGATATAGCATCTCCAATTGTTGCTATAGCTGAAAAAAACCATTTAACATGTCAAGGTGGATCATGAATGGGTTTGTGTTTAATCTGGTTAAGGGGAAAAGATTTAAGTTTCTCATGTACCCGAGATTCTTACAGTTGATGATAAATGTTGCTTATCCAATCATCAGAGAAGAAGGTGTGGTTGGAGGGATACTTTATACCGAGGACATGAACGATCTATCTTATAGAAAGATGAGTATCGGGAATGTGCCTAGTGTGGATTTATTTGACTATATGAGAGATATAGCAAATAATGAAGAAGATGTTGAAGGTGTTTATCATCATATCTCTCACGGTGAGATAGTTAATCCTCAGGACCTGGTTGATGAGGTGCCTGATAATCTTTTAGATGATGATGAGTATAATGCTCGTCATGCAGAAGATGAAGATGATAATGATGATGGCAATGGTGATGATGATAATGATGATGATAATGGAGATGATGAAGATAGTGATGGTGAAAGTGAAAATGATGGTGGTGATAATGTTGAATCTGATTCAGAGGAGGCAGAGAACATTGAGATTGCTGAGCCAATGGAATTGGAGACAGAAAATATTGAAGTCATTGAACAAACTGTGATAGAAGAACCTGTTGAGGTTACGAGTATTGAAAAGGAGGTGGCTGTTGAAGTTGCAAAGCCAATCACAAAACAGTATGTTAGGTCTCGAAGATCTAAATCTGTTGTGGAGAAAGTGTTAAGTGAGCCTGAACAGATAGATGTAGTTCAGATTGCTCAGGAAGTAATGGCCGAGACTGAGACTATTGCACAGATAGTTGATGAAGTTGATGCTGGCGTTACTAATCCTATTCCTGTTGATATACCCACCACATCATCCCCTGTTGCAGAAAACATTGAACAAATTTTGGAGTCTTCGCCAAAAGTTGTGTCAAGTGTTGATGAGAATGAAGATAAGAAAAAGATTATTGAGTTAGAAGAGATGGTGGCAAAGTTGTTAGAGGCAAATGAACAGTTGAAAGCTTCAAATAATAGGAAAAATAAAAGACTTGAAGAGTTTTGGGCTACTCACAATCAAAATCTGGAAACTTTCAAAGCTTTGGATACTGATCATCTTAGATTAAAGATTGAACATGATGAGTTGAAGGCTGAGTATGCAAAGTTGAAGGAGGAACATGAGAATTTGAAGTATGATCACAAAGAGTTGAAGGCTGAATGCAATACTCTTGAGGATGAAAAAGAGATGTTGGAGAAATGGCAAGAAGAAACACGATCAAAGAAGTCTGGGTCAACATCTGATAAAGATTTTTCAGATGAAGTGGTTGAAATGACTGAAGCGACTCAAGCACCAAAAGTTTATCTCACTAGAGCACGAGGCACAACAAATGTGGGTATAAGGGTGGAATCTCCAATTATCATTCCCGATGAAGCTGTTGCTGATTCTGTCAATACTGACAAGGCTGAGGGAAAAAGGAAGTTAGATGCAGTTCCAGAAATCACTGGTGATGAAGGTTGCAGTAAAAAGGCGAGATTGGAAGAAACAGTGCAGATTGAGCCGATTCAATCTATAGCTGTAGTTGAAACTGAAGTGATTGAGCTGACTAAGGCAGACGAAACTGTAACTGAAGCTGAAATTGCTAAACCAGTTCAGATTGAGCCGATTCAATCTGAAGCTGCTGTAGTTGAAGAGGTGCCTGTAGTAGCTGAAATTGTTGAAATTATGCCTGAAACTGTAACTGAAGAAGCAAGTCAGTTTGAGCCGGTTCAAACTGACAATGCACCGATGATAGAGGCATTAGATGATTTAGACGATATAGATTTTACTGAGTCTGAACCAGAAGCTGAACCAGAAAATAATCCTGATCACGAGATTCCGGATGATTTAGATGAAAGATTTGCTTATCTTGAGAAAATGAAGTACAATTTTGTGTTTCTGAATGGACTGACTGTGAGCCAAATCAATGAAGAATATGAAAAGTGTCTGATAGCTCAAGATAAAGCTGCTGCTGATGAGAAAGAGTTTATCATTGAGATGGGAGAATGGACACCGCTTCAAGAAAGTTTGAACATAGAAGATTTGCCTCCAACTGAACTGTATCATCAAAATCCGGAAGAGATGTCTAGTAGGAATATGCGAGATTGGTTGAGCTCAAGGAATTATCCTTATAAAACTCTGAAACGGTTGAAACAAGAGTCGTTGAGGAAAATTGTTGTTAGTTTCATGAAGACGGAGAAAATGTACAATCGTATGTTTTATTTGGACTACAACAACCCTCAATACTATGAGCTGACCAAAAGATTCAAAGTTCTCGGACCGAAGGAGATACCGGTGATGGCGTTACCAGAGAATGCACATAAGAAAAGACATGAATTGATGGATATGTTCCCAAGTGAAGCTAAGTCATATAACATACCTATGGATGTACGTGAATCATGGCACAAATCAGCCACAGCAGGTGACGTTGTGAGGTCACTGCTGAGCAAGGGTCAGTCTATTGCTGAACTTCTTGATTCGATGATCGTACCGGAAAAATCCAAAAAGGTAAAGATTATTGCATGGAAATATGACGAGGTGTTTGATGCATTCATGATAAAGAGAGTTAATGGTTTATGTGATGTATACCATTATTACTCTAGCATTTTCAAATTAGAAGTTCAAGATCTAAAAGAATTGCACAAACTTAGACTGATAAATCACACGCATGCTGAGCGTGGTGATAAATGTGCAATGCTGCTGGATGCAGGGATAGCCAGATCACCGAAATATTTGGACTTCAGAGGTCAACAAGAAGACAGTGCTTATGTGCAGGAAAAGAAACAAAGAAAGAAAAAGAAGTTGGTTGTTAGTGAAGACATGTACTTGGAGGAATTTTCTGATGAGTATTTTGATAAGGTAACCAATCCGGGACTGAAAGTGATTGACGGTTCTCAAATGACAAAGCCAATACTTAGAGTTTTCTACAACCAAGAAACTTTTGAGTTGAAGCTTGTTCGAAATTTGGACGATTGGGATAAAGATATGATTACTTTATTCAGTACCTTTGAGCTGAAACTGCTGCATCCATCCTACATCGATTTTCTGAGAAGTTGCAGAATGGAGAAATGCAAAGATAAACTGGCTGAAGCTGATAGAAAATTGTTTGTGGTGATGATAGAAGTAATTGCTGCTGCATCTGAAAAGATTCGAGTACGGAAGGCATTGCTCAATTCTAATCTTGTGAGGGTTGACATTCCAGAGATAGAATTTATGAGGATTAGTGCGAAGGGTACTTTAGAAGTACAAGTCAAGGGGAAGGAGATGCCTTATGAATTTTATGCTAACATTGACTTTGCAGGTTTAAATCTTGATTCTCTGAGACGCATGAATGCCTGCCCAATCCTTACCAACGATTCCAAGCCGAGACAAGCAAAGATAGCAGAAAAGTTCAAGTCTTGCATAGAAGAAGCACTGAAGGAACAAGAAGAGTTTAAAGGAAAAGAGTTGCTGGATATCAAAGATGAACCAGAAGATTGGTGAAAGAGATTGAAGCTGAAAAAGACGAAAGCTGTTGAAGATTTTGCTGAAGATTCAAAGATAAATCTTAGGGGGAGTACTGTTAGGGCTATTTCCTAGATTAAGATTTACTTTGTATTTTGTTTATATGTTTATGTATAGTTTAGGGTCTATTTTGTTATATTCCTTAAACTTGTAATTGTTGCTTTAAAGCATGTAGTGAGAGAGTGTGAGCAGAGGCTAGATCACAATTCACGTAAGAGAGAGAACTTAGTGTGTGTGATTTATTTTCTCCTGCACTTGTATTACAAATCTGCTTTGATCATCAATATACAAAGAGAATTATTAGTATGAATTGTGTTAATGATTAAACGGTGTTTGTGTATATGTTATTCTGATCATTGAGCGATATTAACGATCCAATTGAACCTATCAATCAATATTCCAGGAACTTTCATCAATTTCAACTTATTCTATCTTTGCAATAAGAAGATCCAAGTCCAAAGGAAACTTTTCAGTATGCTTCAGAAGTGTCACTGTTTGTTTCCATGATGATGGAAGAGCACACAATAATCTAACATTCAGGTCTTGAAGATCTGTTTTAACACCAACATTTGTCATCTCAGTTGTTAGATTTTTTTTTTTTTTTTTGAACAACAACACCTTGATTTTCAAGGAGAAATACACCACCACCCGTGGTCAGCAGGATTAGAACCCCTGACCTAGTGCTCCTAACACAATTGTGTTACCAATGGGCCACTAACCCCATTCTCAGTTGTTAGATGAACAAATCTATTCATCATTTGATGGACAGTTTCTCCATAGATATGTTCAAACAGTTCCAATTGTCTCTTTAATTTCTGCTTCTTGAGACTTCTGATCTGTTCTCCTCCTTCACAGATTGAATTCAGTGCTTTGAATAATGTGTGACCAGTTTGATAAGCATCCCAGTCTTGAAAACACTTGAAGTGGTAGCCCTTTACACATTAAGGAGTAAGCCTTACTATCTTTCTTCACTTTTCGTAAGTCTCCACCTTGTAGATTATCTTCAGGATAAGGTTCTGTCGAATCTTTTGTGTAAGTGCTTGCACTATCAGGAGCAGTCTGAGTAGGAATATGAGGACCTTTATCAATAGACTTCCACAAATCATTATCAATCGAGCACAAGTGGTGTTTCAACCTGATTGTCCAATTCTTGATATCTGCACGGTTAACTAACCTTGGTACACGATTATCTGAATCGTTAATATGTGCCATTTTAAATTTAAAAGAAAATATTTTTGTATTTTTTGTTGATTTTTGAAAAACAATTAAATTTTGAAATAAAAACTAAGTTTTAAGAAATGAAATGAGATTTGATGCGATTAAACAGTAACAAATTCAGATAATAATGTTTGAAACGACTAAATAATCACACGGCTGAACAGTGTAATCTTCACACGACTGAACAGTAGCTTTTTGATGTCACACGACTGAATAGTGTAAATTTCAAACAGGTAAAATCTTCACACGACTGAATAGTACTTCACACGGCAGAATAGTGACAAAGATTTGACCCGGCTAATCTTGACACGGCTGAATAGTGTATCACCCGACTGAACAATATCAAATAATCACCCGACTAAAAGCTTTGACAAGGCTGAACAGTTGTTTTATCACCCCGCTAAATTTTGAGACGGTTGAACAGTAACTGACACAGCTGAACAGTATAAGGCAAAATAACTTGAAACAACTGAATAGTTGTTGACCCGACTACACAGTAGATCACACGGCTCAACAGTACACAGTTTCTCCTTTGAAATTTTCACCCGTCTAGACAAATTATCTTCGCACGACTACACAGGAACCTAGTTTTGTCCACAACTATGTCCAGAAATTTGTCTAAGTCAAAAATAGTCACACGTCTAGTACATCTTCATCCTGTTCATGAACATCATCATCCAAATTTCAATGATTTCTTAAAAAACTTGTTCAATTAGTCCAAAAATCACACACAAGCAGTGTATTATACCGATTATCAATCCAATTAATCAATCAATCTCAAACAACATCGTTTGAAGGTGAATTCTAATGAAAAATTGATCGAACAGAATTTTACTTTTTCTTCTTAATTCCTCAGATCTGATGGAATCTGATGGGAATTTGCACTATTGTAGTGAATTAGCGATGATTATGATGATGAATCGAATCCAAATACAGCAACAGATCATGATTTGAGCAGTATTGATGTGTTTTGCTTGATGAATAGCGAAGAACACACAGTACCAACAGCTCTGATACTAATTGATAGGTTCAATTGGATTGATTACTGCTACAAATCACTATGATCTATGTAAAACAACAATCAATCAACACAGTAATCATACTTTATTGATGATGAAATAGTTGTAGTACAATTGTGCAGGAGAGAATACAATCACACACACTCTTTGTGATACGTCTCTAATTCTCTCTCATTCGTCTGCCTACACACACACCAGCAACATGCTTTTATACATCAATACACTTTAATGGGAAAATACAAAATTAACCCTAAACAAACAAACTATGTACATACAAGAACAAATTAAATCTTTCTAAGGAATGAGCCCTAACAGTTTGTTATTGATGTAGGCATTGGTTCATGAGTAAAACCCAATCCAGCTTTATTATATTTTCTATCACTTACTAGTTTAGCTAAGATGGCTTTTGAACTTTTCGTTTTTGTTAAATCAACCTGAGTTGCTGCATGAGCAATCTTTTCTGATTCAAGTGCTTTGGTCATTTCTTCAAGTTGTTTTGTGACAATTTCAAGTTCTTTAAGTGTTTTGTTCCATGAACTTTGGAGTGAAATTATCTTATCATCTGAAATTTTGTGATCAATTTGAAGTTGTTCATGAAGTTTTTAATTTTTACTTATTTTGTCACCTATTCTAAATGAATGATTTCGATAATGTTCCACCTGATCAATGCATGCTTTGGAACACAACCTCTCTTTCACATCATCTGGAATTGGAATATAATTCGGGGGTAATTCAGAACTAACCTTTGGTTGTTCAGATTCAGCAGATGAGAAAGATTCTTCAGATGTAGCCATGAGCGCAATTTCAGCTTCTGATTCTTCAAGTTTTGCCTTAAAAAATTTCAAGTCACCTTCCTCAGACCAGTCTTCCTCTTCAACTTCACATACCAAAGCCAAGTTACCAATAAGATCAACAGTTAATTGTTCAGCATATGCACTCCAGTCATAACCACCTTTAATACTGACTACGAACTCTTGGTTCTGATCTTCTGGTTTTTACCATCATCCTTCAATTGGCATAGGCAGACTTTGATACGTTTTTTTGCTGAAAATGTTGATTCCGATTCTGATAGCTTGAAGATTGTTGACTTGAACCTTGAGACTGATTCGGATTGCTTGAACTTGTCTGACCATTATAATTCTGATTCCTAGGAGCTTTGCATTCTCTAGAAAAATGACCATAACCATTGCAATTGAAACATCTTGCCATTGTCTTGTCAAAACCAACCGTTCTATTAGCATTTGGTCTGAAATTACGATTGACATAATAAGCACGTTTTTGTGTTCTGTATGAAATCATAACCATCTGCCAATATAGATCAATTTCTTCTACATCATCAGGATCCATTTGATGAAGGTCTTGAAGTACAACATCCATTTGAGTTAGATGACGGCCTTGATAAGCTACAAAACTTGCCATGAATGCTGTAAAAGCATTCTTTGTTTCATCATCTTGCAACAGAATGTTCACTACATCTTTTACTTTGCATGGAATTGTGGAATTTGAACATTGAGATTCAGATTGAGATTTCATTGGTTGAGGTTGAGCTTTTGGTGGAGATTGAGGCTGCATGTAAATTGGTGAGTTTGTATGAAAAGAAGAATTTGTATAAAAACTTGCACGGACAAACATATCATCCTCATCTTCTTGATTCATAATATCTTGAGTAAGAAATGTATTATCAATAGTATTTGAAGGATTCACAACAAATTTATACTGAGCATGAGAACCAGATCGATCTGTGTTTCTTGAACTTTCTTCTATTTCCACCTCTTCTATTTTTGCAATCAGAAGATCTAAATCCATTGGAAATTTCTCAGTATGTTTCAGAAGGGTAACTGTTTGTTTCCATGAAGATGGAAGAGCACATAACAATCTGTCATTTAAATCTTGAAGATCTATTTTCACCCCAACATTTGTCGTCTCAGTAGTTAGATGCACGAATATATTCATCATCTGGTGCACAGTCTCTCCAGAGATATGCTCAAACTGTTTCAATTGTCTCTTCAAATTCTGTTTTCTAAGACTTCTTATCTGTTCTCCTCCTTCACACAATGATTTCAGTGCCTTGAACAAATTATAGCCAGTCTAATAAGCATCCATCCTTGACAACACTTGTAGTGGTAGCCCTTCACACATTAAGGAATAACTGAATAAGCCTTACTATCATTCTTCACTTTTCGTAAGTCTTCACCTTGTAGATTATCTTCTTGATAAGGTTCAGTAGAGTCTTTGGTATATGTGCTTGCACTATCAGGAGCAGTCTGAACAGGAATATGTGGACCTTAACTATTGACTTCCATAAATCAGTATCTATAACACATAAATGATGTTTAAATCTGATCGTCCAATTCTGGAAATCTGCACGGTTAACTAACCTTGGGACACGATTATCTGAATCATCACTAGGAGCCATTTTAAATTTGTTAAAAGAAAATATTTTTTGTATTTGTGTTAATTTTGAAAAAGATAAATGATTTAAAAATTAAACCTAAAAATTAACTTGAGTGATTGAAAAGTGGATACGATAGAACAGTGATTCAGATAATGATGTTTGATGATGACATGGCTAAACAGTCACATGGCTGAACAGTCACAAGGCTAAACAGTCACATGGATGAACAGTTGATACGACAGAACAGTGATTCAGATAAAATCTTGACCCGGCTGAATAGTAACTTCACCCGACTGAAGATTTTGACACGGCTGAACAGTTGAAAATTCACCCGGCTGAAAATCTTGACACGGCTGTATAGTAGAACAACCAACAGAACAAAAGATGACACGGCAGAATAGTTCACACGACAACATTGAAAAATCCTTGACACGGCTTGAAGAAAGCTGACCTGACTAAACAGTAACACGGCTGAATAGGTTCACACGGCTCAGCAGTACTCACTTTAATTTTTTAAGAGATTTCAGAATTAACCCTACTACAACTATAATCCTTTACACGTCTAAATAGTAACCTTAATTTTTTTTGTCCAAAAACTAAGTCCTGAAACGTCTAAGTCATCAAAAATCAGCCACATGACAAGAACATCTTCATCATACTCATGAACATCATCGTCCATTTTTCAATAATTCTTAAAAGCTTGTTGAATTTGTCCAGAAATCACACACAAGCTATATAATCACTCGATTAACAACCCTATGTATCAATCAATCTCAAACAACATCCTTAGATTATGAATTTTGTTGAATTTAAGATCGAGCAGTATTTTTACTTCAATTACTTAATTCGTTAGATCTAATCTTTTCTGAGTGAAATCAACACCTATGTTGTGAATTAGAAACGATTAGGGTGATGAATCGAATCAAATATCAACAACAGACCGTGAAAATCATGATTAGAACAGTTTTTGAGTGTTTTGCTTGATGGATAGCGAAGAACACACAAAAATCAACAGCTCTGATACCAAATGACATGTTCAATTGGATCGTAACTGCTACTAACACGATTATGTATCACGGATCAAAGTAAAACAACAATCAAATCAACACAGAAAGTATACTGATATTTCTCTTTGTATTAATGATATAAAGTTGTAGTACAATGGTGCAGAGAAAAGTTGCTTACAATAGTACTTGTTCACCGTGTAACCTAGCACCTACAACTTTCCATTTATACCAGAATACACTTTAAGGAAATAACAAAGTTAACCCTGAACAAAACAATTTGTACAAACTAAGACAAAGTAAATCTTTATGGAAACGAGCCCTAACAACAACATTTACCTATATAATGACACCAAAAAAATATTGATCAAAAAATGAACTTTCAAACAATTAACAAATTTTCACATAAAACCACAACATTTTACATATATTTAATCACACCAAACCAAACTTTCATCAAAAAATCAACATTTGAAAACATCAAAATTTTTCACATAAAACCACAACATTTACCTATATAATCACACCAAAAACAAAATTGATCAAAAAATCAACGTTTAAGAAAATCAAAAATTTTCATACAAAATCACACACATTTACCTACTTTTACACCAAAAACAAATTTGATCAAAAAATCTACTTTTGAAAAAATAAAAAAAATTTCACATAAACCACAACATTACCTATATAATCATCAAAAACAAATTTGATAAACAAAATCAACTATCGAAAACGACAATAATTTTCATATAAAACCACAACATTTATCTATATAATCACACCAAAAATATTTTTATCAAAAAATCAACTTTTAAAATAATAAAAAATTTTCACATAAAACAACAACATTTACCTATATAATCACAC
This sequence comes from Tagetes erecta, assembly GCA_030867185.1. Taxonomy (NCBI): domain Eukaryota; kingdom Viridiplantae; phylum Streptophyta; class Magnoliopsida; order Asterales; family Asteraceae; genus Tagetes; species Tagetes erecta. Next base: position 16,155,119 of record CM061497.1, on the reverse strand, counting down.
CAAAAACAAACTTGATCAAAAAATCAACTTTCAAAGAATTAACAAATTTTCACATAAAACCACAACATTTTACATATATATAATCACACCAAAAACAAATTTGATCAAACAATCAACTTTCGAAACATAAAAATTTTCAAAAAAAAACCACAAGATTTACCCATATAATCATACCAAAAACCAAATTGATAAAAAAGTCAACTAACGAAAAATCAGAACTTTTCATATAAAACCACAACAGATACCTATATAATCACACCAAAAACAAATTTGATCAAAAAATCAACTCTAAAAAATAAAGTTTTACATAAAACAACAACATTTACCTATATGATCACACAAAAAACAAATTTGCTAAAAAAAATAACTTTTAAAAAAGTAAAAATGTTTTACATAAAACCACAACATTCACCTATATAATCACACCAAAAACAAATTTGATCAAAAAATCAACTTTCAAAAAACCAACAATTTTTCACATAAAACCACAACATTTTACATATATTAATCACAACAAATCAAACATTAATCAAAAAATCAACTTTTGAAAAAATCAAAAATTTTACATAAAACAAAAACATTTACCTGTATAATCACACTAAAAACAAATTTGATCAAAAAATTAACGTTTAAAAAATCAAAAATATTCACATAAAATCACAACATTTACCTATATAATGACACTGTTAGGGTTATTTCCTAGTTAAGATTTACTTTGTATTTGTTTATACTTTTATGTATAGTTTAGGGTCTAATTTGTTATTTTCCCTAATATTGTAATTGTTGCTTAAAAGCATGTAGTGAGAGAGTGTGTGGAGGGAGGCTAGATCACTATTCACGTTAGAGAGAGAACTAAGTGTGTGATTTATTTTCTCCTGCACTTGTACTACAAATCTGCTTTGATCATCAATATACAAAAGAGAATTATTAGTATGAATTATGTTTATGATTGAACTGTGTTTGTGTATGAATTATTCTGATCATTAAGCGATATTATCGATCCAATTGAACCTATCAATTGGTATCAGAGCTGTTGGTATTGTGTTCTTCGCTATTCATCAAGCAAAACACATCAATATTGCTCAAATATCATGATCTGAATGAATTGTTGCTGTTTTTAGTTGTGATTTATCATCGCAATCACTCCTAATTCACAACGATTGTGCAAATTCCATCAGATTATCATCAGATCTGAGGAATTAAGAAGATTGAAAAAGTTACTGTTCGATCAAATTTTGCTCAAATTCATCAAAATTTGATCATGTTTTGGATTGATTGAGATTAGGGATTGATAATCGGACTATTTCACTGCTTGTGTGTGAATTTTGAACGAATTGGACAAGTTTTTGATAAACCCAGAAAAATTCTCATGATGAAGATGATGAACAGTAAGAACTTTGGACTCAGATTGAAGAACAATTAGGTCCTGTGCAGCCGTGTAAAGGATTTTGTGCTAGACGGGTAAAGAATTTGACGAGGAAAAAGTGTTACTGTTCAGCCGGATCAACAACTGTTGTGCCGGGTAATACACTGTTACGCCGGGTGATTAACATTTTCAGCCGGGTGATCAACAACTGTATAGCCGGGTAAACAACTCTGCCGTGTGATCGACAACTGTTCAGCCGGGTAAAGCTTTTTGCCGTGTCAAGATTCAAGCCGGGTCAAGTGTTATTGCCGTGTGAAGTTGATACTGTTCTGCCGGGTAACTGTTCTGCCGGGTAAAGAATCCAAGACTTACAACTGTTGAGCCGTGTGACTGTTCAGACGGGTGAAGACTTTTTCTCTGCCGGGTGAAGACAAAAGCTACTGTTCAGCCGGGTGAAGAAGGATTTTCACTGTTCAGCCGTGTGACTCAATTTTAGTTGTTTTAATCCTTGGTTTCTTATCTTGCTATTAATTACTTGTCTTTATTTTAGTATTTTAACTGTTTCTTTTCAAAAATTAACAAAAACCAAAAATATTTTATTTAAAATTTTTTTAAAAAAATGGCTCCTAATGATGATTCTGATAACCGTGTTCCTAGACTTGTCAATCGTGCAGATTTCAAAAATTGGACGATTAGACTGAAGCATCATCTCTGCTCAATAGACAATGATCTTTGGAAATCAATTGACAAGGGTCCTCACATACCTACACAGACAGCTCCAGATAGTGCAAGTACTTACACCAAAGACTCTACTGAACCTTATCCAGAGGATAATTTGCCAGCAGAAGATCTAAGGAAAGTGAAGAATGATAGCAAAGCTTATTCGTTGATGTGCAAGGGATTGCCACTATAAGTATTGTCAAGGTTGGACACCTATCAAACAGGTTACACATTGTTCAAGGCTTTGAAGTCTATTTGTGAAGGAGGTGAACAACTCAGAAGTCTCAAGAAACAAAAGTTGAAGAGACAGTTGGAGTTATTTGAACACATTGCTGGAGAGTCCGTGCACCAGATGATGAATAGGTTTGTTCATCTGACTACTGAAATGTCCAATGCCGGTGCAAAGACAGATCTCCAAGATCTCAATGACAGATTGTTATGTGCACTTCCATCATCATGGAAACAGACTGTGACATTGTTGAAACATACAGAAAAGTTTCCGATGGACTTAGATTTGCTCATTGCAAAGATTGAAGAAGTAGAAATTGATGAAGGTTCTAGAAACACTGATAGAACTGGTTCACATGCACAATACAAATATATTGTGAATCCTGCTAATACTGTGGAGAATGCTTTTCTTGCACAAGATGCAACGAAGTTTGAAGATGAGGGTGATTTATTTGTTGGCGCAAGTTTTTATACTGATTCATCATACTTTCCAAGTTCACCAACTTATTCTCAACCTCAATCTCCACCAAGAGCTCAAGTTCAAAGTCAGAATCTGAAGAATCAAGTAGAAAATCAAAGTTCAAATGTCCAAGCAAAAGTAAAAGATGTGATGAACATCTTGGTACAAGATGACGAGACCAAAACTGCCTTTACAGCTTTTATGGCAAGTTTTCAAGCATACCAAGGAAGTCACTTGAGTCAAATGGACGTTGTTCTTCAAGATTTATTTGAGATGGATCCTGATGACGTTGAGGAAATGGATTTAAACTGGCAGATGGTGATGGTTGCATATAGAACGCAGAAACATGCATATGTTAACCGAAGTTTCAAGCCACATGCAAACAAGACGGTTGGATTTGAAAAATCAAAGGCCAGATGTTTCAATTGTAATTGCTATGGTCATTTTTCAAGGGAATGTAAAGCTCCTAAGAATCAGAACTACAATGATCAAGCGAGTTCAAGTGGACAGAATCAAGGTCAAGGTCAAAGCTCGCAACAGTCTTCAAGTTATCAACAAAGAAATCAATGATTCTTTTAGAAACCATATCAAAGTTTTCCCATGCCAGAACTGAAGGATGAAGGCAAGAAACCAGAAGATCAAACTAAGGCACTGGTGGTTAGTGTTAAAGACGGATATGATTGGAGTGCGTATGCTGAACAATTCACATCTGATCTTACATCAAGTTTGGTACTGGTATGTGAAATTGAAGAGGATTGGTCTGAAGAAGGAGATATCAAGGTGATTGATATTGTTAGTGAAGATTCAGAAGAATATGACTGGAGTGCAAAGTCTGATCCGGTTGAAGAATCTGAGTCAGAAATTGCGCTGATGGCTACATCCAGTGAGTCTTCATCATCTACCGAACAACCAAAGGTTAGTACTGAATTACCTCCTAATTATGTTCCATTGCCTATTGATGTTAAAGAAAGGTTATGTTCTGAACAATGCCTTCAACAAGTAGAACATTATCGAACTCATTCATTTAAAATTGGTGATAAATTAAGCAAACATGAAAAACTTCATGAACAACTTAAAATTGATCACAAAATTTCTGATGAGAAGATTTTGTCACTTAAAGAATCATGGAACAAAACTTTAAAGGATTTGGAACTGGTAACAAAACAGCTTGAAGAAATGACAAAGAACTTTGAACAAGAAAAAGTTGCTCATGCTGCCACACAGGTTGAATTAACAAAAGTGAAAAGTTGTAAAACAATGGTTAAACAACTTATCAAAGAAAGAGGTAATAAAACCAAATTAGGATTGGGTTTCACTCATGAACCAATGCCTGAATCAATCACACAAACCTTACCTGAAAACTTCAATGAATTTGATCATTCACCTGAAAATGAAAGAAAATTTAAAGAAATTCAAAGGAGTAAATCTGAATCCGAAGGATCTGAAGTGTTGATTGAAAGTTTGAAAGAAGAAGATGGTGTGACCACTGAAGCTGATGATGAAGCTAGCAACAAATCAGAGCCTGTTCTGATTCAACTGGTTGAGTATCCGGAACTGAATCCGAAGTCGGAAGAAAAAGTGAAGGATGAAGGTGAATTTCGGGATACAATGATCCTGAATATATCAAGTGGAAGAATGAGCAGAAAGCAAAAGTTGCTGATCAACTGATCAAGAAGCAAGAAGTGAAAAAGACTGAAGTTTCAAATGCAAAAACGCAGAAATTAAAATCGAAAGTCAATCAATCTGAAACAAAACAGTCAAAAGGTAAAAGTGTCATAAAATCGAATGACAACAACAAAGCTCAAATTGTTAAAACTGACAAGGTCAAACCTGTCAAAAAGAAAGTGTCAAAAGGAAAAACAATTAAGTTTGTGTCTGCAGGAACTTTTGATTTAAACGGATCTTATGGTAAACCAATCAATTCTCCAATCAAATCTAACTCTGGTCTGAAAACAGGTTCAGGTCCTAAGTCTTCCGCTGTCAATGATAAAAGAATTGAATCAAAAAGGTTAACCAATCAAGGTGTGTTAAAATCGAACCAAATTTCCAAGCAAGCAAATTCACAATCAAAATTTCCACAAAAGAATCAAGTTAATCTAAAACCGAGCAAAACTGATAATGAATCACGAGTGGGTTCGACATCAAAAGTTAACAATCGGCTCTTTAGAATTAGCAAGAAACATTGTGAGATATGTGATCGTTATAACCATGCAACTGCTGAATGTTTCTTTAACAGGTACTGCAGTTACTGTGACAAAAGAAATCGTTCTTCAGAAGAATGTTTTTATAACAAATTTTGTGAAATTTGTGAAAGGATAAATCATGACACAAAGGATTGTTTCTTTCGAACAAACTCATCACGAGAAATGACTTCGTTTCCAAATTTTCAAAGAAATCAATAATTTGGTTTACAAAATGTTAATCAAAGTCATTCTCCTATTTTGAGAAAGTTCAATCGAAACAATTCAGTTTCTAATTTGCAGGTTAACAGTTTTAAACCAAGAGCTTTGATGGTAAGAAATCAAAAGTTTGAAAATAACCTTGATCCTAAGTTAGAGGAAAGGTTTACTGCTTTGAGAAGAAAGCAATCAATTCACGCCAATGGGCGAAACAGTTTTCAAAATCTCTCAAATGAAACAAATTTTCAAAATCTTCATTATCAACAAGTTACTGTTACTGATAGATTCGGAAAACCCAAGACCATGTGGGCCTGGGTTGACCAAACTAACTAAGTGATTGTTGAAATGCAGGTACGCCCAAGAAGACCTATCAACTCATGGTTCGTTGATAGTGGGTGTAGCCGGCATATGACAGGCAACCATGCCTTGCTTCAAGACTTTAAGCTGAAGAATGGTACACATGTTGCATTTGGAGGTGATGCCGGTGGTAAAATAACAGGAGAAGGAACCGTATCAAATGGGGTCATTAGTTTTGATAAAGTCAACTACTGTGCACAGTTGAACTTTAATTTACTAAGTGTATCTCAAATTTGTGATAAATCTTATTCAACTTTATTTGATGATTCTTTCTGTTATATACTCAAACCAGGTTTTAAGATTGACAATGAGTGGGTGGTGGTTAAAGCTCCAAGAGATCGTGATGTATACAAGCTTGATATGTCGCAGATTGATGCTAAAACCGAAACTACTTGTCTCATTGCGCATGCTTCAAATGATGAGAGTCAGCTTTGGCATAGACGGCTGGGCCATTCAAACTTCAGAAACATGAATCGACTGGTGACTGGAAATCACGCTGTGGGAATACCATCAAAGAAGTTCTCTACAACTGATCTCTGTCCAGCATGTTTGAAAGGAAAACAGCATCGCATGTCTTTTAAGTCCAAGCAAGAAAACTCCATTTCAAAACCCTTGCAGATGCTACATATGGATCTTTTCGGACCAACAAATGTCCAAAGCATCGGAAAGAAGTCTTACTGTTTTGTCATCATTGATGATTTTACTAGATTTTCTTGGGTTTATTTTCTGCATGTTAAATCTGAAACTGCTGAGTTGTTAAAAGAATTTATTGTCAAAGTTGAAAATCAGTTGGATTGTAAAGTGAAAACTTTGAGAAGTGATAATGGAACAGAATTTAAGAACACTAACGTTGATTTGTTTTGTGCAGAAAAAGGAATTGCTTGACAATTTAGTGCTCCAAGAACGCCTCAACAAAATGGGGTTGCGGAACGGAAAAACCGGACACTAATTGAAGCAGCAAGATCCATGCTCGCAGATGCCAAAATCCCTATCACATTCTGGGACGAAGCTATTGCTACTGCGTGTTTTGTACAAAACAGAACATTATTGGTTCAGGATAAAAACAAAACATCTTATGAGTTGTTATTTGGAAGAAAACCGAATATTTCATATTTGAAAGCATTTGGTTGTCCTGTATCGATTCTAAATTTAAGTGATCATCTCGGGAAATTTGAGTCAAAATCTGACGATGGATTTTTCCTTGGTTATTCGTCTGTTTCTAAAGCTTATCGGGTTTTTAATAGCATAACAAACACTGTTATTGAAACTATTAACGTAAAGTTTTTAGAAAATTCGTTTCCGTCAGTGGCGCATGGTCCCGAATGGTTATTTGATTTAGATTCGTTATCAAAATCTTTCAATTCTAACTTGTTTGATTTTTCAGGAAAAACAAGGAAAGAATCAGGCGACTTGGGATGCTTTAGCGATGATTCTGATAATGACGATGATAATAATCTCAATTCTGAGTATCCATTCATGTCATTTCATAATCCTGATCATGTCAAATCCAGCCAAGCTCCGAGTCCTTCTGGTTCTCAAGAAGATCAAGAATCAAATATTCTTGGTGATGACGTTAATCCACAAAGTTCTCCTAATGATGGTGGATCTGTTCAGAATCAACCATCATCAGATCCGAATGTTGAAGATATTCCAGAATCATTTGATTACTTCATCAATTCACCGGATCAAGTTCCTAATTTCACTCCGCATACTTCTACCATTCTACAAGATCTACCGAATCTGAATCAGTCTAATCTGGAGAGACAAGTGCAAGGAGATGTCATACCAACTCATCGAATTCACAAGAAACATCCTGTCTCTCAGATTATTGGGCCGTTGAATCAGAGAACTACAAGAAGTCAAACTGAGCAAGCAAACGTTTGTCTTTATTCATGTTTTCTTTCTCAAGTGGTGCCAAAGAACATTTCAGAAGCATTGCAAGATAATAGTTGGATTGAAGCCATGCAGGAGGAATTACTTCAATTTCGCAAACAAGAGGTTTGGAAATTAGTGGACTTACCTGAAGGAGAAAATGCGATTGGTACAAGATGGTTGTACAAGAACAAGCCAGATGAACGTGGTATTGTTGTGAGAAACAAAGCCAGACTTATTGCACAAGAATATACTCAGGAAGAAGGCATTGATTATGAAGAGGTATTCGCTCCGGTCGCAAGACTTGAAGCCATACGCGTCTTTCTTGCATATGCTTCCTTCATGAAATTTAAAGTATTCCAAATGGACGTCAAAGGCGCTTTTCTGTATGGACCGATTACAGATGATGTATATGTCAGACAACCTCCGGGTTTTGAAGATCCTGACGATCCTCATCGTGTATACAAGTTGAGTAAAGCTCTATATGGTCTACACCAAGCTCCAAGAATCTGGTATGAGACATTATCTAAGCATTTACTTGAACATGGGTTCACAAGAGGTCAGATTGATCCAACTTTGTTTATGAAGAGGGAGAATGAAGAACTCTTATGTGTTCAAGTTTATGTGGACGATATTATTTTCGGATCAACCAGTGCGTCAATGTGCAAAGAATTTGAGGAAATCATGAAGTCTAGATTCCAGATGAGTTCAATGGGGGAGATTAACTTCTTTCTTGGATTAGAAGTGAAACAATCAGCTGACGGGATTTTCATCAACCAATCAAAATTTGTTGAGAAGTTGCTGAAGAAGTTCAAAATGCAAGATTGTCAGACTATTCGAACTCCATCTGATGTAAATTGCAAGATACAGCCGGATCCGAAAGGCAAATCCGTTGATCAAACACTATACAGATCGATGATTGGTTCACTGATGTATCTTACTGCATCAAGGCCAGACATTATGTATGCTGTATGTGTGTGCGCAAGATATCAGTCTGATCCAAAAGAGTCGCACCTGGTTGCTGTTAAACGTATTTTCAGATACCTTAAAGGGAAACCGAATCTTGGGTTATGGTATCCTTATGAAGGCAATTTTGAATTATATAGTTATTCTGATAGTGACTTTGGTGGGTGTGCTCTTGACAGGAAATCGACTACTGGTGGATGTCAATTTCTGGGTCCTAGACTTGTCTCTTGGCAATGCAAGAAGCAGACCAACGTTTCTGTATCCACAGCTGAAGCAGAGTATATCGCTGCATCTGCAGGATGTTCTCAAGTTTTGTGGCTACAAAACCAGTTGCTTGACTACGGGTTTAACTTTCTCAAAACTCCTATTTACATAGACAATACTGCTGCTATGTTCATTACTGCTAATCCTGTTCAACACTCCAAAACCAAACATATCGAAATTCGATATCACTTTTTAAGAGACAACTCTGAAAAAGGTTTAATAATTTTGATTAAAGTTCATACCGATAAACAACTGGCAGATCTTTTCACAAAATCCTTTTTGTCAGGACGGTTTGAATTCTTAATTCAATCCATAGGATTAATCAATCATGATTGATTCTATTTTTCGAAAACAAAACAAAAATCAGAAAAATATAAAATCCAAAAATATAATAAGTTGATGTCAAGTATTGATTCGTTTGTCGTTTATTTTATTGTTTTGCATTGTGTGCTTGCATGAAAAAGAAAATAGAAAAGCAAAAAACAAAATATAAAAGCAAAAAAAAAAGAAAATATCATGTCATAAGAATCTATATTGCACAAAGTGACAAATGATAGTTACACTAGACATTATCTGTTACATCATTTTTAATAAAGACTGATGCATGTTAATTGATGTGCTAGACAGCTCAGGCAATTAGACTGAAAAAGTAAGTTCATTGTTGACAAACATAAACTTAATGATCTTTGTGTTAAGTTCCATTGTTATACATGTCTAGATATATATCTTTTGATACATTGCTTGTGATGATAGTTGTGCATGATCGGGTAACGATGCAGTGTATTCAGTGTGATGAACCGCATCGTGAGCTTCTTTGTTGTGGTATCCACAGACCTGAAGTCTCACACGAAGTCTCTTTTGAGCTTCAAGATGCAGCAAAAGATTCCAAAAAGGAACAAAAAGAGTCCCAAATGTGGACCATCACCAAACAAAATTCCAAAAAGGAATTCAGAAGATTCCCAAGGGGAACAATAGGAAATGAAAAATTCCAAAATGGAATTAAAAAGAAGTCCCAAAGTGGACCAAAATCCGAATAGAACCCAGATTCCACACTGTTTATGACTTTAAGTGACCAGGTTTTTGTGCAATAAGCATTCAAGTGATGGTTGATAAGGAAATATGTTGACATATGTATACATATGGGTCACATAAGTCATTTTAATCGAACCTTAATTATCATCATGATACTGAAAAAGTAAGTGTGTCAACTCGAGCTAATTGGTATGTTTTCATATCATCACTCAATCAAACATAAGTCAAATGTCTATTCAAAACTTGCAAAACATGTTCAGATAATGTGTGGTTTGATCTCACTGCGATATTTTGATTCATTGCATTGCATATGTAATTTTTTTTAATGTGTGTGCTTTGTGTGTGCAGGCATTTGGAATCATTATTGACACATCGACATCCTTGTTAAACTTAAAAATTTCAAGAAATTTCAAGTTTAGGGGGAGAATAAATTGAAGAAGAAAAATATTTGCAAAAATCCAAAAATATTTTATTTTGAATAAATGTGTTTTGAATGAACAAGATTATGTGGTATGAAAAGCAAAGGTATTGGATGTGTTAAAAACAAACCCAAGGTCTTGTGATGTGTTTTTCAGAAATTGTTTCGGGATATAAAAATGTTGGTTGTGCAAAAACAAAAACATTTTTGAAAAAGAAAAAGGAAAAGGAATTTAATTGAAATTAATGTTTATTGACTTGTCTTATGTTGTTGATAATTAATGTGACAAATTCTTTTAAGGATGTCTTGTCTAATTAATGTGTCGAGAATGTTTGCAGGTGCAATAAATGCCGTTGAAAAAGTCAACAGACGAGAAAAATCGCTCAAGGATTGTAGCCGGGCAAAACATATCAGAAGACACTGTTCAGCCGGGTAATGATGTTACTATTTAGCCGGGTAAGTGTGTTTTGATACAAGCCGGGTGATTATGAAGAAGTGAAGCCAGGTGAAGATATTATGACTACTGTATGGCCGGGCAATGAACATGTCAAATACATGCCGGGTGAAGGTCATAGATATCTGCCGGGTGACAAGTTGTGTCACTATACAGCCGGGTGAAGAAATGTTGTCACTATACAGCCGGGTAAAAGAAAGAAGCCTTATCTTGCCGTGTAAGTGTATAACACTGTTTTGCCGGGTAATAGTGGAAGCAACTATGCTGCCGTGTAATGAAGAAAAGCATGACGGATGAAAGAAAAGCAACTGTGTTGCCGGGTAATGAAGAAAATCATGCCGGGTGAAAAAGACAACTGTGTTGCCGGGTAATGAAGAAAGGATGCCGGGTGATGTTGTAAAGACTAACTATACTGCCGGGTGATGAATAAAACCAATCAGGTGTAGTTGTTCCTAACCTTTACCCGTCACTACAGTGACTTACCCGTCTCTACAGTATTTGATCCGTCAAGTGTTTTTCACATGTTATATGTTGACCCGTCATATGTTATGACTCGTCCCAACAGTACATGACCCGTCTCAACAGTGCTTGACCCGTCAAGGCTTATTGGGCCTTTTGTGCTTGCCCGTCCCAAATTGTTGACCCGGCACCTCAAAGTTTGACCTAATTTTTAACCATATAAAAACCCGCCTCTTCATAAACACTTATTATTTTTCACTCACAATTTCAAGCAAATCCTCTGCACTTAAATCGTTGTTTATCATATTCAATCGTTTGTTCTGTAACAAGTCTGATCGATTGAATAAGGTATTGTTTACGTGATTTGAACCTAATAAACTTGCAAATCGACCGATAAAATGAAAAACGATGATGAACAGTGTTTTTGATCACTGAATCGACACTTTGTTTTTGTGTGTTAAAACTCAAATCGAATGTTGCTTTAAGTGTAAAATCTGTCGATCATCAACAATCAATCACTCATTTGCACCAAATTCCTTAAAATCAACTTAATCAATCAAAATTAACTCATAACTGTCAACCGCCATTGATGACCTGTTTGATGCTCTTAAATGTTAACTTCAAAATGATGAAATATGTGTTAAAAGTGACAAATCCTTGTTAAAAAAAAAAAAAAACTGAACTAAAACATGTTAAACAACTTCATCTTATAAATGTCAAATTTATGTTCTTAAGTGTTAAACTGTTAAATTGAAAAATGTTGTATAATCATTAAAATTCAAAGTTTTGATCAAAATGATGAAAATCAGTTTGTTAGATCAATTTAGGAGTTAAAATGATTATGTGAATGTTTTACTTCTTAACTGTTATTCAAACACTTATGAAAATTTGAAATTTATTAATGAAGAATCTAACACGTTTGTCTTGTTTGTGTTTATTTTTGTTTTAACAGATGGAGAATTTGAAGTTTGAGCCCAAACACAATTTAGTTGCATGTTTGGATGAATCTATTCCTGAGACTGAAGGATATAGAGACATGATGAGGTTTATAAAGAGGACAAAGTATGTGTATGCTATGTGTGCCAAGCCGGTCATATATGCAAGGTTGATTAAAAGCTTTTGGAGAACAGCTGAGGTGATCAGAAATGATGATGGAGTAACTGTTGTTCGAGGAAACATTACTAGAGAGTTAGAGATTACTGTCTCTGAAGATGCCATCAGAACAGCATTAAGGATAGATGATGATGAAGTAGGGGCAAATGATGAGTTGACAAATGCTGAATGTCAAGCGTGCTTTGTAAATATGGGACATCCTCCTGCATTTCCAAAGTCACAATTCTATAGAGCAAGGTTGGGGAAGAAATGGAAGCTGTTGTGCTATGTCATTCAACAGTGCATGTCAAGGAGGAGTGCAGGTTTTGACAACTTCCCATCAGATATAGCATCCCCTATTGTAGCAATTGTTGAAAACAAACCATTCAACATGTCGAAGTGGATTATGAATGGGTTTGTGTTCAATCTGGTAAAGGGCAAAAGATTCAAGTTTCTCATGTACCCGAGATTCTTGCAGTTGATGATCAATGTTGCCTATCCCATTATCAGAGATGAAGGAGTTGTTGGAGGGATATTGTATACTGAGGACATGAACGATCTATCTTATAGGAAGATGAGTATCGGGAATGTGCCAAGTGTTGATCTATTTGACTATATGAGAGATATAGCAAATAATGAAGAAGATGTTGAGGTTGTTTATCATCATATTTCACATGGAGAGATAGTAAATCCACAGGACCTTGTTGATGAGGTGCCTGATAATCTATTGCATGATGATGAGTATGTTGCTCATCATGCAGAAGATGAAGAAGATGAATCTGAGGATGATGAAAATGATGATAATGACAGTAATGGTGAAGAAAGTGATGATAGTGGAAATGATGGTGGTGATGATGCTGAATCTATTTCAGAGGAGGCAGAGAATATTGAAATTGCTGAACCAGTGGAATTGGAGATACAAAATGTTGAAGTCATTGAACCTGCCTTGATTGAAGAACCTGTTGAGGTTGCTTGTGTTGAAAAAGAAGTGGCAGTTGAAGTTCCTAAGGCTATTACTGTTCAATATGTTAGATCACGAAGATCGAAACCAGTGATAGAGCCTGTGTTAGTAGAGGAACCGAAGGTAATTGAAGAAAGTGTTGATGAGCCTGAACAGATAGATGTTGTTCAGATTGCTCAGGAAGTAATGGCAGAGGTAGAAACTATTGCACAGATAGTTGATGAAGCTGATGCTGGCAGTACTAATCCTATTCCTGTTGATATATCCACCACATCATCCCATGTTGCTGAAAACATTGAACAAGTTTTGGAGTCTTCGCCAAAAATTGTTTCAAGTGTTGATGAGAATGAGAATAAGAAGAAAATTGTTGAATTAGAAGAGATGGTGGCAAAGCTTTTAGATGCGAATGAACAGTTGAAAGCTTCAAATGATAGAAAGAAGAAAAGACTTGAAGAGTTTTGGGCTACTCACAATCAGAATCTTGAAACTTTCAAAGCCTTGGATACTGATCATGTTAAGTTGAAGATTGAACATGACGAGTTAAAGGCTGAGTATGATAAGTTGAAGGAAGAACATGAAAACTTGAAATATGATTACAAAGAGTTGAAGGCTGAATGCAATACTCTGGATGCTGAGAAAGAAATGTTGGAGAAATGGCTAGAAGAAACTCGATCAAAGAAATCCGGGTCCACATCAGACAAATATTTTTCAGATGAGGTTATAGAAGTGACTGAAGCTACTCAAGAAGCAAAAGTTTACTATACTAGAGCACGTGGTACAACGAATGTGGGCATAAGGGTGGAATCTCCAATTATTATTCCCGATGAAGCTGTTGCTGATTCTGTCAATCTGACAAAGCTGAGGGAAAAAGGAAGTTAGATGCAGTACCGGAAATTACTGGTGATAAAAGTTGTAGTAAAAAGGCGAGATTGGAAGAAACAGTGCAGATTAAGCCGATTCAATCTGTGGCTGTAGTTGAAACTGAGGTAGTTGAGTTGGCAAAGGCAGATGAGACTGTGATTGATGCTGAAATTGATAAATCAGTTCAGATTGAGCCGATTCAATCTGAAGCTGTTGTAGTTGAAGAAGTGCCTGAAGCTGTTGAAATGGTTGAGAATGTACCTGAAACTATAACAGAAGAAGCAAGTCAGTTTGAGCCGGTTCAAACTGACAATGCACCAATGATTGAGGCATTAGATGACTTGGATGATATTGATTTTACTGAGTCTGAACCAGAAGCTGAGCCAGAAACTAATGCTGACCATGAGATTCCAGATGACTTACCTGAAAGATTTGCTTATCTTGAGAAGATGAAGTACAATCCAGTGTTTCTGAATGGACTGACAGTGAGCCAAATCAACGAAGAATATGAGAAGTGTTTGATAGCTCAAGATAAAGCTGCTGCTGATGAGAAAGAGTTTATCATTGAGATGGGTGAGTGGACACCGTTACAAGAGAGTTTAAATATTGAAGATTTACCTCCAACTGAGCTTTATCACCAAAATCCTGAAGAGATGTCTAGCAGAAATATACGAGACTGGCTGAGCTCAAGGAATTATCCTTATAAGACTTTGAAAAGGTTGAAACAAGAGTCGCTGAGGAAAATTGTTGTAAGTTTCATGAAGACAGAGAAAATGTACAATCGTATGTTTTATCTAGATTACAACAACCCTCAATACTATGAGCTGACCAAGAGATACAAAGTTCTCGGACCAAAAGAGATACCGGTGATGGCTTTACCTGAGAATGCGCATAAAAAGAGACATGAGTTGATGGACATGTTTCCTAGTGAGGTCAAGTCATATAATATACCTATGGATGTACGTGAATCATGGCACAAATCAGCCACAGCAGGTGATGTTGTGAGATCACTGCTGAGCAAGGGTCAGTCAATTGCTGAACTTCTTGATTCAATGATCGTACCGGAAAAATCCAAGAAGGTAAAAATCATTGCGTGGAAATATGACGAAGTATTTGATGCTTTCATGATTAAAAGAGTTAATGGTTTATGTGATGTATACCATTACTACTCTAGCATTTTCAAGTTAGAAGTTCAAGACTTGAAAGAGCTGCACAAACTAAGACTGATAAATCACACGCATGCTGAGCGTGGTAATAAATGTGCAATGCTACTTGATGCCGGGATAAGCCGATCACCAAAATACTTAGATTTCAGAGGTCAACAGGAGGACAGTGCATATGTTCAAGCGAAGAAACAAAGAAAGAGAAAGAAGTTGGTGGTTAGTGAGGATATGTACCTAGAGGAATTTTCTGATGAATACTTTGACAAGGTAACTAATCCGGGGTTGAAAGTGTTTGATGGGTCTCAAGCGACTAAGCCAATACTTAAAGTCTTCTACAATCAGGAAACTTTTGAGATGAAAATTGTACGAAACATGGATGATTGGGATAAAGACATGATTACTTTATTCAGTACTTTTGAGCTGAAATTGTTGCATCCATCCTACATTGATTTCCTGAGAAGTTACAGAATGGAAAAATGCAAAGACAAAGTTGCTGAAGCTGATCGAAAATTGTTTGTGGTGATGATCGAGGTGATAGCAGCTGCATCAGAAAAGATTCGAGTAAGGAAGGCATTACTCAACTCTAATCTTGTGAAAGTTGACATTCCGGAGATAGAGTTTATGAGAGTGACTGCGAAGGGAACTTTGGAAGTGCAAGTCAAAGGGAAGGAAATGCCCTATGAATTTTACGCTAACATTGATTTTGCAGGTTTAAATCTTGATTCTCTGAGACGTATGAATGCCTGCCCAATCCTTACTAACGAGTCCAAACCAAGACAAGCTAAGATTGCAGAAAAGTTCAAGTCATGCATAGAAGAAGCATTGAAAAAACAAGAAGAATTCAAAGGGAAAGAGTTGCTGGATATCAAAGAAGAACCAGAAGATTGGTGAGAGAGATTGAAGCTGAACAAGATGAAAACTGTTTAAAGATTTTGCTGAAATTCAAAGATAAATCTTAGGGGGAGTACTGTTAGGGCTATTTCCTAGTTAAGATTTACTTTGTATTTGTTTATACTTTTATGTATAGTTTAGGGTCTATTTTGTTATTTTCCCTAATATTGTAATTGTTGCTTAAAAGCATGTAGTGAGAGAGTGTGAGGAGGGAGGGTAGATCACTATTCACGTTAGAGAGAGAACTAAGTGTGTGTGATTTATTTTCTCCTGCACTTGTATTACAAATCTGCTTTGATCATCAATATACAAAAGAGAATTATTAGTATGAATTGTGTTTATGATTGAACTGTGTTTGTGTATGAATTATTCTGATCATTGAGCGATATTATAGATCCAATTGAACCTATCAGACACCAAAAGCAAATTTGATCAAACAATCAACTTTCGAAACATAAAAATTTTCATATAAAACCACAACATTTACTTATATAATAATACCAAAAACCTAATTGATCAAATAATCAACTTTCGAAAACATCAGAAGTTTTCATATAAAACCACAATATTTACCTATATAATCACACCAAAAACAAATTTGATCAAAAAATCAACTTTTTAAAAAATAAAATATTTTTACCTAAAACCACAACATTTACCTATATAGTCACACCAAACACAAATTTGATCAAAAATTCAACTTTCTAAAATATAAATTTTTTTTACGTAAAACAACAACATTTACCTATATAATCACACAAACACAAATTTGATCAAAAATCAACATTTAAAAAATCAAAATTTTTCACATAAAATCATTACATTTACTTATTAAAATCACACAAAAACAAATTTGATCAAAAAATCAACATTCGATACATCAAAAATTTTCATATAAAACCACAACATTTATCTATAAAATCACATCAAAAACCAATTTGATCAAAAAATCAACTTTCAAAAACATCAGAAGTTTTCATATAAAGCCACAACATTTACCTATATAATCATTCCAAAAACCAATTTGATCAAAAAATCAACTTTCGAAAAATCAGAAGTTTTCATATAAAACCATAACATTTACCTATATAATCACACCAACAACAAATTTGATCAAAAAATCAACTTTTTAAAAAATAAAAAATTTTAACATAAAGCCACAACATTTACCTATATAATCCACCAAACACAAATTTGATCAAAAAATCAACTTTTTAAAAAAAATAAATTTTACATAAAACAACAACATGTACCTATATAATCACACCAAAAACAAATTTGCTATAAATATTAACTTTTTAAAAAATAAAAAATTTACATAAAAGCAAAACATTTACCTATATAATCACACAAAAAACAAATTTGATCAAAAAATCAACTTTCAAAAAACTAGCAAATTTTCACATAAAACCACAACATTTTACATATATTTAATCACACCAAATCAAACTTTAATAAAAAAATCAACTTTCAAAAAAATCAAAAATTTTACATAAAACAAAAATATTTACCTTTATAATCATACCAAAAACAAATTTGATCAAAAAATCAAGGTTTAAAAAATCAAATATTTTCACATAAATCATAACATTTACCTATATAATGACACCAAAAACAAATTTGATCAAACAATCAACTTTCGAAACATCAAAAATTTTCATATAAACCACAATATCTACCTATAATAATAAGTTGCTAAATTACTGCCACGTGTCAGATTCTAAGCTATGCCACATAAGAAAATCCTAGGTTGCAGCTTCTCCTTAACTCTCAGAAATCTCGCGGACTATCCACTGAGTATTTAGCAAATACTTTCGGATCTAATAAATACTCTAATAAACCGTAACTATTTTCATTTCACACAATCAAAACCCTAAAACTCTCTTACTTCTCTCCTCTCTTGCTAGGTTTCTGCCGCTTCCACTCTAACGAGGATCCAAAGGAAAATGATCCTCTTCATTCTAAGGCTCATCTTCCTTATAAGGTTTCATACTGTTACAGGTAATAAGAAACCCATCATCATCATCTCATCATCGTCATTCGTCTTTCCGATTTCATGTCAATCGGTTCAATCGGGTTTTGTTGTCTTTATTTTAATCTGATCCATATACACATTCTTTCAAATATGACTTATATTGCAACTCTTAATTTTGGCTTATCTAATACTTTGGATCGGAAACACATCAATCTCGATGTTGTTTGTTGCCCATGGATTCCATTTAACTTTGTTGATTGACACAAATCTCATGTTTATGTGTACGGATTTTTCAATGCCTTATTGAAAAAGATTGGGTTTGTGTTTACGTTTTTAATTAAGTTCAATGTCTGATTTGTTTGAACGCTTTGATGAGTTTCAGAATAATTGGTAATTGTTCACTCCTGAATCAATCTAATGAATTTTTCAATCATTTAATCTATCACTTGAACTGATACTCTACTTAACATGCTGCTTATTTCATTAACTTGCAGTTTCCAATTGCAATTTGCTTAAAATGATTTGTGTTAACTTAACTACAAACTTATATTAGGGACGGGATGCAAGAGCTTATTCACTTAATATGGATTTGCAACAAAAGATGTAAAGTATAATCCAGATGGCAATGTTTGTTGTGTTTGAAAAAGTTTTGATTTTTTGAACTCTTGAGCACTTTATTATTGATTTTATGTGCTCTTAATGTTTTCAAAATTTAAAGCCATGGGTTCTTTTAGATGCTAAACTTACGAAGAGTGGACTTGATTGGAGAGAACATTGACGACGAGGGATATTCCGTGTTACACTTGGCGATTAGGCAAGATACAACAGTAGACATTTGAAAAAAGGATGACCGAGAATCTGAATTACTTTTATTCCCGAGTCGAAATCTATAGATATCAATAATCACCCTAAATCCAATTCCATTCCGATCAGAAGTAACAATCACTTAGTATTTTAACCTCTATTCAATTAAATCACTTGAATCTTTCATAACTTGAACCATGTTAGATACACGAATAGTAATGAATTTAAGTAAATTTAAGAAGTAAGCCTTAATGGCTTACTCCATTAAATCTTAAGTCAAAATGTAAATCTGGATTTTGTCACAAGTCACGATCCGGATACACCTACGGTGTTACCAATTATACCTACGACACATTAACTCTAAATAAAATTTCGGGACGAAATTTCCTAAAGGAGGGGAGACTGTGACATCCGGTCCGATTCGTTTTCCGTGTAAACCCGAGACATTGAATAACATCGTAATCATCTGTTTATTATGAAATAAAAGTTTACGTTTATTAATCATTTAGTTACTAAATATATGATAAAATGATTTTTATTCAAGCTAACAATAAAAGTTTTTATAAAAGTCTAAATTGTTAGTTAGTTAGTTAGTTAGTTAAAGTTAAGGGGTTATATGTGTAATTAATAAAACACAAATTAAACCTTTAAACTAAAACTAAACACCAACACAAAGTACGGGGGGTGAAGCTGTAACATTTTTAAACTCAACCCCCCACTCCCGTTTCCCGGCTGCCACCTCCGGCGAGTCCGGTGGATAGTCCGGCGAAGCCAAATCATCAACAAAACACGTATTTTAACCCGATTAAACCATCCTTATCACTACACCCGCAAGTTTCGAACCTTAGCTGACCAATTTAATCGAGATTTACGTCTTTATCATCAAACCAACTCCAAACCCATTATCTCGGCCAATGTTAACTACAAATCAACTAAATTAACCTCTGAATCTCAAATCAAAGTAATCTGGAACACACCATTTATCAATTGGAAGGATAAGAACACGTTTAAATAACCATTATCCTATCAAATCGTTCAAATTGAACTTATCTTTATCCAAAACCCACTTGACTTCGATTCAATCCTTTAAACTTATCTCAGTCGGCTATTTAACAACCAAATCATTCAATTAACTTCGCAACACCTTTCTACAACTACAATTTCACTTCTAAACACACACAACAGTCGATTTAATTCTCTGTTCATCGTCATCCCTGCTCCTAATCGACGACATACTCTAGGTCTGTTTCAAGTTCCAAATTCATAGGGCTTTTGTTTCTAGTCTATCGTTAAGTGAATCTGCTCATTTAATTTGATTATCATCATCAATTTCAGTTTCAATTTGATCCGAATCACTGTTCGTTATTCTTTCTTCCATCATTAATCAATTCAGGTACTTTAACACGTCTTTTTGATCGTTATCATGTTCTGAACATCGTAGCTATATTTAATTTCATTTACAGTTTGGATTTGGGGATCAATTGGTACGAATTCATATCTAGGGTTTATATGTTGAAATGGGTTTAAGAACATGAAGTTAAAAACAATTTCGTTTCAGATAGAGTCAACAAACTCGCATGTGGCCGGGTGGTTTAGTAGTTATAAAATAAACTCCCATGAGGTCCCGTGTTCGAGTCCTTTAGCTTTTTTTTTACTGCTGTACAATTATTATTGAACATTTAATTTATAAAACTAACTTGTAAATTATTATAAAGATATTTATAAAATAACTTATGAGTTAGTGATATAAAGATGAATTCCTATAAATATATAAATTAATACAAAATAAAACTTACTTTTAAATAAGTTACGTTTATAAATTTCATTTATGGATTCTTGTAGTTAGTAGTCTCGAGAAGTACTAGCACAATCATTAATTTATTCAAACCAACGGTTATCAATAATAGTACTATTTGACCTGACAAGCCCACCCCATTTACATACACGCGTGGTGATTGTAACCGACATATGCTTTTGCCCATTACGGCTTAATCTGTGTGATTAAGTGGCTCCAGTCATCTAGGTTTGATTGTGCACTCGATTTATCTAATGTGATACACTTTTTGCATGATAGGTTTTAACATAACATGGAATTGAATCATTTTATTCATTTCAATCATTTTAATCATTATATATATATATACGTATATATATATATATATATATATATATATATATATATATATATACGTATATATATATATATATATATATATATATATATATATATATATATATATATATATATATATATATACGTATGTATGCAAACATGTGTTTACTCACCAGCTAATTCGTTAGCTGACAAATACTATTTTCACATGATTTCAGGTGTTACAGCGTAGTTGGTTATCTCAAGATGCCTCAAACATAGGATTCATGGACCTAGTTTAATAAATACTTAGTTATTATGTTTGACTAGTTGTTTATTTGATTCATGTATTGGTTAATTGAATATTGAATTTAATAATATTTAATCATTTTAGTACCATGAGCTACGAACAATCTATCCACTTACGTCTGCCCCGATGTTTCGGCCATCGGTTGGGGTGTGACACAAATCAGTTATTTAAAATGTGTTGTTTTATCAGTAATGGAATTTCAATGTTTTTTTCTTTCAAGAAATTGACTTGAAAAAAGTAGGGAAACTTGAAGACCCCTGAATATTTATGGTTAATATTTGTGGTTAGTGGAGTAGGACTTATGGTATAAGATCACATTTTTTTTCTTATACTATAAGTTTTTAGATAATTATTAAATGTTAACAAATTTTCACAATATATATATGTATAGCCAAGAAGAGCTAATTTTGGATTTGAGCAAGTATGTGAACAATGTTATTTACATTGGATGGGTGCTTGAGGTTAGTCAAATTATTCATGTTCGAGATTATGAAATTGTGTTTAATTTGCAACTGATCATATGAATTTGATTTACTCTTCAACGTGCTAGTATGTTTTTTAATACGTAAAACCATTGTGATTGTGATTCCTAAAGTGTTTTTAGCTTGATTTTGCGAATATATGATGTAACAAGCTTTGTTTAATGCATTTTTTGGGCTGTTTTAGCAGTATTTTTAATGCATTTTGTCACATCTAATAACAGTGATTAAAGGTGTTAATCTTATCATGCACGTTGTGTTTTAGTAGATGGTTTTTGACACTTCACTTATTTGCTTGGTAAATTATACATGTCAAGCTTATAGATGAACCTCATGGCATGCCAAAAGAAGCTCCTCTCCCATCGCTTATTAACATGCAGATAAATATGCTTTATGATTATATATGAGTTTTTTTATTTCATTTTTCAATATTGTCATAATTTTTTCTTGAGTGGTGTATTTAATAACCATTTGATTAATTTTCTATATTTTATAGGTCATACATATGAAAGAGGTTATTCTCTTCCGCTTTCAATTAACCAACATCTCATCTGCACACAAGAGAAAGTTTATGGACTATTAACATTTGAATATGTACTTTAATGATGCACCTCATGTGTATATTTAGGTATCATGTATGATGAAACATATTTGAAGATATGTAGTTTTATCTTTACTTCATATTTGTTGCTTTCATTTACGCATTTAAAGTAATCATTCCATACATCGATGACGGTACAAGACAGTTATGGTCATGATATTTTTCCTCTTAATGCCCCCAATCAACATATCCGTATACAACATCAATTAAATATCATTTTTAATATAAAAAAATATATGTTTTTCATTCCACGGGTCACTAACCTAGTTCAATTATATAATCATACCAAAAACCAATTTGATCAAATAATTAACTTTCGAAAACATCAGAAGTTTACATATAAAACCACAACATTTACCTATATAATCACACCAAAAACAAATTTGATCAAAAAATCAACTTTTTTAAAAATAAATTTTTTTACATAAAACCACAATATTTACCTATATAATCACACCAAACACAAATTTGATCAAAAATTCAACATTTTAAAAAGTAAAAATTTTTACGTAAAACCACAACATTTACCTATATAATCACACCAAACACAAATTTGATCAAAAATCCACATTTAAAAAATCAAAAAGTTTCACATAAAATCACTACATTTACCTATATAATCACTCAAAAACAAATTGGATCAAAAAATCAACTTTCGAAACATAAAAAATTTTCATATAAAACCACAAAATTTATCAATATAATCTCGTCAAAAACCAATTTGATTAAAAAATCAACTTTCAAAAACATCAGAAGTTTTCATATAAAGCCACAACATTTACCTATATAATCACACCAAAAATCAGTTTGATCAAAAAATCAACTTTTAAAAAAATAAATAATTTTAACATAAAACCACAACATTTACCTATATAATCACACCAAACCAAACTTTCATCAAAAAATCAACTTTTGAAAAAATCAAAATCACAGAAAACCATAACATTTACCTATATAATCACACCAAAAACAAATTTGATCAAAAAATCAACTTTCGAAACATCAAAAATTTTCATATAAAACCACAACATTTGCCTATATAATAACACCAAAAACAAATTTGATCAAACAATCAACTTTCTAAAAAAATCAAAAACTTTCATATAAAACCACAACATTTACCTATATGATCATACCAAAATCCAATTTGATCAAAAAATCAATTTTCGAAAAATCAGAAGTTTTCATATAAAACGACAACATTTACCTATATAATCACACCAAACACAAATTTGATCAAAAAATCAAGTTTTTAAAAATTAAAAAATGTTAACATAAAACCACAACATTTAACTATATAATAATCACAGCAAAAACAAATTTGATAAAAAACTCAACTTTCAAAAACCAACAAATTTTCACATAAACCACAACATTTTACATATATTTAATCACACCAAACCAAACTTTCATCAAAAAATCAACTTTTGAAAAAATCAAATATTTCACATAAAATCACAACATTTACCTATATAATCACACCAAAAACATATTTGATCAAAAATCAACATTTAAAAAAATAAAAAATTTTCCCATAAAATCACAACATTTACCTATATAATCACACCAAAAACAGATTTGATCAAAAAATAAAAAAATTTCACATAAAATCACAACATTACCTATATAATCACACCAAAAACAAATTTTATCAAAAAAATCAACTTTCGAAACATAAAAAATGTTCACATAAAACCACAACATTTACCTATATAATCACAACAAAAACAAATTTGATCAAAAAATAAACTTTCGAAACATCAAAAATTTTCATATAAAACCACAACATTTGCCTATTTAAATCACACCAAAAACCAATTTGATCAAAAAATTAACTTTCAAAAACATCAGAACTTTTCATATAAAACCACAAAAATTACTAATATAATCAAAACAAAAACAAATTTGATTATAAATCAACTTTTTAAAAAATAAATTTTTTTACCTAAATCCACCAAATTTACCTATATAATCACAACAAAAACAAATTTGATAAAAAAATCAACTTTTGAAAAAATAAAAAATATCACATAAAACCACAAAATTTACCTATATAATCACACCAAAAACAAAATTGATCAAAAAATCAACTTTCGAAAAATAAAAAATTTTCAAATAAAACCACAACATTTGCCTATATAATCACACTAAAAACCAATTTGATCAAATAATCAACTTTCGAAAACATCAGAACTTTTCATATATGTTGATAAATATTATAAATCATCATACTTAAAGTTTTTGAAGAAAAAGACAAGATGTGCGGACAAGATAAAAAGATGTGCGGACAGTTTTATGTTAGAGATGTGCGGACAGAACTGTCATCCGCACATCAATTTAACTTTCTGTTATTTTGTTTTTATTAGACTTGTATTTCTTCTATGTAGTATAAATATGTGTTCTTATTCTTGTATTAGTAGACTTTGGAACTAGACTTCTCTTTACACCTTTTGTACACACAGTTGGTGATTAATACAAGTTTGCATTTATCAGTAATTTCTCTGTTGAATCATTGTGTGTTTGTAGATTGCAATCATGTTTGTTTGAATAGATTAACAGATCAACATGCTCGTTGTGACCTGAATCCACAATTGGTATCAAAGTTGTTGGTTGAGTAGGTCAAACTTCGTTTGATTTTGCTTGAATCTGTTAATTCAACGACTCATTGAATCTTCGAACCGATTCAATCTGTTCTAAATGTTAATGAGATATATCCTTTCAACAATTGAATTAAATTCAACGTGAAAAATTGCTCAAATTATGGAATTAAAGTATCGACTGGTGTGTTGGTGAAGAGGAACTGTTCTTAAGTTGTTTAAGTGATTCAAGTCTGTTTTTGAAGAAATTGATATTGAACGATCTTTCAAAAATGTATGCATGCAACATGTACGTTTGATTTCAATCAAATTCAGAGTTAAATCATCAAAATCAAATTTCACTGTTCATCGCAAATCGAAGAAATTGCTTTTGTTCGCACATTGAGAAAATGATGATGTTTACTGAAGTTGATCCTATTGTCATTCAATTTCCAATTGTTTTCTTCAGAATCATCTATATTCTGGCTTATTTTGATCTGTTGGATTGATTGTTCTTCAAAGTTGAACAAACACTGTTGTCCCACATATCACTTTGAAGATCACTTTGCTCGCAGATCTTTTTCAGACTTTACAGATAGTTGAAGATAGCTAACAAGAGATTGAAGTAATTGAATTGATTTCATTCCTGTGGAAAAGATTGTTTTCAACCTGTTTGCAGATCAGTAATGTAGCAAGCAGATTGACACTGTAGACCGCAGATCGAAACTGTTGTCTGCAGATTGACAAAATCATCCGCAGATCAATTTTCAAAGGCTTAAAAATGGCAAACAACAACAATTCTGATTATGCATCCAAAGTCCCTCTATTGAAAACAAGAGCTGACTTCAAAGGCTGGGAAATCAGATTCAGAAACCACTTAAACATAGTTGACCACAACTTGTGGAGATCTATTGCCAATGGACCTCATATTCCTAAACCAGCCTCCAATCCTGATAAATACAAGGATGATGCTTACAGAAATGGTATGAAGGTCATTCCTTTGGAAGAATTGGAGGGTGATGAATTCAAAGAAGATCTGAGGAAGTGTGCTATTGATCTGAAGGCTTATTCTTTTCTAACAATGGCAGTCCCATTGGCATTCTTGACAAGAACAAGTTTGTACAAAATGTTACAAAAAATATGTGAAGGTGGAACTGAGATTCAAAACATGAAGAAGCAGAAGCTAAAATGACAACTGGAGATGTTTTCTGCAATGCCTGGTGAATCTATTACCTCACATTTGAACAGATTTGTACAATTAGTGACTGAGATGGAGGCAATGGAATTTCAACCAATACTGAAGATATCAATTTGAGATTGTTGCATTCTTTACCTGAAAGCTGGAAACACACTGTCACTACACTTAAACAAACAATTTCATTGGATGTTTAAGATTTGGACTATATTGTCACAAAAATTGAATCTTTGGCTATGGATGCAAAATCAAGAAATCTGATGTCCAAGAAAGAGATGGAACAATATGTATTCAAAGGAGAGAAACCTGGACAACAATCTCATGCATTTGTATCTACTGATGGTGTTGATGAACACTTCCAAGGAGATTGTTTCTTTGCTAGTTCAGCTGAATCTGTTGTGATGAATGATTTCTGTGAAGTAGCTGCTGAAAGTCCAAAAGGGAAAGTCAAGACAGTAAACTGTTAGGGTTATTTCCTTGTTAAGATTTACTTTGTATTTTGTTTATTGTTTACATGTTTGTAAATAGTTTAGGGTTTATTGTGTATTTTCCTTAAACTTGTATTTTGTGATATAAGCATGTAGTGTGTGTGTGTGAGGAGGGAGGCTAGATCACTTTTACACTGTTAGAGAGAGAATTAACTGTGTGTGATTTGTTTCTCCTGCACTTTGTACTACGAATTGCTTTGATCACCAATATACATCGAGAATTATCAGTATGAATTGTGTTTGTGATTGAATCGTTTGTTTGTACTTGTTATTCTGATCATTTGAGTGATTGTTACGATCCAATTGAACCTATCAATTGGTATCAGAGCTATCGGTACCGTGTTGTTCGCTGTTCTTAAGCAAAACACATCAAAATTGCTCAAAAACAATGATCTGAATGAATTGATCGTGTTTTTAGTTGTGATTTATCATCGTAATCACTCCTATACACATCGATTGTGCAGTTTCTATCAGATCATCATCAGATCTGAAGAATTAAGAAGAATAGAAGAAGTTACTGTTCGATCAAATTTTTGCTCAATTTCATCAGATTTGATCATGTTTTGGATTGATTGATATAAGGGATTGATAATCGGACCTTTTCACAGCTTGTGTGTGAATTTTGGACAATTTGGACAAGTTTTAGACAAAACCCAGAAAATTCGTTTGACGAAAATGATGAACATCAAGAACTTGGTTGAAGATTAACTTGCCGGGTGAATATTTTGACTTAGACAATTTCCTTGGACTTAGATTTGAGAAGAAATTAGGTCCTGTATTGCCGTGTAAGGGAATTTGTGCTTGACGGGTGAAGAATTTGACTTAGAAAAAGTGCTACTGTTCAGTCGGGTGATACACTGTTGTGCCGGGTAAAACACTGTTACGCCGGGTGATTAAGAAAATACAGCCGGGTAAGCATCAACTGTGTTGCCGGGTAAACAACTCTGCCGTGTGATCGAGTACTGTTCAGCCGGGGAAGCTTTTTATCGTGTCAAGATTCTGCCGGGTCAAGATTATTGCCGTGTGAAGTTTTTCTTATTGCCGGGTAACTGTTCATCCGGGTGAAGAAGAAAACAATTACAACTGTTGAGCCGGGTAACTATTCAGCCGTGTAAAGACTTTTTCCTGCCGGGTGAAGAACAAAGACACTGTTTTGCCGGTTGAAGAAGGATTTTCACTGTTTTGCCGTGTGACTCACCTTAGTTGTTTTTAATACTTGTTTCTTATCTTGTCTTTAATTTCTTGTCTTTATTTTAGTATTTTAATCATTTCTCTTCAAAAATTTACAAAAACCAAAAATATTTTCTTTAAAACTTGTTAAAAATGGCTCCTAATGATGATTCTGATAACCGTGTTCCTAGACTTTTGAATCGTGCAGATTTCAAGAACTGGACCATCAGGTTGAGACATCACTTGTGTTCTATTGACAATGACTTATGGAAATCCATTGAGAAGGGTCCTCACATTCCAACTCAGACTGCTCCAGACAGTGCTAGTACCTACACCAAAGACTCTACTGAACCTTATCCAGAAGATAATTTGTCAGCAGAAGATCTGAGAAAAGTAAAGAATGATAGCAAGGCTTATTCTTTGATGTGCAAGGGACTGCCACTTCAAGTTCTGTCTAGATTGGATGCATATCAGACTGGTTATACATGTTTCAAAGCATTGAAGTCGATATGTGAAGGAGGAGAACAATTGAGAAGTTTGAAGAAGTCGAAACTGAAAAGACAATTGGAGTTGTTTGAACACATTAATGGAGAGACAGTACACCAGATGATGAACAGGTTTGTTCACTTAACTACTGAGATGACAAATCTCGGAGTGAAGACTGAACTTCAAGATTTGAATGATCGATTATTATGTGCCTTACCATCATCATGGAAACAAACTGTTACCTTGTTGAAACATACTGAGAAATTTCCAATGGAACTTGATTTGCTTATTGGAAAAATTGAAGAAGTTGAGATTGATGAAGGATCAAGAAATACTGATAGATCAAGCTCACAAACTCAGTATAAGTATGTGGTAAATCCTGCCAATACTGTGGATAACGCTTTTCTTGCACAAGATGTAACAAAGTTTGAAGATGAGGGTGACTTATTTGTTGGTGCAAGTTTCTTTACTGATTCAGCATACTTTCCAAATTCACCAACTTATTCTCAACCTCAATCTCCACCAAGAGCTCAAGTTCAAAGTCAATCAGAAAATCAGAGTTCAAATGTTCAAGCCAAGGTGAAAGACGTAATGAATATTCTGCTTCAAGATGAGGAGACAAAAACTGCTTTTACTGCTTTTATGGCAAGTTTTCAAGCGTATCAAGGAAGTCATTTAAGTCAAATGGATGTGGTCCTTCAAGACTTATTTGAAATGGATCCAGTTGATGTTGAAGAAATGGATCTGAATTGGCAAATGGTTATGGTGGCATATCGAACTCAAAAACATGCATATGTTAACCGAAGTTACAAACCTCATGCTAACAAGACAGTTGGCTTTGACAAATCTAAGGCCAGGTGTTTTAACTGTAACCAGTATGGTCATTTCTCAAGAGAATGCAAAGCTCCAAAGAATTTCAATGACCAAGCTAGTTCAAGCAATCAAGGTCAAGGTCAAAGTTCTCAACAGTCTTCAAGTTACCAGCAAAGAAATCAGCGTTTCTTTCAAAAGCCGTACCAAAGTCTTCCTATGCCTGAGTTGAAGGATAATGAAAAGAAGCCAGAAGATCAGACTAAAGCATTGGTTGTAAGTGTGCAAGACGGATACGACTGGAGCGCATATGCAGAACAGTTTACATCTGATCTTACATCAAATCTGGCACTGGTGTGTGAAATTGAAGAAGAAGACTGGTCTGAAGAAGGGGATGGAAAGATGGTTGAAGATGTTAGTGAAGATTCTGAAGACTATGACTGGAGTGCAAAGTCTGATCCTACTGAAGAAACTGAATCTGAAGTTGCATTAATGGCTACATCCAATGAGTCTTCATCTTCCACTGAACAACCAAAGGTTAATACTGATTTACCCCCTAACTATGTTCCACTGCCCCTAGACGTGAAAGAAAGGTTGTGTTCTGAACAGTGCATTCAACAAGTAGAACATTATCGAACTCATTCATTCAAAATAGGTGACAAATTAAGTAAACATGAAAAACTTCATGAACAACTTAAAATTGATCATAAAATTGCTGATGAGAAGATTTTGTCACTTAAGGAATCATGGAACAAAACCTTAAAAGAACTGGAACTGATAACAAAACAACTTGAAGAAATGACAAAGAACTTTGAACAAGAAAAAATTGCACATGCTGTCACGCAAGTTGAATTGACAAAAGTTAAAAGCTGTAAAACCATGGTTAAACAACTCATCAAAGAAAGAGGTAACAAAACCAAAACCGGGTTGGGTTTTACTCATAAACCGATGCCAAATTCAATCACTCAAACCTTACCGGAAAACTTTAACGAATTTGATCATTCACCTGAAAATGAACGTAAATTCAAAGAAATTCAAAGAAGTAAATCCGAGTCCGAAGGATCTGAGGTGTTGATTGAAAGTTTGAGAGAAGAAGAAGGAATGACAACTGAAGCTGACGATGAAGCAAGCAACAAATCTGATAACAAACTGGAGCCTGTTCTTATTCAACTTGTTGAATATCCAAAGCTTAACCCAGAACCAGAATCGGTGAAGGAAGAAGGTGAGTTTTCAGGATATAATGATCCTGAATACATCAAATGGAAGAAAGAACAAAAGGCGCAAGTTGCTGCTCAGTTAGTCAAGACGCCAGAAGTGAAAAAGACTGAAGTTTCAACTGCAAAGAAGCAGAAATCGAAAGTCATGAACAATCAATCTGAAACGAAACAGTCAAAAGGCAAAAGTGTCTTAAAATCGAATGATAACACCAAAGTTCAAAGTGTTAAAACAGACAAACCTGCAAAGAAAGTGTCAAAAGGTAAAAACATCAAGTTTGTGTCTGCAGGAACGTTTGATTTAAATGGATCTTATGGTAAACCAATCAATTCTTCAATCAAATCTAACTTTGGTCTGAAAACAGGTTCAGGTCCTAAGTCTTCCGCTGTCAATGATAAGAGAATTGAAAACAAAAAGGTGACCAAACAGAACAATTTAAAATCGAACCAAAGTCCCATGCAATCAAAATCACAAACAATGACTCCACAGAAAAACGTTAATCTAAAACCGAACAACTATGGTAATGAATCACGTTTTGGTTCAACATCAAGAGTTAACAATCGGCTCTTTAGGATTAGCAAAAAATATTGTGAAATTTGTGATAGATATAATCATGCAACTGCTGAATGTTTCTTTAACAGGTACTGCAGTTTCTGTGATAAAAGAAATCATTCTTCAGAAGAATGTTATTTTAACAAATTTTGTGATATTTGTGAGAGAAGAAACCATGACACCAAGGATTGTTTCTTTCGATCAAACTCAACAAGAGAAATGACTCCTTTTTCAAATTTTCAAAGAAATCATTCAATTGGTTTTCAAAATAGGAATCAAAGTCATTCTCCGGTTTTGAGAAATTTTAATCGAAACAATTCTGTTTCTAACTTTTCAAGAAGTGTGCAGGTTAATGATTTTAAACCAAGAGCTTTAATGGTAAGAAATCAAAAGTTTGAAAATAACCTTGATCCTAAGCTAGAGGAGAGGTTTAGTGCTTTGAGGAGAAAGCAATTCAAAAATGCCAATGGGCGAAACAACAGTTATCAACATCAAAATCTCATGAATGAAACAAATTTTCAAAATATTCAATATAAACAAGTTACAATTGCAGATAAATTCGGAAAACCCAAGACCGTGTGGGCCTGGGTTGACCAAACTAACTGAAAATGTTTGAATTGCAGGTACGCCCAAGAAGACCTATCAACTCGTGGTTTGTTGATAGTGGGTGTAGCCGGCACATGACAGGCAACCATGCCTTGCTTCAGGATTTCAAGCAAAAGAATGGCACTCATGTAGCTTTTGGAGGTGATGCGGGTGGTAAAATCACAGGAGAAGGAACTGTTTCCAATGGAGTCATTAGTTTTGATAAAGTCAACTACTGTGCACAGTTGAACTTTAACTTACTAAGTGTCTCGCAAATATGTGATAAATCTTATTCAACTCTTTTTGATGATTCTTTCTGTTATATTCTTAAACCAGGTTTCAAGATTGACAATGAGTGGGTAGTGGTTAAAGCGCCTAGAGATCGTGATGTATACAAATTGGATATGTCGCAGATTGATGCCGAAACCGAAACAACCTGTCTCATTGCCCATGCTTCAAATGATGAGAGTCAGCTTTGGCATAGACGGCTGGGACATTCCAACTTCAGAAACATGAACCGTTTGGTAACTGGAAATCACGCTGTGGGAATCCCATCGAAGAAATTCTCCACAACTGATCTTTGTCCAGCGTGTTTGAAGGGAAAACAGCATCGGATGTCTTTTAAGTCCAAGCTCGAAAACTCCATTTCAAAACCCTTGCAGATGCTACATATGGATCTTTTTGGACCGACCAACGTTCAAAGCATCGGGAGAAAATCATATTGTTTAGTTATCATAGATGACTTTACTAGATTTTCGTGGGTTTATTTTTTGCATGCAAAATCTGAAACAGCTGAATTATTAAAAGAATTTATCATCAAAGTTGAAAATCAATTGGAATGCAAAGTTAAAGTGTTAAGAAGTGATAATGGAACGGAATTTAAGAATGCTAATGTTGATTTATTTTGTGCAGAAAAGGGGATTGCTAGACAATTTAGTGCGCCAAGAACACCACAACAGAATGGGGTTGCGGAACGGAAAAACCGGACACTGATTGAAGCAGCAAGATCCATGCTCGCAGATGCCAAAATCCCTATCACTTTTTGGGATGAAGCTATTGCTACTGCGTGTTTTGTACAAAATAGAACATTATTAGTGCATGATAAAAAGAAAACTTCTTATGAGTTATTGTTTGGAAGGAAACCAAATATTTCTTACTTGAAAGCATTTGGTTGTCCGGTTTCGATTTTAAATTTAAATGATCATCTCGGGAAGTTTGAGTCAAAATCTGACGATGGATTTTTCCTAGGATATTCGTCTGTTTCTAAAGCTTATCGGGTTTTTAATAGCAAAACAAATACTGTTATTGAAACTATCAACGTCAAGTTTTTAGAAAATTCGTTTCCGTTAGTTGCTCATGGTCCCGAATGGTTATTTGATTTAGATTCATTATCGAAATCCTTCGATTCTAACTTATTTGATTTTTCAGGAAACGCAAGGAAGGAATCAGGTGACTTAGGAAGCTTTAGTGACGATTCTGATAATGACGAAGATGGAAATCTCAACTCTGAATATCCATTTATGTCTTTTCACAATCCTGATCATGTCAAATCCAGTCAAGCTCCGGGTCCTTCTGGTTCTCATGAAGATCAAGATTCGAACAATCTTGAAGAAGAAGTGGATACGCAAGTTTCTCCTAATGATGGTGGATCCTTTCAAAATCAACCATCATCGGATCCGAATGCTGAAGTTATTCCAGAATCTTTTGATTACTTCATCAATTCACCGGATCAAGTCCCGAATTTCACACCGCATACTTCGACCATACTTCAAGATCTACCAAATCTGAATACTTCTAATCTAAAAACTCAAGTGCAAGGAGGTGATATTCCTATTCATCGAATTCACAAGAAACATCCTGTTTCTCAGATTATTGGGCCGTTGAATCAGAGAACTACAAGAAGTCAGACAGAGCAAGCGAATGTTTGTCTTTATTCGTGTTTTCTATCTCAAGTGGTGCCAAAGAATATTTCAGAGGCGCTAAAAGATAACAGTTGGATTGAGGCCATGCAGGAGGAATTACTCCAGTTTCGCAAACAGGAAGTTTGGAAACTTGTGGACTTACCTGAAGGAGAAAACGCAATTGGTACAAGATGGTTGTACAAAAACAAGCCAGACGAACGTGGCATTGTAGTGAGAAACAAAGCAAGACTGATTGCACAGGGATACACTCAGGAAGAAGGCATTGATTATGAAGAGGTGTTTGCTCCGGTCGCAAGACTTGAAGCCATACGCGTTTTTCTTGCATATGCTTCCTTCATGAAGTTTAAAGTATTCCAAATGGACGTTAAAGGTGCTTTCTTGTATGGGCCGATTACAGATGACGTATATGTCAGACAACCTCCGGGTTTTGAAGATCCTGACTATCCTCATCGGGTATACAAGTTGAGTAAAGCTCTTTACGGTCTACATCAAGCTCCTAGAATCTGGTATGAGACATTATCCAAGCATTTACTAGAACATGGATTCACAAGAGGACAGATTGATCCAACTTTGTTTATGAAGAGGGAGAATGACGACTTATTGTGTGTTCAAGTTTATGTGGACGATATTATCTTCGGATCAACTAGTGAGTCAATGTGCAAAGAATTTGAGGAAATCATGAAGTCTAGATTCCAGATGAGTTCAATGGGGGAGATTAACTTCTTTCTTGGATTACAAGTGAAACAGTCTGCTGACGGAATTTTCATCAATCAATCAAAATTTGTTGAGAAGTTGTTGAAGAAATTCAAGATGCAAGATTGTCAAACAATTCGAACTCCATCGGATGTGAACTGCAAGATTCAACCTGATCCAAAGGGCAAAGCAGTTGATCAAACACTATACAGATCAATGATCGGTTCTCTGATGTATCTTACTGCATCAAGACCAGACATCATGTACGCTGTGTGTGTATGCGCCAGATACCAGTCAGATCCGAAAGAGTCGCATCTTGTTGCTGTGAAGCGTATATTCAGATATCTTAAAGGGAAACCAAATCTTGGGTTATGGTATCCTTACGAAGGAAATTTTGAATTATATAGCTATTCTGACAGTGATTTTGGTGGTTGTGCTCTTGACAGGAAATCTACAACTGGTGGCTGTCAATTTTTGGGTCCAAGGCTTGTCTCTTGGCAATGCAAGAAGCAGACCAATGTTTCTGTATCCACAGCTGAAGCAGAGTATATCGCTGCATCTGCAGGATGTTCTCAGGTTTTATGGTTACAAAATCAGTTGCTGGACTACGGGTTTAATTTTCTAAAAACTCCTATTTACATAGACAATACTGTTGCTATGTTCATAACTGCTAATCCTGTTCAACATTCTAAAACCAAACACATCGAAATTAGATATCATTTTTTAAGAGATAACTCTGAAAAGGGTTTAATAATTTTGATTAAGGTTCATACCAACAAACAACTGGCAGATCTTTTCACAAAATCTTTTTTGTCAGGCCGGTTTGAATTCTTAATTCAATCCATAGGATTAATCAATCATGATTGATTCTATTTTTCGAAAAACAAAACAAAAATCCGAAAAATATAAAAGCCAAAAATATAATAAGTTGATGTTATATTTTGATTCCTTTGTCTTTTACTTTATGTTTTGCATTGTGTGTGCTTGCATGAAAAAGAAAAATAGAAAAGCAAATACAAAATATAAAAGCAAAAAGAAAAAGAAAATATCATGTCATAAGAATCTATATTGCAAAAAGTGAGAAATGATAGTTACACTAGACATTATTTGTTACATCATTTTTAATAAAGACTGATGAATGTTAATTGATGTGCTAGACAGCTCAGACAATTAGACTGAAAAAGTATGTTGATTGTTGACAAACATAAACTTAATGATCTTTGTGTTAAGTTCCATTGTTATACATGTCTAGATATATATCTTTTGATACATTGCTTGTGATGATAGTTGTGCATGATCGGGTAACGATGTAGTCTATTCAGTGTGATGAACCGCATCGTGAGCTTCTTTGTTGTGGTACCCACAGACCTGAAGTCTCACACGAAGTCTCTTTTGAGCTTCAAGGTGCAGCAAAAGATTCCAAAATGGAACATAAAGAGTCCCAAATGTGGATCAACACCAAACAAAAATTCCAAAAAGGAATTCAGAAGATTCCCAAGGGGAACGATAGGAAAGAAAAATTCCCAAAGATGGAATTAAAAAGAAGTCCCAAAGTGGACCAAATCCGAATAGAACCCAGATTCCACACTGTTTATGACTGTAAGTGACCAGATTTTGTACAATATGCATTCAGGTAATGATTGATAAGGAAATATGTTGACATATGTATACATGTGGGTCACATAAGTCATTCTAATCGAACCTTAAATATCATCATGATACTGAAAAAGTAAGTGTGTCAATTCGAGCTAATTGGTATGTTTTCATATCATCACTCAATCAAACATAAGTCAAATGTCTATTCAAAACTTGCAAAACATGTTCAGATAATGTGTGGTATGATCTCACTGCGATATTTTGATTCATTGCATTGCATATGTCTTTATTTTAATGTGTGTGCTTTGTGTGTGCAGGCATATGGAATCATTATTGACACATCAACATCCTTGTTAAACTTAAAAATTTCAAGAAATTTCAAGTTTAGGGGGAGAATAAAATTGAAGAAATATATCTACAAAATCCAAAAATATTTTGTTTTGAATAAGTGTGTTTTTGAATGAACAAGGTTATATGTTATGAAAAGCAAAGGTATTGGATATGTTAAAAACAAACCCAAGGTCTTGTAATTTGTTTTTAAGAAATTGCTTCGGGATATAGAAAAATTGGTTGTGCAAAAACATTTTGAAAAAGAAAAAGAAAAATGATTTTAATTGGAAATTAAATTTGTTGCAAGGTTAATATTGTTTGATAATTAATATGACAAACATTCTTTTTAAGGATATCTTGTCTAATTAATATGTCGGAGAATGTTTGCAGGAGCAATAAATGACGTTGAAAAAGTCAACAGACGAGAAAAATGAAGAAAATTGTTCAAGTGTTATAGCCGGGCAAAGATATCAGATGCAACTATTCTGCCGGGTAAAGAACTGTTTAGCCGGGTAATGTTGTAAGTCTGATACATGCCGGGTGATCGAGGAAAAGGTGAAGATCTTATGACCACTGTACAGCCGGGCAATGATCATGTCAAATACTGCCGGGTGAAGGTCATAGATATCTTGCCGGGTGACAAGTGTGTACTATACAGCCGGGTGAAAGAGAAGTCTTATTGCCGTGTAAAGGTATGACACTATGTTGCCGGGTAATGAAGAAGAAAGCATGCCGGGTGATAGTGAAGACAACTATGTTGCCGTGTGAAGAAGAAAGCAAGCCGGATGAAGGAAAGCAACTGTGTTGCCGGGTGATGAAGAAATGTTGCCGGGTGATGTTTGGAAACTATTCTGCCGGGTGATGAATAAAATCCATCAGGTGTAGTTGTTCCTAACCTTTACCCGTCACTACAGTGACTTACCCGTCTCTACAGTAGTTGACCCGTCAAGTGTTTTTCATATGTTTGCGACTTGTCTTATGTACTTGACCCGTCACTACAGTACTTGACCCGTCACTACAGTACATGACCCGTCCATACAGTACTTGACCCGGCAAGGCTTATTGGGCTTTTTAAGCTTGCCCCGTCACTTGTGTTGACCCGGCACTTAAAGTTTGACCTAAATTTTTGTCGATACAAAATACCGCCTCTTCACAAACACTTATCATTTCACATTTTCACTTTCACACAAACCCTCTGTACTTAAAAATCTTCGTGTTATCATATTCAATCGTTTGGTCTGTAACGAGGTTTATCGATTGAATAAGGTAGTGATTTTGTGTTTTTGACCTAAATAGACCTGCAAATCAACTGTTAAAAAGAAAAACGATGATGAAAAGTGTTTGGACTTTGAATCGACACTTTGATTTTGTGTGTTAAAACTTAAATCGAATGTTGTTTTAAGGTTAAAATCTGTCGATCATCAACATTCAATCACTCATTTGCACTAAAACACCTTAAAAACAACTGAATCAAGTGAAATGGACTTAACTGTTAAAATCGCCATTGATGACCTTTGAAATCTCTTAAATGTTTCACTTCAAAATGGTGAAATGTGTGTTAAACATAACAAATGCATGATAAAAATGAACTAAAACATGTTAAACAACTTCATCATACAAATGTCAAAATTTTGCCTAAGTGATTAACAGTTAAAATTGAAACATGAAGTATAATCTTTAAACTTCAAAGTTGTTTGATTAAAATGATGAAAATCAGATTATTAGGACAATTTAGGACTTAAAATGATTATGTGAATGGTTTGCTTTTTAACTTTTATTCTAACACTTAAGAAAATTTTGATATATTTTAATGAAGAACCTAACACATTTGTCTTGTTTTGTGTTTGTTTGTGTTTTTAACAGATGGAGAATCTCAAATTTGAACCTAAACATAATTTGGTGCCATGTTTAGATGAATCACTTCCTGAGACAGAAGGTTACAGGGATATGATTAAGTTCATCAAGAGGACCAAATATGTTTATGCTATATGTGCCAAACCGGTCATATATGCAAGACTGATCAAGAGCTTTTGGAGAACAGCAGAGGTTGTGAGAGATGAGAATGGTGTTGCTATGGTGAGAGGGCATATTACTAGAGATTGGGTACTGAATGTTACTGAAGAAGCTACTAGACAAGCCCTGAGGATTGATGAGGATGAAATTGGTATGATGGATGAACTGACCATGGAGGAATGTAAAGCTTGTTTTGTGAACATGGGACATCCACCTGTGTTTCCAAAGTCACAGTTTTACAGGGCTAAGTTGGGGAAGAAATACAAGCTGCTATGTTATGTTGTACAGCAATGCATGTCCAGGAGGAGTGCAGGGTTTGACAACTTCCCATCCGATATTGCATCGCCAATTTGTGCTATAGCAGAAAACAAGCCATTCAACATGTCAAGATGGATAATGAATGGTTTTGTGTTCAATTTGGTCAAGGGAAAAAGGTTTAAGTTCCTCATGTACCCGAGGTTCTTACAACTGATGATCAATGTTGCATATCCTGTCATCAGAAGTGAAGGTTATGCTGGAGGCATGTTATATACTGAGGACATGAACGATCTATCTTACCGAAAGATGAGTATCGGGAATGTGCCTGATGTTGAACTATTCGACTATATGAGAGATATAGTCAACAATGAAGAAGATGTAGAGGGTGTGTATCATCACATATCTCATGGAGAGATTGTTGATCCAATGGACCTTGTAGATGAGGTGCCAGATAATTTGTTGGATGATGACGAGTACTTTGCTCGTCATCCAGAAGATGAAGAAGATGATGGAAATGGTGATGGTGATAATGATAGTAATGATGATAGTAATGATGATGGTAATGATGATGGTGGTGATGATGCTGAATCTGAATCTAATTCAGAGGAGGTTGAACCAATGGAGACTGAGAATGTTGAGTTGATTGAACCTATGGTTGTAGAAGAACCTGCTGAGGTTGCTTCTGTGGTTGAAAAAGTAGTTGCTGAGATTCCAAGAGATATTTCTGTTCAGTATGTTCGAAAGAAGAGGTCGAAACCAGTAGAAAAGCCTGAAGAGATTAATGTGATAGAGATTGCTCAGACAGTAATGGCCGAAGCTGAATCTATTGCACAGATAGATGAAGTGGATGCTGGCATTACTGATCCTATTTTCGTTGATATTCCCACCACATCACCACAAAGTGCTGAAAACGTTGAGCAAGGTTTGGAGTCTTCACCAAACGTTGTGTCAAAGATTGATGATGAGAAAGAAAAACGTATAGCTGAGTTAGAGGATATGGTGGCTAAACTGATGGAAGCCAATGAACTGTTGAAGGCATCGAATGAGAGGAAAAAGAAAAGGTTTGATGAGTATTGGGACATTCATAATCAGAATCTGAAAATTTTCAAGAAGTTGGATGAAGATCATGTGAAGCTTGTTGATGAGCATGTAAAGTTGAGGAATGATTATGATGCACTCAAAGAGGAGTATGAGAACCTAAAGTATGATTATACTGATTTGAAAGCTGAATGTAATACTTTGGATGCAGAGAAAGAAATGTTGGAAAAGGAGTTGGAGGAAATGAAACCGAAGAAATCTGGTTCATCTTCAGATAAAGACTTTTCTGATGAAGTAGTCGAAGTGACTGAAGCTGAAGTGCCTAAAGTTTATTTGACTAGAGCAAGAGGTACTTCGAATGCTGGTATTTTGGTTGAATCACCAATTATCATTCCCGATGAAGCTGTTGCTGAAACTGTCAAGATGGACAAAGCTGAGGGAAAGAGGAAGATAGATGCTATTCCTGAAATTTTTGGTGACGAAGAAAGTTCAAAAAGGGCGAAAGTTGATAAAACAGTGCAGATTGAGCCGATTCAATCTGTAGCTGTAGCTGAGGATGAGAAAACTGAATCCGTTGCAGAAACTGAAGTATTGGCTGTTACTGAGAGTGAGAAAGAAGTGGGTTCAGAAGACACAGTTCAGATTGAGCCGTTTCAATCTGAAGCTGTTGGAGTTGAAAGTGCGCCTGAAATAGAAGCTGAAGTTGCTAGTCAGTTTGAGCCGGTTCAAACTGATGATGCACCTATGATTGAAGCATTGGATGATCTTGATGAAATAGATTGGACTGAGTCTGAAGATGAAACTGAGCCAGTACAGAATACTGTTGAAGAGTTACCAGATGATTTGGATCAGAGGTTTGCATATCTTGAGAGAATGAAGTACAATTCGGTGTTTTTGAATGGCTTAACAGTAAGTCAGATAAACGAAGAGTATGAGAAGTGCATTACTGCCCAAGATAAAGCCGAAGCTGATCAGAAAGAATTCGTGATTGAGATGGGTGAATGGACTCCGATGCAAGAAAGCTTAAACATAGAAGACTTACCTCCAACTGAGCTTTATCATCAAAACCCAGATGAAATGACTGCATCAAATATGCGTAGTTGGTTGAGTTCGAGGAACTATCCATACAAGACGCTGCAGAGGTTAAAGTCTGAGTCACTGAGGAAGATAGTAGTCAGTTTTATGAAAACAGAGAAGATGTACAACAGTATGTTTTACTTGGATTATAACAATCCTCAGTATTACGAGTTGACAAAGAGATTTAAAGTGCTTGGACCAAAAGAGATTCCAGTGATGGCTTTACCTGAAGATGCACATAAGAAAAGACATGAACTGATGGATATGTTTCCAAGCGAAGCTAAAGCTTACAACTTACCAATGGAGGTGCGTGAGACTTGGCATAAATCAGCAACAGCAGGTGATATTGTTAGATCACTGCTGAGTAAAGGACAATCGATTGCTGAATTACTGAATTCAATGATTGTGCCTGAAAAGAATAAGAAGGTGAAGATAATAGCTTGGAAATATGATGAAGTCTTTGATGCATTTATGATCAAGAGGGTAAATGGTTTATGTGACGTTTATCATTACTATTCAAGCATCTTTAAACTGGAGGTTCAGGATTTGAAAGAGCTGCACAAACTGAGGTTAATTAATCACACGCATGCTGAGCGTGGTGATAAATGCGTGATACTTCTTGATGCTGGAATGGGTAGAACAACAAAGTTTCTTGACTTTAGAGGCCAACAGGAAGATACAGCATATGTGCAAGCAAAGAAACAAAGAAAGAAGAAGCGTTTGGTGGTAACTGAAGATATGTACTTGGAAGAGTTCTCGGATGAGTACTTTGACAAGATTACAGATCCTGGATTGAAGGTGATAGATGGAAGTCAAATGACAAAGCCGATACTCAAAGTGTTTTACAATCAGGAAACGTTTGAACTGAAGCTTGTTCGGAACTTGGAGGATTGGGATAAGGATATGATCACACTTTTTAGTACTTTTGAGTTGAAATTGCTGCATCCGTCATACATTGAGTTTTTGCGAAGTTACAAGATTGAAAAGTGCAAAGATAAACTTGCTGAAGCTGACAGAAAGTTATTTACTGTGATAATAGAAGTGATTGCTGCTGCTTCGGAGAAGATTCGGGTGAGAAAAGCATTACTCAATTCTAATCTCGTGAGGGTTGATATACCAGAGATAGAATATATGCGGATCAGTAGGAAGGGTACTTTGGAGGTGAAAGTTCAAGGCCAAGAGATGCCATTCGAGTTTTATGCTAATATCGATTTTGCAGGTTTGAATCTGGATTCGCTTCGACGTATGAATGCCTTACCAATTCTGACGAATGAATCCAAGCCTCGACAAGCTAAGATCGCTGAAAAGTTCAAATCTTGTATTGAAGAAGCTTTAAAGGAACAAGAAGAATATAAAGGACGAGAGTTGCTGAAAGTAAAAGATGAACCAGAAGATTGATAGAAAAAGAGATGATGCTGATCACAAAGAAGAAAAAGATAGAAGAATTTGCTGAAGATCCAAAGTTAAATCTTAGGGGGAGTACTGTTAGGGTTATTTCCTTGTTAAGATTTACTTTGTATTTTGTTTATTGTTTACATGTTTGTAAATAGTTTAGGGTTTATTGTGTATTTTCCTTAAACTTGTATTTTGTGATATAAGCATGTAGTGTGTGTGTGTGAGGAGGGAGGCTAGATCACTTTTACACTGTTAGAGAGAGAATTAACTGTGTGTGATTTGTTTCTCCTGCACTTTGTACTACGAATTGCTTTGATCATCAATATACATCGAGAATTATCAGTATGAATTGTGTTTGTGATTGAATCGTTTGTTTGTACTTGTTATTCTGATCATTTGAGTGATTGTTACGATCCAATTGAACCTATCATAAATGTTGACAAAGCTCAGGATGTTGTTAATATTATACTGAAATCTGATGAACATAAAGTTGCATATGCTTCTTTCACTACAAGTTTTCAAGCATACTTGGGAAGTCAACTGACTCCAATGGAACTTATGGTACAAGACTTGAATGACATGCATCATGATGATGTTGAGGAGATGGATATTCAATGGAAAATGGTAATGTTGGCTTACAGATCACAGAAACAAATGAAATCAAATAGAACTTTCAGCAAGCCTAGTTTGAAGAAAAAGATGGGCTTTGACAAATCAAAGGTTAGGTGTTTCAAGTGCAATCTTTATGGACATTTCTTAAGAGAGTGCAATAATCCAGCTGCAAAGATTACACAGAACACTTTGAATCCTAATCAAGCTTCTTCTTCAACTAGTAAACCTGATGAACCTAAAGCTATGTGTGTTACATATGATGGAGAGGTTGATTGGAGTGCTTATGGAGCAGAAATTGAATAAGAATTTGATTTGATGGCTCAAAGTTCTGATTATGACAAAGCAAAAGAAGCTGAAGTTGCTGATGTAAGCAAATATCCACCAATGCCAGAAGATGTTAAGGATAAGTTTTGCACAAAAGCATGCCTGCATGAGGTAACTCACTATAGAACTCCTTCTTTTGCTACTAACGACAAATTGCAGGCTGAAATCAAAAGTCACAAGATGTAACACCCCGACTTTTATGGTAGGACATCTTTACGTGCTTACGCTTATATGGATGTGCATTTAAATGATTATGATTAAAATGATGTATGACGTTTATGATATATGTTATGTTTATGATAATTATGATGATTAAGATATATACGATGAAGAATGAAAACGATTATAAATGCACGAGAATGTAAAACATAATGACTAATTACTTGGTAACTAGAAAAAGGGAAGGATTAATGAAGAGCTTATGATTTAATTATGGGCCATTAATGGTAAAAGAATGAATTAGGCCCAAAATGGTAAGTGGATTAGTTAAGAGACTTTCCTAAAATAGCCTAATTACCTAATTAAGGCCCAAAGC
Source organism: Tagetes erecta (assembly GCA_030867185.1). Classification (NCBI taxonomy): domain Eukaryota; kingdom Viridiplantae; phylum Streptophyta; class Magnoliopsida; order Asterales; family Asteraceae; genus Tagetes; species Tagetes erecta. Next base: position 16,112,025 of record CM061497.1, on the reverse strand, counting down.
CCACCTAAAACCCTACCCCAATATGGAAACCATACTATTTAACCACCATTTCCAGTCACCATCCCCCACTTCACCATCTCCACAACAACACACACACAAACCCTAATCTTTTTAAAAGAAAACTAAGACAAGAAAGAAGAAAACCAAGATTTTTGTAAATCAAAGAGTTGATTTGAAGTTGGAAGGTGTTAACCAACAGGTAATCAAGGTAAATTCATCCCCTTAAAACATGTTTTTATAACACAAGACGGATCTGGCCATTAATGGAGTTTTAAGGTTTTCAAAAAGTTTCAAAAAAATCAATAAAGGTTGCATTTTTATGGTTGAAATCATGGAAAAAGCATAGATTTGGTCATATAAATGATAAAACAAGGTTTTGGACGTAAAAAGTTTGAGATTTGGTTGAAAAACAAGGATTTTGGGTTGAAACCGAGCTGAAATCCCGTTTTGCAAAACTGTGCATTCATAATGTGAAACTAGTGTTCTTTTTGAGAAACTGAGTGTCACCTATGCGACACTGAGTGTCACCCTTGCGAAACTATAGTGTCTCATGTGTCTGAAATCTGAAGTTGTATGTCTGAAGTGTGCATAAGTCCACACGAAAGTTGGGCAAGAGCCTTGCAAAACTACAAGTGAAGGTGCGGCTAAAGCAGCATGCGACACTCAGTTTCAACTTTGTGACACTGAGTGTCACCCTTGCGACACTGAGTGTCACCTTTGCTAAACTGAAGTAAAAATAATGATTTTCCATAATAACTTAAATGCAGATCATGCACCAATACCAATACGTTAACCTTATCCAAACAAGCATGATCACCTAAAAACCAGGTGAGTTCTAGACCTCACTTCCACTTCGTTTTAAATACGTTTTTGAGGCTAACATGCATATTGAGATGTTTCATGGACTGTTAGGTGATAATACGTGAAGTATGATGATGATATAAGAATAGGTAATTATATACTTATATATATATACATACAGACTAATGTATGCCTTAACGAAACTAAGAATCCTACTAGGGATCTGATAAAACCAGCTAAGAATTCTACTGGGGATCTGATAAAACCAGCTAAGAATCCTACTGGGGATCTGATAAAACCAGCTAAGAATCCTACTTGGGATCTGATAAAACCAGCTAAGAATCTTAATGGGGATCTGATAAAACCAGCTAATAATCCCTACTGGGGATCTGATAAAACCACCTAAGAATCCCACTAGGGATCTTATAAAACCTGTTAAGAACCACTAAGTGGATCTCTTGTGATCAAAGAGAGCATGATGATGACTTACTAATAGACACATATATTACGTTGTGTGCCCTATGAATGTGAAGTACGATTTGATGATACTATTTACATGTATTACATGAAAGATATGGAAAGTTCTTAAAGATGCTTTAAAACTAGAACTCACTCAGCGTAGCTGACTTTTGTATGCATGTTAGATTGATGTGCAGGTTAGAGGGTTTAGAGAGCTGCTTGGCGCGAGCTAGAGACTTGTTGAAGACTGACATTGAAGAAAATACAATTAAGATAAAATTTACATTTTGTAATGTTTTTAAGAAGTTTTTGTTGGTCCCAAAACACTAACGAATCAGTAATTTTGTGAAGATTTGGATCAAACTGACAAAAACATGGATGAATATGACATGAACAATGAAGAACACAATGAAAAACTCAGATTTGATCCTTAATTGATTGCATCAGATATTACAAAGTGGAAACCCCAATCAATGGCTCATTCAAGCTTTAAACCCTAATTGTCATTTACTATTTATAGCCTAATGACACTTTGGACTAATGACAATTAGGACCCTATACTTAGACTAAAACATGACAAATGGAAATAATACACATAAAACCCTAATGTTTAGAGTCTAATGACAATTAGGACCCTATACTTAGACTAAAACATGACAAATGGAAATAATACACACACAACCAACAAGACTCAAGAACCCAAACATAAAATGAGGATAATAAACGAAATTTTCATGAAGGAATCAGATAATGCGTTTCGAGCGACCATTCGGAGAAACATAAATTTGGCGAGATTGTCAATATGTTTGTCCATTTAAACCCATGCCTTGTTCCTTTCAACATACAATCTGTGATGATCTTATCATGTTTTGGGTTCGATTTGAAGAAACTCGGGCAACTTGGTTTTCACAGATATTTAGCAAAGTAACTTGTTTTGACCTCATGGTTTATTGAATTTAGATAGTTTGACCTGAAATTCAGAAAGATAGACAATATGGAGGTGGGCATTGGATCATTAAACATACTTACTTTTTCGAGCGATCCAGTAATTTTTATCACGTTTAGATGAGTTAAATATGACAGGCATGTGACCCACATCAAAGAAACGCAATAGACCTTACTCTCGCCAAGAAGTACTAGCAATGTCCCTTCAACACCGGGTCACTTACAATATAATCAGCGGAGTGGGCTTAAAGAGATCCATTTCTGGACAGTCTTATGGTGGTGTTCCCTTTGGGAATCTTCTATTGTATTCCATTTTGGAATTTATTATTTGGTTACGTTCCACATTGGGAATCTTTTGTACATCGTCAGGTGTTCCAGGTCTGTAGCTCACTACAACAAAGGAGACCTCGCGTGAAACTTCAGGTCTGTGGGCACCACAACAAAGAAGTTCACAGATGTTTTACTCCACGCTGATTTTATTGCATCGTTACCTGATGTTCAAGTTTATCACTAGAAGTCTATCTGAAGAGAAAAAGCTTATCACGCAACCAGAGATAGGTCTTAACACTACTAGCATATGAGAATTTAGTTTATCACCAGAGGGCCTACTTTTTTAGATTTACAGTTCATCTGATTACCCACACATCACATAATGATCATGCACACTTTATTTAGGCACAACCAAATACTCTCAGCCCCTTTTTGTCAAAACTTATCACTTTGTGCAAGCCAAATATCTGTAAAAGTGCTCCTTATCACCGAGCTCTTATTGAATTTAGTTTGATCACAGAATTGTTGTCTAATTGTATTCGAGCTGAGCCTATTGACATATCATCACACAAATCAATATCCTCCTTCAGATGCTTTCCATACAAACCTGAAACCTTCAAAAGACACAAAATATTTACACAAAACGAATTTTGGAATAAAAGATATTCATTTGTGATATTACTCCCCCAAAATTTTTATTTTAGCGCAAAATTGAAATTTTTCAAAAGACACAAGAGCGACCTCAAAAAGGATGTGAAAACTTGATCAAAAATACAGGTAAAAATGTTATGCTCCCTCACCTTTTTTTTTTAACTATCTACAATATATAAAATAGAAATTACCAAAGAAACGCCTTCCATATTACCCTATCAAAAGATTATAAATGAGTTATCAAGAAAAATGCAGTGGCTGTGAAAATAGATATATGAAAGTCAGAGAAAATCCAAAATTAGGATAAGATACCAAAACCATGACTTATTTGTTCCGCCTAAAATTTAAATAAGGAACATTCTCTGTCAGTAAACCGGATTACTAACAGTCCTCCTGAAATGTTCCTGCACTCATCAATAGATTATTTAGAAAGGGGAACCCAGGCCATCGTAGTCCGGGGCGTTCCGTTTTCATCAGCGTAGTACACCTGTTTAAACACACAACGAGTTTTTGTATCACTTATCTTTTCCTCTTTCTTTTTAATTTGCCAAATTTGTTTAGATTCAAACATTTTCGATTTGAAAAAGTTAAATTTGGAAATCATTTTCTTTTTAAGACCCGAGGAAAAAGATTTTTGTTTTGATGATGTGGTCACATTCATCTTTGAATCATGTGAAACCGGCTTCACATGAGAAGGTAGGGATGGAATGTTCATCATCCGGTCATTCAAAGATGTATGATTATTAACTTGAAATTCAAATAAACAAACCTGTTTACCTTTACCACGTGGAGGATTCTTTCTAGACACTGATCCGGAGAAGCAAACCTGTTTGCCTTTACCGTCCGAAGCATGTCCTTGTGGGCATTTCTTGAGCACATGATCATCCTTTCCACACTTGAAGCAAGCCTTGAATGGCTTTTGATGCTTGACTGGCCTGTGTGGAGCAGTTGGGGGTGGGGATTTCTTTGAGCATGATGCAACTTGTTGAGAGACTTGTGGCTTCTTATGTTTAGTTGCAGAGGGTTGACTGATTTGTGTTTTGCTTTGTTGGATAGGAGAGGTGATCTTCACTTGCTTGTTCTCAAGTCTTTTACAAACTTGAGATATGATGGACAGAGGTGAAGGCTTCTTCTTTTGAGCTCTGGGTCGATGACTGACTTGTCTTGCAGCTAGAAATGAGATCCTGATTTGACTTGATTAAGGTTTTGGAAGCATTTCAGATTCGAAAGTTGCAGATGACATCTTGATCTTTGAAACTCTAAGACTCTCCTTTGTCTTTGATTCATCATCTGAACTTGTCCAGACTTCAATAAGTACCTCTGCTTCCAGCGGATCTTGATTGATAGGAATTGGATGTGTTGATGTGATTGGAGCTTGATGATTAGATGATTCCTTAACGATCTCTTCCTTCACATTCTTGACAGGCTTAAAGATAGGAATTCGACCTGCTTTAAACTTGTTAAAGAAGTTAGAAGAAACAGAGGGTACAGATTTACTAACACCGGAAACTGAACAATCATTGGCTTGACTGACAGCATTCGGTTTAAAGTATCCAATACCAGTCGGGGACTCATAATCATCTCGCACCTCTTTAAGATTCACATTCTCCAATCCTGCATACAAACTATCAGTGTCTTTCTGAATTATCTCATGAACCAACTCATTGGTCCGGTGTGGAGTTGGTGTAGGAGAGTAACAGTAAGTGCTGGGGGAGGATATACAAAAGCCTTATCTTCATGACCCAACCCAGTCTTAATACGAGCCCCCCGTTGGCTTTTGATTAAATCCTAAAGTTTCATCCCCGAAATTGTCCATTTTTCGAGTTTCGTTTGCAACTTACTGATTTCAAACTCAGCCAGGGCGACACGTTCAGTTAGCATATTCACTTCCACATTTCTTTTCAAAAGACTTGTTTTCAAATGTTCATTTTCTTTCAAAGCTTCTCTTAATTTGACAAAATATTTTGACTCGTTAAGTTAAGTTCATTATTTACCTAAGTCAAATATTTTTCAATTTCGATTAACAATCTGTTAGCTTTATAAATACCAAATAAACGAGTTCTGCAATCAGAAGAACACATATCCTGAACTGTCTCGTATGGAAGATCCATGATGATTTTTTCAGAAGTAAGAGCCTTCTCGCAGTTGCAGACTCTGGTATTTGTCTTTTGTTCCTCCTCCTTCTCAGCATCACAAGCTTTATCATTTAATTCTGCTCCATCTTTACCCACTGATGTCTGCTTAATCTCCCCTTGTACCTTTTCAATTTCAGGTTTCGGTAAACCTTTGAAATTGGAGGTAGAAACTGATATCTCTTCTGGTTTCTCTTTGGAGATTGAGGTGATCTTTGAATTTAGAGACATCGCTTCATCGTATTTACGACGTTTGATATCCAACTCCATTTCTTTTAGTTTGTTCATCACCTCCACCAGTTTGTAATCAGTAAATCCTCTTTCTTTTCTAATCGATTTTCCATGTGAACTCCACTCTGGTGGGAGAGAATCAAGCAATCTCTGAACTTGTTCATGATTTCCGAGTCCTGGATCATGCTTCTTCAGGTTATTTGCCACCATCACAAATCGATCGAGAAACACGGGCATCCTTCATTCTTTAAAACTGCAAAATTATCAAACCGGCTTTGTGTCATTGTAAGATCATCAGATTCGAAGGATTTGAAAAGTTCTGCATAAGCCATTTTTTAATCGATAACCCGCTTAAAATTTTGGCCAAAAAATAAATTTTTAGAAAGTCCCGGCCAATGACAAAATATTTTCAACTCAATAAAAAAAATTTTGCCCCAAAGAATAACAATAATAATAACCCGGCCAATTAAAATTATTTTGGTCTCAACTGACAAAACATTGGCCCATAAAATTTAAAACGCCAACTTCCCGGCCGAATAACACTTTATCACAATGATGTTAAATCTTCAATACCCGACCAATTGATATAACATCCATTTTGTTTCAACAAAAAGATCACCTGCCCTTTATTAGTCCACCAGCCCAACATAATTTGTTTTTTAAATCTAGATTGAGGACCAAGATGATATGGTTTTGCTTATGTTTTAAACACTTTGTAGCCCTAAGTGTTTCTTTTTCAAATCAGCCGCACAACACAACACAACACAACTCAACTCAAACAAACTTCTATCTTCTCTTTCATTTCTGATTATTGTCAAACATAGAAACCCACTTCTATCTTCTCTTCTTCAACATCAACAAACAGCACATAAACATTTGTCTTCAAACTACATCATTGTCTCTCTCGTCCTCTCTGTCTGCATGTGCTGCTTTTTCTTTGTTGTTTCAATACCTCTCGATCTGAATCAGCTTCAAACACACACAAACACCATCTGAAGCTTCTTCTTCTGCGTGATCTCAAGAACACACCTTCAACACCTATCTCTCTCTCTCTCTCTCTCTACGAGATGTTCGATCTGCTGCTGCTGCTCAACAATCACAATCACACACACACTGAACATGTTAATGTTTGATGTGGTATGGAGATATGGAGATATGGAGATATGGGTATGGCAGGGATATAGATCTGATGGTATGGTATGGTTAATGTTTGATGATGGTTTTGGTTTTGTAGATTGTTGATGCAGGAAAGTGTCAAGGAATGGTAGGTTCACATAGATCTAGATCCTGAAATCTGGCGAACATACAAGTAGATGTTAGAAGTAATAAGTTCGCTGGCTTTCAAGCTGAGCACAAAGTGTCGTCGAACTTATAGGTTCGCACAGAACCATAGGCGAATCTATGTAAAATGCTTGGTCAGCATAACAGCATAGATTCGCTCCAAAAAATGAACTTTCGTTCGGATTCGCAAGATGAGGATTTGAAGCACTGAAGAACACCAAGAACACACACACAACTGTGTGTGAGAGAAACACTTCAAATCTGAAATTTTCTTATATTTTCTTGTAGATCTCAGCTTCTAGATCTGAAAAATATTGCTGAAATCAACAGATCTGATGATTTTGAAATCAGATCTGATTTCTCTCTCTAAAAACCCATTAAATCTACTTTCTCACTCTACAATTTTCTTCACAAATCTCTCAAATCAGCAACAAATGATTCAAAAATGGATCTCAATTAGGCTCTGATACCAATTGTTGGTCCCAAAACACTAATGAATCAGTAATTTTGTGAAGATTTGGATCAAACTGATATAAACATGGATGAATATGACATGAACAATGAAGAACACAATGAAAAACTTAGATTTGATCTTTAATTGATTGCATCAGATATTACAAAGTGGAAACCCCAATCAATGGCTCATTCAAGCTTTAAACCCTAATTGTCATTTACTATTATAGCCTAATGACACTTTGGACTAATGACAATTAGGACCCTATACTTAGACTAAAACATGACAAATGGAAATAATACACATAAAACCCTAATGTTTAGTCTAATATATATTTTGTCATTAAGACAAAATATATATATTACATAAAATACTAAAATGACGAAAACGATTAAATATATTTTGTTGACACAAAATATATTTATTAACAATTAAACTCCATCGCCTTCAAAGTCTTGTCTCTAATCTTTGTCCCGAACGCGTCGTGTTGACTTTTGCATTGACTTTGACTGTAGAGGTTGACTTTGACTGTGTTGATAATATTAGACTACAATTCAGGTCCAACAATACTCCCCCATAGTCTATTATTATCAATGTCTTGCATCGTGATCAGCACCGATAAGTCAATATAGTTGGATCTTCAATTTGGTAAGCTTCAGTCTTAATTTCAGCTCCAACAAAACTCCCCCAAGACTGATGCTTGTCAAATTATGTTGCTGAAGATCCTTTATCTCACAAGCTCCCCCGTTTTGTATGATCCCCCATTTTGCCTGCACCCTTTCGTAAAATATGGAACTGCTTTCATACTATGTTTTCTTGCCTGCACCCTTCAACGTCTTGTCTCTAATCTTTGTCCCGAACGCGTCATGTTGACTTTTGCGTTGACTTTGACCGTAGACGTTGACTTCTGTTGACTTCGACTGTGTTGATAATATTAGACTACAATTCAGGTCCAACAGTTTTTAAGACAAACTATGACGATGTAGTGATGTTTTAAACTAGTATTCCGCTGCATTTTAGTTTTTTTTTTAATTTATGGTTGTTTTTATGCTTATGAATGTCAACTGTGGCGTCTGCCGAAAGGCGGGCATTACACAAGAAGACTAAAGAAGCACAAAAAGAAATTTGAGAAGAAAATTAAATCTTTGACTGAGGACTTAAAAGAGTCTAAGAATCAAGAACAAATCTTAAAAAAATTCATTAAAAATTCTTGAAGAATCTTATATTCAAAGTCAACTGGAAGCATACACTTTTAAATTAAATATGAACAATTAATGTCAACTAAAGAACAAATGGAAAAGTGGATTGCTAGTCAAAAGGAAGGAAAAAATTGCAATGGGTTGGGTTTTTTACAGGTGGCATACCAAACAACACCTCCTCTAATGAATTATGAAAAAAATGCCAAGTGCAAAGACCAACTCATTACCAAATGGCTTCAATTCTCATGACTATTCAACTGAAGCTCAAGCTAAATTGAAAGTTATTCAAAACTCAGAATCTTCTGATAATTCTGAATGTTAAAAAATGAACAAAGAAATAACATGACACAAAGAAATTGAAAGAAGATCACCCTGTTAAAATAACTTCATATGAACCAAAACCAAAACAGGTGTATCTTGAAACAAAGAACTTTAGTGGATTTATGAAATCTGAATCTAATCCAATCAATGAATATTCAAATTTCTTTGTTGAAGAAGTGAAAGAGAAAGCAGAAATGAGAAACAAAGGTCAAATCAAAATGATTTACAATGACCAACATGGTGAAGTAAGTGAATGGGTTGGGTTTGATAATCCACATTTTAAAAGATATTTGAAACAACAAGAGTTAAAGAAATATGAAGTTAAGTTCAAATCTGTCTCTGATCTGACAACAAGTCATGATCCTGAAAATTCCGCTGCTCAATCTGAACTTAAAAAGAAAACCAAAAACAAACAAAAGAAGAAAAAGAACTTAAACACTAATTCTTCAGCTGTTTCTGATGGAAACAAAGTTGATTCTATTGGACAAAGTTCTTCAAATGTGAATAACAAAATCAAACAAGTGTTCAAACCAAAACCAATTCTGAATTCTCAAGAGTCACAAAGATCACAAAGTGTTAAACATGAGTTCTATGAAAAGAACACAAGACTTTGGTGTGATAGGTGCCAAATGACAAATCACAACACCACAGATTGTTACTTTTCAAATTATTGTCAAATTTGTGATATGACAAATCACTCAATTGATGAATGTTACTTTAACAAATGGTGTGAGATTTGTGGAAGGGTGAATCATAACACTGAGGAGTGAAATTACAAGGAAATATCAACATCTTATAAAAAGGAGTTATCAAATAAATCAACATCATTTGTCAATGATGAGGGTTTTTATGATTCCTGGACTCCAAGGAATATGAGAATGCATGGTTCGTCACAAGTTCCTAATAAACAATTTGCAAATTCTAAAATGAACATGATTTCAAGAATTGCATCTCATCCTCATTCTCAAGAAAATGTTAAAAGAAATTTAATCAAACAATTTCTTGATGAACCAGAACATTCTCATGCTATTCCATCTCATGTTGTATCAAAACAAATGAAGTCAACTTATGATTCAGCAAAACAACTTTCAAAACCTTATGTTCATATAAACAAATCCAATGAGCTTCCACGTGAATTGAATGATAGGTTTGAAGTGTTAATGAATCGATATGCTAAGCTCAAATCTGATGTGTTGACTACATTTGGTTTACAATGTGCACAACAAACAATAATTGATGAATTTGGAAAACCCAAAACCACTATGGTTTGGGTTGATCGTTCTAACTGAGTTTCTTGTTTGTGCAGGCACATCCACCAAGAGCTAAAAATAGTTTATGGATTGTGGATAGTGGCTGCTCAAGACACATGACAGGAAATCAGGAATTACTTGATCAATATCAAACAAAGAAAGGATCATATGTAGCATTTGGAGATGGGGGAGGATGGATTACAGGAGAAGGAACTGTCAGCAATGGATTGTTGAGTTTTGATAATGTCATTTACTGTGAACAACTTAAGTACAACTTGTCGAGTGTTACACAAATATGTGACAAGTCATATTCAACAATGTTTGATGACAAGTTTTGCTATATTCTGAAGCCTGGATTTCAAATTGTAGAAGAAGTGATACAAATGAAAGCACCACGACACAATAACATATACATGATGGACATGAGCTCCTTGAATGACAACATGCAAGAAACAGGTCTGCTTTCTAAGGCATCCATTGATGAATCTATTTTGTGGCATAGACGTCTTGGTCATACTCACTATAATATCATGAATAACCTGGTTAAACATGATCATGTAGTGGGAATACCTCAAAAGATGTTTTCCGTTATTAACAAGTGTTCTGCATGCTTAAAAGGAAAACAACATCAAAAATCACACAAGACAAAAACTGTTAATTCAAATGTTACACCTCTTAAACTTTTGCACATGGATCTATTTGGCCCTACAAATGTTTTGACTCACTCAAAGAAACAATACTGTCTTGTGGTGATTGATGATTTTTCCAGATTCACTTGGGTATTCTTTATGAACAAAAAGAGTGAAACTGCTCAAATCCTAAAAACTTTAATTACTAAAATTTAAAATCAATTTGATACTAAAGTCAAAGTAATGAGAAGTGACAATGGTACTGAGTTCAAAAATGAAGTGTTTGAGTCTTTGTGTGCAGGAAAAGGAATTGATATACAGTTCAGTGCTGCTAGAACTCCACAACAAAATGGATTTGTAGAACGCAAGAACAGGACATTAATTGAAGCTGCAAGAACAATGCTAGCTGACTTAAAATTGCCTATTACCTTTTAGGCAGAAGCTGTGTCAACTGCTTACTTTGTTCAAAACAGAAGTCTCATTGTCAAAGATCAAAATAAGACACCTTATGAACTGCTTTTCAAAAGAAAACCTAAAATTGGTTTCTTTAGATCTTTTGGTTGTCTTGTATCCGTGTTAAATACCTCTGACCAATTAGCTTAATTTGATGCCAAAGCTTGTGATGGATTCTTTGTAGGTTATTCATCACAATCTATTGCATATAGAGTTTACATTTCAAAACACAACATTATTGAGGAATCAATGAATGTTGAGTTTCATGAAAACTCTTTTCCTAAAGTCATAAATGGTCCAGCTTGGTTGTTTGACATAGATGCTTTGACTACTTCATTGAATTCTAATTATGTTGATGAATCTGTAGGTTATAGGCCAAGGGGGAGAATCTGATAAAGAAGTTATCTTACCATTCCCCACAAAGCAGTGGCGGACATACATTGAGTTGAGCCGTAGCCCAGGCTACGGCTCAACTTTTCGCGTGTAACGTAAAATTTAATGTTTTTTTTCCGTTTTATGTTTAGGATACACCTGAACACTTAAAAGGATACCCCTGAACAATCAAAACATATTTAATTGGCAATATTTTTTTAAAAAAAGTGTCACGAAAATGATGATATTGGTTAAAATAGCCAAAATATTGTTAATAGTTTTCAAGAAAATATCGATAAAACTCTGGATATTGCTAATGATATGCAGGAAAATGATGTTTTGTATGAGTGTATGAAAAAAAAACTTTTTGAACGAGTGTATGAAAAAAATTGTACAAATGTAAGGCAAATATTTTTCGAAGGATACCCCTGATATATTAGGCTGGCTCCGCCACTGCCACAAAGTATCCTGATTTTTCAAATCCAGACCTACATGCAAACTTTGATGATTGACTACCACCATCTGATCCTATTGATACAAGTTATGAATTAATTGAAGATGAAGTATACAATTACTTTCATAATTCACCACATGAATCTGATCCATCCTTTCAAACTACAACCATTCAAGATTTCAATTATACAAATTTGGAAAATGAGGTGGTTGTTAATTCTGTTCCTACTTCTAGGATTCACAAATACCATCCTCAATCTAATATAATTGGAAGCTTGAATGAAAGAATAACTAGAAGTAAGAATGACAATGCAAATATTTGTCTCTACTCCTGTTCTTATCTCAAACAGTTCCAAACAACAATTCTGAGGCTCTTAAAGATTCAAGTTGGATTGAAGCTATGCAAGAGGAGCTGCTCCAATTTCAAATTCAGAATGTTTGGACACTGGTTGATTTACCTGAAGGACAATATGCCATTGGTACTCGTTGGTTGTACCAGAACAAATCAGATGAACGTGGCATAGTCATCAGGAACAAAGCAAGATTGATAGCTCAAGGATATGCTCAAGAAGAGGGTATTGATTATGAAGATATTTTCGCTCTCGTGGCAAGACTTGAGGCTATCAGATTGTTTCTTGCTTATTCTGCATACATGAATTTCACAGTTTATCAAATGGATGTTAAATGTGCTTTCTTTTATGGTGTTATCAATGAAGAGGTATATGTTCAACAGCCTCCTGGATTTGAAGACAAGGAATTTCCTCACAAAGTGATGAAACTTGATAAAGCTCTTTATGGCTTGCATCAAGCACCATGAAAGTGGTATGAAACCTTGTCATCTCATCTGATGCATAATGGTTTTAAGAGAGGCAGGATTGATCAAACTCTTTCTTGAAAAGAAAGAACAAAGATCTTCTCTTAGTTCAAATATATGTTGATGACATCATATTTGGTTCAACAAGCAAAGAGCTTTGCAAAGAATTTAAGTCTATCATGCAGTCAAAATTCCAAATGACCTCAATGGGTGAAATGAATTTCTTTCTTGATTACAAGTCACCCATGCTAAAGATGGAATCTTTATCAATCAAGAGAAGTACATCAAGAAGATTCTAAAGAAATTCTCATTTGAAGATGTTCAATCCATAAGAACACCACTTGATAAAGCTCACAACTTGGAGCCTGATGAAAGTGGAAAATCTGTGGATCAAACATATTATCGATCATTAATAGGATCTTTGATATATTTGGCTGCTAGTAGACCTGACATTCCGTTTGTTGTTTGCTTGTGTGCTAGGTATCAAGCGAATCCCAAGGAATCTCACCTACAAGCTGTCAAGCGTATATTCAGATATCTGAAAGGAAAAACTACACTTGGTTTGTGGTATCCAAAATCAATAACACACAAGATGATTCAAGCAAAATTGATGATAAAGAAGTGAAATTGAAGGTGATTTGGATGTGAACAAGCAAAGAAGCCAAAGAAATACATACTTGCAATCTAGAGTTCATCAAGGTATAAACTCTAATATTGATTTCTTGTTTTAAAAGAATGATTCATCCTTGAATCATAAAGTTCATCAAATCAAACACTTCAAAAAATCAAAAGAATCAAAATGAAAATGTGTGTATATATACATATGTACGTAAGTATATATGTATATGGGTATGTCAAAAAAATATTTTTGATAAATAAAATCTATGGATTTGATGTTAAGATGATGTAAAAATATGAAATATGTGAGTTGATCATACATGCAAGATGTTATTTCATGATCAAATGAATGTGTGAATGTGTATAAGTATGATGTATATATGCGTATGAAAATGTATATGATGAAGAGTGTATGTTGATAAGTATGATAATGTCAAAAAGTAGGTTATGTGTTATAAAAGTTTTTGGTAAATTTGACTAATATGAAGATATATGTGTTATGTGTAAAAGTGATATATGTTAAAATGAGAATATGATAATAATAGTGATACTTGATGATTATTTTTGTGAGGAAATGGGTTATTAGATTTAGTGTTATGAAAACATGAATATTTGAAGATAAAAGTGATCATGATAATGTTTAAGTGTAAAGTGTGGTAATAGTTGAATAGATACTTGAAGTAATTAAAAATCATGTTTGAAGAAATATGGTAATGAAAGTAGTAGTGGATTTATGAAAAAGTGTAAAATAGTTCATGTATATGGATTGTAAAAGATATGATTTATTGTTATATAGTATGTGATTAAGTGGTAATTAAATTTTGGATATTTTGTGATATTAGACATTTATGAGAATGATATAATGTGTATTATGTATGTGAAAAATGAAAATAGGTAGTGGAAGAATGGTATAATAAAAACTAGGCGTTTTATTAGCAAAAACACGTCGTTTTCGGCTCGAAAATGGGTTTAAACTTGAGAACAATATTTTCACAACTTTTACATGCTTATTTATGTGAAAATATATGTATGATCATTACATGATGAAATTTGGTGGTTTAAGCATTGTTTAGTAACAAACTATGTATGAAATAACGGTATTCGGCTTAAACCGTAAGCATGTGTAAAATAATTTTTAGACCAGCAAGTTTTAATATATAATCAGTGTGGATGAGCATGATTACGTGTGTCTAAAGTGGTATGAATGAAAGGGTAGTTATGTGAATAACTAGTTACGAAAAATGCTTCGGTTTTGACCAAAATTACGTGTTTTATGTGAACGGTTTTGAGTCAAGTTGCAAGAGTTAAAAAGTGAACTTGAATCAGTGTTTTGATCTTAAAATAAGTATGAAAAGAGATACTTAAAGTTATAAAATCAAAACACTAAGAACGACTAAAAATAAAGTTAGTCGGTTGCTTAAAAATTCACGTTTTCACTCGGTCTCAAAGTGAAATGGACAAAGTGTTAATCTCATAAGTTTTTATTCAAGATATTGGTTTTTAAGAAAACTTAACACTTTGAGAATAATAATATTTATTTTGTATAAATATTAAAAGTGTGAATTTTATAAAAACGAAACCGAAAGATATATATATGATAAATCATATATGTAAAGTTTTGTAAATGTTTAAAGACTAATGATTGTCTTTAAGATATATTTATATGAAGAGATCACTCATATAAATATTGTTTGAAAAATATTTATATAAAGATATGACTTATATAAATATTATTTGGAAACGGGTCGTAAACGGAGTCACCAACGTGTCGTTAGAACAAAATGATAAATCATTTCATTAAAAGTGTCTAGAGTTGATGAACAACTTGGATGACCATTATACGACTATTAACGGGAACCCTTGGATATATATAGGGTGTTAGTGGGTCGGGAACATATAAATTTTGGGCTTATAAGTGCTAGCAAAAACTTGACGGAAATCAAAGGTGAGTTTCACGGCCCCATTTTCAATACGTTTTGATTTTAAACTTGGGGGAAAAACATGTGAAATATAAATGATTATGATTTAAAGTAAGATATGGAAAATATTTTGATTTATATGGAAAGCCATAAGTTTACAAGATGTTCTCGCGGGAAAAACCCTCAAAAATAACGTAATCATTAGCCTCGGTGACAGGGGTCCTTGGATTATATTGGTAGATCTATCGGGTGTACTGACAGCCCACTCCCGTACCGGTAGCTCCGGTCAATGACGACGGGAGATTATATAATTGCAATGTCGGAGGGTAAATGTCATGGATTGATTACGGGTTTATGGTTGTTTCATATGACTTAAACATTGTAACTTTAAGTCAACAAGATTGGATAAATATTGTCTCTTATTAGTACAATTATAATTGGTTTTGTTATGGACTACGTATCCTAAACCTGTGAACTCACCAGTCTTGTACTGATAAACGTTTTTAACATGTTTTTCAGGTGATTAAAGCACTTGTTGTGTGCTATGGAATGGAATGGTTTTGGTGTCAAACGCCATGCTATGGAAATGTTGTTTTGGGACCGACTTTTAAAATAATCACTTTTATAAGTGAAAATCCATGTCATAAAAAGGTTCTTTACACAAAAGGATCTTTACGACAACGTTTGTAATGATATTATGACGTTTTAACTTTCCGTAACTTTTGAAATGGTTGTTTGACTATAATCCGATGGTAACCAACTTCAGTTACCACCGACCCCATTAGTTATACTAATCCGCTGCGTAAAAAGGGGTGTGACAATTGGTAAAGATTATGTGCAAGATTTGTGCTATTTCATCCACATGATAGAGATTTTGTCTGTTGCCTATGAGAAGATGGCCTTAAGAAAAGAGTTATTATCTTTGAATGTTGGAACATTAAAGATTTCAGGCATCAAATCATTGGAGATCAACAACAGAAGAAATTTGATGATCAAAAGTGCAACTAGAAGTGATGAAATGTTTACCAAAGATGATATTCTTAACCTTGCACAAGAAACTATAGAGGAGATGATACAAATGCCTATCATTGTAAAGAAGGATAAACATGCAAAAGCTGCTTCACAATTTAAACAATATATAAAGGCTGCAAAAGATTTTTGGTCAATCAAACCTTTGTCAGAGTTCATTGAAGTGAAAGAAGAAGAATAAGTAGAAGAAACTTGAAGTATGATGATAGGGGAAGATTATTGATAAATATTATAAATCATCATACTTAAAGTTTTTGAAGAAAAAGACAAGATGTGCAGACAAGATAAAAAGACGTGCGGACAGAACTGTCATCCGCACATCAATTTAACTTTCTGTTATTTTGTTTTTATTAGACTTGTATTTCTTCTGTGTAGTATAAATAGGTGTTCTAATGCTTGTATTAGTAGACTTTGGAACTAGACTTCTCTTTACACCTTTTGTACACAGTTGGTGATTAATACAAGTTTGCATTTATTAGTAATTTCTTTGTTGAATCATTGTGTGTTTGTAGATTGCAATCATGTTTGTTTAAATAGATTAACAAATCAACATGCTCGTTGTGACCTGAATCCACAATATAAAACCACAACAATTACATATATAATCAAAACAAAAACTAATTTGATCAAAAAATAAACTTTTTAAAAAATAAGAAATTTAACATAAAACCACAACATTTACCTATATAATCACACTAAAAACAAATTTGATCAAAAAATCAACTTTCAAAAACCCAACAAATTTTCACATAAAACCACAACATTTTAAATATATTTAAATACACCAAATCAAACTTTAATAAAAATATCAACTTTTGAAAAAATAAAAAAATTTGACATAAAACCACAACATTTACCTATATAATCACAACAAAAGTAGATTTAATTAAAAAAATTAACGTTTAAAAAGTTAAAAAAATTTCACATAAAATCACAACATTTACTTATATAATCACACTAAAAACAAATTTAATCAAAAAATCAACTTTCAAAACATCAAAAATTTTCATATAAAACCACAACATTTACCTATATAGTCACACCAAAAACTAATTTGATAAAAAAATCAAATTTCGAAAACATTATAATTTTTCATATAAAACAACAACATTTACCTATATATACACACCCAAAAAAAATTTGATCAAAAAATCAACTTTTTAAAAAATAATTTTTTTTACCTAAACCACAACATTTACCTATATAATCACAGCAAAAACAAATTTGATCAATAAATCGACTTTTTAAAAAATAAAATGTTTTTACTTAAAACCACAACATTTACCTATATAATCACACCAAAAAAAATTTAATCAAATTATCAACTTTAAAAAACCAACAAATTTTCACATAAAACCACAACATTTTACATATATTTAACCACACCAAACGAAACTTTTATCAAAAATTCAACTTTTTAAAAAATCAAAATTTTTGACATAAAACCACAACATTTACCTATATAATCACACCAAAAACAAATTTAATCAAAAAATCAACATTTAAAAAAGATCAAAAATTTTAACATAAAACCACAACATTTACCTATATAATCACACAAAAAACTAATTTGACCAAAAAATCAACTTTTAAAAAAATAATAATTTTTACATAAAACCACAACATTTACCTATATAATCACACAAAAAACTAATTTGATCAAAAAATCAACTTTCAAAATACGAACAAATTTTCACATAAAACCACGAAATTTTACATATATTTAATCACACCAAACAGAACTTTCATCAAAAAGTAAACTTTTGAAAAAACTAAAAATATCACATAAAACCCCAACATTTACCTATATAATCACACCAAAAACAGATTTGATCAAAAATCAACATTTAAAAAAATCAAAATTTTTAACATAAAATCACAACATTGACCTATATAATGACACCAAAAACAAATTTGATCAAAAAATCAACTTTCGAAACATCAAAATTTTTCATATAAAACCACAACATTTACCTATATAATCATACCAAAAACCAATTTAATCAAAAAATCAACTTTAGAAAATATCAGAAGTTTTCATATAAAACCACAACATTTACCTATATAATTACACCTAAAAATATTTGATCAAAAAATCAACTTTTTAAAAAATAATTTTTTTTACATAAAACCACAACATTTACCTATATTATCACACCAAACACAAATTTGATCAAAAAATCAACTTTTTATAAAATTAATTTTTTTTACATAAAACCACAACATTTACCTATATAATCCAACCAAAAAAATTTGAAAAAAAATAGAAGTTTAAAAAGATAAAAAAAATTTCACATAAAATCACAACATTTACCTATATAATCACACCAAAAACAAATTTGATCAAACAATCAATTTTCGAAACATAAAAAATTTTCATATAAACTGCAACATTTACCTATATAATCATACCAAAAACCAATTTGATGAAAAACTCAACTTTTGAAAAATTAGAAGATTTCATATAATCACAACCTTTACCTATTTAATCACACCAAAAACAAATTTAATCAAAAATCAATTTTTTAAAAAATAAATTTTTTTTACATAAAACTACAACATTTATCTATATAATCACAACAAAAACAAATTTGATCTAAAAATTAACTTTCAAAATACCAACAAATTTTCACATTAAACCACAACATTTTACATATATTTAATCACACCAAACCGAACTTTCATCAAAAAGTAAACTTTTGAAAAAATTAAAAATATCACATAAAACAACAACATTTACCTATATAATCACATCAAAAACAGATTTGATCAAAAAATCAACATTTAAAAAAATCAAAAATTTTAACATAAAATCACAACATTTACCTATATAATCGCACTAAAAACAAATTTGATCTAAAATCAACTTTCGAAACATAAAAAATTTTCACATAAAACCACAATATTTATCCATATAATAACACATAAAACAATATTGATCAAAAAATAATCTTTCGAAAACTGCAGAATTTTCATATAAAGCCACAACGTTTACCTATATAATCACACCAAAACCAATTTGATAAAAAAAACAACTATCGAAAACATAAGCTGTTTTATATAAACCACAACATTTACCTATATAATCACCCCAAAATCAAATTTGATCAAAAAATCAACTTTTAAAAAATAAAAAAAAAATTACATAAAACCACATCATTTACCTATATAATCACACTAAAAACAAATTTGATCAAAAAACAAACTTTTTAAAAAATAAAAACTTTTACATAAACCACAACATTTACCTATATAATCACACCAAAAACAAATTTGATCAAAAAATCAACTTTCAAAAAACCAACAAATTTTCACATAAACCACAACGTTTTATATATATTTAATCACACGAAACCAAACTTTCATAAAAAAAACAACTTTTGAATAAATCAAAAATTTCACATAAAACCACAACATTTACCTATATAATCACACCAAAAACAGATTTGATCAAAAAATCAACATTTAAAAAAATAAAAATTATCACATAAAATCACAACATTTACCTATATAATGACATCAAAAAAAATTTTGATCCAACAATCAATTTTCGAAACATCAAATATTTTCATATAAAACCACAACATTTACATATATAATCACACAAAAAACAAATTTCATCAAAAAACAAACTTTCTAAAAAATAAAAACTTTTACATAAACCACAACAATTACTTATATAATCACACCAAAAACAAATTTGATCTAAAAATCAACTTTCAAAAAACAAACAAATTTTCACATAAACCACAACATTTTCATATATTTAATCACACCAAACCAAACTTTCATCTAAAAAACAACTTTTGAATAAATCAAAAATTTCACATAAAACCACAATATTTACCTATATAATCACACCAAAAACAGATTTGATCAAAAAATCAACATTTAAAAAAATCAAAAATTATCACATAAAATCACAACATTTACCTATATAAGGACACCAAAAAAAATTTTGATCAAATAATCAACTTTCGAAACATCAAAAACTTTCATATAAAACCACAACATTTACCTATATAATCATACCAAAAACCAATATAATAAAAAAATCAACTTTAGAAAATATAAGAAGTTTTCATATAAAACCACAACATTTATATATATAATCACACCTAAAAATATTTGATCAAAAAATAAACTTTTTAAAATATAAATTTATTTTACATAAAACCACAACATTAACCTATATTATCAAACCAAACACAAATTTGATCAAAAATCAACTTTTTAAAAAAATAAAATTTTTTACATAAAACCACAATATTTACCTATATAATCACAGCAAAAACAAATTTGATAAAAAAACAAACTTTTTAAAAGATAAAAAAATTTCACATAAAATTACAACATTTACCTATATAGTCACACCAAAAACAAATTTGATCAAACAATTAATTTTCGAAACATAAATTTTTTTCATATAAAACCGCAACATTTACCTATATGATCAAACCAAAAACCAATTTGATGAAAAACTCAACTTTTGAAAAATCAGAAGATTTCATAAAAACCACAACCTTTACCTATTTAATAATACCAAAAACAAATTTGATCAAAAAATCAACATTTTAAAAAATAAATTTTTTTACATAAAACTACAACATTTACCTATATAATCACACCAAAAACAAGTTAGATCTAAAAATCAACTTTCAAAAAACCAATAAATCTTCACATAAAACCATAACATTTTACATATATTTAATCACACCAACTCAAACTTTCATAAAAAAATCAACTTTTGAAAAAATCAAAAATTTCACATAAAACCAAAACATTGACCTATATAATCGCACCAAAAACAAATTTGATCACAAAATCAACGTTTGAAAAGATAAAAAAAATTCATATAAAATCACAACATTGACATATAAAATCACACCAAAAAAAAAATTTGAAAAAAAATCAACTTTCGATACATCAAAAAATTTCATTAAAAACCACAATATTTACCTATATAATCAAACCAAAAACCAATTTGATCAAAAAATCAACTTTCGAAAACATCAGAAGTTTTCATATAAACCACAACATTTACCTATATATTCTCACCAAAAAAATTGATCAAAAAACTGTCTTTTAAAAAATAATTTTTTTTACATAAAACCAAAACATTTACCTTTATAATTACAGCAAAAACAAATTTGAACAAAAAATCAATTTTTAAAAAATAAATTTTTTTTTACATAAAACCACAACATTTTCCTATATAATCACATCAAAAACAAATTTGATCAAATATCAACTTTCAAAAACCAACAAATTTTCACATAAAACACAACATTTTACATATATTTAATCACACCAAACCAAACATTTATAAAAATTCAACTTTTGAAAAATCAAAATTTTTCACATTAAACCACAAGATTTACCTATATAATCACACAAAAAACATATTTAATAAAAAAATCAACGTTTAAAAAAATAAAAAATTTTCACATAAAATCACAACAATTTACCTATATAATCATATCAAAAACCAATTTGATCAAAAAATCAACTTTCGAAAGTATCAGATATTTTCATATAAAACCACAACATTTACCTATATAATCACACCTAAAAAAAATTTGATTAAAAAACCAACTTTTTAAAAAATTTATTTATTTTTACATAAAACCACAACATTTACCTATATAATCACGAGGAGAGTTATCCTACATAGGGTTGAAAATCTAAGAAGGCTAAGAAAGATTTATGACCTTTAGATCTCTATTTTAATGGTTGAGATCAATTTGTAGGGAAAAAATTTGGTGGAAGGGTACATTAGTCATAGCCATTTTTTTTAAAACGTTCATAACTTTTGGATACGATATTATTTTTTTTATAAAATTACACCAAAAAAACCAGTTTTTTTGTTATCTTTAAAACGCGTATAATATTGATATATAAAAAATTAAAATTCGCCACTTGTCGAGTCCTTGTGTAATATCATGTGATTGTGTTATATTATAACTAGTGAAATATCACTTTTATCGGTTCATTCTTAAGTCATTATGTAATATCATCTTATTTTAAATATTTGTTGTGTCATCTTATGTGTTTAGAAATTACCACCATGTCACAAATGGTTAATATGTGTTTGAGAAATGTTCAAAGATAAAGTCATTTTTTGTTACAAAATGTGATAATGACACAATGGTAAACAAAGACACAATGACACTTTTAAAAAAATTCTAACACATAATATAAATCAATTTTAAAAAAGTGGTTCGGAGACCTTGTTGATAGTTCGGGAGGGAGCGAGCTTGGATCTAGATCTGAGATTGTTTGGTGATGTTGTTTGCAATCAGTGATGCGGAATCTCACTGATCACGTATTGATGCTTGAATGTTCATGAAGATCAATGCAAAGTATGATGAAGATGATGATAATTAGAATAGGTGAATTGTATTAGATCAATGGATGTTACAAGAGAATATGACTAACAAGAATAGGCAACTCACTTAACAAATGACCTAGGTGATGGTATTTATAGTCCATACCATTCACCTTACAAAGTAACCTAAAAGACGTGCAATTAAACACAAAACGATTACACAAATATTCTAAGACAAATACAATTAATGAACGTCTTCACCCGCGCTTGCTCGTGATGATGCTCGATATCTTCACTCGCTTATATTTGGAAAGTGACATCTTCAAATAACCCCAACAGTACTCCCCCTAAGATGACACTTTACAAATCTGACATATCAGCTTAAATCTTCATGTGACGAGCATAGAGAGCAACTTAAAGTTTTGGTATGCATTATCTTCAAGAAGACCCAACAGTACTCCCCCTAAGATGATGCTGCCAAAACTCTGTCTTTCAACAAGCAATCTGCATCCTTCTCTCCCTTTTGAGTAACATCAGAGGCTATGGAAAGAAATTAGCAGAGAGTAGATTCCGGTGAATCTATATATCAGCAACGGGATCTTCTTCAACGGTTGAAGTAGAAAGAGAAGACTTCTTTGACTTAGAATACTCCCCCTCAACTTTTGCTTTAGAGGTTTATGGGATCTGTGTATGAGATATTAAGAGGAGGATTCTTAACACTCAGCAATCTGACTTGGAGATCTTTGGACTGGAATCCGGCTTGAACAGGAACATCTTCAAGTCGCGTGGAAGCTTGTTCTGCAATGGAAACTGTTCCTGCAACTCAAAGAAAAACATTAAAACTCAGGCAATAATGTGCATTTATCATCAATGTAAAGATTAAGTTCTCAATCGGATGAGATATTGCTTGATGAACAACTCCTACATCAATAACACATGTTAAACTGCCAACACAAAAGAAAAACATTAAAATGACAATCTTTTTGGTGTTTTTTGAATTTTTCAATGTTTTTGATATTTTTGGAATTTTCTCTTTACATTCTGAATCTTTAACCTGCAATGAGATCATACTAGCAATTAATCCAACACATGTTTTGCAGTTTTGAGAATAGACATTTGAATTGTGAAGTAATTGAGTGATGAATTGTTGAACAAATCAATTAGCTCGAAGTGACACACTTACTTTTTCTATTCTTGATGATCAATTAGGTTGATTAGGAATAAGTTTTGAGTGACCCATACTTTGCACATTAGAAAGTTATACACCTCATCTAAATATCCTGAGAACAACTCAACACGTCAGGTCACTTACAATCATAAACAGTGTGGAATTTGGGTTCTATTTGGATTTGGTCCACTTTGGGACTTCTTTTGAATTCCTTTTTGGAATTTTTCTTTTTCCTATTGTTCCCCTTGGGAATCTTCTGAATTCCATTTTGGAATTTTGTTTTGGTGATGGTCCACATTTGGGACTCTTTTTGTTCCATTTTGGAATCTTTTGCTGCACCTTGAAGCTCAAAAGAGACTTCGTGTGAGACTTCAGGTCTGTGGATACCACAACAAAGAAGCTCACGATGCGGTTCATCACACTGAATAGATTGCATCATTACCCAATGTATATCGTTGCGTCACAAGATATCTATTTGATTTGTATAAACGTTTCACATGCACTAAGACGTTTCAACCACAAAAACTTATTAGAATTTAGTTAAATCATCAAAGAATATACTTGTTCAGTATAATTGTCTGAGCTGTCTCGCACATCAATTTTCACGCTTCAGTCTTTATTTTTTAAAATGATGCGTTGAATAACTCTAGTGTACTATCATTTCTCATGTAAGTGCCAGTAGATTCAACATATTTATATTTTTTTTTTTTAATAATGATTTCTCCCCCTAAACTTTTAAATTTCTTTGAAAATTGAAAGTTTAATGAAAAGAAAATGGCAGATATGTTATCAACGTATGAAAAGTGCATGCAATATACTTAATCTAAACAGACGAAATGAAACATCGGTTGTTTCTTGCACTGCCATCATTGTTTGATTTTTTTGAAAATGTTTTTTTTTTTAAAATATTCCTGCAATGGTTCCTTTTTGTTTCCAACTCCATTTGGTGTCAGTTGCATCTAAGACATCATGAACAAGATTCGGTATCTTGTCATGATAAGGGATCAGCCACGGTCTTCTTTTCTTTGTTTGACCGGCCTCCATAACTGTCCCTAACACACTAACAAATTAGTTAGAGGTAATGACCCAAACCATTTCGGTTTTGGGTCGTCCAAATTCATCAACATAAGAGATATTCTCATAAGTGCAAGGAATACCTTCAGGTGGTGGTTCTGATGATACAATGTAATTTGTACATTCATCTTCTTTCATGGATTGTTTGTCAAAAGAGTAATTATAGTCATTTTCAAACAAATTGTGAACTTCATTTAAAAACAGGTTTTGTTGACTATATTTCTTATTCAAAGATTGATTCACTATTGGAATCATTTTATCATTTAAATCATGATTTCTCTTTTTGTTTTTGACAAACTTTGGTTTCCATGAATCATTGACATGTTGATTTTCATCAAACGAATGTCTATGATTAGATCTGTTAAAGTTAGAAAAATACCTGGAAGGGTATGCACATGATGAACTTCTTTGGACTGACCTTCTCGGCTTGTAATAGCACTCGGATGTGTTGTGATTGACCATGTCACAAATAGAGCAATACTTGTTGTAGTAACATTCCATTGTGTCGTGGTTGTACATCTGACAGTTGGTGCAGTACTTGTTGTAGTAGCATTCTGATGTCATGTGATTGTACATCTCACATATCTCGCAGTACTTCTGATGAGCCTTGAAGGGAGACTTCTTTCCTTTCTTCTGAGAAGTCTTTCCTGTTGAAGATTGTTGTTTCTGAGAAGCTTTGACCTCTGAATCTTGTTGAATCTTTCTTGAAGGAGCTGGAGTCTTGAACTTGTCACCTTTTGACCCAAAAGGAAAGACACCTTGACTGTAAATACAATCTGAGATATGATGAGTTTCAGAGTCACAGATTAAACAGTATACGTCACTGTTTGAATCACTCGGGGATTCGAAATCTTGAGACTTTGAAGTATAAGGAGTCTGTGGTGTAGAATCAGATGAAGCGGCCTTTGTCTTGTTCTTCTTGGCTTTGCTCTTCTTTCTTCTAACCTTCTTCTTCTTCTTCTTTGACTGAAACTCTTCTGTCTTTTCTTCTTGAGAAGATAGTGATCCAACAATTCCGGTTGGCACTAATCCTTCTTTTTCTTGTTCGGATGACTTTACCTTTTCAGCTTCTTCTTTGATAAGCACCAGATCAGATTGTGATCTGTTCAGTTTGTCAGTAAGCTCCATGATTTGAACATTCAGATTATGCTTTTCGATAAGCATTGAATCAACATTCAGTGTAAGAGATTTGAGTCTATCTTCACACAATTGGTGATCTTTTTGTAGACTTGCATGCTTCTCTTGTTCTTCTTGCAGTTTGTTTTTCAGAGTGTTGTTCTCTGAATTGAATATCTCAGACAACTTCTTCAACTTTAGAATCTCTTCTTGCAAATCTTTGATCACACTGGATGAGTGTTCATTTGATTTTGCAGCTTCATTCTTTATATTTGTAACTTCTTGTTCACTTTTCTTGAGTGACACTTCGAGAGATGTGATTCTTTGATCAGATATTTCATGTTGTTCTTTCAGATTCTTGTGCATTTGCTCTTCCTTCTTGAGTTTATCACAAATCTTGAAAGAGTATATTCTGTAGTGTTCAACTTGTTGAAAACATTCTTTGGTGCACATCTTTTCTCTGACTTCAATTGGCATTTCAACATAAGAACTGTTCTCATCTTTCTTGATTTCCTTTTCAGACATCAATTTCTTCATTTCTGATTTCAATTGAGCAATTGTCTCATCTTGCTTTGCAATGGTTTCTGACAAGTTGCTGATTTCTTTATCTTTCTTTTCAATCTCTTGAATGGAAACAACATCATTATTTTCACTCCAATCATACTCTTCTTCTTCATCATGATTTTCATGAGAATTTGCTTCACTCACAAGAGCAAGTTTTGTGTGTTCATTAAAGTCTCTTCTCTTTTGATCACAAGCTTTGGCAACTTGAAGATATGTTGTTTCAAACATATGATTGAATTCTGTAATAAATTTATTGATATCTTCTCTTTTATTTTCTTCTCGGATCACGGTTAACATGCCCGTTGACATTTTTCTTGAATTTTCAAAGTCATTTTGATACTTTTTTTTTTTTTTTTTTTTTTTTTTTTTGAATCGGGTCACTGTTGGGACGGGTAAACAACTTGGGACGGCTGAACAGTGCTTCACCCGGCAGAACAGTGTTTCACCCGGCTAAATAGTCCTTCACCCGGCTGAATAGTGTAATTTTGTTCTTCACCCGGCTGAACACTTCACGCGTCTGAACAGTACTTCACCCGGCTGAACAGTACCTTCACCCGGCTGAACAGTGTTTTCACCCGGCTGAACAGTGTTTTTCTTCTTTCACCCGGCTGAAACAGTGATTTCTTCTACTTCACCCGGCTGAACAGTGTTCACACGGCTAAACAGTGTTTTTCACTTCTTCACACGGCTAAATAGTATCTCACCCGGCTGAAAACTTCTTCAAATCTTCATATCAGATTGACTTTTCAAAGTCAAAATTGTGATGAACACAAGATCAATTCTTCAATTTTTGTTGTTTTTGTTCAATTCAACACTTGTATTAGCTGAGGAATGATGTTTCTAACAATCCTTCAAAGTTTTTCTACCTTGAATCAAGCTAAATCTCACTCAGATCTGGATTTTTTGTGATGAACACAACTAGTGGGTTTTGACGAAAATGACAAAATATGGATTGAAATCAACAAATCTGAATGGTTTGATCATGAACGAGGCTTAGGATTATGATTTCTAACATATCTCAATCATCAATTTCTCAAAACATCAACAAAATTTCGGATCTTAATTTTGAGCAGTGAATATGACGAACATGAACAATTTCTTCAAAAACTCAGTCAAATCTTCACCAATTGATCTCAAACTTTGCAGTTCTTTACACAAACATGAATCAAAGCTAATGGTAGCTAAAATTCCATCAATAACAACAACAATCAAAGATCACCCAACAGCTCTGATACCAATTGATAGTTCGGGAGGGAGCGAGCTTGGATCTAGATCTGAGATTGTTTGGTGATGTTGTTTGCAATCAGTGATGCGGAATCTCACTGATCACGTATTGATGCTTGAATGTTCATGAAGATCAATGCAAAGTATGATGAAGATGATGATAATTAGAATAGGTGAATTGTATTAGATCAATGGATGTTACAAGAGAATATGACTAACAAGAATAGGCAACTCACTTAACAAATGACCTAGGTGATGGTATTTATAGTCCATACCATTCACCTTACAAAGTAACCTAAAAGACGTGCAATTAAACACAAAACGATTACACAAATATTCTAAGACAAATACAATTAATGAACGTCTTCACCCGCGCTTGCTCGTGATGATGCTCGATATCTTCACTCGCTTATATTTGGAAAGTGACATCTTCAAATAACCCCAACACTTGTTCCCCATGTATTCCTCTTTCAAAAAATAAATAAACGAAAAATTAAAAAAATTACCGTTTTTTTTATTTTTTAAATTAGACACAATGAAAAAAGACACAATGAGAAAATAGTAGTTTTTTTAAGTTTTGTTTATTTATTTTTGAAGGAGGATGTTGTGGGAGCAAGATCTTTGAAATACTTTTTTTGTTATTGTGTAATTATTATTAGATCATTGTGTAATACTTGTCAAATAAGATTACACAATGACCCGATGAACGACACAACAACCCCACGGATGACACAATGACCTGACGGAAGACACAATGACCTGACGGAAGACACAATGACCTGACGGAAGACACAATGACCTGACGGAAGACACAATGACCTGACGTTAGACACAATGAGCTGAAAAAATGTGAAAAAAGTTCGTTTTTTATATATCAATATTATACGCGTTTTAAAGAGAAAAAATGCACGTTTTTATGGTGTAATTTGTTTTAAAAAATAATGTCGTATGTGAAAGTTATAAACGTTTAAAAAAAGTGGGGGAAGTGACATGTGACTTGCATGTGGAGAGAGAATATTTAAAAAAGTAGGCATGACTAAAATACCCTCTCTCCTAATTTTCCTAGATGCCACATGTCGATCTCTTATTGCTTCTTAGCCTTATTAGATTTCTAATATTATGTAGGTGAACCTCCCTCATATAATCACAACAAATACAAATTTAATCAAAAAATCAACTTTTTAAAAAATAAAAATTTTTACATAAAACCACAACATTTACCTATATAATCACACCAAAAACAAATTTGATAAAAATCAACTTTAGAAACATCAAAAAATTTCATATAAAACCACAACATTTACCTATATAATCACACCAAAAACCAATTTGATCAAAAAATCAAATTTCGAAAAAATCAGAAGTTTTCATATAAACCACAACATTTACCTATATATTCACAAAAAAAAATTGATCAAAAAACCAACTTTTTAAAAAATAATTTTTTTTTACGTAAAACTAAAACATTTACCTATATAATTACAGCAAAAACAAATTATAAAAATTTTCACATAAAACCACAACATTTACCTATATAATCACACCAAAAACAGATTTGATAAAAAATCAACGTTTAAAAAGATATAATATTTTCACATAAAATCACAACATTAACCTATATAATCACACCAAAAACAAATTTGATCAAAAAATCAACTTTCGAAACATAAAAAATTTTCATATAAAACCACAACATTTACCTATATAATCACACTAAAAACCAATTTGATCAAAAAATCAACTTTAAAAAACATCAGAAGTTTTCATATAAAATCACAACAATTATATTCACACAAAAAAAAATTTTGACCAAAAAACAAACTTTAAAAAAAAAGATTTTTTACATAAAACAACAACATTTACCTATGTAATCACAGCAAAAACAAACTTGATCAAAAAATCAACTTTTTAAAAAATAAATTTTTTTTACATAAAACCAGAACATTTACCTATATAATCACACAAAAAACAAATTTGATCAATTATCAACTTTCAAAAACCAACAAATTTTCACATAAAACCACAACATTTTCATATATAATCACACCAAACCAAACTTTTATAAAAAAATTCAACTTTTGAAAAAATCAATATTTTTCACATAAAACCCCAATGTTTACCTATATAATCACACTAAAAACATATTTGATCAAAAAATAAACGTTTAAAAAAATCAAAAATTTTCACATAAAATCACAACATTTACCTATATAATGACACCCAAATTTGATCAAACAATCAACTTTCGAAACAGTTACCTATATAATCATACCAAAAACCAATTTAATCAAAAAATCAACTTTAGAAAATATCAGAAGTTTTCATATAAAACCACAACATTTACCTATATAATCACACGTAAAAAAAATTTGATCAAAAAATCAACTTTTTAAAAAATAATTTTGTTTTACATAAAACCACAACATTTACCTATATAATCACACCAAACACAAATTTGATAAAAAAATCAACTTTTTAAAAAATAAAAAAATTTACATAAACCACAACATTTAGCTATATAATCACTCCAAACACAAATTTGATCAAAAAATCAACGATTAAAAAATCAAAACTTTTAACATAAAATCACAACATTTACCTATATAATCACACCAAAAACAAATTTGATCAAAAATCACCTTTCGAAACATCAAAAAATTTCATATAAAACCACAACATTTACCTATATAATCACACCAAAAACCAATTTGATCAAAAAATCAAATTTCCAAAACATCAGAAGTTTTCATATAAACCACAACATTTACCTATATATTCACACAAAAAAAAATTGATCAAAAAATTACCAACTTTTTAAAAAATATTTTTTTACGTAAAACCAAAACATTTACCTATATAATTACAACAAAAACAAATTATCAACTTTCAAAAACCAACAAATTATCAACTTTAGGGTTAGCCTGGAAACGACCACAGTAGCAGACAGCAAATGTAATATTTGGACGGCTTGCAGTCAGAGACATGAGAGATCCGATCATCGAGCGGTAACGATGAGCATCCACATGATTCCCATTATCATCAGAAGTAAGGCATGTTTGAGCAGTGAAGGGAATCAGTTCATGAGAGGAGTCGTCCATGCAAAACTTTGTAAGAATTCCTTTGATGTACTTCTCTTGGTGAATAAGAATTCCATCAGGCTCCTGTTCCACCTGCAGCCCTAAGAAGAAGCACATTTCTCCCATAATAGTCATTTCAAATCGATCCATCACAATTTTTTCAAAGTCTCTACACAGCTCCTCATTTGTCGAACCGAAGAAAATATCATCCACGTACACTTGAACTATCAGCATTTCACTGTTTACCTCTTTCTTGAACAAAGTCATATCTATAGTCCCACGAGAGAAACCTTTGCTGAGCAGATATTGTGTCATAGTTTCGTACCAGATCCGTGGAGCTTGACGCAACCTATACAGGGATTTATCTAGCTTGTACACCTTTGAAGGAAAATCTGGATCCTCGAAACCCGATGGTTGACATACGTAGATCTCCTCATCGATATCTCCATATAGAAATGTGCACTTCACATCCATCTGATAGACTTTAAAGTTCTTGTTAGTGGCATGAGCAAGAAAGATTCTAATGGCTTTGAGGCGAGCAACATGAGCAAAAACTTCAGTGTAGTCAATCCCTTCCTCTTGAGCGAATCCTTGAACAACCAATCTGGCTTTGTTTCTGATAACAACTCCACGATCGTCTGGCTTGTTCCTGAATACCCACTTAGTACCAATGGGGCACTTATTTGGAGGAAGATCAACTAACTCCCAAACTTTTAACTTCCTAAATTGTTGTAATTCCATTTGCATGGCATCAACCCAACTAGGATCTTCAAGTGTTTGCTTGTAATTCTTCGGAACGATCTGTGATAAAAAAAAGGTAGCATAGAGACATTCATTTATCAATCCACTCTGACTCCGAGTCCTCACACCGTCAGTGATTGATCCAATGATATAATCGTGAGGATGATCTTTTAAGGTCTTGAAGTTTGTGTTATGAAACAATGGATTTGATTGTGATGATGATGCGTGATTGGGTGAGTGAGATGGAATGGTTGAATTTGGAGGAGGAATTGGATCGGAAGTTGAAACATAGATAGAATTTGATGAGGATGGAATATCTGATGGAGGAATTGGATTAGTTTGTGGTGGTTGTGGAACGTCAAATGTGGATGAAGGTAATTGGGTGACAGCAGGTTGTGGTTGTGATTGTGGTAGAGGTAGAGGATTAATCAGATTAATTGGAGTATGAGAAACGATGTCATTATTCCTCAGAGTTTGGAAGGTTAAATGATTTGAAAACAGTGGTGGAATCGAAGAACCATGCAGGTTCACTGCCAATGCTTGAAGAATTAGATTCTTGCCAATCAACATAATAGGATTCTTGCATAATCCGCGTTTGCTTGTTGTACACACGATACGCTTTTTGTGTGTCAGAGTATCCTACGAAGAAACATTCATCAGAGACGGCCCCAAACTTCGTTTTCTAATCCTAGGTATTAAGAAGAGTGCAAGAGCATCCAAAAGGGCGTAAAAAATTGATCAACGACTTAATTCCACGAAACAGTTGATACGATGTCTTCATCTTGCTTTTGACAATCAGTACCCGATTCAGGACATAAGCTGCACAATTTACTGCTTCTGCCATAATATTATTGGAAGCTTTGACTCGATCATCATAGTTCTTGCTGCTTCCACAAGAGTTATGTTTTTCCTTTCAGCAACACCATTTTGTTGTGGTGTCCTAGCAGCGCTGAACTGTTTGAGAAAACCCCTTTGCTTGCAGAATGAATTGAAGATATGGTTTCGGAATTCTGTTCCATTGTCGCTTCTAATAGCTTGAACCTTTCGCTTTCCGAGAACCTCAATCAGAGGAATCAGCTTCATTAACTCTTCAGCAGTCTCACTCTTGTTTGCCAGAAATCTCACCCAAGTGTATCTTGAATAGTCATCTGTGACAACCAGACAATAAGATTTCTTAGCAATTGATTTGACACTTATAGGACCAAATAAGTCAGTATGTAACAATTCGAGGGGATGAGAGATGAAATTTTCAATTTTAAGTTTATGTGTCTTCTTGTGTTGTTTTCCTTTGGCACAAGCCATACATTTCTCTACCACCGAAAAGTCTTTTCAGTGGTAGTCCCCTCACTAAATTGTTCTTAAACAACTTATTTAGAATTTTAAAATTAATATGTCCTAGACGTCTATGCCATTGAAACGATTCAAAAGATGAAGCTTTAGACAGAAGACAGGTCACAGTGGAAGTTGATTCTTTGGATCCCATATTAAGTATATATGTATCATTTCGCCTTAGAGCTCTCATGATCACCAACTCTTTAGAAATAGTAAACTCTGGCTTCAAGAGTAGGCATTCATTTGCAAGAAAGAGCACATGAATATCCTTATCACAAGAATGCCAACTCGGGAACATAGTTAACATCCTCCAAAGTCAGTGAACCATGGGTAACATCTCCTTGACCAATCATCTTACCACCCTTCTTGTTGCCAGCAAAAGCAACATAACCACCATTAATAATCCTGTAATTTGTCAGCAGATCCTTCAATCCGGTCATATGTCTGGAACATCCACTATCTACATGCCAATGACTATTTACAACGGCGCACGAATGTTCCTGACATTTTGTAAAAATTGAATAGACTTTTGAAATGGGGACCCAAACCTTGGTGTACTTAGGTCTCTGAATTGTAGAATTTTTACAAAAGAAATTATTTACAAAAGTATTAAATCTTTTTCCTAAAGATCTATTCTTTGAACTATTTTCAACTAGCTCGGGGCATTGCTTGACAGTATGACCACCATTTCCACATTTAAAGCAATGAGATTTCAAACCTCCTTTGGAATATTTAGATACAGGAATTTCATCTATAGCAATTTCTTCATCACACTCAGATAATTGAGAGTTACAATCACCGTAAGAGTCATAAGGCTCTTTTGACTTACCTGTTGTGACTTTTACCTTAGTGGGTTCTGATTTAGATTTATCAGAGCTATTCATGGATGAAAAAGGTGATTCCTTGTCTTTTGGTTTAGAAATCCTTACTGGTGTGAAAGATGGAATTTGATGAGAAAAGAATTTTTGAAAACAATTTGTTTTGGTTTGACTTTCAGAGACATGACCTGAAAGTTCTGCTTTGTCATTCACACAAACATTTCCAATAACATCATCATTCAAATTACTAAAGTTCGAAATAAAGCATCCAGAATTAATATTACACATAATATCGTATGAAGTTAAAACTTGACTAGAAACAAAAACATTTAAACTACTGTCTTCAATAGACTTCTTTGAATCAAAACTAGGGTAACTATAACTCCGAAGACCACTACTTCCACCATAAGCATAATCCTCTCGTACCTCCTTAAGATTAACTCCACTTAAACCTTCAATAGATCTGTTAGTATCATTCGGTATAATCTCTTGTATCAACTCATTTGAAGGATGAGGAATTGGTGTAGGAGAATAACAGAAGGTACTAGGTGGAGGATATACATGTGCATCATCTTTATAACCCATCACGGTCTTAATTCTAGCCCCCCTTTGCTTCTTGCATAACTCCTCCCTTTTCATGCTTGCAATTGTCCATTGTTCCAATTTATTTTTAAGTTTTCTTATTTCAAATTCAGCAAGAGTGACTTGTTCAGTCAAATAATTTATTTCACAATTCTTTTCCAAAAGAGTTCTTTTTAAATGTTCATTTTCTTTCAAAGCTTCTCTTAATTTGACAAAATATTTTGATTCATTCTCTTTAAGCTCTTTGTTTGTTTTCTTTAATTCGTTTTCATTTGACATTAATAATTTATTAGCTTTATATATGCCAATCAATTGAATTTTGCATGCATATGAACACATATCTTCTACAATTTCATAAGGAAGACCAATTACCAGTTTTTCAGCTGCAAGAGCACGATCACACTGGCAGTAAGGAGTGTTCCTCTTGTATTCATCCACAGCTTCATGCTTGGCTTTTTCGATCATAGCTTCCATGTTCAGCTTTGATTCTTCAGCATTGTCAGCTTCAGATCCAGCATTCTTCACCCCTTCAGAAACCTTCTCTTCCTTTTCAACAGCAGCTTCACACACAAATCCAGAATGAATCACCTCTTCCTGTCCCAGATGTCCTTGAACTTCTTCAAACATACCAACTTCCGACTCAGCAGCCACACCAGAATTTTCACCATCTTCACCATAAAATTTTTTAAAAGGATCAAAGTAATCAATATAGTTGTCATCAAGAGCAGGCTCATCAACAATCTCAGCAATTAACGCATGATTGATTTCCTCCTTTGTTTCTTCAATTTCAGCGCTCCAATCAAAGTTGGTGAGCAATGAGGTTTCTTTCCTTGGCTTAACTTCTTCAACTTTGTCTTGAATTGGAACAACTCTTGATTTTCCTGAGTTAACAGGCTCAGTAATGATAGGTGAAGGACATTCTCTCTTGAAATGCCCGAGTTGCTTACAATTGTAACACCTGAGCTTCCCCTTGTTATATCCGAGTTTGTTATTTTGTCCCTGATTTCCAAAGTTTCTTCTACCTGTTCGTTCCATGAATCTTCTAGCACGAAGAGTAAGCATAGCCATTTGCCATTGAATGTATGTTTCTTCAAGATCATCAAGATCAACCTGATACATATCCTCAACAGTCATTCCACGACCCTTCATTTCACCAGCAACTAATGCTTTATAACTATGAACAAACATCCCAAATAAGGCCATAGTGTCAGATGGAATCTAAGTGGTGACAGATGCACTTGACCCAACACCTATACTTGTGGAACCACCACTAGATTTGACAGATCCACCATAGCTAGATGATCCTCCAGAAACTGCACCATAAGAAAGTGAGTTTGCAGCGGATGTAACCAGTGCAGCATTCTAAGGAGGGACATTGGGGAGCATCATAGATTGATTGTATTCTCTTCTCTTCACATCAAGATCAAATGACTTTAGCTTGTTTATCACGTCCATTAGTTTAAAGTCAAGGAAGTTTCTCTCTTGTTTCAACATTTTGATCTGAAGACTCCACTAAGGTGGAAGTGAATCTAGAAGCTTTATAACTTGCTCATTGTTTCCCAATTTCTCATCATACTTTTTCAGATTGCTTGATACAGATAGAAAACGGTTGGTTATATCAGTCAGGCTTTCATACTTATACCCAACAAATGAATTGAACTCTTTCTCAGCTTGAGCTTGACAAAAATTAGGCTCCAACAACTACCGCTCAATATTTAAAACGTTAACTCCCGACAGAAATAACGATAACTAAAACCCGACTCGATCCCATCTTCTTATATATCCTCGGCTCATCTTATCTTTTAATTTACCCAGCCCAAAATGATTTATAAATCTCGGCCCAAAAGAACCAACCCACTTAGTTAGAATTGATGTTTATGTTAAACACACAAACCCTATTTTGACATACAAGTCAGCCGCTCAGTAAACACAATTCAAACAACAACTCAACCACACCAGCTTCTTCAATATATTCAATTCTCTCACTTTATCCGTACTCTCTCTCTCTCTCTCTCTCTCGCGTCAATTTCTTTGTTCCTTTTCTTCCAACAGCACCACAATATCACAAACAGTAAATCTTCTTAATATCACAATAACAACACAGCAACAACACTCTCTGTCGAACACTCTCTTTCTCGTTATTTAAACAGCAGCAACATAAAACAATATCTCTCTCTCGTTTTCTTCTTGATTCGGTCGAGCAGCAACAACAACAAGATCACAACTAGAAACACACACACACGTCACTACACAATCTCTTTCTCTGCTCGATCTCTCTTCATCTTGCTCTTTTAGCAGTAACAACACAAACTCAACATAAAAACAGTAGACAACAACATTGACAACGATGGCTCATTCCTTTGGCACATTTTTATTTTTTTTAATAAAAGTATTCGACATAAACTCAAATTGTTCTTGTACTTTCAGATCTGTAGACGAAGTTACGTTGAGGTGGACTCATGTGGAAGTTGACGATGTGAATGTTGACGAAGACTGAGATGATGTGGTTATATGAATGATGATGAGTTATGGTAAATAGACTTGTTATGGGGTTACAGTGGTTATGAAGTTGATGGAGGTACGGGTATGGTGACGGGATAGAGGTGTGTCTGGTTGTAGGAGGATGTCGAAGTGGTGAATGGAGGCGTGGGTGTATGGTGGTGTGTATGTTTTTGTTCAATGATTTTATGTATTTTTTTTAACTTAAAATCGCAGATCTGATATGGTTTGAAGTTGGGTTGTTTAAGTGTTGGGTTAATAATTTAAGATCTGAACTTGTGGAAGGTTTGAGTTTGGTTATGGGTTGTGTTAAATGGTTTTAGTGGTAAGGTTGTTGGAAATGGGTTTTGTTTTTCAGGTACAAAGATGTAACAAGTGGTAGATTCGCAAAGATCTGGATGGTTTTGCAAGATTTCAGATCTGAAAGATCTAGTTTCGCAAGGTAGTGTCGCAAAAGCCAAGATCTAGTTTCGCAAAAATTTCTAAAACTCTACTTTTGCACTTAATTTTTGAACTTTCGTTCATGTAATTTCGCAAGATGAAGATTTGAAGCCTTGAAGAACACCAAGAACACACACACAACTGTGTGTGAGAGAAACTTCTAGATCCGGAAATTTTCTTCTGATTTCTTGTATAATCTCTGATAAGGAAGTGAAATATGTGAAAAACAAGTGTAGATCTACAACAGATTGTTGTAGATCTAAAGATTTTGTTGATGATTTAAAATTTTAGATCTGGTTTCTCTCTCTAGAAACCCACCAGGACTATTTTCTCTCTCTACAATTTCTCACAAATCTTCTAAATCAGTAACTAATCTTCAAAACATGACTCAAATTGGATCTCTATTTGGCTCTGATACCATATTGTTGGTCCCAATCAGATTTGAATCAGTGTTTTTGGTGAAGATATGGATCAATTAACATAAAATAAGATGAACACAAGATGAACAATGAAGAACACTCTAAAAAAGTCAGATTTGATCTTGTATTGATTGCATAAAATGTTGTTTACATGGAAACCCCAATCACTAGCTCATTCAAGCTTGCAAACCCTAATTGCCTGTCACACCCCGACCAAGGGGGTGGGCCGTGACGATTGAATATCCAACAAAACACAACGGAAACTATGTATGCATTGATAGTGGGCCATAGGTTTACACGAAATATGATTATATTCTAAGTATAAATCAAAGGGTACAAAAGTAATCTCTAACAAAAGCAGTGAGGCTAGTTGGTATACTATTCCCAAGTAGTCTTCCTCTCTAATTTGTCTATAATCTTTGCGTGTTTCTTCTAATCAGGGTCTTCTAAAGCTATTAACCGTGTCTAAATGCATGTCCAATGTTATAAAGTCTACTTGTATACTTCCATCGATAAATCGTCTAAATACCTGAAATATATACCCAAAAATACGTCAACATAAAGTTGGTGAGCTCATGGTCTAACAAAACAGACAATGTTGTAATACGTTTAACCCATAAAATACTGGACATTAAGTAACTATGTTTTTGGTGTACGGTCGACAAAATATGTAGCCAAACCTGTTCGGATTATATCCAACCTGAATACAATAAATAATAGTCCCCTAACCCAAAATGGGCTAACGTGCTCTGCTAAGCACCGACATATCATTGAACATGCGGCATAACGGTTTTCAACCTTAGTGGGGGGTATGCCACTGTACGCGGGGGATTCCCAAATAGTACTATTCACATTTCAAAGGGCTCCTGCAAGATGTTAGTGGCTACCGAAAGTTGTACCAATGTTCGGGGACAAGAGTAGCAGATGTATTACACCATAAATAATTTATATAAACAAGTTTAATAGGTATGTATCAGCCCCAAAAGTATTACGTAAAAAGGGGGTTCATGATCTCACCTGGTGTCCAGCCTGCTCAAGATTTCTAAAGATATTTTACATTCAGAGTGCGAGTTCTACCTCCTAGCAGGCTTCCTATGTTTATTTTAGTCATGTTAGACCCCAAAATACATAAGTCTATGTGTTTCGTTGTGTCGGTGTCGCGTGCATTACATTCATGTAATATCATGGTTTTAGTCGTTTGCGTTGACTTATACGTCTAAGTATGTATATACTTATTTTATTCCAGGTTATATACGTCGGTATTAAGTGTACGTTGATGTTCATTCAGTAAAGTTTGGTACTTGTCACTTTTAGTCCCTAGACTTTGTTAAATTGTCGAATTCGTACTAAAGTTGAGTTTTTAACTAAAGGTTGATGTTAATAAGTGCTATACATTATACTTATGGTATGTATAACATTTTAGGTATGAATTTACTGATAAAAATATATATAAGTATTAAATTCATGAAAGTTAGTTTCCAACGGTCTACCGAGTACGGTGCACTACCGCGCATTAAGTTACATTTTAGGTTTAAGTCAAAATACTTCAATATAATTGTACCCATATGTTAAGAGGTCATAAACTACTGTAAAAATATACTTTCTATAATTTTTAGATATTTCTAAAAATTACCATATTTTATTTAAGAAATGTTAGGGCTATTTCCTAGTTAAGATTTACTTTGTATTTGTTTATATGTTTTATGTATAGTTTAGGGTCTATTTTGTTATATTCCTTAAACTTGTTATTGTTGCTTAAAAGCATGTAGTGAGAGAGTGTGAGGAGAGAGGCTAGATCACTATTCACGTAAGAGAGAGAACTTAGTGTGTGTGATTTATTTTCTCCTGCACTTGTATTACAAATCTGCTTTGATCATCAATATACAAAGAAGAATTATTAGTATGAATTGTGTTTATGATTGAACTGTGTTTGTGT
The DNA here is from genome assembly GCA_030867185.1 of Tagetes erecta. NCBI lineage: Eukaryota > Viridiplantae > Streptophyta > Magnoliopsida > Asterales > Asteraceae > Tagetes > Tagetes erecta. The sequence goes on along the minus strand of CM061497.1, from coordinate 16,072,425 downwards.
ATGATTTATTCTGATCTTTGAGCGATATTAACGATCCAATTGAACCTATCAATTGGTATCAGAGCTGTTGGTACTGTGTTCTTCGCTATTCATCAAGCAAAACACATCAATATTGCTCAAATATCATGATCTGAATGAATTGTTGCTGTTTTTAGTTGTGATTTATCATCGCAATCACTCCTAATTCATAACGATTGTGCAAATTCCATCAGATTATCATCAGATCTGAGGAATTAAGAAGATTGAAAAAGTTACTGTTCGATCGATTTTTGCTCAAATTCATCAAAATTTGATCATGTTTTGGATTGATTGAGATTAGGGATTGATAATCGGACCATTTCACTGCTTGTGTGTGAATTTTGAACAAATTGGACAAGTTTTTGATTAACCCAGAAAAATTCTCATGATGAAGATGATGAACAGTATGAACTTGGTTGAAGATTAACTTGCCGGGTGATAAAATTTGACTTAGACAATTTCCTTTGGACTTAGATTGAAGAACAATTAGGTCCTGTGCAGCCGTGTAAAGGATTTTGTGCTAGACGGGTAAAGAATTTGACGAGAAAAAGTGTTACTGTTCAGCCGGATCAACAACTGTTGTGCCGGGTAATACACTGTTACGCCGGGTGATTAACAATTTCAGCCGGGTGATCAACAACTGTGTAGCCAGGTAAACAACTCTGCCGTGTGATCGACAACTGTTCAGCCGGATAAAGCTTTTTGCCGTGTCAAGATTCAAGCCGGGTCAAGTTATCTGCCGTGTGAAGTTATTTCTTGTTGCCGGGTAACTGTTCTGCCGGGTAATGAATCCAAGATTTACAACTGTTGAGCCGTGTGACTGTTCAGACGAGTGAAGACTTTTTCTCTGCCGGGTGAAGAACAAAAGCTACTGTTTAGCCGGGTGAAGAAGGATTTTCACTGTTCAGCTGTGTGACTCATTTTTAGTTGTTTTAATCCTTGTTTTCTTATCTTATCTTTAATTACTTGTCTTTCTTTTAGTATTTTAATTGTTTCTTTTCAAAAATTAAAAAAAACCAAAAATATTTTCTTTAAAAAATCTTAAAAATTTAAAAAAAAAAATGGCACCTAGTGATGATTCTGATAACCGTGTTCCTAGACTTGTCAATCGTGCAGATTTCAAGAATTGGACGCTTAGACTAAAGCATCATCTTTGCTCAATAGACAATGATATGTGGAAGTCAATTGAAAAGGGTCCTCACATACCTACTCAGACAGCTCCAGATAGTGCAAGTACCTACACCAAAGACTCTACTGAACCTTATCCAAAGGATAATTTGTCAGGAGAAGATTTGAAGAAAGTGAAGAATGATTGCAAAGCATATTCTTTGATGTGTAAGGGATTGCCACTGCAAGTATTGTCAAGGTTGGACACCTATCAAACAGGTGATACATTGTTCAAGGCTTTGAAGTCTATTTGTGAAGGAGGTGAACAACTCAGGAGTCTCAAGAAACAAAAGTTGAAGAGACAGTTGGAGTTATTTGAACACATTGCTGGAGAATCAGTGCACCAAATGATGAATAGGTTTGTTCATCTAACTACTGAAATGACCAATGCGGGTGCAAAGACAGATCTCCAAGATTTGAATGACAGATTGTTATGTGCACTTCCATCATCATGGAAACAGACTGTGACTTTACTGAAACATACTGAGAAGTTTCTGATGGATCTAGATTTGCTCATTGCAAAGATAGAGGAAGTAGAGATTGATGAAGGTTCTAGAAACAATGACAGAACTGGTTCACATGCACAATACAAATATATTGTGAATCCTGCTAATACTGTGGAGAATGCTTTTCTTGCACAAGATGCAACAAAGTTTGAAGAAGAGGGTGATTTATTTGTGGGCGCAAGTTTCTATACTGATTCATCATACTTTCCAAGTTCGCCAACTTATTCTCAACCTCAATCTCCACCAAGAGCTCAAGTTCAAAGTCAGAATCTGAAGAATCAAGCAGAAAGTCAAAGTTCGAATGTTCAAGCCAAGGTAAAAGATGTGATGAACATCTTGTTACAAGATGACGAGACCAAAACTGCCTTCACAGCTTTTATGGCAAGTTTTCAAGCATACCAAGGAAGTCACTTAAGTCAATTGGACGTTGTCTTTCAAGATTTATTTGAGATGGATCCTGATGACGTTGAGGAAATGGATTTGAATTGGCAGATGGTGATGGTTGCATATAGAACGCAGAAACATGCATATGTTAACCGAAGCTACAAGCCTCATGCAAACAAAACGGTTGGATTTGACAAATCAAAGGCCAGATGTTTTAATTGTAACTGTTATGGTCATTTTTCAAGAGAATGCAAAGCTCCTAAGAATCAGAATTTCAACGATCAAGCTAGTTCAAGTAATCAAGGTCAAGGTCAAAGCTCGCAACAGTCTTCAAGCTATCAACAAAGAAATCAACGTTTCTTTCAGAAACCATATCAAAGTCTTCCCATGCCAGAACTGAAAGATGAAGGAAAGAAACCAGAAGATCAAACTAAGGCACTGGTGGTCAGTGTAAAAGATGGTTATGATTGGAGCGCATATGCAGAACAATTCACATCTGATCTTACATCGAATTTGGCACTGGTATGTGAAATCGAAGAGGATTGGTCAGAAGAAGGAGATATCAAGGTGGTTGATACTGAGAGTGAAGATTCAGAGGAATATGACTGGAGTGCCAAGTCTGATCCTGTTGACGAATCTGAGTCAGAAATTGCGCTAATGGCTACATCCAGTGAGTCTTCATCATCTACCGAACAACCAAAGGTTAGTACTGATTTACCCCCTAACTATGTTCCTTTACCTGCTGATGTGAAAGAAAGGTTATGTTCTGAACAATGCATTCAACAAGTAGAACATTATCGAACTCATTCATTTAAAATTGGTGATAAATTAAGCAAACATGAGAAAATTCATGAACAACTTAAAATTGATCACAAAATTTCTGATAAGAAGATTTTGTCACTTAAAGAATCATGGAACAAAACTTTAAAGGAATTGGAACTGGTAACAAAACAACTTGAAGAAATGACAAAGAACTTTGAACAAGAAAAAGTTGCTCATGCTGTCACACAAGTTGAATTAACAAAGGTTAAAAGTTGCAAAACAATGGTGAGACAACTTGTGAGTGAAAGAGGTAACAAAACCAAAACAGGGTTGGGTTTCACTCATGAACCAATGCCTAATTCAATCACTCAAACTTTACCAGAAAACTTTAATGAATTTGATCATTCACCTGAAAATGAACGAAAATTTAAAGAAATTCAAAGAAGCAAATCCGCATCTGAAGGATCTGAAGTTCTGATGGAAAGTTTGAAAGAAGAAGATGGTGTGACCACTGGAGCTGATGATGAAGCTAGCAACAAATTAGAGCCTGTTCTGATTCAACTTGTTGAGTATCCGGAACTGAATCCGAAGTCAGAAACAGTGAAGGATGAAGGTGAATTTTCAGGATACAATGATCTTGAATACATCAGGTGGAAGAAAGAACAAAAGGCGCAAGTTGCTGATCAGTTGATCAAGAAGCAAGAAGTGAAAAAGACTGAAGTTTCGAATGCAAAAATGCAGAAATTAAAATCGAAAGTCAATCAATCTGAAACAAAAATGTCACAAGGTAAAAGTGTCATAAAATCGAATGATAACACCAAAGCTCAAATTGTTAAAACTGACAAGGTCAAACCTGTCAAAAGGAAAGTGTCAAAAGGAAAAACAATTAAATTTGTGTCTGCAGGAACGTTTGATTTGAACGGATCTTATGGTAAACCAATCAATTCTTTAATCAAATCTAACTCTGGTCTGAAAACAGGTTCAGGTCCTAAGTCTTCCGCTGTCAATGATAAGAGAATTGAATGTAAAAAGGTAACCAAACAGAACAGTTTAAAATCGAACCAAAGTCCCATGCAATCAAATTCACAATCAAAATCTCGACAAAAGCATCAAGTTAATTTAAAACCGAACAAAACTGATAATGAATCACGAGTGGGTTCAACATCAAAAGTTAACAATCGGCTCTTTAGGATTAGCAAGAAACACTGTGAGATTTGTGATCGTTATAACCATGCAACTGCTGAATGTTTCTTTAACAGGTACTGCAGTTACTGTGACAAAAGAAATCATTCTTCAGAAGAATGTTTTTATAACAAATTCTGTGAAATTTGTGAAAGGAGAAATCATGACACAAAAGATTGTTTCTTTCGAACAAACTCAACAAGAGAAATGACACCATTTTCAGATTTTCGAAGAAATCAGTCATTTGGTTTTCAAAATGTTAATCAGTCATTCTCCTGTTTTGAGAAAGTTTAATCGAAACAATTCAGTTTCTAATTTGCAGGTTAACAGTTTTAAACCAAGAGCTTTGATGGTAAGAAATCAAAAGTTTGAAAATAACCTTGATCCTAAGTTAGAGGAAAGGTTTATTGCTTTGAGGAGAAAGCAATCAATGCACGCCAATGGGCGAAACAGTTTTCAGCATCAAAATCTCTTGAATGAAACAAATTTTCAAAATATTCAATATCAACAAGTTACTATTGCAGATAAATTCGGAAAACCCAAGACCGTGTGGGCCTGGGTTGACCAAACTAACTAAGTGATTGTTGAAATGCAGGTACGCCCAAGAAGACCTATCAACTCATGGTTCGTTGATAGTGGGTGTAGCCGGCATATGACAGGCAACCATGCCTTGCTTCAAGACTTTAAGCTGAAAAATGGTACACACGTTGCATTTGGAGGTGATGCAGGTGGTAAAATAACAGGAGAAGGAACCGTATCGAATGGGGTCATTAGTTTTGATAAAGTCAACTACTGTGCACAGTTGAACTTTAACTTACTAAGTGTATCTCAAATTTGTGATAAATCTTATTCAACGTTATTTGATGATTCTTTCTGTTATATACTCAAACCAGGTTTCAAGATTGACAATGAGTGGGTGGTGGTTAAAGCTCCAAGAGATCGTGATGTATACAAGCTGGATATGTCACAGATTGATGCTGAAACCGAAACTACTTGTCTCATTGCACATGCTTCGAATGATGAGAGTCAGCTTTGGCATAGACGGCTGGGTCATTCAAATTTCAGAAACATGAATCGACTGGTGACTGGAAATCACGCTGTAGGAATACCATCGAAGAAGTTCTCTACAACTGATCTCTGTCCAGCATGTTTGAAAGGAAAACAGCATCGCATGTCTTTTAAGTCCAAGCCAGAAAACTCGATTTCAAAACCCTTGCAGATGCTACATATGGATCTTTTCGGACCAACAAATGTGCAAAGCATCGGAAAGAAGTCTTATTGTTTTGTCATCATTGATGATTTTACTAGATTTTCTTGGGTTTATTTCTTGCATGTTAAATCTGAAACTGCTGAGTTGTTAAAAGAATTTATTATCAAAGTTGAAAATCAGTTGGATTGTAAAGTGAAAACTTTAAGAAGTGATAATGGAACAGAATTTAAGAATGCTAATGTTGATTTGTTTTGTGCAGAAAAAGGAATTGCTAGACAATTTAGTGCTCCAAGAACACCTCAACAAAACGGGGTTGCGGAACGGAAAAACCGGACATTGATTGAAGCAGCAAGATCCATGCTCGCAGATGCCAAAATCCCTATCACTTTTTGGGACGAAGCTCTTGCTACTGCGTGTTTTGTGCAAAACAGAACATTACTGGTTCAGGATAAACAGAAAACATCTTATGAGTTGTTGTTTGGAAGAAAACCGAATATTTCTTACTTAAAAGCATTTGGTTGTCCTATATCGATTCTAAATTTAAATGATCATCTCGGGAAATTTGAGTCAAAATCTGACAATGGATTTTTCCTTGGCTATTCGTTTGTTTCTAAAGCTTATCGGGTTTTTAATAGCAAAACAAATACTGTTATTGAAACTATTAACGTCAAGTTTTTAGAAAATTCGTTTCCATCAGTGGCGCATGGTCCCGAATGGTTGTTTGATTTAGATTCGTTATCAAAGTCATTCAATACTAACTTATTTGATTTTTCAGGAAAAGCAAGGAAAGAATCAGGCGACTTGGGATGCTTTAGTGACGATTCTGATAATGACGATGATGGCCATCTCAACTCTGAGTATCCGTTCATGTCATTTCATAATCCTGATCATGTCAAATCTAGTCAAGCTCCGGGTCCTTCTGGTTCTCAAGTCGATCAAGAATCAAACAATCTTGAAGATGATGTGAATCCGCAAAGTTCTCCTAATGATGGTGGATCTGTTCAAAATCAACCATCATCAGATCCGAATGCTGAAGTTATTCCAGAATCATTTGATTACTTCATCAATTCACCGGATCAAGTCCCGAATTTCACTCCGCATACTTCTACAATATTACAAGATCTACCGAATCTGAATCATTCTAATCTGGAGAGTCAAGTGCAAGGAGATGACATACCAATTCATCGAATTCACAAGAAACATCCTGTCTCTCAGATTATCGGGCAGTTGAATCAGAGAACTACAAGAAGTCAAACTGAGCAAGCAAATGTTTGTCTTTATTCATGTTTTCTTTCTCAAGTGGTGCCGAAGAACATTTCAGAAGCGTTTCAAGATAATAGTTGGATTGAAGCCATGCAAGAGGAGTTACTTCAATTTCGCAAACAAGAGGTTTGGAAATTAGTGGACTTACCTGAAGGAGAGAATGCGATTGGTACAAGATGGTTGCACAAAAACAAGCCAGATGAACGTGGCATTGTTGTGAGAAACAAAGCGAGACTCATTGCACAGGGATATACTCAGGAAGAAGGCATTGATTATGAAGAAGTGTTTGCTCCGGTCGCAAGACTAGAAGCTATACGCGTTTTCCTTGCATATGCGTCCTTCATGAAGTTTAAAGTATTCCAAATGGACGTTAAAGGTGCTTTTCTGTATGGACCGATTACAGATGATGTTTATGTCAGACAACCTCCTGGTTTTGAAGATCCTGACTATCCTCATAGTGTATACAAATTGAGTAAAGCTCTATATGGTCTACATCAAGCTCCAAGAATCTGGTATGAGACATTATCCAAGCATTTACTAGAACATGGATTCACAAGAGGTCAGATTGATCCAACTTTGTTTATGAAGAGGGAGAATGAAGAACTCTTATGTGTTCAAGTTTATGTGGACGATATTATCTTCGGATCGACCAGTGCGTCAATGTGCAAAGAATTTGAGGAAATCATGAAGTCTAGATTCCAGATGAGTTCAATGGGGGAGATTAACTTCTTTCTTGGATTACAAGTGAAACAATCTGTTGGTCCCATTAACACCTTTGAATCAGTAATTTGTGAAGATTTTGGATCAAATGGACATAAAATGGATGAATATATGATGAACACTCAAAAACACCTAATAAACTCAGATTTGATCTATGTGGAATTGCATAAAATGTTGTTTACATGAAAACCCCAATTCACTAGCTCATTCAAGCCCCCCAAAAACCCTATTTGCACTTTACTATTTATAGTGAGTGCTTAACATGCTAATTACACTAATAGTCCCTACACTTTGACTAATTAGAAAATAACAAGTTAAAAGGCTAAAACATGTCTAAAGCTAGATTAAATATATTTTGTTGACACAAAATATATTTATTACATTAACGATCCTAGACATAAAACAACTTCAACGTCTTGACTCGGTTCTTCGTCTCTAACGCGCCATTTGACTTTTTACGTGGACTTTGACCGGACGTTGACTTTTGTTGACTTTGACTGTGTTGATAATATTAGACTACAATTCAGGTCCAACAATACTCCCCCATAGTCTATTATTATCAACGTCTTGCATCGTGTTCAGCACCGATAAGTCAATACTGTTGGATCTTCAATTTGGTAAGCTTCGGTCTTAATTTCAGCTCCAACAAAACTCCCCCAAGACTGATGCTTGCCAAATTTTATTGCTGAAGATCCTTAATCTCACAAGCTCCCCCATATTGTATGCTCCCCCATTTTGTGTGCATCCTTTCTTAAAATCTGGAACGGCTTTTCAACTATCTTTTCTTGAGTGCTTTAGAAGATGTAGGAGGAGGCTTCCTAGCTCGGTATCTTCTACAAACTTTGAGGAACAGGTTCTCTGGTCAGGTGCTTTGCTCAACTGATGATCGGCCATCACTTGCAGCAAATATCTGTAACACAGTCACAAACAAAATCTCGAGATTTCTCATTAGACCATTTCATTAAACAAAATAAACCCGTGTTTATCTGTGTATGAAAACAAGCGAACCCGTGTTCGATTGTGTGGGCAATTTCCCGTGAAATGCATGTGAAAATGATAACATTTTAATAGCATAATATGGAAGACTTGAAAATAATTTGAAATGAAAATCTTTTTGATTTTTTTTAATTAAAATTAAAAATTCAAAAATGAGAGGACGAGTCCGACAAGATCACAAATATTTTTGAAAAAGAGAACACATCCCAAAAGGTACACACGACCAACAAGACTGAAGAACCCAAACATAAAATAAAATAAAATAAAAACTTCATGAAAGGATATCAGATAATGCGTTTCGAGCAACCATCCAGAGAAACAAAGAATTGGCTAGATTGTCAATATGTTTGTCCATTTAAACCCATGCCTTGTTCCTTTCAACAAACAACCTGTGACGATCTTATCATGTTTTGGTTCGATTTGAAGAAACTCGAGCGACTTGGTTTTCACAGACATTCAGCAAAGTAACTTGTCCTAACATCAGGTTTATCGAGCAATATGATTGACTTTGCTTGAATTTCTTGGATCAAATCTTGAATATTGATCGATTCATGAGCCTCTTTTGACACTGTGCAATTTTTGCATCTTTTTGTGAGTGGAGCTTGTCAGCAATTGATTCTTTTGAACACAATGCGACTTATTATTTGGGAAACCTCAAATAGTTTAGAGCTCCAGGTCTATACTGACGTATAACAGAGGAGATAAACATTTGAGCATGCTCGGTGAATCTTCAGGTCAATACTTCCATATAGCAGAGAAGATCCACCAACTCCAGGTCAATACTTCCGTATAGCAGAGGAGTTAAGCACTTTGACTCAATACATTCTGAGGAGTTAACAAGTAACTCACTCAGAGGTTTTTCTGAAGAGCAACACTAGCAGCTTTTTATTTTGTTTTGCTAACTAGAAACTCAATTCAGGGCTAGGGTGAGGGTGATTTGGGATATTTGGGGAAATCAAGGCAAAGATTTGACGCTCTCAACCCATTTTTGTCAAAACTTATTACTTTGTGCAGGCCAAATGTCTGTGAAAGTACTCCTCATCACCGAGCTCTTTTTGAATTTAGTTTGATCACAGAATTGCTGTCTAATTGTATTCGGGCTAAGCCTATTGACACATCATTACACAAATCAATATCCTCCTTCAGATGCTTTCCATACAAACATGAAACCTTCAAAAGACACAAAATATTTACACAAAACGTATTTTGGACAAAAGATATTAAACGTATTTTGGACAAAAGATATTCATTTTTGATATTACTCCCCCAAAATTTCTATTTCAGCATAAAATTGAAATTTCTAAAGACACAAGAGCGACCTCAAAAGGATGAGAAAACTTGATCAAAAATACAAGAAAAAATGTTAGACTCCCCCCTTTTTTTAAAATTTTAAATTTTTTTTTAACTATTAACAATATTTAAAATAGAAATTACAAAAGAAACGTATTCCATATTACTCTATCAAAAGATTATAAATGAGATATCAAGAAAAATGCAGTGGCTGTGAAATTAGATATGTCAAAATCAAAGAAGGATCCAGAATGTGGATAACATACCAAAACCATGACCTGTTTGTTCCGCCTCAAATTTGAATAAGGAACATTCTCTGTCAGTAAACCGGATTACTAACAATCCTCCTGAAATGTTCCTGCACTCATTAACAGATTAGTTAGAAAGGGGAACCCAGGCCATCGTAGTCCTGGGCGTTCCTTTTTCATCAGTGTAAGACACCTGTCTATGCACACAACCTGTTCTTGTATCACTTATCTTTTCCTCTTTCTTTTTAATTTGCCAAATTTGTTTAGGTTCAAACATTTTCGATTTGAAAAAGTTAAATTTGGAAATCATCTTCTGTTTAAGTCCCGAGGAAAAAGGTTTTGGTTTTGATGATGTGGTCACATTCATCTTTGAATCATGTGAAACCGGCTTCACATGAAAAGGTGGGGATGGAATGTTCGTCATCCGACCATTCAAAGATGTATGATTATTAACTTGAAAATCAAATAAATAAACCTGTTTACCTTTACCAAGTGGAGGATTCTTTCTAGACACTGATTCGGAGAAGCAAACCTGTTTGCCTTTACCGTCCGAAACATGTCCTTTGGGGCATTTCTTGAGCACATGATCACCCTTTCCACACTTGAAGCAAGCCTTGAATGGCTTTTGAGGCTTGACTAGTTCGTATGGAGCAGCTGGGGGTGGGGCTTTCTTTGAACTTGATGCAACTTGTTGGAAGACTTGTGGCTTCTTATGTTGAGTAGTGAAAGAGGAACAAACTTGTGGCTTCTTTTGTTGAGTTGTGGTTTGTCGGATGGGAGATGAGATCTTCACTTGCTTGTTCTCAAGTCTTTTACAAACTTGAGATATGATGGATGGAGGTGAAGGCTTTTTCTTTTGAGCTTTTGATGGAAGACTGACTTGTTTTGTAGCTGGAAATGAGATCCTGATTTGACTTGCTTCAGGTTTTGGAAGCATTTCAGATTTGACTGCTGTAGATGACATCTTGATCTTTGAATCTCCATGACTCTCCTTTGTCTTTGATTCATCATCAGAACTTGTCCAGTCTTCAATAAGTACCTCTGCTTCCAACGGATCTTGATTGATGGCTTGATGATTACGTGAATCCGACTTTATCTCTTTCTTCGCAATCAGGACAGGCTCAAAAGTAGGAATTTCACCTGCTTTAAACTTGTCAAAGAAGTTAGAAGAAACAGATTGTACAGATTTACTAACACCGGAGACTGAACAATCATTGGTTTGACTGACAACATCCAGTTTACTGTATCCAATACCAGTCGGGGACTCATAATCATCTCGCACCTCTTTAAGATTCACATTCTCCAATCCTGCATACAAACTATCAGTATCTTTCTGAATTATTTCATGAATCAACTCATTGGTCGGGTGTGGAGTTGGTGTAGGAGAGTAACAGTAAGTGCTGGGAGGAGGATATACAAAAGCCTTATCTTCATGACCCAACCCTGTCTTAATACGAGCCCCCCGTTGGCTTTTGATTAAATCCTCAAGTTTCATCCCCGAAATTGTCCATTTTTCGAGTTTCGTTTGCAACTTACTGGTTTCAAACTCAGCCAGGGCGACACGTTCAGTTAGCATATTGACTTCCACATTTCTTTTCAAAAGACTCGTTTTCAAATGTTCATTTTCTTTCAAAGCTTCTCTTAATTTGACAAAATATTTTGACTCGTTAAGTTTAAGTTCTTTATTTACCTGAGTCAAATATTTTTCATTTTCGATTAACAATTTGTTAGCTTCATAAATACCCAATAAACGAGTTCTGCAATCAGAAGAACACATATCCTGAACTGTCTCGTATGGAAGCTCCATGATGATTTGTTCAGAAGCAAGAGCCTTCTCGCAGTTGCAGACTCTGGTATTTGTCTTTTGTTCCTCCTCCTTCTTAGCATCACAAGCTTTATCATTTAATTCTGCTCCATCTTTAGCCATTGATGTCTGCTTAATCTGCCCTTGTACCTTTTCAATTTCAGGTTTCGGTAAACCTTTGAAATTGGAGGTAGAAACTGATATCTCTTCTGGTTTCTCTTCGGAGATTGAGGTGATCTTTGAATTCAAAGACATCGCTTCATCGTACTCACGACGTTTGATATCCAACTCCATTTCTTTTAGTTTGTCCATCACCTCCACCAGTTTGTAATCAGTAAACCCTCTTTCTCTTCTAATCGATTTTCCATGTGAACTCCACTTTGGTGGGAGAGAATCAAGCAATCTCTTAACCCGTTCATGATTTCCGAGTTCTGGATCATGCTTCTTCAGGTTATTTGCCACCATCACAAATCGATCGAGAAACTCAGGCATCCTTTCATTCTTTAAAGCTGCAAAATTATCAAACCGGCTTTGTGCCATTGTGAGATCATCAGATTCGAAAGATTTAAAAAGTTCTGCATAAGCCATTTTTTTAATCGATAACCGGTTTAAAATTTGGCCTAAAAATAATTTTTAGAAAGTCCCGGCCACTGACAAAACTTTTTCAACTTTAAATGAAAAATTTTGGCCCAAAGATTGACAAAATAAACACCCGGCCAAAAGACGTCACTTTTTAAAATTTAATGACGACTTGATTGAAGACGCCCATAAAATTTTTAAACTTTAACACCCGGCGATTATTTAAATTGCTAACTATCAAACTTTAAAAAACGTTTGTCAAAACAAACGACCCATTATGTAAATCTCTTAACCAATATGACAGGTCCAATTTGTCAGCCCAAATTTGCAGCCCAAAACCGCAGCCCACACTTAAAAAAAATCGGCCCAGTTGTTTTCAGCCCATTATCTTTATAACCAACCCTAACCCTAACCTTTTCTTCCTTTTTTTTTTAAACAATCAGCCGCAAGATAAAGATTCAAAAAAAAAATCTCAAAAACAACAACACTTCTACTCAACACACACAACTATCAGCTTTACTTCTCTCTTCTTCTTCTACACTTACTCTCTACCTTATCTTAACCTGCAACTGCAGTGTCTTCACCATCTTCAAATAACACACACAAGTCACAACATCTGTCCTCTCTCTACACTCTCTCTAGCGAAGCAGACCAACAAAAACACAACAAACAAGAACTCGGTCTCTCACCCTGGTTCGAATTAACAACGGTAGCACAACAACTCAAACATCAACACCCGCACACAAGAACAACTCGATCTGCTGCTGCTCTTTGTCTTGTTTACACTACCTGGTTCGAAACAACACACACAAAACTGATTCACTACTGCTCCTTGTTTTGTTTCACAACCAAACACACCCGAAACCGATTCACTGCTGCTGCATGTTTGTAATCTGAAACAACAACACTACACATACAAACGATCTGTTGCTTCTTCTCTTATCCTTTTACTCGGCAGCAAAAACAACATCACAACATCAACACAAAACATCAACATACAGCACAGTAACACAGATCTGTTCTTGACCTTACTCGTTCCCTTTTTTTTTGTTTCTTCGAATTTGTTTAAGCTCAGACTACAACGTACAACAAAAAACACGTTTCAGATCTTTTCTGGTTGGATTCGAAGGTTGAAATGATGATTGCGGTGGCGATTGTTGTAGACGTCAGAAAATGATCTTGTATGGTAAGATTTGTTGCAGGGTTAAGGTTGATGTGGACGGTTATGGTTGTTTATGATTCTGGTGATGGTTAGGTTTGGTTATGGTAATGTAGTGGTTTTTGTTTAGATCCGTGATGTGTGTGTGTGGTTTTTTTTTTTTTTTTGTTTTAAATTAAAACACACATCTAGTAATGATTTGGTTATGGTTGTTTGTTTGGTTTTGTGGGTATGGTTCAGGTATAGATTAGAAAGTAATGGTTGTGTTTGATGATGGTTTTGTTTTTGTAAATTGTTGGTGTAGAAAAGTCTTAAGAAATGGTAGGTTCGCTCAGATCTGGATGGTTTCGTAAGGTAGTGTTGCAAGAACTTGTAGGTTCGCTAGCTTCAAAGTGTCTGGCGAATTTATAGGTTCGCTAAGAACAACGGGCGAATCTATGCAAATGCTTGGTATAGATTCGCTCAAAATTTTGAACTTTCGTTCAGATATTAACTAGTTTCGCTGATCTTGCAGATTTGAAGAACACCAAGAACACACACACACACTGTGTGTGAGAGAAAATTTCAGATCTGAAAATTTTCTTCTATTTTCTTGTAGATCTGAGCTTGTAGATTTCAAATGTGTTGTTGTTCTCCTGAGATCTGATGTTTATAGTTGTAGATCTGATTATTTTTCAACTCAGATCTGGTTTCTCTCTCTAAAACCCACCAGATCTACTTTCTCACTCTAAATCTTCTACTCCTTCTTCAATAATCAGTAACAAATCTTCAAAAATATGACTGAATTGGATCTCTCTTAGGCTCTGATACCAATTGTTGGTCCCATTAACACCTTTGAATCAGTAATTTGTGAAGATTTTGGATCAAATGGACATAAAATGGATGAATATATGATGAACACTCAAAAACACCTAATAAACTCAGATTTGATCTATGTGGAATTGCATAAAATGTTGTTTACATGAAAACCCCAATTCACTAGCTCATTAAGCCCCCCAAAAACCCTATTTGCACTTTACTATTTATAGTGAGTGCTTAACATGCTAATTACACTAATAGTCCCTACACTTTGACTAATTAGAAAATAACAAGTTAAAAGGCTAAAACATGTCTAAAGCTAGATTAAATATATTTTGTTGACACAAAATATATTTATTACATTAACGATCCTAGACATAAAACAACTTCAACGTCTTGACTCGGTTCTTCGTCTCTAACGCGCCATTTGACTTTTTACGTGGACTTTGACCGGACGTTGATTTTTGTTGACTTTGACTGTGTTGATAATATTAGACTACAATTCAGGTCCAACACAATCAGCTGACGGAATTTTCATTAATCAATCAAAATTTGTTGAGAAGTTGTTGAAGAAGTTCAAGATGCAAGATTGTCAGACCATTCGAACTCCATCTGATGTGAATTGCAAGATATAGCCGGATTCGAAAGGCAAATCCGTGGATCAAACACTATACAGATCGATGCTTGGTTCACTGATGTATCTTACTGCATCAAGGCCATACATTATGTATACTGTATGTGTGTGCGCAAGATATCAGTCTGATCCGAAAGAGTCGCACCTGGTTGCTGTGAAACGTATTTTCAGATACCTTAAAGGGAAACCGAATCTTGGGTTATGGTATCCTTATGAAGGCAATTTTGAATTATATAGTTATTCTGATAGTGACTTTGGTGGTTGTGCTCTTGACAGGAAATCGACTACTGGTGGATGTCAATTTCTGGGTCCTAGACTTGTCTCTTGGCAATGCAAGAAGCAGACCAACGTTTCTGTATCCACAGCTGAAGCAGAGTATATCGCTGCATCTGCAGGATGTTCTCAAGTTTTGTGGCTACAAAACCAATTGCTTGACTACGGGTTTAACTTTCTCAAAACCCCTATTTACATAGACAATACTGCTGCTATGTTCATTACTGCTAATCCTGTTCAACACTCAAAAACCAAACATATCGAAATTCGATATCACTTTTTAAGAGACAACTCTGAAAAAGGTTTAATAATTTTGATTAAAGTTCATACCGACAAACAATGGTAGATCTTTTCACAAAATCATTTTTGTCAGGACGGTTTGAATTTTTAATTCAATCCATAGGATTAATCAATCATGATTGATTCTATTTTTCGAAAACAAAACAAAATCAGAAAAATATAAAATCCAAAAATATAATAAGTTGATGTCAAGTATTGATTCCTTTGTCTTTTATTAATTTGATTGTGTGCTTGCATGAAAAAGAAAATAGAAAAGTAAAAACAAAATATAAAAGCAAAAAGAAATGAAAATATCATGTCATAAGAATCTATATTGCAAAAAGTGAGAAATGATAGTTACACTAGACATTATTTGTTACATCATTTTTAATAAAGACTGATGAATGTTAATTGATGTGCTAGACAGCTCAGGCAATTAGACTGAACAAGTAAGTTGATTGTTGACAAACATAAACTTAATGATCTTTGTGTTAAGTTCCATTGTTATACATGTCTAGATATATATCTTTTGATACATTGCTTGTGATGATAGTTGTGCATGATCGGGTAACGATGTAGTCTATTCAGTGTGATGAACCGCATCGTGAGCTTCTTTGTTGTGGTATCCACAGACCTGAAGTCTCACACGAAGTCTCTTTTGAGCTTCAAGGTGCAGCAAAAGATTCCCAAAGATGGAACAAAAAGAGTCCCAAATGTGGACCATCACCAAACAAAAATTCCAAAAAGTAATTCAGAAGATTCCCAAGGGGAACGATAGGAAAGAAAAATTCCAAAATGGAATTAAAAAGAAGTCCCAAAGTGGACCAAATCCGAATAGAACCCAGATTCCACACTGTGTATGACTGTAAGTGACCAGGTTGTTGTGCAATATGCATTCAGGTAGTGTTGATAAGGAAATATGTTGATATATGTATACATGTGGGTCACATAAGTCATTCTAATCGAACCTTAAATATCATCATGATACTGAAAAAGTAAGTGTGTCAACTCGAGCTAATTGGTATGTTTTCATATCATCACTCAATCAAACATAAGTCAAATGTCTATTCAAAACTTGCAAAACATGTTCAAATAATGTGTGGTATGATCTCACTGCGATATTTTGATTCATTGCATTGCATGTCTTTAATTTAATGTGTGTGCTTTGTGTGTGCAGGCATATGGAATCATTATTGACACATCGACATCCTTGTTAAACTTAAAAAATTTCAAGAAATTTCAAGTTTAGGGGGAGAATAAATTGAAGAAAAATATCTACAAAAATCCAAAAATATTGTTTGAATAAGTGTGTTTTTAAATGAACAAGATTATGTGGTATGAAAAGCAAAAGTATTGGATGTGTTAAAAACAAACCCAAGGTCTTGCAATGTGATTTTCAGAAATTACTTCGGGATATAGAAAAATTGGCTGTGCAAAAACATTTGTTTTTGAAAATCAAAGAAAAAGAAAAATGAATTTAATTAGAATTAATGTTATTGACTTGTTTAATGTTGTTGATAATTAATATGACAAATTCTTTTTAAGGATATCTTGTCTAATTAATGTGTCGAGAATGTTTGCAGGTGCAATAAATGCAGTTGAAAAAGTCAACAGACGAGAAAAATTGAAGAAAATTGATCAAGTGTTGTAGCCGGGCAAACAATATCATAACACTATTTTGCCGGGTAATGAACACACTGTTCAGCCGGGTAAAAGTTGTGAGTTTGATACAAGCCGGGTGATTGAGAAAAAGTGAAGCCGGGTGAAGATATTATGACTACTGTACAGCCGGGCAATGAACATGTCAAATATAGCCGGGTGAAGGTCATAGATATCTGCCGGGTGACAAGTTGTGTCACTATACAGCCGGGTGAAGAAATGTTGTCACTATACAGCCGGGTAAATGAAAGAAGTCTTATCTTGCCGTGTAAGTGTATAACACTATGTTGCCGGGTAATAGTGGAAGCAACTATGTTGCAGTGTGATGAAGAAAGCAAGCCGGATGACAAAAGACTACTGTGTTGCCGGGTGATGAAGTTCACTATGCAAGCCGGGTGATGTTTTGAAGACTACTATACTGCCGGGTGATGAATAAAACCAATCAGGTGTAGTTGTTCCTAACCTTTACCCGTCACTACAGTGACTTACCCGTCTCTACAGTGTTTGACCCGTCAAGTGTTTTTTTTTCTCATGTTATATGTTGACCCGTCATATGTTGTGACTTGTCTCACGTACTTGACCCGTCCCAACAGTACATGACCCGTCTCAACAGTGCTTGACCCGTCAAGGCTTAGTGGGCTTTTTATGCTTACCCGTCCCAAATTGTTTACCCGGCACTTCAAGTTTGACCTAATTTTTAACCATATAAAAACCCGCCTCTTCACAAACACTTATCATCTTTCACTCACATTTTCAAGCAAATCCTCTGCACATTAAATCGTTGTTTATCATATTCAATTGTTTGTTCTGTAACAAGTTTGATTGATTGAATAAGGTATTGTCCTTGTGATTTGTTCTTGATAAACCTGCAAATCGACCGATAAAATGAAAAACGATGATGAACAGTGTTTTTGATCACTGAATCGACACTTTGATTGTGTGTGTTAAAACCAAAATCGAATGTTGTTTTAAGTGTAAAATCTGTCGATCATTAACAATCAATCACTCATTTGCACCAAAATTCATTAAAATCAACTAAATCACTCAAATTACCTTATAACTGTCAACCGCCATTGATGACCTGTTTCAAGCTCATAAATGATAAACTTCAAAATGATGAAATGTGTGTTAAAAGTGATAAATCCTTGTTAAAACTGAACTAAAACATGTTAAACAACTTCATCATATAAATATCAAATTTATGTTCTTAAGTGATAAACTGTTGTATTGAAAAATGTTGTATAATCATTAAAATTCAAAGTTGTTTTGATCAAAATGATGAAAATCAGTTTGTTAGAACAATTTAGGAGTTAAAATGATTATGTAAATGTTTTGCTTTATAAGTTTTGTTCAAACACTTATGAAAAATTTGAAGTTTATTGATGAAAAATCTAACACATTTGTCTTGTTTGTGTTTTGTTTTTGATTTAACAGATGGAGAATTTGAAGTTTGAGCCCAAGCACAATCTGGTGGCATGTTTAGATGAATCTATCCCTGAAACTGAAGGTTACAGAGATATGATCAGATTCATAAAGAGGACAAAGTATGTATATGCTATGTGTGCCAAGCCGGTCATATATGCAAGGTTGATAAAGAGTTTTTGGAGAACAGCTGAGGTGATCAGAAATGAGAATGGAGTAGCTGTTGTTCGAGGAAACATTACTAGAGAGTTAGTGCTGACTGTTTCTGAAGAAGCAATCAGGACAGCTTTGAGAATTGATGAGGATGAAGTAGGAATGAATGATGAGTTGACTATGGCTGAATGCCAAGCGTGCTTTGTTAATTTGGGACATCCTCCTGCATTTCCAAAGTCACAATTTTATAGAGCAAGGTTGGGGAAGAAATGGAAGCTTTTGTGCTATGTTGTTCAGCAATGCATGTCAAGGAGAAGTGCTGGTTTCGACAACTTTCCTTCAGACATTGCATCCCCAATAGTTGCCATTGCTGAAAACAAACCATTTAACATGTCAAGGTGGATCATGAATGGGTTTGTGTTTAATCTGGTAAAGGGCAAAAGATTTAAGTTTCTCATGTATCGAGATTCTTACAGTTGATGATAAATGTTGCATATCCCATTATCAGAGAAGAAGGTGTAGTTGGTGGAATTTTGTATACTGAGGACATGAACGATCTATCTTATAGAAAGATGAGCATCGGGACCGTGCCTACTGTTGATCTATTTGACTATATGAGAGATATAGCAAATAATGAAGAAGATGCTGAAGGAGTTTATCATCATATTTCAAACGGAGAGATTGTGAATCCTCAGGACCTGGTTGATGAGGTACCTGATAATCTACTAGACGATGATGAGTATGCTGCTCGTCATGCAGAAAATGAAGATGAATCTGAAAATGATGACAATGGTGATGATGATAGTGACGATGGTCAAGATGAAGATAATGATGATGATAATGGAGATGATGAAGATAGTGATAGTGAAAGTGGAAATGATGGTGGTGATAATGCTGAATCTGTTTCAGAGGAGGCAGAGATTATTGAAGTAGCTGAACCAATGGAATTGGAGACAGAAAATGTTGAAGTCATTGAACAAGTTGTGATAGAAGAACCTGTTGAGGTTACTTGTGTTGAAAAGGAGGTGGCAGTTGAAGTTGCTAAGCCTGTCACAAAGCAGTATGTTAGATCTCGAAGATCTAAATCTGTTGTTGAGAAAGTGTTGGTTGAGCCTGAAAAGATAGATATTGTTCAGATAGCTCAGGAAGTAATGGCCGAGGTTGAGACTATTGCACAGATAGTTGATGAAGCTGATGCTGGCATTACTGATCCTGTTCCTGTTGATATACCCACCACATCATCTCCTGTTGCTGAAAACATTGAACAAGTTTTGGAGTCTTCGCCAAAAATTGTTTCAAGTGTTGATGAGACTGCGAATAAGAAGAAGATTGTTGAGTTAGAAGAGATGGTGGAAAAGCTTGTAGCTGCGAATGAACAGTTGAAAGCTTCGAATGATAGAAAGAAGAAAAGACTTGAAGAATTTTGGGCTATTCACAATCAGAACCTTGAAACTTTCAAAGCTTTGGATGCGGATCATGTTAATTTGAAGATTGAACATGACAAGTTGAAAGATGAGTATGAAAAGTTGAAGGAGGAGCATGAAAATCTGAAGTATGATTACAAGGATTTGAAGGCTGAATGTAATACGTTGGATGCTGAAAAAGAAATGTTGGAGAAATGGTTGGAAGAAACTCGTTCGAAGAAATCCGGGTCCACATCTGATAAAGATTTTTCAGATGAAGTAATGGAAGTCACTGATCCTTCTCAAGAAGCAAAGGTATACTATACTCGAGCACGTGGTACAACTAATGTGGGTATAAGGGTTGAAACTCCAATTGTTATTCCCGATGAAGCTGCTGCTGAAACTGTCATTTATGACAAGGCTGAGGGAAAAAGGAAGTTAGATGCTGTGCCGGAAATTACTGAAGATGCATCTGTTTCAAAGAAGGCAAAACTGGATGAAACAGTACAGATTGAGCCGATTCAATCTGTAGCTGTAGCTGAAACTGAGGTGGTAGAACTGGCAAAAGTTGATGAAACTGTGAAAGAGGCTGAAATTGATAAATCAGTTCAGATTGAGCCGATTCAATCTGAATCTGTTATAGTTGAAGAATTGCCTGAAACTGTTGAGGTTGTAGAGGATGTGCCTGAAACTGTACCAGAAGACGCAAGTCAGTTTGAGCTGGTTCAAACTGACAATGCACCTATGATTGAGGCATTAGATGATCTTGATGATATTGATTTTACTGAATCTGAACCAGAAGCTGAGACAGAAACTAATCCTGATCATGAGATTCCTGAAGATTTGGCTGAAAGATTTGCTTATCTTGAGAAGATGAAGTATAATCCAGTGTTTTTGAATGGGCTGACTGTGAGTCAAATCAACGAAGAATATGAAAAGTGTTTGATAGCTCAAGACAAAGCTGCTGCTGATGAAAAGGAGTTTATTATTGAAATGGGTGAGTGGACACCATTGCAAGAGAGTTTGAACATTGAAGACTTACCTCCAACTGAACTATATCACCAAAATCCTGAAGAGATGTCAAGTAGGAATATGCGAGATTGGTTGAGATCAAGGAATTATCCTTATAAGACTTTGAAAAGATTGAAACAAGAGTCGCTGAGGAAAATTGTTGTTAGTTTCATGAAGACGGAGAAAATGTACAATCGTATGTTTTATTTGGACTACAACAACCCTCAATACTACGAGCTGGCCAAAAGATACAAAGTTCTCGGACCAAAGGAGATACCGGTGATGGCGCAACCAGAAGATGCTCACAGGAAGAGACATGAGTTGATAGACATGTTTCCCAGTGAAGTTAAGTCATACAACATACCTATGGACGTACGTGAATCATGGCACAAATCAGCCACAGCAGGTGATGTTGTAAGATCACTGCTGAGCAAGGGTTAGTCAATTGCTGAACTTCTTGATTCAATGATTGTACCGGAAAAGTCCAAGAAGGTAAAGATTATAGCGTGGAAATATGACGAAGTGTTCGATGCATTCATGATTAAAAGAGTTAATGGTCTATGTGATGTATACCATTATTACTCTAGCATTTTCAAGTTAGAAGTTCAAGACTTGAAAGAACTGCACAAGCTTAGGCTGATAAATCACACGCATGCTGAGCGTGGTGATAAATGTGCAATGCTGCTGGATGCCGGGATAGCCAGATCACCGAAATATCTAGACTTCAGAGGTCAACAAGAAGACAGTGCTTATGTGCAGGCAAAGAAACAGAGAAAGAAAAAGAAGTTGGTGGTCAGTGAGGACATGTATTTAGAGGAATTTTCTGATGAGTATTTTGACAAAGTAACCAATCCAGGATTGAAAGTGATTGATGGATCTCAAGCGACGAAGCCAATTCTTAGAGTTTTCTACAATCAAGAAACGTTTGAGTTGAAGCTTGTTCGAAACTTGGATGACTGGGATAAAGACATGATCACTTTATTCAGTACCTTTGAGCTGAAATTACTTCATCCATCATACATTGATTTCTTGAGAAGTTATAGAATGGAGAAATGCAAAGACAAATTGGCTGAAGCTGATCGAAAACTGTTTGTGGTGATGATAGAGGTAATAGCAGCTGCATCAGAGAAGATACGAGTAAGGAAGGCATTACTCAACTCTAATCTTGTGAGAGTTGACATTCCGGAGATAGAATTTATGAGGATTACTGCGAAGGGTACTTTGGAGGTGCAAGTCAAAGGGAAGGAGATGCCTTATGAATTTTACGCTAACATTGATTTTGCAGGTTTAAATCTTGATTCTCTGAGACGTATGAATGCCTGCCCAATCCTTACTAACGAGTCCAAACCGAGACAAGCAAAGATAGCAGAAAAGTTCAAGTCTTGTATAGAAGAAGCACTGAAGGAACAAGAAGAGTTTAAAGGAAAAGAGTTGCTGGATATCAAAGAGGAACCAGAAGATTGGTAAAGAGAGATTGAAGCTGAAAAAGATGAAAACTGTTGAAGATTTTGCTGAAGATTCAAAGATAAATCTTAGGGGGAGTACTGTTAGGGCTATTTCCTAGTTAAGATTTACTTTGTATTTGTTTATATGTTTTATGTATAGTTTAGGGTCTATTTTGTTATATTCCTTAAACTTGTTATTGTTGCTTAAAAGCATGTAGTGAGAGAGTGTGAGGAGAGAGGCTAGATCACTATTCA
Organism: Tagetes erecta; assembly: GCA_030867185.1. Lineage (NCBI taxonomy): Eukaryota > Viridiplantae > Streptophyta > Magnoliopsida > Asterales > Asteraceae > Tagetes > Tagetes erecta. The sequence continues at coordinate 16,049,805 of CM061497.1, read as the reverse complement.
CGTAAGAGAGAGAACTTAGTGTGTGTGACTTATTTTCTCCTGCACTTGTATTACAAATCTGCTTTGATCATCAATATACAAAGAAGAATTATTAGTATAAATTGTGTTTATGATTGAACTGTGTTTGTGTATGATTTATTCTGATCTTTGAGCGATATTAACGATTCAATTGAACCTATCAAGAAAGTAGTCGGTTAATGTAGCTTAAACAAAAATAATTTGTATAAAATAAACCGTGACCCAATAAATAGTGAAACTTCATTTTCAACCTATTTATATAGTAACTAAGTAGTTACAAGCTTAATATTCGAGTTTTATAGTCCTTATGCCGTTTTCATATTTTAACACGCGTGAAACCGATGAATAAACGATTTGCTTACAAAATACTCTTTTAACGTGTTTTATACTTTAAAACACTTCCTTGGGTCTTATGTTACTGTATAAATTGAATTTTTATTTACAAAAAGGTTTTTCACCAATTTTTATGCTTTTGGTGAAAATACTAGGTTCGTATACTCGAAAATTCATAATAAAAAGATTAAGCTTATAAAAATTATGTAACTTAGTGAAATACTTTATTTATAAGTAATAAAGCTCCTGGACGTGAAAAATACTTGTTTTTACTTGTGTTTCTCAGTTTCGTGTTTTTAACGCGTTCGGTTAGGTTAATATTACGTTTTAAGCATAAAGAGTCTTTGGTAATGTTTAAGGTCCTATTTTACTCACTTTATGTTCTTAACATATATGAGTTTTTGTTCTGTAAATTTGGTCTTAGGAGTCCCTAACTATTTTCTACAAATTTTTGTATTTTAATCCCATTAAATATTAGAAAATTCATAGTAATTATTTTTGTCCAGAAAAATATGAAATTTTTTTAAATAACATGTTTATATCATATATAAGCTACTGAAATATAATATTTTTATATTTTTGGTACTTTCGTTGATTCGTACGTTTAATTCCGGTTATTGTTCAGTTCTTAGGTTCACCCATCAACAATCATATATTTTCGATTCTAGATGTCCATATGCATATTCATAACAGTAACATCACTCACTTTTATAATTTTATACCTTCCCATACGTTTTTATAAATAATTGTGAAAATGTACCTTTTTAATATTCAAAAATACATATTAAATAATCTATAATAACTCTAAGAATTATGAAATTTAATTTATAACCATATTTTGGTAAATTGAAAGTGCAGAAAATATAAAATTACATTTTCAAGGTGGTTAGTCTATTGATGTTTTGTTCTAATAAAAGTGTTCGGTTTGACTTGTTTTAGTCAAACTTGTGTTTTCTTTAGAAAATGATTTCTGTCCTTTTTAACACATTTGCTACTGTAAAATAAGTATTTTTAGATGTTTTTAAGACATGGGAAATCATGGTGTTCATTGTGTGTGAAAACGGACGTTTTGTGCACGTGTAGTGCATTTTCGGGTGTTTTCGGGTGAAAACGGACGTTACTTTCAGATTGAGAGTGAGTGTGAGTGCACTTGGGATGGTATGAAGGTCACGAAGGATGCTAGAACTTGACTGGGAAAGGGCTGGTCTCGGCTTTCTTTCTCGCGGGATGAATGGTTCGTGCTTCGGTTGCTCGGGTGTTGGTTGCTTTGGACTCGTGGGCTCCTTGTAACACCTTAGTCTTTGTTTTTGCTCAATCTCCAAATCATTAGAAGCTGATTTCCAGGGTTTGTTAATGCTTGTGTGTGCTAGAGGTTTAAGATAAAGGGTGGGAGAGTGTGAGAAAGTGTCTTTGTGAAAGAAAATGAAATGTGTGTGTGTGTGTGCTTGAGTCCGGTCAAAAAGAGAAGAAGAGAGAGGGGAGTGGGTCCTACAAGCTCTTGGTTTCTACAAGATGCTCTTGATTAGTGCAAAAGATGGAAGGTGTATCAAGCAAAAGGATTTTTGGAAGATTTGTGTAAGGTGTAGGGTGGTTAGGTTAGGAAAATAGGTTGACAAATAGCTAATAGGGGGAATTTGTTAATATGGTGCATGAACAATAGTGCTCATATGCATGGTGTGTGTAAGTATTATTTTAGGTTGATGATTGTTTTATAAAATGGATGGTTTTATAAATTGTAGACTTGGTGAGTTTTATATATTTCTACATATATACATATGATGTGTGTGTAGGTAATTATGTATAGTTATGGTTTGTAAAATAATAATGTGTATGGATGTATGGTGGTAAATATTATATGTTACTTGTATGTGGATGTTTTTATAAGTATGTATGTGTACATCTATGGGTGTGTTGTAAATATATTGTGTGTATATATATATACATTCATACATATATGCACGTATGCATGGTTTCGTATGTCTATAAATGTATAGATAGTGTATGCTTAATAAATGATGTATTTTTATTATTTAGTTATTCGCAACTAATTATGATGCATGCATCATGCATCTAATCATGTTAAGTGTAAATATTATTTACTTATTTGTTTTATAATTTTGTATTATGGTGTTTTGTATATACGTATGACATGTATGTGTGGTTTTATATTTATTGTTCAATAATTTAATTAATCATGTTCAAGAATTATTGTAAAACATTTGTCTTTGCTTTTATTTGGTTGGTTGGTAACTATACATATGTTATATGAATCCGTATGTATGCATGTACATATTTATATGATTTATATTGTGTTGTTATAAGGTGGTGTATTTATTTTGGTTGTTGCTCGTAAGTATTTATCGTTGGTTCCTCGTTTGTTGTGTTCCGTATTAGGTGGGCTTATTTGCTAGTTGGCTTGTTCCTAACTAGCATAAAGTAATACTTTTAAGGCATAAAATAATTCTTAGGCGTTTCCGGGTATTCAATATGACGGGTTTCGTCATTGGTACTTAACTTAACTTAAATGGGCCAAGCCCATACTTTTAGTTGGGTCGGATCCAGTAAAGGGTCGGGTCAAGCCCAATGGGTTTTCTAAAAAAATTAATGTCGGTTGTTTAAAGTCACAAAATTTTCGTAGCATTACACTTGCAAGTGAGGACATAAACACACAAAAACACATAATCACCTTACACTAACTCGTGATTTGGTCTGCGTTGTCTTGCAACAATGACAAGCTTATAGCCACTACGGGTTCCCTATTCTTTTTCCTCGGTGTCGCCCTCGAAATTAAGGGAGAGGTGGTATCTTAGTACAACTACGTTATTCCCTTTGCATAAGATTTTCGAGAATGTATGTAAACACATAGGAAGTACATAATAACCTTGTGTACTGATTCGTGATTTGGTCTGGCATTGTCTTATCACAGTGATTGTTTCAGACTATGTTCGTGTTCCTAACTATTTGTTAGTCGTCGTTAGTTGAGTTAAACAAATCAAATGAGGGTATTTCTTATTTCGTTCGTTCTTTATCTCCTATGTGAATTCACGTCCTCGTTTTGAATTTCACTAAACCATAACAGCTTTAATTTCACTTATTCATGTCTTCGTTTCTTGTACCGTATTGTTTCAACGGGGCTCGTTGATGAAATTTAAGTTATTATCGCGTTTCATCTCCTTATTTAGGATTACTAATATCTCATTTAGTAGTTACTTCTTGATATTAGACATTTGAAATGTGTCTTGAATACTTCTAAGCTTATTGGTAGTTTGTGACAAGAATTATCTGCCTTGTTTCATTATTTTCGGCTATGAACGTGATCCTTATGGCACACACTCCAAGGGGTCTTGTTCCTTTCTTTTCTACTGAAGGCGGCGTCAACCACATGCATTTCACCTAGATGATATTGTATCTCTCGGTCCTAGTCGTCCAGTAGTTCTACTCCCCTTCATTGTCGTTCCTTCAACATATGTGATCGGAGATGTGTTATAGGATATTGTTTAGAGTTAGGCTTGAGATAGTTAAAGTAGTATGCCATCTAATGGTATCTTCGAGGTTTTAAAACTTTAAATAGAAGTTACAAGGATGAGTAACAACAAGAGCGTAGGTTAAGGAAGATTCGAGTACTCATTTAGGTATCTTAGGGATGTATTTTTTTACTAAGGGATTGGTGGAACTCGTATATTGAGTAGATATGATGGGAATTTCAACTCGTGTGGCGTCGAGTAAAAAAAATGGAGCATGATTTAAGTTCCGAGGTAGTAATGATTTTTAATTCTGCATGTTAGAATATATAATATTCTTCGCACGGTCTTCCTAATCGGGATTATATAATTTGATAGGAGTACGGAAGGGTAAATCGTCCACAAGGCATTCCCTCAACATACAAGATTAGAAAGGTAAGTTCGTTGATGACAATGGATGATTGATGACCACATGTAGGGTGGTACTTCACCATGTCGTTATTTGTATTTTGTTTACTTTGTAATAGACTAGTCATATTTTGTTTTCGTTGTAATAGTTAGGTTAGTTTACTTTTGACTAGGTTTTGTGCTTGTTTATGCGACACTGCATGCGACACTATAGTGTCGCATGCAGCTTGTCTTTGTTTAGCGAGCAGGCAGTGTCGCCTATGCGACACTGCTTGCGACACTAGCTATTGTATATATAGTTGTTTTAGGGTATTTTATAAACAACTCTTTGGAACTTTATTGATATACAATTACACTTTGATCTTGAGTTCGAATCCGATTGTTTATTGCAAGGAATTGACTGAATTATATCTTTGTTGCATCTAATCCATTCTAATTCATCTAATTACCTTCTCAATCTATCAATTGTTATTGGGTTATAATGGTTTGTGTGAGTTTTGGTCATTAATCACAATCAATTGTTGCTAGATCTAGTGGTATCAATTGATTGTGATATGATGTATATCATATATAGCACGGATTAACGATCTATTGGACCAACAATATGGTATCAGAGCCATTATGCTCATGATTTGTGGTTTTTGAGGGTTTTAGATATATTTCACTTTTCATTAATTCTGGATCTGATCTGTTGTGAATTAGTATGGAATTGGATTGAGAATTGTGTGATTTTAGTTTTAGAATCAATCTACATCTTCAGATCTTTCATCGTCATATAGATCTGAGATCTTAGAGTGATTTTGGGTTTTTCTCCATAAGTTTTGGACAAAAGTATTTTCAATCTAATTGGATCTTATTTGTTGTTATTATGGACTGATTTTGGATTGGGATTGCTTTATTTTGTATTGTGAATCAATCGGAATCATCAGATCATCAGTTGGATCTGATTGGAGTTTTCTGTTGTGATTTGTGTGTGTTTTTCGTGGAGAAGATGGTGTTTTTTGTTCATCTTGCGACACTAGTGTTCATCTTGCGACACTAGCTTGGTTTGCAACACTATCTTTTTGCTGCTGTTGGTATTTGGCTGTCACTGGCTTGCGACATTGCTTGAACGAAAGTTCATTTGGGTGATCAATCTTGCGAAACTAGTCGCTTGATTCTTGCCCGACACTATACCTGACATTACTCTCAACATTGTCATCGACATTATTGCCGACATTATCTGGTGGCTTGCTTCCCGACATTACATCCAACATTACCCCTGAACGAAAGTTAAAAGCGCTTCTGCGATAGTGTCTGCGACTCTGACTGCGACACTAGTTTGCGACACTAGCATTTTTGGGACACTATCTCTTCTGCGACACTAACAATTTTTGCGACATTGTGTGCGAAACTGTGACCAAAATCAATTTTTTTATTATTTTGCAATGTCAACTTCACTCACCCTTGATGAACTGGAAAACGTTGCAACAATTAGTCCACCAAAACTGATAGACGATGATAATTTGATGATTGGAAGAAGAAACTGAAGGACTTTTATTTGAATATGGATTGTACTCAGTGGGATTCGGTTGTTTTTGGTCCACATACACCTACTATTGTCATAGGAGACACTACAATTTGAAACACCGATCCAAGTTCATACACCGATAGAGATAAAAGGATGATAAATCGTGATAACAGAGCCTTTGATGCTTTGAATTCGTGCTTAACAAGGGAAAATCACGGAAAATTCGCTAAACATAAGGATGCAAAATCCTTATATGATGCTTTGTGTAGATTTCATGATGAACGTGAAAAACGGGAGACTGACAAAGGAATGCTTGCTGAAAAGGTTTTTATTACTTTTATCAGTCATAAAAGGGAGAAATTGTCGAATTTGATCAATCGCTTTCTGAATGTGACTGAAAATCTGAAGAAATATGATCCCTATCTCACCAACTATGAACAGATACATTGACTGTTGAGCTCTCTTCCAATTGAGTGGAGTACTTATGTTAACAGTTTGAAGAATGAAAGAGGATTCTCCGATTACAAACTCACGGATATAATTGACAAGATAAAATTTCATGAGTTGGAAATGAAAAAGAAAGAATTTTTCCAAGCAGTGATCCCACCTCAAACTAACTCCTTAAACATTGATCTAATTTCATCTGTGACGTGCATACTCAATTAGAAAACCGAACTGAATGAAAAGCTCAAGGTAATAGCATCTGATTCAGAAAAAATTGTTGAAACCTCGGAAAATATAAGAGAAAATTGTGGAGACTCGACAATTGATATTGAAGGAGGATTTGATTTTGAGATTTCTAATGAAGATAAAATTGAGAAAGATGAGGAAGAACAGAATAAAACTGAAAAGAACGAATAGGCTGAAGTTAGGGAAGAGAAACATAAAGGAAACACAAGAGTGTGTAATTGTGAGAAGGCTTTAGCAGCTGAAAGGATCATCATGGATCTCCCATACGAGACTATTCAAGATTTGTGTTCTCCTGCATGTAAACAACGATTATTTGGTGTTTATAAGGCAAACAGGCTTATTCTACAAAACCAAAGTGAAATCGTGGCAATGAATGATGAACTCAAAAGAAATGAAGTCTGTTATTCTGCAAAACTCAATTGAGCCTTGGCAGAAGTTGAATTGTTGAAGAGAAATCTCTATGAGAGGAACGTAGAGATAAATCTTTTGAATGAAAGGCTGTTGTTAGCCCAATATGAATCCACGAAACTGTAAAGCAAGCTTGATAAGTGGACTGTATCGCATATGAAACAAAATGAGCTTCTTGTCAACCAAAGGGGGGCTCGGATAAAAGATGGGGTTGGATACAAACCTGATGTTCAAACAGTTTTTCCGCCACCATCGACTTTGTGTTACTCTCCTTTACCCAAAACACACCCAAAGAATGATTTGTTTGAACAAAATACTAGAGTGGAAGGAGTTAGTACTTCAGAGGTGAGGGATGAATACGAATCTTCAGTCGGTATTGGATATAACAAAACACCTGATGATAATCAAGACAATGAATGTCATGCTTCCGCTACGCCAAAATCCATACCTACTACCTTCACCAACCTGCATGAGAAGTTCAAAACTGGTGATATTCCGATCTTCGACCCAATCAAAAGGGATAGAGAATATGCTGAAAGTTCGTCCACATCACATCAATCAAGTCAGGACAGTCAAGGTTCACAATGAACAGGAACTATGTCTGAAAATTTTACAAGTTCAGAAGATGAACCAGAGCAAAAGAGAGACAGGGTTGACTCCAAGACCAAGACATCATCTAAAGCAGTCAAAGTCCACATGTATTCAAAACTCGAACCAAGAAGAAGTCATATCCCAGTTCCCGATCATCTTTCATATCACAAACAGAGAAATATTAATCTCAACCTTTCATTTCACCAAAGTTTAATAGAGCAGAGAAAAGGCCGAAATGTTGTCAACAATCCAATTCTAGACCATTAAAGTTTAATCATCACAGTACATCAACTGCTCACTCAAGAGTATCAACAGGCAAATCCAAGGAATTATATGTCTTTTACAGCAATTCAGACTAGCTGTGATGAAGAAATTTGTGCGGATCATGTGCCCACTTTCAAGATCAAAAGGACAGGTTTAAAATCACATTGCTTCAGATGTGGTAAAATAGATCATACGGTAAAACAATGTCCTAATCTTGGTCGAAGCAGCATAAATAATAAATCTTTTGGAAACAGAATTAAACAGTTTGTAAATAATCATTTTTACACTAATTCTTTCTTTCAAAAGCCCATGTTCGTTAAGGCTTGGGTTCCTGTTTCTAACTATTTTCTTTTGTATGTTACAGTTCATTCGGTAGACTGGTTGCGGATGGTCTGTACATTTGTTTCGCTCTCCTTTTAATAATAATAAAAAAAAATTATAAAAAAAATAAAAATAAAAAAAGGGGAGAATAGTGAAAGATAAATCTGTTTTTTTTTCTTACTTATATTTTCTAATACTGTCGGCCATAATGTTGCGTATGATCTTAAATATTCTTCAATTTGTTAAAAAAAATTTCAGTTTAAAAAAAACTGAAAGTTTTGGGGGAGAAATACTACAAATTTTATGATTGTGCCTCATCTAATGTAAATACTGTTTGTTTCTTGCAGGTTTCAGATATGGGTTGACAGCGTCTAAAGGAGGGAGAAGATTTGTATACTGATGTGTTAGTAGGCTCAGCCCGAATACTATTAGACAACAGTTCTGTGATCAAACTAAATTCAAAAGAACTCGGTGATAAGGAGCATTTTCACAGATATTTAGCTTGCACAAAGTGATAAGTTTTGAGAAAAATGGGCTGAGAGTATTTGTTTCGTGCTTGATTTTTTTCCCAAATCCAAACCCCTTAGCCGTAGCCCTGAATGATGCTTCTCGTTAGCTCTTCAGAATTTTATTTTATTTTCGTGCTTATCTCCTCTGCTATACGGAAGTATTGACCTGGAGTGGTGATCTTCTCTGTTATATGTAAATATAGACCTGAAGCTCTCATCAGCACGCTCAGTTGATCATCTCCTCTGTTATATGTCGGTATAGACCTGGAGCGCTCATCATTTGCAACCCTGAATTGATAAGCTCACAATGTTTCTACATCAAGATCGATGTTTGATGCCTCTTATATATGTAAAGCTAAGCTCACAATGTTTCTACATCAAGATCATTGTTCGATGCTTCATACATTAAACCCAACTCCACTTCACTCTCCAAAACATTCACCATGACTATTCATTGGTCATGGTCTATGTCCATCAAAATCATAATATCTTGCTGAAACATCTAAACTCAATAAGCCGTAAGGTCAAAACAAGTTACTTTGCTGAAGGTCTGTGGAAACCAAGTTGTCAGAGTTTCTTTAAATCTAACCAAAACATGATAATATCATCACAGATTGCTTGTTGAAAGGAACAAGGCATGGGTTTAAACAGACAAACATACTAACAATCTTTTCAAACCTTTGTCTCTCCGGATGATTGCCTGAAACTCGTTTTCTGATCCTCTCGTGATTCATTCTGTGTTAGGGCTATTTCCTTGTTAAGATTTACTTTGTATTTTGCTTATTGTTTATATGTTTGTAAATAGTTTAGGGTCTATTTTGTTATATTCCTTAAACTTGTATTTTGTTGTTATAAGCATGTAGTGTGTGTGTGTGAGGAAGGAGGCTAGATCACTTTTACACTGTTAGAGAGAGAATTAACTGTGTGTGATTTTGTTTCTCCTGCACTTGTACTACGAATTGCTTTGATCATCAATATACAAAGAGAATTATTAGTATGAATTGTGTTTGTGATTGAACTGTTTGTTTGTGCGTGTTGTTCTGATCATTGTGAGCGATATTAACGATCCAATTGAACCTATCAATTGGTATCAGAGCTTTCGGTATTGTGTTCTTCGCTGTTCTTAAGCAAAACACATCAATATTGCTCAAAAATCATGATCTAAACGAATTGTTGCTGTTTTTAGTTGTGATTTATCATCGCAATCACTCCTATACACAACGATTGTGTAGATTCCTTTAGATTATCATTAGATCTGAGGAATTTAGAAGAAAAAAAAATATTTACTGTTCAATCGAATTTTGCTCAAATTAGATCATGTTGTGGATTGATTGATATAAGGGATTGATAATCGGACTATTTCACAGCTTGTGTGTGAATTTTGGACAAATTGGACAAGTTTTAGACAAAACCCAGAAAATTCTCATGGAGAAGATGATGAACAGTATGATTTTGGTTGAAGATTAACTTGCCGGGTGAATATTTTGACTTAGACAATTTCCTTGGACTTAGATTTGAGAAGAAATTAGGTCCTGTACTGCCGTGTAAGGGAATTTGTTCTAGACGGGTGAAGAATTTGACTTGAAAAAGTGCTACTGTTCAGTCGGGTGATACATTGTTGTGCCGGGTAAAACACTGTTACGCCGGGTGAAGAACAAAAAGTCAGCCGGGTAATCATCAACTGTGTTGCCGTGTAAACAACTCTGCCGTGTGATCGAGTACTGTTCAGCCGGACAAAGACTTTTGCCGTGTCAAGATTCTGCCGGGTCAAAGATCTATTGCCGTGTGAAGTTTTTCTTGCTGCCGGGTAACTGTTCATCCGGGTGAAGAACAAAATTATTACAACTGTTGAGCCGGGTAACTGTTTAGCCGTGTAAAGACTTTTTCCTGCCGGGTGAAGAACAAAGACACTGTTTAACCGGTTGAAGAAGAATTTTCACTGTTTTGTCGTGTGACTCACTTTAGTTGTTTTTTAATACTTGTTTTCTTATCTTGTCTTTAATTACTTGTCTTTATTTTAGTATTTTAATCATTTCTTTTCAAAAATTTACAAAAACCAAAAATATTTTCTTTAAAAATTGTTTAAAATGGCTCCTACTGATGATTCTGATAACCGTGTTCCTAGACTTTTGAATCGTGCAGATTTCAAGAACTGGACTATCAGGTTGAGACATCATTTGTGTTCTATTGACAATGACTTGTGGAAGTCCATTGAAAAAGGTCCTCATATTCCAACTCAGACTGCTCCAGACAGTGCAAGTACCTACACCAAAGACTCTACTGAACCTTATCCAGAAGATAATTTATCAGCAGAAGATCTGAGAAAAGTAAAGAATGATAGCAAGGCTTATTCTTTAATGTGCAAGGGATTGCCACTTCAAGTTCTGTCGAGATTGGATGCATATCAGACTGGTTATACATGCTTCAAAGCATTGAAGTCTATATGTGAAGGAGGAGAGCAATTGAGAAGTTTGAAGAAATCAAAGCTGAAAAGACAACTGGAATTATTTGAACACATTAATGGAGAGACAGTACACCAGATGATGAACAGGTTTGTTCACTTAACTACTGAGATGTCAAACCTCGGAGTGAAGACTGAACTTCAAGACTTGAATGATCGATTGTTGAGTGCTTTACCATCATCATGGAAGCAAACTGTTACTCTGTTGAAACATACTGAGAAATTTCCAATGGAACTTGATTTGCTTATTGGAAAGATAGAAGAAGTTGAGATTGATGAAGGATCAAGAAATACTGATAGATCAAGCTCACAAACTCAGTATAAGTATGTGGTAAATCAGGCCAATACTGTGGAGAATGCTTTTCTTGCACAAGATGCAACAAAGTTTGAAGATGAGGGTGACTTATTTGTTGGTGCAAGTTTCTTTACTGATTCAGCATACTTTCCAAATTCACCAACTTATTCTCAACCTCAATCTCCACCAAGAGCCCAAGTTCAAAGTCAATCAGAAAATCAGAGTTCAAATGTTCAAGCTAAGGTGAAAGACGTAATGAATATTCTGCTTCAAGATGACGAAACCAAAACTGCCTTCACTGCTTTTATGGCAAGTTTTCAAGCGTACCAAGGAAGTCATTTAAGTCAAATGGACGTGGTCCTTCAAGACTTATTTGAAATGGATCCAGTTGATGTTGAAGAAATGGATCTTAATTGGCAAATGGTTATGGTTGCATATCGAACACAAAAGCATGCATATGTTAACCGAAGTTACAAACCTCATGCTAACAAGACAGTTGGATTTGACAAATCAAAGGCCAGATGTTTTAATTGTAACCAGTATGGTCATTTCTCAAGAGAATGCAAAGCTCCAAAGAATTTCAATGACCAAGCTAGTTCAAGCAATCAAGGTCAAGGTCAAAGTTCTCAACAGTTCTCAAGCTACCAAAGCAGAAATCAACGTACTTTTCAGAAACCATATCAAAGTCTTCCCATGCCAGAACTGAAAGACGAAGGAAAGAAACCAGAAGACCAAACAAAGGCACTGGTAGTCAGCGTAAAAGATGGTTATGATTGGAGCGCATATGCAGAACAATTTACGTCTGATCTTACATCAAATCTGGCTCTGGTGTGTGAAATTGAAGAAGACTGGTCTGAAGAAGGGGATGGAAAGATGGTTGATAATGTGAGTGAAGATTCTGAAGATTATGACTGGAGTGCAAAGTCTGATCCTACTGAAGAAACTGAATCTGAAGTTGCGTTAATGGCTACATCCAGTGAGTCTTCATCTTCTGCTGAACAACCAAAGGTTAGTAATAACAGTAATAACTTACCCCCTAACTATGTTCCATTACCTGCTGATGTGAAAGAAAGGTTATGTTCTGAACAATGCATTCAACAAGTAGAACATTATCGAACTCATTCATTTAAAATTGGTGACAAATTAAGTAAACATGAAAAACTTCATGAACAACTTAAAATTGATCATAAAATTTCTGATGAGAAGATTTTGTCACTAACCGAATCATGGAACAAAACTTTAAAAGAACTGGAACTTGTTACCAAACAACTTGAAGAAATGACAAAGAACTTTGAACAAGAAAAAGTTGAACATGCTGTCACACAAGTTGAATTAAAGAAAGTTAAAAGTTGTAAAACAATGGTTGAACAACTCATTAATGAAAGAGGTAACAAAAACAAAACCGGGTTGGGTTTTACTCATGAACCGATGCCAAATTCAATCACTCAAACCTTACCGGAAAACTTTAATGAATTTGATCATTCACCTGAAAATGAACGTAAATTCAAAGAAATTCAAAGAAGTAAATCCGAGTCCGAAGGATCTGAAGTGTTGATTGAAAGCTTGAAAGAAGAAGATGGAATGACAACTGAAGCTGACGATGAAGCAAGCAACAAATCTGACAACAAATTAGAGCCTGTTCTAATTCAACTCGTTGAATATCCAAAGCTTAACCCAGAACCAGAATCGGTGAAGGAAGAAGGTGAGTTTTCAGGATACAATGATCCCGAATACATCAAGTGGAAGAAAGAACAAAAGGCGCAAGTTGCTGATCAGTTGATCAAGAAGCAAGAAGTGAAAAAGACTGAAGTTTCGAATGCAAAGAAGCAGAAATCGAAAGTCATGAACAATCAATCTGAAACGAAACAGTCAAAAGGCAAAAGTGCCTTAAAATCAAATGATAACACCAAAGTTCAAAGTGTTAAAACTGACAAAGTTAAACCTGTCAAGAAAGTGTCAAAAGGTAAGACAATCAAGTTTGTGTCTGCAGGTACTTTCGACATGAACGGTTCTTATGGTAACCAAATCAATGCTCAAATCAAATCTAACTCTGGTCTGAAAACAGGTTCAGGTCCTAAGTCTTCCGCTGTCAATGATAAGAGAATTGAAAACAAAAAGGTAACCAAACAGAACAGTTTAAAATCGAACCAAAGTCCCATGCAATCAAAATCTCAAACCAAGTCCCCACAAAAGAATGTTAATCTAAAACCGAATAACCAAGATAATGAATCACGTTTTGGTTCAACATCAAAAGTTAACAATCGGCTCTTTAGGATTAGCAAGAAACATTGTGAAATTTGTGATAGGTATAATCATGCAACTGCTGAATGTTTCTTTAACAGGTACTGCAGTTTCTGTGATAAAAGAAATCATTCTTCAGAAGAATGTTACTATAACAAATTTTGTGATATTTGTGAGAGAAGAAACCATGACACAAAGGATTGTTTCTTTCGATCAAACTCAACTAGAGAAATGACTCCGTTTTCAAACATTAACAGAAATCATTCATTTGGTATTCAAAATATGAGTCAAAGTCATTCTCCGGTTTTGAGAAATTTCAATCGAAACAATTCTGTTTCTAACTTGTCAAGAAGTGTGCAGGTTAACAGTTTTAAGCCAAGAGCTTTGATGATGAGAAATCAAAAGTTTGAAAATAACCTTGATCCTAAGTTAGAGGAAAGGTTTAGTGCTTTGAGGAGAAAGCAATTAATGAACGCCAATGGGCGAAACAATAGTTATCAGCATCAAAATCTCATGAACGAAACAAATTTTCAAAATATTCAATATCAACAAGTTACTATTGTAGATAGATTCGGAAAACCCAAGACCGTGTGGGCCTGGGTTGACCAAACTAACTAAGTGATTGTTGAATTGCAGGTACGCCCAAGAAGACCTATCAACTCATGGTTCGTTGATAGTGGGTGTAGCCGGCACATGACAGGCAACCATGCCTTGCTTCAGGATTTCAAGCTGAAAAATGGTACACACGTCGCATTTGGAGGTGATGCGGGTGGTAAAATCACAGGAGAAGGAACTGTTTCGAATGGGGTCATTAGTTTTGATAAAGTCAACTACTGTGCACAGTTGAACTTTAACTTACTAAGTGTATCTCAAATCTGTGATAAATCTTATTCAACTCTTTTTGATGATTCTTTCTGTTATATTCTTAAACCAGGTTTCAAGATTGACAATGAGTGGGTAGTGGTGAAAGCTCCAAGAGATCGTGATGTATACAAATTAGATATGTCGCAGATTGATGCCGAAACCGAAACAACCTGTCTCATTGCCCATGCTTCAAATGATGAGAGTCAGCTTTGGCATAGACGGGCTGGGCCATTCAAATTTCAGAAACATGAACCGTTTGGTAACTGGAAATCACGCTGTGGGAATCCCATCGAAGAAATTCTCCACAACTGATCTCTGTCCAGCGTGTTTGAAGGGAAAACAGCATAGGATGTCTTTTAAGTCCAAGCAAGAAAACTCCATTTCAAAACCCTTGCAGATGCTACATATGGATCTTTTTGGACCAACAAATGTGCAAAGCATCGGAAAGAAGTCTTACTGTTTTGTCATTATTGACGATTTCACTAGATTTTCTTGGGTTTATTTTTTGCATGCTAAATCTGAAACAGCTGAATTATTAAAAGAATTTATCATCAAAGTTGAAAATCAATTGGAATGCAAAGTTAAAATTTTAAGAAGTGATAATGGAACTGAATTTAAGAATGCTAATGTTGATTTATTTTGTGCAGAAAAGGGGATTGCCAGACAATTTAGTGCTCCGAGAACGCCTCAACAAAACGGGGTTGCAGCAAGATCCATGCTCACAGATGCCAAAATCCCTATCACTTTTTGGGATGAAGCTATTGCTACTGCGTGTTTTGTACAAAATAGAACATTATTAGTTCAAGATAAAGAGAAAACTTCTTATGAGTTATTATTTGGAAGGAAACCAAATATTTCGTACTTGAAAGCATTTGGTTGTCCGGTATCGATTCTAAATTTGAATGATCATCTCGGGAAGTTTGAGTCAAAATCTGACGATGGATTTTTCCTAGGTTATTCGTCTGTTTCTAAAACTTATCGGGTTTTTAATAGCAAAACAAATACTGTTATTGAAACTATTAACGTCAAGTTTTTAGAAAATTCGTTTCCGTTAGTGGCTCATGGTCCCGAATGGTTATTTGATTTAGATTCATTATCGAAATCCTTCAATTCTAACTTATTTGATTTTTCAGGAAAAACAAACAAAGAATCAGGTGACTTGGGATGCTTTAGTGACGATTCTGATAATGACGAGGATGGAAATCTCAACTCAGAATATCCATTCATGTCTTTTCACAATCCTGATCATGTCAAATCCAGTCAAGATCCGGGTCCTTCTGGTTCTCATGAAGATCAAGAATCGAACAATCATGCAGAAGATGTGATTTTTCCTAATGATGGTGGATCTGTTCAGAATCAACCATCATCAGATCCGAATGTTGAAGTTATTCCAGAATCTTTTGATTACTTCATCAATTCACCGGATCAAGTCCCGAATTTCACACCGCATACTTCGACCATATTACAAGATCTACCAAATCTGAATACTTCTAATCTGGAGAGTCAAGTGCAAGGAGGTGACATACCAATTCATCGAATTCACAAGAAACATCCTGTCTCTCAGATTATTGGGCCGTTGAATCAGAGAACTACAAGAAGTCAGACTGAGCAAGCAAATGTTTGTCTTTACTCGTGTTTTCTATCTCAAGTGGTGCCAAAGAACATTTCAGAGGCGCTGCAAGATAACAGTTGGATTGAAGCCATGCAAGAGGAATTACTTCAGTTTCGCAAACAGGAAGTTTGGAAACTTGTGGACTTACCTGAAGGAGAGAACGCAATTGGTACAAGATGGTTGTACAAAAACAAGCCAGACGAACGTGGCATTGTAGTGAGGAACAAAGCAAGACTCATTGCACAGGGATACACTCAGGAAGAAGGCATTGATTATGAAGAGGTGTTTGCTCCGGTCGCAAGACTTGAAGCCATACGCGTTTTTCTTGCATATGCTTCTTTCATGAAGTTTAAAGTATTCCAAATGGACGTTAAAGGTGCTTTCTTGTATGTACCAATTACAGATGACGTATATGTCAGACAACCTCCGGGTTTTGAAGACCCTGACTATCCTCATCGTGTATACAAGTTGAGTAAAGCTCTATATGGTCTACACCAAGCTCCGAGAATCTGGTATGAGACATTATCCAAACATTTACTAGAACATGGATTCACAAGAGGACAGATTGATCCAACTTTGTTTATGAAGAGGGAGAATGACGACTTATTGTGTGTTCAAGTTTATGTGGACGATATTATCTTCGGATCAACCAGTGCGTCAATGTGCAAAGAATTTGAAGAAATCATGAAGTCTAGATTTCAGATGAGTTCTATGGGGGAGATTAACTTCCTTCTTGGATTACAAGTGAAACAATCAGCTGACGGAATTTTCATCAATCAATCAAAATTTGTTGAGAAGTTGTTGAAGAAGTTCAAGATGCAAGATTGTCAAACAATTCGAACTCCATCTGATGTGAATTGCAAGATTCAACCTGATCCAAAGGGCAAAGCAGTTGATCAAACACTATACAGATCAATGATCGGTTCTCTGATGTATCTTACTGCATCAAGACCAGACATCATGTACGCTGTTTGTGTATGCGCCAGATATCAGTCAGATCCGAAAGAGTCACATCTTGTTGCTGTGAAGCGTATATTCAGATATCTTAAAGGGAAACCAAATCTTGGGTTATGGTATCCTTACGAAGGAAATTTTGAATTATATAGCTATTCTGACAGTGATTTTGGTGGTTGTGCTCTTGATAGGAAATCAACCACTGGTGGATGTCAATTTTTGGGTCCAAGGCTTGTATCTTGGCAATGCAAGAAGCAGACAAATGTTTCTGTATCCACAGCTGAAGCAGAGTATATCGCTGCATCTGCAGGATGTTCTCAGGTTTTATGGTTACAAAATCAGTTGCTTGACTACGGGTTTAACTTTCTAAAAACTCCTATTTACATAGACAATACTGCTGCTATGTTCATAACTGCTAATCCTGTTCAACATTCTAAAACCAAACACATCGAAATTAGATATCATTTTTTAAGAGACAACTCTGAAAAGGGTTTAATAATTTTGATTAAGGTTCATACCGACAAACAACTGGCAGATCTTTTCACAAAATCATTTTTGTCAGGCCGGTTTGAATTTTTAATTCAATCCATAGGATTAATCAATCATGATTGATTCTATTTTTCGAAAAACAAACAAAAATCGAAAATATAAAAGCCAAAAATATAATAAGTTGATGTTATGTTTTGATTCCTTTGTCTTTTATTTTATATTTTGCATTGTGTGTGCTTGCATGAAAAAGAAAATAGAAAAGCAAAAACAAAATATAAAAGCAAAAAGAAAAGAAAATATCATGTCATAAGAATCTATATTGCAAAATGTGAGAAATGATAGATACACTAGACATTATTTGTTACATCATTTTTAAATAAAGACTGATGAATGTTAGTTGATGTGCTAGACAGCTCAGACAATTAGACTGAACAAGTAAGTTGATTGTTGACAAACATAAACTTAATGATCTTTGTGTTAAGTTCCATTGTTATACATGTCTAGATATATATCTTTTGATACATTGCTTGTGATGATAGTTGTGCATGATCGGGTAACGATGTAGTCTATTCAGTGTGATGAACCGCATCGTGAGCTTGTTTGTTGTGGTACCCACAGACCTGAAGTCTCACACGAAGTCTCTTTTGAGCTTCAAGGTGCAGCAAAAGATTCCAAAATGGAACAAAAAGAGTCCCAAATGTGGACCAACACCAAACAAAAATTCCCAAATGGAATTCAGAAGATTCCCAAGGGGAACGATAGGAAAGAAAAATTCCCAAAGATTGAATTAAAAAGAAGTCCCAAAGTGGACCAAATCCGAATAGAACCCAGATTCCACATTGTGTATGACTGTAAGTGACCAGGTTTTGTGCAATATGCATTCAGGTAGTGATTGATAAGGAAATATGTTGACATATGTATACATGTGGGTCACATAAGTCATTCTAATCGAACCTTAAATATCATCATGATACTGAAAAAGTAAGTGTGTCAACTCGAGCTAATTGGTATGTTTTCATATCATCACTCAATCAAGCATAAGTCAAATGTCTATTCAAAACTTGCAAAACATGTTCAGATAATGTGTGGTATGATCTCACTGCGATATTTTGATTCATTTGCATTGCATATGTCTTTATTTTAATGTGTGTGCTTTGTGTGTGCAGGCATATGGAATCATTATTGACATATCGACATCCTTGTTAAACTTAAAAATTTCAAGAACTTTCAAGTTTAGGGGGAGAATAAATTGAAGAAAAATATCTACAAAAATCCAAAAATATTTTGTTTTGAATAAGTGTGTTTTGAATGAACAAGGTTATGTGGTATGAAAAGCAAAGGTATTGGATGTGTTAAAAACAAACCCAAGGTCTTGTAATTTGTTTTTAAGAAATTGCTTCGGGATATAGAAAAATTGGTTGTGCAAAAACATTTTTGAAAAAGAAAAAGAAAAATGAATTTAATTGGAATTGATATTATTGCCTTGTGTTAATGTTGTTTGAAAATTAATATGACAAACATTCTTTTTAAGGATATCTTGTCTAATTAATATGTCGGAGAATGTTTGCAGGTGCAATAAATGCCGTTGAAAAAGTCAACAGACAAGAACAAGTGAAGAAATCGTTCAAGGGTTGTAGCCGGGCAAAGATATCAGATGCAACTATTCTGCCGGGTAAAGAACTGTTTTGCCGGGTAATGTTGTAAGTCTGATACATGCCGGGTGATTGAGGAAAAGGTGAAGATATTATGACCACTGTACAGCCGGGCAATGATCATGTCAAATACAGCCGGGTGAAGGTTATAGACATCAAGCCGGGTGACAAGTGTTAACTATGCAGCCGGGTAAAAGAGAAATCTTCTTGCCGTGTAAAGGTATGACACTGTGTTGCCGGGTAATGAAGAAGGTTGCCGTGTAAAGAAAGTTGCCGTGTGAAGAAGAAGGTTGCCGTGTGAAGAAGAAAAGCAAGCCGGATGAAGAAGGAAAGCAACTGTGTTGCCGGGTGATGAAGAAATATTGCCGGGTGATGTTTTGAAGATAACTATTCTGCCGGGTGATTAATAAAAACCCATCAGGTGTAGTTGTTCCTAACCTTTACCCGTCACTACAGTGACTTACCCGTCTCTACAGTGCTTGACCCGTCAAGTGATTTTCACATGTTTGTGACTTGTTGTATGTACTTGACCCGTCACTACAGTAAATGACCCGTCACTACAGTACATGACCCGTCACTACAGTACTTGACCCGGCAAGGCTTATTGGGCTTTTTAAGCTTGCCCGTCCTTTTGTTGACCCGGCACTTAAAATTTGACCTAGTTTTTGTTACGATACAAAAGACCGCCTCTTCATAAACACTTATCATTTCACACATTCACTTTCAAGCAAACACTCTGTACTAAAATCGCCTGTTATCATATTCAATCGTTTTGCTCTATAACAAGATTGATCGATTGAGTAAGGTAGTGATCAAGTGTTTTTGACCTTGATAGGCCTGCAAATCAACTGTTAAAAAGAAAAACGATGATGAACAGTGTTTTGGACTTTGAATCGACACTTTGATTTTGTGTATTAAAACTTAAATCGAATGTTGTTTTAGGGTTAAAATCTGTCAATCATCAACATTCAACCACTCATTTGCACCAAAACACCTTAAAATCAACAGAATCACTCGAAATGTTCACAACTGATAAAATCGCCATTAATGAACTTTGAAGCTTTTAAAAGTTAAACGTCAAAAGGATGAAATATCTGTTTAAAAGTGACAAATGCATGATAAAACTGAACTAAAACATGTTAAACAACTTCATCATACATATGTCAAAATTTTGTCTTAAGTGATTAACTGTTAAAATGAAAAATGTTGTATAAATCATTAAAATTCAAAGTTGTGTTAATCAAAGTGATGAAAATCATTTTGTTAGATCAATTTAGGGTTAAAATGATTATATGAATGTTTTTGCTTTCTAACTTTTATTCAAACACTTATGAAATTTTGATATGTTTTAATGAAGAATCTAACACATTTGTCTTGTTTTGTGTTTGTTTGTGTTTTAACAGATGGAGAATCTCAAGTTTGAGCCTAAACACAATTTGGTAGCATGTTTGGATGAATCACCTCCTGAAACAGATGGTTACAGGGATATGATCAAGTTCATCAAGAGGACCAAATATGTGTATGCTATATGTGCCAAACCGGTCATATATGCAAGGCTGATTAAGAGCTTTTGGAGAACAGCAGAGGTCATTAGAGAAGAAAATGGAGTTACTGTTGTTCGAGGCAACATAACTAGAGATTGGATACTGACAGTTTCTGAAGAAGCCATTAGACATGCCCTGAGGATTGATGAAGATGAAGTTGGTATGATGGATGAGTTGACCATGGAGGAATGTAAATCGTGTTTTGTTAATATGGGACATCCACCTATATTTCCAAAATCACAGTTTTATAGGGCTAAGTTGGGAAAGAAGTATAAGTTGCTGTGTTATGTTGTACAGCAATGCATGTCCAGGAGGAGTGCAGGATTCGACAATTTCCCATCTGACATTGCATCCCCGATAGTTGCTATTGCAGAAAACAAACCATTCAACATGTCAAGATGGATAATGAATGGGTTTGTGTTCAATTTGGTGAAGGGCAAAAGATTTAAGTTTCTCATGTACCCGAGATTCTTACAACTGATGATAAACATTGCCTATCCTATCATCAGAAATGAAGGTTATTCTGGAGGTATTTTATACACTGAGGACATGAACGATCTATCTTACCGAAAGATGAGTATCGGGAATGTGCCTGATGTGGAGTTGTTTGACTATATGAGAGATATAGCCAATAATGAAGAAGAAGTTGGAGTAGTCTATCATCATATTTCGAATGGAGAGATTGTAAATCCAATGGATCTTGTTGATAGAGAAATTGATGAAAATAATGATGATCAAGATGAAGATAATGATGATGGTGACAATGATGAAGATAGTGATGGTAATGATGAACATGATGATGGTTGTGATGATGCTGAATCTGAATCTAATTCAGAGAAGGCTGAACCAATGGAGACTGAGATAGAGGAAATTGAAACTGTTGAGATAGAAGAACCTGCTGAGGTTGCTTCTGTGGTTGAAGAAGTTGTTACTGAGATTCCAAAGGAGATTAATGTTAAGTATGTTCGAAGAAAGAGGTCAAAACCTGTTAATGAGACTGTGATTGTTGAGCCTGAAGAGATTGATGTACTTCAGATTGCTCAGGAGGCAATGGCCGAAGCTGAGACTATGGCACAGATAGTTGAGGAAGCTGATGCTGGCGTTGCTGATCCTACTATTGTTGATATTCCCACCTCATCACCACAAATTGCTGAAAATGTTGAACAAGGTTTGGAGTCTTCACCAAACTTTGTGTCAAAAGTAGATGAAAATGAGAAGGAGAAAAGAATAGCTGAGTTAGAGGATATGGTGGCAAAACTGATTGAAGCAAATGATTTGTTGAAAGCTTCAAATGAACGGAAAAAGAAAAGGTTTGATGAGTATTGGGACATTCATAATCAAAATTTAAAAACCTTCAAGAAGTTAGATGAGGATCATGTGAATCTAGTTGATGAACATGTGAAGCTGAAGGATGATTATGAAAAACTGAAAGAGGAGCATGAGAATCTGAAATATGATTATACTGATCTGAAGGCTGAGTGTAATACGTTGGAGGCAGAGAAAGAAATGCTAGAAAAGGAGTTGGAGGAGACTAAACCGAAGAAAGCTGGCTCATCATCAGATAAAGATTTTTCTGATGAAGTAGTTGAAGTAACTGAATCTCAAGTGACGAAAGTTTATTTGACTAGAGCTCGAGGTACTTCGAATGCTGGTATTTTGGTGGAATCACCAATCATCATTCCCGATGAAGCTGTTGCTGACACTGTCAATATGGACAAAGCTGAGGGAAAAAGGAAGATAGATGCAATACCTGAGATTTTTGGTGATGAAGAAAGTTCGAAAAAGGCTAAGATAGATGAAACAGTGCAGATTGAGCCGATTCAATCTGTAGCTGTGATTGAGATTGAGAATGTGACTGAAGCTGAGAGTACTAAATCAGGTCAGATTGAGCCGATTCAATCTGATTCTGTAGCTGAGACTGAAGTTTTTGAGGCCACAGAGAGTGAGAAAGAAGCTGGTTCAGAAGACACAGTTCAGGTTGAGCCGATTCAACCTGAAGCTGTTGAAGTTGAAAGTATGCCTGAAACTGTATCTGAAGTGGCAAGTCAGTTTGAGCCGGTTCAAACTGACAATGCACCTATGATAGAAGCGTTGGATGACTTAGATGAGATAGATTTTACTGAATCTGAGGATGAAGCTGAGCCTGTACAGAATGTTGTTGAGGAGATTCCAGATGATTTGGATCAAAGGTTTGCATACCTTGAGAAAATGAAGTATAATGCTGTATTTTTGAATGGATTGACGGTGAGTCAGATAAATGAAGAGTATGAGAAATGCATGATTCATCAAGATAAAGCCGAAGCCGATAAAAAGGAGTTTGTTACTGAGATGGGTGAATGGACTCCAATGCAGGAAAGTTTGAACATAGAAGATGTTGGAAATCCTTTTTATTATTTGTGAAAATAAATAAATATTAATGTAATGATAATTAGTTGTTTCAAAATTCAAGTCAAATAGAGTTTAATATTGAATTCAATTTTGAATTCAATACTCTATTAATGTTTTGAAACATGTTTCAACTTTGGTTCACTATAAATACTATGTGAAACTTAGTTGTAAAACACACTTGAAACACCAAAGATCATCATACACTTGAAAGCTCTCATTCTCTAACTTTCTTGCTATCCTCCATTCTCTATAAAAATACTCTTTCGGGTTTTAAGTTCATCCCGGCAGCACATACTGCTTCGGCTGTTGTACCCTGGGAAACAAACGAGTTCTCTTGGGAGACTCGAAATTTGTTTTAAGGGACCCGTGTTGAACACGAATCCTCAGCCCATATTACAATTCTGCTTCTACTCATTTCTTGTATTTCTAATTTTTCAATTGTAATCACATTGTAATTCATTTATGTTCTTTACTTTCATTGTATTGTAATTGAATTTATAAAATAATTTTAGTTTTTGTACGAGCGGTTCCTACAATCTTAAAACAAATTTTTTTTAAAATACCGTTCGTATTTAAAAAAAAAAATCATTGTTTGTTTCTCAAAGTTGGACTTAGAGAACTTACACGTGACTTCTTTCTTGAACCGTTTTAATCAAAGTAATTCATATATATTTTACCTCTTAAACCTTTTGTAGGTTTATTATTTTACGGTTAGATGAGTTTGATATTTTGCTAAGCATTTCTAAATTCTTTCATTATCTTGTTTAAGTTTCAAGAATATATCCTTGTTATTTGACTCATAAATCATGTCATGATTCAAAAAGAGTTTTAGTTTCTCTTAAATCCATAATTAAGTTGTGATTAATACAACTTTAAATATGGAGTTGGGTCATATTAGTTATGATTAATAAAGATTAAGTTTTGAAGTTTGTCTTCTTTTTGTGTGAATGGAATATGAACTTTAAGATTCGTTCATATTAAATCATAGATATAGATCACACATTGAAAAAGAGAAAACGGTTTTTGTAATCGTTTATGTTGAGAATCAAGTAGAAAATGATAGTTTATATAAACAAACAAAACATTTAAATGATTTTGGTAATCATTTATGTCTAACAAATGTGTTAGAAAAGGTTTATACTATACAAAACTTTATAATGATTTTTGTAATTATTTATGTCTAACAAATGTGTTAGAAACATGTTTATCTTATAAAAAAAAAAACACTTTAAAATGATATTGTAGTCATTTGTGTGTTGGACAATTGGAAGGAAATTGATTATTTATAATCAAACTAAATTTCATTAAGTATGAAAATAAATGAAAACTCATCAAGTATGAAATTAACTTGAGTGTTTATTTTATAAACACATGCATAAGGCTTAAAAATGGTATTTGTAACCATTTCTATCTAACGATCATGTTAGAAATACTTTATTGTCTAACCATATGAAGCTCTAAACACGATTTTATGCAATCGTTTAATTTCTAACAAGCGCGTTAGACCCGATTTATTTTACATAAATCATTCGGATGTTATCTAATAACTCCAAAATGTGGGGGGAGGTTATACTTGCGGCCATTTATCTTTTAAATAAGATACCTCACAAGAAAAGGGATGAGAAAACCCTTATGAGATATGGATGGAAAGAAAAACCATCATATAAATACTTAAAAGTGTGGGGGTGTCTAGCAAAGGTATTTATACCAGAGCCCAAGGTTCAAAAGATAGGACCCAAAAATTGTAATTACGTAAACACAATAAGGTACGACAACTACTCTCAACGGGGTTATCAAGATTGACTATATGAAGTCAAAAGATGACATTGTGTACAACATACAAAAGGCTTAAGCAGAGAGTTAGTACTCAAGTCGTCAATTGGAATGTGGCTAAAGCCCATGAGATAAGTGAATGCAAAGGAAAACCTAACCTATGTGACTGGAGATCCCAAGATCTAGGTTCAATAGGACAACCTAACTGCATAAACTACGGTCACTGTGGGGGTTCCCCAAACACAATAAAGGGAGTTAACCTTAACACTTCCTAGCCCATTCCTATAATGACCAGTGACATGACGTGAGGATAAGCATAACATATGGTTATTGATCTAGTGAAATCATCATAACCTTAATGCTTTTAATGATTTTGATAATCACCTATGTGAGAGAGAAGTGGGGTCGCTTCGAATGGATTTGTGGGGAGCGCGAATCCTAGAGCTCTCGCAGAACCAGGCTAGTGATCCACGACCATAATGGACACGACAATGAGGGGTTGACCAGACCAGGAATAGTATTGTGTAATGTGTATTGTCGTCTACATAAACGGTGGTTGGTTCAAGGGCATCACGCCTACCGAACCACTAGGAGACTAAGTATACATCACAACGGAAGGTTCAAAGTTAACCACTACCTATCCGGCAATATTAAACCGTTGAAATTGTATTTTGATATTGATAGAGTATGGATTGAGATCCATACTCATGGGGATTGTTGGAAGATGTGTGAAATTTGTTTTCGCATGACGAAAATGAGATTTTGTTTATTTTCACATGTGGGGGATTGTTGGAAATCCTTTTTATTATTTGTGAAAATAAATAAATATTAATGTAATGATAATTAGTTGTTTCAAAATTCAAGTCAAATAGAGTTTAATATTGAATTCAATTTTGAATTCAATACTCTATTAATGTTTTGAAACATGTTTCAACTTTGGTTCACTATAAATACTATGTGAAACTTAGTTGTAAAACACACTTGAAACACCAAAGATCATCATACACTTGAAAGCTCTCATTCTCTAACTTTCTTGCTATCCTCCATTCTCTATAAAAATACTCTTTCGGGTTTTAAGTTCATCCCGGCAGCACATACTGCTTCGGCTGTTGTACCCTGGGAAACAAACGAGTTCTCTTGGGAGACTCGAAATTTGTTTTAAGGGACCCGTGTTGAACACGAATCCTCAGCCCATATTACAATTCTGCTTCTACTCATTTCTTGTATTTCTAATTTTTCAATTGTAATCACATTGTAATTCATTTATGTTCTTTACTTTCATTGTATTGTAATTGAATTTATAAAATAATTTTAGTTTTTGTACGAGCGGTTCCTACAGAAGATTTGCCACCGACTGAGCTTTATCATCCGAATCCGGAAGAAATGACAAGCAGAGAGATGCGTGATTGGTTAAGTTCAAGGAATTATCCGTACAAGACTTTGCAGAGATTGAAGTCTGTATCGCTGAAGAAGATTGTAGTCAGTTTCATGAAGACGGAGAAACTGCACAACCGGATGTTCTATTTGGACTATAACAATCCGCAATACTTCGAGCTGACAAAGAAATACAAAATTCTTGGTCCAAAAGAACTTCCAGTGATGGCGTTACCTGAAGATGCTCACAAAAAGAGGCACGAATTAATGGATATGTTTCCAAGCGAAGTTAAATCTTACAACATTCCACTGGATGTTAGGGAATCTTGGCATAAATCAGCAACAGCAGGTGACGTGGTGAGGTCACTGTTGAGTAAAGGTCAATCTATTGCTGAGTTACTAGATTCGATGATAGTGCCTGAGAAGAATAAGAAGGTAAAGATAATTGCATGGAAATACGATGAAGTATTTGATGCTTTTATGACTAAGAGAGTGAATGGTCTTTGTGATGTATATCATTACTATTCGAGCATTTTTAAGTTGGAAGTTCAAGATTTAAAGGAGCTGCACAAACTAAGGTTGATAAATCACACGCATGCTTATGCCGGGATTGGTAGATCATCAAAGTTTCTGGATTTCCGAGGCCAACAGGAAGATACTGCATATGTGCAAGCAAAGAAAGAAAGGAAGAAAAAGAGATTGGTTGTGACTGAAGATATGTATCTTGAAGAATTTTCCGATGAATACTTTGACAAAGTGACGGATCCTGGACTAAAAGTGATTGATGGAAGTCAGATGACAAAGCCTATACTTAGAGTGTTTTACAATCAAGAAACATTTGAGTTGAAGCTGGTTAGGAATTTGGAGGATTGGGACAAAGATATGATTACACTTTTTAGTACTTTTGAGTTGAAGCTGTTACATCCATCATACATAGACTTTTTGAGAAGCTACAGAATGGAGAAGTGTAAGGATGCGCTTGCTGAAGCTGATAGGAAGTTGTTTGTTGTGATGATTGAAGTAATAGCTGCAGCAACTGAAAAGATACGTGTGAGAAAGGCTTTGCTGAACTCTAATCTCGTGAGGGTTGATTTGCCAGAGATAGAGTATATGAGGATATCCAGAAGAGGAACGCTTGAAGTGCAAGTCAAAGGTCAAGAGATGCCGTTTGAATTTTATGCTAATATTGACTTTGCAGGTTTAAATCTGGACTCACTTAGACGTATGAATGCCTGCCCAATTCTGACGAATGAATCCAAGCCGAGACAAGCTAAGATCGCTGAAAAGTTCAAGTCCTGTATTGAAGAAGCATTGAAGGAACAAGAAGAGTATAAAGGACGAGAGTTGCTGAATGTCAAAGATGAACCGGAAGATTGATAGAAAAAGATTGATGCTGATCAAAGATGAAAAAGATTGAAGATTTTGCTGAAGATCCAAAGATAAATCTTAGGGGGAGTACTGTTAGGGCT
This sequence comes from Tagetes erecta, assembly GCA_030867185.1. Lineage (NCBI taxonomy): Eukaryota > Viridiplantae > Streptophyta > Magnoliopsida > Asterales > Asteraceae > Tagetes > Tagetes erecta. The sequence continues at coordinate 16,022,176 of CM061497.1, read as the reverse complement.
ATTTCCTTGTTAAGATTTACTTTGTATTTTGCTTATTGTTTATATGTTTGTAAATAGTTTAGGGTCTATTTTGTTATATTCCTTAAACTTGTATTTTGTTGTTATAAGCATGTAGTGTGTGTGTGTGAGGAAGGAGGCTAGATCACTTTTACACTGTTAGAGAGAGAATTAACTGTGTGTGATTTTGTTTCTCCTGCACTTGTACTACGAATTGCTTTGATCATCAATATACAAAGAGAATTATTAGTATGAATTGTGTTTGTGATTGAACTGTTTGTTTGTGCGTGTTGTTCTGACCATTGTGAGCGATATTAACGATCCAATTGAACCTATCAAAAAAACTATGAGAAGTCAGACTGAACATGCACATGTCTGTCTCTACTCATGTTTTCTTTCTCAAGTGGTACCGAAGAACATTTCAGAGGCGCTGCAAAATAACAGCTGGATATAAGCAATGCAAGAGGAGTTACTTCAATTCAGAAAGCAAGAAGTTTGGAAATTAGTGGACTTACCTGAACGGGAAAATGATATTGGTACAATATGGTTGTACAAGAACAAGCCAGATGAACGTGGCATTGTTGTGAGAAATAAAGTCAGCCTAGTTGCACAGGGTTACACTCAAGAAGAAGGTATCGACTATGAAGAAGTGTTTGCTCCGGTCGCTCGACTAGAAGCCATTCACTTTTTTCTAGCATATGCCTCATTCATGAATTTCAAAGTGTACCAAATGGATGTAAAAGGTGCATTTTTGTATCGACCAATTACCGATGAAGTGTACGTCGGGCAACCTCCATGATTTGAAGATCCTGAGTATCCACATCGTGTATACAAACTGAGCAAAGCTTTATATGGTCTACATCAAGCTCCAAGAACTTGGTACAAGACGTTATCAAAACATTTACTAGACCATGGATTTTTAAGAGGTCAGATTGGTCCAACTTTATTCATGAAGCGGGATAATGAAGATCTTTTGTGTGTTCAAGTTTATGTGGACGATATCATCTTTGGATCAACCAGTTCATCCATGTGCAAAGGATTTGAGGAAATTATGAAAGGCAGATTCCATATGAGTTCTATGGGGGAGATCAATTTCTTCCTTGGATTGCAAGTTAAACAGTCAGCAGATGGAAGTTTCATCAACCAATCAAAGTTCGTTGAAAAGTTGCTGAAGAAATTCAAGCTGCAAGATTGTCAAACTATTAGAACTCCTTCTGATGTCAACTGCAAAATCCAACCTGATCCTAAAGGCAAATCTGTTGATCAAACACTTTACAGATTAATGATCGGTTCGTTGATTTATCTCACTGCATCAAGACCAGGCATCATGTATGTGCCAGATATCAGTCCGATCCTAAAGAGTCTCACCTCATTGCTGTCAAACGTATATTCAGATATCTCAAAGGGAAACCTAATCTCGGTTTATGGTACCCTTATGAAGGGAATTTTGAATTATATAGTTATCCTGATAGTGACTTTGGTGGTTATGCTCTTGACAGCAAATCAACCATAGGTGGATGTCAGTTTCTAGGTCCTCGTCTAGTCTCTTGGCAATGCAAAAAGCAAACCAATGTTTACGTATCCACTGCTGAAGCAGAGTACATCGCTGCATTTGCTGGATGTTCTCAAGTTTTGTGGTTACAAAATCAATTGCTTGACTACGGGTTTAATTTTCTCAAAACTCCTATTTACATAGACGATACTGTTGTTATGTTCATTACTGCTAATCCTGTTCAACACTCAAAAATAAAACATATCGAAATTCGATATCACTTTCTCAGAGACAACTCTGAAAAATGTTTAATAATTTTGATTAAAGTTCATACCGACAAACAACTGGCAAATCTTTTTACCAAATCTTTTCAATTTTCATGAAAAACAAAATATAAAATAAGAAAATATAAAATCCAAAAATATAATAAGTCGTTGTCTTTTATTGATTCCTATGTCTTTTTGTTTATGCATTGTGTGTGTGCATGAAAAAGATACAGAAAAAGAAAAGAACAAAATCATGTCATAAGAATTTGTATTACAAAAAGTGAGAAATGATAGATACACTAGGCATTCTCTGTTACATCATTTTCAAATAATAAAGACTCATAAGTGTAAATTGATGTGCGAGATGGCTCAGACAATTAGACTGAAAAAGTAGGTTTATTGTTGACAAATATAAACTTAATGATCTTTGTGTTAAGTTCCATTGGCATACAGGTCTAAATATATTTCTTTTGATGAACCTCTAGTGATGTTATTTGAGCATAATCGAGTAATGATGCAATCTATTCAGTGTGATGAACCGCATCTGTGAGCTTCTTTGTTGTGGCATTCACAGACCTGAAGTCTTACATGAAGTCTCTTTCGAGCTTCAAGGTGTAGCAAAAGATTCCAAAATGGAACAGAAAAGAGTCCCAAATGTGGACCGTCACCAAATAAATTCCAAAATGGAATTCAGAAGATTCCCAAGGGGAACATAGGCAAAGTAAAATTCCAAAAAGGAATTCAAAAAGAAGTCCCAAGGAGGAGCAAATTCAAATAGAAAACCCATTCCACACTGTCTATGTTGTAAGTAACTAGGTTTTGTGAAAAATGCATTGTAGTTGTTGCTGATAAGGAAATAGATTGACATATGTATACATGTGGGTCACATAAATCATTCTAATCGAACCTTAATCTCATCATGCTACTGAAAAAGTAAGTGTGCCAACTCGAGCTAATTGGTATGTTTTTATATCATCACTCAATCTAACACAAGTCAAATGTTTATTCAAACACTTACAAAACATGTTCAGATGATGTTTGGTATGATCTCAATGCGATATATTGATTCACTACATTGCATTTGTATTTATTTTAAAGTGTGTGCAGGAATGTGGATTCTTTAAAGACATAACGACATTCTTTTTAAACTTAAAATTTCAAAAAATTTCAAGTTTAGCGAGAGAAATAAGTTGGAAAGTATTTTATTTTGAAAAGAAAAAGAAATAGTTGAAAAAAATATCAAAAATCATGTGTTGAATGAAAGGATCAAGTGATTTATGAAGGCAAATGTGTTGTTTATGATGATAAAAACAAACCCAAGGTCTTGTGATTATTTTTCACTAAAAATGCTTCGAGATATTGGAATATTGGTGGTACAAAATTTTTGTAAAAAGAAATTTTTGAGAAAAATTGAAAAATAATGAGAAAATGAAAATGTGTGATTAATTAGAATTAAATTTGTTGCCCTAATTCTTGATTGAAATAAATTGCATAAACCCTAATTAAGGATGTCATGTCTAATTAATTTGTCAAGAATGTTGCAGGTGCAATAAATGCAGTTGAAAAAGTCAACAGTCGAAGAATTCTAAAAAATGTCTAATTGTTAGAAATTTCATGCTACTGTGTAGCCGGGTGATGGAAACTTCATGTTACTATGTAGCCGAGTGAAGGGTAAATCATAGTCAAGGTGTAGTTGTTTCAAGTGTTTTTGTTCTTTAAGATTAATGTTTGACACGTCTCAAAGTTGACACGACTCAACAGTGACACGTCCAAACAGTGTTATACCTTGATTGTTGAAACGTCTCAAATGTTGACACGCCTCAACAGTGTTGAACCGACTAACACTTGTGAAATATTGTTGTTTCAAGTCTGACACGTCCAAATAGTGTCTGACCCGTCTCAACAGTACCTCACACGAGTAGTCATGACCCGTTTCAAATCTCATGGGATGAACAAGTCTGTACAAGTGTTGACACGTTTTAACAGTGGTTGACACATCCCAATAGTTGTGACCCGACCAAGCCTTTTCATGTGAAAATGTTTAACAAATTAACACTATGACCCGTCCAAACAGTTTTGACACGACTCAATAGTGGTTGATGCGTCTCAACAGTGCATGACCCATCCAAGTGTTTTGTGTGTTAAAAATATGATGTTCATCACTTGACACGACCAAATTAATAGTGCATGACCCGTCCAAGTGTTTTTATATGAATGTTTGACCCGTCTAAAAATTTTGACCCATCCCAAAATTTAACCTAAATTCAGCCATCTCAACAACATCATATAAATACCTTCTTCAACAACTCTTAACATCATTTCACACAAATATTCTTCATCACACTCTCTGTTTTCAAAATCACAATTACATATCTTGTTCAATCGTGCATTCTATATTGATTTTTAGTGATTGACAAAGGTATAAACATCATAATTGATCATCATCATCATCATCAACAAACATCAATTTTGTCCTTAAAATTCAAAAACGATGAAGAACACTAAAAATTAACAAAATCGACACTTTGATTTTGTGTGTAAAAAACTGAAATCGAATGGTTTGATAGGTTAATCCAACTACTAATCAATCACCAAAATCAACTGAATCAAGGAAAATGTTTTGAACAAAGTCGAAACCGCCATTGATGAACATGAAATCAATAATGTTACTCTGGTTTAAATGTTATAAAAACATGTTTCACGATGTTAATCAATTGTCAAAACATGATTTTAATCCATCAAAACAACTTCATTCATCAAATAAACTTTGTGGAAAAAAATGATTAAGTGTTGACATGATTGAAATTTGATATAACAGTTAACAAAGGTCATTGATATACAAGGTTGTTAAACAAAATGATGTTATCAAAATTGTTATCTAATCAAGTATTAAAATGTACTAAAATCAATTGTTGCATTATGTCATTTCACTGATTGCTTATTACATATGTAGGTCCATAATGATCGTGATTTCAGTGCTATAATGACTTGTCTAACAACGAACACTCTTGACTCAAACAAACAAAGTGTATTATAACCAAATAACCAATAACGAGATTAAAACCACACAACCGGAGGTAAATACGCTACAAAGATGAGTAATATATGCTCCTAGCACCTCCAGTAAACACACAAACGACACAATCAGTTGGATAAGGTTTTTGTGAAAAGTTGTCAAAAGTTGCATTTCAACAAGATAAGGTTACAATATATAACAGACTTAGGTTCGCTGATAGATTCGCTGTCAGCGAATCTATCTAGCGAACCACATAGGTTCGCCGGGCACAATCAGGTTCGCCCGGTCGACACCAACACAAAAACTAAACTGTGCTACGGGATATATAGATTCGCCCGTAGGTTCGCTAGAACTAATACATACAAAATACATACAAAATATATAACACCGACATACCGGTGAGTCCGACCTATACATGACTATCAATACTCCCCCTAGGTTGGACCTCACCTGGGGAAGTCTTCTGTTTAAGGCTCCGTCTTCTGTTGGCTTCAAAGATGCTCAATGAAAGCTCTTGCCCTTCCTTTAATTCCGGCCATTGGATTAGTAACGTCTTCAGATCCGGCCTCATCGTCTTCACTAAATACCAGCATTGATTCCACAAACTCTGCTTCGGCGACCTCAGTATCAGGCACATCCAGAACAATTGTTTCCGCCTGAATGTCTTCGGTATGCTCCTCGCCAGTCACATCTAAATCAACGACCTCAACTGGTTTCTCGAACCTCTGCTCGATAGTTTTGTCAAGCTGTCTGGACAGGTCATCAACATCCATTCTTTGTTCATCTGTCGCTCTCAACCTTTCGTTCACCTTCCTCAATTCAGCACGAATTCCCCGGGCTTTGTTTGCAACCTTCACAAACAGGTTTGCTTCAATCCTAGTATCATCTCCAGCCCCGTGCTTGATGCGATTCTCACACAGTACTTTCAAATCTTCATCGCAAAAGGAAAAGATCTCCATTGGGTCAAACAATCGGATTTCTGGACGATCTTCCCCTTTCAGTCTGATAACAGCTTCACCTGTACCATTGTCGTAGAACCATTTGTGAAAATCCTGTAATCTGGGTGGCTGTGTGTCCGGAACCCTCACCCTTGTCATAATCTTTGGCGCTTCGATCTTCAAAACAACCTTACCCTTCCACGAAACCCAATGCCTATCCTTTTTCTGTCTCATCCGCCTCGGTTTTTGATACCCAAAATCCACGAAGTTAGTCTTGGCAGCTTCTCTGATTGTGACCTCAAACGCACAGGCTCTTCCACTGTCCTCTTTTCCCAATAACGGTAGCTCAACCAGCCTACGTAAGTCCCATCGAGGCAGTGTAGCGAAATGCTTCCTGTTTCGGATGTAACAGATGTCACATCCCCTCCTTTTGATCATATACGCATCCACAAGGGAATTGTATTTCCATGCAATCACCTGTCTATCCAGCTGGGAGGTGTTTGGTTCATCGATATTCTGAAATATGGGCACCTCGGGAACCACTTCTTCTTCTTTTCTGAACCACTCCGATTTATCTAAGTCAATATGCTCAAACTGATAACTGACCCCTTTCTCCTCAACCTTGTATTTCTCATGCTCATCATCCAAGTCTTCCTCACTGTCAACATTTATGTCAACCTCTGGTTCATCTATCAGACTAAAATTCACGCTTGAGCCTCCAACAACCTCAGCCCCCTCAAACACATCCAGATCTATACCCATATCCTCATCGAACAGCTCCTCAGCAGCTTTACCTTTGCCTTTGTCCTGATCCCCAAACACAACGTCCATTAACGGATACTTTGCAGCATCCGTTAAGTTCTTCAGTTCAGCCTCAGACATAGCAGGTTCTGACCCATCTTTTTCCTTTAGGCTATTTAGTTCCTTGAATATCCTAACTATCAGGCATTGTTGATCCTTCATCATCACAGATCAACGGATTTAAGGAGATTAACGTGCGATTGATGGGTTGAAACATAGATTAAGATGGAGACGATGACATACCAGACCAAAATAAAGGTGTTTAAGTGTGAAAAACCGATTGGAGAGAGAGAATTGAACGTTCGTCGGTTAGAAAATGAAAAACCAGCTACAGTAATAGTGACAGCGAAATTGTGAAATATTTCGCTGTCACTACATATATATATACAGACACAGGTTCGCTGGCAGACACACTAGCGAACTTTAGATTCGCCCGAAGACCAAAAGTCAAGTGAAACCACGGCGGCGATGTAAAGAGGTTCCGGGCGAACCTGAGGTTCTGGCGAACCTGTTGGTTCGCTAGTAGATTCGCTGACACACAAAAATTAAAATATTTTTGGTTTTTCTCAAATTTTAAATTCTTTGTAAATCCACGAAAACGTCCCACAATATCAATGCTCCGAAAATAAACACATTAACCTAAATAATAATGATAACAAGAGAAAAATAAAATAAACTAAAATAAGATAAAAGAAAAGGCAAGAATTAAAAGCTAAAGAAGGATATATATATTTTTCATGACGTTTTGAGCAGAATCCGGAGAATCATTGATTGGCGGGATTGCAGATATGTTTGTCCATTTAAACCTATGCCTTAGTCCTTTCAACAAGAGATCAACAACTTCTTTTATCATGTTTTTGGTTTGATTGAAGAAGCTCAGACAACTCGGTCCCCACAGACATCTAGGTAAAAAGAACAAGTTCTGTCATCAGGATATATTTGAGCAATACGATTGAATTTGCTAGAATTTCGAGGATCAAATTTTGAATATTGATCGATGCATTAGCTTCTTTTGACACTTGTGCAATTTTTGCATCTTTTTGTGAGTGGAGCTTGTCAGCAATTGATTCTTTTGAATACAATGCGACTTATTATTTGGGAAACTCAAATAGTTCAGAGCTCCAGGTCTATACCGACGTATAACAGAGGAGATAAACATTTGAGCATGCTCGGTGAATCTTCAGGTCAATACTTCCGTATAGCAGAGAAGATCCACCAACTCCAGGTCAATACTTCCGTATAGCAGAGGAGTTAAGCACTTTGACTCAATACTTTCTGAGGAGTTAACAAGTAACTCACTCAGAGGTTTTTCCGAAGAGCATCACTAGCAGCTTTTTATTTTATTTGTTTTGCACACTAGAAACTCGATTCGGGGATAGGGCGAGGGTGATTTGGGATGTTTAGGGAAATCAAGGCAAAGATTTGACGCTCTCAAACCATTTTTGACAGAACCCGTATCTTTGTGCAATCCAATAATGTCAAGGGGATAATCCTTGTGGCCGAGATCTTGAGCGTTATGTTTGGCTGCACAATCACTTGTTTACTTTGTTTTCGGGCTGAGCCTATCTAACATATCCCAAACACAATACTTCTGACCTCCTTCAACGTTTCTTCAACATCAATCAAAACGGAGATCCTGAAATAGCAAAATTTGAAAAACTATAAATAGTTAATCTTTAATATCTCCCCCAAAATTTCTATATTATAGCTATCTAATAAGAAATTTTTGTTTTTCAGATTTTCTTAATATATATATACAGAATAAAAGAAAATGAAAAGGAAATAAAAAGGAAATAAAATAAAGTAAAGCAGCGAAGAATTGAGTGACCCGCGGAATTTTCAAAGAAGAAAATGAAAAAGTTATTTACATATGTACAAATTGGTTCACATAGAAAAAGGTTTTCAAAAAGATATAAGTCCCAGCATAGAGATCAGTTCATAAAAACGTGGTTTGTCAAAAGTTTTTGTGAAAAGATCAGCTTTTTGCTTTCGAGTTTCAATAGGAATAATATCTATGAACCCCTTTTCCTGTGCATCTCTGATGGCATGAATTCTTGTTTCAATGTGCTTGGTGCGAGTGTGATGAATAGGATTCTTGGCAATTCCAACAGCAGCTTCATTATCACAAAAGAGTGGCGTATGAAGAAAGTTGATGCCATAATCCATCATCTGATGCTGAATCTAGAGCACTTGGCAACAGCAACTTGAAGCAGCAATCTATTTTGCTTCTCCTGTGGACAGAGAGACGGTTGTTTGCTTCTTGCTTTGCCAGGAAACAAGACATTCGCCAAGGTATTGACATCCGCCAGTGACTGATTTTCGGTTAATCCTGCAACCTGCATGATCACTATCAGAAAAAGCATGTAAATCAAAGTTCCCACCTTTTGGGTACCAAAGTCCCAAACGAGAGGAACCCTTAAGGTAACGAAAAATTCGTTTAACAGCGCCTCATGTGATTCTTTTGGATTGGCCTGGAAACGCGCACAGTAGCACACAGCGAATGTAATGTCCGGCCGGCTTGCAGTCAGATACATGAGAGATCCGATCATCGAGCGATACCGATGAGCATCCACAGGATTCCCATTATCATCAGAAGTTAGGCATGTTTGAGCGGTGAAAGGAATCAGTTCCGGAGAAGAATCATCCATGCCAAACTTCGTGAGGATCTCTTTGATATATTTCTCTTGGTGAATAAGAATTCCATTTGGCTTTTGTTCCACTTGCAGTCCCAAGAAGAAACACATCTCCCCCATAATCGTCATTTCAAAGCGATCCATCATCACTTTTTCAAACTCTCTACACAGCCCCTCATTAGTCGAACCGAAAATTATATCATCAACATACACTTGAACGATCAGCAGCTCGCCATTCACCTCCTTCTTGAACAATGTCATATCTATAGTCCCACGAGAGAAACCTTTGCTGAGAAGATACTGTGTCAGAGTTTCATACCAGATACGTGGAGCTTGATGCAACCCATACAAGGATTTATCAAGCTTGTACACCTTTGAAGGAAAATCTGGATCCTCGAAACCCGTTGGTTGACATACGTAGATCTCCTCATCGATATCTCCATATAGAAATGCACATTTCACATCCATCTGATAAACTTTGAAGTTTTTGTTCGCAGCATGAGCAAGAAAGATTCTAATGGCTTCAAGGCGAGCTACTGGAGCAAAAACTTCAGTGTAGTCAATCCCCTCCTCTTGAGCAAATCCTTGAACAACCAATCCGCCTTGTTTCTGATAACAACACCGCGATCATCTGGCTTGTTTCGGAAAACCCACTTAGTGCCGATGGGACACTTATTAGGAGGAAGATCAACAAGTTCCCAAACTTTAAGCTTCCTAAATTGCTGCAGTTCCATTTGCATGGCATCAACCCAACTAGGATCTTCAAGTGCTTGTTTATAATTCTTCGGAACAACTTGAGATAGAAAGGCAGCATAGAGACATTCATTAATCAAACCACTCTGACTCCGAGTTCGCACACCATCAGTAATTGATCCTATGATATAGTCATGAGGGTGATTTTTCAAGGTTTTGAAGTCTGTGTTGAGGAGCAACGGATTTGTTTCAGTTGAGGGTGTTTGATTAGATGGTTGTGAAGGTATGTTCGAGGTTGGAGGAATTGTATTAGTGGTAGATGTAGGAATGGAAGTGGACGATGATGGAATATGTGATAGAGAAGTTGGAACAGTTTGAGATGGTGGAGGTGAAGGAATGTCAAATGAAGTGGGAGGTAATTGTGTAGTTGAAGGTTGTGGTTGTGATGGTGTAGGTGGATGGTTAAAGATAGAAACTGATGTGTGAGGAATGATGTCATCATCGTCAGAGTCAGGAAGATTGAATGATTTGAAAATAGTGGTGGAATCGTAAAACCATGCCGGTTCACTGCCAATACTTGTTGTGTTTGACTCTTGCCAGTCAACATAATAGGACTCTTGCACAATCCGCGTTCGCTTGTTGTAAACACTATACGCTTTTTGTGTGTTCGAGTATCCTACAAAGAAGCACTCATCCGAAACAGCACCAAACTTCGTTTTCTGATCTTGAGTATTCAACAGAGTACAAGAGCATCCAAAGGGGCGCAGAAAATCGATCAACGGCTTAATTCCCCGAAACAGCTGGTATGATGTCTTCATCTTTTCTTTGACAATCAGTACCCTATTCAGAACGTAAGCTGCACAATTAACTGCCTCTGCCCAGAAAATAATTGGAAGCTTTGACTCAATCAGCATAGTTCTAGCAGCCTCCACAAGAGTTCGATTCTTCCTTTCAGCAACACCATTTTGTTGTGGTGTTCGTGCGGCGCTAAACTGTCTGAGAATACCCCGTTGTTCACAGAAAGAGTTGAAGATATGGTTTCTGAATTCCGTTCCGTTATCGCTTCTGATGGCTTGAACCTTTCGCTTTCCAAGAACCTCGATTTGAGGGATCAACTTCATTAGCTCTTCAGCAGTCTCACTCTTGTATGCCATGAATCTCACCCAAGTGTACCTAGAGTAATCATCTGTGACAACAAAGCAATAAGATTTCTTAGCAATAGATTTGACACTTATTGGACCAAATAAATCAGTATGTAACAATTCGAGGGGTTCTGAGATAGAATTTGTAATTTTAAGTTTATGTGGCTTTTTGTGCTGTTTTCCTTTAGCACAAGCCATGCATTTCTCAACCACTGAAAAATCTTTAAGTGGTAAACCCCTGACCAAATTGTTCTTAACTAATTTATTTAGAATTTTAAAATTAATGTGCCCTAAACGTCTATGCCACTGAAAAGATTCAAAAGATGAAGCTTTAGATAGGAGACAGGTCACGGTGGAAGTTGATTCTTTTGATCCCATATTTAGCATATATGTATCATTTCGTCTCGGAGCACGCATGATCACCAATTCTTCAGGAATAGAAAACTCTGGCTTCAAGAACAAACATTCATTTGGAAGAAACATCACTGGGATATTCTTATCACAGATTTGTGATACACTGAGAAGATTGAATGCTAGTTCAGGAACATAGTTGACGTCTTCCAAAGTTAGTGAACCATTTGAGACTTCTCCTTGACCAATCATCTTACCACCTTTCTTGTCTCCCGCAAAGGCAGCATATCCGCCATTGATAATCCGATAGTTAGTCAGTAGGTCCTTCAACCCTGTCATATGTCTGGAACATCCACTGTCAATATGCCAATGACTATTTACAACGGCATTTGAATGTTCCTGACATTTATTAAAAATATACAGAAGTTAGACTTTTGAAATTGGCACCCAAGCCTTTGTGTACTTGGGTGGTGAAACAGATGAAGAATTACAAAAGAAATTATTTACAAAAGTGTTTAATCTTTTTCCAAAAGATTTTTGCTTTGAACTGTTTTTGATTAACTTAGGGCATTGCTTAACAGTGTGATTAACATTTCCACATTTAAAGCAATGAGATTTCAAACTGACTTTGGGAACTTTATCAACAAGAATTTTATCCATTTCAATTTCCTCGTCACATTCAGACATTTGAGAATTGCAATCACTGTAAGAGTCATAAGGCTCCTTTGATTTGCTTGCTGTGACTTTTGCCTTTTCAGATTCAGATTTAGGTTTTGAAATCCTTATAGGTGTGAAGGACGGGATTTGATGAGTAAAGAACTTTTGAAAACAGTTTGTTTTGGTTTGACTTTCAGAGACATGACCTGAAAGTTCATCCTTGTCATTCACACACTTATTTTCAATCAGATCATCATTCAACACATTAGAGCTTGAAGTAGTGCACCCTAAATTACTATTAAACATAGAATTATCTGAACATAACACATTGCTAGAAACAGAATTAATTAAACTAATGTCTTCAACAGACTTCTTGGAATCAGAATTAGAACATTCACTACTGCTAGAACAACCAAGCCCAGTACTCCCACCATATGCGTAACCTCTCTAACCTCTTTAAGATTTAAACCTGCAATAGAGCTGTTAGTATCATTCTGTATAATCTCTTGTATCAACTCATTTGAGGGATGAGGAATAGGTGTTGGAGAGTAACAGAAGGTACTAGGTGGGGGATATGCATATGTTTCATTATTAAGACCCAAACCTGTCTTAACTCTGGCCCCCCGTTGTTTCTTGTAGAGTTCCTCCCTTTTCATACTAGATATTGTCCACTGCTGCAGTTTGTTTGTTAGGGTTATTTCCTAGATTAAGATTTACTTTGTATTTTGTTTATATGTTTATGTATAGTTTAGGGTCTATTTTGTTATATTCCTTAAACTTGTAATTGTTGCTAAAAGCATGTAGTGAGAGAGTGTGAGGAGAGAGGCTAGATCACATTTTCACGTAAGAGAGAGAACTTAGTGTGTGTGATTTATTTTCTCCTGCACTTGTATTACAAAACTGCTTTGATCATCAATATACAAAGAGAATTATTAGTATGAATTGTGTTAATGATTAAACTGTGTTTGTGTATATGTTATTCTGATCATTGAGCGATATTAACGATCCAATTGAACCTATCAATTGGTATCAGAGCAGTTGGTACTGTGTTCTTCGCTATTCATCAAGCAAAACACATCAATATTGCTCAAATATCATGATCTGAATGAATTGTTGCTGTTTTTAGTTGTGATTTATCATCGCAATCACTTCTAATTCACAACGATTGTGCAAATTCCATCAGATTATCATCAGATCTGAGGAATTAAGAAGATTGGAAAAGTTACTGTTCGATCGAATTTTGCTCAAATTCATCAAAATTTGATCATATTTTGGATTGATTGAGATTAGGGATTGATAATCGGACCATTTCACAGCTTGTGTGTGAATTTTGAACGAATTGGACAAGTTTTTGACAAAACCCAGAAAATTCTCATGGAGAAGATGATGAACAGTATGAACTTGGTTGAAGATTAACTTGTCGGGTGATAAATTTGACTTAGACAATTTCCTTTGGACTTAGATTGAAGAACAATTAGGTCCTGTGCAGCCGTGTAAGGGAATTTGTGCTTGTCGGGTAAAGAATTTGACGAAGAAAAGGTGTTACTGTTTAGCCGGATCAAACACTGTTGTGCCGGGTGATACACTGTTACGCCGGGTGATTAACAATTTCAGCCGGGTGATCAATCAACTGTGTAGCCGGGTAAACAACATTGCCGTGTGATCAAAAACTGTTCAGCCGGGTAAAGCCTTCTACCGTGTCAAGATTCAAGCCGGGTCAAGTTTCATTGCCGTGTGAAGTTATTTCTTGTTGCCGTGCAACTGTTCAGCCGGGTAACTGTTCTGCCGGGTAAAGAAGTCAAGTTCTACAACTGTTGAGCCGTGTAACTGTTTAGCCGTGTAAAGACTTTTTCTCTGCCGGGTGAAGAACAAAGCTACTGTTTAGCCGGGTGAAGAAGGATTTTCACTGTTCAGCCGTGTGACTCATCTTTAGTTGTTTTAATCCTTGTTTTCTTATCTTGTCTTTAATTACTTGTCTTTATTTTAGTATTTTAATTATTTCTTTTCAAAAATTTACAAAAACCAAAAATATTTTCTTTATAAATAGTTAAAATGGCACCTAATGATGATTCTGATAACCGTGTTCCTAGACTTGTTAATCGTGCAGATTTCAAGAATTGGACAATCAGACTGAGACATCACTTATGCTCCATTGACAATGATTTATGGAAGTCAATTGAAAAGGGTCCTCATATTCCAACTCAGACTGCTCCAGACAGTGCAAGTACCTACACCAAAGACTCTACTGAACCTTATCCAGAAGATAATTTGTCAGCAGAAGATTTGAGGAAAGTAAATAATGATAGCAAGGCTTTTTCTTTAATGTGCAAGGGACTGCCACTCCAAGTTTTGTCGAGATTGGATGCATATCAGACTGGTTATACATGTTTCAAGGCATTAAAGTCGATATGTGAAGGAGGAGAACAATTGAGAAGTTTGAAGAAATCAAAGTTAAAAAGACAATTGGAATTATTTGAACATATTAATGGAGAAACAGTGCATCAGATGATGAACAGATTTGTTCACTTAACTACTGAGATGTCAAACCTTGGAGTTAAGACTGACCTTCAAGACTTGAATGATCGATTGTTATGTGCTTTGCCATCGTCATGGAAGCAAACTGTTACTCTTTTAAAACATACTGAGAAATTTCCAATGGATTTAGATCTGCTTATTGGAAAGATTGAAGAAGTTGAGATTGACGAAGGATCAAGAAATACTGATAGATCAAGCTCACAAGCTCAATATAAGTATGTGGTAAATCCTGCCAATACTGTGGAGAATGCATTTCTTGCACAAGATGCAACCAAGTTTGAAGAAGAGGGTGATTTATTTGTTGGTGCAAGTTTTTACACTGATTCATCATATTTTCCAAATTCACCAACTTATTCTCAACCTCAATCTCCACCAAGAGCTCAAGTTCAAAGTCAGAATCTGAAGAATCAAGTAGACAGTCAAAGTTCAAATGTTCAAGCTAAGGTGAAAGATGTAATGAACATTCTGTTGCAAGATGACGAGACAAAAACTGCCTTCACAGCATTTATGGCAAGTTTTCAAGCATACCAAGGAAGTCACTTAAGTCAAATGGATGTGGTCCTTCAAGACTTATTTGAGATGGATCCAGTTAACGTTGAGGAGATGGATTTAAACTGGCAGATGGTAATGGTTGCATATAGAACGCAGAAGCATGCATATGTTAACCGAAGTTACAAGCCTCATGCAAACAAAACTGTTGGTTTTGACAAATCAAAGGCCAGATGTTTCAATTGTAACCAGTATGGTCATTTTTCAAGAGAATGCAAAGCTCCCAAGAATCAGAATTTCAATGATCAAGCTAGTTCAAGTAATCAAGGTCAAGGTCAAAGCTCACAACAGTCTTCAAGCTACCAAAGCAGAAATCAACGTTTCTTTCAAAAACCATATCAAAGTCTTCCCATGCCGGAATTGAAGGATGAAGGAAAGAAACCAGAAGACCAAACAAAGGCACTGGTAGTAAGTGTAAAAGACGGATATGATTGGAGTGCATATGCAGAACAATTCACTTCTGATCTTACATCAAGTTTGGCACTGGTGTGTGAAATCGAAGAAGACTGGTCTGAAGAAGGGGATGGAAAAATGATTGAAGATGTGAGTGAAGATTCAGAGGAATATGACTGGAGTGCAAAGTCTGATCCTGTTGAAGAATCTGAGTCTGAAATTGCGCTGATGGCTACTGCCAGTGAGTCTTCATCATCCACTGAACAACCAAAGGTTAGTAATGACTTACCCCCTAACTATGTTCCATTACCTGCTGATGTGAAGGAAAGGTTGTGTTCTGAACAATGCATTCAACAAGTAGAACATTATCGAACTCATTCATTTAAAATTGGTGATAAATTAAGCAAACATGAGAAAATTCATGAACAACTTAAAATTGATCACAAAATTGCTGATGAGAAGATTTTGTCACTTAAAGAATCATGGAACAAAACTTAAAGGAATTGGAACTGGTAACAAAACAACTTGAAGAAATGACAAAGAACTTTGAACAAGAAAAAGTTGCTCATGCTGTCACACAAGTTGAATTAACAAAAGTGAAAAGTTGTAAAAACATGGTGAAACAACTCATAAGTGAAAGAGGTAACAAAACCAAAACCGGGTTGGGTTTTACTCATGAACCAATGCCAAATTCAATTACTCAAACCTTACCGGAAAATTTTAATGAATTTGATCATTCACCTGAAAATGAAAGAAAATTCAAAGAAATTCAAAGAAGTAAATCCGAGTCTGAAGGTTCTGAAGTGTTGATGGAAAGTTTGAAAGAAGAAGATGGTGTGACAACTGAAGCTGACGATGAAGCTAGCAACAAATCAGAGCCTGTTCTAATTCAACTTGTTGAGTATCCGGAACTGAATCCGAAGCCAGAAACAGTGAAGGATGAAGGTGAATTTTCAGGATACAATGATCCTGAATACATCAGGTGGAAGAAAGAACAAAAGGCGCAAGTTGCTGATCAGTTGATCAAGAAGCAAGAAGTGAAGAAGGCTGAAGTTTCAACTGCAAAGAAGCAGAAATCGAAAGTAATAACCAATCAATTTGAAACGAAACAGTCAAAAGGCAAAAGTGTCTTAAAATCGAATGATAACACCAAAGTTCAAAGTGTTAAAACTAACAAAGTTAAACCTGTCAAGAAAGTGCAAAAGGTAAGAAAATCAAGTTTGTGTCTGCAGGAACGTTTGATTTGAACGGATCTTATGGTAAACCAATCAATTCTCCAATCAAATCTAACTCTGGTCTGAAAACAGGTTCATGTCCTAAGTCTTCCGCTGTCAATGATAAGAGAATTGAATCTAAAAAGTTAACCAAACAGAACAGTTTAAAATCGAACCAAAGTCCCATGCAATCAAAATCACAAACAAAGTCTCCACAAAAGAATGATAATCCAAAACCGAACAAAACTGATAATGAATCTCGAATGAGTTCAACATCAAAAGTTAACAACCGGCTCTTTAGGATTAGCAAGAAACATTGTGAAATTTGTGATAGATATAACCATGCAACTGCTGAATGTTTCTTTAACAGGTATTGCAATTTCTGTGACAAAAGAAACCATTCTTCAGAAGAATGTTTTTATAACAAATTTTGTGAAATTTGTGAGAGGAGAAACCATGACACAAAGGATTGTTTCTTTCGATCAAACTCAACAAGAGAAATGACTCCGTTTTCAAACTTTCAAAGAAATCAATCATTTGGTTTTCAAAATATGAATCAAAGTCATTCTCCGGTTTTGAGAAATTTCAATCGAAACAATTCTGTTTCTAACTTTTCATCAAGAAATGTGTAGGTTAACAGTTTTAAACCAAGAGCCTTGATGGTAAGAAACCAAAAGTTTGAAAATAACCTTGATCCTAAGTTAGAGGAAAGGTTTAGTGCTTTGAGAAGAAAGCAATCAATGCACGCCAATGGGCGAAACAACAGTTATCAGCATCAAAATCTCTTAAATGAAACAAATTTTCAAAATGTTCAATATCAACAAGTTACTATTGCAGATAGATTCGGAAAACCCAAGACCGTGTGGGCCTGGGTTGACCAAACTAACTAAGTGATTGTTGAAATGCAGGTACGCCCAAGAAGACCTATCAACTCATGGTTCGTTGATAGTGGGTGTAGCCGGCACATGACAGGCAACCATGCCTTGCTTCAGGATTTCAAGCTGAAAAATGGTACACACGTTGCATTTGGAGGTGATGCGGGTGGTAAAATAACAGGAGAAGGAACCGTATCGAATGGGGTCATTAGTTTTCATAAAGTCAACTACTGTGCACAGTTGAACTTTAACTTACTAAGTGTATCTCAAATTTGTGATAAATCTTATTCAACTCTATTTGATGATTCTTTCTATTATATACTCAAACCAGGTTTCAAGATTGACAATGAGTGGGTGGTGGTTAAAGCTCCAAGAGATCGTGATGTATACAAGCTTGATATGTCACAGATTGACGCTGAAACCGAAACTACTTGTCTCATTGCACATGCTTCAAATGATGAGAGTCAGCTTTGGCATAGACGGCTGGGCCATTCAAACTTTAGAAACATGAATCGTTTGGTGACTGGAAATCACGCTGTGGGAATACCTTCAAAGAAATTCTCTACAACTGATCTATGTCCTGCATGTTTGAAAGGAAAACAGCATCGCATGTCTTTTAAGTCCAAGCTAGAAAACTCCATTTCAAAACCCTTGCAGATGCTACATATGGATCTTTTCGGACCAACAAATGTGCAAAGCATTGGAAAGAAGTCTTACTGTTTTGTCATTATTGACGATTTCACTAGATTTTCTTGGGTTTATTTTTTGCATGTTAAATCTGAAACTGCGGAGTTATTAAAAGAATTTATCATCAAAGTTGAAAATCAGTCGGATTGTAAAGTGAAAATTTTACGAAGTGATAATGGTACAGAATTTAAGAACGCTAATGTTGATTTGTTTTGTGCAGAAAAAGGAATTGCTAGACAATTTAGTGCTCCAAGAACGCCTCAACAAAATGGGGTTGCGGAACGGAAAAACCGGACACTGATTGAAGCAGCAAGATCCATGCTCGCAGATGCCAAAATCCCTATCACATTCTGGGACGAAGCTATTGCTACTGCGTGTTTTGTGCAAAACAGAACATTACTGGTTCAGGATAAACATAAAACATCTTATGAGTTGTTATTTGGAAGAAAACCGAATATTTCATATTTGAAAGCATTTGGTTGTCCTGTATCGATTCTAAATTTAAATGATCATCTCGGGAAATTTGAGTCTAAATCTGACGATGGATTTTTCCTTGGATATTCGTCTGTTTCTAAAGCTTATCGGGTTTTTAATAGCAAAACAAATACTGTTATTGAAACTATTAACGTAAAGTTTTTAGAAAATTCGTTTCCGTCAGTGGCGCATGGTCCCGAATGGTTATTTGATTTAGATTCGTTATCAAAATCTTTCAATTCTAACTTGTTTGATTTTTCAGGAAAAGCAAGGAAAGAATCAGGTGACTTGGGATGTTTTAGTGACGATTCTGATAATGACGAGGATGGAAATCTCAACTCTGAATATCCGTTCATGTCATTTCATAATCCTGATCATGTCAAATCCAGTCAAGCTCCGGGTATGTCATTTCATAATCCTTCTGGTTCTCAAGACGATCAAGAATCAAACAATCTTGAAGATGATGTGAATCCGCAAAGTTCTCCTAATGATGGTGGATCCGTTCAAAATCAACCATCATCAGATCCGAATGCTGAAGTTATTCCAGAATCATTTGATTACTTTATCAATTCACCGGATCAAGTCCCGAATTTCACTCCGCATGTGTCTACTATTCTACAAGATCTACCAAATCTGAATCAATCTAATCTGGAGAGTCAAGTGCAAGGAGATGACATACCAATTCATCGAATTCACAAGAAACATCTTGTCTCTCAGATTATCGGGCTGTTGAATCAGAGAACTACAAGAAGTCAAACTGAGCACGCGAATGTTTGTCTTTATTCATGTTTTCTTTCTCAAGTGGTACCGAAGAACATTTCAGAAGCATTGCAAGATAATAGTTGGATTGAAGCCATGCAAGAGGAGTTACTTCAATTTCGCAAACAAGAGGTTTGGAAATTAGTGGACTTACCTGAAGGAGAAAATGCGATTGGTACAAGATGGTTGTACAAAAACAAGCCAGATGAACGTGGCATTGTTGTGAGAAACAAAGCAAGACTCATTGCACAAGGATATACTCAAGAAGAAGGCATTGATTATGAAGAAGTGTTCGCTCCGGTCGCAAGACTAGAAGCCATACGCGTTTTTCTTGCATATGCTTCCTTCATGAAGTTTAAAGTATTTCAAATGGACGTTAAAGGCGCTTTTCTGTATGGACCTATTACAGATGACGTATCTGTCAGACAACCTCCGGGTTTTGAAGATCCTGACTATCCTCATCGTGTATACAAGTTGAGTAAAGCTCTATATGGTCTACACCAAGCTCCGAGAATTTGGTATGAGACATTATCTAAGCATTTACTAGAACATGGATTCACAAGAGGACAGATTGATCCAACTTTGTTTATGAAGAGGGAGAATGAAGAACTCTTATGTGTTCAAGTTTATGTGGACGATATTATCTTCGGATCAACCAGTACGTCAATGTGCAAAGAATTTGAGGAAATCATGAAGTCTAGATTCCAGATGAGTTCAATGGGGGAGATTAATTTCTTTCTTGGATTACAAGTGAAACAATCAGCTGACGGAATTTTTATCAACCAATCAAAGTTCGTTGAGAAGTTGTTAAAAAAATTCAAGATGCACGATTGTCAGACTATTCGAACTCCATCTGATGTGAACTGCAAGATACAGCCGGATTCGAAAGGCAAATCCGTGGATCAAACACTATACAGATCAATGATTGGTTCACTGATGTATCTTACTGCATCAAGGCCAGACATCATGTATGCTGTATGTGTGTGCGCAAGATATCAGTCTGATCCAAAAGAGTCGCACCTGGTTGCTGTGAAACGTATTTTCAGATATCTCAAAGGGAAACCGAATCTTGGGTTATGGTATCCTTATGAAGGAAATTTTGAATTATATAGTTATTCTGACAGTGATTTTGGTGGGTGTGCTCTTGACAGGAAATCGATTACTGGTGGATGTCAATTTCGGGGTCCTAGACTTGTCTCTTGGCAATGCAAAAAGCAGACCAACGTTTCTGTATCCACAGCTGAAGCAGAGTATATCGCTGCATCTGCAGGATGTTCTCAAGTTTTGTTGCTACAAAACCAATTGCTTGACTACGGGTTTAACTTTCTCAAAACTCCTATTTACATAGACAATACTGCTGCTATGTTCATTACTGCTAATCCTGTTCAACACTCAAAAACCAAACATATCGAAATTCGATATCACTTTTTAAGAGACAACTCTGAAAAAGGTTTAATAATTTTGATTAAAGTTCATACCGACAAACAACTGGCAGATCTTTTCACAAAATCATTTTTGTCAGGCCGGTTTGAATTCTTAATTCAATCCATAGGATTAATCAATCATGATTGATTCTATTTTTCGAAAACAAAACAAAAATAAGAAAATATAAAAGCCAAAAATATAATAAGTTGATGTCAAGTATTGATTCCTCTGTCTTTTATTTTATGTTATGCATTGTGTGCTTGCATGAAAAAGAAAATAGAAAAGCTAAAACAAAATATAAAAGCAAAAAGAAAAGAAAATATCATATCATAAGAATCTATATTGCAAAAAGTGAGAAATGATAGTTACACTAGACATTATTTGTTACATCATTTTTAATAAAGACTGATGAATGTTAATTGATGTGCTAGACAGCTCAGGCAATTAGACTGAACAAGTAAGTTGATTGTTGACAAATATAAACTTAATGATCTTTGTGTTAAGTTCCATTGTTATACATGTCTAGATATATATCTTTTGATACATTGCTTGTGATGATAGTTGTGCACGATCGGGTAACGATGTAGTCTATTCAGTGTGATGAACCGCATCGTGAGCTTCTTTGTTGTGGTACCCACAGACCTGAAGTCTCACACGAAGTCTCTTTTGAGCTTCAAGGTGCAGCTAAAGATTCCCAAAGTTGGAACTAAAAGAGTCCCAAATGTGGACCATCACCAAATCAAAATTCCAAAAAGGAATTCAGAAGATTCCCAAGGGGAACGATAGGAAATGAAAAATTCCACAATGGAATTAAAAAGAAGTCCCAAAGTGGACCAAATCCGAATAGAACCCAGATTCCACACTGTGTATGACTGTAAGTGACCAGATTTTGTGCAATATGCATTCAGGTAGTGGTTGATAAGGAAATATGTTGACATATGTATACATGTGGGTCACATAAGTCATTTTAATCGAACCTTAATTATCATCATGATACTGAAAAAGTAAGTGTGTCAACTCGAGCTAATTGGTATGTTTTCATATCATCACTCAATCAAACATAAGTCGAATGTCTATTCAAAACTTGCAAAACATGTTCAGATAATGTGTGGTATGATCTCACTACGATATTTTGATTCATTGCATTGCATATGTCTTTATTTTAATGTGTGTGCTTTGTGTGTGCAGGCATTTGGAATCCTTATTGACACATCGACATCCTTGTTAAACTTAAAAATTTCAAGAAATTTCAAGTTTAGGGGGAGAATAATTTGAAGAAAAATATCTACAAAAATCCAAAAATATTTTTTGAATAAGTGTGTTTTGAATGAACAAGATTATGTGGTATGAAAAGCAAAAGTAATGGATGTGTTAAAAACAAACCCAAGGTCTTGTGAATTGTTTTTAAGAAATTGCTTCGGGATGTAGAAAAATTGGTTGTGCAAAAACATTTTTGAAAAAGAAAAAGAAAAATGGATTTAATTGAAATTAATGTTATTGACTTGTTTAATGTTGTTGATAATTAATATGACAAATTCTTTTTAAGGATATCTTGTCTAATTAATGTGTCGAGAATGTTTGCAGGTGTAATAAATGCAGTTGAAAAAGTCAACAGACGAGAAAAAGTGAAGAAAATTGCTCAAAGTGTTATAGCCGGGCAAAGATATCAGACACAACTGTTCTGCCGGGTAATGAACATACTGTTCAGCCGGGTAATGCTGTGAGTTTGATACAAGCCGGGTGATTGAGAAAAAGGTGAAGATATTATGACTACTGTACAGCCGGGCAATGAACATGTCAAATACAGCCGGGTGAAGGTCATAGATATCTGCCGGGTGACAAGTGTTCACTATACAGCCGGGTAAAAGAGAAATCTTCTTGTCGTGTAAATGTATAACACTGTGTTGCCGGGTAATGAAGAAAAGCATGCCGGGTGATATAGAAGACAACTATGTTGCCGTGTGAAGAAGAAAGCATGCCGGGTGAAAGTGAAAGCAACTATGTTGCCGGGTGATGAAGAAAGCAAGCCGGATGAAACAAAAGCAACTGTGTTGTCGGGTGATGAAGAAAGGTTGCCGGGTGATGTTTTAAAGACTACTATACTGCCGGGTGATGAATAAAACCCATCAGGTGTAGTTGTTCCTAACCTTTACCCGTCACTACAGTGACTTACCCATCTCTACAGTGTTTGACCCGTCAAGTGTGTTTCACATGTTGTGACTTGTCCAAACAGTACATGACCCGTCACAACAGTGCATGACACGGATCAACAGTGCTTGACCCGTCAAGGCTTATTGGGCTTTTTAAGCTTGCCCGTCCCTTTTGTTGACCCGGCACCTCAAGTTTGACCTAAAATTTTTAACGATATAAAAACCCGCCTCTTCACAAACACTTGTCATTTTTCATTCACACATTCAAGCAAACACTCTGCACTTAAATCCTTTGATTATCATATTCAATCGTTTGTTCTATAACAAGTCTGATCGATTGAATAAGGTATTGATTATGTGTTTTGATCTTGATAAACTGCAAATCGACCGATAAAATGAAAAATGATGATGAACAGTGTTTTTGATCGTTGAATCGACACTTTGATTGTGTGTGTTAAAATCAAAATCGAATGTTGTTTTAAGTGTAAAACCTGTCGATCATTAACAATCAATCACTCATTTGCACCAAAACACCTTAAAACCAACTGAATCAATCAAAATTGTCATAACAGTTAAAATCGCCATTGATGAACTTTGAAAGCTCTTAAATGTTAAACTTCAAAATGATGAAATGTGTGCTAAAAGTGACAAATCCATGTTAAAACTGAACTAAAACATGTTAAACAACTTCATCTTATAACTTTCAAATTTGTGGTCTTAAGTGTTAAACTGTTAAAATTGATAAATGTTGTATAATCATTAAAAAATTCAAAGTTGTTTGATCAAAATGATGAAAATCAGTTTGTTAGATCAATTTAGGAATAAAGTGATTATGTGAATGTTTGTCTTCTTAACTTTTGTTCAAACACTTATGAAAATTTGAAGTTTATTGATGAAAAATCTAACACATGTGTCTTGTTTATGTTTTGTGTTTGTTTTGACAGATGGAGAATTTGAAGTTTGAGCCCAAACACAATTTGGTGGCATGTTTGGATGAATCTATCCCTGAAACTGAAGGTTACAGAGATATGATCAGATTCATAAAGAGGACGAAATATGTATATGCTATGTGTGCCAAACCGGTCATATATGCAAGGTTGATTAAGAGCTTTTGGAGGACAGCAGAGGTTATTAGAGATGATAATGGTGTTGCTGTTGTTAGAGGAAATATTACTAGAGATATGGTGTTGACAGTTTCTGAAGAAGCAATCAGAACTGCTTTACGGATTGATGAAGATGAAGTGGGAATGAATGATGAATTGACTATGGCTGAGTGTCAATCGTGTTTTGTTAATATGGGTCATCCACCTATATTTCCAAAGTCACAGTTTTATAGAGCAAAGTTGGGAAAGAAATGGAAGTTGTTATGTTATGTTGTCCAACAATGCATGTCGAGGAGGAGTGCAGGTTTTGACAACTTTCCATCAGATATAGCATCTCTAATAGTTGCTATAGCAGAGAACAAACCATTTAACATGTCAAGATGGATTATGAATGGTTTTGTGTTTAATCTTGTAAAGGGGAAAAGATTCAAGTTTCTCATGTACCCGAGATTCTTGCAATTGATGATAAATGAGGCATATCCTATCATCAGAACTGAAGGTTATTCTGGAGGAATATTATACACAGAGGACATGAACGATCTATCTTACAGAAAGATGAGTATCGGAAATGTGCCTAGTGTTGACTTATTTGACTATATGAGAGATATAGCAAATAATGAAGAAGATGTTGATGTAGTTTATCATCATATTTCTAATGGAGAGATTGTGAATCCAGTGGACCTTTTTGATAGAGAGATTGATGATGAAGATAGTGATGATGGTCAAGATGATGACAATGATGATGATAATGAAGATGATGAAGATAGTGATGATGATAGTGGAAATGATGATGATGATGTTGCTGAATCTGATTCAGAGGAGGCAGAGATTATTGAGGTAGCTGAACCAATGGAATTGGAGTCAGAAAATGTTGAAGTCATTGAACCTGCCTTGACTGAAGAACCTGTTGAGGTTGCTTGTATTGAAAAGGAGGTGGCAGTTGACATTCCTAAGGTTATTAATGTTCAATATGTTAGAAGACAAAGATCGAAACCAGTGATAGAGCCTAAGTTAGTAGAGGAACCAAAGGCTATTGAGAAAGTGTTGGTTGAGCCTGAACTGATAGATGTTGTTCAGATTGCTCAGGAAGTAATGGCCGAAGCTGAGACTATTGCACAGATAGTTGAAGAAGCTGATGCTGGCGTTACTGATCCTATCCCTGTTGATATACCCACCACATCATCCCAAGTTGCAGAAAAGATTGAACAAGTTTTGGAGTCTTCACCAAAAGTTGTATCAAGTGTTGATGAGACAGAGAATGAGAAAAAGATTGCTGAGTTAGAGGAAATGGTGACAAAGTTGGTAGAAGCAAATGAATTGTTGAAAGCTTCGAATGAGAGGAAAAAGAAAAGGTTTGAAGAGTTTTGGGATATTCATAATCAGAACTTGAAAACTTTCAAAGAGTTGGATGCAGATCATCTTAAATTGAAGATTGAGCATGATGAGTTGAAAGATAAATATGATAGATTGAAGGAGGAACATGAGAATCTGAAGTATGATTACAAGGAGTTGAAAGCTGAATGTAATACATTGGAGGATGAAAAAGAGATGTTAAAAAAATGGCTGGAAGAAACTAAACCGAAGAAATCTGGTTCATCATCTGATAAAGATTTTTCAGATGAAGTGGTTGAAATGGCTGAAGCGACTCAAGTATCAAAAGTTTATCTGACTAGAGCTTGAGGCACTACAAATGTTGGTATAAGGGTGGATTCTCCAATCATCATTCCCGATGAAGCTGTTGCTGAAACTGTCACTTATGACAAGGCTGAGGGAAAAAGGAAGTTAGATGCTGTGCCAGAAATTACTAAAGATACATCTGTATCAAAGAAGGCAAGAGTAGAAGAAACAGTGCAGATTGAGCCGATTCAATCTGTAGCTGTAGTTGAAACTGAGGCAGTTGACTTGAAAAAGGCAGATGAGACTGTGACTGGTGCTGAAATTGATAAATCAGTTCAGATTGAGCCGATTCAATCTGAAGCTGTTATAGTTGAAGAATTGCCTGAAACTGTCAAAGTTGTAGAAAATGCGCCTGAAACTGTAACTGTAGAAGCAAGTCAGTTTGAGCCGGTTCAAACTGACAATGCACCAATGATTGAGGCATTAGATGATTTGGATGATATAGATTTCACTGAGTCTGAGCCAGAAGCTGAACCAGAAACTAATGTTGATCAAGAGATTCCAGATGACTTAGATCAAAGATTTGCTTATCTTGAGAAGATGAAGTATAATGCTGTGTTTTTGAATGGGCTGACAGTAAGTCAAATTAATGAAGAATATGAAAAGTGTTTAATTGCTCAAGACAAAGCTGCTGCTGATGAAAAAGAGTTTGTCATTGAAATGGGTGAGTGGACACCATTGCAAGAGAGCTTGAACATTGAAGACTTACCTCCAATTGAACTGTATCATCAAAACCCTGAAGAAATGTCCAGCACAAATATGCGAGATTGGTTGAGCTCGAGGAATTATCCGTACAAGACTCTGAAGAGATTGAAATCTGAGTCTTTGAGGAAAATTGTTGTTAGTTTTATGAAGACGGAGAAAATGTACAATCGTATGTTTTATTTGGACTACAACAATCCTCAATACTATGAGCTGACTAAAAGATACAAAATTCTTGGACCGAAGGAGATACCGGTGATGGCTTTACCTGAAAATGCTCACAAGAAAAGGCACGAATTAATGGACATGTTTCCTAGTGAAGTCAAGTCATATAACATACCGATGGACATTCGTGAATCATGGCACAAATCAGCCACAACAGGTGACGTGGTGAGGTCACTGCTGAGCAAGGGTCAGTCTATTGCTGAACTTCTTGATTCAATGATTGTACCAGAAAAGAACAAAAAGGTAAAGATTATTGCATGGAAATACGATGAGGTGTTTGATGCGTTCATGATAAAGAGAGTTAATGGTTTATGTGACGTATACCATTACTACTCTAGCATTTTCAAGTTGGAAGTTCAGGATCTGAAAGAGTTGCACAAACTTAGATTGATAAATCACACGCATGCTGAGCGTGGTGATAAATGTGCAATACTGCTTGATGCCGGACTCAGCCGAACACAAAAATATCTTGATTTCAGAGGTCAACAAGAAGATAGTGCGTATGTGCAAGCAAAGAAAGAAAGAAAGAAAAAGAGGTTGGTTGTTAGTGAAGATATGTACTTGGAAGAATTTTCGGATGAGTATTTTGACAAGGTAACCAATCCAGGACTGAAAGTGATTGACGGTTCACAAGCGACGAAGCCAATACTTAGAGTTTTCTACAATCAAGAAACTTTTGAGTTGAAGCTTGTTCGAAACTTGGAAGATTGGGATAAAGATATGATTACTCTGTTCAGTACCTTTGAGCTAAAACTGTTGCATCCATCATATATCAATTTTCTGAGAAGTTGCAAAATGGAAAAATGTAAAGATAAACTGGCTGAAGCAGATAGAAAATTGTTTGTGGTGATGATAGAAGTGATAGCTGCTGCGTCTGAAAAGATTCGAGTACGGAAGGCATTGCTCAATTCTAATCTCGTGAGGGTTGACATTCCAGAGATAGAATTTATGAGGATTAGTGCGAAGGGTACTTTGGAGGTGCAAGTCAAAGGACAGGAGATGCCGTTTGAATTTTATGCTAACATTGACTTTGCAGGTTTAAATCTGGATTCTCTGAGACGCATGAATGCCTGCCCAATTCTTACCAACGAGTCAAAGCCGAGACAAGCCAAGATTGCAGAAAAATTCAAGTCTTGCATTGAAGAAGCACTGAAAGAACAAGAAGAGTTTAAAGGAAAAGAGCTGCTGGATATCAAAGAAGAACCAGAAGATTGGTGAAAGAGATTGATGCTGAACGAAATGAAAAAGATTTGAAGATTTTGCTGAAGATTCAAAGATAAATCTTAGGGGGAGTACTGTTAGGGTTATTTCCTAGATTAAGATTTACTTTGTATTTTGTTTATATGTTTATGTATAGTTTAGGGTTTATTTTGTTATATTCCTTAAACTTGTAATTGTTGCTAAAAGCATGTAGTGAGAGAGTGTGAGGAGAGAGGCTAGATCACATTTTCACGTAAGAGAGAGAACTTAGTGTGTGTGATTTATTTTCACCTTCACTTGTATTACAAAACTGCTTTGATCATCAATATACAAAGAGAATTATTAGTATGAATTGTGTTAATGATTAAACTGTGTTTGTGTATATGTTATTCTGATCATTGAGCGATATTAACGATCCAATTGAACCTATCATTATTTTTGAGTTTTCTTGTTTCAAATTCAGCAAGAGTGACTTGCTCAGTTAAGTAGTTTATTTCACAGTTCTTTTCCAAAAGAGTTCTTTTTAAATGTTCATTTTCTTTCAAAGCTTCTCTTAATTTGACAAAATACTTTGATTCACTTAATTTAAGCTCTTTGTTAGTTCTCTTTAATTCGTTTTCATTTGACATTAACAGTTTATTAGCTTTGTATATGACAATTAAACGAATTTTGCATGAAGATGAACACATATATTCAATAACATCATAGGGGAGACCAATTACCAGTTTTTCTGTAGCAAGGGCACGATCACACTGGCAGTAGGGAGTGTTCCTCTTGAATTCATCAACAGCATCAAGCCTCGCCTTCTCAATCATGGCTTCCAAGTTAAGCTTTGACTCTTCATCATTCTTCATTTCATTTACCGCAGCTTCACAAACCAATCCCGAGTGATTCAGATGCCCTTGAACAATAGCATCTGATTGATCTTTGTCAACTTTCTCCAGTTTCTCTTCCTCATCTTCACCATAAAATTCTTTGAAAGGATCAAAGCAATTTATGTAGTTATCATCAACCTCGACAATTTCAGCAACTAGGGCATGATTAATTTCCTCCTTTGTCTCTTCAATTTCTGCACTCCAATCAAAGTTGGTGAGTAGTGCAGTTTCATTCTTTGATTTCGCTTCCTCAAGCCTTTCTTGATTTGGAACAGATCTTGGGTTTCCAGAATTCACTGGTTCAGTAACAATTGGTAAAGGACATTCCCTTTTGAAGTGACCCAATTGTTTGCAGTTATAACATCTCAGCTTCCCTTTGTCATACCCCAGCTTGTTATTCTGTCCCTGATTCCCAAAACTTCTTCTACATGTTCTTTCCATAAACCGTCTAGCACGAAGAGTAAGCATGGCCATTTGCCATTGGATGTCGGTTTCTTCAAGATCATCAGGATCCACCTGATACATATCTTCAACAGTCATCCCATTTCCCTTTAACTCTCCAGCAACAAGAGCTTCATAGCTGTGAACAACATTCCAAACAAAGCCATAGTGTCAGATGGAATCTGAGTGGTGACAGATGCATTTGAGCTTGAACCAACATTTGTAGAGGCACCACCAGATTTAACAGACACATGACTTGATGATCCTCCAGGTGCAGCACTGTAGATATGAGAGTTTGCAGCGGATGAAGTAAGTGCAGCATTTGAGAAGGAATATTTGGAACCATCATTGACTGATTGTATTCTCTTCTCTTCACATCAAGATCAAATGACTTAAGCTTGTTTATAACATCCATCAGCTTATAGTCATGAAAGTTTCTTTCTTGTTTCAACAATTTGATCTGAAGACTCCACTGAGGGGGAAGTGAATTTAACAGCTTTGTGACTTGTTCATGATTTCCCAGCTTATCATCATACTTTTTCAGGTTACTTGATACAGACAGGAATCGATTGGTAATATCAGTCAGATTTTCTTGCGAATACCCCACAAAAGAGTTAAACTCTTTCTCAGCTTGAGCTTTTCTATCCAACTTCAAATCTTCATTACCATCATAGAACTCGCACAACGCATCATACAAGCTTTTTACAGTTGTGTGTTCAGCAAACCTGTTAAAAATATCCTGATGCAAACAAAGTATCAATGCCCTTAGTGCCTTTTTGTCACGATCAAGCAACTTGGTGTCTGCTTCAGTAAAAGTACTTGGATCAGTGTTTATTGAAGTAACAGTTCCTTCAACTGTCTTTGGCACGTGCGGACCATTTATAATTGACTCCCATTGATTATAGTCAGTGTAGTAGAAAAAAGCTTTCAAACACCTCTTCCAATCTTCAAAATTTTCACCACTAACAAGCCTCGGTGGCCTGTTAGGTTGAACACTATCCAGAT
Source organism: Tagetes erecta (assembly GCA_030867185.1). NCBI lineage: Eukaryota > Viridiplantae > Streptophyta > Magnoliopsida > Asterales > Asteraceae > Tagetes > Tagetes erecta. The sequence continues at coordinate 15,991,901 of CM061497.1, read as the reverse complement.
CATTCATATTCAGAGTTGATGTAGTCATAATTTTAAACAGATTATAGATTCGCTGAAGACAAACAGATTCGCTGGAATAGATTCGCCCAATGAACAAACAGATTCGCAGGCAGATTCGCTCGCAGATTCGCTAGACAAACAAACAGATTCGCTGACCAGCAAGAACAGTTTCGCTCGACAGATTTTGGCAGCAGTTTCGCTTGCACAATTTGCCAAACAAGTGAACTTTCGTTCGATGAAATGTCAGATTCGCTAGCCACAAACACAAAATTTCAAAACACAAGATTTGTACTAGATTCGCTGGATGAACAGTCAGTTTCGCTGGAAGAACATATAGGTTCGTTGGGTTACGAACAAACCTGTTTCAGTACGAAAACAAACAGAACAGCTTCAAAACTTGACCATTTGTAGACCCGTTTGTTTCAGATGCTTTCTATGACCAAATATGACAACACTTGAGCAAAATACAACACCAAAACACCAAAACCAGTCCAGAAAAGAATCAAATAGTGTTTTGACACAAAAATCACTAGAATCAAACAATCAAGAGCACTAAGGCTCTGATACCATATTGTAGGTCCATAATGATCGTGATTTCAGTGCTATACTGACTTGTTTAACAACGAACACTCTTGACTCAAACAAACAAAGTGTATTATAACCAAATAACCAATAACGAGATTAAAACCACACAACCGGAGGTAAATACGCTACAAAGATGAGTAATATATGCTCCTAGCACCTCCAGTAAACACACAAACGACACAATCAGTTGGATAAGGTTTTTGTGAAAAGTTGTCAAAAGTTGCATTTCAACAAGATAAGGTTACAATATATAACAGACTTAGGTTCGCTGATAGATTCGCTGTTAGCGAATCTATCTAGCGAACCACATAGGTTCGCCGGGCACAATCAGGTTCGCCCGGTCGACACCAACACAAAAACTAAACTGTGCTACGGGCGAATCTATAGATTCGCCCGTAGGTTCGCTAGAACTAATACATACAAAATACATACAAAATATATAACACCGACATACCGGTGAGTCCGACCTATACATGACTATCAACATAAATTTTGATTACTTGTCATTTCTGATCTCAACACATTTGTATCTGATTTCAGATGAATATTCTCAAGTATGAGACAAAGCACAATGTTGTGGCTATGCTGGATGAGTGTATTCAAGATGCAGATGGATATTAGGAAATGATTTGGTTTATTCGCAGAACCAAATACCTATATGCCATGTGTGCCAAGCCCATTGTGTATTCAAGGCTGATAAAATCCTTCTGGAATACTGCAGAAGTGATTATTGATGAAGCGGGAGTCTCTGTTAATCGTGGGGATATTTCCAGACAGTTACAGTTAACTGTGTCCGAGGAAGCTATCAGGAATGCATTGGGTTTAGATGAGAACGAAGTGGGGGCTTTAGATGAATTTACAACTGCTGAATGCCAGGAGTGCTTTATAAATATGGGACATCCTCCCGTATTTCCAAAGCAGCAGTTTGTTAGAGCAAGGTTGTGCAAACAAGGGAAGTTGCTGTGTTATGTGATCCAACACTGCTTGTCAAGAAGAAGTGCTGGTTTTGATACCTTCACATAAGATATTGCTTCCCCAATAGTTGCAATAGCTACAAACAGACCATTCAATATGACTAGATGGATTATGAAGGGGTTTATATTCAATCTTGTTAAGGGTAAGAGGTTCAAATTCGTCATGTATCCGAGGTTTTTGCAACTTATTATCAATCAGGCATACCCAATGATCAAATAAAATGGATTCGATGGAGGAATGTTGTACACTGATGATATGAATGCTTTATCTTACAGAAAGATGAGCATTGGGAATGTTGAAGATGTAGAAATATTCGACTATATGCAAGGTATAGAGAATAATGAGGAAGATATTGGGATTGAATATCATCATATAGCACAAGGCGAATTGATCAATCCTCTAGATCTTGTGGATGAGATTCCAGATGCACTTTTAGACGATGATGAATATTTTGAAAGACATCCGGATGAAGAAGAGGATAATGATGAAGAAGGTAATAGTGATGATGATAATGGAAATGAAGATGAGGATGAATACGATAATGATGAGTCTGACAATGATAGTTCTGATAGTGGAAATGATGGTGATGAGAATGATGAAGAAGAATTGGTAGAAAATGTTCCTAAGATAGAATTGTTTATTGAAGATGTGATTATGCCAGATCCAGTTGAACCGATTGATATTGGTCAAATAGCACAAGAAGTTATTGTTGAAGCTGAATCTGAGGCACGGTCAGGTGATGCAGCTAATGTGATCATTCCTGATGTTGATCCAGTTGATGTTCCCACGACATCAATTCCAGCAACACAACATGCTGAACAGCCTAAGGGGTCTTCACCAAAGGTTGGTTCAGATGTTGATTTGAATGAAGAGGAGAGCGAAGTATCTCATCTGAAGCGTATGGTTGCAAAGTTGCTCGATGAGAAGTTTAAGGCTTCGAACGAAAGGAAGAAGAAAATACTTGTAGAATACTTGGAAACTCATCAGAAAAATCCGAAGATATTTAACGAACTAGAAGAAGAGTATGAGAAGCTCAAAGAGGATTATAAAGAGCTTTATGTTGAATGCAATACTCTTAATGCTGAGAAAGAAATGTTGGAGAAATGGCTAGAAGAAAATGAGTCTAAATCATCAGAGTCTAACAAAGACTTTTCTCTGAAGAAGACGTTGGAGTGTCTGATACTCCTAGGGAAGTTTCAGTTTACTACACACGATCATGACGATCAACAAAAGTGACTGAACAAACCAAAACACCTTTCCCTATTCCCGATGATGCTGCGGTTGCTGCTGCATCTGAAAAAGCGAAGGGAAAACGTAAGATTGATGATGTCCCTGAGATTACAGAAACAAACAGTGTACAGAAGAAAGCATGAACCGAGGAGAAAGCTCAGGATGGGCCGGTTCAGGTATAAACGGTTCCTGTTATTGAAATTGTTGATCTTAGTACTGAAGCTGGTTCGTCAATGATTGAATCTGAAGTAGTCACTACTGAAGACATTCCTGTGGACTTAGATGCACGATTTGCATATTTATAGTAGATGAAGTACAATCCTGTTTATCTGAATGTATTGGTTGTTAGTTAGATAAACGAGAAGTATGAGAAGTGTATAACTGCTCAGGAGTGTGTAGATGGAGATGATAAAGAGTTCGTTGTGGAACGGGGGGAGTGGATACCTCTACAGAAAAGCTTAAATGTTGATGATCTTCCACCTGAAGAACTGTATCATCAAAATCCCGAGGAAATGACTACTGGTGACATGAGGTCTTAGTTGCAGTCAAGAAATTATCCGTACAGAAGCCTAAAGAGATTGAAATCAGAATCTTTGAGGAAACTTGTTAAAAGCTTCCAATCTTCGGAGAAGATGCATAACCGAATGCTTTTTCTTGACTACAACAATCCACAATACTATGAACTTACCAAGAAGTTCAGGCCTCTAGAACCGAAGGAAATCCCTCTAATGTCATTATCAGATGATGCACACAAGAAACGTAAAGAATTGATTGACATGTTTCCAAGAGAAGTGAAAGCGTATAATGTGCCAATGGAAGCTCGTGAATCATGGCACAAAGCAGCTACATCAGGTGATATTGTGAGATCACTGCTCAGTAAAGGTCAATCAGTTGCAGATCTGTTAGATTCGATGATTGTGCCGGAGAAGTCAAATGATGTGAAGATTATAGCTTGGAAATATGATGAAGTATTCGATGCATTTTTTATTAAGAGAGTTAATAGTTTATGTGATGTATACCATTATTACTCTAGCATTTTCAAGCTGCCGGTACAAGATCTCAAAGAACTGTATAAGCTGAGGTTAATCAATCATACAAGAGCAGAAAGAGGTGAAAAATGTGCTATGTTGCTGGATGTTGGCATAAGTCGGATGCCAAAATTCTTGCAATTTCGTGGTCAACAAGAAAATAAGATATATCTTGATAAGAAGAAGAAGAAGAAACAGAAAAACTTGGTTATGGGAGACATGTATTTAGAAGAATTTTCAGATGAATATTTTGACAAAGTGACGGATTCGAGATTGAAAATCTTTGATGGTTCTCAAATTTTTCTATCACGAAGCCAATACTCAAATTTTTCTATCATGAGGAAACTTATGAGTTGAAGCTAGTTCGTGACTTAGATTATTGGGATCGTGATATGATTACTATTTTTTGTACGTTCGAGCTGAAATTGTTACACCCATCATACATTGATCATCTTCGAAGTCATAAGATGGCGAAAATGAAGGATAAAGTTACTGAGGGTGATTGAAAATTGTTTGAGATAAAGATCGAGGTAATTGGAGCTGCTACTAGAAGATCCGAGTAAGGAAAGCATTGGCATATGCTAACCTTGTGAAGACTATATCAAGGATATAGAGTTTATGCGAATTACATCCAAATGAACGCTGGAAATACGTGCAAAAGATGTGAAGAGACCTTATCAATTTTACGCTAACATTGACCTAGCAGGTATTTCTTTGGATACGCTAAAATAGATGGCAGCTTATGACATACTTACCAACGAGTCTAAAACAAAGCAAGCTAAAATAGCAGAGAAGTTTAAAGAGTGCATAGCTAAAGCCATCGAAAAACAAGAAAAATATGTTGAGAAGTCGATGCTAGAAGAAAAAGATGAAGACTTTTGAAGAACAAAGTTAAATCTTAGGGGCAGTACTGTTAGGGCTCATTCCTTAGAAAGATTTAATTTGTTCTTGTATGTATAAAGTTTGTTTGTTTAGGATTAATTTTGTATTTTCCCATTAAAGTGTATTGATGTATAAAAGCATGTTGCTAGTGTGTGTGTAAGCAGACGAATGAGAGAGAATTAGAGACATATCAAAAAGAGTGTGTGTGTGATTTTATTCTCTCCTGCACAATTGTAGTGCAACTATTTCATCATCAATACAAGTGAATTATTAAGTATGATTACTGTGTTGATTGATTGTTGTTTTACATAGATCATAGTGATTTGTAGCAGTAATCGATCCAGTTGAACCTATCACAAACACTTTACCGGAAAACTTTAATCAATTTGATCACTCATCTGAAAATGAAGAGAAATTCAAAGAAATTCAGAGAATTAAATCCGAATCGGGAAGCTCTGAAGAAAAAGGTGATGAAAAGGTGTTGAATGAGAATGTGAAGGAAGAACATAGTGTGCTTATTGAAGCCGATGATAAAGCAAGTGAAACATCAAGTCCGGTGCTTGAGCAAGTTGTTGAATATCAAAAGCTGACAGCAGAAACAGCGAAGACTGTGAAGGATGTTGAAGAATTTTCAGGATACAATGATCCTGAATACGTGAAATGGAAGAAGGAACAGAAAGAACTTGCTGCTGCTACAATCCAACAACAGGCAAATGTGAAGAATGATGGTGCTTCTACTTCTAAATCACATAAATCAAAGACGTCAACCAATCAATCTAAAACCAAACAAGAAAAAGGTAAAAATGCCATAACATCAAATGCCAATTCCATAACCATCAAAGCTCAATCAACAAAATCTGTACCAAAGACTGTGCCAACATTGCTAAAACCAGTGAAGTTTGTGTCAGCTGGAACGTTAGATTTAAATTCATCTTAAAGTAACCAACAAAATTCTAAGATCAAATCTCTCTCTGATATGAAAACAAGGTCAGGTCCTAAGACTTCCGCTGTTAAACGATTTGAATCTAAGAAGGTAACTAAGAAAGATGATTCAGAATCAAAACTTGTTTCAAAAACAAAACCTCAATCTGGTAATGACAACAAACCAAATTCACAAACATAATCTCCAAAGAAGAACCAAGTTATCTTTAAAACAATTAAACAAAGTTGTGAACGAATCACAGGTTGGTTCAACATCAAAAGTTAACAACCGGTTGTTCAAAATGAGCAAAAATTATTGTGAGATATGTAATCATTATAACCATGCAACTGTTGAGTGTTTCTTTAATAGGTACTGTGATTACTGCAGCAAAAGAAATCATTCATCCGCGGAATGCTATTATAACATATTTGTGAGAGACGTAATCATGACACATCTGATTGTTTCTTCCGGAAAACCTCATCAAGAGAAATGACTAGATTTCCAAACTTTCAACTAAATCAATCTTTTGGTTTTCAAAATACATCTAACAGTCGTTCTCTTGATTCGAGACATTTCAGAAGAATCAATTCTGAATTCAACAAAATGCCAGCAAGGCAGTTTCAGGCTAATAGATTTCTACCGAGAGCTATGATGGTTGGCGCTCAAAGAAATGAAAACAATCTCGATCCTAAGTTAGAGAAGAGGTATCATGCTTTAAGAAGAAAGCAATCGAACCAAAACGGTGGAAGAATTAATTTTCAATCCAATCATTTGAATGAACCAAACTTTAATAACGTACAATATCAGCAAGTTACTGTTGTAGATAGATTTGAAAAACCCAAGACCGTCTGGGCCTGGGTTGACCGCACTAACTAAGTGAATGCTGAAAAATGCAGATTTGCCCAAGAAGACCTGTCAACTCATGGTTTGTTGATAGTGGGTGCAGCCGGCATATGACATGCAATCATCCTTGCTTCACGATTTTAAGCATAAAAATGGTACTCATGTTGCGTTTGGAGGAGATGCTGGTGGGAAAATAACAGGAGAAGGAACTGTATCCAATGGGATAATTAGCTTTGATAAAGTCAACTATTGTGCCTAGTTGAACTTTAATTTGCTAAGTGTTTCCCTAACTTGTGATAAATCATATTCAAGTCTATTTAATGATTCTTTTTGTTACATACTCAAACCAGGTTTCAAGAATGCTAATGAGTGGGTTGTGGTTAATGCTCCAAGAGATCGAGATGTTTACAAACTAGATATGTCTCAGATCGATGCAGAAACCGAAACAACTTGTCTTATTGAACATGTATCAAATGATGAGAGTCAGCTTTGGCATTGACGGCTGGGCCATTCAAATTTGAGAATCATTAACAAACTGGTGTCAGGAAATCATGTTGTAGGAATACCTTTAAAGAAATTCTCTACAGCTGATCTCTGCTCAACATGTTTGAAAGGAAAACAACATTGAATGTCTTTTAAGTCCAAGCTCGAAAATTCAATTTCCAAACCTTTACAGATGCTTCATATGGATTTATTCGGACCAACAAATGTCCAAAGCATTGGATAGAAATCATATTGTTTAGTCATTATTGATGATTTTACAAGATTTTCTTGGGTTTATTTCTTCGGGGTAACTTTATAAAAACATAACCAAGTTTCAATTTTGTTCTAATTAAGTCACTCAAGTTTAAAAATTGTTCCAATTAGGTCACTCACCTTCATATTTTATTCAAATTAGATGTTTTAACATGTTGTTTTCACATGTTTTTCTTTACGTTTCAGTTAGGAATTATTTTTTACATTTTTTTATGCTAATGTGAAGCGGTAATGTGAATTGTAGATTTATTTTTTTATTTTTTATTATAGTTAACATATTTTTAAATTTTTTAATATAATTACATATATTAAATATTCCGACCCCCACATTCTATCCCTAATTCCTTTCTTGACACAAACAAAATCCAACAATTGCTCGATTTGAAGATTTAGTCATCTAATTCAAGTAAAATATGCTTGAGTGACCTAATTAGAACAAAACTGAAACTTGGTTATGTTTCTATGGCATTTTCCCTATTCGGTGCATGCTAAATCTGAAACTGCTGAGTTGTTAAAAGAATTCATTCTTAAAATTGAAAATAAATTGGAATCAAAAGTTAAAATCTTGAGAAGTGATAATGGAACTGTCACACCCTCAATTTTCCACAAACGGGGTATCCGTTAGGCGTGTGACATACCAGGATCTCAAGCCATTAGTTACACGAACTTTGACTCAACGTTTATAAAAATATTTAACTTTGTAAATAACCAAAGGTTCAGAGTTTAAATGTTAAAACCAACTTTTAGCGGAAGCATAAATAAACCCAGTGCGCAAAATCCCGCACACAAAACAGTAAACCAAATTAACAAAATAAAGTAGATATTAAAGTTAACTTTTAAAATAATCCAAAAAGACGACCCAATGCATGCATGTCCTAAAACATACTAAAACGGTCAACACATAATGTTGGTGAGTTCAATGAGATTTGTATATAAACAAAAGGTACCGTTTATAACACAACAAACCAAAATCTATTTTATTAGGCGGTTTCCAAGACCGTATGCTTATTGCTTGTCAACACGTCGAGATGAAAGCTAAACGTTACTTTTGCCTTGTCGCCATCTAACCAGGATGACCCATAACCTTTAAGGACAATTTGCACCACATGACGCCCAGTCAAGGGTGGGGTGCCGTCGCAACCCGGTAGTACTACTCAAATTTCCCCGCTATCATATATTAATCAACCTCGAACTTTTATAAGGACTTGAATGTGGTTCTAATTCGTGTAAAGCACTATAAGCCCCAATAAAATTACCATTATAAAATCCTGCTCATAGGCATTTATACTTTTACCAAAACTCGCTCGTAGGCATTTATACTTTTACCAAAACCTGCCCGTAGGCATTTATACTTTTACCGAAACCTGCCCGTAGGCCATACCCGAAGGTATAAAATACAGCCTTAGTTGGCCCCGCCCGAAGGCATAAAGTTTTGCCCGAAGGCCCTGCCCGAAGGCATAAAAATGAAATCCGCCCGAAGGCGCTGTAAAATAGTTGCCCGAAGGCGCATTAAAAACATTTGTATGTTTTCTCCCCGAAAAAGATTTAAAAGCGGGCAAAGAACTCACCTTTGAAGCGCACAGCAAAAACAACCAGCACAATGCAACAAAAGAAACTAGACCGCTCTACGACCTGGTTTCATAATTACATACTCATTATTCACTAGAACTCGTACGTATACATATGTAAATCTGTAATTCATGTATACTCATGAAATCACATACTCATCATTTCATACACATTGTATACATCCAATTTAAACTATCAATGCAATACCCATACCATGTTTACTACTCATACAAATTATCAACACATATTGCATACCCATAATTTATTTGCTGTTGTTTATTATGAAATCATACACATTACACATGTACATATATTAACAACTTTCACCAACTAAACATTAACTAAACATCACACATGCATGATCAAACTGGTACATTCATTCATTTATGTAACTATACATGTGTTCATACAATTTATACCCGAGCATACAAGTAGTTCATACAATACATTCGATACACAATTTGCATACATTATACACGTTACATAAAGTGCGTACAACACATACCACACATACAATACTTATACTTCCTTAACGTTTTCTAACTCTATGCATACATAGCTATACAAATATAATACATGTTGTTAGCTCCGCTTAATTTATACGTACAATAACACACACACACACAAGTATATATATTTAAATTGCTGTTGTTGTTTCTCATCAACATATTCCTATATAAGTCGGCTGTAATTTCTATAATTATACACACAATCACAACTAAATCCATATACCTACACATACATACACAATGTACACATAAATACATACATCACACGAGCATATATACGGTTCCTACACATGATGTTCTATACCTACCCTATACCAATATCATTAATACAAACTTAACTGATGTAATTGTTACTACACATACATATGATGAACGCACACATATATATTCAAGATATTGTCTTCTATACCACATCCATACATACATATGTTTCCTGCTGCTGTTTCGTTATTATACATACAATTATACAACCGATTAAACCTACATACATTTTCACATACACGCATACATCGAACCGAGGTCAACCGTATCCCGCAACGAAACCCAGAACAAACCGAAAACGAAACCGTAATGTGACGAATACAAGTAGCATGATAAACACATACATACAACACCATGGCGGACACACACACACACACACACACACATATATATATATATATATATATATATATATATATATATATATATATATATACGTTCACGTACTGTATACGACTGCTACGGCTCCTATTTTATTTATACATACATGCTGAAACATCATATGTCAACACATACATCATGATCACATATACCTATACATACACACATATATATATATATAACAGCTTATACGCAGCAATCGACAATACAACACGTATCTATTCACACCTACGGGTTTACGGTCGCCAAACTTACCAAAATCGACGAAGAAGGTGACTGAAAACAGCGGAGTTTGCGGCTGCTGCTTCGGGTTCGTTAATGGCTGTTGATCAGCACGAGTCGGCAAAGGAGGGGTGGTGTACTGGTTGCTTGAGGCGAAGAGGAAGGGATGCGGGTGTTTGTTTGTTCGATCGGCCAAGAAGGGAGGGGGTTTTTGCTTGAGTTCTGCTGCTACTATTGTTTCCATTGACACCGAGCATGGATCGATGATGACGGTGATATTATAAAGGGTGTGGGTCGGTTAGGGTTGGGTAATTATATCAAAGTTACACTTTGGTCCTCGTAAATTGAAAGGTTAATTAGTTTAGGTTTTAAATTTATTATCTAGTTTAATTAATTACAAAAAGACCCCTAAACTGATATAAAACTTAACGAAACAATTAAAAGATAGTTAACGGCGTTAACCCGAATATGCGGGTTGTCACATCATCCCCTTGTTAAAATAATTTTCGTCCCGAAAATTACGCCGCGTCATTTGTTGTTTGCAACAAAATAGAACCAGAGAAAAGAAAAATTTTCAGGTTGTCATATCATCCCCTTGTTAAAAGAATTTTCGTCCCGAAAATTTAATTGTAGCTTGGGTTTTCTCATTAATGGAATATGAGTGTTACGGAAGTGTGCGCGGGGGGGGGGGGTATATGATTCGCCCAACATTTTCTCATATAGAAAGTTTTCAAGAATCTTATCTTTCTTTTTGAATAACAGATTCGTTTCAATCGTGTAGCTCTTTTATGATGGCCTAACCATATTTCTTTTAATATGCGGGTTTTAGTACGCGTGGATTATATAAGAGTTCAATCAATAAGATGCTAACAAGAATTTGGATATTAAGCTTCATTGGGTGATAATGTTTAAACCTTTAGAGTGTTTAAGATCTCGAGTTCTAAGTTTACTAACGGGTCAGATAATGATGTCATGTTAATTCATTACTTGTGTCGTGTAACATCAATAGTTTTATTAAGCATTTAATTTATTCTATTGGGATTTTCATGTTTTAGAACGATTAGCTGAATATTTCTTACATTGCGGATCAAATAGTTGTCACACAAGGTAGGATCTCTTGAATAAACCGGATCTTTGAAAGAAATATATTGCACGATTATAGTGTCAAATGACCATGAGAACATCATTTATTATCTTTCTTAGCAAATACAATGAGATTGGGATGAACGAAATAAAAGTTTGTTATTTTGAACTTTAATGGATGAGGGTCAAGCAGAACACTAGTTGGTATCAATTGTTTATTGTGGTCTATACTATTCATCAAATGAATCCTTCGAGTCACAGAACATATTCAATGTTCAGGGTTATATACCCGGCGCGGGGGGGGGGGGGGGGGAGGGTCAGTTATAAACTTCACTTAGCTTTTCATTAGCACTCTAGGCAATGGATACCTGAAAGTTATAAGTGTCTAGATATTATAGCGAATTGTCATATGAATGATAGATATAATAGGGTTCATAGGAAACACGCGTTCGTAAGAAGTTTGAAGGTAATCGATTATAGACTTGCAACATTAATAACGTTTAAGCTGAGTTACTGTTACGCAAACTATTTGGTAGAGAAATTTGAATATATTTTTCGATGTAACGAATGTAGATAATGTTTATGAATTTAAATGTTCTTGATGATAAAGAAATTTTTAGATCCAAAGCATTTTGTTTGGTGGGTTTATTCTGAAAGTGAGCAAAATCGAAAGGAATGAAGAGGTCACGCTCATGAACTTCATTTTAAACACCTTTTCCTATAAAAAACAATTAAACAATTAAGTTAGCAATAAAAAATACACATACACACACATACACATTATCAAAATTACATATACACAACCATACACAAACAATAACCAATTCAATAATATTAGCCTAGTCATTTTTCTTTAAGCTTAGGTATCATATGCATTAGAAGTTCATGTAAATAATCTATTTATTGCAAGCTAGTTTTTGTAAATTTCTCATTGACCCATTACAATGTCCAAACTTAATGGCATATGGTTTTATTGCAGCTTCTTGTTTTCTTTTAAATGAACACTAATACACACTTATACCTTTAATACACGTATTATAGTTTTCATGCAAGCTTGATTCAAAATTTACACACATGACAACTTTTACTATGGTTTTGTACCGCCACTCAGAACCATTATTATATCTACCAATTAAATGAGTTATAACGTGTATACAACTAAACTGAAAAAGGTATCTTAAAAAGAAAATGGTCATATGGGTTGAACAGCTTGAAAGTTGTTTGCGTAATTGCTGGAAAACCTCTTAAACCCTTTTGTTAAAAAATGTATCGTAATGATACAAATTCTGGTGACCGTATTTCGCACACAGCTGTTTTTTAGACGGTTGGACCAGATCAAAACTATTTGTTTTGATCCATTACCCAGCCAGCCCATTTACATAAGTCACAAATTTTAATGACCTTTAACCCAAATAACGCACTCCCCTTTTAGCTATTTACATGACCAAATGATATAAACAAAACAAACAAATCAACCCGCCCCCCATAAGGCCACAAGTAAACAGGTCAATATTTTCACTTCTTCAAGGAGCACATATGCATATCCCTTTGAATATTAAAAACTTACATTAAAGTACACCAGTGATGCTGAGTTAAGAACATTTTCATGTAGTGAAACTGCAACCAGTTTTTCTGGGCTATTACACGAACTCTCTGGTAATAAACTTATCAACACCTTAAACAAACCGAATAAAACCCATGTAAAAACAAGCTAAATAACTTTTATGACTAACTGATGGCCAAATTTACAACGGGTTGCAACTTACAAGGGTCAACTCCTCCAAGTGACAATCTTCTTGACTTGTCCAAATGTTGAACCCAGTTAATGACTGCCTTCGCGATGGCCTAGCAATAACATGTGGCGTTAACGTTTCTGGTTTCACTTCATCTGTTTTCTGTTAACTCCTGCAAGTAGCAATACAATATGAACTTGTTTTCAATTTATTATTTTAACCACTATTATATTCTACCAACCTGCTGCTATAATAGGCTGCTCATGCTTCTGCTGTTAACATGCTGCTGTTATAACCTGATGCACACTTCTGTTATAAACTGACCACAGTTTCAGTTTCACGGGAGGTTTATGCTTCAGCTGTTACTCATCCCACCCTTGCTTATCCCCCACCCCTAACAAATTGTACTAATTAGGGCACAACAACTGACAACGTAACGGGACGAAATCCGACAGCCAATTGCTGGCTCTGAATAACCAGCCCAGCAAGAAGCTCCTCCTTTTCATACGGAAAAAACTATCAGACCTACTACATATAAGGGCTAAGACAGAGTTGGAATGCTTGAGATGAAACCTAAAATTTGAAGAATTCGTTGATAATTAGAATAGGTTCGTCAACCAAATCACCTGCCAGCATTGCACATACAAATACATACTTTAACGGATGGGTCAAAAACTGCACAAATGCTTTGGGTCAAACTGATTAAATACTGCACACTAACGGATGGGTCAAACTGGTTAAGAATTACACAAACTAATGGGCCACACTGGTCAAGAATTGCACATACAACTGCACACACACTGTTTAATCTCACATTTAAGCCACAGTTGCCGATTCAGGAACCTCGAGCGACCATGTGATATAAACTTTATGAAAACGACGATGCAAGAGATGAAGCAATAATCAATCAAATAACGATTACAGCTTTAGATGTAAAAAGTTTAGAGAAAAGATCGATAAAAATAAGCTAAATTTTGAACGTGCGCGACATAGTGTGTAACAACGATGATTTTCAAACATCCAGGGGACAAATCAAGCATGATGCACCATTGATAAGCTAACCACTTTCTAAACAATTTGATTGAAAAAAATGGGTCATACTAAAAACAATTGAATTCAGAACATGTGAAAATGGGTCCTTAGTTGAATAGAAACAGGTCAGATTGTATTGTGATCTATTGTGATGGTGAAAAATACAGTAAAATAAACATGCAAACATTATAATTATGAATGTCATTAAAAAGAACCATAACTTCAAGATCTAATCAGGAAGAAACTAAATTAAATTAACCATAATATCCTTCATAAAAACTTAGGCCACTATAGAGAAATATACATGAGATAAATCCATTTATGCAAAACTTTAAAATTCAGTACTAAATTTACACATAAAAGGACTCAAAGAAAACAAACCTAACCCATTGAAACTCCATATGGTCAATATGGCAACGGAAAAAGAATTAAGAACATGATTTATTTTTTCAGTTGAGAAAATTAGGGCTTCACATCGATCTTTACCTGGATGAGACTATCAACTATCAAGAGTGGCCTAGTTCTAAGTCTCAACATCCTTGACTGGTAAAGCAATGGCGCTAGAGTAGAGCCGATCCTTCAACCAAACACATAATATAATAAATATTAAAAACGTACATCTTTTGAAGAACAAAGTACTACCCACCAAAGAATACCTTCTTGTTGTTTTCTATGACCTCATATACATATTCATATATGTCAGTCAACAATGCTCCCAAACTCACACCCGGCACTGATCCAAACATATAATTAAAGAACAACTGAAAATTCAAAATCAAACCTTGAAGAACAAACAATAAAAGTGTTGAAGTAACAGTGGTATCCATAATAACGTGGAAAAAAACATACAACTTGAGTTAAAACATAATTGATTAAACTTACCAGTAAAGCATAACCACTACACTAAAAAATTTAATGATTTTATGGCATTCAGATGTCAAATGAGATTAAGATCAATATATTAAGATCAATAGGTTAGATGGATAAAGATCAATTTAATTACAACCGGCTGTCACCTTGTGAATAACTTTCAATCAACTACGATTAACGGATTATAGTAAGGAAGTAAGAAAAATCTGAAAATGGCTCATTTCATCTCTGATAACCTACAAGCAAAAAAACCGTGAAAGGGGGTTTAAGGGTTCAAATACAACCTAATACTTCTTTATGTGACAATAAATCATAAAGAATGAAAAGAGACCAACCTATGAAATTAGAACTGGGTGTTCAAGACCGAATGTTGGTTGATTCACTGTCTTCTAATCTAAACCATCAGCCCACTTCATCATTCACCTTCGGTATAAACCTACCATCTGACTGACCTTCGCCGCCATCTCTAACAGCAAAAAAAAGAAGAAGCAGAAATCACATCACATAGGAATGCTGCAAAGAAAGCAAAAAAAAAAAAAAAAGAAGCATCCAACAAACCAAAACATCTAATGGGTCAACCTGGTTAGCAGCAGGAGACGTGCAACAGCAGGTTAATACCCCTCCCCCCACCCCACACCATATTCAGGACAGTTTGGTGATATGTCAACCTGGTGAAATGATAAAAATATGATTAATGAAATCACAAAACATCTTATTAACCCCCACCCCCCACGCCACATTCAGATTACCCCCTTCACCTACAATCAAATCACAAAACACATCGATTAATGTAATTGCCAGCTGCTGATGTTATTGTTGAGAATGTATTGCTGCTGTTATGATGTGTAGCTGTTAAACATATGACCATTTCCAACACTTTCTTAAAACCTTTGACCTAGATTTCATTAATCAATTCCAAAGCCACGTTAAAATCCATACATTCACACAACACACACACATATCTCACACACACAGCCAACCATGACATAGTTCACTGAAATATAAAACATGTAAGTTAGACTATAATATCTATGATTAAGTAGTTCAATTTTACCCATTTGCATGAGATTTCACCCCCCCCCCCCCGCCACAGAAAACACACATTCAGTATGCCTTTGGATGTTTTATGTATTGATTGATCAATAACAACAGGCGATGTGTAGAAACATATAACTAAATGATCCAAAACAAATTCATACAACACACACATTCACACAATAAATCATGCTATGTCAAACTTTCAAGCATAAATTTTAAAATTCAAGGATTCTAAACATTATCTTTGACCTAGATTTCAAAATTCTAGGATTCAAAATTCAAATATTTATAACATATAAAAACATGGAAAGCAATAATAAGTGAGAAAAAACACATTCTCAGCACATAACAGCAGCAACAGCTGTCTTAAGCATCATATTTCATTAATTAATGTTTAAACAGTTGCTGCTGCTGTTATGTGTTAAGAATGTGTTGCTGTTGTTATGGCGTGCAGCAGTTTTAAATCTATGATCATTCCTAACACTTTTAAAACACACGCATTCAAAAAAATCAGATTTCATCAATCATTAATCAATGATGAAACATCTGCTAGTGGTATATTTAGAACACACATTCACCCATAGTTAATTTGACCAAATAAAACCAAAACTACACAAACATTATATGGTGTGTAGAACCAAAAACTCACTTTTGTCTCTTTTAACTCACTAATCATAAATATACACGTCCACCTATTATCTAATCATTACCTAACATTGTAAAACAGGTCACAAAAAATGACTCTCTATGGGGTTGAGGCATTCAACACCACACCTTTCGGTTGAACATCTTTTGTTTGCTGCATGGATTGCAATACAAAGTGTCGGATAACAATGTTAAAATGTAAGCAGAGATAAAAACACAAACCTTAAGTTATAAATTAAAAATCATCATCACAATTATTATTTATACCATGAAGGTTTGTTGCTGGTCTAGAACAGCAGCAGCCCTAAAAAGGGTATGCTTTGCTGTCCAAATTGTGAAGAAAAGTTGTTATGAAGCCGACAACCTAAATGCCTATTTACTGGCCATAACAGAACAACTGCAGGTCAGCAGACCCAAATGGAGTCTAATTGTATATACATACCACATGTCACAAAGTTAAAATTGGTAGAAAGAGAAGCCAAACTGCTTTACCCACTCAATTAATGTTACAGAATCAAGAAATATACAAATCAAGAAAGTAAAAGAAAACACATTAACAGTCTTGCAGTGTTCTAATAAACTACAAATCACATTTAATTTCATTTCAGATTATTTACCATTTGAAATACATTTTTAAACTAAATCGGAAAATAACAAAAAATTAAGAAACACACCTTAGAAGCAGATGTTTCTACCAACAACCTACCAAAATTGAAAATAAACACTACGACTAATTTGAGCCTTGTTAGAATGTTGTGATGAGGTTTTTAGGGTTTTAGTTGCTTCAATTGCTGAAATCTGAACCCTTCTATTTATCATTTTTATTTAAAGATCTTAAACATATGAGCTTGCTTCTCCTACAATCAGTTCATCAAAACTAACTAAACAAAGTTAGAAACAAACCCGACCAAAACCGACTACATTACAAAAACATACCTAGCAGCATCTACATCCATCTGAATCTCCATCCTTGCAATAACGCTGCTTTCAGGTTGATTTTGTTTGAAGATGTGAAGATACTAACCATAGAGCGAGTTTGTTTGAGAGCTCACAAGAATCACCACCACCACCACCACCTATTCATCGTGTTTTCGTCATAAACCACCTTCTCTATGGTCCATCTGATTTCAAAGCTCATCAATTTTAGGGTTGTGTAAGGTTTGAACTTTGTCTACCCTTCGCCAGAAACAACAAATAGGAATGTTAGTAACGACGAATCGTAGAAACAAAACCATCATTTTGAAAAACTTACTTGAATCGCTTTGTCTCCATGATTCTAACTTCAGTCAACATCAAGAAACCTGAACCCGATTTGTGTTCTTCTTCTTCTTTGAGTAAAGGTACACTGAGAAATAGAACCTATCTAGATCCTGAGAAATAGAACCATCTCTGTAGCATGAGGAAATAGAAACTGATGAAAGAAAGAGATGAGAAGACCAACAATGGTGATGGTGGATTTGATAGAAGGTCGATGTTAAACAAACCTGATTTGTGAGAGTAAAACCCTAGACCGGAGAACATGTGGCGGCTGTTATGAGTGAGTGTGTTGTAGTTATTAGGGTTTTATGTTGAGATGTTGAAAATTTAAGGAAAATGTTAAATGACCTATTTGCCCATCTAATCCTTATATAATATACCAAAACAAAAAAATCATATGTGGCATCTTTTCATAGGTTTTAGCTTATGTGGCATTATTTGAAAGATTATCTCACAATAATGATTTTTTTTATTTAAAATATGTATATAAAATTTATTTTAATAAAACTAACTACATTTTTGGTCCCTAATATTTTGGAGAATTTTAAACAATTTAAGAGTATTTATATTTTTAACTCTTTACTACAAGGGGTGTACGTGAGTCGGTTTATATTTTTAACTCTTTTATATGATTTTTTTTAAAAAAATAAACTACACCATAAAACTAAGCACTTTATTCTCTTTAATTTGAATATAATATTGCTATACTAAAAATCTAATTTTTAAAAATATATTACGTGTTTCGTTTTACCACGGTTTTGTCTCAAAACTAAATGGAACATTCATGAACATTCTTAAAAGCATCACTTGTATTGTGTTCCCGAGCGTTGCGCGGGCACTATACTAGTTTGTATAATAATGTAGTATAGATACATACGGACATTATCACACACACACACACACATTCATTTTGAAAACCCATTTCCATTTCAAAAACACTCATCTTTTGGTTTAAGGTTTGTGAAAAACACTTCAAGAACACAATCTTGAACACATTTAAACCACAAAACTCAAAATGAAAAGTGTTCATACCCTTGATGAACACTAGAGTAAGATGAAGGAGATGGATTTGGCCTTTGAACACTTCTTGCTTGCACCCACTTGCTTCAAGGACCTCCAAAAACACTAGATTTTGCAAGAAAGTGTAAGAGTTGAATGTGGAGAGTGGTGTGGGGTGCTTGGCCAAAATTATGAGGATGGTGGGCGTGGGCTTACGGTTTTTGAAGGGAAAAGGGGAGGAGGTGGAGTGTGATCTTGGTGAAAAAATGTTTGAGTGTGGTAATGGTGTAGTGGGAAGTGTGTAAAAGATATTAAAGATAGATTTGTGGTAGATTTGAAAGATTTTTGGGGAATAGGGGAGGGGTAGTAGGCCTAGGGCCGGTTTTATATAAAAAAAAGAATTTTTATAACCTTTATTTTATATAAACACTACACATTTAAATCCCAAGTAAATTTCAAGTCTTGTTTAATTTTAACCCCATATATACTATAATAGTTCCATTATGGTTATTTTATACTTAATATAGTAAAAATATATTAATAAATATTTTACTGTACTCCGGGTAGAGTACTGGTAGTGAAACATGACAAAAACTGAAACAAAACTCGATAACTAGAGAAACATCGGATAAAATACATCGCTTTTAGTATTTATTACATTGTCACTTATACACACCCAAAATATATTATTTGATGCTATCTCGAGCATTATCAGTTATTGGACTGTTAAAATTTATCAGGCAGTCACCAACGTTCATTACCGGATATTTTATCGCTACGCGATTAAGCAATTTCAAAAGTCACAAAATGCAAAACAATGCACAAAAATGGGCTTATCTAACTTTAATAATACTTTAATTATTATAATTAAGTCAAACGACGCATTTTAAAAATTAAGCACGTTTTAAGCTAGTACGAATATTGACCTGGAAATTTGTCGGGTGTCACAAGATGATATCATCTTTGGCTCAACAAGTTCATCCATGTGCAAAGAGTTTGAGGAAATAATGAAAGCCCGATTACAGGTTAAACGGTCTGCAGATGGAATTTTCATTAATCATTTAAAGTTCGTTGACAAACTGTTGAAGAAATTCAAGCTACAAGATTGTCAGACTATTAGAACTCCATCTGATGTAAATTGCAAGATCCAACCTGATCCAAAAGGCAAATCTATTGATCAAACATTATACAGGTTAATAATCGGTTCACTGATGTATCTTACTGCTTCAAGACCAGACATCATGTATGCTGTGTGTGTTTGTGCAAGATATCAATCTGATCCTAAAGAGTCGCACCTGATCGCCGTCAAACATATATTCAGATATCTCAAAGGGAAACCTAATCTCGGTTTATGGTATCCATATGAAGGCAATTTTGAATTATATAGCTATTTGTGGTGATTATGGTGGTTGTGTTGTTGACAGGAAATCAACCACAGGTGGATGTCAGTTTTTGGGTCCTCGACTTGTCTCGTGGCAATGCAAAAAGCAGACCAATGATTCAGTATCCACTGCAGAAGCAGAGTACATTGCTGCATTAGAAGTGTGACATCCGCCCCAAACCCAAACCCGAATGCCCGACTCGAACCCGAAGTTGTTATTCTTTAAATTGTAATCGTATTTATTTCTTCAAAATTTAACGTTCATTGTTATTATTATGAATAAATGCATTGGATTCTACGTTGTTCCCGTCTCAATTAAATAATAGTATTTACATCGCAAAATATTCACGCATATCAAATATATAATATTTTTGGTAATAAAACTCAAGATATATATAAATAAATATATATATATAGTTCGTAAAAGAAAACTACTGAAAATGTTAAACAAAAACGCTTCTAAGTCTTGAAATAGTCTCGTAATGGCTAAAACGACCTAAAACTATAAAAACGTCACTTATATAATTGTCACATTTCAATTTCGTTAAGTTAGTTAGTTAAAATATATATATATATAATTAACTTTGAGCCAAAACTGTCAAATTGAAAACTTATAACAAAGTCTAAAACATATTTTATTAACAACTAAAACTTCAAGGGCCAGTTATGTAAATAATTAAATTACACAATCAGCCCAAGATCCCCCCCCCCTTTTGCCCGTGATTCCGGCACCCAATTTCCGGCCACTTTGGCCGGAATATCTCGATCTCCGGCGAACCCATTTCGAGTGATTCTAACACTTTAAACCAAATTAAACCTATACAAAATGTGTGTGTGTATGTTTCGAACACAATACCATGTCCAATTCGTCACTTAATCATACAATTCCATGTTTAATTGCGAATCAAAAACCGGATTCAAAACCCACAAACCAAATCAACTTGTAACGTACCAAATCAGTAAATTTCATTAACCAAAATCATCAATTCTGCGTTTTGAAATCGTTTGCAACAACCAATTGAACCGAATCAGCTCATATTAACATCTAATTAATAAATTTTATTCGTAACCAACTCATAACCCAATCGACTACTTCCGGTTCACCAAAACGCAATTCCTTTGACATAAACACTCCTCTCTACTCGTTTAAGCTATCTAGTGTTTCAATTCCTCTAAAAAAACACGCACAAATCAGTAAGTAATTCTCAATTCATATGTCACAACCCCGACGCGGCGGGCGGTCCCAGGTGCCCGGGGGTTTTTTTGGGTAAAGGGTTACCCCGGTGATTCTATTATAAAGACAACCGTCAATGAAGTACAAGTAGTGAGGAAGCATTCCACACTAGTTCATATATGGGACAGACCCCCACATATGTGAACAAAAAAACAAACCAAATAAAACCAAGACAAACCAAATAAAACCAAGACAAACCAAACAGAACTAGCCTACCACAGTTAATGACATAAACAAAAATCTAAGCAAAAAAACCATTCAATTAGCCGCCATCATCAAAAGTGTAGGTTCCAGCACAAGCGTACCACAGAAGCTTTGGCATGTCAAACAACTTCTTAGTAGTCCAAAATATCCGACAAACCATTTACACCAGATGTAGAAGGAGTACTTGACCTTTTATTGGACGATGGAGATTCTAGTGCCATGGCCATACTCGTCATAAATCTAGCCATCCCATTATCTACCTCCATAACCTCATCCACCTCTGAATCTGAATCCAACTGAGAGATTTCACTGTCCATTTTCCCTACCACCTTACTCTTAGTTAATTCTACAAACTTTTCTTCCGATAGCACCTCAAATGGGTTTAATGTAGCAAGGTCAGATGTAGGTGCCCGGGGGTTTACACGTGTAACGAATGGATATCAGGAGCAGCGTAGCGGAATCAACAACATACATACACACACAGCTTAAAACCTAAAGTTGTTCACACATTAAACTTCAAATATATAATACATTGATTACAAAACGACAATTGTTTGTTTGATACATAACATTAACAAACTAAAGCTAGCAACTATTCTAGGTCCAGAGCGTCTATCTTCTAAGCCCGCAAGCCCTCTACCTGCTCTAGCCTCAACAGCACTTTCCTGCATCACACGGCACCTAGGATGTGTGCCAAAAAGTTTTAAAAGAAAGGGTCAGCTTACGCTGGTGAGTTCATAATAAAACATTTTACAAAATATTTCAAAACATTCAATCAAATGCTTGTAAAAAACCTTGATCAACGAGTTACCAAGCTCCATTGATCAACGAGTTACCAAACTCCATTGATCAAAGAGTTACCACTAACTCATTACTTACAAGCATTTCATAAACATACTAGCATCATCAGATAAATATACACAAACAATACGAATAAAACCCTTCAACAACTCCGTCTGGCACGCCTGCGCTGGAGCAGAATGTATGCATATAACCTTCTAAGTTTTACCCGCGACACCCCTATAATCTGGAGTGGTATTGCCCGATATTTCCGCAGAATGCTAGCCAACCGTTCAAAAACAACAGTTTAAGAACACAACCAATCCAAAAGAGTTTATACAAAAAACTCACAATCATTTCCAACCGAAACAGGTATAAGCATCACATCCAATTTTGTAAAACATACAATCATTTCAAAACCAAAACAGTTACACTAGAGTTTGGATGTATGAACTCACCTCAACAAGATCACAACTAGCTTCGTTCCTTGATCTAATCCCGACAATGAATCCAAATGACTATCTTTACAATCAACACAAATAGCTATAATCCACCTATAACGTGACATCACAACGCTATAAATAATGATTCCTAAGACTATGTAAGTCTTAGGGCATAATTAGCGAAGCATACGACTAGATACGAGTCGTTGCCACCTACGCTTACCAAATCCCGAACCTCGGGAATCTAAACTAATCCTTCAGAGATACGTTACCCGTTCACAATGGATATCATACCCTAAGGTATGGATATTCAACCCGCACCCCTCCCCTGGTAATCTACCCGTTAGTTGCGGGTGTTTAATCCCGCAACTATTTCCCCTAGCACGTCCCTTGTGCTATGCGGGTATCTTCACCCCGCATTCCCATCGGGTTCCCAACCTAATTCCCGTCATAAACTAATCGAGAATGAAAGACCATTTACCTCGTCGATCACCGATCTTCAATTGCGCAACACCTTGATGATCACCGTTCTTCACTCGGACAGAACCTCGACGCACGCCAAGCGATCTACACGCACCCGAGACTCGAAGGAACGTCACGACGCAGGGTACCGCACACGAGGCGCGATTCCGCAATGTCTCTCTCTCTCTAAAATGTTCTAGAGAGAGAAAGGTGTTGAGCAAAAAGTGAAGGGGGGTTGCACCCCTTTTTATAGGCTGGTCGGGCCATGCTAGGCGATACGCGCAGCATAGCATGCTCCTGTGCGCGTATCGCGTAGGAGGAGAGTGCCAGCCAACTGTTTTACACCCGACAACTGCTCGGCGATACGCGCAGGGGCATACCCTCTGATGCGCGGATCGCTTAGATCACATATTCAGATTCCTCTCGTCGAAACACGTGGAATTCATATATTATGGGCTCCGTAACTCTTTTCCTAAGTCAAGATATGCTCGAAGGAAGTTTTCGGGCTTTTCTCCGATTTGAGTTTCGTTTTCGCCCACGTACTTCATTTTCAGTCCTTTATCACTCCTAGGGTTTATTTCTATAAATTAGGACAATTTATTCAACGTACTATTTACATGAACACCCGCCCATTATCGACATATACATTCGTCGAAATTTAGGGTTTTACATCATACGAACTTGTTCATCATCTAATGACTATCATATCACTTATATAACTTGAAATTGTGTTAGGGCTTTCGTTAGTCGCATCACAAGGATTGTTTCTGTAAGAAGAATCGAACTCTAATCTGTCACACCCCGACCGACGGCGATATCCTCGGGGCGGACGATAGTGAATAGATTGCTCGTAGCTCATGGTACTAAAATAGTTGAAATATCATTTAATTCACATTTCATTAATTACAAGGCATTGAATTTCCAAATAAACAAATAACACATCACTCTGAATATTTATTGATTAACTAGGACCAAGCATGTCCTAGATTATGAAGCGTCTTGATTAACAGTTAAGCTGTGTTTCCTGATATCATGTGAAAAGTAAATGGATCAACTAACGAATTAGTTGGTGAGTAAACATAGGTTTTTCATACATATAATAATGACAAAACATGATTTAACTTGATTCAATTCAGATGTAATGCTAATACTATAAATTGCGAGTGTGAACACAATATATAAACAATTTGCATAATCAAACCATTTGACTGATTAACTTGCATCCACTTAATCACACAGATTAAGTGCCGTGTTGTACCCAAACTGATTAAATATGTATCCACTTAATCACACAAAATAAGTGTCGTGTTGTACCCAAACTGATAAAATATGCATCCACTTCAAACTGATAAAGGCAGTTACAATCACCACTCGAAAGCCATATGGGATGGGCTTGTCAGGCCGATAGATCTATCATTGAAACTGAGGTTTGTAATAATTAATGATTATGCCTCTTAATTGTATATCACATTATGAACACGTATTTGCAAGTAATAACATAAACATGTATTGAATTGAATTGAATGTAATGAATAAATGAATAAAATGAATAAATAAACAAAAATGAATAAAATGAATAAGAGTGATTTGATAGATGTCACATGATTTCCCCCAAAATAATAAAGCGTAAAAAGGGGCTATGAAATACTCACCTTAATGGTGCTCAAACAAGGTAGTGTATGATGAAAAAGAATCGAGATGAACAGTCGTATCACGCTGGATGCCTTGGGATTAGAACTTATATGATCAGACAACAACTCAAATGAATAGGTATACGATCAGAATGCAAGCGTGACTCAACCTTAAAGAAGCTTTACAAACGAGAAGAGTTCGTAGGGCAGCACTTCCTCGTCGAAAGAATAAAAAAAAAACTAAGGACAACGCCCAAAAAGGTATTGCACTTGCAGAACCACCAAAATTTGGCTATTCTACTTGTTTAGACTCAAACTAGGAGTTATATGCTTTAGGGAACCAAGCAAGGATATTTATAGGTGTGAAAATGAGCATATTGTTGGCATTGGGGCGATGTGGGACGATTTCAAAGTAGGAAATCGCGTATTGCAAATCAGCAGCAAACACCAAACTTGTTTTCGCGATTCCCGCTTCGTTATAACTCCGTTTCTCGCGTGGTTTTCGCCTGCGTTCATAATTTTCAGAGTACTATCATATGGAAGAGAGTAATCCAGTATTCATGGTGTTGAGAATTGTGTTTAAACCTTGGATCTTGGTGCGAATCAGGAGTTACGTTCTCAAACTTTTGTTTGTGATTTCTGTTTTGTTTGGGCTCGATTTGATTCGCCGAATGAACCTACTTACTCCCTAGAATACCAAGTATGTAAGAGAATTCTGCCAAAGGCAAATACTTGTCCCAACTGCCACCAAAATCAATAATACATGCACGTAACATATCCTCGAGAGTTTGAATCGTTCTCTCGCTTTGCCCATCTGTCTGTGGGTGATACACCGTACTGATTAATAACTTAGTGCCCATTTCACACTGAAATTTCCTCCAAAATCTTGAGGTGAAACGTGTGTCTCGATCTGATACAATAGATATCGGCACTCCATGCCTTGACACCACCTCATTAATATACTCTTCTGCCATTCGTTCAGACGAATAAGCTTCACGAATGGGTATAAAGTGAACACTTTTTGTCAGACGATCAACAACTACCCATATTGCATCATAACCCTTGGCCGTTTTAGGCAGTTTTGTCACTAGATCCATTGTAATATGTTCCCATTTCCACAATGGAATTTCAAGTGGTTGCATCTTTCCATACGGCTTTTGGTGTTCAGCTTTGACTTGTAAATAAGTCAAACACCTCTCCACATATTTAACTACATCTCTTTTCATACCAGGCCACCAGTACTCTCGCTTCAAATCATTGTACATTTTGGTTGCACCTGGATGAATAGAATATTTCGACTTATGTGCCTCATCTAAAATCATTGTTTTAATCTTACAAGTCCAAGGAATCCAAATTCGTCCAAAACGAACTTTAATTCCTTTATCATTTTCTTCAAGGTGATGGACTTGGCCAATGATTCTTTCGCGTTTCAAATTTTCCTCTTTCAAGGCCTCATCTTGTGCAACTTTAATTTGATCAAACAAATCTGAATTTATAATTCGCTTATATGAATTTACTTTAATTGGAGCAATATCCTCCTTCCGGCTTAGGGCATCAGCCACAACATTGGCTTTACCAGGATGGTAAAGTATCTCACAGTCATAATCTTTAACCAGCTCTAACCATCGTCGTTGCCTCATATTCAATTCCTTCTGATCAAAGAAATACTTCAAACTTTTATGATCAGTATAGATTATGCATTTCATCCCATACAAATAATGCCTCCAAATCTTTAGCGCAAATACTACTGCGTCTAGCTCAAGATCGTGGGTTGGATAATTCGCTTCAGTTGGCTTTAGTTTTCTTGAAGCATATGCTATTACTTTCCCTCTTTGCATGAGAACACAACCCAAACCAACATGCGAGGCATCAGAACAAACTACAAAATCTTCTGTTCCTTCTGGTAATGTTAGAACAGGAGCCTTAGTCAACTTTTCTTTCAAGATTTGGAATGCTTCTTCTTGTTCTGGGTTCCATTGAAATTTGATATCCTTCCGAGCTAGCTTTGTCAACGGGGTAGCTATTTTCGAGAAATCCTTAATGAAACGACGATAGTAACCAGCTAAACCCAGAAAGCTTCTAACTTCAGTTGGGGTCTTCGGAGGTGACCATTGCATAATAGTCTCTATTTTAGCAGGGTCCACTAGAATACCTTCTGCATTCACCACGTGACCCAAGAATTGAACTTCTCGAAGCCAGAATGCACATTTAGAAAATTTTGCATATAAACATTCTTTTCTTAACACGGTAAGAACCTCACGAAGATGTTGAGCATGATCTTCTTCTATTCGGGAATATATAAGAATATCATCAATGAAAACGATGACAAAACGATCAAGCATAGGCTTACATACTCTATTCATAAGATCCATGAAAACTGCCGGGGCATTTGTTAAACCAAATGGCATCACAACGAATTCATAATGCCCATAACGAGTACGAAAAGCCGTCTTAGGTACGTCTTCTTCTCGTACCTTTACTTGATGATATCCTGATCTCAGATCAATTTTAGAAAACCAGCTAGCACCCTGTAATTGATCGAAAAGATCATCAATTCTAGGCAACGGGTACCTATTTTTAATGGTCAGTTTGTTTAATTCACGGTAATCAATGCACATCCGCATGCTACCGTCTTTCTTTTTAACAAACAAAATCGGTGCACCCCATGGTGAAACACTTGGGCGAATAAAGCCTTTATCCAGGAGATTCTGTAGTTGAGACATCAATTCCTTCATCTCATTTGGTGCTAGTCGATATGGCGATTTTGCCACAGGATTAGCTCCGAGAACTAGATCAATCTTGAACTCAACTTGCCTTTCCGGTGGAACGCCAGGTAACTCATTAGGGAAGACGTCAGGGAATTCATTAACTACAGGGAGTTGATCGAGTTCCAACTTTTTCGTTTCTTTATCCATAACATAGGCTAGAAACGCCTGATAGCCGCGTTTCAAATACTTCTTAGCCTTTGCCATTGTACAAATGATAATGTCGTTTTTCCTTTCTCCATAAACAAAAATTTGTTTTCCAGTAGGTGACAAAAATTGAACTATCTTCTTATTACACACTATCGACGCGTGGTGAAGGGACAACCAATCCATCCCAATAACCACATCGAATTCTCGTAACGTAATAGCAATTAAGTCGATAGGATATTCTTCTTCTTGAATGATTATTTTACAATTTTGACATACTTCAGATACGAAGAAACTCTTATCACTAGCAATCTCGACTTCTAGAGTATTTACTAGTTTACTTCTAACAAAGGATTTATGGCAAGCAAAGTTTAGTGATACGAAAGATCTACTTGCTCCAGAATCAAACAAAACGTATGCAGGGAGGGAATTTACTAGAAAGGTACCTGCGACGACATCAGCTACGATCTTTGCTTCTTCTGCAGTAATTTGAAAAGCCCTGCCTCATGGCTTTGGAACTTCCAACCTCTTCACGTTCTCGGTTGTTCTGGATCCTTCATTAATTTTGCCATCTCTTGCTGTCAGCTCAGGACAATCATTCTTCATGTGACCCGGCTTGTAACAATTGTAACATAGGTTCACACGAGTAGTACATTGCGGTGCCGTATATCCATATTTTCCACACTTGTAACAAATTGGGTTCTTATAACGACATTCCCCAAAATGTCTCTTCCCATAAAAACGGCAACTACCAGGTTCGTTCTTTAAGCCTGGTCCTTTTGCATAAGTAAAAGTTTTTTCCTTCTTTGCGGGTGCTGTAGGAGTTACAACCTCTGCTTTTCGCTTTCCATCTCTTTCGACTTGTCTTTTTAACTCCATCTCTCGCTCCCGAGCCCAATTAAGGAGTTCCTCAAGGCTTCCACATTACAAGGAGAAATAAATTCTCTAATTTCTGTCTTGAGAATTAGATGGAAACGAGTCATCCACATCTCTTCCGTAGTAAAAAGAGAAGGACAAAACTTTGCTTTATCATAAAATATTCCAAATATTTCGTCCACCGTTTCACTGCCTTGTCGCATATGGAGGAGTTCCTCAGTAATACGATCAACTGCAACGCGAGGACTTAAATGTTTCAGAAATATTGGTTTAAAATCTTCCCACAACATATTCCTTATTTGTTATCTCCAATTCTCCTTTTTAACCATGTCCCACCAATCTTTAGCTCTTGCACTTAACTGGTTCGTCGTGAACATCACTTCATCAGGTGGGTCACAATGTAAAGTATCAAAAATAGTCTCCATGGCCGTTATCCACCTTTGGCTTTTTAGAGGATCTATTTCCCCATTAAACTGTAATGGTTTGCAAGCCATGAAGTCTGTATACGTGCATCGACGTGTTCCAACATCAACTTTTGGTGTTGCCTGCACAATCTCCAGAGGTTTTTCTACTAATTGTTCATTCTTTTTCAATTTCTCTTCTAACATAATCCCTATAGAACTTTGCATTTCAGCAAGTAGATATGGGATATTGGCTTCAAATGCCTTTCCAACTTCAACGGCTATTTGCCTACGGATTTCTTCAGGTACATGCTTTCCATCATGATCAGGTGAAGTCACCGATCTTTCATAAGCAGTATTATTATGGCTTTCTTCATTTACTGTATTACCTCCTCTTTCCGCCATGTCTCTTTACTGAGACAAATAATGTTATTTATTACTCATTATTTTCGTTAATCGTTTTCATATTTCTAAGGTACTATTCTAAGGCCTTTACACATCTTATCACATTATTAATCATAACAATTTATATAAGACCATCAAGTACCATATATGCATTCAAAATGTACTACATACATATAAACATCAATTTATGCATATTTACTCCCCTCACTTACTCTTTGTTGTTTTCGATACAATACAATCATTGTGACTTCATACTGATATAATACATTAATTTTCATACTGGCCAAGCATGAAAATAATATATTATTTTCATTATAATTTCTCAACTATCATATTGTGCCTAGAACATACAAATTTCAGTTTTCACATATTTTCACATATGTTTTCCATTTCTGCACCGATACAAATCCTCTTTTGAGCTTCCTGGACCGCTTCTGGACTGAACCCTCTCATTTATTTATCAGTAGCACTTAATAGTTCGAGTTTAAGGGTTCATTCTGACCACTAAACACTTAAATCCCTCGAACCGTGCTCTGATACCAACTTGAAACAACCCAATTTTTTTTTATATATATAATAACTTTTCACAAAAATATATTTATCAGAATCAGAGTAGGTCCCAGTTTACATCCAAAACTTGTCACTCGTAGTGACGTGTCATTTCATTATATATTTATTACAACAAAAACTAGGTCGTTTGACAACGAATTTATTTTACAAAATATTAAACACAAGAGTAGGGTTCCTTGTCAGTCCAGTCACGTCCATGAAGCTTTAACCATTTATAGGTGCTTTCCCTGAAAACATTTAAAAATATTTTTATTAGCTTTCGCTAAGTAAGTACACTCTTTTTATTTCAAAACATATTTTCTTTTGTTTGGGATCAACACCCAAAATCATTTTATTTAATCCCTATTACTCAATTGGAATTCACACAGATTTCCTTGTGGGTTTAATAAAAACCCTTAGGGATTATTAACTCCACTTTTTATATTTAATCCTCATTACTCCGTAGGAATTCACACAGATTTCCTTATGGGTTCTTTCGACCCTTTTGAGGATCATTAACTTCGTAATTTATTTTAATCCTCATTACTCCGTTGGAATTCACACAGATTTCCTATGGGTTTAACCCTTGAGGATTATTGTCCCCATTTTATATTTAATCCTCATTACTTCATTGGAATTCACACAGATTTCCTATGGGTTAAAACCCTTGAGGATTATTAACTCCATCATTTATTATTTTATATGTGGGGTTCAATACCCGAACCCCTTGAGATTTATCACCACCTTATATCTCACTTTAAATCATTAATATACATAATTGGATCAAAATCTCATAAATCATGTATAATAAGAACATATAACTTATATACAAACTTGTTTCATCTCCACAAAATAATATGATAAATAACACATATAACATACTAATACTTATTCAAAATGATTTAATTACGAGTTAGTGTACTTATATTTTTATAATCAATAACGTGCCACATATGTATAATTAAAATGATTTATTTACAAACGGGTCAGTGTACTTACTTCTCAAACGTAACTAAAAGAAACCCGAGTTTTCTGAACGTTAATATCTTCAAATGTTACTATCTTCTTGCTTCCGAAAATAACTAAACCTCTTCTTTCTTTTTGCGTTAAACTAGTTGCCTTTTTTTTTTCTTTTATTGTTTTTGACCATTAAAATTTATCAACTCAATGTCCATATATATATACTCACAAAATGTTGCCGCCTTCATCTCATATCTTTAATTAAAATATCATTATATTTTTTTTTATTATTAAACTTTCTAACCGTCATTGAATTTTTAAAAGTTATAAGTGATTCTCGATTCTTCTTGATTAAGCTAGAATAGTATTATAATAATGTAACTTTACTACATTTTGATGTAATAAACTACATACGTTTATATATATTTCTATTATTACTATTTTATTTTACTTTAAGAACTCTAACTAACAAAATTTAACCCACTTAAATATCTTTTATTAACATGATTTTCTTTTCTTTTGTAACACATACGTTTATATAATTATTTTATTTATTTATTTTTTTTACTTATTATTCTTAATTTTGTATTATAAAAATGTCTAAATTTAGCATACCTTAAAATACTTTTATTGTGACTTACTGTTTAACATATTATGCCAAGTTATATTTAAAATATATTTTCAAGTATTAATAGTTCATTCAGAAATTAGGATGTTACATAGCCTCTCCTCTAACATTCACTAACAACATGTTTTTTGCATCAACACTTAGGGATAATACATAATTAACCCTAAACTATACAAACTTGTATAAAATAAGAACAAAGTAAATCTTCAACTAGGAACGAGCCCTAACAGTACTCCCCATAAGATTTATCTTTGATCTTCAAATCAAAAACCTCAGCTTTAATCTTTAATCTCTCTCTTGAATCATCAACTTGATCACTCGAACTCTTCTGGTTCATCTTTTACTTTCAGCAACTGCTTTCCGGTAAATTCTTCTTGTTCTTTGATGGCTTCTTCGATGCAGGCCTTGAACTTTTCTGCAATCTTAGCTTGTCTTGGTTTGGACTCATTGGTGAGTATATCACAAGCAGCCATCTGTTTAAGCGTATCCAAGGTGATACCTGCAAAATCAATGTTAGCATAAAATTCATAAGGCTTCTTCTTTCCTTTTGCACGAACTTCCAATGTTCCCTTGGATGTGATCCGCATAAACTCGATCTCTGGAATGTTGATCTTTACAAGGTTGGCGTTAAGTAATGCTTTCCTTAATCTGATCTTTTCTGAAGCAGCTCCAATCACCTCTATCATAATTATGAACAGTTTTCTGTCTGCTTCAGCCAATGGATCTCTTGCCTTCTACATTTTATGACTTCGCATATGATCAATGTATGATGGGTGTAGCAGTTTGAGCTCGAAAGTGCTAAATAACTTGTTCATATCTTTCCCCCAGTCATCTAAATAACGAACCAGCTTTAGCTCAAACGTTTCTTCATGATAGAAAAACTTCAGAATTGGCTTCGTCTTTTGCGAACCATCGAACACTTTCAATCCCGGATCAGCCACTTTATCAAAGTATTCATCCGAAAATTCTTCAAGATACATATCACGAACGATTAGCTTTTTCTGCTTCTTCTTCTTCTTGCTCAGATAAATGCTATCTTCTTGCTGGCCACGAAATTCCAAAAACTTGGGCATTCGGCTAATCCTAGCATCCAAAAGCATAGCACATTTTTCACCCCTTTCTGCCTTTGTGTGATTAATTAGTCTCAATTTGTGTAACTCTTTGAGATCTTGAACTGGAAGTTTAAAGATACTCGAGTAGTAATGATAAACGTCACACAAACCGTTCACACGCTTTATCAAGAATGCATCAAAAACTTCATCATACTTCCAAGCTATGATCTTCACATCCTTGGACTTTTCCGACACGATCATCGAATCAAGCAAGTCAGCAACAGATTGACCTTTGCTCAACAGTGATCTCACAATATCACCTGCTGTGGCAACATTATGCCATGACTCTCGTACTTCCATAGGAATGTGGTAAGCTTTCACCTCACTCGGAAACATATCGATCAGATCTTTACGCTTTTCATGCGCATTTTCACGTAGAGATATAAGTGGGATTTCCTTCGGCTCCAATACTTTGAACCTCTTTGTAAGTTCATAGTATTGTGGATTATTGTAATCCAGGAAAAACATCTGATCGTGCATCTTCTCTGAAGCTTAAAAGCTAACAACAATCTTCTTCAATGATTCTTTCTTCAGCCTCTTCAAGGTTTTGTACGAATAATGTCTTGATTGTAACCATTGACGCATATTAACAGAAGTCATCTCCTCTAGATTCTGATGATACAGTTCTTCAGGTGGAAGATCATCAATATTTAGACTTTCTTGCAATGGTGTCCACTCACCCGGTTCAACCACAAATTCACGTTCATCTCTATCCACACGATCTTGGGCGTTTATGCACTTTTCGTACTCCTCATTTATTTGACTGACAGTGAGTCCATTCAAATAAACAGGATTGTACTTCATCCGTTCTAAGTAAGCAAACCGTGCATCAAGATCAATTGGAATCTCTTCATTTACATCAAATTCTATGTCATGCCTTGATGTACCAGCTTCACTCACCATATCAACCATTTCTAATTCTTTAACAGCTTCAGCTTGAACCGGCTCAACCTGAACTGCTTCCTCGGTTCTTGCTTTCTTGACAGACACATCTTCTTCAAAGATCTCAGGAACTTCATCCAACTTATGTTTCCCTTCAGCTTTGTCATATATACTCGTAGAAGGAACCTCCTCAGGAACAGTAACTGATTCAACAATCGGTACTGACACAGGTTTAAAACCTCGTGATCTAGTATAATACAGCTTGATTTCTCTTGGAGTATCAGCCACTCCCATTACATCTTCATCAGAGAAATCTTTATCAAATACAGGTTCTGGTCCTTTGGGTTCTTTTTCTTCAAGCCATTTTTCCAACATTTCCTTCTCAGCATTCAAAGTGTTACATTCAGCATAAGCTCTATGTAATCCTCTTTGAGTTTTTCATACTCTTCATCTAGCTCTTTGAAGATCTTTGTATTCATCTGATACGTTTCCTAGTGCTCAGCCAATCTTTTCTTCTTTCTTTCATTCGAAGATTTCAACATCTCATTCTCTTTTAACATATTTTCTACCAACTTATTCAGTCTCTCAATTTCCTTATCTTTATCTATCAAAACAGAGTTTGAAACAACTTTTGGCGAAGACTCCAAAGGTTTTTCAGCTTGTTCAGTTGCAGGAGTAGATGATGTGGCAATGTCAACAGGTTCAAGAACAGGAATAACTACCTCAGTTTCATCATCTGCCTGTGCCACAAACTCTACTTTAGCAATAACTTCTTATGCAATCTGAATCACATCTATATTTTCAGGCACGACCACATCTTCAATCGGATTTAGCACAGTAACATCCTCTACAATAATTGGATCTACCTCAGGAATATCCATTACTATTTCTTCATCTGCATGATCAGAATCTGATTCAGCTTCAATGTTATCACCATCATTATCATCATCACTTTCAGATTCATCGCTACTTGATACTTCATTCTCAGACTCATTCACATCTTCATCACTAGAATCTGACTTAAGTGCATCTAGAATATCATCCACAAGATCTAGAGGATCAATAACTTCTCTCTGAGAAATGTGATGATATACTCCACCAATATCTTCCACATTGTTTGCTATATCTCGCATATAGTCAAACATTTGCACTTCAACAACATTTCCAATGCTCATCTTTCGATAAGATAACGCATTCATGTCTTCAGTCATAAGCAGATCACCATTTACACATTCTTCACGAATAACAGGATGTGCAATGTTGATCAGCAACTGTAAAAATCTGGGATACATCAAAAATTTGAATCTCTTCCCTTTCACCATATTGAAAATAAACCTCTTCATTATCCATCTTGACAATGGCATGTTTGTAGCAATTGCACACGATTGGGGATGCAATATCTGATGGGAAATTGTCAAACCCGCACTTCTTCTAGATAAGCACTGTTGAAAAACATAGCATAACAGCTTCCATTGCTTGATCAGTCTAGCTCTTACGAACTGTTGCTTAGGAAATACATGAGGGGGTCCGATATTGATAAAACACTCTTGACATTCAGCCGTTGTATACTCATCAAGAGCACCTACTTCATCTTCATCTAATCTTAAAGCAGTCCTGATAGACTCTTCAGACACAGTTAGCTGTAACTGTCTGGTAATATCCCCACGAATCACTGATCTACCAACTTCATCAGTAATCACTTTAGCAGATTTCCAAAAGGATTTGATCAACCTAGCATATACAATGGGTTTAGCACACATTGCATATACATACTTGGTTCTTCTGAGAAAACGTATCATTTCTTGATACCCATCTTTTTCTGGTATAGAATCATCCAATAGTGCCACAATACTGTGATTTGGTTCATATTTGAGGATATTCATATGAAAACAGAGACATATGTGTTAGATATCATCATGATAAGTAATCAAAACTTGTTGTTGATGAGTGATGTAGTTTTAATGATATGCAAACAACACATTTTAACATCAGTTGATCATTTGAACTCATGTTTCTTTATATCATTTTGATCAAGATTATGTACATGGTTTAATGCACATCAATGGCGGTTTCAGTCATTTTTCAACTTTTCTTTGAAATCAGGTGACCTTCAGGTGTTTTAATGTTAATCAATAGATGAAATTGATGATTAACAGTTCATTTGCACCTATATAAACAATCGATTTCAGTTTTAACACAAAAATCAAAATGTCGATTCAGGGTTGGTGTTACTGTTCATCATCAATCTTTGAATTTTAAGGTCGAGAGTGGTGTTTGATGATGTCGATGATGTTTGATTATAATGATTATACCTTATTCAATCTCTAAACCTTGTAATAGAACCGTTGATTGAATATGATATGAAAGAAGATTTAAGAGCAGAGTGTTTGCTTGAAAATGTTTGTGAAGACGAGAGTATTTATATGATTTTGCAACGGCTGAAAAACTAGGTCAAACTTTGGGACGGGTCAACATTTCAGACGGGTCAAAAACATATAGAATACATGGACGGGTCATGTACTGTTTGGTCGTGTCATGTACTGTTGGGACAGGTCAATTGATGAACACATAATTTAACACACAAAAGCAACTAGACGGGTCATACACTGTTGAGACGGCTGAGACACTGTTTAGCCGTGTCAACCCTGTTTTGACGGGTCATAGTGTTAGAGTTGATAATATTTCATGAAATAAGCTTAGACGGGTCACAACTGTTGGGACGCGTCAACCACTGTTGAGACGTATCAACACTTGTAAACACTTGTTCATCAAGTTTGAAAATGAGACGAGTCAAAAACACTTGGTCGTGTGAGGTACAGTTGAGATGGGTCAAACACTGTTGAGATGTGTCATGATATGAATCAACAATATTTCACTAAGTCTTCAAACGACTACACCTTGACTTGTTTTACCCTTCACCCGGCTACACAGTAAACTTTGTCACCCGGCTACACAGTAACATCAAATTCTTCACCCGGCTAGTTGAAAACATCATCACCCGGCAAGTTGAAAACATCATCACCCGGCTAGTTGAAAACATCATCACCCGGCTAGTTGAAAACATCATCACCCGGCAACACTTAACCATTTTCTTCACTTCTTCGACTGTAGACTTTTTCAACTGCATTTATTGCACTTGCAATCATTCTCAAAAATTAATTAGACAAGACATCCTTATTAGGATTTTGTGATTAATTTTCATGAACAATTAGGAAAACAAATTTAACCACAATTAAGTTCCTCATTAAATTCTTCAACAAAATTTTAATTTTTTTTATTTTTCATTAATTTCCAATAATGACATTTTTCAAACATTTTTGCACCACCAATATTTTTATATCCCGAAGCATTTTTCAATCAAAAATGATCACAAGACTTCAGGTTCATATTTAACCATAAAACAACACATTTACTCATTAGCCACTTGATCCTTACATTCAACACAAGATTTTTCTTCGTTTCTTAAAAAAATGTTTTTCAACTTATTTCATTTCTCCCCCTAAACTTGAAATTTCTTGAAATTTTTAATTTTAAACAGGATGTCGATATGTCAATAAAGAATCCATATGCATGCACACACAAAGCACACACATTAAAATAAATACATATGCAATGCAAATGAATCAAAATATCGCAGTGAGATCATACCATACATTATCTGAACATGTTTTGCAAGTTTTGAATAGACATTTGACTTATGTTTAATTAAGTGATGATATGAAAACATACCAATTAGCTCGAATTGACACACTTACTTTTTCAGTATCATGATAAGATTAAGGTTCGATTAAAATGACTTGTGTGACCCACGTGCATACATATGTCAACATATTTCCTCATCAACAACAACTCGAATGTATGTTGCACAAAAACCTATTCACTTACAAACATAAACATTGTGGAATTTGGGTTATAATTGAATTTGGTCCACTTTGGGACTTCTTTTGAATTCCTTTTTGGAATTTTATATTCCTATTGTTCCCCTTGGGAATCTTCTTAATACCATTTAGGAATTTGATTTGGTGATGCTCCACATTTGGGACTCTTTTTGTTCCAACTTTGGGAATCTTTTGTTGCACCTTAAAGCTCAAGAGAGACTTCGTGTGAGACTTCAGGTCTGTGGATACCACATCAAAGAAGCTCACGATGCGGTTCATCACACTGAATAAATTGCATCGTTACCCAATTATGTTAAAATCACATCAAAAGAAGTTCATCAAAAGATATATATCTAGACATGTATAGCAATGGAACTTAACACAAAGATCATTGAATTTAGATTTGTCAACAATGAACTTACTTTTTTAGTCTAATTGCCTGAGCTGTCTCGCACATCAATAAACATTCATCAGTCTTTATTAAAAATGATGTAACAAATAATGTCATTGTTTTTGCAATATAGATTCTTATGACATGATATTTTCTTTTTCTTTTTGCTTTTATATTTTGTTTTTGCTTTTCTTTTTCATGCACACACACAATGCAAAACAATAAAATAAAAGACAAAGGAATCAATACTTGACATCGACTTATTATATTTTTGACATTTATATTTTCTGATTTTTGTTTGATTTTCAAAAATTATAATTAATCATGGTTGATTAACCCTATGGATTGAATTAAGAATTCAAACCGTCCTGACAAAAAGGATTTTGTAAAAAGATCTGCCAGTTGTTTGTCGGTATGAACTTTAATCAAAATTATTAAACCTTTTTCAGAGTTGTCTCTGAGAAAGTGATATCGAATTTCGATATGTTTGGTTTTTGAGTGTTGAACAGGATTAGCAGTAATGAACATAGCAGCAGTATTGTCTATGTAAATAGGAGTTTTGAGAAAGTTAAACCCGTAGTCAAGCAACTGGTTTTCTAACCACAAAACTTGAGAACATCCTGCAAATGCAGCAATATACTTTGCTTCAGCTGTGGATACAGAAACGTTGGTCTGCTTCTTGCATTGCCAAGAAACAAGTCTAGGACCCAGAAATTGACATCCACCCGTAGTCAATTTCCTGTCAAGAGCACACCCACCAAAGTCACTATCAGAATAACTATATAATTCAAAATTGCCTTCATAAGGATACCATAACCCGAGATTCGGTTTCCCTTTAAGGTATCTGAAAATACGTTTAACAGCAACCAGGTGCGACTCTTTTGGATCAGACTGATATCTTGCGCACACACATACAGCATACATAATGTCTGGCCTTGATGCAGTAAGATACATCAGTGAACCAATCATTGATCTGTACAGTGTTTGATCAACGGATTTGCCTTTCGAATCCGGCTGTATTTTGCAATTCACATCAGATGACGTTCGAATAGTCTGACAATCCTGCATCTTGAACTTTTTCAGCAACTTCTCAACAAACTTTGATTGGTTGATAAAAATTCCGTCTGCTGATTGTTTTACTTGCAATCCAAGAAAGAAATTAATCTCCCCCATCGAACTCATCTGAAATCTTGACTTCATGATTTCTTCAAACTCTTTGCACATGGACGCACTGGTTGATCCAAAGATGATATCATCCACATACACTTGAACACATGAAAGATCTTCATTTTCCCGCTTCATAAACAAAGTTGGATCAATCTGACCTCTTGTAAACCCATGTTCTAGCAAATGTTTAGATAACGTCTCGTACCAAATCCTTGGAGCTTGATGTAGACCATACAAAGCTTTACTCAATTTGTATACACGATGAGGATAATCAGGATCTTCAAAACCCGGAGGTTGTCTGACATATACATCATCGGTAATTGGTCCATACAGAAAAGCGACTTTAACGTCCATTTGGAACACTTTAAACTTCATGAAAGAGGCATAAGCTTGAAAAACGCGAATAGCATCAAGTCGAGCGACCTGAGCAAACACTTCTTCATAGTCAATACCTTCTTCTTGAGTGTAACCTTGTGCAATAAGTCTCGCTTTGTTTCTCACAACAATGACACGTTCATCTGGCTTGTTCTTGTACAACCATCTTGTACCAATCGCATTTTCTCCTTCAGGTAAGTCCACTAATTTCCAAACTTCTTGTTTGCGAAATTGAAGTAACTCCTCTTGCATGGCTTCAATCCAACTGTTATCTTGTAACGCCTCTGAAATGTTCTTTGGTACCATTTGAGAAAGAAAACATGAATAAAGACAAACGTTTGCTTGCTCAGTTTGACTTCTCGTAGTTCTTTGATTTAACGGCCCAATAATCTGAGAGACAGGATGTTTCTTATGAATTCGATGAGTTGGTATGACATCACCTTGCACTTGACTCTCCAGATTAGACTGATTCAGATTCGGTAGATCTTGTAGAATGGTAGAAGTATGCGGAGTGAAATTAGGAACTTGATCCGGTGAATTGATGAAGTAGTCAAACGATTCTGTAATAACTTCAACATTCGGATCTGATGATGGTTGATTTTGAACAGATCCACCATCATTAAAAGAACTTTGCGGATTAACATCATTACCAAGAATTTTTGATTCTTGATCTTCTTGAGAATCAGAAGGACCCGGAGCTTGACTGGATTTGACATGATCAGGATTATGAAATGACATGAACGGATACTCAGAATTGAGATTACAATCATCGTCATTATCAGAATCATCGCTAAAACATCCCAAGTCACCTGATTCTTTTCTCGCTTTTCCTGAAAAATCAAACAAGTTAGAATTGAAAGATTATGATAACGAATCTAAATCAAACAACCATTCGGGACCATGTGCCACTGACGGAAACGAATTCTCTAAATTTACGTTAATAGTTTCAATAACAGTGTTTGTTTTGCTATTAAAAACCCGATAAGCTTTAGAAACAGACAAATAACCAAGGAAAAATCCATCGTCAGATTTTGACTCAAATTTCCCGAGATGATCACTTAAATTTAGAATCGATACAGGACAACCAAATGCTTTCAAGTAAGAAATATTTGGTTTTCTTCCAAACAATAACTCATAAGATGTTTTATTTTTATCCTGAACCAATAATGTCCTGTTTTGTACAAAACACGCAGTAGCAATAGCTTCGTCCCAGAATGTGATAGGGATTTTGGCATCTGCGAGCATGGATCTTGCTGCTTCAATCAGTGTCCGATTTTTCCGTTCCGCAACCCCGTTTTTTGAGGCGTTCTTGGAGCACTAAATTGTCTAGCAATTCCTTTTTCTGCACAAAACAAATCAACATTAGCGTTCTTAAACTCTGTTCCATTATCACTTCTCAAGATTTTCACTTTACAATCCAACTGATTTTCAACTTTGACAATAAATTCTTTTAACAACTCAGCAGTTTCAGATTTAACATGCAAGAAATAAACCCAAGAAAATCTAGTAAAATCATCAATGATGATAAAACAATAAGACTTTTTTCCGATGCTTTGAACATTTGTTGGTCCAAAAAGATCCATATGTAGCATCTGCAAGGGTTTTGAAATGGAGTGTTCTTGCTTGGACTTAAAAGACATTTGGTGTTGTTTTCCTTTCAAACATGCTGGACAGAGATCAGTTGTAGAGAACTTCTTCGATGGTATTCCTACAGCATGATTTCCAGTCACTAAACGGTTCATGTTTCTGAAGTTTGAATGGCCCAGCCGTCTATGCCAAAGCTGACTCTCATCATTTGATGCATGAGCAATGAGACAAGTAGTTTCGGTTTCAGCATCAATCTGTGACATATCAAGCTTGTATACATCACGATCTCTTGGAGCTTTAACCACCACCCATTCATTGTCAATCTTGAAACCTGGTTTGAGTATATAACAGAAAGAATCATCAAATAAAGTTGAATAAGATTTGTCACAAATTTGAGATACACTTAGCAAATTAAAGTTCAACTGGGCACAGTAGTTGACTTTATCAAAGCTAATGACCCCATTTGACATAGTTCCTTCTCTAGTTATTTTACCACCAGCATCTCCTCCAAATGCAACATGTGTACCATTCTTCAGCTTAAAGTCTTGAAGCAAGGCATGGTTGCCTGTCATATGCCGGCTACACCCACTATCAACAAACCATGAGTTGATAGGTCTTCTTGGGCGTACCTGCATTTCAACAATCACTTAGTTAGTTTGGTCAACCCAGGCCCACATGGTCTTGGGTTTTCCGAATCTATCTGTAACAGTAACTTGTTGATAATGAAGATTTTGAAAATTTGTTTCATTTGAGAGATTTGGCTGAAAACTGTTTCGCCCATTGGCTTGAATCGATTGCTTTCTTCTCAAAGCAATAAACCTTTCCTCTAACTTAGGATCAAGGTTATTTTCAAATTTCTGGTTTCTTACCATCAAAGCTCTTGGTTTAAAACTGTTTACCTGCACATTTCTTGATGAAACATTATTAAAACTAGAATTGTTTCGATTGAAATTTCTCAAAACAGGAGAATGACTTTGATTAACATTTTGAAAACCAAAAGATTGATTTCTTTGAAAATTTGGAAACGGAGTCATTTCTCTTGATGAGTTTTTCCTAAAGAAACAATCCTTTGTGTCATGGTTTCTTCGTTCACAGATATCACAAAATTTGTTATAAAAACATTCCTCTGAAGAATGATTTCTTTTGTCACAGTAACTGTAGTACCTGTTAAAGAAACATTCAGCAGTAACATGATTATAACGATCACAAATCTCACAATGTTTCTTGCTAATCCTAAAGAGCCGATTGTTAACTTTTGATGTTGAACCCACTCGTGATTCATTATCAGTTTTGTTCGGTTTTAGATTAACTTGATTCTTTTGTGGAGATTTTGATTGTGATTTTGCTTGCTTGGGAACTTGGTTCGATTTTAACACATC
Source organism: Tagetes erecta (assembly GCA_030867185.1). Lineage (NCBI taxonomy): Eukaryota > Viridiplantae > Streptophyta > Magnoliopsida > Asterales > Asteraceae > Tagetes > Tagetes erecta. The sequence goes on along the minus strand of CM061497.1, from coordinate 15,949,444 downwards.
TTGTTTAGTTACCTTCTTAAGTTCAATTCTTTTATCATTGACAGCGGAAGACTTAGGACCTGAACCTGTTTTCAGACCAGAGTTAGATTTGATTGAAGAATTGATTGGTTTACCATAAGATCCGTTCAAATCAAAAGTTCCTGCAGACACAAACTTAATTGTTTTACCTTTTGACACTTTCTTTTTGACAGGTTTGACCTTGTCAGTTTTAACAATTTGAGCTTTGGTGTTGTCATTCGATTTTATGACACTTTTACCTTTTGACTGTTTCGTTTCAGATTGATTGACTGTTAATTTCGATTTCTGCACCTTTCCTTTTGAAACTTCAGTCTGCTTCACCTCTTGCTTCTTGATCAGTTGATAAGCAACTTTTGCTTTCTGTTCATTCTTCCACTTGATGTATTCAAGATCATTGTATCCCGAAAATTTACCTTCTTCCTTCACCGTTTCTTCTGACTTCGGATTCAGTTCCGGATACTCAACAAGTTGAATCAGAACAGGCTCTGATTTGTTGCTAGCTTCATCATCAGCTTCAGTCGTCACGCCATCTTCTTCTTTCAAACTTTCAATCAACACTTCAGATCCTTCGGATTCGGATTTACTTCTTTGAATTTCTTTGAATTTTCGTTCATTTTCAGGTGAATGATCAAATTCATTGAAGTTTTCAGGTAAAGTTTGTGTGATTGAATTAGGCATTGGTTCATGAGTGAAACCCAACCCTGTTTTGTTTTTGTTACCTCTTTCATTTACAAGTTGTTTCACCATATTCTTACAACTTTTCACTTTTGTTAATTCAACTTGTGTGACAGCATGAGCAACTTTTTCTTGTTCAAAGTTCTTTGTCATTTCTTCAAGTTGTTTGGTCACAAGTTCCAATTCCTTTAAGGTTTTGTTCCATGATTCTTTAAGTGACAAAATCTTCTCATCAGAAATTTTGTGATCAATTTTAAGTTGTTCATGAATTTTCTCATGTTTGCTTAATTTATCACCAATTTTAAACGAATGAGTACGATAATGTTCTACTTGTTGAATGCATTGTTCAGAACACAGCCTACCTCTAACATCATCAGGCAAAGGAACATAGTTAGGGGGTAAATCAGTACTAACCTTTGGTTGTTCCGTAGATGATGAAGACTCACTGGATGTAGCTATCAGAGCAATTTCTGATTCAGATTCTTCAACAGGATCTGACTTTGCACTCCAGTCATATTCCTCAGAATCTTCACTCACAGTATCTATCACCTTGATATCTCCTTCTTCAGACCAATCTTCCTCAATTTCACAAACTAATGCCAGACTGGATGTAAGATCAGATGTGAATTGTTCTGCATATGTACTCCAATCGTATCCGTCTTTCACACTAACCACCAGTGCTTTAGTTTGATCTTCTGGCTTCTTTCCTTCATCTTCCATTTTTGGCATGGGAAGACTTTGATATGGCTTCTGTATGAAACGTTGATTTCTGCTTTGATAGCTTGAAGACTGTTGCGAACTTTGACCTTGACCTTGATTCTGTCCACTTGAACTCGCTTGATCATTGTAGTTCTGATTCTTAGGAGCTTTGAATTCCCTTGAAAAATGACCATAGCAGTTGCAGTTGAAGCATCTGGCCTTTGATTTGTCAAAACCAACTGTCTTGTTTGCATGTGGTTTGAAGCTTCGGTTAACATATGCATGCTTTTGTGTTCGATATGCAACCATTACCATTTGCCAATTCAAATCCATTTCCTCAACGTCATCAGGATCCATTTCAAAAAGATCTTGAAGTACAACATCCATCTGAGACAAATGACTTCCTTGATACGCTTGAAAACTTGCCATGAACGCAGTAAAAGCAGTCTTCGTCTCGTCATCTTGTAACAAGATGTTCATCACATCTTTTACTTTTGTTTGAACATTCGAACTTTGATTTTCTACTTGATTCTTCAGATTCTGACTTTGAACTTGAGCTCTTGGTGGAGATTGAGGTTGAGAATAAGTTGGTTAGTTTGGAAAGTATGCTGAATCAGTATAAAAACTTGCGCCAACAAATAAATCACCCTCATCTTCAAACTTAGTTGCATCTTGTGCAAGAAATGCATTCTCCACAGTGTTAGCAGGATTCACAATATATTTGTATTGTACATGTGAACCAGTTCTATCAGTGTTTCTAGAACTTTCATCAATCTCTACTTCCTCAATCTTTGCAATGAGCAGATCCAAATCCATCGGAAACTTTTCAGTATGTTTCAGTAGTGTCACAGTTTGTTTCCATGATGATGGAAGAGCACATAGTAATCTGTCATTCAGGTCTTGAAGATCTGTTTTTGCACCCACATTAGTCATTTCAGTAGTCAGATGAACAAACCTATTCATCATCTGGTGCACAGATTCTCCAGCAATGTGTTCAAATAACTCCAATTGTCTCTTCAGCTTTTGTTTCTTGAGACTTCTAAGTTGTTCACCTCCTTCACAGATTGACTTCAAAGCTTTGAACAATGTATAACCCGTCTGATAAGTATCCAACCTCGACAATACTTGTAGTGGCAGTCCTTTGCACATCAAAGAATAGGCTTTGCTATCATTCTTCACTTTCCTTAAATCTTCAGCTGATAAATTATCTTCTGGATAAGGTTCAGTAGAGTCTTTGGTGTAGGTACTTGCACTATCTAGAGCTGTCTGTGTAGGTATGTGAGGACCCTTATCAATTGACTTCCAAAGATCATTGTCTATTGAGCAAAGATGATGCTTCAGTCTAATAGTCCAATTCTTGAAATCTGCACGGTTAACAAGTCTAGGAACACGGTTATCAGAATCATCATTAGGTGCCATTTTTAACAAATTTTAAAGAAAATATTTTTCGGTTTTTGTTGATTTTGAAAAGAAATAGTTAAACTACTAAAATAAAGACAAGTAAATAATGACAAGATAAGAAAACAAGGATTAAAACAACTAAAAATGAGTCACACGGCTGAACAGTGAAAAATTCTTCTTCACCCGGCTGAACAGTAGCTTTTGTTCATTACCCGGCTGAGAAAAGTCTTCACACGGCTAAACAGTTGACCCGGCTTAACAGTTGTAACACTTGTATTCTTTACCCGGCAGAACAGTTACCCGGCTGCACAGTATAACTTCACACGGCAATAAAACTTGACCCGGCTTGGAATCTTGACACGGCAAAAAGTCTTTACCCGACTGAACAGTTGATCACACGACAGAAAAATTGTTTACCCGGCTACACAGTTGTCGATCACCCGGCTGAAATTGTTAATCACCCGGCGTAACAGTGTATCACCCGGCACAACAGTTCTTGATCCGGCTGAACAGTACAACCCTTTTCTAGTCAAATTCTTTACCCGTCTAGCACAAAACCCTTTACACGGCTGCACAAGACCTAATTTGTTCACAAATCTAAGTTCAAAGGAATTTGTCTAAGTCAATTCTATCACCCGGCTAGTTAATCTTCAACCAGTTCATACTGTTCATCATCTTCATCATGAGAATTTTTCTGGGTTTATCAAAAACTTGTCCAATTTCTTCAAAAATCACACACAATCAGTGAAATGGTCCGATTATCAATCCCTAATCTCAATCAATCCAAAACATGATCAAATTTTGATGAATTTGAGCAAAATTCGATCGAACAGTAACTTTTTCTATCTTCTTAATTCCTCAGATCTGATGATAATCTGATGGAATTTGCACAATCGTTGTGAATTAGAAGTGATTGCGATGATAAATCACAACTAAAAACAGCAACAATTCATTCAGATCATGATTTTTGAGCAATATTGTAGTGTTTTGCTTGATGAATAGCGAAGAACATAATACCAACAGCTCTGATACCAATTGATAGGTTCAATTGGATCGATATCGCTCAAATGATCAGAATGATTCGTACAAATAAACAGTTCAATCAGCAACACAATTCATTACTAAATAATTCTCTTTGTATTGATGATCAAAACAAAATCTGTAGTACAAAATGCAGGAGAATGTAATCACACACACTTAGTTCTCTCTCTAACGTGAATATGTGATCTAGCCTCTCTCACTAACATTCTCTTACTACATGCTTTATGCAACAATACATTTTAGGGAAAATAACAAAATAATCCCTAAACTATACAAAATGTATAAAACAAGTACAAAGTAAATCTTAAACTGGAAATAACCCTAACATTGCCCAAATATTAGTACCACCTAATTAGTTGGGAAAAACCCTAACTTAGAAACGAAACAATAATAACAAGAATCAAAATCTGAAATCTAGGCTTTCGGATTTGGGATTTAGGGTTTTAAATTACAAATTGGGAATTAGGGTTTTAAACTCCAATTTGAGAATTTATACGAAACGTTATTGTATTTCGTATTTGAATATATTTTATACGGATCGATTTTAAGTTTTCTTGAAATGATATTTGTAATAATAATACTTATGAACTTAAATCATTATCATTTGTATATATGTATTAAAACTTATATATTTTTAAATTTTAAAATATATTTAACTTAAATTATGTCATTTAGGTTAATTAGAAAATATAATTAAGTTTTTAAAAGGTTAAACTATAAAAATTAAAGAAACAAGGGCAGTGGGACTCGAACCCGGGACCAACAGCCTCAAAACGCACACACTAACCATCAGGCCAAGTGCACATTTGTTAATAAGTTTGATTTAAATTCTTTTATCTTTCAACAAAACCCATTTTCATTACAAGCCCTAGAATCAAGAACCATTCAATTCGTTTCAACCTGTTAATCTCATCCCAAACGAACATAGGGCTTTTGATGTATATGTAATCACGGTCATTTTGATATATTAAACTCACCGGATAACGATCGATTTGATATAGATTGGATGGGTGATAGCAATTGACTACTTCTTGTTTGATTCACGAAATCTGGAATAGATGAGATGAAATTGAAGGATTAGGGAGTTGTAGATGATAGAAGGGATTAAAACAAAACCAGAAAATACCCGTAATGATGCTTTGAAGGTGGTGAACGCTTAGCTCGCCGGAAAATGTAAGTTTGGTCGATTGCTTGGTTAATTTCAGAGGAGAAAGGGATGTTTTGGTGATAGGGAGATGCTAGACGCAGGCAAATGAGCAAAACAGAAACATCTAGTTGTTGATTAGGTGTTAAATTCGGAAGGGTCGATTTTTGGATTGATTTCGGAATCAATCTATGCGCGAAATTGGCTGCAAAACGCTTTATACACATTAAGGAGGGTTTGAAAACTAGGAAACAATGGATTAGGAATGTTTTAGGTGATTGAAAGTGGTTAAAAATACGCGTAAACGAGGGTCGCCGGAATTGGGAGTGTTGCCGGAAATGGCTCGCCGGAAAACTGCCGGATTTACGGGATCAAAGGGCTGGTGTGACATCTGCCCCAAAACCCGAAACCCGACTTGAACCCGAAGTTTTATCTCCTTTATATGTAATCGCATTTATTTTCAGAAAATGTAACGTTCGCTATCATGTTTATGAATAAACGCATTTGATTCTACGTTAATCTCGTCTCAATTAAATAATTATATTTATATTCTCGTGTGCCAAATAATTATTATTTGAAATGTCGAATCTCAAAATATACATTAATATATATATATATATATATATATATATATATATATATATATATATATATATATATATATATATATATATATATATATATATATATATATATATATATATATATTGTACGTAAAAGAAATCTATTGAAATTATCAAATAAAAATTCTCCTAAATCTCGAAATAATCTCTTAATGCCGTAAACGAACTAAAACTACAAAAACGTCAATCCTATAAACGTTACAAATATATTTAGTTAAGTTAGTTAATTAATATAACTATAAAATTAACTTTGGGTCAAATATGCAACTTTTAAAACTCTATTTAAAGCTTTTAAACCCAAAATATATAAAAACAAAACAGCAGGGACTATATGTGTAACATTTTAATTTACCCAAACCCCCCTTGCGCATCCCCTTCACGCAAATCCGGCGACATTTCCGGCCAATGCAGGTTTTTTTCCGCAGAGCCTAAAACTCGCGTTTAACAACTCCAAAACTACTCCAAATCGTTCCAAATCTTTTCTAAACTAATTTCGAATCTTTTTAATAACAAAAAACGCATAATTACAACTCAATATTCGTGATTTGATTTCCAAATCAAAACCCAAAATTCCATTACCAAAATTAGGACCGAATCTTCAAACTTAATTATAGCATAAGGCCCGGTTGTACTCGACTAACATAAATCAATAACCAATTCATCTCAATTCATCACCAAAATCACCGAAACCACAAAACAATCGACCAAAACTCTAAAAATCCGGCGGCGGCTTAATCTCCACATTCCGGTCATCAAACTAGGTAAATTTTATATTGGTTTTAATCCCCTTGATCAACTACATCTATCTATATCATCAATTGATCTCATTATTGTTCCAGATCCATCAAAATTCTCTAGAAACCGTCGACCCTAACTCGTAATCGAATCCATATCAAACGTTTACCAAAAGGTATGTTCTATATATCAAAATGATCGTGGGTCGATGTAGATTAAAAGCCCTAAGGTTGATTAGGCTGGTGATTAACAGATTAAACGAATTGAAATGATTTCGTTTCTAGGGCTTGTATCAAAAAGATGTCCTTGGCAAATAAAAGTTAAAACAGTTTTAAAAACGAATTTAATCATCTAAGCCTGTCTGGTCGAACGGTTAAGCCTGTGTGTAGGTGTGTGGAAGGTCACGGGTTCGAGTCCCCTTCCAACCAATCTGTTTAATTTTTACTTTTAAGTTGTTTTACATATTAGTTAACATTAAATTTTAATTATAATAAATTAATAAATAATATCTTTTATATAGTGAATACATTTAATGTTTATAAAACTTATAAATTCTAAGATTCAAATAACAATATACTTTTTATATGTATTTAGTTTATACAAAATTTTAAGTAAAATACAAAAATACTTATGAAATATAAATATTTATCCAAATACGGCTACGTTTCGTATCAAAAATCACAATTCGTAATTCAAAACCCTAATTCCTAAATTATAATTTAAAACCTTAATTCCCAATTTTAATCTAAAACCCTAAATCCCAAATCCGAAACCCTACATCTCGGATTTGTGATTCTTGTTTCCATTTGTTCGTTTCTAAGTTAGGGTTTATCCCAATTATTTAGGTGGTACCAATATTTGGGAGACTCTCGCTTCGTTATCGTTGCGTTATCTTCCGGTTATCTTTGTTTATTAAGGTGCACTTCCCCTTTTTTCTGTTTTACTTTTTGGGGCTGAAACATGTGTTTTCTATATGATGCTACGGTTTCTTTTTGTTTCTGGTTTCTTTTTCAAAAATGAGATCATTAAATATGTTAATCTAGTTTGGCCGCTTGATGCAATCTTATGTGTTAGGAATAGAAATTATATTATTTGTAATTTCCACCGGTACGATATTAGCGCTAATGGCTTGACAAGCCCACCTACACTAATGGCCTGATAGGTGATTAGACCCGGCGATTCTTTTGTTGATTCTATAGGTTAGATTTTAGTTGCTAAACAAGATGCTTGTTGCTAAGTTGCTATGTCCCTTACGATGCTAAGAATATTTATTGATAACGTATACAACGAGATGGTTCAATGTCGGTTACTTGTCGGTTCAATAAATGTTATCAATAAATGTTAAACGGTTGATTCTATGTTGATTCTATGGTCATGGTTGAATGATATAAGTATATTGCTATACACATAAACTTGCGTGACATATTCATATTGATCTCGGATTTCATATTATGTATTATCAATTGTGTTTTTACTCACTAGCTAATTCTTTAGCTAACTTATTTTACACATGTTTCAGGTGGCGTTTGATTCGTTTATGCTTTACAAGACACATAGGATTGCTTTTGGACCTAGAATAAAAGTTAATTAAATAACTTTGATTATTGGTTTTTACTTTCGTATTTAAGAGGATTTATTTTTTCCTTGTCATGACATTGATGCTTAATTAAATATTAAAACATGCTTTTAGTGTGCCATGTGCTTTGTACTATTGATATCCAATTCACTTGACAACCCGGTGTTTCCGCCACCGGGCGGGGTGTCACAGCTGGGGGGTCTGGGTTAAATATAATTTACACAAACAGCCCCTGTAGATTGAGTTTTGTTTATTTTAGATTACTAACTTTTAATTTGAGTTTCAATATTTACACTTTAGGCACAAAGTTAGTTTTTTAATTTATATTAACTAACTAACTTAATTGAGTTAACTTGTAACGTTAAGGATTGACGTTTTTGTATCATTAGCTTGTTCATGACATTAAGAGGCTATTTTTAGACTTAGGAGCGATATTCGTTTGACGTTTTCACTAAATTTTCTTTTATACAACACAATATATATATATATATATATATTAGATTTATAAATAGTGATTATTTCACATGCTTAGATATTTTGAGATATAACACTATTGATTAATTGAGACCGGAATAACGTAGAATCCAATGTATTTTGTAATAATAATAACAAACGTTACATTTTTAAAGAAATGAATACGAATCCAAAATAAGAGGTAAGCAACTTCGGGTTCGAGTCGGGCATTTGGATTCAGGTTCGGGGCAGATGTCACAGTCTCCTCTCCTTATAGAAATTTCGTCCCGAAATTTGCTCAAACTGAAATAGAAGAGGATGAAGCAAAAGATCTGGATACTTAGCTTTCATTTTATCACAAGTTTAGTTTCACGTTTTGAGTCCCAAGGTACATTAACGATCGGTATCCGATTACGCTTGAGTTACCTAACTTCACGGTCCATGATTTCTAGTGGCCGTTCGATGAGCTGCATTTAATTAAACAAAGTTAAGAGTTATTTTTTTTAATATGCTTGGAATCAGTGAGAGTCATCTATTTTTAACTCTTTACGAGTTATAAAAGTTCGGGTGGAAAATTGAATGAAGATTCGAATATACATCGCTTGTTGCTCAAGATTAAGATGAGGTACGAATTTTTATACTATTAATGGATATCCTTGAATATCTCAACTTCTGAATAAAATGTGCTTAAGTAAATGGATTTAGATTGATTTAAATGAATATCAGACATAATCATGATTGATTAGAACGGATGAAACGAATTAAGTAACCCTTCACATAATTAAGTGGCTTAGATACAATTAGTAAAATGAGTAATCAAGTCAAGTGAAAATAAGATGATTGAATATGGCACAACTATACAAGACAAAACTTACTATAGTTCCCATGCACCAACTTTCATAATTCCGTGTGCACCCGTAATTACTTTAGTTTTTGCATAGACTCCACAGTGCATTCGATCACGTGCGAATCAGAAGTACACAAAATTTAAAGTGACGATACGCATATGTATTGATATCATACCCGATAGAAATAGTACTTGGGAAAAATTAGTTTAAGATGATAAGTAGATTGATGATTTAAAAGAAACTAAATTCCATTAGGTAGACATTGTTCATATAAATAGCTTTGTTCAACGATATTGATAGTCAAGTTCGAGTACAATGATAGTAACACTTAAGTTTGTGAAAACCGACTTTATGTGTGTAAGATGTATTTATCGAAGTTTTCTGATATTGACCAGTTCATAAGCATTAGTTGATGACACACATGTAATAATATAGTTTACTAGGATTTTAGAAGAATTAATTTCATGAAATTTTTGGTGATGTGGATAATCCAATTTATATTTCGAACTAATAGATCACTTAGTTCCTATTGGATGCGATTTTTAAGATGATTGAATTTATATGACCAACAACTTTAAGTTAACCAGATGTATTGACTATGGAGGTAAACAAGTTTATAAGAGATGATGTTGTTTTTCTATAATGTAGTTTTAAAAGCTAAGTAAAAAGTCGAAAGTTTTAATCTTTACCATAGATTAGAGGATTGATTTGAAAATAAACGACACAATTTAAGTTATATGTACTTGGTATTGGAAAACAGAAGACATGTTGTTTGACCAACGTTAGAATGACCAATCTCTTTTTTTTAAGAAGTTATTATCATGAAATGCATATATTTTATATATATACTTTATCTTACAAAATAGTAAAACCAAAAGGTTATTTTAATTATTAAAAATTTGTTTTATGTTAAAATATATATATTTTTATTTGGAAAAAAAAATAAGAAAATTATCTTAATAGAATTGAATTCCGGTAGTTTTACAAGGTCCGTTGATTATACATTGCGTTAGAGTAATGAGTTTATAGATGAAATACATTGGGTTTAGATCAGTGCATGAAGACTAGTTGCGTAAATTTCATTAGTGGTCATATGTATAGATGAAACATTTAGTTCAATGAGCTCAAGAATGATTATGTATTGAGTTCTCGTTAGGTTCTGGGTAACGGATTTGAGGATAGCATCACGTAGTTGATTAACGAGTACATGTTTTGATGCTTAGTTCATAATTTTGTAGTAGATTCATAGTTTTATTGATGAATTAGAAGATAGATTGGAATCTTATAGTTGAATGAGCAGTTAATTTTTTTTTTTTTTGAAATTATTTGAGTATAGAAGTCAAGTAAAAATATTGGAGGGTAAACTTTCGATTCGAATACGTTAGCTTATAAGAATGGCAAAATCCGTTAACTTTTATTTAGTTATGGAATTTAGCCTTGACTATAATTTAGAAATCATAACGAACCTTTGATTGGAGAGTCGATAATTTATTTAGGATTAGAAGTATGACTTAGATTCGGTAATTGATATATGCACGATCTAAAGTTTTGGATAATTCGATTGAGATATGTCTTAGTTTTTGATTTGAAATGTTTGGTTTACAACGGTGTAATTGTGTTATATGGATAAGCGAGCGAGTATATCGCATAAGTATTATTGTAGCTTAGAAACAAATGGAATGATGAAACATAGAATAACACGGTTTTGTATCAACATCTTTGAGCGATAGAAACATCCGATGTAATAATAGCACCTCGTTCCACTTAGAATATCATAGAATCTTTTGAAACATACCATAGAAAATCACGTAGAAACTTTAGAAAACTTTAGAAATTTCGATTAAATGAAATAGTGATAGTACTTAGAACATCATAGAATCCTTTGAACATATCATAGAAAATCACTTAGAAACTTTAGAAACATTAGTAAATGAAATTGGAATATTATTTGAATCACTATAAAAATTCATTGAAATAATTATAAATCGTAGGAATGAAAATCATAGAATCATTAAGAAAATGAAATTCAACGGCTTAGGAGTGTGTCTTGGTTTTGGACACTAATGACTTATCAAAGTGTTAAGTTCGTTTTCAACGTATTCGAGAAGGCGTGCTTTAGCCTATAGGTTCACACTCATCTCGTACATCCCCAGGTAAGCATACAGGCTTCTTAAAGAGATTTATACGAAATGCTTTGCCTTAGACAGGATGTCCGTGATACAGACGTTTCCCTTCCAGATTGCACACGTTCTCACGTTTCAAAATCACTTAAGACGATGACGAGATTCCACAAAGAGAAGATCCTAATCAGACAGAAAAGTCTCTTGTAGCTCCTTCACGAAATCGGATAAGAAATGAGGTAAAGAAAAGCATAGAAAGGTTCGTAGGAGGAAAAAAAACAAATAAGTCTAATAGAATTCCTAAGTACATCTATTTGCACTAACGACTCTTAGGTTATAGTCTAGGTCGGTGTGTTTCTAATACCCTATCCTAGTTCCCTATAACCATGGCTCTGATACCAAACTGTGACACCCCGCCCGACGGCGGAAACACCGGGCTGTCAAGCGAATTGGATATCAATAGTACAAAGCACATGGCACACTAAAAAGCATATTTTAATATTATTAAAGCGTAACTGTCGTGACATAAATGAGAAGTAAATAGTCATAAAGCGGAAATAAAAGTCAACAATAATAGTAATTTATTATCCATTTATTCTAGGTCCGAAAGCATCCTATGTCTTGAAAAGCATAAAACGCTTAAAATGCCACCTGAAATACGTGTAAAATAAGTTAGCTAAAGAATTAGCTAGTGAGTAAAAACACAGTTAATAGTACATAGTATGAAATCCGAGATCATTATAAATATGTTTCGCAAGCTTATGTGCATAGCAATTTCATTATATTACTCAACCATGACCAACGAAACATACATCGAATCCAAGAACCTTGAAACTCCATAGGGTAACTTTAGCAACAAGTCATGAGAACCACTCATGTTACAAATATTGATAATTATCGTTTAACCGTCATTTAACCGTCTCGGTATACAAGTTATCAATAATTGTTTAAGCATCGAAGGGACATAGCAACGTAGCAACAAGTATCACAGTATAGTAACAGTAACTATCCTAAAGAATCAACCAAAGAATCACCGGGTCAAATCACCTATTTTGAAATACATGTAGGTGGGTTTGTCAAACCATTAGCGCTAATATCGTACCGGCGGAAATTACAAATAATATAACTACTAATGACTATCACATAATTTTGCATCCTATCGCGAGTCAAGACTAACACATTTAATGATCTCATTTTGAAAATAGAAACAAATGAAAGAAACCGTAGTAATGTCATAACACGTATATCAGCCCCAAAAACGTAAACAGTAAAAAGGAGAGTGAGTTTACTCACCTTGAAATGCAAATATAATCGAACCGTTAGAAACGCCGCAAACGAAAACCGAGGATTGCCCAAATATTAGTACCACCTAATTAGTTGGGAAAAACCCTAACTTAGAAACGAAACAATAATAACAAGAATCAAAATCTGAAATCTAGGGTTTCGGATTTGGGATTTAGGGTTTTAAATTACAAATTGGGAATTAGGGTTTTAAACTCCAATTTGAGAATTTATACGAAACGTTATTGTATTTCGTATTTGAATATATTTTATACGGATCGATTTGTATATATGTATTAAAACTTATATATTTTTAAGTTTTAAAATATATTTAACTTAAATTATGTCATTTAGGTTAATTAGAAAATATGATAGTATCATGCCAATCCTAAGAATTTTCGTACTTCCGTAGGGCTTCTCGGTGCTTCCAAATTCTTGATAGCTTCAATTGTCTCGGGATCCACGTGGATTCCTTCCCTATTGATCACGTGACCAAGGAAATGAACTTCCCTAGGCCAGAACTCGCACTTCGAAAACTTCGCATACAATTTCTCATTTCTTAAAGTTTCTAAGATTAGCTTCAAGTGCTGCTCATGATCTTCCTTTGATCGCGAGTAGATTAAAATATCGTCTATGAAAACTATCACGAACTTGTCTAAGTAAGGTTTACACACCCTGTTCATAAGATCCATGAACACAGCAGGCGCATTCGTTAATCCAAACGGCATTACGAGGAACTCATAATGACCGTAACGAGTTCTAAATGTTGTTTTCAGAACGTATTCCTCTGCTATCTACAACTGATGATAGCCGGATCGCAAATCAATCTTGGAATAGAAACTAGAACCTTGAAGCTGGTCAAACAGATCATCTATCCTAGGCAATGGATATCTATTCTTAATGGTAAGTTTGTTTAATTCACGATAATCAATACACATCCTAAACGATCCGTCTTTCTTTTTAACGAACAACACAGGCGAATGAATCCTTTATCTAGCAATTCTTGCAATTGCTTCGACAACTCTTGAAGTTCAGATGGAGCTAATCGATATGGTGATCGAGCAATGGGGGCTGCTCCAGGGACTAAGTCGATCCTAAATTCAATTTGCCTAGGCGGAGGCAATCCTGGTAAATCCTCAGGAAAAATATCTTGATAGTCGCAAACTACTGGAATCTCTTCAAATTTCCGATCCTTGACCTCGGTGTCAATAGCTTTTAGTAGAAACGCAGGAAGTCGTTCACAAAGACACTCGTACGCTTGCCTTACATCGATTACCTTCAAGTAAGAGTTCTCTTTCTCTCCCCGAATCGTTATCGTATTGTCGTTGGATTTTAGAAGGCGGAAAACCTTCTCGTGACAGACAACTTCGGCACGATTTTTGGAGAGCCAATCCATACCAATAACGACGTCAAAACTACCAAGAATAACAGGCAATAGATCTATACTAAACGATTGATCACCTAGACACAAGGTACAACCTCTATAGACCGAATCTACTATGATTTTCTTTCCATTAGCTATTTCGATAATATATTTCTTATCTAACTTATCCTCTTTAGCATTAAGCAACGATTCAAAATCTTTTGACACAAAACTCATGTCGGCGCCGGTATCAAATAACACTAAGGTGTAATGGTTATTAACGAGAAACGTACCGGTGACCACTATCGGTTCCTAACATGCATCCTTTGTGTTCATCTCGAATGCTCTTGCTCTAGAATTCGTCCCCTTCAACTTAGGACAATCTTTCCTAATATGTCCTATAGCTCCACACTCAAAACAAGTCCCGTACGGTTTCCCAGTTCTCTCATCTAATTTAACTCGACAAGTTTGAACTTGATGTTCAAACTTCTGACATCTTGAGCACATAATGCATACACCACCATGGTTGTACCCGCAATTGTTGCACTTTGGGTACGCACCATCCTTGAATTGGCGGTGTACATCTTGCCAGGGTTATAGTTAGATCCTTTCTGATTGTTCGCACGACCTTTGGATGTTCCAATCCACTTCCTCTTTCCATCAGAGGGTTTCCCATCTGCACTACCGAATCGATTCTCAGATTCAATCACCTTCCTGCTACTCTCAACTGGGTTCCTTCCATGATCAGCCTTCTTGGTCAGCACACCTCCACACACCGCATCATCAGTCAATGGTAGTGCCAAGCTCACAACACTTTGCATTGTTGTGTGGTTCGATGCTGTAACCATGCCACAGATTTGTGGTGCTAATCCCCATATGTACCGGTCGATTCTTACATACTCGGGGGTGGCCATCCGAGGGACAAGTCGGGCAAGGTCATTGAACTTAGAGGTATAGGCTCTTACCTCGGCTCCTTCCATGGCTAGATCCCAGAATTCTGTTTCTGCTTTCTGGAGTTCATTGCGAGGGCAATACTCCTTCTTCAGTATTTCCTTCAGTTGCGCCCATGAGAGATTAGTAACAGCCTCTTCTCCCATGGTCTGCTTCTGCGAATTCTACCATGTCAGTGCTTCGTTTTGAAAAGAACATGCTGCGTACATCACCTTCTGCGAATCGGTACAAGCACTGATGGCCATCACGGATTCCATCTTCTCAATCTATCGCAGGATGTCGAGTGGACCTTCTGCTCCGGTGAAGTCTATAGGGTCGCAACCTTGGAACGTCTTATAGGTGCATCCCACACTTCGTCCTCCTGCTTTCAGAAGCATCAAGTCTGCCCATCATCATGATATACAAGGTATAATCATTATGCACTATGGGTGGTATAACACATTTTCGGGAAATCTATTATACCTGAACCACTGCCAATAGACGCGCCACCGCCGCCTGCTCCATGACCACGACCATGACCATGTCCAAGGTTTGTGTCATGTTGATCCAATGCGCCGTTTACATGCTGGGAAATTAACTGGGCCAACTCCTCGGCTATTTCCGGAATTCCGCTACTAGTGCCAGTCGTTGTTGTTGGGGTTCTCGGAGGCATGACTTAATTCTAATAATAAAAATATTCGTAATAATAAGTATATATAATTAAAAGGGCGGTTTCACGTCTTAATTCTAACGTCTGTGTAAATTAATACTACACAATGCAAATAACCAATAAGCAATTAAACATAAATAATCATAAATTACCGAAAGGTTTTTTCAAAATAAAAGTTTTTGCCAAAATGGCCCCAAAATTTTGACCAAAACGGTCACCAAAAGTGTAAACCATATTCAACATACAAAGGAAAATAAAACAATTCAACCAAAGTTCAAAAGTAAATAAAATGAAATGCAACTTCTCGTCTCAACCCTGTTGTGGCCATCCATAATGGCCCAACATGTAAATGTCCATCATGATTTGGAACGAGTCATGCATCTCTTGAAGCTTCTTCTTCACTTCTTCTAACTCTTTCTCAAGAGTCTCTATCCTGCTCTTGTCACTCATAACCACTTCGGCTTTTCTCCTTCTCTGCCGAGTGTATACATATCGGATCACTGGGGTAGGTCGAGACAAAAGAGATTGGGGTATAGAAGGTAACTCCCTAGTCACGAGGTGTGACGGGGGTGTAATGGTCGACTCAGAGGGAACCAAAGCCCTAATATCAGGCTTCGTGTCCTCCTCAATCCACCCGTTGCTCGTGAGCTCCGAGCCGGGCATAAAAGATGTGGCAAATAAGGATGGGTCAGCATAAAATGATGACTGAGGTAAATCACAAGGGGTAACTCGTGAAGACATCTGTGACAACAAAATGCATATGTGTACTTAACTCATAGCTTAAAAATAATTAAATGCATATAAATCACACAAGGTACACATAGATATGCAATCAAATAAATCTACACGCACACCAAAATGCTCGGGAATTTTTGGAAGTGTTTTTGAGACTTTGAGATTTTTCAAAAACTTTCAGTTATAGTCTAGAATTTTTCAATTATTTTTTTCTAGTTCGCTATAACCAATGGCTCTAATACCAACTTCTATCACACCCCGAAAATCGTCGCAACGGAAAGACACGATATCGTGGTGTAAGGAGCGAAGTTGGCACCCATTAATTATAAAGCAAACATCCACATTAATTTAAAGATAGTTAATTATGTTAACATTGATATGTCAACATTTTCACAATCGTCATTAAGAAAATAGAAATAGTCTTAGCGAAACATAAATTGTTTGAAATAAAAACTTAACTGAAGTTTTAATTAAAGCGGTCCCAAAACAACTTGATCACATGTGGAGTTTGCAGTCCAAAAACTGTCATTCCATAAATACCTGGAGCTTATCATTTTTTTTGGGTAAAGGGTTACCCCGGTGATTCTATTAAAAAGACAACCGTCATTAACGTACAAGTAGTGAGGATGAGTTCCACACTAGTTCATATATGGGACAAACCCTCACATATGTGAACAAAACAAAGACAACTAACCAAAACAAGCTAAACAAACTAGCCTACTACAAAAATCGACATAATATCCAAAACCTAACAAGAAAAACCGATCCATCAGCCACCATCATCAAAGATGTAGTTGTCACCAATGGAAAGCCTCCAAAACAACTTGACTAATCGACTATCCATTGGAAGTCATTGAAAGGGAGGAACTCGCCCTTACTTTATCTTGAGTTATATCTCTTGTTTCATCATAAATAACTTCAACGTCTTCTTCATCCAAGTCTTCAATCATATCCCTATCCGATTTGCCCTTCCCTTTAATAGATTCCGAAGTCCCCCCATCGTTCACATTTTCGGAATTAAGAACACTAAAGGAGTTTTGAATCTGAATCTTTGAGGGATCTCTACTCTTTACTTTCGAAGTTGAAGGTTTAACTCCCACCATTTTCTTGTAATCCAAAGGTCTATATTCAAATTTTGGTTTATGGTCTTTAACCTGAAACCCACTTTTCTTAGCCGTTTTCGAAGTTGAGCTTATCATTTTGTACTTGAAAAACATGTAAAAACTGAGTCAACATAAAGTTGGTGAGTTTTCGGTTTTAATCAAAAGTAAAAATCACTTTTCATTTACAACTGATATGCTGGCTTTGAGACGTCAACAAGACCGTCAAGGGCTAGCTAGGCCCAAAGACAAATGAATCATCAAGTCATGAGTCCATAATCAACCAAGAAACGCGGTTCCCTCACAACATTCAATTTATATTCCCCCGCTTGTCAACACGATCAGAGCGATTGATCACAAGGGGCGGTATTCCAAACCCGATAGATCTATCAATATAACATGTGGTCTCTCCAAGAGATTATGAGAGGGCAATGTGTACATTTTCACAACAAACACCCATGCCATCATTTTGGTCAACAACAATACCCGTCTCCCAATTCATATCAAAACAACATAAACAAAATACATGTTTTTCCCCTGAGAAATATTTAAATAAAACATTATTTAAAAAGGGGCCGAGAAACTCACATTGAATACGCGAAAAGCTAGAATATATAAGCCCAAACGAAAACACCACCTGTTAACGTCCTAAACACGAAGGACCCGTTCAATAGATGCACACATATATCAAGTCTAAAAACCGTGTTGGTTGTTCATGCAACCTAACTAGACTTATATGAAAAACATTTCATTTATGAAAAGAATCCCCTAATTTTTAATGACCTGTTGGTGATCCTTGCCTTTAATGTTATACATATATATGTATGGACACACACTTAAACACAAATAACATGTAAAAGTCACATTTAATCCTATAACTTACCTAAGTAAATATACAATTATACAATATTATACATAAACTTAGGAAAAATATATTTCAACTTTTAAGGCTCATAACACTTAGAATAATATATACACACTTTTCCTAGTTAACTAGCATGCATTTCTCAACATAACGGTTAACACTTAACGGGATATTTAACCATATTTTTCATAAGCAACTTATTAATCATATGAACTTATATA
The DNA here is from genome assembly GCA_030867185.1 of Tagetes erecta. Taxonomy (NCBI): domain Eukaryota; kingdom Viridiplantae; phylum Streptophyta; class Magnoliopsida; order Asterales; family Asteraceae; genus Tagetes; species Tagetes erecta. The sequence continues at coordinate 15,930,946 of CM061497.1, read as the reverse complement.
TCTAAACATATTGTCACACAACATATATCATATTTCACATATTTTCCAAACAAGTCACAATATTTGTTACACATGTCATTTTTTTAGCAAATCCGGGTACGTTTCGGGTCACGAAAAGCAACCCAATACCCTTTTTTTGTCATTATTTTGTAAATAATTTTAGATCAGTATGTTATCTTAAAAATAAGTCCAAAGTTTCTGATCCAAATCAGTTTGCAAAAATATTACGTTTTAGAGTCGAAAATCGTCTTTTTCGGCTTTTCCAGGTACATAGTTTGCTTGTTTTTGGTTTTAAAACTCCATGTTTTTGTACCAAACTTTAAATCTCATAATTTTACTTAAAAATACACTTAAGAATCTGTGAAAATAATATTTTGACATATTTTATATTTTTAAGCAAAAATCGATGCGTTTTACGCGTATTTTTGTACTAAAACCGTTTATAAGGTTTAAATCAATACTTCCTTACATTATATGAAAAATACTTATTTTATTCTCACACCCCCAAATCCACTAACGGAGTTTTACCGTTAGAGGTGTGACAAACCAGGATCCAGCCATTAATTACACCGAACGACTCTATATGAGTTTTGAAACCAAACGTTTACCCATTAAATGCGGTAGTTTGAACGACAATCAGAGTATTTAGTTTTTCAGTTATGCGGAAGCGTATTGAATAAGTAAGTTTAAGCAAACCCAAACCATGCAGAAAATAAATGCGCAAAAACACGCGCCCGACACAAGACACGTAGTTTAAATAGTTTACAAATCCCAAAACAAAGTTTTTAATGCAAGAAATGTTTTAAATGTTTGCGAGGACGCCATGCCATGCCCTACGTGCATTGTACCTCAGTGACCTGAAACAGTGAAAGACTAACAAGTGTCAACACGACGGTTGGTGAGTTCACATAGTAGTATAAAAGCAAGTATTTCAGTTGCAAGCAGATATATAAATTAAGTATGTCATTGTAGGTAGCTAATCTACAGCACATGTCCTTAGAGGCGTAATGTATCTGACCGAAGCTGACGTATGTACACATTAAGTGCAGTTTGCATGTTCGTACATCCGAGCAGGATGCACTGTAAGTATGTTAGGTCATTCAACACCCGTTCGACAGGTCATTCTGTCGTGCTAGCGCGACTAGCCCGGGTGGGGTTTGTCAAACCCAGTATTACTACTCAAAATTTCCCCGCTATTTCACAAATACTAACGGTCAACTAGGTATCTGTCACACCCTCAATTTTCCACAAACGGGGTATCTGTTAGGCGTGTGACATACCAGGATCTCAAGCCATTAGTTACAGTGACACTGACTCAATAAATTTTAACAAAAGGTTTACTTAGTCATTAACCAAAAACTCAGGGTATAAAATGTAGGTTTTCAAAGTTTAGCGGAAGCTTTTAAACAAACCCATTATTTAATAAACTTGTGCTCAACAGTTTAGCACAAAACCAATAAAACTTGTGCTCAATAGTCTAGCACGATACAAATATAAAACCTGTGCTCAATAGTCTAGCACAATACCAAGTTAAAACCTATGCTCAATAGTCTAGCACAAAACTACTAAGTGTTTTCAATAAAACCAACAAGGTAATAAAAGTTCAAAACAAAGTAAAACGACTCATGCATGATATGTCCTACGTGCACAGCTCCTAGCCACCTGAGAAAACATACTGAAAATGGTCAACACATGGTTGGTGAGCTCAATGAGATATTTAACAAAAGTTTATAAATATCAAAACAATTTAACTGATAAAGTTCATTTACTATTGCTGGTTTGCAAGACCACCTCGCTTACTACATGAGCACGTTGAGATTAAACTGAACGTTGTGTTGTGCCTTACTGCCATCAAACTAGATGACCAAAAGTTCCAAGGACAATCTGCACCACCTGGATCCCTACCAGCGTGATGGGGTCTGCCGAACCCGGTAGTTCTACTCAAATTTCCCCGTTATACCCACTGTATATTAATAATCTCAACTAAAGGAAAGGACTTTTGTTGGAATGTTTATGCTCAAGTAAAATAAGCCATTAGACAATAGAAATTAGTTTATCAAAACAGTTGCCCGAAGGCGCTGCCCGAAGGCATAAAACGCTGCCCAAGGCCGTATAAAATCTTGCCCGAAGGCCCTACCCGAAGGTATAAAAATGCAGCCCGCCCGAAGGCGCTGTAAAAAGTTACCCGAAGGCGTTGTAAAAACGTTTGTATGTTTTCTCCCCGAAAAAGGTTTAAAAGCGGGCAAAGAGACTCACCTTTGAAGCACACAACAAATTTAACAGCAACGTTGCACAAAAGAACCTAAACCGTCCTACTACCTGAATAATAATTAATTGCGATTTAAGAACTACGGACTTGCAAGTATGCATATATAAATATATAGAGGTATATTTAAGACTTGCTAGGACTTTGCACATTAACAGTGTAACACGCATGATTTCACATATGATACACACCATCATTTGTAATTTACTACTCATGCATACAATTAAACGCACACATATTTGGAAATCCCGAACCCATAACCTACGTATGTATTATGCATGTATATATATATATATATGAACATCAATCTCGTTATGAATCTAACATACAACCTACACATGTCGTTGTTATACTAAACATATATTTTCCACATGCATACACAGCTTATATACCGACCATACATACTTGACCCGATTACAAATTTCGCATGACTATAGTTAAGATCATACATATGCTTGCATTTTCCTACATATATATATACATACACAATCTGTTCATGCCATTGTGCACCTCCATATATCCTACCTATACCTGTTGTACAACTACACACGCATATATATATATATATATATATATATATATATATATATATATATATATATATATATATATATATATATATATATATATATATATATATATATATATATATATATAACATGTTTACTATTGCTACTTCTGTTTCTTTACATACGAACATGCTTGTAACAAGTGCACACCACATTATCCTACTATCCATGCGCATACTAAGACAACATATATATAACCTATGACTAATGATCATGCTATTGTTTTTCTTTCTCTCTGATTAACATACATACACATACTGAGATATATACATATAACCATCTCATACAATCACATCACACAATCATCTACACGCATGCTGACATATATATAGACATCATATACATACACGCTACTACTACTGCTTCGCATTCATATATATACATCGCACTTACACAACACATACCACATAACACATACGATGATCGATACAGACATTCCTACACAAACAATCTTACACATGATCATATTGAAAACCCGAGACACGATCGAAAAACGAAACAGTACTCATGACTAACGCAAACCAAAGCGATGAACAAAACGACACGTACTAGCGTGTTAGAAGTTTCAAGTTACCGGAATTGTTGGTTCGCCGGCGGTGCGCGGTTTCTACTGTCGTTTCTTTTGCGATTCCAATTTCCGGCACCGGCAAAATAGGAGAAACGATGGAGGGGCTGCTGCGTCTGCTCTTCACGGTTGCTGGAGGAACGAGGATGATGATGATGATGATGATGATGATGATGATGATGATGATGATGATGGTGTTGTTATCGAGCGGCTGATTACGGTTTCAGGTGTGTGTGTGTGTGTCATAAGGTAGAAGACGAGATGGAGTGTGGCGGCGGGTTAGGGTGGGGTTTGGTTTATAATTTTCAAATTTACATATTTGGTCCTTATTGAATGGTAAGCTATTTAATTCTTGACTTTAGTTTATAATTAAGTTTAGTTAAATGCATAATAAACCCCAAATTATTTAAAACTTAACCAAACAATTAAGAGGTAGTTAATGGTGTTAACCTAAATTAGCGGGGTGTCACATCATCCCCTTGTTAAAAGAATTTTCGTCCCGAAAATTACGCCGCAATGTTGGCTATCTGCAACGCAGTAGAACAAGAGAAAATAAAATTTTTCAGATCGTCACATCCTCCCCTTGTTAAAAGAATTTTCGTCCCGGAAATTACATCGTGCCATATATTTCCTGCAACGATTTCGAATAGACGCCTGACCCTTGAAGCTGGTTGAGAAAATTGTTTGTATATTTCTTGTAGTTTAACTAGAGCGAGTCTATACAGTGCTCGGGCTATAAAAGATACGCCTGGCACGAATTCTATTTTTAAATACAAGCTGGCGATGGGGAACCGGGGGGGGTATATGATACACCAAGCATTTGTTTACTGAGGGGGGGTATATGATACACCAAGCATTTGTTTTCTAGAATCTTATCTTTTTATTCAAATAGAAGATTTATTCATCGTGTAGGTCTTTTCAGGTGATCTAACAATATTCTTTTCAAAATACGGGTTTTAGTTTACACATGGTTTAGATATGAGTTCAAACAATAAGATTTTAGCAAGGATTTTGGTATCAAGCTTCATCGAGTGATAGCGTATGAATTCGCCCTTAGGATGTTTAAGGGATGATGAGAGATAAAACGGGTTAGATAAAGATGACGTGTTATTTCATTACTTGGATTGTGTAGTTTAACTAATTTCTTTAAACAGACAGTTTCCCTTATTAAGATTTTTATGGTTTGGAACGATTAGGTGACAATTGCTTACATCGCGGATCAATAGTTGTGATCAAGGAAGTTAATTTTCACACAAGTTAGGATCTCTTGAATAAACCGGATCTTTAAAAGAAATATTTTGCATGATTAGAGTGTCAAATGAAAATTGAGAGCATCAATTATTATCTTTCTTAGTAAATACAATGTGTATTGGAACGAACGAAAGAATAGTTTGTTATTCTAAACTTTAATGGATGAGGTTCAAGCAGAAAGCTAGTTGATATCAATTGTTTATTGTGGACTATACTATTCATCAAATGAATCCTTAAGAGTCACAGAACATATTCAACGTTCAAAGTTCTATACCCGCAAAGCGGGGGGGGGGGGGTAGTTATAAAATTCACTTAGCTTTTCATTATCACTGTGGGCAATAGATACCTGAAAGTTATAAGTGTCTAGATATATAGCGAATTGCCATATGAATGATAGATGAAATAGGGTTCATAGGAAACACGCGTTCGTAAGAAGTTTGAAGGTAATTGATTATAGACTCGCAACATTAATAACGCTTAAGCTGAGTTACTGTTACGCAAACTATTTGGTAGAGAAATTTGAATATATTTTTCGATGTACCGAATATAGATCTTATGAATTTAAATGTTCTTGATGGATATATAAATTTTTAGGTCCATAGCATTTTATGTGGTGGGTTTATTCTGACATGAACGAGTTTTTCAAATAAGTCGTAGTTATATAGGGCTCTTCCAAGAAACTCTTACAATTAAAAGGATTGTTTAATGTTCGATTGGGAAAACCATGATATTAAGTTATTACCGTTGTTGAGTAAGAGGTCATGACACACTAACCATAATTTATAGCGTCCTATTGTATCATGAGTTTGTGGCATTAGCATGGTAGGAGTTTATATTCGAAGGTGGTATTATAATTGTTTACTACACATAAGTGTATTGTAGGATAATCTTGATACCAGTATGTTACTTAGAGATGGAGTTTTGTTTCAGGTAAATCTGTGTTGTTTGATTATTCACTTTTAGGTTTTGGTTGTAACCCACATGACAAGTTTTTCTACCATCACTTTTTCAGGATCATCATGTACCTGTAAATTCACCATTACGTTGCGCACCCGTAATCGTCAATTTACCTTACACAATCACCCTAGTTTGTCTCCCATCATGGGATTTAATCTTAAGTTTTATCATGCTTATTGTTTTGCGATTATTTATAAGAAAATTTATATTATTCCGAATATAGGATGTATAAGAGAGGTATGGTATTCATATAATACTTGCTTATTTACAAACTGTAGGTTGTGTTTGTGTTAGTATTCAAACGTAGTCTTTTTATAGAATGAGAATACCATCAGTATCAATCTCTACGAGATGCCACTTCGAGTCAATAGTTTTCATGAGTGCAACAAGCACCGAATTGACAAAATAAGGAAAGCGCGACAATATGGAGAAGGTTTAAAAGTTTAAATAGCAGGATAAGCACCAACAGAGCAACCGAGGGGTAGCATATTCCCTTGATTCATCATTCTTTAAGCACCCAAGGAATATAGAGTCTGATTATTCAGATAAGGATGGTTTGATCATGGCCCACCGGGTAGCGATAAACTCCAAACAACGATCTCGGCTCCCGAAAATGAATCGGTAATAAGATGGGAATGACAATCAAAATCAAGATTAGCAAGAGGATGATGTGACAACCCGCAAATTCAGGTCAACACCGTTAACTACCCCTTATTGATTTTGTTAAATATTATAACGTTCAAGGACGTTTTATAATTTAAGTTAATTAAAAAGTTAGGATCTAAATTAAACAAAACATACAACTACAAGGACTAAATTGCAATTTACCAAAATTCAAACTTCCTTTAAAACCAACCCGCTCCCTTCACATCGTCATCATCGTTCTTTTCTTAAACCCTAACAACAACCCCACTACAACTCTCTGCCGTCTAAAGCCACCATCACCCGCATCGCCCAGCACCCGGTTATCGTTCATACGCATCACCGCACACCACAATCAGCGACCAAGAGGCAAGGCAGTATCCCGTCGAATTCTCGCCACCATCATCGGAACTTCTGTGACGTCTCCGATCACCTTCACCCTTTGCTCTCGTCATTCCGGTAAGCCTATTCAGCCCAACAACTCACCATTATATCGTTTTTGTTTCGAGCGGGGTTTCGTGATCGGTTTAGTTTTCGGTTCGTTCCGGGTTTTGTTTTCGGATCGATCCGGTGAGCGTACGGTGATTATTTTTATATGTATGCGTAACTGTGATATAAAAAGTTGATGTGGAATAGATCGAACGACACCGTAGATTAGCCAAGGTATGTATGTATGATCTGTATGTATATATATATGTGTGTATGTGACAACGTGAACCAGCATGTATGTATGTGTTTGATCTCGTTCAATGTATGTGTTTAAGTGGATATGTATGTAGGTCTAATCTGTTTAAGAATGTATATAGCAGCCGCATGTGTATGTATATTCATGTGTAAGTGAGCCAAAAATAGCAGCAGCAAGCTTGTAACGTGTAGATATATATTACAGTATATGGGTGAGGGTGTATGCATGTGATTAATGAATTTATGCGTTATATATGTAAGTATACATGATCACTAGAAGTTATCATGTGTGTGTATGCAATCAAACAGGATGAACGACAATATGAATGGGTATGTATGAATATATGTATGTATATGCAGCAAGATGTATGTGTGATGGTATGGACGTGGGTGTATGGGGGCTTGCGTTTTATTGAAATGTATATGTATAATCGTAGGTAAGTATATGCGTGTATGCGTGGCTAGTTGGTGTAACGTATGTATGAAATTTTATGTATGAAGTTTGATACGTGAAACGTGTAAGTATAGCATGAAAATGTATAATAGGAGTGAGTTTACATAGCATGAGAATTTATGTTCATGTAAGTGTGAGATCAAAATACATGATATATGTGTAGCAGTTACATGATAGACTATTATGAGGAAAACCGAACAGAACGCACGAAACCCTAGCAGATTCTAAATGTGTATAAAGTATATGTATATATAAATAATATATTAATTACTAATTAGTGAGTAATTATTTAGCAGGTCGTAGTGCGAACTAAGACTCTTGTTTGCATTTGTGCTGACTATTTTTGCTGAGTGCTTCAAAGGTGAGTTCTTTGCCCGCTTTTAAATCTTTTTCGGGGAGAAAACATACAAACTATTTTACAGCGCCTTTAGGCAACTACTTTACAGCGCCCTCGGGCGGACTACATTTTTTATGCTTTCGGGCAGGGCTTTCGGGCAAAACTTTATGCCTTCGGGCGGAGCCAACTAAGGCTGCATTTTATACCTTCGGGTAGGGCCTACAGGCAGGTTTCGGTAAAAGTATAAATGCCTACGGGCAGGTTTCGGTAAAGTATATATGCCTACGGGCAGGTTTCGGTAAAAGTATAAATGCCTACGGGCAAGTTTTGGTAAAAGTATATTGCCTACGGGCAGGATTTTATTAGGGCTTATAGTGCTTTACACGAATTGGAACCACATTCAAGTCCTTATAAAAGTTCGAGGTTGATTAATATATGATAGCGGGGAAATTTGAGTAGTACTACCGGGTTGCGACGGCACCCCACCCTTGACTGGGCGTCATGTGGTGCAAATTGTCCTTAAAGGTTATGGGTCATCCTGGTTAGATGACGACAAGGCAAAAGTAACGTTTAGCTTTCATCTCGACGTGTTGACAAGCAATAAGCATTCGGTCTTGCAAACCGCCTAATAAAATGGATTTTATTTTTGTTTACCTGTGTTATAAACGGTACCTTTTATTTATATACAAATCTCATTGAACTCACCAACCATGTGTTGACCGTTTTAGTATGCTTTCTCAGGTAATTAAGGAGCACGAGCACGAGTAGGACATGCATGCATTGGGTCGTCCTTTGGACTGTTTCAAAAACTACATCTAATACTTATTTATTTTATTGACTTGGTTTATTATTTTGTCCGTTGGATTTTGCTTACTGGATTTATTTATGCTTCCGCTAAAAGTTGGTTTTAACATTTAAACTTTGAATTTTTGTTTTATTTACAAAAATAAACATTTCGTTAAATGATTGAGTCAATGTAAACTGTAACTAATGGCTTGAGATCCTGGTATGTTACACGCCTAACGGATACCCCGTTTGTCGAAAATTGAGGGTGTGACAGATATTGTAAGATCCCACATCGGTGGGGAGGAGAACTAAGCACTGCTTTATAAGAGTGTGGTAACCTCCCCTACCATGACGCGTTTTAAAACCGTGAGGGGCGGCGCCTGAGGGCGTTCCGGCTGCCAAAGCGGACAATATCATGGTGCGACGGGCTGGGATGTTACAGATGGTATCAGAGCCAGTCGTCGGCCGATGTGCCAGCGAGGACGCTGGTCCTCCAAGGGGGTGGATTGTAAGATCCCACATCTGTGGGGAGGAGAACTAAGCACTGCTTTATAAGAGTGTGGTAACCTCCCCTACCATGACGCGTTTTAAAACCGTGAGAGGCGGCGCCTGAGGGCGTTCCGGCTGCCAAAGCGGACAATATCATGGTGCGACGGGCTGGGATGTTACAATATATATATATATATATATATATATATATATATATATATATAACATGTTTACTATTGCTACTTCTGTTTCTTTACATACGAACATGCTTGTAACAAGTGCACACCACATTATCCTACTATCTATACGCATACTAAGACAACATATATATAACCTATGACTAATGATCATGCTATTGTTTTTCTTTCTCTCAGATTAACATACATACACATACTGAGATATATACATATAACCATCTCATACAATCACATCACACAATCATCTACACGCATGCTGACATATATATACACATCATATACATACACGCTACTACTACTGCTTCGCATTCATATATATACATCGCACTTACACAACACATACCACATAACACATACGACGATCGATACAGACATTCCTACACAAACAATCTTACACATTATCATATTGAAAACCCGAGACACGATCGAAAAACGAAACAGTACTCATGACTAACGCAAACCAAAGCGATGAACAAAACGACACGTACTAGCGTGTTAGAAGTTTCAAGTTACCGGAAATGCTGGTTCGCCGGCGGTGCGCGGTTTCTACTGTCGTTTCTTTTGCGATTCCAATTTCCGGCACCGGCAAAATAGGAGAAACGATGGAGGGGCTGCTGCGTCTGCTCTTCACGGTTGCTGGAGGAACGAGGATGATGATGATGATGATGATGATGGTGTTGTTATCGAGCGGCTGATTACGATTTCAGGTGTGTGTGTGTGTGTGTGTGTCATAAGGTAGAAGACGAGATGGAGTGTGGCGGCGGGTTAGGGTGGGGTTTGGTTTATAATTTTCAAATTTACATATTTGGTCCTTATTGAATGGTAAGCTATTTAATTCTTGACTTTAGTTTATAATTAAGTTTAGTTAAATGCATAATAAACCCCAAATTATTTAAAACTTAACCAAACAATTAAGAGGTAGTTAATGGTGTTAACCTGAATTAGCGTGGTGTCACAGTATCCATGAGGTCTTTCATGAACAAAATAAAACTGCTATAATCCAGACATGCGACATACAGAATTCGTAAATCCGTAAAAGTAATCTTTCGTGTTCGGCCCATAAAAGGGTAAATTTGTAAAAGTGCAGTTTAGTGAAACTCACCTTAAGTTGCACAGAAAATAGTTTACAGCACACAGTATATAATACGGCAACCTAAATAACAATAGGTCGATTAATGTGCGCTCATGTAGGGTCATAGTACCCTATGCATCCAAATGGTCAACAGTTTATGCGAGTGTGGTTTAGTTTTACTTTTTGACCACGTTTGACTTTTTGTCCAAGTTTGACGAAGTTTGACTAAATTTGACTTTCAGTTGACTTTTGGTCCAAGTTTGACTTTCAGTTGACTTTTGGTCCAAGTTTGACTTTTAGTTGACCCACGACCCGTTGGTGATTTGTCAAGTGTAAATATGTTGCATTTGGTGTATTTGACCATATTATATTCACATACCATATCACACTTCACGTATTCAACAAATAGAAGTTCAAATTTCACAAAAGTTTCCTTTATAGGAAAGTCGAACCTCTAAAGTGTATTTGCATAATTTAACATTCCTAAGCATGTCAACTAATGCACAAATACCATAGCATGTTACACAAGTGAACAACACTCACCATTACTTTATAGTTTCTAATATAAAACACATTGGCATGCATGGTCATTTCTAGGCAATATATAATGTGTACATGCTTTGTCCAACTAGCAAAGTAGCAACTTTCATCATGGCATCCTAGTTATTAGCACACACCATTTAGACTTCAACAAGAACAATTTCAAGCAATCGTTCTACTAACCAACTAGCACCTACCAAAGTCCTTTCATGACCAAGGCATGTTTACTAAGTACCACATGCCTACAAACATTCATATGCAAGTCCAAATCATGTTTATATATCCGAAATTACTAAACACGCTTCCTAGTCAATTTCCATGTCAAAACGTTTCTACATTTAGCAAGTGTTCCAAACCAAGTCGAATTCACACGTTCAATTGCTCAAAATCCGTCTAACATATCTTCTAAACATGCTAGTAAGTCCATAGCAATCATTAGACATCCATAACATGAAATCTCACATGACCACTAACACAAAAGTTACTATTTTTAGTAATCTAGCATAACAATCATGCAATTTCACAAACAAGTAGACAATCTTCATCCAATTCATCATCTAAATACAAATACAATCCTATTTTCTCAATTTCAATCATGCAACATCAAGTTTCAATGATTCCATACCAAACCCTAGTTTCATAAACACACTTTTTGTACCAATCTCAACATCTAATCATCAAAATAACCATTAACACACAAATAATAAACCATTTCCACAACATAATATCAATTTGGCCATTTTTGATGAACTAGGGTTTCCAATATATATAATTTTCGAAAAATGTAATAACAATTAACGCAAACACTTACTAGTATTGCGTTTATTACTTCAATCAACACCCGAAATCACCAAATATTGAATCAAGCTAGCAAAAATCAATGTGTGTGTATGTGTAGAACTTGCGACGGAAACAAGAAGGGAGAAAAGGCTTATGGCCGATTTTTTTTATAAAAAATTTAGGGTGAGGTTTTGTTAAATTTTGTTAATTTTGATTAAATGTTAAGTTGGATTGGGCCATCCATGGGTCACATGGATGATCCACGGGCCCCTTTTTGTTTCGGTTTTACAATCACAATGAAAATCTTTCTCAAATATTCATTTTTGTTTCATAATGGCTACCGAAATCCGCAAACGGTTAAAACCGGAAAATTACACGGTTACACGAAAGTCCAACAATTGAACACACATAATAGTTAAAATATATTATTATATTTGTATTCATTTAAGATCACCAACGCCCGGGTATTAACTCGTGGGGTCGCTTCGTATGTATATTTGCGTAACAGTTTGCACATTTAATTTGTCAAATTAAATGAAAAATATAATTGCATTAACATGACTAACAGAGTTTAACTAACGGAGTTAACCTGAATTTGTCGGGTGTCACATCATCCCCTTGTTGAAGGAATTTTCGTCCTGAAAATTGGATACTGTCATTAAAATGGGTCTGAAAATGAAAGAATTTAGAGGTTAGAATTTCGAGTTGTCACATCATCCCCTTGTTGAAGGAAATTTCGTCCCGAAAATTTAAATAGTACCTCGAGTGATAAGAAGAGTTTATTCAAATAGATGTGGGTACTTTTGTTTCATTTGATCTTCTCGTTCCCAAGTGAAATCTGGCCCACGCTTGGAATTCCATTTTACTTTAATAATCGGAATTTTACTACGTTTTAGAGTTTTGACCTCTCTATCCATGATTTCTATCGGTTCCTCGATAAATTGCATTTTGTCGTTGATTTCTAGTTCCTCCAAGGGTACAATGAGTGTTTCATCGGATAGACACTTTTTAAGGTTTGAGACATGGAAAACGTTATGCACGTTTTTTAGAGATTCGGGTAAATTCAATTCGTAGGCTACCGGTCCGATTCGTTTTGTAATTTCAAATGCCCCGACATAACGAGGATTTAGTTTCCCCCGCTTTCCAAAGCGGACCACACCCTTCCAGGGCGAGACTTTAAGTAACACTTTATCCCCAACATTAAATTCCACCGCCTGTCTGCGCAAATCTGCATAACTTTTCTGCCTATCACGAGCAGCTGCCATGCGATTACGGAGCTGCACAATTTTCTCAGTAGTTTCGCGCACGAGATCAGGCCCAAATAATTGGCTATCACCAACTTCGGCCCAGTAGATTGGAGATCGACATTTTCGCCCATACAAGGCTTCGAATGGTGCTGCTTTGATGCTAGTGTGATAACTGTTATTATATGAGAACTCTACCAAGGGTAAATGATTCTCCCAACTGCCACCAAAATCTATCACACAAGCTCTTAGCATGTCCTCTAGAGTTTGAATTGTACGTTCGCTTTGACCGTCCGTTTGAGGATGGTAAGCCGTACTCAGATCAAGACGCGTACCGAAATCTTTTTGCAAAGACCCCTAGAATTTAGATGTGAACTGAGCCCCACGGTCAGAAATAATAGACACCAGCACCCCGTGCCTAGAAACAATTTCCTTGATATAAATTCGAGCAAGTTTTTCCATTTTATCAGTTTCCTTAAAAGGAATGAAATGAGCAGATTTCGTTAAGCGGTCCACGATTACCCAGATGGCATCGCAACCGGAAGGGGTTCGAGGCAATTTGGTTACAAAGTCCATGGCGATTTGTTCCCATTTCCAAACAGGAATTTCGGGTTGTTGAAGCATACCCTTAGGTTTCTGGTATTCCACCTTAACCTTAGAGCATGTAAGACACTTGTTCACATATGTGGCGATGTCGGCCTTCATGTTTGGCCACCAATACAGTTGTTTCAGATCATGATACATTTTGTCAGAACCAGGATGTACGGAGTAACGGGATTTATGGGCTTCATCCATGACGAGTTCCCTTAGGTCGCCAACAACTGGAATCCACATCCGATTTTCCACACACCGAATGCCATCAGGCTTCGTTTCAAATCGTTTTTCCATCCCCCGAAGAGACTCAGATTTAAGATGTTCCTCCTTGAGCGCCTCAAGTTGGGCATCACGGATTTGATCGGGTAAGCTGGTATGAATGGTGAGCTGAATAGCCCGGACACGTCGAGGTTTCAAAGTTTCTTTACGACTGAGGGCATCAGCTACCACGTTAGCCTTGCCCGGATGGTACTTTATAGCGCAGTCGTAATCATTCAGGAGTTCAACCCATCGGCGTTGACGCATGTTCAACTCCTTCTGATCAAAGATGTGCTGCAAACTTTTATGATCGGTGAATATGGTACACTTGGTACCATACAGGTAGTGCCTCCAAATTTTTAGAGCAAAGATCACAGCTCCTAACTCGAGATCGTGAGTTGAATAGTTTTTCTCGTGGATTTTCAATTGGCGCGAGGCATACGCGATGACCTTTCCACGTTGCATTAAAACGCAACCAAGGCCTTGAACCGAGGAATCACAATATACCACAAAGTCTTCTGTCCCCTCAGGTAGAGACAAAATGGGTGCACTGCAGAGTTTTTGTTTAAGTAACTGGAACGCAGCTTCTTGCTGATCACCCCACTGATACACCGTACCCTTATGGGTTAATGCAGTCAGTGGCTGTGCGATTTTTGAGAACCCTTCGATGAAACGGCGATAATAACCCGCGAGACCAAGAAATTGACGAATTTCCGTCGGAGTTTTCGGAGGTGCCCAATTTTTAATTGACTCGATTTTTGAAGGATCGACGTGGATACCACTTTCATTGACTACGTGACCAAGGAATTGGACTTCTCGAATCCAAAAATCACATTTAGAGAATTTTGCATAAAGTTGTTCCTTTTTCAAGAGTTCAAGGATCAATCGCAAGTGATCCGCGTGGTCCTCCTTGCTTTTAGAGTATATTAAAATGTCATCAATAAAAACGATTACAAACTGATCAAGGTAAGGTTTACAGACACGATTCATCAGGTCCATAAAGACCGCTGGTGCATTGGTTAGTCCAAATGGCATGACGGCAAATTCGTAGTGACCATAGCGGGTTCGGAAAGCTGTTTTTGTGATGTCCTCCTCGCGGACTCTCAACTGGTGATAGCCCGATCGGAGATCAATTTTAGAATAGAAACTAGACCTTTGTAACTGATCAAACAAGTCATCGATACGAGGTAGCGGATATCAATTTTTGACGGTCACTTTATTCAGTTCCCGATAATCGATGCACATGCGGAAAGTCCCGTCTTTCTTTTTGACAAAAAGAACAGGAGCTCCCCACGGAGATGAACTGGGTATAATGAAACCCTTCTCAAGAAGCTCTTGAAGCTGCTTAGATAATTCTTGCAACTCAGCCGGAGCGAGACGGTACGGAGCTCTGGCTATCGGTGCTGCTCCCGGAGTTAATTCAATTTGGAATTCAACTTGACGTTGAGGGGGTAAACCGGGTAAATCTTCAGGAAAAACGTCCGGATAGTAACAAACGACAGGAATTTCGTCCAACCTTTTCGGTTCAGATGGGGTTTTGGTGACATGGGCCAAGAATGCAAAATGACCCTTACGCAGACACTTTTGAGCTTTCATGAGAGAAATGATGCCAACCACATCACCACTCTTCTCACCTTGAACGGACAAGGTCTCTCCACTAGGAAGAGGGATTCGGACGATTTTCTTGCTACATATGATCTCTGCTTGGTTTTTGGATAACCAATCCATGCCGATGACGGCATCGAAACTACCAAGTGAAATTGGCATAAGATCAATATCTAGCAAGTGACCAGACAGTCCTAGTTTACAACGTTGCAAAACATGAGTGACATCGATTTTCTTACCATTTGCAATTTCAACAGTATAATTTCTATCAAGTTGGGACGGTTCGACCCCTAAGAGTTTACTAAAATCAAGGGAGACGAAGCTTTTATCAGCGCCCAAGTCAAAAAGAATATTAGCAAAGCAGTTATTGATAGGAAATTTGCCAGAAACAACATTAGAGTCATTGATAGCCTGACCTTTTCCGAGTGTGAAAGCACGACCCTTAGCACCAGCACCACTACCTTCAGCCTTATCCTTGCCCTTGTCCCCACCGTTACCACCATTTTTCATTTTCGGACACTTAGTCCGATAATGCCCCTTTTTTCCACATTCAAAACAAGTAATCCCATCGTTATTGTTCCTTGGTGCCCCCGAGCCACTAAATCCCCTCTACAATCTTTCGCCTCATGACCAAGTTTCCCACACCGCAAACACATGATCTTGTTACAAACCCCATTATGATGTCTATTACACTTGTTGCACTTTGGTAAATCCCACTGATATCCACCCTTACTCGGACTTGCGTTTGACGGAGAGGGCTGATAATTCCTTGACTTGTCAAATTTCTTATTTTGCTGGTACGGTGTGTAATTGGAGCTTGTTCCTGGCTTGTTACTGTTATTGTCATTCCACTTTCTCTTCCCATCCGTCCCCGACGACGTTGACCCTTTCTTTTTGGGTAACGCCCCTGTTCTATAGCCTGTTCTACCAATCGATGTGTGAGTCGGATCGCATCTTGAATGGTTTCAGGTCTTGATGAGGTAACCAAGCCCTGAATTTGTGGTGGTAAACCCGAGATGTAGAGTTCAATCCTCTTATAATCCTCGTCCACCATATTTGGACACAATGTAGCAAGTTCGTGGGACCTGGTGGTATAGGCCTCCACTTCGGATCCTTCCATCTTCAAGTGATAAAATTATGTTTCAAGTTTTTGTATTTCATCCTGGAACTGTTCCCATGTTAAGGCATTAGCTGCCTCCAACCCCATGTGTTGCGTTTCCCTGTTCCACCAAGTTAAAGCCGGTCCACTAAGAATCCCGGTAGCAAAGTTCACATTATTTTCGGGAGCGCAACCACTCCTAGCAAAAACCGCCTCTACCTTCTCGATCCACCTAATTAATCCCACCGCCCCTTCAGTCCCATTGAAGTGATGCGGCTTGCAATCCAAAAACGTTTTGAAGGTACAAACTGGTGGTGCTGGTACAAAAGAGTTTTGAACCCAAATACAAATTATAGGTTAAAATGAACACAATGATGTAAAATAATCAAGAGAAAAGAAAAGGAAAGAAAAGAAAATTGTCACGGTTTCCGGATTTACCAGGTGCCGGTTGGGCCTGGGCCTAGGCTTGAGCCTGAGCCAGGTTGGCCATTGCCGCAGCCACATGTTGTTGGATCAAAGCGGCCAGTTCGGCAGGTGTCATGTTAACGTTCCCAACCATCTTCACATTCACAACATACAACAATGAATAAGTACTCAACAAGTTACTATCATCCATGTATAAGTAAACAGGAAAATTAACACAACCAAACATCCAAATTCAAATAACAACACTTGACAAATAAATTGCAATTTCTCACAAAATACTATTCAAATATCAATATCCAAAATTTTCAGTTTTTGTGGGAAACAACCCTTCCCACTAAGTCATGAGATAATAAAAGTAATCAAGACAAAGCAGATTGATAGATATAAAATCTAAGATGAGATCACGGAGCCTGCATCATCGTCAGTATCAGTACCGGGGTCCTCCATTGGTTCCTCCTCCGGGTCCTCCTCCGGTTCCTCCTCCTGTTCTGCCGCCTGCGCAATCTGAGCGTCCAGATGCGCTATGACGTTCAGAAGAGCGTGTCGGTCCTCCGCACCCCTTGCCTCCAGAGTCGCCACCCTCTCAACCAAAAGCTGTTGAGCTTGCCGGGATTGCTGCAGCTCCTCCCTCAACATCTCCACTTCACGACGAGAAGAACACTGAGTTGCCGCGAGAGCAGCTATTGCCCTTTCATTAGAGCAGTCGAGAGTGGGAAGTTCGGAAGAAGGATCATAATTCAGATACGGCACACGAGGGGGCGTTTGAGGTACGCTCTCCTCCTGTCTTAGGCTTTTCATGTAAGCCGGATAATAGTTCCAGTCATAAGAGGTAGGGAGTATGGCAAACGGTTGATCCCAATTGACCCCTACAGTCGGGATACGAGGCCATTTACGATCCGGGGACTGGAGTGAGTCAGGCAAAGATCGCTTACGCGAAGAACTAGCAGGTGTTTTAGACGATGAGGCCATTCCTGAAATCAAATATGTGTTCAAGCAACTACCCAATAAAGCAGTCATAAGTAATTTATTCGGTGCAACTAATGTAGTGTACAGTTATAGTCTAGAATGCAATGTGATGCAACCTAGTTCACTATAACCAATGGCTCTGATACCAATCTGTCACACCCCCAAATCCACTAATGGAGTTTTACCGTTAGAGGCGTGACAAACCAGGATCCAGTCATTAATTACACCGAACGACTCTATATGAGTTTTGAAACCAAACGTTTACCCATTAAATGCGGTAGTTTGAACGACAATCAGAGTATTTAGTTTTTCAGCTATGCGGAAGCGTATTGAATAAGTAAGTTTAAGCAAACCCAAACCATGCAGAAAATAATTGCGCAAAAACACGCGCCCGACACAAGACATGTAGTTTAAATAGTTTACAAATCCCAAAACAAAGTTTTTAATGCAAGAAATGTTTTAAATGTTTGCGAGAACGCCATGCCATGCCCTACGTGCATTGTACATCAGTGACCTGAAACAGTGAAAGACTAACAAGTGTCAACACGACGGTTGGTGAGTTCACATAGTAGTATAAAAGCAAGTAGTTCAGTTGCAAGCAGATATATAAATTAAGTATGTCATTTACAGGTAGCTAATCTACAGCACATGTCCTTAGAGGCGTAATGTATCTGACCGAAGCTGACGTATGTACACATTAAGTGCAGTTTGCCTGTTCGTACATCCCAGCAGGATGCACTGTAAGTATGTTAGGTCATTCAACACCCGTTCGACAGGTCCTTCTGTCGTGCTAGCGCGACTAGCCCGGGTGGGGTTTGTCAAACCCAGTAGTACTACTCAAAATTTCCCCGCTATTTCACAAATACTAACGGTCAACTAGGTATCCATGAGGTCTTTCATGAACAAAATAAAAGTGCTCTAATCCAGACATGCGACATACAGAATTCGTAAATTCGTAAAAGTAATCGTTCGTGTTCGGCCCATAAAAGGGTAAATTGGTAAAAGTGCAGTTTAGTGAAACTCACCTTAAGTTGCACAGCAAAATAGTTAACAGCACACACAGTATATAATACGGCAACCTAAATAACAATAGGTCGATTAATGTGCGTTCATGTAGGGTCATAGTACCCTATGCATCCAAATGGTCAACAGTTTATGCGAGTGTGGTTTAGTTTGACTTTTTGACCATGTTTGACTTTTTGTCCAAGTTTGACCAAGTTTGACTAAATTTAACTTTCGGTTGACTTTTGGTCCAAGTTTGACTTTCAGATGACTTTTAGTTGACCCGAGTTGACCCACGACCCGTTGGTGATTTGTCAAGTGTAAATATGTTGCATTTGGTGTATTTGACCATATTATATTCACATACCACATCACACTTCACGTATTCAACAAATAGAAGTTCAAATTTCACAAAAGTTTCCTTTATAGGAAAGTCGAACCTCTAAAGTGTATTTGCATAATTTAACATTCCTAAGCATGTCAACTAATGCACAAATACCATAGCATGTTACACAAGTCAATAACACTCACCATTACTTTATAGTTTCTAATGAAAAACACATTGGCATGCATGGTCATTTCTAGGCATTATATAATGTGTACATGCTTTGTCCAACTAGCAAAGTAGCAACTTTCATCATGGCATCCTAGTTATTAGCACACACCATTTAGACTTCAACAAGAACAATTTCAAGAAATCGTTCTACTAACCAACTAGCACCTACCAAAGTCCTTTCATGACCAAGGCATGTTTACTAAGTACCACATGCCTACAAACATTCATATGCAAGTCCAAATCATGCTTATATATCCGAAATTACTAAACATGCTTCCTAGTCAATTTCCATGTCAAAAAGTTTCTACATTTAGCAAGTGTTCCAAACCAAGTCGAATTCACACGTTCAATTGCTCAAAATTCGTCTAACACATCTTCTAAACATGCTAGTAAGTCCATAGCAATCATTAGACGTCCATAACATGAAATCTCACATGACCACTAACACAAAAGTTACTATTTTTAGTAATCTAGCATAACAATCATGCAATTTCACAAACAAGTAGACAATCTTCATCCAATTCATCATCTAAATACAAATACAATCCTATTTTCTCAATTTCAATCATGTAACATCAAGTTTCAATGATTCCATACCAAACCCTAGTTTCATAAACACACTTTTTGTACCAATCTCAACATCTAATCATCAAAATAACAATTAACACACAAATAATAAACCATTTCCACAACATAATATCAATTTGGCCATTTTTGATGAACTAGGGTTTCCAATATATAATTTTCGAAAAATGTAATAACAATTAACGCAAACACTTACTAGTATTGCGTTTATTACTTCAATCAACACCCGAAATCACCAAATATTGAATCAAGCTAGCAAAAATCAATGTGTGTGTATGTGTAGAACTTGCGACGGAAACAAGAAGGGAGAAAAGGCTTATGGCCGATTTTTTTTATAAAAATTTTAGGGTTAGGTTTTGTTAAATTTTGTTAATTTTGATTAAATGTTAAGTTGGATTGGGCCATCCATGGGTCACATGGATGATCCACGGGCCCCTTTTTGTTTCGGTTTTACAATCACAATGAAAATCGTTCTCAAATATTCATTTTTGTTTCATAATGGCTACCGAAATCCGCAAACGGTTAATACCGGAAAATTACACGGTTACACGAAAGTCCAACAATTGAACACACATAATAGTTAAAATATATTATTATTATTATATTTGTATTCATTTAAGATCACCAACGCCCGGGTATTAACTCGTGTGGTCGTTTCGTATGTATATTTGCGTAACAGTTTGCACATTTAATTTGTCAAATTAAATGAAAAATATAATTGCATTAACGTGACTAACAGAGTTTAACTAACGGAGTTAACCTGAATTTGTCAGGTGTCACATCGACATTTATAAAGTTTATAAATCCTTAAAAATATGTTTTATCTCATAATATAAATTAGTTTTTATATCTTTACAAAAATGTATAAAAATTACATTTTAAGTGTTTTTAAACTTCAAGTACTATATATCATTATTTTGTATCAACATTTTATACATCTAGAAACAATTTTACACTTTAAGAGATCATATATTTTATCATATCACAATCATCATAGCAACATAGTTATCATACTTACATATAGCAATTTCATAAACAAACATGTAGCAAGTTTTTCACAAAAATAACATATTTCAAATATCATGCCATATATCTCTCTTATAATAAATTGCTAACCCAACTTCTCACATTAAGCCACTTGTCACCACCACATTCTCCCTCACAACTTAAGTGGATCTGGGTCATATCCACCAATTAAACCGCCCCGATATCCAACAACTAACGGATCCACTATATATTGTTTAACCAAACCATTTCTACACACAATCTCAAACATCCGTTTCAAAACACTAAACACACCATCGCCGGCGTTTCCAATCGATTCGACATAACTTTCATCTTCTCCGTTTGCATACACCGACAAATCGTTACAGGTTCATCATCTACCATCATTCAACATCATTTAGTTTCGTTATTGCCTTCGTTCATTATCAGTTAGGGTTTATTGTTAAGTGTTCACCCTTCATCTGTTTGTTTTTAACGACTAAGAAAGTTAGTGTTTATTTATTGTTTTTTCAACTTTCATACGTAACTGATGATTTTACTTTGCTTTGATTCAGATTTAGTTGTTGATTAATTTTAAATTTTAATGGTTTTAACAATCTGCGATTATGTGATATTATGTGGAACAATAATTCTTCATCTGTTAAAGATTCATTAAATAAACCATAGGTGACTATGGTTGATGCTGATTTCAATGGATTGATATGTTGTTTTAATCTACAATATTAGTCGTTACATAGTGTATTTTGCTTGCATCTTTACATAAAATAAGTGAATACAACTTAAACTGATATTTTGTTTCAACTTTTATAGGTAATTGATGAATTTATTTCTTTTTGGATCAGTTATGTTTTATTGATTGTTGTTGCACCCTTCATCTTTTTGTTTTTAAAACCCACACATTTACAGTATGGCGAAGCACCTTTATTGTTGTTGCACCCTTCATCTGTAATTGATGATTTTATTTGAATTTGATCCAGATTTTGTTGTTGATTCAGTTTTAAAGGTGTTAATCTCATTGAAATCATTCATTCTTACTCGAAATTTTTTAGGTTAAAGCTGGTAATCACATTCATAATATTAGCATAGACCTTATTTCATTCAGCTACTACCCAAACAAACATCAGCGATTGATTTTAAAACTGTAAATTCCGATGATTACTCACAATAACCTCTTATATTATATGTCTGATTCCGATGTTTTCGTTTCAGATTTGCTCATTCCAATGTTTGCTCAACTCCATCTTGCAATGGGCTTTCAATGCAAAATACTATTGCAGCTAGCAATTGCAAATTCTTTTATGATGAAAGGCGAGTACTGATTTAACAATTAAACTATCATTCCACTCTAGGACACACTTCAAGAGTTTCACAAATGGTTTCGTATTCTTTTTCTAAATTATTCGTACATTTTTAGGACGGTTTATCAATTTGGTGCTTGAAAAGGGGCTCGAGTTGAATTTTTTCATTGTATGAGCTGTAACTATTGTTTAGGGATAAATTTGGTGGATCATAAGTGTAGGGAGAAAGGTTAGGAAACAAACTGTTGTATTTGCTGTAAATTTTTATTTACATCAAGACATCAAATGTAGCTTCTAGATCACTTCCATGTGGTCATTTTATGCACTCTACCTGTGTCCAAGTGATATTATTAAACCATGTTATATTCTTTTTG
Organism: Tagetes erecta; assembly: GCA_030867185.1. Taxonomy (NCBI): domain Eukaryota; kingdom Viridiplantae; phylum Streptophyta; class Magnoliopsida; order Asterales; family Asteraceae; genus Tagetes; species Tagetes erecta. The sequence goes on along the minus strand of CM061497.1, from coordinate 15,908,345 downwards.
TTACTTTTTCTATGTTTAAAACATTTGACCCTAATAATAATCCAACAACTTCTATGTTAAGTCGTGAGATTCATCCGCTATCTATATCGCGACAATATGCATGGTCGTCTCTTTTCTTTAAAAGGTAAAGTAAACCACATTAGGCCCTAAATCTGGTCTTACATTTGCATATTGTAGTAAAGTAGATTCTTATGACTGTTTATTGTTGTGTCCTGCATTTGCTTTGAAGAACATGAAAAAATAGAGATTCCATAATCATAATGCTTTAATAGCCGAAAATATTTGCCATTTTTAGTTTTTAACATTCATATGGTTAGACAATACATACAAATTCAAGATTTGGAGTTTTCAATCTTGCCTGATCACATGTTTGGTTTAATATGACAGATGGAAAGAAAAAATATATTCAAAACTGGAAAGTGAAACTCTGCTAATGGGTCAAATTGACCCCTATGAAGTTTATGTCAAGCTAAGGACCAATATTTGACTGCATATTTATCAATCAATTGGCAAGTAACTTTCATGATGATACTCGCAGATGGTCAAAATTGACCCCTATTTTGCGACTCTATATATATTCACTCTACCTAAGTTTGATCTCACTTTCATGATGATACTCGCAGATGGTCAAAATTAGTCTATCATTATCAGGTTAGTTGATTTGAATTTATTTCAATGCAGTCGTAGCTCATTCATTGCTTTATCGTAAGTGGTATCCTTTTTCTAAAACATATTTTTTCTGTTTTGTTTTTGTTTTTCCGATGTAGCATGGAAAGTGGATCTGGAAAGAGCGTAACGGCAAAATTAGCTATAGAGTAATTTGTTGAAGTTGGAAGTGAAAATAGTGAGATTGCATGCAGAATACGTGAATCTGGCTTTATACTGGAAGCTTTTGGGAATGCTAAAACATCCAGGAATAAAAATTTCTAGCCGATTTGTGGGTTATGATTTTTTTACTAGATAAATGTGTTTAATATTCTTGCGCCAGGTGTCTGACTTGGATTTTACTGTGGTGCAGGGCAAATTAGTTGATATTAATTATAGTGCAAAAGGGGTACTTCAAGGGGCTTGTGTCCGTATATTTACTTTAAAAAAGTTGTTATATATCAAGGGAAAATTAGTTCATTCAAGCTTAAGTAACCAATTTAAAATGCTCATGGTAAACATCAACACCTGTGATATTGTGAACAGTTCTTCATGAAAAGGTACTTCAGTTTTGCATTATTGTCATTTACTTTTTAGGTTTAATTGTCTCATTTAAGAACGACATAGATTGAAGTGATTTTGCTGTTCTGAGCAGTCCAGAATATCTCATCTCAGTCGAAGTGAAAGGTCATACCATGTCTTTTATCAAATGTGTGATGGGGCACCCTCTGACCTGAGAGGTTTGTTATATTTATGTGTGTATTAGTTGCAGGCTTGACAGAACTTATTTGCTTAAATTTTTGTGTTTCTTTATCACAGATAAACTGAATCTAAGAATGGCGAGCAAGTAAAAGTTCCTCAATCAGATCGGATGCTTGAAAATCTACGATGTTGATGATGCCCACAATTTCCAAAAACTGATGGTAAATTTTTAGTTGGTTGGATGTATTATGCATTGCACTTAAAAAAATTAGAATGTATTTTCTTTTAACTAGGAGAGTATGTTCTTATAAGTGGAATTTATGAATTAGTCATCTCTAAAATGCTATATATCTTTTGTAATTGGTTATTTGATTTTCAGTTACACTATGTTTTGGTTTAAAAATTATGACTTATATGCTGCAGAATATTTGCATAAGTTTTCAGACATATGATGTAGCATAATTTTAACAAAGTCACTGAAGTACTTACGGAAGGATTTTGTTAACATAGTAATCAGCAGAACTCATAGCAAACACCTACTGTTGTTTAAAAGGGTTATCTTCTTAATCTTACCAGTTGTCATTTTCTAAAGCCAAATTAGTGGGTTGATTAAAATCGTGTTCAATAGATTGGCTTATTTACAACCTTACACATATATGTTTAATAGATTGCTGTAACTTTGTACTTATTTACAACATTTTGAATGTAATAATACTATTTAGTAATGTTAATATTCTCATTGTTTTCACTATTTTCATGTTAGCATATTGTTTTTTTAATTTTTTCATATTCGCATACTTTCCGTCACATTGTCTAGGTTAATTATATTTTGAATAGTAGAACCAATAATTGCATTTTATTGTTTCGCCCCGTGGGTATCCACGGGTACTAACCTAGTATGACTATATTTTGTAAGTATTTTCTCCTAACACTTTTTCATGTTGTTCATAATCATCTAGTGACAACATTATCTTCGATTCATTAAAACATGTATGCATGTCTAGATCTAATCTTTTTAAGTGCAATATACAACAAGTCTTACATGATTTCAACCAACATATATATATACCCACATACATACATGCTACGGCCATACATACATACATACATGTATACAATCACATTTTTAATAGCCACACTTATAATGCATTTATTCATTTCATCCCATCTCCAACAAAACAACTTTTCAATCTTTGACCTAAATCTTTTTAATACAAAAACACAACATTTACCATAATATCACTAACATGTAAATACACACACACATATATACCTACGGAAGTACATATATACATGCTCAAAATCATTTTTCAATGGCCATACATATCATATACTTGTTCATTTCATCTAATTCCCTTAATCAAACTTTTAAAACCATTCATTTAACACACATGTAATCTTTTTTTCAAAAATCAAAAACACACACACATATATATATATACATACGGACATAATCACACACACACACACACATTCATTTTTAAAACCCATTTCCATCTCAAAAACAATCATCTTTTGGTTTAAGGTTTGGTGAAAAACACTTCAAGAACACAATCTTGAACACATTTAAACCACAAAAATTAAAATGAAAAGTGTTCATACCCTTGATGAACACTAGAATAAGATGAAGGAGATGGATTTGGCCTTTGAACACTTCTTGGTTGCACCCACTTGCTTAAAGGACCTCCAAAAACACTAGATTTTGCAAGAAAGTGTAAGAGATGAATGTGGAGAGTGGTGTGGGGTGCTTAGCCGAAATTATGAGGATGGTGGGGGTGGGCTTACGGTTTTGGAAGGGAAAAGGGGAGGAGGTGGAGTGTGATCTTGGTGAAAAAATGTTTCAGTGTGGTAATGGTGTAGTGAGAAGTGTGTAAAAGATATTAAAGATAGATTTGTGGGCGATTTGAAAGATTTTTGGGGAATAGGGGAGGGGTAGTATGCCTAGGGCCGGGTTTATATATATAAAAAAGAATTTTTATAACCTTTATTTTATATAAACACTACACATTTAAATCCTAAGTAAATTTCAAGGCTTGTTTAATTTTAACCCCATACATACCCTAATACTTCCAATATGGTTATTTTATACTTAATATAGTAAAAATATATTAATACTTATTTTACTGTACTCTGGGTAATGTACTGGTAGTGAAACATGACAAAAACTGAAACGCACGCTATAACGGGAAAAACATTGGCTAAAATACATCGTTTTTAGTTTTTATTACGTTTTCACTTAGACACACTCAAAATATATTATTTGATGCAATCTAGAGCATTATATTAGTTATTGGACTATTAAAATTTATCAGGCAGTCACCAACATTCATTACCGGGTATTTTATCGCTACGTGATTAAGCAATTTCAAAAGTCACGAAATGCAAAACAGTGCACAAAAATGAGCTTATCTAACTTTAATAATACTTTAATTATTATAATTAAGTCAAACGACGCATTTCAAAAATTAAGCACGTTTTAAGCTAGTACAAATATTGACCTGGAAATTTGTCGAGTGTCACACGATGATATCATCTTTGGCTCAACAAGTCCGTCCATGTGCAAAGCGTTTGAGGAAATAATGAAAGCCCGATTTCAGATGAGTTCTATGGGGGAGATTAATTTCTTTCTTTGATTACAGGTTAAACAGTCTGTAGATGGAATTTTCATTAATCAGTTAAAGTTCGTTGACAAACTGTTGAAGAAATTCAAGCTACAAGATTGTCAGACTATTAGAACTCCATCTGATGTAAATTGCAAGATCCAACCTGATCCAAAAGGCAAATCTGTTGATCAAACATTATACAAGTCTATGATCGGTTCACTAATGTATCTTACTGCTTCAAGACCAGACATCATGTATATTGTGTGTGTTTGTGCAAGATATCAATCAGATCCTAAAGAGTCACACCTGATCGCCGTCAAACGTATATTCAGATATCTCAAAGGGAAACCTAAACTCGGTTTATGGTATCCTTATAAAGGCAATTTTGAATTATATAGCTTTTCTAGTAGTGATTATGGTGGTTGTGTTTTTGACAGGAAATCAACCACAGGTGGATGTTAGTTTTTGGGTCCTCGACTTGTCTCGTGGCGATGCAAAAAAGCAGAGCAAAGTTTCAGTATCCACTGCAGAAGTAGAGTATATTGCTGCATCGGAAGGATGTTCTCAAGTTTTGTGGCTTGAAAATCAATTGCTTGACTACGGGTTTAATTTTCTCAAAACTCCTATTTACATTGACAATACTGTTGCAATGTTCATTGCTGCTAATCTTGTCTAACACTAAAAACAAAGCATATTGAAATACGTTACCATTTTCTCAGAGACAACTCTGAAAAAGTCTAATAATTTTGATTAAAGTTCATACCGACAAACAACTGGCAGATCTTTTCACAAAATCCTTTTTGTCAGGACGGTTTGAATTTTTAGTTCAATCTATAGGATTAAGCAACCATGATTAATTCTTTTTCATGAAAAACAAAATATAAAATCATAAAAGCTTGAAAAACAAAAAATAGAATAAGTCGATTCCATCTTTGATTCTCATATTTTTTTTACGTTATGATTATGTGTGTTCGTGTGCTTGCATTGAAAAAGAAAAAATAAAAAAAACAGAAAAGAAACACCATGTCTTAAGAATCTGACTTGCATTGTGAGAAATGATAGGTTCACTGAGTATGATCCGATGCATTATTTTCAATAATAAAGACTGATTCGTGTTACTTCATGTGCTAGACAGCTCAGGCAATTAAGTTCCATTGTCATACATGTCCTAAGATATCTCTTTTGATGACCTGCTAGTTATGTTACTTAAACATACCGGATAATGATGCAATATGATTCAGTGTGATTAACCGCATTTGTGAGCTTCTTTGTTGTGGTGACCACATACCTGAAGTCTCACATGAAGTCTCCTTTGTTGTAGTTATTTACAGACCTGGAACACTTCAATGTGCAGCAAAAGATTCCCAAAGCGGAACAGAAAAGAGTCCCAAAGATGGACCATCACCAAAATTCCAGAATGGAGTTTCAGAAGATTCCAAAAGGGAACATAAGCAAAAGATATTTCCAAAAAGGAATTCCAAAAGAAGTCACAAAGTGGACCAAATCCCATAAGATAGTAAACCCATTCAACACTGATTATGTTGTAAATGACCATGGTTTTTGTTAGAGTGCATTCTGGTTTGTTTGATAAGGAAATAGCTTGATATATGTATACATGTGGGTCACATAAGTCATTCTAATCGAACCTTAATCTCATCATGATACTGAAAAAGTAAGTGTGCCAACTCTAGCTAATTTAGTATGTTTACATATCATCACTCAACTAAACACAAGTCAAAATGTCTATTTCAAAATCTAAAACATGTTAAGATTATTCTTGGTATGATATCTCTGCAGTCTATTGATTCATTGTATTGCATTCGTATTTAATTTATGTGTGCTTTGTGTGTGCAGGCATGTGGAATCATATTTGACATATCGACAAATACTTGTAAACTTAAAAATTTCAAGAAATTTCAAGTTTAGGGGGAGAAATAAAGTCAAAATGAAAAATGTCAAAAAGATGTTAAAATTCCAAATGAAAATGTTGTTGGATGGAAGGATCAAGTATTCAATGAATGCATATGTGTTGTTTATGTTAAAATAATCCCAAGGTCTTGCAAGTAAAATCATTTGAAAATGCTTCAGTATATTGAAAAATTGGTTGTGCAAAATTTTTGTCAAAGTCAAGAAAATGAAAAGAAAATGAAAAATTGATAAACATAATTGTTTTTGTGTGATAATTAATTGTGTGTGTTGCCCTAAAACATGATTACAAAATTGATTGCAAAACCCTAATTAAGATGTCTTGTCATATTAATTTTTACGAAAGTATGCACGTGCAATAAATGCAGAAGATCAAAAGTCAATTGTCGCGAAAATGAAAAATGTGCAAGTGTTGAAACTTCTGAAGGTTACTGTGTAGCCGGGTTAAGAATACGATGTAACAATCCCGGTTTTTGGGCCCGGAAATTTTTTTTAGAAAACCCATTGGGCTTGGCCCAACCATTATTGGGCTTAGGCCCTACTTAAATTATGGGCTTGGCCCAACCCTTATTGGGCTTAGGCCCAACTTAAATTATGGGCTCGACCCATGTAAGTTTACGATAAGTATCGATGACGAAACCCGTCATATTAATTACCTGGATACGCGTAGGAATTTATTTTTACTACCATGAGTTAGATAGACATTTCCCCACTAATATCTTTAGCATTACCAATTGTTAGGATGTATAATTAAATTACACTTATAACATATATTAGACAACAAAATAATAAAATACTAATTCTATGAACTTAATAACCACTACACAACCTTGTACACATATATGTATATATATGCATACGTACAAATACACACATACATACATACATATATATATATATATATAGGGGAGGGTTCATTTGAGAAGAGCAAATATTGCGAGAAGCGTAAGAAATAGCTAAATTCTTCATTTTTTTCAACAAAATACATTTTTAACATACAAAAAAATGATAGAAATGCAATATTATTCATGAATTTTAATATTCAAAAAATAAAATTGGTTAAATTTCGTTTATTTGTTAAACCTACACATATGGAAGTCATGTGTAGGTCACATAACCTACACATGTGTAGGTAAATTTAAAACGCTAAAAATACATACGTAAAAAAAATTCTAATGATTTTTTTTAGTTTATACATTACACATTTGTATGTAGGAAGTGAATTTATTTAAAAAACTAAACCATTGATAAGTTTTTTTAGTGTTTTAAGTTTCTTTTTTTTCTTTTTGCAATATATGAGTCTTCTCAAATGAACCTCCTATATATATATATATATATATATATATATATATATATATATATATATATATATATATATATATATATATATATATATATATATATATATATGTTCATACACAAAATCCATTCAATTAACAAAACCAATAAAATCCCATGCAAGTACATAAAGATAATACTTGCACACAAATAACCAAACTTGATAAAAACATGACACCAAAGATAAAACTAACACCCACATTATATAAAAATCAACCTACCCACTACCCAAAGTACATACACATGCATGTATATATATGTATATATATATATATATACATAAATATGCACACACACATATACAACATACATGCACCAACCATACACACATGGTCATATAGCATATAACTCATACATATGCAATGAACATAATCCTTCAAATATTCCCCCTAAACCTACTTTGTCAACCTACACTCCAACATTCATCACCCATCAACCAATGCATGATAATAACTTATAATCTCTAAAAATCCTTATTACTTAAACCAGTAACTAAAAATCTCACAACATCCCATACAATCTCCCCAAAACCAAGACTTGTGGAGCCCACCCACTCTTTCTCCCCTTCTCTTCTTCTTACGTCCAACCCACCACACCTCCTACACACTTCACTTTTGATCCCCTCTTTACACATAAACACTCTACAATACCCTCTCAAGTTCTCTCAACACTCAAACAACTCTCCACCTCAAAAGCTCAGCAAATCAGCCCTCAACAAGCATCAAGGACGATCAACAACACCCAAAACAAAAGCCAAGAGAAGCCACGAGTACAAGGAAACAACAACCGAGCAAACAGAAGCACGAATCGTTTGTCCCACGAAAAAGCACATCGAAGACCAGCCCTATCCAGCCTTGTTCCAGTCGATCTCCAGCAGCCCACGTGACCCTCATAGCACCCCAAGTGCACCCTCACTCACTCCCAACCTCAAGGTAACGGGAAAACACCCGAAAACACACTTTATGTGCACAAAACGTCCATTTTTACACACAAAGAATACCAACACTTCCCATATATTTTTGAGCAACCCAAACACTCATTTTTCAGTAACAAAAGTATTAAAAACCATAAAACCATTTTCTAAATGAAAGTATACAAGTTTGACAAAAATAGTCAAACTACACCCTTTATTTTAGTAAAAACAACAACACTCAACCAACAAACTTAAAAACGTGATTTTATATTTTCTTGAGCTTCTTTATAATAAAATATGGTTACAAAATAAACTTCATGATTTTTGGAGTTGTACATTATTTATTATGCATTTTTTAATGTTAAAAATAGATAAATTCACTAATATTCACAAAAACATATGGGGAGTATAAAAATACAAAAATTTGTTATCTTACTCTTATATATATGTGTATAGGTAAATATGACCGAATATAATTGATTTTTGATGGGTGAACATAAAAATCGAACAATAACCGAAGCTAAAACGAACAAAACAACGAAAATATCAAAAATTTTAAAGTACCAAATTTTTATTATCTCAATAGCTTAAATATGTTAAAAATAAGTTAGATAATAAATTTCATAATTTTTCTAAAAATAATTAAAGACACTTAGGGCCAAACTTGCAGAACCTAAACTTATATATGGGTATAAAATAACTATTTTAAGACCTAAAATGTTTACAAGGACCTTCTAAGCGTAAAACGTAATCTTAACCGAACCGAACGCGTTAAAAGCACGAAACCTAAAGAAACAGGAAAAACCTAGTATTTTATGAGTCCAGAGGCTTTTATATATTAAAACTAAGTATCTCAACAAGTTTCATAATTTTTATAAGCCTAACCTATTTATTATGAATTTTTGAATATAAAAGACTAAGTAAATAGTAAACAGCACAAAAATTAGAAAAGTACCTTTTAATCTAAAATATCACTTTTTATACAGTATATATGACCCAAGAAAGTATTTTAGTGAATACAAATGTTTATAAAGGATATTTCGTAAGTAAATCGTTCATACGTCGATTACACACGCGTTAAAGTACGAACACGGCCAACGAACCATAAAAATCAACTTTTGGACTAAAAAGCACTTAGTTACTGATTAAATAAGTAATAACCAAAATTTCAACAATTTAGGAAGTACCAATTATTTTATACAAATTATTTAAGTTTAAAAACCCGTAAACCGACAACTACTAAAATAATTTGTAGAAAATAATTGAAACACCTAAAAACTATGAAACACCATATATTAAAGTAACTTAGACCCCTTTAACGTAATATAGGAGCCCAAGATCAAAATAAGCTTAAAAACCTAAATCATAACCCGACACGTAGCGTTTTACCGCAACCGGAGAAACCGGTAAACTCGAAATCTACCCCGAACTTCATAAACACTTTAAAACCAGTAGGTTAACCTTAAATTAGGTATAAGACCAATAGACAACACTAACACACCTAGAAATGAGAAGTTATAACCAAAAACCTAACTTTAGGGCTAAAAGTGTCAATATAACAAAGTTGAGGGACTAAAAGTAACAACACTCAAACTTTCTGATTTTTATGAGAAATAAGTTAAACCTTACCTAAGTAAACTGAAACAATATTGACTTAAGTGTTAGAACGAGAACAAACCAACGAGAACACTAAAACGACTATAAAACCGAAACACAAACGCACCCATTATGGAACGCACGTAGACTTATATATTTTAGAATCTAACTTGATTAAACTAAACATAGGAAGTCCGCTAGGAGGTAGGACTCTCACGCAAATCATTATCTAGGAAATTCTTGAGCAAAGCTACATGTGAGTTCATGAACCTCTTTTTACGTAATACTTTTGGGGCTGATACATACCTACTAAACTTTATTTATTTAAACTCTTTTTACTTTTTGTTGTGGTGTAACACATCTACTACTTGTCCCCGAACGTTGGTACAACTTTCGGTAGCCATTAACTTCTTGCAGGAGCCCTTTGATATGTGAATAGTACTATTTGGGAATCCCCCGCGTACAGTGGCATACCCCCCACGGAGGTTGAAAACCGTTACGCCACAAGTTCAAGGAAACGTTGGTGCTTAGCAGAGCACGTTATCCCACTTTGGATTAGGGGACTATTAATTATTGTATTCGGGTTGGGTAGAATCTGAACAGGTTTGGCTACATATATTGTCGACCGTACACTATAAAATATAATGCTTTAGTGTCATAAATTTTATTAAACCATGAGCTCCCTAACTTTATGTTGACATATTTTTGGGTATGTATTTCAGGTATTTAGATGATTTATCGATGGAAGTATACAACTAGACTTTATAACATTGGATGTGCATTTAGACACGGTTGATAGTTTTAGAAGACCCTGATTAAAAGAAACACGCAAAGATTATAGACAAATTATAGAGGAAGACTACTTGGGAATAGTATACCAACTAGCCTCACTGCTTTTGTTAGAGTTTACTATTGTACCCTTTGATGTAGACTTAGAATACACTGATATTACGTGTAAACCTATGGCCCACTATCAATGCATACATAGTTTCCGCTGTGTTTTGTTGGATATTCAATAGTCACGGCCCACCCCCTTGGTCGGGGTGTGACAGATTGGTATCAGAGCCAGTGGTTCTAGCGAATTAGGTTCTTACACTAAGACATCTAGGCTTTAACCACACGATTTAGGGACTAATATAAGATGTGAACCGAACAATGAACTAGGCACCTAAGTGAACCCAAGGACCTTACTAGATGTGTTTACTTGCATTTTCGTCTATCTGTTACCACTACTTTAATTCAAAATATTATTAATGCACTTATTTACTTATTTATTTATTTATTTATTTAATTTGATCACTAATTTGTTTACCTTTCTTTGTTTTTCCAATAGATGATAGGACGCCAAGACCGTATCTGCATTACTTATTTTTTTATGCATTATGACATTGTAGGACCAAGTGAATTTTCGCTTGTGTCACACCGGATATTGTATTCTTACTTATCATTCTATTGTAGGACCAAGTGAATTTTTGCTTGTGTCACACCGGATATTGTATTTTACTTATTTTGGTACTTGCAATGCATAGTGGGTTTTGCTATACGCAACTTTGGTTTATTTTACATTCTCATTTTATATGCTTATTTTACATGCTTATCTTATATACTTATTTTACATGATTATCTTATATGCTTACCTTACATGCTTATCTAGTGTGCTTATCTTACATGATTACTACGAATATAAGAGCCTTCTAATGTCCAAGTTTTTATAAATGATTGCTAAAATTTTTTTTTTACATGTACTAATAGTCATATGCATATAAGTAATACATTCTTAAAAGGGGTAACTTTATAAAAATGTAACCAAGTTTGCCAACTGTTTCAATTAAATACCTGAAACTTTATTTGTCTCTCTAATGTCACTGAAGTTTCATAAAATGTTCCAATCCTATGTATTATTTTTACGATTATTTGAATTTTTAAAAATTGACTTGGACAAATGAAATATTCATAAACTTTGGATACCATTTTGTGATTATTTTGTTCAATTTGACTTAAACTCAACAAATTTAGAACTTTAATTGTTATTAACTTGCAAATTTTTAGTCTTCACTTTTTGATCCCGATTCAAATTGATTGGAAAAAACTTTCACCTTTTTATAATCATAATTGATGTATGTTTTATATGCCCAACTCAATTTTAAAAAATTCAAACATTTGTAAAAATATTACATAGGATTGAAACACTTATGAAACTTCAGTGACTTTAGAGAGACAAAAAAAGTTTGAGGCATTTAATTGGAACAGTGAGTAAACTTGGTTACATTTCTGTGACGTTTTCCCTTCTTAAAAATACATAGATACATATCTCCAGTAACCGCGCTTCTACGAAAGACCTATATATATATATGCCCTATTGAACGCTCGTATATACATATACACATACACGTATATATACATAAAAGCATACATGTACCTACCTGATTATACACCCAATCGCTTGAGCTCATTTACAAGCCTACATGAACATACATGAAATCTACACATATGGTCTATGATCATGCTTAGGACGAACGCATTTCCTATATAGCTATGGCAAGAGGAGCGGGACGTAAGCGCGGCGTTAACCAACAAGATGTCGCTGACACCCAATCCCAAACACAAGACAACAGTAGCAACCACGAAAATGAAACCGAAGATAACGCCAACGTCCCAACCCAATCCAACAACCCATCTTTGATGCTATTGCATAAGCCATACCCACCACAACCACACACGTTAACGCCAAGCGAAACAAAGATAAAGAAGGAGAAAACGGCGAAGATGAGGAGATCCAAGGGAATGGTAAGGATGACACTAGAAAGAAGGAGAAACGCGAGGAGCGGACTAGCGGTGCCTACAAGGCGTTCATGGCATGTAAGCCCCCGAGTATTATGGAGATGAAGGAGCAACTGGAACCATTAGGTGGTTAGAAGAAATGGAAGCTGTGCTCGATATCAGTGACTGTTTGGAGAAGAACAAGGTACAATTTGCTACCCAGTCGTTGAAAAATGGAGCCTTAGCTTGGTGGAACACCTTGCTCCAAACCCGTGGACGAGATGCCGTGGCTAGGATGAAACGGGAAGAGTTCAACACACTGATGACTGAGCGATATTACCCCGTCAACGAGATAGAGAAGATGGAAGCCGAATTTCCTAGGCTTGAAATGACCACCTGGAGTACACCAACCGTTTCAACGAGTTGGCGCGTCTAGTGCCCCAGTTGGTGACCCCAAAGTCAAAAGGATTGGGAGGTATGTTTGGGGCTTATCACCTAAGATTAGGGGAATGACTAGGGCTGCGAAGCCTAGGACATTCCAAGAGACCGTGAAGATGTCAGGGACAGTGAACGATGAAACCATTAGGTGCGAAAGACTAAGGAAATTTGAGGGCGTAGGTGTGAAGAGGAAGTGGGAAAACAACGGATTTACCCATAGAGGCGTTGGAGATAACATGGTAGAAACTGGGAACAACCCGACTAAGAAACCCATGACTGAACGGAAACCCTACCTAGGCAATGCCCCATGGTGTGCTAAGTATCAACGTCACCTCGATGGAGAACCAAAGCAAGAACAAAACTATTAAACACAAGAACCCTACATATATGACTACAACAGGAGAATACTAGAATGGCATGTGAGGTAAATTAACGATTACGGTCCGGAACGTAATGGTGAATTTACAGGCACATGAGCATTTAAGGAACTAATGAGTCACCATATGTTTAAAACCTCATAACTTAAATCATTTTCCATTTATGACTCTATGCCACATTGGTTGAAGTTTCTATCATATATATGCAATATGCAAGTGTCACAACCCGTTAGTCAAAATCTATCCCTTAGATGCCTAAACGAGTACCCGAATCCTTCTTGATCCGCTCTTGATGTTACTCATTCTTGCAAATTCTATTTAAAATTTTAAAACCACGAAGATACCATTAGTTCGCAGACTACTTCAACTATCTCAAGCCTACTTTAAGGAAACAGCGTAGAACACATCTTCGATCATATATGCTGAAAAGACGACAATGAAGGAGAGCAGAACTACTCGACACCTAGGACAGAGAGATACAATACCATCTAGGTGAAATGCATGTGGTTGACACCATTTATAGTAGAAAAGAAAGGAATAAGACCCCTTGGAATGTGCGCTTTAAGGATTACAACTCGATAAGACTCGACAACCCAAATACGAGACACCAAGTAGGAAGTTCCTACTAAGGGGAAGCCTAAGAATCAGGAGTTGAACGTATTAGAGGAGTCGTTCATAGTATGAAACGAATTAATGTGATAAGACAACACCATACCAAATCGCTTATCAGTACACAAGGTTATTATGTGCATCTTATGTGTTTACGTGCATTCTTGAAAACTTCATACTTAGAGAGTAACGTAGTACTAAGATACCAACTCCACCATAAATTTCGAGGACAACACTAAGGAAAAACACTAGGGAACTCGTAATGGCTACGCTTGTCACTGTTTCAAGACAACGTAGACAAAATCACTAATCAATTAGCAAGGTGATTATGTGCTCTTTATGTGTTTATGTTCATACTTGAAAATATCGTACTAGGAAAGTAACGTAACGTCAAGATACCGACTTTGTTTTAATTTCGAGGACGAAATTCTTATAAGTAGGGAAGGATGTAACAATCCAGGTTTTTGGGCCCGGAATTCTTTTTTTAAAAAACCCATTGGGCTTAGGCCACACTTAAATTATGGGCTTGGCCCAACTTAAATTATGGGCTCAACCCATGTAAGTTTACGATAAGTACCGATGACGAAACCCGTCAAATTAATTACCCGGATACGCGTAGGAATTTATTTTTACTACCATGAGTTAGATAGACATTTCCCCACTAATATCTTTAGCATTATCAATTGTTAGGATGTATAATTAAATTACACTTATAACATATATTAGACAACAAAATAATAAAATACCAATTCTATGAACTTAATAACCACTACACAACCTTGTACACATATATGTATATATATGCATACGTACAAATACACACATATATATATATATATATATATATATATATATATATATATATATATGTTCATACACAAAATCCATTCAATTAACAAAACCAATAAAATCCCATGCAAGTACATAAAGATAATACTTGCACACAAATAACCAAACTTGATAAAAACATGACACCAAAGATAAAACTAACACCCACATTATATAAAAATCAACCTACCCACTACCCAAAGTACATACACATGCATGTATATATATGTATATATATATATACATAAATATGCACACACACACACATATACAACATACATGCACCAACCATACACACATGGTAATATAGCATATAACTCATACATATGCAATGAACATAATCCTTCAAATATTCCCCCTACACCTACTTTGTCAACCTACACTCCAACATTCATCATCCATCAACCAATGCATGTTAATAACTTATAATCTCTAAAAATCCTTATTACTTAAACCAGTAACTAAAAATATCACAACATCCCATACAATCTCCCCAAAACCAAGACTTGTGGAGCCCACCCACTCTTTCTCCCCTTCTCTTCTTCTTACGTCCAACCCACCACACCTCCTACACACTTCACTTTTGATCCCCTCTTTACACATAAACACTCTACAATACCCTCTCAAGTTCTCTCAACACTCAAACAACTCTCCACCTCAAAAGCTCAGCAAATCAGCCCTCAACAAGCATCAAGGATGATCAACAACACCCAAAACAAAAGCCAAGAGAAGCCACGAGTCCAAGGAAACAACAACCGAGCAAACAGAAGCACGAATCGTTTGTCCCACGAAAAAGCACATCTAAGACCAGCCCTATCCAGCCTTGTTCCAGTCGATCTCCAGCAGCCCACGTGACCCTCATAGCACCCCAAGTGCACCCCCACTCACTCCCAACCTCAAGGTAACGGGAAAACACCCGAAAACACACTTTACGTGCACAAAACGTCCTTTTTTACACACAAAGAATACCAAAACTTCCCATATATTTTTAAGCACCTTCAAATACTCATTTTTCAGTAACAAAATTATTAAAAACCATAAAACCATTTTCTAAATGATAGTATACAAGTTTGACAAAAATAGTCAAACTACACCCTTTATTTTAGGAAAAACAACAACACTCAACCAACAAACTTAAAAACGTGATTTTATATTTTCTGGAGCTTCTTTATAATAAAATATGGTTACAAAATAAATTTCATGATTTTTGGAGTTGTACATTATTTATTATGCATTTTTTAATATTAAAAATGGATAAATTCACTAATATTCACAAAAACGTATGGGGTGTATAAAAATACAAAAATTTGTTATCTTACTGTTATATATATGTGTATAGGTAAATATGACCGAATATAATTGAATTTTGATGGGTGAACATAAAAATCGAACAATAACCGAAGCTAAAACGTACAAAACAACGAAAATATCAAAAATGTAAAAATACCAAATTTTTATTATCTCAGTAGCTTAAATATGTAAAAATAAGTTAGAAAATAAATTTCATAATTTTTCTAAAAAGAATGTGATTACTACGAATTTTTGAATGTTTAATTGGATTAAAATACAAAAATTCGTATAAAACAATTAAGGACACTTAGGGCCAAACTTACAGAACCTAAACTTATATATGGGTATAAAATAACTATTTTAAGACCTAAAATGTTACCAAGGACATTCTAAGCGTAAAACGTAATCTTAACGGAACCGAACATGTTAAAAGCACGAAACCTAAAGAAACAGGAAAAACCTAGTATTTTATGAGTCCAGAGGCTTTTATATATTAAAGCTAAGTATCTCAACCAGTTTCATAATTTTTATAATCCTAACCTATTTATTATGAATTTTTGAATATAAAAGACTAAGTAAATGGTAAAAAGCACAAAAATTAGAAAAATACCTTTTAATCTAAAATATCACATTTTATACAATATATATGACCCAAGAAAGTATTTTAGAGAATACAAATGTTTAAAAAGAATGTTTCGTAAGTAAATCGTTCATACGTCGATTACACACGCGTTAAAGTACGAACACGACCAACGAACCATAAAACTCAACTTTTGGCCTAAAAAGCACTTAGTTACTGATTAAATAAGTAATAACCAAAATTTCAACAATTTAAGAAGTACCAATTATTTTATACAAATTATTTAAGTTTAAAAACCAGTAAACCGACAACTACTAAAATAATTTGTAGAAAATAATTGAAACACCTAAAAACTATGAAACACCATATATTACAGTAACTAAGACCCCTTTAACTTAATATAGGAGCCCAAGATCAAAATAAGCTCAAAAACCTAAATCATAACCCGACACGTAGCGTTTTACCGCAACCGGAGAAACCGGTAAACTCGAAATCTACCCCGAACGTCATAAACACTTTAAAACCAGTAGGTTAACCTTAAAATAGGTATAAGACCAATAGACAACACTAACACACCTAGAAATGAGAATTTATAACCAAAAACCTAACTTTAGGGCTAAAAGTGTCAATATAACAAAGTTGAGGGACTAAAAGTAACAACACTCAAACTTTCTGATTTTTATGAGAAATACGTTAAATACATACCTAAGTAAACTGAAACAATATTGACTTAAGTGTTAGAACGAGAACAAACCAACGAGAACACTAAAACAACTATAAAACCTTAAGACAAACGCACCAGTTATGGAACACACGTAGACTTATATATTTTAGAATCTAACTTGATTAAACTAAACATAGGAAGTCCGCTAGGAGGTAGGACTCTCACGCAAATCATTATCTAGAAAATTTTTGAGCAAAGCTACAGGTGAGTTCATGAACCCCTTTTTACGTAATACTTTTGGGGCTGATACATACCTACTAAACTTTATTTATTTAAACTCTTTTTACATTTTGTTGTGGTGTAACACATCTGCTACTTGTCACCGAACGTTGGTACGACTTTCGGTAGCCATTAACTTCTTGCAGGAGCCCTTTGATATGTGAATAGTACTATTTGGGAATCCCCCGCGTACAGTGGCATACCCCCCACGGAGGTTGAAAACCGTTATGCCACATGTTCAATGAAACGTTGGTGCTTAGAAGAGCACGTTAGCCCACTTTGGGTTAGGGGACTATTATTTATTGTATTTGGGTTGGGTATAATCCGAACAGGTTTGGCTACATATATTGTCGACCGTACACCATAAAATATAATGTTTTAGTGTCATAAATTTTATTAAACCATGAGCTCACCAACTTTATGTTGACGTATTTTTGGGTATGTATTTCAGGTATTTAGATGATTTATCGATGGAAGTATACAACTAGACTTTATAACATTGGATGTGCATTTAGACACGATTGATAGCTTTAGAAGACCCTAATTAGAAGAAACACGCAAAGATTATAGACAAATTATAGAGGAACACTACTTGGGAATAGTATACCAACTAGCCTCACTGCTTTTGTTAGAGTTTACTATTGTACCCTTTGATGTACACTTAGAATACACTGATATTATGTGTAAACCTATGGCCCACTATCAATGCATACATAGTTTCCGCTGTGTTTTGTTGGATATTCAATCGTTACAGCCCACCCCCTTGGTCGAGGTGTGACATAAAAGTCAAGGTGTAGTCGTTTAATGTTACATGTGCTTATTGGTTAATTGTTATGACATGTCCAAACTGGTGACATATCTCAAAATGTTGACACGTCTCAACAGCTGACACATCCAAACAGTTGACATGTCCAAACTGTTGATACGATACACCTTCTTTGTGTTTTGTTGACACGACTCAATTGTTGACACGTCTAAACAGTTGAACCGTCTCAACAGTGTATGATTCGTCTCAAACTTGTATATAATGCTGGGTCACAAATGTTGACACGCCCAAGTGTGTTGACACGACTGAAATAATTGAACCGTCCCAACAGTGTATCATACTACCAAGTGTTTGACATGTCTCGTAGTGTTTCAACTGATGTATATTGTCGTCTGAACAATGTTGAAACGTCTCAACAGTGTTTGACACGTCAAAACAGTTTTTCACACGACCAATGTTTTCACGTGTTATTTTTCACCCGTGTGATACACTTGACCCGTCTTAACAGTGGTTGACACGACTAAGTGTTTTTAGGGTTGAAATGTTCAATGTACATCTGTTGACCTGTCTATACATGGTCACCCGTCTAAACAGTACCTGACCCGACCAAGGTTGTTTGTATGTGTTGACCCGTCTGAAATGTTGGCCCGTATTAAATTTTTGACCCGTCTCAAATTTTAACCTAATTTTTTAGCCGTGTTAACTCAATCCTATAAATACCCCCTTCTTCACACACTTAACATCATTTTATCATTTCTTCATCCGACTCCACATTCACACATGCACCTGACTAATACCCTTGTTCTAATATCTATTTCTATATCAAGATTTTGAGATTAATAGAGGTATATGGACATGTTTCATCATCGTTTTCACCATTTTAACTGTCACAAACCCTAAAATTAGTTATCGTTGATGAACAGTAACTTGAAAGAATGAACCGTCACTTTGACTCGATAACAAAAACTGAAATCTTGTTGATGTTATGTTAAAATCTGAGGGTTAATTAATCAATTTCACTGATCAATCATTATAAGAACATCAATCTGGACCTAATCGATGAAAAAATTTGAAATACGCAGACCGCCATTGATGAACTTGAAACAGAGAATCTTGTTTAAGTAATAATGTCATGAAATTGTTTAATTGTGTTATCATCTGATGATTAAAACATGTTTTTAATTGGGTCTTATATATCAACTAAGAAATTTAAGACTTTGATTAATTAAAAGGATGCTTCAAATGTTCAGTTGATAAGATTTTTGATAAAAACAGTTGATATGTGTTGTGTTATTACAATTCTTAAACAGGCTGATACTTTCAATTGTTTAACTAATGTATAAAATTTCACACTAATTTCTATTTACATCAGAATCTAAGACACTTTAACCACTTGTTTATGATATTTGATTACTTATTCATGTTTTTGACCACTGACATATTTGTAACTGATTTCAGATGGAAAATCTCAAGTATGAGACTAAGCACAATGTTGTGGCTTTACCTGATGATTCTATTCCTGAAGCAGTAGGGTATCTGATGTGGCTAAAACGGTCTATAAAAATAAAACTAAAATACTAACCTAGACTTGACCTAGACACTCGAGTTAAAATTCTAGACAACCTAAAATTAAACCACACAACAGGCAAGTGTACCTGTCAATGCAGTATAGCTCTAAGAAGTCCGGATATCGAACCCAAAAGACACTACGAATAACGAAAACTAAACTATCGAAAATGAATTTAATTGGTTTGGGGGGTTTTCTATGAATCCTAAGAATATTTAAAATAAGAATTAAACTAAAGATACGGACTGACAGACGACTACTAAGAACGAACTCAAGAATGAAGAAAGATACTACCTAGGTAAGAATCCTGATTGTGAAACTTGAACTTCTAACGGTTATGGAATATTGATGGAATCGGGATCTAAAGATACGAAACCTCTAAGCAACCTAAAGGATCCCAGATCATTCTCCAGGTGTGACCAATAAGAAACCCTAAAGGACGTGTTAAACTACCGATTAAGTGGATCACCTTTCAGTCTCTCCAACGACACTCACGTACCTAAATAATAACTCCCCTCTCGGTTTCGCTATCACAATACACATTACATGTACGAGGTAACATATAGATGATTGATAAAACACAGAATAGCACTGTAAATAAGATAGATAGGCAAATCTCTTCTCAGAAAATTAAATCCTAAAACCCTATTCACATAGACAATTCCGATTAACCTTTACTTCTCAGTCTCTAGTTAAGTAGAACATTTAGATTTAATTAATCTATCATGCAATTCCTATGATCTACCGGGCTCTAGCAAATCACCTACTAGTCATAAACACAAAGTCACATGACCTAGATACGTAACCTTCTATGAAAGACATTCAACAAGTTAACGTATGGAATACACAATCAATATCAATTAACTTCTAAATATGCAAACACATTCAATCAATCATAAATACGTCTTTCACGTGAAAATCATCCAACAATCAAAACCATAACCAAAATCATTCAAGTTTTAACAATCATTCATCATACCTAAGTAGTAATAAAAGTTTAGCCAATAAACATGTTCGAAAAATAAACAAAAACTGGAACACTAATAAAGTTACCGTTCATCAAATAACTATAATAATAATTCAGCAGCCTGCCTGCAGCTTAAATTAATTGACCAGCCTGCTTGCTTGCTTAATAATTACGATCGAATCACAGTTGACTTTGATGACATGCTTGTGTGCTTGCTTCTTTCTTTTCTTTTTGCTTCTGGTTCGTCGCCTACTTTCTGCCGTCTAAAACCTCCCTCTTTCTTTCTTGCGGCTGCCCCTTTTATTTCACTTTAGGTGGGCCTCTACATATTACAAAAAGACCAGCATATTAATTTCCCATTGTGCTTCTTTGATTTAATAGTCATCGCAACCTACACACAAATATTAGACAAATTAACAAGAGTCCATTATTTCAATATATTGTGCATTGTAACTTAATTTTTTTCACATTACGTTTAAACACTTTATTTTCAAGGGTATTGATATTTAAAATTCCAATTATAACAATATAACATAGTCGGTTTCAAATTTAGTCAAATACGAATAGAAATTGACCAAAAGTAACTCAAAAGTATAGGAAATATTTAAATATAATATGTATCATTTAGACCACATCAAATCCCCACACTTAAACTTTTTTCGTCCTCGAAAAAGTATGCAGTGGAATCACAATCAGGAATTTAGCTTTCAACACATAATAAAACAATTCAAGCAATTCTCAAACAAGCAACAAGTCATAGTAATCATCGATATTGTTTCCAACTAACCCTAACATTAGCTAATCGGGTTTCTCCTTGTGTTTGCTTTAATTTAAGTGATATCAATTCATCTACAGGGTCTTACACTTAGGAAGCCACAGTTCAGCCTGTTAATTGTTTCTTTACGAGGCACAGATTAAACCATATAGATTTTTATTCTTACCAAAGTAACCTAAAGAACTTAACATAGTTAAGAACTACTGCCATATTAGGGTGGTTATTTGATGGATGAAACTTACGGGTATAGACTGTTTTATTCTTCTCTCTTTTTTTCTAAAACAAGATCACCTCACCCAGGGGTGTCGGCTCCAAGTCGCTATCCCAGAGGTAGAGCACATGAGGTCTTGGATCACTTGTTTTATTTTGCTTTTTCTTCTCTTTTTTTCTTTTTTTTTTTCTTTTTCATTTGGCTACATTGAGCTCTTTTATTCGAGTTGCTACTTTGAGCACTTTCAGTCTATACCCTATGGACATTGTATGCGGAGCGCCACTTCTTTCACAAGAAGCGTGCTATAAGTCCTACTATGGCACTTATCCTTAACTAGTGTAAGTTCTAAAGCCTACAATGGTGCCTAAGTTTCTTAGTTAAGGCATCCCTATTTCTCCTAAGATGAAAACCTACGAGATATCTTGATTTAATTAGGTATATTTATAACACTTAGAGAAATACCTTCAAAGCTAATTGGGTCACCGATTGATTACCAATTGACTAATCACTTGTTTTCAAACCAACAAAACATGTTTTCTTTGAAAAACCAACTCCTAATTCTACTATCATTTTCCATTTAATTGCAACACTTTTTCAAAAACATTTTCAAATTTTCAAATTTTTTTGTATTTTTCTAACACTATTTGACTCAACTACTAAACTAGACGATAGTCTCCCATACCCACACTTAAACGACACATTGTCCCTAATGTGGCCCGAAAGACGACTCAAAATAAAAAAACATCAAATGGACTAAAATACTAAAAAGTAAAGATAGAAAGTAAAAGGAACAGACTCCCCTGATAATAATGTAGCTTTGCACAAGAAGTCTCGTTCCCGACGATCGTATAACATTTCATTCGCGATCGTCCTCTAATAGCAATTAGCTTGAGATGCCCTTTACAATCTTCCGACTGAGTTTCAGATCATCCTCGTTCGAATGGAGATTGAGTACGAACGAATAGATCCAAACCTTGCAAAATAAACACACAAACATACCCAAGCAGACATCAAAGTGTAAAATGAAAGACTTTAAACACGTAGGACTGACTCAACAAACAAAGGACTCAAATAAAGGTAAATAAAAAACCATGTAAATAACTATACAAACTGTACACTCAGGATCTCACCTGAGACACTCAACCCTCGACATCCTATATATCCTGGTTCCTTTGGAACATCCACATCCTTCCTAGGATACCCACACTTATTTTTCAGCACATGATCCGACCTAATCACATATAAATCGTCATCCCACTCATTCGTCTCTCTCAATGGATCAGGGATCCTAAATGTAGCACTCTCATCCCCTACCTGCAGTGTTATTTTACCAACAAACACATCTATCAAAGCACGAGCCGTACGTAAAAGTGGACGACCTAAAATAATCAGGACTCTATGGTCTGCCTCCATATCTAAAATGACAAAGTCCACGGGGAAAACAAACTTATTGATCTTAATCAAGACATTTTCCACTACTCCTCGTGGCTTCTTAACCAAACGATCAGCTAAAGATATGGTCATGCGTGTAGGAACGAGATCTCCTAGGCCTAGCTGCTTATATAATGAATAAGGCATTAAGTTCACACTAGCACCTAGATCAGCTAAAGCATGATGAACTGAGGAACTACCAAACTGTGACAACCCGTAATTTCAGGCTAACACCGTCAAGTATTCTTTAATTATCTCGTTAAATTTTTAGAAAGTATAGGGTATGATTGGTAATTAAGAAAACTTATTTGTTAACTTTAAAACGTAAATAAATAAACCTTTAAAGTGGGAGGGTGCAAAGTGTAAGATGGTAATTAATTAACCCAACCCTAAACACCCACCCGTCCCCATCTTCATCTTCGTCTTTCTTCTTCTGCCAAAACACCACAACACCATCACAACTTCATCTCCTTCGTCCTCTTCCTCATTTGCAGCAGCCGACCAACCACACACCACCATCTTCACTCATTCATCTCGTCCCTATCGTGGCCAAAGCCTGAAACGACACCCCCCTCTTCGTATAGCAGTCCCGAAGCAGCAGCCACGAGCCCCGTTTCTCCGATCACGTCGCCTCTTACTCTCATCATTCTGGTAAGCATACCCAGCCCGCAACTCGTTATTATTGCGTTTTCGTTCCGGGTTCCGGGTTTCGATTGAGGTTTTGGTTTCGTTTACGGGTCGTTTCGGTTTTATTACGGATGCGATTTACCCCGGTTGTTTGTATGTATATATATGTGTAAAAGTATGTATGTTTATGTGCAGATATGATATGAATGTATATATGTGTACAACATGTATGTTTGGTTAATATACATATATATAAATTGTTGTGTATGTATGTATGTGTAGAAAAGAAAGCAGAAACCAACAGCCATGTATTGTGTTGTAGGAAAGTGCAAGTATGAATGTATGTCAATGAAGATAAAGATGAATGCAATGTATGCGTATTATTGTAGGTGATGGTAGGTGTTGTATCGATGCAATTGTGTGTATGTGCTATTGCGTGTGTATTGAAATGAATATATATGAACAGCAGCAGCAAGGTGTATATGCCATGTATGTAACAGCATGTGTACGAACTATATGTGGGTTGTGTGTGTAAAACAACATATTAACATCATATATGAATGTAGTAGAATTATTAAGTATGTATGTTATGGATGTATATGATGATGATGATGAGTGTGTTAATGGTCACAATTATAAACAACATGTATGTATCACTGAGTTACAGCAAGTAAGCGAGTGTTAGGTTGTATGGACAATAGGGCATAGAAGTATATATATATGTGAGTAGCAATAATGAATGTATGTATGTAAAACAAGATCAGCAGCAGCAGTATGTAGCATGTAGGTTGAGTATGAGATGGTGTATGTATATGTGTATATATGTATATGTGAAGGCATATTAATGAACTTGAATATCGATAACAAGAGATGTTTGTAATGTGTGTGTATGTGTTAAACAAGAAGATATACATGTATATATACGCGTAATATAGCAGCAGAAACACTAGATGTATATGCATGTATAAAAGTATACGGAACATTATGTATGTAAAATTGAATGTTTTGAAATAGCATATTATGTATATATGATCAATGCAAGCGGAAACAATACTACATTATTTTAACTAGCGGATGTTTATATGTATGCGGTTGCATATAAAATGGTATGTATGATCATTAAACATCAGTATTGAACGATCTAATGTGTGATTGTATGTAGGGCATATCATATGTATGTAGACGAATTGAATAGACGATAGCACCATAATATGTGTACGAGATGGATGTATGTATGCATTGAATATATTGTATATGATACGTACGAATATTATATCCATGGTATGCGGATGATGATGTGAGCTGAGTTGATTTAATGGTAGGATATTCGAACTATGTTATAAGTGCAAGCATAAAGTTAAAATGCGTGGCATACATGAAATGTTGTGTGGAGTGCTATTATTGTCATAAGAGGCCGAATCGAACACTCGAAACCCTGGCGAATGCTATATTATATATTTACTTATATGTTCCTAGTTATTAACTAGTCAGTGGTTACTAAAGCAGGTCGTATGGTGATCTAAGACTCTTGTTACATTTTTGCTGTTTATTTGCTGTGCGCTGCAAAGGTGAGTTCACTAAACCGCACTTTTACTGTTATACCCTTTTATGGGTTGAACTCGGACTTTTACTATGATACCCTTTCATGGGCTGAACTCGGACAAATACTTTTACGGATTTACAAATTTTGTATGTCGCATGTCTGGATTAGAGCAACTTTTATTTTTGTTCATGAAAGACCTCATGGATACCTAGTTGACCGTTAGTATTTGTGAAATAGCGGGGAAATTTTGAGTAGTACTACTGGGTTTGACAAACCCCACCCGAGCTAGTCGCGCTAGCACGACAGAAGGACCTGTTGAACGGGTGTTGAATGACCTAACATACTTACAGTGCATCCTGCTGGGATGTACGAACAGGCAAACTGCACTTAATGTGTACATACGTCAGCTTCGGTCAGATACATTACGCCTCTAAGGACATGTGCTGTAGACTAGCTACCTACAATGACATACTTAATTTATATTTCTGCTTTCAACTGAACTTACTTGATTACATACTTACTATGTGAACTCACCAACCGTCGTGTTGACACTTGTTAGCCTTTCACTTTTTCAGGTCATTGATGCACAACGCACTTAGGACATGGCATGGAGTCACTGCTTTTCATTTAAACATATTCTTGCATTAAAAACCATGTTTTGGAGTTTAACAACTATTTAAACTGTGTTTCTCCTGTTGGACGCGTGTTTTGCGCATTTAGTATCCATTAAAAATTTATGTGGGACCCATATATACGAGACTTACACATGCACACGCTTACACTAGCATTGCATGTAGTGACCAACCTGTATTATGTGACATATTGGGGAATTTTTTTTGGGGCTTTAGTTGGGATAAGTTTCCCTTTCATTATAATTCGAAACTTACAACATCATGGCAACAAACTGGTTTCGTATGAAGCCTAAACAATTCAGTTTTGAATTTTATTTACCTCATTATGACAACCAACCGGCAGTGACCGATGCTTAAGGTACAGAGGTACATGAACAACAGTAATGGATTCTTATCCAGAAACACATTCATACAGAGGCCGTGACTTGTTAGTTATGCGACCTACTATGTGCTAATACACGTCATTTATTATATGACGCATTCGTATACTATAACATGTCCCTTAATATGAGACATATTGTTAGTTGAAACATGTCACTTATTGCGTGGTTCACAACGTGCTATCTACTTGATTTGACATTACCACTGCTTATGCACATTGTACACTCAGATTGTGTTTAGACTAGTAGTCTTACACTTAGTATGAACTTACACCATACCTGATACATGCGACCCATTGATACATTACACTGATAGTCTGTTAGTGTCCTATACATCTAGTATAGTTGTCTCATACTTATAAGATTATCATACACTTATACACATTCAATACTTGACATGGGATAGCAATATCATACGGATAAATGTAAATCGAAGAACATAATAAACATAAGATCAATGTACCCGAGGGGAGACGAACTGGGGTGATTGTGTAAGGTAAATTGACGATTACGGGTGCGCAACGTAATGGTGAATTTACAGGTACACGATGATCCTGGCAAAATCTGCCATGCCGGGGATACCCAAAAAGACACACAAAAGTGATGAACCAATCAATACAAATTCATCTGAAACAAACATCCCTCCCTAAATAGCGCGCCGATACCAAGTTTATGCTTGACTGAACCCATAAAAAAAAAATCCATGTACGGATGGTATACAATTACAATACAACCTTTGATGGCATATGATAAGTTTATCTTTAAACTACCTACATTTTACCTTATACAGCTAAATTAAAGATAGTTGAAATCGTTCTTAGATGACACGCAAATAAGAACAAAGATCCATGTTGGAAAACCTGATAATGTTTTACTACTACTACTATATTTGTTCCTTAATGATATGACTCATTCCACATATAAACAATCTGAAGCCACCAATTGAAACATTTACCTTACTGAAGTCACAAACTTATAATACATAATGAGACGCTTTAATTTATGGTCGGGATACTATGACCTCTTGCCAACAGTCGGTAACATCTTGACATCATTGGTTCTTCAAATGAATGTTAAACAAACCCTATAATTTTTAGGATTCCGTGGAAGAGACTAATAAAGCTAACAACTTATAAATATATATATATATATATATATAATAAAACTCTTGTTGATACGATAAACCACCCGCGTCACATTGCTCATTCAAAAATCACTTCTTGTGAAGTAAATCTGTATTGCTTAAACATTCATGTAAATACCTCGTAACATATCAGGTTCATCCTAAAAGTACTTCACCTAACCATAACCTATTCTCAACTCTTCAAGATAAACATAACTACAAGTTGTTTCTGATAATTAGTTACCCAAAAATAATCCTGACTCATGATGTTTCTACTATTAACGATGCACCAATGAACCACATGTGTGGTATGTGTACATTTCGATCTAGTTTTATGACTCGTCTTGATCCAACACTCTCGTAAATGTTAATTCTCACACCCAATCTACACCTCCACGGTTGTAAAACACGTTGCGGGTCTAAAATTTTTTTTTTCTTTTTCCTTCTCAAGACCATTGAGTTTAAAAACATTTTCTACATTTTGTCCGTCTTAATATGCATTCAAACTCCTCTACCTGATTATGCGAGTAACAAAAACAAGTTAAGCGTTCTCAAAGTCTCAAGTCGGTGATCATCCAGAATTCAACCCACATAAAAATTCTAAAACGTAACCGATATTACAGTATATAATATAACGTTACCATTTCACTCAACACATATCCCTTTTCCCTAACTCCTTTGAATGACTTAGTATAGTAGGCAAGAATGTTAATAGGTGACAGGTACGCCTTCAAGGTGCTGGTGGTGTGGTGGGTTAGCTGCGGTACACCCTATATATAAACACTAACGGTACACTGGATGTGGACCTGAAACCAAAGCAGTAATTAACTCGAGAAACTCTAAAATATTAATCTCATACTATTACAAAACACCTAATTCTTAGGGACTCTAGTTAGCCCAACTTTCATAAGGTAAACTACTACATGCATAAACACTTTAAACTTCCTTGTATCCTTTAGTCACAAAAAAAAAAAAACTCAAATGTTCATAACTGACTCATATATATAAACTATGATTTTGAATACATTTCACGACTCCAAGGGTTCTCGTGATAAATACCATCGTCAACAACGAACCGCTAATACCAACCAATGTTTTGAGAAAGCTTTACTCATTACGATCCAAGATAACCACTTTCTATTATGTATCATTCCTGGTAACACTTTTCATGTGGGTTATACCCCGAAGCACAAAAGTATAGAATAACTCAACACAAATCCATTTGAACAAAAGTCTATTTGGAACGAAAAATTTATTCCTCAATAACGCACTTATATCAAGTTTATCATCGAATACATTCATTAAAACCCATTCATGGATGATAAAAAAAAACTTAAAATACAACTACCGATGAGAAACAATACAAACTCAAATATATACAAACTCTCCCCTCATCTAACTCACCGTACACATACTGCTATTGAAGTCGATCCATAATAACACGGGCACAAGATTCATAAATTATTTTGACAAATTAATAAGATTACACTACTATACATTGACATCAATGGTAATGACTTATTCCCCATATATAAATATGAATATCGAATATGTTCCATGGCTAAAGATTCACATGATAATTAGAACGATTCACAACAAACAACTAATACTTACCCATTACTGTTCAGACTAATGACATCTTATTTCATCTATCCTAATACACATTTGTATCTGCTAAGGAACATTATAATTGATGCTCTCATTGTCCTTTGACACTCCAATCGAGCAATATCTTTCTTTAGAAGCTCCAGTTTATGCAAGAGATTCTACCATGTATGTAATTTACTTCTTGATCAAACTATTTGAGGCGTAATGTAAGCAATAGTCAACTAATCGTTCTAAACCATGAAAATCCCAATAGAATAATCTACATGCTTAATGAAATTATTGATGTTACGCGACCCAAGTAATGAATAAACATGACATCTTAACCTGACCCGTTAGTAAACTTAGAATTCAAGACCTTAAACACTCTAAAGGTTCAAACACTATCACTCAATGAAGCTTAATATCAAAACTATTGCTAACATCTTATTGGTTGAACTCTTATATAATCCATTCGTACTAAAACCTGTATTACAAAAGAAATATAGCTAGGCCACCCTAAAATAACTACACGATTGAATTAATCTGCTACTTGATTAAAAAGATAGGATTTTTGAAAACTTTCTATAGGAGAAAATGTTGGGCGTAACATATACCCCCCCCCCCCGGGCACAATTCTTACTGTAACACTCATATTTCATCGGCATTAAAACTTATTATACCCCCATGACAAGGAACAACTCATGTAACATCAACTTTTTTGGTTTAATCCTACTTCAGTACGTAAATTTAACAACCTGTTACCCTATGCCGTATAATCACTTGTATCCTTAACACAGAAAATCTAGTAACCATCAAAGAAAGAGATACCTATTAAATTTCTTAATCATTTTTGCCTGAAACATGTACTTTCGAAACATGAGTGTTATTGTTCATCCTTCTCCATCTACTCATACGATTCCTATGACATCCCCGAATGTTCGTGTTTTGACAACACACTTTTCAATAAAGCAAAGTACTTACCCACGGTGGATAGTTTACTTCTTTTTTACATCGTACCCAAGTTGTCTCTGTTTAACGAGCTATGTCAATGAATTAACTCTTTAGTTAGGACTCAGACCTCGGTAGCTAAATAACAACGTGAAACTCATTAATCTAAATCCTCGAAACATACGGTATAGAAATCGCTATTTATAAATTCCATCCAAAAACTTTAGAATCCCATTAAACAACTTGAAATCCTGGGGTATTGGCCTTTTAGATCGTTGATTGGATCAGTTTTAAAAGATAAACATGGTACACAATGTTTCTGATGTCTTCAAACTGATCAAACTCTTACCTGATGGAACACAAAAACGTTTCACGGAAAAATCCGTTGAAATTATAGGCAACGAATTCAAAACACTCAAACACTGTAAGGTCACTATAAGCAAAGTTTGCTAGAACTTAGAAGCATGGACCAGAGTTACGTATGGGTGTGAAAAATCAAATAACGTACAAGCATCCTTAATTATTTCAAATGACAACACCTAATACTAATATTATTAGTTAAATTTTCGGGACGAAAATTCTTTCAACAAGGGGATGATGTGACACCCGAGAATTCCAGATTAACCCCGTTAACTAAATCTCGTTACTTCTGTTAATGAAATTATACTCCACGTTTAATTAGTAAAATTAAACGTGCTACTTGTTACACAAACAGTTACATATAACGACAATTCAAGGGTTTACTAGATCACCTGAATTACTACATGAATATTGGCGAATTAATAAAATAATTCCAAACAACTAAATATATATAAATTTAGTGAACTTATATGTTATGTGATTGAAATGTTTTCGGATATGACAACTCGAAACCTATTTTAACGACCATATCCAATTTTCGGGACGAAAATTCTTTGAACAAGGGGATGATGTGACAACCCGTAATTTCAGGCTAACACCGTCAACTATTCTTTAATTATCTCGTTAAGTTTTTAGAAAGTATAGGGTATGATTGGTAATTAAGAAAACTTATTTGTTAACTTTAAAACGTAAATAAATAAACCTTTAAAGTGGGAGGGTGCAAAGTGTAAGATGGTAATTAATTAACCCAACCCTAAACACCCACCCGTCCCCATCTTCATCTTCGTCTTTCTTCTTCTGCCAAAACACCACAACACCATCACAACTTCATCTCCTTCGTCCTCTTCCTCATTTGCAGCAGCCGACCAACCACACACCACCATCTTCACTCATTCATCTCGTCCCTATCGTGGCCAAAGCCTGAAACGACACCCCCCTCTTCGTATAGCAGTCCCGAAGCAGCAGCCACGAGCCCCGTTTCTCCGATCACGTCGCCTCTTACTCTCATCATTCTGGTAAGCATACCCAGCCCGCAACTCGTTATTATTGCGTTTTCGTTCCGGGTTCCGGGTTTCGATTGAGGTTTTGGTTTCGTTTACGGGTCGTTTCGGTTTTATTACGGATGCGATTTACCCCGGTTGTTTGTATGTATATATATGTGTAAAAGTATGTATGTTTATGTGCAGATATGATATGAATGTATATATGTGTACAACATGTATGTTTGGTTAATATACATATATATAAATTGTTGTGTATGTATGTATGTGTAGAAAAGAAAGCAGAAACCAACAGCCATGTATTGTGTTGTAGGAAAGTGCAAGTATGAATGTATGTCAATGAAGATAAAGATGAATGCAATGTATGCGTATTATTGTAGGTGATGGTAGGTGTTGTATCGATGCAATTGTGTGTATGTGCTATTGCGTGTGTATTGAAATGAATATATATGAACAGCAGCAGCAAGGTGTATATGCCATGTATGTAACAGCATGTGTACGAACTATATGTGGGTTGTGTGTGTAAAACAACATATTAACATCATATATGAATGTAGTAGAATTATTAAGTATGTATGTTATGGATGTATATGATGATGATGATGAGTGTGTTAATGGTCACAATTATAAACAACATGTATGTATCACTGAGTTACAGCAAGTAAGCGAGTGTTAGGTTGTATGGACAATAGGGCATAGAAGTATATATATATGTGAGTAGCAATAATGAATGTATGTATGTAAAACAAGATCAGCAGCAGCAGTATGTAGCATGTAGGTTGAGTATGAGATGGTGTATGTATATGTGTATATATGTATATGTGAAGGCATATTAATGAACTTGAATATCGATAACAAGAGATGTTTGTAATGTGTGTGTATGTGTTAAACAAGAAGATATACATGTATATATACGCGTAATATAGCAGCAGAAACACTAGATGTATATGCATGTATAAAAGTATACGGAACATTATGTATGTAAAATTGAATGTTTTGAAATAGCATATTATGTATATATGATCAATGCAAGCGGAAACAATACTACATTATTTTAACTGGCGGATGTTTATATGTATGCGGTTGCATATAAAATGGTATGTATGATCATTAAACATCAGTATTGAACGATCTAATGTGTGATTGTATGTAGGGCATATCATAAGTATGTAGACGAATTGAATAGACGATAGCACCATAATATGTGTACGAGATGGATGTATGTATGCATTGAATATATTGTATATGATACGTACGAATATTATATCCATGGTATGCGGATGATGATGTGAGCTGAGTTGATTTAATGGTAGGATATTCGAACTATGTTATAAGTGCAAGCATAAAGTTAAAATGCGTGGCATACATGAAATGTTGTGTGGAGTGCTATTATTGTCATAAGAGGCCGAATCGAACACTCGAAACCCTGGCGAATGCTATATTATATATTTACTTATATGTTCCTAGTTATTAACTAGTCAGTGGTTACTAAAGCAGGTCGTATCGTGATCTAAGACTCTTGTTACATTTTTGCTGTTTATTTGCTGTGCGCTGCAAAGGTGAGTTCACTAAACCGCACTTTTACTGTTATACCCTTTTATGGGTTGAACTCGGACTTTTACTATGATACCCTTTCATGGGCTGAACTCGGACAAATACTTTTACGGATTTACAAATTTTGTATGTCGCATGTCTGGATTAGAGCAACTTTTATTTTTGTTCATGAAAGACCTCATGGATACCTAGTTGACCGTTAGTATTTGTGAAATAGCGGGGAAATTTTGAGTAGTACTACTGGGTTTGACAAACCCCACCCGGGCTAGTCGCGCTAGCACGACAGAAGGACCTGTCGAACGGGTGTTGAATGACCTAACATACTTACAGTGCATCCTGCTGGGATGTACGAACAGGCAAACTGCACTTAATGTGTACATACGTCAGCTTCGGTCAGATACATTACGCCTCTAAGGACATGTGCTGTAGACTAGCTACCTACAATGACATACTTAATTTATATTTCTGCTTTCAACTGAACTTACTTGATTACATACTTACTATGTGAACTCACCAACCGTCGTGTTGACACTTGTTAGCCTTTCACTTTTTCAGGTCATTGATGCACAACGCACTTAGGACATGGCATGGAGTCACTGCTTTTCATTTAAACATATTCTTGCATTAAAAACCATGTTTTGGAGTTTAACAACTATTTAAACTGTGTTTCTCCTGTTGGACGCGTGTTTTGCGCATTTAGTATCCATTTAATTGTTTTGACATCACCTTTCGATTACGCTTCCGCAAACTTTCAAACGTCAACTCTGTATTAAATTTTCTCATTTAATGAGACACGTGTGTTTTAAATTCATATAGTGTCGTTTGGTGTAACTAATGACTGAGATCCTGGTTTGTCACGCCTCTAACGGTAAAACTCCGTTAGTGGATTTGGGGGTGTGACACAAACATACATGGGAGAGTGAAAACACCCGGATCAGACAATTTCTCTGGTAGTTTGTTCTGCACTACAGCAGAACATTCCTCGTTTAGAACGACATTGGGTAGGTCCTCCAGTTTCTGCTTATTGGAAAGAAGATTCTTAAGAAACTTAGCATATTTAGGCATATGCTGGAGTACCTCAACGAACGGGAGATTGACTTTGAGTTGTTTAAACAACTCCAGGAAATGACCATACTCTCTAAGATACTTCTGTCTAGTTAAACGCTCAGGGTATGGGCACCTACTGTAGTCTTCATCCACCTCAGATCTATTACCTTTCTTCTTCTCCCTCACTCTCTCATGCTTAAGCTTTCTCGGCTCATGGCTCACCGGTATCCTATTCTCTTCAACACTAACAGGGACCTCTAGCTCAACCTCCTCCTCTATTGGCTCCTCAACCTGTGGTTTCACTAACTCTGCTCCTCTACCACTACGGGTTGTAACAGCACTAACATTAGCCTTACATTTTCCATAAGAGGATGAACTAGACTGAGCTGCCTCTAACTGCTTAGACATATCACCTACCATCCTCTGCAGGTCTACAAATGCAGCTTGTTGATTTTTCAATAAAAGATCATGCTCCTGCAATCTAAGCTGGGTCTCCTTATCTCTACTCACAATCTGAGATATCAACTGAGTTTGGGTGATTATCATATCCTTAATCTCCTTAAATTCACTACCACCTGAACTAGAACCTACCGGACCACTATCAAACAGACTCTGACGTTGTGGGAAACCTCCTGATTTCCAACCAGAGTTTGGGTTACCCTTCCATCCTGCGTTTTGTCACCCAAACGCACCATTACCTCCTACGCTCTGTCCCCCAGCCCAATTCACCTGCTCTTGGCTATTCACTAAACAATCCCTAGTGTCGTGACCTCCTCTACAAATCTCACATCTACTGCTACCCATCTTAAGCTCTCTAACCTCCCTTTGAAGTGCCTCAAGTGCAGCAGCCACACTCGCATCAGGAGTGACCTGATAAACACCTCGAGCGGTCGAGGTGGGAGCTCTAGTAGCAGGAATGGAATTCCTACTTTGTGGACTCTGCTGTTCAGCCAGTGCGAAACTTTCAAACATTTTGTTGCACTCAGCCACGCTCTTCCTTTCCATAAGATGTCCTCCAGCAGATGTATTGAACATTCGTTGAGTCGGGTATGTGAGTCCATTATAGAACTTCTCAACTAATGCCCATTGAGTAAGACCGTGCTGGGGGCAATGGCTTAAGAGCGTTTGAAAACGCTCCCAAGCATCACAATATCGCTCATCAGGATCCATGCGAAAAGAATGTATTTGGTCACGTATACGAGCAGTTTTGGACGCTGGGTTATATTTCTTCAGAAATTTGGACTGAAGATCATCCCATGTCGTAATGGAATCCTGGAGAAGAGAATCTAACCAAGTAGAGGCTCGACCAGATAGAGAGAACGGGAACAACCGGAGATATATCGCATCTCCGGTCACAACAGTGATATTGAACGTATCGCAGATACGAACAAATCGAGAAAGATGCCCGGTGGCATCCTCATCATCCAATCCGTGGAATTGGACAGCAGAAGTGATAGTGGACATCACGTAAGATGGAATCTGCCAGTTGTTGGTGTTGGCCACACTAGGGCGAGTAATTGCAGATCGAGACCCTGTTACACCATCACTGGCTTGCTGGTGAACCGTAAGACGAGGATTTTGGTCACCCATCGTATCAATAGGAAGAGGAACTAATATGGCACGTTCGATAAGCGTACGGATCCTTTCGTGAAACTCTCTCTCGGGCTCTAAGGAAGGTGGATATTCAGATGGGCCCTGGGAGCGAGTGTGTTGCATAAACTAAAAAAACCTAGATGCTAGACTCGGAAACTAAACTAAAAAAAATAGAAAACCGACTCTAGAAAACTAAAAACTTGATAAAAAGAACTCTAAAATACCAACAAATCCTAATCAAAGCTAGTTTCGCTATTGCCAAGTGTCCCCGGCAACGGCGCCAAAAACTTGATGTGGCTAAAACGGTCTATAAACATAAAACTAAAATACTAACCTAGACTTGACCTAGACACTCGAGTTAAAATTCTAGACAACCTAAAATTAAACCACACAACAGGCAAGTGTACCTGTCAATGCAGTATAGCTCTAAGAAGTCCGGATATCGAACCCAAAAGACACTACGAATAACGAAAACTAAACTATCGAAAATGAATT
Source organism: Tagetes erecta (assembly GCA_030867185.1). Lineage (NCBI taxonomy): Eukaryota > Viridiplantae > Streptophyta > Magnoliopsida > Asterales > Asteraceae > Tagetes > Tagetes erecta. The sequence goes on along the minus strand of CM061497.1, from coordinate 15,872,190 downwards.
TAATTGGTTTGGGGGGTTTTCTATGAATCCTAAGAATATTTAAAATAAGAATTAAACTAAAGATACGGACTGACAGACGACTACTAAGAACGAACTCAAGAATGAAGAAAGATACTACCTAGGTAAGAATCCTGATTGTGAAACTTGAACTTCTAACGGTTATGGAATATTGATGGAATCGGGATCTAAAGATACGAAACCTCTAAGCAACCTAAAGGATCCCAGATCATTCTCCAGGTGTGACCAATAAGAAACCCTAAAGGACGTGTTAAACTACCGATTAAGTGGATCACCTTTCAGTCTCTCCAACGACACTCACGTACCTAAATAATAACTCCCCTCTCGGTTTCGCTATCACAATACACATTACATGTACGAGGTAACATATAGATGATTGATAAAACACAGAATAGCACTGTAAATAAGATAGATAGGCAAATCTCTTCTCAGAAAATTAAATCCTAAAACCCTATTCACATAGACAATTCCGATTAACCTTTACTTCTCAGTCTCTAGTTAAGTAGAACATTTAGATTTAATTAATCTATCATGCAATTCCTATGATCTACCGGGCTCTAGCAAATCACCTACTAGTCATAAACACAAAGTCACATGACCTAGATACGTAACCTTCTATGAAAGACATTCAACAAGTTAACGTATGGAATACACAATCAATATCAATTAACTTCTAAATATGCAAACACATTCAATCAATCATAAATACGTCTTTCACGTGAAAATCATCCAACAATCAAAACCATAACCAAAATCATTCAAGTTTTAACAATCATTCATCATACCTAAGTAGTAATAAAAGTTTAGCCAATAAACATGTTCGAAAAATAAACAAAAACTGGAACACTAATAAAGTTACCGTTCATCAAATAACTATAATAATAATTCAGCAGCCTGCCTGCAGCTTAAATTAATTGACCAGCCTGCTTGCTTGCTTAATAATTACGATCGAATCACAGTTGACTTTGATGACATGCTTGTGTGCTTGCTTCTTTCTTTTCTTTTTGCTTCTCGTTCGTCGCCTACTTTCTGCCATCTAAAACCTCCCTCTTTCTTTCTTGCGGCTGCCCCTTTTATTTCACTTTAGGTGGGCCTCTACATATTACAAAAAGACCAGCATATTAATTTCCCATTGTGCTTCTTTGATTTAATAGCCATCGCAACCTACACACAAATATTAGACAAATTAACAAGAGTCCATTATTTCAATATATTGTGCATTGTAACTTAATTTTTTTCACATTACGTTTAAACACTTTATTTTCAAGGGTATTGATATTTAAAATTCCAGTTATAACAATATAACATAGTCGGTTTCAAATTTAGTCAAATACGAATAGAAATTGACCAAAAGTAACTCAAAAGTATAGGAAATATTTAAATATAATATGTATCATTTAGACCACATCAGTATCAACAGATCATCAGATTTCTTCTCAGATCCAAATATGTTTATGCCGTGTGTGCAAAGCCTATTGTATACATGAGATTGATCAAAAAGTTCTGGAAGACGACTGAGGTTATTACAAGTGATGAGGGTCAGACTGTTGTAAGAGGTTTTATCGCCATACAGCTACAAGTTACAGTCTCTGAAGATGCCATTAGAGATGCATTGTTCTTGGGTGATAATGAAGCAGGAGATCTAAATGAGTTCACAACTGCTGAGCGTCAGGAATGCTTTGTTAATATGGGTCATCCACCTGTATTTCCCAAAACGCAGTTTCTAAGGGTCAGACTGAGCAAGCAATGGAAGCTATTATGTTATGTCATTCAACACTGTCTTTCGAGAAGAAGTGCTGGTTTTGACACCTTTCCATCAGATATAGCTGCTCCTATTGTTGCTATTGCTATGAACGGAAGGTTCAATATGTACGAGTTGATTATGAAGGGGTTTGTATTCAATTTACAAAAAGGGAAGAGATTCAAGTTCTTGATGTACCCAAGGTTTCTACAACTTATCCTCAATGAAGCTCATCCAGTGATAAAAGAACAAGGTGATCCTGGAGAGTTATGTGAAACAGAGGACATGAATGCTCTATCTTATAAGAAAATGAGCTTGGGAGGTGTAGCAAATGTAGATTTATTTGACTATATGTGAGATATTGCAAATAATGAAAAAGAAGTTAGAGTAGAATATTTCCATATATCTCAAGATGAACCCTTCGATCCTTTAGATATAGTGGATGATCTTCCTGCGAATTTGGTAGAACATGATAGTGATGATGATGAGGTTGATGAAGAAGAAGGAAGTGATGATGTTTCGAATGAAAATGAAGGAGATGATGATAATGATGGTGAGAATGTTGAATCAGATGAAACTGATAATGGTAATGAGGATGAAGCTGTTGGTGATATTACTGATGTCATTATAGAAGAAGAAACTATCATTGAAGATGTTATGCCTGAGATGAGGATTGAGAATGTTGAGCCTATTGATGTTCTGTAGATTACCAGAGATGTCTTTCAAACCGAAGTTGAATCTGAGGCACAATCAGATAAGGATGCTGAGGTTGCCATACATAATCCTATATCTGTTGATATTCCTACCACTACATCCCCAATTGCACAACTTTCTGAACAGCCAAAGGAGTCTTCACCTAAGGTTGTTGCAGAAGGTTATACTATTACTCGTTGATTCTGATGAAGAAGATGAGTTGTTACATTTTAGAAGAATGGTTGCAAAGTTAATGGATGAGAATGAGGAATTAAAAGCTTCAAATGAAAGAAAGAAGAAAAGGTTGAAAGAACACTGGGAAACAGATTTGAAGATACTGAAGTCTTCAATCAGCTGAATGCAGAATATGAGAAATTAAAAGAAGATTATGAGGAACTAGAAGCTGAGTGTAACACATTGAAAGCTGAAAATGAGGTTTTGACTAAAGAGCTCGAAGAGAAAGAATCTGAATCCTTTGAATCTGATAAAGATTTTAGTCCAGAAGAAAAGGTAGAAGTTGTTGGAGTGTCTGAGACTCCTAGGGAAATCACAGTACATTATACCAGATCAAGAAGATCCAAGACTGTGATTGAACCAGATACCATATCTGTCCCTGTTCCCAATGAAGCTGATACTGAATTAGTATACGATAAAGCTGAGGGAAAACAAAAGTTAGATGTTGCGCCTGAGATCACTGAAGTTGATACTCTACAGAAAAAGGCACGAACCAAGGTAATAGCTCAGGTTGAGCCGGTTCAGGAGGTTGAAAATGTTGATGGTGATGTATTTATTACTGAATCTAGTCCCTCTATGACTGAAAACACAACATCAAAAGTAGATGAGATTCTGTTAGACTTAGAAGAAAATTTTGTGTTTCTGAGGAAGAAGAAGTACAATCGAGTATTTTTGGATAGATTGACTTACTGACTGTAAGTCAAGTCTGTGAGGAGTATGATAAATGTGTAGCTGCTGAAACTTCACTTCCTGTGGATCCAAATGAATTTACTTTTGAACAAGGAGAATGGGATCCAACTGCTGAAGCTATTATTGTCGATGAAATTCCTGTTGGAGCTGAATCACAAAGTCCAGGACAGAATGGGGCTCTTTGAGTTGAAAGATTGGCTTCTTTCGAGGAATTATCCAAGGAATAAAGTAAGTGTGTTAGGTGCTTATATGATGAAGAATTTGGTAAGAATGTTTCAAGTAACTGAGAAGATGAAAAAGAAGATGATGATGATACTCAATATGGCTAATCCTGAGTACAACGAGCTGACTAAACGAACTAGGATACTTAAACCTCAGGAAATAGTCAACATGTCTCTAAGTACTGTGGTTCATGACAAGCGGAAAGCATTGATCAAGATGTTCCCTGAAACTTATTCTGGCATTTATGATGTCACTGAAGAACAAAGAAAGACATGGAACGCTACTCAGACTTTCCGTGATTTGGTAAGGAGCGTACTTCAGAAAGGACAATCTATTTCCGAGCTGCTTTATGCTATGATTGTTCCTACGAATGATAAAGAAGAAAAGATTGTTGGGTGGAAGTACGATGAGGTGTTTGATGTGTTCCTGATTAAGATAGTTACTGCCTTGTGTGACGTCTACCATTTTTACTCATCAATTCTTCAGCTGCCAGTCCAAGACTTGAAAGAATTAGCGAAACTTCTTCCACTACGTAATCTGACAAATTCAGCACGTGGTGAAGGTCTAGCTCATCTCCTTGAAGTTGGTGTGACTCGTGATAAGAAGTTCTTGGAGTTTAGATGTCAACAAGAGTAAAGTGTGTATTTCTATGAAAAGAAGAAGAAGAAAAGGCTGGATCCTCTATTTGGCTGAATTGAGTGATAAATACTTTGAGAAGATTACGAAGTCGGGCTTGAAGGTGTTTGATGGAACACAAGAAACAAAGCCTATCTTAAAAGTATTTTTATCATGAAGGACATCATGAGTTGAAACTTGATAGTCTTGTATAGGTCGGACTCACCGGTATGTCGGTGTTATATATTTTGTATGTAATTTGTATGACTTTTGTATGTATTAGTTCTAGCGAACCTACGGGCGAATCTATAGATTCGCCCGTAGCTCAGATTAGCTTTTGATTTGGTGTCGACTGGGCGAACCTGTTTGTGCCCAGCGAACCTATGTGGTTCGCTAGATAGATTCGCTAGAGCGAATCTATCAGCGAACCTAAGACTGATATATATTGTAACCTTATCTTCAAGAAATACAACTTTTGCACAACTTTGACAAAAACCTTATCTTACTGATTGTGTCGTGTAATTGTTCTCTGGAGGTGCTAGGAGCATATATCATTCATCTTTGTAGCTTATATACCTCCGGTTGTGTGGTTTTATCTCATTATTGGGTTTGTTGTTATAATACACTTTGTTTGTTCAAGTCTAGTGTGTTTGTTGTTAAACAAGTCATTATAGCACTGAAATCACGATCATTCTGGACCAACAATATGGTATCAGAGCCTTAGTGCTCTTGATTATTTGATTCAAGTGATTTTTGTGTTGATTTTGGGGTTTTTGTGTCAAAACACTATTTGATTCTTTTCTGGACTGATTTTGGTGTTTTGGTGTTGTATTTTGCTCAAGTATTGTCATATTTGGTCATAGGAAGCTTTTAAAACAAACGTGTCTACAAATGGTCAAGTTTTGAAGCTGTCCGGGTTGTTTTCGTACTGTTACTGGTTTGTTCGTAACCCAGCGAACCTATCTGTTCTTCCAGCGAATCTAGGTGTTCATCCAGCGAACCTAATTCAAATTTTTGTGTTCTGTTGGTTTGTGTTGTGGCTAGCGAATCTGACATTTTATTGAACGAAAGTTCACTTGTTTGGCTCATTGTGCAAGCGAAACTGCTGCCAAAATCAGGCGAGCGAAACTGTGCTTGCTGGTCAGCGAATCTGTTTTGTTTGTCTAGCGAATCTGTCTGCAGCGAATCTACCAGCGAATCTGCTGTGTTCTTTGAGTGAATCTAGTCAGCGAATCTATTTGTCTTCAGCGAATCTATAATCTGTTCAAAATTATGGCTACATCAACACTGAATATGAATGATCTGGATAGTGTTCAACCTAACAGGCCACCGAGGCTTGTTAGTGGTGAAAACTTTGAAGACTGGAAAAGATGTTTGAAAGCCTTTTTCTACTACACGGACTATAACCAATGGGAATCAATTGTAAATGGTCCGCACGTGCCAAAGACAGTTGAAGGAACTGTCACTTCAATAAACACAGATCCAAGTACTTTTACTGAAGCAGATACCAAGTTACTTGATCGTGACAAAAAGGCACTCGGGGCATTGATACTTTGTTTGCATCAGGATATCTTCAACAGGTTTGCTGAACACACAACTGCAAAAAGCTTGTATGATGCATTGTGCGAGTTCTATGATGGTAATGAGGATTTGAAACTGGATAGAAAAGCTCAAGCTGAAAAAGAGTTTAACTCTTTCGTGGGGTATTCGCAAGAGAACTTGACTGATATTACAAATCGATTCCTATCTGTATCAAGTAATCTGAAGAAGTATGATGATAAGCTGGGCAATCATGAACAAGTCACAAAACTGTTAGATTCTCTTCCACCTCAGTGGAGTCTTCAAATCAAGCTGTTGAAACAAGAAAGAAACTTTCATGACTACAAGCTGATGGATGTTAATACAAGCTGAAGTCATTCGATCTTGATGTGAAGAGAAGAGAATACAATCAGTCTATGATGGTTCCAAATATTCCTTCTCAGAATGCTGCACTTATCTCATCCGCTGCAAACTCTTATATCTACAGTGCTGCACCTGGAGGATCATCAAGTCATGTGTCTGCTAAATCTGTTGGTGCATCTACAAATGTTGGTTCAAGCTCAAATGCATCTGTCACCACTCAGATTCCATCTGACACTATGGCTTTATTTGGAATGTTTGTTCATAGCTATGAAGCTCTTGTTGCTGGTGAGTTGAAGGGAAAGGGGATGACTGTAGAAGATATGTATCAGGTGGATCCTGATGATCTGGAAGAAACCGACATCCAATGGCAAATGGCCATGCTTACTCTTCGTGCTAGACGATTTATGGAAAGAACAGGTAGAAGAAACTTTGGGAATCAGGGGCAGAATAGCAAGTTGGGGTATGACAAGGGAAAGCTGAGATGTTATAACTGCAAACAATTGGGTCACTTCAAAAGGGAATGTCCTTTACCAATTGTTACCGAACCAGTAAACTCTCGAAATCCAAGATCTGTTCCAAATCAAGAAAGGCTCGAGGAAGCAAAGTCAAAGAATGAAACTGCACTGCTCACCAACTTTGATTGGAGTGCAGAAATTGAAGAAACCAAGGAGGAAATTAATCATGCCCTTGTTGCTGAGATTGTTGAGATTGATGACAACTATATAAATTGCTTTGATCCTTTCAAAGAATTTTATGGTAAAGATGAGGAAGAGAAAGTGGAGAATGTTGATAAAGATCAATCAGATGCTATTGTTCAAGGGCATCTGAATCACTCAGGATTGGTTTGTGAAGCTGCGGTAAATGAAGTGAAGAATGAAGAGGAGTCAAAGCTTAACTTGGAAGCAATGATTGAGAAGGCGAGGCTTGATGCTGTTGATGAATTCAAAAGAAACACTCCCTACTGCCAGTGTGATCGTGCTCTTGCTGCCGAAAAACTGGTAATTGGTCTTCCTTATGATGTTATTGAAGATATGTGTTCATCTGCTTGCAAAATTCGTTTAATTGGCATATACAAAGCTAATAAATTGTTAATGTCAAACGAAAACGAATTAAAAAGAACCAACAAAGAGCTTAAATTAAGTGAATCAAAATATTTTGTCAAATTAAGAGAAGCTTTGAAAGAAAATGAACATTTAAAAAGAACTCTTTTGGAAAAGAACTGTGAAATAAACTACTTAACTGAGCAAGTTACTCTTGCTGAATTTGAAGCAAGAAAACTTAAAAACAAACTGCAGCAGTGGACTCTAGTATGAAAAGGGAGGAACTCTGCAAGAAACAACGGGGGGCCAGAGTTAAGACAGGTTTGGGTCTTAACAACAATGAAACATATGCATATCCCCCACCTAGTACCTTCTGTTACTCTCCAACACCTATTCCTCATCCCTCAAATAAGTTGATACAAGAGATTATACAGAATGATACTAACAGTTCCATTGCAGGTTTAAGTGGAGTAAATCTTAAAGAGGTTAGATAGGATTACGCCTATGGTGGGAGTACTGGGCTCGGTTGTTCTAGCAGTAGTGATTGCTCTAGTTCTGATTCCAAGAAGTCTTTTGAAGACATTAGTTTAATTAATTCTGTTTGTAGTAATGTGTTATATTCAGACAATTCCATGTTTAATAGTAATTTAGGGTGCACTACTTCAAACCCTAATATGTTGAATGATGTTTTGATTGAAAATGCGTGTGAGAATGACAAAGACAAACTTTCAGGTCATGTCTCTGAAAGTCAAACCAAAACAAACTGTTTTCAAAAGTTCTTCACCCAGCAAATTCCATCTTTCACACCAGTGAGAATTTCAAAACCTAAATCTGAACCTGAAAAAGTAAAAGTCACAACAGGTAAGTCAAAAGAACATTATGACTCTTACAGTGACTGCAATTCTCAACTGTCTGAATGTGATGAGGAAATTGAAATGGATAAAATTCCTGCTAACAGAGTTTTCAAAGTGGGTTTGAAGTCTAATTGCTTTAAATGTGGAAATACTGGTCATACTGTTAAGCAATGCCCTAAGTTAATCCAAAACAGTTCAAAGCAAAAATCTTTTGGAAAAAGATTAAACACATTTGTAAATAATTTCTTTTGTAATTCTTCATCTGCTCCACCACCCAAGTACACAAAGGCTTGGGTGCCAATTTCAAAGGTCTAACTTTTTATTTTTTTTTAATAAATGTCAGGAACATTCAAATGCCGTTGTAAATAGTCATTGGCATATTGACAGCGGATGTTCCAGACATATGACAGGGTTGAAGGACCTACTGACTAACTATCGGATCATCAATGGCGGATATGTTGCTTTTGCGGGAGACAAGAAAGGTGGTAAAATGATTGGTCAATGAGAAGTCTCAAATGGTTCACTCACTTTGGAAGACGTCAACTATGTTCCTGAACTGGCATTCAATCTTCTCAGTGTATCACAAATCTGTGATAAGAATATTCCAGTGATGTTCCTTCCTAACGAATGTTTGTTCCTGAAGCCAAAGTTTTCTATTCCTGAAGAGTTGGTGATCATGCGAGCTCCGAGACGAAATGATACATATATGCTGAATATGGGATCAAAGGAATCAAATTCCACCGTGACCTGTCTCCTGTCTAAAGCTTCATCTTTTGAATCGTTTCAGTGGCATAGACGTTTAGGGCACATTAATTTTAAAATTCTAAATAAATTGGTTAAGAACAATTTGGTTAGGGGTTTACCACTAAAAGATTTTTCAGTGGTTTAGAAATGCATGGCTTGTGCTAAAGGAAAACAGCACAAAAAGCCACATAAACTTAAAATTACAAATACCATCTCAGAACCCCTCGAATTGTTACATACTGATTTATTTGGTCCAATAAGTGTCAAATCTATTGCTAAGAAATCTTACTGCTTGGTTGTCACAGATGATTACTCTAGGTACACCTGGGTGAGATTCATGGCATACAAGAGTGAGACTGCTGAAGAGTTGATGAAGCTGATTCCTCAAATCGAGGTTCTTGGAAAGAGAAAGGTTCAAGCCATCAGAAGCGATAACGGAACTGAATTCAGAAACCATATCTTCAACTCTTTCTGTGAGCAACGGGGTATTCTCAGACAGTTTAGCGCCGCATGAACACCACAACAAAATGGTGTTGCTGAAAGGAAGAATCGAACCCTTGTGGAGGCTGCTAGAACTATGCTGATTGAGTCAAAGCTTCCAATTATTTTCTGGGCGGAGGCAGTTAATTGTGCAGCTTATGTTCTGAACAGGGTACTGATTGTCATAGAAAAGATGAAGACTTCATACCAGCTGTTTCGAGGGATTAAGCCGTTGATTGATTTTCTACGCCCCTTTGGATGTTCTTGTACTCTTTTGAATACTCAAGATCAGAAGACGAAGTTTGGTGCTGTTTTGGATGAATGCTTCTTTGTAGGATACTCGAACACACAAAAGGCGTATCGTGTTTACAACAAGCGAACGCGAATTGTGCAAGAGTCCTACTATGTTGACTGGCAAGAGTCAAACACAACAAGTATTGGCAGTGAACCGGCATGGTTTTATGATTCCACCACTATTTTCAAATCATTTAATCTTCCTGACTCTGACGATGACGACATCATTCCACACACATCAGTTTCTATTTTCAACCATCCACCTACACAATCACAACCACCACCTTCAACTACACAACTACCTCCCACTTCATTTGACATTCCACCACCTCCACCACTTCAAACTGTTCCAACTTCTCCATCAGATATTCCATCCTCATCCACTACCATTCAATCATCTGCCACTAATACAATTCCTCCAACATCACCTACACCTTCACAACCATCAAATCAAACACCTTCAACCGAAACCAATCCTTTGCTCCTTAACACTGACTTCAAAACCTTGAAAAATCATCCTCAAGATTATATCATAGGATCAATTACTAATGGTGTGCGAACTCGGAGTCAGAGTGGTTTGATTAATGAATGTCTCTATGCTGCCTTTCTGTCTCAAGTTGTTCCGAAAAATTATAAACAAGCACTTGAAGATCCAAGTTGGGTGGATGCCATGCAAATGGAACTGCAGCAATTCAGGAAGCTTAAAGTTTGGGAACTGGTTGATCTTCCTCCTAATAAGTGTCCAATCGGCACTAAATGGGTTTTCCGAAACAAGCCAGATGATCGCGGTGTTGTAATCAGAAACAAGGCGAGACTGGTTGTTCAAGGATTTGCTCAAGAGGAGGGGATTTACTACACTGAAGTTTTTGCTCCAGTTGCTCGCCTTGAAGCCATCAGAATCTTTCTTGCTCATGCTGCGAATAAAAACTTTAAAGTTTATCAGATGGATGTTAAATGTGCATTTCTATATGGAGATATCGATGAGGAGATCTACATATGTCAACCACCGGGTTTCGAGGATCCAGATTTCCCTTCAAAGGTTTACAAGCTTGATAAATCCTTGTATGGGCTGCATCAAGCTCCACGTATCTGGTATGAAACTCTGACACAGTATCTTCTCAGCAAAGGTTTCTCTCGTGGGACTATAGATATGACATTGTTCAAGAAGGAGGTGAATGGCGAGCTGCTGATCGTTCAAGTGTATGTTGATGATATAATCTTCGGTTCGACTAATGAGGGGCTGTGTAGAGAATTTGAAAAGGTGATGATGGATCGCTTTGAAATGACAATAATGGGGGAGATGTATTTCTTCTTGGGGCTGCAAGTGGAACAAAAGCCTGATGGAATCCTTATCCACCAAGAGAAATATATCAAAGAGATCCTCACGAAGTTTGGCATGGATGACTCATCTCCTGAATTGATTCCTTTCACCGCCCAAACATGCCTTACTTCCGATGATAATGGGAATCCTGTGGATGCTCATCGGTACCGCTCGATGATCAGATCTAGGGATGGCAACGGGGCGGGTATGGGACGGGTATAGGTAATCCCATACCCGTACCCGTTTAGAAATGGGTGTCCCATACCCGCCCCATACCCGTCGGGTATATGTCGGGTATTTACCCATCGGGTATCGGGCATACCCGCGGGTAATCGGGTATACCCATTAATAACATAAAACTTACCCGTCGGGCATACCCGTCAGGTATATGAATTGCATCATAATATGAAAATCAAATGACACATCAAATTACCATTACATCATATTTAATAATACCATAGTTGATAAAGAAATTAGAATTATAAAACGTGAGACGTAATATATATATATATTAGTTAATGATATATTTAACTAACATAAAATAAAAATAAGTAAGCAAACATAATATATAATAAAAATATTAACTTATTTTTTGGTATGTTAACGGGCAAACGGGTATGACTAATCGGGTAATCGGGTCGGGTAAACGGGTATAACAAGCAATCCCATACCCATCCCATACCCGCGAAATTTTTATTTTTTAATCCCATACCCGACCCCATACCCGTTTACCCGACCCCGTACTCGTCCCAAATGTCTCGGGTTTCGGGTTTCCCCATCGGGTACGGGTTTAATTGCCATCCCTAATCAGATCTCTCATGTATCTGACTGCAAGCCGACCAGATATTACATTTGCTGTGTGTTACTGTGCTCGTTTCCAAGCCAATCCAAAAGAATCACATGAGAAAGCTGTTAAACGCATTTTTCGTTACCTTAAGGGTTCCTCTCGTTTGGGACTTTGGTACCCAAAAGGTGGGAACTTTGATTTACATGTTTTTTCTGATAGTGATCATGCTGGTTGTAGGATCAACAGAAAATCAGTCACTGGCGGATGTCAATACCTTGGAGAATGTCTTGTTTCCTGACAAAGCAAGAAGCAAACAACCGTCTCTTTGTCCACAGGAGAAGCAGAATACATTGCTGCTTCAAGTTGCTGTTGCCAAGTGCTCTGGATTCAGCATCAGATGATGGATTATGGCATCAACTTTCTTCATACGCCACTCTTTTGTGATAATGAAGTTGCTGTTGGAATTGCCAAGAATCCTATTCATCACACTCGCACCAAGCACATTGAAACAAGAATTCATGCCATCCGAGATGCACAGGAAAAGGGGTTCATTGATATTATTCCTATTGAAACTCGAAAGCAAAAAGCTGATCTTTTCACAAAAACTTTTGACAAACCACGTTTTTATGAACTGATCTCTATGCTGGGACTTATATCTTTTTGAAAACCTTTTTCTGTGAGAATCAATCTGTAAATATGTAAATAACTTTTTCATTTTCTTCTTTGAAAAATTCAGTGGGTCACTCATTTATTCGCTCCTTTATTTTATCTTTATTTTCTTTTATTTCCTTCTATTTTTCTTTTATTCTGTATATATATATATTAAGAAAATCTGAAAAACAAAAATTTCTTATTAGTAAGCTATTATATAGAAATTTTGGGGGAGATATTAAAAGAATAACTATTCATAGTTTTTCAAATTTTGCTATTTCAGGATCTCCGTTTTGATTGATGTTGAAGAGACGTTGAAGGAGGTCAGAAGCATTGTGTTTGGGATATGTCAGATAGGCTCAGCCCGAAAAACAAAGTAAACAGTGATTGTGCAGCCAAACATAACGTTAAAGATCTCGGCAACAAGGAATATCTCCTTGACATGATTGGATTGCAGAAAGATAAGGGTTCTGTCAAAAATGGGTTGAGAGCGTCAAATCTTTGCCTTGATTTCCCCAAACATCCCAAATCACCCTCGCCCTATCCCCGAATCGAGTTTCTAGTTTGCAAAATGCTGCTAGTGATGCTCTTCGGAAAAGCCTCTGAGTGAGTTACTTGTTAACTCCTCAGATTGTATTGAGTCAAAGTGCTTAACTCCTCTGCTATACGGAAGTATTGACCTGGAGTTGGTGGATCTTCTCTGCTATCCGGAAGTATTGACCTGAAGATTCACCGAGCATGCTCAAATGTTTATCTCCTCTGTTATACGTCAGTATAGACCTGGAGCTCTGAACTATTTGAGTTTCCCAAATAATAAGTCGTATTGTGTTCAAAAGAATCAATTGCTGACAAGCTCCACTCATAAAGAAAAGATGCAAAAATTGCACAAGTGTCAAAAGAAGCTAATGCATCGATCAAATATTCAAAATTTGATCCTCGAAATTCAAGCAAAGTCAATCGTATTGCTCAGATATACCCTGATGACAGAACTTGTTCTTTTTACCTGGATGTCTGTGGGGACCGAGTTGTCTGAGCTTCTTCAATCAAACCAAAAACATGATAAAAGAAGCTGCTGATCTCTTGTTGAAAGGACTAAGGCATGGGTTTAAATGGACAAACATATCTGCAATCCCGCCAATCGATGATTCTCCGGATTCTGCTCAAAACATCATGAAAAATATATATATCCTTCTTAGCGTTTAAAATTCTTGTCTTTATCTTTCTTTTTATGTTATTTTTTCTAACTTCTATCTTGTTATTATTAGTTTTTTTTTGGATTATATGTTTATTTTTGGAGCGTTGAAATCGTGGGACGTTTTCATGGATTTACAAAGAATTTAAAATTTGAGAAAAACGAAAAATATTTTAATTTTTTTGTGTGCTAGCGAACCTGCTAGCGAACCTACAGGTTCGCCAGAATCTCAGGTTCGCCAGGAACCTCTTTGCGTCGCCGCCGTGGTTTACTTGACTTTTGGTCTTCTGGCGAATCTAAAGTTCGCTAGTGTGTCTGCCAGCGAACCTGTGTGTGTATTTATATGTTGTGACAGCGAAATATTTCACAATTTCGCTGTCACCACTGTAGCTGGGTTTTTTCAAAAACTAACTGTCGTGCGTTCGATTCTCACCTTTCAACTGGTTTTTCACACTTAAACATATCTAATTTAGTCTGGTATGTCATCGTCTTCATCTTAATCTCTGTTTTAAACCATTAATCGCACTTTTAAACCCATAAATCTGTCGATCTGTGATGTAGTGTAAATCAAATGACTGATTTGGTGATTGTTGTTAGGAATTTACTTCATAATATCCTCGTTTGATGTTTATATTACTTGATTGTTGCCTTGTTTGCTTGATAATGATGTATTGACTGTGATTCTGGCCGTTTTTCAAAAACTAGGGTTTCCAGCGAACCTATGTGTTCGTCTGGCGAATCTGAACGAAAGTTCAAAACTTCGAGCGAACCTATATCGTTATGCTGCCCGCGCATCAACATAGATTCGCCCGACTGTTTCTAGCGAACCTATACATTCGCTCGACCAAATGACTGACTTTTCATGTCAGCGAATCTATAGGTTCTGGTGCCAAATCTCAGGTTCGCTCTTTAAGCGAACCTATTTTCCAGCGAATCTATTAACTGTTTTTCAAAATCTTCGTTTCTGATCAATCTCCGTTTATTCTTCAGGCACGATGTCTACACTATTCTTCGAAAGAAAGCACAACATGTGTGCTTTGCTTGACGAAAATCACGAAAAAGCTGGTGGCTATAGAGACTGTATCAAATGGCTGAAGTCGTCTCATATACATCACGCCATTTCTTATTCACCGACCATATACGAGCTGCATGTTTGAGATTTCTGGAGAACTGCAGTGATGAATGTGTCTACACAGCCATCTCGTATATGTGCCAAGGTTAGCGGTTTCGATCTGGAGTTTACTGAGGCTGATCTGGCCAGGATTCTGAGATTTAAGGAGGATGTCGGAGATGAAGTGTGTATGACCGCTGAGGAGGTATATGGGGCATTTCGGACTGTGGGTTATGAGGGTCCGATGCCTGGAGAAAAGAAGATGGAGTTCGTAAAGTCCTATCTGATCCAAGAGTGGAGGTATATTGCACATGTATTCATTATGTGCTTGGATCATAGGAAAGGGGGCACAGATGGATTGAACTTAGACTGGGCTCGGGCCATGATGCTGTTTTGTCGGGGGCAAAAGGCCAATCTTGCAAAGCTTATCTACAATTACATTCTAGAGAACATCCACGCAACTAAAGCCGCCAAATGGTTGATGTACCCCAGATTCATTCAGATGGTTTTGAATGATAAATTGCCAAATCTGCCGGTAGTTGGTGAAGTGCTGAAGATATGGGAGATGCATTCCAGGATTTTTGGGGATTGTAAGTCTGTTCGAGCTGATTGTGTTGGAAGGACAACGTTTTTATGGGAAAACATGTACCCAGCTGAAAGATGGGTACAAATTCAAAGGTTAATGGAGACTGAAAGAAAACGGGGTGGCGAGAATATTGAGGTGGTTGAGAAGAGGGTGAGGAAAAGGAAGCCGTATGCCAAGGAAAAGGATTATTCATTGGATCGGGATATAGATGAGATTCAGGCTGAAATAGATGCGGGTAGGGAAAAGCGAACAAAGAGAAATCTGATGCTCCAACTGAAACTTCAAAGAAGGCAAAGCATGATGTTCCGGGTACATCTACTGAATCAGTTGGTGAATTGAAGGGTGAGATTGAAAGTTTGAGGGCAGAATTGGTGGAACTGAAAGGTAAGTATGAGGAATTGGAGACTCAGGATGCCGAAAAGTCAACAGTCATATATGAAATGGGGAGAATGATGAAGGATCAACAATGTCTGATGGTTAGGATATTCAAGGAACTGAACAACCTGAAAGAAAAGGAGGGGACAGAGTCTGCTATGACTGAAGCTGAATTGAACTCCTTAACGGATGCTGCAAGGTATCCGTTAATGGACGTTATATTTGGAGATCAGAACAAAGTGAAAGATAAAGCTGTTGAGGAGCCGTTTGATGAAGAAATGGGTATAGATCTGGATGTGTTTGAAGGGGCAGAAGTGGTTGGTGGATCTAGCGTGAACTTTAGTTTGATAGATGAACCAGAGGTCGACGTAAATGCTGATAGTGAGGAGGATTTAGATGATGAGCCGGAGATGTATAAGGTTGAGGAGAAAGGGTTGAGTTATCAGTTTGAGCACATCGATCTTGACAAATTTGAATGGTTCAAGAAAGATGTTGCTGTTGTTCCCGAAGTCCCTATCTTTCAACATCTGGATGAACCCAACACCAAACAGATGGACAAACAGATTATTGCTTGGAAGTACAACACTTTGATTGACGCTTATATGATTAAGCGAAGGGGTGGTGACATTTCTTATATCAAGAATAGGAAGCATTTCGCCACCTTGCCTCGGTGGGATTTGCGGAGATTGGCTGATCTCCCTTTGCTGGGTAAAGAAGACAGTGGCAGGGCATGTGCTTTTGAAGTGACAATCAGAGAGGCTGCGAAGAGTAATTTTGTTGATTTTGGATACCAAAAGCCGAGGAGGATGAGGCAGAAGAAAGACAGGCACTGGGTGTCGTGGAAAGGAAAGATTGTTTTGAAGATTGAAGCACCGAAGATCATGACAAGGGTCAGGGTTCCGGATACACAGCCACCCAGACTGCAAGATTTTCACAAATGGTTCTACGACAACAATACGGGTGAGGCTATTATCAGGCTCGGAGGAGATGACCGTCCAGATATTCGACTGTTTGATCCTATGGAGGTCTTCTCTTTTTGTGATGAGGATTTAAAAGTTCTGTGTGAGAACCGGATTAAGCACGGGGCTGGAGACGATACTAGAACTGAAGCGAACCTGTTTGTGAAGGTCGCAAACAAAGCCCGTGGTATTCGTGCTGAACTCAGGAGTGTGAACGAAAGGCTGAAAATGACTGATGATCAGCAATTGGATATGGATGATTTATCTAGACAGCTGGATCAAACTATTGAGAAGAGGTTCGAGAAACCAGTGGAGGTTGTAAATTTGGACGAAACTGGCGAGGAGGATACATCAGAAATTCAGGCGGAAACGATTTTTCTACAAATGCCTGATACTGATGTCGCTGATGCTGAGTTTGCAGAGTCGATGCTGGTTTTTAGTGAAGATGAGGCCGGATCAGAAGATGTTACAAATCCGTTGGCCGGAATTGAAGATAGGGCAGGAGCGTTCATTGAGCACCTTTAAAGCCAATAGAAGACGGAGCTTAAACAGAAGACTTCCCCAGGTGAGGTCCAACCTAGGGGGAGTATTGATAGTCTTGTAAAGGTCGGACTCACCGGTATGTCGGTGTTATATATTTTGTATGTAATTTGTATGACTTTTGTATGTATTAGTTCTAGCGAACCTACGGGCGAATCTATAGATTCGCCCGTAGCTCAGATTAGCTTTTGATTTGGTGTCGACTGGGCGAACTTGTTTGTGCCCAGCGAACCTATGTGGTTCGCTAGATAGATTCGCTAGAGAGAATCTATCAGCGAACCTAAGACTGATATATATTGTAACCTTATCTTCAAGAAATACAACTTTTGCACAACTTTGACAAAAACCTTATCTTACTGATTGTGTCGTGTAATTGTTCTCTGGAGGTGCTAGGAGCATATATCATTCATCTTTGTAGCTTATATACCTCCGGTTGTGTGGTTTTATCTCATTACTGGGTTTGTTGTTATAATACACTTTGTTTGTTCATGTCTAGTGTGTTTGTTGTTAAACAAGTCATTATAGCACTAAAATCACGATCATTCTGGACCAACAAAGCTTGTAGGAAATCTTGAAGATATGTCGGAAGATTGTATCGAGATTTTCGGTGCTTTTGAGCTGAAGCTATTACATCAGAGCTACATATACTTTCTGCGAATATATAAGATGGAAAAAGCGAATGATGAAGTATCTGAAAGTGATAGAAGATATTTTGTGGGGATTATTGAAGCTATGGCTACTGCAATGAAAAGGATTGCCTTTCGTAAAGCAATTGCTTTTTCTAATCTGGAATGCTTGGACATTCATCACATATCGTACATGCGGATAACTACAAAGGGTGCATTGGAGGTGGTGTCATCGGATCACAAGGAACCGTACATTATCTATGCTAATATCGATTTTGCAGGTTTGACATTTGATACATTTAAGAGTATGTCCAAGATCAAGATTCTGATAAATGAAAACAAGCCAGGTCATCATGAACTGAGAACAAAGTATGTGAAGTCAATTTTGAGAGCTATTGAAGAACAGAAACAATTACAAGAAAAGTCGGTCTTCGATGCTCACATTAAAGATGAAGAAGTTTTTGACTAAAGACGAAAGTTAAATCTTAGTGAGAGTACTGTTAGGGCTCGTTTCTATAAAGATTTACTTTGTCTTAGTTTGTACAAATTGTTTTGTTTAGGGTTTACTTTGTTATTTCCCTAAAGTGTATTATGGTATAAATAGAAAGTTGTAGGTGCTAAGTTAGAGGGTGAACAAGTACTATTGTAAGCAACTTTTCTCTGCACCAATGTACTAAAACTTTATATCATCAATACAAAGAGAATTAGCAGTATACTTTCTGTTTTAATTTTATTGTTCTTTTACTTAGATCCGTGATACGTAATCGTGTTAGTAGCAGTTTCGATCCAATTGAACCTGTCAGTTGTGATTTTATGTGAAAATTTTTGATTTTTTCAAAAGTTGATTTTTTGATCAAATTTGTTTTTGGGGTGATTATATAGGTAAAAGTTGTGGTTTTATATGAAATTTTTGATGTTTTCGAGAGTTGATTTTTTGATCAAATTTGTTTTTGGTATGATTATATAGGTAAATGTTGTTGTGGTTTATGTGAAAACTTTTGATTTTTTCAAAAGTTGATTTTTTGATCAAATTTGCTTTTGCTGTAATTATATAAGTAAATGTTGTGGTTTATGTGAAGATTTTTGATTTTTTTCAAAAGTTGATTTTTTGATCAATTTTGTTTTTGGTGTCTTTATATTAGTAAATGTTGTGGTTTTATGTGAAAATTTTTGATTTTTTCCTAAGTTGATTTTTTGATCAAATTTGTTTTTGGTGTAATTATATAGGTAAATGTTGATTTTTATATGAAAAATTTTGATGTTTTTGAAAGTTGATTTTTTGATCAAATTTCTTTTTGGTGTGATTATATGGGTACATGTTGTGATTTTATGTGAAAATATTTTTTTAAACGTTGATTTTTTTATCAAATTTGTTTTTGGTGTGATTATATAGTAAATATTGTGGTTTTATTATGAAAATTTTTGATTTTTTCAAAGGTTGAGTTTTTGAAAAAAGATTGGTTTGGTGTGATTAAGTATATATAAAATGTTGTGGTTTCATGTGAACATTTGTTGGTTTGTTGAAAAGTTCATTTTTTTGATCAAATTTGTTTTTTGTCTGATTATATAGGTAAATGTTGTAGTTTTATATGCAAATTTTTTATTATTTCAAAAGTTGAATTCCTATCAAATTTGTTTTTGGTGTGATTATATATGTAAATGTTGTGGTTTTATATGAAAATTTTTTATGTTTTCGAAAGTTGATTTTTTGATCAAATTTGTTTTTTGTGTGATTATGTGGGTAAATGTTGTGGTTTAAGTGAAATTTTTTTATTTTTTCAAAAGTTGTTTTTTTTATCAAATTTGTTTTTGGTGTGATTATATAGGTAAATGTTGTGATTTATGTGAATATTTTTTTCAAAAGTTGATTTTTGATCAATTTTGTTTTTGGTGTGATTATATAGGTAAATGCTGTGGTTTATATGAAAAATTTTGATGGTTTTGAAAGTTGATTTTTTGATCAAATTTGTTTTTGGTGTAATTATATAGGTAAATGTTGTGATTATATGTGAAAATTTTTGATTTTTTCAAAAGTTGATTTTTTTTATGAAAGTTTGGTATGGTGTGGTTAAATATATGTAAAATGTTGTGGGTTATGTGAAAATTTGTTAATTGTTTGAAAGTTGATTTTTTAATCACATTTGTTTTTGGTGTGATTATATAGGTAAATGTTGTGGTTTATGTGAAAATTTTTGATATTTTTGAAAGTTGATTTTTTGATCAAATTTGTTTTGGTTGTGATTATATAGGTAAATGTTGTGGTTTTATGTGAAAATTTTTGATTTTTTAAAAGTTGATTTTTTGATCAAATTTGTTTTTTTGTGTGTTTATATAGGTAAATGTTGTGGTTTATATGAAAACTTTTTATGTTTTCAAAAGTTGATTTTTTGATCAAATTGTTTTTGGTGTGATTATATAGGTAAATGTTGTGGTTTTATGTAAAATTTTTTATTTTTTCAAAAGTTGATTTGTCACACCCTCAATTTTCCATAAACGGGGTATCCGTTAGGCGTGTGACATACGAGGATCTCAAGCCATTATTTAGAGTAACACTGACTCAACGTTTTAAACAAAAGTCTTTCTTAAAGTATTAAACCAAAGTTCAAGGTTTAAAATGACAAGTTTCTAAAGTTAGCGGAAGCATTTGTAAAACATCCCCATACTAAAATCAAAGTACGTAACAATAAAGGTTAAACCAACCAAAATTTAGGAAAACCCATGCAAAGAGTTAGCACGACCCAAACTACCGTTTCAAAAGCCACAATAGTTTAAATAAAGATAGTGATAACTTAAGACCAATGCATGCAAAATATCCTACTCGTGCGCCTTCCTAGTTCCCTGAGAAAAACATACTAAAACAAGTCAACAAATAACGTTGGTGAGTTCAATGAGGTTATTTAAATAAAATAAATAAAATTTATGTTTCCTTGATAAATCAATATATATTGCTGGTTCGCAAGACCACCTTGCTTACAACACGAGCACGTCAAGATTAAACTGAACGTTACTTGACTTGCATTGTCGCCGTCACTACGGATGACGAAATTTTTAAAGGACAATTTGCACCAACTAGCTCCCCGCTAGTGGTGGGGTCTGCCGAACCCGTAGTACTACTCATATTTCCTCGTTATGCCGAAGTTGGCATATAAATAATATCGACTAAAGAAAAGGACTTTATAAGTATGTTAATGCTCGGTAAAATAAGCCCTTAACAATAATATTATTTACCAAAAAGCATTGCCCCAGTTGACAACGTAAGAGTTATGCCAGAAGGCCCCACCCGAAGGTGTAAAAGTTAGCCTTAGTTGGCCCTGCTCGAAGGCATAAAGTTTTGCCCGAAGGCCCTGCCCGAAGGCATAAAATGCAGTCCGCCCGAAGGCGCTGTAAAATAGTTGCCCGAAGGCGTTGTAAAATATTTGTATGTTTTCTCCAAGAAAAAGATTTAAAAGCGGGCAAACAACTCACTTTTGAAGCGCACAACAATTTATTAGCACAATACTAGAATCCTAGGTCACTTAACGGCTTGCTAAAAATTAGATGCTAACTATTAGCTACTTATTTTTATACAATCACACACAGACACACACACACACACACACACACACACACACACACACATATATATATATATATATATATATATATATATATATATATATATAGGAGATGTATAAGAGAAAAACCCAATCTTAATGAGAAAACTCATGAAACCCAATGAGTGGACCACATTATGCCACACCTCCTTTTGTTCATAATTTTGTTTTTCTACTGAAGGGTATTAAAGTAATTTACCATCTCACCATTCCTCTAAATCTGTCATTATTAGGCTATTATTAGGCTGCAACTTTTAATATCTACAACAATCATCTCCATCATTCTCTCTCCATCATAAAACCAATTTCAATTTCAAATAACCCAAAGATTTTGTTTTTCAAATTGACTTCAAATTCTCATTTACATTTCCATCATCTCTCTCTAAATTTTCTCTCAAATAATTTTTTCTCCATTACCATCCTCAATCTTCTGATATCATCATCATATGGACGATTCTCCTGTCAAGATTCTCCATGTGGGTTCTTTCTTGTTTTCATCGTTACAACTCAAGTTTTTGTAGTCCTGATTCATTGGATCTGGTTTTAGATCTGTTGCCGTTTCCACCACCGTCGTCGCCACCGTTGAAATAAGATAGAAAGTTAGAGATGCTCGGTAAGTAAACTGTAATATTTAAAGTTTTCGTTTTATTTCCAAAGGTTTAGGATTTGATCTTGTTCAAATTTGTTGTGTGATTTGTAATTTACAGCAAAGCTTCATGTAATGTGTGTGTATGAGATTAACGAAAGAGACCGTGGAAGCCCGGCGTAACTTCGATTGGGTCAATAACCGGTGAATTCACTCGTTGCTCTTGTTCCGTTCATGAGATTAATAAAGTAAGTTTGTTTGTTTGATTGTTTATAGGTCATTGGAAATTATTTCTTTTTTTTTTATCAAACTATTTTGAAAAGGTGTCGAACATTATATGATGATATTTTCATTCACTATAAGGAGATCTTATTAAATATTTACTTACTATAAAGGTTGTCAATGTCAACTTTATTTATTTTGTTATTGATTTTGTATTGAGTATAAGATGCAATAGGTAATGAAAATTAATGCAATGGTTTGAATATAAGTGATTTTGTACTTAGTAAAACATGCAATGGTTTGAATATTAGTGCATATGTAACACGATGTAACATATGTAACATGTCTGTAGTGAACGTAATTCATTCAGTTTTGTTTTTAAAAAATATGTAACAAGATGTAACAAACGTAATCCATGAATTTCTGTTTTAAAAAAAATGTAACACGATGTAACAAACGTAATCCATGGAGTTTTGGTTTTAATATAATATGTAACACGATGTAATATATGTACTAGTTATTTTTAACCATCTAGTTTTGTTTTTACTGTTTGAGTGCTTGACATATGTACCGGTTAGTTTTCAACAGGTTGTTCAAATATCAGTTAAATATGTAACAATATGTAACTTACGTAATTTTGCTTTATTGTATTTTTAAATTTAAGTTAAATATGTAACAATATGTAACTTTGATTTTTTTATTCATGTATCGGATTTTATAACAACTGTCTATAAGTATATAGTTCCAATTATAATATGTAACACAATGTAACATATGTCACACTATGTCAGAATTGACATGTAATGTTTTCCATTT
This sequence comes from Tagetes erecta, assembly GCA_030867185.1. Taxonomy (NCBI): domain Eukaryota; kingdom Viridiplantae; phylum Streptophyta; class Magnoliopsida; order Asterales; family Asteraceae; genus Tagetes; species Tagetes erecta. Next base: position 15,849,298 of record CM061497.1, on the reverse strand, counting down.
TTTAATAAAATATGTAACACGATGTAACATGTCTGACTGAAGCTTAACCATCTAGTTTTGTTTTGAAAAAATATGTAACACGATGTAACAAATGTACTAGTTATTTTTTCAAGTGTTTTTAACCATCTAGTTTTATCTTTGTTGTTCGAGTGCTTGACATACGTACCGGTTAGTTTTCAACAGGCTGTTCAAATTTCAGGTAAATATGTAACATATGTAACTTAGATTTTTTTTCAAGATCCAAATATGTAACACGATGTAATAAAATATGTAACACGATGTAACATATTTAACTTGTCGGATTGACACTTAATCCATCTAGTATTCTTTTTTGTAGGTAAAGGAACTTTTGTATCAAAGATGAATAGATTATTAAGAAACGAAGCATGTATGAAGCATGATTGAAACTATGTAACACTATGTATGAACTAAAAGTTTTATTTTTTAAAATAGATGTAACACGATGTAACAAACATCAGGGGCGAAGGTATTAACATCTCAGAGGTAGCCCGGGCTACCCCTCAACTTTTCGCGCCAAGAGAAAAATTTTTTTTTCCCGTTTTACGTTTGGGATACCCCTGAAAATTTAGAAAGATACCCCTGAAATCCTGAATCCAATACATTATGTAGCCCAACTATTTTTAAAACTTTTTAGTCCAAACCACAAAGCCCAACTTATGTTAAAAATAAAAAAAAAAAACAAAAAAAATGGCTGATGGCCTGCTGCTAGGCTGATCTGTTGCATGTTGGGCTGTTGGAGTGTTGCACGGTTTTCTAACTTTGACATATCAAAGATAGTGGCATTTTGCGAGTTGTATAAAGATGATTTTACTATAAGAGAAAGAGGATGTATTGAGGGTGAACTTAATGTTTTTTATCACACTTTAAGAGAAGATGATATATATGAAAACTTGAATGGTTTATTTGACCTTGCTCGTCTAATGGTGGAAACTGGAAAACATTGTTCGTTTTCATTGGCTTATCGGATATTGAAGCTTGCATTGGTTTTACCGGTAGCTACTGTAACCGTTGAAAGGTGTTTTTCTAAATTAAAGCTTGTAAAGACGGATTTGCGCAATCGAATGGGTGACGACGTTTTGAACGGGGCTTTGGTTTGTACGGTTGAAAAAGAAATATTTGATAAAGTAACGGATGAGGATGTGATGATTCGATTTCAAGCTATGAAAGAACGACGGGGACAAATCTTTTTGATAGGTTCAATTGGATCGATGATATCGCTCAATGATCAGAATGATTCATACACAAACACAGTTCAATCATAAACACAGTTCATTACTAATAATTCTCTTTGTATATTGATGATCAAAGCAAGTTTTGTAGTACAAATGCAGGAGAAAATAAATCACACACACTTAGTTCTCTCTCTAACGTGAATAGTGATCTAGCCTCTCTCCTCACACTCTCTCACTACATGCTTTTAAGCAACAATTACATTTTTAGGGAAAATACAAAATAGACCCTAAACTATACATAAAGTATAAAATAAGTACAAAGTAAATCTTAACTGGAAATAACCCTAACAGTACTCCCCCTAAGATTTATCTTTGGACTTCAACAAAAACTTCAAACAGTTTTCATCTTGTTCAGCTTCAATCTCTCTCACCAATCTTCAGATTCTTCTTTGACATCCAGCAACTCTTTTCCTTTATATTCTTCTTGTTCTTTCAACGCTTCCTCGATGCATGACTTGAACTTTTCTGCGATCTTTGCTTGTCTTGGCTTTGACTCGTTTGTAAGGATAGCACAGGCATTCATTCATCTCAGAGAATCAAGAGTTAAACCTGCAAAATCAATATTAGCATAAAATTCATATGGCAGTTCTCGCCCTTTGACTTGCACTTCCAGTGTACCCTTTGCAGACACTCGCATAAACTCTATCTCCGGAATATCGACCTTCACAAGGTTAGCATTGAGTAATGCCTTCCTTAGTCGAATTTTCTCTGACGCAGCAGCAATCACCTCAATCATTACCATAAACAAGTTTCGATCGGCTTCAGCAACTTTGTCTTTGCACTTTTCCATTCTGTAAGTTCTCAGATGATCGATGTATGAAGGATGTAGCAACTTCAGCTCGAACGTACTGAATAAGGTGATCATGTCCTTATCCCAGTCCTCCAAGTTTCGTACTAGTTTCAACTCAAAAGTTTCCTGATTGTAGAAAAACTTAAGAATTGGCTTTGTAGCTTGAGTACCATCTATCACTTTCAACCTCGGATCAGTTACCTTATCAAAGTATTCATCAGAAAATTCTTCTAAGTACATATCCTCACTCACCACCAACTTCTTCTGTTTTCTCGTTTTCTTTGATTGAACATAGGCACTATCCTCCTGTTGTCCTCTAAACTCCAAATACTTTGGCATACGACTTATCCCAGCATCAAGCAGTATCGCACACTTATCACCACGCTCAGCATGCGTGTGATTAATCAATCTTAGCTTGTGCAACTCCTTCAAATCTTGCACTTCTAATTTGAAAATACTAGAGTAATAATGGTATACATCGCATAAACCATTTACTCTTTTGATCAAGAAAGCATCAAACACCTCGTCGTATTTCCATGCAATAATTTTTACCTTTTTGGACTTCTCCGGTACGATCATAGAATCAAGAAGTTCAGCAACCGACTGACCCTTGCTCAGCAGTGATCTTACAACATCACCTGTTGTGGCAGATTTATGCCATGATTCACGTACATCCATAGGTATATTGTATGATTTCACTTCACTCGGAAACATATCGATCAATTCCTTTCTCTTTTTGTGCGCATCCTCTGGTAAAGCCATCACTGGTATCTCTTTTGGTCTGAGTACTTTGTATCTCTTTGTCAGCTCATAATATTGTGGATTGTTGTAATCCAAATAAAACATCCGGTTATACATCTTCTCAGTCTTCATAAAACTTACAACAATTTTCTTCAGCGATTCATGCTTTAACTTCTTCAAAGTTCTATATGGATAGTTCCTCGAACTCAACCATTCTCGCATACTCCTGCTGGACATTTCTTCTGGATTTTGATGATAAAGCACTGTTGGAGGTAAATCATCAATATTCAGACTTTCTTGCAACGGTGTCCACTCACCCATCTCAACAACAAATTCTTTCTCATCAGCAGCAGCTTTATCTTGTGCGATCAAACATTTCTCATACTCTTCATTAATTTGACTTACACTCAGTCCATTCAGATATACTGGATTGTACTTCATCTTCTCAAGATAAGCAAAGCGTTCAGGCAAATCGGCTGGAATCTCATCATTAAGATAAGTTTCAGGCTCAGCTTCAGGTTCAGACTCAGTAAAGTCAATGTCATCCAGATCATCTAGTGCCTCTATCATTGGTGCAGTGTCAGTTTGAACCGGCTCAAACTGACATGCTTCTACAGTCATAGTTTCTGGTACACTCTAAACCATTTCAACTATTTCAGGCACGTTCTCTATCATTACAGATTCAGATTGAATCGGCTCAATCTGAACTGTTTTATCAACTTCAGCTTCTATCACAGTCTCATCAACTTTTGCCATCTCTGTCACCTCAGTTTCAGTCATAGATTGAATCGGCTCAATCTGACTTTCTTCCATTCTTGCCTTTTTAGAACAACTTTCTTTACCAGTAATCTCCGGCACTGCATCTAACTTTCTTTTTCCCTCAGCCTTGTCAGGAATGACAGTTTCAGCAGCTTCATCGGGAATAGTAATTGGAGACTCAACCCTTATGCCCACATTTGTCGTGCCACGTGCTCTAGTATAATAAACTTTTGCTTCTTGAGAAGGTTCAGTCACTTCCATCACTTCATCTGAAAAATCTTTATCTGATGTGGACCCTGACTTCTTCGATCTGGTTTCTTCTAGCCATTTCTCCAACATTTCCTTTTCAGCATCAAGAGTATTGCATTCTGCCTTCAACTCTTTATAATCATACTTCAAATTTTCATGTTCCTCCTTCAAGGTTTCATAATCAGACTTTAACATTCCATAATCCTCCTTCATCTTCAAATAATCAGCATCCAATGCTTTGAATGTTTCAAGATTCTGATTATGAGTGGCCCAAAACTCTTCTAACCTTTTCTTCTTTCGATCATTTGATGCCTTTAACTGTTCATTAGCATCCAAGAGTTTTGCTACCATCTCTTCTAAATCAGCAATTTTCTTTTTATCCTCATTAACATCAACACTTGACACAATTTTTGGTGAAGACTCCAAAGATTGTTCAATGTTTTCAGCTGCTGGAGATGATGTGGTGGGTATGTCAACTGGCACAGAAACAGTAATGCCAGCATCAGTATCATCAACTACCTGTGCAGTAGTTTCTACTTCGGCCATTACTTCCTGAGCGATCTGGACAACATCTATCTGTTCAGGCTCATCAACAAATTCTATCACACTTGGTTCCTCAATCAACACACGCTCAACTACAGACTTAGATCTTCGAGATCTAACATACTGCATTGTGATGGGCTTAGGAACTTCAACTACCATTTCTTCTGCAACACAAGTAACCTCAACAGGTTCTTCAACCAAGCTGGTTCAATGACTTCAACATTTTTTTCCTCCTCTAACACAGATTCAGCACCATTATAACTATCATTTCCACTATCATCATCACCATCATCACTACTTTCATTGTCATTATTATCACTTTCATCATCATTGCCACTTTCACTCTCATCTTCATCAATCTCTTTATCAACAAGATCTAATGGATTCACAATCTCTCCATTAGATATGTGATAATATACTACTCCTATCTCCTCCTCATTATTTGCAATATTCCGCATATAATCAAACAAATCAACACTTGGTACAATGCCTATACTCATCTTTCTGTAGGATAAGTCATTCATATCTTCTGTATATAAAATTCCTCCAGGATAACCTTCTGTTCTGAAGATAGGATAAGCCATATTGATCATCAGTTGCAAGAATCTCGGATACATGAGAAACTTGAACCTCTTTCCCTTCACCAAATTAAATACAAATCCATTCATTATCCACTTAGACATATTGAATGGTTTGTTTTCTGCAATTGCTACAATGGGAGATGCTATGTCAGATGGGAAGTTGTCAAAACCAGAACTTCTTCTTGACATGCACTGTTGAATGACATAACACAGTAACTTCCATTTCTTCCCCAATCTTGCTCTAACAAATTGTGACTTTGGAAATACGGGAGGATGACCCATATTAACAAAACACGTTTGACATTCAGCAACAGTCAACTCATCATTGGCTCCTATCTCATCCTCATCAATCCTCAAAGCTGTTCTGATAGCTTCTTCAGAAACAGTCAACTGTAACTCTCTTTTAATGTTTCCTCTAACAACAATCACCCCAGCCTCATTGGTCACAACCTCAGCTGTTCTCCAGAAACTCTTGATCAATCTGGCATATATGACTGGCTTTGCACACATGGCATAAACATACTTGGTTCTCTTTATAAATCTCATCATATCTCTATAGCCCTCAGTCTCTGGAATAGACTCATCTAAACATGCAACTAAATTGTGCTTTGGCTCAAACTTGAGATTTTCCATCTGTTTTAAGACAAAAACAAGACAAATGAGTTAGATTCTTCATTAATAAATTTCAAATTTACATAAGTGTTTGAACAAAAAGTTATAAAAGTAAAACATTCACATAATCATTTTAACTCCTAAATTGGTCTAATCAATTCTGATTCTCATCATTTTGGTTAAAGCAACTTTGAATTTTAATGATCATACAAAATTTTCACAATTAAACAGTTTATTCACTCAAGTACATGAATCAGAAATTTGTATAATGAATTTGTTTAACATGTTAAGTTCAGTTTTGACAATGATTTGTCAATGTTTAACACACATTTTATCCTTTTGAAGTTAACACTTAAGAACATTCAACAGGTCATCAATGGCGATTTAACAGTTATGAACAATTTTGATTGATTATGTTGATTTTAAGGAATTTGATGCAAATTAATGATTGATTGTTGATAATCGACAGTAAATACACCTAAAGCAACATTCGATTTCAGTTTTAACACATAAACTCAAAGTGTCGATTCAGTGATCAAGTACTGTTCATCATCATTTTTCGTTTTAACGATCGATTTGCAGGTTTATCAAGCTCGAAACATGTAAATTATACCTTATCCAATCAATATAACTTGTTACAGAACGATTGATTGAATATGATAATCAACGATTTTATGCAGGGAATGTGCTTGAAAGTGAAAGTGAAAAATGATTAAGTGTTTGTGAAGAGGCGGGTTTTATATGCTTGAAAAATTTAGGTCAAACTTAAGGGACGGGTAAACAATTTAGACGGGTAAACATTTAAAAAGCCCAATAAGCCTTGACGGGTCAAGCACTGTTGAGCCGTGTCATCACTGTTGGGACGGGTCAAGTACTTGAAACAAGTCGCAACATGTGACGGGTCAACATAAAACATGTAAAAACACTTGACGGGTCAATCACTGTAGAGACGGGTAAACCACTGTAGCGACGGGTAAAGGTTAGGAACAACTACACCTGTTTGGTTTTACTCATCACCCGGCAACATAGTAGACTTCACAACATCACCCGGCTTGCATAGTAACCTTCATCACCCGGCAACACAGTTGTCTTCTTTTTCACCCGGCATGCTTTCTTCATCACCCGGCAACACAGTTGTCTTCTTTTACCCGGCTACACAGTGTTATTCACTTACACGGCAAGATAACTTCTCTTTTACCCGGCTGTACAATGATAACATTTCTTCACCTGGCTGTATAGTGACACAACTTGTCACCCGGAAGATATTAATGACTTCTTCACCCGGCATATATTTGACATGTTCATTGCCCGGCCATACAGTAGTCATAATATCTTTACCCGGCTTCACTTCCTTTTCTCAATCACCCGGCTCATATCAGACACAACAACTTTACCTGGTTGAACAGTGTTTTCATTACCCGGCAGAACAGTTGTTTCTGATATCTTTGCCCGGCTACAACACTTGAGCAGTTTTTCTCAATTTTCTCGTCTGTTGACTTTTTCAACTGCATTTATTGCACCTGCAAACATTCTCGACATATTAATTAGACAAGACATCCTTAATAGAATTTGCCACATTAAATATCAACAACATTAGACAAGTCAATAAAAATTAATTCTAAAATTCCTCTTTTTTTTCTCACAAAAATTGTTTTTGCACAACCAAAATTTCTATATCCCGAAGCAATTTCTTAAAAACACATCACACGACCTTGGGTTTGTTTTTAACACATCCAATACCTTTGCTTTTCATACCACATAATCTTGTTCATTCAAAACACACTTATTCAAACTATTTTTGGATTTTTGCAAATATTTTTCTTCTTCAATTTATTCTCCCCCTAAACTTGAAATTTCTTGAAATTTTTAAGTTTAATAAGGATGTCGATGTGTCAATAAAGATTCCATATGCCTGCACACACAAAGCACACACATAAAAAATAAAGACATATGCAATGCAATGAATCAAAATATCGCAGTGAGATCATACCACACATTATCTGAACATGTTTTGCAAGTTTTGAATAGACATTTGACTTATGTTTGATTGAGTGATGATATGAAAACATATCAATTAGCTCGAGTTGACACACTTACTTTTTCAGTATCATGATGATATTTAAGGTTCGATTAAAATGACTTATGTGACCCACATGTATACATATGTCAACATATTTCCTTATCAACCACCACTTGAATGCATATTGCATAAAAACCTGGTCACTTACAATCATAAACAGTGTGGAATCTGGGTTCTATTCGGATTTGGTCCACTTTGGGACTTCTTTTTAATCCCATTTTGGAATTTTCCATTTCCTATCGTTCCCCTTGGGAATCTTCTGAATTCCTTTTTGGAATTTTTGTTTGGTGATGGTCCACATTTGGGACTCTTTATGTTCCAACTTTGGGAATCTTTTGCTGCACCTTGAAGCTCAAAAGAGACTTCGTGTGAGACTTCAGGTCTGTGGATACCACAACAGAGAAGCTCACGATGCGGTTCATCACACTGAATAGACTGCATCGTTACCCGATCGTGCACAACTATCATCACAAGCAATGTATCAAAAGATATATATCTAGACATGTATAGCAATGGAACTTAGCACAAAGATCATTGAATTTAGATTTGTCAACAATGAACTTACTTTTTCAGTCTAATTGCCTGAGCTGTGTAGCACATCAATTAACATTCATCAGTCTTTATTAAAAATGATGTAACAAATAATGTCTAGTGTAACTATCATTTCTCACTTTTTGCAATATTGATTCTTATGACATGATATTTTCTTTTTCTTTTTTCTTTTATATTTTGTTTTTGCTTTTCTCTTTTTCATGCACACACACAATGCAAAACAATAAAATAAAAGACAAAGGAATCAATACTTGACATCAACTTATTATATTTTTGGCTTTTATATTTTCTGATTTTTGTAGATTTTTCAAAAATTAGAATTAATCATGATTGATTAACCCTGTGGATTGAATTAAGAATTCAAACCGACCTGACAAAAAAGATTTTGTGAAAAGATCTGCCAGTTGTTTGTCGGTATGAACTTTAATCAAAATTATTAAACCTTTTTCAGAGTTGTCTCTTAAAAAGTGATATCGAATTTCGATATGTTTGGTTTTTGAGTGTTGAACAGGATTAGCAGTAATGAACATAGCAGCAGTATTGTCTATGTAAATAGGAGTTTTGAGAAAGTTAAACCCGTAGTCAAGCAATTGGTTTTGTAACCACAAAACTTGAGAACATCCTGCAGATGCAGCGATATACTCTGCTTCAGCTGTGGGTACAGAAACGTTGGTCTGCTTTTTGCATTGCCAAGAAACAAGTCTAGGACCCAGAAATTGACATCCACCCGTAGTTGATTTCCTGTCAAGAGCACACCCACCAAAGTCACTATCAGAATAACTATATAATTCAAAATTGCCTTCATAAGGATACCATAACCCGAGATTCGGTTTCCCTTTAAGGTATCTGAAAATACGTTTCACAGCAACCAGGTGCGACTCTTTTGGATCAGACTGATATCTTGCGCACACACATACAGCATATATAATGTCTTGCCTTGATGCAGTAAGATACATCAGTGAATCAATCATCGATCTGTACAGTGTTTGATCAACGGATTTGCCTTTCGAATCCGGTTGTATCTTGCAATTCACATCAGATGGAGTTCGAATAGTCTGACAATCCTGCATTTTGAACTTCTTTAGCAACTTCTCAACAAACTTTGATTGGTTGATAAAAATTCCGTCTGCTGATTGTTTTACTTGCAAGCCGAGAAAGAAATTAATCTCCCCCATCGAACTCATCTGAAATCTTGACTTCATGATTTCTTCAAACTCTTTGCACATGGACGCACTAGTTGATCCAAAGATGATATCATCCACATACACTTGAACACATAAAATGATAAAGATTGCATACTTAAACATAATATTGTAATTATGGGAGGGGGGTTAGTGTAATTACTATTTCTATAAATATGGCATTAGTCACTAGAGAAAGGGGGAGAGAGAATTAGATAGTTGTTTGGCTCATGCTTATGCAATGAGAAGGGCATAGCCCTGGGACCACTTGTGGTTGTTTCTATTATTGTAGATCCATTTGGATCAACATCTTCATCATCATATTAATATATCACTTTCCACCATTGTTAATTGTTCTTGAGCTTCAATTAGTAGCAAGTCCTATCATTGGTCCGACCTGCCATACCATTTCTCTTTTCATATTTGTTTTCAATGTTGCATTTCCATATTCACATCCTATAATCTGATCTCATCTACAAACCCACTTTTTCCTTTTCAATTGATCTCACGATTCTCCAGTCGGCTTATATCTGCACTTTAATTTCACCTTCCACATTTGTTTTTTTAAGTTTTTGTTCCCAGATCCACATATCGTTCCAATTCAATTTCACCTTCCAGATTCATTTTCACGTTTCAATTTCTGGGTTTCAGTCCTGTTTCAGTGATTCCGTTTCATCTAATTTAGTTTTTGATTTCAATTTTTTGATTCACTTTTACACTCCGATTTCATCTGTTTTGTTCCGATTCAATCATGGTAAATCAGACTACTCGTTTGGATGCTCAAGATCAACAGATCTATCAGTTGAAGTCTGATGTTGAAGAAATTAAAGCGACTTTGAAGGTTTTGGAAATCGAGCGCGCGGAATCGGCGGACTTCCACAAAGTGGTGATCGATTGAATGAAATCTCAGGAGAATTTTGCTATTAAAAACTCGATAAGCTTTAGAAACAGACGAATAACCAAGGAAAAATCCATCGTCAGATTTTGACTCAAATTTCCCGAGATGATCACTTAAATTTAGAATCGATACAGGACAACCAAATGCTTTCAAGTATGAAATATTTGGTTTTCTTCCAAACAATAACTCATAAGATGTTTTATTTTTATCCTGAACCAATAATGTCCTGTTTTGTACAAAACACGCAGTAGCTATACCTTCATCCCAGAATGTGATAGGGATTTTGGCATCTGCGAGCATGGATCTTGCTGCTTCAATTAGTGTCCGATTTTTCCGTTCCGCAACCCCATTTTGTTGAGGCGTTCTTGGAGCACTAAATTGTCTAGCAATTCCTTTTTCTACACAAAACAAATCGACATTAGTGTTCTTAAACTCTGTTCCATTATCACTTCTTAAGATTTTCACTTTACAATCCAACTGATTTTCAACTTTGACAATAAATTCTTTTAACAACTCAGCAGTTTCAGATTTAACATGCAAGAAATAAACCCAAGAAAATCTAGTGAAATCGTCAATGATGACAAAACAATAAGACTTCTTTCCGATGCTTTGAACATTTGTTGGTCCAAAAAGATCCATATGTAGCATTTGTAAGGGTTTTGAAATAGAGTGTTCTTGCTTGGACTTAAAAGACATTCGGTGTTGTTTTCCTTTCAAACATGCTAGACAGAGATCAGTTGTAGAGAACTTCTTCGATGGTATTCCTACAGCATGATTTCCAGTCACCAGTCGGTTCATGTTTCTGAAGTTTGAATGGCCCAGCCGTCTATGCCAAAGTTGACTCTCATCATTTGAAGCATGCGCAATGAGACAAGTAGTTTCGGTTTCAGCGTCAATCTGCGACATATCAAGCTTGTATACATCACGATCTCTTGGAGCTTTAACCACCACCCACTCATTGTCAATCTTGAAACCTGGTTTGAGTCTATAACAGAAAGAATCATCAAATAAAGTTGAATAAGATTTGTCACAAATTTGAGATACACTTAGCAAATTAAAGTTCAACTGTGCACAGTAGTTGACTTTATCAAAGCTAATGACCCCATTTGACACAGTTCCTTCTCCAGTTATTTTACCACCAGCATCTCCTCCAAATGCAACATGTGTACCATTCTTCAGCTTAAAGTCTTGAAGCAAGGCATGGTTGCCTGTCATATGCCGGCTACACCCACTATCAACAAACCATGAATTGATAGGTCTTCTTGGGCGTACCTGCAATTCAACAATCACTTAGTTAGTTTGGTCAACCCAGGCCCACATGGTCTTGGGTTTTCCGAATCTATCAGTAATAGTAACTTGTTGATAATGAAGATTTTGAAAATTTGTTTCATTTGAGAGATTTGGTTGAAAACTGTTTCGCCCATTGGCGTGAATTGATTGTTTTCTTCTAGGCCTGGCAAAATAGACCCATTTTGATAGTTGTGGGTCACATTGGGTAATCTTTAAATCCATGTTGGGTTAGTTTGGGCCATAGAAAACTCAATAGTGGGTCAAAATCAAACCCATTGGGCTGCAGAAAAATACTTACGGGTCATGATGGGTTGAGTGAAATAGTCTACGGGTCATGATGGGTCAAGCCTAAAATCATGATGTATGCTATTGTTATTTATTCATCTCGGTTTATAAACTTTTTTTTAGGTATATTGTGCTGCAATTTTAAAGATTGGTTGTGATTAGTTGCATATTAATAGTTGTTTCTTTGATGAAAAATTTATGAGTTTGAGAGTTTAAAATGCTAGAGATATGTGTTTGTGTTTGTGAGTGGAATTGCTAGAGATATGATGGGTTTAAGACTTTAAGTTAATTAGTTAAATGAGTACCGAAATTATAGACTTTAAGTTGATTTTTTTACCCGACCCGTTCTGACCCGACCAGTTCTGACCCGGACCCATCCTGACCCGACCCGTTCTGACCCGGACCCATCCTGACCCGACCCGTTCTGACCCGTTTTTATAACAACCCATCTTGACCTGGACCCGTTCTGACCCGGACCCGTTTTGACCCGGGTAGCTGACCCGACCCGACCCGCCCGTTTTGCCAGGTCTACTTTCTTCTCAAAGCAATAAACCTTTCCTCTAACTTAGGATCAAGGTTATTTTCAAATTTCTGATTTCTTACCATCAAAGCTCTCGGTTTAAAACTGTTAACCTGCACATTTCTTGATGAAAAGTTATTAGAAATTGAATTGTTTCGATTGAAGTTTCTCAAGACAGGAGAATGACTTTGATTAACATTTTGAACACCAATTGACTGATTTCTTTGAAAATTTGGAAATTGAGTCATTTCTCGTGATGAGTTTGTTCGAAAGAAACAATCCTTTGTGTCATGATTTCGCCCTTCACAAATATCACAAAATTTGTTATAAAAACATTCTTCTGAAGAATGGTTTCTTTTGTCACAGAAACTGCAGTACCTGTTAAAGAAACATTCAGCAGTTGCATGATTATAACGATCACAAATCTCACAATGTTTCTTGCTAATCCTAAAGAGCCGATTGTTAACTTTTGATGTTGAACCCACTCGTGATTCATTATCAGTTTTGTTCGGTTTTAGATTAACTTGATTCTTTTGTGGAGATTTTGTTTGTGATTTTGATTGCTTTGGAACTTGATTCGATTTTAAACCATCTTGTTTGGTTAACTTCTTTGATTCAATTCTTTTATCATTGACAGCGGAAGACTTAAGACCTGAACCTGTTTTCAGACCAGAGTTAGATTTGATTGGAGAATTGATTGGTTTACCATAAGATCCGTTCAAATCAAACGTTCCTGCAGACACAAACTTAATTGTTTTTCCTTTCCTTTTGACAGGTTTGACCTTGTCAGTTTTAACAATTCGAGCTTTGGGGTTGTCATTTGATTTTATGACACTTTTACCTTTTTACTGTTTCGTTTCAGATTGATTGACTGTTAATTTCGATTTCTGCACCTTTCCTTTTGAAACTTCAGTCTGCTTCACCTCTTGCTTCTTGATCAGTTGATCAGCAACTTTCGCTTTCTGTTCATTCTTCCACTTGATGTATTCAGGATCATTGTGTCCCGAAAATTCACCTTCTTCCTTCACTGTTTCTTCTGACTTCGGATTCAGTTCCGGATACTCAACAAGTTGAATCAGAACAGGCTATGATTTGTTGCTAGCTTCATCATCAGCTTCAGTGGTCACGCCATCTTCTTCTTTCAAACTTTCAATCAACACTTCAGATCCTTCGGATTCGGATTTACTTCTTTGAATTTCTTTGAATTTTCGTTCATTTTCAGGTGAATGATCAAATTCATTGAAGTTTTTAGGTAAAGTTTGTGTGATTGAATTAGGCATTGGTTCATGAGTGAAACCCAATCCTAATTTGGTTTTGTTACCTCTTTCTTTTATAAGTTGTTTAACCATAGTTTTACAACTTTTCACCTTTGTTAATTCCACTTGTGTGACAGCATGAGCAACTTTTTCTTGTTCAAAGTTCTTTGTCATTTCTTCAAGTTGTTTTGTTACCAGTTCCAATTCCTTTAAGGTTTTGTTCCATGATTCTTTCAGTGACAAAATCTTCTCATCAGATATTTTGTGATCAATTTTAAGTTGTTCATGAAGTTTCTCATGTTTGCTTAATTTATCACCAATTTTAAATGAATGAGTACGATAATGTTCTACTTGTTGAATGCATTGTTCTGAACATAACCTTTCTTTCACATCAACAGGCAATGGAACATAATTAGGGGGTAATTCGATACTAACCTTTGGTTGTTCAGTGGATGATGAAGACTCATTGGATGTAGCCATCAGTGCAATTTCTGACTCAGATTCTTCAACAGGATCAGACTTTGCACTCCAGTCGTATTCCTCAGAATCTTCACTCACATCTTCAGTCACTTTACCATCTCCTTCTTCAGACCAATCTTCCTCAATTTCACACACTAATGCCAGACTGGAAGTAAGATCAAATGTAAACTGTTCTGCATAAGCACTCCAGTCGTATCCATCTTTTACACTAACCACCAGTGCTTTAGTTTGATCTTCTGGCTTCTTTCCTTCATCTTCCAGTTTTGGCATGGGAAGACTTTGATACGGTTTCTGAACAAAACGTTGATTTCTGCTTTGATAGCTTGAAGACTGTTGTGAGCTTTGACCTTGACCTTGATTCTGTCCACTTGAACTGGCTTGATCAAAAACCGTCTTGTTTGCATGTGGCTTAAAACTTCGGTTAACATATGCATGCTTTTGTGTTCGATATGCAACCATCACCATTTGCCAATTCAGATCCATTTCCTCAACGTCATCAGGATCCATCTCAAATAAATCTTGAAGGACAACATCCATTTGACTCAAGTGACTTCCTTGGTATGCTTGAAAACTTGCCATAAAAGCTGTAAAGGCAGTTTTGGTCTCGTCATCTTGTAACAAGATGTTCATCACATCTTTTACCTTGGCTTGAACAGTAGAACTTTGACTTTCAGATTGTGTTTGAACTTGAGCTCTTGGTGGAGATTGAGGTTGAGAATAAGTTGGTGAACTTGGAAAGTATGATGAATCAGTATAAAAACTTGCGCCAACAAATAAATCACCCTCATCTTCAAACTTAGTTGCATCTTGTGCAAGAAAGGCATTCTCCACAATATTAGCAGGATTCACAATATATTTGTATTGTGCATGTGAACCAGTTCTATCAGTATTTCTAGAACTTTCATCTATCTCTACTTCCTCTATCTTTGCAATGAGCAAATCCAGATCCATCGGAAACTTCTCAGTATGTTTCAGTAAAGTCACAGTCTGTTTCCATGATGATGGAAGTGCACATAACAACCTGTCATCCAGATCTTGGAGATCTGTCTTTGCACCCACATTGGACATTTCAGTAGTCAGATGAACAAACCTATTCATCATCTGGTGCACGGATTCTCCAGCAATGTGTTCAAATAACTCCAACTGTCTCTTCAGCTTTTGTTTCTTGAGACTTCTGAGTTGTTCACCTCCTTCACAAATGGACTTCAAGGCTTTGAACAATGTATAACCTGTTTGATAGGTATCCAACCTTGACAGTACTTGTAGTGGCAATCCCTTACACATCAAAGAATATGCTTTGCTATCATTCTTCACTTTCCTTAAATCTTCTGCTGACAAATTATCCTCTGGATAAGGTTCAGTAGAGTCCTTGGTGTAGGTACTAACACTATCTGGAGCTGTCTGGGTAGGTATGTGAGGACCGTTGTCAATTGACTTCCAAAGATCATTGTCTATTGAGCAGAGATGATGCTTCAGTCTAATCGTCCAATTCTTGAAATTTGCACGATTGACAAGTCTAGGAACACGGTTATCAGATTCATCATTAGGTGCCATTTTAACAATTTTTTAAAGAAAATATTTTTGTGTTTTTAAAGTTTTTTGAAAAGAAACAGTTAAAATACTAAAATAAAGACAAGTAATTAAAGACAAGATAAGAAAACAAGGATTAAAACAACTAAAAATGAGTCACACGGCTGAACAATGAAAAATCCTTCTTCACCCGGCTGAACAGTAGCTTTTGTTCTTCACCCGGCAGAGAGAAAATCTTCACCCGTCTAAACAGTTGACCCGACTGAATAGTTGTAACACTTGACGTCTTGACCCGGCAGAACAGTTACCCGGCAGAATAGTATTAACTTCACACGGCAATAACTTGACCCGGCTTGAATCTTGACACGGCAAAAAGCTTTACCCGGCTGAACAGTTGACGATCACACGGCAACAAAGTTGTTTACCCGGCTACATAGTTTTCGATCACCCGGCTGAAATTGTTAATCACCCGGCGTAACAGTGTATCACCCGGCACAACAGTACTTGATCCGGCTGAACAGTAACAACTTTTTCTTGTCAAATTCTTTACCCGTCTAGCACAAAATCCTTTACACGGCTGCACAGGACCTAATTGTTCACAAATCTAAGTCCAAAGGAAATTGTCTAACTCAATTTTATCACCCGGCAAGTTAATCTTCAACCAAGTTCATACTGTTCATCATTTTCATCATGAGAATTTTTCTGGGTTTATCAAAAACTTGTCCAATTCGTTCAAAATTCACACACAAGCAGTGAAATAGTCCGATTAACAATCCCTAATCTCAATCAATCCAAAACATGATCAAATTTTGATGAAATTGAGCAAAATGTGATCGAACAGTAATTTTTTCAATCTTCTTAATTCCTCAGATCTGATGATAATCTGATGGAATTTGCACGATTGTTGTGAATTAGGAGTGATTGCGATGATAAATCGCAACTAAAAACAGCAACAATTCATTCAGATCATGATTTTTGAGCAATATTGTAGTGTTTTGCTTGATGAATAGCGAAGAACACAATACCAACAGCTCTGATACCAATTGATAGGTAAAATTGGATCGATGATATCGCTCAATGATCAGAATGATTCATACACAAACACAGTTCAATCATTAACACAGTTCAATCATTAACACAAACACAGTACAAATGCAGGAGAAAATAAATCACACACACTTAGTTCTCTCTCTAACGTGAATAGTGATCTAGCCTCTCTCCTCACACTCTCTCACTACATACTTTTAAGCAACAATTACATTTTTAGGGAAAATACAAAATAGACCCTAAACTATACATAAAGTATAAAATAAGTACAAAGTAAATCTTAACTGGAAATAACCCTAACACTTTTAGGTATGTATTTTTTTATCAATGTTTTCTTATTATTATTGTATGAACGTACGAAAAAAAAAATTGGAGGGCTACCCCTCAAGTTTTGGGCTAGCTCCGCCACTGACAAACGTAATACATTTAGTTGCTTTAAAAAATATGTAACACGGTGTAACAAACGTAATCCATGGAGTTTTGTCTTTATTTAATATGTAACACGATGTAACAAATGTAATCCTTCAGTTTTTAATAAAATATGTATCACGTTGTAACTAGTGTAACATGATGTAACAAATGTAACATGCCTGAAGTGACACGTAGTCCATTAATTTTTTTTAATATGTAACAAGATGTAACAAACCTATCAACTAGTGTAACAAGATGTAACAGACGTATCAGCTAGTGTCAATGAAATAAAAAAAGTTGGAGAGAGAAATTATAAAGTATGTGGGAGAAATTATATTAAATAATAAAAATAGGAGGGAGAAATTATATTAAATTAAAAAATAGGAGACAGAATATGGAAAAGTGATGAGATGATGTTTTACTTGAGAGAGAAGAAAAAGAAAAAGGCATTCCCATTATACCCTTTTTTGTACTTTTGATTAATAAAAAAATTAATTAATCTCACCTTTAAATCTCATCCATTGATCAAAGTAATCCAATGGTCAAGATTGAGTTTCCAGGGTTTTTTTTATATAGATGGGTTTTTATTCTATCCACTAGTATATATATATATATATATATATATATATATATATATATATATATATATATATATATATATATATATAGGATTAGGTTCATTTGAGAAGACTCATATATTGCAAGAAGAAAAAGAAGAAACCTAAATCACTAAAAAAATTTATCAATGGTTTAGTTTTTTTAATAAATTCACTTTCTACATACAAATGTGTAATGTATAAACTAAAAAAAATAATTAAAATATTTTTTACGTATGTATTTTTAGCGTTTTAAATTTACCTACACATGTGTAGGTTATGTGACCTACACATGACTTCCACATGTGTAGGTTTAACAAATAAACAAAATTTATTCAATTTTATTTTTTGAATATCAAAGTTAATGAATAAATATTGCAATTCTATCATATTTATTTTATGTTAAAAACGTTTTTTGTTGAAAAAAATGAAGAATTTAGCTATTTCTTACGCTTCTCGCAATATTTGCTCTTCTGAAATGAACCCTCCCCTATATATATATATATATATACACACTAGTAAGGTACCCGCGCGATGCGGCCGTGAAAGCTATTTATAACGTGATATATTATATCGACTTCTGTTAGTTTTCTTATTGTTTGTTTTCTCGTATTATTTGTTCAAGATACTTGTGCGCGATGCTACAATGCAATGTTGGGGTGACGACAATTTAAGATACAATTCCGTTACTTTATCAATCTTCTCGTGATATATTTGTTTAATGTTTTTTAACAAAACTCTATTGTAATTTATTACTTTCAAATAATCCAACATTAACCAAGAAAGTGAAGAGCTGTCAAACTTTCAGTAGATCAGATAAAAAAAACGTAGCATTGATCCAAAACAATTACTCCATTATGTACATCCAGGCTTTGCTTCTGATGCACATTACCGAAAAGGAAATTTGTTTTTTAACGTTAGTGCGAGCACAAAACTTTTATGATTGACCGAACAATAAGAGTTATGCATATAATTTTCAAAAAGCTGTTGGATCATTAATAATATCCAATAAGGCTATTTGTCACATTCAATAAACTTCTTTATCCAACTACCAAAACTCAATCTAATTACCAAAACTCCAATAGTAGCATCATACAACAAATTTCCATCCACATTAACCTCTTTTAACCTCTTTAAAATATAAATTTTGGCATATGAAGTTTTATACATATCCATAGCTAAAGCAAAATCAACAATATGTATTTGGCACTATTACTTGCATAGGTGAAAGTGGATCTAAAACACCACTTGGCAGTTCTTTAAACCAAGTCTATATTATATGATGATTAACAAATAGTTATTTGTTAAATCTAATGCAACTTTTGTAAAACATTATTTGTAATACACTACTAAAAAATTAACCTATTGTAACCTTTTTTTAATTTTTTTGCAACCTTTTTTTTCAAAACAGTTGCATTAGAAGAAGTTGCATTAAATCTAGTGCAACTTTTTTGTTACCTATTGCAACTCTTATTTAAAGAGTTGCATTAAAAAAAAGGTTGCATTTGAATAAAAATTGCATTATGTAAAAAAAACAGTTGCATTATGTACAAAAACAGTTGCATTATGTAATAAAAAAAGTTGCAATTGATCTAATGCAACTTCACCTAATGCAACCTTTTTTTACCAAAAAAAGTTGCAATAGGCTTATTTTCTTGTAGTGATATATTAAATAACGATAATTGAATAAGTTAATAAGATCAAGAAAAGAATGCAACAGGTTTAGATGTTTTTGTGTCAATATTGACAGCGCGATGCGAAAGAGACTCATGCTAGTTTGCTTCAATATCCACGACCAAAAATACCAACCTGCATATGCATAGATCAAATTAAATTAATTACAAATGTGGAATTTGTGTTCGTTCTTCTTCTTCCTGAAAAGTTCCTCATCTAAAAGTTAAAAATCCAGATTTATAATTATATTTAACATGGTGTTGGCTCTTAATTCTTGATCTACTTTGAGTCCATACATATCCATGATCTAACCCTTAAGAATTCTAAAATATAGACTCTCGTTCCTGACTTTAGGTTAACAAAAATTAACATTTATGTGATTGCCAAACAAGTTCAGATTCACCAGCAAACCAAATACTTATGTCTACATAAAACTTTTATTTAAAACCTCCCCATTTGAGCCTTCACCCAATAAGACTACATATAAGGTGGCATGGATTTGAAATTAGACTACTTAGGTAAATTTGTAGTTACCATAACCCATCATAGAAAGAACAAGAAGAACTTCATATTTCTCCAACATGCTACTTCTACATAAATGGTTGGTTTTTTATATTACCTCATTCATAATGGCATCAACATACCTTTTGATGGTGACCAGTGAGGATTGAATAATGCGACATTTGGTTGTTCATGATCTACAAGATGTGAATGTTATCCATTGGCTTATGATATCAGTTTCAAAAACCTAGTATATTGCATCTCCTTCTGATTGTCTACACAAATTGAGAACAATTAAAGGTGTTAAAATGGGTGGGTCGGGTGGTTTGGGTCACAAGTTAACATCAACAAAGAAGTTTGGACGTCAACAAAACTACGTGGGAACTTTGATTTACATGCTTTTTCTGATAGTGATCATGCTGGTTGCAGGATAAACCGAAAATCAGTCACTGGTGGATGTCAATATCTTGGTGAATGTCTTGTTTCATGGCAAAGCAAGAAGCAAACAACTGTCTCCCTGTCCACAGGAGAAGCTGAATACATTGCTGCTTCAAGCTGATGTTGCCAAGTGCTCTAGATTCAGCATCAAATGATGGATTAGGGCATCAACTTCCTTCATACACCACTCTTTTCTTTATCTCTCTTCTCCAAATCATCATATTTGACTTTCAAATCTTCCAACTCAGCCATTAACCTAGTAACAGATTCAGTAGTTGCCACCGGAACATCAAGCTTTGTTTTCTTTTCAGGTTCAGCAGGTGCATCAGATTTTCTCTTAGTCCTTTTCTCCCTACCCGCATCTATCTCAGCCTGAACCTCATCAATTTCTTTATCCAATGAATAATTCTTCTCCTTAGCATATTGTTTTCTCTTTCTTATCTTCTTTTCTACAACCTCCACATTGCCACTTCCTCGTTTTCTTTCGATCTCAATCAATCTCTGAATATGTACCCATCTGTCAGCTGGGTACATATTTTCCCACAACTATGATATTTTCCCTACGAAATCTGATCGTACCGACTTGCAGTCCTCGAAGATCCTCGAATGCATCGACCAAATCTTCAGAGTATCACCTATAACTGGCAGATCAGGCTGTTTGTCATTAAGGATCATCTGCACAAACCTTGGATACAATAACCATTTATCCTTTTTAGCAGCGTGAATGTTCTCAAGCATA
This sequence comes from Tagetes erecta, assembly GCA_030867185.1. Taxonomy (NCBI): domain Eukaryota; kingdom Viridiplantae; phylum Streptophyta; class Magnoliopsida; order Asterales; family Asteraceae; genus Tagetes; species Tagetes erecta. Next base: position 15,828,292 of record CM061497.1, on the reverse strand, counting down.
TAATTGTAGATCAGTTTTGCAAGATTTTCTTTCTGATCCTTGGAGAATAGCACCATAGCTCGAGCCCAATCCAGATTTAGACCATATGTTCCTCCTTTCCTATGATCAAGGCAGATAATGAAAACGTGAGCAATGTATCTCCATTCCTTGATCAAATAGGACTTAACAAACTCCATCTTCTTTTCCCCCGGCATCGGACCCTCATAACCAGCAGTCCTTAATGCACCATACACCTCCTCGGCAGTCAATTTTAATTCATCTCCAACATCACCCTCTAACCTTAAAATCCTAGCTACATCAGCTTCAATGAAGGCAATGTCGTGACCATTAACCTTAGAACATATCCGTGATGGCTGCTCATAAAGCATTCATCACGACGGTCCTCCAAAAATCTCGAATGTGTAACTCGTATATGGTCGGCGTGTGTGATATGGCATAATGAATCTGAGAGGATTTCAACCATCTGATACAATCCTTGTATCCAGTGGCCTTCTCATGATTTTCGTCTAGTAACGCGCACATGTTATGCTTCTTCTCGAAGAATAACTTAGACATAATGCCTGAAACACAAACGGAAGTTGATCAGAAACGTAAATTTTGAAACAGTCTATAGATTCGCTGACATCATCAGGTTCACTGAACAGGCGAAACTGAAATTTGGCACCAGAACCTATAGATTCGCTGACATGAAAATCAGACATAAGGTCGAGCGAATGTATAGGTTCGCTAGAAACAGTCGGGTGAATCTATGCTGATGCACGCGCGGCGTAACAGCTATGACACCCAGCATTTTCATGTTAACTTCGTTAACACAAATCTGTTAATTATATTCCCTAAATCATGTAATTGTACTAATTGGGCTTAAAGGCCCAATAGTGACCCAGCCTGATTAACAAAGTCCGTTAAGGTAAACAAAGCCCATAGTGACCCAATAAGTTATAACGAGTGCTCAACCGATATATTTGTGTAAAATATGTTTTATAAACTTAAAATAAAGTCAAAGTAATTGATTCTATAATACGAAAGGCGCAATTTCAGGAATCACAAACAAAGTCTTTAATTTAAGATTTGTTAATTAAATTGAGATTAGAAGTGTGCCTTAAATTTGATATTTGATATTTGTTTTGACGTTTTGATAATTCGATTGAGGTTAGTCAACATATCGTAGTTTTAATTTAGAACATTTGGGTCGCGATGGTATTAGCGAGTTGTTCACGTCATGTTGTCATTCTACAAGATAATATAGGGGAAGAATTTCATGAGACATATACCATGAGTTGTAATGAAATTTTGGATTGAATAGAAAGAATAGTTGTACTTTGAATTTCATAGAATCTTTAGAATGCATAGCATAGTAATCACTTGGAAACCATTGAATTGTAAATAAGCAAACTTGAAATAACATTTAAAATAATATAGAAACCCATTGAAATAAATTTGAAATCATAGAAAATTATAATCATAGAATCCATAAGTAAATAGAATTTGAAAGCTTAAGAATGTGTCTTGGTTTTGGACACTTAAGAACTATCAAAGTGTTGAGTTCGTTTTCAATGTATTCGAGAAGGTGTGCTTTAGCCTATAGGGTCACACTCATCTCGTCCATCCCCAGGTAAGCATACAAATCTCTTAAAGAGATTTATACGAAATGCTTTGCCTTAGACAGGATGTCCGTGATACAGGTGTTCCTCCTTCCAGATTGCACACGTTCTCACGTTTCAATCTCACTTAAGATGATGACGAGATTCCACAAGAGATCCTAATCATACAGACGAGTCTCATGTAAGTACTTCGCAAAATCGGATAAGAAATGAGATAAAGAAAAGTATAGAAAGGTTCGTAGAAGAAAAACAAATAAGTTCAAAAGAATTCCAAAGTACATCTAGTTGCACTAAGGACTCTTTGGTTATTGTCTAGGTCGGTGTGTTTCTAATACCCTATCCTAGTTCCCTATAACCATGGCTCTGATACCAAATTGTGACACCCCGCCCGGCGGTGGAAAACGACGGGCGCGTCAAGAGAATTGGATATCAATAGTAACCAAAGCACATGGTAATTATTTATTAAGCCAAATAATGATTAATACATTTGGAACATGAGTCTTAAATAGAAAAGACAAAATTTATAAAACATAAATAATAATTGCAATTGTATTTATTATTTAACTAGGTCCAAAACAATCCTAAGTATTGGCAAAGCAGCAAAATAATATCAAGCATCACCTGAAATATGTAAAAATAAAGTTAGCTATTTAAAGCTAGTGAGTAAACCAGAATTTGAATACATAGTAATATAGAAATCCGAGATCATCATAATATGCTGCGCAATCTTACATGCATAGCTATTTCATATCATTCTCGACCATGACACCGTGAACACACATTGAACACCATCATTGTATAGCAACTTGTAATCATTTGTCATGAGGAACTAACTCATGTTATTAATTAAAGATAACCTTTTTAGCAACCGTCACGTAACCATCTCGATATAAGTTATCAATAATTGTTTAAGCATCTAAGTGACGTAGCAAGATATCATAACAGGTATAGCTAAAAATGTTATATATCTTTAATTAATAACATGAGTTGGTTCCTCATGACAAATGATTACAAGTTGCTATACAATGATGGTGTTCAATGTGTGTTCAAGGTGTCATGGTCGAGAATGATATGAAATAGTTATGCATGTAAGATTGCGCATCATATTATGATGATCTCGGATTTCTATATTACTATGTATTCAAATTGTGGTTTACTCACTAGCTTTAAATAGCTAACTTTATTTTTACATATTTCAGGTGATGCTTTGTTTCTATTTAAGACTCATGTTCCAAATGTATTAATCATTATTTGGCTTAATAAATAATTATCATGTGCTTTGGTTACTATTGATATCCAAATCTCTTGACGCGCCCGGTGTTTTCCACCGTCGGGCGGGGTGTCACAGTATCTGCGGCTGTTTCGGACTTCCGGTAACCCCAAGGCTTCGAGAGTGGTGGAGAGGTGTGTTTGGGGATTTGAAGGTGGGTTTCAATTGCTGCTGTGAAAGTAAGGATGAACGGTAATGTGCTTGTATATAACAGGGGAGGGGCATCGACTAGGGTTCGGTTTCTTTTATTAAAATTAATACTTTTGGCCCTTATAGAATAGTAGGATATAAAGTTTAGGTTTTAAAATTAATTAGTTAGTTAAGCTAATTACAAAACAAACCCAATATTTAATGCAACTTTACAGAATAAGTAAAAGATGGTTAGCGGTGTTAATCTAAATTTGCGGGTTGACACAATATATGTAAATGTTGTGGTTTATGTGAAATTTTTTTATTTTTTTTAAGTTGATTTTTTTATCAAATTTGTTTTTGGTGTTATTATATAGGTAAATTTTGTGGTTTTATATGAAAATTTTTGATGTTTTCGAAAGTTGATTTTTTGATCAAATTTATTGTTGATGTGATTATATAGGTAAATGTTGTGGTTTATGTGAAATTTTTTGATTTTTTTCAAAAGTTGATTTTTTGATCAAATTTATATTTGGTGGGATTATATAGGTAAATGTTGTGGTTTTATGTGAAAATTTTTTATTTTTTCAAAAGATGATTTTTTGATCAAATTTGTTTTTTTTTGTGATTATATAGTTAAATGTTGTGGTTTTATGTGAAATATTTTGATTTTTTAAAAAGTAGATTTTTTAATGAAAGTTTGGTTTGGTGTGATTGAATGTATGTAAAATGTTGTTGTTTATGTGAAAATTTGTTAATTTTTTGAAAGTTGATTTTTTGATCAAATTAGTTTTTGGTGTGATTATATAGGTAAATGTTGTGGTTTAATGTGAAAATTTTTATTATTCAAAAGTTGATTTTTTAATCAAATTTGTTTTTGGTTTGATTATATAGGTAAATGTTGTGGTTTATATGAAAATTTTGAAGTTTTCGAAAGTTGATTTTTTGATCAAATTTCTTTTTGGAGTGATTATATAGGTAAATGTTGCGGTTTATGTGAAAATTTTTTATTTTTTCAAAAGTTGATTTTTTATGAATGTTTGATTTGGTGTGTTTAAATATAGGTAAATGTTGTGGTTTTATGAGTAAATTTGTAGATTTTTTGAAACTTGATTTTTTGATCATATTTGTTTTTGGTGTGATTATATAGGTAAATGTTGTGGTTTTATCTAAACTTTTCTTACTTTTTCGAAATTTGATATTTTGATCAATCTGTTTTTGGTGTGATTATATAGGTAATTTTTGTGGTTTTATGTGAAAATTTTTTATTTTACCAAAAGTTGATTTTTTTATCAAATTTGTTATTTGTGTGATTATATAGGTAAATGTTTTTGTTTTATGTGAAAAATATTGATTTTGTTAAAAGTTGATTTTTTGATAAACGTTTGGTTATGTGTGATTAAATATATGTAAAATATTATTGTTTAACGTGAAAATTTGTTAATTGTTTGAAAGTTGATTTTTTGATCAAATTTGTTTTTTGTGTTATTATATAAGTAAATGTTTTGGTTTTATGTGAAAATTTTTTATTTTTTCAAAAGTTGATTTTTTGATCAATTTTTTTTGTGTTATTATATAGATAATGTTGTGGTCTTATATGAAAATTTTCGATGTTTTGAAAGTTGATTTTTTTATCAAATTTGTTTTGGTGTGATTATATAGGTAAATGTTGTGATTTTATGTGAAAATTTTTTATTTTTTAAAAAGATGATTTTTTATGAAAGTTTCGTATGGTGTGATTAAATAAATGTAAAATTTTATAGTTTATGTGAAAATTTGTTAATTGTTTGAAAGTTTATTTTTTAATCATATTTGTTTTTGGTGTGATTATATAAGTAAATTCAGTGGTTTTATGTGAAAATTTTTGATGTTTTCAAAAGTTGATTTTTTGATCAAATTTGTTTTTGGTGTTTATTATATAGGTAAATGTTGTGGTTTTATGTGAAATTTTATGATTTTTTAAAAAGTTGATTTTTTATCGAATTTTTTTTTGTGGGATTATATAGGTAAATGTTGTGGGTTATTTGAAATTTTTTTATTTTTTCAAAAGTTGATTTTTTGAAGAATGTTAGATTTGGTGTGTTTAAATATAGGTAAAATGTAACATCCCAGCCCGTCGCACCATGATATTGTCCGCTTTGGCAGCCGAAACGCCCTCAGGCGCCGCCCCTCACGGTTTTAAAACGCGTCATGCATGGTAGGGGAGGTTACCACACCCTTATAAAGCAGTGCTTAGTTCTCCTCCCCACCGATGTGGGATCTTACAATCCACCCCCCTTGGAGGACCAGCGTCCTCGCTGGCACATCGGCCGACGACTGGCTCTGATACCATCTGTAACATCCCAGCCCGTCGCACCATGATATTGTCCGCTTTGGCAGCCGAAACGCCCTCAGGCGCCGCCTCTCACGGTTTTAAAACGCGTCATGGTAGGGGAGGTTACCACACCCTTATAAAGCAGTGCTTAGTTCTCCTCCCCACCGATGTGGGATCTTACATAAAATGTTGTGGTTTTATGAGAAAATTTGTTGATTTTTTGATCATATTTGTTTTTGGTGTGATTGTATAGGTAAATGTTGTGGTTTTATGTGAAATTTTTTTGTTTTTTCGAAATTTGATTTTTTGATCAATTTGTTTTTGGTGTCATTATATAAGTAAATGTTGTGGTTTTATGTGAAATTTTTTGATTTTTTCAAAAGTTGATTTTTTGATCAAGTGATAATTCTAGACGAACCGAGCTTGGATCTAGATCTGAGATTGTTTGGTGATGTTGTTTGCAATCAGTGATGCGGAATCTCACTAATCACGTATTGATGCTTGAATGTTCATGAAGATCAATGCAAAGTATGATGAAGATGATAATAATATGAATAGGTGAATTGTATTAGATCAATGTGAAGGTTACAAGGGATATGGAATGAAATGTAGGCAACTCTCTAACAAATGACCTAGGTGATGGTATTTATAGTCTATACCATTCACCTTACAAAGTAACCTAAAAGCGTGCAGTTAAGCACAAACGCGCATTTAAGCACGAAACGATTACACAAATATTCTAAGACAAATACAATTAATGAACGTCTTCACCCGTGCTTGCTCGTGATGATGCTCGATATCTTCACTCGCTTATATTTGGAAAGTGACATCTTCAAATAACCCCAACAGTACTCCCCCTAAGATGACACTTTACAAATCTGACATATCAGCTTAAATCTTCATGTGGCGAGTATAGAGAGCAACTTAAAGTTTTGGTATGCATTATCTTCAAGAGGACCCAACAGTACTCCCCCTAAGATGATGCTGCCAAAAATCTGTCTTTCAACAAGCAATCTGCATCCTTCTCTCCCTTTTGAGTTACATCAGAGGCTATGGAAAGAAATTAGCAGAGAGTAGATTCCGGTGAATCTATATATCAGCAACGGGATCTTCTTCAACGGTTGAAGTAGAATGAGAAGACTTCTTTGACTTAGAATACTCCCCCTCAACTTTTGCTTTAGAGGTTAACGGGATCTGTGTATGAGATATTAAGAGGAGGATTCTTAACACTCAGCAATCTGACTTGGAGATCTTTGGACTGGAATCAGGCTTGAACAGGAACATCTTCAAGTCGCGTGGAAGCTTGTTCTGCAATGGAAACTATTCCTGCAACTCAAAGAAAAACATTAAAACTCAGGCAATAATGCGCATTTATCATCAATGTAAAGATTAAGTTCTCAACTGGATGAGATATTGCTTGATGAACAACTCCTACATCAATAACACATGTTGAACTGCCAACACAAAAGAAAAACATTAAAATGACAATCTTTTTGGTGTTTTTTGAATTTTTCAATGTTTTTGATATTTTTGGAATTTTCTCTTTACATTCTGAATCTTTAACCTGCAATGAGATCATATCAGCAATTTATCCAACACATGTTTTGAATTTTTGAGAATAGACATTTGAATTGTGAAGTAATTGAGTGATGAATTGTTGAACAAATCAATTAGCTCGAAGTGACACACTTACTTTTTCTATTCTTGATGATCAATTAGGTTGATTAAGAATAAGTTTTGAGTGACCCATACCTTGCACATTAGAAAGTTATACACTTCATCTAAATATCCTGAGAACATCTCAAAACGTCAGGTCACTTACAATCATAAACAGTGTGGAATTTGGGTTCTAATTGAATATGGTCCACTTTGGGACTTATTTTGAATTCCTTTTTGGAATTTTTCTTTTTCCTATTGTTCCCCTTGGGAATCTTCTGAATTCAATTTTGGAATTTGTTTGGTGACGGTCCACATTTGGGACTCTTTTTGTTCCATCTTTGGGAATCTTTTGCTGCATCTTGAAGCTCAAAAGAGACTTCGTGTGAGACTTCAGGTCTGTGGGTACCACAACAAAGAAGCTCACGATGCGGTTCATCACACTGAATAGATTGCATCGTTACCCGATCTAATTTGGATGCTTCACGAGATATCTATTTGATTTGTATAGACAATACATATGCACTAAATATGTTTCGACCACAATGACTCATTAGAATTTAGTTAAATCATCATAAAATATACTTGTTCAGTATAATTGTCTGAGCCGTCTCGCACATCAATTTTCACGCTTCAGTCTTTATTGTTTAAAATGATGCGTTGAATAACTCTAGTGTACTATCATTTCTCATGTACGTGCAAGTAGATTCAACATATTTTTTTGATTTTCATGATTTTCTCATATTTTTTTATTTTTTTATTTTTTAATAAAGATTTCTCCCCCTAAACTTTTAAATTTCTTGGAAAATTGAAAGTTTAATGAAAGGAAAATGGCAGATATGTTATCAACGTATGAAGAGTGCATGCAATATACTTAATCTAAACAGACGAAATGAAACATCGGTTGTTTCTTGCACTGTCATCATTGTTTGATTTTTGAAAATGTTTTAAAAATTCCTTCAATGATTCCTTTTTGTTTTCCAACTCCGTTTGGTGTCAGTTGCATCGAAAACATCATGAACAAGATTCGGTATCTTGTCATGATAAGGGATCAGCCACGGTCTTCTTTTCTTTGTTTGACCGGCCTCCATAACTGTCCCTAACACACTAACAAATTAGTTAGAGGTAATGACCCAAACCATTTCGGTTTGGGTCGTCTAAATTCATCAACATAAGAGATATTCTCATAAGTGCAAGGAATACCTTCAGGTGGTGGTTCTGATGATACAATGTAATTTGTACCTTCATCTTCTTTCATGGATTGTTTGTCAAAAGAGTAATTATAGTCATTTTCAAACAAATTGTTAATTTCATTTAAAAAAAGGTTTTGTTGACTATATTTCTTATTCAAAGATTGATTCTCTATTGGAATCATTTTATCATTTAAATCATGATTTCCCTTTTTGTTTTTGACAAACTTTGGTTTCCATGAATCATTGACATGTTGATTTTCATCAAACGAATGTCTATGATTAGATCTTTTAAAGTTAGAAAAATACTTGGAAGGGTATGCACATGATGAACTTCTTTGGACTGACCTTCTCGGCTTGTAGTAGCACTCGGATGTGTTGTGATTGACCATGTCACAAATAGAGCAATACTTGTTGTAGTAACATTCCATTGTGTCGTGGTTGTACATCTGACAGTTGGTGCAGTACTTGTTGTAGTAGCACTCTGACGTCTTGTGATTGTACATCTCACAAATCTCACAGTACTTCTGATGAGCCTTGAAGGGAGACTTCTTTCCTTTCTTCTGAGAAGTCTTTGTTGTTGAAGATTGTTGTTTCTGAGAAGCTTTGACCTCTGAATCTTGTTGAATCTTTCTTGAAGGAGCTGGAGTCTTGAACTTGTCACCTTTTGACCCAAAAGGAAAGACACCTTGACTGTAAATACAATCTGAGATATGATGAGTTTCAGAGTCACAGATTAAACAGTAGATGTTACTGTTTGAATCACTCGGGGATTCGGAATCTTGAGACTTTGAAGTAGAAGGAGTTTGTGGTGTAGAATCAGTTGAAGCGGCCTTTGTCTTGTTCTTCTTGGCTTTGCTCTTCTTTCTTCTAACCTTCTTCTTCTTCTTCTTTGACTGAAACTCTTCTGTCTTTTCTTCTTGAGAAGATAGTGATCCAACAATTCCGGTTGGCACTAATCCCTCATCTTTCTTTTCAACAGACTTTCCTTTTTCGACTTCTTCTTTGATAAACACAAGATCAGATTGTGATCTGTTGAGTTTATCAGTGAGCTCCATGAGCTGAACATTCAGATTATGCTTTTCGGTAAGCATTGAATCAACATTCTGTGTAAGAGATTTGAGTCTATCTTCACACAATTGGTGATCTTTTTGTAGACTTGCATGCTTCTCTTGTTCTTCTTGCAGTTTGTTTTTCAGAATGTTGTTCTCTGAATTGAACATCTCAGACAACTTCTTCAACTTTTGACTTTCTGCTTGAAAATCGCTGATCACTCTTGAAAGATGTTCATTCGATTTTTCAGCTTCCTTTCTGATGTTCATTGCATCTTTTTCTTTTTCCTTGAGCAACTCTTCGAGAGATGTGATTCTGTGCTCTGATGTCTTGTGTTGTTCTTGGAGATTCTTGTGCCTTTTCTCTTCATCCTGGAATTTATCCCAAATCCTGTAAGAATATGTTCTGTAGTGTTCACATTGTTGAAAACATTCTTTGGTGCACATCTTTTCTCTTACATTGACAGGCATTTCAACAAACGAACTCTGAACATCTTTCTCGGATTCCTTTTCAGACATCAATTTCTCCATTTCTGATTTCAATTGAGCAATTGTCTCATCTTGCTTTGCAATGATTTCTGACAAGTTGCTAATTTCTTTATCTTTCTTTTCAATCTCTTGAATGGAAACAACATCATTGTTTTCACTCCAATCATATTCTTCTTCATCTTCCTGATTGTCATGAGAATTTGCTTGACTCACAAGAGCAAGTTTTGTGTGTTCATTAAAGTCTCTTCTCTTTTGATCACAAGCTTTGGCAACTTGAAGATATGTTGTTTCAAACATATGATTAAATTCTGTAATAAATTCATTGATATCTTCTCTTTTATTTTCTTCTCGGATCACGGTGAACATGCCCGTTGACATTTTTCTTGAATTTTCAAAGTCATTTTGATGATTTTTCTGGGAAGTCATGGTGGCTAAAAATGACTAATTTGAAATTTTGGAAAAAAATGATTTCTTTTTTTTTTTTTTTTTTTTAGAGACGGGTCACTGTTGGGACGGGTAACTGTTTGAACGGGTCAACAAGGTTGGGACGGCTGAACAGTGCTTCACCCGGCTAAACAGTGATTTCCTTCTATCACCCGGCTATAAAGTGAATTTTTCTTCTTCACCCGGCTGAACAGTAACTTCACCCGGCTGAACAGTTCCTTCACCCGGCTGAACAGTGCTTCACCCGGCTGAACAGTGTCTTTACCCTGCTGAACAGTGTCTCACCCGGCTGAACAGTGTTTCACCCGGCTGAACAGTGTCTTTACCCTGCTGAACAGTGTCTTCACCCGGCTGAACAGTGTTTTACCCGGCTGAACAGTGCTTACACGGCTGAACAGTGTTTTTCTTCCTTTTCACCCGTCTGAACAGTGATTTCTTCTTTACCCGGCTGAAAACTTCTTCAAATCTTCATATCAGATTGACTTTTCAAAGTCAAAATTGTGATGAACACAAGATCAATTCTTCAATTTTTGTTGTTTTTGTTCAATTCAATGCTTGTATTAGCTAGGAATGATGTTTCTAACACTCCTTCAAAGTTTTTACACCTTGAATCAAGCTAAATCTCATTCAGATCGGGATTTTTGATGAAGAACACAACAAGTGGGTTTTGACAAAATTGACAAAATATGGATCGAAATCAACAAATCAGTGATGTTTGATCATGAACGAAGCTTAGGATTATGATTTCTAGCATATCTCAGTCAACAATTTCTCAATATCAACAACAAATTCCGGATTTCAAATTTGAGCAGTGAATATGACGAACATGAACAATTTCTTCAAAAACTCAGTCAAATCTTCACCAATTGATCTCAAACTTTGCAGTTCTTTACACAAACATGAATCAAAGCTAATGGTAGCTAAAATTCCATCAATAACAACAACAATCAGAGATCACCCAACAGCTCTGATACCAATTGATAATTCTAGACGAACCGAGCTTGGATCTAGATCTGAGATTGTTTGGTGATGTTGTTTGCAATCAGTGATGCGGAATCTCACTAATCACGTATTGATGCTTGAATGTTCATGAAGATCAATGCAAAGTATGATGAAGATGATAATAATATGAATAGGTGAATTGTATTAGATCAATGTGAAGGTTACAAGGGATATGGAATGAAATGTAGGCAACTCTCTAACAAATGACCTAGGTGATGGTATTTATAGTCTATACCATTCACCTTACAAAGTAACCTAAAAGCGTGCAATTAAGCACAAACGCGCATTTAAGCACGAAACGATTACACAAATATTCTAAGACAAATACAATTAATGAACGTCTTCACCCGTGCTTGCTCGTGATGATGCTCGATATCTTCACTCGCTTATATTTGGAAAGTGACATCTTCAAATAACCCCAACATCAAGTTTGTTATTTGTGTGATTATATAGGTAAATGTTTGTTTTTATGTGAAAAATTTTTATATTGTTAAAAGTAGATTTTTTGATGAAAGTTTGGTTTGGTGTCATTAAATATATGTAAAATATTGTGGTTTAACGTGAAAATTTGTTAATTGTTTGAGAGTTGATTTTTTGATCAAATTTGTTTTTGGTATTATTATATAGGTAAATGTTGTGATTTTAGGTGAATTTTTTTTATTTTTTTTCAAAACTTGATTTTTGATCAAATTTATTTTTTGTGTGATTATATAGATAATGTTGTGGTTTTACATGAAAATTTTATATGTTTTGAAAGTTGATTTTTTGATCAAATTTATTTTTGGTGTGATTATATAGGTAAATGTTGTGATTTTATGTGAAAATTTTTGAATTTTTAAAAAGATGATTTTTTTTTATGAAATTTTCCTATGGTATATGTAAAATTTGTGGTTTATGTGAAAATTTGTTAATTGTTTGAAAGTTGATTTTTTAATCAAATTTGTTTTTGGTGTGATTAAATAGGTAAATACAGTGGTTTTATGTGAAATATTTTGATGTTTTCGAACGTTGATTTTTTGATCAAATTTGTTTTTGGTGTATATTATATAGGTAAATGTTTAGGTTTTATGTGAAAATTTATGATTTTTTAAAAAGTAGATCTTTTTATCAAATTTGTTTTTGGTGGGATTATATAGGTAAACGTTGTGGTTTATGTGAAATTTTTTTATTTTTTCAAAAGTTGATTTTTTATGAATGTTTGATTTGATGTGTTTAAATATAGGTAAAATGTTGTGGTTTTATGAGAAAATTTGTTCATTTTTTGAAAGTTGATTTTTTTGATCATATTTGTTTTTAGTGTGATTATATAGGTAAATGTTGTGGTTTTATGTGAAATTTTTTTGTTTTTTAAAAATTTGATTATTTGATCAATTTGTTTTGGTGTGATTATATAAGTAAATGTTGTGGTTTTATGTGAAATTTCTGGATTTTTTCAAAAGTTGATTTTTTGATCAAATTTTTTATTTGTGTGATTATGTAGGTAAATGTTTTATGAGAAAAATTTTTATATTGCTACAAGTATATTTTTTGATGAAAGTTTGGTTTGGTGTGATTAAATATATGTAAAATATTATGGTTTAAGTGAAAATTTGTTAATTGTTTGAAATTGATTTTTTGATCAAATTTGTTTTTGGTATGATTATTTAGGTAAATGTTGTGGTTTATGTGAAAATTCTTGATTTTTTCAAAAGTTGATTTTTTGATCAAATTTGTTTTTGGTATGATTATATTGGTAAATGTTGTGGTTTTATATGAAAGTTTTTATTGTTTTCGAAAGTTGATTTTTTGATCAAATTCGTTTTTCGTGTGATTATAAAAGTAAATGTTGTGGTTCATATGAAATTTTTTTATTTTTTCAAAAGTTTATTTTTTTGATCAAATTTGTTTTTGGTGTCATTATATAAGTAAATGTTGTGGTTTTATGTGAAAATTTTTTATTTTTTCAAAAGTTTATTTTTTGATCATTTTTTTTTGTGTTATTATATAGGTAAATGTTGTGATTTTATATGAAAATTTTTGATTTTTTTCAAAAGTTGATTTTTTGATCAAATTTATTTTTGGTGTGATTATATAGTTAAATGTTGTGGTTTTATATGAAATATTTTGATTTTTTTTAAATTTGTTTTTTTGATTAACATTGTTTTTGGTGTCATTAAATAGGGAAATGTTGTGGTTTTATGTGATAATTTTTTATTTTTTCAAAAGTTGGTTTTTTGATTGAATTTGTTTTTGGTGTGATTATATAGGTAAATATTGTGGTTTTATATGAAGATGATGAAGATGATGCTAATATGAATAGGTTCTTGTATTAGATTACAATAAAGGTTACAAAGGATATTGGATAAAATGCAGGCAACTCTTATCAAGAAAATGACTTAGGTTATGGTATTTATAGTCCATACCATTCACCTTACATGTAAACCTAAACTTAGGCAATAATGTGCATTTATCATCAATGTAAAGATTAAGTTCTCAATCAGATGAGATATTGCTTGATAAACAATTCTACATCAATAACACATTTTAAACTGCCAAAACAAAAGAAAAATATTAAAATGGCAATCTTTTGTTATTTTTGATTTTTTTTAATGTTTTTGATATTTTGAACTTTCTTGTCACACCCTAAATTTTCCACAAACGGGGTATCCGTTAGGCAAGTGACAAAACCAGGATCCAAGTCATTAATTACACCAAACGACACTATATGAATTTAAAACATACGTATCTAATTGAATGAGAAAAATCTATTACAATTAATTGTTTAAACGTTTGCGAAAACATAACGACAAGTGATTGTCAAAACCCTTTTTCAGTAAAGTAAATGCATTAAAAGTATTTAATACAAATATCTCAATAACAAGTTAAAATCTTGAAAACATGTAGATCCAATGATGCACGCAATCCCTACTTGTGCTCGTGCTCCTTAATTACATGAGAAAACATATAAAAACTGTCAACACAAAGGTTGGTGAGTTCAATGATGCACGAAGGCACTGTAAAACGCAGCCCGCCACAAATGCGCTGTAATGTAGTTGCCCGAATGCGCAGTAAAAAAACTTGTATGTTTTCTCCCAGAAAAAGATTTAAAAGCGGGCAAGAACTCACCTTATAATACCAAGAAAGTAAGTGTATGCACATCTGTAACACCCCAACCCGGAGAGGCTGAGATGTCACTATTACAGATATCAAACCAAAACCAATCCATTAAGATAAAAGACATAATCTCATGTTGTAGATCCGACAACCACAAAATCCTGAATAAGTATTCATTACATTTATTAAAAATAAAAGCAAGGTCTTGATCTCCTGAAGCTCTCTTCTCACAAAATCCCAGATTTCCCCGGTTACGTACGCATAAATAAAGGTACACCACAAAAGAAAATACGGCTGAGCCAAACATTGCTCAGTAACGGAGAGAACAACAGTAAATAAAGTGAGACGAATAAGCAGAAACAAGTACTTATAACTATTAGCTGAACACATATAAGGTATGAACATATAACTAATACTGAACTGAACTTTTAACTGATGACTGATACTGAACTGAACTTTTAACTGATGACTGATACTGAACTGAACTTTTAACTGATAACTGATCTGAACATATTACTGAAAACAACTGATCTACACGACAGAACATATAAATAAATTAACAAATAATAAGTCGTGTAATATAGGAAGTACCCAGAGCCAAAACAGAGGTGTACATAGCTAGCTAGGCTAATGTACCAATGAGATGGTGTGTGGGCGTACACACATTATTCCATCCCCCAGAAACAAAACTGATCAGAAACTAGGATATATCCATGCGCCTCCCGGACAGATGTGGCCAATGTACTCCTTGAGTACTAACATATAAACGGAGACGTCGTGAACTATTTATTACACACTGTCACGAAAAGTGTCATGCCATTGACGCCACAATGACATGTCAGACAGCTCGGGTAACAGAGTACAAAGTCAAACTGGTAGTAGCATAACTACCTAACATGTAACATATAAAGTCCAAACTATCATCTACGGGAACATGCAATAATGAGTACAAGTTGATAAAACTATCGCATGCTAAAAGCCTCAACAATAACTAAAAATCCAAACGGTTTCAAACAAAATAGACCAAATAATTACTAATGCCCTAAGGCCAAATGGGTCGAATCAGCGGAAGTAACAACGGTGACACTAATATATAAAAATACCAAACTCTGTACTACAAAGTAACAGAGATAGAATTTATACTATGAGAGAAGGGACACGGAATCCGTACCTTAGTTAGCGAGCAGTACAAAGCAAGGTTGAGGCGTTCTTAAGTCGTGTTAGAACCTACACTTAATTATCCTGAATAAGATTTAAAGATTTCCATTTGTTGTCCTATAAGTTGGTTAACTGATGTTCCGGCAACAAAACATTTTAATTTATAGTCTTTTATCTCACACATGTACCTTCTTTTATATGCTAACAATTCAACCTTCAAATGATTAATATTCACACATTGATCCAAATTCTCAGAACCTACTTATATTTATCCCATTATTGATTGATAGTATTATATGCCCTTTTAAATGCGTTGCTTGACTTCCATGTCACACACACACAAATTCTATGCCATAACTTATTTCATAACTTATAACCGCATTGCTTTAGAACCCTGTTTATAACCAAATGTATTTATAAAACCCAATTTATAGCCATATAAGATTTATATATATATATTTGAAGCACAACAGCCGAGTGTGCATCTATTGAACCATTTTAATAACAAAGTTAATATCCAATTCTTTGTGTGAGTGACGACACCTAGCAAGAACCAAAAACGAATAGATGACCCGGCCTCTTTGTGATATTAATATGATTAGCAAATTTTAGATTATGTTATAGTTGCCGGAATGGGTAAGTGATCACAACTATTGGACAAAACTAAAAGTATGCAGAACTGGAACAGAAGGTCGATTATATTACCTTGAATATGACTAGCGAAACCGATTAGATACATACGTACGAACATATCGGTTGACGATCGAACCGAAATGAATCACAAAAAGAAATTGCAATGGACCACCGGTGTGACGGGCTTTTACGCAGCAGCTTTTCATTCTCTAGTAACCAATCGCAACGAACACCGACGTCAAAATCAAACAACAGTTGCAAGGGACGAATTCACCAAACGAACAACCCTGAACTATGGCGTCCTCTTCTTGCAGCAATGATTGATTTAATGGTGGTTTGAGATGGATTTGAAGCTAAGGTTTTTGCGATTGCAATGAATGAATGAATTGTATAAAATCGTGTTACGATCCCGAACTATATGTACGGTTTGTTGGAGATAATGGATTGAAAATAGGTCAAAATAAAAAAAAGATTTGGTCAAATGGTGAGGATTCAAATGCACGTAAATCATTGAGGTTAACAAAGAGTGCGTTATTTTTTTTTTTTTGAACGTGGTTATCACATTTTTTTTAAGTTTGGTTTCGTTTTCGGGTATTATAATTCTACCCTCCTTAGCAAAATTTCGTCCTCGAAATTGCTTGGTTCAGATCACTAAAAGTCAGGCCTAACTAGAAACTAATAACGGATCATTTTCTAGGTACTGAAATGGAACTTAACATATAACAGAACATGTAACTATCAAACATATAGTTGATAGCTAGTCAGATAACTGAAAGCATATAACTGAAAACGAATAAGTGAAATATCAAATGTGGTTACCAACCAGCAAGATGAAAACAAAGTCGGGTATTGAGAACAGAGCGACACATAACTTCTGAATTTCCATGTGCAAAACTAAAGCGCTTATGACATATCAGAACCAACACATAATTTCACTTCCTAAAAATATCATATGTGACCTTTAAACTCCATGACACATACTAGGTACGGTTTAACAAGTAAACCAACAATGGATAACTAATCTAGTACTTATACTGATCTAACATGGTAGCGGAAACTTTTAACTATTAGCATGTAACTAATCTGGTAACTTATGCCAGGTAACTGGTAATTAATCTCATTTTAAGATTTCATCACAAGTAAATGAAAACAGGTTACTAATCCGACACTGAATACGTATGACAACTAACCAATGGCGGATGACTAATAAATGATCGTGTAACTATTAGTTCAATATACATAACAGGATAACTAGTCACATGACCCAAACTCGAAGACGGATGAGTGTTATTTCATATGTAGTTACTAGAATTGCATAACTGACAACTAATATCATACTGAAGATAGATAACTAACAATTCAAATTCGGATGAAATAAGTCTAAGTCAAGTGAAAGATAGAATACTAAATAACGAGTCATGCCCTTCATTTCTCATGTATCTTGGTGATGAATTCAATGTCTAATATGTTCATGCTTATTAATAACAACTTCCAATTCTTCTTTGAAAGATAAATCCCCATGAAGGATATTTCACAATGTGAATCATATGAAATGTGACCCTCTCAGAAAGGATGCATTCTTACGTGAAGCATGTCATGCACGTGTGGAAGCTAATGTGATAACACTAACCGGTAAGAGACTTCACCAACTCTTTCTAGAATTCCAGCCGCCCCGATGAATCTAGAACTTAGTTTACCTTAATGGCAAAATAAGGTACGCCACTACAAATTGAAAAACCCTTGAAAATCTTTCTCACTAACATTGAACTCTAAGGCTTAACACTTACTATCTATATAGCTATTCTATCTACTTTGAGCTTACTTAAGTTCTATAGGTGTCATACAATACTATGCTTTAAATACTAGTGCAGGAATAAGATCAATAGAGATCCTTCCCAATCAACGATGTAGAGGTCGAAATAACTTCATATAATTATCTAAAAAATAACTAGACGGATGATCGGAGACATTAGGTCATCATCTTAGAGAACTTAACTAGGCTAAATATTTTGCACAACATGTGATGAGAATTATTTTAATTAATTTATTTTTTTTTTGCATTGAGTGTGGCAATAGCTTTAAATATTCTTTAGACTGTGTTCCCTAATATGTAAGAGCGAACTGCCAAGTATTCAAATATATTTTGTCGAGTCAAACATACAATCGTAACGAGATGTCGAGGTAACAAATCCCTATCAAAGTATCATTAGAAGGGTTCATTACATGGGAAACATTTATACTTTAGGAACGATGATTAGATCGGAAAATCTCTAAGGGTCGGTCAATACTAAAATCCCAAACTTAAATAAGAAGAAGCACTTCCATGAATGTACTAAACGTGGATAGAGGTACCACCATATATACCATAGTCAGATATACTAATTAGTAAGCGTATAGGTTGATAATATCGAATATTGACCAAGAGTTTCATAATTGACTGAAAATATATAATAACTAAACATGTAACGGAGCAAGCTACTGACTAGTGATGGTTGCTAAAGAATATATAAGAAGAGTCTTAACACACTTAGAGGGGCGTTATTCAAAACAACAGAAATCTAGAAGCGCACATATGTACAATAAATTCACGACTAAGTGATCAAGTTTAATCGTCAATTTACCTAACAGGTGTGCTCTAACTATCATTCCATTATGAATTCTTAATGCCCTTGATATTTTTACACAAGACGATGGAGCCATGATGAATAACACGTGAAAAAGATGCAAAACGCTAATCAGTGACTGACACAAAAACTAACATAAACGTGTCAAGTTTAACAAGATATATAGCTCAAGTGAAACACCTATTGAAGCATATGTGGTAGTAAGGTCTTTAAACGCACGGATAAGTTCGTCTGATGTCATACATACTTCAAGGGTGTCGCATACCATTTCTAGAAGTCATCTCATGTGTCTAATGTGATAGACAATGAGAGAATCATTTAATCATATCGGAAAAAGTTATGAAGCAAAAAAATCACTAACAATCAATGAAAGGAGTGACTCTAACTAATAGATCCAAAGATCATTAAACAAAGAGTGATGAAAATAGACCGGAAGGTGAAATCCTAACCCAACGTCTACCCATAGCCTCACAAGTCTAGTTATTAAGGTTTTAGTTTTCTACAAGAAAGAGCCTGAGCTCTGATACCATAACTGTAACACCCCAACCCGGAGAGGCTGAGATGTCACTATTACAGATATCAAACCAAAACCAATCCATTAAGATAAAAGACATAATCTCATGTTGTAGATCCGACAACCACAAAATCCTGAATAAGTATTCATTACATTTATTAAAAATAAAAGCAAGGTCTTGATCTCCTGAAGCTCTCTTCTCACAAAATCCCAGATTTCCCCGGTTACCTACGCATAAATAAAGGTACACCACAAAAGAAAATACGGCTGAGCCAAACATTGCTCAGTAACGGAGAGAACAACAGTAAATAAAGTGAGACGAATAAGCAGAAACAAGTACTTATAACTATTAGCTGAACACATATAAGGTATGAACATATAACTAATACTGAACTGAACTTTTAACTGATGACTGATACTGAACTGAACTTTTAACTGATGACTGATACTGAACTGAACTTTTAACTGATAACTGATCTGAACATATTACTGAAAACAACTGATCTACACGACAGAACATATAAATAAATTAACAAATAATAAGTCGTGTAATATAGGAAGTACCCAGAGCCAAAACAGAGGTGTACATAGCTAGCTAGGCTAATGTACTAATGAGATGGTGTGTGGGCGTACACACATTATTCCATCCCCCAGAAACAAAACTGATCAGAAACTAGGATATATCCATGCGCCTCCCGGACAGATGTGGCCAATGTACTCCTTGAGTACTAACATATAAACGGAGACGTCGTGAACTATTTATTACACACTGTCACGAAAAGTGTCATGCCATTGACGCCACAATGACATGTCAGACAGCTCGGGTAACAGAGTACAAAGTCAAACTGGTAGTAGCATAACTACCTAACATGTAACATATAAAGTCCAAACTATCATCTACGGGAACATGCAATAATGAGTACAAGTTGATAAAACTATCGCATGCTAAAAGCCTCAACAATAACTAAAAATCCAAACGGTTTCAAACAAAATAGACCAAATAATTACTAATGCCCTAAGGCCAAATGGGTCGAATCAGCGGAAGTAACAACGGTGACACTAATATATAAAAATACCAAACTCTGTACTACAAAGTAACAGAGATAGAATTTATACTATGAGAGAAGGGACACGGAATCCGTACCTTAGTTAGCGAGCAGTACAAAGCAAGGTTGAGGCGTTCTTAAGTCGTGTTAGAACCTACACTTAATTATCCTGAATAAGATTTAAAGATTTCCATTTGTTGTCCTATAAGTTGGTTAACTGATGTTCCGGCAACAAAACATTTTAATTTATAGTCTTTTATCTCACACATGTACCTTCTTTTATATGCTAACAATTCAACCTTCAAATGATTAATATTCACACATTGATCCAAATTCTCAGAACCTACTTATATTTATCCCATTATTGATTAATAGTATTATATGCCCTTTTAAATGCGTTGCTTGACTTCCATGTCACACACACACAAATTCTATGCCATAACTTATTTCATAACTTATAACCGCATTGCTTTAGAACCCTGTTTATAACCAAATGTATTTATAAAACCCAATTTATAGCCATATAAGATTTATATATATATATTTGAAGCACAACAGCCGAGTGTGCATCTATTGAACCATTTTAATAACAAAGTTAATATCCAATTCTTTGTGTGAGTGACGACACCTAGCAAGAACCAAAAACGAATAGATGACCCGGCCTCTTTGTGATATTAATATGATTAGCAAATTTTAGATTATGTTATAGTTGCCGGAATGGGTAAGTGATCACAACTATTGGACAAAACTAAAAGTATGCAGAACTGGAACAGAAGGTCGATTATATTACCTTGAATATGACTAGCGAAACCGATTAGATACATACGTACGAACATATCGGTTGACGATCGAACCGAAATGAATCACAAAAAGAAATTGCAATGGACCACCGGTGTGACGGGCTTTTACGCAGCAGCTTTTCATTCTCTAGTAACCAATCGCAACGAACACCGACGTCAAAATCAAACAACAGTTGCAAGGGACGAATTCACCAAACGAACAACCCTGAACTATGGCGTCCTCTTCTTGCAGCAATGATTGATTTAATGGTGGTTTGAGATGGATTTGAAGCTAAGGTTTTTGCGATTGCAATGAATGAATGAATTGTATAAAATCGTGTTACGATCCCGAACTATATGTACGGTTTGTTGGAGATAATGGATTGAAAATAGGTCAAAATAAAAAAAAGATTTGGTCAAATGGTGAGGATTCAAATGCACGTAAATCATTGGGGTTAACAAAGAGTGCGTTATTTTTTTTTTTTTTGAACGTGGTTATCACATTTTTTTTAAGTTTGGTTTCGTTTTCGGGTATTATAACATCATTGTTGAACAGTTCACACAAGCACGCAATGCACAAGCATTCAATCACCAACAAATTCCCTTTTCTATCGGTTCGTGCACTCAAAACCCGTTCATAACTAAAATGTCATCGCATTAATTTCATCATTATCCCCACGTTAACCATGTTTGACCAGCCTTGACAATTTGACTTTTGTTGACATATCACCAAACACACCAATGACCAGAAAAACAAGCAGAATGATGAACCCTTTGCTGTTGTATCCTTTGCAGGCCCATATCTTTCAAACCGCTACGATTCAGAGCATGCCGTTACCTTCATTGGAAGCGTCTCATCGAGACGAAGAATTTGATATATAATACATCTTATGAGGGTTGTTAGGACAGGCTAGAAATTGACCAAACGATCACAGTAGAGGGTAAAAACACTCTAGACGCATCGATTTCTTCTTCTGCCTATAACTTTCACATCGTTGCGAGTTAGAAAACAAATTTAATATCATTGGAACCATTTCATAAAGACGAAGATATTGATATATAATACGCCTCGTGGAGACCTCGGAGCTGGCCGGAAAGGTGGCAGCTGGAGTTGTGGGGGATTGGTTTTAGGGTTTTGTTTGTGTAGGAAATTAATATGTTTATATAGTTAGGGTTCCTATTGGGCTTTTTAACTGACTAACACGTATAACGCAATGCATTCCGTATCGCTTTCCATCCCGGATCTCTGTTAAAACTTACATCTCTTTCACCATATTCCAAATTGTTTCCAAATATTATTTCTTTGATTATGCATTTAATTAGTTGAACGTATTTGATCACATACATGTTTCTTCCGTGTTTCGCATTGAAACACATTCATTACCTAAACAATTACTTTGACTTATTATAACTTTATTAAACATCTTTGGTATTAATATATCGGTTGAGCACTCGTTGTAACGTATTGGGCCTTTAGTGGGCCTTGTTTATCTTATTGGGCCTCAAGGCCCATTCACTTGAAATTCATAATTGAGATAATACAATTTAACAAAGTTGTGTTAACATAGTTATCATGAAAATGCCGGGTGTCACATCATACCCTTGTTGAAAGAATTTTTGTCCCGAAAATTGGATATAGTTGGTAAAATGGTCTGAGAGTAAAGGAAAGAGAAAAAAAATTGAAGTTGTCACATCATCCCTTTGGTGAAAGAAATTTCGTCCCGAAATTTAAGCATTAACATTAGTGAAAGACGTTTTCGTTCTGAATAATTAAGTATGTTTGTACATTATTCGGATCTCTGCGTTTTTTTGTGAGTTTCGATTCACTCTTTAAATATGAACGAACTCTAACAACAAGAATGTAATGTTTGAGTGTTTTGAATTCTCGGATCACCAGTTCAACTAGTTCCTCAAAGAAAAGAAATTATTCGTCACTTTAAAGATATTAAGTGGCATTATGAGTGTCTCTCTAGGAGGCACTCCTTTTGGTTGGAGACACGATTCATCGCTGGTTTGATGAATTTTCAAAGTTTCGGGAATCCTCCATTTAAAAAGGACGACTTATATTCAAAATGTTTCAAGATATTTAGATGGGGGGTATACAATACGCCAAACGTTTCCTCATAAAGAAAGTTTTCAAGAATCTTGTATTTCTCTTTCAATAGAAAATTTGTTTAATCGTGTAGATCCTATTGGGTGACTTAGCAGTACTTACTTTAAAAATATATGTGTTAGTTTACGAATTGATTAGATATGGGCTCAAAAAATAAGATGCTAGCAAGGATTTGAATACAAAGATTCATTGGGTGGTAGAATTTGAATTTGCTATGGAGTGTTTAAAAGAGATCGAGAGATAACAGTTAGGCTGAGGCTTGGAGTTTAACGGACCAGGCTTGGAGTTTACGAATTGAATTTGCTATGTCACAATCTCCCCTCCTTATAGGAATTTCGTCCCGAAATTTGCTCAAACCGAAGTAGATGAAGCGAAGAGATGCGGATATTTTGCCTTCATTTGGTCCTCGCGTTCCCAAGTGAATTCGGGTCCACGTTTAGATTCCCAACGGACTTTGACGATCGGTATCCGACTCCGCTTGAGTTGCTTGACTTCTCGATCCATAATTTCTAATGGTCGCTCAATAAATTGCATAGATTCATCAATTTGGATCTCGTCGAGAGGCACGATAAGATTTTCATCAGACAAACACTTTTTCAGGTTAGAAACGTGGAACACGGGATGAACACCACCCAATTCCTCAGGCAGTTCCAACTCGTAAGAAACTTTCCCGATCTTTTTAAGAACTTTGAACGGGCCCACATATCGGGGAGCTAGCTTTCCCTTTTTGCCAAAACGGAAAACTCCCTTCCATGGAGACACCTTAAGTAGAACCATATCACCGATTTCGTACTCCATAGGCTTCCTTTTTGTTATCAGCATAATACTTTTGCCGATTGCGAGCTGCTAGAAGATTCTCTCGGATTTTTCGGATTTTATCGGTGGTCTCCTGAACCATCTCTGGCCCAGTAATCTGAGAATCACCGACTTCGGTCCAACATAGAGGAGAGCGACATTTACGACCATAGAGAGCTTCGAACGGTGCCATATCGATGCTAGAATGATAACTGTTATTGTACGAGAATTCGATCAACGGAAGATGAGCATCCCATTTACCTTTGAAGTCAATAACACAAGATCGAAGCAAATCCTCGAGAGTTTGAATAGTTCTCTCGCTTTGACCATCGGTTTGGGGATGATAAGCAGTGCTAAGATTGAGTTTAGTACCCAAAGCTTCTTGAAGACCTTTCCAGAAACGAGACATAAAGCGACCATCACGGTCAGAAATAATATCCAGCGGAACCCCATGACGACAAACAATCTCTTTCACGTAAAGCTGAGCTCGCTTTTCCGCCGAATAAGTTTCTTTGATTGGCAGAAAATGAGCAGATTTCGTTAACCGATCAATAATCAGCCAGATGCTATGATAACCATTTGAAAGAGGAAGTTTAGTAACAAAATCCATGGCGATACTCTCCCATTTCCAAACAGGGATTTCGGGTTGCACAAGGAGACCAGAAGGGCGTTGATGCTCGGCTTTTACCCGTGCACAAGTCAAACACTTAGCAACATATCGAGCGATTTCTTCCTTCATACACGGCCACCAATAGTGGGGACGAAGATTTTTATACATTTTATCTGCACCCGGATGAATAGAATATCGACTTTTATGGTTCTCATCCATAATAAGTTCACGGATAACACCGCGGGTAGGCACCCAGATGCGATTCATGTAGTAGAGTAGGCCATCGGTTTTTGTTTCTAACTGTGAATCGGCACCAAGGTTCATCTCATCTCGGAAAGTACCCTCAGAAACAACCATACGTTGAGCTTCAAGAATTTTGGACTTCAGGTCAACACGAAGGGTAGCACAAGAAAGCATGACGTGTTCTTTGCGGCTAAGAGCATCGGCGACGACGTTAGCTTTGCCGGGATGATAGCGAATTTCGCAGTCATAATCGTTTAATAATTCAACCCAACGTCTCTGCCTCATGTTAAGTTCTTTCTGATTCAGAATGTGTTGCAAGCTCTTATGATCGGTATAAACAAGACACTTGGTGCCGTAAAGATAATGCCTCCATATTTTGAAAGCAAAGACTATAGCACCCAATTCGAGATCGTGAGTAGCATAATTCTTTTCGTGGATTTTGAGTTGTCGCGAGGCATAAGCGATTACTTTACCTCGTTGCATTAGAACACAACCGAGGCCATGCTTTGAAGCGTCACAATAAACAACAAGGTCTTCGTGACCGTCTAGAAGAGTAAGAATCGGAGCATTACACAGTTTGTCCTTTAGGACATCAAACGCTTTCTGTTGTTCGGGACCCCACACGAAAGGTACATTCTTGCAGGTTAAAGCTGTGAGGGGAACCGCAATCTTAGAAAAATTGGCAATGAATCGACGGTAGTAACCCGCTAGACCGAGAAAAGAGCGGATTTCGGTTGGAGTTGAAGGCGCTGACCAGTTTTTAACGGTTTCGATTTTTTCCGGATCCACTTGAACACCTTTTTTGTTAACGATATGACCCAGGAATTGGACCTCCTTGAGCCAAAATTCACATTTAGAAAACTTAGCATATAACTGCTCTTGCTTTAGCATTTGGAGAATGGTACGGAGATGTTGTTCATGCTCGGCCTTAGATTTAGAATAGATGAGAATATCGTCAATGAACACAATGACAAATCGGTCTAGGTACGGTCGGCACACTCGGTTCATCAAGTCCATAAAAACGGCAGGAGCGTTGGTCAAACCAAAAGGCATGACCGTGAACTCAAAATGACCATACCGCGTACGAAACGCAGTTTTCGGTATGTCATCTTCGTGCACCCGCAGTTGATGGTAACCAGAACGAAGATCAATCTTAGAAAAACAAGTTGCACCTTGAAGCTGGTCAAAAAGGTCGTCGATACGCGGCAATGGATAACGATTTTTGACAGTAAGTTTATTGAGCTCGCGATAATCAATACACATACGGAACGAGCCGTCTTTCTTTTTAACAAACAAAATTGGAGCACCCCACGGTGAGGAACTCGGACGGATAAAACCTTTATCTGATAGCTCTTGGAGCTGACTGGCTAACTCTTGGAGTTCGGATGGTGCAAGACGATAAGGAGCTCTTGCAACAGGAGTAGCACCGGGAACAAGATCGATACGGAATTCAACTTGTCGTGCGGGTGGAAGGCCGGTTACGTCATCGGGAAAAACCTCCGCAAAATCTCGCACAACAGGAATGTCTTCAAGTTTCTTTTCCTTCGATTCCTTGACCTCAACACGCGCTAAGAACGCAACATACCCCTTACGTATATATTTTTGAGCCTCGACACAAGACATGAGTTTCAACCCGACGGGAGACTTTTCCCCCGAAACATTCAAAATTTGACCCGATGGAAGAGGAACTCGAACAACCTTTTCCCTACACACAATTTCCGCACCGTTGGCCGATAGCCAGTCCATACCAATAATAACATCAAAACTACCGAGCGTCATAGGCAAGAGATCGACATAAAAGACGTGACCCATAAGGTTAAGCATACACCCCTTAAAGAACGAACTAATAGTAACACTTTTCCCGTTTGCCACCTCTACCACATAAGGAATATCAAGGCCAATACGACTAGCAGTAAAAGATGAAGCAAACTCTAAAGAAACAAAACTCTTATCGGCACCCGAGTCAAACAAAATAGAAGCATAACGTTCATTAACGAGAAACATACCGTTCACCACATCGTTGTTGGCCTGCGCTTGGTTCGTATTAATGTTAAAGGTTCTCGCACGGCCCGCCTGATTTGCATTGGCGTTTGTGTTCACATTCACGTTGATTGGTTGCGGACAGTTGTTGCGATAATGGGTCGGGTCACCGCAGTTGTAGCAAGCCCGACCCGGAACAGCCCTGACGTTGTTGGCATTGTTGAAACAATCTTTGGCTAAATGGCCAATGCGTTGGCAGATGCTGCATCTCCGACACGGAGTTTCGGGGGCATGATGGAAAGGACATTTATTGCATTTGGGCAGCGTGCCAGTATAGGGTTTCCTGGCAACGTTGCCACCATAACCACCTTGCGGTGCCGCGATAGGAGTCTGGGTGGTAACAGCATAATTAGCAGCATGATTCTTTCGTTTCTTGGAGTTTGAGGAGGATTCGGGCTTGAAGCCCTTATGAAATTTTCCCCCGGATGGCTTGGATTCATTATCAGATGTACTTTTCAACTTTTTATTCCCCTTGCGGTTTAGAGTACCCGCTTTCACGTGATTATCAGTAAGGCGTCCGGCCAAGGACATCGCCTCACCTACAGTCGCTGGTTTACTTCCCCACACCGCATCCTGAATCGTCATAGGCAAACCCCCGATATACTGCTCAATTCCCCGGGAATCCGGAGTAACCATGTTGGGGCACAAAACACTGAGTTGCGAGAAACGATCATTGTACGCTACGTTGTCACCACTGTCCTGTTGGAGGTTCCAAAATTCACCCTCGAGCTTACGAATCTCGCTCGGAGGGCAATACTTGCTGGTCATAGTGGTTTTGAACTGAGCCCAAGTCAATGCGGTCACGGCGGCTTCACCGAGCCTCCGTTTCTCGTCGTTCCACCAGGTGAGTGCACCCTTTTGGAGTACACTCGTAGCATAGCGAACTTTCAGATTATCCGGGCATTCACAGTTGACGAAAGTGCTTTCCATGCTTTCATACCACTGAAGGAGTCCGGTGGCTCCCTCATTACCAGAGAATTTAGTCGGACCACAAGAATTGAAATGCTTGAGGGTGCATCGAGGTGTCGTGTTTCCAGCATTCTGATTGGCATTATTGAGCTGGGTCACGAGATTAGGCAACATATTAGCCATCTGGGTCGCAATAACGTTAGCGAGTTATGCACGTCTAGCAGCCATTCTACAAGATAAGATAGAAAGAATTTTCATAAGACATGGATCAAAATTCGAGATAACATAAGTTGTAACAAAATTTTGATTAAATGAGATTATAGAATCCTTTAGAAACATAACACAGGAAAATCACTTAGAACATTATAGAATCCTTTAGAAACATAACACAGAAAAATCACTTAGAACTTTATAGAATCCTTTAGAAACATAACACAGAAAAATCACTTAGAACTTTTAGAAACATTAGTAAATGAACTTCGGGAAAAGAAACGTTTGAAATAACATAGAAACTCATTAGAAATCATAGAAAAATGAAATTTATAGAATCATCAAGAAAATAGAGTTTTGAAGGCTTGGGATGTGTCTTGGTTTTGGACACCAATGACTTATCAAAGTGTCAAGTTCGTTTTTCAACGTATTTGAGAAGGCGTGCTTTAGCCTATAGGTTCACACTCATCTCAGACATCCCCAGGTAAGCATACAGGTCTCTTAAAGAGATTTATACGAAATGCTTGCCTTAGACAGGATGTCCGTGATACAGGCGTTCCCCCTTCCAGATTGCACACGTTCTCACGTTTCAAACTCACTTAAGACGATGACGAGATTCCACAAAGAGAAGATCCTAATCACACAGAAGAGTCTCTTGCAGTTCCTTCGCGAAATCGGACGAGAAATGAGATAAAGAAAAGCATAGAAAGGTTCGTAGAAAGGAAATCAATAAGTCCAAAAGAATCTCTAAGTACATCTATTTGCACTAAGGACTCTTAGGTTATAGTCTAGGCTGGTGTGTTTCTAATACCCTATCCTAGTTCCCTATAACCATGGCTCTGATACCAAACTGTGACACCCTACCCGGTGGCGGAAAACACCGGGTTGTCAAGTGGGTTGGATATCAAAAGTACAAAGCACATGGCATCTAAGAAATATATTTTAATATTATTAAGCATTCAATGTTGTGACGTAACAGGCAATAAATAGTCTTAAAAACAGGAAATAAATCCGGAAACAGAAACGTCATTGTTTTTATTATTTTCTAGGTCCATGGCATCCTACGTGTCAAGCAACCGAAACAACTTCAAACGCCACCTGAAATATGATTAAAATAAGTTAGCTACGAGAATAGCTAGTGAGTAAAAACACAGTAAATAGTACATAGTATGAAATCCGAGATCATTATAAATATGTTGCGCAAGCTCATGTGTATAGCAATTTCGTCATATTACACAACCGTGACCATAGAATCACATAGAAACAAGAAACATATACCCCGCAGGGTAACTTTTAGCAACGGGTCATGAGAACCACTCATGTTACAATTAATGATAACTGTCGTCTAACCGTCATTTAACCGTCCTTTAACCGTCAATTAACCGTCTCGATAAATAAGTTATCAATAATTGTTTTAGCATCTAGAGGCATAGCAACATAGTAACAAGTATCATAGGATAGTATCAAGTAACCAACACATAGAATCAACAACAAGAATCGCCGGTATCACATCACCTAACGTGCCATAAAGTGTAGGTGGGTTTGTCAGACCGTTAGCGCTAACATCGTACCGGTGGAAATTACGTAATAATACAACTACTGTTAACTAACACACAATTTTGCATCAAGCGGCCGACAAGATTAACATATTTTATGATCTCATTTGAAAATAGAATCAAAAAGAAAAGAAACCGTAGCTCAGTAATAAGAATCATATTTCAGTCCCAAAGCAAAAATAGTAAAATGGGAAGTGAGTTTACTCACCTGAATAAAGATAATAGCAACGTAAGAAAGTAATTAGAGAGAATCGAGGATCGCCCAGATATTGGAATCACCTAATTAACCGGGAGAACCTAATTTAGAAACGAAGCAAGTAACGTAATAACTAGAATCAAGAAAATAGAACTTCTAGGGTTTTGGATTTGGGGTTTTAGGGTTTTAAATTATAAATTGAAAATTAGGGTTTCAAAATATAATTTGGGAATTTAGGGTTTTAAAGTATCAATTTAAAATTAGGGTTTCAAAGTATAATTTGGGAATTTAGGGTTTCAAAGTACCAGTTAAAAATTAGGGTTTCAAAATACCAGTTAAAAATTAGGGTTTCAAAATATAATTTAGAGTTTCAAAATCCAATTTTTGATAAACGACGCGTGTTAAGTATTATATATATTTTGATGGATTTTTATATAGAATGTCACAAAAATGTCTAATAACCTCTTTGTGCAACTAGTTTATTTTATATGGGAAATATAATTGTACAAACCTTAAGAGATATGTGGCTTGACTTAAAAGTAAAGGGGTTAAAACAGAAAAATTAAATAAGAGTGGTCAGTGGGACTCGAACCCACGACCTAACATACCCTGTCCAGCGCCCTACCCGTTGAACCAGTCGTGCTTTTTGGTTATTAAACAGGCAGCAATTTGTTTTAACCTTTTCAATACAAAAACACCCATTTCCATATAACAAGCCCTAGATCAAGAAACCCCCAAATTCGTTTGAATCAGATAATCAAACCCGATTTAAAAATAGGGCTTTTAATCCCCACTATATTTCGAGCATTTTGACATATTATACTTACTTGTTTTCGATCGAATTGAACGATGAAGGTGAAGAACAAGAACACGACTGCACGTAAACCAAATCGATAGCTAGAAGTTGTTATAATCCAATTAAACTTCCAGATTCCTCCAACGCGATTAGATGAACAAGACCCCTGTATCAATTTCAGATTAAGCCAAATATTGGATGATCACCCGTCGAAGAACATATCGGAATAAAAACGAATCACTTACGGATTATTGATGATTGGTGACAGAAATTGGCGTTGCAGATAGTGAAATCGAGTGAGGCGGAAGGTGCAGGTAGATTTAATTGCGGTGTGGAAATCAGAAAATGATCGAGACGTTTTTTTGTGTTGAGTCCGAAAGAAAAGGTAACATATTGAGTAGTATTGGGTTAATCTGGTTCAATTGAATGCTAGAAATGAATTCGTGGCACCGAGAAGGCAGAGGGGATTGAATGAAACATAAATTGGAGGCGTTAAGAGACGATTGAGTAGTTGGGTTTTTGAAACGATTTTTGGATTGAGAAATTGATAAATGTTTAGGTGATTAGAAGCTGATTAGATGTTCGAATCATGCTTAGATTAGTGTTAGGATGATTTTGTATATATTTGATTTGTTGTAACGTGCTAAAAATGGGTTTTTGAGGCCTCGCCGGAGATGGAGTTTTTCCGGCCAAACTGGCCGGAGTTGTTTGTCGCCGGAAGTACGGGGGGGGGGGGGGAGAAAGGCTGGTTTGAATTTTTAATTTACACAAACAGCCCCTAAACTTGTATTGGTTTTAACTTTTGCCCAAAACTTTCAAAACACGTTTTAATATTTACATTATTGCCCCAAAGTTAGTTACAAATTATTTCAACCAACTAATTTAACTGGGTTGAGACGGAACGATTAATTAAGCGACGATTATATACGTTTAGCTTGATGGTGACGTTGTAGAAAATAACTTGATCGGATACATTGCACAACATATTTATTTAAATAGTTTATTCTCGAAACGTTACATTTATAAATAAAAGAGTACGAATACATTTTTGGATAGAACTTCGGGTTCGAGCCGGGTCTTCGGGTTTGGGTCCGGGGCAGATGTCACACTTTGATCAAATTTATTTTTGGTGTAATTATATAGGTAAATGTTGTGGTTTTATGTGAAAATATTTTATTTTTTCAAAAGTTGATTTTTTTATGTAAGTTTGGTTTGATGTGTTTAAATATAGGTAAAATGTTATGGTTTATGTGAAAATTTGTTTATTTTTTGAAAGTTGATTTTTTGATCAAATTTGTTTTTGGTGTGATTATATAGGTAAATATTGTGGTTTTATGTGAAAATTTTTGCTTTTTTCAAAAATTGATTTTTTGATCAAATTTGTTTTTGGTGTAATTATATACGTAAATGTTGTGGTTTTATGTGAAAATTTCTGATTTCTTCAAAAGTTGATTTTTTTATGAAAGTTTGGTTTGGTGTGTTTAAATATAGGTAAAATGTTATGTTTTATGTGAAAGTTTGTTATGTTTTTTAATCAAATTTATTTTTTGTCTGATTATATTGGTAAATGTTGTGGTTTAATATGAAATTTAATTTTTAATGTTTTCGAAAGTTGATTTTTTGATCAAATTTGTTTTTGTTGTGATTATATAGGTAAATGTTATGATTTTATGTGAAAATTTTTTATTTTTTCAAAATTTGATTTATTGATCAAATTTGTTTTTGGTGTGATTATATAGGTAAATGTTGTGGTTTATGTGAAACTTTTTAATTTTTTTGAAACTTGATTTTTTGATCAAATATGTTTTTGGTGTATTTATATTAGGTAAATGTTGTGACATTATGTGATAATTTTTAATTTTTTCAAAATTTTATTTTTTAATCAAATTTGTTTTTGGTGTGATTATCTAGATATATGTTATGGTTTATATGATATTTTATGTTTTCGAAAGTTGATTTTTTAATCAAATTTATTTTTGGTGTGATTATATAGGTAAATGTTGTGGTTTTATTTGAAATCTTTTAATGTTTTTGAAAGTAGATTTTTTCATCAATTTTGTTTTTGGTGTGATTATATAGGTAAATTTTATGATTTAATGTGAAAAATTTAGATTTTTTAAAAAGTTGATTTTTTGAATAAATTTGTTTTTGGTATGATTATATAGGTAAATGTTTTGGTAGTATGTGAAAATTTTTGAGTTTTTCAAAAGTTTATTTTTTATGAATGCTTGGTTTGGTGTGATGAAATATGGGTAAATGTTGTGGTTTTATGTGAAAATTTGTAAATATTTTGAAAGTTGATTTTTTGTGGAAATTTGTTTTTGTTGTAATTATATTAGGGAAATATTTTGGGTTTATGTGACAATTTTTTAATTTTCCAAAAGTTGATTTTTTGATAAAATTTGTTTTTGGTTTGATTATATATGTAAATGTTAAGGTTTTTTTATAAAAAAAATTATGTTTTCAAAAGTGGATTTTTTGATCAAATTGTTTTTGCTATGATTGATTATATAGGTAATGTTGTGGTTTATGTGAAAATTTGTTATTTTTTAAAAGTTGATTTTTTTTATCACTTTTGGTATGATTATCTAGGTAAATGTTATGGTTTAATGTGAAAATTAATTATGTTTTCGAAAGTTGATTTTTTATGAAAGTTGGGTTTGGCGTAATTATAAATAGCCAAACTGTTGTGGTTTTATGTGAAAATTTTTGATTTTTTCGAAAGTGGATTTTATGATCAAATTTGTTTTTGGTATGATTATATAGGTTAATGTTTTGGTTTTATGTGAAAATCTTTGATTGTTTAAAAGTTAATTTTTTGATCAAATTTGTTTTTATTGTGATTATATAGGTAAATGTTGTGGTTTATATGAAATATTTTGATGTTTTCGAAAAATGATTTTTTGATCAAATTTTTTTTGGTGTGATTATATAGAAAATGTTGTGGTTTGGTTTATGTGGAAATTTTTGAAAGTTGATTTTTTGATCAAATATGTTTTTGGTGTAATATATTTTTTCAAAAGTTGTGGTTTTATGTGACAATTTTTTATTTTTTCAAAAGTTGATTTTTTTATTAAATTTGTTTTTGGTGTGATTGTTTAGGTAAATATTTTGGTTTATGTGAAATTTTTTATGTTTTCGAAAGTTGATTTTTTAATCAAATTTATTTTTGGTGTGATTATATAGGTAAATGTTGTGGTTTTATATAAAAATTTTTAATGTTTTTGAAAGTTGATTTTTTGATTAAATTTGTTTTTGATGTGATTATATAGGTAAATGTTTTGGTAGTATGTGAAAATTTTTGAGTTTTTCAAAAGTTGATTTTTTTATGAAAGTTTGGTGTGATTAAATATAGGTAAAATGTTGTGGTTTTATAGGAAAATTTGTTAATATTGTGAAAGTTGATTTTTTGATCAAATTTGTTTTTTGTGTAATTTTATTAGGGAAATGTTGTGGTTTATGTGACAATTTTTTATTTTTTTAAAAGTTGATTTTTTGATCAAATTTTTTTTTGTTGTAATTTATCTAGGTAATTGTTAAATAGTTAATGTTGTGGTTTTATATGAAAATTTTTGATTTTTCGAAAGTTGATTTTTTGATCAACTTTGTTTTTGGTGTGATTATATGTGTAAATGTTATGGTTTTTTGTGAAAATTTTTTATTTTTTCAAAAGTTGATATTTTGATCAAATTTCTTTTTGGTATGATTATATACGCAAATTTTGTGGTTTTATATGAAGATTTTTTATTTTTTCCAAAGTTGATTTTTTGATCAAATTAGTTTTTTGTGTGATTATATAGGTAAATGTTGTGGTTTTATATGAAAATTTTTGATGTTTTCAAAAGTTGATTTTTTAATCAAATTTTTTTTTGTTGTGATTATATAGTTGATGTTGTGGTTTTATATAAATATTTTTGATGTTTTCGAAAGTTGATTTTTTGATCAAATTATTTTTTGGTTTGATTATATAGGTAAATGTTGAGGTTTTATGTTAAAATTTTTTATTTTTTCAAAAGTTGATATTTTAATCAAATTTGTTTTTGGTGTGATTATATACGCAAATGTTGTGGTTTTATATGAAGATTTTTTATTTTTTCCAAAGTTGATTTTTTGATCAAATTTGTTATTGGTGTGATTATATAGGTAAATCGATTGGTTCAATCAGATCGTTTACTGCTACAAATCAGACTTATCAATCACGGATCTATGTAGTACAATAATCAATCAACACAGAATTCATACTTAATAATTCACTTGTGTTGATGATGGAATAGTTGCAGTACAAATTGTGCAGGGAGAAAGAGCACAATCAACACACACTCTCTATGATTCGTCTCACTCTCTCTTACACTCACACCCACAACATTTTATTTATACATCATTTAGGGAAATACAAAATTTACCCTAACTAAATATTTTTTTAAAAATAAAGCACAAAGTAAATCTTCTAAGGAATAGACCCTAACAGTACCCTCCCTAAGATTTATCTTTGTCTTCAGTCAAAAACAATCTTTTCTTGAATCAACACCGGTCTTTAAAAATTTCCAGGTTCTTCTTTAACATTGAGCAACAGCTTCACAGCATTATCTTCTTGTTCTTTAATGGCTTGAGCAATACATTCTTTAAACTTCTCAGCTATATTTGCCTGCTTTGGCTTCGACTCATTCGTCAGTATGTCACATGCTACCATTCTTTTCAATGTTTCCAAAGACACACCTGCAAGATCAATGTTTGCATAAAATTGCTATGGTTTCTTCACACCTCTTGTACGTACTTCCAGTGTCCCTTTGAATGTGATTCTCATAAACTCAATTTCTTTGATTTCGATCTTCACCAAGTTGGCATACATCAACGCTTTTCTCAGCCTTATCTTTTCTATCGCAGCACCAATAACTTCAATCATAATCTCGAAAAGCATTCTGTCAGCGTCAGCAACTTCATTCTTTAGCTTTTCCATCTTGTAACTTCTCAGAAAATCGCTATAAGATGGATGTAGCAGCTTCAGTTCGAATGTACAGAAAATGGTAATCATATCATGATCCTAATCATCCAGGTTACTCACCAGCTTCAACTCATATGTCTCTTCATGATAAAAATCTTTGAGGATCGGCTTGGTTTTCTAAGATCCATTAAATACCTTCAAACCAGGATCCGTCACCTTGTCAAAGTATTCGTCACAGAATTCTTCTAGGTACATATCCCGCATGATGATCTTCTTCTGTTTCTTTTTCTTCTTACTGAGATACAAACTATCTTCTTGATCACCTCGAACTTGTAGATAACTCGGCATTCTGCTTATGCCAGCATCCAACACCATAACTAACTTGTTTCCTCGTTCTGCTTTTAAATGGTTGATCAATTGTAACTTGTGAAGCTCCTTCAAATCTTGAACAGGCAGCTTAAATATGCTCTTATAATAATGATATACGTCACATATTCCATTTACTCTTTTGATCAAGAAAGCGTCAAACACTTCATCGTATTTCCATGCAATGATCTTGACCTCTTTGGTATTGTCAGGCACAATCATGGAGTCCAACAGATTGTCCTTTACTTAGCAGCGATCTCACCACATCACCTGTTGTAGAAGCCTTATACCATAATTCTCGATTTTCCACTGGTACATTGTATGACTTCATCTCGCTCGGAAACATGTCAATCAAATCCTTTCGTTTCCTGTGAGCATCAACTGGTAAAGACATTCGAGGGATTTCCTTTGGCTCCAACACCCTAAACTTTTTCGTAAGTTCATGATATTGTGGGTTGTTGTAGTCAAGAAATAGCTTTCGATTCTGCATCTTCTCCGAAACTTGAAAGCTTTTGACCAGTCTCCTCAGTGACTTTGATTTCAATCTCTTTAAACTTCTATAAGGATAATTTCTTGACTGTAACCATGATCTCATATCACTGGTTGTCATGTCTTCCGGATTTTGATGATAAAGTTCTTCAGGAGGAAGATTATCAACATTTAAGCTCTCTTGTGTGGTATCCATTCACCCGGTTTTACCACAAACTCCTCATCACCAACTACACAGTCTTGAGTAGAAAGGCACTTGTCATATTCCTTATTTATATGACTGACAGTGAGTCCATTCAGATAAACTTGATTATACTTCATCCGTTCGAGATATGCAAATTTGGCTTCGAGATCCAGTGAGATATCATCAACAGTTGCAGCTTCATATTCAGTCACAGAAGGACCAGCTTCAGTAGTAGCTTCAACTGTCCCAACCACTTTCACTAATTCAGTTTGAACCGGCTCATCCTGAGCTATCTCCTCGGTTCGTGACTTCTTTTTTCAGTGTATCGGCTTTGGTGATTTCAGGAATGGCATCAAGTTTGAGTTTTCCCTCAGCTTTTTGAGATAAAACTTCTTCAACAACAACTTCATTGGGAATACGAGCAGACACTTCGGTTGGTTCAGTCACCTTGGTTGATCGTCGTGATCGTGTGTAATGAACTGAAATGTCCCTAGGAGTATCAGACACTCCAACGTCAACATCAGGATTAAAATCCTTATCCGATTCTAATGACTCAGTCTCCTTTTTAGCTAACCATTTTTCTAATACCCCCGTTTCAGCTTTGAGAGTATTACATTCTGCTTGAAGCTCTTCATAATCCTCTTTTAGCTTCTCATATTCTTCATCCAACTCTTTGAATGTCTTATTGTTTCTCTGATGAGTCTCTCAAAATTCAGTCAATCTCTTCTGTTTCCTTTCATTAGAAGTTTTAAGCTTCTCATTTTCATCCAGCAGCTTTGCTATCATTCGCTTCAAATGAAAGACCTCATTGTCTTCTTCATTTATATCTATCTCAACTTCTGGACCAACCTTTGGTGAAGACTCCTTAGGTTGTTCAGACATTTGTGTTGCAATAGAATTTGATACAACAGGGATTTTGACTGGATCAGGTATAGGTATAACAACCTCTGCTTCCTCATCAGACTGTACCTCACACTCAAATTCAGTATCAACTACCTCTTGTGCAATTTGTAACACATCAATAGGTTCAGTTTCTTCAACTCCTAACTCCGGCACAATCACATCTTCGATAATATTATCAGAATATTCAACATCATTTTCAGCCATAACTTCTTCCACATTATCATCAGATATATTTCCCTCTTCATCTCCTTCATTACCATCATTTTCATCTGAACTATCACTATGTCACAACCCCGACCCAGACCCGGTCCCAGGACGGATGGTTGGAGCCCGGGGGTTTACACGCGTGTGACGAATGGATATTAGCAGCAACGCAGCGGAATCAACAACTTACATACACACATCTTAAAACTTAAAGCTGGTCATACATTAAACTTCAAACAACAATTTCATAGTTCTCAAAATGACAAATGATTGTTTGATACATAACATCAACAACTAAAGCTAGCAACTATTCTAGGTCCAGAGCGTCTATCTTCTAAGCATGCAAGCTTTCTACATGCTCTAGCCTCAACAGTGCTTTCCTGCATCACCCGACACCTAGGATGTGTGCCAAAAAGTTTTTAAAAAAAGGGTCAGATTACGCTGGTGAGTTCATAATAAAAAATTTTACAAAACCTTTCAAACATTCAACCAAATACTTGTAAAAAACCTTGATCAACGAGTTTCCAAGCTCCAATGATCAAAGAGTTACCACTAACTCCATAACTTACAAGCATTTCATAAACATACTAGCATCATCAGATAAATATACACAGACAATACGATAAACCCCTCAACAACTCCGTCAGGCACGTCTGCGCTGGAGCAGAATATATGCATATACCCTTCACCGAGTTTACAGCGTCACCCTATAACTGAAGTGGTATTGCCCGATATTTACCGTAGAATGTTAGCTAACCGTTCAAAAACAACAGTTTAAGAACACAACCAATCCAAAAGAGTTTATATAAAAACTCACAATCATTTCCAACCAAAACAGGTTTAAGCAACACATCTAGTTTTGTAATCATTTGAAAACCAAAATAGTTACACAAAAGTTTGGGTATATGAACTCACCTCAACAAGATCACAACAAGCTCACAACTAGCTTCGGTCCTTGATCTAATCCCAACAATCAATCCAAATGGATATCTTCACAATCAACACAAATAGCTATATCGACAATCAACTTCAATAGCTAAAATCCACCTATAACGCGATATCACAACGTTATAAATAACGATTCCTAAGACTATGTAAGTCATAGGGCATAACTAGCGAAGCATACGACTAGACACGAGTCGTTGCCACCTACGCTTACCAAATCCCGAACCTCGGGAATCTAAACGAATCCTACAGAGATATGTTACCCGTTCACAACGGATATCATACCTCGAGGGTACAGATATTCAACCTGCACCCTCCCTGGGTAATCTACCCTTTAGTTGCAGGTGTTTAATCCCGCAACTATTCCCCCTAGCACGTCCCTCGTGCTATGCAGGTATCTTCACCTCGCATTCCCATCGGGTTCCCAACCCGATTCCCGTCCTAAGCTAACGATAAACGAAAGACTAATTACCTCGTCGGTCACCAATCTTCAAATGCGCAACACCTTGAACACCACCGCTCTTCACTCGGGCAGAACTTTGACGCACGCCAAGCGATCTACACGCGCCCGAGACTCAAAGGAACGCTCCGACGCAGGGTACCGCACACGAGGCGCGTTTCCGCAAGAAAACTAGGTTGTTTCTCTCTCTAAAAAGTTCTAGAGAGAGAAGGAAGTTGAGCAAGGAGTGAAGGGGGGCTGCACCCCTTTAAATAGGCTGGTCGGGGTGTGTTACGCACTACGCGCAGCCCACATGCACCATCTGCGCGTATCGCGTAGATGGTGAGTGGCTGCCAGCTGTTTTCCACCCGACATGCACTAGGCGATACGCGCAGGGGTATACCCTATGATGCGCGTATCGCGTAGACCAGTTTTTCAGATTCCTCTCGTCGAAACACGTGGAATTCATATATTATGGGCTCGGTAACTCTTTTTCTAAGTCAATATATGCTCGAAAGAAGTTTTCGGGCTTTCCTCTAGTATTTTCGCATTTCCCGCTTCGTTATAACTCCGATTTGAGTTCCGTTTTCGCCCACGTTCTTTATTTTCAGTCCTCTAACACCCCTTGGGTTTATTTCTCTAAATTAGGGCAATTTATTCAACGTGCTATTTACATGAACACCCGCCCATTATCGTGATATACATTCGTCGAAATTTAGGGTTTTACATTTCTCCCCTCCTTAAAAGAATTTCGTCCTAGAAATTCGAGTATTACGAAAATAATTGAGGATATTTGGCTTTAATTTCACTAGCCAATTACCAAGTCTTCTCCGGTCCTCTTTGTCCTTCCCATTGGAACAACACTAACCGGATTCTTTTCTTTCTTAATTTCCTTTCTTGCGTATCAAGAATCTTTACTGGCCTCTCAGTAAAAGATAGCTTCTCGCTTACTTGAACATCTTCGAGAGGTACAGCTTGATTCGGATCTGCCAAACATTTCCTTAAGTTTGACACGTGAAATGTATCGTGCACACCCTTCAAGGTTTCCGGTAACTCAAGCTTATAAGCAACTTTCCCCACTCTCGCAATAACCTTAAGTGGACCAATGTATCTCGGGGCTAATTTTCCCCGTTTGATAAACCTCACCACTCCTTCCCATGGAGATACTTTCAACATCACCACTCCTATCCTGGGCAGCTTTCAGCCTTTGTCTAATCTATTGGATTTTATCAGTTGTTTCCAGCATCATCTCTGTACTACACAACTGATCCTCCCCAACTTCCGTCCAACAAACAGGAGTTCTGCACTTTCTTCCATAAAG
This sequence comes from Tagetes erecta, assembly GCA_030867185.1. Classification (NCBI taxonomy): domain Eukaryota; kingdom Viridiplantae; phylum Streptophyta; class Magnoliopsida; order Asterales; family Asteraceae; genus Tagetes; species Tagetes erecta. Next base: position 15,788,037 of record CM061497.1, on the reverse strand, counting down.
TGCTTCAAATGGTGCCATCCATATGCTAGTGTGATAACTATTGTTGTATGAAAACTCAACCAATGGTAAGAATTCATCCCAACTACCACTAAAGTCAATCACACACGCACGCAACATATCCTCGAGAGTTTGGATCGTACGCTCACTCTGCCCATCGGTTTGAGGATGATATTCCGTGCTCAAATTCAATCTAGTTCCTAGATCTTTTTGCAAACTCAACCAAAACTTTGACATGAATCGACTATCTCTATCAGAGATTATCGAAAGTGGCACGCCATGTCTACTCACAATCTCCTTAATATACAATTTCGCCATCTTCTCTGGTGAGTAGCTCTCGTTATATGGTATGAAATGAGCCGACTTGGTCAATCGGTCAACAATCACCCATATGGCATTATGCCCTACACGAGTTCTTGGGAGCTTCGTAACATAATCCATCGTTATTCTTTCCCACTTCCAAACTAGCAATTCTATCTGTTGTAACAAACCTGCTGGTTTCTGACGCTCAATCTTAACTTGTAAACAAGTCAAGCACTTTTGCACATACTGTGCAATTGATCTTTTCATATTGGGCCACCAATAATGCTCTTTCTAGATCTTGAACATCTTACCTGTTCCAGGATGAATCGAGTACTTAGACTTGTGGGTTTCATCAAGAATTTTATCCTGGATACCTCCAAACTTTGGAATCCAAATTCTTGATCCAAACCTTAGAATCTCATCCTTTCCTTTTGTCAACAAACCTTCATTTCCCACCATTCGCTACTTCCTGATGCTTTCTTCCTTCAAGGCATTTGTCTGAGCTTCAACGATCTGATCCTTCCAATCAATCGTTACAACAATCTGCAATGCCCTTACTCTAATGGGTTTAACCCTCTCCTTCCGTCTCAGGGCATCTACTACCACATTGTCCTTGCCAGGGTGGTATTTGATCTCACAATCATAATCACTAAGCAATTCCATCCATCTACATTGCCTCATATTTAGCTCCTTCTGATCAAAAAGGTGTTGAAGGCTTTTGTGATCAGAATATATCACGAATTTAGTACCATAAAGATAGAGTAACCACGTCTTCAAGGCAAACACTATGGCGCCTAATTCCAAATCATGTGTGGTATAACGTTTCTCATGAACGTTCAATTGTCGTGATGCATAGGCAATGACCTTCTCTCGTTGAATCAGCACGCAACCAAGACCATTAAGCGAGGCATCACAACATACCACAAAATCCTCGATACCTTCGGGTAATGAAAGAATTGGAGCACTGCAAAGCTTCTTCTTCAAGACACTAAAGGCTTCCTCTTGCTCGGGTCCCCATTTGAACTCAGCCTTCTTCCGCGTTAATGTAGTCATCGGCTTAGCAATCTTGGAGAAGTCTTTGATAAATCTTCGGTAGTACCCAACTAAACCTAAGAAACCTCTAATTTCCGTGGGAGTCTTCGGGACTTCCCATTTCATTATAGCCTCTATCTTAGTTGGATCTACCTGAACACCAGCTTCATTTATCACATGCCCGAGAAATTGAACTTATCTCTTCCAAAAATCACACTTGGAGAACTTAGCATACATCTTCTCATGCCTGAGAGTCTCCAGAACCTTCTTCAAGTGTTCAGCATGATCATTTTGATCTCTCGAATAGACCAAAATATCGTCAATAAAGACAATCACGAACTTGTCTAGATACGGCTTGCATACTCTGTTCATGAGATCCATGAACGCTGCAGGGGCATTGGTTAATCCAAAGGACATAACCAAAAACTAATAGTGCCCATAACGGGTTCTAAAAGCCGTCTTAGGAATATCTTCTTCCCGCACATTCAGTTGATGGTATCCATACCTAAGATCGATCTTGGAGAAATAACTGGCTCCTTGCAGCTGATCAAACAGATCGTCTATCTTCGGCAAGGGATACATGTTCTTAATTGCCAACTTGTTCAGCTCACGGTAGTCAATGCACATCCGCATGGAACTGTCCTTCTTCTTCACAAACAATACAGGTGCACCCCAAGGGGATGAACTCGGTCTAATGAAGCCTAAGTCGAGCAACTCTTGGACTTGCTTCATCAGCTCTTGCAATTCGGAGGGCGCCAAACGATAAGGAGCCTTCACAATCGGCCTTGCTCAGGTACTAAATCAATTCGAAATTCGATTTGTCGGTTGGGAGGGAGTCCAGGTAAGTCATCAGGAAACACGTCAGGGTAATCACACATGACTGGGATATCCGAAATCTGCTTTTCGGGCTTAGCATCTAAAGCATAGGCTATAAAAGCCTCATAACCTTTCATCAAACATTTACTAGCCTTAATTGCAGATATCATCCGGATATTACCTCCGATACTATCTCCCTTAACCACTAATGTTTCACCATCTGACTTAACTTGGGCTCGATTATAAGTTAACCAGTCCATTCCTATGACTACATCATAACCACACAAGTTCATAGGCATAACATTAACTAGAAACTCGACACCATTTAAATTAAGCAAGCAATCCTTATACACTACTGTTATCATATCACTTCCTCCATTTGCGGTTTCTACCTCATAAGCAAGATCTAGTACTATAGGTTCTTTTCCTAGGTATTTACCAAAGGAAGTTGACACAAAACTCTTATTTGCATCCGTGTCAAATAAAACCTTAGCATAAACGTTTTTTAGAGGGAACATACCTGCCACAACATCCTCATTAACTTCTTTATCACCACCCTTCTTCATAACAAACACCCGCCATTTAGCCGGGTTCTTTCCTCCTTTAATTTTAGGGCAATCATTCTTAAAATGCCCTGTTTCCTGACAATTATAGCACTTAATCATCGGACACGATCTTGAGAGATGTCCCGATTGCTGACATCTGTAACACCTCTTCTCTTGATATTCCTCTCTAGCCTTCCCCTTATCTTTGCCACCGCCTTCTCCCTTTTTGAACTTGAATCTACCGCCAGAACCACTCTTTTTATCCTCCGACTTTCTCTTCCTTTCTCCTTCATGTGCTTCTTGACTTTGCACCTCATCATAGATGATTGCACTCAGTCCAACTGCTTCATCAAAGTTCGTTGGCCCTTTTGCCTTTACATGCGTTCGGACCTTTGGTGGAAGCCCCTGGATATAACATCTCAACCCTCTGGACTCAAGAGTAACTAAGTGGGGAACCAATAAAGCCATCTCGTTGAATCTAGAGGTATATTCACGATGCGTCATCGATCCAGCCTCTAGCCGAAGAAACTCCATCTCCATCTTGTCCAACTCATTCTGAGGACAGAATTGCTGGAGCACCAACTCCTTCATGTCATCCCACATCATGCTATCGATAGCGGCTTGTCCTTTCCTTTGGACTATCGTCTTCCACCAATGCATAGCTTCTTCTTCAAACGAATGAGCAGCGTACTTGACCGCTTGATCTTCCCAGCACTCACTGATGTTGATTACAGCTTCCATCGCAGAAATCCAATTGTACGTCGCTATGGCACCACCTTTTCTATTGAAGGGTTTAGGAGTACAATCCTTAAAACCTTTATACAAGCAACTTTGCTTGGGGATTCTCCCGCCATCGTTTCCACCAGTATCACCACCGCCTCCGGCATCGCCACCACTTCCTGTTCCACCACTGCCTCTGGTACCACCACTGCCTCCAGTGCCACCAGTGCCACCACCGCCTGCACGCTTCCCTTCATCTGATCTCCTCTGCAATGCAGAGTCTAAGATCCTAGTTAGTGTCCTCAGTTTCTTTATTCGTGTTCGTCCTAGTACTTCTTCTTGTATGAGAACGTCTACCGCTACCTTTCCTTTTACCAACCATAACTCTACCTACAAAAGAGAGCAGTGAGTCAGTATTCACATGATGGACCATGATTAAGAACAATATAGTGCTTGTAAACAAATAATGACAGTGGCCAGTTGCAATTATTTATTTACCGCGCCGATCGTGTTCTTAGCCATTCTCTGCCACGTTCATACCAAAACCCATTTCCCTTTCCAAAAAGCAACTTCTATACACCTATGCGGACACTTATCCTATCTCATCTTAGTTTAAGTCTTGATACTAAGCTTGTACCTAGTTCGCTTAAACTACGGCTCTGATACCAAGCATGTCACAACCCCGACCCCGACCCGGTCCCAGGACAGATGGTTGGAGCCCGGGGGTTTACACGCGTGTAACGAATGGATATCAGGAGCAACGCAGCGGAATCAACAACTTACATACACACAGCTTAAAACTTAAAGCTGATCATACATTAAACTTCAAACAACAATTTCATAGTTCTCAAAATGACAAATGATTGTTTGATACATCACATCAACAACTAAAGCTAGCAACTATTCTAGGTCCAGAGCGTCTATCTTCTAAGCATGCAAGCTCTCTACATGCTCTAGCCTCAACAGTGCTTTCCTGCATCACCCGACACCTAGGATGTGTGCCAAAAAGTTTTTTAAAAAAGGGTCAGCTTACGCTGGTGAGTTCATAATAAAAAATTTTACAAAACCTTTCAAACATTCAACCAAATACTTGTAAAAAACCTTGATCAACGAGTTTCCAAGCTCCAATGATCAAAGAGTTACCACTAACTCCATAACTTACAAGCATTTCATAAACATACTAGCATCATCAGATAAATATACACAGACAATACGATAAACCCCTCAACAACTCCGTCAGGCACGTCTGCGCTGGTGCAGAATATATGCATATACCCTTCACCGAGTTTACAGCGTCACCCTATAACTAAAGTGGTATTGCCCGATATTTACCGTAGAATGTTAGCTAACCGTTCAAAAACAACAGTTTAAGAACACAACCAATCCAAAAGAGTTTATATAAAAACTCACAATTATTTCCAACCAAAACAGGTTTAAGCAACACATCTAGTTTTGTAATCATTTGAAAACCAAAACAGTTACACAAAAGTTTGGGTATATGAACTCACCTCAACAAGATCACAACAAGCTCACAACTAGCTTCGGTCCTTGATCTAATCCCAACAATCAATCCAAATGGATATCTTCACAATCAACACAAATAGCTATATCGACAATCAACCTCAATAGCTATAATCCACCTATAACGCGATATCACAACGTTATAAATAACGATTCCTAAGACTATGTAAGTCCTAGGGCATAACTAGCGAAGCATACGACTAGACACGAGTCGTTGCCACCTACGCTTACCAAATCCCGAACCTCGGGAATCTAAACGAATCCTACAGAGATATGTTACCCGTTCACAACAGATATCATACCTCGAGGGTACGGATATTCAACCCGCACCCTCCCCGGGTAAGCTACCCGTTAGTTGGATTCATCCCGCAACTATTCCCCCTAGCACGTCCCTCGTGCTATGCAGGTACTTCACCTCGCATTCCCATCGGGTTCCCAACCCGATTCCCGTCCTAAGCTAACGAGAAACAAATAACTAATTACCTCGTCGGTCACCGATCTTCAAATGCGCAACACCTTGAACACCACCGCTCTTCACTCGGGCAGAACTTCGACGCACGCCAAGCGATCTACACGCGCCAGAGACTCAAAGGAACGCTCCGACGCAGGGTACCGCACACGAGGCGCGATTCCGAAGAAAACTAGGTTGTTTCTCTTTCTAAAAAGTTCTAGAGAGAGAAGGAAGTTGAGCAAGGAGTGAAGGGGGGTTGCACCCCTTTAAATAGGCTGGTCGGGGTGTTACGCACTACGCGCAGCCCACATGCACCATCTGCGCGTATCGCGTAGATGGTGAGTGGCTACCAGCTGTTCTCCACCCGACATGCATTAGGCGATACGCGTAGGGGTATACCCTATGATGCGCGTATCGCGTAGACCATTTTTTCAGATTTATATCGTCGAAACACGTGGAATTCATATTATGGTTTTTTAACTCTTTTTCTAAGTCAAGATATGCTCGAAAGAAGTTTTCGGGCTTTCCTTGAGTGTTTTCGCATTTCCCGCTTCGTTATAACTCCGATTTGAGTTCCGTTTTCGCCCACGTTCTTTATTTTCAGTCCTCTTACACCCCTAGGGTTTATTTCTATAAATTAGGGCAATTTATTCAACGTGCTATTTACATGAACACCCGCCCATTATCGTCATATACATTCGTCGAAATTTAGGGTTTTACACACTACCCGATTCATTCTCATCCTCAGAATTATCACTACTTGACTTATTACTATTAGATTCATCCACATCTTCTTCACTATCTTCAGACTTCAAATTATCAGGAATATCATCGACAATCTCTAGAGGGTCAAACAGTTCACCTTGAGCAATTTGATGATATTCAACACCTATATCTTCTTCATTATTCGCTATATCTCGCATATATTCGAATAATTTAACATCTACTACACCTCCCATGCTCATCTTTCTGTAAGATGCAAAATTCATATCTTTTGTTTCAAACATACCACCAATAATACCATTCTCTTTAATCATCGGATGAGCTTCGTTGATAATCAGTTGCAAAAATCTCGGATACATGAGAAATTTGAACCGTTTACCCTTTACCAAATTGAATATGAATCCCTTCATAATCCATCTAGCCATATTAAATCTTTTGTTCATGGCTATAGCGATGATTGGCGAAGCAATATCAGACGGGATGTATCAAACCCAGCACTCCGTCTTGATAAACAGTGTTGGATAACATAACAGAGTAGTTTACATTGTTTGCTCAATCGCGCTCTTACGAACTGCTGCTTAGGAAATACAGGAGGATGTCCCATATTTACAAAACACTCTTGACACTCAGTAGTCGTAAATTCATCTAAGTCTCCTGCTTCGTTCTCATCCAGAAATAGAGCATCTCGGATAGATTCTTCAGATGCAGTCACTTGTAACTGCCTAGTAATATACCCACGAACTACAGAAATGCCTTGTTCATTAGTGATAACCTCAGCAGTCTTCCAGAATGACTTGATCAACCTCATGTACACAATCGGCTTTGCGCACATGGCATAAACGTATTTAGTTCTGAGAAGAAAGCGGATCATTTCCTGATATCCATCAGCTTCAGGAATAGACTCATTCAGCATAGCCACAATGTTGTGCTTAGGCTCATACTAGAGAGTATTAATCTAAAATCAGTTACAAATGTGTTAGAAATCAGAAATGATAAGTAATCACATTTAATAGACAAGTAATTTCAAATATCAAATTTTCATCATGTCAACACTTATCACTTAAGTCAAAAATTGATTCATGGATGATTTTATCTGTTGATGGATTAAAAACATTTGATAACACATTGAAATTTTGTTGTTCATGATCAACAATGGTGGTTCGAGATTTTTCAAAACATTTGATAACACATGTAAGGAGTTTTATGTTTATCCTGAACCAATAGTGTTCTGTTTTGTACAAAGCAGGCGGTAGCAATTGCTTCGTCCCAGAATGTGATAAACTTCTGCTTATGTTTCTGAACCGGTATACCATTTTCTTAGCACTTTTCTTCTTCCCAACTTCCACAAATCCCTCCTCATCCGGTTCAGCTGGATCTTTATGATTTACGATTAGACTAGGACATACCTCATTCTCATGACCAAATACACAGTAGTGAGAGCATCTGGGTGGCAGCCATTCATATTCAACATTAACCGTTTCCTCAACAATGTCTTCACTTTCCAAAGAAGGGATACCCACCGTAACCACCTTCTTGAAATCTTTATCCGCCTTGATTTCTACCATAGCACGAGCATAGCTACTCCTACCCCAAGAGTTTAAACACATAGATGTCGTAAATGTGTCAAGGCGCTTTGGAGTGCCCACTATTGTCATCAGCATGCTTAATCCATCATCTGTGTATGCAGGTAATGGAACACCATGTAATTTCACCCAAGCAGTCACTGATTTGATGTCCTTCTTCGTAAGTATAGATGTAGGAGTCCATATATTAAGAAATATAGGGGATTTTTTCACCAACCAGGGACCTCCTTCAAATACCCACATCATTCCTTTATTATCCTCAAACTGAAAAAAGAAGAATCCTTCGGCATTCATCATTACCTTCTTCAGCCCAAACCTATTCCAATTTGACTTAACATAATATTCCACCGCAGGGTATGATTCACGCTCACCTAGAAAGTAGCCATACAAGGTGTTTAGAAGTTTGTTTTGTACCATTCTAACCGATTCAGTAGATAAGACCACATCAATACCTTGTTGAAGCGTTTGTGGCTCTAAACTCCGAAAGTTTACTTCTCTAGCAGCCATACTACCTTTGTTAACCACATCTGCATATTTCTTTGTGTTATTTTCATTCAAAAGACCAGTTTTTGTAGTATCTGATGTACTAAAACGGGCCTATAAAAATAAAACCAAAAATACCTAACCTAAGACTCGACTTAGATACTCGAGTTAAACTCTAGACAACTTTCACTAGACCACGAGACAGGCAAGTGTACCTATCGAATGTAGACAAGCGTTGAGAAGTCCGGATATCGAACCCTAGAGACACTATAAATAAGAAAAATGACTTAACTAGGACAAAATAAAGTTGTTAAATGAAGGGGGGGGGGGTTCTAATAAAACGATTCTAAAAGACTTTTAAATAAAATACTTAAGCTACCGAACAACTCAAAACTAACAAGAATAGAAACTTTGATAACAATCAAGAAAAGAAAGAAGTACCACTTAGATGAATCCTGAATGCGAACTATGAACTTGACCCAACTACCTCGAATAGAAATGAAACCGAATTCCTAAACATACGAATCTTAGCAACTAAATGGATCTCGGATCTTTCTCCAAGTGTGACCAATTAATCCCTAAGGAACGCTTTTCTATTATCGGTTGATTGAATTACCTCTCGGTCTCTCCGATTATATTAGCACACCCGAAAATCTATTAATCTTTCGATCTAAAAGACTCATCACATTATCATGCAAAGGGGCATCACAAATAACAATTAATCGAACTCAATCAACACAATAATTAACTAACTAGGTAACCTCCTTTCGGACCGTTAAAATCCTAACTATTTAACTATTACGATTAACCGATTAGCTAATATCTTTCAATCAAAAGCTAAGTAGATCATTAAAGCTTTAAACCTAATCTTTACCGGTTCTAATGGTCACTACGTCTAGCAACACATTACACAAGTTGTTTAATTATGATGAACAACTAGGCTACCTAAATTATATGATCGAAACAACCATCCAATTCAAGTAGAAACTTGGTAAAAATATCAAAGATTATAACTTTAACAATCAAACACATCCAATAACTATTAATCACGCATTGAACTAATATATAATCCATAAACCATTCGAAACAATCGAGTCAAGCATAGTTCAACAAACATTCATCATCTAAATGGCACTAAGATGTTTAGCTACTCATAATTGCAGAAATTAACATAAAAAACAAAGGTTTCAAAGTTAACATCATAAACAAGTAGCGAAAACGTAAAGAAGTAAAGACTAAAAACCCGGTTTTATGGTCCCGAACGATTCCACGACCCGAATCTTGATCTTCAACTTCTTATCCTTGCTCTTCCTTCGAAATTCGTCTTTTTTTTTTCTCCTTAAACGGCCAGAATCGAGTATATCTTGCTTAGGGTTTTCTTTAGGTTTAAATAACAAGTTTAATAAAAAAACCCGTAGACACACTCTAGGCGATACGCGCATCAGGACACATGTCCTGCGCGTATCGCGTAACAGCTAAAAAAGCCCACTCCGCGTTTAATCATTCTACGCGATACACGCATCAGGACACATATCCTGCGCGTATCGCCTAACACCGGTTCAACCAGAAAGTCTTGAACTTTTCATGGTGTGACCTCCAATTCCTTCCAATTCTTCTTCCTTCAAGCTTCCGCTCAACTTGCATCCTATTTCCACGCTGGCTTTGCTCCTGATTACGTCCAAATTACTGCAAAAACATTACAAGAACTAAGAATAGACTTAAAGATTAAAATTTAACGAAAAACCAACTAAAATGACTCGAAACTACCTAAATAAACCACAAAACACTTAGAAAAAGGTGATGTGTTTTGCAACACATCAGTATCCTCGACATTCTCCCCCCCCATATGATGCATAACAGAACTAGGGTTTTCCTCCACCACCCCATCAGATTTAATAGAACTCTTATCCAGCCCAGATGCCGCTCCATTCCTTTTCATTATACTTTTAATCATGATGTTTCCATCAATGTTTTTGATTTTTGCAGCCAACAAAGAAATCGCCATGCATGCAAACCCTAATCCAGATAATACAATCTAAATCCCTTGAAAGGTTAATAGAATTCGTACTAATCTAGCTAAGTTATATCAATAACCGCGACTAGTTACAGATCTACTAAGCAATCAGGTAAGAAGATCGAATTATTGGACGAACTAAAGTAAGAACGAAATTAATCACAGAGTTGGTTACCCGCTAATCACGCTCGTATCACAATTGTAATCACAATTGTAATCACATGGTGTTTACACAGGTAATTGATCTAATGATTAAGCAAGACAGAAAACGAGAAACAAACTAGAATCAAGATCAAGAATAATATCAAGAATCAAGAACTAGAATTTGAATACGAGAAAACCCTAATCAGCCGATATATGAACGAATTAAGGAACAAGAAACAAAAAACGAATCAAGAATCAAGAATCGAAACAAGAAACAAGAATCAAGAATCAAGAAATTGATTCTTGAACCCTAAACTCCCAAATCGCCAAAATCGCCCATTTGGTAAATGTTGGCATAGTGTTCTTCGACATCTCTGTATGCCATCTCGTACGTAAACTTAAAACTCCAAAATACACCTAATGAATTTGTCCGAGTCTTTTGAACATCGTACGACAACTTAAGACATCTTACGACCCTGTATGCCATATTAGCCCCTTGAAAAGCAAGTTAGTATAACTTAGGACGCCTTAAAACTCCTAAGAACACCTTACAACACCATACGAAACCTTAAAACTCCATAATAAACCTAATGAATTCCTCCGAGTCATTTATACATCGTACGACAACTTAGAATATGCTACGACTCTGTATGCCACATTAGCACCTTGAAAAGTATGTTGGTATAATGTACAACACCTCACAACTCCTAACAAAACCTAACAGTACCGTACATAAACTTAAAACTACATACTAAACCTAATGAATTCGTTCGAGCCCTTTGAACATCGAACGACAACTTAAGACATCCTACCACCATGTATGCCATATTAGCCCCTTGAAAAGCACGTTAGTATAACTTAGGACGCCTTAAAACTCCTAAGAACACCTTACAACACCGTACGAAACCTTAAAACTCCATAATAAACCTAATGAATTCCTCCGAGTCATTTAAACATCATACGACAACTTAGAATATCTTACGGCTCTGTTTGCCACATTAGAACCTTGAAAAGCATGTTGGTATAATGTACAACACCTCACAATCCTAACAACACCTTACAGTACCGTACGTAAACTTAAAACTCCATAATACACCTAATGAGTTCTTCCGAGTCCTTTGAACATCGAATGACAACATAAAACATCTTACGACCCTGAATGCCATATTGGCCCATCGAAAAGCACGTTAGTATAACTTAGGATGAAGATTTGGATCAAAATGGTAAAATATATGATGAAGATTTGGATCAAAATGGTAAAATATTGATGAATATGATATGAATACTTGAAGAACACAATGAAAAACTCATATTTGATCTTTCATTGATTGCATCAGATTTCAAGCCTCCTAAAACCCTAACTGCCATTTACTATTTATAGCCTAATGACACTTTGGACTAATGACAATTAAGACCCTAAACTTAGACTAAAACATGACAAATGGAAATTAATACAAATAAAACCCTAATGTTTAGTCTAATATATTACATAAAATACTAAAATGACGAAAACGATTAAATATATTTTGTTGACACAAAATATATTTATTAACAATAAAAATTATGTCGCCTTCAACGTCTTGTCTCTAATCTTCGTCCCGAACGCGTCGTCTTGACTTTTGCGTTGACCTTGACCGTTGACGTTGAGTTTTGTTGACTTTGACTGTGTTGATAATATTAGACTATAATTCAGGTCCAACTATACTCCCCCATAGTCTATTATTATCAACGTCTTGCATCGTGTTCAGCACCGATACGTCAATACAGTTGGATCTTCAATTTGGTAAGCTTCAGTCTTAACTTCAGCTCCAACAAAACTCCCCCAAGTCTTAATTTCAGCTCCAACAAAACTCCCCCAGGCTTAATCTCACAAGCTCCCCCATATTGTATGCTCCCCCATTTCGCGTGCTACTTTCGTAAAATCTGGAACTGCTTTCCAACAAACTTTTCTTGAGTGCTTCAGAAGATGTAGGAGGAGGATTCCTAGCTCGGTATCTTCTGCAAACTTTGAGGAACAGGTTCTCTGGTCAGGTGCTTTGCTCAACTGATAATCAGCCATCTCTTGCAGCAAATATCTGTAACACAATCACAAACAAAATCTCGAGATTTCTCATTAGATCATTTCATTTAACATAAATAAACTTGTGTTTATTTGTGTATGAAAACAAACGAACCTGTGTCCATTTGTGCGTGCAATTTCCCGTGAAATGCATGTGAAAATGATAACATTTTAATAGCATAATATGGAAGACTTGAAAATAATTTGAAATGAAAATATTTTTGGATTTTTTTTAATTAAAAATTAAAAATTCGGAAATGAGAGGACGAGTCCGACAAGATCACAAATATTTTAGACAAAGTGAACACATCTCAAAAGGTACACACGACCAACAAGACTCAAGAACCCAAACATAAAAAAAAAATAAAATAAAAACTTCATGAAAGGATATCAGATAATGCGTTTCGAGCAACCATCCAGAGAAACAAAGACTTGGCTAGATTGTCAATATGTTTGTCCATTTAAACCCATGCCTTGTTCCTTTCAACAGACAATTTGTGATGGTCTTATCATGTTTTAGGTTCGATTTGAAGAAACTCATGCAACTCGGTCCCCACAGACATCTTGGTAAAGAAACTTGTCCTATCATCAGGGTTTATAGAGCAATATGATTGATTTTGCTTGAATTTCATGAATCAAATTTTGAATATTGATCAATTTATTAGCCTCTTTTGACATTCTGCATTTTTGCATTTTTGGGAGTGGAGCTTGTCAACAATGATTCTTTTGAACGCATTGCGATTTATTATTTGGGAAACTCAAATGATTAGAGCTCCAGGTCTATACCGACGTATATAAGAAGAGATAAACATTTGAGCATGCTCGGTGAATCTTCAGGTCTATACCGACGTATAACAGAGAAGATCCACCAACTCCAGGTCAATACTTCTGTATAGCAGAGGAGTTAAGCACTTTGACTCAATACATTCTGAGGAATTAACAAGTAACTCACTCAGAGGCTTTTCTGAAGAGCAACACTAGCAGCTTTTTATTTTGTTTTGCTAACTAGAAACTCAATTCAGGGCTAGGGTGTGGGTGATTTGGGATGTTTTGGGAAAATTAAAGCAAAGATTTGACGCTCTCAACCCATTTTTGATAGGACTTGTAACTTTGTGCAGGCCAATCATGTCAAGGAGATAATCCTCATTGCCGAGTTCTTGAACGTTCTGCACAATCACTGTTTACTTTGTTTTCGGGCTGAGCCTATCTAACATATCCCAAACACAATACTTCTGACCTCCTTCAACGTCTCTTCAACATCAAATTAAACGGGGATCCTGAAATAGCAAAATTTGAAAAACTATAAATAGTTAATCTTTAATATCTCCCCCAAAATTTCTATATAATAGCTATCAAATAAGAAATTTTTATTTTTCAGATTTTCTTAATATATATACACAATAGAAATAAGAACTGAAATAAAATAAAATAAGATAAAAGGAATAAAAAGAAGGAGCGAAGAAATATGTAGCAATCGGATCCTCAAGGAAGAAAATGAAAAAGATATTTACATAATTACAAAGCCATTTTACTTAGACAAAGGTTTTCAAAAAGATATCAATCCCAGCATAGAAATCATAAAAGTCCATAATAAACCTAATGAGTTCCTCCGAGTCATTTAAACATCGTACGGAAACTTAGAATATTGATAGGTTCAAGTGGATCGATATTGCTGCAAATCAGAACAATCTAAGTACAAACACACAATTCAATCAACAACACAATCCATTACTAATAATTCTCTTGTATTGATGATCAAAGCATAAAAGTTGTAGTACAAATGTGCAGGAGAATACAAATCACACACACACAATTCTCTCTCTAGTATGTAAGATGTGATCTAGACTCTCTCTCTAACATTCTCTCACAACATGCTTTATGCATCAACACATTTAGGGAAAATACAAAATTAACCCTAAACTATACAAACATGTATAAACAAAGTACAAAGTAAATCTTAACTAGAAACGAGCCCGAACAGTACTCCCCCTAAGATTTAACTTTGGACTTCAAAATTCTTCAGTTTTCAACTTTAGCTTTTCAGCTTCAATCTCTCAAAAATCTTCATACTCTTCTTTAACATCCAGCAACGGCTTTCCTTTGTATTCTTCTTGTTCTTTCAAAGCTTCTTCTATGCATGACTTGAACTTTTCAGCAATCTTCGCTTGTCTCGGCTTTGATTCATTTGTAGCAATGTCACAATCTTTCATGCGTTTCAGAGTGTCCAAAGAAATACCTGCAAAATCGATGTTAGCATAAAACTCATAAGGTTTCTTCTTTCCATTCACCTTCACTTCTAAGGTACCCTTTGAAGTCACCCTCATGTATTCGATTTCCGGCATATCATTCTTCACAAGGTTAGCATTAAGCAATGCCTTCCTTAATCGAATTTTCTTTGTGGCAGCTCCAATCACCTCTATCATAATTGTGAACAATCTTCTGTCTTCTTCAGCAACAGAATCTTTTAACTTCTCCATCTTGTGACTTCGAAGATAATCAATGTAAGATGGATGCAACAGTTTCAGCTCAAAAGTACTAAACAATGTGATCATGTCATGATCCCAATCATCCAGATTTCAAACCAACTTCAGCTCATAAGTCTCTTGATTGTAAAAACACTTCAGTATGGGCTTTGTTGCTTGCGAACCATCTATCACCTTCAAACCAGGATCTGTCACTTTATCAAAGTACTCATCTGAAAACTCTTCTAAATACATATCCCGCAGTATCAACTTCTTTTCTTTCCTCTTCTTTTTCTTCAGATATTCACTATCTTCCTGTTGACCCCGAAACTCTAAAAACTTTGGCATGCGGCTGATCCCGGCATCCAATAACATAGCACATTTATCACCACACTCTGCATGCGTGTGATTTATCAATCTCAACTTATGCAACTCTTTCAAATCTTGCACTGGCAGCTTGAAAATGCTCGAATAATAGTGATAAACATCACATAGCCCATTCACTCTTTTTATCAGAAATGCATAAAAAATCTCATCATATTTCCAAGCAATGATCTTCACTTCTTTGGACTTTTCCGGCACGATCATTGAATCAAGTAATTCAGCAACAGACTGGCCCTTACTCAGCAGTGATCTGACAATATCACCTGCTGTGGCAGATTTGTGCCATGACTCTCGTACTTCCATTGGAATGTTGTAAGATTTCATCTCGCTCGGAAACATGTCAATAAGCTCCTTCCTCTTCTTATGTGCATCAACGGGCAATGCCATCAAAGGTATCTCTTTAGGTTCAAGCACTCTGTATCTTTTGGTCAACTCATAATACTGTGGATTATTGTAATCCAAGAAAAACATACGGTTATGCATCTTCTTAGTCTTCTGAAAGCTCACCACAATCTTTTTCAGAGATTCTTGTTTCAGCCTCTTTAAAGTCTTGTATGGATATATAGTTTCTCGAACTAAGCCATTGACGCATGCTTGTAGTTGACATTTCTTCCGGATTTTGATGATAAAGTTCTTCCGGAGGAAGATCATCAATGTTTAAACTTTCTTGGAGCGGCGTCCACTAACCCATTTCAACTACAAACTCCTTTTCATCAGCTACCACTTTGTCTTGCGCATTCACACACTTTTCATATTCCTCGTTTATTTGACTGACTGTAAGTCCATTCAAATAAACAGGATTGTACTTCATTTTCTCCAAGTATGCAAATCGCTCATCAAGATCAATAGGTATGTCATCATCAGGATTGGCTTCCGGTTCAGAATCAGTAAAATCCACTTCATCCAAATCATCTAGTGCTTCGATTGTGGGTGCATGTTCAGTTTGAACCGGCTCAAACTGAAAAGCTTCTTCAATAACAGCTTCCTTCACAATCTCAGCCACTTTAACTACTTCGGGCACTTCAGTTGCCATTACAGACTCAAATTGAATCGGCTCAATCTGAACTGTTTCTTCAATTCTAGCTTTCTTTGCAATTTCATCTTCTTTCACAATCTCTGGCACAGCATCCAGTTTACGTTTTCCCTCGGCTTTGTCAAGATTGACAAGATCAGCAGCTTCATCGGGAATAGGGACAGATTCAGCAATTGGTTCTGTCACAGTTTTAGATCGTTGTGATCTGGTGTGATAAACTGTGACGTCCCTAGGAGTTTCAGACACTCCAACGTCCTCTTTTGCAACAAACTCTTTATCAGATTCTGAACTTTCAGTCTCCTTCTCTTTCAACCATTTTTCCAATACTTCTTTTTCAGCACGTAAAGTGTTACATTCAGCATGTAACTCTTCATAATCAATCTTCAGTTTTTCATACTCTTCGTCTAACTCTTTGAAGATCTTTGAGTTCTTTTGATGCATAGCCCAAAATTCAGCAAGTCTTTTCTTCTTACGCTCATTAGATGCTTTTAATTCAGCATTGTCATCTAATAGCGTGGCTATCATCCTCTTTAAATGAAATATCTCACCTTCTTCTTCATTTAAATCCATATCTGAATCAACTTTAGGTGAAGACTCCTTCGGTTGTTCAGTTTGTGTAGTTGCAGGAGATGATGTTGTGGCAATATCTACTGGTTCAGAAAAAGTGAAAACAGCATCAGTATCATCAACTGCCTGTGCAACAGTCTCCACTTCGGCCATTACCTCCTGTGCAATCTGAACAACATCCACTGGTTCAGGCACACTAACATCTTCAAACATACGCTGCTCCTCAACAATCATAGGACAATCACAGTCTTAGATCGTTGTGATCTAAAATAGTGAACTGTGATATCCTTAGGAGCATCCATAACCACATCTTCTACTTCTTTTACAACCTCAACAGGTTCAGTCATAATCGGTTCAGCAACCTCAACATTCATCTCTACATCTTCTTGTATAGTCTCTGCCTCCTCAGAAACTGATTCAGCACTTTCTTCTTCACTACCATCATCATTTCCATCATCACCATCATTATCACTATCATCTTCATCACTTTCAGACTCATCATCCTCATCTTCATTCTCATCACTATCTTCCTCTTCTAGATAACGAGTAAGATACTCATCATCATCTAACAGATTGTCAGGAATCTCATCAACTAGGTCCAAAGGATCTACAACTTCACCTTGTGATATATGATGATATACTACTTCAATGTCTTCATCATTGTTTGCTATATCTCGCATATAAGCAAACACCTCAATATCTTCAATATTTCCAATACTCATCTTCCGATAAGATAGAGCATTCATATCTTCAGTGTAAAGTATCACTCCTTCAAAACCTTCTTCTCGAATAATTGGATGAGCAATGTTGATCATTAGTTGCAAGAATCTTGGATACATAAGAAACTTGAACCTCTTCCCTTTAACAAGATTGAAAACAAACCCCTTCATAATCCACTTCGATATATTGAATGGCTTGTTCTCAGCAATTGCAAGTACGGACACTACAACAAAATTAGGTTTTTAGTACGCCTAAAAGTGTCCTATAATGGTACTTTATAGGACCTTTCATTTAATAGGACCAATAGTAAAAGCGTTTCATGTAAAGGGGTTGTAATAAGTCCCGGAACTTAAAAAGCGTCCTAATATCGCAAATAAGATTATGAAACCAATTTTATGGTCGCATAATATGTCTGTGAACAACTTAAAAAGCGTCCTAATAAAAACATATAAGGACACTTTTACAATGTTACAATATGTGGCTACTTACTTTTAATCTTATGATACACGTACAAGCGTCCTTAAAAATTAATTTATAGGACCCTTATAATGTAACAGTATAGGTATTTTAGTACTGAGAAAAGGGTCCTAATATCCCAAATAAGATTATGAAACCAATTTTATGGTCGCATAATATGTCTATGAACAACTCAAAAAGCGTCCTAATAAAAACATATAAGGACACTTTTACAATGTTACAATATATGGCTACTTACTTTTAATCTTATGATACACATACAAGCGTCTTTAAAAATTAATTATAGGACCCTTATAATGTAACAGTATAGGTACTTTAGTACTAAGAAAAAGGGTCCTAACAAGTCATATGTTACAACACTTTCTTAAACATCCACACACACAATTTTACAATATGGTTATGGACATCAATGATAGGTTCAATTGGATCGTTCAATCGCTCACAATGATCAGAATAACAAGTACAAAACAATCGATTCA
Source organism: Tagetes erecta (assembly GCA_030867185.1). Classification (NCBI taxonomy): domain Eukaryota; kingdom Viridiplantae; phylum Streptophyta; class Magnoliopsida; order Asterales; family Asteraceae; genus Tagetes; species Tagetes erecta. Next base: position 15,769,524 of record CM061497.1, on the reverse strand, counting down.
ATCACAGACACAATCCATACTAAATAATTCTCTGTATATTGATGATCAAAGCAATTCGTTGTACAATGTGCAGGAGAAAACAAATCACACACAGTTAATTCTCTCTCTAACAGTGTAAAAGTGATCTCGCCTCTCTCCTCACACACACAAACTACATGCCTATATCAACCAATAACAAGTTTAAGGAATATAACAAAATAGACCCTAAACTATTTACAAACATGTAAACAATAAACAAAATACAAAGTAAATCTTAACAAGGAAATAGCCCTAACAGTACTCCCCCTAAGATTTATCTTTGGATCTTCAAAAACTTCAATCTTTTTCTTCGTTTATCAGCATCAATCTTCAATCTTTTTCTACCAATCTTCTGGTTCTTCTTTCACGTTCAGCAACTCTCGACCTTTATACTCCTCTTGTTCCTTTAAAGCTTCTTCAATACAGGATTTGAATTTTTCAGCGATCTTAGCTTGTCGAGGCTTGGATTCATTTGTCAGAATTGGCAGAGCATTCATGCGTCTAAGCGAATCCAGATTTAAACCTGCAAAATCGATATTAGCATAAAACTCAAATGGCATCTCTTGGCCTTGAACTTTAACCTCCAATGTACCCTTCCTACTGATCCGCATATATTCTATCTCTGGTATATCAACCCTCACGAGATTAGAATTGAGTAAAGCCTTCCTCACACGAATCTTCTCCGAAGCAGCAGCAATAACTTCAATCATTACCACAAATAACTTCCTGTCAGCTTCGGCAAGTTTATCCTTACATTTCTCCATTCTATAACTTCGCAAAAAATCGATATATGAAGGATGTAATAGCTTCAACTCAAAGGTACTAAAGAGTGTGATCATATCCTTATCCCAATCCTCCAAGTTCCGAACAAGCTTCAGTTCAAATGTTTCCTGATTGTAGAATACTCTGAGTATAGGCTTCGTTGTCTGACTTCCATCAATCACCTTCAATCCAGGATCAGTAATCTTGTCAAAGTATTCGTCCGAGAACTCTTCTAAGTACATATCCTCGGTCACCACCAATCTTTTCTTCTTTCTTTGTTTCTTTGCTTGCACATATGATGTATCTTCCTGTTGACCTCTAAAGTCAAGAAACTTAGCTGTTCTACTCATTCCAGCATCAAGAAGTATCACGCATTTATCACCACGCTCAGCATGCGTGTGATTAATTAACTTCAGCTTGTGCAACTCTTTCAAATCATGAACCTCCAGTTTAAAGATGCTAGAGTAGTAATGATAAACGTCACATAAACCATTTACCCTCTTAATCATGAATGCATCAAAAACTTCATCATATTTCCACGCTATGATTTTCACTTTCTTGTTCTTCTCAGGCACAATCATAGAATCTAGTAACTCAGCGATTGATTGTCCTTTGCTCATTAGCGACCTCACCACATCACCTGGTGTTGCTGCCTTATGCCAAGTTTCACGCACTTCCATCGGTATGTTGTACGATTTAACCTCGCTCGGAAACATATCCATCAGTTCGTGTCTTTTCTTGTGAGCATTTTCAGGTAAAGCCATAACTGGAATCTCCTTTGGTCCTAACACCTTGAATCTTTTGGTCAACTCGAAATACTGTGGATTGTTATAATCCAAGTAAAACATTCTGTTGTACATCTTCTCTGTTTTCATGAAGCTGACCACTATCCTTCTCAAAGATTCTGATTTCAACCTCTGCAAAGTTTTATACGGATAGTTCCTCGAACTCAACCAACTTCGCATCTCATAAACAGTCATTTCATCTGGATTTTGATGGTAAAGCTCAGTCGGTGGTAAGTCATCTATATTTAAGCTTTCTTGCATTGGAGTCCATTCGCCCATCTCAGTCACAAACTCCTTCTTATCTGCTTCAGCTTTATCTTGATGAATCATGCATTTCTCGTATTCTTCATTAATCTGAGTCACCGTCAATCCATTCAAAAACACGGAGTTGTACTTCATTCTCTCAAGGTATGCAAACCTCTGATCCAAATCATCTGGTACCTCTTCAACCGTATTCTGTACTGGTTCTGGCTCAGCTTCATCCTCAGACTCAGTCCAATCTATGTCTAAATCATCTAATGCCTCTATCATAGGTGCTTCATCAGTTTGAATCGGCTCAAACTGAGTAGCCACTTCAGCTTCTGTTTCAGTCACATTCACAGCTTCAGATTGAATCGGCTCAATCTGAACTGTATCTCCAGAGCCAACATCTTTCTCACTATCTGATGCTTCAAATATTTCGGTTTCAGCTTCTGATACAATCTCAGTCTCAGCTTCAAATGCACTCTCAGTCTCAGCGACTTTCTCAATCTCGGCCACAGCTACAGATTGAATCGGCTCAATCTGCACTGGTTCAACAATTTTCGCCCTTTTCGAACTTTCTTCATCACCAAATATCTCCGGTATAGCATCTATTTTCCTCTTTCCCTCAGCTTTGTCCATCTTGACAGTTTCAGCAGCAGCTTCATCGGGAATGATAATTGGTGATTCAACCAAAATTCCAACATTTGTAGTACCTCTAGCTCTTGTCAGATAAACTTTTGGAACTTCAGATTCAGTCACTTCAATAATTTCTTCAGAAAAATCTTTATCTGAAGACGAGCCAGCCTTCTTTGGTCTCATTTCTTCCAATTCTTTTTCCAACATCTCTTTCTCTGCCTCCAAAGTATTACACTCAGCTTGTAATTCTTTGTGATCAAATTTAAGATTTTCATGCTCATCTTTAAGTTTTTCATAGTCTCCTTTCAACTTCACATGTTCATCAACCAGCTTCACATGATCTTCATCCAACTTTTTGAAAGTTTTCAGATTCTGATTGTGAATTTCCCAATAATCATCCAATCTTTTCCTTTTTCGTTCGTTAGACGCTTTCAACAAATCATTTGCTTTAAACAGATCTTCCACAATCTCTTCTAATTCAGCAATGCGTTTCTCTTTCTCTTCATAGATCTCATCAACACCTGGCACAACGTTTGGTGAAGACTCCAAACCTTGTCCAATGTTTTCAGCAGTTTGTGGTAATGCGGTGGGAATATCATCAGTAATAGAATCAGTAATGCCAGCATCCACTTCATCTATCTGTGCAATAGATTCAGCTTCGGCCATTACTGTCTGGGCAATCTCTAAAACATTAACCTCTTCATGCTTTTCTACTGTTTTCTTCTTCTTTCGAACATACTGTACAGAAACATCTCTTGGAATCTCCATAACAACTTCTTCAATCACAGAAGCAACCTCAGCAGGTTCTTCTATTTCTACATTCTCAATTCCTTCTGCCTCAGTCTCCATTGGCTCAGCCTCTTCTGAATTAGATTCAGATTCAGCTTCATCACCACCATCATCATTACCATCCTCACTATCACTATCATCATCATTGTCACCATCATCATTGCCATCATCTTCTTCATCTTCTGGATGACGAGCAAAGTACTCGTCATCATCCAATAGATTGTCTGGCACCTCATCCACAAGGTCCAGTGGATTCACAATCTCACCATGAGATATATGATAGTATACACCTTCTATATCTTCTTCATTGTTGACTATATCTCGCATATAGTCAAACAATTCAATATCAGGCACATTCCCGATACTCATCTTTCGGTAAGAGAGATCGTTCATGTCCTCAGTATACAACATGCCTCCAGCATAACCTTCACTTCTGATAATGGGATAGGCAATGTTTATCATCAGTTGCAAAAACCTTGGATACATAAGAAATTTGAACCTCTTGCCCTTCACCAAGTTAAACACAAACCCATTCATTATCCACCTTGACATGTTGAAAGGTTTGTTTTCTGCAATTGCCACAATTGGTGATGCAATGTCTGAAGGAAAGTTGTCAAACCCTGCACTCCTTCTAGACATGCATTGTTGCACTACATAGCACAGCAACTTGTACTTCCTTCCCAACTTAGCTCTGTAAAACTGTGACTTTGGAAACACAGGTGGATGTCCCATGTTCACAAAACAAGCTTTACACTCCTCCATGGTTAGTTCATCCATCGTTCCAACCTCATCCTCATCTATCCTCAGAGCTTGCCTAATAGCTTCTTCAGTAACATTTAGTACCCAATCCCTAGTGATATGTCCTCTAACCATAACAACTCCATTCTCATCTCTCACAACCTCAGCTGATCTCCAGAAGCTCTTGATCAGCCTTGCATATATGATCGGTTTGGCACATATAGCATAAACATACTTAGTCCTCTTAATAAACTTCATCATATCTCTATAACCTTCTGTCTCAGGAAGTGATTCATCTAAGCATGCTACCAAATTGTGCTTAGGTTCAAACTTGAGATTTTCCATCTGTTAAAAACACAAACAAACACAAAACAAGGCAAATGTGTTAGAATCTTTATTAAACCATATCAAAATTTTAATAAGTGTTTAACTAAAAGTTAGAAAGCAAAAACATTAACATAATCAGTTTTAAATCCTAAATTGTTCTAATAACCTGATTTTCATCATTTTAATCAAACAACATTGGATTTTAAGGATTATACTTCATGTTTGAACTTTTAACAGTTAATCACTTAGGCAAAATTTTGACAAATTTATGATGAAAAAGTTCAACATGTTTTGGTTCAGTTTTAACAAGTTTAATCACCTTTAAAACAGATATTTCATTGTTTTTATGATTAACTTTTAAAAGCTTCAAAGTTCAACAATGGCGATTTATATCAGTTAAGAACATTTCACTTGATTCAGTTGATTTTAAGGTGTTTTAGTGCAAATGAATGATTGAATGATGATAATCGAGTGTTTTTACACCTAAATCAACATTCGATTTTGGTTTTAACACACAAAAACGAAGTGTCGATTCAAAGTCCAAAACACTGTTCATCATCGTTTTTCCTTTTAACAGTTGATTTGCAGGTCGATTTAGGTCAAAAACACTTAATCTCTACCTTAATCAATCTATTTATCTTGTTATAGGGCAACAGATTGACTATGATAACAATGGCGATTTGAAGTTCAGAGTGTTTGGGTGAAAGTGAATGTGTGTGAAATGATAAGTGTTTGTGAAGAGGCGGTATTTGTATCGTCAAAAATTTTAGGTCAAACTTTAAGTGCCGGGTCAACAAAAGCAAAATAGGCCCAATAACCTTGCCGGGTCAAGTACTGTAGTGACGGGTCATGTACTGTAGTTACGGGTCAAGTACATAAAACAAGTCACCAACACGTGAAAATCACTTGACGGGTCAAGCACTGTAGATACGGGTAAGTCACTGTAGTGACGGGTAAGGGTTTAAGGAACAACTACACCTGATGGATTTTATTCATCACCCGGCAGAATAGTTGTTATCAAAACATCACCCGGCAACCTTATTCATCACCCGGCAACACAGTTGCTTTCCATCTTCATCCGGCTTGCTTTCTTCTTTACACGGCAACCTTTGACAACCTTCTTCACACGGCATACACACTTCTTCATTACCCGGCAACATAGTGACATATCTTTACATGGCAACAAAACTACTTCATTACCCGGCTGTATAGTACACACTTGTCACCCGGCAAGATATCTATGACCTTCACCCGGCTGTATTTGACATGATCATTGCCCGGCTGTACAGTGGTCATAATATCTTCACCTTTTTCCTTAATCACCCGGCAAGTATCAGACTTACAACTTTACCCGGCTGAACAGTTCTTTGCCCGGCTGCACAGTTGTACCTGATATCTTTACCCGGCAATAACACTTAAGCAATTTCTTCAATTTTCCTCGTCTGTTGACTTTTTCAACGATCATTTATTGCACCTGCAACATTCTCCGACATATTAATTTGACAAGATATCCTTAAAAGAATGTTTGTCATATTAATTATCAAACAACATTAAACATTGCAACAAATTAATTTTTCAATTAAAATTCAATTTCCTTTTTCTTTTTGAAAAAAAAATGTTTTTGCACAACCAATTTTTTTTTATATCCCGAAGCAATTTCTTAAAAACAAATTACAAGACCTTGGGTTTGTTTTTAACACATCCAATACCTTTGCTTTTCATAACTTATAACCTTGTTCATTCAAAAACACACTTATTCAAAAACAAAATATTTTTGGATTTTTGTAGATATTTTTCTTCAATTTATTCTCCCCCTAAACTTGAAATTTCTTGAAATTTTTAAGTTTAACAAGGATGTTGATGTGTCAATAATGATTCCATATGCCTGCACACACAAAGCACACACATTAAAGTAAAGACACATGCAATGCAATGAATCATAATATCGCAGTGAGATCATACCACACATTATCTGAACATGTTTTGCAAGTTTTGAATAGACATTTGACTTATGCTTGATTGAGTGATGATATGAAAACATACCAATTAGCTCGAGTTGACACACTTACTTTTTCAGTATCATGATGATATTTAAGGTTCGATTAGAATGACTTATGTGACCCACATGTATACATATGTCAATATATTTCCTTATCAAACACTACCTGAATGCATATTGTACAAAACCTGGTCACTTACAGCCATACACAGTGTGGAATCTGGGTTCTATTCGGATTTGGTCCACTTTGGGACTTCTTTTTAATTCCATCTTTGGGAATTTTTCTTTCCTATCGTTCCCCTTGGGAATCTTCTGAATTCCATTTTGGAATTTTTGTTTGGTGTTGGTCCACATTTGGGACTCTTTTTGTTCCATTTTGGAATCTTTTGCTGCATCTTGAAGCTCAAAAGAGACTTCGTGTGAGACTTCAGGTCTGTGGATACCACAACAAAGAAGCTCACGATGCGGTTCATCACACTGAGAAGACTACATCGTTACCCGATCATGCACAACTAACATCACAAGCAATGTATCAAAAAAATATATATTTAGACATGTATAACAATGGAACTTAACACAAAGATCATTAAGTTTATGTTTGTCAACAATCAACTTACTTGTTCAGTATAATTGCCTGAGCTGTCTAGCACATCAACTAACATTCATCAGTCTTTATTTAAAAATGATGTACCAAATAATGTCTAGTGTAACTATCATTTCTCACTTTGTGCAATATAGATTCTTATGACATGATATTTTTCTTTTTCTTTTTGCTTTTATATTTTGTATTTGCTTTTCTATTTTTTCTTTTTCACGCAAGCACACACAATGCAAAACATAAAGTAAAAGACAAAGGAATCAAAATATAACATCAACTTATTATATTTTTGGCTTTTATAATATTTCTGATTTTTGTTTTGTTTTCGAAAAATAGAATCAATCATGATTGATTAATCCTATGGATTGAATTAAGAATTCAAACCGGCCTGACAAAAAAGATTTTGTAAAGAGATCTGCCAGTTGTTTGTCGGTATGAACCTTAATCAAAATTATTAAACCCTTTTCAGAGTTATCTCTTAAAAAATGATATCTAATTTCGATGTGTTTAGTTTTAGAATGTTGAACAGGATTAGCAGTTATAAACATAGCAGCAGTATTGTCTATGTAAATAGGAGTTTTAAAAAAATTAAACCCGTAGTCCAGCAACTGATTTTGTAACCATAAAACCTGAGAACATCCTGCAGATGCAGCGATATACTCTACTTCAGCTGTGGATACAGAAACATTGGTCTGCTTCTTGCATTGCCAAGAGACAAGCCTTGGACCCAAAAATTGACAGCCACCAGTTGTCGATTTCCTGTCAAGAGCACAACCACCAAAATCACTGTCAGAATAGCTATATAGTTCAAAATTTCCTTCATAAGGATACCATAACCCAAGATTTGGTTTCCCTTTGAGATATCTGAATATACGCTTCACAGCAACAAGATGTGACTCTTTCGGATCTGACTGGTATCTGGCGCATACACACACAGCGTACATGATGTCTGGTCTTGATGCAGTAAGATACATCAGAGAACCGATCATTGATCTGTATAGTGTTTGATCAACTGCTTTGCCCTTTGGATCCGGTTGAATCTTGCAGTTCACATCAGATGGAGTTCGAATTGTTTGACAATCTTGCATCTTGAATTTCTTCAACAACTTCTCAACGAACTTTGATTGATTGATGAAAATTCCGTCAGCTGATTGTTTCACTTGTAAACCAAGAAAGAAATTAATCTCCCCCATAGAACTCATCTGAAATCTGCTCTTCATAATTTCCTCGAATTCTTTGCACATTGACTCACTAGTTGATCCGAAGATAATATCGTCCACATAAACTTGAACGCACAATAAATCATCATTATCCCTCTTCATAAACAAAGTTGGATCAATCTGACCTCTTGTAAAACCATTTTCTAGTAAATGCTTAGATAGTGTCTCATACCAGATTCTAGGAGCTTGATGTAGACCGTAAAGAGCTTTACTTAACTTGTATACCCGATGAGGATAGTCTGGATCTTCGAAACCCGGAGGTTGTCTAACATACACGTCATCCGTAATCGGTCCATACAGAAAAGCGCCTTTAACGTCCATTTGGAATACTTTGAACTTCATGAAAGAAGCATATGCAAGAAAAACGCGTATGGCTTCAAGTCTTGCGACCCGAGCAAACACCTCTTCGTAATCAATGCCTTCTTCCTGAGTGTATCCCTGTGCAATCAGTCTTGCTTTGTTTCTAACCACAATGCCACGTTCGTCTGGCTTGTTTTTGTACAACCATCTTGTACCTATTGCGTTCTCTCCTTCAGGTAAGTCCACAAGTTTCCAAACTTCCTGTTTGCGAAACTGAAGTAATTCCTCCTGCATAGCCTCAATCCAACTGTTATCTTTCAGCGCCTCTGAAATATTCTTTGGCACCACTTGAGATAGAAAACACGAGTAAAGACAGATATTTGCGTGCTCCGTCTGACTTCTTGTAGTTCTCTGATTCAACGGCCCGATAATCTGAGAGACAGGATGTTTCTTGTGAATTCGATGAACAGGAATATCACCTCCTTGCACTTGAGTCTCTAGATTAGAAGTATTCAGATTTGGTAGATCTTGTAGTATGGAAGAAGTATGCGGTGTGAAATTCGGGACTTGATCCGGTGAATTGATGAAGTAATCAAAAGATTTTGGAATAACTTCAGCATTCGGATCTGATGATGGTTGATTCTGAACAGATCCACCATCATTAGGAGAAATCACATCTTCTTCATGATTGATTGATTCTTGATCTTCATTCGAACCAGAAGGACCCGGAGCTTGACTGGATTTGACATGATCAGGATTGTGAAACGACATAAATGGATATTCAGAGTTGAGATTTCCATCTTCGTCATTATCAGAATCGTCACTAAAGCATCCTAAGTCGCCTGATTCCTTTCTTGCGTTTCCTGAAAAATCAAATAAGTTAGAATTGAAGGATTTCGATAATGAATCTAAATCAAATAACCATTCGGGACCATGAGCCACTAAAGGAAACGAATTTTCTAAAAACTTGACGTTGATAGTTTCAATAACAGTATTTGTTTTGCTATTAAAAACCCGATAAGCTTTAGAAACAGACGAATAACCTAAGAAAAATCCATCATCAGATTTTGACTCAAACTTCCCGAGATGTTCATTTAGATTTAGAATCGATACCGGACAACCAAATGCTTTCAAGTAAGAAATATTTGGTTTCCTTCCAAACAACAACTCATAAGAAGTTTTCTTTTTATCTTGAACTAATAATGTTCTATTTTGTACAAAACACGCAGTAGCAATAGCTTCGTCCCAAAAAGTGATCGGGATTTTGGCATCTGCGAGCATGGATCTTGCTGCTTCAATTAGTGTCCGGTTTTTCCGTTCCGCAACCCCATTCTGTTGAGGCGTTCTAGGCGCACTAAATTGTCGAGCAATCCCCTTTTCTGCACAAAATAAATCAACATTAGCATTCTTAAATTCCGTTCCATTATCACTTCTTAATACTTTAACTTTGCATTCCAATTGGTTTTCAACTTTAATGATAAATTCTTTTAAAAGTTCAGCTGTTTCAGATTTTGCATGCAAAAAATAAACCCATGAAAATCTCGTAAAGTCATCTATGATAACTAAACAATATGATTTTCTCCCGATGCTTTGAACGTTGGTCGGTCCAAAAAGATCCATATGTAGCATCTGCAAGGGTTTTGAAATGGAGTTTTCGAGCTTGGACTTAAAAGACATCCGATGCTGTTTTCCCTTCAAACACGCTGGACACAGATCAGTTGTGGAGAATTTCTTCGATGGGATTCCCACAGCGTGATTTCCAGTTACCAAACGGTTCATGTTTCTGAAGTTGGAATGTCCCAGCCGTCTATGCCAAAGCTGACTCTCATCATTTGAAGCATGGGCAATGAGACAGGTTGTTTCGGTTTCGGCATCAATCTGCGACATATCCAATTTGTATACATCACGATCTCTAGGCGCTTTCACCACTACCCACTCATTGTCAATCTTGAAACCTGGTTTCAGAATATAACAGAAAGAATCATCAAAAAGAGTTGAATAAGATTTATCACAGATTTGAGATACACTAAGTAAGTTAAAGTTCAACTGTGCACAGTAGTTGACTTTATCAAAACTTATAATCCCATTCGAGACAGTTCCTTCGCCTGTGATTTTACCACCCGCATCACCTCCAAACGCTACGTGAGTACCATTCTTTTGCTTGAAATCCTGAAGCAAGGCATGGTTGCCTGTCATGTGCCGGCTACACCCACTATCAACGAACCACGAGTTGATAGGTCTTCTTGGGCGTACCTGCATTTCAACAAAAACATTCAGTTAGTTTGGTCAACCCAGGCCCACACGGTCTTGGGTTTTCCGAATCTATCTGCAATAGTAACTTGTTTGTATTGAACATTTTGAAAATTTGTTTCATTCAAAAGATTTTGATGCTGATAACTTCGCCCATTGGCGTTCAATGATTGCTTTCTTCTCAAAGCAATAAACCTTTCCTCTAGCTTAGGATCAAGGTTATTTTCAAACTTTTGATTTCTAACCATTAAAGCTCTTGGTTTAAAACTGTTAACCTGCACATTCCTCGAAAAGTTAGAAACAGAATTGTTTCGATTGAAATTTCTCAAAACTGGAGAATGACTTTGACTCATATTTTGAAAACCAAATGAATGATTTCTTTTAAAGTTTGAAAACGGAGTCATTTCTCTAGTTGAGTTTGATCGAAAGAAACAATCCTTTGTGTCATGGTTTCTTCTCTCACAAATATCACAAAATTTGTTATAGTAACATTCTTCTGAAGAATGGTTTCTTTTGTCACAGAAACTGCAGTACCTGTTAAAGAAACATTCAGCAGTTGCATGATTATACCTATTACAAATTTCACAATATTTCTTGCTAATCCTAAAGAGCCGATTGTTAACTTTTGATGTTGAACCAAAACGTGATTCGTTATCTTGGTTATCCGGTTTTAGATTAACGCTTCTTTGTGGAGACTTGGTTTGTGATTTTGATTGCATGGGACTTTGGTTCGATTTTAAACTGTTCTTTTTGGTCACCTTTTTATTTTCAATTCTCTTATCATTGACAGCGGAAGACTTAGGACCTGAACCTGTTTTCAGACCAGAGTTAGATTTGATTGGAGAATTGTTTGGTTTACCATAAGATCCGTTCAAATCAAACGTTCCTGCAGACACAAACTTGATGTTTTTACCTTTTGACATTTTCTTGACAGGTTTAACTTTGTCAGTTTTAACATTTTGAGCTTTGGTGTTATCATTCGATTTTAAGACACTTTTGCCTTTTGATTCTTTTGTTTCAGATTGATTTGTCATTGTTTTCGCTTTCTGCTTCTTCACAGTTGAAACTTCATCCTTCTTCACAATATTCTTCTTGAGCAACTGAGCAACAACTTGCGCCTTTTGTTCTTTCTTCCACTTGATATACTCAGGATCATTGAATCCTGAAAATTCACCTTCTTCCTTCACCGATTCTGGTTCTGGGTTAAGCTTTGGATATTCAATCAGTTGAATAAGAACAGGCTGCAGTTTGTTTTCGGATTTGTTGCTTGCTTCATCGTCAGCTTCAGTTGACACATTATCTTCTTCATCCACGCTTTCCATCAACACTTCAGTACCTTCAGACTCGGATTTACTTCTTTGAATTTTCTTTCATTTTCAGGTGAATGATCAAATTCATTAAAGTTTTCCGGTAAGGTTTGTGTGATTGAATTTGGCATTGGTTCATGAGTAAAACCCAAACCGTTTTTGGTTTTGTTACCTCTTTCTTTGATTAGTTGTTTGACCATGGTTTTACAACTTTTAACCTTTGTTAGTTCAACTTGAGTGACAGCATGTGCGACTTTTTCTTGTTCAAAGTTCTTTGTCATTTCTTCAAGTTGTTTGGTTATCAGTTCCAGTTCTGTTAAGGTTTTGTTCCATGATTCCTTAAGTGACAAAATCTTCTCATCAGCAATTTTATGATCAATTTTAAGTTGTTCATGAAGTTTTTCATGTTTACTTAATTTGTCACCTATTTTGAATGAATGAGTTCGATAATGTTCTACTTGTTGAATGCACTGTTCAGAACATAACCTTTCTTTCACATCCAAGGGCAATGGAACATAGTTAGGTGGGAGTTCAGGATTAACCTTTGGTTGCTCAGTGGAAGATGAAGACTCATTAGATGTTGCCATTAACGCAACTTCGGTTTCAGTCTCTTCAGTAGGATCTGCTTTTGCGCTCCAGTCATAATCTTCAGAATCTTCACTAACATCTTCAACCATTTTTCCATCCCCTTCTTCAGACCAGTCTTCTTCTTCAATTTCACACACCAGAGCCAGATTTGATGTAAGATCAGATGTAAACTGTTCTGCATATGCACTCCAGTCGTATCCGTCTTGTACACTTACAACTAACGCTTTAGTCTGGTCTTCTGGCTTCTTTTCATTTTCCTTCAATTCAGGCATAGGAAGACTTTGGTACGGTTTCTGAAAGAAACGCTGATTTCTGCCTTGATAATTCGTAGACTGTTGAGAACTTTGACCTTGACCTTGATTGCTTGAACTAGCTTGATCATTGAAATTCTTTGGAGCTTTGCATTCTCTCGAGAAATGACCATACTGGTTACAATTAAAGCACCTGGCCTTAGATTTATCAAATCCAACTGTCTTGTTTGCATGAGGTTTATAACTTCGATTAACGTATGCATGCTTTTGAGTTCGATACGCAACCATAACCATTTGCCAGTTAAGATCCATTTCTTCAACATCAACTGGATCCATTTCAAATAAGTCTTGAAGGACCACGTCCATTTGACTTAGATGACTTCCTTGATACGCTTGAAAACTTGCCATAAAAGCAGTAAAGGCAGTTTTGGTTTCATCATCTTGCAACAGAATATTCATAACGTCTTTCACTTTGGCTTGAACATTTGAACTCTGATTTTCTGACTGATTCTTCATATTCTGACTTGGAACTTGAACTTGAGCTCTTGGTGGAGATTGAGGTTGAGAATAAGTTGGTGAATTTGGAAAGTATGCTGAATCAGTAAAGAAACTTGCACCAACAAATAAGTCACCCTCATCTTCAAACTTTGTTACATCTTGTGCAAGAAAAGCGTTATCCACAGTATTGGCAGGATTTACCACATACTTATACTGAGTTTGTGAGCTTGATCTATCAGTATTTCTTGATCCTTCGTCAATCTCAACTTCTTCAATTTTTCCAATAAGCAAATCAAGTTCCATGATGATGGTAAGGCACATAATAATCGATCATTCAAATCTTGAAGTTCAGTCTTTACTCCGAGATTTGTCATCTCAGTAGTTAAGTGAACAAACCTGTTCATCATCTGGTGTACTGTCTCTCCATTGATGTGTTCAAACAACTCCAATTGTCTTTTCAGTTTCGACTTCTTCAAACTTCTCAATTGTTCTCCTCCTTCACATATCGACTTTAATGCTTTGAAGCATGTATAACCAGTCTGATATCCATCCAATCTAGACAAAACTTGAAGTGGCAGTCCCTTGCACATCAAAGAATAAGCCTTGCTATCATTCTTTACTTTTCTCAGATCTTCTGCTGACAAATTATCTTCTGGATAAGGTTCAGTAGAGTCTTTGGTGTAGGTACTAGCACTATCTGGTTGTGTCTGAGTTGGAATGTGAGGACCTTTCTCAATTGATTTCCATAAGTCATTGTCAATAGAACACAAGTGATGTCTCAACCTGATGGTCCAGTTCTTGAAATCTGCACGATTCAAAAGTCTAGGAACACGGTTATCAGAATCATCATTAGGAGCCATTTTTAACAATTTTTAAAGAAAATATTTTTGGTTTTTGTAAATTTTTGAAAAGAAATGATTAAAATACTAAAATAAAGACAAGTAATTAAAGACAAGATAAGAAACAAGTATTAAAAACAACTAATATGAGTCACACGGCAAAACAGTGAAAATCCTTCTTCACCCGGCTAAACAGTGACTTTGTTCTTCACCCGGCAGGAAAAAGTCTTTACACGGCTGAACAGTTACCCGGCTCAACAGTTGACAATACTTTTGTTCTTCACCCGGATGAACAGTTACCCGGCTACAAGAATTAAACTTAACACGGCAATAGTCTTGACCCGGCAGAATCTTGACACGGCAAAGAGCTTCCCCGGCTGAACAGTACTTGGTCACACGACAGAGTTGTTAATTACCCAGCTACACAGTTGAAGTTTACCCGGCTGTATTTTCTCTATCACCCGGCGTAACAGTGTATTACCCGGCACAACAGTGTCTGATCCGGCTGAACAGTAGCACTTTTTCAAGTCAAATTCTTCACCCGTCTAGAACAAATTTCCTTACACGGCTGCACAGGACCTGTTTTCTTCACAAAATCTAAGTCCAAGGAAAATGTCTAAGTCAAATATATCACCCGGCAAGTTAATCTTCAACCAAAACTCAACTGTTCATCATCTTCTTCATGAAGATTTTCTGGGTTTTGTCTAAAATTTGTCCAAATTGTCTAAAATTCACACACAAGCTGTGAAAAGGTCCGATTATCAATCCCTTATATCAATCAATCCAAAACATCATCATTCTTCGATGAATTTGAGCAAAAATTGATCGAACAGTAACTTTTTCTTTTCTTCTTAAATCTTCAGATCTGATGATGATCTGATAGAATCTGCACAATCGTTGTGTATAGAAGTGATTACGATGATAAATCACAACTAAAAACAGCAACAATTCATTCAGATCATGGTTTTTGAGCAATTTTGATGTGTTTTGCTTAAGAACAGCGAACAACACAGTACCGAAAGCTCTGATACCAATTGATAGGTTCAATTGGATCGTTCAATCGCTCACAATGATCAGAATAACAAGTACAAAACAATCGATTCAATCACAGACACAATCCATACTAAATAATTCTCTGTATATTGATGATCAAAGCAATTCGTTGTACAATGTGCAGGAGAAAACAAATCACACACAGTTAATTCTCTCTCTAACAGTGTAAAAGTGATCTCGCCTCTCTCCTCACACACACAAACTACATGCCTATATCAACCAATAACAAGTTTAAGGAATATAACAAAATAGACCCTAAACTATTTACAAACATGTAAACAATAAACAAAATACAAAGTAAATCTTAACAAGGAAATAGCCCTAACAATCAAATTAAACAATAAAATGACCATCAATATATAAAACCACGATAGTTATTGTGTATATAAAATCAACTAATGAAAGAAATAAAACCTTATTATATTTCAAATATGCTTGTTCATAACAAAACCACTAAAAATATATAAATAAGTTAAAAAATTATCCAACATAAAGTCTTGTAACATTTAACAAAGAAATTAAAAGCAATGAAAGAAACGATCAACATAAAATTCAAGTCATCAATGCGTCCTCAATCCTCACGGACTACCTACAAATAAACCACCCATGTATAAACGTTAAGTTTCATGTTATTAGAATTATTCGTATCTCATATTTTACAAATACATACCGAGATGAAAGGACAAGGCCATGCGACGGATGCACCAACACAATCTTGAATTGTGGAAAATAACCCATATGGTCTCACCAAATTTTCATATTTTTTATTGGTACTTGAACGTTTACCTCACACCATTCTTGTCCAAGCTTTATACTACCAACAAGCTCATTTGGATCCAAGCTCTTCACCCATCCTCTTGCTACAATCTCGGTAGAGTTTAGAATGCTTTTAAGGAAAACTTCATCTCCGACCTAGATTTTAGTGTTCAACAATCATTTATCAAACTCTAGTCATTTATCAAACCCTCTTTTATTAGAATAACTAGTTTATAGCCCGTGTGTTACACGGATAAAAACATGAAAACTATGTAATTTCAACTTTATTAAAAAAAGTAAAGTTTAAAAAAAATAACACCAATGTTTTATTTCCATATACATAATTCCAAGGTTTAATTCCAGATACATGCTCTTAAATTACATTTCGAACACCCATGTGTCTTAACGGAGAGAAAAATATAAAAAAGTTCTAATGCATAAACCATATGTTTCTTGTGAATATAAGTAGAAATTACATATAGTAAAGAAGAAAAAATAACAACCTTTCATTGTACATAAATTCATATGTATCCGTGCACCTCAAGTTTTGATTGTCAAGAAGTACCTTATCAGTTGAGTGTATAAATTGCCACCTAAACCATAAGAACCTTCATATTATGCCTACTCGTTTTAAAGCTACAATAATCAAACAAAAAAACTTATCTTCAAAGGTATAATCGTATATAGTTATGTCTTTGACGTTACACACCACTTGTATTGTAAAACACAATTGCACAATGTTGAATTCTGTTCTCTTATGTTATATTCGTAGGTCCTTTGACTCTTAGTTTATTGTATTTAGCACCACGAATCAAATCCGATCACACTTGCTTCAGGACAAATAAAATAAAACATTAAAATTCTTAATATTGAAGAAAATAATACAGCAACTTTAAATATAATGTGAGTCTAATTTATGTAATATGGTATGAATCCTTATTAAGACCTAAGGTTGTTAATGATTTATTTCAAAACTTTAAGTCACTAAAATTAGGTAAAGGATTAATTACTTGAACATCTCAATCCCAATATCCCATACAGGGTAATTGTGACTTTGTTCTCCACAATCATGCTGCATTATATCATAAAGCCAATGAGCATGTGTTTTCTAATTTCTATAACTATTAAGACTGAAAAATGAAAAGTTTGATTAATCTAATTCAAAACTCCAAAACATACTGATTGTATATCATGATTATATCTAAAACTTATTGACACTTGAAGAACATGCTGTCATTAGTATGCTAGTTTAAGAAATATCAAAGATTGGAGACAAATGTGTGATATACAACTTATATTTATGGCATCAATTCTGTCATTTACTACTTCCACTTGAAACCTCAGATCAAATAAAACTTTGGTCTGCTGTTTATCTGTTGAAGGTTAATTAAACAAATTATCATTTAGAGTTTGTTATTTTCATATTTCTTAGAATGCCATGATGCAAAGTCATATATTTTGTACACGCACCGAAGTTGTAAATAAATTATTAAGAGAATTGACCCAAAATAGCATCCTAAAACACAACTACTCAAGTATAAACCAAATCCTCAAAAATCAGCTATTAAGAATGTAGAATAAGCAGCAGCGTTCACTAATAATTTATAGTTTCTCATACAAGTTAAACATAAAGTATAAATTCATTTACTTACCAAAGTTGATCCAAGTCGAAACCGAAAAATGTCGAAACCAAACCGCATACCGTAATGAAACCAAAACCCAAGTCGAAATCGTAAATGAAAAATGTCGAGATACTAAGTTTTAAGATTGATTTCTTCGCTTACCGGAATGACAAGGGAAAGGTATGAGTGATCGGAAGTAGATGATGGTGATAACATGTGGTCCGACGACGATAGTTCAGGGAAATACTCTGTTGTTTCTGCTTCTCTAGTGTTACGGTGGTGGTCATAGGTGGTGCTCAGGTGACGAGTGGAAGAGAAGAGGTGACGAGTGGAAGAGAAGAGCAGAGAAAGAGCTGCATGTGTTTTCTGCGAAGCTGCATGTGTTTTCTGCGATGAATATGTGGGGCGAGGAAGAAGAGCAAGGGGGTGGGGTGTTTAGGGTTGGGTTTATTTAATTAGAAACTTACACTTTGCCCCCTTAGACTTTATTAGGTAAGTTATTTAAGTTTTAAAGTTATAAAATAATTTTAGTTAATTACAAATTGTACCGTTGACAATTATTAGTTTAATTCTCGAGAACGGGCGAGCAATAATAATAAGAATTTAGTAACAATGAGCGAGAATGAGTTAACGATGTTTTATGACTCAAATATCAGGTGTCCTATTACGATGTGTTATTATAAAACCACAATGATTAAGCGTCCTATAAAGTTAAAGTAATAATACCCAAATGCCAAGTGTCCTATTAACTCATGTTCTAGTATGACTTCAACTAGAAAGGGTCCTATAACACTGAACATTTAAGACTCAACTATAATGTGTCTTATTAAGTAATGTTATAATAGAACCTCATTTGATTCGGTGTCCTATTACATTCCAACATAATGGTACACTAACAACTCAATGTCTTAATAAAATTACTTTATTAGGATCTACATTCTAAGTGTCTTATTAAGTATATGATAATAGGACCCCAAAGAATCATCCATCCTATTAAATAGCCTTTTAGGACACCGGTTTAGTAACGTATATTATAAAAGGACCCCAAGAGTTCATTCGTCTTGTTAAATAGTTTTTTAGGACCATATTTTACAAGCGTCCTACACAAAAGGTCCTAAAAAGCCATTTTTGTTGTAGTGGGAGATGCAATGTCTGAAGGAAAGTTGTCAAATCCAGCACTTCTCCTTGACATACACTGCTGGATGACATAGCACAAAAGTTTCCACTTCTTTCCCAATCGAGCTCTAACAAACTGCTGCTTAGGAAATATGGGAGGATGACCCATATTAATAAAGCAAGTCTGACACTCAGCAGTTGTTAGCTCATCAGTAGCACCAATCTCATCATCATCAATCCTCAAAGCAGTTCGGATAGATTCTTCACACACAGTTAATTGTAACTGTCTGGTGATATTTCCTCTAACAACAGTAACTCCAGCTTCATTAGTAACAACTTCTGCAGTCCTCCAGAAGCTTTTGATAAGTCTAGCATATACAATGGGTTTTGCACACATTGCATATACATACTTCATTCTTCTCAGGAATCTGATCATGTCTCTATACCCTTCAGCTTCTAGTATAGATTCATCCAAACATGCAACTAGATTGTGCTTGGGCTCAAATTTCAGATCATTCATCTGTTATAACAAAACAAGACACATGTGTTAGACTTTTCATTCACAAATAACACATTTGCATAAGAGTTTAAACACAAAATAACAATTTAACAAATCACACAACCATTTAACACCTAAGTTAATCTAACAAACTGATAATTATCATTTTGCTTAACAACTTTTGTGAGTCAATGATCATGTAAATTATACACTCAACAGTTTAAACACTTAAACACAAATCTGAAATTTTGCAAAATGGAGTTGAATAACATGTTTTAGTTCAGTTTTAGCTTCGATTTGTCACATATTAACAGATGATTCATCAGTTTGATGTCAAAAATATGAACATTCAAAAGTTCATCAATGGCGGTTCGACAATGATATGCAAATTTCAGTTGATTTAGTTGATTTTAAGTAATTTGATGCAAATTAATAGATGAAAATTGATGATCGACAGTTATTACACCTATTACAACATTCGATTTAAGTTTTAACACTCAAAATCAAAGTGTCGATTCAATGGTCCAATTACTGTTCATCATAACATTTGGTTTTTACGATCTATCAGTTGGTTTATCAAGGTCGAATCATGTAAGATATACCTTATTCAATCAATAAAACTTGTTACAGAATCAATCGATTGAATATGGTATGGGCGATTTGAGGTACAGGGGATTTGCTTGAAAGTGTTTGTGAAAAATGACAAGTGTTTGTGAAGAGGCGGGTATTTATATGGTTTGTTCAACAGATTGAAAA
This sequence comes from Tagetes erecta, assembly GCA_030867185.1. NCBI lineage: Eukaryota > Viridiplantae > Streptophyta > Magnoliopsida > Asterales > Asteraceae > Tagetes > Tagetes erecta. The sequence goes on along the minus strand of CM061497.1, from coordinate 15,749,574 downwards.
ATTATGTAAAACTTAATGGGACGGGTCAACAATTTGGGACGGGTAAACTTTTTAGCCCAATAAGCCTGGACAGGTCATGTAATGTTGAGCCGCGTCAAGCACTGTTGGGACGGGTCACAGTCTTGGGACGGGTCACAACCTTGGACGGGTCAACATTTAAACATGTGAAACACTTAGACGGGTCAATCACTGTAGAGACGGGTCAAGTACTGTAGGGACGGGTCAGAGTTAGGAACAACTACACCTGTTTTGGTTTTACCCATCACCCGGCTGCATAGTAGTCTTCTAAACATCACCCGGCTTGCACAATAACTTCATGTTCATTACCCGGCTGCATAATGATAGCTTCTCTTCATCACCCGGCTGCACAGTTGTCGTACTTACCCGGCTGCACAGTGTTCTTCACTTACACGGCTATATAGAATCTTCATTCTATTACCCGGCTGTACAGTGTCAACACTTCATCACCCGGCTGTATAGTAACATACAACTTGTCACCCAGCTTCTTTTCTTCTTTCACCCGGCTACCTTCTCAGTCAATCACCCGGCTGATATTAATCAACACTATCTTACCCGGCTAAATAGTGACTTCATTACCCGGCTAAATAGTGACTTCTGATATCTTCACCTGGCTGCAACACTTAGACGATTTTTCACTTTTCTCCATCTGTTGACTTTTCAACTGCATTTATTGCACCTGCAAACATTCTCGACATATTAATTAGACAAGACATCCTTATTAGGGTTTGTCAGATTAAATATTCAAAAATATAAATCAGGGCAACAAATTTAATTCACATAAAAACCTTTTTCATTTTCTTTGATTTTTCTCACAAAAATGTTTTTGCACAACCAATATTTCTATATCCCGAAGCAACTTCTTAAAAAAAATCACAAGACCTTAGGTTTGTATTTAACACATCCAATACATTTGCTTTCCATACCACATAATCTTGTTCATTCAACACACTTATTTCAAAATATTTTTGGCTTTTTGTAAATATTTTTCATCTTCAATTATTCTCCCCCTAAACTTGAAATTTCTTGAAAATTTTAAGTTTAACAAGGATGTCGATGTGTCAATAAAAATTCCATATGCCTGCACACACAAAGCACACACATTAAAATAAGGACATATGCAATGCAATGAATCAAAATATCGTAGTGAGATCATACTACACATTATCTGAACATGTTTTGCAAGTTTTGAATAGACATTAGACTTATGTTTGATTGAGTGATGATATGAAAACATACCAATTAGCTCGAATTGACACACTTACTTTTTCAGTATCATGATGAGATTAAGGTTCGATTAAAATGACTTATGTGACCCTCATGAATACATATGTCAACATATTTCCTTATCAACCATCACTTGAATGCATATTGCACAAAACCTGGTCACTTACAATCATAAACAGTGTAGAATATGGGTTCTGTTCGGATTTGGTCCACTTTGGGACTTCTTTTGAATTCCTTTTTGGAATTTTTCATTTCCTATCGTTCCCCTTGGGAATCTTCTGAATTCCTTTTTGGAATTTTGTTTTGGTGATGGTTCACATTTGGGACTCTTTTTGTTCCAACTTTGGGAATCTTTTGCTGCACCTTGATGCTCAAAAGAGACTTCGTGTGAGACTTCAGGTATGTGGATACCACAACAAAGAAGCTCACGTTGCGGTTCATCACACTGAATAGATTGCATCGTTACCCGATCATGAACAACTATCATCACAAGCAATGTATTCAAAGAAATATATTTAGACATGTATAGCAAAGGAACTTAACACAAAGATCGTTGAGTTTAGATTTGACAACAATGAAACTTACTTTTTCAGTCTAATTGCCTGAGCTGTCTCGCACATCAATTAACATGTATCAGTCTTTATTAAAAATGATGTAACAGATATTATCTAGTGTAACTATCATTTCTCACTTTTTGCAATATAGATTCTTATGACATGATATTTTCTTTTCTTTTTGCTTTTTCTTTTTCTTTTTATTTGTTTTTTCTTTTTCATGCACACTCACAATGCAAAGATAAAATAAACGACAAAGGAATCAATACTAGACAACGACTTATTATTTTTTTGGCTTTTATATTTTCTGATTTTGTATTGAGTTTTGTAAAAATAGAATCAATCATGGTTGATTAACCCTATGGATTGAATTAAGAATTCAAACCGGCCTGACAACAAAGATTTTGTGAAAAGATCTGCCATTTGTTTGTCGGTATGAACTTTAATCAAAATTATTAAACCTTTTTCAGAGTTGTCTCTGAGAAAATGATATCGAATTTCGATATGTTTGGTTTTTGAGTGTTGAACAGGATTAGCAGTAATGAACATAGCATCAGTATTGTCTATGTAAATAGGAGTTTTGAGAAAGTTAAACACGTATTCAAGCAATTGGTTTTGTAGCCACAAAACTTGAGAACATCCTGCAGATGCAGCGATATACTCTGCTTCAGCTGTGGATACAGAAACGTTGGTCTGCTTTTTGCATTGCCAAGAAACAAGTCTAGGACCCAGAAATTGACATCCACCCGTAGTCGATTTCCTGTCAAGAGCACACCCACCAAAGTCACTATCAGAATAACTATATAATTCAAAATTGCCTTCATAAGGATACCATAACCCAAGATTCGGTTTCCCTTTAAGGTATCTGAAAATACGTTTAACAGAAACTAGGTGCGACTCTTTTGGATCAGACTGATATCTGGCACACACACATACAGCATACATGATGTCTGGTCTTGATGCAGTAAGATACATTAGTGAACCAATCATCGATCTGTACAGTGTTTGATCAACGGATTTCCCTTTTGGATCCGGCTGTATCTTGCAATTCACATCAGATGGCGTTCGAATAGTCTGACAATCTTGCATCTTGAACTTTTTCAGCAACTTCTCAACAAACTTTGATTGGTTGATAAAAATTCCTTCAGCTGACTGTTTTACTTGCAATCCGAGAAAGAAATTAATCTCCCCCATCGAACTCATCTGAAATCTTGATTTCATAATCTCCTCAAACTCTTTGCACATGGACGGACTTGTTGATCCAAAGATGATATCATCCACATACACTTGAACACATAAAAGATCTTCATTTTCCCGCTTCATGAATAAAGTTGGATCAATCTGACCTCTTGTAAAACCATGTTGCAGCAAGTGTTTAGATAACGTCTCGTATCAAATCCTTGGGGCTTGATGTAGACCATATAAAGCTTTGCTCAATTTGTATACATGATGTGGATACTCAGGATCCTCAAAACCTGGAGGTTGTCTGACGTACACATCATCAGTAATTGGTCCATACAAAAATGCGCCTTTTACATCCATTTGAAACACTTTGAACTTCATGAAAGAGGCATACGCTAGAAAAACGCGAATAGCTTCAAGTCGAGCGATCGGAGCAAACACTTCTTCATAGTCAATACCTTCTTCTTGAGTGTAACCTTGTGCAATAAGTCTTGCTTTATTTCTGACCACAATGCCACGTTCATCTAGCTTGTTCTTGTACAACCATCTTGTACCAATCGCATTTTCTCCTTCAGGTAAGTCCACTAATTTCCAAACCTCTTGTTTGCGAAATTGAAGCAACTCCTCTTGCATGGCTTCAATCCAACTGTTATCTTGTAACGCTTCTGAAATGTTCTTCGGCACCACTTGAGAAAGAAAACATGAATAAAGACAAATGTTTGCATGTTCAGTCTGACTTCTCATAGTTCTCTCATTCAAAGGCCCAATAATCTGAGAAAGTGGATGATTCCTGTGAATTCGATGAGTTGGAATTGAATCACTTTGTACTTGCGCCTCCAGATTAGACTGATTCAGATTCGGTAAATCTTGTAGAATTGTAGAAGCATGCGGAGTGAAATTAGGAACTTGTTCTGGTGAATTGATGAAGTAGTCAAATGATTCTGGAACAACTTCAACATTCGGATCTGATGATGTTTGATTTTGAACAGATCCACCATCATTAGGAGAATTTTGCGGATTCACATCATCACCAAAATTGTTTGATTCTTGATCTTCTTGAGAACCAGATGGACCCGGAGCTTGATTGGATACACCATTATCAGGATTATGAAATGACATAAACGGATACTCAGAATTGAGAGTCCTATCCTCGTCATTATCCGAATCATCACTGAAACATCCCAAGTCTCCTGATTCTTTTCTCGCTTTTGCTGAAAAATCAAACAAGTTAGAATTGAAAGATTTTGATAACGAATCTAAATCAAACAACCATTCGGGACCATGAGCCACTGACGGAAATGAATTTTCTAAAAACTTTACGTTAATACTTTCAATAACAATATTTGTTTTGCTATTAAAAACCCGATAAGCTTTTGAAACAGAAGAGTAACCAAGAAAAAAATCCATTGTCAGATTTTGACTTAAATTTACGAGATGATCACTTAAATTTAGAATCGATACAGGACAACCAAATGCTTTCAAGTATGAAATATTCGGTTTTCTTCCAAACAATAACTCATAAGATGTTTTATGTTTATCCTGAACCAATAATGTCCTGTTTTGTACAAAGCAAGCAGTAGCAATAGCTTCGTCCCAGAAAGTGATAGGGATTTTGGCATCTGCGAGCATGGATCTTGCTGCTTCAATCAGTGTCCGATTTTTCCGTTCTGCAACTCCGTTCTGTTGTGGAGTTCTTGGAGCACTAAATTGGCGAGCAATTCCTTTTTCTGCACAAAACAAATCGACATTAGAGTTTTTAAACTCGGTTCCCTTATCACTTCTCAAGATTTTTACTTTACAATCCAACTGATTTTCAACTTTGATAATCTTTTAACAACTCAGCAGTTTCAGATTTAACATGCAAGAAATAAATCCAAGAAAATCTAGTGAAATCATCAGTGATGACAAAACAATAAGACTTCTTTCCGATGCTTTGAACATTTGTTGGTCCGAAAAGATCCATGTGTAGCATCTGCAAGGGTTTTGAAATGGAGTTTACTGGCTTGGACTTAAAAGACATTCGGTGATGTTTTCCTTTCAAACATGCTGGACAGAGATCAGTTGTTGAGAATTTCTTTGACGGTATTCCCACAGCGTGATTTCCAGTCACCAGTCGGTTCATGTTTCTAAAATTTGAATGGCCCAACCGTCTATGCCAAAGCTGACTCTCATCATTTGAAGCATGCGCAATGAGACATGTGGTTTCGGTTTCAGCATCAATCTGCGACCTATCAAGCTTGTATACATCACGATCTCTTGGAGCTTTAACCACCACCCACTCATTGTCAATCTTAAAACCTGGTTTGAGTATGTAACAAAAAGAATCATCAAATAATGTTGAATAAGATTTGTCACAAATTTGAGATACACTTAGCAAATTAAAGTTCAACTGTGCACAGTAGTTGACTTTATCAAAAACTAATGACCCCATTTGACACGGTTCCTTCTCTAGTAATCTTTCCACCAGCATCTCCTCCAAATGCAACATGTGTACCATTCTTTAGCTTAAAATCTTGAAGCAAGGCATGGTTGCCTGTCATATGCCGGCTACACCCACTATCAACAAACCATGAGTTAATAGGTCTTCGAGGACGTACCTGCATTTCAACATTTACCTAGTTAGTTTGGTCAACCCAGGCCCACATGGTCTTGGGTTTTCCGAATCTATCTGTAACAGTAACTTGTTGATAATGAAGATTTTGAAAATTTGTTTCATTCGAGAGATTTGGTTGAAAACTGTTTCGCCCAATGGCTTGATTCGTTTGCTTTCTTCTTAAAGCAATAAACCTTTCCTCTAACTTAGGATCAAGGTTATTTTCGAATTTCTGATTTCTCACCATCAAAGCTCTCGGCTTAAAACTGTTAACCTGCACATTTCTGGTTGAAAATTCATTAAAACCAGAATTGTTTCGTTTGAAAGATCGCAAATCAGGAGAATGACTTTGGTTAAATTTGTTAAAACCAAAAGATTGATTTCTTTGAAAATTCGGAAAAGGAGTCATTTCTCTTGATGAGTTTTTCCGAAAGAAACAATCTGCAGTGTCATGATTTCTCCTTTCACAGATATCACAGAACTTGTTATAAAAACATTCCTCTGAAGAATGATTTCTTTTGTCACAGTAATTGCAGTACCTGTTAAAGAAACATTCAGCAGTAACATGATTATAACGATCACAAATCTCACAATGTTTCTTGCTAATCCTAAAGAGCCGATTGTTAACTTTTGATGTTGAACCCACACGTGATTCATTATCAGTTTTGTTCGGTTTTAAGTTAACTTGATTCTTTTGTGGAGATTTTGTTTGTGATTTTGATTGCTTGTTATCAAGTTTTGATTGATTGGAAACATTGTTCGATTTTGAAACATCCTGCTTAGTGACCTTCTTTGATTCAAATCTTTTATCATTGACAGCGGAAGTCTTAGGACCTGAACCTGTTTTCAGACCAGAGTTAGATTTGATCTTAGAATTGAGTTGGTTACCATGAGATGAGTTCATGTCAAACGTTCCTGCAGATACAAACTTGATTGTTTTAACTTTTGACACTTTCTTTTTGACAGGTTTGACATTGTCAGTTTTAACATTTTGAGCTTTGGTGTTGTCATTTGATGTTATGACACTTTTACCTTTTGACTGTTTTGTTTCAGATTGATTGGTTGTCATTTTCGATTTATGCATCTTTGCATTTGAAACTTCAGTCTTCTTTTCTGCTTTCTTCTTGATCAGTTGATCAACAACATTTGCCTTCTGTTCATTCTTCCACTTGATGTATTTTGGATCATTGTATCTTGAAAATTCAGCTTCATCCTTCACCTTTTTTGCTGGTTTGGGATTCAGTTCCGGATATTCAACAAGTTGTACCAGAATAGGGTCAGATTTGTTGCTTGCTTCATCATCAGCTTCAACTGTCACAGCGTCATCTTCTTTCAAGCTTTCCAGTAACACTTCAGACCCTTCGGATTCAGATTTACTTCTTTGAATTTCTTTGAATCTTTGTTCATTTTCAGGTGAATGATCAAATTCATTGAAGTTTTCAGGTAAAGTGTTAGTGATTGATTTAGGCATTGGTTCATGAGTGAAACCCAATCCTAGTTTGTTTTTATTACCTCTTTCACTCACAAGTTGTCTCACCATTGTTTTACAACTTTTTATCTTTGTTAATTCAACTTGTGTGACTGCATGAGCAACCTTTTCTTGTTCGAGATTCTTTGTCATTTCCTCAAGTTGTTTTGTCACTAGTTCCAATTCCTTTAAGGTTTTGTTCCATGATTCTTTAAGTGACAATATCTTCTCATCAGCAATTTTGTGATCAATTTTAAGTTGTTCATGAATTTTTTCATGTTTGCTTAATTTGTCACCAATTTTAAAAGAATGAGTTCGATAATGTTCCACTTGTTTAATGCATTGTTCAGAACATAACCTACCTTTAACATCATCAGGCAAAGGAACATAGTTAGGGGGTAGTTCGGTAATAACCTTTGGTTGTTCAACAGATGATGAAGACTCATTGGATGTAGCCATAAGCGCAACTTCTGGTTCAGATTCTTCAACAGGATCTGCCTTTGCACTCCAGTCATACTCTTCAGAATCTTCACTAATAGCATCAGTCACTTGATCATCCCCTTCTTCAGACCAATCTTCTTCCTTAATTTCACATACCAATGCCAAACTTGATGTAAGATCAGATGTAAACTGTTCCGCATAAGCACTCCAGTCGTATCCGTCTTTCACACTAACCAACAGTGCTTTGGTCTGATCTCCTGGTTTCTTGCCTTCATCTTTCAGTTCTGGCATTGGAAGAATTTGATATGGCTTCTGCATGAAATGTTGATTCTTGTTTTGATAGCTTGAAGACTGTTGCGAGTTCTGACTTTGACCTTGATTCTGTCCACTTGAACCAGCTTGATCATTGTAGTTCTGATTCTTAGGAGCCTTGCATTCCCTAGAAAAATGACCATAGCAGTTACAGTTGAAACATCTGGCCTTTGACTTGTCAAAACCAACTGTCTTGTTTGCATGTGGCTTGAAGCTTCGGTTTACATATGCATGTTTCTGAGTTCGATATGCAACCATCACCATTTGCCAATTTAAGTCCATTTCTTCAACGTCATCAGGATCCATTTCAAACAAATCTTGCAGCACAACATCCATCTGATTCAGATGACTTCCTTGATAAGCTTGAAAGCTTGCCATGAATGCAGTAAATGCATTCTTAGTCTCATCATCTTGTAACAAGATGTTTATCACATCTTTTACTTTAGCTTGAACAATGGAACTTTGACTTTCTGATTGAGTTTTCACATTCTGACTTTGAACTTGAGCTCTTGGTGGAGATTGAGGTTGAGAATATGTTGGTGAGTTTGGGATGTATGACGAATCAGTATAAAAGCTTGCACCAACAAATAAATCACCCTCATCATCAGTTTTTGCAGTATCTTGTGCAAGAAAAGCATTATCCACTGTGTTAGAAGGATTCACAACGAACTTGTACTGAGCATGTGAACCTGATCTGTCAGTATTACTTGAACTTTCATCAATCTCAACTTCTTCTATCTTTGCAATGAGCAGATCTAAGTCCATTGGAAACTTTTCTGTATGCTTCAGTAGAGTCACAGTCTGTTTCCATGAAGATGGAAGAGCACACAACAATCTGTCATTCAAATCTTGAAGATCTGTCTTTGCACCAACATTAGTCAACTCAGTAGTTAGATGAACAAATCTATTAATCATTTGGTGCACAGATTCTCCAGCAATATGTTCAAACAGTTCCAATTGTCTCTTTAATTTCTGCTTCTTGAGACTTCTCAACTATTCTCCTCCTTCACAGATTGATTTCAATGCTTTGAACAATGTGTAGCCAGTTTGATAAGCATTCAATCTCGACAACACTTGAAGTGGCAGCCCTTTGCACATCAAAGAATAAGCCTTACTGTCATTCTTGACCTTTCGTAAGTCTTCTGCTGATAGATTATCTTCAGGATAAGGTTCAGTTGAATCTTTGGTGTAGGTGCTTGCACTGTCAGGAGCAGTCTGAGTAGGAATGTGAGGACCTTTATCAATTGACTTCCATAGATCATTGTCAATAGAGCATAGATGATGCTTCAATCTGATTGTCCAGTTCTTGAAATCTGCACGATTAACCAATCTAGGAACACGGTTATCAGAATCATCATTAGGTGCCATTTTAATTTTTTTTTTTGATGATTTTTGGAAAGGAACAGTTAAAAATTTAAAAATAAAAACAAGTAAATAATGACAAGATAAGATAACAAGGTTTGAAACAACTGAAAATGAGTCACACGGCTGAACAGTGAAAATTTCTTCTTCACCCGGCTGAACAGTAACTTTTCTTCTTCACCCGGCTGAGAATTTTCTTCACCCGTCTAAACAGTGACACGGCTCAACAGTTGTCAATCTTCAACACTTGCAATCTTCACCCGGCAGGTAGAGTTACCCGGCTGAACAGTGATCCGGCTGAACAGTTGAAAAACTTGACACGGCTGATACTTAACACGGCTTGAACTTGACACGGTAGAAAAAGTTGACCTGGCTGAACAGTTGGTCACACGGCAGAAATATTGTTTACCCGGCTAGTATTGTTGGATTTAATATGTCCGGACCCGATAAATTAACGTGGCTAACCGAGTTATGACCCGTAAGAGTTACACCAAGGGCAACGAACATAAAATCCACTTAACTCGTTTAATTGGTAATCACGAACGAAAGACGCGGTTATAATTTATACCGTTTATAAATTATATTATTCATTTAACTAAATTAAATGAGTAACAGGTTTATAATTGAGTTGGGCTCAAACTAATTTAACCGGGCTTAGGGCTCGCTTAGTAAAATTCTTTTGAATAAATAGGGATCATTAGGGATTTACTCCCTTCACCCTATTACTCACGGCCGTCAAAAAGAACAAAAAGAAAAGAAACCAAAAGGGTGTCATCTTTTCCTTTTTTTTGATCGATTTTTAGTGCTGCAAAAGGAATCAAAAGTAAAGCCACTTTTGATTTATAATTGTTCCAAACCAAGCAAGCAAGCAAGCAGGTGTCTTGCCCTTTCCTTGGTCGCGGTACTACCGGTCGTCGTCGTCGTCGTTCGTGTACGTTTTTAGCAATCGTTCGTTGAACCCTCGGTGTCTCAAACGGTTATTACTAACCAAAGGTATAATTCATCTCATCAGTAGATTAATTATTATTAACCGTATTTGCATGTCTGTAACCGGATCCTGTCGGTTTCACTTTTGGTATAGGTTTTAATATTAAATTCCCGCTGCGTTAATAATTACCGGTTTAATTATTACTATAGTCAAACCCGTTTTGATATAATTAAAATCTAAAGATACCATTGAAACCCAACAGTGGTATCAGAGTCTTGCTTACAACATGCAAATCGGTACCGGTCTCCTTTTAACCGGTTATAGATCACAAACTTAAAGTTTTTTTTAAGTTTCTGATCAATGTATATTATTGGGCAACAAAATTGTGGTCAACAATTTTAATATTCTTGACCAATAGTTTGCCCGAATGATTATTGTGATTAGAAAATATATGTAAATCTGGTCAGACCTTGTGGTTGTGTTGTACTTTAATTCGGTTTTTGGTTTTATGGTTTTGGCCACTTTGATGGTTCAAAGTTGTAATAGATTAGGGTTCTTTTATTTTATATATTTTTTTTGTAAAATTGTAACATTAAAGACCCGGAGGAAAGACTGAAGACAACACGGATTTACGAGTCAGTGGGAGATACTTAAGACAACAAGATGCACTCAAGTCCATCATTGTGGTTGTTTATGTGTTGTGACCCCGTGACCTAGTTTGGTCTTGCTAAAAGGCTCTGGCAAGACCAAACAAATTTTTGGCCATAAAGATTTACATATTTATTTGCTTTGCTATTGTGGTTGCTTTATTTTACAAGTGTTGTAACATACCAACCTAATACCAAACCATTTTTTTAAAAGAGTTTTAAAATAATTTCACAATCAGATAAAAACAAGTTCTAAACATATTTTTTACAACTTGTGAAAATTTTTATAAAACGACTAGTTTGTTTTATAATTAAAATAACCAATACGTTTTGGAAACTTAAACTAATTTTGACTTTCTAAAACTTGTAACTTAATAGTTTAACTATTAACTTTTAATCGGTTATTTATGTCGCGACAAGACTTAGTTTTAATAGGTTATTTAAACTAAGTGTCCTGAGAGATGAAAGGGTTCGTCTAATTGTCACAAATTAATTTAGTAAAACTGGATCATGACCCTATTCGGTAATTACTAAAATTGAAACCCATATTTAAAATCAATAGTCTATGCTATCCTATTATAAGGAACACTTGGAGCATAAAGCGAAACATCAATGTTTGGAGCCACAGTACCGCATTTGATGTGTAGTTGTATCCTTCCAAGGTGCAAGGGTTTCGTTGACACATCCGGACCCTTCCACACGTACCTAGTTCTAGGACGACTATTACTTTTCCTCTCTTGCTACATGCCCCATCTGTCTAGAGAGTAAAGTGAGCATAGATGAGGCTAAACGTATCAATGCATTGACAAAAGTTGTCATAGCGGCCTCATATTGGAGAGTTGTGCATTTCTCACAATTGACAATCGTTGTCAGTCTACCTACCCACTTGCTAATGTTGTATGCCCCAGCTGCCATTAGCAATTGACATAGCAAGATTCTCACTCCTTATTCTTATTACTGTTAATGGGTCATTAATTAAATAAGGAATAATACATCGATAATACTAACTATATTATTTTGCTTATTTGTCAGATGTCTTCTGAAAACAATCACTCCTTCGCTCTCAAGTCTATACTTGAGAAAGAAAAACTCGATAACACCAATTTCATCGAGTGGCACCGCAACTTGAAAATAGTTCTCAAGTTTGCGAAAAAGCTCTATATTCTGGAAGCCCCAGTTCCTGATCAGCCCGAGGCTAATACCGCTGCTGCGCGTAAGGCCTGGGATAAGCATAACGAGGATGCTGTTGAGGTAGCCTGTCTTATGCAAGCCACCATGTCTCCTGATCTCCAGAAGAACATGGAAGACATGGCTGCATTTGATATGATTGAGCAACTTAAAGGCATGTTTCAGAAACAGGCCCGACAAGAACGCCATGACACCATGAAACATCTCATTAGCTGTAAAATGCAAGAGGGCTCATCAGTTAGCGCTCATGTACTTAAGATGAAAGGTTATATTGACCAGATGACCAAACTTGGTAACCCTATGCAAGATGAAATGGCAGGTGACTTCATCTTGAACTCCCTCCCTAGCTCTTACGACCAGTTCGTAATGAACTACAACATGAATGCATGGGTAAAGCCTGTTGCCGAGCTACAAGGTATGCTCAAAACAGCCGAGATGAATATCCCAAAGCAGAACCAAGTTTTGATGGTCAAATCTGGTGGTGTTAAGAAGCCCAACCCCAAGAAAAGGGGTTATAACAGCAAAGGCAAGAACAAAGTTAATGTTGCTGTCAATCGCGCCACCAACAATAACAAGGTTGTTGCAAAACCAAAACCACCCCCTCCTGAAGAGCGTCAGTGTTTTGAATGCAACAAGACGGGGCACTGGAAAAGAAACTGCCCTGAATATCTGGCTAAGCTGAGAAAAATGAAGGCCTCCGGAGAAGGCACTTTAGGTATTTCTATTTCTGTTATGGAACTTTTCACTGTCTCTAGCAACACATGGGTATTTGATACTGGATGTGGTTACCACATCGTTAATGTCTTGCAGGAGCCTGAAAAATGGAAGAAGCTGAAACAAGGCGACATGGAGCTCATCGTTGGTGATGGGAAAAGAGTACCAGTTCTTGCAACTGGAACATATTATCTTTCATGTCCTTCTGGCCTTGTAGTTATTTTGAATAATTGTTTGTTTGCACCTGGTTTAACCAGAAACATTATTTCAGTTTCTTTATTGTTTGAACAAGGTTTCAAGTACGCTTTTAATGAGATTTCTATTTCTGCTTACTTGAATGATGTTTTTTATTTTGAGGCTAAACCTCGAAATGGTATTTACGAGGTAGATGTTCATACAAACAATAACATTTATAATCTTTCTAAACGTGCCAAATTTGGTACGGATGATACTTATCTATGGCATTGTAGACTTGGCCATATAAGCAAGGCACGTTTGAAAAGGCTTCAATCTGATGGAATTCTTGAATCCACTGGACCTGACTCCTTTGATGACTGCGAGTCTTGCTTAGCTGGAAAACTCACTAAACACCCCTTCACCCATGTAGGTGAACGGGCTAACGATCTGCTAGCACTCATACATACTGATGTATGTGGTCCTTTCAGAACGATGTCTAGAAATCATGAAAGATACTTTGTTACATTCATCGACGATTACAGTCGATATGCTTATGTCTATTTGATGAAACACAAGCATGAAACTTTTGAAAAGTTCAAAGAGTTTCAAAACGAAGTAGAAAACCAACTCGGCAAAACGATAAAAATACTTCGATCAGATCGAGGTGGTGAATATCTCAGTTCAGAATTCCTCAATCATCTAAAGGAACGTGGAATAATTTCACAGCCCACTCCACCTGGCACACCCCAGCTCAATGGCGTGTGCGAGAGGAGAAATCGAACCCTGCTAAACATGGTCCGATCGATGATGTGTAGGACAAACTTGCCTCACTCCTTATGGAGTTATGCTCTTATGACCGCCGCTCGCATTATCAATCTAGTACCGACTAAAAAGGTAGACAAAACCCCATATGAGATATGGCATGGGCATAAACCCAATTTGTCTTACCTTAGAGTATGGGGATGTGATGCTTATGTCACCAGCGATTCTGATGACAAGCTCGATCCTCGAGGCGAAAAAGTTGTTTTCGTCGGATACTGTAACAAAAGCGGACTATATTTCTACCATCCTGATGCAAACATTATTTCCATCAAAAGGAGGGGACACTTCCTCGAGAAAGAAGCTCTTGATCGAGGAACAGGAAACAATGTTGTGGATCTCGAAGAAGTTCGAGAATCACAAACTACCGCTGATGAAGTCGGAAAGTCTGATACACCAGAAGTCGTTACAAATGAATCAGACGAGAACACTAGCATTCGCAGAAGTAGCAGGACTCGTAAGGAACCTGAAAGATATCTTTGGAATCTTGAGGGTGCTGAAGTTCTGGTAGTAGCTGACTCTAATGACGCACCTGCTAACTACAAATCTGCTATCTCAGATCTAGAATCTGAGAAATGGCGGGAAGCCATGAATGCTGAGATGCAATCCATGCGTGAAAATCAAGTCTGGGACTTGGTTGAGTTACCTCCCGAATCTCGGGCAATAGGAAGCAAATGGCTTTTCAAAAGAAAACCCGACATGCATGGAAAGGTACACACTTATAAAGCACGGCTAGTTGCGAAAGGTTACACTCAGATTGAGGGTATTGATTATGAAGAAACCTTTTCGCCCGTTGCTATGATCAAGTCGATCAGGATATTACTTGCCATCGCTGCATACTATGACTATGAGATATGGCAAATGGATGTCAAAACCGCTTTTCTTAATGGACATCTTTCTGAAGATGTTTATATGGTTCAGCCTGAAGGTTTTGTCGATCCAAAATATCCTAAAAGGGTGTGCAAACTGAATAAGTCCATTTATGGACTTAAACAGGCATCTCGTAGCTGGAATCCTCGTTTTGACCAAAAAATCAAAGAGTTTGGTTTTGTCAAAAATGAAGATGAGCCTTGTGTTTACAGGAAAGCTAGTGGGAGTTCTATATCATTCCTCATCTTGTATGTAGATGATATACTGATCATTGGAAACAACATCCCTATGCTTAATGAAGTTAAACAATGGTTGGGATCTTGTTTTGCAATGAAAGATCTTGGAGAAGCAGCTTACATTCTAGGAATCAGGATCTACAGAAATAGATCCAAGCGGCTTCTATGGCTAAATCAAAGCACATACATTGACAAAATGATGACACGCTTTAAGATGGAAAACTCCAAGAAAGGAGGTGTTCCTATGACTAAAGGAACCGTGTTGAACAAATCGCAATCTCCTTCAACGGACATTGAAATTAAGCGAATGGAAGCAGTTCCATATGCTTCAGCGATTGGTTCTATCATGTATGCAATGTTGTGTACAAGACCTGACGTATCGTGTGCCTTAAGCATGACTAGTCGTTACCAGCAAAGTCCTGGCATGGCCCATTGGACTGCTATCAAGAACATTCTTAAGTACTTGAGAAGAACTAAAGATATGTCCTTAATCTTTGGAGGAGTGAAAGAGGAGCTCACTGTAAGATGTTACACTGATGCTAGTTTTCAAACTGACCGAGATGATTCTCGCTCTCAATCAGGGTTCGTGTTCACTCTAAATGGAGGAGCTGTTTCATGGAAAAGCTCCAAGCAGAGTGTAGTGGCGGATTCAACCACCGAATCTGAATATATTGCTGCCTCAGATGCTGCTAAGGAAGTAGTTTGGATGAAGACATTCATAACCGATCTCGATGTGGTTCCAAGTATACGAAAACCAATCGAGATATTTTGTGATAATACTGGTGCTATTGCCCAAGCCAAAGAGCCCAGATCTCATCAAAAGGCAAGGCACATTCATAGGAAGTTCCACTTGATACGGGAAATTGTGGAACGTGGAGACATCATGATAAGCAAAGTAAACACAGATCAAAACTTAGCAGACCCGTTTACTAAGCCCATGACACAGGACAAACATGATGTGCATAGGAATGCCATCGGGCTTAGAGTAGCTAACTTTGAGTTTTGATTTAGTATTTGGATGTACGAACATTTAACGGTTTCTGAATTCGTTTGAATTTATTTATTTGAATTCTGAAGTTTATAACTGTGTTCGATTTTAATACGTTTAATCCATGAATATTGTATTCTAAATTATCCGCAGTCGATCAGACTCATGGGAATGATTCTGAATTAAGACTATTCTGAATTTGGGCTCAAGTAGTTGACATCCAAATCCACAGACCTCATTGTGAATGACGTTGGAAGTAACTCGTTTCAAATCATCTTCATGGATTGTAATCATAAGATGTTTTGATATATTGGTATACTCATTTAGTATCCTCTGACCTGAGATATATACTAGAACTCCTATTTACCCAAGAAATTTTCTTTAAGTAATGTCAACCGCTGTCGCGTAACTGCCAGTCATAAAGGCTTTAATTAGGAATAATTCTGAAGTTCAGTGGGAGCTGTATGTAGTCAATAAGGGATTCTGTACTCTTACATGCTATGTAACAGTTAGACATCTTGGCGCCCTCGTTGATTCAAACTGGAGAAGTGTAAGGCCTTACCCAAACAGACTGTGTGTTTGAATGGACCATTTTGAATCTTGATCGAGAACTGTAATGATTGAACCCATATGAGAATGAACTTAATCCATGTCTCATTGTTTCAATTGATGTCTTTTACAGAAAGGATAAATGACGATGATTGCCATAAGTCTATTGTGTTGTCATAGTAAGTTGTTACTATTAACATATTGCTTGGTTGATGACTTTAAAGTATCATAACTTGTTAGGGGCAGTCATGTGTAGCTAGAGCGCTGCTGACTGTTTGCGTTGAGATTTTGTCATGGTCCGACCAAGTGGGAGACTGTTGGATTTAATATGTCCGGACCCGATAAATTAACGTGGCTAACCGAGTTATGACCCGTAAGAGTTACACCAAGGGCAACGAACATAAAATCCACTTAACTCATTTAATTGGTAATCACGAACGAAAGACGCGGTTATAATTTATACCGTTTATAAATTATATTATTCATTTAACTAAATTAAATGAGTAACAGGTTTATAATTGAGTTGGGCTCAAACTAATTTAACCGGGCTTAGGGCTCGCTTAGTAAAATTCTTTTGAATAAATAGGGATCATTAGGGATTTACTCCCTTCACCCTATTACTCACGGCCGTCAAAAAGAACAAAAAGAAAAGAAACCAAAAGGGTGTCATCTTTTCCTTTTTTTGATCGATTTTTAGTGCTGCAAAAGGAATCAAAAGTAAAGCCACTTTTGATTTATAATTGTTCCAAACCAAGCAAGCAAGCAAGCAGGTGTCTGGCCCTTTCCTTGGTCGCGGTACTACCGGTCATCGTCGTCGCCGTTCGTGTACGTTTCTAGCAATCGTTCGTTGAACCCTCGGTGTCTCAAACGGTTATTACTAACCAAAGGTATAATTCATCTCATCAGTAGATTAATTATTATTAACCATATTTGCATGTCTGTAACCGGATCCTGTCGGTTTCACTTTTGGTATAGGTTTTAATATTAAATTCCCGCTGCGTTAATAATTACCGGTTTAATTATTACTATAGTCAAACCCGTTTTGATATAATTAAAATCTAAAGATACCACTGAAACCCAACAAGTATAACTTAGGACGCCTTAAAACTCCTAAGAACACCTTACAACACAGTACGAAACCTTAAAACTCCATATTAAACCTAATGAATTCCTCCGAGTCAATTAAGCGTCGTACAACAACTTAGAATATCTTACGGCTTTGTATGCCACATTAGCAACTTTAAAAGTATGTTGGTATAATGTTCAACACCTCACGACTCCTAACAACACCTTACAGTACCGTATGTAAACTTAAAACTCCATAATACACCTAATGAATTCGTCCGAGTCTTTTAAACTTCGTACGACAACTTAAGACATCTTACGACCATGTATGCCATATTAGCCCTTTGAAAAGCACGTTAGTATAACTTAGGAAGCCTTAAAACTCCTAAGAACATCTTACAACACTGTACGAAACCTTAAGACTCCATAATAAACCTAATGAATTCCTACGAGTCCTTTAAACATCCTACGGCATCTTAGAATATCTTACGACTCTATATGCCACATTAGCAACTTTAAAAGTATGTCGGTATAATGTACAACACCTCACAACTCCTAACAACACCTTATGGTAGCGTACGTAAACTTAAAACACCATAATACACCTAATGAATTCGTCCGAGTCCTTTGAACATCGTACGACAACTTAAGATATCTTACCACCCTGTAAGCCATATCAGCCCCTTGAAAAGCACGTTAGTATAACTTAGGACGCCTTAAAACTCCTAAGAACACCTTACAACACCATACGAAACCTTAAAACTCAATAATAAACCTAATGAATTCCTCTGAGTCATTTAAACATCGTACGACAACTTAGAATATCTTACGGCTCTGTATGCCACATTAGCAACTTGAAAAGCATGTTGGTATAAGGTACAACAACTCACAACTCCTAACAACACCTTACAGTGCCATACGTAAACTTAAAACACCATACTAAAGCAAATGAATTCGTCCGAGTCTTTTGAACATCGTACGACAACTTATGACGTCTTACGATTCTGTATGCACATTAGCACCATGAAAAGCACGTTAGTATAGCTTAAGACGCCTTAAAACTCCTAAGAACACCATACAACACCGTACGAAACCTTAAAACTCCATAATAAACCTAATGAATTACTCCGAGTCATTTAAACATCGTACGACAACTCAGGACATGTTACGACTCAGTATGCGACATTAGCAACATGAACCGCAATTTAGAATAATGTACGATGCGTTACAACTTCTAAGAATACCTTACATCACCATACGAAACCTTAAAACTCCATAATAAACCTAATGAATTCCTCCGAGTCATTTAAACATCGTACGATAACTTTGAATATCTTACGGCTCTGTATGTCACATTAGCACCTTGAAAAGCATGTTGGTATAATGTACAACACCTCACAACTCCTAACAAAACCTTAGAGTACCGTACAATAACTTAAAACTCCATAATACACCTAAGGAATTCGTCCTAGTGCTTTGAACATCGTACGACAACTTAAGACATCTTACGACCCTGTATGCTATATTAGCCCATTGGAAAGCACGCTAGTATAACTTAGGACGCCTTAAAACTCCTAAGAACATCTTACAACACCGTACGAAACCTTAAAACTCCATAATAAACCTAATGAATTCCTCCGAGTCATTTAAACATCCTACGGCATGTTAGAATATCTTACGGCTCTGTGTGCCACATTAGCAACTTTAAAAGGATGTTGGTATAACGTTAAACACCTCACAACTCCTAACAACACCTTACAGTACCGTACGTAAACATAAAACACCATAATACACCTAACGAATTCGTCCGAGTCCTTTGAACATCGTACGACAACTTAAGACATCTTAGCACCCTGTAAGCCATATTAGCCCCTTGAAAAGCACGTTAATATAACTTAGGACGCCTTAAAACTCCTTAGAACACCTTACAACACCGTACGAAACCTTAAAACTCCATAATAAACCTAATGAATTCCTCAGAGTCATTTAAACATCGTACGACAACTTAAAATATCTTACGACTCTATATGCCACAATAGCAACTTTAAAAGCACGTTGGTATAATGTTCAACACCTTACAACTCCTAACAACACCTTACAGTACCGTACGTAAACTTAAAACACCATAATACACCGAATGAATTCGTCCGAGTCCTTTGAACATCATACGACAACTTAAGACATCTTACCACCCTGTAAGCCATATTAGCCCCTTGTAAAGCACGTTAGTATAACTTAGGACGCCTTAAAACTCCTAAGAACAACTTACAACACCGTACGAAACCTTAAACTCCATAATAAACCTAATTAATTCTTCCAAGTCATTCAAACATTGTACGACAACTTAGAATATCTTACGGCTCTGTATGCCACATTAGCAACTTTAAAAGCATGTTGGTATAATGTTCAACACCTCACGACTCCTAACAACACCTTACAATACGGTATGTACACTTAAAACTCCATAATACACCTAATGAATTCGACCGGTCCTTTGAACATCGTACGACAACTTAAGACATCTTAACACCCTGTAAGCCATCTCAGCCCCTTGAAAAGCAAGTTAGTATAACTTAGGACGCCTTAAAACTCCTAAGAACACCTTACAACACCATACGAAACCTTAAAACTCAATAATAAACCTAATGAATTCCTCTGAGTCATTTAAACATCGTACGACAACTTAGAATATCTTACGACTCTGTGTGCCACATTCGCAACTTGAAAAGCATGTTGGTATAATGTACAACAACTCACAACTCCTAACAACACCATACAGTGCCATACGTAAACTTAAAACACCACACTAAACCTAATGAATTCGTCCGAGTTTTTTGAACATCGTACGACCACTTATGACGTCTTACGACTCTGTATGCACATTAGCACCATGAAAAGCACGTTAGTATAGCTTAAGACGCCTTAAAACTCTTAAGAACACCTTACAACACCGTACGAAACCTTAAAACTCCATAATAAACCTAATGAATTCCTCCGAGTCATTTAAACATCGTACGACAACTCAGGACATGTTACGACTCAGTATGCGACATTAGCAACATGAACCGCAATTTAGAATAATGTACGATGCGTTACAACTTCTAAGAATACCTTACATCACCGTACGAAACCTTAAAACTCCATAATAAACCTAATGAATTCCTCCGAGTCATTTAAACATCGTACGATAACTTTGAATATCTTACGGCTCTGTATGTCACATTAGCACCTTGAAAAGCATGTTGGTATAATGTACAACACCTCACAACTCCTAACAAAACCTTAGAGTACCGTACAATAACTTAAAACTCCATAATACACCTAAGGAATTCGTCCTAGTGCTTTGAACATCGTACGACAACTTAAGACATCTTACGACCCTGTATGCTATATTAGCCCATTGGAAAGCACGCTAGTATAACTTAGGACGCCTTAAAACTCCTAAGAACAGCTTACAACACCGTACGAAACCTTAAAACTCCATAATAAACCTAATGAATTCCTCCGAGTCATTTAAACATCCTACGGCATGTTAGAATATCTTACGGCTCTGTGTGCCACATTAGCAACTTTAAAAGGATGTTGGTATAACGTTAAACACCTCACAACTCCTAACAACACCTTACAGTACCGTACGTAAACATAAAACACCATAATACACCTAACGAATTCGTCCGAGTCCTTTGAACATCGTACGACAACTTAAGACATCTTAGCACCCTGTAAGCCATATTAGCCCCTTGAAAAGCACGTTAATATAACTTAGGACGCCTTAAAACTCCTTAGAACACCTTACAACACCGTACGAAACCTTAAAACTCCATGATAAACTTAATGAATTCCTCTGAGTCATTTAAACGTCGTACGACAACTTAGAATATCTTACGGCTCTGTATGCCACATTAGCAACTTTAAAAGCATGTTGGTATAATGTTCAACACCTCACAACTCCTAACAACACCTTACAGTACCGTACGTAAATTTAAAACAGCATAATACACCTAATGAATTCGTCCGAGTCCTTTGAACATCGTACGACAACTTAAGACATCTTACCAAAAGACTGAAATTGTTGAAACCTTACATTCGAGCGCTGTTGTTTAAACAAGGAAACCTTCACAAGAAGGTGCTTGAGTTAAGGCAACAGCTTGATACGGTTCAAATGAATATCACCCTGAACCCATCTGATCTTGACCTACGAAGATTGGAGGCGGACGTTGCAGCTAGATTTAGAGAGGCAAGCATTGATGAAGAGAGGTTCTTAAAGCAGAAATCGAAAGTTGAGTGGCTAGCTGAGGGTGATAATAATACGGCTTTCTTTCATAATTCTCTAAAATCTAGAAATCATCGGTCCAGGATTGATGTGATTATGGATGGAGGAGGGATTATTTATGAAGGGGAAAATGTTCACAAGGCGTTTGTTAAGCATTATGAGAATTTTCTTGGAGTCAAGGGTGATATATCCTTGACCCCAACTCCGGAGTTGTTCCAAAATAGGCTGGAGTCGGGGGTTGCAAACTCTATGGTTAGGCCGATATCGGATGAGGAGGTTAGGAAGGCAATGTTTTCTATTGGGAGAAATAAATCTCCGGGGCCAGATGGGTGGGTATTCTTCAGCGTTTTTTATTCACGCTTGGCCAACGATTGGTGGTGATGTGACGGATGCGATTAAAGACTTTTTCAATAAGGGTAAGCTTCTCCAAGAATGGAATCATACCCTTATTGTTTTATTCCTAAGGTACAATCTCCGTCTCATATTACTGATTATAGACCTATTTCATGCTGCAATGTGTTGTTTAAATGCATTAGTAAGATTATTGCTAATCGGGTGAAGAATGGGTTAGATGGGATTGTGAGTATAAACCAATCAGCTTTTGTGCCGGGGAGAAGAATATCGGATAATGTGTTGTTAACCCAAGAACTTATGCATAATTATCATAGGAAGAAGGGACCGCCTAGGTGTGCTCTTAAGGTGGATATACAGAAAGCCTATGATACGGTT
This sequence comes from Tagetes erecta, assembly GCA_030867185.1. Taxonomy (NCBI): domain Eukaryota; kingdom Viridiplantae; phylum Streptophyta; class Magnoliopsida; order Asterales; family Asteraceae; genus Tagetes; species Tagetes erecta. Next base: position 15,727,234 of record CM061497.1, on the reverse strand, counting down.
GATTGGAGTTTTTTGGGTTCAATTCTGAGGGGTTTTGGATTCCATCCAAAGATGGTTGGGTGGATTATGACGTGTGTGTCATCTGTGTCATTCTCGTTGAGTGTTAATGGCAACACATACGGGTACTTTCGGGGCAAACGTGGCCTTAGGCAAGGAGATCCGCTTTCACCGTATCTTTTCACGCTTGTTATGGAAATTCTAACGTTGATGCTTTCTCGAGCATCTAGACTTGACAACTCTTTCAGATTCCATAATAAATGTGAAAAGCAACGAATTATAAACCTTTGTTTTGCGGATGATCTGTTTATTTTCACAAGAGGATGTGGCTCTTCGGTACGGGTTATTATGAAATCATTATCTGAGTTCACTCGAATGTCAGGGTTGGTCCCTAGCACCCCAAAGAGCACTATTTTTTTCTGCAATGTTCCGGATCATATTAGGCTGGATATTTTGAACATTATGCCGTTCGTTGAGGGTTCTCTTCCTGTTAAGTATTTGGGTGTACCTCTCATTGCGTCTAGGCTTATATACAAGGATTGTAGAGTGCTTGTTGAAAAAATGGAGGGTAGGATAACGAATTGGAAGAACAAAATGCTCTCGTTTGCAGGGAGATTGCAGCTTATTGGGTCAGTTTTATCCGCCTTGTATGTGTACTGGGCATCGGTTTTTATTTTACCCAAGAGGGTTATTGCGGATTTGGAAACAAAGATGCGAAGTTTCCTCTGGTCCCAAGGTTCGGGTTCACAAGGTAAAGCAAAGGTCTCTTGGAAGTCTGTGTGTTTACCCAAGGCTGAAGGAGGCTTAGGCATTAGGCGAATTGGGGATATGAATAATGCCCTTATGACGAATCATATTTGGAGTATTCTTTCGAAACGAAAATCCCTTTGGGTTGATTGGATCTATTCGTATAGGCTGTCAAATTGCCACTTTTGGGAGTGTAACATACCCCAAAATTGCTGTTGGAGCTGGAGGAAAATTTTGATGCTTAGACCTTTGGTGCGACAATACTTTTGGTACAAATTGGGTAACGGATCGAATGTATCTGCATGGTCGGATAGATGGTGTGATATAGGGCCGTTATCCACTTTTATCTCCAGAAGAGCTATTTATCGAGCGGGGTTGTCTATTCAGGCAAAGGTGGCTGATTTTGTGACGGATGGGATATAGGTATGGCCTGATGCTTGGTATGATATCTATCCGGTTCTTATTAATACTCAGTATGTGGAAGGATGGGGATGTATGGTTGAACTATGCCCCGGCTGTTGTATGGGAGTCTACTCGCCATAGACATATGGAGGTGTGTTGGGTGGATATAGTGTGGTTCTCACAATGTATTCCACGTCATGCGTTTTTACTTTGGCTGGTCTTTAAAGCAAAACTTCAAACGCAGGACAAAATACTGAGATGGAGGTCGATAAGGAATACCAACATGAATATGTTGTGTTGCGTCTTATGTTTTGCTAATATTGATTCTCATGGCCATCTGTTTTTTGAATGTAAATATTCTTCTGCGGTATGGGATCGAGTAAAGGTTCGAGCAGGTATGCAGAGTGTTTCGGCTAAGTGGAGTGAGACAGTTACATGGTTATGCGACCATGCAAGATCCAAGACTATCTCAAGTGTTGTTAGCAAATTGTTGGTGGCAAGTTCAGTATATTACATATGGCAAGAGAGGTGCAATAGATTGTTTAACAATCATACGAGGCCGCCTGATATACTTACTGAAATCATATTTGATACGGTTCGACATAGACTGATGGGCCTAAGGGTAAAACAAACGGATCATATGAGACAAGTTTTTGCTGATTGGAACATTCACATGAGCATAGGAAGACCGGGTGAGGGCTAGAAGGAAGGAGGTTACAACTTCAGTAGCTAGATTGTAGTCTAGCATAGTAAACTTTGTTTTGGTTTTTCTTTTAGTTATCTTTGGTTCTACATTCTGGGGAATGCCCCAAGAATGAACTAGTGTAGATGCCCTACACTACTTGTTTTATGTGTTTGTGAATATATAAATCGCCGGGTGAATCCCTTTACCCAAAAAAGCCATATTAGCCCCTTGTAAAGCACGTTAGTATAACTTAGGACGCCTTAAAACTCCTAAGAACACCTTACAACACCGTACGAAACCTTAAAACTCCATAATAAACCTAATGAATTCCTCCGAGTCATTTAAACATCGTACGACAACTTAGAATATCTTACGGCTCTGTATGCCACATTTGCAACTTTAAAAGCATGTTGGTATAATGTTCAACACCTCACAACTCCTAACAACACTTTACAGAACCGTACGTAAACTTAAAACACCATAATACACCTAATGAATTCGTCCAAGTCCTTTGAACATCGTTCGACAACTTAAGACATCTTACCACCCTGTAAACCATTAGCCCCTTGTAAAGCACGTTAGTATGACTTAGGACGCCTTAAATCTCCTAAGAACACCTTACAACACCGTACGAAAGCTTAAAAATCCATAATAAACCTAATGAATTCCTACGAGTCATTTAAACATTGTACGAAAACTCAGGACATGTTGCGACTCATTATGCGACATTAGCAACATGAAGAGCAATTTAGAATAATGTACGACGTGTTACAACTTCTAAGAATACCTTACATTACCGTACGAAACCTTAAAACTTCATAATAAACCTAATTAATTCGTCCGAGTCATTTAAACATCGTACGACAAGTTAGAATATCTTACGGCTCTGTATGCCACATTAGAACCTTGAAAAGCATGTTGGTATAATGTACAACACCTCACAACTCCTAACAAAACCTTACAGCACAGTACATAAACTTAAAACTCCATAATACACCTAATGAATTAATCCGAGTGCTTTGAACATCGTACGACAACTTAAGACATATTACGACCCTGTATGCTGTATTAGACCATTGAAAAGCACGTTAGTATAACTTAGGACGCCTTAAAACTCCTAAGAACACCTTACAACACCATACGAAACCTTAAAACTCCATAATAAACCTAATGAATTCCTCCGAGTCATTTAAACATCGTACGACAACTTAGAATATCTTACGGCTCTGTATGCCACATTAGCACCTTGAAAAGCATGTTGGTATGATGTACAACACCTCACAACTCCTAACAAAACCTTATAGTACAGTACATAAACTTAAAACTCCATAATACACCTAATGAATTAATCCGAGTGCTTTGAACATCGTACGACAACTTAAGACATCTTACGACCCTGTATGCCATATTAGACCATTGAAAAGCACGTTAGTATAACTTAGGACGCCTTAAAATTCCTAAGAACACCTTACAACATCATACGAAACCTTAAAACTCCATAATAAACCTAATGAATCCCTCCGAGTCATTTAAACATCGTACGACAACTTAGAATGTCTTACTTACGGCTCTGTATGCCACATTAGCACCTTGAAAAGCATGTTGGTATAATGTACAACACCTCACAACTCTTAACAAAACCTTACAGTACAGTACATAAACTTAAAACTCCATAATACACCTAATGAATTAATCTGAGTGCTTTGAACATCGTACGACAACTTAAGACATCTTACGACCCTGTATGCCATATTAGACCATTGAAAAGCACGTTAGTATAACTTAGGACGCCTTAAAACTCCTAAGAACACCTTACAACACCATACGAAACCTTAAAACTCCATAATAAACCTAATGAATTCCTCCGAGTCATTTAAACATCGTACGACAACTTAGAACATCTTACGGCTCTGTATGCCACATTTGCAACTTTAAAAGCATGTTGGTATAAAGTTCAACACCTCACAACTCCTAACAACACTTTACAGAACCGTACGAAACCTTTGAACATCGTTCGACAACTTAAGACATCTTACCACCCTATAAGCCATTAGCCCCTTGTAAAGCACGTTAGTATAACTTAGGACGCCTTAAAACTCCTAAGAACACCTTACAACACCGTACGAAAGCTTAAAACTCCATAATAAACCTAATGAATTCCTACGAGTCATTTACGACATTAGCAACATGCAGAGCAATTTAGAATAATGTACGACGTGTTACAACTCCTAAGAATACCTTACATTACCGTACGAAACCTTAAAACTTCATAATAAACCTAATGAATTCGTCCGAGTCATTTAAACATCGTACGACAAGTTAGAATATCTTACGGCTCTGTATGCCACATTAGCACCTTGAAAAGCATGTTGGTATAATGTACAACACCTCACAACTCCTAACAAAACCTTACAGTACTGTATGTAAACTTAAATCTCCATAATATACCTAATGAATTCGTCCGAGTCTTTTGAACTTCGTACGACAACTTAAGACATATTACGACCCTGTATGCCATATTAGCCCCTTGAAAAGCACGTTAGTATAACTTAGGACACCTTAAAACTCCTAAGAACACCTTACATCACCATACGAAACCTTAAAACTCCATAATAAACCTAATGAATTCCTCTGAGGCATTTAAACATCGTACTACAACTTAAAATATCTTACGGCTCTCTATGCCACATTAGCACCTTGAAAAGCATGTTTGTATAATGTACAACAACTCACAACTCTTAACAATACCTTATAGTGCCATACGTAAACTTAAAACACCATACTAAACCTAAAGAATTCGTCCGAGTCCTTTGAACATCGTACGACAACTTAGGACGTCTTATGACTCTTTATGCACAGTAGCACCATGAAAAGCACGTTAGTATAGCTTAAGACGCCTTAAAACTCCTAAGAACATCTTACAACACCGTACGAAACCTTAAAACTCCATAATAAACCTAATGAATTACTCCGAGTCATTTAAACATCGTACGACAACTCAGGACATGTTGCGACTCAGAATGCGAAATTAGCAACATGAAACGCAATTTATAATAATGTACGATGCGTTACAACTTCTAAGAATACATTACATCACCGTACGAAACCTTAAAACTCAAATATAAACCTAATGAATTCCTCCGAGTCATATAAACATCGTACGACAACTTAGAATATCTTAAGGCTTTGTATGCCACATTAGCACCTTGAAAAGCATGTTGGTATAATGTACAACACCTCACAACTTCTAACAAAACCTTAGAGTACCGTACATAAACTTAAAACTCCATAATACACCTAATGAATTCGTCCGAGTCCTTTGAACATCGTACTACAACTTTGGACATCTTACGACTCTGTATGCACATTAGCATCTTGAAAAAGCACGTTAGTATAACTTTGGACGTCTTAAAACTCCTAAGAACACCTTACAACACCCTACGAAACCTTAAAACTCCATAATAATCCTAATGAAATCATCGAAGTCCTTTGTACATCGTAAGACAACTCAGGACAAGTTACGACTCAGTATGCGACATTAGCAACTTAAAAAGCAAGTTGCTATAATGTACAACACCACACAACTCCTAACCACACCTTACAGTACCGTACGTAAACTTAAAACTCCATAATACACCTAATGAATTCGTCCGAGTCCTTTGAACATCGCACGACAACTGAGGACATCTTACGACTCTGTATGCACATTAGGACCATGAAAAGCACGTTAGTATAACTTAGAACGCCCTACAACTCTTAAGAACACCTTACAACACCGTACGAAACCTTAAATCTCCATAATAAACCTAATGAATTCCTCCAAGTCATTTAAACATTGTACGACAACTTAGAATATCTTACGGCTCTGTATGCCACATTATAGCAACTTTAAAAGCATGTTGGTATATTGTACAACACCTCACAACTCCTAACAACACCTAACAGTACCGTACGTAAACTTAAAACTCCATAATACAACTAATGAATTCGTCCGAGTCCTTTGAACATCGCACGACAACTTAGGACATCTTACGACTCTGTATGCACATTAGCACCTTGAAAATCACGTTAGTATAACTTAGGTCGCCTTAAAACTCCTAAGAACACCTTACAACACCGTACGAAACCTTAAAACTCCTTAATAAACCGAATGAATTCCTCCGAGTCATTTAGACATCGTACGGAAACTTAGAATATCTTACGGCTCTGTATGCCACATTATCAACTTTAAAAGTATGTTGGTCTAATGTACAACACCTCACAACTCCTAACAACACGTAACAGTACCGTACGTAAACTTAAAACTCAATAATACAACTAATGAATTCGTCCGAGTCCTTTGAACATTGTACGACAACTTAGGACATCTTACGACTCTGTATGTACATTAGGACCATGAAAAGCACGTTAGTATAACTTAGGACGCCTTACAACTCCTTAGAACACCTTACAACACCGTACGAAACCTTAAAACTCCATAATAAACCTAATGAATTCCTCCGAGTCATTTAAACATCGTACCACAACTTAGAATATCTTACGGCTCTGTATGCCACATTAGCAACTTTAAAAGCATGTTGGTATAATGTACAACACCTCACAACTCCTAACAACACCTAACAGTACCGTACGTAAACTTAAAACTCAATAATACAACAAATTAATTCGTCTGAGTCCTTTAAACATCGTACGACAACTTAGGACATCTTACGACTCTGTATGCACATTAGCGTCTTGAAAAAGCACGTTAGTATAACTTTGGACGCCTTAAAACTCCTAAGAACACCTTACAACACTATACGAAACCTTAAAACTCCATAATAAACCTAATGAATTCCTCCGAGTCATTTAAACATCGTACGACAACTTAGAATATCTTACTTACGGCTCTGTATGCCACATTAGCAACTTTAAAAGCATGTTGGTATAATGTTCAACACCTCACGACTCCTAACAACACATTACAATACTGTATGTAAACTTAAATCTCCATAATACACCTAATGAATTTGTCCGAGTCTTTTGAACTTCGTACGACAAATTAAGTCATCTTACGACCCTGTATGCCATATTAGCCCTTGAAAAGCACGTTAGTATAATAAGGGACACCTTAAAACTCCTAAGAACACCTTACATCACCATACGAAACCTTAAAACTCCATAATAATCCTAATGAAATCATCGAAGTCCTTTGTACATCGTAAGACAACTCAGGACATGTTACGACTCAGTATGCGATATTAGCAACTTAAAAAGCAAGTTGCTATAATGTACAACACCACACAACTCCTAACCACACCTTACGGTACCATACGTAAACTTAAAACTCCATAATACACCTAATGAATTCGTCCGAGTCCTTTGAACATCGCACGACAACTTAGGACATCTTACGACTCTGTATGCACATTAGGACCATGAAAAGCACGTTAGTATAACTTAGGACGCCTTACAACTCTTAAGAACACCTTACAACACCGTACGAAACCTTAAAACTTCATAATAAACCTAATGAATTCCTCCAAGTCATTTAAACATTGTACGACAACTTAGAATATCTTACGGCTCTGTATGCCACATTATAGCAACTTTAAAAGCATGTTGGTATAATGTACAACACCTCACAACTCCTAACAACACCTAACAGTACCGTAAGTAAACTTAAAACTCCATAATACAACACATGAATTCGTCCGAGTCCTTTGAACATCGCATGACAACTTAGGACATCTTACGACTCTGTATGCACATTAGCACCTTGAAAAGCACGTTAGTATAACTTAAGACGCCTTACAACTCCTAAGAACACCTTACAACACCGTACGAAACCTTAAAACTCCATAATAAACCGAATTAATTCCTCCGAGTCATTTAGACATCGTACGGAAACTTAGAATATCTTACGGCTCTGTATGCCACATTATCAACTTTAAAAGCATGTTAGTATAATGTACAACACCTCATAACTCCTAACAACACCTAACAGTACCGTACGTAAACTTAAAACTCAATAATACAACTAATGAATTCGTCCGAGACCTTTGAACATTGTACGACAACTTTGGACATCTTACGACTCTGTATGCACATTAGGACCATGAAAAGCACGATAGTATAACTTAGAACGCCTTACAACTCCTAAGAACACCTTAAAACACCGTACGAAACCTTAAAACTCCATAATAAACCAAATGAATTCCTCCGAGTCATTTAAACATCGTACGACAACTTAGAATTTCTTACGGCTCTGTATGCCCCATTAGCAACTTTAAAAGCATGTTGGTATAATGTACAACACCTCACAACTCCTAACAGTACCGTACGTAAACTTAAAACTCAATAATACAACTAATTAATTCGTCCGAGTTCTTTGAACATCGTACGACAACTTAGGACATCTTAAGACTCTGTATGCACATTAGCATCTTGAAAAAGCACGTTAGTATAACTTTGGACGCCTTAAAACTCCTAAGAACACCTTACAACACCCTACGAAACCTTAAAACTCCATAATAATGCTAATGAAATCATCGAATTCCTTTGTACATCGTAAGACAACTCAGGACATGTTACGACTCAGTATGCGACATTAGCAACTTAAAAAGCAAGTTGCTATAATCTACAACACCACACAACTCCTAACCACACCTTACAGTACCGTACGTAAACTTAAAACTCCATAATACACCTAATGAATTCGTCCGAGTCCTTTGAACATCGCACGACAACTTAGGACATCTTACGACTCTGTATGCACATTAGGACCATGAAAAGCACGTTAGTATAACTTAGGACGCCTTACAACTCTTAAGAACACCTTACAACACCGTACGAAACCGTAAATCTCCATAATAAACCTAATGAATTCCTCCAAGTCATTTAAACATTGTACGACAACTTAGAATATCTTACGGCTCTGTATGCCACATAATAGCAACTTTAAAAGCATGTTGGTATATTGTACAACACCTCACAACTCCTAACAACACCTAACAGTACCTTACGTAAACTTAAAACTCCATAATACAACTAATGAATTCGTCCGAGTCCTTTGAACATCGCACGACAACTTAGGACATCTTACGACTCTGTATGCACATTAGCACCTTGAAAATCACGTTAGTATAACTTAGGACGCCTTAAAACTCCTAAGAGCGCCTTACAACACCGTACGAAACCTTAAAACTCCTTAATAAACCGAATGAATTCCTCCGAGTCATTTAGACATCGTACGGAAACTTAGAATATCTTACGGCTCTGTATGCCACATTATCAACTTTAAAAGCATGTTGGTCTAATGTACATCACCTCACAACTCCTAACAACACCTAACAGTACCGTACGTAAACTTAAAACTCAATAATACAACTAATGAATTCGTCCGAGTCCTTTGAACATTGTACGACAACTTAGGACATCTTACCACCCTGTAAGCCATTAGCCCCTTGTAAAGCACGTTAGTATAACTTAGGACGCCTTAAAACTCCTAAGAACACCTTACAACACCGTACGAAACCTTAAAACTCCATAATAAACCTAATGAATTCTTACGAGTCATTTAAACATTGTACGAAAACTCAGGACATGTTACGACTCATTATGCGACATTAGCAACATGAAGAGCAATTTAGAATAATGTACGACGTGTTACAACTTCTAAGAATACCTTACATTACCGTACGAAACCTTAAAACTTCATAATAAACCTAATGAATTCGTCCGAGTCATTTAAACATCGTACGACAAGTTAGAATATCTTACGGCTCTGTATGCCACATTAGCACCTTGAAAAGCATGTTGGTATAATGTACAACACCTCAAAACTCCTAACAAAACCTTACAGTACAGTACATAAACTTAAAACTCCATAATACACCTAATGAATTAATCCGAGTGCTTTGAACATCGTACGACAACTTAAGACATATTACGACCCTGTATGCCATACTAGACCATTGAAAAGCACGTTAGTATAACTTAGGACGCCTTAAAACTCCTAAGAACACCTTACAACACCATACGAAACCTTAAAACTCCATAATAAACCTAATGAATTCCTCCGAGTCATTTAAACATCGTACGACAACTTAGAATATCTTACGGCTCTGTATGCCACATTAGCACCTTGAAAAGCATGTTGGTATAATGTACAACACCTCATAACTCATAACAAAACCTTATAGTACAGTACATAAACTTAAAACTCCATAATACACCTAATGAATTAATCCGAGTGCTTTGAACATCGTACGACAACTTAAGACATCTTACGACCCTGTATGCCATATTAGACCATTGAAAAGCACGTTATTATAACTTATGACACCTTAAAACTCCTAAGAACACCTTACAACACCTTACGAAACCTTAAAACTCCATAATAAACCTAATGAAATCATCGAAGTCCTTTGTACATCGTAAGACAACTCAGGACATGTTACGACTCAGTATGCGACATTAGCAACTTAAAAAGCAAGTTGCTATAATGTACAACACCACACAACTCCTAACCACACCTTACAGTACCATACGTAAACTTAAAACTCCATAATACACCTAATGAATTCGTCCGAGTCCTTTGAACATCGCACGACAACTTAGGACATCTTACGACTCTGTATGCACATTAGGACCATGAAAAGCACGTTAGTATAAATTAGGACGCCTTACAACTCTTAAGAACACCTTACAACACCGTACGAAACCTTAAATCTCCATAATAAACCTAAGGAATTCCTCTAAGTCATTTAAACATTGTACGACAACTTAGAATATCTTACGGCTCTGTATGCCACATTATAGCAACTTTAAAAGCATGTTGGTATAATGTACAACACCTCACAAGTCCTAACAACAGCTAACAGTACCGTACGTAAACTTAAAACTTCATAATACAACTAATGAATTCGTCCAAGTCCTTTGAACGTCGTATGACAACTTAGGACATCTTACGACTCTGTATGCACATTAGGACCATGAAAAGCACGTTAGTATAACTTAGGACGCCTTACAACTCCTAAGAACACCTTATAACACCGTACGAAACCTTAAAACTCCATAAGAAACCAAATGAATTCCTCCGACTCATTTAAACATCGTACGACAACTTAGAATTTCTTACGGCTCTGTATGCCACATTAGCAACTTTAAAAGCATGTTGGTATAATGTACAACACCTCATAACTCCTAACAACACCTAACAATACCGTACGTAAACTTAAAACTCAATAATACAACTAATGAATTCGTCCGAGTCCTTTGAACATTGTACGACAACTTAGGACATCTTACGACTCTGTATGCACATTAGGACCATCAAAAGCACGTTAGTATAACTTAGGACGCCTTACAACTCCTAAGAACACCTTAAAACACCGTACGAAACCTTAAAACTCCATAATAAACCAAATGAATTCCTCCGAGTCATTTAAACATCGTACGACAACTTAGAATTTCTTACGGCTCTGTATGCCCCCATTAGCAACTTTAAAAGCATGTTGGTATAATGTACAGCACCTCACAACTCCTAACAGTACCGTACGTAAACTTAAAACTCAATAATACAACTAATTAATTCGTCCGAGTTCTTTGAACATCGTACGACAACTTAGGACTCCTTACGACTCTGTATGCACATTAGCATCTTGAAAAAGCACGTTAGTATAACTTTGGACGTCTTAAAACTCCTAAGAACACCTTACAACACCCTACGAAACCTTAAAACTCCATAATAATCCTAATGAAATCATCGAAGTCCTTTGTACATCGTAAGACAACTCAGGACATGTTATGACTCAGTATGCGACATTAGCAACTTTAAAAGCAAGTTGCTATAATGTACAACACCACACAACTCCTAACCACACCTTACAGTACCGTACGTAAACTTAAAACTCCATAATACACCTAATGAATTCGTCCGAGTCCTTTGAACATCGCACGACAACTGAGGACATCTTACGACTCTGTATGCACATTAGGACCATGAAAAGCACGTTAGTATAACTTAGAACGCCCTACAACTCTTAAGAACACCTTACAACACCGTACGAAACCTTAAAACTTCATAATAAACCTAATGAATTCCTCCAAGTCATTTAAACATTGTACGACAACTTAGAATATCTTACGGCTCTGTATGCCACATTATAGCAACTTTAAAAGCATGTTGGTATATTGTACAACACCTCACAACTCCTAACAACACCTAACAGTACCATACGTAAACTTAAAACTCCATAATACAACTAATGAATTCGTCCGAGTCCTTTGAACTTCGCACGACAACTTAGGACATCTTACGACTCTATATGCACATTAGGACCATGAAAAGCACGTTAGTATAACTTAGGACGCCTTACAACTCTTAAGAACCCCTTACAACACCGTACGAAACCTTAAATCTCCATAATAAACCTAATGAATTCCTCCAAGTCATTTAAACATTGTACGACAACTTAGAATATCTTACGGCTCTGTATGCCACATTATAGCAACTTTAAAAGCATGTTGGTATATTGTACAACACCTCACAACTCCTAACAACACCTAACAGTACCATACGTAAACTTAAAACTCCATAATACAACTAATGAATTCGTCCGAGTCCTTTGAACATCGCACGGCAACTTAGGACATCTTACGACTCTGTATGCACATTAGCACCTTGAAAATCACGTTAGTATAACTTAGGTCGCCTTAAAACTCCTAAGAACACCTTACAACACCGTACGAAACCTTAAAACTCCTTAATAAACCGAATGAATTCCTCCGAGTCATTTAGACATCGTACGGAAACTTAGAATATCTTACGGCTCTGTATGCCACATTATCAACTTTAAAAGCATGTTGGTCTAATGTACAACACCTCACAACTCCTAACAACACCTAACAGTACCGTACGTAAACTTAAAACTCAATAATACAACTAATGAATTCGTCCGAGTCCTTTGAACATTGTACGACAACTTAGGACATCTTACGACTCTGTATGTACATTAGGACCATGAAAAGCACATTAGTATAACTTAGGACGCCTTACAACACCGTACGAAACCCTAAAACTCCATAATAAACCTAATGAATTCTCCGAGTCATTTAAACATCGTACCACAACTTAGAATATCTTACGGCTCTGTATGCCACATTAGCAACTTTAAAAGCATGTTGGTATAATGTACAACACCTCACAACTGTCACACCCCCAAAATCCACTAACGGAGTTTTACCGTTAAATGTGTGACAAACCAGGATCTCAGTCATTAGTTACACCAAACGACACTATATGAATTTAAAATATACGTGTCTCATTAAATGAGAAAATTTATTACAGAGTTAACATTTAAAAGTTTGCGGAAGCGTAAACGAAATGTAATGCCAAAATATCAAATTGGAAACTAAATGCGCAGTACACGCGTCCAATACAAGATACAAAGTTTAAATAGATATTAAACTCAAAACACGGGTTGTAATGGATGAAAAATGTTTAAATGAAAAGCCGTGACTCCATGCCATGTCCTAAGTGCGTGGTACCTCAGTGACCTGTAAAAGTGAAAGTCTAACAAGTGTCAACACGACGGTTGGTGAGTTCACATAGTAAGTATGAAATCAAGTAAGTTCAGTTGCAAGCAGAAATATAAATTAAGTATGTCATTGTAGGTAGCTAATCTACAGCACATGTCCTTAGAGGCGTATGTATCTGACCGAAGCTGACGTATGTACACATTAAGTGCATTTTGCCCGTTCGCACATCCCAGCAGGATGCACTGTAAGTATGTTAGGTCATTCAACACCCGTTCGACAGGTCCTTCTGTCGTGCTAGCGCGACTAGCCCAGGTGGGGTTTGTCAAACCCAGTAGTACTACTCAAAATTCCCCCGCTATTTCACAAATACTAACGGTCAACTAGGTATCCATGAGGTCTTTCATGAACAAAAATAAAAGTTGCTCTAATCCAGACATGCGACATACAGAATTTGTAAATCCGTAAAAGTAATCGTCCGTGTTCAGCCCATAAAAGGGTAGAATAGTAAATGTGCAGTTTAGTGAACTCACCTTAGGTTGCGCAGCAAATTCAGTTTCTAAAAGCACACAGTAATACAGCAACCTAAATAATAGTAGGTCTATTAATGTGTGTTCATGTAGGGTCATAGTACCCTATGCATCCAAATGGTCATACAAGTTGTGCGAATTTGGAATAGTTGACTTTTTGACCACGTTTGACTTTTTGTCCAAGTTTGACTTTCAGTCGACTTTTGGTCCAAGTTTGACTTTTAAGTCCAAGTTTGACTTTCAGTTGACCCGAGTTGACCCACGACCCGTTGGTGATTTGTTAAGTGTAAACACGTTACATTTGGTGTATTTTGACTACACCACATTCATATATCCCATCACACTTCACGTATTTAACAAGTCGAATTTCAATTTTCACAAAAGTTTCCTCTATAGGAAAGTCGGGTTTTTAAAGCATGCGTGCATAATTTCAACATCCTAAGCATGTCAACTATTATACCAATACTATAGCATGTTACACAAGTCATCAACCCTTACCATTACTTTGTAGTTCCTAATATACAATACATTGACAAGCATGGTCATTTCTAAGCAAAATATATTGTTTACATGCTTTGTGCAACTAGGAAAATAGCAACTTTCACCATGGCATCCTAGTTATTAGCACACCCCATTTAGGCTTCAACAAAGACAAATTTCAAGTGACCGTTCTACTAACCGACTAATGCCTATAGTGTCATAGTATGATCAAAGTATATTTATCAATCACCACATGTCCACAACCATTCATATGCAAGTCCAAATCATGTTTGTACGTCCGAAATTACTAAACATGCATCCTAGCCAATTTCCATGTCAAAAAGTTTCTACATTTAGTAAGTGTTCCAAACAAAATCGAATTCATGCGTTCAAGCAACCAAAATTCATCTAACACATCTTACAAACATGTTAGTAATTCCATAACAATCATTAGATGTCTCTAACATGCAACCTCACATGATCACGAATATAAAAGTTACTATTTTTAGTAATCTAACGAAACGTTCACGAAATTGCAAAACCAAGTAACAAATCTTCATGCCATTTATCATCTAATCACTTAATCAATCCTATTTCATCATTATTCATCATGCCACATCAAGTTTCAATGACACCATACTAAACCCTAGTTTCATGATCATACTTTTTGTACCAATTTCAACATCTAATCATCAAAATAACCATTTACATATAATCACTACCCCATTTTCACAACACAACATCAATTTGGTCAATTTGGATGAACTAGGGTTTTCCAAAACATGAGATTTTCGCAACATATATCAAAGATTAAGGTAAACACTTACTAGTCTTGCATTTATAACTTCGATCCACACCCGAAATCAACCAAAAATCGAACCAAAGCAAGCAAAATATGATCTTGTGTATGTGTGTGAGTAGCGACGGCTTCAAAGGAGAAAAAAAATGGTTTTGGCCGTAGGTTTTCACTAGGATTAGATTTAGGGTTTATTTTTTTTGTTAATTAATTAAATTAGATTAAAATAGTGGGCCTTGGGCCATCCATGGGTTACATGAATGATCCACGGGCTCCGTTTTTGTTTCGGTTTGCAACCACAATGAAAACTTTGTCAGCCGTAAATTTTATTTTCGTGGCCTTTTACCGAAACTCGCAATTGGTTAAAACCGGTAACATACGCAATTAACCGCAAGTTCAACTATTAAGCACCCATATTAACTTAAATGTATATTTATTATATTTAAGATCACCAACGCCCGGGTATTAACTCGTGTGGTCGTTTCGTGTGAATATATATATATATATATATATATATATATATATATATATATATATATATATATATATAACAGTTTGCACATTTAATTCATCAAATTAAATGAAAAGCATAATTGCGTTAACGTGACTAACAGAGTTTAACTAACGAAGTTAACCTGAATTTTTCGGGTGTCACATCATCCCCTTGTTGAAGGAATTTTCGTCCCGAAAATTGGATACGGTCGTTAAAATAGGTTTCGAGTTGTCACACAATGTTCCCAGAAACCTTTCAGTCACATAACATATAAGTTCACTAAATTTACATTTATTTAGTTGTTCGGAATTATTATTTTATTAACTCGCCAACATCCGTGTATTAACTCACGTGATCTGGTAATTCCTTGGGTTGTCGTTACATGTAACTGTTTGTGTAATATGTAGCACGTTTAACTCAACTAATTAAATGTGGAGTATAATTTCATTAATAGAAGTAACGAGATTTTGTTAACGGGGTTAATCTGAAATTCTCGGGTGTTACATCATCCCCTTGTTGAAAGAATTTTCGTCCCGAAAATTTAGCCAATAGTATTAGTATTTGATGTTGTCATTTGAAATAATTACAGATGCTTGTGCATTATTTGATTTTTCACACTACTACGTAACTCTGGTCCATGCTTCTAAGTTCCAGCCACTTCGACTATAGTGATCTTACAGTGTTTGAGTATTCTAAATTCTTTGCCTATTATTTCAACTGATTTTCCGTGAAACGTTGTTGTTCATCGATTGTGACAACTAGTGTTCCATTACGTAAGAGCTTGATTAGGTTGAAGACATCAGAAATGTTGTGTACCATGTTTGTCTTTTAAAAACTGATCCAGTGAATGATCTAGAAGGCCAATACCCTAGGGTTTCAAATGGTCTAATGTATCATGGTTTTGATGGAATTCCAAAGTTTTTGGATGATATTTACAAATATTGATTTCTAAAACGTATATTTCGAGGATTTAGGTTAATGAGTTCCACGTTGTTATTAGCTACCCGCGGACCGAGTACTAACGGAGGGGTTCATTTATTGGTACAGATTGATAAACTAAGACAACTTGTGTACAAAGTAAACCGTGTGTAGGTACTTGACTTCATTAAAGGAGCGTTGCCAAATCGCGGTCTAAAGGATGTCATAGACCTTCTAAAAATAGATGAGGAATGTATTTTTATACTATCTATATGTTCGGACGTACGTGAATTAAGCAAGAATGATCAAGTAACTTAATAAGTATTCATGATTCATTGTGGTCGATAGAAAAGTGGTCGGATAATGTAGGGTAGAATGTTATTAATGTTTGCTTACTGAAGTAGTATAAAAATAAAAGTGTCTTTGTTACATGAGGTGTTCCTAATCCTTAGGATTACAATCGATTTTCTCTTTGATGGAATCTGAGTGTTACGTTTAGAAGTGTGCCCGGGGGGCATATGATACGCCAAGCATTCTCTCACGGAGAAGGTTTGCAAAAAAAAATGTTATCTTAGACTCGCCATACATTTGTTTCCATAGTTGTTACAACTATAATACCTCAGTATTTCGTTCCACTTCCTGCGTATGATCACAGTTTCATGCTGGTCATCTCATTACAAAGTTCTTAATTTATTGTTTAGTGTTTTAACCTATATAGTTTTATGGTTGTGTTACTGTGTTGCCAAGCTCTTGTTGTTACGTGATTCCCGTTGTCTCTTCTGATTTTAATTCCTACAACATTAGCCGAAAACAGGTGTTCTTATGGGCACATATTTTAATTGAACTCCAGGATAACGATTACAAGGGTGTGAGGGAGTATACGATATACCAACCATTTTCTCATAGGGGCAGGTTCCATGAGATTCGTAAGCCGACATTAGATGGGTATTTGATTCGGATATTCTTTATGAGCTCGTTCAGTGGTTAAGGTTTGGATATTCTTTATGGAGATATAGTTTTAGTCCAGTTCATTATTTGTGGTTTTAGCTCCCTAACATACTAGGTAAGGGTTCCAGTATCAAATAGTAATATTCTAGCTGTGATTTTATAACGGGATTCATCATACAGTAGTGTTTAGATTCACCATTTGAGGATATAGGAGACGATGAGGTATAACAATCCAATTTAAAGTCTAGGGTTCTAAGTTCATTAACGGATTAGAAAGGATCTCGTGTTATATCATTACAAGTGTCGGGTGGCTTCAGTATCATCATATCTTATATGGTTTCCACTACTAGAACCTTCACAAGTTAAAATAGCCAGGGTAAAGTTTCTTACATGGCGGCTAAACACTTTTTATTAAGGAGGCTAATTAAGTTTAATATGGAAATTGCTGGATAATAGGGCTCCTTCGAAGGGACGTCAGACGTCCAAAGTGCCAAAGGATAATCAGAGTATCAATATTATGTTTCTTGGCAATTACAAAGGTGTACCGGGAATGGAACAAATTAGAAAGCGGTTACCCTGGACCGTAATGAGTGAATCTCCCTCAGAACATCAACTGGTAGTGTTGGTTTATTGCTGGTGGTGGTAATCATCACTAGAGTTCTTAGAGTCGTGAAATGTATTCCAAATCAGAATTTATATGCGTGTGTCAGTTATGAAATGTTTGGTTTTTATTGTTATCGTAAATAAAGGATATATGAGAGTTATACTTTATCTGAGTACCTAGTAGGTTACCCTATATGTGATAGATCAAACAGCTTTATAAGAAATTTCGTGTTTAGATATTAGAGTTTCCCAGTTTAATTATCGGCTTGGTTTCAGGTCCACATCCAACGTATCGTTAGTGTTTATATATAGGGTGTACCGCAACTAACCCACCACACCACCAGCACCTTGAAGGTGTATACGTCACGTACTAACATTCTTACATGCTTTACTAAGTCATTCAAAGGGGTGGAGGAAAAGGAGTATATATTAAGGGAAATGGTAACGTTGTAATATATATACTGTAACATCGGTTATCTATTGGAGTTTTATGTGATTCAAATGTGAATAATTATAAACTTTAGACTTTAAGAATGCTTAACTTGGATTCTGCTCTACCAAGCAGGTAACGGACTTTGAATATATATCAAGATGTACAGAATGTAGATAAGGTTTTTGAATTAAATATAGGTTCTTTAAGGATGAGAATAATAATAATATTATTAATGATAATAGTAATAATAATAATAAAATAAATTAAATCCAATGCGTGTTTTACAATATTGGAGATGCAGATTGGGTGTTTTAGTTAACGTTTACAAGAGTCCTGGATCGAGACAAGTCATCCAACTAGATCGAACCATATACATACCACATGTGTGGTTTGCTAGTGCATCGTTAACATTTGAAACGTCTTGAGTCGGAAATATTTCTAGGTAACTTATTATCAGGAATAACTTAAATTCTGTTTATCTTGGAGAATCGGGAAAGAAAATTGAGAATAGGCTACGATTAGGTGAAGTACTTCTCAGATGAGCCTGGTATGTTACGAGGTATTCAGATGAAGGTTTAAGTGCTACAGATTTACTTCACACGAAGTGATTTTGAATGAGCATTATTACGCGGTTGCTTTATCGTATCAACCATAGTTTTATTATATATATATTTTATAAGTTCCTAGCTTTATTAGACTCCTCCATGGAATTCTAAAGATTATAGGGTTGGTTAACATTCGCTTGCAGAACCAATGATGTTAAGATGTTACCGACCGTTGGTAGGAGGTTATAGTATACTGACTAGAATTTAAAGCATCCCATCAAGTATCTTAAGTTTGTAACTTTAGTAAGGTAAATGTTTCAACTGGTGGATTCAGATTGATTATATATGCAATGAGTCATCCTCACTAGAGGACAATTATAGTAGTAGTGAAACATTATTTGGTTCGTCAACAAAGATCTTAGTTCTTATTTGTGTGTCATCAAGGAAAGATTTCAATTATCTTTAATTTAGGTGTATATGGTTGAATGTATGTAGTTTAAAGATAAACTTATCATATGTCATCAAAGGTTGTATTGTAATTGTATACCCTCCGTATATGGATTTTATGGGTTCAGTCAAGCATAGACTTGATTTCGGTACGTTATTTAAAGATGGATGTTTGTTTCAGATGAATTTGTACTGATTGGTTCATTACTGTTGTGTGTCTTCTTGGGTACTACCGACATGGCAGACTTTTCCAGGATCATCGTGTACCTGTAAATTTACCATTACGTTGCGCACCCGTAATCGTCAATTTACCTTACACAATCACCCAAGTTCATCTCCCACCGGGTACATTAATCTTACGTTTAGTTATGCTCTTGAATTTACATTTATCCGTATGATAATGCTATCCCATGTCAAGTATTGAATGTATATAAGTGTATGGTAATCCTATAAATAGGAGATAACTACACTAGATATATAGGACTCTAACAGACTATCAGTGTGATGTATCAATGGGTCGCACGTATCAGGTATGGTGTAAGTTCATACTAAGTGTAGGACTACTAGTCTAGGCACAATCTGAGTGTACGACGTGTATAAGCAGTAGTAATATCAAATCAAGTAAGTAACATGTAGTGGGTCACACAGTAAGGGACATGTTACAGCTAATAATGTCTCATATTAAGTAACATGTTGTAGCACACGAACGTGTCGTATGATAAGTAATGTGTAATAGCACGTAGGAGGTCACATAAGTATTAAGTCAAGACCTCACTAGAAATGGGTTTCTGAACAAAAATCCATTACTGTTGTTCATGTACCTCTATACCTTAGGCATCGGTCTCTGCCGGTTGATTGCCATAATGAGGTAGGTAATTCAAAACTGAATTGTCTAGGCTTCATACGAAACCAGTTTGTTGCCAAAGTCATGTAAGTCCCAGGTTATAATGAAATGTAAATATTTCTTAACTAAGGCCCCTAAAAAAATTTTGGCCTAAAAAGCGGGATAGCTTTTGAACAAGGTCATTGTCAATATTTCCTCATGCGTACTTCAGTGAACAATTCAAAACTAGCAGATACACACCTAGTTCAAGGTTCAATAGCAGAGCAAGTCACAGAAATTTTTTTTTCTAATGTGTCACATAATGCAAACTAGTCACTTCATATAATGCTAGTGTATGTGTAAATACGTGTATATGGGTCACAAATAAATTTTCACAAGTGCAACTAATGTCATTTCTGGAATCAAGTGTGTACAAGTCCCTAACCCATCATAAGTTAATAAATAATTCACTCGGTGCAACTAATGTAGTGTACAATTATAGTCTAGAATGCAATGCAATGCAAACCTAGTTCGCTATAACCAATGGCTCTGATACCAATCTGTCACACCCCCAAAATCCACTAACGGAGTTTTACCGTTAAATGTGTGACAAACCAGGATCTCAGTCATTAGTTACACCAAACGACACTATATGAATTTAAAATATACGTGTCTCATTAAATGAGAAAATTTATTACAGAGTTAACATTTAAAAGTTTGCGGAAGCGTAAACGAAATGTAATGCCAAAATATCAAATTGGAAACTAAATGCGCAGTACATGCGTCCAATACAAGATACAAAGTTTAAATAGATATTAAACTCAAAACACGGGTTGTAATGGATGAAAAATGTTTAAATGAAAAGCCGTGACTCCATGCCATGTCCTAAGTGCGTGGTACCTCAGTGACCTGTAAAAGTGAAAGTCTAACAAGTGTCAACACGACGGTTGGTGAGTTCACATAGTAAGTATGAAATCAAGTAAGTTCAGTTGCAAGCAGAAATATAAATTAAGTATGTCATTGTAGGTAGCTAATCTACAGCACATGTCCTTAGAGGCGTATGTATCTGACCGAAGCTGACGTATGTACACATTAAGTGCATTTTGCCCGTTCGCACATCCCAGCAGGATGCACTGTAAGTATGTTAGGTCATTCAACACCCGTTCGACAGGTCCTTCTGTCGTGCTAGCGCGACTAGCCCAGGTGGGGTTTGTCAAACCCAGTAGTACTACTCAAAATTCCCCCGCTATTTCACAAATACTAACGGTCAACTAGGTATCCATGAGGTCTTTCATGAACAAAAATAAAAGTTGCTCTAATCCAGACATGCGACATACAGAATTTGTAAATCCGTAAAAGTAATCGTCCGTGTTCAGCCCATAAAAGGGTAGAATAGTAAATGTGCAGTTTAGTGAACTCACCTTAGGTTGCGCAGCAAATTCAGTTTCTAAAAGCACACAGTAATACAGCAACCTAAATAATAGTAGGTCTATTAATGTGTGTTCATGTAGGGTCATAGTACCCTATGCATCCAAATGGTCATACAAGTTGTGCGAATTTGGAATAGTTGACTTTTTGACCACGTTTGACTTTTTGTCCAAGTTTGACTTTCAGTCGACTTTTGGTCCAAGTTTGACTTTTAAGTCCAAGTTTGACTTTCAGTTGACCCGAGTTGACCCACGACCCGTTGGTGATTTGTTAAGTGTAAACACGTTACATTTGGTGTATTTTGACTACACCACATTCATATATCCCATCACACTTCACGTATTTAACAAGTCGAATTTCAATTTTCACAAAAGTTTCCTCTATAGGAAAGTCGGGTTTTTAAAGCATGCGTGCATAATTTCAACATCCTAAGCATGTCAACTATTATACCAATACTATAGCATGTTACACAAGTCATCAACCCTTACCATTACTTTGTAGTTCCTAATATACAATACATTGACAAGCATGGTCATTTCTAAGCAAAATATATTGTTTACATGCTTTGTGCAACTAGGAAAATAGCAACTTTCACCATGGCATCCTAGTTATTAGCACACCCCATTTAGGCTTCAACAAAGACAAATTTCAAGTGACCGTTCTACTAACCGACTAATGCCTATAGTGTCATAGTATGATCAAAGTATATTTATCAATCACCACATGTCCACAACCATTCATATGCAAGTCCAAATCATGTTTGTACGTCCGAAATTACTAAACATGCATCCTAGCCAATTTCCATGTCAAAAAGTTTCTACATTTAGTAAGTGTTCCAAACAAAATCGAATTCATGCGTTCAAGCAACCAAAATTCATCTAACACATCTTACAAACATGTTAGTAATTCCATAACAATCATTAGATGTCTCTAACATGCAACCTCACATGATCACGAATATAAAAGTTACTATTTTTAGTAATCTAACGAAACGTTCACGAAATTGCAAAACCAAGTAACAAATCTTCATGCCATTTATCATCTAATCACTTAATCAATCCTATTTCATCATTATTCATCATGCCACATCAAGTTTCAATGACACCATACTAAACCCTAGTTTCATGATCATACTTTTTGTACCAATTTCAACATCTAATCATCAAAATAACCATTTACATATAATCACTACCCCATTTTCACAACACAACATCAATTTGGTCAATTTGGATGAACTAGGGTTTTCCAAAACATGAGATTTTCGCAACATATATCAAAGATTAAGGTAAACACTTACTAGTCTTGCATTTATAACTTCGATCCACACCCGAAATCAACCAAAAATCGAACCAAAGCAAGCAAAATATGATCTTGTGTATGTGTGTGAGTAGCGACGGCTTCAAAGGAGAAAAAAAATGGTTTTGGCCGTAGGTTTTCACTAGGATTAGATTTAGGGTTTATTTTTTTTGTTAATTAATTAAATTAGATTAAAATAGTGGGCCTTGGGCCATCCATGGGTTACATGAATGATCCACGGGCTCCGTTTTTGTTTCGGTTTGCAACCACAATGAAAACTTTGTCAGCCGTAAATTTTATTTTCGTGGCCTTTTACCGAAACTCGCAATTGGTTAAAACCGGTAACATACGCAATTAACCGCAAGTTCAACTATTAAGCACCCATATTAACTTAAATGTATATTTATTATATTTAAGATCACCAACGCCCGGGTATTAACTCGTGTGGTCGTTTCGTGTGAATATATATATATATATATATATATATATATATATAACAGTTTGCACATTTAATTCATCAAATTAAATGAAAAGCATAATTGCGTTAACGTGACTAACAGAGTTTAACTAACGAAGTTAACCTGAATTTTTCGAGTGTCACAACAACGCCTAACAACACCTAACAGTACCGTACGTAAACTTAAAACTCAATAATACAACTAATTAATTCGTCCGAGTCCTTTGAACATCGTACGACAACTTAGGACATCTTACGACTCTGTATGCACATTAGCGTCTTGAAAAAGCACGTTAGTATAACTTTGGACGCCTTAAAACTCCTAAGAACACCTTACAACACCATACGAAACCTTAAAACTCCATAATAAACCTAATGAATTCCTCCGAGTCATTTAAACATCGTACGACAACTTAGAACATCTTACGGCTCTGTATGCCACATTTGCAACTTTAAAAGCATGTTGGTATACGACCCCTAAGAAAACTTGGGAGATGGTGATTTGGGCGATTTAGGGTTTCTGGCCGTTTTTGGTTCGTCATTCATTTTGGCCTGTTGGATTCGAGTTGTTTTTCTTTGATTTTGATCTTAAACTCACTCGCTTCAGCCTTTGTATCAATCGATCATTGTTTTACAAGGCATTATCTAGGGTTTGTGGCTGATTTTTAATAGTGTTTGCTGCTGAATTCTGAATAAGGTTTGTTCATCTAGTAATTCGTTTTTGCTTCTGATTTTCGTTCTAGGAAGTGATTAATCAATAGGTGTTTGAGTGTTAATCAGATTGTTGATTGTGTGATTGCAATTACTCATGTTTGATTGTTAAACAAGGGTTGTTTATTCGAATTAGGGTTTGCGGCTGGAAAATAAAGCCCGAATCAGGTTTGTTTTAAACAGCAGATTCGTTTTTTGATTGTAATCAAGAACGTCGTGATCCAAGGGCTGTTTGAACGTGATCTTTCTATTTGATTACGAGGGTTTTTGCTGGTTAGGGTTTGTGGGTTACTATAGGGTTCAAAATCAGATTCTATTGATTATAGTTTGATCGTGAATCAGGTTTCTTGTTGAGGCTGATTATGGAGACGAAATCTACACCCAAAGGCGCTCGTAGAGTTAGTTTTCAGGTCCAAGATGATGAGGATAACGAACATAATGGTATTGCTCGTAAGGTGGTCAATATTGATGGAATCCCACTTCTACCTCGTCGAGGAAAATTTATCAATGCTAATCCCATCATGGAAGCTCAAGACGAGTTGGCTGAAAAAGTGCAGATTATTGGTCCGGATGTGGGTTCTTATGCTGCTGTTCTACATACCGGTACGTCCAAAAATAAGATTAATTTTCGTTTTTTGGAGCCTTTGGATAAACAACAAGGTGTTGATGTGGTGCTTCCTAGGGAATCAGTTAAAATTGTTCAAGAAAAATTAGGTTTCACACTATATGGGTACTTCCTAGGGGATAGAGTTGCTTATCCTGTTGTTGAGTATTTTGTGAAAATGAATTGGCAGAAGTACGGGCTTCAAAGAGTAATGATGAATGCAAGTGGCTTCTTTTTCTTCAAGTTTACTGATAATAAGGGTATGCTTGATGTTCTCGAAGGGGGACCATGGCTGATTCGCAATAGACCCATTTTTCTTAATACATGGTCTCCTACTAGTTCCCTTAAAAAAGAAGATATCAAGAAAGTTGCGGTTTGGGTTAAACTACATGATGTTCCTCTAGCAGCCTATACCGACGACGGCTTAAGCATGCTTGCCTCAAAGATTGGCTCTCCTAAGTTACTTGATTCTTACACCACATCTATGTGCGCTGATAACTGGGGAAGAAGTAGCTATGCTAGGGCACTTATTGAAATTTCAGCTGAGCATGAGTTTAAAGAGTTTTTATCTATGGCTATTCCGGATTTGCCCGGGGGCAAATATGTTACTGATACTGTGAATGTGGAGTATGAGTGGAAACCACCGAGGTGTGCTCATTGTTGTGTTTTTGGGCATGGTACTGATGCTTGCCCTAAACAGGTTTGTACTACATCTAAACCTTCTCTTAAAGAAAATGGGGATGATTTTACTGAAGTAAAGGGTAGGAAAACGGCTAAGAAAAGTGGGTTTCAGGTTAAAGACCAGAAACCAAAATTTGAATATAGACCTTTGGATTACAAGAAAATGGTGGGAGCTAAACCTTCAAATTCGGAAGTAAAGAGAAGAGATCCCTCAAAGATTCAGATTCAAAACTCCTTTAGTGTTCTTAATTCCGAAAATGTGAACGATGGGGGGACGTTGGAATCTATTAAAGGGAAGGGCAAATCGGATAGGGATGTGATTGAAGACATGGATGAAGAAGACGTCGAAGTTATTTATGATGAAACAAGAGATATAACTCAAGATAAAATAAGGGCGAGTTCCTCCCTTTCAATGACTTCCAATGGATAGTCGATTATTCAAGTTGTTTTGGAGGCTTTCCATTGGTGACAACTACATCTTTGATGATGGTGGCTGATGGATTGGTTTTTCTTGTTAGGTTTTGGATAATATGTCGATTTTTGTAGTAGGCTAGTTTGTTTGGTTTGTTTTGGTTAGTTGTCTTTGTTTTGTTCACATATATGGGGGTTTGTCCCATATATGAACTAGTGTGGAACACATCCTCACTACTTGTACGTTAATGACGGTTGTCTTTTTAATAGAATCACCGGGGTAACCCTTTACCCAAAAAAAAAAGCATGTTGGTATAAAGTTCAACACCTCACAACTCCTAACAACACTTTACAGAACCGTACGTAAACTTGAAACACCATAATACACCTAATGAATTCGTCTAAGTCCTTTGAACATCGTTCGACAACTTAAGACATCTTACCACCCTGTAAGCCATTAGCCCCTTGTAAATCACGTTAGTATAACTTAGGACGCCTTAAAACTCCTAAGAACACCTTACAACACCGTACGAAAGCTTAAAACTCCATAATAAACCTAATGAATTCCTACGAGTCATTTAAACATTGTACGAAAACTCAGGACATGTTACGACTCATTATGCGACATTAGCAACATGAAGAGCAATTTAGAATAATGTACGACGTGTTACAACTTCTAAGAATACCTTACATTACCGTACGAAACCTTAAAACTTCATAATAAACCTAATGAATTCGTCCGAGTCATTTAAACATCGTACGGCAAGTTAGAATATCTTACGGCTCTGTATGCCACATTAGCACCTTGAAAAGCATGTTGGTATAAGAATGGCGATTTCAAGTGTTCTTCCTTTTTCTTTGAATCTAATTGGTAATTGGTGTATGATTTGCGTATCTAACACTTATGCAAATTAGGTTTTCTATTTTCTTCTTGTAATTGCCGTTTTTTAATTCTAGGATTAGGGTTTTGTGTTGTGGGGCTGCCGTTTCTTGGATTTTTTTGGGTTATTGATACTTTGCTGCGTTGGTGTTCTTGGATTTGATCTTTTTTGAGAGAATAGAGGTTTTGAGCTAGCTGATTTCTGATCGTGGTTAGGGTTTTTCTGATCGTGATTAGGGTTTGTGGCGGCTGAAAGAGGGGCGAATTTGGCTATTGGTTCATGAATCTTGATTCTTGATTCTTGTTTCTTGGATCTTGATTCTTGTTCTTGAATCTGGATTCTTGTTTCTTGGTTCTTGAATCTTGGTTTGGTTATTAAATTCGTTTTTCTTCAATGGAGACAGAATTAAGTCCAAAACCTATCAGTGCTCGAAAAGTAAGATTTGTAGAGAATACAGAGCCAAAAATTGAGGGTATTGCTCGGAAGGTGGTGAATATTGATGGTGTTCGTCTTCCTCGTTGTGGTAAGATTATAAATCAAGCGGATGTTCAAATTGAAAAACAAGCTGTGATTTTACCTGACAAAGATAATGAGGCTGCCACTAGTGACCAGATTATTGAGCCTAATGTGAATTCTTATGTTGCTACTCTACAATCCGGTACGTCCAAAAGTAGCATTAATTTTCGTTTTTTGGAGCCGTTGGATACACAACAAGGTGTTGATGTGGTTCTCTCTAGGGAATCGGTTAAAATTGTCCAAGATAAATTAGCTTTCACTCTATATGGGTATTTTCTAGGGGATAGAGTTGCATATCCTGTTGTTGAGCATTTTGTGAAAACAAATTGGAAGAAGTATGGTCTTCAAAAATGTATGATGAATGCTAATGGCTTCTTTTTCTTCAAATTTGTTGATAACAAGAGTATGCTTGATGTGCTTGAAGGGGGACCTTGGCTAATTCGCAATAAACCGATTGTTCTAAATACATGGTCTCCTACTACTGTCCTTAAAAAGGAAGACATTAGGAAAGTGGCGGTTTGGGTTAAATTGCATGATGTGCCTATTGCAGCTTATACAGATGATGGGTTAAGCATGCTTGCTTCAAAGATTGGTTCTCCAAGGTTACTAGATTCCTACACTGCTTCTATGTGTTCTGAAAGTTGGGGTAGAAGTAGTTATGCAAGGGCTCTTATTGAAATTTCAGCAGAGCATGAGTTTAAGGATGTGCTAACTAGGGCTATTCCTGATGTGGATGGAGATAAATACGCTACTGAGAGTGTTGGTGTGGAGTATGAATGGACGCCCCCGAGGTGTACGCAGTGTTGTGTGTTTGGACATCTAAATGATGAATATCCTAAACAGGTTCGTGCTACATCTATCCCAGAACAGGTTGGTGCTAAACCTAATTCTGCCCCTAAACCAAAGGTTAATAGGGATGGGTTTACTGAAGTAAAGGGGAGGAAAAAGGATAACAAAAGTGGGTTTCAAGTTACCAATCAGAAACCAAAATTTGAATATCGAGCGTTCGACTACAAGAAAATGATGGGAGCAAGACCCACTACTTCGGCTGGTAAAGGTAGAGACCCCCAGAAGATCCAAGTACAAAACTCCTTTAGTGCTCTAGATTCGGAGCATGTGAAGGATGGGGGGGCGTTGGAATCTATCAAAGCGAAGGATAAATTGGAGAGAGAGGTGCTTGAAGTCTTGGATGAGGAAGAGGTTGAAGATATCTTTAATGAAATAAGAGATATATCTAGAGATAAATCAGGGGAAAGCTCCTCTTCTCATGTGGTTTCCAATGGATAATTATTTGCTCGGGTTTTAGAGGTAGATTCTCGAGGGTGGAGAGTTCATATTTGATGATGGCGGATGATGGTTTGGTTTTGTTATTTTCTTTCTATTAGGTCGTTTATCTGTGGTAGACTAGTTTGTTTGGATTGTTTTGGTTAGTTATCTATTTTGTTCACATATGTGGGGGTTTGTCCCACATATGAACTAGTGTGGAACACATCCTCACTACTTGTACTTCATTGACGGTTGTCTTTATAATAGAATCACCGGGGTAACCCTTTACCCAAAAAAAAGCATGTTGGTATAATGTACAACACCTCAAAACTCCTAACAACACCTTACAGTACAGTACATAAACTTAAAACTCCATAATACACCTAATGAATTAATCCGAGTGCTTTGAACATCGTACGACAACTTAAG
Source organism: Tagetes erecta (assembly GCA_030867185.1). Classification (NCBI taxonomy): domain Eukaryota; kingdom Viridiplantae; phylum Streptophyta; class Magnoliopsida; order Asterales; family Asteraceae; genus Tagetes; species Tagetes erecta. The sequence goes on along the minus strand of CM061497.1, from coordinate 15,698,187 downwards.
ACATATTACGACCCTGTATGCCATATTAGACCATTGAAAAGCACGCTAGTATAACTTAGGACGCCTTAAAACTCCTAAGAACACCTTACAACACCATACGAAACCTTAAAACTCCATAATAAACCTAATGAATTCCTCCGAGTCATTTAAACATCGTACGACAACTTAGAATATCTTACGGCTCTGTATGCCACATTAGCACCTTGAAAAGCATGTTGGTATAATGTACAATAGGGATGAGATTGGTACTGTACCGGTACCGAACCGGTACCGATACCGAAAATACCGATACCGAAAACATGGAAAAGTGGGTACCGGTACCGATACCGAATCTATCGGTACGGTACCGGTTCGGTACGGTACCGGTACGGTATAGGTACGGAACAAGTACTTTTAGGTAAATTTAAGGTATTGGTACCGAACCGGTACCGATACCGAAAATACCGATACCGAAAACATGTAAAAGTGGGTACCGATACCGGTACCGAATCTATCGGTACGGTACCGGTTCGGTACGGTACCGGTACGGTACGGGTATCGGTTCGGTATTTCGGTACCAAACGCTCATCCCTAATGTACAACACCTCATAACTCCTAACAAAACCTTATAGTACAGTACATAGACTTAAAACTCCATAATACACCTAATGAATTAATCCGAGTGCTTTGAACATCGTACGACAACTTAAGACATCTTACGACCCTGTATGCCATATTAGACCATTGAAAAGCACGTTATTATAACTTAGGACACCTTAAAACTCCTAAGAACACCTTACAACACCATACGAAACCTTAAAACTCCTAAGAACACCTTACAACACCATACAAAACCTTAAAACTCCATAATAATCCTAATGAAAACATCGAAGTCCTTTGTACATCGTAAGACAACTTAGGAAATGTTACGACTCAGTATGCGACATTAGCAACTTTAAAAGCAAGTTGCTATAATGTACAACACCTCACAACTCCTAACCACACCTTACAGTACCGTACGTAAACTTAAAACTCCATAATACACCGAATGAATTCGTCCGAGTCCTTTGAACATCGCACGACAACTTAAGACATCTTACGACTCTGTATGCACATTAGGACCATGAAAAGCACGTTAGTATAACTTAGGACGCCTTACAACTCCTAAGAACACCTTACAACAACGTACGAAACCTTAAAACTCCATAATAAACCTAATGAATTTCTCCAAGTCATTTAAACATCGTCGACAACTTAGAATATCTTACGGCTCTGTATGCCACATTATAGCAACTTTAAAAGCATGTTGGTATAATGTACAACACCTCACAATTCCTAACAACAGCTAACAGTACCGTACGTAAACTTAAAACTCCATAATACAACTAATGAATTCGTCCGAGTCCTTTGAACATGGTACGACAACTTAGGACATCTTACGACTCTGTATGCACATTAGCACCTTGAAAAAGCACGTTAGTATAACTTAGGACGCCTTAAAACTCCTAAAAACACCTTACAACACTGTACGAAACATTAAAACTCCATAATAATCCTAATGAAAACATCGAAGTCCTTTGTACATCGTAAGACAACTCAGGACATATTACGACTCAGTATGCGACATTAGCAACTTTAAAAGCAAGTTGCTATAATGTACAACACCTCACAACTCCTAACCACACCATACAGTACCGTACGTAAACTTAAAACTCCATAATACACCGAATGAATTCGTCCGAGTCCTTTGAACATCGCACGACAACTTAAGACATTTTACGACTCTGTATGCACATTAGGACCATGAAAAGCACGTTAGTATAACTTAGGACGCCTTACAACTCCTAAGAACACCTTACAACAACGTACGAAACCTTAAAACTCCATAATAAACCTAATGAATTTCTCCAAGTCATTTAAACATCGTCGACAACTTAGAATATCTTACGGCTCTGTATGCCACATTATAGCAACTTTAAAAGCATGTTGGTATAATGTACAACACCTCACAATTCCTAACAACAGCTAACAGTACCGTACGTAAACTTAAAACTCCATAATACAACTAATGAATTCGTCCGAGTCCTTTGAACATCGTATGTCAACTTAGGACATCTTACGACTCTGTATGCACATTAGGACCATGAAAAGCATGTTAGTATAACTTAGGACGCCTTACAACTCCTTAGAACACCTTACAAAACCGTGCGAAACCTTAAAACTCCATAATAAACCTAATGAATTTCTCCGAGTCATTTAAACATCGTACGGAAACTTAGAATATCTTACGGCTCTGTATGCCACATTAGCAACTTTAAAAGCATGTTGGTTTAATGTACAACACCTCACAACTCCTAACAACACCTAACAGTACCGTACGTAAACTAAAAACTCAATAATACAACTAATGAATTCGTCCGAGTCCTTTGAACATGGTACGACAACTTAGGACATCTTACGACTCTGTATGCACATTAGCACCTTGAAAAAGCACGTTAGTATAACTTAGGACGCCTTAAAACTCCTAAGAACACCTTACAACACCATACGAAACCTTAAAACTCCATAATAATCCTAATGAAAACATCGAAGTCCTTTGTACATCTTAAGACAACTCAGGACATGTTACGACTCAGTATGCAACATTAGCAACTTTAAAAGCAAGTTGCTATAATGTACAACACCTCACAACTCCTAACCACACCTTACAGTACCGTACGTAAACTTAAAACTCCATAATACACCGAATGAATTCGTCCGAGTCCTTTGAACATCGCACGACAACTTAAGACATCTTACGACTCTGTATGCACATTAGGACCATGAAAAGCACGTTAGTATAACTTAGGACGCCTTACAACTCCTAAGAACACCTTACAACAACGTACGAAACCTTAAAACTCCATAATAAACCTAATGAATTTCTCCAAGTCATTTAAACATCGTCGAAAACTTAGAATATCTTACGGCTCTGTATGCCACATTATAGCAACTTTAAAAGCATGTTGGTATAATGTACAACACCTCACAATTCCTAACAACAGCTAACAGTACCGTACGTAAACTTAAAACTCCATTATACAACTAATGAATTCGTCCGAGTCTTTTGAACATCGTATGTCAACTTAGGACATCTTACGACTCTGTATGCACATTAGGACCATGAAAAGCATGTTAGTTATTTAGGACGCCTTACAACTCCTTAAAACACCTTACAAAACCGTGCGAAACCTTAAAACTCCATAATAAACCTAATGAATTCCTCCGAGTCATTTAAACATCGTACGGAAACTTAGAATATCTTACGGCTCTGTATGCCACATTAGCAACTTTAAAAGCATGTTGGTATAATGTACAACACCTCACAACTCCTAACAACACCTAACAGTACCGTACGTAAACTAAAAACTCAATAATACAACTAATGAATTCGTCCGAGTCCTTTGAACATGGTACGACAACTTAAGACATCTTACGACTCTGTAAGCACATTAGCACCTTGAAAAAGCACGTTAGTATAACTTAGGACGCCTTAAAACTCCTAAGAACACCTTACAACACCATACGAAACCTTAAAACTCCATAATAATCCTAATGAAAACATCGAAGTCCTTTGTACATCTTAAGACAACTCAGGACATGTTACGACTCAGTATGCGACATTAGCAACTTTAAAAGCAAGTTGCTATAATGTACAACACCTCACAACTCCTAACCACACCTTACAGTACCGTACGTAAACTTAAAACTCCATAATACACCGAATGAATTCGTCCGAGTCCTTTGAACATCGCACGACAACTTAAGACATCTTACGACTCTGTATGCACATTAGGACCATGAAAAGCACGTTAGTATAACTTAGTATGCCTTACAACTCCTAAGAACACCTTACAACAACGTACGAAACCTTAAAACTCCATAATAAACCTAATGAATTTCTCCAAGTCATTTAAACATCGTCGACAACTTAGAATATCTTACGGCTCTGTATGCCACATTATAGCAACTTTAAAAGCATGTTGGTATAATGTACAACACCTCACAATTCCTAACAACATCTAACAGTACCGTACGTAAACTTAAAGCTCCATTATACTACTAATGAATTCGTCCGAGTCCTTTGAACATGGTACCACAACTTAGGACATCTTACGACTTTGTATGCACATTAGCACCTTGAAAAAGCACGTTAGTATAACTTAGGACGCCTTAAAACTCCTAAGAACACCTTACAACACCGTACGAAACCTTAAAACTCCATAATAATCCTAATGAAAACATCGAAGTCCTTTGTACATCTTAAGACAACTCAGGATATGTTACGACTCAGTATGCGACATTAGCAACTTTAAAAGCAAGTTGCTATAATGTACAATACCTCACAACTCCTAACCACACCTTACAGTACCGTACGTAAACTTAAAACTCCATAATACACCGAATGAATTCGTCCGAGTCCTTTGAACATCGCACGACAACTTAAGACATCTTACGATTCTGTATGCACATTAGGACCATGAAAAGCACGTTAGTATAACTTAGGAAGCCTTACAACTCCTAAGAACACCTTACAACAACGTACGAAACCTTAAAACTCCATAATAAACCTAATGAATTTCTCCAAGTCATTTAAACATCGTCGACAACTTAGAATATCTTACGTCTCTGTATGCCACATTATAGCAACTTTAAAAGCATGTTGGTATAATGTACAACACCTCACAATTCCTAACAACAGCTAACAGTACCGTACGTAAACTTAAAACTCCATAATACAACTAATGAATTCGTCCGAGTCCTTTGAACATGGTACGACAACTTAGGACATCTTACGACTCTGTATGCACATCTTACGACCCTAGTTTCTCTCCCTGATGGCGATTTTTGGCGATTTGTTTTGTTCTTAAATCCTGTTCGATTTCTTGGCTGTAATTTGATTGATTATCTAGTTCTACGTTATGGAATCTGATTCCCTTGATGCGTAGCATTAGATTAATTAACAGATTACTTAAAAGTTAGCGATTAGGGTTTGAGTTTTTCTTGTTTTCCACGTTTTCAATTCTGATCAATTGCGATTAGGGTTTCATCGGCTGTCTTTCAAGGTAGCAGCTTTGAAGTTACCTAAGTTTCAATCGATTAAGGGTTGTATTACTGGGATTTTTATTTTCGCATCAGGTTCTAGGGTTTGCTTTGTTCTCGTGCTGATTGGAGGGATTTTGGTGTGGTGTGCGACGTGCTGTTTGTGCATGCTGTGCATGTGATGGCTGGTAAAGAGAGAAAAGGTTCGTTGGAGGGTCTGGCTAGTAAGATTCACAAAATTGATGGTAGTGTTCCTGTTACAATCTTGAAGAACCCGGCGGTCGTAACTAAGGTGGGAAACATTAATGTGCCTGTTAAACAATCGTTAGAACCAAAGGAGGGCGATGTTGTTGTTGCTGAACAGGTACAGCAGATGGAAGCTGAGTCTTATTTAGATAAGGTGAAGACCGATATGCCTTTGAATAATAAGGGTGGCCGAGTGATTAACTTCAGATTAATTGATAACCTAGTTAAACATGATGGAGCTGATGCGGTGCTACCTAAAGAGTCGGTTAGAATGGTACAGGATAAGCTTGCAAACACTCTTTATGGTTATTTCTTGGGTGATAGAGAAGCGTTCCCTTTGGTTGAAAATTATACTAAGTCGCATTGGAAAAAGTTTGGATTACAAAGAATTATGATGAATGCGCATGGTTATTTTTTCTTTAAGTTTGCTGATCGCAAGGGGATGTTGAATGTATTAGAAAATGGGCCTTGGATCGTTAGGAATAAACCTTTGTTCTTGAATATATGGTCTGCTACTTCTAAACTTGTGAAGGAGGATAGGAAAGTTGTCTTGGTTTGGGTCAAGATACATGATGTTCCACTAGCAGCGTATACTGAGGATGGGCTGAGTATACTTGGTTCTCTGATAGGGACGCCAAAGTTGCTGGATACTTATACTACATCGATGTGTACTCATTCTTGGGGTCGTAGTAGTTATGCGAGGGCGCTCTTGGAGATCTCTGCAGATAATGACTTTAAGGAGGAGATTACTCTGGCAATTCCAGATCTAGAGGGAGAGGGGTTCGTGAACGAAACTATGCATGTTGAGTATGAATGGTACCCGCCAAGATGTGCTCATTGTAGGATTTTTGGTCATGAGGTTGATGAGTGTCCCAAGATCGTGAAATCCAATTCTAAGTCTCATCCTGAAGTTGATGATGAAGGATTTACGGAGGTGAAAGGAAGGAAAGCTGGAAAAAAGCATGGACTGTCTATGGTGAAACCTAAATTCGTGTATAGGCCTAAGGTGGATCAAAAAGAGAATGATATGAATAAACCTAAACAGATTTCTCAGCTAAAGAAGGACAAGGTGAGCATTAAGAACTCGTTTGATGTGTTACAGGGGGATGGGGAAAATGGTATTAAAGGGGGTCAGGGGGAATCGAGTAAGGTTGGTATGGAATGGGATGAGGAGGTGGAGGAGAATGTATATGATGAAACTGCTGAATTCATGGCGGCTGGGGATAAAAAAGGTCATAATACAGGGGCGAGCACTCCTGCTTCTACTGGTTTTAATGGTTAATCTTGCCTCCTGGAATATTAGGGGGTTGAACCGCCCTCTGAAACAAAAAGAGGTTCGCCAGGTAGTAAAGGATAATCAATTGAACTTTTGTGCTATTTTGGAATCCCATGTTAATATTGATAGGCTGGTGGGGATTTGTAAAGCTGTGTTCAAAAATTGGGATTGGACGTCAAATGGGAATTTATGCAAGAAGGGGGCTCGTATCATTCTAGGGTGGGATCCATCCATTATAGATGTTATGATTATAGCTCAGACAGATCAGGTTATGCACACTCAGATAAATCTAAAAGTTGATTCTTGGTTCTTGTTCTTGTTCTTGATTCTTGTTTGTTTTTCTTTGTTAGTTAGGGTTTGATTACAAATCCTAGCCGTCTCTTTGGTTATTAGTTTTGTACGACTAGGGTTTTCAAGGCTGTGTATCAATCCTGTGATTATACAATCTTGATTGTGTAGTACGAGTATTGATAGCGGATCTTGACGCTCTTAGTTTGTTACGGTTCTTGTTTGATATACGATTTACATAACTTGTTTCCTGATTGCTTAATAGGTCTGTAATCATTCGCGGCTATAATCTATAGTTCAGCTAGAGTGGTACGAATCCTGTTAACCTTTTAAGGGGCTGGTTATCTTGTAATTCGTTTCTGTTACGTGCATGGCGACTTCGAATCTGATTAGTAAAGTCACCAATATTGATGGCAAACCAATTCGCAGGAGTATCCTGAAAACAACGTCTACTGTGACTGGTAATATGGGGGAGGCTACACCAAACCCTAATTCGAGTCAAGAAGGTATGGACCCTATGAATTATGCGAGTAAACTGAAGGAAGGTGGAAAGAGTGGAAAGGTAAATTTCAGACGCCTTGAATCTGATAGTCGGGTGGACGAGGCTGATGTTGTGTTACCACGTGAAGCAGTCATAACCATGAAGCATAGATTTGCTAACACGTTGGTAGGTTATTTTCTTGGTAATAGACTCGCATTCCCAATTGTTGAATACTATGTTAAAAATGCATGGGGAAAGTTTGGTCTACAGAAGATTATGATGAATTCTAATGGGTTTTTTTTCTTCAAGTTTGAGAATTGTGAAGGGATGCAAAGTGTGTTAGAGGGTGGTCCATGGATTATTAGGAATATGCCTATCGTCCTTAATATGTGGACACCATCTACTAGCTTGAAGAAAGAAGATATAAAGAAGATACCGGTTTGGGTTAAAATCCATGATGTGCCATTAGCAGCTTATTCGGAAGATGGTCTTAGTTTGCTTGCGTCTAAGATTGGTAACCCTAAGTGTTTGGATACATATACAACGAGTATGTGTTTGGATGGGTGGGGAAGAAGTAGTTATGCTAGAGCTATGATTGAATTGGATGCTAGGAATGGTTTAAAGGATAAAATTACAATGGCAATACCAAATTTGGAGGATGATGGATTTGTAAAGGAGGTTATGGAGATTGAGTATGAATGGACCCCTCCTAGATGTGATGTGTGTATGGTGTTCGGTCATGATGATAATTCTTGCCCTCTAAAACCTAAGGTGGTGGAAGAGGACAAGAATAAGCTGGATGAGGATGGGTTTCAAAAGGCAAAGACAGCAAAATCGGGTAAAAATTCTGGGTTTCAAGTAGGTAAACAAAAGCAGAAGTTTGAATATCATCCAGTGCAGAAAGATAGTAGAAAAGGCGGTGGGGGTGTTCAGCCTTCTGTGACATCGAATAGGTTTGAGGTGTTCAACCTTGACCCGGGTCCATCGGAAAGAAACAGTGGTGAGGGTGTGAATAATGTGGAGGAATTGGGAGCAGATACGCATGAGAGGGGTACGGTTCTGACGGAAAATATTAATCGCATGGCTGGTTCTGAGGGGGCAAGCACTCCCGGTAAGGATGGTTTAAATGATTAGCATAGCTGCATTGAATATAAGGGGTTTGAATCATCCCCTGAAACAAAATGAGGTGAGGAAGGTGATCCAGGAAAACAATATTCAGGTATGTGCAGTGTTGGAATCGCATGTTAGTGTTGATAATTTATCTCAGATTTGCAAGAAAGTTTTTCGTAGTTGGGATTGGAGTTCGAATGGAGGGTTATGTGATAAGGGTGCACGTATTATTTTAGGCTGGAACCCAAGTGTTGTGGACACTATGGTTATTTTTCAGACTAGTCAGGTGGTACATACTCAGGTTATTTTCAAGGACGATGGTCATTCTTTTTTCTGTTCGTTTATTTATGCAAATAATGACTATTGTGCTCGTAGGGAGTTATGGGATCAACTCAATCAGCATAAGAACTTTATAGGTTCTATGCCTTGGGTGATTATGGGGGACTTTAATGTTGCGTTACACAGTGAAGATTGTGCCATGGGTACGTCTAGGGTTGATTTGGGAGTAAAGGAGTTCCGGGAGTGTGTGAATAATATTGAAGTTCTTGATATCAATAGCTCGGGGATGCAATATACGTGGACTCAGAAACCAAAGCGTGGCATTGGGGTTTTAAAGAAGATTGATAGAGTGATGGGTAACCTTAAGTTTGTTGATCTTTTTCCTTATGCTAATGCTTTATTTCATCCATACAGAATTTCAGATCATGCGCCATGTATCCTCAGATTTGAGAAACCTAAGAAGACGAAAGCAAGGTCGTTTAAGTTTGCTAACTTTCTGGTGTTTAAAAAGGATTTTAAAAAGGTGGTTACTCAAGAATGGACAAAGGTAGTTGCGGGTAATGAGATGTTTAAAGTAGTGAAGAAGCTCAAGTTGCTGAAATCTCCTTTGAGGAAACTATTGTATGCGCAAGGGAACCTTCATAATAGGGCTGATCTGTTGCGCAAGGAACTGGATGAAATTCAGATTAAGGTGGATAGGGATCCAAATGATTGTGGTTTAAGGGATAAAGAGCGGGTTTGTGCTTTGGAATATGAGAAAGTTGCTTTTGATCTAGAGCTTTTTCTTAAACAAAAAGCTAAAGTTGAGTGGCTTAAAGCGGGGGATTCAAATACTGCTTTTTTCCACAAAATGATCAAAAGGAATAATCACAAGAAACTGGTGGATCGCATTATTGATAGTGATGGGAATGTGCATGAGGGGGATGGGGTTGCTTCAGTTTTTGAGAATCATTACTCGAAATTCTTAGGGACTGAAAGTGATACCATTAGTTTTGATTTAGAGTCCCTGGACTTTAAGAAACTTTCGAGGGCTGATTCGGTTGCAATGATTAGAAGAGTTACTGATGAGGAGGTTAAAATGGCAATGTTTGATATTGGTGAGAATAAGTCTCCGGGGCCTGATGGTTTCTCGTCGGCTTTTTTCATTCATAGTTGGGATGTGGTGGGTAAAGATGTATGTAGAGCTGTCCAAGACTTTTTTGCGCATTCCAGGCTACTTAAGGAGGTAAACCACACTGTTATTCATTTGATTCCGAAGGTCCAATCTCCGGAAAGAGTCAATGATTATAGACCTATCACTTGTTGCAATGTGATTTATAAGTGCATTAGCAAAATTATTTCGAACAGAATTAGGGATGCTTTGGATGGGCTGGTTAACGTTAACCAATCAGCGTTTGTGCCAGGGAGAAGAATATCTGACAATATTCTGATCACTCAAGAAATAATGCATAACTACCATCGGAATAAGGGGCCTCCTAGGTGTGCGGTTAAAGTTGATATCCAAAAAGCGTATGATACGGTTAGTTGGAGGTTTCTGGGAGAGATTCTTTTGAAGTTTGGTTTTCATAAACGTATGGTTGATTGGATTATGGAATGTGTTACTACGGTCGCGTATTCTGTTTGTGTTAATGGAGATCTTTGTGGCTACTTCAAAGGGAGAAGAGGATTGCGACAAGGGGACCCAATATCTCCATATTTATTTACACTTGTCATGGAGGTTTTGACTCTTATTATGCAGCGCAACACTGGGGTTGGGAGTGGTTTCAAATACCATAATCTATGTGCGTCGCAAAGGATAGTTAATATTTGTTTTGCTGACGATTTGTTTTTGTTTGCTAGAGGTGAAGTCAAGTCCTGTATGATTATAATGAAAGGGTTGGAGGAGTTTAGATTGACTTCTGGGTTAGCGGCTAGTATGGACAAGAGCACTGTTTTTTTCTGTCAGGTTAACCAGGCATTGAAACGTGCTATCATGGATGTTATGCCTTTTGAGGAAGGAAAACTTCCAGTTAGATATCTTGGGGTGCCTCTTATTTCATCTAATTTGATGGCTGCTAATTGTAAAGCTTTACTTGAAAAAGTTGATAGGAGGATCGATGATTGGATGAATAAAGCTTTATCTTTTGCGGGAAGGCTGCAGTTGATAGTGTCTGTTATTTCTTCCATGTTTACGTATTGGGCATCGGTTCTTATGCTGCCTGCTAGTACTGTGAAGGAATTGGAACGGAAAATGAAAGGATTTCTTTGGCAGAAAGATGAAAAAGATCGAGCAAAATCGAAGGTTGCATGGAGGGTAGTCTGTCTCCCAAAAAAAGAAGGTGGCCTGGGTATTCGAAAGATTTCAGATGTAAACCGATCTCTAATGGCTTATCATATTTGGAGTATTGCTATTCGTAGGAAATCTTTATGGGTGGAATGGATTTATGATCACAAATTGAAAGGCAGAAGTTTTTGGGAGGTGGAACCTAGAGCAAGTATGAGTTGGGGGTGGAGGAAGATTCTCCAGATTAGAGAATTGGTTCGGCCTTATATACATCAGAAAATTGGAGATGGTAAGAATACGTTTATTTGGAGTGACAACTGGTGTGAGTATAGCCCTCTTAGTACTTTCATCACTAAGAGGGATATTTATGGGGCAGGGTTCTCAACCTCGGATAAGGTTGCTGATTTGGTGAACGAGGTTGGTAGTTGGAGGTGGCCGCAAGCATGGTATGACCTTTTTCCTGTTCTTATTAATATTCATGTTCCATTAATATGCAATAGCAGGAGAGATGTAATTATATGGCTGGATGATATGGGAGTAGAGCGAAAGTTTTCTGTACATACTGTATGGGAAACTATTCGGTACCGAAGTATGGAGGTTGATTGGTTTAATATTGTCTGGTTTACTTATTGCATTCCAAGACATGCGTTTCATGTTTGGTTGGTATGTCGTAAGAAACTAAACACACAGGATAAAATGAGGAAATGGGATATGAATATGAGATGTTGTCCGTTATGTATGAAGGATATGGATTCGCATGAACATCTGTTTTTTGAGTGTGAATATGCGAGACAGGTTTGGGGAAATGTTCGAAGTTACACGAGTCTGGGGCATATTGAAGGAGTTTGGGAGAGTATTGTGGGTTTTCTAAACACAAGAGGCAATTGGAAGTCGACTGAAAGTATTATAGATAGGCTTGTGGTTGGAGCTACTGCGTACTACGTCTGGCAGGAAAGGAATGCTAGAATATTTACTGATATTAAGAGAAGACCTACGCAGATTACAAAGATAATATTGGATACTGTTCGACTGAAATTGGTATCAATGAGAGAGGGACATGTGATCAGTAATTGGAAGACTCGCAAGAGATGGGATCTGGAGCGGATAGTTTTTACATGAGGCTTGATGGGTGTCGCATTGTCTAGATTATAGTCTAGTTTGGTTTTTAATTTTGGTTAGGTTTCCATTATTATGTTCTTAAGTGGTAGCCTGTGTTCACAATCTTAGGGCATGTCCTTTGATTGAACTAATGGGTACATTTTGTCCCATTACTTGTTTCTTCTTGATTCATATTTATACAATCACCGGGGTAAACCCTTTACCCAAAAAAACTTATCTGGGTTGATGCCGAGTGTCCAGAAGAGTACGGCTTTTTTCTGTCATGTCCCACCTCATGTGAAAGATGCTATACTTGAGATCCTTCCGTTTGAGGAGGGGACGCTCCCGGTCAGGTATCTTGGAGTCCCATTGATCTCTTCTAGACTCACCTATAAAGACTGTAAGATCTTGGTTGACCGTCTGGAAAAAAGGATTATTTGTTGGAGGAATAAATTTCTGTCGTTTGCGGGTAGATTGCAGCTTATTATTTCAGTGTTATCTTCTATGCATGTTTATTGGTCTTCGGTTTTCATTCTCCCTAATCGACTTATTGAAGAATTAGAAGCTAAGATGAGAGGGTTTTTGTGGTGTCAAGGTCTGATGAAGAAAGGTAAGGCTAAGGTCTCTTGGGAGGATATTTGCGTTCCAAAATCAGAAGGGGGATTGGGCATTCGTCGGATTGGGGACATGAACAAAGCCTTAATGACGTCCCATATATGGAGCATCATTAGCAATCGGGAGTCTTTATGGGTTGCATGGGTACATTCTTATCGTCTTAAGGGCAAATCTTTTTAGGTGTACAACATTCCTCATAGGTGTTGTTGGAGTTTCAAGAAGATGGCTAGCCTTAGACCTATTATTCGTGATCATGTGTGGTCGGAAGTTGGTAATGGTCAGGATACGCTTGCTTGGCTGGATAAGTGGTGTGAAGAGGGCCCTTTATGCAGATTTATCTCTCCTCGTGTTATAAATAGTGCTGGGTTTACTATGGAGTCTAAGCTTGTGGATGTCATACACAATGATAATTGGAGATGGCCGCTGGAGTGGTTTGACCGTTTTCAAGTTCTTAACGACATTCCTGTTCCGATGTTGAATAATAGCGGTGATAAATTATTATGGAAATCTGATAATTGTAATGATCTTTTTTCTACAGCTGCAGTATGGCATTCTTTAAGACTATCAAAGCCTGAAGTTAGTTGGTTTAAAGTGGTCTGGTTCCCTCAGTGTATTCCTAGACATGCATTTATGTTGTGGTTGATCATGAGGAGGAAATTATTGACTCAAGATAAGATCATTAAATGGGGAGATAGTAGGCGAAATATGGACATGATGTGTTGTCTTTTATGTTATTCGGATTATGATTCACATGACCATCTTTTCTTTGGTTGTAAATACTCAGGTCAAGTTTGGAGTAGGATTAAGGCGAAGGCTGACTTGGGTGATATTCCTCCTTCTATTTCTGATATTGTATCATTTTTGGAGACTTCTGCCAAGTCTAAAACGCTTCGTAATGTTATGAGACGGCTTGTAGTGGCGTCGGGTACTTATTTCATATGGCAGGAAAGGAATAATCGTATGTTTGCTAATCATGCTAGACCTCCGGATACTCTAGTGAAACTAATATTTGATGCAGTTCGTTATAGGCTTATGGGGCTGAAAATGACTAGAAGGGGAGATGCTGCTCGGGTGCTAGGAGGATGGGGAATTGATTCATGCAGGAATTTTGACGATGGAGGCTGATTATTTTACTCTATGAGTATGCTCTAGTAATTTGGCTAGTTGTTTATTGGTCTTGGGGTTTCTTGTTTTTGAGTCGTGGTTTGGTGTTTGGTTTTTATCTTTTTGTTTACATTCATGGGGCATGTCCTGTGTTTGAACTAGTGTGGTATGTTGCCCACTACTTGTTTTCAGCTGGTTTTGTTAATATATAAATTCACCGGGGTAACCCTTTACCCAAAAAAAAAAAGCACGTTAGTATAACTTAGGACGCCTTAAAACTCCTAAAAACACCTTACAACACCGTACGAAACATTAAAACTCCATAATAATCCTAATGAAAACATCGAAGTCCTTTGTACATCGTAAGACAACTCAGGACATATTACGACTCAGTATGCGACATTAGCAACTTTAAAAGCAAGTTGCTATAATGTACAACACCTCACAACTCCTAACCACACCTTACAGTACCGTACGTAAACTTAAAACTCCATAATACACCGATTGAATTCGTCCGAGTCCTTTGAACATCGCACGACAACTTAAGACATCTTACGACTCTGTATGCACATTAGGACCATGAAAAGCACGTTAGTATAACTTAGGACGCCTTACAACTCCTAAGAACACCTTACAACAACGTACGAAACCTTAAAACTCCATAATAAACCTAATGAATTTCTCCAAGTCATTTAAACATCGTCGACAACTTAGAATATCTTACGTCTCTGTATGCCACATTATAGCAACTTTAAAAGCATGTTGGTATAATGTACAACACCTCACAATTCCTAACAACAGCTAACAGTACCGTACGTAAACTTAAAACTCCATAATACAACTAATGAATTCGTCCGAGTCCTTTGAACATGTACGACAACTTAGGACATCTTACGACTCTGTATGCACATTAGCACCTTGAAAAAGCACGTTAGTATAACTTAGGACGCCTTAAAACTCCTAAAAACACCTTACAACACCGTACGAAACATTAAAACTCCATAATAATCCTAATGAAAACATCGAAGTCCTTTGTACATCGTAAGACAACTCAGGACATATTACGACTCAGTATGCGACATTAGCAACTTTAAAAGCAAGTTGCTATAATGTACAACACCTCACAACTCCTAACCACACCTTACAGTACCGTACGTAAACTTAAAACTCCATAATACACCGAATGAATTCGTCCGAGTCCTTTGAACATCGCACGACAACTTAAGACATCTTACGACTCTGTATGCACATTAGGACCATGAAAAGCACGTTAGTATAACTTAGGACGCCTTACAACTCCTAAGAACACCTTACAACAACGTACGAAACCTTAAAACTCCATAATAAACCTAATGAATTTCTCCAAGTCATTTAAACATCGTCGACAACTTAGAATATCTTACGTCTCTGTATGCCACATTATAGCAACTTTAAAAGCATGTTGGTATAATGTACAACACCTCACAATTCCTAACAACAGCTAACAGTACCGTACGTAAACTTAAAACTCCATAATACAACTAATGAATTCGTCCGAGTCCTTTGAACATGTACGACAACTTAGGACATCTTACGACTCTGTATGCACATTAGCACCTTGAAAAAGCACGTTAGTATAACTTAGGACGCCTTAAAACTCCTAAAAACACCTTACAACACCGTACGAAACATTAAAACTCCATAATAATCCTAATGAAAACATCGAAGTCCTTTGTACATCGTAAGACAACTCAGGACATATTACGACTCAGTATGCGACATTAGCAACTTTAAAAGCAAGTTGCTATAATGTACAACACCTCACAACTCCTAACCACACCTTACAGTACCGTACGTAAACTTAAAACTCCATAATACACCGAATGAATTCGTCCGAGTCCTTTGAACATCGCACGACAACTTAAGACATCTTACGACTCTGTATGCACATTAGGACCATGAAAAGCACGTTAGTATAACTTAGGACGCCTTACGACTCCTAAGAACACCTTACAACAACGTACGAAACCTTAAAACTCCATAATAAACCTAATGAATGTCTCCAAGTCATTTAAACATCGTCGACAACTTAGAATATCTTACGGCTCTGTATGCCACATTATAGCAACTTTAAAAGCATGTTGGTATAATGTACAACACCTCACAATTCCTAACAACAGCTAATAGTGTGACACCCCGCCCGGTGGCGGAATACACCGGGCTGTCATAGAATTGGATATCCATAGTAAACAAAGCACATGGTATTACTTTTATTAAAGTCTAATAATTATTGTCATAAGTTTGGCAAAACCCAAGTCTTAAATGCGAAACGACAAATTCATAATAGCAGTAAATGAAATAGTCTTGTTTAGTATTATTTCTAGGTCCAAGTCCCTATGTCTTGAATAGCAATAAAACAAGCCAAAATCACGCGCCACCTGAAATACGCGAAAATAAAGTTAGCTACACAAGCTAGTGAGTAAAACCCAATTGAATAGTAATAGTATTGAAATCCGAGATCAACAAGATATGCTGCGCAATCCCATATGTATAGTAATTTTGTAATATCACCCTACCAGGACCCCTAGAATAGAATAGCACACCAACCACAATAGAAACCATAGTATCTCGTTTAGCCATTTGTCATGAGAACCACTCATGTAAGAAATAATGATGACTTTTAATAACCGTCGTTTACCGTCTCGATATATAAGTCATCATTTAGCAATTTAGGGACATGGCATAGTATAGCATCATAGCATAGCAACATAGTATAGCAACATAGTATAGCAACATAGCATCTCGACATAGTAAACATGGAATTAGAAAGGCCGGGTTTAAATCACCTATCGATGTTGTACAAGCAGGTGGGTTTGTCAAACCATTAGCGCTAACATTGTACCGGTGGGATTACAAAGCAATAAAACTACTTTTAACTAACACATACGATTGCATCCAGCGGCCAAACTAGACTAACATATTTGTATGATCTCTTTTAGAAAACGAATAGAAAACGCAATATAGTAAAAGACGTATTTCAGCCCCAAAATAGTAAATAGAAAAAGGGGAGTGAGTTTACTCACCTCAAATACAAATCTGATATAGTATAGCAACGCAAGAAAATATTAAATAGGATCGAGGATCGCCCAGATATTAGAACCACCTAATTAACCGGGAAAACCTAATTTAGAAACGAGACAAATAATATAGTAACTAGAATCTAGAACTTAGAAATTCTAGGGTTTTGGATTTGGGGTTTTAGGGTTTTAAATTATAAATTGAAAATTAGGGTTTCAAAATATAATTTGGGAATTTAGGGTTTTAGAATCCAATTTGGGGATTTAGGGTTTCAAAATCCAATTTGGGAATTTAGGTACGAGATATAAATATATATTTTTTTATAATAAACCATTTCTAGTTTTTTTTATAGTTGAAATGATGTCGGTACACAATTTTGAGAAATATACGTATAACTTTTAAGTAAAGGGGTTTAAATGGTAAAAATAAATAAAAGGGGGATGTGGGACTCGAACCCGGGTCACGCCTGTGAACACACACGCATCCAACCGCTGTACCAGGCGTGGTTTTTGTTATTGAAACTGGCTTTTAAATTATTTTGTATTTTGTTTACCAAGAACAATCTTTTTCAATACAAGCCCTAGAACACAAATCATTCCAATTCGTTTAACCCAGTCGATTAAATCCAAAACCAGTAGAGGGCTTTTAATCTACACAAACACACGATCATTTTGATATATGATACTTACTTGATTGGTTACGAATTGATACGATTGAGACGATGAACAAAAGCGACGGCTTTGAGGATCAACCTTGAGTTTGTGATGTTTTTGTTAGAAATTGAAGTTGCAGCAAGTGAAAACGAGTATGGAGGAATGTGCGACTGGAGTGAATTGTGTTTTGGTAAATGGCTTGATGTCGTTTGGCTTAGAGTTGACTAGGAAACGAAAGTTAGCAATTGATTGGATAATTCGGATCGTTTGGGTTCAATAATCAGTTGATAATGAATTTGTGACACTGATCGGGCATAATGGATTGAATGAAGACATAAATTAGATGCGTTTTTAGTCGTTTGGTAAAGTGGGTGTTTGAACCGATTTTTAAATCGCTAAATTGGTTGATGTGTAGTCGTTTAATAGTCAATTAGGTGTTCGAAACACACTTAGAATGGTGTTAGGATGATTTTGGATAGGTTTGGTTAATTAAAACGTGCTAAAACGAGTTTTTGGAGAGCTCGCCGGAGATGGGCTATTTCCGGCCAAACAGGCCGGAATTTGTGACGCCGGAAACGCGGGCAAAAAGGGGGGGGGGGTTGGTTTAAACAATTTTACATAAACGGCCCCTATAGTTTAAGTAACTTAGTAAGTTGAGTTTCAACCTTTAATTACTAGTTTGGAAGTTGACAGTTTTAGCCCAAAGTTAGTTTTATATAGTATTTTAACTAACTAACTTAACTACGTTAACTTGTAACGTTTAAATAAGTGACGTTCATATATATTTAGTTCGTTTATGACGTTGCGAGACTATTTCGAGACTTAGAGGCGTTTTGGCTTAACGTTTTTACTAATTTTCTTTTACGAACTATATATATATTTATGTATATATATATTTTGAGTTTTGAATGCCATGGGTAGTAATTATTAGCTACGCGTGAATATTTCGCGATGTAAATACGGTTATTGAATTAAGACGGGAATAACATAGAATTGAATGCGTTTATTCACAATAATAATAACCGTTACATTTTGAAGAAAAATTAAATACAATTCAATTTAACGGATAACAACTTCGGGTCTGAGTCGGGCATTCGGGTTCGGGTTTGGGGCAGATGTCACAAATAGTACCGTACGTAAACTTAAAACTCCATAATACAACTAATGAATTCGTCCGAGTCCTTTGAACATCGTATGTCAACTTAGGACATCTTACGACTCTGTATGCACATTAGGACCATGAAAAACATGTTAGTATAACTTAGGACGCCTTACAACTCCTTAGAACACCTTACAAAACCGTGCGAAACCTTAAAACTCCATAATAAACCTAATGAATTCCTCCGAGTCATTTAAACATCGTACGGAAACTTAGAATATCTTACGGCTCTGTATGCCACATTAGCAACTTTAAAAGCATGTTGGTATAATGTACAACACCTCACAACTCCTAACAACACCTAACAGTACCGTACGTAAACTAAAAACTCAATAATACAACTAATGAATTCGTCCGAGTCCTTAGAACATGGTACGACAACTTAGGACATCTTACGACTCTGTATGCACATTAGCACCTTGAAAAAGCACGTTAGTAATTAGCACCTTGAAAATCCTAATTTTCTCTCCCTAGAATGGCGATTTCAAGTGTTCTTTCTTCTTCTTGGAATCTAATTGGTACTTGGTGTTTGATTTGCGGATCTAACACTTATGCGAATTAGGTTTTCTGTTTTTCTTCTTGTTATTGCCGTTTTTTATTCTAGGATTAGGGTTTTGTGTTGTGGGGCTGCCGTTTCTTGGATTTTCTTTGGGATATTGATGCTTTGCTGCGTTGGTGTTCTTGGATTTGATCTTTTTCGAGAGAATAGAGGTTTTAAGCTTGCTGAATTCTGATCGTGGTTAGGGTTTTTCTGATCGTGATTAGCGTTTGTGGCGGCTGAAAGAGAGGGACGAATTTGGCAATTGGTTCATGAATCTTGATTCTTGATTCTAGTTTCTCTATTCTTGTTTCTTGAATCTTGATTCTTGTTTCTTGAATCTTGATTCTTGTTTCTTGGTTCTTGAATCTTGGTTTGGTTATTTAGTTCGTTTTTCTTGTTCTTTGGCCGTTTTTTCTTGGGTTTGTACGATCAGGTTCGTTTCTGATTATAAAAACGAGTATGGAGGGTGGTAATTTGGCTAGTAAGGTGCTAAAGATCGATGGCAATCCACGTTGTAATTTGTTGAAGAAGGAAAATGCGACTAGGGTTTCATCCTTAAACCCTAATCCGCCTCATGGGGTTGACACGGCTAAGAAGAATGATGCAACAAGTCATACGACTGATTCACCTCATAAGAATGATTCAGCTCACACGACTTTGTTATCTAATGTTCATACGGCTGATGCATCTGATAGTTCTCATGCTCATGCGACTAATGTGAATGATGCGCCGGGTAAGTCTGGTTTGAATACAACGTATGCTGCTATTGTTCAACCAAAGTCTGACTTACCTGCAACGCCAGTTAATTTTCGTTATATGGTGAATGAGGAGAAGAAACAAGGTTTTGATGTTGTATTACCCAAAGAGACTGTGCGTATGATGTGTAATAAGCTTGAATTTACTTTGTATGGCTACTTTTTGGGGGATAGGCTAGCATATCCAGTGGTTGAATACTTTGCTAAAACTCATTGGAAAAAATTTGGCTTGCAAAAGGCAATGATGAATGCAAATGGTTTTTTCTTCTTTAAGTTTATTGATAGGAAGGGGATGATGGATGTGATTGAAGCAGGTCCTTGGATAATTCGTAATAAACCAATTATTCTGAATGTCTGGTCCCCTAACACAAAGCTACACAAGGATGATCTCAAGAATGTGTCTGTTTGGGTAAAATTACATGATATTCCGTTGGTAGCTTATTCTGATGTTGGTTTGAGTCTTTTGGTTTCTCAAATTGGAACTCCGAAGTTGTTGGATTCATTCACAAGATCCATGTGTGCAAATACGTGGGGTAGAAGTAGTTTTGCAAGAGCTTTGGTTGAGATCTCGGCGGATGCGGGGTTTAAGGAGGAGATATCTATTGCTATTCCGGAATTAGAGGGGGATGAGTTTGGAGCAGCAAATGTGAAGATTGAGTATGATTGGAAGCCTCCAAGATGTGGTCATTGTTGTGTTTTTGGCCATAATGATGTTGAATGCCCTAAGACGACTAAGCATGAGCAGAATACAAAGGCTAGAGAGGATGATGACGGTTTTAAGGAAGTAAAGGATAAGAAGGCTGCAAAAAGATTTGGGGTTGCTTTAAAAAAACCCCAATTCGAGTATCGTCCAGTTAATAAAAAAGGGAAGGAAGTGCAAAATGTTAAAAAGCAGGTGACTAGGATTGATACTATGGAGACTAAAGGTAGTTCAAATATGGGTAAATCTGATCTAACTACATCAAACCCTTTTGAGGCGTTATCTATGGAGAAAATAGCAGAAATTGACACAGACAAGATGAAAGGGAAAAGGGATAATGAAATCTCTAGGTTGGACTCGGATTCAGAAGTGGATGAGGTTCTAGAGGTAGATAATGGGACGGCAAGGTTTATGATGAACATGGCCATGGCGCTCGAATCTCCAGCGTCTACTAAAAGGGCAGGTACCCCTTCTACATCGGTTGTGAATGGTTTATCTGATATTCTGGATTACTAGGGACTTGATCTGCTGGCAAAATTATTTGTGGTGTCTTTGTGGTGGAACCTACACTTTTGATGACGGCGGCTGATGGAATGGTTTTTATTTAGATTTTGTTTATGTCATTAATATGTGGTAGGCTAGTTTGTTTGGTTTGTCTTGGTTTTTTTTTGTTGGTTTTGTTTTTATGTTCACATATGTGGGGCCTGTCCCGTATATGAACTAGTGTGGAACGCTTCCTCACTACTTGTACTTCATTGACGGTTGTCTTTATAATAGAATCACCGGGGTAACCCTTTACCCAAAAAAAAGCACGTTAGTATAACTTAGGACGCCTTAAAACTCCAAAGAACACCTTACAACACCTTACGAAACCTTAAAACTCCATAATAATCCTAATGAAAACATCGAAGTCCTTTGTACATCTTAAGACAACTCAGGACATGTTACGACTCAGTATGCGACATTAGCAACTTCAAAAGCAAGTTGCTATAATGTACAACACCTCACAACTCCTAACCACACCTTACAGTACCGTACGTAAACTTAAAACTCCATATTACACCGAATGAATTAGTCCGAGTCCTTTGAACATCGCACGACAACTTAAGACATCTTACGACTCTGTATGCACATTAGGACCATGAAAAGCACGTTAGTATAACTTAGGACGCCTTACAACTCCTAAGAACACCTTACAACAACGTACGAAACCTTAAAACTCCATAATAAACCTAATGAATTTCTCCAAGTCATTTAAACATCGTCGACAACTTAGAATATCTTACGGCTCTGTATGCCACATTATAGCAACTTTAAAAGCATGTTGGTATAATGTACAACACCTCACAATTCCTAACAACAGCTAACAGTACCGTACGTAAACTTAAAACTCCATTATACCACTAATGAATTCGTCCGAGTCCTTTGAACATGGTACGACAACTTAGGACATCTTACGACTTTGTATGCACATTAGCACCTTGAAAAAGCACGTTAGTATAACTTAGGACGCCTTAAAACTCCTAAGAACACCTTACAACACCGTACGAAACCTTAAAACTCCATAATAATCCTAATGAAAACATCGAAGTCCTTTGTACATCTTAAGACAACTCAGGATATGTTACGACTCAGTATGCGACATTACCAACTTTAAAAGCAAGTTGCTATAATGTACAATACCTCACAACTCCTAACCACACCTTACAGTACCGTACGTAAACTTAAAACTCCATAATACACCGAATGAATTCGTCCGAGTCCTTTGAACATCGCACGACAACTTAAGACATCTTACGACTCTGTATGCACATTAGGACCATGAAAAGCACGTTAGTATAACTTAGGACGCCTTACAACTCCTAAGAACACCTTACAACAACGTACGAAACTTTAAAACTCCATAATAAACCTAATGAATTTCTCCAAGTCATTTAAACATCGTCGACAACTTAGAATATCTTACGGCTCTGTATGCCACATTATAGCAACTTTAAAAGCATGTTGGTATAATGTACAACACCTCACAATTCCTAACAACAGCTAACAGTACCGTACGTAAACTTAAAACTCCATAATACAACTAATGAATTCGTCCGAGTCCTTTGAACATGGTACGACAACTTAGGACATCTTACGACTCTGTATGCACATTAGCACCTTGAAAAAGCACGTTAGTATAACTTAGGACGCCTTAAAACTCCTAAGAACACCTTACAACACCGTACGAAACCTTAAAACTCCATAATAATCCTAATGAAAACATCGAAGTCCTTTGTACATCGTAAGACAACTCAGGACATATTACGACTCAGTATGCGACATTAGCAACTTTAAAAGCAAGTTGCTATAATGTACAACACCTCACAACTCCTAACCACACCTTACAGTACCGTACGTAAACTTAAAACTCCATAATACACCGAATGAATTCGTCCGAGTCCTTTGAACATCGCACGACAACTTAAGACATCTTACGACTCTGAATGCACATTAGGACCATGAAAAGCACGTTAGTATAACTTAGGACGCCTTACAACTCCTAAGAACACCTTACAACAACGTACGAAACCTTAAAACTCCATAATAAACCTAATGAATTTCTCCAAGTCATTTAAACATTGTCGACAACTTAGAATATCTTACGGCTCTGTATGCCACATTATAGCAACTTTAAAAGCATGTTGGTATAATGTACAACACCTCACAATTCCTAACAACAGCTAACAGTACCGTACGTAAACTTAAAACTCCATAATACAATTAATGAATTCGTCCGAGTCCTTTGAACATCGTATGTCAACTTAGGACATCTTACGACTCTGTATGCACATTAGGACCATGAAAAGCATGTTAGTATAACTTAGGACGCCTTACAACTCCTAAGAACACCTTACAACACCGTGCGAAGCCTTAAAACTCCATAATAAACCTAATGAATTCCTCCGAGTCATTTAAACATCGTACGTAAACTTAGAATATCTTATGGCTCTCTATGCCACATTAGCAACTTTAAAAGCATGTTGGTATAATGTACAACACCTCACAACTCCTATCAACACCTAACAGTACCGTCCGTAAACTTAAAACTCCATAATACAACTAATGAATTCGTCCGAATCCTTTGAACATCGTATGTCAACTTAGGACATCTTACGACTCTGTATGCACATTAGGACCATGAAAAGCATGTTAGTATAACTTAGGTCGCCTTACAACTCCTAAGAACACCTTACAACACCGTGCGAAACCTTAAAACTCCATAATAAACCTAATGAATTCCTCCGAGTCATTTAAACATCGTACGGAAACTTAGAATATCTTACGGTTTTGTATGCCACATTAGCAACTTTAAAAGCATGTTGGTATAATGCACAACACCTCACAACTCCTAACAACACCTAACAGTACCGTCCGTAAACTTAAAACTCAATAATACAACTAATGAATTCGTCCGAGACCTTTGAACATGGTACGACATCTTACGACTCTGTATGCACATTAGCACCTTGAAAAAACACGTTAGTATAACTTAGGACGCCTTAAAACTCCTAAGAACACCTTACAACACCGTACGAAACCTTAAAACTCCATAATAATCCTAATGAAATCATCGAAGTCCTTTGTACATCGTAAGACAACTCAGGACATGTTACGACTCAATATGCGACATTAGCAACTTTAAAAGCAAGTTGCTATAATGTACAACACCTCACAACTCCTAACCACACCTTAAAGTACCGTACGTAAACTTAAAACTCCATAATACACCGAATGACTGTCACACCCCAACCGATGGCGGAAACATCGGGGCGGACGAAAGTGGATAGATTGCTCATAGCTCATGGCACTTTAAATTGTTAAAATAGTATTAAATTCCCAATTTCATGAATGTATACAAGATTTCAGATATGACTTAAATACAACAATAATTAATTCGTTATTGAACTAGGTCCGAGCACATCCTATGTGTGAAGGCATATCAAAATCCTCCTAAGCTGCATTTCCTGAAATCATATGAAAATAGTATTTGTTAAGCTAACGAATTAGCTGGTGAGTAAACATAGGTTTGTATATATATATATATGTATAGATAATGATTAAATTATTTGCAAAATGATTAAAATGAATAAATGAATTCAATGCTCATGTTATGTAAAAACTATAAACGCAAAGTATAGCACATAAGGTAAACATATAGCAGAATCTAACGTTACAACTAGCATCCACTTAATCACACAGACTAAGTGACGTTGATAAAAATGATTAAATGAAAAGTAGGTTAATCATCCTCGGATAAAATATCGGATAATTAAACCAAATGTAGTTACGATCACCCTCGGATAACGTATCAGGTGATTTAGTTAAAATGCAGTTACAACCACCCTCGGTTAAAGTATCAGGTGATTAAGTTAAAATGAAATAAATAAACGGTTACAATTACCCTCGGATAACATATCAGGTAATTAAACAAACTAAATGAAAACCAGTTACAATCACCCTCGGTTAAAGTATCGGGCAATTAAACCCAAATGAATGAAAACAAGTTACAATCACCATCGGTTAAAATATCAGGTGACGAAATAAAATGAATAAAAATGTACGAAAATGATAACTATGATTTAATAGGTTACATGATTTCACCCCAAAGTATAAAACTGAAAAAGGGGCTATGAATACTCACGTGATAATTGTTGATCGACTGAAAATGAATAAAACTTGAAAGCTTCACCGGATATTCCTTAAGGATCACCTAAAGGATTTTATCCTATGTTAGAACGATAACTGAAAACTAACTTGTAGTTTAGGGTTCTAATTCGGAATTTGGGTTTAAGTAATTTATTGTTATAATTTGTAAATATATAATATGTAATAATAATAGATATATATATATATATATATATATATATATTTAACTTTGATGAAATATTGTGATTAAATAGCATATGAATCTTATCCTTTTGTGAAAAAGATTACAAATAATGATTCGTTAAATAACACGACCGTTTTTTTTTGATAAAAATGGATAATTAACTTATAAAAATATAATTACCATGGTTTTAGATAAATAACCGTGTTTAAAATAAATCTCACGAGTACTTAGTACAAAACCCGTAAGTCGACTTTTATAAAAATCCAACGTCCATTTGAAATTTTAAATCTAACAAGTTTTATATATGTACCATTGTATATAGACTTATAAACTTTTATAAATAATTTTATAATTAAGGTCATATTAATATTAAAATGATTATAATAAGTTAATAAAGAAATTAAATTGTAAAACCTTAAAAAAATTAAAAACACGAAACCAGTCCAGGGGGGTTCGAACACTGGACCCCTTGCTTTAAATACCACCACCCAACCGCTCGACCAGTGATGCTTTTTGTTAATATATTTAAAAAAATTGTTTATAATCAGTTTCATTCTTAAACCCATTTCAAACTTATAAACCCTAGAACCTATTACCACAAATTGAACACTGACAAATCTGTAGATGAAATCGGATACAAAAACAATGATCAGCGTATGAAATCGGTCCAATTGATACCTTTAATTTACCTGAATTGATTACGGATCGAAGAAAGTGGACGAAAGAATGATAGACACTGTTTTGGATCGAATTGAATCTTGAATCGTTGATGATAATCAAATTAAACTTACAGATTCAGGTAACGATGAATGAGGAACAAAAGCCCTATAAATTTGAGGCTTGAAACATACCTGAAGTGGGTCGTCGATTAAGAGCAGAGAGGACGAAGAACACCGGATTAATTCAACTGTTGTATGTGTTTAGAAGTGAATTTGATGTTATAGAAAGTTACTGGAATGTCGAATGAATGTTTAGAACGATATATATAGAGATGGAATAGGTTTAATGGATTGAATTGAAATTGAGTTGATTTCGGATGAAGTTAAGTTCAATTCCAACGTTTTCTTGTGATAATCATCAATTGAACTAGTTTATCTCATTGTAATCGACTAAATGGAGGTTGTGGATTAAGTTAATTTGATCTTTATCGTCTGTTTTGGTCAATTAGAACTTGAAATCGGCCGGGAAATGTGGGTGTTGGTTCTGATAGATGATAACCGCGTTTAACAGGATTAAATGATACCTCTGGGTTCGAATCTCGCAGCTAAAGTGATAAGGCCGGCTTAATCGAGTCAAAACAACGAGGATTTGGGGGTTTTGGGGCTCGCCGGAGTCGCCGGTAGGTCGCCGGAGAAGCTGCCGGATGTGCGGGGTGGGGGGATTGGGTTTTAAATATTTTTCAATTTGCCCCCCTGAACTATGAGTTATTGTTAAGTTTAGTTTAAATGTTTTAAATTGTGTTTTATTAAATACACATTCAACCCCTTAATTTTTAACTTTAACTTTAACTAACTATTAACTAACAATTTGTTTATAAAACTTAGACTTTTATATAAATCAACTCTTAGTAAACTTTATAAAAAAATCGATTTATAACATGTATTTGATAACTAAATGATTATCATAAAGTAAATTGTGACAACGTAAGCCTTTATTTCATAATCATCCGAGCGATTACGATATTAATTAATGGTTCGGGTTTACATAAACCGAATCGGGGCAAATGTTACAATGAATTCGTCCGAGTCCTTTGAACATCGCACGACAACTTAAGACATCTTACGACTCTGTATGCACATTAGGACCATGAAAAGCACGTTAGTATAACTTAGGACGCCTTACAACTCTTATGAACACCTTACAACACCGTACGAAACCTTAAAACTCCATAACAAACCTAATGAATTCCTCCAAGTCATTTAAACATCGTCGACAACTTAGAATAACTTACGGCTCTGTATGCCACATTATAGCAACTTTAAAAGCATGTTGGTAAAATGTACAACACCTCACAATTCCTAACAACAGCTAACAGTACCGTACGTAAACTTAAAACTCCATAATACAACTAATGAATTCGTCCGAGTCCTTTGAACATCGTATGACAACTTAGGACATCTTACGACTCTGTATACACATTAGGACCATGAAAAGCATGTTAGTATAACTTAGGACGCCTTACAACACCTAAGAACACCTTACAACTCCTATGAACAGCTTACAACACCGTACGAAACCTTAAAACTCCATAATAAACCTAATGAATTCCTCCGAGTCATTTAAACATCGTACGGAAACTTAGAATATTTTACGGCTCTATATGCCACATTAGCAACTTTAAAAGCATGTTGGTATAATGTACAACACCTCACAACACCTAACAATACCGTACGTAAAATTAAAACTCAATAATACAACTAATGAATTCGTCCGAGTCCTTTGAACATGGTACGACAACTTAGGACATCTTACGACTCTGTATGCACATTAGCACCTTGAAAAAGCACGTTAGTATAACTTAGGACGCCTTAAAACTCCTAAGAACACCTTACAACACCGTACGAAACCTTAAAACTCCATAATAAACCTAATGAATTCCTCTAAGTCATTTAAACATCGTACGACAACTTATAGGTATGCCACATTATAGCAACTTCAAAAGCATGTTGGTATAATGTACAACACCTCACAATTCCTAACAACAGCTAACAGTACCGTACGTAAACTTAAAACTCCATAATACAACTAATGAATTCGTCCGAGTCCTTTGAACATCGTATGACAACTTAGGACATCTTATGACTCTGTATGCACATTAGGACCATGAAAAGCATGTTAGTATAACTTAGGACGCCTTACAACTCCTAAGAATACCTTACAACACCGTACGAAACCTTAAAATTCCATAATAAACCTAATGAATTCCTCCGAGTCATTTAAACATCGTACGGAAACTTAGAATATCTTACGGCTCTGTATGCCACATTAGCAACTTTAAAAGCATGTTGGTATAATGTACAACACCTCACAACTCCTAACAACACCTAACAGTACCGTACGTAAACTTAAAACTCAATAATACAACTAATGAATTCGTCCGAGTCCTTTGAACATGGTACGACAACTTAGGACATCTTACGACTCTGTATGCACATTAGCACCTTGAAAAAGCACGTTAGTATAACTTAGGACGCCTTAAAACTCCTAAGAACACCTTACAACACCGTACGAAACCTTAAAACTCCATAATAAACCTAATGAATTCCTCTAAGTCATTTAAACATCGTACGACAACTTATAGGTATGCCACACTATAGCAACTTCAAAAGCATGTTGGTATAATGTACAACACCTCACAATTCCTAACAACAGCTAACAGTGCCGTACGTAAACTTAAAACTCCATAATACAACTAATGAATTCGTCCGAGTCCTTTGAACATCGTATGACAACTTAGGGCATCTTATGACTCTGTATGCACATTAGGACCATGAAAAGCATGTTAGTATAACTTAGGACGCCTTACAACTCCTAAGAACACCTTACAACACCGTACGAAACCTTAAAATTCCATAATAAACCTAATGAATTCCTCCGAGTCATTTAAACATCGTACGGAAACTTAGAATATCTTACGGCTCTGTATGCCACATTAGCAACTTTAAAAGCATGTTGGTATAATGTACAACACCTCACAACTCCTAACAACACCTAACAGTACCGTACGTAAACTTAAAACTCAATAATACAACTAATGAATTCGTCCGAGTCCTTTGAACATGGTACGACAACTTAGGACATCTTACGACTCTGTATGCACATTAGCACCTTGAAAAAGCACGTTAGTATAACTTAGGACGCCTTAAAACTCCTAAGAACACCTTACAACACCGTACGAAACCTTAAAACTCCATAATAATCCTAATGAAATCATCGAAGTCCTTTGTTCATCGTAAGACAAATCAGGACATGTTACGATTCCATATGCGACATTAGCAACTTTAAAAGCAAGTTGCTATAATGTACAACACCTCACAACTCCTAACCACACCTTACAGTACTATACGTAAACTTTTTTTTGGGTAAAGGGTTACCCCGGTGATTCTATATATTAATATAAAAAAGTTAGAACAAGTAGCATGGCAGAAAACCATACTAGTTCATTCATGGGACATGCCCCACGAATGTGAACGAGAAACCAACAAGCCCAAAGCTAGGAAAAACAAAGCAAAACCAATACAACCACTAGCCTAGTGAAAACCAAACTAGATCAAATAAACCGATAGAAGATCATCCTGCGTCCACCAAATCTCTTCCTCGATCAATCTTCCACTCCCTCAGAGTAACCCATACACGAGTGGTGTTCTTGAATTTCAGGCCCAATAACTTACATCGAATCGTACTGCGAATATCTTCCACTATCACTTCCGGCGGCCGAGTCTGGTTTTTAAATATCCGGGAGTTCCTTTCCTGCCAAATCATATAGACAGTAGCTGCAATAGAAAGTTTACCAACAACATGAAGCACTGACTTCGTGGTTCGCCAGCCCTATCCAGGCAATGATATCAGATCTACGGTTCGATAAGTGTTGTAATCTGGCCATAGATTTTATAGGATCCTAAACTCTAGTAGCAAATGAGCACTCAAAAAACAGATGGTCGTGAGAATCATAGTTCCTGCAACATAAAGGACAGCACATCATATTCATATTACCCCTTCCTGGAGATTAACACGAGGGTTACCATCAATTTTCAGCAACTTACTTGCTAATTTTGAAGAATCAAGATTTGATCCCCCCATGAGAACACAGACACGACAAGACACAAAGATCCAAATCACCAACAACCTATTCTTAAGAGGTTAATAGGATTCGTATCAAGAAGCTAAACTATATTCAAAGTAGCCGCCCTTAATTACAGACCTACTAAACAATCAGAATCAAGCGTCGAAAATTGGATGCAACACGCGAACAAGAAACAAAACCTAATCAATTAACGCCAAATAATCGCTAACAATGCTCGAATACACTGGTTTTTCACCAACGTATCTCAGGATTGTTACACAAAAATTGAGGCTAATCAAGTAGGAAACAAGAAACAATAGACAAAAAAGATGCTGAACACGAGCAGAAACAAGAAGCCCTAGGTCGAACAAGCTGATGAACACGATCAGAATAAAAAACCTAGGTCGAACGACCAGATTAACATAGAACAAAAGATTATCAAGCAAACAAAGAACCAAATCAGGAACGATTATCAGTTAAACAAACAAGATAAAGAACGAATCAGGAAAAAACCCTAGATCGACCGATTATTAGAGATTGAAAAGAACGAATCAGTTAAACAAGATAAAAAAACAAGACAAATCAGGAAAAACCTACGAGCAAGGAAGAATCAATGGAAGCAAACACTAGGAATCAGCCAAAGAACCAAATCGCCCAAAATCGCCCATAGTAGCCAAAGAAAAAAACATATTCCTTACTGTACGTAAACTTAAAACTCCATAATACACCGAATGAATTCGTCCGAGTCATTTGAACATCGCACGACAACTTAAGACATCTTACGACTCTGTATGCACATTAGGACCATGAAAAGCACGTTAGTATAACTTTGGACGCCTTACAACTCTTATGAACACCTTACAACACCGTACGAAACCTTAAAACTCCATAATAAACCTAATGAATTCCTCCAAGTCATTTAAACATCGTCGACAACTTAGAATATCTTACGGCTCTGTATGCCACATTATAGCAACTTTAAAAGCATGTTGGTAAAATGTACAACACCTCACAATTCCTAACAACAGCTAACAGTACCGTACGTCAACTTAAAACTCCATAAAACAACTAATGAATTCGTCCGAGTCCTTTGAACATCGTATGTCAACTTAGGACATCTTACGACACTGTATGCACATTAGGACCATGAAAAGCATGTTAGTATAACTTAGGACGCCTTACAACTCCTAAGAACACCTTACAACACCGTGCGAAACCTTAAAACTCCATAATAAACCTAATGAATTCATCCGAGTCATTTAAACATCGTACGGAAAATTAGAATATCTTACGGCTCTGTATGCCACATTAGCAACTTTAAAAGCATGTTGGTATAATGTACAACACCTCATAACTCCTAACAACACCTAACAGTACCGTACGTAAACTTAAAACTCAATAATACAACTAATGAATTCGTCCGAGTCCTTTGAACATGGTACGACAACTTAGGACATCTTACAACTCTGTATGCACATTAGCACCTTGAAAAAGCAAGTTAGTATAACTTAGGACGCCTTAAAACTCCTAAGAACACCTTACAACACCGTACGAAACCTTAAAACACCATAATAATCCTAATGAAATCATTGAAGTCCTTTGTACATCGTAAGACAACTCAGGACATGTTACGACTCAGTATGCGACATTTGCAACTTTAAAAGCATGTTGCTATAATGTACAACACCTCTCAAATCCTAACCACACCTTACAGTACCGTACGTAAAATTAAAACTCCATAATACACCTAATGAATTCGTCCGAGTCCTTTGAACATCGCACGACAACTTAGGACATCTTACGAATCTGTATGCACATTAGGACCATCAAAAGCACGTTAGTATAACTTAGGACGCCTTACAACTCTTAAGAACACCTTACAACACCGTACGAAAACTTAAAACTCCATAATAAAACTAATGAATTCCTCAAAGTCATTTAAACATCGTACGACAACTTAGAATATCTTACGACTCCGTATGCACATTATAGCAACTTTAACAGCATGTTGGTATAATGTACAACACCTCACAATTCCTAACAACAGCTACCAGTACAGTACGTAAACTTAAAACTCCATAATACAACTAATGAATTCGTCTGAGTCCTTTGAACATCGTATGACAACTTAGGACATCTTACGACTCTGTATGCACATTAGGACCATGAAAAGCACGTTAGTATAACTTAGGACGCCTTACAACTCCTAAGAACACCTTACAACACCGTACGAAACCATAAAACTCCATAATAAACCTGATGAATTCCTCCGAGTCATTTAAACATCGTACGACAACTTAGAATATCTTACGGCTCTGTATGCCACATTAGCAACTTTAAAAGCATGTTGGTATAATGTACAACACCTCACAACTCCTAACAACACCTAACAGTACCGTACGTAAACTTAATACTCAATAATACAACTAATGAATTCGTCCGAGTCGTTTGAACATTGTACGATAACTTAGGACATCTTACGACTCTGTATGCACATTAGCATCTTGAAAAAGCACGTTAGTATAACTTTGGACGCCTTAAAACTCCTAAGAACACCTTACAACACCGTAGGAAACTTTAAAAAGTCCATAATAATCCTAATCAAATCATCGAAGTCCTTTGTACATCGTAAGACAACTCAGGACATGTTACGACTCAGTATGCGTCATTAGCAACTTTAAAAGCAAGTTGCTATAATGTACAACACCTCACAACTCCTAACCTCACCTTACAGTACCGTACGTAAACTTAAAACTCCATAATACACCTAATGAATTCGCCCGAGTCCTTTGAACATCGCACGACAACTTAGGACATCTTACGACTCTGTATGCACATTAGGACCATGAAAAGCACGTTAGTATAGCTTAGGACGCCTTACAACTCTTATGAACACCTTACAACACCGAACGAAACCTTAAAACTCCATAATAAACCTAATGAATTCCTCCAAGTCATTTAAACATCGTACGACAACTTAGAATATCTTACGGCTCTGTATGCGCATTATAGCAACTTTAAAAGCATGTTGGTATAATGTACAAAACCTCACAACTCCTAACAACAGCTACCAGTACAGTACGTAAACTTAAAACTCCATAATACAACTAATGAATTCGTCCGAGTCCTTTGAACATCGTATGACAACTTAGGACATCTTACGACTCTGTATGCACATTAGGACCATGAAAAGCACGTTAGTATAACTTAGGATGCCTTACAACTCCTAAGAACACCTTACAACACCGTACGAAACCATAAAACTCCATAATAAACCTGATGAATTCCTCCGAGTCATTTAAACATCGTACGACAACTTAGAATATCTTACGGCTCTGTATGCCACATTAGCAACTTTAAAAGCATGTTGGTATAATGTACTCCTCACAACTCCTAACAACACCTAACAGTACCGTACGTAAACTTAAAACTCAATAATACAACTAATTAATTCGTCCGAGTTCTTTGAACATCGTACGACAACCTAGGACATCTTACGACTCTATATGCACATTAGCATCTTGAAAAAGCACGTTAGTATAACTTTGGACGCTTTAAAACTCCTAAGAACACCTTACAACACCCTACGAAACCTTAAAACTCCATAATAATCCTAATGAAATCATCGAAGTCCTTTGTACATCTTAAGACAACTCAGGACATGTTACGACTCAGTATGCAACATTAGCAACTTTAAAAGCAAGTTGCTATAATGTACAACACCACACAACTCCTAACCACACCTTACAGTACCGTACGTAAACTTAAAACTCCATAATACACCTAATGAATTCGTCCGAGTCCTTTGAACATCGCATGACAACTTAGGACATCTTACGACTCTGTATGCACATTAGGACCATGAAAAGCACGTTAGTATAACTTAGGACGCCTTACAACTCTTAAGAACATCTTACAACACCGTACGAAACCTTAAAACTCCGTTATAAACCTAATGAATTCCTCCAAGTCATTTAAACATTGTACGACAACTTAGAATATCTTACGGCTCTGTATGCCACATTATAGCAACTTTAAAAGCATGTTGGTATAATGTACAACACCTCACAACTCCTAACAACACCTAACAGTACCGTAAGTAAACTTAAAACTCCATAATACAACTCATGAATTCGTCCGAGTCCTTTGAACATCGCACGACAACTTAGGACATCTTACGACTCTGTATGCACATTAGCACCTTGAAAAGCACGTTAGTATAACTTAAGACGCCTTACAACTCCTAAGAACACCTTACAACACCGTACGAAACCTTAAAACTACATAATAAACCGAATGAATTCCTCCGAGTCATTTAGACATCGTACGAAAACTTAGAATATCTTACGGCTCTGTATGCCACATTATCAACTTTAAAAGCATGTTGGTATAATGTACAACACCTCATAACTCCTAACAACACCTAACAGTACCGTACGTAAACTTAAAACTCAATAATACAAGTAATGAATTCGTCCGAGTCCTTTGAACATTGTACGACAACTTAGGACATCTTACGACTCTGTATGCACATTAGGACCATGAAAAGCACGTTAGTATAACTTAGGACGCCTTACAACTCCTAAGAACACCTTACAATACCGTACGAACCATAAAACTCCATAATAAACCTGATGAATTCCTCCGAGTCATTTAAACATCGTACGACAACTTAGAATATCTTACGGCTCTGTATGCCACATTAGCAACTTTAAAAGCATGTTTGTATAATGTACTCCTCACAACTCCTAACAACACCTAACAGTACCGTACGTAAACTTAAAACTCAATAATGCAACTAATTAATTCGTCCGAGTTCTGAGAACAACGTACGACAACCTAGGACATCTTACGACTCTATATGCACATTAGCATCTTGAAAAAGCACGTTAGTATAACTTTGGACGCTTTAAAACTCCTAAGAACACCTTACAACACCCTACGAAACCTTAAAACTCCATAATAATCCTAATGAAATCATCGAAGTCCTTTGTACATCTTAAGACAACTCAGGACATGTTACGACTCAGTATGCAACATTAGCAACTTTAAAAGCAAGTTGCTATAATGTACAACACCACACAACTCCTAACCACACCTTACAGTACCGTACGTAAACTTAAAACTCCATAATACACCTAATGAATTCGTCCGAGTCATTTGAACATCGCATGACAACTTAGGACATCTTACGACTCTGTATGCACATTAGGACCATGAAAAGCACGTTAGTATAACTTAGGACGCCTTACAACTCTTAAGAACATCTTACAACACTGTACGAAACCTTAAAACTCCGTTATAAACCTAATGAATTCCTCCAAGTCATTTAAACATTGTATGACAACTTAGAATATCTTACGGCTCTGTATGCCACATTATAGCAACTTTAAAAGCATGTTGGTATAATGTACAACACCTCACAACTCCTAACAACACCTAACAGTACCGTAAGTAAACTTAAAACTCCATAATACAACTCATGAATTCGTCCGAGTCCTTTGAACATCGCACGACAACTTAGGACATCTTACGACTCTGTATGCACATTAGCACCTTGAAAAGCACGTTAGTATAACTTAAGACGCCTTACAACTCCTAAGAACACCTTACAACACCGTACGAAACCTTAAAACTACATAATAAACCGAATGAATTCCTCCGAGTCATTTAGACATCGTACGAAAACTTAGAATATCTTACGGCTCTGTATGCCACATTATCAACTTTAAAAGCATGTTGGTATAATGTACAACACCTCATAACTCCTAACAACACCTAACAGTACCGTACGTAAACTTAAAACTCAATAATACAAGTAATGAATTCGTCCGAGTCCTTTGAACATTGTACGACAACTTAGGACATCTTACGACTCTGTATGCACATTAGGACCATGAAAAGCACGTTAGTATAACTTAGGACGCCTTACAACTCCTAAGAACACCTTACAATACCGTACGAAACCATAAAACTCCATAATAAACCTGATGAATTCCTCCGAGTCATTTAAACATCGTACGACAACTTAGAATATCTTACGGCTCTGTATGCCACATTAGCAACTTTAAAAGCATGTTTCTATAATGTACTCCTCACAACTCCTAACAACACCTAACAGTACCGTACGTAAACTTAAAACTCAATAATACAACTAATTAATTCGTCCGAGTTCTTTGAACATCGTACGACAACTTAGGACATCTTACGACTCTGTATGCACATTAGCATCTTGAAACAGCACGTTAGTATAACTTTGGACGCTTTAAAACTCCTAAGAACACCTTACAACACCCTACGAAACCTTAAAACTCCATAATAATCCTAATGAAATCATCGAAGTCCTTTGTACATCGTAAGACAACTCAGGACATGTTACGACTCAGTATGCAACATTAGCAACTTTAAAAGCAAGTTGCTATAATGTACAACACCACACAACTCCTAACCACACCTTACAGTACCGTACGTAAACTTAAAACTCCATAATACACCTAAAGAATTCGTCCGAGTCCTTTGAACATCGCATGACAACTTAGGACATCTTACGACACTGTATGCACATTAGGACCATGAAAAGCACGTTAGTATAACTTAGGACGCCTTACAACTCTTAAGAACATCTTACAACACCGTACGAAACCTTAAAACTCCGTTATAAACCTAATGAATTCCTCCAAGTCATTTAAACATTCTACGACAACTTAGAATATCTTACGGCTCTGTATTGCACATTATAGCAACTTTAAAAGCATGTTGGTATAATGTACAACACCTCACAACTCCTAACAACACCTAACAGTACCGTAAGTAAACTTAAAACTCCATAATACAACTCATGAATTCGTCCGAGTCCTTTGAACATCGCACAACAACTTAGGACATCTTACGACTCTGTATGCACATTAGCACCTTGAAAAGCACGTTAGTATAACTTAAGACGCCTTACAACTCCTAAGAACACCTTATAACACCGTACGAAACCTTAAAACTACATAATAAACCGAATGAATTCCTCCGAGTCATTTAGACATCGTACGAAAACTTAGAATATCTTACGGCTCTGTATGCCACATTATCAACTTTAAAAGCATGTTGGTATAATGTACAACACCTCATAACTCCTAACAACACCTAACAGTACCGTACGTAAACTTAAAACTCAATAATACAAGTAATGAATTCGTCCGAGTCCTTTGAACATTGTACGACAACTTAGGACATCTTACGACTCTGTATGCACATTAGGACCATGAAAAGCACGTTAGTATAACTTAGGACGCCTTACAACTCCTAAGAACACCTTAAAACACCGTACGAAACCTTAAAACACCATAATAAACCAAATGAATTCCTCCGAGTCATTTAAACATCGTACGACAACTTCGAATTTCTTACGGCTCTGTATGCCACATTAGCAACTTTAAAAGCATGTTGGTATAATGTACTCCTCACAACTCCTAACAACACCTAACAGTACCGTACGTAAACTTAAAACTCAATAATACAACTAATTAATTCGTCCGAGTTCTTTGAACATCGTACGACAACTTAGGACATCTTACGACTCTGTATGCACATTAGCATCTTGAAAAAGCACGTTAGTATAACTTTGGACGCCTTAAAACTCCTAAGAACACCTTACAACACCCTACGAAACCTTAAAACTCCATAATAATCCTAATGAAATCATCGAAGTCCTTTGTACATCGTAAGACAACTCAGGACATGTTACGACTCAGTATGCAACATTAGCAACTTTAAAAGCAAGTTGCTATAATGTACAACACCACACAACTCCTAACCACACCTTACAGTACCGTACGTAAACTTATAACTCCATAATACACCTAATGAATTCGTCCGAGTCATTTGAACATCGCATGACAACTTAGGACATCTTACGACTCTGTATGCACATTAGGACCATGAAAAGCACGTTAGTATAACTTAGGACCCCTTACAACTCTTAAGAACATCTTACAACACCGTACGAAACCTTAAAACTCCATTATAAACCTAATGAATTCCTCCAAGTCATTTAAACATTGTACGACAACTTAGAATATCTTACGGCTCTGTATGCCACATTATAGCAACTTTAAAAGCATGTTGGTATAATGTACAACACCTCACAACTCCTAACAACACCTAACAGTACAGTATGTAAACTTAAAACTCAATAATACAACTAATTAATTCGTCCGAGTTCTTTGAACATCGTACGACAACTTAGGACATCTTACGACTCTGTATGCACATTAGCATCTTGAAAAAGCACGTTAGTATAACTTTGGACGCTTTAAAACTCCTAAGAACACCTTACAACACCCTACGAAACCTTAAAACTCCATAATAATCCTAATGAAATCATCGAAGTCCTTTGTACATCGTAAGACAACTCAGGACATGTTACGACTCAGTATGCAACATTAGCAACTTTAAAAGCAAGTTGCTATAATGTACAACACCACACAACTCCTAACCACACCTTACAGTACCGTACGTAAACTTATAACTCCATAATACACCTAATGAATTCGTCCGAGTCCTTTGAACATCGCATGACAATTTAGGACATCTTACGACTCTGTATGCACATTAGGACCATGAAAAGCACGTTAGTATAACTTAGGACGCCTTACAACTCTTAAGAACATCTTACAACACCGTACGAAACCTTAAAACTCCATTATAAACCTAATGAATTCCTCCAAGTCATTTAAACATTGTACGACAACTTAGAATATCTTACGGCTCTGTATGCCACATTATAGCAACTTTAAAAGCATGTTGGTATAATGTACAACACCTCACAACTCCTAACAACACCTAACAGTACCGTAAGTAAACTTAAAACTCCATAATACAACTCATGAATTCGTCCGAGTCCTTTGAACATCGCACGACAACTTAGGACATCTTACGACTTTGTATGCACATTAGCACCTTGAAAAGCACGTTAGTATTACTTAAGACGCCTTACAACTCCTAAGAACACCTTACAACACCGTACGAAACCTTAAAACTCCATAATAAACCGAATTAATTCCTCCGAGTCATTTAGACATCGTACGAAAACTTAGAATATCTTACGGCTCTGTATGCCACATTATCAACTTTAAAAGCATGTTGGTATAATGTACAACACCTCATAACTCCTAACAACACCTAACAGTACCGTACGTAAACTTAAAACTCAATAATACAACTAATGAATTTGTCCGAGTCCTTTGAACATTGTACGACAACTTAGGACATCTTACGACTCTATATGCACATTAGGACCATGAAAAGCACGTTAGTATAACTTAGGACGCCTTACAACTCCTAAGAACACCTTAAAACACCATAATAAACCAAATGAATTCCTCCGAGTCATTTAAACATCGTACGACAACTTAGAATTTCTTACGGCTCTGTATGCCACATCTTACGACTCTGTATGCACATTAGCATCTTGAAAAAGCACGTTAGTATAACTTTGGACGCCTTAAAACTCCTAAGAACATCTTACAACACCCTACGAAACCTTAAAACTCCATAATAATCCTAATGAAATCATCGAAGTCCTTTGTACATCGTAAGACAACTCAGGACATGTTACAACTCAGTATGCGACATTAGCAACTTTAAAAGCAAGTTGCTATAATGTACAACACCACACAACTCCTAACCACACCTTACAGTACCGTACGTAAACTTAAAACTCCATAATACACCTAATGAATTCGTCCGAGTCCTTTGAACATCGCATGACAACTTATGACATCTTACGACTCTGTATACACATTAGGACCATGAAAAGCACGTTAGTATAACTTAGGACGCCTTACAACTCTTAAGAACATCTTACAACACCGTACGAAACCTTAAAACTCCATTATAAACCTAATGAATTCCTCCAAGTCATTTAAACATTGTACGACAACTTAGAATATCTTACGGCTCTGTATGCCACATTATAGCAACTTTAAAAGCATGTTGGTATAATGTACAACACCTCACAACTCCTAACAACGCCTAACAGTACCGTAAGTAAACTTAAAACTCCATAATACAACTCATGAATTCGTCCGAGTCCTTTGAACATCGCACGACAACTTAGGACATCTTACGACTCTGTATGCACATTAGCACCTTGAAAAGCACGTTAGTATTACTTAAGACGCCTTACAACTCCTAAGAACACCTTACAATACCGTACGAAACCTTAAAACACCATAATAAACCGAATGAATTCCTCCGAGTCATTTAGACATCGTACGAAAACTTAGAATATCTTACGGCTCTGTATGCCACATTATCAACTTTAAATGCATGTTGGTATAATGTACAACACCTCATAACTCCTAACAACACCTAACAGTACCATACGTAAACTTAAAACTCAATAATACAACTAATGAATTCGTCCGAGTCCTTTGAACATTGTACGACAACTTAGGACATCTTACGACTCTATATGCACATTAGGACCATGAAAAGCACGTTAGTATAACTTAGGACGCCTTACAACTCCTAAGAACACCTTAAAACACCGTACGAAACCTTAAAACACCATAATAAACCAAATGAATTCCTCCGATTCATTTAAACATCGTACGACAACTTAGAATTTCTTACGGCTCTGTATGCCACATCTTACGACTCTGTATGCACATTAGCATCTTGAAAAAGCACGTTAGTATAACTTTGGACGCCTTAAAACTCCTAAGAACACCTTACAACACCCTACGAAACCTTAAAACTCCATAATAATCCTAATGAAATCATCGAAGTCCTTTATACATCGTAAGACAACTCAGGACATGTTACGACTCAGTATGCGACATTAGCAACTTTAAAAGCAAGTTGCTATAATGTACAACACCACACAACTCCTAACCACACCTTACAGTACCGTACGTAAACTTAAAACTCCATAATACACCTAATGAATTCGTCCGAGTCCTTTAAACATCGCATGACAACTTAGGACATCTTACGACTCTGTATGCACATTAGGACCATGAAAAGCACGTTAGTATAACTTAGGACGCCTTACAACTCTTAAGAACATCTTACAACACCGTACGAAACCTTAAAACTCCATTATAAACATAATGAATTCCTCCAAGTCATTTAAACATTGTACGACAACTTAGAATATCTTACGGCTCTGTATGCCACATTATAGCAACTTTAAAAGCATGTTGGTATAATGTACAACACCTCACAACTCCTAACAACACCTAACAGTACCGTAAGTAAACTTAAAACTCCATAATACAACTCATGAATTCGTCCGAGTCCTTTGAACATCGCACGACAACTTAGGACATCTTACGACTCTGTATGCACATTAGCACCTTGAAAAGCACGTTAGTATTACTTAAGACGCCTTACTACTCCTAAGAACACCTTACAACACCGTACGAAACCTTAAAACTCCATAATAAACCGAATTAATTCCTCCGAGTCATTTAGACATCGTACGAAAACTTAGAATATCTTACGGCTCTGTATGCCACATTATCAACTTTAAAAGCATGTTGGTATAATGTACAACACCTCATAACTCCTAACAACACCTAACAGTACCGTATGTAAACTTAAAACTCAATAATACAACTAATGAATTCGTCCGAGTCCTTTGAACATTGTACGACAACTTAGGACATCTTACGACTCTATATGCACATTAGGACCATGAAAAGCACGTTAGTTTAACTTAGGACGCCTTACAACTCCTAAGAACACCTTAAAACACCGTACGAAACCTTAAAACACCATAATAAACCAAATGAATTCCTCCGTGTCATTTAAACATCGTACGACAACTTAGAATTTCTTACGGCTCTGTATGCTACATCTTACGACTCTGTATGCACATTAGCATCTTGAAAAAGCACGTTAGTATAACTTTGGACGCCTTAAAACTCCTAAGAACACCTTACAACACCCTACGAAACCTTAAAACTCCATAATAATCCTAATGAAATCATCGAAGTCCTTTGTACATCGTAAGACAACTCAGGACATGTTACGACTCAGTATGCGACATTAACAACTTTAAAAGCAAGTTGCTATAATGTACAACACCACACAACTCCTAACCACACCTTACAGTACCGTACGTAAACTTAAAACTCCATAATACACCTAATGAATTCGTCCGAGTCCTTTGAACATCGCATGACAACTTATGACATCTTACGACTCTGTATACACATTAGGACCATGAAAAGCACGTTAGTATAACTTAGGACGCCTTACAACTCTTAAGAACATCTTACAACACCGTACGAAACCTTAAAACTCCATTATAAACCTAATGAATTCCTCCAAGTCATTTAAACATTGTACGACAACTTAGAATATCTTACGGCTCTGTATGCCACATTATAGCAACTTTAAAAGCATGTTGGTATAATGTACAACACCTCACAACTCCTAACAACGCCTAACAGTACCGTAAGTAAACTTAAAACTCCATAATACAACTCATGAATTCGTCCGAGTCCTTTGAACATCGCACGACAACTTAGGACATCTTACGACTCTGTATGCACATTAGCACCTTGAAAAGCACGTTAGTATTACTTAAGACGCCTTACAACTCCTAAGAACACCTTACAATACCGTACGAAACCTTAAAACACCATAATAAACCGAATGAATTCCTCCGAGTCATTTAGACATCGTACGAAAACTTAGAATATCTTACGGCTCTGTATGCCACATTATCAACTTTAAATGCATGTTGGTATAATGTACAACACCTCATAACTCCTAACAACACCTAACAGTACCATACGTAAACTTAAAACTCAATAATACAACTAATGAATTCGTCCGAGTCCTTTGAACATTGTACGACAACTTAGGACATCTTACGACTCTATATGCACATTAGGACCATGAAAAGCACGTTAGTATAACTTAGGACGCCTTACAACTCCTAAGAACACCTTAAAACACCGTACGAAACCTTAAAACACCATAATAAACCAAATGAATTCCTCCGATTCATTTAAACATCGTACGACAACTTAGAATTTCTTACGGCTCTGTATGCCACATCTTACGACTCTGTATGCACATTAGCATCTTGAAAAAGCACGTTAGTATAACTTTGGACGCCTTAAAACTCCTAAGAACACCTTACAACACCCTACGAAACCTTAAAACTCCATAATAATCCTAATGAAATCATCGAAGTCCTTTATACATCGTAAGACAACTCAGGACATGTTACGACTCAGTATGCGACATTAGCAACTTTAAAAGCAAGTTGCTATAATGTACAACACCACACAACTCCTAACCACACCTTACAGTACCGTACGTAAACTTAAAACTCCATAATACACCTAATGAATTCGTCCGAGTCCTTTAAACATCGCATGACAACTTAGGACATCTTACGACTCTGTATGCACATTAGGACCATGAAAAGCACGTTAGTATAACTTAGGACGCCTTACAACTCTTAAGAACATCTTACAACACCGTACGAAACCTTAAAACTCCATTATAAACATAATGAATTCCTCCAAGTCATTTAAACATTGTACGACAACTTAGAATATCTTACGGCTCTGTATGCCACATTATAGCAACTTTAAAAGCATGTTGGTATAATGTACAACACCCCACAACTCCTAACAACACCTAACAGTACCGTAAGTAAACTTAAAACTCCATAATACAACTCATGAATTCGTCCGAGTCCTTTGAACATCGCACGACAACTTAGGACATCTTACGACTATGTATGCACATTAGCACCTTGAAAAGCACGTTAGTATTAGTTAAGACGCCTTACAACTCCTAAGAACACCTTACAACACCGTAGGAAACCTTAAAACTCCATAATAAACCGAATGAATTCCTCCGAGTCATTTAGACATCGTACGAAAACTTAGAATATCTTACGGCTCTGTATGCCACATTATCAACTTTAAAAGCATGTTGGTATAATGTACAACACCTCATAACTCCTAACAACACCTAACAGTACCGTACGTAAACTTAAAACTCAATAATACAACTAATGAATTCGTCCGAGTCCTTTGAACATTGTACGACAACTTAGGACATCTTACGACTCTATATGCACCTTAGGACCATGAAAAGCACGTTAGTATAACTTAGGACACCTTACAACTCCTAAGAACACCTTAAAACACCGTACGAAACCTTAAAACACCATAATAAACCAAATGAATTCCTCCGAGTCATTTAAACATCGTACGACAACTTAGAATTTCTTACGGCTCTGTATGCCACATCTTACGACTCTGTATGCACATTAGCATCTTGAAAAAGCACGTTAGTATAACTTTGGACGCCTTAAAACTCCTAAGAACACCTTACAACACCCTACGAAACCTTAAAACTCCATAATAATCCTAATGAAATCATCGAAGTCCTTTGTACATCGTAAGACAACTCAGGACATGTTACGACTCAGTATGCGACATTAACAACTTTAAAAGCAAGTTGCTATAATGTACAACACCACACAACTCCTAACC
Organism: Tagetes erecta; assembly: GCA_030867185.1. Lineage (NCBI taxonomy): Eukaryota > Viridiplantae > Streptophyta > Magnoliopsida > Asterales > Asteraceae > Tagetes > Tagetes erecta. The sequence goes on along the minus strand of CM061497.1, from coordinate 15,653,323 downwards.
ACACCTTACAGTACCGTACGTAAACTTAAAACTCCATAATACACCTAATGAATTCGTCCGAGTCCTTTGAACATCGCATGACAACTTATGACATCTTACGACTCTGTATACACATTAGGACCATGAAAAGCACGTTAGTATAACTTAGGACGCCTTACAACTCTTAAGAACATCTTACAACACCGTACGAAACCTTAAAACTCCATTATAAACCTAATGAATTCCTCCAAGTCATTTAAACATTGTACGACAACTTAGAATATCTTACGGCTCTGTATGCCACATTATAGCAACTTTAAAAGCATGTTGGTATAATGTACAACACCTCACAACTCCTAACAACGCCTAACAGTACCGTAAGTAAACTTAAAACTCCATAATACAACTCATGAATTCGTCCGAGTCCTTTGAACATCGCACGACAACTTAGGACATCTTACGACTCTGTATGCACATTAGCACCTTGAAAAGCACGTTAGTATTACTTAAGACGCCTTACAACTCCTAAGAACACCTTACAATACCGTACGAAACCTTAAAACACCATAATAAACCGAATGAATTCCTCCGAGTCATTTAGACATCGTACGAAAACTTAGAATATCTTACGGCTCTGTATGCCACATTATCAACTTTAAATGCATGTTGGTATAATGTACAACACCTCATAACTCCTAACAACACCTAACAGTACCATACGTAAACTTAAAACTCAATAATACAACTAATGAATTCGTCCGAGTCCTTTGAACATTGTACGACAACTTAGGACATCTTACGACTCTATATGCACATTAGGACCATGAAAAGCACGTTAGTATAACTTAGGACGCCTTACAACTCCTAAGAACACCTTAAAACACCGTACGAAACCTTAAAACACCATAATAAACCAAATGAATTCCTCCGATTCATTTAAACATCGTACGAAAACTTAGAATATCTTACGGCTCTGTATGCCACATTATCAACTTTAAAAGCATGTTGGTATAATGTACAACACCTCATAACTCCTAACAACACCTAACAGTACCGTATGTAAACTTAAAACTCAATAATACAACTAATGAATTCGTCCGAGTCCTTTGAACATTGTACGACAACTTAGGACATCTTACGACTCTATATGCACATTAGGACCATGAAAAGCACGTTAGTTTAACTTAGGACGCCTTACAACTCCTAAGAACACCTTAAAACACCGTACGAAACCTTAAAACACCATAATAAACCAAATGAATTCCTCCGTGTCATTTAAACATCGTACGACAACTTAGAATTTCTTACGGCTCTGTATGCTACATCTTACGACTCTGTATGCACATTAGCATCTTGAAAAAGCACGTTAGTATAACTTTGGACGCCTTAAAACTCCTAAGAACACCTTACAACACCCTACGAAACCTTAAAACTCCATAATAATCCTAATGAAATCATCGAAGTCCTTTGTACATCGTAAGACAACTCAGGACATGTTACGACTCAGTATGCGACATTAACAACTTTAAAAGCAAGTTGCTATAATGTACAACACCACACAACTCCTAACCACACCTTACAGTACCGTACGTAAACTTAAAACTCCATAATACACCTAATGAATTCGTCCGAGTCCTTTGAACATCGCATGACAACTTATGACATCTTACGACTCTGTATACACATTAGGACCATGAAAAGCACGTTAGTATAACTTAGGACGCCTTACAACTCTTAAGAACATCTTACAACACCGTACGAAACCTTAAAACTCCATTATAAACCTAATGAATTCCTCCAAGTCATTTAAACATTGTACGACAACTTAGAATATCTTACGGCTCTGTATGCCACATTATAGCAACTTTAAAAGCATGTTGGTATAATGTACAACACCTCACAACTCCTAACAACGCCTAACAGTACCGTAAGTAAACTTAAAACTCCATAATACAACTCATGAATTCGTCCGAGTCCTTTGAACATCGCACGACAACTTAGGACATCTTACGACTCTGTATGCACATTAGCACCTTGAAAAGCACGTTAGTATTACTTAAGACGCCTTACAACTCCTAAGAACACCTTACAATACCGTACGAAACCTTAAAACACCATAATAAACCGAATGAATTCCTCCGAGTCATTTAGACATCGTACGAAAACTTAGAATATCTTACGGCTCTGTATGCCACATTATCAACTTTAAATGCATGTTGGTATAATGTACAACACCTCATAACTCCTAACAACACCTAACAGTACCATACGTAAACTTAAAACTCAATAATACAACTAATGAATTCGTCCGAGTCCTTTGAACATTGTACGACAACTTAGGACATCTTACGACTCTATATGCACATTAGGACCATGAAAAGCACGTTAGTATAACTTAGGACGCCTTACAACTCCTAAGAACACCTTAAAACACCGTACGAAACCTTAAAACACCATAATAAACCAAATGAATTCCTCCGATTCATTTAAACATCGTACGACAACTTAGAATTTCTTACGGCTCTGTATGCCACATCTTACGACTCTGTATGCACATTAGCATCTTGAAAAAGCACGTTAGTATAACTTTGGACGCCTTAAAACTCCTAAGAACACCTTACAACACCCTACGAAACCTTAAAACTCCATAATAATCCTAATGAAATCATCGAAGTCCTTTATACATCGTAAGACAACTCAGGACATGTTACGACTCAGTATGCGACATTAGCAACTTTAAAAGCAAGTTGCTATAATGTACAACACCACACAACTCCTAACCACACCTTACAGTACCGTACGTAAACTTAAAACTCCATAATACACCTAATGAATTCGTCCGAGTCCTTTAAACATCGCATGACAACTTAGGACATCTTACGACTCTGTATGCACATTAGGACCATGAAAAGCACGTTAGTATAACTTAGGACGCCTTACAACTCTTAAGAACATCTTACAACACCGTACGAAACCTTAAAACTCCATTATAAACATAATGAATTCCTCCAAGTCATTTAAACATTGTACGACAACTTAGAATATCTTACGGCTCTGTATGCCACATTATAGCAACTTTAAAAGCATGTTGGTATAATGTACAACACCTCACAACTCCTAACAACACCTAACAGTACCGTAAGTAAACTTAAAACTCCATAATACAACTCATGAATTCGTCCGAGTCCTTTGAACATCGCACGACAACTTAGGACATCTTACGACTCTGTATGCACATTAGCACCTTGAAAAGCACGTTAGTATTACTTAAGACGCCTTACTACTCCTAAGAACACCTTACAACACCGTACGAAACCTTAAAACTCCATAATAAACCGAATTAATTCCTCCGAGTCATTTAGACATCGTACGAAAACTTAGAATATCTTACGGCTCTGTATGCCACATTATCAACTTTAAAAGCATGTTGGTATAATGTACAACACCTCATAACTCCTAACAACACCTAACAGTACCGTATGTAAACTTAAAACTCAATAATACAACTAATGAATTCGTCCGAGTCCTTTGAACATTGTACGACAACTTAGGACATCTTACGACTCTATATGCACATTAGGACCATGAAAAGCACGTTAGTTTAACTTAGGACGCCTTACAACTCCTAAGAACACCTTAAAACACCGTACGAAACCTTAAAACACCATAATAAACCAAATGAATTCCTCCGTGTCATTTAAACATCGTACGACAACTTAGAATTTCTTACGGCTCTGTATGCTACATCTTACGACTCTGTATGCACATTAGCATCTTGAAAAAGCACGTTAGTATAACTTTGGACGCCTTAAAACTCCTAAGAACACCTTACAACACCCTACGAAACCTTAAAACTCCATAATAATCCTAATGAAATCATCGAAGTCCTTTGTACATCGTAAGACAACTCAGGACATGTTACGACTCAGTATGCGACATTAACAACTTTAAAAGCAAGTTGCTATAATGTACAACACCACACAACTCCTAACCACACCTTACAGTACCGTACGTAAACTTAAAACTCCATAATACACCTAATGAATTCGTCCGAGTCCTTTGAACATCGCACAACAACTTAGGACATCTTACCACTCTGTATGCACATTAGGACCATGAAAAGCTCGTTAGTATAACTTAGGACACCTTACAACTCTTAAGAACATCTTACAACACCGTACGAAACCTTAAAACTCCGTTATAAACCTAATGAATTCCTCCAAGTCATTTAAACATTGTACGACAACTTAGAATATCTTACGGCTCTGTATGCCACATTATAGCAACTTTAAAAGCATGTTGGTATAATGTACAACACCCCACAACTCCTAACAACACCTAACAGTACCGTAAGTAAACTTAAAACTCCATAATACAACTCATGAATTCGTCCGAGTCCTTTGAACATCGCACGACAACTTAGGACATCTTACGACTATGTATGCACATTAGCACCTTGAAAAGCACGTTAGTATTAGTTAAGACGCCTTACAACTCCTAAGAACACCTTACAACACCGTAGGAAACCTTAAAACTCCATAATAAACCGAATGAATTCCTCCGAGTCATTTAGACATCGTACGAAAACTTAGAATATCTTACGGCTCTGTATGCCACATTATCAACTTTAAAAGCATGTTGGTATAATGTACAACACCTCATAACTCCTAACAACACCTAACAGTACCGTACGTAAACTTAAAACTCAATAATACAACTAATGAATTCGTCCGAGTCCTTTGAACATTGTACGACAACTTAGGACATCTTACGACTCTATATGCACCTTAGGACCATGAAAAGCACGTTAGTATAACTTAGGACACCTTACAACTCCTAAGAACACCTTAAAACACCGTACGAAACCTTAAAACACCATAATAAACCAAATGAATTCCTCCGAGTCATTTAAACATCGTACGACAACTTAGAATTTCTTACGGCTCTGTATGCCACATCTTACGACTCTGTATGCACATTAGCATCTTGAAAAAGCACGTTAGTATAACTTTGGACGCCTTAAAACTCCTAAGAACACCTTACAACACCCTACGAAACCTTAAAACTCCATAATAATCCTAATGAAATCATCGAAGTCCTTTGTACATCGTAAGACAACTCAGGACATGTTACGACTCAGTATGCGACATTAACAACTTTAAAAGCAAGTTGCTATAATGTACAACACCACACAACTCCTAACCACACCTTACAGTACCGTACGTAAACTTAAAACTCCATAATACACCTAATGAATTCGTCCGAGTCCTTTGAACATCGCACAACAACTTAGGACATCTTACCACTCTGTATGCACATTAGGACCATGAAAAGATCGTTAGTATAACTTAGGACACCTTACAACTCTTAAGAACATCTTACAACACCGTACGAAACCTTAAAACTCCGTTATAAACCTAATGAATTCCTCCAAGTCATTTAAACATTGTACGACAACTTAGAATATCTTACGGCTCTGTATGCCACATTATAGCAACTTTAAAAGCATGTTGGTATAATGTACAACACCTCACAACTCCTAACAACACCTAACAGTACCGTAAGTAAACTTAAAACTCCATAATACAACTCATGAATTCGTCCGAGTCCTTTGAACATCGCAAGACAACTTAGGACATCTTACGACTCTGTATGCACATTAGCACCATGAAAAGCACGTTAGTATAACTTAGGACGCCTTCCAACTCCTAAGAACACCTTAAAACACCGTACGAAACCTTAAAACACCATAATAAACCAAATGAATTCCTCCGAGTCATTTAAACATCGTACGACAACTTAGAATTTCTTACGGCTCTGTATGCCAAATCTTACGACTCTGTATGCACATTAGCATCTTGAAAAAGCACGTTAGTATAACTTTGGACGCCTTAAAACTCCTAAGAACACCTTACAACACCCTACGAAACCTTAAAACTCTATACTAATCCTAATGAAATCATCGAAGTCCTTTGTACATCGTAAGACAACTCAGGACATGTTACGACTCAGTATGCGACATTAGCAACTTTAAAAGCAAGTTGCTATAATGTACAACACCACACAACTCCTAACCACACCTTACAGTACCGTACGTAAACTTAAATCTCCATAATACACCTAATGAATTCGTCCGAGTCCTTTGAACATCGCATGACAACTTAGGACATCTTACGACTCTGTATGCACATTAGGACCATGAAAAGCACGTTAGTATAACTTAGGACGTCTTACAACTCTTAAGAACATCTTACAACACCGTACGAAACCTTAAAACTCCATTATAAACCTAATGAATTCCTCCAAGTCATTTAAACATTGTACGACAACTTAGAATATCTTACGGCTCTGTATGCCACATTATAGCAACTTTAAAAGCATGTTGGTATAATGTACAACACCTCACAACTCCTAACAACACCTAACAGTACCGTAAGTAAGCTTAAAACTCCATAATTCAACTCATGAATTCGTCCGAGTCCTTTGAACATCGCACGACAACTTAGGACATCTTACGACTCTGTATGCACATTAGCACCTTGAAAAGCACGTTAGTATTACTTAAGACGCCTTACAACTCTTAAGAACACCTTACAACACCGTACGAAACCTTAAAACTCCATAATAAACCGAAAGAATTCCTCCGAGTCATTTAGACATCGTACGAAAACTTAGAATATCTTACGGCTCTGTATGCCACATTATCAACTTTAAAAGCATGTTGCTATAATGTACAACACCTCATAACTCCTAACAACACCTAACAGTACCGTACGTAAACTTAAAACTCAATAATACAACTAATGAATTCGTCCGAGTCCTTTGAACATTGTACGACAACTTAGGACATCTTACGACTCTATATGCACATTAGGACCATGAAAAGCACGTTAGTATAATTTAGGACGCCTTACAACTCCTAAGAACACCTTAAAACACCGTACGAAACCTTAAAACACCATAATAAACCAAATGAATTCCTCCGAGTCATTTAAACATCGTACGACAACTTAGAATTTCTTACGGCTCTGTATGCCACATCTTACGACTCTGTATGCACATTAGCATCTTGAAAAAGCACGTTAGTATAACTTTGGACGCCTTAAAACTCCTAAGAACACCTTACAACACCCTACGAAACCTTAAAACTCCATAATAATCCTAATGAAATCATCGAAGTCCTTTGTACGTCGTAAGACAACTCAGGACATGTTACGACTCAGTATGCGACATTAGCAACTTTAAAAGCAAGTTGCTATAATGTACAACACCACACAACTCCTAACCACACCTTACAGTACCGTACGTAAACTTAAAACTCCATAATACACCTAATGAATTCGTCCGAGTCCTTTGAACATCGCACAACAACGTAGGACATCTTACCACTCTGTATGCACATTAGGACCATGAAAAGCACGTTAGTATAACTTAGGACGCCTTACAACTCTTAAGAACATCTTACAACACCGTACGAAACCTTAAAACTCCATTATAAACCTAATGAATTCCTCCAAGTCATTTAAACATTGTACGACAACTTAGAATATCTTACGGCTCTGTATGTCACATTATAGCAACTTTAAAAGCATGTTGGTATAATGTACAACACCTCACAACTCCTAACAACACCTAACAGTACCGTAAGTAAACTTAAAACTCTATAATACAACTAATGAATTCGTCCGAGTCCTTTGAACATTGTACGACAACTTAGGACATCTTACGACTCTATATGCACATTAGGTCCATGAAAAGCACGTTAGTATAACTTAGGACGCCTTCCAACTCCTAAGAACACCTTAAAACACCGTACGAAACCTTAAAACACCATAATAAACCAAATGAATTCCTCCGAGTCATTTAAACATCGTACGACAACTTAGAATTTCTTACGGCTCTGTATGCCACATCTTACGACTCTGTATGCACATTAGCATCTTGAAAAAGCACGTTAGTATAACTTTGGACGCCTTAAAACTCCTAAGAACACCTTACAACACCCTACGAAACCTTAAAACTCCATACTAATCCTAATGAAATCATCGAAGTCCTTTGTACATCGTAAGACAACTCAAGACATGTTACGACTCAGTATGCGACATTAGCAACTTTAAAAGCAAGTTGCTATAATGTACAACACCACACAACTCCTAACCACACCTTACAGTACCGTACGTAAACTTAAAACTCCATAATACACCTAATGAATTCGTCCGAGTCCTTTAAACATCGCATGACAACTTAGGACATCTTACGACTCTGTATGCACATTAGGACCATGAAAAGCACGTTAGTATAACTTAGGACGCCTTACAACTCTTAAGAACATCTTACAACACCGTACGAAACCTTAAAACTCCATTATAAACCTAATGAATTCCTCCAAGTCATTTAAACATTGTACGACAACTTAGAATATCTTACGGCTCTGTATGCCACATTATAGCAACTTTAAAAGCATGTTGGTATAATGTACAACACCTCACAACTCCTAACAACACCTAACAGTACCGTAAGTAAGCTTAAAACTCCATAATGCAACTCATGAATTCGTCCGAGTCCTTTGAACATCGCACGACAACTTAGGACATCTTACGACTCTGTATGCACATTAGCACCTTGAAAAGCACGTTAGTATTACTTAAGACGCCTTACAACTCTTAAGAACACCTTACAACACCGTACGAAACCTTAAAACTCCATAATAAACCGAATGAATTCCTCCGAGTCATTTAGACATCGTACGAAAACTTAGAATATCTTACGGCTCTGTATGCCACATTATCAACTTTAAAAGCATGTTGCTATAATGTACAACACCTCATAACTCCTAACAACACCTAACAGTACCGTACGTAAACTTAAAACTCAATAATACAACTAATGAATTCGTCCGAGTCCTTTGAACATTGTACGACAACTTAGGACATCTTACGACTCTATATGCACATTAGGACCATGAAAAGCACGTTAGTATAACTTAGGACGCCTTACAACTCCTAAGAACACCTTAAAACACCGTACGAAACCTTAAAACACCATAATAAACCAAATGAATTCCTCCGAGTCATTTAAACATCGTACGACAACTTAGAATTTCTTACGGCTCTGTATGCCACATCTTACGACTCTGTATGCACATTAGCATCTTGAAAAAGCACGTTAGTATAACTTTGGACGCCTTAAAACTCCTAAGAACACCTTACAACAGCCTACGAAACCTTAAAACTCCATAATAATCCTAATGAAATCATCGAAGTCCTTTGTACGTCGTAAGACAACTCAGGACATGTTACGACTCAGTATGCGACATTAGCAACATTAAAAGCAAGTTGCTATAATGTACAACACCACACAACTCCTAACCACACCTTACAGTACCGTACGTAAACTTAAAACTCCATAATACACCTAATGAATTCGTCCGAGTCCTTTGAACATCGCACAACAACTTAGGACAGCTTACCACTCTGTATGCACATTAGGACCATGAAAAGCACGTTAGTATAACTTAGGACGCCTTACAACTCTTAAGAACATCTTACAACACCGTACGAAACCTTAAAACTCCATTATAAACCTAATGAATTCCTCCAAGTCATTTAAACATTGTACGACAACTTAGAATATCTTACGGCTCTGTATGTCACATTATAGCAACTTTAAAAGCATGTTGGTATAATGTACAACACCTCACAACTCCTAACAACACCTAACAGTACCGTAAGTAAACTTAAAACTCCATAATACAACTCATGAATTCGTCCGAGTCCTTTGAACATCGCACGACAACTTAGGACATCTTACGACTCTGTATGCACATTAGCACCTTGAAAAGCACGTTAGTATAACTTAAGACGCCTTACAACTCCTAAGAACACCTTACAACACCGTACGAAACCTTAAAACTCCATAATAAACCGAATGAATTCCTCCGAGTCATTTAAACATCATACGACAACTTAGAATTTCTTACGGCTCTGTATGCCACATCTTACGACTCTGTATGCACATTAGCATCTTGAAAAAGCACGTTAGTATAACTTTGGACGCCTTAAAACTCCTAAGAACACCTTACAACACCCTACGAAACCTTAAAACTCCATACTAATCCTAATGAAATCATCGAAGTCCTTTGTACATTGTAAGACAACTCAGGACATGTTACGACTCAGTATGCGACATTAGCAACTTTAAAAGCAAGTTGCTATAATGTACAACACCACACAACTCCTAACCACACCTTACAGTACCGTACGTAAACTTAAAACTCCATAATACACCTAATGAATTCGTCCGAGTCCTTTGAACATCGCATGACAACTTAGGACATCTTACGACTCTGTATGCACATTAGGACCATGAAAAGCACGTTAGTATAACTTAGGACGCCTTACAACTCTTAAGAACATCTTACAACACCGTACGAAACCTTAAAACTCCATTATAAACCTAATGAATTCCTCCAAGTCATTTAAACATTGTACGACAACTTAGAATATCTTACGGCTCTGTATGCCACATTATAGCAACTTTAAAAGCATGTTGGTATAATGTACAACACCTCACAACTCCTAACAACACCTAACAGTACCGTAAGTAAGCTTAAAACTCCATAATGCAACTCATGAATTCGTCCGAGTCCTTTGAACATCGCACGACAACTTAGGACATCTTACGACTCTGTATGCACATTAGCACCTTGAAAAGCTTACAACTCTTAAGAACACCTTACAACACCGTACGAAACCTTAAAACTCCATAATAAACCGAATGAATTCCTCCGAGTCATTTAGACATCGTACGAAAACTTAGAATATCTTACGGCTCTGTATGCCACATTATCAACTTTAAAAGCATGTTGCTATAATGTACAACACCTCATAACTCCTAACAACACCTAACAGTACCGTACGTAAACTTAAAACTCAATAATACAACTAATGAATTCGTCCGAGTCCTTTGAACATTGTACGACAACTTAGGACATCTTACGACTCTATATGCACATTAGGACCATGAAAAGCACGTTAGTATAACTTAGGACGCCTTACAACTCCTAAGAACACCTTAAAACACCGTACGAAACCTTAAAACACCATAATAAACCAAATGAATTCCTCCGAGTCATTTAAACATCGTACGACAACTTAGAATTTCTTACGGCTCTGTATGCCACATCTTACGACTCTGTATGCACATTAGCATCTTGAAAAAGCACGTTAGTATAACTTTGGACGCCTTAAAACTCCTAAGAACACCTTACAACAGCCTACGAAACCTTAAAACTCCATAATAATCCTAATGAAATCATCGAAGTCCTTTGTACGTCGTAAGACAACTCAGGACATGTTACGACTCAGTATGCGACATTAGCAACTTTAAAAGCAAGTTGCTATAATGTACAACACCACACAACTCCTAACCACACCTTACAGTACCGTACGTAAACTTAAAACTCCATAATACACCTAATGAATTCGTCCGAGTCCTTTGAACATCGCACAACAACTTAGGACAGCTTACCACTCTGTATGCACATTAGGACCATGAAAAGCACGTTAGTATAACTTAGGACGCCTTACAACTCTTAAGAACATCTTACAACACCGTACGAAACCTTAAAACTCCATTATAAACCTAATGAATTCCTCCAAGTCATTTAAACATTGTACGACAACTTAGAATATCTTACGGCTCTGTATGTCACATTATAGCAACTTTAAAAGCATGTTGGTATAATGTACAACACCTCACAACTCCTAACAACACCTAACAGTACCGTAAGTAAACTTAAAACTCCATAATACAACTCATGAATTCGTCCGAGTCCTTTGAACATCGCACGACAACTTAGGACATCTTACGACTCTGTATGCACATTAGCACCTTGAAAAGCACGTTAGTATAACTTAAGACGCCTTACAACTCCTAAGAACACCTTACAACACCGTACGAAACCTTAAAACTCCATAATAAACCGAATGAATTCCTCCGAGTCATTTAGACATCGTACGAAAACTTAAAATATCTTACGGCTCTGTATGCCACATTATCAACTTTAAAAGCATGTTCGTATAATGTACAACACCTCATAACTCCTAACAACACCTAACAGTACCGTACGTAAACTTAAAACTCAATAATACAACTAAGGAATTCGTCCGAGTCCTTTGAACATTGTACGACAACTTAGGACATCTTACGACTCTATATGCACATTAGGACCATGAAAAGCACGTTAGTATAACTTAGGACGCCTTACAACTCCTAAGAACACCTTAAAACACCATAATAAACCAAATGAATTCCTCCGAGTCATTTAAACATCGTACGACAACTTAGAATTTCTTACGGCTCTGTATGCCACATCTTACGACTCTGTATGCACATTAGCATCTTGAAAAAGCACGTTAGTATAACTTTGGACGCCTTAAAACTCCTAAGAACACCTTACAACACCCTACGAAACCTTAAAACTCCATAATAATCCTAATGAAATCATCGAAGTCCTTTGTACATCGTAAGACAACTCAGGACATGTTACGACTCAGTATGCGACATTAGCAACTTTAAAAGCAAGTTGCTATAATGTACAACACCACACAACTCCTAACCACACCTTACAGTACCGTACGTAAACTTAAAACTCCATAATACACCTAATGAATTCGTCCGAGTCCTTTGAACATCGCACAACAACTTAGGACAGCTTACCACTCTGTATGCACATTAGGACCATGAAAAGCACGTTAGTATAACTTAGGACCCTATACAACTCTTAAGAACATCTTACAACACCGTACGAAACCTTAAAACTCCATTATAAACCTAATGAATTCCTCCAAGTCATTTAAACATTGTACGACAACTTAGAATATCTTACGGCTCTGTATGTCACATTATAGCAACTTTAAAAGCATGTTGGTATAATGTACAACACCTCACAACTCCTAACAACACCTAACAGTACCGTAAGTAAACTTAAAACTCCATAATACAACTCATGAATTCGTCCGAGTCCTTTGAACATCGCACGACAACTTAGGACATCTTACGACTCTGTATGCACATTAGCACCTTGAAAAGCACGTTAGTATAACTTAAGACGCCTTACAACTCCTAAGAACACCTTACAACACCGTACGAAACCTTAAAACTCCATAATAAACCGAATGAATTCCTCCGAGTCATTTAGACATCGTACGAAAACTTAAAATATCTTACGGCTCTGTATGCCACATTATCAACTTTAAAAGCATGTTCGTATAATGTACAACACCTCATAACTCTTAACAACACCTAACAGTACCGTACGTAAACTTAAAACTCAATAATACAACTAAGGAATTCGTCCGAGTCCTTTGAACATTGTACGACAACTTAGGACATCTTACGACTCTATATGCACATTAGGACCATGAAAAGCACGTTAGTATAACTTAGGACGCCTTACAACTCCTAAGAACACCTTAAAACACCGTACGAAACCTTAAAACACCATAATAAACCAAATGAATTCCTCCGAGTCATTTAAACATCGTACGACAACTTAGAATTTCTTACGGCTCTGTATGCCACATCTTACGACTCTGTATGCACATTAGCATCTTGAAAAAGCACGTTAGTATAACTTTGGACGCCTTAAAACTCCTAAGAACACCTTACAACACCCTACGAAACCTTAAAACTCCATAATAATCCTAATGAAATCATCGAAGTCCTTTGTACATCGTAAGACAACTCAGGACATGTTACGACTCAGTATGCGACATTAGCAACTTTAAAAGCAAGTTGCTATAATGTACAACACCACACAACTCCTAACCACACCTTACAGTACCGTACGTAAACTTAAAACTCCATAATACACCTAATGAATTCGTCCGAGTCCTTTGAACATCGCACAACAACTTAGGACATCTTACCACTCTGTATGCACATTAGGACCATGAAAAGCACGTTAGTATAACTTAGGACGCCTTACAACTCTTAAGAACATCTTACAACACCGTACGAAACCTTAAAACTCCATTATAAACCTAATGAATTCCTCCAAGTCATTTAAACATTGTACGACAACTTAGAATATCTTACGGCTCTGTATGTCACATTATAGCAACTTTAAAAGCATGTTGGTATAATGTACAACACCTCACAACTCCTAACAACACCTAACAGTACCGTAAGTAAACTTAAAACTCCATAATACAACTCATGAATTCGTCCGAGTCCTTTGAACATCCCACGACAACTTAGGACATCTTACGACTCTGTATGCACATTAGCACCTTGAAAAGCACGTTAGTATAACTTAAGACGCCTTACAACTCCTAAGAACACCTTACAACACCGTACGAAACCTTAAAACTCCATAATAAACAGAATGAATTCCTCCGAGTCATTTAGACATCGTACGAAAACTTAAAATATCTTACGGCTCTGTATGCCACATTATCAACTTTAAAAGCATGTTCGTATAATGTACAACACCTCATAACTCCTAACAACACCTAACAGTACCGTACGTAAACTTAAAACTCAATAATACAACTAAGGAATTCGTCCGAGTCCTTTGAACATTGTACGACAACTTAGGACATCTTACGACTCTATATGCACATTAGGACCATGAAAAGCACGTTAGTATAACTTAGGACGCCTTACAACTCCTAAGAACACCTTAAAACACCGTACGAAACCTTAAAACACCATAATAAACCAAATGAATTCCTCCGAGTCATTTAAACATCGTACGACAACTTAGAATTTCTTACGGCTCTGTATGCCACATCTTACGACTCTGTATGCACATTAGCATCTTGAAAAAGCACGTTAGTATAACTTTGGACGCCTTAAAACTCCTAAGAACACCTTACAACACCCTACGAAACCTTAAAACTCCATAATAATCCTAATGAAATCATCGAAGTCCTTTGTACATCGTAAGACAACTCAGGACATGTTACGACTCAGTATGCGACATTAGCAACTTTAAAAGCAAGTTGCTATAATGTACAACACCACACAACTCCTAACCACACCTTACAGTACCGTACGTAAACTTAAAACTCCATAATACACCTAATGAATTCGTCCGAGTCCTTTGAACATCGCACAACAACTTAGGACATCTTACCACTCTGTATGCACATTAGGACCATGAAAAGCACGTTAGTATAACTTAGGACGCCTTACAACTCTTAAGAACATCTTACAACACCGTACGAAACCTTAAAACTCCATTATAAACCTAATGAATTCCTCCAAGTCATTTAAACATTGTACGACAACTTAGAATATCTTACGGCTCTGTATGTCACATTATAGCAACTTTAAAAGCATGTTGGTATAATGTACAACACCTCACAACTCCTAACAACACCTAACAGTACCGTAAGTAAACTTAAAACTCCATAATACAACTCATGAATTCGTCCGAGTCCTTTGAACATCGCACGACAACTTAGGACATCTTACGACTCTGTATGCACATTAGCACCTTGAAAAGCACGTTAGTATAACTTAAGACGCCTTACAACTCCTAAGAACACCTTACAACACCGTACGAAACCTTAAAACTCCATAATAAACCGAATGAATTCCTCCGAGTCATTTAGACATCGTACGAAAACTTAAAATATCTTACGGCTCTGTATGCCACATTATCAACTTTAAAAGCATGTTCGTATAATGTACAACACCTCATAACTCTTAACAACACCTAACAGTACCGTACGTAAACTTAAAACTCAATAATACAACTAAGGAATTCGTCCGAGTCCTTTGAACATTGTACGACAACTTAGGACATCTTACGACTCTATATGCACATTAGGACCATGAAAAGCACGTTAGTATAACTTAGGACGCCTTACAACTCCTAAGAACACCTTAAAACACCGTACGAAACCTTAAAACACCATAATAAACCAAATGAATTCCTCCGAGTCATTTAAACATCGTACGACAACTTAGAATTTCTTACGGCTCTGTATGCCACATCTTACGACTCTGTATGCACATTAGCATCTTGAAAAAGCACGTTAGTATAACTTTGGACGCCTTAAAACTCCTAAGAACACCTTACAACACCCTACGAAACCTTAAAACTCCATAATAATCCTAATGAAATCATCGAAGTCCTTTGTACATCGTAAGACAACTCAGGACATGTTACGACTCAGTATGCGACATTAGCAACTTTAAAAGCAAGTTGCTATAATGTACAACACCACACAACTCCTAACCACACCTTACAGTACCGTACGCAAACTTAAAACTCCATAATACACCTAATGAATTCGTCCGAGTCCTTTGAACATCGCACAACAACTTAGGACATCTTACCACTCTGTATGCACATTAGGACCATGAAAAGCACGTTAGTATAACTTAGGACGCCTTACAACTCTTAAGAACATCTTACAACACCGTACGAAACCTTAAAACTCCATTATAAACCTAATGAATTCCTCCAAGTCATTTAAACATTGTACGACAACTTAGAATATCTTACGGCTCTGTATGTCACATTATAGCAACTTTAAAAGCATGTTGGTATAATGTACAACACCTCACAACTCCTAACAACACCTAACAGTACCGTAAGTAAACTTAAAACTCCATAATACAACTCATGAATTCGTCCGAGTCCTTTGAACATCCCACGACAACTTAGGACATCTTACGACTCTGTATGCACATTAGCACCTTGAAAAGCACGTTAGTATAACTTAAGACGCCTTACAACTCCTAAGAACACCTTACAACACCGTACGAAACCTTAAAACTCCATAATAAACAGAATGAATTCCTCCGAGTCATTTAGACATCGTACGAAAACTTAAAATATCTTACGGCTCTGTATGCCACATTATCAACTTTAAAAGCATGTTCGTATAATGTACAACACCTCATAACTCCTAACAACACCTAACAGTACCGTACGTAAACTTAAAACTCAATAATACAACTAAGGAATTCGTCCGAGTCCTTTGAACATTGTACGACAACTTAGGACATCTTACGACTCTATATGCACATTAGGACCATGAAAAGCACGTTAGTATAACTTAGGACGCCTTACAACTCCTAAGAACACCTTAAAACACCGTACGAAACCTTAAAACACCGTAATAAACCAAATGAATTCCTCCGAGTCATTTAAACATCGTACGACAACTTAGAATTTCTTACGGCTCTGTATGCCACATCTTACGACTCTGTATGCACATTAGCATCTTGAAAAAGCACGTTAGTATAACTTTGGACGCCTTAAAACTCCTAAGAACACCTTACAACACCCTACGAAACCTTAAAACTCCATAATAATCCTAATGAAATCATCGAAGTCCTTTGTACATCGTAAGACAACTCAGGACATGTTACGACTCAGTATGCGACATTAGCAACTTTAAAAGCAAGTTGCTATAATGTACAACACCACACAACTCCTAACCACACCTTACAGTACCGTACGTAAACTTAAAACTCCATAATACACCTAATGAATTCGTCCGAGTCCTTTGAACATCGCACAACAACTTAGGACATCTTACCACTCTGTATGCACATTAGGACCATGAAAAGCACGTTAGTATAACTTAGGACGCCTTACAACTCTTAAGAACATCTTACAACACCGTACGAAACCTTAAAACTCCATTATAAACCTAATGAATTCCTCCAAGTCATTTAAACATTGTACGACAACTTAGAATATCTTACGGCTCTGTATGTCACATTATAGCAACTTTAAAAGCATGTTGGTATAATGTACAACACCTCACAACTCCTAACAACACCTAACAGTACCGTAAGTAAACTTAAAACTCCATAATACAACTCATGAATTCGTCCGAGTCCTTTGAACATCGCACGACAACTTAGGACATCTTACGACTCTGTATGCACATTAGCACCTTGAAAAGCACGTTAGTATAACTTAAGACGCCTTACAACTCCTAAGAACACCTTACAACACCGTACGAAACCTTAAAACTCCATAATAAACCGAATGAATTCCTCCGAGTCATTTAGACATCGTACGAAAACTTAAAATATCTTACGGCTCTGTATGCCACATTATCAACTTTAAAAGCATGTTCGTATAATGTACAACACCTCATAACTCCTAACAACACCTAACAGTACCGTACGTAAACTTAAAACTCAATAATACAACTAAGGAATTCGTCCGAGTCCTTTGAACATTGTACGACAACTTAGGACATCTTACGACTCTATATGCACATTAGGACCATGAAAAGCACGTTAGTATAACTTAGGACGCCTTACAACTCCTAAGAACACCTTAAAACACCGTACGAAACCTTAAAACACCATAATAAACCAAATGAATTCCTCCGAGTCATTTAAACATCGTACGACAACTTAGAATTTCTTACGGCTCTGTATGCCACATCTTACGACTCTGTATGCACATTAGCATCTTGAAAAAGCACGTTAGTATAACTTTGGACGCCTTAAAACTCCTAAGAACACCTTACAACACCCTACGAAACCTTAAAACTCCATAATAATCCTAATGAAATCATCGAAGTCCTTTGTACATCGTAAGACAACTCAGGACATGTTACGACTCAGTATGCGACATTAGCAACTTTAAAAGCAAGTTGCTATAATGTACAACACCACACAACTCCTAACCACACCTTACAGTACCGTACGTAAACTTAAAACTCCATAATACACCTAATAATTCGTCCGAGTCCTTTGAACATCGCACAACAACTTAGGACATCTTACCACTCTGTATGCACATTAGGACCATGAAAAGCACGTTAGTATAACTTAGGACGCCTTACAACTCTTAAGAACATCTTACAACACCGTACGAAACCTTAAAACTCCATTATAAACCTAATGAATTCCTCCAAGTCATTTAAACATTGTACGACAACTTAGAATATCTTACGGCTCTGTATGTCACATTATAGCAACTTTAAAAGCATGTTGGTATAATGTACAACACCTCACAACTCCTAACAACACCTAACAGTACCGTAAGTAAACTTAAAACTCCATAATACAACTCATGAATTCGTCCGAGTCCTTTGAACATCGCACGACAACTTAGGACATCTTACGACTCTGTATGCACATTAGCACCTTGAAAAGCACGTTAGTATAACTTAAGACGCCTTACAACTCCTAAGAACACCTTACAACACCGTACGAAACCTTAAAACTCCATAATAAACCGAATGAATTCCTCCGAGTCATTTAGACATCGTACGAAAACTTAAAATATCTTACGGCTCTGTATGCCACATTATCAACTTTAAAAGCATGTTCGTATAATGTACAACACCTCATAACTCCTAACAACACCTAACAGTACCGTACGTAAACTTAAAACTCAATAATACAACTAAGGAATTCGTCCGAGTCCTTTGAACATTGTACGACAACTTAGGACATCTTACGACTCTATATGCACATTAGGACCATGAAAAGCACGTTAGTATAACTTAGGACGCCTTACAACTCCTAAGAACACCTTAAAACACCGTACGAAACCTTAAAACACCATAATAAACCAAATGAATTCCTCCGAGTCATTTAAACATCGTACGACAACTTAGAATTTCTTACGGCTCTGTATGCCACATCTTACGACTCTGTATGCACATTAGCATCTTGAAAAAGCACGTTAGTATAACTTTGGACGCCTTAAAACTCCTAAGAACACCTTAAAACACCCTACGAAACCTTAAAACTCCATAATAATCCTAATGAAATCATCGAAGTCCTTTGTACATCGTAAGACAACTCAGGACATGTTACGACTCAGTATGCGACATTAGCAACTTTAAAAGCAAGTTGCTATAATGTACAACACCACACAACTCCTAACCACACCTTACAGTACCGTACGTAAACTTAAAACTCCATAATACACCTAATGAATTCGTCCGAGTCCTTTGAACATCGCACAACAACTTAGGACATCTTACCACTCTGTATGCACATTAGGACCATGAAAAGCACGTTAGTATAACTTAGGACGCCTTACAACTCTTAAGAACACCTTACAACACCGTACGAAACCTTAAAACTCCATAATAAACCAAATGAATTCCTCCGAGTCATTTAAACATCGTACGACAACTTAGAATATCTTACGGCTCTGTATGCCACATTTGCAACTTTAAAAGTATGTTGGTATAATGTTCAACACCTCACAAATCCTAACAACGCCTAACAGTACCGTACGTAAACTTAAAACACCATAATACACCTAATGAATTCATCCGAGTCCTTTGAACATCGTTCGACAACTTAAGACATCTTACCACCCTGTAAGCCATATTAGCCCCTTGTAAAGCACGTTAGTATAACTTAGGACGCCTTAAAACTCCTAAGAACACCTTACAACACCATACGAAAGCTTAAAACTCCATAATAAACCTAATGAATTCCTACGAGTCATTTAAACATTGTACGACAACTCAGGACATGTTACGACTCATTATGTGACATTAGCAACATGAAGAGCAATTTAGAAAGTTGTACGACGTGTTACAACTTCTAAGAATACCTTACATTACTGTACAAAACCTTAAAACTTCATAATAAACCTAATAATGAATTCGTCCGAGTCATTTAAACATCGTACGACAACTTAGAATATCTTTCGGCTCTGTATGCCACATTAGCACCTTGAAAAGCATGTTGGTATAATGTACAACACCTCACAACTCCAAACAAAACCTTACAGTACAGTACATAAACTTAAAACTCCATAATACACCTAATGAATTAATCCGAGTGCTTTGAACATCGTACTACAACTTAAGACATCTTACGACCTTGTATGCCATATTAGACCATTGAAAAGCACGTTAGTATAGCTTAGGACGCCTTAAAACTCCTAAGAACACCTTACAACACCATACGAAACCTTAAAACTCCATAATAAACCTAATGAATTCCTTCGAGTCATTTAAACATCGTACGACAACTTAGAATATCTTACGGCTCTGTATGCCACATTAGCAACTTTAAAAGCATGTTGGTATAATGTTCAACACCTCACAACTCCTAACAACACTTTACAGTACCGTACGTAAACTTAAAACCACATACTACACCTAATGAATTCGTCCGAGTCCTTTGAACATCGTTCGAAAACTTAAGACATCTTACCACCCTGTAAGCCATATTAGCTCCTTGGACGCCTTAAAACTCCTAAGAACACCTTACAACAACGTACGGAACCTTAAAACTCCATAATAAACCTAATGAATTGCTCCGAGTCATTTAAACATCGTATGGCAACTTAGAGTATCGAGCCACATTAGAAACTTTTAAAGCAAGTTGGTATAATGTACAACACCTCACAACTCCTAACAACACCTTACAGTAGCGTATGTAAACATAAACTCCATAATACGCCTAATGAATTTGTTCGAGTCCTTTGAACATCGTACGACAACTTAAGACATCTTACCACCCTGTAAGCCATATTAGCCCCTTGAAAAGCACTTTAGTATAACTTAGGACGCCTTAAAACTTCTAAGAACACCTTACAACAACGTACGAAACCTTAAAACTCCATAATAAACCTTATGAATTCCTCTGAGTTATTTAAACATCGTACGACAACTTAGAATATCTTATGGCTCTGTATGCCACATTTGCACCTTGAAAAGCATGTTGGTATAATGTACAACACCTCACAACTCCTAACAACACCTTACAGTACCGTACGTAAAGGTGAGGCCAACATCTTAGCCATGACTTGGGATGTGGTCAAACAACTCATGATCAAGAAATTTTGTCCCCAAACTGAACTGCAAAAGCTTGAGGAGGAATTCTGGAACCTCAAGCAAGAAGGTGGTGATCATTTGGCCTACTCGACTAGAGACCATGAATTGAGCATGCTTGTGCCCCACATGGTCACACCACTTTGGAGAAACCTTGAGAAATTTATCAAGGGTGTACCTCTTAGATCCAGGATGCGGTGATCGGTAGTAAACCCGCAACTCTTGAAGAAGCCATCACCATCACTGCTAAACTTTCTGAAAACCATGTCAAAGGCGGTAGCCTAACCTTGAAAAACATTAAGAAATCTGTTGAGAAACCTACCCCCGCACCTACTAAACCAAACAAACCCGAGTCATCCTTCAATAAAAAGCGAAAGTTTAACAATCAAGCCCACAACTTTGCCATTTCGACCCCTACTCCACCAACAAAACCACATGCACCCATGGCTCAACCTATCCCAAAAGTTCCCTACAATGGCCCTCACCCAAGATGTAACACTTGCAACTACCATCATTCGGCTAATATCCCGTGTCGTCAATGCACAGTCTGTGGAAAAATGGGGCATCTGAATGTCACATGTCGTTTTGCGGCAGGTAACCCGAACCGAGCTAAAGTCAATGTTCCAGCTCCTAATCAAGCCCGGGCCTGCTTTCAATGTGGTGATCCAATTCACATGCGTCCTCAGTGCCCAAGACTAGCCAATCCAACTCCACCTGCTCGTGGTCGAGCCTTTAACATCAACGTCAATCAAGCTCAAACAAACACTGACGTGGTGAACGGTACATTTCTAATCAACAATCACTATGCTTCTGTTTTATTTGATTCGGGTGACGATCGAAGTTTCGTTTCACTAGACTTTGAACCTTTACTTGACTTGAACCATACTAAGTTAGACAAACCTTTCATGGTTGAAATCGCCGATGGCCAATCTATCACAGTCGACACTATCGTCACTAATTACAAACTAAACTTAAACCAACACAACTTTTCCACCTAACTTATACCCATGAAACTTGGAAGTTTTGATGTTATTATCGGTATGGACTGGTTAGCCGAAAATCGTGCTGAAATCACCTGTTACGATAAATGTATCCGAATTCCGCTTCCTTCTGGTGACACATTGAATGTATTCGGTGAGAAACCATCCAAAGGACTTATTCTCATGTCTTGCATCGAGGCCCGAAAATGTCTAAATAAGAAATGTATGGCCTTCCTAGCCCATGTGATCGACACCAAAGTCAAGGGCAAAGAATTGCAAGATATTCCAATCACCCGAGACTTCCCTGAAGTGTTTCCTGAGGGTCTTAACGGTTTACCTCCTATTCGTGAGGTCGAAGTAAAGATCGATCTCATTCCTGGTGTGACTCCGGTAGCAAAGGCTCTGTATTGACTCGCACCTTCCGAACTCCAAGAACTTTCGAGTCAACTCCAAGAACTCTCGGACAAGGGCCTCATACGCCCGAGTACTTCACCTTGGGGCGCTCCGGTACTATTTGTGAAAAAGAAAGATGGGTCATTTAGAATCAGTATTGACTATCGAGAGCTTAAGAAACTCACAATAAAAACCGTTACCCCCTTCCGAGAATCGATGATTTGTTTGATCAACTTCAAGGTGCTTCGTACTTCTCAAAAATCGATTTACGTTACGGTTATCACCAGTTAAGAGTTAATGATGCTGATATTCCAAAAACCGCTTATTGTACCCGGTACGAGCATTATGAGTTTATAGTCATGCCTTTTGGCTTAACAAATGCACCCGCGGTATTCATGGACTTGATGAACCGAGTGTGCAAGCCCTACTTGGATAAATTTGTAATTGTGTTTATT
Organism: Tagetes erecta; assembly: GCA_030867185.1. Taxonomy (NCBI): domain Eukaryota; kingdom Viridiplantae; phylum Streptophyta; class Magnoliopsida; order Asterales; family Asteraceae; genus Tagetes; species Tagetes erecta. Next base: position 15,629,719 of record CM061497.1, on the reverse strand, counting down.
GATGATATTCTGATCTATTCCAAATCTAAACCCGATCATGAACAACATCTTGGTTTGATCCTGGAACTCTTAAAGAAGGAAAAACTTTACGCAAAATTTTCAAAGTGTGAATTCTGGCTTGGGGAAGTGCAATTCCTAGGCCATGTTGTGAACAGAAAGGGAATCCATGTAGACCCAGCAAAAATCAAAGCCGTGAAAACTTGGGTTGCTCCAAAGATGCCAACCGAAGCCCGTTCATTCCTCGGTTTGGCAGATTATTACCGTCGATTCATTTCCAACTTCTCAAAAATTGCCAAACCTCTCACTATTATGACACAAAAGAACCGACCCTTTGAATGGGGAGACGAGTAGAAAGAAGCTTTTGAAACCCTCAAAGAAAAACTTTGCAATGCCCCAATTTTATCACTCCCTGAGGGCAATGACGACTTTGTGGTCTATTGTGATGCCTCATACAAGGTCTCGGTTGTGTCCTTATGCAACGGGGAATGGCCTATGCCTCGCGTCAGTTACGGATTCATGAGGTTAATTACACAACTCATGATCTCGATCTTGGAGCGGTGGTATTTGCTCTAAAGATTTGGAGACACTATCTCTATGCTACCAAACGTGTTATATTCGCCGATCACAAGAGTCTCCAGCATGTCTTTGACCAAAAAGATCTAAATATGAGACAACGTCGATGAATTGAACTAATTAACGACTATGACTTTGAGATTCGCTATCATCCGGGGAAGGCGAATGTCGTAACCGATGCCTTAAGTCTTAAGGTTCATAGTAAAGCTATTTTACTCCAAGAAATCCAAGCCCATCGACAATTAGTTGACACCTTAAGTGATTTCGGTGTGGAAATTCTAGTAGAACCAAATGCGTCAAACGTTTCACTTCGAAGTATTCAAGTTGAAGGAAGTCTTAAGTCCTTGATTCTTAAAGCTCAACAAGTCATTGTAGATGAGGGCAAACTACACGACGAAATGTTGGGTGGAGCGGAACTTTAACTCGAGACTAAGCCCAATGGTCTCTATTATTACACGAACCTTATATGGATCCCGAAACGTAACCATCTTCGCGAGCTCCTGTTGGAAGAAGCTCACAAATCTCGCTATTCCATTCATCCTGGTTCTAACAAAATGTACATGGACCTTCGGTCGCAGTATTGGTGGCTGGGTATGAAGAAAGACATTGCTCTTTACGTGGCTAAGTGCCTTACTTGTGCAAGAGTCAAAGCCGAGCACAAACGATCCGGCGGTCTGCTTGAACAACCTGAAATCCCCGTGTGGAAATGGGAACACGTGTCCATGGATTTCATCACCAAGCTACCTCGTACCCCCCGTGGTTTTGATAGCATTTGGATTATTATTGATCGATTAACCAAGAGCGCTCATTTTATTCCAATTCGAAACACATAAAATGCTTCTTAGCTTGCTGAAATCTATATAAAATAAATTGTGAGTCTTCATGGTGTACCATTGCATATCATTTTTGATCGAGATGGTCGATTCAATTCCCACTCTTGGACCTCTTTTCAAAGAATTTTGGGTACACAACTTGATCTAAGCACAACGTATCATCCCCAAACTGATGGTCAGACTCAACGTACCATTCAAACTCTTGAAGACTTGCTTCGGTTATGCATTCTAGATTTCAGGGGTAATTGGGATACTCAATTGCCATTGGTTGAATTCTCTTACAATAACAGCTATCACTCGAGTAACAAAATGGCCCCATTCAAAGCACTTTATGGTCGTAAATGTCGTTCACCCATATGTTGGACTGAGGCCGGTGAGCATCTCATCACCGGACCCGAATTGATTCAAGAAGCAACTGATAAGATTTTCCAAATCTGTGACAACCTCCGAGTGGCGCGTAGTCGTCAAAAGAGTTATGCCGACAAATGACGACGCCCCTTGGAATTCAAAGTTGGTGACATGGTTCTTCTCATGGTATCCCCTTGGAAAGGTGTGGTCCGTTTCGGAAAGAAAGAAAAACTAGCTCAGACATTTGTTGGTCTATTCAAGATTCTAAAAAGAATTTGTAAGAACAACAGTACTTTGAAGACTCTATATGTCATATGGCGATTTGGGCGATTCTAGGGTTTCATCTTTGAAACTCTAGATCTGATCGTATTTCTTGATTGTTGGTTCGAAGTTGCTTCTCATGGTCTGATCTGATCAATTATAATACTAAAGGAAGGATCTTCGGTGCTGTTTTTTTCTGGTTAGAAGCTATTTGGTTCGTTTTTTAATTGGAATCTGCCGCAAATATTTGTTTTGAAAGCAAGGGTTTGTAGTAAACGGCCAGGTTAGTAATAAATCTTTGTTCGTGTTGATTCGGTGTTGCTAATCACAATTCATTGACATACAAGTTGATTCTTCGATCAGTTTATGCTCAATATTGCCGTCGTAGAGTGATTTGGTGTTGAGTGTAAGGTGTAGCCGTATTAGGGTTTGAACGACTAGGGTCTTTTCAAACCATAGCCTTCTTCTCTTGTTTGGCTGGTTCTAGGGTTTGTTGCGACTAAATTAGGGTTTCATAAATCCTAATTCGTTTCAAATCTGCCATATGGAGTCGGAAATTAGTCCAAAACCTATCAGTGCTCGAAAAGTAAGATTTGTAGAGAGTACAGAGCCAAAAATTGAAGGTATTGCCCGGAAGGTGGTGAATATTGATGGTGTTCGTCTTCCTCGTCGTGGTAAAGTTATAAATCAAGCGGATAACCCAGCTGTGACTTTACTTGATAAGAAACATGAGAATGCATCTAGTGACCAGATTATTGAGCCGAATGTGAATTCTTATGCTGCTACTCTACAATCTGGTACGTCCAAAAGTAGTATTAATTTTCGTTTTTTGGAATGTTTGGGTACACAACAAGGTGTTGATGTGGTTCTTCCTAGGGAATCGGTTAAAAGTGTCCAAGACAAATTAGCATTCACTCTATATGGGTATTTTCTAGGGGATAGAGTTGCATATCCGGTTGTTGAGCATTTTGTGAAAACAAATTGGAAGAAACACGGTCTTCAAAAATGTATGATGAATGCAAATGGCTTCTTTTTCTTCAAATTTGTTGATAACAAGAGTATGCTTGAAGTACTAGAAGGAGGACCTTGGTTAATTCGCAATAAACCGATCTTTCTCAATACATGGTCTCCTACTAGTGTCCTTAAAAAAGAAGACATCAAGAAAGTTGCGGTTTGGGTTAAATTGCATGATGTTCCTATTGCAGCTTATACGGATGATGGGTTAAGCATGCTAGCTTCAAAGATTGGATCTCCTAGGTTACTAGATTCTTATACTACATCTATGTGTTCTGAAAGCTGGGGAAGAAGTAGTTATGCAAGGGCATTGATTGAAATTTCAGCTGAGCATGAGTTTAAAGATGTATTATCTCTGGCGATTCCTGATGTGGATGAAGGTAAATATGTCACTGAGAATGTTGGTGTGGAGTATGAGTGGACGCCCCCAAGGTGTGCGCGGTGTTGTGTGTTTGGACATGGAAATGAAGAATGCCCTAAACAGGTATGTGTTACATCTAACCCCACACCGAACCCTAAACCTAAAATAAGCGGGGATGGTTTTATTGATGTAAAGGGTAGGAAATCGGCAAAGAAGAGTGGGTTTCAGGTTAATAACCAGAAACCAAAAGTTGAGTATAAACCGCTAGATTACAAGAAAATGGTGGGGGCGAAAACCTCAAAGTTGGATGTGAAAAGTAGAGACCTTTCAAAAACTCATATTCAAAACTCTTTTAGTGTCCTTACTTCAGTAAATATGAATGATGCGGGGACATTGAAATCTATTAAAGAGAAGGACAAATTGGATAGCAATGGGATTGACTTGGATGAGGAAGAGGTTGAAGTTATTTATGACGAATCTAGAGATATAACTCGAGATAAAGCAGGCGCGAGCTCCTCCTCTACAATGGCTTCCAATGGATAGTAGAACTTCTAGTTCTTTGAAGTGGTTTTATTGAGTCTTTGGATGGTTTGGTTGTTTGTTTATTTTTAATTATATGTTTAGTTGTTTTGGTTCACATATATGGGGGATTGTCCCATATATGAATTAGTGTGGAACTCATCCTCACTACTTGTACTTCATTGACGGTTGTCTTTATAATAGAATCACCGGGGTAACCCTTTACCCAAAAAAAAAAAAAGAATTTGTAAGGCGGCTTACAAACTTGATTTACCTCCCGAGCTCAGCAGTGTTCATCCAAACTTCCATGTCTCAAATTTACGAAAGTGTTTAACTGACGGAGACCTTCATGTTCCCTTGGATGACATTCAAATCGATGAGACATTACGTTTATCGAAAGACCAGTCGAAGTCATGGACAGAGAGGTCAAGAAGACAATACAGGGTAGTACTCCAATTCTCAAAATTCGTTGGGAAAACAAGCGCGGACCTGAATTCACTTGGGAGCGCGAGACCGTATGAAGAGAGATTTTCCTCACTTGTTTATTTAGTTCTTTAAATTTTGGGACGAAATTCCTAAAAGTTTGGGAGACTGTAACATTTGCAAAATTTGACTTTTAATTATAATATCGAATACTTGAAGTTTATGAAATTCATTGTATCAATAATTTAGCAAATGATATCGCTAAAAATAGTAATTATAATAATGGCAAAAACAAACTAGATCAAGGAAATGATAATAATACTTGTTAACAACCCAAAATAAAACAAGAAAAAACTAAATATATGCAAAGATGGGGGACCATGTGTGTCAAAAGCCAAACACCCATCTTCTCCTTCCTCCTTTCACTCAACAACAGTAACATCTTCTACTCTTCACCATACTTGAAATTTTCAACCAAAATTCAGTCCAAAATCAGACCCATTTCGAGTAAACGTGTTGAATCAGTCCTTAGCTATCATCAAACAAGTAATTCGCGTGCAATTGACCAAAAATTGGTCTGAAACCTTCTCTTTTCTCGTATACGGCCGAACTCAAAAACCAAGACCAAAACCATATCTATACCTCAGCATTTTGCAATTAAACTCACACACACACATTCACAAACACACCGCAAACAAACCCCCCATACCCAGAAATCGCAAAAACGAAGTAAAAATCTCACACGAAGGGCTCAAAACGGCCGACCCGTTCATCACTCGAACACGTACCTAACCCGCACCATTTTGTAAGTTTCTTGCACCATTGTATTCATTTTTGGATGGGGATTAAAAGCCCTAACGTTAATTTTGTCAAAAACTAAAAAAAAATCGATTTGGGATGTGAAGGATCTAGGAGCATATGGATTTTTGGGGGGATTTTTGAATCTGCTAAGGATATGTTAAAAGATATAAAGGGGGATGGATTTACAGGTCAGTCACCCAGCTCAAGTGGCTGGGTGCATTTGTTAAGGTACTGCAGGTCACGGGTTCGAATCCCCTAACCCGTTTTTTGTATATTTTGTATTTTGACCACTAATTTACATTTTTAAGTGTTTAAACTACCCACTAAACATGTAAAAATTATATTGTTATCATTTTTTTGTCTTAAAAACCCAAAAGTTTTCATAAACAAATATTAACTCTAAAAACTTTATAAAACCATGTAACGAAACATGTATATATTTTTTTTTACAAAAATCTTGTAAATATACACTTAACCAAAAATACACATTTTTAATCCTTGTGAGTATCATTTATATAAAATTAGACACATAAACTTGTTTCGTCCACTATTTAAAAACTAAAAATCCACTTAAACGTTATACCGTATTTGTATAAAAATCAAGTAAACGACATGTAATGACAACAATCTTTAAAGGTAGGTTATTTACAAATAAATAACATTTTAACTTTTTTTATATAAAAACTTATAAATACACCAACATTCATAACTATTTCACAAAACAACTAAAACTAAGAATTTGACTCGTACGATCTCGAATCCACATATGGACTAAAATCATTATGTTCGATTAATAGGATAAGCCATCGAGAGTTATTTCCGGCTTCCACCGTATATTTTCTTGAGTAGATTTTGGAGCCGATTAATGTGAGTTTACATAACTAAGAATTTGACTCGTACGATCTCGAATCCACATATGGACTAAAATCATTATGTTCGATTAATAGGATAAGCCACTGTGACACCCCGAAAATTCAAGTTAACACTGTTATGTACCTTGTAACTATTCCGTTAAGTTTATATAAGTTTAGGGTTTGTTTTGTAATTTATTAAAAAAACAACTTTATAAACTATAAAAACCAAACTAAATAATGCACCAATGTTTAGGGACCAATCATGTAATTTGTAATTATATAACCCAACCCCCCTAATACCCGTCTTGTTCATCATCGTACAATCGACACACACACATAACCCTACTACAACTCTCGCCGCTGTTAGCTAGTACTTCCAAGTCAATCTCGTAGTTCGGTTTCAGTCGTCAACCCGTCCTCTCATCTTCTTCGCCGGCGATGTGGAAAACGGAAACAACGAACCGTTGTCGGAGAAAACAATCAGACCAGCGAAGCTGCAAATCTGATCGCCGGCATCGTATCGGTAGCGTTTTTGCTTCACGCGACAATCGCAGGTCGTAGGGTGATCTAAGGTCTTGTTGCATACTTTGCGGTTATTATTGTTGTGCGCTTCAAATGTGAGTTCTTTGCCCACTTTTAAATCTTTTTTGGGGAGAAAACATACAAATGTTTTTAATGCGCCTTCGGGAAACTATTTTACAGTGCCTTCGGGCGGACTGCATTTTTATACCTTCGGGTAGGGCCTTCGGGCAAGATTCTATACGGCCGTTGGGCTGCATTTTTATACCTTCGGGTAGGGCCTTCGGGCAAGATTCTATACGGCCGTTGGGCTGCATTTTTATACCTTCGGGTAGGGCCTTCGGGCAAGATTCTATACGGCATTGGGCTGCGTTTTATGCCTTCGGGCAGGGCCTTCGAGCAACTGTTTTGATAAACTAATTTCTATTGTCTAATGGCTTATTTTACTTGAGCATAAACGTTCCAACAAAAGTCCTTTCCTTTAGTTGAGATTATTAATATACAGTGGGTATAACGGGGAAATTTGAGTAGTACTACCGAGTTCGGCAGACCCCATCACGCTGGTAGGGATCCAGGTGGTGTAGATTGTCCTTGGAACTTTTGGTCATCTGGTTTGATGGCAGTAAGGCACAACACAACGTTCAGTTTAATCTCAACGTGCTCATGTAATAAGCGAGGTGGTCTTGCAAACCAGCAATAGCAAATGAAATTTATCAGTTAAACTGTTTTGATATTTAAATACTTTTGTTAAATATCTCATTGAGCTCACCAACCATGTGTTGACCATTTTCAGTATGTTTTCTCAGGTGGCTAGGAGCTGTGCACGTAGGGCATTTCATGCATGAGTCACTTTGACATTTTTACCAACTTTTATTTACATTATTGGTTTTTGGAAAACTTATTTTTGGTTACGTGCTAGACTTATGAGCACGGATGTTTTTATTTATTTGTGCTAGACTATTGAGCACAGGGGTTTCTATTTAATTGTGCTAGACTTTTGAGCACAAGTGGTTTAAATAATTGGTTTGTTTATAAGCTTCCGCTGAAATTTAAAAACTTACATTTTATTACCCTGAGTTTTGGGAAAACTGTCTAAGTTAAACTTTTGTTAAAATTTAATGAGTCAGTGTTACTGTAACTAATGGCTTGAGATCCTGGTATGTCACACGCCTAATGGATACCCCGTTAGTGGAAAATTGAGGGTGTGACAGCCACCGAGAGTTATTTCCAGCATCCATCGTATATTTTCTTGAGTAGATTTTGGAGCCGATTAATGTGAGTTTACATAACTAAGAATTTGACTCGTACGATCTCGAATCCACATATGGACTAAAATCATTATGTTCGATTAATAGGATAAGCCACCGAGAGTTATTTCCGGCTTCCACCATATATTTTCTTGAGTAGATTTTGGAGCCGATTAATGTGAGTTTACATACCCCTTTTTATATTTATACACTTTTGGGGTGAAACATGTTATATTATTCAAATACACCACATGCACTAAATCTATTTATCAACCATGTGATTCTATTTATGTCTTGGTTGTGCTTTATGTATACGTGTGGTGTTCTATTTTATGATCGATACAATCATTAACTATTGCTAGCCCAGCGACGTCTTAGATCTAAGGGCTTGACAAGCCTTTTTGGTGCTAAAGCCGATGCTAAGTCCGGCTCTACGATGACGCATTCTAGTTCATTGAAGGAACCAAATTTCACTTAGCTGATCATATATTACATTTTATATTGTTGAGGCTTGATTGTACATTTGAGGCCGTACGTGTTGTTACATATTTGCACTAACCATTTTGGACATGGAATCGGTTATCATTGTGATCTACAAATTATTATCTATGTATTTAACTATGTGAACTCACCAACATTTTTATGTTGACATTATTTTCTAACATGTTTCAGGGAATACCAATGTTTAAGGCTAGCTTTGGATCATGATCACCATAACCATAGGCTTTTGAACCTAGCTAAAATTTAAATCGATGAACAATTATTAGTTATGTCATTTGTGATTTGCCAAACTTGTGGACAAATTGTATTATTTAATTTGGTGATGCATGCTTAATTAAAATTATAATTTGTAGCTTCATGTGGCTATGAGCAATCTCTAACACTCACGTCTCGGCGATTATCCGCCTTTTATTTATTTAACTGGTCGGGGTGTGACATATAACATGTCAAGCTACATCTTCAATGGGTTGAGAATGAACATTGAAGAAGATAGAAGAAATAAGTTTTTGATGTATGCAAGATTTCTTCAATGCTTGATCAATCAGTCATGTCCTGAGTTGATAGGAGTGTACCATTGTCCAACACTTAGAGTATTACATCATGACTCTAAGGTGTTTGCTTATTTGACTAGGATCAATGCCAGGAGCAAATTCAGTGGAATAGAAACTGATCTAACACAATATATGAAGAATGTGGCTGCTGGATTGATAGAAATTGGGAATGATCAAGTAAACTTAGTTGATGAACCTATAAATATGGATGAATTGATTGGTGAAGAACCTGTAGCTCATGTAGAAACAAGTTCTGAAGATGAGAATGATAGCAGTGATGATAATCAATCTGATGGTGATGACGATCAATCTAATGGTGATGATGATCAATCTGATGGTGAAGATAATCAACCTGAAAATGGTGATGAGGTGAATATAGAATTTGATCCAAATGATGGTGATGAAAACATGGAAGAACCAAATTATGAATCTAAAGATAAAGAAGATAGTTCTGAGAAAACTGTATCTGATCATGAAGAAGAGATAGACATAATCAATCTTGAACAAGTTGATTTTGTATATGTTGATTATGAAGAACAATCAAAAGCTGAAGAAGATAAAGATCAAATTGTGATTTCTTCTTCAGAAGACGACAAGTATCTGAGAAGGATGATAAGGAAGTTGATGATGACTTGCCTTTAGAGTATCCAACTCATGAAACAGAACTACCTGTTGGTGATCTGTCCAAGTTAGAAATGACACATCTTTCTGAGGTTGATAAATTGAATTTGGAAATTGAAGAACTTAATAGAAGAATTCAACATTTTGATAATCTATTCAACACTTTTGGATTAACATCCAGTGAAGTTGTTGATAGATATAATAGGCTTGTTACCAAAAATCTTGATTTGAAGAAGCTGAATTTTGATTTCAGAAATGAACGTGATCTGAAGGATAAGGAAATTGAAGATTTATCCTTAAGTTTGAAAAACAAAGATGAAGTCATTGAATAATTGACTGAGTTAAATAAGCTAAAAGATAGACAAGTTGAAGATCTTTCGAAGTTGATTGACTCTATGAAGAAAATTCCTGCTCATGAATCATCTTCTGAAAGTTCTGATGATTCAGAGTCAAAATCTAGTGAATCTGATTATGATAAAGATGATGGATCTGATGATGAACCCAGAAATGTACAAGGTTGATGATAGGTTTAAGCCTTTGGCTGTGGTTTATCCTGAGGTGATTCCAATTAAAGATACTTATTCATTTCAAGAACTGAAGGTAGATGAATCTATGTTAAAGATATTCAATCAAGTTTTCTGTAGAGAGAAAAGACTATTTCTAGAGCTAAGTTGACTGATAAAGGTAAACAACTAGTCATCTCTCAATTATTAACTGTTGAACAATAAGAAATGTTGTTGAAAGAGATTGACAGAGTTGTAAATACATTTTCAAAGTGCTGTAGATAATTTGAAGAAATATCAGCCTGTGACAATCAAGCCTCTGATTCATATTCAATCACTTATCAAAGAAAGAAAAGTTTAGTTCAAGATGAACCGAGCTTGGGTCTAGATCTGAGATTGTTTGGGGATGTTGTTTGCGATCAGTGACGCGGAAACTCAATAATCACGTATTGATGCTTGATCATGAAGATCAATGTAAGGTATGATGAAGATTGATCATAATATGAATAGGTGAATTGTATAAGATCAATATGAAGGTTACAAAGGATATGGAATGAAATGCATGCAACTCATTTAACAAATGACCTAGGTGATGGTATTCATAGTCCATACCATTCACCTTGCATTTCAACCTAAGCACGTGCAATTAAGCACAAACGCGCATTTAAGCACGAAACGATTACACATATATTCTAACGTCAAATACAATTAATGAACATCTTCACCCGTGCTTGCTCGTGATGATGCTCGATATCTTCACTCGCTTATATTTGGAAAGTGACATCTTCAAATAACCCCAACAGTACTCCCCCTAAGATGAGACTTCACAAATCCGACATATTAGCTTAAATCTTCATGTGAGGAGCATAGAGATCAACTTAAAGTTTTGGAATGCATTATTTTCAAGAGGACCCAACAGTACTCCCCCTAAGATGATGCTATCAAAACTCTGTCTTTCAACAAGCAATCTGCATCCTTCTCTCCCTTTTGAGTAATATCAGAGGCTATGGAAAGGAATAGGCAGAGAGTAGATTCCAGTGAATCTATATATCAGCAACGGGATCTTCTTCAATGGTTGAAGTAGAATGAGAAGACTTCTTTGACTTAGAATACTCCCCCTTAACTTTTTCTTTTGGGGTTAACGGGATCTGTGTATGAGATATTAAGAGGATGATTCTTAACACTCAACAATCTAACTTGGAGATCTTTGGACTGGAATCAGGCTTGAACAAGAACATCTTCAAGTCGTGTGGAAGCTTGTTCTACAATGGAAACTATTCCTACAACTCAAAGAAAACATTAGAATTTAGGAAATAATGTGCATTTATCATAAATGTAAAGATTAAGTTCTCAATCGGATGAGATATTGCTCGATGAACAACTCCTACATCAATAACATATGTTAAACTGCCAAAACAGAAGAGAGAGTAAAATGACAATCTTTTTGGTGTTTTTGAATTTTTCAATGTTTTTGATATTTTTGGATTTTTCTCTTAACATTTATGAATCTTTAACCAACAATGAGATCATACAAGCAATTTATCCAACACATGTTTTGCATTTTTGAGAATAGACATTTGAATTGTGAAGTAATTGAGTGATGAATTGTTGAACAAATCAATTAGCTCGAAGAGACACACTTACTTTTTCTATTCTTGATGATCAATTAGGTTGATTAGGAATAAGTTTTGAGTGTCCCATACCTTGCAGATTAGAAAGTTATACACTTCATCTACATATCCTGAGAACACCTCAACGCGTCAGGTCACTTACAATCATAAACAGTGTGGAATAGGGTTCTATCTATTGGATTTGGTCCACTTTGGGACTTCTTTTGGAATTCCTTTTTGGAATTAACTTTTGCTTGTGTTCCCTTTGGGAATCTTCTGAATTCCATTTTGTAATTTTTGGTGATGGTCCATCTTTGGGACTCTTTTCTGTTCCATTTTGAAATCTTTTGCTGCACCTAGAGGCTCGAAAGAGACTTCATGTAAGACTTCAGGTCTGTGGATACCACAACAAAGAAGCTCACAGATGCGGTTCATCACACTGAATAGATTGCATCGTTACCCGATGTAATTTGGATGCTTCACGAGATATATATTTGATTTGTATAGACAATACATATGCACTAAGATATGTTTCAACCACAATGACCCATTATAATTTAGTTAAATCATCAAAGAATATACTTGTTCAGTATAATTGTCTAAGCTGTCTCGCACATATTCATTAGTTGTATTATAGAGTTTTAAGTTTACGTACGGTACTGTTAGGTGTTGTTAGGAGTTGTGAGGTGTTGTACATTATACCGACATGCTTTTAAAGTTGCTAATGTGGCATACAGAGCCGTAAGATATTATAAGTTGTCGTACGATGTTTAAAGGACTCGGACGAATTCATTAGTTGTATTATGGAGTTTTAAGTTGACGTACGGTACTGTTAGGTGTTGTTAGGAGTTGTGAGGTGTTGTATATTATACCAATATGCTTTTAAAGTTGCTATAACAGAGCCGTAAGATATTCTAAGTTGTCGTACGATGTTTAAATGACTCGGAGGAATTCATTAGGTTTATTATGTAGTTTTAAGGTTTCGTACGGTGTTGTAAAGTGTTCTTAGGAGTTGTAAGGCTTCCTAAGTTATACTAACATGCTTTTCATGGTCCTAAGTGCATACAGCGTCTTAAGATGTTCAAAGGACTCGGACGAATTCATTAGAGTTTTAAGTTTACGTACGGTACTGTAAGGTGTGGTTAGGAGTTGTGAGGTGTTGTACATTATAGCAACATGCTTTTAAAGTTGCAAATGTCGCATACAGAGTCGTAACATGTCCTGAGTTATCGTACGATGTACAAAGGACTTCGATGATTTCATTAGGTTTATTATGGAGTTTTAAGGTTTCGTACGGTATTGTAAGGAGTTCTTATGAGTTTTAAGGCGTCCTAAGTTATACTAACGTGCTTTTCAAGGTGCTAATATGCATACAGAGTGGTAAGATGTCCTAAGTTGTCGTACGATGTTCAAAGGACTCGGACGAATTCTTTAGTTGTATTATGGAGTTTTAAGTTTACGTACGGTACTGTTAGGTGTTGTTAGAAGTTGTGAGGTGTTGTACATTATACCAACATGCTTTTAAAGTTGCTATAACAGAGCCGTAAGATATTCTAAGTTATCGTACGATGTTTAAATGACTCGGAGGAATTCATTAGGTTTATTTTGGAGTTTTAAGTTTTCGTACGGTGTTGTAAGGTGTTTTTAAGAGTTGTAAGGCGTCCTAAGTTATATTAACGTGCTTTTCATGGTGCTAATGTGCATACAGAGTGGTAAGATGTCCTAAGTTGTCGTACGAAGTTCAAAGGACTCGGACGAATTCATTAGTTGTATTATGGAGTTTTAAGTTTACGTACGGTACTATTAGGTGTTGTTAGGAGTTGTGAGGTGTTGACATTAAACCAACATGCTTTTAAAGTTGCTAATGTGGCATACAGAGCCGTAAGATATTATAAGTTGTCGTACAATGTTTAAAGGACTCGGACGAATTCATTAGTTGTATTATGGAGTTTTAAGTTTACGTACGGTACTGTTAGGTGTTGTTAGGAGTTGTGAGGTGTTGTACATTATAACAACATGCTTTTAAAGTTGCTAATGACGCATACTGAGTCGTAACATGTCCTGAGTTATCGTACGATGTACAAAGGACTTCGATGATTTCATTAGGTTTATTATGGAGTTTTAAGGTTTCGTACGGTGTTGTTAGGTGTTCTTAGGAGTTTTAAGGCGTCCTAAGTTATACTAACGTGCTTTTCAAATTGCTAATGTGCATACAGAGTGGTAAGATGTCCTAAGTTGTCGTACGATGTTCAAAGGACTCGGACGAATCATTAGTTGTATTATAGAGTTTTAAGTTTACGTACGGTACTGTTAGGTGTTGTTAGGAGTTGTGAGGTGTTGTACATTAAACCAACATGCTTTTAAAGTTGCTAATGTGGCATACAGAGCCGTAAGATATTATAAGTTGTCGTACAATGTTTAAAGGACTCGGACGAATTCATTAGTTGTATTATGGAGTTTTAAGTTTACGTACGGTACTGTTAGGTGTTGTTAGGAGTTGTGAGGTGTTGTACATCATAACAACATGCTTTTAAAGTTGCTAATGACGCATACTGAGTCGTAACATGTCCTGAGTTATCGTACGATGTACAAAGGACTTCGATGATTTCATTAGGTTTATTATGGAGTTTTAAGGTTTCGTACGGTGTTGTTAGGTGTTCTTAGGAGTTTTAAGGCGTCCTAAGTTATACTAACGTGCTTTTCAAGGTGCTAATGTGCATACAGAGTGGTAAGATGTCCTAAGTTGTCGTACGATGTTCAAAGGACTCGGACGAATTCATTAGTTGTATTATAGAGTTTTAAGTTTACGTACGGTACTGTTAGGTGTTGTTAGGAGTTGGGAGGTGTTGTACATTATACCAACATGCTTTTAAAGTGGCTAATATGGCATACAGAGCCGTAAGATATTATAAGTTGTCGTACAATGTTTAAAGGACTCGGACGAATTCATTAGTTGTATTATGGAGTTTTAAGTTTACGTACGGTACTGTTAGGTGTTGTTAGGAGTTGTGAGGTGTTGTACATTATAACAACATGCTTTTAAAGTTGCTAATGACGCATACTGAGTCGTAACATGTCCCGAGTTATCGTACGATGTACAAAGGACTTCGATGATTTCATTAGGTTTATTATGGAGTTTTAAGGTTTCGTACGGTGTTGTTAGGTGTTCTTAGGAGTTTTAAGGCGTCCTAAGTTATACTAACGTGCTTTTCAAGGTGCTAATGTGCATACAGTGTGGTAAGATGTCCTAAGTTGTCGTACGATGTTCAAAGGACTCGGACGAATTCATTAGTTGTATTATAGAGTTTTAAGTTTACGTACGGTACTGTTAGGTGTTGTTAGGAGTTGTGAGGTGTTGTACATTATACCAACATGCTTTTAAAGTTGCTAATATGGCAAACAGAGCCGTAAGATATTATAAGTTGTCGTACAATGTTTAAACGACTCGGACGAATTCATTAGTTGTATTATGGAGTTTTAAGTTTACGTACGGTACTGTTAGGTGTTGTTAGGAGTTGTGAGGTGTTGTACATTATACCAATATGCTTTTAAAGTTGCTATAACAGAGCTGTAAGATATTCTAAGTTATCGTTCGATGTTTAAATAACTCGGAGGAATTCATTAGGTTTATTATGTAGTTTTAAGGTTTCGTACGGTGTTGTAAGGTGTTCTTAGGAGTTGTAAGGCTTCCTAAGTTATACTAACGTGCTTTTCATGGTCCTAAGTACATACAGCGTCTTAAGATGTTCAAAGGACTCGGACGAATTCATTAGAGTTTTAAGTTTACGTACGGTACTGTAAGGTGTGGTTAGGAGTTGTGAGGTGTTGTACATTATAGCAACATTCTTTGAAAGTTGCTATAACAGAGACGTAAGATATTCTAAGTTGTCGTACGATGTTTAAATGACTCGGAGGAATTTATTAGGTTTATTATGAAGTTTTAAGGTTTCGTACGGTGTTGTAAGTTGTTCTTAGGAGTTGTAAGGCTTCCTAAGTTATACTAACGTGCTTTTCATGGTCCTAAGTGCATACAGTGTCGTAAGATGTCCTAAGTTGTCGTAAGATGTTCAAAGGACTCGGACGAATTCATTAGGTGTATTATGGAGTTTTAAGTTTACGTACGGTACTGTAGGGTGTGGTTAGGAGTTGTGAGGTGTTGTACATTATAGCAACATGCTTTTAATGTTGCTAATGTCGTATACTGAGTCGTAACATGTCCTGAGTTATCGTACGATGTACAAAGGACTTCGATGATTTCATTAGGTTTATTATGGAGTTTTAAGGTTTCCTGCGGTGTTGTAAGGTCTTCTTAGGAGTTTTAAGTCGTCCTAAGTTATATTAACGTGCTTTTCAAGGTGCTATTGTGCATACAGAGTGGTAAGATGTCCTAAGTTGTCGTACGATGTTCAAAGGACTCGGACGAATTCATTAGTTGTATTATTGAGATTTAAGTTTACGTATGGTACTGTTAGGTGTTGTTAGGATTTGTGAGGTGTTGTACATTATACCAACATGCTTTTAAAGTTGCTAATGTGGCATACAGAGCCGTAAGATATTCTAAGTTGTCGTACGATGTTTAAATGACTCGGAGGAATTCATTAGGTTTATTTTGGAGTTTTAAGGTTTCGTACGGTGTTGTAAGGTGTTTTTAAGAGTTGTAAGGCGTCCTAAGTTATATTAACGTGCTTTTCATGGTGCTAATGTGCATACAGAGTGGTAAGATGTCCTAAGTTGTCGTACGATGTTCAAAGGACTCGGACAAATTCATTAGCTGTATTATGGAGTTTTAAGTTTACGTACGGTACTATTAGGTGTTGTTAGGAGTTGTGAGGTGTTGTACATTATACCAACATGCTTTTAAAGTTGCTAATGTGGCATACAGAGCCGTAAGATATTATAAGTTGTCGTACAATGTTTAAAGGACTCGGACGAATTCATTAGTTGTATTATGGAGTGTTAAGTTTACGTACGATACTGTTAGGTGTTGTTAGGAGTTGTGAGGTGTTGTAAATTATACCAATATGCTTTGAAAGTTGCTATAACAGAGACGTAAGATATTCTAAGTTGTCGTACGATGTTTAAATGACTCGGAGGAATTTATTAGGTTTATTATGAAGTTTTAAGGTTTCGTACGGTGTTGTAAGGTGTTCTTAGGAGTTGTAAGGCTTCCTAAGTTATACTAACGTGCTTTTCATGGTCCTAAGTGCATACAGCGTCGTAAGATGTCCTAAGTTGTCGTAAGATGTTCAAAGGACTCGAACGAATTCATTAGGTGTATTATGGAGTTTTAAGTTTACGTACGGTACTGTAAGGTGTGGTTAGGAGTTGTGAGGTGTTGTACATTATAGCAACATGCTTTTAAAGTTGCTAATGTCGCATACTGAGTCGTAACATGTCCTGAGTTATCGTACGATGTACAAAGGACTTCGATGATTTCATTAGGTTTATTATGGAGTTTTAAGGTTTCCTGCGGTATTGTAAGGTCTTCTTAGGAGTTTTAAGTCGTCCTAAGTTATATTAAGGTGCTTTTCAAGGTGCTATTGTGCATACAGAGTGGTAAGATGTCCTAAGTTGTCGTACGATGTTCAAAGGACTCGGACGAATTCATTAGTTGTATTATTGAGATTTAAGTTTACGTATGGTACTGTTAGGTGTTGTTAGGATTTGTGAGGTGTTGTACATTATACCAACATGCTTTTAAAGTTGCTAATGTGGCATACAGAGCCGTAAGATATTCTAAGTTGTCGTATACTAACATGCTTTTAAAGTTGTTTTTAGGAGCTGTAAGGCGTCCTACATTATACTAACATGCTTTTCGAGTTGTTAATGTTGCATAAAAAGTCATTAGATGTCCTAAGTTGTCGTACGATGTTCAAAGGACTCTTACGAATTCATTTGGTTTATTATGGAGTTTTAAGGTTTCGTACGGTGTTGTAAGGTGTTTTTAGGAGCTGTAAGGCGTCCTACATTATAATAACATGATTTTCTAGTTGCTAATGCGGCATAAAGAGTCGTAAGATGTCCTAAGTTGTCATACGACGTTAAAAGGACTCGTACGAATTCATTAGGTTTATTATGCAGTTTTAAGCTTACGTACGGTATTGTAAGGTGTAGTTATGAGTTTTGAGGCGTCATATATTGCACTAACAAGCTTTTCAAGGTGCTAATGTGGTATACAGAGTCGTAAGATATTCTTAGTTGTCGTACAATGTTTAAATGACTCGGACCAATTCATTACGTTTATTATGGAGTTTTAAAGTTTCGTACGGTGTTGTAAGGTGTTGTTAGGAGTTTTAAGGCGTCCTAAGATATACTAACGCGCTTTTCAAGGTGCTAATATGGCATACAAAGTCGTAACAAGTTCTGAATTGTCGTACTTTGTTCAAAGGACTTGGGCGATTTCATTCAATTTGTTATGTAGATTTGAGAATTCGTACGGTGTGGTAAGGTGTTGTATGGAGTTTTAAGGCGTCCTACATTATACTAACATGTTTTTGAAGGTGCTAATATGGCATACAGAGTCTTAAGATGTCCTAACTTGTAGTACGATGTTCAAAGGACTCGGACGAATTCATTAGGTGTATTATCGAGTTTTAAGTTTTCGTACGGTGATGTAAGGTGCTTTTAGGAGCTCTAAGGCGTCCTACATTATACTAACATGATCTTCCAGTTGCTAATGTGGCATAAAGAGTCGTAAGATGTCCTAAGTTGTCGTACGATGTTCAAAGGACTCGGAGGAATTTATTAGGTTTATTATGAAGTTTTAAGGTTTCGTACGGTGTTGTAAGGTGTTCTTAGGAGTTGTAAGGCTTCCTAAGTTATACTAACGTGCTTTTCATGGTCCTAAGTGCATACAGCGTCGTAAGATGTCCTAAGTTGTCGTAAGATGTTCAAAGGACTCGAACGAATTCATTAGGTGTATTATGGAGTTTTAAGTTTACGTACGGTACTGTAAGGTGTGGTTAGGAGTTGTGAGGTGTTGTACATTATAGCAACATGCTTTTAAAGTTGCTAATGTCGCATACTGAGTCGTAACATGTCCTGAGTTATCGTACGATGTACAAAGGACTTCGATGATTTCATTAGGTTTATTATGGAGTTTTAAGTTTTCCTGCGGTATTGTAAGGTCTTCTTAGGAGTTTTAAGTCGTCCTAAGTTATATTAAGGTGCTTTTCAAGGTGCTATTGTGCATACAGAGTGGTAAGATGTCCTAAGTTGTCGTACGATTATCAAAGTACTCGGACGAATTCATTAGTTGTATTATTGAGATTTAAGTTTACGTATGGTACTGTTAGGTGTTGTTAGGTGTTGTTAGGATTTGTGTGGTGTTGTACATTATACCAACATGCTTATAAAGTTGCTAATGTGGCATACAGAGCCGTAAGATATTCTAAGTTGTCGTACGATGTTTAAATGACTCGGAGGAATTCATTAGGTTTATTTTGGAGTTTTAGGGTTTCGTACGATGTTGTAAGGTGTTTTTAAGAGTTGTAAGGCGTCCTAAGTTATATTAACGTGCTTTTCATGGTGCTAATGTGCATACAGAGTGGTAAGATGTCCTAATTTGTCGTACGATGTTCAAAGGACTCGGACGAATTCATTAGGTGTATTATGCAGTTTTAAGTTTACGTACGGTATTGTAAGGTGTGGTTAGGAGTTGTGAGGTGTAGTACATTATATCAACATGGTTTTAAAGTTGCTAATGTCGCATACTGAGTCGTAACATGTCCTGAGTTGTCGTACGATGTACAAAGAACTTCGATGATATCAATAGGTTTATTATGGAGTTTTAAGGTTTCGTACGGTGTTGTAAGGTGTTCTTAGGAGTTTTAAGGCGTCCGAAGTTATACTAACGTGCTTTTCAAGGTGCTAATGTGCATACAGAGTCGTAACATGTCTTGAGTTGTCGTACGATGTTCAAAGGACACGGACGAATTCATTAGTTGTATTATTGAGATTTAAGTTTACGTATAGTACTGTTAGTTGTTGTTAGGATTTGTGAGGTGTTGTACATTATACCAACATGCTTTACATGTTGCTAATGTCGCATACTGAGTCGTAACATGTCCTGAGTTGTCGTACGATGTACAAAGGATTTCGACGATTTCATTAGGTTCATTATGGAGGTTTAAGGTTTCGTACGATGTTGTAAGGTGTTCTTAGGACCTTTAAGGCGTCCTATGTTTTACCAACATGCTTTTAAAATGGCTAAAGTCGCATACTGGGTCGTAACATGTTCTGAGTTGTCGTACGATGTTCAAAGGACTTCGACGATTTCATTAGGTTTATAATGGAGTTTTAAGGTTTCTTATGGTGTTGTAAGGTGTTCTTAGGAGTTTTAAGGCGTCCTAAGTTATACTAACGTGCTTTTCAAGGTGCTAATATGCATACAGAGTCGTAAGATTTCCTAAGTAAGCGTACGATGTTTAAAGGACTCGGACGAATTCATTAGGTGTATTATGGAGTTTTAAGTTTAAGTATGGTACTGTTAGGTCTTGTTAGGAGTTGTGAGGTGTTGTGCATTATACCAACATGCTTTTAAATTTGCTAATGTTGCATATAAAGTCGAAACATGTCATGAGTTGTCATACGATGTAAAAAGGACTTCGACGATTTCATTAGGTTTATTTTGGAGTTTTAAGGTTTCGTACGATGTTGTGAAGTGTTCTTAGGAGCTTTAAGGCTTCCTATGTTTTACCAACATGCTTTTAAAGTTGCTAAAGTCGCATACTGGGTCGTAACATGTCCTGAGTTGTCGTACGATGTACAAAGGACTTCGACGATTTCATTAGGTTTATAATGGAGTTTTAAGGTTTCGTATGGTGTTGTAAGGTGTTCTTAGGAGTTTTAAGGCGTCCTAAGTTATACTAACGTGCTTTTCAAGGTGCTAATATGCATACAGAGTCGTAAGATGTCCTAAGTAATCGTACGATGTTCAAAGGACTCGGACGAATTCATTAGGTGTATTATGGAGTTTTAAGTTTACGTATGGTACTGTTAGGTCTTGTTAGGAGTTGTGAGGTGTTGTACATTATACCAACATGCTTTTAAAGTTGCTAATGTTGCATACAGAGTCGTAACATGTCCTGAGTTGTCATACGATGTACAAAGGACTTCGACGATTTCATTAGGTTTATTTTGGAGTTTTAAGGTTTCGTACGATGTTGTGAAGTGTTCTTAGGAGCTTTAAGGCTTCCTATGTTTTACCAACATGCTTTTAAAGTTGTTAAAGTCGCATACTGGGTCGTAACATTGCCTGAGTTGTCGTACGATGTACAAAGGACTTCGACTATTTCATTAGGTTTATAATGTAGTTTTAAGGTTTCGTATGGTGTTGTAAGCTGTTCTTAGGAGTTTTAAGGCGTTCTAAGTTATACTAACGTGCTTTTCAAGGTGCTAATATGCATACAGAGTCGTAAGATGTCCTAAGTAATCATACGATGTTCAAAGGACTCGGACGAATTCATTAGGTGTAATTTGGAGTTTTAAGTTTACGTATGGTACTATTAGTTGTTGTTAGGATTTGTGAGGTGTTGTACATTATACCAACATGCTTTTCATGTTGCTAATGTCGCATACTGAGTCGTAACATGTCCTGAGTTGTCGGACGATGTACAAAGGACTTCGACGATTTCATTAGGATTATTATGGAGTTTTAAGGTTTCGTACGGTGTTGTAAGGTGTTCTTAGGAGTTGTAAGGCGTCCTAAGTTTTACTAACGTGCTTTTCATGGTGCTAATGTGCATACAGAGTCGTAAGATGTCCTAAGTTGTCGTACGATGTTCAAAGGACTCGGATGAATTTATTAGGTGTAATTTGGAGTTTTAAGTTTACGTATGGTACTGTTAGTTGTTGTTAGCATTTGTGAGGTGTTGTACATTATACCAACATGCTTTTCATGTTGCTAATGTCGCATACTGAGTCGTAACATGTCCTGAGTTGTCGTACGATGTACAAAGGACTTCGACGATTTCATTAGGATTATTATGGAGTTTTAAAGTTTCGTACGGTGTTGTAAGGTGTTCTTAGGAGTTTTAAGGCGTCCTAAGTTATACTAACGTGCTTTTCAAGGTGCTAATATACATACAGAGTCGTAAGATGTCCTAAGTAATCGTACGATGTTCAAAGGACTCGGACGAATTCATTAGGAATATTATGGAGTTTTAAGTTTACGTATGGTACTGTTAGGTGTTGTTAGGAGTTGTGAGGTGTTGTACATTATACCAACATGCTTTTAAAGTTGCTAATGTTGCATGCATACAGAGTCATAACATGTCCTGAGTTGTCGTACGATGTACAAAGGATTTCGACGACTTCATTAGGTTTATTATGGAGTTTTAAGGTTTCGTACGGTGTTGTAAGGTGTTCTTAGGAGTTTTAAGGCGTTCTAAGTTATACTAACGTGCTTTTAAAGTTGCTAAAGTCGCATACTGGGTCGTAACATGTCCTGAGTTGTCGTACGATGGACAAAGGACTTCGACGATTTCATTAGGTTTATAATGGAGTTTTAAGGTTTCGTATGGTGTTGTAAGGTGTTCTTAGGAGTTTTAAGGCGTTCTAAGTTATACCAACATGCTTTTCATGTTGCTAATGTCGCATACTGAGGCGTAACATGTACTGACTTGTCGTACGATGTACAAAGGACTTCGACGATTTCATTAGGATTATAATGGAGTTTTAAGGTTTCGTATGGTGTTGTAAGGTGTTCTTAGGAGTTGTAAGGCGTCCTAAGTTATACTAACGTGCTTTTCATGGTGCTAATGTGCATACAGAGTCGTAAGATGTCCTAAGTTGTCGTACGATGTCCAAAGGACTCGGATAAATTTATTAGGTGTAATTTGGAGTTTTTAGTTTACGTATGGTACTGTTAGTTGTTGTTAGCATTTGTGAGGTGTTGTACATTATACCAACATGCTTTTCATGTTGCTAATGTCGCATACTGAGTCGTAACATGTCCTGAGTTGTCGTACGATGTACAAAGGACTTCGACGATTTCATTAGGAGTATTATGGAGTTTTAAGGTTTCGTACGGTGTTGTAAGGTGTTCTTAGGAGTTTTAAGGCGTCCTAAGTTATACTAACGTGCTTTTCAAGGTGCTAATATACATACAGAGTCGTAAGATGTCCTAAGTAATCGTACGATGTTCAAAGGACTCGGACGAATTTATTAGGTATATTATGGAGTTTTAAGTTTACGTATGGTACTGTTAGGTCTTGTTAGGAGTTGTGAGGTGTTGTACATTATACCAACATGCTTTTAAAGTTGCTAATGTTGCATACAGAGTCGTAACATGTCCTGAGTTATCATACGATGTACAAAGGACTTCGACGATTTCATTAGGTTTATTTTGGAGTTTTCAGGTTTCGTACGATGTTGTGAAGTGTTCTTAGGAGCTTTAAGGCTTCCTATGTTTTACCAACATGCTTTTAAAGTTGTAAAGTCGCATACTGGGTCGTAACATTGCCTGAGTTGTCGTACGATGTACAAAGGACTTCGACTATTTCATTAGGTTTATAATGTAGTTTTAAGGTTTCGTATGGTGTTGTAAGGTGTTCTTAGGAGTTTTAAGGCGTCCTAAGTTATACTAACGTGCTTTTCAAGGTGCTAATATGCATACAGAGTCGTAAGATGTCCTAAGTAATCGTACGATGTTCAAAGGACTCGGACGAATTCATTAGGTGTATTATGGAGTTTTAAGTTTACGTATGGTACTGTTAGGTCTTGTTAGGAGTTGTCAGGTGTTGTACATTATACCAACATGCTTTTAAAGTTGCTTATGTTGCATGCATACAGAGTCATAACATGTCCTGAGTTGTCGTACGATGTACAAAGGATTTCGACGACTTCATTAGGTTTATTATGGAGTTTTAAGGTTTCGTACGGTGTTGTAAGGTTTTCTTAGGAGTTTTAAGGCGTTCTAAGTTATACCAACATGCTTTTCATGTTGCTAATGTCGCATACTGAGGCGTAACATGTCCTGAGTTGTCGTACGATGTACAAAGGACTTCGACGATTTCATTAGGATTATAATGGAGTTTTAAGGTTTCGTATGGTGTTGTAAGGTGTTCTTAGGAGTTGTAAGGCGTCCTAAGTTATACTAACGTGCTTTTCATGGTGCTAATGTGCATACAGAGTCGTAAGATGTCCTAAGTTGTCGTACGATGTTCAAAGGACTCGGATAAATTTATTAGGTGTAATTTGGAGTTTTTAGTTTACGTATGGTACTGTTAGTTGTTGTTAGAATTTGTGAGGTGTTGTACATTATACCAACATGCTTTTCATGTTGCTAATGTCGCATACTGAGTCGTAACATGTCCTGAGTTGTCGTACGATGTACAAAGGACTTCGACGATTTCATTAGGATTATTATGGAGTTTTAAGGTTTCGTACGGTGTTGTAAGGTGTTCTTAGGAGTTTTAAGGCGTCCTAAGTTATACTAACGTGCTTTTCAAGGTGCTAATATACACACAGAGTCGAAAGATGTTCTAAGTAATCGTACGATGTTCAAAGGACTCGGACGAATTCATTAGGTGTATTATGGAGTTTTAAGTTTACGTACGGTACTGTTAGGTCTTGTTAGGAGTTGTGAGGTGTTGTACATTATACCAACATGCTTTTAAAGTTGCTAATGTTGCATACAGAGTCGTAACATGTCCTGAGTTGTCGTACGATGTACAAATGATTTCGACGACTTCATTAGGTTTATTATGGAGTTTTAAGGTTTCGTACGGTGTTGTAAGGTGTTCTTAGGAGTTTTAAGGCGTTCTAAGTTATACTAACGTGCTTTTAAAGTTGCTAAAGTCGCATACTGGGTCGTAACATGTCCTGAGTTGTCGTACGATGTACAAAGGACTTCGACTATTTCATTAGGTTTATAATGTAGTTTTAAGGTTTCGTATGGTGTTGTAAGGTGTTCTTAGGAGTTTTAAGGCGTCCTAAGTTATACTAACGTGCTTTTCAAGGTGCTAATATGCATACAGAGTCGTAAGATGTCCTAAGTAATCGTACGATGTTCAAAGGACTCGGACGAATTCATTAGGTGTATTATGGAGTTTTAAGTTTACGTATGGTACTGTTAGGTCTTGTTAGGAGTTGTGAGGTGTTGTACATTATACCAACATGCTTTTAAAGTTGCTTATGTTGCATGCATACAGAGTCATAACATGTCCTGAGTTGTCGTACGATGTACAAAGGATTTCGACGACTTCATTAGGTTTATTATGGAGTTTTAAGGTTTCGTACGGTGTTGTAAGGTTTTCTTAGGAGTTTTAAGGCGTTCTAAGTTATACCAACATGCTTTTCATGTTGCTAATGTCGCATACTGAGGCGTAACATGTCCTGAGTTGTCGTACGATGTACAAAGGACTTCGACGATTTCATTAGGATTATAATGGAGTTTTAAGGTTTCGTATGGTGTTGTAAGGTGTTCTTAGGAGTTGTAAGGCGTCCTAAGTTATACTAACGTGCTTTTCATGGTGCTAATGTGCATACAGAGTCGTAAGATGTCCTAAGTTGTCGTACGATGTTCAAAGGACTCGGATAAATTTATTAGGTGTAATTTGGAGTTTTTAGTTTACGTATGGTACTGTTAGTTGTTGTTAGAATTTGTGAGGTGTTGTACATTATACCAACATGTTTTTCATGTTGCTAATGTCGCATACTGAGTCGTAACATGTCCTGAGTTGTCGTACGATGTACAAAGGACTTCGACGATTTCATTAGGATTATTATGGAGTTTTAAGGTTTCGTACGGTGTTGTAAGGTGTTCTTAGGAGTTTTAAGGCGTCCTAAGTTATACTAACGTGCTTTTCAAGGTGCTAATATACACACAGAGTCGAAAGATGTTCTAAGTAATCGTACGATGTTCAAAGGACTCGGACGAATTCATTAGGTGTATTATGGAGTTTTAAGTTTACGTACGGTACTGTTAGGTCTTGTTAGGAGTTGTGAGGTGTTGTACATTATACCAACATGCTTTTAAAGTTGCTAATGTTGCATACAGAGTCGTAACATGTCCTGAGTTGTCGTACGATGTACAAATGATTTCGACGACTTCATTAGGTTTATTATGGAGTTTTAAGGTTTCGTACGGTGTTGTAAGGTGTTCTTAGGAGTTTTAAGGCGTTCTAAGTTATACTAACGTGCTTTTAAAGTTGCTAAAGTCGCATACTGGGTCGTAACATGTCCTGAGTTGTCGTACGATGTACAAAGGACTTCGACTATTTCATTAGGTTTATAATGTAGTTTTAAGGTTTCGTATGGTGTTGTAAGGTGTTCTTAGGAGTTTTAAGGCGTCCTAAGTTATACTAACGTGCTTTTCAAGGTGCTAATATGCATACAGAGTCGTAAGATGTCCTAAGTAATCGTACGATGTTCAAAGGACTCGGACGAATTCATTAGGTGTATTATGGAGTTTTAAGTTTACGTATGGTACTGTTAGGTCTTGTTAGGAGTTGTGAGGTGTTGTACATTATACCAACATGCTTTTAAAGTTGCTTATGTTGCATGCATACAGAGTCATAACATGTCCTGAGTTGTCGTACGATGTACAAAGGATTTCGACGACTTCATTAGGTTTATTATGGAGTTTTAAGGTTTCGTACGGTGTTGTAAGGTTTTCTTAGGAGTTTTAAGGCGTTCTAAGTTATACCAACATGCTTTTCATGTTGCTAATGTCGCATACTGAGGCGTAACATGTCCTGAGTTGTCGTACGATGTACAAAGGACTTCGACGATTTCATTAGGATTATAATGGAGTTTTAAGGTTTCGTATGGTGTTGTAAGGTGTTCTTAGGAGTTGTAAGGCGTCCTAAGTTATACTAACGTGCTTTTCATGGTGCTAATGTGCATACAGAGTCGTAAGATGTCCTAAGTTGTCGTACGATGTTCAAAGGACTCGGATAAATTTATTAGGTGTAATTTGGAGTTTTTAGTTTACGTATGGTACTGTTAGTTGTTGTTAGAATTTGTGAGGTGTTGTACATTATACCAACATGCTTTTCATGTTGCTAATGTCGCATACTGAGTCGTAACATGTCCTGAGTTGTCGTACGATGTACAAAGGACTTCGACGATTTCATTAGGATTATTATGGAGTTTTAAGGTTTCGTACGGTGTTGTAAGGTGTTCTTAGGAGTTTTAAGGCGTCCTAAGTTATACTAACGTGCTTTTCAAGGTGCTAATATACACACAGAGTCGAAAGATGTTCTAAGTAATCGTACGATGTTCAAAGGACTCGGACGAATTCATTAGGTGTATTATGGAGTTTTAAGTTTACGTACGGTACTGTTAGGTCTTGTTAGGAGTTGTGAGGTGTTGTACATTATACCAACATGCTTTTAAAGTTGCTAATGTTGCATACAGAGTCGTAACATGTCCTGAGTTGTCGTACGATGTACAAATGATTTCGACGACTTCATTAGGTTTATTATGGAGTTTTAAGGTTTCGTACGGTGTTGTAAGGTGTTCTTAGGAGTTTTAAGGCGTTCTAAGTTATACTAACGTGCTTTTAAAGTTGCTAAAGTCGCATACTGGGTCGTAACATGTCCTGAGTTGTCGTACGATGTACAAAGGACTTCGACTATTTCATTAGGTTTATAATGTAGTTTTAAGGTTTCGTATGGTGTTGTAAGGTGTTCTTAGGAGTTTTAAGGCGTCCTAA
This sequence comes from Tagetes erecta, assembly GCA_030867185.1. NCBI lineage: Eukaryota > Viridiplantae > Streptophyta > Magnoliopsida > Asterales > Asteraceae > Tagetes > Tagetes erecta. The sequence continues at coordinate 15,602,519 of CM061497.1, read as the reverse complement.
GTTATACTAACGTGCTTTTCAAGGTGCTAATATGCATACAGAGTCGTAAGATGTCCTAAGTAATCGTACGATGTTCAAAGGACTCGGACGAATTCATTAGGTGTATTATGGAGTTTTAAGTTTACGTATGGTACTGTTAGGTCTTGTTAGGAGTTGTGAGGTGTTGTACATTATACCAACATGCTTTTAAAGTTGCTTATGTTGCATGCATACAGAGTCATAACATGTCCTGAGTTGTCGTACGATGTACAAAGGATTTCGACGACTTCATTAGGTTTATTATGGAGTTTTAAGGTTTCGTACGGTGTTGTAAGGTTTTCTTAGGAGTTTTAAGGCGTTCTAAGTTATACCAACATGCTTTTCATGTTGCTAATGTCGCATACTGAGGCGTAACATGTCCTGAGTTGTCGTACGATGTACAAAGGACTTCGACGATTTCATTAGGATTATAATGGAGTTTTAAGGTTTCGTATGGTGTTGTAAGGTGTTCTTAGGAGTTGTAAGGCGTCCTAAGTTATACTAACGTGCTTTTCATGGTGCTAATGTGCATACAGAGTCGTAAGATGTCCTAAGTTGTCGTACGATGTTCAAAGGACTCGGATAAATTTATTAGGTGTAATTTGGAGTTTTTAGTTTACGTATGGTACTGTTAGTTGTTGTTAGAATTTGTGAGGTGTTGTACATTATACCAACATGTTTTTCATGTTGCTAATGTCGCATACTGAGTCGTAACATGTCCTGAGTTGTCGTACGATGTACAAAGGACTTCGACGATTTCATTAGGATTATTATGGAGTTTTAAGGTTTCGTACGGTGTTGTAAGGTGTTCTTAGGAGTTTTAAGGCGTCCTAAGTTATACTAACGTGCTTTTCAAGGTGCTAATATACACACAGAGTCGAAAGATGTTCTAAGTAATCGTACGATGTTCAAAGGACTCGGACGAATTCATTAGGTGTATTATGGAGTTTTAAGTTTACGTACGGTACTGTTAGGTCTTGTTAGGAGTTGTGAGGTGTTGTACATTATACCAACATGCTTTTAAAGTTGCTAATGTTGCATACAGAGTCGTAACATGTCCTGAGTTGTCGTACGATGTACAAATGATTTCGACGACTTCATTAGGTTTATTATGGAGTTTTAAGGTTTCGTACGGTGTTGTAAGGTGTTCTTAGGAGTTTTAAGGCGTTCTAAGTTATACTAACGTGCTTTTAAAGTTGCTAAAGTCGCATACTGGGTCGTAACATGTCCTGAGTTGTCGTACGATGTACAAAGGACTTCGACTATTTCATTAGGTTTATAATGTAGTTTTAAGGTTTCGTATGGTGTTGTAAGGTGTTCTTAGGAGTTTTAAGGCGTCCTAAGTTATACTAACGTGCTTTTCAAGGTGCTAATATGCATACAGAGTCGTAAGATGTCCTAAGTAATCGTACGATGTTCAAAGGACTCGGACGAATTCATTAGGTGTATTATGGAGTTTTAAGTTTACGTATGGTACTGTTAGGTCTTGTTAGGAGTTGTGAGGTGTTGTACATTATACCAACATGCTTTTAAAGTTGCTTATGTTGCATGCATACAGAGTCATAACATGTCCTGAGTTGTCGTACGATGTACAAAGGATTTCGACGACTTCATTAGGTTTATTATGGAGTTTTAAGGTTTCGTACGGTGTTGTAAGGTTTTCTTAGGAGTTTTAAGGCGTTCTAAGTTATACCAACATGCTTTTCATGTTGCTAATGTCGCATACTGAGGCGTAACATGTCCTGAGTTGTCGTACGATGTACAAAGGACTTCGACGATTTCATTAGGATTATAATGGAGTTTTAAGGTTTCGTATGGTGTTGTAAGGTGTTCTTAGGAGTTGTAAGGCGTCCTAAGTTATACTAACGTGCTTTTCATGGTGCTAATGTGCATACAGAGTCGTAAGATGTCCTAAGTTGTCGTACGATGTTCAAAGGACTCGGATAAATTTATTAGGTGTAATTTGGAGTTTTTAGTTTACGTATGGTACTGTTAGTTGTTGTTAGAATTTGTGAGGTGTTGTACATTATACCAACATGCTTTTCATGTTGCTAATGTCGCATACTGAGTCGTAACATGTCCTGAGTTGTCGTACGATGTACAAAGGACTTCGACGATTTCATTAGGATTATTATGGAGTTTTAAGGTTTCGTACGGTGTTGTAAGGTGTTCTTAGGAGTTTTAAGGCGTCCTAAGTTATACTAACGTGCTTTTCAAGGTGCTAATATACACACAGAGTCGAAAGATGTTCTAAGTAATCGTACGATGTTCAAAGGACTCGGACGAATTCATTAGGTGTATTATGGAGTTTTAAGTTTACGTACGGTACTGTTAGGTCTTGTTAGGAGTTGTGAGGTGTTGTACATTATACCAACATGCTTTTAAAGTTGCTAATGTTGCATACAGAGTCGTAACATGTCCTGAGTTGTCGTACGATGTACAAATGATTTCGACGACTTCATTAGGTTTATTATGGAGTTTTAAGGTTTCGTACGGTGTTGTAAGGTGTTCTTAGGAGTTTTAAGGCGTTCTAAGTTATACTAACGTGCTTTTAAAGTTGCTAAAGTCGCATACTGGGTCGTAACATGTCCTGAGTTGTCGTACGATGTACAAAGGACTTCGACGATTTCATTAGGTTTATAATGGAGTTTTAAGGTTTCGTATGGTGTTGTAAGGTGTTCTTAGGAGTTTTAAGGCGTTCTAAGTTATACCAACATGCTTTTCATGTTGCTAATGTCGCATACTGAGGCGTAACATGTCCTGACTTGTCGTACGATGTACAAAGGACTTCGACGATTTCATTAGGATTATAATGGAGTTTTAAGGTTTCGTATGGTGTTGTAAGGTGTTCTTAGGAGTTGTAAGGCGTCCTAAGTTATACTAACGTGCTTTTCATGGTGCTAATGTGCATACAGAGTCGTAAGATGTCCTAAGTTGTCGTACGATGTCCAAAGGACTCGGATAAATTTATTAGGTGTAATTTGGAGTTTTTAGTTTACGTATGGTACTGTTAGTTGTTGTTAGCATTTGTGAGGTGTTGTACATTATACCAACATGCTTTTCATGTTGCTAATGTCGCATACTGAGTCGTAACATGTCCTGAGTTGTCGTACGATGTACAAAGGACTTCGACGATTTCATTAGGAGTATTATGGAGTTTTAAGGTTTCGTACGGTGTTGTAAGGTGTTCTTAGGAGTTTTAAGGCGTCCTAAGTTATACTAACGTGCTTTTCAAGGTGCTAATATACATACAGAGTCGTAAGATGTCCTAAGTAATCGTACGATGTTCAAAGGACTCGGACGAATTTATTAGGTATATTATGGAGTTTTAAGTTTACGTATGGTACTGTTAGGTCTTGCTAGGAGTTGTGAGGTGTTGTACATTATACCAACATGCTTTTAAAGTTGCTAATGTTGCATACAGAGTCGTAACATGTCCTGAGTTATCATACGATGTACAAAGGACTTCGACGATTTCATTAGGTTTATTTTGGAGTTTTCAGGTTTCGTACGATGTTGTGAAGTGTTCTTAGGAGCTTTAAGGCTTCCTATGTTTTACCAACATGCTTTTAAAGTTGTAAAGTCGCATACTGGGTCGTAACATTGCCTGAGTTGTCGTACGATGTACAAAGGACTTCGACTATTTCATTAGGTTTATAATGTAGTTTTAAGGTTTCGTATGGTGTTGTAAGGTGTTCTTAGGAGTTTTAAGGCGTCCTAAGTTATACTAACGTGCTTTTCAAGGTGCTAATATGCATACAGAGTCGTAAGATGTCCTAAGTAATCGTACGATGTTCAAAGGACTCGGACGAATTCATTAGGTGTATTATGGAGTTTTAAGTTTACGTATGGTACTGTTAGGTCTTGTTAGGAGTTGTGAGGTGTTGTACATTATACCAACATGCTTTTAAAGTTGCTTATGTTGCATGCATACAGAGTCATAACATGTCCTGAGTTGTCGTGCGATGTACAAAGGATTTCGACGACTTCATTAGGTTTATTATGGAGTTTTAAGGTTTCGTACGGTGTTGTAAGGTTTTCTTAGGAGTTTTAAGGCGTTCTAAGTTATACCAACATGCTTTTCATGTTGCTAATGTCGCATACTGAGGCGTAACATGTCCTGAGTTGTCGTACGATGTACAAAGGACTTCGACGATTTCATTAGGATTATAATGGAGTTTTAAGGTTTCGTATGGTGTTGTAAGGTGTTCTTAGGAGTTGTAAGGCGTCCTAAGTTATACTAACGTGCTTTTCATGGTGCTAATGTGCATACAGAGTCGTAAGATGTCCTAAGTTGTCGTACGATGTTCAAAGGACTCGGATAAATTTATTAGGTGTAATTTGGAGTTTTTAGTTTACGTATGGTACTGTTAGTTGTTGTTAGAATTTGTGAGGTGTTGTACATTATACCAACATGCTTTTCATGTTGCTAATGTCGCATACTGAGTCGTAACATGTCCTGAGTTGTCGTACGATGTACAAAGGACTTCGACGATTTCATTAGGATTATTATGGAGTTTTAAGGTTTCGTACGGTGTTGTAAGGTGTTCTTAGGAGTTTTAAGGCGTCCTAAGTTATACTAACGTGCTTTTCAAGGTGCTAATATACACACAGAGTCGAAAGATGTTCTAAGTAATCGTACGATGTTCAAAGGACTCGGACGAATTCATTAGATGTATTATGGAGTTTTAAGTTTACGTACGGTACTGTTAGGTCTTGTTAGGAGTTGTGAGGTGTTGTACATTATACCAACATGCTTTTAAAGTTGCTAATGTTGCATACAGAGTCGTAACATGTCCTGAGTTGTCGTACGATGTACAAATGATTTCGACGACTTCATTAGGTTTATTATGGAGTTTTAAGGTTTCGTACGGTGTTGTAAGGTGTTCTTAGGAGTTTTAAGGCGTTCTAAGTTATACTAACGTGCTTTTAAAGTTGCTAAAGTCGCATACTGGGTCGTAACATGTCCTGAGTTGTCGTACGATGTACAAAGGACTTCGACGATTTCATTAGGTTTATAATGGAGTTTTAAGGTTTCGTATGGTGTTGTAAGGTGTTCTTAGGAGTTGTAAGGCGTCCTAAGTTATACTAACGTGCTTTTCATGGTGCTAATGTGCATATAGAGTCGTAATATGTCCTAAGTTGTCGTACGATGTTCAAAGGACTCGGACGAATTCATTAGGTGTAATTTGGAGTTTTAAGTTTACGTATGGTACTGTTAGTTGTTGTTAGGAGTTGTGAGGTGTTGTACATTATACCAACATGCTTTTCATGTTGCTAATGTCGCATACTGAGTCGTAACATGTCCTGAGTTGTCGAACGATGTACAAAGGACTTCGACGATTTCATTAGGATTATTATGGAGTTTTAAGGTTTCGTACAGTGTTGTAAGGTGTTCTTAGGAGTTTTAAGGCGTCCTAAGTTATACTAACGTGCTTTTCAAGGTGCTAATATACATACAGAGTCGTAAGATGTCCTAAGTAATCGTACGATGTTCAAAGGTCTCGGACGAATTCATTAGGTGTATTATGGAGTTTTAAGTTTACGTATGGTACTGTTAGGTCTTGTTAGGAGTTGTGAGGTGTTGTACATTATACCAACATGCTTTTAAAGTTGCTAATGTTGCATACAGAGTCGTAACATGTCCTGAGTTATCATACGATGTACAAAGGACTTCGACGATTTCATTAGGTTTATTTTGGAGTTTTCAGGTTTCGTACGATGTTGTGAAGTGTTCTTAGGAGCTTTAAGGCTTCCTATGTTTTACCAACATGCTTTTAAAGTTGTAAAGTCGCATACTGGGTCGTAACATTGCCTGAGTTGTCGTACGATGTACAAAGGACTTCGACTATTTCATTAGGTTTATAATGTAGTTTTAAGGTTTCGTATGGTGTTGTAAGGTGTTCTTAGGAGTTTTAAGGCGTCCTAAGTTATACTAACGTGCTTTTCAAGGTGCTAATATGCATACAGAGTCGTAAGATGTCCTAAGTAATCGTACGATGTTCAAAGGACTCGGACGAATTCATTAGGTGTATTATGGAGTTTTAAGTTTACGTATGGTACTGTTAGGTCTTGTTAGGAGTTGTGAGGTGTTGTACATTATACCAACATGCTTTTAAAGTTGCTTATGTTGCATGCATACAGAGTCATAACATGTCCTGAGTTGTCGTACGATGTACAAAGGATTTCGACGACTTCATTAGGTTTATTATGGAGTTTTAAGGTTTCGTACGGTGTTGTAAGGTTTTCTTAGGAGTTTTAAGGCGTTCTAAGTTATACCAACATGCTTTTCATGTTGCTAATGTCGCATACTGAGGCGTAACATGTCCTGAGTTGTCGTACGATGTACAAAGGACTTCGACGATTTCATTTGGATTATAATGGAGTTTTAAGGTTTCGTATGGTGTTGTAAGGTGTTCTTAGGAGTTGTAAGGCGTCCTAAGTTATACTAACGTGCTTTTCATGGTGCTAATGTGCATACAGAGTCGTAAGATGTCCTAAGTTGTCGTACGATGTTCAAAGGACTCGGATAAATTTATTAGGTGTAATTTGGAGTTTTTAGTTTACGTATGGTACTGTTAGTTGTTGTTAGAATTTGTGAGGTGTTGTACATTATACCAACATGCTTTTCATGTTGCTAATGTCGCATACTGAGTCGTAACATGTCCTGAGTTGTCGTACGATGTACAAAGGACTTCGACGATTTCATTAGGATTATTATGGAGTTTTAAGGTTTCGTACGGTGTTGTAAGGTGTTCTTAGGAGTTTTAAGGCGTCCTAAGTTATACTAACGTGCTTTTCAAGGTGCTAATATACACACAGAGTCGAAAGATGTTCTAAGTAATCGTACGATGTTCAAAGGACTCGGACGAATTCATTAGATGTATTATGGAGTTTTAAGTTTACGTACGGTACTGTTAGGTCTTGTTAGGAGTTGTGAGGTGTTGTACATTATACCAACATGCTTTTAAAGTTGCTAATGTTGCATACAGAGTCGTAACATGTCCTGAGTTGTCGTACGATGTACAAATGATTTCGACGACTTCATTAGGTTTATTATGGAGTTTTAAGGTTTCGTACGGTGTTGTAAGGTGTTCTTAGGAGTTTTAAGGCGTTCTAAGTTATACTAACGTGCTTTTAAAGTTGCTAAAGTCGCATACTGGGTCGTAACATGTCCTGAGTTGTCGTACGATGTACAAAGGACTTCGACGATTTCATTAGGTTTATAATGGAGTTTTAAGGTTTCGTATGGTGTTGTAAGGTGTTCTTAGGAGTTGTAAGGCGTCCTAAGTTATACTAACGTGCTTTTCATGGTGCTAATGTGCATATAGAGTCGTAATATGTCCTAAGTTGTCGTACGATGTTCAAAGGACTCGGACGAATTCATTAGGTGTAATTTGGAGTTTTAAGTTTACGTATGGTACTGTTAGTTGTTGTTAGGAGTTGTGAGGTGTTGTACATTATACCAACATGCTTTTCATGTTGCTAATGTCGCATACTGAGTCGTAACATGTCCTGAGTTGTCGAACGATGTACAAAGGACTTCGACGATTTCATTAGGATTATTATGGAGTTTTAAGGTTTCGTACAGTGTTGTAAGGTGTTCTTAGGAGTTTTAAGGCGTCCTAAGTTATACTAACGTGCTTTTCAAGGTGCTAATATACATACAGAGTCGTAAGATGTCCTAAGTAATCGTACGATGTTCAAAGGTCTCGGACGAATTCATTAGGTGTATTATGGAGTTTTAAGTTTACGTATGGTACTGTTAGGTCTTGTTAGGAGTTGTGAGGTGTTGTACATTATACCAACATGCTTTTAAAGTTGCTAATGTTGCATACAGAGTCGTAACATGTCCTGAGTTATCATACGATGTACAAAGGACTTCGACGATTTCATTAGGTTTATTTTGGAGTTTTCAGGTTTCGTACGATGTTGTGAAGTGTTCTTAGGAGCTTTAAGGCTTCCTATGTTTTACCAACATGCTTTTAAAGTTGTAAAGTCGCATACTGGGTCGTAACATTGCCTGAGTTGTCGTACGATGTACAAAGGACTTCGACTATTTCATTAGGTTTATAATGTAGTTTTAAGGTTTCGTATGGTGTTGTAAGGTGTTCTTAGGAGTTTTAAGGCGTCCTAAGTTATACTAACGTGCTTTTCAAGGTGCTAATATGCATACAGAGTCGTAAGATGTCCTAAGTAATCGTACGATGTTCAAAGGACTCGGACGAATTCATTAGGTGTATTATGGAGTTTTAAGTTTACGTATGGTACTGTTAGGTCTTGTTAGGAGTTGTGAGGTGTTGTACATTATACCAACATGCTTTTAAAGTTGCTTATGTTGCATGCATACAGAGTCATAACATGTCCTGAGTTGTCGTACGATGTACAAAGGATTTCGACGACTTCATTAGGTTTATTATGGAGTTTTAAGGTTTCGTACGGTGTTGTAAGGTTTTCTTAGGAGTTTTAAGGCGTTCTAAGTTATACCAACATGCTTTTCATGTTGCTAATGTCGCATACTGAGGCGTAACATGTCCTGAGTTGTCGTACGATGTACAAAGGACTTCGACGATTTCATTTGGATTATAATGGAGTTTTAAGGTTTCGTATGGTGTTGTAAGGTGTTCTTAGGAGTTGTAAGGCGTCCTAAGTTATACTAACGTGCTTTTCATGGTGCTAATGTGCATACAGAGTCGTAAGATGTCCTAAGTTGTCGTACGATGTTCAAAGGACTCGGATAAATTTATTAGGTGTAATTTGGAGTTTTTAGTTTACGTATGGTACTGTTAGTTGTTGTTAGAATTTGTGAGGTGTTGTACATTATACCAACATGCTTTTCATGTTGCTAATGTCGCATACTGAGTCGTAACATGTCCTGAGTTGTCGTACGATGTACAAAGGACTTCGACGATTTCATTAGGATTATTATGGAGTTTTAAGGTTTCGTACGGTGTTGTAAGGTGTTCTTAGGAGTTTTAAGGCGTCCTAAGTTATACTAACGTGCTTTTCAAGGTGCTAATATACACACAGAGTCGAAAGATGTTCTAAGTAATCGTACGATGTTCAAAGGACTCGGACGAATTCATTAGATGTATTATGGAGTTTTAAGTTTACGTACGGTACTGTTAGGTCTTGTTAGGAGTTGTGAGGTGTTGTACATTATACCAACATGCTTTTAAAGTTGCTAATGTTGCATACAGAGTCGTAACATGTCCTGAGTTGTCATACGATGTACAAAGGACTTCGACGATTTCATTAGGTTTATTTTGGAGTTTTCAGGTTTCGTACGATGTTGTGAAGTGTTCTTAGGAGCTTTAAGGCTTCCTATGTTTTACCAACATGCTTTTAAAGTTGTTAAAGTTGCATACTGGGTCGTAACATTGCCTGAGTTGTCGTACGATGTACAAAGGACTTCGACTATTTCATTAGGTTTATAATGTAGTTTTAAGGTTTCGTATGGTGTTGTAAGGTGTTCTTAGGAGTTTTAAGGCGTCCTAAGTTATACTAACGTGCTTTTCAAGGTGCTAATATGCATACAGAGTCGTAAGATGTCCTAAGTAATCGTACGATGTTCAAAGGACTCGGACGAATTCATTAGGTGTATTATGGAGTTTTAAGTTTACGTATGGTACTGTTAGGTCTTGTTAGGAGTTGTGAGGTGTTGTACATTATACCAACATGCTTTTAAAGTTGCTAATGTCGCATGCATACAGAGTCATAACATGTCCTGAGTTGTCGTACGATGTTCAAAGGATTTCGACGACTTCATTAGGTTTATTATGGAGTTTTAAGGTTTCGTACGGTGTTGTAAGGTGTTCTTAGGAGTTTTAAGGCGTTCTAAGTTATACCAACATGCTTTTCATGTTGCTAATGTCGCATACTGAGGCGTAACATGTCCTGAGTTGTCGTACGATGTACAAAGGACTTCGACGATTTCATTAGGATTATAATGGAGTTTTAAGGTTTCGTATGGTGTTGTAAGGTGTTCTTAGGAGTTGTAAGGCGTCCTAAGTTATACTAACGTGCTTTTCATGGTGCTAATGTGCATACAGAGTCGTAAGATGTCCTAAGTTGTCGTACGATGTCCAAAGGACTCGGATAAATTTATTAGGTGTAATTTGGAGTTTTTAGTTTACGTATGGTACTGTTAGTTGTTGTTAGCATTTGTGAGGTGTTGTACATTATACCAACATGCTTTTCATGTTGCTAATGTCGCATACTGAGTCGTAACATGTCCTGAGTTGTCGTACGATGTACAAAGGACTTCGACGATTTCATTAGGATTATTATGGAGTTTTAAGGTTTCGTACGGTGTTGTAAGGTGTTCTTAGGAGTTTTAAGGCGTCCTAAGTTATACTAACGTGCTTTTCAAGGTGCTAATATACATACAGAGTCGTAAGATGTCCTAAGTAATCGTACGATGTTCAAAGGACTCGGACGAATTCATTAGGTATATTATGGAGTTTTAACTTTACGTATGGTACTGTTAGGTCTTGTTAGGAGTTGTGAGGTGTTGTACATTATACCAACATGCTTTTAAAGTTGCTAATGTTGCATACAGAGTCGTAACATGTCCTGAGTTGTCATACGATGTACAAAGGACTTCGACGATTTCATTAGGTTTATTTTGGAGTTTTCAGGTTTCGTACGATGTTGTGAAGTGTTCTTAGGAGCTTTAAGGCTTCCTATGTTTTACCAACATGCTTTTAAAGTTGTTAAAGTCGCATACTGGGTCGTAACATTGCCTGAGTTGTCGTACGATGTACAAAGGACTTCGACTATTTCATTAGGTTTATAATGTAGTTTTAAGGTTTCGTATGGTGTTGTAAGGTGTTCTTAGGAGTTTTAAGGCGTCCTAAGTTAGACTAACGTGCTTTTCAAGGTGCTAATATGCATACAGAGTCGTAAGATGTCCTAAGTAATCGTACGATGTTCAAAGGACTCGGACGAATTCATTAGGTGTATTATGGAGTTTTAAGTTTACGTATGGTACTGTTAGGTCTTGTTAGGAGTTGTGAGGTGTTGTACATTATACCAACATGCTTTTAAAGTTGCTAATGTTGCATGCATACAGAGTCATAACATGTCCTGAGTTGTCGTACGATGTACAAAGGATTTCGACGACTTCATTAGGTTTATTATGGAGTTTTAAGGTTTCGTACGGTGTTGTAAGGTGTTCTTAGGAGTTTTAAAGCGTTCTAAGTTATACCAACATGCTTTTCATGTTGCTAATGTCGTATACTGAGGCGTAACATGTCCTGAGTTGTCGTACGATGTACAAAGGACTTCGACGATTTCATTAGGATTATAATGGAGTTTTAAGGTTTCGTATGGTGTTGTAAGGTGTTCTTAGGAGTTGTAAGGCGTCCTAAGTTATACTAACGTGCTTTTCATGGTGCTAATGTGCATACAGAGTCGTAAGATGTCCTAAGTTGTCGTACGATGTTCAAAGGACTCGGATAAATTTATTAGGTGTAATTTGGAGTTTTTAGTTTACGTATCGTACTGTTAGTTGTTGTTAGCATTTGTGAGGTGTTATACATTATACCAACATGCTTTTCATGTTGCTAATGTCGCATACTGAGTCGTAACATGTCCTGAGTTGTCGTACGATGTACAAAGGACTTCGACGATTTCATTAGGATTATTATGGAGTTTTAAGGTTTCGTACGGTGTTGTAAGGTGTTCTTAGGAGTTTTAAGGCGTCCTAAGTTATACTAACGTGCTTTTCAAGGTGCTAATATACATACAGAGTCGTAAGATGTCTTAAGTAATCGTACGATGTTCAAAGGACTCGGACGAATTCATTAGGTGTATTATGGAGTTTTAAGTTTACGTATGGTTCTGTTAGGTCTTGTTAGGAGTTGTGAGGTGTTGTACATTATACCAACATGCTTTTAAAGTTGCTAATGTTGCATACAGATTCGTAACATGTCCTGAGTTATCATACGATGTACAAAGGACTTCGACGATTTCATTAGGTTTATTTTGGAGTTTTAAGGTTTCGTACGATGTTGTGAAATGTTCTTAGGAGCTTTAAGGCTTCCTATGTTATACTAACGGGCTTTTAAAGTTGCTAAAGTCGCATACTGGGTCGTAACATCTCCTGAGTTGTCGTACGATGTACAAAGGACTTCGACGATTTCATTAGGTTTATAATGGAGTTTTAAGGTTTCGTATGGTGTTGTAAGGTGTTCTTAGGAGTTGTAAGGCGTCCTAAGTTATACTAACGTGCTTTTCATGGTGCTAATGTGCATATAGAGTCGTAAGATGTCCTAAGTTGTCGTACGATGTTCAAAGGACTCGGACGAATTCATTAGGTGTAATTTGGAGTTTTAAGTTTACGTATGGTACTGTTAGTTGTTGTTAGGAGTTGTGAGGTGTTGTACATTATGCCAACATGCTTTTAAAGTGGCTAATATGGCATACAGAGCCGTAAGATATTATAAGTTGTCGTACAATGTTTAAAGGACTCGGACGAATTCATTAGTTGTATTATGGAGTTTTAAGTTTACGTACGGTACTGTTAGGTGTTGTTAGGAGTTGTGAGGTGTTGTACATTATAACAACATGCTTTTAAAGTTGCTAATGACGCATACTGAGTCGTAACATGTCCTGAGTTATCGTACGATGTACAAAGGACTTCGATGATTTCATTAGGTTTATTATGGAGTTTTAAGGTTTCGTACGGTGTTGTTAGGTGTTCTTAGGAGTTTTAAGGCGTCCTAAGTTATACTAACGTGCTTTTCAAGGTGCTAATGTGCATACAGAGTGGTAAGATGTCCTAAGTTGTCGTACGATGTTCAAAGGACTCGGACGAATTCATTAGTTGTATTATAGAGTTTTAAGTTTACGTACGGTACTGTTAGGTGTTGTTAGGAGTTGTGAGGTGTTGTACATTATACCAACATGCTTTTAAAGTGGCTAATATGGCATACAGAGCCGTAAGATATTATACGTTGTCGTACAATGTTTAAAGGACTCGGACGAATTCATTAGTTGTATTATGGAGTTTTAAGTTTACGTACGGTACTGTTAGGTGTTGTTAGGAGTTGTGATGTGTTGTACATTATAACAACATGCTTTTAAAGTTGCTAATGACGCATACTGAGTCGTAACATGTCCTGAGTTATCGTACGATGTACAAAGGACTTCGATGATTTCATTAGGTTTATTATGGAGTTTTAAGGTTTCGTACGGTGTTGTTAGGTGTTCTTAGGAGTTTTAAGGCGTCCTAAGTTATACTAACGTGCTTTTCAAGGTGCTAATGTGCATACAGTGTGGTAAGATGTCCTAAGTTTTCGTACGATGTTCAAAGGACTCGGACGAATTCATTAGTTGTATTATAGAGTTTTAAGTTTACGTACGGTACTGTTAGGTGTTGTTAGGAGTTGTGAGGTGTTGTACATTATACCAACATGCTTTTAAAGTTGCTAATATGGCATACAGAGCCGTAAGATATTATAAGTTGTCGTACAATGTTTAAACGACTCGGACGAATTCATTAGTTGTATTATGGAGTTTTAAGTTTACGTACGGTACTGTTAGGTGTTGTTAGGAGTTGTGAGGTGTTGTACATTATACCAATATGCTTTTAAAGTTGCTATAACAGAGCCGTAAGATATTCTAAGTTGTCGTTCGATGTTTAAATAACTCGGAGGAATTCATTAGGTTTATTATGTAGTTTTAAGGTTTCGTACGGTGTTGTAAGGTGTTCTTAGGAGTTGTAAGGCTTCCTAAGTTATACTAACGTGCTTTTCATGGTCCTAAGTACATACAGCGTCTTAAGATGTTCAAAGGACTCGGACGAATTCATTAGAGTTTTAAGTTTACGTACGGTACTGTAAGGTGTGGTTAGGAGTTGTGAGGTGTTGTACATTATAGCAACATTCTTTGAAAGTTGCTATAACAGAGACGTAAGATATTCTAAGTTGTCGTACGATGTTTAAATGACTCGGAGGAATTTATTAGGTTTATTATAAAGTTTTAAGGTTTCGTACGGTGTTGTAAGTTGTTCTTAGGAGTTGTAAGGCTTCCTAAGTTATACTAACGTGCTTTTCATGGTCCTAAGTGCATACAGCGTCGTAAGATGTCCTAAGTTGTCGTAAGATGTTCAAAGGACTCGGACGAATTCATTAGGTGTATTATGGAGTTTTAAGTTTACGTACGGTACTGTAGGGTGTGGTTAGGAGTTGTGAGGTGTTGTACATTATAGCAACATGCTTTTAATGTTGCTAATGTCGCATACTAAGTCGTAACATGTCCTGAGTTATCGTACGATGTACAAAGGACTTCGATGATTTCATTAGGTTTATTATGGAGTTTTAAGGTTTCCTGCGGTGTTGTAAGGTCTTCTTAGGAGTTTTAAGTCGTCCTAAGTTATATTAACGTGCTTTTCAAGGTGCTATTGTGCATACAGAGTGGTAAGATGTCCTAAGTTGTCGTACGATGTTCAAAGGACTCGGACGAATTCATTAGTTGTATTATTGAGATTTAAGTTTACGTATGGTACTGTTAGGTGTTGTTAGGATTTGTGAGGTGTTGTACATTATACCAACATGCTTTTAAAGTTGCTAATGTGGCATACAGAGCCGTAAGATATTCTAAGTTGTCGTACGATGTTTAAATGACTCGGAGGAATTCATTAGGTTTATTTTGGAGTTTTAAGGTTTCGTACGGTGTTGTAAGGTGTTTTTAAGAGTTGTAAGGCGTCCTAAGTTATATTAACGTGCTTTTCATGGTGCTAATGTGCATACAGAGTGGTAAGATGTCCTAAGTTGTCGTACGATGTTCAAAGGACTCGGACGAATTCATTAGCTGTATTATGGAGTTTTAAGTTTACGTACGGTACTATTAGGTGTTGTTAGGAGTTGTGAGGTGTTGTACATTATACCAACATGCTTTTAAAGTTGCTAATGTGGCATACAGAGCCGTAAGATATTATAAGTTGTCGTACAATGTTTAAAGGACTCGGACGAATTCATTAGTTGTATTATGGAGTGTTAAGTTTACGTACGATACTGTTAGGTGTTGTTAGGAGTTGTGAGGTGTTGTAAATTATACCAATATGCTTTGAAAGTTGCCATAACAGAGACGTAAGATATTCTAAGTTGTCGTACGATGTTTAAATGACTCGGAGGAATTTATTAGGTTTATTATGAAGTTTTAAGGTTTCGTACGGTGTTGTAAGGTGTTCTTAGGAGTTGTAAGGCTTCCTAAGTTATACTAACGTGCTTTTCATGGTCCTAAGTGCATACAGCGTCGTAAGATGTCCTAAGTTGTCGTAAGATGTTCAAAGGACTCGAACGAATTCATTAGGTGTATTATGGAGTTTTAAGTTTACGTACAGTACTGTAAGGTGTGGTTAGGAGTTGTGAGGTGTTGTACATTATAGCAACATGCTTTTAAAGTTGCTAATGTCGCATACTGAGTCGTAACATGTCCTGAGTTATCGTACGATGTACAAAGGACTTCGATGATTTCATTAGGTTTATTATGGAGTTTTAAGGTTTCCTGCGGTATTGTAAGGTCTTCTTAGGAGTTTTAAGTCGTCGTAAGTTATATTAAGGTGCTTTTCAAGGTACTATTGTGCATACAGAGTGGTAAGATGTCCTAAGTTGTCGTACGATGTTCAAAGGACTCGGACGAATTCATTAGTTGTATTATTGAGATTTAAGTTTACGTATGGTACTGTTAGGTGTTGTTAGGATTTGTGAGGTGTTGTACATTATACCAACATGCTTTTAAAGTTGCTAATGTGGCATACAGAGCCGTAAGATATTCTAAGTTGTCGTATACTAACATGCTTTTAAAGTTGTTTTTAGGAGCTGTAAGGCGTCCTACATTATACTAACATGCTTTTCGAGTTGCTAATGTTGCATAAAAAGTCATTAGATGTCCTAAGTTGTCGTACGATGTTCAAAGGACTCTTACGAATTCATTTGGTTTATTATGGAGTTTTAAGGTTTCGTACGGTGTTGTAAGGTGTTTTTAGGAGCTGTAAGGCGTCCTACATTATAATAACATGATTTTCTAGTTGCTAATGCGGCATAAAGAGTCGTAAGATGTCCTAAGTTGTCATACGACGTTAAAAGGACTCGTACGAATTCATTAGGTTTATTATGCAGTTTTAAGCTTACGTACGGTATTGTAAGGTGTAGTTATGAGTTTTGAGGCGTCATATATTGCACTAACAAGCTTTTCAAGGTGCTAATGTGGTATACAGAGTCGTAAGATATTCTTAGTTGTCGTACAATGTTTAAATGACTCGGACCAATTCATTACGTTTATTATGGAGTTTTAAAGTTTCGTACGGTGTTGTAAGGTGTTGTTAGGAGTTTTAAGGCGTCCTAAGATATACTAACGCGCTTTTCAAGGTGCTAATATGGCATACAAAGTCGTAACAAGTTCTGAATTGTCGTACTTTGTTCAAAGGACTTGGGCGATTTCATTCAATTTGTTATGTAGATTTGAGAATTCGTACGGTGTGGTAAGGTGTTGTATGGAGTTTTAAGGCGTCCTACATTATACTAACATGTTTTTGAAGGTGCTAATATGGCATACAGAGTCTTAAGATGTCCTAACTTGTAGTACGATGTTCAAAGGACTCGGACGAATTCATTAGGTGTATTATCGAGTTTTAAGTTTTCGTACGGTGATGTAAGGTGCTTTTAGGAGCTCTAAGGCGTCCTACATTATACTAACATGATCTTCCAGTTGCTAATGTGGCATAAAGAGTCGTAAGATGTCCTAAGTTGTCGTACGATGTTCAAAGGACTCGGAGGAATTTATTAGATTTATTATGAAGTTTTAAGGTTTCGTACGGTGTTGTAAGGTGTTCTTAGGAGTTGTAAGGCTTCCTAAGTTATACTAACGTGCTTTTCATGGTCCTAAGTGCATACAGCGTCGTAAGATGTCCTAAGTTGTCGTAAGATGTTCAAAGGACTCGAACGAATTCATTAGGTGTATTATGGAGTTTTAAGTTTACGTACGGTACTGTAAGGTGTGGTTAGGAGTTGTGAGGTGTTGTACATTATAGCAACATGCTTTTAAAGTTGCTAATGTCGCATACTGAGTCGTAACATGTCCTGAGTTATCGTACGATGTACAAAGGACTTCGATGATTTCATTAGGTTTATTATGGAGTTTTAAGTTTTCCTGCGGTATTGTAAGGTCTTCTTAGGAGTTTTAAGTCGTCCTAAGTTATATTAAGGTGCTTTTCAAGGTGCTATTGTGCATACAGAGTGGTAAGATGTCCTAAGTTGTCGTACGATGTTCAAAGGACTCGGACGAATTCATTAGTTGTATTATTGAGATTTAAGTTTACGTATGGTACTGTTAGGTGTTGTTAGGATTTGTGAGGTGTTGTACATTATACCAACATGCTTTTAAAGTTGCTAATGTGGCATACAGAGCCGTAAGATATTCTAAGTTGTCGTATGATGTTTAAATGACTCGGAGGAATTCATTAGGTTTATTTTGGAGTTTTAAGGTTTCGTACGGTGTTCTAAGGTGTTGTTAGGAGTTGTAAGGCGTCCTAAGTTATACTAACGTGCTTTTCATGGTGCTAATGTGCATACAGAGTCGTAAGATGTCCTAAGTTGTCGTACGATGTTCAAAGGACTCGGACGAATTCATTAGGTGTATTATGCAGTTTTAAGTTTACGTACGGTACTGTAAGGTGTGGTTAGGAGTTGTGAGGTGTAGTACATTATATCAACATGGTTTTAAAGTTGCTAATGTAGCATACTGAGTCGTAACATGTCCTGAGTTGTCGTACGATGTACAAAGAACTTCGATGATTTCAATAGGTTTATTATGGAGTTTTAAGGTTTCGTACGGTGTTGTAAGGTGTTCTTAGGAGTTTTAAGGCGTCCGAAGTTATACTAACGTGCTTTTCAAGGTGCTAATGTGCATACAGAGTGGTAAGATGTCCTAAGTTGTCGTACGATTATCAAAGGACTCGGACGAATTCATTAGTTGTATTATTGAGATTTAAGTTTACGTATGGTACTGTTAGGTGTTGTTAGGTGTTGTTAGGATTTGTGTGGTGTTGTACATTATACCAACATGCTTTTAAAGTTGCTAATGTGGCATACAGAGCCGTAAGATATTCTAAGTTGTCGTACGATGTTTAAATGACTCGGAGGAATTCCTTAGGTTTATTTTGGAGTTTTAGGGTTTCGTACGATGTTGTAAGGTGTTTTTAAGAGTTGTAAGGCGTCCTAAGTTATATTAACGTGCTTTTCATGGTGCTAATGTGCATACAGAGTGGTAAGATGTCCTAATTTGTCGTACGATGTTCAAAGGACTCGGACGAATTCATTAGGTGTATTATGCAGTTTTAAGTTTACGTACGGTATTGTAAGGTGTGGTTAGGAGTTGTGAGGTGTAGTACATTATATCAACATGGTTTTAAAGTTGCTAATGTCGCATACTGAGTCGTAACATGTCCTGAGTTGTCGTACGATGTACAAAGAACTTCGATGATATCAATAGGTTTATTATGGAGTTTTAAGGTTTCGTACGATGTTGTAAGGTGTTCTTAGGAGTTTTAAGGCGTCCGAAGTTATACTAACGTGCTTTTCAAGGTGCTAATGTGCATACAGAGTCGTAACATGTCCTGAGTTGTCGTACGATGTTCAAAGGACTCGGACGAATTCATTAGTTGTATTATTGTGATTTAAGTTTACGTATAGTACTGTTAGTTGTTGTTAGGATTTGTGAGGTGTTGTACATTATACCAACATGCTTTACATGTTGCTAATGTCGCATACTGAGTCGTAACATGTCCTGAGTTGTCGTACGATGTACAAAGGATTTCGACGATTTCATTAGGTTTATTATGGAGGTTTAAGGTTTCGTACGATGTTGTAAGGTGTTCTTAGGACCTTTAAGGCGTCCTAGGTTTTACCAACATGCTTTTAAAATGGCTAAAGTCGCATACTGGGTCGTAACATGTCCTGAGTTGTCGTACGATGTTCAAAGGACTTCGACGATTTCATTAGGTTTATAATGGAGTTTTAAGGTTTCGTATGATGTTGTAAGGTGTTCTTAGGAGTTTTAAGGCGTCCTAAGTTATACTAACGTGCTTTTCAAGGTGCTAATATGCATACAGAGTCGTAAGATGTCCTAAGTAAGCGTACGATGTTTAAAGGACTCGGACGAATTCATTAGGTGTATTATGGAGTTTTAAGTTTAAGTATGGTACTGTTAGGTCTTGTTAGGAGTTGTGAGGTGTTGTGCATTATACCAACATGCTTTTAAATTTGCTAATGTTGCATATAAAGTCGAAACATGTCATGAGTTGTCATACGATGTAAAAAGGACTTCGACGATTTCATTAGGTTTATTTTGGAGTTTTAAGGTTTCGTACGATGTTGTGAAGTGTTCTTAGGAGCTTTAAGGCTTCCTATGTTTTACCAACATGCTTTTAAAGTTGCTAAAGTCGCATACTGGGTCGTAACATGTCCTGAGTTGTCGTACGATGTACAAAGGACTTCGACGATTTCATTAGGTTTATAATGGAGTTTTAAGGTTTCGTATGGTGTTGTAAGGTGTTCTTAGGAGTTTTAAGGCGTCCTAAGTTATACTAACGTGCTTTTCAAGGTGCTAATATGCATACAGAGTCGTAAGATGTCCTAAGTAATCGTACGATGTTCAAAGGACTCGGACGAATTCATTAGGTGTATTATGGAGTTTTAAGTTTACGTATGGTACTGTTAGGTCTTGTTAGGAGTTGTGAGGTGTTGTACATTATACCAACATGCTTTTAAAGTTGCTAATGTTGCATACAGAGTCGTAACATGTCCTGAGTTGTCATACGATGTACAAAGGACTTCGACGATTTCATTATGTTTATTTTGGAGTTTTAAGGTTTCGTACGATGTTGTGAAGTGTTCTTAGGAGCTTTAAGGCTTCCTATGTTTTACCAACATGCTTTTAAAGTTGTTAAAGTCGCATACTGGGTCGTAACATTGCCTGAGTTGTCGTACGATGTACAAAGGACTTCGACTATTTCATTAGGTTTATAATGTAGTTTTAAGGTTTCGTATGGTGTTGTAAGGTGTTCTTAGGAGTTTTAAGGCGTTCTAAGTTATACTAACGTGCTTTTCAAGGTGCTAATATGCATACAGAGTCGTAAGATGTCCTAAGTAATCATACGATGTTCAAAGGACTCGGACGAATTCATTAGGTGTAATTTAGAGTTTTAAGTTTACGTATGGTACTATTAGTTGTTGTTAGGATTTGTGAGGTGTTGTACATTATACCAACATGCTTTTCATGTTGCTAATGTCGCATACTGAGTCGTAACATGTCCTGAGTTGTCGGACGATGTACAAAGGACTTCGACGATTTCATTAGGATTATTATGGAGTTTTAAGGTTTCGTACGGTGTTGTAAGGTGTTCTTAGGAGTTGTAAGGCGTCCTAAGTTTTACTAACGTGCTTTTCATGGTGCTAATGTGCATACAGAGTCGTAAGATGTCCTAAGTTGTCGTACGATGTTCAAGGACTCGGATGAATTTATTAGGTGTAATTTGGAGTTTTAAGTTTACGTATGGTACTGTTAGTTGTTGTTAGCATTTGTGAGGTGTTGTACATTATACCAAAATGCTTTTCATGTTGCTAATGTCGCATACTGAGTCGTAACATGTCCTGAGTTGTCGTACGATGTACAAAGGACTTCGACGATTTCATTAGGATTATTATGGAGTTTTAAGGTTTCGTACGGTGTTGTAAGGTGTTCTTAGGAGTTTTAAGGCGTCCTAAGTTATACTAACGTGCTTTTCAAGGTGCTAATATACATACAGAGTCGTAAGATGTCCTAAGTAATCGTACGATGTTCAAAGGACTCGGACGAATTCATTAGGTATATTATGGAGTTTTAAGTTTACGTATGGTACTGTTAGGTCTTGTTAGGAGTTGTGAGGTGTTGTACATTATACCAACATGCTTTTAAAGTTGCTAATGTTGCATGCATACAGAGTCATAACATGTCCTGAGTTGTCGTACGATGTACAAAGGATTTCGACGACTTCATTAGGTTTATTATGGAGTTTTAAGGTTTCGTACGGTGTTGTAAGGTGTTCTTAGGAGTTTTAAGGCGTTCTAAGTTATACCAACATGCTTTTCATGTTGCTAATGTCGCATACTGAGGCGTAATATGTCCTGAGTTGTCGTACGATGTACAAAGGACTTCGACGATTTCATTAGGATTATAATGGAGTTTTAAGGTTTCGTATGGTGTTGTAAGGTGTTCTTAGGAGTTGTAAGGCGTCCTAAGTTATACTAACGTGCTTTTCATGGTGCTAATGTGCATACAGAGTCGTAAGATGTCCTAAGTTGTCGTACGATGTTCAAAGGACTCGGATAAATTTATTAGGTGTAATTTGGAGTTTTTAGTTTACGTATGGTACTGTTAGTTGTTGTTAGCATTTGTGAGGTGTTGTACATTATACCAACATGCTTTTCATGTTGCTAATGTCGCATACTGAGTCGTAACATGTCCTGAGTTGTCGTACGATGTACAAAGGACTTCGACGATTTCATTAGGATTATTATGGAGTTTTAAGGTTTCGTACGGTGTTGTAAGGTGTTCTTAGGAGTTTTAAGGCGTCCTAAGTTATACTAACGTGCTTTTCAAGGTGCTAATATACACACAGAGTCGAAAGATGTTCTAAGTAATCGTACGATGTTCGAAGGACTCGGACGAATTCATTAGGTGTATTATGGAGTTTTAAGTTTACGTACGGTACTGTTAGGTCTTGTTAAGAGTTGTGAGGTGTTGTACATTATACCAACATGCTTTTAAAGTTGCTAATGTTGCATACAGAGTCGTAACATGTCCTGAGTTGTCGTACGATGTACAAAGGATTTCGACGACTTCATTAGGTTTATTATGGAGTTTTAAGGTTTCGTACGGTGTTGTAAGGTGTTCTTAGGAGTTTTAAGGCGTTCTAAGTTATACTAACGTGCTTTTAAAGTTGCTAAAGTCGCATACTGGGTCGTAACATGTCCTGAGTTGTCGTACGATGTACAAAGGACTTCGACGATTTCATTAGGTTTATAATGGAGTTTTAAGGTTTCGTATGGTGTTGTAAGGTGTTCTTAGGAGTTTTAAGGCGTTCTAAGTTATACCAACATGCTTTTCATGTTGCTAATGTCGCATACTGAGGCGTAACATGTCCTGAGTTGTCGTACGATGTACAAAGGACTTCGACGATTTCATTAGGATTATAATGGAGTTTTAAGGTTTCGTATGGTGTTGTAAGGTGTTCTTAGGAGTTGTAAGGCGTCCTAAGTTATACTAACGTGCTTTTCATGGTGCTAATGTGCATACAGAGTCGTAAGATGTCCTAAGTTGTCGTACGATGTCCAAAGGACTCGGATAAATTTATTAGGTGTAATTTGGAGTTTTTAGTTTACGTATGGTACTGTTAGTTGTTGTTAGCATTTGTGAGGTGTTGTACATTATACCAACATGCTTTTCATGTTGCTAATGTCGCATACTGAGTCGTAACATGTCCTGAGTTGTCGTACGATGTACAAAGGACTTCGACGATTTCATTAGGAGTATTATGGAGTTTTAAGGTTTCGTACGGTGTTGTAAGGTGTTCTTAGGAGTTTTAAGGCGTCCTAAGTTATACTAACGTGCTTTTCAAGGTGCTAATATACATACAGAGTCGTAAGATGTCCTAAGTAATCGTACGATGTTCAAAGGACTCGGACGAATTTATTAGGTATATTATGGAGTTTTAAGTTTACGTATGGTACTGTTAGGTCTTGTTAGGAGTTGTGAGGTGTTGTACATTATACCAACATGCTTTTAAAGTTGCTAATGTTGCATACAGAGTCGTAACATGTCCTGAGTTATCATACGATGTACAAAGGACTTCGACGATTTCATTAGGTTTATTTTGGAGTTTTCAGGTTTCGTACGATGTTGTGAAGTGTTCTTAGGAGCTTTAAGGCTTCCTATGTTTTACCAACATGCTTTTAAAGTTGTAAAGTCGCATACTGGGTCGTAACATTGCCTGAGTTGTCGTACGATGTACAAAGGACTTCGACTATTTCATTAGGTTTATAATGTAGTTTTAAGGTTTCGTATGGTGTTGTAAGGTGTTCTTAGGAGTTTTAAGGCGTCCTAAGTTATAATAACGTGCTTTTCAAGGTGCTAATATGCATACAGAGTCGTAAGATGTCCTAAGTAATCGTACGATGTTCAAAGGACTCGGACGAATTCATTAGGTGTATTATGGAGTTTTAAGTTTACGTACGGTACTGTTAGGTCTTGTTAGGAGTTGTGAGGTGTTGTACATTATACCAACATGCTTTTAAAGTTGCTAATGTTGCATACAGAGTCGTAACATGTCCTGAGTTGTCGTACGATGTACAAATGATTTCGACGACTTCATTAGGTTTATTATGGAGTTTTAAGGTTTCGTACGGTGTTGTAAGGTGTTCTTAGGAGTTTTAAGGCGTTCTAAGTTATACTAACGTGCTTTTAAAGTTGCTAAAGTCGCATACTGGGTCGTAACATGTCCTGAGTTGTCGTACGATGTACAAAGGACTTCGACGATTTCATTAGGTTTATAATGGAGTTTTAAGGTTTCGTATGGTGTTGTAAGGTGTTCTTAGGAGTTGTAAGGCGTCCTAAGTTATACTAACGTGCTTTTCATGGTGCTAATGTGCATACAGAGTCGTAATATGTCCTAAGTTGTCGTACGATGTTCAAAGGACTCGGACGAATTCATTAGGTGTAATTTGGAGTTTTAAGTTTACGTATGGTACTGTTAGTTGTTGTTAGGAGTTGTGAGGTGTTGTACATTATACCAACATGCTTTTCATGTTGCTAATGTCGCATACTGAGTCGTAACATGTCCTGAGTTGTCGTACGATGTACAAAGGACTTCGACGATTTCATTAGGATTATTATGGAGTTTTAAGGTTTCGTACGGTGTTGTAAGGTGTTCTTAGGAGATTTAAGGCGTCCTAAGTTATACTAACGTGCTTTTCAAGGTGCTAATATACATACAGAGTCGTAAGATGTCCTAAGTAATCGTACGATGTTCAAAGGTCTCGGACGAATTCATTAGGTGTATTATGGAGTTTTAAGTTTACGTATGGTACTGTTAGGTCTTGTTAGGAGTTGTGAGGTGTTGTACATTATACCAACATGCTTTTAAAGTTGCTAATGTTGCATACAGAGTCGTAACATGTCCTGAGTTGTCATACGATGTACAAAGGACTTCGACGATTTCATTAGGTTTATTTTGGAGTTTTCAGGTTTCGTACGATGTTGTGAAGTGTTCTTAGGAGCTTTAAGGCTTCCTATGTTTTACCAACATGCTTTTAAAGTTGTTAAAGTCGCATACTGGGTCGTAACATTGCCTGAGTTGTCGTACGATGTACAAAGGACTTCGACTATTTCATTAGGTTAATAATGTAGTTTTAAGGTTTCGTATGGTGTTGTAAGGTGTTCTTAGGAGTTTTAAGGCGTCCTAAGTTATACTAACGTGCTTTTCAAGGTGCTAATATGCATACAGAGTCGTAAGATGTCCTAAGTAATCGTACGATGTTCAAAGGACTCGGACGAATTCATTAGGTGTATTATGGAGTTTTAAGTTTACGTATGGTACTGTTAGGTCTTGTTAGGAGTTGTGAGGTGTTGTACATTATACCAACATGCTTTTAAAGTTGCTAATGTTGCATGCATACAGAGTCATAACATGTCCTGAGTTGTCGTACGATGTACAAAGGATTTCGACGACTTCATTAGGTTTATTATGGAGTTTTAAGGTTTCGTACGGTGTTGTAAGGTGTTCTTAGGAGTTTTAAGGCGTTCTAAGTTATACCAACATGCTTTTCATGTTGCTAATGTCGCATACTGAGTCGTAACATGTCCTGAGTTGTCGTACGATGTACAAAGGACTTCGACGATTTCATTAGGATTATAATGGAGTTTTAAGGTTTCGTATGGTGTTGTAAGGTGTTCTTAGGAGTTTTAAGGCGTTCTAAGTTATACTAACGTGCTTTTAAAGTTGCTAAAGTCGCATACTGGGTCGTAACATGTCCTGAGTTGTCGTACGATGTACAAAGGACTTCGACGATTTCATTAGTTTTATAATGGAGTTTTAAGGTTTCGTATGGTGTTGTAAGGTGTTCTTAGGAGTTGTAAGGCGTCCTAAGTTATACTAACGTGCTTTTCATGGTGCTAATGTGCATACAGAGTCGTAAGATGTCCTAAGTTGTCGTACGATGTTCAAAGGACTCGGACGAATTCATTAGGTGTAATTTGGAGTTTTAAGTTTACGTATGGTACTGTTAGTTGTTGTTAGGAGTTGTGAGGTGTTGTACATTATACCAACATGCTTTTCATGTTGCTAATGTCGCATACTGAGTCGTAACATGTCCTGAGTTGTCGTACGATGTACAAAGGACTTCGACGATTTCATTAGGATTATTATGGAGTTTTAAGGTTTCGTACGGTGTTGTAAGGTGTTCTTAGGAGTTTTAAGGCGTCCTAAGTTATACTAACGTGCTTTTCAAGGTGCTAATATACATACAGAGTCGTAAGATGTCCTAAGTAATCGTACGATGTTCAAAGGACTCGGACGAATTCATTAGGTGTATTATGGAGTTTTAAGTTTACGTATGGTACTGTTAGGTCTTGTTAGGAGTTGTGAGGTGTTGTACATTATACCAACATGCTTTTAAAGTTGCTAATGTTGCATACAGAGTCGTAACATGTCCTGAGTTGTCATACGATGTACAAAGGACTTCGACGATTTCATTAGGTTTATTTTGGAGTTTTCAGGTTTCGTACGATGTTGTGAAGTGTTCTTAGGAGCTTTAAGGCTTCCTATGTTTTACCAACATGCTTTTAAAGTTGTTAAAGTCGCATACTGGGTCGTAACATTGCCTGAGTTGTCGTACGATGTACAAAGGACTTCGACTATTTCATTAGGTTTATAATGTAGTTTTAAGGTTTCGTATGGTGTTGTAAGGTGTTCTTAGGAGTTTTAAGGCGTCCTAAGTTATACTAACGTGCTTTTCAAGGTGCTAATATGCATACAGAGTCGTAAGATGTCCTAAGTAATCGTACGATGTTCAAAGGACTCGGACGAATTCATTAGGTGTATTATGGAGTTTTAAGTTTACGTATGGTACTGTTAGGTCTTGTTAGGAGTTGTGAGGTGTTGTACATTATACCAACATGCTTTTAAAGTTGCTAATGTTGCATGCATACAGAGTCATAACATGTCCTGAGTTGTCGTACGATGTACAAAGGATTTCGACGACTTCATTAGGTTTATTATGGAGTTTTAAGGTTTCGTACGGTGTTGTAAGGTGTTCTTAGGAGTTTTAAGGCGTTCTAAGTTATACCAACATGCTTTTCATGTTGCTAATGTCGCTTACTGAGGCGTAACATGTCCTGAGTTGTCGTACGATGTACAAAGGACTTCGACGATTTCATTAGGATTATAATGGAGTTTTAAGGTTTCGTATGGTGTTGTAAGGTGTTCTTAGGAGTTGTAAGGTGTCCTAAGTTATACTAACGTGCTTTTAATGGTGCTAATGTGCATACAGAGTCGTAAGATGTCCTAAGTTGTCGTACGATGTTCAAAGGACTCGGATAAATTTATTAGGTGTAATTTGGAGTTTTTAGTTTACGTATCGTACTGTTAGTTGTTGTTAGCATTTGTGAGGTGTTGTACATTATACCAACATGCTTTTCATGTTGCTAATGTCGCATACTGAGTCGTAACATGTCCTGAGTTGTCGTACGATGTACAAAGGACTTCGACGATTTCATTAGGATTATTATGGAGTTTTAAGGTTTCGTACGGTGTTGTAAGGTGTTCTTAGGAGTTTTAAGGCGTCCTAAGTTATACTAACGTGCTTTTCAAGGTGCTAATATACATACAGAGTCGTAAGATGTCTTAAGTAATCGTACGATGTTCAAAGGACTCGGACGAATTCATTAGGTGTATTATGGAGTTTTAAGTTTACGTATGGTTCTGTTAGGTCTTGTTAGGAGTTGTGAGGTGTTGTACATTATACCAACATGCTTTTAAAGTTGCTAATGTTGCATACAGAGTCGTAACATGTCCTGAGTTGTCATACGATGTACAAAGGACTTCGACGATTTCATTAGGTTTATTTTGGAGTTTTAAGGTTTCGTACGATGTTGTGAAGTGTTCTTAGGAGCTTTAAGGCTTCCTATGTTTTACCAACATGCTTTTAAAGTTGCTAAAGTCGCATACTGGGTCGTAACATTGCCTGAGTTGTCGTACGATGTACAAAGGACTTCGACGATTTCATTAGGATTATTATGGAGTTTTAAGGTTTCGTACGGTGTTGTAAGGTGTTCTTAGGAGTTTTAAGGCGTCCTAAGTTATACTAACTTGCTTTTCAAGGTGCTAATATACATACAGAGTCGAAAGATGGTCTAAGTAATCGTACGATGTTCAAAGGACTCGGACGAATTCATTAGGTGTATTATGTAGTTTTAAGTTTACGTATGGTACTGTTAGGTCTTGTTAGGAGTTGTGAGGTGTTGTACATAACATGCTTTTAAAGTTGCTAATGTTGCATACAGAGTCGTAACATGTCCTGAGTTGTCGTACGATGTACAAAGGATTTCGACGACTTCATTAGGTTTATTATGGAGTTTTAAGGTTTCGTACGGTGTTGTAAGGTGTTCTTAGGAGTTTTAAGGCGTTCTAAGTTATACTAACGTGCTTTTAAAGTTGCCAAAGTCGCATACTGGGTCGTAACATGTCCTGAGTTGTCGTACGATGTACAAAGGACTTCAACGATTTCATTAGGTTTATAATGGAGTTTTAAGGTTTCGTATGGTGTTGTAAGGTGTTCTTAGGAGTTGTAAGGCGTCCTAAGTTATACTAACGTGCTTTTCATGGTGCTAATGTGCATACAGAGTCGTAAGATGTCCTAAGTTGTCGTACGATGTTCAAAGGACTCGGACGAATTCATTAGGTGTAATTTGGAGTTTTAAGTTTACGTATGGTACTGTTAGTTGTTGTTAGGAGTTGTGAGGTGTTGTACATTATACCAACATGCTTTTCATGTTGCTAATGTCGCATACTGAGTCGTAACATGTCCTGAGTTGTCGTACGATGTACAAAGGACTTCGACGATTTCATTAGGATTATTATGGAGTTTTAAGGTTTCTTACAGTGTTGTAAGGTGTTCTTAGGAGTTTTAAGGCGTCCTAAGTTATACTAACGGGCTTTTCAAGGTGCTAATATACATACAGAGTCGTAAGATGTCTTAAGTAATCGTACGATGTTCAAAGGACTCGGACGAATTCATTAGGTGTATTATGGAGTTTTAAGTTTACGTATGGTTCTGTTAGGTCTTGTTAGGAGTTGTGAGGTGTTGTACATTATACCAACATGCTTTTAAAGTTGCTAATGTTGCATACAGAGTCGTAACATGTCCTGAGTTGTCATACGATGTACAAAGGACTTCGACGATTTCATTAGGTTTATTTTGGAGTTTTAAGGTTTCGTACGATGTTGTGAAGTGTTCTTAGGAGCTTAAAGGCTTCCTATGTTTTACCAACATGCTTTTAAAGTTGCTAAAGTCGCATACTAGGTCGTAACATTGCCTGAGTTGTCGTACGATGTACAAAGGACTTCGACGATTTCATTAGGTTTATAATGTAGTTTTAAGGTTTCATATGGTGTTGTAAGGTGTTCTTAGGAGTTTTAAGGCGTCCTAAGTTATACTAACGTGCTTTTCAAGGTGCTAATATGCATACAGAGTCGTAAGATGTCCTAAGTAATCGTACGATGTTCAAAGGACTCGGACGAATTCATTAGGTGTATTATGGAGTTTTAAGTTTACGTATGGTACTGTTAGGTCTTGTTAGGAGTTGTGAGGTGTTGTACATTATACCAACATGCTTTTAAAGTTGCTAATATTGCATGCATACAGAGTCATAACATGTCCTGAGTTGTCGTACGATGTACAAAGGATTTCGACGACTTCATTAGGTTTATTATGGAGTTTTAAGGTTTCGTACGGTGTTGTAAGGTGTTCTTATGAGTTTTAAGGCGTTCTAAGTTATACTAACGTGCTTTTAAAGTTGCTAAAGTCGCAAACTGGGTCGTAACATGTCCTGAGTTGTCGTACGATGTACAAAGGACTTCGACGATTTCATTAGGTTTATAATGGAGTTTTAAGGTTTCGTATGGTGTTATAAGGTGTTCTTAGGAGTTGTAAGGCGTCCTAAGTTATACTAACGTGCTTTTCATGGTGCTAATGTGCATACAGAGTCGTAAGATGTCCTAAGTTGTCGTACGATGTTCAAAGGACTCGGACGAATTCATTAGGTGTAATTTGGAGTTTTAAGTTTACGTATGGTACTGTTAGTTGTTGTTAGGAGTTGTGAGGTGTTGTACATTATACCAACATGCTTTTCATGTTGCTAATGTCGCATACTGAGTCGTAACATGTCCTGAGTTGTCGTACGATGTACAAAGGACTTCGACGATTTCATTAGGATTATAATGGAGTTTTAAGATTTCGTATGGTGTTGTTAGGTGTTCTTAGGAGTTGTAAGGCGTCCTAAGTTATACTAACGTGCTTTTCATGGTGCTAATGTGCATACAGAGTCGTAAGATGTCCTAAGTTGTCGTACGATGTTCAAAGGACTCGGACGAATTCATTAGGTGTAATTTGGAGTTTTAAGTTTACGTATGGTACTGTTAGGTCCTGTTAGGAGTTGTGAGGTGTTGTACATTATACCAACATGCTTTTAAAGTTGCTAATATGCATACAGAGTCGTAACATGTCCTGAGTTGTCGTACGACGTACAAAGGACCTCGACGATTTCATTAGGTTTATAATGGAGTTTTAAGGTTTGTATGGTGTTGTAAGGTGTTCTTAGGAGTTTTAAGGCGTCCTAAGTTATACTAACGTGCTTTTCAAGGTGCTAATATACATACAGAGTCGTAAGATGTCCTAAGTAATCGTACGATGTTCAAAGGACTCGGACGAATTCATTAGGTGTATTATGGAGTTTTAAGTTTACGTATGGTACTGTTAGTTCTTGTTAGGAGTTGTGAGGTATTGTACATAATACCAACATGCTTTTAAAGTTGCTAATATGCATACAGAGTCGTAACATGTCCTGAGTTGTCGTACGATGTACAAA
This sequence comes from Tagetes erecta, assembly GCA_030867185.1. Lineage (NCBI taxonomy): Eukaryota > Viridiplantae > Streptophyta > Magnoliopsida > Asterales > Asteraceae > Tagetes > Tagetes erecta. The sequence continues at coordinate 15,572,315 of CM061497.1, read as the reverse complement.
GGACTTCGACGATTTCATTAGGTTTATAATGGAGTTTTAAGGTTTGTATGGTGTTGTAAGGTGTTCTTAGGAGTTGTAAGGCGTCCTAAGTTATACTAACGTGCTTTTCATGGTGCTAATGTGCATACAGAGTCGTAAGATGTCCTAAGTTGTCGTAAGATGTTCAAAGGACTCGGATAAATTTATTAGGTGTAATTTGGAGTTTTAAGTTTACGTATGGTACTGTTAGTTGTTGTTAGGATTTGTGAGTTGTTGTACATTATACCAACATGCTTTTCATGTTGCTAATGTCGCATACTGAAGTGTAACATGTCCTGAGTTGTCGTACGATGTACAAAGGACTTCGACGATTTCATTAGGATTATAATGGAGTTTTAAGGTTTCGTACGGTGTTGTAAGGTGTTCTTAGGAGTTGTAAGGCGTCCTAAGTTATACTAACGTGCTTTTCAAGGTGCTAATATACATACAGAGTCGTAAGATGTCCTAAGTAATCGTACGATGTTCAAAGGACTCGGACGAATTCATTAGGTGTATTATGGAGTTTTAAGTTTACGTATGGTACTGTTAGGTCTTGTTAGGAGTTGTGAGGTGTTGTACATTATACCAACATGCTTTTAAAGTTGCTAATATGCATACAGAGTCGTAACATGTCCTGAGTTGTCGTACGACGTACAAAGGAACTCGACGATTTCATTAGGTTTATAATGGAGTTTTAAGGTTTGTATGGTGTTGTAAGGTGTTCTTAGGAGTTGTAAGGCGTCTTAATTTATACTAACGTGCTTTTCATGGTGCTAATGTGCATACAGAGTCGTAAGATGTCCTAAGTTGTCGTACGATGTTCAAAGGACTCGGACGAATTTATTAGGTGTAATTCGGAGTTTTAAGTTTACGTATGGTACTGTTAGTTGTTGTTAGGATTTGTGAGGTGTTGTCAACATGCTTTTCATGTTGCTAATGTCGCATACTGAGGCGTAACATGTCCTGAGTTGTCGTACGATGTACAAAGGACTTCGACGATTTCATTAGGATTATAATGGAGTTTTAAGGTTTCGTATGGTGTTGTAAGGTGTTCTTAGGAGTGGTAAGGCGTCCTAAGTTATACTAACGTGCTTTTCATGGTGCTAATGTGCATACAGAGTCGTAAGATGTCCTAAGTTGTCGTACGATGTTCAAAGGACTCGGATAAATTTATTAGGTGTAATTTGGAGTTTTAAGTTAACGTATGGTACTGTTAGTTGTTGTTAGGATTTGTGAGTTGTTGTACATTATACCAACATGCTTTTCATGTTGCTAATGTCGCATACTGAGGCGTAACATGTCCTGAGTTGTCGTACGATGTACAAAGGACTTCGACGATTTCATTAGGATTATAATGGAGTTTTAAGGTTTCGTATGGTGTTGTAAGGTGTTCTTAGGAGTTGTAAGGCGTCCTAAGCTATACTAACGTGCTTTTCATGGTGCTAATGTGCATACAGAGTCGTAAGATGTCCTAAGTTGTCGTACGATGTTCAAAGGACTCGGATAAATTTATTAGGTGTAATTTGGAGTTTTTAGTTTACGTATGGTACTGTTAGTTGTTGTTAGCATTTGTGAGGTGTTGTACATTATACCAACATGCTTTTCATGTTGCTAATGTCGCATACTGAGTCGTAACATGTCCTGAGTTGTCGTAAGATGTACAAAGGACTTCGACGATTTCATTAGGATTATTATGGAGTTTTAAGGTTTCGTACGGTGTTGTAAGGTGTTCTTAGGAGTTTTAAGGCGTCCTAAGTTATACTAACGTGCTTTTCAAGGTGCTAATATGCATACAGAGTCGTAAGATGTCCTAAGTAATCGTACGATGTTCAAAGGACTCGGACGAATTCATTAGGTGTATTATGGAGTTTTAAGTTTACGTATGGTACTGTTAGGTCTTGTTAGGAGTTGTGAGGTGTTGTACATTATACCAACATGCTTTTAAAGTTGCTAATATGCATACAGAGTCGTAACATGTCCTGAGTTGTCGTACGACGTACAAAGGAACTCGACGATTTCATTAGGTTTATAATGGAGTTTTAAGGTTTGTATGGTGTTGTAAGGTGTTCTTAGGAGTTGTAAGGCGTCTTAATTTATACTAACGTGCTTTTCATGGTGCTAATGTGCATACAGAGTCGTAAGATGTCCTAAGTTGTCGTACGATGTTCAAAGGACTCGGACGAATTTATTAGGTGTAATTTGGAGTTTTAAGTTTACGTATGGTACTGTTAGTTGTTGTTAGGATTTGTGAGGTGTTGTCAACATGCTTTTCATGTTGCTAATGTCGCATACTGAGGCGTAACATGTCCTGAGTTGTCGTACGATGTACAAAGGACTTCGACGATTTCATTAGGATTATAATGGAGTTTTAAGGTTTCGTATGGTGTTGTAAGGTGTTCTTAGGAGTGGTAAGGCGTCCTAAGTTATACTAACGTGCTTTTCATGGTGCTAATGTGCATACAGAGTCGTAAGATGTCCTAAGTTGTCGTACGATGTTCAAAGGACTCGGATAAATTTATTAGGTGTAATTTGGAGTTTTAAGTTAACGTATGGTACTGTTAGTTGTTGTTAGGATTTGTGAGGTGTTGTACATTATACCAACATGCTTTTCATGTTGCTAATGTCGCATACTGAGGCGTAACATGTCCTGAGTTGTCGTACGATGTACAAAGGACTTCGACGATTTCATTAGGATTATAATGGAGTTTTAAGGTTTCGTATGGTGTTGTAAGGTGTTCTTAGGAGTTGTAAGGCGTCCTAAGCTATACTAACGTGCTTTTCATGGTGCTAATGTGCATACAGAGTCGTAAGATGTCCTAAGTTGTCGTACGATGTTCAAAGGACTCGGATAAATTTATTAGGTGTAATTTGGAGTTTTTAGTTTACGTATGGTACTGTTAGTTGTTGTTAGCATTTGTGAGGTGTTGTACATTATACCAACATGCTTTTCATGTTGCTAATGTCGCATACTGAGTCGTAACATGTCCTGAGTTGTCGTACGATGTACAAAGGACTTCGACGATTTCATTAGGATTATTATGGAGTTTTAAGGTTTCTTACAGTGTTGTAAGGTGTTCTTAGGAGTTTTAAGGCGTCCTAAGTTATACTAACGGGCTTTTCAAGGTGCTAATATACATACAGAGTCGTAAGATGTCTTAAGTAATCGTACGATGTTCAAAGGACTCGGACGAATTCATTAGGTGTATTATGGAGTTTTAAGTTTACGTATGGTTCTGTTAGGTCTTGTTAGGAGTTGTGAGGTGTTGTACATTATACCAACATGCTTTTAAAGTTGCTAATGTTGCATACAGAGTCGTAACATGTCCTGAGTTGTCATACGATGTACAAAGGACTTCGACGATTTCATTAGGTTTATTTTGGAGTTTTAAGGTTTCGTACGATGTTGTGAAGTGTTCTTAGGAGCTTAAAGGCTTCCTATGTTTTACCAACATGCTTTTAAAGTTGCTAAAGTCGCATACTAGGTCGTAACATTGCCTGAGTTGTCGTACGATGTACAAAGGACTTCGACGATTTCATTAGGTTTATAATGTAGTTTTAAGGTTTCATATGGTGTTGTAAGGTGTTCTTAGGAGTTTTAAGGCGTCCTAAGTTATACTAACGTGCTTTTCAAGGTGCTAATATGCATACAGAGTCGTAAGATGTCCTAAGTAATCGTACGATGTTCAAAGGACTCGGACGAATTCATTAGGTGTATTATGGAGTTTTAAGTTTACGTATGGTACTGTTAGGTCTTGTTAGGAGTTGTGAGGTGTTGTACATTATACCAACATGCTTTTAAAGTTGCTAATATTGCATGCATACAGAGTCATAACATGTCCTGAGTTGTCGTACGATGTACAAAGGATTTCGACGACTTCATTAGGTTTATTATGGAGTTTTAAGGTTTCGTACGGTGTTGTAAGGTGTTCTTATGAGTTTTAAGGCGTTCTAAGTTATACTAACGTGCTTTTAAAGTTGCTAAAGTCGCAAACTGGGTCGTAACATGTCCTGAGTTGTCGTACGATGTACAAAGGACTTCGACGATTTCATTAGGTTTATAATGGAGTTTTAAGGTTTCGTATGGTGTTATAAGGTGTTCTTAGGAGTTGTAAGGCGTCCTAAGTTATACTAACGTGCTTTTCATGGTGCTAATGTGCATACAGAGTCGTAAGATGTCCTAAGTTGTCGTACGATGTTCAAAGGACTCGGACGAATTCATTAGGTGTAATTTGGAGTTTTAAGTTTACGTATGGTACTGTTAGTTGTTGTTAGGAGTTGTGAGGTGTTGTACATTATACCAACATGCTTTTCATGTTGCTAATGTCGCATACTGAGTCGTAACATGTCCTGAGTTGTCGTACGATGTACAAAGGACTTCGACGATTTCATTAGGATTATAATGGAGTTTTAAGATTTCGTATGGTGTTGTTAGGTGTTCTTAGGAGTTGTAAGGCGTCCTAAGTTATACTAACGTGCTTTTCATGGTGCTAATGTGCATACAGAGTCGTAAGATGTCCTAAGTTGTCGTACGATGTTCAAAGGACTCGGACGAATTCATTAGGTGTAATTTGGAGTTTTAAGTTTACGTATGGTACTGTTAGGTCCTGTTAGGAGTTGTGAGGTGTTGTACATTATACCAACATGCTTTTAAAGTTGCTAATATGCATACAGAGTCGTAACATGTCCTGAGTTGTCGTACGACGTACAAAGGACCTCGACGATTTCATTAGGTTTATAATGGAGTTTTAAGGTTTGTATGGTGTTGTAAGGTGTTCTTAGGAGTTTTAAGGCGTCCTAAGTTATACTAACGTGCTTTTCAAGGTGCTAATATACATACAGAGTCGTAAGATGTCCTAAGTAATCGTACGATGTTCAAAGGACTCGGACGAATTCATTAGGTGTATTATGGAGTTTTAAGTTTACGTATGGTACTGTTAGTTCTTGTTAGGAGTTGTGAGGTATTGTACATAATACCAACATGCTTTTAAAGTTGCTAATATGCATACAGAGTCGTAACATGTCCTGAGTTGTCGTACGATGTACAAAGGACTTCGACGATTTCATTAGGTTTATAATGGAGTTTTAAGGTTTGTATGGTGTTGTAAGGTGTTCTTAGGAGTTGTAAGGCGTCCTAAGTTATACTAACGTGCTTTTCATGGTGCTAATGTGCATACAGAGTCGTAAGATGTCCTAAGTTGTCGTAAGATGTTCAAAGGACTCGGATAAATTTATTAGGTGTAATTTGGAGTTTTAAGTTTACGTATGGTACTGTTAGTTGTTGTTAGGATTTGTGAGTTGTTGTACATTATACCAACATGCTTTTCATGTTGCTAATGTCGCATACTGAAGTGTAACATGTCCTGAGTTGTCGTACGATGTACAAAGGACTTCGACGATTTCATTAGGATTATAATGGAGTTTTAAGGTTTCGTACGGTGTTGTAAGGTGTTCTTAGGAGTTGTAAGGCGTCCTAAGTTATACTAACGTGCTTTTCAAGGTGCTAATATACATACAGAGTCGTAAGATGTCCTAAGTAATCGTACGATGTTCAAAGGACTCGGACGAATTCATTAGGTGTATTATGGAGTTTTAAGTTTACGTATGGTACTGTTAGGTCTTGTTAGGAGTTGTGAGGTGTTGTACATTATACCAACATGCTTTTAAAGTTGCTAATATGCATACAGAGTCGTAACATGTCCTGAGTTGTCGTACGACGTACAAAGGAACTCGACGATTTCATTAGGTTTATAATGGAGTTTTAAGGTTTGTATGGTGTTGTAAGGTGTTCTTAGGAGTTGTAAGGCGTCTTAATTTATACTAACGTGCTTTTCATGGTGCTAATGTGCATACAGAGTCGTAAGATGTCCTAAGTTGTCGTACGATGTTCAAAGGACTCGGACGAATTTATTAGGTGTAATTCGGAGTTTTAAGTTTACGTATGGTACTGTTAGTTGTTGTTAGGATTTGTGAGGTGTTGTCAACATGCTTTTCATGTTGCTAATGTCGCATACTGAGGCGTAACATGTCCTGAGTTGTCGTACGATGTACAAAGGACTTCGACGATTTCATTAGGATTATAATGGAGTTTTAAGGTTTCGTATGGTGTTGTAAGGTGTTCTTAGGAGTGGTAAGGCGTCCTAAGTTATACTAACGTGCTTTTCATGGTGCTAATGTGCATACAGAGTCGTAAGATGTCCTAAGTTGTCGTACGATGTTCAAAGGACTCGGATAAATTTATTAGGTGTAATTTGGAGTTTTAAGTTAACGTATGGTACTGTTAGTTGTTGTTAGGATTTGTGAGTTGTTGTACATTATACCAACATGCTTTTCATGTTGCTAATGTCGCATACTGAGGCGTAACATGTCCTGAGTTGTCGTACGATGTACAAAGGACTTCGACGATTTCATTAGGATTATAATGGAGTTTTAAGGTTTCGTATGGTGTTGTAAGGTGTTCTTAGGAGTTGTAAGGCGTCCTAAGCTATACTAACGTGCTTTTCATGGTGCTAATGTGCATACAGAGTCGTAAGATGTCCTAAGTTGTCGTACGATGTTCAAAGGACTCGGATAAATTTATTAGGTGTAATTTGGAGTTTTTAGTTTACGTATGGTACTGTTAGTTGTTGTTAGCATTTGTGAGGTGTTGTACATTATACCAACATGCTTTTCATGTTGCTAATGTCGCATACTGAGTCGTAACATGTCCTGAGTTGTCGTAAGATGTACAAAGGACTTCGACGATTTCATTAGGATTATTATGGAGTTTTAAGGTTTCGTACGGTGTTGTAAGGTGTTCTTAGGAGTTTTAAGGCGTCCTAAGTTATACTAACGTGCTTTTCAAGGTGCTAATATGCATACAGAGTCGTAAGATGTCCTAAGTAATCGTACGATGTTCAAAGGACTCGGACGAATTCATTAGGTGTATTATGGAGTTTTAAGTTTACGTATGGTACTGTTAGGTCTTGTTAGGAGTTGTGAGGTGTTGTACATTATACCAACATGCTTTTAAAGTTGCTAATATGCATACAGAGTCGTAACATGTCCTGAGTTGTCGTACGACGTACAAAGGAACTCGACGATTTCATTAGGTTTATAATGGAGTTTTAAGGTTTGTATGGTGTTGTAAGGTGTTCTTAGGAGTTGTAAGGCGTCTTAATTTATACTAACGTGCTTTTCATGGTGCTAATGTGCATACAGAGTCGTAAGATGTCCTAAGTTGTCGTACGATGTTCAAAGGACTCGGACGAATTTATTAGGTGTAATTTGGAGTTTTAAGTTTACGTATGGTACTGTTAGTTGTTGTTAGGATTTGTGAGGTGTTGTCAACATGCTTTTCATGTTGCTAATGTCGCATACTGAGGCGTAACATGTCCTGAGTTGTCGTACGATGTACAAAGGACTTCGACGATTTCATTAGGATTATAATGGAGTTTTAAGGTTTCGTATGGTGTTGTAAGGTGTTCTTAGGAGTGGTAAGGCGTCCTAAGTTATACTAACGTGCTTTTCATGGTGCTAATGTGCATACAGAGTCGTAAGATGTCCTAAGTTGTCGTACGATGTTCAAAGGACTCGGATAAATTTATTAGGTGTAATTTGGAGTTTTAAGTTAACGTATGGTACTGTTAGTTGTTGTTAGGATTTGTGAGGTGTTGTACATTATACCAACATGCTTTTCATGTTGCTAATGTCGCATACTGAGGCGTAACATGTCCTGAGTTGTCGTACGATGTACAAAGGACTTCGACGATTTCATTAGGATTATAATGGAGTTTTAAGGTTTCGTATGGTGTTGTAAGGTGTTCTTAGGAGTTGTAAGGCGTCCTAAGCTATACTAACGTGCTTTTCATGGTGCTAATGTGCATACAGAGTCGTAAGATGTCCTAAGTTGTCGTACGATGTTCAAAGGACTCGGATAAATTTATTAGGTGTAATTTGGAGTTTTTAGTTTACGTATGGTACTGTTAGTTGTTGTTAGCATTTGTGAGGTGTTGTACATTATACCAACATGCTTTTCATGTTGCTAATGTCGCATACTGAGTCGTAACATGTCCTGAGTTGTCGTAAGATGTACAAAGGACTTCGACGATTTCATTAGGATTATTATGGAGTTTTAAGGTTTCGTATGGTGTTGTAAGGTGTTCTTAGGAGTTTTAAGGCGTCCTAAGTTATACTAACGTGCTTTTCAAGGTGCTAATATGCATACAGAGTCGTAAGATGTCCTAAGTAATCGTACGATGTTCAAAGGACTCGGACGAATTCATTAGGTGTATTATGGAGTTTTAAGTTTACGTATGGTACTGTTAGGTCTTGTTAGGAGTTGTGAGGTGTTGTACATTATACCAACATGCTTTTAAAGTTGCTAATATGCATACAGAGTCGTAACATGTCCTGAGTTGTCGTACGACGTACAATGGAACTCGACGATTTCATTAGGTTTATAATGGAGTTTTAAGGTTTGTATGGTGTTGTAAGGTGTTCTTAGGAGTTGTAAGGCGTCTTAAGTTATACTAACGTGCTTTTCATGGTGCTAATGTGCATACAGAGTCGTAAGATGTCCTAAGTTGTCGTACGATGTTCAAAGGACTCGGACGAATTTATTAGGTGTAATTTGGAGTTTTAAGTTTACGTATGGTACTGTTAATTGTTGTTAGGATTTGTGAGGTGTTGTCAACATGCTTTTCATGTTGCTAATGTCGCATACTGAGGCGTAACATGTCCTGAGTTGTCGTACGATGTACAAAGGACTTCGACGATTTCATTAGGATTATAATGGAGTTTTAAGGTTTCGTATGGTGTTGTAAGGTGTTCTTAGGAGTGGTAAGGCGTCCTAAGTTATACTAACGTGCTTTTCATGGTGCTAATGTGCATACAGAGTCGTAAGATGTCCTAAGTTGTCGTACGATGTTCAAAGGACTCGGATAAATTTATTAGGTGTAATTTGGAGTTTTAAGTTAACGTATGGTACTGTTAGTTGTTGTTAGGATTTGTGAGGTGTTGTACATTATACCAACATGCTTTTCATGTTGCTAATGTCGCATACTGAGGCGTAACATGTCCTGAGTTGTCGTACGATGTACAAAGGACTTCGACGATTTCATTAGGATTATAATGGAGTTTTAAGGTTTCGTATGGTGTTGTAAGGTGTTCTTAGGAGTTGTAAGGCGTCCTAAGCTATACTAACGTGCTTTTCATGGTGCTAATGTGCATACAGAGTCGTAAGATGTCCTAAGTTGTCGTACGATGTTCAAAGGACTCGGACGAATTTATTAGGTGTAATTTGGAGTTTTAAGTTTAAGTATTGTACTGTTAGTTGTTGTTAGGATTTGTGAGGTGTTGTCAACATGCTTTTCATGTTGCTAATGTCGCATACTGAGGCGTAACATGTCCTGAGTTGTCGTACGATGTACAAAGGACTTCGACGATTTCATTAGGATTATAATGGAGTTTTAAGGTTTCGTATGGTGTTGTAAGGTGTTCTTAGGAGTTGTAAGGTGTCCTAAGTTATACTAACGTGCTTTTCATGGTGCTAATGTGCATACAGTGTCGTAAGATGTCCTAAGTTGTCGTACGATGTTCAAAGGACTCGGATAAATTATTAGGTGTAATTTGGAGTTTTTAGTTTACGTATGGTACTGTTAGTTGTTGTTAGCATTTGTGAGGTGTTGTACATTATACCAACATGCTTTTCATGTTGCTAATGTCGCATACTGAGTCGTAACATGTCCTGAGTTGTCGTAAGATGTACAAAGGACTTCGACGATTTCATTAGGATTATTATGGAGTTTTAAGGTTTCGTACGGTGTTGTAAGGTGTTCTTAGGAGTTTTAAGGCGTCCTAAGTTATACTAACGTGCTTTTCAAGGTGCTAATATACATACAGAGTCGTAAGATGTCCTAAGTAATCGTACGATGTTCAAAGGACTCGGACGTATTCATTAGGTGTATTATGGAGTTTTAAGTTTACGTATGGTACTGTTAGTTCTTGTTAGGAGTTGTGAGGTGTTGTACATTATACCAACATGCTTTTAAAGTTGCTAATATGCATACAGAGTCGTAACATGTCCTGAGTTGTCGTACGATGTACAAAGGACTTCGACGATTTCATTAGGTTTATAATGGAGTTTTAAGGTTTGTATGGTGTTGTAAGGTGTTCTTAGGAGTTGTAAGGCGTCCTAAGTTATACTAACGTGCTTTTCATGGTGCTAATGTGCATACAGAGTCGTAAGATGTCCTAAGTTGTCGTACGATGTTCAAAGGACTCGGATAAATTTATTAGGTGTAATTTGGAGTTTTAAGTTTCATTTGGTACTGTTAGTTGTTGTTAGGATTTGTGAGGTGTTGTACATTATACCAACATGCTTTTCATGTTGCTAATGTCGCATACTGAGGCGTAACATGTCCTGAGTTGTCGTACGATGTACAAAGGACTTCGACGATTTCATTAGGATTATAATGGAGTTTTAAGGTTTCGTATGGTGTTGTAAGGTGTTCTTAGGAATTGTAAGGCGTCCTAAGTTATACTAACGTGCTTTTCATGGTGCTAATGTGCATACAGAGTCGTAAGATGTCCTAAGTTGTCGTACGATGTTCAAAGGACTCGGATAAATTTATTAGGTGTAATTTGGAGTTTTTAGTTTACGTATGGTACTGTTAGTTGTTGTTAGCATTTGTGAGGTGTTGTACATTATACCAACATGCTTTTCATGTTGCTAATGTCGCATACTGAGTCGTAACATGTCCTGAGTTGTCGTAAGATGTACAAAGGACTTCGACGATTTCATTAGGATTATTATGGAGTTTTAAGGTTTCGTACGGTGTTGTAAGGTGTTCTTAGGAGTTTTAAGGTGTCCTAAGTTATACTAACGTGCTTTTCAAGGTGCTAATATACATACAGAGTCGTAAGATGTCCTAAGTAATCGTACGATGTTCAAAGGACTCGGACGAATTCATTAGTTGTATTATGGAGTTTTAAGTTTACGTATGGTACTGTTAGGTCTTGTTAGGAGTTGTGAGGTGTTGTACATTATACCAACATGCTTTTAAAGTTGCTAATATGCATACAGAGTCGTAACATGTCCTGAGTTGTCGTACGATGTACAAAGGACTTCGACGATTTCATTAGGTTGATAATGGAGTTTTAAGGTTTGTATGGTGTTGTAAGGTGTTCTTAGGAGTTGTAAGGCGTCCTAAGTTATACTAACGTGCTTTTCATGGTGCTAATGTGCATACAGAGTCGTAAGATGTCCTAAGTTGTCGTACGATGTTCAAAGGACTCGGACGAATTTATTAGGTGTAATTTGGAGTTTTAAGTTAACGTATGGTACTGTTAGTTGTTGTTAGGATTTGTGAGGTGTTGTATATTATACCAACATGCTTTTCATGTTGCTAATGTCGCATACTGAGGCGTAACATGTCCTGAGTTGTCGTACGATGTACAAAGGACTTCGACGATTTCATTAGGATTATAATGGAGTTTTAAGGTTTCGTATGGTGTTGTAAGGTGTTCTTAGGAGTTGTAAGGCGTCCTAAGTTATACTAACGTGCTTTTCATGGTGCTAATGTGCATACAGAGTCGTAAGATGTCCTAAGTTGTCGTACGATGTTCAAAGGACTCGGACGAATTCATTAGGTGTAAGTTGGAGTTTTAAGTTTACGTATGGTACTGTTAGTTGTTGTTAGGATTTGTGAGGTGTTGTACATTATACCAACATGCTTTTCATGTTGCTAATGTCGCATACTGAGTCGTAACATGTCCTGAGTTGTCGTACGATGTACAAAGGACTTCGACGATTTCATTAGGATTATTATGGAGTTTTAAGGTTTCGTACGGTGTTGTAAGGTGTTCTTAGGAGTTTTAAGGCGTCCTAAGTTATACTAACATGCTTTTCAAGGTACTAATATACATACAGAGTCGAAAGATGTCCTAAGTAATCGTACGATGTTCAAAGGACTCGGACGAATTCATTAGGTGTATTATGGAGTTTTAAGTTTACGTATGGTACTGTTAGTTCTTGTTAGGAGTTGTGAGGTGTTGTACATTATACCAACATGCTTTTAAAGTTGCTAATATGCATACAAAGTCGTAACATGTCCTGAGTTGTCGTACGATGTACAAAGGACTTCGACGATTTCATTAGGTTTATAATGGAGTTTTAAGGTTTGTATGGTGTTGTAAGGTGTTCTTAGGAGTGGTAAGGCGTCCTAAGTTATACTAACGTGCTTTTCATGGTGCTAATGTGCATACAGAGTCGTAAGATGTCCTAAGTTGTCGTACGATGTTCAAAGGACTCGGATAAATTTATTAGGTGTAATTTGGAGATTTAAGTTTACGTATGGTACTGTTAGTTGTTGTTAGGATTTGTGAGGTGTTGTACATTATACCAACATGCTTTTCATGTTGCAAATGTCGCATACAGAGGCGTAACATGTCCTGAGTTGTCGTACGATGTACAAAGGACTTCGACGATTTCATTAGGATTATAATGGAGTTTTAAGGTTTCGTACTGTGTTGTAAGGTGTTCTTAGGAGTTGTAAGGCGTCCTAAGTTATACTAACGTGCTTTTCAAGGTGCTAATATACATACAGAGTCGTAAGATGTCCAAAGTAATCGTACGATGTTCAAAGGACTCGGACGAATTCATTAGGTGTATTATGGAGTTTTAAGTTTACGTATGGTACTGTTAGGTCTTGTTAGGAGTTGTGAGGTGTTGTACATTATACCAACATGCTTTTAAAGTTGCTAATATGCATACAGAGTCGTAACATGTCCTGAGTTGTCGTACGACGTACAAAGGAACTCGATGATTTCATTAGGTTTATAATGGAGTTTTAAGGTTTGTATGGTGTTGTAAGGTGTTCTTAGGAGTTGTAAGGCGTCCTAAGTTTTACTAACGTGCTTTTCATGGTGCTAATGTGCATACAGAGTCGTAAGATGTCCTAAGTTGTCGTACGATGTTCAAAGGACTCGGACGAATTTATTAGGTGTAATTTGGAGTTTTAAGTTTACGTATGGTACTGTTAGTTGTTGTTAGGATTTGTGAGGTGTTGTCAACATGCTTTTCATGTTGCTAATGTCGCATACTGAGGCGTAACATGTCCTGAGTTGTCGTACGATGTACAAAGGACTTCGACGATTTCATTAGGATTATAATGGAGTTTTAAGGTTTCGTATGGTGTTGTAAGGTGTTCTTAGGAGTTGTAAGGTGTCCTAAGTTATACTAACGTGCTTTTCATGGTGCTAATGTGCATACAGAGTCGTAAGATGTCCTAAGTTGTCGTACGATGTTCAAAGGACTCGGATAAATTTATTAGGTGTAATTTGGAGTTTTTAGTTTACATATGGTACTGTTAGTTGTTGTTAGCATTTGTGAGGTGTTGTACATTATACCAACATGCTTTTCATGCTGCTAATGTCGCATACTGAGTCGTAACATGTCCTGAGTTGTCGTACGATGTACAAAGGACTTCGACGATTTCATTAGGATTATAATGGAGTTTTAAGGTTTCGTATGGTGTTGTAAGGTGTTCTTAGGAGTTGTAAGGTGTCCTAAGTTATACTAACGTGCTTTTCAAGGTGCTAATATACATACAGAGTCGTAAGATGTCCTAAGTTGTCGTACGATGTTTAAAGGACTCGGACGAATTCATTAGGTGTAATTTGGAGTTTTAAGTTTACGTATGGTACTGTTAGTTGTTGTTAGGAGTTGTGAGGTGTTGTACATTATACCAACATGCTTTTCATGTTGCTAATGTCGCATATTGAGTCGTAACATGTCCTGAGTTGTCGTACGATGTACAAAGGACTTCGACGATTTCATTATGTTTATAATGGAGTTTTAAGGTTTCGTACGGTCTTGTAAGGTGTTCTTAGGAGTTGTAAGGCGTCCTAAGTTATACTAACGTGCTTTTCATGGTGCTAATGTGCATACAGAGTCGTAAGATGTCCTAAGTAATCGTACGATGTTCAAAGGACTCGGACGAATTCATTAGGTGTAATTTGGAGTTTTAAGTTTACGTATGGTACTGTTAGTTGTTGTTAGGAGTTGTGAGGTGTTGTACATTATACCAACATGCTTTTCATGTTGCTAATGTCGCATACTGAGTCGTAACATGTCCTGAGTTGTCGTACGATGTACAAAGGACTTCGACGATTTCATTAGGTTTATAATGGAGTTTTAAGGTTTCGTACGGTCTTGTAAGGTGTTCTTAGGAGTTGTAAGGCGTCCTAAGTTATACTAACGTGCTTTTCATGGTGCTAATGTGCATACAGAGTCGTAAGATGTCCTAAGTAATCGTACGATGTTCAAAGGACTCGGACGAATTCATTAGGTGTAATTTGGAGTTTTAAGTTATACTAACGTGCTTTTAAAGTTGCCAAAGTCGCATACTGGGTCGTAACATGTCCTGAGTTGTCGTACGATGTACAAAGGACTTCGACGATTTCATTAGGTTTATAATGGAGTTTTAAGGTTTCGTATGGTGTTGTAAGGTGTTCTTAGGAGTTGTAAGGCGTCCTAAGTTATACTAACGTGCTTTTCATGGTGCTAATGTGCATACAGAGTCGTAAGATGTCCTAAGTTGTCGTACGATGTTCAAAGGACTCGGACGAATTCATTAGGTGTAATTTGGAGTTTTAAGTTTACGTATGGTACTGTTAGTTGTTGTTAGGAGTTGTGAGGTGTTGTACATTATACCAACATGCTTTTCATGTTGCTAATGTCGCATACTGAGTCGTAACATGTCCTGAGTTGTCATACGATGTACAAAGGACTTCGACGATTTCATTAGGTTTATAATGGAGTTTTAAGGTTTCGTACGGTCTTGTAAGGTGTTCTTAGGAGTTGTAAGGCGTCCTAAGTTATACTAACGTGCTTTTCATGGTGCTAATGTGCATACAGAGTCGTAAGATGTCCTAAGTAATCGTACGATGTTCAAAGGACTCGGACGAATTCATTAGGTGTATTATGGAGTTTTAAGTTTACGTATGGTACTGTTAGGTCTTGTTAGGAGTTGTGAGGTGTTGTACATTATACCAACATGCTTTTAAAGTTGCTAATGTTGCATACAGAGTCGTAACATGTCCTGAGTTGTCGTACGATGTACAAAGGACTTCGACGATTTCATTAGGATTATAATGGAGTTTTAAGGTTTCGTATGGTGTTGTAAGGTGTTCTTAGGAGTTGTAAGGCGTCCTAAGTTATACTAACGTGCTTTTCATGGTGCTAATGTGCATACAGTGTCGTAAGATGTCCTAAGTTGTCGTACGATGTTCAAAGGACTCGGACGAATTTATTAGGTGTAATTCGGAGTTTTTAGTTTACGTATGGTACTGTTAGTTGTTGTTAGCATTTGTGAGGTGTTGTACATTATACCAACATGCTTTTCATGTTGCTAATGTCGCATACTGAGTCGTAAAATGTCCTGAGTTGTCGTACGATGTACAAAGGACTTCGACGATTTCATTAGGATTATTATGGAGTTTTAAGGTTTCGTACGGTGTTGTAAGGTGTTCTTAGGAGTTTAAAGGCGTCCTAAGTTATACTAACGTGCTTTTCAAGGTGCTAATATACATACAGAGTCGAAAGATGTCCTAAGTAATCGTACGATGTTCAAAGGACTCGGACAAATTCATTAGGTTTATTATGGAGTTATAAGTTTACGTATGGTACTGTTAGGTCTTGTTAGGAGTTGTGAGGTGTTGTACATTATACCAACATGCTTTTAAAGTTGCTAATGTTGCATACAGAGTCGTAACATGCCCTGAGTTGTCGTACGATGTACAAAGGATTTCGACGACTTCATTAGGTTTATTATGGAGTTTTAAGGTTTCGTACGGTGTTGTAAGGTGTTCTTAGGAGTTTTAAGGCGTTCTAAGTTATACTAACGTGCTTTTAAAGTTGCTAAAGTCGCATACTGGGTCGTAACATGTCCTGAGTTGTCGTACGATGTACAAAGGACTTCGACCATTTCATTAGGATTATAATGGAGTTTTAAGATTTCGTATGGTGTTGTAAGGTGTTCTTAGGAGTTGTAAGGCGTCCTAAGTTATACTAACGTGCTTTTCATGGTGCTAATGTGCATACAGAGTCGTAAGATGTCCTAAGTTGTCGTACGATCTTCAAAGGACTCGGATGAATTTATTAGGTGTAATTTGGAGTTTTAAGTTTACGTATGGTACTGTTAGTTGTTGTTAGCATTTGTGAGGTGTTGTACATTATACCAACATGCTTTTAAAGTTGCTAATGTTGCATGCATACAGAGTCGTAACATGTCCTTAGTTGTCGTACGATGTACAAAGGACTTCGATGATTTCATTAGGATTATTATGGAGTTTTAAGGTTTCGTACGGTGTTGTAAGGTGTTCTTAGGAGTTGTAAGGCGTCCTAAGTTATACTAACGTGCTTTTCATGGTGCTAATGTGCATACAGAGTCGTAAGATGTCCTAAGTTGTCGTACGATGTTCAAAGGACTAGGACGAATTCATTAGGTGTAATTTGGAGTTTTAAGTTTACGTATGGTACTGTTAGTTGTTATTAGGAGTTGTGAGGTGTTGTACCTTATACCAACATGCTTTTCATGTTGCTAATGTCGCATACTGAGTCGTAACATGTCCTTAGTTGTCGTACGATGTACAAAGGACTTTGACGATTTCATTAGGATTATAATGGAGTTTTAAGGTTTCGTACGGTCTTGTAAGGTGTACTTAGGAGTTGTAAGGCGTCCTAAGTTATACTAACGTGCTTTTCATGGTGCTAATGTGCATACAGAGTCGTAAGATGTCCTAAGTTGTCGTACGATGTTCAAAGGACTCGGATAAATTTATTAGGTGTAATTTGGAGTTTTTAGTTTACGTATGGTACGGTTAGTTGTTGTTAGCATTTGTGAGGTGTTGTACATTATACCAACATGCTTTTCATGTTGCTAATGTCGCATACTGAGTCGTAACATGTCCTGAGTTGTCGTAAGATGTACAAAGGACTTCGAAGATTTCATTAGGATTATTATGGAGTTTTAAGGTTTCGTACGGTGTTGTAAGGTGTTCTTAGGAGTTGTAAGGCGTCCTAAGTTATACTAACGTGCTTTTCATGGTGCTAATGTGCATACAGAGTCGTAAGATGTCCTAAGTTGTCGTACGATGTTCCAAGGACTCGGACGAATTCATTAGGTGTAATTTGGAGTTTTAAGTTTACATATGGTACTGTTAGTTGTTGTTAGGAGTTGTGAGGTGTTGTACCTTATACCAACATGCTTTTCATGTTGCTAATGTCGCATACTGAGTCGTAACATGTCCTCAGTTTTCGTACGATGTACAAAGGACTTCGACGATTTCATTAGGATTATAATGGAGTTTTAAGGTTTCGTACGGTCTTGTAAGGTGTACTTAGGAGTTGTAAGGCGTCCTAAGTTATACAAACGTGCTTTTCATGGTGCTAATGTGCATACAGAGTCGTAAGATGTCCTAAGTTGTCGTACGATGTTCAAAGGACTCGGATAAATTTATTAGGTGTAATTTGGAGTTTTTAGTTTACGTATGGTACTGTTAGTTGTTGTTAGCATTTGTGAGGTGTTGTACATTATACCAACATGCTTTTCATGTTGCTAATGTCGCATACTGAGTCGTAACATGTCCTGAGTTGTCGTAAGATGTACAAAGGACTTCGAAGATTTCATTAGGATGATTATGGAGTTTTAAGGTTTCGTACGGTGTTGTAAGGTGTTCTTAGGAGTTTTAAGGCGTCCTAAGTTATACTAACGTGCTTTTCAAGGTGCTAATATACATACAGAGTCGTAAGATGTCCTAAGTAGTCGTACGATGTTCAAAGGACTCGGACGAATTCATTAGGTGTAATTTGGAGTTTTAAGTTTACGTATGGTACTGTTAGTTGTTGTTAGGATTTGTGAGTTGTTGTACATTATACCAACATGCTTTTCATGTTGCTAATGTCGCATACTGAGTCGTAACATGTCCTGAGTTGTCATACGATGTACAAAGGACTTCGACGATTTCATTAGGTTTATAATGGAGTTTTAAGGTTTCGTATGGTGTTGTAAGGTGTTCTTAGGAGTTGTAAGGCGTCCTAAGTTATACTAACGTGCTTTTCATGGTGCTAATGTGCATACAGAGTCGTAAGATGTCCTAAGTTGTCGTACGATGTTCAAAGGACTCGGACGAATTCATTAGGTGTAATTTGGAGTTTTAAGTTTAGGTATGGTACTGTTAGTTGTTGTTAGGAGTTGTGAGGTGTTGTACATTATACCAACATGCTTTTCATGTTGCTAATGTCGCATACTGAGTCGTAACATGTCCTGAGTTGTCGTACGATGTACAAAGGACTTCGACGATTTCATTAGGTTTATAATGGAGTTTTAAGGTTTCGTACGGTCTTGTAAGGTGTTCTTAGGAGTTGTAAGGCGTCCTAAGTTATACTAACGTGCTTTTCATGGTGCTAATGTGCATACAGAGTCGTAAGATGTCCTAAGTAATCATACGATGTTCAAAGGACTCGGACGAATTCATTAGGTGTAATTTGGAGTTTTAAGTTATACTAACGTGCTTTTAAAGTGGCCAAAGTCGCATACTGGGTCGTAACATGTCCTGAGTTGTCGTACGATGTACAAAGGACTTCGACGATTTCATTAGGTTTATAATGGAGTTTTAAGGTTTCGTATGGTGTTGTAAGGTGTTCTTAGGAGTTGTAAGGCGTCCTAAGTTATACTAACGTGCTTTTCATGGTGCTAATGTGCATACAGAGTCGTAAGATGTCCTAAGTTGTCGTACGATGTTCAAAGGACTCGGACGAATTCATTAGGTGTAATTTGGAGTTTTAAGTTTACGTATGGTACTGTTAGTTGTTGTTAGGAGTTGTGAGGTGTTGTACATTATACCAACATGCTTTTCATGTTGCTAATGTCGCATACTGAGTCGTAACATGTCCTGAGTTGTCGTACGATGTACAAAGGACTTCGACGATTTCATTAGGTTTATAATGGAGTTTTAAGGTTTCGTACGGTCTTGTAAGGTGTTCTTAGGAGTTGTAAGGCGTCCTAAGTTATACTAACGTGCTTTTCATGGTGCTAATGTGCATACAGAGTCGTAAGATGTCCTAAGTAATCATACGATGTTCAAAGGACTCGGACGAATTCATTAGGTGTAATTTGGAGTTTTAAGTTATACTAACGTGCTTTTAAAGTGGCCAAAGTCGCATACTGGGTCGTAACATGTCCTGAGTTGTCGTACGATGTACAAAGGACTTCGACGATTTCATTAGGTTTATAATGGAGTTTTAAGGTTTCGTATGGTGTTGTAAGGTGTTCTTAGGAGTTGTAAGGCGTCCTAAGTTATACTAACGTGCTTTTCATGGTGCTAATGTGCATACAGAGTCGTAAGATGTCCTAAGTTGTCGTACGATGTTCAAAGGACTCGGACGAATTCATTAGGTGTAATTTGGAGTTTTAAGTTTACGTATGGTACTGTTAGTTGTTGTTAGGAGTTGTGAGGTGTTGTACATTATACCAACATGCTTTTCATGTTGCTAATGTCGCATACTGAGTCGTAACATGTCCTGAGTTGTCGTACGATGTACAAAGGACTTCGACGATTTCATTAGGTTTATAATGGAGTTTTAAGGTTTCGTACGGTCTTGTAAGGTGTTCTTAGGAGTTGTAAGGCGTCCTAAGTTATACTAACGTGCTTTTCATGGTGCTAATGTGCATACAGAGTCGTAAGATGTCCTAAGTAATCGTAGGATGTTCAAAGGACTCGGACGAATTCATTAGGTGTAATTTGGAGTTTTAAGTTTAGGTATGGTACTGTTAGTTGTTGTTAGGAGTTGTGAGGTGTTGTACATTATACCAACATGCTTTTCATGTTGCTAATGTCGCATACTGAGTCGTAACATGTCCTGAGTTGTCGTACGATGTACAAAGGACTTCGACGATTTCATTAGGTTTGTAATGGAGTTTTAAGGTTTCGTACGGTCTTGTAAGGTGTTCTTAGGAGTTGTAAGGCGTCCTAAGTTATACTAACGTGCTTTTCATGGTGCTAATGTGCATACAGAGTCGTAAGATGTCCTAAGTAATCGTACGATGTTCAAAGGACTCGGACGAATTCATTAGGTGTAATTTGGAGTTTTAAGTTATACTAACGTGCTTTTAAAGTTGCCAAAGTCGCATACTGGGTCGTAACATGTCCTGAGTTGTCGTACGATGTACAAAGGACTTCGACGATTTCATTAGGTTTATAATGGAGTTTTAAGGTTTCGTATGGTGTTGTAAGGTGTTCTTAGGAGTTGTAAGGCGTCCTAAGTTATACTAACGTGCTTTTCATGGTGCTAATGTGCATACAGAGTCGTAAGATGTCCTAAGTTGTCGTACGATTTTCAAAGGACTCGGACGAATTCATTAGGTGTAATTTGGAGTTTTAAGTTTACGTATGGTACTGTTAGTTGTTGTTAGGAGTTGTGAGGTGTTGTACATTATACCAACATGCTTTTCATGTTGCTAATGTCGCATACTGAGTCGTAACATGTCCTGAGTTGTCGTACGATGTACAAAGGACTTCGACGATTTCATTTGGTTTATAATGGAGTTTTAAGGTTTCGTACGGTCTTGTAAGGTGTTCTTAGGAGTTGTAAGGCGTCCTAAGTTATACTAACGTGCTTTTCATGGTGCTAATGTGCATACAGAGTCGTAAGATGTCCTAAGTAATCGTACGATGTTCAAAGGACTAGGACGAATTCATTAGGTGTATTATGGAGATTTAAGTTTACGTATGGTACTGTTAGGTCTTGTTAGGAGTTGTGAGGTGTTGTACATTATACCAACATGCTTTTAAAGTTGCTAATGTCGCATACTGAGGCGTAACATGTCCTGAGTAGTCGTACGATGTACAAAGGACTTCGACGATTTCATTAGGATTATAATGGAGTTTTAAGGTTTCGTATGGTGTTGTAAGGTGTTCTTAGGAGTTGTAAGGCGTCCTAAGTTATACTAACGTGCTTTTCATGGTGCTAATGTGCATACAGAGTCGTAAGATGTCCTAAGTTGTCGTACGATGTTCAAAGGACTCGGACGAATTTATTAGGTGTAATTTGGAGTTTTTAGTTTACGTATGGTACTGTTAGTTGTTGTTAGGACTTGTGAGGTGTTGTACATTATACCAACATGCTTTTCATGTTGCTAATGTCGCATACTGAGGCGTAACATGTCCTGAGTTGTCGTACGATGTACAAAGGACTTCGACGATTTCATTAGGATTATAATGGAGTTTTAAGGTTTCTTATGGTGTTCTAAGGTGTTCTTAGGAGTTGTAAGGCGTCCTAAGTTATACTAACGTGCTTTTCATGGTGCTAATGTGCATACAGAGTCGTAAGATGTCCTAAGTTGTCGTACGATGTTCAAGGACTCGGATAAATTTATTAGGTGTAATTTGGAGTTTTTAGTTTACGTATGGTACTGTTAGTTGTTGTTAGCATTTGTGAGGTGTTGTACATTATACCAACATGCTTTTCATGTTGCTAATGTCGCATACTGAGTCGTAACATGTCCTGAGTTGTCGTACGATGTACAAAGGACTTCGACGATTTCATTAGGTTTGTAATGGAGTTTTAAGGTTTCGTACGGTCTTGTAAGGTGTTCTTAGGAGTTGTAAGGCGTCCTAAGTTATACTAACGTGCTTTTCATGGTGCTAATGTGCATACAGAGTCGTAAGATGTCCTAAGTAATCGTACGATGTTCAAAGGACTCGGACGAATTCATTAGGTGTAATTTGGAGTTTTAAGTTATACTAACGTGCTTTTAAAGTTGCCAAAGTCGCATACTGGGTCGTAACATGTCCTGAGTTGTCGTACGATGTACAAAGGACTTCGACGATTTCATTAGGTTTATAATGGAGTTTTAAGGTTTCGTATGGTGTTGTAAGGTGTTCTTAGGAGTTGTAAGGCGTCCTAAGTTATACTAACGTGCTTTTCATGGTGCTAATGTGCATACAGAGTCGTAAGATGTCCTAAGTTGTCGTACGATTTTCAAAGGACTCGGACGAATTCATTAGGTGTAATTTGGAGTTTTAAGTTTACGTATGGTACTGTTAGTTGTTGTTAGGAGTTGTGAGGTGTTGTACATTATACCAACATGCTTTTCATGTTGCTAATGTCGCATACTGAGTCGTAACATGTCCTGAGTTGTCGTACGATGTACAAAGGACTTCGACGATTTCATTTGGTTTATAATGGAGTTTTAAGGTTTCGTACGGTCTTGTAAGGTGTTCTTAGGAGTTGTAAGGCGTCCTAAGTTATACTAACGTGCTTTTCATGGTGCTAATGTGCATACAGAGTCGTAAGATGTCCTAAGTAATCGTACGATGTTCAAAGGACTCGGACGAATTCATTAGGTGTATTATGGAGTTTTAAGTTTACGTATGGTACTGTTAGGTCTTGTTAGGAGTTGTGAGGTGTTGTACATTATACCAACATGCTTTTAAAGTTGCTAATGTCGCATACTGAGGCGTAACATGTCCTGAGTAGTCGTACGATGTACAAAGGACTTCGACGATTTCATTAGGATTATAATGGAGTTTTAAGGTTTCGTATGGTGTTGTAAGGTGTTCTTAGGAGTTGTAAGGCGTCCTAAGTTATACTAACGTGCTTTTCATGGTGCTAATGTGCATACAGAGTCGTAAGATGTCCTAAGTTGTCGTACGATGTTCAAAGGACTCGGACGAATTTATTAGGTGTAATTTGGAGTTTTTAGTTTACGTATGGTACTGTTAGTTGTTGTTAGGACTTGTGAGGTGTTGTACATTATACCAACATGCTTTTCATGTTGCTAATGTCGCATACTGAGGCGTAACATGTCCTGAGTTGTCGTACGATGTACAAAGGACTTCGACGATTTCATTAGGATTATAATGGAGTTTTAAGGTTTCTTATGGTGTTCTAAGGTGTTCTTAGGAGTTGTAAGGCGTCCTAAGTTATACTAACGTGCTTTTCATGGTGCTAATGTGCATACAGAGTCGTAAGATGTCCTAAGTTGTCGTACGATGTTCAAGGACTCGGATAAATTTATTAGGTGTAATTTGGAGTTTTTAGTTTACGTATGGTACTGTTAGTTGTTGTTAGCATTTGTGAGGTGTTGTACATTATACCAACATGCTTTTCATGTTGCTAATGTCGCATACTGAGTCGTAACATGTCCTGAGTTGTCGTACGATGTACAAAGGACTTCGACGATTTCATTAGGATTATTATGGAGTTTTAAGGTTTCGTACGGTGTTGTAAGGTGTTCTTAGGAGTTTAAAGGCGTCCTAAGTTATACTAACGTGCTTTTCAAGGTGCTAATATACATACAGAGTCGAAAGATGTCCTAAGTAATCGTACGATTTTCAAAGGACTCGGACAAATTCATTAGGTGTATTATGGAGTTATAAGTTTACGTATGGTACTGTTAGGTCTTGTTAAGAGTTGTGAGGTGTTGTACATTATACCAACATGCTTTTAAAGTTGCTAAAGTCGCATACTGGGTCGTAACATGCCCTGAGTTGTCGTACGATGTACAAAGGATTTCGACGACTTCATTAGGTTTATTATGGAGTTTTAAGGTTTCGTACGGTGTTGTAAGGTGTTCTTAGGAGTTTTAAGGCGTTCTAAGTTATACTAACGTGCTTTTCATGGTGCTAATGTGCATACAGAGTCGTAAGATGTCCTAAGTTGTCGTACGATCTTCAAAGGACTCGGATGAATTTATTAGGTGTAATTTGGAGTTTTAAGTTTACGTATGGTACTGTTAGTTGTTGTTAGCATTTGTGAGGTGTTGTACATTATACCAACATGCTTTTAAAGTTGCTAATGTTGCATGCATACTGAGTCGTAACATGTCCTGAGTTGTCGTAAGATGTACAAAGGACTTCGAAGATTTCATTAGGATTATTATGGAGTTTTAAGGTTTCGTACGGTGTTGTAAGGTGTTCTTAGGAGTTTTAAGGCGTCCTAAGTTATACTAACGTGCTTTTCAAGGTGCTAATATACATACAGAGTCGTAAGATGTCCTAAGTAGTCGTACGATGTTCAAAGGACTCGGACGAATTCATTAGGTGTAATTTGGAGTTTTAAGTTTACGTATGGTACTGTTAGTTGTTGTTAGGAGTTGTGAGGTGTTGTACATTATACCAACATGTTTTTCATGTTGCTAATGTCGCATACTGAGTCGTAACATGTCCTGAGTTGTCGTACGATGTACAAAGGACTTCGACGATTTCATTAGGTTTATAATGGAGTTTTAAGGTTTCGTACGGTCTTGTAAGGTGTTCTTAGGAGTTGTAAGGCGTCCTAAGTTATACTAACGTGCTTTTCATGGTGCTAATGTGCATACAGAGTCGTAAGATGTCCTAAGTAATCGTACGATGTTCAAAGGACTCGGACGAATTCGTTAGGTGTAATTTGGAGTTTTAAGTTTAGGTATGGTACTGTTAGTTGTTGTTAGGAGTTGTGAGGTGTTGTACATTATACCAACATGCTTTTCATGTTGCTAATGTCGCATACTGAGTCGTAACATGTCCTGAGTTGTCGTACGATGTACAAAGGACTTCGACGATTTCATTAGGTTTATAATGGAGTTTTAAGGTTTCGTACGGTCTTGTAAGGTGTTCTTAGGGGTTGTAAGGCGTCCTAAGTTATACTAACGTGCTTTTCATGGTGCAAATGTGCATACAGAGTCGTAAGATGTCCTAAGTAATCGTACGATGTTCAAAGGACTCGGACGAATTCATTAGGTTTAATTTGGAGTTTTAAGTTTACGTATGGTACTGTTAGTTGTTGTTAGGAGTTGTGAGGTGTTGTACATTATACCAACATGCTTTTCAAGTTGCTAATGTCGCATACTGAGTCGTAACATGTCCTGAGTTGTCGTACGATGTACAAAGGACTTCGACGATTTCATTAGGTTTATAATGGAGTTTTAAGGTTTCGTACGGTCTTGTAAGGTGTTCTTAGGAGTTGTAAGGCGTCCTAAGTTATACTAACGTGCTTTTCATGGTGCTAATGTGCATACAGAGTCGTAAGATGTCCTAAGTAATCGTACGATGTTCAAAGGACTCGGACGAATTCATTAGGTGTATTATGGAGTTTTAAGTTTACGTATGGTACTGTTAGGTCTTGTTAGGAGTTGTGAGGTGTTGTACATTATACCAACATGCTTTTAAAGGTGCTAATGTCGCATACTGAGGCGTAACATGTCCTGAGTTGTCGTACGATGTACAAAGGACTTCGACGATTTCATTAGGATTATAATGGAGTTTTAAGGTTTCGTATGGTGTTGTAAGGTGTTCTTAGGAGTTGTAAGGCGTCCTAAGTTATACTAACGTGCTTTTCATGGTGCTAATGTGCATACAGAGTCGTAAGATCTCCTAAGTTGTCGTACGATGTTCCAAGGACTCGGATAAATTTATTAGGTGTAATTTGGAGTTTTTAGTGTACGTATGGTACTGTTAGTTGTTGTTAGCATTTGTGAGGTGTTGTACATTATACCAACATGCTTTTCATGTTGCTAATGTCGCATACTGAGTCGTAACATGTCCTGAGTTGTCGTAAGATGTACAAAGGACTTCGAAGATTTCATTAGGATTATTATGGAGTTTTAAGGTTTCGTACGGTGTTGTAAGGTGTTCTTAGGAGTTTTAAGGCGTCCTAAGTTATACTAACGTGCTTTTCAAGGTGCTAATATACATACAGAGTCGTAAGATGTCCTAAGTAGTCGTACGATGTTCAAAGGACTCGGACGAATTCATTAGGTGTAATTTGGAGTTTTAAGTTTACGTAGGTACTGTTAGTTGTTGTTAGGAGTTGTGAGGTGTTGTACATTATACCAACATGCTTTTCATGTTGCTAATGTCGCATACTGAGTCGTAACATGTCCTGAGTTGTCGTACGATGTACAAAGGACTTCGACGATTTCATTAGGTTTATAATGGAGTTTTAAGGTTTCGTACGGTCTTGTAAGGTGTTCTTAGGAGTTGTAAGGCGTCCTAAGTTATACTAACGTGCTTTTCATGGTGCTAATGTGCATACAGAGTCGTAAGATGTCCTAAGTAATCGTACGATGTTCAAAGGACTCGGACGAATTCATTAGGTGTAATTTGGAGTTTTAAGTTTAGGTATGGTACTGTTAGTTGTTGTTAGGAGTTGTGAGGTGTTGTACATTATACCAACATGCTTTTCATGTTGCTAATGTCGCATACTGAGTCGTAACATGTCCTGAGTTGTCGTACGATGTACAAAGGACTTCGACGATTTCATTAGGTTTATAATGGAGTTTTAAGGTTTCGTACGGTCTTGTAAGGTGTTCTTAGGGGTTGTAAGGCGTCCTAAGTTATACTAACGTGCTTTTCATGGTGCAAATGTGCATACAGAGTCGTAAGATGTCCTAAGTAATCGTACGATGTTCAAAGGACTCGGACGAATTCATTAGGTGTATTATGGAGTTTTAAGTTTACGTATGGTACTGTTAGGTCTTGTTAGGAGTTGTGAGGTGTTGTACATTATACCAACATGCTTTTAAAGGTGCTAATGTCGCATACTGAGGCGTAACATGTCCTGAGTTGTCGTACGATGTACAAAGGACTTCGACGATTTCATTAGGATTATAATGGAGTTTTAAGGTTTCGTATGGTGTTGTAAGGTGTTCTTAGGAGTTGTAAGGCGTCCTAAGTTATACTAACGTGCTTTTCATGGTGCTAATGTGCATACAGAGTCGTAAGATCTCCTAAGTTGTCGTACGATGTTCCAAGGACTCGGATAAATTTATTAGGTGTAATTTGGAGTTTTTAGTGTACGTATGGTACTGTTAGTTGTTGTTAGCATTTGTGAGGTGTTGTACATTATACCAACATGCTTTTCATGTTGCTAATGTCGCATACTGAGTCGTAACATGTCCTGAGTTGTCGTAAGATGTACAAAGGACTTCGAAGATTTCATTAGGATTATTATGGAGTTTTAAGGTTTCGTACGGTGTTGTAAGGTGTTCTTAGGAGTTTTAAGGCGTCCTAAGTTATACTAACGTGCTTTTCAAGGTGCTAATATACATACAGAGTCGTAAGATGTCCTAAGTAGTCGTACGATGTTCAAAGGACTCGGACGAATTCATTAGGTGTAATTTGGAGTTTTAAGTTTACGTAGGTACTGTTAGTTGTTGTTAGGAGTTGTGAGGTGTTGTACATTATACCAACATGCTTTTCATGTTGCTAATGTCGCATACTGAGTCGTAACATGTCCTGAGTTGTCGTACGATGTACAAAGGACTTCGACGATTTCATTAGGTTTATAATGGAGTTTTAAGGTTTCGTACGGTCTTGTAAGGTGTTCTTAGGAGTTGTAAGGCGTCCTAAGTTATACTAACGTGCTTTTCATGGTGCTAATGTGCATACAGAGTCGTAAGATGTCCTAAGTAATCGTACGATGTTCAAAGGACTCGGACGAATTCATTAGGTGTAATTTGGAGTTTTAAGTTTAGGTATGGTACTGTTAGTTGTTGTTAGGAGTTGTGAGGTGTTGTACATTATACCAACATGCTTTTCATGTTGCTAATGTCGCATACTGAGTCGTAACATGTCCTGAGTTGTCGTACGATGTACAAAGGACTTCGACGATTTCATTAGGTTTATAATGGAGTTTTAAGGTTTCGTACGGTCTTGTAAGGTGTTCTTAGGGGTTGTAAGGCGTCCTAAGTTATACTAACGTGCTTTTCATGGTGCAAATGTGCATACAGAGTCGTAAGATGTCCTAAGTAATCGTACGATGTTCAAAGGACTCGGACGAATTCATTAGGTTTAATTTGGAGTTTTAAGTTTACGTATGGTACTGTTAGTTGTTGTTAGGAGTTGTGAGGTGTTGTACATTATACCAACATGCTTTTCATGTTGCTAATGTCGCATACTGAGTCGTAACATGTCCTGAGTTGTCGTACGATGTACAAAGGACTTCGACGATTTCATTAGGTTTATAATGGAGTTTTAAGGTTTCGTACGGTCTTGTAAGGTGTTCTTAGGAGTTGTAAGGCGTCCTAAGTTATACTAACGTGCTTTTCATGATGCTAATGTGCATACAGAGTCGTAAGATGTCCTAAGTAATCGTACGATGTTCAAAGGACTCGGACGAATTCATTAGGTGTATTATGGAGTTTTAAGTTTACGTATGGTACTGTTAGGTCTTGTTAGGAGTTGTGAGGTGTTGTACATTATACCAACATGCTTTTAAAGGTGCTAATGTCGCATACTGAGGCGTAACATGTCCTGAGTTGTCGTACGATGTACAAAGGACTTCGACGATTTCATTAGGATTATAATGGAGTTTTAAGGTTTCGTATGGTGTTGTAAGGTGTTCTTAGGAGTTGTAAGGCGTCCTAAGTTATACTAACGTGCTTTTCATGGTGCTAATGTGCATACAGAGTCGTAAGATGTCCTAAGTTGTCGTACGATGTTCCAAGGACTCGGATAAATTTATTAGGTGTAATTTGGAGTTTTTAGTGTACGTATGGTACTGTTAGTTGTTGTTAGCATTTGTGAGGTGTTGTACATTATACCAACATGCTTTTCATGTTGCTAATGTCGCATACTGAGTCGTAACATGTCCTGAGTTGTCGTAAGATGTACAAAGGACTTCGAAGATTTCATTAGGATTATTATGGAGTTTTAAGGTTTCGTACGGTGTTGTAAGGTGTTCTTAGGAGTTTTAAGGCGTCCTAAGTTATACTAACGTGCTTTTCAAGGTGCTAATATACATACAGAGTCGTAAGATGTCCTAAGTAGTCGTACGATGTTCAAAGGACTCGGACGAATTCATTAGGTGTAATTTGGAGTTTTAAGTTTACGTATGGTACTGTTAGTTGTTGTTAGGAGTTGTGAGGTGTTGTACATTATACCAACATGCTTTTCATGTTGCTAATGTCGCATACTGAGTCGTAACATGTCCTGAGTTGTCGTACGATGTACAAAGGACTTCGACGATTTCATTAGGTTTATAATGGAGTTTTAAGGTTTCGTACGGTCTTGTAAGGTGTTCTTAGGAGTTGTAAGGCGTCCTAAGTTATACTAACGTGCTTTTCATGGTGCTAATGTGCATACAGAGTCGTAAGATGTCCTAAGTAATCGTACGATGTTCAAAGGACTCGGACGAATTCATTAGGTGTAATTTGGAGTTTTAAGTTTAGGTATGGTACTGTTAGTTGTTGTTAGGAGTTGTGAGGTGTTGTACATTATACCAACATGCTTTTCATGTTGCTAATGTCGCATACTGAGTCGTAACATGTCCTGAGTTGTCGTACGATGTACAAAGGACTTCGACGATTTCATTAGGTTTATAATGGAGTTTTAAGGTTTCGTACGGTCTTGTAAGGTGTTCTTAGGAGTTGTAAGGCGTCCTAAGTTATACTAACGTGCTTTTCATGGTGCTAATGTGCATACAGAGTCGTAAGATGTTCTAAGTAATCGTACGATGTTCAAAGGACTCGGACGAATTCATTAGGTGTAATTTGGAGTTTTAAGTTATATTAACGTGCTTTTAAAGTTGCCAAAGTCGCATACTGGGTCGTAACATGTCTTGAGTTGTCGTACGATGTACAAAGGACTTCGACGATTTCATTAGGATTATAATGGAGTTTTAAGGTTTCGTATGGTGTTGTAAGGTGTTCTTAGGAGTTGTAAGGCGTCCTAAGTTATACTAACGTGCTTTTCATGGTGCTAATGTGCATACAGAGTCGTAAGATGTCCTAAGTAATCGTACGATGTTCAAAGGACTCGGACGAATTCATTAGGTGTAATTTGGAGTTTTAAGTTTAGGTATGGTACTGTTAGTTGTTGTTAGGAGTTGTGAGGTGTTGTACATTATACCAACATGCTTTTCATGTTGCTAATGTCGCATACTGAGTCGTAACATGTCCTGAGTTGTCGTACGATGTACAAAGGACTTCGACGATTTCATTAGGTTTATAATGGAGTTTTAAGGTTTCGTACGGTCTTGTAAGGTGTTCTTAGGAGTTGTAAGGCGTCCTAAGTTATACTAACGTGCTTTTCATGGTGCTAATGTGCATACAGAGTCGTAAGATGTTCTAAGTAATCGTACGATGTTCAAAGGACTCGGACGAATTCATTAGGTGTAATTTGGAGTTTTAAGTTATATTAACGTGCTTTTAAAGTTGCCAAAGTCGCATACTGGGTCGTAACATGTCCTGAGTTGTCGTACGATGTACAAAGGACTTCGACGATTTCATTAGGTTTATTATGGAGTTTTAAGGTTTCGTATGGTGTTGTAAGGTGTTCTTAGGAGTTGTAAGGCGTCCTAAGTTATACTAACGTGCTTTTCATGGTGCTAATGTGCATACAGAGTCGTAAGATGTCCTAAGTTGTCGTACGATGTTCAAAGGACTCGGACGAATTCATTAGGTGTAATTTGGAGTTTTAAGTTTACGTATGGTACTGTTAGTTGTTGTTAGGAGTTGTGAGGTGTTGTACATTATACCAACATGCTTTTCATGTTGCTAATGTCGCATACTGAGTCGTAACATGTCCTGAGTTGTCGTACGATGTACAAAGGACTTCGACGATTTCATTAGGATTATTATGGAGTTTTAATGTTTCGTACGGTGTTGTAAGGTGTTCTTAGGAGTTGTAAGGCGTCCTAAGTTATACTAACGTGCTTTTCAAAGTGCTAATATGCATACAGAGTCGTAAGATGTCCTAAGTAATCGTACGATGTTCAAAGGACTCGGACGAATTCATTAGGTGTATTATGGAGTTTTAAGTTTACGTATGGTACTGTTAGGTCTTGTTAGGAGTTGTGAGGTGTTGTACATTATACCAACATGCTTTTAAAGGTGCTAATGTCGCATACTGAGGCGTAACATGTCCTGAGTTGTCGTACGATGTACAAAGGACTTCGACGATTTCATTAGGATTATAATGGAGTTTTAAGGTTTCGTATGGTGTTGTAAGGTGTTCTTAGGAGTTGTAAGGCGTCCTAAGTTATACTAACGTGCTTTTCATGGTGCTAATGTGCATACAGAGTCGTAAGATGTCCTAAGTTGTCGTACGATGTTCCAAGGACTCGGATAAATTTATTAGGTGTAATTTGGAGTTTTTAGTGTACGTATGGTACTGTTAGTTGTTGTTAGCATTTGTGAGGTGTTGTACATTATACCAACATGCTTTTCATGTTGCTAATGTCGCATACTGAGTCGTAACATGTCCTGAGTTGTCGTAAGATGTACAAAGGACTTCGAAGATTTCATTAGGATTATTATGGAGTTTTAAGGTTTCGTACGGTGTTGTAAGGTGTTCTTAGGAGTTTTAAGGCGTCCTAAGTTATACTAACGTGCTTTTCAAGGTGCTAATATACATACAGAGTCGTAAGATGTCCTAAGTAGTCGTACGATGTTCAAAGGACTCGGACGAATTCATTAGGTGTAATTTGGAGTTTTAAGTTTACGTATGGTACTGTTAGTTGTTGTTAGGAGTTGTGAGGTGTTGTACATTATACCAACATGCTTTTCATGTTGCTAATGTCGCATACTGAGTCGTAACATGTCCTGAGTTGTCGTACGATGTACAAAGGACTTCGACGATTTCATTAGGTTTATAATGGAGTTTTAAGGTTTCGTACGGTCTTGTAAGGTGTTCTTAGGAGTTGTAAGGCGTCCTAAGTTATACTAACGTGCTTTTCATGGTGCTAATGTGCATACAGAGTCGTAAGATGTCCTAAGTAATCGTACGATGTTCAAAGGACTCGGACGAATTCATTAGGTGTAATTTGGAGTTTTAAGTTTAGGTATGGTACTGTTAGTTGTTGTTAGGAGTTGTGAGGTGTTGTACATTATACCAACATGCTTTTCATGTTGCTAATGTCGCATACTGAGTCGTAACATGTCCTGAGTTGTCGTACGATGTACAAAGGACTTCGACGATTTCATTAGGTTTATAATGGAGTTTTAAGGTTTCGTACGGTCTTGTAAGGTGTTCTTAGGAGTTGTAAGGCGTCCTAAGTTATACTAACGTGCTTTTCATGGTGCTAATGTGCATACAGAGTCGTAAGATGTTCTAAGTAATCGTACGATGTTCAAAGGACTCGGACGAATTCATTAGGTGTAATTTGGAGTTTTAAGTTATATTAACGTGCTTTTAAAGTTGCCAAAGTCGCATACTGGGTCGTAACATGTCCTGAGTTGTCGTACGATGTACAAAGGACTTCGACGATTTCATTAGGATTATAATGGAGTTTTAAGGTTTCGTATGGTGTTGTAAGGTGTTCTTAGGAGTTGTAAGGCGTCCTAAGTTATACTAACGTGCTTTTCATGGTGCTAATGTGCATACAGAGTCGTAAGATGTCCTAAGTTGTCGTACGATGTTCAAAGGACTCGGACGAATTTATTAGGTGTAATTTGGAGTTTTTAGTTTACGTATGGTACTGTTAGTTGTTGTTAGGAGTTGTGAGGTGTTGTACATTATACCAACATGCTTTTCATGTTGCTAATGTCGCATACTGAGTCGTAACATGTCCTGAGTTGTCGTACGATGTACAAAGGACTTCGACGATTTCATTAGGTTTATAATGGAGTTTTAAGGTTTCGTACGGTCTTGTAAGGTGTTCTTAGGAGTTGTAAGGCGTCCTAAGTTATACTAACGTGCTTTTCATGGTGCTAATGTGCATACAGAGTCGTAAGATGTCCTAAGTAATCGTACGATGTTCAAAGGACTCGGACGAATTCATTAGGTGTAATTTGGAGTTTTAAGTTTAGGTATGGTACTGTTAGTTGTTGTTAGGAGTTGTGAGGTGTTGTACATTATACCAACATGCTTTTCATGTTGCTAATGTCGCATACTGAGTCGTAACATGTCCTGAGTTGTCGTACGATGTACAAAGGACTTCGACGATTTCATTAGGTTTATAATGGAGTTTTAAGGTTTCGTACGGTCTTGTAAGGTGTTCTTAGGAGTTGTAAGGCGTCCTAAGTTATACTAACGTGCTTTTCATGGTGCTAATGTGCATACAGAGTCGTAAGATGTTCTAAGTAATCGTACGATGTTCAAAGGACTCGGACGAATTCATTAGGTGTAATTTGGAGTTTTAAGTTATATTAACGTGCTTTTAAAGTTGCCAAAGTCGCATACTGGGTCGTAACATGTCCTGAGTTGTCGTACGATGTACAAAGGACTTCGACGATTTCATTAGGATTATAATGGAGTTTTAAGGTTTCGTATGGTGTTGTAAGGTGTTCTTAGGAGTTGTAAGGCGTCCTAAGTTATACTAACGTGCTTTTCATGGTGCTAATGTGCATACAGAGTCGTAAGATGTCCTAAGTAATCGTACGATGTTCAAAGGACTCGGACGAATTCATTAGGTGTAATTTGGAGTTTTAAGTTTAGGTATGGTACTGTTAGTTGTTGTTAGGAGTTGTGAGGTGTTGTACATTATACCAACATGCTTTTCATGTTGCTAATGTCGCATACTGAGTCGTAACATGTCCTGAGTTGTCGTACGATGTACAAAGGACTTCGACGATTTCATTAGGTTTATAATGGAGTTTTAAGGTTTCGTACGGTCTTGTAAGGTGTTCTTAGGAGTTGTAAGGCGTCCTAAGTTATACTAACGTGCTTTTCATGGTGCTAATGTGCATACAGAGTCGTAAGATGTTCTAAGTAATCGTACGATGTTCAAAGGACTCGGACGAATTCATTAGGTGTAATTTGGAGTTTTAAGTTATATTAACGTGCTTTTAAAGTTGCCAAAGTCGCATACTGGGTCGTAACATGTCTTGAGTTGTCGTACGATGTACAAAGGACTTCGACGATTTCATTAGGATTATAATGGAGTTTTAAGGTTTCGTATGGTGTTGTAAGGTGTTCTTAGGAGTTGTAAGGCGTCCTAAGTTATACTAACGTGCTTTTCATGGTGCTAATGTGCATACAGAGTCGTAAGATGTCCTAAGTAATCGTACGATGTTCAAAGGACTCGGACGAATTCATTAGGTGTAATTTGGAGTTTTAAGTTTAGGTATGGTACTGTTAGTTGTTGTTAGGAGTTGTGAGGTGTTGTACATTATACCAACATGCTTTTCATGTTGCTAATGTCGCATACTGAGTCGTAACATGTCCTGAGTTGTCGTACGATGTACAAAGGACTTCGACGATTTCATTAGGTTTATAATGGAGTTTTAAGGTTTCGTACGGTCTTGTAAGGTGTTCTTAGGAGTTGTAAGGCGTCCTAAGTTATACTAACGTGCTTTTCATGGTGCTAATGTGCATACAGAGTCGTAAGATGTTCTAAGTAATCGTACGATGTTCAAAGGACTCGGACGAATTCATTAGGTGTAATTTGGAGTTTTAAGTTATATTAACGTGCTTTTAAAGTTGCCAAAGTCGCATACTGGGTCGTAACATGTCCTGAGTTGTCGTACGATGTACAAAGGACTTCGACGATTTCATTAGGTTTATTATGGAGTTTTAAGGTTTCGTATGGTGTTGTAAGGTGTTCTTAGGAGTTGTAAGGCGTCCTAAGTTATACTAACGTGCTTTTCATGGTGCTAATGTGCATACAGAGTCGTAAGATGTCCTAAGTTGTCGTACGATGTTCAAAGGACTCGGACGAATTCATTAGGTGTAATTTGGAGTTTTAAGTTTACGTATGGTACTGTTAGTTGTTGTTAGGAGTTGTGAGGTGTTGTACATTATACCAACATGCTTTTCATGTTGCTAATGTCGCATACTGAGTCGTAACATGTCCTGAGTTGTCGTACGATGTACAAAGGACTTCGACGATTTCATTAGGATTATTATGGAGTTTTAATGTTTCGTACGGTGTTGTAAGGTGTTCTTAGGAGTTGTAAGGCGTCCTAAGTTATACTAACGTGCTTTTCAAAGTGCTAATATGCATACAGAGTCGTAAGATGTCCTAAGTAATCGTACGATGTTCAAAGGACTCGGACGAATTCATTAGGTGTATTATGGAGTTTTAAGTTTACGTATGGTACTGTTAGGTCTTGTTAGGAGTTGTGAGGTGTTGTACATTATACCAACATGCTTTTAAAGGTGCTAATGTCGCATACTGAGGCGTAACATGTCCTGAGTTGTCGTACGATGTACAAAGGACTTCGACGATTTCATTAGGATTATAATGGAGTTTTAAGGTTTCGTATGGTGTTGTAAGGTGTTCTTAGGAGTTGTAAGGCGTCCTAAGTTATACTAACGTGCTTTTCATGGTGCTAATGTGCATACAGAGTCGTAAGATGTCCTAAGTTGTCGTACGATGTTCCAAGGACTCGGATAAATTTATTAGGTGTAATTTGGAGTTTTTAGTGTACGTATGGTACTGTTAGTTGTTGTTAGCATTTGTGAGGTGTTGTACATTATACCAACATGCTTTTCATGTTGCTAATGTCGCATACTGAGTCGTAACATGTCCTGAGTTGTCGTAAGATGTACAAAGGACTTCGAAGATTTCATTAGGATTATTATGGAGTTTTAAGGTTTCGTACGGTGTTGTAAGGTGTTCTTAGGAGTTTTAAGGCGTCCTAAGTTATACTAACGTGCTTTTCAAGGTGCTAATATACATACAGAGTCGTAAGATGTCCTAAGTAGTCGTACGATGTTCAAAGGACTCGGACGAATTCATTAGGTGTAATTTGGAGTTTTAAGTTTACGTATGGTACTGTTAGTTGTTGTTAGGAGTTGTGAGGTGTTGTACATTATACCAACATGCTTTTCATGTTGCTAATGTCGCATACTGAGTCGTAACATGTCCTGAGTTGTCGTACGATGTACAAAGGACTTCGACGATTTCATTAGGTTTATAATGGAGTTTTAAGGTTTCGTACGGTCTTGTAAGGTGTTCTTAGGAGTTGTAAGGCGTCCTAAGTTATACTAACGTGCTTTTCATGGTGCTAATGTGCATACAGAGTCGTAAGATGTCCTAAGTAATCGTACGATGTTCAAAGGACTCGGACGAATTCATTAGGTGTAATTTGGAGTTTTAAGTTTAGGTATGGTACTGTTAGTTGTTGTTAGGAGTTGTGAGGTGTTGTACATTATACCAACATGCTTTTCATGTTGCTAATGTCGCATACTGAGTCGTAACATGTCCTGAGTTGTCGTACGATGTACAAAGGACTTCGACGATTTCATTAGGTTTATAATGGAGTTTTAAGGTTTCGTACGGTCTTGTAAGGTGTTCTTAGGAGTTGTAAGGCGTCCTAAGTTATACTAACGTGCTTTTCATGGTGCTAATGTGCATACAGAGTCGTAAGATGTTCTAAGTAATCGTACGATGTTCAAAGGACTCGGACGAATTCATTAGGTGTAATTTGGAGTTTTAAGTTATATTAACGTGCTTTTAAAGTTGCCAAAGTCGCATACTGGGTCGTAACATGTCCTGAGTTGTCGTACGATGTACAAAGGACTTCGACGATTTCATTAGGATTATAATGGAGTTTTAAGGTTTCGTATGGTGTTGTAAGGTGTTCTTAGGAGTTGTAAGGCGTCCTAAGTTATACTAACGTGCTTTTCATGGTGCTAATGTGCATACAGAGTCGTAAGATGTCCTAAGTTGTCGTACGATGTTCAAAGGACTCGGACGAATTTATTAGGTGTAATTTGGAGTTTTTAGTTTACGTATGGTACTGTTAGTTGTTGTTAGGAGTTGTGAGGTGTTGTACATTATACCAACATGCTTTTCATGTTGCTAATGTCGCATACTGAGTCGTAACATGTCCTGAGTTGTCGTACGATGTACAAAGGACTTCGACGATTTCATTAGGTTTATAATGGAGTTTTAAGGTTTCGTACGGTCTTGTAAGGTGTTCTTAGGAGTTGTAAGGCGTCCTAAGTTATACTAACGTGCTTTTCATGGTGCTAATGTGCATACAGAGTCGTAAGATGTCCTAAGTAATCGTACGATGTTCAAAGGACTCGGACGAATTCATTAGGTGTAATTTGGAGTTTTAAGTTTAGGTATGGTACTGTTAGTTGTTGTTAGGAGTTGTGAGGTGTTGTACATTATACCAACATGCTTTTCATGTTGCTAATGTCGCATACTGAGTCGTAACATGTCCTGAGTTGTCGTACGATGTACAAAGGACTTCGACGATTTCATTAGGTTTATAATGGAGTTTTAAGGTTTCGTACGGTCTTGTAAGGTGTTCTTAGGAGTTGTAAGGCGTCCTAAGTTATACTAACGTGCTTTTCATGGTGCTAATGTGCATACAGAGTCGTAAGATGTTCTAAGTAATCGTACGATGTTCAAAGGACTCGGACGAATTCATTAGGTGTAATTTGGAGTTTTAAGTTATATTAACGTGCTTTTAAAGTTGCCAAAGTCGCATACTGGGTCGTAACATGTCCTGAGTTGTCGTACGATGTACAAAGGACTTCGACGATTTCATTAGGATTATAATGGAGTTTTAAGGTTTCGTATGGTGTTGTAAGGTGTTCTTAGGAGTTGTAAGGCGTCCTAAGTTATACTAACGTGCTTTTCATGGTGCTAATGTGCATACAGAGTCGTAAGATGTCCTAAGTAATCGTACGATGTTCAAAGGACTCGGACGAATTCATTAGGTGTAATTTGGAGTTTTAAGTTTAGGTATGGTACTGTTAGTTGTTGTTAGGAGTTGTGAGGTGTTGTACATTATACCAACATGCTTTTCATGTTGCTAATGTCGCATACTGAGTCGTAACATGTCCTGAGTTGTCGTACGATGTACAAAGGACTTCGACGATTTCATTAGGTTTATAATGGAGTTTTAAGGTTTCGTACGGTCTTGTAAGGTGTTCTTAGGAGTTGTAAGGCGTCCTAAGTTATACTAACGTGCTTTTCATGGTGCTAATGTGCATACAGAGTCGTAAGATGTTCTAAGTAATCGTACGATGTTCAAAGGACTCGGACGAATTCATTAGGTGTAATTTGGAGTTTTAAGTTATATTAACGTGCTTTTAAAGTTGCCAAAGTCGCATACTGGGTCGTAACATGTCCTGAGTTGTCGTACGATGTACAAAGGACTTCGACGATTTCATTAGGTTTATTATGGAGTTTTAAGGTTTCGTATGGTGTTGTAAGGTGTTCTTAGGAGTTGTAAGGCGTCCTAAGTTATACTAACGTGCTTTTCATGGTGCTAATGTGCATACAGAGTCGTAAGATGTCCTAAGTTGTCGTACGATGTTCAAAGGACTCGGACGAATTCATTAGGTGTAATTTGGAGTTTTAAGTTTACGTATGGTACTGTTAGTTGTTGTTAGGAGTTGTGAGGTGTTGTACATTATACCAACATGCTTTTCATGTTGCTAATGTCGCATACTGAGTCGTAACATGTCCTGAGTTGTCGTACGATGTACAAAGGACTTCGACGATTTCATTAGGATTATTATGGAGTTTTAATGTTTCGTACGGTGTTGTAAGGTGTTCTTAGGAGTT
This sequence comes from Tagetes erecta, assembly GCA_030867185.1. NCBI lineage: Eukaryota > Viridiplantae > Streptophyta > Magnoliopsida > Asterales > Asteraceae > Tagetes > Tagetes erecta. Next base: position 15,533,863 of record CM061497.1, on the reverse strand, counting down.
GTAAGGCGTCCTAAGTTATACTAACGTGCTTTTCAAAGTGCTAATATGCATACAGAGTCGTAAGATGTCCTAAGTAATCGTACGATGTTCAAAGGACTCGGACGAATTCATTAGGTGTATTATGGAGTTTTAAGTTTACGTATGGTACTGTTAGGTCTTGTTAGGAGTTGTGAGGTGTTGTACATTATACCAACATGCTTTTAAAGGTGCTAATGTCGCATACTGAGGCGTAACATGTCCTGAGTTGTCGTACGATGTACAAAGGACTTCGACGATTTCATTAGGATTATAATGGAGTTTTAAGGTTTCGTATGGTGTTGTAAGGTGTTCTTAGGAGTTGTAAGGCGTCCTAAGTTATACTAACGTGCTTTTCATGGTGCTAATGTGCATACAGAGTCGTAAGATGTCCTAAGTTGTCGTACGATGTTCCAAGGACTCGGATAAATTTATTAGGTGTAATTTGGAGTTTTTAGTGTACGTATGGTACTGTTAGTTGTTGTTAGCATTTGTGAGGTGTTGTACATTATACCAACATGCTTTTCATGTTGCTAATGTCGCATACTGAGTCGTAACATGTCCTGAGTTGTCGTACGATGTACAAAGGACTTCGACGATTTCATTAGGATTATTATGGAGTTTTAAGGTTTCGTACGGTGTTGTAAGGTGTTCTTAGGAGTTTAAAGGCGTCCTTAGTTATACTAACGTGCTTTTCAAGGTGCTAATATACATACAGAGTCGAAAGATGTCCTAAGTAATCGTACGATGTTCAAAGGACTCGGACGAATTCATTAGGTGTATTATGGAGTTTTAAGTTTACTTATGGTACTGTTGAGGTGTTGTTAGGAGTTGTGAGGTGTTGTACATTATACCAACATGCTTTTAAAGTTGCTAATGTTGCATACAGAGTCGTAACATGTCCTGAGTTGTCGTACGATGTACAAAGGATTTCGACGACTTCATTAGGTTTATTATGGAGTTTTAAGGTTTCGTACGGTGTTGTAAGGTCTTCTTAGGAGTTTTAAGGCGTTCTAAGTTATACTAACGTGCTTTTAAAGTGGCTAAAGTCGCATACTGGGTCGTAACATGTCCTGAGTTGTCGTACGATGTACAAAGGACTTCGACGATTTCATTAGGTTTATAATGGAGTTTTAAGGTTTGTATGGTGTTGTAAGGTGTTCTTAGGAGTTGTAAGGCGTCCTAAGTTATACTAACGTGCTTTTCATGGTGCTAATGTGCATACAGAGTCGTAAGATGTCCTAAGTTGTCGTACGATGTTCAAAGGACTCGGACGAATTTATTAGGTGTAATTTGGAGTTTTAAGTTTACGTATGGTACTGTTAGTTGTTGTTAGGATTTGTGAGGTGTTGTACATTATACCAACATGCTTTTAATGTTGCTAATGTCGCATACTGAGTCGTAACATGTCCTGAGTTGTCGTACGATGTACAAAGGACTTCGACCATTTCATTAGGATTATAATGGAGTTTTAAGATTTCGTATGGTGTTGTAAGGTGTTCTTAGGAGTTGTAAGTCGTCCTAAGTTATACTAACGTGCTTTTCATGGTGCTAATGTGCATACAGAGTCGTAAGATGTCCTAAGTTGTCGTACGATGTTCAAAGGACTCGGACAAATTTATTAGGTGTAATTTGGAGTTTTAAGTTTACGTATGGTACTGTTAGTTGTTGTTAGGATTTGTGAGGTGTTGTACATTATACCAACATGCTTTTCATGTTGCTAATGTCGCATACTGAGTCGTAACATGTCCTGAGTTGTCGTACGATGTACAAAGGACTTTGACCATTTCATTAGGATTATAATGGAGTTTTAAGGTTTCGTATGGTGTTGTAAGGTGTTCTTAGGAGTTGTAAGGCGTCCTAAGTTATACTAACGTGCTTTTTATGGTGCTAATGTGCATACAGAGTCGTAAGATGTCCTAAGTTGTCTTACGATGTTCAAAGGACACGGATGAATTTGTAGGTGTAATTTGGAGTTTTAAGTTTACGTATGGTACTGTTAGTTGTTGTTAGTATTTGTGAGGTGTTGTACATTATACCAACATGCTTTTCATGTTGCTAATGTCGCATACTGAGTCGTAACATGTCCTGAGTTGTCGTACGATGTACAAAGGACTTCGATGATTTCATTAGGATTATTATGGAGTTTTAAGGTTTCGTACGGTGTTGTAAGGTGTTCTTAGGAGTTGTAAGGCGTCCTAAGTTATACTAACGTGCTTTTCATGGTGCTAATGTGCATAAAGAGTCATAAGATGTCCTAAGTTGTCGTACGATGTTCAAAGGACTCGGATGAATTTATTAGGTGTAATTTGGAGTTTTAAGTTTACGTATGGTACTGTTAGTTGTTGTTAGCATTTGTGAGGTGTTGTACATTATACCAACATGCTTTTCATGTTGCTAATGTCGCATACTGAGTCGTAACATGTCCTGAGTTGTCGTACGATGTACAAAGGACTTCGACGATTTCATTAGGATTATTATGGAGTTTTAATGTTTCGTACGGTGTTGTAAGGTGTTCTTAGGAGTTGTAAGGCGTCCTAAGTTATACTAACGTGCTTTTCAAAGTGCTAATATGCATACAGAGTCGTAAGATGTCCTAAGTAATCGTACGATGTTCAAAGGACTCGGACGAATTCATTAGGTGTATTATGGAGTTTTAAGTTTACGTATGGTACTGTTAGGTCTTGTTAGGAGTTGTGAGGTGTTGTACATTATACCAACATGCTTTTAAAGTTGCTAATGTTGCATACAGAGTCGTAACATGTCCTGAGTTGTCGTACGATGTACAAAGGACTTCGACTATTTCATTAGGTTTATAATGGAGTTTTAAGGTTTGTATGGTGTTGTTAGGTGTTCTTAGGAGTTGTAAGGCGTCCTAAGTTATACTAACGTGCTTTTCATGGTGCTAATGTGCATACAGAGTCGTAAGATGTCCTAAGTTGTCGTACGATGTTCAAAGGATTCGGACAAATTTATTAGGTGTAATTTGGAGTTTTAAGTTTACGTATGGTACTGTTAGTTGTTGTTAGGATTTGTGAGGTGTTGTACATTATACCAACATGCTTTTCATGTTGCTAATGTCGCATACTGAGTCGTAACATGTCCTGAGTTGTCGTACGATGTACAAAGGACTTTGACCATTTCATTAGGATTATAATGGAGTTTTAAGGTTTCGTATGGTGTTGTAAGGTGTTCTTAGGAGTTGTAAGGCGTTCTAAGTTATACTAACGTGCTTTTTATGGTGCTAATGTGCATACAGAGTCGTAAGATGTCCTAAGTTGTCGTACGATGTTCAAAGGACACGGATGAATTTGTAGGTGTAATTTGGAGTTTTAAGTTTACGTATGGTACTGTTAGTTGTTGTTAGTATTTGTGAGGTGTTGTACATTATACCAACATGCTTTTCATGTTGCTAATGTCACATACTGAGTCGTAACATGTCCTGAGTTGTCGTACGATGTACAAAGGACTTCGATGATTTCATTAGGATTATTATGGAGTTTTAAGGTTTCGTACGGTGTTGTAAGGTGTTCTTAGGAGTTGTAAGGCGTCCTAAGTTATACTAACGTGCTTTTCATGGTGCTAATGTGCATAAAGAGTCATAAGATGTCCTAAGTTGTCGTACGATGTTCAAAGGACTCGGATGAATTTATTAGGTGTAATTTGGAGTTTTAAGTTTACGTATGGTACTGTTAGTTGTTGTTAGCATTTGTGAGGTGTTGTACATTATACCAACATGCTTTTCATGTTGCTAATGTCGCATACTGAGTCGTAACATGTCCTGAGTTGTCGTACGATGTACAAAGGACTTCGACGATTTCATTAGGATTATTATGGAGTTTTAATGTTTCGTACGGTGTTGTAAGGTGTTCTTAGGAGTTGTAAGGCGTCCTAAGTTATACTAACGTGCTTTTCAAAGTGCTAATATGCATACAGAGTCGTAAGATGTCCTAAGTAATCGTACGATGTTCAAAGGACTCGGACGAATTCATTAGGTGTATTATGGAGTTTTAAGTTTACGTATGGTACTGTTAGGTCTTGTTAGGAGTTGTGAGGTGTTGTACATTATACCAACATGCTTTTAAAGTTGCTAATGTTGCATACAGAGTCGTAACATGTCCTGAGTTGTCGTACGATGTACAAAGGACTTCGACTATTTCATTAGGTTTATAATGGAGTTTTAAGGTTTGTATGGTGTTGTTAGGTGTTCTTAGGAGTTGTAAGGCGTCCTAAGTTATACTAACGTGCTTTTCATGGTGCTAATGTGCATACAGAGTCGTAAGATGTCCTAAGTTGTCGTACGATGTTCAAAGGATTCGGACAAATTTATTAGGTGTAATTTGGAGTTTTAAGTTTACGTATGGTACTGTTAGTTGTTGTTAGGATTTGTGAGGTGTTGTACATTATACCAACATGCTTTTCATGTTGCTAATGTCGCATACTGAGTCGTAACATGTCCTGAGTTGTCGTACGATGTACAAAGGACTTTGACCATTTCATTAGGATTATAATGGAGTTTTAAGGTTTCGTATGGTGTTGTAAGGTGTTCTTAGGAGTTGTAAGGCGTCCTAAGTTATACTAACGTGCTTTTTATGGTGCTAATGTGCATACAGAGTCGTAAGATGTCCTAAGTTGTCGTACGATGTTCAAAGGACACGGATGAATTTGTAGGTGTAATTTGGAGTTTTAAGTTTACGTATGGTACTGTTAGTTGTTGTTAGTATTTGTGAGGTGTTGTACATTATACCAACATGCTTTTCATGTTGCTAATGTCGCATACTGAGTCGTAACATGTCCTGAGTTGTCGTACGATGTACAAAGGACTTCGATGATTTCATTAGGATTATTATGGAGTTTTAAGGTTTCGTACGGTGTTGTAAGGTGTTCTTAGGAGTTGTAAGGCGTCCTAAGTTATACTAACGTGCTTTTCATGGTGCTAATGTGCATAAAGAGTCATAAGATGTCCTAAGTTGTCGTACGATGTTCAAAGGACTCGGATGAATTTATTAGGTGTAATTTGGAGTTTTAAGTTTACGTATGGTACTGTTAGTTGTTGTTAGCATTTGTGAGGTGTTGTACATTATACCAACATGCTTTTCATGTTGCTAATGTCGCATACTGAGTCGTAACATGTCCTGAGTTGTCGTACGATGTACAAAGGACTTCGACGATTTCATTAGGATTATTATGGAGTTTTAATGTTTCGTACGGTGTTGTAAGGTGTTCTTAGGAGTTGTAAGGCGTCCTAAGTTATACTAACGTGCTTTTCAATGTGCTAATATGCATACAGAGTCGTAAGATGTCCTAAGTAATCGTACGATGTTCAAAGGACTCGGACGAATTCATTAGGTGTATTATGGAGTTTTAAGTTTACGTATGGTACTGTTAGGTCTTGTTAGGAGTTGTGAGGTGTTGTACATTATACCAACATGCTTTTAAAGTTGCTAATGTTGCATACAGAGTCGTAGCATGTCCTGAGTTGTCGTACGATGTACAAAGGACTTCGACCATTTCATTAGGATTATAATGGAGTTTTAAGGTTTCGTATGGTGTTGTAAGGTGTTCTTAGGAGTTGTAAGGCGTCCTAAGTTATACTAACGTGCTTTTCATGGTGCTAATGTGCATACAGAGTCGTAAGATGTCCTAAGTTGTCGTACGATGTTCAAAGGATTCGGACAAATTTATTAGGTGTAATTTGGAGTTTTAAGTTTACGTATGGTACTGTTAGTTGTTGTTAGGATTTGTGAGGTGTTGTACATTATACCAACATGCTTTTCATGTTGCTAATGTCGCATACTGAGTCGTAACATGTTCTGAGTTGTCGTACGATGTACAAAGGACTTCGATGATTTCATTAGGATTATTATGGAGTTTTAAGGTTTCGTACGGTGTTGTAAGGTGTTCTTAGGAGTTGTAAGGCGTCCTAAGTTATACTAACGTGCTTTTCATGGTGCTAATGTGCATAAAGAGTCATAAGATGTCCTAAGTTGTCGTACGATGTTCAAAGGACTCAGATGAATTTATTAGGTGTAATTTGGAGTTTTAAGTTTACGTATGGTACTGTTAGTTGTTGTTAGGATTTGTGAGGTGTTGTACATTATACCAACATGCTTTTCATGTTGCTAATGTCGCATACTGAGTCGTAACATGTCCTGAGTTGTCGTACGATGTACAAAGGACTTTGACCATTTCATTAGGATTATAATAGAGTTTTAAGGTTTCGTACGGTCTTGTAAGGTGTACTTAGGAGTTTTAAGGCGTCCTAAGTTATACTAACGTGCTTTTCAAAGTGCTAATATGCATACAGAGTCGTAAGATGTCCTAAGTAATCGTTCGATGTTCAAAGGACTCGGACGATTTCATTAGGTGTATTATGGAGTTTTAAGTTTACGTATGGTACTTTTAGGTCTTGTTAGGAGTTGTGAGGTGTTGTACATTATACCAACATGCTTTTAAAGTTGCTAATGTTGCATACAGAGTCGTAACATGTCCTGAGTTGTCGTACGATGTAAAAAGGACTTCGACGATTTCATTAGGTTTATTATGGAGTTTTAAGGTTTCGTACGATGTTGTGAAGTGTTCTTAGGAGCTTTAAGGCGTCCTATGTTTTACCAACATGCTTTTAAAGTGGCTAAAGTCGCATACTGGGTCGTAACATGTCCTGAGTTGTCGTACGATGTACAAAGGACTTCGACTATTTCATTAGGTTTATAATGGAGTTTTAAGGTTTGTATGGTGTTGTTAGGTGTTCTTAGGAGTTGTAAGGCGTCCTAAGTTATACTAACGTGCTTTTCATGGTGCTAATGTGCATACAGAGTCGTAAGATGTCCTAAGTTGTCGTACGATGTTCAAAGGACTCGGACAAATTTATTAGGTGTAATTTGGAGTTTTAAGTTTACGTATGGTACTGTTAGTTGTTGTTAGGATTTGTGAGGTGTTGTACATTATACCAACATGCTTTTCATGTTGCTAATGTCGCATACTGAGTCGTAACATGTCCTGAGTTGTCGTACGATGTACAGAGGACTTTGACCATTTCATTAGGATTATAATGGAGTTTTAAGGTTTCGTATGGTGTTGTAAGGTGTTCTTAGGAGTTGTAAGGCGTCCTAAGTTATACTAACGTGCTTTTTATGGTGCTAATGTGCATACAGAGTCGTAAGATGTCCTAAGTTGTCGTACGATGTTCAAAGGACACGGATGAATTTGTAGGTGTAATTTGGAGTTTTAAGTTTACGTATGGTACTGTTAGTTGTTGTTAGCATTTGTGAGGTGTTGTACATTATACCAACATGCTTTTCATGTTGCTAATGTCGCATACTGAGTCGTAACATGTCCTGAGTTGTCGTACGATGTACAAAGGACTTCGATGATTTCATTAGGATTATTATGGAGTTTTAAGGTTTCGTACAGTGTTGTAAGGTTTTCTTAGGAGTTGTAAGGCGTCCTAAGTTATACTAACGTGCTTTTCATGGTGCTAATGTGCATACAGAGTCGTAAGATGTCCTAAGTTGTGGTACGATGTTCAAAGGACTAGGATGAATTTATTAGGTGTAATTTGGAGTTTTAAGTTTACGTATGGTACTGTTAGTTGTTGTTAGCATTTGTGAGGTGTTGTACATTATACCAACATGCTTTTCATGTTGCTAATGTCACATACTGAGTCGTAACATGTCCTGAGTTGTAGTACGATGTACAAAGGACTTCGATGATTTCATCAGGATTATTATGGAGTTTTAAGGTTTCGTACGGTGTTGTAAGGTGTTCTTAGGAGTTGTAAGGCGTCCTAAGTTATACTAACGTGCTTTTCATGGTGCTAATATGCATACAGAGTCGTAAGATGTCCTAAGTAATCGTACGATGTTCAAAGGACTCGGACGAATTCATTAGGTGTATTATGGAGTTTTAAGTTTACATATGGTACTGTTAGGTCTTGTTAGGAGTTGTGAGGTGTTGTACATTATACCAACTTGCTTTTAAAGTTGCTAATGTTGCATACAGAGTCGTAACATGTCCTGAGTTGTCGTACGATGTACAAAGGACTTCGACGATTTCATTAGGTTTATTATGGAGTTTTAAGGTTTCGTACGATGTTGTGAAGTGTTCTTAGTAGCTTTAAGGCGTCCTATGTTTTACCAACATGCTTTTAAAGTGGCTAAAGTCGCATACTGGGTCGTAACACGTCCTGAGTTGTCGTACGATGTACAAAGGACTTCGACGATTTCATTAGGTTTATTATGGAGTTTTAAGGTTTCGTACGATGTTGTGAAGTGTTCTTAGGAGCTTTAAGGCGTCCTATGTTTTACCAACATGCTTTTAAAGTGGCTAAAGTCGCATACTGGGTCGTAACATGTCCTGAGTTGTCGTACGATGTACAAAGGACTTCGACGATTTCATTAGGTTTATAATGGAGTTTTAAGGTTTGTATGGTGTTGTAAGGTGTTCTTAGGAGTTGTAAGGCGTCCTAAGTTATACTAACGTGCTTTTCATGGTGCTAATGTGCATACAGAGTCGTAAGATGTCCTAAGTTGTCGTACGATGTTCAAAGGACTTGGACAAATTTATTAGGTGTAATTTGGAGTTTTAAGTTTACGTATGGTACTGTTAGTTGTTGTTAGGATTTGTGAGGTGTTGTACATTATACCAACATGCTTTTCATGTTGCTAATGTCGCATACTGAGTCGTAACATGTCCTGAGTTGTCGTACGATGTACAAAGGACTTTGACCATTTCATTAGGATTATAATGGAGTTTTAAGGTTTCGTATGGTGTTGTAAGGTGTTCTTAGGAGTTGTAAGGCGTCCTAAGTTATACTAACGTGCTTTTTATGGTGCTAATGTGCATACAGTGTCGTAAGATGTCCTAAGTTGTCGTACGATGTTCAAAGGACTCGGATGAATTTATTAGGTGTAATTTGGAGTTTTAAGTTTACGTATGGTACTGTTAGTTGTTGTTAGCATTTGTGAGGTGTTGTACATTATACCAACATGCTTTTCATGTTGCTAATGTCACATACTGAGTCGTAACATGTCCTGAGTTGTCATACGATGTACAAAGGACTTCGATGATTTCATTAGGATTATTATGGAGTTTTAAGGTTTCGTACGGTGTTGTAAGGTGTTCTTAGGAGTTGTAAGGCGTCCTAAGTTATACTAACGTGCTTTTCATGGTGCTAATATGCATACAGAGTCGTAAGATGTCCTAAGTAATCGTACGATGTTCAAAGGACTCGGACGAATTCATTAGGTGTATTATGGAGTTTTAAGTTTACATATGGTACTGTTAGGTCTTGTTAGGAGTTGTGAGGTGTTGTACATTATACCAACTTGCTTTTAAAGTTGCTAATGTTGCATACAGAGTCGTAACATGTCCTGAGTTGTCGTACGATGTACAAAGGACTTCGACGATTTCATTAGGTTTATTATGGAGTTTTAAGGTTTCGTACGATGTTGTGAAGTGTTCTTAGTAGCTTTAAGGCGTCATATGTTTTACCAACATGCTTTTAAAGTGGCTAAAGTCGCATACTGGGTAGTAACACGTCCTGAGTTGTCGTACGATGTACAAAGGACTTCGACGATTTCATTAGGTTTATTATGGAGTTTTAAGGTTTCGTACGATGTTGTGAAGTGTTCTTAGGAGCTTTAAGGCGTCCTATGTTTTACCAACATGCTTTTAAAGTGGCTAAAGTCGCATACTGGGTCGTAACATGTCCTGAGTTGTCGTACGATGTACAAAGGACTTCGACGATTTCATTAGGTTTATAATGGAGTTTTAAGGTTTGTATGGTGTTGTAAGGTGTTCTTAGGAGTTGTAAGGCGTCCTAAGTTATACTAACGTGCTTTTCATGGTGCTAATGTGCATACAGAGTCGTAAGATGTCCTAAGTTGTCTTACGATGTTCAAAGGACTTGGACAAATTTATTAGGTGTAATTTGGAGTTTTAAGTTTACGTATGGTACTGTTAGTTGTTGTTAGGATTTGTGAGGTGTTGTACATTATACCAACATGCTTTTCATGTTGCTAATGTCGCATACTGAGTCGTAACATGTCCTGAGTTGTCGTACGATGTACAAAGGACTTTGACCATTTCATTAGGATTATAATGGAGTTTTAAGGTTTCGTATGGTGTTGTAAGGTGTTCTTAGGAGTTGTAAGGCGTCCTAAGTTATACTAACGTGCTTTTTATGGTGCTAATGTTCATACAGTGTCGTAAGATGTCCTAAGTTGTCGTACGATGTTCAAAGGACTCGGATGAATTTATTAGGTGTAATTTGGAGTTTTAAGTTTACGTATGGTACTGTTAGTTGTTGTTAGCATTTGTGAGGTGTTGTACATTATACCAACATGCTTTTCATGTTGCTAATGTCACATACTGAGTCGTAACATGTCCTGAGTTGTCGTACGATGTACAAAGGACTTCGATGATTTCATTAGGATTATTATGGAGTTTTAAGGTTTCGTACGGTGTTGTAAGGTGTTCTTAGGAGTTGTAAGGCGTCCTAAGTTATACTAACGTGCTTTTCATGGTGCTAATATGCATACAGAGTCGTAAGATGTCCTAAGTAATCGTACGATGTTCAAAGGACTCGGACGAATTCATTAGGTGTATTATGGAGTTTTAAGTTTACATATGGTACTGTTAGGTCTTGTTAGGAGTTGTGAGGTGTTGTACATTATACCAACTTGCTTTTAAAGTTGCTAATGTTGCATACAGAGTCGTAACATGTCCTGAGTTGTCGTACGATGTACAAAGGACTTCGACGATTTCATTAGGTTTATTATGGAGTTTTAAGGTTTCGTACGATGTTGTGAAGTGTTCTTAGTAGCTTTAAGGCGTCATATGTTTTACCAACATGCTTTTAAAGTGGCTAAAGTCGCATACTGGGTAGTAACACGTCCTGAGTTGTCGTACGATGTACAAAGGACTTCGACGATTTCATTAGGTTTATTATGGAGTTTTAAGGTTTCGTACGATGTTGTGAAGTGTTCTTAGGAGCTTTAAGGCGTCCTATGTTTTACCAACATGCTTTTAAAGTGGCTAAAGTCGCATACTGGGTCGTAACATGTCCTGAGTTGTCGTACGATGTACAAAGGACTTCGACGATTTCATTAGGTTTATAATGGAGTTTTAAGGTTTGTATGGTGTTGTAAGGTGTTCTTAGGAGTTGTAAGGCGTCCTAAGTTATACTAACGTGCTTTTCATGGTGCTAATGTGCATACAGAGTCGTAAGATGTCCTAAGTTGTCTTACGATGTTCAAAGGACTTGGACAAATTTATTAGGTGTAATTTGGAGTTTTAAGTTTACGTATGGTACTGTTAGTTGTTGTTAGGATTTGTGAGGTGTTGTACATTATACCAACATGCTTTTCATGTTGCTAATGTCGCATACTGAGTCGTAACATGTCCTGAGTTGTCGTACGATGTACAAAGGACTTTGACCATTTCATTAGGATTATAATGGAGTTTTAAGGTTTCGTATGGTGTTGTAAGGTGTTCTTAGGAGTTGTAAGGCGTCCTAAGTTATACTAACGTGCTTTTTATGGTGCTAATGTTCATACAGTGTCGTAAGATGTCCTAAGTTGTCGTACGATGTTCAAAGGACTCGGATGAATTTATTAGGTGTAATTTGGAGTTTTAAGTTTACGTATGGTACTGTTAGTTGTTGTTAGCATTTGTGAGGTGTTGTACATTATACCAACATGCTTTTCATGTTGCTAATGTCACATACTGAGTCGTAACATGTCCTGAGTTGTCGTACGATGTACAAAGGACTTCGATGATTTCATTAGGATTATTATGGAGTTTTAAGGTTTCGTACGGTGTTGTAAGGTGTTCTTAGGAGTTGTAAGGCGTCCTAAGTTATACTAACGTGCTTTTCATGGTGCTAATATGCATACAGAGTCGTAAGATGTCCTAAGTACTCGTACGATGTTCAAAGGACTCGGACGAATTCATTAGGTGTATTATGGAGTTTTAAGTTTACATATGGTACTGTTAGGTCTTGTTAGGAGTTGTGAGGTGTTGTACATTATACCAACTTGCTTTTAAAGTTGCTAATGTTGCATACAGAGTCGTAACATGTCCTGAGTTGTCGTACGATGTACAAAGGACTTCGACGATTTCATTAGGTTTATTATGGAGTTTTAAGGTTTCGTACGATGTTGTGAAGTGTTCTTAGTAGCTTTAAGGCGTCCTATGTTTTACCAACATGCTTTTAAAGTGGCTAAAGTCGCATACTGGGTCGTAACACGTCCTGAGTTGTCGTACGATGTACAAAGGACTTCGACGATTTCATTAGGTTTATTATGGAGTTTTAAGGTTTCGTACGATGTTGTGAAGTGTTCTTAGGAGCTTTAAGGCGTCCTATGTTTTACCAACATGCTTTTAAAGTGGCTAAAGTCGCATACTGGGTCGTAACATGTCCTGAGTTGTCGTACGATGTACAAAGGACTTCGACGATTTCATTAGGTTTATAATGGAGTTTTAAGGTTTGTATGGTGTTGTAAGGTGTTCTTAGGAGTTGTAAGTCGTCCTAAGTTATACTAACGTGCTTTTCATGGTGCTAATATGCATACAGAGTCGTAAGATGTCCTAAGTTGTCGTACGATGTTCAAAGGACTTGGACAAATTTATTAGGTGTAATTTGGAGTTTTAAGTTTACGTATGGTATTGTTAGTTGTTGTTAGGATTTGTGAGGTGTTGTACATTATACCAACATGCTTTTCATGTTGCTAATGTCGCATACTGAGTCGTAACATGTCCTGAGTTGTCGTACGATGTACAAAGGACTTTGACCATTTCATTAGGATTATAATGGAGTTTTAAGGTTTCGTATGGTGTTGTAAGGTGTTCTTAGGAGTTGTAAGGCGTCCTAAGTTATACTAACGTGCTTTTTATGGTGCTAATGTGCATACAGTGTCGTAAGATGTCCTAAGTTGTCGTACGATGTTCAAAGGACTCGGATGAATTTATTAGGTGTAATTTGGAGTTTTAAGTTTACGTATGGTACTGTTAGTTGTTGTTAGCATTTGTGAGGTGTTGTACATTATACCAACATGCTTTTCATGTTGCTAATGTCACATACTGAGTCGTAACATGTCCTGAGTTGTCGTACGATGTACAAAGGACTTCGATGATTTCATTAGGATTATTATGGAGTTTTAAGGTTTCGTACGGTGTTGTAAGGTGTTCTTAGGAGTTGTAAGGCGTCCTAAGTTATACTAACGTGCTTTTCATGGTGCTAATGTGCATACAGAGTCGTAAGATGTCCTAAGTTGTCGTACGATGTTCAAAGGACTCGGATGAATTTATTAGGTGTAATTTGGAGTTTTAAGTTTACGTATGGTACTGTTAGTTGTTGTTAGCATTTGTGAGGTGTTGTACATTATACCAACATGCTTTTCATGTTGCTAATGTCGCATACTGAGTCGTAACATGTCCTGAGTTGTCGTACGATGTACAAAGGACTTCGACGATTTCGTTAAGATTATTATGGAGTTTTAAGGTTTCGTACGGTGTTGTAAGGTGTTCTTAGGAGTTTTAAGGCGTCGTAAGTTATACTAACGTGCTTTTCAAGGTGCTAATATACATACAGAGTCGTAAGATGTCCTAAGTAATCGTACGATGTTCAAAGGACTCGGACGAATTCATTAGGTGTATTATGGAGTTTTAAGTTTACGTATGGTACTGTTAGGTCTTGTTAGGAGTTGTGAGGTGTTGTACATTATACCAACATGCTTTTAAAGTTTCTAATGTTGCATGCATATAGAGTCGTAACATGTCCTGAGTTGTCGTACGATGTACAAAGGATTTCGACGACTTCATTTGGTTTATTATGGAGTTTTAAGGTTTCGTACGGTGTTCTAAGGTGTTCTTAGGAGTTTTAAGGCGTTCTAAGTTATACTAACGTGCTTTTAAAGTTGCTAAAGTCGCATACTGGGTCGTAACATGTCCTGAGTTGTCGTACGATGTACAAAGGACTTCGACGATTTCATTAGGTTTATAATGGAGTTTAAGGTTTCGTATGGTGTTGTAAGGTGTTCTTAGGAGTTTTAAGGCGTCGTAAGTTATACTAACGTGCTTTTCAAGGTGCTAATATACATACAGAGTCGTAAGATGTCCTAAGTAATCGTACGATGTTCAAAGGACTCGGACGAATTCATTAGGTGTATTATGGAGTTTTAAGTTTACGTATGGTACTGTTAGGTCTTGTTAGGAGTTGTGAGGTGTTGTACATTATACCAACTTGCTTTTAAAGTTGCTAATGTTGCATACAGAGTCGTAACATGTCCTGAGTTGTCGTACGATGTACAAAGGACTTCGACGATTTCATTAGGTTTATTATGGAGTTTTAAGGTTTCGTACGATGTTGTGAAGTGTTCTTAGTAGCTTTAAGGCGTCCTATGTTTTACCAACATGCTTTTAAAGTGGCTAAAGTCGCATACTGGGTCGTAACATGTCCTGAGTTGTCGTACGATGTACAAAGGACTTCGACGATTTCATTAGGTTTATTATGGAGTTTTAAGGTTTCGTACGATGTTGTGAAGTGTTCTAAGGAGCTTTAAGGCGTCCTATGTTTTACCAACATGCTTTTAAAGTGGCTAAAGTCGCATACTGGGTCGTAACATGTCCTGAGTTGTCGTACGATGTACAAAGGACTTCGACGATTTCATTAGGTTTATAATGGAGTTTTAAGGTTTATATGGTGTTGTAAGGTGTTCTTAGGAGTTGTAAGGCGTCCTAAGTTATACTAACGTGCTTTTCATGGTGCTAATGTGCATACAGAGTCGTAAGATGTCCTAAGTTGTCGTACGATGTTCAAAGGACTCGGACGAATTAATTAGGTGTAATTTGGAGTTTTAAGTTTACGTATGGTACTGTTAGTTGTTGTTAGGTGTTGTGAGGTGTTGTACATTATACCAACATGCTTTTCATGTTGCTAATGTCGCATACTGAGTCGTAACATGTCCTGAGTTGTCGTACGATGTACAAAGGACTTCGATGATTTCATTAGGATTATTATGGAGTTTTAAGGTTTCGTACGGTGTTGTAAGGTTTTCTTAGGAGTTGTAAGGCGTCCTAAGTTATACTAACGTGCTTTTCATGGTGCTAATGTGCATACAGAGTCGTAAGATGTCCTAAGTTGTCGTACGATGTTCAAAGGACTAGGATGAATTTATTAGGTGTAATTTGGAGTTTTAAGTTTACTTATGGTACTGTTAGTTGTTGTTAGCATTTGTGAGGTGTTGTACATTATACCAACATACTTTTCATGTTGCTAATGTCACATACTGAGTCGTAACATGTCCTGAGTTGTCGTACGATGTACAAAGGACTTCGATGATTTCATTAGGATTATTATGGAGTTTTAAGGTTTCGTACGGTGTTGTAAGGTGTTCTTAGGAGTTGTAAGGCGTCCTAAGTTATACTAACGTGCTTTTCATGGTGCTAATATGCATACAGAGTCGTAAGATGTCCTAAGTAATCGTACGATGTTCAAAGGACTCGGACGAATTCATTAGGTGTATTATGGAGTTTTAAGTTTACGTATGGTACTGTTAGGTCTTGTTAGGAGTTGTGAGGTGTTGTACATTATACCAACTTGCTTTTAAAGTTGCTAATGTTGCATACAGAGTCGTAACATGTCCTGAGTTGTCGTACGATGTACAAAGGACTTTGACGATTTCATTAGGTTTATTATGGAGTTTTAAGGTTTCGTACGATGTTGTGAAGTGTTCTTAGTAGCTTTAAGGCGTCCTATGTTTTACCAACATGCTTTTAAAGTGGCTAAAGTCGCATACTGGGTCGTAACACGTCCTGAGTTGTCATATGATGTACAAAGGACTTCGACGATTTCATTAGGTTTATTATGGAGTTTTAAGGTTTCGTACGATGTTGTGAAGTGTTCTTAGGAGCTTTAAGGCGTCCTATGTTTTACCAACATGCTTTTAAAGTGGCTAAAGTCGCATACTGGGTCGTAACATGTCCTGAGTTGTCGTACGATGTACAAAGGACTTCGACGATTTCATTAGGTTTATAATGGAGTTTTAAGGTTTGTATGGTGTTGTAAGGTGTTCTTAGGAGTTGTAAGGCGTCCTAAGTTATACTAACGTGCTTTTTATGGTGCTAATGTGCATACAGTGTCGTAAGATGTCCTAAGTTGTCATACGATGTTCAAAGGACTCGGATGAATTTATTAGGTGTAATTTGGAGTTTTAAGTTTACGTATGGTACTGTTAGTTGTTGTTAGCATTTGTGAGGTGTTGTACATTATACCAACATGCTTTTCATGTTGCTAATGTCACATACTGAGTCGTAACATGTCCTGAGTTGTCGTACGATGTACAAAGGACTTCGATGATTTCATTAGGATTATTATGGAGTTTTAAGGTTTCGTACGGTGTTGTAAGGTGTTCTTAGGAGTTGTAAGGCGTCCTAAGTTATACTAACGTGCTTTTCATGGTGCTAATGTGCATACAGAGTCGTAAGATGTCCTAAGTTGTAGTACGATGTTCAAAGGACTCGGATGAATTTATTAGGTGTAATTTGGAGTTTTAAGTTTACGTATGGTACTGTTAGTTGTTGTTAGCATTTGTGAGGTGTTGTACATTATACCAACATGCTTTTCATGTTGCTAATGTCGCATACTGAGTCGTAACATGTCCTGAGTTGTCGTACGATGTACAAAGGACTTCGACGATTTCGTTAAGATTATTATGGAGTTTTAAGGTTTCGTACGGTGTTGTATGGTGTTCTTAGGAGTTTTAAGGCGTCGTAAGTTATACTAACGTGCTTTTCAAGGTGCTAATATACATACAGAGTCGTAAGATGTCCTAAGTAATCGTACGATGTTCAAAGGACTCGGACGAATTCATTAGGTGTATTATGGAGTTTTAAGTTTACGTATGGTACTGTTAGGTCTTGTTAGGAGTTGTGAGGTGATGTACATTATACCAACATGCTTTTAAAGTTTCTAATGTTGCATGCATACAGAGTCGTAACATGTCCTGAGTTGTTGTACGATGTACAAAGGATTTCGACGACTTCATTAGGTTTATTATGGAGTTTTAAGGTTTCGTACGGTGTTCTAAGGTGTTCTTAGGAGTTTTAAGGCGTTCTAAGTTATACTAACGTGCTTTTAAAGTTGCTAAAGTCGCATACTGGGTCGTAACATGTCCTGAGTTGTCGTACGATGTACAAAGGACTTCGACGATTTCATTAGGTTTATTATGGAGTTTTAAGGTTTCGTACGATGTTGTGAAGTGTTCTAAGGAGCTTTAAGGCGTCCTATGTTTTACCAACATGCTTTTAAAGTGGCTAAAGTCGCATACTGGGTCGTAACATGTCCTGAGTTGTCGTACGATGTACAAAGGACTTCGACGATTTCATTAGGTTTATAATGGAGTTTTAAGGTTTATATGGTGTTGTAAGGTGTTCTTAGGAGTTGTAAGGCGTCCTAAGTTATACTAACGTGCTTTTCATGGTGCTAATGTGCATACAGAGTCGTAAGATGTCCTAAGTTGTCGTACGATGTTCAAAGGACTCGGACGAATTAATTAGGTGTAATTTGGAGTTTTAAGTTTACGTATGGTACTGTTAGTTGTTGTTAGGTGTTGTGAGGTGTTGTACATTATACCAACATGCTTTTCATGTTGCTAATGTCGCATACTGAGTCGTAACATGTCCTGAGTTGTCGTACGATGTACAAAGGACTTCGATGATTTCATTAGGATTATTATGGAGTTTTAAGGTTTCGTACGGTGTTGTAAGGTTTTCTTAGGAGTTGTAAGGCGTCCTAAGTTATACTAACGTGCTTTTCATGGTGCTAATGTGCATACAGAGTCGTAAGATGTCCTAAGTTGTCGTACGATGTTCAAAGGACTAGGATGAATTTATTAGGTGTAATTTGGAGTTTTAAGTTTACTTATGGTACTGTTAGTTGTTGTTAGCATTTGTGAGGTGTTGTACATTATACCAACATGCTTTTCATGTTGCTAATGTCACATACTGAGTCGTAACATGTCCTGAGTTGTCGTACGATGTACAAAGGACTTCGATGATTTCATTAGGATTATTATGGAGTTTTAAGGTTTCGTACGGTGTTGTAAGGTGTTCTTAGGAGTTGTAAGGCGTCCTAAGTTATACTAACGTGCTTTTCATGGTTCTAATATGCATACAGAGTCGTAAGATGTCCTAAGTAATCGTACGATGTTCAAAGGACTCGGACGAATTCATTAGGTGTATTATGGAGTTTTAAGTTTACGTATGGTACTGTTAGGTCTTGTTAGGAGTTGTGAGGTGTTGTACATTATACCAACTTGCTTTTAAAGTTGCTAATGTTGCATACAGAGTCGTAACATGTCCTGAGTTGTCGTACGATGTACAAAGGACTTCGACGATTTCATTAGGTTTATTATGGAGTTTTAAGGTTTCGTACGATGTTGTGAAGTGTTCTTAGTAGCTTTAAGGCGTCCTATGTTTTACCAACATGCTTTTAAAGTGGCTAAAGTCGCATACTGGGTCGTAACACGTCCTGAGTTGTCGTATGATGTACAAAGGACTTCGACGATTTCATTAGGTTTATTATGGAGTTTTAAGGTTTCGTACGATGTTGTGAAGTGTTCTTAGGAGCTTTAAGGCGTCCTATGTTTTACCAACATGCTTTTAAAGTGGCTAAAGTCGCATACTGGGTCGTAACATGTCCTGAGTTGTCGTACGATGTACAAAGGACTTCGACGATTTCATTAGGTTTATAATGGAGTTTTAAGGTTTGTATGGTGTTGTAAGGTGTTCTTAGGAGTTGTAAGGCGTCCTAAGTTATACTAACGTGCTTTTTATGGTGCTAATGTGCATACAGTGTCGTAAGATGTCCTAAGTTGTCATACGATGTTCAAAGGACTCGGATGAATTTATTAGGTGTAATTTGGAGTTTTAAGTTTACGTATGGTACTGTTAGTTGTTGTTAGCATTTGTGAGGTGTTGTACATTATACCAACATGCTTTTCATGTTGCTAATGTCACATACTGAGTCGTAACATGTCCTGAGTTGTCGTACGATGTACAAAGGACTTCGATGATTTCATTAGGATTATTATGGAGTTTTAAGGTTTCGTACGGTGTTGTAAGGTGTTCTTAGGAGTTGTAAGGCGTCCTAAGTTATACTAACGTGCTTTTCATGGTGCTAATGTGCATACAGAGTCGTAAGATGTCCTAAGTTGTAGTACGATGTTCAAAGGACTCGGATGAATTTATTAGGTGTAATTTGGAGTTTTAAGTTTACGTATGGTACTGTTAGTTGTTGTTAGCATTTGTGAGGTGTTGTACATTATACCAACATGCTTTTCATGTTGCTAATGTCGCATACTGAGTCGTAACATGTCCTGAGTTGTCGTACGATGTACAAAGGACTTCGACGATTTCGTTAAGATTATTATGGAGTTTTAAGGTTTCGTACGGTGTTGTAAGGTGTTCTTAGGAGTTTTAAGGCGTCGTAAGTTATACTAACGTGCTTTTCAAGGTGCTAATATACATACAGAGTCGTAAGATGTCCTAAGTAATCGTACGATGTTCAAAGGACTCGGACGAATTCATTAGGTGTATTATGGAGTTTTAAGTTTACGTATGGTACTGTTAGGTCTTGTTAGGAGTTGTGAGGTGATGTACATTATACCAACATGCTTTTAAAGTTTCTAATGTTGCATGCATACAGAGTCGTAACATGTCCTGAGTTGTTGTACGATGTACAAAGGATTTCGACGACTTCATTAGGTTTATTATGGAGTTTTAAGGTTTCGTACGGTGTTCTAAGGTGTTCTTAGGAGTTTTAAGGCGTTCTAAGTTATACTAACGTGCTTTTAAAGTTGCTAAAGTCGCATACTGGGTCGTAACATGTCCTGAGTTGTCGTACGATGTACAAAGGACTTCGACGATTTCATTAGGTTTATAATGGAGTTTAAGGTTTCGTATGGTGTTGTAAGGTGTTCTTAGGAGTTGTAAGGCGTCCTAAGTTATACTAACGTGCTTTTCATGGTGCTAATGTGCATACAGAGTCGTAAGATGTCCTAAGTTGTCGTACGATGTTCAAAGGACTCGGACGAATTCATTAGGTGTAATTTGGAGTTTTAAGTTTACGTATGGTACTGTTAGTTGTTGTTAGGTGTTGTGAGGTGTTGTACATTATACCAACATGCTTTTCATGTTGCTAATGTCGCATTCTGAGTCGTAACATGTCCTGAGTTGTCGTACGATGTACAAAGGACTTCGACGATTTCATTAGGATTATAATGGAGTTTTAAGGTTTCGTACGGTCTTGTAAGGTGTACTTAGGAGTTTTAAGGCGTCGTAAGTTATACTAACGTGCTTTTCAAGGTGCTAATATACATACAGAGTCGTAAGATGTCCTAAGTAATCGTACGATGTTCAAAGGACTCGGACGAATTCATTAGGTGTATTATGGAGTTTTAAGTTTACGTATGGTACTGTTAGGTCTTGTTAGGAGTTGTGAGGTGTTGTACATTATACCAACATGCTTTTAAAGTTTCTAATGTTGCATGCATACAGAGTCGTAACATGTCCTGAGTTGTCGTACGATGTACAAAGGATTTCGACGACTTCATTAGGTTTATTATGGAGTTTTAAGGTTTCGTACGGTGTTCTAAGGTGTTCTTAGGAGTTTTAAGGCGTTCTAAGTTATACTAACGTGCTTTTAAAGTTGCTAAAGTCGCATACTGGGTCGTAACATGTCCTGAGTTGTCGTACGATGTACAAAGGACTTCGACGATTTCATTAGGTTTATAATGGAGTTTAAGGTTTCGTATGGTGTTGTAAGGTGTTCTTAGGAGTTTTAAGGCGTCGTAAGTTATACTAACGTGCTTTTCAAGGTGCTAATATACATACAGAGTCGTAAGATGTCCTAAGTAATCGTACGATGTTCAAAGGACTCGGACGAATTCATTAGGTGTATTATGGAGTTTTAAGTTTACGTATGGTACTGTTAGGTCTTGTTAGGAGTTGTGAGGTGTTGTACATTATACCAACTTGCTTTTAAAGTTGCTAATGTTGCATACAGAGTCGTAACATGTCCTGAGTTGTCGTACGATGTACAAAGGACTTCGACGATTTCATTAGGTTTATTATGGAGTTTTAAGGTTTCGTACGATGTTGTGAAGTGTTCTTAGTAGCTTTAAGGCGTCCTATGTTTTACCAACATGCTTTTAAAGTGGCTAAAGTCGCATACTGGGTCGTAACACGTCCTGAGTTGTCGTACGATGTACAAAGGACTTCGACGATTTCATTAGGTTTATTATGGAGTATTAAGGTTTCGTACGATTTTGTGAAGTGTTCTTAGGAGCTTTAAGGCGTCCTATGTTTTACCAACATGCTTTTAAAGTGGCTAAAGTCGCATACTGGGTCGTAACATGTCCTGAGTTGTCGTACGATGTACAAAGGACTTCGACGATTTCATTAGGTTTATAATGGAGTTTTAAGGTTTGTATGATGTTGTAAGGTGTTCTTAGGAGTTGTAAGGCGTCCTAAGTTATACTAACGTGCTTTTCATGGTGCTAATGTGCATACAGAGTCGTAAGATGTTCTAAGTTGTCGTACGATGTTCAAAGGACTCGGACAAATTTATTAGGTGTAATTTGGAGTTTTAAGTTTACGTATGGTACTGTTAGTTGTTGTTAGGATTTGTGAGGTGTTGTACATTATACCAACATGCTTTTCATGTTGCTAATGTCGCATACTGAGTCGTAACATGTCCTGAGTTGTCGTACGATGTACAAAGGACTTTGACCATTTCATTAGGATTATAATGGAGTTTTAAGGTTTCGTATGGTGTTGTAAGGTGTTCTTAGGAGTTGTAAGGCGTCCTAAGTTATACTAACGTGCTTTTTATGGTGCTAATGTGCATACAGTGTCGTAAGATGTCCTAAGTTGTCGTACGATGATCAAAGGACTCGGATGAATTTATTAGGTGTAATTTGGAGTTTTAAGTTTACGTATGGTACTGTTAGTTGTTGTTAGCATTTGTGAGGTGTTGTACATTATACCAACATGCTTTTCATGTTGCTAATGTCACATACTGAGTCGTAACATGTCCTGAGTTGTCGTACGATGTACAAAGGACTTCGATGATTTCATTAGGATTATTATGGAGTTTTAAGGTTTCGTACGGTGTTGTAAGGTGTTCTTAGGAGTTGTAAGGCGTCCTAAGTTATACTAACGTGCTTTTCATGGTGCTAATGTGCATACAGAGTCGTAAGATGTCCTAAGTTGTCGTACGATGTTCAAAGGACTCGGATGAATTTATTAGGTGTAATTTGGAGTTTTAAGTTTACGTATGGTACTGTTAGTTGTTGTTAGCATTTGTGAGGTGTTGTACATTATACCAACATGCTTTTCATGTTGCTAATGTCACATACTGAGTCGTAACATGTCCTGAGTTGTCGTACGATGTACAAAGGACTTCGATGATTTCATTAGGATTATTATGGAGTTTTAAGGTTTCGTACGGTGTTGTAAGGTGTTCTTAGGAGTTGTAAGGCGTCCTAAGTTATACTAACGTGCTTTTCATGGTGCTAATGTGCATACAGAGTCGTAAGATGTCCTAAGTTGTAGTACGATGTTCAAAGGACTCGGATGAATTTATTAGGTGTAATTTGGAGTTTTAAGTTTACGTATGGTACTGTTAGTTGTTGTTAGCATTTGTGAGGTGTTGTACATTATACCAACATGCTTTTCATGTTGCTAATGTCGCATACTGAGTCGTAACCTGTCCTGAGTTGTCGTACGATGTACAAAGGACTTCGACGATTTCGTTAAGATTATTATGGAGTTTTAAGGTTTCGTACGGTGTTGTATGGTGTTCTTAGGAGTTTTAAGGCGTCGTAAGTTATACTAACGTGCTTTTCAAGGTGCTAATATACATACAGAGTCGTAAGATGTCCTAAGTAATCGTACGATGTTCAAAGGACTCGGACGAATTCATTAGGTGTATTATGGAGTTTTAAGTTTACGTATGGTACTGTTAGGTCTTGTTAGGAGTTGTGAGGTGATGTACATTATACCAACATGCTTTTAAAGTTTCTAATGTTGCATGCATACAGAGTCGTAACATGTCCTGAGTTGTTGTACGATGTACAAAGGATTTCGACGACTTCATTAGGTTTATTATGGAGTTTTAAGGTTTCGTACGGTGTTCTAAGGTGTTCTTAGGAGTTTTAAGGCGTTCTAAGTTATACTAACGTGCTTTTAAAGTTGCTAAAGTCGCATACTGGGTCGTAACATGTCCTGAGTTGTCGTACGATGTACAAAGGACTTCGACGATTTCATTAGGTTTATTATGGAGTTTTAAGGTTTCGTACGATGTTGTGAAGTGTTCTAAGGAGCTTTAAGGCGTCCTATGTTTTACCAACATGCTTTTAAAGTGGCTAAAGTCGCATACTGGGTCGTAACATGTCCTGAGTTGTCGTACGATGTACAAAGGACTTCGACGATTTCATTAGGTTTATAATGGAGTTTTAAGGTTTATATGGTGTTGTAAGGTGTTCTTAGGAGTTGTAAGGCGTCCTAAGTTATACTAACGTGCTTTTCATGGTGCTAATGTGCATACAGAGTCGTAAGATGTCCTAAGTTGTCGTACGATGTTCAAAGGACTCGGACGAATTAATTAGGTGTAATTTGGAGTTTTAAGTTTACGTATGGTACTGTTAGTTGTTGTTAGGTGTTGTGAGGTGTTGTACATTATACCAACATGCTTTTCATGTTGCTAATGTCGCATACTGAGTCGTAACATGTCCTGAGTTGTCGTACGATGTACAAAGGACTTCGATGATTTCATTAGGATTATTATGGAGTTTTAAGGTTTCGTACGGTGTTGTAAGGTTTTCTTAGGAGTTGTAAGGCGTCCTAAGTTATACTAACGTGCTTTTCATGGTGCTAATGTGCATACAGAGTCGTAAGATGTCCTAAGTTGTCGTACGATGTTCAAAGGACTAGGATGAATTTATTAGGTGTAATTTGGAGTTTTAAGTTTACTTATGGTACTGTTAGTTGTTGTTAGCATTTGTGAGGTGTTGTACATTATACCAACATGCTTTTCATGTTGCTAATGTCACATACTGAGTCGTAACATGTCCTGAGTTGTCGTACGATGTACAAAGGACTTCGATGATTTCATTAGGATTATTATGGAGTTTTAAGGTTTCGTACGGTGTTGTAAGGTGTTCTTAGGAGTTGTAAGGCGTCCTAAGTTATACTAACGTGCTTTTCATGGTTCTAATATGCATACAGAGTCGTAAGATGTCCTAAGTAATCGTACGATGTTCAAAGGACTCGGACGAATTCATTAGGTGTATTATGGAGTTTTAAGTTTACGTATGGTACTGTTAGGTCTTGTTAGGAGTTGTGAGGTGTTGTACATTATACCAACTTGCTTTTAAAGTTGCTAATGTTGCATACAGAGTCGTAACATGTCCTGAGTTGTCGTACGATGTACAAAGGACTTCGACGATTTCATTAGGTTTATTATGGAGTTTTAAGGTTTCGTACGATGTTGTGAAGTGTTCTTAGTAGCTTTAAGGCGTCCTATGTTTTACCAACATGCTTTTAAAGTGGCTAAAGTCGCATACTGGGTCGTAACACGTCCTGAGTTGTCGTATGATGTACAAAGGACTTCGACGATTTCATTAGGTTTATTATGGAGTTTTAAGGTTTCGTACGATGTTGTGAAGTGTTCTTAGGAGCTTTAAGGCGTCCTATGTTTTACCAACATGCTTTTAAAGTGGCTAAAGTCGCATACTGGGTCGTAACATGTCCTGAGTTGTCGTACGATGTACAAAGGACTTCGACGATTTCATTAGGTTTATAATGGAGTTTTAAGGTTTGTATGGTGTTGTAAGGTGTTCTTAGGAGTTGTAAGGCGTCCTAAGTTATACTAACGTGCTTTTTATGGTGCTAATGTGCATACAGTGTCGTAAGATGTCCTAAGTTGTCATACGATGTTCAAAGGACTCGGATGAATTTATTAGGTGTAATTTGGAGTTTTAAGTTTACGTATGGTACTGTTAGTTGTTGTTAGCATTTGTGAGGTGTTGTACATTATACCAACATGCTTTTCATGTTGCTAATGTCACATACTGAGTCGTAACATGTCCTGAGTTGTCGTACGATGTACAAAGGACTTCGATGATTTCATTAGGATTATTATGGAGTTTTAAGGTTTCGTACGGTGTTGTAAGGTGTTCTTAGGAGTTGTAAGGCGTCCTAAGTTATACTAACGTGCTTTTCATGGTGCTAATGTGCATACAGAGTCGTAAGATGTCCTAAGTTGTAGTACGATGTTCAAAGGACTCGGATGAATTTATTAGGTGTAATTTGGAGTTTTAAGTTTACGTATGGTACTGTTAGTTGTTGTTAGCATTTGTGAGGTGTTGTACATTATACCAACATGCTTTTCATGTTGCTAATGTCGCATACTGAGTCGTAACATGTCCTGAGTTGTCGTACGATGTACAAAGGACTTCGACGATTTCGTTAAGATTATTATGGAGTTTTAAGGTTTCGTACGGTGTTGTAAGGTGTTCTTAGGAGTTTTAAGGCGTCGTAAGTTATACTAACGTGCTTTTCAAGGTGCTAATATACATACAGAGTCGTAAGATGTCCTAAGTAATCGTACGATGTTCAAAGGACTCGGACGAATTCATTAGGTGTATTATGGAGTTTTAAGTTTACGTATGGTACTGTTAGGTCTTGTTAGGAGTTGTGAGGTGATGTACATTATACCAACATGCTTTTAAAGTTTCTAATGTTGCATGCATACAGAGTCGTAACATGTCCTGAGTTGTTGTACGATGTACAAAGGATTTCGACGACTTCATTAGGTTTATTATGGAGTTTTAAGGTTTCGTACGGTGTTCTAAGGTGTTCTTAGGAGTTTTAAGGCGTTCTAAGTTATACTAACGTGCTTTTAAAGTTGCTAAAGTCGCATACTGGGTCGTAACATGTCCTGAGTTGTCGTACGATGTACAAAGGACTTCGACGATTTCATTAGGTTTATAATGGAGTTTAAGGTTTCGTATGGTGTTGTAAGGTGTTCTTAGGAGTTGTAAGGCGTCCTAAGTTATACTAACGTGCTTTTCATGGTGCTAATGTGCATACAGAGTCGTAAGATGTCCTAAGTTGTCGTACGATGTTCAAAGGACTCGGACGAATTCATTAGGTGTAATTTGGAGTTTTAAGTTTACGTATGGTACTGTTAGTTGTTGTTAGGTGTTGTGAGGTGTTGTACATTATACCAACATGCTTTTCATGTTGCTAATGTCGCATTCTGAGTCGTAACATGTCCTGAGTTGTCGTACGATGTACAAAGGACTTCGACGATTTCATTAGGATTATAATGGAGTTTTAAGGTTTCGTACGGTCTTGTAAGGTGTACTTAGGAGTTTTAAGGCGTCGTAAGTTATACTAACGTGCTTTTCAAGGTGCTAATATACATACAGAGTCGTAAGATGTCCTAAGTAATCGTACGATGTTCAAAGGACTCGGACGAATTCATTAGGTGTATTATGGAGTTTTAAGTTTACGTATGGTACTGTTAGGTCTTGTTAGGAGTTGTGAGGTGTTGTACATTATACCAACATGCTTTTAAAGTTTCTAATGTTGCATGCATACAGAGTCGTAACATGTCCTGAGTTGTCGTACGATGTACAAAGGATTTCGACGACTTCATTAGGTTTATTATGGAGTTTTAAGGTTTCGTACGGTGTTCTAAGGTGTTCTTAGGAGTTTTAAGGCGTTCTAAGTTATACTAACGTGCTTTTAAAGTTGCTAAAGTCGCATACTGGGTCGTAACATGTCCTGAGTTGTCGTACGATGTACAAAGGACTTCGACGATTTCATTAGGTTTATAATGGAGTTTAAGGTTTCGTATGGTGTTGTAAGGTGTTCTTAGGAGTTTTAAGGCGTCGTAAGTTATACTAACGTGCTTTTCAAGGTGCTAATATACATACAGAGTCGTAAGATGTCCTAAGTAATCGTACGATGTTCAAAGGACTCGGACGAATTCATTAGGTGTATTATGGAGTTTTAAGTTTACGTATGGTACTGTTAGGTCTTGTTAGGAGTTGTGAGGTGTTGTACATTATACCAACTTGCTTTTAAAGTTGCTAATGTTGCATACAGAGTCGTAACATGTCCTGAGTTGTCGTACGATGTACAAAGGACTTCGACGATTTCATTAGGTTTATTATGGAGTTTTAAGGTTTCGTACGATGTTGTGAAGTGTTCTTAGTAGCTTTAAGGCGTCCTATGTTTTACCAACATGCTTTTAAAGTGGCTAAAGTCGCATACTGGGTCGTAACACGTCCTGAGTTGTCGTACGATGTACAAAGGACTTCGACGATTTCATTAGGTTTATTATGGAGTATTAAGGTTTCGTACGATTTTGTGAAGTGTTCTTAGGAGCTTTAAGGCGTCCTATGTTTTACCAACATGCTTTTAAAGTGGCTAAAGTCGCATACTGGGTCGTAACATGTCCTGAGTTGTCGTACGATGTACAAAGGACTTCGACGATTTCATTAGGTTTATAATGGAGTTTTAAGGTTTGTATGATGTTGTAAGGTGTTCTTAGGAGTTGTAAGGCGTCCTAAGTTATACTAACGTGCTTTTCATGGTGCTAATGTGCATACAGAGTCGTAAGATGTTCTAAGTTGTCGTACGATGTTCAAAGGACTCGGACAAATTTATTAGGTGTAATTTGGAGTTTTAAGTTTACGTATGGTACTGTTAGTTGTTGTTAGGATTTGTGAGGTGTTGTACATTATACCAACATGCTTTTCATGTTGCTAATGTCGCATACTGAGTCGTAACATGTCCTGAGTTGTCGTACGATGTACAAAGGACTTTGACCATTTCATTAGGATTATAATGGAGTTTTAAGGTTTCGTATGGTGTTGTAAGGTGTTCTTAGGAGTTGTAAGGCGTCCTAAGTTATACTAACGTGCTTTTTATGGTGCTAATGTGCATACAGTGTCGTAAGATGTCCTAAGTTGTCGTACGATGATCAAAGGACTCGGATGAATTTATTAGGTGTAATTTGGAGTTTTAAGTTTACGTATGGTACTGTTAGTTGTTGTTAGCATTTGTGAGGTGTTGTACATTATACCAACATGCTTTTCATGTTGCTAATGTCACATACTGAGTCGTAACATGTCCTGAGTTGTCGTACGATGTACAAAGGACTTCGATGATTTCATTAGGATTATTATGGAGTTTTAAGGTTTCGTACGGTGTTGTAAGGTGTTCTTAGGAGTTGTAAGGCGTCCTAAGTTATACTAACGTGCTTTTCATGGTGCTAATGTGCATACAGAGTCGTAAGATGTCCTAAGTTGTCGTACGATGTTCAAAGGACTCGGATGAATTTATTAGGTGTAATTTGGAGTTTTAAGTTTACGTATGGTACTGTTAGTTGTTGTTAGCATTTGTGAGGTGTTGTACATTATACCAACATGCTTTTCATGTTGCTAATGTCGCTTACTGAGTCGTAACATGTCCTGAGTTGTCGTACGATGTACAAAGGACTTCGACGATTTCGTTAAGATTATTATGGAGTTTTAAGGTTTCGTACGGTGTTGTAAGGTGTTCTTAGGAGTTTTAAGGCGTCGTAAGTTATACTAACGTGCTTTTCAAGGTGCTAATATACATACAGAGTCGTAAGATGTCCTAAGTAATCGTACGATGTTCAAAGGACTCGGACGAATTCATTAGGTGTATTATGGAGTTTTAAGTTTACGTATGGTACTGTTAGGTCTTGTTAGGAGTTGTGAGGTGTTGTACATTATACCAACATGCTTTTAAAGTTTCTAATGTTGCATGCATACAGAGTCGTAACATGTCCTGAGTTGTCGTACGATGTACAAAGGATTTCGACGACTTCATTAGGTTTATTATGGAGTTTTAAGGTTTCGTACGGTGTTCTAAGGTGTTCTTAGGAGTTTTAAGGCGTTCTAAGTTATACTAACGTGCTTTTAAAGTTGCTAAAGTCGCATACTGGGTCGTAACATGTCCTGAGTTGTCGTACGATGTACAAAGGACTTCGACGATTTCATTAGGTTTATAATGGAGTTTAAGGTTTCGTATGGTGTTGTAAGGTGTTCTTAGGAGTTGTAAGGCGTCCTAAGTTATACTAACGTGCTTTTCATGGTGCTAATGTGCATACAGAGTCGTAAGATGTCCTAAGTTGTCGTACGATGTTCAAAGGACTCGGACGAATTCATTAGGTGTAATTTGGAGTTTTAAGTTTACGTATGGTACTGTTAGTTGTTGTTAGGTGTTGTGAGGTGTTGTACATTATACCAACATGCTTTTCATGTTGCTAATGTCGCATTCTGAGTCGTAACATGTCCTGAGTTGTCGTACGATGTACAAAGGACTTCGACGATTTCATTAGGATTATAATGGAGTTTTAAGGTTTCGTACGGTCTTGTAAGGTGTACTTAGGAGTTTTAAGGCGTCCTAAGTTATACTAACGTGCTTTTCAAAGTGCTAATATGCATACAGAGTCGTAAGATGTCCTAAGTAATCGTACGATGTTCAAAGGACTCAGACGAATTCATTAGGTGTATTATGGAGTTTTAAGTTTACGTATGGTACTGTTAGGTCTTGTTAGGAGTTGTGAGGTGTTGTACATTATACCAACATGCTTTTAAAGTTTCTAATGTTGCATGCATACAGAGTCGTAACATGTCCTGAGTTGTCGTACGATGTACAAAGGATTTCGACGACTTCATTAGGTTTATTATGGAGTTTTAAGGTTTCGTACGGTGTTCTAAGGTGTTCTTAGGAGTTTTAAGGCGTTCTAAGTTATACTAACGTGCTTTTAAAGTTGCTAAAGTCGCATACTGGGTCGTAACATGTCCTGAGTTGTCGTACGATGTACAAAGGACTTCGACGATTTCATTAGGTTTATAATGGAGTTTAAGGTTTCGTATGGTGTTGTAAGGTGTTCTTAGGAGTTGTAAGGCGTCCTAAGTTATACTAACGTGCTTTTCATGGTGCTAATGTGCATACAGAGTCGTAAGATGTCCTAAGTTGTCGTACGATGTTCAAAGGACTCGGACGAATTCATTAGGTGTAATTTGGAGTTTTAAGTTTACGTATGGTACTGTTAGTTGTTGTTAGGTGTTGTGAGGTGTTGTACATTATACCAACATGCTTTTCATGTTGCTAATGTCGCATTCTGAGTCGTAACATGTCCTGAGTTGTCGTACGATGTACAAAGGACTTCGACGATTTCATTAGGATTATAATGGAGTTTTAAGGTTTCGTACGGTCTTGTAAGGTGTACTTAGGAGTTTTAAGGCGTCCTAAGTTATACTAACGTGCTTTTCAAAGTGCTAATATGCATACAGAGTCGTAAGATGTCCTAAGTAATCGTACGATGTTCAAAGGACTCAGACGAATTCATTAGGTGTATTATGGAGTTTTAAGTTTACGTATGGTACTGTTAGGTCTTGTTAGGAGTTGTGAGGTGTGGTACATTATACCAACATGCTTTTAAAGTTTCTAATGTTGCATGCATACAGAGTCGTAACATGTCCTGAGTTGTCGTACGATGTACCAAGGATTTCGACGACTTCATTAGGTTTATTATGGAGTTTTAAGGTTTCGTACGGTGTTCTAAGGTGTTCTTAGGAGTTTTAAGGCGTTCTAAGTTATACTAACGTGCTTTTAAAGTTGCTAAAGTCGCATACTGGGTCGTAACATGTCCTGAGTTGTCGTACGATGTACAAAGGACTTCGACGATTTCATTAGGTTTATAATGGAGTTTAAGGTTTCGTATGGTGTTGTAAGGTGTTCTTAGGAGTTGTAAGGCGTCCTAAGTTATACTAACGTGCTTTTCATGGTGCTAATGTGCATACAGAGTCGTAAGATGTCCTAAGTTGTCGTACGATGTTCAAAGGACTCGGACGAATTCATTAGGTGTAATTTGGAGTTTTAAGTTTACGTATGGTACTGTTAGTTGTTGTTAGGTGTTGTGAGGTGTTGTACATTATACCAACATGCTTTTCATGTTGCTAATGTCGCATTCTGAGTCGTAACATGTCTTGAGTTGTCGTACGATGTACACAGGACTTCGACGATTTCATTAGGATTATAATGGAGTTTTAAGGTTTCGTACGGTCTTGTAAGGTGTACTTAGGAGTTTTAAGGCGTCCTAAGTTATACTAACGTGCTTTTTATGGTGCTAATGTGCATACAGTGTCGTAAGATGTCCTAAGTTGTCGTACGATGTTCAAAGGACTCGGATGAATTTATTAGGTGTAATTTGGAGTTTTAAGTTTATGTATGGTACTGTTAGTTGTTGTTAGCATTTGTGAGGTGTTGTACATTATACCAACATGCTTTTCATGTTGCTAATGTCACATACTGAGTCGTAACATGTCCTGAGTTGTCGTACGATGTACAAAGGGCTTCGATGATTTCATTAGGATTATTATGGAGTTTTAAGGTTTCGTACGGTGTTGTAAGGTGTTCTTAGGAGTTGTAAGGCGTCCTAAGTTATACTAACGTGCTTTTCGGTGCTAATGTGCATACAGAGTCGTAAGATGTCCTAAGTTGTCGTACGATGTTCAAAGGACTCGGATGAATTAATTAGGTGTAATTTGGAGTTTTAAGTTTACGTATGGTACTGTTAGTTGTTGTTAGCATTTGTGAGGTGTTGTACATTATACCAACATGCATTTCATGTTGCTAATGTCGCATACTGAGTCGTAACATGTCCTGAGTTGTCGTACGATGTACAAAGGACTTCGACGATTTCGTTAAGATTATTATGGAGTTTTAAGGTTTCGTACGGTGTTGTAAGGTGTTCTTAGGAGTTTTAAGGCGTTGTAAGTTATACTAAAGTGCTTTTCAAGGTGCTAATATACATACAGAGTCGTAAGATGTCCTAAGTAATCGTACGATGTTCAAAGGACTCGGACGAATTCATTAGGTGTATTATGGAGTTTTAAGTTTACGTATGGTACTGTTAGGTCTTGTTAGGAGTTGTGAGGTGTTGTACATTATACCAACATGCTTTTAAAGTTTCTAATGTTGCATGCATACAGAGTCGTAACATGTCCTGAGTTGTCGTACGATATACAAAGGATTTCGACGATTTCATTAGGTTTATTATGGAGTTTTAAGGTTTCGTACGATGTTGTGAAGTGTTCTTAGGAGCTTTAAGGCGTCCTATGTTTTACCAACTTGCTTTTAAAGTGGCTAAAGTCGCATACTGGGTCGTAACATGTCCTGAGTTGTCGTACGATGTACAAAGGACTTCGACTATTTCATTAGGTTTATAATGGAGTTTTATGGTTTGTATGGTGTTCTTAGGAGTTGTAAGGCGTCCTAAGTTATACTAACGTGCTTTTCATGGTGCTAATGTGCATACAGAGTCGTAAGATGTCCTAAGTTGTCGTACGATGTTCAAAGGACTCGGACAAATTTATTAGGTGTAATTTGGAGTTTTAAGTTTACGTATGGTACTGTTAGTTGTTGTTAGGATTTGTGAGGTGTTGAACATTATACCAACATGCTTTTCATGTTGCTAATGTCGCATACTGAGTCGTAACATGTCCTGAGTTGTCGTACGATGTACAGAGGACTTCGATGATTTCATTAGGATTATTATGGAGTTTTAAGGTTTCGTACGGTGTTGTAAGGTGTTCTTAGGAGTTGTAAGGCGTCCTAAGTTATACTAACGTGCTTTTCATGGTGCTAATATGCATACAGAGTCGTAAGATATCCTAAGTAATCGTACGATGTTCAAAGGACTCGGACGAATTCATTAGGTGTATTATGGAGTTTTAAGTTTACGTATGGTACTGTTAGGTCTTGTTAGGAGTTGTGAGGTGTTGTACATTATACCAACATGCTTTTAAAGTTGCTAATGTTGCATACAGAGTCGTAACATGTCCTGAGTTGTCGTACGATGTACAAAGGACTTCGACGATTTCATTAGGTTTATTATGGAGTTTTAAGGTTTCGTACGATGTTGTGAAGTGTTCTTAGTAGCTTTAAGGCGTCCTATGTTTTACCAACATGCTTTTAAAGTGGCTAAAGTCGCATACTGGGTCGTAACATGTCCTGAGTTGTCGTACGATGTACAAAGGACTTCGACGATTTCATTAGGTTTATAATGGAGTTTTAAGGTTTGTATGGTGTTGTAAGGTGTTCTTAGGAGTTGTAAGGCGTCCTAAGTTATACTAACGTGCTTTTCATGGTGCTAATGTGCATACAGAGTCGTAAGATGTCCTAAGTTGTCGTACGATGTTCAAAGGACTCGGACAAATTTATTAGGTGTAATTTGGAGTTTTAAGTTTACGTATGGTACTGTTAGTTGTTGTTAGGATTTGTGAGGTGTTGTACATTATACCAACATGCTTTTCATGTTGCTAATGTCGCATACTGAGTCGTAACATGTCCTGAGTTGTCGTACGATGTACAAAGGACTTCGACCATTTCATTAGGATTATAATGGAGTTTTAAGGTTTCGTATGGTGTTGTAAGGTGTTCTTAGGAGTTGTAAGGCGTCCTAAGTTATACTAACGTGCTTTTTATGGTGCTAATGTGCATACAGTGTCGTAAGATGTCCTAAGTTGTCGTACGATGTTCAAAGGACTCGGATGAATTTATTAGGTGTAATTTGGAGTTTTAAGTTTACGTATGGTACTGTTAGTTGTTGTTAGCATTTGTGAGGTGTTGTACATTATACCAACATGCTTTTCATGTTGCTAATGTCACATACTGAGTCGTGACATGTCCTGAGTTGTCGTACGATGTACAAAGGACTTCGATGATTTCATTAGGATTATTATGGAGTTTTAAGGTTTCGTACGGTGTTGTAAGGTGTTCTTAGGAGTTGTAAGGCGTCCTAAGTTATACTAACGTGCTTTTCATGGTGCTAATGTGCATACAGAGTCGTAAGATGTCCTAAGTTGTCGTACGATGTTCAAAGGACTCGGATGAATTTATTAGGTGTAATTTGGAGTTTTAAGTTTACGTATGGTACTGTTAGTTGTTGTTAGCATTTGTGAGGTGTTGTACATTATACCAACATGCTTTTCATGTTGCTAATGTCGCATACTGAGTCGTAACATGTCCTGAGTTGTCGTACGATGTACAAAGGACTTCGACGATTTCGTTAAGATTATTATGGAGTTTTAAGGTTTCGTACGGTGTTGTAAGGTGTTCTTAGGAGTTTTAAGGCTTCGTAAGTTATACTAACGTGCTTTTCATGGTGCTAATGTGCATACAGAGTCGTAAGATGTCCTAAGTTGTCGTACGTTGTTCAAAGGACTCGGATGAATTTATTAGGTGTAATTTGGAGTTTTAAGTTTACGTATGGTACTGTTAGTTGTTGTTAGCATTTGTGAGGTGTTGTACATTATACCAACATGCATTTCATGTTGCTAATGTCGCATACTGAGTCGTAACATGTCCTGAGTTGTCGTAC
This sequence comes from Tagetes erecta, assembly GCA_030867185.1. NCBI lineage: Eukaryota > Viridiplantae > Streptophyta > Magnoliopsida > Asterales > Asteraceae > Tagetes > Tagetes erecta. Next base: position 15,499,350 of record CM061497.1, on the reverse strand, counting down.
GATGTACAAAGGACTTCGACGATTTCGTTAAGATTATTATGGAGTTTTAAGGTTTCGTACGGTGTTGTAAGGTGTTCTTAGGAGTTTTAAGGCGTCGTAAGTTATACTAACGTGCTTTTCAAGGTGCTAATATACATTCAGAGTCGTAAGATGTCCTAAGTAATCGTACGATGTTCAAAGGACTCGGACGAATTCATTAGGTGTATTATAGAGTTTTAAGTTTACGTATGGTACTGTTAGGTCTTGTTAGGAGTTGTGAGGTGTTGTACATTATACCAACATGCTTTTAAAGTTTCTAATGTTGCATACATACAGAGTCGTAACATGTCCTGAGTTGTCGTACGATGTACAAAGGATTTCGACGATTTCATTAGGTTTATTATGGAGTTTTAAGGTTTCGTACGATGTTGTGAAGTGTTCTTAGGAGCTTTAAGGCGTCCTATGTTTTACCAACATGCTTTTAAAGTGGCTAAAGTCGCATACTGGGTCGTAACATGTCCTGAGTTGTCGTACGATGTACAAAGGACTTCGACTATTTCATTAGGTTTATAATGGAGTTTTAAGGTTTGTATGGTGTTCTTAGGAGTTGTAAGGCGTCCTAAGTTATACTAACGTGCTTTTCATGGTGCTAATGTGCATACAGAGTCGTAAGATGTCCTAAGTTGTCGTACGATGTTCAAAGGACTCGGACAAATTTATTAGGTGTAATTTGGAGTTTTAAGTTTACGTATGGTACTGTTAGTTGTTGTTAGGATTTGTGAGGTGTTGTACATTATACCAACATGCTTTTCATGTTGCTAATGTCGCATACTGAGTCGTAACATGTCCTGAGTTGTCGTACGATGTACAGAGGACTTTGACCATTTCATTAGGATTATAATGGAGTTTTAAGGTTTCGTATGGTGTTGTAAGGTGTTCTTAGGAGTTGTAAGGCGTCCTAAGTTATACTAACGTGCTTTTTATGGTGCTAATGTGCATACAGAGTCGTAAGATGTCCTAAGTTGTCGTACGATGTTCAAAGGACACGGATGAATTTGTAGGTGTAATTTGGAGTTTTAAGTTTACGTATGGTACTGTTAGTTGTTGTTAGCATTTGTGAGGTGTTGTACATTATACCAACATGCTTTTCATGTTGCTAATGTCGCATACTGAGTCGTAACATGTCCTGAGTTGTCGTACGATGTACAAAGGACTTCGATGATTTCATTAGGATTATTATGGAGTTTTAAGGTTTCGTACGGTGTTGTAAGGTGTTCTTAGGAGTTGTAAGGCGTCCTAAGTTATACTAACGTGCTTTTCATGGTGCTAATGTGCATACAGAGTCGTAAGATGTCCTAAGTTGTCGTACGATGTTCAAAGGACTCGGATGAATTTATTAGGTGTAATTTGGAGTTTTAAGTTTACGTATGGTACTGTTAGTTGTTGTTAGCATTTGTGAGGTGTTGTACATTATACCAACATGCTTTTCATGTTGCTAATGTCACATACTGAGTCGTAACATGTCCTGAGTTGTCGTACGATGTACAAAGGACTTCGATGATTTCATTAGGATTATTATGGAGTTTTAAGGTTTCGTACGGTTTTGTAAGGTGTTCTTAGGAGTTGTAAGGCGTCCTAAGTTATACTAACGTGCTTTTCATGGTGCTAATATGCATACAGAGTCGTAAGATATCCTAAGTAATCGTACGATGTTCAAAGGACTCGGACGAATTCATTAGGTGTATTATGGAGTTTTAAGTTTACGTATGGTACTGTTAGGTCTTGTTAGGAGTTGTGAGGTGTTGTACATTATACCAACATGCTTTTAAAGTTGCTAATGTTGCATACAGAGTCGTAACATGTCCTGAGTTGTCGTACGATGTACAAAGGACTTCGACGATTTCATTAGGTTTATTATGGAGTTTTAAGGTTTCGTACGATGTTGTGAAGTGTTCTTAGTAGCTTTAAGGCGTCCTATGTTTTACCAACATGCTTTTAAAGTGGCTAAAGTCGCATACTGGGTCGTAACATGTCCTGAGTTGTCGTACGATGTACAAAGGACTTCGACGATTTCATTAGGTTTATAATGGAGTTTTAAGGTTTGTATGGTGTTGTAAGGTGTTCTTAGGAGTTGTAAGGCGTCCTAAGTTATACTAACGTGCTTTTCATGGTGCTAATGTGCATACAGAGTCGTAAGATGTCCTAAGTTGTCGTACGATGTTCAAAGGACTCGGACAAATTTATTAGGTGTAATTTGGAGTTTTAAGTTTACGTATGGTACTGTTAGTTGTTGTTAGGATTTGTGAGGTGTTGTACATTATACCAACATGCTTTTCATGTTGCTAATGTCGCATACTGAGTCGTAACATGTCCTGAGTTGTCGTACGATGTACAAAGGACTTCGACCATTTCATTAGGATTATAATGGAGTTTTAAGGTTTCGTATGGTGTTGTAAGGTGTTCTTAGGAGTTGTAAGGCGTCCTAAGTTATACTAACGTGCTTTTTATGGTGCTAATGTGCATACAGTGTCGTAAGATGTCCTAAGTTGTCGTACGATGTTCAAAGGACTCGGATGAATTTATTAGGTGTAATTTGGAGTTTTAAGTTTACGTATGGTACTGTTAGTTGTTGTTAGCATTTGTGAGGTGTTGTACATTATACCAACATGCTTTTCATGTTGCTAATGTCACATACTGAGTCGTGACATGTCCTGAGTTGTCGTACGATGTACAAAGGACTTCGATGATTTCATTAGGATTATTATGGAGTTTTAAGGTTTCGTACGGTGTTGTAAGGTGTTCTTAGGAGTTGTAAGGCGTCCTAAGTTATACTAACGTGCTTTTCATGGTGCTAATGTGCATACAGAGTCGTAAGATGTCCTAAGTTGTCGTACGATGTTCAAAGGACTCGGATGAATTTATTAGGTGTAATTTGGAGTTTTAAGTTTACGTATGGTACTGTTAGTTGTTGTTAGCATTTGTGAGGTGTTGTACATTATACCAACATGCTTTTCATGTTGCTAATGTCGCATACTGAGTCGTAACATGTCCTGAGTTGTCGTACGATGTACAAAGGACTTCGACGATTTCGTTAAGATTATTATGGAGTTTTAAGGTTTCGTACGGTGTTGTAAGGTGTTCTTAGGAGTTTTAAGGCTTCGTAAGTTATACTAACGTGCTTTTCATGGTGCTAATGTGCATACAGAGTCGTAAGATGTCCTAAGTTGTCGTACGTTGTTCAAAGGACTCGGATGAATTTATTAGGTGTAATTTGGAGTTTTAAGTTTACGTATGGTACTGTTAGTTGTTGTTAGCATTTGTGAGGTGTTGTACATTATACCAACATGCATTTCATGTTGCTAATGTCGCATACTGAGTCGTAACATGTCCTGAGTTGTCGTACGATGTACAAAGGACTTCGACGATTTCGTTAAGATTATTATGGAGTTTTAAGGTTTCGTACGGTGTTGTAAGGTGTTCTTAGGAGTTTTAAGGCGTCGTAAGTTATACTAACGTGCTTTTCAAGGTGCTAATATACATTCAGAGTCGTAAGATGTCCTAAGTAATCGTACGATGTTCAAAGGACTCGGACGAATTCATTAGGTGTATTATAGAGTTTTAAGTTTACGTATGGTACTGTTAGGTCTTGTTAGGAGTTGTGAGGTGTTGTACATTATACCAACATGCTTTTAAAGTTTCTAATGTTGCATACATACAGAGTCGTAACATGTCCTGAGTTGTCGTACGATGTACAAAGGATTTCGACGATTTCATTAGGTTTATTATGGAGTTTTAAGGTTTCGTACGATGTTGTGAAGTGTTCTTAGGAGCTTTAAGGCGTCCTATGTTTTACCAACATGCTTTTAAAGTGGCTAAAGTCGCATACTGGGTCGTAACATGTCCTGAGTTGTCGTACGATGTACAAAGGACTTCGACTATTTCATTAGGTTTATAATGGAGTTTTAAGGTTTGTATGGTGTTCTTAGGAGTTGTAAGGCGTCCTAAGTTATACTAACGTGCTTTTCATGGTGCTAATGTGCATACAGAGTCGTAAGATGTCCTAAGTTGTCGTACGATGTTCAAAGGACTCGGACAAATTTATTAGGTGTAATTTGGAGTTTTAAGTTTACGTATGGTACTGTTAGTTGTTGTTAGGATTTGTGAGGTGTTGTACATTATACCAACATGCTTTTCATGTTGCTAATGTCGCATACTGAGTCGTAACATGTCCTGAGTTGTCGTACGATGTACAGAGGACTTTGACCATTTCATTAGGATTATAATGGAGTTTTAAGGTTTCGTATGGTGTTGTAAGGTGTTCTTAGGAGTTGTAAGGCGTCCTAAGTTATACTAACGTGCTTTTTATGGTGCTAATGTGCATACAGAGTCGTAAGATGTCCTAAGTTGTCGTACGATGTTCAAAGGACACGGATGAATTTGTAGGTGTAATTTGGAGTTTTAAGTTTACGTATGGTACTGTTAGTTGTTGTTAGCATTTGTGAGGTGTTGTACATTATACCAACATGCTTTTCATGTTGCTAATGTCGCATACTGAGTCGTAACATGTCCTGAGTTGTCGTACGATGTACAAAGGACTTCGATGATTTCATTAGGATTATTATGGAGTTTTAAGGTTTCGTACGGTGTTGTAAGGTGTTCTTAGGAGTTGTAAGGCGTCCTAAGTTATACTAACGTGCTTTTCATGGTGCTAATGTGCATACAGAGTCGTAAGATGTCCTAAGTTGTCGTACGATGTTCAAAGGACTCGGATGAATTTATTAGGTGTAATTTGGAGTTTTAAGTTTACGTATGGTACTGTTAGTTGTTGTTAGCATTTGTGAGGTGTTGTACATTATACCAACATGCTTTTCATGTTGCTAATGTCACATACTGAGTCGTAACATGTCCTGAGTTGTCGTACGATGTACAAAGGACTTCGATGATTTCATTAGGATTATTATGGAGTTTTAAGGTTTCGTACGGTTTTGTAAGGTGTTCTTAGGAGTTGTAAGGCGTCCTAAGTTATACTAACGTGCTTTTCATGGTGCTAATATGCATACAGAGTCGTAAGATGTCCTAAGTAATCGTACGATGTTCAAAGGACTCGGACGAATTCATTAGGTGTATTATGGAGTTTTAAGTTTACGTATGGTACTGTTAGGTCTTGTTAGGAGTTGTGAGGTGTTGTACATTATACCAACTTGCATTTAAAGTTGCTAATGTTGCATACAGAGTCGTAACATGTCCTGAGTTGTCGTACGATGTACAAAGGACTTCGACGATTTCATTAGGTTTATTATGGAGTTTTAAGGTTTCGTACGATGTTGTGAAGTGTTCTTAGTAGCTTTAAGGCGTCCTATGTTTTACCAACATGCTTTTAAAGTGGCTAAAGTCGCATACTGGGTCGTAACATGTCCTGAGTTGTCGTACGATGTACAAAGGACTTCGACGATTTCATTAGGTTTATTATGGAGTTTTAAGGTTTCGTACGATGTTGTGAAGTGTTCTTAGGAGCTTTAAGGCGTCCTATGTTTTACCAACATGCTTTTAAAGTGGCTAAAGTCGCATACTGGGTCGTAACATGTCCTGAGTTGTCGTATGATGTACAAAGGACTTCGACGATTTCATTAGGTTTATAATGGAGTTTTAAGGTTTGTATGGTGTTGTAAGGTGTTCTTAGGAGTTGTAAGGCGTCCTAAGTTATACTAACGTGCTTTTCATGGTGCTAATGTGCATACAGAGTCGTAAGATGTCCTAAGTTGTCGTACGATGTTCAAAGGACTCGGACAAATTTATTAGGTGTAATTTGGAGTTTTAAGTTTACGTATGGTACTGTTAGTTGTTGTTAGGATTTGTGAGGTGTTGTACATTATACCAACATGCTTTTCATGTTGCTAATGTCGCATACTGAGTCGTAACATGTCCTGAGTTGTCGTACGATGTACAAAGGACTTCGACCATTTCATTAGGATTATAATGGAGTTTTAAGGTTTCGTATGGTGTTGTAAGGTGTTCTTAGGAGTTGTAAGGCGTCCTAAGTTATACTAACGTGCTTTTTATGGTGCTAATGTGCATACAGTGTCGTAAGATGTCCTAAGTTGTTGTACGATGTTCAAAGGACTCGGTCGAATTCATTAGGTTTATTATGGAGTTTTAAGGTTTCGTACGATGTTGTGAAGTGTTCTTAGGAGCTTTAAGGCGTCCTATGTTTTACCAACATGCTTTTAAAGTGGCTAAAGTCGCATACTGGGTCGTAACATGTCCTGAGTTGTCGTATGATGTACAAAGGACTTCGACGATTTCATTAGGTTTATAATGGAGTTTTAAGGTTTGTATGGTGTTGTAAGGTGTTCTTAGGAGTTGTAAGGCGTCCTAAGTTATACTAACGTGCTTTTCATGGTGCTAATGTGCATACAGAGTCGTAAGATGTCCTAAGTTGTCGTACGATGTTCAAAGGACTCGGACAAATTTATTAGGTGTAATTTGGAGTTTTAAGTTTACGTATGGTACTGTTAGTTGTTGTTAGGATTTGTGAGGTGTTGTACATTATACCAACATGCTTTTCATGTTGCTAATGTCGCATACTGAGTCGTAACATGTCCTGAGTTGTCGTACGATGTACAAAGGACTTCGACCATTTCATTAGGATTATAATGGAGTTTTAAGGTTTCGTATGGTGTTGTAAGGTGTTCTTAGGAGTTGTAAGGCGTCCTAAGTTATACTAACGTGCTTTTTATGGTGCTAATGTGCATACAGTGTCGTAAGATGTCCTAAGTTGTTGTACGATGTTCAAAGGACTCGGATGAATTTATTAGGTGTAATTTGGAGTTTTAAGTTTACGTATGGTACTGTTAGTTGTTGTTAGCATTTGTGAGGTGTTGTACATTATACCAACATGCTTTTCATGTTGCTAATGTCACATACTGAGTCGTGACATGTCCTGAGTTGTCGTACGATGTACAAAGGACTTCGATGATTTAATTAGGATTATTATGGAGTTTTAAGGTTTCGTACGGTGTTGTAAGGTGTTCTTAGGAGTTGTAAGGCGTCCTAAGTTATACTAACGTGCTTTTCATGGTGCTAATGTGCATACAGAGTCGTAAGATGTCCTAAGTTGTCGTACGATGTTCAAAGGACTCGGATGAATTTATTAGGTGTAATTTGGAGTTTTAAGTTTACGTATGGTACTGTTAGTTGTTGTTAGCATTTGTGAGGTGTTGTACATTATACCAACATGCTTTTCATGTTGCTAATGTCGCATACTGAGTCGTAACATGTCCTGAGTTGTCGTACGATGTACAAAGGACTTCGACGATTTCGTTAAGATTATTATGGAGTTTTAAGGTTTCGTACGGTGTTGTAAGGTGTTCTTAGGAGTTTTAAGGCGTCCTAAGTTATACTAACGTGCTTTTCAAGGTGCTAATATACATACAGAGTCGTAAGATGTCCTAAGTACTCGTACGATGTTCAAAGGACTCGGACGAATTCATTAGGTGTACTATGGACTTTTAAGTTTACGTATGGTACTGTTAGGTCTTGTTAGGAGTTGTGAGGTGTTGTACATTATACCAACATGCTTTTAAAGTTTCTAATGTTGCATGCATACAGAGTCGTAACATGTCCTGAGTTGTCGTACGATGTACAAAGGATTTCGACGACTTCATTAGGTTTATTATGGAGTTTTAAGGTTTCGTACGGTGTTCTAAGGTGTTCTTAGGAGTTTTAAGGCGTTCTAAGTTATACTAACGTGCTTTTAAAGTTGCTAAAGTCGCATACTGGGTAGTAACATGTCCTGAGTTGTCGTACGATGTACAAAGGACTTTGACGATTTCATTAGGTTTATAATGGAGTTTAAGGTTTCGTATGGTGTTGTAAGGTGTTCTTAGGAGTTGTAAGGCGTCCTAAGTTATACTAACGTGCTTTTCATGGTGCTAATGTGCATACAGAGTCGTAAGATGTCCTAAGTTGTCGTACGATGTTCAAAGGACTCGGACGAATTCATTAGGTGTAATTTGGAGTTTTAAGTTTACGTATGGTACTGTTAGTTGTTGTTAGGTGTTGTGAGGTGTTGTACATTATACCAACATGCTTTTCATGTTGCTAATGTCGCATTCTGAGTCGTAACATGTCCTGAGTTGTCGTACGATGTACAAAGGACTTCGACGATTTCATTAGGATTATAATGGAGTTTTAAGGTTTCGTACGGTCTTGTAAGGTGTACTTAGGAGTTTTAAAGCGTCCTAAGTTATACTAACGTGCTTTTCAAAGTGCTAATATGCATACAGAGTCGTAAGATGTCCTAAGTAATCGTACGATGTTCAAAGGACTCAGACGAATTCATTAGGTGTATTATGGAGTTTTAAGTTTACGTATGGTACTGTTAGGTCTTGTTAGGAGTTGTGAGGTGTTGTACATTATACCAACATGCTTTTAAAGTTTCTAATGTTGCATGCATACAGAGTCGTAACATGTCCTGAGTTGTCGTACGATGTACAAAGGATTTCTACGACTTCATTAGGTTTATTATGGAGTTTTAAGGTTTCGTACGGTGTTCTAAGGTGTTCTTAGGAGTTTTAAGGCGTTCTAAGTTATACTAACGTGCTTTTAAAGTTGCTAAAGTCGCATACTGGGTCGTAACATGTCCTGAGTTGTCGTACGATGTACAATGGACTTCGATGATTTCATTAGGTTTATAATGGAGTTTAAGGTTTCGTATGGTGTTGTAAGGTGTTCTTAGGAGTTGTAAGGCGTCCTAAGTTATACTAACGTGCTTTTCATGGTGCTAATGTGCATACAGAGTCGTAAGATGTCCTAAGTTGTCGTACGATGTTCAAAGGACTCGGATGAATTTATTAGGTGTAATTTGGAGTTTTAAGTTTACGTATGGTACTGTTAGTTGTTGTTAGCATTTGTGAGGTGTTGTACATTATACCAACATGCTTTTCATGTTGCTAATGTCGCATACTGAGTCGTAACATGTCCTGAGTTGTCGTACGATGTACAAAGGACTTCGATGATTTCATTAGGATTATAATGGAGTTTTAAGGTTTCGTACGGTCTTGTAAGGTGTACTTAGGAGTTTTAAGGCGTCCTAAGTTATACTAACGTGCTTTTGAAAGTGCTAATATGCATACAGAGTCGTAAGATGTCCTAAGTAATCGTACGATGTTCAAAGGACTCAGACGAATTCATTAGGTGTATTATGGAGTTTTAAGTTTACGTATGGTACTGTTAGGTCTTGTTAGGAGTTGTGAGGTGTTGTACATTATACCAACATGCTTTTAAAGTTGCTAATGTTGCATACAGAGTCGTAACATGTCCTGAGTTGTCGTACGATGTACAAAGGACTTCGACGATTTCATTAGGTTTATAATGGAGTTTTAAGGTTTGTATGGTATTGTAAAGTGTTCTTAGGAGTTGTTAGGCGTCCTAAGTTATACTAACATGCTTTTTATGGTGCTAATGTGCATACAGAGTCGTAAGATGTCCTAAGTTGTCGTACGATGTTCAAAGGACTCGGACAAATTTATTAGGTGTAATTTGGAGTTTTAAGTTTACGTATGGTACTGTTAGTTGTTGTTAGGATTTGTGAGGTGTTGTACATTATACCAACATGCTTTTCATGTTGCTAATGTCGCATACTGAGTCGTAACATGTCCTGAGTTGTCGTACGATGTACAGAGGACTTTGACCATTTCATTAGGATTATAATGGAGTTTTAAGGTTTCGTATGGTGTTGTAAGGTGTTCTTAGGAGTTGTAAGGCGTCCTAAGTTATACTAACGTGCTTTTTATGGTGCTAATGTGCATACAGAGTCGTAAGATGTCCTAAGTTGTCGTACGATGTTCAAAGGACACGGATGAATTTGTAGGTGTAATTTGGAGTTTTAAGTTTACGTATGGTACTGTTAGTTGTTGTTAGCATTTGTGAGGTGTTGTACATTATACCAACATGCTTTTCATGTTGCTAATGTCGCATACTGAGTCGTAACATGTCCTGAGTTGTCGTACGATGTACAAAGGATTTCGACGATTTCATTAGGTTTATTATGAAGTTTTAAGGTTTCGTACGATGTTGTGAAGTGTTCTTAGGAGCTTTAAGGCGTCCTATGTTTTACCAACATGCTTTTAAAGTGGCTAAAGTCGCATACTGGGTCGTAACATGTCCTGAGTTGTCGTACGATGTACAAAGGACTTCGACTATTTCATTAGGTTTATAATGGAGTTTTAAGGTTTGTATGGTGTTCTTAGGAGTTGTAAGGCGTCCTAAGTTATACTAACGTGCTTTTCATGGTGCTAATGTGCATACAGAGTCGTAAGATGTCCTAAGTTGTCGTACGATGTTCAAAGGACTCGGACAAATTTATTAGGTGTAATTTGGAGTTTTAAGTTTACGTATGGTACTGTTAGTTGTTGTTAGGATTTGTGAGGTGTTGTACATTATACCAACATGCTTTTCATGTTGCTAATGTCGCATACTGAGTCGTAACATGTCCTGAGTTGTCGTACGATGTACAGAGGACTTTGACCATTTCATTAGGATTATAATGGAGTTTTAAGGTTTCGTATGGTGTTGTAAGGTGTTCTTAGGAGTTGTAAGGCGTCCTAAGTTATACTAACGTGCTTTTTATGGTGCTAATGTGCATACAGAGTCGTAAGATGTCCTAAGTTGTCGTACGATGTTCAAAGGACACGGATGAATTTGTAGGTGTAATTTGGAGTTTTAAGTTTACGTATGGTACTGTTAGTTGTTGTTAGCATTTGTGAGGTGTTGTACATTATACCAACATGCTTTTCATGTTGCTAATGTCGCATACTGAGTCGTAACATGTCCTGAGTTGTCGTACGATGTACAAAGGACTTCGATGATTTCATTAGGATTATTATGGAGTTTTAAGGTTTCGTACGGTGTTGTAAGGTGTTCTTAGGAGTTGTAAGGCGTCCTAAGTTATACTAACGTGCTTTTCATGGTGCTAATGTGCATACAGAGTCGTAAGATGTCCTAAGTTGTCGTACGATGTTCAAAGGACTCGGATGAATTTATTAGGTGTAATTTGGAGTTTTAAGTTTACGTATGGTACTGTTAGTTGTTGTTAGCATTTGTGAGGTGTTGTACATTATACCAACATGCTTTTCATGTTGCTAATGTCACATACTGAGTCGTAACATGTCTTGAGTTGTCGTACGATGTACAAAGGACTTCGATGATTTCATTAGGATTATTATGGAGTTTTAAGGTTTCGTACGGTGTTGTAAGGTGTTCTTAGGAGTTGTAAGGCGTCCTAAGTTATACTAACGTGCTTTTCATGGTGCTAATATGCATACAGAGTCGTAAGATGTCCTAAGTAATCGTACGATGTTCAAAGGACTCGGACGAATTCATTAGGTGTATTATGGAGTTTTAAGTTTACGTATGGTACTGTTAGGTCTTGTTAGGAGTTGTGAGGTGTTGTACATTATACCAACTTGCTTTTAAAGTTGCTAATGTTGCATACAGAGTCGTAACATGTCCTGAGTTGTCGTACGATGTACAAAGGACTTCGACGATTTCATTAGGTTTATTATGGAGTTTTAAGGTTTCGTACGATGTTGTGAAGTGTTCTTAGTAGCTTTAAGGCGTCCTATGTTTTACCAACATGCTTTTAAAGTGGCTAAAGTCGCATATTGGGTCGTAACATGTCCTGAGTTGTCGTACGATGTACAAAGGACTTCGACGATTTCATTAGGTTTATTATGGAGTTTTAAGGTTTCGTACGATGTTGTGAAGTGTTCTTAGGAGCTTTAAGGCGTCCTATGTTTTACCAACATGCTTTTAAAGTGGCTAAAGTCGCATACTGGGTCGTAACATGTCCTGAGTTGTCGTACGATGTACAAAGGACTTCGACGATTTCATTAGGTTTATAATGGAGTTTTAAGGTTTGTATGGTGTTGTAAGGTGTTCTTAGGAGTTGTAAGGCGTCCTAAGTTATACTAACGTGCTTTTCATGGTGCTAATGTGCATACAGAGTCGTAAGATGTCCTAAGTTGTCGTACGATGTTCAAAGGACTCGGACAAATTTATTAGGTGTAATTTGGAGTTTTAAGTTTACGTATGGTACTGTTAGTTGTTGTTAAGATTTGTGAGGTGTTGTACATTATACCAACATGCTTTTCATGTTGCTAATGTCGCATACTGAGTCGTAACATGTCCTGAGTTGTCGTACGATGTACAAAGGACTTCGACCATTTCATTAGGATTATAATGGAGTTTTAAGGTTTCGTATGGTGTTGTAAGGTGTTCTTAGGAGTTGTAAGGCGTCCTAAGTTATACTAACGTGCTTTTTATGGTGCTAATGTGCATACAGTGTCGTAAGATGTCCTAAGTTGTCGTACGATGTTCAAAGGACTCGGATGAATTTATTAGGTGTAATTTGGAGTTTTAAGTTTACGTATGGTACTGTTAGTTGTTGTTAGCGTTTGTGAGGTGTTGTACATTATACCAACATGCTTTTCATGTTGCTAATGTCACATACTGAGTCGTGACATGTCCTGAGTTGTCGTACGATGTACAAAGGACTTCGATGATTTCATTAGGATTATTATGGAGTTTTAAGGTTTCGTACGGTGTTGTAAGGTGTTCTTAGGAGTTGTAAGGCGTCCTAAGTTATACTAACGTGCTTTTCATGGTGCTAATGTGCATACAGAGTCGTAAGATGTCCTAAGTTGTCGTACGATGTTCAAAGGACTCGGATGAATTTATTAGGTGTAATTTGGAGTTTTAAGTTTACGTATGGTACTCTTAGTTGTTGTTAGCATTTGTGAGGTGTTGTACATTATACCAACATGCTTTTCATGTTGCTAATGTCGCATACTGAGTCGTAACATGTCCTGAGTTGTCGTACGATGTACAAAGGACTTCGACGATTTCGTTAAGATTATTATGGAGTTTTAAGGTTTCGTACGGTGTTGTAAGGTGTTCTTAGGAGTTTTAAGGCTTCGTAAGTTATACTAACGTGCTTTTCATGGTGCTAATGTGCATACAGAGTCGTAAGATGTCCTAAGTTGTCGTACGATGTTCAAAGGACTCGGATGAATTTATTAGGTGTAATTTGGAGTTTTAAGTTTACGTATGGTACTGTTAGTTGTTGTTAGCATTTGTGAGGTGTTGTACATTATACCAACATGCATTTCATGTTGCTAATGTCGCATACTGAGTCGTAACATGTCCTGAGTTGTCGTACGATGTACAAAGGACTTCGACGATTTCATTAGGTTTATTATGGAGTTTTAAGGTTTCGTACGATGTTGTGAAGTGTTCTTAGTAGCTTTAAGGCGTCCTATGTTTTACCAACATGCTTTTAAAGTGGCTAAAGTCGCATATTGGGTCGTAACATGTCCTGAGTTGTCGTACGATGTACAAAGGACTTCGACGATTTCATTAGGTTTATTATGGAGTTTTAAGGTTTCGTACGATGTTGTGAAGTGTTCTTAGGAGCTTTAAGGCGTCCTATGTTTTACCAACATGCTTTTAAAGTGGCTAAAGTCGCATACTGGGTCGTAACATGTCCTGAGTTGTCGTACGATGTACAAAGGACTTCGACGATTTCATTAGGTTTATAATGGAGTTTTAAGGTTTGTATGGTGTTGTAAGGTGTTCTTAGGAGTTGTAAGGCGTCCTAAGTTATACTAACGTGCTTTTCATGGTGCTAATGTGCATACAGAGTCGTAAGATGTCCTAAGTTGTCGTACGATGTTCAAAGGACTCGGACAAATTTATTAGGTGTAATTTGGAGTTTTAAGTTTACGTATGGTACTGTTAGTTGTTGTTAAGATTTGTGAGGTGTTGTACATTATACCAACATGCTTTTCATGTTGCTAATGTCGCATACTGAGTCGTAACATGTCCTGAGTTGTCGTACGATGTACAAAGGACTTCGACCATTTCATTAGGATTATAATGGAGTTTTAAGGTTTCGTATGGTGTTGTAAGGTGTTCTTAGGAGTTGTAAGGCGTCCTAAGTTATACTAACGTGCTTTTTATGGTGCTAATGTGCATACAGTGTCGTAAGATGTCCTAAGTTGTCGTACGATGTTCAAAGGACTCGGATGAATTTATTAGGTGTAATTTGGAGTTTTAAGTTTACGTATGGTACTGTTAGTTGTTGTTAGCGTTTGTGAGGTGTTGTACATTATACCAACATGCTTTTCATGTTGCTAATGTCACATACTGAGTCGTGACATGTCCTGAGTTGTCGTACGATGTACAAAGGACTTCGATGATTTCATTAGGATTATTATGGAGTTTTAAGGTTTCGTACGGTGTTGTAAGGTGTTCTTAGGAGTTGTAAGGCGTCCTAAGTTATACTAACGTGCTTTTCATGGTGCTAATGTGCATACAGAGTCGTAAGATGTCCTAAGTTGTCGTACGATGTTCAAAGGACTCGGATGAATTTATTAGGTGTAATTTGGAGTTTTAAGTTTACGTATGGTACTCTTAGTTGTTGTTAGCATTTGTGAGGTGTTGTACATTATACCAACATGCTTTTCATGTTGCTAATGTCGCATACTGAGTCGTAACATGTCCTGAGTTGTCGTACGATGTACAAAGGACTTCGACGATTTCGTTAAGATTATTATGGAGTTTTAAGGTTTCGTACGGTGTTGTAAGGTGTTCTTAGGAGTTTTAAGGCTTCGTAAGTTATACTAACGTGCTTTTCATGGTGCTAATGTGCATACAGAGTCGTAAGATGTCCTAAGTTGTCGTACGATGTTCAAAGGACTCGGATGAATTTATTAGGTGTAATTTGGAGTTTTAAGTTTACGTATGGTACTGTTAGTTGTTGTTAGCATTTGTGAGGTGTTGTACATTATACCAACATGCATTTCATGTTGCTAATGTCGCATACTGAGTCGTAACATGTCCTGAGTTGTCGTACGATGTACAAAGGACTTCGACGATTTCGTTAAGATTATTATGGAGTTTTAAGGTTTCGTACGGTGTTGTAAGGTGTTCTAAGGAGTTTTAAGGCGTCGTAAGTTATACTAACGTGCTTTTCAAGGTGCTAATATACATACAGAGTCGTAAGATGTCCTAAGTAATCGTACGATGTTCAAAGGACTCGGACGAATTCATTAGGTGTATTATGGAGTTTTAAGTTTACGTATGGTACTGTTAGGTCTTGTTAGGAGTTGTGAGGTGTTGTACATTATACCAACATGCTTTTAAAGTTTCTAATGTTGCATGCATACAGAGTCGTAACATGTCCTGAGTTGTCGTACGATGTACAAAGGATTTCGACGATTTCATTAGGTTTATTATGGAGTTTTAAGGTTTCGTACGATGTTGTGAAGTGTTCTTAGGAGCTTTAAGGCGTCCTATGTTTTACCAACATGCTTTTAAAGTGGCTAAAGTCGCATACTGGGTCGTAACATGTCCTGAGTTGTCGTACGATGTACAAAGGACTTCGACTATTTCATTAGGTTTATAATGGAGTTTTAAGGTTTGTATGGTGTTCTTAGGAGTTGTAAGGCGTCCTAAGTTATACTAACGTGCTTTTCATGGTGCTAATGTGCATACAGAGTCGTAAGATGTCCTAAGTTGTCGTACGATGTTCAAAGGACTCGGACAAATTTATTAGGTGTAATTTGGAGTTTTAAGTTTACGTATGGTACTGTTAGTTGTTGTTAGGATTTGTGAGGTGTTGTACATTATACCAACATGCTTTTCATGTTGCTAATGTCGCATACTGAGTCGTAACATGTCCTGAGTTGTCGTACGATGTACAGAGGACTTTGACCATTTCATTAGGATTATAATGGAGTTTTAAGGTTTCGTATGGTGTTGTAAGGTGTTCTTAGGAGTTGTAAGGCGTCCTAAGTTATACTAACGTGCTTTTTATGGTGCTAATGTACATACAGTGTCGTAAGATGTCCTAAGTTGTTGTACGATGTTCAAAGGACTCGGATGAATTTATTAGGTGTAATTTGGAGTTTTAAGTTTACGTATGGTACTGTTAGTTGTTGTTAGCATTTGTGAGGTGTTGTACATTATACCAACATGCTTTTCATGTTGCTAATGTCGCATACTGAGTCGTAACATGTCCTGAGTTGTCGTACGATGTACAAAGGACTTCGATGATTTCATTAGGATTATTATGGAGTTTTAAGGTTTCGTACGGTGTTGTAAGGTGTTCTTAGGAGTTGTAAGGCGTCCTAAGTTATACTAACGTGCTTTTCATGGTGCTAATGTGCATACAGAGTCGTAAGATGTCCTAAGTTGTCGTACGATGTTCAAAGGACTCGGATGAATTTATTAGGTGTAATTTGGAGTTTTAAGTTTACGTATGGTACTGTTAGTTGTTGTTAGCATTTGTGAGGTGTTGTACATTATACCAACATGCTTTTCATGTTGCTAATGTCACATACTGAGTCGTAACATGTCCTGAGTTGTCGTACGATGTACAAAGGACTTCGATGATTTCATTAGGATTATTATGGAGTTTTAAGGTTTCGTACGGTTTTGTAAGGTGTTCTTAGGAGTTGTAAGGCGTCCTAAGTTATACTAACGTGCTTTTCATGGTGCTAATATGCATACAGAGTCGTAAGATGTCCTAAGTAATCGTACGATGTTCAAAGGACTCGGACGAATTCATTAGGTGTATTATGGAGTTTTAAGTTTACGTATGGTACTGTTAGGTCTTGTTAGGAGTTGTGAGGTGTTGTACATTATACCAACTTGCTTTTAAAGTTGCTAATGTTGCATACAGAGTCGTAACATGTCCTGAGTTGTCGTACGATGTACAAAGGACTTCGACGATTTCATTAGGTTTATTATGGAGTTTTAAGGTTTCGTACGATGTTGTGAAGTGTTCTTAGTAGCTTTAAGGCGTCCTATGTTTTACCAACATGCTTTTAAAGTGGCTAAAGTCGCATACTGGGTCGTAACATGTCCTGAGTTGTCGTACGATGTACAAAGGACTTCGACGATTTCATTAGGTTTATTATGGAGTTTTAAGGTTTCGTACGATGTTGTGAAGTGTTCTTAGGAGCTTTAAGGCGTCCTATGTTTTACCAACATGCTTTTAAAGTGGCTAAAGTCGCATACTGGGTCGTAACATGTCCTGAGTTGTCGTATGATGTACAAAGGACTTCGACGATTTCATTAGGTTTATAATGGAGTTTTAAGGTTTGTATGGTGTTGTAAGGTGTTCTTAGGAGTTGTAAGGCGTCCTAAGTTATACTAACGTGCTTTTCATGGTGCTAATGTGCATACAGAGTCGTAAGATGTCCTAAGTTGTCGTACGATGTTCAAAGGACTCGGACAAATTTATTAGGTGTAATTTGGAGTTTTAAGTTTACGTATGGTACTGTTAGTTGTTGTTAGGATTTGTGAGGTGTTGTACATTATACCAACATGCTTTTCATGTTGCTAATGTCGCATACTGAGTCGTAACATGTCCTGAGTTGTCGTACGATGTACAAAGGACTTCGACCATTTCATTAGGATTATAATGGAGTTTTAAGGTTTCGTATGGTGTTGTAAGGTGTTCTTAGGAGTTGTAAGGCGTCCTAAGTTATACTAACGTGCTTTTTATGGTGCTAATGTGCATACAGTGTCGTAAGATGTCCTAAGTTGTTGTACGATGTTCAAAGGACTCGGACGAATTTATTAGGTGTAATTTGGAGTTTTAAGTTTACGTATGGTACTGTTAGTTGTTGTTAGCATTTGTGAGGTGTTGTACATTATACCAACATGCTTTTCATGTTGCTAATGTCACATACTGAGTCGTGACATGTCCTGAGTTGTCGTACGATGTACAAAGGACTTCGATGATTTAATTAGGATTATTATGGAGTTTTAAGGTTTCGTACGGTGTTGTAAGGTGTTCTTAGGAGTTGTAAGGCGTCCTAAGTTATACTAACGTGCTTTTCATGGTGCTAATGTGCATACAGAGTCGTAAGATGTCCTAAGTTGTCGTACGATGTTCAAAGGACTCGGATGAATTTATTAGGTGTAATTTGGAGTTTTAAGTTTACGTATGGTACTGTTAGTTGTTGTTAGCATTTGTGAGGTGTTGTACATTATACCAACATGCTTTTCATGTTGCTAATGTCGCATACTGAGTCGTAACATGTCCTGAGTTGTCGTACGATGTACAAAGGACTTCGACGATTTCGTTAAGATTATTATGGAGTTTTAAGGTTTCGTACGGTGTTGTAAGGTGTTCTTAGGAGTTTTAAGGCTTCGTAAGTTATACTAACGTGCTTTTCAAGGTGCTAATATACATACAGAGTCGTAAGATGTCCTAAGTACTCGTACGATGTTCAAAGGACTCGGACGAATTCATTAGGTGTATTATGGACTTTTAAGTTTACGTATGGTACTGTTAGGTCTTGTTAGGAGTTGTGAGGTGTTTTACATTATACCAACATGCTTTTAAAGTTTCTAATGTTGCATGCATACAGAGTCGTAACATGTCCTGAGTTGTCGTACGATGTACAAAGGATTTCGACGACTTCATTAGGTTTATTATGGAGTTTTAAGGTTTCGTACGGTGTTCTAAGGTGTTCTTAGGAGTTTTAAGGCGTTCTAAGTTATACTAACGTGCTTTTAAAGTTGCTAAAGTCGCATACTGGGTCGTAACATGTCCTGAGTTGTCGTACGATGTACAAAGGACTTTGACGATTTCATTAGGTTTATAATGGAGTTTAAGGTTTCGTATGGTGTTGTAAGGTGTTCTTAGGAGTTGTAAGGCGTCCTAAGTTATACTAACGTGCTTTTCATGGTGCTAATGTGCATACAGAGTCGTAAGATGTCCTAAGTTGTCGTACGATGTTCAAAGGACTCGGACGAATTCATTAGGTGTAATTTGGAGTTTTAAGTTTACGTATGGTACTGTTAGTTGTTGTTAGGTGTTGTGAGGTGTTGTACATTATACCAACATGCTTTTCATGTTGCTAATGTCGCATTCTGAGTCGTAACATGTCCTGAGTTGTCGTACGATGTACAAAGGACTTCGACGATTTCATTAGGATTATAATGGAGTTTTAAGGTTTCGTACGGTCTTGTAAGGTGTACTTAGGAGTTTTAAAGCGTCCTAAGTTATACTAACGTGCTTTTCAAAGTGCTAATATGCATACAGAGTCGTAAGATGTCCTAAGTAATCGTACGATGTTCAAAGGACTCAGACGAATTCATTAGGTGTATTATGGAGTTTTAAGTTTACGTATGGTACTGTTAGGTCTTGTTAGGAGTTGTGAGGTGTTGTACATTATACCAACATGCTTTTAAAGTTTCTAATGTTGCATGCATACAGAATCGTAACATGTCCTGAGTTGTCGTACGATGTACAAAGGATTTCTACGACTTCATTAGGTTTATTATGGAGTTTTAAGGTTTCGTACGGTGTTCTAAGGTGTTCTTAGGAGTTTTAAGGCGTTCTAAGTTATACTAACGTGCTTTTAAAGTTGCTAAAGTCGCATACTGGGTCGTAACATGTCCTGAGTTGTCGTACGATGTACAATGGACTTCGATGATTTCATTAGGTTTATAATGGAGTTTAAGGTTTCGTATGGTGTTGTAAGGTGTTCTTAGGAGTTGTAAGGCGTCCTAAGTTATACTAACGTGCTTTTCATGGTGCTAATGTGCATACAGAGTCGTAAGATGTCCTAAGTTGCCGTACGATGTTCAAAGGACTCGGATGAATTTATTAGGTGTAATTTGGAGTTTTAAGTTTACGTATGGTACTGTTAGTTGTTGTTAGCATTTGTGAGGTGTTGTACATTATACCAACATGCTTTTCATGTTGCTAATGTCGCATACTGAGTCGTAACATGTCCTGAGTTGTCGTACGATGTACAAAGGACTTCGATGATTTCATTAGGATTATAATGGAGTTTTAAGGTTTCGTACGGTCTTGTAAGGTGTACTTAGGAGTTTTAAGGCGTCCTAAGTTATACTAACGTGCTTTTCAAAGTGCTAATATGCATACAGAGTCGTAAGATGTCCTAAGTAATCGTACGATGTTCAAAGGACTCAGACGAATTCATTAGGTGTATTATGGAGTTTTAAGTTTACGTATGGTACTGTTAGGTCTTGTTAGGAGTTGTGAGGTGTTGTACATTATACCAACATGCTTTTAAAGTTGCTAATGTTGCATACAGAGTCGTAACATGTCCTGAGTTGTCGTACGATGTACAAAGGACTTCGACGATTTCATTAGGTTTATAATGGAGTTTTAAGGTTTGTATGGTGTTGTAAAGTGTTCTTAGGAGTTGTAAGGCGTCCTAAGTTATACTAACGTGCTTTTCATGGTGCTAATGTGCATATAGAGTCGTAAGATGTCCTAAGTTGTCGTACGATGTTCAAAGGACTCGGACGAATTTATTAGGTGTAATTTGGAGTTTTAAGTTTACGTATGGTACTGTTAGTTGTTGTTAGGATTTGTGAGGTGTTGTACATTATACCAACATGCTTTTCATGTTGCTAATGTCGGATACTGAGTCGTAACATGTTCTGAGTTGTCGTACGATGTACAAAGGACTTCGACGATTTCATTAGGATTATAATGGAGTTTTAAGGTTTCGTATGGTGTTGTAAGGTGTTCTTAGGAGTTGTAAGGCGTCCTAAGTTATACTAACGTGCTTTTTATGGTGCTAATGTGCATACAGTGTCGTAAGATGTCCTAAGTTGTTGTACGATGTTCAAAGGACTCGGATGAATTTATTAGGTGTAATTTGGAGTTTTAAGTTTACGTATGGTACTGTTAGTTGTTGTTAGCATTTGTGAGGTGTTGTACATTATACCAACATGCTTTTCATGTTGCTAATGTCGCATACTGAGTCGTAACATGTCCTGAGTTGTCGTACGATGTACAAAGGACTTCGATGATTTCATTAGGATTATAATGGAGTTTTAAGGTTTCGTACGGTCTTGTAAGGTGTACTTAGGAGTTTTAAGGCGTCCTAAGTTATACTAACGTGCTTTTCAAAGTGCTAATATGCATACAGAGTCGTAAGATGTCCTAAGTAATCGTACGATGTTCAAAGGACTCAGACGAATTCATTAGGTGTATTATGGAGTTTTAAGTTTACGTATGGTACTGTTAGGTCTTGTTAGGAGTTGTGAGGTGTTGTACATTATACCAACATGCTTTTAAAGTTGCTAATGTTGCATACAGAGTCGTAACATGTCCTGAGTTGTCGTACGATGTACAAAGGACTTCGACGATTTCATTAGGTTTATAATGGAGTTTTAAGGTTTGTATGGTGTTGTAAAGTGTTCTTAGGAGTTGTAAGGCGTCCTAAGTTATACTAACGTGCTTTTCATGGTGCTAATGTGCATATAGAGTCGTAAGATGTCCTAAGTTGTCGTACGATGTTCAAAGGACTCGGACGAATTTATTAGGTGTAATTTGGAGTTTTAAGTTTACGTATGGTACTGTTAGTTGTTGTTAGGATTTGTGAGGTGTTGTACATTATACCAACATGCTTTTCATGTTGCTAATGTCGGATACTGAGTCGTAACATGTTCTGAGTTGTCGTACGATGTACAAAGGACTTCGACGATTTCATTAGGATTATAATGGATTTTAAGGTTTCGTATGGTGTTGTAAGGTGTTCTTAGGAGTTGTAAGGCGTCCTAAGTTATACTAACGTGCTTTTTATGGTGCTAATGTGCATACAGTGTCGTAAGATGTCCTAAGTTGTTGTACGATGTTCAAAGGACTCGGATGAATTTATTAGGTGTAATTTGGAGTTTTAAGTTTACGTATGGTACTGTTAGTTGTTGTTAGCATTTGTGAGGTGTTGTACATTATACCAACATGCTTTTCATGTTGCTAATGTCGCATACTGAGTCGTAACATGTCCTGAGTTGTCGTACGATGTACAAAGGACTTCGATGATTTCATTAGGATTATAATGGAGTTTTAAGGTTTCGTACGGTCTTGTAAGGTGTACTTAGGAGTTTTAAGGCGTCCTAAGTTATACTAACGTGCTTTTCAAAGTGCTAATATGCATACAGAGTCGTAAGATGTCCTAAGTAATCGTACGATGTTCAAAGGACTCAGACGAATTCATTAGGTGTATTATGGAGTTTTAAGTTTACGTATGGTACTGTTAGGTCTTGTTAGGAGTTGTGAGGTGTTGTACATTATACCAACATGCTTTTAAAGTTGCTAATGTTGCATACAGAGTCGTAACATGTCCTGAGTTGTCGTACGATGTACAAAGGACTTCGACGATTTCATTAGGTTTATAATGGAGTTTTAAGGTTTGTATGGTGTTGTAAAGTGTTCTTAGGAGTTGTAAGGCGTCCTAAGTTATACTAACGTGCTTTTCATGGTGCTAATGTGCATATAGAGTCGTAAGATGTCCTAAGTTGTCGTACGATGTTCAAAGGACTCAGACGAATTTATTAGGTGTAATTTGGAGTTTTAAGTTTACGTATGGTACTGTTAGTTGTTGTTAGGATTTGTGAGGTGTTGTACATTATACCAACATGCTTTTCATGTTGCTAATGTCGGATACTGAGTCGTAACATGTTCTGAGTTGTCGTACGATGTACAAAGGACTTCGACGATTTCATTAGGATTATAATGGAGTTTTAAGGTTTCGTATGGTGTTGTAAGGTGTTCTTAGGAGTTGTAAGGCGTCCTAAGTTATACTAACGTGCTTTTCATGGTGTGCTAATGTGCATACAGAGTCGTAAGATGTCCTAACTTGTCGTACGATGTTCAAAGGACTCTGATAAATTTATTAGGTGTAATTTGGAGTTTTTAGTTTACGTATGGTACTGTTAGTTGTTGTTAGCATTTGTGAGGTGTTGTACATTATACCAACAAGCTTTTCATGTTGCTAATGTCGCATACCGAGTCGTAACATGTCCTGAGTTGTCGTACGATGTACAAAGGACTTCGACGATTTCATTAGGATTATTATGGAGTTTTAAGGTTTCGTACGGTGTTGTAAGGTGTTCTTAGGAGTTGTAAGGCATCCTAAGTTATACTAACATGCTTTTCATGGTGCTAATGTGCATACAGAGTCGTAAGATGTCCTAAGTAATCGTACGATGTTCAAAGGACTCGGACGAATTCATTAGGTGTATTATGGAGTTTTAAGTTTACGTATGGTACTGTTAGGTCTTGTTAGGAGTTGTGAGGTGTTGTACATTATACCAACATGCTTTTAAAGTTGCTAATGTTGCATACAGGGTCGTAACATGTCCTGATTGTCATACGATGTACAAAGGACTTCGACAATTTCATTAGGTTTATTTTGGAGTTTTAAGGTTTCGTACGATGTTGTGAAGTGTTCTTAGGAGCTTTAAGGCGTCCTATCTTTTACCAACATGCTTTTAAAGTGCCTAAAGTCGCATACTGGGTCGTAACATGTCCTGAGTTGTCGTACGATGTACAAAGGACTTCGACGAATTCATTAGGTGTATTATGGAGTTTTAAGTTTACGTATGGTACTGTTAGGTCTTGTTAGGAGTTGTGAGGTGTTGTACATTATACCAACATGCTTTTAAAGTTGCTAATGTTGCATACAGAGTCGTAACATGTCCTGAGTTGTTGTACGATGTACAAAGGACTTCGACGATTTCATTAGGTTTATAATGGAGTTTTAAGGTTTGTATGGTGTTGTAAGGTGTTCTTAGGAGTTGTAAGGCGTCCTAAGTTATACTAACGTGCTTTTCATGGTGCTAATGTGCATATAGAGTCGTAAGATGTCCTAAGTTGTCGTACGATGTTCAAAGGACTCGGACGAATTTATTAGGTGTAATTTGGAGTTTTAAGTTTACGTATGGTACTGTTAGTTGTTGTTAGGATTTGTGAGGTGTTGTACATTATACCAACATGCTTTTCATGTTGCTAATGTCGCATGCTGAGTCGTAACATGTTCTGAGTTGTCGTACGATGTACAAAGGACTTCGACGATTTCATTAGGATTATAATGGAGTTTTAAGGTTTCGTATGGTGTTGTAAGGTGTTCTTAGGAGTTGTAAGGCGTCCTATGTTATACTAACGTGCTTTTCATGGTGCTAATGTGCATACAGAGTCGTAAGATGTCCTAAGTTGTCGTACGATGTTCAAAGGACTCGGATAAATTTATTAGGTGTAATTTGGAGTTTTTAGTTTACGTATGGTACTGTTAGTTGTTGTTAGCATTTGTGAGGTGTTGTACATTATACCAACATGCTTTTCATGTTGCTAATGTCGCATACCGAGTCGTAACATGTCCTGAGTTGTCGTACGATGTACAAAGGACTTCGACGATTTCATTAGGATTATTATGGAGTTTTAAGGTTTCGTACGGTGTTGTAAGGTGTTCTTAGGAGTTGTAAGGCGTCCTAAGTTATACTAACATGCTTTTCATGGTGCTAATGTGCATACAGAGTCGTAAGATGTCCTAAGTAATCGTACGATGTTCAAAGGACTCGGACGAATTCATTAGGTGTATTATGGAGTTTTAAGTTTACGTATGGTACTGTTAGGTCTTGTTAGGAGTTGTGAGGTGTTGTACATTATACCAACATGCTTTTAAAGTTGCTAATGTTGCATACAGAGTCGTAACATGTCCTGATTGTCATACGATGTACAAAGGACTTCGACAATTTCATTAGGTTTATTTTGGAGTTTTAAGGTTTCGTACGATGTTGTGAAGTGTTCTTAGGAGCTTTAAGGCGTCCTATCTTTTACCAACATGCTTTTAAAGTGCCTAAAGTCGCATACTGGGTCGTAACATGTCCTGAGTTGTCGTACGATGTACAAAGGACTTCGACGATTTCATTAGGTTTATAATGGAGTTTTAAGGTTTCGTATGGTGTTGTAAGGTGTTCTTAGGAGTTGTAAGGCGTTCTAAGTTATACTAACGTGCTTTTCATGGTGCTAATGTGCATACAGAGTCGTAAGATGTCCTAAGTTGTCGTACGATGTTTAAAGGACTCGGACGAATTTATTAGGTGTAATTTAAAGTTTTAAGTTTACGTATGGTACTGTTAGTTGTTGTTAGGATTTGTGAGGTGTTGTACATTATACCAACATGCTTTTCATGTTGCTAATTTCGCATACTGAGTCGTAACATGTCCTGAGTTGTTGTACGATGTACAAAGGATTTCGACGATTTCATTAGGTCTATTATGGAGTTTTAAGGTTTCGTACGGTGTTGTGAAGTGTTCTTAGGAGCTTTAAGGCGTCCTATGTTTTACCAGCATGCTTTTAAATTGGCTAAAGTCGCATACTGGGTCGTAACATGTCCTGAGTTGTCGTACGATGTACAAAGGACTTCGACGATTTCGTTAGGTTTATAATGGAGTTTTAAGGTTTCGTATGGTGTTGTAAGGCGTCCTAAGTTATACTAACGTGCTTTTCATGGTGCTAATGTGCATACAGAGTCGTATGATGTCCTAAGTTGTCGTACGATGTTCAAAGGACTCGGATGAATTTATTAGGTGTAATTTGGAGTTTTAAGTTTACGTATGGTACTGTTAGTTGTTGTTAGGATTTGTGAGGTGTTGTACATTATACCAACATGCTTTTCATGTTGCTAATGTCGCATACTGAGTCGTAAGATGTCCTGAGTTGTCGTACGATGTACAAAGGACTTCGACGATTTCATTAGGATTATTATGGAGTTTAAGGTTTTGTCCTGTGTTGTAACGTGTTCTTAGGAGTTTTAAGGCGTCCTAAGTTATATTAACGTGCTTTTCAAGGTGCTAATATACATACAGAGTCGTAAGATGTCCTAAGTAATCGTACGATGTTCAAAGGACTCGAACGAATTCATTAGGTGTATTATGGAGTTTTAAGTTTACGTATGGTAGGTACGATGTTCAAAGGACTCGTACGAATTAAGTTGAAGAAAAAACTTGTGAAGGAGAGAATGGGCGATTACGGCGATTAGGGTTTCCTTGGCAAAGTTACGATCGTTTTCGATTATTTCCTGATCGTTTGGTCCTGTGTTTGTGTTTCTGATCTTAATTGAGTGTGTGTAATCTTGTGTAACAATCCTGTGATCGCTTTGTGTGGTACGAGCATTGTTAGCAAGGGCAGCCGCTTCTTTTAGGGTTATTAACATTTCTGTTTTGTTCTTCATCGGTCGAAAACTTGTCTGTAATCTTGAATCTCTGATTGCTTACTGGGTCTGAGATTAATCGCGCCTAGTTTGTATTAGGTTAGCTTGATTGATTCGAATCCTATTAACCTTTTAAGGTGTTTGAGGTTACAGTTCAGGTTTGCTGGTGTCGTCTGATCTCTCTTCACGTATGCATGGTCTAAAGCTATCGAATATGGTGAAGAATAAAGTGGGTAGTGTTGAAATTTTACCTCGTCGTGGTACCTGGAATAATAAAGCTGATGTGCCCAGGTCAATTGCTATTCACACGGCTAGAAATGGTGACCCGGCAAAGAGTACTCATTTGGCTAAAGAAAATGACCTTGACACGGCTATACATGTTAACACGGCTAGTAACAATGACCCGGCTAAACATGGTGACACGGCTAGAAATGTTGACACGGCTAGTAATAATGACCCGGCTATACATGTTGCAACGGCTAGTACTATTGACCCGGCTATACTTGTTCACACGGCTAGTAACATTGAACCGGCTAAACATGGTGACATGGCTAGAAATGTTGACACGGCTAGGTGTATTGAAACGGCTATGGAAGTTGATAGGCTTGACACGGCTAGAGTTGTTGACATGACTAAGAATGACTCGTCTACTGTGGATACGGATAATGGTGGTAGTTTTGAGTCATCCAAGATTGAAAAGACTAGTACTGCCGCTCATGCGAGTAACACTGTTCATTCCTATGCTGATATGGCTAAAAAATCTGGAACTGATTCGGATACTTTGGGAACGAAACTTAATTTTAGGTATATGGTGAATGCCGAATCGAAACAGGGATTTGATGTTGTGCTTCCAAAGGACTCAATTCGGGCAGTTTTGTAATAAACTGGAGTTTACGTTGTATGGGTACTTTCTGGGGGATAGGATGGCGTACCCTGTAGTTGACTATTATGTTCGTATGAATTGGAAAAAATATGGTCTCCAGAAGTCTATGATGAATGCGAATGGGTTTTTCTTCTTCAAGTTTAATGACAAGAAAGGTATGATGGATGTTCTGGGAGGTGGCCCTTGGTTGATTCGAAATAAACCGATTATTCTTTATGTTTGGTCTCCATCCTCAAAGCTCCATAAGGATGACATTAAGACGGTGTCGGTTTGGGTAAAGTTACATGATGTTCCCTTAGTGGCTTACACGGATGTAGGTTTGAGCCTATTAGTCTCACAAATTGGTACTCCTAGGTTGCTTGACTCGTTTACTACTTCGATGTGTACTAATGCTTGGGGAAGAAGTAGTTTTGCTAGAGCTCTTGTTGAAATATCAGCTGACATGGAATTTAAGGAAGAGATTACTATTGCAGTTCCTGATCTGGAGGGTGAGGGATTTGGGTCGGCTAAGGTGTCGGTGGAATATGAGTGGAAGCCTCCTAGATGCGGGAAGTGTTGTGTATTTGGTCATAATGAGGATGGATGTCCTCTACAGGTGAAGCAGGCCACCAAACCTAGTTCAAATGTGGATAGTGATGGTTTCAAGGAGGTGAAGAATAAAAAGACAGCAAAGAGGAACGGAATTCAAATTAAGAAAACGCAGTTTGAATATCGTCCGGTGGTTAAAAAAGATGGGAAAAATGATGTCAAAAAGATAGATAGTCGCAATGAAAATAGGATGAAGTTGAAGGAGCCAGTTGTGGATAATGTCGTGTCTGCTAATCCTTTTGGTGCCTTATTGGATGAAGTTGAGAACAACACGGGGGAGGATAGATTGGATGGTAACTTGGAGAATGGGATAAATCACCTGGATTCGGATTCGGATGTTGATGAAGTTCTTGATATGGATAGTGGTATGGCCAGGTTTGTGCAAAATGCTTCGCTAGGTGATATGAGTACTATTAAAGGGGCAAGCACTCCTTCTACATCAGGTATCAATGGTTAGTATGGCTGCGTGGAACATTAGGGGTTTGAACCGAGCCCCAAAACAGAAGGAGGTTCGTCAGGTTGTTAGAGATAATAAGTTGAGTTTGTGTGCAATCTTGGAATCCCATGTGGAATTGGATAGACTAACGGGGGTTTGTAATAGTGTGTTTAAAAGGTGGGATTGGACGTCAAATGGAAATATGTGTTCGAAGGGGTCCAGGATCATTTTGGGATGGGATCCCCTCGTTATGGATGTTATGGTTCTTGCTCAATCGGATCAGGTTATGCATATTCAGATTTATTTTAAGCTTGATAAAAGGAGGTTGTTCTGCTCTGTTGTTTACGCTGCCAATTATTATGTCCATAGAAGGGAGTTGTGGGCTAGTTTATGCAGACATAGTATGGTGGTCAAGGGTGAGCCCTGGGTTATGATGGGGGACTTTAATTCGGCTTTATTTTCTCATGATTCATATGTTGGGTCGTCAAGTTCTACTATTGGCATGAGAGAGTTTATGGATTGTATTAACCAGATTGAGATGATTGATGTTAACAGGTCTAGAATGCAATTCACTTGGAATCAAAAGCCCAAACAGGGTAAAGGGGTGTTCAAAAAGATTGATAGGGTTATGGCAAATGTTCGATTTACTGATACCTATCCTACGGCTGGAGCTATTTTTCAACCGAATGGTATCTCCGACCATTCCCCTTGTGTCCTTAGAATCCCGGATGTGGAGCGTAGTAGCCCTCCTCCATTTCGATTTGCAAATTTCCTTACTTATAAACCGGGATTCAAGGATATTGTTGCTATGGTCTGGGGTATGAATATTGGTGGGGTGCACCAGTTCAGAGTGGTTAAAAGACTTAAACTTCTTAAATCTCCTTTTAGGGGCTTATTATACATGCAGGGAAACCTTCACTCTAAGGTTGAAGCCATTCGAACTCAACTTAATCAGATTCAACGATTGATTGATGATGACCCCTTGAACCTGGAGTTATGTTCTCAGGAGTCTAAACTTCTTGCTTCATTTAATGAGGCAAGCCTTGATGAAGAAAGATTCTTGAAGCAGAAAGCGAAGGTGCATTGGCTGGCTGAGGGGGATGCTAATACTAAGTATTTCCATAACACTCTGAAGTGCAGAAACCATAGAGCTCGGATAGACGTCATTACTGATAGCAATGGAAGTCTGCATGAAGGGAAGGCGGTTCCCAAGGCGTTTGTTGATCATTATGTGGGGTTTCTGGGAAAGGAGGATATTTCTATTATCCCCATAACTCCGGAGTTGTTTGATGTCCGGATTGATCACGCTGTGGCTGTTGATATGATTCGAGAGGTTACGGTGGATGAGATCAAAAGGACCATGTTTGCTTTTGGTGATGATAAAGCTCCCGGTCCTGATGGGTTTACAGCTGCGTTTTATAAGAAATCATGGGATATTGTGGGTAAAGATGTGTGCCTCGCTGTGCAGGATTTTTTTCGTGAGGGCAAGTTACTTCTAGAGATGAATCATACGCTGATTACGCTTATTCCCAAGGTTGAGACTCCCTCTTTTATTACGGATTATAGACCTATTGCTTGTTGTAATGTTCTGTTTAAGTGCATTACTAAGATCCTTGCGGATAGAATGAAGGAGAGCCTGAGTAATATTATTAGCTCTAATCAATCTGCTTTTATTCCGGGTAGAAGAATATCTGATAATATTTTATTGACCCAAGAGCTTATGCATAGATATCACCTGGATAGTGGGCCTCCAAGGTGTGCTTTTAAAGTTGATATTCAGAAAGCTTATGATACTGTGGATTGGAAATTCTTGAAGACGGTTTTATTGGGGTTTGGTTTTCATCCTATGATGGTTAATTGGGTCATGATATGTGTTACCACGGTTTCGTTTTCTATCTCTGTGAATGGTAGTTTGCATGGGTATTTTAGGGGGAAACGTGGTCTTCGACAGGGGGATCCGATGTCCCCGTATCTATTTACTTTGGTTATGGAGATCCTTACTTTGGTATTGAGAAGGGCTGTTTCATTGGACTCGTCTTTCAGATTCCATAATAGATGTGAGAAGATTCTTTTGATCAATTTGTGTTTTGTAGATGACTTGTTTCTATTTGCTAGAGGGGATTTGAGCTCTGCAAAGGTTATTATGAATTCTTTAACAGATTTTGCTACCATGTCTGGGTTGAGCCCGAGTAATCAGAAAAGTACTATATTTTTCTGTAACGTCCCTGTGCAAACCAAGAACAGTATTCTGAATATTATGCCTTTTGTGGAGGGTAAGCTGCCGGTTAGGTATTTGGGTGTTCCCCTTGTGGCGTCTAGAGTAAGGACTTCGGACTGTCGGGCTCTTATTGAAAAAGTTAATAATCGTATTGGTGACTGGAAGAATAAATTACTTTCTTTTGCTGGTAGGTGTCAACTCATTAACTCTGTTATCGCTTCACTTCATGTGTTTTGGTCTTCAGTGTTTATCCTCCCAATCCGGATTATGCATGATATTGAGGCTAAGATGAGGGATTTCTTATGGGCTCGGGGTCCTTTGAAGAAGGGGCGCGCAAGGGTTGCTTGGAAGGATGTTTGCATGCCAAAGAATGAAGGTGGTCTGGGAATCAAACGCGTTAGGGATATGAATAAAGCCATGATGTCGTATCATATTTGGAGCATCACCTCTAACCGTCCTTCTGTTTGGGTGGATTGGATCAAGCAATATAGGTTGAAGGGGAGGAACCTTTGGAGTGTAGAGGTTCCTAGAAATTGTTCTTGGGGTTGGCGGAAAATTCTTCAACTTAGGCCTCTTGTTCGTAGATTTCTGTGGTCAAAAGTGGGGAATGGTAACAATACGTCCGTTTGGTATGATACTTGGTTTGAAGGGGGTCCGTTGATTGAAATGTTGTCGCACAGGGATATTAGGAATGCTGGGTTTTCCTTGGAGGATAAAGTGGCTGATATATATAGGGATGGTAGTTGGAGATGGCCATCTACTTGGTTAAATACTTATCCGATTCTTAACCAGGTCATCCAGATGCGGTTATATCCAGATACATTGGATCAGTATTTCTGGAAAACGGGTTCGAATCTGTGCTCGTTCTCTACTAAGGAGGTGTGGGATTGTATTAGATTACGTGGTTCTATTGTTGACTGTGTTAAAGGGGCTTGGTTCTCTCAGTGTATTCCGAAGCATGCGTTTCTGTTATGGTTGGTGATGAGGGAAAGATTACTCACCCAAGACAAGATTCTGTCATGGGATTTGGCTAGAAGGGGGAATATGAACATGATGTGTTGTCCGCTTTGTTGCAGGGATTATGATTCTCATGACCATTTGTTCTTTGAGTGTTCCTTTGCTACTAGGGTTTGGGATCTTACCAAATCTGTGGCTAGATTGCAGCACCTGTCGAACCACAGATTGGATATCATTGATTGGATAAAGTCGGCTTATTCGAAGTCATTGCGTCATGTGGTTGGTAAATTATCTATTGCAGCTGCTGTCTATTTGGTTTGGCAAGAAAGAAATAACCGGTTGTTCAAGAACCAGACACGGCCCCCGGAAGTGGTAGCTGAAGAAATTCGCAATACAGTGCGTTGCAAGTTACTGGGCCTTAAGTTTAAGAACTCGACTCGGGTGTGGACTATTCTAAGGGAATGGAAGATTGATCGCGAAAAGATTTGGTAGATCCAGGCTGATTATTTGTATTTATTTATTGTTGATTTAGCATGTCTAGTGTGTGTTTTGTTTTGCTTTGTTTACTAGGCAGGTTTGCTTTTGTTGATGTTTTTTGTACAGATTCATGGGGCATGTCCTATGTTTGAACAAGTGTGGTATTCTGCCATGCTACTTATTCTTATGATTGATGTTAATATATAGAATCACCGGGGTAACCCTTTACCCAAAAAAAAAAAAAAAGTTTACGTATGGTACTGTTAGGTCTTGTTAGGAGTTGTGAGGTGTTGTATATTATACCAACATGCTTTTAAAGTTGCTAATGTTGCATACAGAGTCGTAACATGTCCTGAGTTGTCGTACGATGTACAAAGGACTTCGACGATTTCATTAGGTTTATTTTGGAGTTTTAAGGTTTCTTACGATGTTGTGAAGTGTTCTTAGGAGCTTTAAGGCTTCCTATGTTTTGCCAACATGCTTTTAAAGTTTCTAAAGTTGCATACGGGGTCGTAACATGTCCTGAGTTGTCGTACGATGTACAAAGGACTTCGACGATTTCATTAGCTTTATAATGGAGTTTTAAGGTTTCGTATGGTGTTGTAAGGTGTTCTTAGGAGTTTTCAGGCGTCCTAAGCTATACTAACGTGCTTTTCATGGTGCTAATGTGCATACAGAGTCGTAAGATGTCCTAAGTTGTCGTACGATGTTCAAAGGACTCGGACGAATTCATTAGGTGTATTTTGGAGTTTTAAGTTTACATATGGTACTGTTAGGTGTTGTGAGGTGTTGTACATTATACCAACATGCTTTTCATGTTGCTAATGTCGCATACTGAGTCGTAACATGTCCTGAGTTGTCGTACGATGTACAAAGGACTTCGACGATTTCATTAGGATTATTGTGGAGTTTTAAGGTTTCGAACGGTGTTGTAAGGTGTTCTTAGGAGTTTTAAGGCGTCCTAAGTTATACTAACGTGCTTTTCAAGGTGCTAATATGCATACAGAGTCGTAAGATGTCCTAAGTAATCGTACGATGTTCAAAGGACTCGGACTAATTTATTAGGTGTATTATGGAGTTTTAAGTTTACGTATGGTACTGATAGGTCTTGTTAGAAGTTGTGAGGTGTTGTACATTATACCAACATGCTTTTGAAGTTGCTAATGTTGCATACAGAGTCGTAACATGTCCTGAGTTTTCGTATGATGTACAAAGGACTTCGACAATTTCATTAGGTTTATTTTGAAGTTTTAAGGTTTCGTACGATGTTGTGAAGTGTGCTTAGGAGCTTTAAGGCTTCCTATGTTTTACCAACATGCTTTTAAAGTTGCTAAAGTCGCATACTGGGTCGTAACATGTCCTGAGTTGTCGTACGATGTACAAAGGACTTCGACGATTTCATTAGGTTTATAATGGAGTTTTAAGGTTTCGTATGGTGTTGTAAGGTGTTCTTAGGAGTTGTAAGGCGTCCTAAGTTATACTAACGTGGTTTTCATGGTGCTAATGTGCATACAGAGTCGTAAGATGTCCTAAGTTGTCGTACGATGTTCAAAGGACTCGTAAGATGTCCTAAGTAAGCGTATGATGTTCAAAGCACTCGGACGGATTCAATAGGTGTATTATGGAGTTTTAAGTTTACGTATGGTACTGTTAGGTCTTGTTAGGAGTTGTGAGGTGTTGTGCATTATACCAACATGCTTTTAAAGTTGCTAATGTTGCATACAGAGTCGTAACTTGTCCTGAGTTGTCGTACGATGTACAAAGGATTTCGACGACTTCATTAGGTTTATTATGGAGTTTTAAGGTTTCGTACGGTGTTATAAGGTGTTCTTAGGAGTTTTAAGGTGTCCTAAGTTATACTAAGGTGCTTTTAAAGTTGCTAATGTGCATACAGAGTCGTAACATGTCCTGAGTTGTCGTACGATCAAAGGACTTTGGCGATTTCATAAGGTTTATTATTGTGTTTTCAGGTTTCGTACGGTGTTGTAAGGTGTTCTTAGGAGTTGTAAGGCGTCCTAAGTTATACTAACGTGCTTTTCATGGTGCTAATGTGCATACAGAGTCGTAAGATGTCCTAAGTTGTTGTACGATGTTCAAAGAACTCGGACGAATTCATTAGGTGTAATTTGGAGTTTTAAGTTTACGTATGGTACTGTTAGGAGTTGTGAGGTGTTGTACATTATACCAAAATGCTTTTCATGTTGCTAATGTCGCATACTGAGTCGTAACATGTCCTGAGTTGTCGTACGATGTACAAAGGACTTCGACGATTTCATTAGGATTATTATGGAGTTTTAAGGTTTCGTACGGTGTTGTAAGGTGTTCTTAGGAGGTTTAAGGCGTCCTAAGTTATACTAACGTGCTTTTCAAGGTGCTAATATACATACAGAGTCGTAAGATGTCCTAAGTAATCGTACGATGTTCAAAGGACTCGGACGAATTCATTAGGTGTATTATGGAGTTTTAAGTTTACGTATGGTACTGTTAGGTCTTGTTAGGAGTTGTGAGGTGTTGTACATTATACCAACATGCTTTTAAAGTTGCTAATGTTGCATACAGAGTCGTAACATGTCCTGAGTTGTCGTACGATGTACAAAGGACTTCGACGATTTCATTAGGTTTATTTTGGAGTTTTAAGGTTTCGTACGATGTTGTGAGGTGTTCTTAGGAGCTTTAAGGCTTCCTATGTTTTACCAACATGCTTTTAAAGTTGCTAAAGTCGCATACTGGGTCGTAACATGTCCTGAGTTGTCGTACGATGTACAAAGGACTTCGACGATTTCATTAGCTTTATAATGGAGTTTTAAGGTTTCGTATGGTGTTGTAAGGTGTTCTTAGGAGTTTTCAGGCGTCCTAAGTTATACTAACGTGCTTTTCATGGTGCTAATGTGCATACAGAGTCGTAAGATGTCCTAAGTTGTCGTACGATGTTCAAAGGACTCGGACGAATTCATTAGGTGTAATTTGAAGTTTTAAGTTTACGTATGGTACTGTTAGTTGTTATTAGGAGTTGTGAGGTGTTGTACATTATACCAACATGCTTTTCATGTTGCTAATGTCGCATACTGAGTCGTAACATGTCCTGAGTTGTCGTACGATGTAAAAAGGACTTCGACGATTTCATTAGGTTTATTTTGGAGTTTTAAGGTTTCGTACGATGTTGTGAAGTGTTCTTAGGAGCTTTAAGGTTTCCTATGTTTTACCAACATGCTTTTAAAGTTGCTAAAGTCGCATACTGGGTCGTAACATGTCCTGAGTTGTCGTACGATGTACAAAGGACTTCGACGATTTCATTAGGTTTATAATGGAGTTTTAAGGTTTCGTATGGTGTTGTAAGGTGTTCTTAGGAGTTTTCAGGCGTCCTAAGCTATACTAACGTGCTTTTCATGGTGCTAATGTGCATACAGAGTCGTAAGATGTCCTAAGTTGTCGTACGATGTTTAAAGGACTCTGACGAATTCATTAGGTGTATTGTGGAGTTTTAAGTTTACGTATGGTACTGTTAGTTGTTGTTAGGTCTTGTGAGGTGTTGTACATTATACCAACATGCTTTTCATGTTGCTAATGTGACATACTAAGTCGTAACATGTCCTGAGTTGTCGTACGATGTACAAAGGACTTCGACGATTTCATTAGGATTTTTATGGAGTTTTAAGGTTTCGTACGGTGTTGTAAGGTGTTCTTAGGAGTTTTAAGGCGTCCTAAGTTATACTAACGTGCTTTTCAAGGTGCTAATATGCATACAGAGTCGTAAAATGTCCTAAGTAATCGTACGATGTTCAAAGGACTCTGACGAATTCATTAGGTGTATTATGGAGTTTTAAGTTTACGTATGGTACTGTTAGGTCTTGTTAGAAGTTGTGAGGTGTTGTACATTATACCAACATGCTTTTAAAGTTGCTAATGTTGCATACAGAGTCGTAACATGTCCTGAGTTGTCGTACGATGTACAAAGGATTTCGACGACTTCTTTAGGTTTATTATCGAGTTTTTAGATTTCGTACGATGTTGTGAGGTGTTCTTAGGAGCTTTAAGGCTTCCTATGTTTTACCAACATGCTTTTAAAGTTGCTAAAGTCGCATACTGGGTCGTAACATGTCCTGAGTTGTCGTACGATGTACAAAGGAGTTCGACGATTTCATTAGGTTTATAATGGAGTTTTAAGGTTTCGTATGGTGTTGTAAGGTGTTCTTAGAAGTTGTAAGGCGTCCTAAGTTATACGAACGTGCTTTTCATGGTGCTAATGTGCATACAGAGTCGTAAGATGTCCTAAGTTGTCGTACGATGTTCAAAGGACTCGGACGAATTCATTAGGTGTATTATGGAGTTTTAAGTTTACGTATGGTACTGTTAATTGTTGTTAAGAGTTGTGAGGTGTTGTACATTATACCAACATGCTTTTCATGTTGCTAATGTCACATACTAAGTCGTAACATGTCCTGAGTTGTCGTACGATGTACAAAGGACTTCGACGATTTCATTAGGATTATTATGGAGTTTTAAGGTTTCGTACGGTGTTGTAAGGTGTTCTTAGGAGTTTTAAGGCGTCCTAAGTTATACTAACGTGCTTTTCAAGGTGCTAATATGCATACATAGTCGTAAAATGTCCTAAGTAATCGTACGATGTTCAAAGGACTCGGACGAATTCATTAGGTGTATTATGGAGTTTTAAGTTTACGTATGGTACTGTTAGGTCTTGTTAGAAGTTGTGAGGTGTTGTACATTATACCAACATGCTTTTAAAGTTGCTAATGTTGCGTACAGAGTCGTAACATGTCCTGAGTTGTCGTACGATGTACAAAGGATTTCGACGACTTCTTTAGGTTTATTATGGAGTTTTAAGGTTTCGTACGATGTTGTGAGGTGTTCTTAGGAGCTTTAAGGCTTCCTATGTTTTACCAACATGCTTTTAAAGTTGCTAAAGTCGCATACTGGGTCGTAACATGTCCTGAGTTGTCGTACGATGTACAAAGGACTTCGACGATTTCATTAGCTTTATAATGGAGTTTTAAGGTTTCGTATGGTGTTGTAAGGTGTTCTTAGGAGTTTTCAGGCGTCCTAAGTTATACAAACGTGCTTTTCATGGTGCTAATGTGCATACAGAGTCGTAAGATGTCCTAAGTTGTCGTACGATGTTCAAAGGACTCGGACGAATTCATTAGGTGTATTTTGGAGTTTTAAGTTTACATATGGTACTGTTAGGTGTTGTGAGGTGTTGTACATTATACCAACATGCTTTTCATGTTGCTAATGTCGCATACTGAGTCGTAACATGTCCTGAGTTGTCGTACGATGTACAAAGGACTTCGACGATTTCATTAGGATTATTGTGGAGTTTTAAGGTTTCGAACGGTGTTGTAAGGTGTTCTTAGGAGTTTTAAGGCGTCCTAAGTTATACTAACGTGCTTTTCAAGGTGCTAATATGCATACAGAGTCGTAAGATGTCCTAAGTAATCGTACGATGTTCAAAGGACTCGGACTAATTTATTAGGTGTATTATGGAGTTTTAAGTTTACGTATGGTACTGATAGGTCTTGTTAGAAGTTGTGAGGTGTTGTACATTATACCAACATGCTTTTGAAGTTGCTAATGTTGCATACAGAGTCGTAACATGTCCTGAGTTTTCGTATGATGTACAAAGGACTTCGACAATTTCATTAGGTTTATTTTGAAGTTTTAAGGTTTCGTACGATGTTGTGAAGTGTGCTTAGGAGCTTTAAGGCTTCCTATGTTTTACCAACATGCTTTTAAAGTTGCTAAAGTCGCATACTGGGTCGTAACATGTCCTGAGTTGTCGTACGATGTACAAAGGACTTCGACGATTTCATTAGGTTTATAATGGAGTTTTAAGGTTTCGTATGGTGTTGTAAGGTGTTCTTAGGAGTTGTAAGGCGTCCTAAGTTATACTAACGTGGTTTTCATGGTGCTAATGTGCATACAGAGTCGTAAGATGTCCTAAGTTGTCGTACGATGTTCAAAGGACTCGTAAGATGTCCTAAGTAAGCGTATGATGTTCAAAGCACTCGGACGGATTCAATAGGTGTATTATGGAGTTTTAAGTTTACGTATGGTACTGTTAGGTCTTGTTAGGAGTTGTGAGGTGTTGTGCATTATACCAACATGCTTTTAAAGTTGCTAATGTTGCATACAGAGTCGTAACTTGTCCTGAGTTGTCGTACGATGTACAAAGGATTTCGACGACTTCATTAGGTTTATTATGGAGTTTTAAGGTTTCGTACGGTGTTATAAGGTGTTCTTAGGAGTTTTAAGGTGTCCTAAGTTATACTAAGGTGCTTTTAAAGTTGCTAATGTGCATACAGAGTCGTAACATGTCCTGAGTTGTCGTACGATCAAAGGACTTTGGCGATTTCATAAGGTTTATTATTGTGTTTTCAGGTTTCGTACGGTGTTGTAAGGTGTTCTTAGGAGTTGTAAGGCGTCCTAAGTTATACTAACGTGCTTTTCATGGTGCTAATGTGCATACAGAGTCGTAAGATGTCCTAAGTTGTTGTACGATGTTCAAAGAACTCGGACGAATTCATTAGGTGTAATTTGGAGTTTTAAGTTTACGTATGGTACTGTTAGGAGTTGTGAGGTGTTGTACATTATACCAAAATGCTTTTCATGTTGCTAATGTCGCATACTGAGTCGTAACATGTCCTGAGTTGTCGTACGATGTACAAAGGACTTCGACGATTTCATTAGGATTATTATGGAGTTTTAAGGTTTCGTACGGTGTTGTAAGGTGTTCTTAGGAGGTTTAAGGCGTCCTAAGTTATACTAACGTGCTTTTCAAGGTGCTAATATACATACAGAGTCGTAAGATGTCCTAAGTAATCGTACGATGTTCAAAGGACTCGGACGAATTCATTAGGTGTATTATGGAGTTTTAAGTTTACGTATGGTACTGTTAGGTCTTGTTAGGAGTTGTGAGGTGTTGTACATTATACCAACATGCTTTTAAAGTTGCTAATGTTGCATACAGAGTCGTAACATGTCCTGAGTTGTCGTACGATGTACAAAGGACTTCGACGATTTCATTAGGTTTATTTTGGAGTTTTAAGGTTTCGTACGATGTTGTGAGGTGTTCTTAGGAGCTTTAAGGCTTCCTATGTTTTACCAACATGCTTTTAAAGTTGCTAAAGTCGCATACTGGGTCGTAACATGTCCTGAGTTGTCGTACGATGTACAAAGGACTTCGACGATTTCATTAGCTTTATAATGGAGTTTTAAGGTTTCGTATGGTGTTGTAAGGTGTTCTTAGGAGTTTTCAGGCGTCCTAAGTTATACTAACGTGCTTTTCATGGTGCTAATGTGCATACAGAGTCGTAAGATGTCCTAAGTTGTCGTACGATGTTCAAAGGACTCGGACGAATTCATTAGGTGTAATTTGAAGTTTTAAGTTTACGTATGGTACTGTTAGTTGTTATTAGGAGTTGTGAGGTGTTGTACATTATACCAACATGCTTTTCATGTTGCTAATGTCGCATACTGAGTCGTAACATGTCCTGAGTTGTCGTACGATGTAAAAAGGACTTCGACGATTTCATTAGGTTTATTTTGGAGTTTTAAGGTTTCGTACGATGTTGTGAAGTGTTCTTAGGAGCTTTAAGGTTTCCTATGTTTTACCAACATGCTTTTAAAGTTGCTAAAGTCGCATACTGGGTCGTAACATGTCCTGAGTTGTCGTACGATGTACAAAGGACTTCGACGATTTCATTAGGTTTATAATGGAGTTTTAAGGTTTCGTATGGTGTTGTAAGGTGTTCTTAGGAGTTTTCAGGCGTCCTAAGCTATACTAACGTGCTTTTCATGGTGCTAATGTGCATACAGAGTCGTAAGATGTCCTAAGTTGTCGTACGATGTTTAAAGGACTCTGACGAATTCATTAGGTGTATTGTGGAGTTTTAAGTTTACGTATGGTACTGTTAGTTGTTGTTAGGTCTTGTGAGGTGTTGTACATTATACCAACATGCTTTTCATGTTGCTAATGTGACATACTAAGTCGTAACATGTCCTGAGTTGTCGTACGATGTACAAAGGACTTCGACGATTTCATTAGGATTTTTATGGAGTTTTAAGGTTTCGTACGGTGTTGTAAGGTGTTCTTAGGAGTTTTAAGGCGTCCTAAGTTATACTAACGTGCTTTTCAAGGTGCTAATATGCATACAGAGTCGTAAAATGTCCTAAGTAATCGTACGATGTTCAAAGGACTCTGACGAATTCATTAGGTGTATTATGGAGTTTTAAGTTTACGTATGGTACTGTTAGGTCTTGTTAGAAGTTGTGAGGTGTTGTACATTATACCAACATGCTTTTAAAGTTGCTAATGTTGCATACAGAGTCGTAACATGTCCTGAGTTGTCGTACGATGTACAAAGGATTTCGACGACTTCTTTAGGTTTATTATCGAGTTTTTAGATTTCGTACGATGTTGTGAGGTGTTCTTAGGAGCTTTAAGGCTTCCTATGTTTTACCAACATGCTTTTAAAGTTGCTAAAGTCGCATACTGGGTCGTAACATGTCCTGAGTTGTCGTACGATGTACAAAGGAGTTCGACGATTTCATTAGGTTTATAATGGAGTTTTAAGGTTTCGTATGGTGTTGTAAGGTGTTCTTAGAAGTTGTAAGGCGTCCTAAGTTATACGAACGTGCTTTTCATGGTGCTAATGTGCATACAGAGTCGTAAGATGTCCTAAGTTGTCGTACGATGTTCAAAGGACTCGGACGAATTCATTAGGTGTATTATGGAGTTTTAAGTTTACGTATGGTACTGTTAATTGTTGTTAAGAGTTGTGAGGTGTTGTACATTATACC
Source organism: Tagetes erecta (assembly GCA_030867185.1). NCBI lineage: Eukaryota > Viridiplantae > Streptophyta > Magnoliopsida > Asterales > Asteraceae > Tagetes > Tagetes erecta. The sequence continues at coordinate 15,458,941 of CM061497.1, read as the reverse complement.
AACATGCTTTTCATGTTGCTAATGTCACATACTAAGTCGTAACATGTCCTGAGTTGTCGTACGATGTACAAAGGACTTCGACGATTTCATTAGGATTATTATGGAGTTTTAAGGTTTCGTACGGTGTTGTAAGGTGTTCTTAGGAGTTTTAAGGCGTCCTAAGTTATACTAACGTGCTTTTCAAGGTGCTAATATGCATACATAGTCGTAAAATGTCCTGAGTTGTCGTACGATGTACAAAGGACTTCGACGATTTCATTAGGTTTATAATGGAGTTTTAAGGTTTCGTATGGTGTTGTAAGGTGTTCTTAGGAGTTTTCAGGCGTCCTAAGCTATACTAACGTGCTTTTCATGGTGCTAATGTGCATACAGAGTCGTAAGATGTCCTAAGTTGTCGTACGATGTTTAAAGGACTCTGACGAATTCATTAGGTGTATTGTGGAGTTTTAAGTTTACGTATGGTACTGTTAGTTGTTGTTAGGTCTTGTGAGGTGTTGTACATTATACCAACATGCTTTTCATGTTGCTAATGTGACATACTAAGTCGTAACATGTCCTGAGTTGTCGTACGATGTACAAAGGACTTCGACGATTTCATTAGGATTTTTATGGAGTTTTAAGGTTTCGTACGGTGTTGTAAGGTGTTCTTAGGAGTTTTAAGGCGTCCTAAGTTATACTAACGTGCTTTTCAAGGTGCTAATATGCATACAGAGTCGTAAAATGTCCTAAGTAATCGTACGATGTTCAAAGGACTCTGACGAATTCATTAGGTGTATTATGGAGTTTTAAGTTTACGTATGGTACTGTTAGGTCTTGTTAGAAGTTGTGAGGTGTTGTACATTATACCAACATGCTTTTAAAGTTGCTAATGTTGCATACAGAGTCGTAACATGTCCTGAGTTGTCGTACGATGTACAAAGGATTTCGACGACTTCTTTAGGTTTATTATCGAGTTTTTAGATTTCGTACGATGTTGTGAGGTGTTCTTAGGAGCTTTAAGGCTTCCTATGTTTTACCAACATGCTTTTAAAGTTGCTAAAGTCGCATACTGGGTCGTAACATGTCCTGAGTTGTCGTACGATGTACAAAGGAGTTCGACGATTTCATTAGGTTTATAATGGAGTTTTAAGGTTTCGTATGGTGTTGTAAGGTGTTCTTAGAAGTTGTAAGGCGTCCTAAGTTATACGAACGTGCTTTTCATGGTGCTAATGTGCATACAGAGTCGTAAGATGTCCTAAGTTGTCGTACGATGTTCAAAGGACTCGGACGAATTCATTAGGTGTATTATGGAGTTTTAAGTTTACGTATGGTACTGTTAATTGTTGTTAAGAGTTGTGAGGTGTTGTACATTATACCAACATGCTTTTCATGTTGCTAATGTCACATACTAAGTCGTAACATGTCCTGAGTTGTCGTACGATGTACAAAGGACTTCGACGATTTCATTAGGATTATTATGGAGTTTTAAGGTTTCGTACGGTGTTGTAAGGTGTTCTTAGGAGTTTTAAGGCGTCCTAAGTTATACTAACGTGCTTTTCAAGGTGCTAATATGCATACATAGTCGTAAAATGTCCTAAGTAATCGTACGATGTTCAAAGGACTCGGACGAATTCATTAGGTGTATTATGGAGTTTTAAGTTTACGTATGGTACTGTTAGGTCTTGTTAGAAGTTGTGAGGTGTTGTACATTATACCAACATGCTTTTAAAGTTGCTAATGTTGCGTACAGAGTCGTAACATGTCCTGAGTTGTCGTACGATGTACAAAGGATTTCGACGACTTCTTTAGGTTTATTATGGAGTTTTAAGGTTTCGTACGATGTTGTGAGGTGTTCTTAGGAGCTTTAAGGCTTCCTATGTTTTACCAACATGCTTTTAAAGTTGCTAAAGTCGCATACTGGGTCGTAACATGTCCTGAGTTGTCGTACGATGTACAAAGGACTTCGACGATTTCATTAGCTTTATAATGGAGTTTTAAGGTTTCGTATGGTGTTGTAAGGTGTTCTTAGGAGTTTTCAGGCGTCCTAAGTTATACAAACGTGCTTTTCATGGTGCTAATGTGCATAAAGAGTCGTAAGATGTCCTAAGTTGTCGTACGATGTTCAAAGGACTCGGACGAATTCATTAGGTGTATTTTGGAGTTTTAAGTTTACATATGGTACTGTTAGGTGTTGTGAGGTGTTGTACATTATACCAACATGCTTTTCATGTTGCTAATGTCGCATACTGAGTCGTAACATGTCCTGAGTTGTCGTACGATGTACAAAGGACTTCGACGATTTCATTAGGATTATTGTGGAGTTTTAAGGTTTCGAACGGTGTTGTAAGGTGTTCTTAGGAGTTTTAAGGCGTCCTAAGTTATACTAACGTGCTTTTCAAGGTGCTAATATGCATACAGAGTCGTAAGATGTCCTAAGTAATCGTACGATGTTCAAAGGACTCGGACTAATTTATTAGGTGTATTATGGAGTTTTAAGTTTACGTATGGTACTGATAGGTCTTGTTAGAAGTTGTGAGGTGTTGTACATTATACCAACATGCTTTTGAAGTTGCTAATGTTGCATACAGAGTCGTAACATGTCCTGAGTTGTCGTATGATGTACAAAGGACTTCGACAATTTCATTAGGTTTATTTTGAAGTTTTAAGGTTTCGTACGATGTTGTGAAGTGTGCTTAGGAGCTTTAAGGCTTCCTATGTTTTACCAACATGCTTTTAAAGTTGCTAAAGTCGCATACTGGGTCGTAACATGTCCTGAGTTGTCGTACGATGTACAAAGGACTTCGACGATTTCATTAGGTTTATAATGGAGTTTTAAGGTTTCGTATGGTGTTGTAAGGTGTTCTTAGGAGTTGTAAGGCGTCCTAAGTTATACTAACGTGGTTTTCATGGTGCTAATGTGCATACAGAGTCGTAAGATGTCCTAAGTTGTCGTACGATGTTCAAAGGACTCGTAAGATGTCCTAAGTAAGCGTATGATGTTCAAAGCACTCGGACGGATTCAATAGGTGTATTATGGAGTTTTAAGTTTACGTATGGTACTGTTAGGTCTTGTTAGGAGTTGTGAGGTGTTGTGCATTATACCAACATGCTTTTAAAGTTGCTAATGTTGCATACAGAGTCGTAACTTGTCCTGAGTTGTCGTACGATGTACAAAGGATTTCGACGACTTCATTAGGTTTATTATGGAGTTTTAAGGTTTCGTACGGTGTTATAAGGTGTTCTTAGGAGTTTTAAGGTGTCCTAAGTTATACTAAGGTGCTTTTAAAGTTGCTAATGTGCATACAGAGTCGTAACATGTCCTGAGTTGTCGTACGATCAAAGGACTTTGGCGATTTCATAAGGTTTATTATTGTGTTTTCAGGTTTCGTACGGTGTTGTAAGGTGTTCTTAGGAGTTGTAAGGCGTCCTAAGTTATACTAACGTGCTTTTCATGGTGCTAATGTGCATACAGAGTCGTAAGATGTCCTAAGTTGTTGTACGATGTTCAAAGAACTCGGACGAATTCATTAGGTGTAATTTGGAGTTTTAAGTTTACGTATGGTACTGTTAGGAGTTGTGAGGTGTTGTACATTATACCAAAATGCTTTTCATGTTGCTAATGTCGCATACTGAGTCGTAACATGTCCTGAGTTGTCGTACGATGTACAAAGGACTTCGACGATTTCATTAGGATTATTATGGAGTTTTAAGGTTTCGTACGGTGTTGTAAGGTGTTCTTAGGAGGTTTAAGGCGTCCTAAGTTATACTAACGTGCTTTTCAAGGTGCTAATATACATACAGAGTCGTAAGATGTCCTAAGTAATCGTACGATGTTCAAAGGACTCGGACGAATTCATTAGGTGTATTATGGAGTTTTAAGTTTACGTATGGTACTGTTAGGTCTTGTTAGGAGTTGTGAGGTGTTGTACATTATACCAACATGCTTTTAAAGTTGCTAATGTTGCATACAGAGTCGTAACGTGTCCTGAGTTGTCGTACGATGTACAAAGGACTTCGACGATTTCATTAGGTTTATTTTGGAGTTTTAAGGTTTCGTACGATGTTGTGAGGTGTTCTTAGGAGCTTTAAGGCTTCCTATGTTTTACCAACATGCTTTTAAAGTTGCTAAAGTCGCATACTGGGTCGTAACATGTCCTGAGTTGTCGTACGATGTACAAAGGACTTCGACGATTTCATTAGCTTTATAATGGAGTTTTAAGGTTTCGTATGGTGTTGTAAGGTGTTCTTAGGAGTTTTCAGGCGTCCTAAGTTATACTAACGTGCTTTTCATGGTGCTAATGTGCATACAGAGTCGTAAGATATCCTAAGTTGTCGTACGATGTTCAAAGGACTCGGACGAATTCATTAGGTGTAATTTGAAGTTTTAAGTTTACGTATGGTACTGTTAGTTGTTGTTAGGAGTTCTGAGGTGTTGTACATTATACCAACATGCTTTTCATGTTGCTAATGTCGCATACTGAGTCGTAACATGTCCTGAGTTGTCGTACGATGTAAAAAGGACTTCGACGATTTCATTAGGTTTATTTTGGAGTTTTAAGGTTTCGTACGATGTTGTGAAGTGTTCTTAGGAGCTTTAAGGTTTCCTATGTTTTACCAACATGCTTTTAAAGTTGCTAAAGTCGCATACTGGGTCGTAACATGTCCTGAGTTGTCGTACGATGTACAAAGGACTTCGACGATTTCATTAGGTTTATAATGGAGTTTTAAGGTTTCGTATGGTGTTGTAAGGTGTTCTTAGGAGTTTTCAGGCGTCCTAAGCTATACTAACGTGCTTTTCATGGTGCTAATGTGCATACAGAGTCGTAAGATGTCCTAAGTTGTCGTACGATGTTTAAAGGACTCTGACGAATTCATTAGGTGTATTGTGGAGTTTTAAGTTTACGTATGGTACTGTTAGTTGTTGTTAGGTCTTGTGAGGTGTTGTACATTATACCAACATGCTTTTCATGTTGCTAATGTGACATACTAAGTCGTAACATGTCCTGAGTTGTCGTACGATGTACAAAGGACTTCGACGATTTCATTAGGATTTTTATGGAGTTTTAAGGTTTCGTACGGTGTTGTAAGGTGTTCTTAGGAGTTTTAAGGCGTCCTAAGTTATACTAACGTGCTTTTCAAGGTGCTAATATGCATACAGAGTCGTAAAATGTCCTAAGTAATCGTACGATGTTCAAAGGACTCTGACGAATTCATTAGGTGTATTATGGAGTTTTAAGTTTACGTATGGTACTGTTAGGTCTTGTTAGAAGTTGTGAGGTGTTGTACATTATACCAACATGCTTTTAAAGTTGCTAATGTTGCATACAGAGTCGTAACATGTCCTGAGTTGTCGTACGATGTACAAAGGATTTCGACGACTTCTTTAGGTTTATTATCGAGTTTTTAGATTTCGTACGATGTTGTGAGGTGTTCTTAGGAGCTTTAAGGCTTCCTATGTTTTACCAACATGCTTTTAAAGTTGCTAAAGTCGCATACTGGGTCGTAACATGTCCTGAGTTGTTGTACGATGTACAAAGGAGTTCGACGATTTCATTAGGTTTATAATGGAGTTTTAAGGTTTCGTATGGTGTTGTAAGGTGTTCTTAGAAGTTGTAAGGCGTCCTAAGTTATACGAACGTGCTTTTCATGGTGCTAATGTGCATACAGAGTCGTAAGATGTCCTAAGTTGTCGTACGATGTTCAAAGGACTCGGACGAATTCATTAGGTGTATTATGGAGTTTTAAGTTTACGTATGGTACTGTTAGTTGTTGTTAGGAGTTGTGAGGTGTTGTACATTATACCAACATGCTTTTCATGTTGCTAATGTCACATACTAAGTCGTAACATGTCCTGAGTTGTCGTACGATGTACAAAGGACTTCGACGATTTCATTAGGATTATTATGGAGTTTTAAGGTTTCGTACGGTGTTGTAAGGTGTTCTTAGGAGTTTTAAGGCGTCCTAAGATATACTAACGTGCTTTTCAAGGTGCTAATATGCATACATAGTCGTAAAATGTCCTAAGTAATCGTACGATGTTCAAAGGACTCGGACGAATTCATTAGGTGTATTATGGAGTTTTAAGTTTACGTATGGTACTGTTAGGTCTTGTTAGAAGTTGTGAGGTGTTGTACATTATACCAACATGCTTTTAAAGTTGCTAATGTTGCATACAGAGTCGTAACATGTCCTGAGTTGTCGTACGATGTACAAAGGACTTCGACGATTTCATTAGGTTTATTTTGGAGTTTTAAGGTTTCGTACGATGTTGTGAGGTGTTCTTAGGAGCTTTAAGGCTTCCTATGTTTTACCAACATGCTTTTAAAGTTGCTAAAGTCGCATACTGGGTCGTAACATGTCCTGAGTTGTCGTACGATGTACAAAGGACTTCGACGATTTCATTAGCTTTATAATGGAGTTTTAAGGTTTCGTATGGTATTGTAAGGTGTTCTTAGGAGTTTTCAGGCGTCCTAAGTTATACTAACGTGCTTTTCATGGTGCTAATGTGCATACAGAGTCGTAAGATGTCCTAAGTTGTCGTACGATGTTCAAAGGACTCGGACGAATTCATTAGGTGTAATTTGAAGTTTTAAGTTTACGTATGGTACTGTTAGTTGTTGTTAGGAGTTGTGAGGTGTTGTACATTATACCAACATGCTTTTCATGTTGCTAATGTCGCATACTGAGTCGTAACATGTCCTGAGTTGTCGTACAATGTAAAAAGGACTTCGACGATTTCATTAGGTTTATTTTGGAGTTTTAAGGTTTCGTACGATGTTGTGAAGTGTTCTTAGGAGCTTTAAGGTTTCCTATGTTTTACCAACATGCTTTTAAAGTTGCTAAAGTCGCATACTGGGTCGTAACATGTCCTGAGTTGTCGTACGATGTACAAAGGACTTCGACGATTTCATTAGGTTTATAATGGAGTTTTAAGGTTTCGTATGGTGTTGTAAGGTGTTCTTAGGAGTTTTCAGGCGTCCTAAGCTATACTAACGTGCTTTTCATGGTGCTAATGTGCATACAGAGTCGTAAGATGTCCTAAGTTGTCGTACGATGTTTAAAGGACTCTGACGAATTCATTAGGTGTATTGTGGAGTTTTAAGTTTACGTATGGTACTGTTAGTTGTTGTTAGGTCTTGTGAGGTGTTGTACATTATACCAACATGCTTTTCATGTTGCTAATGTGACATACTAAGTCGTAACATGTCCTGAGTTGTCGTACGATGTACAAAGGACTTCGACGATTTCATTAGGATTTTTATGGAGTTTTAAGGTTTCGTACGGTGTTGTAAGGTGTTCTTAGGAGTTTTAAGGCGTCCTAAGTTATACTAACGTGCTTTTCAAGGTGCTAATATGCATACAGAGTCGTAAAATGTCCTAAGTAATCGTACGATGTTCAAAGGACTCTGACGAATTCATTAGGTGTATTATGGAGTTTTAAGTTTACGTATGGTACTGTTAGGTCTTGTTAGAAGTTGTGAGGTGTTGTACATTATACCAACATGCTTTTAAAGTTGCTAATGTTGCATACAGAGTTGTAACATGTCCTGAGTTGTCGTACGATGTACAAAGGATTTCGACGACTTCTTTAGGTTTATTATCGAGTTTTTAGATTTCGTACGATGTTGTGAGGTGTTCTTAGGAGCTTTAAGGCTTCCTATGTTTTACCAACATGCTTTTAAAGTTGCTAAAGTCGCATACTGGGTCGTAACATGTCCTGAGTTGTCGTACGATGTACAAAGGAGTTCGACGATTTCATTAGGTTTATAATGGAGTTTTAAGGTTTCGTATGGTGTTGTAAGGTGTTCTTAGAAGTTGTAAGGCGTCCTAAGTTATACGAACGTGCTTTTCATGGTGCTAATGTGCATACAGAGTCGTAAGATGTCCTAAGTTGTCGTACGATGTTCAAAGGACTCGGACGAATTCATTAGGTGTATTATGGAGTTTTAAGTTTACGTATGGTACTGTTAGTTGTTGTTAGGAGTTGTGAGGTGTTGTACATTATACCAACATGCTTTTCATGTTGCTAATGTCACATACTAAGTCGTAACATGTCCTGAGTTGTCGTACGATGTACAAAGGACTTCGACGATTTCATTAGGATTATTATGGAGTTTTAAGGTTTCGTACGGTGTTGTAAGGTGTTCTTAGGAGTTTTAAGGCGTCCTAAGTTATACTAACGTGCTTTTCAAGGTGCTAATATGCATACATAGTCGTAAAATGTCCTAAGTAATCGTACGATGTTCAAAGGACTCGGACGAATTCATTAGGTGTATTATGGAGTTTTAAGTTTACGTATGGTACTGTTAGGTCTTGTTAGAAGTTGTGAGGTGTTGTACATTATACCAACATGCTTTTAAAGTTGCTAATGTTGCATACAGAGTCGTAACATGTCCTGAGTTGTCGTACGATGTACAAAGGATTTCGACGACTTCTTTAGGTTTATTATGGAGTTTTAAGGTTTCGTACGATGTTGTGAGGTGTTCTTAGGAGCTTTAAGGCTTCCTATGTTTTACCAACATGCTTTTAAAGTTGCTAAAGTCGCATACTGGGTCGTAACATGTCCTGAGTTGTCGTACGATGTACAAAGGACTTCGACGATTTCATTAGCTTTATAATGGAGTTTTAAGGTTTCGTATGGTGTTGTAAGGTGTTCTTAGGAGTTTTCAGGCGTCCTAAGTTATACAAACGTGCTTTTCATGGTGCTAATGTGCATACAGAGTCGTAAGATGTCCTAAGTTGTCGTACGATGTTCAAAGGACTCGGACGAATTCATTAGGTGTAATTTGGAGTTTTAAGTTTACGTATGGTACTGTTAGTTGTTGTTAGGAGTTGTGAGGTGTTGTACATTATACCAACATGCTTTTCATGTTGCTAATGTCGCATACTGAGTCGTAACATGTCCTGAGTTGTCGTACGATGTAAAAAGGACTTTGACGATTTCATTAGGATTATTATGGAGTTTTAAGGTTTCGTACGGTGTTGTAAGGTGTTCTTAAGAGTTTTAAGGCGTCCTAAGTTATACTGACGTGCTATTCAAGGTGCTAATATCCATACAGAGTCGTAAGATGTCCTAAGTAATCGTACGATGTTCAAAGGACTCGGACGAATTCATTAGGTCTATTATAGAGTTTTAAGTTTACGTATGGTACTGTTAGGTCTTGTTAGGAGTTGTGAGGTGTTGTAAATTATACCAACATGCTTTTAAAGTTGCTAATGTTGCATACAGAGTCGTAACATGTCCTGAGTTGTCGTACGATGTACAAAGGATTTCGACGACTTCATTAGGTTTATTATGGAGTTTTAAGGTTTCGTACGACGTTGTAAGGTGTTCTTAGGAGTTTTAAGGCGTCCTAAGTTATATCAACGTGCTTTTAAAGTTGCTAATGTGCATACAGAGTCGTAACATGTCCTGAGTTATCGTACGATCAAAGGACTTTGGCGATTTCATTAGGTTTATTATTGATTTTTAAGGTTTCGTACGGTGTTGTAAGGTGTTCTTAGGAGTTGTAAGGCGTCCTAAGTTATACTAACGTGCTTTTCATGGTGTTAATGTGCATACAGAGTCGTAAGATGTCCTAAGTTGTCGTACGATGTTCAAAGGACTCGGACGAATTCATTAGCTGTAATTTGGAGTTTTAAGTTTACGTATGGTACTGTTAGTTGTTGTTAGGAGTTGTGAGGTGTTGTACATTATACCAACATGCTTTTCATGTTGCTAATGTCGCATACTGAGTCGTAACATGTCCTGAGTTGTCGTACGAAGTACAAAGGACTTCGACGATTTCATTAGGATTATTATGGAGTTTTAAGGTTTCGTACGGTGTTGTAAGGAGTTCTTTGGAGTTGTAAAGCGTCCTAAGTTATACTAACGTGCTTTTCATGGTGCTAATGTGCATACAGAGTCGTAAGATGTCCTAAGTTGTCGTACGATGTTCAAAGGACTCGGACGAATTCATTAGCTGTAATTTGGAGTTTTAAGTTTACGTATGGTACTGTTAGTTGTTGTTAGGAGTTGTGAGGTGTTGTACATTATACCAACATGCTTTTCATGTTGCTAATGTCACATACTGAGTCGTAACATGTCCTGAGTTGTCGTACGATGTACAAAGGACTTCGACGATTTCATTAGGATTATTATGGAGTTTTAAGGTTTCGTACGGTGTTGTAAGGTGTTCTTAGGAGTTTTAAGGCGTCCTAAGTTATACTAACGTGCTTTTCAAGGTTCTAATATGCATACAGAGTCGTAAGATGTAAATAAGTAATCGTACGATATTCAAAGGACTCGGACGAATTCATTAGGTGTATTTTGGAGTTTTAAGTTTACGTATGGTACTGTTAGTTGTTGTTAGGAGTTGTGAGGTGTTGTACATTATACCAACATGCTTTTCATGTTGCTAATGTCACATACTGAGTCGTAACATGTCTTGAGTTGTCGTACGATGTACAAAGGACTTCGACGATTTCATTAGGATTATTATGGAGTTTTAAGGTTTCGTACGGTGTTGTAAGGTGTTCTTAGGAGTTTTAAGGCGTCCTAAGTTATACTAACGTGCTTTTCAAGGTGCTAATATGCATACAGAGTCGTAAAATGTCCTAAGTAATCGTACGATGTTCAAAGGACTCTGACGAATTCATTAGGTGTATTATGGAGTTTTAAGTTTACGTATGGTACTGTTAGGTCTTGTTAGAAGTTGTGAGGTGTTGTACATTATACCAACATGCTTTTAAAGTTGCTAATGTTGCATACAGAGTCGTAACATGTCCTGAGTTGTCGTACGATGTACAAAGGATTTCGACGACTTCTTTAGGTTTATTATCGAGTTTTTAGATTTCGTACGATGTTGTGAGGTGTTCTTAGGAGCTTTAAGGCTTCCTATGTTTTACCAACATGCTTTTAAAGTTGCTAAAGTCGCATACTGGGTCGTAACATGTCCTGAGTTGTCGTACGATGTACAAAGGAGTTCGACGATTTCATTAGGTTTATAATGGAGTTTTAAGGTTTTGTATGGTGTTGTAAGGTGTTCTTAGAAGTTGTAAGGCGTCCTAAGTTATACGAACGTGCTTTTCATGGTGCTAATGTGCATACAGAGTCGTAAGATGTCCTAAGTTGTCGTACGATGTTCAAAGGACTCGGACGAATTCATTAGGTGTATTATGGAGTTTTAAGTTTACGTATGGTACTGTTAGTTGTTGTTAGGAGTTGTGAGGTGTTGTACATTATACCAACATGCTTTTCATGTTGCTAATGTCACATACTAAGTTGTAACATGTCCTGAGTTGTCGTACGATGTACAAAGGACTTCGACGATTTCATTAGGATTATTATGGAGTTTTAAGGTTTCGTACGGTGTTGTAAGGTGTTCTTAGGAGTTTTAAGGCGTCCTAAGTTATACTAACGTGCTTTTCAAGGTGCTAATATGCATACATAGTCGTAAAATGTCCTAAGTAATCGTACGATGTTCAAAGGACTCGGACGAATTCATTAGGTGTATTATGGAGTTTTAAGTTTACGTATGGTACTGTTAGGTCTTGTTAGAAGTTGTGAGGTGTTGTACATTATACCAACATGCTTTTAAAGTTGCTAATGTTGCATACAGAGTCGTAACATGTCCTGAGTTGTCGTACGATGTACAAAGGATTTCGACGACTTCTTTAGGTTTATTATGGAGTTTTAAGGTTTCGTACGATGTTGTGAGGTGTTCTTAGGAGCTTTAAGGCTTCCTATGTTTTACCAACATGCTTTTAAAGTTGCTAAAGTCGCATACTGGGTCGTAACATGTCCTGAGTTGTCGTACGATGTACAAAGGACTTCGACGATTTCATTAGCTTTATAATGGAGTTTTAAGGTTTCGTATGGTGTTGTAAGGTGTTCTTAGGAGTTTTCAGGCGTCCTAAGTTATACAAACGTGCTTTTCATGGTGCTAATGTGCATACAGAGTCGTAAGATGTCCTAAGTTGTCGTACGATGTTCAAAGGACTCGGACGAATTCATTAGGTGTAATTTGGAGTTTTAAGTTTACGTATGGTACTGTTAGTTGTTGTTAGGAGTTGTGAGGTGTTTTACATTATACCAACATGCTTTTCATGTTGCTAATGTCGCATACTGAGTCGTAACATGTCCTGAGTTGTCGTACGATGTAAAAAGGACTTTGACGATTTCATTAGGATTATTATGGAGTTTTAAGGTTTCGTACGGTGTTGTAAGGTGTTCTTAAGAGTTTTAAGGCGTCCTAAGTTATACTGACGTGCTATTCAAGGTGCTAATATCCATACAGAGTCGTAAGATGCCCTAAGTAATCGTACGATGTTCAAAGGACTCGGACGAATTCATTAGGTCTATTATAGAGTTTTAAGTTTACGTATGGTACTGTTAGGTCTTGTTAGGAGTTGTGAGGTGTTGTAAATTATACCAACATGCTTTTAAAGTTGCTAATGTTGCATACAGAGTCGTAACATGTCCTGAGTTGTCGTACGATGTACAAAGGATTTCGACGACTTCATTAGGTTTATTATGGAGTTTTAAGGTTTCGTACGACGTTGTAAGGTGTTCTTAGGAGTTTTAAGGCGTCCTAAGTTATATCAACGTGCTTTTAAAGTTGCTAATGTGCATACAGAGTCGTAACATGTCCTGAGTTATCGTACGATCAAAGGACTTTGGCGATTTCATTAGGTTTATTATTGATTTTTAAGGTTTCGTACGGTGTTGTAAGGTGTTCTTAGGAGTTGTAAGGCGTCCTAAGTTATACTAACGTGCTTTTCATGGTGTTAATGTGCATACAGAGTCGTAAGATGTCCTAAGTTGTCGTACGATGTTCAAAGGACTCGGACGAATTCATTAGCTGTAATTTGGAGTTTTAAGTTTACGTATGGTACTGTTAGTTGTTGTTAGGAGTTGTGAGGTGTTGTACATTATACCAACATGCTTTTCATGTTGCTAATGTCGCATACTGAGTCGTAACATGTCCTGAGTTGTCGTACGAAGTACAAAGGACTTCGACGATTTCATTAGGATTATTATGGAGTTTTAAGGTTTCGTACGGTGTTGTAAGGAGTTCTTTGGAGTTGTAAAGCGTCCTAAGTTATACTAACGTGCTTTTCATGGTGCTAATGTGCATACAGAGTCGTAAGATGTCCTAAGTTGTCGTACGATGTTCAAAGGACTCGGACGAATTCATTAGCTGTAATTTGGAGTTTTAAGTTTACGTATGGTACTGTTAGTTGTTGTTAGGAGTTGTGAGGTGTTGTACATTATACCAACATGCTTTTCATGTTGCTAATGTCACATACTGAGTCGTAACATGTCCTGAGTTGTCGTACGATGTACAAAGGACTTCGACGATTTCATTAGGATTATTATGGAGTTTTAAGGTTTCGTACGGTGTTGTAAGGTGTTCTTAGGAGTTTTAAGGCGTCCTAAGTTATACTAACGTGCTTTTCAAGGTTCTAATATGCATACAGAGTCGTAAGATGTAAATAAGTAATCGTACGATATTCAAAGGACTCGGACGAATTCATTAGGTGTATTTTGGAGTTTTAAGTTTACGTATGGTACTGTTAGTTGTTGTTAGGAGTTGTGAGGTGTTGTACATTATACCAACATGCTTTTCATGTTGCTAATGTCACATACTGAGTCGTAACATGTCTTGAGTTGTCGTACGATGTACAAAGGACTTCGACGATTTCATTAGGATTATTATGGAGTTTTAAGGTTTCGTACGGTGTTGTAAGGTGTTCTTAGGAGTTTTAAGGCGTCCTAAGTTATACTAACGTGCTTTTCAAGGTGCTAATATGCATACAGAGTCGTAAAATGTCCTAAGTAATCGTACGATGTTCAAAGGACTCTGACGAATTCATTAGGTGTATTATGGAGTTTTAAGTTTACGTATGGTACTGTTAGGTCTTGTTAGAAGTTGTGAGGTGTTGTACATTATACCAACATGCTTTTAAAGTTGCTAATGTTGCATACAGAGTCGTAACATGTCCTGAGTTGTCGTACGATGTACAAAGGATTTCGACGACTTCTTTAGGTTTATTATCGAGTTTTTAGATTTCGTACGATGTTGTGAGGTGTTCTTAGGAGCTTTAAGGCTTCCTATGTTTTACCAACATGCTTTTAAAGTTGCTAAAGTCGCATACTGGGTCGTAACATGTCCTGAGTTGTCGTACGATGTACAAAGGAGTTCGACGATTTCATTAGGTTTATAATGGAGTTTTAAGGTTTTGTATGGTGTTGTAAGGTGTTCTTAGAAGTTGTAAGGCGTCCTAAGTTATACGAACGTGCTTTTCATGGTGCTAATGTGCATACAGAGTCGTAAGATGTCCTAAGTTGTCGTACGATGTTCAAAGGACTCGGACGAATTCATTAGGTGTATTATGGAGTTTTAAGTTTACGTATGGTACTGTTAGTTGTTGTTAGGAGTTGTGAGGTGTTGTACATTATACCAACATGCTTTTCATGTTGCTAATGTCACATACTAAGTTGTAACATGTCCTGAGTTGTCGTACGATGTACAAAGGACTTCGACGATTTCATTAGGATTATTATGGAGTTTTAAGGTTTCGTACGGTGTTGTAAGGTGTTCTTAGGAGTTTTAAGGCGTCCTAAGTTATACTAACGTGCTTTTCAAGGTGCTAATATGCATACATAGTCGTAAAATGTCCTAAGTAATCGTACGATGTTCAAAGGACTCGGACGAATTCATTAGGTGTATTATGGAGTTTTAAGTTTACGTATGGTACTGTTAGGTCTTGTTAGAAGTTGTGAGGTGTTGTACATTATACCAACATGCTTTTAAAGTTGCTAATGTTGCATACAGAGTCGTAACATGTCCTGAGTTGTCGTACGATGTACAAAGGATTTCGACGACTTCTTTAGGTTTATTATGGAGTTTTAAGGTTTCGTACGATGTTGTGAGGTGTTCTTAGGAGCTTTAAGGCTTCCTATGTTTTACCAACATGCTTTTAAAGTTGCTAAAGTCGCATACTGGGTCGTAACATGTCCTGAGTTGTCGTACGATGTACAAAGGACTTCGACGATTTCATTAGCTTTATAATGGAGTTTTAAGGTTTCGTATGGTGTTGTAAGGTGTTCTTAGGAGTTTTCAGGCGTCCTAAGTTATACAAACGTGCTTTTCATGGTGCTAATGTGCATACAGAGTCGTAAGATGTCCTAAGTTGTCGTACGATGTTCAAAGGACTCGGACGAATTCATTAGGTGTAATTTGGAGTTTTAAGTTTACGTATGGTACTGTTAGTTGTTGTTAGGAGTTGTGAGGTGTTTTACATTATACCAACATGCTTTTCATGTTGCTAATGTCGCATACTGAGTCGTAACATGTCCTGAGTTGTCGTACGATGTAAAAAGGACTTTGACGATTTCATTAGGATTATTATGGAGTTTTAAGGTTTCGTACGGTGTTGTAAGGTGTTCTTAAGAGTTTTAAGGCGTCCTAAGTTATACTGACGTGCTATTCAAGGTGCTAATATCCATACAGAGTCGTAAGATGCCCTAAGTAATCGTACGATGTTCAAAGGACTCGGACGAATTCATTAGGTCTATTATAGAGTTTTAAGTTTACGTATGGTACTGTTAGGTCTTGTTAGGAGTTGTGAGGTGTTGTAAATTATACCAACATGCTTTTAAAGTTGCTAATGTTGCATACAGAGTCGTAACATGTCCTGAGTTGTCGTACGATGTACAAAGGATTTCGACGACTTCATTAGGTTTATTATGGAGTTTTAAGGTTTCGTACGACGTTGTAAGGTGTTCTTAGGAGTTTTAAGGCGTCCTAAGTTATATCAACGTGCTTTTAAAGTTGCTAATGTGCATACAGAGTCGTAACATGTCCTGAGTTATCGTACGATCAAAGGACTTTGGCGATTTCATTAGGTTTATTATTGATTTTTAAGGTTTCGTACGGTGTTGTAAGGTGTTCTTAGGAGTTGTAAGGCGTCCTAAGTTATACTAACGTGCTTTTCATGGTGTTAATGTGCATACAGAGTCGTAAGATGTCCTAAGTTGTCGTACGATGTTCAAAGGACTCGGACGAATTCATTAGCTGTAATTTGGAGTTTTAAGTTTACGTATGGTACTGTTAGTTGTTGTTAGGAGTTGTGAGGTGTTGTACATTATACCAACATGCTTTTCATGTTGCTAATGTCGCATACTGAGTCGTAACATGTCCTGAGTTGTCGTACGAAGTACAAAGGACTTCGACGATTTCATTAGGATTATTATGGAGTTTTAAGGTTTCGTACGGTGTTGTAAGGAGTTCTTTGGAGTTGTAAAGCGTCCTAAGTTATACTAACGTGCTTTTCATGGTGCTAATGTGCATACAGAGTCGTAAGATGTCCTAAGTTGTCGTACGATGTTCAAAGGACTCGGACGAATTCATTAGCTGTAATTTGGAGTTTTAAGTTTACGTATGGTACTGTTAGTTGTTGTTAGGAGTTGTGAGGTGTTGTACATTATACCAACATGCTTTTCATGTTGCTAATGTCACATACTGAGTCGTAACATGTCCTGAGTTGTCGTACGATGTACAAAGGACTTCGACGATTTCATTAGGATTATTATGGAGTTTTAAGGTTTCGTACGGTGTTGTAAGGTGTTCTTAGGAGTTTTAAGGCGTCCTAAGTTATACTAACGTGCTTTTCAAGGTTCTAATATGCATACAGAGTCGTAAGATGTAAATAAGTAATCGTACGATATTCAAAGGACTCGGACGAATTCATTAGGTGTATTTTGGAGTTTTAAGTTTACGTATGGTACTGTTAGTTGTTGTTAGGAGTTGTGAGGTGTTGTACATTATACCAACATGCTTTTCATGTTGCTAATGTCACATACTGAGTCGTAACATGTCCTGAGTTGTCGTACGATGTACAAAGGACTTCGACGATTTCATTAGGATTATTATGGAGTTTTAAGGTTTCGTACGGTGTTGTAAGGTGTTCTTAGGAGTTTTAAGGCGTCCTAAGTTATACTAACGTGCTTTTCAAGGTGCTAATATGCATACAGAGTCGTAAAATGTCCTAAGTAATCGTACGATGTTCAAAGGACTCTGACGAATTCATTAGGTGTATTATGGAGTTTTAAGTTTACGTATGGTACTGTTAGGTCTTGTTAGAAGTTGTGAGGTGTTGTACATTATACCAACATGCTTTTAAAGTTGCTAATGTTGCATACAGAGTCGTAACATGTCCTGAGTTGTCGTACGATGTACAAAGGATTTCGACGACTTCTTTAGGTTTATTATCGAGTTTTTAGATTTCGTACGATGTTGTGAGGTGTTCTTAGGAGCTTTAAGGCTTCCTATGTTTTACCAACATGCTTTTAAAGTTGCTAAAGTCGCATACTGGGTCGTAACATGTCCTGAGTTGTCGTACGATGTACAAAGGAGTTCGACGATTTCATTAGGTTTATAATGGAGTTTTAAGGTTTTGTATGGTGTTGTAAGGTGTTCTTAGAAGTTGTAAGGCGTCCTAAGTTATACGAACGTGCTTTTCATGGTGCTAATGTGCATACAGAGTCGTAAGATGTCCTAAGTTGTCGTACGATGTTCAAAGGACTCGGACGAATTCATTAGGTGTATTATGGAGTTTTAAGTTTACGTATGGTACTGTTAGTTGTTGTTAGGAGTTGTGAGGTGTTGTACATTATACCAACATGCTTTTCATGTTGCTAATGTCACATACTAAGTCGTAACATGTCCTGAGTTGTCGTACGATGTACAAAGGACTTCGACGATTTCATTAGGATTATTATGGAGTTTTAAGGTTTCGTACGGTGTTGTAAGGTGTTCTTAGGAGTTTTAAGGCGTCCTAAGTTATACTAACGTGCTTTTCAAGGTGCTAATATGCATACATAGTCGTAAGATGTCCTAAGTAATCGTACGATGTTCAAAGGACTCGGACGAATTCATTAGGTGTATTATGGAGTTTTAAGTTTACGTATGGTACTGTTAGGTCTTGTTAGAAGTTGTGAGGTGTTGTACATTATACCAACATGCTTTTAAAGTTGCTAATGTTGCATACAGAGTCGTAACATGTCCTGAGTTGTCGTACGATGTACAAAGGATTTCGACGACTTCTTTAGGTTTATTATGGAGTTTTAAGGTTTCGTACGATGTTGTGAGGTGTTCTTAGGAGCTTTAAGGCTTCCTATGTTTTACCAACATGCTTTTAAAGTTGCTAAAGTCGCATACTGGGTCGTAACATGTCCTGAGTTGTCGTACGATGTACAAAGGACTTCGACGATTTCATTAGCTTTATAATGGAGTTTTAAGGTTTCGTATGGTGTTGTAAGGTGTTCTTAGGAGTTTTCAGGCGTCCTAAGTTATACAAACGTGCTTTTCATGGTGCTAATGTGCATACAGAGTCGTAAGATGTCCTAAGTTGTCGTACGATGTTCAAAGGACTCGGACGAATTCATTAGGTGTAATTTGGAGTTTTAAGTTTACGTATGGTACTGTTAGTTGTTGTTAGGAGTTGTGAGGTGTTGTACATTATACCAACATGCTTTTCATGTTGCTAATGTCGCATACTGAGTCGTAACATGTCCTGAGTTGTCGTACGATGTAAAAAGGACTTTGACGATTTCATTAGGATTATTATGGAGTTTTAAGGTTTCGTACGGTGTTGTAAGGTGTTCTTAAGAGTTTTAAGGCGTCCTAAGTTATACTGACGTGCTATTCAAGGTGCTAATATCCATACAGAGTCGTAAGATGTCCTAAGTAATCGTACGATGTTCAAAGGACTCGGACGAATTCATTAGGTCTATTATAGAGTTTTAAGTTTACGTATGGTACTGTTAGTTGTTGTTAGGAGTTGTGAGGTGTTGTAAATTATACCAACATGCTTTTAAAGTTGCTAATGTTGCATACAGAGTCGTAACATGTCCTGAGTTGTCGTACGATGTGCAAAGGATTTCGACGACTTCATTAGGTTTATTATGGAGTTTTAAGGTTTCGTACGACGTTGTAAGGTGTTCTTAGGAGTTTTAAGGCGTCCTAAGTTATATCAACGTGCTTTTAAAGTTGCTAATGTGCATACAGAGTCGTAACATGTCCTGAGTTATCGTACGATCAAAGGACTTTGGCGATTTCATTAGGTTTATTATTGATTTTTAAGGTTTCGTACGGTGTTGTAAGGTGTTCTTAGGAGTTGTAAGGCGTCCTAAGTTATACTAACGTGCTTTTCATGGTGTTAATGTGCATACAGAGTCGTAAGATGTCCTAAGTTGTCGTACGATGTTCAAAGGACTCGGACGAATTCATTAGCTGTAATTTGGAGTTTTAAGTTTACGTATGGTACTGTTAGTTGTTGTTAGGAGTTGTGAGGTGTTGTACATTATACCAACATGCTTTTCATGTTGCTAATGTCGCATACTGAGTCGTAACATGTCCTGAGTTGTCGTACGATGTACAAAGGACTTCGACGATTTCATTAGGATTATTATGGAGTTTTAAGGTTTCGTACGGTGTTGTAAGGAGTTCTTTGGAGTTGTAAAGCGTCCTAAGTTATACTAACGTGCTTTTCATGGTGCTAATGTGCATACAGAGTCGTAAGATGTCCTAAGTTGTCGTACGATGTTCAAAGGACTCGGACGAATTCATTAGCTGTAATTTGGAGTTTTAAGTTTACGTATGGTACTGTTAGTTGTTGTTAGGAGTTGTGAGGTGTTGTACATTATACCAACATGCTTTTCATGTTGCTAATGTCACATACTGAGTCGTAACATGTCCTGAGTTGTCGTACGATGTACAAAGGACTTCGACGATTTCATTAGGATTATTATGGAGTTTTAAGGTTTCGTACGGTGTTGTAAGGTGTTCTTAGGAGTTTTAAGGCGTCCTAAGTTATACTAACGTGCTTTTCAAGGTCCTAATATGCATACAGAGTCGTAAGATGTAAATAAGTAATCGTACGATATTCAAAGGACTCGGACGAATTCATTAGGTGTATTTTGGAGTTTTAAGTTTACGTATGGTACTGTTAGTTGTTGTTAGGAGTTGTGAGGTGTTGTACATTATACCAACATGCTTTTCATGTTGCTAATGTCACATACTGAGTCGTAACATGTCCTGAGTTGTCGTACGATGTACAAAGGACTTCGACGATTTCATTAGGATTATTATGGAGTTTTAAGGTTTCGTACGATGTTGTAAGGTGTTCTTAGGAGTTTTAAGGCGTCCTAAGTTATACTAACGTGCTTTTCAAGGTTCTAATATGCATACAGAGTCGTAAGATGTAAATAAGTAATCGTACGATATTCAAAGGACTCGGACGAATTCATTAGGTGTATTATGGAGTTTTAAGTTTACGTATGGTACTGTTAGGTCTTGTTAGAAGTTGTGAGGTGTTGTACATTATACCAACATGCTTTTAAAGTTGCTAATGTTGCATACAGAGTCGTAACATGTCCTGAGTTGTCGTACGATGTGCAAAGGATTTCGACGACTTCATTAGGTTTATTATGGAGTTTTAATGTTTCGTACGGCGTTAGAAGGTGTTCTTAGGAGTTTTAAGGCGTCCTAAGTTATACTAACGTGCTTTTAAAGTTGCTAATGTGCATACAGAGTCGTAACATGTCCTGAGTTGTCGTACGATCAAAGGACTTTGGCGATTTCATTAGGTTTATTATTGAGTTTTAAGGTTTCGTACGGTGTTGTAAGGTGTTCTTAGGAGTTGTAAGGCGTCCTAAGTTATACTAACGTGCTTTTCATGGTGCTAATGTGCATACAGAGTCGTAGGATGTCCTAAGTTGCCGTACGATGTTCAAAGGACTCGGAAGAATTCATTAGGTGTAATTTGGAGTTTTAAGTTTACGTATGGTACTGTTAGTTGTTGTTAGGAGTTGTGAGGTGTTGTACATTATACCAACATGCTTTTCATGTTGCTAATGTCGCATACTGAGTCGTAACATGTCCTGAGTTGTCGTACGATGTACAAAGGACTTCGACGATTTCATTAGGATTATTATGGAGTATTAAGGTTTCGTACGGTGTTGTAAGGTGTTCTTAAGAGTTTTAAGGCGTCCTAAGTTATACTAACGTGCTTTTCAAGGTGCTAATATGCATATAGAGTCGTAAGATGTCCTAAGTAATCGTACGATGTTCAAAGGACTCGGACGAATTCATTAGGTGTATTATGGAGTTTTAAGTTTACGTATGGTACTGTTAGGTCTTGTTAGAAGTTGTGAGGTGTTGTACATTATACCAACATACTTTTAAAGTTGCTAATGTTGCATACAGAGTCGTAACATGTCCTGAGTTGTCGTACGATGTACAAAGGATTTCGACGACTTCTTTAGGTTTATTATCGAGTTTTTAGATTTCGTACGATGTTGTGAGGTGTTCTTAGGAGCTTTAAGGCTTCCTATGTTTTACCAACATGCTTTTAAAGTTGCTAAAGTCGCATACTGGGTCGTAACATGTCCTGAGTTGTCGTACGATGTACAAAGGAGTTCGACGATTTCATTAGGTTTATAATGGAGTTTTAAGGTTTCGTATGGTGTTGTAAGGTGTTCTTAGAAGTTGTAAGGCGTCCTAAGTTATACAAACGTGCTTTTCATGGTGCTAATGTGCATACAGAGTCGTAAGATGTCCTAAGTTGTCGTACGATGTTCAAAGGACTCGGACGAATTCATTAGGTGTATTATGGAGTTTTAAGTTTACGTATGGTACTGTTAGTTGTTGTTAGGAGTTGTAAGGTGTTGTACATTATACCAACATGCTTTTCATGTTGCTAATGTCACATACTGAGTCGTAACATGTCCTGAGTTGTCGTACGATGTACAAAGGACTTCGACGATTTCATTAGGATTATTATGGACTTTTAAGGTTTCGTACGGTGTTGTAAGGTGTTCTTAGGAGTTTGAAGGCGTCCTAAGTTATACTAACGTGCTTTTCAAGGTTCTAATATGCATACAGAGTCGTAAGATGTCGTAAGTAATCGTACGATGTTCAAAGGACTCGGACGAATTCATTAGCTGTATTATGGAGTTTGAAGTTTACGTATGGTACTGTTAGGTCTTGTTAGAAGTTGTGAGGTGTTGTAGATTATACCAACATGCTTTTAAAGTTGCTAATGTTGCATACAGAGTCGTAACATGTCCTGAGTTGTCGTAAAATGTACAAAGGACTTCGACGATTTCATTAGGATTATTATGGAGTTTTAAGGTTTCGTACGACATTGTAAGGTGTTCTTAGGAGTTTTATGGCGTCCTAAGTTATACTAACGTGCTTTTAAAGTTGCTAATGTGCATACAGAGTCGTAACATGTCCTGAGTTGTCGTACGATCAAAGGACTTTGGAGAATTCATTAGGTTTATTATTGAGTTTTAAGGTTTCGTACGGTGTAGTAAGGTGTTCTTAGGAGTTGTAAGGCGTCCTAAGTTATACTAACGTGCTTTTCATGGTGCTAATGTGCATATAGAGTCGTAGGATGTCCTAAGTTGTCGTACGATGTTCAATGGACTCGGAAGAATTCATTAGGCATAATTTGGAGTTTTAAGTTTACGTATGGTACTGTTAGTTGTTGTTAGGAGTTGTGAGGTGTTGTACATTATACCAACATGCTTTTCATGTTGCTAATGTCGCATACTGATTCTTAACATGTCCTTAGTTGTCGTACGCTCTACAAAGGACTTCGACGATTTCATTAGGATTATTATGGAGTTTTAAGGTTTCGTACGTTGTTGTAAGGTGTTCTTAGGAGTTTTAAGGCGTCCTAAGTTATACTAACGTGCTTTTAAAGTTGCTAATGTGCATACAGAGTCGTAACATGTCCTGAGTTGTCGTACGATCAAAGGACTTTGGCGATTTCATTAGGTTTATTATTGAGTTTTAAGGTTTCGTACGGTGTTGTAAGGTGTTCTTAGGAGTTGTAAGGCGTCCTAAGTTATACTAACGTGCTTTTCATGGTGCTAATGTGCATACAGAGTCGTAGGATGTCCTAAGTTGTCGGACGATGTTCAAAGGACTCGGAAGAATTCATTAGGTGTAATTTGGAGTTTTAAGTTTACGTATGGTACTGTTAGTTGTAGTTAGGTGTTGTGAGGTGTTGTACATTATACCAACATGCTTTTCATGTTGCTAATGTCGCATACTGAGTCGTAACATGTCCTGAGTTGTCGTACGATCTACAAAGGACTTCGACGATTTCATTAGCATTATTATGGAGTTTTAAGGTTTCGTACGGTGTTGTAAGGTGTTCTTAGGAGTTTTAAGGGGTCCTAAGTTATACTTACGTGCTTTTCAAGTTGCTAATATGCATACAGAGTCGTAAGATGTCCTAAGGTATCATACGATGTTCAAAGGACACGGACGAATTCATTAGGTGTATTATGGAGTTTGAAGTTTACGTATGGTACTGTTTGGTCTTGTTAGAAGTTGTGAGGTGTTGTAGATTATACCAACATGCTTTTAAAGTTGCTAATGTTGCATACAGAGTCGTAACATGTCCTGAGCTGTCGTACGATGTACAAAGGACTTCGACGATTTCTTTAGGTTTAGTATGAAGTTTTAAGGTTTCGTACGATGTTGTAAGGTGTTCTTAGGAGTTTTAAGGCGTCCTAAGTTATACTAACGTGCTTTTAAAGTTGCTAATGTGCATACAGAGTCGTAACATGTCCTGAGTTGTCGTACGATCAAAGGACTTTGGCGATTTCATTAGGTTTATTATTGAGTTTTAAGGTTTCGTACGGTGTTGTAAGGTGTTCTTAGGAGTTATAAGGCGTCCTAAGTTATACTAACGTGCTTTTCATGGTGCTAATGTGCATACAGAGTCGTAAGATGTCCTAAGTTGTCGTACGATGTTCAAAGGAATCGGACGAATTCATTAGGTGTAATTTGGAGTTTTAAGTTTACGTATGGTACTGTTAGTTGTTGTTAGGAGTTGTGAGGTGTTGTACATTATACCAACATGCTTTTCATGTTGCTAATGTCGCATACTGAGTCGTAACATGTCCTGAGTTGTCGTACGATGTACAAAGGACTTCGACGATTTCATTAGGATTATTATGGAGTTTTAAGGTTTCGTACGGTGTTGTAATGTGTTCTTAGGAGTTTTAAGGCGTCCTAAGTTATACTAACGTGCTATTCAAGGTGCTAATATCCATACAGAGTCGTAAGATGTCCTAAGTAATCGTACGATGTTCAAAGGACTCGGACGAATTCATTAGGTGTATTA
Organism: Tagetes erecta; assembly: GCA_030867185.1. Classification (NCBI taxonomy): domain Eukaryota; kingdom Viridiplantae; phylum Streptophyta; class Magnoliopsida; order Asterales; family Asteraceae; genus Tagetes; species Tagetes erecta. The sequence goes on along the minus strand of CM061497.1, from coordinate 15,434,770 downwards.
TTGAGTTTTAAGTTTACGTATGGTACTGTTAGGTCTTGTTAGGAGTTGTGAGGTGTTGTACATTATACCAACATGCTTTTAAAGTTGCTAATGCTGCATATAGAGTCGTAACATGTCCTGAGTTGTCGTACGATGTACAAAGGACTTCGACGATTTCATTAAGTTTATTTTGGAGTTTTAAGGTTTCGTACGATGTTGTGAAGTGTTCTTAGGAGCTTTAAGGCTTCCTATGTTTTACCAACATGCTTTTAAAGTTGCTAAAGTCGCATACTGGGTCGTAACATGTCCTGAGTTGTCGTACGATGTACAAAGGACTTCGACGATTTCATTAGCTTTATAATGGGGTTTTAAGGTTTCGTATGGTGTTGTATGGTGTTCTTAGGAGTTTTCAGGCGTCCTAAGCTATACTAACGTGCTTTTCATGGTGCTAATGTGCATACAGAGTCGTAAGATGTCCTAAGTTGTCGTACGATGTTCAAAGGACTCGGACGAATTCATTAGGTGTATTTTGGAGTTTTAAGTTTACGTATGGTACTGTTAGTTGTAGTTAGGTGTTGTGAGGTGTTGTACATTATACCAACTTGCTTTTCATGTTGCTAATGTCACATACTGAGTCGTAGCATGTCCTGAGTTGTCGTACGATGTACAAAGGACTTCGACGATTTCATTAGGATTATTATGGAGTTTTAAGGTTTCGTACGGTGTTGTAAGGTGTTCTTAGGAGTTTTAAGGGGTCCTAAGTTATACTTACGTGCTTTTTAAGTTGCTAATATGCATACAGAGTCGTAAGATGTCCTAAGTAATCATACGATGTTCAAAGGACTTGGACGAATTCATTAGCTGTATTATGGAGTTTGAAGTTTACGTTTGGTACTGTTAGGTCTTGTTAGAAGTTGTGAGGTGTTGTTGATTATACCAACATGCTTTTAAAGTTGCTAATGTTGCATACAGAGTCGTAACATGTCCTGAGTTGTCGTACAATGTACAAAGGACTTCGACGATTTCATTAGGATTATTATGGAGTTTTAAGGTTTCGTACGACATTGTAAGGTGTTCTTAGGAGTTTTATGGCGTCCTAAGTTATACTAACGTGCTTTTAAAGTTGCTAATGTGCATACAGAGTCGTAACATGTCCTGAGTTGTCGTACGATCAAAGGACTTTTATAATATCCGGTTTAAAATTTTTTGTAATTTTAATACCTTAAGGAAATAGAAAAGAAAAAAAAATGTTGAAAGTTTAAAACAATGTAAATAAATAGGAAAATGAATGAGTAAAATTTATAGATAATGATAACAATTGAATTCAAAAGCCACGTTCGTATTTATTGTTTAAAAATTTCATATCATATCTAACAAACTTCCCGTACCCTTGTGCCGTTTGATTCACGTTCCCAAATCCCAACCCATGTTCAAATAACATCTTCTATTCACGTTCTCAAACACCAAAACCCTATCTTCCGTTGTGTGTTTGCACCATCTCTCCATCAACAAAATCATCCCTGCCGTCATGTATATTGAGTCTCTGCACATCTAACCACCATTCCGTCATCACAAGCATTCAGTCCTTTGGCTCGTTCCCAACAACCGAATCAGGTACCGTAACCTGCGATCTCTTTCATTGTGAAATTAATATGTTATGAATTATGATTCGAAACTCGTTCCGACGAATGCACAGCCACAGTTCGTGTTGTGAATACTACAGTTGCACCCTTCTTGTTCGGTTATGTTCAATTGTCGTTCAAAAGATTGAAGCTGTTGTCATTGGTCCGTCTCGCAAACCGACTCTAGGTAACAAAACCGATCATTCGTTTCTTCTCCGCATACGGTTTTAGGTGTTTAAGTTGTTACCCGAAATTGACCGGCGACTAAGTTTCTTGGTTAACATAAATACGAGTAATCGACGTCATTAGTTTTTATACATATTTCAAATCGATGGAATTTTCTATAGGTGAAGGTGTGTGTGTTCATGTATATATATACCTATATGGGGGGTTAGTGTGTGTGTGAGTTTATGACTTGTAAAGAAGAAGTGCATGTATGTGTCACTGTGTGCGTATGTGTATGCATGTGTGAAGAAGGATATGTGGTTTAAATAGAGTATATGTATTTGAGAACATGCAGACTCATTTGGTTAATTAATTCACTTCAAATAAACAATAGTGCTCATGGTATAGTTTGGGAAATAGTTATAATAAAACAATTGTTATTTACTTATTGGTAAATAGATTAAACCACATCCTTTTTGCAAACTATAAATTTTTCATTGTGAGAACTTAAAGGACTTGTCGCCGGAACCAAAAACCAACGAACCGAGATAAAGTTTCAAAAAGTTAAGTAATATGATAATTAAACTATAGGCTTGTGTTCGAGTGGAGGGCTATTTATTTGGTGTTACTTTTGCTTGCGCTTTTGGCTAAGGTACGGATTCCGTGTCCCTTTCATCATAGTATATATATGTTGTTTCCGTTACTTTGTAGTATGGATTCCGTGTCTCTTTCATCATAGTATATATATGTTGTTTCCGTTACTTTGTAGTACGGATTCTGTGTCCCGATCATCATAGTATAATTCTTGCTTTTGTTACTTTTAGCATGCCTTCGTTCCTTTGACTTCATAGTATGGTTTATTATTTTGAGTCGAACCGTTTGGAATGTCCGTTACATTCGTTTTGAAATCTTATTTTTGGCTTTGACACGCATGCGGTACTTATTATAATTGTACTCATTATCGCATGTTCCATTATAGCAATTAATATGAGATATTTGTATTAGACCATTTGCTTAGAATTTGTTGTGAAAGTTATTTGTTTGACTCTGATACCCGAGCAATTAGCCTCCGGTAGGGATTCTGCCGGTGCGTCATTGGGGCATTCGATGACGTAGCACTTTCCGTGACGGTGTGACTGGTTCACGGCGTCTCCATATTTCTGGCACTCGATGAGTGATATTTGGGGAGGCGTATGGATCGATCCTAGACTTTTGTTTTGTTCAGTTTTGGTGAGTGATGGTGTTTGCCCGCATACAGCTCACAGTACTCAAGCCGACGGGTTTGTTTACACTATTAGTTTTGTTTTGTGCTCGATGGGTATTTCTGGCCATACGGTATATGTGACTTAGTATTTGTTTCAGAGAAGTTTTATTTGTTAACCGTATGGATTCTGTTCTGGATTTGTTATGCTTCATATGTATTTGTATCTGCTGCTTCCGCTGACCTTTGTTACTCTGATAATCGTTACCCCATGTGTCGTATTATTACTATTGTTCTTTCCGTTACTGAGCGTTTTTGGCTCAGCCGTATTTCTTTTTGGTGTTTTCTTTGTTATATGGCAGGTATTCAAGGGGATCTTTGGGGATGTGTGAAGAGTGCTAGAGAACAATAGAGATTTTAGAAAATTCGGAGAAATAGAATTGATGATAAGAAGTTAGGACTTTGTAACTTTTCTTTTGTAAAACAACTAGTTAGTAATTATAGAATTTGTTATTGATTCTGACTACTGTGATAGTGACACGTCAGCCCTCTCCGGGTTGGGGTGTTACAGAATGGTATCAGAGCAAAGGCTCTTTCCTGTAGAAAACTTAAACCTTAAAAACAGACTTGTGAGGTAATGGGTAGACGTTGGGTTAAGATCTCGCCTTTTGATCGATGTTCATTACTCTTCGTAGAAGATTTTAGATATATCTGTTAGTGTCCCTTATTTCGTTAATAGTTAGTACCTTTTTGCTTCATGACTTTTTCCGATACGATGAATTCAATGATTCCATCTACGTCTTTGTTATCGCTTTAGACATAGGATATGACTTCTAGAAATGATAAGTGACACGCTTGAAGTTTGTATGACATTAGATGAACTTGTTAGTGCTTTAAGACCTTGCTGCCACATATGCTTCAGTAGATTTTCACCTAGGCTACATATGTCGTTAAACTCGACACGTCTACGCTAGTTTTCATGTCTGTCACTAATTAGCGTTTTGCATCTGTTCCACGTATTATCCATCATGACTCCATTTTTCGTGTAAGCGTACCAAGGGCATTAAGAATTCATAATTGAAGGATAGTTAGAGCACAATTGTAAGGTAAATTGACGATTAAACTTGATCAACTTAACCGTGAATTTACAGTACATATGTGCGCTTCTAGATTTCTGTTGTTTGAATAAGGCCCCATTAAGTGTGTTTGGTCTCTTATTATTCTTTAGCAACATACCTTTCTGTGTAGTAGCTTGCTCTGTTGCATGATTAGGTCACTTGCAAGATAGAAGATGTGATCCGTTTTCAAATCCGACTCCATTTACATTAAGTATTTCGTATTTTATTTTGGTTGATTTTGATATTTGAGACTCTAAGTTTGGTTTCCAATTATTTGTTTTCAGTTATTAGACTAGCTAGCTAAGTTATCAACTACATCTTTGATAGTTACATGTTGATGTCATCAGTTCAGTTCTATTTCAGTATTGGAATAATGATCTGTTGTTTGTTACCTATTAAGCCTAACATTATAGTTATTTATACCTAGCAATTTCGAGGACGAAATTTTGTTAAGGGGGATAGAATTATAATATCCGGTTTAAAATTTTATGTAATTTTAATACCTTAAGGAAATAGAAAAGAAAAAAAAATGTTGAAAGTTTAAAACAATGTAAATAAATAGGAAAATGAATGAGTAAAATTTATAGATAATGATAACAATTGAATTCAAAAGCCACGTTCGTATTTATTGTTTAAAAATTTCATATCATATCTAACAAACTTCCCGTACCCTTGTGCCGTTTGATTCACGTTCCCAAATCCCAACCCATGTTCAAATAACATCTTCTATTCACGTTCTCAAACACCAAAACCCTATCTTCCGTTGTGTGTTTGCACCATCTCTCCATCAACAAAATCATCCCTGCCGTCATGTATATTGAGTCTCTGCACATCTAACCACCATTCCGTCATCACAAGCATTCAGTCCTTTGGCTCGTTCCCAACAACCGAATCAGGTACCGTAACCTGCGATCTCTTTCATTGTGAAATTAATATGTTATGAATTATGATTCGAAACTCGTTCCGACGAATGCACAGCCACAGTTCGTGTTGTGAATACTACAGTTGCACCCTTCTTGTTCGGTTATGTTCAATTGTCGTTCAAAAGATTGAAGCTGTTGTCATTGGTCCGTCTCGCAAACCGACTCTAGGTAACAAAACCGATCATTCGTTTCTTCTCCGCATACGGTTTTAGGTGTTTAAGTTGTTACCCGAAATTGACCGGCGACTAAGTTTCTTGGTTAACATAAATACGAGTAATCGACGTCATTAGTTTTTATACATATTTCAAATCGATGGAATTTTCTATAGGTGAAGGTGTGTGTGTTCATGTATATATATACCTATATGGGGGGTTAGTGTGTGTGTGAGTTTATGACTTGTAAAGAAGAAGTGCATGTATGTGTCACTGTGTGCGTATGTGTATGCATGTGTGAAGAAGGATATGTGGTTTAAATAGAGTATATGTATTTGAGAACATGCAGACTCATTTGGTTAATTAATTCACTTCAAATAAACAATAGTGCTCATGGTATAGTTTGGGAAATAGTTATAATAAAACAATTGTTATTTACTTATTGGTAAATAGATTAAACCACATCCTTTTTGCAAACTATAAATTTTTCATTGTGAGAACTTAAAGGACTTGTCGCCGGAACCAAAAACCAACGAACCGAGATAAAGTTTCAAAAAGTTAAGTAATATGATAATTAAACTATAGGCTTGTGTTCGAGTGGAGGGCTATTTATTTGGTGTTACTTTTGCTTGCGCTTTTGGCTAAGGTACGGATTCCGTGTCCCTTTCATCATAGTATATATATGTTGTTTCCGTTACTTTGTAGTATGGATTCCGTGTCTCTTTCATCATAGTATATATATGTTGTTTCCGTTACTTTGTAGTACGGATTCTGTGTCCCGATCATCATAGTATAATTCTTGCTTTTGTTACTTTTAGCATGCCTTCGTTCCTTTGACTTCATAGTATGGTTTATTATTTTGAGTCGAACCGTTTGGAATGTCCGTTACATTCGTTTTGAAATCTTATTTTTGGCTTTGACACGCATGCGGTACTTATTATAATTGTACTCATTATCGCATGTTCCATTATAGCAATTAATATGAGATATTTGTATTAGACCATTTGCTTAGAATTTGTTGTGAAAGTTATTTGTTTGACTCTGATACCCGAGCAATTAGCCTCCGGTAGGGATTCTGCCGGTGCGTCATTGGGGCATTCGATGACGTAGCACTTTCCGTGACGGTGTGACTGGTTCACGGCGTCTCCATATTTCTGGCACTCGATGAGTGATATTTGGGGAGGCGTATGGATCGATCCTAGACTTTTGTTTTGTTCAGTTTTGGTGAGTGATGGTGTTTGCCCGCATACAGCTCACAGTACTCAAGCCGACGGGTTTGTTTACACTATTAGTTTTGTTTTGTGCTCGATGGGTATTTCTGGCCATACGGTATATGTGACTTAGTATTTGTTTCAGAGAAGTTTTATTTGTTAACCGTATGGATTCTGTTCTGGATTTGTTATGCTTCATATGTATTTGTATCTGCTGCTTCCGCTGACCTTTGTTACTCTGATAATCGTTACCCCATGTGTCGTATTATTACTATTGTTCTTTCCGTTACTGAGCGTTTTTGGCTCAGCCGTATTTCTTTTTGGTGTTTTCTTTGTTATATGGCAGGTATTCAAGGGGATCTTTGGGGATGTGTGAAGAGTGCTAGAGAACAATAGAGATTTTAGAAAATTCGGAGAAATAGAATTGATGATAAGAAGTTAGGACTTTGTAACTTTTCTTTTGTAAAACAACTAGTTAGTAATTATAGAATTTGTTATTGATTCTGACTACTGTGATAGTGACACGTCAGCCCTCTCCGGGTTGGGGTGTTACAGAATGGTATCAGAGCAAAGGCTCTTTCCTGTAGAAAACTTAAACCTTAAAAACAGACTTGTGAGGTAATGGGTAGACGTTGGGTTAAGATCTCGCCTTTTGATCGATGTTCATTACTCTTCGTAGAAGATTTTAGATATATCTGTTAGTGTCCCTTATTTCGTTAATAGTTAGTACCTTTTTGCTTCATGACTTTTTCCGATACGATGAATTCAATGATTCCATCTACGTCTTTGTTATCGCTTTAGACATAGGATATGACTTCTAGAAATGATAAGTGACACGCTTGAAGTTTGTATGACATTAGATGAACTTGTTAGTGCTTTAAGACCTTGCTGCCACATATGCTTCAGTAGATTTTCACCTAGGCTACATATGTCGTTAAACTCGACACGTCTACGCTAGTTTTCATGTCTGTCACTAATTAGCGTTTTGCATCTGTTCCACGTATTATCCATCATGACTCCATTTTTCGTGTAAGCGTACCAAGGGCATTAAGAATTCATAATTGAAGGATAGTTAGAGCACAATTGTAAGGTAAATTGACGATTAAACTTGATCAACTTAACCGTGAATTTACAGTACATATGTGCGCTTCTAGATTTCTGTTGTTTGAATAAGGCCCCATTAAGTGTGTTTGGTCTCTTATTATTCTTTAGCAACATACCTTTCTGTGTAGTAGCTTGCTCTGTTGCATGATTAGGTCACTTGCAAGATAGAAGATGTGATCCGTTTTCAAATCCGACTCCATTTACATTAAGTATTTCGTATTTTATTTTGGTTGATTTTGATATTTGAGACTCTAAGTTTGGTTTCCAATTATTTGTTTTCAGTTATTAGACTAGCTAGCTAAGTTATCAACTACATCTTTGATAGTTACATGTTGATGTCATCAGTTCAGTTCTATTTCAGTATTGGAATAATGATCTGTTGTTTGTTACCTATTAAGCCTAACATTATAGTTATTTATACCTAGCAATTTCGAGGACGAAATTTTGTTAAGGGGGATAGAATTATAATATCCGGTTTAAAATTTTATGTAATTTTAATACCTTAAGGAAATAGAAAAGAAAAAAAAATGTTGAAAGTTTAAAACAATGTAAATAAATAGGAAAATGAATGAGTAAAATTTATAGATAATGATAACAATTGAATTCAAAAGCCACGTTCGTATTTATTGTTTAAAAATTTCATATCATATCTAACAAACTTCCCGTACCCTTGTGCCGTTTGATTCACGTTCCCAAATCCCAACCCATGTTCAAATAACATCTTCTATTCACGTTCTCAAACACCAAAACCCTATCTTCCGTTGTGTGTTTGCACCATCTCTCCATCAACAAAATCATCCCTGCCGTCATGTATATTGAGTCTCTGCACATCTAACCACCATTCCGTCATCACAAGCATTCAGTCCTTTGGCTCGTTCCCAACAACCGAATCAGGTACCGTAACCTGCGATCTCTTTCATTGTGAAATTAATATGTTATGAATTATGATTCGAAACTCGTTCCGACGAATGCACAGCCACAGTTCGTGTTGTGAATACTACAGTTGCACCCTTCTTGTTCGGTTATGTTCAATTGTCGTTCAAAAGATTGAAGCTGTTGTCATTGGTCCGTCTCGCAAACCGACTCTAGGTAACAAAACCGATCATTCGTTTCTTCTCCGCATACGGTTTTAGGTGTTTAAGTTGTTACCCGAAATTGACCGGCGACTAAGTTTCTTGGTTAACATAAATACGAGTAATCGACGTCATTAGTTTTTATACATATTTCAAATCGATGGAATTTTCTATAGGTGAAGGTGTGTGTGTTCATGTATATATATACCTATATGGGGGGTTAGTGTGTGTGTGAGTTTATGACTTGTAAAGAAGAAGTGCATGTATGTGTCACTGTGTGCGTATGTGTATGCATGTGTGAAGAAGGATATGTGGTTTAAATAGAGTATATGTATTTGAGAACATGCAGACTCATTTGGTTAATTAATTCACTTCAAATAAACAATAGTGCTCATGGTATAGTTTGGGAAATAGTTATAATAAAACAATTGTTATTTACTTATTGGTAAATAGATTAAACCACATCCTTTTTGCAAACTATAAATTTTTCATTGTGAGAACTTAAAGGACTTGTCGCCGGAACCAAAAACCAACGAACCGAGATAAAGTTTCAAAAAGTTAAGTAATATGATAATTAAACTATAGGCTTGTGTTCGAGTGGAGGGCTATTTATTTGGTGTTACTTTTGCTTGCGCTTTTGGCTAAGGTACGGATTCCGTGTCCCTTTCATCATAGTATATATATGTTGTTTCCGTTACTTTGTAGTATGGATTCCGTGTCTCTTTCATCATAGTATATATATGTTGTTTCCGTTACTTTGTAGTACGGATTCTGTGTCCCGATCATCATAGTATAATTCTTGCTTTTGTTACTTTTAGCATGCCTTCGTTCCTTTGACTTCATAGTATGGTTTATTATTTTGAGTCGAACCGTTTGGAATGTCCGTTACATTCGTTTTGAAATCTTATTTTTGGCTTTGACACGCATGCGGTACTTATTATAATTGTACTCATTATCGCATGTTCCATTATAGCAATTAATATGAGATATTTGTATTAGACCATTTGCTTAGAATTTGTTGTGAAAGTTATTTGTTTGACTCTGATACCCGAGCAATTAGCCTCCGGTAGGGATTCTGCCGGTGCGTCATTGGGGCATTCGATGACGTAGCACTTTCCGTGACGGTGTGACTGGTTCACGGCGTCTCCATATTTCTGGCACTCGATGAGTGATATTTGGGGAGGCGTATGGATCGATCCTAGACTTTTGTTTTGTTCAGTTTTGGTGAGTGATGGTGTTTGCCCGCATACAGCTCACAGTACTCAAGCCGACGGGTTTGTTTACACTATTAGTTTTGTTTTGTGCTCGATGGGTATTTCTGGCCATACGGTATATGTGACTTAGTATTTGTTTCAGAGAAGTTTTATTTGTTAACCGTATGGATTCTGTTCTGGATTTGTTATGCTTCATATGTATTTGTATCTGCTGCTTCCGCTGACCTTTGTTACTCTGATAATCGTTACCCCATGTGTCGTATTATTACTATTGTTCTTTCCGTTACTGAGCGTTTTTGGCTCAGCCGTATTTCTTTTTGGTGTTTTCTTTGTTATATGGCAGGTATTCAAGGGGATCTTTGGGGATGTGTGAAGAGTGCTAGAGAACAATAGAGATTTTAGAAAATTCGGAGAAATAGAATTGATGATAAGAAGTTAGGACTTTGTAACTTTTCTTTTGTAAAACAACTAGTTAGTAATTATAGAATTTGTTATTGATTCTGACTACTGTGATAGTGACACGTCAGCCCTCTCCGGGTTGGGGTGTTACAACTTTGGCGAATTCATTAGGTTTATTATTGAGTTTTAAGGTTTCGTACGGTGTAGTAAGGTGTTCTTAAGAGTTGTAAGGCGTCCTAAGTTATACTAACGTGCTTTTCATGGTGCTAATGTGCATACAGAGTCGTAGGATGTCCTAAGTTGTCGTACGATGTTCAATGGACTCAGAAGTATTCATTAGGTATAATTTGGAGTTTTAAGTTTACGTATGGTACTGTTAGTTGTTGTTAGGAGTTGTGAGGTGTTGTACATTATACCAACATGCTTTTCATGTTGCTAATGTCGCATACTGAGTCTTAACATGTCCTTAGTTGTCGTACGCTCTACAAAGGACTTCGACGATTTCATTAGGATTATTATGGAGTTTTAAGGTTTCGTACGGTGTTGTAAGGTGTTCTTAGGAGTTTTAAGGCGTCCTAAGTTACACTAACGTGCTATTCAAGGTGCTAATATCCATACAGAGTCGTAAGATGTCCTAAGTAATCGTATGATGTTCAAAGGACTAGGACGAATTCATTAGGTGTATTATGGAGTTTTAAGTTTACGTATGGTACTGTTAGGAGTTGTGAGGTGTTGTACATTATACCAACATGCTTTTAAAGTTGCTAATGTTGCATATAGAGTCGTAACATGTCCTGAGTTGTCGTACGATGTACAAAGGACTTCGACGATTTCATTAAGTTTATGTTGGAGTTTTAAGGTTTCGTACGATGTTGTGAAGTGTTTTTAGGAGCTTTAAGGCTTCCTATGTTTTACCAACATGCTTTTAAAGTTGCTAAAGTCGCATACTGGGTCGTAACATGTCCTGAGTTGTCGTACGATGTACAAAGGACTTCGACGATTTCATTAGGATTATGATGGAGTTTTAAGGTTTCGTACGTTGTTGTAAGGTGTTCTTAGGAGTTTTAAGGCGTCCTAAGTTATACTAACGTGCTTTTAAAGTTGCTAATGTGCATACAGAGTCGTAACATGTCCTGAGTTGTCGTACGATCAAAGGACTTTGGCGATTTCATTAGGTTTTTTATTGAGGTTTAAGGTTTCGTACGGTGTTGTAAGGTGTTTTAGGAGTTGTAAGGCATCCTAAGTTATACTAACGTGCTTTTCATGGTGCTAATGTGCATACAGAGTCGTAGGATGTCCTAAGTTGTCGTACGATGTTCAAAGGACTCGGAAGAATTCATTAGGTGTAATTTGGAGTTTTAAGTTTACGTATGGTACTGTTAATTGTTGTTAGGAGTTGTGAGGTGTTGTACATTATACCAACATGCTTTTCATGTTGCTAATGTCGCATACTGAGTCGTAGCATGTCCTGAGTTGTCGTACGATGTACAAAGGACTTCGACGATTTCATTAGGATTATTATGGAGTTTTAAGGTTTCGTACGGTGTTGTAAAGTGTTCTTAGGAGTTTTAAGGGGTCCTAAGTTATACTTACGTGCTTTTCAAGTTGCTAATATGCATACAGAGTCGTAAGATGTCCTAAGGTATCATACGATGTTCAAAGGACTCGGCCGAATTCATTAGGTGTATTATGGAGTTTGAAGTTTACGTATGGTACTGTTAGGTCTTATTAGAAATTGTGAGGTGTTGTAGATTATACCAACATGCTTTTAAAGTTGCTAATGTTGCATACAGAGTCGTAACATGTCCTGAGCTGTCGTACGATGTACAAAGGACTTCGACGATTTCATTAGGTTTAATATGAAGTTTTAAGGTTTCGTACGATGTTGTAAGGTGTTCTTAGGAGTTTTAAGGCGTCCTAAGTTATACTAACGTGCTTTTAAAGTTGCTAATGTGCATACAGAGTCGTAACATGTGCTGAGTTGTCGTACGATCAAAGGGGTTTGGCGATTTCATTAGGTTTATTATTGAGTTTTAAGGTTTCGTACGGTGTTGTAAGGTGTTCTTAGGAGTTGTAAGGCGTCCTAAGTTATACTAACGTGCTTTTCATGGTGCTAATGTGCATACAGAGTCGTAAGATGTCCTAAGTTGTCGTACGATGTTCAAAGGACTCTGACGAATTCATTAGATGTAATTTGGTGTTTTAAGTTTACGTATGGTACTGTTAGTTGTTGTTAGGAGTTGTGAGGTGTTGTACATTATACCAACATGCTTTTCATGTTGCTAATGTCGCATACTGAGTCGTAACATGTCCTGAGTTTCGTACAATGTACAAAGGACTTCGACGATTTCATTAGGATTATTATGGAGTTTTAAGGTTTCGTACGTTGTTGTAAGGTGTTCTTAGGAGTTTTAAGGCGTCCTAAGTTATACTAACGTGCTTTTAAAGTTGCTAATGTGCATATAGAGTCGTAACATGTTCTGAGTTGTCGTACGATCAAAGGACTTTGGCAATTTCATTAGGTTTATTATTGAGTTTTAAGGTTTCGTACGGTGTTGTAAGGTGTTCTTAGAAGTTGTAAGGCGTCCTAAGTTATACTAACGTGCTTTTCATGGTTCTAATGTGCATACAGAGTCGTAGGATGTCCTAAGTTGTCGTACGATGTTCAAAGGACTCGGAAGAATTCATTAGGTGTAATTTGGAGTTTTAAGTTTACGTATGGTACTGTTAGTTGTAGTTAGGTGTTGTGAGGTGTTGTACATTATACCAACATGCTTTTCATGTTGCTAATGTCGCATACTGAGTCGTAACATGTCCTGAGTTGTCGTACGTTGTACAAAGGACTTCGACGATTTCATTAGGATTATTATGGAGTTTTAAGGTTTCGTACGGTGTTGTAAGGTGTTCTTAGGAGTTTTAAGGCGTCCTAAGTTATACTAACGTGCTTTTCAAGGTTCTAATATGCATACAGAGTCGTAAGATGTAAATAAGTAATCGTACGATATTCAAAGGACTCGGACGAATTCATTAGGTGTATTATGGAGTTTTAAGTTTACGTATGGTACTGTTAGGTCTTGTTAGAAGTTGTGAGGTGTTGTACATTATACCAACATGCTTTTAAAGTTGCTAATGTTGCGTACAGAGTCGTAACATGTCCTGAGTTGTCGTACGATGTACAAAGGATTTCGACGACTTCATTAGGTTTATTATGGAGTTTTAAGGTTTCGTACGGCGTTGTAAGGTGTTCTTAGGAGTTTTAAGGCGTCCTAAGTTATACTAACGTGCTTTTAAAGTTGCTAATGTGCATACAGAGTCGTAACATGTCCTGAGTTGTCGTACGATCAAAGGACTTTGGCGATTTCATTAGGTTTATTATTGAGTTTTAAGGTTTCGTACGGTGTTGTAAGGTGTTCTTAGGAGTTGTAAGGCGTCCTAAGTTATACTAACGTGCTTTTAATGGTGCTAATGTGCATACAGAGTCGTAGGATGTCCTAAGTTGTCGTACGATGTTCAAAGGACTCGGAAGAATTCATTAGGTGTAATTTGGAATTTTAAGTTTACGTATGGTACTGTTAGTTGTTGTTAGGAGTTGTGAGGTGTTGTACATTATACCAACATGCTTTTAAAGTTGCTAATGTTGCATACAGAGTAGTAACATGTCCTGAGTTGTCGTACGATGTACAAAGGACTTTGACGATTTCATTAGGCTTATTATGGAGTTTTAAGGTTTCGTACGATGTTGTATGGTGTTCTTAGGAGTTTTAAGGCGTCCTAAGTTATACTAACGTGCTTTTAAAGTTGCTAATGTGCATACAGAGTCGTAACATGTCCTGAGTTGTCGTACGATCAAAAGACTTTGGCGATTTCATTAGGTATAATATTGAGTTTTAAGGTTTCGTACGGTGTTGTAAGGTGTTCTTAGGAGTTGTAAGGCGTCCTAAGTTATACTAACGTGCTTTTCATGGTGCTAATGTGCATACAGAGTCGTAAGATGTCCTAACTTGTCGTACGATGTTCAAAGGACTCTGACGAATTCATTAGATGTAATTTGGAGTTTTAAGTTTACGTATAGTACTGTTAGTTGTTGTTAGGAGTTGTGAGGTGTTGTACATTATACCAACATGCTTTTCATGTTGCTAATGTCGCATACTGAGTCGTAGCATGTCCTGAGTTGTCGTACGATCTACAAAGGACTTCGTCGATTTCATTAGGATTATTATGGAGTTTTAAAGTTTCGTACGGTGTTTTAAGGTGTTCTTAGGAGTTTTAAGGGGTCCTAAGTTATACTAACGTGCTTTTAAAGTTGCTAATGTGCATACAGAGTCGTAACATGTCCTGAGTTGTCGTACGATCAAAGGACTTTGGCGATTTCATTAGGTTTATTATTGAGTTTTAAGGTTTCGTACGGTGTTGTAAGGTGTTCTTAGAAGTTGAAAGGCGTCCTAAGTTATACTAACGTGCTTTTCATGGTGCTAATGTGCATACAGAGTCGTAGGATGTCCTAAGTTGTCGTACGATGTTCAAAGGACTCGGAAGAATTCATTAGGTGTAATTTGGAGTTTTAAGTTTACGTATGGTACTGTTAGTTGTTGTTAGGAGTTGTGAGGTGTTGTACATTATACCAACATGCTTTTCATGTTGCTAATGTCGCATACTGAGTCGTAACATGTCCTGAGTTGTCGTACGATGTACAAAGGACTTCGACGATTTCATTAGGATTATTATGGAGTTTTAAGGTTTCGTACGGTGTTGTAATGTTTTCTTAGGAGTTTTAAGGCGTCCTAAGTTATACTAACGTGCTTTTCAAGGTGCTAATATACATACAGAGTCGTAAGATGTCCTAAGTAATCGTACGATGTTCAAAGGACTCGGACGAATTCATTAGGTTTATTATGGAGTTTGAAGTTTACGTATGGTACCGTTATGTCTTGTTAGAAGTTGTGAGGTGTTGTACATTATACCAACATGCTTTTAAAGTTGCTAATGTTGCATATAGAGTCGTAACATGTCCTGAGTTGTCGTACGATGTACAAAGGACTTCGACGATTTCATTAAGTTTATTTTGGAGTTTTAAGGTTTCGTACGTTGTTGTGAAGTGTTTTTAGGAGCTTTAAGGCTTCCTATGTTTTACCAACATGCTTTTAAAGTTGCTAAAGTCGCATACTGGGTCGTAACATGTCCTGATTTGTCGTACGATGTACAAAGGACTTCGACGATTTCATTAGCTTTATAATGGAGTTTTAAGGTTTCGTATGGTGTTGTATGGTGTTCTTAGGAGTTTTCAGGCGTCCTAAGCTATACTAACGTGCTTTTCATGGTGCTAATGTGTAGAGTCGTAAGATGTCCTAAGTTGTCGTACGATGTTCAAAGGACTCGAACGAATTCATTAGGTGTATTTTGAAGTTTTAAGTTTACGTATGGTACTGTTAGTTGTTGTTAGGTGTTGTGAGGTGTTGTACATTATACCAACATGCTTTTCATGTTGCTAATGTCGCATACTGAGTCGTAACATGTCCTGAGTTGTCGTACGATGTACAAAGGACTTCGACGATTTCATTAGGATTATTATGGAGTTTTAAGGTTTCGTACGGTGTTGTAATGTTTTCTTAAGAGTTTTAAGGCGTCCTAAGTTATACTAACGTGCTTTTCAAGGTGCTAATATACATACAGAGTCGTAAGATGTCCTAAGTAATCATACGATGTTCAAAGGACTCGGACGAATTCATTAGGTGTATTATTGAGTTTTAAGTTTACGTATGGTACTGTTAGGTCTTGTTAGGAGTTGTGAGGTGTTGTACATTATACCAACATGCTTTTCATGTTGCTAATGTCGCATACTGAGTCGTAACATGTCCTGAGTTGTCGTACAATGTACAAAGGACTTCGACGATTTCATTAGGATTATTATGGAGTTTTAAGGTTTCGTACGTTGTTGTAAGGTGTTCTTAGGAGTTTTAAGGCGTCCTAAGTTATACTAACGTGCTTTTAAAGTTGCTAATGTGCATACAGAGTCGTAACATGTCCTGAGTTGTCGTACGATCAAAGGACTTTGGCGATTTCATTAGGTTTATTATTGAGTTTTAAGGTTTCGTACGGTGTTGTAAGGTGTTCTTAGGAGTTGTAAGGCGTCCTAAGTTATACTAACGTGCTTTTCATGGTGCTAATGTGCATACAGAGTCGTAGGATGTCCTAAGTTGTCGTACGATGTTCAAAGGACTCGGAAGAATTCATTAGGTGTAATTTGGAATTTTAAGTTTACGTATGGTACTGTTAGTTGTTGTTAGGAGTTGTGAGGTGTTGTACATTATACCAACATGCTTTTAAAGTTGCTAATGTTGCATACAGAGTAGTAACATGTCCTGAGTTGTCGTACGATGTACAAAGGACTTTGACGATTTCATTAGGCTTATTATGGAGTTTTAAGGTTTCGTACGATGTTGTATGGTGTTCTTAGGAGTTTTAAGGCGTCCTAAGTTATACTAACGTGCTTTTAAAGTTGCTAATGTGCATACAGAGTCGTAACATGTCCTGAGTTGTCGTACGATCAAAAGACTTTGGCGATTTCATTAGGTATAATATTGAGTTTTAAGGTTTCGTACGGTGTTGTAAGGTGTTCTTAGGAGTTGTAAGGCGTCCTAAGTTATACTAACGTGCTTTTCATGGTGCTAATGTGCATACAGAGTCGTAAGATGTCCTAACTTGTCGTACGATGTTCAAAGGACTCTGACGAATTCATTAGATGTAATTTGGAGTTTTAAGTTTACGTATAGTACTGTTAGTTGTTGTTAGGAGTTGTGAGGTGTTGTACATTATACCAACATGCTTTTCATGTTGCTAATGTCGCATACTGAGTCGTAACATGTCCTGAGTTGTCGTACAATGTACAAAGGACTTCGACGATTTCATTAGGATTATTATGGAGTTTTAAGGTTTCGTACGTTGTTGTAGGGTGTTCTTAGGAGTTTTAAGGCGTCCTAAGTTATACTAACGTGCTTTTAAAGTTGCTAATGTGCATACAGAGTCGTAACATGTCCTGAGTTGTCGTACGATCAAAGGACTTTGGCGATTTCATTAGGTTTTTTATTGAGGTTTAAGGTTTCGTACGGTGTTGTAAGGTGTTCTTAGGAGTTGTAAGGCATCCTAAGTTATACTAACGTGCTTTTCATGGTGTTAATGTGCATACAGAGTCGTAAGATGTCCTAAGTAGTCGTACGATGTTCAAAGGACTCGGAAGAATTCATTAGGTGTAATTTGGAATTTTAAGTTTACGTATGGTACTGTTAGTTGTTGTTAGGAGTTGTGAGGTGTTGTACATTATACCAACATGCTTTTCATGTTGCTAATGTCGCATACTGAGTCGTAGCATGTCCTGAGTTGTCGTACGATCTACAAAGGACTTCGTCGATTTCATTAGGATTATTATGGAGTTTTAAAGTTTCGTACGGTGTTTTAAGGTGTTCTTAGGAGTTTTAAGGGGTCCTAAGTTATACTAACGTGCTTTTAAAGTTGCTAATGTGCATACAGAGTCGTAACATGTCCTGAGTTGTCGTACGATCAAAGGACTTTGGCGATTTCATTAGGTTTATTATTGAGTTTTAAGGTTTCGTACGGTGTTGTAAGGTGTTCTTAGAAGTTGAAAGGCGTCCTAAGTTATACTAACGTGCTTTTCATGGTGCTAATGTGCATACAGAGTCGTAGGATGTCCTAAGTTGTCGTACGATGTTCAAAGGACTCGGAAGAATTCATTAGGTGTAATTTGGAGTTTTAAGTTTACGTATGGTACTGTTAGTTGTTGTTAGGAGTTGTGAGGTGTTGTACATTATACCAACATGCTTTTCATGTTGCTAATGTCGCATACTGAGTCGTAACATGTCCTGAGTTGTCGTACGATGTACAAAGGACTTCGACGATTTCATTAGGATTATTATGGAGTTTTAAGGTTTCGTACGTTGTTGTAAGGTGTTCTTAGGAGTTTTAAGGCGTCCTAAGTTATACTAACGTGCTTTTAAAGTTGCTAATGTGCATATAGAGTCGTAACATGTTCTGAGTTGTCGTACGATCAAAGGACTTTGGCAATTTCATTAGGTTTATTATTGAGTTTTAAGGTTTCGTACGGTGTTGTAAGGTGTTCTTAGAAGTTGTAAGGCGTCCTAAGTTATACTAACGTGCTTTTCATGGTTCTAATGTGCATACAGAGTCGTAGGATGTCCTAAGTTGTCGTACGATGTTCAAAGGACTCGGAAGAATTCATTAGGTGTAATTTGGAGTTTTAAGTTTACGTATGGTACTGTTAGTTGTAGTTAGGTGTTGTGAGGTGTTGTACATTATACCAACATGCTTTTCATGTTGCTAATGTCGCATACTGAGTCGTAACATGTCCTGAGTTGTCGTACGTTGTACAAAGGACTTCGACGATTTCATTAGGATTATTATGGAGTTTTAAGGTTTCGTACGGTGTTGTAAGGTGTTCTTAGGAGTTTTAAGGCGTCCTAAGTTATACTAACGTGCTTTTCAAGGTTCTAATATGCATACAGAGTCGTAAGATGTAAATAAGTAATCGTACGATATTCAAAGGACTCGGACGAATTCATTAGGTGTATTATGGAGTTTTAAGTTTACGTATGGTACTGTTAGGTCTTGTTAGAAGTTGTGAGGTGTTGTACATTATACCAACATGCTTTTAAAGTTGCTAATGTTGCGTACAGAGTCGTAACATGTCCTGAGTTGTCGTACGATGTACAAAGGATTTCGACGACTTCATTAGGTTTATTATGGAGTTTTAAGGTTTCGTACGGCGTTGTAAGGTGTTCTTAGGAGTTTTAAGGCGTCCTAAGTTATACTAACGTGCTTTTAAAGTTGCTAATGTGCATACAGAGTCGTAACATGTCCTGAGTTGTCGTACGATCAAAGGACTTTGGCGATTTCATTAGGTTTATTATTGAGTTTTAAGGTTTCGTACGGTGTTGTAAGGTGTTCTTAGGAGTTGTAAGGCGTCCTAAGTTATACTAACGTGCTTTTAATGGTGCTAATGTGCATACAGAGTCGTAGGATGTCCTAAGTTGTCGTACGATGTTCAAAGGACTCGGAAGAATTCATTAGGTGTAATTTGGAATTTTAAGTTTACGTATGGTACTGTTAGTTGTTGTTAGGAGTTGTGAGGTGTTGTACATTATACCAACATGCTTTTAAAGTTGCTAATGTTGCATACAGAGTAGTAACATGTCCTGAGTTGTCGTACGATGTACAAAGGACTTTGACGATTTCATTAGGCTTATTATGGAGTTTTAAGGTTTCGTACGATGTTGTATGGTGTTCTTAGGAGTTTTAAGGCGTCCTAAGTTATACTAACGTGCTTTTAAAGTTGCTAATGTGCATACAGAGTCGTAACATGTCCTGAGTTGTCGTACGATCAAAAGACTTTGGCGATTTCATTAGGTATAATATTGAGTTTTAAGGTTTCGTACGGTGTTGTAAGGTGTTCTTAGGAGTTGTAAGGCGTCCTAAGTTATACTAACGTGCTTTTCATGGTGCTAATGTGCATACAGAGTCGTAAGATGTCCTAACTTGTCGTACGATGTTCAAAGGACTCTGACGAATTCATTAGGTGTAATTTGGAGTTTTAAGTTTACGTATGGTACTGTTAGTTGTTGTTAGGAGTTGTGAGGTGTTGTACATTATACCAACATGCTTTTCATGTTGCTAATGTCGCATACTGAGTCGTAGCATGTCCTGAGTTGTCGTACGATCTACAAAGGACTTCGTCGATTTCATTAGGATTATTATGGAGTTTTAAAGTTTCGTACGGTGTTTTAAGGTGTTCTTAGGAGTTTTAAGGGGTCCTAAGTTATACTAACGTGCTTTTAAAGTTGCTAATGTGCATACAGAGTCGTAACATGTCCTGAGTTGTCGTACGATCAAAGGACTTTGGCGATTTCATTAGGTTTATTATTGAGTTTTAAGGTTTCGTACGGTGTTGTAAGGTGTTCTTAGAAGTTGAAAGGCGTCCTAAGTTATACTAACGTGCTTTTCATGGTGCTAATGTGCATACAGAGTCGTAGGATGTCCTAAGTTGTCGTACGATGTTCAAAGGACTCGGAAGAATTCATTAGGTGTAATTTGGAGTTTTAAGTTTACGTATGGTACTGTTAGTTGTTGTTAGGAGTTGTGAGGTGTTGTACATTATACCAACATGCTTTTCATGTTGCTAATGTCGCATACTGAGTCGTAACATGTCCTGAGTTGTCGTACGATGTACAAAGGACTTCGACGATTTCATTAGGATTATTATGGAGTTTTAAGGTTTCGTACGGTGTTGTAATGTTTTCTTAGGAGTTTTAAGGCGTCCTAAGTTATACTAACGTGCTTTTCAAGGTGCTAATATACATACAGAGTCGTAAGATGTCCTAAGTAATCGTACGATGTTCAAAGGACTCGGACGAATTCATTAGGTTTATTATGGAGTTTGAAGTTTACGTATGGTACCGTTATGTCTTGTTAGAAGTTGTGAGGTGTTGTACATTATACCAACATGCTTTTAAAGTTGCTAATGTTGCATATAGAGTCGTAACATGTCCTGAGTTGTCGTACGATGTACAAAGAACTTCGACGATTTCATTAAGTTTATTTTGGAGTTTTAAGGTTTCGTACGTTGTTGTGAAGTGTTTTTAGGAGCTTTAAGGCTTCCTATGTTTTACCAACATGCTTTTAAAGTTGCTAAAGTCGCATACTGGGTCGTAACATGTCCTGATTTGTCGTACGATGTACAAAGGACTTCGACGATTTCATTAGCTTTATAATGGAGTTTTAAGGTTTCGTATGGTGTTGTATGGTGTTCTTAGGAGTTTTCAGGCGTCCTAAGCTATACTAACGTGCTTTTCATGGTGCTAATGTGTAGAGTCGTAAGATGTCCTAAGTTGTCGTACGATGTTCAAAGGACTCGAACGAATTCATTAGGTGTATTTTGAAGTTTTAAGTTTACGTATGGTACTGTTAGTTGTTGTTAGGTGTTGTGAGGTGTTGTACATTATACCAACATGCTTTTCATGTTGCTAATGTCGCATACTGAGTCGTAACATGTCCTGAGTTGTCGTACGATGTACAAAGGACTTCGACGATTTCATTAGGATTATTATGGAGTTTTAAGGTTTCGTACGGTGTTGTAATGTTTTCTTAAGAGTTTTAAGGCGTCCTAAGTTATACTAACGTGCTTTTCAAGGTGCTAATATACATACAGAGTCGTAAGATGTCCTAAGTAATCATACTATGTTCAAAGGACTCGGACGAATTCATTAGGTGTATTATTGAGTTTTAAGTTTACGTATGGTACTGTTAGGTCTTGTTAGGAGTTGTGAGGTGTTGTACATTATACCAACATGCTTTTCATGTTGCTAATGTCGCATACTGAGTCGTAACATGTCCTGAGTTGTCGTACAATGTACAAAGGACTTCGACGATTTCATTAGGATTATTATGGAGTTTTAAGGTTTCGTACGTTGTTGTAAGGTGTTCTTAGGAGTTTTAAGGCGTCCTAAGTTATACTAACGTGCTTTTAAAGTTGCTAATGTGCATACAGAGTCGTAACATGTTCTGAGTTGTCGTACGATCAAAGGACTTTGGCAATTTCATTAGGTTTATTATTGAGTTTTAAGGTTTCGTACGGTGTTGTAAGGTGTTCTTAGAAGTTGTAAGGCGTCCTAAGTTATACTAACGTGCTTTTCATGGTGCTAATGTGCATACAGAGTCGTAGGATGTCCTAAGTTGTCGTACGATGTTCAAAGGACTCGGAAGAATTCATTAGGTGTAATTTGGATTTTTAAGTTTACGTATGGTACTGTTAGTTGTTGTTAGGAGTTGTGAGGTGTTGTACATTATACCAACATGCTTTTCATGTTGCTAATGTCGCATACTGAGTCGTAACATGTCCTGAGTTGTCGTACGATGTACAAAGGACTTCGACGATTTCATTAGGATTATTATGGAGTTTTAAGGTTTCGTACGGTGTTGTAATGTTTTCTTAGGAGCTTTAAGGCGTCCTAAGTTATACTAACGTGCTTTTCAAGGTGCTAATATACATACAGAGTCGTAAGATGTCCTAAGTAATCGTACGATGTTCAAAGGACTCGGACGAATTCATTAGGTTTATTATGGAGTTTGAAGTTTACGTATGGTACTGTTATGTCTTGTTAGAAGTTGTGAGGTGTTGTACATTATACCAACATGCTTTTAAAGTTGCTAATGTTGCATATAGAGTCGTAACATGTCCTCAGTTGTCGTACGATGTACAAAGGACTTCGACGATTTCATTAAGTTTATTTTGGAGTTTTAGGGTTTCGTACGATGTTGTGAAGTGTTTTTAGGAGCTTTAAGGCTTCCTATGTTTTACCAACATACTTTTAAAGTTGCTAAAGTCGCATACTGGGTCGTAACATGTCCTGATTTGTCGTACGATGTACAAAGGACTTCGATGATTTCATTAGCTTTATAATGGAGTTTTAAGGTTTCGTATGGTGTTGTATGGTGTTCTTAGGAGTTTTCAGGCGTCCTAAGCTATACTAACGTGCTTTTCATGGTGCTAATGTGCAGAGTCGTAAGATGTCCTAAGTTGTCGTACGATGTTCAAAGGACTCGAACGAATTCATTAGGTGTATTTTGAAGTTTTAAGTTTACGTATGGTACTGTTAGTTGTTGTTAGGTGTTGTGAGGTGTTGTACATTATACCAACATGCTTTTCATGTTGCTAATGTCGCATACTGAGTCGTAACATGTCCTAAGTTGTCGTACGATGTACAAAGGACTTCGACGATTTCATTAGGATTATTATGGAGTTTTAAGGTTTCGTACGGTGTTGTAATGTTTTCTTAAGAGTTTTAAGGCGTCCGAAGTTATACTAACGTGCTTTTCAAGGTGCTAATATACATACAGAGTCGTAAGTTGTCCTAAGTAATCATACGATGTTCAAAGGACTCGGACGAATTCATTAGGTGTATTATTGAGTTTTAAGTTTACGTATGGTACTGTTAGGTCTTGTTAGGAGTTGTGAGGTGTTGTACATTATACCAACATGCTTTTAAAGTTGCTAATGTTGCATATAGAGTCGTAACATGTCCTGTGTTGTCGTACGATGTACAAAGGACTTCGACGATTTCATTAAGTTTATTTTGGAGTTTTAAGGTTTCGTACGATGTTGTGAAGTGTTCTTAGGAGCTTTAAGGCATCCTATGTTTTACCAACATGCTTTTAAAGTTGCTAAAGTCGCATACTGGGTCGTAACATGTCCTGAGTTGTCGTACGATGTACAAAGGACTTTGGCGATTTCATTAGGTTTATTATTGAGTTTTAAGGTTTCGTACGGTGTTGTAAGGTGTTCTTAGGAGTTGTAAGGCGTCCTAAGTTATACTAACGTGCTTTTCAGGGTGCTAATGTGCATACAGAGTCGTAAGATGTCCTAAGTTGTCGTACGATGTTTAAAGGACTCTGACGAATTCATTAGATGTAATTTGGAGTTTTAAGTTTACGTATGGTACTGTTAGTTGTTGTTAGGAGTTGTGAGGTGTTGTACATTATACCAACATGCTTTTCATGTTGCTAATGTCGCATACTGAGTCGTAACATGTACTGAGTTGTCGTACAATGTACAAAGGACTTCGACGATTTCATTAGGATTATTATGGAGTTTTAAGGTTTCGTACGTTGTTGTAAGGTGTTCGTAGGAGTTTTAAGGCGCCCTAAGTTACTAACGTGCTTTTAAAGTTGCTAATGTGCATACAGAGTCGTAACATGTCCTGAGTTGTCGAACGATCAAAGGACTTTGGCGATTTCATTAGGTTTATTATTGAGTTTTAAGGTTTCGTACGGTGTTGTAAGGTGTTTTTAGGAGTTGTAAGGCGTCCTAAGTTATACTAACGTGCTTTTCATGGTGCTAATGTGCATACAGAATCGTAGGATGTCCTAAGTTGTCGTACGATGTTCAAAGGACTCGGAAGAATTCATTAGGTGTAATTTGGAGTTTTAAGTGTACGTATGGTACTGTTAGTTGTTGTTAGGAGTTGTGAGGAGTTGTACATTAAACCAACATGCTTTTCATGTTGCTAATGTCGCATACTGAGTCGTAACATGTCCTGAGTTGTCGTACGATCTACAAAGGACTTCGACGATTTCATTAGGATTATTATGGAGTTTTAAGGTTTCGTACGGTGTTGTAAGGTGTTCTTAGGAGTTTTAAGGCGTCCTAAGTTATACTAACGTGCTTTTAAAGTTGCTAATGTGCATACAGAGTCGTAACATGTCCTGAGTTGTCGTACGATCAAAGGACTTTTGCGATTTCATTAGGCTTATTATTGAGTTTTAAGGTTTCGTACGGTGTTGTAAGGTGTTCTTAGGAGTTGTAAGGCGTCCTAAGTTATACTAACGTGCTTTTCATGGTGCTAATGTGCATACAGAGTCGTAAGATGTCCTAAGTTGTCCTACGATGTTCAAAGGACTCGGACGAATTCATTAGGTGTAATTTGGAGTTTTAAGTTTACGTATGGTACTGTTAGTTGTTGTTAGGAGTTGTGAGGTGTTGTACATTATACCAACATGCTTTTAATGTTGCTAATGTCGCATACTTAGTCGTAACATGTCCTGAGTTGTCGTATGATGTACAAAGGACTTCGACGATTTCATTTGGATTATTATGGAGTTTTAAGGTTTCGTACGGTGTTGTAATGTTTTCTTAAGAGTTTTAAGGCGTCCTAAGTTATACTAACGTGCTTTTCAAGGTGCTAATATACATACAGAGTCGTAAGATGTCCTAATAATAGTACGATGTTCAATGGACTCGGACGAATTCATTAGGTGTATTATTGAGTTTTAAGTTTAAGTATGGTACTATTAAGTCTTGTTAGGAGTTGTGAGGTGTTGTACATTATACCAACATGCTTTTAAAGTTGCTAATGTTGCATATAGAGTCGTAACATGTCCTGAGTTGTCGTACGATGTACAAAGGACTTCGACGATTTCATTAAGTTTATTTTGGAGTTTTAAGGTTTCGTACGATGTTGTGAAGTGTTCTTAGGAGCTTTAAGGCATCCTATGTTTTACCAACATGCTTTTAAAGTTGCTAAAGTCGCATACTGGGTCGTAACATGTCCTGAGTTATCGTACGATGTACAAAGGACTTCTACGATTTCATTAGCTTTATAATGGAGTTTTAAGGTTTCGTATGGTGTTGTATGGTGTTCTTAGGAGTTTTCAGGCGTCCTAAGCTATACTAACGTGCTTTTCATGGTGCTAATGTGCATACAGAGTCGTAAGATGTCCTAAGTTGTCGTACGATGTTCAAAGGACTCGGACGAATTCATTAGGTGTATTTTGGAGTTTTAAGTTTACGTATGGTACTGTTAGTTGTTGTTAGGTGTTGTGAGGTGTTGTACATTATACCAACATGCTTTTCATGTTGCTAATGTCGCATACTGAGTCGTAACATGTCCTGAGTTGTCGTACGATGTACAAAGGACTTCGACGATTTCATTAGGATTATTATGGAGTTTTAAGGTTTCGTACGGTGTTGTAAGGTGTTCTTAGGAGTTTTAAGGGGTCCTAAGTTATACTAACGTGCTTTTCAAGTTGCTAATATGCATACAGAGTCGTAAGATGTCCTAAGTAATCGTACGATGTTCAAAGGACTCGGACGAATTCATTAGGTGTATTATGGAGTTTGAAGTTTACGTATGGTACTGTTAGGTCTTGTTAGAAGTTGTGAGGTGTTGTACATTATACCAACATGCTTTTAAAGTTGCTAATGTTGCATACAGATTCGTAACATGTCCTGAGTTGTCGTACGATGTACAAAGGACTTCGACGATTTCATTAGGTTTATTATGGAGTTTTAAGGTTTCGTATGATGTTGTAAGGTGTTCTTAGGAGTTTTAAGGCGTCCTAAGTTATACTAACGTGCTTTTAAAGTTGCTAATGTGCATACAGAGTCGTAACATGTCCTGAGTTGTCGTATGATCAAAGGACTTTGGCGATTTCATTAGGTTTATTATTGAGTTTTAAGCTTTCGTACGGTGTTGTAAGGTGTTCTTAGGAGTTGTAAGGCGTCCTAAGTTATACTAACGTGCTTATCATGGTGCTAATGTGCATACAGATTCGTAAGATGTCCTAAGTTGTCGTACGATGTTCAAAGGACTCTGACGAATTCATTAGATGTAATTTGGAGTTTTAAGTTTACGTATGGTACTGTTAGTTGTTGTTAGGAGTTGTGAGGTGTTGTACATTATACCAACATGCTTTTCATGTTGCTAATGTCGCATACTGAGTCGTAACATGTACTGAGTTGTCGTACAATGTACAAAGGACTTCGACGATTTCATTAGGATTATTATGGAGTTTTAAGGTTTCGTACGTTGTTGTAAGGTGTTCGTAGGAGTTTTAAGGCGCCCTAAGTTATACTAACGTGCTTTTAAAGTTGCTAATGTGCATACAGAGTCGTAACATGTCCTGAGTTGTCGAACGATCAAAGGACTTTGGCGATTTCATTAGGTTTATTATTGAGTTTTAAGGTTTCGTACGGTGTTGTAAGGTGTTCTTAGGAGTTGTAAGGCGTCCTAAGTTATACTAACGTGCTTTTCATGGTGCTAATGTGCATACAGAATCGTAGGATGTCCTAAGTTGTCGTACGATGTTCAAAGGACTCGGACGAATTCATTAGGTGTAATTTGGAGTTTTAAGTGTACGTATGGTACTGTTAGTTGTTGTTAGGAGTTCTGAGGAGTTGTACATTAAACCAACATGCTTTTCATGTTGCTAATGTCGCATACTGAGTCGTAACATGTCCTGAGTTGTCGTACGATCTACAAAGGACTTCGACGATTTCATTAGGATTATTATGGAGTTTTAAGGTTTCGTACGGTGTTGTAAGGTGTTCTTAGGAGTTTTAAGGCGTCCTAAGTTATACTAACGTGCTTTTGAAGTTGCTAATGTGCATACAGAGTCGTAACATGTCCTGAGTTGTCGTACGATCAAAGGACTTTTGCGATTTCATTAGGCTTATTATTGAGTTTTAAGGTTTCGTACGGTGTTGTAAGGTGTTCTTAGGAGTTGTAAGGCGTCCTAAGTTATACTAACGTGCTTTTCATGGTGCTAATGTGCATACAGAGTCGTAAGATGTCCTAAGTTGTCCTACGATGTTCAAAGGACTCGGACGAATTCATTAGGTGTAATTTGGAGTTTTAAGTTTACGTATGGTACTGTTAGTTGTTGTTAGGAGTTGTGAGGTGTTGTACATTATACCAACATGCTTTTAATGTTGCTAATGTCGCATACTTAGTCGTAACATGTCCTGAGTTGTCGTATGATGTACAAAGGACTTCGACGATTTCATTTGGATTATTATGGAGTTTTAAGGTTTCGTACGGTGTTGTAATGTTTTCTTAAGAGTTTTAAGGCGTCCTAAGTTATACTAACGTGCTTTTCAAGGTGCTAATATACATACAGAGTCGTAAGATGTCCTAATAATAGTACGATGTTCAATGGACTCGGACGAATTCATTAGGTGTATTATTGAGTTTTAAGTTTAAGTATGGTACTATTAAGTCTTGTTAGGAGTTGTGAGGTGTTGTACATTATACCAACATGCTTTTAAAGTTGCTAATGTTGCATATAGAGTCGTAACATGTCCTGAGTTGTCGTACGATGTACAAAGGACTTCGACGATTTCATTAAGTTTATTTTGGAGTTTTAAGGTTTCGTACGATGTTGTGAAGTGTTCTTAGGAGCTTTAAGGCATCCTATGTTTTACCAACATGCTTTTAAAGTTGCTAAAGTCGCATACTGGGTCGTAACATGTCCTGAGTTATCGTACGATGTACAAAGGACTTCGACGATTTCGTTAGCTTTTTAATGGAGTTTTAAGGTTTCGTATGGTGTTGTATGGTGTTCTTAGGAGTTTTCAGGCGTCCTAAGCTATACTAACGTGCTTTTCATGGTGCTAATGTGCATACAGAGTCGTAAGATGTCCTAAATTGTCGTACGATGTTCAAAGGACTCGGACGAATTCATTAGGTGTATTTTGGAGTTTTAAGTTTACGTATGGTACTGTTAGTTGTTGTTAGGTGTTGTGAGGTGTTGTACATTATACCAACATGCTTTTCATGTTGCTAATGTCGCATACTGAGTCGTAACATGTCCTGAGTTGTCGTACGATGTACAAAGGACTTCGACGATTTCATTAGGATTATTATGGAGTTTTAAGGTTTCGTACGGTGTTGTAAGGTGTTCTTAGGAGTTTTAAGGGGTCCTAAGTTATACTAACGTGCTTTTCAAGTTGCTAATATGCATACAGAGTCGTAAGATGTCCTAAGTAATCGTACGATGTTCAAAGGACCCGGACGAATTCATTAGGTGTATTATGGAGTTTGAAGTTTACGTATGGTACTGTTAGGTCTTGTTAGAAGTTGTGAGGTGTTGTACATTATACCAACATGCTTTTAAAGTTGCTAATGTTGCATAAAGAGTCGTAACATGTCCTGAGTTGTCGTACGATGTACAAAGGACTTCGACGATTTCATTAGGTTTATTATGGAGTTTTAAGGTTTCGTACGGTGTTGTAAGGTGTTCTTAGGAGTTGTAAGGCGTCCTAAGTTATACTAACGTGCTTTTCATGGTGCTAATGTGCATACAGAATCGTAGGATGTCCTAAGTTGTCGTACGATGTTCAAAGGGCTCGGAAGAATTCATTAGGTGTAATTTGGAGTTTTAAGTGTACGTATGGTACTGTTAGTTGTTGTTAGGAGTTGTGAGGAGTTGTACATTAAACCAACATGCTTTTCATGTTGCTAATGTCGCATACTGAGTCGTAACATGTCCTGAGTTGTCGTACGATCTACAAAGGACTTCGACGATTTCATTAAGTTTATTTTGGAGTTTTAAGGTTTCGTACGATGTTGTGAAGTGTTCTTAGGAGCTTTAAGGCATCCTATGTTTTACCAACATGCTTTTAAAGTTGCTAAAGTCGCATACTGGGTCGTAACATGTCCTGAGTTGTCGTACGATGTACAAAGGACTTCGACGATTTCATTAGCTTTATAATGGAGTTTTAAGGTTTCGTATGGTGTTGTATGGTGTTTTTAGGAGTTTTCAGGCGTCCTAAGCTATACTAACGTGCTTTTCATGGTGCTAATGTGCATACAGAGTCGTAAGATGTCCTAAGTTGTCGTACGATGTTCAAAGGACTCGGACAAATTCATTAGGTGTATTTTGGAGTTTTAAGTTTACGTATGGTACTGTTAGTTGTTGTTAGGTGTTGTGAGGTGTTGTACATTATACCAACATGCTTATCATGTTGCTAATGTCGCATACTGAGTCGTAACATGTCCTAAGTTGTCGTACGATGTACAAAGGACTTCGACGATTTCATTAGGATTATTATGGAGTTTTAAGGTTTCGTACGGTGTTGTAAAGTGTTCTTAGGAGTTTTAAGGGGTCCTAAGTTATACTAACGTGCTTTTCAAGTTGCTATATGCATACAGAGTCGTAAGATGTCCTAAGTAATCGTACGATGTTCAAAGGACTCGGACGAATTCATTAGGTTTATTATGGAGTTTGAAGTTTACGTATGGTACTGTTATGTCTTGTTAGAAGTTGTGAGGTGTTGTACATTATACCAACATGCTTTTAAAGTTGCTAATGTTGCATATAGAGTCGTAACATGTCCTGAGTTGTCGTACGATGTACAAAGGACTTCGACGATTTCTTTAAGTTTATTTTGGAGTTTTAAGGTTTCGTACGATGTTGTGAAGTGTTTTTAGGAGCTTTAAGGCTTCCTATGTTTTACCAACATGCTTTTAAAGTTGCTAAAGTCGCATACTGGGTCGTAACATGTCCTGATTTGTCGTACGATGTACAAAGGACTTCGACGATTTCATTAGCTTTATAATGGAGTTTTAAGGTTTCGTATGGTGTTGTATGGTGTTCTTAGGAGTTTTCAGGTGTTCAAAGGACTCGGACGAATTCATTAGGTGTATTATGGAGTTTGAAGTTTACGTATGGTACTGTTAGGTCTTGTTAGAAGTTGTGAGGTGTTGTACATTATACCAACATGCTTTTAAAGTTGCTAATGTTGCATACAGATTCGTAACATGTCCTGAGTTGTCGTACGATGTACAAAGGACTTCGACGATTTCATTAGGTTTATTATGGATTTTTAAGGTTTCGTACGATGTTGTAAGGTGTTCTTAGGAGTTTTAAGGCGTCCTAAGTTATACTAACGTGCTTTTAAAGTTGCTAATGTGCATACAGAGTCGTAACATGTCCTGAGTTGTCGTATGATCAAAGGACTTTGGCGATTTCATTAGGTTTATTATTGAGTTTTAAGGTTTCGTACGGTGTTGTAAGGTGTTCTTAGGAGTTGTAAGGCGTCCTAAGTTATACTAACGTGCTTATCATGGTGCTAATGTGCATACAGATTCGTAAGATGTCCTAAGTTGTCGTACGATGTTCAAAGGACTCTGACGAATTCATTAGATGTAATTTGGAGTTTTAAGTTTACGTATGGTACTGTTAGTTGTTGTTAGGAGTTGTGAGGTGTTGTACATTTTACCAACATGCTTTTCATGTTGCTAATGTCGCATACTGAGTCGTAACATGTCCTGAGTTGTCGTACAATGTACAAAGGACTTCGACGATTTCATTAGGATTATTATGAAGTTTTAAGGTTTCGTACGTTGTTGTAAGGTGTTCTTAGGAGTTTTAAGGCGTCCTAAGTTATACTAACGTGCTTTTAAAGTTGCTAATGTGCATACAGAGTCGTAACATGTCCTGAGTTGCCGTACGATCAAAGGACTTTGGCGATTTCATTAGGTTTATTATTGAGTTTTAAGGTTTCGTACTGTGTTGTAAGGTGTTCTTAGAAGTTGTAAGGCGTCCTAAGTTATACTAACATGCTTTTCATGGTGCTAATGTGCATACAGAGTCGTAGGATGTCCTAAGTTGTCGTACGATGTTCAAAGGACTCGGAAGAATTCATTAGGTGTAATTTGGAGTTTTAAGTTTACGTATGGTACTGTTAGTTGTTGTTAGGAGTTGTGAGGTGTTGTATACAGAGTCGTAACATGTCCTGAGTTGTCGTACAGAGTCGTAACATGTCCTGAGTTGTCGTACGATGTACAAAGGACTTCGACGATTTCATTAGGTTTATAATGGACTTTTAAGGTTTCGTACGATGTTGTGAAGTGTTCTTAGGAGCTTTAAGGCATCATATGTTTTACCAACATGCTTTTAAAGTTGCTAAAGTCGCATACTGGGTCGTAACATGTCCTGAGTTGTCTTACGATGTACAAAGGACTTCGACGATTTCATTAGCTTTATAATGGAGTTTTAAGGTTTCGTATGGTGTTGTAAGGTGTTCTTAGGAGTTGTAAGGCGTCTTAAGTTATACTAACGTGCTTTTCATGGTGCTAATGTGCATACAGAGTCGTAAGATGTCCTAAGTTGTCATACGTTGTTCAAAGGACTCGGACGAATTCATTAGGTGTAATTTGGAGTTTTAAGTGTACGTATGGTACTGTTAGTTGTTGTTAGGAGTTGTGAGGAGTTGTACATTAAACCAACATGCTTTTCATGTTGCTAATGTCGCATACTGAGTCGTAACATGTCCTGAGTTGTCGTACGATCTACAAAGGACTTCGACGATTTCATTAGGATTATTATGGAGTTTTAAGGTTTCGTACGGTGTTGTAAGGTGTTCTTAGGAGTTTTAAGGCGTCCTAAGTTATACTAACGTGCTTTTAAAGTTGCTAATGTGCATACAGAGTCGTAACATGTCCTGAGTTGTCGTACGATCAAAGGACTTTTGCGATTTCATTAGGCTTATTATTGAGTTTTAAGGTTTCGTACGGTGTTGTAAGGTGTTCTTAGGAGTTGTAAGGCGTCCTAAGTTATACTAACGTGCTCTTCATGGTGCTAATGTGCATACAGAGTCGTAAGATGTCCTAAGTTGTCCTACGATGTTCAAAGGACTCGGACGAATTCATTAGGTGTAATTTGGAGTTTTAAGTTTACGTATGGTACTGTTAGTTGTTGTTAGGAGTTGTGAGGTGTTGTACATTATACCAACATGCTTTTAATGTTGCTAATGTCGCATACTTAGTCGTAACATGTCCTGAGTCGTCGTATGATGTACAAAGGACTTCGACGATTTGATTTGGATTATTATGGAGTTTTAAGGTTTCGTACGGTGTTGTAATGTTTTCTTAAGAGTTTTAAGGCGTCCTAAGTTATACTAACGTGCTTTTCAAGGTGCTAATATACATACAGAGTCGTAAGATGTCCTAATAATAGTACGATGTTCAATGGACTCGGACGAATTCATTAGGTGTATTATTGAGTTTTAAGTTTAAGTATGGTACTATTAAGTCTTGTTAGGAGTTGTGAGGTGTTGTACATTATACCAACATGCTTTTAAAGTTGCTAATGTTGCATATAGAGTCGTAACATGTCCTGAGTTGTCGTACGATGTACAAAGGACTTCGACGATTTCATTAAGTTTATTTTGGAGTTTTAAGGTTTCGTACGATGTTGTTAAGTGTTCTTAGGAGCTTTAAGGCATCCTATGTTTTACCAACATGCTTTTAAAGTTGCTAAAGTCGCATACTGGGTCGTAACATGTCCTGAGTTATCGTACGATGTACAAAGGACTTCGATGATTTCATTAGCTTTATAATGGACTTTTAAGGTTTCGTATGGTGTTGTATGGTGTTCTTAGGAGTTTTCAGGCGTCCTAAGCTATACTAACGTGCTTTTCATGGTGCTAATGTGCATACAGAGTCGTAAGATGTCCTAAGTTGTCGTACGATGTTCAAAGGACTCGGACAAATTCATTAGGTGTATTTTGGAGTTTTAAGTTTACGTATGGTAATGTTAGTTGTTGTTAGGTGTTGTGAGGTGTTGTACATTGTACCAACATGCTTTTCATGTTGCTAATGTCGCATACTGAGTCGTAACATGTCCTGAGTTGTCGTACGATGTACAAAGGACTTCGACGATTTCATTAGGATTATTATGGAGTTTTAAGGTTTCGTACGGTGTTGTAAGGTGTTCTTAGGAGTTTTAAGGGGTCCTAAGTTATACTAACGTGCTTTTCAAGTTGCTAATATGCATACAGAGTCGTAAGATGTCCTAAGTAATCGTACGGTGTTCAAAGGACTCGGACGAATTCATTAGGTGTATTATGGAGTTTGAAGTTTACGTATGGTACTGTTAGGTCTTGTTAGAAGTTGTGAGGTGTTGTGCATTATACCAACATGCTTTTAAAGTTGCTAATGTTGCATACAGATTCGTAACATGTCCTGAGTTGTCGTACGATGTACAAAGGACTTCGACGATTTCATTAGGTTTATTATGGAGTTTTAAGGTTTCGTACGATGTTGTAAGGTGTTCTTAGGAGTTTTAAGGCGTCCTAAGTTATACTAACGTGCTTTTAAAGTTGCTAATGTGCATACAGAGTCGTAACATGTCCTGAGTTGTCGTATGATCAAAGGACTTTGGCGATTTCATTAGGTTTATTATTGAGTTTTAAGGTTTCGTACGGTGTTGTAAGGTGTTCTTAGGAGTTGTAAGGCGTCCTAAGTTATACTAACGTGCTTATCATGGTGCTAATGTGCATACAAATTCGTAAGATGTCCTAAGTTGTCGTACGATGTTCAAAGGACTCTGACGAATTCATTAGATGTAATTTGGAGTTTTAAGTTTACGTATGGTACTGTTAGTTGTTGTTAGGAGTTGTGAGGTGTTGTACATTTTACCAACATGCTTTTCATGTTGCTAATGTCGCATACTGAGTCGTAACATGTCCTGAGTTGTCGTACAATGTACAAAGGACTTCGACGATTTCATTAGGATTATTATGAAGTTTTAAGGTTTCGTACGTTGTTGTAAGGTGTTCTTAGGAGTTTTAAGGCGTCCTAAGTTATACTAACGTGCTTTTAAAGTTGCTAATGTGCATACAGAGTCGTAACATGTCCTGAGTTGCCGTACGATCAAAGGACTTTGGCGATTTCATTAGGTTTATTATTGAGTTTTAAGGTTTCGTACTGTGTTGTAAGGTGTTCTTAGAAGTTGTAAGGCGTCCTAAGTTATACTAACATGCTTTTCATGGTGCTAATGTGCATACAGAGTCGTAGGATGTCCTAAGTTGTCGTACGATGTTCAAAGGACTCGGAAGAATTCATTAGGTGTAATTTGGAGTTTTAAGTTTACGTATGGTACTGTTAGTTGTTGTTAGGAGTTGTGAGGTGTTGTACATTATACCAACATGCTTTTAAAGTTGCTAATGTTGCATACAGAGTCGTAACATGTCCTGAGTTGTCGTACGATGTACAAAGGACTTCGACGATTTCATTAGGTTTATTATGGACTTTTAAGGTTTCGTACGATGTTGTGAAGTGTTCTTAGGAGCTTTAAGGCATCATATGTTTTACCAACATGCTTTTAAAGTTGCTAAAGTCGCATACTGGGTCGTAACATGTCCTGAGTTGTCTTACGATGTACAAAGGACTTCGACGATTTCATTAGCTTTATAATGGAGTTTTAAGGTTTCGTATGGTGTTGTAAGGTGTTCTTAGGAGTTGTAAGGCGTCTTAAGTTATACTAACGTGCTTTTCATGGTGCTAATGTGCATACAAAGTCGTAAGATGTCCTAAGTTGTCATACGTTGTTCAAAGGACTCGGACGAATTCATTAGGTGTAATTTGGAGTTTTAAGTTTACGTATGGTACTGTTAGTTGTTGTTAGGAGTTGTGAGGTGTTGTACATTATACCAACATGCTTTTCATGTTGCTAATGTCGCATACTGAGTCGTAACATGTCCTGAGTTGTCGTACGATGTACAAAGGACTTCGATGATTTCATTAGGATTATAATGGAGTTTTAAGGTTTCGTACGGTCTTGTAAGGTGTTCTTAGGAGTTTTAAGGTGTCCTAAGTTATACTAAGGTGCTTTTTTTTTTGCTAAAGGGATTCACCCGGTGATTATATATTAACATCCAAAAGAGTACAAGTAACGTAGTATGTCTACACTAGTTCATTCATGGGGCATACCCCTGAATGGATAGCAATTAAAAACAAAGGATCCAATCAACAAACACAAGCAATTCTCACTAGACTACTATCTAGCTATGTAACATGCATTTATCAATGCCATATTAGGATATACTTGTAAGCATGGGGCGATTTTGGCGATTTGTCTAGGGTTTCCAAACTCTTGATTCTTGATCTTGTTTCTTGATCTTGTTTCTTGATCTTGATTCGGTTATTGTTCTTGTTTCTTGATTCTTGTCTATTTCTTGATTCTTGATTAGTTTGTTACGCTAGGGCTGATTTATTTTAAATATTGTTTCGTTCTCTATTATTGGTGATCTTCTAATTCGTTTTTTCATCCTTCCTAACCCTATCGCAAATAGATCCTTGTATAACAATCCTGTGACTACGTTTTGTGGTACGAGCATCTGTTATCATTGGTAATATAGCTGATTAGGGTTTGGGTTGGGTCTGATTTTACCTTGCTTGTCATCGTTCTGATTCTAAGTGCTTAGTTGGTCTGTAATCGATCACGGCTACGTAGTAGTTCAGTTAGATTGGTACGAATCCAATTAACCACCCAAGAAGAGGAATCTTGCAACTAGGTTTTCTTTGTGTTCGGTTTCTGCATGTCTTGCATGGAGATTAATAGCCCTGATAGTAGTGGTATGAAAGGAATTGCTTTAATGGTGAAAAACATTGATGGTCCTCCTATTCGTAAAGGTATCTTGAAGGCTGGAATGGGTTTGAAAGAAAATTCGTTGATTACTGAACTTCAAGTTGCTGGTGCGAATTTGAAAGATGAAAAACAGGGTTCTAAAGAACGTGGTACTGATGATGCTGTTATCGTGCAAGAAAAGGTAACTAATGGTTCGTATGCGGATAGATTCAAGGAGGCTGCTAATACTAAGGTAAACTTTCGGTTCTTGGAGAGTTTGGAGAGACAAGATGGTGTTGATGTGGTGTTACCACGTTCATCAGTCAAGAGTGTCCAAGATAAACTGGCATACACGCTTTATGGTTATTTCCTTGGGGCTAGGGAAGCGTTCCCTGTGGTTGACTATTATGTGACTTCGAATTGGAAAAAGTATGGATTAGAAAAAACAATGATGAATGCTAATGGGTTCTTTTTCTTTAAGTTCGCTGATGAGAAAGGTATGCTTGCAGTTCTTGAGGGAGGGCCATGGATTATTCGTAACAAACCCATGTTTTTAAGTATTTGGTCAACCTCTACGGTGTTGACTAAAGAGGAGCGTAAGAAGATCCCTGTCTGGGTTAAATTGCATAATGTGCCTATTGTGGCTTATTCTGAGGATGGCCTTAGTCTTCTTGCATCGAAGATTGGGGATCCAAGGATGCTTGATTCGTTTACTAACACCATGTGTGTTGATGCTTAGGGTCGGAGTAGCTATGCTAGAGCACTTATAGAAATTTCTGCTGAAAATGAATTTAGAGAGAATCTATCGTTAGCTATTTCGGATTTACATGGGGATAACTTCACTACAGTGAACATAGAGGTGGAGTATGAATGGAAACCGCCAAGGTGTGCCCATTGTAGGGTTTTTGGCCATGGTGGGAATGAATGCCCTAAACAACCACGTATGTCCAAGAAAGTTGATCCAAAAGTTGATAAGGATGGTTTCACTGAAGTGAATGGAAGGAATAAAAAGAAAGTGGGGGTCCAACTTAGTAAGCAAAAAGTGAAGCTTGAGTATCGTCCTGTTCGGAAAGAAATTATTGCTGATCCGTCTACCTCAAAGGCTAGTGCTTCAACTTGTCTTGATATTCGCAACTCTTTTGAGGTTTTAAATTCGAATAGTGATGATGGTTGTGTTAGTATGACCAACAAACATAGGGATGTTCGGGTGGAATCGTTATCTGATGAGGATGATGTGTAGGGGAGAGCAAACCGGTATTCCCGATCATATTACCAACTACCGATACCGATCCCGACAACCGATTTTGACTGGAAA
The DNA here is from genome assembly GCA_030867185.1 of Tagetes erecta. Classification (NCBI taxonomy): domain Eukaryota; kingdom Viridiplantae; phylum Streptophyta; class Magnoliopsida; order Asterales; family Asteraceae; genus Tagetes; species Tagetes erecta. The sequence continues at coordinate 15,397,581 of CM061497.1, read as the reverse complement.
TTGCAACCGATTACCGTACCTATTTTTTCAAATCGGGATTCCCGTAATAATCAGTATTCCTAGATCGGTAATCGGTATTCTATAAACACCGAAAATTGTTGATGAAGTAGGATTTATTTGATGATTAGATTATATAGTTTATGTTATCGTGAATGTTTGGAGCCTTGAAGGTAAGCGATTATAGTCACGTTAGGATTTATTATGGAAGTATGATTATGTTAATCCCATTTTTTTATGATCGAATATATTATTATATAGGATAATATCAATTTTAGGCAAAAATAATGTGATTTCGGTTCGGGATTTTTTGGGTCGGTATTTGGAGGTATAATACCGATACCGATACCGATCCCTAATATTGTACAAAACAAGTACCAAGTACCTATACCCATATAAGTTTTCAGTACGGTAATCGGTAAAAATCGGTACGGTAGTCGGTATTTTTCGGTAAATACCGAATCATGCTCACCCCTAATGATGTGGATGAGGTGTATAATGAGACGTCGGAGTTTATGGTAGCAGGGGTTCATGTTGCGGTTGATAAACAAGGGGCAAGCACTCCTTCTGCTATGGTTTCCAATGATTAGTTTTGCTGCCTGGAATATAAGGGGATTGAACCGTCCTCTGAAACAAAAGGAGGTTCGTAATGTGGTTAAGGAGAATAATTTAAGTGTTTGTGCTATTCTTGAATCGCATGTGGATGTATCGAACTTATTTGGAGTTTGCAAGAGTGTTTTTAAATCCTGGAACTGGACGTCTAATGGTAATCTGTGTAGCAAGGGAACGCGTATTATCTTAGGTTGGGACACTTCGGTTGTGGATGTTATGGTTATTGATCAGTCCAGTCAGGTTATGCATGTTCAGATTTTCTTCAAGCTGGAGAACAAATTTCTTTTCTGCTCTATTATCTATGCGGAAAACTATTATGTTGCTAGGAGGAGTTTATGGGATAGCCTTGGGATGCATAGAGTCTTTATCAAGGATCGTCCTTGGGTGCTTATGGGGGACTTCAATTCGGTGCTTAATCTTGAAGACAGTTTGTGTGGCACATCCTCTGATTCTACTGGTGTATGTGATTTCAAAGATTGTGTGAATAGATTAGAGGTTTGTGATATCAATTATACTGGGATGCACTATACTTGGAATCAAAAGCCGAAGAGTGGTAAAGGTGTCTTCAAGAAGTTGGACCGCATTATGGGGAACGCCTCATTCTTGGATTGCTTTCCGCGTTCTTGTGCTGTGTTTCAACCTTATGGTCTATCTGACCATTCTCCTTGCATCCTCAAAATTGCTGGTATGGATCGCACTAAGCACCCTCCATTCAAATTTGCTAATTTCTTGTGTCTTAAACCGGAGTTCTTAGACATTGTGAGGGATTGTTGGAGTTCGAATGTTTATGGGGTGCACCAGTTTCGGGTTGTGAAAAAATTGAAGTTGCTGAAATCTCCATTACGTAGGCTTCTTTTTAAACAAGGGAACCTACATAAGAAAGTTGGTGAGATTAGAAAGATGCTTTTTGATATTCAGATGGCTATCGAGTTGGATCCTATGAATGAGGAGCTTCGAGTTCGGGAAAAATCGTATATCACACTTCTTCAGGATACTAGCATGGATGAAGAAAGGTTCTTGAAGCAAAAGTCAAAGGTAAATTGGTTAGCTGCTGGTGATGCTAACACTTCTTTTTTCCATATGACACTTAAATGCAGGAACCATAATAGCCGTGTGGAAATGGTTAGAGATAGGAACGATCTTATGCATGAAGGGAGTGATGTTCCTAAAGCTTTCGTTAATCATTATGAGGACTTCCTGGGTAATGCGGGTGATTCAAATAGGCTTCCGACTCCGGACCTTTTTTGCAGGACTTTGGACAATCAACTTGCATTAAATATGGTAAGGCCTGTGTCTGGTGAGGAGATAAAAGAAACTTTCTTTTCCTTTGCTGATGATAAAGCCCCGGGTCCAGATGGGTTCACTGCTGCTTTCTTTAAAAAGGCTTGGGATATTGTTGGTAATGATGTTTCCCTTGCAATCCAAGACTTCTTTTTGAAAGGGAAGCTTCTGGGAGAGATGAATCACACCTTATTAGCTCTTGTCCCAAAGACTGTCGCCCCTTCGTATGTGACTGATTTTAGACCGATTGCTTGTTGCAATGTCTTCTATAAATGCATAAGCAAGATTGTTACTAACCGTATCAAGAGTGGGTTGAACTATATAGTTAGTATTAACCAATCAGCTTTTATTCCGGGTAGGCGTATTTCTGATAATATTTTGTTGACTCAGGACTTAATGCATAATTATCATCGTAATATTGGGCCCCCGAGATGTGCATTCAAAGTGGATATACAAAAGGCTTATGATACAGTAGATTGGCGGTTCTTGGAAGCTTGCCTTTTGGGGTTCGGGTTTCATGCTACAATGGTGAAGTGGGTTATGCTATGTGTTTCCACTGTTACATTCTCTGTCTCTGTTAATGGTAACATCCATGGCTACTTCAAGGGTAAGCGTGGGCTTCGTCAAGGTGATCCTTTGTCCCCCTACTTGTTTACGCTAGTTATGGAAATTCTTACGGTCGTTCTTCAAAGAGCTGTGCGGTTGGACTCCTCATTTAGATTCCATAATAAGTGTATTAAACAAAGGATTATTAACTTATGTTTTGCTGATGACTTGTTCCTGTTTGCAAGGGGTGACGTTCGATCTGCTAAAATTATTATGGATTCTCTGAACTCTTTTGCGTCCATGTCAGGTTTGGTTGCTAGCATTCAAAAGAGTACTGTTTACTTTTGCAATGTTAAGGAGAGTGTCAGGTTGGATATTCTTCGTATTTTACCGTTTGTAGAAGGAAAGCTCCCGGTTAAATACTTAGGGGTTCCCTTGATTTCTTCAAGGCTTCGTTACAGAGATTGTAAGGTGCTTGTTGAAAGGCTGGATAAGAGAATATCTGATTGGAAAAATAGGTTTCTCTCTTTGGCGGGTAGATGTCAGCTTATTATCTCAGTTATGTCATCCATGCACATATATTGGTCGTCCATGTTCATTCTCCCTGCTAGAGTTTTGAAAGAGATTGAGGTTAAAATGAGAGGTTTTTTATGGTGTCAAGGTCCGTTAAAAAGAGGTAAATCCAAAGTCTCTTGGAATACAGTTTGTGTTCCTAAAATTGAAGGTGGCCTTGGGATTAAACGTGTGGGTCAAATGAACAAGGCAGTTATGGCTTACCATATATGGAGTATTTTATCGAACCGGGAGTCGCTTTGGGTTGATTGGATTCGCATTCATCGTTTGAAGGGCAGGAGTTTTTGGTGCATTAACATGCCTAATTCTTGCCCATGGAGTTGGCGGAATATCCTTCAGTTGAGATCTAATTTTCGATCCCACTTCTGGTATAAAGTTGGTAATGGTAGTAATATTTCTCTATGGTATGATAATTGGAATGACTTTGGTCCGTTATGTAATTTGGTGACTCCTAGAATGATTAATAGTGATGGGTTTAATGTTGATGCAAAGGTGGATGAGGTCTATCATAACGGTAATGTTTTGTTACCGGTTGCTTGGTTTGATCTTTTCCCTGTTCTTTATGGCTTGGTACAACTCAATCCTAATGTTGAAGATCAGTTGTTATGGAAGGATGGGGACAAGGTTTATCCGTTCACTACTAGTGTGGTGTGGAACTCCATTAGAACTCGACATCAGCATACTAGTTGGGCTAAAGCTGTTTGGTTTGCTCAATGTATTCCGAAGCATGCTTTTGTTATGTGGCTTATTATGAGGGAGAAGCTTCTAACTCAAGATAAGATTCTTAGTTGGGATATCTGGAGACGTAAAAATATGAACATGATGTGCTGCCTTCTTTGCTTTGCTGATTATGACTCTCATAACCATTTGTTCTTTGAGTGTCAATTTTCATCTCAGGTTTGGATGAAGGCTCGGGGGTTTGCGGACTTAAACACTATTCCTCCGGAGTGGTTGGCTATAAAACAGTGGATGATTCACGCTCACTCGAAATCCATTGTGAGTATAGTTGGTAATCTAGTTATTGCTGCGTCGGCGTATTTAGTGTGGCAAGAGAGAAACAACAGATTATTCAAGAATCAAACGAGGCCTCCTAATGTTATTATTGACCTCATTTTCTCGACGGTTCGATACAAGCTCATGGGTATCCGTTTCAAGAAGACTCATAGGGTGAAAGCTGTTTTGGACAAATGGAAGATTGGTGATAACGGTTTGGATGAAATCAGCTAAATTCTAGATTGACATTTGCGCATTAGTTAGTCTAGTAGGCATATTTGTGGTTGTTTGTTTTGCCTTTCGTTTGTTCTGTTTGGCATGGTTTACATTCTTGGGGTATGCCTCATGAATGAACTAGTGTGGACTTTCCACATTACTTGTTTTATTGGTTGATGCATATATATAATCACCGGGGTAACCCTTTACCCAAAAAAAAAAACATGCATTTATCATCCTCCTAGCCAATGCCTGTGCTGCTTATGTTCCAATCATCAAGTATTTGTCTTGTTCGTTCCGTTTGCTTTACCTTCAACCCCATTAATCTATATCGAATAGTATCCATGATGGTTTTGGCGAGAATATCCGGGGGTCTTGCCTGATTCATAAACAATCTGTTGCACCTCTCCTGCCATATATAGTACACTGAACCCGCTACAAGGAGTTTGCTCACAATACTAAGGAGAGTCGAAGACTTTGCCCGATCACAAAGCCAAGAGGTAACCTCATTCCACCTAGCATAAACATTATGCATACCAGCTTTTCCCTTAACTCGATCCCATACATCTATAGAATACTTGCACTCGAAAAAAAGGTGTGCATGAGAATCAATGTCAGAATAACATAGAACACAACACATCATGTTCATGTTAATATTTCTCACCGATCGCCATTGTAGAATCTTGTCCTGTGTTTTTAGTTTCTCTTTCATAACAAGCCAAAGTAGAAACGCATGACGTGGAATACATTGTGAGAACCAAACTATATTCACCCAATTAATCTCCTCACTCCTATGCCGAAGGGATTCCCATACCACACTTGGCGCAAAATCTGAATATATATCCCCGTTTTTCCAGCAAAGTTTGTCCCTGGCATTCGAATTCAGTACCCCAGCATTAGTATTAATTAGAACAGGATAAATATCATACCATGCAGTAGGCCAAACCCAGCTCCCATCACTAACAATATCCACCACCTTCGAGTCAATTGAAAATCCTGCTTGGTAAATAGCTCTCGTGCTAATATATCTAGATAGAGGACCAATGTCGCACCATCTATCGAACCACGCAGAAACATGGGAACCACTCCCCTGTTGATGCCAAAAAAACTGACGCACCTTCGGCCTAATCTTCAGAATTTTCCTCCAGCTCCAACAACAATTTTGGGGTATATTAGTCTCCCAAAAATTGCAATTAGAAAGTCTGTAAGAATAAACCCAATCAACCCAAAGCGACTTTCATTTCGAAAGTAAACTCCAAATATAATAGGTCATAAGTGCATTGTTCATATCCTAAATGCGCCGAATACCTAACCCTCCCTCGTGTTTCGGCAAACAAACAGATTTCCACGAGACCTTTGCTTTCCCTTGAGAAACCGCACCCTGAGACCATAGAAAACCCCTCATCTTATTTTCCAGATCAGCGATGAGCCTCTTGGGTAATATGAAAACTGAAGCCCAATATATGTATAACGATGATAGAACGGACCCAATAAGCTGAAGTCTTCTCGCAAAAGATAACATTCTATTTTTCCAGTTCTCAATTCTTCTCTCCATTTTCTCAACAAGCCATTTACAATCCCTATATATAATTCTCGATGATATCAGTGGAACCCCCAGATATTTGACCGGAAGAGACCCCTCAACAAACGGCATAATGTTCAATATGGCAAGCCGAACATTATCTTGAACATTGCAAAAATAAATGGTGCTCTTTGCAGTACTAGGAACCAAACCTGACATTGCAGTAAACTCAGCCAACAACCGCATAATAACCTGAATAGAAGCAACACATCCTCTAGAGAAGATAAACAAATCATCCGCAAAACATAGATTGATAATACGTTGTTTTTCACATTTATTGTGAAATCTGAACGAATCGTCAAGCCTAGATGCTCTCGAAAGCATCAAAGTTAAAATCTCCATAACAAGAGTAAATAGATATGGAGATAATGGTCTCCTTGTCTCAATCCACGCTTTCCCCGAAAATAACCGTGGATATTACCATTAACCGTTATAGAAAACGTAACAGACGAAACACACATCATAATCCACTCAACCATTTTCGGGGAAACCAAAACCCCTCAAGATCATATCCAAAAACTTCCAGTCAACCGTATCATAGGCTTTCTGAATGTCCACCTTTAAAGCACATCTAGGGGGACCTTTCTTTCTATGGTAGTTATGCATCAGCTCTTGAGTTAACAATATATTATCAGATATTCTTCTACCCGGCACAAACGCTGATTGATTTATACTCACTATCTTTTCTAACCCATTTTTTATGCGATTGGCTACAATTTTACTAATGCATTTGAACAACACATTGCAACATGAAATAGGCCTATAATCAGTAACACACGATGGAGATTGTACCTTAGGAATAAGAGCAATAAGTGTATGATTCCATTCTTGGAGAAGCTTGCCTTTATTGAAAAAATCCAGAATCGCATCCGTGACCTCATCTCCAACTGTTGGCCATGCATGTATGAAAAACTCTGAAGAATACCCATCCGGCCCCGGGGCTTTATTCTTCCCAATCGAAAACATAGCTTTCCTAACCTCATCATTGGAAACATGCCTCACCATGTTCGTTGTTGTTCCTTCGTCCAGCCTGTTACAAAACAACTCTGGAGTTGGGACATGGGAAACGTCACCCTCAATTCCAAGAAACTTTTCATAATGATTAACAAAAGCCTTTTGAACATTCTCGCCTTCATGGATAGTTCCTCCACCATCCAGAATCACATCAATTCTAGACCGATGATTCTTAGCCTTCAATGAGTTATGAAAAAAAGCTGTGTTATTATCACCCTCTGCCAACCAATCAATCTTCGATTTCTGCTTTAAGTACCGTTCTTCATCAAGGCTGGCCTCCTTAAATTTATTAGCAACAACAGTCTCTTCCTTTCGCAAGTCCAAATCAAACGGATTCATAACCATACTTTTTTGGATCACGTCAAGTTGAGTTCTTAACTCACTCACTTTCTTATGAAGATTCCCTTGGCTGAACATCACACTACGGAAATAGGGCTTCAACATCTTAAGACGTTTGACTACCCGAAACTGAGTAACACCTGAAACATGCGTACCCCACACTTTGTTAACAGCAACAATAAACTCCTTCTTGTGCACCAAGAAGTTTGGGAACTTAAACGGCTTCGGCTTGGAGATGACATTCTCAGGAAAATTCAGAATACAAGGGCTATGGTCCGAAACCCTAAACGGTTGGAATATTGCCGAGGCATTATGAAAACGATCCACAAATGAAGCGTTGCATAGCACTCTATCAATCTTCTTCATGATCCCAATACCCTCCTTTGGTTTTTGGTTCCAAGTATATCTCAACCCCACACTCTTGACATCAAAAACCTGAATACGATCAACACACTCCTTGAACTCTAGCATACCAATATCCACATTCGATGAACCCATGATATGGTCGTCTAAGTACAGACCTGAATTGAAATCACCCATAATCGTCCATGGGTCATCCTTCACTAACGTCTTATGGTACATCAGATCATTCCAAAGAATTCGTCTTTTAATATACTGATTATCAGCATATACAAATGACGAAAACAACATCTTTTTCGAAGATTTAAAAGTCAACCGAACATGCATAACCTGATCAGTTTGCGCCATAACCAAGACATCAAAAACATTCGGATCCCATCCTAAAATAATGCGAGTACCCTTGCTACAATGAGAACCATTCGATGTCCAATCCCAAACTCTAAAAACTTTCTTACAAATATTATTAAGATTATCCATATCCACATGCGATTCAAGAATCGCACACAAACTCAACTTGCTATCCTTCACAATCTGACGAACCTCCTTTTGTTTAAGGGATTGGTTCAAACCCTTATGTTCCAGCAGGCTGTGCTAATCATTAGAAACCTCGCATCCAGGAGTGCTTGCCCCTGCAGATTTGGGATAAGTCCCATGTGTAACAAAGGTCGCCACCTCTGACCGTTCCATTTCAACCTCCTCCACATCCACACGAGTCCCTTCTTCATCAACAGCAGATAACACTTCAAATACATTATGTTTTTTCGTAGTTTCCACCTCCTCATCCACCTTTGTCCCATGCTCATTTACTGAGGATAACACTTCAAACGCATTCTGTTGTTTCGGAGCAGTAGATGTCGAAGCCGTGTTAATTCCCGTTTTACTTTTCTGCTTCATATTAATCGGCCTATATTCAAATTTCGGCTTTTGTTTGTTCAGTTGTATACCTTTTTTCCTCGCACTATCCTTCCCCACAACCTCAATAAAACCCTCCGCATCAACTTCCTGTTTAGCTTTACCCTTTGAGTGATTTAGTTTAGGAGGGTTAACATGACATTCATCCGTATTATGCCCAAACACCAAACAGTGAACACATTTAGGCGGTTGCCATTCATACTCTACATCAATAGTCTCATTAATGTAGTCATTCCCCTCCACCTCAGGTATAGCAACCGTAACTGTATCCTTAAGATCTTTCTCCGCTGAAATTTCAATTAAAGCTCTAGCATAGCTACTTCTTCCCCACATATCCGTACACATCGAGTTAGTATATGAATCTAACATTTGTGGTTTCCCAATGATCGAAAATAGCATGCTCAACCCATCGGCCGTATATGCAGCAATGGGGACGTTATGTAGTTTAACCCATGTAGAAACAGTTTTAACATCAACCTTCTTCAATTGTGTCGAAGTCTTCCATTTATTCAGAATGATAGGTCTATTCCAAATCAGCCATGGTCCTCCCTCTAAAACTTCCATCATCCCTTTTTCATTCTCAAACTTGAAGAAGAAGAACCCGTTTGCATTCAACATAATTTTCTGCAGGCCAAATCGTTTCCATTTCATACGAGCATAATATTCCATAACCTGAAACGCTACTCTTTCTCCAAGAGAAGTATCCATACAACAAACATGCAAGTTTTTCTTGAACCCCTCTAACTGAATCCTTTGAGAGAACTACATCAGCACCCTGTTTATTCTCAGTGCAATTAAGTAATCTAAAGTTTACCTTGCCTCTACCAGTTTCCTCATCCAATTGTAGTGATTGAGCATAAGACATCCCTTCCGTTTTTTCTAGCCCTACAATTGACTCGAAAATCTGCTTATCTTCCTTTTCATTCGTAACTCTCGATCCAGTCTTCTTCAAAATACCACAAATAGGGTTCCCATCGATATTTGTAACCTTACTCGCAATTCCTGTAGCCATGCTACGAACGTGATCAGCCTCAACCATTCCCATGCACACGTAAACTCAGAAACAAGAACAAACCCTAATTGATCAAACTTATTCTTAAAAGGTTAATGGGATTCGTACCGATCTAGCTGTACTACAACAATAGTCGCGATCAATTACAGACCCACTAAGCAATCAGAATATGAATAATAATTAGGTTATTAACGTGATCAATCACCAACCAAAACCTGAAACCCTAGACGATTCTTGTTGCAAATCTGCTAGCAATGCTCGTACTATACCAAACGATAAAGTTACAGGATTGCTACACAGAAGATAGGCAATAATCGATCAAGGATTTAGGTATGAAACAAACACTAGGGTTTATAGGTAACCCAAGTATTAACAGCCGCAATCAATAAAACAAGAACAAGAAAACACAACTCAAGAATCAAGATTCAAGAACCAAGAACAAGAATCAAGATTCAAGAATCAAGAACAAGAAATCACGATTCAGCAAAGCAATCGCCCAAATCGCCCAAAATCGCCCATATACTAACGTGCTTTTCAAGGAGCTAATATGCATACAGAGTCGTAAGATGTCCTAAGTAATCGTACTATGTTCAAAGGACTCGGACGAATTCATTAGGTGTATTATGGAGTTTTAAGTTTACGTATGGTACTGTTAGGTCTTGTTAGGAGTTGTGAGGTGTTGTACATTATACCAACAAGCTTTTAAAGTTGCTAATGTTGCATACAGAGTCGTAACATGTCCTGATTTGTCGTACGATGTACAAAGGACTTTGACGATTTCATTAGGTTTATTATGGAGTTTTAAGGTTTCGTACGATGTTGTGAAGTGTTCTTAGGAGCTTTAAGGCGTCCTATGTTTTACCAAATGCTTTTAAAGTGGCTAAAGTCGCATACTGGGTCGTAACATGTCCTTAGTTGTCGTACGATGTACAAAGGACTTCGACGATTTCATTAGGTTTATAATGGAGTTTTAAGGTTTCGTATGGTGTTGTAAGGTGTTCTTAGGAGTTGTAAGGCGTCCTAAGTTATACTAACGTGCTTTTCATGGTGCTAATGTGCATACAGAGTTGTAAGATGTCCTAAGTTGTCGTACGATGTTCAAAGGACTCGGACGAATTTATTAGGTGTAATTTGGAGTTTTAAGTTTACGTATGGTACTGTTAGTTGTTGTTAGGATTTGTGAGGTGTTGTACATTATACCAACATGCTTTTCATGTTGCTAATGTCGCATAATGAGTCGTAACATGTCCTGAGTTGTCGTACGATGTACAAAGGATTTCGACGATTTCATTAGGTTTATTATGGAGTTTTAAGGTTTCGTACGGTGTTGTAAGGTGTTCTTAGGAGTTTTAAGTCGTCCTAAGCTTTACCAACACATTTTTAAAGTTGCTAATGTCGCATACTGGGTCATAACATGTCCTTAGTTGTCGTACGATGTACAAAGGACTTCGACGATTTCATTTGGTTTACTATGCAGTTTTAAGGTTTCGTATGGTGTTGTAACGTGTTCTTAGGAGTTGTAAGGCGTGCTAAGTTATACTAACGTGCTTTTCATGGTGCTAATGAGCATATAGAGTCATAAGATGTCCTAAGTTGTCGTACGATGTTCAAAGGACTCGGACAAATTCATTAGGTGTATTATGGATTTTTAAGTTTACCTATGGTACTGTTAGGTGTTTTTAGGAGTTGTAAGGGGTCCTACATTTTTCTCACGTGCTTTTCATGTTGCTAATGTTACATACAGAGTCGTAACATGTCCTGAGTTGTCGTACGATGTACAAAGGACTTCGACGATTTAATTAGGTTTATTATGGAGTTTTAAGGTTTCGTACGGCCTTGTAAGGTGTTCTTAGGAGTTTTAAGGCGTCCTAAGTTATACTAACGTGCTTTTCAAGGTGCTAATGTGCATATACAGTCGTAAGATGTCCTAAGTTGTCGTACGCTGTTCAAAGGACTCGGACGAATTCATTAGGTGTATTATGGAGTTTTAAGTTTACGTATGGTACTGCTAGGTGTTGTTAGGAGTTGTGAGGTGTTGTACATTATACCAACATGCTTTTAAAGTTGCTAATGTTACATACAGAGTCGTAACATGTCCTGAGTTGTCGTACGATGTACAAAGGAATTCGACGATTTCATTAGGTTTATTATGGAGTTTTAAGGTTTCGTACGGCCTTGTAAGGTGTTCTTAGGAGTTTTAAGGCGTCCTAAGTTATACTAACGTGCTTTTCAAGGTGCTAATTTGCATATAGAGTCGTAAGATGTCCTAAGTTGTCGTACGATGTTCAAAGGACTCGGACGAATTCATTAGGTGTATTATGGAGTTTTAAGTTTACGTATGGTACTGATAGGTGTTGTTAGGAGTTGTGAGGTGTTGTACATTATACCAACATGCTTTTAAAGTTGCTAATGTTGCATACAGAGTCGTAACATGTCCTGAGTTGTCGTACGATGTACAAAGGATTCGACGATTTCATAAGGTTTATTATGGAGTTTTAAGGTTTCGTACGGTGTTGTAAAGTGTTCTTAGGATTTTTAAGGCATCCTAAGTTATACTAACGTGCTTTTCAAGGTGCTAATGTGCATATAGAGTCGTAAGATGTCCTAAGTAGTCGTACGATGTTCAAAGGACTCGGACGAATTCATTAGGTGTATTATGGAGTTTTTAGTTTAAGTATGGTACTGCTAGGTGTTGTTAGGAGTTGTGAGGTGTTGTACATTATACCAACATGCTTTTAAAGTTGCTAATGTTACATACAGAGTCGTAACATGTCCTGAGTTGTCGTACGATGTACAAAGGACTTCGACGATTTAATTAGGTTTATTATAGAGTTTTAAGGTTTCGTACGGCCTTGTAAGGTGTTCTTAGGAGTTTTAAGGTGTCCTAAGTTATACTAACGTGCTTTTCAAGGTGCTAATGTGCATATAGAGTCGTAAGATGTCCTAAGTTGTCGTACGCTGTTCAAAGGACTCGGACGAATTCATTAGGTGTATTATGGAGTTTTAAGTTTACGTATGGTACTGCTAGGTGTTGTTAGGAGTTGTGAGATGTTGTACATTATACCGACATGCTTTTAAAGTTGCTAATGTTGCATACAGAGTATTAAGATGTCCTGAGTTGTCGTACGATGTACAAAGGAATTCGACGATTTCATTAGGTTTATTATGGAGTTTTAAGGTTTCGTACGGCCTTGTAAGGTGTTCTTAGGAGTTTTAAGACGTCCTAAGTTATACTAACGTGCTTTTCAAGGTGCTAATGTGCATATAGAGTCGTAAGATGTCCTAAGTTGTCGTACGATGTTCAAAGGACTCGGACGAATTCATTAGGTGTATTATGGAGTTTTAAGTTTACGTATGGTACCGCTAGGTGTTGTTAGAAGTTGTGAGGTGTTGTACATTATACCAACATGCTTTTAAAGTTGCTAATGTTGCATACAGAGTCATAACATGTCCTGAGTTGTCGTACGATGTACAAAGGATTTCGACGATTTCATTAGGTTTATTATGGAGTTTTAAGGTGTCGTACGGTGTTGTAAAGTGTTTTTAGGAGTTTTAAGGCGTCCTAAGTTTTACCAACATGCTTTTAAAGTTGCTAATGTTACATAAAGAGTCGTAACATGTCCTGAGTTGTCGTACGATGTACAAAGGACTTCGACGATTTCATTAGGTTTATTATGGAGTTTTAAGGTTTCGTACGGCCTTGTAAGGTGTTCTTAGGAGTTTTAAGGCGTCCTAAGTTATACTAACGTGCTTTTCAAGGTGCTAATGTGCATATAGAGTCGTAAGATGTCCTAAGTTGTCGTACGATGTTCAAAAGACTCGGACGAATTCATTAGGTGTATTATGGAGTTTTGAGTTTACGTATGGTACTGCTAGGTGTTGTTAGGAGTTGTGAGGTGTTGTACATTATACCGACATGCTTTTAAAGTTGCTAATGTTGCATACAGAGTCATAACATGTCCTGAGTTGTCGTACGATGTACAAAGGACTTCGACGATTTCATAAGGTTTATTATGGAGTTTTAAGGTTTCGTACGGTGTTGTAAAGTGTTCTTAGGATTTTTAAGGCGTCCTACGTTATACTAACGTGCTTTTCAAGGTGCTAATGTGCATACAGAGTCGTAAGATGTCCTAAGTTGTCGTTCGATGTTCAAAGGACTCGGACGAATTCATTAGGTGTATTATGGAGTTTTTAGTTTGCGTATGGTACTGTTAGGTGTGGTTAGGAGTTGTGAGGTGTTGTACATTATATCAACATGCTTTTAAAGTTGCTAATGTTGCATATAGAGTCGTAACATGTCCTGAGTTGTCGTACGATGTACAAAGGATTTCGACGATTTCATTAGGTTTATTATGGAGTTTTAAGGTGTCGTACGGTGTTGTAAAGTGTTTTTAGGAGTTTTAAGGCGTCCTAAGTTTTACCAACATGCTTTTAAAGTTGCTAATGTTACATACAGAGTCGTAACATGTCCTGAGTTGTCGTACGATGTACAAAGGACTTCGACGATTTAATTAGGTTTATTATGGAGTTTTAAGGTTTCGTACGGCCTTGTAAGGTGTTCTTAGGAGTTTTAAGGCGTCCTAAGTTATACTAACGTGCTTTTCAAGGTGCTAATGTGCATATAGAGTCGTAAGATGTCCTAAGTTGTCGTACGATGTTCAAAAGACTCGGACGAATTCATTAGGTGTATTATGGAGTTTTGAGTTTACGTATGGTACTGCTAGGTGTTGTTAGGAGTTGTGAGGTGTTGTACATTATACCGACATGCTTTTAAAGTTGCTAATGTTGCATACAGAGTCATAACATGTCCTGAGTTGTCGTACGATGTACAAAGGACTTCGACGATTTCATAAGGTTTATTATGGAGTTTTAAGGTTTCGTACGGTGTTGTAAAGTGTTCTTAGGATTTTTAAGGCGTCCTAAGTTATACTAACGTGCTTTTCAAGGTGCTAATGTGCATATAGAGTCGTAAGATGTCCTAAGTTGTCGTACGATGTTCAAAGGACTCGGACGAATTCATTAGGTGTATTATGGAGTTTTAAGTTTACGTATGGTACCGCTAGGTGTTGTTAGAAGTTGTGAGGTGTTGTACATTATACCAACATGCTTTTAAAGTTGCTAATGTTGCATACAGAGTTATAACATGTCGTGAGTTGTCGTACGATGTACAAAGGATTTCGACGATTTCATTAGGTTTATTATGGAGTTTTAAGGTGTCGTACGGTGTTGTAAAGTGTTTTTAGGAGTTTTAAGGCGTCCTAAGTTTTACCAACATGCTTTTAAAGTTGCTAATGTTACATAAAGAGTCGTAACATGTCCTGAGTTGTCGTACGATGTACAAAGGACTTCGACGATTTCATAAGGTTTATTATGGAGTTTTAAGGTTTCGTACGGTGTTGTAAAGTGTTCTTAGGATTTTTAAGGCGTCCTACGTTATACTAACGTGCTTTTCAAGGTGCTAATGTGCATACAGAGTCGTAAGATGTCCTAAGTTGTCGTTCGATGTTCAAAGGACTCGGACGAATTCATTAGGTGTATTATGGAGTTTTTAGTTTGCGTATGGTACTGTTAGGTGTGGTTAGGAGTTGTGAGGTGTTGTACATTATATCAACATGCTTTTAAAGTTGCTAATGTTGCATATAGAGTCGTAACATGTCCTGAGTTGTCGTACGATGTACAAAGGATTTCGACGATTTCATTAGGTTTATTATGGAGTTTTAAGGTGTCGTACGGTGTTGTAAAGTGTTTTTAGGAGTTTTAAGGCGTCCTAAGTTTTACCAACATGCTTTTAAAGTTGCTAATGTTACATACAGAGTCGTAACATGTCCTGAGTTGTCGTACGATGTACAAAGGACTTCGACGATTTAATTAGGTTTATTATGGAGTTTTAAGGTTTCGTACGGCCTTGTAAGGTGTTCTTAGGAGTTTTAAGGCGTCCTAAGTTATACTAACGTGCTTTTCAAGGTGCTAATGTGCATATAGAGTCGTAAGATGTCCTAAGTTGTCGTACGATGTTCAAAAGACTCGGACGAATTCATTAGGTGTATTATGGAGTTTTAAGTTTACGTATGGTACTGCTAGGTGTTGTTAGGAGTTGTGAGGTGTTGTACATTATACCGACATGCTTTTAAAGTTGCTAATGTTGCATACAGAGTATTAACATGTCCTGAGTTGTCGTACGATGTACAAAGGACTTCGACGATTTCATAAGGTTTATTATGGAGTTTTAAGGTTTCGTACGGCCTTGTAAGGTGTTCTTAGGAGTTTTAAGGCGTCCTAAGTTATACTAACGTGCTTTTCAAGGTGCTAATGTGCATATAGAGTCGTAAGATGTCCTAAGTTGTCGTACGATGTTCAAAGGACTCGGACGAATTCATTAGGTGTATTATGGAGTTTTTAGTTTGCGTATGGTACTGTTAGGTGTGGTTAGGAGTTGTGAGGTGTTGTACATTATATCAACATGCTTTTAAAGTTGCTAATGTTGCATATAGAGTCGTAACATGTCCTGAGTTGTCGTACGATGTACAAAGGATTTCGACGATTTCATTAGGTTTATTATGGAGTTTTAAGGTGTCGTACGGTGTTGTAAAGTGTTTTTAGGAGTTTTAAGGCGTCCTAAGTTTTACCAACATGCTTTTAAAGTTGCTAATGTTACATACAGAGTCGTAACATGTCCTGAGTTGTCGTACGATGTACAAAGGACTTCGACGATTTAATTAGGTTTATTATGGAGTTTTAAGGTTTCGTACGGCCTTGTAAGGTGTTCTTAGGAGTTTTAAGGCGTCCTAAGTTATACTAACGTGCTTTTCAAGGTGCTAATGTGCATATAGAGTCGTAAGATGTCCTAAGTTGTCGTACGATGTTCAAAAGACTCGGACGAATTCATTAGGTGTATTATGGAGTTTTAAGTTTACGTATGGTACTGCTAGGTGTTGTTAGGAGTTGTGAGGTGTTGTACATTATACCGACATGCTTTTAAAGTTGCTAATGTTGCATACAGAGTATTAACATGTCCTGAGTTGTCGTACGATGTACAAAGGACTTCGACGATTTCATAAGGTTTATTATGGAGTTTTAAGGTTTCGTACGGCCTTGTAAGGTGTTCTTAGGAGTTTTAAGGCGTCCTAAGTTATACTAACGTGCTTTTCAAGGTGCTAATGTGCATATAGAGTCGTAAGATGTCCTAAGTTGTCGTACGATGTTCAAAGGACTCGGACGAATTCATTAGGTGTATTATGGAGTTTTTAGTTTGCGTATGGTACTGTTAGGTGTGGTTAGGAGTTGTGAGGTGTTGTACATTATATCAACATGCTTTTAAAGTTGCTAATGTTGCATATAGAGTCGTAACATGTCCTGAGTTGTCGTACGATGTACAAAGGATTTCGACGATTTCATTAGGTTTATTATGGAGTTTTAAGGTGTCGTACGGTGTTGTAAAGTGTTTTTAGGAGTTTTAAGGCGTCCTAAGTTTTACCAACATACTTTTGAAGTTGCTAATGTTGCATACAGAGTCGTAACATGTCCTGAGTTGTCGTACGATGTACAAAGGACTTCGACGATTTAATTAGGTTTATTATGGAGTTTTAAGGTTTCGTACGGCCTTGTAAGGTGTTCTTAGGAGTTTTAAGGCGTCCTAAGTTATACTAACGTGCTTTTCAAGGTGCTAATGTGCATATAGAGTCGTAAGATGTCCTAAGTTGTCGTACGATGTTCAAAAGACTCGGACGAATTCATTAGGTGTATTATGGAGTTTTTAGTTTGCGTATGGTACTGTTAGGTGTGGTTAGGAGTTGTGAGGTGTTGTAGATTATATCAACATGCTTTTAAAGTTGCTAATGTTGCATATAGAGTCGTAACATGTCCTGAGTTGTCGTACGATGTACAAAGGATTTCGACGATTTCATTAGGTTTATTATGGAGTTTTAAGGTGTCGTACGGTGTTGTAAAGTGTTTTTAGGAGTTTTAAGGCGTCCTAAGTTTTACCAACATGCTTTTAAAGTTGCTAATGTTACATACAGAGTCGTAACATGTCCTGAGTTGTCGTACGATGTACAAAGGACTTCGACGATTTAATTAGGTTTATTATGGAGTTTTAAGGTTTCGTACGGCCTTGTAAGGTGTTCTTAGGAGTTTTAAGGCGTCCTAAGTTATACTAACGTGCTTTTCAAGGTGCTAATGTGCATATAGAGTCGTAAGATGTCCTAAGTTGTCGTACGATGTTCAAAAGACTCGGACGAATTCATTAGGTGTATTATGGAGTTTTAAGTTTACGTATGGTACTGCTAGGTGTTGTTAGGAGTTGTGAGGTGTTGTACATTATACCGACATGCTTTTAAAGTTGCTAATGTTGCATACAGAGTATTAACATGTCCTGAGTTGTCGTACGATGTACAAAGGACTTCGACGATTTCATAAGGTTTATTATGGAGTTTTAAGGTTTCGTACGGCCTTGTAAGGTGTTCTTAGGAGTTTTAAGGCGTCCTAAGTTATACTAACGTGCTTTTCAAGGTGCTAATGTGCATATAGAGTCGTAAGATGTCCTAAGTTGTCGTACGATGTTCAAAGGACTCGGACGAATTCATTAGGTGTATTATGGAGTTTTTAGTTTGCGTATGGTACTGTTAGGTGTGGTTAGGAGTTGTGAGGTGTTGTACATTATATCAACATGCTTTTAAAGTTGCTAATGTTGCATATAGAGTCGTAACATGTCCTGAGTTGTCGTACGATGTACAAAGGATTTCGACGATTTCATTAGGTTTATTATGGAGTTTTAAGGTGTCGTACGGTGTTGTAAAGTGTTTTTAGGAGTTTTAAGGCGTCCTAAGTTTTACCAACATGCTTTTAAAGTTGCTAATGTTACATACAGAGTCGTAACATGTCCTGAGTTGTCGTACGATGTACAAAGGACTTCGACGATTTAATTAGGTTTATTATGGAGTTTTAAGGTTTCGTACGGCCTTGTAAGGTGTTCTTAGGAGTTTTAAGGCGTCCTAAGTTATACTAACGTGCTTTTCAAGGTGCTAATGTGCATATAGAGTCGTAAGATGTCCTAAGTTGTCGTACGATGTTCAAAAGACTCGGACGAATTCATTAGGTGTATTATGGAGTTTTAAGTTTACGTATGGTACTGCTAGGTGTTGTTAGGAGTTGTGAGGTGTTGTACATTATACCGACATGCTTTTAAAGTTGCTAATGTTGCATACAGAGTATTAACATGTCCTGAGTTGTCGTACGATGTACAAAGGATTTCGACGATTTCATTAGGTTTATTATGGAGTTTTAAGGTGTCGTACGGTGTTGTAAAGTGTTTTTAGGAGTTTTAAGGCGTCCTAAGTTTTACCAACATGCTTTTAAAGTTGCTAATGTTACATAAAGAGTCGTAACATGTCCTGAGTTGTCGTACGATGTACAAAGGACTTCGACGATTTAATTAGGTTTATTATGGAGTTTTAAGGTTTCGTACGGCCTTGTAAGGTGTTCTTAGGAGTTTTAAGGCGTCCTAAGTTATACTAACGTGCTTTTCAAGGTGCTAATGTGCATATAGAGTCGTAAGATGTCCTAAGTTGTCGTACGATGTTCAAAAGACTCGGACGAATTCATTAGGTGTATTATGGAGTTTTAAGTTTACGTATGGTACTGCTAGGTGTTGTTAGGAGTTGTGAGGTGTTGTACATTATACCGACATGCTTTTAAAGTTGCTAATGTTGCATACAGAGTATTAACATGTCCTGAGTTGTCGTACGATGTACAAAGGACTTCGACGATTTCATAAGGTTTATTATGGAGTTTTAAGGTTTCGTACGGTGTTGTAAAGTGTTCTTAGGATTTTTAAGGCGTCCTACGTTATACTAACGTGCTTTTCAAGGTGCTAATGTGCATACAGAGTCGTAAGATGTCCTAAGTTGTCGTTCGATGTTCAAAGGACTCGGACGAATTCATTAGGTGTATTATGGAGTTTTTAGTTTGCGTATGGTACTGTTAGGTGTGGTTAGGAGTTGTGAGGTGTTGTACATTATATCAACATGCTTTTAAAGTTGCTAATGTTGCATATAGAGTCGTAACATGTCCTGAGTTGTCGTACGATGTACAAAGGATTTCGACGATTTCATTAGGTTTATTATGGAGTTTTAAGGTGTCGTACGGTGTTGTAAAGTGTTTTTAGGAGTTTTAAGGCGTCCTAAGTTTTACCAACATACTTTTGAAGTTGCTAATGTTGCATACAGAGTCGTAACATGTCCTGAGTTGTCGTACGATGTACAAAGGACTTCGACGATTTAATTAGGTTTATTATGGAGTTTTAAGGTTTCGTACGGCCTTGTAAGGTGTTCTTAGGAGTTTTAAGGCGTCCTAAGTTATACTAACGTGCTTTTCAAGGTGCTAATGTGCATATAGAGTCGTAAGATGTCCTAAGTTGTCGTACGATGTTCAAAGGACTCGGACGAATTCATTAGGTGTATTATGGAGTTTTAAGTTTACATATGGTACTGCTAGGTGTTGTTAGAAGTTGTGAGGTGTTGTACATTATACCAACATGCTTTTAAAGTTGCTAATGTTGCATACAGAGTCATAACATGTCCTGAGTTGTCGTACGATGTACAAAGGATTTCGACGATTTCATTAGGTTTATTATGGAGTTTTAAGGTGTCGTACGGTGTTGTAAAGTGTTTTTAGGAGTTTTAAGGCGTCCTAAGTTTTACCAACATGCTTTTAAAGTTGCTAATGTTACATAAAGAGTCGTAACATGTCCTGAGTTGTCGTACGATGTACAAAGGACTTCGACGATTTAATTAGGTTTATTATGGAGTTTTAAGGTTTCGTACGGCCTTGTAAGGTGTTCTTAGGAGTTTTAAGGCGTCCTAAGTTATACTAACGTGCTTTTCAAGGTGCTAATGTGCATATAGAGTCGTAAGATGTCCTAAGTTGTCGTACGATGTTCAAAGGACTCGGACGAATACGTTAGGTGTATTATGGAGTTTTAAGTTTACCAATGGTACTGCTAGGTGTTGTTAGGAGTTGTGAGGTGTTGTACATTATACCGACATGCTTTTAAAGTTGCTAATGTTGCATACAGAGTATTAACATGTCCTGAGTTGTCGTACGATGTACAAAGGACTTCGACGATTTCATAAGGTTTATTATGGAGTTTTAAGGTTTCGTACGGTGTTGTAAAGTGTTCTTAGGATTTTTAAGGCGTCCTACGTTATACTAACGTGCTTTTCAAGGTGCTAATGTGCATACAGAGTCGTAAGATGTCCTAAGTTGTCGTTCGATGTTCAAAGGACTCGGACGAATTCATTAGGTGTATTATGGAGTTTTTAGTTTGCGTATGGTACTGTTAGGTGTGGTTAGGAGTTGTGAGGTGTTGTACATTATATCAACATGCTTTTAAAGTTGCTAATGTTGCATATAGAGTCGTAACATGTCCTGAGTTGTCGTACGATGTACAAAGGATTTCGACGATTTCATTAGGTTTATTATGGAGTTTTAAGGTGTCGTACGGTGTTGTAAAGTGTTTTTAGGAGTTTTAAGGCGTCCTTAGTTTTACCAACATACTTTTGAAGTTGCTAATGTTGCATACAGAGTCGTAACATGTCCTGAGTTGTCGTACGATGTACAAAGGATTTCGACGATTTCATTAGGTTTATTATGGAGTTTTAAGGTGTCGTACGGTGTTGTAAAGTGTTTTTAGGAGTTTTAAGGCGTCCTAAGTTTTACCAACATACTTTTGAAGTTGCTAATGTTGCATACAGAGTCGTAACATGTCCTGAGTTGTCGTACGATGTACAAAGGACTTCGACGATTTAATTAGGTTTATTATGGAGTTTTAAGTTTACGTATGGTACTGCTAGGTGTTGTTAGGAGTTGTGAGGTGTTGTACATTATACCAACATGCTTTTAAAGTTGCTAATGTTGCATACAGAGTATTAACATGTCCTGAGTTGTCGTACGATGTACAAAGGACTTCGACGATTTCATAAGGTTTATTATGGAGTTTTAAGGTTTCGTACGGTGTTGTAAAGTGTTCTTAGGATTTTTAAGGCGTCCTACGTTATACTAACGTGCTTTTCAAGGTGCTAATGTGCATACAGAGTCGTAAGATGTCCTAAGTTGTCGTTCGATGTTCAAAGAACTCGGACGAATTCATTAGGTGTATTATGGAGTTTTTAGTTTGCGTATGGTACTGTTAGGTGTGGTTAGGAGTTGTGAGGTGTTGTACATTATATCAACATGCTTTTAAAGTTGCTAATGTTGCATATAGAGTCGTAACATGTCCTGAGTTGTCGTACGATGTACAAAGGATTTCGACGATTTCATTAGGTTTATTATGGAGTTTTAAGGTGTCGTACGGTGTTGTAAAGTGTTTTTAGGAGTTTTAAGGCGTCCTAAGTTTTACCAACATACTTTTGAAGTTGCTAATGTTGCATACAGAGTCGTAACATGTCCTGAGTTTTCGTACGATGTACAAAGGATTTCGACGATTTCATTAGGTTTATTATGGAGTTTTAAGGTGTCGTACGGTGTTGTAAAGTGTTTTTAGGAGTTTTAAGGCGTCCTAAGTTTTACCAACATGCTTTTGAAGTTGCTAATGTTACATACAGAGTCGTAACATGTCCTGAGTTGTCGCACGATGTACAAAGGACTTCGACGATTTAATTAGGTTTATTATGGAGTTTTAAGGTTTTGTACGGCCTTGTAAGGTGTTCTTAGGAGTTTTAAGGCGTCCTAAGTTATACTAACGTGCTTTTCAAGGTGCTAATGTGCATACAGTGTCGTAAGATGTCCTAAGTTGTCGTACGATGTTCAAAGGACTCGGACGAATTCATTAGGTGTATTATGGAGTTTTTAGTTTGCGTATGGTACTGTTAGGTGTGCTTAGGAGTTGTGAGGTGTTGTTCATTATATCAACACGCTTTTAAAGTTGCTAATGTTGCATACAGAGTCGTAACATGTCCTGAGTTGTCGTACGATGTACAAAGGATCTCGACGATTTCATTAGGTTTATTATAGAGTTTTAAGGTGTCGTACGGTGTTGTAAAGTGTTTTTAGGAGTTTTAAGGCGTCCTAAGTTTTACCAACATGCTTTTAAAGTTGCTAATGTTACATAAAGAGTCGTAACATGTCCTGAGTTGTCGTACGATGTACAAAGGACTTCGACGATTTAATTAGGTTTATTATGGAGTTTTAAGGTTTCGTACGGCCTTGTAAGGTGTTCTTAGGAGTTTTAAGGCGTCCTAAGTTATACTAACGTGCTTTTCAAGGTGCTAATGTGCATATAGAGTCGTAAGATGTCCTAAGTTGTCGTACGATGTTCAAAGGACTCGGACGAATACGTTAGGTGTATTATGGAGTTTTAAGTTTACCAATGGTACTGCTAGGTGTTGTTAGGAGTTGTGAGGTGTTGTACATTATACCGACATGCTTTTAAAGTTGCTAATGTTGCATACAGAGTATTAACATGTCCTGAGTTGTCGTACGATGTACAAAGGACTTCGACGATTTCATAAGGTTTATTATGGAGTTTTAAGGTTTCGTACGGTGTTGTAAAGTGTTCTTAGGATTTTTAAGGCGTCCTACGTTATACTAACGTGCTTTTCAAGGTGCTAATGTGCATACAGAGTCGTAAGATGTCCTAAGTTGTCGTTCGATGTTCAAAGGACTCGGACGAATTCATTAGGTGTATTATGGAGTTTTTAGTTTGCGTATGGTACTGTTAGGTGTGGTTAGGAGTTGTGAGGTGTTGTACATTATATCAACATGCTTTTAAAGTTGCTAATGTTGCATATAGAGTCGTAACATGTCCTGAGTTGTCGTACGATGTACAAAGGATTTCGACGATTTCATTAGGTTTATTATGGAGTTTTAAGGTGTCGTACGGTGTTGTA
Organism: Tagetes erecta; assembly: GCA_030867185.1. Lineage (NCBI taxonomy): Eukaryota > Viridiplantae > Streptophyta > Magnoliopsida > Asterales > Asteraceae > Tagetes > Tagetes erecta. The sequence goes on along the minus strand of CM061497.1, from coordinate 15,374,261 downwards.
AAGTGTTTTTAGGAGTTTTAAGGCGTCCTTAGTTTTACCAACATACTTTTGAAGTTGCTAATGTTGCATACAGAGTCGTAACATGTCCTGAGTTGTCGTACGATGTACAAAGGATTTCGACGATTTCATTAGGTTTATTATGGAGTTTTAAGGTGTCGTACGGTGTTGTAAAGTGTTTTTAGGAGTTTTAAGGCGTCCTAAGTTTTACCAACATACTTTTGAAGTTGCTAATGTTGCATACAGAGTCGTAACATGTCCTGAGTTGTCGTACGATGTACAAAGGACTTCGACGATTTAATTAGGTTTATTATGGAGTTTTAAGTTTACGTATGGTACTGCTAGGTGTTGTTAGGAGTTGTGAGGTGTTGTACATTATACCAACATGCTTTTAAAGTTGCTAATGTTGCATACAGAGTATTAACATGTCCTGAGTTGTCGTACGATGTACAAAGGACTTCGACGATTTCATAAGGTTTATTATGGAGTTTTAAGGTTTCGTACGGTGTTGTAAAGTGTTCTTAGGATTTTTAAGGCGTCCTACGTTATACTAACGTGCTTTTCAAGGTGCTAATGTGCATACAGAGTCGTAAGATGTCCTAAGTTGTCGTTCGATGTTCAAAGAACTCGGACGAATTCATTAGGTGTATTATGGAGTTTTTAGTTTGCGTATGGTACTGTTAGGTGTGGTTAGGAGTTGTGAGGTGTTGTACATTATATCAACATGCTTTTAAAGTTGCTAATGTTGCATATAGAGTCGTAACATGTCCTGAGTTGTCGTACGATGTACAAAGGATTTCGACGATTTCATTAGGTTTATTATGGAGTTTTAAGGTGTCGTACGGTGTTGTAAAGTGTTTTTAGGAGTTTTAAGGCGTCCTAAGTTTTACCAACATACTTTTGAAGTTGCTAATGTTGCATACAGAGTCGTAACATGTCCTGAGTTTTCGTACGATGTACAAAGGATTTCGACGATTTCATTAGGTTTATTATGGAGTTTTAAGGTGTCGTACGGTGTTGTAAAGTGTTTTTAGGAGTTTTAAGGCGTCCTAAGTTTTACCAACATGCTTTTGAAGTTGCTAATGTTACATACAGAGTCGTAACATGTCCTGAGTTGTCGCACGATGTACAAAGGACTTCGACGATTTAATTAGGTTTATTATGGAGTTTTAAGGTTTTGTACGGCCTTGTAAGGTGTTCTTAGGAGTTTTAAGGCGTCCTAAGTTATACTAACGTGCTTTTCAAGGTGCTAATGTGCATACAGTGTCGTAAGATGTCCTAAGTTGTCGTACGATGTTCAAAGGACTCGGACGAATTCATTAGGTGTATTATGGAGTTTTTAGTTTGCGTATGGTACTGTTAGGTGTGCTTAGGAGTTGTGAGGTGTTGTTCATTATATCAACACGCTTTTAAAGTTGCTAATGTTGCATACAGAGTCGTAACATGTCCTGAGTTGTCGTACGATGTACAAAGGATCTCGACGATTTCATTAGGTTTATTATAGAGTTTTAAGGTGTCGTACGGTGTTGTAAAGTGTTTTTAGGAGTTTTAAGGCGTCCTAAGTTTTACCAACATGCTTTTAAAGTTGCTAATGTTACATAAAGAGTCGTAACATGTCCTGAGTTGTCGTACGATGTACAAAGGACTTCGACGATTTAATTAGGTTTATTATGGAGTTTTAAGGTTTCGTACGGCCTTGTAAGGTGTTCTTAGGAGTTTTAAGGCGTCCTAAGTTATACTAACGTGCTTTTCAAGGTGCTAATGTGCATATAGAGTCGTAAGATGTCCTAAGTTGTCGTACGATGTTCAAAGGACTCGGACGAATACGTTAGGTGTATTATGGAGTTTTAAGTTTACCAATGGTACTGCTAGGTGTTGTTAGGAGTTGTGAGGTGTTGTACATTATACCGACATGCTTTTAAAGTTGCTAATGTTGCATACAGAGTATTAACATGTCCTGAGTTGTCGTACGATGTACAAAGGACTTCGACGATTTCATAAGGTTTATTATGGAGTTTTAAGGTTTCGTACGGTGTTGTAAAGTGTTCTTAGGATTTTTAAGGCGTCCTACGTTATACTAACGTGCTTTTCAAGGTGCTAATGTGCATACAGAGTCGTAAGATGTCCTAAGTTGTCGTTCGATGTTCAAAGGACTCGGACGAATTCATTAGGTGTATTATGGAGTTTTTAGTTTGCGTATGGTACTGTTAGGTGTGGTTAGGAGTTGTGAGGTGTTGTACATTATATCAACATGCTTTTAAAGTTGCTAATGTTGCATATAGAGTCGTAACATGTCCTGAGTTGTCGTACGATGTACAAAGGATTTCGACGATTTCATTAGGTTTATTATGGAGTTTTAAGGTGTCGTACGGTGTTGTAAAGTGTTTTTAGGAGTTTTAAGGCGTCCTTAGTTTTACCAACATACTTTTGAAGTTGCTAATGTTGCATACAGAGTCGTAACATGTCCTGAGTTGTCGTACGATGTACAAAGGATTTCGACGATTTCATTAGGTTTATTATGGAGTTTTAAGGTGTCGTACGGTGTTGTAAAGTGTTTTTAGGAGTTTTAAGGCGTCCTAAGTTTTACCAACATACTTTTGAAGTTGCTAATGTTGCATACAGAGTCGTAACATGTCCTGAGTTGTCGTACGATGTACAAAGGACTTCGACGATTTAATTAGGTTTATTATGGAGTTTTAAGTTTACGTATGGTACTGCTAGGTGTTGTTAGGAGTTGTGAGGTGTTGTACATTATACCAACATGCTTTTAAAGTTGCTAATGTTGCATACAGAGTATTAACATGTCCTGAGTTGTCGTACGATGTACAAAGGACTTCGACGATTTCATAAGGTTTATTATGGAGTTTTAAGGTTTCGTACGGTGTTGTAAAGTGTTCTTAGGATTTTTAAGGCGTCCTACGTTATACTAACGTGCTTTTCAAGGTGCTAATGTGCATACAGAGTCGTAAGATGTCCTAAGTTGTCGTTCGATGTTCAAAGAACTCGGACGAATTCATTAGGTGTATTATGGAGTTTTTAGTTTGCGTATGGTACTGTTAGGTGTGGTTAGGAGTTGTGAGGTGTTGTACATTATATCAACATGCTTTTAAAGTTGCTAATGTTGCATATAGAGTCGTAACATGTCCTGAGTTGTCGTACGATGTACAAAGGATTTCGACGATTTCATTAGGTTTATTATGGAGTTTTAAGGTGTCGTACGGTGTTGTAAAGTGTTTTTAGGAGTTTTAAGGCGTCCTAAGTTTTACCAACATACTTTTGAAGTTGCTAATGTTGCATACAGAGTCGTAACATGTCCTGAGTTTTCGTACGATGTACAAAGGATTTCGACGATTTCATTAGGTTTATTATGGAGTTTTAAGGTGTCGTACGGTGTTGTAAAGTGTTTTTAGGAGTTTTAAGGCGTCCTAAGTTTTACCAACATGCTTTTGAAGTTGCTAATGTTACATACAGAGTCGTAACATGTCCTGAGTTGTCGCACGATGTACAAAGGACTTCGACGATTTAATTAGGTTTATTATGGAGTTTTAAGGTTTTGTACGGCCTTGTAAGGTGTTCTTAGGAGTTTTAAGGCGTCCTAAGTTATACTAACGTGCTTTTCAAGGTGCTAATGTGCATACAGTGTCGTAAGATGTCCTAAGTTGTCGTACGATGTTCAAAGGACTCGGACGAATTCATTAGGTGTATTATGGAGTTTTTAGTTTGCGTATGGTACTGTTAGGTGTGCTTAGGAGTTGTGAGGTGTTGTTCATTATATCAACACGCTTTTAAAGTTGCTAATGTTGCATACAGAGTCGTAACATGTCCTGAGTTGTCGTACGATGTACAAAGGATCTCGACGATTTCATTAGGTTTATTATAGAGTTTTAAGGTGTCGTACGGTGTTGTAAAGTGTTTTTAGGAGTTTTAAGGCGTCCTAAGTTTTACCAACATGCTTTTAAAGTTGCTAATGTTACATACAGAGTCGTAACATGTCCTGAGTTGTCGTACGATGTACAAAGGATTTCGACGATTTAATTAGGTTTATTATGGAGTTTTAAGGTTTCGTACGGCCTTGTAAGGTGTTCTTAGGAGTTTTAAGGCGTCCTAAGTTATACTAACGTGCTTTTCAAGGTGCTAATGTGCAAATAGAGTCGTAAGATGTCCTAAGTTGTCGTACGATGTTCAAAGGACTCAGACGAATTCATTAGGTGTATTATGAAGTTTTAAGTTTACGTATGGTACTGCTAGGTGTTGTTAGGAGTTGTGAGGTGTTGTACATTATACCGACATGCTTTTAAAGTTGCTAATGTTGCATACAGAGTCGTAACATGTCCTGAGTTGTCGTACGATGTACAAAGGACATCGACGATTTCATAAGGTTTATTATGGAGTTTTAAGGTTTCGTACGGTGTTGTAAAGTGTTCTTAGGATTTTTAAGGCGTCCTAAGTTATACTAACGTGCTTTTCAAGGTGCTAATGTGCATACAGAGTCGTAAGATGTCCTAAGTTGTCGTTCGATGTTCAAAGGACTCGGACGAATTCATTAGGTGTATTATGGAGTTTTTAGTTTGCGTATGGTACTGTTAGGTGTGGTTAGGAGTTGTGAGGTGTTGTACATTATATCAACATGCTTTTAAAGTTGCTAATGTTGCATATAGAGTCGTAACATGTCCTGAGTTGTCGTACGATGTACAAAGGATTTCGACGATTTCATTAGGTTTATTATGGAGTTTTAAGGTGTCGTACGGTGTTGTAAAGTGTTTTTAGGAGTTTTAAGGCGTCCTTAGTTTTACCAACATACTTTTGAAGTTGCTAATGTTGCATACAGAGTCGTAACATGTCCTGAGTTGTCGTACGATGTACAAAGGATTTCGACGATTTCATTAGGTTTATTATGGAGTTTTAAGGTGTCGTACGGTGTTGTAAAGTGTTTTTAGGAGTTTTAAGGCGTCCTAAGTTTTACCAACATACTTTTGAAGTTGCTAATGTTGCATACAGAGTCGTAACATGTCCTGAGTTGTCGTACGATGTACAAAGGACTTCGACGATTTAATTAGGTTTATTATGGAGTTTTAAGTTTACGTATGGTACTGCTAGGTGTTGTTAGGAGTTGTGAGGTGTTGTACATTATACCAACATGCTTTTAAAGTTGCTAATGTTGCATACAGAGTATTAACATGTCCTGAGTTGTCGTACGATGTACAAAGGACTTCGACGATTTCATAAGGTTTATTATGGAGTTTTAAGGTTTCGTACGGTGTTGTAAAGTGTTCTTAGGATTTTTAAGGCGTCCTACGTTATACTAACGTGCTTTTCAAGGTGCTAATGTGCATACAGAGTCGTAAGATGTCCTAAGTTGTCGTTCGATGTTCAAAGAACTCGGACGAATTCATTAGGTGTATTATGGAGTTTTTAGTTTGCGTATGGTACTGTTAGGTGTGGTTAGGAGTTGTGAGGTGTTGTACATTATATCAACATGCTTTTAAAGTTGCTAATGTTGCATATAGAGTCGTAACATGTCCTGAGTTGTCGTACGATGTACAAAGGATTTCGACGATTTCATTAGGTTTATTATGGAGTTTTAAGGTGTCGTACGGTGTTGTAAAGTGTTTTTAGGAGTTTTAAGGCGTCCTAAGTTTTACCAACATACTTTTGAAGTTGCTAATGTTGCATACAGAGTCGTAACATGTCCTGAGTTTTCGTACGATGTACAAAGGATTTCGACGATTTCATTAGGTTTATTATGGAGTTTTAAGGTGTCGTACGGTGTTGTAAAGTGTTTTTAGGAGTTTTAAGGCGTCCTAAGTTTTACCAACATGCTTTTGAAGTTGCTAATGTTACATACAGAGTCGTAACATGTCCTGAGTTGTCGCACGATGTACAAAGGACTTCGACGATTTAATTAGGTTTATTATGGAGTTTTAAGGTTTTGTACGGCCTTGTAAGGTGTTCTTAGGAGTTTTAAGGCGTCCTAAGTTATACTAACGTGCTTTTCAAGGTGCTAATGTGCATACAGTGTCGTAAGATGTCCTAAGTTGTCGTACGATGTTCAAAGGACTCGGACGAATTCATTAGGTGTATTATGGAGTTTTTAGTTTGCGTATGGTACTGTTAGGTGTGCTTAGGAGTTGTGAGGTGTTGTTCATTATATCAACACGCTTTTAAAGTTGCTAATGTTGCATACAGAGTCGTAACATGTCCTGAGTTGTCGTACGATGTACAAAGGATCTCGACGATTTCATTAGGTTTATTATAGAGTTTTAAGGTGTCGTACGGTGTTGTAAAGTGTTTTTAGGAGTTTTAAGGCGTCCTAAGTTTTACCAACATGCTTTTAAAGTTGCTAATGTTACATACAGAGTCGTAACATGTCCTGAGTTGTCGTACGATGTACAAAGGATTTCGACGATTTAATTAGGTTTATTATGGAGTTTTAAGGTTTCGTACGGCCTTGTAAGGTGTTCTTAGGAGTTTTAAGGCGTCCTAAGTTATACTAACGTGCTTTTCAAGGTGCTAATGTGCAAATAGAGTCGTAAGATGTCCTAAGTTGTCGTACGATGTTCAAAGGACTCAGACGAATTCATTAGGTGTATTATGAAGTTTTAAGTTTACGTATGGTACTGCTAGGTGTTGTTAGGAGTTGTGAGGTGTTGTACATTATACCGACATGCTTTTAAAGTTGCTAATGTTGCATACAGAGTCGTAACATGTCCTGAGTTGTCGTACGATGTACAAAGGACATCGACGATTTCATAAGGTTTATTATGGAGTTTTAAGGTTTCGTACGGTGTTGTAAAGTGTTCTTAGGATTTTTAAGGCGTCCTAAGTTATACTAACGTGCTTTTCAAGGTGCTAATGTGCATACAGAGTCGTAAGATGTCCTAAGTTGTCGTTCGATGTTCAAAGGACTCAGACGAATTCATTAGGTGTATTATGGAGTTTTTAGTTTGCGTATGGTACTGTTAGGTGTGGTTAGGTGTTGTGAGGTGTTGTACATTATATCAACTTGCTTTTAAAGTTGCTAATGTTGCATACAGAGTCGTAACATGTCCTGAGTTGTCGTACGATGTACAAAGGATTTCGACGATTTCATTAGGTTTATTATGGAGTTTTAAGGTGTCGTACGGTGTTGTAAAGTGTTTTTAGGAGTTTTAAGGCGTCCTAAGTTTTACCAACATACTTTTGAAGTTGCTAATGTTACATACAGAGTCGTAACATGTCCTGAGTTGTCGTACGATGTACAAAGGACTTCGACGATTTAATTAGGTTTATTATGGAGTTTTAAGGTTTCGTACGGCCTTGTAAGGTGTTCCTAGGAGTTTTAAGGCGTCCTAAGTTATACTAACGTGCTTTTCAAGGTGCTAATGTGCATACAGAGTCGTAAGATGTCCTAAGTTGTCGTACGATGTTCAAAGGACTCGGACGAATTCATTAGGTGTATTATGGAGTTTTTAGTTTGCGTATGGTACTGTTAGGTGTTGTTAGGAGTTGTGAGGTGTTGTACATTATATCAACATGCTTTTAAAGTTGCTAATGTTGCATACAGAGTCGTAACATGTCCTGAGTTTTCGTACGATGTACAAAGGATTTCGACGATTTCATTAGGTTTATTATGGAGTTTTAAGGTGTCGTACGGTGTTGTAAAGTGTTTTTAGGAGTTTTAAGGCGTCCTATGTTTTACCAACATGCTTTTGAAGTTGCTAATGTTACATACAGAGTCGTAACATGTCCTGAGTTGTCGCACGATGTACAAAGGACTTCGACGATTTAATTAGGTTTATTATGGAGTTTTAAGGTTTTGTACGGCCTTGTAAGGTGTTCTTAGGAGTTTTAAGGCGTCCTAAGTTATACTAACGTGCTTTTCAAGGTGCTAATGTGCATACAGTGTCGTAAGATGTCCTAAGTTGTCGTACGATGTTCAAAGGACTCGGACGAATTCATTAGGTGTATTATGGAGTTTTTAGTTTGCGTATGGTACTGTTAGGTGTGCTTAGGAGTTGTGAGGTGTTGTTCATTATATCAACATGCTTTTAAAGTTGCTAATGTTGCATACAGAGTCGTAACATGTCCTGAGTTGTCGTACGATGTACAAAGGATCTCGATGATTTCATTAGGTTTATTATAGAGTTTTAAGGTGTCGTACGGTGTTGTAAAGTGTTTTTAGGAGTTTTAAGGCGTCCTAAGTTTTACCAACATGCTTTTAAAGTTGCTAATGTTACATACAGAGTCGTAACATGTCCTGAGTTGTCGTACGATGTACAAAGGATTTCGACGATTTAATTAGGTTTATTATGGAGTTTTAAGGTTTCGTACGGCCTTGTAAGGTGTTCTTAGGAGTTTTAAGGCGTCCTAAGTTATACTAACGTGCTTTTCAAGGTGCTAATGTGCAAATAGAGTCGTAAGATGTCCTAAGTTGTCGTACGATGTTCAAAGGACTCGGACGAATTCATTAGGTGTATTATGAAGTTTTAAGTTTACGTATGGTACTGCTAGGTGTTGTTAGGAGTTGTGAGGTGTTGTACATTATACCGACATGCTTTTAAAGTTGCTAATGTTGCATACAGAGTCGTAACATGTCCTGAGTTGTCGTACGATGTACAAAGGACATCGACGATTTCATAAGGTTTATTATGGAGTTTTAAGGTTTCGTACGGTGTTGTAAAGTGTTCTTAGGATTTTTAAGGCGTCCTAAGTTATACTAACGTGCTTTTCAAGGTGCTAATGTGCATACAGAGTCGTAAGATGGCCTAAGTTGTCGTTCGATGTTCAAAGGACTCGGACGAATTCATTAGGTGTATTATGGAGTTTTTAGTTTGCGTATGGTACTGTTAGGTGTGGTTAGGTGTTGTGAGGTGTTGTACATTATATCAACTTGCTTTTAAAGTTGCTAATGTTGCATACAGAGTCGTAACATGTCCTGAGTTGTCGTACGATGTACAAAGGATTTCGACGATTTCATTAGGTTTATTATGGAGTTTTAAGGTGTCGTACGGTGTTGTAAAGTGTTTTTAGGAGTTTTAAGGCGTCCTAAGTTTTACCAACATACTTTTGAAGTTGCTAATGTTACATACAGAGTCGTAACATGTCCTGAGTTGTCGTACGATGTACAAAGGACTTCGACGATTTAATTAGGTTTATTATGGAGTTTTAAGGTTTCGTACGGCCTTGTAAGGTGTTCTTAGGAGTTTTAAGGCGTCCTAAGTTATACTAACGTGCTTTTCAAGGTGCTAATGTGCATACAGAGTCGTAAGATGTCCTAAGTTGTCGTACGATGTTCAAAGGACTCGGACGAATTCATTAGGTGTATTATGGAGTTTTTAGTTTGCGTATGGTACTGTTAGGTGTGGTTAGGAGTTGTGAGGTGTTGTACATTATATCAACATGCTTTTAAAGTTGCTAATGTTGCATACAGAGTCGTAACATGTCCTGAGTTGTCGTACGATGTACAAAGGATTTCGACGATTTCATTAGGTTTATTATGGAGTTTTAAGGTGTCGTACGGTGTTGTAAAGTGTTTTAGGAGTTTTAAGGCGTCCTAAGTTTTACCAACATACTTTTGAAGTTGCTAATGTTGCATACAGAGTCGTAACATGTCCTGAGTTGTCGTACGATGAACAAAGGATTTCGACGATTTCATTAGGTTTATTATGGAGTTTTAAGGTGTCGTACGGTGTTGTAAAGTGTTTTAGGAGTTTTAAGGCGTCCTAAGTTTTACCAACATGCTTTTGAAGTTGCTAATGTTACATACAGAGTCGTAACATGTCTTGAGTTGTCGTACGATGTACAAAGGACTTCGACGATTTAATTAGGTTTATTATGGAGTTTTAAGGTTTCGTACGGCCTTGTAAGGTGTTCTTAGGAGTTTTAAGGCGTCCTAAGTTATACTAACGTGCTTTTCAAGGTGCTAATGTGCATACAGTGTCGTAAGATGTCCTAAGTTGTCGTACGATGTTCAAAGGACTCGGACGAATTCATTAGGTGTATTATGGAGTTTTTAGTTTGCGTATGGTACTGTTAGGTGTGGTTAGGAGTTGTGAGGTGTTGTACATTATATCAACATGCTTTTAAAGTTGCTAATGTTGCATACAGAGTCGTAACATGTCCTGAGTTGTCGTACGATGTACAAAGGACTTCGACGATTTCATAAGGTTTATTATGGAGTTTTAAGGTTTCGTACGGTGTTGTAAAGCGTTCTTAGGATTTTTAAGGCGTCCTAAGTTATACTAACGTGCTTTTCAAGGTGCTAATGTGCATACAGAGTCGTAAGATGTCCTAAGTTGTCGTTCGATGTTCAAAGGACTCGGACGAATTCATTAGGTGTATTAAAAAGTTTTTTGTTTGCGTATGGTACTGTTAGGTGTGGTTAGGTGTTGTGAGGTGTTGTACATTATATCAACTTGCTTTTAAAGTTGCTAATGTTGCATACAGAGTCGTAACATGTCCTGAGTTGTCGTACGATGTACAAAGGATTTCGACGATTTCATTAGGTTTATTATGGAGTGTTAAGGTGTCGTACGGTGTTGTAAAGTGTTTTTAGGAGTTTTAAGGCGTCCTAAGTTTTACCAACATGCTTTTAAAGTTGCTAATGTTACATACAGAGTCGTAACATGTCCTGAGTTGTCGCACGATGTACAAAGGACTTCGACGATTTAATTAGGTTTATTATGGAGTTTTAAGGTTTTGTACGGCCTTGTAAGGTGTTCTTAGGAGTTTTAAGGCGTCCTAAGTTATACTAACGTGCTTTTCAAGGTGCTAATGTGCATACAGTGTCGTAAGATGTCCTAAGTTGTCGTACGATGTTCAAAGGACTCGGACGAATTCATTAGGTGTATTATGGAGTTTTTAGTTTGCGTATGGTACTGTTAGGTGTTGTTAGGAGTTGTGAGGTGTTGTACATTATATCAACATGCTTTTAAAGTTGCTAATGTTGCATACAGAGTCGTAACATGTCCTGAGTTTTCGTACGATGTACAAAGGATTTGGACGATTTCATTAGGTTTATTATGGAGTTTTAAGGTGTCGTACGGTGTTGTAAAGTGTTTTTAGGAGTTTTAAGGCGTCCTATGTTTTACCAACATGCTTTTGAAGTTGCTAATGTTACATACAGAGTCGTAACATGTCCTGAGTTGTCGCACGATGTACAAAGGACTTCGACGATTTAATTAGGTTTATTATGGAGTTTTAAGGTTTTGTACGGCCTTGTAAGGTGTTCTTAGGAGTTTTAAGGCGTCCTAAGTTATACTAACGTGCTTTTCAAGGTGCTAATGTGCATACAGAGTCGTAAGATGTCCTAAGTTGTCGTACGATGTTCAAAGGACTCGGACGAATTCATTAGGTGTATTATGGAGTTTTTAGTTTGCGTATGGTACTGTTAGGTGTTGTTAGGAGTTGTGAGGTGTTGTACATTATATCAACATGCTTTTAAAGTTGCTAATGTTGCATACAGAGTCGTAACATGTCCTGAGTTTTCGTACGATGTACAAAGGATTTCGACGATTTCATTAGGTTTATTATGGAGTTTTAAGGTGTCGTACGGTGTTGTAAAGTGTTTTTAGGAGTTTTAAGGCGTCCTAAGTTTTACCAACATACTTTTGAAGTTGCTAATGTTACATACAGAGTCGTAACATGTCCTGAGTTGTCGTACGATGTACAAAGGACTTCGACGATTTAATTAGGTTTATTATGGAGTTTTAAGGTTTCGTACGGCCTTGTAAGGTGTTCCTAGGAGTTTTAAGGCGTCCTAAGTTATACTAACGTGCTTTTCAAGGTGCTAATGTGCATACAGAGTCGTAAGATGTCCTAAGTTGTCGTACGATGTTCAAAGGACTCGGACGAATTCATTAGGTGTATTATGGAGTTTTTAGTTTGCGTATGGTACTGTTAGGTGTTGTTAGGAGTTGTGAGGTGTTGTACATTATATCAACATGCTTTTAAAGTTGCTAATGTTGCATACAGATTCGTAACATGTCCTGAGTTTTCGTACGATGTACAAAGGATTTCGACGATTTCATTAGGTTTATTATGGAGTTTTAAGGTGTCGTACGGTGTTGTAAAGTGTTTTAGGAGTTTTAAGGCGTCCTAAGTTTTACCAACATACTTTTGAAGTTGCTAATGTTGTATACAGAGTCGTAACATGTCCTGAGTTGTCGTACGATGAACAAAGGATTTCGACGATTTCATTAGGTTTATTATGGAGTTTTAAGGTGTCGTACGGTGTTGTAAAGTGTTTTAGGAGTTTTAAGGCGTCCTAAGTTTTACCAACATACTTTTGAAGTTGCTAATGTTACATACAGAGTCGTAACATGTCCTGAGTTGTCGTACGATGTACAAAGGACTTCGACGATTTAATTAGGTTTATTATGGAGTTTTAAGGTTTCGTACGGCCTTGTAAGGTGTTCTTAGGAGTTTTAAGGCGTCCTAAGTTATACTAACGTGCTTTTCAAGGTGCTAATGTGCATACAGAGTCGTAAGATGTCCTAAGTTGTCGTACGATGTTCAAAGGACTCGGACGAATTCATTAGGTGTATTATGGAGTTTTTAGTTTGCGTATGGTACTGTTAGGTGTGGTTAGGAGTTGTGAGGTGTTGTACATTATATCAACATGCTTTTAAAGTTGCTAATGTTGCATACAGAGTCGTAACATGTCCTGAGTTGTCGTACGATGTACAAAGGATTTCGACGATTTCATTAGGTTTATTATGGAGTTTTAAGGTGTCGTACGGTGTTGTAAAGTGTTTTAGGAGTTTTAAGGCGTCCTAAGTTTTACCAACATACTTTTGAAGTTGCTAATGTTGCATACAGAGTCGTAACATGTCCTGAGTTGTCGTACGATGAACAAAGGATTTCGACGATTTCATTAGGTTTATTATGGAGTTTTAAGGTGTCGTACGGTGTTGTAAAGTGTTTTAGGAGTTTTAAGGCGTCCTAAGTTTTACCAACATGCTTTTGAAGTTGCTAATGTTACATACAGAGTCGTAACATGTCCTGAGTTGTCGTACGATGTACAAAGGACTTCGACGATTTAATTAGGTTTATTATGGAGTTTTAAGGTTTCGTACGGCCTTGTAAGGTGTTCTTAGGAGTTTTAAGGCGTCCTAAGTTATACTAACGTGCTTTTCAAGGTGCTAATGTGCATACAGTGTCGTAAGATGTCCTAAGTTGTCGTACGATGTTCAAAGGACTCGGACGAATTCATTAGGTGTATTATGGAGTTTTTAGTTTGCGTATGGTACTGTTAGGTGTGGTTAGGAGTTGTGAGGTGTTGTACATTATATCAACATGCTTTTAAAGTTGCTAATGTTGCATACAGAGTCGTAACATGTCCTGAGTTGTCGTACGATGTACAAAGGACTTCGACGATTTCATAAGGTTTATTATGGAGTTTTAAGGTTTCGTACGGTGTTGTAAAGCGTTCTTAGGATTTTTAAGGCGTCCTAAGTTATACTAACGTGCTTTTCAAGGTGCTAATGTGCATACAGAGTCGTAAGATGTCCTAAGTTGTCGTTCGATGTTCAAAGGACTCGGACGAATTCATTAGGTGTATTATAAAGTTTTTTGTTTGCGTATGGTACTGTTAGGTGTGGTTAGGTGTTGTGAGGTGTTGTACATTATATCAACTTGCTTTTAAAGTTGCTAATGTTGCATACAGAGTCGTAACATGTCCTGAGTTGTCGTACGATGTACAAAGGATTTCGACGATTTCATTAGGTTTATTATGGAGTGTTAAGGTGTCGTACGGTGTTGTAAAGTGTTTTTAGGAGTTTTAAGGCGTCCTAAGTTTTACCAACATGCTTTTAAAGTTGCTAATGTTACATACAGAGTCGTAACATGTCCTGAGTTGTCGCACGATGTACAAAGGACTTCGACGATTTAATTAGGTTTATTATGGAGTTTTAAGGTTTTGTACGGCCTTGTAAGGTGTTCTTAGGAGTTTTAAGGCGTCCTAAGTTATACTAACGTGCTTTTCAAGGTGCTAATGTGCATACAGTGTCGTAAGATGTCCTAAGTTGTCGTACGATGTTCAAAGGACTCGGACGAATTCATTAGGTGTATTATGGAGTTTTTAGTTTGCGTATGGTACTGTTAGGTGTTGTTAGGAGTTGTGAGGTGTTGTACATTATATCAACATGCTTTTAAAGTTGCTAATGTTGCATACAGAGTCGTAACATGTCCTGAGTTTTCGTACGATGTACAAAGGATTTCGACGATTTCATTAGGTTTATTATGGAGTTTTAAGGTGTCGTACGGTGTTGTAAAGTGTTTTTAGGAGTATTAAGGCGTCCTATGTTTTACCAACATGCTTTTGAAGTTGCTAATGTTACATACAGAGTCGTAACATGTCCTGAGTTGTCGCACGATGTACAAAGGACTTCGACGATTTAATTAGGTTTATTATGGAGTTTTAAGGTTTTGTACGGCCTTGTAAGGTGTTCTTAGGAGTTTTAAGGCGTCCTAAGTTATACTAACGTGCTTTTCAAGGTGCTAATGTGCATACAGAGTCGTAAGATGTCCTAAGTTGTCGTACGATGTTCAAAGGACTCGGACGAATTCATTAGGTGTATTATGGAGTTTTTAGTTTGCGTATGGTACTGTTAGGTGTTGTTAGGAGTTGTGAGGTGTTGTACATTATATCAACATGCTTTTAAAGTTGCTAATGTTGCATACAGAGTCGTAACATGTCCTGAGTTTTCGTACGATGTACAAAGGATTTCGACGATTTCATTAGGTTTATTATGGAGTTTTAAGGTGTCGTACGGTGTTGTAAAGTGTTTTTAGGAGTTTTAAGGCGTCCTAAGTTTTACCAACATACTTTTGAAGTTGCTAATGTTACATACAGAGTCGTAACATGTCCTGAGTTGTCGTACGATGTACAAAGGACTTCGACGATTTAATTAGGTTTATTATGGAGTTTTAAGGTTTCGTACGGCCTTGTAAGGTGTTCCTAGGAGTTTTAAGGCGTCCTAAGTTATACTAACGTGCTTTTCAAGGTGCTAATGTGCATACAGAGTCGTAAGATGTCCTAAGTTGTCGTACGATGTTCAAAGGACTCGGACGAATTCATTAGGTGTATTATGGAGTTTTTAGTTTGCGTATGGTACTGTTAGGTGTTGTTAGGAGTTGTGAGGTGTTGTACATTATATCAACATGCTTTTAAAGTTGCTAATGTTGCATACAGAGTCGTAACATGTCCTGAGTTTTCGTACGATGTACAAAGGATTTGGACGATTTCATTAGGTTTATTATGGAGTTTTAAGGTGTCGTACGGTGTTGTAAAGTGTTTTTAGGAGTTTTAAGGCGTCCTATGTTTTACCAACATGCTTTTGAAGTTGCTAATGTTACATACAGAGTCGTAACATGTCCTGAGTTGTCGCACGATGTACAAAGGACTTCGACGATTTAATTAGGTTTATTATGGAGTTTTAAGGTTTTGTACGGCCTTGTAAGGTGTTCTTAGGAGTTTTAAGGCGTCCTAAGTTATACTAACGTGCTTTTCAAGGTGCTAATGTGCATACAGTGTCGTAAGATGTCCTAAGTTGTCGTACGATGTTCAAAGGACTCGGACGAATTCATTAGGTGTATTATGGAGTTTTTAGTTTGCGTATGGTACTGTTAGGTGTTGTTAGGAGTTGTGAGGTGTTGTACATTATATCAACATGCTTTTAAAGTTGCTAATGTTGCATACAGAGTCGTAACATGTCCTGAGTTTTCGTACGATGTACAAAGGATTTGGACGATTTCATTAGGTTTATTATGGAGTTTTAAGTTGTCGTACGGTGTTGTAAAGTGTTTTTAGGAGTTTTAAGGCGTCCTATGTTTTACCAACATGCTTTTGAAGTTGCTAATGTTACATACAGAGTCGTAACATGTCCTGAGTTGTCGCACGATGTACAAAGGACTTCGACGATTTAATTAGGTTTATTATGGAGTTTTAAGGTTTTGTACGGCCTTGTAAGGTGTTCTTAGGAGTTTTAAGGCGTCCTAAGTTATACTAACGTGCTTTTCAAGGTGCTAATGTGCATACAGAGTCGTAAGATGTCCTAAGTTGTCGTACGATGTTCAAAGGACTCGGACGAATTCATTAGGTGTATTATGGAGTTTTTAGTTTGCGTATGGTACTGTTAGGTGTTGTTAGGAGTTGTGAGGTGTTGTACATTATATCAACATGCTTTTAAAGTTGCTAATGTTGCATACAGAGTCGTAACATGTCCTGAGTTTTCGTACGATGTACAAAGGATTTCGACGATTTCATTAGGTTTATTATGGAGTTTTAAGGTGTCGTACGGTGTTGTAAAGTGTTTTTAGGAGTTTTAAGGCGTCCTAAGTTTTACCAACATACTTTTGAAGTTGCTAATGTTACATACAGAGTCGTAACATGTCCTGAGTTGTCGTACGATGTACAAAGGACTTCGACGATTTAATTAGGTTTATTATGGAGTTTTAAGGTTTCGTACGGCCTTGTAAGGTGTTCCTAGGAGTTTTAAGGCGTCCTAAGTTATACTAACGTGCTTTTCAAGGTGCTAATGTGCATACAGAGTCGTAAGATGTCCTAAGTTGTCGTACGATGTTCAAAGGACTCGGACGAATTCATTAGGTGTATTATGGAGTTTTTAGTTTGCGTATGGTACTGTTAGGTGTTGTTAGGAGTTGTGAGGTGTTGTACATTATATCAACATGCTTTTAAAGTTGCTAATGTTGCATACAGATTCGTAACATGTCCTGAGTTTTCGTACGATGTACAAAGGATTTCGACGATTTCATTAGGTTTATTATGGAGTTTTAAGGTGTCGTACGGTGTTGTAAAGTGTTTTAGGAGTTTTAAGGCGTCCTAAGTTTTACCAACATACTTTTGAAGTTGCTAATGTTGCATACAGAGTCGTAACATGTCCTGAGTTGTCGTACGATGAACAAAGGATTTCGACGATTTCATTAGGTTTATTATGGAGTTTTAAGGTGTCGTACGGTGTTGTAAAGTGTTTTAGGAGTTTTAAGGCGTCCTAAGTTTTACCAACATACTTTTGAAGTTGCTAATGTTACATACAGAGTCGTAACATGTCCTGAGTTGTCGTACGATGTACAAAGGACTTCGACGATTTAATTAGGTTTATTATGGAGTTTTAAGGTTTCGTACGGCCTTGTAAGGTGTTCTTAGGAGTTTTAAGGCGTCCTAAGTTATACTAACGTGCTTTTCAAGGTGCTAATGTGCATACAGAGTCGTAAGATGTCCTAAGTTGTCGTACGATGTTCAAAGGACTCGGACGAATTCATTAGGTGTATTATGGAGTTTTTAGTTTGCGTATGGTACTGTTAGGTGTGGTTAGGAGTTGTGAGGTGTTGTACATTATATCAACATGCTTTTAAAGTTGCTAATGTTGCATACAGAGTCGTAACATGTCCTGAGTTGTCGTACGATGTACAAAGGATTTCGACGATTTCATTAGGTTTATTATGGAGTTTTAAGGTGTCGTACGGTGTTGTAAAGTGTTTTAGGAGTTTTAAGGCGTCCTAAGTTTTACCAACATACTTTTGAAGTTGCTAATGTTGCATACAGAGTCGTAACATGTCCTGAGTTGTCGTACGATGAACAAAGGATTTCGACGATTTCATTAGGTTTATTATGGAGTTTTAAAGGTGTCGTACGGTGTTGTAAAGTGTTTTAGGAGTTTTAAGGC
The DNA here is from genome assembly GCA_030867185.1 of Tagetes erecta. Classification (NCBI taxonomy): domain Eukaryota; kingdom Viridiplantae; phylum Streptophyta; class Magnoliopsida; order Asterales; family Asteraceae; genus Tagetes; species Tagetes erecta. Next base: position 15,356,598 of record CM061497.1, on the reverse strand, counting down.
GTCCTAAGTTTTACCAACATGCTTTTGAAGTTGCTAATGTTACATACAGAGTCGTAACATGTCCTGAGTTGTCGTACGATGTACAAAGGACTTCGACGATTTAATTAGGTTTATTATGGAGTTTTAAGGTTTCGTACGGCCTTGTAAGGTGTTCTTAGGAGTTTTAAGGCGTCCTAAGTTATACTAACGTGCTTTTCAAGGTGCTAATGTGCATACAGTGTCGTAAGATGTCCTAAGTTGTCGTACGATGTTCAAAGGACTCGGACGAATTCATTAGGTGTATTATGGAGTTTTTAGTTTGCGTATGGTACTGTTAGGTGTGGTTAGGAGTTGTGAGGTGTTGTACATTATATCAACATGCTTTTAAAGTTGCTAATGTTGCATACAGAGTCGTAACATGTCCTGAGTTGTCGTACGATGTACAAAGGACTTCGACGATTTCATAAGGTTTATTATGGAGTTTTAAGGTTTCGTACGGTGTTGTAAAGCGTTCTTAGGATTTTTAAGGCGTCCTAAGTTATACTAACGTGCTTTTCAAGGTGCTAATGTGCATACAGAGTCGTAAGATGTCCTAAGTTGTCGTTCGATGTTCAAAGGACTCGGACGAATTCATTAGGTGTATTATAAAGTTTTTTGTTTGCGTATGGTACTGTTAGGTGTGGTTAGGTGTTGTGAGGTGTTGTACATTATATCAACTTGCTTTTAAAGTTGCTAATGTTGCATACAGAGTCGTAACATGTCCTGAGTTGTCGTACGATGTACAAAGGATTTCGACGATTTCATTAGGTTTATTATGGAGTGTTAAGGTGTCGTACGGTGTTGTAAAGTGTTTTTAGGAGTTTTAAGGCGTCCTAAGTTTTACCAACATGCTTTTAAAGTTGCTAATGTTACATACAGAGTCGTAACATGTCCTGAGTTGTCGCACGATGTACAAAGGACTTCGACGATTTAATTAGGTTTATTATGGAGTTTTAAGGTTTTGTACGGCCTTGTAAGGTGTTCTTAGGAGTTTTAAGGCGTCCTAAGTTATACTAACGTGCTTTTCAAGGTGCTAATGTGCATACAGTGTCGTAAGATGTCCTAAGTTGTCGTACGATGTTCAAAGGACTCGGACGAATTCATTAGGTGTATTATGGAGTTTTTAGTTTGCGTATGGTACTGTTAGGTGTTGTTAGGAGTTGTGAGGTGTTGTACATTATATCAACATGCTTTTAAAGTTGCTAATGTTGCATACAGAGTCGTAACATGTCCTGAGTTTTCGTACGATGTACAAAGGATTTCGACGATTTCATTAGGTTTATTATGGAGTTTTAAGGTGTCGTACGGTGTTGTAAAGTGTTTTTAGGAGTATTAAGGCGTCCTATGTTTTACCAACATGCTTTTGAAGTTGCTAATGTTACATACAGAGTCGTAACATGTCCTGAGTTGTCGCACGATGTACAAAGGACTTCGACGATTTAATTAGGTTTATTATGGAGTTTTAAGGTTTTGTACGGCCTTGTAAGGTGTTCTTAGGAGTTTTAAGGCGTCCTAAGTTATACTAACGTGCTTTTCAAGGTGCTAATGTGCATACAGAGTCGTAAGATGTCCTAAGTTGTCGTACGATGTTCAAAGGACTCGGACGAATTCATTAGGTGTATTATGGAGTTTTTAGTTTGCGTATGGTACTGTTAGGTGTTGTTAGGAGTTGTGAGGTGTTGTACATTATATCAACATGCTTTTAAAGTTGCTAATGTTGCATACAGAGTCGTAACATGTCCTGAGTTTTCGTACGATGTACAAAGGATTTCGACGATTTCATTAGGTTTATTATGGAGTTTTAAGGTGTCGTACGGTGTTGTAAAGTGTTTTTAGGAGTTTTAAGGCGTCCTAAGTTTTACCAACATACTTTTGAAGTTGCTAATGTTACATACAGAGTCGTAACATGTCCTGAGTTGTCGTACGATGTACAAAGGACTTCGACGATTTAATTAGGTTTATTATGGAGTTTTAAGGTTTCGTACGGCCTTGTAAGGTGTTCCTAGGAGTTTTAAGGCGTCCTAAGTTATACTAACGTGCTTTTCAAGGTGCTAATGTGCATACAGAGTCGTAAGATGTCCTAAGTTGTCGTACGATGTTCAAAGGACTCGGACGAATTCATTAGGTGTATTATGGAGTTTTTAGTTTGCGTATGGTACTGTTAGGTGTTGTTAGGAGTTGTGAGGTGTTGTACATTATATCAACATGCTTTTAAAGTTGCTAATGTTGCATACAGAGTCGTAACATGTCCTGAGTTTTCGTACGATGTACAAAGGATTTCGACGATTTCATTAGGTTTATTATGGAGTTTTAAGGTGTCGTACGGTGTTGTAAAGTGTTTTAGGAGTTTTAAGGCGTCCTAAGTTTTACCAACATACTTTTGAAGTTGCTAATGTTGCATACAGAGTCGTAACATGTCCTGAGTTGTCGTACGATGAACAAAGGATTTCGACGATTTCATTAGGTTTATTATGGAGTTTTAAGGTGTCGTACGGTGTTGTAAAGTGTTTTAGGAGTTTTAAGGCGTCCTAAGTTTTACCAACATGCTTTTGAAGTTGCTAATGTTACATACAGAGTCGTAACATGTCCTGAGTTGTCGTACGATGTACAAAGGACTTCGACGATTTAATTAGGTTTATTATGGAGTTTTAAGGTTTCGTACGGCCTTGTAAGGTGTTCTTAGGAGTTTTAAGGCGTCCTAAGTTATACTAACGTGCTTTTCAAGGTGCTAATGTGCATACAGTGTCGTAAGATGTCCTAAGTTGTCGTACGATGTTCAAAGGACTCGGACGAATTCATTAGGTGTATTATGGAGTTTTTAGTTTGCGTATGGTACTGTTAGGTGTGGTTAGGAGTTGTGAGGTGTTGTACATTATATCAACATGCTTTTAAAGTTGCTAATGTTGCATACAGAGTCGTAACATGTCCTGAGTTGTCGTACGATGTACAAAGGACTTCGACGATTTCATAAGGTTTATTATGGAGTTTTAAGGTTTCGTACGGTGTTGTAAAGTGTTCTTAGGATTTTTAAGGCGTCCTAAGTTATACTAACGTGCTTTTCAAGGTGCTAATGTGCATACAGAGTCGTAAGATGTCCTAAGTTGTCGTTCGATGTTCAAAGGACTCGGACGAATTCATTAGGTGTATTATAAAGTTTTTTGTTTGCGTATGGTACTGTTAGGTGTGGTTAGGTGTTGTGAGGTGTTGTACATTATATCAACTTGCTTTTAAAGTTGCTAATGTTGCATACAGAGTCGTAACATGTCCTGAGTTGTCGTACGATGTACAAAGGATTTCGACGATTTCATTAGGTTTATTATGGAGTGTTAAGGTGTCGTACGGTGTTGTAAAGTGTTTTTAGGAGTTTTAAGGCGTCCTAAGTTTTACCAACATACTTTTGAAGTTGCTAATGTTACATACAGAGTGGTAACATGTCCTGAGTTGTCGTACGATGTACAAAGGACTTCGACGATTTAATTAGGTTTATTATGGAGTTTTAAGGTTTCGTACGGCCTTGTAAGGTGTTCTTAAGAGTTTTAAGGCGTCCTAAGTTATACTAACGTGCTTTTCAAGGTGCTAATGTGCATACAGAGTCGTAAGATGTCCTAAGTTGTCGTACGATGTTCAAAGGACTAGGACGAATTCATTAGGTGTATTATGGAGTTTTTAGTTTGCGTATGGTACTGTTAGGTGTGGTTAGGAGTTGTGAGGTGTTGTACATTATATCAACATGCTTTTAAAGTTGTTAATGTTGCATACAGAGTCGTAACATGTCCTGAGTTGTCGTACGATGTACAAAGGATTTCGACGATTTCATTAGGTTTATTATGGAGTTTTAAGGTGTCGTACGGTGTTGTAAAGTGTTTTTAGGATTATTAAGGCGTCCTAAGTTTTACCAACATACTTTTGAAGTTGCTAATGTTGCATACAGAGTCGTAACATGTCCTGAGTTGTCGTACGATGTACAAAGGATTTCGACGATTTCATTAGGTTTATTATGGAGTGTTAAGGTGTCGTACGGTGTTGTAAAGTGTTTTTAGGAGTTTTAAGGCGTCCTAAGTTTTACCAACATACTTTTGAAGTTGCTAATGTTACATACAGAGTCGTAACATGTCCTGAGTTGTCGTACGATGTACAAAGGACTTCGACGATTTAATTAGGTTTATTATGGAGTTTTAAGGTTTCGTACGGCCTTGTAAGGTGTTCTTAGGAGTTTTAAGGCGTCCTAAGTTATACTAACGTGCTTTTCAAGGTGCTAATGTGCATACAGTGTCCTAAGATGTCCTAAGTTGTCGTACGATGTTCAAAGGACTCGGACGAATTCATTAGGTGTATTATGGAGTTTTTAGTTTGCGTATGGTACTGTTAGGTGTGCTTAGGAGTTGTGAGGTGTTGTACATTATATCAACATGCTTTTAAAGTTGCTAATGTTGCATACAGAGTCGTAACATGTCCTGAGTTGTCGTACGATGTACAAAGGATCTCGACGATTTCATTAGGTTTATTATAGAGTTTTAAGGTGTCGTACGGTGTTGTAAAGTGTTTTTAGGAGTTTTAAGGCGTCCTAAGTTTTACCAACATGCTTTTAAAGTTGCTAATGTTACATACAGAGTCGTAACATGTCCTGAGTTGTCGTACGATGTACAAAGGATTTCGACGATTTAATTAGGTTTATTATGGAGTTTTAAGGTTTCGTACGGCCTTGTAAGGTGTTCTTAGGAGTTTTAAGGCGTCCTAAGTTATACTAACGTGCTTTTCAAGGTGCTAATGTGCAAATAGAGTCGTAAGATGTCCTAAGTTGTCGTACGATGTTCAAAGGACTCGGACGAATTCATTAGGTGTATTATGGAGTTTTAAGTTTACGTATGGTACTGCTAGGTGTTGTTAGGAGTTGTGAGGTGTTGTACATTATACCGACATGCTTTTAAAGTTGCTAATGTTGCATACAGAGTCGTAACATGTCATGAGTTGTCGTACGATGTACAAAGGACTTCGACGATTTCATAAGGTTTATTATGGAATTTTAAGGTTTCGTACGGTGTTGTAAAGTGTTCTTAGGATTTTTAAGGCGTCCTAAGTTATACTAACGTGCTTTTCAAGGTGCTAATGTGCATACAGAGTCGTAAGATGTCCTAAGTTGTCGTTCGATGTTCAAAGGACTCGGACGAATTCATTAGGTGTATTATGGAGTTTTTAGTTTGCGTATGGTACTGTTAAGTGTGGTTAGGTGTTGTGAGGTGTTGTACATTATATCAACTTGGTTTTAAAGTTGCTAATGTTGCATACAGAGTCGTAACATGTCCTGAGTTGTCATACGATGTACAAAGGATTTCGACGATTTCATTAGGTTTATTATGGAGTTTTAAGGTGTCGTACGGTGTTGTAAAGTGTTTTTAGGAGTTTTAAGGCGTCCTAAGTTTTACCAACATACTTTTGAAGTTGCTAATGTTACATACAGAGTCGTAACATGTCCAGAGTTGTCGTACGATGTACAAAGGACTTCGACGATTTAATTAGGTTTATTATGGAGTTTTAAGGTTTTGTACGGCCTTGTAAGATGTTCTTAGGAGTTTTAATGCGTCCTAAGTTATACTAACGTGCTTTTCAAGGTGCTAATGTGCATACAGAGTCGTAAGATGTCCTAAGTTGTCGTACGATGTTCAAAGGACTCGGACGAATTCATTAGGTGTATTATGGAGTTTTTAGTTTGCGTATGGTACTGTTAAGTGTGGTTAGGAGTTGTGAGGTGTTGTACATTATGTCAACATGCTTTTAAAGTTGCTAATGTTGCATAAAGAGTCGTAACATGTCCTGAGTTGTCGTACGATGTACAAAGGATCTCGACGCTTTCATTAGGTTTATTATAGAGTTTTAAGGTGTCGTACGGTGTTGTAAAGTGTTTTTAGGAGTTTTAAGGCGTCCTAAGTTTTACCAACATGCTTTTAAAGTTGCTAATGTTACATACAGAGTCGTAACATGTCCTGAGTTGTCGTACGATGTACAAAGGATTTCGACGATTTAATTAGGTTTATTATGGAGTTTTAAGGTTTCGTACGGCCTTGTAAGGTGTTCTTAGCAGTTTTAAGGCGTCCTAAGTTATACTAACGTGCTTTTCAAGGTGCTAATGTGCAAATAGAGTCGTAAGATGTCCTAAGTTGTCGTACGATGTTCAAAGGACTCGGACGAATTCATTAGGTGTATTATGGAGTTTTAAGTTTAAGTATGGTACTGCTAGGTGTTGTTAGGAGTTGTGAGGTGTTGTACATTATACCGACATGCTTTTAAAGTTGCTAATGTTGCATACAGAGTCGTAACATGTCCTGAGTTGTCGTACGATGTACAAAGGACTTCGACGATTTCATAAGGTTTATTATGGAATTTTAAGGTTTCGTACGGTGTTGTAAAGTGTTCTTAGGATTTTTAAGGCGTCCTAAGTTATACTAACGTGCTTTTCAAGGTGCTAATGTGCATACAGAGTCGTAAGATGTCCTAAGTTGTCGTTCGATGTTCAAAGGACTCGGACGAATTCATTAGGTGTATTATGGAGTTTTTAGTTTGCGTATGGTACTGTTAGGTGTGGTTAGGTGTTGTGAGGTGTTGTACATTATATCAACTTGATTTTAAAGTTGGTAATGTTGCATACAGAGTCGTAACATGTCCTGAGTTGTCATACGATGTACAAAGGATTTCGACGATTTCATTAGGTTTATTATGGAGTTTTAAGGTGTCGTACGGTGTTGTAAAGTGTTTTTAGGAGTTTTAAGGCGTCCTAAGTTTTACCAACATACTTTTGAAGTTGCTAATGTTACATACAGAGTCGTAACATGTCCTGAGTTGTCGTACGATGTACAAAGGACTTCGACGATTTAATTAGGTTTATTATGCAGTTTTAAGGTTTCGTATGGCCTTGTAAGGTGTTCTTAGGAGTTTTAATCCGTCCTAAGTTATACTAACGTGCTTTTCAAGGTGCTAATGTGCATACAGAGTCGTAAGATGTCCTAAGTTGTCGTACGATGTTCAAAGGACTCGGACGAATTCATTAGGTGTATTATGGAATTTTTAGTTTGCGTATGGTACTGTTAAGTGTGGTTAGGAGTTGTGAGGTGTTGTACATTATATCAACATGCTTTTAAAGTTGCTAATGTTGCATAAAGAGTCGTAACATGTCCTGAGTTGTCGTACGATGTACAAAGGATTTCGACGATTTCATTAGGTTTATTATGGAGTTTTAAGGTGTTGTAAAGTGTTTTTAGGAGTTTTAAGGCGTCCTAAGTTTTACCAACATGCTTTTAAAGTTGCTAATGTTACATACAGAGTCGTAACATGTCCTGAGTTGTCGTACGATGTACAAAGGATTTCGACGATTTAATTAGGTTTATTATGGAGTTTTAAGGTTTCGTACGGCCTTGTAAGGTGTTCTTAGGAGTTTTAAGGCGTCCTAAGTTATACTAACGTGCTTTTCAAGGCGCTAATGTGCAAATAGAGTCGTAAGATGTCCTAAGTTGTCGTACGATGTTCAAAGGACTCGGACGAATTCATTAGGTGTATTATGGAGTTTTAAGTTTAAGTATGGTACTGCTAGGTGTTGTTAGGAGTTGTGAGGTGTTGTACATTAAACCGACATGCTTTTAAAGTTGCTAATTTTGCATACAGAGTCGTAACATGTCCCGAGCTGTCGTACGATGTACAAAGGACTTCGACGATTTCATAAGGTTTATTATGGAGTTTTAAGGTTTCGTACGGTGTTGTAAAGTGTTCTTAGGATTTTTAAGGCGTCCTAAGTTATACTAACGTGCTTTTCAAGGTGCTAATGTGCATACAGAGTCGTAAGATGTCCTAAGTTGTCGTTCGATGTTCAAAGGACTCGGACGAATTCATTAGGTGTATTATGGAGTTTTTAGTTTGCGTATGGTACTGTTAGGTGTGGTTAGGAGTTGTGAGGTGTTGTAGATTATATCAACATGCTTTTAAAGTTGCTAATGTTGCATACAGAGTCGTAACATGTCCTGAGTTGTCGTACGATGTACAAAGGATCTCGACGATTTCATTAGGTTTATTATGGAGTTTTAAGGTGTCGTACGGTGTTGTAAAGTGTTTTAGGAGTTTTAAGGCGTCCTAAGTTTTACCAACATGCTTTTAAAGTTGCTAATGTTACATACAGAGTCGTAACATGTCCTGAGTTGTCGTACGATGTACAAAGGATTTCGACGATTTAATTAGGTTTATTATGGAGTTTTAAGGTTTCGTACGGCCTTGTAAGGTGTTCTTAGGAGTTTTAAGGCGTCCTAAGTTATACTAACGTGCTTTTCAAGGTGCTAATGTGCAAATAGAGTCGTAAGATGTCCTAAGTTGTCGTACGATGTTCAAAGGACTCGGACGAATTCATTAGGTGTATTATGGAGTTTTAAGTTTACGTATGGTACTGCTAGGTGTTGTTAGGAGTTGTGAGGTGTTGTACATTATACCGACATGCTTTTAAAGTTGCTAATGTTGCATACAGAGTCGTAACATGTCCTGAGTTGTCGTACGATGTACAAAGGACTTCGACGATTTCATAAGGTTTATTATGGAGTTTTAAGGTTTCGTACGGTGTTGTAAAGTGTTCTTAGGATTTTTAAGGCGTCCTAAGTTATACTAACGTGCTTTTCAAGGTGCTAATGTGCATACAGAGTCGTAAGATGTCCTAAGTTGTCGTTCGATGTTCAAAGGACTCGGACGAATTCATTAGGTGTATTATGGAGTTTTTAGTTTGCGTATGGTACTGTTAGGTGTGGTTAGGAGTTGTGAGGTGTTGTACATTATATCAACATGCTTTTAAAGTTGCTAATGTTGCATACAGAGTCGTAACATGTCCTGAGTTGTCGTACGATGTACAAAGGATCTCGACGATTTCATTAGGTTTATTATGGAGTTTTAAGGTGTCGTACGGTGTTGTAAAGTGTTTTTAGGAGTTTTAAGGCGTCCTAAGTTTTACCAACATGCTTTTAAAGTTGCTAATGTTACATACAGAGTCGTAACATGTCCTGAGTTGTCGTACGATGTACAAAGGATTTCGACGATTTAATTAGGTTTATTATGGAGTTTTAAGGTTTCGTACGGCCTTGTAAGGTGTTCTTAGGAGTTTTAAGGCGTCCTAAGTTATACTAACGTGCTTTTCAAGGTGCTAATGGGCATACAGAGTCGTAAGATGTCCTAAGTTGTCGTTCGATGTTCAAAGGACTCGGACGAATTCATTAGGTGTATTATGGAGTTTTTAGTTTGCGTATGGTACTGTTAGGTGTGGTTAGGAGTTGTGAGGTGTTGTACATTATATCAACATGCTTTTAAAGTTGCTAATGTTGCATACAGAGTCGTAACATGTCCTGAGTTGTCGTACGATGTACAAAGGATCTCGACGATTTCATTAGGTTTATTATGGAGTTTTAAGGTGTCGTACGGTGTTTTAAAGTGTTTTTAGGAGTTTTAAGGCGTCCTAAGTTTTACCAACATGCTTTTAAAGTTGCTAATGTTACATACAAAGTCGTAACATGTCATGAGTTGTCGTACGATGTACAAAGGATTTCGACGATTTAATTAGGTTTATTATGGAGTTTTAAGGTTTCGTACGGCCTTGTAAGGTGTTCTTAGGAGTTTTAAGGCGTCCTAAGTTATACTAACGTGCTTTTCAAGGTGCTAATGTGCAAATATAGTCGTAAGATGTCCTAAGTTGTCGTACGATGTTCAAAGGACTCGGACGAATTCATTAGGTGTATTATGGAGTTTTAAGTTTACGTATGGTACTGCTAGGTGTTGTTAGGAGTTGTGAGGTGTTGTACATTATACCGACATGCTTTTAAAGTTGTTAATGTTGCATACAGAGTCGTAACATGTCCTGAGTTGTCGTACGATGTACAAAGGATCTCGACGATTTCATTAGGTTTATTATGGAGTTTTAAGGTGTCGTACGGTGTTGTAAAGTGTTTTTAGGAGTTTTAAGGCGTCCTAAGTTTTACAAACATGCTTTTAAAGTTGCTAATGTTACATACAGAGTCGTAACATGTCCTGAGTTGTCGTACGATGTACAAAGGATTTCGACGATTTAATTAGGTTTATTATGGAGTTTTAAGGTTTCGTACGGCCTTGTAAGGTGTTCTTAGGAGTTTTAAGGCGTCCTAAGTTATACTAACGTGCTTTTCAAGGTGCTAATGTGCAAATAGAGTCGTAAGATGTCCTAAGTTGTCGTACGATGTTCAAAGGACTCGGACGAATTCATTAGGTGTATTATGGAGTTTTAAGTTTAAGTATGGTACTGCTAGGTGTTGTTAGGAGTTGTGAGGTGTTGTACATTAAACCGACATGCTTTTAAAGTTGCTAATTTTGCATACAGAGTCGTAACATGTCCCGAGCTGTCTACGATGTACAAAGGACTTCGACGATTTCATAAGGTTTATTATGGAGTTTTAAGGTTTCGTACGGTGTTGTAAAGTGTTCTTAGGATTTTTAAGGCGTCCTAAGTTATACTAACGTGCTTTTCAAGGTGCTAATGTGCATACAGAGTCGTAAGATGTCCTAAGTTGTCGTTCGATGTTCAAAGGACTCGGACGAATTCATTAGGTGTATTATGGAATTTTTAGTTTGCGTATGGTACTGTTAAGTGTGGTTAGGAGTTGTGAGGTGTTGTACATTATATCAACATGCTTTTAAAGTTGCTAATGTTGCATAAAGAGTCGTAACATGTCCTGAGTTGTCGTACGATGTACAAAGGATTTCGACGATTTCATTAGGTTTATTATGGAGTTTTAAGGTGTTGTAAAGTGTTTTTAGGAGTTTTAAGGCGTCCTAAGTTTTACCAACATGCTTTTAAAGTTGCTAATGTTACATACAGAGTCGTAACATGTCCTGAGTTGTCGTACGATGTACAAAGGATTTCGACGATTTAATTAGGTTTATTATGGAGTTTTAAGGTTTCGTACGGCCTTGTAAGGTGTTCTTAGGAGTTTTAAGGCGTCCTAAGTTATACTAACGTGCTTTTCAAGGCGCTAATGTGCAAATAGAGTCGTAAGATGTCCTAAGTTGTCGTACGATGTTCAAAGGACTCGGACGAATTCATTAGGTGTATTATGGAGTTTTAAGTTTAAGTATGGTACTGCTAGGTGTTGTTAGGAGTTGTGAGGTGTTGTACATTAAACCGACATGCTTTTAAAGTTGCTAATTTTGCATACAGAGTCGTAACATGTCCCGAGCTGTCGTACGATGTACAAAGGACTTCGACGATTTCATAAGGTTTATTATGGAGTTTTAAGGTTTCGTACGGTGTTGTAAAGTGTTCTTAGGATTTTTAAGGCGTCCTAAGTTATACTAACGTGCTTTTCAAGGTGCTAATGTGCATACAGAGTCGTAAGATGTCCTAAGTTGTCGTTCGATGTTCAAAGGACTCGGACGAATTCATTAGGTGTATTATGGAGTTTTTAGTTTGCGTATGGTACTGTTAGGTGTGGTTAGGAGTTGTGAGGTGTTGTAGATTATATCAACATGCTTTTAAAGTTGCTAATGTTGCATACAGAGTCGTAACATGTCCTGAGTTGTCGTACGATGTACAAAGGATCTCGACGATTTCATTAGGTTTATTATGGAGTTTTAAGGTGTCGTACGGTGTTGTAAAGTGTTTTAGGAGTTTTAAGGCGTCCTAAGTTTTACCAACATGCTTTTAAAGTTGCTAATGTTACATACAGAGTCGTAACATGTCCTGAGTTGTCGTACGATGTACAAAGGATTTCGACGATTTAATTAGGTTTATTATGGAGTTTTAAGGTTTCGTACGGCCTTGTAAGGTGTTCTTAGGAGTTTTAAGGCGTCCTAAGTTATACTAACGTGCTTTTCAAGGTGCTAATGTGCAAATAGAGTCGTAAGATGTCCTAAGTTGTCGTACGATGTTCAAAGGACTCGGACGAATTCATTAGGTGTATTATGGAGTTTTAAGTTTACGTATGGTACTGCTAGGTGTTGTTAGGAGTTGTGAGGTGTTGTACATTATACCGACATGCTTTTAAAGTTGCTAATGTTGCATACAGAGTCGTAACATGTCCTGAGTTGTCGTACGATGTACAAAGGACTTCGACGATTTCATAAGGTTTATTATGGAGTTTTAAGGTTTCGTACGGTGTTGTAAAGTGTTCTTAGGATTTTTAAGGCGTCCTAAGTTATACTAACGTGCTTTTCAAGGTGCTAATGTGCATACAGAGTCGTAAGATGTCCTAAGTTGTCGTTCGATGTTCAAAGGACTCGGACGAATTCATTAGGTGTATTATGGAGTTTTTAGTTTGCGTATGGTACTGTTAGGTGTGGTTAGGAGTTGTGAGGTGTTGTAGATTATATCAACATGCTTTTAAAGTTGCTAATGTTGCATACAGAGTCGTAACATGTCCTGAGTTGTCGTACGATGTACAAAGGATCTCGACGATTTCATTAGGTTTATTATGGAGTTTTAAGGTGTCGTACGGTGTTGTAAAGTGTTTTAGGAGTTTTAAGGCGTCCTAAGTTTTACCAACATGCTTTTAAAGTTGCTAATGTTACATACAGAGTCGTAACATGTCCTGAGTTGTCGTACGATGTACAAAGGATTTCGACGATTTAATTAGGTTTATTATGGAGTTTTAAGGTTTCGTACGGCCTTGTAAGGTGTTCTTAGGAGTTTTAAGGCGTCCTAAGTTATACTAACGTGCTTTTCAAGGTGCTAATGTGCAAATAGAGTCGTAAGATGTCCTAAGTTGTCGTACGATGTTCAAAGGACTCGGACGAATTCATTAGGTGTATTATGGAGTTTTAAGTTTACGTATGGTACTGCTAGGTGTTGTTAGGAGTTGTGAGGTGTTGTACATTATACCGACATGCTTTTAAAGTTGCTAATGTTGCATACAGAGTCGTAACATGTCCTGAGTTGTCGTACGATGTACAAAGGACTTCGACGATTTCATAAGGTTTATTATGGAGTTTTAAGGTTTCGTACGGTGTTGTAAAGTGTTCTTAGGATTTTTAAGGCGTCCTAAGTTATACTAACGTGCTTTTCAAGGTGCTAATGTGCATACAGAGTCGTAAGATGTCCTAAGTTGTCGTTCGATGTTCAAAGGACTCGGACGAATTCATTAGGTGTATTATGGAGTTTTTAGTTTGCGTATGGTACTGTTAGGTGTGGTTAGGAGTTGTGAGGTGTTGTACATTATATCAACATGCTTTTAAAGTTGCTAATGTTGCATACAGAGTCGTAACATGTCCTGAGTTGTCGTACGATGTACAAAGGATCTCGACGATTTCATTAGGTTTATTATGGAGTTTTAAGGTGTCGTACGGTGTTGTAAAGTGTTTTTAGGAGTTTTAAGGCGTCCTAAGTTTTACCAACATGCTTTTAAAGTTGCTAATGTTACATACAGAGTCGTAACATGTACTGAGTTGTCGTACGATGTACAAAGGATTTCGACGATATAATTAGGTTTATTATGGAGTTTTAAGGTTTCGTACGGCCTTGTAAGGTGTTCTTAGGAGTTTTAAGGCGTCCTAAGTTATACTAACGTGCTTTTCAAGGTGCTAATAGGCATACAGAGTCGTAAGATGTCCTAAGTTGTCGTTCGATGTTCAAAGGACTCGGACGAATTCATTAGGTGTATTATGGAGTTTTTAGTTTGCGTATGGTACTGTTAGGTGTGGTTAGGAGTTGTGAGGTGTTGTACATTATATCAACATGCTTTTAAAGTTGCTAATGTTGCATACAGAGTCGTAACATGTCCTGAGTTGTCGTACGATGTACAAAGGATCTCGACGATTTCATTAGGTTTATTATGGAGTTTTAAGGTGTCGTACGGTGTTTTAAAGTGTTTTTAGGAGTTTTAAGGCGTCCTAAGTTTTACCAACATGCTTTTAAAGTTGCTAATGTTACATACAGAGTCGTAACATGTCATGAGTTGTCGTACGATGTACAAAGGATTTCGACGATTTAATTAGGTTTATTATGGAGTTTTAAGGTTTCGTACGGCCTTGTAAGGTGTTCTTAGGAGTTTTAAGGCGTCCTAAGTTATACTAACGTGCTTTTCAAGGTGCTAATGTGCAAATAGAGTCGTAAGATGTCCTAAGTTGTCGTACGATGTTCAAAGGACTCGGACGAATTCATTAGGTGTATTATGGAGTTTTAAGTTTACGTATGGTACTGCTAGGTGTTGTTAGGAGTTGTGAGGTGTTGTACATTATACCGACATGCTTTTAAAGTTGCTAATGTTGCATACAGAGTCGTAACATGTCCTGAGTTGTCGTACGATGTACAAAGGATCTCGACGATTTCATTAGGTTTATTATGGAGTTTTAAGGTGTCGTACGGTGTTGTAAAGTGTTTTTAGGAGTTTTAAGGCGTCCTAAGTTTTACAAACATGCTTTTAAAGTTGCTAATGTTACATACAGAGTCGTAACATGTCCTGAGTTGTCGTACGATGTACAAAGGATTTCGACGATTTAATTAGGTTTATTATGGAGTTTTAAGGTTTCGTACGGCCTTGTAAGGTGTTCTTAGGAGTTTTAAGGCGTCCTAAGTTATACTAACGTGCTTTTCAAGGTGCTAATGTGCAAATAGAGTCGTAAGATGTCCTAAGTTGTCGTACGATGTTCAAAGGACTCGGACGAATTCATTAGGTGTATTATGGAGTTTTAAGTTTAAGTATGGTACTGCTAGGTGTTGTTAGGAGTTGTGAGGTGTTGTACATTAAACCGACATGCTTTTAAAGTTGCTAATTTTGCATACAGAGTCGTAACATGTCCCGAGCTGTCTACGATGTACAAAGGACTTCGACGATTTCATAAGGTTTATTATGGAGTTTTAAGGTTTCGTACGGTGTTGTAAAGTGTTCTTAGGATTTTTAAGGCGTCCTAAGTTATACTAACGTGCTTTTCAAGGTGCTAATGTGCATACAGAGTCGTAAGATGTCCTAAGTTGTCGTTCGATGTTCAAAGGACTCGGACGAATTCATTAGGTGTATTATGGAGTTTTTAGTTTGCGTATGGTACTGTTAGGTGTGGTTAGGAGTTGTGAGGTGTTGTAGATTATATCAACATGCTTTTAAAGTTGCTAATGTTGCATACAGAGTCGTAACATGTCCTGAGTTGTCGTACGATGTACAAAGGATCTCGACGATTTCATTAGGTTTATTATGGAGTTTTAAGGTGTCGTACGGTGTTGTAAAGTGTTTTAGGAGTTTTAAGGCGTCCTAAGTTTTACCAACATGCTTTTAAAGTTGCTAATGTTACATACAGAGTCGTAACATGTCCTGAGTTGTCGTACGATGTACAAAGGATTTCGACGATTTAATTAGGTTTATTATGGAGTTTTAAGGTTTCATACGGCCTTGTAAGGTGTTCTTAGGAGTTTTAAGGCGTCCTAAGTTATACTAACGTGCTTTTCAAGGTGCTAATGTGCAAATAGTGTCGTAAGATGTCCTAAGTTGTCGTACGATGTTCAAAGGACTCGGACGAATTCATTAGGTGTATTATGAAGTTTTAAGTTTACGTATGGTACTGCTAGGTGTTGTTAGGAGTTGTGAGGTGTTGTACATTATACCGACATGCTTTTAAAGTTGCTAATGTTGCATACAGAGTCGTAACATGTCCTGAGTTGTCGTACGATGTACAAAGGATTTCGACGATTTCATTAGGTTTATTATGGAGTTTTAAGGTGTCGTACGGTGTTGTAAAGTGTTTTTAGGAGTTTTAAGGCGTCCTAAGTTTTACCAACATGCTTTTAAAGTTGCTAATGTTACATACAGAGTCGTAACATGTCCTGAGTTGTCGTACGATGTACAAAGGATTTCGACGATTTAATTAGGTTTATTATGGAGTTTTAAGGTTTCGTACGGCCTTGTAAGGTGTTCTTAGGAGTTTTAAGGCGTCCTAAGTTATACTAACGTGCTTTTCAAGGTGCTAATGTGCAAATAGAGTCGTAAGATGTCCTAAGTTGTCGTACGATGTTCAAAGGACTCGGACGAATTCATTAGGTGTATTATGGAGTTTTAAGTTTACGTATGGTACTGCTAGGTGTTGTTAGGAGTTGTGAGGTGTTGTACATTATACCGACATGCTTTTAAAGTTGCTAATGTTGCATACAGAGTCGTAACATGTCCCGAGTTGTCGTACGATGTACAAAGGACTTCGACGATTTCATAAGGTTTATTATGGAGTTTTAAGGTTTCGTACGGTGTTGTAAAGTGTTCTTAGGATTTTTAAGGCGTCCTAAGTTATACTAACGTGCTTTTCAAGGTGCTAATGTGCATACAGAGTCGTAAGATGTCCTAAGTTGTCGTTCGATGTTCAAAGGACTCGGACGAATTCATTAGGTGTATTATGGAGTTTTTAGTTTGCGTATGGTACTGTTAGGTGTGGTTAGGAGTTGTGAGGTGTTGTACATTATATCAACATGCTTTTAAAGTTGCTAATGTTGCATACAGAGTCGTAACATGTCCTGAGTTGTCGTACGATGTACAAAGGATCTCGACGATTTCATTAGGTTTATTATGGAGTTTTAAGGTGTCGTACGGTGTTTTAAAGTGTTTTTAGGAGTTTTAAGGCGTCCTAAGTTTTACCAACATGCTTTTAAAGTTGCTAATGTTACATACAGAGTCGTAACATGTCCTGAGTTGTCGTACGATGTACAAAGGATTTTGACGATTTAATTAGGTTTATTATGGAGTTTTAAGGTTTCGTACGGCCTTGTAAGGTGTTCTTAGGAGTTTTAAGGCGTCCTAAGTTATACTAACGTGCTTTTCAAGGTGCTAATAGGCATACAGAGTCGTAAGATGTCCTAAGTTGTCGTTCGATGTTCAAAGGACTCGGACGAATTCATTAGGTGTATTATGGAGTTTTTAGTTTGCGTATGGTACTGTTAGGTGTGGTTAGGAGTTGTGAGGTGTTGTACATTATATCAACATGCTTTTAAAGTTGCTAATGTTGCATACAGAGTCGTAACATGTCCTGAGTTGTCGTACGATGTACAAAGGATCTCGACGATTTCATTAGGTTTATTATGGAGTTTTAAGGTGTCGTACGGTGTTTTAAAGTGTTTTTAGGAGTTTTAAGGCGTCCTAAGTTTTACCAACATGCTTTTAAAGTTGCTAATGTTACATACAGAGTCGTAACATGTCATGAGTTGTCGTACGATGTACAAAGGATTTCGACGATTTAATTAGGTTTATTATGGAGTTTTAAGGTTTCGTACGGCCTTGTAAGGTGTTCTTAGGAGTTTTAAGGCGTCCTAAGTTATACTAACGTGCTTTTCAAGGTGCTAATGTGCAAATAGAGTCGTAAGATGTCCTAAGTTGTCGTACGATGTTCAAAGGACTCGGACGAATTCATTAGGTGTATTATGGAGTTTTAAGTTTACGTATGGTACTGCTAGGTGTTGTTAGGAGTTGTGAGGTGTTGTACATTATACCGACATGCTTTTAAAGTTGCTAATGTTGCATACAGAGTCGTAACATGTCCTGAGTTGTCGTACGATGTACAAAGGATCTCGACGATTTCATTAGGTTTATTATGGAGTTTTAAGGTGTCGTACGGTGTTGTAAAGTGTTTTTAGGAGTTTTAAGGCGTCCTAAGTTTTACAAACATGCTTTTAAAGTTGCTAATGTTACATACAGAGTCGTAACATGTCCTGAGTTGTCGTACGATGTACAAAGGATTTCGACGATTTAATTAGGTTTATTATGGAGTTTTAAGGTTTCGTACGGCCTTGTAAGGTGTTCTTAGGAGTTTTAAGGCGTCCTAAGTTATACTAACGTGCTTTTCAAGGTGCTAATGTGCAAATAGAGTCGTAAGATGTCCTAAGTTGTCGTACGATGTTCAAAGGACTCGGACGAATTCATTAGGTGTATTATGGAGTTTTAAGTTTAAGTATGGTACTGCTAGGTGTTGTTAGGAGTTGTGAGGTGTTGTACATTAAACCGACATGCTTTTAAAGTTGCTAATCTTGCATACAGAGTCGTAACATGTCCCGAGCTGTCTACGATGTACAAAGGACTTCGACGATTTCATAAGGTTTATTATGGAGTTTTAAGGTTTCGTACGGTGTTGTAAAGTGTTCTTAGGATTTTTAAGGCGTCCTAAGTTATACTAACGTGCTTTTCAAGGTGCTAATGTGCATACAGAGTCGTAAGATGTCCTAAGTTGTCGTTCGATGTTCAAAGGACTCGGACGAATTCATTAGGTGTATTATGGAGTTTTTAGTTTGCGTATGGTACTGTTAGGTGTGGTTAGGAGTTGTGAGGTGTTGTAGATTATATCAACATGCTTTTAAAGTTGCTAATGTTGCATACAGAGTCGTAACATGTCCTGAGTTGTCGTACGATGTACAAAGGATCTCGACGATTTCATTAGGTTTATTATGGAGTTTTAAGGTGTCGTACGGTGTTGTAAAGTGTTTTAGGAGTTTTAAGGCGTCCTAAGTTTTACCAACATGCTTTTAAAGTTGCTAATGTTACATACAGAGTCGTAACATGTCCTGAGTTGTCGTACGATGTACAAAGGATTTCGACGATTTAATTAGGTTTATTATGGAGTTTTAAGGTTTCATACGGCCTTGTAAGGTGTTCTTAGGAGTTTTAAGGCGTCCTAAGTTATACTAACGTGCTTTTCAAGGTGCTAATGTGCAAATAGTGTCGTAAGATGTCCTAAGTTGTCGTACGATGTTCAAAGGACTCGGACGAATTCATTAGGTGTATTATGAAGTTTTAAGTTTACGTATGGTACTGCTAGGTGTTGTTAGGAGTTGTGAGGTGTTGTACATTATACCGACATGCTTTTAAAGTTGCTAATGTTGCATACAGAGTCGTAACATGTCCTGAGTTGTCGTACGATGTACAAAGGATTTCGACGATTTCATTAGGTTTATTATGGAGTTTTAAGGTGTCGTACGGTGTTGTAAAGTGTTTTTAGGAGTTTTAAGGCGTCCTAAGTTTTACCAACATGCTTTTAAAGTTGCTAATGTTACATACAGAGTCGTAACATGTCCTGAGTTGTCGTACGATGTACAAAGGATTTCGACGATTTAATTAGGTTTATTATGGAGTTTTAAGGTTTCGTACGGCCTTGTAAGGTGTTCTTAGGAGTTTTAAGGCGTCCTAAGTTATACTAACGTGCTTTTCAAGGTGCTAATGTGCAAATAGAGTCGTAAGATGTCCTAAGTTGTCGTACGATGTTCAAAGGACTCGGACGAATTCATTAGGTGTATTATGGAGTTTTAAGTTTACGTATGGTACTGCTAGGTGTTGTTAGGAGTTGTGAGGTGTTGTACATTATACCGACATGCTTTTAAAGTTGCTAATGTTGCATACAGAGTCGTAACATGTCCCGAGTTGTCGTACGATGTACAAAGGACTTCGACGATTTCATAAGGTTTATTATGGAGTTTTAAGGTTTCGTACGGTGTTGTAAAGTGTTCTTAGGATTTTTAAGGCGTCCTAAGTTATACTAACGTGCTTTTCAAGGTGCTAATGTGCATACAGAGTCGTAAGATGTCCTAAGTTGTCGTTCGATGTTCAAAGGACTCGGACGAATTCATTAGGTGTATTATGGAGTTTTTAGTTTGCGTATGGTACTGTTAGGTGTGGTTAGGAGTTGTGAGGTGTTGTACATTATATCAACATGCTTTTAAAGTTGCTAATGTTGCATACAGAGTCGTAACATGTCCTGAGTTGTCGTACGATGTACAAAGGATCTCGACGATTTCATTAGGTTTATTATGGAGTTTTAAGGTGTCGTACGGTGTTTTAAAGTGTTTTTAGGAGTTTTAAGGCGTCCTAAGTTTTACCAACATGCTTTTAAAGTTGCTAATGTTACATACAGAGTCGTAACATGTCCTGAGTTGTCGTACGATGTACAAAGGATTTTGACGATTTAATTAGGTTTATTATGGAGTTTTAAGGTTTCGTACGGCCTTGTAAGGTGTTCTTAGGAGTTTTAAGGCGTCCTAAGTTATACTAACGTGCTTTTCAAGGTGCTAATGTGCAAATAGAGTCGTAAGATGTCCTAAGTTGTCGTACGATGTTCAAAGGACTCGGACGAATTCATTAGGTGTATTATGGAGTTTTAAGTTTAAGTATGGTACTGCTATGTGTTGTTAGGAGTTGTGAGGTGTTGTACATTAAACCGACATGCTTTTAAAGTTGCTAATGTTGCATACAGAGTCGTAACATGTCCCGAGCTGTCGTACGATGTACAAAGGACTTCGACGATTTCATAAGGTTTATTATGGAGTTTTAAGGTTTCGTACGGTGTTGTAAAGTGTTCTTAGGATTTTTAAGGCGTCCTAAGTTATACTAACGTGCTTTTCAAGGTGCTAATGTGCATACAGAGTCGTAAGATGTCCTAAGTTGTCGTTCGATGTTCAAAGGACTCGGACGAATTCATTAGGTGTATTATGGAGTTTTTAGTTTGCGTATGGTACTATTAGGTGTGGTTAGGAGTTGTGAGGTGTTGTAGATTATATCAACATGCTTTTAAAGTTGCTAATGTTGCATACAGAGTCGTAACATGTCCTGAGTTGTCGTACGATGTACAAAGGATCTCGACGATTTCATTAGGTTTATTATGGAGTTTTAAGGTGTCGTACGGTGTTGTAAAGTGTTTTTAGGAGTTTTAAGGCGTCCTAAGTTTTACCAACATGGTTTTAAAGTTGCTAATGTCGCATACTGGGTCCTAACATGTTTTAAGTTGTCGTTCGATGTACACAGGACTTCGACGTTTTCATTATGTTTATTATGGAGTTTTAAGGTTTCGTATGGTGTTTTTTTTGGGTAAAAGGGTTTTACCCTGGTGATTCTATAAACAAATAAACACAAGTAGCGTGGATAATCCACACTAGTTAAGTCTCGGACATACCCAAAGACTTCAGATCACTTACAAAAATATGAAAAACTAAACACGTGATCAAACATATCACATACCAACAATCTAGCCATAACTAGCACTAGACATGTACCAAAATCACCACTAGACATCAATCTCCATTTGGTTCCAAGTATCTAAGATATGTTGTGTCCACATCGTGGTCTTGATCTTTAAGCTCATTATCCGGCATCTAATAGTTTGGAGAAGTGATTTACCAACCACTTCCGGAGGCCTTGGATTTTCATTGAAAAGCCGACGATTTCTTTCCTGCCAAATAGCATAAGCCACACCCGCTACAACCAACCGACTAATAATTGCTTCAATATTTTTGCTTTTAGACTTGCATTTTAGGTCATGCATAATGATCGACCAAATTGGAGGGAGATGCTCCATTTTAGTCTTCCCTCGCACCAAATCCCAGACCCGAGAAGCATAAGAGCATTCGAAAAATAAATGATCGTGAGAGTCCACATTGTGCAAACATAAGAAACAACACATCATATTCACCTTTCGAATGGTTCCATCTGAGAAGTCTATCTTGGGTTAACAGCTTATGTTGGCAAATAAGCCACATGTTAAAAGCATGTTTTGGGATGCAATGAGGAAACCATACACAATCCACCCACTCCACCTGTTCTTCCTTAACCCTAATCGCATTCCATGCTAATGAGGTAGTGAAATGCATTAGCTCTGGACCCTCCCTCCATCGAACCACATCCACACCATTTGAGGTAAATGGAATGGACATATTTAACAAAGATGGAAATCGACTAGTTAACTCATTTGGCCAGTTACATACCGAATCCACCAAGACTTTATCCACCGAGTCCATAAGTGTCATGTTTACATCCCGAACAACTCTAGAATTGATAAATGCAGAAAGGGGGCTTTGGTCAGACCAATAATCGTACCAAACATTCGTATCTTTCCCATCACCAATTTGAACCCGGAATTTCCTTTAAAAACCTCTCTCAACTTCAAAATATTCCGCCAACTCCATGAACATGAGGGAGGGATTTTAAGATCCCAGAAATTTCTCGAGCCAATCCTATGTATCCAGACCCATTGCACCCACATCGAATCAGCCTTAGAAAGCAGCCGCCAGATATGCGAACCCATTAGAGCCATATTCATATCAGAAATACGACGAACTCCTAAACCCCCCTCAGCTTTAGGGAGACATACCTTTTTCCATGAAACTTTAGCAGTAGCTTTGTTATCATCCTTGATTCCCCATAAAAACCTTCTTAGCTTAGTTTCTATCTCCTTGGATGTAAATACAGGAAGCAAAAACGCAGCAGCCCAAAAAACATGCATAGAAGATAAAATTGAGCGAATAAGCTGAAGCCTTCCTGCAAACGACAAATATTTGTTATTCCAAGATGAAATACGATTATCAAGCCGGTCCGTTAGAACTGTACACTGCTGGTTATTTAGCCTGGACGATATCAGCGGGACTCCCAAATATTTCACTGGGAATTTCCCCTCTTCAAACGGAAGTAGGCTTAAGATACCATTCTTCACATGCGGGGGGACATGACAAAAATACACCGTACTCTTATGGTTATTAGTGTATAAACCTGAAAAATCAGCAAACTTTTTTAGAACCTCCAATATGCAAGAAGCCGATCTCGTATCACCACGTGAAAAGATAAACAGGTCATCTGCAAAGCATAAGTTGATAATACGAAGCTCTTCACATTTATGATGAAATTTGAAAGTATCCATTGGCATGTTCATGAATAGAAGAGTTAAGACCTCCATAACCATAGTAAAAAGATAAGGAGATAATGGATCCCCTTGTCGTAAACCCCTTGTACCTTTAAAATAGCCATGCACGTCTCCATTAATACAAACTGAATAAGAAGGGGAGGAGACGCAAGCCATAATCCAGTCTACCATTCTCTCATGAAATCCAAACCCTTGCAAGCAAAACTTCATAAATTTCCAGTTAACAGTATCGTAAGCTTTTTGAATATCAACTTTAAACGCACATTTCGGATGCCCTATATTCCGATGATAGTTGTGCAAAAGTTCCTGTGTAAGTAAAATATTGTCTGCAATCCGCCTACCTGGAATAAACGCTGACTGATTAGAACTAATAAAACATGAAAGCGAATGTTTCAAACGATTAGCAATTGGTCTATAATCAGTCACACGGCTCGGGACTTGAACTTTTGGAACCAAAGCAATCAACGTATGATTCCATTCCAGAAGCAATCTATTCGTATTGAAAAAATCTTGAATAGCTAAAACCACTTCATCACCCACAATATCCCAGGCTTTTTTGAAAAAAGCCGATGTATACCCATCTGGACCCGGCGCCTTATCATCATTCATAGAGAATAAAACCTGCTTAATTTTTCTCTTGTAACCGGAGTCACCATACTAGAGGCCATATCTACATCCAATCTTTTAGAGAATAAATCCACCGATGGAAGAGTCGGTTGATCATGTTCTCCTCCCAGAAAGTTCTCATAGAAATTGGAAAATTCGTGGATCATCAAATCCCCTTCTAGCACCATACCATTCGCCCCAAATACTGAATAAATCGTTTTTTTGTTGTTTTTGCATTTAAGAATATTATGGAAATACTTGGTATTAGCATCACCTTCAGCTAGCCACTTCACTTTCGCTTTTTGTTTAACAAATTTCTCTTCATCCATACTTGCCTCAACAAATTCCTTCAGGTATTTGGCCTCCTTTTCCCTCAAAACCCCATCATGCAGAGAGCTATCAATAAGTTTTTGAGTATCTTCCAATGAATTCGTACGAGTCCTTTGAACATCGTACGACAACTTAGGACATCTTACGACTCTTTATGCTTTAAGGTGTTCTTAGGAGTTGTAAGGCGTCCTAAGTTATACTAACGTGCTTTTCATGGTGCTAATATGCATACAGAGTCGTAAGATGTCCTAAGTTGTCGTACAACGTTCAAAGGACTCGGACGAATTCATTAGGTGTATTATGTTTTTTTAAGTTTTCGTACGGTACTGTTAGGTGTTATTAGGAGCTGTAAGGTGTTGTACATTATACCAACATGCTTTTAAAGTTGTTAATGTTGCATACAGAGTCGTAACATGTCCTGAGTTGTCGTACGATGTACAAAAGACTTCGACAATTTCATTAGGTTTATTACGGAGTTTTAAGGTTTTGTACGGTGTTGTAAAGTGTTCTTAGGAGTTTTAAGGCGTCTTAATTTTTACCAAAAGGCTTTTAAAGTTGCTAAAGTCACATACTAGGTCGTAACATGTCCTAACTTGTCGTACGATGTACAAAGGACTTCGACGATTTCATTAGGTTTATTATGGAGTTTTAAGGTTTCGTATGGTGTTGTAAGGTGTTCTTAGGAGTTGTAATGCGTCCTAAGTTATACTAACGTGCTTTTCATGGTGCTAATGTGCATACAGAGCCGTAAGATGTCCTAAGTTGACGTTCGATGTTCAAAGGACTCGGACGAATTCATTAGGTGTATTATGGATTTTTAAGTTTACGCATGGTACTGTTAGGTGTTGTTAGGAGTTGTGAGGGGTCCTACTTTATTCTAACGTGCTTTTCATGTTGCTAATGTCGCATACTAAGTCGTAACATGCCCAGAGTGGTCGTACGATGTACAAAGGACTTCGACAATTTCATTAGGTTTATTATGGAGTGTTAAGGTTTTGTACTGTGTAGTAAGGTATTCTTAGGAGTTTTAAGGCGTCCTAAGTTATACTAACGTGCTTTTCAAGGTGCTAATGTGCATACAGAGTCGTAAGATGTCCTAAGTTGTCGTACGATGTTCAAAGGACTCGGACGAATTCATTAGGTGTATTATGGAGTTTTAAGTTTACGTATGGTACTGCTAGGTGTTGTTAGTAGTTGTGAGGTGTTGTACATTATACCAACATGCTTTTAAAGTTGCTACTGTTGCATACAGAGTCATAACATGTCCTGAGTTGTCGTACGATGTACAAAGGACTTCGACGATTTCATTAGGTTTATTATGGAGTTTTAAGGTTTCGTACGGTGTTGTAAAGTGTTCTTAGGAGTTTTAAGGCGTCCTAAGTTTTACCAACATGCTTTTAAAGTTGCTAATGTTGCGTACAGAGTCGTAACATGTCCTGAGTTGTCGTACGATGTACAAAGGACTTCGACGATTTCATTAGCTTTATAATGGAGTTTTAAGGTTTCGTACGGCCTTGTAAGGTGTTCTTAGGAGTTTTAAGGCGTCCTAAGTTATACTAACGTGCTTTTCAAGGTGCTAATGTGCATATAGAGTCGTAACATGTCCTAAGTTGTCGTACGATGTTCAAAGGACTCGGACGAATTCATTAGGTGTATTATGTTTTTTAAGTTTTCGTACGGTACTGTTAGGTGTTGTTAGAAGTTGTAAGGTGTTGTACATTATATCAATATGCTTTTAAAGTTGCAAATGTTGTATACAGAGTCGTAACATGTCCTGAGTTGTCGTACGATGTACAAAGGACTTCGACGATATCGTTAAGTTTATTATGGAGTTTTAAGGTTTCGTACGGTGTTGTAAAGTGTTCTTAGGAGTTTTAAGACGCCCTAAGTTTTACCAACATGCTTTTAAAGTTGCTAATGTCGTATACTGGGTCGTAACATGTCCAGAGTGGTCGTACGATGTACAAAGGACTTCGACGATTTCATTAGGTTTATTATGGAGTTTTAAATACTAACGTGATTTTCAAGGTGCTAATGTGCATACAAAGTCGTAAGATGTCCTAAGTTGTCGTACGATGTTCAAAGGACTCGGACGAATTCATTAGGTGTATTATGGAGTTTTAAGTTTACGTATGGTACTGCAAGGTGTTGTTAGGAGTTGTGAGGTGTTGTACATTATACCAACATGCTTTTAACGATGCTAATGTTGCATACAGAGTCGTAACATGTCCTGAGTTGTCGTACGAAGTACAAAGGACTTCGACGATTTCATTAGGTTTATTATGGAGTTTTAAGGTTTCGTACGGTGTTGTAAAGTGTTCTTATGAGTTTTAAGGCGCCCTAAGTTTTACCAACATGCTTTTAAAGTTGCTAATGTTGCATACAGAGTCGTAACATGTCCTGAGTTGTCGTACGGAGTACAAAGGACTTCGACGATTATATTAGGTTTATTTTGGGGTTTTAAGGTTTCGTACGGCCTTGTAAGGTGTTCTTAGGAGTTTTAAGGCGTCCAAAGTTATACTAACGTGCTTTTCAAGGTGCTAATGTGCATATATAGTCGTAAGATGTCATAAGTTGTCGTACGATGTTCAAAGGACTCGGACGAATTCATTAGGTGTATTATGGAGTTTTAAGTTTACGTATGGTACTGCTAGGTGTTGTTAGGAGTTGTGAGGTGTCGTACATTATACCAACATGCTTTTAAAGATGCTAATGTTGCATACAGAATCGTAACATGTCCTGAGTTGTCGTACGATGTACAAAGGATTTCGACGATTTCATTAGGTTTATTATGGAGTTTTATGGTTTCGTACGGTGTTGTAAAGTGTTCTTAGGAGTTTTAAGGCGTCCTAAGTTTTACCAACATGCTTTTAAAGTTGCTAATGTTGCATACAGAGTCGTAACATGTCCTGAGTTGTCGTACGATATACAAAGGACTTCGACGTTTTCATTAGGTTTATTATGGAGTTTTAAGGTTTCGTATGGTGTTTTAAGGTGTTCTTAGGAGTTGTAAGGCGTCCTAAGTTATACTAACGTGCTTTTCATGGTGCTAATATGCATAAAGAGTCGTAAGATGTCCTAAATTGTCGTACGACGTTCAAAGGACTCGAACGAATTCATTAGGTGTATTATGTTTTTTATGTTTTCGTACGGTACTGTTAGGTGTTGTTAGAAGTTGTAAGGTGTTGTACATTATATCAATATGCTTTTAAAGTTGCAAATGTTGTATATAGAGTCGTAACATGTCCTGAGTTGTCGTACGATGTACAAAGGACTTCGACATTTTCATTAGGTTTATTATGGAGTTTTAAGGTTTCGTATGGTGTTTTAAGGTGTTCTTAGGAGTTGTAAGGCGTCCTAAGTTATACTAACGTGCTTTTCATGGTGCTAATATGCATAAAGAGTCGTAAGATGTCCTAAATTGTCGTACGACGTTCAAAGGACTCGAACGAATTCATTAGGTGTATTATGTTTTTTAAGTTTTCGTACGGTACTGTTAGGTGTTGTTAGAAGTTGTAAGGTGTTGTACATTATATCAATATGCTTTTAAAGTTGCAAATGTTGTATATAGAGTCGTAACATGTCCTGAGTTGTCGTACGATGTACAAAGGACTTCGACGTTTTCATTAGGTTTATTATGGAGTTTTAAGGTTTCGTATGGTGTTTTAAGGTGTTCTTAGGAGTTGTAAGGCGTCCTAAGTTATACTAACGTGCTTTTCATGGTGCTAATATGCATAAAGAGTCGTAAGATGTCCTAAATTGTCGTACGACGTTCAAAGGACTCGAACGAATTCATTAGGTGTATTATGTTTTTTAAGTTTTCGTACGGTACTGTTAGGTGTTGTTAGAAGTTGTAAGGTGTTGTACATTATATCAATATGCTTTTAAAGTTGCTAATATTGCATACAGAATCGTAACATGTCCTGAGTTGTCGTACGATGTACAAAGGACTTCGACGTTTTCATTAGGTTTATTATGGAGTTTTAAGGTTTCGTATGGTGTTTTAAGGTGTTCTTAGGAGTTGTAAGGCGTCCTAAGTTATACTAACGTGCTTTTTATGGTGCTAATATGCATAAAGAGTCGTAAGATGTCCTAAATTGTCGTACGACGTTCAAAGGACTCGAACGAATTCATTAGGTGTATTATGTTTTTTAAGTTTTCGTACGGTACTGTTAGGTGTTGTTAGAAGTTGTAAGGTGTTGTACATTATATCAATATGCTTTTAAAGTTGCAAATGTTGTATATAGAGTCGTAACATGTCCTGAGTTGTCGTACGATGTACAAAGGACTTCGACGTTTTCATTAGGTTTATTATGGAGTTTTAAGGTTTCGTATGGTGTTTTAAGGTGTTCTTAGGAGTTGTAAGGCGTCCTAAGTTATACTAACGTGCTTTTCATGGTGCTAATATGCATACAGAGTCGTAAGATGTCCTAAGTTGTCGTACGATGTTCAAAGGACTCGGACGAATTCATTAGGTGTATTATGGAGTTTTATGTTTACGTATGGTACTGCTAGGTGTTGTTAGTAGTTGTGAGGTGTTGTACATTATACCAACACGCTTTTAAAGTTGCTACTGTTGCATACAGAGTCATAACATGTCCCAAGTTGTCGTACGATGTACAAAGGACTTCGACGATTTCATTAGGTTTATTATGGAGTTTTAAGGTTTCGTACGGTGTTGTAAAGTGTTCTTAGGAGTTTTAAGGCGTCCTAAGTTTTACCAACATGCTTTTAAAGTTGCTAATGTTGCATACAGAGTCGTAACATGTCCTGAGTTGTCGTACGATGTACAAAGGAATTCGACGATTTCATTAGCTTTATTATGGAGTTTTAAGGTTTCGTACGGCCTTGTAAGGTGTTCTTAGGAGTTTTAAGGCGTCCTAAGTTATACTAACGTGCTTTTCAAGGTGCTAATGTGCATATAGAGTCGTAAGATGTCCTAAGTTGTCGTACGATGTTCAAAGGACTCGGACGAATTCATTAGGTGTATTATGGAGTTTTAAGTTTACGTATGGTACTGCTAGGTGTTGTTAGGAGTTGTGAGGTGTTGTACATTATACCAACATGCTTTTAAAGATGCTAATGTTGCATACAGAGTCGTAACATGTCCTGAGTTGTCGTACGAAGTACAAAGGACTTCGACGATTTCATTAGGTTTATTATGGAGTTTTAAGGTTTCGTACGGTGTTGTAAAGTGTTCTTATGAGTTTTAAGGCGCCCTAAGTTTTACCAACATGCTTTTAAAGTTGCTAATGTTGCATACAGAGTCGTAACATGTCCTGAGTTGTCGTACGGAGTACAAAGGACTTCGACGATTACATTAGGTTTATTTTGGGTTTTAAGGTTTCGTACGGCCTTGTAAGGTGTTCTTAGGAGTTTTAAGGCGTCCAAAGTTATACTAACGTGCTTTTCAAGGTGCTAATGTGCATATATAGTCGTAAGATGTCATAAGTTGTCGTACGATGTTCAAAGGACTCGGACGAATTCATTAGGTGTATTATGGAGTTTTAAGTTTACGTATGGTACTGCTAGGTGTTGTTAGGAGTTGTTAGGTGTCGTACATTATACCAACATGCTTTTAAAGATGCTAATGTTGCATACAGAATCGTAACATGTCCTGAGTTGTCGTACGATGTACAAAGGATTTCGACGATTTCATTAGGTTTATTATGGAGTTTTATGGTTTCGTACGGTGTTGTAAAGTGTTCTTAGGAGTTTTAAGGCGTCCTAAGTTTTACCAACATGCTTTTAAAGTTGCTAATGTTGCATACAGAGTCGTAACATGTCCTGAGTTGTCGTACGATATACAAAGGACTTCGACGTTTTCATTAGGTTTATTATGGAGTTTTAAGGTTTCGTATGGTGTTTTAAGGTGTTCTTAGGAGTTGTAAGGCGTCCTAAGTTATACTAACGTGCTTTTCATGGTGCTAATATGCATAAAGAGTCGTAAGATGTCCTAAATTGTCGTACGACGTTCAAAGGACTCGAACGAATTCATTAGGTGTATTATGTTTTTTAAGTTTTCGTACGGTACTGTTAGGTGTTGTTAGAAGTTGTAAGGTGTTGTACATTATATCAATATGCTTTTAAAGTTGCAAATGTTGTATATAGAGTCGTAACATGTCCTGAGTTGTCGTACGATGTACAAAGGACTTCGACGTTTTCATTAGGTTTATTATGGAGTTTTAAGGTTTCGTATGGTGTTTTAAGGTGTTCTTAGGAGTTGTAAGGCGTCCTAAGTTATACTAACGTGCTTTTCATGGTGCTAATATGCATACAGAGTCGTAAGATGTCCTAAGTTGTCGTACGATGTTCAAAGGACTCGGACGAATTCATTAGGTGTATTATGGAGTTTTAAGTTTACGTATGGTACTGCTAGGTGTTGTTAGTAGTTGTGAGGTGTTGTACATTATACCAACACGCTTTTAAAGTTGCTACTGTTGCATACAGAGTCATAACATGTCCCAAGTTGTCGTACGATGTACAAAGGACTTCGACGATTTCATTAGGTTTATTATGGAGTTTTAAGGTTTCGTACGGTGTTGTAAAGTGTTCTTAGGAGTTTTAAGGCGTCCTAAGTTTTACCAACATGCTTTTAAAGTTGCTAATGTTGCATACAGAGTCGTAACATGTCCTGAGTTGTCGTACGATGTACAAAGGACTTCGACGATTTCATTAGCTTTATTATGGAGTTTTAAGGTTTCGTACGGCCTTGTAAGGTGTTCTTAGGAGTTTTAAGGCGTCCTAAGTTATACTAACGTGCTTTTCAAGGTGCTAATGTGCATATAGAGTCGTAAGATGTCCTAAGTTGTCGTACGATGTTCAAAGGACTCGGACGAATTCATTAGGTGTATTATGGAGTTTTAAGTTTACGTATGGTACTGCTAGGTGTTGTTAGGAGTTGTGAGGTGTTGTACATTATACCAACATGCTTTTAAAGATGCTAATGTTGCATACAGAGTCGTAACATGTCCTGAGTTGTCGTACGAAGTACAAAGGACTTCGACGATTTCATTAGGTTTATTATGGAGTTTTAAGGTTTCGTACGGTGTTGTAAAGTGTTCTTATGAGTTTTAAGGCGCCCTAAGTTTTACCAACATGCTTTTAAAGTTGCTAATGTTGCATACAGAGTCGTAACATGTCCTGAGTTGTCGTACGGAGTACAAAGGACTTCGACGATTACATTAGGTTTATTTTGGGGTTTTAAGGTTTCGTACGGCCTTGTAAGGTGTTCTTAGGAGTTTTAAGGCGTCCAAAGTTATACTAACGTGCTTTTCAAGGTGCTAATGTGCATATATAGTCGTAAGATGTCATAAGTTGTCGTACGATGTTCAAAGGACTCGGACGAATTCATTAGGTGTATTATGGAGTTTTAAGTTTACGTATGGTACTGCTAGGTGTTGTTAGGAGTTGTGAGGTGTCGTACATTATACCAACATGCTTTTAAAGATGCTAATGTTGCATACAGAATCGTAACATGTCCTGAGTTGTCGTACGATGTACAAAGGATTTCGACGATTTCATTAGGTTTATTATGGAGTTTTATGGTTTCGTACGGTGTTGTAAAGTGTTCTTAGGAGTTTTAAGGCGTCCTAAGTTTTACCAACATGCTTTTAAAGTTGCTAATGTTGCATACAGAGTCGTAACATGTCCTGAGTTGTCGTACGATATACAAAGGACTTCGACGTTTTCATTAGGTTTATTATGGAGTTTTAAGGTTTCGTATGGTGTTTTAAGGTGTTCTTAGGAGTTGTAAGGCGTCCTAAGTTATACTAACGTGCTTTTCATGGTGCTAATATGCATAAAGAGTCGTAAGATGTCCTAAATTGTCGTACGACGTTCAAAGGACTCGAACGAATTCATTAGGTGTATTATGTTTTTTAAGTTTTCGTACGGTACTGTTAGGTGTTGTTAGAAGTTGTAAGGTGTTGTACATTATATCAATATGCTTTTAAAGTTGCAAATGTTGTATACAGAGTCGTAACATGTCCTGAGTTGTCGTACGATGTACAAAGGACTTCGACGATATCGTTAAGTTTATTATGGAGTTTTAAGGTTTCGTACGGTGTTGTAAAGTGTTCTTAGGAGTTTTAAGACGTCCTAAGTTTTACAAACATGCTTTTAAAGTTGCTAATGTCGTATACTGGGTCGTAACATGTCCAGAGTGGTCGTACGATGTACAAAGGACTTCGACGATTTCATTAGATTTATTATGGAGTTTTAAATACTAACGTGATTTTCAAGGTGCTAATGTGCATACATAGTCGTAAGATGTTCTAAGTTGTCGTACGATGTTCAAAGGACTCGGACGAATTCATTAGGTGTATTATGGAGTTTTAAGTTTACGTATGGTACTGTTAGGTGTTGTTAGGAGTTGTGAGGTGTTGTACATTATACCAACATGCTTTTAAAGTTGCTAATGTTGCATATGGAGTCGAAACATGTCCTGAGTTGTCCTACGATGTACAAAGGACTTCGACAATTTCATTAGGTTTATTATGGAGTTTTAAGGTTTCGTACGGTGTTGTAAAGTGTTCCTATGAGCTTTAAGGCGTCCTAAGTTTTACCAACATGCTTTTAAAGTTGCTAATGTCGCATACTAGGTCGTAAGATTTCCTGAGTTGTCGTACGATGTACAAAGGACTTCGACGATTTCATTAGGTTTATTATGGAGTTTTAAGGTTTCGTATGTTGTTGTAAGGTGTTCTTAGGAGTTGTAAGGCGTCCTAAGTTATACTAACATGCTTTTCATGGTGCTAATGTGCATACGGAGTGGTAAGATGTCCTAAGTTGACGTACGATGTTCAAAGGACTCGGACGAATTAATTAGGTGTATTATGGAATTTTAAGTTTACGTATGGTACTGTTAGGTGTTGTTAGGAGTTGTGATGTGTTGTACATTATACCAACATGCTTTTATAGATGCTAATGTTGCATACAGAGTCGTAACATGTCCTGAGTTGTCGTACGATGTACAAAGGATTTCGACGATTTCATTAGGTTTACTATGGAGTTTTATGGTTTCGTACGGTGTTGTAAAGTGTTCTTAGGAGTTTTAAGGCGTCCTAAGTTTTACCAACATGCTTTTAAAGTTGCTAATGTTGCATACAGAGTCGTAACATGTCCTGAGTTGTCGTACGATGTACAAAGGACTTCGACGTTTTCATTAGGTTTATTATGGAGTTTTAAGGTTTCGTATGGTGTTTTAAGGTGTTCTTAGGAGGTGTAAGGCGTCCTAAGTTATACTAACGTGCTTTTCATGGTGCTAATATGCATACAGAGCCGTAAGATGTCATAAGTTGTCGTACGACGTTCAAAGGACTCGAACGAATTTATTAGGTGTATTAAGTTTTTTTTAGTTTTCGTACGATACTGTTAGGTGTTGTTAGAAGTTGTAAGGTGTTGTACATTATACCAACATGCTTTTAAAGTTGCTAATGTTGCATACAAAGTCGTAACATGTCCTGAGTTGTCGTACGATGTACAAAGGACTTCGACGATTTCATTAGGTTTATTATGGAGTTTTAAGGTGTCGTACGGTGTTGTAAAGTGTTCTTAGGAGTTTTAAGGCGTCCTAAGTTTTACCAACATGCTTTTAAAGTTCTAATGTTGCATACAGAGTCGTAACATGTCCTGAGTTGTCGTACGATGTACAAAGGACTTCGACGATTAAATTAGGTTTATTATGGAGTTTTAAGGTTTCGTACGGCCTTGTAAGGTGTTCTTAGGAGTTTTAAGGCGTCCTAAGTTATACTAACGTGCTTTTCAAGGTGCTAATGTGCATATAGAGTCGTACGATGTCATAAGTTGTCGTACGATGTTTAAAGGACTCGGACGAATTTATTAGGTGTATTATGGAGTTTTAAGTTTACGTATGGTACTGCTAGGTGTTGTTCGGAGTTGTGAGGTGTTGTACATTATATCAACATGCTTTTAAAGTTGCAAATGTTGCATACAGAGTCGTAACAAGTCCTGAGTTGTCGTACGATGTACAAAGGAATTCGACGACATCGTTAAGTTTATTATGGAGTTTTAAGGCTTCGTACGGTGTTGTAAAGTGTTCTTAGGAGTTTTAAGGCGTCCTAAGTTTTACCAACATGCTTTTAAAGTTGCTAATGTCGTATACTGGGTCGTAACATGTCCAGAGTGGTCGTACGATGTACAAAGGACTTCGACGATTTCATTAGGTTTATTATGGAGTTTTAAATACTAACGTGCTTTTCAAGGTGCTAATTTGCATACAGAGTCTTAAGATGTCCTAAGTTGTCGTACGATGTTCAAAGGACTCGGACGAATTCATTAGGTGTATTATGGAATTTTAAGTTTACGTATGGTACTGTTAGGTGTTGTTAGGAGTTGTGAGGTGTTGTACATTATACCAACATGCTTTTAAAGATGCTAATGTTGCATACAGAGTCGTAACATGTCCTGAGTTGTCGTACGATGTACAAAGGATTTCGACGATTTCATTAGGTTTATTATGGAGTTTTAAGGTGTCGTACGGTGTTGTAAAGTGTTCTTAGGAGTTTTAAGGCGTCCTAAGTTTTACCAACATGCTTTTAAAGTTCTAATGTTGCATACAGAGTCGTAACATGTTCTGAGTTGTCGTACGATGTACAAAGGACTTCGACGATTACATTAGGTTTATTATGGAGTTTTAAGGTTTCGTACGGCCTTGTAAGGTGTTCTTAGGAGTTTTAAGGCGTTGTAAGTTATACTAACGTGCTTTTCAAGGTGCTAATGTGCATATAGAGTCGTACGATGTCATAAGTTGTCGTACGATGTTCAAAGGACTCGGACGAATTTATTAGGTGTATTATGGAGTTTTAAGTTTACGTATGGTACTGCTAGGTGTTGTTAGGAGTTGTGAGGTGTTGTACATTATATCAACATGCTTTTAAAGTTGCAAATGTTGCATACAGAGTCGTAACAAGTCCTGAGTTGTCGTACGATGTACAAAGGACTTCGACGATTTCATTAGGTTTATTATGGAGTTTTAAGGTGTCGTACGGTGTTGTAAAGTGTTCTTAGGAGTTTTAAGGCGTCCTAAGTTTTACCAACATGATTTTAAAGTTCTAATGTTGCATACAGAGTCGTAACATGTCCTGAGTTGTCGTACGATGTACAAAGGACTTCAACGATTACATTAGGTTTATTATGGAGTTTTAAGGTTTCGTACGGCCTTGTAAGGTGTTCTTAGGAGTTTTAAGGCGTCCTAAGTTATACTAACGTGCTTTTCATGGTGCTAATGTGCATACAGAGTGGTAAGATGTCCTAAGTTGACGTACGATGTTCAAAGGACTCGGACGAATTCATTAGGTGTATTATGGAATTTTAAGTTTACGTATGGTACTCTTAGGTGTTGTTAGGAGTTGTGAGGTGTTGTACACTATACCAACATGCTTTTAAAGTTGCTAATGTTGCATACAGAGTCGTAACATGTCCTGAGTTGTCGTACGATGTACAAAGGACTTCGACGATTTCATTAGATTTATTATGGAGTTTTAAGGTGTCGTACGGTGTTGTAAAGTGTTCTTAGGAGTTTTAAGGCGTCCTAAGTTTTACCAACATGATTTTAAAGTTCTAATGTTGCATACAGAGTCGTAACATGTCCTGAGTTGTCGTACGATGTACAAAGGACTTCGACGATTACATTAGGTTTATTATGGAGTTTTAAGGTTTCGTACGGCCTTGTAAGGTGTTCTTAGGAGTTTTAAGGCGTCCTAAGTTATACTAACATGCTTTTCATGGTGCTAATGTGCATACAGAGTGGTAAGATGTCCTAAGTTGACGTACGATGTTCAAAGGACTCGGACGAATTCATTAGGTGTATTATGGAATTTTAAGTTTACGTATGGTACTATTAGGTGTTGTTAGGAGTTGTGAGGTGTTGTACATTATACCAACATGCTTTTAAAGTTGCTAATGTTGCATACAGAGTCGTAACATGTCCTGAGTTGTCGTACGATGTACAAAGGACTTCGACGATTTCATTAGGTTTATTATGGAGTTTTAAGGTTTCGTACGGTGTTGTAAAGTGTTCTTAGGAGTTTTAAGGCGTCCTAAGTTTTACCAACATGCTTTTAAAGTTGCTAATGTTACATACAAAGTCGTAAGATGTCCTGAGTTGTCGTACGATGTACAAAGGACTTCGACGATTTCATTAGGTTTATTATGGAGTTTTAAGGTTTCGTATGTTGTTGTAAGGTGTTCTTAGGAGTTGTAAGGCGTCCTAAGTTATTCTAACGTGCTTTTCATGGTGCTAATGTGCATAAAGAGTCGTAAGATGTCCTAAGTTGACGTACGATGTTCAAAGGACTCGGACGAATTCATTAGGTGTATTATGGATTTTTAAGTTTACGTATGGTACTGTTAGGTGTTGTTAGGTGTTGTGAGGGGTCCTACATTATTCTAACGTGCTTTTTGTCACAACCCCCACGCGGTGGGCGGTCCCAGGAAGGATGGTTGCCCCGGGATTATCACGTGTGACGAATGGATATCAGGAGCAACGCAGCGGAATCAACAAACATACATACACACAGCTTAATACTTAAAGCTGTTCATATATTAAACTTCAAACTACAAGTACATAGTTCTCAAAATGACAAATGATTGTTTGATACATAACATCAACAACTAAACCTAGCAACTATTCTAGGTCCAGAGCGTCTATCTTCTAAGCCCGCAAGCCTTCTACCTGCTCTAGCCTCAACAGTGCTTTCCTGCATCACTCGGCACCTAGGATGTGTGCCAAAAAGTTTAAAAGAAAGGGTCAGCTTACGCTGGTGAGTTCATAATAAAACATTTTACAAAACATTTCAAAACGTTCAACCAAATGCTTGTAAAAACCTTAATCAAAGAGTTACCACGAACTCCATCACTTACAAACATTTCACAAACATGCTAACATCATCCGTTAAATATTCCCAGACAATACGAATAAAACCCCCAACAACTCCGTCTGGCACGTCTGCGCTGGAGCAGGATATATGCATATACCCTTCTAAGTTTTACCCGCGTCACCGCTATAATCTGGAGTGGTATTTCCCGATATTTACCGTAGATTGCTAGCCAACCGTTCAAAAACAACAGTTTAAGAACACAACCAATCCAAAAGAGTTTATACAAAAACTCACAATCATTTGCAACCAAAACAGGTTTAAGCAACACATCCAGTTTTGTAAAACATACCATCATTTCAAAAGAGTTTAAGTGTATGAACTCACCTCAACGAGATCACAACAAGCTCACAACTAGCTTCGTTCCTTGATCTAATCCCGATAATCAATCCAAATGACTATCTCCACAATCAACACAAATAGCTATACTGACAATCAATTCAATAGCTATAATCCACCTATAACGCGATATCACAACGTTATAAATAATGATTCCTAAGACTATGTAAGTCCTAGGGCATAACTAGCGAAGCATACGACTAGACACGAGTCGTTGCCACCAACGCCTATCAAATCCTACACCTTGGGGATCTAAACGAATCATACAGAGATATGTTACCCCGTTCAAAACGGATATCATACCCCTAGGGTACGGATATTCAACCCGCACCCTTCCCGGGTAATCTACCCGTTAGTTACGGGTGTTTAATCCCGCAACCATTTCCCCTAGCACGTCCCTCGTGCTATGCGGGTATCTTCACCCCGCATTCCCTTCGGGTTCCCAACCCGATTCCCGTCCTAAACTAATCGAGAATGAAAGACCATTACCTCGTCAATCACTGATCTTCAATCGCGCAACACCTTGACGATCACCGTTCTTCACTCGGGCAGAACCTCGACGCACGCCAAGCGATCTACACGCGCCCGAGACTCGAGTGAACGTCACGACGCAGGGTACCGCACTCGAGGCGCGATTCCACAACAAAAATTAACTAGTTTCTCTCTCTAAAAAGTTATAGAGAGAGAGAGAGAGGTGTAGCACAAGCGAAGGGGGGTTGCACCCCCTTTTATAGGCTGTCTGGGCTGTTCCAGGCGCTACGCGCAGGACCATGGGTCCTCCTGCGCGTATCGCGTAACAGGCAAGTGCCTGACAGCTGTTTTCCACCCGACTGACACTAGGCGATACGCGCAGGGGCCTATCCCATGATGCGCGGACCGCGTAACCCACATTTTCAGATTCCTCTCGTCGAAACACGTGGAATTCATATATTATAGGCTCCGTAACTCTTCTTCAAAGTCAAGATATGCTCGAAAGAAGTTTTCGGGCATTCCTCGGGTGTTTTCGCATTTCCCGCTTCGTTATAACTCCGATTTGAGTTCCGTTTTCGCCCACGTTCTTCATTTTAAGTCCTCTATCACCCCTAGGGTTTATCTCTATACATTAGGACTCTTTATTCAACGTGTTATTTACATGAACACCCGCCATTATCGACATATACTTACGTCAAAATTTAGGGTTTTACACTTTTCTTGTTGCTAATGTCACCATACTAAGTCGTAACATGTCCAGAGTGGTCGTACGATGTACAAAGGACTTCGACGATTTCATTAGGTTTATTATGGAGTTTTAAGGTTTCGTACGGTGTTGTAAGGTGTTCTTAGGAGTTTTAAGGCGTCCTAAGTTATACAAACGTGCTTTTCAAGGTGCTAATGTGCATACAGAGTCGTAAGATGTCCTAAGTTGTCGTACGATGTCCAAAGGACTCGGACGAATTCATTAGGTGTATTATGGAGTTTTAAGTTTACGTATGGTACTGTTAGGTGTGTTTAGGAGTTGTGAGGTGTTGTACATTAGACCAACATGCTTTTAAAATTGCTAATGTTGCATACAGAGTCGTAACATGTACTGAGTTGTCGTACGATGTACAAAGCACTTCGACGTTTCATTAGGTTTATTATGAAGTTTTAAGGTTTCGTACGGTGTTGTAAAGTGTTCTTAGGAGTTTTAAGGCGTCCTAAGTTTTACAAACATGCTTTTAAAGTTGCTAATGTCGCATACTGGGACGTAACATGTCGTGAGTTGTCGTACGATTTACAAAGGACTTCGGCGATTTCATTAGGTTTATTATGGAGTTTTAAGATTTCGTATGGTGTTGTAAGGTGTTCTTAGGAGTTTTAAGGCGTCCTAAGTTATACTAACATGTTTTTCATGGTGCAAATGTGCATACAAAGTCGTAAGATGCCCTAAGTTGTCGTACGACGTTCAAAGGACTCGGACGAATTCATTAGGTGTATTATGGATTTTTAAGTTTATGTATGGTATTGTTAGGTGTTGTTAGGAGTTGTAATGTGTTGTACATTATACCAACATGCTTTTAAAGTTGCTAATGTTGCATACAGAGTCGTAACATGTCTTGAGTTGTCGTACGATGTACAAAGGACTTCGACGATTTCATTAGGTTTATTATGGAGTTTTAAGGTTTTGTACGGTGTTGTAAAGTGTTCTTAGGAGTTTTAAGGCGTCCTAAGTTTTACCAACATGCTTTTAAAGTTGCTAATGTCGCATACTGGGTCCTAACATGTCCTAAGTTGTCGTACGATATACAAAGGACTTCGACGATTTCATTAGGTTTATTATGGAGCTTTAAGGTTTCGTATGGTGTTTTAAGGTGTTCTTAGGAGTTGTAAGGCGTCCTAAGTTATACTAACGTGCTTTTCATGGTGCTAATGTTGCATACAGAGTCGTAACATGTCTTGAGTTGTCGTACGATGTACAAAGGACTTCGACGATTTCATTAGGTTTATTATGGAGTTTTAAGGTTTCGTACGGTGTTGTAAAGTGTTCTTAGGAGTTTAAGGCGTCCTAAGTTTTACCAACATGCTTTTAAAGTTGCTAATGTTGCATACAGAGTCGTAACATGTCCTAAGTTGTCGTACGATGTACAAAGGACTTCGACGATTTCATTAGGTTTATTATGGAGTTTTAAGGTTTCGTACGGTGTTGTAAGGTGTTCTTAGGAGTTGTAAGGCGTCCTAAGTTATACTTGTGACACCCCCAAAATCCACTAACGGAGTTTTACCGTTAAGTGTGTGACAAACCAGGATCTCAGTCATTAGTTACACCAGACGACACTATATGAATTTAAAATATACGTGTCTCATTAAATGAGAAAATTTAATACAGAGTTAACGTTTAATAATTTGCGGAAGCGTAATCGAAATGTAACGTCAATAATATTAAATGGAAACTAAATGCGCAGTACACGCGTCCAATACAAGATACAAAGTTTAAATAGACATTAAACTCAAAACATGGGTTGTAATGCATGAAAATGTTTAAATGAAAAGCCGTGACTCCATGCCATGTCCTAAGTACGTGGTACCTCAGTGACCTGTAAAAGTGAAAGTCTAACAAGTGTCAACACGACGGTTGGTGAGTTCACATAGTAAGTATGGAATCAAGTAAGTTCAGTTGCAAGCAGAAATATAAATTAAGTATGTCATTGTAGGTAGCTAGTCTACAGCACATGTCCTTAGAGGCGTAATGTATCTGACCGAAGCTGACGTATGTACACATTAAGTGCAGTTTGCCTGTTCGTACATCCCAGCAGGATGCACTGTAAGTATGTTAGGTCATTCAACACCCGTTCGACAGGTCCTTCTGTCGTGCTAGCGCGACTAGCCCGGGTGGGGTTTGTCAAACCCAGTAGTACTACTCAAAATTTCCCCGCTATTTCACAAATACTAACGGTCAACTAGGTATCCATGAGGTCTTTCATGAACAAAATAAAAGTTGCTCTAATCCAGACATGCGACATACAGAATTTGTAAATCCGTAAAAGTATTCGTCCGAGTTCCAACCCAAAAAGGGTAGAATAGTAAATAGTTTAGTTCAGTGAACTCACCTTAGGTTGCGCAGCAATTCAGTTTCTAAAAGCACATAGTAATACAGCAACCTAAATAACAGTAGGTCTATTAATGTGTGTTCATGTAGGGTCATAGTACCCTATGCATCCAAATGGTCATAAAGTTTGTGCGGTTTTGGAATAGTTTGACTTTTTTACTACGTTTGACTTCTTGTCCAAGTTTGACTAAGTTTGACTTTTAGTTGACCCGAGTTGACCCACGACCCGTTGGTGATTTGTCAAGTGTAAATACGTTGCATTTGGTGTATTTGACCGTATTATATTCACATCCCACATCACACTTCACGTATTCAACAAATAGAAGTTCAACTTTCACAAAAGTTTCCTTTATAGGAAAGTCGGACTTTTAAAGCATGCATGCATAATTCAACATCCTAAGCATGTCAACTATTATACAAATACCATAGCACG
Organism: Tagetes erecta; assembly: GCA_030867185.1. Taxonomy (NCBI): domain Eukaryota; kingdom Viridiplantae; phylum Streptophyta; class Magnoliopsida; order Asterales; family Asteraceae; genus Tagetes; species Tagetes erecta. Next base: position 15,315,785 of record CM061497.1, on the reverse strand, counting down.
TTACACAAGTCATCAACACTTACCATTACTTTGTAGTTCCTAATACACAACACATTTGCCAGCTTGGTCATTTCTAGACATAATATAATATTTACATGCTTTGTGCAATTAGCAAAATAGCAACTTTCATCATGACATCCTAGTTAGTAGCACACACCAGTTAGACTTCACAAAAGAAATTTCAAGAATCGTTCTACTAACCAACTAGCACCTACCAATGTCCTTTCATGACCAAGGCACGTTTACCAAGCACCACATAACTACAAACATTCATATGCAAGTCCAAATCATGTTTATACATTCGAAATTACTAAACATGCCTCCTAGTCAATTTTCATGACAAAAAGTTTCTACATTTAGCAAGTATTCCAACCCAAGTCGAATTCGTACGTTCAAATAACCAAAATTCGTCTAACATACCTTACAACCATGCTAGTAAGCCCATAACAATCATTAGATGTCCATAACATGCGATTTCACACGATCTCTAACACAAAAGTTACTATTTTTAGTAATCTATCATAACAATCATGAAATTTCACAAACAAGTAGCCAATCTTCATCCCATTCATCATCTAAATACATATTCAATCCTATTTTCACAATATCGATCATGCAACATCAAGTTTCAATGATTCCATATCAAACCCTAATTTCATAAACACACTTTTTGCACCAATTTCATCATCTAGCTATCCAAATAACCAATAACACATAACTAATATCCCAATTCCACAACACAATCATCAATTGGCCATTTTGGATGAACTAGGGTTTCATGTCTTATAATTTTCAAAACATATATGAAGTTTTTAGGAATGAAACTTACTTGTAATGTGTTTATAACTTAAATTAGCAAGCAACAACACCACCAAAGATCCAACACAACCGAACATCATCACTTGACAAACAAGCAGCCGAAATATTCAACTGGCCATAACTTTTTCATCGCTACGAGTTAGAAGACGTATTTACTATCATTGGAACCGTCTCGTCGAGACGAAGATTTTGATATATAATAGGCCTCGTGACGACGTCGGAGCTGGCCGGAATCTTGCCGGAAAGGTGACGGCTGTTAGGAGGGATTTTTAGGGTTGGGTTTAGGTTTAGGTTAAGTTGTTTTGTTAATTCTTGTTAAAGTTAAATTGGGTTGGGCCTTGGGCCATCCATGGGTCACATGGGTGATTCACGGGCCCCGTTTCGCTTCGGTTTTGCAAACACAATGAAAATATTTCTCAAATATTCATTTTTGTTTCATAATGGTTACCGAAATCCGTAAATGATTAAAACCGGTAAAATACGCGGTTACACGAAATTCAACAATTAAACACACATAACAGTTAAAATGTATTATTATTGTATTCGTATTCATTTAAGATCACCAACGCCCGGGTATTAACTCGTGTGGTCGTTTCGTGTGAATATGTATATAACAGTTTGCACATTTAATTCATCACATTAAATGAAAAGTATAATTGCATTAACGTGACTAATAGAGTTTAACTAACGAAGTTAACCTGAATTTGTCGGGTGTCACATCATCCCCTTGTTGAAGGAATTTTCGTCCCGAAAATTGGATACGGTCGTTAAAATAGGTTTCGAGTTGTCACACAATGTTCCCAAAAACCTTTCAGTCACATAACATATAAGTTCACTAAATTTATATTTGTTTAGTTTTTCGGATTTTTCGGAATTATTATTTTATTAACTCGCCAACATCCGTGTATTAACTCACGTGATCTGGTAATTCCTTCGATTGTCGTTACATGTAACTGTTTGTGTAATATGTAGCACGTTTAACTCAACTAATTTAAAGGTGGAGTATAATTTCATTAATTGAAGTAACGAGATTTTGTTAACGGGGTTAATCTGAAATTCTCAGGTGTTACATCATCCCCTTGTTGAAAGAATTTTCGTCCCGAAAATTTAACCAGTAGTATTAGTATTTGATGTTGTCATTTGAAATAATTACAGATGCTTGTACATTATTTGATTTTTCACACTACTACGTAACTCTGGGCTATGTTTCCAAGTTCTAGCCACTTCGACTATAGTGATCTTACAGTGTTTGAGTATTTTGAAATCTTTGCCTCTTATTTCAACTGATTTTCCGTGAAACGTTGTTGTTCATCGATTGGGACGGCGACTATTCCATTCAAATAATGTATAGGTTGAAGACATCAGAAACATTATGTACCATGTTTATCTTTTAAAATTGACCCAGTCAATGATCTAGAAGGCCAATACCCTAGGGTTTCAAATGGTCTAATGTATCATGGTTTTGATGGGATTCCAAAGTTTTTGGATGGGATTTACAAATAACGATTTCTATACTGTATATTTCGGGGATTCATATTAATGAGTTCCACGTTGTTATTAGCTACCCGAGGACGAAGTATTAACTGAAGAGTTCATTTATTGGTATAGATTGTTGGACTCAGACAACTTGTGCACAAGTTATACCGTGTGTAGGTACTTGCCTTCATTAAAGAAACGTTGTCAAAACGCGGTCTTAAGGATGTCATGGACCTTCTAAAAATAGATGAGGAATGAATTTTTGATACTATCTATATGTTCGGACGTACGTGAATTAAGCAAGAATGATCAAGGAACTTAATAAGTATTCATGATTCATTGTGGTCGATAGAAAAGTGGTTGGATGATGTAAGGTAAAATGTTATTAATGTTTGCTTACTGAGGTAGTATAAAATGAAAGTGTCTATGTTACATGAGGTGTCCCTAATCCTTTGGACTACACTCGATTTTCTATTTGAAGGAAGCTGAGTGTTACGGTTAGAAGTGTGCCCGGGGGCATATGATACGCCAAGCATTTTCTCACTGAGAAGGTTTTCAAGAATGTTATCTTAGACTTCGCCATACATTTGTTTCCATAATTCTTGCCACTACAATACCTCAGTATTTCGTTCCACTTCCTGCGTATGATCACAGTTTCATGCTGGTCATCTCATTACAAAGTTCTTAATTTATTGTTTAGTGTTTCAACCTAGATAGTTTTATGGTTGTGTTACTGTATTATCAAGCTCTTGTTGTTACGTGATTTCCGTTGTATCTTTAGAATTTTAATTCCTACAACATTAGCCGAAAACAAGTGTTCTTATGGCCACATGTTTTAATTGAACTCCAGGGTATTGTTTACGAGGATGCGAGGGAGTATACGGTAAACAACCATTTCCTCATAGGGGCAGGTTCCATGAGATTCGTAAGCCAACATTATATGGGGATTTGATTCGGATATTCTTTATGGAGATATAGTTTTAGTCCAGTTCTTTATTTGTGGTTTTAGCTCTCTAACATACTAGGTAAGGGTTCCAGTATCAAATAGTAATATTCTAGCTGTGATTTTTATAACGGGATTCATCATACGATAGTGTTTAGATTCGCCATTTGGGTATATAAAAGATGATGAGTATAACGGTCCGGTTAAAGTCTAGAGCTCTAAGTTCATTAACAGATTAGAAAGAATCTCATGTTATATCATTACATGTGTCGGGTGGCTTCAGTATCATCATATCTTATATGGTTTCCTCTACTAGGACCTTCACAAGTTAAAATAGCTAGGTTAAAGTTTCTTACATGGCGGCTAAACACTTTTTATTAAGGAAGCTAATTAAGTTTAATATGGAAATTGCTGGATAATAGAGCTTCTATGAAGGGACGTCAGGCGTCCAAAGTGCCAAAGGATAATCAGAGTATCAATATTATGTTTCTTGGCAATTACAAAGGTGTACCGGGAATGGAACAAATTAGAAAGCGGTTACCCTGGACCGTAATGAGTGAATCTCCCTCAGAACATCAACTGGTAGTGTTGGTTTATTGTTGATGGTGGTAATCATCAACAGAATTCTTAGAGTCGTGAAATGTATTCCAGATCAGAATTTATATGCGTGTGTCAGTTATGAAATGTTTGGTTTTTGTTGTTATTGTGAATAAAGGATATATGAAAGTTATAATTTATCTGAGTACATAGTAGGTTACCCTATAAGTGATAGATCAAACAGCTTTATAAGAAATTTCGTGTTTTTATTTTTTATTTTTTTATTTTTTTTATATTAGAGTTTCCCGGATTAATTATCGGCTTGGTTTCAGGACCACCTCCAACGTACCGTTAGTGCTTATATATAGGGTGTACCGCGGCTAACCCACCACACCACCAGCACCTTGAAGGCGTACTTGTCACCCACTAACATTCATGTCTTCTTTACTAAGTCATTCAAAGGGTTGAGGAAAATGAATATATATTAAAGGAAATGGTAACGTTGTAATATACATACTGTAACATCGGTTATCTATTGGAATTTTATGTGATTCAAATGTGAATAATCATAAACTTTAGACTTTAAGAATGCTTAACTTGGATTCTGCTCTACCAAGCAGGTAACGGACTTTGAATATATATCAAGATGTACAGAATGTAGATAAGGTTTTTGAATTAAATATAGGTTCTTTAAGGATGAGAAAAATAATAATATTATTAATGATAATAGTAATAATAATAATAAAATAAATTAAATCCAATACGTGTTTTACAATATTGGAGATGCAGATTGGGTGTTTTAGTTAACGTTTACAAGAGTCCTGGATCGAGACAAGTCATCCAACTAGATCGAACCATATACATACCACATGTGTGGTTCGCTAGTGCATCGTTAACATTTGAAACGTCTTGAGTCGGAAATATTTCTAGGTAACTTATTATCAGGAATAACTTAAGTTCTGTTTATCTTGGAGAATCGGGAAAGAAAATTGAGAATAGGCTACGATTAGGTGAAGTACTTCTCAGATGAGCCTGGTATGTTACGAGGTATTCAGATGAAGGTTTAAGTGCTACAGATTTACTTCACACGAAGTGATTTTGAATGAGCATTATTACGCGGTTGCTTTATCGTATCAACCAAAGTTTTATTATATATATATTTTATATTTTTTTTAATAAGTTGTTAGCTTTATTAGACTCCGCCATGGAGCCCTAAAAAATTATAGTGTTTGTTTAACATTCATTTGCAGAACCAATGATGTTAGGATGTTACCGACTTTGGCAAGATGTCATAGTACACCGGCCATAAATTAAAGCATCTCATTATGTATCATAAGGTTGTGACTTCAGTAAGGTAATTGTTTCAACTGGTGGATTCAGATTGATTATATCTGGAATGAGTCATATCATTAAGAGATAAATGTAGTAGCAAAACTTTATCAGGCTTTTCGACATAGATCTTTGTTCTTATTTGTGTGTCACCAAGGAAAGATTTCAATTATCCTTAATTTAGGTGTGTAAAGTAAAACGTATGTAGTTTAAAGATAAACTTATCATATGCCATTGAAGGGTGTATTGTAATTGTATACCATCCATATATGGATTTTATGGGTTCAGTCGAGGATAGACTTGATGTTGGTGCGTTATTTAGAGATTGATGTTTCGTTCAGATGAATTTGTAGTGATTGGTTTTTCACTTTTGTGTTTCTTTTCCGGTATCACCCACATGGCAGATTTTTGTCAGGATCATCATGTACCTGTAAATTCACCATTACGTTGCGCACCCGTAATCGTCAATTTACCTTACACAATCACCCCGGTTTGTCTCCCATCTGGTACGTTTTATTATGTTCTTTGATTTACATTCATACGTATGGTATTGCGATCTCATGCCAAGTATTGAAAGTGTATAAGTGTATGATAAACTTATATGTATGAGGCAACTATACTACATATATAGGGCACTAACAGACTATTAGTGTGATGTATCAATGGGTCACATGTATCAGGTATAGTGTAAGTTCATAATAAGTGTAAGACTAGTAGTCTAAACACAATGTGAGTGTACAATGAGCATGAGCAATGATAATATCAAATCGAGTAAATAGCACGTAGTGGATCACACATTAAGAAACATGTTACAACAAATAATAAGTCTCGTATTAGGTAACACGTTATAGCACTCAAATGTGTCAAATAATAAGTAATTTGTAATAGCACGTAGGAGGTCACATAAGTAATAAGTCATGACCTCACTAGGAATGAGTTTCTGGACAAAAATCCATTACTGTTGTTCATGTACCTCTATACCTTAGGCATCGGTCTCTGCCGGTTGGTTGCCATAATAAGGTAGGTAATTCAAAACTGAATTGTCTAGGCTTCATACGAAACCAGTTTGTTGCCATAGTCATGTAAGTTTCAAGTTATAATGAAATGTAATCGTTTCTCAACTAAGGCCCCAAAAAAATTTTGGCCTAAAAAGCGGGATACTTTTGAACAAGGTCATTGTCAAATATTTCTCATGCAGACTTCAGTGAACAATTCAAAACTAGCAGATACATACCTAGTTTAAGCTTCACTAGCAGAGCAAGTCACTAAAAAAAAAACTTTTGCTCTAAAGTGTTACATAATACAAACTAGTCACTTCATGTAATGCTAGTGTAGGAGTGTGTATGTGTATATCACATGTATGTGGGTCATAAATAAATTTTCACAAGTCCAACTAATGTCATTTCTGAAATCACGCGTGTACAAGTCACTAACCAATACTAAGTTCATAAATAATTCAATCGGTGCAACTAATGTAGTGTACAGTTATAGTCTAGAATGCAATGCAATGCAAACCTAGTTCGCTATAACCAATGGCTCTGATACCAATCTGTCACACCCCCAAAATCCACTAACGGAGTTTTACCGTTAAGTGTGTGACAAACCAGGATCTCAGTCATTAGTTACACCAGACGACACTATATGAATTTAAAATATACGTGTCTCATTAAATGAGAAAATTTAATACAGAGTTAACGTTTAATAATTTGCGGAAGCGTAATCGAAATGTAACGTCAATAATATTAAATGGAAACTAAATGCGCAGTACACGCGTCCAATACAAGATACAAAGTTTAAATAGACATTAAACTCAAAACATGGGTTGTAATGCATGAAAATGTTTAAATGAAAAGCCGTGACTCCATGCCATGTCCTAAGTACGTGGTACCTCAGTGACCTGTAAAAGTGAAAGTCTAACAAGTGTCAACACGACGGTTGGTGAGTTCACATAGTAAGTATGGAATCAAGTAAGTTCAGTTGCAAGCAGAAATATAAATTAAGTATGTCATTGTAGGTAGCTAGTCTACAGCACATGTCCTTAGAGGCGTAATGTATCTGACCGAAGCTGACGTATGTACACATTAAGTGCAGTTTGCCTGTTCGTACATCCCAGCAGGATGCACTGTAAGTATGTTAGGTCATTCAACACCCGTTCGACAGGTCCTTCTGTCGTGCTAGCGCGACTAGCCCGGGTGGGGTTTGTCAAACCCAGTAGTACTACTCAAAATTTCCCCGCTATTTCACAAATACTAACGGTCAACTAGGTATCCATGAGGTCTTTCATGAACAAAATAAAAGTTGCTCTAATCCAGACATGCGACATACAGAATTTGTAAATCCGTAAAAGTATTCGTCCGAGTTCCAACCCAAAAAGGGTAGAATAGTAAATAGTTTAGTTCAGTGAACTCACCTTAGGTTGCGCAGCAATTCAGTTTCTAAAAGCACATAGTAATACAGCAACCTAAATAACAGTAGGTCTATTAATGTGTGTTCATGTAGGGTCATAGTACCCTATGCATCCAAATGGTCATAAAGTTTGTGCGGTTTTGGAATAGTTTGACTTTTTTACTACGTTTGACTTCTTGTCCAAGTTTGACTAAGTTTGACTTTTAGTTGACCCGAGTTGACCCACGACCCGTTGGTGATTTGTCAAGTGTAAATACGTTGCATTTGGTGTATTTGACCGTATTATATTCACATCCCACATCACACTTCACGTATTCAACAAATAGAAGTTCAACTTTCACAAAAGTTTCCTTTATAGGAAAGTCGGACTTTTAAAGCATGCATGCATAATTCAACATCCTAAGCATGTCAACTATTATACAAATACCATAGCACGTTACACAAGTCATCAACACTTACCATTACTTTGTAGTTCCTAATACACAACACATTTGCCAGCTTGGTCATTTCTAGACATAATATAATATTTACATGCTTTGTGCAATTAGCAAAATAGCAACTTTCATCATGACATCCTAGTTAGTAGCACACACCAGTTAGACTTCACAAAAGAAATTTCAAGAATCGTTCTACTAACCAACTAGCACCTACCAATGTCCTTTCATGACCAAGGCACGTTTACCAAGCACCACATAACTACAAACATTCATATGCAAGTCCAAATCATGTTTATACATTCGAAATTACTAAACATGCCTCCTAGTCAATTTTCATGACAAAAAGTTTCTACATTTAGCAAGTATTCCAACCCAAGTCGAATTCGTACGTTCAAATAACCAAAATTCGTCTAACATACCTTACAACCATGCTAGTAAGCCCATAACAATCATTAGATGTCCATAACATGCGATTTCACACGATCTCTAACACAAAAGTTACTATTTTTAGTAATCTATCATAACAATCATGAAATTTCACAAACAAGTAGCCAATCTTCATCCCATTCATCATCTAAATACATATTCAATCCTATTTTCACAATATCGATCATGCAACATCAAGTTTCAATGATTCCATATCAAACCCTAATTTCATAAACACACTTTTTGCACCAATTTCATCATCTAGCTATCCAAATAACCAATAACACATAACTAATATCCCAATTCCACAACACAATCATCAATTGGCCATTTTGGATGAACTAGGGTTTCATGTCTTATAATTTTCGAAACATATATGAAGTTTTTAGGAATGAAACTTACTTGTAATGTGTTTATAACTTAAATTAGCAAGCAACAACACCACCAAAGATCCAACACAACCGAACATCATCACTTGACGAACAAGCAGCCGAAATATTCAACTGGCCATAACTTTTTCATCGCTACGAGTTAGAAGACGTATTTACAATCATTGGAACCGTCTCGTCGAGACGAAGATTTTGATATATAATAGGCCTCGTGACGACGTCGGAGCTGGCCGGAATCTTGCCGGAAAGGTGACGGCTGTTAGGAGGGATTTTTAGGGTTGGGTTTAGGTTTAGGTTAAGTTGTTTTGTTAATTCTTGTTAAAGTTAAATTGGGTTGGGCCTTGGGCCATCCATGGGTCACATGGGTGATTCACGGGCCCCGTTTCGCTTCGGTTTTGCAAACACAATGAAAATATTTCTCAAATATTCATTTTTGTTTCATAATGGTTACCGAAATCCGTAAATGATTAAAACCGGTAAAATACGCGGTTACACGAAATTCAACAATTAAACACACATAACAGTTAAAATGTATTATTATTGTATTCGTATTCATTTAAGATCACCAACGCCCGGGTATTAACTCGTGTGGTCGTTTCGTGTGAATATGTATATAACAGTTTGCACATTTAATTCATCACATTAAATGAAAAGTATAATTGCATTAACGTGACTAATAGAGTTTAACTAACGAAGTTAACCTGAATTTGTCGGGTGTCACAATACTAACGTGCTTTTCATGGTGCTAATGTGCATATAGAGTCGTAAGATGTCCTAAGTTGTCGTACGACGTTCAAAGGACTCGGACGAATTCATTAGGTGTATTTTGGATTTTTAAGTTTACGTATGGTACTATTGGACTCAGACGAATTCGGTAGGTGTATTATGGAGTTTTAAGTTTACGTATGGTACTGTTAGGTGTTGTTAGGAGTTGTGAGGTGTTGTACATTATACGAACATGCTTTTAAAGTTGCTAATGTTGCCTACAGAGTCGTAACATGTCTTGAGTTGTCGTACGATGTACATAGGACTTCTACGATTTCATTAGATTTATAATGGTGTATTAAGGTTTCGTACGACGTTGTAAAGTGTTCTTAGGAGCTTTAAGGCGTCCTAAGATTTACCAACATGCTTTTAAAGTTGCTAATGTCGCATACTGAGTCGTACCATATCCTGATTTGTCGTACGATGTACAAAGGACTTCGACTATTTCATTAGGTTTATTATGGAGTTTTAAGGTTTCGTATGGTGTTGTAAGGTGTTCTTAGGAGTTGTAAGGCGTCCTAAGTTATACTAACGTGCTTTTCATGGTGCTAATGTGCATATAGAGTCTCAAGATGTCCTAAGTTGTCGTACGATGTTCAAAGGACTCGGACGAATTCATTAGGTGTATTATGGATTTTTAAGTTTACGTATGGCACTGTTAGGTGTTGTTAGGAGTTGTGAGGGGTCCTACATTATTCGAACGTGCTTTTCATGTGGCTAATGTCGCATACTTAGTCGTAACATGTCCTGAGTTGTCGTACGATGTACAAAGGACTTCGACGATTTCATTAGGTTTATTATGGAGTTTGAAGGTTTCGTACGGTGTTGTAAGGTGTTCTTAGGAGTTTTAAGGCGTCCTAAGTTATACTAACGTGTTTTTCAAGGTGCTATTGTGTATACAGAGTTGTAAGATTTCCTAAGTTGTCGTACGATGTTCAAAGGACTCGGACGAATTCATTAGGTGTATTATGGAGTTTTAAGTTTACGTATGGTACTGTTAGGTGTTGTGAGGTGTTGTACATTATACCAACATGCTTTTGAAGTTGCTAATGTTGCATACAGAGTCGTAACATGTCCTGAGTTGTCGTACGATGTACAAAGGACTTCGACGATTTAATTAGGTTTATTATAGAGTTTTAAGGTTTTGTACGGTGTTGTAAAGTGTTCTTAGGAGCTTTAAGGCGTCCTAAGTTTTACCTACATGCTTTTAAAGTTGCTAATGTCGCATACTGAGTCGTAACATGTCCTGAGTTGTCGTATGATGTACAAAGGACTTCGACGATTTCATTAGGTTTATTATGGAGTTTTAAGGTTTCGTATGGTGTTGTAAGGTATTCTTTTTTTTTTGTGTAAAGGGTTACCCCGGTGATTCTGTTGTAAAGACAACCGTCAATGAAGTACAATAGTGAGGATGCGTTCCACACTAGTTCATATATGGGACAGACCCCACATATGTGAACATAAAAACAAAAACCAACAAAAAAACCAAGACAAACCAATCACACTAGCCTACCACATATTAATGACATAAACAAAATCTAAATAAAAACCATTCGATCAGCCGCCGTCATCAAAAGTGTAGGTTCCACCACAAAGACACCACAAACAATTTTGCCCGCAGATCAAGTCCCTAGTAATCCAGAATATCAGACAAACCATTAACACCCGATGTAGAAGGGGTACCTACCCTTTTAGTAGACGTTGGAGATTCTAGCGCCATGGCCATGTTCATCATAAACCTTTCCATCCCATTATCCACCTCTAGAACCTCATCCACTTCCGAATCCGAGTCCAACCTAGTGATTTCATTATCCCTGTTCCCTTTCACCTTGTCTGTATCAGTTTCTGCTATTTTCTCCACAGATAATGCCTCAAAAGGGTTTGATGTAGTTAGATCAGATTTACCCATATTTGAACCACCTTTAGTCTCCATAGTATCAATCCTAGTCACCTGCTTTTTAACATTTTGCACTTCCTTCCCTTTTTTATTAACTGGACGATACTCGAATTGGGGTTTTTTAAAGCAACCCCAAATCTTTTTGTAGCCTTCCTATCCTTTACTTCCTTGAAACCTTCATCATCCTCTCTAGCCTTTGTTTTCTGCTCATGCTTAGTCGTCTTAGGGCATTCAGCATCATTATGGCCAAAAACACAACAATGACCACATCTTGGAGGCTTCCAATCATACTCAACCTTCACATTTGCTGCTCCAAACTCATCCCCCTCTAATTCCGGAATAGCAATAGATATCTCCTCCTTAAACCCCGCATCCGCCGAGATCTCAACCAAAGCTCTTGCAAAAGTACTTCTACCCCACGTATTTGCACACATGGAGCTTGTGAATGAATCCAACAACTTCGGAGTTCCAATTTGCGAAACCAAAAGACTCAAACCAACATCAGAATAAGCTACCAACGGAATATCATGTAATTTTACCCAAACAGACACAATCTTGAGATCATCCTTGTGTAGCTTTGTGTTAGGGGACCAGACATTCAGAATAATTGGTTTATTACGAATTATCCAAGGACCTGCTTCAATCACATCCATCATCCCCTTCCTATCATTAAACTTAAAGAAGAAAAAACCATTTGCATTCATCATTGACTTTTGCAAGCCAAATTTTTTCCAATGAGTTTTAGCAAAGTGTTCAACCACTGGATACACTAGCCTATCCCCCAAAAAGTAGCCATACAAAGTAAATTCAAGCTTATTACACATCATACGCACAGTCTCTTTGGGTAACACAACATCAAAACCTTGTTTCTTCTCCTCATTCACCATATAACGAAAATTAACTGGTGTTGTAGGTAAGTCAGACTTCGGTTGAACAATAGCAGCATACGTTGTATTCAAATCAGACTTACCCGGCGCATCATTCACTTTAGTCGCATGAGCATGAGAACTATCAGATGCATCAGCCGTATGAACATTAGATGACATGGTCGTGTGAGCTGAATCATTCTTGTGAGATGAATCAGTCGTATGACTTGTTGCATCATTCTTCTTAGCTGTGTCAACCCCATGAGGCGGGTTAGGGTTTAAGGAGGAAACCCTAGTCGCCTTTTCCTTCTTCAACAAATTACAACGTGGATTGCCATCGATCTTTAGCACCTTACTAGCCAAATTACCACCCTCCATACTTGTTTTTATAATTAGAAACGAATCTGATCGTACAAACCCAAGAAAAAACGGCCAAAGATCAAGAAAAACGAATTAAATAACCAAACCAAGATTCAAGAACCAAGAAACAAGAATCAAGAATCAAGATTCATGAACCAATTGCCAAATTCGCCCCTCTCTTTCAGCCGCCACACACCCTAATCACGATCAGAAAAACCCTAACCACGATCAGAAATCAGCAAGCTCAAAACCTCTATTCTCTCGAAAAAGATCAAATCCAAGAACACCAACGCAGCAAAGCAACAATAACCCAAAAAAATCCAAGAAACAGCAGCCCCACAACACATAACCCTAATCCTAGAATAAAAACGGCAATAACAAGAAGAAAACCAGAAAACCTAATTCGCATAAGTGTTAGATCCGCAAATCATACACCAAGTACGAATTATATTCAAAGAAAAAGGAAGAACACTTGAAATCGCCATTCTAGGGAGAGAAAATTAGGTTTTCCTGTTGTAAGGTGTTCTTAGGAGTTGTAAATTAAATTAATGTCGTTCACAAAACTCAGGTTTTAAATTTAAATGGAAAACCCAACAAAACTCACACAAGCGGCAAGTGTACCGGTCGTGTGTAGTCAAGCTAAGTAAGTCCGAGTATCGTACCCAAGAGACTTGTTTGGCGGCCCTCAATAATAAATCGTTATCGACTCCTAACCGATGAAATTTTGTTTATTTTTAATTATTAAAACTAAGAAAATAAAGACGAACTAATATTTAAAACTTATCTAAAAATTTATTAAAAACTAACGAATGAGAAATACTAAAAAAACGACTAAAACTTACGAATAGCAAATATGGAGAAAGCAAACCACCTAGGTAAGAATCCTATTGACGAATTTCACTATCCTTGGGATTAAGAAAATGTATGACTCCGGATCTAAAAATTATGACCAATAGACAAACTAAACTATGCTAAGCCTCCTATAGGTCTTATAAACATACTCTAGAGTTTCTAAAGGTCTTATGAAGCTCACGGGATGACGGAATGAATCAACTTTAGGTATCTCCAAACCGGAATACTAAGGTACCCTAATGATGTATCTCCTCTCGGTCTCAACAATCACAATACACGTAAGACTGTCCCCGACAACCCTAGATGTAAAGAGGTGAACTTATCTAACCAAATTTATGACATGGAATTACAAGAACCAAAACCGTCAAGGTAAAGCTTACTCTCGTATAACTCTATTCCTATCAAGTTAAGATAAAAGATAAAACCAATAGCCTATCACCTCTCGGTCTCTAGACTAGTAAAACACTAAGTCAAACCAACATTCAAAACTTGTTCCTATGATTAACTATCTCTAGATTAACCACAATTAGATCTCAAACACAAAGTTTTCAACCTAAACATATAATTCTAATAAATAAAACACAAAGTTAAATAACTAGAATCACAAGAGGAATATATAATTAAATATCAATCACAACTTAGCATGCATGCACATCATAAACTGGAAAAAATAAATACTTTCAATAATATTCAACTCATACAATTAATCAAATCCCAAAAAATAATAAAACTAATCAATAATCATCAAACCTAGGTAGTTTTAATAGTTTAGCTACTCATGACGGTGAAAAACGAATCAAAACTAATAAAAGTAACAAAATATATCATATTCAATCGTTGGAAAAAAAATAAGAAACAAGATCAAAAACAAGAACCGAATGATTTAGACCAACCGAGTATGCTTCCAATCTTCACTATAGACTTCCAATCCTTGACTTTTGAATCTGCTGCTGTCACTTTTTTTCCTTCTGTTCAAAAACTGCCGTTCAAAGTCATTCATAAATTGTCGTAGCCTTTTTTTTTGTTTTCAACCAAAAAGCTACTCTCCCCTTCAACCAAATCTTGCCCTCCTTTTTATTATTAATCACCAACTTGAAGCCTTATCTCTCGTGGGCTTGTTAACTCCAAAAGAAAATTGAATTGCATTTAGTGGACCTTATATTGAATATGGACTTTTACTCAAGTTAATTGAAGGTATTAACAAATATCATATCCATGTGTTGATTTTAACATAATTGTACCTCACAAGTAACAAAAACGTGGATATGTATATTCATGTTAATTACTTATTATTTGATGTTTTTTTTATATGTTAACTTCATTGTCGGTTTCGAGTTTAAGTAAAATACGTTGTTTTAGCTCGTAGACTCTTAAACCTCGTATATTCAAATATAAACTAATTAGGAGTAGATTTTAATCAAAAGTAACTCAAAAGTATAAGGAATATCTAAATAAAATATATATATTAATATCCCCACACTTAAATCTTTTTTCGTCCCTGAAAAAGCATAAACTATCTCAGGGATTCAAGACTCGAAAACTCTAAAACCATAAACAAAACTATACAATTACAACTCAAACCTTTAATCCTTACTCAAACAAGCACCCATGACTAAAACTTTAGCGATTTTTAATTAGAGTGGAACTCATAGTTATTATAAGCATTCCATGGTTTTATTGGGTTGAGTCACCCCAACTTGACTTAAACCTTATAACTAAATGATTAAAAACATTTTAAAGCACAAACAATAATCAAGCAATTTCAACAACATTGCTTATTATTATTCATTTCACAAGTGGCATCAAATAAATTCAATTTCCAACTTACTCCTAGTTAATGTTCCCCATTACATGACATACCCCCGTTATCAAGCAATATCCCGAAATTCATCACCATACGTGATTATGCACGACTTCATCTGTGGGCTTACATATGGCGTGTCCCTTGTGGTCCGTTTCTTATTGGTATTAGGACGCGAGCAAGGGGACCCCATATGACTAATAGGTGGTTTGATCAAGTCAGTAGTGAATTTGTACTTTTAAGCACATTGTGATCAAATTTATTGACTTATAACGGCAGCTTAACTGCGGGTTTTGCTCTTTGAGCTTTTATTTGAATATTCATACCTCTTTTTTAGAATTAAAAATACCAGATGATAGACCGCATAAAGACCCATGGTCTCCAAATCCCGAAACATCCCATCAATACAAGATTTAAGATTATAAAATCATATGCCATGAAATGTTAACCACTAAAACTAGAAGTGTGAAAATTAAAGTTTACTATAAACCACCTTTTTGAAAGCAACTTCATTTTGTATCACAGTAGCTAAAAGGCTTGAGCATGACTCAACTTTTTATTCCACTTCAAAAATAGTATGTTTCCCACTAAAAATCACTTAAATTAGGTTTTATAATGCCACAACGTTACTGCCCTTTCATTCATAAAGGTTGAGAGACACAAAACAAAAGAAAATATATATATATATATTTTGAATTTTTTAATTTTTTTGAATTTTTTAGACTCTATATTGACTCAAAACAGACAACTAAAACTCAGAAATGACCATTTTCCATCCCCACACTTAAGTTCTACATTGTCCCTAATGTAGAAATGGAAAAACACTTAAAAACAAAGCTAAGAATGCAAAAATAAAAGATAAGAGAGGTGAATTGGAAAAGACTTAGCTGGTATTGCGAAACGCGTAAGCTCCAAGTCTTCGTTCCAATATTAGAGTGTTGACCGTATGGCATTTCGGTCGCGGTCAACCTTGCCACCGACACTCCCGAGCTCCTTCTTCATCTTCACAAATGCACACTCACCCGAATGGGGATTGAGTATGGGTGAGAATAATTTAAACCTGCAAAAACAAAAACAAGATACCCAAGCATAAAACTGACTCGACACAACTAAAATAAAATAAAAATAAAAATAAAACATAAGATAAAAACTAAACTTACAAACTCTACATACTACGGGTTGCCTCCCGAGAGCGCTTGGTTTTTCTAGAGTCCTCAGCCTAACTCATCTCAGATCTCACTAGCCTGGCAAACCGAGGTACACGACCTCCTTAATCTCCTCTACTGGCGCTCCACTCACATACTGTTTCAACCTATGCCCATTAACCTTAAACCGCTCTCCATCACTACCCTCAATCTCGATGGTACCATATGGAAAAACCTCGCTAACAGTGAACGGTCCTGACCATCTAGACTTCAACTTACCCGGAAACAACTTCAACCGGGAGTTGAATAACAACACCTGATCCCCACACTTGAGGTTTTATTATCCTTCAAGTGTCGATCATGCAACTCCTTAGTCCTAAGATTATAATTAAACGACTGTGCATAAGCATGATCTCTCAACTCCTCTAACTCGTGAATCTGGTGAAACCAGTTATCTCTAGCGTTAGGCATGTCCAGATTAACCGTCTGTAATGCCCATGAAGCACGGTGCTCAAGGTCAACCGTTAGATGACATGCTTTCCCGTAAATCATCCGAAATGGCGTGGAACCAGTCGGAGTCTTATAGGCTGTACGGAAAGCCCATAATGCGTCATCTAACTTGTCAGACCAATCCTTGCGATTGGATCCAACAGTCTTCTCCAAAATCCGTTTGATGCCTCGATTACTCACTTCCACATGCCCACTTGTCTGTGGGTGGGTGGGTAAGCCACTGCAAGCCGATGGGTGACCCCGTAGCGTTGCAAAGCTTCCTCCATCTGCGCATTGCAGAAGTGAGTTCCCCTATCACTAATAATCGCCTTAGGAACACCAAACCTAGCAAAAAACCTCCTAAGAAATCTCACTACCACCCTAGCATCATTTGTGGGCAAGGCTTGAGCCTCGACCCATTTAGAGACATAATCAACGGCTACTAGGATGTACTTGTTCCCACGTGAAACTGGGAACAAGCCCATGAAATCAATGCCCCAGATATCGAACACCTCAACTACCTGACTAACTGTCTGGGGCATCTCATTTCGGGATGAGATGTTTCCTACTCTCTGACACGCATCGCACCCTCTCACAAACTCTTGAGCATCTTTATAAATCGTCAGCCAGTGAAACCAGAGTCGAATACCTTCCTCGCTGTCAAACTCGCACCGTGATAGCCACCTGTTGGTCCCTCGTGACAATGCCTCAAAACCTCTCTCGTCTCATCACCAAACACACACCTACGAACTACCTGATCGACGCCTATCCTAAAAAGATAAGGATCATCCCAAATATAGTGCTTAACATCATCAAAGAATTTCTTCTTTTGCTGATGTGTCATGCCCTGCATAAGGTATCCATCTGCTAAGTAATTCTCCAAGTCGGCGAACCAAGGCAACCCCTGTCATGCGCTCTCACAAACAACAACATCTCATTCGGGAACTGATCATCTATCGTTTCTAACTTAATCTCCTCATGCTCGGGATCCTCTAATCGTGATAAATGATCAACTGCAACATTTTCCGCACCCTTCTTATCCCTAATCTTTTTTTTTCGACCAAAAAGCTGCTCTCCCCTTCAACCAACACTTGCCCTCCTTTTTATTATTAATCACCAACTTGAAGTCTTATCTCTCGTGGGCTTGTTAACTCAAAAAGAAAATTGAATTCCATTTAGTGGACCTTATATTGAATATGGACTTTTACTCGAGTTAATTGAAGATATTAACAAATATCATATCCATATTAATTGAAGATATTAACAAAAACGTGGATATGTATATTCATGTTAATTACTTATTTGATGCGGCTTAAAATATATATATTTTATTTAGATATTCCTTATACTTTTGAGTTACTTTTCATTAAAATCTACTCCTAATTAGGTGTTCTTAGGAGTTGTAAGGCGTCCTAAGTTATACTAACGTGCTTTTCATGGTACTAATGTGCATATAGAGTCGTAAGATGTCCTAAGTTGTCGTGCGATGTTCAAAGGACTCGGACAAATTCCTTAGGTGTATTATGGAGTTTTAAAGTTTCGTACGATGTTGTTAGGTGTTCCTTAGAGTTGTAACACGTCCTACATTATTCAAATGTGCTTTTCATGTTGCTAATGTCGCATATTGAGTCGTAACATGTCCTAAGTTGTCGTACGATGTACAAAGGACTTCGACGATATCATTAGGTTTATTATGGAGTTTTAAGGTTTCGTACGGTGTTGTAAGGTGTTCTCAGGAGTTTTAAGGCGTCCTAAGTTATAGTAACATGCTTTTCAAGGTGCTAATGTGCATATAGAGTCGTAAGATGTCCTAAGTTGTCGTACGATGTTCAAAGGACTCGGACGAATTCATTAGGTGTATTATGGAATTTTAAGTTTACGTATGGTACTGTTAGTTGTTGTTAGTAGTTGTGAGGTGTTGTACATTATACCAACATGCTTTTAAAGTTGCTAATGTTGCATACAGAGTCGTAACATGTCCTGAGTTGTCGTACGATGTACAAAGGACTTCGACGATTTCATTAGGTTTATTATGGAGTTTTAAGGTTTCGTACGGTGTTGTAAGGTGTTCTTAGGAGTTTTAAGGCATCCTAAGTTTTACCAACATGCTTTTAAAGTTGCTAATATCGCATATCGTAACATGTCCTGAGTTGTCGTACGATGTACAAAGGAGTTCGACGATTTCATTAGGTTTATTATGGAGATTTAAGGTTTCGTATGGTGTTGTAAGGTGTTCTTAGGAGTTGTAAGGCGTCCTAAGTTATAATAACGTGCTTTTCATGGTGCTAATGTGCATACAGAGTCGTAAGATGTCCTAAGTTGTCGTACGATGTTCAAAGGACTCGGACGAATTCATTAGGTGTATTATGGAGTTTTAAAGTTTCGTACGATGTTGTTAGGTGTTCCTAGGAGTTGTAACGTGTCCTACATTATTCGAACGTGCTTTTCATGTTGCTAATGTCGCATACTGAGTCGTAACATGTCCTGAGTTGTCGTACGATGTACAAAGGACTTCGACGATTGTTAGAACTATAACAAGAAGAGAATGGGGCGAATTAGGGTTTTTGGGGGGAATTAGAGATTTTTGAATGAAATTCCGGTTTCTTGATTACTCTAAAATCGTTTTTCTTGTTCTTAGATCATAATCTATTTCGTTTTTCATCGTTTGTAATCATTAAGAACATCTTTAGCGATTTGTTCTTGCTGATTTTGTCTTCTAGGGTTTAAAAGTCTGCATGTTCGAATGATGTTTAGTTCTATTCGTTCTATTGATTAAATCGGTTGCTTGTTCTTGATTATTATTGTGATTCATTGATTGAGATTACGAACGACCTTTAGAAAGGTGTTTTTCTCGTATTCTAGGGCTTCATTCAAAATCAGAATTAGGGTTTTGTGTTTGGGGCGCCGTTTTTGAGTGTTGGTGGTGGCTGAAATTAGGGTTTGGCTTTTTGCTGCGTTTTTGGGTATTACATCTAGATTTGGACGTGAGAAGGGTTGTTCTAAACCTAATCTTGGTTCAAATCTGGTTTTGTTCGAGTTACACTCTGATTTGGGCTGTGGATTCAAGTGAATTCATATCCAAGTCTAATAATGGATACGAATACTACACCTATAAGAACTAGTAAAGTTACATTCCAGATTCAAGATGATAATGACAATGATCCAACTGGTATTGCGAGTAAGGTGGTGAACATTGATGGCATCCCTCTTCTTCCTCGACGAGGGAAGTTTATAAACGATTCAAATGTGGAATCTAAAGTTGAAAACCAGAAGTCTCAAAATCTGATTCTGAGTCGTTGGATAACAAAATGGTGAATGCTACTTATGCTGCTTCATTACAATCAGGTACGTCTGAAAAATCGATTAACTTTCGTTTTTTGGAGTCCTTGGACATGGAAAAAGGGGTTGATGTGGTTCTATCTAGGGAGTCGGTTAAAACTATTCAAGAGAAACTTGCGTTCACTCTTTATGGCTACTTTATTGGGGATAGAGAAGCGTTCCCGGTTGTAAAGTATTTTGTGGAGAATAATTGGAAGAAGTACGGAATTCAGAAGATTATGATAAATGCAAATGGATTCTTCTTCTTCAAATTTGCAAATAATAAAGGTATGATTGATGTGCTTGAAGGGGGACCTTGGCTGATCCGTAATAAAACCGATTTTCCTAAATATATGGTCGCCTACTCTTACGCTTAAAAAAGAAGATATCAAGAAAGTTGCGGTTTGGGTTAAACTGCATCATGTTCCCCTTGCTGCATACACTGATGATGGGCTAAGTATGCTTTTTTTCAAAGATTGGTACTCCTAAGTTGCTTGATACATATACTAGTGCTATGTGTAATGATGCTTGGGGAAGGAGTAGTTATGCTAGGGCGCTTGTGGAAATTTCAGCTGACCATGATTTCAAAGAGGTTCTAACTATGGCTATTCCTGAGTTAGAGGGGGACAAATATATTACTGAGATGGTGGATGTGGAGTATGAGTTTCACCACCGAGGTGTGCTTATTGTTGTGTTTGGGCACGGAACGGATGCTTGCCCAAAAACAGGTTTGTACTATATCTAACCCCGCTCCTAAAGTAATTGGGGATGGCTTTACTGAAGTAAAGGGTAGGAAAACGGCTAAGAAAAATGGGTTTCAGGTTAAAAACCAGAAACCAAAAGTTGAATATAGACCATTGGAATATAAGAAAATGGTGGGAACAAGATCTTCAAAGTCAAATGTGAAGAGTAGAGATCCCTCAAATATCCAGATTCATAACGCCTTTAATGTTATTAACTCGGAAAATGTGAACGATGAGGGGAATTTAGAATCTAGTAAAATGAAGGGCAAATTGGATAGGGATTTGATTGAAGACTTGGATGCGGAAGAGGTTGAATTTGTTTATGATGAAACAATAGACATAACTCGAGATAAAATAGGGGCAAGTTCCTCCTATTCAATGGTTTCCAATGGATAGTCGATTATTCAGGTATTTGAGGTGGCTTTCAATTGGTGGCAATTTCATCTTTGATGATGGCGGTTGATGGATAGGTTTTTTATTTCTTGTTAGGTTTTGGCTAATATGTCGGTGAGTTGTGGACTTGTGGTAGGATAGTTTGCTTGGTGTGTTTTGGTTTTTGTCTTTATTTTAATCACATATGATGGGGTTTGTCCCGTATATGAACTAGTGTGGAATTCATTCACACTACTTGTACGTTAATGACGGTTGTCTTTATAATAGAATCACCGGGGTAACCCTTTACCCCAAAAAAAGGACTTCGACGATTTCATTAGGTTTATTATGGAGTTTTAAGGTTTCGTACGGTGTTGTAAG
Organism: Tagetes erecta; assembly: GCA_030867185.1. NCBI lineage: Eukaryota > Viridiplantae > Streptophyta > Magnoliopsida > Asterales > Asteraceae > Tagetes > Tagetes erecta. The sequence continues at coordinate 15,294,034 of CM061497.1, read as the reverse complement.
GTGTTCTTAGGAGTTTTAAGGCGTCCTAAGTTATACTAACGTGCTTTTCAAGGTGCTAATGTGCATACATAGTCGTAAGATGTCCTAAGTTGTCATACGATGTTCAACGGACTCGGAAAAATTCATTAGGTGTATTATGGAGTTTCAAAGTTTCGTACGGTGTTGTTAGGTGTTCCTAGGAGTTGTAACGCGTCCTACATTATTCAAACGTGGTTTTCATGTTGCTAATGTGGCATACTGAGTCGTAACATGTCCTGAGTTGTCGTACGATGTACAAAGGACTTCGACGATTTCATTAGGTTATAATGGAGTTTTAAGGTTTCGTACGGTGTTGTAAGGTGTTCTTAGGAGTTTTAAGGCGTCCTAAGTTATACTAACGTGCTTTTCAAGGTGCTAATGTTCACACAAAGTCGTAAGATGTCCTAAGTTATCGTACGATGTTCAAAGGACTCGGACGAATTCATTAGGTGTATTATGGAGTTTCAAAGTTTCGTACGATGTTGTTAGGTGTTCCTAGGAGTTGTAACGCGTCCTACATTATTCGGACGTGGTTTTCATGTTGCTAATGTCGCATACTGAGTCGTAAAATGTCCTGAGTTGTTGTACGATGTACAAAGGAATTCGACGATTTCATTAGGTTTATTACGGAGTTTTAAGGTTTCGTATGGTGTTGTAAGGTGTTCTTAGGAGTTGTAAGGCGTCCTAAGTTATACTAACGTGCTTTTCATGGTGCTAATGTGCATACAGAGTCGTAAGATGTCCTAAGTTGTCGTACGATGTTCAAAGGACTCGGACGAATTCATTAGGTGTATTATGGATTTTTAAGTTTACGTATGCTACTGTTAGGTGTTGTTAGGAGTTGTGAGGGGTTGTACATTATACCTACATGCTTTTAAAGTTGCTAATGTTGCACACAGAGTCGTAACATGTCCTGAGTTGTCGTACGATGTACAAAGGACTTCCACGATTTCATTAGGTTTATTATGGAGTTTTAAGGTTTCGTAAGGTGTTGTAACGTGTTCTTAGGAGTTTTAAGGCGTCGTAAGTTATACTAACGTGCTTTTCAAGGTGCTAATGTGCATATACATAGTTGTAAGATTTCCGAAGTTGTCGTACGATGTTCATAGGACTCGGACGAATTCATTTGGTGCATTATAGATTTTTAAGTTTACGTATGGTACTGTTAGGTGTTCCTAAGAGTTGTAACGCGTCCTACATTATTCTAACGTGCTTTTCATGTTGCTAATGTCGCATACTGAGTCGTAACATGTCCTGAGTTTTCGTACGATGTACAAAGGATTTCGACGATTTCATTAGGTTTATTATGGAGTTATAAGGTTTCGTACGGTGTTGTAAGGTGTTCTTAGGAGCTTTAGGGCGTCCTAAGTTATACTAACGTGCTTTTCAAGGTGCTAATGTGCATATAGAGTCGTAAGATGTCCTAAGTTGTCGTACGATGTTCAAAGGACTCAGACGAATTCATTAGGTGTATTATGGAGTTTTAATGTTTCGTACGGTGTTGTTAGGTGTTCGTAGGAGTTGTAACGCGTCCTACATTATTCGAACGTGGTTTTCATGTTGCTAATGTCGCATACTGAGTCGTAACATGTCCTGAGTTGTCGTATGATGTACAAAGGACTTCGACGATTTCATTAGGTTTATTATGGAGTTTTAAGGTTTCGTACGGTGTTGTAAGGTGTTCTTAGGAGTTTTAAGGCGTCCTAAGTTATACTAACGTGCTTATCAAGGTGCTAATGTTCACACAGAGTCGTAAGATGTCCTAAGTTGTCGTATGATGTTCAAAGGACTCGGACGAATTCATTAGGTGTATTATGGAGTTTTAAAGTTTCGTACGATGTTGTTAGGTGTTTCTAGGAGTTGTAACGCGTCCTACATTATTCGAACGTGGTTTTCATGTTGCTAATTTCGCATACTGTGTCGTAACATGTCCTGAGTTGTTGTACGATGTACAAAGGACTTCGACGATTTCATTAGGTTTATTATGGAGTTTTAAGGTTTCGTATGGTGTTGTAAGGTGTTCTTAGGAGTTGTAAGGCGTCCTAAGTTATACTAACATGCTTTTCATGGTGCTAATGTGCATACAGAGTCGTAAGATGTCCTAAGTTATCGTACGATGTTCAAAGGACTCGGACGAATTCATTAGGTGTATTATGGATTTTTAAGTTTACGTATGGTACTGTTAGGTGTTGTTAGGAGTTGTGAGGGGTTGTACATTATACCTACATGCTTTTAAAGTTGTTAATGTTGCATACAGAGTCGTAACATTTCTTGAGTTGTCGTACGATGTACAAAGGACTTCGACGATTTCATTAGGTTTATTATGGAGTTTTAAGGTTTCGTACGGTGTTGTAAGGTGTTCTTAGGAGTTTTAAGGCGTCGTAAGTTATACTAACGTGCTTTTCAAGGTGCTAATGTGCATACATAGTCGTAAGATGTCCTAAGTTGTCATACAATGTTCAACGGACTCGGAAAAATTCATTAGGTGTATTATGGAGTTTCAAAGTTTCGTACGGTGTTGTTAGGTGTTCCTAGGAGTTGTAACGCGTCCTACATTATTCAAACGTGGTTTTCATGTTGCTAATGTCGCATACTGAGTCGTAACATGTCCTGAGTTGTCGTACGATGTACAAAGGACTTCGACGATTTCATTAGGTTATAATGGAGTTTTAAGGTTTCGAACGGTGTTGTAAGGTGTTCTTAGGAGTTTTAAGGCTTCCTAAGTTATACTAACGTGCTTTTCAAGGTGATAATGTTCACACAAAGTCGTAAGATGTCCTAAGTTATCGTACGATGTTCAAAGGACTCGGACGAATTCATTAGGTGTATTATGGAGTTTCAAAGTTTCGTACGATGTTGTTAGGTGTTCCTAGGAGTTGTAACGCGTCCTACATTATTCGAACGTGGTTTTCATGTTGCTAATGTCGCATACTGAGTCGTAAAATGTCCTGAGTTGTTGTACGATGTACAAAGGAATTCGACGATTTCATTAGGTTTATTACGGAGTTTTAAGGTTTCGTATGGTGTTGTAAGGTGTTCTTAGGAGTTGTAAGGCGTCCTAAGTTATACCAACATGCTTTTCATGGTGCTAATGTGCATACAGAGTCGTAAGATGTCCTAAGTTGTCGTACGATGTTCAAAGGACTCGGACGAATTCATTAGGTGTATTATGGATTTTTAAGTTTACGTATGCTACTGTTAGGTGTTGTTAGGAGTTGTGAGGGGTTGTACATTATACCTACATGCTTTTAAAGTTGCTAATGTTGCACACAGAGTCGTAACATGTCCTGAGTTGTCGTACGATGTACAAAGGACTTCCACGATTTCATTAGGTTTATTATGGAGTTTTAAGGTTTCGTAAGGTGTTGTAACGTGTTCTTAGGAGTTTTAAGGCGTCGTAAGTTATACTAACGTGCTTTTCAAGGTGCTAATGTGCATACATAGTTGTAAGATTTCCGAAGTTGTCGTACGATGTTCATAGGACTCGGACGAATTCATTTGGTGCATTATAGATTTTTAAGTTTACGTATGGTACTGTTAGGTGTTCCTAAGAGTTGTAACGCGTCCTACATTATTCTAACGTGCTTTTCATGTTGCTAATGTCGCATACTGAGTCGTAACATGTCCTGAGTTTTCGTACGATGTACAAAGGATTTCGACGATTTCATTAGGTTTATTATGGAGTTATAAGGTTTCGTACGGTGTTGTAAGGTGTTCTTAGGAGCTTTAGGGCGTCCTAAGTTATACTAACGTGCTTTTCAAGGTGCTAATGTGCATATAGAGTCGTAAGATGTCCTAAGTTGTCGTACGATGTTCAAAGGACTCAGACGAATTCATTAGGTGTATTATGGAGTTTTAATGTTTCGTACGGTGTTGTTAGGTGTTCGTAGGAGTTGTAACGCGTCCTACATTATTCGAACGTGGTTTTCATGTTGCTAATGTCGCATACTGAGTCGTAACATGTCCTGAGTTGTCGTATGATGTACAAAGGACTTCGACGATTTCATTAGGTTTATTATGGAGTTTTAAGGTTTCGTACGGTGTTGTAAGGTGTTCTTAGGAGTTTTAAGGCGTCCTAAGTTATACTAACGTGCTTATCAAGGTGCTAATGTTCACACAGAGTCGTAAGATGTCCTAAGTTGTCGTATGATGTTCAAAGGACTCGGACGAATTCATTAGGTGTATTATGGAGTTTTAAAGTTTCGTACGATGTTGTTAGGTGTTTCTAGGAGTTGTAACGCGTCCTACATTATTCGAACGTGGTTTTCATGTTGCTAATTTCGCATACTGTGTCGTAACATGTCCTGAGTTGTTGTACGATGTACAAAGGACTTCGACGATTTCATTAGGTTTATTATGGAGTTTTAAGGTTTCGTATGGTGTTGTAAGGTGTTCTTAGGAGTTGTAAGGCGTCCTAAGTTATACTAACATGCTTTTCATGGTGCTAATGTGCATACAGAGTCGTAAGATGTCCTAAGTTATCGTACGATGTTCAAAGGACTCGGACGAATTCATTAGGTGTATTATGGATTTTTAAGTTTACGTATGGTACTGTTAGGTGTTGTTAGGAGTTGTGAGGGGTTGTACATTATACCTACATGCTTTTAAAGTTGTTAATGTTGCATACAGAGTCGTAACATTTCTTGAGTTGTCGTACGATGTACAAAGGACTTCGACGATTTCATTAGGTTTATTATGGAGTTTTAAGGTTTCGTACGGTGTTGTAAGGTGTTCTTAGGAGTTTTAAGGCGTCGTAAGTTATACTAACGTGCTTTTCAAGGTGCTAATGTGCATACATAGTCGTAAGATGTCCTAAGTTGTCATACGATGTTCAACGGACTCGGAAAAATTCATTAGGTGTATTATGGAGTTTCAAAGTTTCGTACGGTGTTGTTAGGTGTTCCTAGGAGTTGTAACGCGTCCTACATTATTCAAACGTGGTTTTCATGTTGCTAATGTCGCATACTGAGTCGTAACATGTCCTGAGTTGTCGTACGATGTACAAAGGACTTCGACGATTTCATTAGGTTATAATGGAGTTTTAAGGTTTCGAACGGTGTTGTAAGGTGTTCTTAGGAGTTTTAAGGCGTCCTAAGTTATACTAACGTGCTTTTCAAGGTGATAATGTTCACACAAAGTCGTAAGATGTCCTAAGTTATCGTACGATGTTCAAAGGACTCGGACGAATTCATTAGGTGTATTATGGAGTTTCAAAGTTTCGTACGATGTTGTTAGGTGTTCCTAGGAGTTGTAACGCGTCCTACATTATTCGAACGTGGTTTTCATGTTGCTAATGTCGCATACTGAGTCGTAAAATGTCCTGAGTTGTTGTACGATGTACAAAGGAATTCGACGATTTCATTAGGTTTATTACGGAGTTTTAAGGTTTCGTATGGTGTTGTAAGGTGTTCTTAGGAGTTGTAAGGCGTCCTAAGTTATACCAACATGCTTTTCATGGTGCTAATGTGCATACAGAGTCGTAAGATGTCCTAAGTTGTCGTACGATGTTCAAAGGACTCGGACGAATTCATTAGGTGTATTATGGATTTTTAAGTTTACGTATGCTACTGTTAGGTGTTGTTAGGAGTTGTGAGGGGTTGTACATTATACCTACATGCTTTTAAAGTTGCTAATGTTGCACACAGAGTCGTAACATGTCCTGAGTTGTCGTACGATGTACAAAGGACTTCCACGATTTCATTAGGTTTATTATGGAGTTTTAAGGTTTCGTAAGGTGTTGTAACGTGTTCTTAGGAGTTTTAAGGCATCGTAAGTTATACTAACGTGCTTTTCAAGGTGCTAATGTGCATACATAGTTGTAAGATTTCCGAAGTTGTCGTACGATGTTCAAAGGATTCGGACGAATTCATTTGGTGCATTATAGATTTTTAAGTTTACGTATGGTACTGTTAGGTGTTCCTAAGAGTTGTAACGCGTCCAACATTATTCTAACGTGCTTTTCATGTTGCTAATGTCGCATACTGAGTCGTAACATGTCCTGAGTTTTCGTACGATGTACAAAGGACTTCGACGATTTCATTAGGTTTATTATGGAGTTATAAGGTTTCGTACGGTGTTGTAAGGTGTTCTTAGGAGCTTTAGGGCGTCCTAAGTTATACTAACGTGCTTTTCAAGGTGCTAATGTGCATACAGAGTCGTAAGATGTCCTAAGTTGTCGTACGATGTTCAAAGGACTCAGACGAATTCATTAGGTGTATTATGGAGTTTTAAAGTTTCGTACGGTGTTGTTAGGTGTTTCTAGGAGTTGTAACGCGTCCTACATTATTCGAACGTGGTTTTCATGTTGCTAATTTCGCATACTGTGTCGTAACATGTCCTGAGTTGTTGTACGATGTACAAAGGACTTCGACGATTTCATTAGGTTTATTATGGAGTTTTAAGGTTTCGTATGGTGTTGTAAGGTGTTCTTAGGAGTTGTAAGGCGTCCTAAGTTATACTAACATGCTTTTCATGGTGCTAATGTGCATACAGAGTCGTAAGATGTCCTAAGTTATCGTACGATGTTCAAAGGACTCGGACGAATTCATTAGGTGTATTATGGATTTTTAGGTTTACGTATGGTACTGTTAGGTGTTGTTAGGAGTTGTGAGGGGTTGTACATTATACCTACATGCTTTTAAAGTTGTTAATGTTGCATACAGAGTCGTAACATTTCTTGAGTTGTCGTACGATGTACAAAGGACTTCGACGATTTCATTAGGTTTATTATGGAGTTTTAAGGTTTCGTACGGTGTTCTAAGGTGTTCTTAGGAGTTTTAAGGCGTCGTAAGTTATACTAACGTGCTTTTCAAGGTGCTAATGTGCATACATAGTTGTAAGATGTCCTAAGTTGCCGTACGATGTTCAAAGGACTCGGACGAATTCATTAGGTGTATTATGGATTTCTAAGGTTTCGTACGATGTTGTTAGGTGTTCCTAGGAGTTGTAACGCGTCCTACATTATTCTAAAGTGCTTTTCATGTTGCTAATGTCGCATACTGAGTCGTAACATGTCCTGAGTTTTCGTACGATGGACAAAGGACTTCGACGATTTCATTAGGTTTATTATGGAGTTTTAAAGTTTCGTACGGTGTTGTAAGGTGTTCTTAGGAGTTTTAAGGCGTCCTAAGTTATACTAACGTGCTTTTCAAGGTGCTAATGTTCACACAGAGTCGTAAGATGTCCTAAGCTATCGTACGATGTTCAAAGGACTCGGACGAATTCATTAGGTGTATTATGGAGTTTTAAAGTTTCGTACGGTGTTGTTAGGTGTTCCTAGGAGTTGATCGCGTCCGACATTATTCGAACGTGGTTTTCATGTTGCTAATGTCGCATACTGAGTCGTAAAATGTCCTGAGTTGTTGTACGATGTACAAAGGACTTAGACGATTTCATTAGGTTTATTATGGAGTTTTAAGGTTTCGTATGGTGTTGTAAGGTATTCTTAGGAGTTGTAAGGCGTCCTAAGTTATACTAACGTGCTTTTCATGGTGCTAATGTGCATACAGAGTCGTAAGATGTCCTAAGTTGTCGTACGATGTTCAAAGGACTCGGACGAATTCATTAGGTGTATTATGGATTTTTAAGTTTACGTATGGTATTGTTAGGTGTTGTTAGGAGTTGTGAGGGGTTGTACATTATACCTACATGTATTTTAAAGTTGCTAATGTTGCACACAGAGTCGTAACATGTCCTGAGTTGTCGTACGATGTACAAAGGACTTCGACGATTTCATTAGGTTTATTATGGAGTTTTAAGGTTTCGTAAGGTGTTGTAACGTGTTCTTAGGAGTTTTAAGGCGTCGTAAGTTATACTAACGTGCTTTTCAAGGTGCTAATGTGCATACATGGATGTAAGATGTCCTAAGTTGTCGTATGATGTTCAAAGGACTCGGACGATTTCATTAGGTGTATTATGGAGTTTTAAAGTTTCGTACGATGTTGCTAGGTGTTTTTAGGAGTTGTAACGCGTCCTACATTATTCGAACGTGGTTTTCATGTTGCTAATGTCGCCTACTGAGTCGTAACATCACCTGAGTTGTTGTACGATGTACAAAGGACTTCGACGATTTCATTAGGTTTATTATGGAGTTTTAAGGTTTCGTATGGTGTTGTAAGGTGTTCTTAGGAGTTGTAAGGCGTCCTAAGTTATACTAGCATGCTTTTCATGGTGCTAATGTGCATACAGAGTCGTGAGATGTCCTAAGTTGTCGTACGATGTTCAAAGGACTCGGACGAATTCATTAGGTGTTTTATGGATTTTTAAGTTTACGTATGGTCCTGTTAGGTGTTGTTAGGAGTTGTGAGGGCTTGTACATTATACCTACATGCTTTTAAAGTTGCTAATATTGCATACAGAGTCGTAACATGTCCTGAGTTGTCGTACGATGTACAAAGGACTTCGACGATTTCATTAGGTTTATTATGGAGTTTTAAGGTTTCGTAAGGTGTTGTAAGGTGTTCTTAGGAGTTTTAAGGCGTCGTAAGTTATACTAACGTGCTTTTCAAGGTGCTAATGTGCATACATAGTTGTAAGATGTCCTAAGTTGTCGTACGATGTTCAAAGGACTCGGCAGAATTCATTAGGTGTATTATGCATTTTTAAGTTTACGTATGGTACAGTTAGGTGTTCCTAGGAGTTGTAACGCGTCCTACATTATTCTAAAGTGCTTTTCATGTTGCTAAAGTCGCATACTGAGTCGTAACATGTCCTGAGTTTTCGTAAGATGGACAAAGGACTTCGACGATTTCATTAGGTTTATTATGGAGTTTTAAGGTTTAGTACGGTGTTGTAAGGTGTTCTTAGGAGTTTTAAGACGTTCAAAGTTATACTAACGTGCTTTTCGAGGTGCTAATGTGCATACAGAGTTGTAAGATGTCCTAAGTTGTCGTACATTGTTCACAGGACTCGGACGAAATCACTAGGTGTATTACGGAGTTTTAAAGTTTCGTACGGTGTTGTTAGGTGTTCCTAGGAGTTGTAACGCGTCCGACATTATTCGAACGTGCTTTTCATGTTGTTAATGTCGCATACTGAGTCGTAACATGTCCTGAGTTTTCGTACGATGTACAAAGGACTTCGACGATTTCATATGGTTTATTATGGAGTTTTAAGGTTTCGTACTGTGTTGTAAGGTGTTCTTAGGAGTTTTAAGGCGTCCTAAGTTATACTAGCATGCTTTTCAAGGTGCTAATGTGCACACAGAGTCGTAAGATGTCCTAAGTTGTCGAACGATGTTCAAAGGACTCGGACGAATTCATTAGGTGTATTATGGATTTTTAAGTTTACGTATGGTACTGTTAGGTGTTCCTAAGAGTAGTAACGCGTCCTACATTATTCTAACGTGCATTTCATGTTGCTAATGTCGGATACTGAGTCGTGACATGTCCTGAGTTTTCGTACGATGTACAAAGGACTTCGACGATTTCATTAGGTTTATTATGGAGTTTTAAGGTTTCGTACGGTGTGGTAAGTTGTTCTTAGGAGTTTTAAGGCGTCCTAGGTTATACTAACGTGCTTTTCAAAGTGCTAATGTGCACACAGAGTCGTAAGATGTCCTAAGTTATCGTACGATGTTCAAAGGACTCGGACGAATTCATTAGGTGTATTATGGATTTTTAAGGTTTCTTACGATGTTGTTAGGTGGTCCTAGGAGTTCTAACGCGTCCCACATTATTCGAACGTGGTTTTCATGTTGCTAATGTCGCCTACTGAGTCGTAACATGTCATGAGTTGTTGTACGATGTACAAAGGACTTCGACGATTTCATTAGGTTTATTATGGAGTTTTTAGGTTTCGTATGGTGTTGTAAGGTGTTCTTAAGAGTTGTAAGGCGTCCTAAGTTATAATAACGTGCTTTTCATGGTGGTAATGGGCATACAGAGTCGTGAGATGTCCTAAGTTGTCGTACGATGTTCAAAGGATTAGGACGAATTCATTAGGTGTATTATGGATTTTTAAGTTTACGTATGGTCATGTTAGGTGTTGTTAGGAGTTGTGAGGGCTTGTACATTATACCTACATGCTTTTAAAGTTGCTAATGTTGCATACAGAGTCGTAACATGTCCTGAGTTGTCGTACGATGTACAAAGGACTTCGACGATTTCATTAAGTTTATTATGGAGTTTTAAGGTTTCGTAAGGTGTTGTAAGGTGTTCTTAGGAGTTTTAAGGCGTCGTAAGTTATACTAACGTGCTTTTCAAGGTGCTAATGTGCATACATAGTTGTAAGATGTCCTAAGTTGTCATACGATGTTCAAAGGACTCGGCAGAATTCATTAGGTGTATTATGCATTTTTAAGTTTACGTATGGTACTGTTAGGTGTTCCTAGGAGTTGTAACGCGTCCTACATTATTCTAAAGTGCTTTTCATGTTGCTAATGTCGCATACTGAGTCGTAACATGTCCTGAGTTTTCGTACGATGGACAAAGGACTTCGACGATTTCATTAGGTTTATTATGGAGTTTTAAGGTTTCGTATGGTGTTGTAAGGTGTTCTTAGGAGTTGTAAGGCGTCCTAAGTTATACTAACATGCTTTTCATGGTGCTAATGTGCAAACAGAGTCGTGAGATGTCCTAAGTTGTCGTACGATGTTCAAAGGACTCGGACGAATTCATTAGGTGTATTATGGATTTTTAAGTTTACATATGGTCCCGTTAGGTGTTTTCAGGAGTTGTGAGGGGTTGTACATTATACCTACATGCTTTTAAAGTTGCTAATGTTGCACACAGAGACGTAACATGTCCTGAGTTGTCGTACGATGTACAAAGGACTTCGACGATTTAATTAGCTTTATTATGGAGTTTTAAGGTTTCGTAAGGTGTTGTAACGTGTTCTTAGGAGTTTTAAGGCGTCGTAAGTTATACTAACGTGCTTTTCAAGGTGCTAATGTGCATACATGGATGTAAGATGTCCTAAGTTGTCGTATGATGTTCAAAGGACTCGGACGAATTCATTAGGTGTTTTATGGAGTTTTAAGTTTACGTATGGTCCTGTTAGGTGTTGTTAGGAGTTGTGAGGGCTTGTACATTATACCTACATGCTTTTAAAGTTGCTAATGTTGCATACAGAGTCGTAACATGTCCTGAGTTGTCGTACGATGTACAAAGGACTTCGACGATTTCATTAGGTTTATTATGGAGTTTTAAGGTTTCGTAAGGTGTTGTAAGGTGTTCTTAGGAGTTTTAAGGCGTCGTAAGTTATACTAACGTGCTTTTCAAGGTGCTAATGTGCATACATAGTTGTAAGATGTCCTAAGTTGTCGTACGATGTTCAAAGGACTCGGCAGAATTCATTAGGTGTATTATGCATTTTTAAGTTTACGTATGGTACAGTTAGGTGTTCCTAGGAGTTGTAACGCGTCCTACATTATTCTAAAGTGCTTTTCATGTTGCTAAAGTCGCATACTGAGTCGTAACATGTCCTGAGTTTTCGTAAGATGGACAAAGGACTTCGACGATTTCATTAGGTTTATTATGGAGTTTTAAGGTTTAGTACGGTGTTGTAAGGTGTTCTTAGGAGTTTTAAGACGTTCAAAGTTATACTAACGTGCTTTTCGAGGTGCTAATGTGCATACAGAGTTGTAAGATGTCCTAAGTTGTCGTACGTTGTTCACAGGACTCGGACGAAATCACTAGGTGTATTACGGAGTTTTAAAGTTTCGTACGGTGTTGTTAGGTGTTCCTAGGAGTTGTAACGCGTCCGACATTATTCGAACGTGCTTTTCATGTTGTTAATGTCGCATACTGAGTCGTAACATGTCCTGAGTTTTCGTACGATGTACAAAGGACTTCGACGATTTCATATGGTTTATTATGGAGTTTTAAGGTTTCGTACTGTGTTGTAAGGTGTTCTTAGGAGTTTTAAGGCGTCCTAAGTTATACTAGCATGCTTTTCAAGGTGCTAATGTGCACACAGAGTCGTAAGATGTCCTAAGTTGTCGAACGATGTTCAAAGGACTCGGACGAATTCATTAGGTGTATTATGGATTTTTAAGTTTACGTATGGTACTGTTAGGTGTTCCTAAGAGTAGTAACGCGTCCTACATTATTCTAACGTGCATTTCATGTTGCTAATGTCGGATACTGAGTCGTGACATGTCCTGAGTTTTCGTACGATGTACAAAGGACTTCGACGATTTCATTAGGTTTATTATGGAGTTTTAAGGTTTCGTACGGTGTGGTAAGTTGTTCTTAGGAGTTTTAAGGCGTCCTAGGTTATACTAACGTGCTTTTCAAAGTGCTAATGTGCACACAGAGTCGTAAGATGTCCTAAGTTATCGTACGATGTTCAAAGGACTCGGACGAATTCATTAGGTGTATTATGGATTTTTAAGGTTTCTTACGATGTTGTTAGGTGGTCCTAGGAGTTCTAACGCCTCCCACATTATTCGAACGTGGTTTTCATGTTGCTAATGTCGCCTACTGAGTCGTAACATGTCATGAGTTGTTGTACGATGTACAAAGGACTTCGACGATTTCATTAGGTTTATTATGGAGTTTTTAGGTTTCGTATGGTGTTGTAAGGTGTTCTTAAGAGTTGTAAGGCGTCCTAAGTTATAATAACGTGCTTTTCATGGTGCTAATGGGCATACAGAGTCGTGAGATGTCCTAAGTTGTCGTACGATGTTCAAAGGATTAGGACGAATTCATTAGGTGTATTATGGATTTTTAAGTTTACGTATGGTCATGTTAGGTGTTGTTAGGAGTTGTGAGGGCTTGTACATTATACCTACATGCTTTTAAAGTTGCTAATGTTGCATACAGAGTCGTAACATGTCCTGAGTTGTCGTACGATGTACAAAGGACTTCGACGATTTCATTAAGTTTATTATGGAGTTTTAAGGTTTCGTAAGGTGTTGTAAGGTGTTCTTAGGAGTTTTAAGGCGTCGTAAGTTATACTAACGTGCTTTTCAAGGTGCTAATGTGCATACATAGTTGTAAGATGTCCTAAGTTGTCATACGATGTTCAAAGGACTCGGCAGAATTCATTAGGTGTATTATGCATTTTTAAGTTTACGTATGGTACTGTTAGGTGTTCCTAGGAGTTGTAACGCGTCCTACATTATTCTAAAGTGCTTTTCATGTTGCTAATGTCGCATACTGAGTCGTAACATGTCCTGAGTTTTCGTACGATGGACAAAGGACTTCGACGATTTCATTAGGTTTATTATGGAGTTTTAAGGTTTCGTATGGTGTTGTAAGGTGTTCTTAGGAGTTGTAAGGCGTCCTAAGTTATACTAACATGCTTTTCATGGTGCTAATGTGCAAACAGAGTCGTGAGATGTCCTAAGTTGTCGTACGATGTTCAAAGGACTCGGACGAATTCATTAGGTGTATTATGGATTTTTAAGTTTACATATGGTCCCGTTAGGTGTTTTCAGGAGTTGTGAGGGGTTGTACATTATACCTACATGCTTTTAAAGTTGCTAATGTTGCACACAGAGACGTAACATGTCCTGAGTTGTCGTACGATGTACAAAGGACTTCGACGATTTAATTAGCTTTATTATGGAGTTTTAAGGTTTCGTAAGGTGTTGTAACGTGTTCTTAGGAGTTTTAAGGCGTCGTAAGTTATACTAACGTGCTTTTCAAGGTGCTAATGTGCATACATGGATGTAAGATGTCCTAAGTTGTCGTATGATGTTCAAAGGACTCGGACGATTTCATTAGGTGTATTATGGAGTTTTAAAGTTTCGTACGATGTTGTTAGGTGTTTCTAGGAGTTGTAACGCGTCCTACATTATTCGAACGTGGTTTTCATGTTGCTAATGTCGCCTACTGAGTCGTAACATGTCCTGAGTTGTTGTACGATGTACAAAGGACTTCGACGATTTCATTAGGTTTATTATGGAGTTTTAAGGTTTCGTATGGTGTTGTAAGGTGTTCTTAGGAGTTGTAAGGCGTCCTAAGTTATACTAGCGTGCTTTTCATGGTGCTAATGTGCGCATACATAGTCGTGAGATGTCCTAAGTTGTCGTACGATGTTCAAAGGACTCGAACGAATTCATTAGGTGTTTTATGGATTTTTAAGTTTACGTATGGTCCTGTTAGGTGTTGTTAGGAGTTGTGAGGGGTTGTACATTATACCTACATGCTTTTAAAGTTGCTAATGTTGCATACAGTGTCGTAACATGTCCTGAGTTGTCGTACGATGTACAAAGGACTTCGACGATTTCATTAGGTTTATTATGGAGTTTTAAGATTTCGTAAGGTGTTGTAAGGTGTTCTTAGGAGTTTTAAGGCGTCGTAAGTTATACTAACGTGCTTTTCAAGGTGCTAATGTGCATACATAGCTGTAAGATGTCCTAAGTTGTCGTACGATGTTCAAAGGACTCGGACGAATTCATTAGGTGTATTATGGTTTTTAAGGTTTCGTACGATGTTGTTAGGTGTTCCTAGGAGTTGTAACGCGTCCTACATTGATCGAACGTGGTTTTCATGTTGCTAATGTCGCATACTGAGTCGTAACATGTCCTGAGTTTTCGTACGATGGACAAAGGACTTCAACGATTTCATTAGGTTTATTATGGAGTTTTAAGGTTTCGTACGGTGTTGTAAGGTGTTCTTAGGAGTTTTAAGGCGTCCAAAGTTATACTAACGTGCTTTTCAAGGTGATAATGTTCACACAGAGTCGTAAGATGTCCTAAGTTGTCGTATGATGTTCAAAGGACTCGGACGATTTCATTAGGTGTATTATGGAGTTTTAAAGTTTCGTACGATGTTGTTAGGTGTTTCTAGGAGTTGTAACGCGTCCTACATTATTCGAACGTGGTTTTCATGTTGCTAATGTCGCCTACTGAGTCGTAACATGTCCTGAGTTGTTGTACGATGTACAAAGGACTTCGACGATTTCATTAGGTTTATTATGGAGTTTTAAGGTTTCGTATGGTGTTGTAAGGTGTTCTTAGGAGTTGTAAGGCGTCCTAAGTTATACTAGCGTGCTTTTCATGGTGCTAATGTGCGCATACATAGTCGTGAGATGTCCTAAGTTGTCGTACGATGTTCAAAGGACTCGGACGAATTCATTAGGTGTTTTATGGATTTTTAAGTTTACGTATGGTCCTGTTAGGTGTTGTTAGGAGTTGTGAGGGGTTGTACATTATACCAACATGCTTTTAAAGTTGCTAATGTTGCATACAGTGTCGTAACATGTCCTGAGTTGTCGTACGATGTACAAAGGACTTCGACGATTTCATTAGGTTTATTATGGAGTTTTAAGGTTTCGTAAGGTGTTGTAAGGTGTTCTTAGGAGTTTTAAGGCGTCGTAAGTTATACTAACGTGCTTTTCAAGGTGCTAATGTGCATACATAGTTGTAAGATGTCCTAAGTTGTCGTACGATGTTCAAAGGACTCGGACGAATTCATTAGGTGTATTATGGTTTTTAAGGTTTCGTACGATGTTGTTAGGTGTTCCTAGGAGTTGTAACGCGTCCTACATTGATCGAACGTGGTTTTCATGTTGCTAATGTCGCATACTGAGTCGTAACATGTCCTGAGTTTTCGTACGATGGACAAAGGACTTCAACGATTTCATTAGGTTTATTATGGAGTTTTAAGGTTTCGTACGGTGTTGTAAGGTGTTCTTAGGAGTTTTAAGGCGTCCAAAGTTATACTAACGTGCTTTTCAAGGTGATAATGTTCACACAGAGTCGTAAGATGTCCTAAGTTATCGTACGATGTTCAAAGGACTCGGACGAATTCATTAGGTGTATTATGGAGTTTTAAAGTTTCGTACGGTGTTGTTAGGTGTTCCTAGGAGTTGTATCGCGTCCGACATTATTCGAACGTGGTTTTCATGTTGGTAATGTCGCATACTGAGTCGTAAAATGTCCTGAGTTGTTGTACGATGTACAAAGGACTTCGACGATTTCATTAAGTTTATTATGGAGTTTTAAGGTTTCGTATGGTGTTGTAAGGTATTCTTAGGAGTTTTAAGGCGTCCTAAGTTATACTAACGTGCTTTTCATGGTGCTAATGTGCATACAGAGTCGTAAGATGTCCTAAGTTGTCGTACGATGTTCAAAGGACTCGGACGAATTCATTAGGTGTATTATGGATTTTTAAGTTTACGTATGGTATTGTTAGGTGTTGTTAGGAGTTGTGAGGGGTTGTACATTATACCTACATGCTTTTAAAGTTGCTAATGTTGCACAAGGAGTCGCAACATGTCCTGAGTTTTCGTACGATGTACAAAGGACTTCGACGATTTCATTAGGTTTATTATGGAGTTTTAAGGTTTCGTAAGGTGTTGTAACGTGTTCTTAGGAGTTTTAAGGCGTCGTAAGTTATACTAACGTGCTTTTCAAGGTGCTAATGTGCATACATAGTTGTAAGATGTCCTAAGTTATCGTACGATGTTCAAAGGACTCGGCAGAATTCATTAGGTGTATTATGCATTTTTAAGTTTACGTATGGTACAGTTAGGTGTTCCTAGGAGTTGTAACGCGTCCTACATTATTCTAAAGTGCTTTTCATGTTGCTAATGTCGCATACTGAGTCGTAACATGTACTGAGTTTTCGTACGATGGACAAAGGACTTCGACGATTTCATTAGGTTTATTATGGAGTTTTAAGGTTTCGTACGGTGTTGTAAGGTGTTCTTAGGAGTTTTAAGGCGTCGTAAGTTATACTAACATGCTTTTCAAGGTGCTAATGTGCATACATAGTTGTAAGATGTCCTAAGTTATCGTACGATGTTCAAAGGACTCGGACGAATTCATTAGGTGTATTATGCATTTTTAAGTTTACGTATGGTACAGTTAGGTGTTCCTAGGAGTTGTAACGCGTCCTACATTATTCTAAAGTGCTTTTCATGTTGCTAATGTCGCATACTGAGTCGTAACATGTCCTGAGTTTTCGTACGATGGACAAAGGACTTCGACGATTTCATTAGGTTTATTATGGAGTTTTAAGGTACAGTACGGTGTTGTAAGGTGTTCTTAGGAGTTTTAAGACGTCCAAAGTTATACTAACGTGCTTTTCGAGGTGCTAATGTGCATACAGAGTTGTAAGATGTCCTAAGTTGTCGTACATTGTTCACAGGACTCGGACGAAATCACTAGGTGTATTACGGAGTTTTAAAGTTTCGTACGGTGTTGTTAGGTGTTCCTAGTAGTTGTAACGCGTCCGACATTATTCGAACGTGCTTTTCATGTTGTTAATGTCGCATACTGAGTCGTAACATGTCCTGAGTTGTCGTACTATGTACAAAGGACTTCGACGATTTCATTAGGTTTATTATGGAGTTTTAAGGTTTCGTACGGTGTTGTAAGGTGTTCTTAGGAGTTTTAAGGCGTCGTAAGTTATACTAACGTGCTTTTCAAAGTGCTAATGTGCACACAGAGTCGTAAGATGTCCTAAGTTATCGTACGATGTTCAAAGGACTCGGACGAATTCATTAGGTGTATTATGGTTTTTAAGGTTTCGTACGATGTTGTTAGGTGTTCCTAGGAGTTGTAACGCGTCCTACATTGATCGAACGTGGTTTTCATGTTGCTAATGTCGCATACTGAGTCGTAACATGTCCTGAGTTTTCGTACGATGGACAAAGGACTTCAACGATTTCATTAGGTTTATTATGGAGTTTTAAGGTTTCGTACGGTGTTGTAAGGTGTTCTTAGGAGTTTTAAGGCGTCCAAAGTTATACTAACGTGCTTTTCAAGGTGATAATGTTCACACAGAGTCGTAAGATGTCCTAAGTTATCGTACGATGTTCAAAGGACTCGGACGAATTCATTAGGTGTATTATGGAGTTTTAAAGTTTCGTACGGTGTTGTTAGGTGTTCCTAGGAGTTGTATCGCGTCCGACATTATTCGAACGTGGTTTTCATGTTGGTAATGTCGCATACTGAGTCGTAAAATGTCCTGAGTTGTTGTACGATGTACAAAGGACTTCGACGATTTCATTAAGTTTATTATGGAGTTTTAAGGTTTCGTATGGTGTTGTAAGGTATTCTTAGGAGTTTTAAGGCGTCCTAAGTTATACTAACGTGCTTTTCATGGTGCTAATGTGCATACAGAGTCGTAAGATGTCCTAAGTTGTCGTACGATGTTCAAAGGACTCGGACGAATTCATTAGGTGTTTTATGGATTTTTAAGTTTACGTATGGTATTGTTAGGTGTTGTTAGGAGTTGTGAGGGGTTGTACATTATACCTACATGCTTTTAAAGTTGCTAATGTTGCACAAGGAGTCGTAACATGTCCTGAGTTGTCGTACGATGTACAAAGGACTTCGACGATTTCATTAGGTTTATTATGGAGTTTTAAGGTTTCGTAAGGTGTTGTAACGTGTTCTTAGGAGTTTTAAGGCGTCGTAAGTTATACTAACGTGCTTTTCAAGGTGCTAATGTGCATACATGGATGTAAGATGTCCTAAGTTGTCGTATGATGTTCAAAGGACTCGGACGATTTCTTTAGGTGTATTATGGAGTTTTAAAGTTTCGTACGATGTTGTTAGGTGTTTCTAGGAGTTGTAACGCGTCCTACATTATTCGAACGTGGTTTTCATGTTGCTAATGTCGCCTACTGAGTTGTAACATGTCCTGAGTTGTTGTACGATGTACAAAGGACTTCGACGATTTCATTAGGTTTATTATGGAGTTTTAAGGTTTCGTATGGTGTTGTAAGGTGTTCTTAGGAGTTGTAAGGCGTCCTAAGTTATACTAGCGTGCTTTTCATTGTGCGAATGTGCATACATAGTCGTGAGATGTCCTAAGTTGTCGTATGATGTTCAAAGGACTCGGACGAATTCATTAGGTGTTTTATGGATTTTTAAGTTTACGTATGGTCCTGTTAGGTGTTGTTAGGAGTTGTGAGGGCTTGTACATTATACCTACATGCTTTTAAAGTTGCTAATGTTGCATACAGAGACGTAACATGTCCTGAGTTGTCGTACGATGTACAAAGGACTACGACGATTTCATTAGGTTTATTATGGAGTTTTAAGGTTTCGTAAGGTGTTGTAAGGTGTTCTTAGGAGTTTTAAGGCGTCGTAAGTTATACTAACATGCTTTTCAAGGTGCTAATGTGCATACATAGTTGTAAGATGTCCTAAGTTATCGTACGATGTTCAAAGGACTCGGCAAAATTCATTAGGTGTATTATGCATTTTTAAGTTTACGTATGGTACAGTTAGGTGTTCCTAGGAGTTGTAACGCGTCCTACATTATTCTAAAGTGCTTTTCATGTTGCTAATGTCGCATACTGAGTCGTAACATGTCCTGAGTTTTCGTACGATGGACAAAGGACTTCGACGATTTCATTAGGTTTATTATGGAGTTTTAAGGTTCAGTACGGTGTTGTAAGGTGTTCTTAGGAGTTTTAAGACGTCCAAAGTTATACTAACGTGCTTTTCGAGGTGCTAATGTGCATACAGAGTTGTAAGATGTCCTAAGTTGTCGTACGTTGTTCACAGGACTCGGACGAAATCACTAGGTGTATTACGGAGTTTTAAAGTTTCGTACGGTGTTGTTAGGTGTTCCTAGTAGTTGTAACGCGTCCGACATTATTCGAACGTGCTTTTCATGTTGTTAATGTCGCATACTGAGTCGTAACATGTCCTGAGTTGTCGTACTATGTACAAAGGACTTCGACGATTTCATTAGGTTTATTATGGAGTTTTAAGGTTTCGTACGGTGTTGTAAGGTGTTCTTAGGAGTTTTAAGGCGTCCTAAGTTATACTAGCATGCTTTTCAAGGTGCTAATGTGCACACAGAGTCGTAAGATGTCCTAAGTTGTCGAACGATGTTCAAAGGACTCGGACGAATTCATTAGGTGTATTATGGATTTTTAAGTTTACGTATGGTACTGTTAGGTGTTCCTAGGAGTAGTAACGCGTCCTACATTATTCTAACGTGCATTTCATGTTGCTAATGTCGGATACTTAGTCGTGACATGTCCTGAGTTTTCGTACGATGTACAAAGGACTTCGACGATTTCATTAGGTTTATTATGGAGTTTTAAGGTTTCGTACGGTGTGGTAAGGTGTTCTTAGGAGTTTTAAGGCGTCGTAAGTTATACTAACGTGCTTTTCAAAGTGCTAATGTGCACACAGAGTCGTAAGATGTCCTAAGTTATCGTACGATGTTCAAAGGACTCGGACGAATTCATTAGGTGTATTATGGATTTTTAAGGTTTCGTACGATGTTGTTAGGTGTTCCTAGGAGTTGTAACGCGTCCCACATTATTCGAACGTGGTTTTCATGTTGCTAATGTCGCCTACTGAGTC
Organism: Tagetes erecta; assembly: GCA_030867185.1. NCBI lineage: Eukaryota > Viridiplantae > Streptophyta > Magnoliopsida > Asterales > Asteraceae > Tagetes > Tagetes erecta. The sequence goes on along the minus strand of CM061497.1, from coordinate 15,273,789 downwards.
GTAACATGTCATGAGTTGTTGTACGATGTACAAAGGACTTCGACGATTTCATTAGGTTTATTATGGAGTTTTTAGGTTTCGTATGGTGTTGTAAGGTGTTCTTAAGAGTTGTAAGGCGTCCTAAGTTATAATAACGTGCTTTTCATGGTGCTAATGGGCATACAGAGTCGTGAGATGTCCTAAGTTGTCGTACGATGTTCAAAGGACTAGGACGAATTCATTAGGTGTATTATGGATTTTTAAGTTTACGTATGGTCCTGTTAGGTGTTGTTAGGAGTTGTGAGGGGTTGTACATTATTTTAACGTGCTTTTCATGTTGCTAATGTCGCATATTGAGTCGTAACATGTCCTGAGTTTTCGTACGATGTACAAAGGACTTCGACGATTTCATATGGTTTATTATGGAGTTTTAAGGTTTCGTACTGTGTTGTAAGGTGTTCTTAGGAGTTTTAAGGCGTCCTAAGTTATACTAACGTGCTTTTCAAGGTGCTAATGTGCATACAGAGTCGTAAGATGTCCTAAGTTGTCGTACGATGTTCAAATGACTAGGACGAATTCATTAGGTGTATTATGGAGTTTTAAAGTTTCGTACGGTGTTGTTAGGTGTTCCTAGGAGTTGTAATGCGTCCTACATTATTCGAACGTGGTTTTCATGTTTCTAATGTCGCATACTGAGTCGTAACATGTCTTGAGTTGTCGTACGATGTACAAAGGACTTCGACGATTTCATTAGGTTTATTATGGAGTTTTAAGGTTTCATACGGTGTTGTAAGGTGTTCTTAGGAGTTTTAAGGCGTCCTAAGTTATACTAACGTGTTTTTCAAGGTGCTAATGTGCACACAGAGTCGTAAGTTTCCTAAGTTGTCGTACGATGTTCAAAAGACTCGGACGAATTCATTAGGTGTATTATGGAGTTTTAAAGTTTCGTACGATGTTGTTAGGTGTTCCTAGGAGTTGTAACGCGTCCTACATTATTCGAACGTGGTTTCATGTTAGTAATGTCGCATACTGAGTCGTACAATGTCTTGAGTTGTTGTACGATGTACAAAGGACTTCGACGATTTCATTATGTTTATTATGGAGTTTTAAGGTTTCGTAAGGTGTTGTAAGGTGTTCTTAGGAGTTGTAAGGCGTCCTAAGTTATACTAACGTGCTTTTCATGGTGTCAATGTGCATACAGAGTCGTAAGATATCCTAAGTTGTCGTACGATGTTCAAAGGACTCGGACGAATTCATTAGGTGTATTATGGATTTTTAAGTTCACGTATGGTCCTTTTAGGTGTTGTTAGGAGTTGTGAGGGGTTGTACATTATACCTATATGCTTTTAAAGTTGCTAATGTTGCATACAGAGTCGTAACATGTCCTGAGTTGTCGTACGATGTACAAGGGACTTCGACGATTTCATTAGGTTTATTATGGAGTTTTAAGGTTTCGTAAGGTGTTGTAAGGTGTTCTTAGGATTTTAAGGCATCGTAAGTTATACTAACGTGCTTTTCAAGTTGCTAATGTGCATACATAGTTGTAAGATGTCCCAAGTTGTCGTTCGATGTTCAAAGGACTCGGACGAATTCATTAGGTGTATTATGGAGTTTTAATGTTTCGTATGATGTTGTTAGGTGTTCCTAGGAGTTGTAACGCGTCCTACATAATTCGAACGTGGTTTTCATGTTGCTAATGTCGCATACCGAGTCGTAACATGTCCTGAGTTGTTGTACGATGTACAAAGGACTTCGACGATTTCATTAGGTTTATTATGGAGTTTTAAGGTTTCGTATGGTGTTGTAAGGTGTTCTTAGGGGTTGTAAGGCGTCCTAAGTTATACTAACGTTCTTTTCATGGTGCTAATGTGCTTACAGAGTCGTAAGATGTCCTAAGTTGTCGTACGATGTTCAAAGGATTCGGACGAATTCATTAGGTGTATTATGGATTTTTAAGTTTACGTATGGTACTGTTAGGTGTTGTTAGGAGTTGTGAGGGGTTGTGCATTATACCTACATGCTTTTAAAGTTGCTAATGTTGCACATAGAGTCGTAACATGTCCTGAGTTGTCGTACGATGTACAAAGGACTTCGACGATTTCATTAGGTTTATTATGGAGTTTTATGGTTTCGTACGGTATTGTAAGGTGTTCTTAGGAGTTTTAAGGCGTCGTAAGTTATACTAACGTGCTTTTCAAGGTGCTAATGTGCATACATAGTTGTAAGATGTCCTAAGTTGTCGTACGATGTTCAAAGGACTCGGACGAATTCATTAGGTGTATTATGGATTTTTTAGTTTACGTATGGTACTGGTTAGGTGTTCCTAGGAGTTGTAACGCGTCCACTATTCTAACGTGCTTTTCATGTTGCTAATGTCGCATACTGAGTCGTAACATGTCCTGAGTTTTCGTACGATGTACAAAGGACTTCGACGATTTCATTAGGTTTATTATGGAGTTTTAAGGTTTCGTAAGGTGTTCTTGACTCGTTTACCACTTCGATGTGTACTAATGCGTGGGGAAGAAGTAGTTTTGCTAGAGCTCTTGTTGAAATATCAGCGGATATGGATTTTAAGGAGGAAATTACTATTGCCGTTCCTGATCTGGAGGGCGATGGCTTTGGATCGGCTAAGGTGTCGGTGGAATATGAGTGGAAACCTCCTAGATGCGGGCATTGTAGTGTATTTGGTCATACTAAGGATGGATGTCCTTTACCGAAACAGGACACCAAAACTAGTTCAAACGTGGATAGTGATGGTTTCAAGGAGGTGAAGAATAAAAAGACAGCAAAGAGAAATGGAATTCACATTAAGAAACCGCAGTTTGAATATCGTCCGGTGGTTAAAAGAGATGGGACAAATGATGTCAGAAAGATGGATAGGCAAAATGAAAATAGGTTAAAGTTGAAGGAGCCAATGGTGGATAACGTCGTGTCTGCTAACCCATTTGGTGTCTTAATGGATGAAGTTGAGAACAGTACTGGGGAGGATAGAATGAAGGGTAATTTGGAAAATGGGATTAATCAACTGGATTCAGATTCGGATGTTGATGAAGTTCTTGATTTGGATAGTGGTATGGCCAGGTTTGTGCAAAATACTTCAGTCAGGGATATGAATACTATTAAAGGGGCAAGCACTCCTTCTACTTCAGGTCTCAATGGTTAGTATGGCCGCTTGGAACATTAGGGGTTTGAACCGAGCCCCAAAGCAGAAGGAGGTTCGTCAGATTGTTAGAGATAATAAGTTGAGTTTGTGTGCTATCTTGGAGTCTCATGTGGAATTGGATAGACTAACGGGGGTTTGTGAGAGTGTGTTTAAAAGATGGGATTGGACGTCAAATGGAAATATGTGCTCGAAGGGGTCCAGGATTATATTGGGATGGGATCCCCTTACTATGGATGTTATGGTTCTTGCTCAGTCGGATCAGGTTATGCATATTCAGATTTCTTTTAAGCTTGATAAAAGGAGGTTATTCTGCTATGTTGTTTATGCTGCCAATTATTATGTCCATAGAAGGGAGTTATGGGCTAGTTTATGCAGACATAGTATGATGGTCAAAGGTGAGCCCTGGTGTATGATGGGGGACTTTAACTCGGCTTTATTCTCTCATGATTCGTATGCTGGGTCGTCAAGTTCTACTATTGGCATGAGAGAGTTTATGGATTGTATTAACCAGATTGAGATGATTGATGTTAACAGATCTGGAATGCAATTCACTTGGAATCAAAAACCCAAACAGGGTAAAGGGGTGTTCAAAAAAATTGATAGGATTATGGCGAATGTGCGATTTACTGATATCTATCCTACGGCAAGTGCTATTTTTCAACCGAATGGTATTTCTGATCATTCTCCCTGTGTCATTAGAATCCCGGAAGTGGAACGTAGTAGACCCCCCCCCCCCCATTTCGATTTGCAAATTTCCTTACGTATAAACCGGAATTCAAGGATGTTGTTGCTAAGATTTGGGGTATGAATATTGATGGTGTGCACCAGTTCAAAGTGGTTAAAAGGCTTAAACTTCTTAAACCTCCTTTAAGGGGCTTATTATATATGCAGGGAAATCTTCACTCTAAGGTTGCAGCTATTCGTACTCAACTTAATCAAATTCAACGTTTGATTGATGCAGATCCTATGAACTTGGAGTTACACTCCCAGGAGTCTAAACTTCTTGCTTCATTTAGTGAGGCAAGTCTTGATGAAGAAAGATTCTTGAAGCAGAAAGCGAAGGTGCATTGGTTGGCAGAGGGGGATGCTAATACTAAGTATTTCCATAGTGCTCTGAAGTGCAGAAACCATAGAGCTCGGATAGACGTCATTACTGATAGTAATGGTAATCTGCATGAAGGGAAGGCGGTTCCAAAGGCGTTTGTTGATCATTATGTGGGGTTTCTGGGAAAGGAGGATATTTCTATTATCCCCATAACTCCGGAGTTGTTTGATGTCCGGATTGATCAGGCTGTGGCTGTTAATATGATTCGAGAGGTGACGGTGGATGAAATCAAAAGGACCATGTTTGCTTTTGGTGATGATAAAGCTCCTGGTCCGGATGGGTTTACAGCTGCGTTTTATAAGAAGTCATGGGATATTGTGGGTCAAGATGTGTGCCTCGCTGTGCAGGATTTTTTTCGTGAGGGCAAGTTACTTATCGAGATGAATCATACTCTGATTACGCTTATTCCCAAGGTTGAGACTCCCACTTTTATTACGGATTATAGACCGATTGCTTGTTGTAATGTTCTGTTTAAGTGCATTACTAAGATTTTAGCGGATAGAATGAAGGAGAGCCTGAGTAGTATTATTAGTTCCAATCAATCTGCTTTTATTCCGGGTAGAAGAATAACGGATAATATTTTATTGACCCAAGAACTCATGCATAGATATCACCTGGATAGTGGGCCTCCAAGGTGTGCGTTTAAAGTTGACATTCAGAAAGCTTATGATACTGTGAATTGGAAATTCTTGAAGACGGTTTTATTGGGTTTTGGCTTTCATCCTATGATGGTTAATTGGGTCATGATGTGTGTTACCACGGTTTCGTTCTCTATCTCTGTGAATGGCAGTCTTCATGGTTATTTTAGGGGGAAACGTGGGCTCCGACAGGGGGATCCGATGTCCCCGTATCTGTTTACTATGGTTATGGAGATCCTTACTTTGGTGTTGAGAAGAGCTGTTTCACTGGACTCGTCTTTCAGATTCCATAATAGATGTGAGAAGATTCTTTTGATTAATTTGTGTTTTGCAGATGACTTATTTCTGTTTGCTAGAGGGGATTTGAGTTCTGCAAAGGTGATTATGAAATCTTTAACGGATTTTGCTAACATGTCTGGGTTGAGCCCGAGCAACCAGAAAAGTACTATATTTTTTTGTAATGTTCCTGTGCAAATCAAGGATAATATTCTGAATATTATGCCTTTTGTGGAGGGTAAGTTGCCGGTTAGGTATTTGGGTGTTCCTCTTGTGGCGTCTAGAGTGAGGACTTCGGACTGTCGGGCTCTTATTGAAAAAGTTGATAATCGTATCGGTGACTTGAAGAATAAGTTGCTTTCCTTTGCCGGTAGGTGTCAACTCATTAACTCTGTTATCGCTTCTTTTCATGTTTTTTGGTCTTCAGTGTTCATCCTCCCAATCCGGATTATGCATGATATTGAGGCTAAAATGCGGGATTTCTTATGGGCTCGGGGTCCTTTGAAGAAGGGTCGTGCTAGGGTTGCTTGGAAGGATGTTTGCATGCCAAAAGATGAAGGTGGTCTGGGGATCAAACACGTTAGGGATATGAATAAAGCCATGATGTCGTATCACATTTGGAGCATCATCTCTAATCGCTCCTCTGTTTGGGTGGATTGGATCAAGCAATATAGGTTAAAGGGGAGGAATCTTTGGAGTGTAGAGATCCCTAGAAATTGTTCTTGGGGTTGGCGGAAAATTCTTCAACTTAGGCCTCTTTTTCGTAGATTCATGTGGTCCAAAGTGGGGAATGGTTGCAATACGTCTGTTTGGTATGATACCTGGTTTGAAGGGGGTCCGTTTATTGAGATGTTGTCGCACAGGGATATTAGGAATGCTGGGTTTTCTTTGGAAGCTACTGTGGCTGATATATATAGGGATGGTAGTTGGAGATGGCCATCTTCTTGGTTAAATACTTATCCGGTCCTTATCCAGGTTATCCAGATGCGGTTATATCCAGATACATTGGATCAGATTGTCTGGAAAACGGGCTCGAATCTGTGCTCGTTCTCTACTAAGGAGGTGTGGGATTGTATTAGATTACGTGGGTCTATTGTTGACTGGGCTAAAGGGGTTTGGTTTTCTCAGTGTATTCCGAAGCATGCTTTTCTGTTATGGTTGGTGATGAGGGAGAGATTACTCACCCAAGACAAGATTCTGTCCTGGGATATGGTTAGAAGAGGGAATATGAATATGATGTGTTGTCCGCTTTGTTGCAGAAATTTTGATTCTCATGACCATTTATTCTTTGAGTGTTCCTTTGCTTCTAGGGTTTGGGATCTTACAAAATCTGTGGCGAGATTGCAGCACCTGTCGAACAACAGATTGGATATTATTGACTGGATAAGGTCGGCTTATTCGAAGTCATTGCGTCATGTGGTGGGTAAACTATCTATTGCAGTTGCTATCTATTTGGTGTGGCAGGAAAGAAATAATCGGTTGTTCAAGAACCAGACACGGCCCCCGGAAGTGGTAGCTGAAGAAATCCGCAATACTGTTCGATCCAAGTTATTGGGCCTTAAATTTAAGAACTCAACACGGGTGTGGACTATTCTAAGGGAATGGAAGATTGATCGCGACAAAGATTTGGTAGATCCAGGCTGATTATTTGTTTTTCTTTTATGTTGATTTAGCATGGCTAGTATGTTTCTTGTTTTGCTTTGTTTACTAGGCAATGTTGCCTTTGTTGGTGTTTTTTGTACACATTCATGGGGCATGTCCTATGTTTGAACTAGTGTGGTATTCTGCCATGCTACTTATTCTTATTGTTGATGTTAATATATAGAATCACCGGGGTAACCCTTTACCCAAAAAAGGTGTTCTTAGGAGTTTTAAGGCGTCGTAAGTTATACTAACGTGTTTTTCATGGAGCTAATGTGCATACATAGTTGTAAGATGTCCTAAGTTGTCGTACGATGTTCAAAGGACTCGGACGAATTCATTAGGTGTATTATGGATTTTTAAGTTTACGTATGGAACTGTTAGGTGTTCCTAGGAGTTGTAACGTGTGCTACATTATTTTAACGTGCTTTTCATGTTGCTAATGTCGCATACTGAGTCGTAACATGTCCTGAGTTTTCGTACGATGTACAAAGGACTTCGACGATTTCATTTGGTTTATTATGGAGTTTTAAGGTTTCGTACGGTGTTGTAAGGTGTTCTTAGGAGTTTTAAGGCGTCCTAAGTTATACTAACGTGCTTTTCAAGGTGCTAATGTGCATACAGAGTCGTAAGATGTCCTAAGTTGTCGTACGATGTTCAAAGGACTAGGACGAATTCATTAGGTGTATTATGGAGTTTTAAAGTTTCGTACGGTGTTGTTAGGTGTTCCTAGGAGTTGTAACGCGTCCTACATTATTCAAACGTGGTTTTCATGTTGCTAATGTCGCATACTGAGTCGTAACATGTCTTGAGTTGTCGTACGATGTACAAAGGACTTCGACGATTTCATTAGGTTTATTATGGAGTTTTAAGGTTTCATACGGTGTTGTAAGGTGTTCTTAGGAGTTTTAAGGCGTCCTAAGTTATACTAACGTGCTTTTCAAGGTGCTAATGTGCACACAGAGTCGTAAGTTGTCCTAAGTTGTCGTACGATGTTCAAAGGACTCGGACGAATTCATTAGGTGTATTATGGAGTTTTAAAGTTTCGTACGATGTTGTTAGGTGTTCCAAGGAGTTGTAACTCGTCCTACATTATTCGAACGTGGTTTCATGTTAGTAATGTCGCATAGTGAGTCGTACAATGTCTTGAGTTGTTGTACATTGTACAAAGGACTTCGACGATTTCATTAGGTTTATTATGGAGTTTTAAGGTTTCGTAAGGTGTTGTAAGGTGTTCCTAGGAGTTGTAAGGCGTCCTAAGTTATACTAATGTGCTTTTCATGGTTTCAATGTGCATATAGAGTCGTAAGATATCCTAAGTTGTCGTACGGTGTTCAAAGGACTCGGACGAATTCATTAGGTGTATTATGGATTTTTAAGTTTACGTATGGTCCTGTTAGGTGATGTTAGGAGTTGTGAGGGGTTGTACATTATACCTACATGCTTTTAAAGTTGCTAATGTTGCATACAGAGTCGTAACATGTCCTGAGTTGTCGTACGATGTACAAAGACCTTCGACGATTTCATCAGGTTTATTCTGGAGTTTTAAGGTTTCGTAAGGTGTTGTAAGGTGTTTTTAGGAGTTTTAAGACGTCGTAAGTTATACTAACGTGCTTTCCATGGTGCTAATGTGCATACAGAGTCGTAAGATGTCCTAAGTTGTCGTACGATGTTCAAAGGACTCGGATGAATTCATTAGGTGTATTATGGATTTTTAAGTTTACGTATGGTACTGTTAGGTGTTGTTAGGAGTTGTGAGGGGTTGTACATTATACCTACATGCTTTTAAAGTTGCTAATGTTGCATACAGAGTCGTAACATGTCCTGAGTTGTCGTACGATGTACAAAGAACTTCGACGATTTCATTAGGTTTATTATGGAGTTTTAAGGTTTCGTAAGGTGTTGTAAGGTGTTCTTAGGAGTTTTAAGGCGTCGTAAGTTATACTAACGTGCTTTTCAAGGTGCTATGTGCATACATAGTTGTAAGATGTCCTAAGTTGTCGTACGATGTTCAAAGGACTCGGATGAATTCATTAGGTGTATTATGGATTTTTTTAGTTTACGTATGGTACGACTAGGTGTTCTTAGGAGTTGTAACGCGTCCTACATTATTCTAACGTGCTTTTCATGTTGCTAATGTCGCATACTGAGTCGTAACATGTCCTGAGTTTTCGTACAATGTACAAAGGACTTCGACGATTTCATTAGGTTTATTATGGACTTTTTTTTTTTGGGTAAAGGGTTACCCCGGTGATTCTATTAACAATTAAAATAAGTAATGAGGAAATCCCTCACTATTTCAATTTTGGACATGCCCAAAATTGTTAAACCAATACCAAAACCAATATAACAAGACAAAACAATCACCAACTAGCCTATGCTAGAACATGAGTAAACTAAACAAAATAATACTAGCCACTAGCCTTCGCTTATACCCCATCGATGTAGTACCGTTGTGACCCTCGCTGTTTTCTTCAATTTCAAACCCATAATCTTGTATTGAACCACCTTGAAGATACTCTTGGCTAATATCTCAGGTGGTCGAGGTTTATCATTGAACATCCTAGCATTCCGCTCTTGCCAAATAAAATATGTTGTAGCCGCAACCACAAGTCTACCAACAATGGTCTTGACATTCCTTGACTTTGACCTTGTAATCAATTCGAACAAGATCTGCTGCCATACCGGCTGCACATGATTCATTGCTGCCAAATCTCGCACTAAGTTCCACACTTGTGAAGAGTAGAGACAATCAAAAAACAAGTGCGAATGTGAGTCATAATCTGTGTAACATAAAGAACAACACATCATATTCATGGAACGCCCCGTATTCCATTTAAGAATCCGATCTTGAGTCGGTAGCTTCTTTCTGCACACTAACCAAATAAGAAACGCATGTTTGGGAATGCACTGAGCAAACCAAACACAATGTACCCATTCAACCCTCAATTCACTTTGCCGAATGATATTCCATGCATTAGTAACCGAGAATTGAGTGAGCAAGTTACCTTCCTTCCAAAAGACTTGATCTTCCACATCATTCTGAATAACAAGGTTAATTGAATTTAGTTGCGGATATCTATTCAGCCATCCTTCTGGCCAAGTTAAATCATCATCCCGGATTATATTATCCCCTGTGTCTGTCAGAGTAAGACCCGCGTTCCAAATAGCCCTTGGGGTGATAAAATTAATCAATGGACTCACATCACTCCAATAATCATACCAGATATTAGTATTCCTCCCATTGCCCACCTTTGACCATATGTATCCTTTGATTGTATCCCTTAAGGATAAAATATTCCGCCAACTCCAGCTGCAACTACCTGGAACTTTGATCTCCCAAAAAGTATGTCCTCTCAACCTAACCGAGTGAACCCATTTAACCCATAGAGACTCCTGATTCAAAATGATCTTCCATATATGAGAAGCCATGAGAGCTTTATTCATATCACCAATACGTCGGATGCCAAGACCTCCTTCACACTTTGGCAAGCAAACTTTTTTCCATGCCACCTTCGCATTACCTTTTAACTGTTCACTCTTTCCCCATAAAAATTGTCGCATTTTTTTCTCCAAGTCCATAATAATACGACTAGGCAAAAAAAGTACGGAGGCCCAATAAACATGAAGAGAGGATAGAACCGACCTGATTAATTGAAGACGTCCAGCAAACGATAAAAACTTATTCATCCATAAATTAATCCTTTTATCCATCCGATCAATTAAAGTAGTGCAATCAAAAAAACGCAGCCGCTTTGTAATTAAAGGCACTCCCAGATATCGAACCGGTAACTTTCCTTCTTCAAAAGGAATGAGACTCGTTATGCTTAACTTAGTCCGTGGTGGAACATGGCAGAAGTAGACTGTACTTTTATGGTTATTGGGAGTAAGACACGATTATCCGCAAATCTTCTTAAGATTCTCAAAATGCACCTAGTTGAATCAATATCACCTTTTGCAAAAATAAATAGATCATCTGCAAAACAAAGGTTAATGATTCCCATCCTGTCACATTTTTGATGATACGAAAATGGTTCAGAGGTAGCCATTTTATCAAACAAAAGAGTTAACACTTCCATAACAAGCGTGAAAAGATAGGGTGAAAGAGGATCCCCCTGCCTTAAGCCTCTCGTACCACGAAAATAACCATGAGTGTCACCATTTATGCAAATAGAGTACGATGGAGTGGTAACACAAACCATTATCCATCGCACCATGGTAGGATGCAACCGAAAAGCTGTGAGACTCTTTTCCAAAAAACTCCAATCAACGGTATCGTAAGCTTTATGAATATCAACTTTCCAAGCACATTTAGGAGGACCCATATGACGATGAGAATTATGTAACAACTCCTGCGTTAAGAGAATGTTATCCGAAATATTCCTTCCTGGGACAAAAGCAGATTGATTCATGCTCACGATGGATCCAAGGCCCTTCTTTAATCTGTTAGCAATGATTTTGCTAATACATTTGTACATCACATTGCAGCAAGCAATCGGCCTATAATCATTAACACTATTTGGTGAAGGAACCTTAGGAATGAGTGCTATAAGTGTATGCTTGAGCTCCTGAAGTAATCGACCAGTATTAAAAAAATCCTGAACTGCTACCACCACGTCATTCCCAACTACATCCCAAGCTTTTTTGAAAAAAACTGACGTATAACCATCCGGGCCAGGGGCTTTGTCATCATTCATAGAAAATATAACCTGTTTAATTTCCTCCCTTTCAACCGGTTCAATCATCCCCAGAGCTACCTGTTGGTTTAACCTGTTTACGAATATATCATCTGTGGGATGAATGGAAACATTATGTTGACCACCCAGGAAATTTTTATAATGCGAAACAAAAGCATCAATCATACGCTCACCCTCCCAAGTAGTACCATTCGAATCCACAATAGAATGAATTCTAGATCTGTGATTTTTACCATTCAAATAATTATGAAAGAACCTTGTATTAGCATCTCCCTTTGCAAGCCAGTGCACTTTGGATTTTTGCTTGAGGAAACTTTCTTCATCCAAACATGCACTCTGGTAATCAAGTATACATTTAGCTTCAGTTTCACGGAGCATTAGATCTGCTGGATTCTTATCAATCATCGTCTGTAGCTCATCAAGTTTTACTCGCAAATCAATCACCTTTTGATGCAAGTTACCTTGATTATACATCAACGACCGAAACTTGCTCTTAAGCCCTTTCAGCTTCTTGACCAATCTGAATTGAGCTACCCCTTTAACATTCAATCTCCACCCATTCTCAACAAGATCTCTAAATTCTGGTTTATGAACCAAGAAATTAGGGAATTTGAACGCTTTTGGTTTTGGCGATTCCCTGGGCATCAAGCTAAGCATACAATGACAATGATCAGAAATACGGTTAGGCTTAAACATGGCACATGCCTTAGGAAAAATATCAATAAGCTCCATGTTACCGAGAATTCGATCGAGTTTTTTTAGTAGGCCAATACCTGTTTTTGGTTTTTGATTCCAAGTATATTGCATACCTGTGCTTTTTATATCAAAAACCTCAATATCATGGATACACTCCTGAAACTCCCTCATACCAATATTTGTATTAGAAGTACCCATAGACTGTTCATCAAGATGTAAGGTGGTATTAAAGTCCCCCATAAGGGCCCCAAGCTTTAGTCCCCACCAGACACTTGTGCAAACCAAGGTTATTCCATAATGTTCTTCGATCCCCATAGTAATTTGCTGCATATACTATAGAACAAAACATCATGTTTCGAGTGCCCTTAATGAAAAGTTGCATGTGTTGTTCACTTGATCATCATGGGAAAGAAGATTAACATCCAATACGTTGCTGTCCCAACCAACTATTATCCTAGCCCCTTTGTCTGAAACTCCACATGAACTGATATTCGAGATCCAATTCCAACCCTGGAAAACCTTGTTACAAATAGCATTAATCTTTTCCGTCCCGACATGCGATTCCAACACAGCACACAAATTTAATCGATTCTCTTTAATAATATTCTGAACCTCCTTTTGCTTACGAGAGAGGTTCAACCCTCGTACATTCCAGAAAGCTAGATTAATCATTGGAAACCTTAGGAGAAGGAGTGCTTGCCCCTTTAACGTCATCAGATAATAAAAACTCCGCTGTTTCATCAAAAACGTTTTCACATTCATCATCACTACTACCTCCATCTTCTTGATCAGCTATTGATCTTGAAGCAGATCCAATATTAATGGGATCATTAGCATTATCTTCCAACACTTCAAACCGGTTATAAGAAGAACTCGTACCTTCACTTTGTTTTTTGATTTGATCATTAACCAGCTTTGACTTGTCACCTTTCTTCACTTCCTGTTTGTTTCGATCAATAGGCCTATACTCAAACTTCTGCTTGTGTTTTTGAACCGGTATACCATTTTTCTTAGCACGTTCCTTCTTCCCCACCTCCACAAAACCCTCCTCGTCCTTTTTAGCTGGCTCTCTATGAGTTACATTTAGACTAGGGCAATCCTTATCCTCATGACCAAAAATACAGCATTGAGAACATCTGGGTGGCAACCATTCATATTCAACCTTAACAGTTTCCACCATAATGTCATCACTTTCCAAAGAAGGGATACCCACCGTAACCACCTTCTTGAACTCTTTATCCGCCTTTATTTCCACCATAGCACGAGCATAACTACTCCTACCCCAAGAGTTTAAGCACATAGATTTCGTAAATGTGTCAAGACGTTTTGGAGTGCCCACTTTTGTCATCAACATGCTTAATCCATCATCTGTGTATGCAGGTAATGGAACACCATGTAATTTCACCCAAACAGTTACCGATTTGATATCCTTCTTCGTAAGTTTAGCCATAGGAGTCCATATATTAAGAAAGATAGGAGATTTCCTCACCAACCAGGGACCTCCTTCTAATACCCGCATCATACCTTTATTATCCTCAAACTAAAAAAAGAAGAATCCTTCATCATTCATCATTACCTTCTTCAGCCCAAACCTGGTCCAATTTGACTTAACATAATATGCCACCACAGGGTATGACTCACGCTCACCCAAAAAGTATCCATACAGTGTGTTTGCAAGTTTATTTTGTATCATTCAAACAGATTCAGTAGATAAGACTACATCAATACCTTGTTGAACCGTTTGTGGTTCTAAACTTCGAAAATTTACCTCTCTATCAGCCATAGTACCTTTGTTAACCACATCCGCATACTTCTTTGTGTTATTTTCATTCAAATCATCAGCTTTGGTAGTATCTTCGGCATGCTCTTCTCTCCCCACATGATGCATAACAGATGTAGAGTTTTTATTCAAATCAATAGGGTTTTCCTCAGTTATCCCATCAGCTATAGTAGCATTCTTTTCCAAACCAGATGCCGCTCCATTCCTTTTTAGAATACTTTTAACTGAGATGTTACCATCAAAATTTTTGATTTTTGCAGCCAACAATGAAGTCGCCATGCATGCAAACCCTAATCCAGATAATACAATCTAAATACCTTAAAAGGTTAATAGAATTCGTACTAATCTAGCTAAGTTATATCAATAACCGCGATTAGTTACAGATCTACTAAGCAATCAGATATGAAGATAGGATTATTGGACGATACTAAAGACGAACAAATTAATCACCGAATCGTTTACCCGCTAATCACGCTCGTATCACAATTCAAGATTGTAATCACAGGGTGTTTACACAAGTAATTGATCTAATGATTAAGCAAACAGAAAATAAAAAGCAAGAATCAAGATCAAGAAGAGAAACAAGATTTTGAATCCTAACAAACCCTAAACGAGTTAGTTATCAAGAAAACAAATCAAGAATCAAGAAACGAATCAAGCAATAAGACCAAGAAACAAGAACGCAAGTCAAGAATCAAGAAAGCAAATCAAGAATCAAGCAAACGAGATTGATTATTGAACCCTAATCTCCCAAATCGCCAAAATCGCCCCCCATTTGCTTTTCAAGGTTAACTCGAAAAGCATGTTTTTATTATTATTATGGAGTTTTAAGGTTTCGTACGGTGTTGTAAGGTGTTCTTAGGAGTTTTAAGGCGTCCTTAGTTATACTAACGTGTTTTCAAGGTGCTAATGTGAATACAGAGTCGTAAGATATCCTAAGTTGTCGTACGATGTTCAAAGGACTCGGAAGAATTCATTAGGTGTATTATGGATTTTTAAGTTTACGTATGGTACTGTTAGGTGTTCCTAGGAGTTGTAACGTGTCCTACATTATTCGAACGTGGTTTTCATGTTGCTAATGTCGCATACTGAGTCGTAACATGTCCTGAGTTGTTGTACGATGTACAAAGGACTTCGACGATTTCATTAGGTTTATTATGGAGTTTTAAGGTTTCGTATGGTGTTGTAAGGTGTTCTTAGGAGTTGTAAGGCGTCCGAAGTTATACAAACGTGCTTTTCATGGTGCTAATGTGCATACAGAGTCGTAAGATGTCCTAAGTTGTCGTACGATGTTCAAAGGACTCGGACGAATTCATTAGGTGTATTATGGATTTTTAAGTTTAAGTATGGTACTGTTAGGTATTGTTAGGAGTTGTGAGGGGTTGTGAATGATACCTACATGCTTTTAAAGTTGCTAATGTTGCACACAGAGTCGTAACATGTCCTGAGTTGTCGTAAGATGTACAAAGGACTTCGACAATTTCATTAGGTTTATTATGCGGTTTTAAGGTTTCGTAAGGTATTGTAAGGTGTTCTTAGGAGTTTTAAGGTGTCGTAAGTTATACTAACGTGCTTTTCAAGGTGCTAATGTGCATACATAGTTGTAAGATGTCCTAAGTTGTCGTACGATGTTCAAAGGACTCGGATGAATTCATTAGGTGTACTATGGATTTTTAAGTTTACGTATGGTACTGTTAGGTGTTCCTAGGAGTTGTAACGCGTCCTACAATATTCTAACGTGCTTTTCATGTTGCTAATGTCGCATACTGAGTCGTAACATGTCCTGAGTTTTCGTATGATGTACAAACGACTTCGACGATTTCATTAGGTTTATTATGGAGTTTTAAGGTTTCGTAAGGTGTTGTAAGGTGTTCTTAGGAGTTTTAAGGCGTCGTAAGTTATACTAACGTGCTTTTCAAGGAGCTAATGTGCATACATAGTTGTAAGATATCCTAAGTTGTCGTACGATGTTCAAAGGACTCAGACGAATTCATTAGGTGTATTATGGATTTTTAAGTTTACGTGTGGTACTGTTAGGTGTTCCTAGGAGTTGTAACGCCTCCTACATTATTTTAACGTGCTTTTCATGTTGCTAATGTCGCATACTGAGTCGTAACATGTCCTGAGTTTTCGTACGATGTACAAAGGACGTCGACGATTTCATTATGTTTATTATGGAGTTTTAAGGTTTCTTACGGTGTTGTAAGGTGTTCTTAGGAGTTTTAAGGCGTCCTAAGTTATACTAATGTGCTTTTCAAGGAGCTAATATGCATACATAGTTGTAAGATGTCCTAAGTTGTCGTACGATGTTCAAAGGACTCGGACGAATTCATTAGGTGTATTATGGATTTTTAAGTTTGCGTATGGTACTGTTAGGTGTTCCTAGGAGTTGTAACGCGTCCTACATTATTTTAACGTGCTTTTCATGTTGCTAATGTCGCATACTGAGTCGTAACATGTCCTGAGTTTTCGTACGATGTACAAAGGACTTCGACGATTTCATTTGGTTTATTATGGAGTTTTAAGGTTTCGTACGGTGTTGTAAGGTGTTCTTAGGAGTTTTAAGGCGTCCTAAGTTATACTAACGTGCTTTTCAAGGTGCTAATGTGCATACAGAGTCGTAAGATGTCCTAAGTTGTCGTACGATGTTCAAAGGACTCGGACGAATTCATTAGGTGTATTATGGATTTTTAAGTTTACGTATGGTACTGTTAGGTGTTGTTAGGAGTTGTGAGGGGTTGTACATTATACCTACATGCTTTTAAAGTTGCTAATGTTGCATACAGAGTCGTAACATGTCCTGATTTGTCGTACGATGTACAAAGGACTTCGACGATTTCATTAGGTTTATTATGGAGTTTTAAGGTTTCGTAAGGTGTTGTAAGGTGTTCTTAGGAGTTTTAAGACATCGTAAGTTATACTAACGTGCTTTTCATGGTGCTAATTTGCATACAGAGTCGTAAGATATCCTAAGTTGTCGTACGATGTTCAAAGGACTCGGACGAATTCATTAGGTGTATTATGGAGTTTTAAAGTTTCGTACGGTGTTGTTAGGTGTTCCTAGGAGTTGTAATGTGTCCTACATTATTCGAACGTGGTTTTCATGTTGGTAATGTCGTATACTGAGTCGTACAATGTCCTGAGTTGTTGTACGATGTACAAAGGACTTCGACGATTTCATTAGGTTTATTATGGAGTTTTAAGGTTTCGTAAGGTGTTGTAAGGTGTTGTTAGGAGTTGTAAGGCGTCCTAAGTTATACTAACGTGCTTTTCATGGTGCTAATGTGCATATAGGAGTCATAAGATATCCTAAGTTGTCGTACGATGTTCAAAGAACTCGGACGAATTCATTAGGTGTATTATGGATTTTTAAGTTTACGTATGGTACTGTTAGGTGTTGTTAGGAGTTGTGAGGGGTTGTACATTATACCTACATGCTTTTAAAGTTGCTAATGTTGCATACACAGTCGTAACATGTCCTGAGTTGTCGTACAATGTACAAAGGACTTCGACGATTTCATTAGGTTTATTATGGAGTTTTAAGGTTTCGTAAGGTGTTGTAAGGTGTTCTTAGGAGTTTTAAGACGTCGTAAGTTATACTAACGTGCTTTTCATGGTGCTAATGTGCATACAGAGTCGTAAGATGTCCTAAGTTGTCGTATGATGTTCAAAGGACTCGGACGAATTCATTAGGTGTATTATGGATTTTTAAGTTTACGTATGGTACTGTTAGGTGTTTTTAGGAGTTGTGAGGGTTGTACATTATACCTACATGCTTTTAAAGTTGCTAATGTTGCATACAGAGTCGTAACATGTCCTGAGTTGTCGTACGATGTACAAAGGACTTCGACGATTTCATTAGGTTTATTATGGAGTTTTAAGGTTTCGTGAGGTGTTCTAGGAGTTTTAAGGCGTCGTAAGTTATACTAACGTGCTTTTCAAGGTGCTATGTGCATACATAGTTGTAAGATGTCCTAAGTTGTCGTACGATGTTCAAAGGACTCGGACGAATTCATTAGGTGTATTAAGGATTTTTAAGTTTACGTATGGTACGGTTAGGTGTTCTTAGGAGTTGTAACGCGTCCTACATTATTCTAACGTGTTTTTCATGTTGCTAATGTCGCATACTGAGTCGTAACATGTCCTGAGTTTTCGTACAATGTACAAAGGACTTCGACTATTTCATTAGGTTTATTATGGAGTTTTAAGGTTTCGTACGGTGTTGTAAGGTGTTCTTAGGAGTTTTAAGGCGTCCTTAGTTATACTAACGTGCTTTTCAAGGTGCTAATGTGAATACAGAGTCGTAAGATATCCTAAGTTGTCGTACGATGTTCAAAGGACTAGGACGAATTCATTAGGTGTATTATGGAGTTTTAAAGTTTCGTACGGTGTTGTTAGGTGTTCCTAGGAGTTGTAACGTGTCCTACATTATTCGAACGTGGTTTTCATGTTGCTAATGTCGCATACTGAGTCGTAACATGTCCTGAGTTGTTGTACGATGTACAAAGGACTTCGACGATTTCATTTGTTTTATTATGGAGTTTTAAAGTTTCGTACGGTGTTGTAAGGTGTTCTTAGGAGTTTTAAGGCGTCCTAAGTTATACTAACGTGCTTTTCAAGGTGCTAATGTGCACACAGAGTCGTAAGATATCCTAAGTTGTCGTACGATGTTCGAAGGTCTCGGACGAATTCATTAGGTGCATTATGGATTTTTAAGTTTACGTATGGTACTGTTAGGTGTTGTTAGGAGTTGTGAGGGGTTGTACATTATACCTACATGCTTTAAAGTTGCTAATGTTGCATACAGATTCGTAACATGTCCTGAGTTGTCGTACGATGTACAAAGGACTTCAACGATTTCATTAGGTTTATTATGGAGTTTTAAGGTTTCGTAAGATGTTGTAAGGTGTTCTTAGGAGTTTTAAGGCGTCGTAAGTTATACTAACGTGCTTTTCAATGTGCTAATGTGAATACATAGTTGTAAGATGTCCTAAGTTTTCGTACGATGTTCAAAAGACTCGGACGAATTCATTAGGTGTATTGTCACACCCCCAATTTCCACTAACGGAGTTATGCCGTTTGGGGCGTGACATGCCAGGATCTCATTGCCATTAGTTACATTGAACGACCTCTATATGAATTTAAAAACCAACGTTTATAAAAATCCAAGTTTAAAATAAGTTTCAGTGCGGAAGCATAAATAAAAATCCCAAACAATTCAATGCGCAAACAGCGCGTTCCAAAAACCAAGTCTAATAAAAATAAAATAAAAAGAGTTTTGAATGCAACTACGACTTAACCAAGGATGCTCCTAATCCGTGCACAGTACCTGAGAAAGACATGCTAAATCTTGTCAACACTAGGTTGGTGAGCTCACAGGTTTAGATAAATAAAAATACAACAACAGCCGATAATATAAAATACAATTATATCATTGGGTAGCGAACCCAGTTTCTTATTATTAAAGCGTTTCGATACCGAGCTGACTGAGATTTATTTGCGCCTCGACACCATTGCTACAACAATGGACCAACAACATAGGACAATTCACACCTACCCGGCTCCCAGCCGAGGGTGGGGTTTGTCAAACCCAGTAGTACTACCCGAACTTCCTCGCTATACCCCGTATATTAACGGCTCGAAGATTTAGTGAGGACTTGACAACTTGTTACGTTTACGCTTAATAATCAAGAGATATAATGTAAATACAATTATCAAATTTAGTTTCGTGCATGCTTTCTCCCCCAACAGGAAAATAGTAAAAGGGGCCGTGAAACTCACCTTAGCTTTGCGCAGCTACAATTAAATCAAAAATAGAATCTTTGCGGTCAGCCAACAACCTGTTGAGTTCTACTAATTAGGCATAAATTACTCTACTAGAGTTCACGTTCGGTTTCGCGTTTGCGGTTCAGTTTCATACCAACCCCAGATATAATTATTTTGTTAAATTTAATAATTTAGACACACTAAGGTTTATATAATCAAAATAATTCAAAACAAATTATCTTTTTGAAACACGACAAATATTATTGACGTAAGGCCATTTGTTTAATATTTCATTAACTTTAAAACCACACCTATTACTAGCCATGTTATTATCTAGATAATATAACTACGCGTACATGTTCAACACAATAAAGTTTCTAATCTCCTGTAAGTACACACCACTTACAATATCTTACTTATAGTTACAAACACTAAATTCACGTACGATTTACGATTTATGTACGTTACAAATAATATCCTCTTTAAATTTGCCATGCCCTTCTTATGCATAATTTGAAGCATGCATTATATGTACATGATCTCTAATTTTTTTTTTTTATCAAATTCATCAACCTGCAACTTTTAATACACCCATGTTATTATCTATATATACATGATATTATCTATATACATTATACATTGAATTGATATCTATTACTATCTATAATGCAGATTGGAAGGCCACCCATATTGTCAACCATGTACAAATTTTTTAAGCATAATGTACAACCAGTTTTAGGGGTATTTAAGTCTTTTTAATACAAGTTTCAACTAAACCCTCAGATATAATTACATTTTTAATCTTGAATTTTCGAAATCAACCCTTTGAAATCTTCCTCCATAAACGATTAAACGCTGAATTTTCGAGTCAAAGATTTTGAATCTCTTTTAATATGCTCTCTCTCTCTCTCTCTCAAAAACCCTGCCACTCGCCTCCAACTCTATCATCTTCATCTCCCTCATTCTTACTATCAGAGAGAAAAAAACGTTAAATTTCATTGTTGTAGGTTTGTCACATATTCACATATCTTACAAATAATCATTTTTTCGTTTGTTGTAGTGTTCAAGAGGAGGTGAATCAAATGTTCGATGTACGACTATGGCATGCTTTAATTGAATAGAAGCACACGTGGATTTGCTTCTAATAAACCTAATTTTCAGACACTCTTCTACCGCATTGTTCTTCCATCTAGATAAATCATGATTCAAAACTAAAGATGAACAGTCGAACTCCTCACCAGGTTCTTTCCCATCATGTTGATCTAAGTTATTATTATTTTTATTTTATATCTATTTTAATCAGTTTTGTTGCTTGATGGAGGTTTTGATACATAAGAAACAAAGAAACCAATAAGTATGATTCTCTATTTGATATTTATCCTGTTTAGTGTGTCTTTAGTTGTCAGGTGAGATTAAAATTTAAGCTTGATTCACATATTGTTTGGTGATTATGTGTAGGGATGAAATTTTTACGAGATGATGCTTATGGTAACTCAAAATTTAAGAGGTTAGCATTACCCAATTCAAAGTTTCATTATTAGAAGATCTTTCATTTGGTATATACATTGCCTGACAGTCTCATTGACATTGAAAAGCACCAAATAGGTAAATTCCTTATAGTGAATTACGTTATAACTATGTAATTCTATATATTTAAAATCTGATGTGTTATAATAACTACAATTATGTAATAGTAAATCTAAGTTATGGTTGTTATTCTGTTTATCTAATGTGCATGGGCTTTTTAGTTAAACATGTTTAACTAAAGTATCATTGAAGTGCGTTTGTGTATGAGGAGTTTTCAATTAATTTTCATTAGTTATTAACTTAGTATATCTATCTATGTTTGCAACTTTGTTTGAGGTCAAAAATTGCTTTATTTAAGTCATATGTATATTGATATGGTATTTCACATTTGGTGCTATTTGATAAAGTTAAGCTTCACATCTTTCTCTTACTAATACTTCAAAAGAGGTCATGTTTCTTAGTGATTTACAGCAAGTAACACAAGCTGCAGAATTTGAAAAAGTTATGACCCTTTTGTTCCCTCATATCGGACAATTCCACAACAGTTCACATTTTCAGGATACATTTTGACATTTTCTTCATATTTTGTTTTTTCAGTGAGTTTGGTATTGAGTGCAAAGATGGTAAAATGGGTTGTTCGTGAAGATTGGGTTAATGGGTTGAGATTGGTTCAAGTCAATATGATTAAATTTATCTCTAGGTCAAAACATATCGTGTTTGGGTGGATGCATTGGTTATCAGGTTAAAACGGGTTTGTGTCAAAATAGCAAACCTGTAGCTCTAAGATGCTGGTTGAAATGGGTGGGGTGGCTCAGCCATTAGTTCCCTTTTTCTCTGACTATTTTGTGATTGTAAATAGTCAAGCTACTAAATATGATTACCAAATACAATTAAAGAAATAATCAAGTAAACTAAAATAATTTAGGACGTTATACTTGGATGTTTTTTTTACTTCTAAGACATGTTCATCTTTAGCTAGCATTTTTTGTATTTAAATTTGATCCATTATCAATAGAGTACAACCTGAATTGACCCATTACTATATAAATGGTACTGAAATTGCTAACTATAGTCACCAATCCACATTATCTAATTCCCTGTAAATATGATCGTGCTTCTTACTTATGTTTAGTTCAAAGTGCATTAGTTTATTAAACTGTATATGTGATTGTTTTTATTTCTAATATGATGACAGGTACAAGTCATATACACTCTTCGACAGAAAATAGAAACCAAAGGAAGCAAGATTAAATAGGTGATGATCAAGAAACATGCGTGGTGTTGGTTTAAAGTCAGATTGTTTGGAAGGTGCATATCTTCAAGGTTTAAAGTTGAGAACTCCATTACAGGCAGCAATACTCAACATGGAAATCTTATGAGCTCGGATATCCATGGATGCCATTGCACTAATAGACGGTGAATCAAAGGTTTGTTGTAAACTTTGTTTCTTTCAGAAACATTAGAACACTTTATTTTGAGAATATTTAACTAACCTATATGAAACTATAGTATCCTACAGGAGGTGTTTATTGTTAACTATCAAGTCCCATTGTTTCAATGAGAAGATATGAGCAGGATGATGGCGCTAGGGTAAAGCTTGAAGGTGATGATTTTTTTAAACCTCTTAAGTTTTGTATTTAATATGCAACTCAATTGTCAGTTACCGGCAAATTTAGAAAACCTTGATGGGATATATGGACCTTAGTTAATTATGTTATTTGAGTGATTTATCCATTGCAGAAGGAACTTTCTCAAGTTACATGTGAGTGTGAAAGACACATTGGAACACAACCTGGTGGTAAGGACCAGGTATATATGTTATGCATTTAATATTCTGATTAGTTCTTTTTATTTTTTTATTATACGTATAAAAAATTCATAGTTGTGGTTTACTTGAACCTTTTCGATGTATAATTGCATATTGGAAGAACCCACTTTTATATAAATAAGTTTTAGTGAAAACTGATTTAGTATGTTTAAGTTTGAATGGGGAAATCATGATGATTTGATGAAGAAAACTTTAGTGACTCTGCCCTTGTAACCATTATTTTTTTTACTTTATACTTATAAAACTTACTTGAATTACTTTACAACATTGCCTTATATAAAGTATATTACTATAAGTTGTATAAAGTAGACTAGGATGATTTGTCTAACTATTAACTTTTATGTTAAATTTGAGCAAGTGGGGTATAGAAGAAGACATATTTTTAACCTTACCAACCCGTCTCATCAAATCTTCAACCTACGCCTTTGTTCATCACCTACTTTGTTGCATTACTCCATTCAACAGCATACTGCCACACCGGTACACTTTCTGATTTTAAAGTGTGCGCACCTTTTATTTAGGTGTTGCTTAGTTAGTTTATTGATATCTAAATTAGCTTAGTTCTCAAAATTATTATTATTTGAAGACTTGAAGTAGAGTTGGAAAGTTGGTCTGGCTGTGTAATAGTTCTAACTTTTAAAGGCTTGAGTTTGTTAGTCATTTTTATTACAGAATGTGATCTTTGAAAGATCTCTTAAGGTTTTATATTGTATAATGTCACAAAAGTTACATAAAATGACACTGAATATACCATATGAAAATATCATTATTAGTCATAATAATGATTATTAAAAATTTATCATATGTGGCAGTCTGACAGATCAAAGAGCCTTGAGGCCGGGTGTCTTTGTTGATAGAACGTGCATCTCTCGAATAGGTAAGAGATTCAAACACACATTGATTATTTAAGTTTTTTGGAAATTAAGTGGAGCTATATAACATCTGGCATACTTACTTTCATTAATGATGTAGCAGGGAAGCATTAAATGGCTACGGTAGGTGTGAAGGTCCTGCAAGGTATGTATTTTGCAATTGCTGCAAATAGAGGTTGCAAAATGGTTGTTTTGGTCTGGTTGGGTCAAAATTGATATAGGTCAACAAAAATAAAGAAAAGTCAATATAGACATTATTTAGCCAAAAACATTTAGACGTATGAATTAAGTATTTAAAGCTGTAGCTTTTCTACTGATGTGTTTCATTCAAATTCAGGATTGATTTTCATTCAAATCTACTTTTAAAGTATGATTTCAAATTGTTTTTCTTGAAATTTAGGTTTCTAATTAGGACTATAGCTTATTTGTTTTAACTTTCAGAATCAAGTTTGAGTTTTCATGAATTTGAGGTTTATGTACGAATCAAGTTTTAAGCTATGATTGTAGATAGGCTTTCTTGAATTAGAGGTTTCTAATCCAATTTTAAGCTATGTTTTAGAATGGTTTTCATGAATTTGAAGTTTCCAATCCATATACTTTGATAGTGATGTTCATTTTGTTATTCTTAGTGAAATTTTGTTTTTTTGAAAATTTTCCAATGTAGGTTGAAGATATAGGTTGAAGATTATAGATGATGATGGCAGTTTTAAGTATGTATAACTCGATAAATATTGATTCTATTAAAGTGTGCCTTATAAAATCTACATACAGATGAATCATGGATAGAAGCTTGTGGATGCATTGCACAAACCAACAAACATGGAGAGAAGCTTGTGGGTTCATTGCACGAAACATGATCCGCAAATATTGTATTTTGGTGCCATGGCTTTCAATCGACCAAGGTATCATTGATTTTAGTTGTATCATTGATGTTAGTCAAATCTTTACAAGTTTAGCTGAATTCTTTGTGAAGTTTGGATCACTGTCACCTCTACACGTAGACCTATTGTTAATGTTGGATTTTGAAAAAAATATGAATTTAATTCTTTGTAAGTTTAGTTCGCGTTGCTTTACTTCTTATTTCTGATTTATATTTCCATTTGCACAAGAAATAAGGATTCTAAGTGATTTGTTGTTGCAGACATGGTGAAGATCATATTACTAGGCTCTAAGCGGTAAGACTAACTATCCTTTCAATTGTTGTTGGCTAACGAAATATCTTGGTTTGGTCTTACAATTGCTAATACTCATGTTGATATTAAATGCATAGCAAGCGTTTGTGGAGTTGGATGGATTTGATTTCCTCTTTTATGTAGAGCTGGGATTAAAAAGGTATTATAAAGGTGTTACCTTATAAAACGTGACTTATATTTCTTTCTTATATGCACAATTACATATTTGTATTTCTTTTAGGCATAAAAACTTGGTTTACCATATTTGTTCAATTGATTATGGGTGTTACCATATTACCAAGTTCCACTTCCATTCTTTGTTTAAAGCAAATGCATTGAGGTCCAAACTTGGTTCCATTTGGTATTATTGAAACGGATTTGATTGAGCATTTAACTATACATTTGGTTTCATTGTTCCAAACTTGCAGCGTGTAAGACAGGATGATTCAAAATTTCCAATTATATTGCATTAGTTTTCTATGTTTAGTTTTGTAATTGTTAAGAATAAATTTGAACGGGTTAACATTTGATGTCAACTTCTGCTTAGTGGCTTCGGGTATGTTAACAATATGGTATGGTTTTTCTATATTATTTAAAAATGGAATGGTTTTGAGATGAAAGCCTTAACTAGCTCATGTGTTACTCACATATATCTAATTTCATATTTAGTTTTGTCACATACATCTCTTTTCAGCGTTTCAACTAAAACAAACATAACCAAACTCATTGATTACATGCCCGTAAGTTCATTGATCATATGTTTTGTTTCTTGAATTTTAATAATAAAAAAGCACCTAAAGAAACATGTGTCATTGAATGTTGTAGACTGATTTCTATTTCTAAATTCATGTGGTGTTTACATTGCAAGAAGCTGCGAAGGAGTATTGATGGTAATTGAAATATTAGGTCTTGATAGATTGCTTGCAATGTATTAACTTGGTTATGGTTTTATATTCATTAACTTTTACATGTAATGTGAATTTTGATATGTTGTGGTTGTAGTTGAGATATGGAATGATAGCTGCAAGATTTGTAGTTTGACTTGATAATAATATTGGATTTCAAATAAGATTTTGTTGAATTTGTTGTGCACTTTTTAATTTTATTTTTCAGTGGATTTATACTTCTCTTTGATTTTCCTCTTTAGCAATGGTTTTTCTTTTCTACCAATTACAAATTGATTTGCATTATTTATAGACTATAGTTATGTAGACCATATTCGTAATATGTATTTGAGAAAGCTTGCAAGGGTACAAACAAAAAAGAAAGAATTAAGCGAGGAAGGAAGATAATTTTGTTTATGTTACCAAGAGTCACTTTATAGTGATGAAGTTACAAAAGTATATGTAATAGGTAGTTATGCACTGGTATGACTTGCGAGCCTGCGAGGTGAGCTAGAACTGGATCTGGTATTGCCAACGGTCTTGTTGATGGGAGGTGGTGAAGGAATGGGCCAAGTGAAGAAAACTACAAAGGCTCTTGCAGAACCTTTATTCGCTAAAGAAAATGGGAAACCATTGGGACAAATGGTAGTAATACATGGTTGAAACAAAGCTTTAGCTTCCTCACTCGAGTTTTTAGAGTGGAAGATCCCAGTTAAGGTAAATTTTGCTAGAGGTGGCAATTTCGACCAATTTTTTTATGAATGTGTCAATAAGGATTAAATTTGCTTTTAATGGGTGAAAGTTTGAAACAATAAGTTCCAAAATTTTAACTAAAAGGAAAAACAGTGTTCTATCACTCCAATTGTAGAGTTATGCGAATAATACTAATTTTTTAATCATACTTGATGCTTGACAGATTATTTACATGAAATAAAAATTTTGGGCAAAAAGTGTTTCTTTCGATCCAAGTCACATGTTTCTATCCACACAAGTTCATAAGTACAACCTGTGTTTTTTTTAAAGGTTAGAGGATTTGAGACATAAATGCAAAAATGGATGAGTGTTTATGACACCAACTTAGTTAATTTTTTACCTTGGTCTATCAAGGTGTGTTATTATATCTTTAATTTTATTAAAGTTATATTAAGGTGTAATTTGGTTGTTTGACCCATTAAGGTGTCTTTTTGGTTTATTTAATATTTTAAGATAGTGTAAACTATCTCATTACTTTAAAAAGTTT
Source organism: Tagetes erecta (assembly GCA_030867185.1). Classification (NCBI taxonomy): domain Eukaryota; kingdom Viridiplantae; phylum Streptophyta; class Magnoliopsida; order Asterales; family Asteraceae; genus Tagetes; species Tagetes erecta. The sequence goes on along the minus strand of CM061497.1, from coordinate 15,246,525 downwards.
GGAATTTGATATCAGTGCATTAATTTTGTGTGCACATATTTGCACAAGATCAAAGGTTAGTAATAATAGTTTTTAAGATGAATTATCTAATTGAAACAAAAAAACTTATGAGCGACTTAATTGAAACAAAACTTAAAGATAATTACCTATTTGAAACAAAACAAAATTTGACTGATTTAATTGAAACAAAATCAAAATTTGGTTATGTTTCAATAAAGTTATCCCTATTTAAATTAATAAGTTCACACCAAATAATAACAAGTGCTACGAATTAACGTAAGTCTAAAGAAATTGTTTGAACTGGTTGGTTCGATCCAGCTTGACCATCGTTGACCACAACAAAGTATTCATCTACCCTTAGGTAACATTATTGCAGTGATAACTTTATAGAAACATAAATGGCAGTGAACAATTTGGATTTTATCGAAGAGATGTGTAAGATTTACGAGTAAATTTCGTCTAATCTTCATGAAATCATTTCACACCGGAGCAATTATTTTCAACTTTTGTATATGTTAAGATTTATATTTTTTGTATTTAACTTACGGTTAGTTGAATATTGTCTCCAGTTTTCGTATTGAATTATTAGTTTCTTGACATTTGTAATGTCCATCACCTAGGCCAACTATTATGATGATACTAACATAAAATGTTTCAGAAAAAAAACTTAACATGCTTCAGTAAAACAGTTATGAAATCAACCAACACTTAGAAGCAAGTACCGCCAGCTATATCGTCCCCGCTGTATCGTACGGGTCCCTATTAGTACTATCATATGCAACTTTTTCCATTCTTTCATATGAACATGCATATATCTATATATATATTAAATCATACATACACACATAAAATTGACACATACACACATATGTAATATGCAATCTTCCGTAACATCCACACACAGATATATAAACAGTACTAGTTGAGCCCAAACCGCATCCCGATTGAAACCGAAACCGTAACGAACCGAAACAAAACACGAATTAAACTAAACGAATACATACCAAACGACGAGAGGAAGGTGTGGGGGTGTTCGTCAGATGTTGTGAGGTGCTTGGTGGTTGTCGTGGACGAAGAAGGTGATCGGAGATCACTACAACAGGCCAACAGTGAAGAACGGTGGTAGCAACGACGATGCAATAACAGTGCGCGAAGGGAGCGGTGCTGGGTGTGAGAACGGTGGTTATGCTTGTGATTAGTAGAGGTTGTAGATGGAAGGGTGGTTGCTGGAATTGATCGAAGCGATTGGATTTGCGAAACGCGGCGACGGCAATATGAGGTTGCGCTTGAGGGTTAATGTACGTATATATAATTTTTTTGATTTTGCAACTTAGTCCATAGACTTTTAATTTTGTTTAACTTGTTCTTAAGGTTAAATCAAATTAACTTTTATTAAGTTACACTTTGAACCTCGTAGTTATACGACGTATATAATTTACTAAGTTATCCCACAAATTTTCAATTGCGTTTGCTAGTCGCGTGAACTGGTAATTCCCCGAATTACTAATGGTTAAATGCCACCCACCCATTGTGATCTGATAACTCCTCGAATTACCTTATTTTTTATTAGTTATTAATTAGTTATTTAAATTAATACACTTATTTTATTATCGATGTAATGTACGAAAGAGGATTTTATGTTGATAAAGACTAACTGAATTTGGTTAAGTTAGGTCAATGATGTTAACTTGAAATTGACGGGTGTCACATCATCCCCTTCTTGAAAGAATTTTCGTCCCGAAAATTGACTGAGGTCGGTAGGTGTTTGAGGTTGCAAGGAAGAAAAAGAAAAGAAAATTTTGGGTTGTCACATCATCCCTTTGTTGAAAGAAATTTCGTCCCGAAATTTTAATAACGACATATTACTTCAGTTGGTTTCAAAGAAAACTTAACGTGAGTTTTTTTTTATTAGATTATCGCGAGTTAACATAATGGAATAGTTAAGTTTTAACTTAGTTGGGTTGTATCATGAGTTTACAAAGTAAACAACCACACATAATAATGGTATTTAATGTTCCAAATAATAACACTCAAGGAGATAAATTGTAACTTACTTACCAAATACTTGTGTCAAATATTAAAGTTCATATTTGAAGAAATTGGGTGTTGAAATAACTAACATGGCTAAAACTTGGATAGTAAGGTCAAATATATCAAGACGGTTAGTCAGTTCCTCGTTCCCATTTTCCTATAATAGCACGTGGTTTGTTAATGCAACTGCTCGAGAGTTTAGATCACCGGTTGTTGTTGTGGTAGGAGATGGTTTGGTTTAACGGGTTGTCGAGTCAAGACGTTGGAATAGCTCCATGATATTTTTGGTTGCTCCTCTTATGTTTTCTATCTCTTAGACCAAGGTCGGAGAGGTAAAGTGGACAAATTTGACGCGTGGGGTTCAGTGCAACTATAGGTAGGGGTAGGACTCTCTAATTATGTATCCTCTTGTCAACAAATTTTAGGTACCAGTCATTAATTACACCGAATGACTTTATATGAGTTTTGAAAAACCAAACGTTTAACCATTAAATGCGGTAGTTTAAACGACAATCAGAGTAATTAGTTTTTCAGTTATGCGGAAGCGTAATAATTAAGTAAGTTTAAGCAAACCCAAATCATGCAGGAAATAAATGCGCAAAAACACGAGCCCGACACAAGACACGCAGTTTAAATGTTTCACAAATCCCAAAACAAAGTTTTTGATGCAATAAATGTTTTAAATGTTTGCGAGGACGCAATGCCATACGTGCATTGTACCTCAGTGACCTGAAACAGTGAAACACTAACAAGTGTCAACATGACGGTTGGTGAGTTCACATAGTAGTAAAAACAAGTAATTCAGTTGCAAGCAGATATATGAATAAAGTATGTCATTGTAGGTAGCTAATTGATAGAGTGCAAAATATACGTAAATCTCGTGTTGCATTTATTTACGTTTCGTGTCGTTTCGGTTAAGTTTTTATATCATATTCGACACAACTGATGTTTTAATGTTTCATAGGTCCCATGTTGATAAAGAAACGGAAAGATCGTGAAAAATCGAATCCGTAGGCGAAAACGGGGCGCGAAACAGAGTTACGAGCGAGCCCGTACGCGAAAACGAAGAAAGTTTGGGCTTTTCTCGGCCCAATTCACTATAAAAACAACTCTAACTCAAACCCTAGCCTCCATGCTCGAAGGGAGGACGAATTTCAGCTGATTTGAAGTGTTTTGGAGGCTACAAAGACGGAAATAGAGCGTCGGAAGCTCGTATGATCAAGGGTTGCATCTTGAACGTATTGGGTGTTTTCGATTCCTTGTTACTTTCTATTTCTACCATGTTTTGCTACATTACTTTTGCTATTGTTTTTGTTCCAAACATGCTAGGCTAAGCTTTTATAGCCGCTTAGATCCATGATGAATCTGTGTTAACGTTTAAACTTGGATTTGTGACGTTTTTGATTATGGGTTGTTTATGTTCTAAGTAAAAGTTTGATGCGTTAATTTGATTGATGCTTGTATGTAGAAAATAAGTCTATTGCAACTTTTTTTGGTAAAAAAAGGTTGCATTAGGTGAAGTTGCATTAGATCAATTGCAATTTTTTTTATTACATAATGCAACTGTTTTTTTACATAATGCAACTATTTTTTTTTTACAAAATGCAATTTTTATTCAAATGCAACCTTTTTTTAATGCAACTCTTTAAATAAGAGTTGCAATAGGTAACAAAAAAGTTGCATTAGATCTAATGCAACTTCTTCTAATGCAACTGTTTTGAAAAAAAAGGTTGCAAAAAAGGTATAAAAATGTTACAATAGGTTATTGGAATTGGTTTGGTTAATATTATTGTTTCCATTGAATGCTTGGTGATGGTCGATTAATGTGCGTTCATGTAGGGTCATAGTACCCTATGCATCCAAATGATCAACAGTTTATGCGAGTGTGGTTTAGTTTCACTTTTTGACCATGTTTGACTTTTTGTCCAAGTTTGACCAAGTTGACTTTTGGTCCAAGTTTGACTTTTAGTTGACCCGAGTTGACCCACGACCCGTTGGTGATTTATTAAGTGTAAACACGTTACATTTGGTGTATTTGACTATATCACACTCACATACCCCATCACACTTCACGTATTCAACAATTAGAAGTTCCAATTTCACAAAAGTTTCCTTTATAGGAAAGTCGAACCTCTAAAGTGTATTTACATAATTTAACATTCCTAAGCATGTCAACTAATGCACCAATACCATAGTATGTTACACAAGTCAACAACACTCACCATTACTTTATAGTTTCTAATATAAAACACATTAGCATGCATGGTCATTTCTAGGCAATATATAATGTGTACATGCTTTGGTCCAACTAGCAAAGTAGCAACTTTCATCATGGCATCCTAGTTATTAGCACACACCATTTAGACTTCAACAAAAACACTTTTAAGCAATCGTTCTAGTAACCAACTAGCACCTACCAAAGTCCTTTCACGACCAAGGCATGTTTTCTAAGTACCACATGCCTACACATATTCATATGCAAATCCAATTCATGTTTATATATCCGAAATTACTAAACATGCTTCCTAGTCAATTTCCTTGTCAAAAAGTTTCTACATTTAGTAAGTGTTCCAAACCAAGTCGAATACACACGTTCAATTGCTCAAAATTCATCTAACATATCTTCTAAACATGCTAGCAAGTCCATAATGATCATTATATGTTCGTAACATGCGATTTCACACAACCTCTAACACAAAAGTTACTATTTTTAGTAATCTAACGAAACGTTCACGAAATTGCAAAACTAAGTAAACAACCTACATCCAATTTATCATTTAACCCTATAATCAATCACATTTCATACATATCATGCATAATCAACAAGTTTCAATGATTCCATACCAACCCTAATTCCACTAGTACACTCTTTGCACCAATTTCGTCATCTAATCATCAAAATAACCATTTACATATAATCACTAAACCATTTTCACAACACAACATCAATTTGGTCAATTTGGATGAACTAGGGTTTCCAAAACATGAGATTTTCACAACACACATGCTCTAAGCATATCCTCCAGCGTTTGAATCGTTCTTTCCGACTTTCCGTCGGTCTGCGGGTGGTAAGCTGAACTAATATGGATCTTTTCTCACATCTCTTCATGGAATTTCTTCCAAAATTTTGACGTAAATCGAGTGTCCCCGTCGGACACAATGGACACCGGTATTCTATGCCTCGCCACAACCTCTTTGATAAATATTTCGGCTAATTTCTCTGAACTTATTGCCTCCTTGATTGGTAGGAAGTGAGCACTCTTTGTCAACCTGTCCACAATCACCCATATAGCATCATACCCGTTAGGAGTTCGTGGTAATTTCGTAATAAAATCCATGGTGATGTGCTCCCACTTCCACTCGGGTATTTCCAACGGCTGAATCTTACTATAAGGTTTTTGATGTTCCGCCTTGACTTGAAGGCATGTCAGGCACTTGCTTACATACGCTTCTACCTCTCTTTTCACACCAGGCCACCGATAATCAATCTTCAAATCCTGGTACATCTTTGTCCCTCCTGGATGGATTGCGTATCGCGACTTATGTGCTTCATCAAGTATACCTTTCCGTATCTCCCCGAATCGGGGTACCCAAACTCTACCGTATATCGTCCTCACACCATAAGTGTTTTCGGTCAGTTCTATCTCCTTTCTAACCATTCTTTCTGTCTTAATCTGATTCTCCTTTAGGGCTGCTATTTGAGCCCTCCTGATCTCTTCCATGACTCCGAGTGTAACAATCAGCTGGCAAGCTCTAACCCGAATCGGTTCATGTTTTCCTTTCTACTCAAGGCATCAGCCACTACGTTGGCCTTTCCTGGATGGTAATGAATCTCACAGTCGTAATCCTTGATCAACTCCAACCACCTTCTCTGTCTCATATTTAGATCTTTCTGCTCAAAGAAATACTTCAAACTCTTATGATCGCTGTACAATGTACACTTCGTTTCGTACAGATAATGTCTCCATATCTTCAAAGCGAAAACAACTACCGCAAGCTCAAGATCATGAGTCGGGTAGTTCACCTCATTTTCCTTCAACTGCCTAGATGCGTAAGCGATTACTTTTCCTCGCTGCATAAGCACGCATCCTAAACCTTGTCGTGATGCATCGGAATATACCACAAGAACATCATTCCCTTCAGGTAACGTTAGTACGAGGGCTTTTGTTAACCTTTTTCTCTCAATTTATTAAATGCTTCTTGCTGATCTTCTCCCCAATCAAATACTACTTTCTTTCTTGTCAACTTCGTTAACCGGGAGGCTATCCTTGAGAAATCTTGGATGAATCTTCTATAATAACCCGCCAAACCCAAGAAACTACGGATCTCGGATGGCGTCTTGGGAATGTCCCACTTCATAACTGCCTCAATCTTCGATAGGCCAAACATGATCCCCTCGTGGTTTATGACATGCCCCAAAAATTGAACCTCTCGTAACCAAAAGGCACACTTTGAGAACTTAGCATACAATTTCTCGTTTTGCAGCATCTCTAATACTTCCTTCAATTGACATGCATGGTCGCTTTCGTTCTTTGAGAAAATCAAAATATCGTCAATAAATACAATTACGAATCTATCCAACATTGGTCTACACACGTGATTCATCAAATCCATAAACGCGGCTGGCACGTTAGTCAGTTCGAAGGAACGCAGTCCGTGGGATATCTTGCTCTCTAATCGTCAATTGATGATAACCAAAATGAAGATCTATCTTTGAAAACCAACTCGCACCCTGCAACTGATCAAATAAGTCGTCTATTCTGGGCAAAGGGTAACGATTTTTCACAGTCAACTTGTTCAAATCCCTATAATCGATACACATCCTCATGCTTCCATCTTTCTTTTTAACAAACAACATAGGCGCTCCCCAAGGAGAAGTGCTTGGTCGGATAAAACCTTTGTCTAGCAACTCCTTTAGTTGCGTCATCAATTCCTTCATTTCACTTGGGGCTAAACGATATGGTGCTTTTGCCACTGGCTATGCTCCCGGCACTAGGTCAATCTGGAATTCAATCTCCCTGTCGGGTGGTGTTCCGGGCAAATCTTCGGGAAATACGTCAGGGAAATTGCAGACTATCGGCACATCTGACAACCGCTTTGGTTCCTCCTCTACATCCTTAACATATGCTAGAAATGAGTTGCAGCCCTGTTGATTTAGTCGGTTTGCTTTCATCATCGAGATTACACGAGGAATCTTACTTTCCTGGTCGCCATACACAGTTACAGGGCTTCCATCGGGAGCTTTTAAACGAACCAATCTCTCGCGACAACCTATGTTGGCATCGAATTTGGACAACCAATCCATCCCCATTATCACATCGAAACTACCCAAGGTCATAATGCATAAATCTTTAGTGAAACTACGCCCTAATAGAGTAATGGTACAACCTTCTATCATTTGATCGACTCTAATGAATTTACCCTCAACTGTCTCTACATCAAAAGACCGTTCTACTTTTCTAGAGGGAACTTTTAAAGCCGTATAAAATAAAGCGGATACAAAACTCCTACTAGCACCAGAATCAAATAACACAGATGCACAAATGTTGTTGACGAGAAACGTACCTAAAACGACCTCTGGCTCCTTCCTCGCCTCCTTCCTAGTCATAGTAAAAGCCCTAGCAGTAGCCTTCGACTTATCTTACCCTTTGTTGTCTCCAATGTTCACACGACAATCCTTACTCATATGACCCTGCTTACGACATCGGCTGCATTTAACAGCCGCTTTACATTCAAAGGCACGATGGCTCGGCTTCCCACACTTGTAACACAGTCTTGACCCCATCCTGCATTCCCCTGAGTGGGGTTTGCCACATTTTCCACAGTCTCTCCCACCATTCTGGTCACGAACTACTGCCTGATTCGCCTCAACCTTTGCCCTTTTGTTGTCATACCCCCTTCCATCATTCCTAAACCTTTTTCCTGACTGATTTCGGGAATTATCCCAACGCTTTGGTCTCGCATCCATTACTCCTTCAGCAGCCACATTGTCATATACAATCCCAGCCAAATCCACAACCGACTCAAAAGTACCCGGCCTGTGGGCATTCACGTGTGTGCGCACCCTGGGTGGCAGCCCTTGGACATAACACTTAATCCTCCTCTGCTCAGTTTCAACCAAATAAGGCACCAGTTATGCCATCTCATTGAACTTCGTGGTGTACTCCATGTGGCTCATGCTTCCTGCCGACAAATTCAAGAATTCTCTCTCAACCCGATCGACTTCATATTGCAGACAAAACCTTTTAACCATCAATTTCTTCAGATCCTCCCATGCTGTTAGGGCTATTTCCTTGTTAAGATTTACTTTGTATTTTGTTTAATGTTTATATGTTTGTAAATAGTTTAGGGTCTATTTTGTTATATTCCTTAAACTTGTAATTGGTTGATATAGGCATGTAGTTTGTGTGTGTGAGGAGGGAGGCTAGATCACTTTTACACTGTTAGAGAGAGAATTAACTGTGTGTGATTTATTTTCTCCTGCACCTTGTACTACGAATTGCTTTGATCATCAATATACAGAGAATTATTAGTATGGATTGTGTTTGTGATTGAATCGATTGTTTTGTACTTGTTATTCTGATCATTGTGAGCGATTGAACGATCCAATTGAACCTATCACATGCCATCTCCTTGATGGCCTTCCTCCCCTTGGACTGTTTCACAGTAGTCCACCAGTAAATTGTAGCCCTAGTAAACAAGTGGGCAGCAAATTTCACAGCTTGATCAGCCCTACACTCCCCGATATCAATCACAGCCTCCATATCACTTAGCCACTCTAGGGTGGCAGCCAAACCTTTCTTCCCATCAAAAGTAGGGGGCCTGCACCTCTGAAAAGCACCATAATTGCACCCCTTCCCATTATCCTCGAAATCTGAGTCATCAGCAACTCGATCATTCTTTCTACCTCTTCAGACTCCTCTTCCTCGTCATCACCCTCAACACTATTCTTAGCGGGTTTCTTCTCTTCAAATTTCTTCATTTCTTTCATCATTTCTTTCGGAACCGAAGGCATAACATTAGTAAAGACTTTGTGCACTTCATGTGCAACAACATCCTTCAAATTCTGTTCAAGCTCGGGGGTTGGTGTAACTTCAGCCTCGATCTCGGGATCGGTCTCATCCATCTTCTTTGTGGGCTTTCTCCCACGCTTCGCTTCAGGGGCTTTGGCTACCTTAGCATTAACAACCTTGGCAGAGCTCCTAGTTACTCTCTTGGGTGCCATTTCTTACTTCCTATAAGATTCAAATACTTACGTTCATCAGTTAGAGCAATTCAGGACGTGATAAGTACTGTAAGTTTCTAATGACAGTGGCCAGTTGTAATTAACTACTTACTTTACTATTCACGTTCTAAACATACCCCTCATGGGTCCCGTCAGTATTCAAACCTAGTCTAGTTCACATAAAGCATACAAGGCATTATAACACATATAGGGCACGTATCATGTATAGGCACCAAACTCATTCCTCTACTTTCCTAATACCTGTTCAAATCACACAAAATTTCTGCAGGCATCTCAATTACTGTCCTATTGCCTACAGACACAGTCCGTTATCACGTTACATCATCATTACTATTTACACCAGTATAAGATTCATGACTTCTGTCACACCCCCAAATCCACTAACTGAGTTTTACCTTTAGAGGCGTGACAAACAAGGATCTAGTCATTAATTATACCGAACGACTCTATATGAGTTTTGAAAAAAACCAAACGTTTACCCATTAAATGCGGTAGTTTAAACAACAATCAGAGTAATTAGTTTTTCAGTTATGCGGAAGCGTAATAAATAAGTAAGTTTAAGCAAACCCAAACCATGCAGAAAGTAAATGCGCAAAAACACGCGCCCGACATAAGACACACAGTTTAAAAAGTTTACAAATCCCAAAACAAAGTTTTTAATGCAAGAAATGTTTTAAATGAATTGCGAGGACGCCATGCCATGCCCTACGTGCAGTGTACCTCAGTGACCTGAAACAGTGAAAGACTAACAAGTGTCAACACGACGGTTGGTGAGTTCACATAGTAAGTATAAAATCATGTATTTCAGTCGTAAGCAGATATATAAATTAAGTATGTCATTGTAGGTAGCTAGTCTATAGCACATGTCCTTAGAGTCGTATGTATCTGACCGAAGCTGACGTATGTACACATTAAGTGCAGTTTGCATGTTCGTACATCCCATCAGGACGCACATGTATGTATGTTAGGTCATTCTACACCCGTTCGACAGGTCCTCCTGTCGTGCTAGCGCGACTAGCCCGGGTGGGGTTTGTCAAAGCCAGTAGTACTACTCAAAATTTCCCCGCTATTTCACAAATACTAACGGTCAACTAGGTATCCATGAGGTCTTTCATGAACAAAATAAAAGTTTCTCTAATCCGGACATGCGACACACAAAATTCGTAAATCCGTAAAAGTATTTGTCCATGTTCAGCCCATAAGGGGGTATAATAGTAAAAGTGCGGTTTAGTGAACTCAGCTTAAGTTGCACAACAAAATAGTTTAAAGCACACAACGTAATGCATCGACCTAAATAACAGTAGGTCTATTAATGTGTGTTCATGTAGGGTCATAGTACCCCATGCATCCAAATGGTCATACAGTTTGTGCGAGTTTGGTTTAGGTTGAATTTTTTACCAAGTTTGACTTTTTGTCCAAGTTTGACCAAGTTTGACTTTTTGTTGACCCGAGTTGTCCCACGACCCGTTGGTGATTTGTTAAGTGTAAGTATGTTACATTTGATGTATTTGATTATGTTACTATCACATACCACATTACACGTCACCCATTCAACAATTTGGGTTTCTACTTCCACAAAAGTTTCCTATATAAGAAAGTCGAACTTCTAAAGTATACCTGCATAATTCAACATCCCTAAGCATGTCAATTATCACACCAATACCATAGCATGCTACACAAGTCAAATAACACATACTATCACTTCACAGTTTCCCATGTAAAACATTGTTCACATGGTACACAAGTCATTTCTAGGTACAATACATTGTTCACATGGTTGGTTTCAACTAGCATAGTAATACTTCCATCATGGCATCCTAGTTAACTAGTACATACCATTTAGACTTCAAACAACCAATTTCAAGCAACCGGTCTACTAATCAACTAGTACCTATAAATGTCATTGCATGATCAAAGCACATTTACCAAGCTCCACATGTCTACAATCATTCATATGCAATCCCAAATCATGTTTGTACATACAAAATCACTAAACATGCGTCCTAGTCAATTTCCATGACAAAAAGTTTCTACATTTAGCAAGTATTACAAACCAAGTCGGATCCGCACGTTCAAATACTCAAAATTCGTCTAATACATCATCCTAACGTACTAGTGATCTCAAAACCATTCCTAAGCATCAACAATATGCAATTTAAATCAAGTTCATGAGGAAAAGTTACTATTTAAAGTAACATGACAAAACGTTCATGCAATTTCAAAACCAATTCATCAAATCTGATCCCATTCACCATCTAATCACATAATCAAGCACATATCATCCAAATTATGCATGTAACATCAAGTTTCACTAACTCTCTATCAAACCCTAATTTCATAAACACACTTTTTGTATCTATCTCATCATCTAATCAACAAAATAACCATTAACACATAATCAATAAACCATTTCCACAACACAACATCAATTTGGCCATTTTTGGATGAATTAGGGTTTTTCATTTGTTATAGTTTACTAAATATATAACAAAAATCAATACAAACACTTACTAGTATTGCGTTTATCACTTCATGGGCACTACAAGAAAAGAGACCATCAGAGACTGAAAAATTAGTCCTTGATTCTCAGAAGTCAGTCCCGAATGGTTATCGGGGACTGATTATACCAGTCACTAGCCAGTCACCTATTCTTAGTCCCAGATAGTATGTTCTGTAACTGAAAATCAGTACTAGTTGTTTGGCTCTAATTGGGATTAACATTCAGTCACCAAAACACAAAAAATCAGTCCTTAATCGGCCTCCTAGTACCAAATTGTTTCAGTCCCAAATAAACTTTGCCCGTGATTGAAAATCAATCCTTGATACCATAAATTTTAGGGACTGAAAATCATTCTTCAAAACACACAAATTTAGTTCTTAATGTTTCCTCTAGTGCAATGTAATTTCAGTCCCAGATACCCTTTTCTAATGATTGAAAATCAATCCCTGATACTAAGTGTTTTGAAAATCAATCCCAAATAAACTTTGCCCGTGATTGAAAATTAATCCTTGATACCATAAATTTTAGGGACTGAAAATCATTCTTCAAAACACACAAATTTAGTTCTTAATGTTTCCTCTAGTGCAATGTAATTTCAGTCCCAGATACCCTTTTCTAATGACTGAAAATCAATCCCTGATACTAAGTGTTTTTAGGACGGAAAATCATTCTTCAATACACATAAATTCAGTTCTAAATGTATTCTCCCGTAAACTGTCATTTCAGTCTCGGATACATTTCACTGTGACTAAAAGTCAGTATTTAATACAATTTTATTAAGGACTGAAAATCAGTCTTTGATGCTATTTATTAGCCATTGAAAGTTAATACTTAATAATATTTGTTGAATACTAAAAATCAGTCCCAAATATCGGTCATTTTAGTTCTTAATATACCTATTATAAAGACTGAAAAGTAGTCTTAGATATCATGTTATTTAGTCTATGTTATATCCTTTTAAACTGAAAATTAGTATCAATTCATAAACTTTCAGTCCCAGATAGGTTTTTTTAAGACTAATAATCAATATCATAATATTTATTTCAGGCTTGAATATGCTTTTTAGAGACTGAAAACCAGTATCTTATAGTACATGTTTTTTAGTATTCAATATATTTAATATGTACGTCTGATAACAGTCTATAAAATAGTATAATATAATACTAAATGATTACTTAACCAATAGCATCCAATACATGTAACGCCCGCCTTTCGACAAGCACCACAGTTGGTATTCGTAAGCACAAAAAACAACCATAATTTAAATAAAATCTAAAATTTGCAGCGGAATACATGTGAAAACATCATTACATCTTCATAATTGTCTTAACTACTTTTTAAACATTACAAAAGATAAATTTGATCCTAAAGGTGTTTTCTTCAATGTCAGTCTTCAACAAGTCCCTAGCTCTCGCCAAGTAGCTCCCTAAGTCTTCAAACCTGCACATCAATCTAACATGCATACAAAAGTCAGCTACGCTGAGTGAGTCCTAGTTTTATAACATTTTTAGAAACTTTCCATAACATCCATGTAATACATGTAAACAGCATCATCGTATTAGACATCACATTCGTATAATACGTAACATAATATCTTTGTCTTTGAATTAAGTCATCATCGTATCCTCTTTGGTCATAAGAGACCCATTCTGCGGTTCTTAACTGGTTTTATGTGATCCCCAGTAGGATTCTTAGCTGGTTTTATATGATTCCAAGTAGGATGCTTGACTAGTTTTATATGATCTCCAGTAGGATTCTTGGCTGGTTTTATATGATCCCCAGTAAGATTCTTGACTGGTTTCATATAATCCCCAGTAGGATTCTTGTCTTCCGCTAGGGCATACGTTCGTTTATGTATTTCTATATATATATATACAAGTATTCAATCATTCGTTCATACATCATCATCATACATCACATAATAAAGTCCAACAGTCCAGGAAACATCTCGGTATGCATGCTAGCCTCAAAATTTTATTTGAAACGGAAGTGAGGTCTAGAACTCACCTGGTTCTTAGGTGATCTTGCTTGTTCAGTCAAGGTTAAGGTAGTGGTATTGGTGCACGATCTGCATTTAATTTATTATGGAAATTAGTTATTTTTCTCTAGTGTCACAGCTAGTGTCGCAGCTAGTGTTTCATGCAGTTTCGCATGGCTCATGCCCAACTTTCGTTGGGACTTATGCACACTCAGACACACAACTTCAGATTTCAAACACATGAGACACTACAGTGTCGCATAGGTGACACTACAGTGTCGCATGGGTGACACTATAGTGTCACCCAGGTGACACTACAGTGTCGCAAGATGAACAGCAGTTTCGCAAAACGGGGTTTCAGCTCGGTTTTTGCCCAAAATCTTCATTTTTCAACCAAATCTCAAACTTTTTACATCCAAAACCTTGTTTTATCATTTATATGACCAAATCTAATCTTTTTCCATGATTTTAAACATAAAAATGCAACCTTTATTGATTTTTTTTGAAACTTTTGAAAAACTCAAAAAATCCATTAATGGCCAGATTTGTTTTGTGTTATGAAAACAAGTTTTAAGGGATGATTTTACCTTGATTACCTGTTGTTTAACACCTTCAAACTTCGAATTAAGCCTTTGATTCACGAAAATCTTGATTGTCTTATTTCTTGCCTTTTCTTTCAAAGATTAGGGTTTGTGTGTGTGTGTGTTGTTATGGTGAAGAATGGAGGATGGTGGCTGGTAATGGAGGTTAAGTAGTAGGGTTTTCCATATTGGGTAGGCTTTTAGGTGGGCTTTGGGCTAAAATTAGGTAATTAGGCTATTTTGGGTAAATCTTTCAACTAATTAACTTACTATTTTGGGCCTAATTCATTCCTTTACTCTTAATGGCCCATAATTACATCATAACCTCTTCGTTAATCCTTCCCTTTTCTAATTAGCAAGTAATTAGGCATTACGTTTTACATTCTCATATACTTATAATCATTTTCTTGCTCCTTCGTATATATCATAACCATCATGTTTATCATTAACATAACGTATATCGTAAACGTCATACATCGTTTTATTCATAATTGCTTAAATGCACATTCATATAAGCATAAGCACGTAAAATAAGTCCTACCATAAAAATCGGGGTGTTACAAGTCGCCCCACCTTATATAGGTTTTGTCCCCGAAACCTCTAAATCACGAAAATAACGCGGGGTAATTCTTTCTCATTTCGCTCTCTAGCTCCCACGTAACATCCGAACCTCTCTTATGTCTCCACTGGACCTTTACTTGTTTCACAGTCTTATTCCGTAATCGTTTTTCCTTTTCATCTAATATAGCTACAGGCTACTCTACGTAGTTCAGCCGCTCATCAATTTCCAGATCATCATACGGTACTGCCATACCTTCGTCGGCTAAACATTTACGCAAATGCGCTACATGAAAGGTGGGGTGAATCCCACTCAACTCTTTCGGGAGATCCAATCGATAAGCAACATCCCCTACTCGTTTAATTATCTTAAACGGCCCGATATACCTAGGGCTTAACTTCCCTCTTTTCCTGAATCGGATGATTCCCTTCCATGGGGACACTTTCAGCATGACTCTATCCCCTACTTGAAACACAATGTCCTTCCTTCTTCTATCAGCATAAGACTTTTGCTTGTCTTTAGCCGCTTTCATACAATCCTTGATCTTTTCTAGCTTCTCAGTTGTGGCCTCGACTATCTCCAAACTTCCGAGTTCCCTCTGGCCAATCTCTCCCCAACAGATGGGAGTTCTACACCTCCTCCCATACAACATTTCATACGGCGGCATTTTTATACTAGCGTGATAACTGTTATTGTAGGAGAATTCTGCTAAGGGCAGATGACTGTCCCAACTACCACCAAATTGGAGCACACATGCTCTAAGCATATCTTCCAGGGTCTGGATCGTTCTTTCAGACTGTCCGTCAGTTAGTGGGTGGTAAGCTGAACTAATATGGAGCCTTGCTCCCATCTCTTCATGAAATTTCTTCCAGAACTTTGACGTAAACCGGGTGTCCCTATCAGACATAATGGATACCGGCATTCCATGCCTCGTCACAATCTCTTTGATAAATACTTCGGCCAATTTCTCTGAACTTACCGCTTCCCTGATTGGTAGAAAGTGAGCACTTTTCGTCAATCTGTCAACGACTACCCATATAGTATCATACCCCTTAGGAGTTCGTGGTAACTTTGTAATAAAGTCCATGGTGATGTGCTCCCACTTCCATTCTGGTATTTCCAGTGGCTGAATCTTACCATAAGGTTTTTGATGTTCTGCCTTGACTTGGAGGCAAGTCAGGCACTTACTCACAAACGCTTCAACCTCCCTTTTCATACCAGGCCACCAGTAATCCCTCTTCAAATCCTGGTACATTTTTGTCCCTCCTGGATGGATCGAGTATCGGGACTAATGCGCTTCATCAAGTACGCCTTTCCGTATCTCCCCGAATCGGGGTACCCATATTTTACCGTATATCGTCTTCATATTCGGTCAATTCTATTTCCTTCCCAACCATTCTTTCTGCCTTAATCTGATCTTCTTTTAGGGCCCCCACTTGAGCCTTTATGATCTCTTCCATAACCCCGGGTGTAATAATCAACCGGCAAGCTTTAACTCGAATCGGTTCATGTTTCTCCTTTCTACTTAGAGCATCGGCCACCACGTTGGCCTTTCCTGGATGGTAATGGATTTCACAATCGTAATCTTTGATTAGCTCCAACCACCTTCTCTGTCTCATATTTACATCTTTCTGTTCAAAGAAATACTTCAAGCTCTTATGATTGGTGTACAGCGTACACTTCATTCCATACAAATAATGTCTCCATATTTTCAAAGCAAAAACAACTGCTGCGAGCTCAAGATCATGAGTCGGGTAGTTCACCTCATTTTCGTTCAACTGCCTCGATGCGTAGGCAATTACCTTTCCCCGTTGCATAAGCACGCATCCTAAGCCTTGACGTGATGCATCGGAATTTACCACTAGTCATCATTCCCTTCTGGTAATGTTAGTACGGGGGCTTCGGTTAACCGCTTTCTCAATCTATTAAACGCTTCTTGCTGATCTTCTCCCCAATCAAATACTACTTTCTTTCTTGTCAACTTTGTCAGCGGAGAGGCTATCCTTGAGAAATCTTGGATAAACCTTCTATATTAACTTGCCAAACCCAAGAAACTACGGATTTCGGATGACGTCTTAGGAATTTCCCACTTCATAACTGCCTCAATCTTTGATGGGTCGACCATGATTCCCTCGTGGTTTATGACATGACCCAAAAACTGAACTTCTCGTAACCAAAAGGCACACTTTGAGAACTTAGCATACAATTTCTCCTTTTGCAGCATTTCTAATACTTCTTTCAAATGGCACGCATGATCGCCTTCGTTCTTAGAGTAAATTAAAATGTCGTCGATAAATACAATCACGGACCTATCCAACATTGATCTACATACGCGATTCATCAAATCCATAAACGTGACTGGCGCGTTAGTCAGTCCGAAGGACATGACGAAGAACTCATAATGTCCATATCTCGTGCGGAATGTTGTCTTCGGTATATCTTGATGTCTAATCTTCAACTGATGATAACCGGAACGAAGGTCTATCTTTGAAAACCAACTTGCAGCTTGCAGCTGATCGAATAAGTCATCTATCCTGGGCAAAGGGTAACGATTCTTCACAGTCAACTTGTTTAATTCCCTATAGTCGATACACATCCTCATGCTTCCATCTTTCTTTTTAACAAACAACACTGGCGCTCCCCAGGGAGAAGTGCTTGGTCGGATAAAGCCTTTGTCTAGCAACTCCTTCAGTTACGTCATCAATTCCTTCATTTCACTTGGGGGCTAAACGATATGGTGCTTTTGCCACTGGCTGTGCTCCCGGCACTAGGTCAATCTGAAATTCAATCTCTCTATCGGGTGGTGTTCCGGGCAAATCATCGGGAAATACATCCGGGAAATTGCAAACTATCGGCACATCTGACAACTGTTTTGGTTCCTCCTCTACATCCTTAACATATGCTAGAAACGAATTGCAGCCCTGTTGGATTAGTCGGTTTGCTTTCATCATCGAGATTACACGTGAAATCTTACTTTCCTGGTCGCCATATACAGTTACGGGGCTTCCATCGGGAGCTTTCAAACGAACCAATCTTTCACGACAACCTATGTTGGCATCAAACTTGGACAACCAATCCATTCCCAATATCACGTCGAAACTACCCAAGGTCATAATGCATAAATCTGTAGGGAAACTACGCCCTAAAAGAGTAATGGTGCAACCTTCTATCATTTGATCGACCCTAATGAATTTACCCTCGGCTGTTTCTACATCAAAAGACCGTTCTACTTTTCTAGAGGGAACTTTTAAGGCCGTATAAAATAAAGCAGATACAAAACTCCTACTAGCGCCAGAATCAAATAACACAGATGCACAAATGTTGTTGACGAGAAACGTACCTGAAACGACCTCTGGCTCTTTCCTTGCCTCTTTCCTAGTCATAGTAAAAGCCCTAGCAGTAGCCTTCGATTTATCCTTCCCTTTTCTAATTAGCAAGTAATTAGGCATTACGTTTTACATTCTCATATACTTATAATCATTTTCTTGCTCCTTCGTATATATCATAACCATCATGTTTATCATTAACATAACGTATATCGTAAACGTCATACATCATTTTATTCATAATTGCTTAAATGCACATTCATATAAGCATAAGCACGTAAAATAAGTCCTACCATAAAAATCGGGGTGTTACAATACACGAGTTCAAAAAATGAAAACCATAAGCAATAAAACATTCAGATAGATAATACTATGTAGATTACTTCTTAACGATAAGTTTTCACAGTCACCCTAGACTGATCCTTCATTAGCACTGCTTTCATCAAATGGTTCATCTTGTTCTGAATCGGTTGCTTCGTTACTCGATATCGAACACTCAAAATCAGAGAACTTTGAACGCATGAACATTGAAAGTTTATCATACTTCTCTTTACTTCGTTTTTTGCTTTGTTTCAGTTTCTCTTGGACTAAAGCAACCTTAGCTTGAAGAGCTAATTCTTTCTCACTTGGTTGTGGAGATGACTCAGCTTCCAATGTCATCCATTTATCTTTTTTTCTTAAAACAGGTCCTACACCTACCTCCCATGCAGATTTCATTGTTTTTTCCTTGGCACACACACTCTTGATCGCTTGTCTCTCTAGCACATGTTCCATGGTAGTAGTTAGAGTCGTTTCTTCAGGAATCAACTTAGCCATGGCATCCTCTTTATGGCGTTTAATATTTTCCTACCAGAATAAAATGAAATAAATAATTTAACACCAATCAAAATCAAAAGTTGTAAAAAAAAGTTCAAACATAAGCTTTAAACAAAGAGAATATGTAGCTTACGTATTCAACACGCGCGTCATCATTTTTGCATCCTTCTTTTTGAGCATTGAAATGCAACTTGTGATAAACTTCAAATGGGCTAGGAGGTATTTGAGTCTCGTTGGACTGTGATAACAAAATGTTAATTAAAGTCAAGGGTAACTGCATATATCTCATTCTAAACTTAAAGGCCAATTGCCTACTAAAATCAAATCATTTAAACATCTAGTGTGCAAACAAAATCCAATAGCCATATTGAAAATTACATTAATTAACAACACTAAATTAGATAAATCCTACTATTCGAGATTGAATTAAAGTAAGACACAAAATAAATAAAATTAGAATTTGATTCCAAACACATGCTCAGTATTCTAACTAATAATCAGTTACCACATACACATTTTCTAAAGTGTGAATTAAATAAAATTTCAAACGGGTCGAATGGATCAATTGATACTTAGACATGTCCAATAACCTTCATTCATGCACACATCACTTATACATGTGGGTACGTACTAGGAACTCAATGAATTTAGCATATATCTATTTATGACAATTCGGTGTGTGTTTGTGTTTAGGATCACGATCATATAATAACAAATCATTTATCAAGTTCTTCATGTTGTTGTCATGTATTAAGAAAATAGTATAAAATCAAAGCGAAATCCAACACGGGTGTACTATACATGGCTCGAAAGCTCTATGAGTCTACTAGATTTCATATTCAATAGTCAAAGTCCAATTCGAAACATAAAGGGGTCAATTAGCACCCGAAACCAACAAAATTGAATCAAACTAGCAAAAATATGATCTTGTATGTGTGTGTATGTAGCGACGGCAACAAGGGAAAAAGAAGGAGAAAAAAACCGATTTTTTTTATAAAACTAGGTTTAGGTTTTGTTAAGTTTTGTTAATTTTAGTTAAATGTTAGGTTGGTTTGGGCCTTGGGCCATCCATGGGTCACATGGATGATCCACAGGCTCCATTTTTGTTTCGGTTTGCAAACATACTGAAAATCTTTCTCAAACATTCATTTTTGTTTCATAAGGGTTACCGAAATTCGCAAACGGTTAAAACCGGTAAAATCCGCAATTAACCGCAAGTTCAACAATTAAACACACATAACAGTTAAAATGTATTATTATTGTATTTGTATTCACTTAAGATCACCAACGCCCGGGTATTAACTCGTGTGGTCGCTTCGTGTGTATGTTCATGTAACAGTTTGTACATTTAATTCCTCAAATTAAATGAAAAATATAATTATGTTAACGTGGCTAACAGAGTTTAACTAACGAAGTTAACCTGAATTTGTCGGGTGTCACAACTTCTTTCATTTTTCAGTTGCATAAACATGTCATATACAGCTCGTTGCTGTTCATTCTTTACCTCTTGGCGTGGAGCTAGCAGACTGGCAATCTTACTTCGGTCCCATTTTCAGTTGAAGTATTAGGTTTTTCTTTTGAAAACATTTTACCCATTTTCTCTTAAACTTTGGCTCTGATACCAACTTGTAGCGCCACCCTTTCGGCAAGCACCAGAGTTGGCATTGATAAGCATAAAAACCACCATAAATTAAATAAATCTAAAATGCAGCGGAATACTTGTTTAAAACATCATTACATCATCATATTTGTCTTAAAAACTTCTTAAACATTACAACATATAAATTCGATCTTAAAATGTCTTTTCTTCAATGCCAGTCTTCAACAAGCCTCTAGCTCTTGCCCATGCCAAGAAGCTCTCTTATTCATCTAACCTGCACATCAATCTAACATGCATACAAAAGTCAGCTATGAGTGAGTTCTAGTTTTAACACATCTTTAAGAACTTTCCATATCTTTCATGTAATACACGTAAATAGTATCATCATATCGTACATCACATTCATAAAGCACATAACGTAATATCTTTGTCTGTTAGTAAGTCATCATCATGCTCTCTTTGATCACACGAGACCCACTTAGTGGTTCTTAACTGGTTTTATAAGATCCCCAGTAGGATTCTTAGCTGGTTTTATCAGATCTCTAGTAGGATGCTTAGCTGGTTTTATTAGATCCCCAGTTGGATGCTTAGCTGGTTTTATCAGATCCTCAGTAGGATTCTTAGTTTCGTTAAGGCATACATTCGTCTATATATATAAGTATATAGTTACTTATTCTCATATCATCATCATACTTCACGTATTATCACCTAACAGTCCATGAAACATCTCGGTATGCATGTTAGCCTCAAAAAAGTATTTAAAACGAAACTGAAGTGAGGTCTAGAACTCACCTGGTTCTTAGGTGATCTTGCTTGTTCGGTCAAGGTTAAGGTAGTGGTATTGGTGCACGATCTGCATTTAAGTTATTATGGAAAATCATTATTTTTCTTTAGTGTCGCAGCTAGTGTCGCAGCTAGTGTCTCATGCAGTTTCGCATGGCTCATGCCCAACTTTCGTTGGGACTTATGCACACTCATACACACAACTACAGATCTCAGACACATGAGACACTACAGTTTCGCATAGGCGACACTACAGTGTCTCAAAGGTGACACTCAGTATCTAAAAAAGAACACTAGTTTCGCATCAAGAACAGTGTTGAATTATGAATGTACAATGTCGCAAAACGAGGGTTCAGCTCGGTTTTTGCCCAAAATCTTCATTTTTCAACCAAATCTCAAACTTTTTACGTCCAAAACCTTGTTTATCATTTATATGACCAAATCTATGCTTTTTCCATGATTTTAAACATAAAATGCAACCTTTATTGATTTTGTTGAAACCTTTGAAAACCTTAAAAACTTCATTAATGACCAGATTCGTTTTGTGTTATGAAAACATGTTTTAGGGAATTATTTTACCTTGATTACATATTGTTTAGCACCTTTCAACTTCAAATCAACTCTTTGATTCACAAAAATCTTGGTTTTCTTCTTTCTTGCCTTAGTTTTCTTTCAAAAGATTAGGGTTTGTGTGTGTGTTGTTGTTGTGGAGATGGTGAAGTGGGGGGTGGTGGCTGGAAATGGTGATTAAATAGTAGGGTTTCCATATTGGGGTAGGGTTTTAGGTGGGCTTTGGGCCTTAACTAGGTAATTAGGCTATTTTAGGAAAGCCTCTTAACTAATCCACTTACCATTTTGGGTCTAATTCATTATTTTACCCTTAATGGCCCATAATTACATCATAATCTCTTTATTAATCCTTCCCTTTTTCTAATTATCAAGTAATTAATCATTACGTTTTACATTCTCGTACATTTATAATCATTTTCGTTCTTCATCGTATCTTTCATAATCACCAAATTTATCGTAAATATAGCATATATATCATAAGCGTCATACATCATTTTAATCATAATCATGTAAATGCACATCTATATAAGCATAATCACATTAAGATGCCTTGCCAGGAAAATCGGGGTGTTACAACATTGTATAGTAATTGAACACATTTCAGCCCCAAAAAGTAAAAGTAAAAAGGGGAGTGAATTTACTCACTTTGAAACCCGGACATGAAACAAATAGCAAACAACTTAGATTAAACCGAGGATTTCCCAAATAGTAGAATCACCTAAGTAAATGATAATCCGAACTTAGTAAAACATATTGTTTAGAAACTATAATTGAAACAGTAGGAGTCACATGAAATTGGAATTCTAGGGTTTTAGATTAAGATTTGGGGCTTTTCATTAAACGATTTCAAATATATAAAATTTATATAATCGAAACGACGGAAAATAATAGTAATGAAAATGACAATATTTTTTATAGAAGGTAGTATTCAATTAATATATTTTTAACAACAATTTATGTAATGTCAAAAATATGTTTTATACCCTGGAAATACTTTAAAACAACTACAACAAATTTAACGTATAAAAGTCCATAAAACGTCATTTTTCTTATAAACAATTATTTACACAACTTGTATTTATTTTTAAACTACATTTTATAGTGTTTATGAAAGTATTAAAATAGTTAAATGTTTAAAATTAACTTTTAAATAAGACCATGGTTTTATATATTTCTATAAGATTTAAATAAAAATAAATCATGTTTTATATGATTTAAGGTTTCCTTTTACATTTATATAATGTATAAAATTAGTATTAGTATTGGTTTAGGTTAGTTAATGAAAATGGGTTAGTAATATGGTTAAAACAAAATAAATATAAAAGTATAAAGGTGCCTGGTTTCGAACCCAAGACCTTCATTTTCACAACAGAAAGCACTACCCAGCTGCTCTATAATCAGTGTTTGATATAAATTGAAACGGAAATTATTTTAACATCTTTAATAAAAACACCCCAAAATCATATAAACCCTAAAACATGAATTCGCGAAATGCAACACGATTTCGATCAAGATATAGAAATTAAACATAGGGTTTTTGATCGTGGCAACACAAGGATCATTTTATATATGAAAACTTACTTGATTGATGATGAATTGGATCAAAGATGAACGAAGAACAAAACGCGACGGCCATGGAATCAAAAGACGAGTCTTTGATGATTTCAGTTAAAATTGGTTTATCAGAGAGACTGAGCGTGCATTAGAGTGAATTGGTCGAGTGAATTGCGTTGATTGCTTTGGAAAACCAGCCGAACGAGTTCCGAGTTGTATACGAGTAAAGAAGATTAATTGGGTGCTTAATTCGGTGATAAAAGTAAAATTAAGTGTTACCAACGGATTCACAACGTTAAGATGATCATTTTAGTTATTTCAATTTATTGATTTCGGCCGTTTTGGATCGATTAAGAAATGTGGGTATTGAAACCGATCGGACCTCTTATACTTTTGGATTAATCGGGTTCAAATGTGTTTAATAATCAAATTATTATTTTGTCACAGGTTCCAAAGACGCTTATGATCATTTTACCGCTGATTAATCGGGTTAAACCATTATAAAAACGAGGTGAAGGGTTGGCCGGAGTTCGTCGCCGGCAACCGGCGACCCTAAACGGAAAAACGGGGAGAGATCTATATTATAAATAGTATTTAAATAGTATTTATCTTTAATAAAATTTTTGAAATCCCTTTTACAAAACACAAAATGTATATTTTTTTGGAGATCTATATTATAAATAGTATTTAAATAGTTAATTTTTAATTAAGCAATGAATTTGCTCGTTTTATTAACGACGGTAAAAACATTATGTGACAACCTGTAAATATAAGTTAACGCTGTTAGCTCAATCTCGCTCATTCTACAAATTTCTCATTATTATTTCGCTCGCTCGTTTATTTGAGTTAAATTATATACAGTGCAGAGTTCATTTTGTAGATAACGGAATCCAGTTTAATATCTTTTGAAGCGAATTAAATAAACTAATAAAGTATAGGGGCCAAAGTGTAAATTAGAAAGTTATTACCTAAACCCTAGCCCCACCCAACCTCATTCACGTCTTCTTCTTCTTCTGTGCGGCTGATTCAAGAAAACTCACATCCACATCAAATTAATCCTCATCATCTCATCGGTGTTGTTACCGGCGACCAAAACAGGAAGCGGTAGTGCCGCGTTATCATCCTCACCCCACACCATCGACCGTCGCCTTCTTCTTTCTGTTTGTTCTGGTGAGTTTTCGCAACCCGAACGTACTTTAAGCAAATAATTCTGCTGTATTAATGTATGAATTATGTTGAATGTATGTATGTGTATACGGTTTCAATATGTGTAGTTCCGTTGTATGTGTGCTGTATATAGGAGTATATAGAACTGTTTGTGCTGTGAATACATTACCGAATCAATATTCGACATCGATCGAACAATAATGATTAGATGTATATACGTAATACGTGGCTAGCAGCAGCAGTTGTTTGGTTACCATATATGTCGCTATGCTATTATTGTATGTTTGTTATGGTGTTTAAGCGCATTGTATAGATGTAGGCAACCGGTTCCATTAAACTGAATGTATGCGCATGCGTGAATATATGTTTAAGATGCAACATTGAATTTGTATATAAGTATCAGTTATGTATGCATGCATAGAATTAGCAACATCAGTAACAATTGAAGCTTATATGTATATATGTGTGTACGATCGTGATGTATGTAGTAATTATATATAGGTTGCCATGAATATTCATGTATGTATGTACAAATAAAACAAGATCAGCAGCAACTGCAAATATCTGTAAATATATGTGCGTCGCAATGTACGTAGGTTTGTATATGCTTGAAGTAAGTGTAGATTTCTTGATGTACTCATGATGGTGTGCAATATGTAGGCCTTAAGTATATGCGTATGCATGTTGTAGTGGGTATATATATAGTAAACACATGAATTGAATCTTAAACAAACAAGCAAGCATAGTCATAGATGCATGTATATGTAATTATGTATGAATGTGGATTTGCAGTATGTGTGTATGTATTCAGCAGCATGCTAGCTTGTATGTGTCAAATATGTATGTGTAATTGTGCGGATAACGGCAGCAATATAACCGGTATAGGTATGTATGCGTAATGTGTATAATTTCGTGTTAAACAACAGTCGTAGTTTTCATATAGGTGTATAAATGTACGTATGTATGAGTTTATGTAATGGTATACATTAGTACGTATGTATATAGGTATATATATACATAATTGTACACATACATGATTTCTAGATTTCTCTATAAAACGTAAGTTCGTGGTTATTAATTTAAGGTGAACTAAATTAAGCAGGTTATAGAGCTACCTAGGTTCTCTTGTCGTGTTTGGGCTGTTTAATCGTTGCGCGCTTCAAAGGTGAGTTCTTTGCCCGCTTTTTAATCTTTTTCGGGGAGAAGACATACAAATGTTTTTACTACGCCTTCGGGCAACTATTTTACAGCGCCTTCGGGTGGACTGCATTTTTATGCCTTCGGGCAGGGCCTTCGGGCAAAACATTATGCCTTCGGGCGGGGCCAATTACGGCTGCATTTTTATACCTTCGGGTAGGGCCTACGGGCAGGTTTCGATAAAAGTATAAATTCCTACGGGCAGGTTTCGGTAAAAGTATAAATGCCTATGGGCAGGTTTTGGTAAAAGTATAAATGCCTATGGGCAGGTTTTGGTAAAAGTATAAATGCCTACGGGCAGGATTTTATTAGGGCTTATAGTGCTTTACACGAATTGGAACCACATTCAAGTCCTTATAAAAGTTCGAGGTTGATTAATATATGATAGCGGGGAAATTTGAGTAGTACTACCGGGTTGCGACGGCACCCCTCCCTTGACTGGGCGTCATGTGGTGCAAATTGTCCTTAATGGTTATGGGTCATCCTGGTTAGATGGCGACAAGGCAAAAGTAACGTTTAGCTTTCATCTCGACGTGTTGACAAGCAATAAGCATTCGGTCTTGCAAACCGCCTAATAAAATAGATTTCCTTTTGTTTATCTATGTTATAACGGTACCTTTTATATATATACAAATCTCATTGAACTCGCCAACATTATGTGTTGACCGTTTTAGTATGTTTTCTCAGGTAACTAAGGAGCCGAGCACGTAGGACATGCATGCATTGGGTCGTCTTTTGGACTGTTTCAAAAACTATATTTATTACTTATTTTATTTAATTAATTTAGTTTATTATATTTGTGCGCGGCATTTTGCGTACCGGATTTAATTATCCTTCCGCTAAAGTTGGTTTTTACTTTTAAACACGGAATTTTGGTTTATTTACAGTATTAAACATTTTGTTAAAACGTTGAGTCAGTGTTAACTGTAACTAATGGCTTGAGATCCTGGTATGTCACACACCTAACGGATACCCCGTTTGTCGAAAATTGAGGGTGTGACAGATTGGTATCAGAGCCATAAGTTATAGGGAACTAGCAATTCATTGCATATAGTCTATAACTTTAAGCATTTGCATTAGTTACACTCACACTGCACAATAGAATCATAGTTAGAACTTAGAGTTTGTTTGCCTATACGTGCTACATTTTACGTGCTTGCCTGATATATGATCTTTGTAGTCTAAGAATCCTTATACGAAATACTCTGTTCTTATCCCAAACATGAATTTAATTGTTCCGCTTAAATCTGATTCTTCTTCGCGGAATGTGGCTGAGACATCTTCGCAAGGCGCAAAGAGGCCAAGAGTATGAGCCTGACGATTACAACCGTTTTGAACCGTTTGAGTATCCCTTCTAGAGTTGTGAAGTGGAGCATAAGTTATTCAGCAGTTTATTCCTTCTTTTCAGAATACGTTAGATCTTGTAGAACCCAGAAAACCGATTTTTATTCAGATTTTTTTTTCTCACTCTGTTGAACGCGTGGTGACAGCAAAAGCGCGTTAAGTATTGAACACTCAAATCATAAAGACTAAGGTGTGGGAGTTATCCTTAGTGACTTCCTTTCGTTAAGTATTCTTTTCTATTCTTTTAAACCTTCTCCATATTGTTACACTTATCTTATTTCATCAAGTTGGTGCTTGTTGCTCTTGTGAAAACTATTGACTCGAAGAGGCACCTCGGGAAGATGAGTACTGATGATATCCTCATTCTACACAAAGACTGTGTTTGAATACTAACACAAACACAACCTACAGTTTGTAAATAAGTAAGTATTATATGTATACCATACGTGTCTTACACATCCTATATTCGGAATAATATAAATTATCATATAAATAAGCACAAAACAATAAGCATGATAAAATTTGAGACTAAAGCCCATGATGGGAGATAAACTAGGGTGATTGTGTAAGGTAAATTGACGATTACGGGTGCGCAACGTAATGGTGATTTTACAGGTACACTATGATCCTGAAAAAAAAAAAAAAAAAAAGTGATTGGAGAAAAACTTGTCATGTGGGTTACAACCAAAACCTAAAAGTGAAGAATCAAACAACACATATTTACCTTAAACATTATTCTATATAATCACAACAAAAAAAAAACATTTGTCCAAATATTAACTTTTGAAAAAATAAAAAATTTTCACATAAAACCACAACATTTACCTATATAATCACACCAAAAACAAATTTGATCAAAGAATCAACTTTTGAAAAAATCAAAAACTTTCACATAAAACCACAATATTTAACTATATAATCACACCAAAAACAAATTTGATCAAAATATCAACTTTTGAAAAAATAAAAAAAATTCACATTAAATCATAACATTTACCAATATATTCACAACAAAAAAATAAATTTGATCAAAAAATCAACTTTCGAAAACATCAAAAAATTTCATATAGAACCGCAACATTTACCTATATAATCACACCAAAATCAAATTTGATAAAAACTCAACTTTTGAAAAAATCAAAAATTTTCACATAAAACCACAAAATTATTCTATATAATCACACCAAAAACAAATTGATCAAAAAATCAACTTTCAAAAAATCAACAAATTTTCATATAAAACCACAACATTTACCTATATAATCACATCAAAATCAATTTTGATCAAAAAATCAACTTTCAAAAAATTAAATAAATTTCACATAAACCACAACGTTTTACCTATATTTAAACACACGAAACCAAACTTTCATCAAAAAATTAACTTTTGAAAAAATAATAAATTTTCACATAAAACCACAACATTTACCTATATAATGACACCAAATACAAATTTGATAAAAAAAATCAACTTTTGAAAAAATCAAAAAATTTCACATAAAACCACAACATTTTACCTATATAATCACACCAAAAACAAATTTGATCAAAAAATTTACTTTTGAAAAAATAAAAAAGTTACACATAAAACCACAACATTTTACCTATATTTAAACACACCAAACCAAACTTTCATAAAAAAATCAACTTTTAAAAAAATAAAAATATATCGCATTAAACTAAAACATTTACCTATATAATCACACCAAAAATAAACTTGATCAAAAAATCAACTTTTAAAAAAATAAAAAAATTTCACATAAAATAATAACATTTACTTATATAATCACAACAAAAAACAAATTAGATCAATATATCAACTTTCGAAAACATCAAAAATTTTAATATAACCCATAACATTTACCTATATATGCACACGGAAAACAAATTTGATTAAAAAATCAACTTTGGAAAAAATAAAAAATCTTCATATAAAACAACAACATTTGCGTATATAATCACACCAAAAACAAATTTGATCAAAATATCAACTTTTGAAAAAAATAACTAATTTTCATATAAAACCACAACATTTTACCTATATGATCACACCAAAAACAAATTTGATCAAAATATCAACTTTTGAAAAAATAAAAAATTTTAACATAAAACCACAACATTTACCTATATAATCACATCAAAATAAAATTGATAAAAAAATCAACTTTCAAAAAATTAAATATATTTCACATAAAACCACAACGTTTTACATATATTTAAACACACCAAACCAAATTTTCATAAAAAAAAAATCAACTTTTGTAAAAATAATAAATTTTCACATAAAACCACACCATTTACCTATATAATCACACCAAAAACAAATTTGATCAAAAAATCACCTTTTGAAAAAAAAAAATTTCACATAAAATCATTACATTTACCTATATAATCACAATAAAAACAAATTTGATCAAAAAATCAACTTTCAAAAACATAAAAAAATTTTATATAAAACCACAACATTTACCTATATAATCACACCAAAAACAAATTTGATCAAAAAATCAACTTTTGAAAAAATAAAAAACTTTCACATAAAACAACAACATTATTCTATATAATCACACCAAAAACAAATTGATCAAAAAATCAACTTTCAAAAAATCAACAAATTTTCACATAAAACCACAACATTTACCTATATAATCACATCAAAAACAAATTTGATCAAAAAATCAACTTTTGACAAAATCAAAAAATTTTACATAAACCACAACTTTTTACCTATATTTAAACACACCAAACCAAACTTTCAAAAAAAAATAACTTTTAAAAAAATCAAAAAATTTCACATAAAACTAGAACAATTACCTATACAATCACACCAAAAATAAACTTGATCAAAAAATCAACTTTTGAAAAAACTCAAAAATATTCACATAAAATCATAACATTTACCTATATAATCACAACAAAAACATATTAGATCAAAAAATCAACTTTCGAAAACATCAAAAATTTTCATATAAACCATAACATTTACCTATATAATCACACCAAAGACAAATTTGATTAAAAAATCAACTTTGGAAAAAATAAAAAATCTTCATATAAAACAACAACCTTTGGTATATAATCACACCAAAAACAAATTTGATCAAAATATCTACTTTTGAAAAAATAAAAAATTTTCACATAAAACAACAACATTATTCTATATAATCACACCAAAAACAAATTGATCAAATCAACTTTCAAAAAATCAACAAATTTTCACATAAAATCACAACATTTACCTATATAATCACATCAAAAACAAATTTGATCAAAAAATCAACTTTTGAAAAAATCAAAAAATTTTACATAAACCACAACATTTTACCTATATTTAAACACACCAAACCAAACTTTCATAAAAATATCAACTTTTAAAAAAATCAAAAAATTTCACATAAAACTAGAACAATTACCTATATAATCACACCAAAAATAAACTTGATCAAAAAATCAACTTTTGAAAGAACTCAAAAATTTTCACATAAAATCATAACATTTACCTATATAATCACAACAAAAACATATTAGATCAAAAAATCAACTTTCGAAAACATTAAAAATTTTCATATAAACCATAACATTTACCTATATAATCACACCAAAGACAAATTTGATTAAAAAATCAACTTTGGAAAAAATAAAAAATCTTCATATAAAACAACAACCTTTGGTATATAATCACACCAAAAACAAATTTGATCAAAATATCAACTTTTGAAAAAATAAAAAATTTTCACATAAAACCACAACATTTTACCTTTATAATCACACCAAAAACAAATTTGATCAAAGAATCAACTTTTGAAAAAATAAAAAATTTTCACATAATGCTGGGGCTATTTGAAGATGTCACTTTAGCGAATGAAGATATCGAGCATCATTACGAGCAAGCATGGGTGAAGAGGTTCACTAATTGTATTTGTCTTAGAATATTTGTGTAATCGTTTCGTGCTTAATTGCGTGTTTGTGCTTATATGCACGTGTTTAGGTAAAATGTAAGGTGAATGGTATGGACTATAAATACCATCACATAGGTCATTTGTTCATAAGAGTTGCCTGCATTCCATTCCATATCCTTTTTGACCTTCACAAAGATCAATACAATTCACCTATTCATATTATCATCATCTTCATCATACCTTACATTGATCTTCATGAGCATTCAAAGCATCAATGCGTGATCAGTGAGTTTCCGCATCACTGATTGCAAACAACATCACCAAACAATCTCAGATCTAGATCCAAGCTCGGTTCATCTCGAACTATCAATTGGTATTCGAGCTGTTGGGTGATCTTTGATTGTTGTTGTTATTGATGGAATTTTAGCTACCATTAGCTTTGGTTCATGTTTGTGTAAAGAACTGCAAAGTTTGAGATCAATTGGTGAAGATTTGACTGAGTTTTTGAAGAAATTATTCATGTTCGTCATATTCACTGCTCAAAATTAAGATCCGAAAATTTGTTGATGTTTTGAGAAGTTGATGACTGAGATATGTTAGAAATCTTAATCCTAAGCCTCGTTCATGATCAAACCATTCAGATTTGTTGATTTCAATCCATATTTTGTCATTTTTGTCAAAACCCACTAGTTGTGTTCATCACAAAAAACCAAGATTTGAGTGAGATTTAGCTTGATTCAAGGTATAAAAACTTTGAAGGAGTGTTAGAAACATCATTCCTCAGCTAATACAAGTGTTGAATTGAACAAAAAAACAACAAAAATTGAAGAATTAATTTTGTGTTCATCACAATTTTGACTTTTTAAAAGTCAAACTGATATGAAACGTCCCAACAAAGCTTAAACATCCCAAAAAAGTCTAAAACGTCCCAAAAAAGTTGAAACGACTAAGTTATAGTGTCCCAAATCTGCTGAAATGTCCTGAAATTGCTGAAAAATTTATTCTGACCCGTCTGGGGGGGGGGGTTGAAACGTCCAAACACCACCCTTGACCCGTCTGGGGGGGGGGGGGGCAGGCAAGTCCAAACAGTGCCCTTGACACGTCTTGGGGGGGGCAGACACGTCCAAACAGTACCCTTGGCACGTCTGGGGGGGGGGAGACACGTCCAAACAGTGCCCCTGACACGTCTGGTGGGGGGGACCATAAAATTTTGCCAAAAAACACCCAAAATTCATTTCTAAGTGTTTTAAGTGCTGAATTTTTATCCCGAAAACATTATGGGCTGAAATTTTTGTACAAACTGAGCACTTCTAACAACATATTAGCTCTCATAACCCAAATCATCTTCCCAAACACCAAATCTCCCAAAATCAAACATGAAAAACATGATCAAAGAAGAAAATCAAAGAGAAAATATCATTGATTTTGTCACGGAATTTGACAATATGTTTGAAACAAAGTTTCTTCAAGTTGCAAAAGCTTGTGATCAAAAGTGAAGAAATTTTCTTGAACATACAAAACTCGCACTTGTAACTCAAACAAATTCTCATGAAAATCAAGATGAAGAAGAAGAGTATGATTGGAGTGAAAACAATGATGTTGCTTCCATTCAAGAATTTGAAAAGAAATTAGCAACTTGTCAGAAACCATTGCTCAATTGCTCAATTGAATTCAGAAATAAAGAGATTGATGTCTGAAAAGGAAACCGAGAAAGATGTGAACAGTTCTTATGTTGAAATGCCAAGTCACGTCAGAGAAAAGATGTGCGCGAAAGAGTGTTTCATACAAGTTGAACACTACAGAGTATATTCATTCAAGATTTGTGATAAACTCAAGAAGGAAGAAACCATGCACAAGAATCTGAAAGAACAACACGAAATATCTGATCACAGAATTGCTAATGAGGAGATATTGTCACTTAAAGAATCATGGAACAAAACCTTGAAGGAACTGGAAATTTTAAATAAACAGATGGAAGAAATGACCAAGAACTTTGAACAAGAAAAGGTTACTCATGTAGCAACTCAGATTGAATTGACAAAAATGAAAAGCTCAAGAGCTATTTTAGCAAAGTTGATAAGTGATAGAAAAGATAACCGAACAGAATTGGGGTTCACACATGAACCAATGCCTAAATCAATCACTAACACTTTACCAGAAAACTTTAATGAATTTGATCATTCATTTGAAAATGAACAAAGATTCAAAGAAATTCAAAGAAGTAAATCTGAATCCGAAGGATCCGAAGTATTGATTGAAAGTCTGAAAAAAGATGAAAGTATGAATGTTGAAGCTGATGATGAAGCAAGTAATAAATCTGAACCAATTCTGATGCTGTCACACCCTCAAATTTCTACAAATGGGGTATCCGTTAGGCGTGTGACATACCAGGATCTCAAGCCATTAGTTACAGTTAACACTGACTCAACGTTTTAACAAAATGTTTAATGTTGTAAATAAACCAAAATTCAGGGTTTAAAAGTAATAACCAACTTTTAGCGGAAGCATAATTAAATCTGGTACGCAACATCCGCGCACAAAAATAATAAACTAAATTAATTAAATAAAGTAATAAATATAGTTTTTGTAACAGTCCAAAAGACGACCCAATGCATGCATGTCCTATTCGTGCTCGTGCTCCTTAATTACCTGAGAAAACATACTAAAACGAGTCAACACATAATGTTGGTGAGTTCAATGAGTTTTGTATATAAATAAAAGATACCGTTTATAACACAGATAAACAAAATCCATTTTATTAGTCGGTTTGCAAGACCGTATGCTTATTGCTTGTCAACATGTCGAGATGAAAGCTAAACGTTACTTTTGCCTTGTCGCCATCTAACCAGAATGACCCATAACCTTTAAGGACAATTTGCACCACATGACGCCCAGTCAAGGGTGGGGTGCCGTCGCAACCCGGTAGTACTACTCAAATTTCCCCGCTATCATATATTAATCAACCTCGAACTTTTATAAGGACTTGAATGTGGTTCCAATTCGTGTAAAGCACTATAAGCCCTAATAAAATCCTGCCCTTAGGCATTTATACTTTTACCAAACCTGCATGTAGGCATTTATAGTTTTACCGAAACCTGCCCGTAGGCCCTACCCGAAGGTATAAAATGCAGCCTTAGTTGGCCCCGCCCGAAGGCATAAAGTTTTGCCCGAAGGCCCTGCCCGAAGGCATAAAAATGTAGTCCGCCCGAAGGCGCTGTAAAACAGTTGCCCGAAGGCGCATTAAAAACGTTTGTATGTTTTCTCCCCGAAAAAGATTTAAAAGCGGGCAAAGAACTCACCTTTGAAGCGTACAACGAATAACAGCAAAATGCAACAGAGATATTAGGTTGCCCTACGACCTGCTTAATAATTATTGTATCTATTAGCTAAGAATTAACGCATACAGACACATAAGATATAGTAAAGATGTATACGTACACGAAAACAAAACATGAACGCCAACCTACATAATTCACTTCGTAATTGTATTTATCATGCATACAATTTATTACTCACGCTTATATTTATCCCGCCTATATATTACTTAATACTCCCATTTATCTTACATACATATAATACCTATTGTCATACTACATCATTATTGTTCTAAATTCACACATAAAATGCATACAAACTGACGACATATATATACATATAATACATGCATCTTGTTTCTTTCTGCGCACACACACATTTATATATATATATTTCCTGCATATTTCAAAGACACCTATATGAACGACATATATACACACAAATATTTCATACATTTGGCCTTATCAAATCACCTATATATACATATATACTTAAATCGCAAGTTGCTACACATACATGTATACACATTAACTGTTGTTATAATCATACATACACACATCGACTATGTTATATCCGCATATTCATTGCACTAGCATAATCTATTTGGACTCAACCTGCGACCCGATAACCCGAAAGTATTGAACACGAAACCATAGCCATATATTGATTCAGTAACACATTAACAACGCATACAACTATACACTCGTACATACACGCAGGTCGCACATAACTCATACAATCATGTTGTCACTTCCGGTCATAACGTAATACATACAAACACACACGATGATACAGAGATACATATACATACTGATTACATATACATACTATTAAACTTTACCCGCACGGAACCGATCCCGAAACCCCGAAACGAACCGAAAACGAAACCGTAACGACATGAACTACGAGACTAACATGATAAACACGTACCGATAATCGAACGGGTAAGCGGACTGTTGTTACGATCGCAAGGGTGGTCGGAGTTGGTAATTCGCCGGAGTTGCAGGTTTTTACGGTTCTGTTTGATGTTCCGAACAGCTGCGATGATGCGCACGGTCAGGCGAAACGGGACTGCTAAGATGAGGGGATGAAACCGACGTGGTATGACGATGGAGGTGCGGCTGTCACGATAGGAGACGGTTGCCAGTTGCAGGAAAGGAATGGCTAGGGTTTGTGAAGTTGAAGATGTCGCGTGCGATGTGTGGGTGACGGGTTGGGTAATTATATAAATTAAATTGCACTTAGACCCCTCTAGTTAGTTAGGTTATTTAAATACTATCTTAAGTTATAATTACAAAATGGACCCTAACCTTATATAATACCTAACAGAATAGTTAAAGGATAGTTAACGGCTAACCTGAATTTGCGGGATGTCACAGATGCAACTTGTTGACTATCCAAAGCTGAATCCAGAACCAGAAACGATGGTAAAGGATGATGCAGAATTCTCAGGATACAACGATCCTGAATACATCAAGTGGAAAAAGGAGTAGAAAATTCGTGTTGCTAATCAGTTGGTTAAAAAATGAAACAGTGAAGAAGAATGATGTTTCGAAAGCTAAGGGTGCAGAAACCGAAATTTTTAAACAATCAATCTGAAACAAAACAGTCAAAAGGTAAAAATGTCATAACACCAAATGACCATACCAAAGCAAACAAAGCTCAATTTGTAAAACCTGTGACAAAGAAAGTGTCTAAAATCAAACCAATCAAGTTTGTGTCAGCAGGAACATTTGATATGAACTCATCTCATGGTAACCAACAAAATTCAAAGATCAAATCTAACTTTGGTCTGAAAACAGGTTCAGTTCCTAAGACTTCCGCTGTCAATGATAAAAGATTTGAATCCATGAAGGTAACTAAGCAAGATGTTTCACAATCAAACCATGTTCCCAAAGTTAAAACACTATTTGATAACATGAAGTCAAAGTCACAAACACAATATCCACAAAAGAACCAAGTTAACTTTAAAAACAAACAAGTTTGTTAATGAATCACATGTTGGTTCAATATCTAGAGTTAACAGTAGGCTCTTTAAGATCAGTAAGAAACACTGTGAGATTTGTGATCGTTATAACCATGCTACTGCTGAGTGTTTTTTTAACAGGTACTGCGAATACCGTGATAAAAGAAATCACTCTTTGGAAGAATGTTTTTATAACAAGTTTTGTGATATTTGTGAAAGGAGAAATAATGACACTGCAGATTGTTTCTTTCGGAAAACCTCATCAAGAGAAATGACTCGTTTTCCAAATTTTTTAAGATCTCAATCTATTGGTTTTTCAAAAACAAATCAAAGTCATGCTCTTGATTCGAGACCTTTCAAAAGAATCAATTCTGGTTTTGATGAAATGTCATCAAGAAACTTTCAGGTTAACAGATTCACACCAAGAGCTTTGATGGTCCGAAATCAAAGAGATGAAAACAAACTTGATCCTAAGTTAGAGGAAAGGTTTTCAGGTTTAAAAAGAAAGCAAACTAACCAAGCTAGTGGCAGAAACAGTTTTCAACCAAATCTCTCAAATGAATCAAATTTTAATAACTTACATTTATCAACAAGTTACTGTTACAGATAAATTCGGAAAACCCAAGACCATGTGGGCCTGGTTGACCAAACTAACTAAGTAATTGTTTAAATGCAGGTGTGCCCTCGAAGACCTGTCAACTCATGGTTTGTTGATAGTGGGTGCAGCCGGCATATGACAGGCAATCATGCCTTGCTTCAAGATTTCAAGCAGAAAAATGGTATACATGTTGCGTTTGGAGGAGATGCTGGTGGGAAAATCACTGGTGAAGGAACTGTGTCAAACGGGATTATTAGCTTTGATAAAGTCAACTACTGTGCCCAGTTGAACTTTAACTTGCTAAGTGTATCTCAAATCTGTGACAAATCATATTCAACGTTATTTGATGATTATCTGTTACATTCTAAAACCAGGTTTCAAGATTGCAAATGAGTGGGTTGTGGTTAAAGCTCCAAGAGATCGAGACGTGTACAAGCTTGATATGTCTCAGATTGATGCTGAAACCGAAACAACATGTCTCATTGCGCATGCTTCAAATGATGAGAGTCAGCTATCGCATAGACAACTAGGCCATTCAAACTAAAGAAACATGAACAAACTGGTGACTAAAAACCATGTTGTGAGAATACCATCAAAGAAGTTCTCAACAACTGATCTCTGTCCGGCATGTTTGAAAGGAAAACAACACCGAGTGTCTTTTAAGTCCAAGCTAGAGAACTCCATTTCAAAACCCTTGCAGATGCTACATATGGACCTTTTCGGACCAACAAATGTTCAAAGCATTGGGAAGAAATCATATTGTTTTGTCATCATTGATGATTTTACAAGATTTTCTTGGGTTTATTTCTTGCATGTTACATCTGAAACTGTTGAGTTGTTAAAAGAATTTATTGTCAAAGTTGAAAATCTTTTGGAATTAAAAATAAAAATTTTGAAAAGTGATAATGGAACCGAGTTTAAAAATGCTAATGTGGACTCGTGTTGCGCAGAAAAAGGAATTGCTAGACAATTTAGTGCTCCTCGAACTCCTCAACAAAATGGAGTTGCCGGACGGAAAAATCGGACGCTAATTGAAGCTGCAAGATCCATGATAGCAGATGCAAAAATCCCTATCATATTCTGGGACGAAGCTATTGCTACTGCTTGTTTTGTGCAAAACAGGACCCTATTGGTTCAGGATAAACATAAAACTCCTTACGAGTTATTATTTGGAAGGAAGCCGAATATTTCATACTTGAAAGCATTTGGTTGTCCGGTTATGATTCTGAATCAAAGTGATCATCTCGGAAAATTTGAGTCAAAATCTGACGATGGTTTCTTTCTTGGATACTCATCTGTTTCAAAAGCCTATCGGATTTATAACAGAAAAACTAATGTAGTCCTTGAAACTATCAATGTGAAGTTTTTAGAAAATTCTTTTCCGTCAGTGGCTCATGGTCCCGAGTGCTTATTTGACTATTGAATGTTTCTTTTTGAGGAAAATCAAAGAAGGAACCAGGAGATTTAGGATCCTTCAGTGATGATTCAGACAATGACGATGATAATGATCTCAATTCTGAGTATCCTTTCATGTCTTTTCGTGATCCTAATGTTGAATCCTCCACTCAAGCACAAGGTCCATCTTTTTCTCAAAATAATTAGGAATCGAACAATCAAGATGATGTTCAGTGTGACACCCCGCCCGGCGGCGGAAAACACCGGGCGCGTCAAGTGAATCGGATATCAAAGTACAAAGCACATGGCACACTAAATGCATATTTTAATATTAATTAAGCAATAATGTCGTGACATAAAAACCGTAACAGAAACCGACAATTCAATATTGTTTATGGTCTATTTATTCTAGGTCCAAAGCATCCTAAATGTCTTGAACCAAAACTGTATCAAACACCACCTGAAAAACGTGTAAAATAAGTTAGCTAAAGAATTAGCTAGTGAGTAAATCACAATTTAGTACATAATATAAAATCCGAGATCATTATAGATTGTGTTTCGCAATCTCATGGGATAGCAATTTCATCATATATATATCTCAACCATGACCATAGAACCACATAGAAACAAGAATCATAGACCCCGTAGGGTTACCTTTAGCAACAAGTCATGAGGAACCACTCATGTTACATTTATTGATAACCATCGTTTAACCGTCATTTAACCGTCTCGATATGCAAGTTATCAAAAATGTTTAAGCATCTAAGGGACATAGCAACGTAGGAACAAGCATCACATGTAGTAACTAGTAACATAGAATCAACCAAAGAATCGCCGGGTTAAAATCACCTATCAGGCCATTAGTGTAGGTGGGCTTGTCAAGCCATTAGCGCTAACATCGTACCGGTGGAAATTACAAGAAAATATAACTAATATTGACTATCACACAATTTTGCATCATGCGGCCAAAAACGATTAACACATCTAATGATCTCATTTTTGAAAATAGAAACATCAAAAGAAACCATTGTATTATAGAAACACGTATTTCAGCCCCAAAAACGTAAACACTAAAAAGGGGAGTGAGTTTACTCACTAATTACAAACGAACCGTTAGAAACACAGCTAAAAAGCTCCGAGGGTTGCCCAAACATTAGTACCACCTAATTTATTGGGAAAAACCTTAACTTAGAAACGAGACAATAGTAACAAGAATCAAAAGTCCGAGATCCAGGGTTTTAGATTTGGGATTTAGGGTTTTAAATCACAAATTGGGAATTTAGGGTTTTGAAATATAATTTAGGAATTAGGGTTTTGAAATACAATTTGGGAAATAGGGTTTTAAAATATAATTTAGGAATTAGGGTTTTGAAATACAATTTGGGAAATAGGGTTTTGAAGTACAATTTGGGAATTAGGGTTTTATACGAAACGTTATTGTGTTTTCATTTTTGATAATATATATATTATACGGATCCATTTAGTTTTATATTTGAAACATCGTATCATTTTAATATAGTGTAATATCCTTTTCGAATCTAGAAATCATATGTTTTTATAAACCTTTAGAATATATTGAAGATAAAAGATATTATTTATTGGTTTAGTTGTAATTACGATTTAAGGTTAACAATTATGTAAAAAGACTTAAAACTAAATATTAAACAAAATCTGATGGTGGTGTGGTTCGAACCCAAGACCACGGCTCCACACCAACACACATCAACCGCTGAACCAGGCCCTAGATTCAAGAACAACTTTCTCAATACAAGCCCTAGATTCAAGATCGATCCAATTCGTTCAACCCAGTGAATCAAATTCAAAACAAATAGAGGGCTTTTAATCTAAAAGAATACACGATCATTTTGATATATGATACTTACTTGATTTCTGAGAAAAAGAGTCGATGAACACGATGAACAAGGCGACGGTTTTTAGAATCAAAGGCTGTTTTTGAGAGGAATTGAAACAATAGTGAACAATAGCAGGTAAAGAGGAGTGTTTATGTCAAAAGAATTGCGTTTTGGTGAACCGGGAGTAGTCGATTAGGTTATGAGTTGGTTACGAATAAGATTTGATTAATTGGACGTTAATTCAGTGTGATAATGTCAATTGATTGTTAACATTGATTTCAAGACGCACGGTCGATTATCCTTGTTAATGTAATTTACCGTTTTGAGGCGTTATGAAACGTTTTGAGTTTGTGGGTGTTGAACTCGGTTTTTGGATTTGAAATAACATGGATTCAAGTGCTTTAAACATCAAATTGAAAGTAGTAGCGGGTTCGAATCACATCCCCGGTCATTCCCCTAGTTTTTAATTTGGTTTTTAGTGTTAGAATCGGGTGGAATTGAGTTGCCGGACTTCGGCAATTTCCAGCCAAAGTGGCTGGAGTTTTTCTCGCCGGAAACACGGGTGAAAAGGGGTGGGGCTGGGTCAAACACATATTTACATAAATGGTCCTTTAACTTAAAGATTGTTTTAAGTTAGTTATTATAAGTTTAATTATAGTTTGTAAATTGACAGTTTTGGCACAAAGTTAATTATATATATATATTTTAACTAACTAACTTAACTAATTTGAAACGTAACAATTATATAAGTGACGTTTTTATAGTTTTAGCTCGTTTAAGCCATTAGAAGACTATTTCGAGACTTAAAAGCGTTTTTTCTTAATGTTTTCAATAATTTTCTTTTACGAACTATTTATATATTTATTTATATATATATTTTGAGTTTTATTGTCACAAACAATAATTATTTGATATGCGTGAATGTTTTGCGACATAAATACGATTATTTAATGGAGACGGGAATAACGTAGAATCCAATGCATTTATTCATAATATTAATAATAAACGTTACATTTTGAAGAAAAATAAATACGATTACAATTTAAAGGATAACAATTTCGGGTTCGAGTCGGGCATTCGGGTTTGGGTTTGGGGCAGATGGCACATTCAGAATCAGCAAAATTCTCCTAACGATGGTGGATCCGTTCATAATCAATCATCATTTGATCCAAATGATGAAGCTCCAGAATCATTTGATTACTTCATCAATTCACCGGATCAAGTTCCTAGTTTCACTCCGCATTCTTCTACAATCTTACAAGATCTTCCAAATCTGAATCTATCTAATCTGGAGACCCAAATACAAGGTGAAGATATTCCTACTCACCGTGTTCATAGGAATCATCCTATCTCTCAGATTATAGGTCATTTGAATCAAAAACTATGAGAAGTCAGACGGAACATGCAAACGTTTGTCTTTATTCATGTTTTCTTTCTCAAGTGGTACCGAAGAACATTTCAGAGGCGTTGCAGGATAACAGTTGGATAGAAGCCATGCAAGAGGAGTTACTTCAGTTTAGAAAGCAAGAAGTATGGAGATTAGTGGACTTACCTAAAGGAAAAATGCAATTGGTACAAGATGGTTGTACAAGAACAAGCCAGATGAACGTGGCATTGTGGTCAGAAATAAAGCCAGACTAGTTGCACAAGGTTACACTCAAGGAGAAGGCATTGACTATGAAGAAGTTTTCGCTCCGGTCGCTCGACTAGAGGCAATACGTGTCTTTTTATCATATGCATCCTTTATGAAGTTTAAGGTGTATCAAATGGATGTTAAAGGTGCATTTTTGTATGGACCAATTACCGATGATGTGTACGTCAGGCAGTCTCCAGGATTCGAAGACCCTGAGTATCCACATCGTGTATACAAACTGAGTAAAGCTCTATATGGTCTACATCAAGCTCCAAGAATTTGGTACGAGACATTATCTACACATTTGCTGGAACATGGTTTTTCAAGAGGTCAGATTGATCCAACTTTATTCATGAAGAGGGATAATGAAGATCTTTTGTGTGTTCAAGTATATGTAGATGATATCATCTTCGGATCAACCAGTTCATCCATGTGCAAAGAATTTGAGGATATTATGAACGCAAGATTTCAGATGAGTTCGATGGGGGAGATTAATTTCTTTCTCGGATTGCAAGTTAAACAGTCAGCAGACGGAATTTTTATCAACCAGTCGAAGTTCATGGACAAATTGTTGAATAAATTCAAGATGCAAGATTGTCAGACTATTCGTACTCCATCTGATGTGAACTGCAAAATCCAACCTGATCCTAAAGGCAAATTTATTGATCAAACACTTTACAGATCCATGATCGGTTCTCTGATGTATCTTACAGCTTCAAGACCGGACATCATGTATGTGTCTGCGCCAGATATCAGTCAGAGCCTA
The DNA here is from genome assembly GCA_030867185.1 of Tagetes erecta. Lineage (NCBI taxonomy): Eukaryota > Viridiplantae > Streptophyta > Magnoliopsida > Asterales > Asteraceae > Tagetes > Tagetes erecta. The sequence goes on along the minus strand of CM061497.1, from coordinate 15,203,848 downwards.
AAGAGTCGCACCTGATTGCTGTCAAACGTATATTCAGATATCTCAAAGGAAACCTAATCTCGGGTTATGGTATCCTTATGAAGGAAATTTTGAATTATATAGTTATTCTAATAGTGATTTTGGTGGTTGTGCTCTTGACAGGAAATCAACCACAGGTGGATGTCAGTTTCTGGGTCCTCTCCTAGTCTCTTGGCAATGCAAAAAGCAGACCAATGTTTCCGTATCCACTGCTGAAGCAGAGTACATTGCTGCATCTGCGGGATGTTCTCAAGTTTTGTGGTTACAAAATCAGTTGCTTGACTACGGGTTTAATTTTTTCAAAACTCCCATTTATATAGACAATACTGCTGCTATGTTCATTACTGCTAATCCTGTTCAACACTAAAAAACAAAACATATCGAAATTCAATATCACTTTCTCAGAGACAACTCTAAAAAAGGTTTAATAATTTTGATTAAAGTTCATACGGACAAACAACTGGCAGATCTTTTCACAAAACCATTCTTGTCGGGACGGTTTGAGTTTTTAATTCAATCTATAGGGTTAATCAACCATGATTGATTCTATTTTCTTGAAAAACAAAATACAAAATCAGAAAATATAAAATATAAAATTCAAAAATATTATAAGTTGTTGTCATCTATTGATTCCTATGTCTTTTTGTTCTTGCATTGTGTGTATGCATGAAAAAGAAATAGAAAAGAAAAAAGAAAAGTCATGTCATAAGAATCTATATTGCAATACGTGAGAAATGATAGGTATGCTAGACATTTTCTGTTACATCACTTTTAATAATAAAGACTGATAAGTGTAACTTGATGTGCTAGACAACTCAGGCAATTAGACTGAACAAGTAAGTTTCATTGTTGACAAATCTAAAACTTAATGATCGTTTTGTTAAGATTCCATTGTCATACATGTCTAAATATATATCTTTTGATGAACTTCTTGTGATGTCATTTGAACCTAATCGGGTAACAATGCAATCTTATTCAGTGTGATGAACCGCATCTGTGAGCTTCTTTGTTGTGGTATCCACAGACCTGAAGTCTCACATGAAGTCTCTCTCGAGCTTCAAGGTGCAGCAAAAGATTCCAAAATGGAACAAAAAGAGTCCCAAATGCGGACCGTCACCTAAAATTCCAAAATGGAATTCAGAAGATTCCCAAGGGGAACAATAGACAAAAGAAAATTCCAAAAATGGAATTCAAAAGAAGTCCCAAAGTGGACCAAACCCAAATAGAACCCAAACTCCACACTGTTTATGATTGTAAGTGACTAGGTTTTGTGGAAAATGCATTCTGGTTGTTGTTGATAAGGAAATATATTGTCATATGTATATACATGTGGGTCACATAAGTCACTCTAATCGAACCTTAATCTCATCATGATACTGAAAAAGTAGGTGTGCCAACTCGAGCTAATTGGTATGTTTTCATATCATCACTCAATCAAACACATCTCAAACGTCTATTCAAAACTTGCAAAACATGTTCAGATGATGTATGGTATGATCTCACTGCATTGCATATGTCTTTAGATATATGGATTCATTGATGACACAATGTCTATATTTTTAAACTTCAAATTTCACGATATTTCAAGTTTAGGGTGAGAAATAAGTTGAAAAGCATTTTATTTCGAAAAACAAAAGAAAAAGTGCAAAAAAATATCAAGAAATAAGTTGGAAAACAATTTTCATGAAAAGAAAATGTGTTGAATGTAAGGATTATGTGTCTAATGCAAGCAAATGTGTTGTTTATGATAAAAATAAATCCAAAGTCTTGTGATAATTTTTTTAATGAAAATGCTTCGGGATATAGAAATATTGGTGGTGCAAACTGTTTGAAAAATAGCAGTTTTTGGCAATTAATGAAAAATGGAAAATTAAAATTTTTGGTGAAAATTTTAATGTGGAAATTAAATGGAATTAATTTTGTTGCCCTAATTCATGATTGAAATTAATTACAAACCCTAATTAAGGATGTCATGTCAAATTAATTTGTCAAGCATGATTGCAGGTGCAATAAATGCAGTTGAAAAAGTCAACAGTCGAAGTGTTGAAGAAAATCTGTTACTGTGTAGCTGCATGACGTTCTAACGAGCCGGGTGATGATGTTTTAACTAGCCGTGTGATAGAGTCTTGTGCAGCCGTGTGACAAATTGTGAAGCTACTGTGTAGCCGTGTGACAAATTTTGAAGCTACTACGTAGCCGGGTGACAAATTTTGAAGTCACTTGTAGCCGGGTGAAGGGTAAAACAAGTCAACGTGTAGTCGTTTCAAGTCTCTGTACTTAACATGTTGACACGTCTCAACTATGTTCTGTCGTCTAAAGGACTTGTGAAATATTGTTGATTCAAGTCTTGACACGTCCCAATAGTGTCTGACCCGTCTCAACAGTACCTCACACGACTAAGTGTTTTTGACCCGTCTCATGTTCAAGAATGATGAACAAGTGTTTACAAATGTTGACACGTCTCAATAGTGGTTGACACGTCCCAACAGTTATGACTCGTCTAAGTTAATTCATGAAATATTAACAACTCTAACATTATGACCCGTCTAAACAGTGTTGAAACGGCTAAACAGTGTCTCAGCCGTCTCAACAGTGCCTGACCGTCTTGCTGTCTCTGTGTGTTAATTGTCTTTGTTCATCACTTGACCCGTCCCAACTGTACATGACACAGCTAAACAGTACACATGACCCGTCGAAGTTTTCTATGTGTCTTTTGACCCGTCTGGAAAATATTGACCCGTCCCAAAGTTTGATCTAATTTTTCAGCCGTTGCAAAATAATATAAATACCCTCTCATTCACAAACAATTATCATTTTTCACAAACACTTTCAAGCAAAACACTCTGTTCTCAAATCGTCATTCATATCATTTTCAATCAACGATTCTGTAACAAGGTTTGGAGATTGAATAAGGTATAATCATCATGATGAAACACCATCGACAACATCAAACATCATTTTCGACCTTAAAATCCAAAGATTGATGATGAACTGTAAAACCAACCCTGAATCGACACTTTGATTTTTAGTGTAAAAACTGAAATCGATTGTTAAATAGGTGCAAATGAACTGTTAATCATCAATTTTCATCCATTGATCAACATTAAAACATCTAAAATCACCTGATTTCAAAGAAAAGTTAAAAAAAATGACCGAAACCGCCATTGATGTGCATCAAACCAAGTTCATGATCTTGATCGAAATGATATAAAAACATGATTTTTGATGCTAAAATGTGTTGTTTGCATATCATTAAAACTACAGCATTCATCAACAACAAGTTTTGATCACTTATCTTGATGATATCTAACACATATGTCTTTGTTTTTCATATGAATATCCTCAAATATGAACCAAAGCACAACATTGTGGCTCTATTGGATGATTCCATACCAGAAGCAGATGGATATTAAGAGATGATTCATTTTCTGAGAAGAACCAAGTATGTATATGCAATGTGTGCCAAACCCATTGTATATTCTAGGTTGATCAAGTCTTTTTGGAGATCTGCTGAAGTAATTACTGATGAAGCTGGTAGATCAGTGATTCGTGGGGATATTACCAGGCAGTTACAACTAACGGTGTCTGAAGAATCGATCAGAACTGCCCTAAGGTTGGATGAAGATGAAGTGGGTGCACCTGATGAGTTTACAACTGCTGAGTGTCAAAACTACTTTATCAATATGGGACATCCAACTGTATTTCCTAAGCAGCAGTTCGTAAGAGCCAGACTGAGCAAGCAATGTGATAGGTTCAATTGGATCGATATCGCTCAATGATCAGAATGAAATAAGTACACAAACACAATTCAATCAGCAACACAATTCATTACTTAATAATTCTCTTTGTATTGATGATCAAAGCAAATTGCAGTACAAAATGTGCAGGAGAATGTAAATCACACACAGTTAACTCTCTCTCTAACGTGTAATTGTGATCTAAACTCTCTCTCCTAACATTCTCTTACTACATGCTTTATGCAACAATACATTAGGGAAAATACAAAATTAACCCTAAACTATACAAAATGTATAAACAAAGTACAAAGTAAATCTTAAACAGAAATAAGCCCTAACAGTACTCCCCCTAAGATTTATCTTTGGACTTCAACAAAATCTTCAGTTTTCAACACTTGCTCTTTCAGCATCAATCTCTCACCAATCTTCTGGTTCGTCTTTAACATCAAGCAATTCCTTTCCTTTGTATTCTTCTTGTTCTTTTAAGGCCTCCTCAATGCAAGACTTGAACTTCTCAGCTATCGTGGCTTGTCTTGGCTTTGATTCATTTGTTAGAATGTCACAATCCTTCATTCTTTTCAGCGAGTCCAAGTTAATACCTGCAAAGTCAATGTTAGCATAAAACACATGCGGTTTCGTCCTTCCTTTGACTTTAACCTCCAAGGTACCCTTTGACGTCACCCTCATGTACTCGATCTCTGGTATATCAATCTTCACAAGGTTAGCATTAAGTAATGCCTTCCTTAATCGGATTTTCTCAGTGGCAGCACCAATCACCTCAATCATAATAACAAACAATCTTCGATCTTCTTCTGCAACTGAATCTTTCAGCTTTTCCATTTTGTAATTTCGGAGAAAGTCAATGTAAGATGGATGTAGTAGTTTGAGTTCAAACGTACTAAATAATGTGATCATGTCCTGATCCCAATCATCCAAATTACGTACCAGTTTCAGCTTAAAAGTCTCTTGATTGTAAAATACTTTCAAAATGGGCTTTGTCGCTTGAGAGCCTTCAATCACTTTCAACCCCGGATCTGTGACTTTATCAAAGTATTCGTCTGAAAACTCTTCCAAATACATGTCTCGCACAATCAACTTCTTTGTCTTTCTCGTTTTCTTCATTTTTACGTATTCACTATCTTCTTGTTGTCCTCTAAACTCCAAAAACTTCGGTAAACGGCTCATTCCGGCATCCAACAGCATTGCACATTTATCACCACGCACAACATGCGTGTGATTAATCAGCCTCAGTTTGTGCAACTCCTTCAAATCTTGTACTTGCAGCTTGAAAATGCTCGAGTAGTAATGATAGACATCACACAAACCATTAACTCTCTTAATCAGAAAAGCATCAAATAACTCATCATACTTCCAAGCAATTATCTTCACATTCTTGGACTTTTCCGGCACGATCATAGCATTCAGCAACTCAGCAACAGATTGTCCTTTACTTAGCAATGATCTGACAATGTCACCTGCCGTGGCAGACTTATGCCATGATTCTCGTACATCCATTGGAATGTTATACGCTTTCATCTCACTCGGAAACATGTCTATCAGCTCTTTTCTCTTCTTGTGTGCATCTTCTGGTAAAGCCATCACTGTAATCTCTTTGGGTTCGAGCACTTTGTATCTTTTAGTCAACTCATAATATTGCGGATTGTTGTAATCTAGGAAAAACATCCGATTATGCATCTTTTCTGTCTTCATAAAACTCACCACAATCTTTTTCAGAGATTCTCGTTTTAGCCTCTTCAACGTTTTATATGGATAATTCTTTGAACTCAACCATTGACGCATGCTAACTGATGTCATCTCTTCTGGATCTTGATGATACAATTCTTCAGGAGGAAGATCATCAATATTTAGGCTTTCTTGCAGAGCCGTCCATTCACCCATTTCTACAACAAACTCTTTATCATCAGTCGTTACCTTGTCTTGAGCATTCAGACACTTCTCATACTCTTCATTGATTTGACTCACTGTAAGTCCATTCAAGTATACTGGATTATACTTCATCTTTTCTAAATAAGCAAATCGTTCTGGAAGATCAGCAGGTATCTCATCGTCAGGATTAGCTTCAGGCTCAGAATCAGTGAAGTCTATATCGTCCAAATCATCAAGTGCCTCAATCATCGGTGCAGTTTCAGTTTGAACCGGCTCAAACTGAAATGCTTCTTCAGTAACAATTTGCACATTCTCAGCTACTTCAACCACCTCTGGCACTTTACTTGCCACGACAGACTCAGATTGAATCGGCTAAATCTGAACTGTTTCATCAGTTTCAATTTCATTCAAAGTCTCATCCACCTTTAATACCTCAGATACTTCAGTTTCAATTACAGACTCAGATTGAAACGGCTCAATCTGAACTATTTCTTCCATTCTGGCTTTCTTAGCAACTTCATCTTCTTTGACTATTTCAGGCACAACATCCAGTTTGCGTTTTCCCTCAGCTTTGTCAAGATTGACAGGATCAGCAGCTTCATCGAGAATAGGGACAGATTCTATGCTTGGTTCTGTCATAGTCTTAGATCGTTGTGATCTAGTTTGATAGACTGCGACATCCCTAGGAGTCTCAGATACTCCAACGTCTTCATCAACAGTAAAATCTTTGTCTGATTCTGAACTCACAGCCTCCTCTTCTTTCATCCACTTTTCCAATACCTCTTTTTCAGCACGTAAAGTGTTGCATTCTGCTTGCAACTCGTCATAGTCAGCCTTTAACTGTTCATGATCAGCCTTCAGTTTTTCATGATCAGCATCTAATTCCTTGAACGTTTCCAAGTTCTTCTGATGAATAGCCCAAAACTCTTCTAATCTCTTCTTCTTCCTTTCATTAGATGCTTTCAACTGTTCATTTGCATCTAAGAGTTTGGCTACCATCCTTTCTAAGTGAAACACTTTGTCTTCTTCTTCATTCAAATTGACATCAGATGCAACCTTAGGTGAAGACTCCTTTGGTTGATCAATGTTTTCAGCTGCTTTGGAGGATGTGGCAATATTAGCTGGTGTAGTAACTATCATACAGTCATCAGTATCATCGACTGTCTGTGCCACTGTCTCCACTTCTGCTGCAGCTTCTTGTGCAATCTGAACTATGTCAATCTGTTCAGGCACATCCACATTTTCAAACACACTCGGCTCCTCAACAATCATAGGTTCATCCACAGTTTTAAATCTTCGAGATCTGGAATAATGAATTGTGATGTTCCTAGGAGCTTCAATAACAGATTCTTCTACTACTTTAACAACCTCAACAGGTTCATCAATCATAGTTGTTTCAATCTCAGTAGTTTCAGTCTCAATAGGCTCAACATCTTCAACATTCATCTCTTCATCTCCTTTTTCTGCTTCCTCAGAAACTGATTCAGCGTCATCATTATTTCCATCATTTCCACTATCATCATCACTACTATCATCACTTTCACTATCCTCCTCATCACTTCCAGATTCATTCTCATTCTCATCTTCATCTTCTGGATGACGAGCAAAGTACTCATCATCATCCAACAAATTATCAGGCACCTCATCAACTAAGTCCACTGGATTTACAATCTCACCATGTGATATGTGATGATAAACCATGTCAATATCCTCATCGTTGTTTGCTATATCCCGCATATAGTCAAACATTTCAACACTTTCTACTCCTCCAATGCTCATCTTTCTATATGATAGGTCATTCATGTCCTCTGTGTATAAAATCCCTCCTGCAAATCCTTCTTCACGAATGATTGGATAAGCAACATTGATCATAAGTTGCAAGAATCTCGGATACATGAGAAACTTGAACCTCTTGCCTTTCACCAAATTGAACACAAACCCTTTCATGATCCACTTCGACATATTGAAAGGTTTGTTCTCAGCTATAGCAACAATCGGGGATGCAATATCAGAAGGGAAGTTATCAAACCCAACACTCCTTCTAGACATGCACTGTTGATTCACATAACACAACAATTTCCATTTCTTCCCCAGTCTAGCTCTAACAAACTGCTGTTTTGGGAATATGGGAGGATGACCCATATTGATGAAACAAGCTTGGCACTCGGCAGTTGTCAGCTCATCAGTTGCACCAACTTCATCATCATCAATCCTCAATGCTGTTCTGATAGACTCCTCAGATACAGTCAATTGCAATTCTCTGGTGATATTTCCTCTAACCACTATCACACCATCTTCATCAGTTACAACCTCAGCTGTTCTCCAAAAACTCTTGATGAGTCTAGCATATATCACAGGCTTTGCACACATAGCATAAACATATTTGGTTCTTCTGATAAATCTGATCATATCTCTATACCCATCTGTTTCTGGTATAGCTTCATCCAAACATGCAACCAGATTGTGTTTAGGCTCAAATTTCAGATTCTCCATCTGTTTAAACAAAAACAAGACATATGAGTTAGATTTTTCATTCATAAATAACAAATTTGTATAAGTATTTAAACAAAAAATTACAATGTAGAACAATCACATGATCAATTTATCACCTAAGTTAAACTATCAATCAGATTTTCATCATTTTGATTAACATAACTTTTGGAAATTAAAGATCATACAATATCTTACACTTAACATTTTAAACACTTAATAGCACAAATCTGAAATTTGTATGGTGAAGTTGAATAACATGTTTTAGCTCAGTATTAACATTGATTTGTCACTTTTTAACACACATTTTATCATTTTGAAGTTAAGACTTAAGAACATTCAACATGTCATCAATGGTGGTTCGACATTTATGAAGAAATTTCGGTTGATTCAGTTGATTTTAGACAATTTGATGCAAATTAATGAATGATTCTTGATGATCGACAGTTTTTACACCTATTACAACATTCGATTTCAGTTTTAACACGTAAAATCAAAGTGTCGATTAAGTGATCAAAGTACTGTTCATCATCGTTTTTCGTTTTATCGATCATTTAGCAGGTTTATCAAGGTCGAATCTTGTAAAGTATACCTTATTCAATCAATATAACTTGTTACAGAACAATCGATTGAATATGATAATCAACGGTTTGAGGTACAGGGGATTTTTGCTTGAAAAACTTGGTGAAAAATGATAAGTGTTGTGAAGAGGCGGGTATTTATATGATTGGAAAAATTAGGTCAAACAAATTGGGACGGGTCAACAATTTGGGAGGGGTAAACATTAAAGCCCAATAAGCCTGGACGGGTCATGCACTGTTGAGCCGCATCAACACCTGTTGGGACGGGTCACAACCTTGGACGGGTCAACATAAAAACATGTAAAACACTTGGACGGATCAATCACTGTAGAGACGGGTAAAGCACTGTTGAGACGAGTAAGACACTGTAGAGACGGGTAAAAGTTAGGAACAACTACACCTGTTTTGGTTTTACCCATCACCCGGCTGCATAGTAGTCTTCTTCCATCACCCGGCTTGCACAATGACCTCTTGTTCATTACCCGGCTGCATAGTGATCTTCTTTTTCACCCGGCAACTTTTATTCATTACCCGGCTACATAGTTGTTATACTTCATCCGGCTGCACAGTGTTCTTCACTTACACGGCTACATAGAATCTTCATTTTATTACCCGGTTGTACAGTGTCAACACTTCATCACCCGGCTATATAGTAACACACAACTTGTCACCCGGCAGATATCAACCTGACTTCTTTACCCAGCAGAATAGTGACTTGTTCATTACCCGGCTGGTAACTTATCACTTCATTACCTGGCAACACAGTAGTCATAATATCTTCACCCGGCTTCAATTCTTCTTTTCCTTTACCCGGCTGATATCACTCAACACCTTCTTTACTCGGCTAAATAGTTACCTCATTACCCGGCTAAATAGTGTCTTCTGATATCTTCACCCGGCGAACAACACTTTGACAGTTTTTCATTTTTCTCCGTCTGTTGACTTTTCAACTTCATTTATTGCACCTGCAAACATTCTCGACATATTAATTAGACAAGACATCCTTATTAGGGTTTGTCACATTAATAATCAACAACATTAAACATGCAACAAATTTAATTCTCATAAATTCTTTTTCTTTTTCTTTGATTTTCAAAAATGATTTTGCACAACCAAAATTTCTATATCCCGAAGCAATTTCTTGAAAACACATCACAACACCTTGGGTTTGTTTTTAACACATCCAATACATTTTGCTTTTCATTCCACATAATCTTGTTCATTCAAAACACACTTATTCAAAATATTTTTTGGATTTTGTAGATATTTTTCTTCAATTATTCTCCCCCTAAACTTGAAATTTCTTGAAATTTTTAAGTTTAACAAGGATGTCGATGTGTCAATAAATATTCCATATGCCTGCACACACAAAGCACACACATTAAAATAAAGACATATGCAATGCAATGAATCAAAATATCGCAGTGAGATCATACCACACATTATCGGAACATGTTTTGCAAGTTTTGAATAGACATTTGACTTATGTTTGATTGAGTGATGATATGAAAACATACCAATTAGCTCGAGTTGACACACTTACTTTTTCAGTATCATGATGAGATTAAGGTTCGATTAAAATGACTTATGTAACCCACATGTATACATATGTCAACATATTTCCTTATCAACCACTACCTGAATGCAAATTGCACAAGAACCTGGTCACTTACAATCTAAACAGTGTGGAAACTGGGTTCTATTCGGATTTGGTCCACTTTGGGACTTCTTTTGATTCCATTTTGGAATTTTAATTTCCTATCGTTCCCCTTGGGAATCTTCAGAATTCCTTTTTGGAATTTTTGTTTGGTGATGGTCCACATTTGGGACTCTTTTTGTTCCAACTTTGGGAATCTTTTGCTGCACCTTGAAGCTCAAAAGAGACTTCGTGTGAGACTTCAGGTCTGTGGATACCACAACAAAGAAGCTCACGATGCGGTTCATCACACTGAATAGACTGCATCGTTACCCGATCATGAACAACTATCATCACAAGCAATGCATCAAAAGATATATATCTAGATATGTATAACAAAGGAACTTAACACAAAGATCATTGAGTTTAGATTTGTCAACAATGAACTTACTTTTTCAGTCTAATTGACTGAGCTGTCTCGCACATCAATTAACATTCATCAATCTTTATTTAAAAGTGATGAAAAAAATAATGTCTAGTGTACTATCCTTTCTCACTTTTTGCAATATAGATTCTTATGACATGATATTTTCTTTTCTTTTTTACTTTTATATTCTTTTCTTTTTGCTTTTATATTCTTTTTGTTTGCTTTTCTTTTTCATGCACACACACAATGCAAAACAATAAAATAAAAAGACAAAGGAATCAATACTTGAGATCGACTTATTATATTTTTTGACTTTTATATTTACTGATTTTTGTTTGATTTTTCAAAAATTAGAATTAATCATGGTTGATTAACCCTATGGATTGAATTAAGAATTCAAACCGCCCTGACAAGAAAGATTTTGTGAAAAGATCTGCCAGTTGTTTGTCGGTATGAACTTTAATCAAAATTATTAAACCTTTTTCAGAGTTGTCTTTGAGAAAATGATATCGAATTTCGATATGTTTGGTTTTTGAGTGTTGAACAGGATTAGCAGTAATGAACATAGCAGCAGTATTATCTATGTAAATAGGAGTTTTGAGAAAGTTAAACCTGTAGTCAAGCAATTGGTTTTGTAGCCACAAACTTGAGAACATCCTGCAGATGCAGCGATATACTCTGCTTCAGCTGTGGATACAGAAACGTTGGTCTGCTTTTTGCATTGCCAAGAAACAAGTTTAGGACCCAGAAATTGACATCCACCCGTAGTCGATTTCCTGTTAAGAGCACACCCACCAAAGTCACTATCAGAATAACTATATAATTCAAAATTGCCTTCATAAGGATACCATAACCCGAGATTCGGTTTCCCTTTAAGGTATCTGAAAATACGTTTAACAGCAACCAGGTGCGACTCTTTTGGATCAGACTGATATCTTGCACACACACATATAGCATACATAATGTCTGGCCTTGATGCAGTAAGATACATCAGTGAACCAATCATTGATCTGTACAGTGTTTGATCAACGGATTTGCCTTTCGGATCCGGCTGTATCCTGCAATTCACATCAGATGGAGTTCGAATAGTCTGACAATCTAGCATCTTGAACTTTTTCAGCAACTTTTCAACAAACTTTGATTGGTTGATAAAAATTCCGTCTGCTGACTGTTTCACTTGCAATCCGAGAAAGAAATTAATCTCCCCCATCGAACTCATCTGAAATCTTGCTTTCATAATTTCTTCAAACTCTTTGCACATGGACGCACTTGTTTCTTCATATATGATTTGAAGTTTTGGATACTCGATTGAGACATGTCTTAGTTTTCATTTGAAATGTTTGGTTTACAACGGTGTATTTGTGTTATATGGATAAGCTAGCGAGTATATCGCATAAGAATTATTGTAACTTAGAAACAAATGGGATGATGAAACGTAGAATAACACGGTTTTGTAGCAAAATCTTTGACAGATAGAAACATCCGGTGTAATAATAGCACCTCGTTTCATTTAGATTATCATAGAATCTTTTGAATCATAACATAGATAATCACGTAGAAACTTTAGAAACTTTAGGAATTTCGATTAACTGAAATAGTGATAGTACTTAGAACATCATAGAATCCTTTGAACATATCATAGAAAATCACTTAGAAACTTTATAAACATTAGTAAGCGAAGTTGGAATATTATTTGAATCACCATAAAAATTCATAGAAATAATTGTAAATCGTAGGAATGAAAATCATAGAATCATAAAAAAATAAAATTTTGACGACTTAGGGGTGTGTCTTGATTTTGGACACTAATGACTTATCAAAGTGTTAAGTTCGTTTTCAACGTATTCGAGAAAGCGTGCTTTAGCCTATAGGTTCACACTCATCTCGTACATCCCCAGGTAAGCATACAGGTCTCTTAAAGAGATTTATACGAAATGCTTTGCCTTAGACAGGATGTCCGTGATACAGGCGTTCCCCCTTCCGGATTGCACACGTTCTCACGTTTTCAAACTTACTTAAGACGATGACGAGATTCCACAAAGAGAAGATCCCAATAATACAGACGAGTCTCTCGTAGCTCCTTCGTGAATTCGGATAAGAAATGAGATTAAGAAAAGGCATAGAAAAGTTCATAGAACGAAAACAAATTAGTTCAAAAGAATTCCTAAGTACATCTATTTGCACTAAGGACTCTTAGGTTATAGTCTAGGTCGGTGTATTTCTAATACCCTATCCTAGTTCCCTATAACCATGGCTCTGATACCAAACTGTGACACCCCGCCCGGTGGCGGAAAACACCGGGTTGTCAAGTGAATTGGATATCCATAGTACAAAGCACATGGTACACTAAAAGCATGTTTTAATATTTAATTAAGCATCAATGTCATAACAAGGAAAAAGTAAATAGTCTTAAATAAGAAAGTAAAAACCAATAATCAAAGCTATTTAATTAACTTTTATTCTAGGTCCAAAAGCAATCCTATGTGTCTTGTAAAACATAAACGATTCAAACGCCACCTGAAACATGTGTAAAATAAGTTAGCTAAAGAATTAGCTAGTGAGTAAAAACACAATTGATAATACGTAATATGAAATCCGAGATCAATATTAATATGTCACGCAAGTTTATGTGTATAGCAATATCATTATATCATTCAACCATGACCATAGAATCAACATAGAATCAACATAGAATCAACCGTGTTACATTTATTGATAACATTTATTGAACCGTCAAGTAACCGTCATTAAACCATCTCGTTGTATAAGTTATCAATAAATATTTTTAGCATCTCAAGGGACATAGCAACGTAGTAACAAGCATCTCGTTTAGCAACATAATCTAACCTATAGAATCAACAAAAGAATCGCCGGGTCTAATCACCTATCAGGCCATTAGTGTAGGTGGGCTTGTCAAGCCATTAGCGCTAATATCGTACCGGTGGAAATTACAAATAATATAATTTCTATTCCTAACACATAAGATTGCATCAAGCGGCCAAACTAGATTAACATATTCAATGATCTCATTTTTGAAAAAGAAACAAGAAACAAAAAGAAACCATAGCATCATAATAAGCACATGTTTCAGCCTCAAAAAGTAAAACAGAAAAAGGGGAAAGTGAGTTTACTCACCTTAATAAGCAAAGATAACTGGAAAATAACGCAACTATAACGAATCGACAATCTCCCAAGTATTGGTACCACCTAAATAATTGGGATAAAACCTTAACTTAGAAACGAACAATTAGAAGCAAGAATCACAAATCCGAGATCTAGGGTTTCGGATTTGGGGATTTTTAGAGTTTTGAATTAAAATTTAGGAATTAGGATTTTGAATTACGAATTGTGATTTTTGATACGAAACGTAGTGGTATTTTCGTATTTGGATAAATATATATATTTCATAAGTATTTTTGTATTTTACTTCAAATATTTGTATAAATCAAATACTTATAAAAATATATTGTTATTTGAATATAAAATTTATAAGTTTTATAAACATTAAAATGTATTTATTATAAAAGATATTATTTATTAGTTTGTTTGTAATTAAAATTTAATGTTAATTAATATACAAAACAACTTAAAAAAAATAAAATTAAACAGATTGAAGGCAAGGGGTTTCGAACCCGAGTCCTCACGCACCAAAACCAGCACCTCAACCACTGCACCAGATTTGCTTTTGTTATTTTATTCTGATTGTAATTTAATTTATCGTGTATTTGCGAAGAACACCCTCTTGATACAAGCCCTAGAAAACGAAATCTGTCCAATTCTTTCGAATCAGTTAACCCATGATCACACGATCATAGGGCTTTTAATTCCCATTACAACACGAGTATTTTGATATATAGAACATACCTTCTAGTGATCGCTCGATATGGATTCGGCTAGGAACGAATGTCGACGGTTTTTGATGAATTTTCGAGAATCTGTGATGAAACGAGATGAAATTGAGGGTATAGATAGATGTAGGTGATCAAGGGGATTAAAACCAATGTAAAAATTACCTGAATTAGTGACCGGAATGTAGAGATTGAGGTGGTCGCCGGAGTTACGGTTGTGGGTTTTTGATTTCGTGGTTTCGGTAATTTGTAGCGAATAATGGATATGAATTGGTTATTGATTTATGTTAGTCGAGATCAACCGGGCCTTACGGTATAATTAAGTTGAAGATTCGGTCCTAATTTGGGTAACAATATTTTTGGGTTTTGATTTGGAAATCAAATCATGTATTTTAGTTGTAATTACACGTTTTTGTATAATAAGGAAGATCCGAAAATAGTTTAGAAACGATTTGGAACGATTTGGGGTTGATTTGGAAGGTTTTAAACGCGATATTTGGGCTCGCCGGAAAAGAACTCCGGTGGCCGGAAATTATTGCCGGAATCACGTGGGGAAGAGGATGGACGAAAGGGAGGCTGGTTTAATAAAATTTACATATACAGTCCCTGCGTTTTGGTTTTGTTTATTTTTGATTTACAGCTTTTTAATTCATGATTTAAAAGTGACAGTTTTGACCCAAAGTTAGTTTACAAGTAAAATTAACTAACTAATTTAACTAAATACATTGTAACATTTTATATAAGTGCCGTTTTTATAATTTTAGTTCGTTTAAGTCTCTAAGAGAGTAATTTTAGACTTAGAAGCGTGTTTGTTTAGCAGTTTTTATTAAATCTCTTTGATACACTATAAATATATATTTATATTGAGATTTAATTTATTACATCTTAGTAACAACTAGTAAATGTAGATATTTTTGCGAGGTAAAAACGATGTTTTAAATCAGATAGGGATGACGTGAAGTCCGACGTATTTATTATTAATCCTAATGAACGTTACATTTTGAAGAAATAAATACGAATTACAATTAAAAGATAAACAACTTCGGGTTTGAGTCGGGCATCCGGATTCGGGTTCGGGGCAGATGTCACACACCCGTAGTCGATTTCCTGTCAAGAGCACACCCACCAAAGTCACTATCAGAATAACTATATAATTCAAAATTGCCTTCATAAGGATACCATAACCCGAGATTCGGTTTCCCTTTAAGGTATCTGAAAATACGTTTAACAGCAACCAGGTGCGACTCTTTTGGATCAGACTGATATCTTGCACACACACATATAGCATACATAATGTCTGGCCTTGATGCAGTAAGATACATCAGTGAACCAATCATTGATCTGTACAGTGTTTGATCAACGGATTTGCCTTTCGGATCCGGCTGTATCTTGCAATTCACATCAGATGGAGTTCGAATAGTCTGACAATCTAGCATCTTGAACTTTTTCAGCAACTTTTCAACAAACTTTGATTGGTTGATAAAAATTCCGTCTGCTGACTGTTTCACTTGCAATCCGAGAAAGAAATTAATCTCCCCCATCGAACTCATCTGAAATCTTGCTTTCATAATTTCTTCAAACTCTTTGCACATGGACGCACTTGTTGATCCAAAGATGATATCATCCACATACACTTGAACACATAAAAGATCTTCATTTTCCCGCTTCATGAATAAAGTTGGATCAATCTGACCTCTTGTAAACCCATGTTCTAGCAAATGTTTCGATAACGTCTCGTACCAAATCCTTGGAGCTTGATGTAGACCATATAAAGCTTTGCTCAATTTGTATACACGATGTGGATACTCAGGATCTTCAAAACCACGAGGTTGTCTGACATATACATCATCGGTAATTGGTCCATATAGAAAAGCGCCTTTAACGTCCATTTGAAACACTTTGAACTTCATGAATGAGGCATACGCTAGAAAAACGCGAATAGCTTCAAGTCGAGCGACCGGAGAAAACACTTCTTCATAGTCAATACCTTCTTCTTGAGTGTAACCTTGTGCAATAAGTCTGGCTTTATTCCTCACAACAATGCCACGTTCATCTGGCTTGTTCTTGTACAACCATCTTGTACCAATCGCATTTTCTCCTTCAGGTAGGTCCACTAATTTCCAAACCTCTTGTTTGCGAAATTGAAGTAACTCCTCTTGCATGGCTTCAATCCAACTGTTATCTTGTAACGCCTCTGAAATGTTCTTCGGCACCATTTGAGAAAGAAAACATGAATAAAGACAAACGTTTGCATGTTCAGTCTGACTTCTCATAGTTCTCTGATTCAACGGCCCAATAATCTGAGATAAAGGATGATTCCTGTGTACTCGATGAGTTGAAATTGAATCTCCTTGTACTTGCGTCTCCAGATTAGACTGATTCAGATTCGGTAAATCTTGCAGAATTGTAGACACATGCGGAGTGAAATTAGGAACTTGTTCTGGTGAATTGATGAAGTAGTCAAACGATCTGGAATAACTTCAACATTCGGATCTGATGATGGTTGATTTTGAACAGATCCACCATCATTAGGAGACTTTTGCGGATTAACATCATCACCAAGAATGTTTGATTCTTGATCTTCTTGAGAACCAAATGGACCCGGAGCTTGACTGGATACTCCATGATCAGGATTATGAAATGACATGAACGGGTACTCAGAATTGAGATTGCTATCATCGTCATTGTCAGAATCATCACTGAAACATCCTAAGTCTCCTGATTCTTTTCTCGATTTTCCTGAAAAATCAAACAAGTTAGAATTGAAAGATTTTGATAACGAATCTAAATCAAATAACCATTCGGGACCATGAGCCACTGAAGGAAACAAATTTTCTAAAAACTTTACGTTAATAGTTTCAATAACAGTGTTTGTTTTGCTATTAAAAACCCGATAAGCTTTTGAAACAGACGAGTAACTGAGGAAAAATCCATCGTCAGATTTTGACTCAAATTTACCGAGATGATCACTTAAATTTAGAATCGATACAGGACAACCAAATGCTTTCAAATAAGAAATATTCGGTTTTCTTCCAAAAAGTAACTCATAAGATGTTTTATTTTTATCCTGAACCAGTAATGTCCTGTTTTGTACAAAACACGCAGTAGCAATAGCAATAGCTTCGTCCCAGAATGTGATAGGGATTTTAGCATCTGCGAGCATGGATCTTGCTGCTTCAATCAGTGTCCGATTTTTCCGTTCTGCAACTCCGTTCTGTTGTGGAGTTCTTGGAGCACTAAATTGTCGCGCAATTCCTTTTTCTGCACAAAACAAATCGACATTAGCATTTTTAAACTCGGTTCCATTATCACTTCTCAAGATTTTTACTTTACAATCCAACTGATTTTCAACTTTGATAATGAATTCTTTTAACAACTCAGCAGTTTCAGATTTAACATGCAAGAAATAAACCCAAGAAAATCTAGTAAAATCATCAATGATGACAAAACAATAAGACTTCTTTCCGATGCTTTGAACATTTGTTGGTCCGAAAAGATCCATATGTAGCATCTGCAATGGTTTAGAAATGGAGTGTTCTTGCTTGGACTTAAAAGACATTCTGTGCTGTTTTCCTTTCAAACATGCTGGACAGAGATCAGTTGTTGAGAATTTCTTTGACGGTATTCCCACAGCATGATTTCCAGTCACCAGTCGGTTCATGTTTCTGAAGTTTGAATGGCCCATCCGTCTATGCCAAAGCTGACTCTCATCATTTGAAGCATGTGCAATGAGACAAGTAGTTTCGGTGTCTGCATCAATCAGTGACATATCAAGCTTGTATACATCACGATCTCTTGGAGCTTTAACCACCACCCATTCATTGTCGATCTTGAAACCTGGTTTGAGTATGTAACAAAAAGAATCATCAAATAATGTTGAATAAGATTTGTCACAAATTTGAGATACACTTAGCAAATTAAAGTTCAACTGTGCACAGTAGTTGACTTTATCAAAACTAATGACCCCATTTGACACGGTTCCTTCTCCAGTAATTTTGCCACCCGCATCTCCTCCAAATGCAACATGTGTACCATTTTTCAGCTTAAAATCTTGAAGCAAGGCATGGTTGCTTGTCATATGCCGGCTACACCCACTATCAACAAACCATGAGTTGATAGGTCTTCGAGGGCGTACCTGCATTTCAACAATTACCTAGTTAGTTTGGTCAACCCAGGCCCACATGATCTTGGGTTTTCCGAATCTATCTGTAACAGTAACTTGTTGATAATGAAGATTTTGAAAATTTGTTTCATTCGAGAGATTTGGTTGAAAACTGTTTCGCCCAATGGCTTGATTTGTTTGCTTTCTTCTCAAAGCAATGAACCTTTCCTCTAACTTAGGATCAAGATTATTTTCAAATTTCTGATTTCTCACCATCAAAGCTCTCGGCTTAAAACTGTTAACCTGCACATTTCTTGGTGAAAAGTCATTAAAAACAGAATTGTTTCGTTTTAAATTTCTCAAATCAGGAGAATGACTTTGATTAAATTTTTGAAAACCAAAAGATTGATTTCTTTTAAAATTTGGAAACGGAGTCATTTCTCTTGATGAGTTTTTCCGAAAGAAACAATCTTTTGTGTCATGATTTCTCCTTTGACAAATATCACAGAATTTGTTATAAAAACATTCCTCTGAAGAATGATTTCTTTTGTCACAGTAACTGCAGTACCTGTTAAAGAAACATTCAGCAGTAACATGATTATAACGATCACAAATCTCACAATGTTTCTTGCTAATCCTAAAAAGCCGATTGTTAACTTTTGATGTTGAACCCACTCGTGATTCATTATCAGTTTTGTTCGGTTTTAGATTAACGTGATTCTTTTGTGGAGATTTTGATTGTGATTTTGCTTGCTTGGGAACTTGGTTCGATTTTAAACTATCTTGTTTGGTTACCTTCTTTCGCTCAATTCTTTTATCATTGCAGCGAAAGACTTAGGACCTGAACCTGTTTTCAGACTAGAGTTAGATTTGATTGAAGAATTGATTTGGTTACCAAAAGATCCGTTCATATCAAAAGTTCCTGCAGACACAAACTAAATTGTTTTACCTTTTGACAATTTCTTCTTGACAGGTTTGACATTGTCAGTTTTAACAGTTTGAGCTTTGGTGTTGTCATTCGATTTTATGAAACTTTTTCCTTTTGACTGTTTTGTTTCAGATTGATTGACTGTTAATTTCGATTTCTGCACCTTTCCTTTTGAAACTTCAGTCTTCTTCACTGCATTCTTCTTGATCAGTTGATCAGCAACTTTCGCCTTTTGTTCATTCTTCCACTTGATGTATTCAGGATCATTGTATCCTGAAAATTCAGCTTCATCCTTCACCTTTTCTTCTGACTTGGAATTCAGTTCAGGATATTCAACAAGTTGAATCAGAACAGGCTCAGATTTGTTGCCAGCTTCATCATCAGCTTCAGTTGTCACAGCATCATCTTCTTTCAAACTTTCAATCAACACTTCAGATCCTTCGGATTCTGATTTACTTCTTTGAATTTCTTTGAATTTTCGTTCATTTTCAGGTGAATGATCAAATTCATTGAAGTTTTCAGGTAAAGTTTGTGTGATTGATTTAGGCATTGGTTCATGAGTGAAACCCAATCCTAGTTTGCTTTTGTTTCCTCTTTCACTTATAAGTTGTTTAACCATAGTTTTACAACTTTTCACCTTTGTTAATTCAACTTGTGTTTTGTTACTTTTTCTTGTTCAAAGTTCTTTGTTATTTCTTCAAGTTGTTTTGTTACGAGTTCCAAATCCTTTAAGGTTTTGTTCCATGATTCTTTAAGTGACAATATCTTCTCATCAGAAATTTTGTGATCAATTTTAAGTTGTTCATGAATTTTTTCATGTTTGCTTAACTTATCACCAATTTTAAACGAATGAGTACGATAATGTTCTACTTGTTGAATGCATTGTTCAGAACATAACCTACCTCTAACATCATCAGGCAAAGGAGCATAGTTAGGGGGTAAATCAGTACTACCCTTTGGTTGTTCAGCAGATGATGAAGATTCATTTGATGTAGCCATCAGCGCAATTTCTGGTTCAGATTCTTCAACAGCATCTGCCTTTACACTCCAGTCATATTCTTCAGAATCTTCACTGAAAGTATCAGTCACTTTACCATCCCCTTCTTCAGACCAATCTTTCTCAATTTCACAAACTAACGCCAAACTAGATGTAAGATCAGATGTAAACTGTTCCGCATAAGCACTCCAGTCGTATCCATCTTTCACACTAACCACCAGTGCTTTTGTCTGATCTTCTGGCTTCTTGCCTTCATCTTCCAGTTTTGGCATTGGAAGACTTTGATATGGTTTATGTAAAAAACGTTGATTCCTATGTTGATAGCTTGAAGACTGTTGCGAGCTTTGACCTTGACCTTGATTCTGTCCACTTGAACTGGCTTGATCGTTATAGTTCTGATTCTTAGGAGCTTTGCATTCCCTAGAAAAATGACCATAGCAGTTACAGTTGAAACATCTAGCCTTTGACTTATCAAAACCAACTGTCTTGTTTGCATGTGGCTTGTAGCTTCGGTTAGCATATGCATGTTTCTGAGTTCGATATGCAACCATCACCATTTGCCAATTTATGTCAATTTCCTCAACGTCATCAGGATCCATTTCAAATAAGTCTTGAAGAACGACATCCATTTGAGTCAAATGACTTCCTTGATAAGCTTGAAAGCTTGCCATGAATGCAGTAAATGCATTCTTTGTTTCATCATCTTGTAACAAGATGTTCATAACATCCTTTACTTTTGCTTGAACAGTCGAACTTTGATTTTCTGATTGTGTTTGAACTTGAGCTCTTGGTGGAGATTGAGGTTGAGAATAAGTTGGTGAGTTTGGAATGTATGACGAATCAGTATAAAAGCTTGCACCAACAAATAAATCACCCTCATCATCAGATTTTGCAGCATCTTGTGCAAGAAAGGCATTCTCCACTGTGTTTGCAGGATTTACAACATACTTGTATTGAGCATGTGAACCTGATTTGTCAGTATTTCTCGAAGTTTCATCAATCTCTACTTCCTCGATCTTTGCAATGAGCAGATCTAAGTCCATTGGGAACTTTTCAGTATGCTTCAGTAGAGTTACAGTCTGTTTCCATGAAGATGGAAGAGCACATAACAATCTGTCATTCAAATCTTTAAGATCTGTCTTTGCACCGACATTTGTCATCTCAGTAGTTAGATGAACAAATCTATTCATCATCTGGTGCACAGATTCTCCAGCAATATGTTCAAATAACTCCAATTGTCTCTTCAATTTTTGCTTCTTGAGACTTCTCAACTGTTCTCCTCCTTCACAGATTGATTTCAATGCTTTGAACAATGTGTAGCCAGTTTGATAAGCATCCAACCTTGATAACACTTGAAGTGGCAATCCCTTACACATCAAAGAATAGGCTTTACTGTCATTCTTGACCTTTCGTAAGTCTTCAGCTGACAATTTATCTTCTGGATAAGGTTTAGTAGAGTCTTTGGTGTAGGTACTTGCACTATCAGGAGCAGTCTGAGTTGGAATTTGAGGACCTTTATCAATTGACTTCCAAAGATCATTGCCAATAGAGCATAGATGATGCTTCAATCTGATTGTCCAGTTCTTGAAATCTGCACGATTAACCAACCTAGGAACACGGTTATCAGAATCATCATTAGGTGCCATTTTAACAATTTTTAAAAGGAAATATTTTTGTGTTTTTAATGATTTTTGAAAAGAAAACAGTTAAATTTTAAACTAAAAGCAAGTAAATAAAGACAAGATAAGATAACAAGGTTTGAAACAACTGAAATTGAGTCACACGGCTAAACAGTGAAAATTTCTTCTTCACCCGGCTGAACAGTAGCTTTTCTTCTTCACCCGGCTGAGAATGGTCTTCACCCGTCTAAACAGTCACACGGCTCAACAGTTGTCAATCTCCAACACTTGTAATCTTCACCAATTGATCTCAAACTTTGCAGTTCTTTACACAAACATGAATCAAAGCTTATGGTAGCTACAATTCCATCAATAACAACAACAATCAAAGATCACCCAACAGCTCTGATACCAATTGATAGGTTCAATTGGATCGATATCGCTCAATGATCAGAATGAAATAAGTACACAAACACAATTCAATCAGCAATACAATTCATTACTTAATAATTCTCTTTGTATTGATGATCAAAGCAAATTGCAGTACAAAATGTGCAGGAGAATGTAAATCACACACAGTTAACTCTCTCTCTAACGTGTAATTGTGATCTAGACTCTCTCTCCTAACATTCTCTTACTACATGCTTTATGCAACAATACATTAGGGAAAATACAAAATTAACCCTAATCTATACAAAATGTATAAACAAAGTTCAAAGTAAATCTTAAACAGAAATAAGCCCTAACACAATGGAAATTATTGTGTTATGTGATACAACACTGTCTATCCAGAAGGAGTGCAGGCTTTGATAATTTTCCATCTGACATTGCATCCCCAATAGTTGCAATTGCCATAAACAGACCATTTAACATGTCTAAATGGATCATGAAGGGGTTTATATTCAATCTGGTGAAAGGGAAAAGATTCAAGTTTTTGATGTATCCAAGATTTCTGCAACTACTAATTAATGTTGCCTATCCTATGATTCGTGAAGAAGGTGTAAATGGTGATATGCTTATGACTGAAGATATGAATGCTTCATCTTATCGAAAGATGAGTATTGGAAATGTTGCAGAAGTGCAATTGTTTGACTATATGCGAGATATAGCAAACAATGAGGAAGATATTGGTGGGGTGTATCATCACATTTCTCAAGGTGAAGTGATTAATCCTCTAGATCTTGTGGATGAAATCCCAGATGCACTTAAGTTAGATACTAGTGATGAAAATGTGAATGTTTCTGAGAATGAAGAATCAAGTAGCAATGAATCTGAAAGTGATGATGATAATAGTGATGATGGAGATGATGGTATTGTTGGTGATGTATTAGAAGAAGAAGAAGAAGATGTGATTGAAGATGTTCCTAAAACGGAACTTGTTATTACAAAAGATGTTACTGAGGTTAATCCATATGAAGATGTGAATGTGCCTGAAAATATAGATGTGATTCAGATTGCATAAGAAGTTATTGCTGAAGTAGAGTCTGTGGCACAGGCAGATGATGAAACTGAGGTAGTTATTCCTGTTCTTGAACCTGTTGATCTTGCTTCATCATCTACTCTAGCAACTGAACAAGCTGAAAAACCTTTGGAGTCTTCACCAAAAGTTGTTTCAAATGATGTTCTGATAGAGAAAGATAAGGAGATTGAAAGATTGAATAAGCTGGTATAAGATTTGTTGAAAGAAAATGAGTTGTTAATAGCTTCTAATGAACGAAAGAAGAAGAGATTGGCTGAGCACTGGGAAACTTATCTGAAGAATACAAAGATCTTCAAAGAGCTAGATGAAGAGTATGAAAAGCTCAAAGATGATTAAAAAGAGCTTTATGCTGAATGTAATACTTTGAATGCTGGAAAGGAAATGCTGGAAAAATGGCTTGAAGAGAAAGAACCCAAAGGATCAGGACCTGTCTCTGACAAAGATTTCTCTGATGAAGAAGTAGTGGGAGTGTCTGATACTCCAAGAGAAATCAAATTGTACTACACTAGATCACGAGGATTTAAGCCTGTGCCAGTGCCTATTGTTGAATCAGTCACTATTCCTGAAGATGTTACCGCTACAGCTATAAATGACAAAGCCGAAGGGAAACACAAGCTGGATGATGTTCCTAAATCGTAGAAGAAGATATCATCTAAAAGAAAGCCGAGGATGTTGCTCAGGATGAGCCGGTTCAAGCTGAGGTTGTGAAAGAAGTTGAAATGATTGATATTTCGGATGAAGCTGGACCATCTGGTTTTGAAGCTGAAGTGACTGAGATAGAAGAAATTCTGATTGATCTTGACGCAAGATTCGCATATCTGGAGCGTATGAAGTACAATCATGTTTATCTAAATGGACTCACAGTTAGTCAGATAAATGAAGAATATGAAAAATGCATAAATGCTCAACATCGGGTAGAGGGTGATATGCGTGAATTTGTAGTAGAACCAGGCGAATGGACTCCGCTGCAAGAAAGTCTCAACATTGATGATCTCCCACCTAAAGAATTGTATCATCAAAATCCGGAGGAGATGACCACTGTTGATATGCGCCAATGGTGACAGTCAAGAAACTATCCATATAAGACTCTGAAGAGACTGAAGAAAGAATCTCCGAAGAAGATTGTTGTTAGTTTTCAAGCTTCAGAGAAGATGCATAATCGAATGCTCTTCTTGGATTACAATAATCCACAGTACTATGAACTAACCAAAAAGTTCAATGTATTGGAACCAAAGGAGATACCATTGATGTCCTTACCAGAAGATGCTCACAAGAAGAGGAAAGAGTTGATAGATATGTTTCCAAGTGAAGTTAAATCTTACCACGTACTGTCACAACCCGATGGCGGAAACACCGGGGCGCGGCGATCGTATCTCACAACCCTTGGTTTTAAAGAGAATACTAAAATGAATTTCATTAAAAAGATTTGTGACATACGTTCGACACGGATATGTCTCATGAGTCCGATCTATAGTGTCAAAGATTAATAATAAAACAAAACACAAAAATCCAAACATCCGAATAAATAAATAAAAACAAGCAAGTCTACCAAATGATAATATAAGTCTAATGCAAATAAAGTCTCAAATAAGGTCCATGTTCTTCACTAATGCATCCAAGCGAAAGATTCCAAGCTTACTTAGTTATTGCCACCTGAGAAACATGCTAAAAACGGTCAACTATAAAGTTGGTGAGATTCACAGGTTTTAGACTCAATAATAAAGTGTATGTGTGTATAGCAAAATATATAACGAGCAAGTATAGCAAATGAAGTAATTAACATGAGTCCACAACTAAACCTACCGACAAGTATCGTTTGCCCCAATGAATACCCCGTCTCAAGGGCATTCTAAGTTTATCATTGACTTTCAATATTTTCACCCAGTTAGTCGCATCGTGAATATGGTTAGCGCGACCAACCCTGGATGGGGGTGTCAACCCGAATAGTACTACCAAACATATCCACCAGCTTAAAACTAAACTTAACTAGTTGTGTAGCTTAAAAGGGGACTTAAGAGTATGAGACAAGTATAGTTAAAACCCATGAGAATAACAACAAATCGACTACAAGCATCACAAACATAAGTGCGTATAAATTCCAAGAATAAATAAATTATAAGTTTACGTGTAAGCATGTTTCTCACCCCAAAGATTAAAAAAGTAAAAATAGGGGCTGTGAACTCACCTGAGAGTGTTAGTGATTATTCCAAAAACGAAAGTCCCAAATGAATTGCGAATCTTACTACTCGAAGGCTACAACACATATGTCACGTATAAGGACTAGCGTAAAAGAAAAACATCATCCTATTGTTATCCTAGATGTCTCAATGAAAGCTTAAATGACTCTTTGGTGAGTTTTTACAATCTGAGTTTTTGGCTAACTTCTTGGGTCATGTTTACGGATTTTAATTGCTAGCCAAACGAATGAGTTAAATTCTGAAAATATTTGTACGATAACTCTAAGGTATTTTTATGTTAATATATTTTTCTCGTAATTTTTAAATAAGGATAAGGGTTTCATTAAAATTATTTAAATCCGTATGTAGCAGAATTTAACTACTTCGCGTTCTTAATGTCAAAAATTGCTAAAAATAATTTATACATGAAAATAAGAAGAGACCAATTGGAAAAGTTTATAGACGCATGAAAATTTCTGTTTCAAAAAGAATCTTATTAAAAACGTTAAAATTGAAGGAATTATACCCTTGAGAAGTCGACCCATAAATCTGCCACCCGTAACAGCTTTGACCCTTCGTTTGGTTTTTCACCTTTGATTAACTTACCGTTGTCCATAAATTACGAGACATATTGGGTTTGAAAATAGACTCTGTAAACTTAGTTTTAGGAGCAAGAATTGATCTATTTGGGTTCGTTTTGGTCGAGATTTGACGTGAACAATCTGGATGTAAAAATATGACAGTTTTCACTTTATTAGAATTTGTTTCAAGTTTGGATCCTGATTGGTTGTGATTGTAAATGATGTTTTAATCTACATGGCATGATCATAAAAATTAAATTGGTGAACATAGAAAAACAACACACACATGAAGGACAATATGAAACTTACTTGCAACTTGCAGAGGAAAGTCAAGGAATGGTGATTTGACTTTTACGTGGGATGTGAAGAGGGGTTATATATATATATTTTAGTTTGAGATATTTTTGGGGTTTTAGTTGCTTCTTGAATTAGATAAGGAAGTAAATTAACCAATTGCAAAGTGTTTCCATGGGATGGACGAGGATAAAGTTTGTTTTCATATCTTGAGAGTTTTTAGTTAATTAAATTTTGATTGGATTAGTTTGTATCATCCGAATATATTTAAACAAAGTTTGATATAATTATATGTGAATATCATCAATGAAGTATACAATGTGAGTGGGGATTGGATTTGGGATTTTCATTAAGCATATATTTATACTATATATGTGTTTAACGATTTAATAGGTTTGTTTTTATTTTGTAAAAATGTTTATGTATAAGATATAATTTAATGTACTCAATCAATTTGATTAAGTTAAATAAGTTTTAGTTAGATTGGGCCTAGCTCAATATTTAGAAATGAGCAACCGAATGGTCTAGTCTGACACGTATTCTAGGACCTTAGTGGGTCTCAACCCACACAACATGACTCTGAAATCGGGGTTGTCACATTCTCCCATCGTTATAAAAATTTCGTCCTCGAAATTTTAGTGTTATTAGGTTCTAAGACTGTTTCAGTGTAAACTATTTGGTATATATATCAATTAATGGTGCAAATCTAGTTGAAACAACACAAGTATCGGCTCCTGAGTCAAATAATACCGTCACAAAGTGAGGATTTAAAAGAACGTACCCATAACGAGCGTTGGGTCTTGACGAGCATCATTGGTCCCCAAAACAAATGCCCTCCCATGAGCATTATTTCCCTGGCCTTGATTCCCTTAAGCTTGGTTTCCTCTCCCCATTGTTTCCCTCGTTCGCCCTTCCCGGGTTTGCATTGTCACCCCGGGCGTTGTTCAGGCGCGGACATGTGTTACGAAAGTGCGCGGTACTATCACATTCATAGCAGGCTCTCTGATTAGGTTGTTGATTCGGTGCATTCCTTGGTCCCTGATTGTTGTTCTGATGACAGTACTTAGCAATATGACCAACTCGGTTGCAGTTTGTACAAGTAGCACATGCACCTCGGTGGTGGTAGTTACACCTATTGCACTTTGAGTGTGGTCCATTGTATTGGGTTCTCTCCTGAGTTGTAGCAGCATAATTCCTCATGAACTTTGCCTTCTTACCCGACCCGTCATCATCCTTCGTTTCTGAGCTCTCAGCATTCTTCCTCTTCTCACCTGAACCAGCTATCACTAACTCTCCAATCCTAACTTTCTCATCATTCATCATCCCTACTGCCAGTATAGCTGCCTGCATGGTTGTAGGGTTACTAGAACGAATGTTTCCCCTAATCTCTGGAGCCAAACCAGATGTAACGGTCAATCCTTTTCGACTCCGGAATGACAAGATGTGGCACTAGCTTTGACAGATCATGGAACCGATCAGTATAAGCAGCATGATCAGCTCCAACCATCGAGTGGTTCCAAAATTCATTCTCCAACTTTTGCATTTCGTTCTTTGGGCAATACCCCGCTGTCATTAGCATCTTGAAGGCATCCCAAGTCATTCGTGTAGCCGCCTCTCATCCTCTTGCTCGAACCTCACCATTCCACCATGTTAGCGCTTTATCCTTAAACGTACCAGCGGTAAACTTCACCCTTGAGTTGTTGGGACAGTCACTAAGGTCGAATATCGACTCCATTTTCTCAATCCACCTCATGGCTCCAACTGCCCCTTCAGTCCCCAAAAATTCTGGTGGCTTACATGACAAGAAGTCTTTGTGGGCGCGCCTATTCCCACCAGTAGTTCCTCCTGAACCACCTGGGTTGTTACGGATGGTTTCACTGACCTGGGTCACGATTTATGGAATAACGGTTGCAAGTTGTTGGGCAATTAAAGCAGCAATATCGGGGTCGGTGGGGTCTCTTCGAGGAGGCATATTCTAGACATAAAATAGGTGTTATGAGTACTATAGAATTTTTGAAGCGAGCAATCTTTTGTACATGAATCACATTACTAGGAAATAGTATACACACCATAAAGAATCAAAACGCCAACTCATTCAATCACTTAAACCAAATATCCAAAATAGAGAAACAAAAGAAAAATATAAATCCAAACCCAACAATAATAAACGGTCTATGCAAGTAAAAAAATTCAAATCGTGTCATTGGAATAAGAATAATAAAATAGAATAAAACAATACGAAAATAAGACTTCAATATGGAGGATAACGACGCATTGCTGGTGCAACTCCTCTGATCGACGCCATAAAGCTCTCACATGTCATCCTTACTTCTTGAAGTTGAGCTCGGGCTTCATCTCTCTCAGCCACCACCTTATTATAGTTTTCGTAGAGAAGCCATTCTCTGTTTACTAGTAGCATGCCCGCGCGATGCAGCGACTATGATAATTTACAACAAGAGGTGAAGAGACTTGTTTTATGTTACTTTATACATGATGATCCATGTTCCGCAGATCTATTCACATGTAAAACGATTTCGGTTAGAAAGCATTTCCTAAGAGATCGTCACTTTTGAAAGAAAAAAATGAAAACCAACTTTGACATGTTAATAGAAAGAATCGTCTTAAAACATCTAAATATGAGCTACATAATTTTTAATACTCATACAAAATATGTAAGGTGCCTTATATGTGATCAAATTACTTTACGAATCAGTTGATGTATTAGCAAATGTATTAATTTGAGGGTGCGTACAACTAAAAAATTAGTTCTTAAGTTAATCCACTTGAGAAACCATTCGGTTATAAAGTGTCTCTGCTAACTTACTTAAACCAAATCAACCCACTATGTGTCAGCGTGTATTGTGTGTGTAACCATGTATAGTTTTTAACTATACATATCAAACTCTATATCATCACAGTCATAAAAAAACGTCGAGGGTTTAAGTTTAAATCCATGTGAATCAACCTGTTGGATGAAACAAATTATTATTCTGCAGAGTACTACTATGCCTGAAACAATGAAACATACTTTGAACCTACTGTTATATATTCTTGAAACATTAACCTACTCACTTGAAACAGAGTTATAGATTAGGATAACTCATTACAGAACCACACTCAAATCTTACACAATGAATCAATTTCAATTGAAACAAATAGCACTTTTAGATCTTTAAAAAACACATGTCTTTCACGGTATTGACCATTGTTTCATACAACTTATGCTACTTCAGTGCCTCTTCACCATTGGCAATTTTAAACAAAAGCAAAGCTGCATTTTACAGCAGTAAAACTGCACATTTACATATAAACACGTCCTAACGATTGAAGATCATATCACCTTAAGATGGTAACAAGACCAAAAATGTTTTCTTTTAGAGTCATTAGAGAAAAATATAAGTAATATACATGCCTTTATTTGAGGAAGGTCCTTCCAAATGATCTTTTTTCTTAACTTCTTGATTTCCTGAATTCAATATAAGAATTCAATTCAAATTACCAAAATAATGAAACCATAAAGCTTACTAATTTACTTTAATTCTTGTACCAAAGAATAGATGATACCGTTAAAAAACAATGTCTAAAAGGCTTAAGTGGTTCACCTTGACCCTACAAAATCAAAACACAAACTAAAAGTACCTCCAAAATAAGCATTTATGCATCAATTTAATACCTTATAAAAATTGTTAATCAAAATCACACCCAAATAAAATTAATTGTTGAGTCTTTCCTGAATCAAACTCACCATATATTTCAATAATGGATGTATTTAGTTCCTCTATAAAAACATATGATATAAAAACAGCTTTGAGTAACATTTTTGCGTATAAAAAGAGAAGACAAAAAAGTTACCGGTACATAATGTTCCTTCTTAACCAACCCATTTGTATACATTTATTTCCTTTTGACCCGTTTTACTTCTGCGCCTTATTCTTGCACACATCTTAGAAGTGGTCCTTGGTCTAGCAACCATTTGGTTACAGAATCAATCCCAAATGTATTTAAAATACATGTTCGGCTTAGACTTGAATTTATAACCCTTCTAGCTAAGTTAAGAAACCCTCATAACCAATTTCAACATTTTGTTACACTCCATTTTGACATATCAGATTTCTTAGCAGGAAACAAAAGTGGTCGCAGCTGATTACATATGCTACTGTTGTTTTGTAACCAGAAAATGAGTTCGACACTTTTTGTATGTTAAAAGTAATTCTTAGTAATGAAACACTACTTTTATAGAACAAATACAACTGAATCGTTTAAAGTCCGTTTTAAAACTGCATTTTTCCAACAGTAAAAGTGCATCTTAGCAGCATTAAAAACTACATGCTATACGACAAAAAAACATTTTAAACAAAAGCAAAGCTGCATTTTTACAACAGCAAAACTGCACATTTACATAGTATTCTAAACGATGTTTCAGGTGTGCAACAAATCTGTATTTTAACACTTACAAAACTGCACCCTTTACACACACTTTAACAACTTTTAAACAACACTAAAACAACATACTAATTAGCTTTTTAGGCATCAATTTAAGCAGCATTTTAGGCATCATTTTAAGCATCATTTGTAAATACTATATGAGACGTTGTTCCAAGGTAAGTATGATGATATTAGTGTATGCAGACCTGGTGGTTGTAGCAGTTCTCTATTTGTTCTTTTTGAAGTAGTACTCGATGGCAATTTGTTACAATTTAAATAAATAACTTCATTCAAATGCTTTAGCTTCAATGTTTTGATATGATAATACATCAGTTAAAAGCTCCTCATTGTTCATGGTCTTAATCTTACAGTCACTCGATGTATGACAATGATGAGAAAACTCTTAGAATATGAGAAAATTTATGCAGAATTACAATTTCCACCTAATTAAGAACACAATCAAAATCATATAAGATATAAAGATAATAATCAAAACTTTGCATTAGTAACTCATGTGTCATATCCTTTACGTAAGTGCTAGTTGAAGACAAATAAAGTGTTAGATGTCAAGATTAAAATTCTCACCCATATTCAGCTATTTCTCTATAGCTTATGTCGAAAGCGTACTTGCAATTTACCCTAAAATTAACTAAGAATGGTGTACAACGGTTAATTCAGTTCCAAAATATTATCAGTTATAACAGAAGCTTCAAACTGAATTAATAGATTCATACCACAGGTAGACCATATAGAATCCAAAGACCCAGATCACTTCAAAGCAACCATAAAAATTTACAACTTGAAAGGCACTCAAATGTCAAAACTCTAACAACAAACAGATAAGAAACACATATTATCAAATTTCTATAAGCAAAACCAATATCAGAATACCAAGTAAGAGAGACAATTCTTACCAGACATAGAGTTTGCACATTGACGGTCAATCACTTCATCATCAATCTTGTTTAAAACCTTTCAATGTTCTTCCTTCGCCATTGTTACTGGTTACAACATAACAATGAATATCAGTGTAGTCTTCGGCTTGCTCCTATCAAGACAACGCGGAGAGAGTGAAGCTGAGAGCTCGAAAGAAACCAGGAATCACCACATCTGTCGACAACATGATTTGGGGATTATGTGAATCAGGATAATTAGAGATTCAGATCTAGGGTTAGGGTTATTTGAATTTTGAAACCGGATGTTGTGATGGTGGCGATGATGGACGGAAAAACGTAGAGATGGTGGCGATGAGGTTGTGTGCTGTATGCAACAGAGAGAGGCGGATGTTGTGATGGTGGTGATGATCGTGGTGGACATTGCGATGGTGGAGATGAGGCGTTGTGTTTATGCAGGAGAGAGAAAGAGGCGGCACTTTTTTTCCTTTTGAAAGTAGGATGTTAAAATGGTTATTTAGGGTTTAGTTTTTATAGTGTTGAAAGTTTAAGGAATTTGTGAAAAGACAAGTTTACCCATCCAATTCTCTTATTAAGGTATTATAGATGTATGGATCATGCGGAGGAAGACTTTGATAGGTTCAATTGGATCGTTAATATCGCTCAATGATCAGAATAACATATACACAAACACAGTTTAATCATTAACACAATTCATACTAATAATTCTCTTTGTATATTGATGATCAAAGCAGATTTGTAATACAAGTGCAGGAGAAAATAAATCACACACACTAAGTTCTCTCTCTTACGTGAAAATGTGATCTAGCCTCTCTCCTCACACTCTCTCACTACATGCTTTAAAGCAACAATTACAAGTTTAAGGAATATAACAAAATAGACCCTAAACTATACATAAACATATAAACAAAATACAAAGTAAATCTTAATCTAGGAAATAGCCCTAACAGTACTCCCCCTAAGATTTATCTTTGAATCTTCAGCAAAATCTTCAAATCTTTTTCATTTTGTTCAGCATCAATCTCTTTCACCAATCTTCTCGTTCTTCTTTGATATCCAGCAACTCTTTTCCTTTAAACTCTTCTTGTTCCTTCAGTGCTTCTTCAATGCAAGACTTGAACTTTTCTGCAATCTTGGCTTGTCTTGGTTTGGACTCGTTAGTCAGGATTGGGCAGGCATTCATGCGTCTCAGAGAATCCAGATTTAAACCTGCAAAGTCAATGTTAGCATAAAACTCATAAGGCATCTCCTTCCCCTTGACTTGTACTTCTAAAGTACCCTTCGCACTAATCCTCATAAATTCTATCTCTGGTATGTCAACCCTCACGAGATTAGAATTGAGCAATGCCTTCCGTACTCGAATCTTTTCAGATGCAGCAGCTATCACTTCTATCATCACCACAAACAATTTTCTATCAGCTTCAGCCAGTTTATCTTTACATTTCTCCATTCTGCAACTTCTCAGAAAATCGATATAGGATGGATGCAGCAGTTTCAGCTCAAAGGTACTAAATAAAGTAATCATGTCTTTATCCCAATCTTCCAAATTTCGAACAAGCTTCAACTCAAAAGTTTCTTGGTTGTAGAAAACTCTAAGTATTGGCTTCGTCATTTGAGAACCGTCAATCACTTTCAGTCCCGGATTGGTTACCTTATCAAAATACTCATCCGAAAATTCCTCCAAGTACATGTCCTCACTAACAACCAACCTCTTTTTCTTTCTTTCTTTCTTTTCTTGCACATACGCACTGTCTTCTTGTTGCCCTCTGAAGTCAAGATATTTCGGTGATCTGGCAATCCCGGCATCCAACAGCATTGCACATTTATCACCACGCTCAGCATGCGTGTGATTTATCAGTCTAAGTTTGTGCAATTCTTTTAGATCTTGAACTTCCAACTTAAAAATGCTAGAGTAATAATGGTATACGTCACATAAACCATTAACTCTTTTAATCATAAATGCATCGAACACCTCGTCATATTTCCACGAGATAATCTTCACCTTCTTGGATTTTTCCAGTACGATCATAGAATCATGAAGTTCAGCAATAGACTGACCCTTGCTCAGCAGTGACCTCACAACGTCACCTGCTGTGGCTGATTTGTGCCATGATTCACGTACATCCATAGGTATATTGTATGACTTAGCTTCGCTTGGGAACATATCCATCAATTCATGTCTTTTCTTATGTGCATTCTCAGGTAACGCCATCACCGGTATTTCCTTCGGTCCGAGAACTTTGAATCTTTTTGTCAGCTCATAGTATTGAGGGTTGTTGTAGTCCAAATAAAACATACGATTGTACATTTTCTCCGTCTTCATGAAACTAACAACAATTTTCCTCAACGACTCAGATTTCAATCTCTTCAGAGTCTTATATGGATAATTCCTTGAGCTCAACCAATCCCGCATGTTTCTGCTTGACATCTCTTCCGGATTTTGGTGATACAATTCAGTTGGAGGCAAATCTTCTATGTTCAAACTTTCTTGAAGCGGTGTCCATTCACCCATCTCAATGATAAACTCCTTTTCATCAGCAGCGGCTTTGTCTTGAGCTATCATACACTTCTCATATTCTTCGTTGATTTGGCTCACTGTCAGTCCATTCAGAAACATTGGATTATACATTATCTTTTCAAGATAAGCAAATCTTTCATTTAAGTCATCTGGAATCTCTTGATCAACATTAGTTTCTGGCTCAGCTTCTGGTTCAGACTCAGTAAAATCAATATCATCCAAATGATCTAAAGCCTCAATCATCGGTGCATTGTCAGTTTGAACCGGCTCAAACTGACTAGCTTCTTCAGGTACAGTTTCAGGCACATTCACTATCACTTCAACAGCTTCAGGCACTTCTTCAATAACAGCAGCTTCAGATTGAATCGGCTCAATCTGAACTGGTTTAGCAATTTCAGCTTCAGTCACAGTCTCATCAACAACCTTAGCTATCTCAGCTGTCTCAGTTTCAACCACAACTACAGATTGAATCGGCTCAATCTGCACTGTTTCTTCTACTCTCGCCTTTTTACTGCAACCTTCATCACCCATAATCTCTGGTACATCATCTAACTTTCTTTTTCCCTCAGCCTTGTCAGTATTGACAGAATCAGCAACAGCTTCATCGGGAATGACTATTGGAGATTCCACCCTTATGTCAACATTTGTAGTGCCTCGTGCTCGAGTATAGTATACTTTCGCTGCTTGAGAAGGTTCAGACACTTCCATAACTTCATCAGAAAAATCTTTATCAGATGTGGACCCGGATTTCTTTGAACGTGTTTCTTCCAACCATTTCTCCAACATCTCTTTTTCTGCCTCAAGAGTATTGCATTCAGCCTTCAACTCTTTGTGATCATACTCTAAGTTTTCATGTTCCTCCTTCAATCTATCATATTTATCTTTCAACTCATCATGTTCAATCTTCAATTTAAGATGATCTGCATCCAACTCTCTGAAAGTTTTCAAGTTCTGATTATGAATATCCCAAAACTCTTCAAACCTTTTCTTTTTCCTATCATTTGAAGCTTTCAACAATTCATGTGCCTCTAACAGTTTTGCCACCATCTCTTCTAGTTCGACAATCTTTTTCTTATCTTCATTCTCAACAACATTTGACACAACTTTTGGCGAAGACTCCAAAACTTGTTCAATCTTTTCTGCAACTTGGGATGATGTGGTGGGTATATCAACAAGGATAGGATCAGTAATGCCAGCATCAGCTTCATCAACTATCTGTGCAATAGTCTCAGCTTCGGCCATTACTTCCTGAGCAATCTGAACTACATTTATCTCTTCAGGCTCACTTAACACTTTCTCCACAACAGATTTAGATCTTCGAGATCTAACATACTGTTTTGTGATTGGCTTTGCAACTTCAACAATCACCTCTTTTTCAACTGAAGCAACCTCAACAGGTTCTTCTATCACAATTTGTTCAATAACTCCAACATTCTCTATTTCCAATTCCATCGGTTCAGCTGCTTCACTAATCTTTGCCTCCTCTGAATCAGATTCAGCATCATCACCACCATCATCATTACCACTGTCACTATCAGTATCTTCCTCATCTCCATCATCATCATCATTATCATCATCTTGACCATCATTATCATCACCATCAATCTCTTCATCTTCTGCATGACGAGCATTATACTCATCATCATCTAAAAGATTATCAGGCACCTCATCAACCAGGTCCTGAGGATTCACTATCTCACCGTGAGAGATATGATGATAAACTCCTTCAACATCTTCTTCATTATTTGCTATATCTCTCATATAGTCAAATAAGTCCACACTAGGCACATTCCCGATACTCATCTTTCTGTAAGATAGATCGTTCATGTCCTCAGTATATAATATACCTCCAACAACACCTTCTTCTCTGATGATTGGATAAGCAACATTTATCATCAGCTGTAAGAATCTCGGGTACATGAGAAACTTAAATCTTTTGCCCTTTACCAATTTAAATACAAACCCATTCATGATCCACCTTGACATATTGAATGGCTTGTTCTCAGCTATAGCAACAATTGGAGATGCTATATCAGATGGGAAGTTGTCAAAACCTGCACTCCTCCTAGACATGCACTGTTGGACAACATAGCATAACAGCTTCCATTTCTTTCCCAATCTGGCTCTATAGAATTGTGACTTTGGAAATGCAGGAGGATGTCCCATATTAACAAAGCACGATTGACACTCAGCCATAGTCAATTCATCATTAGCTCCAACTTCATCATCATCTATTCTCAAGGATGTTCTGATGGCTTCTTCAGACACAGTCAACACCAACTCTCTTGTAATATTTCCTCGAACAACAGTAACACCATTATCATCTCTAATAACTTCAGCTGTTCTCCAAAAACTCTTTATCAACCTTGCATATATGACCGGTTTGGCACACATAGCATATACATACTTGGTCCTCTTAATGAATCTCATCATGTCTCTATAACCTTCAGTTTCAGGGATAGACTCATCTAGACATGCCACAAGATTGTGCTTAGGTTCAAACTTGAGATTCTCCATCTGTTAAAACAAAAGCAAACACAAACAAGACAAATGTGTTAGATTCTTCATTAATACATATCAAATTTTCATAAATGTTTGAACAAAAGTTAAGAAGAAAAACATTCACATAAACATTTTAACCCTAAATTGATCTAACAAACTGATTTACATCATTTTGATCAACACAACTTTGAATTTTAATGATTATACAACATTTTTCAATTTAACAGTTTCACACTTAAGACATAAATTTGACATTTATAAGATGAAGTTGTTTAACATGGTTTAGTTCAGTTTTAACAAGGATTTGTTAATGTTCAACACATATTTTGTCAGTTTGAAGTTAACACTTAAGAACTTTCAAGGTTCATCA
This sequence comes from Tagetes erecta, assembly GCA_030867185.1. Lineage (NCBI taxonomy): Eukaryota > Viridiplantae > Streptophyta > Magnoliopsida > Asterales > Asteraceae > Tagetes > Tagetes erecta. The sequence goes on along the minus strand of CM061497.1, from coordinate 15,166,317 downwards.
ATGGCGGTTTTAACAGTTATGAACAATTTTGATTGATTCAGTTGGTTTTAAGGTGTATTGGTGCAAATGAGTGATTGATTGTTAATGATTGACAGGTTTTACACTTAAAACAACATTCGATTTTGATTTTAACACCCACAATCGAAGTGTCGATTCAATTATCAAAAACACTGTTCATCATCGTTTTTCATTGTATCGGTCGATTTGCAGGTTTATCAAGATCAAAACACATAATCAATACCTTATTCAATCGATCAGACTTGTTATAGAACAAACGATTGAATATGATAAATCAAAGGATTTGAGTACAGAGTGTTTGCTTGAATGTGTGAGTGAAAAATGATAAGTGTTTGTGAAGAGGCGGGTTTTTATATCGTTAAAAATTAGGTCAAACTTTGAAGTGCCGGGTCAACAAATTGGAACGGGCAAGCACAAAAGCCCAATAAGCCTTGCCGGGTCAAGCACTGTTGATCCGTGCCATGCACTGTTGGGACGGGTCATGTACTGTTGGGACAAGTCACAACATATGACGGGTCAACAAATAACATGTGAAAAACACTTGACGGGTCAAACACTGTAGAGAAGGGTAAGTCACTGTAGTGACGGGTAAAGGTTAGGAACAACTACACCTGATTGGTTTTATTCATCACCCGGCAGTATAGTGGTCTTCAAAACATCACCCGGCAACCTTTCTTCATCACCCGGCAACACAATTGCTTTTCTTTCATCCGGCTTGCTTTCTTCATCACCCGGCATGCTTTTCTTCATTACCCGGCAACACAGTTATTCATTTACACGGCAAGATAAAAACTCTTTTACCCGGCTGTATAGTGAACATTTGTCACCCGGCAGATATCTATGACCTTCACCCGGCTATATTTGACATGATCATTGCCCGGCTATACAGTAGTCATAATATCTTCACCTTTTTGTCAATCACCCGGCTTGTATCAAACTCACAACATTACCCGGCTGAACAGTGTGTTCATTACCCGGCAGAACAGTTGTGTCTGATATCTTTGCCCGGCTATAACACTTTGAGCAATTTTCTTCACTTTTTCTCGTCTGTTGACTTTTTCAACTGCATTTATTGCACCTGCAAACATTCTCGACACATTAATTAGACAAGATATCCTTAAAAAGAATTTGTCACATTAATTATCAACAACATTAAACAAGTCAATAACATCAATTCTAAGTAAATTCATTTTTCTTTTTCTTTTTCAAAAATGTTTTTGCACAACCAATATTTCTATATCCTGAAGCAATTTCTTAAAATCACATTGCAAGACCTTGGGTTTGTTTTTAACACATCCAATACTTTTGCTTTTCATACCACATAATCTTGTTCATTCAAAACACACTTATTCAAAAAAAAAATATTTTTGGATTTTTGTAGATATTTTTCTTCAATTATTCTCCCCCTAAACTTGAAATTTCTTGAAATTTTTAAGTTTAACAAGGATGTCGATGTGTCAATAATGATTCCAAATGCCTGCACACACAAAGCACACATTAAAATAAAGACATATGCAATGCAATGAATCAAATTATCACAGTGAGATCATACCACACATTATCTGAACATGTTTTGCAAGTTTTGAATAGACATTTGACTTATGTTTGATTGAGTGATGATATGAAAACATACCAATTAGCTCGAGTTGACACACTTACTTTTTCAGTATCATGATGATATTTAAGGTTCGATTAGAATGACTTATGTGACCCACATGTATACATATGTCAACATATTTCCTTATCAACCACTACCTGAATGCATATTGCACAACAACCTGGTCACTTACAGTCATACACAGTGTGGAATCTGGGTTCTATTCGGATTTGGTCCACTTTGGGACTTCTTTTTAATTCCATCTTTGGGAATTTTTCTTTCCTATCGTTCCCCTTGGGAATCTTCTGAATTCCTTTTTGGAATGTTTGTTTGGTGATGGTCCACATTTGGGACTCTTTTAGTTCCAACTTTGGGAATCTTTTGCTGCACCTTGAAGCTCAAAAAGAGACTTCGTGTGAGACTTCAGGTCTGTGGGTACCACAACAAAGAAGCTCACGATGCGGTTCATCACACTTAATAGACTACATCGTTACCCGATCATGTACAACTATCATCACAAATAATGTATCAAAAGATATATATCTAGACATGTATAACAATGGAACTTAACACAAAGATCATTAAGTTTATATTTGTCAACAATCAACTTACTTTTTCAGTCAAATTGCCTGAGCTGTCTAGCACATCAATTAACATTCATCAGTCTTTATTAAAAAAGATGTAACAAATAATGTCTAGTGTAACTATCATTTCTCACTTTGTGCAATATAGATTCTTATGACATGATATTTTCTTTTCTTTTTGCTTTTATATTTTGTTTTTGCTTTTCTTTTTCATGCACACACACAATGCAAAACATAAAATAAAAGACAAAGGAATCAATACTTGATATCAACTTATTATATTTTTGGCTTTTATATTTTTTCTGATTTTTGTTTTGTTTTCGAAAAATAGAATCAATCATGATTGATTAATCCTATGGATTGAATTAAGAATTCAAACCGTCCTGACAAAAATGATTTTGTGAAAAGATCTGCCAGTTGTTTGTCGGTATGAACTTTAATCAAAATTATTAAACCTTTTTCAGAGTTGTCTCTTAAAAAGTGATATCGAATTTCGATATGTTTGGTTTTTGAGTGTTGAACAGGATTAGCAGTAATGAACATAGCAGCAGTATTGTCTATGTAAATAGGAGTTTTTAGAAAGTTAAACCCGTAGTCAAGCAATTGGTTTTGTAACCACAAAACTTGAGAACATCCTGCAGATGCAGCGATATACTCTGCTTCAGCTGTGGATACAGAAACATTGGTCTGCTTCTTGCATTGCCAAGAGACAAGTCTAGGACCCAGAAATTGACATCCACCAGTTGTCGATTTCCTGTCAAGAGCACACCCACCAAAATCACTGTCAGAATAACTATATAATTCAAAATTGCCTTCATAAGGATACCATAACCCAAGATTCGGTTTCCCTTTAAGGTATCTGAAAATACGTTTCACAGCAACCAGGTGCGACTCTTTCGGATCAGACTGATATCTTGCGCACACACATACAGCATACATGATGTCTGGTCTGGATGCAGTAAGATACATCAGTGAACCGATCATTGATCTGTATAGTGTTTGATCCACGGATTTGCCTTTCAAATCCGGCTGTATCTTGCAGTTCACATCAGATGGAGTTCGAATAGTCTGACAATCTTGCATCTTGAACTTCTTCAACAACTTCTCAACGAACTTTGATTGGTTGATAAAAATTCCGTCAGCTGATTGTTTCACTTGTAATCCAAGAAAGAAATTAATCTCCCCCATTGAACTCATCTGGAATCTAGACTTCATGATTTCCTCAAATTCTTTGCACATTGACGCACTGGTCGATCCAAAGATAATATCGTCCACATAAACTTGAACACATAAGAGTTCTTCATTCTCCCTCTTCATAAACAAAGCTGGATCAATCTGCCCTCTTGTGAATCCATGTTCTAGTAAATGCTTAGATAATGTCTCATACCAGATTCTCGGAGCTTGATGTAGACCATATAGAGCTTTACTCAACTTGTATACACGATGAGGATAGTCAGGATCTTCAAAACCAGGAGGTTGTCTGACATAAACATCATCTGTAATTGGTCCATACAGAAAAGCGCCTTTAACGTCCATTTGGAATACTTTAAACTTCATGAAGGACGCATATGCAAGAAAAACGCGTATAGCTTCAAGTCTTGCGACCGGAGCGAACACTTCTTCATAATCAATGCCTTCTTCCTGAGTATATCCCTGTGCAATGAGTCTTGCTTTGTTTCTTACAACAATGCCACGTTCATCTGGCTTGTTTTTTGTACAACCATCTTGTACCAATCGCATTCTCTCCTTCAGGTAAGTCCACTAATTTCCAAACCTCTTGTTTGCGAAATTGAAGTAACTCCTCTTGCATGGCTTCAATCCAACTATTATCTTGCAACGCTTCTGAAATGTTCTTCGGCACCACTTGAGAAAGAAAACATGAATAAAGACAAACATTTGCTTGCTCAGTTTGACTTCTTGTAGTTCTCTGATTCAACGGCCCGATAATCTGAGAGACAGGATGTTTCTTGTGAATTCAATGAATTGGTATGTCATCTCCTTGCACTTGACTCTCCAGATTAGATTGATTCAGATTTGGTAGATCTTGTAGAATAGTAGACACATGCGGAGTGAAATTCGGGACTTGATCCGGTGAATTGATGAAGTAATCAAATGATTCTGGAATACCTTCAGCATTCGGATCTGATGATGGTTGATTTTGAACGGATCCACCATCATTAGGAGAACTTTGCGGATTCACATCTTCTTCAAGATTGTTTGATTCTTGATCGTCTTGAGAACCAGAAGGACCCGGAGCTTGACTGGATTTGACATGATCAGGATTATGAAATGACATGAACGGATACTCAGAGTTAAGATTGCCATCCTCGTCATTATCAGAATCGTCACTAAAGCATCCCAAGTCACCTGATTCTTTCCTTGCTTTTCCTGAAAAATCAAATAAGTTAGAATTGAAAGATTTTGATAACGAATCTAAATCAAATAACCATTCGGGACCATGCGCCACTGACGGAAACGAATTTTCTAAAAACTTTACGTTAATAGTTTCAATAACCGTATTTGTTTTGCTATTAAAAACTCGATAAGCTTTAGAAACAGACGAATATCCAAGGAAAAATCCATCGTCAGATTTTGACTCAAATATCCCGAGATGATCATTTAAATTTAGAATCGATACAGGACAACCAAATGCTTTCAAATAAGAAATATTCGGTTTTCTTCCAAATAACAACTCATAAGATGTTTTCTGTTTATCCTGAACCAGTAATGTTCTGTTTTGTACAAAACATATAGTAGCAAAAGCTTCATCCCAGAATGTGATAGGGATTTTAGCGTCTGCAAGCATGGATCTTGCTACTTCAATTAGTGTCCGGTTTTTCCGTTCCGCAACCCCGTTCTATTGAGGCGTTCTTGGAGCACTAAATTGTCTAGCAATTCCTTTTTCTGCACAAAACAAATCAACATTAGCGTTCTTAAAATCAGTTCCATTATCACTTCTTAAAGTTTTCACTTTACAATCCAACTGATTTTCAACTTTGATAATAAATTCTTTTAACAACTCAGCAGTTTCAGATTTAACATGCAAGAAATAAACCCAAGAAAATATAGTGAAATCGTCAATAATGACAAAACAGTAAGACTTCTTTCCGATGCTTTGCACATTTGTTGGTCCGAAAAGATCCATATGTAGCATCTGCAATGGTTTAGAAATGGAGTGTTCTTGCTTGGACTTAAAAGACATTCTGTGCTGTTTTCCTTTCAAACATGCTGGACAGAGATCAGTTGTTGAGAATTTCTTTGATGGTATTCCTACAGCGTGATTTCCAGTCACTAAACGATTCATGTTTCTGAAGTTTGAATGGCCCAGCCGTCTATGCCAAAGCTGACTCTCATCATTTGAAGCATGCGCAATGAGACAAGTAGTTTCGGTTTCAGCATCAATCTGCGACATATCCAGCTTGTATACATCACGATCTCTTGGACCTTTAACCACCACCCATTCATTGTCAATCTTGAAACCTGGTTTGAGTATATAACAGAAAGAATCATCAAATAAAGTTGAATAAGATTTATCACAAATTTGAGATACACTTAGTAAATTAAAGTTCAACTGTGCACAGTAGTTGACTTTATCAAAACTAATGACCCCATTCGATACGGTTCCTTCTCCTGTTATTTTACCACCCGCATCACCTCCAAATGCAACGTGTGTACCATTTTTCAGCTTGAAATCCTGAAGCAAGGCATGGTTGCCTGTCATATGCCGGCTACACCCACTATCAACGAACCATGAGTTGATAGGTCTTCTTGGGCGTACCTGCATTTCAACAATCACTTAGTTAGTTTGGTCAACCCAGGGCCACACGGTCTTGGGTTTTCCGAATCTATCTGCAATAGTAACTTGTTGATATTGAACATTTTGAAAATTTGTTTCATTTAAGAGATTTTGATGCTGAAAACTGTTGTTTCGCCCATTGGCGTGCTGTCACACCCCCAAAATCCACTAACGGAGTTTTACCGTTAAATGTGTGACAAACCAGGATCTCAGTCATTAGTTACACCAAACGACACTATATGAATTTAAAACATACGTGTCTCATTAAATGAGAAAATTTATTACAGAGTTAACATTTAAAAGTTTGCGGAAGCGTAAACGAAATGTAATGCCAAAATATTAAACTGGAAACTAATGCGCAGTACACGCGTCCAATACAAGATACAAAGTTTAAATAGACATTAAACTCAAAACATGGGTTGTAATGCATGAAAATGTTTAAATGAAAAGCCGTGACTCCATGCCATGTCCTAAGTGCGTGGTACCTCAGTGACCTGTAAAAGTGAAAGTCTAACAAGTGTCAACACGACGGTTGGTGAGTTCACATAGTAAGTATAAAATCAAGTAAGTTCAGTTGTAAGCAGAAATATAAATTAAGTATGTCATTGTAGGTAGCTAATCTACAGCACATGTCCTTAGAGGCGTAATGTATCTGACCGAAGCTGACGTATGTACACATTAAGTGCAGTTTGCCCGTTCGTACATCCCAGCAGGATGCACTGTAAGTATGTTAGGTCATTCAACACCCGTTCGACAGGTCCTTCTGTCGTGCTAGCGCGACTAGCCCGGGTGGGGTTTGTCAAACCCAGTAGTACTACTCAAAATTTCCCCGCTATTTCACAAATACTAACGGTCAACTAGGTATCCATGAGGTCTTTCATGAACAAAATAAAAGTTGCTCTAATCCAGACATGCGACATACAAAATTTGTAAATCCGTAAAAGTATTCGTCCGAGTTCAGCCCACAAAAGGGTAGAATAGTAAAAGTACAGTTCAGTGAACTCACCTTCGGGTGCACAGCTACACGCATCAGCAAGGTAAAAGCAAACACAGCATTCCTACTACATGATAAGTCCATAAGTGTGTGTTTGTGCAGGTATGTAAAACGCTATGCATCCAAACAGTTCAATTGTTTACTTGCGATTTGAAAAGTTTGACTTTTGACCAACTTTGACCAAAGTTGACTTTTGTTGACCCCACAACCCGTGGGTGAGTTTTTAATTGTGTTCATGTTTGTTTATGTTCATTTAGACAATGAGAGCAATCGAATTCTAGCACATAGTACATATGTTAAAGAATCAAACTTTGTTTTTAGTAAAGTTACTATTTCTAGGAAGTCACATCCGAGACTACATTTTAAGCGAATCCAACTCTACTATAGGTAACCATATAAACATCACATAACTCACATATAGTGTCTATCATGCTCCTTATGAAAGTTCTCAACACTCGTTTCAATAATGCTACTAACTTTAACAAGATTAACTGATCACATTCAAAATATCAAGTTATCCACCTATGACTATGCATATTTGAAACATTCATATTACTTACTTATGAACCTAATAGCATGAAAGCATCATCACCAAGTCATCATATGTCTAATTGACAAGTTACACACAAAACACAAGTGAAACACAATGCAAGTCCATTATTCAGATTTTTCGGCTTTGTTGACCCTTTTTATTTTGTACAGAAACCAACATAAACTAACATGTATAAGTCCCAAATTTTAACTATAGATTAAATATTGTCTTAAGTTCATTTCTTATTTTATATACGTTACTTAAAACCTAAATCAACTATTTATTAAAAATACCTCTTTACATCAAGGTCAGAAAAGACACCTGATTGCACACTATAAAGTTTTATAAAATTTGAACGACCATACAGGGGAATAAAAATACAAATTTTACCAATATAGAAAGCTAAGACAATAAGCTTTAATTTGGTGTAAGAATCATCCAAGAATACGTTTTAATTATAAAGTTATGACCTTTTGAAGTTGACTCATTTTCTGTCCAGATTTTCAGATTTGACATCTGTTTTTGTAAAATCAAAAAGACTGACTTAATCTTCTCTAAAAATTAATTGGTTTAGTTTTCTGGAAACTAGACTCTTTAAACTACAATCTAGGCTCAAGAATGACCCCTTTTGGTTCGGTTTTCAACAAGTTATAGTCCATGTAAGATCAGGTTACGAATCTGTCCAACATCTATCATTACCGGTTTTGTCAAAAACATGATTAAAGCAATATGATTAGTATCCAAATTTCATTCTAATCATCATACAAGTTCATATCTAACTATATTTAATCATGATTATGTATAAAGTTCCATGTTCTCATGCCTTCATAATCACCCTAGTTTCACAAAAACACAACCATAGATTCTATTGATTACCAATTTATCAAAACATCAAATAACCTATAATCAATACCCAATTTCACATATAGCTTATCAATTGAAGAACTTGGATGAACTAGGGTTTTGAAAGATGAAATTTTTGTAACATATATGATAGTTTTAAGATCAAAACTTACTTGTATAGCGTTTACTACTTCAATCAACACCCGAAATCACCAAATATTGAACCAAGAAGCAACAAAATCGATTCTTGTGTGTGTGTATGTGTTACGGCAGCAGGTCAAGGGGAAAGAGCAGCCCAAAAACGTTTTTTTTTGTTAATTAGGTTTAGGGTTTTGACAAATTTTGTTAATTGTTGATAAATGTTAAGTTGGGTTGGGCCTTGGGCCACTTATGGGTCACATGGGTGGTCCATAGGCCACGTGTTCACTACGGTTTGTAAACATAATGAAAAACTTTGTAAAACGTAAACCTTTGTTTCACCGAGTTTACCGAAATTCGTAAATCGTTAAAACCGATAAAATACGCGGTTACACGAAAACTTAACAGTTAAGCACACATAACAATTAAAATGTATTATTATGGTATTTGTATTCATTTAAGATCACCAACGCTCGGGTATTAACTCATGTGGTCGTTTCGTGTGAATATTTATATAACAGTTTGCACATTTAATTCATCAAATTAAATGAAAAGTATAATTGCGTTAACGTGACTAACAGAGTTTAACTAACGAAGTTAACCTGAATTTGTCGGGTGTCACATCATCCCCTTGTTGAAGGAATTTTCGTCCCGAAAATTAGATACGGACATTAAAATAGGTTTCGAGTTGTCACCCAATGTTCCCAAAAACCTTTCAGTCACATAACATATAAGTTCACTAAACTTATATTTATTTAGTTGTTCGGAATTATTATTTTAGTAACCCGCCAACATCCGTGTATAAACTCATGTGATCTGGTAATTCCTTGGGTTGTCGTTACATGTAACTGTTTGTGTAATATGTACAATATGTAGCACGTTTAACTCAACTCATTAAAGATGGAGTATAATTTCATTAATAGAAGTAACGAGATTTTGTTAACGGGGTTAATCTGAAATTCTCGGGTGTTACATCATCCCCTTGTTGAAAGAATTTTCGTCCCGAAAATTTAACCAATAGTATTAGTATTTGATGTTGTCATTTGAAATAATTAAAGATGCTTCTAAGTTCTAGCCAACTTCGACTATAGTGATCTTACAGTGTTTGAGTGTTCTGAATTCTTTGACTAATATTTCAACTGATTTTCTGTGAAATGTTATTGTTCATCGATTGAGACGACAAGTGTTCCATTCAAATAATGTATAGGTTGAAGACATCAGAAACATTATGTACCATGTTTATCTTTTAAAACTGACCCAGTCAATGACCTAGAAGGCCAATACCCTAGGGTTTCAAATGGTCAAATGTATCATGGTTTTGATGGGATTCCAAAGTTTTTGGATGGGATTTACAAATAACGATTTCTATACTGTATATTTCGGGGATTCATATTAATGAGTTCCACGTTGTTATTAGCTACCCGAGGATGAAGTATTAACTGAAGAGTTCATTGATTGGTATAGATTGTTGGACTCAGACAACTTGTGCACAAGTTATACCGTGTGTAGGTACTTGCCTTCATAAAAAAACGTTGTCAAAACGCGGTCTCAAGGATGTCATGGACCTTCTAAAAATAGATGAGGAATGAATTTTTTTGATACTATCTATATGTTCGGACGTACGTGAATTAAGCAAGAATGATCAAGGAACTTAATAAGTATTCATGATTCATTGTAGTCGATAGAAAAGTTGTTGGATGATGATGTAGGGTAAAATGTTATTAATGTTTGCTTACTGAAGTAGTATAAAAATGAAAGTGTCTATGTTACATGAAGTGTTCCTAATCCTTTGGACTATAATCGATTTTCTCTTTGATGGAATCTGAGTGTTACGGTTAGAAGTGTGCCCGGGGGCATATGATACGCCAAGCATTTTCTCACTGAGAAGGTTTTCAAGAATGTTATCTTAGACTTCGCCATACATTTGTTTCCATAGTTGTTACAATTACAATACCTCAATATTTTGTTCCACTTCCAGCGTATGATCACCGTTTCATGCTTGTCATCTCATTACTAAGTTCCTATTTTGTTGTTTAGTGTTTCAACCTAGATAGTTTTATGGTTGCGTTACTGTATTATCAAGCTCTTGTTGTTACGTGATTTCCGTTGTATCTTTAGATTTTAATTCCTACAATATTAGCCGAAAACAAGTGTTCTTATGGGCACATATTTTAATTGAACTCCAGGGTAATGTTTACAAGGGTGTGATGGAGTATACGATTAACAAACCGTTTTCCCCTAGAGGCAGGTTCCATGGGATTCGTAAGTCGACATTAGGTGAAGATTTGATTCACTTTTCGGGTATTCTTTATGGAGATATAGTTTTAGTCCAGTTCATTATTTGTGGTTTTAGCTCCCTAACCTACTAGGTGAGGGTTCCAATATTAAATAGTAATACTCTATGTTAGGGTTATTTCCGTGTTAAGATTTACTTTGTATCTTTGTTTAATATGTTTGTATAGTTTAGGGTTTAATGTGTATTTTCCTTAAACTTGCATTTTGTTTGTTATAAAGCATGTAGTGTGCGTGTGTTAGGAGAGAGACTTTTTGCACTGTTAGAGAGAGAATTAACTGTGTGTAATTGTTTTCTCCTGCACATTTTGTACTGCGAAATTGCTTTGATCATCAATATACAAGAGAATTTATGAGTATGAACTGTGTTTGTGATTGAATCGTTTGTTTGTACGCTTTGTTCTGATCATTTGAGTGATATTATCGATCCAATTGAACCTATCAATTGGTATCAGAGCTTTCGGTTTGTGTTCTTCGCTGTTTCTAAGCAAAACACATCAATATTGCTCAAAATATCATGATCTGAACGAATTGTTGGTGTTTTTAGGTGTGATTTATCATCATAATCACTCTAATTCGCAACGATTGTGCAGATTCTATCAGATCATCATCAGATCTGAAGAATTAAGAAGAATAGAAAAAGTACTGTTCGATCAATTTTTGCTCAAAATTCATCGAAAAAATGAAGATGTTTTGGATTGATTGATATAAGGGTTTGATAATCGGACTGATTCACAGCTTTTGTGTGAATTTTGGACTAATTGGACAAGTTTTAGACAAAACCCAGAAAATCTTCACGAAGAAGATGATGAACAGTTGAGTTTGGTTGAAGATTAACTTGCCGGGTGATATATTTGACAGAGACATTTTCCTTGGACTTAGATTTTAAGAAGAAATTAGGTCCTGTGCTGCCGTGGAAAGGAATTTGTGCTTGCCGTGTGAAGAATTTGACTTATAAAAGTGATACTGTTGAGCCGGGTAAACAAACTGTGTAGCCGGGTAATCAACAATCTGCCGTGTGAACGAGTACTGTTCAGCCGGGGAAGCTTTTTGTGTCAAGATTCTGCCGGGTCAAAAACTTATTGCCGTGTGAAGTTTTTCTTGTTGCCGGGTAACTGTTCATCCGGGTGAAGAACAAAGTATTTTGCAACTGTTTAGCCGGGTAACTATTTTGCCGGGTGAAGACTTATTTCTGCCGGGTGAAGAACAATTACACTGTTTAGCCGGCTGAAGAAGGATTTTTCACTGTGTTGCCGTGTGACTTAATTTAGTTGTTTTTAATACTTGTTTCTTGTCTTATCTTTAATTTCTTGTCTTAATTTAGTATTTTAATCACTTCTTTTAAAAAAAAAAAAATAAAAAAAAAAAAAAATTTAACAAAAACCAAAAATATTTTTCTTTAAAAAAACAAATTGTTAAAATGGCTCCTAATGATGACTCTGATAACCGTGTTCCTAGACTTTTGAATCGTGCAGATTTCAAGAACTGGACCATCAGGTTGAGACATCACTTGTGTTCTATTGACAATGACTTGTGGAAATCAATTGAGAAAGGTCCTCACATTCCAACTCAGACACAACCAGATAGTGCCAGTACCTATACTAAGGATTCTACTACACCTTATCCAGAGGATAATTTGTCAGCTGAAGACTTGAGGAAGGTAAAGAATGATAGCAAGGCCTATTCATTAATGTGCAAGGGGTTGCCATTACAAGTTTTGTCTAGATTGGATGCATATCAGACTGGTTATACATGTTTCAAGGCATTGAAGTCTATATGTGAAGGAGGAGAGCAATTGAGGAGTCTGAAGAAATCAAAGCTCAAAAGACAACTGGAACTTTTTGAACATATTAATGGAGAAACAGTTCACCAGATGATGAACAGGTTTGTTCACTTGACCACTGAGATGTCAAACCTCGGAGTTAAGACTGAACTTCAAGACCTAAATGATCGATTGTTATGTGCCTTACCATCAAACTGGAAGCAGACTGTTACTCTTTTGAAGCACACAGAAAAATTCCCAATGGAATTAGATTTGTTGATTGGGAAAATTGAAGAAGTTGAGATTGATGAAGGATCAAGAAATTCTGATAGATCAACATCACAAACTCAATACAAGTATGTGGTAAATCCTGCCAATACGGTTGACAATGCTTTTCTTGTGCAAAATACAACAAAGTTTGAAGATGAGGATGACTTATTCGTTGGTGCAAGTTTCTATACTGATTCAGCATACTTTCCAAATTCACCAACTTATTCTCAACCTCAATCTCCACCAAGAGCTCAAGTTCAAGTTTCAAGTCAGAATCAGAAGAATCAGTCAGAAAATCAAAGTTCGAATGTTCAAACCAAGGTGAAAGACGTCATGAATATTCTGTTGCAAGATGACGAAACAAAAACTGCCTTCACTGCTTTTATGGCAAGTTTTCAAGCGTATCAAGGTAGTCATCTAAGTCAAATGGACGTTGTTCTTCAAGACTTATTCGAAATGGATCCAGTAGATGTTGAAGAAATGGATCTGAATTGGCAGATGGTTATGGTAGCGTATCGTACTCAAAAGCATGCATACGTTAACAGAAGTTACAAACCTCATGCTAACAAGACGGTTGGATTTGACAAATCTAAGGCCAGATGCTTTAACTGTAACCAGTACGGTCATTTCTCAAGAGAATGTAAAGCTCCAAAGAATTTCAATGACCAAGCTAGTTCAAGCAATCAAGGTCAAGGTCAAAGTTCTCAACAATCAACGAGTTATCAAGGCAGAAATCAGCGTTTCTTTCAGAAACCATACCAAAGTCTTCCTATGCCTGAATTGAAGGAAAATGAAAAGAAGCCAGAAGACCAGACTAAAGCATTGGTTGTAAGTGTGCAAGACGGATATGACTGGAGTGCATATGCAGAACAGTTTACATCTGATCTTACATCAAATCTGGCTTTGGTATGTGAAATTGAAGAAGACTGGTCTGAAGAAGGGGATGGAAAGATGGTTGATGATGACTGTGAAGATTCGGAAGATTATGACTGGAGCGCAAAAGCAGATCCTACTGAAGAATCTGAATCTGAAATTGCATTAATGGCTACTGCCAATGAGTCTTCATCATCCACTGAGCAACCAAAGGTTAATTCTGAACTCCCACCTAACTATGTTCCATTGCCCTTGGATGTCAAAGAAAGGCTATGTTCTGAACAGTGCATTCAACAAGTAGAACATTATCGGACTCATTCATTTAAAATCGGTGACAAATTAAGCAAACATGAGAAAATTCATGAACAACTTAAAATCGATCATAAAATTGCTGATGAGAAGATATTGTCTCTAACCGAATCATGGAACAAAACCTTAAAAGAATTGGAACTTGTTACCAAACAACTTGAAGAAATGACAAAGAACTTTGAACAAGAACAAGTTGAACATGCTGTCACACAAGTTGAATTAAAGAAAGTTAAAAGCTGTAAAACAATGGTTGAACAACTTCTTAATGAAAGAGGTAACAAAACCAAAACCGGGTTGGGTTTTACACATGAACCGATGCCAAATTCAATCACTCAAACCTTACCGAAAAACTTTAATGAATTTGATCATTCATCGGAAAATGAACGTAAGTTCAAAGAAATTCAAAGAAGCAAATCTGAATCTGAAGGATCGGAGGTGTTGATTGAAAGCTTGAGAGAAGAAGATGGAATGACAACTGAAGCCGATGATGAAGCAAGCAACAAGTCTGAAACCAAATTAGAGCCTGTTCTGATCCAACTAGTTGAGTATCCAAAGCTTAATCCCGAACCAGAAACACCGGTGAAGGAAGAAGGTGAATATTCAGGTTTTAATGATCCTGAATATATCAAGTGGAAGAAGGAACAAAAGGCGCAAGTTGCTGCTCAGTTGATCAAGAAGCAAGAAGTGAAGAAAGTGGAAGTTTCGGATGCTAAGAAGCAAAAATCGAAATCAATGAACAATCAATCTGAAACGAAATTGTCAAAAGGCAAAAGTGTCTTAAAATCGAATGTTAACACCAAAGTTCAAAGTGTTAAAACTGACAAACCTGCAAAGAAAGTGTCAAAGGATAAGAAAATCAAGTTTGTGTCTGCAGGAACGTTTGATTTAAATGGATCTTATGGTAAACCAATCAATTCTCCAATCAAATCTAACTCTGGTCTGAAAACAGGTTCAGGTCCTAAGTCTTCCGCTGTAAATGAAAAGAGAATTGAAAACAAAAAGGTGACCAAACAGAACAATTTAAAATCGAACCAAAGTCCCATGCAATCAAAAGCACAAACAGTGACTCCACAAAAGAATGTTAATCTAAAACCAAACAACTATGATAATGAATCACGTTTTGGTTCAACATCTAGAGTTAGCAATCGGCTCTTTAGGATTAGCAAGAAACATTGTGAAATTTGTGATAGATATAATCATGCAACTGCTGAATGTTTCTTTAACAGGTACTGCAGTTACTGTGATAAAAGAAATCATTCTTCAGAAGAATGTTATTTTAACAAATTTTGTGATATTTGTGAGAGGAGAAACCATGACACAAAGGATTGTTTCTTTCGATCAAACTCGACTAGAGAAATGACTCCATACTCAAACTTTCAAAGAAATAATTCATATGGTTTTCAAAATATGAGTCAAAGTCATTCTCCGGTTTTGAGAAAGTTTAATCGAAACAATTCTGTTTCTAACTTTTCAAAGAATGTGCAGGTTAATGATTTTAAACCAAGAGCTTTAATGGTAAGAAATCAAAAGTTTGAAAACAACCTTGATCCTAAGCTAGAGGAGAGGTTTAGTGCTTTGAGAAGAAAGCAATCTTTGAACGCCAATGGGCGAAGTTATCAGCATCAAAATCTTTTGAATGAAACAAATTTTCAAAATGTTCAATACCAACAAGTTACTATTGCAGATAGATTCGGAAAACCCAAGACCGTGTGGGCCTGGGTTGACCAAACTAACTGAATGTTTTTGTTGAAATGCAGGTACGCCCAAGAAGACCTATCAACTCGTGGTTCGTTGATAGTGGGTGTAGCCGGCACATGACAGGCAACCATGCCTTACTTCAAGACTTTAAGTCTAAAAATGGTACTCACGTAGCGTTTGGAGGTGATGCGGGTGGTAAAATCACAGGAGAAGGAACTGTCTCGAATGGGATTATAAGTTTTGATAAAGTCAACTACTGTGCACAGTTGAACTTTAACTTACTTAGTGTATCTCAAATCTGTGATAAATCTTATTCAACTCTTTTTGATGATTCTTTTTGTTATATTCTGAAACCAGGTTTCAAGATTGACAATGAGTGGGTAGTGGTGAAAGCGCCTAGAGATCGTGATGTATACAAATTGGATATGTCGCAGATTGATGCCGAAACCGAAACAACCTGTCTCATTGCCCATGCTTCAAATGATGAGAGTCAGCTTTGGCATAGACGGCTGGGCCACTCCAACTTCAGAAACATGAACCGTTTGGTAACCGGAAATCACGCTGTGGGAATCCCTTCGAAGAAATTCTCCACAACTGATCTCTGTCCTGCATGTCTGAAAGGCAAACAGCATCGGATGTCTTTTAAGTCCAAGCTCGAAAACTCCATTTCAAAACCCTTGCAGATGCTACATATGGATCTTTTTGGACCGACCAACGTTCAAAGCATTGGGAGAAAATCATATTGTTTAGTTATCATAGATGACTTTACGAGATTTTCATGGGTTTATTTTCTGCATGCAAAATCTGAAACAGCTGAATTATTAAAAGAATTTATCATTAAAGTTGAAAATCAATTGGAATGCAAAGTTAAAGTATTAAGAAGTGATAATGGAACGGAATTTAAGAATGCTAATGTTGATTTATTTTGTGCAGAAAAGGGGATTGCTCGACAATTTAGTGCGCCTAGAACGCCTCAGCAAAATGGGGTTGCGGAACGGAAAAACAGGACACTAATTGAAGCAGCAAGATCCATGCTTGCGGATGCCAAAATCCCGATCACATTTTGGGATGAAGCTATTGCAACTGCATGTTTTGTACAAAATAGAACATTATTAGTGAATGATAAAAAGAAAACTTCTTATGAGTTGTTGTTTGGAAGGAAACCAAATATTTCTTACTTGAAAGCATTTGGTTGTCCGGTATCGATTTTAAATCTAAATGAACATCTCGGGAAGTTTGAGTCAAAATCTGACGATGGATTTTTCTTAGGATATTCGTCTGTTTCTAAAGCTTATCGGGTTTTTAATAGCAAAACAAACACTGTTATTGAAACTATTAACGTCAAGTTTTTAGAAAATTCGTTTCCTTTAGTGGCTCATGGTCCCGAATGGTTATTTGATTTAGATTCATTATCGAAATCCTTCAACTCTAACTTATTTGATTTTTCAGGAAACGCAAGGAAGGAATCAGGTGACTTAGGAAGCTTCAGTGACGATTCTGATAATGACGAAGATGGAAATCTCAACTCTGAATATCCATTTATGTCGTTTCACAATCCTGATCATGTCAAATCTAGTCAAGCTCCGGGTGCTTCTGATTCGAATGAAGATCAAGAATCAAACAATCATGAAGAAGATGTGATTTCTCCTAATGATGGTGGATCCGTTCAAAATCAACCATCATCGGATCCGAATGCTGAAGTTATTCCAGAATCTTTTGATTACTTCATCAATTCACCGGATCAAGTCCCAAATTTCACACCGCATACTTCTTCCATACTACAAGATCTACCGAATCTGAATACTTCTAATCTAGAGACTCAAGTGCAAGGAGGTGATATTCCTGTTCATCGAATTCACAAGAAACATCCTGTCTCTCAGATTATCGGGCCGTTGAATCAGAGAACTACAAGAAGTCAGACGGAGCACGCAAATATCTGTCTTTACTCGTGTTTTCTATCTCAAGTGGTGCCAAAGAATATTTCAGAGGCGCTGAAAGATAACAGTTGGATTGAGGCAATGCAGGAGGAATTACTTCAGTTTCGCAAACAGGAAGTTTGGAAACTTGTTGACTTACCTGAAGGAGAGAACGCAATAGGTACAAGATGGTTGTACAAAAACAAGCCAGACGAACGTGGCATTGTGGTGAGAAACAAAGCAAGACTGATTGCACAGGGATACACTCAGGAAGAAGGCATTGATTATGAAGAGGTGTTTGCTCCGGTCGCAAGACTTGAAGCCATACGCGTTTTTCTTGCATATGCTTCTTTCATGAAGTTTAAGGTATTCCAAATGGACGTTAAAGGTGCTTTCCTGTATGGGCCAATTACGGATGACGTGTATGTTAGACAACCTCCGGGTTTCGAAGATCCAGACTATCCTCATCGGGTATACAAGTTAAGTAAAGCTCTTTACGGTCTTCATCAAGCTCCTAGAATTTGGTACGAGACATTATCTAAGCATTTACTACAAAATGGATTTACAAGAGGTCAGATTGATCCAACTTTGTTTATGAAGAGGGATAATGACGATTTATTGTGCGTTCAAGTTTATGTGGACGATATTATCTTCGGATCAACTAGTGAGTCAATGTGCAAAGAATTCGAGGAAATTATGAAGAGCAGATTTCAGATGAGTTCTATGGGGGAGATTAATTTCTTTCTTGGTTTACAAGTGAAACAATCAGCTGACGGAATTTTCATCAATCAATCAAAGTTCGTTGAGAAGTTGTTGAAGAAATTCAAGATGCAAGATTGTCAAACAATTCGAACTCCATCTGATGTAAATTGCAAGATTCAACCGGATCCAAAGGGCAAAGCAGTTGATCAAACACTATACAGATCAATGATCGGTTCTCTGATGTATCTTACTGCATCAAGACCAGACATCATGTACGCTGTTTGTGTATGCGCCAGATACCAGTCAGATCCGAAAGAGTCGCATCTTGTTGCTGTGAAGCGTATATTCAGATATCTCAAAGGGAAACCAAATCTTGGGTTATGGTATCCTTATGAAGGAAATTTTGAACTATATAGCTATTCTGACAGTGATTTTGGTGGTTGTGCTCTTGACAGGAAATCAACAACTGGTGGCTGTCAATTTTTGGGTCCAAGGCTTGTCTCTTGGCAATGCAAGAAGCAAACCAATGTTTCTGTATCCACAGCTGAAGCAGAGTATATCGCTGCATCTGCAGGATGTTCTCAGGTTTTATGGTTACAAAATCAGTTGCTGGACTACGGGTTTAATTTTTTGAAAACTCCTATTTACATAGACAATACTGCTGCTATGTTTATAACTGCTAATCCTGTTCAACATTCTAAAACTAAACACATCGAAATTAGATATCACTTTTTAAGAGACAACTCTGAAAAGGGTTTAATAATTTTGATTAAGGTTCATACCGACAAACAACTGGCAGATCTTTTCACAAAATCTTTTTTGTCAGGCCGGTTTGAATTCTTAATTCAATCCATAGGATTAATCAATCATGATTGATTCTATTTTTCGAAAAACAAACAAAAATCAGAAAAATATAAAAGCCAAAAATATTATAAGTTGATGTTATATTTTGATTCCTTTGTCTTTTACTTTATGTTTTGCATTGTGTGTGTTTGCGTGAAAAAGAAAAATAGAACAACAAAAACAAAATATAAAAGCAAAAGAAAAGAAAATATCATGTCATAAGAATCTATATTGCAAAAAGTGAGAAATGATAGTTACACTAGACATTATTTGATACATTATTTTTAATAAAGACTGATGAATGTTAGTTGATGTGCTAGACAGCTCAGACAATTAGACTGAACAAGTAAGTTGATTGTTGACAACATAAACTTAATGATCTTTGTGTTAAGTTCCATTGTTATACATATCTAGATATATATCTTTTGATACATTGTTTGTGATGTTAGTTGTGCATGATCGGGTAACGATGTAGTCTTCTCAGTGTGATGAACCACATCGTGAGCTTCTTTGTTGTGGTACCCACAGACCTGAAGTCTCACACGAAGTCTCTTTTGAGCTTCAAGATGCAGCAAAAGATTCCAAAATGGAACAAAAAGAGTCCCAAATGTGGACCAACACCAAACAAATATTCCAAAATGGAATTCAGAAGATTCCCAAGGGGAACTATAGGAAAGAAAAATTCCCAAAGTTGGAATTAAAAAGAAGTCCCAAAGTGGACCAAATCCGAATAGAACCCAGATTCCACACTGTGTATGACTGTAAGTGACCAGGTTTTGTACAATATACATTCAAGTAGTGATTGATAAGGAAATATGTTGACATATGTATACATGTGGGTCACATAAGTCATTCTAATCGAACCTTAAATATCATCATGATACTGAAAAAGTAAGTGTGTCAACTCGAGCTAATTGGTATGTTTTCATATCATCACTCAATCAAACATTAGTCAAATGTCTATTCAAAACTTGCAAAACATGTTCAGATAATGTGTGGTATGATCTCACTGCGATATTATGATTCATTGCATTGCATATGTCTTTATTTTAATTTGTGTGCTTTGTGTGTGCAGGCATTTGGAATCATTATTGATACATCAACATCCTTGATAAACTTAAAAATTTCAAGAAATTTCAAGTTTATGGGGAGAATAAGATTGAAGAAAAATATCTAAAAAATCCAAAAATATTTTGTTTTTGAATAAGTGTGTTTTTGAATGAACAAGGTTATTAGTTATGAAAAGCAAAGGTATTGGATGTGTTAAAAACAAACCCAAGGTCTCGTAATTTGTTTTTAAGAAATTGCTTCGGGATATAGAAAAATTGGTTGTGCAAAAACCTTTTTTTTTTTTTTCAAAAAGAAGAAAAAGAAAAATGAATTTTAATTGGAAGTTATTTTGTTGCAAATGTTAATATTGTTTGATAATTAATATGACAAACAATTCTTTTTAAGGATATCTTGTCTAATTAATATGTCGGAGAATGTTGCAGGTGCAATAAATGATCGTTGAAAAAGTCAACAGACGAGGAAAATTGAAGAAATTGCTTAAGTGTTATTGCCGGGTAAAGATGTCAGATACAACTGTGCAGCCGGGTAAAGAACTGTTCAGCCGGGCAATGTTGTAAGTCTGATACTTGCCGGGTGATTAAGAAATGGTGAAGATATTATGACCACTGTACAGCCGGGTAATGAACATGTCAAATACAGCCGGGTGAAGGTCATGAATACCTTGCCGGGTGACAAGTATATACTATACAGCCGGGTAATGAAGAAACTTTGTTGCCTTGTAAAGGTATGATACTATGTTGCCGGGTAATGAAGAAGTGTGTATGCCGTGTGAAGAAGGTTGTTAAAGGTTGCCGTGTAAAGAAGAAAGTAAGCCGGATGAAGAAAGAAAGCAACTGTGTTGCCGGGTGATGAAGAAAAGTTGCCGGGTGATGTTTTGATACAACTATTCTGCCGGGTGATGAATAAAATCCATCAGGTGTAGTTGTTCCTTAACCTTTACCCGTCACTACAGTGACTTACCCGTATGAACAGTGCTTGACCCGTCAAGTGAGTTTCACATGTTGGTGACTTGTTTTTGTGTACTTGACCCGTATCTACAGTACATGACCCGTCACTACAGTACTTGACCCGGCAAGGTTATTGGGCCTAATTTGCTTGTGTTGACCCGGCACTTTAAGTTTGACCTAAAATTTTTTTTGACGATACAAATACCGCCTCTTCACACAACACTTATCATTTCACACACTTTCACTTTCACCCAAACACTCTGAACTTCAAATCGCCATTGTTATCATTGTCAATCTGTTGCCCTATAACAAGTTTAATAGATTGATTAAGGTAGTGATTAAGTGTTTTTGACCTAAATCGACTTGCAAATCAACTGTTAAAAAGAAAAACGATGATGAACAGTGTTTTGAACTTGAATCGACACTTTGATTTTGAGCATTAAAACTGAAATCGAATGTTGCTTTAGGGTTAAAATCACTCGATTATCATCATTCAATCACTCATTTGCATTAAAACACCTTAAAATCGACTGAATCAAGTGAAATGTTCTTAACTGATAAAATCGCCATTGTTGAACTTTGAAGCTTTTAAAAGTTAAACATCAAAACGATGAAGCATCTGTTCAAAAAGTGATTTAACTTGTTAAAACGGAACCAAAACATGTTGAACCTTCTCATCATAAATTTGTCAAAATTTTACCTAAGCAATCAACTGTTAAAATTAAAACATGATGTATAATCTCTAAAAATTCAATGTTGTTTGATTAAGATGATGAAAATCAGGTTATAAGAACAATGTAGGATTTAAAATGATTATGTGAATGTTTTTGTTGTCTAACATTTGTTTCTATCACTTATTAAAATTTTGATATGGTTTAATGAAGATTCTAACACATTTGCCTTGTTTTGTGTTTGTTTGTGTTTAACAGATGGAGAGTCTCAAGTTTGAACCTAAACATAATATAGTGGCTTGTTTAGATGAATCACTTCCGGAGACAGAGGGTTATAGAGATATGATTCAGTTCATCAAGAGGACAAAGTATGTATATGCTATATGTGCCAAACCGGTCATATATGCTAGATTGATCAAGAACTTCTGGAGAACAGCTGAGGTTGTAAGAGAGGAGAATGGTGTTAATGTTGTTAGAGGCAACATAACCGGAGATTGGGGACTTACAGTTTCAGAAGATGCTATTAGGCAAGCTCTGAGAATAGATGAGGATGAGGTTGGTATGTTAGACGAGCTGACCATGGAGGAGTGTAAAGCGTGTTTTGTGAACATGGGACATCCACCTGTGTTTCCAAAGTCACAGTTTTTCAGAGCTAAGTTGGGGAAGAAGTATAAGCTGCTGAGTTATGTAGTGCAGCAATGCATGTCTAGAAGGAGTGCCGGGTTTGACAACTATCCTTCAGACATTGCATCACCAATTGTGGCTATTGCAGAAAACAAACCATTCAACATGTCAAGGTGGATAATGAATGGGTTTGTGTTCAACTTGGTGAAGGGCAAGAGGTTCAAATTTCTTATGTATCCAAGGTTTCTGCAACTGATGATAAATATTGCCTATCCTGTGATCAGAAGTGAAGGTTATGATGGAGGTATTTTATATACTGAGGACATGAACGATTTATCTTACCGCAAGATGAGCATCGGGAATGTGCCTGACATTGAATTGTTTGATTATATGAGAGATATAATCAACAATGAAGAAGATGTGGAAGGAGTTTACTATCACATATCTCATGGAGAGGTTGTTAATCCAGCAGATCTTGTTGATAGAGAGATAGATGAAAGTGATGATGGTGAAGATGAAAATGAGGTAAATGATGGAAATGGTAATAATGATGGTGATGATGGTAATGATGATGGTGGTAATGATGCTGAATCTGAATCTAATTCAGAGGAGGCTGAACCAATAGAGACTGAGTTAGAGGTTGTTGAACCTATGGTTGTAGAAGAACCTGTTGAGGTTGCTTCTGTTGTTGTTGAGAAAGATGTGTCATTACAATATGTTAGAAAGAAGAAGAAAGTAGTAGAAAAGCCTGAAGAGGTGGATGTGATTGAGATTGCTCAGACAGTAATGGCCGAAGCTGAATCTATTGCACAGATAGAGGAAGTGGATGCTGGCGTTACTGATCCCATTATTGATGAAAACATTGGACAAGGTTTGGAGTCTTCACCAAATGTTGGGCCAAGTGTTGATGAGATCTATGAGGAGAAAGAAAAACGTATTGCAGAACTGGAGGAGATGGTTGAAAAGCTAATTAAAGCTAATGAGTTGATGAAGGCCTCAAATGACCGTAAAAAGAAGAGATTTGATGAATATTGGGATATTCACAATCAGAACTTGAAGATTTTCAAAAAATTGGATGAAGATCATGTGAAACTGGTTGATGAGCATGAAAAGTTAAGGGATAAGTATGATAAACTGAAGGAAGAGCATGAGAATTTGAAGTATGATTACAAAGAATTACAAGCTGAATGTAATACTTTAGATGCTGAAAAAGAGATGTTGGAAAAAGAGTTGGAGGATTTGAAACCTAAGAAGGCTGGATCATCTTCGGACAAAGATTTTTCTGATGAAATCATAATGACTGAAACGAATGTGCCTAAAGTGTATCTGACTAGAGCTAGAGGAACTACAAATGTTGGTATTTTGGTAGAATCACCAATTACCATTCCCGATGAAGCCAAAGCTGAAACTGTCAAGATGGATAAAGCTGAGGGAAAGAGGAAAATTGACGCTATTCCTGAAATTTTTGGAGATGAAGGAAGCTCAAAGAAGGCGAGGATTGATAAACCAGTGCAGATTGAGCCGATTCAATCTGTAGCTGAAGTTGAGGCTGAGAAAGTTGCTGAGACTGAAATTGGGTCTGGAACTGAGAATATATCTGAGGCTGATACTGAGATTGTTTCTGAAGCCGAAACAGAAGTATTTGTAGAAACAGATGATGAGAAAGAAGTTAATTCAGGAGATACAGTTCAGATTGAGCCGATTCAATCTGAAGCTGGTGAAACTGTTGATAAGCCTGAGACTGAAACTGTAGCTGAAGTGGCTAGTCAGTTTGAGCCAGTTCAAACTGATGATGCACCTATGATAGAGGCATTGGATGATCTAGACATTGATTGGACTGAATCTGAGGATGAAGCTGAGCCAGAGCCTGTACAAAATACTGTGGAAGAAGTGCCAGATGATTTAGATCAGAGGTTTGCCTATCTTGAAAGAATGAAGTACAATTCTGTATTTTTGAATGGGTTGACGGTAACTCAAATCAATGAAGAGTACGAGAAATGCATGATGCATCAAGATAAGGCTGAAGCAGATAAGAAAGAGATTGTTACTGAGATGGGAGAATGGACTCCAATGCAGGAAAGTCTGAACATAGAAGATCTGCCACCAACTGAGCTATATCATCCAAATCCAGACGATATGACTACCTATGAAATGAGGAGTTGGTTGAGGTCAAGAAACTATCCGTACAAAACATTGCAAAGATTGAAGTCTGTTTCATTGAAGAAAATTGTGGTGAGTTTCATGAAGACAGAAAAATTGTACAATCGGATGTTCTATTTGGACTACAACAATCCACAATATTTTGAGCTGACAAAGAAATACAAAATTCTGGGTCCAAGAGAAATTCCTGTGATGGCGCTTCCTGAAGATGCTCATAAAAAACGTCATGAACTGATGGATATGTTTCCGAGTGAAGTTAAATCGTACAATGTGCCATTGGATGTGCGTGAAACATGGCATAATGCAGCAACTCCAGGAGATGTGGTGAGATCGTTGATGAGTAAAGGACAATCAATTGCTGAATTGTTGGATTCAATGATTGTGCCTGAGAAAAATAAGAAGGTAAAGATAATTGCGTGGAAATATGATGAAGTGTTTGATGCATTCATGATCAAGAGGGTAAATGGCTTATGTGATGTTTATCATTACTATTCTAGCATCTTCAAATTGGAAGTTCAGGATCTGAAAGAGCTGCATAAACTGAGGTTAATCAATCATACAAATGCTGATCGTGGTAACAAGTGTGTGATGCTTCTTGATGCTGGAATGAGCAGAACTGCAAAGTTTTTGGATTTCCGAGGTCAACAGGAAGACTCAGAATATGTGCAAGCCAAGAAACAAAAGAAGAAGAAAAGATTGGTGGTGACCGAGGATATGTACTTAGAAGAGTTCTCGGATGAATATTTTGACAAGATTAATGATCCTGGATTGAAGGTAATAGATGGGTCGCAAATGACGAAGCCAATACTGAGAGTTTTCTACAATCAGGATACATTTGAACTAAAGCTTGTTAGAAATTTGGAGGATTGGGACAAAGACATGATCACTCTGTTCAGTACTTTTGAGTTAAAGCTGCTACATCCTTCATATATTGATTATTTGAGGAGCATTAGAATGGAGAAGTGCAAGGATAAACTGGCTGAAGCGGACAGAAAGTTATTTGTGGTGATGATTGAAGTTATTGCTGCTGCTTCAGAGAAAATTCGAGTCAGAAAAGCTTTGCTAAACTCTAATCTTGTGATGGTGGATTTACCGAAGATAGAGTACATGAGGATATCCAGAAAAGGAACATTGGAGGTGTATGTCGAAGGCAAAGAAATGCCATTTGAGTTTTATGCTAATATCGATTTTGCAGGTTTAAGTCTGGATTCGCTTAGACGCATGAATGCTCTACCAATTCTGACAAATGAATCCAAGCCTCGACAAGCGAAGATTGCCGAAAAGTTCAAATCTTGCATTGAAGAAGCTCTGAAAGAAAAAGAAGAATATAAAGGCCGAGAGTTGCTGGACGTGAAAGAGGAACCAGAAGATTGATAGAAAAAGACTGAAGATTGATGCTGATAAACGAAGAACAAGATTAAAAGTTTTTTGAAGATTCAAAGTTAAATCTTAGGGGGAGTACTGTTAGGGTTATTTCCGTGTTAAGATTTACTTTGTATCTTTGTTTAATATGTTTGTATAGTTTAGGGTTTAATGTGTATTTTCCTTAAACTTGCATTTTGTTTGTTATAAAGCATGTAGTGTGCGTGTGTTAGGAGAGAGACTTTTTGCACTGTTAGAGAGAGAATTAACTGTGTGTAATTGTTTTCTCCTGCACATTTTGTACTGCGAAATTGCTTTGATCATCAATATACAAGAGAATTTATGAGTATGAACTGTGTTTGTGATTGAATCGTTTGTTTGTACGCTTTGTTCTGATCATTTGAGTGATATTATCGATCCAATTGAACCTATCACTCTAGCTGTGATTTTTATAACGGGATTCATCGTACGATAGTGTTTAGATTCACCATTTGAGGATATAGAAGACGATGAGGTATAACAGTCCGATTTAGAGTCTAGGGGTTCCAAGTTCATTAACGGATTAGAAAGGATCTCATGTTATATCATTACATGTGTCGGGTGGCTTCAGTATCATCATATCTTATATGGTTTCCTCTACTAGGACCTTCACAAGTTAAAATAGCTAGGTTAAAGTTTCTTACATGGCGGCTAAACACTTTTTATTAAGGAAGCTAATTAAGTTTAATATGGAAATTGCTGGATAATAGAGCTTCTATGAAGGAACGTCAGGCGCCCAAGTGCCAAAGGATAATCAGAGTATCAATATTATGTTTCTTGGCAATTACAAAGGTGTACCGGGAATGGAACAAATTAGAAAGCGGTTGCCCTGGACCGTAATGAGTGAATCTCCCTCAGAACATCAACCGGTAGTGTTGGTTTATTGTTGATGGTGGTAATCATCACCAGAATTCTTAGAGTCGTGAAATGTATTCCAAATCAGAATCTATATGCGTATGTCAGTTATGAAATGTTTGGTTTTTGTTGTTGTTGTGAATAAAGGGTATATGAAGTTATAATTTATCCGAGTACATAGTAGGTTACCCTATAAGTGATAGATCAAACAACTTTATAAGAAATTTCGTGTTTATCTATGAAAGTTCCCCAGGTTAACTATCGGCTTGGTTTCAGGTCCACATCCAACGTACCGTTAGTGTTTATATATAGGGTGTACCGCAGCTAACCCACCACACCACCAGCACCTTGAAGGCGTACTTGTCACCCACTAACATTCATGTCTTCTTTACTAAGTCATTCAAAGGGTTGAGGAAAATGAATATATATTTAAGGAAATGGTAACGTTGTAATATACATACTGTAACACCGGTTATCTATTGGAATTTTATGTGATTCTAATGTGAATAATCACAAATCGAGACTTTTACAATGCTTATCTTGGTTCAGTTACGTGAATAATCGAGTAGAGGAGTTTGAATATATATTAAGATGGATAAAATGTAGATAAGGTTTTAAAAGTAGATGTTCTTAAGAAAAAAAAATAATTAGTCCCAAAACGTGTTTTACAACAGTGGAGATGTAGATTGGGTGTGAGAATTAACACTTACGAGAGTGTTGGATTAAGATGAGTCATCCCACTAGATTGAAGCGTATGCATACTACACGTGTGGTTCGCCAGTGCATCGTTAACAATTGAAACATCATGAGTCGGAATTATTTCTAGGTAATTTATTATCAGAAATAATTTAGAGTTCTATTTATCTTGAAGAATTGAGAATAGTGTACAATTAGGTGAAGTACTTTTAGGACGAGTCTGGTATGTTACGAGGTATTCACATGAATGTTTAAGCAATACAGATTTACCTCACAATAAGTGATTTTGAATGAGCAATATTACGCGGTTGGTTTGTCATATCAACAAGAGTTTTATTATATATATATATATGTATAAGTTGTTAGCTTTATTAGACTCCTCCATGGAATTCTAAGAATTATAGGGTTTGTTTAACATTTATTTGCAGGACCAATGATGTTAAGATGTTACCGACTGTTGGTAGGAGGTTATAGTACACCGACCATAAATTAAAGCATCTCATTACGTATCATAAGGTTGTGACTTCAGTAAGGTAAATGTTTCAACTGGTGGATTCAGATTGGTTATGTGGAATGGGCCGTATCATTAGGAGACCAATATAGTAGTAGCGGAACATTATCAGGTTTTTCAACACAGATATTTGTTCTTATTTGTGTGCCACCAAGAAAAGATTTCAATTATCTTTAACTTAGGTGTATAAGGTAAAATGTATGTAGTTTTAAGATAAACTTATCATATGCCATCAAAGGTTGTATTGTAATTGTATACCATCCGTATATGGATTTAATGGGTTCAGTCAAGCATAGACTTAATATCGGTGCGTTATTTAGAAGTGAATTGTTTGTTTCAGATGAACTTGTATTGATTGATTCATCACTTTTGTGTTTCTGTTTGGATATCGCCCACATGGCAGATTTTGCCAGGATCATCATGTACTTGTAAATTCACCATTACGTTGCGCACCCGTAATCGTCAATTTACCTTACACAATCACCCAAGTTTGTCTCCCACCGGTTACATTAATCTTACGTTTAGTTATGTTCTTCGATTTACATTCGTTCGTGTGGTATTGCTATCCCATATCAAGTGTATGATAAACCTATAAGTAGGAGACGACCATACTAGATGTATAGGACACTAACAGGCCATCAGTGTGTTATATCAATGGGTCGCATGTATCAGGTATGGTGTAAGTTCTTACTAAGGGTAAGACTACTAGTCTAGGCACAATCTGGGTGTACGATGTGTATAAGCAGTAGTAATATCAAATCAAGTGAATAACATGTAGTGGATCACACAGTAAGTGACATGTTACAACTAATAATGTCTCATATTAAGTAACATGCTGTAGCACACGAACGTGTCGTATAATAAGTAATTTGTAATAGCACGTAGGAGGTCACATAAGTAATAAGTCATGACCTCACTAGGAATAAGTTTCTGGACAAATATCCATTACTGTTGTTCATGTACCTCTATACCTTAGGCATCGGTCTCTGCCGGTTGGTTGCCATAATGAGGTAGGTAATTCAAAACTGAATTGTCTAGGCTTCATACGAAACCAGTTTGTTGCCATAGTCATGTAAGTTTCAAGTTATAATGAAATGTAATCGTTTCTCAACTAAGGCCCCTAAAAAAAATTTGGCCTAAAAAGCGTGATACTTTTGAACAAAGTCATTGTCAAATATTTCTCATGCAGACTTCAGTGAACAATTCAAAACTAGCAGATACACATCCAGTTCAAGCTTCACTAGAAGTGTCACGTAATACAGGTTGGTTACTTCATGTAATGCTAATGTAACCGTGTGTATGTGTATATAACATGTATATAGGTCACAAATGAATTCACATAAGTGCAACTAATGCAGTGTACAGTTATAGTCTAGAATGCAATGCAATGCAAACCTAGTTCGCTATAACCAATGGCTCTGATACCAATCTGTCACACCCCCAAAATCCACTAACGGAGTTTTACCGTTAAATGTGTGACAAACCAGGATCTCAGTCATTAGTTACACCAAACGACACTATATGAATTTAAAACATACGTGTCTCATTAAATGAGAAAATTTATTACAGAGTTAACATTTAAAAGTTTGCGGAAGCGTAAACGAAATGTAATGCCAAAATATTAAACTGGAAACTAATGCGCAGTACACGCATCCAATACAAGATACAAAGTTTAAATAGACATTAAACTCAAAACATGGGTTGTAATGCATGAAAATGTTTAAATGAAAAGCCGTGACTCCATGCCATGTCCTAAGTGCGTGGTACCTCAGTGACCTGTAAAAGTGAAAGTCTAACAAGTGTCAACACGACGGTTGGTGAGTTCACATAGTAAGTATAAAATCAAGTAAGTTCAGTTGCAAGCAGAAATATAAATTAAGTATGTCATTGTAGGTAGCTAATCTACAGCACATGTCCTTAGAGGCGTAATGTATCTGACCGAAGCTGACGTATGTACACATTAAGTGCAGTTTGCCCGTTCGTACATCCCAGCAGGATGCACTGTAAGTATGTTAGGTCATTCAACACCCGTTCGACAGGTCCTTCTGTCGTGCTAGCGCGACTAGCCCGGGTGGGGTTTGTCAAACCCAGTAGTACTACTCAAAATTTCCCCGCTATTTCACAAATACTAACGGTCAACTAGGTATCCATGAGGTCTTTCATGAACAAAATAAAAGTTGCTCTAATCCAGACATGCGACATACAAAATTTGTAAATCCGTAAAAGTATTCGTCCGAGTTCAGCCCACAAAAGGGTAGAATAGTAAAAGTACAGTTCAGTG
Source organism: Tagetes erecta (assembly GCA_030867185.1). Classification (NCBI taxonomy): domain Eukaryota; kingdom Viridiplantae; phylum Streptophyta; class Magnoliopsida; order Asterales; family Asteraceae; genus Tagetes; species Tagetes erecta. The sequence continues at coordinate 15,135,933 of CM061497.1, read as the reverse complement.
AACTCACCTTCGGGTGCACAGCTACACGCATCAGCAAGGTAAAAGCAAACACAGCATTCCTACTACATGATAAGTCCATAAGTGTGTGTTTGTGCAGGTATGTAAAACCCTATGCATCCAAACAGTTCAATTGTTTACTTGCGATTTGAAAAGTTTGACTTTTGACCAACTTTGACCAAAGTTGACTTTTGTTGACCCCACAACCCGTGGGTGAGTTTTTAATTGTGTTCATGTTTGTTTATGTTCATTTAGACAATGAGAGCAATCGAATTCTAGCACATAGTACATATGTTAAAGAATCAAACTTTGTTTTTAGTAAAGTTACTATTTCTAGGAAGTCACATCCGAGACTACATTTTAAGCGAATCCAACTCTACTATAGGTAACCATATAAACATCACATAACTCACATATAGTGTCTATCATGCTCCTTATGAAAGTTCTCAACACTCGTTTCAATAATGCTACTAACTTTAACAAGATTAACTGATCACATTCAAAATATCAAGTTATCCACCTATGACTATGCATATTTGAAACATTCATATTACTTACTTATGAACCTAATAGCATGAAAGCATCATCACCAAGTCATCATATGTCTAATTGACAAGTTACACACAAAACACAAGTGAAACACAATGCAAGTCCATTATTCAGATTTTTCGGCTTTGTTGACCCTTTTTATTTTGTACAGAAACCAACATAAACTAACATGTATAAGTCCCAAATTTTAACTATAGATTAAATATTGTCTTAAGTTCATTTCTTATTTTATATACGTTACTTAAAACCTAAATCAACTATTTATTAAAAATACCTCTTTACATCAAGGTCAGAAAAGACACCTGATTGCACACTATAAAGTTTTATAAAATTTGAACGACCATACAGGGGAAGAAAAATACAAATTTTACCAATATAGAAAGCTAAGACAATAAGCTTTAATTTGGTGTAAGAATCATCCAAGAATACGTTTTAATTATAAAGTTATGACCTTTTGAAGTTGACTCATTTTCTGTCCAGATTTTCAGATTTGACATCTGTTTTTGTAAAATCAAAAAGACTGACTTAATCTTCTCTAAAAATTAATTGGTTTAGTTTTCTGGAAACTAGACTCTTTAAACTACAATCTAGGCTCAAGAATGACCCCTTTTGGTTCGGTTTTCAACAAGTTATAGTCCATGTAAGATCAGGTTACGAATCTGTCCAACATCTATCATTACCGGTTTTGTCAAAAACAAGATTAAAGCAATATGATTAGTATCCAAATTTCATTCTAATCATCATACAAGTTCATATCTAACTATATTTAATCATGATTATGTATAAAGTTCCATGTTCTCATGCCTTCATAATCACCCTAGTTTCACAAAAACACAACCATAGATTCTATTGATTACCAATTTATCAAAACATCAAATAACCTATAATCAATACCCAATTTCACATATAGCTTATCAATTGAAGAACTTGGATGAACTAGGGTTTTGAAAGATGAAATTTTTGTAACATATATGATAGTTTTAAGATCAAAACTTACTTGTATAGCGTTTACTACTTCAATCAACACCCGAAATCACCAAATATTGAACCAAGAAGCAACAAAATCGATTCTTGTGTGTGTGTATGTGTTACGGCAGCAGGTCAAGGGGAAAGAGCAGCCCAAAAACGTTTTTTTTTTTGTTAATTAGGTTTAGGGTTTTGACAAATTTTGTTAATTGTTGATAAATGTTAAGTTGGGTTGGGCCTTGGGCCACTTATGGGTCACATGGGTGGTCCATAGGCCACGTGTTCACTACGGTTTGTAAACATAATGAAAAACTTTGTAAAACGTAAACCTTTGTTTCACCGAGTTTACCGAAATTCGTAAATCGTTAAAACCGATAAAATACGCGGTTACACGAAAACTTAACAGTTAAGCACACATAACAATTAAAATGTATTATTATGGTATTTGTATTCATTTAAGATCACCAACGCTCGGGTATTAACTCATGTGGTCGTTTCGTGTGAATATTTATATAACAGTTTGCACATTTAATTCATCAAATTAAATGAAAAGTATAATTGCGTTAACGTGACTAACAGAGTTTAACTAACGAAGTTAACATGAATTTGTCGGGTGTCACACGTGCATTGATTGCTTTCTTCTCAAAGCACTAAACCTTTCCTCTAACTTAGGATCAAGGTTATTTTCAAACTTTTGGTTTCTTACCATCAAGGCTCTTGGTTTAAAACTGTTAACCTGCACATTTCTTGATGAAAAGTTAGAAACAGAATTGTTTCGATTGAAATTTCTCAAAACTGGAGAATGACTTTGATTCATATTTTGAAAACCAAATGATTGATTTCTTTGAAAGTTTGAAAAAGGAGTCATTTCTCTTGTTGAGTTTGATCGAAAGAAACAATCCTTTGTGTCATGGTTTCTCCTCTCACAAATTTCACAGAATTTGTTATAAAAACATTCTGCTGAAGAATGGTTTCTTTTGTCACAGAAATTGCAGTACCTGTTAAAGAAACATTCAGCAGTTGCATGATTATATCTATCTCAAATTTCACAATGTTTCTTGCTAATCCTAAAGAGCCGATTGTTAACTTTTGATGTTGAACTCATTCGAGATTCATTATCAGTTTTGTTCGGTTTTAGATTAACATTCTTTTGTGGAGACTTTGTTTGTGATTTTGATTGCATGGGACTTTGGTTCGATTTTAAACTGTTCTTGTTAGGGCTATTTCCTTGTTAAGATTTACTTTGTATTTTGTTTATTGTTTATATGTTTGTAAATAGTTTAGGGTCTATTTTGTTATATTCCTTAAACTTGTATTTTGTTGCTATAAGCATGTAGTTTGTGTGTGTGAGGAAAAAGGCTAGATCACTTTTACACTGTTAGAGAGAGAATTAACTGTGTGTGATTTTGTTTCTCCTGCACTTGTACTACGAATTGCTTTGATCATCAATATACAAAGAGAATTATTAGTATGAATTGTGTTTGTGATTGAATCGATTGTTTGTACGCTTTATTCTGATCATTTGAGTGATATTAACGATCCAATTGAACCTATCAATTGGTATCAGAGCTTTCGGTATTGTGTTCTTCGCTGTTCTTAAGCAAAAACACATCAATATTGCTCAAAAATCATGATCTGAATGAATTGTTGCTGTTTTTAGTTGTGATTTATAATCGCAATCACTCCTATACACAACGATTGTGCAGATTCTATCAGATCATCATCAGATCTGAAGAATTAAGAAGAATAGAAGAAGTTACTGTTCGATCAAATTTTTGCTCAATTTCATCAGATTTGATCATGTTTTGGATTGATTGATAAAAGGAATTGTTAATCGGACTATTTCACAGCTTGTGTGTGAATTTTGGACAATTTGGACAAGTTTCATACAAAACCCAGAAAATTCCCATGGAGAAAATGATGAACAGTATGATGTTGGTTGAAGATTAACTTGCCGGGTGATTATTTTTGACTTAGACAATTTCCTTGGACTTAGATTTGAGAAGAAATTAGGTCCTGTATTGCCGTGTAAGGAATTTGTGCTAGACGGGTGAAGAATTTGACTTGAAAAAGTGTTACTGTTCAGTCGGGTGATACACTGTTGTGCCGGGTAAAACACTGTTACGCCGGGTGATAAACAAAATACAGCCGGGTAAGCATCAATTGTGTTGCCGGGTAAACAACTCTGTAGTGTGATCGAGTACTGTTCAGCCGGGGAAGCTTTTTATCGTGTCAAGATTCTGCCGGGTCAAAGACTTATTGCCGTGTGAAGTTTTTCTTGCTGCCGGGTAACTGTTCATCCGGGTGAAGACAAAAATTATTACAACTATTGAGCCGGGTAACTGTTCAGCCGTGTAAAGACTTTTTCCTGCCGGGTGAAGAACAAAGACACTGTTTAGCCGGGTGAAGAAGGATTTTCACTGTTTTGCCGTGTGACTCACTTTAGTTGTTTTTAATACTTGTTTCTTATCTTGTCTTTAATTACCTGTCTTTATTTTAGTATTTTAATCATTTCTTTTCAAAAGTTAACAAAAACCAAAAATATTTTTTTAAAAAATTGTTAAAAATGGCTCCTACTGATGATTCTGATAACCGTGTTCCTAGACTTTTGAATCGTGCAGATTTCAAGAACTGGACCATCAGGTTGAGACATCACTTGTGTTCAATTGACAATGACTTATGGAAATCCATTGAGAAGGGTCCTCATATTCCAACTCAGACTGCTCCAGACAGTGCTAGTACCTACACAAAAGACTCTACTGAACCTTATCCAGAAGATAATTTGTCAGCAGAAGATCTGAGGAAAGTAAAGAATGATAGCAAGGCTTATTCTTTAATGTGCAAGGGACTGCCACTTCAAGTTCTGTCTAGATTGGATGCATATCAGACTGGTTATACATGTTTCAAGGCATTGAAGTCGATATGTGAAGGAGGAGAACAATTGAGAAGTTTGAAGAAGTCGAAACTGAAAAGACAATTGGAGTTGTTTGAACACATTAATGGAGAGACAGTACACCAGATGATGAACAGGTTTGTTCACTTAACTACTGAGATGACAAATCTCGGAGTGAAGACTGAACTTCAAGATTTGAATGATCGATTATTATGTGCCTTACCATCATCATGGAAACAAACTGTTACCTTGTTGAAACATACTGAGAAATTTCCAATGGAACTTGATTTGCTTATTGGAAAAATTGAAGAAGTTGAGATTGATGAAGGATCAAGAAATACTGATAGATCAAGCTCACAAACTCAGTATAAGTATGTGGTAAATCCTGCCAATACTGTGGATAACGCTTTTCTTGCACAAGATGTAACAAAGTTTGAAGATGAGGGTGACTTATTTGTTGGTGCAAGTTTCTTTACTGATTCAGCATATTTTCCAAATTCACCAACTTATACTCAACCTCAATCTCCACCAAGAGCCCAAGTTCAAAGTCAATCAGAAAATCAAAGTTCAAATGTTCAAGCTAAAGTGAAAGACGTAATGAATATTCTGCTTCAAGATGACGAAACTAAAACTGCCTTTACTGCTTTTATGGCAAGTTTTCAAGCGTACCAAGGAAGTCATTTAAGCCAAATGGACGTGGTCCTTCAAGACTTATTTGAATTGGATCCAGTTGATGTTGAAGAAATGGATCTTAATTGGCAAATGGTTATGGTTGCATATCGAACTCAAAAGCATGCATATGTGAACCGAAATTACAAACCTCATGCTAACAAGACAGTTGGATTTGACAAATCTAAGGCCAGGTGCTTTAACTGTAACCAGTATGGTCATTTCTCAAGAGAATGCAAAGCTCCAAAGAATTTCAATGACCAAGCTAGTTCAAGCAATCAAGGTCAAGGTCAAAGTTCTCAACAGTCTTCAAGTTACCAGCAAAGAAATCAGCGTTTCTTTCAAAAGCCATACCAAAGTCTTCCTATGCCTGAGTTGAAGGATAATGAAAAGAAGCCAGAAGATCAGACTAAAGCATTGGTTGTAAGTGTACAAGACGGATACGACTGGAGCGCATATGCAGAACAGTTTACATCTGATCTTACATCAAATCTGGCACTGGTGTGTGAAATTGAAGAAGAAGACTGGTCTGAAGAAGGGGATGGAAAGATGGTTGAAGATGTTAGTGAAGATTCTGAAGATTATGACTGGAGTGCAAAGTCTGATCCTACTGAAGAAACTGAATCTGAAGTTGCGTTAATGGCTACAGCCAATGAGTCTTCATCTTCCACTGAGCAACCAAAGGTTAATTCTGAACTCCCTCCTAACTATGTTCCATTGCCTTTAGATGTGAAAGAAAGGTTATGTTCTGAACAATGCATTCAACAAGTAGAACATTATCGAACTCATTCATTTAAAATAGGTGACAAATTAAGCAAACATGAAAAGATTCATGAACAACTTAAAATTGATCACAAAATTTCTGATGAGAAGATTTTGTCACTAACTGAATCATGGAACAAAACTTTAAAAGAATTGGAACTTGTTACCAAACAACTTGAAGAAATGACAAAGAACTTTGAACAAGAAAAAGTTGAACATGCTGTCACACAAGTTGAATTAAAGAAAGTTAAAAGTTGTAAAACAATGGTTGAACAACTCATTAATGAAAGAGGTAACAAAAACAAAACCGGGTTGGGTTTTACTCATGAACCGATGCCAAATTCAATCACTCAAACCTTACCGGAAAACTTTAATGAATTTGATCATTCACCTGAAAATTAACGTAAATTCAAAGAAATTCAAAGAAGTAAATCCGAGTCCGAAGGATCTGAGGTGTTGATTGAAAGTTTGAGAGAAGAAGAAGGAATGACAACTGAAGCTGACGATGAAGCAAGCAACAAATCTGACAACAAATTAGAGCCTGTTCTAATTCAACTTGTTGAATATCCAAAGCTTAACCCAGAACCAGAATCGGTGAAGGAAGAAGGTGAATTTTCAGGATTCAATGATCCTGAGTATATCAAGTGGAAGAAAGAACAAAAGGCGCAAGTTGCTGCTCAGTTGCTCAAGAAGAATACTGTGAAGAAGGATGAAGTTTCAACTGTAAAGAAGCAGAAAGCGAAAACAATGACAAATCAATCTGAAACAAAAGAATCAAAAGGTAAAAGTGTCATAAAATCGAATGACAACACAAAAGTTCAAAGTGTTAAAACTGACAAAGTTAAACCTGTCAAGAAAGTGTCAAAAGGTAAGACAATCAAATTTGTGTCTGCAGGTACTTTCGACATGAACGGTTCTTATGGTAACCAAATCAATACTCAAATCAAATCTAACTCTGGTCTGAAAACAGGTTCAGGTCCTAAGTCTTCCGCTGTCAATGATAAGAGAATTGAAAACAAAAAGGTATCCAAACAGAACAGTTTAAAATCGAACCAAAGTCCCATGCAATCAAAATCTCAAACCAAGACTCCACAAAAGATCATTAATCTAAAACCGAATAACCAAGATAATGAATCACGTTTTGGTTCAACATCAAAAGTTAACAATCGGCTCTTTAGGATTAGCAAGAAACATTGTGAAATTTGTAATAGGTATAATCATGCAACTGCTGAATGTTTCTTTAACAGGTACTGCAGTTTCTGTGACAAAAGAAACCATTCTTCAGAAGAATGTTACTATAACAAATTTTGTGATATTTGTGAGAGAAGAAACCATGACACAAAGGATTGTTTCTTTCGATCAAACTCAACTAGAGAAATGACTCCGTTTTCAAACTTTAATAGAAATCATTCATTTGGTTTTCAAAATATGAGTCAAAGTCATTCTCCGGTTTTGAGAAATTTCAATCGAAACAATTCTGTTTCTAACTTGTCAAGAAGTGTGCAGGTTAACAATTTTAAGCCGAGAGCTTTGTTGGTAAGAAACCAAAATTTTGAAAACAACCTTGATCCTCAGTTGGAGGAAAGGTTCAGGGCTTTAAGAAGAAAGCAGTCAATGAACGCCAATGGGCGAAACAACAGTTATCAGCATCAAAATCTCATGAATGAAACAAATTTTCAAAATATTCAATATAAACAAGTTACAATTGCAGATAAATTCGGAAAACCCAAGACCGTGTGGGCCTGGGTTGACCAAACTAACTGAAAATGTTTGAATTGCAGGTACGCCCAAGAAGACCTATCAACTCGTGGTTCGTTGATAGTGGGTGTAGCCGGCACATGACAGGCAACCATGCCTTGCTTCAGGATTTCAAGCAAAAGAATGGCACTCATGTAGCTTTTGGAGGTGATGCGGGTGGTAAAATCACAGGAGAAGGAACTGTTTCCAATGGAGTCATTAGTTTTGATAAAGTCAACTACTGTGAACAGTTGAACTTTAACTTACTAAGTGTCTCGCAAATTTGTGATAAATCCTATTCAACTCTTTTTGATGATTCTTTCTGTTATATTCTTAAACCAGGTTTCAAGATTGACAATGAGTGGGTAGTGGTGAAAGCTCCAAGAGATCGTGATGTATACAAATTGGATATGTCGCAGATTGATGCTGAAACCGAAACAACCTGTCTCATTGCCCATGCTTCAAATGATGAGAGTCAGCTTTGGCATAGACGGCTGGGACATTCCAACTTCAGAAACATGAACCGTTTGGTAACTGGAAATCACGCTGTGGGAATCCCATCGAAGAAATTCTCCACAACTGATCTTTGTCCAGCATGTTTGAAGGGAAAACAGCATCGGATGTCTTTTAAGTCCAAGCTCGAAAACTCCATTTCAAAACCCTTGCAGATGCTACATATGGATCTTTTTGGACCGACCAACGTTCAAAGCATCGGGAGAAAATCATACTGTTTGGTTATCATAGATGACTTTACTAGATTTTCGTGGGTTTACTTTTTGCATGCAAAATCTGAAACAGCTGAATTATTAAAAGAATTTATCATTAAAGTTGAAAATCAATTGGAATGCAAAGTTAAAGTGTTAAGAAGTGATAATGGAACGGAATTTAAGAATGCTAATGTTGATTTATTTTGTGCAGAAAAGGGGATTGCTAGACAATTTAGTGCGCCAAGAACACCTCAACAGAATGGGGTTGCGGAACGGAAAAACCGGACACTAATTGAAGCAGCAAGATCCATGCTCGCAGATGCCAAAATCCCTATCACTTTTTGGGACGAAGCTATTGCTACTGCGTGTTTTGTACAAAATAGAACATTATTAGTGCACGATAAAAAGAAAACTTCTTATGAGTTATTGTTTGGAAGGAAACCAAATATTTCTTACTTGAAAGCACTTGGTTGTCCGGTTTCGACTTTAAATTTGAATGATCATCTCGGGAAGTTTGAGTCAAAATCTGACGATGGATTTTTCCTAGGTTATTCGTCTGTTTCTAAAGCTTATCGGGTTTTTAATAGCAAAACAAATACTGTTATTGAAACTATTAACGTCAAGTTTTTAGAAAATTCGTTTCCGCTAGTGGCTCATGGTCCCGAATGGTTATTTGATTTAGATTCATTATCGAAATCTTTCAATTCTAACCTATTTGATTTTTCAGGAAAAACAAACAAAGAATCAGGCGACTTGGGATGCTTTAGTGACGATTCTGATAATGACGAGGATGGAAATCTCAACTCAGAATATCCATTCATGTCTTTTCACAATCCTGATCATGTCAAATCCAGTCAAGATCCGGGTCCTTCTGGTTCTAATGAAGATCAAGAATCGAACAATCATGAAGAAGATGTGATTTCTCTTAATGATGGTGGATCTGTTCAGAATCAACCATCATCAGATCCGAATGCTGAAGTTATTCCAGAATCTTTTGATTACTTCATCAATTCACCGGATCAAGTCCCGAATTTCACACCGCATACTTCGACCATACTACAAGATCTACCAAATCTGAATACTTCTAATCTGGAGAGTCAAGTGCAAGGAGGTGACATACCAATTCATCGAATTCACAAGAAACATCCTGTCTCTCAGATTATTGGGCCGTTGAATCAGAGAACTACAAGAAGTCAGACTGAGCAAGCAAATGTTTGTCTTTACTCGTGTTTTCTATCTCAAGTGGTGCCAAAGAATATTTCAGAGGCGCTGAAAGATAACAGTTGGATTGAGGCCATGCAGGAGGAATTACTTCAGTTTCGCAAACAGGAAGTTTGGAAACTTGTGGACTTACCTGAAGGAGAGAACGCAATTGGTACAAGATGGTTGTACAAAAACAAGCCAGACGAACGTGGCATTGTGGTGAGAAATAAAGCAAGACTGATTGCACAGGGATACACTCAGGAAGAAGGCATTGATTATGAAGAAGTGTTTGCTCCGGTCGCAAGACTTGAAGCCATACGCGTTTTTCTTGCATATGCATCTTTCATGAAGTTTAAAGTATTCCAAATGGACGTTAAAGGTGCTTTCTTGTATGGACCAATTACAGATGACGTATATGTCAGACAACCTCCGGGTTTTGAAGATCCTGACTATCCTCATCGTGTATACAAGTTGAGTAAAGCTCTATATGGTCTACATCAAGCTCCGAGAATCTGGTATGAGACATTATCCAAGCATTTACTAGAACATGGATTCACAAGAGGACAGATTGATCCAACTTTGTTTATGAAGAGGGAGAATGACGACTTACTGTGTGTTCAAGTTTATGTGGACGATATTATCTTCGGATCAACCAGTGCGTCAATGTGCAAAGAATTTGAAGAAATCATGAAGTCTAGATTCCAGATGAGTTCTATGGGGGAGATTAACTTCTTTCTTGGATTACAAGTGAAACAATCAGCTGACGGAATTTTCATCAATCAATCAAAATTTGTTGAAAAATTGTTGAAGAAGTTCAAGATGCAAGATTGTCAAACAATTCGAACTCCATCTGATGTAAATTGCAAGATTCAACCGGATCCAAAAGGCAAAGCAGTTGATCAAACACTATACAGATCAATGATCGGTTCTCTGATGTATCTTACTGCATCAAGACCAGACATCATGTACGCTGTTTGTGTGTGCGCCAGATATCTCAAAGGGAAACCAAATCTTGGGTTATGGTATCCTTACGAAGGAAATTTTGAATTATATAGCTATTCTGACAGTGATTTTGGTGGTTGTGCTCTTGACAGGAAATCGACAACTGGTGGCTGTCAATTTTTGGGTCCAAGGCTTGTCTCTTGGCAATGCAAGAAGCAGACCAATGTTTCTGTATCCACAGCTGAAGCAGAGTATATCGCTGCATCTGCAGGATGTTCTCAGGTTTTATGGTTACAAAATCAGTTGCTTGACTACGGGTTTAACTTTCTAAAAACTCCTATTTACATAGACAATACTGCTGCTATGTTCATAACTGCTAATCCTGTTCAACATTCTAAAACCAAACACATCGAAATTAGATATCATTTTTTAAGAGATAACTCTGAAAAGGGTTTAATAATTTTGATTAAAGTTCATACCGACAAACAACTGGTAGATCTTTTCACAAAATCATTTTTGTCAGGCCGGTTTGAATTTTTAATTCAATCTATAGGATTAATCAATCATGATTGATTCTATTTTTCGAAAACCAAAACAAAAATCAGAAAAATATAAAAGCCTAAAATATAATAAGTTGATGTTATATTTTGATTCCTTTGTCTTTTACTTTATGTTTTGCATTGTGTGTGCTTGCGTGAAAAAGAAAAATAGAAAAGCAAAAACAAAGTATAAAAGCAAAAAGAAAAGAAAATATCATGTCATAAGAATCTATATTGCACAAAGTGAGAAATGATAGTTACACTAGACATTATTTGTTACATCATTTTTAAATAAAGACTGATGAATGTTAATTGATGTGCTAGACAGCTCAGGCAATTAGACTGAAAAAGTAAGTTGATTGTTGACAAACATAAACTTAATGATCTTTGTGTTAAGTTCCATTGTTATACATGTCTAGATATATATCTTTTGATACATTGCTTGTGATGATAGTTGTGCATGATCGGGTAACGATGTAGTCTTCTCAGTGTGATGAACCGCATCGTGAGCTTCTTTGTTGTGGTACCCACAGACCTGAAGTCTCACACGAAGTCTCTTTTGAGCTTCAAGATGCAGCAAAAGATTCCAAAATGGAACAAAAAGAGTCCCAAATGTGGACCAACACCAAACAAAAATTCCAAAATGGAATTCAGAAGATTCCCAAGGGGAACGATAGGAAAGAAAAATTCCCAAAGATGGAATTAAAAAGAAGTCCCAAAGTGGACCAAATCCGAATAGAACCTAGATTCCACACTGTGTATGACTGTAAGTGACCAGGTTTTGTGCAATATGCATTCAGGTAGTGATTGATAAGGATATATGTTGACATATGTATACATGTGGGTCACATAAGTCATTCTAATCGAACCTTAAATATCATCATGATACTGAAAAAGTAAGTGTGTCAACTCGAGCTAATTGGTATGTTATCATATCATCACTCAATCAAGCATAAGTCAAATGTCTACTCAAAACTTGCAAAACATGTTCAGATAATGTGTGGTATGATCTCACTGCGATATTTTGATTCATTGCATTGCATATGTCTTTATTTTAATGTGTGTGCTTTGTGTGTGCAGGCATATGGAATCATTATTGACACATCAACATCCTTGTTAAACTTAAAAATTTCAAGAAATTTCAAGTTTAGGGGGAGAATAAAATTGAAGAAAAATATCTACAAAAATCCAAAAATATTTTTTTGTTTTGAATAAGTGTGTTTTTGAATGAACAAGGTTATATGTTATGAAAAGCAAATGTATTGGATGTGTTAAAAACAAACCCAAGGTCTTGTAATTTGTTTTTAAGAAATTGCTTCGGGATATAGAAAAATTGGTTGTGCAAAAACATTTTGAAAAAGAAAAAGAAAAATGATTTTAATTGGAAATTAAATTTGTTGCAATGGTTAATATTGTTTGATAATTAATATGACAAACATTCTTTTTAAGGATATCTTGTCTAATTAATATGTCGGAGAATGTTTGCAGGTGCAATAAATGACGTTGAAAAAGTCAACAGACGAGAAAAATGAAGAAAATTGCTCAAGTGTTATAGCCGGGCAAAGATATCAGATGCAACTGTTCTGCCGGGTAAAGAACTATTCTGCCGGGTAATGTTGTAAGTCTGATACTTGCCGGGTGATTGAGGAAAAGGTGAAGATATTGTGACCACTGTACAGCCGGGCAATGATCATGTCAAATACAGCCGGGTGAAGGTATGACACTGTGTTGCCGGGTAATGAAGAAGATTGCCGTGTGAAGAAAGTTGTCTTGTGAAGAAGAAGGTTGCCGTGTAAAGAAGAAAAGCAAGCCGGATGAAGAAGGAAAGCAACTGTGTTGCCGGGTGATGAAGAAATATTGCCGGGTGATGTTGAAGATAACTATTCTGCCGGGTGATGAATAAAACCCATCAGGTGTAGTTGTTCCTAACCTTTACCCGTCACTACAGTGACTTACCCGTCTCTACAGTGCTTGACCCGTCAAGTGTTTTTCACATGTTTGTGACTTGTTGTATGTACTTGACCCGTCACTACAGTAAATGACCCGTCACTACAGTACATGACCCGTCACTACAGTACTTGACCCGGCAAGGCTTATTGGGCCTTTTTAAGCTTGCCCGTCCCTTTTGTTGACCCGGCACTTAAAGTTTGACCTAAAATTTTTGACGATACAAAATACCGCCTCTTCACAAACACTTATCATTTCACACATTCACTTTCACACAAATCCTCTGAACTTTAAATCGCCGTGTTATCATATTCAATCGTTTGCTCTATAACAAGGTTAATCGATTGAATAAGGTAGTGATTAAGTGTTTTTGACCTAAATAGACCTGCAAATCAACTGTTTAAAAGAAAAACGATGATGAACAGTGTTTTGGACATTGAATCGACACTTCGTTTTTGTGTGTTAAAACCTAAATCGAATGTTGTTTTAGGGTTAAAATCTGTCGATCATCAACATTCAATCACTCATTTGCACTAAAACACCTTAAAATCAACTGAATCAAGTGAAATGGACATAACAGTTAAAATCGCCATTGATGACCTTTGAAAGTTCTTAAATGTTTCACTTCAAAATGATGAAATGTGTGTTAAACATAACAAATGCATGATAAAAATGAACTAAAACAGGTTAAACAACTTCATCATACAAATGTCAAAATTTTGCCTAAGTGATTAACAGTTAAAATTGAAACATGAAGTATAATCTTTAAAAATTCAAAGTTGTTTGATTAAAATGATGAAAATCAGGTTATTAGAACAATTTAGGACTTAAAATGATTATGTGAATGTTTTGCTTTCTAACTTTTTATTCCAACACTTAAGAAAATTTTGATATGCTTTAATGAAGAATCTAACACATTTGTCTTGTTTTGTGTTTGTTTGTGTTTTTAACAGATGGAGAATCTCAAGTTTGAACCTAAACATAATCTAGTGGCATGTTTAGATGAATCACTTCCTGAAACAGAAGGTTATAGGGATATGATTAAGTTCATCAAGAGGACTAAATATGTTTATGCTATATGTGCCAAGCCGGTCATATATGCAAGGTTGATCAAGAGTTTCTGGAGGACAGCTGAGGTTGTGAGAGATGAGAATGGTGTTGCTGTGGTCAGAGGGCATATTACTAGAGATTGGGTGTTGACAGTTTCAGAAGATGCTATTAGACATGCCCTGAGGATTGATGAGGATGAGGTTGGTATGTTGGATGAGTTGACCATGGAGGAATGTAAAGCTTGTTTTGTGAATATGGGACATCCACCTGTGTTTCCAAAGTCACAGTTTTACAGGGCAAAGTTGGGAAGAAAATATAAACTGCTATGTTATGTTGTACAGCAATGCATGTCCAGGAGGAGTGCAGGGTTTGACAACTTTCCATCCGATATTGCATCACCAATTTGTGCTATAGCAGAGAACAAGCCATTCAATATGTCAAGATGGATAATGAATGGATTTGTATTCAACTTGGTCAAAGGCAAAAGGTTTAAGTTCCTCATGTACCCGAGGTTCTTACAACTAATGATCAATGTTGCATATCCTGTCATCAGAAGTGAAGGATATTCTGGAGGTATTTTATATACAGAGGACATGAACGATCTATCTTACCGAAAGATGAGTATCGGGAATGTGCCTAATGTTGAATTGTTTGACTATATGAGAGATATAGTCAACAATGAAGAAGATGTGGAAGGAGTGTATTATCACATATCTCATGGAGAGATTGTTGATCCTCTGGACCTAGTGGATGAGGTGCCAGATAATCTGTTGGATGATGACGAGTACTTCGCTCGTCATCCAGAAGATGAAGAAGATGATGGAAATGGTGATAGTGAGAATGATGGTGTTTATGATCATGATGATGGTGGTGATGATGCTGAATCTGAATCTAATTCAGAGGAGGTTGAACCAATGGAGACTGAGACAGAGAATATAGAGAATGTTGAGGTTAGTGAGCCTATTGAGATAGAAGAACCTGTTGAGGTTGTGTCTGAGGTTGAAGAAGTTATTGCTGAGATTCCTAAAGAAGTGTCTGTTCAGTATGTTCGAAGGAAGAGGTCGAAACCAGTGATTGTTGAGCCTGAAGAGATAGACGTACTTCAAATTGCACAGGAGGTAGTGGCCGAAGCTGAAACTATGGCACAGATAGTTGAGGAAGCTGATGCTGGCGCTACTGTTCCTAGTACTGTTGATATTCCCACCACATCATCCCCATTTACTGAAAACATTGGACAAGATTTGGAGTCTTCACCAAATATTGTGCCAAGTGTTGATCAAACAGAGAATGAAAAGCGAATTGCAGAATTAGAAGATATGGTTGCAAAGTTGATGGAAGCCAATGAATTGTTGAAGGCATCGAATGAGAGGAAGAAGAAAAGATTTGATGAATATTGGGATATTCATAATCAAAATCTGAAAATCTTCAAGAAATTGGATGAGGATCATGTGAAGCTAGTTGATGAACATGTGAAGTTAAGGGATGATCATGATAAACTGAAGGAGGAATATGAGAATTTAAAGTATGATTATACTGATTTGAAAGCTGAATGCAATACGTTGGAGGCAGAGAAAGAAATGTTAGAAAAAGAGTTGGAGGAAACTAAACCGAAGAAAGATGGCTCATCTTCAGATAAAGATTTTTCTGAAGAGGTAATAGAAGTGATTGAAACGCATGTGCCAAAGGTTTATCTGACTAGAGCAAGAGGTACTTCAAATGCTGGTATTTTGGTAGAATCACCAATCATTATTCCCGATGAAGCTGTTGCTGAAACTGTCATCTCTGACAAAGCTGAGGGAAAGAGGAAGATAGATGCTGTTCCTGAAATTTTTGGTGACGAAGAAAGTTCAAAAAGGGCGAAAATTGATAAAACAGTGCAGATTGAGCCGATTCAATCTGTAGCTGTAGATGAGTCTGAGAAAACTGATAAGGAGGTGACTGAAACTGAAACTGCCAAAACAGTTCAGATTGAGCCGATTCAATCTGATTCTGTAGCTGAAACCGAGGTATTTGCAGTGACTGATAGTGAGAAAGAAGTTGGTTCAGAAGACACAGTTCAGATTGAGCCGATTCAATCTGAAGCTGTTGAAGTTGAAAGTGTGCCTGAAACCGTTACTAAAGTTGCTAGTCAGTCTGAGCCGGTTCAAGCTGATGATGCACCTATGATAGAAGCGTTGGATGATTTAGATGATATTGATTGGACTGAGTCTGAAGATGAAGCTGAGCCTGTACAGAATGTTGGTGAAGAGATACCTGATGATTTGGATCAAAGGTTTGCATATCTCGAGAAGATGAAGTATAATACTGTATTTTTGAATGGGTTGACAGTGAGTGAGATAAATGAAGAGTACGAAAAATGCATGATTCATCAAGACAAAGCCGAAGCCGATAAAAAGGAGTTTGTTACGGAAATGGGCGAATGGACTCCAATGCAGGAAAGTTTGAATATAGAAGATCTGCCACCGACTGAGCTGTATCATCCGAATCCTGAGGAAATGACAAGTAGAGAGATGCGTGATTGGTTATGTTCAAGGAATTATCCGTACAAGACTTTGCAGAGATTGAAGTCTGTATCACTGAAAAAGATTGTAGTCAGTTTCATGAAGACGGAGAAACTTTACAACCGGATGTTTTATTTGGACTATAATAATCCGCAATACTTCGAGCTGATGAAGAGATTCAAAATCCTTGGACCAAGAGAAATTCCAGTGATGGCGCTTCCTGAAGATGCTCACAAAAAGAGGCACGAACTGATGGATATGTTTCCAAGCGAGGTCAAATCGTACAACATACCGATGGATGTGCGTGAAACTTGGCATAAATCAGCAACACCAGGTGATGTGGTTAGGTCGCTGATGAGCAAAGGACAGTCAATTGCTGAGTTACTTGACTCTATGATTGTGCCTGAGAAGAACAAGAAAGTAAAAATCATAGCATGGAAATACGACGAAGTATTTGATGCGTTTATGATTAAGAGAGTGAATGGTCTTTGTGACGTATATCATTACTATTCGAGCATCTTTAAGTTGGAAGTTCAGGATCTCAAAGAGCTGCACAAACTAAGATTGATAAATCACACGCATGCTGAGCGTGGTGATAAATGTGTCATGTTGTTAGATGCCGGGATTAGTAGATCACCGAAGTTTCTGGATTTTCGAGGCCAACAGGAAGACACTGCATATGTGCAAGCTAAGAAAGAAAGGAAGAAAAAGAAATTGGTTGTGACTGAGGATATGTACCTTGAGGAATTTTCGGACGAATATTTTGACAAGGTGACAGATCCTGGATTGAAGGTAATAGATGGTTCACAAATGACGAAGCCAATACTCAGAGTGTTCTATAATCAAGAAACATTTGAATTGAAGCTTGTTCGAAATTTGGAGGATTGGGATAAAGATATGATTACTCTTTTCAGTACTTTTGAGTTGAAGCTACTACATCCATCATATATTGACTTTTTGAGAAGCTATAGAATGGAAAAGTGTAAGGATGCGCTTGCTGAAGCTGATAGGAAGTTGTTTGTAGTGATGATTGAAGTGATAGCAGCGGCAACTGAAAAGATACGAGTAAGGAAAGCATTGCTAAACTCTAATCTCGTGAGGGTTGATTTACCAGAGATAGAGTACATGAGGATATCTAGGAAAGGAACCTTGGAGGTGAAGGTCAAAGGCCAGGAGATGCCATTTGAGTTTTACGCTAATATTGACTTTGCAGGTTTGAATCTGGATTCGCTCAGACGTATGAATGCTTTACCACTTCTGACAAATGAATCCAAACCTCGACAAGCTAAGATCGCTGAAAAGTTCAAGTCCTGTATTGAAGAAGCTTTGAAGGAACAAGAGGAGTATAAAGGACGAGAGTTGCTGAACATCAAAGATGAACCAGAAGAATGGTAGAAAAAGATTGATGCTGATCAAAGAAGAAGAAAAAGATTGAAGATTTTGCTGAAGATCCAAAGTTAAATCTTAGGGGGAGTACTGTTAGGGCTATTTCCTTGTTAAGATTTACTTTGTATTTTGTTTATTGTTTATATGTTTGTAAATAGTTTAGGGTCTATTTTATTATATTCCTTAAACTTGTATTTTGTTGCTATAAGCATGTAGTTTGTGTGTGTGAGGAAAAAGGCTAGATCACTTTTACACTGTTAGAGAGAGAATTAACTGTGTGTGATTTTGTTTCTACTGCACTTGTACTACGAATTGCTTTGATCATCAATATACAAAGAGAATTATTAGTATGAATTGTGTTTGTGATTGAATCGATTGTTTGTACGCTTTATTCTGATCATTTGAGTGATATTAACGATCTAATTGAACCTATCAGTTCTGTTTGGTTAACTTTTTAGATTCAATTCTCTTATCATTGACAGCGGAAGACTTAGGACCTGAACATGTTTTCAGACCAGAGTTAGATTTGATTGGAGAATTGATTGGTTTACCATAAGATCCGTTCAAATCAAACGTTCCTGCAGACACAAACTTGATTTTCTTACCTTTTGACACTTTCTTCTTAATAGTTTTATCATTTTGAGCTTTGGTATTGTCATTCGATTTTATGACACTTTTTCCTTTCAATTCTTTTGTTTCAGATTGATTGGTCATTACTTTCGATTTCTGCTTCTTTGCAGTTGAAACTTCAGCCTTCTTCACTTCTTGCTTCTTTATCAACTGATCAGCAACTTGCGCCTTTTGTTCTTTCTTCCACCTGATGTATTCAGGATCATTGTATCCTGAAAACTCACCTTCATCCTTCACTGTTTCTGGCTTCGGATTTAGTTCCGGATACTCAACAAGTTGAATCAGAACAGGCTCTGATTTATTGCTAGCTTCATCATCAGCTTCAGTTGTCACACCATCTTCTTCTTTCAGACTTTCCATCAGCACTTCAGAACCTTTAGACTCGGATTTACTTCTTTGAATTTCTTTGAATTTTCGTTCATTTTCAGGTGAATGATCAAATTCATTAAAGTTTTCCGGTAAGGTTTGTGTGATTGAGTTTGGCATTGGTTCATGAGTGAAACCCAACCCGGTTTTGGTTTTGTTACCTCTTTCACTTATGAGTTGTTTCACCATGTTCTTACAACTTTTCACTTTTGTTAGTTCAACTTGCGTGACAGCATGAGCAACTTTTTCTTGTTCAAAGTTCTTTGTCATTTCTTCAAGTTGTTTTGTTACCAATTCCAGTTCCTTTAAGGTTTTGTTCCATGATTCTTTAAGTGACAAAATCTTCTCATCAGAAATTTTATGATCAATTTTAAGTTGTTCATGAAGTTTTTCATGTTTACTTAATTTATCACCAATTTTAAATGAATGAGTTCGATAATGTTCTACTTGTTGAATGCATTGTTCAGAACACAACCTTTCTTTCACATCAGCAGGTAAAGGAACATAGTTAGGGGGTAAGTCATTACTAACCTTTGGCTGTTCAGTAGAAGAAGAAGACTCACTGGCAGTAGCCATCAGCGCAATTTCAGACTCAGATTCTTCAACAGGATCAGACTTTGCACTCCAGTCATAATCTTCAGAATCTTCACTCACATCTTCAATCATTTTTCCATCCCCTTCTTCAGAGCAGTCTTCTTCTATTTCACATACCAGTGCCAAACTTGATGTAAGATCAGATGTAAATTGTTCTGCATAAGCGCTCCAATCATAACCATCTTTTACACTGACCACCAGTGCCTTAGTTTGATCTTCTGGTTTCTTTCCTTCATCCTTCAATTCAGGCATGGGAAGACTTTGGTATGGTTTCTGAAAGAAACGTTGATTTCTGCTTTGGTAGCTTGAAGACTATTGTGAGCTTTGACCTTGACCTTGATTACTTGAACTAGCTTGGTCATTGAAATTCTGATTCTTAGGAGCTTTGCATTCCCTTGAAAAATGACCATACTGGTTACAATTGAAACATCTGGCCTTTGATTTGTCAAAACCAACAGTTTTGTTTGCATGAGGCTTGTAGCTTCGGTTAACATATGCATGTTTCTGCGTTCTATATGCAACCATCACCATCTGCCAGTTTAAATCCATTTCCTCAACGTCAACAGGATCCATCTCAAATAAGTCTTGAAGTACAACATCCATTTGACTTAAGTGACTTCCTTGGTATGCTTGAAAACTTGCCATAAAGGCTGTAAAGGCAGTTTTGGTCTCGTCATCTTGTAACAAGATGTTCATCACATCTTTTACTTTGGCTTGAACATTTGAACTTTGACTTTCTGCTTGATTCTTCAGATTCTGACTTTGAACTTGAGCTCTTGGTGGAGATTGAGGTTGAGAATAAGTTGGTGAACTTGGAAAATATGATGAATCAGTATAAAAACTTGCACCAACAAATAAATCACCCTCTTCTTCAAATTTGGTTGCATCTTGTGCAAGAAATGCATTCTCCACAGTATTGGCAGGATTTACCACATACTTATATTGAGCTTGTGAGCTTGATCTATCAGTATTTCTTGATCCTTCGTCAATCTCAACTTCTTCAATCTTTCCAATAAGTAGATCTAAATCCATTGGAAATTTCTCAGTATGCTTTAAAAGAGTAACAGTTTGCTTCCATGACGATGGCAAAGCACATAACAATCGATCATTCAAGTCTTGAAGGTCAGTCTTAACTCCGAGGTTTGACATCTCAGTAGTTAAGTGAACAAACCTGTTCATCATCTGGTGTACTGTTTCTCCATTAATATGTTCAAACAACTCCAATTGTCTTTTCAACTTTGATTTCTTCAAACTTCTCAATTGTTCTCCTCCTTCACATATTGACTTTAGTGCCTTGAAACACGTATAACCAGTCTGATATGCATCCAATCTCGACAGAACTTGAAGTGGCAGTCCCTTGCACATCAAAGAATAAGCCTTGCTATCATTCTTCACTTTTCTCAAATCTTCTGCTGACAAATTATCCTCTGGATAAGGTTCAGTAGAGTCTTTGGTGTAGGTACTTGCACTGTCTGGAGCAGTCTGAGTTGGAATATGAGGACCCTTTTCAATTGACTTCCATAGATCATTGTCAATGGAACATAAGTGATGTCTCAGTCTGATTGTCCAATTCTTGAAATCTGCACGATTAACAAGTCTAGGAACACGGTTATCAGAATCATCATTAGGTGCCATTTTTAACTTTTTAGGACAAATTTTAAAGAAAATATTTTTGGTTTTTGTTAATTTTTGAAAAGAAACAATTAAAATACTAAAATAAAGACAAGTAATTAAAGACAAGATAAGAAACAAGTATTAAAAACAACTAAAAAATGAGTCACACGGCTGAACAGTGAAAATCCTTCTTCACCCGGCTAAACAGTAGCTTTGTTCTTCACCCGGCAGAGAAAAAGTCTTTACACGGCTCAACAGTTGTAAATCTTGCTTCTTGACCCGGCAGAACAGTTACCCGGCTGAACAGTTGCACGGCAACAAGAAATAACTTCACACGGCAGATAACTTGACCCGGCTTGAATCTTGACACGGCAAAAGCTTTACCCGGCTGAACAGTTGTCGATCACACGGCAAGGTTGTTTACCCGGCTACACAGTCTTTGATCACCCGGCTGAAATTTCTTAATCACCCGGCGTAACAGTGTATTACCCGGCACAACAGTGTTTGATCCGGCTGAACAGTAACACCTTTTCTTCGTCAAATTCTTTACCCGACAGGCACAAATTCCTTTACACGGCTGCACAGGACCTAATTGTTCTTCAATCTAAGTCCAAGGAAATTGTCTAAGTCAAATTTAATCACCCGGCAAGTTAATCTTCAACCAAGTTCATACTGTTCATCATCTTCATCATGAGAATTTTCTGGGTTTTGTCAAAAACTTGTCCAATTCTTTCAAAATTCACACACAAGCAGTGAAATGGTCCGATTATCAATCCCTAATCTCAATCAATCCAAAACATGATCAAATTTTGATGAATTTGAGCAAAATTCGATCGAACAGTAACTTTTTCAATCTTCTTAATTCCTCAGATCTGATGATAATCTGATGGAATTTGCACAATCGTTGTGAATTAGGAGTGATTGCGATGATAAATCACAACTAAAAACAGCAACAATTCATTCAGATCATGATATTTGAGCAATATTGATGTGTTTTGCTTGATGAATAGCGAAGAACACAGTACCAACAGCTCTGATACCAATTGATAGGTTCAATTGGATCGTTAATATCGCTCAATGATCAGAATAACATATACACAAACACAGTTTAATCATTAACACAATTCATACTAATAATTCTCTTTGTATATTGATGATCAAAGCAGATTTGTAATACAAGTGCAGGAGAAAATAAATCACACACACTAAGTTCTCTCTCTTACGTGAAAATGTGATCTAGCCTCTCTCCTCACACTCTCTCACTACATGCTTTAAAGCAACAATTACAAGTTTAAGGAATATAACAAAATAGACCCTAAACTATACATAAACATATAAACAAAATACAAAGTAAATCTTAATCTAGGAAATAGCCCTAACAGACTTGTTGGTTTACTTGATGGCTAAGGGTCACGTATACGAGAAGGTCCTGAAATATGTTATCACCCTCCAGATAGGTTATAATGCACAGCACGAGTCGTTTGGCTATATGGATGATAAGGCATATAATATCCTTGAGGCACGCGATGATGCACTCTTGGACATTTTTCTTGAACTCTTGGTGTTGTTCCTTGAGTCGGTGATGACATCGGCTTTAAAGGTCCTGCATCATCTCGAGGAGCAAAACTTTTCCATTCTTCAGGAAACAAGGCGGTCGGTCGCACTGACATGCGAGCAGTTTGTCTTTCTGGAGTTGTTTCGGCCTCCATAATCCCTTTTCCATGAGGTTTCACTCGCCTCGATTCGGATGAAGTTTTATTAGTCGAAGATGAGTCACTTTCATCCATGGTCGGTTCTGTCTCTCCGGAACTCCCTTTTTTAGGTAAAGGTACAAATCGGCTCGCGCCAAACTCCGATGCGTTAGAGGGAGAAACCGGAGTAGAGGGCGGTAGCTCTCCCCTCGTAGGTGATTCGTCGATCGGAATAGCATCTTGTTTGCTTTGTCCTCTAGCCATGTCTATATAGCAAGCCGGCAATAAGACGAAAAATGGATATAAAACGCTGAAATTAACACTTAATCCTAACATGCCAATATGAGGGGTACTAGGTTATAGTCTAGGTCGGTGATCTACTAGTTCTCTATAACCGTTGGGCTCTGATACCAATCTGTCACACACCGATGGTGGAAACACCGGGGCGCGGCGATCGTATCTCACAACCCTTGGTATTAAAGAGAATACTAAAATGAATATCATTAAAAAGAGTCGTGACATACGTTCGACACGGATATGTCTCACGAGTCCGATCTATAGTGTCAAAGATTAATAATAAAACAAAACACAAAAATACAAACATCCGAATAAATAAATAAAAACAAGCTAGTCTACCAAATGCTAATATAAGTCTAATGCAAATAAAGTCTCAAATAAGATCCATGTTCTTCACTAATGCATCCAAGCCAAAGATTCCAAGCTTACTTAGTTATTGCCACCTGAGAAACATGCTAAAAACGGTCAGCTATAAAGTTGGTGAGATTCATAGGTTTTAGACTCAATAATAAAGTGTATGTGTGTATAGCAAAATATATAACGAGCAAGTATAGCAAATGAAGTAATTAAAATGAGTCCACAACTAAACCTACCGACAAGTATCGTTTGCCCCAACGAATACCCTGTCTCAAGGGCATTCTAAGTTTATCATTGACTTTGAATATTTTCACCCAATTAGTCACATCGTGACTATGGTTGGCGCGACCAACCCTGGATGGGGGTGTCAACCCGAATAGTACTATCCAAACATATCCACCGGCTTAAAACTAAAGTTAACTAGTTGTGTAGCTTAAAAGGGGACTTAAGAGTATGAGACAAGTATAGTTTAAAACCCATGAGAAAAACAACAAATCGACTACAAGCATCACAAACATAAGTGCGTATAAATTCCAAGAATAAATAAAGTATAAGTTTACGTGTAAGCATGTTTCTCACCCCAAAGATTAAAAAGTAAAAATAGGGGCTGTGAACTCACCTGAGAGTGTTAGTGATTATTCCAAAAACTAAAGTCCCAACTGAATTGCGAATCTTACTACTCGAAGGCTACAACACATATGTCACGTATAAGGACTAGTGTAAAAGAAAAACATCATCCTATTGTTATCCTAGATGTCTCAATGAAAGCTTAAATGACTATTTGGTGAATTTTTACAATCTGAGTTTTTGGCCAACTTCTTGGGTCATGTTTACGGATTTTAATTTCTAGCCAAACGAATTAGTTAAATTCTGAAAATATTTGTACGATAACTTTAAGGTATTGTTATGTTAATATATTTTTCTCGTAATTTTTAAATAATGCTAAGGGTTTCATTAAATTTATTTAAATCCGTATGTAGCAGAATTTAACTACTTCGTTTTCTTAAATGTCAAAAATTGCTAAAAATAATTATACATGAAAATAAGAAGAGACCAAATGGAAAACTTTATAGACGCATGAAAATTTCTGTTTCAAAAAGAATCATATTAAAAACGTTAAAATTGAAGGAATTATACCCTTGAGAAGTCGACCCATAAATCTGCCACCCGAAACAGCTTTGACCCTTCGTTTGGTTTTTCACCTTTGATTAACTTACCGTTGTCCATAAATTACGAGACATATTGGGTTTGAAAATAGACTCTTTAAAGTTAGTTTTAGGACCAAGAATTGATCTATTTGGGTTCGTTTTGGTCGAGATTTGACGTGAATAATCTGGATGTAAAAATATGACAGTTTTGACTTTATTAGAATTTGTTCCAAGTTTGGATCCTGATTGGTTGTGATTGTAAATGATGTTTTAATCTACATGGCATGATCATAAAAAATTAAATTGGTGAACATAGAAAAACAACACACACATGAAGGACAATATGAAACTTACTTGCAACTTGCAGAGGAAAGTGAAGGAATGGTGATTTGACTTTTACGTGGGATGTGGAAAGGGATTATATATATATATATATATATATATATATATATATATATATATATATATATATATATTAGTTTGAGATATTTTTGGGGTTTTAGTTGCTTCTTGAATTAGATAAGGAAGTAAATTAATCAATTGCAAAGTGTTCCCATGGGATGGACGAGGATAAAGTTTGTTTTCATATCTTGAGAGTTTTTAGTTAATTAAATTTTGATTGGATTAGTTTGTATCATCCGAATATATTTAAACAAAGTTTGATATAATTATATGTGAATGGGGATTGGATTTGGGATTTTCATTAAGCATATATTTATACTATATATGTGTTTAACGATTTAATTGGTTTGTTTTTATTTTGTAAAAATGTATATGTATATGATATAATTTAATCTACTCAATCAATTTGATTAAGTTAAATAAGTTTTAGTTAGATTGGGCCTAGCTCAATATTTAGAAATGAGCAACTGAATGGTCTAGTCTGACACGTATTCTAGGACCTTAGTGGGTCTCAGCCCACACAACATGACTCTGAAATCGGGGTTGTCACACGTACCGTTGGAAGTACGAGAATCATGGCATAAAGCTGCCACAGTAGGTGATATTGTGAGATCACTGCTGAGCAAATGTCAATCCGTTGCCGACTTGCTTGATTCAATGATTGTGCCGGAAAAATCCAAGGACGTGAAGATTATTGCATGGAAATACGATGAAGTGTTTGATGCATTCTTGATAAAGCGTGTGAACGGTTTGTGTGACGTCTACTATTATTACTCGAGCATCTTTAAACTTCCAGTTCAAGTTCTCAAAGAGTTACACAAACTGAGACTGATTAATCACACAAGGGCTGAACGTGGAGAAAAATGTGCTATGTTATTGGATGCTGGGATTAGCAGAATGCCCAAGTTTCTGAAATTTCGTGGACAAAAAGAAGATAAAATATATCTTGATAAGAAGAAAAAGCAGAAGCAGAAAAAGTTGATTCTCAGAGATATGTATCTTGAAGAATTTTCTGATGAATACTTTGATAAAGTGACTGGTCCAGGGTTGAAAGTGTTCGATGGTTTGCAAAAGACGAAGCCAATTCAGAAGTTTTTCTATCACGAAGAAACGTTTGAGCTAAAGCTGGTTCATGATTTAGATGATTGGGGGAAAGATACGATCACTTTATTCAGCACTTTTGAGCTCAAGCTGCTACATCCATCATACATCGACCATATGCGAAGTCATAAAATGGAGAAGGCAAGAGATCCGTTGGCTGAAGCAGACAGAAAGTTGTTTGAAATTATGGTTGAAGTGATTGGAGCTGCTACAGAAAAGATCAGATTAAGGAAAGCATTACTCAATGCCAACCTTGTAAAGATCAACATTCTGGAGATCGAGTTTATGCGGATCACATCCAAGGGAACATTGGAAGTGCGTGCAAAAGGAATGAAGAAGCATTATGAATTTTATGCTAACATTGATTTTGCAAGTATTACCTTGGATACGCTTAAACAAATGGCTGATTGTGATATACTCACCAATGAGCCAAAGCCAAGACAAGCTAAGATAGCGGAAAAGTTCAAGTCTTGCATCGAAGAAGCCATTAAAGAACAAGAAGAATTTACCGGAAAGCAGTTGTTGAAAGTGAAAGAAGAACCAGAAGAGTTCGAGTGATCAAGTCAATGATTCAAGAGAGAGATTAAAGATTAAAGCTAAAGTTTTTGAATGAAGACCAAAGATAAATCTTAGGGGGAGTACTGTTAGGGCTTGTTCCTAGTTGAAGATTTACTTTGTTCTTAGTTTATACAAGTTTGTATAGTTTAGGGTTAATTTTGTATTATCCCTAAGTGTTGATACATAAAGCATGTTGCTAGTGAATGTTAGAGACAGTGTCTAGATCACCAATACACGTTAGAGAGAGAAAGCTTATGTGTGTGTGATTGTATTCTCATGCACTTTGTACTACAAAGAATTGCTTTGATCATCAATACAAGAGAATTATTCAGTAATGGATTGTGTTGTTGATTGAATTGTTGTTTGTGTGCTTAGATCATTCTGATTTGTGGCAGTACCGATCCAATTGAACCTATCATTAAGAGTCACTCAAGAAAAGTGAAAAAGAAGCTACAATCATTAAGAATGAAGCTGAAAAATCAAATCAACATCTTTCAAGAGTGATCAACGATATTCAAGCAGAAATTCAAAAGTTGAAGAAACTGCCTGAGATGTTCAATTCAAAGAACAACATTCTGAAAACCAAATTGCAAGAAGAACAAGAGAAACACGCAAGTCTGCAAAAAGATCACCAATTGTGTGAAGATAGACTCAAATCTCTTACATAGAATGTTGATTCAATGCTTACCGAAAAGCATAATCTGAATATTCAACTTATGGAGCTCACTGATAAACTCAACAGATCACAATCTGATCTTGTGTTTATCAACGAAGAAGTCGAAAAAGCAAAGTCTGTTCAAAAGAAAGATGAGAGATTAGTGCCAACCGGAATTGTTGGATCACTATCCTCTCAAGAAGAAGAAGAAAAGACACAAGAGTTTCAGTCAAAGAAGAAGAGGAAGAAAGTTAGAAGAAAGAAGAGCTAAGCCAAGAAGAACAAGACAAAGGCTGTTTCATCTGATTCTACACAACAGCCTCCTTTACTCCAAAGTCTCAAGATTCAGAATCCCCGAGTGATTAAAACAGTAACATCTACTGTTTAATCTGTGACTCTGAAACTCATCATATTTCAGATTGTATCTACAGTCAAGGTGTCTTTTCATATGGTTCACAAGAAAACATGTTCAAGACTCCAGCTTCTTCAATCAAGCTTCAACAAGATTCAGAGGTCAAAGCTCCTTAAAAACAACAAGACTCAAATGGCAAAGCTTCTGAGAAACAAAAAGCTTCAATTGCAAAGGCTTCTCAAAAGCAAAGAAAGAAGTCTCCCTTCAAGGCTCATCAGAAGTACTGTAAGATATGTGAGATGTACAATCCCACGACAACGGAATGCTGCTACAACAACAAGTACTGCATCAACTGTCAGATTTACAACCATGACATAATGGAATGTTACTTCAACAAGTATTGTTCCTTCTGTGACATGGTAAATCACAACACATCTAAGTGCTTCTACAAGCTGAAAAGGTCAG
Organism: Tagetes erecta; assembly: GCA_030867185.1. Taxonomy (NCBI): domain Eukaryota; kingdom Viridiplantae; phylum Streptophyta; class Magnoliopsida; order Asterales; family Asteraceae; genus Tagetes; species Tagetes erecta. The sequence continues at coordinate 15,107,855 of CM061497.1, read as the reverse complement.
TCCAAAGAAGTTAATCACGTGCATACTCTTCCAGGTATTTTCCTAATTTTAAAAGATCTAATCATAGACATTCTTTTGATGAAAATCAACATGTCAATGATTCATGGACACCCAAGTTTGTCAGAAACAAAAAGGAAAATCATGATTTAAATGATAAAATGATTCCAATAGTGAATCAATCTTTGAATAAGAAATATAGTCAACAAAACTTGTTTTTAAAAGAAATTCATAATCTGTTTGAAAATGATTATAGTTACTATTCTGATAAGTAATCCATGAAAGAAGATGAAGGTACAAATTACATTGTATCATCAAAACCACCACCTGAAGGTATTCATTGCATTTATTAGAATATCTCTTATGTTGATGAATTTGGACGACCCAAAACCGAAATGGTTTGGGTCATTATCTCTAACTGATTTGTTAGTGTGCTAGGGACAGTTATGGAGGCCGGTCAAACAAAGAAAAGAAGACCGTGGCTGATCCCTTATCATGACAAGATACCGAATCTTGTTCATGATGTCTTCAATGCAGCTGACGCCAAATGGAGTTGGAAACAAAAAGGAATCATTGAAGGAATTAAAAAAAAATTCAAAAATCAAACAATGATGGCAGTGCAAGAAACAACCGATGTTTCATTTCGTCTGTTTAGATTAAGTATATTGCATGCACTCTTCATACGTTGATAACATATCTGCCATTTTCTTTTCATTAAACTTTCAATTTTCCTAGAAATTTAAAAGTTTAGGGGGAGAAATCATTATTAAAAAAAACATGATAAAACCAGAAAAATCCAAAAATATGTTGAATTTACTTGCACGTACATGAGAAATGATAGTACACTAGGTTTATTCAATGCATCATTTTCAGTAATAAAGACTGAAGCGTGAAAACTGATGTGCGAGACAGCTCAGACAAGTATACTGAACAAGTACATTCCATGATGATTTAACTAAATTCTAATGAGTTTTTGTGGTTGAAACATCTTAGTGCATATGAAACGTTTATACAAATCAAATAGATATCTTGTGACGCAACCGATATACATCGAGTAATGATGCAATCTATTTAGTGTGATGAACTGCATCTGTGAGCTATTTTATTGTGGTATCCACAGACCTGAAGTCTTACATGAAGTCTCTTTCGAGCTTCAAGGTGCAACAAAAGATTCCCAAAGTGGAACAGAAAAGAGTCCCAAAGATGGACCATCACCTAAATTCCAAAATGGAATTTCAGAAGATTCCCAACAGGAACAAAAACAAAAGATGATTCCAAAAAGGAATTCTAAAAGAAGTCCCAAAGTGGACCAAATCCAAATAGATAAGAACCATATTCCACACTGAGTATGATTGTAAGCGACCTGACGTGTTGAGGTGTTCTCAGGATATTTAGATGAACTGTATAACTTTCTAATGTGCAAGGTATGGGTCACTCAAAACTTATTCCTAATTAACCTAATTGATCATCAAGAATAGAAAAAGTAAGTGTGTCACTTTGAGCTAATTGATTTGTTCAACAATTCATCACTCATATACTTCACAATTCAAATGTCTATTCTCAAGAACTACAAAACATGTGTTGGATAAATTGCTGGTATGATCTCATTGCAGGTTAAAGATCCAGAATGTAAAGAGAAAATTCCAAAAATATCAAAAACATTGAAAAATTCAAAAAGAACAAAAAGATTGTCATTTTAATTTTTTTTCTTCTGTTTTGGCAGTTTAACTTGTGTTATTGATGTAAGAGTTGTTCATCGAGCAATATCTCATCCGATTGAGAACTTAATCTTTACATTGATGATAAATTCACCTTATTGCCTGAGTTTTAATGTTTTCTTTGAGTTGCAGGAACTGTTTCCATTGCAGAACAAGCTTCCATGTGACTTGAAGATGTTTCTGTTCAAGCCTGATTCCAGTCCAAAGATCTCCAAGTTAGATTGCTTAGTGTTAAGAATCCTCCTCTTAATATCTCATACACAGATCTCATTAACCTCTAAAGCAAAAGTTGAGGGGGAGTATTCTAAGTCAAAGAAGTCTTTGCATTCTACTTCAACCTTTGAAGAAGATCCCGTTGCTGATATATAGATTCATCGGAATCTACTTTCTGCTTATTTCTTTCCATAACCTCTGATGTTACTCAAAAGGGAGAGAAGGATGCAGATTGCTTGCTGAAAGACAGAGTTTTGATAGCATCATCTTAGGGGGAGTACTGTTGGGTCCACTTGAAGATAATGCATACCAAAACTTTAGGTTGCTCTCTATGCTCGTCACATGAAGATTTAAGCTGATATTTCGAATTTGTAAAGTGTCATCTTAGGGGGAGTACTGTTGGGGCTATTTGAAGATGTCACTTTCCAAATATAAGCAAGTGAAGATATCGAGCATCATCACGAGCAAGCATGGGTGAGGACGTTCATTATTTGTATTTGTCTTAGAATATTTGTGTAATCGTTTCGTGCTTAATTGCGCGTTTGTGCTTGTATGAACGTGTTTAGGTAAAATATAAGGTGAATGGTATGGACTATAAATATCATCACCTAGGTCATTTGTTCATAAGAGTTGCCTGCATTCCATTCCATATCCTTTGTAACCTTCAGAAAGATCAATACAATTAACTTATTCATATTATCATCATCTTCATCATACCTTCCATTGATCTTCATGAGCATTCAAGCATCAATGCGTGATCAGTGAGTTTTCGCATCACTGATTGCAAACAACATCACCAAATAAGCTCAGCTCTAGATCCAAGCTCGGTTCATCTTGAACTATCACATAAAACCACAACATTTACCTATATAATCACATCAAAAACAAATATGGTAAAAAAATCAACTTTCAAAAAATTAAATATATTTCACATAAAACCACAACGTTTTACCTATATATAAACACACCAAAACAAACTTTCATCAAAAATCAACTTTTGTAAAAATAATAAATTTTCTCATAAAACCACTACATTTACCTATATAATCACTCAAAAACAAATTTGATCAAAAAATTAACTTTAGAAAAAATCAAATATTTTCACAAAAAACCACAATATTTACCTATATAATCACACCAAAAACAAATTTAATCAAAAAATCAACTTTTGAAAAAATAAAAAAATTTCACATAAAATCATAACATTTACCTATATAATCACAACAAAAACAAATTCGATCAAAAAATCAAATTTCGAAAACATCAAAAATTTCCATATAAAACCACAATATTTACCTATATAATCACACAAAAAACAAATTTGATCAAAAAATCAACTTTTGAAAAAATCAACCTTTGAAAAATCAAAAATTTTTATATAAAACCACAACATTATTCTATATAATCACATTAAAAACAAACTGATAAAAAAATCAACTTTCAAAAAATCAACAAATTTTCACATAAAACCACAACATTTACCTATATAATCACATCAAAAATAAATTTGATCAAAAAATCAACTTTCAAAAATTAAATATATTTCGCATAAACCACAGCGTTTTACCTATATTTAAACACACCAAACCAAACTTTCATCAAAAAATTAACTTTTGAAAAAATTATAATTTTTCACATAAAACCACAACATTTACCTATATAATCACACCAAAAACAAATTTGATCAAAAAATCATCTTTTGAAAAAATAAAAAATTTTCACATAAAATTACAACATTTTACCTATATAATCACACCAAAACAAATTTGATCAAAAAATTAACTTTTGAAAAAATCAAAAAGTTTCACATAAACTCACAACATTTTACCTATATTTAAAGACACCAAACCAAACCTTTATAAAAAAAATAAACTTCTGAAAAAATAAAAAATTTTCACATAAAACTAGTACATTTACCTATATAATCACACCAAAAATAAATTTGATCAAAAAACCAACTTTTGAAAAAATCAAAAATTTTCACATAAAATCTTAACATTTACCTATATAATCACAACAAAAACAAATTAAATCAAAAAATCAACTTTGGTAAACATAAAAAATTTTCATATAAACCACAACATTTACCTATATAATCACATAAAAAACAAATTTGAATAAAAAATCAAATTTGGAAAAAATAAAAAATCTTCATATAAAACAACAACATTTGCGTATATAATCACACCAAAAACAAATTTGATCAAAATATCAACTTTTGAAAAAATAAAAAAATTTCACTTCAAACCACAACATTTACCTATATAATCACAACAAAAACAAATTTGATCAAAAAATCAACTTTCGAAAACATCAAAAGTTTTTACATAAAATCATAATATTTACCTATATAATCACAACAACAACAAATTTCATCAAAAAATCAACTTTCGTAAACATCTAAAATTTTCATATAAAAATACAACATTTACCTATATAGTCACACAAAAAACAAATTTGATCAAAAAAATCAACTTTTGAAAAATAAAAAATTTTCACATAAACCACAACATTATTCTATATAATCACACCAAAAATAAATTTGATCAAAAAATAGACATTTGAAAAAATCAAAACTTTTCACATAAAACTGCAACATTTTACCTATATTTAAACACACCAAACCAAACTTTCATACAAAATCGACTTTTGAAAAAATAAAAAAATTTCACATATAACTAGAACATTTACCTATATAATCACACCAAATATAAATTTGATCAAAATATCAACTTTTGAAAAAATAAAAAAATTTCACATAAAATCATAACATTTACCTATATAATCACAACAAAAACAAAATTGATCAAAAATGCAACTTACGAAAACATCAAAAATTTTCATATAAACCACAACATTATTCTATGTAATCACACTAAAAACAAATTGATCAAAAAATCAACTTTCAGAAACTCAATAAATATTCACAAAAAACCACAACATTTACCTATATTACATCAATAACAAATTTGATCAAAAATTCAACTTTCAAAAAAATTAAATATATTTCACATAAAACCACAACGTTTTACCTATATTTAAACACATCAAACCAAACTTTCATCAAAAAATCAACTTTTGAAAAAATAATAAATTTTCACATAAAACCACAACATTTACCTATATCTATATAATCACACCAAAAACAAATTTATCAAAAAATCAACTTTTGAAAAAATAAAAAGTTTTCACATAAAATCACAACATTATTCTATATAATCACACCAAAAACAAATTGATCAAAAAATTAACTTTCAAAAAATCAACAAATTTTCACATAAAAACACAACATTTTACCTATATTTAAACACACCAAACCCAACTTTCATAAAAAATCAACTTTGGAAAAAATAAAAAATTTTCACATAAAACTAGAACATTTAAATATAATCACACGAAAAATAATTTTGATCAAAAAATCAACTTTTGAAAAAATCAAAAAGTTTCACATAAAATCATAGCATTTACCTATATAATCACAACAAAAACAAATTTGGTCAAAAAATCAACTTTCGAAAACATGAAAAATTTGCATATAAACCACAACATTTACCCATATAATCACACCAAAAACAAATTTGAATAAAAAATCAACTTTGGAAAAAATAAAAAATTTTCATATAAAACCACAACATTTGCGTATTTAACACCAAAAACAAATTTGATAAAAATATTAACTTTTGTAAAAATAAAAAATCTTCATATAAAACCACAAAATTTGCGTATATAATCACACCAAAAAAAAAAATTTGATCAATATTAACTTTTGAAAAAATAAAAAATTTTCACATAAAACCACAACAATTACCTAAATAATAACACAAAAAAAAATTTAATCAAAAAATAATTTTCGAAAACATAAAAAATTTTCACATAAAATCATAACATTTACCTATATAATCACAACAAAAACAAATTTAATAAAAAATCAACTTTCGAAAACATCAAAAATTTTCATATAAAACCACATCATTTACCTATATAATCACACCAAAAACAAATTTGATCATAAAAATCATCTTTTAAAAAAATAAAAAATTTTCACATAAAACCACTATATTATTCTATATAATCACACCAAAAACAAATTGATCAAAAAATCAAGTTTTGAAAAAATAATAAATTTTCACATAAAACCACAACATTTACCTATATAATCACAAAACAAATTTGATCAAAAAATCAACTTTTGATAAAATAAAAAATTTTCACATAAAACCACAACATTTTACCTATATAATCACACCAAAAACAAATTTGATAAAAAAATCAACTTTTGAAAAAATAAAATATTTTCACATAAAACCACAACATTTTACCTATATTTAAACACACTAAACCATACTTTCATAAAAATCAACTTTTGAAAAAAATAAAAAATTTTCACATAAAATCATAACATTAACCTATATTATTACAACAAAAACAAATTTGATTAAAAATCAACTTTCGAAAACATAAAAAATTTTCATATTAACCACAACATTTACCTATATAATAACACCAAAAACAAATTTGATTAAAAAATAAACTTTCAACTTTTGCGTATATAATCAAACCAAAAACAAATTTTATCAAAATATCAACTTTTGAAAAAATAAAAAATGTTCACATAAAACCACAACATTTAACTTTATAATCACACCAAAAACAAATTTGATCAAAAAATCAACTTTAGAAAACATAAAAAAATTTCACATAAAATCATAACATTTACCTATATAATCACAACAAAAACAAATTAGATCAAGAAATCAACTTTCAAAAACATCAAAAATTTTCATATAAACCACAATATTTACCTATATAATCACACCAAAAACAAATTTGATCAAATAAATCAACTTTTGAAAAAATAAAAAATTTTCAAATAAAACGACAACATTAATCTATATAATTACACAAAAAACAAATTGATCAAAAAATCAACTTTCAAAAAATAAATAAATTTTCACATAAAACCACAACATTTACCTATATAATCACATCAAAAACAAATTTGATCAAAAAATCAACTTTTAAATAATTAAATATATTTCACATAAAACCACAACGTTTTACCTATATTTAAACACAACAAACCAAACTTTCATCAAAAGATCAATATTTGAAAAAATAGTAAATTTTCACATAAAACCACAACATTTATCTATATAATCACTCCAAAAACAAATTTATCAAAAAAATAAACTTTTGAAAAATTTAAAAATTTTCACATAAAACCACAACATTTTTCTATATAATCACACCAAAAACAAATTGATCAAAAAATCAACTTTCAAAAAATCAACAAATATTCACATAAAATCACAACATTTTACCTATATTTAAACACACCAAACCAAACTTTTATAAAAGTATCAACCTTTGAAAAAATCAAAAAGTTTCACATAAAACTATAACATTTACCTATATAATCACACTAAAAATAAATTTGATCAAAAAATCAACTTTTGAAAAAATCAAAAATTTTCACATAAAATCATAACATTTACATATATAATCACAACAAAAACAAATTTGATCAAAAAATCAACTTTAGAAACATCAAAAATTTTCATATAAACCACAACATTTACCTATATAATCACACCAAAAACAAATTTGATTAAAAAATCAACTTTGGAATAAAAAAATTGTAAATCCAGACAGGCGACATACAAAATTTGTAAATCCGTATAAGTAATTGTTCGTGTTTCCAGCCCATGAAAGGGTGGAATAGTAGAAAGTACGGTTCAGTGAACTCACCTTCGATAGTCAGCTAGAACACGTATGCACATAAGTGTTGGAATGTTGACACAAGCACCAATGCACAAGCACTGAATCATTAATAAGGTCCCTATTGTACACACAATAAATAATATATTATATTAGCATAATGCTTATTATATACGTGCGGTTGAGCTCTTTGTAGAAGTTAAAATGTACTGTTTGACTACTCTTGGAACTCGATTGTATCTACGCTTATGTTCATATATATATATATATATATATATATATATATATATACATGTAAGTAAAATAATACTTGTCGTGTACTTTCATATATAACAATATGTAGCTCATGTAATACAAGTGCTATTTGACATAATAACGCTAGTTATTCTTTATAATCATGGTCCGCTATATTAGTAGTAATAATAACTTGTATCACTTACTACACTTTTGTTCTGCTTTTATTATTCTTGTTCGTGTCACCTCATTTTATAAGTGAATGGTTCACTATAATATTCTAGTTGCAAGATGTTTTCAAGCTATTATTATTACAATTATTTTAAAGCTCAACACACAATCATTTGAAATCAAGAATGTCTATTTAAACCTTGTAAACATGTTTATACCTTTATATTTGTTTCTACTTGTTGATCTAGTCCGTATTTGATGTTCCCAGTCTGTTGTGATTATTTTGTTTTGTTTTGATCACTCAATATATCCGTCTTGTCTTCCAATGACGTTAGTCCAACCGGCCATACCAAATCTCACACCCAAACCATAACGCCTAATCATATGGTACCAATCGATTCCTAGATTGTTAAATTGAGATCACTTGTGTTCGATGTAAAGAGGAAATAAACCATCCACCGTGTTTAGGTACTTTGCTTTATTAAAGGAGTGTTGTCAAAACACGAATATCAGGGATGTCATAGTGACCCTATGAGTAGATGGAGAAGGATGATTAACGAAACTACTTATATGTTCAGAGGTGCATGTTTTAAGTAAAAGTGATCAAGAATTTAATAATTATTTCTATCTTTGGTAAGCATATCATTAGTTGTGATTGAGGGAAAAACGGTTAAATGACCTAGGATAATGGGAGGGAGATGTTGTAATGTAGTATAGCTGAAGAGGGCCCTTGTTCTTGTTGAAGTTGTAATCTTTGACACTCACAACCTCCTCTATATCAACAAAGCACCATGTGTGAATATATTCATTTCTTGGTGTCGGGTTGTAACAAAAGGCGTGGGTTGTATTCTAGTATTGAATGCTATCTTGAACTTCTCCCTACATTTGTTTTTATATTTGTTACAGCTACCATAACTTAGCTTTTCATTCCACTTCCTGCATATGATCACAGCTTTTTTGCTGATCATCTCATTACAAAGTTCTTAATTTATTGTTTAGTGTTTTAATCTAGATGGCTTTATGGGTTGTGTTACTGTGTTATCAAGTTCTTATTGATAAGTAATTTCTGTAGTGTCTTCTGATTTTAATCCCCACAACAATAGCCGAAAACAAGTGTTCATATGGGCACATATTTAAATTGAACTCTAGGGTAATGTTTATAAGTGTGTGGATGAGTATATTTTTCTCATAGAGGCAGGTTCCATGAGATTCGTAAGCCGACATTAGGTGGAGATTTGATTCACTTTTTGGATATTCTTTATGGAGATATAGTTGTAGTCTAGTTTAATATTTGTGGTTTTAGTTCCCTAACATATCAGGTAGGGGTTCCTGTTTCAAAACATTAAAATTCTAGCCATGATTTTTATAGCAGGATTCATCATACGATAGTGTTTAGGTTCACCATTTGGGTATATAAAATACGATAAGGGGTAACTGTCCGGTTATGGTCTAGAATTCTAAGTTCACTAATGGGTTGGAAGAGGATCTCATGTTATATCATTACATGTGTCGTGCGGCTTCAATAGCGTCATAAAGTATATATTTTCCTCTATTAAGACATTCACGGGTTAGAACAACTAGGTTAAAGTTTCTTACGTGGTGACTTAAACAATTTTGTTTAAGGAAGCTAGTTAAGTTTAATATGGAAATTCTTGAATAATGGAGCTTCTAAGAAGGGACGTCAGACGTTTACAGTATCAAACGATAACGCAAGTATCAAGTATTGTGTTTCTTAGAAACTACAAATGTGTACCAGGAATGAAACAAAATAGAAATTGGTTATCCTGGACCGTAATGAGTAAAGCTTTCTCAAAACAATAGTTGGTATTAGCGGTTCATTGTTGACGATGGTATTTATCACGTGAACCCTTGGAGTCGTGAAATGTATTTAAAATCATAGTTTATATATATGAGTTAGTTACAAGACATTTGGTTATTACTGTGAATAAGGGATACAATGAACTTTAAAGTGTTTATGCATGTACTAGTTTACCTTATAAATGTTGGGCTAACTAGAGTTCCTAAGAATCAGGTGTTTTGTAACAGTATGGGAGTGATATTTTAGAGTTTCTCGGGTTAATTATTGCTTTGGTTTCAGGTCCACATCCAGTGTATTGTTAGTGTTTATATATAGGGTGTACCGCAGCTAACCCACCACACCACCAGCACCTTGAAGCGTACGTGTCACCTACTAACATTCTTGCCTACTTACTAAGTCATTCAAAGGGGTTAGGGAAAAGGAATATATATTAAGTGAAATGGTAACGTTATAATATATACTGTAACATCGGTTATGTATTAGAAATTTATGTGGTTCGAATCTGTATGATCACTGACCTGAGACTTTGAGAACGCTTAACTTGTTTCTGTTACGCGAAGAATCTGGTAGAGGAGTTTGAATATATGTTAAATGGACAAAAGTAAGAAAATATTTTTAAATTCAATGTTCTTAAGAGAAATATATATATATATATATATATATATATATATATATATATATATATATATATATATATATATATATATATATATATATATATATATATATATATATATATATATATGTATATATATATGTTTTTTGGCCTAAAACGTGTTTTACAACTGTGGAGATGTAGATTGGGTGTTATGAGAGTGTTGGATCAAGACGAGTAATCTAACTAGATCGAAACGTATATATACTTACCACACACGTGGTTCATTGGTGCATCGTTAATAGTAGAAACATCATGAGTCAGGATTACTTTTGGGTAACTTTATATCAGAAACAATTTGAAGTTCTGTTTATCTTGAAGAATTGAGAATAGGTTATGGTTAGGTGAAGTACTTTTAGGACAAGCCTGATATGTTATGAGGTATTTACATGAATGTTTAAGCAATACAACTTAATCCACAAGAAGTGATTTTGAATAGGAAATATTACGCGGTTGGTTTATCATATCAACAAGAGTTTTATATATGTATATATTTTTAGTATCGACAAAAGGTCTGAAAAAGTATCTAAAAATAAAAACTTTTGATATATGTACCCTGTCGAAATAAGGAACCATGGCATATATGTTTGGAATAGATTCTATTTTGAGAGACTTAAAGTAAATCTTATTTACTAGATCATTGTACATTCAATATGTATTTTATCTTATGTATTACAATAAAATGGAGGTTTTTCAATGCGAGATCTAAAAACATAACTTTCCGTGGCACCGGTACTAAGTACTCTATGGTTCGGTTCTTTGGCAGGTTTATTGATAGAGATTAATCATTTTTTCCCGGATGCGTTGACGTTCCCCTTTTTTTCTTCATTCTAGTTATTGACGCGGGAAGGAATAAAGAAGATTAGAGATACAATTAAATAACAGCCGCCTCTTTTCTCTTATTTTCCCCCTTTTTAGAATAAGGGAGGAAAGAGAAAGTGCATTCAACAGCTGTGAGACTCGGGGTCAGGTTGGAATTAAATTAATATGAAATTTCTATGTAAGCACTATCTCTTTTTGAATTAGTTGTTAACGTTATGAGACTCCTCCATGGAACCCTAGAAACTATAGTGTTTATTTAACAGTTATTTACAGAAACGATGATGTTAAGATGTTACCGGCATTTGACAAAAGGTTGTGGTACACTGTCCAGAATTTAAAGCATCTCGTATGTATCTTAAGGTTGTGACTTCTATAAGGTATATGTTTTAACTGGTGGACTCAAATTGATTATAGGTGAAATGAGTCATCATCATTAGGGAACAAATATAGTAGTAGCAAAACATTATTAGGTTTTTTTTTCACATAGATCTTTGTTCCTATTTGTGTGTCACCTAGGAAAGATTTCAACTATCTTTATTTTAGGTGTATAAGGTAAAATGTATGTAGTTTAAAGATAAACTTATCATATGCCGTCAAAGGTTGTATTGTAATTGTATACCATCCATATAGGGATTTTATAGGTTCAATAAGGATAGACTTGATATTGGTGCGTTATTTAAAGACGTATGTTTGTTTCAGATGAATATGTATTGATTGGTTCTTCACTTTTGTTTTTCTTTTTCGGTATCACCCATATGGCTGATTTTGCCAGGATCATCATGTACCTGTAAATTCACCATTACGTTGCGCACCCGTAATCTTCAATTTACCTTACACAATCACCCTAAGTTTGTCTCCCATCGGGTACATTAATCTTATGTTTTATTATGTTCTTTGGATTATATTCATCCATATGGTATTGCTATTCCATGTCAAGTATCGAATGTGTTATGTGTATGATAGACCTATAAGTAGGACAACTCTACTACATGTGTAGAACATTAACAGATTATTAGTGTGATGTATCAATGGGTCACATGTATCAGGTATAGTGTAAGTTCATAATAAGTGTAAGACTACTAGTCTAAACACAATGTGAGTGTACAATGAGCATGAGCAATGATAATATCAAATCAAGTGAATAGCATGTAGTTGATCACACACTAAGAAGAATGTTACAACAAATAATATGTCTCATATTAAGGAACATGTTATAGCATACGAATGTGTCAAATTATAAGTGACGTGTAATAGCACATAGTAAGTCGCATAAATATTAAGTCAAGACCTCACTATGAATGAGTTTCTGGACAGGTATCTATTACTGTTGTTCATGTACCTCTGTACCTTAGGCATCGGTCTCTGCCGGTTGGTTGCCATAATGAGGTAGATAATTCAAAAGCGTGTTGTTTAGGCTCCGTATGACCTTAGTTTGTTGCCATAATGTTGCAAGTTTCAAGTTATAATGAAATGCAAACATTTCTCAACTAAAGCCCCTAAAAAAAATTTTGGCCTAAGGAGCGGGATAACTTTTGAACAAAGTCATTGTCAAATATTTCTCATGCATACTTCAGTGAACAATTCAAAAGCTAGCAGATACACACCTAGTTGAAGCTTCACTAGCAGAGCAAGTCACAAAAAAAAAATTTGCCCTAAAGTGTCACATAATACACGCTGGTCACTTCATATAATGCTAGTGTAGGCGGGTGTATGTGTAAATAACATGTATATGGCTCACAAATGAATTTACATAAGTGCAACTAATGCAGTGTACAGTTATAGTCTAGAATGCAATGCAATGCAAACCTAGTTCGCTATAACCAATGTCTCTGATACCAATCTGTCACACCCCCAACATCCACTAACGGAGTTTTACCGTTAAGTGTGTGACAAACCAGGATCTCATTCATTAGTTACACCAAACGACACTATATGAATTTAAAACATGCGTGTCTCATTAAATGAGAAAATTTAATACAGAGTTAACGTTTGTAAGTTTGCGGAGGCGTAATCGAAATGTAATGTCAAAATGTTAAATAGAAACTAAATGCGTAGAACACACGTCCAACAAGAGATACACAGTCTAAATAGTCATTTAAACTCAAAACATGGTTGGTAATGCAAGAAAATGTTTAAATGAAAAGCAATGACTCCATGCCATGTCCTAAGTGTGTGGTACCTTAGTGACCTATAAAGTGAAAGTCTAACAAGTGTCAACACGACGGTTGGTGAGTTCACATAGTAAGTATAAAAATAGTGTAAGTTCAATTGCAAGCAGAAGTATAAATTAAATATGTCAGTGTAAGTAGCTAGTCTACAGTACATGTCCTTAGAGTCGTATGTATCTGACCAAAGCTGACGTATGTACACATTAAGTGCATTTTACCTGTTCGTACATCCCATCAGGATGCACATGTATGTATGTTAGGTCATTCAACACCCGTTCGACAGTTCCTTCTGACGTGCTAGCGCGACTAGCCCGGGCGGGGTTTGTCAAACACAGTAGAACTACTCAAAATTTCCCCGCTATTTCACAAATACTAACGGTCAACTAGGTATCCATGAGGTCTTTCATGAACAAAATAAAAGTTGCTCTAATCCAGACATGCGACATACAAAATTTGTAAATCCGTAAAAGTAATTGTTCGTGTTTCCAGCCCATGAAAGGGTGGAACAGTAGAAAGTACGGTTCAGTGAACTCACCTTCGATAGTCAGCTAGAACACGTATGCACAGAAGTGTTGGAATGTTCACACAAGCACCAATGCACAAGCACTCAATCATTAATAAGGTCCCTATTGTACGCACAATAAATAATATATTATATTACCACAATGCTTATTATACACGTGCGGTTGAGCTCTTTGTAGAAGTTAAAATGTACTGTTTGACTACTCTTGGGGCTCGATTGTATCTACGCTTATGTTCATATATATATATATATATATATATATATATATACATGTATGTAAAATAATACTTGTCGTGTACTTTCATATATAACAATATGTGGCTCATGTAATACAAGTGCTTATTTGACATAATAACGCTAGTTATTCTTTATACTCATGGTCCGCTATATTAGTAGTAATAATAACTTGTATCACTTACTACACTTTTGTTCTGCTTTTATTATTCTTGTTCGTGTCACCTCATTTTATAACCGAATGGTTCACTATAATATTCTAGTTGCAAGATGTTTTCAAGCTATTATTATTACAATTATTTTAAAGCTCAACACACAATCATTTGAAATCAAGAATGTCTATTTAAAACTTGTAAACATGTTTATACCTTTATATTTGTTCCCAGTCTGTTGTGATTATTTTGTTTTGTTTTGTTTTGATCACTCAATAGATCCGTCTTGTCTTCCAAATCTCAGACCCAAACCATAACGCCTAATCATATGGTACCAATCGATTCCTAACTATCCAAAAATGACCCGCTAAGGTTTTTAGCACCACGAATGTTACTAACAACCGTGAAATTAAACACCAAAAATCACCATTAACCATAACCAAACCTTACAATCATGATCATCGCCAAAAATCAGAAAACAAACCACCACCGATGCTGCTACGCCACCATGACAACTGTCACCATCCATCACTGTTACAACTTTGCCACAATACCACCGCGAACCACCATAGCAACTGTCCTTGCTGTTGCTGCTGCTTGCTCTGACTAAACTGAGATCAGGGAAGGTAAACGAGAGAGAGAGAGAGATAGTTTATGCGTTTTTTTTTTTTGTGGCAGCAGCCGTCGAGAGTCATCAGGATCAAGGGGGGGGGGGGTTATTAGGGTTGGGTTATTTATTTACATGTTACTCTTTGCCTCTTTAACTTTCTTAGGTTATTAACTAAAGTTTTTAGGTTAATAGTTAAGTTTAATTAGTTAGAATTTCATCCTTAAACATAATAAAATTAAATTAAGGAGAACAAGTAACAATTTGTGACAAGGTTTAGCTGAATTTTAACGAGGGTGAGTTAACAGTGTTAACCTGAATTTGCGGGTTGTCACAACCACAATATTTGCCTATATAATCACACCAAAAACAAATTTGATCAGAAAATAAACTTTCAAAATATCAACAAGTTTTCACATAAAACACAACATTTTACCTATATTTAAATACACCAAACCAAACTTTCATAAAAAATCAACTTTTGAAAAATAAACAATTTTCACATAAAACTAGAACATTTACCTATATAATCACACCAAAAACAAATTTGATCAAAAAAATCAACTTTTGAAAAAATCAAAAATTTTCACATAAAATAATAAAAATTCATAACATTTACCAATATAATCACACCAAAAACAAATTTGTTAAAAAAACCAACTTTCAAAAACATCAAGAATTTTCATATAAACCACAACATTTACCAATATAATCACACCAAAAACAAATTTGATCAAAAAATCAACATTTGAAAAAATAAAAAAATTCATATAAAACCACAATATTTACCTATATAATCACAACATAAAAAAATTTGATCAAAAAATCAACTTTTGTTGATAAGTTTGGATCATCACACTTGAAGTTTTTCAGAAAAAGATGTGTGAACAAAAATATGTGCGGACAACAGTTGATAGATATGCGGACAGTTATATACTTAGTGATGTGCGGACAGACTGTCATCCGCACATCAACTTAAGTTGTTTGTTCTGTTTCTTTTGTTTTGATTGTAAAACACGCGTAATGGCGTGAGTAGTATAAATAGGTGTTCTTATGTATGTTTTAGGGACTTTTGCAGACTTACACCTTTTGTACACACATATTCTCTCGATCAATACAAATTGCATTTGTAAGTAATTTCCTTTGTTGAATTATTTGTTTGTTGATCATACTTGTGATTGTAATCATGATTGTTGAATAGATATTGACAGATTAACAAGCTCTAGACCTGATCCACAATTGGTGTTAGAGCTGTTGGTTGAGTAGTTCGAACTTCGTTTGAATCTACTTGAATCTGTTCACTAAATTCGATCCAACTGCTATTCAATTTTCATTCATCTTCTTCATAATCATCTACATTCAAGCTTATTTTGATCTTTTGAATTAAGTTGTCTTCAAAATTGATCAAAATTGATGTCCGCAAATCAATTTGAAGATTACTATCATTCGCAGATCTTATTAATCAATCAATTAAGTTGAAGAAAGCTGATAGAGATATTGAAGTAATTGCTTTGAAATCCATCTATGTGGAAAATTTTGATTTTCAAACTGTTCGCAGATCAATACTGTAGCACACAGATCAGCACTGTCAACCGCAGATAGACACTGTAGTTCGCAGATCGATACTGTCATTCGCAGATCAAGTTTCTAAGAATAAAAAATGGCAAATAACAACAATAATTCTGATTATGCATCCAAAGTTCCTTTGCTTAAAATCAGAGCTGATTTCAAAGGCTGGGAAATACGTTTTTGAAATCATTTGAACATAGTTGATCACAATTTGTGGAGATCAATAGCTAATGGTCCTCACATTCCAAAACCATCTTCTAATCTTGAGAAGTATAAAGATAATGCATACAGAGATGGTATGAATGTCATTCCTCTGAAAGAATTGGAAGGGGATGAATTCAAAGAGGATTTAAAAATATGTGCAATTGATTTGAAGGCATATTCATTTCTAACCATGGCAGTCCCACTGGCTTTCTTGACAAGAACTAAGAAACATGTTACTGGAAACTCATTGTATAAAATCTTACAGAAAATCTGTGTAAGAGGAACTAAAATTTAGAGTATGAAGAAACAAAAACTCAAAAGACAACTGGAGATGTTTTCTACATTACCTGGTGAATCTATCAACTCACACTGGAATAGATTTGTACAACTGGTGATTGAAATGGAAGCAATGAAAATCCCTACAAATATTGAAGATATAAATATAAGGTTGTTGAATTCACTGCCCGAAAGCTGGAAACACACTGTTACTACTCTCAAGCAAACTCTTTCATTGGATGTTCAAGATCTGGATTACATTGTTACTAAAATTGAGTCATTGGCTATGGATGAACAATCAAGAAACTTGATGTCTAAGAAAGAAATGGAACAGTATGTATTCAAAGGTGAAAAACCAGGACAACCAGCTCATGCATTTGTATCTACAAATGTTGACACAGTTGATGAACATTTTCAAGGAGATTGTTTCTTTGCAAGTTCAACTGAAACAACCAGTTTGAATGATTTCTGTGAAGAAGCTGCTGAAACTTCAAAAGGAAGAGTCAAAACAATGAATGTTGAGAAATCTCAGGATGTTGTTAATATTGTGCTGAAGTCAGAAGAACCCAAAGCTGCATATGCTGCTTTTACTGCAAGTTTTCAAGCTTATCTGGGTAGTCAATTAACTCCAATGGAACTGATGGTCCAAGATTTGAATGATATGCATCCTGAAGATATGGATGAAATGGATATTTAATGGAATATGGTCATGATGGCTTAAAGAACTCAGAGGCAGATGAAGTCAAACAGGAATTTCAATAAGCCAAGTTTAAATAAGAAGTTTAGTTTTGATAAATCTAATGTGAGGTTTTTAAAGTGTAATCTGTATGGGCATTTCTCCAGAGAATGTAATAATCATGCTGTAAAGATAACACATAACACTTTGACTTCAAATCAAGCTTCCACTTATAATAGCAAACATGAGAAAAATAAGGCAATGTGTGTGACTTATGATGGAGAAGTTGACTGGAGTGCATATGGTGCTAAAATAGAAAAGGAATTTCCATTGATGGCTCAAAATGTTGAAGATGACAAAATACAAGGAGCTGAAACTGATGCAAGCAAGTATCCAGCACTTCCATATGATGTTAAGGAAAATGTGTGTTCCAAAGCATGCCTGAACGAGGTAACTCACTACAAAACCCACTCTTTTGTTGTGAATGACATGTTACAGGATGAAATTAAAACTCATAAGAAAACTAAAGAAGATCAAAAGGAAATTGAAAAGAAAATCAAATATTTAACAGAAGATCTTAAAGAATTAAAAAATCAAGAATAAATTTTAAAAAACTCTTTGAAAATTCTTGAAGAATCATTTGTTAAAAGTCAGTTGGAAGCATCTACATATAAACTGAAATACGAACAGTTGATGTCAACCAAAGAACAAATGGAAAAGTGGATTTCTAGTCAAAAAGAAGGAAGAAATGGTAATGGGTTGGAATTTTCTCAAGTGGCATACAAAACTACACCTCCTCCTGTGAACTATGAGAAATTTCCAAGTGTAATGACCAACACATTACCAAATGACTTTAATCCTCATGATTACTCAACTGAAGCTCAATTTAAACTGAAATCAATGGTTCAAAATTCAGATTCTTCTGATGATTCTGAAAGTTCAAAACTTAACAAAGAAGTATACATTGAACATGACACTGAGAAACTGAAAGAAGGTCACCCTGTTAAAATAACTCAATATAAACCAAAACCAAAAAAGGTGTATCTTCAAAACAAAAATTTCAGTGGATTTGTAAAATCTGAAGATAAATTTCAATCAATGAATACTCAAACTTCTTTGTTAAGGAAGTTAAAGAGAAGGCAGAACTAAGAAACAAAGGTCAACTCAAAATGATTTAAAATGACCAACAAGGTGATGTACATGAAGGGTTTGGGTTTGATATTCTACATTTTAAAAGATACTTGAAACAATAAGAATCAAAGAAATCTTCAATCAGGTTCAATTCTGTCTCTGATCAGACAATAGGTCATGATCCTGAAAATTCCGCTTCTCAATCTGAACTTAAGAAGAAAAACAAATTGAAACAAAAGAAGAAAAAGAAGTCAAACTTCAATGTTTCAATTGTTTTTGATTCTAATAAAGTTTATTATTTTGGTCAAAGTTCTTCAAATGCTAATCTAAAAGACAAACAAGTTTTCAAACCAAAAACCACATTGCAATCATCTCAAGAACCAAAGAAATCAAAAAGTCTGAAAACTGAATTTTATGAAGGAACACAAAACTTTGGTGTGACAAGTGCAAAATGACAAATCACAAAGTCTGAAAACTGAATTTTATGAGTGTTATTTTTGAAAGTACTGTCAACTTTGTGATATGACAAATCACTCCATTGATGAATGTTACTTCAATAAGTGGTTTGAAATTTGTGGAAGAGTGAATCACAACACTGATGAGTGTTACTACAAAGAGAGATCTAAATCTCACAAGAAGGTGATATCTAAGAAATCAGTGTCATCTGAAAATGATGATGGTTTCTATGATACATGGACTCCAAGGAACATGAGAATGAGTGGTTCATCACAAATTCCTAATAAACAATTTGTGAAATCTAAAATGAACATGATTTCTAGAATTGCATTTCATCCTCATTCAAAGGAAAGTGTTAAAATAAATTTGATCAAACATTTTCTTTGTGAACCTGGTCATTCTCATGTTGTTCCTTCTCATGTTGTGTCAAAACAAATGAAATCAACATATGATTCAGCTAAACAACTTTCAAAACCTTATGTTCACAAAACGAAATCTAATGAGCTTCCAAGAGAATTGAACGATAGGTTTGAAGTGTTAATGAATCAATATGCTAAACTCAAATCTGATATGTTGACTACATTTGGTTTGCAAGGTGCACAACATACTATTATTGATGAATTTGGAAAACCCAAAACCACTATGGTTTGGGTTGATCGTTCTAATTGATTTTCTTGATAGTGCAGGCACATCCATCTAGGGGTTGTCAATTTTTGGGACCAAGGTTAACTTCATGGTAGTGTAAGAAACAAACCAATGTTTCTGTATCAACTGCAGACGCTGAATACATTGCTGCATCAGTATGTTGTTCACAAGTCCTTTCGTGTCAAAACCAACTGCTGGACTATGAGTTTAACTTCTTGAAAACCCCAATCTATATTGATAATACTGCGACAATTTTTATCACAAGAAATCCAGTACAACACTTTAAAACCAAACGCATAGAAATCAGATATGATTTTTTATATGATAATTCTGAAAAAGGTTTAATTGTGTTAGTATAGGTAAGTTCTGAAAACCAATTGGCTCATCTTTTTAGGTCTTTGATCAAGGCAGATTTGAACATCTGGTTCAAGCCATTGGTATGATCAATTATGAACCTTGATCATATGTCATTGCCATCTAAATAAATAACAAAAGGGGGGGCAGATGGTACAAATAGAGATAAATGTTTGATCTTGGAACATAAGAGAAATGATTTTAAATCACATCTTTGCCTTTTACATATTTTTCAAATTCAATAAAGACTGACTGATCATAATGTTTAGTGTGGGTAAGCTGAAAAACAGTCAATCTGAAAAGTAAACATCTTGGTGATAAAAATTAAATATCTTTATGTTTAGTTGTGTTAAGTTCCATCTTAGAGCATTTGTGGAGCATTTACTTTTCTAATAGACTGCTTGTAAAGTTATTTACACATATCAGGTAATGACGCAATAGAATATGTGTTGAGCAAACATTTGTGAACTTCTTTGTTGTGGTGCCCACAGACCTGAAGTTTCATACGAGGTCTCCTTTGTTGTAGTGATCTACAGACCTGGAGCACCTCAAGATGTATAAAAGATTCCCAATGTGGAACAATACCAAGAATCAAGAGTCAATTCCAAAAAAATTGGAAAGTAAAGAAGATTCCCAAAGGGAACACCACCAAATAATTTATAACCCAAAGCTCCACGGATTACATTGTAAATGACCTGATTGTTAAAATGCTTGCTTGCATGATTTGAAGAGAGTAAAATTCCTAAGATGTTTCTGAGTGTGGGTCACATAATTGACATACTTAATCAAACAAAAACATGATAAAGTATCACTAAGTGTTGAAAAGTATGTGTGTTATAAGCTTTATGCCCATCTTACATATTGAAAAGTTGTCCATGTCTATTCAAAACTTTCTTTTATTTTGTGTGAAGACTATTTATGTGATCTGATCTCTTTGCAAGTCTACATTTATTTTTAAGATTACATTTGAGTAAATGTAGCTATAGTAAAGATGGCTTTGATCATATTTGTGATTGGTTCATGATAGTTCATATATAAAGTTTAAATTTTCTTGTCTAAGAAAATTATAACTTTAAGGGGAGAATAATGTCATAATCAAATGCTAAAATAAAGAAAAACTGGATTGACAAAATGCGGTATTATGAATATAGATTGAATGTGTTCAATTCATTTCATGTTTGAAAATTTTGATCTCTTGCAGTGTACAATTATACATGCCATGAAATGACCAAAAGAACAAATTATGTGTGTCAAAGATGTTTTTAATATAAACAATCAAGAGTTTTGATCACATGTAATAGAAATCACAAAAAATTTGATCTCTTGCAGTGTACAATTATACATGCCATGAAATGACCAAAAGAACAAATTATGTGTGTCAAAGATGTTTTTAATATAAACAATCAAGAGTTTTGATCACATGTAATAGAAATCACAAAAATGTCAAGATGTGCGAACATTGTTATTCGCAGATCAAGATATGCGGACACTGTTATCCGCATATCAGTTGAAATTGTCATAAGCAGATCAGCTGAAATCACTGCATTAATGTTCATACATTTTGTCATATTATTATTGATCATATGAACTCATGTTGTGAATTGTTTGTGTGCATATGTGCAAGGAAATATCAAATGAGATTTGAGAAAAATTGCAACAAGTACAAAAAACTGTTACGGATAGATCAACTAATGATTTATGAGTACTGTTCATCGTACAACATCAAAGATGAAAATAACCTTAAACTGTCTAAGTGTTTGTAAGATGTGCGGATGGTACTGTAGCAAGCATATCATTGTGATGTGTGAATGACACTATTTTCCGCATATCGAACGAAATGAAGATTTCAGTATTAGATCATGAATCATAAATGCTTGGTTTATATCTTAATATGTGAATCTTAAAAGAAAATATTGAATATTGAAGGATGCGCGAACAATAGTACAAAACTTTTTAGATACTGTTATTCGCATATCAAATACTGTTATCCACATATCATAAAATTGTTTTATAATTTTTGAACTTTTGAAGTCAAAGTAATATGAATTTCAGGTGAATGTGTGTTTATTAAAAGAATAATTATCAAAAACTCACATTTACTTATCAAACTAGTGAAAACTTGACTGATGTGCGAACAAACTGTTGTCCGCATATCTTTAAAATTGTTCAAAATTTTCAGACGGTATATTCAAACGGCTCATTTCAAACACTCAGTACATTTTCAAGGAGATATTCACACATTTCATAACAAATAGTTAATCAAACATCAAAAACATCATAATCATACCAAATCGATATCAAAACAACAAGTGTTTCTTTTTGTGTAATAATCAATCAATGTGTTTGAAAATTCATTGTTCACCGTAAAAACATTCTAATTGACGGATAAAATTGAGATTGTAATTTGAGTTAAACATGAATGTTATTAATCAATAAGTACTTAAATGTGATTATTATATGTTTATCATCACTAACATCTTAGAAATTTAAGTCAAAAACTTGATCAAGTTTGACCTAATATTCAAAACTTGATGAAATTTGAACTGAAGATTGATTCTGATAATTTTGACTACTTATTGCAGGTTAAATGGAAGAATTAAAGTTTGTTAAGGAACATAATGCTGTATCTTATCTACGTCCAGAAGTTCCTGAAGGCAAAGAACAATTTCTTGAAGTTATCCAGTTTTTATCAAGGACTAGATTGGCATATGCTCTATGTGTTGATCTAGTGATATCTTCAATATTTATTAAAAGATTCTGGAGAACAGACCAAGTTGAAGGAGTTGATGGTGTAACTAGAATTAGAGGAAAATTTGCCCAAAATAGAGAACTTATCATGACAGAAGCAAGTATCAGGACTTGTTTCAGATTTGGGGGAAGATGGTGATTATCCAATTGAATACAATGAAGATGAAATTCTACAATGTTTTGAAGATCTTGGATATGAAGGAGAGCCTGTTAGAAAAGAAATGCTGAAAGGTCAAATTGGTTCAAGATGGAGATTTCTCATTCATTGTATTCAACACTCATTATCCAAAAGAAAATCTGGCTGGAATGAAATGACTTATAGAACTGCTTCAATAGTAGTGTCTTTGGTTGAAAACAGAGGTTTTAACATGTCAAGATACATCTTCAATGGACTGAGAATAAATATTGAAGAAGATAGAAGAAACAAGTTTTTGATGTATCCAAGATTTATTCAATGCTTGATAAATCATTCATTTCCTGAGCTAGTAGGGATGTATCATGGTCCTACACTTAGAGTACTTCATCATGACTCTAAAGTGTTTGCTTATTTGACAAGGACAAATGCAAGAAGTAATTTCAGTGGAATAGAAACTGTTATTACTCAGTATATGAAAGATGTGGCTTCTGGATTGATTGTAAATGGGAATGATCAATTGAATTTAATTGATGAACCTATCAATATGGATGATTTGGTTGGAGAAGAACATGTAATTCAAGCTGAAACAAGTTCTGAAGATGAAAATGATGATAGTGATGATGATCAATCTAATAATGATGATGATGATCAACCAGGAAATGTTGATGAGGTGAATATGGAAATAGATCCAAGTGGTGGAGATGAAAACATCGAAGAACTAATGGATGTAGCTGATGATAAAGATGAAAGTTCAGGTAAAACTGTATCTGATCATCAAGCTGATATTGACAAAATTAATCTTGAACAAGTTGATTTTGTTTATGATTTTCATGATGAAGAACAATCAAAAGCTGAAGAAGAAAGAGAACCTATTGTGATTCCTTTTTCGGAAGAAGAACAAATGTCTGAGAAGGATGATAAGGAAGTAGATGATGACTTACCTTTAGAATATCCTACTCTTGATTCAAACTTTGATAGTTCGAGTTGAACCAAGCTTGGATCTAGATCTGAGATTGTTTGGGATGTTGTTTGTAATCAGTGATGCGGAAACTCGCTAATCACGTATTGATGCTTGAATGTTCATGAAGATCAATGCAAGGTATGATGAAGATGATGATAATATGAATAGGTGAATTGTATTGATCTTTGTGAAGGTTACAAAGGATATGGAATGAAATGCAGGCAACTCTTTTACAAATGACCTAGGTGATGGTACTTATAGTCCATACCATTCACCTTACATTTTACCTAAACACGTGCAGTTAAGCACAAAACGCGCATTTAAGCACGAAACGATTACACAAATATTCTAACGTCAAATACAAATAATGAACGTCTTCATCCGTGCTTTCTTGTAATGATGCTCGATATCTTCACTCGCTTATATTTGTAAAATGACATCTTCAAATAGCCCCAAAAGTACTCCCTTAAGATGACACTTTACAAATCCGACATATCAGCTTAAATCTTCATGTGACGAGCATAGACAGCATCTTAAAGTTTTGGTATGCATTATCTTCAAGAGGACCCAACAATACTCCCCTAAGATGATACTATCAAAACTCTGTGTTTCAACAAGCAATCTGCATTCTTCTCTTCCTTTTGTGTAACATCAAAGGTTATGGAAAGAATAAGCAGAGAGTAGATTCCAGTGAATCTATATATCAGCAACGGGATCTTCTTCAACGGTTGAAGTAGAATGCAAAGACTTCTTTGACTTAGAATACTCCCCCTCAACTTTTGCTTTAGAGGTTAACGGGATCCGTGTATGAGATATTAAGAGGAGGATTCTTAACACTCAGCAATCTGACTTGGAGATCTTTGGACTAGAATCAGGCATGAACACGAACATCTTCAAGTCGCGTGGAAGCTTGTTCTGCAATGGAAACTGTTCCTGTAACTCAAAGAAAAACATTAAAAGTCAGGCAATAAGGTGCATTTATCATCAATGTAAAGATTAAGTTCTCAATCGGATGAGATATTGCTCGATGACCAATTCCTACATCAATAACACATGTTAAACTGCCAAAACAAAAGAAAAGGATTAAAATGACAATCTTTTTGTTCTTTTTGAATTTTTTCAATGTTTTTTATATTTTTGAAATTTTCTCTTTACATTTATGAATCTTTAACCTACAATGAGATCATACCAGCAATTTATCCAACACATGTTTTGTAGTTCTTGAGAATAGACATTTGAATTGTGAAGTAATTGAGTGATGAATTGTTGAACAAATCAATTAGCTCGAAGTGACACACTTACTTTTTCTATTCTTGATGATCAATTAGGTTGATTAAAAATAAGTTTTGAGTGACCATACCTCACATTAGAAAGTTATACACTTCATCTAAATATCCTGAGAACACCTCAACACGTTAGGTCACTTACAATCATACTCAGTGTGGAAAAGGGTTCTTATCTATTTGGATTTGGTCCACTTTGAGACTTCTTTTGGAATTCCTTTTTGGAATCATCTTTTGTTTTTGTTTCCGTTGAGAATCTTCTGAAATTCCATTTTGGAATTTTAGGTTATGGTCCATCTTTGGGACTCTTTTCTGTTCCACTTTGGGAATCTTTTGCTGCACCTTGAAGCTCAAAAGAGACTTCATGTAAGACTTCAGGTCTGTGTATACCACAACAAAGAAGCTCACAGATGCGGTTCATCACACTGAATAGATTGCATCGTTACCCGATGTAATTTGGATGCTTCACGAGATATCTATTTGATCTGTATAGACAATACATGTGCACTAAATATGTTTCAACCACAATGACTCATTAGGATTTAGTTAAATCATCAAATAATATACTTGTTCAGTATAATTGTCTGAGTCATCTCACACATCAATTTTTACGCTTCATTCTTTATTGTTGAAAATGATGCATTGAATAAACCTAGTGTAATATCATTTCTCATGTACGTGCAAGTAGAGTCAACATATTTTTGGATTTTTCTGGTTTTATCATGTTTTTTTTTAATAATGATTTCTCCCCCTAAACTTTTAAATTTCTAGGAAAATTGAAAGTTTAATGAAAAGAGTGGCAGATATGTTATCAACGTATGAAGAGTGCATGCAATATACTTAATCTAAACAGACGAAATGAAACATCGATTGTTTCTTGCACAACCATCATCGTTTGATTTTTGAA
The DNA here is from genome assembly GCA_030867185.1 of Tagetes erecta. Lineage (NCBI taxonomy): Eukaryota > Viridiplantae > Streptophyta > Magnoliopsida > Asterales > Asteraceae > Tagetes > Tagetes erecta. Next base: position 15,081,478 of record CM061497.1, on the reverse strand, counting down.
TTTTTTTTTTAATTTCTGCAATGATTCCTTTTTGTTTCCAACTCCATTTGATGTCAGTTGCATCGAAAGCATCATGAACAAGATTCGGTATCTTGTCATGATAAGGGATCAGCCACGATCTTCTTTTCTTGGTTTGACCAGCCTCCATAACTGTCCGTACCACACTAACAAATCAGTTAGAGGGTGAAATCCAAACCATTGCGGTCTTGGTTTGTCCAAGTTCATCAATATAAGTAATTTGCTGATAAATTGCATCTTCTGGTGGACCATCGATTAATGAAGCACGTTGCTCATCATGATTCTTAACATGTGTTTTTCTCCACAACTGTTTTTGTGTGGGACCAAAGGAATGCTTTGGTTTGGACACCCGTCTAGAATCATTCATGGAAGATCTGTCATAGTCATTTCTAAACCTATTTTTCAAAAATTGGTTTTGTTGACTATTTTGCTCATGCAAAAATGGATTTGTTTGATTTTGTTTTCTTACAGATCTTGGTTTCCATGAATCACTTGAATGATCATCATTAGAGAAATTAAAATCAGAGACATACCTGCCATAATTTGCAGATGATGAATTTCTTTGGACATACCTTCTCGGCTTCATCCTTGAGCTTTTGTTGTAGAAGCAATCCTGAGTGTTGTGATTGACCATGTCACAAATGGAGCAATACTTGTTGTAGTAACATTCCATTATGTCGTGGTTGTACATCTGATAGTTGACGCAGTACTTGTTGTAGCAGCATTCTAATGTCATGTGATTATACATCTCACATATCTCACAATACTTCTGATGAGCCTTGAAGGGAGACTTCTTTCTTTGCTTTTGAGAAGCCTTTGAAGTTGAATCTTATTGTTTTTGATGAACTTTGACCTTTGAAGACGTTGGAGTCTTGATCTTGTTGTTGTTTGAACCATAAGGAAAGACACCTTGATTGTAGACAATCTGAAATAAAATGAGTGTAAGAGTCACAGATTAAACAGTAGACGTCACTGTTTGAATCACCCGGGGATTCGAAATCTTAAGACTTTTGAGTTGAAGGAGTCTGTGGTGTAGAATCAGATGAAGCGGCCTTTGTCTTGTTCTTCTGGCTTTGCTCTTCTTTCTTCTAACCTTCTTCTTTGACTGAACCTCTTGTGTCTTTTCTTCTTGAGAAGATAGTGATCCAACAATTCCGGTTGGCACTAATCCCTCTTTTTCTTGTTCGGATGAGTTTGCTTTTTCAACTTCTTCTTTCATATTGACAAGATCATATTGTGATCTGGTCAGTTTGTCAGTAAGCTCCATGAGTTGTACATTCAGATTATGCTTTTCAGTAAGCATTGAATCAACATTCTGTGTAAGAGATTTGAGTCTATCTTCACACAATTAGTGATCTTTTCGTAGACTTGCATGTTTCTCTTGTTCTTCTTGAAGTTTGGTTTTCAGAATGTTGTTCTCTGAATTGGACTGATAGGTTCAATTGGATCGATATCGCTCAAATGATCAGAATGATTCGTACAAACAAACAGTTCAATCAGAAACACAATTCATTACTTAATAATTCTCTTTGTATTGATGATCAAAGCAAATATTGTAGTACAAAATGCAGGAGGATGTAATCACACGCACTTAGTTCTCTCTCTAACGTGAATATGTGATCTAGACTCTCTCTCTAACATTCTCTTACTACATGCTTTATGCAACAATACATTTTAGGGAAACTAACAAAATAAACCCTAAACTATACAAAATGTATAAAAACAAAGTACAAAGTAAATCTTAAACTGGAAATGACCCTAACAGTACTCCCCCTAAGATTTATCTTTGGACTTCAAAATTCTTCAACAGTTTTCATATTTTGCTTTTTCAGCTCCAATCTCTCACCAATCTTCAAACTCTTCTTTAACATCCAGCAACTCTTTTCCTTTGTATTCTTCTTGTTCTTTTAACACTTCCTCGATGCATGACCTGAACTTCTCCGCGATCTTTGCTTCTCTTGGCTTTGACACGTTTGTAAGGATGGCACAGTCATTCATGCGTCTCAGAGAATCAAGAGTTAAACCTGCAAAATCAATATTAGCATAAAATTCATATGGCAACTCTCGCCCTTTGACTTGCACTTCTAGTGTACCCTTCGTAGTCACACGCATAAACTCTATCTCTGGAATATCCACCTTCACAAGGTTAGCATTGAGTAATGCCTTCCTTAGACGAATTTTCTCTGACGCAGCTGCAATCACCTCGATCTTCACCACAAACAATTTTTGATCAGCTTCAGCAACTTTATCTTTGCACTTCTCCATTCTGTAACTTCGCAAATGATCGATGTAGGATGGATGTAACAGCTTCAGCTCGAATGTACTGAATAATGTAATCATATCCTTATCCCAGTCATCCAAATTTCGTATCAATTTTAGCTCAAAAGTTTCCTGATTGTAGAAAAACTTTAGAATTGGTTTCGTCGCCTGTGTACCATCAATCACTTTCAACCCCGGATCAGTCACTTTATCAAAGTATTCATCAGAAAACTCTTCTAAATACATGTCACGCACCACCAACTTCTTTTGTTTCCTCGTTTTCTTTGACTGAACATAAGCACTATCTTCTTGTTGTCCTCTAAACTCCAAGTATTTTGGTAAACGACTTATTCCAGCATCAAGCAGCATCGCACATTTGTCACCACGCTCAGCATGCGTGTGATTGATCAATCTCAGTTTGTGCAATTCCTTCAAGTCTTGCACTTCTAACTTGAAAATACTAGAGTAATAATGGTAAACATCGCATAAACCATTAACTCTTTTGATAAAAAATGCATCAAAGACCTCGTCATATTTCCATGCAATGATTTTCACCTTCTTGGACTTTTCCGGTACGATCATCGAATCAAGCAGTTCAGCAACGGACTGTCCTTTGCTCAGCAGAGATCTAACCACATCTCCTGCTGTGGCAGATTTATGCCATGATTCTCGTACGTCCATAGGAATATTGTATGACTTGACTTCACTTGGAAACATATCGATCAACTCTTTTCTCTTTTTGTGCGCATCCTCTGGTAAAGCCATCACCGTTATTTCTTTGGGTTCGAGCACTTTGTATCTCTTCGTCAGCTCATAATATTGTGGGTTGTTGTAATCCAGATAGAACATCCGATTGTACATCTTCTCAATCTTCATAAAACTTACAACAATTTTCTTCAGTGATTCATGTTTCAATTTCTTCAAAGTTCTATATGGATAGTTCCTCGAACTCAACCATTCACGCATGTTTCTGCTAGACATTTCTTCTGGATTTTGATGATATAACTCTGTTGGAGGTAAATCATCAATATTCAGGCTTTCTTGGAGTGGTGTCCACTCACCCATCTCAACAACAAACTCCTTTTCATCAGCAGTTGCTTTATCTTGTGCAGTCAAACATTTCTCATATTCTTCATTGATTTGACACACTGTCAGCCCATTCAGATATACTGGATTGTACTTCATCTTTTCTAGATAAGCAAAACGTTCAGGAAAATCAGCTGGTATCTCATCTTCAGGATTAGGTTCAGGCTGAACCTCAGGTTCAGACTCTGTGAAATCTATATCATCCAGATCATCTAGTGCCTCAATCATTGGTGCAGTTTCAGTTTGAACCGGCTCAAACTGAAATGCTTCTTCAGTCACTATTTCTGGCGCATTCTCAACAACTTCAACCACTTCAGGCACTTAAGTTTCCACTACAGATTCAGATAGAATCGGCTCAATCTGAACTGTTTTATCAGTTTCAGCTTCTTTCACAGTTTCATCCACCTTCGCTGTTTCAGCCATCGCAGTTTCAGTTACAGATTCAGATTGAATCGGCTCAATCTGAACTGTTTCTTCCAATCTTGCCTTTTTAGTACAACGTTCTTCACCAGTAATCTCAGGCACAGCATCTAACTTTCTTTTTCCCTCAGCATTGTCAGGATTGACAGAATCAGCAGCTTCATTGGGAATAGTAATTGGTGACTCATTCCTTATGCCCACATTCTTCGTACCACGTGCTCTAGTATAATAAACTTTGACTTCTTGAGTAGGCTCAGCCACTTCCATTACATCATCCGAAAAATCTTTATCTGATGTAGAACCAGACTTCTTTGATCTGGTTTCTTCTAACCATTTTTCTAACATCTCCTTCTCAGCATCAAGAGTATTGCATTCTGCCTTTAACTCTTTATGATCATCTTTCAAATTTTCATGCTCTTCCTTCAAATTTTCATAATCAGCCTTCAACTTCACATAATCCGCATCTAATGCTTTGAATGTTTCAAGATTCTGATTATGAGTGGCCCAAAACTCTTCTAATCTCTTCTTCTTTCTTTCATTTGATGCTTTCAACTGTTCATTAGCATCCAAGAGTTTTGCTACCATCTCTTCTAACTCAGCAATTTTCACTTTATCTTCATTCACCTTAACACTTGAATCAACTTTTGGTGAAGACTCCAAAGGTTGTTCAATGTTTTCAACAGCTTTGGGGGATGTGGCAATATCAGCAGTAACAGGAACACTTACACCAGCATCAGTTTCATCGTCTGTCTGTGCCACAAACTCTACTTCTGCTTCAACTTCTTTAGCAATCTGAACAATGTCCACTATCTGTTCAGACACATCTACACTTGGCTCCTCAATCAACATAGGCTCAATTACAGTTTTAGATCTTCGAGATCTAGTATATTGAGCTGTAACATTCCTAGGAGCTTCAACAACAACTTCTTCCGCAACACCAACAACCTCAACAGGTTCTTCAATCACCAGTGGTTCTGTTTCAACAGTTTCGGCCTCCTCAGGAACTGATTCAGCACTTTCTTCTTCCATACATTCCTCATTTTCACCATTACCATCATCACCATTATCATCATCATTGTCATCATCATTATCATCTTCATCACTACCATCATTCTCAGACTCATCTTCCTCTTCTAGATGTCGAGCATAATACTCATCATCATCCAATAAGTTATCAGGCACCTCATCAACTAGGTCCTGTGGATTCACTATCTCTCCATGTGATATGTGATGGTATACAGTCTCAATATCCTCCTCATTATTTGCTATATCCCGCATATAGTCAAATAACTCAACACTTGGAACATTTCCTATACTCATCTTTCGATATGATAGATCATTCATATCCTCAGTATATAATATTCCTCCAACAACTCCTTCTTCTCTGATAATAGGATAGGCAACATTAATCATCAATTGCAAGAATCTCGGATACATGAGAAACTTGAATCTTTTGCCTTTCACCAAATTGAATACAAACCCATTCATAATCCATTTCGACATATTGAATGGTTTGTTCTCTGCAATGGCAACAATTGGAGATGCGATGTCAGAAGGAAAGTTGTCAAAACCAGCACTCCTTCTTGACATGCATTGTTAAATCACATAGCACAATAACTTCCACTTCTTCCCCAATCTTGCTCTAACAAACTGTGACTTTGGAAATACAGGAGGATGACCCATATTAACAAAACACGCTTGACATTCAGCATTTGTCAACTCATCATTGGCTCCTATCTCATCATCATCAATCCTCAATGCTGTTCTGATAGCTTCTTCAGAAACAGTCAACACTAAATCTCTGGTGATGTCCCCTCTAACAACAGTCACCCCAGCCTCATTAGTCACAACCTCAGCTGTTCTCCAAAAACTTTTGATCAGTCTTGCATATATGACAGGCTTAGCACACATAGCATAGACATACTTTGTTCTCTTGATAAATCTCATCATATCTCTATAACCTTCTGTTTCTGGTATAGATTCATCCAGACAAGCAACAAGATTGTGCTTAGGCTCAAACTTCAAATTCTCCATCTGTTTAAAACAAAAACAAGACAAATGTGTTAGATTCTTCATTAATAAATTTCAAATTTACATAAGTGTTTGAGCAAAAAGTTATAAAAGTAAAACATTCACATAATCATTTTAACTCCTAAATTGATCTAACAAACTGATTTTCATCATTTTGATCAAAACAACTTTGAATTTTAATGATCATACAACATTTCACAATTTAACAGTTTATCACTTAAGAACACAAATTTGACATTTGTATGATGAAGTTGTTTAACATGTTAAGCTCAGTTTTAACAATGATTTGTAAATGTTTAACACACATTTTATCATTTTGAAGTTAACCCTTAAGAACTTTCAACAGGTCATCAATGGCGGTTGACAGTTATGGGCAAATTTTGGTTGGTTCTGTTGTTTTTAAAGCAATTTGATGCAAATTAATGATTGATTGTTGATAATCGACAGTTTTTACACCTAAAACAACATTCGATTTCAGTTTTAACACACAAAATCAAAGTGTCGATTCAGTGATCAAAGTACTGTTCATCATCATTTTTCGTTTTAACGATCGATTTGCAGGTTTATCAAGGTCGAATCACTGAAAATATACCTTATTCAATCAATCACACTTGTTACAGAACAATCGATTGAACAAAAATATGAACGATTTGAGATACAGGGGATTTGCTTGAAAAACTTTGTGAAAAATGATAAGTGTTGTGAAGAGGCGGGTCAACAATTTGGGACGGGTAAACATAAAAGCCCAATAAGCTTTGACGGGTCATGCACTGTTGAGCCGTGTCATGCACTGTTGGGACGGGTCAAGTACTAGAGACAAGTCACAACATGGGACGGGTCAACATAAAGACATGTAAAACACTTGGACGGGTCATTCACTGTAGAGACGGGTAAGTCACTGTAGAGACGGGTAAAGGTTAGGAACAACTACACCTGTTTTGATTTTACTCATCACCCGGCTGCATAGTAGTCTTCTTTATCACCCGGCTTGTACAATGACCTTCTGTTCATTACCCGGCTGCATAGTGATCTTCTTCATCACCCGGCTTTCTTTTCTTCATCACCCGGCAACACAGTTGTTATACTTTTACCCGGCTACACAGTGTTATTCACTTACACGGCAAGATAAGACTTCTTTCTTTTACCCGGCTGTACAGTGTCAACACTTCATTACCCGGCTGTATAGTAACACAACTTGTCACCCGGCAGATATCAATGACTTCTTCACCCGGCATAAATTTGACATGTTCATTGCCCGGCCATACAGTAGTCATAATATCTTCACCCGGCTGTCTTCTTTCACTCAATCACCCGGCTTATATCAGACACAACAACTTTACCCGGCTAAATAGTATCTTTATTACCCGGCTAAACAGTGTTCTGATATCTTTGCCCGGCTACAACAGTTGAGCAATTTTTTCTCAATTTTCTCGTCTGTTGACTTTTCAACTGCATTTATTGCACCTGCAAACATTCTCGACATATTAATTAGACAAGACATCCTTATTAGGGTTTGTCACATTAAATATCAAAAATCTTAATACAGGTCAACAAATATTAATTCTCATTAAATCCCTTTTTCTTTTTCTTTGATTTTTCTCACACAAATGTTTTTGCACAACCAAAATTTCTATATCCCGAAGCAATTTCTTAAAAACGTATTACAAGACCTTGGGTTTGTTTTTAACACATCCATTACCTTTGCTTTTCATACCACATAATCTTGTTCATTCAAAACTCACTTATTCAAAATATTTTTGGATTTTTGCAAATATTTTTCTTCTTCAATTTATTCTCCCCCTAAACTTGAAATTTCTTGAAATTTTTAAGTTTAACAAGGATGTCGATGTGTCAATAAAGATTCCATATGCCTGCACACACAATAAAATAAAGACATATGCAATGCAATGAATCAAAATATCACAGTGAGATCATACCACACATTATCTGAACATGTTTTGCAAGTTTTGAATAGACATTTGACTTATGTTTGATTGAGTGATGATATGAAAACATACCAATTAGCTCGAGTTGACACACTTACTTTTTCAGTATCATGATGAGATTAAGGTTCGATTAAAATGACTTATGTGACCCATATGTATACATATGTCAACATATTTCCTTATCAACCACTACCTGAATGCATATTGCACAGAACCTGGTCACTTACAATCATAAACAGTGTGGAATCTGGGTTCTATTTTGATTTGGTCCACTTTGGGACTTCTTTTGATTCCATTTTGGAATTTAATTTCCTATCATTCCCCTTGGGAATCTTCTGAATTCCTTTTTGGAATTTTTGTTTGGTGATGGTCCACATTTGGGACTCTTTTTGTTCCAACTTTGGGAATCTTTTGCTGCACCTTGAAGCTCAAAAGAACTTCATGTGAGACTTCAGGTCTGTGGATACCACAACAAAGAAGCTCACGATGCGGTTCATCACACTGAATAGACTGCATCGTTACCCGATCATGCACAACTATCATCACAAGCAATGCTTCAAAAGATATATATCTAGACATGTATAGCAATGGAACTTAACACAAAGATCATTGAATTTAGATTATTCAACAATGAACTTACTTTTTCAGTCTAATTGCCTGAGCTGTCTCGCACATCAATTAACATTCATCAGTCTTTATTAAAAATGATGTAGCAAATAATGTCTAGTGTACTATCATTTCTCACTTTTTGCAATATAGATTATTATGACATGATATTTTCGTTTTCTTTTTGCTTTTATATTTTGTTTTTGCTTTTCTTTTTCATGCACATACACAATGCAAAACAATAAAATAAAAGACAAAGGAATCAATACTTCATATCGACTTATTATATTTTTGACTTTTATATTATCTGATTTTTGTTTGTTTTTCAAAAATTAGAATTAATCATGGTTGATTAACCCTATGGATTGAATTAAGAATTCAAACCGTCCTGACAAGAAAGATTTTGTAAAAAGATCTGCCAGTTCTTTGTCGGTATGAACTTTAATCAAAATTATTAAACCTTTTTCAGAGTTGTCTCTTAGAAAGTGATATCGAATTTCGATATGTTTGGTTTTTGAGTGTTGAACAGGATTAGCAGTAATGAACATAGCTGCAGTATTGTCTATGTAAATAGGAGTTTTGAGAAAGTTAAACCCGTAGTCAAGCAATTGGTTTTGTAACGACAAAACTTGAGAACATCCTGCAGATGCAGCGATATACTCTGCTTCAGCTGTGGATACAGAAACGTTGGTCTGCTTTTTGCATTGCCAAGAAACAAGTCTAGGACCCAGAAATTGACATCCACCCGTAGTCGATTTCCTGTCAAGAGCACACCCACCAAAGTCACTATCAGAATAACTATATAATTCAAATTGCCTTCATAAGGATACCATAACCCGAGATTCGGTTTCCCTTTAAGGTATCTGAAAATACGTTTAACAGCAACCAGGTGCGACTCTTTTGGATCAGACTGATATCTTGCGCACACATATACAACATACATAATGTCTGGCCTTGATGCAGTAAGATACATCAGTGAACCAATCATTGATCTGTACAGTGTTTGATCAACGGATTTGCCTTTCGGATCCGGCTGTATCTTGCAATTCACATCAGATGGAGTTCGAATAGTCTGACAATCCTGCATCTTGAACTTTTTCAGCAACTTCTCAACAAACTTTGATTGGTTGATAAAAATTCCGTCTGCTGATTGTTTTACTTGCAATCCAAGAAAGAAATTAATCTCCCCCATCGAACTCATCTGAAATCTTGACTTCATGATTTCTTCAAACTCTTTACACATGGACGCACTTGTTGATCCAAAGATGATATCATCCACATACACTTGAACACATAAAAGGTCTTCATTTACCCGCTTCATAAACAAAGTTGGATCAATCTGATCTCTTGTAAATCCATGTTCTAGCAAATGTTTAGATAACGTCTCATACCAAATCCTTGGAGCTTGATGTAGACCATATAAAGCTTTGCTCAATTTGTATACACGATGTGGATAATCAGGATCTTCAAAACCCGGAGGTTGTCTGACATCTACATCATCGGTAATTGGTCCATACAGAAAAGCGCCTTTAACGTCCATTTGGAACACTTTAAACTTCATGAAAGAGGCATAAGCTAGAAAAACGCGAATAGCTTCAAGTCGAGCGACCGGAGCAAACACTTCTTCATAGTCAATACCTTCTTCTTGAGTGTAACCTTGTGCAATAAGTCTCGCTTTGTTTCTCACAACAATACCACGTTCATCTGGCTTGTTCTTGTACAACCATCTTGTACCAATCGCATTTTCTCCTTCAGGTAAGTCCACTAATTTCCAAACTTCTTGTTTGCGAAATTGAAGTAACTCCTCTTGCATGGCTTCAATCCAACTATTATCTTGTAACGCCTCTGAAATGTTCTTTGGTACCACTTGAGAAAGAAAACATGAATAAAGACAAACATTTGCATGTTCAGTTTGACTTCTCATAGTTCGCTGATTCAAAGGCCCAATAATCTGAGAGACAGGATGATTCCTATGAACTCGATGAGTTGGTATAACGTCACCTTGAACTTGCGTCTCCAGATTTGACTGATTCAGATTCGGTAAATCTTGTAGAATGGTAGAAGTATGCAGAGTGAAATTAGGAACTTGATCCGGTGAATTGATGAAGTAGTCAAACGATTCTGGAATAACTTCAACATTCGGATCTGATGATGGTTGATTTTGAACAGATCCACCATCATTAGGAGAACTTTGCGGATTAACATCATCACCAAGAATATTTGATTCTTGATCTTCTTGAGAACCAGAAGGACCCGGAGCTTGACTGGATGTGACATGATCAGGATTATGAAATGACATGAACGGATACTCAGAATTGAGATTACTATCATCGTCATTATCAGAATCATCGCTAAAACATCCCAAGTCACCTGATTCTTTTCTCGCTTTTCCTGAAAAATCAAACAAGTTAGAATTGAAAGATTTTGATAATGAATCTAAATCAAACAACCATTCGGGATCATGCGCCACTGACGGAAACGAATTTTCTAAAAACTTTACGTTAATAGTTTCAATAACAGTATTTGTTTTGCTATTAAAAACCCGATAAGCTTTAGAAACAGACGAGTAACCAAGGAAAAATCCATCGTCAGATTTTGACTCAAATTTCCCGAGATGATCACTTAAATTTAGAATCGATACAGGACAACCAAATGCTTTCAAGTATGAAATATTCGGTTTTCTTCCAAACAATAACTCATAAGATGTTTTATTTTTATCCTGAACCAATAATGTCCTGTTTTGTACAAAACACGCAGTAGCAATAGCTTCGTCCCAGAATGTGATAGGGATTTTGGCATCTGCGAGCATGGATCTTGCTGCTTCAATCAGTGTCCGATTTTTCCGTTCCGCAACCCCATTTTGTTGAGGCGTTCTTGGAGCACTAAATTGTCTAGCAATTCCTTTTTCTGCACAAAACAAATCAACATTAGCGTTCTTAAACTCTGTTCCATTATCACTTCTCAAGATTTTCACTTTACAATCCAACTGATTTTCAACTTTGACAATAAATTCTTTTAACAACTCAGCAGTTTCAGATTTAACATGCAAGAAATAAACCCAAGAAAATCTAGTATAATCATCAATGATGACAAAACAATAAGACTTCTTTCCGATGCTTTGAACATTTGTTGGTCCAAAAAGATCCATATGTAGCATCTGCAAGGGTTTTGAAATGGAGTGTTCTTGCTGGACTTAAAAGACATTCGGTGATGTTTCCCTTTCAAACATGCTGGACAAAGATCAGTTGTAGAGAACTTCTTCGATGGTATTCCCACAGCATGATTTCCAGTCACCAGTCGATTCATGTTTCTGAAGTTTGAATGGCCCAGCCGTCTATGCCAAAGCTGACTCTCATCATTTGAAGCATGCGCAATGAGACAAGTAGTTTCGGTTTCAGCATCAATCTGCGACATATCAAGCTTGTATACATCACGATCTCTTGGAGCTTTAACCACTACCCATTCATTGTCAATCTTGAAACCTGGTTTGAGTATATAACAGAAAGAATCATCAAATAAAGTTGAATAAGATTTGTCACAAATTTGAGATACACTTAGCAAATTAAAGTTCAACTGGGCACACCCACTATCAACAAACCATGAGTTGATAGGTCTTCGAGGGCGTACCTGCATTTCAACAATCACTTAGTTAGTTTGGTCAACCCAGGCCCACATGGTCTTGGGTTTTCCGAATCTATCTGTAACAGTAACTTGTTGATAATGAAGATTTTGAAAATTTGTTTCATTTGAGAGATTTGGTTGAAAACTGTTTCGCCCATTGGCATGAATCGATTGCTTTCTTCTCAAAGCAATGAACCTTTCCTCTAACTTAGGATCAAGGTTATTTTCAAATTTCTGGTTTCTTACCATCAAAGCTCTTGGTTTAAAACTGTTAACCTGCACATTTCTTGATGAAAAATTATTAGAAACAGAATTGTTTCGATTGAAATTTCTCAAAACAGGAGAATGACTTTGATTAACATTTTGAAATCCAAATGATTGATTTCTTTGAAAATTTGGAAACAGAGTCATTTCTCTTGATGAGTTTTTCCTAAAGAAAGAATCCTTTGTGTCATGGTTTCTTCGTTCACAGATATCACAAAATTTGTTATAAAAACATTCCTCTGAAGAATGATTTCTTTTGTCACAGTAACTGCAGTACCTGTTAAAGAAACGTTCAGCAGTAACATGATTATAACGATCACAAATCTCACAATGTTTCTTGCTAATCCTAAAGAGCCGATTGTTAACTTTTGATGTTGAACCCACTCGTGATTCATTATCAGTTTTGTTCGGTTTTAGGTTAACTTGATTCTTTTGTGGAGATTTTGATTGTGATTTTGCTTGCTTGGGAACCTGGTTCGATTTTAACACATCTTGTTTGGTTACCTTCTTTGATTCAATTCTTTTATCATTGACAGCGGAAGACTTAGGACCTGAACCTGTTTTCAGACCAGAGTTAGATTTGATTGAAGAATTTATTGGTTTACCATAAGATCCGTTCAAATCAAAAGTTCCTGCAGACACAAACTTAATTGTTTTACCTTTTGACACTTTCTTTTTGACAGGTTTGACCTTGTCAGTTTTAACAATTTGAGCTTTGGTGTTGTCATTCGATTTTATGACACTTTTACCTTTCAAAGGTTTTGTTTCAGATTGATTGACTTTCGATTTTAATTTATGCATTTTTGCATTCGAAACTTCAGTCTTTTTCACTTCTTGCTTCTTGATCAGTTGATCAGCAACTTTCGCTTTCTGTTCATTCTTCCACTTGATGTATTCAGGATCATTGTATCCCGAAAATTCACCTTCTTCCTTCACTTTTTCTTCCTGCATGGGATTCAGTTCAGGATATTCAACAAGTTGAATCAGAACAGGCTCTGATTTGTTGCTAGCTTTATCATCAGCTTCAGTCGTCACACCATCTTCTTCTTTCAAACTTTCAATCAACACTTCAGATCCTTCGGATTCAGATTTACTTCTTTGAATTTCTTTGAATTTTCGTTCATTTTCAGGTGAATGATCAAATTCTTTGAAGTTTTCATGTAAAGTTTGTGTGATTGAATTTGGCATTGGTTCATGAGTGAAACCCAACCCTGTTTTGTTTTTGTTACCTCTTTCATTCACAAGTTGTTTCACCATATTCTTACAACTTTTAACCTTTGTTAATTCAACTTGTGTGACAGCATGAGCAACTTTTTCTTGTTCAAAGTTCTTTGTCATTTCTTCAAGTTGTTTGGTCACAAGTTCCAATTCCCTTAAGGTTTTGTTCCATGATTCTTTAAGTGACAAAATCTTCTCATCAGAAATTTTGTGATCAATTTTAAGTTGTTCATGAATTTTCTCATGTTTGCTTAATTTATCACCAATTTTAAAAGAATGAGTTCGATAATGTTCTACTTGTTGAATGCATTGTTCAGAACACAACCTACCTCTAACATCATCAGGCAAAGGAACATAGTTAGGGGGTAAATCAGTACTAACCTTTGGTTGTTCGGTGGATGATGAAGACTCACTGGATGTAGCCATCAGCGTAATTTCTGATTCAGATTCTTCAACAGGATCTGACTTTGCACTCCAGTCATATTCCTCAGAATCTTCACTCACAGTATCAATCAGTTTACCATCCCCTTCTTCAGACCAATCTTCCTCAATTTCACATACTAATGCCAGACTGGATGTAAGATCAGATGTAAACTGTTCTGCATAAGCACTCCAATCATATCCATCTTTCACACTCACTACCAGTGCTTTGCTCTGATCTTCTGGCTTCTTTCCTTCATCCTCCAATTTTGGCATGGGAAGACTTTGATATGGCTTCTGTATGAAACGTTGATTTCTTTGTTGATAGCTTGAAGACTGTTGCGAGCTTTGACCTTGACCTTGATTCTGTCCACTTGAACTTGATTGATCATTATAATTCTGATTCTTAGGAGCTTTGCATTCCCGAGAAAAATGACCATAGCAGTTACAGTTGAAACATCTGGCCTTCTATTTGTCAAAACCAACCGTCTTGTTTGCATGTGGCTTGAAGCTTCGGTTAACATATGCATGTTTCTGTGTTCGATATGCAACCATTACCATTTGCCAATTCAAATCCATTTCCTCAACGTCATCAGGATCCATTTCAAAAAGATCTTGAAGTACAACATCCATCTGAGACAAATGACTTCCTTGATAAGCTTGAAAGCTTGCCATGAACGCAGTAAAAGCAGTCTTCGTCTCGTCATCTTGTAACAAGATGTTCATCACATCTTTTACTTTTGTTTGAACATTCGAACTTTGATTTTCTACTTGATTCTTCAGATTCTGACTTTGAACTTGAGCTCTTGGTGGAGATTGAGGTTGAGAATAAGTTGGTGAGTTTGGAAAGTATGACGAATCAGTATAAAAACTTGCGCCAACAAATAGATCACCCTCATCTTCAAACTTAGTTGCATCTTGTGCAAGAAAGGCATTCTCCACATTATTAGCAGGATTCACAATATATTTGTATTGTGCATGTGAACCAGTTCTATCAGTGTTTCTAGAACTTTCATCAATCTCTACTTCCTCTATTTTTGCAATGAGCAGATCCAAATCCATCGGAAACTTTTCAGTATGCTTCAGTAGTGTCACAGTATGTTTCCATGACGATGGAAGAGCACATAGTAATCTGTCATTTAGATCTTGAAGATCTGTTTTTGCACCAACATTAGTCATTTCAGTAGTCAGATGAACAAACCTATTCATCATCTGGTGCACAGATTCTCCAGCAATGTGTTCAAATAACTCCAATTGTCTCTTCAGCTTTTGTTTCTTGAGACTTCTAAGTTGTTCACCTCCTTCACATATTGACTTCAAGGCTTTGAACAATGTATAACCCGTATGATAAGTATCCAACCTCGACAGAACTTGTAGTGGCAGTCCTTTACACATCAAAGAATAGGCTTTGCTATCATTCTTCACTTTCCTTAAATCTTCTACTGATAGATTATCTTCTGGATAAGGTTCAGTAGAATCTTTGGTGTAGGTACTTGCACTATCTGGAGCTGTCTGTGTAGGTATGTGAGGACCCTTATCAATTGACTTCCAAAGATCATTGTCTATTGAGCAAAGATGATGCTTCAGTCTAATAGTCCAATTCTTCAAATCTGCACGGTTAACAAGTCTAGGAACACGGTTATCAGAATCATCATTAGGTGCCATTTTAAACAAATTTTAGAGAAAATATTTTTGTGTTTTTAAAGATTTTGAAAAGAAGTAATTAAAATAATAAAATAAAGACAAGTAATTAATGACAAGATAAGAAAACAAGGATTAAAACAACTAAAAATGAGTCACACGGCTGAACAGTGAAAAATTCTTCTTCACCCGGCTGAACAGTAGCTTTTGTTCTTTACCCGGCTGAGAAAAGTCTTCACCCGTCTAAACAGTCACACAGCTCAACAGTTGTAACCTTGATAATCTTCACCCGGCAGAACAGTTACCCGGCTGAACAGTTACACGGCTAACAGAAATAACTTGACACGGCAAACAACTTGACCCGGCAAGAAGAAAATATTTACCCGGCTGAACAGTTATCAACACTTCACCCGACAGACCTTGACACGGCTTGAAAGTGTTAATCACCCGGCTAAATAGTAACAAGTTGATCCGGCTGTTATGTTGATCACCCGGCTGAACAGTTCTTCACACGGCTAAACAGTATATCACCCGGCACAACAGAACACAGTTTTACTTGCAATTCTTCACCCGTCTAGCACAAATTCCTTTACACGGCTGCACAGGACCTAATTTGTTCACAAATCTAAGTCCAAGGAAATTTGTCTAAGTCAATTTGTTACCCGGCTAGTTAATCTTCAACCTGTTCATACTGTTCATCATCTTCATCATGAGAAATTCCTTCAAAAATCACACACAAGCAGCGAAATACACCGATTATCAATCCCTAATCTCAATCATCCAAAACATGATCAAATTTTGATGAAATTGAGCAAAATTCGATCGAACAGTAACTTTTTCTATCTTCTTAATTCCTCAGATCTGATGATAATCTGATGGAATTTGCACAATCGTTGTGAATTAGGAGTGATTGCGATGATAAATCACAACTAAAAACAACAACAATTCATTTAGATCATGATTTTTGAGCAATATTGTAGTGTTTTGCTTGATGAATAGCGAAGAACACAATACCAACAGCTCTGATACCAATTGATAGGTTCAATTGGATCGATATCGCTCAAATGATCAGAATGATTCGTACAAACAAACAGTTCAATCAGCAACACAATTCATTACTTAGTAATTCTCTTTGTATTGATGATCAAAGCAAATATTGTAGTACAAAATGCAGGAGAATGTAATCACACACACTTAGTTCTCTCTCTAACGTGAATATGTGATCTAGACTCTCTCTCTAACATTCTCTTACTACATGCTTTATGCAACAATACATTTTAGGGAAAATAACAAAATAAACCCTAAACTATACAAAATGTATAAAAACAAAGTACAAAGTAAATATTAAACTGGAAATGACCCTAACATGGACATCTCAGACAGTTTCTTCAACTTTTGAATTTCTCCTTGAAAATCGTTGATCACTCTTGATAGATGTTCATTCGATTTTTCAGCTTCATTCTTGACATTTTAACTTCTCGTTCACTTTTCTTGAGTGACTCTTGAAGAGATGTGATTCTGTGATCAGATGTTTTGTGTTGTTGTTTCAGTTTCTTGTGCATGGTTTCTTTCTTTTTGAGTGTATCAGAAATCCAGAGTGAATATGATCTGTACTGTTCAACTTGATCAAAACATTCTTTGGTGCATATTTTTTTTCTTACATCGATTGGTTTCATGTTTGATTTTGGGAGATTTGATGTTTGTGAATATGATTTTGGGTTATGAGAGATGATATACTGTTAAAAGTGCTCGGTTTGGACAAATATTTCAGCACATATGCTTTCGGGATGAATATTCAGCACTTAAAACACTTAAAAATGAATTTTGGGTGTTTTTAGCAAAAGTTTTTGTGTTTCGCCCCCATACGTGTTAGACACCCTGTTTGGACGTTTCAGCCCCCCCAAGCCGTTTCAGGGTACTGTTAGGTCGTGTCTGCCCCCCATTCGTGTCAAGGGTAATGTCTGGACGTGTCTGCCTCCCTAGACGTGTCAAGGGGTTTGGACATGTATGCCCCCCTGACTGATAGATTTCGCCCCCATGGACGTTTCTGCCCCCAGACAGGTCAGAATGAATTTTTCAGCTATTTCCGGACGTTTCAGCACTTTTGGGACACAATAACTTGGTGGTTTCAACTTTGTTGGGACGTTTTAGACTTTGTTGGAACGTTTTAAGCTTTGTTGGGACGTTTCATATCAGTTTGACTTTTAAAAAGTCAAAACTATGATGAACACAAAATCAATTCTTCAGTTTTTGTTGTTTTTTGTTCAATTCAACACTTGTATTAGCTGAGGAATGATGTTTCTAACACTCCTTCAAAGTTTTTATACCTTGAATCCTGCTAAATCTCACTAAAATCAGGGTTTTTTGTGATGAACACAACTAGTGGGTTTTGACAAAAATGACAAAATATGGAATGAAATCAACAAATCTGAATGGTTTGATCATGAACGAGGCTTAGGATTATGATTTCTAACATATCTCAATCATCAATTTCTCAAAACATCAACAAATTTTCGGATCTTAGTTTTGAGTAGTGAATATGACGAACATTAAAAATTTTTTCAAAAACTCAGTCAAAGCTTCACCAATTGATCTCAAACTTTGTAGTTCTTTACACAAACATGAATCAAAGCTAATGGTAGCTAAAATTCCATCAATAACAACAACAATCAAAGATCACCCAACAACTCTGATACCAATTGATAGTTTGAGTTGAACTGAGCTTGGATCTAGATCTGAGATTGTTTTGGATGTTGTTTGTAATCAGTGATGCGGAAACTCACTAATCGCGTATTGATGCGTGAATGCTCATGAAGATCAATGCAAGGTGTGATGAAGATGATGATAATATGAATAGGTGAATTGTATTGATCTTTGTGATGGTTACAAAGGATATAGAATGAAATGCAAGCAACTCTTTTAACAAATGAACTAGGTGATGTTATTTATAGTCCATACCATTCACCTTACATTTTACCTAAACACGTGCAATTAAGCACAAAACGCGCATTTAAGCACGAAACGATTACACAAATATTCTAATGTCAAATACAAATAATGAACGTCTTCACCCGTGATTGCTCGTGATGATGCTCGATATCTTCACTCGCTTATATTTGTAAAATGACATCTTCAAATAGCCCCAACAAACTTACATGTTGGTGATCTGTCGAAGTTTGAAATGGCACATCTATATGAAGTTGAGAAATTAAAAGTAGAAATTGAAGAGCTCAACAGGAGAATTGAAGATTCGGATAATCAATTCAACACTTTTGGATTAACATCCAGTGAAATTTTTGATAGATATAATAGGTTTGTTACAAAGAATCTTGATTTGAAGAAGGTAAATTTTGATCTCAGAAATGAACTTGATCTGAAGGATAAGGAAATTGAAATTTTATCCTTAAACTTGAAACACAAAGATGAATGTATTCTAAAGTTAACTGAGCTGAACAATTTAAAAGATAGACAAGTTGAAGATCTTTTGAAATTGATTGACTCTATGAAGAAAATTCTTGCTCCTAAATCATCTTCTGAAAGTTCTGATAGTTCAGAGTCTAAATCAAGGGAAACTGATAAAGATCAAGATGATAGATCTGATAATGAACCCATGCATGTACAAGATGAAGGAAATTTGCAATTTACTGTGGTTGTAGAGATTGATGAAAGGTTTAAGCCCTTGGCAGTAGTATATCCTAATGTGATTCCTATCAAAGACACATACACATTTCAAGAACTGAAGGTGGATGAATCTGTGTTGAAGAATATTCAATCAAGTTTTCTATGGAGAGAAAAGACTTTTCCAAGAGCTAAATGGACTGATGAAGATAAACAACTGATCATTTCTCATATATTAACTGTTGATGAACAAGAAGTGTTGTTGAGAGAGATTAATAGAGTTGTGAATACTTTTCAAAGTGTTGTTGATAATTTGAAGAAATATCAGCCTTTGACAATAAAGTCATCTGATTCATGTTCAATCACATATCAAAGAAAGAAAAGAAAGTTGAATAAAGGTAAAGATGTGATAGTTGAACAAGATGTTGCTAAAGTTAAAGAGTTAACTATACTTGAGAAGATGGATGCTAAAATTAAAAGAAAATTAGAAAGAGATGAGTTTCTAACTCATGAAGAATAGAAAAGACAGCTTGAACTTGCAGAATTAGATGCTCAGAAAGCTCAAGGCATTCACTCTTCACATGTTGAAAAAGAAATTTATGATACAGAGATGATAGAAGCTCTTCAAGGAATAGATGATGAAGAAGAAGCTGATTTGAATATTCAGGGTACCGAACCTTTGATTGATGCTGAAGTTGAAATGCTTTATCCTGATGAATATTATGATGAAGTGTTAAACTTTGAATTAGAAGAACCAAAGCAAGAGATAAAACAAAAGATTGAACTTGCTTTCAGTAACAAGATTATGTTTTTGTTGCAAAAAGGATTTAATAGAGTGTATGTGTTGGGAAGAACTGAAGAAGAACTTGATCAGGATATTAAAAAGTTGTAATCTGCTGACACTGAAGAATGAGAATTTGAAGCTGAAAAATACTTTGAAGATTTAGGGGCTGACAATCCACGTACGTAGATACATCCAGTCATTGACAGAATGAAGAAGAATGAATTGAAAGATTGGTTGGCTTCTAGAAATTATCCTGTCAGACAGATGGAGAACATGAACACTAAGCATCTAAGAAGGATGGTTGAAACCTTTCAGATAAAAGAAAAGGCTGAAAGAAGAATGGTAAAGCTGAATCCTTTTAAGGACCAGTACATTGATATTACTGAAAGTAAACAAATTCCTAAAACTACTAAAGAAGTCAATTGAAGAAATCAAAGAGAAGTACAACATCAAATCTAAACCTATGAGGTCTTTTGGCACAAAAGAGTATGTACCTTCATCAGAAACTACAATGCAAAGCTGGGTTTCTTTGGAAACCAGTTGGTGTGAGTGTGAGATCTCTTGTTGAAAAAGGACAAACTGTTCAAGAGTTGTTAGCTAAAACAGTTGCTTATTCAACTGATCACAAATCTAAAATCATAGCATGGAAATTTGATAAAGATTTTAAAGGGTTCATTATCAAGAGAATTAATGGAGCATGTGAGGTATACTACTTCTTGACTCATATTGCAAGGCTTGAACAACAAGATCTCAAAGAACTCAGAAGCCTATCTTTGGTGAATCACAAGTTTAGTATTCGAGGAACAACCTGTGAGTTTATGTTGGATAAACTATTCACCTCTGATAAAGATTATTATTTGAGCTTGGCTAAGTTGCAAGATGCAAAGTATTTTCATGAAAAATCTCAAGAGCAGAAAAAGAAAACTCCATTTGTACCTGGATTGATCAGACAATTTATGCTTGATGATATAGCTAAATATTGCCAAAGCTTGAACAACAAGGAGTTAGAGTGTTCAAAGGAGATCAGATTAATCTTCCTATTTAAAAATGGTTTTATGATGTTGGGAATAAAGAGCTGGTACCGATTAGAAATCTTGAAGATCAAGTTGCGGATGAGATCAGAATGTTTGGAGTGTTTGAACTAAGATTGTTACATCCTTCTTACATTCATTTTCTTGCATAGAAAAAGTTTGAAAAAGTAATTGGGAAAGACTCAGTACAGGATTAATGCTATTTTCTACACATGATTAAGATCTTATCAGTAGCATATGAGAAGATGGCATTGAGGAAAGAGTTGTTAGCTCTGAATGTTTGTAACTTTGAAAATCTCAAATGTTCAATCCTTGGAAATAAACAATTGAAGAAATTTGGTGATTAAAAGTGCTACCAGAACAGATGAAATGTTTACCAAGGATGACATTCTCAACCTGGCTCAAGATACTATTGAAGAACTGATGAACATGCATATCATTGTGAAGAATGATAAACACTCTAAAGAAGCTTCCAGATTTCAACAGTACATTAAAGCTGCTCAAGCTTTCTGGAATGTCAAACCATTATCAGAATTTGTGGAATTGAAAGAAGAAGAAGATTAAACTTAAAGTATGATGGTAGGGGGAGTATTGTTGTTAAGTTTGGATCATCACACTTGAAGTTTTTCAGAAAAAGACGTGCGAACAAAAAGATGTGCGGACAACACTTGGATAGATATGCGGACAGTTAGATAGTTAGTGATGTGTGGACAAACTGTCATCCGCACATCAACTTAAGTTGTTTGTTCTGTTTTGATTGTAAAACACGCGTATTGTCGTGAGTAGTATAATTAGGTGTTCTTATATATGTTTTAGGGACTTTTGCAGATTTACACCTTTTGTACACACATCTCGATCAATACAAATTGCAGTTACAAGTAATTTCATGTGTTGAATTGTTTGTTTGTTGATCATACTTGTGATTGTAATCATGATTGTTGAATAGATATTGACAGATTAACATGCTCTAGACCTAATCCACAACTTTCAAAAAATTAACAAATTTTCACATAAAACCACAACATTTTACCTATATTTAAACACGCCAAACCAAACTTTTATCAAAAAATAAACCTTTGAAAAAATAAAAAGTTATCACATAAAACTAAAACATTTACCTATATAATCACACCAAAAACAAACTTGATTAAAAAATCAACTTTTGAAAAAATAAAAAAATTTCACATAAAATCATAACATTTGCCTATATAATCACACGAAAAACAAATTTGATAAAAAAATCAACTTTAAAAAACATCAAAACTTTTCATATAAAACTACAACTTTTATCTATATAGCCACACCAATAACAATTTGATCAAAAAAATCAACTTTTGAAAAAATCAAAAAATTTCAGGTAAACCACAATATTTACCTATATAATCACATTAAATAAAATTTGATTAAAAAATCAACTTTTGGAAATATAAAAAATTTTCACATAAAACCACAACATTTACATATATAATCACAACAAAAACAAACTTGATAAAAAAATTAACTTTCGAAAACATCGAAAATTTTCATATAAACCACAACATTTACCTATATAATCACACCAAAAACAAATTTGATCAAAAAATAAACTTTGGAAAAAATAAAAAATCTTCACATAAAACCAAAACAATTGCGTATATAATCACACCAAAAACAAATTTGATCAAAATAACAACTTTTAAAAAATTTCACATAATACCGCAACATTTACCTATATAATCACACCAAAAACAAATTTGATAAAAAAATCAACTTTCGAAAACGTAAAAATTTTCATATAAAACCACAACATTAACTATATAATCACACCAAAAACAATTTGATAAAAAAATCAACTTTCGAAAACATCAAAAATTTTCATATAAATCATAAGCTATATATAATCAAACCAACAACAAATTTGATCAAAATAAAAGTTTTGAAAAAATAAAAAAAATTCACATAAAACCACAACATTTACCTATATAATCACGCCAAAAACAAAATGATAAAAAAATCAACAAATTTTCACATAAAACCACAACATTTACCTATATAATCACACCAAAAAAAATTTTCATCAGAAAATCAACTTTAAAAAAATTAACAATATTTCACATAAACAACAACGTTTTACCTATATTTAAACGCACCAAACCAAACTTTCATCAAAAAATCAACTTTTGAAAAAATATGGAATTTTCACACAAACCACAGCATTTCCTATATAATCACACCAAAAACAAATTTGATAAGAAAACAGCTTTTGAAAAAATCAAAAATTTTCACATAAAACCACAATATTTACCTATATAATCACAGCATAATCAAATTTGATCAAAAAATCAACTTACAAAAAATCAATAAATTTTCACATAAAATCACAATATTTTACCTATATTTAAACACGCCAAACCAAACTTTCATAAAAAAATTAACTTTTGAAAAAATAAAAAATTTTCACATAAAACTAGAACATTTACCTATATAATCACACCAAAAACAAATTCGATCAAAAAATCAACTTTTGAAAAAATCAAAACTTTTTACATAAAATCATAACATTTAACTATATAATTAAACCAAAACAAATTTTATAAAAAAATCAACTTTCGATAACATCAAAAATTTTCACATAAACCCACAACATTTTACCTATATTTAAACACACCAAACCAAATTAATTGTTGTTCGTATATCTTTGATATTTGAGAAAATGATGATGTTCACAGAAATCGATCCAACTGTTATTCAATTTCCATTCGTCTTCTTCATAATCATTTGCATTCTAGCTTAGATTTTTCTATTGGATTAAGTGTTCTTCAAAATTGATCAAAACTACTATGCGCAAATCAATTTGAAAATTACTGTCATCCGCAGATCGACACTGTAGTTCGCAGATCGATACTGTCATCCGCAGATCAAGTTTCAAAGTATTAAAAAAATGGCAAATAACAACAATAATTCTGATTATGCATCTAAAGTTACTTTGCTAAAAACCAGAGCTGATTTCAAAGGCTGGGAAATA
Organism: Tagetes erecta; assembly: GCA_030867185.1. NCBI lineage: Eukaryota > Viridiplantae > Streptophyta > Magnoliopsida > Asterales > Asteraceae > Tagetes > Tagetes erecta. The sequence goes on along the minus strand of CM061497.1, from coordinate 15,057,511 downwards.
CGATTTAGAAATCATTTGAACATAGTTGATCACAACTTGTGGAGATCAATAGCTAATGGTCCTCACATTCCAAAACCATCTACTAATCCTGATAAGTATAAAGATAATGCATACAGAGATGGTATGAAGGTCATTCCTTTGGAAGAATTGGAAGGGGATGAATTCAAAGAGGATTTAAGAAAATGTGCAATTGACTTGAAGGCATATTCATTTCTAACCATGGCAATCCTATTGGCTTTCTTGACAAGAACCAAGAAGTATGTTACTGGAAATTCACTGTATAAAATCTTACAGAAAATGTGTGAAGGAGGAACTGAAATTTAGAGTATGAAAAAACAAAAACTCAAAAGACAACTTGAGATATTTTCTGGATTACCTGGTGAATCTACAGAAGGAAATTCCTACAAATACTGAAGATATAAAATTAGAGGAAGCAATGGAAATTCCTACAAATACTGAAGATATAAATTTGAGGTTGTTGCATTCACTACCTGAAAGCTGGAAACACACTGTTACTACTCTCAAGCAAACTCTTTCGTTGGACGTTCAAGATCTGGATTACATTATTACTAAAATTGAGTCATTGACTATGGATGAACAATCAAGAAACTTGATGTCTAAGAAAGAAATGGAACAATATGTATCAAAGGTGAAAAACCAGGACAACAACAAGCTCATGCATTTGTATCTACAGATGTTGACGTAGTTGATGAACATTTTCAAGGGGATTGTTTCTTTGCAAGTTCAACTTAAACATCTAGTTTGAATGATTTCTGTGAAGAAGCTGCTGAAACTCCAAAGGAAGAGTCAAAACAATGAATGTTGAGAAATCTCAGGATATTGATAATATTGTGCTGAAATCAGAAGAACACAAAGCTGCATATGCTGCTTTTACTACAAGTTTTCAAGCTTATATGGGAAGTCAATTAATTCCAATGGAACTGATGGTCAAAGATTTGAATGATATGCATCTTGATGATGTGAAAGACATGGATATTCACTGGAATATGGTCATAATGGCTTATAGAACTCAGAGGCAGATGAAGTCTAACAGAAATTTCAACAAGCCAACTCTGAATAAGAAGATTGGTTTTGATAAATCTAATTGAGGTGTTTCAAGTGTAATCTGTATGGACATTTCTCCAGAGAATGTAATAACCCTGCTGCAAAGATTACTCATAACACATTGACTTCAAATCAAGCTTCCACTTCTAACAGCAACCTGAAGAAAATAATGCAATGTGCGTGACTTATGATGGAGAAGTTGACTGGAGTGCATATGGTGCTGAAATAGAAAAGGAATTTGCATTGATGGCTCAAAGTGCAGATGATGACAAAATACAAGAAGATGAAATTGATACAAGCAAGTAGCCTGAACGAGGTAACTCATTACAGAACCCATTCTTTTGTTGTGAATGACAGGTTATAGGCTGAAATTAAAACTCATAAGAAAACTAAAGAGGATCAAAAGGAATTTGAAAAGAAAATCAAATCTTTAACAGAAGATCTTAAAGAATAAAAAAATTAAAAATCAATTTTAAAAAAATCTTTGAAAATTCTTGAAGAATAATATGTTAAAAGTCAGTTGGAAGCATCCACATATAAACTGAAGTATGAACAGTTGATGTCAACCAAAGAACAAATGGAAAAGTGGATTTCTAGTCAAAAGGAATGAAAAAATGGTAATGGGTTAGGATTTTCTCTAGTGGCATACAAAACCACACCTCCTTTTGTGAACTATGAAAAATTTCCAAGTGTAATGACCAACACATTACTAAATGACTTTAATCCGCATGATTACTCAACTAAAGCTCAATCTAAACTGAAATCACTAGGTCAAAATTCAGATTCTTCTGATGATTCTGAAAGTTCAAAACTTAACAAAGAAGTATAAATTGAACATGACACTGAGAAACTGAAAGAAGGTCAACCTTTTAAACCAAAACCAAAAATTTCAGTGGACTTGTAAAATCTGAAGATAATTCAATCAATGAATACTCAAACTTCTTTGTTGAGGAAATAAAAGAAAAAGCTGAACTAAGAAACAAAGGTCAACTCAAAATGATTTATAATGACCAATAAGGTGATGTATGTGAAGGGTTTGGGTTTGATAATCCACATTTTTGAAGATATTTGAAACAACAAGAATCAAAGAAATCTCAAATTAAGTTCAAATCTGTCTCTGATCTGAATACAGGTCATGATCCTAAAAATTCCGCTGCTCAATCTGAACTTAAGAAGAAAAACAAAAAGAAACAAAAGAAGAAAAAGAAGTCAAACTTTAATGTTTCAGTTGTTTCTGATACTAATAAAGTTTTTCTATTGATCAAAGTTCTTCAAATGTTAATCTCAAAGTCAAACAAGTTTTCAAACCAAAAACAATTTTGTAATCATCTCAAGAATCAAAGAAATCTCAAAGTTTGAAAGCTGAAATTTATGAAAAGAACAATAAAACTTTGGTGTGAAAAGTGCAAAATGACAAATCATAATACCAAAGAGTGTTATTTTTCAAAGTACTGTCAACTTTGTGATATGACAAATCACTCCATTGATGAATGTTACTTCAATAAGTGGTTTGAGATTTGTGGTAGAGTGAATCACAACACTGATGAGTGTTACTACAAAGAGAGATCTAAATCTCACAAGAAGGTGATATCTAAAATATCAGTGTCATATGAAAATGATGAGGGTTTCTATGATACATGACTCCAAGGAACCTGAGTATGTTCATCACAATTCCCTAATAAACCATTTGCAAATTCTAAAATGAACATGATTTCTAGAATTGCATCTCATCCTCATTCACAAGACATTGTTAAAAGAAATTTGATCAAACAATTTCTTGATGAACCTGGTCATTCTCATGTTGTTCCTTCTCATGTTGTTCCTTCTCATGTTGTATCAAAGCAAATGAAGTCAACATATGATTCAGCAAAACAACTTTCAAAACAGTATGTTCACAAAACTAAATATAATGAGCTTCCAAGAGAATTGAATGATAGGTTTGAAGTGTTAATGAATCTATATGCTAAACTCAAATCTGATATGTTGACTACATTTGGTTTGTAATGTGCACAACAAACTATTATTGATGAATTGGGAAAACCCAAAACCACTATGGTTTGGGTTGATCGTTCTAACTGATTTTCTTGATTGTGCAGGCACATCCACCTAGAGCAAAAGATAGTATATGGATTGTGGATAGTGGTTGGTCAAGACACATGACATGAAATCAACAGTTACTCGATACATACAAATCAAAGAAAGGATCTTTTGTTGCATTTGGTGATGGTGGAGCTTGGATCACTGGTGAAGGAACTGTCAGCAATGGATTACTAAGTTTTGACAATGTAAATTTAGTGTGAACAACTAAAGTACAATCTACTTAGTGTTACACAAATATGTGACAAGTCATACAAAACAATGTTTGATGATAGTTTTTGTTACATTTTGAAACCAAGATTTCAAATACCTGAAGAGTGGATCCAAATGAAAGCTCCAAGACATAATAATATCTACATGTTGGATATGAGTACTTTGTCTGAAAACAATCAAGAAACATGTTTGCTTTCAAAAGCATCTAAGGACGAATCAGTTCTTTGGCATCGACGTCTGGGACACACTCACTACAACAATATGAATAATTTGGTTAAACATGAACATGTAGTGGGAATTCCACAAAAGATGTTTTCTGTCATTGATAAATGTCTTGCATGCTTAAAATGAAAACAACATCGAAAATCACACAAGTCAAAAATTGTCAATTCAAATGCTACCCCTCTTAAACTTTTGCACATGGACCTATTAGGCCCAACAAATGTTTTGAGTCACTCAAAGAAAAAATTTTGTCTTGTGGTGATTGATGATTTTTCCAGATTCACTTGGGTATTTTTTTATGCACAAAAAGAGTGAAACTGTAGAGATCTTAAAAACTTGCATTACTAAAATTGAAAATCAATTTGATTTAAAAGTAAAAGTAATGAGAAGTGACAATGGTACATAATTCAAAAATGAAGTGTTTGAGTCTTTCTGTGCAGGTAAAGGAATCGATAGACAGTTCAGTGCTGCTAGAACTCCACAACAAAACGGAGTTGTAGAACTTAAGAACATGACATTGATTGAAGCTGCTAGAACAATGCTAGCTGATTCAAAACTGCCTATTACTTTGTGGGCAGAAGCTGTGTCAACTGCTTGTTTTGTTCAGAACAGAAGTCTCATTGTTAAAGATCATAACAAAACACCATATGAATTGTTGTTTAAAAGAAAACCTCAAATTGGTTTCTTTAGATCATTTGGTTGTCCAGTTTCTGTGTTAAATACCTCTGACCAATTAGCTAAATTTGATTCAAAAGCTTGTGATGGTTTTTATTGTAGGGTACTCTTCACAATCTATTGCATATAGAGTTTACAATTCGAAAAACAACATTATTGAGGAATCAGTGAATGTTGAGTTTCATGAAAACTCTTTTCCAACAATCATAAATGGTCCATCTTGGTTATTTGACATAGATGCTTTGACAAATTCATTGAATTCTAACTCAGATGATGTTTTTGTAGGACAATATTCAGGAGAAGATTCTGATGATGAATTCATTCTACCTTTTCCAACAAAATATCCAGATTTATCAAATCCTGATATTCATGAAAATTTTGATGATTGTGTTCCACCACCTGATCCACCAACCATTTCAAATAACACCATAAGTGCAATTGAAGATCTCATTGAAAGTGATGAATTGATAGTTGCTGATGGATACAAATATTTTCATAATTCACCTCATGAATCTGATCCATCCATCCAAACCACAACAATTCAAGACTTCAATTATACAAATTTGGAAGATGAGGTGTTTGTTGAATATGTTCCTACTTCAAGGATTCACAAATACCATCCTCAATCTAATATAATTGGAAGTGTGAATGAACAAATAACAAGAAGTAAGAGTGAGAAATGCTAATGTTTGTCTATTCTCATGCTTCTTATCTCAAACTGTACTAAAAAACATTTCTGAAACTCTTAAATATTCAAGTTGGATTGAGGCTGTGCAAAAAGCGCTTCTTCAATTTCAAATTCAGAATGTTTGGTCATTGGTTGACTTACTTGATGGACAATATGCCATTGGTACCTGTTGGTTATTTCAAAATAAATTAGATGAACGTGGCATTGTCATCAGAAATAAAGCTAGACTAATAGCTCAAGATACACACAAGAGGAGGGTATTGATTATGAAGGTGTGTTTGCACCTGTGGCAAGACTTGAAGCTATCAGATTATTTCTTGCATATTTTGCGTACATGAATTTTACCGTGTACCAAATGGATGTCAAGTGTGCTTTCCTATATGGTGTCATTAATGAAGAGGTGTATGTTGGATTTGAAGACAAGCAATTTCCTCACAAAGTGATGAAACTTGACAAAGCTCTTTATGGCTTACATCAAGCACCATGAAAGTGGTATGAAACCTTGTCATCTCATCTTATGCAAAATGGTTTCAAAAGGGGCAGAATTGATCAGACTCTTTTTGTTGATAAATATTAAAAATCATCATACTTAAAGTGTTGGAGAAAAAGACAAGATGTGCGGACAAGATAAAAGATATGCGGACAAATTGTTTGTTAGAGATGTGCGGACAGTACTGCCATCCGCACATCAATTTAACTCTCTGTTATTTTGTTTGTCTTAGACTTGTATTTCTTCTGTGTAGTATAAAATATAAATAGGTGTTCTTATTCTTGTATTAGGGGACTTGAACTAGACTTCTCTTTACACCGTTTGTACACATAGTTGGTGATTAATACAAGTTTGCATTTATCAGTAATTTCTCTATTGAATCATTGTGTGTTATTAGATTGTGATCATATTTGTTGAATAGATTAACAGATCAACATGCTCGTTGTGACCTGAATCCACAATTGGTATAAGAGTTGTTGGTTGAGTTGGTCAAAGTTTGTTTGATTTTGCTTGAATCTGTTAATTCAATGACAAATTGAATCTTCGAACCGATTCAATATGTTCTAATTGTTACCTAGATATATCCTTTCAAAAATTGAATTGAATTCAACGTGAAGAATTGCTCGAATTATGGAAATGAATTATCGACTGGTGTGTTGGTGAAGGCGAACTGTTCTTAAATTGTTTTAGTGATTCAAGTCTATTTTTGAAGAAATTGATATTGACCGAACTTTCAAAAATGTATGCAGCAACATGTACATTTTATTTCAATCAAATTCAGAGTTAAATCATCAAAATCAAATTTCACTGTTCTTCGCAAATCGAAGAAATTGCTGTTGTACGCACATTGAGAAAATGTTGATGTTTACTGAAGTTGATCCTATTGCTAATCAATTTCAAATTGTTTTCTTCATAATCATCTGTATTCTGGCTTATTTTGATCTGTTGGATTGATTATTCTTCAAAGTTGAATAAAAATTGTTGTCCGCATATCACTTTGAAGATCACTGTTGCTCGCAGATCTTTTTCAGACTTTACAGATTAGTTGAAGATAGCTAACAAGAGATTGAAGTAATTGAATTGGTTTCATTTCTGTGAAAAAGCTTGTTTTCAACATGTTCGCAGATTGACACTGTAGACCGCAGATCGTTACTATAGACCGCAGATCGAAACTGTTGTCCGCAGATCGACAAAATCATCCGCAGATCAATTTTCAAAATCTTAAAAATGGCAAACAACAACAATTCTGATTATGCATCCAAAGTGCCTTTGTTGAAAACACGTGCAGACTTCAAAGGATGGGAAATTAGATTCAGAAACCACTTAAACACAGTTGACCACAACTTGTGAAGATCCATTGCAAATGGTCCTCATATTCCTAAACCGGCCTCCAATCCTGACAAATACAAGGATGATGCTTACAGAAATGGCATGAAGGTTATGAATTCAAAGAAGATCTGAGAAAGTGTGCAATTGATCTTAAAGCTTACTCTTTTATAACAATGGCAGTCCCATTGGCATTTTTGACTAAAACAAAGAAATATGCCACTGCAAACTCTTTGTACAAAATGTTACAAAAATGTGTGAAGGTGGAACTGAGATTCAAAGCATGAAGAAGCAGAAGCTAAAAAGACAGTTGGAGATGTTTTCTGCATTGCCTGGTGAATCCATTACCTCACATTTGAACAGATTTGTACAACTTGTAACAGAAATGGAAGCTATGGAAATACCAGCAAACACTGAAGATATTAATTTGAGATTGTTGCATTCTCACCTGAAAGCTGGAAACACACTGTCACTACACTTAAACAAACAATTTCATTAGATGTTCAAGATCCGGATTACATAGTCACAAAAATTGAGTCTTTGGCTATGGATGAAAAATCTAGAAATATGATGTCCAAGAAAGAGATGGAACAGTATGCATTCAAAGGGGAGAAACCTGGACAACAATCTCATGCATTTGTATAAACTGATGGTGTTGATGAACACTTCCAAGGAGATTGTTTCTTTGCTAGTTCACCTGAATCTGTTGTGATGAATGATTTCTGCGAAGTAGCTGCTGAAAGTCCAAAAGGGAAAGTCAAGACAGTAACTGTTGACAAAGCTCAGGATGTTGTCAATATTTTGTTGAAATCTGATGAACATAAAGCTGCATATGCTGCTTTCACTACAAGTTTTCAAGCATACTTGGGAAGTCTAGTGACTCCAATGGAACTTATGGTACAAGACTTAAATGGCATGCATCCTGATGATGTCGAGGAGATGGACATTCAATGGAACATGGTGATGCTGGCTTACAGATCTCAGAAATAAATGAAATCAAATAGAAATTTCAGCAAGCCTAGTTTGAACAAAAAGATGGGCTTTGACAAATCAAAGGTTAGGTGTTTCAAGTGCAATCTTTATGGACACTTCTCAAGAGAATGCAATAATCGAGTTGCAAAGATTACACAAAACACTTTGAATGCTAATCAAGCATCTTCTTCAACTAGCAAACCTGATGAACCCAAAGCTATGTGTGTTACATACGATGGAGAGGTTGATTGGAGTGCTTATGGAGCAGAAATTAAAAAGGAATTTGCTTTGATGGCTCAAAGTTCTGATAATGACAAAGCAAAAGAAGATGAAGTTGCAGATGCAAGCATGAGGTAACTCACTATTTGAAAATGTGAAGATGTGCGAACACTGTTGTCCGCAGATCAGTTGAAACTGTGATCCGCAGATCAATTGAAATTACTGAAATAACTGTCAGAAATCATTGACTTCATTTTCATTTAAACTTTCCATGATTCATGACAACTGAACTAATGATTTGAATTGTATGTGTGCAGATGAGCAAGGAAGAATCAAAATTTGATGAAAATCGTCATAAGTTCAAACAACTGTTTACCCACTGATCAATTGATGATATTTGAGTATTGTTCTAAGTACAATATTAAGAAAAATGAAGGAAATCTTAAAACTGTCTAAGTGTTTGAAAGATGTGCAAATGATATTGTAGCAAGCATATCATGAGATGTGCGGATGACACTATTGTCCGTAGATCGAACAAAATCAAAGAATTCAAGATTTGGATATAAATCATAAATCATGACAGTGATTTATAACTAATATGTAAATCTTTGATACAAATAAGGAATTTTGAAGGATATGCGAACTACAGTACAAAACAAGTGTTACTGTTGTACGCATATCATGTACTATTGTCCGCAGATCACAAAATTGTTTGATTTTAAAGCAGATTTTGATGCCTAAATGAATATATTCACTAGTATATGTGTTTTAATTAAAAGAAACTCTTTATAAAACTCATTTTACATGTGAAATAAGTGAAAAAATAGGATGTGCGAAGAAACTGTTGTCCGCAGATCTTTTTAAAATCTGTTTTAAAAATATAACAAGTGTGGGCATAGTATATAAACCCTTCAAAACCCTTAAACCATTCATTTCAAATACATAGTTCAGAAACAAGACAATCTTCATACATTCGAACACAAATTTCCAATACAATCTTTCAATCATCATAATCATACCAACTAGATATCAGAATCAATTTGTATATCTTTTGGGGTAAGAATCGATCTTTAATAACAAAATGTCGTTGTTCACCGCAAAGAATAAAATTGACAATTCAAAAATTGACTAAATCGAACCTGAATCTTGAATTTAACTTAAATGTTTGTCAATTAATAAGATTCTAAACTTCATCATTGCCTGATTAATAATCTTAATCACCTTAAAATTTGAATTTAAACTTAATCAACTTTGACCTAAAAGTCAAAACATGTTAAAACTTGAAATTGACCTTTAATACTAATTAAATTCTTTCTTTTTACAGGACAAATGACTGAATTAAAATTTGTTAAAGAACATAATGTTGTTTCTTATCTGAGACATGAAGTACCAGCTGATAAAGAGCAATTTTTGGAAGCTATACAATTTTTGTCAAGGACAAGACTAGCATATGCAATGTGTATTGATCATGTGATTATTTCAAGATTTATAAAGAGGTTTTGGAGAACTGCATTGGTTGAACCAATTGATGGAGTTACAAGAATCAGAGGTGAATTTACTCAAGGCAGTGAATTGATTGTATCTGAAGCAAGCATTAGAACTTGTCTAAGATTTGGAGAGGATGGAGATTTCCCTGTTGAGTTTGATGAAGCTGATATCTTACAATGCTTTGAGGATATTGGTTATGAAGGAGGTCATGTCGGAAAGCAGATGCTTAAAGGCCAAATCAGTGAATGATGGCGGTTCATCATTCATTGCATACAATGGTCTGAGAATGAATATAGAAGAAGATAGGAGGAATATAAATTCTTGATGTATCCAAGATTTATTTAGGGCTTGATAAATCAATCCTTTCCTGAGCTTGTTGGAGTATATAATGGACCAACACTTAGAGTCTTACATCATGACTCTAAGGTGTTTGCATACTTAACAAGAACAAATGCTAGGAGTAATTTTAGTGGTCTTGAAACTGATCTTACTCAATACATGAAGGATGTAGCAGCTGGTTTAACTTCAAACAATGAAGATCAAGTTAATTTGGTGTATGAACTAGTTAACATGGATGAACTTCTTGGAGAAGAACCTACTATTCCAGCTGATAGTTCTGATGACAATGCTAGTGATGATTATAATGATGATGATGGTGTTAATGGTGATCAACCTGTTCAAATTGAAAATGTTCAAGCTGAAGAAGATGTTCAAGTTGAGGATATTGTTGATGATGTTGTTGAAGAAAAACAAGAAGATAGTTATGAAAAGACAATATCTGATCATCAAGAAGAGATTGACAGAATTATACTAGAAAATTTGAAGAAGAATATGAAGTTCAATCTAAACCTGATGAAGAAGTTGAAAAGGTTTTGATTTCTTCTGATGAAGAAGATCATGAGGCTAAAAAGGATATTGAGGAAGTTACTGATGACTTGTCTTTGAACTATCCTACTCATGAAGATGATCTGCCTGTTGGAGATCTATCTAAGTTTGATTTGGATGATTTGACTGCAGTAAACAAATTGAACCTTGAAATAGAAGAATTGAAAAGAAGAATTGATGACTCTGACAATCTATTCAACAACTTTGGATTAACATCCAGTGAAGTTGTTGATAGATACAATAGACTTGTGACCAAAAATCTTGATGCAAAGAAACTGAATGTTGATTTGACTAAAGTGGTTGAGGAAAGAGTCAAAGAAATAGAGAAATTGTCTACTATCTTGAATGAGAAAGATGAACAAATTCAAGATTTGAAAGATGAAAGTGAGTTGAAGAGTAGACAAATTGAAGATTTATTGAAAATTATTGATTCAATGAAGAAAGTACCTGCTGATTTTTCATCTGAAAGTGATGATAGTTCTGAATACACATCTAGTGATGATAATCATGATCATGATGATATCATAGATGATGAAGCTGATTTTGAACAAGAGGATAATAGTTTGCAACTGTCTTTGGTGGAAGAGTTGGAAGATAGATACAAGCCTTTGGCTATTGTATATCTAGAAGTTGTGCCTATTCAAGACACTTATTCTTTTGAGAATCTGAAAGTTGATGAAACTATTTTGAGAAACATTCAATCAAGTTACTTGTGGAGAGAAAGGACTGTGTCTAAGCCAAAATTGACTGATCAAGACAAACAGTTAGTCATATCTAATCTGTTAAGTAAGGATCAACAAGAGATATTGTTGAATGAGATTGAAAGAGTGAAGAATACTTTTGAAGTGGCAGTTGAAAAACTGAAGCAATATCAGCCATTGATGATTGAAGCATCAAAATCTTATTCTATCACTTATCAGAGAGAGAAAAGAAAGTTGAACAAAGGTAAAGTCTTGATGATGGAACAAGATGTGCTTGAAGTCAAAGAGTTAAATAAATTAGATAAATTTGATGCAAGAATCAAACAAAACTTGAAAAGGATCAATTCTTGACTCTAGAAGAATGGAAGAGACATATTGAATTATCAGAATTAGAAGTTCAAAAAGCTGAAGGGATTCAATCATCACAAGCAACAGAAGATATATCAAATTATGAAATGATTGAAGCGTTACAAGATCTAGATAATGATGATGATTTGGACTTAAATGTTCAGAATCCTGAAAATGTGTCTGAAGCTGAATTGGATATGAAATATCCAGATGAATATTATGATGAAGTTTTGAACTTTGAATTGAATGAGCCCACACAAGAAGTAAAAGAGAATGTTGAGTTTGCTTTTAGTAACAAAACTATGTTTTTGTTACAAAAAGGATTCAATAGAGTTTATGTGTTGGGAAGAACAGAAGAAGAGCTAGACTTAGACAATCAAAAGCTTAAATCACCTGAAACAGAAGAAGGAGAATTTGATGCAGAAAAGCACTTTGAAGATATAGAGAGTGATAATCCTAGAACATTGCTACATCCTGTAAATGATAGGATGAAAAAGGATGAATTAAAAGACTGGCTTTCTTCAAGAAACTATCCTTCTAGGCAAATGGAGAACATGAATACTAAACAACTTAGAAGGGTGGTAGAATCTTTTCAGACTAAAGAGAAGGCAGAAAGAAGAATGGTGAAACTACATCCTTTCAAAGACAAATACATAGATGTGTCTGAGAAAAAGCCAATTCCTCCACCAAAGAAGAAGTCAATAGCAGAAATCAAGAACAAATACAAAATCCAATCAAAGGTGATAAGACCTTATAAAGTGACAAAGTTTGTGCCTTCGTCTAAAGAAGATATGCATAGTTGGTTTCCAAAAAGACCTATTGGTGTAAGCGTCAGGTCTTTGGTTGAAAAGGGTCAAACTGTGCAAGAGTTGTTAGCCAAGACTGTTGCTTATTGCATTGATCATAAAGCAAAGATTATAGCTTGGAAATTTGATGAAGATTTCAAAGGCTTTATCATCAAAAGGATGAATGGTGCATGTGAAGTATATTACTTCTTGACTCACATTGCCAAGTTAGACCAACAAGATTTAAAGGAATTGAGAAGCTTCTCATTAGTGAATCACAAATTCAGTGTCAGATGGATATCTTGTGAGTTCATGCTGGATAAACTCTTCACTTCTGACAAAGATTACTACTTGTGTTTGGCAAAACTTCAAGATGTCAAGTTTTTTCATGAAAAATCAAAGGCTTACAAGAAGAAGAAAACTGCTTTTGTGCCTGGCCTGATCAGACAATTCATGCTTGATGATATTGCAAAATAGATTCCCAAGCTTGAACAACAAGGAGTGAAGGTATTTAATGGAGATCAAACAAGTTGTCCAATTCTTAGATGATTTTATGATACTAGAAATAAAGAGTTGGTGCTTGTGAGGAATATAGAGGATCAAAGTGAAGATGAAGTTAGAATGTTTGGAGTTTTTGAACTCAAACTTCTTCATCCTTCATATATTCATTTCTTGGCAAAGGAAAAATTTGAGAAGGTGATTGGGAAAGATTCTGTGCAAGACTTGTGTTATTTCATCCATATGATAGAGATTTTGTCTCTTGCCTATGAGAAAATGGCCTTGAGAAAGGAACTATTATCTTTAAATGTTGGGACATTGAAGATTTCAGGCATCAAATCTTTGGAGATTAACAAAAGAAGAAATTTGATGATCAAAAGTGAAACTAGAAGTGATGAAATGTTTACCAAAGATGATATTCTCAACCTTGCACAAGAAACTATTGAAGAAATGATAGAAATGCCTATTATTGTGAAGAAGGAAAAACATGCAAAGGCTGCTTCACAGTTTAAACAATATATAAAGTCTGCAAATGATTTTTGGTCTATCAAACCTTTGTCAGAGTTCATTGAAGTGAAAGAAGAAGAAGTAGAAGAAACTTGAAGTATGATGATAGGGGGAGATTGTTGATAAATATTAAAAATCATCATACTTAAAGTGTTGGAGAAAAAGACAAGATGTGCGGACAAGATAAAAGATGTGCGGACAGAGTGTATGTTAGAGATGTGCGGACAGTACTGCCATCCGCACATCAATTTTACATTCTGTTATTTTGTTTTTCTTAGACTTGTATTTCTTCTGTGTAGTATAAATAGGTGTTCTTATGCTTGTATTAGGGGACTTGAACTAGACTTCTCTTTACACTGTTTGTACACACAGTTGGTGATTAATACAAGTTTGCATTTATCAGTAATTTCTCTGTTGAATCATTGTTTGTTATTAGATTGTGATCATATTTGTTGAATAGATTAACAGATCAACATGCTCGTTGTGACCTGAATCCACACTTTTCCTTAAACTAAAGAACAAAGATCTTCTCTTAGTTCAAATTTATGTTGATGACATTATTTTTGGATCCACAAGCAAAGAGCTTTGCACAAAATGTGAATCTATCATGCGGTCAAAATTTCATATGAGCTCCATGGGTGAAATGAATTTTTTTCTTGGGTTACAATTACTCAAGCAAAAGAAATAATTTTTATAAACCAAGAGAAGTATATGAAGAAGATTCTTAAAAAATTCTCTTTTGAAGATGTTCAATCTATAAGAACCCCACTTGACAAAGCTCACAAGTTGGAGCCGGATGAAAAGGGAAAACCTGTGGATCAAACATACTATCGTTCATTAATTGGCTCCTTGATGTACTTGACTGCATGTAGACTAGATATCATGTTTGTTGTTTGTTTATGTGCATGATATCAAGCAAATCCCAAAGACTCCCACCTTTAACTTGTCAAGCGTATATTCAGATATCTCAAAGGGAAAACTACACTGGGTTTGTGGTACCCTAAAGAAGGAAATTTTGAATTACATGCTTACACTAACAATGATTATGGGGGATGTAATCTAAACAGAAAATAAACATCTGGGGGATGTCAATTTTTAGGACCAAGGTTAATTTCATGGTAGTGTAAGAAACAAACCAATGTTTCTGTATCAACTGCAGAGGCTGAGTACAATTGCTGCATCAACATGTTGTTCACAAGTCCTTTGGTGTCAAAACCAACTGCTGGACTATGGGTTTAACTTCTTCAAAACCCCAATCTATATTGATAATACTGCAGTATTTTTATCACAAGCAATCCAGTACAACACTCTAAAACTAAAGACATAGAAATCATATATCATTTTTTACGTGATAATTCTGAAAAAGGTTTAATTGTGTTAGTACAGGTAAGTACCGAAAACCAATTGGCTGATCTTTTTACTAAGGCCTTTGATCAAGACAGATTTGAACATCTGATTCAAGCCATTGGTATGATCAATTATGAACATTGATCATATGTCATTGCCATTCTAATAATAAAAAAGGGGGAAAATGTACAATTAGAGATAAAAGTTTGATCTTGCAACATAATAGAAATGATTTTAAATCACGTCTTTGTCTTTTACATATTTTTCAAATCAATAAAGACTGACTGATCATAATGTTTAGTGTGGGTAAGCTTAAAAATAGTCAATCTGAAAAGTAAACATCTTGGTGATAAAATTAAAGTTATTTATGTCTAGTTGTGTTAAGTTTCATCTTAGAGCATTTGTGAAGTATTCACTTTTCTGATAGACGACCTGTAAAGTTACTTACACATATCAGGTAATGACGCAATAGAATACGTGGTGAGCAAACATCTGTGAACTTCTTTGTTGTGGTACCCACAGACTTGAAGTTTCACACGAGGTCTCCTTTGTTGAAGTGATCTACAGACCTAGAACACCTCAAGATGTACAAAAGATTCCTGATGTGGAACAATACCAAGTGTCAAGAGTCAATTCCAAAAATTAGAAAGTAAAGAAGATTCCCAAAGGGAACACCACCAAATAATTATAACCCAAAGCTCCACGGATTACATTGTAAATGACTTGATTGTTAAAGTGCTATCTAGCATGTTTTTGAGTGTGGGTCACATACTTGACGTATTTAATCACACCAAAACGTGATAAAGTATCACAAAGTGTTGAAAAGTAAATTTGTTATAAGCTTTATGTCCATCTTACATATTGAAAAATTGTTCATGTCTATTCAAAACTTTCTTTTATTTTGTGTGAAGACTATTGATGTGATATGATCTCTTTGCTCATCTACATTTGTTTTTAAAAAGTACATTTGACTAAATGTGAAAATAATAAAGATGGCTTTGATCATACTTGAGATTGGTTCATAATAGTTCACATATATATAGATTTAAATTTTCGTGTCTAAGAAAATATAACTTTAGGGGGAGAATAATGTCATAATCAAATGATATAACAAGAAAATCTGGATTGGCAAAGTGGTATTATGAAAATAGATTGAATGTGTTCAATTCATTTCATGTTTGAAAATTTGATCTCTTGCAGTGTACAATTATACATGAACAAATGAATTGTACACTGCAAGAGATCAAAGGTGATTAAATTTTCATGGCATGTATAATTGTACACTGCAAGAGATCAAAATTCAATTGTACACTGAATGTGTTCAATTCATTTCATGTTTGATCTCTGCATGAATTGAATTTTAATACATGCCATGGGTGTCAACTTAAACGGAGTTTTTAATAAAGCGGTCCCAGAAACAACTAAAACACATGTGGAGTTTGCAGTCCAAAACTGTCCTTCCACAAATACCCGGAGCTTATCATTTCGTACCTGAAAAACATGTAAAAACTGAGTCAACATAAAGTTGGTGAGTTTTCGGGTTTTAATCAATAAAAATTCACTTTTCATTCACAATTGATATGCTTGGCTTTGAGACGTCAACAAGACCGTCAAAGAGCTAGCTAGGCCCAAAGACAAATAAATCATCAAGTCATGAGTTCATAGTCAACCAAGAAACGAGGTTCCCTCACAACATTCAATTTATATTCCCCCGCATGTCAACATGATCAGAGCGACTGATCACGAGGGGCGGAATTCCAATCCCGATAGATAGATCTATCAATATAACATGTGGTCTCTCTCTCCAAGAGAAATTAATGATTATGAGAGGGCAATGTGTACACTTTCACAACAAGCACCCATGCCATCATTTTGGTCAATCACAATATGTCTCCCAATTCATATCAAAACATCATAAACAAATACACGTTTTTCCCCCAAAACAGTTAAATAAAACATTATTTAAAAAGGGGCCAAGAAACTCACATTGAATACGCCAAAGCTAGAAAATACAAGCCCAATGAAACACCACTTAAGAATGCCCTATACACAAGGACCCGTTCAAAAGATGCACACAAATACAAAGTCTAAACCATGTAGGTTGTTCACCAAAACCTAACTAGACTTATGTGAAAACATTTCATTTACAAAAACAACCCTTAGTCTTAATGACCCGTTGGTGACTCTTGCTTTTAAAGTGTTATATACATAAATATAGTAACACACACTAAAACACCAATAATATGTAAAAGTCAAATTTAGTCCATCACTTACCTAAGTAATATATATATACTTACACAATGTTATTCATAACTTAGGAAAATATATTTATCATATTCATGCCATGATCACAATTTATAACACATAATAGAAACACAAATTATTCCTAGTTAACTAGCATGCATTTTCTAAACATGACGGTTAACACTTAACGAGATATTTAACCACGTTTTTCACAAGCACTTACTTAATCATATATAAATCTACAACAAAGTATTCATATTATACCACATAAATCATGTCTCACATATTATTCATACAAGTCACAATATAAGTCCAACGTGTCAATTTCCTACAAATCCGGGTACGTTTTCGGGTCACGGAAGGCAACCCAATACCCGTATTTTTGTCATTCCTTTACAATCACTTTTAAATCAGTATGTTTCCTTAAAAATAAGTCCAAAGTTTCTGATCCAAAACAGTTTACAAAAATATTACGTTTTAGAGTCGAAAATCGTCGTTTCGGCTTTTCCAGGTACATAGTTTGCTTGTTTTTGGGCTCAAAACTCTAAGTTTTTGTACCAAACTTTAAATATCATATTTTTACATAAAAATACACTTAAGAATATATGAAAATAACATTTTGACATACTTTACATTTTTAAGCAAAAATTGTTGCATTTTACGTGTATTTTGTACCAAAAACCGTTATTTATAAGGTTTAAATCATTTCTTTGATATCATACATTTAAAATAATCATTTTAAAACATTTATAAATATTTAAAAATACGATTTATCTCAGAATATAAATTAGTTTTTATATTTTTACAAAAATGTATAAAAGTTACATTTTAATCTTTTTAACCATCAAGTATCATACATCATCACATACCATATAGTTTCCTACATGTTAAAACACTTTTACACTTAGTGAAATCACATATTTTCTCATGTCATACATTGCATAGCATAACACTTATCTTATTTTTATTTATTCACTTCTTAAACTAGCATGTAACAAGTTTGCATGAAAATAACATTTTTCAACTTCATGTTATATGAACATATTTTTGCAAGTAATATTCCTAACACTTTTCACATTATTAAAAATCATCTAGTGACATTATTATCATATTTCCATTTACACCTATTTGCATGTTAAGATCTAAACAATTTAAGTGTAAATACACAACAACTTCATCATAATACCAACTAGCATATATTCACACATACATACATACATACGTTTCATATACATACATTTTTACATTCATATTTCAATATCACAACTAATATGTACTCATTCATTTTATCTCATTTCCAACAAAACAACCTTTCAACACTTTGACCTAAACATTATCAATGCAAGAACACAATTTTAACATGATATCATCAACATGTAAATACACACGCACACACACATATACATATGGATCTACATACATGTATACTCAAAATCATGTTTTGATGACCACACATAACACATATTTGTTCATTTCTTCCCAATTCCTTTATCAAACTTTTAAAACCAGTCATTTAACACTTATGTAATCTTGTTTTCAAAAATCAAAAACACAAACACACTCATACATACATACATACATACAGACATAACATACACACACACATCCATTTTGAAAACCCATTTTCATTTCAAAAACATTCATCTTTCGGTTTTAGGTTTGGTGAATAACACTTCAAGAATACAATCTTGAATACATTCAAACCATAAAAATCAAAATGAAAAGGGTTCATACCCTTGATGAACACTAGAAAAGATGAAGAAGATGGATTTTGCCTTTTAACACCTCTTGGCCACAACTACTTGCTTTCAAGACCACCAAAGCTTCAAGACTTTGCAACAAAGTGCAAGAATGATTGTGGAGAGTGTTGGGAAGTGTTGGCTGGATTTTTGAGAGTGTGGGGGATGGTTTACGGTTTTGAAAGAAGAGAGAGGAAGAAGATGGAGTGTGGTGTTGGTAATGGGTTGTGTGTAGTGTTGGTGGAAGGGTTGAGTGTGTTGAATGGGTAGTCGGAAGTGTGTTAAAGAGATTTTTTGGGGATTTGGGGGATTTAATGGCCTAGGGCCGGTTTTTAAATAAAAAAAAGAATTTTTATTACATTTTTATATAATACACATTACACACTTATACCACTAACATTTTTCAAATCTTTTAAACTTTTAACCCCATATTTGCCATAATACTTCCAATATTATTATTTTACTCTTAAAATAGTAAAAATATATTAATAAATATTTTAATGTATTCCGGGTAGTGTACTGGTAGTAAAACCGGGTACAAAAACTAAAACACACGCGATAACCGGAAAAACAACGGATAAAATACATCGCTTTTAGTTTTTATTATGATTTCACTTATACACACACAAAATATATTATTTGATGCTATTTCGAGCATTATATCAATTATTGGACTGTTAAAATTCATCAGGCAGTCACCAACGTTCATTACCGGGTATTTAACCGCTACGCGATTAAGCAATTTCAAAAATCACAAATTGCAAAACAATGCACAAAATGGGCTTATCTAACTTCAATAACACCTTAGTTATTATAATTAAGTCAAATGACGTATTTCAAAAATTATGCACGTTTTAAGCTAGTACGAATATTGACCTGGAAATTTGCCGGGTGTCACACAAAGATGTTTTTAAAATAAACAATCAAGAGTTTTGATAACATGTAATAAAATTTGGATCACAAAATATCAAGATTTGCTCAAGATTTGCGGACACTGTTATTCGCAGATCAAGATATGCGGATACTGTTATCTGCATATCAGCTAAAACTGTCATACGCAGATCAACTGAAATCACTTTCATCCATTTTGTCATATTATTACATATCAAATGAACTAATGATGTAAATTATTTATGTGCAGATGTGTAAGGAAAGATCAAATGAGATTTGAGGAAAATTGTAAAAAGTACAAAGAACTGCTGCTTATAGATCAATTGATGATTTTTTAGTATTGTTCGTCATACAAAATCAAAGATGAAAATAACCTTAAAACTGTCTACTGTTTGAAAGATGTGCGGATGGTACTGTAGCAAGCATATTAGTGTGATCTGTGAATGACACTATTGTCCGCATATCGAACAATATGAAGATTTTAGTATTAGATCATGAATCATAAATTCTTGATTTATATCTTAATATGTGAATCTTTGAAGTAAACAATGAACTTTGAAGGATGTGCAAACAACAGTACAAAACTGATCAGATACTGTTATCCGCATATCAAATACTGATATCTGCAGATTACAAAATTGTTTTATAATTTTTGAACTTTTGATGTCAAAGTAATATGAATTTTGAGTGAATGTGTTTTCATTGAAATAACAATCATCAAAAAATTCACGTTCACTTATCAAACTAGTGAAAATTTGATTGATGTGCGAACAAACTGTTGTCCGCATATCTTTAAAATTTTTCAAAATTTTAACAAGTGTGAGAACAGTATATAAACCTTTCAAAATAATCAAGCGGTTCATTTCAAACACTCAACATAGTGAAAGGCGATTTTCATACATCATAATCATACCAAATCGATATCTAAACAACAAGTGTATCTTTTTGGTAAGAATCAATCAACGTGCTTAAAAATTCACTATTCACAGTAAAACTTTCAAATCGACTGATAAAATTGACATTGTGTCTTCAGTTAAACATGAATGTTGTCAATCAACAAGTGCTTAAATATAATTATTATCAGTTGATCATCACTAACATCTTCGAAATTTAAGTCGAAAAACTTGATCAAGTTTGACCTAATAGTCAAAACTTGATAAAAACTTTTACCGAACATTGATTCTGCTAATTTTGACTTCTTATTGCTGGTTAAATGGAAGAATTAAAATTTGTTAAGGGCATAATGTTGTATCTTATCTACATCCAGAAGTTCCTGAAGGAAAAGAGCAATTTCTTGAAGTTATTTAGTTTTAACCAAGAACTAGATTGGCTTATGCTCTATGTGTTGATCCAGTGATATCTTCAATATTCATTAAAAGATTTGGGAGAACAGCTCAGGTTGAAGGAGTTTATGGTGTGAATAGAATCAGAGGAGAATTTGCCCAAAACAGAGAACTTATCATTAGTGAAGCAAGTATCAGGACTTGTTTCAGATTTGGGGAAGCTGGTGATTATCCAATTGAATACAACGTAGATGAAATTCTACAATGTTTTGAAGATCTTGGATATTAAGGAGGGCCTGTTAGAAAACAAATGCTGAAAGGTCAAATAAGTTCAAGATGGAGATTTCTCATTCATTGCATTCAACATTCATTATTTAAAAACAAAATATGGCTGGAATGACATGACTTATAGAACTGCTTCTATAATAGTATCTTTGGTTGAAAACATAGGTTTTAACATGTCAAGATATATCTTCAATGGGCTGAGAATGAATATTGAAGAAGATAGAAGGAACAAGTTTTTTATGTATCCAAGATTTATTCAATGTTCGATCAATCATTCATTTCCTGAGCTAGTAAAAAGTTCAAAAGCTATTTTAGCTAAACTGGTAAGTGAAAGGAAAGATAACAAAGCAGGGTTGGGTTTTACTCATGAACCAATGCCTAAATCAATCACAAACACTTTACTTGAGAACTTTAATCAATTTGATCATTCACCTACAAATGGAGAGAAATTCAAAGAAATACAAAGAAACAAATCTGAATCTGAAATTTCTGAATCATTGACCGAAAGTGTGAAAGAAGGAGAAGTAATGGTTGTTGAGGCTGATTATGAAGCAAGTAAAAAATCAAGTCATGTGATAGAACAAGTGATTGAATATCAGAAGCTGATCACCGAAGAACCGGCAAAGGTTGTAAAGAACAACGGACAAGGAAATGGATTTGATAACCCTCATTATCAAGACTGGATGAAGGAACAAGAAAGAATTGTTGTTACCAAAAGTCTAAAACAAACCAATGTGAAGAATGATGGTGCTTCTACTTCAAAGTTACACAAATCAATGAAGTCAACCAATCAATCTAAAACAAAGTAAGATAAACGCAAAAATGTCATCAAACCAAATAACAAACTGAAAACCAACAATGCTCATTCTGGTAAATCTGTGTCAAAGTTAAAACCAGTGAAGTTTGTGTCAGTTAGAAAATTTGATATGAATTCATCTTAAAGTCACCAATCAAATTCTAAGATCAAATCTCTTTCTGATCTAAAAACATGTTTAGGTCCTAAGACTTCCGTTATTAAACGATTTGAATCAAAGAAGGAAACTAAGAAAGATGTTTTAGAATCAAAACCTGTTTCAAAACCAAAATTTCAATCTGGTAATAACAAACCAAATTCACAAACACAATCTCCCAAGAAGAACCTATTTAACTTTAAAGCAAAAAATGTTTTAAACCAATCACCTGTTGGTTCAACATCAAAAGTTAACAATCGGCTCTTCAAAATCAGTAAAAGATACTGTAAGATATGTGATCGTTATAATCAAGCTACTGCTGAGTGTTTCTTCAACAGGTATTGTGAATACTGTGACAAAAGAAACCATTCATCAGAGGAATGTTTTTATAACAAGTTCTGTGAAATTTGTGAAAGACGTAATCATGACACGTCTGATTGTTTCTTCCGGAAAACCTCATCAAGAGAAATGACTAGATTTTCAAACTTTCAACGAAATCAATCATTTGGTTTTCAAAACTCTTCAAATAGTCATTCTCTTGATTCGAGTCCTTTCAGAAAAATCAATTCTAGATTTGATGAAAAGCCAATAAGAAATTTTCAGGCAAACAGATTCACACCAAGAGCTGTGATGGCTGGATCTCAAAGAAATGAAAACAACCTTGATCCTAAATTAGAGGAGAGGTATCATGCTTTATGAAGAAAGCAATCGAATCAAACCGATGGTAGAATTAATTTTCAAACCAATCATTTGAATGAACCAAACATAAATAATTCGCACTATCAACAAGTTACGGTTGTAGATAGATTTGAAAAACCCAACACTGTGTGGGCCTGGGTTGACCTAACTAACTAAGTGATTGTTGAAATGCAGGTTCGCCTAAGAAGTCCTGTCAATTCATGGTTTCTTGATAGTGGGTGCAACCGGCATATGACAGGCAATCATGCCTTGCTTCAAGATTTTTAGCAAAAAACTGGTACTAATGTTGCATTTGGAGGAGATGCTGGTGGAAAAATCACTGGAGAAGGAACGGTCTCCAATGGGATAATTAGCTTTGATAAAGTCAACTACTGTGCCTTGTTGAACTTTAAATTGCTAAGTGTTTCCCAAATTTGTGATAAATCTTATTCAACTCTATTTGATGATTCTTTCTGTTATGTACTCAAACCAGGTTTCAAGATTGACAATGAGTGGGTTGTGGTTAAAGCTCCAAGAGATCGAGATGTATACAAGGTGGATATGTCTCAGATCGATTCAGAAACCGAAAAAACTTGTTTTATTGCTCATGCATCAAATGATGAGAGTTGCTTTGTCATAGATGGCTGGGTCATTCAAACTTCAGAAACATGAACAAACTGGTGTCAGGAAATCATGATGTGGGAATACCCTCAAAGAAATTCTCTACAACTGATCACTGCTCAGCATTTGAAAGGATAACAGCATCGAATGTCTTTTAAGTCCAAGCTTGAAAACTCAATTTCAAAACCTTTACAGATGATTCATATGTATCCTTTCGGACCGACAAATGTTCAAAGCATTGGAAAGAAATCTTACTGTTTAGTCATCATTGATGATTTTACTAGATTTTCTTGGTTTTTTTCTTGCATGCAAAATCTGAAACTGCTGAGTTATTAACAGAATTTATTATTAAAGTTGAAAACCAATTGAATGCAAAAGTAAAACTTTTGACAAGTGATAATGGAACCGAGTTTAAAAATACTAACGTGGATTCATTTTGTGCAGAAAAGGGGATTTCGCGTCAGTTTAGTGCTCCTCGAACTCCTTAGCAGAATGGAGTTGTGGAACGGAAAAATCGGACACTAATCGAAGCAGCAAGATCCATGCTAGCATATGCTAAACTTCCCATCACATTCTGGGACGAAGCAATTGCTATAGCCTACTTTGTACAAAACAGGACACTATTGGTTCAGGATAAACATAAGACTCTTTACGAGTTATTGTTTGAGAGGAAACCGAATATTTCTTATTTGAAAGCATTTGGTTGTCCTATCTCGATTCTAAATTTAAGTGATCGTCTCGGTAAATTTGAGTCAACATCTGATGACGGTTTCTTTCTTGGATACTCATCAATTTCTAAACCATATCGTGTGTTTAATAGACATAAAGTTTTAGAAAACGCTTTTCCATCAGTGGCTCATGGTCCCGACTGATTATTTGATTTAGATTCGTTATCCAAATCATTTAATTCTAATCTGTTTGATTTTTCAAGAAAATCAAAGAAGAAGCCAGAAGATTTAGGATTTTTCTGTGACGATTCAGACAAAGATAATGATGATCTCAATTCTGATTATCCTTTCTTGTCTTTTCGTGATCCGCAAGTTGAACCCTCAAATCATTCACAAGATCCTTCTGTCTCTCAAGAAGCTCAAAATTCAAACAATGAAGCAGATCTTTCAAATCAGCAACACTCTCCTACTGATGGTGGATATGTTCATAATCAACCATCATCATATCCGAATGGTGAAGTTACTCCAAAATCTTTGGACTACTTCATCAATTCACTAGAACAAGTTGCTAGTTTTACTCTGCGTACTTCTACAATCCTGCAAGATCTACCGAATCTGAATGACTTTAATCTGGAGACTCAAATACAAGGTGAAGACATTCCAACTCACCGTGTTCATAGGAATCATCATCCAACGCACCGTGTTATAGGTCCGTTGAATCAAAGAACGATGAGAAGTCAGACCGAACAAGCCAACATCTGTCTCAACTCATGTTTTCTTTCACAAGTGGTACCGAAAAACATTTCAGAAGCGTTGCAAGATAACAGCTGGATAGAAGCCATGCAAGAGGAGTTACTTCAGTTCAGAAAACAAGAAGTATGGAAATTAGTGCACTTACCTGAAGGAGAAAATGCCATAGGTACAAGATGGTTGTTCAAGAACAAGCCAGATGAACGTGGCATCGTTGTTAGAAACAAAGCAAGACTTGTTGCACAGGGATACACTCAGGAAGAAGGGATTGACTATGAAGAAGTGTTTGCTCCGGTCGCTCGACTTGAAGCCATTCGCGTTTTTCTTGCATATGCCTCATTCATGAAGTTTAATGTGTATCAAATGGATGTTAAATGTGCATTTTTGTATGGATCAATTACCAATGATGTGTACGTCAGGCAGCCTCCAGGATTCGAAGACCCTGAGTATCCACATCGTGTTTACAAATTTAGCAAAGCTTTATACGGTCTACATCAAGCTTCAAGGATTTGGTACGAGACGTTATCAAACATCAACTAGAACATGGCTTTTCAAAAGGTCAGATTGATCCAACTTTATTCATGAAGCAGGATAATGAAGATCTTCTATGTGTTCAAGTATATGTGGATGATATCATCTTTGGATCAACCAGTTCATCCATGTGCATAGAGTTCGAGGAAATTATGAAAACCAGATTCAAGATGAGTTCTATGAGGGAGATCAACTTCTTCCTTGGATTGCAAGTTAAACAGTCAACAGACGGAATTTTCATCAACCAATCAAAGTTCGTTGAAAAGTTGTTGAAGAAATTCAAGCTGCAAGATTGTCAAACTATTAGAACTCCTTCTGATGTCAATTGCAAGATTCAACCTGATCCAAATGGCAAATCTATTGATCAAACACTGTACAGATCAATGATCGGTTCACTGATGTATCTCAATGCATCAAGACCAGACATCATGTATGCTGTATGTGCCAGATATTAGTCTGATCCTAAAGAATCTCACCTCATTGCTATCAAACGTATATTTAGACATCTCAAAGGGAAACCTAATCTCGGTTTATGGTATCCTTGTGAAGGAAATTTTGAATTATATAGTTACTCTGATAGTGATTTTGGTGGTTGTGCTCTTGACAGGAATCAACCACAGGTGGATGTCAAACTTTGGGTCCACGTCTTGTTTCTTGGCAATGCAAAAGGCAGGCCAATGTTTCCGTATCCACTGCTGAAGCAAGTTTTGTGGTTACAAAATCAGTTGCTTGACTACGGGTTTAATTTTCTCAAAACTCCTATTTACATAGACAATACTGCTTCTATGTTCATTATTACTAATCCTGTTCAACACTAAAAAACAAAGCATGTCGAAATTCGATATCATTTTCTCAGAGAAAACTCTGAAAAAGGTTTAATAATTTAGATTAAAGTTCATACCGACAAACAACTGGCAGATCTTTTCGCAAAATCTTTTTTGTCAGGGTGGTTTGAATTTCTAATCCAATCCATAGGATTAATCAATCATGCTTAATTTTCTTTTCAAGAAAAGCAAAATCAAAAATCAGAAAATATAAAATCCAAAAATATAATAAGTCGTTGTTAATTTTTGTTTACCATGTCCTTTTGTCTTTGCATTGTGTGGTTGCATGAAAAAGAAAATCAAAGGAAAAGGAAAAATCATGTCATAAGAATCTGATTTTCAAAAAGTGGGAAATGATAGATACACTAAATATGATCTGATACATCATTTTCAATAATAAAGACAGATAAGTGTTAATTGATGTGCGAGACAGCTCAGGCAATTAAACTGAAAAAGTAAGTTCATTGTTGAAAAATCTAAATCTTGATGATATTTATGTTAAGATTCCATTGTCTTACATGTTTAAATATATCTCTTTTGATGAACTGCTAATGATGTTCTTTAATCATTATCAGGTAATGATGTAATCTAATTTAGTGTGATGAACCGCATCTGTGAGCTTCTTTGTTGTGGTATCCACAGACCTAAAGTCTCACATGAAGTCTCTTTCGAGCTTCAAGGTGCAGCAAAAGATTCCCAAAGTGGAACAGAAAAGAGTCCCAAAGATGGACCATAACCCAAAATCCAAAATGGATATTCAGAAGATTCCCAACGGGAACAAAAACAAAAGATAATTCCAAAAAGGAATTCCAAAAGAAGTCCCAAAGAGAACCAAATCCTAATAAGATAGAAAACCCATTCCACACTGATTATGTTGTAAGTAGCCAGTTTTTGTTACAAGTGCATTCTGGTAT
Source organism: Tagetes erecta (assembly GCA_030867185.1). Classification (NCBI taxonomy): domain Eukaryota; kingdom Viridiplantae; phylum Streptophyta; class Magnoliopsida; order Asterales; family Asteraceae; genus Tagetes; species Tagetes erecta. The sequence goes on along the minus strand of CM061497.1, from coordinate 15,030,607 downwards.
GTTTCTGATATGGAAATAGATTGATATATGTATACATGTGGGTCACATAAATCATTCTAATCAAACATTAATCTCATCCTGCTACTGAACCAGTAAGTGTGCCAACTCGAGCTAATTGGTATGTTTTCATATCATCACTCAACCAAACACAAGTCAAATGTCTATTCTAAAAACTCTAAAAACATGCTTCAGATAATGTTTGGTATGATCTCACTGCAATTTATAGATTCATTGCATTGCATTTGTATTTAATTTTATGTGTGCTTTGTGTGTGCATGCATGTGGATTCATTATTGACACAACGACATCCTTTATAAACATAAAAATTTCACGAAATTTCAAGTTTAGGGGAGAAATAAAGTTTGAAAAAGTCAAAAAGAAAAACAAAAATTGAAAAATACCAAAAAACTTGTGTTGAATAAAAGGATCAACTAATCAATGAATGAATGCAAAAGTTGTGTTTATGATTAAAACAAACCCAAGGTCTTGTGATTTATTTTCAAAGTAAAAATGCTTCGGGATATTGAAATATTGGTGGTGCAAAATTTTCGTGAACGTTTTTGAGAAAAACCGGAAAATAATGTTGAATTCAAAAAAAAAAAACAATGAATGATGAAAAATTAATGTGTGTTAATTTTGTTGCCCTAATTCATGATTAATCTTAATTACAAAACTCTAATTAAGGTGCCTTGTCTAAATAATTTGTCAAGAATGTTTGCAGGTGCAATAAATGCGGTTGAAAAAGTCAACAGCCGAAGAAAGAAGAAAACCCTAATTAAGGTGTCTTGTCTAACATTCTGACCCGTCCCAACAATGTTGTCACAACTCAACAGTGGTTGATACGTCTCAACAGTGTCTGACCCGTCCAGGGGTTTTGTGTGTTAAAACTCTTTGTTCATCATTTGACCCAACTAAATGGTGCATGACAAGACCAAACAGTGGTTGACCCGTCTAAGTGTTTATGTGTGAGTTGACCCGTCTGAAAAATTTTGACCCGTCTCAAATCCAAACCTAATTTCAGTCGTCCCAACATCTACATATAAATACCCACTTCCAAAACACTTAGCATCATTTCACTCACAAACACCTTTGGATCATACTCTGTTCTTGCAAAACCCTCATATACCCTGTTCGATCTTGTGATTTATATCAAATTTTTGAGATTGAAAAAGGTATTTACATCTTAATCGATCATTATCTTCATCACATTTCACCATTTCTGTCCTTAAAACTCAACGACTGATGATGTACAGTAAACTCAACTGAATCGACACTTAGATTTATTGTTTAAAAACTGAAATCAATCTGTGACATAGGTTATTTTGTCTGTTAATCACTCATAATCGTATGTTGAATCATCTTAAATCACCTAAAATGAACAGAATCAAGACTAATGTTTTGAAAAATCTCGAACCGCCGTTGATGATCATGAACAACAAAACTTCAATGTGTTATCAAATGTCATGAAACATGCTTCATGTGTCAAACTAACACTAAAACATGTTTTTAATCCATCAACAGATAAAATCATCCATGAATAAATTTTTGACTTATAAGTGTTGAAATGTTGAAAATTTGATATTTGAAATTACTTGTCTATTAAATGTGATTACTTATCATGTCTGATTTCTAACAAATTTGTAACTGATTTCAGATGAATACTCTCAAGTATGAGCCTAAGCACAACATTGTGGCTATGCTGAATGAGTTTATTCCTGAAACTGATGTGCGCAAAGCCGATTGTGTATATGAGGTTGATCAGGATATCAGGAAATGATCCGCTTTCTTCTCAGAACCAAATACGTTTATGCCATGTGCGCAAAGCCGATTGTGTACATGAGGTTGATCAAGTCATTCGGGAAGACTGCTGAGGTTATCATAAATGAACAAGGCATTTCTTTAGTTCGTGGGTATATTACCAGACAGTTACAAGTGACTGTGTCTGAAGAATCTATCCGAGATGCTCTATTTCTGGATGAGAACGAAGTAGGAGACTTAGATGAATTTACGACTGCTGAATGTCAAGATTGTTTTGTAAATATGGGACATCCTCCTGTATTTCCTAAACAGCAGTTCGTAAGAGCGTGATTGAGTAAATAGTGGAAACTACTTTGCTATGTTATCCAACACTGTTTATCAAGACAGAGTGCTGGGTTTGATACATTTCCGTCTGACATTGCTTCGCCAATCGTCGCTATAGCCATGAACTGAAGATTTAATATGGCTAGATGGATTATGAAGGGCTTCATCTTCAATTTGGTAAAGGGTAAAAGGTTCAAGTTTCTCATGTATCTGAGATTTTTGCAACTAATTATCAATGAAGCTCATCCGATGATCAAACAGAATGGTATTGCTGGTGGTATTTTCGAAACAGAAGATATGAATGTTGATTGGAGATTGTGGATGATATTCCTGATAACTTGAAGTCTGATGACAGTGAAGATGATATGGATGAATCTGACAATGATGAAGCAAGTAGTTATGGTACTAATGATGAGAATGAATCGGGTAGTGATAGTTCAGATGACAATGATGGTAATGAAGGAGACGAAGAAGGAAATATATCTGATGATAATGTGGAAGAAGTTATTGTTGAAAATGTTCCTGATGTTGAACATTCTGATGATATTATCGAAGATGTGATTGTGCCTGAGTTAGTAGTTGAAGAAACTGAACCTAATGATTGTGCCTGAGTTAGTAGTTGAAGATCAAGACGATCAACCAAAGTGACTGAACAAACCGAAGTATCTGTTCCTATTCCCGATGAAGCTGTTATTGAAGTAGTTTTATCTGAAAAAGCTGAGGGAAAACGCAAACTTGATGCCATTCCTGAAATCACCGAAGCCGATACACTGAAAAAGAAGGCACGAACCAAGGAGATAGCTCAGGATGAGCCGGTTCAAACTGAATTTGAAAATGGCTGAAACTGATGTAGTATCTACTGAAGCTGGTTCGTCTGTGACTGAATATGAAGCTGCAACTGTTGATGATATCCCACTAGATCTCGAAGCTAGATTTGCATATCTCGAACGGATGAAGTATAATCAAGTTTATCTAAATGGACTCACCGTCAGTCAGATAAACGAGGAATATGAAAAGTGTCTTACTGCTCAAGATTGCGTTGTTAGTGAAGAGAAGGAGTTTGTGGTAGAACCGGGTGAAAGGATACCATTACAAGAGAGTCTAAATGTTGATAATCTTCCTCCTGAAGAACTCTATCATCAAAATTCGGAAGACATGATAACCAGTGATATGAGATCGTGGTTATAATCAAGAAATTATCCTTACATAAGTTTAAAGAGATTGAAACCAGATTCACTGAGGAAACTGGTCAAAAGGTTTCAAGCTTCGGAGAAGATGCAGAACCGAATGCTATTTCTTGACTACAACAACATACAATATCATGATGATAGGTTCAATTGGATCGTTAATATCGCTCAATGATCAGAATAACATATACACAATCACAGTTCAATCATTAACACAATTCATACTAATAATTCTCTTTGTATATTGATGATCAAAGCAGTATTGTAATACAAGTGCAGGAGAAAATAAATCACACACACTAAGTTCTCTCTCTTACGTGAATAATGTGATCTAGCCTCCCTCCTCACACTCTCTCACTACATGCTTTAAAGCAACAAATACAAGTTTAAGGAATATAACAAAATAGACCCTAAACTATACACAAACATATAAACAAAATACAAAGTAAATCTTAACTAGGAAATAACCCTAACAGTACTCCCCCTAAGATTTATCTTTGAATCTTCAGCAAAATCTTCAAATTTTTTTCTTCTTTGTTCAGCATCAATCTCTTTCACCAATCTTCTGGTTCTTCTTTTATATCCAGCAGCTCTTTTCCTTTAAACTCTTCTTGTTCTTTTAGTGCTTCTTCAATGCAAGACTTGAACTTTTCTGCAATCTTGGCTTGCCTTGGCTTGGACTCGTTAGTCAGAATTGGGCAGGCATTCATGCGTCTAAGTGAATCCAGATTTAAACCGGCAAAGTCAATGTTAGCATAAAATTCAAAAGGCATCTCCTGTCCTTTGACTTGCACTACCAAAGTTCCTCTTCCAGATACTCTCATAAATTCTATCGCTGGTATGTCAACCCTCACGAGATTAGAATTAAGCAGTGCCTTCCTCACTCGAATCTTTTCAGTTGCAGCAGCTATCACTTCTATCATCACCACAAACAATTTTCTATCAGCTTCAGCAAGTTTATCTTTACATTTCTCAATTCTGTAACTTCTCAAAAAATCTATGTAGGATGGATGTAGCAGCTTCAACTCAAAGGTACTGAACAAAGTAATCATATCTTTGTCCCAATCTTCCAAGTTTCTAACAAGCTTCAACTCAAACGTTTCTTGATTATAGAAAACTCTAAGTATAGGCTTCATCATTTGCGAACCATCTATCACTTTCAGTCCTGGATTGGTCACCTTATCAAAATACTCATCCGAAAATTCTTCCAAATACATATCTTCACTGACAACCAATCTCTTCTTCTTTCTTTCTTTCTTCGCTTGCACATAAGCAGTATCTTCTTGTTGTCCTCTGAAATCAAGATACTTCGGTGGTCTGGCTATCCCGGCATCAAGCAGCATTGCACATTTATCACCACGCTCAGCATGCGTGTGATTTATCAACCTGAGTTTGTGCAGCTCTTTTAAATCTTGAACTTTCAATTTAAAAATGCTAGAGTAATAATGGTATACGTCACATAAACCATTAACTCTTTTTATCATAAAAGCATCAAACACTTCATCGTATTTCCATGCAATAATCTTCACCTTCTTGTTCTTTTCCGGCACAATCATTGAATCAAGCAATTCAGCAATCGACTGACCCTTGCTCAGCAGTGACCTCACAACGTCACCTGCTGTGGCTGATTTATGCCATGATTCACGAACATCCATCGGTATGTTATAAGATTTGACTTCACTTGGAAACATATCCATCAATTCATGCCTTTTCTTGTGAGCATTTTCAGGTAAAGCCATCACCGGTAATTCTTTTGGTCCAAGAATTTTGTATCTCTTTGTCAGCTCGAAGTATTGAGGGTTGTTGTAGTCTAAATAAAACATACGGTTGTACATTTTCTCCGTCTTCATAAAACTAACAACAATTTTCCTCAGTGACTCAGATTTCAATCTCTTCAGAGTCCTATATGGATAATTCCTTGAGCTCAGCCAACTACGCATATCTGTACTTGACATTTCTTCCGGATTTTGGTGATACAATTCAGTTGGAGGCAATTCTTCTATATTCAGACTTTCTTGCAATGGTGTCCATTCTCCCATCTCAACGACAAACTTTTTCTTATCAGCAGCAGCTTTGTCTTGAGCTATTATACACTTTTCATATTCTTCATTGATTTGACTTACTGTCAGCCCATTCAAAAACACAGAATTGTACTTCATGTTTTCAAGGTAAGCAAATCTTTGATCCAAATCATCTGGAATATCTTGATCAACATTTGTTTCTGGCTCAGCTTCATTCTCAGATTCAGTAAAGTCTATATCGTCCAAATCATCTAAAACTTCAATCATCGGTGCATTGTCAGTTTGAACCGGCTCAAACTGACTTGCTTCTTCAAGTACATTTTCAGGCACATTTTCAATCACTTCAACATTTTCAGGCACAATCTCTATCACTTCAACAGTTTCAGGCATTTCTTTAACTATAACAGCTTCAGATTGAATCGGCTCAATCTGAACTGTTTTATCATCTTTTGCACCAGTCACAATCTCATCAACTTTTGCCAAATTAACTGTCTCAGTTTCAACTTCAGATACAGATTGAATCGGCTCAATCTGCACTGTCTCATCAATCTTTGCCTTTTTCGAACTGCCTTCATCACCCATTATCTCTGGTACAGCATCCAACTTCCTTTTTCCCTCAGCTTTGTCAGAGATGACAGTTTCAGCAACAGTTTCATCGGGAATGATGATTGGAGATTCCACCCTTATACCAACATTTGTAGTACCTCGTGCTCTAGTAAGATAGACTTTTGGTGTTTGAGTTGCTTCAGTCATTTCAACTACTTCATCTGAAAAATCTTTATCCGATGTTGATCCAGATTTCTTCGATTTTGTTTCTTCCAGCCATTTTTCCAACATCTCTTTTTCATCCTCCAATGTATTGCATTCAGCCTTCAACTCAGTATAATCATACTTCAGATTATCATATTCCTCCTTCAGTTTTTCATAATCATCCTTCAATTTCGCATGTTCAGCAGCAAGTTTGACATGATCCTCATCCAATTCCTTGAAAGTTTTCAAGTTCTGATTATGAATTTCCCAAAACTCTTCAATCCTTTTCTTTTTCCTCTCATTCGAAGCCTTCAATAATTCATTTGCCTCTACCAACTTAGTCACCATTTCCTCTAACTCAGCAATCTTTTTCTCATTCTCTGTCTCATCAATACTTGATACAACTTTTGGTGAAGACTCCAAAACTTGTTCAATCTTTTCTGCAACACGGGATGATGTGGTGGGTATGTCAACAAGGATAGGATCAGTAACGCCAGTATCAGCTTCTTCAACTATCTGTGCAATAGTTTCAGCTTCGGCAATTACTTCCTGAGCAATCTGAACTATATCTATCTCTTCAGGCTCACTCATTACTTTCTCCATAACAGATTTAGATCTTCGAGATCTAACATACTGTTTAGTGATAGGTTTAGCAACTTCAACTACTACCTCCTTCTCAACAGACACAACCTCAACAGGTTCTTCTATCACCACTTGTTCAATAACTTCAACATTCTCAGTTTCCAATTCCATCGGTTCAACTGTTTCAATAATTTCTGCCTCCTCTGAATCAGATTCAGATTCAGCTTCATTACCACCATCATCATTACCATCTTCACTCTCACTATCTTTCTCATCATTATTATCATCTTTACCATCATCACTATCTTCTTCTTCTTCATTCTCCGACTCATTTTCATCTTCTGGATGACGAGCAAAGTACTCATCATCATCTAACAAGTTATCAGGCACCTCATCAACTAGGTCCTGTGGATTCACTATCTCACCATGTGATATGTGATGGTAAACTCCTTCAACATCTTCTTCATTATTGACTATATCTCTCATATAGTCAAATAACTCCACACTAGGCACATTTCCGATACTCATCTTTTTGTAAGATAGATCGTTCATGTCCTCAGTGTATAAGATTCCTCCAGTATAACCTTCAGTTCTGATGATAGGATAGGCAACATTGATCATCAGTTGTAAGAATCTCGGGTACATGAGAAACTTAAACCTCTTGCCCTTTACCAAATTGAACACAAACCCATTCATGATCCACCTTGACATATTGAATGGTTTGTTTTCAGCTATAGCAACAATTGGAGATGCTATATCTGATGGGAAGTTGTCAAAACCTGCACTCCTCCTAGACATGCACTGTTGGACAACATAGCATAACAGCTTAAACTTCTTTCCCAACTTTGCTCTATAAAACTGTGACTTTGGAAATACAGGTGGATGACCCATATTAACAAAACACGATTGACACTCAGCCATGGTCAACTCATCATTCATTCCAACTTCATCATCATCTATTCTCAAGGCATTTCTGATTGCTTCTTCAGAAACTGTCAACACCATATCTCTAGAAATATTTCCTCTCACAACAGCAACACCATTATCATCTCTAATAACTTCTGTTGTCCTCCAAAAGCTCTTTATCAACCTTGCATATATGACCGGTTTGGCACACATAGCATACACATATTTTGTCCTCTTTATAAACTTGATCATATCTCTGTAACCATCAGTTTCAGGGATAGATTCATCTAGACATGCCACCAAATTGTGTTTGGGCTCAAACTTTAGATTCTCCATCTGTCAAAACAAACACAAAAACATAAACAAGACAAATGTGTTAGATTCTTCATTAAAAACATATCAAATTTTTCATAAGTGTATGAACAAAAGTTAAGAAGAAAAACATTCACATAATCATTTTAACCCTAAATTGATCTAACAAACTGATTTTCATCATTTTGATCAAAACAACTTTGAATTTTAATGATTATACAACATTTTTCAATTTAACAGTTTAACACTTAAAACATAAATTCGACATTTGTATGATGAAGTTGTTTATCATGTTTTAGTTTAGTTTTAACAATGATTTGTTAATGAACAACACAATTTTTATCAGTTTGAAGTTAACACTTAAGAGCCTTCAAAGTTCATCAATGGCGGTTTTATCAGTTATGAACAATTTTGACTGATTCAGTTGGTTTTAAGGTGTTTTAGTGCAAATGAGTGATTGATTGTTGATGATCGACAGATTTTATACTTAAAACAACATTCGATTTCGGTTTTAACACACTCAATCAAAGTGTCGATTCAGTGATCAAAACACTGTTCATCATCGTTTTTCATTTTATCGATCGATTTGCAGGTTTATCAAGAACAAATCACAAGGATAATACCTTATTCAATCGATTATACTTGTTACAGAATCAACGACTGAATATGATAATCAAAGCAATTTAAGTACAGGGGATTTGTTTGAAAGTGAATGTGAAAAATGATAAGTGTTTGTGAAGAGGCGGGTTTTTATATCGTTAAAAAAAAATTAGGTCAAACTTTGAGGTGCCGGGTCAACAAAATGGGACGGGCAAGCTTAAAAAGCCCAATAAGCCTTGCCGGGTCAAACACTGTTGATCCGTGTCATGCACTGTTGTGACGGGTCATGTACTGTTGGGACAAGTCACAACATGTGAAACACACTTGACGGGTCAAACACTGTAGTGACGGGTAAAGGTTAGGAACAACTACACCTGATGGGTTTTATTCATCACCCGGCAGAATAGCAGTCTTCAAAACATCACCCGGCAACCTTTCTTCATCACCCGGCAACACAGTTGCTTTTCTTTCATCCGGCTTGCTTTCTTCATCACCCGGCAACATAGTTGCTTTCATTATCACCCGGCATGCTTTCTTCTTCACACGGCATGCATTTCTTCATTACCCGGCAACACAGTGTTATACTCTTACACGGCAAGAAGATTTCTCTTTTACCCGGCTGTATAGTGAACACTTGTCACCCGACAGATATCTATGACTTCTTCACCCGGCTGTATTTGACATGATCTTTGCCCCGCTGTACAGTAGTCATAATATCTTCACCTTTTTCTCAATCACCCGGCTTGTATCAAACATACAACATTACCCGGCTGAACAGTGTGTTCATTACCCGGCAGAACAGTTGTGTCTGATATCTTTGCCCGGCTATCACACTTTGAGCAATTTTCTTCACTTTTTCTCGTCTGTTGACTTTTTCAACTGCATTTATTGCACCTGCAAACATTCTCGACACATTAATTAGACAAGATATAACATTAATAACTTCAATTAAATTCAGTTTTCTTTTTCTTTTTCAAAAATGTTTTTGCACAACCAAATTTTCTATATCCCGAAGCAATTTCTGAAAATCACATTGCAAGACCTTGGGTTTGTTTTTAACATATCCAATACATTAGCTTTTCATACCACATAATCTTGTTCATTCAAAACACACTTATTCAAAAATATTTTTGGGATTTTTGTAGATATTTTTCTTCAATTTATTCTCCCCCTAAACTTGAAATTTCTTGAAATTTTTAAGTTTAACAAGGATGTCGATGTGTCAATAATGGTTCCAAATGCCCGCACACACAAAGCACACACATTAAAATAAAGACATATGCAATGCAATGAATCAAAATATTGCAGTGAGATCATACCACACATTATCTGAACATGTTTTGCAAGTTTTGAATAGACATTTGACTTATGTTTGATTGAGTGATGATATGAAAACATACCAATTAGCTCGAGTTGACACACTTACTTTTTCAGTATCATGATGATATTTAAGGTTCGATTAGAATGACTTATGTGACCCACATGTATACATATGTCAACATATTTCCTTATCAATCACTACCTGAATGCATATTGCACAAAAACCTGGTCACTTACAGTCATAAACAGTGTGGAATCTGGGTTCTATTCGGATTTGGTCCACTTTGGGACTTCTTTTTAATTCCATCTTGGGAATTTTTCTTTCCTATCGTTCCCCTTGGGAATCTTCTGAATTCCTTTTTGGAATTTTGTTTGGTGATGGTCCTCATTTGGGACTCTTTTTGTTCCATCTTTGGGAATCTTTTGCTGCACCTTGAAGCTCAAAAGAGACTTCGTGTGAGACTTCAGGTCTGTGGGTACCACAACAAAGAAGCTCGCGATGCGGTTCATCACACTGAATAGACTGCATCGTTACCCGATCATGTACAACTATCATCACAAGCAATGTATCAAAAGATATATATCTAGACATGTATAACAATGGAACTTAACACAAAGATCATTAAGTTTATGTTTGTCAACAGTCAACTTACTTTTTCAGTCTAATTGCCTGAGCTGTCTAGCACATCAATTAACATTCATCAGTCTTTATTAAAAATGATGTAACAAATAATGTCTAGTGTAACTATCATTTCTCACTTTTTGCAATATAGATTCTTATGACATGATATTTTCTTTTCTTTTTGCTTTTATATTTTGTTTTTGCTTTTCTTTTTCATGCACACACACAATGCATAACATAAAATAAAAGACAAAGGAATATGACATCAACTTATTATATTTTTGGCTTTTATATTTTCTGATTTTTTGTTTGTTTTTACGAAAAAAAATAGAATCAATCATGATTGATTAATCCTATGAATTGAATTAAGAATTCAAACCGTTCTGACAAAAATGATTTTGTGAAAAGATCTGCCAGTTGTTTGTCGGTATGAACTTTAATCAAAATTATTAAACCTTTTTCAGAGTTGTCTCTTAAAAAGTGATATCGAATTTCGATATGTTTGGTTTTTGAGTGTTGAACAGGATTAGCAGTAATGAACATAGCAGCAGTATTGTCTATCTAAATAGGAGTTTTGAGAAAGTGATAGGGATTTTGTACAAAACATGCAGTAGCAATGGCTTCATCCCAGAATGTGATAGGGATTTTGGCATCTGCGAGCATGGATCTTGCAGCTTCAATCAGTGTCCAGTTTTTCCGTTCCGCAACCCCATTCTGTTGAGGCGTTCTTGGAGCACTAAATTGTCTAGCAATTCCTTTTTCTGCACAAAACAAATCAACATTAGCGTTCTTAAATTCTGTTCCATTATCACTTCTCAAAGTTTTTACTTTACAATCCAACTGATTTTCAACTTTGATAATAAATTCTTTTAACAACTCATCAGTTTCAGATTTAACATGCAAGAAATAAACCCAAGAAAATCTAGTGAAATCGTCAATAATGACAAAACAGTAAGACTTCTTTCCGATGCTTTGCACATTTGTTGGTCCGAAAAGATCCATATGTAGCATCTGCAAGGGTTTTGAAATGGAGTTTTCTGGCTTGGACTTAAAAGACATGCGATGCTGTTTTCCTTTCAAACATGCTGGACAGAGATCAGTTGTAGAGAACTTCTTTGAAGGTATTCCTACAGCATGATTTCCAGTCACTAAACGATTCATGTTTCTGAAGTTTGAATGGCCCAGCCGTCTATGCCAAAGCTGACTCTCATCATTTGAAGCATGTGCAACGAGACAAGTAGTTTCGGTTTCGGCATCAATCTGCGACATATCAAGCTTGTATACATCACGATCTCTTGGAGCTTTCACCACTACCCACTCATTGTCAATCTTGAATCCTGGTTTGAGTATATAACAGAAAGAATCATCAAATAAAGTTGAATAAGATTTATCACAAATTTGAGATACACTTAGTAAATTAAAGTTCAACTGTGCACAGTAGTTGACTTTATCAAAACTAATGACCCCATTGGATACGGTTCCTTCTCCTGTTATTTTACCACCTGCATCACCTCCAAATGCAACGTGTGTACCATTTTTCAGCTTGAAATCCTGAAGCAAGGCATGGTTGCCTGTCATATGCCGGCTACACCCACTATCAACGAACCATGAGTTGATAGGTCTTCTTGGGCGTACCTGCATTTCAACAATCACTTAGTTAGTTTGGTCAACCCAGGCCCACACGGTCTTGGGTTTTCCGAATCTATCTACAATAGTAACTTGTTGATATTGAATATTTTGAAAATATGTTTCATTTAAGAGATTTTGATGCTGAAAACTGTTGTTTCGCCCATTGGCGTGCATTGATTGCTTTCTCCTCAAAGCAATAAACCTTTCCTCTAGCTTAGGATCAAGGTTATTTTCAAACTTTTGGTTTCTTACCATCAAAGCTCTTGGTTTAAAACTATTAACCTGCAAGTTAGAAACTGAATTGTTTCGATTAAACTTTCTCAAAACAGGAGAATGACTTCGATTAACATTTTGAAAACCAAATGACTGATTTCTTCGAAAATCTGAAAATGGTGTCATTTCTCTTGTTGAGTTTGATCGAAAGAAACAATCCTTTGTGTCATGGTTTCTTCTTTCACAAATATCACAAAATTTGTTATAATAACATTCTTCTGAAGAATGATTTCGTTTGTCACAGAAACTGCAGTACCTGTTAAAGAAACATTCAGCAGTTGCATGATTATATCTATCACAAATTTCACAATGTTTCTTGCTAATCCTAAAGAGCCGATTGTTAACTTTTGATGTAGAACCAACTCGTGATTCATTTTCAGTTTTGTTCGGTTTTTGATTAACATTCTTTTGTGGAGATTTTGTTTGTGATGTCGATTGCATGGGACTTTGGTTCGATTTTAAACTGTTCTGTTTGGTTACCTTTTTGGATTCAATTCTCTTATCATTGACAACGGAAGACTTAGGACCTGAACCTGTTTTCAGACCAAAGTTAGATTTGATTGGAGAATTGATTGGTTTACTATAAGATCCGTTCAAATCAAACGTTCCTGCAGGCACAAACTTAATTGTTTTTCCTTTTGACACTTTCTTGACAGGTTTAACTTTGTCATTTTTAACACTTTGAACTTTGGTGTTGTCATTTGATTTTAAGACACTTTTGCCTTTTGACTGTTTCGTTTCAGATTGATTGTTTTTCGATTTTAATTTCTGCACTTTTGCATTCGAAACTTCAGTCTTTTTCACTTCTTGCTTCTTGATCAACTGATCAGCAACTTGCGCCTTTTGTTCTTTCTTCCACCTGATGTATTCAGGATCATTGTATCCTGAAAATTCACCTTCTTCCTTCACTGTTTCTGGCTTCGGATTCAGTTCCGGATACTCAACAAGTTGAATCAGAACAGACTCTGATTTGTTGCTAGCTTCATCGTCAGCTTCAGTTGTCACACCATCTTCTTCTTTCAAACTTTCCATCAGCACTTCAGAACCTTCAGACTCGGATTTACTTCTTTGAATTTCTTTGAATTTTGGTTCATTTTCAGGTGAATGATCAAATTCATTAAAGTTTTCCGGTTAGGTTTGAGTGATTGAATTTGGCATTGGTTCATGAGTGAAACCCAACCCGGTTTTGGTTTTGTTACCTCTTTCACTTATGAGTTGTTTAACCATGTTCTTACAACTTTTCACTTTTGTTAGTTCAACTTGCGTGACAGCATGAGCAACTTTTTCTTGTTCAAAGTTCTTTGTCATTTCTTCAAGTTGTTTTGTTACCATTTCCAGTTCCTTTAAGGTCTTGTTCCATGATTCTTTAAGTGACAAAATCTTCTCATCAGAAATTTTGTGATCAATTTTAAGTTGTTCATGAATTTTCTCATGTTTGCTTAACTTATCACCAATTTTAAATGAATGAGTTCGATAATGTTCTACTTGTTGAATGCATTGTTCAGAACATAACCTTTCTTTCACATCAGCAGGTAAAGGAACATAGTTAGGGGGTAAATCAGTACTAACCTTTGGTTGTTCGGTAGATGATGAAGACTCACTGGATGTAGCCATTAACGCAATTTCTGACTCAGTTTCTTCAACAGGATCAGACTTGGCGCTCCAGTCATATTCCTCTGAATCTTCACTCTCAGTATCAATCACCTTGATATCTCCTTCTTCTGACCAATCCTCTTCTATTTCACATACCAGTGCCAAACTTGATGTAAGATCGGATGTAAATTGTTCTGCATAAGCGCTCCAATCATATCCATCTTTTACACTCACCACCAGTGCCTTTGTTTGATCTTCTGGTTTCTTTCCTTCATCCTTCAATTCCGGCATTGGAAGACTTTGGTATGGTTTCTGAAAGAAACGTTGATTTCTGCTTTGGTAGCTCGAAGACTGTTGTGAGCTTTGACCTTGACCTTGATTGCTTGAACTAGCTTGATCATTGAAATTCTGATTCTTAGGAGCTTTGCATTCCCGAGAAAAATGACCATAACAATTACAATTAAAACATCTGGCCTTAGATTTGTCAAATCCAACTGTCTTGTTTGCATGAGGCTTGTAGCTTCGGTTAACATATGCATGCTTCTGAGTTCTGTATGCAACCATCACCATTTGCCAGTTTAAGTCCATTTCCTCAACGTCATCAGGATCCATCTCAAATAAGTCTTGAAGGACAACATCCATTTGACTTAAATGACTTCCTTGGTATGCTTGAAAACTTGCCATAAAGGCTGTAAAGGCAGTTTTGGTCTCGTCATCTTGCAACAAAATGTTCATCACATCTTTAACCTTTGCTTGAACATTCGAACTTTGAGTTTCTACTTGATTCTTCAGATTCTGACTTTGAACTTGAGCTCTTGGTGGAGATTGAGGTTGAGAATAAGTTGGCGAACTTGGAAAGTATGATGAGTCAGTATAAAAACTTGCGCCCACAAATAAATCACCCTCTTCTTCAAACTTTGTTGCATCTTGTGCAAGAAAAGCATTCTCCACAGTATTAGCAGGATTCACAATATATTTGTATTGTGCATGTGAACCAGTTCTGTCATTGTTTCTAGATCCTTCATCAATCTCTACTTCCTCTATCTTTGCAATGAGCAAATCTAGATCCATCGGAAACTTCTCAGTATGTTTCAGTAAAGTCACAGTCTGTTTCCATGATGATGGAAGTGCACATAACAATCTATCATTCAAATCTTGGAGATCTGTCTTTGCACCTGCATTGGTCATTTCAGTAGTTAGATGAACAAACCTATTCATCATTTGGTGCATTGATTCTCCAGCAATGTGTTCAAATAACTCCAACTGTCTCTTCAACTTTTGTTTCTTGAGACTTCTGAGTTGTTCACCTCCTTCACAAATAGACTTCAAAGCCTTGAACAATGTATAACCTGTTTGATAGGTGTCCAACCTTGACAATACTTGCAGTGGCAATCCCTTACACATCAAAGAATATGCTTTGCAATCATTCTTTACTTTCTTCAAATCTTCTCCTGACAAATTATCCTCTGGATAAGGTTCAGTAGAGTCTTTGGTGTAGGTACTTGCACTGTCTGGAGCTGTCTGAGTAGGTATATGAGGACCCTTTTCAATTGACTTCCACAGATCATTGTCTATTGAGCAAAGATGATGCTTTAGTCTAAGCGTCCAATTCTTGAAATCTGCACGATTGACAAGTCTAGGAACACGGTTATCAGAATCATCATTAGGAGCCATTTTTTTTTAAAGATTTTTTAAAGAAAATATTTTTGGTTTTTGTTAATTTTTGAAAAGAAACAATTAAAATACTAAAATAAAGACAACTAATTAAAGACAAGATAAGAAACAAGTATTAAAAACAACTAAAATGAGTCACACGGCTGAACAGTGAAAATCCTTCTTCGCCCGGTTAAACAGTTGCTTTGTTCTTCACCCGGCAGAGAAAAAGTCTTTACACGGCTAAATAGTTACACGACTCAACAGTTGTAAACCTTGACTTCTTTACCCGGCAGAACAGTTACCCGGCAGAATAGTTAACCTTGACACGGCAATAATCTTTGACCCGGCTTGACTCTTGACACGGCAGAAAGGCTTTACCCGGCTGCACAGTTGTCGATCACACGGCAATGTTGTTTACCCGGCTACACAGTTGATGATCACCCGGCTGAAATTGTTAATCACCCGACGTAACAGTGTATTACCCGGCACAACAGTGTTTTATCCGGCTGAACAGTAACACCTTTTCTTCGTCAAATTCTTTACCCGACAAGCACAAATTCTTTACACGGCTGCACAGGACCTAATTGTTCTTCAATCTAAGTCCAAAGGAAATTGTGTAAGTCAAATTTTATCACCAGGCAAGTTAATCTTCAACCAAGTTCATACTGTTCATCATCTTCTCCATGAGAATTTTTCTGGGTTTGTCAAAAACTTGTCCAATTCGTTCAAAATTCACACACAAGCAGTGAAATGGTCCGATTATCAATCCCTAATCTCAATCAATCCAAAACATGATCAAATTTTGATGAATTTGAGCAAAATTCGATCAAACAGTAACTTTTTCAATCTTCTTAATTCCTCAGATCTGACGATAATCTGATGGAATTTGCACAATCGTTGTGAATTAGAAGTGATTGCGATGATAAATCACAACTAAAAACAGCAACAATTCATTCAGATCATGATATTTGAGCAATATTGATGTGTTTTGCTTGATGAATAGCGACGAACACAGTACCAACAGCTCTGATACCAATTGATAGGTTCAATTGGATCGTTAATATCGCTCAATGATCAGAATAATTCATACACAAACACAGTTTAATCATTAACACAATTCATACTAATAATTCTGTTTTGTATATTGATGATCAAAGCAGATTTGTAATACAAGTGCAGGAGAAAATAAATCACACACACTAAGTTCTCTCTCTTACGTGAATTGTGATCTAGCCTCCCTCCTCACACTCTCTCACTACATGCTTTAAAGCAACAATTACAAGTTTAAGGAATATAACAATACACCCTAAACTATACATAAACATATAAACAAATACAAAGTAAATCTTAATCTAGGAAATAGCCCTAACATATGGCATAAGGCTTCGACATCAGGTGATGTGGTCAGATCGCTGCTAAGTAAAGGTCAATCTGTTGCTGACATGTTCGACTCAATGATCATACTTGATAAAACCAAAGACGTTAAAATCGTTGCATGGAAATATGATGAAGTGTTTGACGCTTTCTTGATTAAAAGAGTGAATGGGATATGTGACGTATATCATTATTATACGAGCATCTTTAAGCTGCCTGATCAAGATTTGAAGGAGCTTCACAAGTTACAATTGATCAACCTTTCCAAAGCTGAACGAGAAAATAAGTTAGTTATGCTGTTGGATGCTGGCATAAGCAGAATGCCGAGTTATCTACAAATTCGAGGTGATCAAGAAGAAAGTTTGTATCTCAGTAAGAAGAAGAAGAAACAGAAAAAGATCATCCTGCGGGATATATATTTGGAAGAGTTCTGTGACGAATACTTCGACAAGGTGACGGATCTTGGTTTGAAGGTATTTGATGGCTCTCAGAAAACCAAACCGATACTCAAAGCCTTTTATCATGAAGAGACATATGAGTTGAAGCTGGTGCGTAACCTGGATGATTGGGATCAGGATATGATTACCATTTAATGTACATTCGAATTGAAGCTGCTACATCCATCTTATATCGATTTTCTGAGAAGTTACAAGATGGAAAAGCTAAAGAACGAAGTTGCTGAGGCTGACAGAAAGCTTTTCGAGATTATGATTGAAGTGATTGGTGCTGCAACAGAAAAGATAAGGCTAAGAAAAGTGTTGCTGTATGCCAACTTGGTTAAGATCGAAATCAAAGAGATCGAGTGTTTATGAGAATCACCTCCAAAGGGACACTATAAGTAGGTGCAAGAGGTGTAAAGAAACCATACTAATTTTATGCTAACATTGATCTTGCAGGTGTGTCTTTGGAAACATTGAAAAGGATGGCAGCATGTGACATACTGACGAATGAATCGAAGCCAAAGCAAGCAAACATAGCTGAGAAGTTTAAATAACGTATTGCTCAAGTTATTAAAGAACAAGAAGAACATGTTGTGAAGCTGTTGCTCGATGTTAAAGAAGAAATTGAATATTTTTAAAGACTGGTGTTGATTCAAGAAAAGATAAAAAAAAAGATTGTTTTTGACTGAAGACAGTTAAATCTTAGGGGGAGTACTGTTAGGGTCTATTCCTTAGAAGATTTACTTTGTGCTTTATTTTTTAAAAAGTGTTTAGTTAGGGTAAATTTTGTATTTCCCTAAATGTATTTATGTATAAATAGAATGTTGTGGGTGTGAGTGCAAAGAGAGAGAGGGTTAGACAAATCATTGAGAGTGTGTGTTCATTGTACTCTTTCTCCGTGCACAATTTGTACTGCAACTATTCCATCATCAATACAAGTGAATTATTAAGTTTGAATTATGTGTTGATTGATTGTTGTACTACATAGATTTGTGATTGATTAGTCTGATTTGTAGCAGTAAACGATCCGATTGAACCTATAAATATTAAAACCTGGATTTCAAATACCTGAAGAGTGGATCCAAATGAAAGCTCAAAGACATAATAATATCTACATGATGGATATGTGCACTTTGTCAGATAGCAATCAAGAAACATGTCTGCTTTCAAAAGCATCTAAGGACGTGTTAGGGTCTATTTCTGTTTAAGATTTACTTTGTACTTTGTTTTATACATTTTGTATAGTTTAGGGTTAATTTTGTTATTTTCCCTAATGTATTGTTGCATAAAGCATGTAGTACGAGAATGTTAGTGAGAGAGTCTAGATCACAATTACACGTTAGAAAGAGAGTTAACTGTGTGTGATTACATTCTCCTGCATTTTGTACTACAATATTTGCTTTGATCATCAATACAAATAGAATTATTAAGTAATGAATTGTGTTGCTGATTGAACTGTGTTTGTGTACGAATCATTCTTATCATTTGAGCGATATCGATCCAATTGAACCTATCAATTGGTATCAGAGCTGTTGGTATTGTGTTGTTCGCTATTCATCAAGCAAAACACTACAATATTGCTAAAAAATCATGATCTGAATGAATTGTTGCTGTTTTTAGCTGTGATTTATCATCACAATCACTTCTAATTCACAACAATTGTGCAAATTCAATCAGATTATCATCAGATCTGAGGAATTAAGAAGATAGAAAAAGTTACTGTTCCATCGAAATTTTGCTCAAATTCATCAAAATTTGATCATGTTTTGGATTGATTGAGGTTAGGGATTGATAATCGGACTATTACGCTGCTTGTGTGTGAATTTTGAAGGAATTGGACAAGTTTTTGATAAACCCAGAAAAATTCTCATGATGAAGATGATGAACAGTATGAACAGGTTGAAGATTAACTAGCCGGGTGATAATTTTGACTTAGACAAATTCCTTTGGACTAAGATTTGTGAACAAAATTAGGTCCTGTGCAGCCGTGTAAAGGATTTTAGTCTAGACGGGTGAAGAATTTGCAAGGAAAAGGTTGTACTGTTCAGCCGGATCAAGAACTGTTCAGCCGGGTAATCAACTGTTCAGCCGGGTGATTAACATTCTAGCCGGGTGACTTACTACTGTTCAGACGGGTGATCAACTATTCAGCCGGGTAAACAACTTTGCTGTCGTGTGATCAACAACTGTTCAGCCGTGTAAAGCCTTCTTGTTGTGTAAAGTTCTAGCCGGGCCAAGTTTGTTGCCGTGTCAAGTTATTTCTCTACAGCCGGGTAACTGTTCTGCCGGGTGAAGATTACAAAGGTTACAACTGTTAAGCCGGGTCAACTGTTTAGACGGGTGAAGACTTTTTCTCTGCCGGGTGAAGAAGAAAATCTACTGTTCAGCCGGGTGAAGAAGAAATTTTTCACTGTTCAGCCATGTGACTCATTTTTAGTTGTTTCAAACCTTGTTTTCTTATCTTGTCATTAATTACTTGTCTTTATTTTAGTATTTTAACTATTTCTTTTCAAAAATCATTAAAAAACACAAAAAAATTTTCTTTAAAAATTGTTAAAAATGGCACCTAATGATGATTCTGATAACCGTGTTCCTAGACTTGTTAATCGTGCAGATTTCAAAAATTGGACGATTAGACTAAAGCATCATCTTTGCTCAATAGACAATGATCTTTGGAAGTCAATTGATAAGGGTCCTCACATACCTACACAGACAGCTCCAGATAGTGCAAGTACCTACACCAAAGACTCGACTGAACCTTATCCAGAAGATAATCTATCAGCAGAAGACTTAAGGAAAGTGAAGAATGATAGCAAAGCCTACTCTTTGATGTGTAAAGGACTGCCACTACAAGTACTGTCAAGGTTGGATACTTATCAGACGGGTTATACATTGTTCAAAGCCTTGAAGTCAATCTATGAAGGAGGTGAACAACTTAGAAGTCTCAAGAAACAAAAGCTGAAGAGACAATTGGAGTTATTTGAACACATTGCTGGAGAATCGTGCACCAGATGATGAATAGGTTTGTTCATCTGACTACTGAAATGACCAATGTGGGTGCGAAGACAGATCTCCAAGATCTAAATGACAGATTACTATGTGCTCTTCCATCATCGTGGAAACAAACTGTGACACTACTGAAGCATACTGAAAAGTTTCCGATGGATTTGGATCTGCTCATTGCAAAGATAGAGGAAGTAGAAAATGATGAAAGTTCTAGAAACACTGATAGAACTGGTTCACATGCACAATACAAATATATTGTGAATCCTGCTAACACTGTGGAGAATGCCTTTCTAGCTCAAGAATCTGCAAAGATTGATGAAGAGGGTGATTTATTTGTTGGTGCAAGCTTTTATACTGATTCGTCATACATTCCAAACTCACCAACTTATTCTCAACCTCAGTCTCCACCAAGAGCTCAAGTTCAAAGTCAGAATCTGAAGAATCAAGCAGAAAATCAAAGTTCGAATGTTCAAGCAAAAGTAAAAGATGTGATGAACATTTTGTTACAAGATGACGAGACCAAGACTGCTTTTACTGCTTTCATGGCAAGCTTTCAAGCTTATCAAGGAAGTCACTTGTCTCAGATGGATGTTGTACTTCAAGATCTTTTTGAAATGGATCCTGATGACGTTGAGGAAATGGATCTGAATTGGCAAATGGTAATGGTTGCATATCGAACACAGAAACATGCATATGTTAACCGAAGCTTCAAGCCACATGCAAACAAGACAGTTGGTTTTGACAAATCAAAGGCCAGATGTTTCAACTGTAATTGCTATGGTCACTTTTCAAGGGAATGCAAGGCTCCTAAGAATCAGAATTACAATGATCAAGCGAGTTCAAATGGACAGAATCAAGGTCAAGGTCAAAGCTCGCAACAGTCTTCAAGCTATCAACAGAGGAATCAACGTTTCATACAGAAACCATATCAAAGTCTTCCCATGCCAAAACTGGAAGATGAAGGAAAGAAGCCAGAAGATTAGACCAAAGCACTGGTAGTGAGTGTGAAAGATGGATATGATTGGAGTGCTTATGCGGAACAGTTTACATCTGATCTCACTTCAAGTTTGGCGTTAGTTTGTGAAATTGAGGAAAATTGGTCTGAAGAAGGGGATGGTAAAGTGTCTGATGATGTGAGTGAAGATTCTGAGGAATATGACTGGAGTGCAAAGTCATACCCTGTTGAAGAATCTGAATCAAAAAGTACGCTGATGGCTACATCCAGTGAGTCTTCATCATCCACCGAACAACCAAAGGTTAGTACTAATTTACCCCCTAACTATGTTCCTTTGCCTGATGATGTTAGAGGTAGGTTATGTTCTGAACAATGCATTCAACAAGTAGAACATTATCGTACTCATTCTTTTAAAATTGGTGATAAATTAAGCAAACATGAGAAAATTCATGAAAAATTGATCACAAAATTTCTGATGAGAATATATTGTCACTTAAAGAATCATGGAACAAAACCTTAAAGGATTTGGAACTGGTAACAAAACAACTTGAAGAAATGACAAAGAACTTTGAACAAGAAAAAGTTGCTCATGCTGTCACGCAAAGTGGAATTAACAAAGGTGAAAAGTTGTAAAACAATGGTTAAACAACTTATAAGTGAAAGAGGTAACAAAAGCAAACTAGGATTGGGTTTCACTCATGAACCAATGCCTAAATCAATCACACAAACTTTACCTGAAAACTTCAATGAATTTGATCATTCACCTGAAAATGAACGAAAATTCAAAGAAATTCAAAGAAGTAAGTCCGAATCCGAAGGATCTGAAGTGTAGATTGAGAGTTTGAAAGAAGATGATGTCTTGACGACTGAAGCTGATGATGAAGCTAGCAAAAAATCAGAGCCTGTTCTGATTCACTTGTTGAATATCCTGAACTGAATCCCAAGCAGGAAGAAAAAGTGAAGGATGAAGCTGAATTTTCAGGATACAATGATCCTGAATACATCAGGTGGAAGAATGAACAGAAAGCGAAAGTTGCTGATCAACTGATCAAGAAGAAAGAGGTGAAACAGGCTGAAGTTTCAAAAGGAAAGGTGCAGAAATCGAAATTAATAATCAATCAATCTGAAACAAAATCTTCGAAAGGTAAAAGTGTCATAAAATCGAATGACAACACCAAAGCTCAAATTATTAAAACTGACAATGTCAAACCTGTCAAGAAGAAAGTGTCAAAAGGTAAAACAATTCAGTTTGTGTCTGCAGGAACTTTTGATTTGAACGGATCTTATGGTAAACCAATCAATTCTTCAATAAAATCTAACTCTGGTCTGAAAACAGGTTCAGGTCCTAAGTCTTCCGCTGTAAATGATAAAAGAATTGAACCAAAGAAGGTAACCAAACAAGATGTTTTCTAATCGAACCAAGTTCCCAAGCAAGCAAAATCACAATCAAAATCTTCACAAAAGAATCAAGTTAATCTAAAACCGAACAAAAGTGATAATGAACCACGAGTGGGTTCAACATCAAAAGTTAACCATCGGCTCTTTAGGATTAGCAAGAAACATTATGAGATTTGTGATCGTTATAATCATGCTACTGCTGAATGTTTCTTTAACAGGTACTGCAGTTACTGTGACAAAAGAAATCATTCTTCAGAGGAATGTTTTTATAACAAATTTTGTGATATCTGTGAAAGAAGAAATCATGACACAAATGATTGTTTCTTTCGGAAAAACTCATCAAGAGAAATGACTCCGTTTCCAAATTTTCAAAGAAATCAATCATTCCGTTTTCAAAATGTTAATCAAAGTCATTCTCCTGTTTTGAGAAATTTCAATCAAAACAATTCTGGTTTTAATAACTTTTCATCAAGAAATGTGCAGGTTAACAGTTTTAAACCGAGAGCTTTGATGGTAAGAAACCAGAAATTTGATAATAACCTTGATCCTAAGTTAGAGGAAAGGTTCATTGCTTTGAGAAGAAAGCAATCAAATCAAGCCGTTAGGCGAAACAGTTTTCAACCAAATCTCTCAAATGAAACAAATTTTCAAAATCTTCATTATCAACAAGTTACTGTTACAGATAGATTCGGAAAACCCAAGACCATGTGGGCCTGGGTTGACCAAACTAACTAAGTGATTGTTGAAATGCAGGTACGCCCTCGAAGACCTATTAACTCATGGTTTGTTGATAGTGGGTGTAGCCGGCATATGACAGGCAACCATGCCTTGCTTCAAGATTTTATGCTAAAGAATGGTACACATGTTGCATTTGGAGGAGATGCTGGTGGTAAAATAACTCGAGAAGGAACCGTGTCAAATGGGGTCATTAGCTTTGATAAAGTCAACTACTGTGCACAGTTGAACTTTAATTTGCTAAGTGTATCTCAAATTTGTGACAAATCTTATTCAACTTTATTTGATGATTCTTTCTGTTATATACTCAAACTAGGTTTCAAGATTGACAATGAATGGGTGGTGGTTAAAGCTCCAAGAGATCGTGATGTATACAAGCTTGATATGTCGTAGATTGATGCTGAAACCGAAACCACATGTCTCATTGCACATGCTTCAAATGATGAGAGTCAGCTTTGGCATAGGCGGCTGGGCCATTCAAACTTCAGAAACATGAACCGACTGGTGACTGGAAATCATGCTGTGGGAATACCATCAAAGAAGTTCTCTACAGCTGATCTCTGTCCAGCATGTTTGAAAGGAAAACATCACAGAATGTCTTTTAAGTCAAAGCCAGAAAACTCCATTTCAAAACCGTTACAGATGCTACATATGGATCTTTTCGGACCAACAAATGTTCAAAGCATCGGAAAGAAGTCTTACTGTTTTGTCATCATTGATGATTTTACTAGATTTTCTTGGGTTTATTTCTTGCATGTTAAATCTGAAACTGCTGAGTTGTTAAAAGAATTTATTGTCAAAGTTGAAAATCAGTTGGATTGTAAAGTGAAAATCTTGAGAAGTGATAATGGAACCGAGTTTAAAAACTCTAATGTTGATTTGTTTTGTGCAGAAAAAGGAATTGTGCGACAATTTAGTGCTCCAAGAACACCTCAACAAAATGGGGTTGCGGAACGGAAAAATTGAACACTGATTGAAGCAGCAAGATCCATGCTCGCAGATGCCAAAATCCCTATCACATTCTGGGACGAAGCTATTGCTACTGCGTGTTTTGTACAAAACAGGACATTATTGGTTCAGGATAAAAATAAAACATCTTATGAGTTATTGTTTGGAAAAAAACCAAATATTTCTTACTTGAAAGCATTTGGTTGTCCTGTATCGATTCTAAATTTAAGTGATCATCTCGGGAAATTTGAGTCAAAATCTAACGATGGATTTTTCCTTGGTTATTCGTCTGTTACAAAAGCTTATCGGGTTTTTAATAGCAAAACAAACACTGTTATTGAAACTATTAACGTAAAGTTTTTAGAAAATTCGTTTCCGTCAGTGGCTCATGGTCCCGAATGGTTGTTTGATTTAGATTCGTTATCAAAATCTATCAATTCTAACTTGTTTGATTTTTCCGGAAACTCGAGAAAAGAATCAGGAGACTTGGGATGTTTCAGTGATGATTCTGACAATGACGATGTAAGTAATCTCAATTCTGAGTATCCGTTTATGTCATTTCATAATCCTGATCATGGAATATCTGGTCAAGCTCCGGGTCCTTCTGGTTCTCAAGAAGATCAAGAATCAAATATTCTTGGTGATGATGTTAATCCACAAAATTCTCCTAATGATGGTGGATCTGTTCAAAATCAACCATCATCAGATCCGAATGTTGAAGTTATTCTAGAATCGTTTGACTATTTCATCAATTCACCAGAACAAGTTCCTAATTTCACTCCGCATGAATCTACAATTCTACAAGATCTACCGAATCTGAATCAGTCTAATCTGGAGATTCAAGTACAAGGTGATGTTATACCAACTCATCGTATTCATAAGAAACATCCTGTCTCTCAGATTATTGGGCCGTTGACCCAGAGAACTACGAGAAGTCAAACTGAGCAAGCAAACGTTTGTCTTTATTCATGTTTTCTTTCTCAAGTGGTACCAAAGAACATTTCAGAGGCGCTACAAGATAATAGTTGGATTGAAGCCATGCAAGAGGCGTTACTTCAATTTCGCAAACAAGAGGTTTGGAAATTAGTGGACTTACCTGAAGGAGAAAATGCGATTGGTACAAGATGGTTGTACAAGAACAAGCCAGATGAACGTGGTATTGTTGTGAGAAACAAAGCCAGACTTATTGCACAAGGTTACACTCAAGAAGAAGGTATTGACTATGAAGAAGTGTTTGCTCCGGTCGCTCGACTTGACGCTATTCGCGTTTTTCTAGCATATGCCTCTTTCATGAAGTTCAAAGTGTTCCAAATGGACGTTAAAGGCGCTTTTCTGTATGGACCAATTACCGATGATGTATATTTCAGACAACCTCCTGGTTTTGAAGATCCTGATTATCCACATCGTGTATACAAATTGAGCAAAGCTTTATATGGTCTACATCAAGCTCCAAGGATTTGGTACGAGACGTTATCTAAACATTTGCTAGAACATGGGTTTACAAGAGGTCAGATTGATCCAACTTTGTTTATGAAGCGGGAAAATGAAGATCTTTTATGTGTTCAAGTATATGTGGATGATATCATCTTTGGATCAACCAGTGCGTCCATGTGCAAAGAGTTTGAAGAAATCATGAAGTCAAGATTTCAGATGAGTTCGATGGGGGAGATTAATTTCTTTCTCGGATTGCAAGTAAAACAATCAGCAGACGGAATTTTTATCAACCAATCAAAGTTTGTTGAAAAGTTGCTGAAATAATTCAAGATGCAGGATTGTCAGACTATTCGAACTCCATCTGATGTGAATTGCAAAATACAGCCGGATCCGAAAGGCAAATCTGTTGATCAAACACTGTACAGATCAATGATTGGTTCACTGATGTTTCTTACTCCATCAAGGCCAGACATTATGTATGCTGTATGTGTGTGCGCAAGATATCAGTCTGATCCAAAAGAGTCGCACCTGGTTGCTGTTAAATGTATTTTCAGATACCTTAAAGGGAAACCGAATCTCGGGTTATGGTATCCTTATGAAGGCAATTTTGAATTATATAGTTATTCTGATAGTGACTTTGGTGGGTGTGCTCTTGACAGGAAATCGACTACGGGTGGATGTCAATTTCTGGGTCCTAGACTTGTTTCTTGGCAATGCAAAAAGCAGACCAACGTTTCTGTATCCACAGCTGAAGCAGAGTATATCGCTGCATCTGCAGGATGTTCTCAAGTTTTGTGGCTACAAAACCAATTGCTTGACTATGGGTTTAATTTTCTCAAAACTCCTATTTACATAGACAATATTGCTGCTATGTTCATTACTGCTAATCCTGTTCAACACTTAAAAACCAAACATATCGAAATTCGATATCACTTTCTCAGAGATAATTCTGAAAAAGGTTTAATAATTTTAATTAAAGTTCATACCGACAAACAACTGGCAGATCTTTTCACAAAATTTTACTTGTCAGGACGGTTTGAATTCTTAATTCAATCCATAGGGTTAATCAACCATGATTAATTCTAATTTTTTAAAAAAACTAAACAAAAATCAGAAAATATAATAAGTTGATGTCAAGTATTGATTCCTTTGTCTTTTCCTTTATTACTTTGCATTGTGTGTGTGCATGAAAAAGAAAAGCAAAAACAAAAATATAAAAGCAAAAAGAAAAGAAAATATCATGTCATAAGAATCTATGTTGCAAAAAGTGAGAAATGATAGTTACACTAGACATTATTTGTTACATCATTTTAAAAAAAAAATAAAGACTGATGAATGTTAATTGATGTGCTAGACAGCTCAGGCAATTAGACTGAAAAAGTAAGTTCATTGTTGACAAATCTATATTCAATGATCTTTGTGTTAAGTTCCTTGTTATACATGTCTAGATATATATCTTTTGATTCATTACTTGTGATGATAGTTGTGCATGATCGGGTAACGATGCAGTCTATTCAGTGTGATGAACCGCATCGTGAGCTTCTTTGTTGTGGTATCCACAGACCTGAAGTCTCACACGAAGTCTCCTTTGAGCTTCAAGGTGCAGCAAAAGATTCCCAAAGTTGGAACAAAAAGAGTCCCAAATGTGGACCATCACCAAACAAAAAATTCCAAAAAGGAATTCAGAAGATTCCCAAGGGGAACGATAGGAAATTAAATTCCAAAATGGAATCAAAAGAAGTCCCAAAGTGGACCAAATCCGAATAGAACCCAGATTCCACACTGTCTATGATTGTAAGTGACCAGGTTTTTGTGCAATATGCATTCAGGTAGTAGTTGATAAGGAAATATGTTGACATATGTATACATGTGGGTCACATAAGTCATTTTAATCGAATCTTAATCTCATCATGATACTGAAAAAGTAAGTGTGTCAACTCGAGCTAATTGATATGTTTTCATATCATCACTCAATCAAACATAAGTCAAATGTCTATTCAAAACTTGCAAAACATGTTCAGATAATGTGTGGTATGATCTCACTGCGATATTTTGATTCATTGCATTGCATATGTCTTTATTTTAATGTGTGTGCTTTGTGTGTGCAGGCATATGGAATCTTTATTGACACATCGACATCCTTGTTAAACTTAAAAATTTCAAGAAATTTCAAGTTTAGGGGGAGAATAAGTGAAGAAGAAAATTATTTACAAAAATCCAAAGTATTTTCAAATAAGTGTGTTTTGAATGAACAAGATTATGTGGTATGAAAAGCAAATGTATTGGATGTGTTTAAAAACAAACCCAAGGTCTTGTGATGTGTTTTTAAGAAATTGCTTCGGGATATAGAAATTTCGGTTGTGCAAAAACATTTTTACAAGAAAAATCAAAGAAAAAGGGAATTTATTTGAATTAAATTTGTTGCCCTAAAATGTTGTTGATTAATTAATATGACAAACCCTAATAAGGATGTCTTGTCTAATTAATATGTCGAGAATGTTTGCAGGTGCAATAAATGCAGTTGAAAAGTCAACAGACGGTTAAAAATGAGAAAAATTGCTTAAGTGTTGAAGCCGGGCAAAGATATCAGAAGACTGTTTAGCCGGGTAATGAAGTTAACTATTTAGCCGGGTAAAGATGTATTTTGATATCAACGGGGTGAAAAGAAGTGAAGCCGGGCAAAGATATTATGGCTACTGTGCTGTCGGGTAATGAACAAGTCATTATACAGCCGGGTGAAGGAGTCATTGATATCTGCCGGGTGACAAGTTGTATGACACTATACAGCCGGGTGAATGTTGATACTTGTATAGCTGGGTAAGTATAACAACTGTGTAGCCGGGTGATGAAGACAAGTTGCCGGGTGATGAAGAATATCACTATGTAGCAGGGTAATGAACAAGAAGTTATTGTGAAAGCCGGGTGATACTATGCAGCCGGGTGATGGTTAAAACCAAAACAGGTGTAGTTGTTCCTAACCTTTACCCGTCTCTACAGTGCTTTACCCGTCTCTACAGTGAATGACCCGTCCAAATGTTTTTACATGTTTTTATGTTGACCCGTCCTATGTTGTGACCTGTCCCAAGTACTTGACCCGTCCCAATAGTGTTTGACGCGGCTCAACAGTGCATGACCCGTCCAGGCTTATTGGGCTTTTAATGTTTACCCGTCCCAATTGTTTACCCGTCCAATTTGTTTGACCTAATTTTTCAACCATATAAAAAACCCGCCTCTTCACAACACTTATCATTTTTTCACCAAAGTTTCAAGCAAAATCCCCTGTACCTCAAATCGTTCATACTTTATTTCAATCGTTTGATCTATAACAAGTTTGATTGATTGAATAAGGTATATTTTAAGTGATTCGACCTTGATAAACCTGCAAATCGATCGTTAAAACGAAAAATGATGATGAACAGTACTTTGATCACTGAATCGACACTTTGATTTTGGGTGTTAAAACTGAAATCGAATGTTGTTTTAAGTATAAAAACTGTCGATTATCAACTTTCATCCATTAATTTGCATCAAATTGCTTAAAATCAACTAAATCAACTCAAATTTGCTCATAACTGTCGAACCGCCATTGATGACCTGTTGAAAGTTCTTAAGTGTTAACTTCAAAATGATAAAATGTGTGTTAAAAATTGACAAATCATTGTTTAAACTGAGCTTAAACATGTTAAACAACTTCATTATACAAATTTCAAATTTATGTTCTTAAGTGAATAAAGTGTTAAGTGTAATGTGTTGTATGATCATTGATTCACAAAGGTTTTCATTAAACAAAATGATGAAAATCAGATTGTTAGATCAACTTAGGTGTTAAAATGATTATGTAATTGTTTTACATTATAACTTTTTGTTCAAACACTTATGTAAATTTGAAATTTATTAATGAAGAATTTAACTCACTTGTCTTGTTTTTGTCAAACAGATGGAGAATTTGAAGTTTGAGCCTAAGCACAATCTAGTGGCATGTTTGGATGAATCTATTCCAGAGACTGAGGGATATAGAGATATGATTAGATTCATCAAAAGAACCAAGTATGTGTATGCTATGTGTGCGAAGCCTGTGATCTATGCTAGACTCATCAAGAGTTTTTGGAGAACGGCTGAGGTTGTTACAAATGAAGATGGTGTGATAGTTGTTAGAGGGAAATTACCAGAGATTTAGAATTGACTGTGTCTGAGGAAGCTATCAGAACAGCTTTAAGGATTGAGGATGATGAAGTTGGTGCCAATGACGAGCTGACTACTGCTGAGTGTCAGGCATGTTTTGTGAATATGGGTCATCCTCCCGTATTTCCAAAATCGCAGTTTGTTAGAGCTCGGTTGGGAAAGAAGTGGAAGTTACTTTGCTATGTGATACAACAATGCATGTCTAGAAGGAGTGCTGGTTTTGACAACTTTCCTTCTGACATTGCATCCCCCATTGTTGCTATTGCAGAGAACAAACCTTTCAATATGTCGAAATGGATTACGAAAGGGTTGGTATTCAATTTAGTGAAGGGCAAAAGGTTCAAGTTTCTCATGTATCCGAGATTCTTGCAACTCATGATCAATGTTGCATATCCCATCATTAGAGAAGAAGGATTTGCTGGAGGAATTTTATATACTGAGGACATGAACGACCTATCATACAGGAAGATGAGTATAGGAAATGTACAAAGTGTTGAATTGTTTGACTATATGCGGGAAATAGCCAACAATGTTGAGGATATAGAAGTGGTATATCATCACATATCACATGGAGAGATTGTGAATCCACAGGACCTAGTTGATGAGGTGCCTGATAATTTGTTGGATGATGATGAGTATTTTGCTCGACATCCAGAAGAGGAAGATGAGTCTGAGAATGATGAGAATGAAGAAGGTGATGATAGTGAAGGTGATGATAGTAAGAGTGAGGATGATAGTGATGATGACGGTGTTGATGATGGAAATGATGATATTATAGAAGAAGAAAGTGCTGAATCTGTTCCAGAGGAGGCAGAAAATGTTGAGATTGATGAACTAATTGAAATAGAGGCTGAAAATGCTGCAGTTGAAGAAACTGTTGAGGTGGTTAATGTAGTAGAAGAAGCTGTGACTGATGCTCCTAAGGATATTACTGTTCAAAATTCAAGATCTCGAAGATCTAAGTCTGTGATTGAGCCTGTGTTAGTTGAGGAGCCGGATGTAATTGAAGATGTAAATGTGCCTGAGATAGTGGACATTGTACAAATTGCTAAAGAAGTTACTGCTGAAGTGGAGACTGTGGCACAGACAGTCGATGATACTGAAGATTGTTTGATAGTGTCTGATCCAGTGGATATTGCCACACCCTCCAGAGCAGCTGAACACATTGATGAACCAAAGGAGTCTTCACCTAAGGTTGCATCAGATGTTGATCTGAATGAAGAAGAAAATAAAGTTTTTCATTTGGAAAGGATGGTAGCCAAACTCTTAGATGCTAATGAGCAAATGAAAGCATCTAATGAAAGAAAGAAGAAGAGATTAGAAGAGTTTTGGGCTACGCATCAGAAAAACTTAGAAACTTTTAAGGCATTAGATGCAGATCATGAAAAACTGAAGGTTGATCATGAACAGTTAAAGGCTGACTATGAAGAGTTGCAAGCAGAATGCAACACTTTACGTGCTGAAAAAGAAGTATTGGAGAACTGGATAAAAGAGGAGGAGGCTGTGAGTTCAGAATCGGACAAGGATTTTATGGTAGAAGAGAACGTTGGAGTGTCTGAGACTCCTAGGGACGTCGCAGTCTATCAAACTAGATCACAACGATCTAAGACTGTGACAGAACCAAGTGTAGAATTTGTCCCTATTCCCGATGAAGCTGCTGATACTGTCAATCCTGAGAAAGCTGAGGGAAAACGTAAGTTAGATGCTGTGCCTAAGATCACTGGTGAAGAAGTTTGTGCTAAGAAAGCAAGAATGGAAGAAACAGTTCAGATTGAGCCGATTCAATCTGAATCTGTAACTGAAACTGAAGAATCTGAGGTGGTAAAGGTGTCTGAGGTTGTAAAGGAAAGTGAAACTGAGAAAGCAGTTCAGATTGAGCCGATTCAATCTGAATCTGTATTGGTAGCTGAAGTGCCAAAGGTAGTTGAAGTTGTTGAGAATGTGCCAGAAACTGTTACTGAAGAAGCATTTCAGTTTGAGCCGGTTCAAACTGAAACTGCACCGATGATAGAGGCACTGGATGATTTGGATGACATAGATTTCACTGAGTCTGAACCTGAAGCTGAACCTGAAGCTAATCCAGATGATGAGAAACCAGTTGATCTGCCTGAACGTTTTGCTTACTTAGAGAAGATGAAGTAAAATCCAGTGTATCTGAATGGGCTTACTGTCAGTCAGATAAATGAAGAATACGAAAAGTGTTTGAATGCACAAGATAAGGCAGCTGCTGATGAAAAGGAATTTGTGGTTGAGATGGGTGAATGGACACCACTCCAAGAGAGCCTGAACATTGATGATTTACCTCCTAAAGAACTTTATCATCAAAATCCAGAAGAAATGTCGGCTAGAAACATGTGTGAATGGCTTAGTTCGAGGAACTATCCATACAAGACGTTGAAAAGACTGAAGCATGAATCACTGAAGAAGATTGTGATAAGTTTTATGAAGACGGAAAAGATGCACAATAGAATGTTTTTCCTGGATTACAACAACCCCCAATACTATGAGCTGACAAAGAGGTACAAAGTACTCGAACCCAAGGAGATAACTGTGATGGCTTTACCAGAAGATGCACACAAGAAGAGAAAAGAGTTGATAGACATGTTTCCAAGTGAGATGAAGTCATACAACATTCCAATGGATGTACGAGAATCATGGCATAAATCTGCCACAGCAGGAGATGTTGTTAGATCTCTGCTGAGTAAAGGACAGTCCGTTGCTGAACTTCTTGATTCTATGATCGTGCCGGAAAAATCCAAGAAGGTGAAAATCATAGCATGGAAATATGATGAAGTGTTTGATGCATTTTAGATAAAAAGAGTTAATGGTTTGTGCGATGTTTACCATTACTACTCAAGCATTTTCAAGTTGGAAGTACAAGATTTGAAGGAATTGCACAAATTGAGATTGATTAATCACACGCATGCTGAGCGTGGTGACAAATGTGCAATGTTACTTGATGCTGGGATAAGCCATTTGCCGAAGTACTTGGAGTTTAGAGGACAACAAGAAGACAGTGCATATGTTCAGCAGAAGAAAATGAGGAAACCAAAGAAGTTGGTGGTGCGAGATATGTTTTTGGAAGAATTTTCGGATGAATATTTTGATAAAGTAACAAATCCTGGATTGAAAGTGATCGATGGTACACAAGCAACGAAACCAATTCTGAAGTTTTTCTATAATCAGGAAACTTACGAGCTGAAATTGGTACGTAATTTGGATGACTGAGATAAGGATATGATCACATTATTTAGCACGTTCGAGCTGAAATTGTTACATCCATCTTACATCGATCATTTGCGAAATTACACAATGGAGAAATGCAAAGATAAAATTGCTGAAGCTGATCGAAAATTATTTGTGGTGATGATCGAAGTGATTGCAGCTGCTTCTGAGAAAATCCGACTAAGGAAGGCATTACTCAATGCTAACCTTGTGAAGGTTGATATTCCGGAGATTGAATTTATGCGTGTGACTGCGAAGGGTACACTAGAAGTGCAAGCGAAAGGGCAAGAAATGCCGTATGAATTTTACGCTAACATTGACTTTGCAGGTTTGACTCTTGATACTCTGAAACGCATGAATGACTGCGCCATCCTTACAAATGAATCAAAGCCGAGACAAGCAAAGATCGCTGAGAAGTTCAAGTCATGCATCGAGGAAGCTTTAAAAGAACAAGAAGAATACAAAGGAAAGCAGTTGCTGGATATTAAAGAAGAGACTGAAGATTGGTGAGAGATTGGAGCTAAAAAAGCAAAAGATGAAAACTGTTGAAGATTTTTGAAGTCCAAAGATAAATCTTAGGGGGAGTACTGTTAGGGCTTATTTCAGTTTATGATTTACTTTGTACTTTGTTTTATACATTTTGTATAGTTTAGGGTTTATTTTGTATTTTCCCTAAATGTATTGTTGCATAAAGCATGTAGCAAGAGAATGTTAGTGAGAGAGTCTAGATCACAATTACACGTTAGAGAGAGAGTTAACTGTGTGTGATTTACATTCTCCTGCATTTTGTACTACAATATTTGCTTTGATCATCAATACAAAGAGAATTATTAAGTAATGAATTGTGTTGCTGATTGAACTGTTTTGTTTGTGTACTTATTTCATTCTGATCATTTGAGCGATATCGATCCAATTGAACCTATCAAGAATCTATATTGCAAAAAGTGAGAAATGATAGTTACACTAGACATTATTTGATACATCATTTTTAAATAAAGACTGATGAATGTTAATTGATGTGCGAGACAGCTCAGGCAATTAGACTGAAAAAGTAAGTTCATTGTTGACAAATCTAAATTTAATGATCTTTGTGTTAAGTTCCTTTGCTATACATGTCTAGATATATATATATCTTTTGATGTATTGCTTGTGATGATAGTTGTGCATGATCGGGTAACGATGCAGTCTATTCAGTGTGATGAACCGCATCGTGAGCTTCTTTGTTGTGGTATCCACAGACCTGAAGTCTCACAAGAAGTCTCTTTTGAGCTTCAAGGTGCAGCAAAAGATTCCCAAAGTTGGAACAAAAAGAGTCCCAAATGTGGACCATCACCAAACACAAAATTCCAAAAAGGAATTCAGAAGATTCCCAAGGGGAACGATAGGATATTAAAATTCCAAAATGGAATTAAAAAGAAGTCCCAAAGTGGACCAAATCCGAATAGAACCCAAGTTCCACACTGTTTATGAGTGTAAGTGACCAGGTTCTTGTGCAATATGCATTCAGGTAGTGTTTGATAAGGAAATATGTTGACATATGTATACATGTGGGTCACATAAGTCATTTTAATCGAATCTTAAATCATGATACTGAAAAAGTAAGTGTGTCAACTCGAGCTAATTGGTATGTTTTCATATCATCACTCAATCAAACATTAGTCAATTGTCTATTCAAAACTTGCAAAACATGTTCAGATAATGTATGGTATGATCTCACTGCGATATTTTGATTCATTGCATTGCATATGTCTTTATTTGTGCTTTGTGTGTGCAGGCATATGGAATCTTTATTGACACATCGACATCCTTGTTAAACTTAAAACTTTCAAGAAAATTTCAAGTTTAGGGGGAGAATAATTGAAGAATAAAAATTATTTACAAAAATCCAAAAATATTTTGAATAAGTGTGTTTTGAATGAACAAGATTATGTGGTATGAAAAGCAAATGTATTGGATGTGTTAAAAACAAACTCAAGGTCTTGTGATGTGTTTTTAAGAAATTGCTTCGGGATATAGAAATTTTGGTTGTGCAAAAACATTTTTTCAAGAAAAATCAAAGAAAAAGAAAAAGGGATTTATGAGAATTAAATTTGTTGCATGTTTAATGTTATTGATTATTAATGTGACAAACCCTAATAAGGATGTCTTGTCTAATTAATATGTCGAGAATGTTTGCAGGTGCAATAAATGCAGTTGAAAAGTCAACACACGAGAAAATTGGAAAAATTGACAAAGTGTTGTCGCCGGGTGAAGATATCAGAAACAACTGTTTAGCCGGGTAATGAAGACACTATTCAGCCGGGTAAAGTAGTGATGTCTGATATGAGCCGGGTGATTGTGTGAGTAAAGACAGCCGGGTGAAGATATTATGACTACTGTACTGCCGGGTAATGAAGTGATAAGTTACCTGCCGGGTAATGAACAAGTCACTATTGTGTCGGGTAAAGAAGTCATTGATATCTGCCGTGTGACAAGTTGTGTTACTATACAGCCGGGCAATGAAGTGTTGACACTATACAGCCGGGTAAAAGAAAGAAGTCTTTATCTAGCCGTGTAAGTGAAGAACACTGTGTAGCCTGGTAAAAGTATAAACTGTGTTGCCGGGTGATGAAGAAAAGCAAGCCGGGTGATGAAGAAGATCACTATGCAGCCGGGTAATGAACAAAGGTCATTGTGCAAGCCGGGTGATAAAGAAGACTACTATGCAGCCGGGTGATGGGTAAAACCAAAACAGGTGTAGTTGTTCCTAACCTTTACCCTTCTCTACAGTGTCTTACCCGTCTCTACAGTGCCTTACCCGTCTCTACAGTGATTGACCCATCCAAGTGTTTTACATGTTTTTATGTTGACCCGTCCATGTTGTGACCCGTCCCAAAGTACTTGACCCGTCCCAACAGTGGTTAACGCGGCTCAACAGTGCATGACCCGTCTAGGCTTATTGGGCTTTTAATGTTTACCTGTCCCAAGTTGTTGACCCGTCCCAATTTGTTTGACCTAATTTTCAACGATATAAATACCCGCCTCTTCACAACACTTATCATTTTTTCACCAAAGTTTTTCAAGCAAATTCCCCTGTACCTCAAATCGTTCATACTTTATTTCAATCGTTTGATCTGTAACAAGTTTTGATTGATTGAATAAGGTATATTTTAAGTGATTCGACCTTGATAAACCTGCAAATCGATCGTTAAAACGAAAAATGATGATAAACAGTACTTTGATCACTGAATCGACACTTTGATTTTGAGTGTTAAAACTAAAATCGAAGGTTGTTTTAAGTGTAAAAACTGTCGATTATCAACAATTTGTCATTAATTTGCATCAAATTCTTTAAATTCAACAAAATCAACTCAAATTTACTCATAACTGTCAAACCGCCATTGATGACCTGTTGAAAGTTCTTAAGTGTTAACTTCAAAATGATAAAATGTGTGTTAAAAAATGACAAATCAATGTTAAAACTGAACTTAAACATGTTAAACAACTTCATCATACAAATTTCAGATTTATGTTCTTAAGTGAATAAACTGTTAAGTGTAATGTATTGTATGATCATTGATTCACAAAGGTTTTTATTAAACAAAATAATGAAAATCAGATTGTTAGATCAACTTAGGTGTTAAAATGATTATGTAATTGTTTTACATTATAACTTTTTGTTTCAACACTTATGTAAATTTGAAATTTATTAATGAAGTATCTAACTCACTTGTCTTGTTTTTGTCAAACAGATGGAGAATTTGAAATTTGAGCCTAAGCACAATCTAGTGGCATGTTTGGATGAATCTATTCCAGAGACTGAGGGATATAGAGATATGATTAGATTCATCAAGAGAACCAAGTATGTGTATGCAATGTGTGCTAAGCCTGTCATATATGCAAGACTGATCAAGAGTTTTTGGAGGACGGCTGAGGTTGTGACTGATGAAGCAGGTGTGACTATTGTTAGAGGGAATATTACCAGAGATTTAGAGTTGATTGTTTCTGAGGAGTCTATCAGAACAGCTCTAAGTATTGATGATGATGAAGCTGGTGCAAATGATGAACTGACAACTGCTGAGTGTCAGGCGTGTTTTGTGAATATGCGTCATCCTCCCATATTTCCAAAGTCATAGTTTGTTAGAGCTAGATTGGGGAAGAAGTGGAAGCTGCCATGTTATGTGATTCAGCAGTGCATGTCTAGAAGGAGTGCTGGGTTTGATAACTTCCCTTCTGACATTGCATCCCCGATTGTTGCTATAGCTGAGAACAAACCTTTCAACATGTCGAGGTGGATTATGAAAGGGTTTGTGTTCAATTTGGTAAAAGGCAAAAGATTCAAGTTTCTCATGTATCCGAGATTCTTGCAACTGATGATCAACACTGCCTATCCAATCATCAGAGAAGAAGGTTTTGCTGGAGGGATTTTATACACTGAGGACATGAACGACCTATCATACAGGAAGATGAGTATAGGAAATGTACAAAGTGTTGAATTGTTTGACTATATGCGGGATATAGCCAACAATGTTGAGGATATAGAAGTGGTATATCATCATATATATCATGGTGAGATTGTGAATCCAATGGACTTAGTTGATGAAGTACCTGACAATTTATTGGATGATGATGAGTACTTTGCTCGTCATTCAGAAGTTGAAGAAAGTGATGAAAATGAGAGTGGAAATGATGGTGGTGATGATGAGGAGGATAGTGATAGTGATGATGACGGTGTTGATGATGGAAATGATGATATTATAGAAGAAGAAAGTGTTGAATCTGTTTCAGAGGAGGCAGAAAATGTTGAGATTGATGAACCAATTGAAATAGAGACTGAAAATGCTGCAGTTGAAGAAACTGTTGAGGTGGTTAATGTAGTAGAAGAAGCTATGATTGATGCTCCTAGGGATATCACTGTTCAATATTCAAGATCTCGAAGATCTAAGTCTGTGATTGAGCCTGTGTTAGTTGAGGAGCCGGTTGTGATTGAAGATGTGAATGTGCCTGAACAGATAGTGGACATTGTCCAAATTGCGCAAGAAGTAATTGCAGAAGTGGAGACTGTGGCACAGACAGTCGATGATACTGATGATTGCTTGATTTTTTCTGATCGAGTAGAAGTTGCCACATCCCCCAAAGCTGCTGAGAATATTGAACAACCTTTGGCGTCTTCACCAAAAGTTGTGTCAAAAGATTTGTTGAAGGAAAAAGATGATGAAATTGCAAGGCTAAACAAAGTGATCGAAGATTTGATGAAGGAGAATGAATCTTTGAAAGCTTCAAATGAGAGAAAGAAGGTCAGACTGAACGAATTCAGAGAAACCAATTTGAATAATAAGAAGATTTTTGATGAGCTTGATTCAGAGTATGAAAAATTGAAGGAAGATTACAAGGAGCTGTATGCTGAATGCAATACTCTGAATGCGGAAAAAGAGGTGTTGGAAAAATGGTTGGAAGAAGCCAAGCCAAAGAAATCAAGTTCTACATCAGATAAAGATTTTTCTGATGATGTGATGGAAATTGCTGAACCTTCACAAGATGTCAAAGTTTATTATACTCGAGCTCGTGGAACAAAGAATGTAGGTGAAAGGATTGATACTTCAATTCCAATTCCCGATGAAGCTGCTGATACTGTCAATCCTGACAAAGCTGAGGGAAAACGTAAGTTGGATGCTGTACCTGAAATTACTGGAGAAGAGGTTGTTGCTAAGAAAGCCAGATTGGAAGAAACAGTTCAGATTGAGCCGATTCAATCTGAATCTGTAATTGAAGCTGAAGTATCTGAGGTAGCGAAAGTGGATGAGATTGTGGAGGAAACTGAAACTGATAAAACAGTTCAGATTGAGCCGATTCAATCTGAATCTGTTGTGGCAAGTGAAGTGCCTGAAGTGATTGAATTAGTTGAGAAAGTGCAAGAAACGGTTACTGAAGAAGCAAGTCAGTTTGAGCCGTTTCAAACTGACACTGCACCGATGATAGAGGCACTGGATGATTTGGATGATATAGATTTCACTGAGTCTGAACCTGAAGCTGAACCTGAAGCTAATCCAGATGATGAGATACCAGCTGATCTTCCTAAACGTTTTGCTTACTTAGAGAAAATGAAGTATAATCCAGTGTATCTGAATGGGCTTACTGTAAGTAAGATAAATGAAGAGTATGAGAAGTGTTTAAATGCTCAAGACAAGGCAACTGCTGATGAAAAGGAGTTTTTTGTAGAGATGGGTGAGTGGACACCACTCCAAGAGAGCCTGAACATTGATGATTTACCTCCAACAGAGCTTTATCATCAAAATCCAGAAGAAATGTCGTCTAGAAACATGCGTGAATGGCTTAGTTCGAGGAACTATCCATACAAGACGTTGAAAAGACTGAAGCATGAATCACTGAAGAAGATTGTGATAAGTTTTATGAAGACTGAGAAGATGCACAATCGGATGTTTTTCTTGGATTACAACAACCCCCAATACTATGAGCTGACAAAGAGGTACAAAGTACTCGAACCCAAGGAGATAACTGTGATGGCTTTACCAGAAGATGCACACAAGAATAGAAAAGAGTTGATAGACATGTTTCCAAGTGAGATGAAGTCATACAACATTCCAATGGATGTACGAGAATCATGGCATAAATCTGCCACAGCAGGAGATGTTGTTAGATCTCTGCTGAGTAAAGGACAGTCCGTTGCTGAACTGCTTGATTCTAT
This sequence comes from Tagetes erecta, assembly GCA_030867185.1. Lineage (NCBI taxonomy): Eukaryota > Viridiplantae > Streptophyta > Magnoliopsida > Asterales > Asteraceae > Tagetes > Tagetes erecta. Next base: position 14,990,692 of record CM061497.1, on the reverse strand, counting down.
GATTGTGCCGGAAAAATCCAAGAAGGTGAAAATCATAGTATGGAAATATGATGAAGTGTTTGATGCATTTTTGATAAAAAGAGTTAATGGTTTGTGCGATGTTTACCATTATAACTCAAGCATTTTCAAGTTGGAAGTGCAAGATTTGAAGGAGTTGCATAAATTGAGATTGATTAATCACACGCATGCTGAGCGTTGTGACAAATGTGCAATGTTACTTGATGCTGGGATAAGCCGTTTGCCGAAGTACTTGGAGTTTAGAGGACAACAAGAAGACAGTGCATATGTTCAGCAGAAGAAAATGAGGAAACCAAAGAAGTTGGTGGTGCGAGATATGTTTTTGGAAGAGTTTTCGGATGAACATTTTGATAAAGTAACAAATCCTGGATTGAAAGTGATCGATGGTACACAAGCAACGAAACCAATTCTGAAGTTTTTCTACAATCAGGAAACTTATGAGCTGAAATTGGTACGTAATTTGGATGACTGGGATAAGGATATGATCACATTATTTAGCACGTTCGAGCTGAAATTGTTACATCCATCTTACATCGATCATTTGCGAAATTACACAATGGAGAAGTGCAAAGACAAAATTGCCGAAGCTGATCGGAAATTGTTTGTGGTGATGATCGAAGTGATTGCAGCTGCTTCTGAGAAAATCCGTCTAAGGAAGGCATTACTCAATGCTAACCTTGTGAAGGTTGATATTCCAGAGATTGAATTTATGCGTGTGATTGCGAAGCGTACACTAGAAGTGCAAGCCAAAGGACAAGAAATGCCATATGAATTTTATGCTAACATTGACTTTGGAGGTTTGACTCTTGATACTCTGAAACGCATGAATGCCTGTGCCATCCTTACAAATGAATCAAAGCCGAGACAACCAAAGATCGCTGAGAAGTTCAAGTCATGCATCGAGGAAGCTTTAAAAGAACAAGAAGAATACAAAGGAAAGCAGTTGCTGGATGTGAAAGACAAACCAGAAGAATGGTGAGAGATTGGAGTTGAAAAAGCAAAAGATGAAAAGTGTTGAAGATTTTTGAAGTCCAAAGATAAATCTTAGGGGAAGTACTGTTAGGGTCTATTTCTGTTTAAGATTTACTTTGTACTTTGTTTTATACATTTTGTATAGTTTAGGGTTAATTTTGTTATTTTCCCTAATGTATTGTTGCATAAAGCATGTAGTAAGAGAATGTTAGTGAGAGAGTCTAGATCACAATTACACGTTAGAAAGAGAGTTAACTGTGTGTGATTACATTCTCCTGCATTTTGTACTACAATATTTGCTTTGATCGTCAATACAAAGAGAATTATTAAGTAATGAATTGTGTTGCTGATTGAACTGTGTTTGTGTACGAATCATTCTGATCATTTGAGCGATATCGATCCAACATGAGGTCTCCTTTATTGTAGTGATCTACAGACTCGGAACACCTCAAGATGTACAAAAGATTCCCAATGTGGAACAATACCAAGAGTCAAAAGCCAATTCCAAAAATTGGAAAGTAATGAAGATTCCCAAAGGGAACACCACCCAATATTTATAACCCAAAGCTCCATGGATTACATTGTAAATGACCTGATTGTTAGAGTGCTTGCTTGCATGTTTTGAAGAGAGTGAAAATCCTAAGATGTTTCTGAGTGTGGGTCACATACTTGACATATTTAATCAAACCAAAACATGATAAAGTATCACTAAGTGTTATAAAGTAAGTGTGTTATAAGCTTTATGCCCATCTTACATATTGAAAAATTGTCCATGTCTATTCAAAACTTTCTTTTATTTTGTGTGAAGACTATTGATGTGATCTGATCTCTTTGCTAGTCTACATTTAATTTTAAGAGTACATTTGAGTAAATGCAGCTATTGTAAAGATGGATTTGATCATATTTGTGATTGGTTCATGATAGTTCATATATAAAGTTTAAATTTTTCTTGTCTAAGAAAATTATAACTTTAGGTGGAGAATAATGTCATAATCAAATGCTAAAATAAAGAAAATCTGTATTGGCAAAGTGTGGTATTATGAATATAGATTGAATGTGTTCAATTCATTTCATGTTTGAAAAATTTGATCTCTTGCAGTGTACAATTATACATGCCATGAATTGACCAAAAGAAAAAATTATGTGTGTTAAAGATGTTTTTAATATAAACAATCAAGAGTTTTGATCACATGTAATAGAAATCACAAAAATGTCAAGATGTGCGAACACTGTTATTCGTAGATCAAGATATGCGGACACTGCTATCCGCATATCAGTTGAAATTGTCATAAGCAATCAGCTGAAATCACTGTCATTAATGTTCACACATTTTGTCATAGTATTACTGATCATATGAACTAATGTTGTGAATTAATTGTGTGCAGATGTGCAAGGAAAGATCAAATGAGATTTGAGGAAAATTGCAACAAGTACAAACAACTATTACCCATAGATCAATTGATGATTTATGAGTACCGTTCAACATACAAAATCAAGAAGATGAAAATACCTTTAAAATGTCTAAGTGTTTGAAAGATGTGCATATGGTACTGTAGCAAGCATATCATTGTGATGTGCGAATGACACTATTGTCCGCATATCGAACGAAATGAAGATTTCAGTATTAGATCATGAATCATAAATGCTTGGTTTATATCTTAATATGTGAATCATAAAAGAAAATAATGAATGTAAGGATGTGCGAACAACAATACAAAACTTTTTAAATATTGTTATTCGCATATCAAATACTGTTATCCGCAGAACATAAAATTGTTTTATAATTTTTGAACTCTTGAAGTCAAAGTAATATGAATTTCAGGTGAATGTGTGTTTATTAAAAGAAAAATCATCAAAAACTCACATTACTTATCAAACTAGTGAAAATTTGACTGATGTGCGAACAAACTGTTGTCCGCATAACTTTAAAATTGTTCAAATTTTAACAAGTGTGGGAACAATATATAAACCCTTCAAAATATTCAAACGCTTCATTTCAAACACTCAGTACATTTGCAAGGCGATTTTCACACAGTGCATAACAAATAGTTTAATCAAACATCATAATCATACCAAATCGATATCAAAACAACAAGTGTTTCTTTTTGGGTAAGAATCAATCAATGTGTTTGAAAATTCACTGTTCATCGTAAAAACATTCTAATTGACGGATAAAATTGTGATTGTAATTTGAGTTAAACATGAATTTTATTAATCAATAAGTACTTAAATGTAAATATTATCTGTTTATCATCACTAACATGTTAGAAATTTAAGTCAAAAACTTGATCAAGTTTGACCTAATAGTCAAAACTTGATGAAAATTTGAACTGAACATTGATTCTGATAATTTTGACTTCTTATTGCAGGTTAAATGGAAGAATTGAAGTTTGTTAAGGAACATAATGCTGTATCTTATCTACGTCCAGAAGTTCCTGAAAGCAAAGAACACTTTCTTGAAGTTATCCAGTTTTTATCAAGGACTAGATTGGCATATGCTTTATGTGTTGATCCAGTGATATCTTCAAGATTTATTAAAAGATTCTGGAGAACAGCTCAGGTTGAAAGAGTTGATGGTGTAACTAGAATCAGAGGAGAATTTGCCCAAAATAGAGAACTTATCATTACAGAAGCAAGTATCTGGACTTGTTTCAGATTTGGGGAAGATGGTGATTATCCAATTGAATACAACGAAGATGAAATTCTACAATGTTTTGAAGATCTTGGATATGAAGAGGGCTTATTAGAAAACAAATGCTGAAAGGTCAAATTAGTTCAAGATGGAGATTTCTCATTCATTGCATTCAACACTCATTATCCAAAAGAAAATCCGGCTAGAATGACATGACTTATAGAACTGCTTCAATAGTAGTGTCTTTGGTTGAAAACAGAGTTTTTAACATGTCAAGATACATCTTCAATGGACATAGAATGAATACTGAAGAAGATAGAGGGAACAAGTTTTTGATGTATCCTAGATTTATTCAATGCTTGATAAATCTTTCATTTCCTGAGCTAGTAGGGATGTATCATGGTCCTACACTTAGAGTACTTCGTCATGACTCTAAAGTGTTTGATTATTTGACAAGGACAAATGCAAGAAGTAATTTCAGTGGAATAGAAACTGATCTTACTTAGTATATGAAAGATGTGGCTTCTGGATTGATTGTTAATGGGAATGATCAATTGAATTTAATTGATGAACCTATCAATATGGATGATTTGGTTGGAGAAGAACCTGTAGCTAAAGCTGAAACAAGTTCTAAAGATGAAAATGATGATAATGATGATGATCAATCTGATAATGATGATGATCAACCAGGAAATGGTGATGAGGTGAATATGGAAGTAGATCCAATGGTGGAGATGAAAATATCGAAGTAAATCAGGTGAAAGCTCCTCTTTTCATGTGGTCTCCAATGGATAATCGGTTGTTCAGGTTTTTGAGATGGCTTTCCATGGGTAGCAAGTACATCTTTCATGATGGTGGTTGATGGTTTGGTTTTTGTTAGTTTCTGTCTATTAGGTCGTTTATGTGTGGTAGACTAGTTTGTTTGGATTGTTTTATTTAGTTATCTATTTTGAACTAATGTGGAACTCATCCTCACTACTTGTACGTTAATGACGGTTGTCTTTTATTATAGAATCATGGGGTAACCCTTTACCCAAAAAAAACATCAAAGAACAAATGGATGTAACTGATGAAAAAGATGAAAGTTCAGAGAAAATTGTACTTGATCATCAAGCTGATATTGACAAAATTAATCTTGAACAAGTTGATTTTATTTATGATTTTCATGATGAAGAACAATCAAAAGCTGAAGAAGAAGTAGAACATATTGTGATTTCTTCTTCAGATGAAGAACAAATGTCTGATAAGGATGATAAGGAAGTAGATGAATACTTACCTATAGAATATCCTACTCAATATTCAAACTTACCTGTTGGTGATCTATCCAAGTTTGAAATGCACAACTATTTGAAGTTGAGAAATTGAAAGTTAGAAATTGAAGAGCTCAACATGAGAATTGAAGATTCAGTTAATCTATTCAACACTTTTGGATTAACATCTAGAGAAATTGTTGATAGATATAATAGGCTTGTTACAAAGAATCTTGATTTGAATAAGGTAAGTTTTGATCTCAGAAATGAACTTGATCTGAAGGATAAGGAAATTGAAAATTTATCCTTAAACTTGAAACATAAAGATGAATGTATTCTAGAGTTGACTGAGCTGAACAATTTAAAAGATAGACAGTTGAAGATCTTTTGAAATTGATTGACTCTATGAAGAAAATTCTTGCTCCTGAATCATCTTCTAAAAGTTCTGATAATTCAATGTCTAAATCAAGTGAAACTGATAATGATCAAGATGATGGATTTGATGATGAACCCATGGATGTACAAGATGAAGGTAATTTGCAATTGACTATGGTAGAAGAGATTGATGGAAGGTTTAAACCTTTGGGAGTAGTGTATCCTGAGGTGATTCCTATCAAAGACACATTCACATTTCAAGAACTAAAGGTGGATAAATCTATTTTGAAAAATGTTCATTCAAGTTTTCTGTGGAGAGAAAAGACTATTCCAAGAGCTAAATTGACTGATGAAGATACACAACTGATCATCTCTCAGATATTATGTAAAACCCTAAATTTCGACGAATGTATATGTCGATAATGGGCGAGTGTCCATGTAAATAGCACGTTGAATAAATTGTCCTAATTTATAGTAATAAACCCTTGGGGTGATAAAGGACTGAAAATGAAGAACGTGGGCGAAAACGGAACTCGAATCGGAGTTATAACGAAGCGGGAAATGGGAAAAACACCCGAGGAAAGCTCGAAAACTTCTTTCGAGCATATCTTGACTTAGAAAAAGAGTTACGGAACCCGTAATAAATGAACTCCACGTTTTTCGACAAGACAAATCTGAAAATGTGGGTTACGCGTACCGCGCATTAAGGGGTAGTCCCATGCGGGTAAACTTAGAAGGGTATATGAATATATTCTGCTCCAGCGCAGATGTGCCAAACGGAGTTGTTGAGGGGTTTATTCATATTGTTTGTGTATATTTATCTGATGATGCTAGTATGTTTAAGAAATTCTTGTAAGTGATGGAGTTAGTTGTAACTCTTTAATCAATGGAGCTTGGTAACTCGTTGATCAAGGTTTTTACAAGTATTTGGTTGAATGTTTTGAAATGTTTTATTATGAACTCACCAGCGTAAGCTGACCCTTTCTTTTAAAACTTTTTGGCACACATCCTAGGTGTTGTGTGATGCAGGAAAGCAGTGTTGAGGCTAGAGCAGGTAGAGGGCTTGCGGGCTTAGAAGATAGACGCTCTGGACCTAGAATAGTTGCCTGTTTAGCTATGATGTTATGTATCAAACAAAATTGTGCTTTTGAGAATTATGTATTGTGTATTCTAAATTTAATGTATGAAAAGCATTAAGTGTTAAGCTGTGTGTATGTTGTTATTCCGCTGCGTTGCTCCTGATATCCATCCGTCACGCGCGTTAACCCCGGGGGCTCCATCTCCTGGGACCGCCCGCCTTGTTGGGGTGGTGACAGGCTTGGTATCAGAGCCGTAGTTTAAGTGAACTAGGTACAAGTTTAGTATCTAGACTTAAACTAAGATAAGATAGGATAAGTGCCCGCATAGGTGTATAGAAGTTTCCTTTTTGGATAGAGAAATGGGTTTTTGGTATGAACTTGGCGGAGAATGGTTGAGAACACGGTCAGTGCGGTAAATAAATAATTGCAACCGGCCACTGTCATTATTTGTTTACAAGCACTATATTGTTCTTAATCATGGTCCATCATGTGAATACTAACTCCTTGCTCTCTTTTGTAGGTAGAGTTATGGTTGGTAAAAAGAAAGGTAGTGGTAGACGTCCTCCTACGAATTACTAGGACGAACACGAATAAAGAAACTATTAACGCTAAGACTATCGAGAATCGTGATAATGATGGAGAGGAAGTTATCATGACGGAAACCCACCTTAATTCGGCGGTTGCTGATCAATTCTCCAAGGTACTAGAAGCCACGTTGCCTAGAATCATAGATTCTGCATTGCAGAGGAGATCAAATGAAGAGAACCGTGGAGGCAGCGTTGGCACCGGAGGCAGTGGTGGTACCGGAGGCAGTGGTGGCATGGGAAGAGGTGGCGATGCCAGAGGCCGTGGTGGTACTGTGGAAACGATGGCGGAAGAATCCCCAAGCAAGGTTGCTTGTATAAAGGTTTTAAGGATTGTACTCCTAAACCCTTCAACGGAAAAGGTTGTGCCATAGCGACGTACAATTGGATTTCTGCGATGAAAGCTGTGATCAACATCAGTGAGTGCCGGGAAAATCATGCGGTGAAGTATGCTGCTCATTCGTTTGTAGAAGAAGCTATGCATTGGTGGAAGACGATTTTCCAAAGGAAAGGACAAGCCGCTATCGATATCATGAGGTTAAATGACATGAAGGAGTTGGTGCTCCAACAATTTTGTCCGCAGAACGAGTTGGACAAAATGGAGATGGAATTTCTTCGGCTAGAGGCTGGATCAATGACGCCTCGCGAATACACCTCGAGATTCAACGAGATGGCCTTGTTGGTTCCCCACTTAGTTACTCCTGAGTCTAGAAGGTTGAGGTGTTATATCCAGGGGCTTACACCAAAGGTCCGAACACATATGAAGGCAAAAGGGCCAACGACCTTTGATGAAGAAGTAGGACTGAGCGCAATCATCTATGATGAGGTGCAAAGTCAAGAGGCACATGAAGGAGAAAGGAAGAGGAAGTCAGAGGATAAAAAGAGTGGTTATGGTGGTAGATTCAAGTTCAAAAAGGGGGAAGGTGGTGGCAAAGATAAGGGGAAAGCTGGAGAGGAATCTCAAGAGAGGAAGTGTTACAGATGTCAGCAATCGGGACATCTCGCAAAGTCGTGTATGACGTTTAAGTGTTTTAATTGTCAGGAAACGGGGAATTATAAGAGTGAATGCCCCCAAAATCCAAAAATAAGAGTTTTGTGTCAATATCCCTTGGTAAATACCTAGGAAAAGAACCTTAAGTACTATATCTTGCTTATGAGGTAGAAACCGCAAATGGAGGAAGTGATGTGATAACAGTAGTGTATAAGGATTGCTTGCTTAATTTAAATGGTGTTGAATTTCCAGTTGATGTTATGCCTATGAACTTGTGTGATTATGATGTAGTCATAGGAATGGACTGGTTAACTTATAATCGAGCCTAAGTTAGGGTATGTAAGTCAGATGGTGAAACATTAGTTGTTAAGGGAGATAGTATCGGCGGTAATATCCGGATGATATCTGCAATTAAGGCTAGTAAATGTTTGATGAGAGGTTGTGAGGCTTTTATAGCCTATGCTTTAGATGCTAAGCCCGAAAAGCAGATTTCGGATATCCTAGTCGTGTGAGATTACCCTGATGTGTTTCCTTATAACTTACCTGGACTCCCTCCCAACCGACAAATTGAATTTCGAATCGATTTAATACCGGAAGCAAGGCCGATTGCAAAGGCTCCTTATCGTTTAGCTCCCTCCGAATTGCAAGAGCTTATGAAGCAAGTCCAAGAGTTCCTCGACTTAGGCTTTGTTAGAACGAGTTCATCCCCTTGGGGTGCACCAGTATTGTTTGTGAAGAAGAAGGACGGCTCCATGCAGATGTGCATCGAATACCGTGAGCTGAACAAGTTGACTATTAAGAACAAGTATCCATTGCCAAGGATAGACGATCTGTTTGACCAGCTGCAAGGAGCCAGCTATTTCTCCAAGATCAATCATAGGTCTGGATACCATCAACTAAAGGTGTGGGAAGAAGATATTCCCAAGACGGCTTTTAGAACCCGGTATGGGCACTATGATTTTTTGGTTATGTCCTTCGGATTAACCAATGCCCCTACAGCATTCATAGATCTCATGAATAGAGTCTGCAAGCCATATCTAGACAAGTTCGTCATTGTCTTTATTGATGTTATTTTGGTTTATTCGAGAAATCAAAATGATCATGCTGAACACTTAAAGAAGGTTTTGGAGACTCTTAGCCAAGAGAAGTTGTACGCTAAGTTCTCCAAGTGTGAATTTTTGAATAAAGAAGTTCAATTTCTAGGGCATGTGATAAATGAAGCTGGTGTTCAGGTAGATCCAACTAAAATAGAGGCCATAATGAAATGGGAAGTCCCGAAGACTCCCACAGAAATTAGAAGCTTCTTAGGCTTAGCCGGATACTAACGAAGATTTATCAAAGACTTCTCCAAGATTTCTACGCCAATGACTGCAATAACGCGGAAAAAGGCTGATTTCAAATAGGGACTCGAGCAAGAGGAAGCCTTTAGCGTCTTGAAGAAGAAGCTTTGTAGTGCTCCAATTCTTTCATTACCCGAAGGTAATGAGGATTTTGTGGTATGTTGTGATGCCTCACTTAATGGTCTTGGTTGCGTGCTGATGCAACGAGAGAAGGTCATTGCCTATGCATCACGACAATTAAGCGTTCATGAGAAACGTTACACCACACATGATTTGGAATTAGGTGCCATAGTGTTTGCCTTGAAGACGTGGCGACACTATCTCTATGGTACTAAATTCGTGATATATTCTGATCACAAAAGCCTTCAACACCTTTTTTATCAGAAGGAGCTAAATATGAGGCAACGGAGATGGATGGAAATGCTTATCGATTATGATTGTGAGATCAAATACCACCCTGGTATGGCCAATGTGGTAGAAGATGCCCTGAGTCGGAAGGACAGGGTTAAACCCATCAGAGTAAGGGCTTTGCAAATCGTTGTAACGATCGATTGGAAGGATCAGATCGTCGAAGCTCAGACAAATGCTTTGAAGGAAGAAAGCATCAGGAAGGAGCGAATGGTGGGAAAGGAAGGTTTGTTGACAAAGGGAAAGGATGAGATTCTAAGGTTTGGGTCAAGAATTTGGATTCCAAAGTTTGGAGGTATCCAGGATAAGATTCTTGACGAAACCCACAAGTCTAAGTACTCGATTCATCCTGGAACAGATAAGATGTTCAAGAGCTTGAAAGAGCATTATTGGTGGCCCAACATGAAGAGATCAATTGCATAGTATGTGCAAAAGTGCTTAACTTGATTGCAAGTTAAGATTAAGCATCAGAAACCAGCAGGTCTGTTACTAGATAGAACTGCCAGTTTGGAAATGGCTTATGGGTGATTGTAGACCGATTGACCAAGTCGGCTCATTTCATACCATATAACGAGAGCTACTCTCCAGAGAAGATGGCGAAATTATATATCAAGGAGATGATGAGTAGACATAGCGTGCCACTTTCGATCATCTCTGACAGAGATAGTCGATTCACTTCAAGGTTTTGGGCGAGTTTGCAAAAAAATCTAGGAACTAGATTGAATTTGAGCACAGCATATCATCCTCGAACTGACGGGCAGAGTGAGTGTACGATCCAAACCATCGAGGATATGTTACGTGTGTGTGATTGACTTTAGTGGTAGTTGGGATGATTTCTTACCATTGGTCGAGTTTTCATACAACAATAGTTATCACACCAGCATAGGGATGGCACCATTTGAAGCACTTTATAGAAGAAAGTGTAGAACTCATGTTTGTTGGACGGAAGTTGGGGAGGATCAGTATTGTAGTATGGAGATGATGCTTGAAACAACTGAAAAAATCCAACAGATTAGGCAAAGGTTGAAAGCTGCCAAAGATAAGCAGAAAAGTTATGTTGATGTCCATAGAAGGCCTTTAGAATTCAATGTCGGAGAGTATGTGATGTTCAAAGTATCTCTTTGGAAAGGAGTGGTGAGGTTTATTAAACGGGGAAAGTTAGCCCCAAGATACATTGGTCCATTTAAGATTGTTGGGAGAGTTGGGAAAGTTGCTTATTAGCTTGAGTTACCTGAAACCTTAAAAGGTGTACATGATACCTTTCATGTGTCAAACTTAAGGAAATGTTTGGCAGATCCAAATCAAGCCGTACCTCTCGAAGATGTTTAAGTAGGCGAGAAGCTATCTTTTACGGAGAGGCCAGTGAAGATTCTTGATACTCAAGAAAGGAAATTGAGAAAGAAAAGAATCCGGTTGGTGTTGGTTCAATGGGAAGGACAAAGAGGACCGGAGAAGACTTGGGAATTGGCTAGTGATATGAAAGTAAAATACCCTCACTTATTTTTGTAATACTGGAATTTCGAGGACGAAATTCTTTTAAGGAGGGGAAAAATGTAAAACCCTAAATTTCGACGAATGTATATGTCGATAATGGGCGAATGTCCATGTAAATAGCACGCTGAAAAAATTGTCCTAATTTAAAGTAATAAACCCTAGGGGTGATAAAGGACTGAAAATGAAGAACGTGGGCGAAAACGGAACTCGAATCGGAGTTATAACAAAGCGGGAAATGCGAAAAACACTTGAGGAAAGCCCGAAAACTTCTTTCGAGCATATCTTGACTTAGAAAAAGAGTTACAGAACCCATATAATATGAATTCCACGTGTTTCGACAAGACGAATCTGAAAATGTGGGTTACGCGTACCGCACATTAAGGGGTAGTCCCCTGCGCGTATCGCGTAGGAGTTGCTCGATGGAAAACAGATGTCAGGCATTGCTGCCTTACGTGATACGTGCAGAAGGACCCCTTATCCTGCGCCTATCTCCTAGCACAACCCTGATCAACGATAAAAAGGGGTGCAACCCCCCTTCACTTCTTGCTCAACCTCTTTCTCTCTCTAGATCGTTTTAGAGAGACAGACCCCTAGTTATCTGGCGGAATCGCGCCTCGAGTGCGGTACCCTGCGTTGGAGCGTTCCTTCGAGTTTCGGACGCGTGTAGATCGCTTGGCGTGCGTCGAGGTTCTGCCCGAGTAAAGAGCAGAGGTCGTCAAGGTGTTGCACGATTGAAGAACGGTGATCAACGAGGTAAATAGTCTTTCATTTCTAGTTAGTCTAGGACGGGAATCGGGTTTGGAACCCGAAGGGAATGCGGGTGAAGATACCCGCATAGCACGAGGGACGTGCTGGGGGAAATAGTTGCGGGATTAAACACCCGTAACTAACGGGTAGATTACCCGCGGAGGGTAACGGTTGAATATCCGTACCATGGGGTTATGATATCCGTTTAGAACGGGTAGCATATCTTCGTAGGATATATTAGGATTCCCGTGATTCGGGATTGGGTAAGCATAGGCGGTAATGACTCGTATTCGGTCGTATGCTTTGCCCTAGGACTTATATAGTCTTAGGAATCGTTATTTATAACGTTGTTATATCGCGTTATAGGTGGATTATAGCTATTGAGGTTGAGTGTCAATATAGCTATTTGTGTGATTGTGAAGATATCCATTTGGATTGATTGTTGGAATTAGATCAAGGAACGAAGCTAGTTGTGAGCTAGTTGTGATCTTGTTGAGGTGAGTTCATACACTTAAACTCTTTTAAATCTGTTTTAGTTGTAAGTTCATATACCCAAACTTTTGTTTAACTGTTTGGTTTTGAAATGATAGTATGTTTTTACAAAACTGGATGTGTTGCTCAAACTTGTTTTGGTTGGAAATGATTGTGAGTTTTGATATAAACTATGTTGGATTGGTTGTGTTCATAAACTGTTGTTTTTGAACGGTTGGCTAGCATTCTACAGTAAATATCAGGTAATACCACTCCAGATTATAGGGGTGTCGCGGGTAAACTTAGAAGGGTATATGCATATATTCTGCTCCAGCACAGACGTGCCAGACGGAGTTGTTGAGGGGTTTATTCGTATTGTTTGTGTATATTTATCTGATGATGCTAGTATGTTTAAGAAATGCTTGTAAGTGATGGAGTTAGTGGTAACTCTTTGATCAATGGAGCTTGGGAACTCGTTGATCAAGGTTTTTACAAGTATTTGATTAAATGTTTTGAAATGTTTTGTAAAAATGTTTTATTATGAACTCACCAGCGTAAGCTGACCCGTTCTTTTAAAACGTTTTGGCACACATCCTAGGTGCCGTGTGATGCAGTAAAGCACTGTTGAGGCTAGAGCAGGTAGAGGGTTTGCGGGCTTAGAAGATAGACGCTCTGGACCTAGAATAGTTGCTTGTTTAGCTGTGATGTTATGTATCAAACAATCAATTGTCGTTTTGAGAATTATGTATTGTGTATTCTAAATTTAATGTATGAAAAGCATTAAGTGTTAAGCTATGTGTATGTTGTTATTCCACTGCGTTGCTCCTGATATCCATTCTTCACGCGCGTTAACCCCTGGGGCTCCATCTCCTGGGACTGCCCGCCATGTCGGGGTTGTGACATATTAACTGTTGATGAACAAGAGGTGTTGTTGAAAGAGATTGATAGAGTTGTGAATAATTTTCAAAGTGTTGTTGATAATTTGAAGAAATATCAGCCTTTGACAACAAAGTCATCTGATTCATGTTCAATCACATATCAAAGAAAGAAAAGAAAGTTGAATAAAGGTAAAGATGTGATAGTTGAACAAGATGTTGCTGAAGTGAAAGAGTTAACTAAACTTAAGAAGATGGATGCTAAAATTAAACTTAAAGTATGATGATAGGGGAGTATTGTTGATAAGTTGTGATTTTGAAGTTTTCAGAATAAGATGTGCGAACAACACTTGGATAGATATGCGGACAGTTAGTTACTTAGTGATGTGCGGACAGACTGTTATCCGCACATCAACTAAAGTTTTGTTCTGATTTGATTGTAAAACACACGTATGGTCGTGAGTAGTATAAATAGGTGTTCTTATGTATGTTTTATTGACTTTTGCAGATTTACACTTTTTGTACACACAGTTCTCTCGATCAATATAAATTGCATTTATAAGTAATTTCCTGTGCTGAATTGTTTGTTTTGTTGATCATACTTGTGATTGTAATCATGATTGTTGAATAGATATTGACAGATTAACAACCTGATCCACAATAAAAGAGTCTGGAAATTTGAAAATTTTCATTTTTCAAAATTTCATTTTAGTCATTTTTAGCCAATATGACTTCCCAGAACGATTATCAAAATGACTTTGAAAATTCAAGAAAAATGTAAACGAGGATGCAACCCGTGATCCAAGAAGAAAATAAAAGAGAAGATATCAATGAATTTATTACAGAATTCAATCACATGTTTGAATCAACATATCTTCAAGTAGCCAAAGCTTGTAATCGAAGGAGAAGAGACTAATTCTCATGATAATAAAGTAGACGAAGAAGAATATAATTGGAGCGAAAACAATGATGTTGTTTCCATTCAAGAGATTGAAAAGAAAGAAAAAGAAATTAACAACTTGACTGAAATCGTTGAAAAGCAAGTTGCAACTATTGCTCAAATAAAGATAGAAATCGAGCAATTAAAATCAGAAAAACAAAACGAGCAAGATGTGAACAGTTCTTATGTTGAAATGCCAATTGATGTCAGAGAAAAGATGTGCACGAAAGAATGTTTTACACAAGTTAAACACTATAGAGTATATTCATTCAAGATATATGATGAACTCAAAAAGGAAGAAACCATGCACAAGAAACAGAAAGAACAGCACAAGACATCTGATCAACAAATCATATCTCTTCAAGAATCACTCATGAAAAGTGCAAAAGGAGCAATGAACATCAGGAATGAAGCTGAAAATAAAATGAACATCTATCAAGAGTGATCAACGGTTTTCAAGTAGAAATTCAAAAGTTGAAGAAACTGTCTGAGATGTTCAATTCGGAGAACAACATTCAGAACACCAAACTGCAAGAAGAACAAGAGAAACACGCAAGTCTACAAAAAGATCACCAATTGTGTAAAAATAAACTCAAATCTCTTACACAAAATGATGATACAATGCTTACCGAAAAGCATAATCTGAATGTACAACTCATGGAGCTTACTGACAAACTGAACAGATCACAATATGATCTTGTGAAAATCAAAGAAGTTGAACAAGTAAAGTCATTCGAACAAGAAAATGAGATATTAGTGCCAGCTGGAATTGTTGGATCACTATCTTCTCAAGAAGAAAAGACACAAGAGGTTCAGTCAAAGAAGAAGAAGAAGAAGGTTAGAAAAAAGAAGAGCAAAGCCAAGAAGAACAACACAAAAGCCGCTTCATCAGATTCTACACCACAACATCCTTCTACTCCAAAGTCTCAATATTCCGAATCCTCGAGTGATTCAAAGTCATCATACCACATATTGTATCTACAGTCAACCTGTTTTTCCTTATGGTTCAAAAGGTGACAAGTTTAAGAAGCTTCAACAACATTAAAATGCCAAAGCTCATCAGAAACAAAAAGCTTCAACTGCAAAAGCTTCTCAAAAGGAAAGAAAGAAGTCTCCCTTCAAAGCTCATCAGAAGTACTACGAGATATGTGAGATGTACAATCACATGACATCAGAATGCTGCTACAACAAGTACTGCACCAACTGTCTGATGTACAACCATGACTAATGGAATGTTACTACAACAAGTATTGCCCTATTTGTGACATGGTCAATCACAACACTCCAGATTAATTCTACAACAAAAGCTCAATGATGAAGCTGAGAAGATATGTCCAAAGAAAATCATCATCTACAAATTCTACAAGGTATGTTTCTGATTCTAAATTCTCTAAGGGTGATCATTCAAGTGATTCATGGACACCAAAATCTATGAGAAAACAAAATCAAACAAATCCATATTTTCATAGCAAAATAGTCAACAAAACCGATTTTTCAAAAACAGGTTTAGAAATGACTATGACAGATGTTCCATGAAGACGGGTATCTAAACCAAAGCATTCCTTTGGTCCCACACAAAAATCTTTGTGGAGAAAAACACCTATCAAGAATTAAGATGAGAAACATGCTTCATCAACCGATGGTCCACCAGAAGATGCAATTTATCAAGAAATTACCTATATTGATGATTTCGGACAATCTAAGACCGTAATGGCTTGGATTTCACCCCCTAACTTATTTGTTAGTGTGGTAGGGACAGTTATGGAGGCCGGTCAAACAAAGAAAAGAAGACCGTGGCTGATCCCGTATCAAGGCAAGATACCGAATCATGTTCATGATGTTTTCGATGCAACTGATGACAATTGGAGTTGGAAACAATAAGGAATCATTGAAGGAACTTTAAAAACATTTTTGAAACAAAAATCAAACAATGATGGCAGTGCAAGAAACAACCGATGTTTCATTTCTATTTAGATTAAGTATATTGCATACACTCTTCATGCGTTGATAACACAACTGTCATTTTCTTTTCATTAAAATTTCATATTTCAAATACTGGGAGAGACAAATTAAAAAAATGATAAAATCAGAAAAATCCAAAAATATGTTGAATCTACTTGCACTAACATGAGAAATGATAGTACACTTAGTAATTGTCTTTTACATATGATTTCAAAATGCATAATAAATACTGACTGATCATTGTGTGTTGTGTGGTTAAACTGGCAAACTGTAAATCTGAAAACTAGACTCTATGGTCATAAACTAAATACTTCTATGCAAGTTGTGTTAAGATCAAGCTTAGGACATTTGTCTAGTATTCGCTTTTCTGATAGACTGCTTGTAATGTCACTTACACACACCAGGTAATGATGCAATATAACTAGTGTGATGAACCGCATCTGTGAACTTCTTTCTTGTGGTGACCACAGACCTGAAGTTTCACACGAAGTCTCCTTTGTTGTAGTAATCTATAGACCTGGAACACTTCAAGGTTCAGCAAAAGATTCCCAATGTGGAACAGAAAAGAGTCCCAAAGTGGACCATCACCAAATAAATTCCAATTGGAATTTCAAAAGATTCCCAATGAGGAATACAAGCAAAAATAATTCCAAAAATGAATTCAAAAAGATTCCCAAAGTGGAACCCTTCCAATAAGATATAACCCAATTCCACACTGATAAAAATCACTAAGTGTTTGAAAAAGTAAGTTGTTTCAAGTTAAATGCCCAACATTCACTTTGAAAAAATTGTCTATGTCTATTGAAAACTTTCTTTTATTTTCTGTGAAGACAATTGACTGGTATGATCTCATTGTAGGTTAAAGATTCATATATGTAATAAAAAATGTGACACCCGGCATTTTCAGAATAACTCCGTTAACACAACTCTGTTAAATTGTATTATCTCATCATAAATTTCAATTGAATGGGCCTTGAGGCCCAATAAAGGCCCAACACGATAAGCAAGGCCCACTAAAGGCCCAATACGTTACAACGAGCGCTCAACCGATATAATAATAGCAAATATGTTTTATAAAGTTATAATAATTCAAAGTAATTGTTTTGATAACGAACGTGTTTCAATGCGAAATGCGGGAGAAACACGTATATGATCAAATACGTTCAAATAATATTTGGAAACGATTTGGAAAATGGTGAAAGAAATGTAAGTTTTAACTGAGATTCGGGATGGAAAGCGATACGGGATGCGGTGCGTTATACGTGTTAGTCAATTAAAAAGCCCAATAGGAACCCAAACTATATAAACATATTAATCTCCTACACACACAACCCTAGAACCAATCCCCCACAACTCCAGCCGCCACCTTTCCGGCTAGATTCTGACCAGATCCGAGGTCCCCATGAGGTGTATTATATATCAAAATCTTCGTCTCGACGAGATGGTTCGAGTGATAGTAAATTTGTTTTCTAACTCGCAACGATGTGAATGTTATAGGTAGAAGAAGAAATCACTGCGGCTAGAGTGTTTTTACCCTCTGCTATGATCGTTTTGTCAATTTCTGGCCTGTCCCAACAACCCTTATAAGACTTATTATATATAAAATTCTTCGTCTTGACGAGACGCTTCGAATGGTGGTAACGGCATACTCTGAATCGTAGCGGTTTGAAAGATATGAGCCTGCAAAGGTTACAATAGCAAAGGGTTCATCATTCTGCTCGTTTTTTCGGTCATTGGTGTGTTTGGTGATATGTCAACAAAAGTCAAATGGTAAAGGCTGGTCAAACATGGTTAACGTGGGGATAATGATGAAATCAATGCGTTGACATTTTAGTTATGAACAGGTTTAGAGTGCACGAACCGATCGAAAAGAGAATTTGTTAGTGATTGAATGCTTGTGCATTGCGTGCTTGTGTGAACTGTTCAACAATGATGTGCATACACTTACTTGCTTGCTATTATAAGGTGTGTTCTTTGCCCACTTTTAAATCTTTTTTAGGGAGAAAACATACAAATATTTTTACTGCGCATTCGAGCAACTATAATACAGCGCCTTTGTGGCGGGCGGCGTTTTACAGCACCTTAGGGTGGGTTGCGTTTTACAGCGCCTTTGTGGCGGGTGTGTTTTACAGCACCTTCGGGGTGGGCTGCATTTATAGCACCTTCGTGGCGGGCTGCATTTACAGCGTCTTCGTGGCGGGCTGCGTTTTACAGCGCCTTCGTGGAGGGCTGTTGTGACAACCCGTAAATACAAGTTAACACCAATAGCTCAGTCTCGCTCATTCATATTAAAATTCTCATTGATATTTTGTTTGCTCGTTTACGTGAGTTAATATATATATAGTATAGGGCTCGTTTTGTAGATAGCGGAAAATAATTTAACAACATTTGAAGTGAATTAAATAAACTAACAAAGTCTAGGGACCAAAGGGTAAATTTTAATTAAATCTCCCAACCCTAACCGACCCCCCCTCTTTACAATATCATCATCATCGTTAATGTCTTCTGTCGTCGGCTCTATGAAATGGCACACACACATAAACCACATCATCTTGTTCGATCTCCTCTCCCTCTCGTCCCTCTCTTTGGTCGCCGGAAATCAGCAGCAGCGACAACCCTCTTGTTTTCGATCACCTCCTTCGCGGGTCTCATTCAACAGCAGCCAGCAACATCGAAACCGTCGGACCACCTTTGACACCATTAACCATCTCCGATCACGTCCACCTCTTGATCTTATCATTCCGGTAAATAAAACTCAATCCCATTAACTGTTATCACGCTGTTTATTTACTAGGTTCGCTTACGGGTTTTCGGTTTTTGGTTTCGTGCTACGGTTTAGACTTATTGTATTTGCTATATACGTGTTTATGCGTAATCGGTAAACGTATGTGCATCCATGAAATCGAAACAGAAAGAGCATGATCATGTAATGAATAATTGTGAAATTTGGTTATGTGTATGTATGTTCACAGTATTCGAACAACAACAATATATATATATATATATATATATATATATATATATATATATATATATATATATATATATATATATATATATATATATATATATATATATACTACCTTAATAAGAGAATAGGATGGGCACAATAGTAATTTCACAATTTCCTTAAACTTTCAACACTATATAAACAGAAACCCTAGCTAACCCCATTCTGAATACCCTCCTCTTCTCCTAAAATTTTGAACTAACAGTACAAAACGCCTCCATATCCACATAACCCAACATTTACCTGTCGGCTGGTTCAGTTCATTTTCATTGATTGATGGTGGTAGAAGGTGAATCTGCTGTAGTGGGTTAGGGTGGTGGTCGTTGAAGGTTTGATTTTTGGAAGGGAACGAGGATTAGGGTTGTGATGTAGCGTTAGAGGGCTGAGCAGACGAGCATCTACGGTTGATCTATCTACAGGTAAGATTTAGGGTTTCCTCAGATCTACAGGTAAACATTTGATCTATCTGCAGTTGATCTTATTCTTGATAAAACCCGTTATGTGATATTATCTGAAAAGGTACAAAATCCGGCTAAGAATCACTTGTTGTTCAATGGTGTGTGTTATGTTTATGTTTTCTTTAGCAGCAAAACAGGGTGTGTATGAATATATGTATGAACTTGCTAATTTCAGCAGCAACACATGTTTGTGATATGTATGAATAGATGAAGGGGGCGGGGATCTGAATGTGTGTGTTGTATGTGTTATTAACAGCAGCTCACAAGCATCAACAGTTGTTAATTAAGTGCAACTACTCTAAATATTGTGCTGTGTTGTGTTTTTGTGATGTTTAAAACACTCTATAAGTGTATGTGTGTGTATGAATGTGATGTGTTTGTGTGTATGAATGTGTGTGTTGTATGTTAGTATGAATGTAGTATAGATAAATAAAAATGTTTCTTTTTTGTAATGTGCAGTTTGGTACTGTGCAGTTTTGACTAGTTTTTGAATGTGTTTTGTCGTGTGTTGTGTTGTACGAATGTTTGCGTGTGTATGATTGTGTTGTGTTGTATGAATGTGTTGTGTGTTGTAGTATAAACGGTTGTGTGTGTGTGTATGAGTGTTGTGTTGTATTGTGTATGTATGAATGTCACTTAAACAACAGCCGCAGTGCCCATCTAAAATGCTTTAAATATAACAACAGCAGCATCAACACATTTTTTGTAAATATAACAACAGCAACATCACAAATTGTTGTAAAAAATCATCTTTTTTGGGCTGTTGTTACATAAATGTGTGTGTTTGATGTTTAAAACACTATATCCTTCCTTGACAACAACAACATGAAATTTCATACAATCTCTAGAGAAAAAGTTAGTATTTTAAGCAATGTAGCATAATAATCATGCAATTTCATATTCAAGTAACCAATCTTCATCCAATCCATCATCTAAACACTTAATCAATCATATTTCATACTAATCATGCATATATCATCAAGTTTCACTAACTTTCTATCAAACCCTAATTTCATGAACACACTTTTATATCTATTTGATCATCTAACCATCAAAATAACCATTAACACACCAACAATAAACCATTTCCACAACACAACATCAATTTGACCATTTTGGATGAACTAGGGTTTCCAACACATGCATTTTTACGAAAAATAAATAACAATTAACACAAACACTTACTAGTATTGCGTTTATCACTTAAATCAACACCCAAAAACACCAACAATTGATTCAAAGCAAGCAAAATTGATCTTGTATATGTGTGTGTATATGCGACGGCAGCAAATGGGGGAGAAGAAGGCCAAAAACGTTTTTTTTTATTAGTTTAGGTTTAGGTTTTGTTAAGTTTTGTTAATTATTGTTAAATGTTAAGTTGGGTTGGGCCTTGGGCCATACATGGGTCACATGGATGATCCACGGGCCCCGTTTTGTTTCAGTTTTGCAAACACCATGAAAATCTTTCTCAAATATTCACTTTTGTTTCATAATGGTTACCGAAATCCGCAAACGGTTAAACCGGTAAAATACGCGGTTACGCGAAAATTCAATAATTAAGCACATATAACAGTTAAAATGTATTATTATTGTATTTGTATTCATTTAAGATAACCAACGCCCGGATATTAACTCGTGTGGTCGTTTCGTGTGTATATTTGAGTAACAGTTTGCACATTTAATTCGTCAAATTAAATGAAAAGTATAATTGCGTTAACTTGATCAATAGAGTTTAACTAACGGAGTTAACCTGAATTTGTCGGGTGTCACATCATCCCCTTGTTGAAGGAATTTTCGTCCCGAAAATTGGATACGGCCGTTAAAATAAGTTTAGAGTTGTCACACCATGTTCCCGAAAACATTTCAGTCACATAACATATAAGTTCACTAAATTTATATTTATTTAGTTGTTCGGAAACATTCATGTATTAGCTCACATGATCTAGTAATTCCTTGGATTGTCATTACATGTAACTGTTTGTGTAATATGTAGCACGTTTAACTCAACTAATTAAATGTGGAGTATAATTTCTTTAACGGAAATAACGGGATTTAGTTAACGGAGTTAAAATGAAATTCTAGGGTGTTACATCATCCCCTTGTTGAAAGAATTTTCGTCCCGAAAATTTAACCAATAGTATTAGTATTAGATGTTGTCATTTGAAATATATAAAATGCTTGTACATTATTTGATTTTTCACACTACTACGTAACTCTGGTCCATGCTTCTAAATTCTAGCAAACTTCGGCTATAGTGGTCTTATAGTGTTTGGGTATTCTGAATTCTTTGCCTAATATTTTAACTGATTTTTCCGTGAAACGTTGTTGTTCATCGATTGGGACGACGAGTGTTCCATTACGTAAGAGCTTGATTTGGTTGAAGACATCATAAACGTTGTGTACCATGTTTATCTTTTAAAACTGATCCAGTCAATGATGTAGGGTTTCAAATAGTCTAATGTATCATGGTTTTGATGGAATTCCAAAGTTTTTGGATGGGATTTACAAATAGCGATTTCTATACTGTATATTTCAGGGATTCGGATTAGTGAGTTCCACGTTGTTATTAGCTACCCGAGGACCGAGTGCCAACGGAAGAGTTCATTTATTGGTATAGATTGTTAAACTAAGACAACTTGTGTACAAGGTAAACCGTGTGTAGGTACTTGACTTCATTAAAGAAACGTCGTCAAAACGCGGTCACAAGGATGTCACGGACCTTCTAACAAAAAATAAATGAGGAAGGAATTTTGATACTATCTATATGTTCGGACGCACGTGAATTAAGCAAGAATGATCAAAGAACTTAATAAGTATTCATGATTCGTTGTGGTCGATAGAAAAGTGGTTGGATGATGTAGGGTAAAATGTTATTAATGTTTGCTTACTGAAGTAGTATAAAAATGAAAGTGTTTGTTACATGAGGTGTTCCTAATCCTTTGGACTACAATCGATTTTCGCTTTGATGGAATCTGAGTGTTACGGTTAGAAGTGTGCCCGGGGGTGCATATGATACGCCAAGCATTTTCTCACAGAGAAGGTTTTCAAGAATGTTATCTTAGACTTCGCCATACATTTGTTTCCATAGTTATTACAACTACAATATCTCAGTATTTCATTCCACTTCCTGCGTATGATCACAGTTTCATGCCGATCATCTCATTACAAAGTTCTTAATTTGTTGTTTAGTGTTTTACCTACATAGTTTTATGGTTGTGTTACTGTGTTATCAAGCTCTTGTTGTTACGTGATTTCCGTTGTATCTTCTGATTTTAATTCCTACAACATTAGCCGAAAATAGGTGTTCTTATGGGCACATATTTTAATTGAACTCCGGGGTAATGTTTTCAAGGGTGTGAGGGAGTATACGATGAACAAACCATTTTCTCATAGAGGCAGGTTCCATGAGATTCGTAAGCCGACTTTAGGTGGAGATTTGATTCATTTTTCGGGTATTCTTTATGGAGATATAATTTTAGTCCGGTTTATTATTTGTGGTTTTAGCTCCCTAACCTACTAGGTAAGGGTTCCAGGTTCAAATAGTAATATTTTAGCCGTGCTTTTTATAACCGAATTCGTCATACGGTAGTATTTAGGTTCACCATTTGAGTATATAAAAGACGATGAGGTATAACCGTCTGATTTAAAGTCTAGGGTTCCAAGTTCTTTAACGGATTAGAAAGGATCTCATGTTATATCATTACATCTGTCGGTGGCTTCAGTCAGTGTCATCATATTTTATATAGTTTCCTCTACTAGGACATTTGCAGGTTGGAATAGCTAGGTTAAAGTTTCTTACATGGCGGCTAAAACAAATTTTTTTTAAGGAAGCTAATTAAGTTTAATATTGAAATTGTTGAATAATGAAGCTTCTAAGAAGGGACGTCAGACGTTCAAAGTGCCAAATGAAAATCAGAGTATCAATATTATGTTTCTTGGCAAATACAAAGGTGTACCGGGAATGAAACAAAATAGAAAGTGGTTTCCCTGGTCCGTAATGAGTAAAGCTCCCTTAGAACATCAACTGATAGTGTCGGTTTATCATTGACGGTGGTACTCATCACCAGAATTCTTAGAGTCGTGAATTGTATTCAAAATCATAACTTATATGCGTGAGTCAGTTATGGAATGTCTGGTTTTTTTGTTACTATGCATAAAGGATACATGAAAGTTCTAATTTATCTGAGTACATAGTAGTTACCCTATATGTAGTAGATCAAACAGCTTTATAAAAAAATTACATGTTTATATATTACTCAAACGTTTATGTTGTGCCTTGTTACCATTGTTAACATTCAATGGCCATGAGATTAGGAGAATTCACACCTACCCGGCTCCCAGCCGAGGGTGGGTTTGTCAAACCCAGTAGTACTACACGAACTTCCTCGCTATACCCCGTATATTAACGGTTCGAGATAATTGAAAGGACTTTCGTATGTTAAGTTTAACGTTTAGTAAACCATGATGATATATAAGTAGATACAAAATCATAAAGTGTTTTCGTTGCGTGCTTTCTTCCCCAACAGGAAAATAGTAAAAGGGGCCGTGAAACTCACCTTAGGTTGCGCAGCTACAATTAATTAGCAACAACTATAATTTGCAAGTCCAACCAACAACCTGTTTGAGTTCTTGTAATTAGATATAATTTAATCTAACAAAGTTTACATTTAGTTTCGCGTTCCCGATTTGGCTTCGTACCAATACCCATATAATAATTTCTATTATATAATTCAAAGAATTTATACACTCACTACTTTAATAGGTTAACTCCTTAAAAACAACGTTTCTATTTAGCATGTGGCCAATATTACTATCTTTAGGCTATTAGCTTAATATCCTATTATTTATGTATACTACACACCCAACCAAATGTATATATTTATAATACTACTCATGAATACATATTAAAAAAAACATACATTGTGAATTATAATCACACGTAAATATATATTCATGTGTTGTGTCATCATCATTGTTAGAAATTAGTTAGTTTACACAAGTACAAACATACCAAGTATATAATCCATGTTCACGTTACCCTCATCTTCCTTGACCATGTAAACTTACAATATGAAGCACATTCAATCCACACCCATAGAGGCTATAACTACCCATAAGTCCATAACATACACCCATTATACGCACAGCCAACTATTATCATGCATATATACAAGATGTTATATAGCCTATACATACGTTATCATATACACCACTTACACACACAGATTCAAAATACCTACTTTTGCATCTCTATATAGCATATAAACTTTGATCTATACATACATACTGTTTAAATCGCATAACAAACACCTCGTATCATTATATTCATCGATTATATGCAGCATGATATACATGGATCAATGTTGAACCAAACCGAAACTCGCGAAACCAATACCGTAACGAACTGAATCATATAGACTACGAGTTGACGAACTATATACATACCAGAACGCTCGTCGGAAAGTTACAGGTGCGTCGAAGATGAATGAAACAACAGTGGAAGTGGCGGCGCGACGGTGGTTTGCAGTTGACAGCGCTCCGTACAGCAGCGGTGGATGACAACGATCGCAGCAATGATTCGAAGAAGATGGCGGATGATGATGGCGAACAAGAATAACAAAATGGCTATGGTTGAGATGTATAATAGTTTGTTGTATGGATGACGGTGATTGAAGACGCACGGGATTAGGGGAGGGTTGAATTATATGGATTCATTTATTTGAAAGTTACATCTAGGTCCCTTAACATAAATCAATGTTTAACTTGTTCCTAAAGTTAACTAATGAAACTTTCAAAATAATTATTACTTGACCCTCGTACTTTTCAAAACGTATATATATTTTATAAAACTATCTTGTTTACTTCAGTACGTTTCCGAGTTATGTGAAATAGTAATTCCCCAAAATGCTAAGGTTTAAATGTCCGCTCGTCGTGATCCAATAATTGTTCGAATTACTAGTTTTGAAATAAATACTTGTTTAGTTGTTTATTTAAATTAATATTTTTTTAATTAATAAAATGGTACTGTACTAGGTAGGTTTTCAAGTTAAAAGAGACTAATGGAATTTGGTAAAGTTGGGTTAACGACATTAACCCGAAATTGTCGGGTGTCACATTTATTTTTTAAAAAGTTAATTTTTTGATCAAATTTGTTTTTGCTGTGAATATATAGTTAAATGTAGTGGTTTTATGTAAAAAAAATTTATTTTTTAAAAAGTTGATTTTTTGATCAAATTTTTTTTGTGTTTGATTATATAGGTAAATGTTGTGGTTTTATATGAAAACTGCTGATATTTTCGAAAGTTGATTTTTTGATCAAATTGGTTTTTGGTGTGATTATATAGGTAAGTGTTGTGGTTTTATATGAAAATTTTTAATGTTTCGAAAGTTGATTTTTTGATCAAGTTTGTTTTTGGTGTGATTATATAGGTAAATGTTGTGATTTTATATGAAAATTTTTGATGTTTCGAAAGTTGATTTTTTGATCAAATTTGTTTTTAGTATGATTATATAGGTGAATGTTGTGATTTTATTTGGAAATTTTGTATTTATTTAAATGTTGATTTTTTGATCAAATCTATTTTTAGTGTGATTATATAGGTAAATGTTGTGGTTTTATGTAAAAAAATATATGTTGGGGTTATTTGAAGATGTCACTTTCCAAATATAAGCGAGTGAAGATATCGAGCATCATCACGAGCAAGCACGGGTGAAGACGTTCATTATTTGTATTTGTCTTAGAATATTTGTGTAATCATTTCGTGCTTAAATGCGCGTTTGTGCTTAATTGCACGTGTTTAGGTTACATTGTAAGGTGAATGGTATAGACTATAAATACCATCACCTAGGTCATTTGTTAAGAGGGTTTCCTACATTTCATTCCATATCCTTTGTAACCTTGATATTGATCTAATACAATTCACCTATTCATATTATCATCATCTTCATCATACTTTGCATTGATCTTCATGAACATTCAAGCATCAATACGTGATCAGTGAGTTTCCGCATCACTGATTACAAACAACATCACCAAACAATCTCAGATCTAGATCCAAGCTCGGTTCGTCCCGCACTATCAATTGGTATCAGAGTTGTTGGGTGATCTTTGATTGTTGTTGTTATTGATGGAATTTTAGCTACCATTAGCTTTGATTCATGTTTGTGTAAAGAACTGCAAAGTCTGAGATCAATTGGTGAAGATTTGACTGAGTTTTTGAAGAAATTGTTCATATTCGTCATTTCACTGCTCAAAATTGAAATCTGGAATTTGTTGTTGATATTGAGAAATTGTTGATTGAGATATGCTAGAAATCATAATCCTAAGCTTCGTTCATGATCAAACATCAATGATTTGTTGATTTCGATCCATATTTTGTCAATTTGTCTCAAAACCCACTTGTTGTGTTCTTCATCAAAAATCCCGATCTGAATGAGATTTAGCTTGTTTCAAGGTATAATACTTTGAAGGAGTGTTAGAAACATCATTCCTAAGCCAATACGAGTATTGAATTGAACAAAAACAACAAAAATTGAAGAATTGATCTAGTGTTCATCACAATTTTGACTTTGGAAAGTCAATCTGATATGAAGATTTGAAGAATTGATTGATATTTGCCCAGAAACTTATCATAATCAGAAGAAGAATTGAAGAATTGAGTGATTGATTCAAGGAATTTTCCTAAGTGATTGAAACCACTAAGTTGACCCATCCAAATAGTGGCTCACACGTCCAAATAGTGAAGTTACTATTCAGCCGTGTGAAGAAAGAAAAATTCACTGTTCAGCCGGGTGAAGAAGAAAAATTCACTGTTCAGCCGGGTGATAGAAGGAAATCACTGTTCAGCCGGGTGAAAACACTGTTCAGCCGGGTGAAGACACTATTCTGCCGGGTGAAGACATTGTTCAGCCGGGTGAAGACACTGTTCAGCCGGGTGAAACACTGTTCAGCCGGGTGAAGCACTGTTCAACCGTCCCAAGTTGTTGACCCGTCCAAACAGTTGACACGACCAAACAGTTACCCGTCTCAATTGTTGACCTGCCCCAACAGTATTTGTATAAACGTTTCACATGGCAGTTTAACATGTGTTATTGATGTAGGAGTTGTTCATCAAGCAATATCTCATCCGATTGAGAACTTGATCTTTACATTGATGATAAATGCACATTATTACCTGAGTTTTAATGTTTTTCTTTGAGTAGCAGGAACAGTTTCCATTGCAGAACAAGCTTCCACGCGACTTGAA
Source organism: Tagetes erecta (assembly GCA_030867185.1). Lineage (NCBI taxonomy): Eukaryota > Viridiplantae > Streptophyta > Magnoliopsida > Asterales > Asteraceae > Tagetes > Tagetes erecta. The sequence goes on along the minus strand of CM061497.1, from coordinate 14,962,840 downwards.
GATGTTCCTGTTCAAGCCTGATTCCAGTCCAAAGATCTCCAAGTCAGATTGCTGAGTGTTAAGAATCCTCCTCTTAATATCTCATACACAGATCCTGTTAACCTCTAAAGCAAAAGTTGAGGGGGAGTATTCTAAGTCAAAGAAGTCTTCTCATTCTACTTCAACCGTTGAAGAAGATCCAGTTGCTGATATATAGATTCACAGGAATCTACTCTCTACGTATTTCTTTCCATAGCCTCTGATGTTTACTCAAAAGGGAGAGAAGGATGCAGATTGCTTGTTGAAAGACAAAGTTTTGGCAGCATCATCTTAGGGGGAGTACTGTTGGGTCCTCTTGAAGATAATGCATACCAAAACTTTAAGTTGCTCTCTATACTCGCCACATGAAGATTTAAACTAATATGTCAGATTTGTAAAGTGTCATCTTAGGGGGAGTACTGTTGGGGTTATTTGAAGATGTCACTTTCCAAATATAAGCGAGTGAAGATATCGAGCATCATCACGAGCAAGCACGGGTGAAGACGTTCATTATTTGTATTTGTCTTAGAATATTTGTGTAATCGTTTCGTGCTTAAATGCGCGTTTGTGCTTAATTGCACGTGTTTAGGTTACATTGTAAGGTGAATGGTATAGACTATAAATACCATCACCTATGTCACACCCTCAATTTTCCACAAACGGGGTATCCGTTAGGCGTGTGACATACCAGGATCGCAAGCCATTAGTTACACGAACTTTGACTCAACGTTTATAAAATATATAACTTTGTAAATAACCAAAAGTTCAGAGTTTAAAGGTTAAAACCAACTTTTAGCGGAAGCATAAATAAATCCGATGCGCAAAATCCCGCGCCCAAAACAATAAACCAAATCAACAAAATAAAGTAGATATTAAATTTAATTTTTAAAATAATCCAAAAGACGACCCAATGCATGCATGTCCTACGTGCTCAACTCCTTAGCTACCTGAGTAAACATACTAAAACGGTCAACACATAATGTTGGTGAGTTCAATGAGATTTGCTTGTAAATAAAAGATACCGTTCATAATACAGATAAACCAAAAATAATATATATTTCATTTTATTAGGCGGTTTGCAAGACCGAATGCTTATTGCTTGTCAACACGTCGAGATGAAAGCTAAACGTTACTTTTGCCTTGTCGTCATCTAACCAGGATGACCCATAACCATTAAGGACAATCTGCACCACATGACGCCCAGTCAAGGGTGGGGTGTCGTCGCAACCCGGTAGTACTACTCAAATTTCCCCGCTATCATATATTAATCAACCTCGAACTTTTATAAGGACTTGAATGTGGTTCCAATTCGTGTAAAGCACTATAAGCCCTAATAAAATCCTGCCCGTAGGCATTTATACTTTTACCAAACCTGCCCGTAGGCATTTGTACTTTTACCGAAAGCTGCCCGTAGGCATTTATACTTTTACCAAAACCTGTCCGTAGGCATTTATACTTTTACCGAAAATCTGCCCGTAGGCTATTGTAAAATACCTTGTATGTTTCCTCCCCCAAAAAGAGTTTAAAAAGGGGCAAAGAACTCACCTTTGAAGCGCACAGCAATTTAAACCGCAAAAATGCACACAAGAACCTAGATCGCCCTACGACCTGCTTTTTAAGTTTTCCTCCAATTAATAGCTACAACTTACGTTTATAGAAAAATAAAGTAAACAAATACGTATGCACGCTCATACTAATGCATCACTTCACATAAGTCCACATATACATATAGTATAATACACATTATTTATCATGACGCGTCACCATCGTAGGATCATGAACATTATTCACCCATATGTTTATCATGACTCTCGCATCCATACATATTAGCTTTCGCTTAAATTTCATAATATCAATACTTTCAATGCTTTTAGCAACACATCAATGCATACAATACAAATTAACATACACTACTTACACAAGTTGCCATTTTTTTAAACATGCTCACTCCTATACCTAACATATTGACACACCCACTATTACCAGATTTATTTATATACATACCTATCATCACATTGCAGTTTCACAAACGTGTATGCATATACAAATATACTAAACCTACGGATTCTATATACATATGTTCACACACACATACCATCCAATTTTCATACATGACCATGCATACATGCAGCTTCCATGGCAGGATACATATTTATATATATGACTGTTGTTGTTTCTATTTTTATTTGTACAAACATACATGTACTGTCATATTTTCACCCATATCATAATATCATAACACAACATACATATTTTTCATATACTTTGCCGTTGTTTCGCTGCTATACATACTTACGAACACATATTCATCACACATAAATTCTTACATACATATACACGATGGAAGATATATATACACACATTATATAATACGGCTGCTACTAATTCTGTTTCATACATATACATACATGCCAAACATACACAGATATACGTGCATATATACTTACACATACAACAATGATCATACATATACATACAAATATATATATCAGCTTATAATATACATGATCGACATACAACCTGTACATATTCGCGCATAAAAGTTTACGGGTCGCGAAACTCACCGGAAAATAGCGACGGAGGTGATCGGAAACAGGGAAAAGAACAACGGCGTTGATGATGGCACGAAACCCACCGGAAAGCACGAAGAAGATGACCGGATACGCGGTTTTGCAGCTGCTGTTTCGGACTTCAGGTTTCTCACCGGCAACACGAGAGAACAGTGGAGACGATGAAGATGATCGGAACAGCAGAGTTTGCAGGTTCGCCGGACTCGTTCGGTACTCCGAATAGCAGTAACGACGCGTAACGGTAGGACAAGGCTAATCTTCTTTGATGCCCGGGTGAAACCGAAACGATACGATGATGATGGAGCTATGCAGCGGCTGGTATGGTGTGCAACCGAACTAGGGATTTGGATGTGTGCGCCGAGATGAATTGTTGAAGACGGGTATAGGTATGGGGGGTTGGTTTATATAATTTGAAATTTTACACTTAGGCCCTTAGACAATGTTAGGTTGTTTAGATTTAGTAGTTTAGTTTGTTTAATTTATAATTTTAACCCCAACTTTACAAAGACTTGACGAGATAAACGAATAAGATGGTTAACGGCGTTAAACTGAATTTACGGGTTGTCACATCATCCCCTTGTTAAGAGAATTTTCGTCCCGAAAATTACGTCGTGTCACTGGTCGTCTGCAACGAAATGAAATCAAAAAGAAAGAAGGGAAGAAAATTTTTCAGGTCGTCACATCATCCCCTTGTAAACAGAATTTTCGTCCCGAAAATTGCAAATTATGCTCTTTAGTCAGGTAACTGACGCTCCCTTAATTTAAACCCTTGAGTATAGTCGGTACGCTGGATAACCCGAATGGAATGACATTGCATTTAAATGAACACTCACGTGATGATAAGTTAGGTGAGCTAAATTTAGAGTAGAACTTGACCCTTCCAATTGGTCAAATTGGTCGTATAAACGTGAGAGAAAGGGTAATTATTTGGGGCTAGACAGTGCCTCATAATATAGACGTGAAGTTACAACAGACTAACGGCCCATTAAACCGAAGGGGGGGGGGTTAGAAGTTATTTCTAGGCAATCTCTTTGGAATTTAAGTTAATACTAACGCCTATCGTTTCTTAGATTTAAATAAAATATGATTTTAATGCTATTGGGGTAGGAAAGTACCTGTTTCCATTGTTGTCGTCATTTCTTGCTCTTCCACCACCTATAGTGAATGCTCTGCCTCTCGCTGTATTGTCCCCATTACCGTTATTATTATTATTATTATTATTATTATTATTATTATTATTATTATTATTATTATTATTATTATTATTATTATTATTATTATTGTCGTCACGGTTATTGTTATTATCTACATTGTTTTCAGGACACTCGTTCTTCCAGTGACCCGACTTGCCGCACCTGAAGCAGTTCTTGGTGTTGTTGTTGTTGTTCCCTCGTGCTTGACCCCTCTGGCCCTGCTTGTTGTACCCTAAATTGACATGACAATCCCTTGCGGTGTGTCCAAACTTATCGCACCGCTCACACTTTACCTTTCTACATACCCCAGAGTGGTTTTTACCACATGTTCCACACACATGAGCCTTACCCGCAGATCTAGGATCTCCCTGAGATGAAGATTGGTCCCTATTATCACACCTCTTTTGAGCTTGGAACTGTGTAAAGGATGAGTCCTTGTTGTTTGAGCCTTCCCATTTTCTTTTGTTGTTTTCAACAGTTGATGATCCCTTAGCGGGCAATGTCCCTAACTCTACTGCCTGATCAGTGATTCGCTTGGCCATTCTTACTGCCGCCTGAATCGTTGTCGGGTTTGCCGACGTCACGTTCATCCTGATTTCCGGTACCAATCCCTTGATGTAGAACTCAATACGTTTGGTTTCAGGCACCACCATTTGCGGACACAACGCTGCTAATTCATTAGCCCTAGTAGTATAGGTCTCGATGTCCGACCCAATCATCTTGTGATTCCACAATTCATCCTCTAATTTACGAACATCGTCGCGTGCACAGTACTCCTCGGTGAAGAGGGTCTTAAATTCCGCCCATGGGGTTGCGTTCGCCATCTCAATCCCCATCAGCTGCACTTGACGTTTCCAGAACGTCAACGCGGTACCCTCTAAAGTACCTGAAGCAAACTTCACCCGGCTGCCGACCGGGCAATTACACATCTGAAAGGCTGACTCTAGCTTGTCAAACCACTGAAGCATCGCGGTTGCTCCATCAACACCATTAAATGAATGAGGTTTACAGTCCATAAAGTCGGAAAAGGTGCAAACTGGAAGGAAAATTGATTTAATTAGATTATACTTATTTAGAATGGGAAAAAAGTATAGATTTAAAATTAATTTACTGATTAGGGATTGTATTGATTTAATTACCGGGAGGAGCTTGGTTCTGCATCCCCGCCGCTGCCCCGATAATTGCAGCCGCATGCTCATTCATCATTGCCATTAGCTGTTGGAGTTAACACATAATTGCCACGTCCACGGCCACGGCCCATACCTCTTCCAGCCATTGATCTACATTCACCGATCACACAATGATTTAAATATTTACGTATATAAATCTCATTGGTAACACATAGTAATTATAGCCAACATACGAGAATTTATTTAGAATAGAGATTTAATGTAAATTCTTTGGCAAATAAATTGTAACGTGTTCACAATTATTTCCACGAGTAAATTTCTTGAATACCGAAACGAGTTGGACGAAAATAACATTTTCTCGATTAGGTTTAAAGAATAGAATATTTCAACGGATAAAGAATTACTATAGATAACTTCGGCGCATAAATCCTTCTAGTCTTGTTATCGCGACTACGGATGCAGTCGCCATGTTCGTACTTTCGTCCCCTTGCGCCTCGAGAAGAAGACTCAGTCACACCGTGCGAAGAAAATTTAACGTTTGACGGGGAATTAGATTATTTTTTTTTTATATAACATAAACAACACAATACTTTACTTAAAAATTCAGTATACTACAAGTATTTCATATCAGGTAAGTACATAAGGTGTAACACGTATAGGCAACAAGCACTAATTCTAACTATAGTACTACGGTGCAGTGTGAGAGTAACTAATGCAATGCCTAGTTATAGTCTAGATGCAAATGCTAATTCTCTATAACTTATGGCTCTGATACCAATCTGTCACACCCTCAATTTTCCACAAACGGGGTATCCGTTAGGCGTGTGACATACCAGGATCGCAAGCCATTAGTTACACGAACTTTGACTCAACGTTTATAAAATATATAACTTTGTAAATAACCAAAAGTTCAGAGTTTAAAGGTTAAAACCAACTTTTAGCGGAAGCATAAATAAATCCGATTCGCAAAATCCCGCGCCCAAAACAATAAACCAAATCAACAAAATAAAGTAGATATTAAATTTAATTTTTAAAATAATCCAAAAGACGACCCAATGCATGCATGTCCTACGTGCTCAACTCCTTAGCTACCTGAGAAAACATACTAAAACGGTCAACACATAATGTTGGTGAGTTCAATGAGATTTGCTTGTAAATAAAAGATACCGTTCATAATACAGATAAACCAAAAATAATATATATTTCATTTTATTAGGCGGTTTGCAAGACCGAATGCTTATTGCTTGTCAACACGTCGAGATGAAAGCTAAACGTTACTTTTGCCTTGTCGTCATCTAACCAGGATGACCCATAACCATTAAGGACAATCTGCACCACATGACGCCCAGTCAAGGGTGGGGTGCCGTCGCAACCCGGTAGTACTACTCAAATTTCCCCGCTATCATATATTAATCAACCTCGAACTTTTATAAGGACTTGAATGTGGTTCCAATTCGTGTAAAGCACTATAAGCCCTAATAAAATCCTGCCCGTAGGCATTTATACTTTTTCCAAACCTGCCCGTAGGCATTTGTACTTTTACCGAAAGCTGCCCGTAGGCATTTATACTTTTACCAAAACCTGTCCGTAGGCATTTATACTTTTACCGAAAATCTGCCCGTAGGCTATTGTAAAATACCTTGTATGTTTCCTCCCCCAAAAAGAGTTTAAAAAGGGGCAAAGAACTCAGCTTTGAAGCGCACAGCAATTTAAACCGCAAAAATGCACACAAGAACCTAGATCGCCCTACGACCTGCTTTTTAAGTTTTCCTCCAATTAATAACTACAACTTACGTTTATAGAAAAATAAAGTAAACAAATACGTATGCACGCTCATACTAATGCATCACTTCACATAAGTCCACATATACATATAGTATAATACACATTATTTATCATGACGCGTCAGCATCGTAGGATCATGAACATTATTCACCCATATGTTTATCATGACTCTCGCATCCATACATATTAGCTTTCGCTTAAATTTCATAATATCAATACTTTCAATGCTTTTAGCAACACATCAATGCATACAATACAAATTAACATACACTACTTACACAAGTTGCCATTTTTTTAAACATGCTCACTCCTATACCTAACATATTGACACACCCACTATTACCAGATTTATTTATATACATACCTATCATCACATTGCAGTTTCACAAACGTGTATGCATATACAAATATACTAAACCTACGGATTCTATATACATATGTTCACACACACATACCATCCAATTTTCATACATGACCATGCATACATGCAGCTTCCATGGCAGGATACATATTTATATATATGACTGTTGTTGTTTCTATTTTTATTTGTACAAACATACATGTACTGTCATATTTTCACCCATATCATAATATCATAACACAACATACATATTTTTCATATACTTTGCCGTTGTTTCGCTGCTATACATACTTACGAACACATATTCATCACACATAAATTCTTACATACATATACACGATGGAAGATATATATACACACATTATATAATACGGCTGCTACTAATTCTGTTTCATACATATACATACATGCCAAACATACACAGATATACGTGCATATATACTTACACATACAACAATGATCATACATATACATACAAATATATATATCAGCTTATAATATACATGATCGACATACAACCTGTACATATTCGCGCATAAAAGTTTACGGGTCGCGAAACTCACCGGAAAATAGCGACGGAGGTGATCGGAAACAGGGAAAAGAACAACGGCGTTGATGATGGCGCGAAACCCACCGGAAAGCACGAAGAAGATGACCGGATACGCGGTTTTGCAGCTGCTGTTTCGGACTTCAGGTTGCTCACCGGAAACACGAGAGAACAGTGGATACGATGAAGATGATCGGAACAGCAGAGTTTGCAGGTTCGCCGGACTCGTTCGGTACTCCGAATAGCAGTAACGACGCGTAACGGTAGGACAAGGCTAATCTTCTTTGATGCCCGGGTGAAACCGAAACGATACGATGATGATGGAGCTATGCAGCGGCTGGTATGGTGAGCAACCGAACTAGGGATTTGGATGTGTGCGCCGAGATGAATTGTTGAAGACGGGTATAGGTATGGGGGGTTGGTTTATATAATTTGAAATTTTACACTTAGGCCCTTAGACAATGTTAGGTTGTTTAGATTTAGTAGTTTAGTTTGTTTAATTTATAATTTTAACCCCAACTTTACAAAGACTTGACGAGATAAACGAATAAGATGGTTAACGGCGTTAAACTGAATTTACGGGTTGTCACATCATCCCCTTGTTAAGAGAATTTTCGTCCCGAAAATTACGTCGCATCACTGGTCGTCTGCAACGAAATGAAATCAAAAAGAAAGAAGGGAAGAAAATTTTTCAGGTCGTCACATCATCCCCTTGTAAACAGAATTTTCGTCCCGAAAATTGCAAATTATGCTCTTTAGTCAGGTAACTGACGCTCCCTTAATTTAAACCCTTGAGTATAGTCGGTACGCTGGATAACCCGAATGGAATGACATTGCATTTAAATGAACACTCACGTGATGATAAGTTAGGTGAGCTAAATTTAGAGTAGAACTTGACCCTTCCAATTGGTCAAATTGGTCGTATAAACGTGAGAGAAAAGGTAATTATTTGGGGCTAGGCAGTGCCTCATAATATAGACGTGAAGTTACAACAGACTAACGGCCCATTAAACCGAAGGGGGGGGGTTAGAAGTTATTTCTAGGCAATCTCTTTGGAATTTAAGTTAATACTAACGCCTATCGTTTCTTAGATTTAAATAAAATATGATTTTAATGCTATTGGGGTAGGAAAGTACCTGTTTCCATTGTTGTCGTCATTTCTTGCTCATCCACCACCTATAGTGAATGCTCTGCCTCTCGCTGTATTGTCCCCATTACCGTTATTATTATTATTATTATTATTATTATTATTATTATTATTATTATTATTGTCGTCACGGTTATTGTTATTATCTACATTGTTTTCAGGACACTCGTTCTTCCAGTGACCCGACTTGCCGCACCTGAAGCAGTTCTTGGTGTTGTTGTTGTTGTTCCCTCGTGCTTGACCCCTCTGGCCCTGCTTGTTGTACCCTAAATTGACATGACAATCCCTTGCGGTGTGTCCAAACTTATCGCACCGCTCACACTTTACCTTTCTACATACCCCAGAGTGGTTTTTACCACATGTTCCACACACTTGAGCCTTACCCGCAGATCTAGGATCTCCCTGAGATGAAGATTGGTCCCTATTATCATACCTCTTTTGAGCTTGGAACTCTGTAAAGGATGAGTCCTTGTTGTTTGAGCCTTCCCATTTTCTTTTGTTGTTTTCAACAGTTGATGATCCCTTAGCGGGCAATGTCCCTAACTCTACTGCCTGATCAGTGATTCGCTTGGCCATTCTTACTGCCGCCTGAATCGTTGTCGGGTTTGCCGACGTCACGTTCATCCTGATTTCCGGTACCAATCCCTTGATGTAGAACTCAATACGTTTGGTTTCAGGCACCACCATTTGCGGACACAACACTGCTAATTCATTAGCCCTAGTAGTATAGGTCTCGATGTCCGACCCAATCATCTTGTGATTCCACAATTCATCCTCTAATTTACGAACATCGTCGCGTGCACAGTACTCCTCGGTGAAGAGGGTCTTAAATTCTGCCCATGGGGTTGCGTTCGCCATCTCAATCCCCATCAGCTGCACTTGACGTTTCCAGAACGTCAACGCGGTACCCTCTAAAGTACCTGAAGCAAACTTCACCCGGCTGCCGACCGGGCAATTACACATCTGAAAGGCTGACTCTAGCTTGTCAAACCACTGAAGCACCGCGGTTGCTCCATCAACACCATTAAATGAATGAGGTTTACAGTCCATAAAGTCGGAAAAGGTGCAAACCGGAAGGAAAATTGATTTAATTAGATTATACTTATTTAGAATGGGAAAAAAGTATAGATTTAAAATTAATTTACTGATTAGGGATTGTATTGATTTAATTACCGGGAGGAGCTTGGTTCTGCATCCCCGCCGCTGCCCCGATAATTGCAGCCGCATGCTCATTCATCATTGCCATTAGCTGTTCCGGAGTTAACACATAATTGCCACGTCCACGGCCACGGCCCATACCTCTTCCAGCCATTGATCTACATTCACCGATCACACAATGATTTAAATATTTACGTATATAAATCTCATTGGTAACACATAGTAATTATAGCCAACATACGAGAATTTATTTAGAATAGAGATTTAATGTAAATTCTTTGGCAAATAAATTGTAACGTGTTCACAATTATTTCCACGAGTAAATTTCTTGAATACCGAAACGAGTTGGACGAAAATAACATTTTCTCGATTAGGTTTAAAGAATAGAATATTTCAACGGATAAAGAATTACTATAGATAACTTCGGCGCATAAATCCTTCTAGTCTTGTTATCGCGACTACGGATGCAGTCGCCATGTTCGTACTTTCGTCCCCTTGCGCCTCGAGAAGAAGACTCAGTCACACCGTGCGAAGAAAATTTAACGTTTGACGGGGAATTAGATTAATTTTTTTTTATAACATAAACAGCACAATACTTTACTTAAAAATTCAGTATACTACAAGTATTTCATATCAGGTAAGTACATAAGGTGTAACACGTATAGGCAACAAGCACTAATTCTAACTATAGTACTACGGTGCAGTGTGAGAGTAACTAATGCAATGCCTAGTTATAGTCTAGATGCAAATGCTAATTCTCTATAACTTATGGCTCTGATACCAATCTGTCACACCCTCAATTTTCCACAAACGGGGTATCCGTTAGGCGTGTGACATACCAGGATCGCAAGCCATTAGTTACACGAACTTTGACTCAACGTTTATAAAATATATAACTTTGTAAATAACCAAAAGTTCAGAGTTTAAAGGTTAAAACCAACTTTTAGCGGAAGCATAAATAAATCCGATGCGCAAAATCCCGCGCCCAAAACAATAAACCAAATCAACAAAATAAAGTAGATATTAAATTTAATTTTTAAAATAATCCAAAAGACGACCCAATGCATGCATGTCCTACGTGCTCAACTCCTTAGCTACCTGAGAAAACATACTAAAACGGTCAACACATAATGTTGGTGAGTTCAATGAGATTTGCTAGTAAATAAAAGATACCGTTCATAATACAGATAAACCAAAAATAATATATATTTCATTTTATTAGGCGGTTTGCAAGACCGAATGCTTATTGCTTGTCAACACGTCGAGATGAAAGCTAAACGTTACTTTTGCCTTGTCGTCATCTAACCAGGATGACCCATAACCATTAAGGACAATCTGCACCACATGACGCCCAGTCAAGGGTGGGGTGTCGTCGCAACCCGGTAGTACTACTCAAATTTCCCCGCTATCATATATTAATCAACCTCGAACTTTTATAAGGACTTGAATGTGGTTCCAATTCGTGTAAAGCACTATAAGCCCTAATAAAATCCTGCCCGTAGGCATTTATACTTTTACCAAACCTGCCCGTAGGCATTTGTACTTTTACCGAAAGCTGCCCGTAGGCATTTATACTTTTACCAAAACCTGCCCGTAGGCATTTATACTTTTACCGAAAATCTGCCCGTAGGCTATTGTAAAATACCTTGTATGTTTCCTCCCCCAAAAAGAGTTTAAAAAGGGGAAAAGAACTCACCTTTGAAGCGCACAGCAATTTAAACCGCAAAAATGCACACAAGAACCTAGATCGCCCTACGACCTGCTTTTTAAGTTTTCCTCCAATTAATAACTACAACTTACGTTTATAGAAAAATAAAGTAAACAAATACGTATGCACGCTCATACTAATGCATCACTTCACATAAGTCCACATATACATATAGTATAATACACATTATTTATCATGACGCGTCAGCATCGTAGGATCATGAACATTATTCACCCATATGTTTATCATGACTCTCGCATCCATACATATTAGCTTTCGCTTAAATTTCATAATATCAATACTTTCAATGCTTTTAGCAACACATCAATGTATACAATACAAATTAACATACACTACTTACACAAGTTGCCATTTTTTTAAACATGCTCACTCCTATACCTAACATATTGACACACCCACTATTACCAGATTTATTTATATACATACCTATCATCACATTGCAGTTTCACAAACGTGTATGCATATACAAATATACTAAACCTACGGATTCTATATACATATGTTCACACACACATACCATCCAATTTTCATACATGACCATGCATACATGCAGCTTCCATGGCAGGATACATATTTATATATATGACTGTTGTTGTTTCTATTTTTATTTGTACAAACATACATGTACTGTCATATTTTCACCCATATCATAATATCATAACACAACATACATATTTTTCATATACTTTGCCGTTGTTTCGCTGCTATACATACTTACGAACACATATTCATCACACATAAATTCTTACATACATATACACGATGGAAGATATATATACACACATTATATAATACGGCTGCTACTAATTCTGTTTCATACATATACATACATGCCAAACATACACAGATATACGTGCATATATACTTACACATACAACAATGATCATACATATACATACAAATATATATATCAGCTTATAATATACATGATCGACATACAACCTGTACATATTCGCGCATAAAAGTTTACGGGTCGCGAAACTCATCGGAAAATAGCGACGGAGGTGATCGGAAACAAGGAAAAGAACAACGGCGTTGATGATGGCGCGAAACCCACCGGAAAGCACGATGAAGATGACCGGATACGCGGTTTTGCAGCTGCTGTTTCGGACTTCAGGTTGCTCACCGGCAACACGAGAGAACAGTGGAGACGATGAAGATGATCGGAACAGCAGAGTTTGCAGGTTCGCCGGACTCGTTCGGTACTCCGAATAGCAGTAACGACGCGTAACGGTAGGACAAGGCTAATCTTCTTTGATGCCCGGGTGAAACCGAAACGATACGATGATGATGGAGCTATGCAGCGGCTGGTATGGTGTGCAACCGAACTAGGGTTTTGGATGTGTGCGCCGAGATGAATTGTTGAAGACGGGTATAGGTATGGGGGGTTGGTTTATATAATTTGAAATTTTACACTTAGGCCCTTAGACAATGTTAGGTTGTTTAGATTTAGTAGTTTAGTTTGTTTAATTTATAATTTTAACCCCAACTTTACAAAGACTTGACGAGATAAACGAATAAGATGGTTAACGGCGTTAAACTGAATTTACGGGTTGTCACATCATCCCCTTGTTAAGAGAATTTTCGTCCCGAAAATTACGTCGCGTCACTGGTCGTCTGCAACGAAATGAAATCAAAAAGAAAGAAGGGAAGAAAATTTTTCAGGTCGTCACATCATCCCCTTGTAAACAGAATTTTCGTCCCGAAAATTGCAAATTATGCTCTTTAGTCAGGTAACTGACGCTCCCTTAATTTAAACCCTTGAGTATAGTCGGTACGCTGGATAACCCGAATGGAATGACATTGCATTTAAATGAACACTCACGTGATGATAAGTTAGGTGAGCTAAATTTAGAGTAGAACTTGACCCTTCCAATTGGTCAAATTGGTCGTATAAACGTGAGAGAAAGGGTAATTATTTGGGGCTAGGCAGTGCCTCATAATATAGACGTGAAGTTACAACAGACTAACGGCCCATTAAACCGAAGGGGGGGGGGTTCGAAGTTATTTCTAGGCAATCTCTTTGGAATTTAAGTTAATACTAACGCCTATCGTTTCTTAGATTTAAATAAAATATGATTTTAATGCTATTGGGGTAGGAAAGTACCTGTTTCCATTGTTGTCGTCATTTCTTGCTCTTCCACCACCTATAGTGAATGCTCTGCCTCTCGCTGTATTATTATTATTATCATCATCTTCATCATACTATCATCATTTCATTCCATATCCTTTGTAACCTTGATATTGATCTAATACAATTCACCTATTCATATTATCATCATCTTCATCATACTTTGCATTGATCTTCATGAACATTCAAGCATCAATACGTGATCAGTGAGTTTCCGCATCACTGATTACAAACAACATCACCAAACAATCTCAGATCTAGATCCAAGCTCGGTTCGTCTAGAACTATCAATTTATTTTTTAAAAAGTTGATTTTTTGATTAAATTTGTTTTTGGAGTGATTATATAGGTAAATGTTGTGGTTTTATGTAAAAATTTTAAATTTTTTAAAAAGTTGATTTTTTTATCTAATTTGTCTTTTGTGTAATTTAATAGGTAATGTTGTGGTTTATATGAAAACTTCTAATGTTTTTGAAAGTAGATTTTTTGATCAAATTGGTTTTTGGTGTGATTATATATATAAGTATTGTGATTTTATATGAATATTTTTTATGTTTCGAAAGTTGATTTTTGATCAAATTTGTTTTTTGTTTGATTATATAGGTAAATGTTGTGTTTTTATATGAAATTTGTTTATGTTTCGAAAGTTGATTTTTTGATCAAATTGGTTTTTGGTGTGATTATATAGGTAAGTGTTGTGATTTTTTATGTATATTTTTTATGTTTTGAAAGTTAATTTTTGATCAAATTTGTTTTTGGTGTGATTATATAAGGAAATGTTGTGATTTTATATGAAAATTTTTCATGTTTCGAAAGTTGATTTTTAGATCAAATTTGTTTTTGATAAGATTATATAGGTAAATGTTGTGATTTTATTTGGAAATTTTTTATTTTTTTAAATGTTGATTTTTTGATCAAATCTGTTTTTTGTGTGATTATATAGGTAAATGTTGTGGTTTTATATAAAAAAATTTACTTTTTAAAAAGTTGATTTTTTTATCAAATTTGTTTTTGGAGTGATTATATAGGTAAATGTTGTGATTTTATGTAAAAATTTTATATTTTTTAAAAAGTTGATTTTTTGATCTAATTTGTCTTTGGTGTAATTTTATAGTTAATGTTGTGGTTTTATATGAAAACATCATATGTTTTTTATAGTTGATTTTTTGATCAAATTGGTTTTTGGTGTGATTATATAGGTAAGTGTTGTGATTTTATATGAAAAATTTTTATGTTTCGAAAGTTGATTTTTTGTTCAAATTGGTTTTTGGTGTGATTATATAGGTAAATGTTGTGGTTTTATATGAAAATTTTTGATGTTTCGAAGATTGATTTTTTGATCAAATTTGTTTTTGGTGTGATTATATAAGGAAATGTTGTGATTTTATATGAAAATTTTGATGTTTCGAAAGTTGATTTTTTGATAAAATTTATTTTTGTTGTGATATAAATAGGTAAATGTTGTGATTTTATTTGGAAATTTTTTATTTTTTTAAATGTTGATTTTTTGATCAAATATGTTTTTGGTGTGATTATATAGGTAAATGTTGTGGTTTTATATAAAAAGTTTTTATTTTTTAAAAAGTTGATTTTTTGATCAAATTTGTTTTTGGTGTGATTATATAGGTAAATGTTGTGGTTTTATGTAAAAATTTTATATTTTTTAAAAAGTTGAGTTTTTGATCTAATTTTCTTAGGTGTGATTATATAGGTAAATGTTGTGGTTTTATATGAAAACTTCTGATGTTTTTGAAAGTTGATATTTTGATCAAATTGGTGTTTGGTGTGATTATATAGGTAAATGTTGTGATTTTATATGAAAATTTATTATGTTTTGAAGTTGATTTTTTTTATCAACTTTGTTTTTGGTGTGATTATATATGTAAATGTTGTGTTTTTAAGTGAAAATTTTTGATATTTTTAAACGTTGATTTTTTGATCAAATCTGTTTTTGTGTGATTATATAGGTAAATGTTGTGGTTTTGTGTGAAATTTTTATTTTTTTTCAAAATTGATTTTTAATTAAAGTTTGGTTTGTTGTGATTATATAGGTAAATGTTGTGGTTTTATGTAAAAAAATTTATTTTTTAAAAAGTTGATTTTTTGATCAAATTTGTTTTTGGAGTGATTATATAAGTAAATGTTGTGGTTTTATGTAAAAATTTTAAATTTTTTAAAAAGTTATTTTTTGATCTAGTTTGTCTTTAGTGTAATTTTATAGGTAATGTTGTGGTTTATATGAAAACTTCTGATGTTTTTTATAGTTGATTTTTTGATCAAATTGGTTTTTGGTGTGATTACATAGGTAAATGTTGTGATTTTATATGAAAATTTTTAATGTTTCGGAAGTTGATTTTTTGTTCAAATTGGTTTTTGGTGTGATTATATAGGTAAATGTTGTGGTTTTATAGGAAAATTTTTGATGTTTCTGTGACACCCGACAAATTCAGGTTAACCTCGTTAGTCAAACTATGTTAATCACGTTAACACAATTATACTTTTCATTTAATTTGGTGAATTAAATGTACAAACTGTTACACAAACGTACACACGAAACGATCACACGAGTTAATACCTGGGCGTTGGTGAATTTAATTGATACAAATGCAATAAATATATATCCTAAGTAACATGTGTGCTTAATTGTTAAACTTTCGAGTAATTACGTAGTTTACTGGTTTTAACCTTTTATGTAATTCAGTAGATTTTAGGAGACGGGAAAAGTACGTTTAAGAAAGAGCTTCATTGTGTTTACAAACCGTAACAAAACGTAGCCCATGTCTCATCCATGTGATCCATGGATGGCCCAAGGCTCAACTTAACCTAAACCTAACTTAATCATTTAACAAAAATTAAAACCCAACCCTAAAAATCGCTCCTAACAGCCGTCACTTTCCGGCCAGATTCCGGCCAGCTCCGACGTCTTCACGAGGCCTATTATATATCAAAATCTTCGTCTCGACGAGAGGGTTCCAATGATAGTAAAAACGTCTTCTAACTCGTAGCGATGAAAAAGTTATGGCCAGTTGAATATTTCGGTTGCTTGTTCGTCAAGTGATGATGTTCGGTTGTGTTGGATCTTTGGTGGTGCTGTTACTTGCTAATTTAAGTTATAAACACATTACAAGTAAGTTTCATTCCTAAAAACTTCATATATGTTTCGAAAATTGTAAGACATGAAACCTTAGTTCATCCAAATTTGTCAATTGGTGATTTTGTTGTGGAATTGGGTATTGATTATAGGTTTATTTGATGTTTTGATGATCAAATAGTAAATTGAATCCATATTATTATTTTTGAGAAACTAGGGTTAAAAGGAAGTCTTTTGAACATGAACTAAAATGCATGATCATGATGAAATATGATGAAATATATGTTTAGATGATGATTTGAATGAAGGATGATTATTTGGTTTTGAAATTACATGCTCGTTTTGCCATATTACTAAAAATAGTAACTTTTTCATTTGGTTCATGTGAAAAATGCATGTTATGGACATCTAATAGTTGTTGTGATGATACTAGCATGTTCGTATGATGAATTAAACGAATTTTGGTTATTTGAACGTGGAAATCCGACATGATTTGGAATGACTTTCTAATTGTAGAAACTTTTTGTCATGAACATTCACTAGGGTGCATGATTAGTGGTTTTGGACACACAAACATAAAAGTGTTGTTTGGTTAATAACCCGTTGGTATGAAATTGATTGTTGAGAATCTAGAATGTGTGTTCTAGTTGACTAGGATGCTATGATGAAAGTGTTGCTATGTTATTTGAAACATAAAGAGATGTGGACAATGATATGTGCTTGAGATGATTACACATGCTACTTTGTCTTATATTGGAAACTGTAAGTTTTGACGTGTGCTATTGGGTTTTGTATCATGGTTTGACTAGTGTGTAGTAGTTGATGTGCATAATGAGGTTTGGAAATCTTTTGGATGTTGAATTGTGAAAACATGTTCTAAAAATTCCACTTTCCTATAAAGGAAACTTTAATGAAAATAGAAATTGAATTCTTTGAATACGTGCCTTGTGATGTGATTTGTGAACTTAATATGAACAAATACTTCAAAAGAAACATACATGCACTTAATAAATCACCAACGGCTCGTGGGTCAAATCGGGTCAACAAAAGTCAACTTTGGTCAAACTTGGTCAAAGAGTCAAACTTTTCTAATCTCGCACAAACCGTATGACTATTTGGATGCATAGGGTTCTATGACCCTACATGAACACACAATAATAGACCTACTATTATTTAGGTTGCTGTATTACATTGTGTACTCTCAAACTGATTTGCTGTGCAACCTAAGGTGAGTTCACTAAACCGCACTTTTACTATTCTACCCTTTTATGGGCTGAACACGGACGATTACTTTTATGGATTTACAAATTTTGTATGTCGCATGTCTGGATTAGAGCAACTTTTATTTTGTTCATGAAAGACCTCATGGATACCTAGTTGACCGTTAGTATTTGTGAAATAGCGGGGAAATTTTAAGTAGTACCACTGGGTTTGACAAACCCCACCCGGGCTAGTCGCGCTAGCACGACAGATGGACCTGTCGAACGGGTGTTGAATGACCTAACATACTTACAGTGCATTCTGCTGGGATTTACGAACAGGCAAAATGCACTTATTGTGTACATACGTCAACTTCGGTCAGATACATACGCCTCTAAGGACATGTGCTGTAGACTAGCTACCTACAATGACATACTTAATTTATATTTCTGCTTGCAACTGAACATACTTGATTTCATACTTACTATGTGAACTCATCAACCGTCGTGTTGACACTTGTTAGTCTTTCACTTTTACAGGTCACAACTTTGCATTTAAACACTTTCTTGCATTTAAAAACTATGTTTGGTTTTAACAAATATTTAACTATGTTTCTTATGTTGGGCGTGTGTTTGCGCATTTAGTTACATTTAATATTATTGACATCACATTTCATTTACGCTTCCGCAAATTATTAAACGTTAACTCTGTATTAAATTTTCTCATTTAATGAGACACGTATATTTTAAATTCATATAGTGTCGTTTGGTGTAACTAATGACTGAGATCCTGATTTGTCACACACTTAACGGTAAAACTCCGTTAGTGGATTTTGGGGGTGTGACAGATTGGTATCAGAGCCATTGGTTATAGCGAACTAGGTTTGCATTGCATTGCATTCTAGACTATAACTGTACACTGCATTAGTTGCACTTATGTGAATTCATTTGTGACCCATATGCATGTTATTTACACATACACACGCCTACACTAGCATTACATAAAGTGACCAACTTGTATTATGTGACACTTTAGATCAATTCTTGCAATAATCATCCATTCCATTAGTTATAAAATAAACCAAAAGTAGTCAAAAACATTAATATTCAACCATATGCCTAGGTAGTATTAAAAGTTTAGCCAAACATATTCGTCCAAAGCATCAAAAAAATAACAAAACAATAGCAAACCATTATTTTTAACGTACGAAAACAACGAATCAAAACCAAAAATATAAACTGAATGACAAAAACAAACCGAATATGCTTCCAATCGTTGGTTTTCGTCTCCTATGACTGCTCTTAGTCGTATGTATGGCTCTTCTTTTACCTACTCTCACTCAAGATTTTGATTCGTATAATTGTCTGATACTTCCCCCTATCGTCCGTATGGCAGCTCTCTAAAAATTATTTTTTTTCTTCCTCCCTGCCGTCACCAACCCCAAACATGTATATATCCTCCACTTTTTCTCTTAACCAACTTTGATTTAATGTAGGGCTCTGGCTCTTCTTGTGATTATATAGGTAAATGTTGTGATTTTATATGAAAATTTTTTATGTTTGGAAAGTTGATTTTTAGATCAAATTTGTTTTTGGTGTGATTATATAGGTAAATGTTGTGCTTTTATGTGAAAATTTTTGATTTTTTTAAACATTGATTTTTTGATCAAATCTGATTTGGTGTGATTATATAGGTAATTGTTGTGGTTTTATGTGAAATTTTTAATTTTTTCAAAATTGATTTTTTAATGAAAGTTTGGTTTGTTGTGATTAAATATATGTAAAATGTTGTGGTTTTATGCAAAATTTGTTTGTTTTTTGAAAGTTGATTTGTTGATCAAATTTGTTTTTGGTGTGATTATATAGGTAAATGTTGTGGTTTTATATTAAAAATTTTTATGTTTCGAAAGTTTATTTTTTGATCAAATTCGTTTTTGGTGTGATTATATAGGTAAATGTTGTAATTTTATATGAAAATTTTTGATGTTTCGAAAGTTGATATTTTGATCAAATTTGTTTTTAGTGTGATTATATAGGTAAATGTTGTAGTTTTATGTAAAATATTTTTATTTTTTAAAAAGTTAATTTTTTTTAGCATATTTATTTTTGGTGTGATTATATAGGTAAATGTTGTGTTTTTTTATTTTTTTTAAGTTGATTTTTTTATTAAATTTGGTTTTGGTATGATAATATAAGTTAATGATGTGGTTTTATATGAAAACTTCAGATTTTTTGAAAGTTGATTTTTTGATGACATTGGATTTTGGTATGATTATATAGGTAAATGTAATGGTTTTTATGAAAATTTTTGATGTTTCGAAAGTAGATTGTTTGATCAAATTTATTTTTGGTGTGATTATATAGGTATATGTTATGAATTTATGTGAAAATTATTGATTTTTTTAAACGTTGATTTTTTTATCAAATCTGTTTTTGGTGTAATTATATTGGTATTTGTTGGGAGTTTTTTGTGAAAAAGTTTGGTTTGGTGTGATTAAATATATGTAAAATGTTGTGGTTTTATGTGAAAAATTGTTGGTTTTTGAAAGTTGATAATTTGATCAAATTTGTTTTTGGTGTGATCATATAGGTAAATGTTGTGGTTTTGTAAACAATTTGTATTTTTAAAAAGTTGATTTTTTGATCAAATTTGTTTTTGATGTGATTGTATAGGTAAATTTGGTGGTTTTATGTAAAAAAAATTATTTTTTAAAGTTGATGTTTTGATCAATTTTTTTTTGTTTTGATTATATAGGTAAATGTTGTGGTTTTATATGAAAATTTCTAATGTTTTCGAAAATTGATTTTTTGATCAAATTGGTTTTTGGTGTGATTAAATTGGCAAATGTTGTGGTTTTATATCAAAATTTTTGATGTTTCGAAAGTTGATTTTTGATCAAATTTGTTTTTGGTGTGATTATATAGGTAAATGTTGTGATTTTATGTGAAAATTTTTGATTTTTTTAAACATTGATTTTTTGATCAAATCTGATTTTGGTGTGATTATATAGGTAAATGTTGTGATTTATATGAAATTTTTAATTTTTTTCAAAAAGTGATTTTTTGATAAAAGTTTTGTTTGGTGTGATTAAATTTATGTAAAATGTTGTGGTTTTATGTGAAAATTTGTTGGTTTTTTGAAGTTGATTTTTTAATCAAATTTGTTTTTGTTGGGATTATATAGGTAAATGTTGTGGTTTTATGTAAATTTTTTTTATTTTTAAAAAGTTTATTTTTTGATCAAATTTGTTTTTCGTGTCTTTATATAGGTAAATGTTCTGGTTTTATGTGAAAATTTTATTTTTTGCAAAATTTATTTTTTGATAAAATTTTGGTTTATTGTGATTAAATATATGTAAAATGTTGTGGTTTTATGTGAAATTTTGTTGGTTTTTTGAAAGTTGGTTTTTTATCAAATTTGTTTTTAGTGTGATTACATAGGTAAATGTTGTGGTTTTTTGTAAATTTTTTTTATTTTTAAAAAGTTGATTTTTTGATCAAATTTGTTTTTGGTGTCTTTATATAGGTAAATATTGTGGTTTTATGTGAAATTTTTATTTTTTGCAAAATTTATTTTTTTGATAAAATTTTGGTTTATTGTAATTAAATATATGTAAAATGTTGTGGTTTAATGTGAAAATTTGTTTGTTTTTTGAAAGTTGTTTTTTTTTTTATCAAATTTGTTTTTAGTGTGATTACATAGTTAAATGTTGTGGTTTTATGTAAAATTTTTTTATTTTTTAAAAAGTTGATTTTTTGATCAAATTTGTTTTTGGTGTCTTTATATAGGTAAATGTTGTGGTTTTATGTGAAATTTTTATTTTTTGCAAAATTGATTTTTTGATAAAATTTTGGTTTATTGTGATTAAATATATTTAAAATGTTGTGGTTTTATGTGAAAATATGTTGGTTTTTTGAAAGTTTGTTTTTTTACTAAATTTGTTTTTAGTGTAATTACATAGGTAAATGTTGTGGTTTTATGTAAAAAAATTTTATTTTTTAAAAAGTTGATTTTTTGATCAAATTTGTATTTGCTGTTATTATATATGTAAATGTAGTGGTTTTATGTAAAAAAATTTATTTTTTAAAAAGTTTTCTTTTTGAGCAAATTTTTTTTGTGGTTATATAGGTAAATGTTGTGATTTTATATGAAAACTGATGATATTTTTGAAAGTTGATTTTTTGATCAAACTGGTTTTGGTGTGATTATATAGGTACATGTTGTGATTTTATATTAAAATTTTTTATGTTTCGAAATTTGATTTTTTGATCAAATTTGTTTTTGGTGTGATTATATAGGTAAATGTGTTAGGGCTCATTCCTGTTAGAAGATTTAATTTGTACTTTGTTTATACATGTTTGTATAGTTTAGGGTTAATTTTGTATTTTCCCTAATGTGTTGATGCATAAAGCATGTTGTGAGATAATGTTAGAGAGAGAGTCTAGATCACAACTTACACGCTAGAAAGAGAATTGTGTGTGTGATTTGTATTCTCCTGCACATTGTACTACAACGAATTGCTTTGATCATCAACTTAGCCGGGTGATGAATTTGACTTTGACAATATTTTTGGACTTAGATTTGTGAACAATTAGGTCCTGTGCAGCCGTGTAAAGGATTTTTTGTCTTGCCGGGTGAAGAATTTGAAAGAAAAAGGTTGTACTGTTCAGCCAGATCAAAGAACTGTTGTGCCGGGTGATCAACTGTTCAGCCGGGTGATTAACATTTCAGCCGGGTGATTCACTTACTGTTTGGCCGGGTAAACAACATTTCTGCCGTGTGATCAACAATTGTTCAACCGGATCAACTTTTTCTGCCGTGTCAAGTTCTAGCCGTGTCAAGTATCAGCCGTGTCAAAGTTTTAATTGTTCAGCCGGATCACTGTTCAGCCGGGTAAGATACTCTGCTGGGTGAAGATTTCAAGTGTTGAAGATTGACAACTGTTTAGCCGTGTCACTGTTTAGACGGGTGAAGAAGTTTTTCTCAGCCGGGTGAAGAACAAAATTTCACTGTTCAGCCGTATGACTTGTTTTAAGTTGTTTCAAATCTTGTTATCTTATCTTGTTATTACTTACTTGCTTTTAGTTTTTAAGTTTAACTGTTTCTTTTCAAAAATTAACAAAAACTCAAAAATATTTTCTTTAATTTTTTAAAAAATGGCACCTAATGATGATTCTGATAACCGTGTTCCTAGATTGGTTAATCGTGCAGATTTCAAGAACTGGACAATCAGATTGAAGCATCATCTATGCTCTATTGACAATGATCTGTGGAAGTCAATTGATAAAGGTCCTCACATTCATACTCAGACTGCTCCTGACAATGCAAGCACCTACACCAAAGATTCAACTAAACCTTATCCTGAAGATAACCTATCAGCAGAAGACTTACGAAAGGTCAAGAATGACAGTAAGGCTTATTCTTTGATGTGCAAAGGGCTGCCACTTCAAGTGTTGTCGAGATTGGATACTTATCAAACTGGCTACACATTGTTCAAGGCATTGAAATCAATCCGTGAAGGAGGAGAACAGTTGAGAAGTCTCAAGAAGCAGAAATTAAAGAGACAACTTGAATTGTTTGAGCATATTGCTGGAGAATCTGTGCACCAGATGATGAATAGATTTGTTCATCTAACTACTTAGATGAAAAATGTTGGTGCTAAGACAGATCTTCAAGACCTGAAAGATTGTTGTGTGCTCTTCCATCTTCATGGAAACAAACTGTTACTCTATTGAAGCATACAGAAAAGTTTCCAATGGATTTGGATCTTCTCATTTCAAAGATTGAAGAAGTTGAGATTGATGAAAGTTCTAGAAATACTGACAGATCAGGTTCACATGCTCAGTACAAATTTGTGGTGAATCCTGCAAACACAGTGGAGAATGCATTTCTTGCTCAAGATAATGCTAAGACTGATGATGAGGGAGATTTGTTTGTTGGTGCTAGCTTTTACAATGATTCATCGTATCTACCAAGCTCACCAATTTACTCTCAACCACAATCTCCACCAAGAGCTCAAGTTCAAAGTCCATCTATGAAATCTCAAGCAGAAAATCAAAGTTCAAGTTCCACAGTTCAAGCCAAAGTAAAAGATGTGATAAATATCTTGTTACAAGATAATGAGACTAAGAATGCATTTACTGCATTCATGGCAAGCTTTCAAGCTTATCAAGGAAGTCATTTGAATCAGATGGATGTTGTGCTACAAGACTTGTTTGAAATGGATCCTGATGACGTTGAAGAAATGGACTTAAAATGGCAAATGGTGATGGTTGCATATCGAACTCAGAAACATGCATATGTAAACCGAAGCTTCAAGCCACATGCAAACAAGACAGTTGGTTTTGACAAGTCAAAGGCAAGATGTTTCAACTGTAACTGCTATGGTCATTTTCGAGGGAATGCAAGGCTCCTAAGAATCATAACTACAATGATCAAGCTGGTTCAAGTGGACAGAATCATGGTCAAAGTCAGAACTCACAACAGTCTTCAAGCTATCAGAACATGAATCAATGTTTCATGCAAAAGCCATACCAAAGTATTCCAATGCCAGAACTGAAAGATGAAGGCAAGAAACCAGAAGATCAGACCAAAGCACTGGTAGTTAGTGTAAAAGACGGATATGACTGGAGTGCTTATGCGGAACAGTTTACATCTGATCTTACATCAAGTTTGGCACTGGTATGTGAAATTGAGGAAGAAGATTGGTCTGAAGAAGGGGATGATCAAATGATTAAAGCTGTCAGTGAAGATTCTGAAGAGTATGACTGGAGTGCAAAGTCAGATCCTGTTGAAGAATCTGAACCAGAAGTTGCGCTTATGGCTACATCTGACGAGTCTTCATCATCTGTTGAACAACCAAAGGTTAGTACCGAATTACCCCCTAATTATGTTCCTTTGCCTGATGATGTTAAAGGTAGGTTATGTTCTGAACAATGCATTAAACAAGTGGAACATTATCGAGCTCATTCTTTTAAAATTGGTGACAAATTAAGCAAACATGAACAAATTCATGAACAACTTAAAATTGATCACAAAATTGCTGATGAGAAGATATTGTCACTTAAAGAATCATGGAACAAAACCTTGAAGGAACTGGAACTAGTAACCAAACAACTTGAAGAAATGACAAAGAATTATGAACAAGAAAAAGTTGCTCATGCTGTCACACAAGTTGAACTAACAAAAGTGAAAAGTTGTAAAACAATGGTTAAACAACTTGTGAGTGAAAGAGGAAACAAAAACAAACAAGGATTGGGTTTCACTCATGAACCAATGCCTAAGTCAATCTCAAACACTTTACCAGAAAACTTTAATGAATTTGATCATTCACCTGAAAATGAACAAAGATTCAAAGAAATTCAAAGAGGTAAATCCGAATCCGAAGGATCTGAAGTTTTACTGGAAAGCTTGAAAGAAGATGACATCGTGACAGTTGAAGCTGATGATGAAGCAAGCAACAAATCTGATCCTATTCTGGTGCAACTTGTTGAATATCCGGAACTGAATCCTAAGCCAGAAGAAACGGTGAAGGATGAAGCTGAATTTTCAGGATACAATGATCCAGAATACATCAAATGGAAGAATGAACAGAAAGCGATTGTTGCTGAACAACTGATCAAGAAGAAACCAGTGAAGAAGACTGAAGTTTCAAATACAAAGATGCAGAAATCGAAATTGACAAACAATCAATCTGAAACAAAACAGTCAAAAAGGTAAAAGTGTCATAACATCAAATGACAACATCAAAGTTCAAACTGTTAAAACTGACAATGTTAAACCTGTGAAAAAGAAAGTGTCCAAAGTGAAAACTATAAAGTTTGTATCTGCAGGAACTTTTGATATGAACTCATCTCATGGTAACCAACTCAATTCTAAGATCAAATCTAACTCTGGTCTATAAACAGGTTCAGGTCCTAAGACTTCCGCTGTCAATGATAAAAGATTTGAATCAAAGAAGGTCACTAAGCAGGATGTTTCAAAATCGAACCAAGTTCCCAAACAATCAAAACTAGATAACAAACAATCAAAGTCACAATCGATATCTCCACAAAAGAATCAAGTTAATTTAAAACCGAACATGTCTGTTAATGAATCACGAGTGGGTTCAACATCTAGAGTTAACAATCGGCTCTTTAAGATTAGCAAGAAACATTGTGAGATTTGTGATCGTTATAATCATGTTACTGCTAAATGTTTCTTTAACAGGTACTGCAATTATTGTGACAAAAGAAATCATTCTTCAGAGGAATGTTTTTATAACAAGTATTGTGATATTTGTGAAAGGAGAAATCATGACACTGCAGATTGTTTCTTTCGGAAAAACTCATCAAGAGAAATGACTCCTTTTCCGAATTTTCAAAGAAATCAATCTTTTGGTTTTCAAAAATTTAACCAAAGTCATTCTCCTGATTTGAGAACTTTCAAACGAAACAATTCTGGTCTTAATGAGTTTTCATCCAGAAATGTGCAGGTTAACAGTTTTAAGTCGAGAGCTTTGATGGTAAGAAATCAGAAATTTGAAAATAACCTTGATCCTAAGTTAGAGGAAAGGTTTACTGCTTTAAGAAGAAAGCAAACGAATCAAGCCGTTGGGCGAAACAGTTTTCAACCAAATCTCTCAAATGAAACAAATTTTCAAAATATACATTATCAACAGGTTACTGTTACAGATAGATTCGGAAAACCCAAGACCATGTGGGCCTGGGTTGACCAAACTAACTAGGTAAATGTTGAAATGCAGGTACGCCCTCGAAGACCTATCAACTCATGGTTTGTTGATAGTGGGTGTAGCCGGCATATGACAGGCAACCATGCCTTGCTTCAAGATTTTAAGCTTAAGAATGGTACTCATGTTGCATTTGGAGGAGATGCTGGTGGAAAAATTACTGGAGAAGGAACCGTGTCAAATGGGGTTATTAGCTTTGATAAAGTCAACTACTGTGCACAGTTGAACTTTAATTTGCTAAGTGTATCTCAAATTTGTGACAAATCATATTCAACATTATTTGATGATTCCTTTTGTTATATACTCAAACCAGGTTTCAAGATTGACAATGAATGGGTGGTGGTTAAAGCTCCAAGAGATCGTGATGTATACAAGCTTGATATGTCGCATATTGATGCTGAAACCGAAACCACATGTCTCATTGCACAAGCATCAAATGATGAGAGTCAGCTGTGGCATAGACGGCTGAGCCATTCAAACTTCAGAAACATGAATCGTTTAGTGACTGGAAATCATGCTGTGGGAATACCGTCAAAGAAATTCTCAACAACTGATCTATGTCCAGCATGTTTGAAAGGAAAACAACACCGAATGTCTTTTAAGTCCAAGCAAGAACACTCCATTTTAAAGCCCTTACAGATGCTACATATGGATCTTTTCGGACCAACAAATGTCCAAAGCATCGGAAAGAAGTCTTATTGTTTTGTCATCATTGATGATTTTACTAGATTTTCTTGGGTTTATTTCTTGCATGTTAAATCTAAAACTGCCGAGTTCCTAAAAGAATTTATTATCAAAGTTGAAAGTCAGTTGGATTGTAAAGTAAAAATCTTGAGAAGTGACAATGGAACCGAGTTTAAAAATTCTAATGTCGATTTGTTTTGTGCAGAAAAAGGAATTGCGCGTCAATTTAGTGCTCCAAGAACTCCACAACAGAACGGAGTTGCTGAACGGAAAAATCGAACACTAATTGAAGCAGCAAGATCCATGCTTGCAGATGCCAAAATCCCTATCACATTCTGGGACGAAGCTATTGCTACTACTTGCTTTGTACAAAACAGGACATTATTGGTTCAGGATAAACATAAAACATCTTATGAGTTATTATTTGGAAGAAAACCGAATATTTCATATTTGAAAGCATTTGGTTGTCCTGTATCGATTCTAAATTTAAGTAATCATCTGGGTAAATTTGAGTCAAAATCTGACTATGGATTTTTTCTTGGTTACTCTTCGGTTTCAAAAGCTTATCGTGTTTTTACTAGCAAAACAAACGTTGTTATTGAAACTATTAACGTAAAGTTTTTAGAAAATTCGTTTCCATCAGTGGCTCATGGTCCCGAATGGTTGTTTGATTTAGATTCGTTATCAAAATCTTTCAATTCTAACTTGTTTAATTTTTCAGGAAAATCGAGTAAAGAATCAGGAGACTTGGGATGTTTCAGTGATGATTCTGACAATGACGATGATAGTAATCTCAATTCTGAGTATCCGTTCATGTCATTTCATAATCTTGATCATGTGGTATCCAATCAAGCTCCGGGGTCCATCTGGTTCTCAAGAAGATCAAGCATCAAACAATTTTGATGATGATGTGAATACGCAAGTTTCTCCTAATGATGGTGGATCTGTTCAAAATCAACCATCATCAGATCCGAATGTTGAAGTTGTTCCAGAAACATTTGATTACTTCATCAATTCACCAGAACAAGTTCCTAATTTCACTCCGCATACTTCTACAATTTTACAAGATCTACCGAATCTGAATCAGTCTAATCTGGAGAGTCAAGTACAAGGTGAAGCTATACCAACTCATCGAGTTCATAGGAATCATCCTCTCTCTCAGATTATTGGGCCTTTGAATCAGCGAACTAAGAGAAGTCAAACTGAGCATGCAAATGTTTGTCTTTATTCATGTTTTCTTTCTCAAGTGGTACCGAAGAACATTTCAGAAGCACTACAAGATAATAGTTGGATTGAGGCCATGCAAGAGGAGTTACTTCAATTTCGCAAACAAGAGGTTTGGAAATTAGTGGACTTACCTGAAGGAGAAAATGCGATTGGTACAAGATGGTTGTATAAAAACAAGCCAGATGAACGTGGCATTGTGGTCAGAAATAAAGCAAGACTTATTGCACAAGGTTACACTCAAGAAGAAGGTATTGACTATGAAGAAGTGTTTGCTCCGGTCGCTCGACTAGAAGCTATTCGCGTTTTTTTAGCTTATGCCTCTTTCATGAAGTTCAAAGTGTTTCAAATGGATGTGAAAGGAGCATTTTTGTATGGACCAATTACTGATGATATGTACGTCAGATAACCTCCAGGTTTTGAGGATCCTGAGTATCCACATCGTGTATACAAATTGAGTAAAGCTTTATATGGTCTACATCAAGCCCCAAGGATTTGGTACGAGACGTTATCTAAACATTTGCTGGAACATGGTTTTACAAGAGGTCAGATTGATCCAACTTTATTCATGAAGCGGGAAAATGAAGATCTTTTATGTGTTCAAGTGTATGTGGATGATATCATCTTTGGATCAACAAGTCCATCCATGTGCAAAGAGTTTGAAGAAATTATGAAATCAAGATTTCAGATTAGTTCGATGGGAGAGATCAATTTCTTTCTCGGATTGCAAGTCAAACAGTCAGCTGAAGGAATTTTTATCAACCAATCAAAGTTTGTTGAGAAGTTGCTGAAAAAGTTCAAGATGCAAGATTGTCAGAATATTCGAACGCCATCTAATATGAATTGCAAGATACAGCCGGATCCAAAAAGGCAAATCCGTGGATCAAACACTGTACAGATCAATGATTGGTTCATTGATGTATCTCACTGCATCAAGACCAGACATTATGTATGCTGTATGTGTGTGTGCAAGATATCAATCTGATTCAAAAGAGTCGCACCTGGTTGCTGTTAAACGTATTTTCAGATACCTTAAAGAGAAACCGAATCTCGGGTTATGGTATCCTTATGAAGGCAATTTTGAATTATATAGTTATTCTGATAGTGACTTTGGTGGGTGTGCTCTTGACAGGCAATCGACTACGGGTGGATGTCAATTTCTGGGTCCTAGACTTGTTTCTTGGCAATGCAAAAAGCAGACCAACGTTTCTGTATCCACAGCTGAAGCAGAGTATATCGCTGCATCTGCAGAGTATATCCACAGCTTGACTACGGGTTTAACTTTCTCAAAACTCCTATTTACATAGACAAGACTGCTGCTATGTTCATTACTGCTAATCCTGTTCAACACTCAAAAACCAAACATATCGAAATTCGATATCATTTTCTCAGAGACAACTCTAAAAAAGGTTTAATAATTTTGATTAAAGTTCATACCGACAAACAACTGGCAGATCTTTTCACAAAATCCTTCTTGTTAGGACGGTTTGAATTCTTAATTCAATCCATAGGGTTAATCAACCATGATTGATTCTATTTTTGCAAAAATCAATATGAAATCAGAAAATATAAAAGCCAAAAATAGAATAAGTCGATGTCAAGTATTGATTCCTTTGTCTTTTATTTTATCTTTGCATTGTGAGTGTGCATGAAAAAGAAAAAGCAAAAATAAAAGAAAAGAAAAAGCAAAAAGAAAAGAAAATATCATGTCATAAGAATCTATATTGCAAAAAGTGAGAAATGATAGTTACACTAGACATTATTTGTTTCATCATTTTTATAATAAAGACTGATGAATGTTGATTGATGTGCGAGACAGCTCAGGCAATTAGACTGAAAAAGTAAGTTCATTGTTGACAAATCTAAACTTAATGATCTTTGTGTTAAGTTCCTTTGTTATACATGTCTAAATATATATCTTTTGATGCTCTTCTTGTGATGATAGTTGTTCATGATCGGGTAACGATGCAATCTATTCAGTGTGATGAACCGCATCGTGAGCTTCTTTGTTGTGGTATCCACAGACCTGAAGTCTCACACGAAGTCTCTTTTGAGCTTCAAGGTGCAGCAAAATATTCCCAAAGTTGGAACAAAAAGAGTCCCAAATGTGGACCATCACCAAACAAAAATTCCAAAAAGGAATTCAGAAGATTCCCAAGGGGAACGATAGGAAATTAAAATTCCAAAATGGAATTAAAAGAAGTCCCAAAGTGGACCAAATCCGAATAGAACCCATATTCCACACTGATTATGATTGTAAGTGACCAGGTTTTTGTGCAATATGCATTCAAGTGGTGGTTGATAAGGAAATATGTTGACATATGTATTCATGAGGATCACATAAGTCATTTTAATCGAACCTTAATCTCATCATGATACTGAAAAAGTAAGTGTGTCAATTCGAGCTAATTGGTATGTTATCATATCATCACTCAATCAAACACAAGTCAATGTCTATTCGAAACTTGCAAAACATGTTCAGATAATGTGTGGTATGATCTCACTGCGATATTTTGATTCATTGCATTGCATTTGTATCTATTTTAATGTGTGTGCTTTGTGTGTGCAGGCATATGGATTCTTTATTGACACATCGACATCCTTGTTAAACTTAAAAATTTCAAGAAATTTCAAGTTTAGGAGGAGAATAATGGAAGAAGAAAAATATTTTCAAAAATCCAAAAATATGTGAAATAAGTGTGTTGAATGTAAGGATCATGTGGTTGATGAAAGCAAATGTATTGGATGTGTTCAAAACAAACCTAAGGTCTTGTGATTTGTTTTTAGAAAATTGCTTCGGGATATAGAAATATTGGTTGTGCAAAAACATTTTTGTGAGAAAAATCAAAGAAAATGGAAAAGGATTTTAAGTGAATTAAATTTGTTGCCTTAATTTCTATTTTTGATTATTTAATGTGACAAACCCTAATAAGGATGTCTTGTCTAATTAATATGTCGAGAATGTTATGCAGGTGCAATAAATGCAGTTGAAAAGGTCAACAGAGAGAAACATGAAAAATCGTCTAAGTGTTGTTGCCGGGTGAAGATATCAGATTTCACTGTTTAGCCGGGTAATGAAGTGGTGATTGTTATCAGCCGGGTGACTAAGTGAAAGAAGAAATGATGCCGGGTGACAAAGTTGTAAGTTACTATACAGCCGGGTGATGAAGTGTTTGTCACTATGCAGCCGGGTAATAGAATGAAGATTCTATATAGCC
Organism: Tagetes erecta; assembly: GCA_030867185.1. Lineage (NCBI taxonomy): Eukaryota > Viridiplantae > Streptophyta > Magnoliopsida > Asterales > Asteraceae > Tagetes > Tagetes erecta. Next base: position 14,930,927 of record CM061497.1, on the reverse strand, counting down.
GTGTAAGTGAAGAACACTATGCAGCCGGGTAAGTATGACAACTGTACAGCCAGGTGATGAAAGGCAGTATCACTGTGTAGCCGGGTAATGAATATGAAGTCACTGTGCAAGCCGGGTGATGGGTAAAACCAAAAACGAAGGTGTAGTTGTTCCTAACTCTGACCCGTCTCTACAATACTTGACCCGTCCCTATAGTGTTTGACCCGACTAAGTGTTTTTACATGTTAAATGTTGACCCGTCCCAAGGTTGTGACACGTCTCAAAAATTATGACCCGTCCAGGCTTATTGGGCTAAATTGTTTACCCGTCCCAAATGTTGACCCGTCCCATTAAGTTTGACCTAATTCTTGAGCCGGCTAAACAACATATATATACCCGCCTTTTCTCAAACACTTATCATTTTTCACAAACATTTTCAAACAAATCCCCTGTACCTCAATCGTCCATATCATATTCAATCGTTGATTCTATAACAAGTTTTAGTGATTGAATAAGGTATAATCTACATGATTCGACAATGATAAACCTACTGATTGATCGTAAAAACGAAATGTTGTGATGAACAGTAATTGGACTTTGAATCGACACTTTGATTATGAGTGTTAAAACTTAAATCGAGTGTCGTAATAGGTGTAAAAACTGTCGATCACTAATTTTCAGCTATTAATTTGCATCAAATCATCTAAAATCAACTGAATCAAATGAAATTTTCAAAGTATTGTCGAACCGCCATTGATGAACATTTGAGCTGTTCATGTTTTTAGTAATCAAATGATGAATCGTCTGTTATTGTGTGACAAATCGATGGTAAAACTGAACTAAAACATGTTATACAACTTCATTGTGCAAAATTTCAGATTTGTGTTTAAGTTTATAAACTGTTAAGTGTATAATGTTACAGGATCATTGATTCCCAAAAGTTTTTGTTTAACAAAATGATGAATATCAGATTGTTGATTAACTTAGGTGTTAAATGAATGTGTGATTTGTTATATTGTCACTTTATGTTTAAATTCTTATGCAAATATTGATATTTGTGAATGAAAAGTCTAACACATGTGTCTTGTTTGTCATAACAGATGAATGACCTCAAGTTTGAACCCAAGCACAATCTTGTTGCTTGATTGGATGAATCTATACCAGAAGCAGAAGGGTATAGAGATATGATCAGATTCTTGAGAAGAACAAAGTATGTATATGCAATGTGTGCCAAACCCATTGTATATGCACGACTTATCAAAAGCTTCTGGAGGACTGCAGAAGTTATTACTGATGAAGTTGGTATTACTGTGGTTAGAGGAAATATTACCAGACAGTTACAATTAACAATGTCTGAAGAGTCCATTCGGACTGCTTTAAGGATAGATGAAGATGAGATTGGGGCTTCTGATGAACTAACAACTGCTGAATGTCAGGCTTGTTTCATCAATATGGGTCATCCTCCCATATTTCCCAAACAGCAGTTTGTTAGAGCAAGACTGGGAAAACAGTGGAAGCTTTTATGCTATGTCATCCAGCAATGTATGTCTAGGAGAAGTGCTGGTTTTGACAACTTTCCTTCAAAATTGCATCTCCTATAGTTGCAATTGCTGAGAATCGACCGTTTAACATGTCTAAGTGGATCATGAAGGGTTTTATTTTCAATCTGGTTAAAGGAAAGAGGTTCAAGTTCTTGATGTACCCAAGATTCTTGCAACTGATGATTAATATTGCTCATCCTATTATTAGAGAAGAAGGTTTTAATGGAGGGATTTTGTACACCGAAGACATGAATGCTCTCTCTTATCGAAAGATGAGTATTGGAGGTGTTGAAGGTGTTGAGATGTTTGCCTATATGCGAGATATAGCAAACAATGATGAAGACATTGAAGAAGTGTATCATCATATATCACAAGGTGAAGTTGTGGATCCATTGGACCTTGTAGATGAGATTCCAGATAATCTGCTTGATGATGATGGGTATCTTGCTCGTTATCCAGAAGATGAAGAGAATGAAGATGAGGATGATGAATCTGATAGTGATGATGATGATAGTGATGATAATGGTGATGGTGGAAATGATGATGGTATTGAAGAAGAAAGTGCTGAATCAGTTTCTGAGGAGGCAGAGCATGTAGAAGAAGATATACATGTTGATGAACCCGTTGTGATTGAACATATAGAGATTGATGAACCTGTTGAGGGTGTAAAAGAAGTAGAAGATGTTGTTGTTGAAACTCCTAAGGATATCACAGTTCACTATTCTAGATCACGACGATCTAAGACTGTGATTGATCCTATGATTGTAGAGGAGCCGAGTATGTTTGAAGATGTGAGTTTGCCTGAACAAGTGGATGTTGTTCAGATTGCACAAGAAGTAATTGCCGAAGTGGAGACTGTTGCACAGGCAGTTGATGATGCTGATGCTGGTGTTACTTTTCCTGATCCAGTAGATGTTCCCACAACATCATCTCCTGCAACTCCACTAATTGAACAATCTATGGTGTCTTCGCCAAAAGTTGTGTCAAGTGATATTTTGAATGAAAAGGATAAAGAGATTGAACGGCTAAAAAAGGTGGTAGAAGATTTGATGAAGGAGAATGAATTGCTTAAGGCTTCGAATGAGAGAAAGAAGGTTAGACTGAATGAGTTCAGAGAAACCAATGTAAAGAATATGAAGGTGTTTAAAGAACTTGATGATGAATATGAGAAGCTGAAAGAAGATTACAAAGAGCTGTACGCTGAATGTAATACTCTGAATGCAGAAAAGGAGATGTTAGAAAAATGGTTGGAAGAAGCTAAACCAAAGAAATCAGGATCTACATCTGACAAAGACTTTTCAGATGAAGTGATGGAAGTAACCGGGCCTTCGAAAGCGATGAAAGTTTACTACACTAGAGCACGAGGAACTAAGGCTGTGGGTGAAAAGGTCGAAGTACCAATTCAAATTCCCGATGAAGCTGCTGATATTGTCAATCTTGACAAAGCTGAGGGAAAATGTAAACTGGATGCTGTACCGAAGATTGTAAAGGAAGATGAGCGTGCTAAGAAAGCTAGAACTGAAGAAACAGTTCAGGTTGAGCCGATTCAATCTGAGTCTGTACAGACAACTGAAGTGCCCGAGTTTGTTAAAGAGGATGAGAATGTGAAGAAAGCTGTTATTGAAGAAGCATTTCAGTCTGAGCCGATTCAAACTGAAAATGCACCTACAATTGAAGCATTAGATGATTTGGACGAAGTAGATTTCACAGATTCTGAACCGGAAGCTAATCCTATTGATGATATACCCGTTGATCTTGATGAAAGGTTTGCGTACTTGGAGAAAATGAAATACAATCCTGTTTATTTGAATGGACTCACTGTCAGTCAAATAAACGAGGAATATGAAAAGTGTGTGAATGCGCAAGACAAAGTAGAGGGTGATGATAAAGAGTTTGTTGTTGAAATGGGTGAGTGGACGCCGCTTCAAGAAAGTTTGAATATTGATGATCTTCCTCCAGAAGAATTATATCATCAAAATCCAGAAGAGATGACTACTACAAACATGCGTCAGTGGCTTAGTTCGAGAAACTATCCATACAAGACTTTGAAGAGGCTGAAACAAGAATCGCTGAAGAAAATTGTGGTGAGCTTTCAAAAGTCAGAAAAGATGCATAACCGTATGCTCTTTTTGGATTATAAAATTCCACAGTACTATGAACTGACCAAACGATACAAAGTGCTTGAGCCGAAGGAAATACCACTGATGGCATTGCCTGAAGATGCGCACAAGAAAAGAAAGGAATTGATTGATATGTTTCCTAGCGAGATGAAGGCTTATCACATTCCTATGGATGTACGAGAGTCATGGCACAAATCTGCCACAGCAGGTGATATTGTCAGATCACTGCTGAGTAAGGGCCAGTCCGTTGCTGACTTACTAGACTCAATGATCGTGCCTGAAAAGTCCAAGGATGTGAAGATTATCGGATGGAAATATGATGAGATTTTTTATGCTTTTCTAATCAAGAGGGTGAATGGGTTATGCGATGTGTATCATTACTATTCGAGTATCGTCAAGTTGCCGGTTCAAGACTTGAAAGAACTGCACAAGCTAAGGTTGATTAATCACACACGAGCTGAACGTGGTGATAAATGTGCAATGTTATTGGATGCTGGGATCAGCCGCATGCCAAAGTTCTTGGAGTTTCGGGGACAATAAGAAGATAGTGAATATTTGAAGAAAAAGAAGAGGAAAGAGAAGAAGTTGATACTACGGGATATGTACTTAGAAGAGTTCTCTGATGAGTATTTTGACAAGGTGACAGATCCTGGTTTGAAGGTGATTGATGGTTCGCAAGCAACAAAGCCCATTCTAAAGGTTTTCTATAATCAAGAGACTTATGAGCTGAAGTTGGTTCGGAATCTGGATGATTGGGATAAAGATATGATCACATTGTTTAGTACGTTTGAGCTGAAGCTGCTACACCCATCTTACATTGATTATCTTCGCAACCACAAGATGGAGAAGTTGAAGGATCCTGTTGCTGAAGAAGACAGAAGATTATTTGTAATCATGATTGAAGTGATAGGCGCTGCCTCAGAAAAGATCCGACTAAGGAAAGCATTACTTAATGCTGACCTTGTGAAGATTGACATGCCGGAGATTGAATATATGAGAGTGACTTCCAAGGGTACCTTAGAAGTTAAAGTCAAAGGAAAGAAGAGACCGTTCGAGTTTTATGCTAATATTGATTTTGCAGGTATTACTCTAGACACTCTGAAAAGAATGCGACTTGTAATATCATTACAAATGAATCAAAACCGAGGCAAGCTGTGATCGCTGCAAAGTTCAAGTCGTGCATTGAAGAAGCTTTGAAAGAACAAGAAGAACATAAAGGAAAACCGTTGCTAGAGGTCAAAGACGAACCTGAAGATTTTTGAGAGATTGAAGCTGAAAAGCAAGAGTTGAAAACTGAAGATTTTTGAAAGTCCAAAGTTAAATCTTAGGGGGAGTACTATTAGGGCTCATTCCTGTTAGAAGATTTAATTTGTACTTTGTTTATACATGTTTGTATAGTTTAGGGTTAATTTTGTATTTTCCCTAATGTGTTGATGCATAAAGCATGTTGTGAGAGAATGTTAAAGAGAGAGTCTAGATCACAACTTACACGCTAGAAAGAGAATTGTGTGTGTGATTTGTATTCTCCTGCACATTGTACTACAACGAATTGCTTTGATCATCAATACAAGAGAATTATTTAGTAATGGATTGTGTTGTTGATTAAATTGTGTGTTTGTACTTAGATCGTTCTGATTTGCAGCAATATCGATCCAATTAAACCTATCAAAATGTTGTGATTTTATATGAAATCTTTTGATGTTTCGAAAGTTGATTGTTTGATCAAATTTGTTTTTGGTGTCATTATATAGGTAAATGTTGTGATTTTATGTGAAAATTTTTAATTTTTTTAAACGTTGATTTTTCGATCAAATATGTTTTTGGTGTGTGATTATATAGTTAAATGTTGTGGTTTTATGTGAAAATTTTTGATTTTTTCAAAAGTTAATTTTTTATGAAAGTTTGCTTTGGTGTGATTATATATATGTAAAATGTTGTGGTTTATGTGAAAATTTGTTGGTTTTTGAAAGTTGATAATTTGATCAAATTAGTTTTTGGTGTGATTATATAGGTAAATGTTGTGGTTTATGTAAAAAATATTTTATTTTTAAAAAGTTGATTTTTTAATCAAATTTGTTTTTGGTGTGATTATATAGGTAAATGTTGTGGTTTTATGTAAAAAAAATTTATTTTTTAAAAAGTTGATTTTTTGATCAAATTTGTTTTTAGTGTCTTTATATAGCTAAACTAGGAGGGTACCCGCGCGATGCAACGGCAATGGGACCCAAACGACATTTGACAACACAATATTCGTTTTCTATTTAGTGAACAAATACTCTTGCGACTTCAACTGTATTTCGTATATTTATGAAGTCTATCTATTCTATGAGCCTCATAGATATTAATTAATAATAAAAAACACACGAATACGAATATATTAATTGTAAACATAGTAAGTTTAAATAATTTTCCGAACACATGAAGTCTTATGTATGAAATCACTTATGAAGTCTTAACAAAAAAGGATAAACAAATACTACAATTCAAAGGTTGCTCATGCTTCGTAGATCATGATCAACCTGTTGCTCTAATAGGCTGCTCAAGCTTCTGCTGTTAACATAAGGATGTTCAGCCTTCTGCTGTTAACATATTGTTATAAACTGATGCACGTTCCTCTTATAAACTGAACCTGTTTATAAAAACTGCATCAGTTTTTTATTGCTGCATCAGTTTCTCACAATATAGTTTGTTCATTTTATCTACTTAATTTGAGTTTATAGAGAACAATTAGAATATGATAATCATGTATATTGTATACTAGAACAGTTTAAAAGATAGAGCTTTTGGATATGAATATTTTGTATTTCTGTTCATTTAAACACTTTAAGAGCAGGTAAAACAATATATAAAAAAAATATTTTGTCCATCTATGCCTACATGTACTTTTTAGTCTACCTAAGTTAGCTTGTAACTTTAGAGACACCTCAAAACTATAATGAAAGTTTTTATAACTTGGTGCGTGTTACAAATGTGCCTAAACATTCATATGAAATCATACTGGAATAACAAGACACACACAATTCCTTTCACCATAAATGGGTCAGTTTAGGTAATATGATTTCGTAATGGACCAGGAATCATGTTTTAGGCAGTGTGTGCTTAGTATTAGATTAATCATTTGAATGTTGTTTATTTGTTTTCATTTTGTTATTATGAGTATCATTGTTAGTTATTTGTCATGCTTGATTTTCAATTATATGAATCGTAGTGTTGATGTTAGAGTTCATAATTGAATTGCAGTTTTTTTGTAACTTTGTAATGACGGGATTGTCTTTATTTGTAGGACATGATCTGAGTATTTTAGATATATTAACTGCAGTTTTTTATTGCTGCAAAAAGACTGCAGTTTTTATAAACTGAACCACTTTATAAACCAGTTTTTTATTGCTGCAAAAAGACTGAGTATTTTATAAACTGATGCACGTTCCTCTTATAACTGCAGTTTTTTATTGCTGCAGTTTTTTAATGACGGGATTGTCTTTATTTGTAGGACATGATCTGAGTATTTTAGATATATTGTTATAATGTGACACCCGCCATTTTTCAGGTTAACACCGTTAACCTAAATCTCCTAAATTCTAGTATTTCCTTTAATTAATAAATATTTCTACATTGCTACACCTGATTGAAATTATTAATTATGTATAATACACGATAATAATTCGGGGAATTATCGAATCATACCGAGTAACGCCAGACGGATAGTGATTTGGGGATTTATTAGCTTACGCGACTCTCGAAAAGTACCGAGTGTTAGTGGGTTGTTTTCGTAGATTAATTTTGTTATTTTTAGGGTTCAAATGGTAATTAACTACAAGTTCATTTACTTAACCTTGAGAACAAGCCAAACAAAAATGAACATTTGAGGGGCCTATGTGTAAAATCTATATAAATAAAAGTATATATAATCACATTTTCCGTTTCTACTAGTCGCCTACAATTCACATAACCCACAACCCTAAATCGCAAAGATCGCCGAGCATCTCATTTTCACCACTGTCATTTACTCCGGCCATATCTCAGTCCATAACCACCAACCGTTATCGCTGCAAAGGACGCCACCACCACCACGTCGCGCGCATCGACCATTATTTGTGGCTACCGTAGTAGCCTAGACACCTTCACTGTTTCCTTTGTTGTTGACCACCGTAACCTCTGGTACGTTCCGAGTTCATAATAGTTCATGTAATCGTTTCGTTTCGGTACAGTTTTGGTAAGGTTTCGTTTTCGGTTTGCGGGTTGGTTTCGAATCAGTTTGGATGTTTACGATGTATATATATGTGAGAAGCAATGAATGCGATCTATATATATATGAGAATATATGTGTAAGTATGATATGAATGAGGTAGATATATACACATAAATGTGAGTAAAAGGATGTAGGTAGATATATATGTATATATGGAATTCATGTTAATTTGTATGCGTAGTGTAACTTGTTGAATGGGATAGTATGTATGTGTATGTATGTAAATATATATATATATATATATATATATATATGATAGTATGTGAATGATATGTATATATATATATATATATATATATATGACTACAGCTTACGAATGAAAATGTTTGGTAGTTTGTGTAAAGTGTTGTGTATACATGTTAATGAGAAGGATGCTAGTTATTGTTTGACAAATTGTGTGTGTATCATGACATATGCATATATATTATCAGATGTGTGTGTGGGTTGATATCTAACAAAATATATGTGTGGGTGCTTTAATTGGTATCAAGATTGTATGGTCAAAACTTATAATGATGGTAGTGAAATGATAAGGTGGTGCTCATGTGTGTCATTATAGAAACCGAATGTAGATAACGAAATAAATATATGTGAAGTATGTATATCATGGTAAATAATGTGTGATAACATGTATAACTAGATGTTTGATATAAATGAGTTATGATAATAATAGTTAAAACATTTTAATCTAGTCACATGTCAAAACTTATTTATCTATTACATGACTTAGTTATATTATGGCATTGGGTACGAAACCGAACCGGGAACTCGAAACCGAACGCGAACTTTCTAATTTGTACCTAATTAGTAGAACTCAAACAAGTCATTGGTTGGACTTGGAAATCATAACTTGATTTTGCTAATTTTTGTAGCTGCGCAAATCTAATGTGAGTTTCACGGCCCCTTTTACTATTTTCCTGTTGGGGGAGAAAGCACGCACGAAAACACTTTTGATTTTGTATTTACTTATATATCATCATGGCTTACTAAACGTTAAACTTAACATACGAAAGTCCTTTCAATTCTCTCGAACCGTTAATATACGGGGTATAGCGAGGAAGTTCGGGTAGTACTACTGGGTTTGACAAACCCCACCCTCGGCTGGGAGCCGGGCAGGTGTGAATTGTCCTAATCTCATGGGCCATTGAATGTTAATAATGGTTACAAGGCACAACGTAAACAGTCAGCTCGGATTTGAAACGTTTGAGTAACATGAAAACTTGGGTTAGCTACCTACTGATATATTTGTGATTTACATTATCTGGAAAACTTGTTATTGAACTGTTATTTAAAACCTGTGAACTCACCAACCTAGCGTTGACACTTTTTAGCGTGTTTTTCTCAGGTGGCCAAGGTTAGCTGAACATCATACTAGGACATGCATCATGGGTCTGCATAGTTTCAAACATTTTATTTATATTTATTGCATTTTAAATTCTATACTTTGGGCGCGTGTTTTGCGCATATGTTTTGGTTACTTTACTTTACGCTTCCGCATTGTTTTAAATGGTTAAACTCTGACGTTTGGTTTTCTCATTTATTGAGACATGTTACCTTTTTAAAACTCATTTAGGAGTCGTTTGTGTAATTAATGACTTGGATCCTGGTTTGTCACCCTCCTAACGGTAAAACTCCGTTAGTGGAATTTGGGGGTGTGACAGATTGGTATCAGTGCCATTAGTTATAGCGAACTAGGTTGCATTGCATTGCATTCTAGACTATAGTTGCACATTGCATTAGTTACACAAATTCGTTCACGTAATTAACAATCATTCAGATAAATTGCATTGCTAATATGTCTTCATCCATGGGTCAAAAATTTTTTTTACAATGACCATAGATAATGAAATAGTCTTCCATTTATACATTCACTTAATTATAGCATACACACATACACTTACTTTGCAGGCCTATCGATAGGACTCGATTTGGCGTCTTGAGTAGTTAACGTGCACTAAGTAAATTTTAGAGCATAGTAGTAGAATCTTCCCTACTAGTGAGACTTCAACTAAGTATGTGCTTCCTAGCTTTGCTCATTAATCACTGAAGTTTACATAAGGTATGCTTGATCACAACACTACTGATTCATTATGTTGTTAAAAACCTAAAACTGTCTGAAACCTCTTTAATTGGATTACAAGTTATAACTCACATCGTGATGACAACAACCTAGTAGGGACTAGAGATTAATGAACACACTTTTATAGTTACCTATCTCGGTATGGCAAGCAACCGGCGGGGCTGACGCCTAATGAGTAGAAGCACACAAACTACAGGCTGAATTATGTCTATAAACTCATTCAAAGTGAGGTCTTTACTTGATAGTCGTGTGACTTACTATGTGTTATCACACATCACCTATTATGTGACTAATATATGCTATAACATATTACCATTCGTGAACTATTATGTGTAGTAAATATGTTAGCTACATGCTTAAATAGTATCATTACTTATGCTTAGTAATACTCACATTTTGTTTATAATAGTCGTTTTTCCCATATACTTAAAAAAAAAAAAAAAAAAAAAAACTCATAGTATGCTTGACATATTCATTCCCGGTAAGTACAACATACTAGGCATCTATTAACATCTTAGTGTACTTGTTTTATAGTTATAAGTATAACCTACTTTCCTTATACACGTCACACTAAAAATGTGATAAAATACCATATAGGTCATTAAAATAAACATTAAGCATGACAAAATATAAGAGTAAAACATGCGATGGGAAGCAAGTTAGGATAGTCGTGTGATGTAAATTGACGATTACGGGTGCGCAACGTAATGGTGAATTTATTGGTACACGAGGATCCTAGCAAAAACTCGCCGTGTGGGTAATACCCAAAACACAATAAATAAATCAAAAAGTCCACTTAGATTAATCTAGAGCAAAAGTCTATCTTTAAATAACAATGGCAAAAAGTTCATCCTAGACTATAACCGTACGAACTACATTAATTACACTTACGCACACACTGATTCGTAATTATATGTATACGTATAAGATATGTTGTCTTCGTCAACTCCCTCTTACACTCCTGGTAAGAAGCTTGTAGTTTCTGACCTCACCCACTCACTCTACTCTTTTGAACACATAAGTTGATTGAAATTTTATGTCCTATAAACCTTAAAATTATCTAATGAAATCCGACCTCTGTTAGAACTTAAGTATTCCATTTATTTAACTTGCATTAATCTAATTAAAACAACTCACGTCAAGTACTAGTTTTCTTTCAACCAAAGCAAAGAGACCTACCATCACTGAAATTTCGGGACGAAATTCTTTCAACAAGTGGATGATGTGACAATCCAAAACTTTCTCTTTTTTTTCTTTCTTGTAACATCAAACGCTTATCAACCTTACTCAATTTTCGGGACGAAAATTCTTTTAACAAGGGGATGATGTGACACCCGCCATTTTTCAGGTTAACACCGTTAACCTAAATCTCCTAAATTCTAGTATTTCTTTAATTAATAAATGTTTGTACATTGCTACACCTGATTGAAATTATTAATTATGTATAATACACGATAATAATTCGGGGAATTATCGAATCATACCGAGTAACGCCAGACGGATAGTGATTTGGGGATTTATTAGCTTACGCGACTCTCGAAAAGTACCGAGTGTTAGTGTCACACCCGATTTCCGGGTCACGTCATGATGATTGGATTTACACAAGTACGTAGCCGTTTTAAGTATTACAGCGGAAGTCTTAAGGTCCAATTTTTACATGTGTATTCTACGGCTACATACTAAATTTTATTTATGCCAATGTAATTCCTTTGCCAAATAGCCAGCCAATGCCTTCCAACTCGCCGCACAGCTTACTTGAGATAACTATTTTCTTACCTGAAATGCATACTAAAACAAGTCAGCTAACGCTGGTGAGTTCTAAGTTTATTTAGTAAGGGCAAAACTATTTCAAGGACCTGTTATTAAGTTCATAAAAAAAATAATCAAACTTTTATGAAAAACAGTCCTTTTATAATATCATCTCCACGAGATATAAAACATTGGCTTATCAGGCACGATTGTTCAAAAACACTTGTGCACATGAAAAATCTCTGTAAAACACACTAGCACATTCCATGCTATGTTAATAATTTAAGCCACATGTAATAAATTAGTTTTGCCATGCCATACGATATGATGTACTCGAGATAATGATATAACGATCATAGACTAGCTAGGTACTATGATAAACTTCGGTCATAAGTCCATAATCAAACCAAGAAACACGTCGTTGCCCCACAACAGTCCAAACATATAAACTCCCTCGCTAAATATCCTGACCAGAGCGACTGGTCGCGAGAGCGGGCCCTTCTAACCCGATAGATCTACCAATATAGTCTGTGGCCTCCCCGAGGTTAATGATTATGGGGGGATTTAGGGGCTCAACAATATATACACATACTGCTGACCCAACTTATACCGTCATAACACTATACATGATCCCGATTACCCATCATATCACCATATCATGCTTTTCCCCAAAAACAGTTAAATAAAACATTTATTTAAAATGGGGAAAATAGCTCACATATGATAAAACAGTTTATCACAAAATCATTACGAGTATGCATTCCAGCCCAAAACGTCTTAAAAACCATTTAAAGAGAGGGCGTCAAAGAACTCACATAAGCTAAAACAGTTTAACACACAAACCAGTGCGAGTATGCATTACAGCCCAAAAACATATTCAAAATGATTAAAAGAGAGGGCGTCATAGAACTCACCTTAGCCATGCATTTAAGTATTTCCTATTGGTTTTCAGATATAATCTCGTCATTATTCCGAATCTTCGGCCTTAAGTTCCTGATCTATAATCATATATGTGTCCGAATTAGGATATGGAAGTAGACTATATCCTATTTGGCTTAACCGGCCATCTAACGTGTCGTCTCATACGTTACGAATTTATTGGATTCATGGTTTTATTATCCGTGTACTACGTTTTTGGATTATTGTCAAATATTACACTTACAAAGTTTGTTTCGATTTTAACTTAGGTAATATATAATTATCAAAGTTTGATAATTAATATTATATTTGTGTAATATTTTATTATACAATAACTAATTTTATCCATAATTTTTTTTTTAGTACAATTCACCTTTTTGTATTTATTTCAATTGTCTTGTATCGTATAATTATACTTTTAAGACATATATAATAAAATACATATTTTAGTTATGTATTTTCCTATACATATATGTAGTCCATGACTTTTCAAAACATGAAGTTTTCGGATTTTATATATTTATAAATCATTCCAAGTTATACACAATTTACGCAAATTTATTTATTCGAGAGTTCGTCATATATACATATGAAAATATTTTGTTTTGTCACTTCATATTTTTATTAAAGTCCAAATGTTGTATTATGTGTTATAAAAATGAATATCTAAATATTCAATATATGTAACCATATGAGTTTATTTAAAATCCGACTTTCTCAATTTGATTGTTTTATTTAATAACAATGTTATTTAACAATCTCACTGGTACAAAAATCGAGTGTTAGTTTTACTTTATATAAATATACTTCCAATATCTCGTATTTATATAACATTAGTTATAATACCAATTTTATCAAGTTTTTATTAAATATAACTAGTTATTTGCATTTATGTGTATTTATTTATATACCGTCTCATTTGGTTTGTATTTTATAAGTGTCAAATTAATAGTAATTATAAATTTTACTTATATAATTCGCACTCGTCCCACTCGTTTAGCACGATATAAAACGATAGCAAAACGTTCGGTTTATACCTTTCGCGTCCGATTCGCGTTAACGAATCTCTTTGAAACCGACATGCAACGAGACCCGATTACATCATTGTGTTCGTTTTTCCATTACGAACGTTTCTTCGGCATCGGATCGTCCACGCAACCTTGTTTGACCCACCATGCAACACAAACAAGTTTCCTAATTTCATTCAAGAAATTCGTACAAACTGATCAGTATAAACATCGGACTTCCAATCTTCTGATCGTAATTTCCTTCGGTGGAAATGTTCACATACGTATAAAGAACATACAGTCCAAATTTCGTCAGTAACCAACGGTCGGATCTCCGGGAAAGTGACGATCTTTGGGACTGGGTTTTCAGTGACAGAAATCACGAAATGTTCCATTTTTTTGACATAAAAACCATACCTCTGGGTAAGATATACAAAAACTGAACGGTAGATGTTAACTTCCATATGTTAGGCACAACCCGATCAAATTTTAGACGTATCCAACGGCTGGATGTTCGGGAATCCGTCCTAGAAAATCACTGCGTTTTTGTAACATCAACATGCAACCATGTTTACAACATTTCTCACGAATTTAATCGGTTTTAAAGAGGGATTCAGGCTAAAAGAAGCTTACCATCGCGTTCGGAACGTCGAGAAATGGTTCCGGGTCGAAAATGGCATCTCCGGCCGTCATCGGACCACCGCGGACCGCCGCCGGACCACCGCCGGAAGGTGGCCGGAATTTCAGAGAACTCTCCTGCTCTCTCTCTCTCTAAAACACACTCATGTGTGTGTTTTTTGAGAAAAATGGAGATAATTCCATTATATAGTGCTTCAGTAATTTGCCTGTTGCTCCGTGCCAGCTCGTACCGCGTACAAATCTGACCGACGTCTCATTTTTATTTAATTTCGTTTCGTAAATTTAGATACCATAAGATATAATAAATACTCTCGGGATATTTGTTGCATCAAATATGGCGTGTATGACGATAACGGCTCGGAACACGTTAATATCGCGTATTTTGCACGCTTAACTGTTTTAAGCGTTTTCTCGTACCGAATGTCAATATTATAATTTCTCTACTTATATTGAATCAAAACGAATATTTGATAATATTTTTCACGTCATTTTAGGCATCGAGACTGCTTCAGCAAATAACATAAACGTACGAACGTTTAGCGCAGATTTATCGGTTCCGCACACGTAATTTGCATTTTGACATTCGAATTGAATTTCCGAATGAATATAAATGAGAATAATGATATTCATAGTCATGACACCTGACGTGTCACGTTTCTGACAGATACCGGCTATTTACCGCGTTATCAATTTATGGTATGAATTATCATTTGAGAGACTTAAAAATTATTGTTACGACCTTGTTACATGATTTTAATTATTTATTGGACTTGAGATTATCGATTTGGGCTAGGCCTTGTTGGGCCTTGTGTGTCCATTTCGTTGGCCCACACTTTAAGTACCGAATTTTGACGGGTGTCACATTCTCTCCACCTTTTAGAAATTTCGTCCTCGAAATTAATCAAGTGCCATAACCATTTGTATGATATATTCTAAGATTTCACAGAAACCATATGGTTAAAACCATTGGTAAATTAGGTTATGGGTTTCAATATGTGAGGTTGTACAACTTGCTTTCATAGAATTTAGGGATTTAAAAACTTTATCTCCTTTATTATCGCGGGATTTTCAAATCAAATTAGAGATTTGTTTGTCAGACATTCGAATAGGCCACGTAAGGAGTTTGAGCCAATTAGAAAGAGTTTAACTCATTCGAGGGTGTTAGAGGGTTTCTTAGTTGTAAAACACAACTACAACTCACTCTAATACTTATGTCTGCCGATCAGGCTTTATCTAGTCCAACTTTAATCGGGTTTTTGTTAGACTAAACCGATGTGCATGATTATCCATGGTAGTAATCTTAAACTACCAACAGAGTATGGTTATTAACCTTTGCCATACAAGTAGCATGTACCGTAATCTTTTGCCAATCGTTTCTTCATTTGGCTTTTAATACGAATTCTTTCATCTGAACCATGAGTTTTCATGTCGACATCGTGTTGGTTAAATTTTATAGTCGAGTTATTCCGACATGTTGCGTTTCTCGATGGTATAACCTTTAATGATTTTTATTTTAGGTTCAAATCTTTAATACAGAGGATATGAATATAATTCCATTTACCGAGTGATGATCATTTAAAGATAGATAGTCAACGTTTGAGATGACAAGTCATGTTTCATCAGGAATCATTCGCGAAATATTATCATCATTATTCCACACTTATGAAGATCTAGTTGTCAAAGACAACTTTAGCTTAGTTAACGAGGAGGGGATACAAGTGTAATATTAACGAGAACATGTTTATTCAGGACAATCATTAAAATTGAAACGCCAATCTCAAGCACGTTTGAGAATGATAGTCGATTCATGCCCTGATCTGAGATGGATATTTTATCCAAAGATCTAAAGTCTACTAAGATTTGGGACACTCATCTGTCTTGAGTTGAGTTTTCTATTATATTAATTACCACGCGGTTTGAGAACTCAAATTTCAATGCTTCACTTGAGGAGTCGCAACATTCGTAATTAGGAAATTAGGAAAATCCAATTTGAAGTGAATAACAAGTCACAAGACTATAATCGTCTTATTGGTAGTAGTAGTTAAGAACTGGAGGATAAACAACATCTTTTACAAGAATATAAGGTTTGCGTACGTGTGCAACACCTTAAAATCTTACGGCTTTACTTATAGATAGCCATAATTAGTCTTTGGAGAATGGTATTGATCTTTAAACTCTCTACCAAGTTGAATATTATAGTTAGATCATTCGTGTAGAAAGAAATAAAGTTTACGTTTGGTGCTCAATCAAAGATTAGCCCTTCTTGATCAAAGGAGCTAAATAGACGTAAGTGTTTGAACACTTGGCTGAAGGAAATCAGAACTGATTATATTACCAAGGATAGTCACAAGGGATTAGAATTTCGAGAAAATCATTCTTGTTAAATGACAAAAGAGGTCAAATTCAAATATTAGAACGTGCGATGAAAGCACTATTATTGAATAATTAAAAGTTACTAAGGATAATCACAAGGTGACTCGAGTTTAAGGAATCAATCGAATTGAGGAGATACTTTATTATTGTTTTACGTTAATTCATAGTATTCATTCGGATTATCGAATCATTTCCCTAATAGGTAAAAGCGAATCATATTAATTTCTCCGCTCTTCTTGGTCGTATGTTCTTCAACGAGGCGTTTAGTTCAAGTATCTGACGACCATCGAGTCTCATATACATAAGTACTATACAAGTTATTCAAACTTATTTATTGAATTATATTTGTTCATTTAAGCATTAATCAAAACAACAGAATTTCCTAGAGTTCACAAGTATAATAATTCACAGTTACGTAGGCCAAAATGTAACTGTCAATTACTTTACTGGATCATTCTAGTATTCTCCCATCACAAATCATAATGCCAAATTTTCTTTTGGGTTTTGTTGTTCTTGTTTGATTGTTCATTTCATTCGGTCACTTTGTAACTATCAAACTTTCCAACTTTTCCATTCATTAATAGTTTGTTGTTAACAACAACAAGTTGTTAATGGTTTAACTATTCTTTTCGTCCAGACGGGACTCGTAAGGGAATATTCAAGCTTCGTTCATTTGCAAGTTCGACTCAGTAATTATCCTAACGGTAATGCTTCTAAACTGTTGAGCAGGTTTAAAGACCTCTACTAGTTGTTGAGTAGGCTATCAAACCTCTACCGCCTGTTGAGCAGGTTATCAAAACCTCTACCAGTCGTTGAGAAAGTTTTCAAAACCTCTGCCAACCATTGAGCAGGTTATCATAACCTCTACCAGTTGTTAAGCATCTTATCTAAACCTCTACCAATTGTTGAGCTAGTTATATTCCAACCATTCTATTGTCTCAGCTAAGAGGTAAAAGTGAACTAATTGTTCATGAGAATTCTACTTAGTCCAATGATGATATTCTTCAAACTAGATTTCCTAGTTAAGGCTAAACCAAACCTAGTTACTTTAGCTCATCATGTAATATGCATGATATATATACACACAATTACGCACACAAATTGCCTTTACAAATGACAAATTGTTTATTTAGACTCATTCAAACTTATGAATGATATCCATATATTTCATGAATTTAATAAAAATGTCAATGTTGTATAAAAAAATATACATTTCAACCAATAACCCATAAAGTTGACATTTATAGCTACTCGTATTTCCAAACGAGTAAAGATGTATCATTTATCGGAAACGACTAATGTTAGTGATATTCTTTTTTTTTGTCGTATTAGAGTCTTTTCTTTTACCAACACTTAGCACATATGTTTACATCATCATGTAATCTCATATTATAACTAATACTTCAAAAAAAATCATTTTATTACATAGTTCTAACTTGTCATACAAATCTTTTATTTCAACCAAAACCGTAACATTTTCACAACTAATTGTTCACATATGATAGGTTTTTAACCAAGACTTTTCTTATATACTTAAGTATGGTTTCAAGCGCTGAAAATTATATAGATTTTTATGCTAAAAATTATTTCATATATTCGATCGCTTTTTGTTGAAATAGTAGTTTTTTTTTATTTTGTATATATAGTTAACTACTAATTCAACACTTAATCCATATTTTTTTTTATCATAAAAAAAATACGTAACTTTTCGCATAAATACATATACCAAAGCTTGTCAAAACGTTATTTTTCATAAAAATATTATAAGTCAAAAGTACACATATTTAACTAGTTTTTTATGACTAGTTCACTATGTAATATTCTTATAACTTAATTTATATTAACACATAGCTAAATATTCATTTTCCACGTCTAGTATATCTTTCTAAAATACTTAATTTCTAGATTTTGTATACCAACAAGAAATTTTCACGTAATGTTACTTTCACCTGTAATTTTATACATACATACATACATACATACCCATATGTATACATATGACCATTAAAATCTTTTTTTTTACATACCTTGTTAATGATCAAGTATACGAATCATATAATTTAAATACTTTATTAAAAACTTGTGTTTCCCTTCAAAATATATGTTTTTGAATGTGCCCTAATAAAATCATGCCAAAACAATTTTTTTTATGCATTTTAAGATTCTTTTTGTACATAGAATCAACAAGTAATCATCATCATGTGATCCGTTTTAATCATAAAAATACTTATTTTGTATGCAATAAAGCACTTCCAAAAATATATATTTCTAGATACTCCGATGTTAGTGACAAACACATATCAATTTTCTCAAAATTTTAACCTTTTTGAACGTGGTTAACAAATAAACGATCCTTCGTCTTCACATAATCATATATACATCTAATGATAAATGTTTATGTATAATAGTGATTTTTTTTTTTAAATTCCAATTATCATTTAATGTAATCATAAAATACATTGACCATAAAATATATGCAAATATCAAGTGACATATATAACACATACCTAGAACATATTTTCATTTCATATTTTCATGATAAAGATGTAGTTTTAATGTTCTTGAAATCTTTTATAGATGATAATCATTAACTCATATATGTACGGTTACATATATACATACATATTCATATTTTTTTTTATAAAAGGATACTATGTTCCGTGATCGTTTTGCAAGTATAATAAAAACAATATATATATATATATATATATATATATATATATATATATATATATATATATATTTTGAAATTTTGTAACTTTTGACACCAATATAATTGTTCTTTGTACACATTCACGTATACACCCATTTACAGGAAACTCACACACACATATATAATCATATATATGAAACATATTTTTCTTATTTACTGGGCAAGTCAACTAACTAATCGCAGCTGTTGGCATCTGGCTATTCGGCTTCATTGGCTTTCCGCATTATTTTCAAGTCTCAGTTTAAGACTAGACACTACTCGCTAGCGTCTAATTCACTTAAACTACGGCTCTGATACCAATGTGTCACACCCGATTTCCAGGTCACGTCATGATGATTGGATTTACACAAGTACGTAGCCGTTTTAAGTATTACAGCGGAAGTCTTAAGGTCCAATTTTTACATGTGTATTCTACGGCTACATACTAAATTTTATTTATGCCAATGTAATTCCTTTGCCAAATAGCCAGCCAATGCCTTCCAACTCGCCGCACAGCTTACTTGAGATAACTATTTTCTTACCTGAAATGCATACTAAAACAAGTCAGCTAACGCTGGTGAGTTCTAAGTTTATTTAGTAAGGGCAAAACTATTTCAAGGACCTGTTATTAAGTTCATAAAAAAAATAATCAAACTTTTATGAAAAACAGTCCTTTTATAATATCATCTCCACGAGATATAAAACATTGGCTTATCAGGCACGATTGTTCAAAAACACTTGTGCACATGAAAAATCTCTGTAAAACACACTAGCACATTCCATGCTATGTTAATAATTTAAGCCACATGTAATAAATTAGTTTTGCCATGCCATACGATATGATGTACTCGAGATAATGATATAACGATCATAGACTAGCTAGGTACTATGATAAACTTCGGTCATAAGTCCATAATCAAACCAAGAAACACATCGTTGCCCCACAACAGTCCAAACATATAAACTCCCTCGCTAAATATCCTGACCAGAGCGACTGGTCGCGAGAGCGGGCCCTTCTAACCCGATAGATCTACCAATATAGTCTGTGGCCTCCCCGAGGTTAATGATTATGGGGGGATTTAGGGGCTCAACAATATATACACATACTGCTGACCCAACTTATACCGTCATAACACTATACATGATCCCGATTACCCATCATATCACCATATCATGCTTTTCCCCAAAAACAGTTAAATAAAACATTTATTTAAAATGGGGAAAATAGCTCACATATGATAAAACAGTTTATCACAAAATCATTACGAGTATGCATTCCAGCCCAAAACGTCTTAAAAACCATTTAAAGAGAGGGCGTCAAAGAACTCACATAAGCTAAAACAGTTTAACACACAAACCAGTGCGAGTATGCATTACAGCCCAAAAACATATTCAAAATGATTAAAAGAGAGGGCGTCATAGAACTCACCTTAGCCATGCATTTAAGTATTTCCTATTGGTTTTCAGATATAATCTCGTCATTATTCCGAATCTTCGGCCTTAAGTTCCTGATCTATAATCATATATGTGTCCGAATTAGGATATGGAAGTAGACTATATCCTATTTGGCTTAACCGGCCATCTAACGTGTCGTCTCATACGTTACGAATTTATTGGATTCATGGTTTTATTATCCGTGTACTACGTTTTTGGATTATTGTCAAATATTACACTTACAAAGTTTGTTTCGATTTTAACTTAGGTAATATATAATTATCAAAGTTTGATAATTAATATTATATTTGTGTAATATTTTATTATACAATAACTAATTTTATCCATAATTTTTTTTTAGTACAATTCACCTTTTTGTATTTATTTCAATTGTCTTGTATCGTATAATTATACTTTTAAGACATATATAATAAAATACATATTTTAGTTATGTATTTTCCTATACATATATGTAGTCTATGACTTTTCAAAACATGAAGTTTTCGGATTTTATATATTTATAAATCATTCCAAGTTATACACAATTTACGCAAATTTATTTATTCGACAGTTCGTCATATATACATATGAAAATATTTTGTTTTGTCACTTCATATTTTTATTAAAGTCCAAATGTTGTATTATGTGTTATAAAAATGAATATCTAAATATTCAATATATGTAACCATATGAGTTTATTTAAAATCCGACTTTCTCAATTTGATTGTTTTATTTAATAACAATGTTATTTAACAATCTCACTGGTACAAAAATCGAGTGTTAGTTTTACTTTATATAAATATACTTCCAATATCTCGTATTTATATAACATTAGTTATAATACCAATTTTATCAAGTTTTTATTAAATATAACTAGTTATTTGCATTTATGTGTATATATTTATATACCGTCTCATTTGGTTTGTATTTTATAAGTGCCAAATTAATAGTAATTATAAATTTTACTTATATAATTCGCACTCGTCCCACTCGTTTAGCACGATATAAAACGATAGCAAAACGTTCGGTTTATACCTTTCGCGTCCGATTCGCGTTAACGAATCTCTTTGAAACCGACATGCAACGAGACCCGATTACATCATTGTGTTTGTTTTTCCATTACCAACGTTTCTTCGGCATCGGATCGTCCACGCAACCTTGTTTGACCCACCATGCAACACAAACAAGTTTCCTAATTTCATTCAAGACATATTTGATTATTATATTTATTTAAGACATATTTGATCATCAGATAGTAAATTTATAACAAAGAAGCGACTTTATAAAGTGTATTAAATTTAGATTAGTAACTTGGGCTAGTTAAGTTGTGTACTTATTAACTAAGGAAATGATAGGGGTTAACTATGTAATTCTTGAAACATTATTTAGAACACTTACACCAAAATGAAAACACTTTAAATTTACAGGGACTAAACTTGTGAATATATAAGTTAAACCCAAACCACCCTCACTTTAATCTGTTTCTCTGGCGACTTGTCCGGCAACGTATCCGGCGACCCAATAAAACCCATTTTACCCACTTTTAACCAAATTAAACAATTTCGAGTCTTCTACCAACAAATCTCGATCTAGAAGCACCCATATGAAATCGTTTTTGCAGCACTAACATCATGTTTAAAACCCATCCGCAATTGTCGGCAAATTCAAATCAAATCACTCCAAATCTCATATAATAATCCTAACTAAATAAGCCAAATCGTTTCTTAAACTGAATAAAGGATCGAATCAAGTTAAATTGACAATAAATCTCTGAAATTTTAAACATTTGATTTCAATTAAATCCCGAAACCAACTCCTAACATGTCGGACCTTTACGGATGTATGAAGTCTAGTTATATTAGTCACAACACCTTCATACTCTCATTCATATTCCTTGCAAAACACGATTGTTATTTGAAACACCAAACACAGTTCAAACAATCGGGAGTTTTACTCGAATCGGCTCATACGCATTCATCATCAATTCACTTCAATCTTTGGCATTTGGGTATGTTTCATTAATCACCATCAGTTTAAGAGGCCCTGCAAACCACGAACGTTATCATACCTGTATGAATCAGTCGACATCGATCTTCACCCAGCCGCATCTTCTTCACTATTTGTCGATATCAGTTCGTCATATTTCGAGGTAATGAATACACCCATTATACTCGATTTAGTGGGTAGATCAGTAGCCCTAATATCGATTTGATCTGATGATCCATTTCATTATCAAAGCAGGTGATTAGGAATTTGGGTTTATATTTTGAAGTTGGGGTTTTACTTGGTTATTGAATTTAATAATGAATTCTGGTATATAAAAAAAGAAAACCACTTTGTCTAGTGGATAACACTTGTTGTCAAAATCGTTGAGACTAGGGTTCGAGTCCTAGTCTCTGCAGTTAATTTTATTTTTCCTCTCGGTTCTTATTACCTTTTCTCGGTTCTTATTACCTTTTCTTTAAGCCTCGAAATTTATAAATTAATAAGTATAGTTTTATTAATTGTTATAAATCATATAAAACTATAAATAAATTTATAAACATGACTCAGATAACTAAATATTCTAACAGTTCTTTCAAACTCTATATAAAATTATGAGCAACTAGATTTTAAGGTCATTTATAAAGACTAGATACTTAAAGTCTTATAAAGCTTAAACAATAATATAGATAGTTTGTTTACTTGAGATGATAACTAATCTATGCAAAACGAATCTTATATGAAGATGCTAAATTTGTTTAATCGAGTTTTATTACACATTTATTCACTTATATATTTAATTAATTATTATCATCTAGTTTTCTCTTTAACTAACTAACGTTATTTATCTAATTAGTACTATAAGATGATTGAATCACGTTAAATCATTATACGTCTTATTATTTAAATTATTAAGTTATTTAACTAACTTGAAATTATATTCATTCAAATACATTACTTATCAAACTTGTTCATGTCACTCTCATTCAATAACTTCAAAAATTTGTTATCTAAACCCCCAAATTCGTATTAGGAACCCTAGTTCCCAAATCATCCTTAGAACCTTAAATTCATTGTGCTAACTTAAGACACGGTTCCTTAGGTTGCCTTTTTGGAAATCTATCGGTCCCTTACTTCGCAAGTATCTCGGTTTTCTTTTAGTCGTCTAGTGATCATCAGGTGAGTATTCATAGCCCCTTTTCTCGTTTTATTCTTTGGGGTGAAATCATGTTATCTATTAAATCATATTTATCATTTTATTCATTTCATTCATTTTGCTCATTTTATTTATTTGGTTCATTATATTTAGTTCAATTCAATTCATGTGTGTTATTACTTGCAATTATGTGTTTCATAGGTTGATAAACATTTATTCTAGCACAATCATTAATTTATTCAAACCAACGGTTATCAATAATAGATCTATTTGGCCTGACAAGCCCACCCCATTTACATACACGCGTGGTGATTGTAACCGACATATGCTTTTGCTCATTACGGCTTAATCTGTGTGATTAAGTGGCTGCAGTCATCTAGGTTTGATTGTGCACTCGATTTATCGGATGTGATACACTTTTTGCATGATAGGTATTAACATAACATGGAATTGAATCATTTTACTCATTTTAATCATTTCAATCATTTTAATCATTATATATATATATGTATGTATGTATGTATGCAAACCTGTGTTTACTCACCAGCTAATTCGTTAGCTGACAAATACTATTTTTCACATGATTTCAGGTGTTACAGATTAGTAGATTACCTCGAGATGCTTCACACATAGGACTCATGGGCCTAGTTTAATAAAGAGTTATTTATTATGTTTGACTAATTGTTTATTTGATTCATGTATTGGTTAATTGAATATTAAATTTAATGCTATTTAAAACCTTGTTAAGTACCATGAGCTACGAGCAATCTATCCACTTTCGTCCGCCTCGATGTTTCCGCCATCGGTTGGGGTGTGAAAGATTGGTATTAGAGCCATGGTTATAGGGAATTAGGTTATTAGAAATGGAATTACCTAGTCTATAACTAAGCACCCAAACATGAGTTGTCTCATGTCATTTCATGTTAATCCATTCTACTTGTTTATATGGTTAGTTGTTTACACACGTATTATGTTTTATATATATTTACTTGTGTACCCTCCGTTACACTAATATAACACTTAATGCCAATCATATGAAATACAAAACTCTATGGCTTATGTCTAATACAAATCGATTTCCTAATCGATTCTCAAATTAAATTAATTCTTTATTCATGGTTCTCAAGAAAAAATAAATAAATAAATAAAAATTACGTCCTTAAATTTCAAATCCAATAATTTTATTTATGGTTTTCAAATCTCGTCAAAGTCTAAGTTTCATAACTGAACACGTGCAATACTGGAAGAGTGAGTGCTTGTACGTCGGGGGTTCTGTCTAGGAAAAGGTATTCATATAAATCCAAATCATCCGATGGACCCGTTCCCTTACCTGGGAACTCTCGGGGTGAGTGTCCACTTATAGGTAGCCACGTCTTCACAAAGATTATAGAACTTACTACTTTGATAAGTCAACGTATTCGTGCGGTTTGCGAGCTAAACATTTACATTCGGAATATCTCAACATGATTTCAATACCTCGTATTTCCAAAGATTCATTAATTAAAAAAAAATAAACTTACTTTTTTATTATACGAAAAAAATATAATAATAATGTTTCATCATCAAAGTTCAATAATCACCAATCATAAATTTAGCATCAAACTCTTCCTAAAATTTAACTAAACATCAAATTATCATCAAAATCACATATAATATCTTTAATCACAACTTCATCATTCAAATTTTCATATAACTCATAAACTCATTATGAAATTCTCATATAATCTAGTTAATCATAAAACTATCATTATATTCACATATGATTCATTTAACTCATTATAAATCTATTAATCAAATCTAAAATAATTCATCAATAAACTCACTTTTATACGAATATAACTTCGCATTCGAACACTGCTTCATATAAATTTTATTTTTTAAATTTTCCTATCTATGAATGTAATCATTCATTCCTCTAACTAAACTTGACTATCTATTTAAGCTATTAAGAACTTACACATGATATGTTAACTTAATTATCTACAATCTTTGACAAACGTGGCATCACATGAGTGTGGTTATCTTCTATGTATAAACATGATCATTTGTAAACATGCTAACTACATAATAGATTTCCCACAAACATTAATGAACTTAATTACTTGACTTTGAAATCAAATCTATGTGCATAATATGGAATTAGAAGTTTTTGTGTTCCTTGGCCCACGCGTGACATAATGAATTATGCGAACCATGCAAAGGCTAGTGTAATTACGGGTGCACACGGAATTACAAAAGTCGGTGCATGGAAATCATAGTAAGTTTTGTCGTGCGTATTGGGCAACACAACAAATGTGGTGTGATAAGTACATGGTGGATACGCCGCTGGTACATCCTATATATAAGTGTACCTCTCACATCGGCAAATGAAGTGTTGTCTATGTCTAGTGAAGTTTGTGTAACTTCTAGACCTTGACCCATTGCAATTTAATCTTAACAATGATTTCGTCTGCGTCTTTCATTGATCATTATCCATTATTAAAATCTGGTGCTCACGTTGGTGATTCAACTTCTCGGGATTGACGTATTCTTGTTCAACTCGAGGGAGCTAGATAGCGTTAGTACATTTATGATGGAAAACGCATTACCATGGACAACCTTTAAAGTTGTGCCATATTTTATTCATATTATTCATTTATTAATTTTGATCATTATTCTAGCAATCATTTTTATTCACTTGATTCATTTAATTATTTATTAATTGTATTTAATTCACTTTACTCATTTCATAAATCACATTTATTTAATTTATTTATTTATTTATTCACACATGAAACGTATAATCGAGTTAAGTCCTATTTCATTTTTACCTTGAATAACATTCAATTCCTACTCGAACTTTGTTAAATTGGTTATCCGAATTCTTCAAATCTAGAGCTATATTGAATAAACGACACTCAATGATTCTAAAGCGGTTTGAAGAAAATAACCCCTAGCATATTACCTCATGAAATCTTATTCGATACATCAGAAGTCTTATCAAAACCAACATTAATCAAATTTCGGGACGAAATTTCCTAAAGGAGGGGTGACTGTAACATTTGCCCCAACTCAAACTTGAATTCGATCCAAACCCGACTCGACTCGTTTCGGTTACCATTTCAAATTATAAAACGCTAACTAATTATTTATTTCATATATTCAAATAAGCTAAGTCATTATTATATTTATTTAAGACATATTTGATCATCAGATAGTAAATTTATAACAAAGAAGCGACTTTATAAAGTGTATTAAATTTAGATTAGTAACTTGGGCTAGTTAAGTTGTGTACTTATTAACTAAGGAAATGATAGGGGTTAACTATGTAATTCTTGAAACATTATTTAGAACACTTACACCAAAATGAAAACACTTTAAATTTACAGGGACTAAACTTGTGAATATATAAGTTAAACCCAAACCACCCTCACTTTAATCTGTTTCTCCGGCGACTTGTCCGGCAACGTATCCGGCGACCCAATAAAACCCATTTTACCCACTTTTAACCAAATTAAACAATTTCGAGTCTTCTACCAACAATTCTCGATCTAGAAGCACCCATATGAAATCGTTTTTGCAGCACTAACATCATGTTTAAAACCCATCCGCAATTCTCGGCAAATTCAAATCAAATCACTCCAAATCTCATATAATAATCCTAACTAAATAAGCCAAATCGTTTCTTAAACTGAATAAAGGATCGAATCAAGTTAAATTGACAATAAATCTCTGAAATTTTAAACATTTGATTTCAATTAAATCCCGAAACCAACTCCTAACATGTCGGACCTTTACGGATGTATGAAGTCTAGTTATATTAGTCACAACACCTTCATACTCTCATTCATATTCCTTGCAAAACACGATTGTTATTTGAAACACCAAACACAGTTCAAACAATCGGGAGTTTTACTCGAATCGGCTCATACGCATTCATCATCAATTCACTTCAATCTTTGGCATTTGGGTATGTTTCATTAATCACCATCAGTTTAAGAGGCCCTGCAAACCACGAATGTTATCATACCTGTACGAATCAGTCGACATCGATCTTCACCCAGCCGCATCTTCTTCACTATTTGTCGATATCAGTTCGTCATATTTCGAGGTAATGAATACACCCATTATACTCGATTTAGTGGGTAGATCAGTAGCCCTAATATCGATTTGATCTGATGATCCATTTCATTATCAAAGCAGGTGATTAGGAATTTGGGTTTATATTTTGAAGTTGGGGTTTTACTTGGTTATTGAATTTAATAATGAATTCTGGTATATAAAAAAAGAAAACCACTTTGTCTAGTGGATAACACTTGTTGTCAAAATCGTTGAGACTAGGGTTCGAGTCCTAGTCTCTGCAGTTACTTTTATTTTTCCTCTCGGTTCTTATTACCTTTTCTCGGTTCTTATTACCTTTCTTTAAGCCTCGAAATTTATAAATTAATAAGTATAGTTTTATTAATTGTTATAAATCATATAAAACTATAAATAAATTTATAAACATGACTCAGATAACTAAATATTCTAACAGTTCTTTCAAACTCTATATAAAATTATGAGCAACTAGATTTTAAGGTCATTTATAAAGACTAGATACTTAAAGTCTTATAAAGTTTAAACAATAATATAGATAGTTTGTTTACTTGAGATGATAACTAATCTATGCAAAACGAATCTTATATGAAGATGCTAAATTTGTTTAATCGAGTTTTATTACACATTTATTCACTTATATATTTAATTAATTATTATCATCTAGTTTTCTCCTTAACTAACTAACGTTATTTATCTAATTAGTACTATAAGATGATTGAATCACGTTAAATCATTATACGTCTTATTATTTAAATTATTAAGTTATTTAACTAACTTGAAATTATATTCATTCAAATACATTACTTATCAAACTTGTTCATGTCACTCTCATTCAATAACTTCAAAAATTTGTTATCTAAACCCCCAAATTCGTATTAGGAACCCTAGTTCCCAAATCATCCTTAGAACCTTAAATTCATTGTGCTAACTTAAGACACGGTTCCTTAGGTTGCCTTTTTGGAAATCTATCGGTCCCTTACTTCGCAAGTATCTCGGTTTTCTTTTAGTCGTCTAGTGATCATCAGGTGAGTATTCATAGCCCCTTTTCTCGTTTTATTCTTTGGGGTGAAATCAATGTTATCTATTAAATCATATTTATCATTTTATTCATTTCATTCATTTTGCTCATTTTATTTATTTGGTTCATTATATTTAGTTCAATTCAATTCATGTGTGTTATTACTTGCAATTATGTGTTTCATAGGTTGATAAACATTTATTCTAGCACAATCATTTATTCAAACCAACGGTTATCAATAATAGATCTATTTGGCCTGACAAGCCCACCCCATTTACATACACGCGTGGTGATTGTAACCGACATATGCTTTTGCTCATTACGGCTTAATCTGTGTGATTAAGTGGCTGCAGTCATCTAGGTTTGATTGTGCACTCGATTTATCGGATGTGATACACTTTTTGCATGATAGGTATTAACATAACATGGAATTGAATCATTTTACTCATTTTAATCATTTCAATCATTTTAATCATTATATGTATGTATGTATGTATGTATGCAAACCTGTGTTTACTCACCAGCTAATTCGTTAGCTGACAAATACTATTTTTCACATGATTTCAGGTGTTACAGATTAGTAGATTACCTCGAGATGCTTCACACATAGGATTCATGGGCCTAGTTTAATAAAGAGTTATTTATTATGTTTGACTAATTGTTTATTTGATTCATGTATTGGTTAATTGAATATTAAATTTAATGCTATTTAAAACCTTGTTAAGTACCATGAGCTACGAGCAATCTATCCACTTTCGTCCGCCTCGATGTTTCCGCCATCGGTTGGGGTGTGACAGTGACAAACCAGGATCTCAGTCATTAGTTACACCAAACGACACTATATGAATTTAAAACATACGTGTCTCATTGCGGAAGCGTAATCGAAATGTAATGTCAAAATATTAAATGTAAACTAAATGCGCAGAACACGTGCCCAACACGAGATACACAGTCTAAATAGTCATTGAACTCAAAACATGATTTTTAATGCAAGAAAGTGTTTAAATGAAAATCCGTGACTCCATGCCATGTCCTAGGTGCGTGGTACCCCAATGACCTGTAAAAGTGAAAGGCTAACAAGTGTCAACACGACGGTTGGTGAGTTCACATAGTAAGTATAGAATCCAGTAAGTTCAGTTGCAAGCAGAAATATAAATTAAGTATGTCATTGTAGGTAGCTAGTCTACAGCACATGTCCTTAGAGGCGTATGTATCTGACCGAAGCTGACGTATGTACACATTAAGTGCATTTTTCCCGTTCGTACATCCCAGCAGGATGCACTGTAAGTATGTTAGGTCATTCAACACCCGTTCGACAGGTCCTTCTGTCGTGCTAGCGCGACTAGCCCGGGTGGGGTTTGTCAAACCCAGTAGTACTACTCAAAATTTCCCCGCTATTTCACAAATACTAACGGTCAACTAGGTATCCATGAGGTATTTCATGAACAAAATAAAAGTTGCTCTATCCAGACATGCGACATACAAAATTTGTAAATCCGTAAAAGTAATCGTCCGTGTTCAGCCCATACAAGGGTAGAATAGTAAAAGTGCGGTTTAGTGAACTCACCTTAGGTTGCGCAACAATTTAGTTTCTAAAAGCACACAGTAATACAGCAACCTAAATAACAGTAGGTCTATTAATGTGTGTTCATGTAGGGTCATAGTACCCTATGCATCCAAATGGTCATACAGATTGTGCGAGTTTGGAATAGCTTCACTTTTTGACCACATTTGACTTTTTGTCCAAGTTTGACCAAGTTTGACTTTTTGTCCAAGTTCGACCAAGTTTGACTTTTTGTCCAAGTTTGACCAAGTTTGACTTTTAGTTGACCCGAGTTGACCCACGACCCGTTGGTGATTTATTAAGTGTAAACACGCTACAAATGATGTATTTAACTATATTACATTCGCATACCACACTACACGTCACACAACCAACAAATTGGATTTCGAATTCCACAAAAGTTTCCTTTATAGGAAGGTCGGATTTGTAAAGTATACTTGCATATTCCAACATCCTAAGCATGTCAACTATTACACAAATACCATAGCACACTACACAAGTCAACAACACATACTAACACTTTGCGGTTCCTACATGAAGCATACTAGCATGTGTGGTCATTTCTAAGCAATACATAATGTTCACATGTTTTGTACAACTAGCATAATAACCCTTTCATCATACATTCTAGTTAATCTTGCATATACAACCTAGACTTCAATTAACCAATTTCAAGTACTCACTTTCAATTCAACTTGTACCTATAAATGTCAACACATGATCAAAGCACGTTTACCAATCATCACATGTCTACAATCACTCACATGCAACCCCAAATCACGTTTGTGCGTCCAAAATCATAACACATGCATCCTAGTCGATTTTCATGTCAAAAAGTTTCTACATTTAGCAAGTATTCCAAACCAAGTCGAATTCGTATGTTCAAATAACCAAAATTCGTCTAACATATCTTACAAACATGCTAGCAAGTCCATAATGATCATTATATGTCCATAACATGCGATTTCACACGATCTCTAACACAAAAGTTACTATTTTTAGTAATCTATCATAACAATCATGAAATTTCACAAACAAGTAGCCAATCTTCATCCCATTCATCATCTAAATACATATTCAATCCTATTTTCACAATTTCAATCATGCAACATCAAGTTTCAATGATTCCATATCAAACCCTAATTCCATAAACACACTTTTTGCACCAATTTCATCATCTAGCTATCCAAATAACCAATAACACATAACTAATATCCCAATTCCACAACACAATCATCAATTGGCCATTTTGGATGAACTAGGGTTTCATTCCTATAATTTTCATAACATATATATAATGTTAAGAATGAAACTTACTTGTTATGTGTTTGTAACTTCAATCAACAACCAAAAACACCACCTAAGACCCAACACAACCGAACATCATCAATGGACAAACCAAGCAGCCGAATCTTCAAATGGCCATTATTTTTAATCGCTAAGAGTTAGAAGACGTATTTACTATCATTGGAACCGTCTCGTCGAGACGAAGATTTTGATATATAATAGGCCCCGTGACGACGTCGGAGCTGGCCGGAATCTGGCCGGAAAGGGTGACGGCTTCAAGATCAAAAGGAAAAGGCTTTGTGCCGTTTTTTGTTAATAATATTTAGGTTTAGGTTAGTTAATTTTTGATTAATTTGTTAATTGTTGAGTTGGGTTGGGCCTTGGGCCACCCATGGGTCACATGGATGATCCATGGGCCCCGTTTTGTTTCGGTTTTGCAAACACACTGAAAATCTTTCTCAAATATTCATTTTTGTTTCGTAAGGGTTACCGAAATCCGCAAACAGTTAAAACCGGTAAAATACGCGGTTACACGAAATTTCAACAATTAAACACACATAACAGTTAAAATGTATTATTATTGTATTCGTATTCATTTAAGATCACCAACGCCCGGGTATTAACTCGTGTGGTCGTTTCGTGTGAATATTTATATAACAGTTTGCACATTTAATTCATCAAATTAAATGAAAAGTATAATTGCGTTAACGTGACTAACAGAGTTTAACTAACGAAGTTAACCTGAATTTGTCGGGTGTCACATCATCCCCTTGTTGAAGGAATTTTCGTCCCGAAAATTGGATACGGACATTAAAATAGGTTTCGAGTTGTCACACAATGTTCCCAAAAACCTTTCGGTCACATAACATATAAGTTCACTAAATTTATATTTATTTAGTTGTTCGGAATTATTATTTTATCAACTCGCCAACATCCGTGTATTAACTCACGTGATCTGGTAATTCCTTGGATTGTCGTTACATGTAACTGTTTGTGTAATATGTAGCACGTTTAACTCAACTAATTAAAGGTGGAGTATAATTTCATTAATTGAAGTAACGAGATTTTGTTAACGGGGTTAATCTGAAATTCTCAGGTGTTACATCATCCCCTTGTTGAAAGAATTTTCGTCCCGAAAATTTAACCAATAGTATTAGTATTTGATGTTGTCATTTGAAATAATTACAGATGCTTGTACATTATTTGATTTTTCACACTACTACGTAACTCTGGGCTATGCTTCCAAGTTCTAGCCACTTCGACTATAGTGATCTTATAGTGTTTGAGTATTTTGAATTCTTTGCCTCTTATTTCAACTGATTTTCCGTGAAACGTTGTTGTTCATCGATTGGGACGACAAGTGTTCCATTACGTAAGAGCTTGATTAGGTTGCAGACATTAGAAACGTTGTGTACCATGTTTATCTTTTAACACTGATCCAGTCAATGGTCTAGAAGGCCAATACCCTAGGGTTTGAAATGGTCTAATGTGTATTATGATTTTGATGGAATTCCAGATTTTTTTTTGTTTTTTTTTTTGAATGGGATTTACAAATTGCGATTTCTATACTGTATATTTCAGGGATTTAGGTTAATGCGTTCCACGTTGTTATTAGCTACCCGAGGACCGAGTACTAACAGAAGGGTTCATTTATTGTTATAGATTATTAGACTAGGACACTTGTGTACAAGTTACACCATGTGTAGGTACTTGACTTCATTAAAGGAACGTTGCCAAAACGCGGTCTAAAGGATGTCATGGACCTTCTAAAAACAGATGAGAAATGAGTTTTGATACTATCTATATGTTCGGACGTACGTGAATTAAGCAAGAATGATCAAGGAACTTAATAAGTATTCATGTTTCGTTGTGGTCGATAGAAAAAGTGGTTGGATGACGTAGGGTAAAGTGTTATTAATGTTTGCTTACTAAAGTAGTATTAAAATGAAAGTGTCTACGTTGCATGAGGTGTTCCTAATCCTTTAGACTACAATCGATTTTCTCTTTTTAATCGCTACGAGTTAGAAGACGTATTTACTATCATTGGAACCGTCTCGTCAAGACGAAGATTTTGATATATAATCGGCCCCGTGACGACGTCGGAGCTGGCCGGAATCTGGCCGGAAAAGGTGACGGCTTCAAGATCAAAAGGAAAAGGCTTTGTGCCGTTTTTTGTTAAAAATATTTAGGTTTAGGTTAGTTAATTTTTGATTAATTTGTTAATTGTTGAGTTGGGTTGGGCCTTGGGCCACCCATGGGTCACATGGATGATCCATGGGCCCCGTTTTGTTTCGGTTTTGCAAACACACTGAAAATCTTTCTTAAATATTCATTTTTGTTTCGTAAGGGTTACCGAAATCCGCAAACAGTTAAAACCGGTAAAATACGCGGTTACACGAAATTTCAACAATTAAACACACATAACAGTTAAAATGTATTATTATTGTATTCGTATTCATTTAAGATCACCAACGCCCGGGTATTAACTCGTGTGGTCGTTTCGTGTGAATATTTATATAACGGTTTGCACATTTAATTCATCAAATTAAATGAAAAGTATAATTGCGTTAACGTGACTAACAGAGTTTAACTAACGAAGTTAACCTGAATTTGTCGGGTGTCACAGTAAGTATGATATGAATGAGGTAGATATATACACATAAATGTGAGTAAAAGGATGTAGGTAGATATATATGTATATATGGAATTCATGTTAATTTGTATGCGTAGTGTAACTTGTTGAATGGGATAGTATGTATGCGTATGTATGTAAATATATATATATATATATATATGATAGTATGTGAATGATATGTATATATATATATGACTACAGCTTACGAATGAAAATGTTTGGTAGTTTGTGTAAAGTGTTGTGTATACATGTTAATGAGAAGGATGCTAGTTATTGTTTGACAAATTGTGTGTGTATCATGACATATGCATATATATTATCAAGATTGTATGGTCAAAACTTATAACGATGGTAGTGAAATGATAAGGTGGTGCTCATGTGTGTCATTATAGAAACCGAATGTATATAACGAAATAAATATATGTGAAGTATGTATATCATGGTAAATAATGTGTGATAACATGTATAACTAGATGTTTGATATAAATGAGTTATGATAATAATAGTTAAAACATTTTAATCTAGTCACATGTCAAAACTTATTTATCTATTACATGACTTAGTTATATTATGACATTGGGTACGAAACCGAACCGGGAACTCGAAACCGAACGCTAACTTTCTAATTTGTACCTAGTTAGTAGAACTCAAACAGGTCATTGGTTGGACTTGGAAATCATAACTTGATTTTGCTAAGTTTTGTAGCTGCGCAAATCTAAGGTGAGTTTCACAGCCCCTTTTACTATTTTTCTGTTGGGGGAGAAAGCACGCACGAAAACACTTTTGATTTTGTATTTACTTATATATCATCATGGCTTACTAAACGTTAAACTTAACATACGAAAGTCCTTTCAATTCTCTCGAACCGTTAATATACGGGGTATAGCGAGGAAGTTCGGGTAGTACTACTGGGTTTGACAAACCCCACCCTCGGCTGGGTGTGACACCCCGCCCGGTGGCGGAAAACACCGGGCTGTCATAGAATTGGATATCCGTAGTAAACAAAGCACATGGTGTTACTTTTATTAAAGTCTAATAATTATTGTCATAAATTTGGCAAAACCCAAGTCTTAAATGCGAAACGACAAATTCATAACAGCAGTAAATGAAATAGTCATGTTTAGTATTATTTCTAGGTCCAAGTCCCTATGTCTTGAATAGCAAAGAAACAAGCCAAAATCACGCGCCACCTGAAATACGCAAAAATAAAGTTAGCTACACAAGCTAGTGAGTAAAACCCAAATTGAATAGTAATAGTATTGAAATCCGAGATCAACAAGATATGCTGCGCAATCCCATATGTATAGTAATTTTGTAATATTACCCTACCAGGACCCCTAGAATAGAATAGCACACCAACCACAATAGAAACCATAGTATCTCGTTTAGCCATTTGTCATGAGAACCACTCATGTAGTAAATAATGATAACTTTTAATAACCGTCGTTTACCGTCTCGATATATAAGTCATCATTTAGCAATTTAGGGACATGGCATAGTATAGCATCATAGCATAGCAACATAGTATAGCAACATAGCATCTCGTCATAGTAAACATGGAATTAGAAAGGCCGGGTTTAAATCACCTATCGATGTTGTACAAGCAGGTGGGTTTGTCAAACCATTAGCGCTAACATTGTACCGGTGAGTTTACAAAGCAATAAAACTACTTTTAACTAACACATAAGATTGCATCAAGCGGCCAAACTAGATTAACATATTTGTATGATCTCTTTTAGAAAACGAATAGAAACCGCAATATAGTAAAAGACGTATTTCAGCCCCAAAATAGTAAAATGGAAAAAGGGGAGTGAGTTTACTCACCTGAACAGTATAGATAATAGCAAACGCAGAAAGTAACTAAATAGAATCGAGGATCGCCCAGATATTAGAATCACCTAATTAACCGGGAAAACCTAATTTAGAAACGAGACAAATAATATAGTAACTAGAATCTAGAACTTAGAAATTCTAGGGTTTTGGATTTGGGGTTTTAGGGTTTTAAATTATAAATTGAAAATTAGGGTTTCAAAATATAATTTGGGAATTTAGGGTTTTAAAATCCAATTTAGGGATTTAGGGTTTCAAAATCCAATTTAGGGTTTTAAAGTCCAATTTGGGGGTTTAGGGTTTCAAAACCCAATTTAGGAATTTAGGGTTTCGATATAACTGCACCTTTGGATTAAAAGTATTTTATAAGGAATTGGAAATTATTTTCTAATAACATGTATATATTTTTACATCTTAAAATGTATATAGTACAAAAGAAAATATTTATTAGTTTAGTGTTAGCAAATAAGTAAAAAAAAAAAGTTCAAAACTAAATTAAACAGAAAATGGTTGAAGTGGGACTCGAACCCAGGTCACGACTCCAAACAGCACACACACAACAACCGCTGAACCAGGCGTGATTTTGTTTACAAAAATTGATTTTTAATTCCTTTGTATTTTGTTTACCAACCAAACCCATTTCAAATAAAAACCCTAGAATGAAGATTTACCCAATTAATCCGAACCTGTCAATCTCATCAAGAATAAGTTCAGGGCTTTTAATCCCCATGAACAGGTGATCATTTTTATGTATGGCACTTACTTGGATTTAAGGAATTGAAGCAGATTAGGGGGAAGAACACAAACACGACGGGTCAAGATTCAACAGTGACTTGGAGGCTATCAAACTTCAATTCCAGTTGCAGATTTGATCAAGATGATGCGAACAAGAAAACCCCTAACACAACTTGAATTAGAATGAGGTTTAGTTAACAGAAAAGGTGCCGAGTGATTTAGAGTTTGAGATCAAAAGAAAATGGCAATTGAATGAATGATTCGAATCGATTTGATTCAATTAACAGCTGATAATGAATTCAAGACACCGAGCGGACATAATGGATTGAATGAAATCATAAATGGATACGTTAATAGTCGATTGGATCAAGTGGGTGTTTGAACCGGTTTTTGAATCGAGAAATTGGTTGATGTTTAGACGTTTACGAGTCAATTAGGTGTTCGAAACACACTTAGAATAGTGTTAGGATGATTTTGTAGAGATTTGATTTGTTGTAAGGTGCAAAAAAACTGTTTTTGAGACTCGCCGGAATTGTGGATTTTCCGGCCAATCTGGCCGGAGTTGTTGTTGCCGGAAACACGGGGGGGGGGGGGGGGGATGGCTGGGTTTTAAAAAGCAAATTACACAAACAACCCCTATACTTGTATTGGTTTTACTTTTTGCCCAAAACTTTTTAAAACAAGTTTGAGGATTGACGGTTTTGGCCCAAAGTTAATTATATATATATTTCAACTAACTAACTAAGTTGCAACGTAACAATTATGTAAATGACGTTTTTATGGTTTTAGCTCGTTTAAGCCGTTACGAGATCACTTCGAGACTTGGAGATTTAATTATTGTATCTAGTAATTAATTAGTAAACGTTGGAAAATAATTCGGTCGTTAATATTAATAACGGGGAAATAACGTAAAGCTATAAAGGAACGTTACATTTTCGAGAAAAGGAATACGAATACAATAAAAATAGATAATCTCGGGTTCGAGTCGGGCATTTCGGGTTCGGGTTTGGGGCAGATGTCACAGTCTCCCCTCCTTATAGAAATTTCGTCCCGAAATTTGCAGCAACAAACGGTATTTGAAAACAATGCGAAGAGATCATCGTTAGGCGGCAAAAGATAACGATTTTTATTTTATTTATTTTTACTGAAAGTTTCATCGAATTCGCGATAATCGGGACATATACGGAATGGGTCATCTTTCTTTTTCTTTACATCAGCACGAGCCAAAACGCGACATAACTCTAACGCATATGCTTTTGAGTTTCAACGCAAGGCAAAAGTTTCAACCGTCGAAACTACTGAGAGTCATGGACAAAAGATAAACATGGAGGAAATGTGACCTTGAAATGTAAGTTCGCACCATAAATATAAAAACCAATAGAAACATTTTTTTTCGCTTCGACTACCACATAAAGATTATCGAGTCTAACACAATTAATAGCAAATGATGAAACACAATCAAATGAAACAAAAGTCTTATCGGCCTCCAAATAAAATAGAAACGTTGAAATCATTTGGGAATCATATCGTTCACCACGTCATTGTTAGCTTGAGCTTGATTAGCGATGATATTGAAGGTTCTAGCACGACCAGCTTGGTTAGCATTAGCGTTGGTGTTCACGTTGACATTGATAGGTTGAGGACAATCGTTGCGGAAATGAGTTGGATCACCACAGTTGAAACAAGCACGACCTTGATTACCCCGATTATTATTATTCCAACAATCTTTAGCCAGATGCCCATAACGTTGACAAACAGAACATTTAAAACATGGAGTTTCGGGAGCATGATGAAAAGGACATTGGTTGCATTTGGGCAAGAACCCCGTATAAGGCTTACGGTTATCATTACCCCTTTGCGGTGCCATAGGAGGAGCAGGAGCAGCAATAGCATAGTTGGTGGCATTGTTCTTACGCTTCTTGGAATTGAATGAGGATTCGGGCTTAAAACCCTTATAAGAATCATCCTCAGATGATTTAGAGTCATCACTAGAAGAACCTTTAGACTTTTTGTTACCCTTACGAAACAGAGAGCCAGCTTGCACATGATTTTCAGTAAGGCGACCGGCTAAAGTCATTGTCTCACCTACAGTAGCTGGCTTACTACCCCAAACAGCATCTTGGATAGTCATTGGCAGACCTCCGATATATTGCTCAATGCCACGAGAATCAGGAGTAAGCATATTAGGACACAAAGTACTGAGCTGGGAGAAACGATCATTATAAGCCACATTATCACCACTATCTTGCTTAAGACCCCAGAATTCGCCCTCGAGTTTACGAATCTCGCTAGGAGGACAATACTTATTAGTCATGTTGGTTTTGAACACGGTCCAGGTTAAAGCTGTTACAGCGGCTTCACCGAGCCTACGCTTTTCATCATTCCACCAAGTCAAAGCACCCTTTTGAAGAACACTTGTTGCATATCGGACTTTGAGATTTTCAGGGCAATCACAATTAACAAAAGTACTCTCCATGCTTTCAAACCATTGGAGAAGTCCCGTAGCCCCTTCGTTACCGATAAATTTGGTTGGACCACACGAGTTGAAGTACTTAAGAGTACACTTAGGCTCATTGTTTTGGTTAGCATTATTAAGTTGGTTCACGAGATTAGGCAAAATATTAGCCATTTGGGTCGCGATAACATTAGCAAGTCGTTGATTTCTACCCGCCATTCTACAAGATAGAAAACGATTTCGTGAGACATGGAACATTCTTTTTAAAACATAGTTCATAGTAAACACTTATTGAATTTGAATGGTATTTAGAAATATCATAGAATCTCCTTAGAAAACACTTCATAGTAAACATTTAGAAACCATAGAAACACAATCAAATAGTTTAGGGTGACATTTTAAAATCACAAAGAACCCATAGAAATAATTAGAATGTATAGAAAAATGATAGTATTAGAAGAAAAAAAAATGATTAAATGGAATTTGAAGGCTTAGGAATGTGTCTGGGTTTGGACACTCAAGACTTATCAAAGTGTTAAGTTCGTTCTCAACGTATTCGAGAAAGCGTGCTTTAGCCTATAGGTTCACACTCATCTCGTACATCCCCAGGTAAGCATACAGGTCTCTTAAAGAGATTTATACGAAATGCTTGCCTTAGACAGGATGTCCGTGATACAGGCGTTCCCCCTTCCAGATTGCACACGTTTCCCACGTTTTCAAACTCACTTAAGACGATGACGAGATTCCACAAAGAGAAAGATCCTAATCTTACAGACGAGTCTCTTGTAGCTCCTTCGCGAAATCGGTTAAGAATTGAGATAAAGAAAAGACATAGAATAGTTCATAGAAATAATAAATAAATGAATAAATAAATTCTGAAGAGTTCTCTAAGCACATTAATTTGCACTAAGGACTCTTAGGTTATAGTCTAGGTCGGTGTGTTTCTAATACCCTATCCTAGTTCTCTATAACCATGGCTCTGATACCAACTGTGACACCCCGCCCGGTGGCGGAAAACACCGGGCTGTCATAGAATTGGATATCCGTAGTAAACAAAGCACATGGTGTTACTTTTATTAAAGTCTAATAATTATTGTCATAAATTTGGCAAAACCCAAGTCTTAAATGCGAAACGACAAATTCATAACAGCAGTAAATGAAATAGTCATGTTTAGTATTATTTCTAGGTCCAAGTCCCTATGTCTTGAATAGCAAAGAAACAAGCCAAAATCACGCGCCACCTGAAATACGCGAAAATAAAGTTAGCTACACAAGCTAGTGAGTAAAACCCAAATTGAATAGTAATAGTATTGAAATCCGAGATCAACAAGATATGCTGCGCAATCCCATATGTATAGTAATTTTGTAATATTACCCTACCAGGACCCCTAGAATAGAATAGCACACCAACCACAATAGAAACCATAGTATCTCGTTTAGCCATTTGTCATGAGAACCACTCATGTAGTAAATAATGATAACTTTTAATAACCGTCGTTTACCGTCTCGATATATAAGTCATCATTTAGCAATTTAGGGACATGGCATAGTATAGCATCATAGCATAGCAACATAGTATAGCAACATAGCATCTCGTCATAGTAAACATGGAATTAGAAAGGCCGGGTTTAAATCACCTATCGATGTTGTACAAGCAGGTGGGTTTGTCAAACCATTAGCGCTAACATTGTACCGGTGGGTTTACAAAGCAATAAAACTACTTTTAACTAACACATAAGATTGCATCAAGCGGCCAAACTAGATTAACATATTTGTATGATCTCTTTTAGAAAACGAATAGAAACCGCAATATAGTAAAAGACGTATTTCAGCCCCAAAATAGTAAAATGGAAAAAGGGGAGTGAGTTTACTCACCTGAACAGTATAGATAATAGCAAACGCAGAAAGTAACTAAATAGAATCGAGGATCGCCCAGATATTAGAATCACCTAATTAACCGGGAAAACCTAATTTAGAAACGAGACAAATAATATAGTAACTAGAATCTAGAACTTAGAAATTCTAGGGTTTTGGATTTGGGGTTTTAGGGTTTTAAATTATAAATTGAAAATTAGGGTTTCAAAATATAATTTGGGAATTTAGGGTTTTAAAATCCAATTTAGGGATTTAGGGTTTCAAAATCCAATTTAGGGTTTTAAAGTTCAATTTGGGGGTTTAGGGTTTCAAAACCCAATTTAGGAATTTAGGGTTTCGATATAACTGCACCTTTGGATTAAAAGTATTTTATAAGGAATTGGAAATTATTTTCTAATAACATGTATATATTTTTACATCTTAAAATGTATATAGTACAAAAGAAAATATTTATTAGTTTAGTGTTAGCAAATAAGTAAAAAAAAAAAGTTCAAAACTAAATTAAACAGAAAATGGTTGAAGTGGGACTCGAACCCAGGTCACGACTCCAAACAGCACACACACAACAACCGCTGAACCAGGCGTGATTTTGTTTACAAAAATTG
This sequence comes from Tagetes erecta, assembly GCA_030867185.1. Lineage (NCBI taxonomy): Eukaryota > Viridiplantae > Streptophyta > Magnoliopsida > Asterales > Asteraceae > Tagetes > Tagetes erecta. The sequence goes on along the minus strand of CM061497.1, from coordinate 14,888,926 downwards.
ATTTTTAATTCCTTTGTATTTTGTTTACCACCCAAACCCATTTCAAATAAAAACCCTAGAATGAAGATTTACCCAATTAATCCGAACCTGTCAATCTCATCAAGAATAAGTTCAGGGCTTTTAATCCCCATGAACAGGTGATCATTTTTATGTATGGCACTTACTTGGATTTAAGGAATTGAAGCAGATTAGGGGGAAGAACACAAACACGACGGGTCAAGATTCAACAGTGACTTGGAGGCTATCAAACTTCAATTCCAGTTGCAGATTTGATCAAGATGATGCGAACAAGAAAACCCCTAACACAACTTGAATTAGAATGAGGTTTAGTTAACAGAAAAGGTGCCGAGTGATTTAGAGTTTGAGATCAAAAGAAAATGGCAATTGAATGAATGATTCGAATCGATTTGATTCAATTAACAGCTGATAATGAATTCAAGACACCGAGCGGACATAATGGATTGAATGAAATCATAAATGGATACGTTAATAGTCGATTGGATCAAGTGGGTGTTTGAACCGGTTTTTGAATCGAGAAATTGGTTGATGTTTAGACGTTTACGAGTCAATTAGGTGTTCGAAACACACTTAGAATAGTGTTAGGATGATTTTGTAGAGATTTGATTTGTTGTAAGGTGCAAAAAAACTGTTTTTGAGACTCGCCGGAATTGTGGATTTTCCGGCCAATCTGGCCGGAGTTGTTGTTGCCGGAAACACGGGGGGGGGGGGGGGGGGGATGGCTGGGTTTTAAAAAGCAAATTACACAAACAGCCCCTATACTTGTATTGGTTTTACTTTTTGCCCAAAACTTTTTAAAACAAGTTTGAGGATTGACGGTTTTGGCCCAAAGTTAATTATATATATATTTCAACTAACTAACTAAGTTGCAACGTAACAATTATGTAAATGACGTTTTTATGGTTTTAGCTCGTTTAAGCCGTTACGAGATCATTTCGAGACTTGGAGATTTAATTATTGTATCTAGTAATTAATTAGTAAACGTTGGAAAATAATTCGGTCGTTAATATTAATAACGGGGAAATAACGTAAAGCTATAAAGGAACGTTACATTTTCGAGAAAAGGAATACGAATACAATAAAAATAGATAATCTCGGGTTCGAGTCGGGCATTTCGGGTTCGGGTTTGGGGCAGATGTCACACTGGGAGCCGGGCAGGTGTGAATTGTCCTAATCTCATGGGCCATTGAATGTTAACAATGGTAACAAGGCACAATGTAAATAGCTAGCTCCGATTCGAAACGTTTGAGTAACATGAAAACTTGGGTTAGCTACCTACTGATATATTTGTGATTTACATTATCTGGAAAACTTGTTATTGAACTGTTGTTAAAAACCTGTGAACTCACCAACCTAGCGTTGACACTTTTAGCGTGTTTTTCTCAGGTGGCCAAGGTTAGCTGAACATCATACTAGGACATGCATCATGGGTCTGCATAGTTTCAAACATTTTATTTATATTTATTGCATTTTAAATTCTATACTTTGGGCGCGTGTTTTGCGCATATGTTTTGGTTACTTTACTTTACGCTTCCGCATTGTTTTAAATGGTTAAACTCTGACGTTTGGTTTTCTCATTTATTGAGACACGTTACCTTTTTAAAACTCATTTAGGAGTCGTTTGTGTAATTAATGACTTGGATCCTGGTTTGTCACCCTCCTAACGGTAAAACTCCGTTAGTGGAATTTGGGGGTGTGACAAATAAAAACATTCAGTTGAAATCAAAATTCTTTGCCATATGAATTTATAGATGCTCATTAAATAATCAAAAAACTCGAAAAGAGGCTTGAACAGTGAATGTGTAATGGACAGATTGAACATTGCACTGCCATATCACTTCAATTTCCTTAGCCTGGGATTTAGTTTCAAAAAAGACAGCTGATAGTGCGAGATGCACCGAGCTTGGATCTAGATCTGAGATTGTTTGGTGATGTTGTTTGCAATCAGTGATGCGGAAACTCACTGATCACGTATTTATGCTTGAATGTTCATGAAGATCAATGCAAGGTATGATGAAGATGATGATAATATGAATAGGTGAATTGTATTAGATCAATAGAGAGGTTACAATGGATATTCAATGAAATGTATGCAACTCCTTTACAAATGACCTAGGTGATGGTATTTATAGTCTATACCATTCACCTTACCATGTAACCTAAAACACGTGCAGTTAAGCACAAACGCGCATTTAAGCACGAAACGATTACACAAATATTCTAAGACAAATACAATTAATGAACGTCTTCACCCGCGCTTGCTCGTGATGATGCTCGATATCTTCACTCGCTTATATTTGGAAAGTGACATCTTCAAATAACCCCAACAGTACTCCCCCTAAGATGACACTTTACAAATCAGGCATATCAGCTTAAATCTTCATGTGACGAGTATAGAGAGCAACTTAAAGTTTTGGTATGCATTATCTTCAAGAGGACCCAACAGTACTCCCCCTAAGATGATGTTGCTAAAACTCTGTCTTTCAACAAGCAATCTGCATCCTTCTCTCCCTTTTGAGTAAACATCAGAGGCTATGGAAAGAAATACGCAGAGAGTAGATTCCGGTGAATCTATATATCAGCAACGGGATCTTCTTCAACAGTTGAAGTAGAATGCGAAGACTTCTTTGACTTAGAATACTCCCCCTCAACTTTTTCTTTAGAGGTTAACAGGATCTGTGTATGAGATATTAAGAGGAGGAATCTTAACACTCAGCAATCTGACTTGGAGATCTTTGGACTGGAATCAGACTTGAACAGGAACATCTTCAAGTCGCGTGGAAGCTTGTTCTGCAATGGAAACTGTTCCTGCAACTCAAAGAAAAACATTAAAACTCAGGCAATAATGTGCATTTATCATCAATGTAAAGATTAAGTTCTCAATCGGATGAGATATTGCTTGATGAACAACTCCTACATCAATAACATATGTTAAACTGCCAACACAAAAGAAAAAGATTAAAAAGACAATCTTTTTGTTGTTTTTGAATTTTTCAATGTTTTTGATATTTTTTGGAATTTTCTCTTTACATTCTGAATCTTTAACCTGCAATGAGATCATACCAGCAATTAATCCAACACATGTTTTGCAGTTTTGAGAATAGACATTTGAATTGTGAAGTAATTGAGTGACGAATTGTTGAACAAATCAATTAGCTCGAAGTGACACACTTACTTTTCTATTCTTGATGATCAATTAGGTTGATTAAGAATAAGTTTTGAGTGACCCATACTTTGCACATTAGAAAGTTATACACCTCATCTAAATATCCTGAGAACAACTCAACACGTCAGGTCACTTACAATCATAAACAGTGTGGAATTTGGGTTCTATTTGGATTTGGTCCACTTTGGGACTTCTTTTGAATTCCTTTTTGGAATTTTTCTTTTTCCTATTGTTCCCTTTGGGAATCTTCTGAATTCCATTTTGGAATTTGTTTGGTGACGGTCCACATTTGGGACTCTTTTTGTTCCATTTTGGAATCTTTTGCTGCACCTTGAAGCTCAAAAGAGACTTCGTGTGAGACTTCAGGTCTGTGGGTACCACAACAAAGAAGCTCACGATGCGGTTCATCACACTGAATAGATTGCATCATTACCCGATGTATATCGTTGCGTCACAAGATATATATTTGATTTGTATTAACGTTTCACATGCACTAAGACGTTTCAACCACAAAAACTCATTGGAATTTAGTTAAATCATCATAGAATGTACTTGTTCAGTATAATTGTCTGAGCCGTCTCGCACATCAATTTTCACGCTTCAGTCTTTATTGTTTAAAAATGATGTGTCGAATAACTCTGGTGTATCTATCATTTCTCATGTACGTGCAAGTAGATTCAACATATTTTTTTTTGAATTTTTTTTTGGTTTTATCATGTTTTTTTTTTTAATAATGATTTCTCCCCCTAAACTTTTAAATTTCTTGGAAAATTGAAAGTTTAATGAAAAGAAAATGGCAGATATGTTATCAACGTATGAAGAGCGCATGCAATATACTTAATCTAAACAGACGAAATGAAACATCGGTTGTTTCTTGCACTGCCATCATTGTTTGATTTTTGAAAATGTTTTTTTTTAAAAAAAAAAATTTCTGCAATGATTCCTTTTTGTTTCCAACTCCATTTGGTGTCAGTTGCATCGAAAACATCATGAACAAGATTCGGTATCTTGTCATGATAAGGGATCAGCCACGGTCTTCTTTTCTTTGTTTGACCGGCCTCCATAACTGTCCCTAACACACTAACAAATTAGTTAGAGTGTGAAATCCAAGCCATTGCGGTCTTGGATTGTCCGAAATCATCAATATATGTAACTTTTTGATAAATTGCATCTTCTGGTGGACCATCGATTGATGAAGCACGTTGCTCATCTTGATTCTTAACAAGTGTTTTTCTCCACAACTGTTTTTGTGTGGGACCAAAGGAATGCTTTGGTTTGGACACCCATCTAGAATCATTCATGGAAGATCTGTCATAGTCATTTCTAAACCAATTTTTTAAAAATTGGTTTTGTTGACTATTTTGCTTATGCAAAAATGGATTTGTTTGATTTTGTTTTCTTACAGATCTTGGTTTCCATGAATCACTTGAATGATCACCATCAGAGAATTTAAAATTAGAAACATACCTGGCAGAATTTACAGATGATGAATTTCTTTGGACATACCTTCTCGGCTTCATCGTTGAGCTTTTGTTGTAGAAACAATCCTGAGTGTTGTGATTGACCATGTCACAAATGAAGCAATACTTGTTGTAGTAACATTCCATTGTGTCGTGGTTGTACATCTGACAGTTGATGCAGTACTTGTTGTAGTAGCATTCGGATGTCATGTGATTGTACATATCACATATCTCACAATACTTCTGATGAGCCTTGAAGGGAGACTTCTTTCTTTTCTTCTGAGAAGTCTTTGCTATTGAAGATTGTTGTTTCTGAGAAGCTTTGGCATTAGAGTCTTGTTGAAGCTTGATTGAAGAAGTTGGAGTCTTGAACTTGTCACCTTTTGACCCATAAGGAAAGACACCTTGACTGTAGATACAATCAGAGATATGATGAGTTTCAGAGTCACAGTTTAAACAGTAGATGTTACTGTTTGAATCGCTCGGGGATTCGGAATCTTGAGACTTTGAAGTAGAAGGAGTCTGTGGTGTAGAATCAGATGAAGTGGCCTTTGTCTTGTTCTTCTTGGCTTTGCTTTTCTTTCTTCTAACCTTCTTCTTCTTCTTCTTTGACTGAAACTCTTGTGTCTTTTCTTCTTCTTCTTGAGAAGATAGTGATCCAACAATTCCGGTTGGCACTAATCTCTCATCTTTCTTTTCAACAGACTTTTCTTTTTCGACTTCTTCTTTGATAAACACAAGATCTGATTGTGATCTGTTGAGTTTATCAGTGAGCTCCATGAGTTGAAAATTCAGATTATGCTTTTCGGTAAGCATTGAATCAACATTATGTGTAAGAGATTTGAATCTATCTTCACACAATTGGTGATCTTTTTGTAGACTTGCATGCTTCTCTTGTTCTTCTTGCAGTTTGTTTTTCAGAGTGTTGTTCTCTGAATTGAACATCTCAGACAACTTCTTCAACTTTAGAATCTCTTCTTGCAAATCTTTGATCACACTGGATGAGTGTTCATTTGATTTTGCAACTTCATTCTTTATATTTGTAACTTCTTGTTCACTTTTCTTGAGTGACTCTTCGAGAGATGTGATTCTTTGATCAGATATTTTGTGTTGTTCTTTCAGATTCTTGTGCATGGTTTCTTCTTTCTTTAGTTTATCACAAATCCAAAGTGAATATAATTTGCACTCTTCAACTTGTTCAAAATATTCTTTGGTGCACATCTTTTCTCTTTTATTTTCTTCTTGGATCATGTTTTTCATGTTTGATTTTGGGAGATTTGGTGTTTGTGAAGATGATTTGGGTTATGAGAGCTAATATGTTGTTAAAAGTGCTCGGTTTGGACAAAAATTTCAGCCCATAATGTTTTCGGGATGAATATTCAGCACTTAAAACACTTAGAAATGAATTTTGGGTTATGAATATGCGCCCCCCCAGCCGGGTCAGGGGTACTGTTTGGACGCGTCTGCCCCCCAGACGGGTCAAGGGGACTGTTTGGATGTGTCTGCCCCCCCTAGTCGGGTAAGGGACTGTTTGGACGTGTCCGCCCCCCAGACTGAGATTTCGCCCCCCCTGTTCGTTTCAGCCCCTCCTAGACGGGTAAACTTGTATTTTTCAGCAATTTTTGGATGTTTCAACACTTAGGAAAAATTTCCTTCAACCTAACACTTAATTCTTCAATTCTTCTTCAGATTATGATACGTTTCTGGGCAAATATCAGTCAATTCTTCAAATCTTCATATCAGATTGACTTTTCAAAGTCAAAATTATGATGAACACAAGATCAATTCTTCAATATTTGTTGTTTTTATTCAATTCAATACTTGTATTAGATTAGGAATGATGTTTCTAACACTCCTTCAACGTTTTTCTACCTTGAATCAAGCTAAATCTCACTCAAATCTGGGTTTTTTGTGATGAACACAACTAGTGGGTTTTGACAAAAATGACAAAATATGGATTGAAATCAACAAATCTGAATGGTTTGATCATGAACGAGGCTTAGGATTATGATTTCTAACATATCTCAATCATCAATTTCTCAAATCATCAACAAAATTTCGGATCTTAATTTTGAGCAGTGAATATGACGAACATGTATAATTTCTTCAAAAACTCAGTCAAATCTTCACCAATTGATCTCAAACTTTGCAGTTCTTTACACAAACATGAATCAAAGCTAATGGTAGCTAAAATTCCATCAATAACAACAACAATCAAAGATCACCCAACAGCTCTGATACCAATTGATAGTGCGAGATGCACCGAGCTTGGATCTAGATCTGAGATTGTTTGGTGATGTTGTTTGCAATCAGTGATGCGGAAACTCACTGATCACGTATTGATGCTTGAATGTTCATGAAGATCAATGCAAGGTATGATGAAGATGATGATAATATGAATAGGTGAATTGTATTAGATCAATAGAGAGGTTACAATGGATATTCAATGAAATGTATGCAACTCCTTTACAAATGACCTAGGTGATGGTATTTATAGTCTATACCATTCACCTTACAATGTAACCTAAAACACGTGCAGTTAAGCACAAACGCGCATTTAAGCACGAAACGATTACACAAATATTTTAAGACAAATACAATTAATGAACGTCTTCACCCGCGCTTGCTCGTGATGATGCTCGATATCTTCACTCGTTTATATTTGGAAAGTGACATCTTCAAATAACCCCAACAGTACTCCCCCTAAGATGACACTTTACAAATCAGGCATATCAGCTTAAATCTTCATGTGACGAGTATAGAGAGCAACTTAAAGTTTTGGTATGCATTATCTTCAAGAGGACCCAACAACAGCATGTCAACAAATTCTTTCATTTCGATTTCAATTTTTTATCGGGATTAGACCCTTTCGGACTCAATAACATACAATTTTTAGGAGCAAGTAAAACTCAACAATGTTAGACCATATTCAGACTTAACCAAAGCACCCAATTTTTTTAGCCGTAAGCTTTCAAACAAAAATCAGTTTGCACTATGGTGGCAAAACCAAATTATATTTTAGTAGTATAAAACAAATACTACCTACAACCACCCAAAAATATGTTTAAAACCTTTGTGCATGAATGTAAAATTCAGCTTAGGTAGTGAAACTATATATTTGAGTGTTCAAAATGAAGTCACCGAGGTATTGTTCAAAACAATAGATTTAACAGAATAAATAAATATATAAAGGGAAAATATACCATCTTTGAAGCTTCAAGTTGTCATTGTTAAATACCAAGCATGAACAATCCCATAGATTCTTAACGCAACGGAAGTTGACTTATGGTCAATTGAACAACTTAACCCATCTTTGTCAAATCCATTCTGAATTGTGCTCTTTTATTACTGTATACATGAGCAAACATCAATAAAATGATCACATAAAATCCATTTAACCCCAAAAATAACCAAAATACAAAAAAAACCGACGAATGATTCATGAATCAGATAGTGACAAATCTGACTCAAAAACAATAGCAACACATTCATCTTATTAAAACCTAAAATGTAACTATAAATAAGCCTTAAAACATGTGGCTGCAACACAAAATGTAGCAACTAATTTAACTAAATAAAACCTCAAAAGAATTTAAAAGATAATGATTTCATCAAGAAAATAAAAGATACTTGAACACTAACAAATCACAACCATTCCTACTAACAAAATGCAGCCAATGATACAACAAAAAATGAAAATGTCTTCAATATATTAACATATAAAATGCAGCATAACGTCAGACTTTTCCTACAAAACCTGATTACCTAGAACACAAGTAGCATCATTCGGTTTGAAAGCATCATCCAGCACCTGATTTATATGCTTTAGAAACAGTTACCGAATTAGATCTTTCATAACGTTTGCAGTTGATTTTCAAGTTCTTACAATCAGATTCTTAACCCAACCACACATCAAATAACCCATAAACTACATTATTTCTTCATTATTCAAGTAGATAAACAAGGCAAGGTCAACAACTACAATAACAACACTCACACATTTACAGTAGATGAAAACAACAGCGATATCAAAAACAACAACAAAAGACAACCATAACAACAAAGAAGAAATGACGATAATAGTACATATACAAACCCTAAAAAGAAAAAAAGAAGGCAGTTACTATTATTCAATAGACTGTAGAAGCCCTAACTGAAGAAGAAAACCAGATGCGTGGACGAACTGATGAAGGGCGTGATAGACACCAGATTAAAAACTTCGACAAACTTCAGCAACTCCAAAAACACTGAGATAGTAGACGAAGATGCCAATCAACAACTGACAGTTTGATGAGGCGAATGAAGTAGACGAAGATGAGGGAGCTATGAGTGTGTTTGAGCATGGTGATGGCTGATCTAAAGGCGACGGTAGGGTTTTATCTGTGTTTTGTAATTTGAAATGGAACATGGTGGCTGATGTTGGGTTGTTTTGATATTTAGGGTTTTGTGTTGAAGTGTTGAAAGTTAAGGAAAATGTTAAATAACCAAATTGCCCATCTAGAATGCTTATTAATGTAGTATAGATGTTGTGGTTTTATGTGAAATTTTTATTTTTTGCAAAATTGATTTCTTGATAATGTTGTGGTTTTATGTGAAAATTTGTTGGTTTTTTGAAAGTTGGTTTTTTTTATCAAATTTGTTTTTAGTGTGATTACATAGGTAAATGTTGTGGTTTATGTAAGAAAAATTTATTTTTTAAATACTTGATTTTTTAATCAAATTTGTTTTTGCTGTGATTATATAGGAAAATGTAGTGGTTTATGTAAAAAAATTTTATTTTCTAAAAGATTGATTTTTTACCAAATTTTTTTTTTTTGTGATTATATAGATAAATGTTTTGGTTTTATATGAAAACTGATGATGTTTTCGAAAGTTGATTTTTTGATCAAATTGGTTTTTGGTGTGATTATATAGGTAAAATGTTGTGATTTTATATTAAAATTTTTGATGTTTCGAAAGTTGATTTTTTGATCAAATTTGTTTTTGGTGTGATTATATAGGTAAATGTTGTGCGTTTATGTGAAAATTTTTGATATTTTTAAACGTTGTTTTTTAATCAAATCTGTTTTGGTGTGATTATATAGGTAAATGTTATGGTTTTATGTGAAATTTATATTTTTTTCAAAATTGATTTTTTTGATGAAAGTTTGGTTTGTTGTGATTAAATATATGTAAAATGTTGTGGTTTTATGTGAAAATTTGTTGGTTTTTTAAAAGTTGATTTTTTGATCAAATTTTAAGGTTTTATGTAAAATATTTTTATTTTTTAAAAAGTTGATTTTTTGATTAAATTTGTTTTTGCTGTAATTATAAAGGTAAATGTAGTGGTTTATGTAAAAAAAAATTTATTTTTTAAAAAGTTGATTTTTTATCAATTTTTTTTTGTGTGATTATATAAGTAAATGTTGTCGTTTTATATGAAAACTGCTGATGTTTTCGAAAGTTGATTTTTTGATCAAATTGGTTTTTGGTGTGATTATATAGGTAAATGTTGTGGTTTATATGAAAATTTTTGATGTTTCGAAAGTTGATTTTTTGATCAAATTTTTTTTGGTGTGATTATATGTAAGACCCCATTTCCGGGCCTAGAAGAACAGTTGGTATTTCACAGTACATAGCCGTTTAGACAGGGCACAGCGGAAGTCATAAAGGTCAATATTAAAAACTTATCAACAACTATGTACTACAAAGTCTATCTATTCCAAATTTAAGCCTTGCCAAGTAGTCATCTGATGCTTCCATGACTTGTAATGCCATGTCCTAATACTGGGGGTCCTTAATGTGCCTGAAATACATGCTAAAACAAGTCAGCTACAAAGCTGGTGAGTTCATGATAATGACACATAAATCATTTCCAAGAGTATTATTAAATCAATTGTACACAAATCAATTCTGGTTCAAAATGGTTTCCCTACCAAATAACCTTCGCATAATATATATACACATCTGAGTTTCACCTGTTACACTGCAAATGATTGCATTCAATTATAGACGGTACCGACTATACGTATATATATCCCAAGCCATTGTGCTTAATGATTTGTCATTCGTACAATAAATATTAATAATACACAAAAAGTCATTTGAACTCAAAAACATTAACAAGCATGTATTTCACCCCAAAACATTTAAAAAGGGGAGTTTGGTCATGAAACTCACCTGTGTGAAGCGTGTTAGGAACTCGAAGCCTAGCCCGTATCTAAGCAAACATAGTGCCATTCACAAGTATCCAACGGTACTCATTGATTCCCGCTGGTCCTAGCTCAACTCTTGAGTAATCCAACACCGTCTCACAATGGTCAATATTGTGACGGGTTTACAATCATCACCATCATCATAGGCTAATCGTTCGTTTATACCGGGTCGGTTTGCATGCCTGAACCCCTTAAAAACCGACATCTAATGAAAACCAATATATCATTACGTTCCTTTTTCTATTACAAACATTTATCCGGACTCGGATCATTTGTACATTCTCATCTCAACTAACAAACAACGCAACCTAGTTTTCTGTTTTCGACATAGAAATTGTTACAAACTGATCAGAATCAAAACCATATTTCTAGACCTCTGATTGGAATTTCCTCCGGTGGATATGTTCATATATGTCTTTAGAAGCTACAGTCCAAAACTCGTCACAATCCAACGGTCGGATCTCCAGGAAAGTGATGATCTTCGAGACTGTGTTTCCAGAGACGGAAATCCGATCAGCCACACTGTTCAACATAAAAACCGTACCTCTGAGTATTATCTTTCAAAACTGAACGGTAGATGTTAACACCGATATGTTAGGAACAATCCATCCAAATTCAGACATATCCAACGGCTGGATCTTCCTAAATCCGTCCTAGAACCAGCTGTGTTTTTGGGTGAACAACCCATGCAACGAGTTTCAGAATATTTCGGACATTATCACGACTCTAATGGAAGATTTAAGCTAAATGGAGCTTACCATGATGTTCAGGACATCGAGAAATGGTTCCGGGATGAAAATGACTTTTCCGGCCGCCGTCAACCGCCGTCGGACCACCGCGAACCACCACCGGCCGCCGCCGCACCATCAACCGACCACCACCAACCACCACTTCCAGCAGATCTCTCTCTCTCTAAACACACACTTAGTGTGTGTTGATTTGTTGTGAAATGAAGAATAAATGAAGCAAATGCTTCATATATATAGTGCCCGGTATTCGTACCGCGTCATCCGGCACTGCGTACGAACTCGATTCTCTTCGCTTTTTAAATTTTATTTTTCGAAGATAATATTCAAGAATCATAATAAATATTCTCGAGATATTTATTTCGTCAGATATTACGTATCTGGTGATAAACTGGCTCGGTACACGTTAATATCGCGTATTTAACACTTTTAACCGTTTTAGGCGTTTTCTCTCGCCAAACTTCCAGATTTTATATATTTTACAGGTTCGAACCTTCAGGTGACTCATTTCTATATTTATTTCTCAGTCATAGCACGTCGCCTAAGATCGGGGTGTCACATCCTCTCCCCCTTAAAAGGATTCCGTCCCGGAATCACATCGAGTCGTAATCATGATTATACATCTTCTTCATAGCGTATCTCATGTCCAACATAAATTTTGGATCATGCTTAGCACTCCACCTATCCTCTACGATTGGAATGTGTTCATTTCTTAATCCTTAACTTTCCCATCGATTTATGTCAATGGCTCATTAATGATATTTATTCATATATCCACCTAGATCTTGTCTAGTGGAATCCTTGATGTCTCATTAGATAAACGTATCTTGAGTACAAGAGGTACTTATCTTAACTCATTGGGGAGTTATATCATTTAGGTCATCATTCTTATCTTTAGTATGACCTCAAATGACCGATATAATAAGAACTCAACTTTTCTTTCTTTCTAATTCGTGTGGTGTCCTACCTTGGTCACACCTTCAACATAATCCGTCCTTAATCATAATTTCTAACGACCTTCGTCGTTTACTTGTATAGTTTTTTTTTTTTTTTTTTTTTTTTTTTTTTTTTTTTTTTGCGATCTCGAGTCGCCTTGTAGCCCTTCACATATTTCTTTTACTTTATTGGTCATGATCAAGACTCATTAGGAACCTGACAATTTTCTTTTGCCTCCTTTGAACTGTCAAAGCAGCGTTCCATACTTATTGTCGTCTAATGCCTCAAAAGGTGCGGCCTTTAGACTCACGTAATTATTTTTTTTATAGGAAAATCCTATAATTGATAGACGAACATCTAAGCTACCACCGATTTCAATTACACATGCGTGAAGCTTGTCTTTAAAGATCTTACGGTTCCTTTCGCTTTGACCCTCTCTTTGAGGATGGTATGATGTACTCATACCTAACATTGTCATTGAGTCATTTTGAAAGGTTTGGCAAAAGCGAGACGTAACCCTTGCATCTTTGTTAGATTCAATAGACACAAGCATTCTATGCCTCGTCAAAATTTCATCAATAGACATTTGGGTCAATTGTTCGAGTTTAAACATTTAGTTGATTGACAGAAATGTGTGCAGTCTTTGTTAGTTTGTCTACTATATCCATATAGCATCCTTGCCTCTATTTGTCTCGGGTAACTTAACTACGTGATCATTTCTCCTTTCCATGTGGGAATTTCTAGAGATTGAAGGTTCCTGGTGCTCGGTATTGACTTTAAAATAAATCATACACTTTTCATACAGATCATCATATATTTCTTATACTTGGTCATCAAAATAACTCTACCTTGTAAATGCATCTTATCTGCATTCAGATGCACTGAGCATCTTGTCTTATGAGGCTCTTTGAATATTATTATCATTCATAAATTCCTAAAGTTCGGTATCCAAACCAAATTCGGCACCCTATCTGAAGCAATCTTCTGCTTCCCAATGTTAATTTCCTTACAATTCCTATCACTTCTTCATTCTTAGCATCTTCACCCGCCTGACATGCCACTATATAGGCCTTATTCAACTCCATAATTGGATACATGCATATGTACCTTCTGATACATATATCTGAATTGACTTCATGCATTCTTTTGAACTTAGAGTCATAGCATCTACGTTTTCCTTTCACTTACGATATTGAAGTTCAAAATCATAGTTGATGATTAATATTTTCATCCATCATCTTTGGTTCTTATCGAGCTCCTTTTGCTCGAATGTGTGCTTTAAACTTTTATTCAATGATTATATGACAGACCTTATGTCATAAAGATAGTGTCGCCACATCCTTTAAAGCAAATCACACCTAATTTTTAAGTCGTGTTTTGTGTAACTCATTACCCTTTAGTTTCCTCAAAACATAGGCTATCACCTTATTTAGATGCATCACTGAAAACCATAAAATCATCGTTACCTTCGGGTAATTCGAATTCATGAACTGCTTAACTTTTATTTCGATGTCACAAACGTTTCTACTTGATTCGAACCCTATTTATACTCAACTTTCTTCTATGTGGGTGTATTAGTGACTTACCACTCGAAGAAATCATGTAAAAATTTCAGGTAGCATCTAGCTAGTCCAAGAAATCTTTTGATTTCTATAGTTGTCTTAGACGCGTTTCATTTCATCACCACTTCTATACCAGAAGGGTCTACCTGAATTTCTTTATTATCGATACATAACCTAAAAACTTGAATTTCTTAACCAAAATTCACCTTCAAAGAATTTTGTGTATGATCTTTCTTTTCTTTATCATTTCTAGGAGCATTCTCAACATCCTTAATGCTTATTCTTGGTGTAGGAACACACCGATATAATATTACGAATTTGTCCTTATATGGTTTGCATACTTGATTCTTCAAGTCCATAAAGACCACAACGTATTAGTTAAGCCAAATGGCCCTATCTGTTTCTAAAACCATTCCTTGGTACATCGGTTTCTCAAACCTTCACTTGATGATAGCGATACTGCATATCGATCTTGGAGATGTAACTTGATCCTTGAAGATAATTCTATAAGTCATCAATACATCGTAAGGTATACTTGTTCTCTATCGTCACTTCATTCTAATCTTGGTAATTAGTACACTTTCGTATTTGAATCATCCTTTTACCTCAAAAATAAGACCAGAGCTCCCCAAGAGGACGAGCTAGGTCTTATAAAACCTTTATCTAACAACTCTTGGACTTTGTGAAATTAGTACTTTCATCTCAGAATGCGTCAAGCAATATGATGCCTTAGCAATAGGAGTTGTACATGGCACCAAGACAGTAAGCAACTGGAATCGTCGATCTAGAGTTAATCCATGTAAGTTTTCTAGGAAATGTCGGGGTATTCAGCTACCACTAGAAATCTTCAATCTTTCTTTCTTTCCTTTCGAACATCAAGTACAACAGGTATCCTTCGCAACCTTGTCAGAGGTACTTGTCTGCTCTAATCTTTAAGATCATCTTTGTTGGATTTGCGTGGCAAATGATACTTAATTACCGACTCCCGATCGTTTATTACCTCGATCTCCAACGACCTCCATTCATACATTTTATGGGTGCCTTATGCTTAGACAACAGTTCATACCTAGAACTATGTCAATATATATTTTTTTTTTTGTAATGAAAGGCCCAACTAACTAAATCATTAATTTATTTAGTTAAACATAGAATAATAGTAATGGACACAAAACTCATATTCACACTAAGACGAATAGTACACTGACATAAATGTGATTGAAATGGATAAAATTGTAACCATGTTATCATGGCCTATAGTCTCCTTGGTTCTCATCAGGAAAACCAAAGCATTCATCTTTGCGAAAGTTAAGACAAGTTGCTACCATGGCTAGCTGTTGTTCTTTTCTAAAAGTTAAGACAAGTTGCTATTAATGAGTCCTCCTCGTCTAAATTTGTAACACCTTTAGGTGTGGGCTAAAAATTCTTTGGTAGAATTTTCTTTTCTACCACATCTTTCGAATGGGCATCAAATCATCAATTATAATCTGCCTTCCTAAACTTGCAGCATAGTGGTCTATTTTCTTTCAAACTCTTTCAACTTTCCTATCCTACCCATCTTCATCAGCATAGCCACTAGCATCTCGAGTGGTCTCAGTCTCTTTCATCCACTTAGTAAGTTAGCAGATGGTCATTTTATACCAAAACAATGTCTTGGTCCTTAGACAAATTCCTTTTTCACTCTTTCAAGTTTCTTGCCTTCTTCCTGAGTGTCTTATGCAACACCATTGATGAAGTCTGACATCATTGCAGTGATCTTGACAGTGATATTCTGTCGTAGTTTAATTAGCATCGTTTTCAGCTTCTCTTATCTTTTAGATTAGGAGGATTTTTAGAACTTTAGATGAAATTATCTACAAGCTTAAAATCTAATAAGTTCTCCATTTAGTCCCTTATGTTGAACTATCATGAGTAGCTCGTGGTTGTCTTGCTGCCTTTGTCTTTCACTTCTAATATCCAAATGGATAAGTATCGGTCACGGTCATAACTTTATAATATGTAAAAATAAGTCAAGGCCTCTACCGTGTCTTCTAGTAATAAGGTACCCTACTAAAGGCTATTATATAAAAGAAAATACAAGCCATTCATAAATTAAACAAAACTCAACATAGAGTAGTTAAAAGCAGTTGTCTATAATACTTATTGATAGTTACTATGTATAGGTTGGACTCACCGGCTTGTCGGTGTTACTTTTGTATGTATCTGTAGTACTTGTAATTGTAGTAGTTCTAGCGAACCTACGGGCGAATCTATAGATTCGCCCGCAGTTCAAGTTATCTTTTGTATTAAGGTGTCGACTGGGCGAACCTATGTGCCCAGCGAACCTGTGTTGGTTCGCTAGATAGATTCGCTACAGCGAATATATCAGCGAACCTAACACTGCTATATATTGTAACCTTATCTTTATTTGAATACAACTTTTGCACATCTTTTACCAAAGCTATTATTCACTGATTGTGTTGTGTAATCGTTCAATCTGAGGTGCTAGGAGCATATTCTACATATCTTTGTAGCTTATATACCTCATTTGTGTGTGTAATCTTGTTATTGGGTTGTTTGGATATTATACACTTTGTTCTTCAAGCCTTGGATATTTTTATGTTAAACAAGTCATAATAGCACTGAAATCACGATCATTATGGACCAACAATATGGTATGAGAGCCTTAGTGCTCTTGATTGTTTGATTCTAGTGATTTTTGTGTTGATTTTGGAGTTTTTGGGTCGAAACACTATTTGATTCTGTTCTAAGCTTGTTTTAGTGTTTTGGAGTTGTATTTTGCTCAAGCATTGTGTTATTTGGTCATAGGAAGCTTTTAAAACAAACGTGTACGCAAATGGTCAATTTTTGAAGGTTTTCTGGTTGCTTTCGTACTGTTACAGGCTGGTTTGTTATCCAGCGAATCTATCTGTTCGTCCAGCGAAACTAACTGTTCATCCAGCGAACCTAATTCAAATTTTTGTTCTGTTGGTTTGTGTTGTGGCCAGCGAATCTGACATATCATCGAACGAAAGTTCACTTGTTTGGCTGACTGTGCAAGCGAAACTGCTGCCAAAATCAGGCCAGCGAATCTGTGCTTGCTTGTCAGCGAAACTGTTTGCTCGTCTAGCGAATCTGATCCCAGCGAATCTGCCAGCGAATCTGCTGTGTTCTTTGAGCGAATCTAGCCAACGAATCTACTTGTCTTCAGCGAATCTATAATCTGTTCAAAGTTATGACTTCATCAACACTGAATATGAATGATCTGGATAGCGTTCAACCTAACAGGCCACCGAGGCTTGTTAGTGGTGAAAACTTTGAAGATTGGAAAAGATGTTTGAAAGCATTTTTCTACTACACGGACTACAACCAATGGGAATCTATAGTAAATGGTCCGCACGTGCCAACAACAGTTGAAGGAACCGTCACCTCTGTAAACACAGATTCAAGTACTTTTACCGAAACAGATATCAAGTTACTTGACCGTGACAAGAAGGCACTAGGGGCATTGATACTCTGCTTGCATCAGGACATCTTCAACAGGTTTGCTGAACACACAACTGCAAAGAGCTTGTATGATGCATTGTGTGAGTTTTATGATGGCAATGAGGATCTGAAACTGGATAGAAAAGCACAAGCTGAAAAAGAATTCAACTCTTTCATGGGGTACTCACAAGAGAACTTGACTGATATTACAAATCGATTCCTATCTGTGTCAAGTAATCTGAAGAAGTACGATGACAAGCTAGGCAATCATGAACAAGTTGCAAAACTGTTAGATTCTCTTCCTCCTCAATGGAGTCTTCATATCAAGCTGTTGAAACAAGAAAGAAACTTTCCTGACTACAAACTGATGGACGTTATCAACAAGCTGAAGTCTTTCGAACTTGATGTGAAGAGAAGAGAATATAATCAGTCAATGATGGTTCCAAACATTCCCTCTCAAAATGCTGCACTCATCTCATCTGCTGCAAACTCTTATATCTACAGTGCTGCATCTAGAGGATCATCAAGTCATGTGCCTACTAAATCTGCTGGTGCACCTTCAAATGTTGGTTCAAGCTCAAATGCATCTGTCACCACTCAGATTCCATCTGACACCATGGCTTTATTTGGAATGTTTGTGCACAGTTATGAAGCTCTTGTTGCAGGTGAGTTAAAAGGGAAGGGTATGACTGTAGAAGATATGTATCAGGTGGATCCTGATGATCTGGAAGAGACAGACATACAATGGCAGATGGCTATGCTCACTCTCCGTGCCAGACGATTCATGGAAAGAACCGGTAGAAGGAACTTTGGAAATCAGGGACAGAATGGTAAGCTGGGGTATGACAAGGGAAAGTTACGATGCTATAACTGCAAACAACTGGGCCACTTCAAAAGGGAATGCCCATTGCCAATTGTTACTGAGCCAGTTAACTCTGCAAATCCAAAATCTGCTCCAAATCAAGAAAGGGTTGAGGAAGCAAAGTCAAAGAATGAAACTGCATTGCTCACCAACTTTGATTGGAGTGCAGAAATTGAAGAAACCAAGGAGGAGATTAACCATGCCCTTGTTGCTGAGATTGCTGAGTTTGATGACAACGATATAAATCTCTTTGATCCGTTCAAAGAATTTTATGGAAAGGATGAGGAAGAGAAAGTGGAGAATGTTGATAAAGTTCAATCAGATGTTATTGCTCAAGGGCATCTGAATCATTCAGGGTTGGTTTGTGAAGCTGCTGTTAATGAAGTGAAGCATGAGGAGGAGTCAAAGCTTACTTTGGAAGAAATGATTGAGAAGGCAAGGCTAGATGCAGTTGATGAATTCAAAAGAAGCACTCCCTACTGCCAATGTGATCGTGCTCTGGCTGCCGAAAAACTGGGACATTCAAATGCCGTTGTAAATAGTCATTGGCATATTGACAGCGGATGTTCCAGACATATGACAGGGTTGAAGGACCTCCTGACTAACTATAGGATCATAAATGGCGGTTATGTTGCTTTTGCGGGAGACAAGAAAGGTGGCAAGATGATTGGTCAAGGAGAAGTCTCAAATGGCTCACTTACTTTGGAAGACGTCAACTATGTTCCTGAATTGGCATTCAACCTTCTCAGTGTATCACAAATCTGTGATAAGAATATTCCAGTGATGTTTCTTCCAAATGAATGCTTATTCTTGAAGCCAGAGTTTACTATTCCTGAAGATATGGTGATCATGCGAGCTCCGAGACGGAATGATACCTATATGCTGAATATGGGATCACAGGAATCAAATTCCACCGTGACCTGTCTCCTGTCTAAAGCTTCATCTTTTGAATCGTTTCTGTGGCATAAACGTTTAGGGCACATTAATTTTAAAATTCTGAATAAATTGGTTAAGAACAATTTGGTTAGGGGTTTACCACTCAAAGACTTTTCAGTGGTTGAGAAATGTATGGCTTGTGCTAAAGGAAAACAGCACAAAAAGCCACATAAACTTAAAATTACAAATTCCATCTCTGAACCCCTCGAATTGTTACATACTGATTTATTTGGTCCAATAAGTGTCAAATCTATTGCTAAAAAGTCTTATTGCTTGGTTGTCACAGATGATTACTCTAGGTACACCTGGGTGAGATTCATGGCAAACAAGAGTGAGACTGCCGAAGAATTGATGAAGCTGATACCTCTAATCGAGGTTCTTGGAAAGAAGAAGGTTCAAGCCATCAGAAGCGATAACGGAACTGAATTTAGAAACCACATCTTCAACTCCTTCTGTGAACAACGGGGTATTCTCAGACAGTTCAGCGCCGCCCGAACACCACAACAAAATGGTGTTGCTGAAAGGAAGAATCGAACCCTTGTGGAGGCCGCTAGGACTATGCTGATTGAGTCAAAGCTTCCAATTATTTTCTGGGCTGAGGCAGTTAATTGTGCAGCTTATGTTCTTAACAGGGTACTGATTGTCAAGGAAAAGATGAAGACTTCATACCAACTGTTTCGAGGGATTAAGCCGCTGATTGATTTTCTACGCCCCTTTGGATGTTCTTGCACTCTTTTGAATACTCAAGATCAGAAGACGAAGTTTGGGGCTGTCTCTGATGAATGCTTCTTTGTGGGATACTCGAACACACAAAAGGCGTATCGTGTTTACAACAAGCGAACGCGGATTGTGCAAGAGTCCTACTATGTTGATTGGCAAGAGTCAAACACTACCAGTATTGGTAGCGAACCGGCATGGTTTTATGATTCCACCACCATTTTCAAATCATTTAATCTTCCTGACTCTGACGATGACGACATCATTCCACACACATCAGTTTCTATTTTCAATCATCCATCTACATCATCACAACCACAACCTTCAACATCAGCTACACAACTACCTCCCACTTCATTTGACATTCCATCACCTCCACCACCTCAAACTGTTCAAACCTCTCCTTCAGATATTCCATCCACATCTACTACTATTCAATCCTCTGCCACAAATACAATTCCTACACCCTCACAACCATCTAATCAAACACCCTCAACCGAGCCAAATCCTTTACTCCTCAACACTGACTTCAAACCCTTGAAAAACCATCCTCACGATTATATCATTGAATCTATTACTGATGGTGTGCGAACTCGGAGTCAGAGTGGTTTGATTAATGAATGTCTTTATGCTGCCTTCCTGTCTCAAGTTGTTCCAAAGAATTATAAACAAGCACTTGAAGATCCAAGTTGGGTGGATGCCATGCAAATGGAGCTGCAGCAATTTAGGAAGCTTAAAGTTTGGGAATTGGTTGATCTTCCTCCTAATAAGTGTCCAATCGGCACTAAATGGGTTTTCTGAAACAAGCCAGATGATCGTGGTGTTGTAATCAGAAACAAGGCGAGACTGGTTGTTCAAGGATTTGCTCAAGAGGAGGGAATTGACTACACCGAAGTTTTTGCTCCAGTCGCTCGCCTGGAAGCCATCAGAATCTTTCTTGCTCATGCCGCGAACAAAAACTTTAAAGTTTATCAGATGGATGTGAAATGTGCATTTCTATATGGAGATATCGATGAGGAGATCTATGTCTGTCAACCACCAGGTTTCGAGGATCCCGATTTCCCGTCAAAGGTTTACAAGCTTGATAAATCCTTGTATGGGTTGCATCAAGCTCCACGGATCTGGTATGAAACTCTGACACAGTATCTTCTCAGCAAAGGTTTCTCTCGTGGGACTATAGATATGACACTGTTCAAGAAGGAGGTGAATGGCGAGCTGCTGATCGTTCAAGTGTATGTTGATGATATCATTTTTGGTTCGACTAATGAAGGGTTGTGTAGGGAATTTGAGAAGGTGATGATGGATCGTTTTGAGATGACCATAATGGGGGAGATGTGTTTCTTCTTGGGGCTACAAGTGGAACAAAAGCCTGATGGAATTCTGATCCACCACGAGAAATATATCAAAGAAATCCTCACGAAGTTTGGCATGGATGATTCTTCTCCTGAATTGATTCCTTTTACAGCTCAAACATGCCTTACTTCCGATGATAATGGGAATCCTGTGGATGCTCATCGGTACCGCTCGATGATCGGATCTCTCATGTATCTGACTGCAAGCCGACCAGACATCACATTTGCCGTGTGTTACTGTGCTCGTTTCCAAGCCAATCCAAAAGAATCACATGAAAAAGCTGTTAAACGAATTTTCCGTTACCTTAAGGGTTCCTCTCGTTTGGGACTTTGGTACCCAAAAGGTGGGAACTTTGATTTACATGCCTTTTCTGATAGTGATCATGCTGGTTGCAGGATTAACAGAAAATCAGTCACTGGCGGATGTCAATATCTTGGAGAATGTCTTGTTTCATGGCAAAGCAAGAAGCAAACAACCGTCTCTCTGTCCACAGGAGAAGCAGAATACATAGCTGCGTCAAGTTGCTGTTGCCAAGTGCTGTGGATTCAGCATCAGATGATGGATTATGGCATCAACTTTCTTCATACGCCACTATTCTGTGATAATGAAGCTGCTGTTGGAATTGCCAAGAATCCTATTCATCACACTCGAACCAAGCACATTGAAACAAGAATTCATGCAATCCGGGATGCACAGGAAAAGGGGTTTATTGATATTATTCCTATTGAAACTCGAAAGCAAAAAGCTGATCTTTTCACAAAAACTTTTGACAAACCACGTTTTTATGAACTGATCTCCATGCTAGGACTTATATCTTTTTGAAAACCTTTTTCTGTGAGAATCCATTTGTAAATATGTAAATGATCTTTTCTTCTTCTTCTTTGAAAAATCCGTGGGTCACTCGCTTCATCGCTCCGTCACTTTATTTTATCTTTATTTTTCTTTTATTTCTTTCTATCTTTCTTTTATTCCGTATATATATATTTATTAAGAAAATCTGAAAAACAAAAATTTCTTATTTGATAGCTACAATATAGAAATTTTGGGGGAGATTTAAAAGATTAACTATTTATAGTTTTTCAAATTTTGCTATCTCAGGATCTCCATTTTGATTGATGTTGAAGGGACGTTGAAGGAGGTCAGAAGCATTGCGTTTGGGATATGTCAGATAGGCTCAGCCCGAAAACGAAGTAAACAGTGATTGTGCAGCCAAACATAATGCTCAAGATCTCGAAAACAAGGATTATCTCCTTGACATGATTGGATTGCACAAAGATAATGGTTCTGTCAAAAATGGGTTGAGAGCGTCAAATCTTTGTCTTGATTTCCCTAAACATCCCAAATCACCCTCGCCCTATCCCCGAATCGAGTTTCTAGTATGCAAAACAAATAAAATAAAAAGCTGCTAGTGTTGCTCTTCGGAAAAGCCTCTGAGTGAGTTACTCGTTAACTCCTCAGAACGTATTGAGTCAAGTGCTTAACTCCTCTGCTATACGGAAGTATTGACCTGGAGTTGGTGGATCTTCTCTGCTATACGGAAGTATTGACCTGAAGATCCACCGAGCATGCTCAAATGTTTATCTCCTCTGTTATACGTCAGTATAGACCTGGAGCTCTAGACTATTTGAGTTTCCCAAATAATAAGTCGCATTGTATTCAAAAGAATCAATTGCTGACAAGCTCCACTCACAAAGAAAAGATGCAAAAATTGCACAAGTGTCAAAAGAAGCGAATGCTTCGGTCAACATTCAAAAGTTGATCATTGAAATTCAGACAAAGTCAATCGTATTGCTCAGATATACCCTGATGACAGAACTTGTTCTTTTTACCTAGATGTCTGTGGGGACCGAGTTGTCTGAGCTTCTTCAATCAAACCATAAACATGATAAAAGAAGCTGCTGATCTCTTGTTGAAAGGACTAAGGCATGGGTTTAAATGGACAAACATATCTGCAATCCCGCCAATCGATGATTCTCCGGATTCTGCTCAAGACATCATGAAAAATATATATCCTTATTAGCGTTCAAAATTCCTCTCTGATATTTTATTTCATTTTATTTTATTTTTAACTTCCATCTTGTTATTAATAGTACTTTTAAGATCATATATGTTTATATTTTTTTTGGAGCGTTGAAATCGTGGGACGTTTTCACGGATTTACAAAGTTTTAAAATTTAAGAAAATCCAAAAATATTTTAATTTGTGTGCGAGCGAACCTGCTAGCGAACCTACAGGTTCGCCCGAACCTCAGGTTCGCCCGCAACCTTTTTGCACCACCGCCGCAGGCCGTGTTGACGTTTGGTCTTCTGGCGAATCTAAAGTTCGCTGTACAAAAAGTTCGCTGGCCTGTATTAAGTTCGCTGGACTGTCTGCCAGCGAACCTATGTCTGTATATATAGGCTGTGACAGCGAAGTTTTTCAAAACATTCGCTGTCACCACTGTAGCAAAGTTTTTCAAAAATACCAACGGCCGTTCGTTCGATCCTCACTATTTCCCCGATTTTTCACTTATTTACACTGCGTTTTGGTCTGGTATGTAATCGTCCACATCCTAATCTCTGTTTTTACCCCTTAATCGCACCATAATCCTGTTTAATCTGTCGGACTATGATTGTGTATTGTTTAAATGACTGATTTTGTGTTAGTTGTTAGGGTTTTTACTTCATAATAGCCTCGTTTAATGGTTATGTTACTTGTTTGTTGCTTTGAATGCTTGATAATGATGGACTGTATGTGATTTTGGCCGTTTTTCAAAAACTAGGGTTTCCAGCGAACCTATGTGTTCGTCTGGCGAATCTGAACGAAAGTTCAAAACTTCGAGCGAACCTATGTCGTTATGCTGCCCGCGCAACAACATAGATTCGCCCGACTGTTTCTAGCGAACCTATACATTCGCTCGACCAAAATGACTGATTTTTCATGTCAGCGAATCTATAGGTTCTGGTGTCAAAATCTCAGGTTCGCTATACCAGCGAATCTATTTTTCAGCGAACCTATTAACTGTTTTTCAAATCTTCATTTCTGATCAATCTTCGTTTATTTTTCAGGCACAATGTCGACATTATTCTTTGAGAAAAAGCACAACATGTGTGCTTTGCTTGATGAGAACTATGAAAAGGCCGGCGGGTATAGAGACTGTATCAAGTGGCTGAAGTCATCGCATATACATCACGCCATATCTCACTTACCCACTATATATGAACTGCATGTTCGGGATTTCTGGCGAACTGCGGTAATGAACGTGTCGGTACAGCCGTCACGCATCTATGCTAAAGTCGGTGGATATGACCTGGAGTTCACAGAAGCTGATCTAGCCAGGATTTTAAGGCTAGAGGAGGATGTCGGAGAAGAAATTAGTATGACGGCTGAAGAAGTATATGGGGCATTCCGGACAGCGGGGTATGAGGGTCCGATGCCCGGTGAGAAGAAAATGGAATTCGTAAAGTCCTATCTGATCCAGGAGTGGAGGTACATCGCTCACGTGTTTATAATGTGCATGGATCATAGGAAAGGGGGTACGGACGGGCTAAACTTAGACTGGGCAAGGGCAATGATGCTGTTTTGCCGAGGGCAAAAAGCCAATCTTGCGAAGCTGATCTTCAACTATTTACTAGAGAACATCCATGCCACCAAAGGGGCTAAATGGTTGATGTACCCCAGATTCATTCAGATGATTCTGAATGACAAACTGCCAAATCTGCCGGTGGTGGGTGCAGAACTAAAAATCTGGGAGATGCACCCGAGGATCTTCAAAGATTGCAACTCTGTGAGATCGGACTGTGTGGGCAGGACTTCATATCTGTGGGAGAACATGTACTCTGCAGAACGATGGGTGTATATACAGAGGTTGATGGAAACGGAGAGAAAAAGGGGTGGAGAGAACATAGAAATTGTAGAGAAGAAGATGAAGAAACGGAAAGCGTATGCCAAAGAAAAGGATTACTCATTCGATCGAGAGGTTGATGAAATTCAAGCTGAAATCGATGCTGGTAGGGAACAGCGAACAAAGAAAAAGTCTGATGCACACGCTGAAGGGTCAAAGAAAGCAAGGCATGATACCGGGGGTACATCTGCTGAGTCTGGAAATGAGTTGAAAGGTGAGATTGAAAGTTTGAGGGGAGAACTGGTTGAGCTGAAAGGTAGGTATGAGGAACTTGAAAAGCAGGATGCTGAGAAATCAACTGTTATATACGAGATGGGTAGAATGATGAAGGACCAGCAGTGTCTGATTGTGAGGATCTTCAAGGAACTAAATAGTTTGAAGGAAAAGGAAGGGACAGAGCCTGCAATGACTGAAGCGGAACTGAACTCCTTAACGGATGCTGCAAAGTATCCGTTAATGGATGTTGATTTTGGAGACAAAGGAAAGGCCAAAGAAGCTGAGGAGGTGTTTGATGAGGAAATGGGGATTAATCTGGATGCTTTTGAAGAAGATGAAGTGGTTGGTGGATCTGGTATGGATTACACTCTGATTGATGAACCGGAGATTGATATCAATGCTGATAGTGAGGAGGATCTAGAGGATGAGCCGGAAACGTATAAGGTAGAAGAAAAGGGGGTCAGCTATCAGTTCGAGCATGTTGATTTAGACAAGTCTGAGTGGTTTAGAAAGGAAGAAGAAGTGGTTCCCGAAGTGCCGATATTTCAACACTTGGATGAACCCAACACCAAACAAATGGACAGACAAATCATAGCATGGAAGTACAACAGTTTGATAGATGCTTATATGATTAAGAGAAGGGGCGGTGACATTTCATATATCAAGAACAGGAAGCACTTCGCCACCTTGCCTCGATGGGATTTGAGGAGGTTGGCTGATCTTCCATTGATTGGTAAAGAAGACAGCGGGAGGGCTTGTGCGTTCGAAGCTACAATCCAGGAGGCTGCAAAGTCTGATTTTGTTGACTTTGGTTATCAAAAGCCTAGGAGGATGAGACAGAAGAAAGATAGACATTGGATATCGTGGAAGGGAAAGATTGTGTTGAAGATTGCTGCTCCAAAGATAATGACCAGGGTTAGGGTCCCTTATACTCAGCTACCGAGACTGCAGGATTTTCTGAAATGGTTCTATGACAACAGCTCGGGCGAGGCAGTTATCAGATTGAAAGGAGATGACCGTCCAGAAATCCGATTATTTGATCCAATGGAGGTCTTCTCCTTCTGTGACGAGGATCTGAAAGTGTTGTGCGAGAACAGTATAAAGCACGGGGCTGGAGATGATACTGCTACTGAAGCGAACCTGTTTGTGAAGGTCGCAAACAAAGCCCGGGGGATTCGTGCTGAACTAAAGGCGGTGAATGAGAGATTGAGGAGGTCGGATGATCAGCGTATGGACATGGACGACCTATCTAGACAGCTGGATCAATCAATTGAGAAAAGGTTTGAGAAACCGGTGCAAGTTATAGATTTGGAGGTTATTGGCGAGGAGCATACTGTAGAGATTCAGGCGGAGACGACAGTTCAACATATGCCTGATACTGAGGTCGAGGATACAGAGTTTGTAGAATCGATGCTGAATTTGAGTGAAGATGAGGCCGGATCAGAAGACGTTACAAATCCTTTGGCCGGAATTGAAGACAGGGCAGGAGCGTACGTTGAATATCTCTGAAGTCAAGATCAAGACGGAGCTAAATTAGAAGACTTCCCCAGGTGAGGTCCAACCTAGGGGGAGTATTGATAGTTACTATGTATAGGTTGGACTCACCGGCTTGTCGGTGTTACTTTTGTATGTATCTGTAGTACTTGTAATTGTAGTAGTTCTAGCGAACCTACGGGCGAATCTATAGATTCGCCCGCAGTTCAAGTTATCTTTTGTATTAAGGTGTCGACTGGGCGAACCTATGTGCCCACCGAACCTGTGTTGGTTCGCTAGATAGATTCGCTACAGCGAATCTATCAGCGAACCTAACACTACTATATATTGTAACCTTATCTTTATTTGAATACAACTTTTGCACATCTTTTACCAAAGCTATTATTCACTGATTGTGTTGTGTAATCGTTCAATCTGAGGTGCTAGGAGCATATTCTACTTATCTTTGTAGCTTATATACCTCATTTGTGTGTGTAATCTTGTTATTGGGTTGTTTGGATATTATACACTTTGTTCTTCAAGCCTTGGATATTTTTGTGTTAAACAAGTCATAATAGCACTGAAATCACGATCATTATGGACCAACACTTATGGTGACTATTCCTCATGATCTCTACAAGTTCCATATGATAGCATCTTCTAAAGCATTCACATTCTAGGTAGGGGTCTAATCTCTACAAGTACAAAAGTTTCCTTTAACATTATTCGGTACCAACTTAACGTCTTCAATGTTTTATCCTTCTACATTCTACTATTCAATAACTTATATATGGGATTTCATCTTGAGATCAATATCCTTAATTGGTTCGTACCAATATGACATCCAATCATCCATATTTTATATGACTACAACTACCCAACCATACATAGGACTATCAAGGCATTACTAAGGCAAAAAGATTAAACTGCATAATCGGATCTACTAGGATACGCATGTAACCGTAAATTCACAATTACGTTGATCAAGTGTAATTGTCAATTTACCTCACATGGATATTCTAGCTGTCTCCCTTCATGTATCTTAATGTGGGTGTTGATATAAGAATTACATCTTTACTCTCTTAAACCTCTAATTCTATATTCTAATTAATTATTATCTATATTTCATTTATACTTCTATAATCTAATGGATAAAAATCACAAACTTTCATTGTGTCTAAACCAACATAAGAGATGACAAACCAGAACACAGTTTTGTAATAGTAAATCCCTAATCACATTAGCTACGTGTGATCAGCCATTTACGCTACGCATGTGTTCCAGTAATGTGGCTAACTATATACGTCAAATTTGGCATCATGCTACTTGGCTAATTTGGCAATCCGCAATATCTTCTCATTCAGTTTAAGTCCAAAC
Organism: Tagetes erecta; assembly: GCA_030867185.1. NCBI lineage: Eukaryota > Viridiplantae > Streptophyta > Magnoliopsida > Asterales > Asteraceae > Tagetes > Tagetes erecta. The sequence continues at coordinate 14,860,565 of CM061497.1, read as the reverse complement.
ACTAACCGCTAGTGTCTAGTTCACTTAAACTACGGCTCTGATACCAACCTGTAAGACCCCATTTCCGGGCCTAGAAGAACAGTTGGTATTTCACAGTACATAGCCGTTTAGACAGGGCACAGCGGAAGTCATAAAGGTCAATATTAAAAACTTATCAACAGCTATGTACTACAAAGTCTATCTATTCCAAATTTAAGCCTTGCCAAGTAGTCATCTGATGCTTCCATGACTTGTAATGCCATGTCCTAATACTGGGGGTCCTTAATGTGCCTGAAATACATGCTAAAACAAGTCAGCTACAAAGCTGGTGAGTTCATGATAATGACACATAAATCATTTCCAAGAGTATTATTAAATCAATTGTACACAAATCAATTCTGGTTCAAAATGGTTTCCCTACCAAATAACCTTCGCATAATATATATACACATCTGAGTTTCACCTGTTACACTGCAAATGATTGCATTCAATTATAGACGGTACCGACTATACGTATATATATCCCAAGCCATTGTGCTTAATGATTTGTCATTCGTACAATAAATATTAATAATACACAAAAAGTCATTTGAACTCAAAAACATTAACAAGCATGTATTTCACCCCAAAACATTTAAAAAGGGGAGTTTGGTCATGAAACTCACCTGTGTGAAGCGTGTTAGGAACTCGAAGCCTAGCCCGTATCTAAGCAAACATAGTGCCACTCACAAGTATCCAACGGTACTCGTTGATTCCCGCTGGTCCTAGCTCAACTCTTGAGCAATCCAACACCGTCTCACAATGGTCAATATTGTGACGGGTTTACAATCATCACCATCATCATAGGCTAACCGTTCGTTTATACCGGGTCGGTTTGCATGCCTGAACCCCTTAAAAACCGACATCTAATGAAAACCAATATATCATTACGTTCCTTTTTCTATTACAAACATTTATACGGACTCGGATCATTTGTACATTCTCATCTCAACTAACAAACAACGCAACCTAGTTTCCTGTTTTCAACATAGAAATTGTTACAAACTGATCAGAATCAAAACCATATTTCTAGACCGCTGATCGGAATTTACTCCGGTGGATATGTTCATATATGTCTTAAGAAGCTACAGTCCAAAAACGTCACAATCCAACGGTCGGATCTCCAGGAAAGTGATGATCTTCGAGACTGTGTTTCCAGAGACGGAAATCCGATCAGCCACACTGTTCAACATAAAAACCGTACCTCTGAGTATTATCTTTCAAAACTGAACGGTAGATGTTAACACCGATATGTTAGGAACAATCCATCCAAATTTCAGACATATCCAACGGTTGGATCATCCTAAATCCGTCCTAGAACCAGCTGTGTTTTTGGGTGAACAACACATGCAACGAGTTTCAGAATATTTCGGACATTATCACGACTCTAATGGAAGATTTAAGCTAAATGGAGCTTACCATGATGTTCAGGACGTCGAGAAATGGTTCCGGGTTGAAAATGACTTTTCCGGCCGCCGTCGACCGCCGTCGGACCACCGCGAACCACCACCGGCCGCCGCCGACCACCACCAGCCACCACTTCCAGCAGATCTCTCTCTCTCTAAACACACACTTAGTGTGTGTTGATTTGTTGTGAAATGAAGAATAAATGAAGCAAATGCTTCATATATATAGTGCCCGGTATTCGTACCGCGTCATCCGGCACTGCGTACGAACTCGATTCTCTTCGCTTTTTAAATTTTATTTTTCAAAGATAATATTCAAGAATCATAATAAATATTCTCGAGATACTTATTTCGTCAGATATTACGTATCTGGTGATAAACTGGCTCGGTACACGTTAATATCGCGTATTTAACACTTTTAACCGTTTTAGGCGTTTTCTCTCGCCAAACTTCCAGATTTTATATATTTTACAGGTTCGAACCTTCATGTGACTCATTTCTATATTTATTTCTCAGTCATAGCACGTCGCCTAAGATCGGGGTGTCACATTATATAGGTAAATGTTGTGGTTTTATATGAAAACTGCTGATGTTTTCGAAAGTTGATTTTTTGATCAAATTGGTTTTTGGTGTGATTATATAAGTAAATGTTGTGATTTTATATGAATTTTTTTGTTTCGAATTGTGAATCTAGGTCACACGAGCATGTTGATTTGTTAATCTATTCAACAAACATGATTATAATCAACAAACTCAAACAATTCAACAGAAATGATTACTGATCAATGCAAACTTGTATTGATCGATAACTATGTGTACAAAAGGTGTAATGAAATTTGTTCGAGAGAATTCTACTATTACATGCATAAGAACACCTATTTATACTACATAGACACTACAAGTCTATTGAAAACAAAATAACAGAAAGTTAAATTGATGTGCGGATAACAGTTCTGTCCGCACATCTCTAACTTAAATTATGTCCGCACAATTTGCAAATTCTAAAATGAACTTTATTTCAAGAATTGCATCTCATCCTCATTCTCAAGAAAGTGTTAAAAGGAATTTAATCAAACAATTTCTTGATGAACCAAAACATTCTCATGCTATTCCATCCAATATTGTATCAAAACATGAAGTCAACATATGATTCAGCAAAACAACTTTCAAAACCTTATGTTCATAAAAACAAATCCAATGAGCTTCCACATGAATTAAATGATAGGTTTGAAGTGTTAATGAATCAATATGCTAAGCTCAAATCTGATATGTTGACTACATTTGGTTTACAATGTGCACAACAAACAATAATTGATGAATTTGGAAAACCCAAAACCACTATGGTTTGGGTTGATCGTTCTAACTGATTTTCTTGTTTGTGCAGGCACATCCACCAAGATAGTGGCTGCTCAAGACACATGACAGGAATTCAACAGTTATTAGATCAATATCAATCAAAGAAAGGATCATATGTAGCATTTGGTGGTGGTGGAGGATGGATTACTGGTGAAGGAACTGTCAGCAATGGATCGTTAAGTTTTGACAATGTCAATTATTGTGAACAACTCAAGTACAACTTGTTAAGTGTTACACAAATTTGTGACAAGTCATACAAAACAATGTTTGATGACAAGTTTTGCTACATATTGAAACCTGGATTTCAAATACCAGAAGAGTGGATCCAAATGAAAGCTCCAAGACATAACAATATCTACATGATGGATATGAGTTCTTTGTATGACAACATGCAAGAAACATGTCTGCTTTCAAAAGCATCCATTGATGAATCAGTTCTTTGGCATAGACGTCTTGGTCACACTCACTACAATAATATGAATAACCTGGTTAAACATGATCATGTAGTGGGAATACCTCAAAAGATGTTTTCTGTCTTTGACAAGTGTTCTGCATGCTTAAAAGGAAAACAACATCAAACAAAACACAAGACAAAAATTGTTAATTCAAATGTTACACCTCTTAAACTTTTGCACATGGACCTCTTTGGCCCTACAAATGTTTTGAGTCATTCAAAGAAACAATACTGTCTTGTGGAGATTGATGATTTTTCCAGATTCACTTGGGTATTCTTTATGAACAAAAAGCAGTGAAACTGCTGAAATCTTGAAAACTTTCGTTACTAAAATTGAAAATCAATTTGATACTAAAGTCAAAGTAATGAGAAGTGACAATGGTACTGAGTTCAAAAATGAAGTGTTTGAGTCTTTCTGTGCAGGAAAAGGAATTGATAGACAGTTCAGTGCTGCTAGAACTCCACAACAAAATGGAGTTGTAGAACGCAAGAACAGGACATTAATTGAAGCTGCAAGAACAATGCTAGCTGATTCAAAACTGCCTATTACTATTTGGGCAGAAGCTGTATCAACTGCTTGTTTTGTACAAAACAGAAGTCTCATTGTCAAAAATCATAACAAAACACCATATGAACTGTTGTTTAAAAGAGAACCTAAATTTGTTTCTTTAGATCATTTGGTTGTCCTGTATCTGTGTTAAATACCTCTGATCAATTAGCTAAATTTGATGCAAAAGCTTGTGATGGATTCTTTGTAGGTTATTCATCACAATCTATTGCATATAGTGTTTACATTTCAAAACACAACATTATTGAGGAATAAATGAATGTTGAGTTTCATGAAAACTCTTTTCCAAAGGTCATAAATGGTCCAGCTTGGTTATTTGACATAGATGCTTTAACCACTTCATTGAATTCTAATTCTATTGATGATTCTGCATGTTATAGCTCAGGGGGAGAATTTGATGATGACGTCATTTTACCATTTCCCTCAAAGTACCCTGATCTGTCAAATCCAGATATTCATGCAAATTTTGATGATTGTATTCCACCTACAAATCACTCTGCTAATAGTGATGAATTGATAGATGATGAGGGATACAATTATTTTCATAATTCACCACATGAATCAGATCCATCTATTCATACCACAACCATTCAAGATTTCAATTATACAAATTTGGAAAATGAGGTGGTTGTTAATTATGTTCCTACTACTAGGATTCACAAGTATCATCCTCAATCTAATATAATTGGAAGCTTGAATGAAAGGATAACCAGAAGTAAGAATGACAATGCAAATATTTGTCTCTACTCTTGTTTCTTATCTCAAACAGTTCCAAACAACATTTCTAAGGCTCTTAAAGATTCAAGTTGGATTGAAGCTATGCAAGAGGAGCTGCTACAATTTCAAATTCAGAATGTTTGGACACTGGTTGATTTACCTGAAGGACAATATGCCATTGGTACTCGTTGGTTATATCGAAACAAATTAGATGAACGTGGCATTGTCATCTGGAACAAAGAAAGATTGATAGCTCAAGGATACACTCAAGAAGAGGGTATTGATTATGAAGAAGTATTTGCACTGGTGGCAAGACTAGAAGCTATCAGAATATTTCTTGCATTTTCTGCATACATGAACTTCACAGTTTATCAAATGGATGTTAAATGTGCTTTCCTTTATGGTGTTATCAATGAAGAGGTGTATGTTCAACAGCCTAGCCTCCTGGATTTGAAGACAAGGAATTTCCACACAAAGTAATGAAACTTGACAAAGCTCTTTATGGCTTACATCAAGCACCACGAAAGTGGTATGAAACCTTGTCATCTCATCTGATGCAGAATGGTTTTAAAAGAGGCAGGATTGATCAAACTTTTTTTTTTGAAAAGAAAGAACAAAGATCTTCTCTTAGTTCAAATCTATGTTGATGACATCATATTTGGATCAACAATTAAAGAGCTTTGCATTGAATTTGAGTCTATCATGCAGTCAAAATTCCAAATGAGCTCAATGGGTGAAATGAATTTCTTTCTTGGATTACAAGTTACCCAAGAAAAGGATGAAATTTTCATCAATCAAGAGAAATATATCAAGAAGATTCTTAAGAAATTCTCATTTGAAGATGTTCAACCCATAAGAACACCACTTGATAAAGCTCACAAGATGGAGCCTGATGAAAGTGGAAAACCTGTGGATCAAACATACTATCGATCATTAATTGGATCTTTGAAGTATTTGACTACTAGTAGACCTGACATTATGTTGGCTGTTTGTTTGTGTGCTAGGTATCAAGCAAATCCCAAGGAATCTCACCTACAAGCTATCAAGCGTATATTAAGATATCTCAAGGGAAATCTGCACTTGGTTTGTGGTATCCTAAAGAGGGAAATTTTGATTTACATGCTTACACTGACAGTGATTATGGTGGATGTAATCTAAACAGAAAATCAACTTCTGGGGGATCTCAATTTTTGGGTCCAAGGTTAATTTCATGGCAGTATAAGAAACAAACCAATGTTTATGTATCTACTGCAGAGGCTGAATATATTGCTGCTTCAGCATGTTGCTAACAAGTCCTTTGGGGTCAACACTAACTGCTGGACTATGGGTTTAATTTCTTGAAAACCCCAATCTATATTGATAATACTGCAACCATTTTCATCACAACTAATCCAGTACAACACTCTAAAACCAAACACATAGAAATCAGATATCATTTTTTACGTGATAATTCTGAAAAAGGGTTAATAGTGTTGATACAAGTAAGTACTGAGAACCAATTGGCTGATCCTTTTACTAAGGCCTTTGATCAAGGCAGATTTGAACATTTGGTTCAAGCCATTGGTATGATCAATTATGAACCATCATCATTGATCATTGCCATCTAAATAAAAAAAATAAAAAAATACTATATAAATAAAAGGTGGCAGGAGTACATGATAAAAGATGAATGTTGGGTTGAGCAACATAAGAGAAATGATTTTAAATCACATTCTTGGTCTTTTACATATGTTTTCAAACTCAATAAAGACTGACTGATCATAATGTTTAGTGTGGGTAAGTTGAAATCAGTAAATCTGAAAAGTAAACATCTTGGTGATAACACTAAAAGTTTTCAATGTTCAAGGTGTGTTAAGTTCCATCTAAGTGCATTGGTGAAGTTTTCACTTTTCTGATAGACTGCTTGTAAAGTTACTTACACATATCAGGTAATGAGGCAATAGAATACGTGTTGAGCAAACATCTGTGAACTTCTTTGTACCCATAGACCTGAAGCTTCACACGAGGTCTCCTTTGTTGTAGTGATCTACAGACCTGGAACACCTCAAGATGTACAAAAGATTCCAAAATGGAACAATACCAGTGTCAAAAGATTCCTAAAGTGGAACAGTGTCAATTCCAAAAATTGGAAAGTAAAGAAGATTCCCAAGGGGAACCACCAAATAATTTATAACCCAAAGCTCCATGGATTACATTGTAAGTGACTTGATTGTTAAAGTGCTTGCTTGTATGCTATTTTGAAGTTAGTGGATATTCTAAGATGATACTAAGTGTGGATCACATACCTGACATACTTAATCAAACCAAAACATGATAATATATCACTAAGTGTTGAAAAGTAAGTGTGTTATAAGCTTTATGCCCATCTTACAAAGTGAAAAATTGTCTATGTCTATTCAAAACTTTCTTTTGTTTTGTGTGAAGATTATTGATGTGATATGATCTCTTTGCTTACATAATATTTTTCTTAAAAGGTACTTCCTTGTCAAAATGATATAAGAATAATGTTGGCTTTGTTCATACATGTGATTGATTCATATTTGATCATGAGTAAAGTTCAAATTTTCTTCTCTTAGAAAATTAAAACTTTAGGGGGAGAAAATATCATATTCAAATAATGATTCATAAGAAAAACTGGATTGGTGGATGTGGTATTATGAAAATAGATTGAATGTGTGTAATGTGCAAATTCATTTCGTCTTTGAAAATTTGTTCTCTGCAGAGTACAATTACACATGTTATGGAATGATCAAAAGACCAAATTATGTGTGTCAAAGATGTTTTCTGAATAAACAAATCCAGATGTGCGAACACTATTGCTCGCAGATCAAATGAAATAGTGAAACTATCAAATATGTGTGGACACTTTTGTTCACAGATCGAGATGTGCGAACACTGTTGCCCGCAGATCAGTTGAAACTGTGATCTGCAGATCAACTGAAATCACTGAAATCATTTAATTCACTGTCATTAAATTTGATGTTCATAAATGCTATCATTGATATTACATATCATGTGAACTGATGATTTAATTTATTTGTGTGCAGATGTGCAAGGAAAAATCAAAAGGAAAATTGATAAAATTGTCACAAGTACAAAGAACTGTTGCCCATTGATCAATCAATGATCTCTGAGTATTGTTCTAAGTACAATATCAAGAAAGATGAAGAAAATCTTGAAACTGTCTAAGTGTTTGAAAGATGTACGGATGCTACTGTAGCATGCATATTAAGTGATGTGCGGATGACACTATTGTCCCCAGATCGAACAAAATCATAGATTTTCAAGATTTGGTTATAAATCATCTATAATGAAAGTGATTTACAACTAAAACATGTCAAATGGATGATTTAAAATTTGTGAAAGAGCATAATGTTGTTGCTTATCTAAGAGATGAAGTTCTAGCTGACAAAGAACAATTTCTTGAATCTATACAATTTTTGTCAAGGACCAAATTAGCATATGCTATGTGTGTTGATCCTGTGATAATCTCAAGATTTATAAAGAGGTTTTGGAGAACAGCCATAGTTGAATCAGTTGATGGAGTGACTAGAATAAGGGGTGAATTTGCAGAAGGCAGAGAGTTGATAGTCAATGAAGCTAGCATCAGAACATGTTTAAGATTTGGAGAGGATGGAAATTATCCTGTTGAATTTGATGAGGCTGATATATTACAATGTTTTGAAGACATTGGATTTTAAGGAGGTCCTGTAAGAAAGCAAATGCTGAAGGGTCAAATCAGTTCTAGATGGAGATTTATCATTCATTGCATCCAACATTCACTGTCAAAGAGAAAATCTGGATGGAATGATATGACTTACAAGACTGCATTAATATTGGTGTCATTGGTTATGAATAGAGGGTTGAACCTGTCAAGCTATATATTCAATGGATTGGAGATGAATATAAAAGAAAATAGAAGGAATAAATTCTTGATGTATCCAAGATTTATTCAATGCTTGATCAACCAATCTTTTCCTGAACTAGTTGGAGTATACAATGGACCAACACTTAGAGTTTTACATCATGACTCTTAGGTGTTTTGCATACTTAACCAGAACCAATGCTAGAAGTAATTTCAGCGGGTTAGAGACTGATATTACTAAATACATGAAGGATGTGGCTGCTGGTTTGATTGCTAATAATGTTGATCAAGTTAATTTGGTTGATGAACCAATTAATATGGATGAATTAGTTGGAGAAGAACCAGTGATTCCTGATGAAACAAGTTCTAAGGAAAATGATGATAATGGTGATGATGATCAAGGTGACAATGATGATGATGATATTGATGGTGATCAACCTGGTGCTCATGAATTACCGCCTTAGAAGCACACAATGCTCAGTTCAAAAGCTTTTTACAAGCATATAAAGCTCAGGTCATAAGCGTTACGTATTTGACCATACACTAAATAAGCGTATACCAGATGATGATTCATTTAGCAAAGGAGCAGTGAACCATTGTTTCATATGAGATATGCCTTTGCCTCATTTAATTTAAACTGCCTAACAATAAAGAGGGTTTCTTTTGTCTCAAGAAGGGCTCTTATCACAAACGCACATGCCATTATATGATGTTTCAATAAGGAAATCCAGCACGTAAATACTACAATATGGCAAGTAATTGGCATAAGTCAAGGTCCCACAAGCGAGGTAGCTCAGCTTAGGACCAATAAGTTCAGTTAAGCAAGGAAGCTCAGCTCGGAACCAACAAGCTCCCGCAAGCAAAGAAGCTTGCCAAGGAACTAAAAAGGTTCCCCAAAGAAAGAAGCTTAGCCATATGACAAGCTTAACATAGCATAAGCCAGTCTTTAGAAACGAACAAGTTTCACAAAAGATATCTTAACATCGTTTAGAAATGTTAAGAAGGTATTTTTACCTTCTATAAATCTCGATAACAAACTCGATTGCCAAATGTTTTACCTTGCAAAAAGCTGTTGAATCTTCTACTAGGAGCATATAGGTTGAATACCTTGAACAAGAAGGCAGCCACCTTGGTGCCTAAGAAGCTCACATTTAACAATGAAGAAGCTAATTAACCTTCTTGGATAAGAAGCCTAACCTTTACAAAAAAACAAAACACTTTTTTTCTCTTCACTTTGACAATATGCCAGATGTTCAAACCTCAATGCAAGCATATCATGCAAGGGAACTCATCTTCTTGAAAAGAAAAAAAACAATATACCTACCATAGTGTATTACCGACCTACAAAGAAAAAGATCGTCGATCTTTGGTCACTAGCCGACACATGACTTCTAATTGAAAGCCCTATAAGGTGTTGACTTATAAATGTCGGTCCTACAAGATGGATACACTATCCATAATAAAACCTACCACATGTAAGTTCATTTTAACAAATAAAACGTCTCATGAGTCTCCTCGCCTATTAAGGATGACTCATACAAGTTCATACAACATCCATAATGGCAAACGATTCTACATTTAGTCCATTATGTTGTGTTCAATCACACACTTTTTTAATGACAATGCCAATGATGAACGAAATCTGAAATCTTTTGTAATAAACATTTGTTTTAATTATTCCATTAAAGGGTGAGCCCCTCCTAAGAAGGCTCAATGGGGTTCGGAACTACACCTCTCCATGTAAAGGGTTGAGCTCCTAGGTCATATCGCTCAACGGGAATTAGAGGCTAAATCTTCCCGTATAAAGGGTGAATTCCTAAAACAATACAATTCCATGAATCCTAAGTAAACTAGTTCATGAAAGAGAATGAGCATCTCACATCAATTCTGCTTCATAAGTACACAATGGATGGTTCTTAAATAAATTAGTTCCTAAAACTTATGTCGTAAATCCACGGTGGAATTGATCCTTGGTACTTTACAAGCGGAATAAGTTGAAGTGAAACTCTTATTGTTTATACCAAGTGCGGTGTCTACAGCACTTTAACTTGGGAAACCACTAAGAAACATTTCAAAAACACAAAACAAATGATAAAGATAGATCTCACAAACACAAACACCACTCCAAGCTAAGATTCATACACAAGGAAGCCTGGCTTATGATCAGCAAGGTCTCACAAGCCAGGGAATTTAGCATGTGACCAGTGAGGTCTCACAAACCATGAAGCTTAGCTTAGGACCAACAGGGTCTTACTAGCATATAAGTTTGGCTTCAGACCTACAAGGTCCCACATTCGCGGAAGCTTAAGCTCCCAAGAAACAAAATCTAAACAATAAAATAAGCTTAGCTTAAGACCAAGAAGGTCTTATGATATGTATAGAAATATACATATTTATTCTTCACATTTAACCCGAATTTGGTTATTAATTGGTTGTAATTTCATTAGTTTAAGTACTAAATTGTGGTTTTTGTGATTTTACAGCCAAGACAAACCACCAAAGAAAAGAACGGAGAAAAGACGCATTTTCATGAGAAATCGATGAGAAACATGTCAGAGCACGACCGCGCAACGACCAAGCACGATCGTGCCCGTGTTTTCCACTCGGGTGCACAGGCTGTGCACAAGGACGTGCTCGTGATCTTGACTTGAGCACGCCCATGCGCCAGCCAAGCACGTCCGTGCGCCAGCCAAGCACGCTCGTGCTCACATCGTCTCCGAGATTGTTACAAGCTCGTGCCGCGCATGTCTTGGTCGTGCCCGTGATTTTGACTCAAGGTCTAAGCACGGTCGTCCGCCTGCTACCTCGAGACGGGAATCGAGATTTTGCTGAAAATGAAAACTGCGAAATGCTTGAGCGAAAAAGAAAACACTGTAGCTACCAGCATGACTTGGAGCACGACCGTGCACCAGGTAGTGCACAACTGTTGTTTGCTATAAAAAGCCTTGTTTTCATTCATTAGGGGTTGTTGAGTTTTTAGAGCAAATTACACTAAGATTCACTGATTTTGAGTGTTTTTGGACCCATTGGAAGCCATTGGAAGCCATAGAAGACTCAAGAATCATCAACCAACCATTTTTCCTTCTCCTTGCTTGTTTTCGGTTTGAATGTTTAATTAGTTTAATCATGTTTTTAGCTAGTTTAATCATGTTTCTTGTAGTTTTTGTAAGCCTTATGGGCTAAACACTCATGTTATCTAGATTAGGATGATACTTATGCCTTGATGATGAATGAAACATGAATATTTTGGTGATGTTTTATGTTAAGATCAATGATAAATTTATGGTAATATTTCAAAGATGTTGTATGCTTGTCCAATTTTATTGTCATATGATGTTGATGAATGTTAGGAAGTTGACATGTTGAAAAACCCATCTTCTTGATATTTGTTCGTAAATCTTATAAATGAATTTTGTAGGATTTATGCCATGATATTAGAAATGATGATTGGAATGTTAGATGACATGAAATTAGACAAGTGTGCTTTCTTTCACAAGATATTTGAAAAGATGATTGTGATGTTGTAATTTCTTAAACATGTTAGATTTGTAGGTTTGGAATTGTGGCCACAATATCTAGAGATTTGCATGACTTAGTTTGAGAATTACATGTTGGAATATTTCATAATTTTGTCTACTTTACGTAATTATTGGTGATTAGGATGTGATTATTGTTCTAGTTTTCCTTTAATTATGAAACTAGGACATTTTAGCGGATGACTAGTTTACCTTTAGTTCTTGACATAAAAGACATCAATTGGGCTTAATTGTATGATTTTAGGTGATTAGGATGTGTTTATCGTTCTAGTTTTCCAAAGAATCATTTTAGTTAGATATCCTTAATCAGAGTCTAGTTATTCCTATAAGAAAATTGACTTCATCATTAATAGTTTTCATCATCAAGGTTATTTGGATTCTTAGTCTAGATAATATCTTAATTTCATAGTTTTATTCCTCTAGTTAAAATTCTCTTAGTTTAATATTTTCATTGTATGCTAGTTTAAGAAAAACCCACATTCGCTCTTTAATCAGACAATCATTAACAAATGTTTAGTATCAAGAGCTACCGTGTCCACGGATTGATATCCGATTCTTACCATTTTTACTATATTACTAGCCGATAGGTACACTTGCCTTTCTGTGTGTGATTTAGTATTTTTAGGTGAAAACCTTTTAAAACTAAAGAGGCTTAGCTTCAGATCAAAAAGGTCTTACAATCCAAGAAGCTTAACTTTAGACAAAGTGGGTCTCTTAAAACTATCGAGGCCTAACGTTAATCAACATGTCGTAACTCTAAAAGAGGGAACCTAACCTATGGTCAACAAAGAAACCAAACATGATTGATCTCAAGTTTCATAAAGGGTTTCATGACCATAAACATAGAATCATGGTCCGAGATACATGGACCACAAGTACAACCATCTACATGACATAAAAGTAAATTGTTCAGGCCGAACATGCGACAATTACAAACCATAGAAGATAATAATTGTCCTAAAATGCCACGAATATGGCTAACACACAAAACACAGGTTGCTATCCAAACAGCCTAGCTCCTCTAAGGCCGAAAGGTTACGTGAACAAATAACATGCATAAAGTGCCTTCAAGGCCAAATGATTACATAAGAAGATTATGTGTCGCCCGCATGAGCTAACAATGTATCATGTGGAATCTCGCAAGGTGTCCAATAACTACGTTGCTCGTAAAAAAGCACAAGTTACAAAAGCAACTGAAGTACCTCGCCAATAAAAATGTTACCAAATAATGACATTGAAAGACATAGATAAAGTTACTTCGGTCAAACGAAGCACACCCCTTTTTGTGTCAACAATAAACTTCAAAGGGATAAGCTTCCAAGGCATCAAGCTTGTTTGTAGATTTCGCAAATCAATAAGAAAATGCTAGTCACTTGCTGCAAAACAAAGACAAGAGAGGCTAAGACTTAGTCCCGCACTTTGAAGAAAATAAACATCTTAAGTTGCCTCAAAAGAAGCCAACCTGTGCGAAAGAAGTCACAAAGTGGCAAAAGGAGTTTACCAACACATGTGGTAAACTATCCTTCAAAGCTCACCAATACATGCAATAAAATCGTACTTACGCAAAAGAACCCTACCAACATGCTCAATAAGCTCACTTTAGGAGCTTACTAGTATGTAGGATTAGTTCACTAACATTTGACTACAAGGTTAGTCTTTCAAAAGTTCGACTACAAGAGAATTACTATTAAAAAGGTTAATCAAGTGAGAAAATGAAGTAATGGAGTAAGGAGGAAGACTTAGCATCCATTTTAGGTCTGATCCAGTGAGCGTGGATCCAAAACCTTTGCACAAACATGCTTCCTTTAGCTTTTCTGGAATAGGATTGATTTCCATCCTTTCCCTATATTGAGCCACATGTTCCTCAGGATCAGATGATCCGTCATATAGCTTCATATTTGGAGTCTAAAAGCGTTTTGGAATCTCAGAATCACATATTGGTGGAGCAAATCTTGAGATTCTATGGCTTCCCACATGAATTTCAGGAATTGGTCTAACTACTCCTGGGATACTGGATATCATATCCTTAAGCTTTTGTAACTCTCTAGCCATCGCTGCATTGATACATGTATGCTGCATCGAGCTAAAGTTAGTGTTTAAAGATTTATTATTGACATTATTATCTCGCGGTTGAAGTATCCTGCCCCACTATAATATTCTGATCGTGGCATCTGAGTTGAGATAGATAGTGCAGTAGTAGAGTTGGTTTGCATAGGTATAATATCGCCATCATGAATATCAGTAACTCTTGACCACTGCATGCTTGAGGATCCTGGATTCTGAAGAAAGGATCCTTGATTCTGAATGGGGGGAGGACGCGGTAGATATTACGTTGAGGATCCTACTTGATGGAAGGATCCTTGAGGCATGAAGGATCCTTGGGGAATGAAGGATCCTGGAAAGATTGAACACTCTGGCTGAATGAAGGATCCTACAGATGGCTTCTTATTGGTGACATCCTTGATCTTCACCAGTCCCAAAGATAAACTAGACATTGGAATGGAAGACAATGAAGATGACATGCTTGATGATACAGTTTTTGATTGAGAAGCCATTGAGATTCATAAAATGAACAAAGATGAATTGTATGGAAATATGATATGAATGAAATGATAAGAATGATGATTAAAATAGCACTTGCCCCACGGTGGGCGCCAAATTGTTTTGGTCAAAAATCGACAAACCAAATTAGTTATGTGAGGTTGTGAGTTTTAATGAATAATATGCAGAAATTAACGATGAAAAAGATTATTTATACGAGGAAAAGCCCTTGATCTTTTAAAGGATCGCCGGCATAAAAACCTCGGGTGATGACAATCGTCTATCACCATATATATTAATGAAAAAGTAAAGATACAACTCGAGAACTATGGTGGCTGTTACAAAATTGTGTGTGTGAGCAGAAGAAATCGAGAGAGAAGATGAATGAAATCAGAATGTGTCGAATGACTTGTGTTGTGCTTCAGCCATCTAGTCTTATTATATAATAATAAAAAAAAGAATAATATGCCCTAATTAATCTCCTAAAATATGCCATTAGCCGTTGAGGGTTTTGACCACGTTCTCAGCTCATTCCACAACTTCTTTGACCGAGTTTTCAGGTAGATTAAGTCATCCAGCCGTTATATGCGTCTAAACAGTAAAAACACGCGGAGAACAACAAGCATTAAGGATCCTCAATCCTTCGAACGCTAAGGATACTTGATCCAGCATCTTTAGGATACTATATCCACGATGGCTAACATCCGAGCCCTAACAACTCCCATCTCGTGTGCCACAAAAAGAAACTGACACGACAACTCGAAGACCTAAAACATATGGGTAGGCAAGTTACTTTGTTTGATTAACAAAATCCACAAGCTTCTACTCAGTTGAAATCATATAGACATAACAATGCTATACCGGACACCTGGACGGAGACATAAGTCAACGAGATGAGCTCATTGATAAAACCACCAAGCGGGCTATGGAACTTTGCAAAGCAAGGGAAAGACACGTAGTGACTATCTAAAAACAAGTGTTCTAAGCCATCGCTTGTTAATCATAAGTTCATCGACTATACAATGCCTTTACTCATGGGCAAATTTTTAAGATTTCCCATTCACGGATGGCAGGCTCATATTCAGGCCCCTCGTAATAAAAAAAATTTGATTAACGCCTTCAAGATTTTCACTGTTGTGGATACTTAGATGTTTTTACCAAGTCATGATGAGTCAGCTCCAAAAACAATATATTCAGCCTTGGTGTGCAAAAAGTTGGTCTTCTATCACACATTGTGTCATTTACAACTACTCACCTAGTTTGTATAACGACTGCCAGTGGCTCAACCAAATTGGTAATGTTCGCTCAGTATTGAAACATGACTTACTAAACACCTTCATCGAGCCAGTGGACGCCAATGATAATCTGAAGGGCCAAGATTCCCTTCAAAACATCCAACCAAGATGAAGACTAATCCAACAAGGTATTCTACCATCTCGTTATTTATCCCACTACCATCTTGACAATGCAACAATGACGCCTAGTAAATTAACGCTCAAACATGCCAAGCCTAAAAGGTAAATGTTTATTGCACTAAAGCTCGTGGAGGCTAACAAGGCTAGACATCTAGCAGCCGAGAAGTTAAGAAGCTTCAGGTGGCAAGCACAAAGGGGAACCAGAAGCCCAAGCCCCTTGGAAGCTCGGGAAGCTTGGAAACTCGAAAGCTTTCGAGATAAAAGGGAAACTCTAAGAATTAGTCATAAGCATCTATGCCTAGCTTCATAGACGCTTATGACTAGGGGGCTGATGACGTAGGCCCAAAGTGCCTACAATTAACTCAATACTGAAAATGATAAATAAGAAGACCAAGAAGCCTAGAAACTGAGGAACTTAAGAAGCTCGAGAAGCTTGGGAAGCTCGAGAAGCTTGGGAAGCTCTAGCAGGGCTTCTCGCTACAGTACTGGACAATCACTTTATGCAGGTCACCAGGTGATAGGTCAAACTCTAACCATAAAGCATATCTTTGTAAGACATCTCTAAACATGGGAAAATGGGAAAGCAAACCCCTTTCACCTAAAAGGAAATTGTCCCTGCACTCAGGTAACCAAGAAGCTGCATGCTTCCCAAAATAGCCACCTGCAGCTGGGAAGCCTTGGCTACTTTATAGCTGTCAAATCGTGTCTTATCGTGCTTAACAGGTTAATGACGACGCGAGTAACACAAGTATACCCCATTTAACAAATGGCTTTGAGTGTTTGAGCGTGACAATTATCTATTTTATGCACCATGAAGGACATGTGTTAAACCCTAAGCTCCTAATTATAATTATATTAAAAAATAATAAAACTACATTGTGTACTTTTTTGCTTAACAGGTCTTATCTGTGTCTAAACAGGTTACCCAATTACCAGCCCTAGGCTACTTAACTATGCAGCTTCTTTAATTGCTATAATGTCGTTGGCTTGGATGTTGGTTTCATTGAGGATGTGTAGCAATTTTGTGCCTCTTGTTGGTCGCTGTTTATTTTCACTACTCCCCAAGGGGATGACAATTTCACACATTGATGATACGTTGAGGGTACTGCCTTCATCTCGTGTATCCATGGCCTGCCAAAAATAATATTGCAACAAGACATACAATCAATAACACAATATTTATGAATTGTATTTACTCCCTCTATGTATATCGGCAGCTTGATGTCCCCCAAGGTGTTCTTGGTTTCGCCATGCTGTTCAACAAAGCAGCTCTTTCATCCTATAGTTTTCCATCTACAAATGTTATAACACTATTTTAGGTACAAAAACTATTTACGTTTCAAATGCTTAGCGCCGTTTGGTTCGCGCAATTCATTAAAATTTGAATTTAAAATATAAGATTTTTCAATCAAAGTTGTATTTGGGGAAACAATAAGTGGAAATGTTTTATCTCCAATTCCCGATCGTGGGGTTTCAGGATTTTTAAATCCTACAACCAAGGGAATTTGAGGTAAAGCATTCCCTCTTATTGATTCCAAAACATAATTTTAATTGAAAATCTTATATATTCAATATGAATTCTAATTTCCATGAATTCCGCGCACCAAACGACACTTTAGTTCATTGATTTTCATTCTAGGTGGAAACAATTATGACTTGAGTATTAAATTATGATTTGTGTTAATATGATAATTAAGCTTATTAAATTAAACATGGGATGCTCTAACATTCTGTGATTTTGATCTTTGATCAGTTTATCCATCCATGTGTAATTACTTACATATTACTATGCACCTTCTAATTACTTCATTTTAGCATATGTATGCATCACCTTTTTCGCATCTTGAAACATACTTGTTTTGCACTTCTTGTACCCGATTCTAGTTCTATCTTTATATGAGGTTTTGTGTTGAAACATTTGGCATTAACACCTTTGCTTGATTCCTTGTTCTCAACTTCTCATCAACCCATGTCCCGAATTGAGGAAAGATGATCCAACTTTTTCTCAATATTGGCTAGTATTCAACCTATCCATCCAAATGAACACCCCTAGTTGATTGTAGTTAACGATTGATGTCTCCATCTTGTGCAGATGATATGCTCATGTTCGTTTCTTTACGATTTACATCATTGGAAGATTATATCTTTTAGTTCGGGTGATGTTGATAATTCAACAAGGTTTGTATCATTGCGGACACTAATTCACACTTCACCTCTTGCTCTCAGTTATTTGCTTTACATGGTATGTTGTGCATTAGAGCTTGCTATTTATATGTATTTTTTTTGTATTTTTGCATGTCGTGATCCTACCTTTTTTGTTTCTTATTGAATGTTAGCCACTATGGAGTCTGTGCGAGGAGTAAATGTACCCATATACACCACCCTTAGGAGGACAACAATATTTTACAATGTTTGTTGAGTTTATCTTGGTTGGTCAGAGATATAGCCGTTCTATAACTGGAAGGTAATCACTTATATTTAGTTTGTATATTTTTCGTTGCCAAAGTAGAGGACTAGAGCAAATGGAAACAACGCCTGGATTCAGAATTACGTTTTAAAATGTTAAATTTTTTATACCATGCATGTGAGATTTTTTTAGTTTTCCATCATGGGTGTGGTTTCTTTTTCAAAAATGTATGATATGTAATGTAGCATGATTCTTACTTCTACATTTTACTCAAAAAACTTAAGGTTTTATCAGTGTAGGCTTGATCGTATTTGGCGCTTTTGTTGCTGGATCATGGGACTTGTCGTTTGATGCCTATGGCTACTCTATTGTCTTCTTATCAAATATCACTACAACAATATATCTAGCAACAATATCTTGTATCGGTAATCTTGTTTTCTATCAATATTGATTGAGCACCTTTATGTGATTTTTTTCATCACTAAATATCTTTCTTTGTTTTTTCTTAGGAAAATCGAGTGGACTCAACAGCTTTGGTCTCATGTGGTGCAATGGTGAGTTAACAGAATCAAACATCATGATTCCATCCTTAAATACAACTCATTTTGGTAACCATTTGATTATTTCGCATGTAGGTATTCTCTGTGCACCAGTCCTGCTATTTTGGACATTTCTACGGGGTGACTTGCGGATGACAATTAACTTCCCGTATCTTTTTGCTCCAGGATTTTTGGTAAAATTTGGGCACATCCGAATTTTCTGTTGTGATTGCAATATTGCATGCACTTAATATCTCATAAAGAGACAAAATTTCTATCGTTTACATCTTATAAAATGCTCTATACCATTTCCAACACTAGTAGCACTGTATAATTTGCAAGATAGATATATTTTTCGTTGATAGATTCATTTTTTTCTAGTTTTAATTGCCAGGTTGTATTGTTTCTTTCGTGTGTGCTTGCTTTTTTCTTGAACTACTCTATCTTTCTCAACGCATATCTCAATTCGGCAGTCACACAGACCATCTTTGGCAATTTGAAAGTTTGTTCTCTCTTTTGTTTTTATTTTTGGAATATATATCTTGCTGACACAATATCTTACTAATTAAAGAGTTTGCTCCTTTCTGTATTTCACTCGAATTGTTCTGCTTTTAAAACAGAAAGATTAACACTTTACACATTTCTTGATGCCAGAGTTTAAAAGATTTAAGAGGTTACTTTTTCGGACAGAATAGTAATACGTTTTATGTGAAACTCGTGTAGGATATTTTTACCATCGCATTAGGCTAGATGTTTTTTGGTGGGCTTCCGTTTGATATTGTGAGTATATTGTTATACATGTTTTACAAATCATTTAAATCAATATTGAACCTCTTTTTTAAGCATTTCATTTGTTAGGGTTATTTCCTTGTTAAGATTTACTTTGTATTTTGTTTATTGTTTATATGTTTGTAAATAGTTTAGGGTCTATTTTGTTATATTCCTTAAACTTGTATTTTGTTGTTATAAGCATGTAGTGTGTGTGTGTGAGGAGAGAGGCTAGATCACTTTTACACTGTTAGAGAGAGAATTAACTGTGTGTGATTTTGTTTCTCCTGCACTTGTACTACGAATTGCTTTGATCATCAATATACAAAGAGAACTATTAGTATGAATTGTGTTTGTGATTGAACTGTTTTGTTTGTGCGTGTTGTTCTGATCATTGTGAGCGATATTAACGATCCAATTGAACCTATCAATTGGTATCAGAGCTAATTGGTATGTTTTCATATCATCACTCAATCAAACATAAGTCAAATGTCTATTCAAAACTTGCAAAACATGTTCAGATAATGTGTGGTATGATCTCACTGCGATATTATGATTCATTGCATTGCATATGTCTTTATTTTAATTTGTGTGCTTTGTGTGTGCAGGCATAAGGAATCATTATTGACATATCGACATCCTTGTTAAACTTAAAAATTTCAAGAAATTTCAAGTTTAGGGGGAGAATAAAATTGAAGAAAAATATCTACAAAAATCCAAAAATATTTTGTTTTGAATAAGTGTGTTTTGAAAGAACTAGGTTATGTGGTATGAAAAACAAAGGTATTGGATGTGTTAAAAACAAACCCAAGGTCTTGTAATTTGTTTTTAAGAAATTGCTTCGGGATATAGAAAAATTGGTTGTGCAAAAACATTTTAGAAAAAGAAAAGAAAAATGAATTTTAATTGAAAATTAATGTTGTTGCAATGTTTAATGTTGTTTGATAATTAATATGACAAACATTCTTTTTAAGGATAACTTGTCTAATTAATCTGTCGGAGAATGTTTGCAGGTGCAATAAATGCCGTTGAAAAAGTCAACAGACGAGAAAAATGAAGAAAATTGCTCTAAGTGTTATAGCCGGGCAAAGATATCAGATGCAACTATTCTGCCGGGTTAAGAACTATTCTGCCGGGTAAAGAACTGTTCAGCCGGGTAATGTTGTGTGTTGATACAGCCGGGTGATTGAGGAAAAGGTGAAGATGCTATGACCACTGTACAGCCGGGCAATGATCATGTTAAATACAGCCGGGTAAAGGTCATAGATATCAAGCCGGGTGACAAGTGTTCACTATACAACCGGGTAAAAGTCTTTTATCTTGCCGTGTGAATGATTCACTATGTTGCCGTGTGAAGAAGGAAAAGCATGCCGGGTGATATAGAAGACAACTATGTTGCCGGGTAATGAAGAAAATCATGTCGTGTGAAGAAGTAAAGCAACTATGTTGCCGGGTGATGAAGAAAGCAAGCCGGATGAAGAAGGAAAGCAACTGTGTTGCCGGGTAATGAAGAAAGGTTGCCGGGTGATGTTTTAAGACTATTCTGCCGGGTGATTGATAAAACCCATCAGGTGTAGTTGTTCCTAACCTTTACCCGTCACTACAGTTACTTACCCGTCTCTACAGTGTTTGACCCGTCAAGTGTTTTTCACATGTTTGCGACTTGTCTTATGTACTTGACCCGTCACTACAGTACATGACCCGTCACTACAGTACATGACCCGTCACTACAGTACTTGACCCGTCAAAGCTTATTGGGCCTTTTATGCTTACCCGTCCCTTTTGTTGACCCAGCACTTAAAATTTTGACCTAAATTTTTGACGATACAAAAACCCGCTTCTACACAAACACTTATCATTTCACACATTCACTTTCACACAAATCCTCTGTACTTGAATCGCCATTGTTATCATATTCAATCGTTTTGCTCTGTAACAAGGTTGATCGATTGGATAAGGTAGTGATTTAGGGTTTTTGACCTCAATAGACCTGCAAATCAACTGTTAAAAAGAAAAACGATGATGAACAGTGTTTTGGACTTTGAATCGACACTTTGATTTTGTGTATTAAAACTTAAATCGAATGTTGTTTTATGTACAAAATCTGTCGATCATCAACATTCAACCACTCATTTGCACCAAAACACCTTAAAATCAACAGAATCACTCAAAATGTTCACAACTGATAAAATCGCCATTGATGAACTTTGAAGCTCTTAAAAGTTAAACATCAAAAGGATGAAATATCTGTTTAAAAGTGACAAATGCATGATAAAACTGAACTAAAACATGTTAAACAACTTTATCATACAAATGTCAAAATTTTGCCTTAAGTGATTAACTGTTAAAATGAAAAATGTTGTATAAATCATTAAAATTCAAAGTTGTGTTAATCAAAGTGATGAAAATCATTTTGTTAGTTCAATTTAGGGTTAAAATGATTATATGAATGTTTTTGCTTTCTAACTTTTATTCAAACACTTATGAAATTTTGATATGTTTTAATGAAGAATCTAACACATTGTCTTGTTTATGTTTTATGTTTGTTTTGACAGATGGAGAATCTCAAGTTTGAGCCTAAACACAATTTGGTAGCATGTTTGGATGAATCAATTCCTGAAACAGATGGTTACAGGGATATGATCAAGTTCATCAAAAGGACCAAATATGTGTATGCTATATGTGCCAAACCGGTCATATATGCAAGGCTGATTAAGAATTTTTGGAGGACTGCAGAAGTCATTAGAGATGATAATGGAGTTGCAGTGGTCAGAGGGAATATTGCCAGAGAGATGGTACTGACTGTTTCTGAAGAAGTCATTAGACATGCTCTGAGGATTGATGAAGATGAAATTGGTATGATGGATGAGTTGACTATGGATGAATGCAAAGCGTGTTTTGTTAATATGGGTCATCCACCTGTATTTCCAAAATCACAGTTTTATAGAGCGAAGTTGGGAAAGAAATACAAGTTGTTGTGCTATGTTGTACAACAATGCATGTCCAGGAGGAGTGCAGGATTCGATAACTTCCCTTCAGATATTGCTTCACCAATTGTTGCCATAGCAGAGAACAAGCCATTTAACATGTCGAGATGGATTATGAATGGCTTTGTATTTAACTTGGTGAAAGGGAAAAGGTTTAAGTTTCTCATGTACCCGAGATTCTTACAACTGATGATAAACATTGCCTATCCTATCATCAGAAATGAAGGTTATGCTGGAGGTATTTTATACACTGAGGACATGAACGATCTATCTTACCGGAAGATGAGTATCGGGAATGTGCCTAATGTTGAGTTGTTTGATTATATGAGAGATATAGTCAACAATGAAGAAGATGTAGAAGGTGTATATTATCATATATCTCATGGTGAGATTGTTGATCCACAGGACCTAGTGGATGAGGTGCCTGACAATCTGTTGGATGATGACGAGTACTTTGCTCGTCATCCAGAAGATGAAGAAGATGATGGTGATAATGATGAGGATAGCGATAGTGATGATGAACATGATGATGGTGGTGATGATGCTAAATCTGAATCTAATTCAGAGGAGGCTGAACCAATGGAGACTAAGACAGAGGAAACTGAGAATGTTGAGGTTATTGAACCTATTGTGGTAGAAGAACCTGTTGAGGTTGCTTTGGTTGAAAAAGAAGTAGTGGCTGATATTCCAAAGGAGATCAATGTTCAGTATGTTAGACGAAAGAGATCAAAACCAGTGGTAGAAACTGAAGAGATTGATGTATTACAGATTGCACAGGAGGTAGTGGCCGAAGCTGAAACTATGGCACAGATAGTTGAGGAAGCTGATGCTGGCGCTACTAATCCTATTACTGTTGATATTCCCACCATATCATCCCCATTTGCTGAAAACATTGGACAAGGTTTGGAGTCTTCACCAAATGTTGTGCCAAGTGTTGATCAAACAGAGAATGAGAAGCGAATTGCAGAATTAGAAGATATGGTTGCAAAGTTGATAGAAGCTAATGATTTGTTGAAGGCATCGAATGAGAGGAAGAAGAAAAGATTTGATGAGTACTGGGATATACATAATCAGAATTTGAAAATTTTCAAGAAATTAGATGAGGATCATGTGAAGCTTGTTGATGAACATGTGAAGCTGAAGGATGATTATGATAAACTAAAGGAGGAATATGAGAATCTAAAGTATGATTATACTGATCTGAAGGCTGAGTGTAATACGTTGGAGGCAGAGAAAGAAATGCTAGAAAAGGACATGGAGGAGACTAAACCGAAGAAAGCTGGCTCATCATCAGATAAAGATTTTTCTGATGAAGTAGTTGAAGTAACTGAATCTCAAGTGACGAAAGTTTATTTAACTAGAGCTCGAGGTACTTCGAATGCTGGTATTTTGGTGGAATCACCAATCATCATTCCCGATGAAGCTGTTGCTGACACTGTCAATATGGACAAAGCTGAGGGAAAAAGGAAGATAGATGCGATACCTGAGATTTTTGGTGATGAAGAAAGTTCGAAAAAGGCTAAGATAGATGAAACAGTGCAGATTGAGTCGATTCAATCTGTAGCTGTGATTGAGACTGAGAATGTGACTGAAGCTGAGATTACTAAATCAGGTCAGATTGAGCCGATTCAATCTGATTCTGTAGCTGAAACTGAAGTTTTTGAGGTCACAGAGAGTGAGAAAGAAGCTGGTTCTGAAGACACAGTTCAGGTTGAGCCGATTCAATCTGAAGCTGTTGAAGTTGAAAGTATGCCTGAAACTGTATCTGAAGTGGCAAGTCAGTTTGAGCCGGTTCAAACTGACAATGCACCCATGATTGAAGCACTGGATGACTTAGATGAGATAGACTTTACTGAATCTGAGGATGAAGCTGAGCCAGTACCGAACGTTGTTGAGGAGATTCCAGATGATTTGGATCAAAGGTTTGCATACCTTGAGAAAATGAAGTATAATGCTGTATTTTTGAATGGATTGACGGTGAGTCAGATAAATGAAGAGTACGAGAAATGCATGATTCATCAAGATAAAGCCGAAGCCGATAAAAAGGAGTTTGTTACTGAGATGGGTGAATGGACTCCAATGCAAGAAAGTTTGAATATAGAAGATTTGCCACCGACTGAGCTTTATCATCCGAATCCTGAGGAAATGACAAGCAGAGAGATGCGTGATTGGTTAAGTTCAAGGAATTATCCGTACAAGACTTTGCAGAGATTGAAGTCTGTATCGCTGAAGAAGATTGTAGTCAGTTTCATGAAGACGAAGAAACTGTACAACCGGATGTTCTATTTGGACTATAACAATCCGCAATACTTTGAGCTGACAAAGAAATACAAAATTCTTGGACCAAAAGAACTTCCAGTGATGGCGTTACCTGAAGATGCTCACAAAAAGAGGCACGAACTGATGGATATGTTTCCAAGCGAAGTTAAATCTTACAATATTCCAATGGATGTTAGGGAATCTTGGCATAAATCAGCAACAGCAGGTGACGTGGTGAGGTCACTGCTGAGTAAAGGACAGTCAATTGCTGAGTTATTAGATTCGATGATTGTGCCTGAGAAGAACAAAAAAGTTAAGATCATAGCATGGAAATACGATGAAGTATTTGATGCTTTTATGATTAAGAGAGTGAATGGTCTTTGTGACGTATATCACTACTACTCGAGCATTTTTAAGTTGGAAGTTCAAGATTTAAAGGAGCTGCACAAACTAAGGTTGATAAATCATACGCATGCTGAGCGTGGTGATAAATGTGTCATGCTGTTAGATGCCGGGATTGGTAGATCATCAAAGTATCTTGATTTCCGAGGACAACAAGAAGATACTGCATATGTGCAAGCAAAGAAAGAAAGGAAGAAAAAGAGATTGGTTGTGACTGAAGATATGTATCTTGAAGAATTTTCCGATGAATACTTTGACAAAGTGACGGATCCTGGACTAAAAGTGATTGATGGAAGCCAAATGACGAAGCGTATACTTAGAGTGTTTTACAATCAAGAAACATTTGAGTTGAAGCTGGTTAGGAACTTGGAAGATTGGGACAAAGACATGATTATGCTTTTTAGTACTTTTGAGTTGAAGCTGTTACATCCATCATACATAGACTTTTTGAGAAGTTATAGAATGGAGAAGTGTAAAGATGCACTTGCTGAAGCTGATCGGAAGTTGTTTGTTGTAATGATTGAAGTGATAGCAGCGACAACTGAAAAGATTCGAGTGAGGAAAGCATTGCTGAACTCTAATCTCGTGGGGGTTGATTTGCCAGAGATAGAGTATATGAGGATATCCAGAAGAGGAACGCTTGAAGTGCAAGTCAAAGGTCAAGAGATGTCGTTTGAATTTTATGCTAATATTGACTTTGCAGGTTTAAATCTGGATTCGCTCAGACGCATGAATGCCTGTCCGATTCTGACAAATGAGTCCAAGCCTCGTCAAGCCAAAATTGCTGAAAAGTTCAAGTCCTGTATTGAAGAAGCATTGAAGGAACAAGAAGAGTATAAAGGACGAGAGTTGCTGAATGTTAAAGATGAACCGGAAGAATGGTAAAAGAGATTGATGCTGAACAAAGAAGAAAAAGATTGAAGTTTTTGCTGAAGATCCAAAGTTAAATCTTAGGGGGAGTACTGTTAGGGTTATTTCCTTGTTAAGATTTACTTTGTATTTTGTTTATTGTTTATATGTTTGTAAATAGTTTTGGGTCTATTTTGTTATATTCCTTAAACTTGTATTTTGTTGTTATAAGCATGTAGTGTGTGTGTGTGAGGAGAGAGGCTAGATCACTTTTACACTGTTAGAGAGAGAATTAACTGTGTGTGATTTTGTTTCTCCTGCACTTGTACTACGAATTGCTTTGATCATCAATATACAAAGAGAATTATTAGTATGAATTGTGTTTGTGATTGAACTGTTTTGTTTGTGCGTGTTGTTCTGATCATTGTGAGCGATATTAACGATCCAATTAAACCTATCATCATTTCTCTGACACCCGTCATTGCAGTTGAATGTTATTGGGCAAATTCTTGGATTTGTTGGATCGGGTTTATACGCATACTTCAAACTCTTTGGGTAGTGAATTCCTTAACATCCAAATTTGTGTTTCATACATTAACTACTCAACAGCCTTGAAAAAGTACACAGTTCGGTTTGGACCTCAGTAAAAATTATTTAGCATTATAAAGTTTTGCAAATGATGATTTTGGGTACCATATTTTCTGAAAATTATAATTTTGATTTCTGAGGTGTAACTTTGTGATTTGATTTTGCGTCAACATACCCTTTGAAGGCTAGATTGTATATTAACTGTACTTGTGTAAGCAGTTGTTTATATGTTAATTATAAGATTGATTTAAGGATGTTGACGTAAAATATGTATTGTGTTTGTGCCATCGTAAATTTGATTTTCGTCTTGCCCAGGTCACCGGGTGCTTTATTCATAACAGCGTAGTGACAGTTTCATCTTTTTTTTGTATGTTGTCTTAGTTGAGACTAGTTTCTGGCGCTTTAGGATGCGTTTTCTGTCATAACTTGTAAGAAAATAGAATGTGAGGTCAGTATTAAGATAAAATAGAATCGTTCTGATCTTGTCCAATACCGGTTTCTAAACTAGAAAATATTTATAGAGTTCTGGAAACATAAAAACATTTCTAAACTTACAACTCAAAGCATTGCACAAGGATGTATATTCATCGAGCAACTAAAAACAAACGAGGCGTTCCTTGTTTTACCAAATATTATAAAAACCTATGTCTCTAAGGCTGAAAAGAAGAACCATGAACTGAACTGTTTCAGGCAGTTATGGTGATGTCGGTGATATCATCTGCGTACCCATATCCAACCCAAACACTTTGCTTCCTCTACCAATCACGACTCGTAGAAGGTGAGCCTCCTCATTGTTACAAACGACACCTTTTTCAGGGAAATCATGAAGTAGCAAGCTCAGCATAATTTGTATCATGACGTTTTCTGGAGAACAACCGTTTCAATAGGTGACCCCAGCTACATTGACATGTGATATTAACACGATCAAAGTCATTGCTGCTATCAATTTCGTTTTCCTTGTTATGCTGGTTTAAGCTATTTTGCTCCTCTTCATGTTTCTGCACATGCACAGCACTTCTTGTTTGCTTGGTGTCCTGTCAAAGTTCAAAAATTATTTGGATCATACATATACTTGCTTCCAAAAGTATTTTTTTTTAATATTCATATTTCTTCCTGAAACATTTTACAATTTTGCTGACCGGACATACACACTGCATCTTCATCTTATATAGCATAAACCAAAATAATGCAGGAACAAAAAAACTTATACATGAACTATCAATACCCCCCCTAGGTTGGACCTCACCTAGGGAAGTCTTCTATTTAAGCTCCGTCTTTGTCGGCTTCACAGATGCTCAATGAATGCTTCATCCCTTGATTCAATACCGGCCAATGGATTATTAACGTCTTCTGATCCGGCCTCATCACTGTCTCCCAAATCCATAAAAGAATCAACTAACTGAGCTTCAGTGACTTCAATATCAGGCAAATAAACAACAGTGGTCTCCCCCTGAATATCAGCAGTCTGTTCCTCACCGAGCACGTCCGTTTCAATCTCAACTGGTTTTTCAAACCTCTGCACAATCGAGTCATCTAACTGTTTGGATAGAGTATCCATGTCCATATTCAGATCATCTGTCATTCTCAGCCTCTCATTGACCTTTCTTAACTCAGCACGAACCCCTCGGGCTTTATTGGCAACTTTTACGAACAAGTTGGCTTCAGTTCTGGTGTCATCTCCTGCCCCATGCTTGATCTCGTTTTCACATAGAACCTTTAGATCTTCATCATAGAAGGAGAAGATCTCTATTGGGTCAAATAAACGGATTTCTGGATGATCTTCCCCTTCAAGTCTGATAATAGCTTCACCAGTGCTATTATCATAAAACTACTTTACAAATTCACTCAATCGTTCGGCTGGGTATCGTGAACTCTAACTCGACTCATGATCTTTGGAGCATCCAGTTTCAGCATAACTTTACCTTTCCACGATACATAGTGTTTGTCTTTCTTCTGCCTCATTCTCTTTGGCTTTTGGTACCCAAACTCAATGAAGTTATCTTCTGCAGCCCTTTTGATCGCAACCTCAAACACACTTGCCCTGCCACTTTCCTCCTTGCCAAGCAGAGGGAGTTCAGCCAATCTCTGCAGATCCCATCTGGGCAGTGTAGCAAAGTGTTTCCTATTCTTGATATAGCAGATATCTCCCCTTCTTCTCTTAATCATATAAGCATCAACCTGAGTGTTGTATTTCCAAGCAATGATCTGCCTATCCATCTGTGTGGTGTTTGGTTCATCCAGGTGTTGAAATATTGGGACTACAGAAGTAACCACTTCATCCTTTTTGAACCACTCAGACTTATCCAGATTGATGTGCTCAAACAAAAAAGTCACATCCTTTTCTTCAACATTATACTGTTCCGGTTCATCCTCAAAATCCTCTTCACTTTCTATACTCACATCCACATCCACTTTTGTACCAACAACATCCTCGGGCCCAGAGAATGCATTCAAATCAATACCCATATCCTCATCGAAAATATCTTCAGCTGTCTTCATTTCAGTTTCAGCTTCAACCCCATAATGCATTAACAGATACTTTGCAGCATTCGTTAACCCAGTCAGTTCCTGCTCAGACGTCGCCGGATACAACCCATCCTTTTCTCACAAACTATTTAACTCCTTAAATACCCGCACCAATAGACATTGCTGGTCTTTTACCATCCTCGCCATACCTTTAATCACATCTCCTTTTTCTTTATCTCTCTTCTCCAAATCAGCATATTTGGCTTTCAAATCCTCTAACTTAGACTTTAATCCAGTAACAGATTCAGCAGATGTCACAGGAACCTCATGTTTTTGCTTCGTTCTCCTTTCTGATTCACCAGATGCATCAGTGTTTCTCTTTGTCCCCTTTTTTCTACCCGCATCTAATTCTGCTTGCACTTCATCAATTTCCCGATCCAGCGAGTATTCTTTATCCTTAGCATATGGTTTTCTCTTCCTCAACTTCTTTTTTACAACCTCAACATTCTCACTTCCTCTTCTCCTTTCGATCTCAATCAATCTCTGAATATGTACCCATCTGTCAGCTGGGTACATATTTTCCCATAAGTATGATATTCTCCCGACGCAGTCTGATTGTACAGATTTGCAGTCGCCGAAGATTCTCGAATGCATCGACCAGATCTTCAAAGTATCACCCACAACTGGCAGATCCGGCTTTTTGTCATTGAGGATCATTTCTACAAATCGCGGATACAGCAGCCATTTGTCCTTTCTTGCAGCATGTATATTCTCAAGCATGTAATTGTAGATCATCTTTGCGAGATTTGCCTTTTGCCCCTTGCAAAATAGCACCATTGCCCTAGCCCAATCAAGGTTTAAACCGTCAGTACCTCCTTTTCTGTGATCAAGGCACTTAATATACACATGAGCAATGTATCTCCATTCCTTGATCAAATAGGACTTCACAAACTCCATCTTCTTTTCCCCCAGCATCGGACCTTCATAACCAGCAGTCCTCAATGCACCATATACCTCCTCAGCAGACATTTTTACCTCATCTCCTTCAAGCCTCAAAATCCTAGCTAGATCAGATTCAGTAAACTGGATGTCATGACCATTTACCTTCGAACATATCCTAGATGGCTGCCTAGCAACATTCAACACGGCGGTCCTCCAAAAATCTCGAATGTGCAACTCATATATCGTCGGTGAATGTGATATGGCATAGTGAATCTGAGAAGATTTCAACCATCTGATGCAATCTTTGTATCCAGTTTCTTTTTCATGAGTCTCGTCCAGCAACGCACACACATTATGCTTCTTCTCAAAGAATAACGTAGACATAATGCCTGAAACAAAAATGGAAGTTGATCAGAAACATGAGTTTGAAACAGTTAATAGATTCGCTGAAAATATCAGGTTCGCTGAGCAGGAGAATCAATGATCAAACCCCAGAACCTATAGATTCGCCGGCATAAAAATCTGACACAAGGTCACGGGCGAATGTATAGGTTCGCTAGAAACAATCGGGCGAATCTATGCTGATGCACGGGCGGCGTATCGGCATACATTCGCTCAAAAGTTTTGAACTTTCGTTCAGGTTCGCCAAACGAACACTAGGTTCGCTGGAACCCTAGAAATTGAAAAACGGCCCGAATCACAGACAAAAACCAAATAGTGCACATAATCATGTCATTAATCATAATGCGAACATAATAATCTTGTCAAACAACTAATCAAAACACAGTACAATCATCCATAAATATTTAATGGGTTCGATTGGATTAGTTGCGATTAAAACACAATTAATGAGATGAAATATGGATTAGGATGAAAACGATTACATACCAGAATGAATTAAAACGGTTCAAATGATAATGAAAAGCGGTGAGTTGGATTCGAACTTGAATCTTTTGATATCGACCAGGTCAACAGTAACAACGAACGTATGAAATGGTTTCGCAGAAAACACATATATATACAACCATAGATTCGCTGTTATTGCAACCGGGCGAACTTCAGATTCGCTCGGAGCTAAAAAGTCAAGCGACTTGAATCATTTCCGAGCGAACGTGTAGGTTCGCTGATAGCTTCGCTAGGATGCAAGTTTGAATATATATATATATATATAGATAGATATATTGGATTTTCTTAAGATTGATTTCCTTTACGAATCCATGAAAACGTCCCACAATTTAAACGCTCTTAGAACAAAAACTTAAATGAAAATTATAGACTTAAAATGAAAAAGAGAAATAAAAAATTAAAGTAAAACTAAAATTACAACTAAAGAAGAATATATATATATATATATATATATATATATATATATATATATATTTTTTTCTTGACGTTTTTCGAGCAGAATCCGGAGAATCATAGATTGGTCGGATTGCAGATATGTTTGTCCATTTAAACCCATGCCTTATTCCTTTCAACGAGCGATCTGCAGCTTCATTTATCATGTTTTGGTTTGATTAAAAGAGACTCGGCAACTCAGTCCCCACAGACATCTTGGTAAAAGAACTTGTCCAATCGTCAGGGTTTATAGAGCAATATGATTGACTTTGCTTGAATTTCTTTGGATCAAATCTTGAATATTGATCAATTCATGAGCCTCTTTTGACTTTCTGCAATTTTGCATATTTTGGGAGTAGAGCTTGTCAACAATGATTCTTTTGAACACATTGCGACTTTATTATTTGGGAAACTCAAATGGTTAGAGCTACAGGTTTATACCGACGTATAACAGAGGAGATAAACATTTGAGCATGCTCGGTAAATCTTTAGGTCTATACCGACGTATAACAGAGAAGATTCACCAACTCCAGGTCATTGTTCACACAAAGCAGAGGAGTTAAGCACTTTGACTCAATACTTTCTGAGGAATTAACAAGTAACTCACTCAGAGGCTTTTCTGAAGAGCAAAACTAGCAGCTTTTTATTTTGTTTTTGCTAACTAGAAGCTCAATCCAAGGCTAGGGTGTGGGTGATTTGGGATTTTTCAGGGAAATCAAGGCAAAGATTTGACGCTCTCAACCCATTTTTGATAGAACTTGTATCTTTGTGCAGACCAATCATGTCAAGGAGATAATCCTTATTGCTGAGTTCTTGAATTTTATGTTTGGCTACACAATCACTGTTTACTTCGTTTTCGGGCTGAGCCTATCTAACATATCCCAAACATAATACTTCTGATCTCCTTTAACGTCTCTTCAACATCATTTTAAACGGAGATCCTGAAATAACAAAATTTGAAAAACTATGAATAGTTAATCTTTAATATCTCCGCCAAAATTTCTATATGATGGCTATCAAATAATTTTTTTTTGTTTTTCAGATTTTCTTAATATATATATACAGAATAAAGAAGAGAAATGAAATAAAATAAAATAAAAGGAATAAAATGAACGAGCGAAGAAATATGTGACAACCGGATTCTCAAGGAAGAAAATGAAAAAGATATTTACAAATTTATAAAGGCCATTTTTCTTAGATAAAGGTTTTCAAAAAGATATCAATCCCAGCATAGAAATCAATTCATAAAAATGTGGTTTGTCAAAAGTTTTTGTGAAAAGATCTGCTTTTTGCTTTCGTGTTTCAATAGGAATAATATCAATGAACCCCTTTTCCTGAGCATCTCGAATGGCGAGAATTCTTGTTTCGATGTGCTTGGTGCGTGTGTGATGAATTGGATTCTTGGCAATTCCAACAGCGGCTTCATTGTCACAAAAGAGTGGTGTATGAAGGAAGTTGATGCCGTAATCCATCATCTGGTGCTGAATCTAGAGCACTTGGCAACAATAGCTTGAAGCAGCAATGTATTCAGCTTCTCCTATGGACAGGGAGACAGTTGTTTGCTTCTTGCTTTGCCAGGAAACAAGACATTCACCGAGATATTGACATCCATCAGTGACTGATTTACGGTTTATCCTGCAACCAGCATGATCACTATCAGAAAAAGCATGTAAATCAAAGTTCCCACCTTTTGGGTACCAAAGTCCCAAACAAGAGGAACCCTTAAGGTATCGAAAAATGCGTTTAACAGCTTTTTCATCTGACTCTTTGGGGTTGGCTTGGAAACGAGCACAGTAGCACATAACAAATGTAATATCTGGTCGGCTTGCAGTCAGATATATGAGAGATCCAATCATCGAGCGGTACCGATGAGCATCCACAAGATTCCCATTATCATAAGAAGTTAGGCATGTTTGAGCAGTGAAGAGAATCAGTTCAGGAGAAGAATCGTCCATGCCAAACTTTGTGAGAATTTATTTGATGTACTTTTCTTGGTGGATAAGGATTCCATCAGGCTTCTGTTCCACTTGCAGCCCCAAGAAGAAGCACACTTCGCCCATAATTATCATTTCAAATCGATCCATCATCACTTTCTCAAACTCTCTACACAGCCCCTCATTTGTCGATCCGAAGATAATATCGTCCACATACACTTGAACAATCAGCAACTCACCATTAACCTCCTACTTGAACAATGTCATATCTATAGTCCCACGAGAGAAACCTTTGCTAAGCAGATACCGTGTCAGAGTTTCCTACCAGATTCGTGGAGCTTGATGCAACCCATACATCAAGTGCTTGTTTATAGTTCAAGTGCTAAGGAGATCTACGTATGTCAACCACCGGGTTTCGAGGATCCAGATATGACATTGCTAAGGATATCTACGTATGTCATATCAACCTTGTACACCGGGTTTCATACCAGATTCGTGGAGCTTGATGCAACCCATTTGCATGGCATCAACCCAACTAGGATCTTCAAGTGCTTGTTTATAGTTCTTCGGAACGACTTGGGATAAGAAAGCAGCATAGAGACACTCATTTATCAAACCACTCTGACTCCGAGTCCTCACACCATCAGTAATTGATCCAATGATATAATCATGAGGATGATCTTTTAAGGTTTTGAAGTTTGTGTTCAGAAACATTTGGTTAGATTGTGATGAGGATGCTTGATTAGATGGTTGAGATGGAACGTTTGGAGGAATTGCATCGGTAGAAGAGGTTGGGATGGAAGTGGATAATGATGGAATATTTAATGGAGGAATGGAAATAGTTGGAAGTGGTGGAGGTGGAGGAATATCAATTGAGGTTGGAGGTAATTGAGTGACAGAAGGTTTTGATGATGATGGTGGTTGAGGTTGGTGATTAATAATTGTAACTGGAGTATGAGGAATGATGTCATCATCGTCAGAGTTAGGAAGATTAAATGATTTGAAAATAGTGGTAGTATCGTAAAACCATGCGGGCTCACAACCAATACTTGTGGAGTTAGATTCTTGCCAATCAACATAATAGGACTCTTGCACAATCCGCATTCGCTTGTTGTACACATGATACGCTTTTTGTGTGTCAGAGTATCCCACAAAGAAGCATTCATCTAAATCAGCACCAAACTTCGTTTTCTGATCCTGAGTATTCAAAAGAGTACAAGAACATCCAAAGGGGCGCAGAAAATCGATCAACGGCTTAATCCCATGAAACAGCTGATACGTTGTCTTCATCTTGTCTTTGACAATCAGTACGTGATTCAGGACATAAGCTGCACAATTGACTGCCTCTGTCCAGAAGATAATAGGAAGCTTTGACTCAATCAGCATAGTTCTAGCAACTTCCACAAGAGTTCGATTCTTCCTTTCAGCAAGACCATTTTGTTGTGGTGTTTGTGCAGCGCTGAACTGTCTGAGAATACCCCGCTGTTCACAGAAAGAATTGAAGATATGGTTTCTGAATTCCGTTCCATTGTCACTTCTGATGGCTTGAACCTTTCGATTTCCAAGAACTTCAATTAATGGAATCAGCTTCATCAACTCTTCAGCAGTCTCACTCTTGTTTGCCAGGAATCTAACCCAAGTGTATCTTGAGTAATCATTTGTGACAACCAAACAATACGATTTCTTAGCAATATATTTGACACTTATTGGACCAAATAAGTCAGTATGAAACAATTCGAGGGGTTGGAGATAGAGTTTTCAATTTTCAGTTTGTGTGGCTTCTTGTGCTGCTTTCCTTTAGCACAAGCCATGCATTTTTCTACCACAGAAAAGTCTTTAAGTGGTAGACCCCTGACCAAATTGTTCTTAACCAACTTATTTAGTATTTTGAAATTAATATGTCCTAAACGTCTATGCCATTGGAAAGATTCAAAAGATGGAGCTTTAGACAGAAGACAGGTCACGGTGGAAGTAGATTCTTTTAATCCCATATACAGCATATATGTATCATTTCGCCTTGGAGCTCGCATGATCACCAATTATTGAGGAATAGTAAACTCTGGCTTCAAGAACAGACATTCGTTTGGAAGGAATAACACAGGAATATTCTTATCACAGATTTATGATACGCTAAGAAGATTGAATGCCAATTCAGGAACATAGTTAACGTCTTCCAAGGTTAGTGAACCATTCGAGACTTCTCCTTAACCAATCATCTTTCCACCCTTCTTTTCTCCAGCAAAAGCAACATATCCACCATTTATAATCCGATAATTTGTCAGCAGGTCCTTCAACCCAGTCATATGTCTGGAACATCCACTATCAATGTGCCAATGACTATTTATAACGGCGCCGGAATGTTCCTGACATATTACAAATAGAAATTAGACTTTTGAAATTCGAACCCAAGCCTTAGTGTACTTAGGTCGCGGAACAGAAGAAGATTTACAGAAAAAATTATTTACAAACGTATTTAATCTTTTTCCAAAAGATTTCTGCCCTAAACTATTTGTAACTAACTTAGGACATTGCTTGACAGTATGATCATCATTTCCACATTTAAAGCAGTGAGATTTCAAACCTACTTTGGAAACTTTAGAAACAAGAATTCTATCTATTTCAATCTCTTCATCACAATCAGATAATTGAGAATTACAATCACTGTAAGAGTCATAAGGCTCTTTTGATTTACCTGCTGTGACTTTTACCTTTTCAGATTCAGATTTAGATTTATCAATGTGATTCATGGATGAGAAAGATGATTCCCTGTCTTTAGGTTTTGAAATCCTCACAGGTGTGAAAGATGGAATTTGATGAGAAAAGAACTTTTGAAAACAGTTTGTTTTGGTTTGACTTTCAGAGACATGACCTGAAAGTTCATCTTTGTCATTCACACAAACATTTTCAATCACATCATCATTCAACAGATTAATGTTTGAAGTAGAGCATCCTAAATTACTATTACAAATAAAATTGTCTGAATGTAACACATGACTAGAAACAAAATTAATTAATCTACTATCTTCAACAAACTTCTTTGAATCAGAATTAGGACAATTAGTACTGCTAGAACAACCAAGGCAACTACTCCCACCATATCCTCTCGAACCTCTTTAAGATTTACTCCACTTAAACCTGCAATAGAGTTGTTAGTATCATTCTGTATTATCTCTTGTATCAACTCATTCGAAGGATGAGGAATGGGTGTAGGAGAATAACAGAAGTTACTAGGTTTTGGCTTTAAATAGTCTATGTTTCTTCTTGTAAGACTCAGTTTTTGATTGTGATTTTTAATAAGAACCGATCCTAGTTTGTTCTTGTGATTGTTTGGTCCAACTCTGTTGCAAGTTGCATCAGGTTCGCTAAACAGAAACAGAATTTTCCAAATCACAAAAACACTATAGATTCGCTGGATGATCCATAGGTTCGTTGGATGAATGTCTAGGTTCGCTGACTTACGGGAAAAACTTTCTCAGTCCAAAATCAACCAAAACAGCCTCAAAACACAACCAATTTACAATCCGTTTGTTTCTGAAGCTTTCCAGTACCAAATATGATAAACCCAAAGAAAATTCCAACACAAAAGACAACAAACAGTCCCGAAATGAATCAAACAGTGTTTTGACAAAAAAAACCCCAAAAACTTCACAAAAATCTCAATGATCAAACAATCAAGAGCACTAAGGCTCTGATACCATATTGTTGGTCCATCAGATCGAGATTTCAGTGCTATAATGATTTGTAAATAACAAAACACACTTAGATTTAATGAAATATAGTCCAAATACCCTTAACACTCAATATCAAAGAGCAAAACAACACAAACAAAGGTAATCAAGCTACAAAGATGAAAATAATATGCTCCTAGCACCTCAGCCGTCACGCACACACAATTAGGGTGTTTGATAAACTTGCAAAACTTGTATTGAAATGAGAAAACATTACAATATATAGTGCAGACATAGGTTCGCGGACAGATTCGCTGACAGCGAATCTGTCATGCCAACCTATCAGCTTCGCCGGGCACAAAACAGATTCACCCGGCGACTGATCTAAACTAATGTCTACACAGATCTAGACTTCCGGGCGAATCTATATATTCGCCCGTAAGTTCGCTAGTACAAAAACTATTAAATACATAACAAAACAAAGTAACACCGACATGCCGGTGAGTCCAACCTATACATGAACTATTATTTTTTAAAATGTGATTTTTTGAACAAATTTGTTTTTGCTTTGATTATATAGGTAAATGTAGTGGTTTTATGTAAAAAAATTTTATTTTTTAAAAATTTGATTTTGTGATCAATTTTTTCTGTGTGATTATATAGGGAAATGTTGTGGTTTTATATGAAAACTACTGATGTTTTCGAAAGTTGATTTTTTAATCAATTGGTTTTTGGTGTGATTATATAGGTAAATGTTGTGGTTTTATATGAAAATTTTTTCGGTTTTGAAAGTTGACTTTTTTATCAAATTTGTTTTTGGTGTGATTATATAGGTAAATTTGTGATTTTATATTAAATTTTTTGATGTTTCGAAAGTTGATTTTTTGATAAAATTTGTTTTGATGTGATTATATTGGTAAATATTGTGGTTTTATGTCAAATTTTTATTTTTTTCAAAATTGATTTTTTGATGAAAGTTTGGTTTGTTGTGATTAAATATATGTATAATGTTGTGGTTTTATGTGAAAATTTGTTGGTTTTTTAAAGTTGATTTTTTGATCAAATTTGTTTTTGGTGTGATTATATAGGTAAATGTTGTGGTTTTATGTAAAAATATTTATTTTTTAAAAAGTTGATTTTATGATCAAATTTGTTTTTGCTGTGATTATATATGTAAATGTAGTGGTTTTATGTAAAATAAATTCTATTTTTTTAAAGGGTGATTTTTTGATCAAATTTGATTTTGTTATGATTATATAGGTAAATGTAGTCGTTTTATGTAAAAAAAAATTATTTTTTAAAAAGTTGATTTTTTGATCAATTTTTTCTGTGGGATTATATAGGTAAATTTTGTGGTTTTATATGAAAACTGCTGATGTTTTCGAAAGTTGATTTTTTAATCAAATTGGTTTTTGGTGTGATTATATAGGTAAATGTTGTGGTTTTATATGAAAAATTTTTATGTTTCGAAAGTTGATTTTTTAATCAAATTTGTTTTTGGTGTGATTATATATTTAAATTTGTGATTTTATATTAAAATTTTTGATGTTTCGAAAGTTGATTTTTTGATCAAATTGGTTTTTGGTATGATTATATAGGCAAATTTTGTGGTTTTATATAAAAATTTATTTTATGTTTCGAAATTGGTTTTTTGATCAAATTTGTTTTTGGTGTGATTATATAGGTAAAGTTGTTATTTTATATGAAAAATTTTGATGTTTTGAAAGTTGATTTTTTTTATAAAATTTGTTTTGGTGTGATTATATAGGTAAATGTTTTGGTTTTATGTGAATTTTTTAATTTTTTTAAAATTGATTTTTTATGAAAGTTTGCTTTGTTGTGATTATATATATGTATAATGTTGTGGTTTTATGTGAAAATTTGTTGGTTTTTTAAAGTTGATTTTTTGATCAAATTTGTTTTTGGTGTGATTATATAGGTAAATATTGTGGTTTTATGTAAAAAATATTTTTTTAAAACGTAGATTTTTTTAACAAATTTGTTTTTATTGTGATTATATAGGTAAATGTAGTGGTTTTATGTAAAAAAATTTATTTTTTAAAATGTGATTTTTTGATCAAATTTGTTTTTGCTGTGATTATATAGGTAAATGTAGTGGTTTTATGTAAAAAAATTTTATTTTTTAAAAATTTGATTTTTTGATCAATTTTTTCTGTGTGATTATATAGGTAAATGTTGTGGTTTTATATGAAAACTACTGATGTTTTCGAAAGTTGATTTTTTAATCAATTGGTTTTTGGTGTGATTATATAGGTAAATGTTGTGGTTTTATATGAAAATTTTTTCTGTTTCGAAAGTTGACTTTTTGATCAAATTTGTTTTTGGTGTGATTATATAGGTAAATTTGTGATTTTATATTAAATTTTTTGATGTTTCGAAAGTTGATTTTTTGATAAAATTTGTTTTGATGTGATTATATTGGTAAATATTGTGGTTTTATGTGAAATTTTTATTATTTTCGAAATTGATTTTTTGATGAAAGTTTGGTTTGTTGTGATTAAATATATGTATAATGTTGTGGTTTTATGTGAAAATTTGTTGGTTTTTTAAAGTTGATTTTTTGATCAAATTTGTTTTTGGTGTGATTATATAGGTAAATGTTGTGGTTTTATGTAAAAATATTTATTTTTTAAAAAGTTGATTTTATGATCAAATTTGTTTTTGCTGTGATTATATATGTAAATGTAGTGGTTTTATGTAAAATAAACTCTATTTTTTTAAAAGGTGATTTTTTGATCAAATTTGATTTTGTTATGATTATATAGGTAAATGTAGTCGTTTTATGTAAAAAAAGTTTATTTTTTAAAAAGTTGATTTTTTGATCAATTTTTTCTGTGGGATTATATAGGTAAATTTTGTGGTTTTATATGAATACTGCTGATGTTTTCGAAAGTTTATTTTTTAATCAAATTGGTTTTTGGTGTGATTATATAGGTAAATGTTGTGGTTTTATATGAAAATTTTTTATGTTTCGAAAGTTGATTTTTTAATCAAATTTGTTTTTGGTGTGATTATATATTTAAATTTGTGATTTTATATTAAAATTTTTGATGTTTCGAAAGTTGATTTTTTGATCAAATTGGTTTTTGGTATTGATAGGTTCAATTGGATCGTGAAAATCGCTCAATGATCAGAATAACATAAACACAAAACACAGTTTAATCATTAACACAATTCATACTAATAATTCTCTTTGTATATTGATGATCAAAGCAATTCGCAGTACAAGTGCAGGAGAAACAAAATCACACACAGTTAATTCTCTCTCTAACGTGTAAAAGTGATCTAGCCTCCTCCTCACACTCTCTCACTACATGCTTTAAAGCAAACAAATACAAGTTTAAGGAATATAACAAAATAGACCCTAAACTATATACAAACATATAAACAAAATACAAAGTAAATCTTAACTAGGAAATAACCCTAACAGTACTCCCCCTAAGATTTATCTTTGAATCTTCAGCAAAATCTTCTATCTTTTTCTTCTTATTCAGCATCAATCTCTTTTACCATTCTTCCGGTTCATCCTTGACATTCAGCAGCTCTTTGCCTTTGTACTCTTCTTGTTCCTTCAAAGCTTCTTCAATACATGATTTGAACTTTTCGGCAATCTTGGCTTGACGAGGCTTGGACTCATTTGTCAGAATTGGGCAGACATTCATGCGTCGAAGAGAATCCAGATTTAAATCTGCAAAGTCAATATTAGCATAAAATTCGAATGGCATCTCTTGACCTTTGACTTTCACCTCCAAAGTTCCTCTTCTGGATATCCTCATATACTCTATCTCTGGTAAATCAACCCTCACGAGATTAGAGTTCAGCAATGCCTTTCTCACACGTATCTTTTCAGTCGCCACAGCTATAACTTCAATCATCACAACAAACAGCTTCCTATCAGCTTCAGCAAGTGCATCTTTACACTTCTCCATTCTGTAGCTTCTCAAAAAGTCGATATATGATGGATGTAGCAGCTTCAACTCAAAAGTACTAAAAAGTGTAATCATGTCTTTGTCCCAATCATCCAAATTCCTAACCAGCTTCAATTCAAAAGTTTCCTGATTATAGAACACTCTGAGTATAGGCTTTGTCATCTGTGAACCATCTATCACCTTCAATCCAGGATCTGTCACTTTGTCAAAGTACTCATCTGAAAATTCTTCCAAATACATATCTTCAGTAACGACCAAACGCTTCTTCTTTCTTTCTTTCTTTGCTTGCACATACGCAGTATCTTCCTGTTGGCCTCTAAAATCAAGATACTTTGGTGGTCTTGCAATCCCGGCATCTAACAGCATAACACATTTATCACCACGCTCAGCATGCGTGTGATTTATCAACCTTAGTTTGTGCAATTCTTTCAAATCCTGAACCTCCAGTTTAAAAATGCTCGAGTAGTAATGGTATACATCACATAAACCATTCACTCTCTTAATCATAAAAGCATCAAATACTTCATCGTATTTCCATGCGATTATCTTCACCTTCTTATTTTTCTCTAGCACAATCATAGAATCAAGCAACTCAGCAATCGACTGCCCTTTGCTCAGCAGTGACCTAACCACGTCACCTGCTGTTGCTGATTTATGCCAAGACTCACGCACCTCCATTGGTATGTTGTAAGATTTCACTTCACTTGGAAACATATCCATCAATTCATGTCGTTTCTTGTGAGCATTTTCAGGTAAGGCCATCACTGGAATCTCCTTCGGTCCAAGGACTTTGAATCTTTTTGTCAGCTCGAAATACTGAGGATTGTGATAGTCCAAATAAAACATCCTGTTGTACATTTTCTCCGTCTTCATAAAACTAACCACAATCTTCCTAAGTGACTCAGACTTCAACCTCTTCAAAGTCTTGTACGGATAGTTTCTCGAACTCAACCAACTGCGCATATCTGAAGCTGACATTTCTTCTGGATTTTGGTGATACAATTCAGTCGGAGGTAAATCTTCTATGTTTAGGCTTTCTTGCATTGGTGTCCATTCTCCCATCTCAGTAACAAATTCCTTTTCATCGGCTGCAGCTTTGTCTTGATGAATCATACATTTCTCATATTCTTCGTTTATCTGACTCACCGTCAACCCATTCAAAAATACAGCATTATACTTCATTTTCTCAAGGTATGCAAACCTTTGATCCAAATCATCCGGTATCTCCTCAACAACATTCTGTACTGGTTCAGCTTCATCATCAGACTCAGTGAAATCAATATCGTCCAGATCATCCAATGCTTCAATCATGGGTGCATCGTCAGTTTGAACCGGCTCAAACTGATTTGCAACTTCAGGTACATTTTCAGGCACACTTTCAACTTCAACAGCTTCAGATTGAATCGGCTCAACCTGAACTGTTTCCTCAGAACCAGCTTCTTTCTCACTCTCTGTGG
Organism: Tagetes erecta; assembly: GCA_030867185.1. Taxonomy (NCBI): domain Eukaryota; kingdom Viridiplantae; phylum Streptophyta; class Magnoliopsida; order Asterales; family Asteraceae; genus Tagetes; species Tagetes erecta. The sequence goes on along the minus strand of CM061497.1, from coordinate 14,818,135 downwards.
CCTCAAACACTTCAGTCTCAGCTACAGATTCAGATCGAATCGGCTCAACCTGAACTGTTTTAGCAATTTCAGTCTCAACTACAGCTACAGATTGAATCGGCTCAATCTGCACTGTTTCGACAATCTTAGCCTTTTTCGAACTTTCTTCATCACCAAAAATCTCTGGAATAGCATCTAACTTCCTTTTTCCCTCAGCTTTATCAGAGATGACAGTTTCAGCAACAACTTCATCGGGAATGATGATTGGTGATTCCACTCTAATGCCAACATTTGTAGTGCCTCGAGCTCTGGTCAGATAAACTTTTGGTACATGCGCTTCAGTAGTTTCAACAACTTCATCTGAAAAATCTTTGTCAGATGATGAACCAGCTTTCTTCGGTTTCGTCTCCTCCAACCATTTTTCTAGCATTTCTTTCTCAGCCTCCAACGTATTGCATTCAGCTTTCAGTTCTTTGTAATCATATTTCAGATTCTCATGCTCCTCTTTCAGTTTTTCATAATCGACCTTCAACTTCATATGTTCATCAACAAGCTTGACATGATCCTCATCCAATTTCTTGAAGGTTTTCAAATTTTGATTATGAATATCCCAATACTCATCAAATCTTTTCTTTTTGCGTTCATTTGAAGCTTTCAACAAATCATTCGCTTCAATCAACTTTGCAACCATTTCTTCTAACTCTGCAATCCTTTTCTCTTTCTCATCTTCATCAATCTTTGACACAACGTTTTGTGAAGACTCCAAAACTTGTTCAATATTTTCAGCAAATTGGGATGATGTGGTGGGAATATCAACAGTAGTAGGATCAGCAATGCCAGCATCAGCTTCTTCAACTATCTGTGCCATAGTCTCAGCTTCGGCCATTGCCTCCTGAGCAATCTGAAGTACATCAATCTCTTCAGGCTCAACACTCACATGCTCTTTAACTTGTTTCGATCTCTTCCTTCTGACATACTGAACACTAACATCTTTTGGAATTTCAGCAACAACTTCTTCAACAACAGAAGCAACCTCAACAGGTTCTTCTATTACCATAGGCTCAATAACTTCAATATTCTCTACCTCCAAAGGTTCAACAGTTTCTACAATCTCTGCCTCCTCTGAATTAGATTCAGATTCAGCACCATCATTACCACCATCATCATTCTCATCCTCACTATCACTATCTTCATCATCATCACCATCACCATTCTCACCTTCTTCTTCATTTTCTGGATGACGAGCAAAGTACTCGTCATCATCTAACAAATTGTCAGGCACCTCATCCACTAGGTCCTGTGGATCAACAATCTCACCATGAGAAATGTGATAATAAATACCTTCTACATCTTCTTCATTGTTGGCTATATCTCTCATATAGTCAAACAATTCAACATTAGGCACATTTCCGATACTCATCTTTCAGTAAGATAGATCGTTCATGTCCTCAGTGTATAGCATACCTCCAGCATAACCTTCGGATCTGATGATAGGATAGGCAATGTTGATCATCAGTTGTAAGAATCTCGGGTACATGAGAAACTTAAACCTCTTGCCCTTCACCAAGTTAAAAATAAAGCCATTCATGATCCATTTCGACATATTAAAGGGCTTATTCTCTGCTATGGCCACAATTGGTGATGCAATGTCTGATGGGAAATTGTCGAAACCTGCACTCCTCCTGGACATGCACTGCTGTACAACATAACACAACAACTTATACTTCTTTCCCAACTTCGCCCTATAAAACTGTGATTTTGGAAATATAGGTGGATGACCCATATTAACAAAACACGATTTACATTCATCCATGGTCAGCTCATCATTCATCCCAACCTCATCTTCATCTATTCTCAGGGCATGTCTAATGGCTTCTTCAGAAACTGTCAAAATCATATCCCTAGTTATGTTGCCTCGAACAACAGCAACACCATTCTCATCTCTAACAACCTCTGCTGTCCTCCAGAAGCTCTTAATCAGCCTTGCATATATGACCGGTTTGGCACATATAGCATACACATATTTGGTCCTTTTGATGAACTTGATCATATCCCTGTAACCATCTGTTTCAGGAATTGATTCATCCAAGCATGCTACCAAATTGTGCTTAGGCTCAAACTTGAGATTTTCCATCTGTTAAAACACAAACAAACACAAAACAAGACAAATGTGTTAAATTCTTCATTAAAACATATCACAATTTTCATAAGTGTTTGAATAAAAGTTAGAAAGCAAAACATTCACATAATCATTTTAAATTCTAAATTGTTCTAATAACCTGATTTTCATCATTTTAATCAAACAACTTTGAATCTTAAAGATTATACTTATGTTTCAATTTTTAACAGTTAACACTTAAGACATAATTTTGACATTTTATGATAAAATTGTTTATCATGTTTTGGTTCAGTTTTAACAAGTATTAATCACTTTTTAAACAGATATTTCATCCTTTTGATGTTTAACTTTTGAAAGCTTCAAAGTTCATCAATGGCGATTTTATCAGTTGTGAGCATTTTGAGTGATTCAGTTGATTTTAAGGTGTTTTGGTGCAAATGAGTGATTGAATGTTGATGATCGACAGATTTTAGCCTTAAAACAACATTCGATTTTGGTTTTAACACATAAAATCAAAGTGTCGATTCAATGCACAAAACACTGTTCATCATCGTTTTTCCTTTTAACAGTTGATTTGCAGGTCTATCAAGGTCAAAAACACTTAATCACTACCTTATTCAATCGATCAACCTTGTTATAGAACAAACGATTGAATATGATAACAAAGCGATTTGAGTGTACAGAGTGTTTGTGTGAAAGTGAATGTGTGAAATGATAAGTGTTTGTGAAGAGGCGGTCTTTTGTATCGTCAAAAATTTAGGTCAAACTTTAAGTGCCGGGTCAACAAAAGGGACGGGTAAACATAAAAAGGCCCAATAAGCTTTGACGGGTCAAGTACTGTAGTGACGGGTCATGTACTGTAGTGATGGGTCATGTACTGTAGTGACGGGTCATGTACTGTAGTGACGGGTCAAGTACATAAGACAAGTCGCAAACATGTGAAAACCACTTGACGGGTCAAACACTGTAGAGACGGGTAAGTCACTGTAGTGACGAGTAAAGGTTAGGAACAACTACACCTGATGGGTTTTATCAATCACCCGGCAGAATAGTAGTCTTCAAACATCACCCGGCAATCTTTCTTCATCACCCGGCAACACAGTTGCTTTCCTTCTTCATCCGGCTTGCTTTTCTTCATCACCCGGCAACATAGTTGCTTTAACTTTCTTCACACGGCATGCATTTCTTCATTACACGGCAATACAGTTGTTTTCCTTCTTCATCCGGCTTGCTTTTCTTCATCACCCGGCAACATAGTTGCTTTAACTTTCTTCACACGGCATGCATTTCTTCATTACACGGCAATACAGTTGTATGACCCGGCATGCTTTTCCTTCTTCACACGGCAACATAGTGACTCATTTACACGGCAAGATAAAAGACTTTTACCCGGCTGTATAGTGAACACTTGTCACCCGGCTTGATATCTATGACCTTCACCCGGCTGTATTTGACATGATCATTGCCCGGCTGTACAGTGGTCACAACATCTTCACCTTTTCCTCAATCACCCGGCATGTATCAAACTTACACTATTACCCGGCTAAACAGTTCTTTACCCGGCAGAATAGTTGCATCTGATATCTTTTCCCGGCTATAACACTTTGCGATTTTTCTTCACTTTTCTTGTCTGTTGACTTTTTCAACTGCATTTATTGCACCTGCAAACATTCTCCGACATATTAATTAGACAAGTTATCCTTAAATAGAATGTTTGTCATATTAATTATCAAACAACATTGAACAAGACAATAATATTTATTCCAATTAAATTCATTTTTCTTTTTCTTTTTCAAAAATGTTTTTGCACAACCAATTTTTCTATATCCCGAAGCAATTTCTTAAAAACAAATTACAAGACCTTGGGTTTGTTTTTAACACATCCAATACCTTTGCTTTTCATACCACATAACCTTGTTCATTCAAAACACACTTATTCAAAACAAAATATTTTTGGATTTTTGTAGATATTTTTCTTCAATTTTATTCTCCCCCTAAACTTGAAATTTTTAGAAATTTTTAAGTTTATCAAGGATGTCGATGTGTCAATAATGATTCCATATGCCTGCACACACAAAGCACACACATTAAAATAAAGACATATGCAATGCAATGAATCAAAATATCGCAGCGAGATCATACCACACATTATCTGAACATGTTTTGCAAGTTTTGAATAGACATTTGACTTATGCTTGATTGAGTGATGATATGAAAACATATCAATTAGCTCGAGTTGACACACTTACTTTTTCAGTATCATGATGATATTTAAGGTTCGATTAGAATGACTTATGTGACCCACATGTATACATATGTCAACATATTTCCTTATCAATCACTACCTGAATGCATATTGCACAAAACCTGGTCACTTACAGTCATACACAGTGTGGAATCTGGGTTCTATTCGGATTTGATCCACTTTGGGACTTCTTTTTAATTCCATCTTTGGGAATTTTTCTTTCCTATCGTTCCCCTTGGGAATCTTCTAAATTCCATTTTGGAATTTTTGTTTGGTGTTGGTCCACATTTGGGACTCTTTTTGTTCCATTTTGGAATCTTTTGCTGCACCTTGAAGCTCAAAAGAGACTTCGTGTGAGACTTCAGGTCTGTGGGTACCACAACAAAGAAGCTCACGATGCGGTTCATCACACTGAGAAGACTACATCGTTACCCGATTATGCACAACTATCATCACAAGCAATGTATCAAAAGATATATATCTAGACATGTATAACAATGGAACTTAACACAAATATCATTAAGATTATGTTTGTCAACAATCAACTTACTTGTTCAGTCTAATTGCCTGAGCTGTCTAGCACATCAATTAACATTCATCAGTCTTTATTAAAAATGATGTAACAAATAATGTCTAGTGTAACTATCATTTCTCACTTTTTGCAATATAGATTCTTATGACATGATATTTTCTTTTCTTTTTGCTTTTATATTTTGTTTTTGCTTTTCTATTTTCTTTTTCACGCAAGCACACACAATGCAAAACATAAAGTAAAAGACAAAGGAATCAAAATATAACATCAACTTATTATATTTTTGGCTTTTATATTTTTCTGATTTTTTGGTTGTTTTTACGAAAAATAGAATCAATCATGATTGATTAATCCTATGGATTGAATTAAGAATTCAAACCGGCCTGACAAAAAAGATTTTGTGAAAAGATCTGCCAGCTGTTTGTCGGTATGAACCTTAATCAAAATTATTAAACCCTTTTCAGAGTTGTCTCTTAAAAAATGATATCGAATTTCGATATGTTTGGTTTTTGAGTGTTGAACAGGATTAGCAGTAATAAACATAGCAGCAGTATTGTCTATGTAAATAGGAGTTTTTAGAAAGTTAAACCCGTAGTCAAGCAACTGATTTTGTAACCACAAAACCTGAGAACATCCTGCAGATGCAGCGATATACTCTGCTTCAGCTGTGGATACAGAAACATTGGTCTGCTTCTTGCATTGCCAAGAGACAAGCCTAGGACCCAGAAATTGACAGCCACCAGTAGTCGATTTCCTGTCAAGAGCACAACCACCAAAATCACTGTCAGAATAGCTATATAATTCAAAATTTCCTTCGTAAGGATACCATAACCCAAGATTTGGTTTCCCTTTGAGATATCTGAATATACGCTTCACAGCAACAAGATGCGACTCTTTCGGATCAGACTGATATCTGGCGCATACACACACAACGTACATGATGTCTGGTCTTGATGCAGTAAGATACATCAGAGAACCGATCATTGATCTGTATAGTGTTTGATCAACTGCTTTGCCCTTTGGATCAGGTTGAATCTTGCAGTTCACATCAGATGGAGTTCGAATTGTCTGACAATCTTGCATCTTGAACTTCTTCAACAATTTCTCAACAAATTTTGATTGATTGATGAAAATTCCGTCAGCTGATTGTTTCACTTGTAATCCAAGAAAGAAATTAATCTCCCCCATTGAACTCATCTGGAATCTAGACTTCATGATTTCTTCAAATTCTTTGCACATTGACGCACTGGTCGATCCGAAGATAATATCGTCCACATAAACTTGAACACATAAGAGATCGTCATTCTCCCTCTTCATAAACAAAGTTGGATCAATCTGTCCTCTTGTAAATCCATGTTCTAGTAAATGCTTGGATAATGTCTCATACCAGATTCTTGGAGCTTGATGTAGACCATATAGAGCTTTACTCAACTTGTATACACGATGAGGATAGTCAGGATCTTCAAAGCCCGGAGGTTGTCTGACATAAACATCATCTGTAATAGGTCCATACAAGAAAGCACCTTTAACGTCCATTTGGAATACTTTAAACTTCATGAAAGAAGCATATGCAAGAAAAACGCGTATGGCTTCAAGTCTTGCGACTGGAGCAAACACCTCTTCATAATCAATGCCTTCTTCCTGAGTGTATCCCTGTGCAATGAGTCTTGCTTTGTTTCTCACCACAATGCCACGTTCGTCTGGCTTGTTTTTGTACAACCATCTTGTACCAATTGCATTCTCTCCTTCAGGTAAGTCCACAAGTTTCCAAACTTCCTGTTTGCGAAACTGAAGTAATTCCTCTTGCATTGTTTCAATCCAACTGTTATCTTGCAGCGCCTCTGAAATGTTCTTTGGCACCACTTGAGATAGAAAACACGAATAAAGACAGACATTCGCTTGCTCAGTCTGACTTCTTGTAGTTCTCTGATTCAACGGCCCAATAATCTGAGAGACAGGATGTTTCTTGTGAATTCGATGAATTGGTATGTCACCTCCTTGCACTTGACTCTCCAGATTAGAAGTATTCAGATTTGGTAGATCTTGTAGTATGGAAGAAGTATGCGGTGTGAAATTCGGGACTTGATCCGGTGAATTGATGAAGTAATCAAAAGATTCTGGAACAACTTCAACATTCGGATCAGATGATGGTTGATTCTGAACAGATCCACCATCATTAGGAGAAATCACATCTTCTTCACAATTGTTCGATTCTTGATCTTCATGAGAACCAGAAGGACCCGGATCTTGACTGGATTTGACATGATCAGGATTGTGAAAAGACATGAATGGATATTCAGAGTTGAGATTTCCATCCTCGTCATTATCAGAATCGTCACTAAAGCATCCCAAGTCGCCTGATTCTTTGTTTGTTTTCCTGAAAAATCAAATAAGTTAGAATTGAAAGATTTCGATAACGAATCTAAATCAAATAACCATTCGGGACCATGTGCCACTGACGGAAACGAATTTTCTAAAAACTTGACGTTAATAGTTTCAATAACAATATTTGTTTTTCTATTAAAAACCCGATAAGCTTTAGAAACAGACGAATAACCTAGGAAAAATCCATCGTCAGATTTTGACTCAAACTTCCCGAGATGATCATTCAAATTTAAAATCGTTACAGGACAACCAAATGCTTTCAAATAAGAAATATTCGGTTTTCTTCCAAATAACAACTCATAAGACGTTTTCTGTTTATCTTGCACTAATAATGTCCTATTTTGTACAAAACACGCAGTAGCAATAGCTTCGTCCCAAAAAGTGATAGGGATTTTGGCATCTGCGAGCATGGATCTTGCTGCTTCAATTAGTGTCCGGTTTTTCCGTTCCGCAACCCCGTTTTGTTGAGGAGTTCTTGGCGCACTAAATTGTCTAGCAATTCCCTTTTCTGCACAAAATAAATCAACATTAGCATTCTTAAATTCAGTTCCATTATCACTTCTTAAAACTTTAACTTTGCATTCCAATTGATTTTCAACTTTGATGATAAATTCTTTTAATAATTCAGCTGTTTCAGATTTAGCATGCAAAAAATAAACCCAAGAAAATCTAGTGAAATCGTCAATAATGACAAAACAGTAAGACTTCTTTCCGATGCTTTGCACATTTGTTGGTCCAAAAAGATCCATATGTAGCATCTGCAAGGGTTTTGAAATGGAGTTTTCTTGCTTGGACTTAAAAGACATCCTATGCTGTTTTCCCTTCAAACACGCTGGACAGAGATCAGTTGTGGAGAATTTCTTCGATGGGATTCCCACAGCGTGATTTCCAGTTACCAAACAGTTCATGTTTCTGAAATTGGAATGTCCCAGCCGTCTATGCCAAAGCTGACTCTCATCATTTGAAGCATGAGCAATGAGACAGGTTGTTTCGGTTTCAGCATCAATCTGCGACATATCCAATTTGTATACATCACGATCTCTTGGAGCTTTAACCACTACCCACTCATTGTCAATCTTGAAACCTGGTTTAAGAATATAACAGAAAGAATCATCAAAAAGAGTTGAAAAAGATTTATCACAGATTTGAGATACACTTAGTAAGTTAAAGTTCAACTGTGCACAGTAGTTGACTTTATCAAAACTAATGACCCCATTCGTAACAGTTCCTTCTCCTGTGATTTTACCACCCGCATCACCTCCAAATGCAACGTGTGTACCAATTTTCAGCTTGAAATCCTGAAGCAAGGCATGGTTGCCTGTCATGTGCCGGCTACACCCACTATCAACAAACCATGAGTTGATAGGTCTTCTTGGGCGTACCTGCAATTCATCAATCACTTAGTTAGTTTGGTCAACCCAGGCCCACACGGTCTTGGGTTTTCCGAATCTATCTACAATAGTAACTTGTTGATATTGAATATTTTGAAAATTTGTTTCATTCATGAGATTTTGATGCTGAAAACTGTTGTTTCGCCCATTGGCGTTCAGAGACTGCTTTCTTCTCAAAGCACTAAACCTTTCCTCTAGCTTAGGATCAAGGTTATTTTCAAACTTTTGATTTCTTACCATTAAAGCTCTTGGTTTAAAATTATTAACCTGCACATTTCTTGAAAAGTTAGAAACATAATTGTTTCGATTGAAATTTCTCAAAACCGGAGAATGACTTTGATTCATATTTTGAAAACCAGATGATTGATTTCTTTGAAAATTTGAAAACGGAGTCATTTCTCTTGTTGAGTTTGATCGAAAGAAACAATCCTTTGTGTCATGGTTTCTTCTCTCACAAATATCACATAATTTGTTAAAATAACATTCTTCTGAAGAATGATTTCTTTTGTCACAGAAACTGCAGTACCTGTTAAAGAAACATTCAGCAGTTGCATGATTATATCTATCACAAATTTCACAATGCTTCTTGCTAATCCTAAAGAGCCGATTGTTAACTTTTGAAGTTGAACCAAAACGTGATTCATTATCATAGTTGTTCGGTTTTAGATTAACATTTTTCTGTGGACTCTTTGTTTGTGATTTTGATTGCATGGGACTTTGGTTCGATTTTAAACTGTTCTGTTTGGTCACCTTTTTGGATTCAATTCTCTTTTCATTGACAGCGGAAGACTTAGGACCTGAACCTGTTTTCAGACCAGAGTTAGATTTGATTGGAGAAATGATTGGTTTACCATAAGATCCGTTTAAATCAAACGTTCCTGCAGACACAAACTTGATTGTCTTTCCTTTTGACACTTTCTTGACAGGTTTTACGTTTTGAGCTTTGGTGTTGTCAATTGATTTCATGACACTTTTACCTTTTGATTCTTTTGTTTCAGATTGATTGTTCATTACTTTCGATTTCTGCTTCTTTGCAGTTGAAACTTCGGCTTTCTTCACTTCTTGCTTCTTGATCAACTGATCAGCAACTTGCGCCTTTTGTTCTTTCTTCCACCTGATGTATTCAGGATCATTGTATCCTGAAAATTCACCTTCTTCCTTCACCGTTGTTTCTGGTTCGGAATTAAGTTTTGGATACTCAACAAGTTGAATTAGAACAGGCTCTAATTTGTTGTCAGATTTGTTGCTTGCTTCATCATCTGCTTCAGTTGTCATTCCATCTTCTTCTTTCAAACTTTCAATCAACACCTCAGATCCTTCAGACTCGGATTTACTTCTTTGAATTTCTTTGAATTTACGTTCATTTTCAGGTGAATGATCAAATTCATTAAAGTTTTCCGGTAAGGTTTGAGTGATTGAATTTGGCATTGGTTCATGAGTAAAACCCAATCCAGTTTTGTTTTTGTTACCTCTTTCATTAACAAGTTGTTCAACCATTGTTTTACAACTTTTAACCTTTTTCAATTCAACTTGAGTGACTGCATGTGCAACTTTTTCTTGTTCAAAGTTCTTTGTCATTTCTTCAAGTTGTTTGGTAACAAGTTCCAGTTCTTTTAAAGTTTTGTTCCATGATTCGGTTAGTGACAAAATCTTCTCATCAGAAAATTTATGATCAATTTTAAGTTGTTCATGAAGTTTTTCATATTTACTTAATTTATCACCAATTTTAAATGAATGAGTTCGATAATGTTCTACTTGTTGAATGCACTGTTCAGAACATAACCTTTCTTTCACATCTAGGGGCAATGGAACATAGTTAGGGGGTAAGTCATTACTAACCTTTGGTTGTTCAGTAGAAGATGAAGACTCACTGGATGTAGTCATTAATGCAACTTCAGATTCAGTTCCTTCAGTAGGATCAAACTTTGCACTCCAGTCATAATCTTCAGAATCTTCACTCACATCATCAACCATCTTTCCATCCCCTTCTTCAGACCAGTCTTCTTCAATTTCACATACCAGTGCCAGATTTGATGTAAGATCAGACGTAAATTGTTCTGCATATGCGCTCCAATCATAACCATCTTTTACGCTGACTACCAGTGCCTTTGTTTGGTCTTCTGGTTTCTTTCCTTCGTCTTTCAGTTCTGGCATGGGAAGACTTTGATATGGTTTCTGAAAAGTACGTTGATTTCTGCTTTGGTAGCTTGAAAACTGTTGGGAACTTTGACCTTGACCTTGATTGCTTGAACTAGCTTGGTCATTGAAATTCTTTGGAGCTTTGCATTCTCTTGAGAAATGACCATACTGGTTACAATTAAAACATCTGGCCTTTGATTTGTCAAATCCAACTGTCTTGTTAGCATGAGGTTTGTAACTTCGGTTAACATATGCATGCTTTTGTGTTCGATATGCAACCATAACCATTTGCCAATTAAGATCCATTTCTTCAACATCAACTGGATCCATTTCAAATAAGTCTTGAAGGACCACGTCCATTTGACTTAAATGACTTCCTTGGTACGCTTGAAAACTTGCCATAAAAGCAGTAAAGGCAGTTTTAGTTTCGTCATCTTGCAATAGAATATTCATTACGTCTTTCACCTTAGCTTGAACATTTGAACTTTGATTTTCTGATTGACTTTGAACTTGGGCTCTTGGTGGAGATTGAGGTTGAGAATAAATTGGTGAATTTGGAAAGTATGCTGAATCAGTAAAGAAACTTGCACCAACAAATAAGTCACCCTCATCTTCAAACTTCGTTGCATCTTGTGCAAGAAAAGCATTATCCACAGTATTGGCAGGATTTACCACATACTTATACTGAGTTTGTGAGCTTGATCTATCAGTATTTCTTGATCCTTCATCAATCGCAACTTCCTCTATCTTTCCAATAAGCAGATCTAATTCCATTGGAAATTTCTCAGTATGTTTCAACAAAGTAACAGTTTGCTTCCATGATGATGGTAAAGCACATAACAAACGATCATTCAAGTCTTGAAGTTCAGTCTTCACTCCTAGGTTTGACATCTCAGTAGTTAAGTGAACAAACCTGTTCATCATCTGGTGCACTGTTTCTCCATTAATATGCTCAAACAGTTCCAATTGCCTTTTCAATTTCGACTTCTTCAGGCTTCTCAATTGTTCTCCTCCTTCACCTATCGACTTTAAAGCTTTGAAACATGTATAACCAGTCTGATATGCATCCAATCTCGACAGAACTTGTAGTGGCAATCCCTTGCACATTAAAGAATAAGCCTTGCTATCATTCTTTACTTTTCTCAAATCTTCTGCTGACAGATTATCTTCTGGATAAGGTTCAGTAGAGTCTTTGGTGTAGGTACTTGCACTGTCTGGAGCAGTCTGAGTTGGAATATGAGGACCTTTTTCAATGGACTTCCACAAGTCATTGTCAATAGAACACAAATGATGTCTCAACCTGATGGTCCAGTTCTTGAAATCTGCACGATTAACAAGTCTAGGAACACGGTTATCAGAATCATCAGTAGGAGCCATTTTTAACAAATTTTAAAGAAAATATTTTTGGTTTTTGTTAATTTTTTGAAAAGAAATGATTAAAATACTAAAATAAAAACAAGTAATTAAAGACAAGATAAGAAACAAGTATTGGAAAAACAACTAAAATGAGTCACACGGCTGAACAGTGAAAATCCTTCTTCAACCGGCTAAACAGTGTCTTTGTTCTTCACCCGGCAGGAAAAAGTCTTTACACGGCCAAACAGTTACCCGGCTCAACAGTTGTAATAATTTTGTTCTTCACCCGGATGAACAGTTACCCGGCAGCAAGAATAAACTTTGACACGGCAATAATCTTTGACCCGGCAGAATCTTGACACGGCAAAAGCTTTGTCCGGCTGAACAGTACTCGATCACACGGTAGTTGTTAATCACCCGGCTACACAGTTGATGATTACCAGGCTGAATTTTCTTAATCACCCGGCGTAAAGTGTATTACCCGGCACTACAGTGTTTGATCCGGCTGAACAGTAACACTTTTTCAAGTCAAATTCTTCACCCGACAAGCACAAAATCCTTTATACGGCAATACAGGACCTAATTGTTCTCCAATCTAAGTCCAAGGAATTTGTCTAAGTCAAAATAATCACCCGGCAAGTTAATCTTCAACCAAAATCATACTGTTCATCATCTTCTTCATGAGAATTTTCTGGGTTTTGTCTAAAACTTGTCCAATTTGTCCAAAATTCACACACAAGCTGTGAAACTCTCCGATTAACAATCCCTTATATCAATCAATCTGAAACATGTCCAATTTTTGATGAATTTGTGAAAAATTCGATCGAACAGTAGTTTCTTAATTTCTCAGATCTGATGATGATCTGATGAAATCTGCACAATCGTTGTGTATAGGAATGATTATGATGGTGAATCACACCTAAAAACACGAACAATTCATTCAGATCATTGTTTTTGAGCAATTTTTGATGTGTTTTGCTTAAGAACAGCGAAGAACACAGTACCAATAGCTCTGATACCAATTGATAGGTTCAATTGGATCGTGAAAATCGCTCAATGATCAGAATAACATAAACACAAAACACAGTTTAATCATTAACACAATTCATACTAATAATTCTCTTTGTATATTGATGATCAAAGCAATTCGCAGTACAAGTGCAGGAGAAACAAAATCACACACAGTTAATTCTCTCTTTAACGTGTAAAAGTGATCTAGCCTCCTCCTCACACTCTCTCACTACATGCTTTAAAGCAAACAAATACAAGTTTAAGGAATATAACAAAATAGACCCTAAACTATATACAAACATATAAACAAAATACAAAGTAAATCTTAACTAGGAAATAACCCTAACAGGTATGATTATATAGGCAAATTTTGTGGTTTTATATAAAATTTTTTTTTATGTTTCGAAATTGGTTTTTTGATCAAATTTGTTTTTGGTGTGATTATATAGGTAAAGTTGTTATTTTATATGAAAAATTTTGATGTTTTGAAAGTTGATTTTTTTTATAAAATTTGTTTTGGTGTGATTATATAGGTAAATGTTTTGGTTTTATGTGAATTTTTTAATTTTTTTAAAATTGATTTTTTATGAAAGTTTGCTTTGTTGTGATTATATATATGTATAATGTTGTGGTTTTATGTGAAAATTTGTTGGTTTTTTAAAGTTGATTTTTTGATCAAATTTGTTTTTGGTGTGATTATATAGGTAAATATTGTGGTTTTATGTAAAAAATAATTTTTTAAAACGTAGATTTTTTTTATCAAATTTGTTTTTGTTGTGATTATATAGGTAAATGTAGTGGTTTTATGTAAAAAAATTTATTTTTTAAAATGTGATTTTTTGATCAAATTTGTTTTTGTTGTGATTATATAGGTAAATGTAGTGGTTTTATGTAAAAAAAATTTATTTTTTAAAAATTTTTGATTTTTTGATCAATTTTTTCTGTGTGATTATATAGGTAAATGTTGTGGTTTTATATGAAAATTTTTTCTGTTTCGAAAGTTGACTTTTTGATCAAATTTGTTTTTGGTGTGATTATATAGGTAAATTTGTGATTTTATATTAAATTTTTTGATGTTTCGAAAGTTGATTTTTTGATAAAATTTGTTTTGATGTGATTATATTGGTAAATATTGTGGTTTTATGTGAAATTTTTATTTTTTTCAAAATTGATTTTTTGATGAAAGTTTGGTTTGTTGTGATTAAATATATGTATAATGTTGTGTTTTTATGTGAAAATTTGTTGGTTTTTTAAAGTTGATTTTTTGATCAAATTTGTTTTTGGTGTGATTATATAGGTAAATGTTGTGGTTTTATGTAAAAATATTTATTTTTTAAAAAGATGATTTTATGATCAAATTTGTTTTTGCTGTGATTATTTATGTAAATGTATTGGTTTTATGTAAAATAAATTCTATTTTTTTAAAAGGTGATTTTTTGATCAAATTTGATTTTGTTATGATTTTTTGATCAAATTTGATTTTATATAGGTAAATGTAGTCGTTTTATGTAAAAAAAATTATTTTTTAAAAAGTTGATTTTTTGATCAATTTTTTCTGTGGGATTATATAGGTAAATGTTGTGGTTTTATATGAAAACTGCTGATGTTTTCGAAAGTTGATTTTTTAATCAAATTGGTTTTTGGTGTGATTATATAGGTAAATTTGTGATTTTATATTAAAATTTTTGATGTTTCGAAAGTTGATTTTTTGATCAAATTGGTTTTTGGTATGATTATATTGGCAAATTTTGTGGTTTTATATAAAATTTTTTTTATGTTTCGAAATTGATTTTTTGATCAAATTTGTTTTTGGTGTGTTTATATAGGTAAATGTTGTGATTTTATGTGAAAATTTTTAATTTTTTGAAACGTTTATTTTTTGATCAAATCTGATTTTTGTGTGATTATATATAGGTAAATGTAGTGGTTTTATGTAACAAAATTTTATTTTTTAAAAAGTTGATTTTTTAATCAAATTTGTTTCTGGTTTGATTACATAGGTAAATGTTGTGGTTTTATATGAAAACTTCTGATGTTTTTGAAAGTTAATTTTTCGATCAAATTGGTTATTGGTGTGATTATATAGGTAAATGTTGTGATTTTATAATAAATTTTTTTATGTTTCGAAAGTTGATTTTTTGATCAAATTTGTTTTTGGTGTGATTTTATATGAAAATTTTTGATATTTCGAAAGTAGATTTTTTGATAAAATTTGTTTTGGTGTGATTATATAGGTAAATGTTGTGGTTTTATGTGAAATTTTTATTTTTTTCAAAATTGATTTTTTGATTAAAGTTTGGTTTGTTGTGATTAAATATATGTATAATGTTGTGGTTTTATGTGAAAATTTGTTGGTTTTTTAAAGTTGATTTTTTGATCAAATTTGTTTTTGATGTAATTATATAGGTAAATGTTGTGGTTTTATGTAAAAAAATTTTATTTTTAAAAAAGTTGATTTTTTGATCAAATTTGTTTTTGCTGTGATTATATAGGTAAATGTAGTGGTTTATATGTAAACTTCTAATGTTTTCAAAAATTGATTTTATTATCACATTGGTCTTTGGTGTGATTATATAGATAAATGTTCTGTGTTAGGGCTCGTTCCATGTTTAAGATTTACTTTGTTCTTATTTTGTACTAGTTTGTACATTTTAGGGTTAATATTGTATTTTCCCTAGGTAGTGATGTATAAAGCATGTTGCTAGTGTGTGTTAGAGAGAGAGTCTAGATCACCAATACACGTTAGAGAGAGAAATTGTGTGTGTGATTATATTCTCCTGCACTTTATACTGCAACTATTTTGCTTTGATCATCAATACAAGAGAATTATTTAGTAATGGATTGTGTTGTTGATTGAATTGTTGTTTTGGTACTTAGATCATTCTGATTTGTGGCAGTATCGATCCAATTGAACCTATCAATTGGTATCAGAGCTGTTGGTACTGTGTGTTCTTCGCTATTCATCAAGCAAAAACACATCAATACTGCTCAAATCTTGATCTGAATGATTTGTTGCTGTTTTTAGATCTGATTCATCATCGTAATCATTTCTAATTCACAACAATTGATTTCATCAGATCTGAGGAATTAAGAAGAAAAGTGAAGTTTACTGTTCGATCAATTTTGCTTAAAATTCATAGAAAATTGATCATGTTTTGGATTGATTGATATTGAGGATTGATAATCGGTATAAATCACTGCTTGTGTGTGATTTTTGGACGAATTGGACAAGTTTTGTTAAAATTCAGTTAAATTTGTATGAAGATGTTGATGAACATGATGAACAGGATGAAGATGTACTAGACGTGTGAGACAAAATTTTGGACTTAGTTTTCGTGAACAGTTAGGTCCTGTGCAGCCGTGTAAAGGATTTTGTCTAGACGGGTGAAGAATTTTTCAAGCAAATCTGTGTACTGTTGAACCGTGTGAAGAAATTCTCAGCCGGGTCAACAACTGTTCAGACGTTTGAAGTGTTTTTACCTGTTACTGTGCAGCCGTGTCAAGTTACTGTTCATCCGTCTCAACTTCTTTAGCCGGGTGGAATGATACTATTCAGTCGTGTCAAGTTAGTCGGGTGATAAAATTGACAACTGTTCAGCCGGGTCAAGCACTTTTCAGCCGTGTCAAGAGTTAGTCGTGTCAAGTTCATTGCTGTTCAGCCGTGTGACATTAATCAGACGTGTGACTATTCAGCTGGGTGATTTTGTTACCGTGTGAAAGATTTCTAAGTGTTTGAAGATTTGCAACTGTTCAGACGTGTGACTTCACTATTGCCTGTTCAGCCGGGTGAAGTAGAAAATTCAATGTTCAGCCGTGTGAAGTTGTCACTGTTCAGCCACGTGACTTTTTCAGTCGTTTCAAACTTTATTATCTTTACCTATTACTGTTTAGACGCATCAAATCTTATTTCATTAACTTAAGTTTTATTTTCAAAATTTAATTGTTTGTTTTCAAGAATCAACAAAAATACAAAAATATTTCTTTTGAATGTTTTCTTTGAATATTACAATGGCTCCAAATGATGATTTTGATAATCGTGTTCCCAGGTTGTTTAATCGTGCTGACTTCAAAAACTGGACCATCAGATTAAAGCATCACTTATGTTCAATTGATAATGACTTACGGAAATCCATTGATAAGGGTCCTCACATTCCTACCCAGACTGCTCCAGATAGTGCAAGTACCTACACTAAAGACTCTACAGAGCCGTATCCTGAAGATAATCTACAAGGTGAAGACTTACGCAAAGTAAAGAATGACAGTAAGGCTTATTCCTTGATGTGTAAGGGACTACCACTGCAAGTATTGTCGAGGCTGGATACTTATCAAACGGGTTATACTCTATTCTAGGCATTGAAATCAATTTGTGAGGGAGGAGAAAGATAAGAAGTCTGAAAAAGCAAAAGTTAAAGAAACAATTAGACCTGTTCGAGCATATTTCAGGGGAAACTGTCCATCAAATGATGAATCGGTTTGTTCATCTAACAACTGAGATGACAAATGTCGGAGTCAAAACAGATCTTCAAGATCTGAATGACAGATTACTTTGTGCTCTTCCATCTTCATGGAAACAGACAGTTACATTGCTGAAGCATACAAAGAAATTTCCTATGGATTTAGATCTGCTGATTGCTAAGATTGAAGAAGTGGAAATCGATGAAAGCTCAAGAAATTCAGACAAAACTGGTTCTCATGCACAATACAAATTTGTGGTTAATCCTTTAAATACTGCGGAGAATGCTTTTTTGGTTAAAGATCATGTTCAATCTGAAGATGATGGAGATTTATTCGTTGGTGCTAGTTTTTATACTGATTCCTCATATCAAACTACTTCACCAATTTATACTCAATCTTAGTCTCCACCAAAAGCATAACCTCAACCAGTGAAAACACAAACAGAAAGTCAAAGTTCAAGTTCTACAGTCCAAGAAAAAGTAAAAGATGTCATGAACATCTTGTTACAGGACGATGAAACTAAAGATGCCTTTACAGCATTCATGGCAAGCTTTTAAGCTTATCAAGGCAGTCACCTAACACAGTTGGATGTTGTTTTACAAGATCTGTTTGAAATGGATCCAGATGATGTTGAAGAAATGGATTTAAACTAGCAGATGGTGATGGTAGCATATCGTTCTCAGAAACATGCTTATGTTAATCGCAATTTCAAGCCTAATGCAAACAAGACAGTTGGTTTTGACAAGTCAAAGGCCAGATGCTTCAAATGTAACTGCTTTGGTCATTTTTCCAGGGAATGTAAAGCTCCTAAGAATCAGAACTATAATGGTCAGGCAAGTTTAAGTGGGCAGATTCAATTTCAAGGTCAAAGTCAATATTCTCAACCGTCTTCAACTTATCAAAACAGAAATCAGCGATTCCACCAAAGGCCATATCAAAGTCTTCCAATGCCAGAACTGGAAGATAAAGGTAAACAGTCTTGTTAGGGTTATTTCCTAGTTAAGATTTACTTTGTATTTTGTTTATTGTTTATATGTTTGTATATAGTTTAGGGTCTATTTTGTTATATTCCTTAAACTTGTATTTTGTTGTTATAAGCATGTAGTGTGTGTGTGTGAGGAGAGAGGCTAGATCACTTTTACACGTTAGAGAGAGAATTAACTGTGTGTGATTTTGTTTCTCCTGCACTTGTACTACGAATTGCTTTGATCATCAATATACAAAGAGAATTATTAGTATGAATTGTGTTTGTGATTGAACTGTTTGTTTGTGCGACTTATTCTGATCATTGTGAGTAATATTAACGATCCAATTGAACCTATCAATTGGTATCAGAGCTATTGGTACTGTGTTCTTCGCTGTTCTTAAGCAAAACACATCAATATTGCTCAAAATCATGATCTGAATGAATTGTTGCTGTTTTTAGTTGTGATTTATCATCGCAATCACTCCTATACACAACGATTGTGCAGATTCCTTCATATTATCATCAGATCTGAGGAATTTAGAAGAAAGAAAAATTTACTGTTCAATCAAATTTTGCTCAAATTTGATTATGTTTTGGATTGATTGATATAAGGGATTGTTAATCGGACTATTTCACAGCTTGTGTGCGAATTTTGGACTAATTGGACAAGTTTTAGACAAAACCCAGAAAATTCTCATGGAGAAGATGATGAACAGTATGATTTTGGTTGAAGATTAACTTGCCGGGTGATTAATTTGACTTAGACAATTTTCCTTGGACTTAGATTGAAGAACAATTAGGTCCTGTGCAGCCGTGTAAGGGAATTTGTGCTAGACGAGTAAAGAATTTGACTTGAAAAAGTGTTACTGTTCAGCCGGATCAAACACTGTAGTGCCGGGTGATACACTGTTACGCCGGGTGATTAAGAGATTTCAGCCGGGTAATCATCAACTGTGTAGCCGGGTGATTAACAACTGCCGTGTGATCGAGTACTGTTCAGCCGGACAAACCTTTTTGCCGTGTTAAGATTCTGCCGGGGCAAAGATTATTGCCGTGTCAAAGTTTATTCTTGCTGCCGGGTAACTGTTCATCCGGGTGAAGAACAAAATTATTACAACTGTTGAGTCGGGTAACTGTTCTGCCGTGTAAAGACTTTTTCCTGCCGGGTGAAGAACAAAGACACTGTTTAGCCGGGTGAAGAAGGATTTTCACTGTTCAGTCGTGTGACTCATTTTAGTTGTTTTTTCAATACTTGTTTCTTATCTTGTCTTTAATTACTTGTCTTTATTTTAGTATTTTAATCATTTCTTTTCAAAAATTAACAAAAACCAAAAATATTTTCTTTAAAATTTGTTAAAAAAATGGCTCCTACTGATGATTCTGATAACCGTGTTCCTAGACTTTTGAATCGTGCAGATTTCAAGAATTGGACAATCAGGTTGAGACATCACTTGTGTTCTATTGACAATGACTTATGGAAATCCATTGAAAAGGGTCCTCATATTCCAACTCAGACTACTCCAGACAGTGCAAGTACCTACACCAAAGACTCTACTGAACCTTATCCAGAAGATAATTTGTCAGCAGAAGATTTGAGGAAAGTAAAGAATGATAGCAAGGCTTATTCTTTAATGTGCAAGGGATTGCCACTACAAGTTCTGTCGAGATTGGATGCATATCAGACTGGTTATACATGTTTCAAAGCTTTAAAGTCGATATGTGAAGGAGGAGAACAATTGAGAAGCCTGAAGAAGTCGAAATTGAAAAGACAACTGGAATTATTTGAACATATTAATGGAGAGACAGAACACCAGATGATGAACAGGTTTGTTCACTTAACTACTGAGATGTCAAACCTCGGAGTGAAGACTGAACTTCAAGACTTGAATGATCGTTTGTTATGTGCTTTACCATCATCGTGGAAGCAAACTGTTACTTTGTTGAAACATACTGAGAAATTTCCAATGGAATTAGATCTGCTTATTGGGAAGATAGAAGAAGTTGAGATTGATGAAGGATCAAGAAATACTGATAGATCAAGCTCACAAACTCAGTATAAGTATGTGGTAAATCATGCCAATACTGTGGAGAATGCTTTTCTTGCACAAGATGCAATGAAGTTTGAAGAAGATGGTGATTTATTCGTTGGTGCAAGTTTTTATACTGATTCAGCATACTTTCCAAGTTCACCAACTTATTCTCAACCTCAATCTCCACCAAGAGCTCAAGTTCAAAATCAGAATCTGAAGAATCAGTCAGACAGTCAAAGCTCAAATGTTCAAGCCAAAGTGAAAGACGTAATGAACATTCTGTTGCAAGATGATGACCCCAAAACTGCTTTTACAGCGTTTATGGCAAGTTTTCAAGCATACCAAGGAAGTCATTTAAGTCAAATGGACGTGGTCCTTCAAGACTTATTTGAGATGGATCCAGTTGACGTTGAGGAAATGGATTTAATCTGGCAAATGGTTATGGTTGCATATAGGACGCAAAAGCATGCATATGTTAACCGAAGCTACAAACCTCATGCTAACAAGACAGTTGGATTTGACAAATCAAAGGCCAGATGTTTTAATTGTAACCAGTATGGTCATTTCTCAAGAGAATGCAAAGCTCCAAAGAATTTCAATGACCAAGCTAGTTCAAGCAATCAAGGTCAAGGTCAAAGTTCCCAACAGTTCTCAAGCTACCAAAGCAGAAATCAACGTACTTTTCAGAAACCATATCAAAGTCTTCCCATGCCAGAACTGAAAGACGAAGGAAAGAAACCAGAAGACCAAACAAAGGCACTGGTAGTCAGCGTAAAAGATGGTTATGATTGGAGCGCATATGCAGAACAATTTACGTCTGATCTTACATCAAATCTGGCACTGGTATGTGAAATTGAAGAAGACTGGTCTGAAGAAGGGGATGGAAAGATGATTGAAGATATAAGTGAAGATTCTGAGGAATATGACTGGAGTGCAAAGTCTGATCCTACTGAAGAATCTGAATCTGAAGTTGCGTTAATGGCTACATCCAGTGAGTCTTCATCTTCTGCTGAACAACCAAAGGTTAGTAATAACTTACCCCCTAACTATGTTCCTTTACCTGCTGATGTGAAAGAAAGGTTGTGTTCTGAACAATGTATTCAACAAGTAGAACATTATCGAACTCATTCATTTAAAATTGGTGATAAATTAAGTAAACATGAAAAACTTCATGAACAACTTAAAATTGATCATAAAATTTCTGATGAGAAGATTTTGTCACTAACCGAATCATGGAACAAAACTTTAAAAGAACTGGAACTTGTTACCAAACAACTTGAAGAAATGACAAAGAACTTTGAACAAGAAAAAGTTGCACATGCAGTCACTCAAGTTGAATTGAAAAAGGTTAAAAGTTGTAAAACAATGTTTGAACAACTCATTAATGAAAGAGGTAACAAAACCAAAACCGGGTTGGGTTTTACTCATGAACCAATGCCAAATTCAATCACTCAAACCTTACCGGAAAACTTTAATGAATTTGATCATTCACCTGAAAATGAACGTAAATTTAAAGAAATTCAAAGAAGTAAATCTGAGTCCGAAGGATCTGAGGTGTTGATTGAAAGTTTGAGAGAAGAAGATGGAATGACAACTGAAGCTGATGATGAAGCAAGCAACAAATCTGACAACAAATTAGAGCCTGTTCTAATTCAACTCGTTGAATATCCAAAGCTTAATCCCGAACCAGAACAAACGGTGAAGGATGAAGGTGAATTTTCAGGATACAATGATCCTGAATACATCAAGTGGAAGAAAGAACAAAAGGCGCAAGTTGCTGATCAGTTGATCAAGAAGCAAGAAGTGAAGAAAGCCGAAGTTTCAACTGCAAAGAAGCAGAAATCGAAAGTAATGAACAATCAATCTGAAACAAAAGAATCAAAAGGTAAAAGTGTCATGAAATCAATTGACAACACCAAAGCTCAAAACGTAAAACCTGTCAAGAAAGTGTCAAAAGGAAAGACAATCAAGTTTGTGTCTGCAGGAACGTTTGATTTAAACGGATCTTATGGTAAACCAATCATTTCTCCAATCAAATCTAACTCTGGTCTGAAAACAGGTTCAGGTCCTAAGTCTTCCGCTGTCAATTAAAAGAGAAGTGAATCCAAAAAGGTGACCAAACAGAACAGTTTAAAATCGAACCAAAGTCCCATGCAATCAAAATCACAAACAAAGAGTCCACAGAAAAATGTTAATCTAAAACCGAACAACTATGATAATGAATCACGTTTTGGTTCAACTTCAAAAGTTAACAATCGGCTCTTTAGGATTAGCAAGAAGCATTGTGAAATTTGTGATAGATATAATCATGCAACTGCTGAATGTTTCTTTAACAGGTACTGCAGTTTCTGTAACAAAAGAAACCATTCTTCAGAAGAATGTTACTATAACAAATTTTGTGATATTTGTGAGAGAAGAAACCATGACACAAAGGATTGTTTTTTTCGATCAAACTCAACTAGAGAAATGACTCCGTTTTCAAACATTAACAGAAATCATTCATTTGGTTTTCAAAATATGAGTCAAAGTCATTCTCCGGTTTTGAGAAATTGCAATCGAAACAATTCTGTTTCTAACTTGTCAAGAAATATGCAGGTTAACAGTTTTAAGCCAAGAGCTTTAATGGTGAGAAATCAAAAGTTTGAAAATAACCTTGATCCTAAGCTAGAGGAAAGGTTTAGTGCTTTGAGGAGAAAGCAATTAATGAACGCCAATGGGCGAAA
Organism: Tagetes erecta; assembly: GCA_030867185.1. Lineage (NCBI taxonomy): Eukaryota > Viridiplantae > Streptophyta > Magnoliopsida > Asterales > Asteraceae > Tagetes > Tagetes erecta. The sequence goes on along the minus strand of CM061497.1, from coordinate 14,794,803 downwards.
CAATAGTTATCAGCATCAAAATCTCATGAACGAAACAAATTTTCAAAATATTCAATATCAACAAGTTACTATTGTAGATAGATTCGGAAAACCCAAGACCGTGTGGGCCTGGGTTGACCAAACTAACTAAGTGATTGTTGAATTGCAGGTACGCCCAAGAAGACCTATCAACTCATGGTTTGTTGATAGTGGGTGTAGCCGGCACATGACAGGCAACCATGCCTTGCTTCAGGATTTCAAGCTGAAAAATGGTACACACGTTGCATTTGGAGGTGATGCGGGTGGTAAAATCACAGGAGAAGGAACTGTTTCGAATGGGGTCATTAGTTTTGATAAAGTCAACTACTGTGCACAGTTGAACTTTAACTTACTAAGTGTATCTCAAATCTGTGATAAATCTTATTCAACTCTTTTTGATGATTCTTTCTGTTATATTCTTAAACCAGGTTTCAAGATTGACAATGAGTGGGTAGTGGTGAAAGCTCCAAGAGATCGTGATGTATACAAATTGGATATGTCGCAGATTGATGCTGAAACCGAAACAACTTGTCTCATTGCCCATGCTTCAAATGATGAGAGTCAGCTTTGGCATAGACGGCTGGGACATTCCAACTTCAGAAACATGAACCGTTTGGTAACTGGAAATCACGCTGTGGGAATCCCATCGAAGAAATTCTCCACAACTGATCTCTGTCCAGCGTGTTTGAAGGGAAAACAGCATCGGATGTCTTTTAAGTCCAAGCAAGAAAACTCCATTTCAAAACCCTTGCAGATGCTACATATGGATCTTTTTGGACCAACAAATGTGCAAAGCATCGGAAAGAAGTCTTACTGTTTTGTCATTATTGACGATTTCACTAGATTTTCTTGGGTTTATTTTTTGCATGCTAAATCTGAAACAGCTGAATTATTAAAAGAATTTATCATCAAAGTTGAAAATCAATTGGAATGCAAAGTTAAAGTTTTAAGAAGTGATAATGGAACTGAATTTAAGAATGCTAATGTTGATTTATTTTGTGCAGAAAAGGGGATTGCCAGACAATTTAGTGCGCCAAGAACGCCTCAACAAAATGGGGTTGCGGAACGGAAAAACCGGACACTAATTGAAGCAGCAAGATCCATGCTCGCAGATGCCAAAATCCCTATCACTTTTTGGGACGAAGCTATTGCTACTGCGTGTTTTGTACAAAATAGAACATTATTAGTTCAAGATAAACAGAAAACTTCTTATGAGTTATTATTTGGAAGGAAACCAAATATTTCTTACTTGAAAGCATTTTGTTGTCCGATCGATTCTAAATTTGAATGATCATCTCGGGAAGTTTGAGTCAAAATCTGACGATGGATTTTTCCTAGGTTATTCGTCTGTTTCTAAAGCTTATCGGGTTTTTAATAGCAAAACAAATACTGTTATTGAAACTATTAACGTCAAGTTTTTAGAAAATTCATTTCCGTTAGTGGCTCATGGTCCCGAATGGTTATTTGATTTAGATTCATTATCGAAATCCTTCAATTCTAACTTATTTGATTTTTCAGGAAAAACAAACAAAGAATCAGGTGACTTGGGATGCTTTAGTGACGATTCTGATAATGACGAGGATGGAAATCTCAACTCAGAATATCCATTCATGTCTTTTCACAATCCTGATCATGTCAAATCCAGTCAAGATCCGGGTCCTTCTGGTTCTCATGAAGATCAAGAGTCAAACAATCTTGAAGAAGATGTGATTTCTCCTAATGATGGTGGATCTGTTCAGAATCAACCATCATCCGATCCGAATGTTGAAGTTGTTCCAGAATCTTTTGATTACTTCATCAATTCACCGGATCAAGTCCCGAATTTCACACCGCATACTTCTTCCATACTACAAGATCTACCAAATCTGAATACTTCTAATCTGGAGAGTCAAGTGCAAGAAGGTGACATACCAATTCATCGAATTCACAAGAAACATCCTGTCTCTCAGATTATTGGGCCGTTGAATCAGAGAACTACAAGAAGCCAGAACGAGCAAGCAAATTTCTGTCTTTATTCGTGTTTTCTATCTCAAGTGGTGCCAAAGAACATTTCAGAGGCATTGAAAGATAACAGTTGGATTGAAGCCATGCAAGAGGAATTACTTCAGTTTCGCAAACAGGAAGTTTGGAAACTTGTGGACTTACCTGAAGGAGAGAACGCAATTGGTACAAGATGGTTGTACAAAAACAAGCCAGACGAACGTGGCATTGTAGTGAGAAACAAAGCAAGACTCATTGCACAGGGATACACTCAGGAAGAAGGCATTGATTATGAAGAGGTGTTTGCTCCGGTCGCAAGACTTGAAGCCATACGCGTTTTTCTTGCATATGCTTCTTTCATGAAGTTTAAAGTATTCCAAATGGACGTTAAAGGTGCTTTCTTGTATGGACCAATTACAGATGACGTATATGTCAGACAACCTCCGGGTTTTGAAGATCCTGACTATCCTCATCGTGTATACAAGTTGAGTAAAGCTCTATATGGTCTACACCAAGCTCCAAGAATCTGGTATGAGACATTATCAAAGCATTTACTAGAACATGGATTTACAAGAGGTAAGATTGATCCAACTTTGTTTATGAAGAGGGAGAATGACGATTTGTTGTGCGTTCAAGTATATGTGGACGATATTATCTTCGGATCGACCAGTGCGTCAATGTGCAAAGAATTTGAAGAAATCATGAAGTCTAGATTCCAGATGAGTTCAATGGGGGAGATTAATTTCTTTCTTGGATTACAAGTAAAACAATCAGCTGACGGAATTTTCATCAATCAATCAAAATTTGTTGAGAAGTTGTTGAAGAAGTTCAAGATGCAAGATTGTCAAACAATTCGAACTCCATCTGATGTGAATTGCAAGATTCAACCTGATCCAAAGGGCAAAGCGGTTGATCAAACACTATACAGATCAATGATCGGTTCTCTGATGTATCTTACTGCATCAAGACCAGACATCATGTACGCTGTATGTGTGTGCGCCAGATATCAGTCTGATCCGAAAGAGTCTCATCTTGTTGCTGTGAAGCGTATATTCAGATATCTTAAAGGGAAACCAAATCTTGGGTTATGGTATCCTTACGAAGGAAATTTTGAATTATATAGCTATTCTGACAGTGATTTTGGTGGTTGTGCTCTTGACAGGAAATCGACAACTGGTGGATGTCAATTTCTGGGTCCTAGGCTTGTCTCTTGGCAATGCAAGAAGCAGACCAATGTTTCTGTATCCACAGCTGAAGCAGAGTATATCGCTGCATCTGCAGGATGTTCTCAGGTTTTGTGGTTACAAAATCAGTTGCTTGACTACGGGTTTAACTTTCTAAAAACTCCTATTTACATAGACAATACTGCTGCTATGTTTATTACTGCTAATCCTGTTCAACACTCAAAAACCAAACATATCGAAATTCGATATCATTTTTTAAGAGACAACTCTGAAAAGGGTTTAATAATTTTGATTAAAGTTCATACCGACAAACAACTGGCAGATCTTTTCACAAAATCTTTTTTGTTAGGCCGGTTTGAATTCTTAATTCAATCCATAGGATTAATCAATCATGATTGATTCTATTTTTCGTAAAAACAAACAAAAAAAAATTAGAAAAATATAAAAGCCAAAAATATAATAAGTTGATGTCAAGTATTGATTCCTTTGTCTTTTACTTTATGTTTTGCATTGTGTGTGCTTGCGTGAAAAAGAAAATAGAAAAGCAAAAACAAAATATAAAAGCAAAAAGAAAAGAAAATATCATGTCATAAGAATCTATATTGCAAAAAGTGAGAAATGATAGTTACACTAGACATTATTTGTTACATCATTTTTAATAAAGACTGATGAATGTTAATTGATGTGCTAGACAGCTCAGGCAATTAGACTGAACAAGTAAGTTGATTGTTGACAAACATAATCTTAATGATATTTGTGTTAAGTTCCATTGTTATACATGTCTAGATATATATCTTTTGATACATTGCTTGTGATGATAGTTGTGCATGATCGGGTAACGATGTAGTCTATTCAGTGTGATGAACCGCATCGTGAGCTTCTTTGTTGTGGTACCCACAGACCTGAAGTCTCACACGAAGTCTCTTTTGAGCTTCAAGGTGCAGCAAAAGATTCCAAAATGGAACAAAAAGAGTCCCAAATGTGGACCAACACCAAACAAAAATTCCAAAATGGAATTCAGAAGATTCCCAAGGGGAACGATAGGAAAGAAAAATTCCCAAAGATGGAATTAAAAAGAAGTCCCAAAGTGGACCAAATCCGAATAGAACCCAGATTCCACACTGTGTATGACTGTAAGTGACCAGGTTTTGTGCAATATGCATTCAGGTAGTGATTGATAAGGAAATATGTTGACATATGTATACATGTGGGTCACATAAGTCATTCTAATCGAACCTTATATATCATCATGATACTGAAAAAGTAAGTGTGTCAACTCGAGCTAATTGGTATGTTTTCATATCATCACTCAATCAAGCATAAATCAAATGTCTATTCAAAACTTGCAAAACATGTTCAGATAATGTGTGGTATGATCTCACTGCGATATTATGATTCATTGCATTGCATATGTCTTTATCTTAATGTGTGTGCTTTGTGTGTGCAGGCATATGGAATCATTATTGACACATCGACATCCTTGATAAACTTAAAAATTTCTAGAAATTTCAAGTTTAGGGGGAGAATAAATTGAAGAAAAATATCTACAAAAATCCAAAAATATTTTGTTTTGAATAAGTGTGTTTTGAATGAACAAGGTTATGTGGTATGAAAAGCAAAGGTATTGGATGTGTTAAAAACAAACCCAAGGTCTTGTAATTTGTTTTTAAGAAATTGCTTCGGGATATAGAAAAATTGGTTGTGCAAAAACATTTTTTTTGAAAAAGAAAAAGAAACATGAATTTAATTGGAAATTAAATTTGTTGCAATGTTTAATGTTGTTTGATAATTAATATGACAAACATTCTTTTTAAGGATATCTTGTCTAATTAATATGTCGGAGAATGTTTGCAGGTCAATAAATGACGTTGAAAAAGTCAACAGACGAGAAAAGTGAAGAAAAATCGCAAAGTATTATAGCCGGGCAAAGATATCAGATGCAACTATTCTGCCGGGTAAAGAACTGTTTAGCCGGGTAATAGTGTAAGTTTGATACATGCCGGGTGATTGAGGAAAAGGTGAAGATGTTGTGACCACTGTACAGCCGGGCAATGATCATGTTAAATACAGCCGGGTAAGGTCATAGATATCAAGCCGGGTGACAAGTGTTCACTATACAGCCGGGTAAAAGTCTTTTATCTTGTCGTGTAAATGAGTCACTATGTTGCCGTGTGAAGAAGTAAAAGCATGCCGGGTGATACAACTGTATTGCCGTGTAATGAAGAAAGGATGTCGTGTGAAGAAGGAAAGCAACTATGTTGCTGGGTGATGAAGAAAGCAAGCCGGATGAAGAAGGAAAGCAACTGTGTTGCCGGGTAATGAAGAAAGGTTGTCGGGTGATGTTTGAAGACTACTATTCTGCCGGGTGATTGATAAAACCCATCAGGTGTAGTTGTTCCTAACCTTTACCCGTCACTACAGTGACTTACCCGTCTCTACAGTGTTTGACCCGTCAAGTGTTTTTCACATGTTTGCGACTTGTCTTATGTACTTGACCCGTCACTACAGTACATGACCCGTCACTACAGTACATGACCCGTCACTACAGTACTTGACCCGTCAAAGCTTATTGGGCCTTTTATGTTTACCCGTCCCTTTTTGTTGACCCGGCACTTAAAATTTTGACCTAAATTTTTGACAATACAAAAACCCGCTTCTACACAAACACTTATCATTTCACACACTCACTTTCACACAAATCCTCTGTACTTGAATCGCCATTGTTATCATATTCAATCGTTTTGCTCTGTAACAAGGTTGATCGATTGGATAAGGTAGTGATTTAGGGTTTTTGACCTCAATAGACCTGCAAATCAACTGTTAAAAGGAAAAACGATGATGAACAGTGTTTTGTGCATTGAATCGACACTTTGATTTTGTGTGTTAAAACCAAAATCGAATGTTGTTTTATGTACAAAATCTGCCGATCATCAACATTCAATCACTCATTTGCACCAAAACACCTTAAAATCAACTGAATCACTCAAAATGCTCACAACTGATAAAATCGCCATTGATGAACTTTGAAGTCCTTAAAAGTTAAACATTAAAATGATGAAATATCTGTTTAACAGTGACAAATGCATGATAAAACTGAACTAAAACATGTTAAACAACTTCATCATACAAATGTCAAAAATTTTGCCTTAAGTGATTAACTGTTAAAATGAAAAATGTTGTAAAAATCATTAAAATTCAAAGTTGTGTTAATCAAAGTGATGAAAATCAATTTGTTAGATCAATTTAGGGTTAAAATGATTAAGTGAATGTTTTTCTTTCTAACTTTTGTTCAAACACTTATGAAAATTTTGATATATGTTTATGAAGAAACTAACACATTTGTCTTGTTTATGTTTTATGTTTGTTTTGACAGATGGAGAATCTCAAGTTTGAGCCTAAACACAATTTGGTAGCATGTTTGGATGAATCAATTCCTGAAACAGATGGTTACAGGGATATGATCAAGTTCATCAAAAGGACCAAATATGTGTATGCTATATGTGCCAAACCGGTCATATATGCAAGGCTGATTAAGAATTTTTGGAGGACTGCAGAAGTCATTAGAGATGATAATGGGGTTGCTGTGGTCAGAGGGAATATTGCCAGAGAGATGGTACTGACTGTTTCTGAAGAAGTCATTAGACATGCCCTGAGGATTGATGAAGATGAAGTTGGTATGATGGATGAGTTGACTATGGATGAATGCAAATCGTGTTTTGTTAATATGGGACATCCACCTATATTTCCAAAATCACAGTTTTATAGGGCGAAGTTGGGAAAGAAGTACAAGTTGTTATGCTATGTGGTGCAACAATGCATGTCCAGGAGGAGTGCAGGATTCGATAATTTCCCATCAGATATTGCATCACCGATTGTTGCCATAGCAGAGAACAAACCATTTAATATGTCGAGATGGATCATGAATGGTTTTGTTTTTAACCTAGTGAAGGGCAAGACGTTTAAGTTTCTCATGTACCCGAGATTCTTACAACTGATGATAAACATTGCCTATCCTATCATCAGAAATGAAGGTTATGCTGGAGGTATTTTATACACTGAGGACATGAACGATCTATCTTACCGGAAGATGAGTATCGGGAATGTGCCTAATGTTGAGTTGTTTGACTATATGAGAGATATAGTCAACAATGAAGAAGATGTAGAAGGTGTATATTATCATATATCTCATGGTGAGATTGTTGATCCACAGGACCTAGTGGATGAGGTGCCTGACAATCTGTTGGATGATGACGAGTACTTTGCTCGTCATCCAGAAGATGAAGAAGATGATGATGATAATGATGAGGATAGCGATAGTGATGATGAACATGATGATGGTGGTGATGATGCTAAATCTGAATCTAATTCAGAGGAGGCTGAACCAATGGAGACTGAGACAGAGGAAACTGAGAATGTTGAGGTTATTGAACCTATTATGGTAGAAGAACCTGTTGAGGTTGCTTTGGTTGAAAAAAAAGTAGTGGCTGATATTCCAAAGGAGATCAATGTTCAGTATGTTAGACGAAAGAGATCAAAACCAGTGGTAGAAACTGAAGAGATTGATGTATTTCAGATTGCACAGGAGGTAGTGGCCGAAGCTGAAACTATGGCACAGATAGTTGAGGAAGCTGATGCTGGCATTGCTGATCCTACTGCTGTTGATATTCCCACCACATCATCCCCATTTGCTGAAAACATTGGACAAGGTTTGGAGTCTTCACCAAATGTTGTGCCAAGTGTTGATCAAACAGAGAATGAGAAGCGAATTGCAGAATTAGAAGATATGGTTGCAAAGTTGATAGAAGCTAATGATTTGTTGAAGGCATCGAATGAGAGGAAGAAGAAAAGATTTGATTTGTACTGGGATATACATAATCAGAATTTGAAAACCTTCAAGAAATTGGATGAGGATCATGTGAAGCTTGTTGATGAACATGTGAAGCTGAAGGATGATTATGATAAACTGAAAGAGGAATATGAGAACCTAAAGTATGATTATACTGAGGTTAAAGCTGAATGCAATACGTTGGAGGCCGAGAAAGAAATGCTGGAGAAAGAGTTGGAGGAGACTAAACCAAAGAAAGCTGGCTCATCATCAGACAAAGATTTTTCTGAAGAAGTAATGGAAGTGACTGAATCGCATGTACCAAAAGTTTATTTGACCAGAGCTCGAGGTACTACGAATGTTGGCATTAGAGTGGAATCACCAATCATCATTCCCGATGAAGCTGTTGCTGACACTGTCAATATGGACAAAGCTGAGGGAAAAAGGAAGATAGATGCGATACCTGAGATATTTGGTGACGAAGGAAGTTCGAAGAAGGCAAAGATAGATGAAACAGTGCAGATTGAGCCGATTAAATCTGTAGATGTGATTGAGACTGAGAATGTGACTGAAGCTGAGATTGCTAAATCAGGTCAGATTGAGCCGATTCAATCTGATTCTGTAGCTGAGACTGAAGTTTTTGAGGCCACAGAGAGTGAGAAAGAAGCTGGTTCTGAAGACACAGTTCAGGTTGAGCCGATTCAACCTGAAGCTGTTGAAGTTGAAAGTATGCCTAAAATAGTATCTGAAGTTGCAAGTCAGTTTGAGCCGATTCAAACTGACAATGCACCCATGATTGAAGCTTTGGATGATTTAGATGATATAGATTTTACTGAATCTGAGGATGAAGCTGAGCCAGTACCGAATATTGTTGAAGAGATTCCGAATGATTTGGATCAAAGATTTGCATATCTTGAAAGGATGAAATACAATTCTGTGTTTTTGAATGGTTTGACGGTGAGTCAGATAAATGAAGAGTACGAGAAATGCATGATTCATCAAGACAAAGCCGAAGCTGATAAAAAGGAGTTTGTTACGGAAATGGGCGAATGGACTCCAATGCAAGAAAGTTTGAATATAGAAGATTTGCCACCGACTGAGCTTTATCATCCAAATCCTGAGGAAATGACAAGCAGAGAGATGCGTGATTGGTTATGTTCAAGGAATTATCCATACAAGACGTTGCAGAGGTTGAAGTCTGTATCACTGAAGAAGATTGTAGTCAGTTTTATGAAGACGGAGAAACTGTACAACCGGATGTTTTATTTGGATTATAACAATCCGCAATACTTCGAGCTGACAAAGAAATACAAAATTCTTGGACCAAAAGAACTTCCAGTTATGGCTTTACCTGAAGATGCTCACAAAAAGAGGCACGAATTAATGGATATGTTTCCAAGCGAAGTTAAATCTTACAACATTCCAATGGATGTTAGGGAATCTTGGCATAAATCAGCAACAGCAGGTGACGTAGTGAGGTCACTGCTGAGCAAAGGTCAGTCCATTGCTGAGTTGCTTGATTCGATGATTGTGCCTGAGAAGAATAAGAAAGTGAAGATAATCGCTTGGAAATACGATGAAGTATTTGATGCTTTCATGATTAATAGAGTGAATGGTTTATGTGATGTATACCATTACTTCTCGAGCATTTTTAAATTGGAGGTTCAGGATCTGAAAGAGCTGCACAAACTAAGGTTGATAAATCACACGCATGCTGAGCGTGGTGATAAATGTGTGATGCTTCTTGATGCCGGGATTGCTAGACCACCGAAGTTTCTGGATTTTAGAGGCCAACAAGAAGATTCAGCATATGTGCAAGCAAAGAAAGAAAGGAAGAAAAAGAGATTGGTTGTGACTGAAGATATGTATCTTGAAGAATTTTCCGATGAATACTTTGACAAAGTGACGGATCCTGGACTAAAAGTGATTGATGGAAGTCAGATGACAAAGCCTATACTTAGAGTGTTTTACAATCAAGAAACATTTGAGTTGAAGCTGGTTAGGAATTTGGAGGATTGGGACAAAGACATGATTACACTTTTTAGTACATTTGAGTTGAAGCTGCTACATCCATCATATATCGATTTTTTGAGAAGCTATAGAATGGAGAAGTGTAAAGATGCACTTGCTGAAGCTGACAGAAAATTGTTCGTGGTAATGATAGAGGTGATTGCTGCTGCAACTGAGAAGATCCGAGTAAGAAAGGCACTGCTGAACTCTAATCTCGTGAGGGTTGATTTACCAGAGATAGAGTATATGAGAATATCCAGAAGAGGAACTTTGAAGGTGAAAGTCAAAGGTCAAGAGATGCCGTTTGAATTTTATGCTAATATTGACTTTGCAGGTTTAAATCTGGACTCACTTAGACGTATGAATGCCTGCCCAATTCTGACGAATGAATCCAAGCATTGACAAGCCAAGATGCTGAATGTCAAAGACGAACCGGAAGAATGGTAAAAGAGATTGATGCTGAACAAAGAAGAAAAAGATAGAAGATTTTGCTGAAGATCCAAAGTTAAATCTTAGGGGGAGTACTGTTAGGGTTATTTCCTAGTTAAAATTTACTTTGTATTTTGTTTATTGTTTATATGTTTGTATATAGTTTAGGGTCTATTTTGTTATATTCCTTAAACTTGTATTTTGTTGTTATAAGCATGTAGTGTGTGTGTGAGGAGAGAGGCTAGATCACTTTTACACGTTAGAGAGAGAATTAACTGTGTGTGATTTTGTTTCTCCTGCACTTGTACTACGAATTGCTTTGATCATCAATATACAAAGAGAATTATTAGTATGAATTGTGTTTGTGATTGAACTGTTTGTTTGTGCGACTTATTCTGATCATTGTGAGTAATATTAACGATCCAATTGAACCTATCAATTCTGAAGATCAGAACAAAGCGCTTGTAGTCGTGTCAAAGATGGATATGACTGGGTGCTTATGCGGAACAGTTTAGAGCTGATCTTACTTCAAGTTTGGCACTTATGTGTGAAATTGAGGAAGAAGATTGATCGGAAGAAGGAGATGTTAAAGTGATGAATGACAACAGTCAAGATTCTGAAGAATATGATTGGAGTGAAAAGTCAGATCCAATTGCAAAATTTGAATCTGGGATAGCTCTTTTGGCAACATCTGAATAGTCATTCTCAACTGCTGAATAAAATCAACCAAAGGTTAGTCCTGATATACCTCCTAACTATGTGCCTTTACCTGATGATGTGAAAGGTAGGTTATGTTCTGAACAATCCATTAAACAAGTGGAGCATTATCGAACTCATGCATTTAAAATTGGTGTGACAAATTAAGTAAACATGAAAAGGTTCATGAACAACTTAAAACTGATCACAAAATTGCTAATGAGAAGATATTGTCACTTAAAGAATCATGGAACAAAACCTTGAAAGAACTGGAAATTTCAAGTAAACAGTTGGAAGAAATGACCAAGAACTTTGAATTAGAAATGATTGCTCATGTAGCAACTCAGGTTGAATTGACAAAAATGAAAAGTTCAAAAGCTATTTTAGCAAAGTTGATAAGTGATAGAAAAGATAACCGAACAGGATTGGGTTTCACACATGAACCAATGCCTAAATCAATCACTAACACTTTACCAGAAAACTTTAATGAATTTGATCATTCACCTGAAAATGAACAAAGATTCAAAGAAATTCAAAGAAGTAAATTTGAATCCGAAGGATCCGAAGTGTTGATTGAAAGTGTGAAAGAAGATGAAAGTGTGACTGTTGAAGCTGATGACGAAGCAAGTGACAAATCTGGACCAATTCTGATGCAACTTGTTGAATATCTTGAGCTGAATCCGAAACCAACAGAAACGTTGAATGATGAAGCAGAATTTTCTGGATACAACGATCCAGAATACATCAAGTGGAAAAAGGAGCAAAAACTTCGTGTTGCTAATCAGTTGATTCAAAAGGAAACAGTGAAGAAGAATGAGATTTCGAAAACTAACATGCAGAATCCGAAAAAGAAAATCAATCAATCTGAAACAAAACAGTCAAAAGGTAAAAAGGTCATAACATCAAATGACAATACCAAAGCTCAAGTTGTGAAAGTTGAACCTATAAAACCTGTGACCAAGAAAGTGTCAAAAATCAAACCAATCAAGTTTGTGTCAGCATGAACTTTTGATATGAATTCATCTCATGGTATCCAAATAAATTCTACGATCAAATCTAACTCTGGTCTGAAATCAGGTTCAGGTCCTAAGACTTCCGCTGTCAATGATAAAAGATTTGACTCCAAGAAGGTAACTAAGCAAGATGTTTCACAATCAAACCACGCTCCCAAAGCTAAAACACAATTTGATAACATGAAGTCAAAGTCACAAACAAAATCTCCACAAAAGAACCAAGTTAACTTTAAACAAAAAAGTCTGTTAATGATTTACGTGTTGGTTCAAATTCAAAAGTTAACAATCGGCTCTACTAGATTAGTAAGAAATACTGTGAGATTTGTGATCATTATAATCATGTTACTACTGAGTGTTTTTTCAACAGGTACTGTGAGTTCTGTGATAAACGAAATCACTATTCAGAAGAATGTTTTTATAACAAATTTTGTGATATTTGTGAAAGAGGTAATCACGACACGTAGAATTATTTCTTTAGAAAAACCTCATCAAGAGAAATGACTTATTCTCCAAATTTTCAAAGAAATCAATCTTTTGGTTTTCAAAATAGGTAAATGTTGCGGTTTTATATGAAAAATTTTATGTTTCGAAAATTGATTGTTTGATCAAATTTGTTTTTGGTGTGATTATATAGGTAATGTTGTGATTTTATGTGAAATTTTTTTTTATCTTTTTAAATGTTTACTTTTTTTTTATCAAACTTGTTTTTGGTGTGATTATATAGGTAAATGTTGTGGTTTTAGGTAAAAATTTTATTTTTTAAAAAGTTGATAATTTGATCAAATTTGTTTTTGGTGTGATTATATAAGTAAAAGTTGTGGTTTTAAGTAAAAAAATTTTATTTTTTAAAAATTTGATTTATTGATCAAATTTGTTTTTGTTGTGATTATATAGGTAAATGTTGCGGTTTTATGTACAAAATTTTTAGTTTTTAAAAATTTAATTTTTTTATCAAAGTTTTTTTGGTGTGAATATATTGGTAAATGTTGTTGTTTTATATGAAAATTTATGATGTTTTCGAAATTTGATTTTTTGATCAAATTAGTTTTTGGTTTGATTATATAGGTAAATGTTGTGGTTTTATATGAAAATTTTTTATGTTTTGAAAGTTGATTTTTTTGATCAAATTTATTTTTAGTGTGATTATATAGTTAAATGTTGTGATTTTATGTGAAAATTTTTTAACTTTTTAATTGTTGATTTTTTGATTAAATCTGTTTTTGGTGTGATTATATAGCTAAATGTTGTGGTTTTATGTCAAATTTTTGATTTTTTCGAAAGTTGATTTTTTTTTTATTGAAGTTTGATTTGGTGTATTTAAATATATTTAAAATGTTGTGGTTTTATGTGAAAATTTGTTGGGTTTTTGAAAGTTGATTTTTTGATCAAATTTGTTTTTAGTATGATTATATAGGTAAATGTTATGGTTTTATGTAAATTTTTTTATTTTTTAAAAATTTGATTTTTTGATCAAATTTGTTTTTGTTGTGATTATATAGGTAAATTTGGTGGTTTTATGTAAAAATGTTTATTTTTTTAAAAGTTATTTTTTGATCAAGTTAGTTTTTGTCTTGATTATATAGGTAATTGTTGTGGTTTTATATTGTGGATTCAGGTCACAACGAGCATGTTGATCTGTTAATCTATTCAAACAAACATGATTGCAATCTACAAAGACACAATAATTCAACAAAGAAATTACTAATAAATTCAAACTTGTATTAATCACCAACTGTGTACAAAATGTGTAAGAGAAGTCTAGTTCCAAAGTCTACTAATACAAGCATTAGAACACCTATTTATACTACACAGAAGAAATACAAGTCTAATAAAAACAAAATAACAGAAAATTAAATTGATGTGCGGATGACAGTTCTGTCCGCACATCTTTTTATCTTGTCTGCACATCTTGTCTTTTTCTTCCAAAACATTAAGTATGATGATTTATAATATTTATCAGTAATCTCCCCCTATCATCATACTTCAAGTTTCTTCTACTTCTTCTTCTTTCACGTCAATGAACTCTGACAAAGGTTTGATGGACCAAAAATCTTTTGCAGCCTTTATATATTGTTTAAACTGTGAAGCAGCTTTTGCATATTTATCCTTCTTTATGATAATAGGCATTTGTATCATCTCCTCTATAGTTTCTTGTACAAGGTTAAGAATATCATCTTTGGTAAACATTTCATCACTTCTAGTTGCACTTTTGATCATCAAATTTCTTCCGTTGTTGATCTCCAATGATTTGATGCCTGAAATCTTTAATGATTCAACATTCAAAGATAATAATTCTTTTCTTAAGGCCATCTTCTCATAAGCAATAGACAAAATCTCTATCATGTGGATGAAATAGAACAAATCTTGCACATAATCTTTACCAATCACCTTCTCAAACTTTTGTTTGACCAAATAATGAATATAGGAAGGATGAAGAAGTCTGAGTTCAAAAACTCCATACATTCTGATTTCATCTTCACTTTGATCCTCTATATTCCTCACAAGTACCAACTCTTTATTTCCATTATCATAGAACCATCTCATGATTGGATAACTTGTTTGATCACCACTGAATACTTTCACTCCTTGTTGGTCAAGCTTGGGAAGATATTTTGCAATATCATCAAGCATTAATTGTCTTATATGTGACAACTCGAAATTCTAACCCCTAAATTCTTTCATTTTCAGACCTATTTTAACGACCGTATCCAACTTTCGGGACGAATATTCCTTCAACAAGGGGATGATGTGACACCCGACAAATTCAGGTTAACTCGGTTAGTTAAAGTCTGTTAGCCACGTTAACACAATTATATTTTTCATTTAATTTGAGGAATTAAATGTACAAACTGCTACACGAACGTACACACGAAGCGACCACACGAGTTAATACCCGGGGTTGGTGATCTTAAATGAATACAAATACAATAATAATACATTTTAACTGTGATGTGTGTTTAATTGTTGAACTTGCGGTTAATTGCGGATTTTACCGGTTTTAACCGTTTGCGAATTTCGGTAACCCTTATGAAACAAAAATGAATGTTTGAGAAAGATTTTCAGTGTGTTTGCAAACCGAAACAAAAACGGAGCCTGTGGATCATCCATGTGACCCATGGATGGCCCAAGGCCCAACCCAACCTAACATTTAACTAAAATTAACAAAACTTAACAAAACCTAAACCTAGTTTTATAAAAAAAAAAAATCGGTTTTTTTCTCCTTCTTTTTCCCCTTGTTGCCGTCGCTACATACACACACATACAAGATCATATTTTTGCTAGTTTGATTCAATTGTTGTTGGTTTCGGGTGCTAATTGAAGTGATAAACGCAATACGAGTAAGTGTTTGTATTGATGTTTGTTATATATTTAGTAAACTATAACCAATGAAAAACCCTAATTCATCCAAAAATGGCCAAATGGTTTATTGATTATGTGTTAATGGTTATTTTGATGAATAAATGATGAAATAGATACAAAAAGTGTGTTTATGAAATTAGGGTTTGATAGAGAGTTAGTGAACTTGATGTTACATGCATGATTTGGATGATATGTGCTTGATTATATGATTAGATGGTGAAGGGGATGAGATTTGATGAATTGGTTTTGAAATTGCATGAACGTTTTGTCATGTTACTTAAAATAGTAACTTTTCCTCATGAACTTGATTTAAATTGCATATTGTTGATGCTTAGGAATGGTTTTGAGATCACTAGTACGTTAGGATGATGTATTAGACGAATTTTGAGTATTTGAACGTGCAAATCCGACTTGGTTTGTAATACTTGCTAAATGTAGAAACTTTTTGTCATGGAAATTGACTAGGACGCATGTTTAGTGATTTTGTACATACAAACATGATTTGGGATTGCATATGAATGATTGTAGACATGTGGAGCTTGGTAAATGTGCTTTGATCATGCAATGACATTTATAGGTACTAGTTGATTAGTAGACCGGTTGCTTGAAATTGGTTGTTTGAAGTCTAAATGGTATGTACTAGTTAACTAGGATGCCATGATGGAAGTATTACTATGCTAGTTGAAACCAACCATGTGAACAATGTATTGTACCTAGAAATGACCACGCATGCTAGTATGTTTTACATGGGAAACTGTGAAGTGATAGTATGTGTTATTTGACTTGTGTAGCATGCTATGGTATTGGTGTGATAATTGACATGCTTAGGGATGTTGAATTATGCAAGTATACTTTAGAAGTTCGACTTTCTTATATAGGAAACTTTTGTGGAAGTAGAAACCCAAATTGTTGAATGGGTGACGTGTAATGTGGTATGTGATAGTAATATGACAAACCCCACCCGAGCTAGTCGCGCTAGCACGACAGAAGGTCCTGTCGAACGGGTGTAGAATGACCTTACATACATACATGTGCATCCAGATGGGATGTACGAACAGGCAAACTGCACTTAATGTGTACATACGTCAGCTTCGGTCAGATACATATGACTCTAAATACATGATTTTATACTTACTATGTGAACTCACCAACCGTCGTGTTGACACTTGTTAGTCTTTCACTGTTTCAGGTCACTGAGGTATACTACATGTAGGGCATGGCATGGCGTCCTCGCAATTCATTTAAAAAATTTCTTGCATTAAAAACTTTGTTTTGGGATTTGTAAACTTTTTAAACTGTGTGTCTTGTGTTGGGTGCGTGTTTTTGCGCATTTACTTTCTGCATGGTTTGGGTTTGCTTAAACTTACTTATTTATTACGCTTCCGCATAACTGAAAAACTAATTACTCTGATTGTCGTTTAAACTACCACATTTAATGGGTAAACGTTTGGTTTTTTTCAAAACTCATATAGAGTCGTTCGGTGTAATTAATGACTGGATCCTGGTTTGTCACGCCTCTAACGGTAACACTCCGTTAGTGGATTTGGGGTTGTGACATTATAAGCCCAGGAACAAAAGCAGTTTTTTCTTCTTGTAAGCTTCAGATTTTTCATGGAAATACTTAGCATCTTGAAGCTTTGCCAAACTTAAGTAATAATCTTTATCAGAAGTGAAGAGTTTGTCCAACATGAATTCACAAGATGTCCCTCTGACACTGAACTTGTGATTCACTAAAGATAAGCTTCTCAATTCTTTCAAGTCTTGTTGGTCCAATTTGGCAATGTGTGTCAAGAAGTAGTAAACTTCACATGCCCCATTAATTCTCTTGATAATAAAACCTTTGAAGTCTTCATCAAATTTCCAAGCTATTATCTTTGCTTTATGATCAGGGAAATAGGCAACAGCCTTTGCCAACAATTCTTGAATTGTTTGACCCTTTTCTACCAAAGACCTGACACTTACACCAATTGGTCTTTTAGGAAACCAACTTTGCATTAGTTCTTCAGATGAAGGCACAAACTTTGTCACTTCATAAGGTCTTGTCACTTTTGATTTAATCTTATATTTATCCTTCATTTCTGCCATTGACTTCTTCTTTGGTGGAGGAATGGGCTTCTTCTCAGATACATCAATACACTTGTCTTTTTTTTGGGTAAAGGGTTACCCCGGTGATTCTATTATAAAGACAACCGTCATTAACGTACAAGTAGTATGGATGAGTTCCACACTAGTTCATATGTGGGACAAACCCCCACATATGTGTAAAAAATAAAGACATAAAACCAAAGCACACCAAACAAACTATCCTACCACAATTCATAAACATAAACGCCAAAACCTAATAAGAAAAACCAATCCATCAACCGCCATCATCAAAGATGAAGTTATCACCGATGGAAAGCCACCTCAACCACCTGAATAGTCGACTATCTATTGGACACCATTGAAGATGAGGAACTTGCCCCTGTTTTATCTCTAGTTATATCTTTTGCTTCCTCATAAACAACTTCAACCTCTTCCTCAGCCAAGTCTTCAATCATATCCTTATCCAACTTGCCCTTCAATTTAGTAGATTCCAAAATCCCCCCATCGATCACAATTTCCGAGTTAAGAACATTAAAGGAGTTATTAATCTGGATCTTTGAGGGATCTTTACTCTTCACTTCCGACTTTGGAGGTTTTGTTCCCACCATTTTCATATAATCCAACGGTCTATACTCAACTTTTGGTTTTTGGTTTTTTACTTGAAACCCATTTTTCTTAGCCGTTTTCTGACCCTTTACTTCAGTAAAACCATCCTCATTTACTTTAGAAGCGGGTTTAGATATAGTACAAACCTGTTTAGGGCAAGCATCAGTTTTGTGTCCAAACACACAAAAGTAAGCACACCTCGGTGGTTTCCACTCATACTCCACATCCACAATCTCAGTAATATATTTGCCCCCCTCTAACTCAGGAATAGCCATTGTTAGAACCTCTTTGAAATCATGGTCAGCTGAAATTTCCACAAGGGCCCTAGCATAACTACTCCTTCCCTAAGCATCATTACACATAGCACTAGTATATGTATCAAGCAACTTAGGAGTACCAATCTTTGAAAAAAGCATACTTAGCCCTGTTGGACCTGAGTTATAGTCTAATATTATCAACACAGTCAAAGTCAACAAAAGTCAACGTCCGGTCAAAGTCCATGTAAAAAGTCAAATGGCGCGTTAGAGACGAAGAACCGAGTCAAGACGTTGAAGTTGTTTTATGTCTAGGATCGTTAATGTAATAAATATATTTTGTGTCAACAAAATATATTTAATCTAGCTTTAGACATGTTTTAGCCTTTTAACTTGTTATTTTCTAATTAGTCTAAGTGTAGGGACTATTAGTGTAATTAGCATGTTAATCACTCACTATAAATAGTAAAGTGGAACTAGGGTTTTTGTGGGCTTGAATGAGCTAGTGAATTGGGGTTTCCATGTAAACAACATCTTATGCAATTCCATATAGATCAAATCTGACTTTTTGTTAGTGTTCTTCATTTGTTCTTCAGGTTTTATAGCATTTGATCCAAATCTTCACAAAATTACTGATTCAATAGTGTTTTGGAACCAACAATTGGTATCAGAGCCTAATAGAGATCCATCTGAATCATTTTATTGAAGATTTACTGCTGTTATTGAAGATTTGTGAAGAAATTTTAGAGAGAGAAAGTAGATCTGGAGGGTTTCTAGAGAGAGAAACCAGATCTGAGTTTTGAATCTTCATCCAAATCCTCAGATCTACAACATTTCGTGGTAGATCTTCACTTATAATCAGCAAAAACATCATTTCCACTTCAAAAGTTACAAGAAATCAGAAAAAAAAGTGCAGATCTGAGATTTTCTCTCACACACAGTGTGTGTGTGTTCTTGGTGTTCTTCAAATCTTCAAATCTGCAAGATCAGCGAATCTAGTTAATATCTGAACGAAAGTTCAAAATTTTGAGCGAATCTATACCAAACATTTACATAGATTCGCCCGTTGTTCTTAGCGAACCTATAAGTTCGCTCGGAACTTTATAAGCCAGCGAATCTATAGGTTCTTGCACAATACCTTGCTAAACCATCAAGATCTGAGCGAACCTACCATTTGTTTGACACTTACCTGCACCAACAATCAACCAAACATTAAACCTATCAGATCTATATTCCAACCCTACCCACATCACCATAACCCAAACCAGATCCATACCCAAAACCCAAACCCGTTTTCAAAACAAACTCTCACCAGATCCAAAAAAAAAAATTAAAAAAAAAATTAAAAAAAAAAAATTAAAAAAAAAAAAAAGTTTAGATCTTTATAAACAAACCAGATCCATAGTCATTTCGGTTTCTTTAAACCCAAAACCATTCAACCATAACCTCAAATTTTCTCACATCATTTACAACAATCAGCCCTTCCTCCTCTCACCATACCATCAAAGATCCATCATCATAACCACATAATCACACCATACCCGTAGATCTAAAACCATAAACAGAAAAAAGAAGAAGCTGTCGTGTTTATGTTTGTTTCAAACAAGAGCAAGAGTAGTAGATCGATGATGTGTTAATGTTTTCGTGGTTCGTTGTTGACTGAAAAAGAAGAATCAGCCAGGACTTGTTGCGTGTGTGTATCATGTGTGTTGTTGTTACCTCCGACGAGTAAAAAGAAAAGACAAGAGTGTTGTTGTTGTTGTTTCAGATCACGAACAAGAGCACGTACAAAAGTTTGAAGTGGCTGTGATTGACAAAAAAAAAACACGAAGATAGAGCAACCGCAGCGAATTTTTTTTACTCAACAGATCGTGAAAAAGACCGGACAACAGCAGTTTATTTGTTGTTGTTGTGTTTGTAACCGAGAAAGATCGAGAGAAAGAAGACTGTTGTGTGTTCTTGTATGTTCTTGTGTGTTCTTGTGTATGTATGTGTGTGTTTGAAACGAAAGAAGAAGAAGAAGTGAAGAGATGTTTTGATAGTGTTTGTGAACAAGAAAAAACGGATCGGTTGATGTGTGTGCGTTGTTGCAGCTGAAAGAACAAGAGAAAGCAGGAGCAGATCGAGATCTTGTTTGTGTTGGTGCTGAAAGAAAAAGGCTGGTGCTTGTGATGTGTTTTGTTGTTGCAGCTGAAAAAGAAGAAGAGTGAGTTTGAAAGATTGATGTTGCTGCTGTGTTTCTTTTTTTTTTGAAAGATATCGAGAGTGAGAGAGAGTGTAAGTGTTTGGATAACATAGTGAGAGGCGGCAGTTTTGTTTAAAAAGGTTGAGGTGTATTAGGGTTTAAAGAAATATTGAACCGTGTGAAAGACAAAAACAAAATGGGCTCATGGGCTGCAAACTTTTTATTGATCAAATGTGTCAAACAAGACTTTTGTTAAACTGATTTTAAGAAATAAACCTTGGTGGGCCTGAATTTTATTTTAGCTAGATCGTTAGTATTAAAAAAAACGTGAATAAAATTGCTCCAATCTTAACATAATACAATTGATTTGTCTGTCGCCGGGTATTAAAGTTTAAAAATTTTATGGGCGTTTTCAATCAAGTCGTCATTAAATTTTAAAAGGTGACGTCTTTTGGCCGGGTGTTTATTTTGTCAATCTTTGGGCCAAATCTTTGGGCCAAAGTTTTTCATTTAAGTTGAAAAAGTTTTGTCATTGGCCGGGACTTTCTAAAACTCATTTTTAGGCCAAATTTTGAACGGGTTATCGATTTAAAAAAATGGCTTATGCAGAACTTTTTAAATCTTTCGAATCTGATGATCTCACAATGGCACAAAGCCGGTTTGATAATTTTGCAGTTTTAAAGAATGAAAGGATGCCTGAGTTTCTCGATCGATTTGTTATGGTGGCAAATAACCTGAAGAAGCATGATCCAGAACTCGGAAATCATGAACGGGTTAAGAGATTGCTTGATTCTCTCCCACCAAAGTGGAGTTCACTTGGAAAATCTATTAGAAGAGAAAGAGGATTTATTGATTTCAAACTGGTGGAGGTGATGAACAAACTAAAAGAAATGGAGTTGGATATCAAACGTCGTGAGTACGATGAAGCGATGTCTCTGAATTCAAAGATCACCTTAATCTCCAAAGAGAAACCAGAAGAGATATCAGTTTCTACTTCTAATTTCAAAGGTTTACCGAAACCTGAAATTGAAAAGGTACAAGAGGAGATTAAGCAGACATCAGTGGGTAAAGATGGAGCAGAATTAAATGATAAAGCTTGTGATGCTGAGAAGGAGGAGGAACAAAAGACAAATACCAGAGTCTGCAACTGCGAGAAGGCTCTTGCTTCTGAACAAATCATCATGGAGCTTCCATACGAGACAGTTCAGGATATGTGTTCTTCTGATTGCAGAACTCGTTTATTTGGTATTTATAAAGCTAACAAACTGTTAATCGAAAATGAAAAATATTTGGCTCGGGTAAATCATGAACTTAAACTTAACGAGTCAAAATATTTTGTCAAATTAAGAGAAGCTTTGAAAGAAAATGAACATTTGAAAACGAGTCTTTTTAAAAGAAATGTGGAAGTCAATATGCTAACTGAACGTGTCGCCCTGGCTGAGTTTGAAACCAGTAAGTTGCAAACGAAACTCGAAAAATGGACAATTTCGGGGATGAAACTTGAGGATTTAATCAAAAGCCAACGGGGGGCTCGTATTAAGACTGGGTTGGGTCATGAAGATAAGGCTTTTGTATATCCTCCTCCCAGCACTTACTGTTACTCTCCTACACCAACTCCACACCCGACGAATGAGTTGATTCATGAAATAATTCAGAAAGATACTGATAGTTTGTATGCAGGATTGGAGAATGTGAATCTTAAAGAGGTGCGAGATGATTATGAGTCCTCGACTGGTATTGGATATAGTAAACCGGATGCTGTCAGTCAAGCCAATGATTGTTCAGTTTCCGGTGTTAGTAAATCTGTACCTTCTGTTTCTACTAATTTCTTTGATAAGTTTAAAGCAGGTGAAATTCCTATATTTGAGCCTGTTAAGAATGTGAAGGAAGAGATCTTTCAGGAATCACCTAATCATCAAGCTCCAATCACATCAACACATCCAATTCCTATCAATCAAGATCCGCTGGAAGCAGAGGTACTTATTGAAGACTGGACAAGTTCAGATGATGAATCAAAGACAAAGGAGAGTCATGGAGATTCAAAGATCAAGATGTCATCTGCAACTGTCAAATCTAAAATGCTTCCAAAACCTGAATCAAGTCAAATCAGGATCTTATTTCCAACTGCAAGACAAGTCAGTCTTCGATCCAGAGCTCAAAAGAAGAAGCCTTTACCTCTGTCCATCGTATCTCAAGTTTGTAAAAGACTTGAGAACAAGCAAGTGAAGATCTCATCTCCCATCCAACAACCCACAACTCAACAAAAGAAGCCACAAGTTTGTTCCTCTTTCACTGCTCAACATAAGAAGCCACAAGTCTTCCAACAAATTGCATCAAGCTCAAAGAAAGCTCCACCCCCAACTGCTCCACACGGGCCAATCAAGCATCAAAAGCCATTCAAGGCTTGCTTCAAGTGTGGAAAGGATGATCACGTGCTCAAAGAATGTCCAAAAAGACATGCTCCAGTTACTAAAGGCAAACAGGTTTGCTTCTCTGGATTTCAAGGTAAAGAACAAACATCTTTGAAAGGTCGGATGACGATTATTCCATCTTTACCTAATCATGTGAAGCCGGTTTCACATAATTCAAAGATGAATGTGACAAAATCATCAAAACCAAAATCTTTTTCCTCGGGGCTTAAACAGAAAATGATTTCCAAATTTAACTTTTTCAAATTGAAAATGTTTGAACCTAAACAAATTTGGCAAATTAAAAAGAAAGAGGAAAATATAAGTGATACAAGAACATGTTGTGTGCATAGACAGGTGTCTTACACTGATGAAAATGGAACGCCCAGGACTACGATGGTCTGGGTTCCCCTTTCTAACTAATCTGTTAATGAGTGCAGGAATATTTCAGGAGGACTGTTAGTAATCCGGTTTACCGACAGAGAATTTTCCTTATTTAAATTTGAGGCGGAACAAACAGGTTATGGTTCTGGTATCATATCCACATTCTAGATCTTTCTCTGATTTTCACAGCCACTGCATTTTTCTTGATATCTCATTTATAATCTTTTGATAGAGTAATATGGAAGACGTTACTTTGGTAATTTCTGCTTTATATTTAGTAGATAGTATAAAAAAAAATTCAAAAAAAAAATTGGGGGAGCCTAACATTTTTACTTGTGTTTTTGATCAAGTTTTCACATCTCCTTGAGGTCGCTCTTGTGTCTTTTGAAAATTTCAATTTTGTGCTGAAATAGAAATTTTGGGGGAGTAAAATCTCAAATGAAAATGAATTGAATATCATCAGTGCAAAGTCCTTTCTGTGTAAATATTTTGTGTCTTTTGAAGGTTTCAGGTTTGCATGGAAAAGCAACCAAAGGAGGACGTTGATTTGTGTGATGATGTGTCAATAGGCTCAGCCCGAATACAATTAGACAGCAATTCTGTGATCAAACTAAATTTAAAAAGAGCTCGGTGATGAGGAGTACTTTCATAGACATTTGGCCTGCACAAAGTAATAAGTTCTGTCAAAAATGGGTTGAGAGCGTCAAATCTTTGCTTTGATTTCCCTAAACATCCCAAATCACCCTCACCCTATCCCCGAATCGAGTTTCTAGTGTGCAAAACAAATAAAATAAAAAGCTGCTAGTGATGCTCTTCGGAAAAACCTCTGAGTGAGTTACTTGTTAACTCCTCAGAACGTATTGAGTCAAAGTGCTTAACTCCTCTGCTATACGGAAGTATTGACCTGGAGTTGGTGGATCTTTTCTGCTATACGGAAGTATTGACCTGAAGATCCACCGAGCATGCTCAAATGTTTATCTCCTCTGTTATACGTCAGTATAGACCTGGAGCTCTAACCATTTGAGTTTCCCAAATAATAAGTCGCAATGTGTTCAAAAGAATCATTGTTGACAAGCTCCATTCCCAAACATGCAAAAATTGCAGAATGTCAAAAGTGGCTCATGAATCGATCAATATTCAAGATTTGATCCAAGAATTTCAAGCAAAGTTAATCATATTGCTCGATAAACCTGATGTTAGGACAAATTACTTTGCTGAATGTCTGTGGAAACCAAGTCGCCCGAGTTTCTTCAAATCGAACCTAAAACATGATAAGACCATCACAGATTGTCTGTTGAAAGGAACAAGGCATGGGTTTAAATGGACAAACATATTGACAATCTAGCCAAGTCTTTGTTTCTCTGGATGGTCGCTCGAAACGCATTATCTGATATCCTTTCATGAAGTTTTTATTTTATTTTATTTTATGTTTGATTTCTTGAGTCTTGTTGGTCGTGTGTACCTTTTGGGATGTGTTCTCTTTGTCAAAAATATTTGTGATCTTGTCGGACTCGTCCTCTCATTTTCAAATTTTTTAATATTAATTTAAAAAAAATCCAAAAAGATTTTCATTTCAAATTATTTTCAAGTCTTCCATATTATGCTATTAATATGCTATCATTTTCACATGCATTTCACGGGAAATTGCACACACAAACGAACACGGGTTCGCTTGTCTTCATACACAAATAAACACGGGTTTATTTTGTTTAATGAAATGATCTAATGAGAAATCTCGAGATTTTGTCTGTGATTGTTGTGTTACAGATATTTGCTGCAAATGATGGCCGATCATCAGTTGAGCAAAGCACCTGACCAGAGAACTTGTTCCTCAAAGTTTTTTTTTTAGAAGATACCGAGCTAGGAAGCCTCCTCCTACATCTTCTGAAGCACTCAAGAAAAGATTGTTGGAAAGCCGTTCCAGATTTTACGAAAGGAAGCACAAAAAATGGGGGAGCATACAAAATGGGGGAGATTGTGAGATAAAGATCTTCAGCAACATAATTTGGCAAGCATAAGTCTTGGGGGAGTTTTGTTGGAGCTGAAATTAAGACTGAAGCTTACCAAATTGAAGATCCAACAGTATTGACTTATCGGTGTTGAACACGATGCAAGACGTTGATAATAATAGACTATGGGGGAGTATTGTTGGACCTGAGTTTTAGTCTAATATTATCAACACAGTCAAAGTCAACAAAAGTCAACGTCCGGTCAAAGTCCATGTAAAAAGTCAAATGGCGCGTTAGAGACGAAGAACCGAGTCAAGACGTTGAAGTTGTTTTATGTCTAGGATCGTTAATGTAATAAATATATTTTGTGTCAACAAAATATATTTAATCTAGCTTTAGACATGTTTTAGCCTTTTAACTTGTTATTTTCTAATTAGTCTAAGTGTAGGGACTATTAGTGTAATTAGCATGTTAATCACTCACTATAAATAGTAAAGTGGAACTAGGGTTTTTGTGGGCTTGAATGAGCTAGTGAATTGGGGTTTCCATGTAAACAACATCTTATGCAATTCCATATAGATCAAATCTGACTTTTTGTTAGTGTTCTTCATTTGTTCTTCAGGTTTTATAGCATTTGATCCAAATCTTCACAAAATTACTGATTCAATAGTGTTTTGGAACCAACAAGCCCATCATCAGTGTATGCGGCAAGAGGAACATTATGCAGTTTAACCCAAACCGCCACTTTTTTGATATCTTATTTTTTAAGCATAAGAGTAGGCGACCATATATTTAGCAAAATCGGTTTATTACGAATCATCCAAGGCCCCCCTCAAGCACATCAATCATACCTTTATTATTTGCAAATTTGAAGAAGAAGAATCCATTTGAATTCATCATAATCTTCTGAATTCCATACTTCTTCCAATTGTTCTCCACAAAATACTTCACAACAGGGAACGCTTCTCTTTCCCCAATAAAGTACCCATAAAGAGTAAATGCAAGTTTGTCTTGCACAATTTTAACAGACTCCCTAGATAGAACCACATCAACCCCTTTTTCCATGTCCAAGGACTCCAAAAAACGAAAATTAATCGATTTTTCAAACGTACCTGATTGTAATGAATCAGCATAAGTAGCTTTCACCATGTTGTTATCCAATGACTCAGAATCAGATTTTGAGACTTGCAGTTTATTACTCACATCAGCTTTAGATTCCACCTTTGAGTCATTTATAAACTTCCGTCGTCGAGGAAGAAGAGGCATTCCATCAATATTCACCACCTTACTCGCTATACCAGTTGGATCATTGCCATTTTCCTCTTGATCCAGGAATGTAACTTTACGAGTTCTTATAGGTGTAGTATTCATCTCCATTTAGATGGAACTCCAACCACAAACCCTACTCAGAATTCGAACACACTTGAATCAACAACCCTAGATTGTAATTCAAACCCTAGAAAAAGTTCAATACGGAAGACCTTCAACCGATGTTGTATTTGCTTTACTATGATGAACAGACTTCGAACCAAGACACTAGAAACGATCAGATATAAAATTTCAAATATGGAACCCTAGAACCGCCCAGATCAATAGGGTAGCCGTTTGAGAAAGAAAAAAAACACGTATAGGGTTTGTAGAGAAACCCAAGATCAAGAACGAAATAAACAAGAGATAAAGCAATAGGATTATAACAGAATCAAGAACAAGATCAAGAATCAAGAAACAAGAATCAATCCTTGTAACAGAATCAATAACAAGAATCATCCTTGTTACCGAATTAATAACAAGAACCAATAAACAAGAGTCAAGAATGGAAAATCAAGAACCAAGATCCTTGAAATCGATTTTGAAAACCCTTGCAAAAACCTAGATCACCAAAATCGCCCGAAAGGATGTAGTTTCACCATTCTTCTTTCTGCCTTGTCTTTGATCTGGAAAGTTTTCACCATCCTTCTAAGTTGTTTAGTGTTCATATTCTCCATTTGTCTAGAAGGATAGTTTCTTGAAGCAAGCCAGTTTTTTAATTCATCCTATCAATCACAGGATGTAACAATGTTCTAGGATTATCAACCTCCAGATCTTCAATGTGTTTGTCTGCATCAAACTCACCTTCTTCTGTTTCAGATGACTTAAGCTTTTGAATGTCTAAGTCTAACTCTTCTTCTGTTCTCCCCAACACATAAACCCTATTGAATCCTTTTTGTAACAAGAACATAATTTTATTACTAAAAGCAAATTCAACATTCTTTTTAGCCTCTTGTGTGGGCTCATTCAGTTCAAAATTCAACACTTCATCATAATATTCATCAGGATATATCATCTCTAATTCAGCATCAGACACATTCTCAGGATTCTGAACAGTTAAGGCCAAATCATCATCATCATCTAGATCTTGTAAAGCTTCTATCATTTCAGAATCAGAAATATCTTCAGTTGCTTGTGATGATTGAATCCCTTCAGCTTTTTGAACTTCTAACTCAGATAATTCAATATGTCTTTTCCATTCTTCTGGAGTCAAAAATTGATCCTTTTCAAGCTTTTGTCTGATTCATGCATCCAATTTTTCTAACTTGGTCATCTCTTTAACTTCAGGTACATCTTGTTCTATCATCAAGGCTTTACCTTTGTTCAACTTTCTCTTCTTCCTTTGATAAGTGATAGAATAAGATTTTGATGCTTCAATCATTAAAGGCTGATATTGCTTCAGTTTTTCAACTGCCATTTCAAATGTATTTTTCACTCTTTTAATCTCATTAAGTAATATCTCTTGCTGATCCACACTTAACAGATTAGAAATGACTAACTGTTTGTCTTGATCAGTCAATTTTGGCTTAGACACAGTTCTTTCTCTCCACAAATAACTAGATTGAACATGCTTCAAAATAGTTTCATCCACCTTCAAATTTTCAAAAGTATAAGTATCTTGAATAGGCACAACTTCGGGATATACAATAGACAAAGGCTTGTATCTATCTTCCACCTCTTCCACCAAAATCAGTTGCAGATTATTGTATTCTTGTTCAAATTCAGATTCATCATCTATGATATCTTCATGATCATGATCATCATCACTAGATGTGGACTTAGAAATATCATCACTTTCAGATGAAGAAGAATCAGTAGGTACTTTCTTCATTGAATCAATTATTTTCAACAAATCTTCAATTTGTCTACTCTTCAAATCACTTTCATCCTTCAAATCTTGGATTTGTTCATCTTTCTCATTCAGAATGGTAGATAGCCTCTCTATTTCTTTAAACTTATCTTCAATTTCTTTGGTTAAATCAACATTCAACTTCTTGGCATCAAGATTCTTAGTCACCAGTCTATTGTATCTATCAACAACTTCACTGGATGTTAATCCAAAGTTGTTGAATAGATTGTCAGAGTCATTAATTCTTCTTTTCAATTCTTCAATTTCAATACTCAGTTTATTCACTTCTGTCAAATCATCCATGTAAAATTTAGATAGATCTCCAACTGGCAGATCATCTTCATGAGTAGGATAGTTCAAAGGCAAGTCATTAGTAACTTCCTCAACATCCTTTTTAGTCTCATGATCTTCTTCATCAGAAGAAATCATAACTTTTTCAACCTCTTCATCAGCTTTAGATTGAACTTCATAATCTTCTTCAACAAAATCAACATGTTCTAGTATAATTTTGTCAATTTTTTCTTGATGATCAGATATTGTCTTTTCAGAACTATCATCTTTTTCTTCAATTGGTTCATCATCAATTTGAACAATAGGAGAATCAATAACATTTTCAACTTGAACATTTTCATCTTGAATACCAGGTTGATCACCATCAACATCATCATCATCACTATTACCTTGATCATCACCAACATTATCATCAGAACTATCAGCTGGAATCATAGGATCTTCTCCAATCAATTCGTCCATGTTAATTGGTTCATCAACCAAATTAACTTGATCAACATTATTTGCAATTAAACCAGCTGCCACATCCTTCATGTATTGAGTAAGATCAGTCTCCAAACCACTGAAATTACTCCTAGCATTGGTTCTTGTTAAGTATGCAAACACCTTAGAGTCATGATGTAAAACTCTAAGTGTTGGTCCATTGTATACTCCAACTAGTTCAGGAAAGGATTGATTTATCAAGCACTGAATAAATCTTGGATACATCAAGAATTTATTCCTCCTATCTTCTTCTATATTCTTTCTCAGACCATTGAATATATAACTTGACAGGTTGAACCCTCTATTCATCACCAATGCTACTAAGATTGATGCAGTTCTGTAAGTCATATCATTCCACCCAGACTTTCTTTTGGATAAAGAATGTGGTATGCAATGAATGATGAACCTCCATCTAGAAGTGATTTGGCCTTTAAGCATCTGCTTTCTGACATGACCTCTTTCATAACCAATATCTTCAAATCATTGTAAGATATCAGCTTCATCAAACTCAACAGGGAAATCTCCATCCTCTCCAAATCTCAGACAAGTTCTAATACTGGCTTCGGATACTATCAATTCTCTTCATTCTGCAAATTCACCTCTAATTCTTGTAACTCCATCAACTGATTCAACCAATGCAGTTCTCCAAAACCTTTTTATAAATCTTGAAATAATCACAAGATCAACACATATAGCATATGCTAATCTTGTTCTTGACAGAATTGTATAGCTTCAACCAATTGCTCTTTATCAGCTGGAACTTCATGTCTCATATAAGAAACAACATTGTTCTTAAACAAATTTTAATACTGGCTTCAGATACTCAATTCTCTTCATTCTGCAAATTCACCTCTGATTCTTGTAACTCCATCAACTGATTCAACCAATGATGCAGTTCTCCAAAACCTCTTTATAAATCTTGAAATAATCACAAGATCAACACATATAGCATATGCTAATCTTGTTCTTGACAGAAATTGTATAGCTTCAACCAATTGCTCTTTATCAGCTGGAACTTCATGTCTCATATAAGAAACAACATTGTTCTTTAACAAATTTTAAATCAGCCAATTGTCCTGTACAAGAAAGAATTTAATCCGTATTAAAGCTCAATTTCAAGTTTTAACAGGTTTTGACTTTTAGGTCAAAGTTGATTAAGTTTGACTTCAAATTTTAAGGTGATTAAGATTATTAATCAGGTAAGGATGATGTTTAGAATCTTATTAATTAACAAATATTCAAGTTAAATTCAAAGTTCAGGTTCGATTTGGTCAATTATTGAATTGTCGATTGGATTCTTTGCGGTGAACAGTGACAGTTTGTTATTAAATATCGATTCTTACCCAAAAAGATATACAAATTGCATCTGATATGTAGTTGGTATGATTATGATGATTGAATGATTGTATTGGAAATTTGTGTTAGAATGTATGAAGATCGTCTTGTTTCTGAACTATGTATTTGAAATGAATGGTTTAAGGGTTTTGAAGGGTTTATATACTCTTTCCACACTTGTTATATTTTAAAAAACAGATTTTAAAAGATATGCGGACAACAGGTTGTTTGCACATCTTATCAGTTTTCAATAATTTCACATGTAAAGTGAGTTTTGAAGATTTTATTTTAATTCAAACACATTTACTAGTGATTATCATCATTTTAACATCAAAATCTGATTTAAAATCAAACAATTTTGTGATCTGCGGACAATAGTACTTGATATGCGTACAACAGTAACCCTTGTTTTGTACTGTTGTTCGCACATCCTTCAAAATTCCTTATTTGTTTCAAAGATTTACATATTTAGGTATAAATCACTTTCATGATTAATGATTTTAAATCCAAATCTTAAAATCTTTGATTTTGTTCGATCTACGGATAATAGTGTCATCCGCACATCATATGATATGCTTGCTACAGTAGCATTCACACATCTTTCAAACACTTAGTCAGTTTTAAGATTTCCTTCATCTTTCTTTAATATTGTACTTAGAATAATACTCAGAGATCATCAATTGATCAATGGGTAACATTTCTTTGTACTTGTGACAATTTTCATCAAATTTTGATTTTTCCTTGCTCATCTGCACACATATAATTCAAATCATTAGTTCATTTGTCATGAATCATGGAAAGTTTAAATGATACTGAATTCAATGATTTCTAACAGTGATTTCAGTTGATCTGATAGTGATTTCAGTGATTTCAGTTGATCTGCGGATTACAGTTTCAACTGATCTGCGGACAACAATGTTCACACATCTTCACATTTTCACTGTTTTATCATCTGTGGTGAACAGTGTTCGCACATCTCAATCTGCGAACAATAGTGTTCACAAATTTTGAACTTTAGCACACATTCAATCTATGTTCATAATACCACATCCATTCAATCCAGTTTTTCTTATGAATCGTTATTTAAATATGACATTTTCTCCCCCTAAAGTTTTAATCTTCTTAAAGAAGAAAATTTGAACTTTACTCGTGATCAAATATGAATCAATCACATGTATGATCAAAGCCACCGTTATTCTTATTTGCATTTTGACAAGGAAGTACTTTTTAAGAACAAATGTAGGTAAGTAAAGAGATCATATCACATCCAAAATCTTCACACAAATGAAAAGAAAGTTTTGAATAGACATAGACAATTTTTCACTTTTTAAGATGGGCATAAAGCTTATACCACACTTACTTTTCAACATTTAGTGATATATTATCATGTTTTGGTTTGATTAAGTATGTCAAGTATGTGATCCACACTTAGTATCATCTTAGAAGATCCACTAACTTCAAAAACATACAAGCAAGCACTTTAACAATCAGGTCACTTACAATGTAATCCGTGGAGCTTTGGGTTATAAATTATTGATGGGTTCCCCTTGGGAATCTTCTTTACTTTCCTATTTTTGGAATTTACACTGTTCCACTTTGGGAATCTTTTGACACTTGTATTGTTCCATTTTGGAATCTTTTGTACATCTTGAGGTGTTCCAGGTCTGTAGATCACTACAACAAAGGAGACCTCATGTGAAACTTCAGGTCTGTGGATACCACAACAAAGAAGTTCACAGATGTTTGCTCAACACGTATTCTATTGCCTCATTACGTGATATGTGTAAGTAACTTAACAAGAAGTCTATCAGAAAAGTGAAAACTCCACCAATGCACTTAGATGGAACTTAACACAACTTGAACATAGAGAAATTTTAGTTTTATCACCAAGATGTTTACTTTTCAGATTTACTGTTTTCAGCTTACCCCTCTAAACATTATGATCAGTCAAGTCTTTATTGAGTTTGAAAACATACGTAAAAGACCAAGAATGTTATTTAAAATCATTCCTCTTATATTTCTCAACCCAACAGTCATCTTTTATCATGTACTTTTGCCACCTTTTATTTATTATATGTTTGTTTTTTTATTTAGATGGCAATGATCAATGATCATGATTCATAATTTATCATACCAATGGCTTGAACCAAATATTTAAATCTGCCCTGATCAAACGCCTTAGTAAAAGGATCAGACAATTGTTTTTCAGTACTTACCTTTACAAACACAATTAAACCTTTTTCAGAATTATCATGTAGAAAATGATATCTGATTTCTATGTGTTTGGTTTTAGAGTGTTGTACTGGATTACTTGTGATGAAAATAGCTGCAGTATTATCAATATAGATTGGGGTTTTCAAGAAATTAAACCCATAGTCCAGCATTTGGTGTTGACCCCAAAGGACTTGTGAGCAACATGCTGAAGCAACTATGTATTCAGGCTCTGCAGTAGATACTGAAACATTGGTTTGTTTGTTACACTGCCATGAGATTAACCTTGGATCCAAAAACCCACATCCCCCGGAAGTTGATTTTCTGTTAAGATTACATCCACCATAATCACTGTCAGTGTAAGCATGTAATTCAAAATTTCCTTCTTTAGGATACCACAAACCAAGTGTAGTTTTTCCTTTCAGATATCTGAATATACGCTTGACAGCTTGTAGGTGAGATTCCTTGGGATTTGATTGATACCTAGCACACAAGCAAACAAAAAACGTAATGTCAGGTCTACTAGTATGTTTGATCCACAGATTTTCCACTTTCATCAGGCTCCAACTTGTGAGCTTTATCAAGTGGTGTTCTTATAGATTGAACATCTTCAAATGAGAACTTCTATAGAATCTTCTTGATGTACTTCTCTTGATTGATAAAGATTCCATCTTTAGCTTGGGTGACTTGTAATCCAAGAAAGAAATTCATTTCACCCATTGAGCTCATTTGGAATTTTGACTGCATGAAAGACTCAAATTCTTTGCAAAGCTCTTTGCTTGTTGAACCAAATATGATGTCATCAACATATATTTGAACTAAGAGAAGATCTTTGTTCTTTCTTTTCAAGAAAAGAGTTTGATCAATCCTGCCTCTCTTAAAACCATTCTGCATCAGATAAGATGACAAGGTGACATACCACTTTCGTGGTGCTTGATGCAAGCCATAAAGAGCTTTATCAAGTTTCATCACTTTGTGAGGAAATTCCTTGTCTTCAAATCCAGGAGGCTGTTGAACATATACCTCTTCATTGATAACATCATAAAAGAAAGCACATTTAACATCCATTTGATAAACTGTGAAGTTCATGTATGCAGAATAAGCAAGAAACAATCTGATAGCCTCAATTCTTGCCACGGGAGCAAAAGCATCTTCATAATCAATACCCTCTTCTTGAGTATATCCTTGAGCTATCAATCTTTCTTTTTTCCTGATGACTATGCCACATTCATCTGATTTGTTCCGGTACAACCAACGAGTACCAATGGCAAATTGTCCTTCAAGTAAATCAACCAGTGTCCAAACATTCTGAATTTGAAATTGGAGCAGCTCCTCTTGTATAGCTTCAATCCAACTTGAATCTTTAAGAGCCTCAGAAATGTTGTTTGGAACTGTTTTAGATAAGAACAGGAGTAGAGACAAATATTTGCATTGTCATTCTTACTTCTGGTTATTCTTTCATTCAAGCTTCCAATTATATTAGATTGAGGATGGTATTTGTGAATCCTAGAAGTAGGAACAGAATCAACAACCACCTCATTTTCATTTTCCAAATTTGTATAATTGAAATCTTGAATGGTTGTAGTTTGAAAGGATGGATCAGATTCATGTGGTGAATTATGAAAGTAATTGTATACTTCATCTTCAATTAATTCATAACTTGTATCAATAGGATCAGATGGTGGTATACAATCATCAAAGTTTGCATGGAGGTCTGGATATGAAAAATCAGGATACTTTGTGGGGAATGGTAAGATAACTTCATCATCAGATTCTCCCCCTGGCCTATAACCTGTAGAATCATCAACAGAATTAGAATTCAATGAAGTAGTCAAAGCATCTATGTCAAACAACCAAGCTGGACCATTTATGACTTTAGGAAAAGAGTTTTCATGAAACTCAACATTCATTGATTTCTCAATAATTTTGTGTTTTGAAATGTAAACTCTATATGCAATAGATTGTGATGAATTACCTACAAAGAATCCATCACAAGCTTTGGCATCAAATTTATCTAATTGGTCAGAGGTATTTAACACGGATACAGGACAACCAAAAGATCTAAAGAAACCAATTTGAGGTTTTCTTTTGAAAAGCAGTTCATAACGTGTCTTATTTTGATCTTTGACAATGAGTCTCTTGTTTTGAACAAAGGAAGCAGTTGACGCAGCTTCTGCCCAAAAGGTAATAGGCAATTTTGAGTCAGCTAGCATTGTTCTTGCAGCTTCAATTAATCAACTGTTCTTGCGTTCTACAACTACATTTTGTTGTGGAGTTCTAGCACCACTGAACTGTATATCAATTCCTTCTCCTGCACAGAAAGACTCAAACACTTCATTTTTGAACTCAGTACCATTGTCACTTCTCATTACTTTGACTTTAGTATCAAATTGATTTTCAATTTTAGTAATGAAAGTTTTAGGATTTCAGCAGTTTCACTCTTTTAGTTCATAAAGAATACCCAAGTGAATCTGGAAAATTCATCTATCACCACAAGACAGTATTGTTTCTTTGAGTGACTAAAACATTTGTAGGGCCAAAGAGATCCATGTGCAAAAGTTTAAGAGGTGTAACATTTGAATTAACAGTTTTTGTCTTGTGTGATTTTTGATGTTATTTTCCTTTTAAGCATGCAGAACACTTGTTAATGACGGAAAACATCTTTTGAGGTATTCCCAATACATGATCATGTTTAACCAGGTTATTCATGTTATTATAGTGAGTATGACCAAGACGTGTATGCCACAAAACAGATTCATCAATGGATGCCTTAGAAAGCAGACATGTTTCTTGCATGTTGTCATTCAAGGAGCTAATGTCCATCATGTATATGTTATTGTGTCGTGGTTCTTTCATTTGTATCCCTTCTTTTGCAATTTGAAATCCATGCTTCAGAATATTGCAAAACTTGTCATCAAACATTGTTGAATATGACTTGTCACATATTTGTGTAACACTCGGCAAGTTGTACTTAAGTTGTTCACAGTAATTAACGTTATCAAAACTCAACAATCCATTGCTGACAGTTCCTTCTCCTGTAATCCATCCTCCCCCATCTCCAAATGCTACATATGATCCTTTCTTTGTTTGATATTGATCAGGTAATTCCTGATTTCCTATCATGTGTTTTGAGCAGCCACTATCCACAATCCATAAACTATTTTTAGCTCTTGGTGGATGTGCCTGCACAAACAAGAAACTCAGTTAGAATGATTAACCCAAACCATAGTGGTTTTGGGTTTTCCAAATTCATCAATTATTGTTTGTTGTGCACATTGTAAACCAAATGTAGTCAACATATCAGATTTGAGCTTAGCATATTGATTCATTAACACTTCAAACCTATCATTCAATTCACGTGGAAGCTCATTGGATTTATTTTTATGAACATAAGTTTTTGAAAGTTGTTTTGCTGAATCATAAGTTGACTTCATTTGTTTTGATACAACATGAGATGGAATAGCATGAGAATATTCTGGTTCATCAAGAAATTGTTTGATTAAATTTCTTTTAACATTTTCTTGAGAATGAGGATGAGATGCAATTCTTGAAATCATGTTCATTTTAGAATTTGCAAATTGTTTATTAGGAAATTGTGATGAACCATGCATTCTCATATTCCTTGGAGTCCAGGAAACATAAAAACCCTCATCATTGTCAAATGATGTTGATTTATTTGATAACTCCTTTTTGTGAGATTTTGATACTTCCTTGTAATAACACTCCTCAGTGTTATGATTCACCCTTCCACAAATCTCACACCATTTGTTAAAGTAACATTCATCAATTGATTTATTTGTCATATCACAAATTTGACAATATTTTTTGGAAAGTAACAATCTGTGGTGTTGTGATTTGTCAATTGGCACCTATTACACCAAAGTTTTGTGTTCTTTTTATAGAACTCATGTTTAACACTCTGTGATCTTTGTGACTCTTGAGAATTCAGAATTGGTTTTGGTTTGAACACTTGTTTGACTTTGTTATTCACATTTGAAGAACTTTGTCCAACAGAATCAACTTTTTTTCCATCAGAAACAGCTGAAGAATTAGTGTTTAAGTTATTTTTCTTCTTTTGTTTGTTTTTGGTTTTCATTTTAAGTTCAGATTGAGCAGCGGAATTTTCAGGATCATGACTTGTTGTCATATCAGAGACAGATTTGAACTTAACTTCAGATTTCTTTGACTCTTGTTGTTTCAAGTATCTTTTAAAATGTGGATTATCAAACCTAACCCCTTCACTTACTTCACCATGTTGGTCATTGTAAATCATTTTGATTTGACCTTTGTTTCTCATTTATGCTTTCTCTTTCACTTCTTCAACAAAGAAATTTGAATATTCATTGATTGGATTAGATTCAGATTTCACAAATCCACTGAAGTTCTTTGTTTTAAGATACACCTATTTTGGTTTTGGTTCATATGAAGTTATTTTAACAGGGTGATCTTCTTTCAGTTTTTTTGTGT
Source organism: Tagetes erecta (assembly GCA_030867185.1). Classification (NCBI taxonomy): domain Eukaryota; kingdom Viridiplantae; phylum Streptophyta; class Magnoliopsida; order Asterales; family Asteraceae; genus Tagetes; species Tagetes erecta. Next base: position 14,757,473 of record CM061497.1, on the reverse strand, counting down.
CATGTTCAATGAATATTTCTTTGTTCATTTTTGAACATTCAGAATCATCAGAAGATTCTGAGTTTTGAATTACTTTCAATTTAGCTTGAGCTTCAGTTGAATAGTCATGAGAATTGAAGTCATTTGGTAATGAGTTGGTCTTTGCACTTGGCATTTTTTCATAATTCACTGGAGGAGGTGTTGTTTGGTATGCCACCTGTGAAAAACCCAACCCATTACAATTCATTCCTTCCTTTTGACTAGCAATCCACTTTTCCATTTGTTCTTTGTTGACATTAATTGTTCATATTTCATTTTAAAAGTGGATGCTTCCAGTTGACTTTGAAAATAAGATTCTTCAAGAATTTTTAATGAATTTTTTAAGATTTGTTCTAGATTCTTAGATTCTTTTAAGTCCTCAGTCAAAGATTTAATTTTATTCTCAAATTCCTTTTTGTGCTTCTTTAGTCTTCTTGTGTAACGCCCGCCTTTTGGCAGACGCCACAGTTGGCATTCGTAAGTATAAAAACAACCATAAATTAAAAGAAAATCTAAAATGCAGCGGAATACTAGTTTAAAACATCACTACATCGTCATAATTTTTCTTAAAAACTTCTTAAAAACATTACAAAATGTAAATTTGATCTTAATTGTATTTTTTTCAATGCCAGTCTTCAACAAGTCTCTAGCTCGCGCCCAGCAGCTCTCTAAACCCTCTAACCTGCACATCAATCTAACATGCATAGAAAAGTCAGCTACGCTGAGTGAGTTCTAGTTTAAAAGCATCTTTAAGAACTTTCCATATCTTTCATGTAATACACGTAAATAGTATCATCATATCGTACTTCACATTCAAAGGGCACATAACGTAATATTTGTGTCTGTTAGTAAGTCATCATCATGCTCTCTTTGATCACAAGAGACCCATTTAGTGGTTCTTAACTGGTTTTATAAGATCCCTAGTAGGATTCTTAGTTGATTTTATCAGATCACCAGTAGGATTCTTAGCTGGTTTTATCAGTTCCCTAGTAGGATTCTTAGCTGGTTTTATCAGATCCCCAGTAGGATTCTTAGCTATTTTTATCAGATCCCCAGTAGAATTCTTAGCTGGTTTTATCAGATCCCCAGTAGGATTCTTAGTTTCATTAAAGCATACATTCGTCTGTATATATAAATATATAAGTATATAATTACTTATTCTTATATCATCATCATACTTCATGTATTATCACCTAACAGTCCATGAAACATCTCAGTATGCATGTTAGCCTCAAAAACATACTTAAAACGAAGTGGAAGTTATTATGGAAAAGGTTAACGTAATTAGGTGATCTTGCTTGTTTGGACAAGGTTAACGTAGTGGTATTGGTGCACGATCTGCATTTAAGTTATTATGGAAAATCGTCAATTTTACTATAGTTTCGCAAAGGTGAAACTCAGTGTCACAAGGGTGACACTCAGTGTCTTGGGTGACACTCAGTGTCTTGGGTGACACTCAGTGTCGCAAAGGTGAAACTGAGTGTCGCATGCTGCTTCAGCAGCACCTTCACTTGCAGTTTCACAAGGCTCTTGCCCAACTTTCGTTGGGACTTATGCACACTTCAGAAAAACAACTTCAGATTTCAGACACATGAGAAACTACAGTTTCGCAAGGGTGACACTCAGTGTCGCATAGGTGACACTCAGTTTCTCAAAAAGAACACTAGTTTCACATTATGAATGCACAGTTTCGCAAAACGGGGTTTCAGCTCGATTTCAACCCAAAATCCTTGTTTTTCAACCAAATCTCAAACTTTTTACGTCCAAAACCTTGTTTTATCATTTATATGACAAAACCTAAGCTTTTTCCATGATTTCAACCATAAAAATGAAACCTTTATTGATTTTTTTGAAACTTTTTGAAAACCTTAAAAACTCCATTAATGGCCAGATCTGTCTTGTGTTATAAAAACATGTTTTAGGTGGATGATTTTACCTTGATTACCTGTTGTTTAACACCTTCCAACTTCAAATCAACTCTTTGATTTACAAAAATCTTGGTTTTTTTCTTTCTTGTCTGAGTTTTCTTTTAAAAAGATTAGGGTTTGTGTGTGTGTTGTTGTGGAGATGGTGAAGTGGGGGATGGTGGCTGGAAATGGTGGTTAAATAGTATGGTTTCCATATTGGGGTAGGGTTTTAGGTGGGCTTTGGGCCTTAATTAGGTAATTAGGCTATTTTAGGAAAGTCTCTTAACTAATCCACTTACCATTTTGGGCCTAATTCATTCTTTCACCATTAATGGCCCATAATTACATCATAACCTCTTCATTAATCCTTCCCTTTTTCTAATTACCAAGTAATGTACATTTTTAATCATTTTCATTCTTCATCGTATATATCGTAATTATCATAATTATCATAAACATAACATATATCATAAACGTCATACATCATTTTAATCATAATCATTTAAATGCACATCCATATAAGCATAAGCACGTAAAGATGTCCTACCATAAAAATCGGGGTGTTACATCTTCTGACTTTTGATTTCAGCCTGCAATTTGTCATTAGTAGCAAAAGAATGAGTTCTATAGTGAGTTACCTCATGTAGGCATGCTTTTGTGCATACCTTATCCTTGACATCTTCTGGCATTGGTGGATATTTGCTTACATCAGCAACTTTAGCTTCTTTTGCTATGTCATCATTAGAACTTTGAGCCATCAAAGCAAATTCTTTTTCAATTTCTGCTCCATAAGCACTCCAATCAACCTCTCCATCATGTAACACACATAGCTTTAGGTTCATCAGGTTTAAAAGTTGAAGAAGAAGCTTGATTAGGATTCAAAGTGTTCTGTGTAATCTTTGCAGCTGTAGGTCCCATAACACTATTGAATCAGTAACTTGTGAAGATTTTGGATCAAAATGGTAAAATATTGATGAACATAAGATGAACACTTGATGAACACCATGAAAAACTCAGATTTGATCTTCTATTGATTGCATCAGATGTTGTTACATGAAAGACCCCAATCAATGACTCATTCAAGCCTACAAAACCCTAATTGCCATTTACTATTTATAGCCTAATGACACTTTGGACTATTGACAATTAGGACCCTAAACTTAGACTAAAACATGACAAATGGAAATAATACAAATAAACCCTAACGTTTAAGTCTAATATATATTTTGTCATAACAACAAAATATATATATTACATAAAATACTAAAATGACGAAAACTGTTAGGGCTATTTCCTAGTTAAGATTTACTTTGTATTTGTTTATATGTTTTATGATAGTTTAGGGTCTATTTTGTTATATTCCTTAAACTTGTAATTGTTGCTTAAAAGCATGTAGTGAGAGAGTGTGAGGAGAGAGGCTAGATCACTATTCACGTTAGAGAGAGAACTAAGTGTGTGATTTATTTTCTCCTGCACTTGTACTACAAATCTGCTTTGATCATCAATATACAAAAGAGAATTATTAGTATGAATTGTGTTAATGATTAAACTGTGTTTGTGTATGAATTATTCTGATCATTGAGCGATATTAACGATCCAATTGAACCTATCAATTGGTATCAGAGCTGTTGGTATTGTGTTCTTCGCTATTCATCAAGCAAAACACTACAATATTGCTCAAAAATCATGATCTGAATGAATTGTTGCTGTTTTTAGTTGTGATTTATCATCGCAATCACTCCTAATTCACAACGATTGTGCAAATTCCATCAGATTATCATCAGATCTGAGGAATTAAGAAGATTGAAAAAGTTACTGTTCGATCGAATTTTGCTCAAATTCATCAAAATTTGATCATGTTTTGGATTGATTGAGATTAGGGATTGATAATCGGACTATTTCACTGCTTGTGTGTGAATTTTGAACGAATTGGACAAGTTTTTGACAAACCCAGAAAAATTCTCATGATGAAGATGATGAACAGTAACAACTTGGTTGAAGATTAACTTGCCGGGTGATAAATTTGACTTAGACAATTTCCTTTGGACTTAGATTGAAGAACAATTAGGTCCTGTGCAGCCGTGTAAAGGATTTTGTGCTAGACGGGTAAAGAAATTGACGAAGAAAAAGTGTTACTGTTCAGCCGGATCAACAACTGTTGTGCCGGGTAATACACTGTTACGCCGGGTGATTAACAGTTTCAGCTGGGTGATTGAAAACTGTGTAGCCGGGTAAACAACTCTGCCGTGTGATCGAGAACTGTTCAGCCGGGTAAAGCTTTTTGCCGTGTCAAGATTCAAGCCGGGTCAAGTTATCTGCCGTGTGAAGTTATTTCTTGTTGCCGGGTAACTGTTCTGCCGGGTAAAGAATCCATGATTTATAACTGTTGAGCCGTGTGACTGTTTAGACGGGTGAAGACTTTTTCTCTGCCGGGTGAAGAACAAAGCTACTGTTTAGCCGGGTGAAGAAGGATTTTCACTGTTCAGCCGTGTGACTCATTTTTAGTTGTTTTATTTCTTGTTTTTCTTATCTTGTCATTAATTACTTGTCTTTATTTTAGTATTTTAACTGTTTCTTTTAAAAAATTAACAAAAACCAAAAATATTTTTCTTTAAAATTTAAAATCTTTAAAAAATGGCACCTAATGATGATTCTGATAACCGTGTTCCTAGACTTGTCAATCGTGCAGATTTCAAGAATTGGACGCTTAGACTAAAGCATCATCTTTGCTCAATAGACAATGATCTGTGGAAGTCAATTGAAAAGGGTCCTCACATACCTACTCAGACAGCTCCAGATAGTGCAAGTACCTACACCAAAGACTCTACTGAACCTTATCCAGAGGATAATTTGTCAGGAGAAGATTTGAAGAAAGTGAAGAATGATTGCAAAGCATATTCTTTGATGTGTAAGGGATTGCCACTACAAGTACTGTCAAGGTTGGACACCTATCAAACAGGTTATACATTGTTCAAGGCTTTGAAGTCTATTTGTAAAGGAGGTGAACAACTCAGGAGTCTCAAGAAACAGAAGTTGAAGAGACAGTTGGAGTTATTTGAACACATTGCTGGAGAATCAGTGCACCAAATGATGAATAGGTTTGTTCATCTGACTACTGAAATGACCAATGCGGGTGCAAAGACAGATCTCCAAGATTTGAATGACAGATTGTTATGTGCACTTCCATCATCATGGAAACAGACTGTGACTTTACTGAAACATACTGAGAAGTTTCCGATGGATCTAGATTTACTCATTGCAAAGATAGAGGAAGTAGAGATTGATGAAGGTTCTAGAAACAATGATAGAACTGGTTCACATGCACAATACAAATATATTGTGAATCCTGCTAATACTGTGGAGAATGCTTTTCTTGCACAAGATGCAACAAAGTTTGAAGAAAAGGGTGATTTATTTGTGGGCGCAAGTTTCTATACTGATTCATTATACTTTCCAAGTTCGCCAACTTATTCTCAACCTCAATCTCCACCAAGAGCTCAAGTTCAAAGTCAGAATCTGAAGAATCAAGCAGAAAGTCAAAGTTCGAATGTTCAAACAAAGGTAAAAGATGTGATAAACATCTTGTTACAAGATGACGAGACCAAAACTGCCTTCACAGCTTTTATGGCAAGTTTCCAAGCATACCAAGGAAGTCACTTAAGTCAAATGGACGTTGTCCTTCAAGATTTATTTGAGATGGATCCTGATGACGTTGAGGAAATGGACTTAAACTGGCAGATGGTAATGGTTGCATATAGAACGCAGAAGCATGCATATGTTAACCGAAGCTACAAGTGTTAGGGTTATTTCCTTGTTAAGATTTACTTTGTAGTTTGTTTATTGTTTATATGTTTGTATATAGTTTAGGGTCTATTTTGTTATATTCCTTAAACTTGTATTTTGTTGTTATAAGCATGTAGTGTGTGTGTGTGAGGAGAGAGGCTAGATCACTTTTACACGTTAGAGAGAGAATTAACTGTGTGTGATTTATTTCTCCTGCACTTGTACTACGAATTGCTTTGATCATCAATATACAAAGAGAATTATTAGTATGAATTGTGTTTGTGATTGAACTGTTTGTTTGTGCGAATTATTCTGATCATTGTGAGTAATATTAACGATCCAATTGAACCTATCAATTGGTATCAGAGCTATTGGTACTGTGTTCTTCGCTGTTCTTAAGCAAAACACATCAATATTGCTAAAAAAATCATGATCTGAATGAATTGTTGCTGTTTTTAGTTGTGATTTATCATCGCAATCACTCCTATACACAACGATTGTGCAGATTCCTTCAGATTATCATCAGATCTGAGGAATTTAGAAGAAAGAAAAATTTACTGTTCAATCAAATTTTGCTCAAATTTGATCATGTTTTGGATTGATTGATATAAGGGATTGTTAATCGGACTATTTCACAGCTTGTGTGTGAATTTTGGACTAATTGGACAAGTTTTAGACAAAACCCAGAAAATTCTCATGGAGAAGATGATGAACAGTATGATTTTGGTTGAAGATTAACTTGCCGGGTGATTAATTTGACTTAGACAATTTTCCTTGGACTTAGATTGAAGAACAATTAGGTCCTGTGCAGCCGTGTAAGGGAATTTGTGCTAGACGGATAAAGAATTTGACTTGAAAAAGTGTTACTGTTCAGCCGGATCAAACACTGTAGTGCCGGGTGATACACTGTTACACCGGGTGATTAAGAGATTTCAGCCGGGTAATCATCAACTGTGTAGCCGGGTGATTAACAACTGCCGTGTGATCGAGTACTGTTCAGCCGGACAAACCTTTTTGCCGTGTCAAGATTCTGCCGGGTCAAAGATTGTTGCCGTGTCAAAGTTTATTCTTGCTGCCGGGTAACTGTTCATCCGGGTGAAGAACAAAATTATTACAACTGTTGAGCCGGGTAATTGTTTAGCCGTGTAAAGACTTTTTCTCTGCCGGGTGAAGAACAAAGACACTGTTTAGCCGGGTGAAGAAGGATTTTCACTGTTCAGCCGTGTGACTCATTTTAGTTGTTTTTCAATACTTGTTTCTTATCTTGTCTTTAATTACTTGTCTTTATTTTAGTATTTTAATCATTTCTTTTCAAAAATTAACAAAAACCAAAAATATTTTCTTTAAAAATTTGTTAAAAAATGGCTCCTACTGATGATTCTGATAACCGTGTTCCTAGACTTTTGAATCGTGCAGATTTCAAGAATTGGATAATCAGGTTGAGACATCACTTGTGTTCTATTGACAATGACTTATGGAAGTCCATTGAAAAGGGTCCTCATATTCCAACTCAGACTACTCCAGACAGTGCAAGTACCTACACCAAAGACTCTACTGAACCTTATCCAGAAGATAATTTGTCAGCAGAAGATTTGAGGAAAGTAAAGAATGATAGCAAAGCTTATTCTTTAATGTGCAAGGGATTGCCACTACAAGTTCTGTCGAGATTGGATGCATATCAGACTGGTTATACATGTTTCAAAGCTTTAAAGTCGATATGTGAAGGAGGAGAACAATTGAGAAGCCTGAAGAAGTCGAAATTGAAAAGGCAATTCGAACTGTTTGAGCATATTAATGGAGAAACAGTGCACCAGATGATGAACAGGTTTGTTCACTTAACTACTGAGATGTCAAACCTCGGAGTGAAGACTGAACTTCAAGACTTGAATGATCGTTTGTTATGTGCTTTACCATCATCATGGAAGCAAACTGTTACTTTGTTGAAACATACTGAGAAATTTCCAATGGAATTAGATCTGCTTATTGGGAAGATAGAAGAAGTTGAGATTGATGAAGGATCAAGAAATACTGATAGATCAAGCTCACAAACTCAGTATAAGTATGTGGTAAATCATGCCAATACTGTGGAGAATGCTTTTCTTGCACAAGATGCAATGAAGTTTGAAGAAGATGGTGATTTATTCGTTGGTGCAAGTTTTTATACTGATTCAGCATACTTTCCAAGTTCACCAACTTATTCTCAACCTCAATCTCCACCAAGAGCTCAAGTTCAAAATCAGAATCTGAAGAATCAGTCAGACAGTCAAAGCTCAAATGTTCAAGCCAAAGTGAAAGACGTAATGAACATTCTGTTGCAAGATGATGAGACCAAAACTGCTTTTACAGCGTTTATGGCAAGTTTTCAAGCGTACCAAGGAAGTCACTTAAGTCAAATGGACGTGGTCCTTCAAGACTTATTTGAAATGGATCCAGTTGATGTTGAAGAAATGGATCTTAATTGGCAAATGGTTATGGTTGCATATCGAACACAAAAGCATGCATATGTTAACCGAAGTTACAAACCTCATGCTAACAAGACAGTTGGATTTGACAAATCAAAGGCCAGATGTTTTAATTGTAACCAGTATGGTCATTTCTCAAGAGAATGCAAAGCTCCAAAGAATTTCAATGACCAAGCTAGTTCAACCAATCAAGGTCAAGGTCAAAGTTCCCAACAGTTCTCAAGCTACCAAAGTAGAAATCAACGTACTTTTCAGAAACCATATCAAAGTCTTCCCATGCCAGAACTGAAAGACGAAGGAAAGAAACCAGAAGACCAAACAAAGGCACTGGTAGTCAGCGTAAAAGATGGTTATGATTGGAGCGCATATGCAGAACAATTTACGTCTGATCTTACATCAAATCTGGCACTGGTATGTGAAATTGAAGAAGACTGGTCTGAAGAAGGGGATGGAAAGATGATTGAAGATATAAGTGAAGATTCTGAGGAATATGACTGGAGTGCAAAGTCTGATCCTACTGAAGAATCTGAATCTGAAGTTGCGTTAATGGCTACATCCAGTGAGTCTTCATCTTCTGCTGAACAACCAAAGGTTAGTAATAACTTACCCCCTAACTATGTTCCTTTACCTGCTGATGTGAAAGAAAGGTTGTGTTCTGAACAATGTATTCAACAAGTAGAACATTATCGAACTCATTCATTTAAAATTGGTGATAAATTAAGTAAACATGAAAAACTTCATGAACAACTTAAAATTGATCATAAAATTTCTGATGAGAAGATTTTGTCACTAACCGAATCATGGAACAAAACTTTAAAAGAACTGGAACTTGTTACCAAACAACTTGAAGAAATGACAAAGAACTTTGAACAAGAAAAAGTTGCACATGCAGTCACTCAAGTTGAATTGAAAAAGGTTAAAAGTTGTAAAACAATGTTTGAACAACTCATTAATGAAAGAGGTAACAAAACCAAAACCGGGTTGGGTTTTACTCATGAACCAATGCCAAATTCAATCACTCAAACCTTACCGGAAAACTTTAATGAATTTGATCATTCACCTGAAAATGAACGTAAATTTAAAGAAATTCAAAGAAGTAAATCCGAGTCCGAAGGATCTGAGGTGTTGATTGAAAGTTTGAGAGAAGAAGATGGAATGACAACTGAAGCTGATGATGAAGCAAGCAACAAATCTGACAACAAATTAGAGCCTGTTCTAACTCAACTCGTTGAATATCCAAAGCTTAATCCCGAACCAGAACAAACGGTGAAGGATGAAGGTGAATTTTCAGGATACAATGATCCTGAATACATCAAGTGGAAGAAAGAACAAAAGGCGCAAGTTGCTGATCAGTTGATCAAGAAGCAAGAAGTGAAGAAAGCCGAAGTTTCAACTGCAAAGAAGCAGAAATCGAAAGTAATGAACAATCAATCTGAAACAAAAGAATCAAAAGGTAAAAGTGTCATGAAATCAATTGACAACACCAAAGCTCAAAACGTAAAACCTGTCAAGAAAGTGTCAAAAGGAAAGACAATCAAGTTTGTGTCTGCAGGAACGTTTGATTTAAACGAATCTTATGGTAAACCAATCATTTCTCCAATCAAATCTAACTCTGGTCTGAAAACAGGTTCAGGTCCTAAGTCTTCCGCTGTCAATGAAAAGAGAATTGAATCCAAAAAGGTGACCAAACAGAACAGTTTAAAATCGAACCAAAGTCCCATGCAATCAAAATCACAAACAAAGAGTCCACAGAAAAATGTTAATCTAAAACCGAACAACTATGATAATGAATCACGTTTTGGTTCAACTTCAAAAGTTAACAATCGGCTCTTTAAGATTAGCAAGAAGCATTGTGAAATTTGTGATAGATATAATCATGCAACTGCTGAATGTTTCTTTAACAGGTACTGCAGTTTCTGTAACAAAAGAAACCATTCTTCAGAAGAATGCTTTTATAACAAATTTTGCGAAATTTGTGAGAGAAGAAACCATGACACAAAGGATTGTTTCTTTCGATCAAACTCAACAAGAGAAATGACTCCGTTTTCAAACTTTCAAAGAAATCAATCATTTGGTTTTCAAAATATGAATCAAAGTCATTCTCCGGTTTTGAGAAATTTCAATCGAAACAATTCTGTTTCTAACTTTTCATCAAAAAATGTGTAGGTTAACGGTTTTAAGCCAAGAGCTTTAATGGTGAGAAATCAAAAATTTGAAAATAACCTTGATCCTAAGCTAGAGGAAAGGTTTAGTGCTTTGAGGAGAAAGCAATTAATGAACGCCAATGGGCGAAACAATAGTTATAAGCATCAAAATCTCATGAACGAAACAAATTTTCAAAATATTCAATATCAACAAGTTACTATTGTAGATAGATTCGGAAAACCCAAGACCGTGTGGGCCTGGGTTGACCAAACTAACTAAGTGATTGTTGAATTGCAGGTACGCCCAAGAAGACCTATCAACTCATGGTTCGTTGATAGTGGGTGTAGCCGGCACATGACAGGCAACCATGCCTTGCTTCAGGATTTCAAGCTGAAAAATGGTACTCACGTTGCATTTAGAGGTGATGCGGGTGGTAAAATCACAGGAGAAGGAACTGTTTCGAATGGGGTCATTAGTTTTGATAAAGTCAACTACTGTGCACAGTTGAACTTTAACTTACTAAGTGTATCTCAAATCTGTGATAAATCTTATTCAACTCTTTTTGATGATTCTTTCTGTTATATTCTTAAACCAGGTTTCAAGATTGACAATGAGTGGGTAGTGGTTAAAGCGCCTAGAGATCGTGATGTATACAAGTTGGATATGTCACAGATTGATGCTGAAACCGAAACAACCTGTCTCATTGCACATGCTTCAAATGATGAGAGTCAACTTTGGCATAGACGGCTGGGACATTCCAATTTCAGAAACATGAACCGTTTGGTAACTGGAAATCACGCTGTGGGAATCCCATCGAAGAAATTCTCCACAACTGATCTCTGTCTAACATGTTTGAAGGGAAAACATCATCGGATGTCTTTTAAGTCCAAGCAAGAAAACTCTATTTCAAAACCCTTGCAGATGCTACATATGGATCTTTTCGGACCAACAAATGTGCAAAGCATCGGAAAGAAGTCTTACTGTTTTGTCATTATTGACGATTTCACTAGATTTTCTTGGGTTTATTTTTTGCATGCTAAATCTGAAACAGCTGAATTATTAAAAGAATTTATCATCAAAGTTGAAAATCAATTGGAATGCAAAGTTAAAGTTTTAAGAAGTGATAATGGAACTGAATTTAAGAATGCTAATGTTGATTTATTTTGTGCAGAAAAGGGGATTGCTAGACAATTTAGTGCGCCAAGAACACCTCAACAAAACGGGGTTGCGGAACGGAAAAACCGGACACTAATTGAAGCAGCAAGATCCATGCTCGCAGATGCCAAAATCCCTATCACTTTTTGGGACGAAGCTATTGTTACTGCGTGTTTTGTACAAAATAGGACATTATTAGTGCAAGATAAACAGAAAACTTCTTATGAGTTGTTATTTGGAAGGAAACCAAATATTTCTTACTTGAAAGCATTTGGTTGTCCGGTATCAATTCTAAATTTGAATGATCATCTCGGGAAGTTTGAGTCAAAATCTGACGATGGATTTTTCCTAGGCTATTCGTCTGTTTCTAAAGCTTATCGGGTTTTTAATAGCAAAACAAATACTGTTATTGAAACTATTAACGTCAAGTTTTTAGAAAATTCATTTCCGTTAGTAGCTCATGGTCCCGAATGGTTATTTGATTTAGATTCATTATCGAAATCTTTCAATTCTAAGTTATTTGATTTTTCAGGAAAAACAAACAAAGAATCAGGTGACTTGGGATGCTTTAGTGACGATTCTGATAATGACGAGGATGGAAATCTCAACTCAGAATATCCGTTCATGTCATTTCACAATCCTGATCATGTCAAATCCAGTCAAGATCCGAGTCCTTCTGGTTCTCATGAAGATCAAGAATCGAACAATCTTGAAGAAGATGTGGATCCGCAAATTTCTCCTAATGATGGTGGATCTGTTCAGAATCAACCATCATCCGATCCGAATGTTGAAGTTGTTCCAGAATCTTTTGATTACTTCATCAATTCACCGGATCAAGTCCCGAATTTCACACCGCATACTTCTTCCATACTACAAGATCTACCAAATCTGAATACTTCTAATCTGGAGAGTCAAGTGCAAGGAGGTGACATACCAATTCATCGAATTCACAAGAAACATCCTGTCTCTCAGATTATTGGGCCGTTGAATCAGAGAACTACAAGAAGTCAGAATGAGCATGCAAATGTCTGTCTTTATTCGTGTTTTCTATCTCAAGTGGTGCCAAAGAACATTTCAGAGGCGTTGAAAGATAACAGTTGGATTGAAGCCATGCAAGAGGAATTACTTCAGTTTCGCAAACAGGAAGTTTGGAAACTAGTGGACTTACCTGAAGGAGAGAATGCAATTGGTACAAGATGGTTATACAAAAACAAGCCAGACGAACGTGGCATTGTAGTGAGAAACAAAGCAAGACTCATTGCACAGGGATACACTCAGGAGGAAGGCATTGATTATGAAGAGGTGTTTGCTCCAGTCGCAAGACTTGAAGCCATACGCGTTTTTCTTGCATATGCTTCTTTCATGAAGTTTAAAGTATTCCAAATGGACGTTAAAGGTGCTTTCTTGTATGGACCAATTACAGATGACGTATATGTCAGACAACCTCCGGGTTTTGAAGATCCTGACTATCCTCATCGTGTATACAAGTTGAGTAAAGCTCTTTACGGTCTACACCAAGCTCCAAGAATCTGGTATGAGACATTATCCAAGCATTTACTAGAACATGGATTTACAAGAGGTCAGATTGATCCAACTTTGTTTATGAAGAGGGAGAATGACGATTAGTTGTGCGTTCAAGTATATGTGGACGATATTATCTTCGGATCAACCAGTGCGTCAATGTGCAAAGAATTTGAAGAAATCATGAAGTCTAGATTCCAGATGAGTTCAATGGGGGAGATTAATTTCTTTCTTGGATTACAAGTGAAACAATCAGCTGACGGAATTTTCATCAATCAATCAAAATTTGTTGAGAAATTGTTGAAGAAGTTCAAGATGCAAGATTGTCAAACAATTCGAACTCCATCTGATGTGAATTGCAAGATTCAACCTGATCCAAAGGGCAAAGCAGTTGATCAAACACTATACAGATCAATGATCGGTTCTCTGATGTATCTTACTGCATCAAGACCAGACATCATGTACGCTGTGTGTGTGTGCGCCAGATATCAGTCTGATCCGAAAGAGTCGCATCTTGTTGCTGTGAAGCGTATATTCAGATATCTCAAAGGGAAACCAAATCTTGGGTTATGGTATCCTTACGAAGGAAATTTTGAATTATATAGCTATTCTGACAGTGATTTTGGTGGTTGTGCTCTTGACAGGAAATCGACTACTGGTGGCTGTCAATTTCTGGGTCCTAGGCTTGTCTCTTGGCAATGCAAGAAGCATACCAATGTTTCTGTATCCACAGCTGAAGCAGAGTATATCGCTGCATCTGCAGGATGTTCTCAGGTTTTGTGGTTACAAAATCAGTTGCTTGACTACGGGTTTAACTTTCTAAAAACTCCTATTTACATAGACAATACTGCTGCTATGTTTATTATTGCTAATCCTGTTCAACACTCAAAAACCAAACATATCGAAATTCGATATCATTTTTTAAGAGACAACTTTGAAAAGGGTTTAATAATTTTGATTAAGGTTCATACCGACAAACAACTGGCAGATCTTTTCACAAAATCTTTTTTGTCAGGCCGGTTTGAATTCTTAATTCAATCCATAGGATTAATCAATCATGATTGATTCTATTTTTCGTAAAAACAAACAAAAAAAATCAGAAAAATATAAAAGCCAAAAATATAATAAGTTGATGTTATATTTTGATTCCTTTGTCTTTTACTTTATGTTTTGCATTGTGTGTGCTTGCGTGAAAAAGAAAATAGAAAAGCAAAAACAAAATATAAAAGCAAAAAGAAAAGAAAATATCATGTCATAAGAATCTATATTGCAAAAAGTGAGAAATGATAGTTACACTAGACATTATTTGGTACATCATTTTTAATAAAGACTGATGAATGTTAATTGATGTGCTAGACAGCTCAGGCAATTAGACTGAACAAGTAAGTTGATTGTTGACAAACATAATCTTAATGATATTTGTGTTAAGTTCCATTGTTATACATGTCTAGATATATATCTTTTGATACATTGCTTGTGATGATAGTTGTGCATGATCGGGTAACGATGTAGTCTATTCAGTGTGATGAACCGCATCGTGAGCTTCTTTGTTGTGGTACCCACAGACCTGAAGTCTCACACGAAGTCTCTTTTGAGCTTCAAGGTGCAGCAAAAGATTCCAAAATGGAACAAAAAGAGTCCCAAATGTGGACCAACACCAAACAAAAATTCCAAAATGGAATTCAGAAGATTCCCAAGGGGAACGATAGGAAAGAAAAATTCCCAAAGATGGAATTAAAAAGAAGTCCCAAAGTGGACCAAATCCGAATAGAACCCAGATTCCACACTGTGTATGACTGTAAGTGACCAGGTTTTGTGCAATATGCATTCAGGTAGTGATTGATAAGGAAATATGTTGACATATGTATACATGTGGGTCACATAAGTCATTCTAATCGAATCTTAAAAATCATCATGATATTGAAAAAGTAAGTGTGTCAACTCGAGCTAATTGATATGTTTTCATATCATCACTCAATCAAGCATAAGTCAAATGTCTATTCAAAACTTGCAAATCATGTTCAGATAATGTGTGGTATGATCTCACTGCGATATTTTGATTCATTGCATTGCATATGTCTTTATTTTAATGTGTGTGCTTTGTGTGTGCAGGCATATGGAATCATTATTGACACATCGACATCCTTGATAAACTTAAAAATTTCTAGAAATTTCAAGTTTAGGGGGAGAATAAAATTGAAGAAAAATATCTACAAAAATCCAAAAATATTTTGTTTTGAATAAGTGTGTTTTGAATGAACAAGGTTATGTGGTATGAAAAGCAAAGGTATTGGATGTGTTAAAAACAAACCCAAGGTCTTGTAATTTGTTTTTAAGAAATTGCTTCGGGATATAGAAAAATTGGTTGTGCAAAAACATTTTTTGAAAAAGAAAAAGAAAAATGAATTTAATTGGAAGAAATTTTATTGTCTTGTTTAATGTTGTTTGATAATTAATATGACAAGCATTCTTTTTAAGGATAACTTGTCTAAATTAATATGTCGGAGAATGTTGCAGGTGCAATAAATGCCGTTGAAAAGGTCAACAGACAAGAAAAATGAAGAAAAATCGCAAAGTGTTATAGCCGGGCAAAGATATCAGATGCAACTATTCTGCCGGGTAAAGAACTGTTCTGCCGGGTAATGTTGTGTGTTGATATAGCCGGGTGATTGAGGAAAAGGTGAATATGTTGTGACCACTGTACAGCCGGGCAATGATCATGTCAAATACAGCCGGGTGAAGGTCATAGATATCAAGCCGGGTGATACAACTGTATTGCCGTGTGAAGAAGGAAAAGCATGCCGGGTGATACAACTGTGTTGCCGTGTAATGAAGAAATGCATGCCGTGTGAAGAAGGAAAGCAACTATGTTGCCGGGTGATGAAGAAAGCAAGCCGGATGAAGAAGGAAAGCAACTGTGTTGCCGGGTAATGAAGAAAGGTTGCCGGGTGATGTTTGAAGACTACTATACTGCCGGGTGATTGATAAAACCCATCAGGTGTAGTTGTTCCTAACCTTTACCCGTCACTACAGTGACTTACCCGTCTCTACAGTGTTTGACCCGTCAAGTGTTTTCAACATGTTTGCGACTTGTCTTATGTACTTGACCCGTCACTACAGTACATGACCCGTCAAGTGTTGGGCCTTTTATGCTTACCCGTCCCTTTTTTTGTTGACCCGGCACTTAAAATTTGACCTAAATTTTTGACGATACAAAAGGCCGCCTCTTCACAAACACTTATCATTTCACACATTCACTTTCACACAAACACTCTGTGCTTAAATCGCCTGTTATCATATTCAATCGTTTTGCTCTATAACAAGATAGATCGATTGGATAAGGTAGTGATTAAGTGTTTTTGACCTAAATAGACCTGCAAATCAACTGTTAAAAGGAAAAACGATGATGAACAGTGTTTTGTGCATTGAATCGACACTTTGATTTTGTGTGTTAAAACCTAAATCGAATGTTGTTCTATGTACAAAATCTGTCGATCATCAACATTCAATCACTCATTTGCACCAAAACACCTTAAAATCAACTGAATCAACCAAAATTGTCACTACAGTTAAAATCGCCATTGATGAACTTTGAAAGTTCTTAAATGTATCATTTCAAAATGATGAACTGTATGTTAAAAGTGACAAATGCATGATATAACTGAACTAAAACATGTTAAACAACTTCATCATACAAAATGTCAAAATTTTGCCTTAAGTGATTAACTGTTAAAATGAAAAAAAAATGTTGTATAAATCATTAAAATTCAAAGTTGTGTTAATCAAAGTGATGAAAATCAATTTGTTAGTTCAATTTAGGGTTAAAATGTTTATATGAATGTTTTTCTTTCTAACTTCTGTTCAAACACTTATGAAAATTTTGATATATATATTTATGAAGAAACTAACACATTTGTCTTGTTTATGTTTTATGTTTGTTTTGACAGATGGAGAATCTCAAGTTTGAGCCTAAGCACAATTTGGTAGCATGCTTGGATGAATCAATTCCTGAAACAGATGGTTACAGGGATATGATCAAGTTCATCAAAAGGACCAAATATGTGTATGCTATATGTGCCAAACCGGTCATATATGCAAGGCTGATTAAGTGCTTCTGGCGGACAGCAGAGGTTGTTAGAGATGAGAATGGTGTTGCTGTTGTTCGAGGCAACATAACTAGGGATATGATTTTGACAGTTTCTGAAGAAGCCATTAGACATGCCCTGAGAATAGATGAAGATGAGGTTGGGATGAATGATGAGTTGACCATGGATGAATGCAAAGCGTGTTTTGTTAATATGGGTCATCCACCTGTATTTCCAAAGTCACAGTTTTATAGGGCGAAGTTGGGAAAGAAGTACAAATTGTTATGCTATGTGGTGCAACAATGCATATCCAGGAGGAGTGCAGGGTTTGATAATTTCCCATCAGATATTGCATCACCGATTGTTGCCATAGCAGAGAACAAACCATTTAATATGTCGAGATGGATCATGAATGGTTTTGTTTTTAACCTGGTGAAGGGCAAGAGGTTTAAGTTTCTCATGTACCCGAGATTCTTACAACTGATGATCAACATTGCCTATCCTATCATCAGATCCGAGGGTTATGCTGGAGGGATGTTATACACTGAGGACATGAACGATCTATCTTACAGAAAGATGAGTATCGGGAATGTGCTTGATGTGGAATTGTTTGACTATATGAGAGATATAGCCAACAATGAAGAAGATGTAGAAGGTATTTATCATCACATATCTCATGGTGAGATTGTTGATCCACAGGACCTAGTGGATGAGGTGCCTGACAATTTGTTAGATGATGACGAGTACTTTGCTCGTCATCCAGAAGATGAAGAAGATGATGGTAATGATGATGGTAATAATGATGAGGATAGCGATAGTGATGATGAACAAGATGATGGTGGTAATGAAGGTGCTGAATCTGAATCTAATTCAGAGGAGGCAGAGATTGTAGAAACTGTTGAACCTTTGGAGGTAGAGAATATTGAAGTTATTGAGCCTATGGTGATAGAAGAACCTGTTGAGGTTGTTTCTGGTATTGAAAAAGTTGGTGTTGAAATCCCAAAGGATGTTAGTGTTCAATATGTTAGAAGAAAGAGGTCGAAAATAGTAAAAGAGTCTGTGATTGTTGAGCCTGAAGAGATTGATGTACTTCAGATTGCTCAGGAGGCAATGGCCGAAGCTGAGACTATGGCACAGATGGTTGAAGAAGCTGATGCTGGCGTTGCTGATCCTACTGCTGTTGATATTCCCACCACATCATCCCAATTTGCTGAAAATATTGAACAAGGTTTGGAGTCTTCACCAAACTTTGTGTCAAAGATTGATGAAGATGAGAAAGAGAAAAGAATTGCAGAGTTAGAAGAGATGGTTGCAAAGCTGATAGAAGCTAATGAATTGTTGAAAGCTTCAAATGAACGGAAAAAGAAAAGATTTGATGAATACTGGGATATACATAATCAGAATTTGAAAATCTTCAAGAAGTTGGATGAGGATCATGTCAAACTTGTTGATGAACATGTGAAGTTGAAGGATGATTATGAAAAACTGAAGGTGGAGCATGAAAATCTGAAATTTGATTACAAAGAATTGCAAGCTGAATGTAATACTTTGGATGCTGAGAAAGAAATGCTAGAAAAAGAGTTGGAGGAGACTAAACCAAAGAAAGCTGGCTCATCATCAGATAAAGATTTTTCTGAAGAAATTGTTGAAGTGACTGAAGCTGAAGTTCCTAAAGTTTATTTGACTAGAGCTCGAGGCACTACGAATGTTGGCATTAGGGTGGAATCACCAATCATCATTCCCGATGAAGCTGTTGCTGAAACTGTCAATATGGACAAAGCTGAGGGAAAAAGGAAGATAGATGCTATACCAGAGATTTTTGGTGATGAAAACAGTTCGAAAAGGGCGAAGATTGAAGAAACAGTGCAGATTGAGCCGATTCAATCTGTAGCTGAAGATGAGACTGAGAAAACTGAATCTGTTGCTGACACTGAAATAGTTGAGTTGACAGATAGTGAGAAGGAGGCTGATTCTGAGGAAACAGTTCAGGTTGAGCCGATTCAATCTGAAGCTGTCGAAGTTGAAAGTGTGCCTGAAAATGTACCTGAAGTTGCAAATCAGTTTGAGCCGGTTCAAACTGACGATGCACCTATGATTGAGGCGTTGGATGATTTAGATGACATAGACTTCACTGAATCTGAAGATGAAGCTGGGCCAGAACCGAATGTTGTTGAAGATATTCCAGATGATTTGGATCAAAGGTTTGCATACCTTGAGAAAATGAAGTATAATGCTGTATTTTTGAATGGGTTGACTGTGAGCCAAATAAATGAAGAATATGAAAAGTGCCTGATTGCCCAAGATAAAACCGAAGCTGATAAGAAAGAGTTTGTGATTGAGATGGGAGAATGGACTCCGATGCAAGAAAGCCTAAACATAGAAGATTTGCCTCCGACTGAATTGTATCACCAAAATCCAGATGAAATGACTGCTTCTAATATGCGTAGTTGGTTGAGTTCGAGAAACTATCCGTACAAGACTTTGCAGAGGCTGAAATCTGAATCTTTGAGGAAAATTGTTGTTAGCTTTATGAAGACTGAAAAAATGTACAATCGTATGTTTTACTTGGACTACAACAATCCTCAGTATTTTGAGCTAACAAAAAGATTCAAAGTACTTGGACCAAAAGAGATTCCGGTGATGGCTCTACCTGAAGATGCTCACAAGAAACGACATGAACTGATGGATATGTTTCCTAGTGAAGTTAAATCTTACAACATACCAATGGAGGTGCGTGAGTCTTGGCATAAATCAGCAACAGCAGGTGACGTGGTGAGGTCATTGCTGAGCAAAGGTCAGTCCATTGCTGAGTTGCTTGATTCGATGATTGTGCCTGAGAAGAATAAGAAAGTGAAGATAATTGCTTGGAAATACGATGAAGTATTTGATGCATTTATGATTAAGAGAGTAAATGGTTTATGTGATGTATACCAGTACTTCTCGAGCATTTTTAAATTGGAGGTTCAGGATCTGAAAGAGCTGCACAAACTAAGGTTGATAAATCACACGCATGCTGAGCGTGGTGATAAATGTGTGATGCTTCTTGATGCCGGGATTGCTAGACCACCGAAGTTTCTGGAATTTAGAGGTCAACAAGAAGATTCAGCATATGTGCAAGCAAAGAAAGAAAGGAAGAAAAAGAGACTGGTTGTAACTGAAGACATGTATTTGGAAGAGTTTTCAGATGAGTACTTTGACAAAGTGACAGATCCTGGATTGAAGGTAATTGATGGAAGTCAGATGACAAAGCCTATACTCAAAGTGTTTTATAATCAAGAAACTTTTGAATTAAAGCTTGTTCGAAACTTGGAAGATCGGGAAAAAGACATGATTACGCTTTTCAGTACATTTGAGTTGAAGCTGCTACATCCATCATATATCGATTTTTTGAGAAGCTATAGAATGGAGAAGTGTAAAGATGCACTTGCTGAAGCTGACAGAAAATTGTTCGTGGTAATGATAGAGGTGATTGCTGCTGCAACTGAAAAGATCCGAGTGAGAAAGGCACTGCTGAACTCTAATCTCGTGAGGGTTGATTTACCAGAGATAGAGTATATGAGAATATCCAGAAGAGGAACTTTGGAGGTGAAAGTCAAAGACCAGGAGATGCCATTCGAATTTTATGCTAATATTGATTTTGCAGGTTTAAATCTGGACTCACTTAGATGTATGAACGCCTGCCCAATTCTGACGAATGAATCCAAGCCTCGACAAGCCAAGATTGCCGAAAAGTTCAAATCATGTATTGAAGAAGCTTTGAAGGAACAAGAAGAGTATAAAGGAAAAGAGATGCTGAATGTCAAAGACGAACCAGAAGAATGGTAAAAGAGATTGATGCTGAACAAAAAAAAAAAAAAAAAAAAAAATTGAAGATTTTGCTGAAGATCCAAAGTTAAATCTTAGGGGGAGTACTGTTAGGGTTATTTCCTTGTTAAGATTTACTTTGTAGTTTGTTTATTGTTTATATGTTTGTATATAGTTTAGGGTCTATTTTGTTATATTCCTTAAACTTGTATTTTGTTGTTATAAGCATGTAGTGTGTGTGTGTGAGGAGAGAGGCTAGTTCACTTTTACACGTTAGAGAGAGAATTAACTGTGTGTGATTTATTTCTCCTGCACTTGTACTACGAATTGCTTTGATCATCAATATACAAAGAGAATTATTAGTATGAATTGTGTTTGTGATTGAACTGTTTGTTTGTGCGAATTATTCTGATCATTGTGAGTAATATTAACGATCCAATTGAACCTATCAACAAGCCTCATGCAAACAAGACGGTTGGATTTGACAAATTAAAGGCCAGATGTTTCAATTGTAACTGTTATGGTCATTTTTCAAGGGAATGCAAAGCTCCTAAGAATCAGAATTTCAATGACCAAGCTAGTTCAAGCAATCAAGGTCAAGGTCAAAGCTCTCAACAGTCTTCGAGCTATCAAAGCAAAAATCAACGTTTCTTTCAGAAACCATACCAAAGTCTTCCCATGCCGGAATTGAAGGATGAAGGAAAGAAACCAGAAGATCAAACTAAGGCACTGGTAGTAAGTGTAAAAGACGGATATGATTGGAGAGCATACGCAGAACAATTTACATCTGATCTTACATCGAGTTTGGCACTGGTATGTGAAATCGAAGAGGATTGGTCAGAAGAAGGAGATATAAAGGTGGTTGATACTGAGAATGAAGATTCAGAGGAATATGACTGGAGTGCCAAGTCTGATCCTGTTGAAGAATCTGAGTCAGAAATAGCGCTAATGGCTACATCCAGTGAGTCTTCATCATCTACCGAACAACCAAAGGTTAGTACTGACTTCCCCCTAACTATGTTCCTTTACCTGCTGATGTGAAAGAAAGGTTATGTTCTGAACAATGCATTCAACAAGTAGAACATTATCGAACTCATTCATTTAAAATTGGTGATAAATTAAGCAAACATGAGAAAATTCATGAACAACTTAAAATTGATCACAAAATTTCTGATAAGAAGATTTTGTCACTTAAAGAATCATGGAACAAGACCTTAAAGGAGTTGGAACTGGTAACAAAATGTTGGAGAAATGGTTAGAAGAAACACGTTCAAAGAAGTCAGGGTCCTCATCTGATAAAGATTTTTCAGACGAAGTTATGGAAGTGTCTGAACCTTCTCAAGCAGCAAAAGTCTATTATACTCGAGCACGTGGTACAACAAATGTGGGTATAAGGGTGGAATCTCCAATTGTTATTCCCGATGAAGCTGTTGCTGAAACTGACATTTATGACAAGGCTGAGGGAAAAAGGAAGTTAGATGCTGTACCGGAAATTACTGAAGATGCATCTGTTTCAAAGAAGGCAAAACTGGATGAAACAGTACAGATTGAGCCGATTCAATCTGTAGCTGTAGCTGAAACTGAGGTGGTAGAACTGGCAAAAATTGATGAAACTGTGAAAGAGGCTGAAATTGATAAATCAGTTCAGATTGAGCCGATTCAATCTGAAGCTGTAGTAGTTGAAGAAGTGCCTGTAGTAGCTGAAATTGTTGAAAATGTGCCAGAAATTGTAACAGAAGACGCAAGTCAGTTTGAGCCGGTTCAAACTGACAATGCACCAATGATTGAGGCATTAGATGACTTGGACGATATTGATTTTACTGAGTCTGAACCAGAAGCTGAGCCAGAAACTAATCTTGATCATGAGATTCCTGAAGATTTAGCTGAAAGATTTGCTTATCTTGAGAAGATGAAGTATAATCCAGTGTTTTTGAATGGGCTGACTGTGAGCCAAATCAAAGATTTGCCTCCAACTGAGTTATATCACCAAAATCCTGAAGAGATGTCGAGTAGAAATATGCGTGACTGGCTGAGCTCAAGGAACTATCCATATAGGACTCTGAAAAGGTTGAAACAAGAGTCGCTGAGGAAAATTGTTGTAAGTTTCATGAAGACGGAGAAAATGTACAATCGTATGTTTTATTTGGACTACAACAACCCTCAATACTACGAGCTGACAAAGAGGTACAAAGTTCTCGGACCGAAGGAGATATCGGTGATGGCTTTACCAGAAGATGCTCACAAGAAGAGGAAGGAGTTGATAGACATGTTTCCCAGTGAAGTTAAGTCATACAACATACCTATGGATGTACGTGAATCATGGCACAAATCAGCCACAGCAGGTGACGTTGTGAGGTCACTGCTGAGCAAGGGTCAGTCGATTGCTAAACTTCTTGATTCAATGATCGTACCGGAAAAGTCCAAGAAGGTAAAGATTATAGCGTGGAAATATGACGAAGTTTTTGATGCGTTCATGATAAAAAGAGTTAATGGTTTATGTGATGTATACCATTACTACTCTAGCATCTTCAAGTTAGAAGTTCAAGACTTGAAAGAGTTGCACAAGCTTAGACTGATAAATCATACGCATGCTGAGCGTGGTGATAAATGTGCAATGTTACTGGATGCAGGGATAGCCAGATCACCGAAATACTTAGACTTCAGAGGTCAAAAGAAGGACAATGCCTATGTTCAAGCAAAGAAACAAAGAAAGAAAAAGACGTTGGTGGTCAGTGAGGACATGTATTTAGAAGAATTTTCTGATGAGTATTTTGACAAAGTAACCAATCCGGGGTTGAAAGTGATTGATGGATCTCAAGCGACGGAGCCAATTCTTAGAGTTTTCTACAATCAAGAAACTTTTGAGTTGAAGCTTGTTCGAA
Source organism: Tagetes erecta (assembly GCA_030867185.1). NCBI lineage: Eukaryota > Viridiplantae > Streptophyta > Magnoliopsida > Asterales > Asteraceae > Tagetes > Tagetes erecta. The sequence goes on along the minus strand of CM061497.1, from coordinate 14,733,711 downwards.
ACATGGATGACTGGGATAAAGACATGATAACTTTATTCAGTACTTTTGAGCTGAAATTACTGCATCCATCATACATTGATTTTTTGAGAAGTTACAGAATGGAGAAATGCAAAGACAAACTGGCTGAAGCTGATCGAAAACTGTTTGTGGTGATGATCGAGGTGATAGCAGCTGCATCAGAAAAGATTCGAGTAAGGAAGGCATTGCTCAACTCTAATCTTGTGAAGGTTGACATTCCAGAGATAGAGTTTATGAGAGTATCTGCGAAAGGAACTTTGGAAGTGCAAGTCAAAGGGAAGGAAATGCCTTATGAATTTTACGCTAACATTGATTTTGCAGGTTTAAATCTTGATTCTCTGAGACGCATGAATGCCTGCCCAATCCTTACTAACGAGTCCAAACCAAGACAAGCAAAGATAGCCGAAAAGTTCAAGTCATGCATAGAAGAAGCATTGAAAGAACAAGAAGAGTTCAAAGGAAAAGAGTTGCTGGATATCAAAGAAGAACCAGAAGATTGGTGAGAGAGATTGAAGCTGAAAAAGATGAAAACTGTTGAAGATTTTGCTGAAGATTCAAAGTTAAATCTTACGGGGAGTACTGTTAGGGCTATTTCCTAGTTAAGATTTACTTTGTATTTGTTTATATGTTTTATGTATAGTTTAGGGTCTATTTTGTTATATTCCTTAAACTTGTAATTGTTGCTTAAAAGCATGTAGTGAGAGAGTGTGAGGAGAGAGGCTAGATCACTATTCACGTTAGAGAGAGAACTAAGTGTGTGTGATTTATTTTCTCCTGCACTTGTACTACAAATCTGCTTTGATCATCAATATATAAAAGAGAATTATTAGTATGAATTGTGTTAATGATTAAACTGTGTTTGTGTATGAATTATTCTGATCATTGAGCGATATTAACGATCCAATTGAACCTATCAAAAACGATTAAATATATTTTGTTGACACAAAATATATTTATTACAATTAAACTCCGTCGCCTTCAACGTCTTCTCTCTAATCTTCGTCCCGAACGCGTAGTCTTGACTTTTGCGTTGACTTTGACCGTTGATGTTGACTTTTGTTGACTTTGACTGTGTTGATAATATTAGACTACAATTCAGGTCCAACAATACTCCCCCATAGTCTATTATTATCAACGTCTTGCATCGTGTTTAGCACCGATAAGTCAATACTGTAGGATCTTCAATTTGGTAAGCTTCGGTCTTTATTTCAGCTCCAACAAAACTCCCCCAAGACTGATGCTAGCCAAATTTTGTTGCTGAAGATCCTTAATCTCACAAGCTCCCCCATATTGTATGCTCCCCCATTTTGCGTGCTACTTTCGTAAAATCTGGAACTGCTTTCCAACAAACTTTTCTTGAGTGCTTTAGAAGATGTAGGAGGAGGATTCCTAGCTCGGTATCTTCTGCAAACTTTGAGGAACAGGTTCTCTGGTAAGGTGCTTTGCTCAACTGATGATCGGTCATCACTTGCAGCAAATATCTGTAACACAATCACAAACAAAATCTCGAGATTTCTCATTAGATCATTTCATTAAACAAAATAAACCCATGTTTATTTGTGTATGAATACAAACGAACCCGTGTCCATTTGTGCGTGCAGTTTCCAGTGAAATGCATGTGAAAATGATAAAAAATTAATAGCATAATATGGAAGACTTGAAAATAATTTGAAATGAAAATCTTTTAAGATTTTTTTTTAATTAAAATTAAAAAATTTGAAAATGAGAGGAAGAGTCCGACAAGATCACAAACATTTTTGACAAAGAGAACACATCACATAAGGTACACACGACCAACAAGACTCAAGAACCCAAGCATAAAATAAAATAAAAATAAAAATAAAAGCTTCACGAAAGGATATCAGATAATGCGTTTCGAGCAACCATCCAGAGAAACAAAGACTTGGCAAGATTGTCAATATGTTTGTCCATTTAAACCCATGCCTTGTTCCTTTCAACAAGCAACCTGTGACGATCTTATCATGTTTTGAGTTCGATTTGAAGAAACTCGGATAACTGGGTTTCCACAGACATTCAGCAAAGTAACTTGTTTTGACCTCAGGACATATTTGAGTTTAGATGATTCAACAAGATTTTTGTAATTGTAAAGGAACATAGATCCAGATCAAGTGATCAAGGTGAATGTATTTCGGGGGTGAAGTGGAGTTTAGGTTTGATAAAAGACACATCAAACAATGAACATGATGTATAAACATTTTGAGCTTTGCTTTATATGGGTTTTACAGATGATCAGCGCTCCAGGTCTATACTGACGTATAACAGAGGAGATGATTATCTATACGTGCTGATGAGAGCTTCATGTCTATATTTACATATAACAGAGAAGATCATCACTCCAGGTCAATGCTTCCGCATAGCAGAGGAGATTAACACGAGAACAAAAAAATTCTGAAGAGCTAACGAGAAGCGTCATTCAGGGCTGCGGCTAAGGGTGATTCGGGACAAAAATCAAGCAAAAAACAAATACTCTCAGTCCATTTTTGTCAAAACTTATCACTTTGTGCAGGCCAAGTGTCTGTGAAAATGCTCCTCATCACCAAGCTCTTATTGAATTTAGTTTGATCACAGAATTGCTGTCTAATTGTATTCGGGCTGAGCCTATTAACACATCATTACACAAATCAACGTCCTCCTTTAGGTGCTTTCCACACATATCTGAAACCTTCAAAATATTGTATTATTGTACTGTCTTGAGAAATGTCCATAAAGATTGCACTTGAAACACCTAACCTTTGATTTGTCAAAGCCCATCTTTTTGTTCAAACTAGGTGTGACAACCTGAAATTTTTTTTCTTTTGATCTATTTTGTTTCAGACAACAAATGACATTGTGTAATTTTTCGGGACTAAAATTCATTTAACAAGGAGATGATGTGACGGGCAAATTCAACTTAATACCGTTAAACTATCTATCAACTATTCCGTTAAATTCTATATAGTTTGGGGGTTAGTTAGTTATTAAAGAAATGTATTCAATTAAAAGCAAGAAATAAACAAGTTTATAACTATAAGGACCATTATGTAAATTGTCAATTTATAACAAATTAAACCAACCCTAGTCAACCCATCCCCACCCTTTATATTCATCATCATCATCGGCTGGCAAACACACCCATGCACCATCTGTTCTTCCTTCTTGATCGACCGAGCATACTGCAGAGCATCACCTGTCTACATCCTTGTTTCGACTCCGGCAACCAACAAACCCCCCCTTCACCGTAGCTCTCTCTCTCTCTCTCGGTTGTGTACTAGCCGGATCAGGGAAAACACGCACGTAGCAGCAACTGCAGATAAAATCGCGCATCAACGGTGAACCTACAACTCCGATCATCTCTTTCGTCGCAGTTCGGTGAGTTTTTCGGAGTTCATACTAATCATTACGAGTTCGATTCTGGTTCGGTGTAATTAAACAGTTATGATGTGCGTGTACTACCTGTATATATATGTGTATGATCATGTTGTGTGTAGTGTACATATATGTAGCCATGTATGTTTCTGCATGTATGTATAAATAAAACCGGAATAGCAGCAGCCATATACATTGTGTGCATATATATATCTGCCATGGTGTGTATGTTGTGTTGTAAATCTATGTGTACGTAAATTGGATGTATTGTATGTGATTTCAGGGTGTAAGAATCAGCATATATATATTTATACATTCGCATATATATACATGTTAGCAAGCGTGAACTACAGTGGTATAAATGTATGTGTTTGATTTGTGTGCATAAGTACTGCATGTTATGTGGGTTAATTAATAGGTATGATCATGTATAGTTTTGTATGCATAGCTTGATATGTAAATTTCTGTATATATACTTCGATATCTATAAGTTTTGTATGTGTAGTTGAGTATATATATGTATATAAAATCTAATGATTTACCAACAGTAGGTTAATAGTTCAAGTGTGTATGTGTGCTTGTTTACGTATGTACGTTGTGTATTATATGTGGCATAGGATTGTATGAACGGTATGTAACATGTATAATGTATGCATCTTATGTACGTATTGCAAATATGAGGGTGTATGCATCAAGTGATGAAGGTGAAAGTAAATAAGTTAAGTTCATAAATAGTAATTAGCATTTAATCATTAAGCAGGTCGTAGGGCGACCTAGTCTCTTTGTTGCATTTTGATGTATTTGCTGTGCGGCTCACAGGTGAGTCTCTTTGCCCGCTTCTAAATCCTTTCGGGGAGAAAACATACAAAACCGTTTTTACATCGCCTTCGGGCAAGGGCATTTGGGCTACGTTTTATGCCTTTGGGCAGGGCCTTCGGGCAACTGTTTTGATAAACTAATTTCTATTGTCTAATGGCTTATTTTAGTTGAGCATAAACGTTCCAACAAAAGTCCTTTCCTTTAGTTGAGATTATTAGTATACAGTGGGTATAACGGGGAAATTTGAGTAGTACTACCGGGTTCGGCAGACACCGTCACGCTGGTAGGGATCCAGGTGGTGCAGATTGTCCTTGGAACTTTTGGTCATCTAGTTTGATGGCAGTAAGGCAAATAACACAACGTTTAGTTTAATCTCAACGTGCTCATGTAGTAAGCGAGGTGGTCTTGCAAACCAGCAATAGCAAATGAAATTTATCAGTTAAACTGTTTTGATATTTAAATACTTTTGTTAAATTTCTCATTGAGCTCACCAACCATGTGTTGACCATTTTCAGTATGTTTTCTCAAGTGGCTAGGAGCTGTGCACGTAGGAGATTTCATGCATGAGTCACTTTAACATTTTTACCAACTTCTATTTACATTATTGTTTTTTTTTTGAAAATTTCTATTGGGTTACGTGCTAGACTTTTGAGCACGGATGTTTTTATTTATTTGTGCTAGACTATTGAGCACATGGGTTTCTATTTAATTGTGCTAGACTTTTGAGCACAAGTTTTATTGGTTTGGTGCTAAACTGTTGAGCACAAGTTTATTTAAATAATTTATTTGTTTATAAGCTTCCACTAAACTTTGAAAACTTACATTTTATACCCTGAGTTTTGGGATTTATGTCGAAGTTAAACTTTTGTTAAATCAATGAGTCAATGTTAACTGTAACTAATGGCTTGAGATCCTGGTATGTCACACTCCTAACGGATACCCCGTTTGTGGAAAATTGAGGGTGTGACACTAGGCTTGCTGAAATTTCTATTTGATTTCTTTTGTTTCTGTGATCTGTAAGCCAACATCACCATGTTCCATTGAATATCCATCTCCTCAACATCATCAGGATGCATGTCATTCAAGTCTTGTACCATAAGTTCCATTGGAGTCATTTGACTTCCCAAGTATGCTTGAAAACTTGCAGTGAAAGCAGCATAATATTAACAACATCCTGAGTTTTGTCAACATTTATTGTCTTGACTTTCCCTTTTGGACTTTCAGCAGCTACTTCACAGAAATCATTCATCACAACAGATTCAGCTGAACTAGCAAAGAAACAATCTCCTTGGAAGTGTTCATCAACACCATCAGTAGATACAAATGCATGAGATTGTTGTCCAGGTTTCTCCCCTTTGAATACATATTGTTCCATCTCTTTCTTGGGCATCAGATTTCTTGATTGTTCATCCATAGCCAAAGATTCAATTTTTGTGACAATATAGTCCAAATCTTGAACATCCAATGAAATTGTTTGTTTAAGTGTAGTGAAAGTGTGTTTCCAGCTTTTAGGTAAAGAATGCAACAATCTCAAATTGATATTCAGTATTGGTTGAAATTTCCATTGCCTCCATCTCAGTCACTAATTGTACAAATCTGTTCAAATATGAGGTAATAGATTCACCAGGCATTGCAGAAAACATCTCCAGTTGTCATTTTAGCTTCTGCTTCTTCATGCTTTGAATCTCAGTTCCACCTTCTTACATTTTTTGTAACATTTTGTACAAAGAGTTTGCAGTGACATATTTCTTTGTTCTTGTCAAGAATGCCAATGGGACTACCATTGTTAGAAAAGAATAAGCCTTCAGATCAATAGCACACTTACTCAGATCGTCTTTGAATTCATCACCCTCCAATTCTTCCAAAGGAATGACCTTCATACCATTTATGTAAGCATCATCCTTGTATTTATCAGGATTGGAGGCTGGTTTAGGAATATGAGGTCTATTGGCAATAGATCTCCACAAGTTGTGGTCAACTGTGTTTAAGTGGTTTCTAAATCTGATTTCCCAGCCTTTGAAGCCAGCTCTTGTTTTCAATAGAGGGACTTTGGAAGCATAATCAGAATTGTTGTTGTTTGCCATTTTTAAGACTTTGAAAATTGATATGCGGATGATTTTGTCGATCAGCGGACAACAGTTTCGATCTGCGGTCTACAGTGTCAATCTGCTTGCTACAGTACTGATCTGCAAACATGTTGAAAACAATCTTTTCCACAGGAATGAAATCAATTCAATTACTTCAATCTCTTGTTAGCTTCAACTAATCTATAAAGTCTGAAAAAGATCTACGAGCAACAGTGATCTTCAAAGTGATATGCGGACAATAGTGTTTGTTCAACTTTGAAGAACAATCAATCCAACAGATCAAAATAAGCCAGAATACAGATGATTATGAAGAAAATAATTGGAAATTGAATGACAATAGGATCAACTTCAGTAAACATCAGCATTTTCTCAATGTGCGAACAAAAGCAACTTCTTCGATGTGCGATGAACAGTGAAATTTGATTTTGATGATTTAACTCTGAATTTGATTGAAATCAAACGTACATGTTGCATGCATACATTTTTGAAAGATCGTTCAATATCAATTTCTTCCAAAACAGACTTGAATCACTTAAACAACTTAAGAATAATTCGTCTTCACCAACACACCAGTCGATGCTTCAATTCCATAATTTGAGCAATTTTTCACGTTGAATTCAATTCAATTGTTGAAAGGATATATCTCGTTAACAATTAGAACAGATTGAATCGGTTCGAAGATTCAATGAGTCGTTGAATTAACAGATTCAAGCAAAATCAAACGAAGTTTGACCTACTCAACCAACAGCTCTGATAGCAATTGTGGATCCAGGTCACAACGAGCATGTTGATATGTTAATCTATTTAAACAAACATGATTGCAATCTACAAACACACAATGATTCAATAGAGAAATTACTGATAAATGCAAACTTGCATGAATCACCAACTGTGTGTACAAAAGGTGTAAAGAGAAGTCTAGTTCCAAAGTCTACTAATACAAGAATAAGAACACCTATTTATACTACACAGAAGAAATACAAGTCTAATAAAAACAAAATAACAGAAAGCTAACTTGATGTGCGGATGACAGTTCTGTCCGCACATCTCTAACATAAAACTGTCCGCACATCTTTTTATCTTGTCTGCACATCTTGTCTTTTTCTTCAAAAACTTTAAGTATGATGATTTATAATATTTATCAACATATATGAAAAGTTCTGATGTTTTTGAAAGTGGATTTTTGATCAAATTGGTTTTTGGTATGATTATATAGGCAAATGTTGTGGTTTTATTTGAAAATTTTTTATGTTTCGAAAGTTGATTTTTTGATCAATTTTGTTTTTGGTGTGATTATATAGGTAAATGTTGTGGTTTTGTTGGTCCATCTAGATCGTGATTTCCGTGCTATAATGATTTGTAACAACAAAACACACTTGACTAGAACAAACAAAGTCCAATATAACCCAACAATCGAGAACAAGATCAAAACCACACAACAAGAGGTAAATAAGCTACAAAGATAGATAATATAAGCTCCTAGCACCTTCTGGAAACACACACACGATTCAAGAGTTTGGATAAGATTTTTGTCAAAGTTTTTCTTGCATTAAGATAAGGTTACAATATATAGCAGCTTTAGGTTCGCTGGTAGATTCGCTGACAGCGAATCTATCTAGCGAACCAGATAGCTTCGCCGGACACAAACAGGTTCGCCAGGTCAACAAAAACAGAAAAACTATTCTGTGCTACGGGCGAATCTATAGATTCGCCCGTAGGTTCGCTAATACCAAAAACAATATAAAATACATACAAAAGATATAACACCGACATGCCGGTGAGTCCGACCTATACATGACTATCAATACTCCCCCTAGGTTGGACCTCACCCGGGGAAGTCTTCTGATTTAGCTCCGTCTTTTTCGGTTTCAAATATTTTCAACGAACGCTCCTGCCCTCGATTCAATCCCGGCCAGCGGATTTGTCACATCTACGGAACCGGCCTCTTCATCTTCACTAAACACCAACATCGACTCCACAAACTCAGCTTCGGCGACATCAGTATCAGGCATATCCAGAACAATCGTTTCCGCCTGAACTTGTTCAGTATGCTCCTCACCGCTCACATCCAAATCAACCACCTCAACCGGTTTTTCAAACCTCTTTTCAATAGTTTGGTCAAGCTGTTTAGACAAGTCGTCTATTTCCATGTTTTGATTATCAGTCATCCGCAACCTTTCATTAACACTTCTCAGCTCAGCACGTATTCCTCGGGCTTTGTTTGCTACTTTCACGAACAAGTTCGCTTCAGTCCTTGTATCATCTCCTGCCCCGTGCTTAATGCGGTTCTCACATAGCACATTTAAATCTTCGTCACAGAAAGAGAAAACCTCCATTGGATCAAACAGTCGAATCTCTGGACGATCTTCCCCTTTAAGTCTAATCACCGCTTCACCCGTACCATTATCATAGAACCACTTCAAGAATTCTTGTAGACGAGCAGGTTGAGTATCAGGAACCCTGACCCGTGTCATAATCTTTGGAGCTTCAATCTTCAGTACAACTTTACCCTTCCATGAAACCCAGTGTTTGTCCCTCTTTTGCCTCATCCTCTTCGGCTTCTGATATCCAAAATCAACGAAGTTATTCTTAGCAGCCTCTCTGATTGTAACTTCAAAATCACACGCCCTTCCACTATCCTCCTTTCCCAACAGAGGTAGTTCAGCTAACCTTCGCAGATCCCACCGAGGCAAGGTGGCAAAATGCTTCATGTTCTTTATATAGCAGATATCCCCACTCCTTCGTTTAATCATATAAGCATCAACAACAGAGTTATATTTCTATGCGATCACTTGTCTATCCAGTTGGGAGGTGTTTGGCTCGTCGATATTTTGAAAGATAGGTATCTCTGGAACAACCTCTTCATCCCTTTTAAACCATTTAGATTTGTCCAAATCAATGTGATCAACCTGATAACTCACCCCTTTTTCTTCAACTTTATATCTCTCCGGCTCATCCTCCAAATCTTCCTCACTATCAGCATTCACATCAACTTCCGGTCCAGTACTAACAACAACCTCGGGCCCAGTAAACACATCCAGATTGATCCCCATATCTTCATCAAATAATTCTTCAGCGGTTTTACCTCTATCCTTGTCCCCAAACTCACATTGCATTAACGGATACTTTGCAGCATCCGTTAAGCTTTTCAGTTCTGCCTCAGACATAGCCGGATCTGACCCATCCTTTTCCTTCAAGCTATTTAGCTCCTTGAATATTCTAACTATCAGGCACTGTTGATCCCTCATCATCCGCCCCATTTCAAAAATAACTGTTGATTTCTCAGCATCCTTCGTCTCCAAATCAGCATATTTATCCTTCAAATCCCCCAATTCAGCCTTCAGACTTTCAATCTCACCCTTTAACTCACTAACTGATTCAGCTGATGTACCCGGAACATCATGTTTTGCTTTCTTTGCCGCTTCAGTGGGAGCATCCGATTTCCTTTTGGTCCTTTTCTCTCTACCCTGATCAATCTCAGCCTGAATCTTATCTATTTCCCGATCCAACGAATAATCCTTTTCCTTAGCGTATGGCTTCCTTTTCTTCAACCTTTTCTCAACAACCTCTACGTTCTCACCACCCCGTTTCCTCTCATTTTCCATTAACCTTTGAATATGTACCCATCTATCCGCGGGGTACATATTCTCCCACAAGTATGTAGTCCTACCAACACAATCAGAACGTGCCGATTTACAATCCCCAAAAATCCTAGAATGCATATCCCAGATCTTCAGCACTTCACCGACAACAGGTAGATTGGGCAGCTTGTCATTCAAAATCATCTGCAAGAATCTGGGATACATCAGCCACTTGTTCGCCTTCGTAGCATGGATGTTTTCTAGCATGTAGTTGTAGATGAGCTTTGCTAGATTTGCCTTCTGCCCTCGACAGAACAAAACCATCGCCCGAGCCCAGTCTAAATTCAACCCATCGGTTCCACCTTTCCTATGATCAAGGCACATAATAAAAACGTGTGCAATATATCTCCATTCCTTGATCAAGTAGGATTTCACGAACTCCATCTTCTTCTCACCAGGCATTGGACCCTCATAACCAGCGGTCCGAAGAGCACCATATACTTCTTCTGCCGTCATTCTAACTTCATCACCAACATCATCCTCTAACCTTAAAATCCTAGCCAGATCGGCTTCAGTAAACTCCAAATCAAACCCACTAACTTTGGCACAGATCCGTGATGGCTGCACAGACACGTTCATCACTGATGTTCTCCAAAAGTCTCTGATGTGCAGCTCGTAGATGATTGGTGAGTGAGATATAGCGTGATGAATATGGGAGGACTTCAACCATCTAATACAATCTTTATATCCCGCTGCCTTCTCATGATTCTCGTCAAGCAAAGCACACATATTGTGCTTCCTTTCAAAGAATAATGTAGACATCATGCCTGAAAAATAAATGGAAATTGATCAGAAACGTAAGTTTTGAAAACAGTTAATAGATTCGCTGGGATAAATAGGTTCGCTGAACAGGCGAACCTGAGATTTGGCACCAGAACCTATAAATTCGCTGACATGAAAAATCAGTCATTTGGTCGAGCGAATGTATAGGTTCGCTAGAAACAGTCGGGCGAATCTATGTTGATGCACGGGCGGCATAACGACATAGGTTCGCTCGAAGTTTTGAAATTTCGTTCAGATTCGCCAGACGAACACATAGGTTCGCTGGAAACCCTAGTTTTTGAAAAACTCCCAAATCTCAGTCAAAACACCATAATCAAGCAAACAAAGCAACAATCAAGCAATCTAATCATCAAACGAGGATATTATGATGTAAATTTCTAACTAATAACACAAATCAGTCATTTGATTTACATAATATCACAGATCGATGGATTTAAGAGGATTAATATACGACTGATGGGATGAAACATAGATTAAGATGAAGACGATGACATACCAGACAAAAGCAAAGGCGATTTAGTGTGAAAAAGTCGGTTGTGGGTGAGAATCAAACGTGCGACTGTTTTGAAAAGTGAAACGGTTACAGTAATAGTGACAGCGAACTTGTGAAAGGTTTCGCTGTCACTACATATATATACAGTCACAGGTTCGCTGGCGAAAACACTAGCGAACTTTAGATTCGCCCGAAGACCAAAGGTCAAGAGAAACCACGACGATGTGAAGAGGTTGCGGGCGAACCTGTAGGTTCGCTAGTAGATTCGCTGGGACTCAAAACAAGAAAAATTGAAAATATTTTTGGTTTTTCTGAAATTTTAAATTCTTTGTAAATCCACGAAAACGTCCCACGATTTCAACGCTCCGAAAATAAAAGACAATACCCTGAAATATATAAATGTATAGAAAGAAAATTAGAATAAAATAAAGAAAAAGCTAGGAAATAAAGCTAAAGAAGGATATATATATATTTTTTATGACGTTTTACGAGCAGAATCCGAAAGTCATAGATTGGCGGGATTGCAGATATGTTTGTCCATTTAAACCCATGTCTTAGTCCTTTCAACAAGAAATCAGCAGCTTCTTTTATCATGTTTTTGGTTTGGTTGAAGAAGCTCAGACAACTCGGTCCCCACAGACATCTAGGTAAAAAGAACAAGTTCTGTCATCAGGATATATCTGAGCAATACGATTGACTTTGCTTGAATTTCGAGGATCAAATTTTGAATATTGATCGATGCATTAGCTTCTTTTGACACTTGTGCAATTTTTGCATCTTTTTGTGAGTGGAGCTTGTCAGCAATGATTCTTTTGAACACATTGCGACTTATTATTTGGGAAACTCAAATAGTTCAGAGCTCCAGGTCTATACCGACGTATAACAGAGGAGATAAACATTTGAGCATGCTCGGTGAATCTTCAGGTCAATACTTCCGTATAGCAGAGAAGATCCACCAACTCCAGGTCAATACTTCCGTATAGCAGAGGAGTTAAGCACTTTTGACTCAATACATTCTGAGGAGTTAACAAGTAACTCACTCAGAGGTTTTTCCGAAGAGCATCACTAGCAGCTTTTTATTTGTTTTGCAAACTAGAAACTCAATTCGGGGATAGGGTGAGGGTGATTTGGGATGTTTAGGGAAATCAAGGCAAAGATTTGACGCTCTCAACCCATTTTTGACAGAACCCGTATCTTTGTGCAATCCAATCATGTCAAGGGGATAATCCTTGTAGTCAAGATCTTGAACGTTATGTTTGGCTGCACAATCACTGTTTACTTTGTTTTCGGGCTGAGCCTATCTAACATATCCCAAACACAATACTTCTGACTTCCTTCAACGTCTCTTCAACATCAATCAACACGGAGATCCTGAAATAGCAAAATTTCTATATTATAGCTATCTAATAGAAATTTTTGTTTTTCAGATATTCTTAATATATATATATATACAGAATAAAAGAGAAAATAAAAGGAAATAAAATAAAATGAAGGAGCGAAGAAATGAGTGACCCACGGATTTTCAAAGATGAAAAAGAAATAGTTATTTACATATTTACAAAGCCAAGACACATTAGACTTTTGAAATCGGGACCCAAGCCTTAGTATACTTAGGTCTTTGAACAGTCGATGATTTACTGAAAAAATTATTTACAAAATTATTCAATCTCTTTCCAAAAGATCTATGCTTTGAACTATTTTCAACAATCACAGAGCAGTGTTTGACAGTATGATCAATATTTCCACACTGAAAGCAATGAGATTTTAAACTTCTTTTAGAACATTTAGCAGTCTCTTCATTACTATCAGATGTTTGAGAGTTACAACCACTACAAGAGTCGTAAGACTCTTTTGACTTACCTGTTGTGACTTTTACCTTGGAGGGTGCAGATTTAAATTTATCAGAGTGATTCATGGTTGAAAAAGATGATTCCTTGTCTTTCGGTTTTGAAATTCTTATTGGTGTGAAAGATGGAATTTGATGAGACAGGAATTTTTTAAAACAATTTGTTTTGGTTTGACTTTCAGAGACTTGACATGAAAGTTTTGCTTTGTCGTTCACACAAACATTTCCAATAACATCATCATTCAAATTACTTAAGTTTGAAATTGAGCATTCAGAATTAATATCACACATAATATCCTCTGAAGTTAAAACTTGACTAGAAATAAAGACATTCAAACTACTGTCTTCAACAGTCCTTTTTGAATCAAAGCTAGGGTTACTAGAACTTCCAAGACCACTACTTTCACCATAAGCATAATCCTCTCTCGCCTCCTTAAGATTTACTCCACTTAGACCTGCAATAGAGCTGTTAGTATCATTCTTTATAATCTCTTGAATCAACTCATTTGAAGGATGAGGAATGGGTGTAGGAGAATAACAGAAGGTACTAGGTGGAGGATATACTTGTGCATCATCTTTATGACCTAACCCGGTCTTAAATCTAGCCCCCTTTTGTTTCTTCCATAACTCCTCCCTTTTCATACTAGCAATAGTCCTTTGTTCCAGTTTATTTTTAAGCTTTCTTGTTTCAAATTCAGCAAGAGTGACTTGCTCAGTCAAATAATTTACCTCACAGTTCCTTTCAAAAAGAGATCTTTTCAAATGTTCGTTTTCTTTTAAAGCCTCTCTCAATTTAACAAAAAATTTTGATTCATTCTGTTTAAGCTCTTTATTAATAGTTTTCAATTCATTTTCATTTGTCATTAATAGTTTATTTGCCTTATAAATACCGATCAAGCGAATTTTGCATGCGGATGAACACATATCCTCAACGACATCATAAGGAAGACCCACTATCAGTTTTTCGGCCGCAAGAGCACGATCACACTGGCAGTAAGAAGTATTCCTCTTGTATTCATCCACAGCTTCATGCCTTGCTTGTTCAATCATGGCTTCTATGTCAAGCTTTGATTCCAAAACATTGTCAGCATCGGTATCAGCATTTTCTGCCCCATTACCTGCGTTGACAGTAACCTCCTTTTTCTTTTCAGTAATAGCTTCACACAATAATCCAGAATGAACAACTTCTTCCTGATTCTTTCCTTCTTCTGTCAAACCATAATCTGCAACCTCTTCAATCAAACTATCCTCAGCAACCTTTCCAGTATTTGTCTCCTCTTCGACCTCATCAAACACTCTAACACTTTCAACCTCTTCACCGTAAAATTCTTTAAAAGGATCAAAACAATCAATGTGATCGTTATTTAGAATAGATTCTTCAACAACTTCACGAATTAAAGCTTCGTGATTTTGAACAAGCTTCCCAGATGAGGCCGTAGTGTCAGATAATATCTGAGTAGTGATGGATGCATTTGAGTCGGCACCTACACTTGTGGAACCACCACCGGATTTAACAGATTCATAACTTGATAATCCTCCAGAGACTGCACTAGGTGAGTTTGCAGCGGATGTAATCAGTGCAGAATTCTGAGGAGAGACAGTTGCAAACATCATGGCTTGATTGTATTCTTTTCTCTTTTCATCCATATCAAGTGACTTTAACTTGTTTATCACTTCCATTAGTTTAAGGTCAAAGAAATTTCTTTCTTGTTTCAGCACCTTGATCTGAAGACTCCATTTGGAAGGAAGAGAATCCAAAAGCTTTGTCACTTGCTCATGATTTCCCAATTGTTCATCATAGGTTTTGAGATTGCTTGACACAAATAAAAATCAATTCGTTATTTCAGTCAAATTTTCATGCTTCAATCCAACGAATGAGTTGAATTCATTTTCAGCCTGAGCTTTTCCATCCAGTTTAAGCATGTTCATTGTTGATGTTGACATAATCACAAACAAATAGATTTTAGGTTCGCCCAAAATAGATTCGCCAGACAACAGATTCGCTCGGAAGACAACAGATTCGCTCAGCAGACAACAGATTCGCTCAGCGGACTACAGATTCGCTCAGCGGTCAACAGATTCGCTGGACAGCAGGCACAGTTTCGCTTGCACAATGAGCCAGACAAGTGAACTTTCGTTCAATAAAATGCCAGATTCGCTAAACAGAAACACTGAATCACAGAACACAAGATTGTATTAGATTCGCTGGATGAACCCCCAGATTCGCTGGATGAACAAATAGGTTCGCTGGGTTACGAGCAAAACAGTTTCAGTTCAAAAACGATCAAAACAGCTTCAAAACATAACCAGTTGTAAATCCGTTTGTTTCTAAAGCTTCCTATGACCAAATATGACAAATCCCAAGCAAAATCAACACAGAAACACACAAACCAGTTCAGAAATGAATCAAATAGTGTTTTGACTCAAAAACCCCAAAATCATCACAAAAATCTCTAGGATCAAACAATCAAGAGCACTATGGCTCTGATAC
Organism: Tagetes erecta; assembly: GCA_030867185.1. Taxonomy (NCBI): domain Eukaryota; kingdom Viridiplantae; phylum Streptophyta; class Magnoliopsida; order Asterales; family Asteraceae; genus Tagetes; species Tagetes erecta. Next base: position 14,718,167 of record CM061497.1, on the reverse strand, counting down.
CATATTGTTGGTCCATCTAGATCGTGATTTCAGTGCTATAATGATTTGTAACAACAAAACACACTTGACTAGAACAAACAAAGTCCAATATAACCCAACAATCGAGAACAAGATCAAAACCACACAACAAGAGGTAAATAAGCTACAAAGATAGATAATATAAGCTCCTAGCACCTCCTGGAAACACACACACGATTCAAGAGTTTGGATAAGATTTTTGTCAAAGTTTTTCTTGCATTAAAATAAGGTTACAATATATAGCAGCTTTAGGTTCGCTGGTAGATTCGCTGACAGCGAATCTATCTAGTGAACCAGATAGCTTCGCCGGACACAAACAGGTTCGCCCGGTCAACAAAAACAGAAAAACTATTTTGTGCTACGGGCGAATCTATAGATTCGCCCGTAGGTTCGCTAATACCAAAAACAATATAAAATACATACAAAATATATAACACCGACATGCCAGTGAGTCCGACCTACACATGACTATCAGGTTTTATGTGATATTTTTTATTCTTTCAAAAGTTGATTTTCTGATTAAAGTTTGGTTTGGTGTGATTAAATATTTGTAAAATGTTGTGGTTTATGTGAAAATTTGTTGGTATTTTGAAAGTTTATTTTTTGATCAAATTTGTTTTTGGTGAGATTATATAGGTAAATGTTGTGGTTTATGTAAAGTTTCTTATTTTTTAAAAAGTTAATTTTTTGATCAAATTTGTTTTTGTTGTGATTATATAGGTAAATGTTGTGGTTTTATGTGAACATTTTTGATGTTTCGAAAGTTGATTTTTTGATAAAATTTGTTTTTGGTGTGATTATATAGGTAAATGTTGTGATTTTTTGTGAAATTTTTTTATTCTTTAAACGTCGATTTTTTGATCAAATCTGATTTTGGTGTGATTATATAGGTAAATGTTGTGATTTTATGTGAAAATTTTTTATTTTTTTAAATGTTGTTTTTTGATCAAATATGTTTTTGGAGTGATGATATAGGTAAATGTTGTGGTTTTATGTGAAATATTTGATTTTTTCAAAAGTTGATTTTTTGATGAAAGTTTGGTTTGGTATGATTAAATATATGTAAAATGTTGTGGTTTATGTAAAAATTTGTTGGTTTTCTTAAAGTTGATTTTTTGATCAAATTTGTGTTTGCTGTGATTATATAGGTAAATGTTGTTGTTTTATGTTAAAATTTTTTATTTTTTTAAAAATTTGATTTTTTGATCAAATTTGTTTTTTGTGTGATTATATAGGTAAATGTTGTGGTTTTATATGAACACTTCTGATGTTTTGAAAGTTGATTTTTTGATCAAATTGGATTTTGGTATGATTATATAGGTAAATGTTGTGGTTTTATATGAAAATTTTTGATTTTTTTAGAAAGTTGATTGAGATCAAATTTGTTTTTGGTGTCTTTATATAGGTAATGTTGTGATTTTATGTGAAAATTTTTGATGCTTCGAAAGTTGATTTTTTGATCAAATTGGTTTTTGGTGTGATTATATAGGCAAATGTTGTGGTTTTATATGAAAATTTTTGATGTTTCGAAAGTTGATTTTTTGATCAAATTTGTTTTTGGTGTGATTATTTAGGTAAATTTTATGGTTTTCTGTGATTTTGATTTTTTCAAAAATTGATTTTTTGATGAAAGTTTGGTTTGGTGTGATTATATAGGTAAATGTTGTGGTTTTATGTTAAAATTATTTATTTTTTTAAAAGTTGAATTTTTTATCAAATTTGTATTTGGTGTGATTATATAGTTAAATGTTATGGTTTTATGTAAAAAAATTTTATTTTTAAAAAAGTTGATTTTTTGATCAAATTTGTTTTTGGTGTGATTATATAGGTAAATGTTATGGTTTTATATGTAAACTTCTGATGTTTTCCAAAGTTGATTATTTGATCAAATTGGTTTTTGGTATGATTATATAAGTAAACTAGGTTAATGACTCGTGGTACCCACGGGTTGAAAAACATATATTTTTTATACTAAAAAATGATATTTAATTGATGTTGTATACGAATATGTTGATTGGGGGCATTAAGAGGAAAAATATCATGACCATAACTGTTTTGTACCGTCATCAATGTAGGGAATGATTACTTTAAATGCGTAAATGGAAGCAACAAATATGAATTAAAGATAAAACTACATATCTTCAAATATGTTTCATCATACATGATACCTAAATATACACATGAGGTGCATCATTAAAGTACATATTCAAATGTCAATAGTCCATAAACTTTCTCTTGTGTGAAGATGAGATGTTGGTTAATTGAAAGCGGAAGAGAATAACCTCTTTCATATGTATGACCTATAAATATAGAAAATAATCAAATGGTTATTAAATACACGACTCAAGAAACAATTATGACAATATTGAAAATTGAAATAAAAAAACTCATATATAATCATAAAGCATATTGATCTGCATGTTAATAAGCGATGGGAGAGGAGCTTCTTTTGGCATGCCATGAGGTTCATCTATAAGCTTGACATGTATAATTTACCAAGCAAATAAGTGAAGTGTCAAAAACCATCTACTAAAACACAACGTGCATGATCAGATTAACACCTTTAAGCACTGTTATTAGATGTGACAAAATGCATTAAAAATACTGCTAAAACAGCCCAAAAAATGCATTAAACAAAGCTTGTTACATCATATATTCGCAAAATCAAGCTAAAAACACTTTAGGAATCACAATCACAATGGTTTTACGTATTAGAAAACATACTAACATGTTGAAGAGTAAATCAAATTCATATGATCAATTGCAAATTAAACACAATTTCATAATCTCGAATATGAATAATTTGACTAACCTCAAGCGCCCATCCAATGTAAGTAACATTGTTCACATACTTGCTCAAATCCAAAATTAGCTCTTCTTGGCTATACATATATATATATATATATATATTGTTAAAATTTGTTAACATTTAATAGTTATCTAAAAACTTATAGTATAAGAAAAAAATGTGATCTTATACCATAAGTCCTACTCCACTAACCACAAATATTCAGGGGTCTTCAAGTTTCCCTAATTTTTTCAAGTCAATCTCTTGAAAGAAAAAAACATTGAAATTCCATTACTGATAAAACAACACATTTTAAATAACTGATTTGCTTACCTGATTTTGGTCGACAAAATAAGTAGGAACAATGTACTCATCACTAACATTTCTAATGGTAAGAAGTAATTCAAATTCCCGAACATCCTTTTTTCAAATGTCTACTGTTGTATCTTGCCTAATCGCCAAGTGTAACACGGAATATCCATCGTCGTCAATGTGCTCTCCAATCAAGTCCACTCTTCGTAAGTTTAGCATCTAAAAGAACCCATGGCTTAAAATTTTGAAAACATTAAGAGCACATAATTTCAATAATAAAGTGCTCAAGAGTTCAAAAAATCAAAACTTTTTCAAACACAACAAACATTGCCATCTGGATTATACTTTACATCTTTTGTTGCAAATCCATATTAAGTGAATAAGCTCTTGCATCCCGTCCCTAATATAAGATATGTAGTTAAGTTAACACAAATAATTTTAAGCAAATTGCAATTGGAAACTAGAAGTTAATGAAATAAGCAGCATGTTCAAGTAGAGTATCAATTCAAGTGATAGATTAAATGATTGAAAAATTCATTAGATTGATTCAGGAGTTAACAAATACCAACGATTCTGAAACTCATCAAAGCGTTCAAACAAATCAGACATTAAACTTAATTAAAAACGTAAACACAAACCCAATCTTTTTCAATAAGGCATTGAAAAATCCGTACACATAAACATGAGATTTGTGTCAATCAACAAAGTTAAATCGAATCCATGGGCAACAAACAACATCGAGATTGACTTTACTTGAAATCGGAAAGACGAATGACGATGATGATGGGTTTCTTATTACCTGTAACAGTATGAAACCTTATAAGGAAGATGAGCCTTAGAATGAAGAGGATCAATTTCCTTTGGATCCTCGTTAGAGTGGAAGCGGCAGAAACCTAACAAGAGAGGAGAGAAGTGAGACAGTTTTAGGGTTTTGATTGTCTGAAATGAAGATAGTTACGGGTTATTAGAGTATTTATTAGATCCGAAAGTAATTTGCTGAATACTCCATGGATAGTCCGCGAGATTTCTGAGAGTTAAGGAGAAGCTACCACCTAGGATTTTCTTATTTGGCATAGCTTAGAATTTGACACGTGGCAATAATTTAGCAACTTATTATTATAGGTAGATGTTGTGGTTTATATGAAAATTTTTGATGTTTTGAAAGTTGATTGTTTGGTCAAATTTGTTTTTGGTGTCATTATATAGGTAAATGTTGTGATTTTATGTGAAAATATTTGATTTTTTAAACGTTGATTTTTTGATCAAATTTGTTTTTGGTTTGATTATATAGGTAAATGTTTTTGTTTTATGTAATATTTTTGATTTTTTCAAAAGTTGAATTTTTGATCAAATTTGTTTTTAGTGTGATTATATAGGTAAATGTTTTCGTTTTATGTAAATTTTTTATTTTTTAAAAAGTTAATTTTTTAGCAAATTTGTTTTTCGTGTGATTATATAGGTAAATGTTGTTGTTTTAAGTAAAATTTATTTTTTTAAAAAGTTGATTTTTTGATCAAATTTGTGTTTAGTGTGATTATATAGGTAAATGTTGTGGTTTTATGTTAGAATTTTTTATTTTTTAAAAAGTTGATTTTTTGATCAAATTTGTTTTTGGTGTGATTATATAGGTAAATGTTGTGGTTTTATATGAAAACTTCTGATTTTTCGAAAGTTGATTTTTTGATCAAATTGGTTTTGGGTAAGATTTTATAGGTAAATGTTGTGGCTTTATATGAAGACTTCCGATGTTTTTGAAAGTTGATTTTTTGATCAAATTGGTTTTTGATGTGATTTTATAGATAAATATTGTGGTTTTATATGAAAATTTTTGATGTTTTGAAAGTTGATTTTTTGATCAAATTTGTTTTTGTGTGATTTTAATAGGTAAATGTAGTGATTTTATGTGAAAAAATTTGATTTTTTACATGTTTATCTTTTATCAAATTTGTGTTTGTGTGATTATATAGGTAAATGTTGTGGTTTTACATAAAAATTTTTACATTTTAAAAAGTTGAATTTTTTTTATCAAATTTGTGTTTGGGGTGATTATATAGGTAAATGTTGTGGTTTTAGGTAAAAATATTTTAATTTTTAAAAACTTGATTTTTTGATCAAATTTGTTTTTGGTGTGATTATATAGGTAAATGTTGTGGTTTTATATGAAAACTTCCGATGTTTTCGAAAGTAGATTATTTGATCAAATGGCCTAGTAGGTGATTTGACCCGGCGATTCGTTTGTGGTTTCGTTGGTTACTAGATTCTATATGTGATGCTTGTTACGATGTTGCTATGACCCTTTAGATGCGTAAACATTTATTGATAATAGATATGTCGAGACGGTTAAATGGCGGTTAAACAATAGTTATCAATATTTATAACATGAGTGGTTCTCATGACTTGTTACTGAAGTTACCCTACGGGGATCAAGGTTGGTTGGATTCGTTGTATGTTTCGTTGGTCATGGTTGAGTAATATAATGCAATTGCTATACATATAAGATTGCGAAACATAATCTATTATGATCTCGGATTTCATATTATGTACTATTAACTGTGTTTTTACTCACTAGCTAATTCTTTAGCTAACTTATTTTACACGTATTTCAGGTGCTACTTGATATCATTTTGCTGCTTTTGCCAAGACATATGATTGATTTGGACCTAGTTTAATTAATAAGGACAATTGCATTTACTATTTCGGTTTTAATACTTTTGTCGTTTCTGTTTAAGACTCATGTTTCAAACTTATTGTATCATTATTAGACTTAATAATTAATTACCATGTTCTTTGTTTACTATTGATATCCAATTCACTTGACGCGCCCGGTGTTTTCCGCAGGCGAGCGGGGTGTCACAATACATCAACCTAAATAATAGTAGGTCTGTTAATATGTGTTCATGTAGTTTCATAGAACCCTATGCATCCAAATAGTCATACAGTTTGTGCTAGATTGGAAAAGTTCGACTTTTTGACCAAGTTTGACCAAAGTTGACTTTTGTTGACCCGAGTTGACCCACGACCCGTTGGTGATTTATTAAGTGTAATTATGTTTCATTTAGAGTATTTGTTCACATCAGGTTCACAAATCACATCGAATAACACGTATTCAACAAATTCAATTTCTATTTCCATTAAAGTTTCCTTTATAGGAAAGTAGGATTTTTAAAACATGTTTTCACAATTCAACATCCTAATGATTTCCACACTCACTTCACTATGCACATCAACTACTACATACTAGTCATACCATGATGCTCAACACAATAGCACACGCCGACACTTACAGTTTCCAATTTAAGACAAAGTAGCATGTGTGATCATTTCAAGGCACATATCATTGTCCACATGTCTTTGTGTTTCAAATAACATAGCAACACTTGCTTCATAGCATCCTAGTTAACTAGATCACACAATCAAGATTCTCAACAATCAAGTTCATACAAACGGGTTATTAACCAAACAACACTTTTAAATACCATTTCCAAGTCAAGAGCTAGTTTATCAGTCACAAGGTGCCTACACTCTCCCATGTGCAATTTATTTTTGTTTGTATGCCCAAAAGTATTAATCATGCACCCTAGTGTATGTTCATGACAAAAAGTTTCCACAATTAGCAAGTAATCCCAAACCAAGTCGGATTTCCACGTTCAAATAATCAAAATTCGTCTGTTGCATCATACAAACATACTAGTATCAACACAACAATCATTAGATGTCCACAATATGCATTTTCACATGAACCCTATTGAAAAAGTTACTATTTTTAGTAACATGGCAAAACGAGCATGAGATTTCACAACCAACAAATCAACCTTCATTCAATTCATCATATAAACATAAATTTCATCATATTTCATCATGATCATGCATACAAGTTCATGTTCTATTGACTTCCTATCAACCCTAATTTTCATAAAAACACTAACATGGATTCAATTAACTATTTGATCACTAAAACATCAAATAAACCTAAAACCAATACCCAATTCCACAACAAAATCACCAATTGACAAATTTGGATGAACTAGGGTTTCTTTTTCGCAACATATATAGTGATTTTAGGATTTAAAATTACTTGTATTGTGTTTACAACTCCAATTTGCAAGCAACAACACCACCAAAGATCCAACACAACCGAACATCATCACTGGACGAACCAAGCAGCCGAAATTTTCAACTGGCTATAACTTTTTTATCGCTACGAGTTAGAAGACATATATACTATCATTGGAACCGTCTCGTCGAGATGAAGATTTTGATATATAATAGGCCTCGTGACGACGTTGGATCTGGCCGGAATCTGGCCGGAAAGGGTGACGGCTGTAGGATGGATTTTTAGGGTTCGGCTTTGTGAAAAATGGAGTCTAAAAGTGAAAAGAATATATTTATACTTAGGGTTTTTCAAGTGGTGTGTTTTAAACTATTATCACGTATACAATATCGCTTCTCGTACGATTCTCCGTTCCGAATCTCCGACCCCGTCTAGAGTAACATTTTGTTTAAAGTATTCCAAATCGTTTCTAGCTATTATTTTCTTAATCATTAGTGTCACTGCTACCTCATATCTGATTAAATACACATTTCCTCGCGTCTCGCAGCTAAAGAAGTTTGTTTGTAGTGTGATTAACTTCTTTGACTTGTTATGAGTTTATAAGGCATAATCACGAATATTATATGAGATTAATGTACGTCATAACGTATTGGGCCTTTAATGTGCTTTGTTTATCGAGTTGGACATTATTGGGCCTTTGAGCCCATTTACTAGAATCATAGTATTTGAATATTTTTAAATCTTCTTGTATGATAATTAACAAGTTTAATGAACCTAATTAAATGTAGGATCTGATTGAATCGGGAAACTAACAGAGTTGTGTTAACGGAGTTAACCCGAAATTCTCGGGTGTCACATCATCCCCTTGTTGAAAGAATTTTCGTCCCGAAATTCTTGGATATTCATCAATGTCTAAAGCATATCGCGTGTTTAATAGACGTACAAATGTTATCATTGAATCTGTAAACTTTAAGTTTTTAGAAAACTATTTACCATCAGTGGCTCATGGTCCCGACTGGATATTTGATTTAGATTCATTATCCAAATAATTCAACTCTAACCTGTTTGATTTTTCAGGAAAATCAAAGAAGAAACTAGGAGATTTAGGATCTTTCAGTGATGATTCAGACAATGATGATGATACTGATCTCAATTCTGAGTATCCATTTTTGTCATTTCATAATCCTAATGCTGAATCCTCTGATCAAACACAAGGTCAATCCAATTTTCAAGACAATAAGGAATCAAACAATCAAAGAACTATGAGAAGTCAGACTGAACATGCACATATCTGTCTCTATTCATGTTTTCGTTCTCAAGTGGTACCGAAGAACATTTCAGAGGCGCTGGAAGATAACAGCTGGATATAAGCAATGCAAGAGGAGTTACTTCAATTCAGAAAGCAAGAAGTTTGGAAATTATTAGACTTACCTAAAGGGGAAAATGCTATTGGTACAAGTTGGTTGTACAAGAACAAGCCAGATGGACGTGGCATTGTTGTGAGAAATAAAGCCAGACTAGTTGCACAGGGTTACACTCAAGAAGAAGGTATCGACTATGAAGAAGTGTTTGCTCCGGTCGCTCGACTAGAAGCCGTTCGCGTTTTTCTAGCATATGCTTCATTCATGAATTTCAAAGTGTACCAAATGGATGTAAAAGGTGCATTTTTGTACAGACCAATTACCGATGATGTGTACGTCAGGCAACCTCCAGGATTTGAAGACCCTAAGTATCCACATCGTGTATACAAACTGAGCAAAGCTTTATATGGTCTACATCAAGCTCCAAGAATTTGGTACGAGACGTTATCAAAACATTTACTAGACCATGGATTTTTAAGAGGTCAGATTGATCCAACTTTATTCATGAAGCGGGATAATGAAGATCTTCTGTGTGTTCAAGTTTATGTGGACGATATCATCTTTGGATCAACCATTTCATCCATGTGCAAAGAATTTGAGGAAATTATGAAAGGCAGATTCCATATGAGTTCTATGGGGGAGATCATTTTCTTCCTTGGATTGCAAGTTAAACAGTCAGCAGATGGAATTTTCATCAACCAATCAAAGTTCGTTGAAAAGTTGCTGAAGAAATTCAAGCTGTAAGATTGTCAAACTATTAGAACTCCTTCTGATGTCAACTGCAAAATCCAAACTAATCCTAAAGGCAAATCTGTTGATCAAACACTTTACATATCAATGATCGGTTCGCTGATGTATCTCACTACATCAAGACCAGACATTATGTATGGTGTATATGTATGTGCCAAATATCAGTCCGATCCTAAAGAGTCTCACCTCATTGCTGTCAAAAGTATATTCAGATATCTCAAAGGGAAACCTAATCTCGGTTTATGGTACCCTTATGAAGGGAATTTTGAATTATATAGTTATTCTGATAGTGACTTTGGTGGTTATGCTCTTGACAGCAAATCAACCATAGGTGGATGTCAGTTTCTAGGTCCTCGTTTAGTCTCTTGGCAATGCTAAAAGCAAACCAATGTTTCCGTATCCACTGCTGAAGTAGAGTACATCGCTGCATTTGCTGGATGTCCTCAAGTTTTGTGGTTACAAAATCAATTGCTTGACTACGGGTTTAATTTTATCAAAACTCCTATTTACATAGACAATACTGTTGTTATGTTCATTACTGCTAATCCTGTTCAACACTCAAAAACAAAACATATCGAAATTCGATATCACTTTCTCAGAGACAACTCTTAAAAAGTTTTAATAATTTTGATTAAAGTTCATACCGACAAACAACTGGCAGATCTTTTTACCAAATCCTTTTAGTCAGGACGGTTTGAATTTTTAATTCAATCCATAAGGTTAATCAACCATGATTAATTCTATTTTAATGAAAAACAAAATATAAAATCAGAAAATATAAAATCCAAAAATATAATAAGTCGTTGTCTTATTTTGATTCCTATGTCTTTTTTTTATGCATTGTGTGTGCGCATGAAAAAGATACAGAAAAACAAAATAACAAAATCATGTCATAAGAATCTGTATTGCAAAAAGTGAGAAATGATAGATACACTAGGCATTCTCTGTTACATCATTTTCAAATAATAAAGATTGATAAGTGTAAATTGATGTGCGAGACGACTCAGGCAATTAGACTGAAATAGTAGGTTCATTGTTGACAAATATAAACTTAATGATTTTTGTGTTAAGTTCCATTGTCATACATGTCTAAATATATTTCTTTTGATGAACCTCTAGTGATGTTATTTGAATATAATCGGGTAATGATGCAATCTATTTAGTGTGATGAACCGCATTTGTGAGCTTCTTTGTTGTGGCATCCACAGACCTGAAGTCCTACATGAAGTCTCTTTCGAGCTTCAAGGTGCAGCAAAAGATTCCAAAATTGAACAGAAAAGAGTCCCAAATGTGGACCGTCACCAAATAATTTCCAAAATGGAATTCAGAAGATTCCCAAGGGGAACATTGGCAAAATAAATTTCCAAAAAAGGAATTCAAAAAGAAGTCCCAAAGAGGACCAAATTCAAATAGAAAACCCATTCCACACTGTCTATGTTGTAAGTAATTAGGTTTTGTGAAAAATGCATTCTAGTTGTTGCTGATAAGGAAATAGATTGACATATGTATACATGTGGGTAACATAAATCATTCTAATCGAACCTTAATCTCATCATGCTACTGAAAAAGTAAGTATGCCAACTTGAGCTAATTGGTTTGTTTTCATATCATCACACAATCTAACACAAGTCAAATTTCTATTCAAACACTTACAAAACATGTTCAGATGATGTTTGGTATGATCTCACTGCGATATATTGATTCACTACATTGCATTTGTATTTATTTTAATGTGTGTGCTTTGTGTGTGTAGGAATGTGGATTCTTTAAAGACAAAACGACATTATTTTTAAACTTAAAATTTCAAGAAATTTCAAGTTTATGGGGAGAAATAAGTTGGAAAGTATTTTATTTTGAAAAGAAAATAAAAAAAGTTAAAAAAAAAATATCAAAAATCATGTGTTGAATGAAAGGATCAAGTGATTTATGAAGGCAAATGTGTTGTTTATGATGATAAAAACAAACCTAAGGTCTTGTGATTATTTTTTTATTAAAAATGCTTCGAGATATCGGAATATTGGTGGTGCAAAATTTTTGTAAAAAGAAATTTTTGAGAAAAATTGAAAAATAATGAGAAAATGAAAATGTGTGATTAATTAGAATTAAATTTGTTGCCCTAATTCTTGATTGAAATAAATTGCATAAACCCTAATTAAGGATGTCATGTCTAATTAATTTGTCAAGAATGTTGCAGGTGCAATAAATGCAGTTGAAAAAGTCAACAGTCGAAGAAGTCTAAAAAATGTCTAAGTGTTGGAAATTTCATGCTACTGTGTAGCCGGGTGATGGAAACTTCATGTTACTATGTAGCTGGGTGAAGGGTAAATCAAAGTCAAGGTGTAGTTGTTTCAAGTGTTTTTGTGCTTTAAGATTAATGTTTGACACGTCTCAAAGTTGTCACGACTCAACAGTGACACGTCCAAACAGCGTTATACCTTGATTGTTGAAACGTCTCAAATGTTGACACGCCTCAACAGTGTTGAACCGACTAACACTTGTGAAATATTGTTGTTTCAAGTCTGCCACATCCAAATAGTGTCTGACCCGTCTCAACAGTACCTCACATGATTAGTCATGACCCATCTCAAATATCATGGGATGAACAAGTCTGTACAAGTGTTGACACGTCTCAACAGTGGTTGACACGTCCCAACAGTTGTGACCCAACCAAGCCTTTTCATGTGAAAATGTTTAACAGATTAACACTATGACCCGTCCAAAAAGTGTTGACACGACACAATAGTGGTTGATGCGTCTCAACTGTAACACCCGACAAATTCAGGTTAACCTCGTTAGTCAAACTATGTTAATCACGTTAACACAATTATACTTTTCATTTAATTTAGTGAATTAAATGTACAAACTGTTACACAAACGTACACACGAAATGATCACACGAGTTAATACCCGTGCGTTGGTGAATTTAATTGATACAAAAACAATAAATATATATCCTAAGTAACATGTGTGCTTAATTGTTAAACTTTCGAGTAATTACGTAGTTTACTGGTTTTAACCTTTTATGAAATTCAGTAGAGTTTAGGAGACGAGAAAAGTACGTTTAAGAAAGAGCTTCATTGTGTTTACAAACTGTAACAAAACGTAGCCCATGGATCATCCATGTGATCCATGGATGGCCCAAGGCTCAACTTAACCTAAACCTAACTTAATCATTTAACAAATTAGAACCCAACCCTAAAAAGATCCCTCCTAACAGCCGTCACCTTTCCGGCAAGATTCCGGCCAGCTCCGACATCGTCACGAGGCCTATTATATATCAAAATCTTCGTCTCGACGAGACGGTTCCAATGATAGTAAATACGTCTTCTAACTCGTAGCAATGAAAAAGTTATGGCCAGTTGAATATTTCGGCTGCTTTGTTGTCAAGTGATGATGTTCGGTTGTGTTGGATCTTTGGTGGTGTTGTTGCTTGCAAATTTAAGTTATAAACACATTACAAGTAAGTTTCATTCCTAAAAACTTCATATATGTTTCAAAAATTGTAAGACATGAAACCCTAGTTTATCCAAATTTGTCAATTGGTGATTTTGTTGTGGAATTGGGTATTGATTATAGGTTTATTTGATGTTTTGATGATCAAATAGTGAATTGAATCCATATTATTATTTTTGAGAAATTAGGGTTAATATGAAGTCTTTTGAACATGAACTAAAATGCATGATCATGATGAAATATGATGAAATATATGTTTAGATGATGATTTGAATGAAGGATGATTATTTGGTTTTGAAATTACATGCTCGTTTTGCCATATTACTAAAAGTAGTAACTTTTTCATTTGGTTCATGTCAAAAATGCATGTTGTGGACATCTAATAGTTGTTGTGATGATACTAGCATGTTCGTATGATGAATTAAACGAATTTTGGTTATGTGAACGTGGAAATCCGACTTGATTTGGAATGACTTTCTAATTGTAGAAACTTTTTGTCATGAACATTCACTAGGGTGCATGATTAGTGGTTTTGGACACACAAACATAAATGAATTGCATAGGGAAGATTGTAGGCAACTTTGTAAATGGTAAACTAGCTCTTGACATGGAAACGGTATGTAAAAGTGTTGTTTAGTTAATAACCCGTTGGTATGAAATTGATCGTTGAGAATCTAGAATGTGTGTTCTAGTTGACTAGGATGCTATGATGAAAGTGTTGCTATGTTATTTGAAACATAAAGACATGTGGACAATGATATGTGCCTTGAGATGATTACACATGCTATTTTGTCTTATATTGGAACCTGTAAGTTTTGATGTGTGCTATTGGGTTATGTATCATGGTATGACTAGTGTGTAGTAGTTGATGTGCATAATGAGGTTTGGAAATCTTTTGGATATTGAATTGTGAAAACATGTTCTAAAAATTCCACTTTCCTATAAAGGAAACTTTAATGAAAATAGAAATTGAACTCTTTGAATACGTGCCTTGTGATGTGATTTGTGAACTTAATATGAACAAATACTTCAAAAGAAACATACTTGCACTTAATAAATCACCAACGGGTCGTGGGTCAACTCGGGTCAACAAAAGTCAACTTTGGTCAAACTTGGTCAAAGAGTCAAACTTTTCTAATCTCGCACAAACCGTAAGACTATTTGGATGCATAGGGTTCTATGACCCTACATGAATACACATTAATAGACCTACTATTATTTAGGTTGTTGTATTACATTGTGTACTCTCAAACTGATTTGCTGTGCAACCTAAGGTGAGTTCACTGAACCGTGCTTTTTACTATTCTACCCTTTTATGGGCTGAACACGGACGATTACTTTTACGGATTTACAAATTTTGTATGTCGCATGTCTGGATAGAGCAACTTTTATTTTGTTCATGAAAGACCCCATGGATACCTAGTTGACCGTTAGTATTTGTGAAATAGCGGAGAAATTTTGAGTAGTACTACTGGGTTTGACAAACCCCACCCGGGCTAGTCGCGCTAGCACGACAGAAGGACCTGTCGAACGAGTGTTGAATGACCTAACATACTTACAGTGCATCCTGCTGGGATGTACGAACGGGCAAAATGCACTTAATGTGTACATACGTCAGCTTCGGTCAGATGCATACGCCTCTAGGACATGTGCTGTAGACTAGCTACCTACAATGACATACTTAATTTATATTTCTGCTTGCAACTGAACATACTTGATTTTCATAATTACTATGTGAACTCACCAACCGTCGTGTTGACATTTGTTAGTCTTCCACTTTTACAGGTCAATGAGGTTCAACACACTTATGGCATGGCATGGAGTCACAACTTTGCATTTAAACACTTTCTTGCATTTAAAACTATGCTTGGTTTTAACAAATATTTAAACTATGTTTCTTATGTTGGGCGCATGTTTGCACATTTAGTTCCATTTAATGTTATTGACATTACATTTCGATTACGCTTCCGCAAATTATTAAACGTTAACTCTGTATTAAATTTTCTCCTTTAATGAGACACGTATATTTTAAATTTATATAGTGTCGTTTGGTGTAACTAATGACTGAGATCCTGGTTTGTCACACACTTAACGGTAAAACTCCGTTAGTGGATTTTGGGGGTGTGACATCAACAGTGCATGACCCGTCAAAGTGTTTTATGTGTTAAAAATCTGATGTTCATCATTAGACACGTCCAAACAGTACATGACACAACCAAATAGTGCATGACCCGTCCAAGTGTTTTTATGTGAATGTTTGACCCGTCTAAATATTTTGACCCATCCCAAATTTTTACCTAAATTCAGCCGTCTCAACAACATCATATAAATACCTTCTTCAATAACACTTAACATCATTTCACACAAATATTCTTCATCACACTCTCTGTTTTCAAAATCGCCATTACATATCTTGTTCAATCGTGCATTCTATATCGATTTTTAGTGATTGACAAAGGTATAAACATCATAATTGATCATCATCATCATCAACAAACATCAGTTTTGTCCGTAAAATTCAAAAACGATGATGAACACTAAAAATTAACTAAATCGACACTTTGATTTTGTGTGTAAAAAACTGAAATCGAATGGTTTGATAGGTTAATCCAACTGCTAATCACCAACAATCATTCCTTGAATCATCTCATAACACCTAAAATCAACTGAATCAAGGAAAATGTTTTGAAAAAAGTCAAAACCGCCATTGATGTTCATGAAATCAATAATGTTACTCTGGTTTAAATGTTTCACGATGTTAATCCATTGTCAAAACATGATTTTAATCCATCAAAACAACTTCATTCATCAAATAAACTTTGTGGAAAAAAATGATTAAGTGTTGACATGATTGAAATTTGATATAACCGTTAACAAAGGTCATTGATATACTAGGTTGTTAAACAAAATGATGTTATCAAAATTGTTTTCTAATCAAGTATTAAAATGTACTAAAATCAATTGTTGCCTTATATCATTTCATTGATCTGATCTCTAACACATTTTGATTACTTGTCATTGCTGATCTCTATTACATAAATTTTGATTACTTGTCATTTCTGATCTCTAACACATTTGTATCTGATTTCAGATGAATATTCTCAAGTATGAGACAAAGCACAATGTTGTGGCTATGCTGGATGAGTCTATTCCAGAGGCAGATGGATATCAGGAAATGATTCGGTTTATTCGCAGAACCAAATACCTATATGCCATGATGCCAAGCCCATTGTGTATTCAAGGCTGATAAAATACTTCTGGAAGACTGCAGAAGTGATTATTGATGAAGCAGGAGTCTCTGTTATTCATGGGGATATTTCCAGACAGTTACAGTTAACTGTGTCTGAGGAAGCTATCAGGAATGCATTGGGTTTAGATGAGAATGAAGTGGGGGCTTTAGATGAATTTACAACTGCTGAATGCCAGGAGTGCTTTATAAATATGGGACATCCTCCCGTATTTCCAAAGCAGCAGTTTGTTAGAGCAAGGTTGTGTTATGTGATACAACACTGCTTGTCAAGAAGAAGTGCTAGTTTTGATACCTTCCCATCAGATATTGCTTCCCCAATAGTTGCAATAGCTACAAACAGACCATTCAATATGTCAAGATGGATTATGAAGGGGTTTATATTCAATCTTGTGAAGGGTAAGAGGTTCAAATTCCTCATTTATCTGAGGTTTTTGCAACTTATTATCAATCAGGCATACCCAATGATCAAAGAAAATGGATTCGATGGAGGAATGTTGTATACTGATGATATGAATGCTTTATCTTACAGACAGATGAGCATTGAGAATGTTGAAGATGTAGAAATATTCGACTATATGCGAGATATAGCGAATAATAAGGAAGATATTGGGATTGAATATCATCATATAGCACAAGGCGAATTGATCAATCCTCTAGATCTTGTGGATGAGATTCCTGATGCACTTTTAGACGATGATGAATATTTTGAAAGGCATCCGGATGAAGAAGAGGATAATGATGAAGAAGGTAATAGTGATGATGATAATGAAAATGAAGATGAGGATGATCCGATAATGATGAGTCTGACAATGATAGTTCAGATAGTGGAAATGATGGTGATGAGAATGATGAAGAAGAATTGGCAGAAAATGTTCCTAAGATAGAACTATTTATTGAAGATGTGATTGTGCCAGATCCAGTTGAACCAATTGATATTGGTCAAATAGCACAAGAAGTTATTACTGAAGCTGAATCTGAGGCATGGTCAGGTGATGAAGCTAATATGATCATTCCAGATGTTGATCCAGTTGATGTTGCCACTACATCAATTCCAGCAACACAACATGCTGAACAACCTAAGGGGTCTTCACCAAAGGTTGGTTCAGATGTTGATTTGAATGAAGAGGAGAGTGAAGTATCTCATCTGAAGCGTATGGTTGCAAAGTTGATCGATGAGAAGCTTAAGGCTTCGAATGAAAGGAAGAAGAAAAGACTTGCAGAATACTGGGAAACTCATCAGAAAAACACGAAGATATTTAACGAACTAGAAGAAGAGTATGAGAAGCTCAAAGAGGATTATAAAGAGCTTTATGTTGAATGCAATACTCTTAATGCTGAGAAAGAAATGTTGGAAAAATGGCTAGAAGAAAATGAGTCTAAATCATCAG
This sequence comes from Tagetes erecta, assembly GCA_030867185.1. Classification (NCBI taxonomy): domain Eukaryota; kingdom Viridiplantae; phylum Streptophyta; class Magnoliopsida; order Asterales; family Asteraceae; genus Tagetes; species Tagetes erecta. The sequence continues at coordinate 14,700,796 of CM061497.1, read as the reverse complement.
AGTGTAACAAAGACTTTTCTCCCGAAGAACAAGTTGGAGTGTCTGCTACTCCTAGGGAAGTTTTAGTTTACTACACATGATCATGACGATCAACAAAAGTGATTGAACAAACCGAAACACCTGTCCCTATTCCCTATGATGTTGCGGTTGCTACTGCGTCTGAAAAAGCGAAGGGAAAACGTAAGATTGATGATGTCCCTGAGATTACAGAAACAGACTGTGTCAGAAGAAAGCATTAACCGAGGAGAAAGCTCAGGATGAGCCGGTTCAGGTAGAAACAGTTCCTGTTATTGAAATTGTTGATCTTAGTACTGAAGCTGGTTCATCAATGATTGAATCTGAAGCAGTCACTACTGAAGACATTCCTGTGGACTAAGATGCACGAATTGCATATTTATAGCAGATGAAGTACAATCCTGTTTATCTGAATGGATTGGCTGTTAGTTAGATAAACGAGGAGCATGAGAAGTGTATAACTGCTCAGGAGTGTGTAGATGGAGATGATAAAGAGTTCGTTGTGGAACGGGGGGAGTGGATACCTCTACAAAAAAGCTTAAATGTTGATGATCTTCCACCTGAAGAACTGTATCATCAAAATCCGGAGGAAATGACTACTGGTGATATGAGGTCTTGGTTGCAGTCAATAAATTATCCATACAGAAGCCTAAAGAGATTGAAGTCAGAATCTTTGAGGAAACTTGTTAAAAGCTTCCAAGCTTCGGAGAAGATGCAGAACCGAATGCTTTTTCTTCACTACAACAATCCACAATACTATGAACTTACCAAGAAGTTTAGGCCTCTAGAACCGAAGGAAATCCCTCTAATGTCATTACCAGAGGATGCACACAAGAAACGTAAGGAATTGATTAACATGTTTCCAAGAGAAGTTTAAGCGTATAATGTGCCAATGGAAGTTCGTGAATCATGGCACAAAGCAGCTACATCAGGTGATATTGTGAGATCACTGATCAGTATAGGTCAATCAGTTGCAGATCTGTTAGATTCGATGATTGTGCCGGAGAAGTTAACGAATGTGAAGATTATAGCTTGGAAATATGACGAAGTATTCGATGCATTTTTTATTAAGAGAGTTAATGGTTTATGCGATGTATACCATTATTACTCTAGCATTTTCAAGCTGCCGGTACAAGATCTCAAAGAACTGTATAAGCCGAGGTTAATCAATCATACAAGAGCAGAAAGAGGTGAAAAATGTGCCATGTTGCTGGATGCTAGTATAAGTCGGATGCCAAAATTCTTGCAATTTCGTGATCAACAAGAAGATAAGAAGAAGAAGAAACAAAAAAAGTTGGTTATGCGAGACATGTATTTAGAAGTATTTTCAGATGAATATTTTGACAAAGTGACGGATCCGGGATTGAAAATCTTTGATGGTTCTCAAATTTTTCTATCACGAAGCCAATACTCAAATTTTTCTATCACGAGGAAACTTATGAGTTGAAGCTAGTTCGTGACTTAGATGATTGGGATCGTGATATGATTACTATTTTTGTACGTTCGAGCTGAAATTGTTACACCCATCGTACATTGATCATCTCGAAGTCATAAGATGGAGAAAACGAAGGATAAAGTTGCTGAGGGTGATCGAAAATTGTTTGAGATAATGATCGAGGTAATTGGAGCTGCTACTAGAAGATCCGACTAAGGAAAGCATTGGCATATGCTAACCTTGTGAAGACTGATATCAAGGATATAGAGTTTATGGGAATTACATCCAAAGGAACGCTGGAAATACGTGCAAAAGATGTGAAGAGACCTTATCAATTTTACGCTAACATTGACCTTGCATGTATTTCTTTGGATACGCTAAAATAGATGGAAGCTTGTGACATACTTACCAACGAGTCTAAACCAAAGCAAGCTAAAATAGCAGAGAAGTTTAAAGAGTGCATAGCTAAAGCCATTGAAGAACAAGAAAAATATGCTGAGAAGTCGCTACTAGATGTCAAGAAAAAACCAAAAGATTTTTGAAGTTCAAGTTTGATTCGAGAGGAAAGAAGAAAAAGATGAAGACTTTTGAAGATCAAAGTTAAATCTTAGTGGGAGTACTGTTAGGGCTCATTCCTTAGAAAGATTTAATTTGTTCTTGTATGTACAAAGTTTGTTAGTTTAGGGTTAATTTTGTATCTTCCCATTAAAGTTTATTGATGTATAAAAGCATGTTGCTAGTGTGTGTGTGGGCAGACGAATGAGAGAGAATTAGAGACATATCACAAAGAGTGTGTGTGTGATTGTATTTTCTCCTGCACAATTGTAGTGCAACTATTTCATCATCAATACAAGTGAATTATTAAGTATGATTACTGTGTTGATTGATAGTTGTTTTACATAGATCATAGTGATTTGTAGCAGTAGTCGATCCAATTGAACCTAGCTATCACAAACACTTTACCTGAGAACTTTAATCAATTTGATCACTCACCTGAAAATGAAGAGAAATTCAAAGAAATTCTAAGAATTAAATCCGAATCGGGAAGCTCTGAAGAAAAAGGTGATGAAAAGGTGTTGACTAAGAATGTGAAGGAAGAAGATAGTGTGCTTATTGAAGCCGATGATAAAGCAAGTGAAACATCAAGTCTGGTGCTTGAGCAAGTTGTTGAATATCAAAAGCTGACAGTAGAAGCAGCGAAGACTATGAAGGATGTTGAAGAATTTTCAGGATACAATGATCCTGAATACGTGAAATGGAAGAAGGAACATAAAGAACTTGCTGCTGCTAAAATTCAACAACAGGCAAATGTGAAGAATGATGGTGCTTCTACTTCTAAATCACATAAATCAAAGAAGTCAACCAATCAATCTAAAACCAAACAAGAAAAAGGTAAAAATGTCATAACATCAAATGACAATTCCATAACCAACAAAGTTCAATCAACAAAATCTGTACCAAAGACTGTGTCAACATTGCTAAAACCAGTGAAGTTTGTGTCAGCTGGAACGTTAGATTTAAATTCATCTCAAAGTAACCAACAAAATTCTAAGATCAAATCTCTCTCTGATCTGAAAACAAGGTTAGGTCCTAAGACTTCAGCTGTTAAACTATTTGAATCTAAAAAGGTAACTAAGAAAGATGTTTCAGAATCAAAACCTGTTTCAAAAACAAAACCTCAATCTGGTAATGACAACAAACCGAATTCACAAACATAATCTCCAAAGAAGAACCAAGTTAACTTTAAAACAAACAAAGTTGTGAACGAATCACAGGTTGGTTCAACATCAAAAGTTAACAATCGGTTGTTCAAAATGAGCAAAAATTATTGTGAGATATGTAATCGTTATAACCATGCAACTGCCGAGTGTTTCTTTAACAGGTACTGTGATTTCTGCAACAAAAGAAATCATTCATCCGCGAAATGCAATTATAACAAATTTTGCGAAATTTGTGAGAGACGTAATCATGACACATCTGATTGTTTCTTCCGGAAAACCTCATCAAGAGAAATGACTAGATTTCCAAACTTTCAACTAAATCAATCTATTGGTTTTCAAAATACATCTAACAGTCGTTCTCTTGATTCAAGACCTTTCAGAAGAATCAATTCTGAATTCAACAAAATGCCAGCAAGGCAGTTTCAGGCTAATAGATTTCTACCGAGAGCTATGATGGTTGGCGCTCAAAGAGATGAAAACAACCTCGATCCTAAGTTAGAGAAGTGGTATCATGCTTTAAGAAGAAAGCAATCGAACCAAAACGGTGGTAGAATTAATTTTCAATCCAATCATTTGAATGAACCAAACTTGAATAACGTACAATATCAGCAAGTTACTGTTGTAGATAGATTTGGAAAACCCAAGACCGTTTGGGCCTGGGTTGACCGCACTAACTAAGTGAATGCAGAAAAAGGCAGGTTTGCCCAAGAAGACCTGTCAACTCATGGTTTGTTGATAGTGGGTGCAGCCGGCATATGATATGCAATCATCCTTGCTTCAAGATTTTAAGCATAAAAATGGTACTCATGTTGCGTTTGGAGGAGATGCTGGTGGGAAAATAACAGGAGAAGGAACTGTATCCAATGGGATAATTAGCTTTGATAAAGTCAACTATTGTGCCTTGTTGAACTTTAATTTGCTAAGTGTTTTCCTAATTTGTGATAAATCATATTCAAGTCTATTTGATGATTCTTTTGTTACATACTCAAACCAGGTTTCAAGAATGCTAATGAGTGGGTTGTGGTTAAAGCTCCAAGAGATTGAGATGGTTACAAACTCGATATATCTCAGATCGATGCAGAAACTGAAACAACTTGTCTTATTGAACATGCATCAAATGATGAGAGTTAGCTTTGGCATTGACGGCTAGGCCATTCAAATTTCAGAAACATTAACAAACTGGTGTCAGGAAATCATGCTGTAGGAATACCTTCAAAGAAATTCTCTACAGCTGATCTCTGCTCAGCATGTGACAGCTGCCCCAAACCCGAACCCGAATGCCCGACTCGAACCCGAAGTAATCTATCTTTTAATGTTTTCATATTTATTCCTCTTTAAAACGTAACGTTTTATTATTTATAATATATAAATATGTTGTGAGTTACGTTACTTCTCGCCTCTAATACAACAACCTAATTGTTATTTGAGGTTTACTAATTAATTACTAAATGCAATAATTAAGTCCCAAAAGTATATAAATTATATTGGATAAAAGAAATTTTATAAAATTTACTAAAGATAAATACTATTAATGTCTCGAGATAACCGTTAACGTCAAGAACGAAGCAATGGTATAAAAACGTCAAAAGTATAAACAATACAAGTCAACTTGGTTAAATTGGCCAGTTAAAATGAAGTCTTAATTAACTTTGGATTAGAGGTGTTAACTTTGAAAGTTGCATTAAAATTTATAAATTCAGTTTGATAACTTATTAAACATCAGGGGCTTAAATTGTAAAATGAAAATCAAAACCCAACCCCCCAGCCGCACCCCCGACTTTCCGGCAGCCCTGCTCCGGCGACTCCGGCAATGGTCCGGCAAGCACCAAATGTTTTGTTTTTAGCCGTTTGCTCAAATTAAAAGTCGGTGAAAGGTGTAGGAGCATGTTTCGAACCTGTTGTGCATTTTAAATCATCAAATAATCCTTCAATAACTCGTCTTTAAAAGCTTTGAAACCGAAACCATAAACCCACTTAATCAATCGATGTTTTAACGTACAACTCAATAAATTTTGTGAACCATAACGATCCTATCTTCGTTTCTAAGTTGAATCAGTAACCTAAATCATTCAAAACTCTCTGAATCGACCCAATCGATCGTTCAAAACCCGAACCTGAGTGGAACCATTGCACCATCAATTCGTATCATTTAGCTGCAATTGGTAATGGGGATTCATTCAACATCGCATCAACAAGAAATCTGGAGATGGAATTGCATTTTAATCGCTTCCATCTATCTCTGTGATTCTAACCCGCCACTCTCTTGTTCTTCGAGCTCATCGATTCAATTCGACAGTTATTCAGTAAGTTTTTCATGTTAAAATGATCCTTATTTTGCCCTGTTTAAAAGCCCTAAGATTGTTTGTTGGATTGTAAGCAAATTCGTGATCAATTTGGTGAAATTAGTTTCTAGGGTTCTTATTGAACTTGGGGTTCTTGCTTATAAAAGGTTAAAAGAATTTTAATTCTGGTTTCATTCAAAGTTAACGTACAGAGCAGCTGGTTAAGGGTCTGGTTTTAAACCAAATGGTCTTGAGTTCGAAACTTGTAGGCTCTATAATTGTTGGTTTTGTTTTTGGTTTATTGTTTCAACTATATTATAAACCATTTTCATTAATTAACTTAATCCAATACTAATACAAATTTATATATATTGTAAAAATATAAAAGACACATGATTTTCATTGTAAATCTTATAGAACATATATCAAAACAATTATTTTGTACAAACTTAGATTTGTAAATTTAATTATTACCAATACTTTACTACTATAAAAATACTATAAAAATATGGTTTAAATACTTATAAGATACAAACAAAGTTTATAAAGTATAGATTATACAAGTGAGACTTTTTATATGGATCTTGTATACCTTAAAATTGTGTAAATGTTTTCTAATAAATATATCATATTTTTTTTACATTATATAATTGTTGTTTAAAAATATATTATTAGAGTTGTTAATTTGTTATCGTTTAACAAAATAATTATTTTACTAGTGCTATTGTTATGAATAAACGAGTTTATATATTTTTCGACGTTTAATGAAAACCCCCAAATCCCAAATTGAAACCCTAGAATCCTAATTTCTTTAGACTCTTATTGTTTTAATTTCAGTTTCTTTACAATACGTTTTGCTAAGTTAGGATTCTCATTTACTTAGGTGATTCTAGTATTTGGTAAATCCTCGGTTCAATTCATACTATTTACTATTTGTTTCGTGCCCGAGTTTCAAGGTGAGTAAATTCACTCCCCTTTTTACTGTTACATTTTGGGGCTGAAACGTGTTCTATTACAATACAATGTTTTCCATTTTTCCTATTTTACTTTCCAACAGAGATCATAAAATATGTTAGTCTTGTCTGCAGCAAGATGCAAACTTATGTGGTAGTTTAAAGTAGTATTGTTACTTTGTAATCCCATCGGTACAATGTTAGCGCTAATGGTCTGACAAACCCACCTACATGTACAACAACGATAGGTGATTTAAACCCGTCCATACAATTACAATGTTACGAGTTGCTATTCGATGTTACAAGTTGTTATACGATGATACAAGTTGCTATTACTATGCCATGTCCCTAAGTTGCTAAATAATTAATAATAACTTAAATATCGAGACGGTTACGAGACGGTTGCTTAGAAGTTATCGTTAATTAATACATGAGTTGGTTCCTCATGATAAATGGCTACAAGTTACGTTACAATTATGGTTTACAATGTGTGTGCAAGGGGTCATGGTCGAGAATGATATGAAGTAGCTATACATGTAAGATTGCGCAGCATATTATGATGATCTCGGATTTTCTGTATTACTATGTATCAATTTGTGGTTTACTCACTAGCTTTAAATAGCTAACTTTATTTTCACATATTTCAGGTGATGCTTTGATATTGTTTTGCTGCTTTTGCCGAGACATAGGATTGCCTTGGACCTAGAATAATAAAAAGACAATTGTATTTACTGTTTTGGGTTTTATTACTTTTGTCGACTCATGTTCCAAAACTTATGATATCATTATTAGACTTAATAAATAATTACCATGTGCTTTGTTTACTATTGATATCCAATTCCAATGACAGCCCGGTGTTTCCGCCGCCGGGCGGGGTGTCACAGTTGGTATCAGAGCCATGGTTATAGGGAACTAGGATAGGGTATTAGAAACACACCGGCCTAGACTATAACCTAAGAGTCCTTAGTGCAAATAGTTTGTGCTTAGAAAACTCTTCTAGAACTTATTTCTTTACTCCTTTTTATGAACCTTTCTATGCCTTTTTCTTTATCTATTTCTTATCCGATTTCACGAAGGAGCTACAAGAAACTCGTCTATGTGATTAGGATCTTTCTCTTTGTGGAATCTCGTCATCGTCTTAAGTAAGTTTGAAACGTAAGAACGTGTGCAATCCGGAAGGGGGAACGCCTGTATCACGGACATCATGTCTAAGGCAAAGCATTTCGTATAAATCTCTTAAAGAGATCTGTATGCTTACCTGGGGATGGACGAGATGAGTGTGACCCTATAGGCTAAAGCACGCCTTCCCGAATACGTTGAAAACGAACTCAACACTTTGATCAGTCTTAAGTGTCCAAAACCAAGACACATTCTAAGCCTTCAAATTCTATTTATTTATGAATTCTATGATTATCATTTTCTATGATTTCAAGTTATTTCAATGGGTTTCTATATTATTTCAAATGCTATTCCAAGTTTGCTTATGTTCATTTCAATGATTTCCAAGTGATTACTATGTTATGAGTTCGAAAACTATTCTATGAAATTCAAAGTACTATTATCATTTTCTATTCAATCCAAAATTTCATTACAACTTATGTTATCCAAAATTTTCTTATGTCTCGTTCAATTCTTTTTCTATCTTATCCTATAGAATGGCAACAAGACGTTAACGACTCGCTAATACTACCACGACCCCAAATGTTCTAAATCAAAACTAAGATATTTGACTAACCTCAATCAAATTATCAAAACTTCAAAACAAATACCAAATCTAAGGTTCTAATCTCAATTTAATTGTCGAATCCCAAATTAAAGACTTAATTCATGATTCTTGGATTCTCGTAAAAGATTTACTATTTTGACATGTCAACGCATTCGTTTGAGTTACGAATCGAACGTTTACCCCCAAAGTATCTCAACTTGATTTCAAATACTCAAATGTTGTCTAAACTACGCATCTAATCATAAGATTCTAATCCAGCTTTTAATCCACCATTAAATGACGCTATTCATAAACTCGTTTTCCAAAACTTAACGTGTACTCACTACACAACTAGTCCTAAACTCATTTAACTAAAGTATTTCTTTTGTATATATGACCAATAATGAAATCCGTTACATCTCGTTTCTATAAACTCTTCCAAACCCAACGTGTTCTACATATAAACTCTTTACCTAAAATACCATGTCTTGTTTGCGGTTTTTGTAAAACTACCAACCAATAGTTAATTCAATTAAAAATGATATCCTTGTTTTTCCAAATAAAAATAAAATTAAAAAAATCTTTTGGTTTTAGTATTTGTAAAATATATGAATTATATAAGTTTCATAATAAATGATATCTTTAAGTAGGATTGATTATTCTAAACGTTTGTTAAATATTTACATAACATCTCCAGGTTTTCTCAAATATGATACAAACATTTGCAACAAACGTTATGATTCATGTTTTCTAATATCGAATATTCGAGACTTAGACTGTGTCACTTATTTATTTTCAAATCAACCCCTCTATGGATAGTAAATATTTAAAACTTTAACTTTTTTCTAAACTCATTATCTAACTATTTAGTTTTTTTTCCTTTTTAAACCGCAATATAGAAAAATAACATCATCTCATATAAACTTGTTTACTTCTATAACCAGTACACTTGGTTTACTTAAAGCTTTTGCTATATAAACTCAAACGTTGTAAGAATTGTATCTAGTAAGAACTGAGTGATTTATTCATTTGAACTATAAACTGGATTATTCTCATCATAAGAAATTTTTTTTATGAAATAAATCTTTCTATAATTCTAAACCAGATTATAATATGCACACCATGAATTAACGCTTATGAATTTGGCAATACTATGAACCTTTGATATCTACATCATACACTCATAAAGTTGGTTTTTCACAAACTTAAATTTTTACAATTTCAGCACTTGAACTTGACTATTTGTATCTATGAATCGCAATCTGAGCAATGTATACATAATAAACAAATTCTCTCAAATCATCAATTTACGTATCATCTTAAACTATACTTCACAAAAAAAAAATGTTAGCGAATATGATTTCGGAACCTATGTGTATCATTATCTTAACTCATAAACTTTTGTGTATATTTGACTCGCACGTGATCGAATGAACTGTGTGGTCCATGCAAAAACTGAAGTAATTACGGGTGCACACGGAATTATGAAAGTTGGTGCATGGAAACCATAGCGAGTTTTGTCACGTGGTTGAAAAATGGTTTGCACAGATTTCCATTTGTCATCAACATCCAGTGCTTACGCTGGTATATTCTAATTCAACTCCTCGAGACTAACGTACCTTTGTTCAAATCAAAAGAGCTAAATAACGCAAGTACATTTATAAGGGAAAACTAAATAATCGCATTTTTCGCTTCACCTTCTTTTTCGGTTTGAGCAAATTTCGGGACGAAATTTCTATAAGGAGGGGAGACTGTGACAGCTGCCCCAAACCCGAACCCGAATGCCCGACTCGAACCCGAAGTAATCTATCTTTTAATGTTTTCATATTTATTCCTCTTTAAAACGTAACGTTTTATTATTTATAATATATAAATATGTTGTGAGTTACGTTACTTCTCGCCTCTAATACAACAACCTAATTGTTATTTGAGGTTTACTAATTAATTACTAAATGCAATAATTAAGTCCCAAAAGTATATAAATTATATTGGATAAAAGAAATTTTATAAAATTTACTAAAGATAAATACTATTAATGTCTCGAGATAACCGTTAACGTCAAGAACGAAGCAATGGTGTAAAAACGTCAAAAGTATAAACAATACAAGTCAACTTGGTTAAATTGGCCAGTTAAAATGAAGTCTTAATTAACTTTGGATTAGAGGTGTTAACTTTGAAAGTTGCATTAAAATTTATAAATTCAGTTTGATAACTTATTAAACATCAGGGGCTTAAATTGTAAAATGAAAATCAAAACCCAACCCCCCAGCCGCACCCCCGACTTTCCGGCAGCCCTGCTCCGGCGACTCCGGCAATGGTCCGGCAAGCACCAAAAGTTTTGTTTTTAGCCGTTTGCTCAAATTAAAAGTCGGTGAAAGGTGTAGGAGCATGTTTCGAACCTGTTGTGCATTTTAAATCATCAAATAATCCTTCAATAACTCGTCTTTAAAAGCTTTGAAACCGAAACCATAAACCCACTTAATCAATCGATGTTTTAACGTACAACTCAATAAATTTTGTGAACCATAACGATCCTATCTTCGTTTCTAAGTTGAATCAGTAACCTAAATCATTCAAAACTCTCTGAATCGACCCAATCGATCGTTCAAAACCCGAACCTGAGTGGAACCATTGCACCATCAATTCGTATCATTTAGCTGCAATTGGTAATGGGGATTCATTCAACATCGCATCAACAAGAAATCTGGAGATGGAATTGCATTTTAATCGCTTCCATCTATCTCTGTGATTCTAACCCGCCACTCTCTTGTTCTTCGAGCTCATCGATTCAATTCGACAGTTATTCAGTAAGTTTTTCATGTTAAAATGATCCTTATTTTGCCCTGTTTAAAAGCCCTAAGATTGTTTGTTGGATTGTAAGCAAATTCGTGATCAATTTGGTGAAATTAGTTTCTAGGGTTCTTATTGAACTTGGGGTTCTTGCTTATAAAAGGTTAAAAGAATTTTAATTCTGGTTTCATTCAAAGTTAACGTACAGAGCAGCTGGTTAAGTGTCTGGTTTTGAACCAAATGGTCTTGAGTTCGAAACTTGTAGGCTCTATAATTGTTGGTTTTGTTTTTGGTTTATTGTTTCAACTATATTATAAACCATTTTCATTAATTAACTTAATCCAATACTAATACAAATTTATATATATTGTAAAAATATAAAAGACACATGATTTTCATTGTAAATCTTATAGAACATATATCAAAACAATTATTTTATACAAACTTAGATTTGTAAATTTAATTATTACCAATACTTTACTACTATAAAAATACTATAAAAATATGGTTTAAATACTTATAAGATACAAACAAAGTTTATAAAGTATAGATTATACAAGTGAGACTTTTTATATGGATCTTGTATACCTTAAAATTGTGTAAATGTTTTCTAATAAATATATCATATTTTTTTTACATTATATAATTGTTGTTTAAAAATATATTATTAGAGTTGTTAATTTGTTATCGTTTAACAAAATAATTATTTTACTAGTGCTATTGTTATGAATAAACGAGTTTATATATTTTTCGACGTTTAATGAAAACCCCCAAATCCCAAATTGAAACCCTAGAATCCTAATTTCCTTAGACTCTTATTGTTTCAATTCCAGTTTCTTTACAATACGTTTTGCTAAGTTAGGATTCTCATTTACTTAGGTGATTCTAGTATTTGGGAAATCCTCGGTTCAATTCATACTATTTACTATTTGTTTCGTGCCCGAGTTTCAAGGTGAGTAAATTCACTCCCCTTTTTACTGTTACATTTTGGGGCTGAAACGTGTTCTATTACAATACAATGTTTTCCATTTTTCCTATTTTACTTTCCAACAGAGATCATAAAATATTTTAGTCTTGTCTGCAGCAAGATGCAAACTTATGTGGTAGTTTAAAGTAGTATTGTTACTTTGTAATCCCAGCGGTACAATGTTAGCGCTAATGGTCTGACAAACCCACCTACATGTACAACAACGATAGGTGATTTAAACCCGTCCATACAATTACAATGTTACGAGTTGCTATTCGATGTTACAAGTTGCTATACGATGATACAAGTTGCTATTACTATGCCATGTCCCTAAGTTGCTAAATAATTAGTGATAACTTAAATATCGAGACGGTTACGAGACGGTTGCTTAGAAGTTATCGTTAATTAATACATGAGTTGGTTCCTCATGATAAATGGCTACAAGTTACGTTACAATTATGGTTTACAATGTGTGTGCAAGGGGTCATGGTCGAGAATGATATGAAATAGCTATACATGTAAGATTGCGCAGCATATTATGATGATCTCGGATTTTCTGTATTACTATGTATCAATTTGTGGTTTACTCACTAGCTTTAAATAGCTAACTTTATTTTCACATATTTCAGGTGATGCTTTGATATTGTTTTGCTGCTTTTGCCGAGACATAGGATTGCCTTGGACCTAGAATAATAAAAAGACAATTGTATTTACTGTTTTGGGTTTTATTACTTTTGTCGACTCATGTTCCAAAACTTATGATATCATTATTAGACTTAATAAATAATTACCATGTGCTTTGTTTACTATTGATATCCAATTCCAATGACAGCCCGGTGTTTCCGCCGCCGGGCGGGGTGTCACAGTTGGTATCAGAGCCATGGTTATAGGGAACTAGGATAGGGTATTAGAAACACACCGGCCTAGACTATAACCTAAGAGTCCTTAGTGCAAATAGTTTAGTGCTCCACAAACTCCTCAGCAAAATGGAGTTGCGGAACAGAAAAATCGAACACTAATTGAAGCTGCAAGATCTATGATAGCAGATGCTAAAATTCCCATCACATTCTTGGACGAAGCAATTGCTAGCGCCCGCTTTGTACAAAACAGGACACTATTGGTTCAGGATAAACATAAAATTCCTTACAGGTTATTGTTTGGAAGGATATTTCTTACTTGAAAGCTTTTGGTTGTCCTTTTACGATTCCGAATTTACGTGACCATCTCGGAAAATTTGAGTCAAAATCTGATGATGGTTTGTTTCTTGGATATTCATCAATGTCTAAAGCATACCATATGTTTAATAGACGAACTAATGTTGTACTTGAATCTGTAAACGTACAACTTTTAGAAAACTCCTTTCCATCAGTGGCTCATTGTCCCAATTGGTTATTTGATTTAGATTCAATGACGATTCAGACAACGATGATGATGATCTCAATTTTGAGTATTCATTCATGTCTTTTAGCGATCCGCATGCTGAATCCTCCAATCAATCACAAGGTCCATCGGTTTCTCAAGAAGTTCAGGAATCAAACAATGAAGCAGATCTTTCAAGTCAGCAAATTTCTGCTAATGATGGTGGATCTGTTCATAATCAATCGTCATCAGATCCGAATGGTGAAGTTACTCCGAAATCTCTTGATTACTTCATCAATTCACCAGAACAAGTTCCTAATTTACTCCTCACACGTCTACAATCCTGCAAGATCAACCGAATCTGAATGAGTCAAATCTGGAGACACAAATACAAGGTGAAGACATTCCAACTTCCCGTGTTCACAGGAATCATCCTATCTCTCAAATTATAGGTCCTTTGATTCAAAGAACGATGAGAAGTTAGACCGAACAAGCCAGCATCTGTCTCTACTCATGTTTTCTTTCTCAAGTGGTACCTAAGAACATTTTAGAAATGTTGCAAGATAACAACTTGATAGAAGCTATGCAAGAGGAGTTACTTCAGTTTAGAAAGCAAGAAGTATGGAAGTTAGTGGACTTACCTGAAGGAGAAAATGCTATTGGCACAAGATGGTTGTACAAGAACAAGCCAGATGAATGTGGCATTGTTGTCAGAAACATAGCGAGACTAATTGCCCAAGGGTACACTCAGGAGGAAGGTATTGATTATGAAGAAGTGTTTGCTCCGGTCGCTCGACTTGAAGCAATTCGAGTTTTTCGTGCATATGCCTCATTCATGAAGTTTAAGTGTATCAAATGGATGTTAAAGGTGCATTTTTGTATGGACCAATTACCGATGATGTGTACGTCAGGCAACCTCTAGGATTTGAAGACCCTGAGTATCCGCATTTGAAGACCTTTATATGGTCTACATCAAGCTCCGAGGATTTGGTACGAGACGTTATTGAAACATCTAGTAGAACATGGTTTTACCAGAGTTTAGATTGATCCAATTTTATTCATGAAGCGGGAAAATGAAGATCTACTATGTGTTCAAGTGTATGTGGATGTGTCACACCCCAAAAATCGTCGCAGCGGATAGACACGATATCGTGGTGTAAGGAGCGAAGTTGGCACCCATTAATTATAAAGCAAACATCTACATTTATTGAAAGATAGTTAATTATGTTAACGTTGATACGTCAACATTTCCACAATCGTCATTAAGAAAATAGAAATAGTCTTAGCTAAACATAAATTGTTTGAAATAAAAACTTAAATGAAGTTTTAATTAAAGTGGTCCCAAAACAACTAGATCACATGTGGAGTTTGCAGTCCAAAAACTGTCCTTCCGTAAATACCCGGAGCTTATAATTTCATACCTGAAAAACATGTATAAACTGAGTCAACATAAAGTTGTTGAGTTTTCCGGTTTTAATCAAAAGTAAAAATCATTTTTCATTTACAACTGATATGTTGGCTTTGAGACGTCAACAAGACCGTCAAGGGCTAGCTAGGCCCAAAGACAAATGAATCATCAAGTCATGAGTTCATAATCAACCAAGAAACGCGGTTCCCTCACAACATTCAATTTATATTCCCCCGATTGTCAACACGATCAAAGAGACTGATCACGAGGGGCGGTATTCCAAACCCGATAGATCTATCAATATAACATGTGGTCTCTCCAAGAGATTATGAGAGGGCAATGTGTACACTTTCACAACAAACACCCATGCCATCATTTTGGTCAACAACAATACCCGTCTCCCAATTCATATCAAAACAACATAAACATAATACAGGTTTTCCCCCCGAAAAATATTTAAATAAAACAATTATTTAAAAAGGGGCCGAGAAACTCACATTGAATACATGTAACGCCGGCCTTTCGGCAAGCACCACAGTTGGCATTCATAAGCATAAAAACAACCATAATTTAAATAAAATCTAAAATGCAGCGGAATACTTGTTTAAAAACATCATTACATCATCATAATTGTCTTAAATACTTCTTTCAAATATTACAAAATGTAAATTTGATCTTAAAGGTATTTTCTTCAATGCCAGTCTTCAGTAAGTCTCTAGCTATCGTCAGGCAGCTCCCTAAGTCTTCAAACTTGCACATCAATCTAACATGCATACAAAATTCAGCTACGCTGAGTGAGTTCTAGTTTTATAACATCTTTAGAAACTTCTCATATCATTCATGTAATACACGTAAATTGCATCCTCATATTGGACGTCACATTCGTATAACACATAGCATAATATCTTTGTCTGTTAGTCAGTCATCATCGTGTCCTCCTTGGTCATAAGAGACCTATTCTGTAGTTCTTAACTGGTTTTATGAGATCCCAGTAGGATTCTTAGCTGGTTTTATGAGATCCCTAGTAGGATTCTTGTCTGGTTTTACAAGATCCCCAGTAGGATTCTTGTCTGGTTTTATAAGATCCCCAGTAGGATTCTTGTCTGATTTTATAAGATCCCTAGTAGGATTCTTGTCTTCCGTTAAGGCATACAAGTATTCAGTTACTCATTCTTACATCATCATCATACATCACATAATAAAGTCCAACAGTCCAGGAAACATCTCGGTATGCATGTTAGCCTCAAAATTGTGTTTGAAACGGAAGTGAGGTCTAGAACTCACCTGATTCTTAAGTGATCTTGCTTGTTTGGACCAAGTTAAGGTAGTGGTTTTGGTGCACGATCTGCATTTAAGTTATTATGAAAAATCGTCATTTTCTTTCTTAGTGTCGCAAGCAATGTCGCAAATAGTGTCGCAAGTAGTCTCGCATAGGCGAACCACAGTGTAGCATGCTGCTTCAGCAGCACCTCCACTTGCAGTGTCGCAAGGCTCTTGCCAAACTTTCGTTGGGACTTAAACTACTGTCGCAAACACACTCGACACACGCCAAGAAGTCAAGTTATCCTAGTGTCGCAAGATGAATACTAGTCTCGCAAAACGCTGTTACAGCTCGTTTTCAACCCAAAATCCTTGTTTTTCAACCAAATCTCAAACTTTTTACGTCCAAAACTCTGGTTTGTCATTTATATGACTAAAACTAAGCTTTTTCCACGATTTTATCTATAAAAATGCAACCTTTATTGATTTCTTTGAGACTTTTGAAAAACTTAAAAACTCCATTAATGGCCAGATTCGTTTTGTGTTATGGAAACAAGTTTTAGGGGATGTGATGTGTTGCAAAACACATGGGTTTATTATATATATTTTACCACATTTTAATCTTATTTTATGTAAATATATTTGATTTTTAGTTATTTATTTTATTTTGTTTTTGGTTTTAGGTAAGTTCGAATAAAAGAAGCGGATTCGGGACACAAACGGGAAGAAAATCAAGTGAAATCTGCTTTAGAGGCCAAGCCTAAGACCCACTGGGCCCAAAAGCCCATTTTCAGAAATCTGCCAGCCCAGAGGGCCGCTGGGCAGTCAGTTTAGCCCTCGGAGACCCGCTGGGCTCATATTCTGTCAGATTCTCTGCCCAGAGGGACGCTGGGCAGGAACGCTTAGTCCCCAGCGACCCGCTGGCCGCCCAGTCTTGAAAAAACCCTAAAATTCACTATTTAAACATCATTTCTTCCACTTTTAGGGTATCACCTCTTCACCTACAAACACAAAAAGGCTGGAACTCATTGAGAGGGTCTTTGAGGGGTGATCATAAGTGCAAATTGGTGTGGATTCAAGCTTTGATTGGTGTTTTTGTCTTTAATCTTGAAGATTTGAAGATTTTCTTTGAAGATTATTCATGGGTTGAAGACTAAAAGTTGCTGATTTGAAAATCAAAGTGGTAGATCTTGAAGATTCAAGCCTTGATTTGAAGATTGGTGGCCAATCCGGGTGTGATCTACTCTTCTTTGTGCATTTTTATTTGATTTTCTTAGTTGTTGTTGACATGATGCTAGATTTAGACATTTTGAAGTTGGATTTAAGGATCATGTTGATATTTGGCTAGATTTTGCATGATTACTTAGGCATTATGGATGATTGATGATGATTTGATAATTTTTGGTTGTTTATGATATCTTGGATGGATGTTCTATGTGAGAAGATTGATTTGGTTATGATTATGTATGCAAAATGTGTATTGGTTGTATGATCTTTGATGATATCTTGTCTTGATTATGGTTTTTGTTGCTTGGATTTGATAACTTTGTGACAAAGATCATATTTTTAGAGTTAAAATCGCTAGATTGAGACATTATTTGGATAGATGTAGGAATAGATATCAATAAGATGAGATTGATTTGTGGATTTGAGCCGATGTGCTAGCCGGACTCGCTACCGGAAGGTAGGAGTTTGTAGATTTCATCTTTTTGTTAGTTGGTTTGGGTTAAAACGCTACGGGAGTGGGTTTTACTTAATAAAAACTAACAACTTGTGTTATCTAGTCTTTATTTGTAATAAATCGATTGATCCCGTTATTTTAGTTTACTGATTTAGTCAGTTTCTTGGATAATTGGACTAGTAAGCTGAGAGGCGAGCCAGTTTAGGATCCCTTAGACATCCGGGAGTGTTTTGTAGACATTCCTCACACCGTGAGCTTCACATATTTATTTTAGGACTTTCTAGCACCCACGAGACCTTAGTAGTAGGTACTGATGTGTTAGATTGTTTTGAATAGATATATTCTCATATCCGGTGCCGACATATCCAAAAAGCCGAGAGTTGTCAGATTATCATCAGGATTCCCGCCTAAGTAGTCATCATTCCACCCATAGTTCTCTTTTAGCTTATTTCCGTCTTTAGTTTCCATTTTAGTTAGTTTTTATCCTCAGTTTATTTTAGATAATTTTCCTTAGTCTAAATCTTATTTTTAGGATAATTTTAGGTAACTTGTCTTTTATTTGTTACTTTAGTCTTTATAATTAAAAATCCCAACTCTTTAACATCGGTTAGAATTCGATAAAGATCCGGTATTAGAGGACGCCAAACTCAAATCTCTTGGGTACGATATCCGGACTTATTTAACTTGCTACATACGACCGGTACACTTGCCGATTGTGTGAACTTGTTGGGTTTTTCCTTTTTACAAATTTAAAACCTGAGTTACGATCCAAAACACATTTTCATATACCACACGGTTCGCATCAAGTTTTTGGCGCCGTTGCCGGGGATTTGAGCATTTTTGGCGACTTTATGAAAGATCCGAGTCGGGGGTCTAACCAGTTTTACTTGCTATTTTTCTTGTTAGTTTAGTGTTTATTTGATTAATTGCTTGCAATTTGTTCTTTTGCTAGTTTAGACTTATTTTACTTTATATTTTTAGTTATTATTATTATTATTATTATTATTATTATATTTTTTAGCTTTTTTCTTTCTGGTACTCGTGATCTTTGTGATTTGAGTTTGTTTTTGCAGTTTTTCTCATGGATAGCTACTATGAGGATGATTACGAAGGCAACACTTATAGCTACGAGGATCATCGTACTAGTGTTTGGTGTGAGATCTGTGGAGGACCCCATTATACATATTACTGTTGCTACTCACAGGGGTACTCCACAGGTTATGATGATCCTTATCCTTACACTCCACCAGTCGAGGGTCCACCATCCACACCCAATCTGCACACAGCTATGTTTGAGATGAACCAGGTGTTCCAAAACTATCTTGCTTCACAACATGAGCAAAGAGGCGAGGAACATGCGGTTAGACTTAGAGAATCCGAAGACTTGGTTCGTAGGACAGAAGAGCTGGGAGTTTTGATCGACCAGATTACTGCAAAACATCAGCCCGAGAGTACTTTTTGTGACACTGGTCTCTGCACTGATGTGGTTGATGATTTTTCAGAACCGGAGACGATAATGGATAATGCGTGTTTTGCTATCCCACATATTTATACGCATGTCCCACCTCCGGTTCAGCTTGAGTTTGATATTATGGATGCGGATGCAGGAGTTGTTAATAAGTTTGAGGGTGTTGGAGTTGAGGTTGGTTGGGAGGCGGAGTTTGGTGATGAGTTGGCAGATATTGAGCTTGCTATAGATATAGGAGAGTTTGACCCTCTTGGTGATCTTGCTCAGTTAGAGAGATTAATATTCGAGGAGCCATACCTAGTTGGTAAGGAGGCAGAAGAGAAGGGGGAAATGATTGAGGAACCAAAGCGACCCCTTCATAGTATGTTTAGTCGGCCTGTGGAAGGAGAAGACGATGGATCGCCACCCATATCAGAGTCCCCACCGGAGAGAACACGAAGAGGAAGGTTTAAGGATTGGTGGATTGATTCAGTTACATCTATTAGAGTTCATTTGGATCCTACCGTTACATTCTTCCCAGCAAACGGTATGAGAAAGAAGCTAAGCAAGACAAGTGGGAAGAGAATAAAGGAGAAGCCTCCTGATTGAGGTTGTTTGGTGGGGATGGCATGCATAGTGGCAATAGTTTGTTGATTATCAGTTATCATTGCATGCTTCATTTCAGGGGAGTTTCGTTTATCATTTTCCTTATTATTTATTTTTTTATTCTATTTTGAAATTTTTTTGTTTTCGGTCATTATTTTTTTTATCAAACCACTTTTGTGCTCAATCTTCATTCGAGCGTGGTTCGGTTCTTTTTAGTAAAGTTAACAAGGGTCGTGTAAATAATATTTAGCGTGTTTTTAAGTTTTGGGTTTAGGTGTCGATCTCTTTTTATTTGTTTTAGTTTTTATTTTAGTTAACGAATCGAGCATGTTTATTGATTGATGCGGTGAAGAGTGCACAACACATTATTCGTAGATCGTTCATTATGGTTGCGTTTGATAGTTGTTGTTTTCAAATCGTGTTTATATCTAAAATGAAAGTGGTATTTAAAAGTTTTGAAACGCTTGATTTAATAAATTTTTGTTGTTGGTGAATTATGTTTCAGCCAGCGACCCGCTGGTGAAACATGCTGCTTTTATCTTCAATCTTAGACCAACAACATCCACCTCAACCTCCATCTTCTCCACCCGTCTTCTTCCATCTTCACAAATCATCACCATCTCCACCACAAGTAGACCCAATCATCACCGTTCAAATTCAACTCAACACCTCTCACCGCCTGTCATCTCCACCATCTTCTGTCACCACAGTCGCCGCCCACAACCATCATTGTTGCACCCGGCTGCTGCTTCACACTATTGCTTCACCTCCCACCTCCATCTACACATCCCTGTTCACTCGACACTCCCTTCCACCATCTGCAGCTTCCATCTCCGCCCCTGTTCACCACCACAGTCGCCCACTGTTGCTTCTTCACCATCTCAGATGCAACAACACCTCACCAGGCTACCACCATTCTCGCCGCCATAGCCAATAACATTAGCAGTAGCAGCTTCATCACTTCATACACCCCGCCGCACCCTTCATCATCACCTCATTCAACTTCACCGTTCCACCCTAACCATCACGCAACAGATCTCCACTTGAACTCGCCGCACCACCACCATAGCTGTCGTCCCCATCACCATATCAGATGCAACCATCAACACCACATCAATCGCAACCATCAACACCACATCAATCGCAACCAGCAGCAAACCACCACTATTCACTCATCGCTACATTTAACTTACCCCCCTGTTCACCATCGCCGCCCCCTCCACCAATCGCTGCTGTTACGGCCACAACCACCACCATTGCTTCCTAATTCACACTTCTACTTCAAATTTCAGGTTATCAATTTCTTAAATTAGTTGGATTAGGATTTAGGTTGTTTTAATTTAGTCTTATTACATTAGATTAGGTTGAAATTAGGTTTAGTTTAGTAGTGTAGAGATTAAGGGTTAGTTTTAGGTTCATGTTTGTTTTAAATTTTGGGAATTTTGTATATTTAGATGGGATTGATTGTGTTTGGATGTTTAAAAGGCAAAACCGGACCACCCTCGTACTCAATCTCCATTCGGGGGTGGTCGGGTCGGGTTGTATTGCAAAAACAAAGCCCCCATTTTCAATTTTTTTTAAAAATTATAAAAATACAAAAATATTTTTGTAAATAGTTTTCTTTTATTTCAAAAATACAAAAACATTTGAAAAACTAAAAAAAAACACAAAAAGATTTTCTTTTATTTTTATATGGGTAGTTAAGTTTATTTAGGTTAGATTGTTAATTTGCTTCTATTAGAAATTAGTTAACTTTGTAAATAGCTATGTTAGTTTAATTTTAGTTAAGAGTAGTTTTATTTGTTAATGTTGGGTGCTTAAAAGGCCACAATCGATCACTCCCGTACTCAATCTCCATTCGGGAGTGGTTCGATTCATCTGGTTTGTGTGGTTGTCTATATAGTTTTTATTCAGTTCTTTATGTTTATCTTTATTGTATATATATCTGATGTTATTTTGTTTGGCTGTGCTTGGATGATTCTCTTCGAAGCGCTTGAATTGGATTTATATTATATATTCTTGAGAGATCTTTCTACACTGGTCTTCTTCTCTTGCTTTTTCTACGCCCCCGTGGGTTATATATATTATGTCGCCCCCGTGGGCCCGTACATACCAGGGGAGTATCTTCTATCCTTTTTTCTTTTTCTTCTTTCATTTTTATATTTGTTTCACACATTGGGGACAATGTGTGTTTCAAGTGTGGGGATGGATTTTATAGTTAGATTTTTATTTGTTTTTTCTATCAAACCACTCCCGTACTCAATCTCCATTCGGGAGTGGTTCGGTTCACTTTTTCTTATTTAAAAAAAAATCAGAAAATCATTAAAAAAATACAAAAAAAATTGAAAATTCTGAAAAATACAAAAATAGAATAAAAAGTTATTTTCGTTTAAAAGGCTTGTCCCGTTTTTTGTCATCTTTTTGCACAAAAAACGCGTCTCATTCAATGTAAATCGTTGACAAAAGGTGGGTCGGTTTGAATTTGCGGGTTCTTCACTTTTAATATATAATATAACTAAATAAAACGAGAAAAGTTTTCCTAGCTAGCCATTTGAATAAAAGTAAAATCTTGGGATGCCTAAGATAGTGGACTGAACCAGACAGTTAAAAATTATACATTGCTTGCATCATTATCCCATAACCCTTGTCTTGTGAGGATTTGAGCCTGATTACTGAGCTTTACTTGATTATATATCTGCTCATTATTCTTTTTCTGAGAGTTTGACCATTATTGTAGTTGTAATTATAGAACTTGTATGCTTTGATGCATTTTGAGACCTTGGATTTGAAATAAAAACAAGAAAATGATTGAGGCACTTAGGATTTACTTTATCGACCTGTATATACCTTACCCTTTATATTTTTCCCCTAGTTACCCCTTTTAAGCCTTAGCCTTTTTATTTGTTTGACCCATTTAGCCATTTCCTTTCGTAAATATTTAACCCTTTTTGCTTTGGCCCAAGTGTTTGAAAATCCGGCTAAGTTAGTGTTTAAACAAAACTTTTTTATTATTTGTAGGAGTAGACATTGTGAGAAGTTTTTTAGAAGTGTGTATATAGTTAGAAAGCATGAATAAATGATTATATGAAAAAAAATTGAAAAAAAAAAGAAAAAAGAAAAGAAAAGAAAAGAAAAGAAAAATGAAAAATGAAAAAAAAATGTTGAGAAAATGAGAAAAGAAGAAAAAGGGTAAGAAAATTGACCCTAAATTGATAGTATATTGGGTTTGAGATCCTAAGTTTGATCCAAGTTTTGGTTTTTGGTTACAAGTTAGTTGTTTTGATTGTTTATATGCTAACAAAGCCGGGTTTTTAGCACTTCTCGTTTGCTTTTCCTTTGTTTATCCTACCCCTAGCCCTAGCCACGTTACAACCCGAATAAAGACCTCCTGATTCTTGTAAATTTCTTGTCAATAGGTGGAGATATGATTGGCATACAAGCTTATGTTTTTATTGCACTACTTTAATTGGTATTGAGAGTTCACTCCCAAATTTCATATTTAGCCGAGTGATTGAGTGATAGTGAGGGGTGCAAGTATGTATAGTTTGATACTTGAAGGTGAACAAGACTTGATTAGGTAGGTCCTTGGTTTTAAAATTGCTTCACAATGCTAGTTGGGTTGTAAATCTTTAATCGTTATAATAAACATAATAATAAAGTTATGGATCTCGCGGTTCAAATTTGATTTTACTCGATGGAGGCGTATTTGTTTGGGAATTGTGTTGGATGTGATTGTAAATATTTTGCTTAGGGACAAGCAAAAGGTTAAGTGTGGGGATATTTGATGTGTTGCAAAACACATGAGTTTATTTTATATATTTTACCACATTTTAATCTTATTTTATGTAAATATATTTGATTTTTAGTTATTTATTTTATTTTGTTTTTGGTTTTAGGTAAGTTCGAATAAAAGAAGCGGATTCGGGACACAAACGGGAAGAAAATCAAGTGAAAATCTGCTTTAGAGGCCAAGCCTAAGACCCATTGGGCCCAAAAGCCCATTTTCAGAAATCTGCCAGCCCAGAGGGCCGCTGGGCAGTCAGTTTAGCCCCCGGAGACCCGCTGGGCTCATATTCTGTCAGATTCTCTGCCCAGAGGGCCGCTGGGCAGGAACGCTTAGTCCCCAGCGACCCGCTGGCCGCCCAGTCTTGAAAAAACCCTAAAATTCACTATTTAAACATCATTTCTTCCACTTTTAGGGTATCACCTCTTCACCTACAAACACAAAAAGGCTGGAACTCATTGAGAGGGTCTTTGAGGGGTGATCATAAGTGCAAATTGGTGTGGATTCAAGCTTTGATTGGTGTTTTGGTCTTTAATCTTGAAGATTTGAAGATTTTCTTTGAAGATTTTGAAGATTATTCATGGGTTGAAGACTAAATGTTGCTGATTTGAAAATCAAAGTGGTAGATCTTGAAGATTCAAGCCTTGATTTGAAGATTGGTAGCCAATCCGGGTGTGATCTACTCTTCTTTGTGCATTTTTATTTGATTTTCTTAGTTGTTGTTGACATGATGCTAGATTTAGACATTTTGATGTTGGATTTAAGGATCATGTTGATATTTGGCTAGATTTTGCATGATTACTTAGGCATTATGGATGATTGATGATGATTTGATAATTTTTGGTTGTTTATGATATGTTGGATGGATGTTCTATGTGAGAAGATTGATTTGGTTATGATTATGTATGCAAAATCTGTATTGGTTGTATGATCTTTGATGATATCTTGTCTTGATTATGGTTTTTGTTGCTTGGATTTGATAACTTTGTGACAAAGATCATATTTTTAGTGTTAAAATCGCTAGATTGAGACATTATTTGGATAGATCTAGGAATAGATATCAATAAGATGAGATTGATTTGTGGATTTGAGCCGATGTGCTAGCCGGACTCGCTACCGGAAGGTAGGAGTTTGTAGATTTCATCTTTTTGTTAGTTGGTTTGGGTTAAAACGCTACGGGAGTGGGTTTTACTTAATAAAAACTAACAACTTGTGTTATCTAGTCTTAATTTGTAATAAATCGATTGATCCCGTTATTTTAGTTTACTGATTTAGTCAGTTTCTTGGATAATTGGACTAGTAAGCTGAGAGGCGAGCCAGTTTAGGATCCCTTAGACATCCGGGAGTGTTTTGTAGACATTCCTCACACCGTGAGCTTCACATATTTATTTTAGAACTTTCTAGCACCCACGAGACCTTAGTAGTAGGTACTGATGTGTTAGATTGTTTTGAATAGATATATTCTCATATCCGGTGCCGACATATCTAGAAAGCCGAGAGTTGTCAGATTATCATCAGGATTCCCGCCTAAGTAGTCATCATTCCACTCATAGTTCTCTTTTAGCTTATTTCCGTCTTTAGTTTCCATTTTAGTTAGTTTTTATCCTCAGTTTATTTTAGATAATTTTCCTTAGTCTAAATCTTATTTTTAGGATAATTTTAGGTAACTTGTCTTTTATTTGTTACTTTAGTCTTTATAATTAAAAATCCCAACTCTTTAACATCGGTTAGAATTCGATAAAGATCCGGTATTAGAGGACGCCAAACTCAAATCTCTTGGGTACGATATCCGGACTTATTTAACTTGCTACATACGACCGGTACACTTGCCGATTGTGTGAACTTGTTGGGTTTTTCCTTTTTACAAATTTAAAACCTGAGTTACGATCCAAAACACATTTTCATATACCACACGGTTCGCATCAGGATGATTTTACCTTGATTACCTGTTGTTTACCACCTTTAAACTTCAACTCAACCCTTTGATTCACAAAAATCTTGGTTTTCTTCTTTCTTGCCTTAGTTTTCTTTCAAAGATTAGGGTTTGTGTGTGTGTGTCTTGTGATGGTGACAAAATGGGGGGTGGTGGCTGGAAATGGTGTTTAAGTAGTAGGGTTTTTCCATATTGGGGTAGGGTTTTAGATGGGCTTTGGGCCTAATTAGGTAATTAGGCCATTTTAGGAAAGTATTTTAACTAATCTACTTACCATTTTGGGCCTAGTTCATTCTTTCACCCTTAATGACCCATAATTACATCATAACCTCTTCATTAATCCTTCCATTTTCTAATTAGCAAGTAATTAGTCATTACGTTTTACATTCTCGTATACTTATAATCATTTTCTTGCTCCATCGTATATATCGTAATCATCATATTTATCGTTAACATAACATATATCGTAAACGTCATACATCATTTTAATCATAATCACTTAAATGCACATTCATATAAGCATAAGCACGTAAATAAGTCCTACCATAAAAATAGGGGTGTTACAAGTCTCCCCTCCTTATATAGGTTTCGTCCCCGAAACCTCTAAATCAAGAAAATAACGCGGGGTAATGATATGTTCAATTGGATCGATATTGCATCAAATCAGAACGATCTAAGTACAAACACACAATTCAATCAGCAACACAATCCATTACTAATAATTCTCTAGTATTGATGATCAAAGCAAAATTGTTGTAGTACAATGTGCAGGAGAATACAATCACACACACAATTCTCTCTCTAGCGTGTAAATTGTGATCTAGACTCTCTCTCTTACACACACTAAGAAACATGCTTTATGCATCAACACTTTAGGGAAAATACAAAATTAACCCTAAACTATACAAACTTGTATAAACAAGTACAAAGTAAATCTTCTAAACAGGAACGAGCCCTAACAGTACTCCCCCTAAGATTTAACTTTGGACTTTCAACAACTTTTTCAGCTTTCAACTCTTGATCTTCTCTCAAAAATCTTCTGGTTCATCTTTGACCTTCAGCAATTCTTTTCATTTATATTCATCTTGTTCTTTCAAAGCTTCTTCAATACATGACCTGAACTTTTCAGCGATCTTTGCTTGTCTTGGCTTTGACTCATTTGTAATAATGTCACAATCCTTCATGCGTTTCAGAGTGTCCAAAGAGATACCTGCAAAATCGATGTTAGCAAAAAATTCGTACGGCCTTTTCTTTCCTTTGGCCCATACTTCTAATGTACCCTTTGAAGTCACTCGCATAAACTCAATCTCTGGTATATCAATCCTCACAAGGTCAGCATTGAGTAATGCCTTCCTTAATCGGATTTTCTCAGTTGCAGCACCAATCACCTCGAACATTATCTCAAATAATCTTCTGTCGGATTCAGCAACTGGATCTTTCATCTTTTCCATCTTATGATTTCGAAGATAATCAATGTAAGATGGGTGTAGCAGCTTCAGCTCAAACGTACTAAACAATGTGATCATATCTTTGTCCCAATCGTCCAAATTCCGTACCAGCTTCAGTTCATAAGTTTCGGAATTATAGAAATGTCTTAGAATCGGCTTTGTAACTTGTGAACCATCAATCACTTTCAATCCAGGATTTGTCACCTTATCAAAATACTCATCTGAGAACTCTTCTAGATACATATCACGAACAACCAACTTCTTCTGCTTCTTTTTCTTCTTATTTTCGACATAGATCTTGTCTTCTTGTTGTCCACGAAACTCTAAGAACTTGGGCATGCGGCTGATTCCGGCATCCAATAACATGACACACTTGTCTCCACGTTCTGCTCGAGAATGGTTTATCAACCTCAGTTTGTGCAATTCTTTTAGATCTTGAACTGGCAACTTGAAAATGCTTGAATAATAGTGATAAACATCACATAGCCCATTCACCCTCTTGATTAGAAATGCATCAAATATCTCATCATATTTCCAAGCAATGATCTTCACATCCTTTGACTTTTCAGGCACGATCATTGAGTCTAGTAAGTCAGCAACGGACTGACCCTTACTCAGCAGTGATCTAACAATATCACCTGCTGTGGCAGACTTGTGCCATGACTCTCGTACTTCCATAGGAATGTGATATGCTTTTGCTTCACTTGGAAACATATCAATTAGCTCTTTCCTCTTCTTATGGGCATCTTCCGGCAATGCCATCAACGGAATCTCATTAGGCTCCAGAATTTTGAACCGTTTGGTCAATTCAAAGTATTGTGGGTTATAATAATCTAAAAAGAGCATACGGTTATGCATCTTCTCAAATTTTTGAAAACTAACCACAATTTTATTTAAGGATTCTTTCTTCAGCCTTTTCAAAGTCTTGTACGGATAATTCCTTGATTGCAACCACTGACGCATGTTTGTGGACGTCATCTCTTCAAGGTTTTGATGATATAGTTCTTCCGGAGGAAGATCATCAATGTTCAGACTTTCTTGAAGAGGAGTCAACTCACCCATTTCAACTACAAACTCTCTATCATCACCCTCTACTTTGTCTTGCGCATTTATACACTTTTCATACTCCTCGTTTATTTGACTGACAGTGAGTCCATTCAAATAAATAGGATTATATTTCATTTTCTCCAAATACGCAAACCTTTCATCAAGATCAATGGGTATGTCATCATCAGGATTAGCTTCCGGTTCAGATTCTGTGAAATCTACTTCATCCAAGTCATCCAACGCTTCAATTGTAGGTGCAGTTTCAGTTTGAACCGGCTCAAACTGAACTGCTTCATCTATTCTAGCTTTCTTCACAATCACATGTTCTTTGACAATCTCAGAAACTTCATCGAGCTTACGTTTTCCCTCCGCTTTGTCAGGAATGACATTAACAGCAGCAGCATCATCGGGAATAGGGACTGATTCTACAATCGGTTCTGTCTCAGTTTTAAATCTTCGAGATCTAGTGTAATAAACTGTGACGTCCCTAGGAGTATCAAACACTCCAACGTCCTCTTCAGCTACAAAATCTTTATCCGATTCAGAACTAGATGACTCCCTTTCTTTCATCCAGTTTTCTAACACCTCCTTTTCAGCACGTAAAGTGTTGCATTCTGCTTGCAACTCCTCATAGTCTGCTTTCAGCTTTTCATGATTAGCATCTAATTTTTTAAATGTTTCCAGATTCTTCTGATGAATAGCCCAAAACTCCTCCAATCTCTTCTTCTTCCTTTCATTAGATGCCTTCAATAACGTATTTGCATCCAGGAGTTTGGCAATCATCCTTTCTAGATGAAAAATCTTATCTTCTTCTTCGTTCAAATTAACACTTGAATCAACTTTAGGTGCAGACCCCTTCGGTTGATCAACATGTTCAGCTGCTTGGGAGGATGTGGCAATATCAGCTGGTTCTGGATGAATGAGCCCAACATTAGTATCATCGACTGTCTGTGCCACAGTCTCCACTTCAGCAACGACTTCATTTGCAATCTTAATCACATTGACATGTTCACTCATATCTTGCAAATTTTCTTCTTCTACAACCGGTTCCATCACTTGAATATTTTCAATCACAGCATCTTCCATAACTGGTTCCAATACTTGAACATTTTCAAACTCAACCGGTTCATCAACATTTTCATCCTTTCCATCATCACCATTATCATCACTATCATCATCATCATTATTTTCATCCTCATCATTATCTTCATCCTCATCATTATCTTCATCCTCTTCTGGATGTCGAGCAAAGTACTCATCATCATCTAGAAGGTTATCAGGCATTTCATCTATAAGATCTAACGGATTCAGAACTTCTTCTTGAGAAATATGGTGATATATTCCTCCAAGATTTTCTTCATGGTTTGCTATATCTCTCATATAATCAAACATATCAACACCTTCAACACCTCCAATACTCATCTTCCGATAAGATAGAGCATTCATGTCTTCGGTGTATAAGATCCCTCCTTCAAAACCTTCTTCTCGAATCATTGGATGAGCAATATTTATCAACAGTTGCAAGAATCGTGGGTACATCAAAAACTTGAACCTCTTTCCTTTAACCAGATTGAAAATGAAACCCTTCATAATCCACTTCGACATATTAAATGGCCGGTTCTCAGCAATCGCAACGATTGGGGATGCAATTTCTGAAGGAAAGTTATCAAACCCAGCACTCCTCCTTGACATACATTGTTGGATAACATAGCACAATAACTTCCATTTCTTTCCCAATCTCGCCCTTACAAACTACTGCTTGGGAAATATGGGAGGATGTCCCATATTTATAAAACAAGTTTGACATTCAGCAGTTGTAATCTCATCAGGTGCATCTACCTCTGCATTATCCAACCTTAATGCAGTCCGGATGGACTCTTCAGACACAGTTAACACTAACTGTCTGGTAATGAACCCTTTAACAACAGATATACCATCCTCATTGGTAATCACCTCTGCTGTTTTCCAAAACTTCTTTATTAACCTTGCATATACAGTGGGTTTAGCACACATTGCATACACATACTTGGTTCTTCTCAAAAACCGAATCATCTCTTCATACCCTTCAGCTTCTGGCAGAGATTCATCTAGCACAGCTACCAGATTATGCTTTGGCTCAAACTTAAGATTCTCCATCTGTTTGACAAAACAAGACATATGTGTTAGTGATCATTCATTCAAATAAATAACAACAATTGTTCAAAAATAAGCACAAATTCATAATGTAACATCTTAACATTTTATACTCAGGTTGATTTAAACTTATGAATCAAATCATTTTGTTTAACACTTTGTGTATCAATGTCTTAAGTATCACTTACTGCTTGTACACTTAAGAACAAAGATTGTCATTTGTAAAATGAAATGTTAACACTTGTTCATTTCAGTTTTAGTATCAATTTGTCCATTTGTTAACACTTAAAATTATGTCCAAGTTCATCTTTAATAATGGCGGTTCAACAGGGTTTTAAACCTTTTCTGTTGATTCTCACAATTAAGGATGATTCAATGTTGTTTACTGATTAAACACAGAAGATTACAGTTATTACACTCATTTCAACCCTAGATTTTGATTTTAACAACTAAAAATCAAGGTGTCGATTCAGTTCTGTTCACTGTTCATCATCAGTGTTTTTCGATTTTAAGAACAATGGTGGGTTTATGATGACCGATCATGATGATTATACCTTATCCAATCTCAAAAACTTGATATAGAATCAGGGATTGAATATGGTAAGGTCAATCGATGTTCAGGGGATGTTGCTTCAATGTGATTTTGAAAAAATGATAAGTGTTTATGAACAAGCGGGCATTTATATGTGAATCAGCCGGCTCAAAAATTAGGTCAAAATTTTGGGACGGGTCAAAATTTGGGACGGGTCATGTTGTGGTTTGGACGGATCAAGTGCTTTGGACGGGTCAACACTTTGAGATGGGTCAACATTTTGAGACGGGTCAACATTTGTTAAGACAATATTAACATGTGTAAACATAAACATGACACTGTTGAGACGGATCAAGTACTGTTGAACTGTGTCAACTTAGTTTAGACGTGTCAACATTGATTAACAAATGTTTCGCCAAGTGAATATGAGTCAAGTGAATATACAGTCGAGTCATAAGATTTGAAACGACTACACCTTTGTTTTGTTCATCACCCGGCTCTATAGTTTCACATTTGTTCATCACCGGACTAAATAGTAACACTTTGTTCATCACCTGGCTGAATAGTAACAAATTACATCATCACCCGGCTTCACACTTATACTTTACTTCTTCACACGGCTGCATAGTGACATATTTGTTCATCACCCGAACACAGTTGCACTTACTTACATCACCCGGCTCTAGAGAAACAATTTTCACATTACCCGGCTGCATAGTAACCTTCAGTTACCCGGCTGATAACAAACATCACTTCATTACCCGGCTAAATAGTGACTTATTCATTACCCGGCTGATAAGTGAAAACACTTCATTACCCGGCTAAATAGTAACATCTTCATGACCCGGCTGATAAGTGAAACCACTTACACGGCTGAATAGTAACAAGTTGAGTTTGTCACCCGGCAAGGTTTGTTACCCAGCTAAACACATAATCGTGTACTAATCCGGCTAAACAGTGAAATCTGATATCTTCACCGGGCAACAACACTTAGACGATTTTTCACTTTTCTCTATTTGTTGACTTTTCAACTGCATTTATTGCACTTGCATAACATTCTCGACATATTAATTAGACAAGATATCCTTATTAGGGTTTGTCATATTAAATAATCAAAAATAGAAATTAAGGCAACAAATAAATTCACATTAAATTCCTTTTTCATTTTCTTTGATTTTTCAAACAAAAATGTTTTTGCACAACCAATATTTCTATATCCCGAAGCAAGTTTCTAAAACAAATCACAAGACTTTAGGTTTGTTTTTAACAGATCCATACATTTGCTTTCATTAACCACATGATCCATACATTCAACACACTTCTTTCAAAAATATTTTTGGCTTTTGTTAATATTTTTCTTCTTCAATTATTCTCCCCCTAAACTTGAAATTTCTTGAAAATTTTAAGTTTAATAGAAAGGATGTCAATGTGTCAATAAAGATTCCATATGCCTGCACACACAAAGCACACAGATTAAAATAAATACATATGCAATGCAATGGATCAATATATCGCAGTGAGATCATACCACACATTATCTGAACATGTTTTGTGAGTTTTGAATAGACATTTGACTTATGTTTGATTGAGTGATGATATGATAACATACCAATTAGCTCGAATTGACACACTTACTTTTTCAGTATCATGATGATATAAGGTTCGATTAAAATGTCTTATGTGACCCACATGTATACATATGTCAACATATTTCCTCATCAAACACAACTTGAATGCATATTGCACAAAAACCTGGTCACTTACAATCATAGACAGTGTGGAATATGGGTTCTATTCGGATTTGGTCCACTTTGGGACTTCTTTTGAGTTCCTTTTTGGAATTTTTCATTTCCTATCGTTCCCCTTGGGAATCTTCTGAATTCCTTTTTGGAATTTTGTTTGGTGATGGTCCACATTTGGGACTCTTTTTGTTCCAACATTGGGAATCTTTTGCTGCACCTTGAAGCTCAAAAGAGACTTCATGTGAGACTTCGGGTCGGTGGATACCACAACAAAGAAGCTCACGATGCGGTTCATCACACTAAATAGATTGCATCGTTACCCGATTATGTTCAACTATCATCACAAGCAGAGCATCAAAAGATATATATTTAGACATGTATAGCAAAGGAACTTAACACAAAGATCATTAAGTTTAGATTTGTCAACAATGAACTTACTTTTTCAGTCTAATTGCCTGAGCTGTCTCGCACATCAATTAACATTCATCAGTCTTTATTATAAAAATGATGAAACAAATAATGTCTAGTGTAACTATCATTTCTCACTTTTTGCAATATAGATTCTTATGACACGAATTTCTTTTTCTTTTGCTTTTCTTTTTCTTTTTCTTTTTGTTTTGCCTTTTCTTTTTCATGCACACATACACAATGCAATAAAATAAAAAGACAAAGGAATCAATACTCGACATCGACTTATTCTATTTTTGGCTTTTATATTTTCTATTTTTGTATTGAGTTTTGTAAGAAAATAGAATCAATCATGGTTGATTAACCCTATGGATTGAATTAAAAATTCAAACAGTCCTGACAAAAATGGTTTTGTGAAAAGATCTGCCAGTTGTTTGTCGGTATGAACTTTAATCAAAATTATTAAACCTTTTTCAGAGTTGTCTCTGAGAAAATGATATCGAATTTCGAATTGTTTGGTTTTTGAGTGTTGAACAGGATTAGCAGTAATGAACATAGCAGCAGTATTGTCTATGTAAATAGGAGTTTTGAGAAAGTTAAACCCATAGTCAAGCAATTGGTTTTGTAACCACAAAACTTGAGAACATCCTGCAGATGCAGCGATATACTCTGCTTCAGCTGTGGATACAGAAACGTTGGTCTGCTTTTTGCATTGCCAAGAAACAAGTCTAGGACCCAGAAATTGACATCCACCAGTAGTCGATTTCATGTCAAGAGCACACCCACCAAAGTCACTATCAGAATAACTATATAGTTCAAAATTGCCTTCATAAGGATACCATAACCCGAGATTCGGCTTCCCTTTAAGGTATCTGAAAATACGTTTAACAGCAACCAGGTGCGACTCTTTTGGATCAGATAGATATCGGGCACACACACATACAGCATACATAATGTCTGGTCTTGATGCAGTGAGATACATTAGTGAACCAATTATTGATCTGTACAGTGTTTGATCAACGGATTTGCCTTTTGGATCCAACTGTATCTTGCAATTCACATCAGATGGCGTTCGAATATTCTGACAATCCTGCATCTTGAACTTTTTCATCAACTTTTCAACAAACTTTGATTGGTTGATAAAAATTCCTTCAGCTGACTGTTTGACTTGCAATCCGAGAAAGAAATTAATCTCTCCCATCGAACTCATCTGAAATCTGGATTTCATAATCTCTTCAAACTCTTTGCACATGGACGGACTTGTTGATCCAAAGATGATATCATCCACATACACTTGAACACATAAAAGATCTTCATTTTCCCGCTTCATAAATAAAGTAGGATCAATCTGACCTCTTGTAAAACCATGTTCCAGCAAATGTTTAGATAACGTCTCGTACCAAATCCTTGGGGCTTGATGTAGACCATATAAAGCTTTGCTCAATTTGTATACGTGATGTGGATACTCAGGATCCTCAAAACCTGGAGGTTGTCTGACGTACACATCATCGGTAATAGGTCCATACAGAAAAGCGCCTTTTACATCCATTTGAAACACTTAGAACTTCATGAAAGAGGCATATGCTAGAAAAACGCGAATAGCTTCAAGTCGAGCGACCGGAGCAAACACTTCTTCATAGTCTATACCTTCTTCTTGAGTGTAACCTTGTTCAATAAGTCTTGCTTTGTTTCGTACAACAATGCCACGTTCATCCGGCTTGTTTTTGTACAACCATCTTGTACCAATCGCATTTTCTCCTTCAGGTAAGTCCACTAATTTCCAAACTTCATGTTTGCGAAACTGAAGTAACTCCTCTTGCATGGCTTCAATCCAACTATTATCTTGTAGCGCTTCTGAAATGTTCTTCGGTACCACTTGAGAAAGAAAACATGAATAAAGACAAACGTTTGCATGCTCAGTTTGACTTCTCATAGTTCGCTGATTCAAAGGCCCAATAATCTGAGAGAGAGGATGATTCCTATGACCTCGGTGAGTTGGTATAGCGTCACCTTGTACTTGACTCTCCAGATTAGACTGATTCAGATTCGGTAGATTTTGTAAAATTGTAGAAGTATGCGGAGTGAAATTAGGCACTTGTTCTGGTGAATTGATGAAGTAGTCAAATGTTTCTGGAACAACTTCAACATTCGGATCTGATGATGGTTGATTCTGAACAGATTCATCATCATTAGGAGAATTTTGCGGATTCACATCATTGGTAAAATTGTTTGATTCTTGATCTTCTTGAGAACTAGATGGACCCGTAGCTTGATTGGATACCACATGATCAGGATTATGAAATGACATGAACAGATACTCAGAATTGAGATTACTGTCATCGTCATTATCAGAATCATCACTGAAACATCCCAAGTCTCCTGATTCTTTACTCGATTTTCCTGAAAAGTCAAACAAGTTAGAATTGAAAGATTTTGATAACGAATCTAAATCAAACAACCACTCAGGACCATGAGCCACTGACGGAAACGAGTTTTCTAAAAACTTTACGTTAATAGTTTCAATAACAATGTTTGTTTTGCTATTAAAAACCCGATAAGCTTTTGAAACCGAAGAGTAACCAAGAAAAAATCCATCGTCAGATTTTGACTCAAATTTACCGAGATGATCACTTAAATTTAGAATCGATACAGGACAACCAAATGCTTTCAAATATGAAATATTTGGTTTTCTTCCAAACAATAACTCATAAGACGTTTTATGTTTATCCTGATCCAATAATGTCCTGTTCTGTACAAAGCAAGCAGTAGTAATAGCTTCGTCCCAGAAAGTGATAGGGATTTTGGCATCTGCAAGCATGGATCTTGCAGCTTCAATTAGCGTTCGATTTTTCCGTTCTGCGACTCTGTTTTGTTGTGGAGTTCTTGGAGCACTAAATTGACGCGCAATTCCTTTTTCTGCACAAAATGAATCGACATTATAGTTTTTAAACTCGGTTCCATTGTCACTTCTCAAGATTTTTACTTTACAATCTAACTGATTTTCAACTTTGATAATGAATTCCTTTAATAACTCAGCAGTTTCAGATTTAACATGCAAAAAATAAACCCAAGAAAATCTAGTAAAATCATCAATGATGACAAAACAATAAGACTTCTTTCCGATGCTTTGAACATTTGTTGGTCCGAATAGATCCCTGTGTAGCATCTGTAGGGGCTTTGAGATGGAGTTTTCTTGCTTGGACTTAAAAGACATTCGATGCTGTTTTCCTT
Organism: Tagetes erecta; assembly: GCA_030867185.1. Taxonomy (NCBI): domain Eukaryota; kingdom Viridiplantae; phylum Streptophyta; class Magnoliopsida; order Asterales; family Asteraceae; genus Tagetes; species Tagetes erecta. Next base: position 14,664,909 of record CM061497.1, on the reverse strand, counting down.
TCAAACAAGCTGGACAGAGATCAGTTGTAGAGAATTTCTTTGACGGTATTCCCACAACATGATTTCCAGTCACCAGTCAATTCATATTTCTGAAGTTTGAATGGCCCAGTCTTCTATGCCAAAGCTGACTCTCATCATTTGATGCATGCGCAATGAGACAAGTGGTTTCGGTTTCAGCGTCAATTTGAGACATGTCAAGTTTGTAAACATCTCGTTCTCTTGGAGCTTTAACCACCACCCATTCATTGTCAATCTTGAAACTTGGTTTAAGTATGTAACAAAACGAATCATCAAACAATGTTGAATATGATTTATCACAAATTTGAGATACACTTAGCAAATTAAAGTTCAACTGTGCACAGTAGTTGACTTTATCAAAGCTAATAATCCCATTTGACACAGTTCCTTCTCCAGTGATTTTTCCACCAGCATCTCCTCCAAATGCAACATGAGTACCATTCTTTAGCTTAAAATCTTGAAGCAAGGCATGGTTGCATGTCATATGCTGGCTACACCCAGTATCAACAAACCATGAGTTGATAGGTCTTCAAGGGCGTACCTGCATTTCAACATTTACCTAGTTAGTTTGGTCAACCCAGGCCCACATGGTCTTGGGTTTTCCGAATCTATCTTTAACTGTAACTTGTTGATAATGTAAATTTTGAAAATTTGATTCATTTGAGAGATTTGGTTGAAAACTTTTTCGGTCAATGGCTTGATTTGTTTGCTTTCTTCTTAAAGCAATAAACCTTTCCTCTAACTTAGGATCAAGGTTATTTTCAAATTTCTGATTTCTCACCATCAAAGCTCTCGGCTTAAAACTGTTAACCTGCACATTTCTGGATAAAAATTCATTACGACCAGAGTTGTTTCGTTTGAAAGTTCTCAAATCAGGAGAATGACTTTGGTTAAATTTTTGAAAACCAAAAGATTGATTTCTTTGAAAATTTTGAAAAGGAGTCATTTCTCTTAATGAGTTTTTCCGAAAGAAACAATCTGCAGTGTCATGATTTCTCCTTTCACAAATATCACAAAACTTGTTATAAAAACATTCCTGTGAAGAATGATTTCTTTTGTCACAGTAATCGCAGTACCTGTTAAAGAAATATTCAGCAGTAGCATGATTATAACGATCACAAATCTCACAATGTTTCTTGCTAATCTTAAAGAGCCGATTGTTAACTCTAGATGTTGAACCCACTCGTGATTCATTAACAGACATGTTCGGTTTAAAGTTAACTTGGTTCTTTTGTGAAGATTTTGATTGTGACTTTGATTGTTTGTGATCAAGTTTAGATTGTTTGGAACTTGGTTCGATTTTGAAACATCTTGCTTAGTGACCTTCTTTGATTCAAATCTTTTATCATTGACAGCGGAAGTCTTAGGACCTGAACCTGTTTTCAGACCAGAGTTAGATTTGATCTTAGAATTGAGTTGGTTACCATGAGATGAGTTCATATCAAATGTTCCTGCAGACACAAACTTGATTGTTTTAACTTTAGACACTTTCTTTGTCACAGGTTTGACATTTTCAGTTTTAACAATTTGAGCTTTGGTGTTGTCATTTGATGTTATGACACTTTTACCTTTTGACTGTTTTGTTTCAGATTGATTGTTTGTCAATTTCAATTTCTGCATCTTTGCATTTGAAACTTCAGTCTTCTTCACGGTTTTCTTCTTGATCAGTTGATCAGCAACACTCGCCTTCTGTTCATTCTTCCACTTGATGTATTCTGGATCATTGTATCCTGAAAATTCAGCTTCATCCTTCACCTTTTCTGCTGGTTTAGGTTTCAGTTCCGGATATTCAACAAGTTGCACCAGAATAGGATCAGATTTGTTGCTTGCTTCATCATCAGCTTCAACTGTCACGGTGTCATCTTCTTTCAAGCTTTCGACTTCAGATCCTTCGGATTCAGATTTACTTCTTTGAATTTCTTTGAATCTTTGTTCATTTTCAGGTGAATGATCAAATTCATTGAAGTTTTCAGGTAAAGTGTTAGTAATTGATTTAGGCATTGGTTCATGTGTGAAACCCAATCCTAGTTTGTTTTTGTTCCCTCTTTCACTCACAAGTTGTTTAACCATTGTTTTACAACTTTTAACTTTTGTTAGTTCAACTTGTGTGACAGCATGAGCAACTTTTTCTTGTTCAAAATTCTTTGTCATTTCTTCAAGTTGTTTGGTTACTAGTTCCAGTTCTTTCAAGGTTTTGTTCCATGATTCTTTAAGTGACAATATCTTCTCATCAGCAATTTTGTGATCAATTTGAAGTTGTTCATGAATTTGTTCATGTTTGCTTAATTTGTCACTAATTTTAAAACAATGAGTTCGATAATGTTCCACTTGTTTATTGCATTGTTCAGAACATAACCTACCTTTAACATCATCAGGCAAAGGAACATAATTAGGGGGTAGTTCGGTACTAATCTTTGGTTGCTCAACAGATGATGAAGACTCGTCAGATGTAGCCATAAGAGCAATTTCTGGTTCAGATTCTTCAACAGGATCTGACTTTGCACTCCAGTCATACTCTTCAGAATCTTCACTGATTGCATTAGTCACTTGATCATCCCCTTCTTCAGACCAATCTTCTTCCTCAATTTCACAGACCAGTGCCAAACTCGATGTAAGATCAGATGTAAACTGTTCCGCATAAGCACTCCAGTCATATCCATCCTTTACACTGACCACCAGTGCTTTGTTCTGATCTTCTGGTTTCTTGCGTTCATCTTTCAGTTCTGGCATGGGAAGACTTTGATATGGCTTTTGCATGAAACGTTGATTCCTGTTGTGATAGCTTGAAGACTGTTGCGAGTTCTGATTTTGACCATGATTCTGTCCACTTGAATTAGCTTGATCATTATAGTTCTGATTCTTAGGAGCTTTGCATTCCCTTGAAAAGTGACCATAGCAGTTGCAATTGAAACATCTGGCCTTCGACTTGTCAAAACCAACTGTCTTGTTTGCGTGTGGCTTTTAGCTTCGGTTCACATATGCATGTTTCTGAGTTCGATATGCAACTATAACCATTTGCCAATTTAAATCCATTTCTTCAACGTCATCAGGATCCATTTCAAACAAATCATGTAGCACAACATCCATCTGAGTCAAATGACTTCCTTGATAAGCTTGAAAGCTTGCCATGAATGCAGTGAATGCATTCTTTGTCTCATCATCTTGTAACAAGATGTTCATCACATCTTTTACTTTGGCTTGAACTCTGGAACTTGAGCTTTGATTTTCTGTTTGAGATTTCATAGATTGGCTTTGAACTTGAGTTCTTGGTGGAGATTGAGGTTGAGAGTAAATTGGTGAGCTTGGAAGATATGATGAATCAGTATAAAAGCTAGCACCAACAAACAGATCACCCTCATCATCAGGCTTAGCATCCTGAGCAAGAAATGCATTCTCCACTGTGTTAGCAGGATTCACCACAAATTTGTACTGAGCATGTGAGCCTGATCTGTCAGTATTTCTTGAACTTTCATCAATCTCAACTTCTTCAATCTTTGCAATAAGCAGATCTAAGTCCATTGGAAACTTTTCTGTATGCTTCAGTAGAGTCACTGTTTGTTTCCATGAGGATGGAAGAGCACACAACAATCTGTCATTCAGGTCTTGAAGATCTGTCTTTGCACCAACATTTGTCATCTCAGTAGTTAGATGAACAAATCTATTCATCATCTGGTGCACAGATTCTCCAGCAATATGCTCAAACAATTCCAATTGTCTCTTCAATTTCTGCTTCTTGAGACTTCTTAATTGTTCTCCTCCTTCACAGATTGATTTCAATGCCTTGAACAATGTGTAGCCAGTTTGATAAGCATCCAATCTCGACAACACTTGAAGTGGCAGCCCTTTACACATCAAAGAGTAAGCCTTACTGTCATTCTTGACCTTCCGTAAGTCTTCTGCTGATAGATTATCTTCAGGATAAGGTTCAGTTGAATCTTTGGTGTAGGTGCTTGCACTGTCAGGAGCAGTCTGAGTAGGAATGTGAGGACCTTTATCAATTGACTTTCATAGATCATTGTCAATAGAGCATAGATGATGCTTCAATCTGATTGTCTAGTTCTTGAAATCTGCACGATTAACCAATCTAGGAACACGGTTATCAGAATCATCATTAGGTGCCATTTTAAAGATTTTAAAGAAAATATTTTTGTGTTTTTGTTGATTTTTGAAAAGAAACAGTTAAAAATTAAAAACTAGATGCAAGTAAATAATGACAAGATAAGATAACAAGGTTTGAAACAACTGAAAACAGGTCACACGACTGAACAGTGAAATTTTGTTCTTCACCCGGCTGAACAGTTTACTTTCTACTTCACCCAGCTGAGAATCACTTCACACGTCTCAACAGTGCAAATTTAATGTCACACGACTCAACAGTTGAAAACTATAAAATCTTCACACGGCTGATAGATATCACCCGGCTGAATAGTCACGCGGCTGAACATTTGAACTTAGCACGGCAAGATTTTGACACGGCTGAAGAAGTTGACTTGACTGAAATATAGTGACCCGGCTGAACAGTTGTTGATCACACGGCATAAATGTTGTTTACCCGGCTAAACAGTAAGTGAATCACCTGGCTGAAATGTTAATCACCCGGCTGAACAGTTGATCACCCGGTACAACAGTTCTTTGATCCGGCTGAACAGTACAACCTTTTTCTTGCAAATTCTTCACCCGTCTAGACAAAAGTCCTTTACACGGCTGCACAGGACCTAATTTTTCACAAAACTAAGTCCAAAAATTTTTTCTAAGTCAAAATTTATCACCCGTCTAGTTCATCTTCAACCTGTTCATCATCTTCATGAACATCTTCATACTCATTTTTCTGGATTTTATCAAAACTTGTTCAATTCGTTCAAAAATTGCACACAAGCAGCGATTTATACCGATTATCAATCTCCAATCTCAATCAATCCAAAACATGATCAATTTCTGATGATTTTGAGCAGAAAATTGATCGAACAGTGAATTTTCAATTTCTACTTAATTCCTCAGATCTGATGATATTCTGATGGAATTTGCACAATTGTTGTGAATTAGAAATGATTCCGATGATGAATCACAACTAAAAACAGCAACAAAACATTCAGATCATGATTTGAGCAATATTGATGTGTTTTGCTTGATGAATAGTGAAGAACACACACAATACTAACAGCTCTGATACCAATTGACAGGTTCAATTGGATCGATATTGCATCAAATCAGAACGATCTAAGTACAAACACACAATTCAATCAGCAACACAATCCATTACTAATAATTCTCTTGTATTGATGATCAAAGCAAAATTGTTGTAGTACAATGTGCAGGAGAATACAATCACACACACACAATTCTCTCTCTAGCGTGTAAATGGTGATCTAGACTCTCTCTCTTACACACACTAAGCAATATGCTTTATGCATCAACACTTTAGGGAAAATACAAAATTAACCCTAAACTATACAAACTTGTATAAACAAAGTACAAAGTAAATCTTCTAAACAGGAACGAGCCCTAACAGGTAATTCTTTCTCATTTCGCTCTCTAGCTCCCACGTAACATCCGAACCTCTCCAATGTCTCCATTGAACTTTTACTTGCTTCACAGTCTTATTCTGTAATCGTTTTTTCTTTTCATCTAATATGGCTACGGGCTGCTCTACATAGTTCAGCCGCTCATCAATTTCCATATCATCATACGGTACTGCCATACTTTCATCTGCTAAACATTTACGCAAATGCGACACATGAAAGGTGGTGTGAATCCCACTAAACTCTTCAGGGAGATCCAATCGATAAGCAACATCTCCCACTCGTGCAACAATTCTAAATGGCCCGATATACCTAGGGCTTAACTTTCCTCTTTTTCTGAATCGAATTATTTCCTTCCATGGGGACACTTTAAGCATGACTCTATCTCCCACTTGGAACGTAATGTCCTTCCTTCTCCTGTCGGCATAAGACTTTTGTCTGTCTTTAGCCGCCTTGCTACACTCCTTGATCCTTTTTAACTTCTCCGTCGTGGCCTCGACTATTTCCAAACTTCCGAGTTCTCTCTGGCCAATCTCGCCCCAACAGATGGGAGTCCTACATCTCCTACCATATAACATTTCATACGGCGGCATGTTTATACTGGCGTGATAACTGTTATTGTGGGAGAATTCTGCCAAGGGCAGATGCCTGTCCCAACTACCACCAAATTCGAGCACACAGGCTCTAAGTATATCTTCCAGGGTCTGGATCGTTCTTTCAGACTGTCCGTCCTTCTATGGGTGGTAAGCTGAACTAATATGGAGCCTTGTTCCCATCTCCTCATGAAATTTCTTCCAGAACTTTGACGTAAACCGGGTGTCCCTGTCAGACACAATGGATACCGGCATTCCATGCCTTGTCACGACCTCTTTGATAAATACTTCGGCTAATTTTTCTGAACTTATCGCTTCCTTGATTGGTATGAAGTGAGCACTTTTCGTCAATCTGTCTACGACCACCCATATAGCATCATACCCCTTGGTAGTTCGCGGTAACTTTGTAATAAAATCCATGGTGATGTGCTCTCACTTCCATTCCGGTATTTCCAGTGGTTGAATCTTACCATAAGGTTTTTGATGTTCTGCCTTGACTTAAAGGCAAGCCAGGCACTTACTCACATACGCTTCAACCTCCCTTTTCATACCAGGCCACCAGTAATCCTTCTTCAAATCCTAGTACATTTTTGTCCCTCCTGGATGGATCGAGTATCGGGACTTATGCGCTTCATCAAGTATACCCTTACGTATCTCCCCGAATCGGGGTACCCATATTTTACCGTATTTCGTCTTCACACCGTAAGTGATTTCGGTCAATTCTATCCCTTTTCCAACCATTCTTTCTGCCTTAATTTGATTTTCTTTTAGGGCCTCTACTTGAGCCCTTCTAATCTCTTCCATAACTCCGGGTGTAATAATCAGCTGGCAAGCTTTAACCCGAATCGGTTCATGTTTCTCCTTTCTACTTAGAGCATCGGCCACCATGTTGGCCTTTCCTGGATGGTAATGGATTTCACAATCGTAATCCTTGATTAACTCCAACCACCTTCTCTGTCTCATATTTAGATCTTTCTGTTCAAAGAAGTACTTCAAGCTCTTATGATCGGTGTACAGTGTACACTACGTCCCATACAAATAATGTCTCCATATCTTCAAAGCGAAAACAACTGCCGCGAGCTCAAGATCATGGGTCGGGTAGTTCACCTCATTTTCCTTCAACTGCCTCGATGCGTAGGCAATTACTTTTCCGTGCTGCATAAGCACGCATCCTAAGCCTTGTCGTGATGCATCGGAATATACCACAAGATCATCATTACCTTCAGGTAACGTTAGTACGCGGGCTTCGGTTAACCTTTTTCTCAACTTATTAAACGCTTCTTGCTGATTTTTCCCCAATCGAATACTACCTTCTTTGTTGTCAACTTTGTTAGCGGGGAGGCTATCCTTGAGAAATCTTGGATGAACATTCTATAATAACCTGCCAAACCCAAGAAACTACGGATTTCGAATGGCGTCTTAGGAATTTCCCACTTCATAACTGCCTCAATCTTTGATGGGTCGACCATGATTCCTCGTGGTTTATGACATGACCCAAAAACTGAACTTCTCGTAACCAGAAGGCACACTTTGAGAACTTAGCATACAATTTCTCCTTCTGCAGCATCTCTAATACTTCCTTCAAATGGCACGCATGATCGCCTTCGTTCTTAGAGTAAATTAGAATGTCGTCGATAATACAATCACAGACCTTTCTAACATTGGTCTACATATGCGATTCATCAAATCCATAAACGCAGCTGGCGCGTTAGTCAGTCCGAAGGACATGACCAAGAACTCGTAATGTCTGTATCTCGTGCGGAACGTTGTCCTTGGAATATATTGCTCTCTAATTTTCAGTTGATGATAACCGAAACGAAGATCTATCTTAGAAAACCAGCTCGCACCCTATAATTGGTCAAATAAGTCATCTATTCTGGGCAAAGGGTAACGATTCTTCACGGTCAACTTGTTCAATTCCCTATAGTCAATACACATTCTGATGCTCCCATCTTTCTTTTTAACAAACAAAACTGGTGCTCCCCAGGGAGAAGTGCTTTGTCGGATAAAGCCTTTATCTAGCAACTCCTTCAGTTGCGTCATCAATTCCTTCATTTCACTTGGGGCTAAACGATATGGTGCTTTTGCCACCGACTGTGCTCCCGTACTAGGTCAATTTGAAATTCAATCTCTCTGTCGGGTGGTGTTTCGGGCAAATCTTCAGGAAATACATCAGGGAAATTACAAACTATCAGCACATCTGACAACTCCCTCAGTCCCTCCTCTACATCCTTAACATATGCTAGAAACGAGTTGCAGCCTTGTTGAATTAGTCGGCATGCTTTCATCATTGAGATCACATGAGGAATCTTACTTTCCTGGTTGCCATATATAGTTACGGGGCTTCCATCGGGAGCTTTCAAACGAACCGATCTCTCGCGAAAACCTATGTTGGCATCGAACTTGGACAACCAATCCATCCCCAATATCACGTCGAAACTACCCAAGGTCATAATGCATAAATATGTAGGGAAACTACGCCCTAAAAGAGTAATGATGCAACCTTCTATCATTTGATTGACTCTAATGAATTTACTCTCGGTTGTTTCAACATCAAAAGACCGTTCTACTTTTCTAGAGGGAACTTTTAAGGCCGTATAAAATAAAGTAGATACAAAACTCCTACTAGCACCAGAATCACATAACACAGAGGCACAAATGTTGTTGACGAGAAACGTACGTGAAACGACCTCTAGCTCCTTTCTTGCTTCCTTCCTGGTCATAGTAAAGGCCCTAACAGTAGCCTTCGACTTATCACCCCCCTTGTTGTCCCCAAGATTCACACGGCAATCCCTACTTCTGTGACCCTGCTTCCCACATCGGCTACATTTAACAGTCGCCTTACATTCAAAGGCTCGATGGCCCGGCTTCCCACACTTATAACACAGTCCTGACCCCATCCTGCACTCCCTCGAGTGGGGTTTGCCACATTTTCCACAATCTCTTCCCCCATTTTGCTCACGAACTACAGCCTGATTCGCCTCAACCTTTGTCCTTTTGTTGTCATACCCCCTTCCATCATTCCTAAACCTCTTCCCTGACTGATTTCGGGAATTATCCCAATGCTTCGTCTTTACCTCCACTACCTCCTCAGCAGCCACATTGTCATAAATGATCCCCGCCATATCCACAACCGACTCAAATGTACCCGGCCTGTGGGCATTCACGTGTGTGCGCACCCTGGGTGGCAGCCCTTGGACATAACACTTAATCCTCCTCTGCTAAGTTTCAACCAGATAAGGCACCAGCTGTGCCATCTCATTGAACTTCGTGGTGTACTCCAGGTGGCTCATAATTCCTGCGGTTAGATTCAAGAATTCCCTCTCCACTCGATCAACCTCATACTGCGGGCAAAACCTCTTAATCATCAGTTCCTTCAGATCCTCCCATACCATCTCCCTGATCGCCTTCCTTCCCTTGGAATGTTTCACAGTAGACCACCAGTAAACGAGTGGGCAGCAAATCTCACAGCTTGATCGGCCTTACACTCGCTGATATCAATCACAGCCTCCATCTCACTTAGCCACTCAAGGGTGGCAGCGGAGCCCTTTTTCCCATCAAAAGTAGGGGGTCTGCACCTTTGAAAAGCACTGTAGTTGCACCCCTTTCCCTTATCCTCAAAATCCGAGTCTTCAGACGACTCGACATCCTTCTCTACCTTCTCAGACTCCTCTTCATCATTCTCAACACCCTTCTTAGCGGGTCCCTTCTTTTCAGCTTTCTTCATCTCCTTCATCATTTCCTTCAGAACCAAAGGCATAACACTAGTCAAGACCTGGTGTACCTCATGTGCGACAACATCCTTTAAACTTTGTTCAAGCCCGGAGGTTGGTGCAATCTCAACTTCGATTTCAGGATCAGTCTCAACATTCTTCTTTGTGGGCTTTCTCCCACGCTTTCCCTCAGGGGCCTTGGCGGCCTTAGCATTAGCAGCTTTGGCAGAGCTTCTAGTCATTCTCTTGGGTGCCATTTCTTACTTCCTATAAGATTCGAACACTCACGTTCATCAGTCAGAGTAATTCAGGACGTGATAAGTAATGTAAGTTCCTAATGACAGTGGCCAGTTGTTATTAACTACTTACTTTACTGCTCAAGTTCTAAACATACCCCTCCTAAATCTCGTTAGTATTCAAACCTAGTCTAGTTCACATAAAACATACGAGAGCATTTAAACGCGTATAGAACACGTAACATGTATAGGCACTAAACCTATTCCTCTACTTTCCTAATACTTGTTTACGTCACAAGACTTTCTACAGGCATCTGAATTACTGTCCTTTTACATTCAGGCATCTCATTAATACACGATTCATGACTCTTTCATTTTCAGTTGCATAAACATGGCATATACAGCTTGTTGTTGTTCGTTCTTTACCTCCTGGCGTGGAGCTAGCAGACTGGCATTCTTACCTTGGTCCCACTTTCAGTTTAAGTAATAGGTTTTTCTTTGAAAACATTTTACCCATTTTCTCTTAAACTTTGGCTCTGATACCAACTTGTAACGCCCGCCTTTCGGCAAGCACCATAGTTGGCATTCATAAGCATAAAAACAACCATAATTTAAATAAAATCTAAAATGCAGCGGAATACTTGTTTAAAAACATCATTACATCATCATAATTCTCTTAAATACTTCTTTCAAATATTACAAAATGTAAATTTGATCTTAAAGGTATTTTCTTCAATGCCAGTCTTCAGTAAGTCTCTAGCTCTCGCCAGGCAGCTCCCTAAGTCTTCAAACCTGCACATCAATCTAACATGCATACAAAAGTCAGCTACGCTGAGTGAGTTCTAGTTTTATAACATCTTTAGAAACTTCTCATATCATTCATGTAATACACGTAAATTGCATCCTCATATTGGACGTCACATTCGTATAACACATAGCATAATATCTTTGTCTGTTAGTAAGTCATCATCGTGTCCGCCTTGGTCATAAGAGACCTATTCTGTAGTTCTTAACTGGTTTTATGAGATCCCCAGTAGGATTCTTTGCTGGTTTTATGAGATCCCTAGTAGGATTCTTGTCTGGTTTTATAAATTCCCAGTAGGATTCTTGTCTGGTTTTATAAGATCCCCAGTAGGATTCTTGTCTGGTTTTATAAGATCCCCAGTAGGATTCTTGTCTTCCGTTAAGGCATACATTCGTTTATATAAATATATATCTATACTACTTTAATATTCAAATTAGAAGGACATAATAGTCATTTAATAATCTCCTTAATTTTCAACACTATAAAAAGCCAAGGTGATTTTTTTGGTTTTTTATCAACAACCCCTCACATCCCTTTGCCAAACCCTAAAAAAACCTGAAGCCCTCCCTAACGTTGGTTCATTCTTCATCACTTCATCAGTTTCACGCCTCTCTCTCCATAACCCTAGCAATCACCATAACATCCACCATTCACCGCTGCACTACCATCCTTCTAAATCGTTCAAGGTTCTGGTGATCTCACTCAACTATTTTGAACAATCCATTTCATCTAATCAGAGTATGCGCGAGATCTGCGATTGGAGCTCGTTTGTTTCGACGCTAACCATAAGGTTCTGGTGATCTCACTCAACGATTTTGCGGATGAAACTTCGTTCCCTCTTTCTTTGTTTCACTGACGGCAATCGACTATTAGGTCAGGTTTCTAAATTAGTTTCATTTATTTATTCAGCTAAGATGTTTATGTTAGAAGTTTGAACTATGAATTGGTTTTGTTTGAAGGTAGGGCTACTTTGAGAAACTCAGCATCAATTTCAGTGCTAGGAGTTGCAAATATGACTCCTTTGTTGCTTTTCTTTACCTAATTTATCTTGGTAAGGTCAAAGAAGATGAAACAAAATCTCACATCAATTTCAGTTTTATACAGTTTTGGGTTTATGGATTCTGTTTTGCTACTCATGTTGCAGGTGGTTTTGTGTATCAGTCTTCCATCAAAGGTATGATTTGGAAACTGAATGTGTTGTGTTATGTTGTGTGTTGTGTTAGGTTGTATGAATGTGTTTGTTTGTGCTGTGAAAACTGAAAACTGGTTCAAATATGTCATTTTTGTTCAATATTTATGCAATATTGTGTTGTGTTGTGTTGTGATGTTTAAAATACTCTATAAGTGTTGTGTTATGAAACTGAATGTTTGTATGAATTTGTTGTGTGTGTGTGTATGAATGTGTTGTATGAAAGTGTGTGTTGTATGTTAGTATGATTTTCAAACTGAATATGTTGTGTTATGTCTTGTGTTGTGTTGTATGTTAGTAGGATTTTCAAACTGAATGTGTTATGTTGTGTTGTATGAGTGTGTTTTTTGAACAAAGGGTATGAATGTGTGTGTTATATAACTGTGCAGCAGCACACATAAATTGCATCAACTGTTATAAACAGCAGCACATATGAGTTTTTGTGCAATTTTTGTATAAATGTGTTGTGTTGTATGAATGTGTTTGTTGTATGAATGTGTGTGTTGTATGTTTGTTTGAATGTATAAATATGTGAGTGGTATGAATGTATGGTTTTAAATATAATAGCAGTAACACCAGCCAAGTAATGGTTCATATGTTAACCATTTAGATGCTAATTATGCTAATAATTGTAATAAAATGTGTTACATTATGATTTGAGATAATAGTCAATTGTGTGCTCATACAATGCATACATTGACAAGTATGTGGTACACTTTCAAGTGTGATTGATTTGATTTGCTATATATCCAAAGGAAATGTGATTGATTTGCAGAAAGTAATATTTTAAAACTTTGAGGCAAAGGTAATTGAATCTATTTTTCATAGGATTGGATGTTGGATCAGAGATTAGTTTTACACATTCCTTTTTAACAAAAAGTTGGGTTACTACTGTTATTGTGTGACATCCTATATAAGCATGTCTCATGATGGCTAATACTCTCACTTAAGTAATCAACTAACTCTAATTTGGCAATGGAACATTAGTGTGACTTTAGTTGTAAAAACTTTATTTAGTGTGACTTTTATTTGAATTTAACGATGATTCTTTCTCTTAAAGTTGTTCCCAGATTAAAGCATTTGTTTCTGAATATCTTTCTTGCATTCTGCACAGCTAAATTTTTTAGAACATCTTTTTGCACAGTTAAGTGAGTCAAGATTTTGCAGGTAAAACACTACTCAGGTATGTGAAAGAGGCATGACAAGAAGGTTGTAGTTGCAGTTCAAAATCAGGTATTTGTGTTTTGCATGATAATAATTATAATATGTTCACAAAACAGAAGCAATCTTTATGTTCTGAATCATATTGCGTCTGAACTTGAGCTTTATAATTTAATCTGATGATTTTTTCTTTTGTCATTACAGTGATGCAAGGTTAGTTGTTGGAAGGGGTATGGATTCGTTGTTGGTTTGAGAAAATGCAAAGGAAATTTGAAGTCAGTTCTTGTGAACCTCACCCTGCAACCTCTATCACTAAGTGGCTTGACCATTATAAAATTGTAAGATTAACTTCTAACAATCAAATAATCACTATTCAACAACTAACTTTATTGGTTTGAACATTTCATTAAGGACTAATTAAGCAAAAAAATTAGAAAGTGTAATTTTTGGCAAAAAGTGTCAAACCACAGGATTTATTTTTTCTGTTATATGTTATAGTATAGGTGCTTTTATCCTAAGTACGAGATTGACCTTTTTGTTTGTTGCATCTTAATTAAGCTTAAGTCTTTTTTCTTGTTGCTCAGCAGAAAGAGGTAAAATTTAGTTATGATTGTTAAATGAACCCTAACGTTAGTTATTAAAAGAACCTCAAAGTTAGCTATTGTTTTCATAAAAGTTAATGGTCATATAAGGGTTGTTAGGTTGCGCACAAAGTCATGTAAGCAGCATTGTTGCTGCTTTTCTGTGCAGTTTGACTTTTGGTTAGTCAGCTATTTGGGTCCACTTTTAATCTGCGAATCGGTTGCAAACCTGATGAGTTTTATATGTGTATTACCCAACGATTTAAGTGTTTTTTTGTTCAATCTTGCAGTTGCAAAATGGCCCTTGTCCTAATCTGTTTTATAATCATACTAATGATTAATCTAAGTGTTTTCAAATCAAGTTTAATGGCCACTAACATGATAAAGTTTTCATTATGCTGAACATTCCTTTGGTCAATCTAAAATTCATTAGTGGGAATTCCTGGCCACCAGCTTATCCCATTAGTGCTAATTAAGTAGGGTTTGAACATCTATTCTATTTTGTTACCTACTAATTAGTAAAAATAGTAGCAATTGTTTTTGGAGGACTTGTTTTATGGTTATTTTTCTGTGTTCGTGGCTTTCAACTTTAATTGAAGATGAAGTGCCATTTGATGGAGTTCCACGCTACTAATCTTTCAAATTATTCAGTTTACTAATGTTTGAACATTCTTTGCAGCTTATCGGATTTATCAAAGGATTGAATGTTTTTTGGGTGGATTTCTTTGGTAAGTGTTATGGATTTTAATATGTTTATCTCACTCCTAGCTTTCAGTTTAGATCTAAGAATTATATTTGTTATGTTTTGAACTATATAGACCCTATCGTATTCTAAGAAAAGTTTAATAATCTCCAAATCAAGTAGTCTTAATGGAAATATCAAAGGCAAATCTTGTATGATTTATTTAGTTTCATGTTATTCTCTTCAATTAATGGCTGCTCAAATAATATACTATTGTTTGCTAGGTGGAAGTAAATGCTAAAATCTTAATGCTTGGCAAGATGCTTGAAAAAAGGTTCATTGGTGAGAGCTTGAAGAAGAATTTTATGTGTTACAAAAATTAGCTGGTAAATTTTTTTTTAAGATATGAGAAGACAAATGCTATACTAGCTTTATATATTGATTTCTTTTTTTTCTTTATCAAATGGGTAAAAGTGGTGAGGGGACTAACAAGGGGTTGCATGTTTGGTTTTTATATGAATGATCATTTTTGAGTGAGGATTGTTTTTGTTGCTATGGATAGGAATTGAGAAGGCAAGTAGTAACGGTGGTTCAGGTCGATGCAATGACGGCTAGAGTATATCATCATCAACTTGTATTTGCGAGAAGGTATATTATTTTAAACAACCTTCTCTTTTGATAATTGTTTTGCTATTGCATCACTATAAATGATGATTTATTTAACTTGAATTTACAAATGGTGAAGGTTTAGTGTAATATTTATTTAACTTGAGTATACAATGATCAATTTTATCTAATTTGGTGTATAGTGATGAATGAAGGAAAGATGAATGCTACAACCGTTGTTGTAGCCTTTAAATAGTTAGCTAGCATCATCAGCGGTAAGTTTGTCTAATTTGGGGTTTTGATTATTTTATAAACGTCATCACTTTTAATTGTAATACTCTCATGATTCTTATGTTTTTTGCAAGAAACTTGAATGATGACACTTTACAAATCTGACATATCAGCTTAAATCTTCATGTGACGAGCATAGAGAGCAACTTAAAGTTTTGGTATGCATTATCTTCAAGAGGACCCAACAATACTCCCCCTAAGATGATGCTGCCAAAAATCTGTCTTTCAACAAGCAATCTGCATCCTTCTCTCCCTTTTGAGTAACATCAGAGACTATGGAAAGAAATAAGCAGAGAGTAGATTCCGGTGAATCTATATATCAGCAACGGGATCTTCTTCAACGGTTGAAGTAGAATGAGAAGACTTCTTTGACTTAGAATACTCCCCCTCAACTTTTGCTTTAGAGGTTAATAGGATCTGTGTATGAGATATTAAGAGGAGGATTCTTAACACTCAGCAATCTGACTTGGAGATCTTTGGACTAGAATCAGGCTTGAACAGGAACATCTTCAAGTCGCGTGGAAGCTTGTTCTGCAATAGAAACTGTTCCTGCAACTCAAAGAAAAACATTAAAACTCAGGCAATAATGTGCATTTATCATCAATGTAAAGATTAAGTTCTCAATCGGATGAGATATTGCTTGATGAACAACTTCTACATCAATAACATATATTAAACTGCCAACACAAAAGACAAATATTAAAATGACAATCTTTTTGGTGTTTTTGAATTTTTCAATGTTTTTGATATTTTTGGAATTTTCTCTTTACATTCTGAATCTTTAACCTGCAATGAGATCATACTGTGACAACCCGACTTTTAAGACCTACCTTAACCTTAGTTATTATTAGATATTTATATTATTAGTAACATGATTACTTGCGACTACCTTAATTAAACATTATTTAGGTGCAAACAAATATTTAAGAGACAACATATTAATTTAGTAATACCCGGATATTATTTGTACACGTGTATTTATTTATGATTAGATGATTGTTTTAATGCCAAGTGCTAGGCTAGATAAATTAATAGAGACAATAGTGAATCAATGTTTTAGTATAGTATTCGTTTTAGCAAACAAACATACAAAGATACCCGACACTTAAATTATGAAATTAATGGGTTAATATTAGTATGTCAAAACATAATGAAAACTCCATATTATAAATATAAAATCTCATTTAACTTATATAATACCAAACAAATACCCATTAAAAATACCATCAACTCGAATCAAACCCCACAAAATTTCCAATACATCTAAATATAAGTGAAACAATAAAAGAAATGTAAAATTTATGTAAACATATATATACATGTACGTGTCTTACATACACACACAACATACAAGTATAATTTTTATAAAAACATTTGAATTATTAACAAGTTTCAAGACCACCACCCCATTTGACCAATACTATCACTTTACTTAACTAAATTGCATAACCCCCTATATCTTCTTTACTTGTTCCAGCCATAACACACTTCCCAACACCTACATTCTTTGATTAACCCAAAACTACACACCACCTCCCCATAAAAATACCCTAACATTACCATCTTAACACACAAACACTTCCTATCATCTAATATTTTCGGATTTCTCTCTCCCTCCCCAAAAATCACGAAAAACACACAAACACACACTAAAAACCTCCAAGAAATCTCCATCCATGGCAGCCCCAAGTGATTTGAAGAGTTACAATCGAATATAAGGCTCCAAGGTAACCAAATATGACGTTTCTTTAACTTTCTACACTCCTATGTTCAAAAACTCTCATTCTCTTGCTCAAAACAGAAAATTCCAGCAGCTCAAACGAATCCTCTAAGTTCTTTAACCATCCTACAAGTCGGTTTCATCAAGTGCTAACTCGGATCAAGGTTTGTACATGGCAAAACACCCTAAAAACCTTCATTTCTACACTAGTTTACACCATTTAACACCTTGTTTTGAAACCCTATAAAAACCCACGAAATAAAACACTTAAAAACAGTAAATAAACTTGTCTTTAACATGGTTAAAAGATATAATAACTCATGGTTTGGTTTAGTACAAAACTATGTATATTACATTGATGTAAATAGTTGTTTTGAACACTTAAAATCCCAAAAACGAAATGAACATGAGCACCAACATAACTTTCAGATTTGAAACTATAAATGAGGTGGAAATGTTGTATAAAACTCGTGATACATGTTAGGGGTGGTAATAAGCTTTGATAAAAGGGTAAATGGGCAAAACCGAGCACCCGGTAAGCCCTAAAACTACAAATTTGCACCAAACATTATGAAACTTAATTTTTATTATCTCCAGGCCTTTATGAATATATTTTAGCCATAGAAAATAAGTTTCATGATTTATTGCTTTAAAATGTATTTTCTACAAATTTATTAGTGAAAATAATCACTAAAATGTACATTTTCATAAATAAATTCTAATAATTAATCAAAAAGGTTAAAAATCACAAAGTTGGTATTTTACAGTATCATATAACTACTAAAACATATTTTTGTCATAAAAGTGGAAAACCATATATTTTACCTTACGGTTACGGTTAAAACGTGTTTTTAACGGTTTTGGGTAAAACTTGAGATTTTTGTACTTATAACCTAAAAACTTGTTATTTACAGATTATATACACTAATTTGAGCCTATGATACTGATTTTTGAAGTCTTGAGTCAAAGTGGTTGAGAAAATGGATTTTTAACGCGTAATATGACGGTTTTACCGTAACCGGTAAAACCAAAATGTATATTTTTATAACATATAAACTTTTCTGGAATTTTTGGTTATAATATGACTCAAATAAATATATTATACTTATAAAATGTATATGGACCCTTATTGGATCAAAAAGGGTCAAAATAAGAAACTTTAGGGTTAAAAGTGTCATTTTTGAAACTTAAGGGACTAAAAGTGACAATTCTGAAAATCTTACTGTTTTGGAACTGAAATTTTATAAAAGTCACTAAGAATCAGATTACAAAAGTTATGGTAAAAAAAACTTGATTAGTAATGAACTAAACCTTAAAAACGTGTTAACTACGTGTGTGTAACAATATTAATTAACGACACTCGAACCACATTATCAAAAACGAGTATAATATATGGGGCGGAGTTGGAACTTATAGAGCAGGTCCGTATCATGAAAATATATTTATGAATAAGCGATAAATATTAAGAGCCCGAAACTCTAAGACTTTCCAATTTAAGAAACGTTATTTTTACGAAACTTTACAACAACACCGTAAGGTGAAATATTGAATACGTCACACACTTAGGCGTGCACATGGTTATATAAGAGCTTATAAATTGAAAACTCATGAGTACATCACATTACGATAGGTTGCTAAGAAGCGAGGCCGGACTTAGTTGCTATTTGTGACTTTTTGCTATAATTACAAGGTGAGTTTCATGAATCCCTTTTTACTTAATGTTTTGGGATGGAAGCATGCTATTATTTAAAAGTTTTGAAGCTTATTTATTTGATATGCTATTTTTGAGTAATTTGATGTGCTATTTGTGATGTATCCGATTCTATCTGCTAAATTATTTACACGATCATTAATTCTATCTTTGGGATGGACCGCTTGTTTATATGGGTAGTACTACTTGGGGAATCCCCCACGCGCAGTGCCTACTTGCCATACACCAATGGCGTTAGAGGTAGGGTCCGCACTGAGATCCTGCGGGGTCGTTCGCGGCATGTGGCAGGTTTTTGAATGAGACGAGTGTTCTTGCACTAGCAGAGTGGGAACATGTATTTGGGCTTAGTCCCGGCTCTTTTGGTATTTGATGAGGCACAAGCCGGGCTAAGTACAGGGTTGATTGTGTAACATCACGAAACATTATTTCATTGTGTAACATCACGAGACAACACAAAACGTTCATTTTCTTTACTTTATATGAAAACCTCGAAACTAATATTTATATTTGTCAAGAACAAAACCATGTTTTACAAACGATTATCTTCTGAAACACAAACTTGAAACTCACCAACTTTTTAGTTGACCCATTTTTCTTTTGAGCATGTTTCCAGGTATTTGAAGTTGGATTTAGCTCGACTATCATTAGAGGAAGAAGCCTTAGAAGTCAACCTGTTATGATGGCATTACTATTTCACCGTCTAAGCTTAAAAGACAATTTAATATTATGCATTTTGGATAAGACACCTGTCGTTTGATTTTTAGAAACACGTTTTACGTCCTTAGTGGACGAGACAAAACTTATTTTTAATATGTAATGAAGTAATGCCATGCTTATTTCCTTTAATCTTTGGTTTATTAGAAGTACGCTTCCGCCACTTCGTTGATTATCAGTCGTCACACGTCACCCGCCTAACCGTGGTGTGACAGATTGGTATCAGAGCCAAAGGTTGTAGGGAAATAAGACTCTTAGGAGAAACTTAAGCTACAACCGAGACCCTTAGGACTACCTCGTTGTGATAATGAATTGTTAGGACTAACGGGTTAAATAAATTGACGATTACACTTGATCAACGTAATCGTGAATTTATTAGACGCGCAAGTTTTAATAAGGAGTTGTTACAACTAAAAATTATAATTATATATATATGTGAGAAAATTTTAAAGTGTTTCAAAAATTTTATTTTATTTCTACTCTTTGTGTTTATTTTTGTGTTTCAATAGTTATTTACTCCTTTGAGAAGATGCAAATACTTATTCGATTCAAGCATTACAGGAATGGCGTGCTGCGGGAAACATTATATGAAGTCATATTATTATTAATATACCTATATTACTGATTTGCACTACTAACATTTGAAATATTTGTTGTGGATTTTTGACATTCCTTTTTTTAAGCATGGGTTATAATGGCCTAAATTTTGTGTTTTGGAATTGGATGAAACAAGTTATTTTTACGGCTATTTGTTTGTGAGATTGATGAATCAATTAATTTGATGATGTGTTTATTTAATAGTGGTACTAGTAATTAGTATGTGATTAATATGTTTGTAGGTGCCAAGTATTATATAAGATATATGAGTACAAATATCATATTGTTATTAGTTAAAAATGACTAACCTATACTTACTATAAATTATATTCGTCGAGGGATTATAATCATCTCATATATTACAAGAGTAACCTTGAACCAAATAAGATATTAAGACTAGTGGGGATTGATTGACACAAATATCAAAACAAATATATAGAATATTTTTTTTTACTAGTAGCGTGTAACGAATTAGAACGCCACTTAGAAAGTAAGCTACTCATGGCGGAGCAAGTGGAGTGATGGGAATAGGCATTCAACCGAACATAAAGGTATATTTGTTAAGTAAATATATTTCTAAAACATAAAAAGTTATAATGTCAAATACATATATAAATTATGGCTATTAATACTTATACAAATATATATTAAATACATTTTAGGATTTAGAAACTTATATTTTTACCCGTTTAAACATTAAACTATATGTTTATATATTAAAATAACATTCTTTCAAAAACTAAATACATTTTTAAAGATCTCAAACTTATGAATTCAAAATATATATACTAATAACAAAATTACATGTTTTTGTACAAATGTATGTTTAGTAGAAAACAAAAAAAAAGTGCATCCTTATAAAATATATACAAAATGAAAATACTATTACGTTTCGTACCAAAATCCCAATTTGTATTATAAAACCCTAATTTCCAATTTGTGAATTAAAACCCTAAAATCCCAAATCCGAAACCCTAGATTTTCTAGTTTTGATTCTTGTTGCTATGTTATTGTTTCGTTTCTAAGTTAGGGTTTTTCCCAATTAATTAGGTGATACTAACATTTGGGCAACCCTCGGTTCGTTATTGTTGCGTTTCTATTTCGGTTTTCTATTTCAAGGTGAGTAAATTAACTCCCCTTTTTACTTTTACATTTTGGGGCTGAAATATGTTCAATTACTATTCAATGTTTTCGGTTTTGGTTTCTTTGTTTCTATTTTCAAATGAGATCATTAAATGTGTTAGTCTTGTCTGCAGCAAGATGCAATCCTTATGTGGTAGTTTAAAGTAGTATTGTTACTTAGTAATCCCACCGGTACAATGTTAGCGCTAATGGTTTGACAAACCCACCTGCAATTATTTCAAAACAGGTGATTTAAACCCGACCATTCAATTTCAATGTTTCTAGTTACTATTCAATGTTACAAGTTGCTATACGATGCTACTAGTTGCGATGCTATGTTGTTATGTCCCTTAGATGCTTAAACAATTATTGATAACTTATATCGAGATGGTTACGTGACGGTTGCTAAAAAAGTTATCTTTAATTAATAACATGAGTTGGTTCCTCATGACAAATGATTACAAGTTGCTATACAATGATGGTGTTCAATATGTGTTCAATGTGTGTTCAAGGTGTCATGGTCGAGAATGATATGAAATAGCTATGCATGTAAGGTTGCGCGATATTATGATGATCTCGGATTTCTTTATTACTACATATCAATTGTGTTTTACTCACTAGCTTTAAATAGCTAACTTTATTTTTACATATTTCAGGTGGTGTTTGAGCGTTTTATACCTTCAAG
This sequence comes from Tagetes erecta, assembly GCA_030867185.1. NCBI lineage: Eukaryota > Viridiplantae > Streptophyta > Magnoliopsida > Asterales > Asteraceae > Tagetes > Tagetes erecta. The sequence goes on along the minus strand of CM061497.1, from coordinate 14,642,966 downwards.
ACATAGGATGCCTATCGGACTTAGAATAATTGAAACAATAAATTACTTTGATTGTCGGTCTTTATTTCCGAATTTATGACTATTTATTCCTAATTTATGTCACAACAATTATTGCTTTAATTTTATTAAAATATGCTTTTAGTGTGCCATGTGCTTTGTACTATGGATATCCAATTCTCTTGACAGCCCGGTGTTTCCGCCGCCGGGCGGGGTGTCACACATTATTTTAATCATAATCACATAAATGCACATTCATATAAGCATAAGCACGTAAATAAGTCCTACCAAAAAAATCGGGGTGTTACAATACGCCAAAAGCTAGAATATATAATCGCAAACGAAAACACCACCTATTAACGTCCTAAACACGAAGGACCCGTTCAATAGATGCACACATATATCAAGTCTAAAAACCGTGTTGGTTGTTCACCCAACCTAACTAGACTTATATGAAAAACATTTCATTTATGAAATCAATCCCCTAATTTTTAATGATCCGATGGTGATCCTTGCCTTTAAATTTATACATCTATACTACATTAATAAGCATTTTAGATGGACAAAAAAGTAATTTAACATATTCCTTAAAATTCAACAGGTATATAAGTTCATTTTCAACACACTCAAACCCTAACCCTAAATGAAACAAATACCGCCTCTTTCTCATAATACACGCCGTGTATCTCCAGATGCCATATGCCATGTATCTCCAGATCAAACAAAGACCTCATCTTTGTGACACCCGATATTTTCGGGTTAACTCCGTTAACAAAACTCGGTTATATATGTTTATTTTCATGATTTATTATATTTTAATCTAATTATATTAATTAAAAGTATTTAAAGATACAAATACATTGATTTTCAAGTAAATGGGCTTAAAGGCCCATTAGCGGCCCAACTTGGTAAACGAGGCCCATTAAAGGCCCAATACGTCGTAACGAATCTTTATCTTCCATGTTAAGAATAAATATGTCTCATAAACTTATAAAAAGTCAAGTAAATAAATTTTGTACAAATAAACACGTTTAACTCCAAAACGTGTACGGAATACGGATAGAGCCGTACGACATTAACCGAAACCCAAATAATAATTTGAATTGTTATAAGACCATGAATGTTATTGTCAATCTATTATAATAAGAATAGTTTAGAGAATTTAAGCGAAATTTAACTAAAATGATTTGAAACGTAGTGGAAACGCGTACTCGCTCAAACAGTTGAAGTATTATCAAATAAAATAGCATTTTATGACGATTTGGGAAATCGATTAAGAATCATAACCTCGAAGATAAATCGAACATGAAACGGTACAAGACGCGGTTCCGGATACGCAATATTTGATTTAAAAGAACCCATTTACAAACCCTAAGTATAAATACTCTTCATCTATCTCCTACTTATCATTTTTGCACTTACAAAACCCTAACCCTAACCCACACCCAGCCGCCACCCCCCTTGCTCCATCTCCGGGCGATTTTCGGCCTACTCCGTCCACTCCATAACGCAACCAATATATCATCTTCCTCATCTCTTCATCACGGTTCCAATGGCGGTCTTGGTTTCTTCTATTTCTCGATGGTATGAAAGTTTTGGGCGTTGGAACATAGCGTGGATAGTGGTAATATGGGAAACAGCAGTGTGACGGCTGTGGTGAGTGTGTGTGGTGTGTGATTTGTATTCGATGGCAGTAGTGCGAGTTGTGGTGGCATTAGGGTGCTGGTTCCCGATAAAAACGGTGGTAGGATGGTGATTTCGATTGATTGAAGGCTAGTTAATGGTGCCATAGAAATGCAGCAGCAATGGTGGTGGTCGAATGACATAGTAGCAGCAGAACGTTGATGGTTATGGTGTTGTAGGGTGGATAGTGGTGATTGTTGCAGTGTTGTACGGTTATTTATGGTGACTGGTGGTGTTGCACCCACCAAAACAGCAGTGTCAATGGTGTCTCGTGGTGGTGGTGAGTGGTTGATGGCTGTGGTGGTTAGTAACAGGTGGTGGTGTACGTTGTGGTGGTTAGTAACAGGTGGTGGTGTACGTTGTGGCTGTGGCAACTATTATAGTGACAATAGCAGTGGTTAGTTAGGATTAGTAGCGGATGGTGATTGTTTTGGCAACGATAGTGGTGGCCAATTATGGTTGAAGTGTTATGTGGTGGTGTTATTGGTGTCTTGGTGTCATTAGTTGGGGCCTAGGCGTCATGTTCGGGTTAGGAGTCGGAAGTGTTTGAGGTGAAATTCGTATGATTGAACGTGGTCAACAAACGAGATGCTCATTCGAGTAGTTAACGTGTTGAGGTCGAGTAGTATGCAAACAAAATTGAATGCAAGTACCAAACCAAAAGGTATATCCATGGGTTTACAAGTTATATTATTTTAAAATAATTTATAAGCGCGCTGAGCTCTAAATGAACTAACAATGAACACGACAACTAAATCCGAGTAACAAAATGACATTAGCGAAACATACTATGACGGGATGAATTATTTATACATCATTACTTATAATATTACTACAAATTTAATTTATACGTCTTCACATAATACATACAAAATATATATGGAACCAGAAAATATTTGAGACATAAAACGATGTATTTTAGTGAATTGTGCTTGTTTGAAATGATGAGTGCAGTGACTTCTTATGTAATTAAGTGTATACAAATATATATGTATATATATATATATATACAAATAAATGAATAAATAAATAAATAAATATAGGTTCGGTGTACCACCAGTAACATATTATACTTGTATTATCTTGACACCTTATACAATTTATAAAGATAACACAAAGCAATTGAGTTTAGGAAACTATAATACTAACTAATAGCCATTCCAAGAGAACATCGCACTTTAACTAATATAAAGAGCTCAACCGCACGTGTATAATAAAGTCATGCTAATACGATAGATTATTTGTTATGTGTTTAAATAGGGATTGTATTGGTGAATGTCAATGCATTGTGCTTATGTGGGCTTTCAACATTTACATGCTTATACTTGCTTGCATTTCTAAGGTGAGTTCTTTGCCCGCTTTTAAACCTTTTTTCGGGGAGAAAACATACAAATATTTTACAACGCCTTCGGGCAACCATTTTTCAGGGCCTTCGGGCGGACTGCAGTTTTATATCTTCGGGTAGGGCCTTCGGGCAGGATTTTAAACAGCCTTGGGCTGAGGTTTACGCCTTCGGGCAACGGTTTTGATAAAACAAAGTTCTATTGTCTAACTGTTTATTTTACTGAGCATGATTCCACCCAACCCTAAAGTCCTTTCCTTTTTGTCGAGATTATTAATATACAGTGGGTATAACGGGGAAATTTGAGTAGTACTACGGGTTCGGCAGACCCCATCATGCTGGATTGGTTTCTAGGTGGTGCAAATTGTCCTTTAACTTTTGGTCACCCGTCGTGGTGGTAACAAGGCAACCTTATCGTATCGTTCAGTTTAATCTCGACGTGCTCATGTAGTAAACGAGGTGGTCTAGCTAACCAGCAATAGTAATGATGTTTATCGGTTAAACGGTTTCAGTATTTTATATACTTTTGTTACTTAAACTCATTGAACTCACCAACATTATGTGTTGACCGTTTTAGTATGTTTTCTCAGGTAATTAAGGAGCACGAACACAAGTAGGGCATGCATGCATCATTGGGTCTACATGTTTTCAATAATATCAATTGTTATCTAATATCTTTGTATTAAAATCTTTTTAGTTCATTTACTTAAATGGTATTGACAGTCATTGTCGTTATGCTTCCGCAACATTTAAACAGTTACTTTGTATTAAATTTTCTCAATCAATGAAACACGTATATATTAAACTCATATAGTATCGTTTGGTGTAACTAATGACTTGGATCCTGGTTTTGTCACACGTCTAACGGATACCCTGTTTGTGGAAAATTGAGGGTGTGACAGATTGGTATCAGAGCCATTAGTTATAGCGAACTAGGTTGCATTGCATTGCATTCTAGACTATAACTGTACACTGCATTAGTTACACTTATGTAAACTTATTTGTGAACCACATACATGAGTAGTCAACTTGTATTATTTGAACTTTAGGACAATTTTTTATTTGCTATGCTAGTAAAGCTTGAACTAGGTATGCATTTGTTTTGGTTACGTGATAGTCTTTTGAGATGGGGTTTTAATTATGTTTGCTAAACTGTATCTTCCTTTTAAACCCTGAAGTGTGGCTTATATCAAAAGTTAAATCTTGTTGAAAAGTTTGAGTCAGTATTAATAGTAGTTAGCTTTGAATTTTATTCACTAGGGTATGCGTGAGATACGTTTGATCGTGGCTTTGCTAAAACCTTACGCCATTTTAGGCCAAATATTTTTCTTTTGGGGTTTTACCTAAGAAACGTTTTCATTATATTATAACTTTAAACTTGCATTATTTTGGCAACTAGCCGGTGTCATCCAGAGTTTCTTGAACCCACACTTCTGTATACGATTAATGAGACTGGTTTTGTTATCCTAAGACGTAAGTATAGTGAGGCCTGATTTGATAGTCGGGTAACCTACTATGTGTTACTATGTGTCACCTATTATGTGATACATTCATCTGCTATAGCATGTGAGTTTTAAGAATCATTAATTGTTGTAAGATGTTACTTATTGGGTGGACAACAAAGTGTTGAAACATGCCACCCACTTGCTTGATGTTTTCATTGCTTATCATTATTTTATGTTCACTACTTGTTGCTAGCAGACTTACATAGATACTTATCATGAGGTCATAGGATGCTTGACGTATGATTTCCTTTAGGTACATCACACTAATCATAAACATGTATCAGATTTGCCTTAGGCTAGTTGTAAGCATATCATATCTCTTCTATCCATCCTATATCCGAAATAAGACAACATATCTTATAGATACAAAACCATAAGCTTGATAAGACTTAAGATTAAAGCCTGTGATGGGAGACAAACTAGGGTGATTGTGTAAGATAAATTGACGATTACGGGTGCGCAACGTAATGGTGAATTTATAGGTACACGATGATCCTGGCAAAACCTTTCATGTGGAGAAATACAAAAGCGAATAATAACTCAACAAATCCATTCGAACAACAGTCTATCTATAATGAAGTCAATCCTCAAATAACACACTAATATCCACTTTATCCTCGATTGGCACTCATGAAAACATATATAGGGATGGTAAACACTTACAATACAATTGCGGATGAGAAACAATAGAAACTCAAATACGTACACAATACCTAACATCTAAATTACTATATGCATCCAACTATTGGAGTCCACCTATAATGACCCAATGTTGATGATTTAACCCTACCAACTCAAATATTAAGGATCTATTAAAAAAAAAAAAAATTATTAAGATATCATTTCTAAACTTTAACCCTAATGTTGATGATTTAACCCTACCAACATTATGAAGCTAAACACTCTAAACGAAACTATTGCCTTATTGAAGTCACAAGCGTGTGATATAAGACGAGACGTTTTATATTATGGTCAGTGCATTTTGATCTACTGCCCAACACCAGTAATAACCTAATATCATAGATCGATCATGTGAACTTTAAACAACCATATAGCTTTCACAGTCATGGTCACTCCATGTGAAATAAATCCGCATCACTCGAACATTTACGTTAATACCTCATAATATATCATGCTTATTTCCATTCTATAAGTATTTCACTTAAATCGTACTCTATTCACCGTACTTCAAGATAATCAAAACTTTATGACTTTGACTCTAAGTTACTTAAGAATGTCCCCGACAAAAGTTATATCTATCAATATCATTTCATTAACGAACCACACATTGATAAAACACTCATATGAAGTTTAACTGATGTATCTCATTCGACATCTCCACTGTTATTAAACACGTTTTGGGTCTTATTGGAAGGATTTTATTTTTTTTAATTCATGGACATTAATAATAATCAACACATTGGAAATTATATCAAATTCTCTCTACCGGATTTTTTTTTGCGTAACAGTAATCTAGGCTAAGTGTTATCTATGTCATTCGCCTATAGTCGATCACCTTCGAACTCTTTACGAACACATGAGTCCTGAGAAAACTATTTTATCTATTATTCATAAGGTAATCCGTTATATAACTAGACACTTATGACTTTCAAGTACCCATGGTTTGTAGTAATGACAAAAACTAAGTGATTTGGTAAACAACCCCCCCTTTATATAAATCTGTATATTGAATATGTATGACTCTAAGCAATTGACACCTAGTCGTTCTAAACCATGAAAACCCTAAAAGAAGAAACTACATGTTTAAGGAAACTAGTGAAGCTACACGACCCAAGTAATGAATTAACATGGCATCCTTATCTGACTCATTAGTAAACCTAGAACTCTAAACCTCAACCTCACTGTTTTATCCCAACATCTCTCAAACACTCTAATGGCGTATCGAAACATTACCACCCAATTATTCTTAATAATAAATAAATTAATAAATAAAATCCTTGCTAGCATCTTATTGTTTGAACTCTTACCTAATTCATTCGTAAACTGAAATCAATATCTCAAATGAATACTGTCACGTCACCCTAAACGACTTACATGATTAAACTCATCTTTTATTGGAGAAGAATAACAAGATTCTTGAAAACTTTCTTCATGAGGAAACGTTTGGCTTATTGTCCCCCCCCCCCCCTCCTTTAAATATCTTGAAACATTTTGAATATAAGTCGTCTTTTATAAATGGATAATTCCTGAAACTTTGAAAATTCATCAAACGAGCGATAAATCGAACCACTTGAAAACACGCATAGGATCGGCCTAATAGTTATCGTGTCTCCAACCAAATGGAGTACCTCCTAGAGACACTCGTCATGCCACTTAATATCTTTAAAATGACGAACAATTACTTTTCCTTGAGGAACTAGTTGAACTGGTGATCAAAAAAAAAAAAAAAAAAAAAAAAAAAAACTTTAGCATAGTAAGGTTCATGTTATAAAAAGTTCATGTAAGAACGTAGAAAATCTAATAATGTACAGAGATTTTTTTTTTCCTATTCGAAACAAGTCTAAAACTAACGACAATGGTTAAATTTCGAGACGAAATTTCTTTCAACAAGGGAATGATGTGACAACTTGATTTTATATTATATATATATATGTTTTTCTTTTCTTTTCCCTTTGAAGTCAAACCTTTACCATCTGAATCAAATTTTCGGGACGAAAATTCTTTCAACAAGGGGATGATGTGACACCCGATATTTTCGGGTTAACTCCGTTAACAAAACTCGGTTATATATGTTTATTTTCATGATTTATTATATTTTAATCTAATTATATTAATTAAAAGTATTTAAAGATACAAATACATTGATTTTCAAGTAAATGGGCTTAAAGGCCCATTAGCGGCCCAACTTGGTAAACGAGGCCCATTAAAGGCCCAATACGTCGTAACGAATCTTTATCTTCCATGTTAAGAATAAATATGTCTCATAAACTTATAAAAAGTCAAGTAAATAAATTTTGTACAAATAAACACGTTTAACTCCAAAACGTGTACGGAATACGGATAGAGCCGTACGACATTAACCGAAACCCAAATAATAATTTGAATTGTTATAAGACCATGAATGTTATTGTCAATCTATTATAATAAGAATAGTTTAGAGAATTTAAGCGAAATTTAACTAAAATGATTTGAAACGTAGTGGAAACGCGTACTCGCTCAAACAGTTGAAGTATTATCAAATAAAATAGCATTTTATGACGATTTGGGAAATCGATTAAGAATCATAACCTCGAAGATAAATCGAACATGAAACGGTACAAGACGCGGTTCCGGATACGCAATATTTGATTTAAAAGAACCCATTTACAAACCCTAAGTATAAATACTCTTCATCTATCTCCTACTTATCATTTTTGCACTTACAAAACCCTAACCCTAACCCACACCCAGCCGCCACCCCCCTTGCTCCATCTCCGGGCGATTTTCGGCCTACTCCGTCCACTCCATAACGCAACCAATATATCATCTTCCTCATCTCTTCATCACGGTTCCAATGGCGGTCTTGGTTTCTTCTATTTCTCGATGGTATGAAAGTTTTGGGCGTTGGAACATAGCGTGGATAGTGGTAATATGGGAAACAGCAGTGTGACGGCTGTGGTGAGTGTGTGTGGTGTGTGATTTGTATTCGATGGCAGTAGTGCGAGTTGTGGTGGCATTAGGGTGCTGGTTCCCGATAAAAACGGTGGTAGGATGGTGATTTCGATTGATTGAAGGCTAGTTAATGGTGCCATAGAAATGCAGCAGCAATGGTGGTGGTCGAATGACATAGTAGCAGCAGAACGTTGATGGTTATGGTGTTGTAGGGTGGATAGTGGTGATTGTTGCAGTGTTGTACGGTTATTTATGGTGACTGGTGGTGTTGCACCCACCAAAACAGCAGTGTCAATGGTGTCTCGTGGTGGTGGTGAGTGGTTGATGGCTGTGGTGGTTAGTAACAGGTGGTGGTGTACGTTGTGGTGGTTAGTAACAGGTGGTGGTGTACGTTGTGGCTGTGGCAACTATTATAGTGACAATAGCAGTGGTTAGTTAGGATTAGTAGCGGATGGTGATTGTTTTGGCAACGATAGTGGTGGCCAATTATGGTTGAAGTGTTATGTGGTGGTGTTATTGGTGTCTTGGTGTCATTAGTTGGGGCCTAGGCGTCATGTTCGGGTTAGGAGTCGGAAGTGTTTGAGGTGAAATTCGTATGATTGAACGTGGTCAACAAACGAGATGCTCATTCGAGTAGTTAACGTGTTGAGGTCGAGTAGTATGCAAACAAAATTGAATGCAAGTACCAAACCAAAAGGTATATCCATGGGTTTACAAGTTATATTATTTTAAAATAATTTATAAGCGCGCTGAGCTCTAAATGAACTAACAATGAACACGACAACTAAATCCGAGTAACAAAATGACATTAGCGAAACATACTGTGACGGGATGAATTATTTATACATCATTACTTATAATATTACTACAAATTTAATTTATACGTCTTCACATAATACATACAAAATATATATGGAACCAGAAAATATTTGAGACATAAAACGATGTATTTTAGTGAATTGTGCTTGTTTGAAATGATGAGTGCAGTGACTTCTTATGTAATTAAGTGTATACAAATATATATGTATATATATATATATACAAATAAATGAATAAATAAATAAATAAATATAGGTTCGGTGTACCACCAGTAACATATTATACTTGTATTATCTTGACACCTTATACAATTTATAAAGATAACACAAAGCAATTGAGTTTAGGAAACTATAATACTAACTAATAGCCATTCCAAGAGAACATCGCACTTTAACTAATATAAAGAGCTCAACCGCACGTGTATAATAAAGTCATGCTAATACGATAGATTATTTGTTATGTGTTTAAATAGGGATTGTATTGGTGAATGTCAATGCATTGTGCTTATGTGGGCTTTCAACATTTACATGCTTATACTTGCTTGCATTTCTAAGGTGAGTTCTTTGCCCGCTTTTAAACCTTTTTTCGGGGAGAAAACATACAAATATTTTACAACGCCTTCGGGCAACCATTTTTCAGGGCCTTCGGGCGGACTGCAGTTTTATATCTTCGGGTAGGGCCTTCGGGCAGGATTTTAAACAGCCTTGGGCTGAGGTTTACGCCTTCGGGCAACGGTTTTGATAAAACAAAGTTCTATTGTCTAACTGTTTATTTTACTGAGCATGATTCCACCCAACCCTAAAGTCCTTTCCTTTTTGTCGAGATTATTAATATACAGTGGGTATAACGGGGAAATTTGAGTAGTACTACGGGTTCGGCAGACCCCATCATGCTGGATTGGTTTCTAGGTGGTGCAAATTGTCCTTTAACTTTTGGTCACCCGTCGTGGTGGTAACAAGGCAACCTTATCGTATCGTTCAGTTTAATCTCGACGTGCTCATGTAGTAAACGAGGTGGTCTAGCTAACCAGCAATAGTAATGATGTTTATCGGTTAAACGGTTTCAGTATTTTATATACTTTTGTTACTTAAACTCATTGAACTCACCAACATTATGTGTTGACCGTTTTAGTATGTTTTCTCAGGTAATTAAGGAGCACGAACACAAGTAGGGCATGCATGCATCATTGGGTCTACATGTTTTCAATAATATCAATTGTTATCTAATATCTTTGTATTAAAATCTTTTTAGTTCATTTACTTAAATGGTATTGACAGTCATTGTCGTTATGCTTCCGCAACATTTAAACAGTTACTTTGTATTAAATTTTCTCAATCAATGAAACACGTATATATTAAACTCATATAGTATCGTTTGGTGTAACTAATGACTTGGATCCTGGTTTTGTCACACGTCTAACGGATACCCTGTTTGTGGAAAATTGAGGGTGTGACAGATTGGTATCAGAGCCATTAGTTATAGCGAACTAGGTTGCATTGCATTGCATTCTAGACTATAACTGTACACTGCATTAGTTACACTTATGTAAACTTATTTGTGAACCACATACATGAGTAGTCAACTTGTATTATTTGAACTTTAGGACAATTTTTTATTTGCTATGCTAGTAAAGCTTGAACTAGGTATGCATTTGTTTTGGTTACGTGATAGTCTTTTGAGATGGGGTTTTAATTATGTTTGCTAAACTGTATCTTCCTTTTAAACCCTGAAGTGTGGCTTATATCAAAAGTTAAATCTTGTTGAAAAGTTTGAGTCAGTATTAATAGTAGTTAGCTTTGAATTTTATTCACTAGGGTATGCGTGAGATACGTTTGATCGTGGCTTTGCTAAAACCTTACGCCATTTTAGGCCAAATATTTTTCTTTTGGGGTTTTACCTAAGAAACGTTTTCATTATATTATAACTTTAAACTTGCATTATTTTGGCAACTAGCCGGTGTCATCCAGAGTTTCTTGAACCCACACTTCTGTATACGATTAATGAGACTGGTTTTGTTATCCTAAGACGTAAGTATAGTGAGGCCTGATTTGATAGTCGGGTAACCTACTATGTGTTACTATGTGTCACCTATTATGTGATACATTCATCTGCTATAGCATGTGAGTTTTAAGAATCATTAATTGTTGTAAGATGTTACTTATTGGGTGGACAACAAAGTGTTGAAACATGCCACCCACTTGCTTGATGTTTTCATTGCTTATCATTATTTTATGTTCACTACTTGTTGCTAGCAGACTTACATAGATACTTATCATGAGGTCATAGGATGCTTGACGTATGATTTCCTTTAGGTACATCACACTAATCATAAACATGTATCAGATTTGCCTTAGGCTAGTTGTAAGCATATCATATCTCTTCTATCCATCCTATATCCGAAATAAGACAACATATCTTATAGATACAAAACCATAAGCTTGATAAGACTTAAGATTAAAGCCTGTGATGGGAGACAAACTAGGGTGATTGTGTAAGATAAATTGACGATTACGGGTGCGCAACGTAATGGTGAATTTATAGGTACACGATGATCCTGGCAAAACCTTTCATGTGGAGAAATACAAAAGCGAATAATAACTCAACAAATCCATTCGAACAACAGTCTATCTATAATGAAGTCAATCCTCAAATAACACACTAATATCCACTTTATCCTCGATTGGCACTCATGAAAACATATATAGGGATGGTAAACACTTACAATACAATTGCGGATGAGAAACAATAGAAACTCAAATACGTACACAATACCTAACATCTAAATTACTATATGCATCCAACTATTGGAGTCCACCTATAATGACCCAATGTTGATGATTTAACCCTACCAACTCAAATATTAAGGATCTATTAAAAAAAAAAAAATTATTAAGATATCATTTCTAAACTTTAACCCTAATGTTGATGATTTAACCCTACCAACATTATGAAGCTAAACACTCTAAACGAAACTATTGCCTTATTGAAGTCACAAGCGTGTGATATAAGACGAGACGTTTTATATTATGGTCAGTGCATTTTGATCTACTGCCCAACACCAGTAATAACCTAATATCATAGATCGATCATGTGAACTTTAAACAACCATATAGCTTTCACAGTCATGGTCACTCCATGTGAAATAAATCCGCATCACTCGAACATTTACGTTAATACCTCATAATATATCATGCTTATTTCCATTCTATAAGTATTTCACTTAAATCGTACTCTATTCACCGTACTTCAAGATAATCAAAACTTTATGACTTTGACTCTAAGTTACTTAAGAATGTCCCCGACAAAAGTTATATCTATCAATATCATTTCATTAACGAACCGCACATTGATAAAACACTCATATGAAGTTTAACTGATGTATCTCATTCGACATCTCCACTGTTATTAAACACGTTTTGGGTCTTATTGGAAGGATTTTATTTTTTTTAATTCATGGACATTAATAATAATCAACACATTGGAAATTATATCAAATTCTCTCTACCGGATTTTTTTTTGCGTAACAGTAATCTAGGCTAAGTGTTATCTATGTCATTCGCCTATAGTCGATCACCTTCGAACTCTTTACGAACACATGAGTCCTGAGAAAACTATTTTATCTATTATTCATAAGGTAATCCGTTATATAACTAGACACTTATGACTTTCAAGTACCCATGGTTTGTAGTAATGACAAAAACTAAGTGATTTGGTAAACAACCCCCCCTTTATATAAATCTGTATATTGAATATGTATGACTCTAAGCAATTGACACCTAGTCGTTCTAAACCATGAAAACCCTAAAAGAAGAAACTACATGTTTAAGGAAACTAGTGAAGCTACACGACCCAAGTAATGAATTAACATGGCATCCTTATCTGACTCATTAGTAAACCTAGAACTCTAAACCTCAACCTCACTGTTTTATCCCAACATCTCTCAAACACTCTAATGGCGTATCGAAACATTACCACCCAATTATTCTTAATAATAAATAAATTAATAAATAAAATCCTTGCTAGCATCTTATTGTTTGAACTCTTACCTAATTCATTCGTAAACTGAAATCAATATCTCAAATGAATACTGTCACGTCACCCTAAACGACTTACATGATTAAACTCATCTTTTATTGGAGAAGAATAACAAGATTCTTGAAAACTTTCTTCATGAGGAAACGTTTGGCTTATTGTCCCCCCCCCCCCTCCTTTAAATATCTTGAAACATTTTGAATATAAGTCGTCTTTTATAAATGGATAATTCCTGAAACTTTGAAAATTCATCAAACGAGCGATAAATCGAACCACTTGAAAACACGCATAGGATCGGCCTAATAGTTATCGTGTCTCCAACCAAATGGAGTACCTCCTAGAGACACTCGTCATGCCACTTAATATCTTTAAAATGACGAACAATTACTTTTCCTTGAGGAACTAGTTGAACTGGTGATCAAAAAAAAAAAAAAAAAAAAAAAAAAAAAAACTTTAGCATAGTAAGGTTCATGTTATAAAAAGTTCATGTAAGAACGTAGAAAATCTAATAATGTACAGAGATTTTTTTTTTCCTATTCGAAACAAGTCTAAAACTAACGACAATGGTTAAATTTCGAGACGAAATTTCTTTCAACAAGGGAATGATGTGACAACTTGATTTTATATTATATATATATATGTTTTTCTTTTCTTTTCCCTTTGAAGTCAAACCTTTACCATCTGAATCAAATTTTCGGGACGAAAATTCTTTCAACAAGGGGATGATGTGACACCCGATATTTTCGGGTTAACTCCGTTAACAAAACTCGGTTATATATGTTTATTTTCATGATTTATTATATTTTAATCTAATTATATTAATTAAAAGTATTTAAAGATACAAATACATTGATTTTCAAGTAAATGGGCTTAAAGGCCCATTAGCGGCCCAACTTGGTAAACGAGGCCCATTAAAGGCCCAATACGTCGTAACGAATCTTTATCTTCCATGTTAAGAATAAATATGTCTCATAAACTTATAAAAAGTCAAGTAAATAAATTTTGTACAAATAAACACGTTTAACTCCAAAACGTGTACGGAATACGGATAGAGCCGTACGACATTAACCGAAACCCAAATAATAATTTGAATTGTTATAAGACCATGAATGTTATTGTCAATCTATTATAATAAGAATAGTTTAGAGAATTTAAGCGAAATTTAACTAAAATGATTTGAAACGTAGTGGAAACGCGTACTCGCTCAAACAGTTGAAGTATTATCAAATAAAATAGCATTTTATGACGATTTGGGAAATCGATTAAGAATCATAACCTCGAAGATAAATCGAACATGAAACGGTACAAGACGCGGTTCCGGATACGCAATATTTGATTTAAAAGAACCCATTTACAAACCCTAAGTATAAATACTCTTCATCTATCTCCTACTTATCATTTTTGCACTTACAAAACCCTAACCCTAACCCACACCCAGCCGCCACCCCCCTTGCTCCATCTCCGGGCGATTTTCGGCCTACTCCGTCCACTCCATAACGCAACCAATATATCATCTTCCTCATCTCTTCATCACGGTTCCAATGGCGGTCTTGGTTTCTTCTATTTCTCGATGGTATGAAAGTTTTGGGCGTTGGAACATAGCGTGGATAGTGGTAATATGGGAAACAGCAGTGTGACGGCTGTGGTGAGTGTGTGTGGTGTGTGATTTGTATTCGATGGCAGTAGTGCGAGTTGTGGTGGCATTAGGGTGCTGGTTCCCGATAAAAACGGTGGTAGGATGGTGATTTCGATTGATTGAAGGCTAGTTAATGGTGCCATAGAAATGCAGCAGCAATGGTGGTGGTCGAATGACATAGTAGCAGCAGAACGTTGATGGTTATGGTGTTGTAGGGTGGATAGTGGTGATTGTTGCAGTGTTGTACGGTTATTTATGGTGACTGGTGGTGTTGCACCCACCAAAACAGCAGTGTCAATGGTGTCTCGTGGTGGTGGTGAGTGGTTGATGGCTGTGGTGGTTAGTAACAGGTGGTGGTGTACGTTGTGGTGGTTAGTAACAGGTGGTGGTGTACGTTGTGGCTGTGGCAACTATTATAGTGACAATAGCAGTGGTTAGTTAGGATTAGTAGCGGATGGTGATTGTTTTGGCAACGATAGTGGTGGCCAATTATGGTTGAAGTGTTATGTGGTGGTGTTATTGGTGTCTTGGTGTCATTAGTTGGGGCCTAGGCGTCATGTTCGGGTTAGGAGTCGGAAGTGTTTGAGGTGAAATTCGTATGATTGAACGTGGTCAACAAACGAGATGCTCATTCGAGTAGTTAACGTGTTGAGGTCGAGTAGTATGCAAACAAAATTGAATGCAAGTACCAAACCAAAAGGTATATCCATGGGTTTACAAGTTATATTATTTTAAAATAATTTATAAGCGCGCTGAGCTCTAAATGAACTAACAATGAACACGACAACTAAATCCGAGTAACAAAATGACATTAGCGAAACATACTGTGACGGGATGAATTATTTATACATCATTACTTATAATATTACTACAAATTTAATTTATACGTCTTCACATAATACATACAAAATATATATGGAACCAGAAAATATTTGAGACATAAAACGATGTATTTTAGTGAATTGTGCTTGTTTGAAATGATGAGTGCAGTGACTTCTTATGTAATTAAGTGTATACAAATATATATGTATATATATATATATATACAAATAAATGAATAAATAAATAAATAAATATAGGTTCGGTGTACCACCAGTAACATATTATACTTGTATTATCTTGACACCTTATACAATTTATAAAGATAACACAAAGCAATTGAGTTTAGGAAACTATAATACTAACTAATAGCCATTCCAAGAGAACATCGCACTTTAACTAATATAAAGAGCTCAACCGCACGTGTATAATAAAGTCATGCTAATACGATAGATTATTTGTTATGTGTTTAAATAGGGATTGTATTGGTGAATGTCAATGCATTGTGCTTATGTGGGCTTTCAACATTTACATGCTTATACTTGCTTGCATTTCTAAGGTGAGTTCTTTGCCCGCTTTTAAACCTTTTTTCGGGGAGAAAACATACAAATATTTTACAACGCCTTCGGGCAACCATTTTTCAGGGCCTTCGGGCGGACTGCAGTTTTATATCTTCGGGTAGGGCCTTCGGGCAGGATTTTAAACAGCCTTGGGCTGAGGTTTACGCCTTCGGGCAACGGTTTTGATAAAACAAAGTTCTATTGTCTAACTGTTTATTTTACTGAGCATGATTCCACCCAACCCTAAAGTCCTTTCCTTTTTGTCGAGATTATTAATATACAGTGGGTATAACGGGGAAATTTGAGTAGTACTACGGGTTCGGCAGACCCCATCATGCTGGATTGGTTTCTAGGTGGTGCAAATTGTCCTTTAACTTTTGGTCACCCGTCGTGGTGGTAACAAGGCAACCTTATCGTATCGTTCAGTTTAATCTCGACGTGCTCATGTAGTAAACGAGGTGGTCTAGCTAACCAGCAATAGTAATGATGTTTATCGGTTAAACGGTTTCAGTATTTTATATACTTTTGTTACTTAAACTCATTGAACTCACCAACATTATGTGTTGACCGTTTTAGTATGTTTTCTCAGGTAATTAAGGAGCACGAACACAAGTAGGGCATGCATGCATCATTGGGTCTACATGTTTTCAATAATATCAATTGTTATCTAATATCTTTGTATTAAAATCTTTTTAGTTCATTTACTTAAATGGTATTGACAGTCATTGTCGTTATGCTTCCGCAACATTTAAACAGTTACTTTGTATTAAATTTTCTCAATCAATGAAACACGTATATATTAAACTCATATAGTATCGTTTGGTGTAACTAATGACTTGGATCCTGGTTTTGTCACACGTCTAACGGATACCCTGTTTGTGGAAAATTGAGGGTGTGACAATCTTCTTCAATAATCGTCTTCTTCCAGATCAAACAAAGACCTTATCTTGTTGGATTTATCTTCAAAATCACCCCGTCGTTGCAACTGTTTTTTTGGTAAGATGGTATTGATTAGATTCTATACTACGGTAAGATGGTGTTTGTTCAATAGTAATCACATGGTGAGACGGGGTTTCAGGCGATTGCAATCGTAATCACACTTGAAGTGCTGCTATGCTGCTCCGACTTGCGCGTATGTACTAATGTACAAGCTATTCTTGTTTCTTTAATTTGTTAGCAATTTGTAATCAGTTTTTGGTTTTGGGCTTTTGTAGTTGCTTTTCTACTTCATTAGGTTTTGGAGTTTTGTAATCTATCGTTTCTCTACTAAATTGGTTATTTGGTTATTTGAAAACATAAAATAGATATAGATTTGGACTTAGGTGCTGATTTTGAATTGTCAATATGGTACTTTTGTGCTTAGTAATTAAGTTCATAGGTTGTGTTATTGGATTGTAATTTGGTGCTTTTGTATAGTACCTTTCTTGTCTTGAGTAACGACTCTATAAAGAGAAAATCTATATTTTTCCACCACACATGAGCCACGAATTTATCTCATTCTGGTAAGATGGTATTGGTTAAATTCTATACTACGGTAAGATGGTGTTTGTTCAATCACCCTGTCGTTGCAACAATTTTATTTCCGTGTTTGTTTAACCTAGCAACAGTTTTAGTGTTTGTTGACCTCTCAACACACAAGGGGTGAATATTTGTGAAATAAATCATTGATAATGGACTCATTTTTTTATTTATGTTACTGTTTTGGTTTATGATTTTCCAGTTACCTATTCCACCACGGCACCACCTTCATCCGAGTTCGTTTTTTTGCTACCAGGGTCCTTGAAAACATGTTATCATCTTTTTGAGCTACGATTTAGGTTTAACTAGATATTATGCTTGATGTGTCGTACCTTGTGAGGTTGTTTGGAATCTTGTTTGGTTTGCAGTCTTTGTGTGCATTAGGTGCCTAATAGTAGATATCAAAAGTATTTATGGGTTGCTGGCTACCTCCTGCTGTCATATTAGTGTTGTGTCTATTTGCCTTCTTTTCTTGGAATGTTTTTGCTATAAAGGTATTCATTGCTATTGTTTCAGTTATGTTAGATGTTATAAGGATTTTTTGTTACACCTTCATTTTCATTTGTTGGCCTTTTTGATGAGCTACCTTTTTTATTAGGTGTTGCTGGTGAGATTGTGGCTAACAAAATATGATGTGTTCTTAATTTGCTTTTATTTTCATACACATGGCTTTACAAAACAGTATTTTGTACATGTCTTTCTTGTGATGTATTTTGATAAAACGTATCCATGTAAAGTTGATTATAATTTTCTAGGTTACTGTTATCGAGAGTAGCAACAGAGCTTTACACTATCTACCTATAGATGAAGAGAAGAACTCACCTTGAGTTGATGCAAATGCTGGTAAATTCAAATTGATCTTTAATTTAATATGCTTGTTTTCGTAATTTTAAGTTGGATTTGTAACGTAAAGGTGAAATTTGCGATGATTTCAGTTTGTGGTGGAGCTTATTCATTTTAATGTTTCAGAAATTGAAGGCGAATTTGAATGACAGTTTACTCTATGCTAGGAATGACAGATGTGAACTTCTTAAGAATATAAAGGTTAGTGAAACTTTTAATATATACATTTGACTCTTAGTTTAGGCTGTTAGAATTTGAACCACAATTTGAGTACATTAATGAAAGTCGGAGTGAAATTTTGAGTTTTAGGGTTGTTGTTCATGTATGTGTTGATCAACTTAACTGGGAACGAGTCATCTAACAATTATTCTAAAGCAGCACACATAAGAGCAACAATTATTCTAAATATTAAGTTGTGTTGTGTGAACGTGTGTTTTTTCAGCAATTTTTGTATACATGTGTGTGGTTTCGATGTTTAAAACACTCCATAACTATGCCTATGATGTTTTTTGTATTGATGATTTGTGTTGTGATTTTGAAACTGAAATCAGCCATAACTATGTTACTTCATTTTTGAAACCGAAATCAGCCATAACTGAATGTGCGTGTGTGTATGAATGTGTTGTGTTGTGTGTTGTATTGTATGAATGTGTGTGTTGTGTGTTGTGTTGTATGAATGTATGAATGCTATAATTAACATTTAAATGCTATAAATATAACAACAACTACACCTATGTGTGTGGTGTGAATGACTTCAAAAAAATTTAAAAAAACAGTTGATGCTGCTGCACATCACCTGTTGTTAACTAGGTTGACCCATATTCAGTTTTGGGTGTCTTATATGTTAAAAAAAATAGTTGTTGCTACTGCACACATGGTGTGTATGAATGTATGAATACGTGTGTTATATGTTTAAAATGTGTATGTTTGTTTTGGTGATTATCGATATAGAAGTTGATTTGAAGTTATAATTAGAACATGATGTGCAGAAACATATAACAACAAGAACGTGACATGTGCAGTCCTTTTGTGTGTGTGTTCTTTGACCAACTTCATATTTTCAACTGTTGTGTGTGTGTTCTTTGACCTTTCTAAGATGATGTGTGTGTACCTTGTGTTGAAACCTTAACAAAATACACAACACACACAATAGAAAAAGCGGTTGTTACTGCTACTAAACATCACCTACTGTCAACCTGGTTGACCCATCTGCATATTGTTCTGAATGTGGCGCGCACCCGGGGGGACCAACTGGTAAATGTAGGGGCAGAACTGGTGGTTGTGGGTTGCACATGGCAGAACTGGTTATATGATTCTAGGACTTTATGAGAAGATGAGATGATTCAGTGTTGGTGTGTAGGTATTGCTTATCTATGGTATAAGCAATGCATTTTTACAACATTTAAGTTGTTAATTTAATGTTATTAGTCTTCATGAATGTGTGTTTGTGTTTTCACCCATATGACCCGTTAATAAGTCTTATTCCTAGGCATGTATTTTTTGCTTATGCTCTTTTGTTTATTGTTAGTTAAACACCTTGACGTCTTATTTTTCATAATCTATACTACAATAATATGCAAATTGGAAGTTGTGTTTTGATGTCATGTGTATGCTCTCTATAGTGTATTGTTTTTGGGAGTTGTAGTATTCGATGATTGACGGACCATTTTTGTTCATCAGCGACACGAGTATTTTTCTGCAATTTGGCTACAGTTTTGACTGTGTTTTGGCTGTGAAAACCAGGTTTTTACTGCTCAATAGCTGCATTTTAACTATTTTTGCAGCTGATTTGACTGCATTTTGAC
Source organism: Tagetes erecta (assembly GCA_030867185.1). Classification (NCBI taxonomy): domain Eukaryota; kingdom Viridiplantae; phylum Streptophyta; class Magnoliopsida; order Asterales; family Asteraceae; genus Tagetes; species Tagetes erecta. Next base: position 14,622,795 of record CM061497.1, on the reverse strand, counting down.
TTTTATTCACTGCGATTTAGGCTGCAATAGGGCTGCGTTTTTTCTGCAATTTGGCTGCAGAGTTGTTTTTGTGTGTGTTTTTTGTTTACACGGATCTAATTTTATGGGTGATCACACATCTTATCACCACATTTTACAATACTTATGTCTTATGGTGTGCTTGTGAGGGGTTGTCAAATCTGTTGAAATAGCTTGTCAAACTGTTTATTTTAACATGCTGTATAGTTAGAAAGCAACTCAAGCTCTAAAGTAAAAACTACTATTCCTAAAAAACCTGCATTGGTTACAAAAGAGAGAGAGCTCAAAGGTGCATCTATAGTTAGCTCAATTTTCTAAATTGTGTCAGTTTCTGCATCTATAGTTATTTCTAATTCTGCAAGTGGTTGTCGGTCAACCTATCGAAATTCTGGTTGGGTTTGGTGCTCTTGCGTTTGTGAGTTTTTTTAGAACATGTGTCTTTACTTCTTTTAAGAACATATACCTTTACTTCATTATGATTGTAATTTGAACCGTAGTCTTGTGTTGACTTCAGGAAATCAAGAAGTCAAGAACGAAGATCATTTGGCAGGACCTTTCTCAAATAAAGGTATGTAAATTACATATATTCTTTCTAATGAGCTTAAAAAGAAACATATTGCTTTTATTGGTTAGATTTTGGATAGATTATGAGACTAGTTTCCCACTAACTTCACTTATTCTATAGTTTTTTGTATGGACTGTTAACTTGTTCTTTAAACTTCAGTGAAAAACATCGTTATCAATTTTGAAGTTGAACTTTAGATTGTTTACCTCAAAAGTTAAAGAATGCCCATTTGCAAATCTTGATGTTGTGATATTATTTTGCTTTCGCAGAAAAGACAGTTGTTACATATAAAGATGTTGCAATAGTTGTAAGGCAGATGCTCAAAGTTGCAGTTGATTGTCACTTACACGGTTTGGTACACCGTGACATGAAATCAGAGGTATTAACAAATAATTATGTTACAATAAAAGGAGTATTGAAACATTACAATGTTTAATAATTATTATTATTTATATGATTTCCAGTTGAAGTTACCACTTGTTCAAAAAACACTGATATTGATTTAGTTGATTAGTTCACCCTTATTGTTTTTTTATTTTTTGTGTTCTATAGTTTCATGCAACTATTTCATTAAGTTGAAGTTACTACTTGTTCAAAGAAGTTTACAGATATTGTTGGTAGAATGTATTACGTTGCTCCTGAAGTATTAAGGCCGAAATCAGGAGTTTGGTCTGATGTATGGAGTATATGTGTAAGTACATACATTCTACTGTGCAGGTGTAGACCCTTTTGGAATAAGACAGAGGACAGAATATTCTGCAATTGTATGTATACAACCACAATGTCATCCAAGGTCACACAGTTCGCGGTTCGATCCGATTCGGGAACGGGATACGGGTTCGTGATTCGTGGGAGGCCATGAATCCGGTTCGGAGGGGGGTAGGTTCATTTCGGTACGATCCGATTCGCTCCGACATTTATTCAAAAATAAAGAAATTTGCATTCAATAAACTTCCAACTCTTGCATATGGCTTTTTTAAGCATTCAGGTTGTAAACATGAAATTAACATAACAATATAACATATGGCATTCAACCAAATAATTTCAAAAACATATATCTCCATTCAAGTCAAGATTGTTCCAAAATCCAAGTTCGTTCCAAGTTTCCAAGTAACATTAAAAACATAAGATGCAAAATAAATAAATAAATAAACACAAAAGAGAGCCATTTCAATCAAGTCTTTGTTTTTTCCCTTTCCCATTGTCACTGCCTTCATCTTCAAGATCCTTCCAAACCATTTCTTCTAGGCGTGCACTTGAACCTTCAATATACGCACTTTCTGGATTCACATCCCACTTTTTGTTGGGGCCGGATTTGTAAGATTCGGAAAAACGGGATATAAGTCTGATGTTCGAGTGAATAAAAACTAGTTTATCCGCTCTTTTGGCATTTAAACGGTTTCGCTTTACACTGTGAATGTACGAGTAGGTACTCCAATTTCTTTCTGCAGAAGAGCTAGTTATTGGTTGTGAAAGTACTCTTTTAGCTACTTCGGCTAATTCTGGAGTCTCCGCCCCATAAGTGCCCCACCAATCAACCGCATCCATTGTCACAGCATCCGCTTGTGTTGCGGTTTTAGAATAAATACCTTTTTTCATGTGGAATGTTGCGAATTGTTGTCGTAACAACTTGCATTCAGCCTCATCTTCTGAAACTCTTTTAAAAGCTGCCATAACACCATTGACAACTTCTATATCGTCGTTGGGAGCATTTCTTTTTTCTCCACCGGGTGCCAACTCTTGAAGATAGTTTTTGTCATAAAATCTAGGACTCAAAGCATAACCCAAACAATGGAGTGGGATTGTCATTTTATCCCACCTACGAACAATAATACCTTTCACTTGGTCGAGATACATAGAGAACTTATTAGCTTTCATAATATCTTTAATTTCTCCGACCATGTTATCCATCTTTTCGTATATTTCTCCCATCTTAGGACCCTCACCATCACAAAATCTAACAAGCAAGTAAATTGGCTTTGTAATGGCCAAAATATTTTCAACATCTTCCCAAAATACATCATCCTTAATTGTGTTAGCAACAATTTCACCATTATTTCGGGTGTTTTCGTCCCCATTTTTCACCCATTCCCGCCATGAATTAAGAACAATTGTCGTTGCAAGTGCTTCTCTACAATCTAATAACCTTCTTAATAGTATATAATGTGAAGCAAATCGTGTGCTTGCAACTTTCAACAACTCCAACTTGGAGTTTTCTCTAAACATTGCTAATGCATGCGTGTGGTTCAAAAAGTATTTCACAATGGCTTTACCTTTGTTGTAAGTGTCTTCCATCCAATAAAACTCTTTAGCAAAGTCTTTAAAAATTAAATTTAATGTATGAACACAACACGGAGACCAAAAGATGTGTTTATATACCTTTTCGATTTCTGCCCCGGCCGCTTTGCAATTAGCGGCGTTATCCGTTACCACTTGCAATACATTGCTTGGTCCAATCTGCTCGATAGCTCCAATAAGAAATTGAGCAATCACCGGCCCTTTTTTTACCACCCCTATAAAGTTGTCAGAGAACAAAAACGTGGCACCACGAGAGTTAACAGCAAGAATATTGATAAGTGGTTCGTGCTTTACATTGGACCACCCATCTGAAACGATAGACACTCCTTGCGTGTACCAAGTGTCTTTAATGGGCGTAAGCTCTTTCTCTACATCTCGCACACACTCATCAAGTAGATCGAGCCTTGCTTTTTCAGATGAGGGGGGTTTGTACCCTTCTGGTGCATGCTTAATGGCACTAATCATTTCAATAAATTGCGGGTTTCGCAGTACATTGAAAGGAATGCCATTCGCACACAATCCTCGCATAATCTTTAAATCAACCGCTTTTCTTTCTAAGATGCCAAAAGATTCTTCAATTTGTCTTTTTGAAGATAAATTTTTTGTAAGAACAGAATTTTTTAAAGATTTTGAAACACCAGAAGATTCAGCTTCTTTTACCTTCTTTGAAAGTCTTTCAAACAAACTTTTATCTCTAATAACCATAGGACATCTTATAATATCTGCCTTTTTGCCCACTCCCGCCCCAAAAAAGTGATAATGAATTCGAGTATAACTACTAAACCACTTGCCTTTACAGTGATTGCACATCCAGTTCCTAGAACCTCCGGTGTTCTTTGACTTTGTTTCACCAACATATGTTATTTCATCAAGAAGGGGCTTACTAACATCCTTCTCCTCAGTTGTTTTTTTACTGTTTCTGCTGCTACTCTCTGCTGCCATTGATGTTTGACTTTGCTGATCCGCCTCATCATCTTCAAGATCAACAAAACGTGGTGTTTCACTGATATGGGTTTCACTTTCAGTTTCTGCTGGTAAACTGTTGCGTTTCTTACCAAAAACCATCTTCAAAATCGTGATTGTAAGTAATTGCAGAGAATAATGAGTGAATGGTGATGATAATTTGGTGAAAATCGTTAATATTTATAAGTAATTTTAGAGAATAATGGGTAAATTGTTCCCTCCAAAACTTCCAACTGGAAGTCGTATTAAGAGGAGGTCTCGGCAAAAAATTGGAAGGTTGCTAGCAATAAGTGTATATAATTTCCTTCCAAATTCATTTCCTAATCAAGAAAAACAGTAAGATTCGCGAATCTTAATTCTTAAATTAGTGAATTTTGGGTTTGAAAGTCGCGAATTGCAGATCTGTGATTCGATTTTTTGGTGTTTCCAATTCGCGATTTCACCACCGAATCTTAAACGAACCCTACACGTATGGGTCGCATGCGTATGCGAATGGGTACGATCCGACTCGATTCGAAATTCGTGGTGATTTGGGCGAATCCTGTAATGTAGATGTCATCATTGCAAGGAGGAATATGGTAAAAATATGGAGTAAATATAGGTGCAAATATATCTATGTAGCTACTAAAGTAATGGTGTCATGTGTTTTGTAATATGCGGGTTCAGAAAGAATGATGATATTTTAACCTACATGACTCGGAACCTTTACCATGGCCCGACCCAATCTGTCTATTTTTCTAGGTTCTTTGCGTGTATTTTTGGTTAAGTTCCTCGAATATAATGGTTAGTTTTTTTTTTCATGAATTGTAGGTAAGGAAATATCAAACATAGAAGTCCTTCAAGCATGTCACTTTGGGTTGTTGCAATGTCCCATTTTTTAACTTGCTTATTCTTCTTTGGCATTAAATTGTTACAAGGGTATTTGGTAATGCCTATTTAAACTATGATGAACTATTGATTTTTCTTTGTTCAAGTTTGGATTTAGTGCAATTAGACATAAATGGATCTTTATGAAGCAGAATGTCATTTCTAATTTGCGAGTGATTATTGTGTAAATGGCACAAGTTACTCTATATGTAACAAATTGTGTTTAGATATGTTGATAAACAAGTATTGTGTTATAAGTTGCTTCTGCCGTCGCATCGCGCGGGCATTTTATTAGTATATATGTATGGACACACACTTAAACACAAATAACATTTAAAAGTCACATTTAGTCCTATAACTTATCTAAGTAAATATACACTTACACAATATTATACATAAACTTAGGAAAAATATATTTCAACTTTTAAGGCTCATAACACTTAGAATAATATATACGCACTTTTCCTAGTTAACTAGCATGCATTTCTCAACATAACGGCTAACACTTAACGGGATATTTAACCATATTTTTCATAAGCAACTTATTAATCATATGAACTTATATATCTAAACATATTGTCACACAACATATATCATATTTCTCATATTTTCCACACAAGTCACAATATTTGTTATGCATGCCATTTTTTTAGCAGATCCGGGTACGTTTCGGGTCACGAAAAGCAACCCAATAACCGTATTTTTGTCATTATTTTGTAAATACTTTTAGATCAGTATGTTATCTGAAACTAAGTCCAAAGTTTCTAATCCAAATCAGTTTGCAAAAATATTACGTTTTAGAGTCGAAAATCGTCTTTTTCGGCTTTTCCGGGTACGTAGGTTGCTTGTTTTTGGTTTTAAAACTCCATGTTTTTGTACCAAACTTTAAATCTTATATTTTTACATAAAAATACACTTAAGAATCTGTGAAAATAATATTTTGACATATTTTATATTTTAAGCAAAAACCGATGCGTTTTACGCGTATTTTTGTACTAAACCCGTTATTTATAAGGTTTCAATCAATTCTTCCTTACATTATATATAAAATACTTATTTTATAAAGTTTATAAATCCTTAAAATATGTTTTATCTCATAATATAAATTAGTTTCTATATCTTTACAAAAATGTAAAAAAAAAATACATTTTAAGTCTTTTTAAACTTCAAGTATTATATATCATTATTTTGTATCAACATTTTATACATCTAGAAACAATTTTACACTTTAAGAGATCATATATCACAATCATCATAACAACATACTTATCATACTTACATCTAGCAATTTCATAAACAAACATGTAGCAAGTTTTTCACAAAAATAACATCTTTCAAATATCATGCCATATGACTATATTTTATAAGTATTTTCTCCTAACACTTTTTCATATTGTTCATAATCATCTAGTGACAACATTATCTTAGCTTCATTAAAACATCTATGCATGTCTAGATCTAATCTTTTTAAGTGCAATATACAACAAGTGTTACATGATTTCAACCAACATATATATATACCCACATACATACATGCTACGGCCATACATACATACATACATACATACATACATACATACATACATGTATACAATCACATTTTTAATAGCCACACTTATCATGCATTTATTCATTTCATCCCATCTCCAACAAAACAACTTTTCAATCTTTGACCTAAATCTTTTTAATACAAAAACACAACATTTACCATAATATCACTAACATGTAAATACACACACATATATACCTACGGAACTACATACATACATGCTCAAAATCATTTTTCAATGGCCATACATATCATATACTTGTTCATTTCATCTAATTCCCTTAATCAAACTTTTAAAACCATTCATTTAACACATATGTAATCTTGTTTTCAAAAATCAAAAACACACATACATAGATATATATACATACATACGGACATAATCACACACACACACATTCATTTTGAAAACCCATTTCCATTTCAAAAACACTCATCTTTTGGTTTAAGGTTTGGTGAAAAACACTTCAAGAACACAATCTTGAACACATTTAAACCACAAAAATCAAAATGAAAAGTGTTCATACCCTTGATGAACACTAGAGTAAGATGAAGGAAATGGATTTGGCCTTTGAACACTTCTTGCTTGCACCCACTTGCTTCAAGGACCTCCAAAAACACTAGATTTTGCAAGAAAGTGTAAGAGATGAATGTGGAGAGTGGTGTGGGGTGCTTGGCCGAAATTATGAGGATGGTGGGCGTGGGCTTACAGTTTTTGAAGGGAAAAGGGGAGGAGGTGGAGTGTGATCTTGGTGAAAAAAAGTTTGAGTGTGGTAATGGTGTAGTGGGAAGTGTGTAAAAGATATTAAAGATAGATTTGTGGGAGATTTGAAAGATTTTTGGGGAATAGGGGAGGGGTAGTAGGCCTAGGGCCGGTTTTATATATAAAAAAAAAGAATTTTTATAACCTTTATTTTATATAAACATTAGACATTTAAATCCCAAGTAAATTTCAAGTCATGTTTAATTTTAACCCCATATATACTATAATACTTCCAATATGGTTATTTTATACTTAATATAGTAAAAATATATTAATAATTATTTTACTGTACTATTAGAAATTCAAGCTACAAGATTGTCAGACTATTAGAACTCCATCTGATGTAAATTGCAAGATCCAACCTAATAAAAAAGGCAAATCTATTGATCAAACATTATACAGGTCAGTGATCGGTTTACTGATGTATCTTACTGCTTCAAGACCAGACATCATGTATGCTGTGTGTGTTGGGGTTATTTGAAGATGTCAATTTCCAAATATAAGCAAGTGAAGATATCGAGCATCATCACGAGCAAGCACGGGTGAAGACGTTCATTAATTGTATTTGATGTTAGAATATATGTGTAATCGTCTCAATAGCTTAAATTGATAGTTCTTAAATGATCTTAACTATGTGTTTGTGCAAGATATCAATCTGATCCTAAAGAGTCGCACCCACCGTCAAACATATATTCAGATATCTCAAAGGGAAACCTAATCTCGGTTTATGGTATCCTTATGAAGGCAATTTTGAATTATATAGCTATTTGTGGTGATTATGGTGGTTGTGTTCTTGACAGGAAATCAACCACATGTGGATGTCAGTTTTTGGGTCCTCGACTTGTCTCGTGGCAATGCAAAAAGTAGACCAATGATTCAGTATCCACTGCAGAAGCAGAGTACATTGCTGCATCGGAAGTGTGACATCTGCCCCAAACCCGAACCCGAATGCCCGACTCGAACCCGAAGTTGTTATTCTTTAAATTGTAATCGTATTTATTTCTTCAAAATTTAACGTTCATTATTATTATTATTAATAAACGCATTGGATTCTACGTTATTCCTGTCTCAATTAAATAATCGTATTTACATCGCAAAATATTCACGCATATCAAATAATTAATATTTGTGGCAATAAAACTCAAGATATATATATATAAATAAATATATATATATATATAGTTCATAAAAGAAAACTACTGAAAATGTTAAACAAAAACGCTTCTAAGTCTCGAAATAGTCTCGTAATGGCTAAAACGACCTAAAACTATAAAAACGTCACTTATATAATTGTTACGTTTCAATTTAGTTAAGTTAGTTAGTTAAAATATATATATAATTAACTTTGAGCCAAAACTGTCAAATTGAAAACTTATAACAAAGTCTAAAACATATTCAATTAACAACTAAATTTCAAGGGCTAGTTATGTAAATAATTAAATTACACAATCAGCCCAAGATCCCCCCTCCTTTTGCCCGTGATTCCGACACCCAATTTCCGGCCACTTTGGCCGGAATATCTCGATCTCCGGCGAACCCATTTCGAGCGATTCTAACACTTTAAACCAAATTAAACCAATACAAAATGTGTGTGTGTATGTTTCGAACACAATACCATGTCCAATTCGTCACTTAATCGTCCAATTCCATGTTTAATTGCGAATCAAAAACCGGATTCAAAACCCACAAACCAAATCAACTTGTAACATACCAAATCAGTAAATTTCATTAACCAAAATCATCAATTCTGTGTTTTGAAATCGTTTGCAACAACCAATTGAACCGAAACATCTCACATTAACATCTAATTAATCAATTTTATTCGTAACCAACTCATAACTCAATCGACTACTTCCGGTTCACCAAAATGCAATTCCTTTGACATAAACACTCCTCTCTACTCGTTTAAGCTATCTAGTGTTTCAATTCCTCTCAAAAACACGCACAAATCCGTAAGTAATTTTCAATTCATAAGAACTTGTTCATCATCTAATGACTATCAAATCACTTATATAACTTGAAATTGTGTTAGGGCTTTCGTTAGTCGCATCACAAGGATTGTTTCTGCAAGAAGAATCGAACTCTAATCTGTCACACCCCGACCGACAGCGGAATCCTTGGGGCGGACGATAGTGAATAGATTGCTCGTAGCTCATGGTACTAAAATAGTTGAAATTTCATTTAATTCACATTTCATTAATTACAAGGCATTGAATTTCCAAATAAACAAATAACACAACACTCTGAATATTTATTGATTAACTAGGTCCAAGCATGTCCTAGATTATGAAGCGTCTTGATTAATAGTTAAGCTGCGTTTCCTGAAATCATGTGAAAAGTAAATGGACCAGCTAACGAATTAGCTGGTGAGTAAACATAGATTTTGCATACATATAATAATGTTAAAACATGATTTAACTTGATTGAATTCACATGTAATGCTAATATTATAAATTGCGACTGTGAACACAATATATAAACAATTTGCATAATCAAACCATTTGACTGATTAACTTGCATCCACTTAATCACACAGATTAAGTGCCCTGTTGTACCCAAACTGATTAAATATGCATCCACTTAATCACACAGAATAAGTGCCGTGTTGTACCAAACTGATAAAGGCAGTTACAATCACCACTCGAAAGCCATATGGGGTGGGCTTGTCAGGCCGATAGATCTATCATTGAAACTGAGGTTTGTAATAATTAATGATTATGCCTCTTAATTGTATATCAGATTATGAACACGTATTTGCAAGTAATAACATAAACATGTATTGAATTGAATGTAATGAATAAATGAATAAATGAATAAATAAACAAAAATGAATAAAATGAATAAGAGTGATTTGATAGATGTCACATGATTTCCCCTAAAATAATAAAGCGTAAAAAGGGGCTATGAAATACTCACATCAATGGTGCTCAAACAAGGTAGTGTATGATGAAAAAGAATCGAGATGAATAGTCGTATCACGCTGGATGCCTTGGGATTTGAACATATATGATCAGACAGCAACTCAAATGAATAGGTATACGATCTGAATGCAAGCGTGACTCAACCTTAAAGAAGCTTTACAAACAAGAAGAGTTCGTAGGGCAGCACTTCCTCGTCGAAAGAATAAAAAGAAACTAAGGACAACGCCCAAAAAGGTATTACACTTGCAGAACCACCAAAATTTGGCTATTCTACTTGTTTAGACTCAAACTAGGAGTTATATGCTTTAAGGAACCAAGCAAGGATATTTATAGGTGTGAAAATGAGCATAATGTTGGCATTGTGGGACGATTTCAAAATAGGAAATCGCGTATTGCAAATCAACAGCAAACACCAACCTTGTTTTCGCGATTCCCGCTTCGTTATAACTTCGTTTCTCGCGCTGTTTTCGCCTGCGTTCATAATTTTCAGAGTAGTATCATATGGAAGAGAGTAATCCAGTATTCATGGTGTTGAGAATTGTGTTTAAACCTTGGATCTTGGTGCGAGTCAAGAGTTACGTTCTCAAACTTTTGTTTGTGATTTCTGTTTTGTTTGGGCTCGATTTGATTCACCGAATGAACCTACTTACTCCATAGAATACCAAGTATGTCTAAGAGCTTTGAATGATACAAAGTGATAGACCAAGAATGGAGAAAATTGGCAAAATAATCACCCGAAAGTCGCCTTATGCCAAAACTAAGAATCCAACATGTAGAGCTTCTTGCTTGTTATCCTTTACATCTATGCTTTCCAAAACACAATGTCCTAAGGATTATATAATAAACTTGGATGATAAGAAAAGTCGGGATAAGAGTGTTAATTGTGTTCTCGAGACATCCAAACTGTTTGATCAACTTAATTAATGATTTAATTATATAATTTAATGTAATAACTTGATTAAATCAATATGATATAATTACTTTTATTTTATGATACGACGAAAAAATTTCATTGATATCCGATTGGGTTCGGGTTTGAATTTGGATCGGGTATGGATTCGGGCAAATGTTATGTTTAAAATAGTAAAAAAAAATTAATTTTAATGAAAAGTAGGCAAGGAGACTCAAACCAGTGACTACGGCTCCAAACACTACACACACCCACCGCTGGACCAGTTGCGATTTTTGTTAATAGAATTTATTTTTAATTTTTTTAACCATTTCTGATTATCAAAACCCATTTCCAACATAAACCCTAGAAACATAATTCATCAAATTGATCACGATTCAGTTAATCAATCCCCACTTAATCATAGGGCTTTTAATCAGGGCAAGATAGGGATCATTCGACCGTAAAGAGCTTCAAAAAGCGCCAACCAGGCTCTGATACCAATATGTCACACCCTGACCGATGGTGGAATCCTCGGGGCGGACGAAGTGAATGATTGTTCATAGCTCATGGGACTTACTCGGGTATAATAATATTAAAGTACCATTTTATTCAACTCAGAAAATACTAACTGCAATATCGTTCAAACATCCAAGGGAAACTTAGACAAAATTGGCAGACAAGTTTTATTATTTAATTAACTAGGTCCATAATCCTAGATGATGACACTTGAAGCATACACCTAAACAGCCCGACCTGAAACATGTGAAGAAAATATCTGTCAGCTGATTAATTTAGCCGGTGAGCATTCACGAATAGTTGATACATATAGTAAGATTAAAATAATTTGAAATGGTTCAATTCACATGTAGCATTAGTACCATAATTGCAAGCAGTGTAAACATAGTTAGATAAATAAGCACAATCAAACCTTGATGACTGATTAGACACTTAATCACACAGATTAAGAAATGAGCAGAAGCATATGAATAAATAACCGGTTCACAATCACCCGAGAATAATGAGGTGAGCTTGTCAGGCCAATAGATCTATCATTGATTACCGTGGTTTGAATAAATTAATGATCATACCATACAATTTATCAAGTAATGTACATATAGATTTGCAAGTAAAAATACTAACATGTATGTTGAATTGAATTTGATTAGAATGAATTAATAATTGAATGAATAAATAGTTGAATAAATACATAAATGAATAAATAACTGAATAAATAGATAAGTGAATAAATAACTAAATGATTAAACAAATAGGTAAATGAATAGATAATAGAAAAACGAATAAATAATATTGAATTAAGTCACATGTTGCACCCCAAAGTATAAAACAATGAAAAATGAGGGTATGAAATGCTCACATGTTAGGTGAGTAGATAATCGAGAACGAACAAGCCTAGACACCAGTAATCTCCTCGGGATATCAACCTAAGAATAGGTATCTTAGAATTAGATAAGTCGTCTTAAATATAAGGTGATTTAGGTATTAGGGTTTATAGATGGGATTTGGGGATTTTAAAGCATGACTTGTAACGAAATTTGAAATGAAAATCGACTACTTATTTGTTATCCTCGATTAACCCTTTGATGCTTGACTAAATAAAAAGTTGTGCTTTGCTGAATAGCTATACTATATAATTATAAGTTCAAAGTTTTATATAATTTTGAACTCCATCAAAGGATTAAAATTATAACTCGACGATTAGTTATTTGGATAAATAGTTTAAGATAAAATTTGATAAATATTGTTAAAGTATTTAAACACCCTTTTGAATATTGAAAAGGTGTTTTAATGTGTTTATAAAGACTAAACTTTTATAGAGCTTAATTATATAAAAGATTATTAAACTTATGAAACTTATCTACAAGGTTTGTTACAGTATTCATTTATCTCAAATAATTAGTATAAACATGAGTAATGGTTTTAAAAGAAACAAAAAGAGAACCGCATGGAGCAGGCTTCGAACCCAAGACCCCACGCCCACAGCAAACGCACTAACCACTGAACCAAACTGCTGCTTTGTTTAAATGTTTCGTTTTTAACTATTTTATAGTTTTGTAACATAAACCCCAAATTCATCCATCATGAACAAGAACCCTAATTCCTAAATTACATTGAAATGATTCATGGCAAGCTCAAACAAAAATAGGGCTATTGTTCAGTGATTAAAAACGAATAGAATAAGGTATAACACTTACTTGATTGATGAAAGGTTGAGATAAAGTAAAATATGAATATGATAATGCTTCAAAATCAAATCGGATGATTTAAGTTGTTATACAAAAATTATCGTTCCAGAACTCTTCTTGATGTGAAGATGGATAAATTCCGTTGATGAATTTCAGAAGAACAATACGAATGGCTGATGAAATTAGCAGTTGCAGGTTGAATAAGATGAGATTAATATGCGAATTGGAGTATGTTGCTTGTGAAATTGAAATACCAGAGAGCTTCACGAGTGTTGCGTGAATATTTTGCACAGAAAATACGATTGAAGCTGGTGAGGAACTGTTATGAACGGTTCAAGTTTTGTGTAAGGAAACTACAAGTTGGTCGATTGATTAAGAGGTTAGTAATGTCCAAATTGATTGTGACTTATTGCTCTAATTTACTGCAGAAACGATTGGGTGATCATGAATTGGATTAAATCGCTTTAATTTGACACATTCACTGTTGGGTTTTCATGAAAAGTTTTTGAGATATTGCAATTAGATTTACAAACTTGATAATGGATTTGAAGTGTGTTCCGAGGGTTCGAACCTAGTAGACCAAGGTTTAGAACTCAAAAATTTAGGTTTAGTTGGTGAAAACATGAGTTTTTTTTCCTTGCCGGAATATTTTCCGAATTCCGGCAGCTTTACCGGAAAAGCATATCGGAGAAACGGGGGGTGGAGGGGCTGGGTAAATTGATTTGTTGTAACATTTACATATTGGTCCTTTAGGTTTGTCATTCTTATTAATTTGCGTTTAAAACTTTTAAAATAAATTCGAAACTTGTCACTTTCAACACAAACTTAATTAAACTTTAACTTAACCAATTAATTTAGTCTACCTAACTTTAATAACCCTTATACAGTTTATAAACCTAGTGTTTATGTAATTATAATGTTCTTTGATAAATTCTCATATTTGTTGGTAATAAAACTGCTTTTATTTATTTATTTATTTTTTTTAAATAAAATTTATAAATTATAAATTTGTTAAATTTGAATTAACCACTATAAATTATGAATTAAGTATCATATTTAAATAATAATAACCCATGAATAATAGCTTTGTATTTCATTGATAATGGGAAAAATATAGATAATCCGAACGAGCCGAGTTTACGATTTGAAACGGGGCAAATGTTACAGTCTCCCCTCCTTAAGGGAATTTTATCCCGAAATTAAATCACGAGGAGGCTGAAGAAAAAAGTTGGGGATGCTTCATCTTCATTTGGTCTTCACGTTCCCAAGTAAATTCTAGGCCATGTTTAGACTCCCAACGAACTTTGCCAATCGGTATCCGACCACGCTTAAGTACCATTTTGATCTCATTACTGCAGTTTTGTTCATTATTGTGCAGCATTCCAATTCGATCAAAATCATTCCAATCCAAGTAAACTATTTATGTCGAAATGATCCTTATCTTGCCCTGATTAAAAGCCCTATGATTAAGTGGGGATTGATTAACTGAATCGTGATCAATTTGATGAATTATGTTTCTAGGGTTTATGTTGGAAATGGGTTTTGATAATAAAAAATGGTTAAAAAAATTAAAAATAAATTCTATTAACAAAAATCATGACTGGTCCAGCGGTGGGTGTGTGTAGTGTTTGGAGCCGTAGTCATTGGTTCGAGTCTCCTTGCCAACTTTTCATTAAAATTAATTTTTTTACTATTTTAAACATTAATCTATAATTCTCTAATAACCTAAATAACATTTTAAGTTAAATATATATTTCTAAAGCTTAAAAACATAAGTTTATATACCAATTTATAATGTTACAATTATTTTATTTTAACATGATACAAGATATTTTCTAGAAAACTAAAATAGATTCTTTTAAAATATATATATACGAAAATACAATTACGTTTCGTACCAAAATCCCAAAATGATACTTTAAAACTTTAAATCCCAAATCCGAAATGCTAGATCTTGGACTTGTGATTCTTATTACTATTTGATTCGTTTCTAAATTAGGCTTTCCCAATCATTTAGGCGATTCTAAATTTCTAATATTTGGGCAATCCTTGGTTCTCGTTAACTACGTTTATTGTGATTCGATACTTATTGCACTTCAAGGTGAGTAAAGTCACTCCCCCTTTTTACTTTACATTTTGGGGCTGAAATATGTGTACTATTACCAAACATGTTTTCTATTTTGTTTCTATTTTTCAAATGAGATCATACAAATATGTTAATCTAGTTCGCGCCTTGATGCAATCTTATGTGGTAGTTTAAAGTAGTTTATTACTTGTAATTTCCACCGGTACAATGTTAGCGCTAATGGTCTGACAAACCCACCTACACTTTACAACATCGATAGGTGATTTAAACCCGACGATTCTATATGTTGATTCTATACAATGGTTACTAGTTGCTATACGATGATGCTTGTTGCTATGCTACTATGTCCCTTCGATGCTAAAACAATTTTGATAACTTACACATCGAGACGGTTAAATGAAAGTTATCACTAATTGTAACATGAGTGGTTCCTCATGACTTGTTGCTAAAGGTTATGATATGTGAATAAATATACATGTTAATAATGCATATTAGCCCCCATTTTAAATGCTTTTTGTTGCAAATTCATCCGGATAGCCACTTAATTGTGTTTTATTTGGATTTTTGTAGTTTTTGATGGCAACTAGGTGATTTTGGTGAAAAACTCAAAGGAAAAAGTGAAGAATTTGAATATTAGCCTCTGACATGACCATGTCTGATGGAGACATGGCCATGCAAGCCCTGATAAGCAATTTGATAAAGACATGGCCATGTCTGAGCGTGACATGGCCATGCTCTGCGCAAATTTCCCCCTTTTAACCTAAATTTCCCTCATTTCTCACATACAATTTTAGGGGGCAAAACCCTATTTCTCTCTAGCCTCCAAGTCGTTTTCATCCAACTTCATAAAGGAAGAAGATTATCAACTTCAAAGAAGAATCTAACATCATTCTACCTATTCTAGCTTGATTTTGGTTTGATATCCTCTTTATCTAACCATGTATCTCGTTGATTCTTCAAGCTATTTGGGTATTTTTTTAGTTAGCATGAGCTAAAACTCTTGATTCACTTAGATTAGATGAATCCTAGCTAAACGTTGACGATTTACATGTTGTTTATGGTTATGATTATGTTGATGACTTTAGCAATGTTTTGAATGTTTTTCAATGATTATGTGTGTTTGTTTGACTTGATTATATGTTTAATCTCGTGGGTGTGTTGACCATATTATGTTGGAAAACCGTATATGTTAGGATATTTATTCATGGATATGTAGATGTATGTGTATGTGTTCGTGGTATTTGACTAGGAATGGTGGATGTGGATTTGAACATCTAAGATTGTTAGTCAAATGTGCATCCTTTTGTATATGCTTGGAAAGGCCATTACATTTGTTGTGAATTCCTCGTATCATTGTGTATGTGTGATTATGGTTTACTAGCGTGAATTTATAGTTCATGTATTCATGGTATGATATTCACAAGTTGAAAAAGTTCATGACATTGTTTCCATTACGTGATTCGAGGTGGATAGTATGTGTTTATCGTATTAGCTTTCCAAAGGATTATGGGATTAAATAACCTTGACAGGAGTTTAGTCCATCTTTATATTCAACATAATTGTATCATTAGCTCTTCAAGGAATGACTTTAGGTGGTTACTATGTTATCATCTTTTTAACTTTCCAAAGAGTCATATGATTAGATAGCCTTGACGGGGGTCTAGTCTATTTTCACGTTATGCATGTAAGAATGATCTCATCATGGATTTGTGTAGATTGTCATTGTAAGGCTAGGTGGACTCAAAGTCTAAGTGAACATTTCATTTGTTTGATTATCTTTTTTAACTTTTAATTTATTTATGTCTATTTATTTAGATTAAAAATACAAAATATGAAACCACTTTATTTGTCGGCTAGATAATGACAACGGTTTAGTATCAGGAGCTCTCGTGTCCATGGATCGATATTCGGTTCTTGCCTAAAGCTATACTACTATACGATAGGTACACTTGCCTATTGTGTGTAGTTAGTCTTAAAGTAATTGTCGTCTTTTATAAATTTAAAACTAAATTGTGTGAAAAAATATTATTAAAAAATCTATACACTTTACACACATCAAGTTTTTGGCGCCGTTGCTGGGGACACGACAATTCTGAGAACGACCTGTGTTTTTACTTTAGCCATCTTGTATATATTTGTTATCTTTATTTTTTCTTTGTACTTAGCTTATTTTCGATCTTATTCTATCTCTCTTTGGTGCCCGTGATCCTTTTGCTTTGAGTGTTTTTTACAGTAATTCTCATGGAGCACAACTACATGGACTACTGTGGAGGACGCCATTATGATTATTAGGATTTCCATGAGGAAGTTTGGTGCGAGATCGTGGTGGTCCTCATCACACACCGGATTGTTATAATTTCCAAGGGTTCCTCACAGATTGTTATGAAGAGCCAAGTCCTTATTCACAACAATTTGAGAAGTGTGCTTCACCACCATCCCAAACTGAACTTCGTCCATTATTATACGAGTTGCTGCAACAAGGGATTAATATGTTCTCACAACCTACCAATGGTTGTAATCAAGATAAGGTTGAGCAACAAGAATCATATGTTAAAGAACTTGCAGAAAACCGTCGTAGAATTGAGGCATTGAGTATTGAATTCAATAATATCTGTGTTTAACTTCTAGGGGAGAGTTCATCTTGCAACATAGACCTAAGTGTTGATATGGAGCAAAAGAATGGATGTGAAGCCCAACCTACTCCTTCCTTTGATGTGTTACAACAAGAATTAGAACCGGAGACAATAATGGATGAAACAAAAGTCTCACCTCCGGTTCAGAGGGAATTTGATTTTTATGAGTCACATTTGCATTCTCCCGGTGTGCTTACCAATAATGAGCAAGAAGACAACATGGAGCATCAATCCATACTTCAATTAGATATGATGCAGGAATCACAAAGGAATGAACAATGGGAAGATGGATTCTTGGATGAGATGGAAGTGGTTCTCCCGAGTCCTATTATTGGGGAAACCATAAACCACATTGTTCCATCTTGGGAGGACGAGTTTGGAGATGAATTGGTGAGCATACCACTTATGGAAGGAATAGGAGGATGGTTCGACCCGATTGGTGATCTTGATGAAATAGAAGCATTGCTTTATGGGAAGCCAATTGTGGTGATCAATGAAGAACCACAACAAGAATATGTGCAAGCGGACGAGTTTACCAATGAACCAATAACCAAGGTGGCTCCCGATCCTCAAATTTGCACCAAAGATAGTCATCCCGTGACTGAGGATTATAATGATTTTTCACATGAATCAAACAAATCGTGGGAGAGGGCACAATACTTCACCGACCAACAAACATTGAAGGCACGACATCGATCCCTCAAGTATTTCAAGTCAATAACATCTTGCAAGGACGATCACCTCCTTCATTACATAAGTTATATCAGGTTTGGTCCGGGAAAATACAAGTCATGGTGGCATGACCCGTTTGCATTGTGGTTGTGTTTACCATTGGGTTCGTCACTAATTGATGAATGACATTGATCGTTTTGGTTGGATTCTTCACACGTGGAGTTTCTTGGAGGCTTTTTGAGAACAAATTAGGCAATCTTACAACAATTTCACCAAGGGAGTTTTCCGTTCCACCTAGCTCACACCGTTTATGCTTTTGCATTGCATTTTAATGTTTTTGTACATTAGGGACAATGTACAATTCAAGTGTGGGGAGGGTTTTAAATCATTTCACTAGTGTCATTCGTTTTTGTGTATCTCTACATGTGAAAACCCTTTTTATTAGCAAAAAAAAAAAAAAAACAAAAAAAAAAACAAAAAAGAAAAAAAACGTATTTATTATTAAAGGTTTTTTGGCATCTGTCGCATCTATTTTAGATCCTTAAGCATGATTGTGTTTTTAGAATTGCATGAGTTAAGAGAGCCTTCAAGTTTTTAATAAATTGTACTGAAACATCAATTTAGCATGACATGTTAAAAGAAGGATGATTATGTATATATTTGCAACTATACCCATCACCCCCATTTCCGTGAGCTTAACTTTGTGCCTTTCGAGCATTCATTCTACATGATTCATCATGTTCATCTTGTTGTTAAATTTTGAGTGTGCCAAATGTTGTTTTCATTTTAGAACTTGCTTAGTTAATGCATATCAAGATCATGAACTAAGTTATTGCATAAACATGATAGAGGCACTAGGTTAAACCACTTTGTTTACCTTTCCTTTTCATTTCTTTTACCACACCCGATCATCTCCCCTAGTTGCCCATGTTGAGCCCCCTTCCTTTTTATTGTTTAACCCACATCTTGAGCCTACATAGCCTAAAAGCCTTTTTTTTGTAATATATAAACCCATGTGTTGTGTAAGATTTTTAGTCAAATGTGCATCCTTTTGTATAAGCTTGGAAAGGCCATTACATTTGTTGTGAATTCCTCGTATCATTGTGTATGTGTGATTATGGTTTACTAGCGTGAATTTATAGTTCATGTATTCATGGTATGATATTCACAAGTTGAAAAAGTTCATGACATTGTTTCCATTACGTGATTCGAGGTGGATAGTATGTGTTTATCGTATTAGCTTTCCAAAGGATTATGGGATTAAATAACCTTGACAGGAGTTAGTCCATCTTTATATTCAACATAATTGTATCATTAGCTCTTCAAGGAATGACTTTAGGTGGTTACTATGTTATCAACGTTTTAACTTTCGAAAGAGTCATATGATTAGATAGCCTTGACGGGGGTCTAGTCTATTTTCACGTTATGCATGTAAGAATGATCTCATCATGGATTTGTGTAGATTGTCATTGTAAGGCTAGGTGGACTCAAAGTCTAAGTGAACATTTCATTTGTTTGATTATCTTTCTTAACTTTTAATTTATTTATGTCTATTTATTTAGATTAAAAATACAAAATATGAAACCACTTTATTTGTCGGCTAGATAATGACAACGGTTTAGTATCAGGAGCTCTCGTGTCCATGGATCGATATTCGGTTCTTGCCTAAAGCTATACTACTATACGATAGGTACACTTGCCTATTGTGTGTAGTTAGTCTTAAAGTAATTGTCGTCTTTTATAAATTTAAAACAAAATTGTGTGAAAAATTATTATTAAAAAATCTATACACTTTAGACACATCGGGTTACCCTGTGGGGTCTATGATTCTTGTTTCTATGTGTTTCTATGGTCAAAGGTTGAGTAATATGATGAAATCGCTATACACACAAGCTTGCGCAGCATATTATGATGATCTCAGATTTCTATATTATTATGTATTCAAATTGTGGTTTACTCATTAGCTTTAAATAGCTAACTTTATTTTTATATATTTCAGGTGATGCTTGATATTACTTTGCTGCTTTACCAAGACATAGCTTGGACCTAGTTAAATAATAAAGACAATTGCAATTATTG
Organism: Tagetes erecta; assembly: GCA_030867185.1. Classification (NCBI taxonomy): domain Eukaryota; kingdom Viridiplantae; phylum Streptophyta; class Magnoliopsida; order Asterales; family Asteraceae; genus Tagetes; species Tagetes erecta. Next base: position 14,602,285 of record CM061497.1, on the reverse strand, counting down.
TTTCTGTTTTATTACCTTTATCGTTTCTATTTAAGACTCATGTTCCAAATGTATTAATCATTATTTGGCTTAACAAATAACTACCATGTGCTTTGGCTACTATTGATATCCAATTTACTTGACAGCCCGGTGTTTCCGCCGCCGGGCGGGGTTTCACAGGCAGGATGTTCTCAAGTTTTGTGGCTTTAAAATCAATTGCTTGACTACGGGTTTAATTTTTTACATTGACAATACTGTGGCAATGTTCATTACTGCTAATCCTGTCCAACACTAAAAAACAAAGCATATTAAAATACGTTACCATTTTCTCAGAGACAACTCTGAAAAAAGGTCTAATAATTTTGATTAAACAACTGGCAGATCTTTTCACAAAATCCTTTTTGTTAGGACGGTTGGAATTTTTAGTTCAATCTATAGGATTAAGCAACCATGATTAATTCTTTTTCATGAAAAACAAAATATAAAATCATAAAAACTTAAAAAACCAAAAATAAAATAAGTCGATTCCATCTTTGATTCTCATGTTTACAACTGGCAGATTTTTTCACAAAATCCTTTTTGTCAGGACGGTTTGAATTTTTAGTTCAATCTATAGGATTAAGCAACCATGATTAATTCTTTTTCATGAAAAACAAAATATAAAATCATAAAAACTTGAAAAACCAAAAATAAAATAAGTCGATTCCATCTTTGATTCTCATGTTTTTTTTACGTTATGATTATGTGTATTCGCGTGCTTGCATTGAAAAAGAAAAAAATAACAAAAACAGAAAAGAAACATCATGTCTTAAGAATCTGACTTGCATTGTGAGAAATGATAGGTACATTGGGTATGATCTTATGCATTATTTTCAATAATAAAGACTGATTCGTGTTACTTGATGTGCTTTACAGCTCAGGCAATTAAACTGAAAAGTAGGTTCATTGTTGACAAATCTAAATATTAATGCTCTTTGTGTTAAGTTCTATTGTCATACATGTCCTAAGATATCTCTTTTGATCTCCTGCTAGTTATGTTACTTAAACATACCGGATAATGATGCAATATGATTCAATGTGATGAACCGCATCCGTGAGCTTCATTTTTGTGGTGACCACAGACCTGAAGTCTCACATGAAGTCTCCTTTGTTGTAGTTATCTACAGACCTGGAACACTTCAAGGTGCAGCAAAAGATTCCGAAAGTGGAACAGAAAAGACTCCCAAAGATGGACCATCACCAAAACTCCAAAATGGAATTTCAGAAGATTCCAAAAGGGAACATAAGCAAAATATAATTCCAAAAAGGAATTCCAAAAGAAGTCCTGATAGGTTCAATTGGATCGATACTGTCACAAATCAGAATGATCTAAACACTCAGACAACAATTCAATCAACAACACAATTCATTACTTAATAATTCTCTTGTATTGATGATCAAAGCAATTAGTTGTAGTACAAAGTGCAGAAGAATACAATCACACAAACAGTTTCTTTCTCTAATGTGTATTGGTGATTCTAGCCTCTCCTCTAACATTCACTAGCAACATGCTTTATGCATCAACACTTAGGGATAATACAAAATTAACCCTAAACTATACAAACTTGTATAAAATAAGAACAAAGTAAATCTTCAACTAGGAACGAGCCCTAACAGTACTCCCCCTAAGATTTATCTTTGATCTTCAAATCAAAAACTTCAGCTTTAATCTTTAATCTCTCTCTTGAATCATCAACTTGATCACTCAAACTCTTCTGGTTCATCTTTTACTTTCAGCAACTGCTTTATGGTAAATTCTTCTTGTTCTTTGATGGCTTCTTCGATGCAGGCCTTGAACTTTTCTACAATCTTAGCTTGTCTTGGTTTCGACTCATTGGTGAGTGTATCACAAACAGCCATCTGTTTAAGCGTATCCAAGGTGATACCTGCAAAATCAATGTTAGCATAAAATTCATAAGGCTTCTTCTTTCCTTTTGCACGAACTTCCAATGTTCCCTTGGATGTGATCCGCATAAACTTGATCTCTGGAATGTTGATCTTTACAAGGTTGTTATTAAGCAATGTTTTCCTTAATCTTTTCTTTTCTGAAGCAGCTCCAATCACCTCTATCATAATTACGAATAGTTTTCTGTCTGCTTCAGCCAATGGATCTCTTGCCTTCTCCATTTTATGACTTCGCATATGATCAATGTATGATGGGTGTAGCAGTTTGAGCTCGAAAGTGCTAAATAACGTGATCATATCTTTCCCCCAGTCATCTAAATCACGAACCAGCTTTAGCTCAAACGTTTCTTCGTGATAGAAAAACTACAGAATTGGCTTCGTCTTTTGCGAACCATCAAACACTTTCAATCCCGGATCAGTCACTTTATCAAAGCATTCTTCGGAAAATTCTTCAAGTTACATATCACGAACGATTAGCTTTTTCTGCTTCTTCTTGCTCAGATAAATGCTATCTTCTTGCTGGCCACGAAATTCCAAAAACTTGGCCATTCGGCTAATCCTATCATCCAAAAGCACAACACATTTTTCACCCCTTTCTGCCTTCGTGTGATTAATTAGTCTCAATTTGTGTAACTCTTTGAGATCTTGAACTGGAAGTTTAAAGATACCCGAGTAGTAATGAAAAAGGTCACACAAACCGTTCACACACTTTATTAAGAATGCATCAAAAACTTCATCATACTTCCAAGCTATGATCTTCACATCCTTGGACTTTTCCGGGACAATCATCGAATCAAGCAAGTTAGCAACAGATTGACCTTTGCTCAGCAGTGATCTCATAATATAACCTGTTGTGGCAGCTTTATGCCATGACTCTCATACTTCCATAGGAATGTGGTAAGCTTTCACCTCACTCGGAAACATATCGATCAGATCTTTACGCTTTTCATGCGCATTTTCAGGTAGAGACATCTGTGGGATTTCCTTCGGCTCCAATACTTTGAACCTCTTTGTAAGTTCATAGTATTGTGGATTATTGTAATCCAGGAAAAACATCCGATTGTGCATCTTCTCTGAAGCTTGAAAGCTAACAACAATCTTCTTCAATGATTCTTTCTGCAGCCTCTTCAAGGTTTTGTACGGATAATGTCTTGATTGTAACCATTGACGCATATCAACAGAAGTCATCTCCTCTAGATTCTGATGATACAGTTCTTCAGGTGGAAGTTCATCAATATTTAGACTTTCTTGCAATGGTGTCCACTCACCCGGTTCAACCACAAATTCCTGTTCATCTCTATCCACACGATCTTGGGCGTTTATGCACTTTTCGTACTCCTCGTTTATTTTACTGACAGTGAGTCCATTCAAATAAACAGGATTGTACTTCATCCGTTCTAAGTAAGCAAACCGTGCATCAAGATCAATTGGTATCTCTTCATTTACATCAACTTCAGTGTCATGCCTTGATGTACCAGCTTCATGTAACACCCTGATTTTTATGGTAGGACTTATTTACATACTTATGCTTGTATGAATGTGCGTTTAAGTGATTATGATTAAAATGATGTAAGACGTTTACGGTATATGTTCTGTTAATGATAAATATGACGGTTACGATATATACGCAGGAGCAAGAAAATGATTATAAGTAACGAAAATGTAAAACGTGATGACTAATTACTTGCTAATTAGAAAGGGGAAGGATTAATGAAGAGGTTATGATGTAATTATGGGCCATTAAGGGTGAAAGAATGAATTAGGCCCAAAATGGTAAGTTAATTAGCTAAGGGATTTACCTAAAATAGCCTAATTACTTGATTAAAGCCCAAAGCCCTCCTAAAAAGCCTACCGAATATGAAAAAACCCTACTACTTAAACACTATTTCCAGCTTCCATCCCTCATATCTCACCATCACAACAACAACACACACACACAAACCCTAATCTTTGAAAGAAAAGGCAAGAAAGAAGGAAACTAAGATTTTGTGAATCAAAGGCTTAATTTGATGTTTAAAGGTGTTAAACAACAGGTAATCAATGTGAAATCATCCCCTAAAACTTGTTTTCATAACACAAAATGAATCTGGCCATTAATGGAGTTTTTAAGTTTTTCAAAAGTTTTAAAGAAATCAATAAAGGTTGCATTTTTATGGATAAAATCTTGGAAAAAGCTTAGATTTAGTCATATGAATGATAAACCAAGGTTTTGGACGTAAAAAGTTTGAGATTTGGTTGAAAAACAAGGATTTTTGGTTGAAAACGAGCTGTGTCAGCGTTTTGCGACACTAATGTTCTTGGTGCGACACTAGTGTTCATCTTGCGACACTATGATGACCTGATTTCTAGATGTGTGTCGGGCGTGTTTGCGACAGTAGTTTAAGTCCCAACGAAAGTTGGGCAAGAGCCTTGCGACACTGCAAGTGGAGGTGCTGCTGAAGCAGCATGCGACACTGTGGTTTGTCTATGCGAGACTACTAGCGACACTACTTGCGACACTACATGCGACATTGCTTGCGACACTAAGAAAGAAATGACGATTTTTCATAATAACTTAAATGCAGATTGTGCACCAAAACCACTACCTTAACCTGGTCCAAACGAGCAAAGATCACTTAAGAATCAGGTGAGTTCTAGACCTCACTTCCGTTTCAAACAAAATTTTGAGGCTAACATGCATACCGAGATGTTTCCTGGACTGTTGAACTTTATTATGTGATGTATGAGGAAGATGTAAGAACGAGTGATTGAATACTTGTATACATATATAAGTATATATATACGAATGTATGACCTAACAGAAGATAAGAATCCTACTGGGGATCTCATAAAACCAGCTAAGAATCCTACTGGGGATCTCATAAAACCAGCTAAGAATCCTACGGGGGATCTCATAAAACCAGTTAAGAACCACAAGATGGGTCTCTTATGACCAAAGAGGACACGAGGATGACTTAACTAAAAGACAAAGATATTATTCTACGTATTTTACGAATGTGACGTCCCATACGATGATGCTATTTATGTGTATTACATGAATAATATGGAAAGTTTCTAATGATGTTTTAAAACTAGAACTCACTCAGCATAGCTGACTTTTGTATGCATGTTAGATTGATGTGCAGGTTAGGAGGTTTAGGGGGCTGCTTGGCGAGGGCTAGAGACTTGTTGAAGACTGGCATTGAAGAAAAATAATTTCTTTTGGAAAGTTGATTTATATGTCTGTAATGCTTTAAGTAGTTTCTAAGACTAATTTAAGGGTAATGTAATGACGTCTGAACAATAATTCCGCTGCTTTTGAAATTTTATTTAATATATGGTTGTTTTTATGCTTATGAATGCCAACTGTGGCGTTTGTCGAAAGACGGGCGTTACACTTCACTCACCATATCAACCATTTCTAATTCTTGAACAGCTTCAGCTTGAACCGGCTCAACCTGAACTGCTTCCTCGGTTCTAGCTTTCTTGACAGACACATCCTCTTCAAAGATCTCAGGAACTTCATCCAACTTACGTTTCTCTTCGGCTTTGTCATATATACTCGTAGAAGGAACCTCCTCAGGAACAGTAACTGATTCAACAATCGGTACTGACACAGGTTTAAAACCTCGTGATCTAGTATAATACAGCTTGATTTCTCTTGGAGTATCAGCCACTCCCACTACATCTTCATTAGAGAAATATTTATCAGATACAGGTTCTCGTCCTTTGGGTTCTTTTTCTTCAAGCCATTTTTCCAACATTTCCTTCTCAACATTCAAAGTGTTACATTCAGCATAAAGCTCTTTGTAATACTCTTTGAGTTTTTCATACTCTTCATCTAGCTCTTTGAAGATCTTTGTATTCATCTGATACGTTTCCCAGTGCTCAGCCAATCTTTTCTTCTTTCTTTCATTCGAAGCTTTCAACATCTCATTCTCTTTTAACAGATTTTCTACCAACTTATTCAGTCTCTCAATTTCCTTATCTTTCTCTATCAAAACAGAGTTTGAAACAACTTTTGGCAACGACTCCAAAGGATTTTCAGCTTGTTCAGTTGCATGAGTAGATGATGTGGCAATGTCAACAGGTTCAAGAACAGGAATAACTACCTCAGTTTCATCATCTTCCTGTGCCACAGACTCTACTTCAGCTATAACTTCTTGTGCAATCTAAATCACATCTATATTTTCAGGCACAACCTCATCTTCAATCGGATTTAGCACAGTAACATCCTCTACAATAATTGGATCTACCTCAGGAATATCCATTACTATTTCTTCTTCTGCATGATCAGAATCTGATTCAGCTTCAATGTTATCACCATCAATATCATCATCACTTTCAGATTCATCGCTACTTGATACTTCATTCTCAGACTCATTCACATCTTCATCACTAGAATCTGACTTAAGTGCATCTGGAATATCATCCACAAGATCTAGAGGATCAATCACTTCTCCATGAGAAATGTGATGATATACTCCACCAATATCTTCCACATTGTTTGCCATATCTCGTATATAGTCAAACATTTGCACTTCAACAACATTTCCAATGCTCATCTTTCGATAAGATAATGCATTCATGTCTTCAGTCATAAGCAAATCACCATTTACACCTTCTTCACGAATCATAGGATGTGTAATGTTGATCAGCAACTGTAAAAATCTAGGATACATCAAAAATTTGAATCTCTTCCCTTTCACCAGATTGAAAATAAAGCCCTTCCTTATCCATCTTGACATGTTGAATGGCCTGTTTGTAGCAATTGCAACAATTGGGGATGCAATATCTGATGGGAAATTGTTAAACCCGGCACTTCTTCTGGATAAGCACTGTTGAGTAACATAGCATAACAGCTTCCATTGCTTGCTCAGTCTAGCTCTTACGAACTGCTACTTAGGAAATACAAGAGGGTGTCCCATATTGATAAAACACTCTTGACATTCAGCAATTGTATACTCATCAAGAGCACCTACTTCATCTTCATCTAATCTTAAAGCAGTCCTGATAGACTCTTCAGACACAGTTAGCTGTAACTGTCTGGTAATATCCCCAAGAATCACTGATCTACCAGCTTCATCAGTAATCACTTCAGTGGATTTCCAAAAGGATTTGATCAACCTAGCATATACAATGGGTTTGGCACACATTGCATATACATACTTGGTTCTTCTGAGAAAACGTATCATTTCTTGATACCCATCTACTTTTGGTATAGAATCATCCAATAGTACCACAATATTGTGCTTTGGTTCATATTTGAGGATATTCATCTGAAAACAGACACATATGTGTTAGATATCATCATGATAAGTAATCAAAACTTGTTGTTGATGAGTGATGTAGTTTTAATGATATGCAAACAACACATTTTAACATCACTTGATCATTTGAACTCATGTTTCTTAATTTATATCATTTTATCAAGATTATGTACATGGTTAAATGCACATCAATGACGGTTTCGGTCATTTTTCAACTTTTCTTTGAAATCAGGTGACCTTCAGGTGTTTTAATGTTAATCAATATATGAAAATGATGATTAAAAATTCATTTGCACCTATATAAACAATCGATTTCAGTTTTAATACAAAAATCAAAATGTCGATTTAGGGTTGGTTTTACTGTTCATCATCAATCTTTGAATTTTAAGGTCGAGAGTGGTGTTTGATGATGTCGATGATGTTTGATTATGATGATTATACCTTATTCAATCTCTAAACCTTGTTATAAAATCGTTGATTGAATATCATATGAAAGACGATTTAAGAGCAGAGTGTTTGCTTGAAAATGTTTGTGAAAAATGATAAGTGTTAGTGAAGACGAGAGTATTTATATGATTTTGCAACGGCTGAAAATTAGGTCAAACTTTGGGACGGGTCAACATTTCAGACGGGTCAAAAACATATAGAATATGTGGACGGGTCATGTACTGTTTGGTCGTGTCATGTACTGATGGGACAGGTCAAGTGATGAACACAAAATTTAACACACAAAAACAACTAGACGGGTCATACACTGTTGAGATGGCTGAGACACTGTTTAGCCGTGTCAACCCTGTTTAGACGGGTCATAATGTTAGAGTTGTTAATATTTCATGAAATAAGCTTAGACGGGTCACAACTGTTGGGACGTGTCAACCACTATTGAGACGTATCAACACTTGTAAACACTTGTTCATCAAGTTTGAAAATGAGACGGGTCAAAAACACTTGGTCGTGTGAGGTACAGTTGAGACGGGTCAAAAACTGTTGAGACATGTCATGATATGAATCAACAATATTTCACTAAGTCTTGAAACGACTACACCTTGACTTGTTTTACCCTTCACCCGGCTACACAGTAACTTCAGACTTTGTCACCCGGCTCCACAGTAACATCAAATTCTTCACCCGGCTAGTTGAAAACATCATCACCCGGCAAGTTAAAAATATCATCACCCGGCTAGTTGAAAACATCATCACCCAGCTAGTTGAAAACATCATCACCCGGCTAGTTGAAAACATCATCACCCGACTAGTTGAAAACATCATCACCCGGCAACACTTCACCATTTTATTTACTTCTTCGACTGTTGACTTTTTCAACTGCATTTAATGCATCTGCAATCATTCTCAAAAATTAAGTAGACAAGACATCCTTATTAGGGTTTTGTGATTAATTTTCATGAACAATTAGGGCAACAAATTTAACCACAATTAAATTAACCACAATTAAATTCCTCATTAAATTCTTCAACAAAATTTTAAATTTTTTATTTTTCATTAATTTCCAACAATGACATTTTTCAAACATTTTTGCACCACCAATATTTCTATATCCAGAAGCATTTTTCAATAAAAAACAATCACAAGACTTCAGGTTCATATTTAACCATAAAACAACACATTTACTTTCATTAGCCACTTGATCCTTACATTCAACACATGATTTATCCCCCTAAACTTGAAATTTCTTGAAATTTTTAAGTTTAAACAGGATGTCGATATGTCAATAAAGAATCAATATGCCTGCACACACAAAGCACACACATTAAAATAAATACATATGCAATGCAAATGAATCAAAATATCGCAGTGAGATCATACCATACATTATTTGAACATGTTTTGCAAGTTTTGAATAGACATTTGACTTATGTTTGATTGAGTGATGATATGAAATCATACCAATTAGCTCGAATTGACACACTTACTTTTTCAGTATCATGATGAAATTAAGGTTCGATTAAAATGAGTTATGTGACCCACGTGCATACATATGTCAACATATTTCATCATCAACAACAACTCGAATGTATGTTGCACAAAACCCTGGTCACTTACAAACATAAACAGTGTGGAGGGTTCTAATTGAAATTGGTCCACTTTGGGACTTCTTTTGAATTCCTTTTTGGAATTTTATATTCCTATTGTTCCCCTTGGGAATCTTATTAATTCCATTTAGGAATTTGATTTGGTGATGGTCCACATTTGGGAATCTTTTTGTTCCAACTTTGGGAATCTTTTGCTGCACCTTGAAGCTCAAAAGAGACTTCGTGTGAGACTTCAGGTCTGTGGATACCACAACAAAGAAGCTCACGATGCGGTTCATCACACTGAATAGATTGCATCATTACCCAATTATGTTCAAATCACATCACAAGAAATTCATCAAAAGATATATATTTAGACATGTATAACAATGGAACTTAACACAAAGATCATTAAGTTTAGATTTGTCAACAATGAACTTACTTTTTCAGTCTAATTGCTTGAGCAGTCTCGCACATCAATTAACACTTATCTGTCTTTATTATAAAAATGATGTAGCAGATAATGTCTGTGTATCTATCATTTCTCACGTGTTGCAATTTAGATTCTTATGATATGAGTTTCTTTTTTTTTTGTTTTCTTTTTCTTTTCATGCACACTCACAATGCAAGAATAAAAACGACATAAGAATCAAAAATTAACATCGACTTATTATATTTTTGGATTTTATATTTTCTTATTTTGTATTTGGATTTTCATAAAACTAGAATTAATCATGATTGATTAACAGTAATGAACATAGCAGCAGTATTGCTTATGTAAATATGGATTGAATTAAGATTTCAAACCGTCTTGACAAATATAGTTTTGTGAAAAGATCTGCCAGTTGTTTGTCATAATGAACTTTAATCAAAATTATTAAACCTTTTTCAGAGTTTTCTCTAAGAAAGTGATATCGAATTTCGATATGTTTTGTTTTTGAGTGTTGAACAGGATTAGCAGTAATGAACATAGCAGCAGTATTTTCTATGCAAATAGGAGTTTTGAGAAAGTTAAACCCGTAGTCAAGCAACTGATTTTGTAACCACAAAACTTGAGAACATCCCGCAGATGCAGCGATGTACTCTGCTTCAGCAGTGGATATGGAAACATTTGTCTGCTTTTTGCAGTGCCATGAGACTAGGCGAGGATCCAGAAACTGACATCCACCTGTGGTCGATTTCCTGTCAAGAGCACAACCACCAAAGTCACTATCAGAATAATTATACAATTCAAAATTTCCTTAATAAGGATACCATAACCCGAGATTATGTTTCCCTTTAAGGTAACAGATTTGCCTTTTGGATCAGGTTGGATTTTGCAGTTAACATCAGATGGAGTTCTAATTGTCTGACAATCTTGTATCTTGAACTTCTTCAGCAACTTTTCAACGAACTTTGATTGGTTTATGAAAATTCCACCTGCTGACTGTTTTACTTGCAATCCGAGAAAAAAATTAATCTCCCACATAGAACTCATCTGAAATCTGGATTTCATAATCTCTTAAAACGCTTTACACATGGATGGACTTGTTGATCCAAAGATGATATCATCAACATACACTTGAACACATAAAAGATCTTCATTATCTCGCTTCATGAATAAAGTAGGATCAATCTGACCTCTTGAAAAACCATGTTCCAGCAAATGTTTGGAAAACGTCTCGTACCAAATCCTTGGGGCTTGATGTAGACCATTTAAAGCTCTGCTCAATTTGTATACATGATGTGGATACTCAGGATCTTCGAAACCTGGAGGTTGTCTGACGTACACCTCATCGGTAATTGGTCCATACAAAAATGCGCCTTTAACATCCATTTGAAACACTTTGAACTTCATGAATGAGGCATAAGCTAGAAACACGCGAATAGCTTCAAGTCGAGCGACCGGAGCAAACACTTCTTCGTAGTCAATACCTTCTTCTTGAGTATAACCTTGTGCAATTAGTCTGGCTTTATTTCTAACAACAATGCCACGTTCATCTGGTTTGTTCTTGTATAACCATCTTGTACCAATGGCATTTTCTCCTTCAGGTAAGTCCACTAATTTCCAAACTTCTTGTTTTCTGAACTGAAGTAACTCCTCTTGCATGGCTTCAATCCAACTATTATCTTGCAACGCTTCTGAAATGTTCTTTGGTACCACTTGAGAAAGAAAACATGAATAAAGAGAAACGTTTGCATGTTCAGTCAGACTTCTTATGGTTCTTTGATTCAAAGGACGTATAATATGAGAGATAGGATGATTCCTATGAAATTGTAGTTGAGTCTCCAGATTAGACTAATTCAGATTCGCTAGATCTTGTAAAATTGTAGAAGTATGCGTAGTGAAATTAGGAACTTGTTCTGGTGAATTGATAAAGTAATCAAATGTTTCTGAAACGACTTCAACATTCAGATCTGATGATGGTTGAGTATGAACAGATCCACCATCATTAGGAGAATTTTGCTGATTCAAAACATCATGAAGATTGTTTGAATCCTGATCTTCTTGAGAACTAATGGACCCAGATCTTGATTTGGAGATACATTGTTAGGATTCTGAAATGACATGAAAGGATACTCAGAATTGAGATCATTATCGTCGTCATTGTCTGAATCATCACTGAAACATCCTAAGTCTCCTGATTCCCTCTTCGATTTCCCTGAAAAATCAAATAAGTTAGAGTTGAAAGATTTGGATAACGAATCTAAATCAAATAACCATTCGGGACCATGAGCCACTGACGGAAAAGAATTTTCTAAAAACTTAACGTTGATAGTTTCAATAACAACATTTGTTTTGCTGTAAAAAACCCGATAAGCTTTTGAAACTGATGAGTATCCTAAGAAAAAGCCATCGTCAGATTTTGACTCAAATTTATCGAGATGATCACTTAAATTTAGAATCGACACAGGACAACCAAACGCTTTCAAATATGAAATATTCGGTTTCTTTCCAAACAATAACTCATAAGACGTTTTATGTTTATCCTGAACCAATAATGTCCTGTTTTGTACAAAGCAGGCAGTAGCAATAGCTTTGTCCCAGAATGTTATAGGGATTTTGGCATCTGCGAGCATGGATCTTGCTGCTTCGATTAGTGTCTGATTTTTCCGTTCGGCAACTCCATTCTGTTGAGGAGTTCTTGGAGCACTAAATTGACGCGCAATTCCTTTTTCTGCACAAAATGAGTTCACATTAGTATTTTTAAACTCGGTTCCATTATCACTTCTCAAGATTTTTACTTTACATTCCAGCTGATTTTCAACTTTGATAATAAATTCTTTTAACAACTCAGTAGTTTTAGATTTAACATGCAAGAAATAAACCCAAGAAAATCTAGAAAAATCATCGATGATGAGAAAACAATAAGATTTCTTTCCGATGCTTTGAACATTTGTTGGTCCGCAAAGATCCATATGTAACATTTGTAAGGGCTTTGAAATGGAGTTTTCAAGCTTGGACTTAAAAGACATTCGGTGTTGTTTTCCTTTCAAACATGCTGGACAGAGATCAGTTGTTGAGAATTTCTTTGAAGGTATTCCCACAGCATGATTTCCAGTCACCAGTTTGTTCATGTTACTGAAGTTTGAATGGCCTAGCCATCTATGCCAAAGCTGACTCTCATCATTTGAAGCATGAGCAATGAGACATGTGGTTTCGGTTTCAGCATCAATCTGAGACATATCAAGCTTGTACACGTCTCGATCTCTTGGAGCTTTAACAACCACCCACTCATTGTCAATCTTAAAACCTGGTTTGAGTATGTAACAAAAAGAATCATCAAATAATGTTGAATACGATTTGTCACAAATTTGAGACACACTTAGCAAATTAAAGTTCAACTGGGCACAGTAGTTGACTTTATCAAAGCTAATAATCCCATTTGACACATTTCCTTCACCAGTGATTTTTCCACCAGCATCTCCTCCAAATGCATCATGTGTACCATTCTTTTGCTTAAAATCCTGAAGCAAGGCATGATTGCCTGTCATATGACGGTTGCACCCACTATCAACAAACCACGAGTTGATAGGTCTTCGAGGGCGCACCTGTATTTCAACAATTACTTAGTTAGTTTGGTCAACCCAGGCCCACATGGTCTTGGGTTTTCCGAATCTATCTATAATAGTAACTTGCTGATAATGTAAGCTATTAAAATTTGATTCATTTGAGAGATTTGGTTGAAAAATGTTTCTGCCACTGACTTGGTTCATTTGCTTTCTTCTTAAAGCTGAAAACCTTTCCTCTAACTTAGGATCAGGTTATTTTCATATCTTTGATTTCGAACCATCAAAGCTCTTGGCGTGAATCTATTAACCTGCTGATTTCTTGATGACATTTCCTCAAATCCAGAATTGATTCTTTTTAAAGGTCTCGAATCAGGAGATTGACTTTGGTTTTATTTTGAAAAACCAACAGATTGATTTCTTAAAAAATTTGGAAAATGAGTCATTTCTCTTGATGAGTTTTTCCGAAAGAAACAATTTGTAGTGTCATGATTTCTCCTTTCATAAATCTCACAAAACTTGTTATAAAAACATTATTCTGAAGAGTGATTTCTTTTATCACAGTAATTGCAGTACCTGTTAAAGAAACACTCAACAGTAGCATGGTTATAACGATCACAAATCTCACAGTGTTTCTTACTGATCTTAAAGAGCCGACTGTTAACTTTTGATGTTGAACCAACATGTGATTCATTAACAAACTTGTTTGTTTTAAAGATAACTTGGTTCTTTTGTGGAGATTTTGTTTGTGACTTTAACTTCATGTTATCAAATTGTGTTTTAACTTTGGGAGCATGATTTGATTGTGAAACATCTTGCTTAGTTACCTTCTTGGATTCAAATCTTTTATCATTGATAGCGGAAGTCTTAGGACATGAACCTGTTTTTAGACCAGAGTTAGATTTGATCTTAGAATTTATTTGGTTACCATGAGATGAATTCATATCAAAAATTCATGCTGACACTAACTTGATTGGTTTGAATTTAGACACTTTCTTTGTGACAGGTTTCCTAGTTTCAACTTTCACAACTTGAGCTTGGGTATTCTCATTTGATAGTATGACATTTTTACCTTTTGACTGTTTTGTTTCAGATTGACTGTTTAACTGTTTCGGTTTTTGCACCTTTGCTTTCGAAACATCATTCTTCTTCACTGTTTCCTTTTTAACCAGCTGATCAGCCACACGAATTTTCTGCTCCTTTTTCCACTTGATGTATTTTGGATCATTGTAACCTGAGAATTCTGCTTCATCCTTCACCGTTTCTGCTGGTTTTGGATTCAGTTCCGGATATTCAACAACTTGGACCAGAATAGGATCAGATTTGTCACTGGCCTCGTCATCAGCTTCATCAACAGTCTCACTTTCATCTTCTTTCAAACTTTCGATTAACACTTCAGATCCTTCGGATTCATATTTGCTTCTTTGAGTTTCTTACATTCTTTGTTCATTTTCAGGTGAATGATCAAATTCATTAAAGTTTTCTAGTAAAGTATTAGTGATTGATTTAGGCATTGGTTCATGTGTGAAACCTAATCCTGTTCTGTTTTCTTTTCGATCACTTATCATTTTTGCCAAAATAGCTTTTGAACTTTTCATTTTTGTCAATTCAACCTGAGTTGCTACATGAGCAATCTTTTCTAATTCAAAGTTCTTGGTCATTTCTTCCAAATGTTTACTGGAAATTTCCAGTTCTTTCAAGGTTTTGTTCCATGATTCTTTAAGTGACAATATCGTCTCATTAGCAATTTTGTGATCAGTTTTAAGTTGTTCATGAACCTTTTCTTGTTAACTTAATTTGTCACCAATTTTAAATGAATGAGTTCGATAATGTTCCACTTGTTTAATGCATTGTTCAGAACATAACCTATCTTTCACATCATCAGGTAAAGGAACATAGTTGGGGGGTAATTCTATACTAACCTTTGGTTGATTTGATTCAGCAGATGAGAAAGACTCTTCAGATGAAGCCATAAGAGCAATCTCTGATTCAGATTCTTCAGTTGGATCTGACTTTGCACTCCAATCATACTCTTCTGAATCTTCACTGACATCATTAACCACTTGACATTCCCCTTCTTCAGACCAGTCTTCTTCCTCAATTTCACACACAAGTGCCAAACCTGAAGTAATATCAGCTGTAAACTGTTCCGCATAAGCACTCTAGTCATAGCCATCTTTCACACTGACAACAAGCGCTTTGTTCTAATCTTCTGACTGTTTTCCTTTGTCTTCTAGCTCTGGCATTGGAAGACTTTGATATGGCCTTTGATGAAATCGCTGATTTCTGTTTTGATAACTTGAAGACGGTTGAGAATTCTGACTTTGACCTTGAAATTGATTCTGCCCATTTGAACTTGCCTGACCATTATAGTTATGATTCTTAGGTGCTTTACATTCCCTCGAAAAATGACCAAAGCAGTTACAGTTGAAGCATCTGGCCTTTGACTTGTCAAAACCAACTGTCTTGTTTGCATTAGGCTTGAAGTTACGATTAACATAAGCATGTTTCTGAGAACGATATGCTACCATCACCATCTGCCAGTTTAAGTCCATTTCTTCAACATCATCTGGATCCATTTCAAACAGATCTTGTAAAACAACATCCAGCTGTGTTAAGTGACTGTCTTGATAAGCTTGAAAGCTTGCCATGAATGCAGTAAAGGCATCTTTAGTTTCATCATCCTGTAACAAGATGTTCATGACATCTTTTACTTTTGCTTGAACTATTGAACTTGAATTTTGATTTTCTGCTTGAGATTTCATAGGCTGAACTTGAACTTTTGGTGGAGATTGAGGTCGAGTGTAAATTGGTGAACTTGACTGATATTACGAATCAGTGTAAAAGCTAGCACCAACAATCAAATCACCCTCATCATCAGATTTAATAGCATCTTGAGCAAGAAAAGCATTCTCAACTGTATTTGAAGGATTCACCACAAACTTATACTGAGCATGAGAACTTCATCTGTTAGTGTTTCTTGAACTTTCATCGATTTCAACTTCTTCAATCTTTGCTATAAAAAGATCTAAGTCCATTGGAAACTTTTCTGTATGCTTAAGCAAAGTCACTATTTGTTTCCATGAAGATGGAAGAGCACATAATAATCGATCATTCAAGTCTTGAAGATCTGTCTTGACACCAACATTTGTCATCTCAGTTGTTAGATGCACAGATCTATTCATCATTTGGTGTACAGATTCTCCAGAAATACGCTCAAATAGTTCTAATTGTCTCTTCAGTTTCTGCTTCTTGAGACTTCTTAATTGTTCTCCTCCTTCACAAATTGATTTCAATGCTTTGAATAATGTGTAGCCAGTTTGATAAGCGTCCAGTCTTAACAACACTTGAAGTGGTAGCCCTTTACACATTAAGGAATAAGCCTTACTGTCATTTTTGACCTTTCGTAAGTCTTCACCTTGTAGATTATCTTCAGGATACGGTTCAGTTGAATCTTTTGTGTAAGTGCTTGCACTGTCAGGAGTAATCTGAGTAGGAATATAAGGACCTTTATCAATAGACTTCCACAAATCATTATCAATAGAGCATAGATGGTGCTTCAATCTGATTGTCCAGTTCTTGAAATCTGCACGATTAACCAACCTTGGTACACGATTATCAGAATCATCATTTGGAGCCATTGTAATATTCAAAGAAAATATTCAAAAGAAATATTTTTGTATTTTTGTTGATTTTTGAAAACAGACAATTAAATTTTGAAAATGAAACTAAGTTAAGTAATGAACTAAGATTTGATGCGTCTAAACAGTAACAAGTAAAGATAATAAAGTTTGAAACGACTGAAAAAGTCACGCAGCTAAACAGTGACAACTTCACACGGCAGAACAGTGATTTTTTTCTTCTTCACCCGGCTGAACAGTGTAAGTATGAAGTAACACGGCTGAACAGTTGCAAATCTTCAAACACTAAAATCTTCACACGGCTGAACAGGATCACCCGACTGAATAGTTCTTTACACGGCTAAACAGTAAATGACTTGACACGGCTGAGAAAAATATCCCCCGGCTGAACAGTATCACCTTTTTCACCCGTCTAACACTTGACACGGCTGAAAATTGAGTGACCCGGCTGAACAGTACAAGGCAAATTGACTTCAAACGTCTGAATAGTTGTTGACTCGGCTGAATAGTACTTCACGCGGGTCAACAGTACACAGATTTTTCCTTGAAAATTCTTCACCCGTCAACAAAAAATTGATTCACACAGCTGCACAGGACCTAATTGTTCACAAAACTAAGTCCAAAATTTTGTCTAAGTCAAATATAATCACCCGTCTAGTTCATCTTCATCCTGTTCATCATGTTCATCAACATCTTCATACAAATTTTACTGAATTTTAACAAAACTTGTCCAATTCATCCAAAAATCACACACAAGCAGTGATTTATACCTATTATCAATCCTCAATATCAATCAATCCAAAACATGATCAATTTTCTATGAATTTTGATCAAAATCGTTCGAACAGTAAACTTCACTTTTCTTCTTAATTCCTCAGATCTGATGAATTCTGATGGAATCTGCACAATTGTTGTGAATTAGAAATGATTATGATGATGAATCAGATCTAAAAACAGCAACAAATCATTCAGATCATAATTTGAGCAGTATTGATGTGTTTTTGCTTGATGAATAGCGAAGAACACATAGTACCAATGGCTCTAATACCAATTGATAGGTTCAATAGGATCGATACTACAACAAATCAGAATGATCTAAACACTCAGACAACAATTCAATAAACAACACAATTCATTACTTAATAATTCTCTTGTGTTGATGATAAAAGCAATTAGTTGTAGCACAAAGTGCAGGAGAATACAATCACACACAGTTTCTCTCTCTAACGTGTATTGGTGATTCTAGCATCTCCTCTAACATTCACTAGCAACATGCTTTACGCATCAACACTTAGGGATAATACAAAATTAACCCTAAACTATACAAACTTGTATAAAATAAGAACAAAGTAAATCTTCAACTAGGAACGAGCCCTAACAAGTCCCAAAGTGGACCAATTCCAAAACACTCATCTTTTGGTTTAAGGTTTGGTGAAAAACACTTGATGAACACTAGAATAAGATAAAGGAGATGGCTTTGGCCTTTGAATACTTCTTGGTTGCACCCACTTGCTTCAAGGACCTCCAAAAACACTAGATTTTGCAAGAAAGTGTAAGAGATGAATGTGGAGAGTGGTGTGGGGTGCTTGGCCGAAATTATGAGGATGGTAGGGGTGGGCTTACGGTTTTGGAAGGCAAAAGGGGAGGAGGTGGAGTGTGATCTTGGTGAAAAAATGTTTGAGTGTGGTAATGGTGTAGTGAGAAGTGTGTAAAGGATAAGATAGATTTGTGGGCGATTTGAAAGATTTTTGGGGAATAGGGGAGGGGTAGTTGTAAAACCCTAAATTTTGACGTAAGTATATGTCGATAATGGGCGAGTGTTCATGTAAATAGCACGTTGAATAAAAAGTCCTAACGTATAGAGATAAACCTTAGTAGTGATAGAGGACTTAAAATGAAGAACGTGGGCGAAAACGGAACTCAAATCGGAGTTATAACGAAGCGGGAAATGCGAAAACACCCGAGGAATGCCCGAAAACTTCTTTCGAGCATATCTTGACTTAGAAGAAGAGTTACGGAGCCCATAATATATGAATTCCACGTGTTTCGACGAGAGGAATCTGAAAATGTGGGTTACGCGGTCCGCGCATCATGGGATAGGCCCCTGCGCGTATCGCCTAGTGTCAGACGGGTGGAAAACAGCTGTCAGGCACTTGCCTGTTACGCGATACGCGCAGGAGGGCCCATGGTCATGCGCGTGCCTAGAACAGCCCAGACAGCCTATAAAAGGGGTGCAACCCCCTTCACTTGTGCTCACAACTCTCTCTCTCTAGAACTTTTTAGAGAGAGAAACCAGTTAATTTTGTTGCGGAATCGCGCCTCGAGTGCGGTACCCTGCATCGTGACGTTCCTTCGAGTCTCGGACGCGTGTAGATCGCTTGGCGTGCGTCGAGGTTCTGCCCGAATAAAGAACGGTGATCGTCAAGGTGTTGCGCGATTGAAGATCGGTGATCGACGAGGTAATGGTCTTTCATTCTTGATTAGTTTAGGACGGGAATCGGGTTGGGAACCGGATGGGAATGCGGGGCGAAGATACCCGCATAGCACAAGGGATGTGCTAGGGGAAATGGTTGCGGGATTAAACACCCGCAACTAACGGGTAGATTACCCGGGGAGGGTGCGGGTTGAATATCCGTACCCTAGAGGTATGATATCCGTTGTGAACGGGTAACATATCTCTGTAGGATTCGTTTAGATCCCCGAGGTATGGGATTTGGTAAGCGTAGGTGGCAACGACTCGTATCTAATCGTATGCTTCGCTAGTTATGCCCTAGGGCTTACATAGTCTTAGGAATCGTAGTTTATAACGTTGTGATATCGCGTTATAGGTGGATTATAGCTATTGAAGTTGATTGTCAGTATAGCTATTTGTGTTGATTGTGGAGATAGTCATTTGGATTGATTATCGGGATTAGATCAAGGAACGAAGCTAGTTGTGAGCTTGTTGTGATCTTGTTGAGGTGAGTTCATACACTTAAACTCTTTTGAAATGATGGTATGTTTTACAAAACTGGATGCGTTGCTTAAACTTATTTTGGTTGCAAATGTTTGTGAGTTTTTGTATAAACTCTTTTGGATTGGTTGTGTTCTTAAACCGTTGTTTTTGAACGGTTGGCTAGCAATCTACGGTAAATATCGGGCAATACCACTCCAGATTATAGGGGTGACGCGGTAAAACTTAGAAGGGTATATGCATATATTCTGCTCCAGCGCAGACGTGCTAGACGGAGTTGTTGAGGGGTTTTATTCGTATTGTCTGGGAATATTTATCAGATGATACTAGCATGTTTGTGAAATGTTTGTAAGTGATGGAGTTCGTGGTAACTCTTTGATCAATAAAGCTTGGTAACTCGTTGATCAAGGTTTTTACAAGCATTTGGTTGAACGTTTCGAAATGTTTTGTAAAATGTTTTACTATGAACTCACCAGCGTAAGCTGAGCCTTTCTTTTAAAACTTTTTGGCACACATCCTAGGTGCCGTGTGATGCAGGAAAGCACTATTGAGGCTAGAGCAGGTAGAAGGCTTGCGGGCTTAGAAGATAGACGCTCTGGACCTAGAATAGTTGCTAGCTTTAGTTGTTAATGTTATGTATCAAACAAAAAATTGTTGTTCTGTAATCAATGTATTGTATATATGAAGTTCAATGTATGCACAACTTTAAGTTTTAAGTTGTGTGTATGTATGTTGTTGATTCCGCTGCGTTGCTCCTGATATCCATCCGTCACACGCGTGTAAACCCCCCGGGCACCTGGGACCGCCCGCCGTGTTGGGGTTGTGACAGGCTTGGTATCAGAGCCGTAGTTTAAGCGAACTAGGTACAAGCTTAGTATCTAGACTTAAACTAAGATAAGATAGGATAAGTGCCCGCATAGGTGTATAGAAGTTTCCTTTCTGGAAAGGGAAATGGGTTTTGGTATGAACGTTGCGGAGAATGGCTAAGAACACGATCAGCGCGGTAAATAAATAATTGCAACTGGCCACTGTCATTATTTGTTTACAAGCACTATATTGTTCTTAATCATGGTCCATCATGTGAATGCTGACTCCGTGCTCTCTTTTGTAGGTACAGTCATGTCTAGAAAGAAAGGTAGTGGTAGACGTCCTCCTCCGAGAAGAAGTACTAGGACAAACACGAACAAAGACACAATTAACGCTGAGACTACCGAGAATCATGATAATGACGGAGAGGAAGTTATCATGACGGAAACCCAATTTAATTCGGCGGATGATGATCAAGTCTCCAAGGTACTGGAAACCACGTTGCCTAGGATCATAGAGTCTGCACTGCAAAGAAGATCAAATGAAGAGAATCGTGGAGGCAGTGGTGGCACTAGAGGTGGCATAAGAGGCAGTGGTGGTACCGGAGGCAGTGGTGGCACGGGAAGTGGTGGCGATGCCAGAGGCGATGGTGGTACTGGTGGAAACGATGGTGGAAGAATCCCCAAGCGAGGTTGTTTGTATAAAGGTTTTAAGGATTGTACTCCTAAACCCTTCAGTGAAAAAGGTGGTGCCATAGCGACGTATAATTGGATTTCTGCGATGGAAGCTGTGATTAACATCAGCGAGGAAGAAGCTATGCATTGGTGGAAGACGATAGTCCAAAGGAAAGGACAAGCCACTATTGACAGCATGATGTGGAATGACATGAAGGAGTTGGTGCTCCAACAGTTCTGTCCACAGAACGAGTTGGACAAGATGGAGATGGAGTTTTTGAACGGTTGGCTAGCAATCTACTGTAAATATCGGGCAATACCACTCCAGATTATAGGGGTGACGCGGTAAAACTTAGAAGGGTATATGCATATATTCTGCTCCAGCGCAGACGTGCCAGACGGAGTTGTTGAGGGGTTTTATTCGTATTGTCTGGGAATATTTATCAGATGATACTAGCATGTTTGTGAAATGTTTGTAAGTGATGGAGTTCGTGGTAACTCTTTGATCAATGGAGCTTGGTAACTCGTTGATCAAGGTTTTTACAAGCATTTGGTTGAACGTTTCGAATTGTTTTATAAAATGTTTTATTATGAACTCACCAGCGTAAGCTGACCCTTTCTTTTAAAACTTTTTGTCACACATCCTAGGTGCCGTGTGATGCAGGAAAGCACTGTTGAGGCTAGAGCAGGTAGAAGGCTTGCGGGCTTAGAAGATAGACGCTCTGGACCTAGAATAGTTGCTAGCTTTAGTTGTTAATGTTATGTATCAAACAAAAAATTGTTGTTCTGTAATCAATGTATTGTATATATGAAGTTCAATGTATGCACAACTTTAAGTTTTAAGTTGTGTGTATGTATGTTGTTGATTCCGCTGCGTTGCTCCTGATATCCATCCGTCACACGCGTGTAAACCCCCCGGGCACCTGGGACCGCCCGCCGTGTTGGGGTTGTGACAGGCTTGGTATCAGAGCCGTAGTTTAAGCGAACTAGGTACAAGCTTAGTATCTAGACTTAAACTAAGATAAGATAGGATAAGTGCCCGCATAGGTGTATAGAAGTTTCCTTTCTGGAAAGGGAAATGGGTTTTGGTATGAACGTTGCGGAGAATGGCTAAGAACACGATCAACGCGGTAAATAAATAATTGCAACTGGCCACTGTCATTATTTGTTTACAAGCACTATATTGTTCTTAATCATGGTCCATCATGTGAATGCTGACTCCGTGCTCTCTTTTGTAGGTACAGTCATGTCTAGAAAGAAAGGTAGTGGTAGACGTCCTCCTCCGAGAAGAAGTACTAGGACAAACACGAACAAAGACACAATTAACGCTGAGACTACCGAGAATCATGATAATGACGGAGAGGAAGTTATCATGACGGAAACCCAATTTAATTCGGCGGATGATGATCAAGTCTCCAAGGTACTGGAAACCACGTTGCCTAGGATCATAGAGTCTGCACTGCAAAGAAGATCAAATGAAGAGAATCGTGGAGGCAGTGGTGGCACTAGAGGTGGCATAAGAGGCAGTGGTGGTACCGGAGGCAGTGGCGGCACGGGAAGTGGTGGCGATGCCAGAGGCGATGGTGGTACTGGTGGAAACGATGGTGGAAGAATCCCCAAGCGAGGTTGTTTGTATAAAGGTTTTAAGGATTGTACTCCTAAACCCTTCAGTGAAAATGGTGGTGCCATAGCGACGTATAATTGGATTTCTGCGATGGAAGCTGTGATTAACATCAGCGAGTGCCGTGACGATCAAGCGGTCAAGTATGCTGCTCATTCGTTCGAGGAAGAAGCTATGCATTGGTGGAAGACGATAGTCCAAAGGAAAGGACAAGCCACTATTGACAGCATGATGTGGAATGACATGAAGGAGTTGGTGCTCCAACAGTTCTGTCCACAGAACGAGTTGGACAAGATGGAGATGGAGTTTTTGAACGGTTGGCTAGCAATCTACTGTAAATATCGGGCAATACCACTCCAGATTATAGGGGTGACGCGGTAAAACTTAGAAGGGTATATGCATATATTCTGCTCCAGCGCAGACGTGCCAGACGGAGTTGTTGAGGGGTTTTATTCGTATTGTCTGGGAATATTTATCAGATGATACTAGCATGTTTGTGAAATGTTTGTAAGTGATGTAGTTCGTGGTAACTCTTTGATCAATGGAGCTTGGTAACTCGTTGATCAAGGTTTTTACAAGCATTTGGTTGAACGTTTCGAAATGTTTTGTAAAATGTTTTATTATGAACTCACCAGCGTAAGCTGACCCTTTCTTTTAAAACTTTTTGGCACACATCCTAGGTGCCGTGTGATGCAGGAAAGCACTGTTGAGGCTAGAGCAGGTAGAAGGCTTGCGGGCTTAGAAGATAGACGCTCTGGACCTAGAATAGTTGCTAGCTTTAGTTGTTAATGTTATGTATCAAACAAACAATTGTTGTTCTGTAATCAATGTATTGTATATATGAAGTTCAATGTATGCACAACTTTAAGTTTTAAGCTGTGTGTATGTATGTTGTTGATTCCGCTGCGTTGCTCCTGATATCCATCCGTCACACGCGTGTAAACCCCCCCGGGCACCTGGGACCGCCCGCCGTGTTGGGGTTGTGACAGGCTTGGTATCAGAGCCGTAGTTTAAGCGAACTAGGTACAAGCTTAGTATCTAGACTTAAACTAATATAAGATAGGATAAGTGCCCGCATAGGTGTATAGAAGTTTCCTTTCTGGAAAGGGAAATGGGTTTTGGTATGAACGTTGCGGAGAATGGCTAAGAACACGATCAGCGTGGTAAATAAATAATTGCAACTGGCCACTGTCATTATTTGTTTACAAGCACTATATTGTTCTTAATCATGGTCCATCATGTGAATGCTGACTCCGTGCTCTCTTTTGTAGGTACAGTCATGTCTAGAAAGAAAGGTAGTGGTAGACGTCCTCCTCCGAGAAGAAGTACTAGGACAAACACGAACAAAGACACAATTAACGCTGAGACTACCGAGAATCATGATAATGACGGAGAGGAAGTTATCATGACGGAAACCCAATTTAATTCGGCGGATGATGATCAAGTCTCCAAGGTACTGGAAACCACGTTGCCTAGGATCATAGAGTCTGCACTGCAAAGAAGATCAAATGAAGAGAATCGTGGAGGCAGTGGTGGCACTAGAGGTGGCATAAGAGGCAGTGGTGGTACCGGAGGCAGTGGTGGCACGGGAAGTGGTGGCGATGCCAGAGGCGATGGTGGTACTGGTGGAAACGATGGTGGAAGAATCCCCAAGCGAGGTTGTTTGTATAAAGGTTTTAAGGATTGTACTCCTAAACCCTTCAGTGAAAATGGTGGTGCCATAGCGACGTATAATTGGATTTCTGCGATGGAAGCTGTGATTAACATCAGCGAGTGCCGTGACGATCAAGCGGTCAAGTATGCTGCTCATTCGTTCGAGGAAGAAGCTATGCATTGGTGGAAGACGATAGTCCAAAGGAAAGGACAAGCCACTATTGACAGCATGATGTGGAATGACATGAAGGAGTTGGTGCTCCAACAGTTCTGTCCACAGAACGAGTTGGACAAGATGGAGATGGAGTTTTTGAACGGTTGGCTAGCAATCTACTGTAAATATCGGGCAATACCACTCCAGATTATAGGGGTGACGCGGTAAAACTTAGAAGGGTATATGCATATATTCTGCTCCAGCGCAGACGTGCCAGACGGAGTTGTTGAGGGGTTTTATTCGTATTGTCTGGGAATATTTATCAGATGATACTAGCATGTTTGTGAAATGTTTGTAAGTGATGTAGTTCGTGGTAACTCTTTGATCAATGGAGCTTGGTAACTCGTTGATCAAGGTTTTTACAAGCATTTGGTTGAACGTTTCGAAATGTTTTGTAAAATGTTTTATTATGAACTCACCAGCGTAAGCTGACCCTTTCTTTTAAAACTTTTTGGCACACATCCTAAGTGCCGTGTGATGCAGGAAAGCACTGTTGAGGCTAGAGCAGGTAGAAGGCTTGCGGGCTTAGAAGATAGACGCTCTGGACCTAGAATAGTTGCTAGCTTTAGTTGTTAATGTTATGTATCAAACAAACAATTGTTGTTCTGTAATCAATGTATTGTATATATGAAGTTCAATGTATGCACAACTTTAAGTTTTAAGCTGTGTGTATGTATGTTGTTGATTCCGCTGCGTTGCTCCTGATATCCATCCGTCACACGCGTGTAAACCCCCCCGGGCACCTGGGACCGCCCGCCGTGTTGGGGTTGTGACAGGCTTGGTATCAGAGCCGTAGTTTAAGCGAACTAGGTACAAGCTTAGTATCTAGACTTAAACTAATATAAGATAGGATAAGTGCCCGCATAGGTGTATAGAAGTTTCCTTTCTGGAAAGGGAAATGGGTTTTGGTATGAACGTTGCGGAGAATGGCTAAGAACACGATCAGCGTGGTAAATAAATAATTGCAACTGGCCACTGTCATTATTTGTTTACAAGCACTATATTGTTCTTAATCATGGTCCATCATGTGAATGCTGACTCCGTGCTCTCTTTTGTAGGTACAGTCATGGCTAGAAAGAAAGGTAGTGGTAGACGTCCTCCTCCGAGAAGAAGTACTAGGACAAACACGAACAAAGACACAATTAACGCTGAGACTACCGAGAATCATGATAATGACGGAGAGGAAGTTATCATGACGGAAACCCAGTTTAATTCGGCGGTTGCTGATCAAGTCTCCAAGGTACTGGAAACCACGTTGCCTAGGATCATAGACTCTACACTGCAAAGAAGATCAAATGAAGAGAATCGTGGAGGCAGTGGTGGCACTGGAGGTGGCACAGGAGGCAGTGGTGGCACGGGAAGTGGTGGCGATGCCAGAGGCGATGGTGGTACTGGTGGAAACGATGGTGGAAGAATCCCAAAACGAGGTTGTTTGTATAAAGGTTTTAAGGATTGTACTCCTAAACCCTTCAATGGAAAAGGTGGTGCCATAGCGACGTATAATTGGATTTCTGCGATGGAAGCTGTGATTAACATCAGCGAGTGCCGTGACGATCAAGCGGTCAAGTATGCTGCTCATTCGTTCGAGGAAGAAGCTATGCATTGGTGGAAGACGATAGTCCAAAGGAAAGGACAAGCCGCTATTGACAGCATGATGTGGAATGACATGAAGGAGTTGGTGCTCCAACAGTTCTGTCCACAGAACGAGTTGGACAAGATGGAGATGGAGTTTTTGAACGGTTGGCTAGCAATCTACAGTAAATATCGGGCAATACCACTCCAGATTATAGGGGTGACGCGGTAAAACTTAGAAGGGTATATGCATATATTCTGCTCCAGCGCAGACGTGCCAGATGGAGTTGTTGAGGGGTTTTATTCGTATTGTCTGGGAATATTTATCAGATGATACTAGCATGTTTGTGAAATGTTTGTAAGTGATGGAGTTCGTGGTAACTCTTTGATCAATGGAGCTTGGTAACTCGTTGATCAAGGTTTTTACAAGCATTTGGTTGAACGTTTCGAATTGTTTTATAAAATGTTTTATTATGAACTCACCAGCGTAAGCTGACCCTTTCTTTTAAAACTTTTTGTCACACATCCTAGGTGCCGTGTGATGCAGGAAAGCACTGTTGAGGCTAGAGCAGGTAGAAGGCTTGCGGGCTTAGAAGATAGACGCTCTGGACCTAGAATAGTTGCTAGCTTTAGTTGTTAATGTTATGTATCAAACAAACAATTGTTGTTTCGTAATCAATGTATTGTATATATGAAGTTCAATGTATGCACAACTTTAAGTTTTAAGCTATGTGTATGTATGTTGTTGATTTCGCTGCGTTGCTCCTGATATCCATCCGTCACACGCGTGTAAACCCCCCCGGGCACCTGGGACCGCCCGCCGTGTTGGGGTTGTGACAGTAGTATGCCTAGGGCCTATTTTATATATAAAAAAAAGAATTTTCATAACCTTTATTTTATATAAACACTACACATTTAAATCCCAAGTAAATTTCAAGTCTTGTTTAATTTTAACCCCATATATACCATAATACTTCCAATATGGTTATTTTATACTTAATATAGTAAAAATATATTAATAATTATTTTACTGTACTCCGGGTAGTGTACTGGTAGTGAAACAGGACAAAAACTGAAACACATGCGATAACCTGAAAAACATCGGATAAAATACATCGCTTTTAGTTTTTATTACATTTTCACTTATACACACCAAAAATATATTATTTGATGCTATCTAGAGCATTATAGCAGTTATTGGACTGTTAAAATTTATCAGGCAGTCACCAACGTTCATTACCGGGTATTTTATCGCTACGCGATTAAGCAATTTCAAAAGTCACGAAATGCAAAACAATGCATAAAAATGGGCTTATCTAACTTTAATAATACTTTAATTAATATAATTAAGTCAAACGACGCGTTTCAAAAATTAAGCACGTTTTAAGCTAGTACGAATATTGACATGGAAATTTGCCGGGTGTCATAGTCTTCCCCCGTTTAGGAAATTTCGTCCCGAAATTTTACTTTGACGAATTCAACTTGGGTTTAGATAAAAATAAATGGCGGTACTTTTGCTTCTTCTAGTCTTCACGCTCCCACATATACTCTGGTCCGCGTTTGGAGTTCCACCTAACTTTGACCAATTTAATACGACTTCTTATGAGTTTCTTAACTTTTGAGTCCATGACCTCAACGGGTTTCTCAACGAAATGAAGTTTTTCATTAACACGGACTTCATCGGGCGGTATCACCATGGTTTCATCGGATAAACACTTTTCAAGTTCGATACGTGGAACACGTTATGGACGTTACTAAGATCACTAGGTAACTTATGTCTATAAGCAACTGGGCCTATCCTTTTCAAGATTTCGAAAGGTCCTATATATCGGGGACAAAGCTTCCCTTGGTTTCCAAACCTAGTTACACCTTTCCAAGGTGAGACCTTCAAAAACACACGATCACCTACTTGGAATTCTAAGAGTTTTCTTCGGTTATCCGCATAACTCTTTTGCCAAATAACCGCGGCTTCTAACCTTTTCCTAACTTGTGAAACTTTATCTGCCGTTTCTTGGATAATCTAAGGACAAGTTAGTTCCTTTTCTCCAATTTCAGCCCAACCAAGGGGTGAACGACATTTTCTACCATACAAAGCCTCAAAAGGGGCTGCTTGATACTAGTGTGATAACTGTTGTTATACGAAAACTCAGCTAAAGGTAGGTGGGTATCCCAATAACCACCAAAATTAATCACGCATGCTCGTAGCAAATCCTCCAAAGTTTGGATTGTACGTTCACTTTGGCCGTCCGTTTGAGGATGATACACCGTACTCATATCTAAACGAGTACCTAGGGCTCTATGCAAGGCTTTCCAAAACCTCGAGGTAATGCGGCTATCTCTATCAGAGATAATCAAAACAGGCACACCATGACGAGACACAACTTCCTTAAGATAGATCCTTGACAACTTTCCTACCTTATAAGATTCCCTAAAAAAGTGAGCAGATTTCGTCAAACGATCAACAATTACCCAAATAGCGTTATTACCACTAGATGTGCGGGGTAACTTCATTATGAAATCCATCGCAATTCTTTCCCATTTCCATTGAAGAATTTCAGGTTGTTGCAAAAGTCCTGACGGCTTTTAATACTCAGCGTTAACCTTAGAACAAGTTATAAATTTACTTACATAGGATGCTATCTCTATTTTCATATTGGGCTACCAATAAAGTTCCTTCACGTCCTTGTACATCTTATCTGAACCAGGGTGAATTGAATACCTAGACTTAATAGCTTCATCTAAGATGAGCTCCCGCAAGTTCCCTGAACGAGTTATCCAAATTCGGTTCGTGAAGTACATCACGTTCTCGGAATTAGGCACCAAATTCTTAACCATGCCCTGCATACCTTCATCTTTCAAATTTTCCTCCTTCAGAGCTTCTCTCTGAGCATCACGTATTTGAGAAGTGAGATTCGATTGGACAGTCATTTCCAGGGCTCCCACTCGCAAAGGTTTCTCCATTTCCTTTCTACTAAGTGCATCAGCAACAACGTTGGCTTTTCCCGGGTGATAATGGATATCACAGTCGTAGTCATTCAATAACTCGACCCAACGTCGTTGTCTCATGTTGAGCTCCTTTTGCTCAAAGATATGCTGAAAACTCTTATGGTCAGTGTACACAACACATTTAGTACCGTAAAGATAATGTCTCCATATCTTTAGTGCAAACACCACCGCACCTAACTCCAAGTCATGCGTGGTGTAATTCTTTTCATGCACTTTGAGTTGTCTAGACGCATAAGCTATAACCTTATGTCTCTGCATCAAGAGACACCCAAGACCTAGACGCGAGGTGTCACAATAAACTACAAAATCATCATTTCCCTCGGGAAGAGATAGGATCGATGCACTACACAATTTCTGCTTTAGCGTCTGAAACGCTTACTCCTGCTTCTCACACCATTCGTACTTTCGATCCTTATTGGTCAACAGTGTTAGTGGCTGAGCTATATTCGAGAAGTGTTCTATGAATCTACGATAGTATCCTGCCAATCCTAAGAATTGTCGTACTTCCGTAGGGCTTCTCTGTGCTTCCAAATTCTTGATAGCTTCAATTTTCTCGGGATCCACGTGGATTCCTTCCCTATTGATCACGTGACCAAGAAAATGAACTTCCCTAAGCCAGAACTCGCACTTCGAAAACTTCTCATAAAATATCTCATTTCTTAAAGTTTCTAAGAGTAGCTTTAAGTGCTGCTCATGATCTTCCTTTGATCGCGAGTAGATTAAAATATCGTCTATGAAGACTATCATGAACTTGTCTAAGTAAGGTTTACACACCCTATTCATAAGATCCATGAACACAGCAGGCGCATTTGTTAATCCAAATGGCATTACGAGGAACTCATAATGACCGTAATGAGTTCTAAATGTTGTTTTCAGAACGTCTTCCTCTGCTATCTACAACTGATGATAGCCGGATCACAAATCAATCTTGGAATAGAAACTAGAACCTTTAAGCTGGTCAAACAGATCATCTATCCTAGGCAATGGATATCTATTCTTAATGGTAAGTTTGTTTAGTTCAAGATAATCAATACACATCCTAAACGATCCGTCTTTCTTTTTAACGAACAACACAAGCGAATGAATCCTTTATCTAGCAATTCTTGCAATTGCTTCGACAACTCTTGAAGTTCAGATGGAGCTAATCGATATGGTGATCGAGCAATGGGGGCTGCTCCAGGGACTAAGTCGATCCTAAATTCAATTTGCCTAGGCGGAGGCAATCCTCGTAAATCCTCAGGAAAAATATCTTGATAGTCGCAAACTACTGGAATCTCTTCTAATTTCCGATCCTTGACCTTGGTGTCAATAGCTTTTAGTAGAAACGCAGAAAGTCCTTCACAAAGACACTCGTACGCTTTCCTTACATCGATTACCTTCAAGTAAGAGTTCTCTTTCTCTCCCCGAATCGTTATCGTATCGCCGTTAGATTTTAGAAGGCGGACAACCTTCTCATGACACACAACTTCGGCACGATTTTTGGATAGCCAATCCATACCAATAACGACGTCAAAACTACCAAGAATAACATGCAATAGATCTATACTAAACGATTGATCACCTAGACACAAGGTACAACCTCTATAGACCGAATCTGCTATGATTTTCTTTCCATTAGCTATTTCGATAATATATTTGTTATCCAACTTATCCTCTTTAGCATTAAGCAACGATTCAAAATCTTTTGACACAAAATTCATGTCGGCGCCGGTATCAAATAACACTGAGGCGTAATGGTTATTAACGAGAAACGTACCGGTGACCACTGTCGGTTCCTGACATGCATCCTTTGTGTTCATCTCGAATGCTCTTGCTCTTGCATTCGTCCCCTTCAACTTAGGACAATCTTTCCTGATATGTCCTATAGCTCCACACTCAAAACAAGTCCGGTACGGTTTCCCAGTTCTCTCATCTAATTTAACTCGACAAGTTTGAACTTGATGTCCAAACTTCTGACATCTTGAGCACACATTGCACGCACCACCATGGTTGTACCCGCAATTGTGGCACTTTGGGTACGCACCATCCGTGCTTGAATTGGCGCTGTACATCTTGCCAGGGTTATAGTTAGATCCTTTCTGATTGTTCGCACGGCCTTTGGATGTTCCAATTCACTTCCTCTTTCCATCAGAGGGTTTCCCATCTCCACTACCGAATCGATTTCAGATTCAATCACCTTTCTGCTACTCTCAACTAGGTTCCTTCCATGATCAGCCTTCTTGGTAAGCACACCTCCACGCACCGCATCATCAGTCAATGACTGTGCCAAGCTCACAGCACTTTGCATCGTTGTATGGTTCGATGCTGTAACCATGCCACAGATTTGGGGTGTTAATCCCCATATGTACCGTTCGATCCGTACATACCCGGGGGTGACCATCCGAGGGACAAGTCGGGCAAGGTCATTGAACTTAGAGGTATAGGCTCTTACCTCAGCTCCTTCCATGGCTAGATCCCAGAATTCGGCTTCTGCTTTCTGGAGTTCATTGCGAGGGCAATACTCCTTCTTCAGCATTTCCTTTAGTTGCGCCCATGAGAGATTAGTAACAGCCTCTTCTCCCATGGTCTGCTTCTTGGAATTCTACCATGTCAGTGCTTCGTTCTGAAAAAACATGCGGTGTACATCACCTTCGGCGAATCGGTACAAGCACTGATGGCCATCACGGATTCCATCTTCTCAATCCATCGCAGGATGTCGAGTGGACCTTCTGCTCCGGTGAAGACTATAGGGCCGCAACCTTGGAACGTCTTATAGGTGCATCCCACACTTCGTCCTCCTGCTTTCAGAAGCATCAATCTGCCCATCATCATGATATACAAGGTATAATCATTATGCACTATCGGTGGTATAACACATTTTCGGGAAATCTATTATACCTGAACCACTGTCAATAGACACGCCACTGACGCCTGCTCCACGACCACGACCGCGACCATGTCCAAGGTTTGCGTCGTGTTGATCCAATGCGGCGTTTACATGCTGGGAAATTAACTAGGCCAACTCTTCGGCTATTTTCAGAATTCCACTACTAGTGCCAGTCGCTGTTGTTCGGGTTCTCGGAGGCATGACTTAATTCTAATAATAAAAATATTCGTAATAATAAGTACATATAATTAAAAGGGGGGTTTCACGTCTTAATTCTAACGTCTGTGTAAATTAATACTACACAATTCAAATAACCAATAAGCAATTAAACATAAATAATCATAAATTACAGAAAGGTTTTTTCAAAATAAAAGTTTTTGCCAAAATGGCCCCAAAATTTTGACCAAAACGGTCACCAAAACTGTAAACCATATTCAACATACAAAGGAAAAGCAAAACAATTCAACCAAAGTTCAAAAGTAAATGAAATGAAATGCAACTTCTCGTCTCAACCCTGTTGTGGCCATCCATAATGGCCCAACATGTAAATGTCCATCATGATTTGGACCGAGTCATGCATCTCTTGAAGCTTCTTCTTCACTTCTTCTAACTCTTTCTCAAGAGCCTCTATCCTGCTCCTGCCACTCATAACCACTTCGGTTTTCCTCCTTCTCTGCCGAGTGTATACATGTCGGATCACTGGGGTAGGTCGGGACAAAAGAGATTGGGGTATAGGAGGTAACTCCCTAGTCACGAGATGTGACGGGGGTGTAATGGTCGGCTCAAAGGGAACCAAAGCCCTAATATCAGGCTTCGTGTCCTCCTCAATCCACTCGTTGCTCGTGAGCTCCGATCCAGGCATAAAAGATGTGACAAATAAGGATGGTTCAGCATAAAATGATGACTGAGGTAAATCACAAGTAACTCGTGAAGACATCTGTGACAACAAAATGCATATTTGTACTTAACTCATAGCTTAAAAATAATTAAATGCATATAAATCACACAAGGTACACATAGATATGCAATCAAATAAATCTACACGCACACCAAAATGCTCGGGAATTTTTGGAAGGGTTTTTGGAACTTTGAGATTTTTCAAAAACTTCCAGTTATAGTCTAGAATTTTTCAATTTTTTTTCTAGTTCGCCATAACCAATGGCTCTAATACCAACTTCTGTCACACCCCAAAAATCGTCGCAGCGGAAAGACACGATATCGTGGTGTAAGTTGGCACCCATTAATTATAAAGCAAACATCCACATTAATTTAAAGATAGTTAATTATGTTAATGTTGATACGTCAACATTTCCACAATCATCATTAAGAAAATAGAAATAGTCTTAGCGAAACATAAATTATTTGAAATAAAAACTTAAATGAAGTTTTAATTAAAGCGGTCCCAAAACAACTAGATCACATGTGGAGTTTGCAATCCAAAAACTGTCCTTCCATAAATACCCGGAGCTTATCATTTCGTACCTGAAAAACATGTAAAAACTGAGTCAACATAAAGTTGGTGAGTTTTCGGGTTTTAATCAAAAGTAAAAATCACTTTTCATTTACAACTAATATGCTGGCTTTGAGACGTCAATAAGACCGTCAAGGGCTAGCTAGGCCCAAAGACAAATTAATCATCAAGTCATGAGTCCATAATCAACCAAGAAACGCGGTTCCCTCACAACATTCAATTTATATTCCCCCGCTTGTCAACACGATCAGAGCGACTGATCACGAGGGGCGGTATTCCAAACCCGATAGATCTATCAATATAACCTGTGGTCTCTCCAAGAGATTATGAGAGGCCAATGTGTACACTTTCACAACAAACACCCATGCCATCATTTTGGTCAACAACAATACCCGTCTCCCAATTCATATCAAAACAACATAAACAAAATACATGTTTTTCCTCCGAAAAATATTTAAATAAAACATTATTTAAAAAGGGGCTGAGAAACTCACATTAAATACGCAAAAAGCTAGAATATATAAGCCCAAACGAAAACACCACCTGTTAACGTCATAAACACGAAGGACCCGTTCAATAGATGCACACATATATCAAGTATAAAAACTGTGTTGGTTATTCACCCAACCTAACTTGACTTATATGAAAAACATTTCATTTATGAAAACAATCCCCTAATTTTTAATGACCCGTTGGTGATCAGGGCCTTTAATGTTATACATATATATGTATGGACACACACTTAAACACGAATAACATGTAAAAGTAACATTTAGTCCTATAACTTATCTAAGTAAATATACACTTATACAATATTATACATAAACTTAGGAAAAATATATTTCAACTTTTAAGGCTCATAACACTTAGAATAATATATACACACTTTTCCTAGTTAACTAGCATGCATTTCTCAACATAACGGTTAACACTTAACAGGATATTTAACCAAATTTTTCATAAGAAACTTATTAATCATATGAACTTATATATCTAAACATATTGTCACACAACATATATCATATTTCACATATTTTCCACACAAGTCACAAAATTTGTTACACGTGTCATTTTTTTAGCAAATCCGGGTACGTTTCGGGTCACGAAAAGCAACCCAATACCCGTAGTTTTGTCATTATTTTCTAAATAACTTTAGATTAGTATGTTATCTTAAAAATAAGTCCAAAGTTTCTGATCCAATTCGGTTTGCAAAAATATTACGTTTTAGAGTCAAAAATCGTCTTTTTTGGCTTTTCCGGGTACGTAGTTTGTTTGTTTTTGGTTTTAAAACTCCATGTTTTTGTACCAAACGTTAAATCTCATAATTTTACATAAAAATACACTTAAGAATCTGTAAAAATAATATTTTGACATATTTTATATTTTTAAGCAAAAATCGATGCGTTTTACACGTATTTTTGTACTAAA
The DNA here is from genome assembly GCA_030867185.1 of Tagetes erecta. NCBI lineage: Eukaryota > Viridiplantae > Streptophyta > Magnoliopsida > Asterales > Asteraceae > Tagetes > Tagetes erecta. The sequence continues at coordinate 14,567,187 of CM061497.1, read as the reverse complement.
ACCGTTATTTATAAGGTTTAAATCAATACTTCCTTACATTATATGCAAAATACTTATTATAAAGTTTATAAATCCTTAAAAATATGTTTTATCTCATAATATAAATTAGTTTTTATATCTTTACAAAAATGTATAAAAATTACATTTTAAGTCTTTTTAAACTTCAAGTACTATATATCATTATAGCAAGTTTTTCACAAAAATATCATCTTTCAAATATCATGCCATATGACTATAAATTGTAAGTATTTTCTCCTAACACTTTTTCATGTTGTTCATAATCATCTAGTGACAACATTATCTTCGATTCATTAAAACATCTATGCATGTCTAGATCTAATCTTTTTAAGTGCAATATACATGATTTCAACCAACATATATATATACCCACATACATACATGCTATGCCCATACATACATACATACATGTATACAATCACATTTTTAATAGCCACACTTATCATGCATTTATTCATTTCATCCCATCTTTGACCTAAATCTTTTTAATACAAAAACACAACATTTACCATAATATCACTAACATGTAAATACACACACACATATATACCTACGTAACTACATATATACATGCTCAAAATCATTTTTAATTGGCCATACATATCATATACTTGTTCATTTCATCTAATTCCCTTAATCAAACTTTTAAAACCATTCATTTAACACATATGTAATCTTTTTTTCAAAAATAAAAAACACGCACACATACATATATATATACATACATACATACATACATACATACATACATACATACATACATACATACATACATACATACATACATACATACATACATACATACATACATACATACATATGGACATAATCACACACACACACACACATTCATTTTTAAAACCCATTTCCATTTCAAAAACAATCATCTTTTGGTTAAGGTTTGGTGAAAAACACTTCAAGAACACAATCTTGAACACATTTAAACCACAAAAATCAAAATGAAAAGTGTTCATACCCTTGATGAACACTAGAATAAGATGAAGGAGATGGATTTGGCCTTTGAACACTTCTTGGTTGCACCCACTTGCTTCAAGGACCTCCAAAAACACTAGATTTTGCAAGAAAGTGTAAGAGATGAATGTGGAGAGTGGTGTGGGGTGCTTGGCCGAAATTATGAGGATGGTGGGGGTGGGCTTACGGTTTTGGAAGGGAAAAGGGGAGGAGGTGGAGTGTGATCTTGGTGAAAAAATGTTTGAGTGTGGTAATGGTGTAGTGAGAAGTGTGTAAAAGATATTAAAGATAGATTTGTGGATGATTTGAAAGATTTTTGGGGAATAGGGGAGGGGTAGTATGGCTAGGGCCGGTTTTATATATAAAAAAAGAATTTTTATAACCTTTATTTTATATAAACACTACACATTTAAATCCCAAGTAAATTTCAAGTCTTGTTTAATTTTAACCCCATATATACCATAATACTTCCAATATGGTTATTTTATACTTAATATAGTAAAAATATATTGATAATTATTTTACTGTACTCTGTGTAGTGTACTGGTAGTGAAACATGACAAAAACTGAAACGCACGCGATAACCGGAAAAACATCAGATAAAATACATCGCTTTTAGTTTTTATTACATTTTCACTTATACACACCCAAAATATATTATTTGATGCTATCTCGAGCATTATATCAGTTATTGGACTGTTAAAATTTATCAGGTAGTCACCAACGTTCATTACCGGGTATTTTTTCGCTTCACGATTAAGCAATTTCAAAAGTCACGAAATGCAAAACAATGCACAAAAATCGGCTTATCTAACTTTAATAATACTTTAATTATTATAATTAAGTCAAACGACGCATTTCAAAAATTAAGCTCATTTTAAGCTAGTACGAATATTGACCTGGAAATTTGTCGGGTGTCACAGGATGATATCATCTTTGGCTCAACAAGTCCGTCCATGTGCAAAGCGTTTGAGGAAATAATGAACGCCCGATTTCAGATGAGTTCTACGGGGGAGATTAATTTCTTTCTTTGTGCATTGTTTCCTCTGGGTAGTGTAGATGGAATTTTCATTTATCTGTTAAAGTTTGTTGACAAACTGTTGAAGAAATTCAAGCTACAAGATTATCAGACTATTAGAACTCCAACTGATGTAAATTGCAAGATCCAACCTGATCCAACAGGCAAATCTGTTGATCAAACATTATACAGGTCAGTGATCGGTTCACTAATGTATCTTACTACTTCAAGACCAGACATCATGTATATTGTGTGTGTTTGGGCAAGATATCAATCAGATCCTAAAGAGTCGCACCTGATCACCGTCAAACATATATTCAGATATCTCAAAGGGAAACCTAATCTCGATTATGGTATCCTTATGAAGGCAATTTTGAATTATATAGGTTTTCTGGTAGTGATTATGGTGGTTGTGTTTTTGACAGGAAATCAACCATAGGTGGATGTCAGTTTTTGGGTCCTCGACTTGTCTCGTGGCAATGCAAAAAAGCAGACCAATGTTTCAGTATCCACTGCAGAAGTAGAGTATATTGCTGCATCGGAAGGATGTTCTCAAGTTTTGTGGATTCAAAATCAATTGCTTGACTACGGGTTTAATTTTCTCAAAACTCCTATTTACATTGACAATACTGTTGCAATGTTCATTGCTGCTAATCCTGTCCAACACTAAAAAACAAAGCATATTGAAATACATTACCATTTTCTCAAAGACAACTCTGAAAAAGGTCTAATAATTTTGATTAAAGTTCATATCGACCAACAACTGGCAGATCTTTTCACAAAATCCTTTTTGTCAGGACGGATTGAATTTTTAGTTCAATCTATAGGATTAAGCAACCATAATTAATTCTTTTTCATGAAAAACAAAATATACAATCAGAAAAACTTGAAAAACCAAAAATAGAATAAGTCGATTCCATCTTTGATTCTCATTTTTTTTTACGTTATGATTATGTGTGTTCGTGTGCTTGCATTGAAAAAGAAAAAATTAAAAAAACAGAAAAGAAACATCATGTCTTAAGAATCTGACTTGCATTGTGAGAAATGATAGGTAGGTACATATGAGAAATGAACTATCTAGGTTGGTACCATACTTAGTAACACCTGAAAGTAAGAAAATAGGTAGGTACATATGAGAAATGATCTGATGCACTATTTTCAATAATAAAGACTGATTCGTGTTACTTGTTGTGCTAGACAGCTCAGGCAATTAAACTGAAAAAGTAGGTTCATTGTTGGCAAATCTAAATATTAATGCTCTTTGTGTTAATTTCCATTGTCATAAATGTCCTAAGATATCTCTTTTGATGACCTGCTAGTTATGTTACTTAAACATACCGGATAATGATGCAATATGATTCAATGTGATGAACTGCATCTGTTAGCTTCTTTGTTGTGGTGACCACAAACCTGAAGTCTCACGTGAAGTCTCCTTTGTAATAGTTATCTACAGACCTGGAACACTTCAATGTGCAGCAAAAGATTCCCAAAGTGGAACAGAAAAGAGTCCTAAAGATGGACCATCACCAAAATTCCAAAATGGAATTTCAGAAGATTCCAAAAGGGAACATAAGCAAAAGATGATTCCAAAAGCGAATTCCAAAAGAAGTCCCAAAGTGGACCAAATCCCATAAGATAGTAAACTCATTCAACACTGATTATGTTGTAAGTGACCATGGTTTTTGTTAGAGTGCATTCTGGTTTGTTTGATAAGGAAATAGCCTGATATATGTATGCACGTGGGTCACATAAGCCATTCTAATCGAACCTTAATCTCATCATGATACTGAAAAAGTAAGTGTGCCAACTCGAGCTAATTAGTATGTTTTCATATCATCACTCAACTAAACACAAGTCAAAATGTCTATTTCAAAATATAAAACATGTTCAGATTATTCTTGGTATGATATCTCTATAGTCTATAGATTCATTGCATTGCATTCGTATTTAATTTATGTGTGCTTTGTGTGTGCCGGCATGTGGAATCATTTTTGACATATCGACAAATACTTGTAAACTTAAAAATTTCAAGAAATTTTAAGTTTAGGGGGAGAAATAAAGTCAAAATGAAAATTTTCAAAAAGATGTTAAAAATCCAAATGAAAAATGTTATCTGATGGAAGGATAAGTATTCAATGAATGCATATGTGTTGTTTATGTTAAAATAATCCCAAGGTCTTGCAAGTAAAATCATTTGAAAATGCTTCAGTATATTGAAAAATTGGTTGTGCAAAATTTTTGTCAAAGTCAAGAAAATAAAAAATTGATAAACATAATTGTTTTTGTGTGATAATTAATTGTGTATGTTACCCTAAAACATGATTACAAAATTGATTGCAAAACCCTAAATAAGATGTCTTGTCATATTAATTTTTGAGAAAGTATGCAGGTGCAATAAATGCAGAAGATCAAAAGTTAATTGTCGCGGAAATGAAAAATGTGCAAGTGTTGAAACTTCTGAAGGTTACTGTGTAGCCGGGTTAAGAATACAAGTCAAGGTGTAGTCGTTTCATGTTACATGGCTTATTGGTTAATTGTTTTGACACGTCCAAACTGGTGACATATCTCAAAATGTTGACATGTCTCAACAGTTGACACATCCAAACAGTTGACACGTCAAAACTGTTGATACGATACACCTTCTTTGTGTCTTGTTGACACGACTCAATTGTTGACACGTCTAAACAGTTGAACCTTCTCAACAGTGTATTATTCCTCTCAAAATTGTATATACTGATGGGTCACAAATGTTCACACGACCAAGTGTGTTGACATGACTGAAATAATTGAACCGTCCCAACAGTGTATCATACTACCAAGTGTTTGACGTGTCTCGTACTGTTTCAGCTGATGTATATTGTCGTATGAACAATGTTGAAACGTCTCAACAGTGCGTGACACGTCAAAACAGTTTTTGACATGACCAATGTTTTCACCTGTTATTTTTCACCCGTCTGATACACTTGACCCGCCTCAATAGTGGTTGACACGACTAAGTGTTTTTAGGGTTGAAATGTTCAATGTACATCTGTTGACCCGTCTATACATGGTCACCCGTCTAAACAGTACCTGACCCGACCAAGGTTGTTTGTACGTGTTGACCCGTCTGAAATGTTGGCCGTCTAAAATTTTTGACCCGTCTCAAATTTTAACCTAATTTTTTAACTGTGTTACCTGAATCCTATAAATACCCCTTTCTTCACACACTTAACATCATTTTATCATTTCTTCATCCGACTCCACATTCACACATTCACCTGACTAATACCCTTGTTCTAATAACTTGTTCTATATCAAGATTTTGAGATTAATAGAGGTATATGGACATGTTTCATCATCGTTTTCACCATTTTAACTGTCACAAACCCTAAAACTAGTTATCGTTGATGAACAGTGTGACATCTGCCCCAAACTCGAATCCGAATGCCCGACTCGAACCCGAAGTATCTATCTTAAATTTATTCGTATTTACTTTTCCCATAAATGCAACGCGTTGTTATTGATATATATAAATATGTGGAGCGTTACGTCTTCCTCGTCTCTAATAATCAACGACCAAGTTATTAAACGTTTACTAAATTAATTACTAAATGCCATAACTAAAGATACAAAATATATAACTTGAGTTTTATAGAAGAGAGTTATAAAGTTGTTAAAAATAAGTATTATCAAGTCTCGAGATAGTTCATTTCCGTCATAAACGAATTAAATATGTAAAAACTTCATTTCTATAAACGTTACAATGCTATTCGGTTAAGTTGGTTAGTTAAAATATATATATAATTAACTTTGGGTTAAAAGGGTCAAGATTTAAAACTTATACTAAATTTTATAGCTCAATATAATAATAATCCAACCTTCAAGGACCAATTTGCAAATATAACATTAATTCACATCCCAGCCCACGTTCCCCCCTTTTGTGCCCGTTTTTCCGGCGCTTGTCTTCCGGCGATGCTGGCCGGATTCCGGCGACTATCCGGCAAGGGCCAAAAGTCTTTTTTTTCAGTTTCAACCAAATTAAAACATGTTAAAACGCTCGTAGTCGAGTTTTGAACCTAGTTCCACCTTCTAAACACCTTATAATCATTCGAATCCATGTTTCATTCGGTTTCAAAGCCGTAATTATAAAACCCAATTAACAAATCGTCGTTTCAACACTCTTCAATAAATTCTTTAAATCAAAACGCTCATGCAATCAATTAAAAGTGAATCAAGTAACCAATTTAACGTTTAACCACAAAATACGCATCAATTAATCAATATTAAGTGCAAACATAACTCGTTAGTCGATCGAGTGGAAACGGTTTTAGTTGACTCAATTAAACCTTATCAAGTCTCTCCAACGACGTCTCTCTCATTCTTAGATTAACCAATTTTACTATAAACACTCGAAATCATAATGTCTAAATTCTAGGGTTTATCTTTTGTTCTTCAACCGGGTCGAAATCAAATCGTTGATATAATTCACAAATTCTTTGGGGCTTTCGTTCATCTAATCACATTGAAGATATCTGGAAGGGTAATTTGATTTTAGCAGCCTCAATCTCTCAATTCAATTGCAAACCGTCGACTTCATCTTCTTCTTTTTTTTTCGATTTGGCCAACAATCAGGTAAGTGCAATATGTCAAAATGCTCGAGATACAGAGGGGATTAAAAGCCCTCTCTTTAAATCGGGTTTGATTATCTGTGTTAAACGAATTTGGGGGTTTCTTGATCTAGGGCTTGTAGTATTAAAGGGGTGTTGTGTATTAAAGAAATAAAACCTATTTCCGTCTGTTTAAAGGAACAAAAAGCGTGTCTGGTTCAGCGGTAAGGCTGCTGTTGTGGACGCGTTTGGTCGTGGGTTCGAGTCCCACTGTGACCACTTTTATTAATTTTCACCTTTTTAAAACCCCCTTACTTCTAAGTCATATATATCTATTTCTCAAGAATGTTTACAAATAATATATCAATTATAAAAACTAGGAATTGGTTATTATAAAAATATATATTTATATCTCGTACCTAAATCCCTAAATTGGACTTTAAAACCCTAAATTGGTTTTGAAAACCCTAAATCCCCAAATTGGACTTTAAAACCCTGAATTGGATTTTGAAACCCTAAATCCCCAAATTGGACTTTAAAAAAAACCCTAAAACCCCAAATCCAAAACCCTAGAATTTCTAAGTTATTGATTCTAGTTACTATATTATTTGTCTCGTTTCTAAATTAGGTTTTCCCGGTTAATTAGGTGATTCTAATATCTGGGCGATCCTCGATTCTATTTAATTACTTTCTTGCGTGCTATTATCTATATTGTTCAGGTGAGTAAACTCACTCCCCTTTTTCTATTTACTATTTTGGGGCTGAAATACGTCTTTTACTATATTGCGTTTTCTATTCGTTTTCTAAAAGAGATCATACAAATATGTTAGTCTAGTGTGGCCGCTGGATGCAATCGTATGTGTTAGTTAAAAGTAGTTTTATTGCTTTGTAATCCCACCGGTACAATGTTAGCGCTAATGGTTTGACAAACCCACCTGCTTGTACAACATCGATAGGTGATTTAAACCCGGCCTTTCTAATTCCATGTTTACTATGTCGAGATGCTATGTTGCTATACTATGTTGCTATACTATGTTGCTATGCTATGATGCTATACTATGCCATGTCCCTAAATTGCTAAATGATGACTTATATATCGAGACGGTAAACGACGGTTATTAAAAGTCATCATTATTTATTACATGAGTGGTTCTCATGACGAATGGCTAGACGAGATACTATGGTTTCTATTGTGGTTGGTGTGCTATTCTATTCTAGGGGTCCTGGTCGAGTAATATTACAAAATTACTATACATATGGGATTGCGCAGCATATCTTGTTGATCTCGGATTTCAATACTATTACTATTCAATTTGGGTTTTACTCACTAGCTTGTGTAGCTAACTTTATTTTCGCGTATTTCAGGTGGCGCGTGATTTTTGGCTTGTTTCTTTGCTATTCAAGACATAGGGACTTGGACCTAGAAATAATACTAAACATGACTATTTCATTTACTGCTATTATGAATTTGTCGTTTCGCATTTAAGACTTGGGTTTTGCCAAACTTATGACAATAATTATTAGACTTTAATAAAAGTAACACCATGTGCTTTGTTTACTATGGATATCCAATTCTATGACAGCCCGGTGTTTTCCGCCACCGGGCGGGGTGTCACAGTTGGTATCAGAGCCATGGTTATAGAGAACTAGGATAGGGTATTAGAAACACACCGACCTAGACTATAACCTAAGAGTCCTTAGTGCAAATTAATGTGCTTAGAGAACTCTTCAGAATTTATTTATTTATTTATTTATTATTTCTATGAACTATTCTATGTCTTTTCTTTATCTCAATTCTTAACCGATTTCGCGAAGGAGCTACAAGAGACTCGTCTGTAAGATTAGGATCTTTCTCTTTGTGGAATCTCGTCATCGTCTTAAGTAAGTTTGAAAACGTGGGAAACGTGTGCAATCTGGAAGGGGGAACGCCTGTATCACGGACATCCTGTCTAAGGCAAGCATTTCGTATAAATCTCTTTAAGAGACCTGTATGCTTACCTGGGGATGTTCGAGATGAGTGTGAACCTATAGGCTAAAGCACGCTTTCTCGAATACGTTGAGAACGAACTTAACACTTTGATAAGTCTTGAGTGTCCAAACCCAGACACATTCCTAAGCCTTCAAATTCCATTTAATCATTTTTCTAATACTATCATTTTTCTATAAATTCTAATTATCTCTATGAGTTCTTTGTGATTTTAAAATGTCACCCTAAACTATTTGATTGTGTTTCTATGGTTTCTAAATGTTTACTATGAAGTGTTTTCTAAGGAGATTCTATGATATTTCTAAATACCATTCAAATTCAATAAGTGTTTACTATGAAATATGTTTTAAAAAGAATGTTCCATGTCTCACGAAATCGTTTTCTATCTTGTAGAATGGCGGGTAGAAATCAACGACTTGCTAATGTTATCGCGACCCAAATGGCTAATATTTTGCCTAATCTCGTGAACCAACTTAATAATGCTAATCAAAACAATGAGCCTAAGTGTACTCTTAAGTACTTCAACTCGTGTGGTCCAACCAAATTTATCGGTAACGAAGGGGCTACGGGACTTCTCCAATGGTTTGAAAGCATGGAGAGTACTTTTGTTAATTGTGATTGCCCTGAAAATCTCAAAGTCCGATATGCAACAAGTGTTCTTCAAAAGGGTGCTTTGACTTGGTGGAATGATGAAAAGCGTAGGCTCGGTGAAGCCGCTGTAACAGCTTTAACCTGGACCGTGTTCAAAACCAACATGACTAATAAGTATTGTCCCCCTAGCGAGATTCGTAAACTCGAGGGCGAATTCTGGGGTCTTAAGCAAGATAGTGGTGATAATGTGGCTTATAATGATCGTTTCTCCCAGCTTAGTACTTTGTGTCCTAATATGGTTACTCCTGATTCTCGTGGCATTGAGCAATATATCGGAGGTCTGCCAACGACTATCCAAGATGCTGTTTGGGGTAGTAAGCCAGCTACTGTAGGTGAGGCAATGACTTTAGCCGGTCGCCTTACTGAAAATCATGTGCAAGCTGGCTCTCTGTTTCGTAAGGGTAACAAAAAGTCTAAAGGCTCTTCTAGTGATGACTCTAAATCATCTGAGGATGATTCTTATAAGGGTTTTAAGCCCGAATCCTCATTCAATTCCAAGAAGCGTAAGAACAATGCCACCAACTATGCTATTGCTGCTCCTGCTCCTCCTATGGCACCGCAAAGGGGTAATAATAACCGTAAGCCTTATACGGGGTTCTTGCCCAAATGCAACCAATGTCCTTTTCATCATGCTCCCGAAACTCCATGTTCTAAATGTTCTGTTTGTCAACGTTATGGGCATCTGGCTAAAGATTGTTGGAATAATAATAATCGGGGTAATCAAGGTCGTGCTTGTTTCAACTGTGGTGATCCAACTCATTTCCGCAACGATTGCCCTCAACCTATCAATGTCAACGTGAACACCAACGCTAATGCTAACCAAGCTGGTCGTGCTAGAACCTTCAATATCATCGCTAATCAAGCTCAAGCTAACAATGACGTGGTGAACGATATGACTCCCAAATGATTTCTACGTTTCTATTTTATTTGGAGGCCGATAAGACTTTTGTTTCATTAGATTGTGTTTCATCATTTGCTATTCATTGTGTTAGACTCGATAATCTTTATGTGGTAGTCGAAGCGAAAAAAAAATGTTTCTATTGGTTTTTATATTTATGGTGCGAACTTACATTTCAAGGTCACATTTCCTCCATGTTTCTCTTTTGTCTATGACTCTCAGTAGTTTCGACGGTTGAAACTTTTCCTTGCGTTGAAACTCAAAAGCATATGCGTTAGAGTTATGTCGCGTTTTGGCTCGTGCTGATGTAAAGAAAAAGAAAGATGACCCATTCCGTATATGTCCCGATTATCGCGAATTCGATGAAACTTTCAGTAAAAATAAATAAAATAAAAATCATTGCCGCCTAACGATGATCTCTTCGCTTCAACTTCTTCTACTTCGGTTTGAGCAAATTTCGGGACGAAATTTCTATAAGGAGGGGAGACTGTGACATCTGCCCCAAACTCGAATCCGAATGCCCGACTCGAACCCGAAGTATCTATCTTAAATTTATTCGTATTTACTTTTCCCATAAATGCAACGCGTTGTTATTGATATATATAAATATGTGGAGCGTTACGTCTTCCTCGTCTCTAATAATCAACGACCAAGTTATTAAACGTTTACTAAATTAATTACTAAATGCCATAACTAAAGATACAAAATATATAACTTGAGTTTTATAGAAGAGAGTTATAAAGTTGTTAAAAATAAGTATTATCAAGTCTCGAGATAGTTCATTTCCGTCATAAACGAATTAAATATGTAAAAACTTCATTTCTATAAACGTTACAATGCTATTCGGTTAAGTTGGTTAGTTAAAATATATATATAATTAACTTTGGGTTAAAAGGGTCAAGATTTAAAACTTATACTAAATTTTATAGCTCAATATAATAATAATCCAACCTTCAAGGACCAATTTGCAAATATAACATTAATTCACATCCCAGCCCACGTTCCCCCCTTTTGTGCCCGTTTTTCCGGCGCTTGTCTTCCGGCGATGCTGGCCGGATTCCGGCGACTATCCGGCAAGGGCCAAAAGTCTTTTTTTTCAGTTTCAACCAAATTAAAACATGTTAAAACGCTCGTAGTCGAGTTTTGAACCTAGTTCCACCTTCTAAACACCTTATAATCATTCGAATCCATGTTTCATTCGGTTTCAAAGCCGTAATTATAAAACCCAATTAACAAATCGTCGTTTCAACACTCTTCAATAAATTCTTTGAATCAAAACGCTCATGCAATCAATTAAAAGTGAATCAAGTAACCAATTTAACGTTTAACCACAAAATACGCATCAATTAATCAATATTAAGTGCAAACATAACTCGTTAGTCGATCGAGTGGAAACGGTTTTAGTTGACTCAATTAAACCTTATCAAGTCTCTCCAACGACGTCTCTCTCATTCTTAGATTAACCAATTTTACTATAAACACTCGAAATCATAATGTCTAAATTCTAGGGTTTATCTTTTGTTCTTCAACCGGGTCGAAATCAAATCGTTGATATAATTCACAAATTCTTTGGGGCTTTCGTTCATCTAATCACATTGAAGATATCTGGAAGGGTAATTTGATTTTAGCAGCCTCAATCTCTCAATTCAATTGCAAACCGTCGACTTCATCTTCTTCTTTTTTTTTCGATTTGGCCAACAATCAGGTAAGTGCAATATGTCAAAATGCTCGAGATACAGAGGGGATTAAAAGCCCTCTCTTTAAATCGGGTTTGATTATCTGTGTTAAACGAATTTGGGGGTTTCTTGATCTAGGGCTTGTAGTATGAAAGGGGTGTTGTGTATTAAAGAAATAAAACCTATTTCCGTCTGTTTAAAGGAACAAAAAGCGTGTCTGGTTCAGCGGTAAGGCTGCTGTTGTGGACGCGTTTGGTCGTGGGTTCGAGTCCCACTGTGACCACTTTTATTAATTTTCACCTTTTTAAAACCCCCTTACTTCTAAGTCATATATATCTATTTCTCAAGAATGTTTACAAATAATATATCAATTATAAAAACTAGGAATTGGTTATTATAAAAATATATATTTATATCTCGTACCTAAATCCCTAAATTGGACTTTAAAACCCTAAATTGGTTTTGAAAACCCTAAATCCCCAAATTGGACTTTAAAACCCTGAATTGGATTTTGAAACCCTAAATCCCCAAATTGGACTTTAAAAAAAACCCTAAAACCCCAAATCCAAAACCCTAGAATTTCTAAGTTATTGATTCTAGTTACTATATTATTTGTCTCGTTTCTAAATTAGGTTTTCCCGGTTAATTAGGTGATTCTAATATCTGGGCGATCCTCGATTCTATTTAATTACTTTCTTGCGTGCTATTATCTATATTGTTCAGGTGAGTAAACTCACTCCCCTTTTTCTATTTACTATTTTGGGGCTGAAATATGTCTTTTACTATATTGCGTTTTCTATTCGTTTTCTAAAAGAGATCATACAAATATGTTAGTCTAGTGTGGCCGCTGGATGCAATCGTATGTGTTAGTTAAAAGTAGTTTTATTGCTTTGTAATCCCACCGGTACAATGTTAGCGCTAATGGTTTGACAAACCCACCTGCTTGTACAACATCGATAGGTGATTTAAACCCGGCCTTTCTAATTCCATGTTTACTATGTCGAGATGCTATGTTGCTATACTATGTTGCTATACTATGTTGCTATGCTATGATGCTATACTATGCCATGTCCCTAAATTGCTAAATGATGACTTATATATCGAGACGGTAAACGACGGTTATTAAAAGTCATCATTATTTATTACATGAGTGGTTCTCATGACGAATGGCTAGACGAGATACTATGGTTTCTATTGTGGTTGGTGTGCTATTCTATTCTAGGGGTCCTGGTCGAGTAATATTACAAAATTACTATACATATGGGATTGCGCAGCATATCTTGTTGATCTCGGATTTCAATACTATTACTATTCAATTTGGGTTTTACTCACTAGCTTGTGTAGCTAACTTTATTTTCGCGTATTTCAGGTGGCGCGTGATTTTTGGCTTGTTTCTTTGCTATTCAAGACATAGGGACTTGGACCTAGAAATAATACTAAACATGACTATTTCATTTACTGCTATTATGAATTTGTCGTTTCGCATTTAAGACTTGGGTTTTGCCAAACTTATGACAATAATTATTAGACTTTAATAAAAGTAACACCATGTGCTTTGTTTACTATGGATATCCAATTCTATGACAGCCCGGTGTTTTCCGCCACCGGGCGGGGTGTCACAAACAGTAACTTGAAAGAATGAACCGTCACTTTGATTCGATAACAAAAACTGAAATCTTGTTGATGTTATGTTAAAATCTGAGGGTTAATTAATCAATTTCACTGATCCATCATCATAAGAACATCAATCTAGACCTAATCGATGACAAAATTTGAAATACGCAAACCACCATTGATGAACTTGAAACAGAGAATCTTGTTTAAGTAATAATGTCATGATTGTTTAATTGTCTTATCATCTGATGATTAAAACAAGTTTTTAATTGGGTCTTATATATCAACTGAGAAATTTAAGACTTTGATTAATTAACAGGATGCTTCAAATCTTCAGTTGATAAGATTTTTGATAAAAACAGTTGATATGTGTTGTGTTATTACAATTCTTAAACAGGATGATACTTTCAAATTGTTTAAGTAATGTATAAAATTTCACACTAATTTCTATTTACATCAGAATCTAAGACACTTTAACCACTTGTTTATGATATTTGATTACTTATTCATGTTTTTGACCACTGACACATTTGTAACTGATTTCAGATGCAAAATCTCAAGTATGAGACTAAGCACAATGTTGTGGCTTTACTTGATGATTCTATTCCTGAAGCAGTAGGGTATCAACAGATCATCAGATTTCTTCTCAGATCCAAATATGTTTATGTCGTGCGTGCAAAGCCCATTGTATACATGAGATTGATCAAAAAGTTCTGGAAGACTAATGAGGTTATTACAAATGATGAGGGTTAGACTGTTGTAAGAGGTTTTATCGCCAGACAGCTTCAAGTCACAGTCTCTGAAGATGCCATTAGAGATGCATTGTTCTTGGGTGATAATGAAGCAGGAGATCTAGATGAGTTCACAACTGCTGAGTGTCAGGAATGTTTTGTTAATATGGGTCATCCACCTGTATTTCCCAAACAGCAGTTTCTAAGGGTCAGACTGAGCAAGCAATGGAAGCTATTATGTTATGTCATTCAACACTGTCTTTCGAGAAGAAGTGTTGGTTTTGACACCTTTCCATCAGATATAGATGCTCCTCTTGTTGCTATTGCTATGAACAGTAGGTTCAATATGGCCAAAATTGATTATGAAGGGGTTTGTATTCAATTTACAAAAAGGGAAGAGATTCAAGTTCTTGATGTACCCAAGGTTTCTACAACTTATCCTCAATGAAGCTCATCCAGTGATAAAGAACAAGGTGTTCCTGGAGAGTTATGTGAAACAGAGGACATGAATGCTCTATCTTACAAGAAAATGAGCTTGGGAGGTGTAGCAAATGTAGATTTATTTGACTATATGCTAGATATTGCAAAAATAATGAAAAAGAAGTTGTTGTAGAATATTTCCATATATCTCAGGATAAACCCTTCGATCCTTTAGATATAGTGGACGATCTTCCTGAGAATTTGGTAGAACATGATAGTGATGATGATGAGGTTGATGAAGAAGAAGGAAGTGATGATGTTTTGGATGAAAATGAAGGAGATGATGATAATGATGGTGAGAATGTTGAATCAGATGAAACTGATAATGGTAATGAGGATGAAGCTGTTGGTGATGTTACTGATGTCATTATAGAAGAAGAAACTATCATTGAAGATGTTGTGCCTGAGATGAGGATTGAGAATGTTGAGCCTATTGATGTTCTGGAGATTACCAGAGATGTCTTTCAAACCGAAGTTGAATCTAAGGCAAAATCAGATAAGGATGCTGAGGTTGCCATACCTAATCCTATATCTGTTGATATTCCTACCACTACATCCCCAATTGCACAACTTTCTGAACAGCCAAAGGAGTCTTCACCTAAGGTTGTTGCAAGAGGTGATGCTGTTACTCGTTGATTCTGATGAAGAAGATGAGTTGTTACATTTGAGAAGAATGATTGCAAAGTTAATGGATGAGAATGAGGAATTAAAAGCTTCAAATGAAAGAAAGAAGAAAAGGTTGAAAGAACACTGGGAAACACATTTGAAGATACTGAAGTCTTCAATCAGCTGAATGCAGAATATGAGAAATTAAAAGAAGATTATGAGGAACTAGAAGCTGAGTGTAACACATTGAAAGCTGAAAATGAGGTTTTGACTAAAGAGCTCGGAGAGAAGTTGTTGTTGGAGTGTCTAAGACTCCCAGGGAAATCACAGTACATTATACCAGATCATGACGATCCAAGACTGTGATTGAACCAGATACCATATCTGTCCCTGTTCCCAATGAAGCTGATACTGAATTATTATACGATAAAGCTGAGGGAAAACAAAAGTTAGATGTTGCGCCTGAGATCACTGAAGTTGATACTCTACAGAAAAAGGCACGAACTGAGGTAATAGCTCAGGTTGAGCCGGTTCAGGAGGTTCAAAATGTTGATGCTGATGTATTTATTACTGAATCTAGTCCCTCTATGACTAAAAACATAGCATCAAAAGTATATGAGATTCTGTTAGACTTAGAAGAAAATTTTGTGTTTCTGAGGAAGAAGATGTACAATCGAGTATTTTTGGATAGATTGACTTACTGACTGTAAGTCAAGTCTATGAGGAGTATGATAAATGTGTAGCTGCTGAAACTTCACTTCCTGCGGATCCAAATGAATTTACTTTTGAACAAGGAGAATGGGATCCAACTGCTGAAGCTATTATTATCAATGAAATTCCTGTTGAAGAGCTGAATCACAAAGTCCAGGACAGAATGGGGTTCTTTGAGTTGAAAGATTGGCTGCTTTCGAGGAATTATCCAAGGAATAAAGTAAGTGTGTTAGGTGCTGATACGATGAAGAATTTGGTAAGAATGTTTCAAGTAACTGAGAAGATGAAAAAAAAGATGATGATACTCAATATGGATACTTAAACCTCAGGAAATAGTCAACATGTGTCTAAGTACTGTGGTTCATGACAAGCGGAAAGAATTGATCAAGATGTTCCCTGAAACTTATTCTGGCATTTATGATGTCACTGAAGAACAAAGAAAGACATGGAACGCTACTCAGACTTTCCGTGATTTGGTAATGAGCGTACTTCAGAAAGGACAATCTATTTCCGAGCTGCTTTATGCTATGATTGTTCCTGCGAATGATAAAGAAGTAAAGATTGTTGGGTGGAAGTACGATGAGGTGTTTGATGTGTTCCTGATTAAGAGAGTTACTGCCTTGAGTGACGTCTACCATTTTTACTCATCAATTCTTCAGCTTCCAGTCCAAGACATGAAAGAATTAGCGAAACTTCCACTACGTATGTCACACCCCGACCGATGGCGGAATCATCGAGGCGGACGAAAGTGAATGATTGCTCATAGCTCATGGTACTAAAAACTGTTTCAATATTATTAAAATCCAATTTAATATATCCAAACAAAAGAAAACAAATAGTTCAAACAAGAAGATCTAAATAGCCTACTACATTTTATTAACTAGGTCCAAGTTCCTAGTCACGTGTCATCCCGAAGTTCCTAACTTGCTTTTCCTGAAATCATGTGAAAAATAACTGGTCAGCTAACGAATTAGCTGGTGAGTAAACATAGGTTTGAAATACTATAAATACACTGATAAAGAAAACTCAATTCATGTCGTTATGTCTAAACTTATAAGTGCAAAACATGTACATACAAGATAACAACGCATAATCAAACCTTGAACAATGATAAAGGGGGGTCCACATGATAATGATACTCAGTTATAATCACCCAAGAATCAGGGGGGTGGGTCCTTTCGACCAATAGATCTACCATTAGTAACTGTCGGTTTCTACAAATTAATGATTACACTTGAACAAAAATTGCTATCAGGCTATGAACACATAATTTGCAAGTGAAGACATAACATGAATTGTTTAAATGAAATAACTGATCAAAATGAATAACTGAACAATAAAATCTGATAACTGAAATCTGAAATCTGATTTAAATAGGTCACATGATATCACCCCAAATTGAAAACCAGAAAAGGGGCTATGAATACTCACGTGATAATTGTTGATCGACTGAAAATGAATAAAAACTTGAAACGTCACCGGATATTCCTTAAGGATCACCTAAAGGATTTATCCTATGTTAGAATGATAACTGAAAACTAACTTGAAGTCTAGGGGTTCTAATTTGGAATTTGGGTTTAAGTAATTTATTGTTATAATTTGTAAATATATAACACGTAATAATAATAGATACATATATATATATATATATTTAACTTTGATGAAATATTGTGATTAAATAGTATATGAATCTTATCCTTTTGTGAAAACGGTTAAAATAGATGATACGTTAAATGACACGACCGTCTTTGATAAAAGTGACTAATTATCTTGAATAAATAATCATATGTGTTTAATAAATGTCTAATTAAACCATAGTCTTAATTGAATAATCGTGTTTAAAATAAGTCTAGTACTTAGTAAAAACCCCGTAAGTAGATTTTTTTATAAAAATTCAACAAGTTTTATATATGTATTCTTGTATACATATATATCTATATACATTGTTAGACTTATAACACTCTTACAAAATAGCTTTATAAATAATCCTATATTAATATTAAAATGATTATAGGATGTTAATAAAAGAATTTATATTTGTAAAACTTGAAATTAAATAATTTAAAAAAAAACACAACAGTCCATGGGGGAATCGAACCCTGGACCTTAAGTTTGATTATATCTTGCCAAAACCATCAGACCAAAACTGCTTTGTTGATCTAATTTGAAACGAAATAATTTTAACTCTTATGTTTCTTAAACCCATTTTAACATATAAACCCTAGTTTCCAATCACAACAAATCGATCCCTGAAACGAATTCGTAAATGAAATTAATTATATTTACGATGATCAGAACATGATAATGAACAAAACGATGTATTGAAGTACCTGAATCGATCAAGGATTGAAGAAAATAGAAGAAAATTAACGAACACTGATTTGGATCGATTTGAAACTGCAATTGTTGATGATAATCAATTTAAACATACAGATTCACTTAACGATAGATGATAAACAAAAGCCCTATGAATTTAAGGGTTGGAATAGACCTGAAGTGTGTCGTTGATTAGGAGCCGAGACACGATGAACTCAAGATTAATTGGACTATTGTGTGTGTTTGGAAGTGAAATTTGAGTTGCAGAAAGATAATGTGATGTTGAGAGAGTGCTTAGGATTATTTATAACAGATTGAAAGGTGGGTAATCGACTGTTTATGGGCTTGAGTTGGTTTCGGAGCTAAAGGGACACATTTTGCTGATTTGGATGCGATTTGATCAGTTAAATTCGTTTAATAATCTTGTAATTGGTTTAAGTAATGCTATGGATTAGATTAATTTGATTTCTATCAGATTTTTATGGGATTTGGAGTTTGAAAATTCATTGAACGGATTTAGTTGGAGATCAGATATAAGGCTGCAGAAACTCGGTTGGTTTGTGGTTACGAGTTCGAAATTTGTAGATAGAGGATACAGGCGGCTTAATCAGGTTTAAATGGTCAATATGGTGTTGTTTTGGATTGCAGCCGGAGTTGCCGGAGTAGGCCGGAACAAGTCGCCGGAAAACGTGGGTATGCGGGTGGGTTTGGGTTGGTTTTGAATTAATTTTCAGTTTACCCCCTTTAACTTTGAGATTTGTTAATAAAGGTTTAAATGTTTTAAAATGTGTTTCATTAATTACACATTCCATCCCTTAACTTTAACTTTAACTAACTACCAACCAACTAACAATTTATTTATAAAAGCTTAGACTTTTATATGACTCAACTCTTAGTAAGTTATATAAAAATCGTTTTATAACATGTATTTGATAACTAAATGATTATCATAAAATAAATTGTGACAATATAACCCTTTATTTCATAATCATCCGAGCGATTACGATATTAATTAATGGTTCGGGTTTACATAAAACGAATCGGGGCAGATGTTACAACGTAATCCGACAAATTCAGCACGTGGTGAAGGTCTAGCTCATCTCCTTGAAGTTGGTGTGACTCATGATAAGAAGTTCTTGGAGTTTAGATGTCAACAAGAGTACAATGTGTATTTCTATGAAAAGAAGAAGAAAAAACTGGATCCTCTATTTGGCTGAATTGAGTGATAAATACTTTGAGAAGATTACGAAGCCGGGCTTGAAGGTGTTTGATGGAACACAAGAAACAAAGCCTATCTTAAAAGTATATTTATCATGAAGGACATCAAGAGTTGAAGCTTGTACGAAATCTTGAAGACATGTCGGAAGATTGTATCGAGATTTTCGGTGCTTTTGAGCTGAAGCTATTACATCCGAGCTACATACACTTTCTGAGAATATATAAGATGGAAAAAGCGAATGATGAAGTATCTAAAAGTGACAGAAGATATCTTGTGGGGATTATTGAAGCTATGGCTGCTGCAATGGAAAGGATTGCTTTTCGTAAAGCAAATGATTTTTCTAATCAAGAACGCTAGGACATTCAGCACATATCGTACATGCGGATAACTACAAAGGGTGCATTGGAGGTGGTGTCATCGGATCACAAGGAACCGTACATTATCTATGCTAATATCGATTTTGCAGGTTTGACGTTTGATACATTGAAGCGTATGTCCAAGATCAAGATTCTGATAAATGAAAACAAGCCAGCTCATCATGAACTGAGAACAAAGTATGTGAAGTCAATTTTGAAAACTATTGAAGAACAAAAACAATTAAAAGAAAAGTCGGTGTTCGATGCTCGCATTAAAGATGAAGAAGTTTTTGACTGAAGACAAAAGTTAAATCTTAGTGAGAGTACTATTAGGGCTCGTTTCTATAAAGATTACTTTGTCTTAGTTAGTATAAATTGTTTTGTTTAGGGTTAACTTTGTTATTTCCCTAAAGTGTATTGTGGTATAAATAGAAAGTTGTATGTGCTAAGTTAGAGGGTGAACAAGTACTATATAGGTAAATGTTGTAGTTTTATATGAAATTTTTGATGTTTTCGAGAGTTGATTTTTTGATAAAATTTGTTTTTGGTGTGATTATATAGGTAAATGTTGTGGTTTATGTGAAAATTTTTGATTTTTTTCAAAAGTTGATTTTTTGATCAATTTTGTTTTTGGTGTCTTTATATTAGTAAATGTTTTGGTTTTATGTGAAAATTTTTGATTTTTTCCTAAGTTGATTTTTGGATCAAATTTGTTTTTGGTGTAATTATATAGGTAAATGTTGATGTTTTTTTTGGGTAAAGGGATTCACCCGGCGACTTATATATTCACAACCAAAACAAAACAAGTAGCGTAGAGAGTCTACACTAGTTCATTCTTGGGGCATTCCCCAGAATGTAAACAAAAGACAACTAAAGTAATCTAAATAAACATAAACAATGCTCACTTTACTAGACTACCATCTAGCTACAAAAGACGTAGAATCCTTCCTCCTAGCCATCACCAGGGCTTCCCAAGCTCATGTGAATATTCCAATCTGCAAGCGCTTGCTTCGTTTGATCCGTTTTTATCCTTAGGCCCATCAGTCTATATCGAACAGTATCAATTATAATTTCAGTAAGAACGTCAGGCGGCCTTGTATGATTGTTAAAACAGTCTATTGCATCTCTCCTGCCATATGTAATACACTGACCCAGCCACTAGCAATTTGCTCACAACACTTAGAGAGTCTTGGACCTTGCATGATCACAAAGCCACGTAACTATCTCACTCCATTCAGCCGGAACACTCTGCATACCTGCTCGCATCTTTACTCGATCCCATACCACAGAAGAATAGTTACACTCAAAAAATAGATGCTCATGCGAATCAATAGTAGAGAAGCATAATACACAACACATCATATTAATGTTGCTATTCCTTATCGACCTCCACCTCAAAATTTTGTCATGCGTTTGAAGTTTAGCTTTCAGGACAAGCCAAAGTAGAAACACATGACGTGGAATACATTGTGAGAACCACACTATATCCACCCACCTAACCTCCATGTTTCTATGATGAATAGACTCCCATACAACAGTTGGAGCATACTTCGAACATACATCCCCACCGGATAGATATCATACCAAGCATCAGGCCATAACCAGTTCCCATACCTCACAATATCAGCCACCTTCGAATCACTTGACATCCCCGCTCGATAAATATATCTTCTGGTGATAAAACTAGATAGCGGCCCAATATCACACCATCTGTCAGACCAAGCAGAAGCATTTGTACCGTCCCCCAACTGGTACCAAAAAAAATTGACGCACCCTAGGTCTAATCATCAAAATTTTCCTCCAGCTCCAACAACAATTTTGAGGGATCTTACACTCCCAAAAATGGCAGTTGGACAGCCTATAAGAATAAATCCAATCAACCCACTGGGACTTTCTCTTAGAAAGAATGCTCCAAATATGATGGGACATAAGAGCAGTATTCATATCCCCAATTCGCCTGATGCCTAAACCTCCCTCGTGCTTAGGTAAGCCAACAGACTTCCAAGAGACCTTGGCTCTACCTTGTGAAACCACACCTTGGGACCAAAGAAACCCACGCATCTTAGCTTCCAACTCAGCGATAACCCTCTTGGGTAAAATAAAAACCAAGGCCCAATAGATATACAAAGCTGAAAGAACTGAAACAATAAGCTGCATTCTCCCTGCTAACGAAAGCATTTTGTTTTTCCAATTAGTAATCCTTCCCTCCATTTTTTCAACAAGCACTTTACAGTCCTTGAAGATAAGTCTAGAAGCTAAAAGAGGGACACCCAAATATTTAACTGGAAGAGAACCCTCAACGAAAGGTATAATGTTCAAAATAGCCAGCCCTAATATTATCCGGAACATTGCAGAAAAAGATAGTGCTTTTTGGTGTACTCGGGACCAACCCTGACATCCGAGTAAAAGCTGATAACGATTGCATAATAACCCGTACAGAAGATCCACACCCTCTCGTGAAGATAAACAAATCATCAGCAAAACAGAGGTTGATAATACGTTGCTTTTCACACTTATTATGGAATCTGAAGGAATTGTTGAGTCTAGATGGTCTAGAAAGCATCATCGTTAGAATCGCCATAACAAGCGTAAAAAGGTACGGGGATAGTGGGTCTCTTTTCCTAAGACCCCTCTTGCCCCTAAAATACCCGTGTGTGTTACCATTGATACTCAACGAAAAAGAGACAGATGAGACACACATCATAATCCACTCAACCATCTTTGGATGAAACCCAAAACCCCTTACAATCAAACCCAAAAAATCCCAATCAACCGTATCATAAGCTTTCTGGATGTCCACCTTTAGGGCACACCTAGGCGGTCCCTTCTTCCTATGATAATTATGCATAAGTTCCTGGGTTAACAATATATTGTCCGATATTCTTCTCTCCGGCACAAAAGCTGATTGACTTATACTCACTATCCCATCTAGCCCATTCTTCACCCGGTTAGCAACAATTTTACTAATGCATTTGAACAACACATTACAGCAGGATATAGGTCTATAATCAGTAATACATGAAGGAGAATGTACCTTAGGAATAAGAACAACGGGGGTATGGTTCCACTCTTGAAGAAGCTTACCCTTACTGAAAAAACCTTTAATCGCATCCATAACATCAGCTCCAATCGTTGGCCATGCATGCATGAAAAACGCCGAAGAATACCCATCCGGCCCCGGAGATTTATTCCTCCCAATAGAAAACATTGCCTTTCTAACCTCCTCATCCGATATAGGCCTAACCATGTTGTTCGCAACCCCCGTTTCCAGCCTATTTTGGAACAAATCCGGAGTTGGGGTCAGGGATATGTCACCCTTGACTCCAAGGAAGTTTTCATAATGCGTAACAAACGTCTTTTGAACATCTTCCCCTTCATAGATAATCCCCCCTCCATCCATAATCACATAAATCCTAGATCGGTGATTTCTAGTTAGAGAATTATGGAAAATGGCCGTATTATTATCACCCTCTGCTAGCCACTCGACTTTAGATTTTTGCTTTAAGAAGCGCTCTTCATCAATACTAGCCTCTTTAAATCTTGCTGCAACGTCCACCTCTATCCTTCGTAAATCAAGATCAAAAGGGTTCAAAGTAATGTTTTTTTGAACCGTATCAAACTGCTTCCTTAAATCAATCACCTTCTTATGAAGATTCCCTTGTTTAAATAATAACGCACGGATGTAAGGCTTCAACAATTTTAGCCTTTTAACGACCCGAAACTGGCTAACCCCTTCTACCTGAATGCTCCATGCTTTGCGAACTTCACCACTAAACTCCTTCTTGTAAACCAGAAAATTAGGAAATTTAAATTGTTTTGGCTTGGACTTGATAGAATCCATAAACATCAAGATACATGGGCTATGATCAGAGACCCTAAATGGTTGAAAGATAGCCGAAGCATTATGAAACCGATCAACAAAAGAAGTGTTGCAAAGAACTCTATCAATCTTCTTCATAATCCCAATGCCATCCTTTGGTTTTTGATTCCAAGTATAACGTAACCCCACACTCTTAACATCAAAAACATGAATAGCATCCAAACACTCCTTAAACTCTAGCATACTGATATCCATCCTCGATGTTCCCATGCTATGATCTTCTAAACATAGCGCAGAGTTAAAGTCACCCATAATCGTCCATGGGTCATCCTTAACTAACACATTATGACGCACCAAATCATTCCATAATTCTCTCCTTTTCACATATTGATTGTCAGCATATACGAGCGACATAAACAACATCTGTTTAGAGGATCTAAAAATCAAACGTACATGCACAACCTGATCTGTTTGAGCAATGAGCACAACATCAAATACGTTTGGATCCCACCCCAAAATAATGCGAGTACCCTTACTACAATGCCCACCATTCGATGTCCAATCCCAACTTCTAAACACTTTCTTACACACGCTACTAAGATTGTCCATATCCACATGTGATTCCAGAATAGCACACAAACTCAGCTTGCTTTCCTTCACAATCTGACGAACCTCCTTTTGTTTAAGGGATTGGTTCAAACCCCTTATGTTCCAGCAGGCCGTACTAATCATTGGAAACCTCTATAACATGAGTGCTTGCCCCTTCAGAATTTGAACTAATACCTTTAGTGATAAAGTCTGCCACTTCCGTCCTATCCACTCCCACTTCCCCATTACCTCCCCTTTCATCTATAGCAGATAAAACCTCAAACGTATTCTGATTCTCCGGACCCTTAGATGTAGACGCAACACCTCAAATGTAAATGTTGATGTTTTATATGAAAAATTTTGATGTTTTTGAAAGTTGATTTTTTGATCAAATTTGTTTTTTGTGTGATTATATGGGTACATGTTGTGATTTTATGTGAAATTTTTTTATTTTTTTAAACGTTTATTTTTTGATCAAATTTGTTTTTGGTGTGATTATATAGGTAAATGTTGTGGTTTTATGTGAAAATTTTTGATTTTTTCGAAGGTTGATTTTTTGAAAAACGATTTGTTTGGTGTGATTAAATATATATAAAATATTGTGGTTTCATGTGAACATTTGTTGGTTTTTTGAAAAGTTCATTTTTTGATCAAGTTTATTTTTGGTGTGACTATATAGGTAAATGTTGTAGTTTTATGTGCAAATTTTTTATTATTTCAAAAGTTGAATTCTTATCAAATTTGTTTTTGGTGTGATTATATAGGTAAATGTTGTGGTTTTATATGAAAATTTTTTATGTTTTCGAAAGTTGATTTTTTGATCAAATTTGTTTTTGGTTTGATTATATGTAAATGTTGTGGTTTATGTGAAATTTTTTTATTTTTTCAAAATTTGATTTTTTGATCAAATTTGTTTTTGGTGTGATTATATAGGTAAATGTTGTGGTTTATGTGAATATTTTTTTATTTTTTTCAAAAGTTGATTTTTTGATCAATTTTGTTTTTGGTGTGATTATATAGGGTAAATGTTGTGGTTTATATGAAAAATTTTGATGTTTTTGAAAGTTGATTTTTTGATCAAATTTGTTTTTGGTGTGAATATATAGGTAAATGTTGTGATTATATGTGAAAATTTTTGATTTTTTTAAAAGTTGATTTTTTTTATGAAAGTTTGGTATGGTGTGGTTAAATATATGTAAAATGTTGTGGGTTATGTGAAAATTTGTTAATTGTTTGAAAGTTGATTTTTTAATCACATTTGTTTTTGGTGTGATTATATAGGTAAATGTTGTGGTTTATGTGAAAATTTTTGATATTTTTGAAGATTTTTTGCTCAAATTTGTTTTGGTTGTGATTATATAGGTAAATTTTGTGGTTTTATGTGAAAATTTTTTATTTTTTTTAAAAGTTGATTTTTAGATCAAATTTGTTTTTTGTGTGTTTATAACTTTATATAGGTAAATGTTGTGGTTTTATATGAAAACTTTTGATGTTTTCGAAAGTTGATTTTTTGATCAAATTTTTTTTGGTGTGATTATATAGGTAAATGTTGTGGTTTAATGTAAAATTTTTGATTTTTTCAAAAGTTGATTTGTCACACCCTCAATTTTCCATAAAGGGGTATCCGTTAGGCGTGTGACATACCAGGATCTCAAGCTATTATTTAGAGTAACGCTGACTCAACGTTTTAAACAAAAGTCTTTCTTAAAGTATTAAACCAAAGTTCAAGGTTTAAAATGACAAGTTTCTAAAGTTAGCGGAAGCATTTGTAAAACATCCCCGTACTAAAATCCAAGTGCGTAACAATAAAGGTTAAACCAACCAAAAATTAGGAAAACCCATGCAAAGAGTTAGCACGACCCAAACTACCGTTTCAAAAGCCACAATAGTTTAAATAAAGATAGTGATAACTTAAGACCAATGCATGCAAAATATCCTACTCGTGCGCCTTCCTAGTTCTCTGAGAAAAACATACTAAAACGAGTCAAGAAATAATGTTGGTGAGTTCAATGAGGTTATCTAAATAAAATAAATAAAATTTATGTTAATCCTTCAAGCACTGTGGAGAATGCTTTTCTAGTTCAAGATCATATTAAATCTGAACATGAGGGAGATTTATTTATTGGTGCTAGTTTCTACACTGATTCATCGTATCAAACAACTTCACCAATCTATACTCAACCTTAGTCTCCACCAAGAGTTCAAGTTCAACCAATGAAATCTCAAGCAGAAAATCAAAATTCAAGTTCAAAAGTTCAAGCAAAAAAAAGATGTCATGAATATCTTGTTACAGGATGATGAGACTAAGAATGCTTTCATTGCATTTATGGCAAGCTTTCAGGCGTATCAGGGAAGTCATTTGACTCGTTAGATGTTGTTCTTCAAGACCTATTTGAAATGGATCCTGATGACTTTGAAGAGATGGACTTAAATTGGCAAATGGTCATGGTTGCATACCAAACTCAGAAACATGCGTATGTGAATCGTAGTTACAAGCCAAATGCAAACAAGACAGTTGGTTTTGACAAGTCAAAGGCCAGATGTTTCAATTGTAACCGCTTTGGTCATTTTTCAAGGGAATGTAAAGCTCCTAAGAATCAGAACTACAATGGTCAAGCAAGTTCCAGTGAGCAGAATCAATTTCAAAGTCAAAGTCAGAATTCTCAATCGTCTTCAAGTTATCAAAACAGAAATCAGCGATTTCATCAAAAGCCATATCAAAGTCTTCCAATGCCAGAACTGAAAGATGAAGGTAAAAAGCTTGAAGATTAGAACAAAGCGCTAGTGGTCAATGTCAAAGATGGATATGATTGGAGTGCTTATGCGGAACAGTTTTCAACTAATCTTACTTCTAGTTTGGCACTTGGGTGTGAAATTGAGGATGAAGACTGGTCTGAAGAAGGGGACTGTCAAGTGGTTAGTGATGTCAGTGAAGATTCAGAAGAGTATGATTGGAGTGCAAAGTCAGATCCAACTAAAGAATCTGAATCAGAGATTGCTCTTATGGCTACATCTGAAGAGTCTTTCTCATTTGCTGAATCAGATCAACCAAAAGTTAGTATCGAATTACCCCCTAAATATGTTCCTTTACCTGATGATGTGAAAGGTAGGTTATGTTCTGAACAATGCATTAAACAAGTGGAACATTATCGAACTCATTCATTTAAAATTAGTGACAAATTAAGTAAACATGAACAAGTTCATGAACAACTTAAAATTGATCACAAAGTTGCTAATGACAATATATTGTCACTTAAAGAATCATGGAACAAAACCTTAAAAGAACTGGAAATTTCAAGTAAACAGTTGGAAGAAATGACCAAGAACTTTGAACTAGAAAAGATTGCTCATGCAGCAACTCAGGTTGAATTGACAAAATGAAAAGTTCAAAAGCAATTCTAGCAAAGTTGATAAGTGATAGAAAAGAAAACAGAACAGGATTGGGTTTCACACATGAACCAATGCCTAAATCAATCACTAACACTTTACTAGAAAACTTTAATGAATTTGAATCCGAAGGGTCTGAAGTGTTAATCGAAAGTTTGAAAGAAGAGGAAAGTGTGACTGTTGAAGCTGATGACGAAGCAAGTGACAAATCTCGACCAATTCTGCTGCAACTTGTTGAATATCCTGAGCTGAATCCGAAACCAGCAGAAACGGCGAAGGATGATGCAGAGTTTTCTGGATACAATGACCCAGAGTACATCAAGTAGAAAAAGGAACAGAAAGATCGTGTTGCTGATCAATTGCGTAAAAAAGAACACGCAAAGAAGGCTGAAGTTTCAACGTCTAAGTTGCAGAAACCTAAAAAGAAAATCAATCAATCTAAACCAAAACAGTCAAAAGGTAAAAATGTCATAACATCAAATGACAATACCAATGCAAACAAAGCTCCATCTGTCAAACCTGTCACAAAAAAGGTGTCTAAAATCAAACCAATCAAGTTTGTGTCAGCAGGAACTTTTGATATGAATTCATCTCATGGTAACCAAATAAATTCTAAGATCAAATCTAATTCTGGTCTGAAAATAGGTTCAGTTCCTAAGACTTCCGCTATCAATGATAAAAGATTTGAATCAAAGAAGGTAACTAAGCAAGATGTTTCAAAATCGAATCAAGTTCCCAAACAACCAAAAGTTGATAACAAGAAATCAAAGTCACAACCACAATCTCCACAAAAGAACCAAGTTAACTTTAAAACGAACATGTTTGTTAATGAAACACGTGTTGGTTCAACATCTAAAGTTAACAGTCGGCTCTTTAAGATCAGTAAGAAACACTATGAGATTTGTGATCGTTATAACCATGCTACTGCTGAGTGTTTCTTTAACAGGTACTGCGATTACTGTGATAAAAGAAATCACTCTTCAGAAGAATGTTTTTATAACAAGTTTTGAGAGATATGTGAAAGGAGAAATCATGAGACTTCAAATTATTTCTTTCGGAAAAACTCATCAAGAGAAATGACTCATTTTCCGAATTTTCAAAGAAATCAATCTTTTGATTTTCAAAAATCAAACCAAAGTCATTCTCCTGATTTGAGACCTTTCAAAAGAATCAATTCTGGATTTAAGGAAATGTCATCAAGAAATCAGCAGGTTAACAGTTTTAGATCAGCAAGTTACTGTAACAGATAGATTCGGAAAACCCAAGACCATGTGGGCCTAGGTTGACCAAACTAACTAAGTAATTGTTGAAATGCAGGTACGCCCTGGAAGACCTATCAACTCGTGGTTTGTTGATAGTGGGTGCAGCCAGCATAAGACAGGCAATCATGCCTTGCTTCAGGATTTTAAGCAAAAGAATGGTACACATGTTGCATTTGGAGGAGATGCTGGTGGAAAAATCACTGGCGAAGGAACTGTGTCAAATGGGATTATTATCTTTGATAAACTCAACTACTGTGCCTAGTTGAACTTTAATTTGCTAAGTGTATCTCAAATTTGTGACAAATCGTATTCAACATTATTTGATGATTCTTTTTGTTACATACTCAAACCAGGTTTTAAGATTGACAATGAGTGGGTGGTTGTTAAAGCTCCAAGAGATCGAGACGTGTACAAGCTTGATATGTCTCAGATTGATGCTGAAACCGAAACCACATGTCTCATTGCTCATGCTTCAAATGATGAGAGTCAGCTTTGGCATAGACGGCTGGGCCATTCAAACTTCAGAAACATGAACAAACTGGTGACTGGAAATCATGTTGTGGGAATACCTTCAAAGAAATTCTCAACAACTGATCTCTGTCTAGCATGTTTGAAAAGAACACAACACCGAATGTCTTTTAAGTCCAAGCTAGAAAACTCCATTTCAAAGCCCTTAAAGATGCTACATATGGATCTTTTCGGACCAACAAATGTTCAAAGCATCGGAAAGAAGTCTTATTTTGGGTTTATTTCTTGCTTGTTCAATCTGAAACTGTTAAGTTGTTAAAAGAATTCATTATCAAAGTTGAAAATCAGTTAGATTGTAAAGTAAAAATCATGAGAAGTGATAATGGAACCGAGTTTAAAAATTCTAATGTGGACTCGTTTTGTGCAGAAAAAGGAATTGTGCGTCAATTTAGTGCTCCAAGAACTCCTCAACATAATGGAGTCACGGAACGGAAAAATAGGACACTAACTGAAGCAGCAAGATCCATGCTCGCAGATGTCAAAATCCCTATCACATTCTGGGACGAAGCTATTGCTACTGCTTGCTTTGTACAAAACAGGATATTATTGGTTCAGGATAAACATAAAACGTCTTATGAGTTATTGTTTGGAAGGAAACCGAATATTTCATACTTGAAAGCATTTGGTTGTCCGGTGTCAATTCTAAATTTAAGTGATCATCTCGATAAATTTGAGTCAAAATCTGACGATGGCTTTTTCTTAGGATATTCATCAGTTTCAAAAGCTTATCGAATTTTTAACAGCAAAGCGAATGTTGTTATTGAAACTCTGAACGTTAAGTTTTTAGAAAATTCGTTTCCGTTAGTGGCTCATGGTCCCGAATGGTTGTTTGATTTAGATTCGTTATAAAAATCTTTCAACTCTTTTTCAGGAAAAACAAAGAGAGAATCAGTAGACTTAGGATGTTTCAGTGATGATTCAGAAAATGACTATGATAATGATCTCAATTCTGAGTATCCTTTCATGTAGTTTCACAATCCTAATAACGTTTCTTTAAATCAAGATCCGGGTCCATCAGGTTCTCAAGAAGACCAGGAATCAAACAATCTTGAAGATAATGTGAATCAGCAAAATTCTCCTAATGATGGTGGATCTGTTCTCACTCAACCATCATCAGATCCGAATGTTGAAGTTGTTTCAGAAACATTTGATTACTTCATCAATTCACCAGAACAAGTTCCTAATTTCACTCCGCATACTTCTACAATTTTACAAGATCTACTGAATCTGAATCAGTCTAATCTGGAGACTCAAGTACAAGGTGACGAAATTTCAACTCACCGAGTTCATAGGAATCATCCTATCTATCAGATTATAGGTCCTTTGAATCAAAGAACCATGAGAAGTCATACTGAACATGCAAACGTTTGTCTTTATACATGTTTTCTTTCTCAAGTGGTACCGAAGAACATTTCAGAAGCGTTGCAAGATAATAGTTGGATTGAAGCCACGCAAGAGGAGTTACTTCAGTTCAGAAAACAAGAAATTTGGAAATTAGTGGACTTACCTGAAGGAGAAATGGTACAGGATGGTTGTACAAGAACAAGCCAGATGAACGTGGCATTGTGGTCAGAAATAAAGCCAGGCTAATTGCACACAAGGTTACACTCGAGAAGAAGGTATTGACTACGAAGAAGCGTTTGCTCCGGTCGCTAGACTTGAAGCTATTCGCGTTTTTTTAGCGTATGCCTCTTTCATGAAGTTCAAAGTGTTTCAAATGGATGTTAAAGGCGCATTTTTGTATGGACCAATTACCGATGATGTGTACGTAAGGCAACCCTCCAGGTTTCGAAGATCCTGAGTATCCACATCGTGTATACAAATTGAGCAAAGCTTTATATGGTCTACATCAAGCCCAAGAATTTGGTACGAGACGTTATCTAAACATTTGTTGGAACATGGTTTTTCAAGAGGTCAGATTGATCCTACCTTATTCATGAAGCGGGAAAATGAAGATCTTTTCTGTGTTCAAGTGTATGTAGATGATATCATCTTTGGATGAACAAGTCCATCCATGTGCAAAGAGTTTGAAGAGATTATGAAATCCAGATTACAGATGAGTTCTATGGGGGAGATTAATTTCTTTCTCGGATTGCAAGTAAAACAAGCAGCAGACAGAATTTTTATCAACCAATCAAAGTTTGTTGAAAAGTTGCTGAAAAGTTCAAGATGCAAGATTGTCAGACTATTAGAACTCTATCTAATGTTAACTGCAAAATCCAACCTGATCCAAAAGGCAAATCTGTTGATCAAACACTTTACATATCAATGATCGGTTCACTGATGTATCTTACTGCATCAAGACCAGACATCATGTATGTTGTATGTGTGTGTGTCAGATATCAGTCCGATCCTAAAGAGTCGCACCTGATTGCTGTCAAACGTATTTTCAGATACCTCAAAGGGAAACCTAATCTCGGGTTATGGTATCCTTATGAAGGAAATTTTGAATTATATAGTTATTCTGATAGTGACTTTGGTGGTTGTGCTCTTGACAGGAAATCAACCACAGGTGGATGTCAGTTTTTGGGTCCTCGCCTTTTCTCATGGCACTGCAAAATGCAGACCAATGTTTCCGTATCCACTGCTGAAGTAGAGTACATTGCTGCATCTGCAGCATGTTCTCAAGTTTTGTGGTTACAAAATCAATTGCTTGACTACGGTTTTAACTTTCTCAAAACTCCTATTTACATAGACAATACTGCTACTATGTTCATTACTACTAATCCTGTTCAACATTCCAAAACAAAACATATCGAAATTCGATATCACTTTCTCAAAGACAACTCTGAAAAAGGTTTAATAATTTTGATTAAAGTTCATACCGACAAACAACTGGCAGATCTTTTTACAAACCCTTTCTTGTCAGGACGGTTTGAATTCTTAATTCAATCCATAGGGTTAATCAACCATGATTAATTCTACTTTAAGAAAATAAAAATACAAAATCAGAAAATATAAAATAAAAAAATATAATAAGTCGTTGTCAATTATTGATTCCTATGTCTTTTTATTCTTGCATTGTGAGTGTGCATGGAAAAGAAAAAGAAAACAAAAAGAAAGAAAAAGCAAAAAGAAAGAAAAATCATGTCATAAGAATCTACATTGCAAAAAGTGAGAAATGATAGTTACACTAGACGTTATCTGTTATATCATTTTTAATAAAGACTGATAAGTGTTAATTGATGTGCGAGACAGCTCAGGCAATTAGACTGAAAAAGTAAGTTCATTGTTGACAAATCTAAACTTAATGATCTTTTTGTTAAGTTCCTATGTTATACATGTCTAAATATATATCTTTTGATGAACTTCTTGTGATGTTATTTGAACATAATCGGGTAACGATGCAATCTATTCAGTGTGATGAACCGCATCGTGAGCTTCTTTGTTGTGGTATCCACAGACCTGAAGTCTCACATGAAGTCTCTTTTGAGCTTCAAGGTGAAGGAAAAGATTCCCAAAGTTGGAACAAAAAGAGTCCCAAATGTGGACCGTCACCAAACAAATTCAAAAAAGGAATTCAGAAGATTCCCAAGGGGAACAATAGGATATGAAAAATTCCAAAATGGAATTCAAAATAAGTCCCAAAGAGGACCAAATTCAATTAGAACCCAACTTCCACACTGTTTATGTTTGTAAGTAACCAGGTTTTTGTGCAACATGCATTCGAGTTGTTGTTGATGAGGAAATATGTTGACATATGTATACATGTGGGTCACATAAGTCATTCTAATCGAACCTTAATCTCATCATGATACTGAAATATATTGATTCATTGCAAGTGTGTCAATTCGAGCTAATTGGTATGTTTTCATATCATCACTCAATCAAACATAAGTCAAATATCTATTCAAAACTTGCAAAACATGTTCAGATGATGTATGGTATGATCTCACTGCGATATATTGATTCATTGCATTGCATATGTATTTACTTTAATGTATGTGCTTTGTGTGTGCAGGCATATGGATTCTTTGTTGACATTTCGACATTCTTGTTAAACTTAGGGGGAGAAATAATTGAAGAATTTCAAAACTCAAAAAATAGCAAGAAATAAGTGTGTTGAATGTAAGGATCAAGTGGTTAATGAAAGCAAATGTATTAGATATGATAAAAATGAACCTGAAGTCCTATGATTATTTTTTTGATTGAAGAAAATTGTTTCGGGATATAGAAATATTGGTAGTGCAAAAATGTTTCATAATGTCTTTTTGAGGAAATTAAAAGAAAAATGAAAAAGAAAATTTTGGAATGAATTTAATGTGCTAAAATTGTTGCCCTAGATCACGATTGATAAATTAAACAAACCCTAATAAGGATGTATTGTCTAATTAATGTGTCGCGAATGATTGCAGGTGCAATAAATGCAGTTGAAAAATCAATAGACAATGAAAGTGAAGAAAAATCGTCTAAATGTTGTAGTCGGGTGATGATATCATATATCACTGTATAGCCGGGTGATATCTATCTAGTCGGATGATCAAGTTTTTTTAACTAGCCGGGTGATGTAGTGATTATCTTGCCGGATGAAGAATTTGATGCTACTGTGTAGCCGGGTGATAGATTGATATGTAGCCGGGTAACAAAAGTCTGAAGTCACTATACAGCCGGGTGATGAAAGAAGACAATGCTACTGTACCGCCGGGTGATGGGTAAAACAAACCAAGGTGTAGTCGTTCCAAACTTTGTGTATCAAACATGACACGACTATCTCATGACCCGACTCATGTCTACATGTTGAACTTGTGTTAAACAAGTGTTAACCCGTCTCAACTGATGTTGACACGACTCAACAGTTGTCTGACCCGACCAAGCCGTTTTACATGAAGGAACTTTAATGTGTAGACACTCTGACCCATACCAACAATGTTGACACGGCTCAACAGTACTTGACCCGTCTCAATAGTGTGTGACCCGACTAAGTGTTTGTACATGTTAAATTGTGTATGTTCACATGTTGACCCGTCCCAAAGGTTTGACCCTTCCCAACAGTAACATGACCCGTCTAATGCTTTTGTGCCTAAATCTCTAACCCGTCTGAAAAGTTGACCCGTCCCAAAGTTTTAACCTAATTTTGAGCCGGCTCATCTACATATAAATATCCTTTCCTCTTCTCAAACACTTATAACTTTTCACAATCACTTTCAAGCAAATACTCTGTGTTCAAATCATTTTATATCATATTCAATAACCGATTCTGTAACAAGTATTAGAGATTGAATAACGTATAATCATCATGATCAAACTTCATCGACATCACTGTTGTTCTTAAAATCGAAATGTTGATGATGAACAGTAACTGGACTTGAATCGACACTTTGATCATCTGTGTAAAAGTGGAAATCGATTGTTGTAACAGGTTGTAGTAACTGTTAATCACCAATATTCATCCATTAATCAACATCAAAACATCTGAAATCGACCGAATCAAAAGAAAATTTCAAAATTGAGTCGAAACCGCCATTCATGAACATTGAACATGTTCATGGTCTTGATCACAAATGATACATAATCTAAGTTTAATTGATCAATTGATGCTAAAAATGATCTGAATCATGTGATACAACTTCTTTAAACAAATGACAAATTTATATTTAAGTGACTAAGAAGTTAAGTCTGTTAACAGTTGACAATGAATATTGTGTCACAAAGGTTTTTAAACAAGATGATATTCTCAAACTATTGATCAACTTATGTGATAAATGTTAATGTTGAATTGTTATACTATGTCTTTATGCTTGTCTCTTGCACAAATGTTGCTTGTTTATCAATTTTTTATAACTAACACACATGTCTTTGTTTGTTATCAGATGAATGTTCTCAAGTATGAACCAAAGCACAATCTTGTGGCTTTGTTGGATGAATCTATACCAGAAGCAGATGGATATAGAGATATGATTCGGTTTTTGAGAAGAACCAAATATGTATATGCAATGTGTGTCAAACGCATTGTATATGCAAGATTGATCAAATATTTCTAGAGAACAGCAGAGGTGATTACAAATGAAGCTGGTGTATCTGTGGTGAGAGGAAATATTACCAGACACTTACAAATAACTGTTTCTGAAGAGTCTATCAGGACTGCACTAAGATTGGATGAAGATGAAGTAGGTGCTCTTGATGAATATACGACTGCTGAATGCCAAGAGTGTTTTATCAATATGGGACACCCTCCTGTATTTCCTAAACAGCAGTTCGTAAGAGCAAGATTGGGCAAGCAATGGAAGTTATTATGCTATGTGATTCAGCGGTGTTTATCCAGAAGAAGTGCTGGATTCGATAACTGTCCATCAGATATTGCATCCCCAATTATTGCAATAGCTACAAATAGACCTTTAAACATGTCAAGATGGATCATGAAGGGGTTTGTTTTCAATTTGGTGAAAGGGAAGAGATTCAAATTCTTGATGTATCCTAGATTTTTTCAGTTGCTGATCAACATTGCACATCCTGTGATATGTGAAGAATGTGTGAATGGTGATTTGCTCATGACTGAAGACATGAATGCTTTATCTTATCGAAAGATGAGCATTGGGAATGTTGCTGAAGTGCAAACGTTTGACTATATGCGAGATATAGCAAACAATGTGGAAGATATTGGAGGGGTATATCATCATATCTCTTAAGGTGAAGTGGTTAATCCTCTAGATCTTGTAGATGATATCCCAAATGCCTTTAAGACTGATTCTAGTGATGCTGATGAGAATGAGTCTGAGAATGAAGAATCAAATAGCACTGAAGCAGAAAATGATAATGGTGATGAGAACATTGAAGCTGGATCAGAATCTGATCTAGCAGAAGAAGAAGTAGAATTGGTTGTTCCTGAAGTGGAATCAACAAATGCAGAGGATGTTACTTTGATTGAAGAAGTGAGTGTGCCTGAACATATCGATGTGGTTCAGATTGCACAAGAAGTTGTTGCTGAAGAAGAGGCTGTGGCACAGACCGTCGATGAAACTGAAGTTTTTTTTGATGTTTCTGATCCTATTGATATAGCCACAACATCTGCTCCTGCAACTGAACATTCTGAACAACCCAAGGAGTCTTCACTAAAGGTTGGTTTAGATGTTGATATGAACGAAGAAGAAGATGAAGTTTTTCACTTAAAGAGGATGATAGCCAAGCTATTGGATTAAAATGCTGAATTAAAGGCTTCCAATGAGCGAAAGAAGAAGAGATTAGCTGATTTCTGAGCTATGCAGCAAAAGAACTCTAAAATTTTCATAGAGTTAGATGCTGAATATGAAAATCTGAAGATTGATTATGAAGAGTTACATGCAGAATGTAACACTTTACGTGCTGAAAAGGAAGTTCTAGAAAATTGGTTGAAAGAAGAAGAAACTGAAAGTACTGAATCTGACAAAGATTTTGTTGCAGATAAAGACGTTGGAGTGTCTGAGACTCCTAGGGACGTCAAAGTTTATTACACCAGATCACGACGATCTAAAACTGTGACAGAACCGATTGTTGAATTTGTCCGTATTCCCAATGAAGCTGCTGCTATTGTTTCATATGACAAAGCCGAGGGAAAACGTAAACTTGATGAAGTTCCTGAGATATTTGAAGAAGATGTGTTTGTAAAGAAAGCTAGAACCGAGGAAGCAGTTCAGGTTGAGCCACTTCAAGCTGTGTCTGTGAAAGAAGTTGAAGTGTTTAACATATCTGGTGAAGTTGGCACATCAAAGACTGATACTGAAATGGATATATCTGAAGAGATTCCAGTCGATCTAGATGCACGATTTGCTTATTTGGAAAGGATGAAGTACAATCCTGTATATTTGAATGGACTTACAGTCAGTCAAATAAACGAGGAGTACGAAAAGTGTGTCAATGCCCAAGATCGAGTAGATGGTGATAACAGAGAGTTTGTTGTAGAACCGGGTGAATGGACGCCATTACAAGAAAGTCTGAATATTGATGATCTTCCTCCTGAAGAACTATATCATCAAAACCCAGAGGAGATGACTTCGGTTGATATGCATCAATGGCTACAATCAAGAAATTATCCATATAAGACTTTGAAGAGGTTGAAGAAAGAATCACTGAAAAAGATTGGTGTCAGCTTTCAAGCTTCAGAAAAATTGCACAACAGAATGTTCTTCTTGGATTATAACAATCCATAGTACTATGAACTTACCAAAAGGTTCAAAGTATTGGAGCCAAAGGAGATACCATTGATGTCATTACCTGAAAATGCACATGAAAAGCTTAAGGATTTGATTGACATGTTTCCTAGCGAAGTTAAAGCTTATCACATTCCTATGGATGTACGAGAGTCATGGCATAAAGCTGCCACAGCAGGTGATATTGTGAGATCACTGCTGAGCAAAGGTCAATCTGTTGCAGACCTGCTTGATTCGATGATCGTGCCGGAAAAGTCAAAGGATGTGAAGATTATCGCCTGGAATTATGATGAAGTCTTTGATGCTTTTCTGATTAAACGTGTAAATGAACTATGTGATGTTTATCACTATTTCTCGAGCATTTTCAAACTTCCTGTTCAAGACTTAAAGGAGTTACATAAGATGAGACTGATAAATCATACAAGGGCTGAACGTGGTGACAAATGTGTGATGCTATTGGATGCTAGAATCAGCAGAATGCCCAAGTTTTTGGAGTTTCGGGGTCAACAAGAAGATAAAGTAT
This sequence comes from Tagetes erecta, assembly GCA_030867185.1. Lineage (NCBI taxonomy): Eukaryota > Viridiplantae > Streptophyta > Magnoliopsida > Asterales > Asteraceae > Tagetes > Tagetes erecta. Next base: position 14,529,117 of record CM061497.1, on the reverse strand, counting down.
ACTTGAATAATAAGAAGAAGAAGCAGAAAAAGTTGATACTCCGAGACATGTAATTAGAAGAATTTTCAGACGAATACTTTGATAAAGTAACTGATCCAGGATTGAAAGTGTTCGATGGTTCGCAGAAGACAAGCCGATTCTGAAATTTTTCTATCATGAAGAAACATTTGAACTCAAGATTGTTCGTGACTTGGAAGATTGGGATCATGATATGATCACCTTGTTCAGCACTTTCGAGCTCAAATTGCTTCATCCATCTTACATTGATCACTTGCGAAGTCACAAGATGGAAAAGATGAAGAATCTGATTGCTGAGGCAAATAGAAAGTTATTTGAAGTGATGATTGAAGTTATCGGAGCTGCCATAGAAAAGATCCGATTAAGGAAAGCATTACTCAATGCTAACCTTGTGAAGATCAACATTCCAGAGATAGAATTTATGCGGATTGCATCCAACGATACCTTAGAAGTGCGAGCCAAAGGAAAGAAAAGCCCGTACGAATTTTATGCTAACATTGATTTTGCAGGTATCACATTGGATACGCTCAAACAGGTGGCTGCATATGATATACTCACCAATGAGTCAAAGCCGAGACAAGCCTTGATTGTACAAAAGTTCAAATCATTCATTGAAGAAGCTATCAAAGAACAAGAAGAATATGTTGGGAAACAGTTGCTGAACATGAAAGATGAACCTGAAGAGATCGAATGAAGAACTGTGATTCAGGAGAGATTGAAGATTAAAGAAAAGAAAAGATTAAAGCTGAAGATTTTTTATTTTGAAGACCAAAGATAAATCTTAGGAGGAGTACTGTTAGGGCTCGTTCCTGTTAGAAGATTTACTTTGTTCTTTGTTTATACAAGTTTGTATAGTTTAGAGTTAATTTTGTATTATCCCTAAGTAGTGATGCATAAAGCATGTTGCTAGTATGTGTTAGAGAGGGAGTCTAGATCACTAATACACGTTAGAGAGAGAAACTGTGTGTGTTATTGTATTCTCCTGCACTTTTGTGACGTCTGCCCCAAACCTGAACCCGTATGCCTGACTCGAACCCGAAGTTGTTCACCTTTAGTGTATTCGTAATTATCTTCCTTTAAACGTAACGTTTCGTTATTAATAATACATAAATATGTCGAGCTCTGCATTATTTCTCGTTTTTAATATAACATTCTAATTATTATCTAAGGTTTACTACTTAATTACTAAGTGCAATAATTAAGTCTCAAAAGTATATAAATTGTGTTGGATAAAAGAAATTTTATAAATATTAAAGATAAATACAATTAAGTCTCAAAGTACCTATCTAATCTTCACATCAACTAAACATCCAAGAACGTCATTTAGATAAACATTACAAGTTAACGTGGTTGAATTTGTTAGTTAAAATAAATATTTAATTAACTTTGGGTTAAAACTGTTAAATCTGAAACATATAATAAAGTTACGATTCCAATTAACAAACCAAACAAACTGCAGGGGAGTAAACTGTAAATACTTAACTCAAATCCCCCCCCCCTGCGTTTACCCCGTATTTCCGATCCAAAGCTCCGGCAGCCGCCGGCGATACTCCGGCCAACCCCAAACCATATTTTTTTTATGCTTTTGACTCGTCTAAATCATGTAAAATGCTCCTAAGTGTGTTTCGAACCTGTAGTCACCCTCTAACCATCGAATAAACAAACGATTCCATGTTACAATCGGTTTCAAATAAATCGTTTGATAACCCAAATAATAACTCATCGAATTTACGCGTAATAACTGAATTTGTGTGAAACTAATCGTTAGGGTAATGAATTCGAGTGTAATAGTATATTCAATTCCATCTTAATCGCTGTGAAATCGTCGAATCAATGTAAGCTTATCAAAACTGAAACCGAAACCATTCTCACAATTTCAAATCAAATTGCAATCGCATAACGAAATCAAAACACTCTGCACTGCACGTTTTACCTTTCTGGCTAAAGAAATTTACTCTAGATCATCAACAATTCATAAATTGATTCACTTCTGGTTCAAACCTGCAACACCAAAATCCAGTGTCAAATCGAGCTTTATATCTGCAATTGGCAATTTGGTTTCAAACATCTAATCATCAAGAATGAAGCTGGAAGTTTAATTGCATTTTAACAGTTTCAAACTAATAATCCAAACTCAAATCTGCGTGCTTCGGCCCTTTTATCTTCGTGATCAAATTCGTCTTCAATTCAGTAAGTTCTTTATGTTAAAGTTCTTCTTATCATGTTTAGATCAAAAGCCCTACGATTGATTGTTGGGTTGTTATCAAATTCGTTGTCAATTTTGTGATTTTGTGTTCTAGGGTTTATGTATCAATTTGGGGTTTCTGTTTTAAGTGTAAAACATTTAAAAACCGATTTTCTTAACAAAAACTGAATCTAGTTGATTGGTTGGTATGTGGTTGTCTAAAGCAAAGGTCCCAGGTTCGAAACTTGCACAAAACCTATATTTTTACCCTTTTATTTAAACATATTACTAACCATGTTCGTCATTATCTTAAAACCTAATGCAAATACTAAACCATATATATTACAAAATACTAAAATCTTATAAAATATTACCAAAACCGTGATTTTACAAATTTAGTTTATATTTATTACAAATATACTTTAAAAACACTATAAAAATGTGTATAAATACTTATAAATAATAGATTATACAAAAAGGGTTTTGGTATGAAATTTTATATATTTTAAAATTATATAAACGTTTCAAAGCATTTCCAATAAACGTAACATGTTTTGACATTATATAAAATTGTAATATATATATATATATATATATATAATGATGTCGTTTATCATGTATTGCAAAGTATTTTGAAACCCTAACCCCCAAATTGGAGTTTGAAACCCTAACCCCCAAATTGGAGTTTGAAACCCTAATCCCCAAATTGGAGTTTGAAACCCTAATTCCCAAATTCAAAACCCTAGAATCTCTAGTTTTGATTCTTGTTGCTATGCTATTTGTTTCGTTTCTAAATTAGGCTTTCCCAACTAATTAGGTGATTCTAGTATTTGGGAAATCCTCGGTTCAATTTAATCCATTTGCTATTTGTTTCGAGCTCGAGTTTCAAGGTGAGTAAACTCACTCCCCTTTTTCCATTTTACTATTTTGGGGCTGAAATATGTCTTTTACTATATTGCGTTTTCTATTCGTTTTCTAAAAGAGATCATACAAATATGTTAATCTAGTTCGCGGCTTGATGCAATCTTATGTGTTAGTTAAAAGTAGTTTTATTGCTTTGTAATCCCACCGGTACAATGTTAGCGCTAATGGTTTGACAAACCCACCTGCTTGTACAACATCGATAGGTGATTTAAACCCGGCCTTTCTAATTCCATGTTTACTATGTCGAGATGCTATGTTGCTATACTATGTTGCTATGCTATGATGCTATACTATGCCATGTCCCTAATTTGCTAAATGATGACTTATATATCTAGACGGTAAACGACGGTTATTAAAAGTTATCATTATTTATTACATGAGTGGTTCTCATGACAAATGGCTAAACGAGATACTATGGTTTCTATTGTGGTTGGTGTGCTATTCTATTCTAGGGGTCCTGGTAGGGTGATATTACGAAATTACTATACATGTGGGATTGCGCAGCATATCTTGTTGATCTCGGATTTCAATACTAGTATTATCAAATTGTGTTTTTACTCACTAGCTTGTGTAGCTAACTGTGTCTTTTTCACATATTTCAGGTGGTGCGTGTTTATGAGATTTTACTTTTGCCAAGACATAGGATGCATTGGACTTAGTTTATAAAAATGACTTCATTGCCATTACTGTTTCGTTTATGACTTTTGTCGTTTTGCTATTTATGGATTATGTTCCAAACTTATAAGTACAATTATTAGTCATTAATAAAAATGATGCCATGAGCTTTGGTTACTAATGATATCCAATTCCAATGACGGCCCGGTGTTTTCCGCCGCCGGGCGGGGTGTCACAGTTTGGTATCAGAGTCATGGTTATAGGGAACTAGGATAGGGTATTTAGAAACACACCGACCTAAACTATAACCTAAGAGTCCCTAGTGCAAATATTAGTGCCTAGAAAACTCTTCTTGAAACTGATTTCTTTTTCCTTCTATGAACCTTTCTACACCTCTTCTTTATCTTATTTCTTACTCGATTTCGCGAAGGAGCTACAAGAGACTCGTCTGCAAGATTAGGATCTTTTCTCTTTGTGGAATCACGTCATTGTCTTAAGTAAGTTCAAAACATGGGAAACGTGTGCAATCTGGAAGGGGGAACGCATGTATCACGGACATCCTTTAAGGCAAGCATTTCGTATAAATCTCTTTAAGAGACATGTATGCTTACCTGGGGATGTACGAGATGAGTGTGAACCTATAGGCTAAAGCACGCCTTTCTCGAATACGTTGAAAACGAACTTAACACTTTGATAAGTCTTAAGTGTCCAAAACCAAGACACATTCCTAAGCCTTCAAATTCTATTTATTTATGGATTCTATGATTATCATTTTCTATGATTTCAAATTATTTCAATGAGTTTCTATATTATTTCAAATGTTATTCCAACTTTGCTTATTTACATTTCAATGATTTCCAAGTGGCTACTATGTTATGTGTTCTAAAATTCTATGAAAATTCGAAGTACAATTATTCGTTCTATCCAATCCAAAAGTTCCATTACAACTTGTGTTATCCAACATTTTCTTATGTTCCATGAAATTCTTTTCTATATTATCTTGTGGAATGACAACAAGACTGAACGACTCACTAATACCATCGCGACCCAAATGTTCTAAATCAAAACTAAGATATATTGACTAACCTCCAATCAAAATATCAAAACTTCAGAACAATTACCAAGTACCAAATCTAAGGTATATTTCAAATCCATTTCAATTATCGAATTCCAAATTAAAGAATTAATTCATGATTCCTGAAATCTCGTAACAGATTTACTATTTTGACATGTCAACGCATTCGTTTGAGTTACGAATCGAACGTTTACCCCCAAAGTATCTCAACTTGATTTCAAATACTCAAATGTTGTCTAAACTACTCATCTAATCATGAGATTCTAATCCAGCTTCTAATCCACCATTAAGAGACGCTATTCATAAATTCGTTTTCCAAAACTTAACGTGTACTCGCTACATGACTAGTCGTAAACTCATTTAACTAAAGTATTTCTTTTGTATATATGACCACTAATGAAATTCGTTACATCTCGTTTCTATAAACTCCTCCAAACCCAACGTGTCCTACATATAAACTTTTTACCTAAAATACCATGTCTTGTTGCGGTTTTGTAAAACCACCCACCAATAAGTAGTTGTATTAAAGTGATTTCTCTATTTTTCCAAATAAAAATATATTTAAAATAAAAATTATGATAAATGATTTCTTTAAGAAAGGGATTGGTTATTTTAACGATTTCATAATACTTTCACGTTTCTCCAATATGATACAAAGGCTTGCAACAAACGTCATGACTTATGTTTTCCAATACCAAATACTCGAAACTTGGACTGTACTGTTTAATTATTTTTCAAAAATCAATCCCCTTATTCATAATAAAGATAAAACTTCCAACATTTTATAAATTTATTATTAATTCCTTTAAAAACCGCACTATCGTGAAACCACCTCATATCTTATAATCTTGTTTACTCCCATAACCTGTACACCTGGTTTACCTAAACTTATGTTTCATACGAACCAAAAGGAAATAAACATCGACTCCATTATGAACTGAGTGATCTATACAGTTGAACTATAAATTGGATTATCCATAGCATCAAATCTTCATTTTCTAAAAATCTTAATAAACTAGATTATTTCATCATCTAACGCTTATGAATTTGGCAATACTATGAACCTTTGATATGTACATCTCACACATAAAGTTGGTATTTTCAAAAACTTAAGTTGCGGCTATGACAGTCAACAATACTATTTACAAGAGCAATAACTATCTATTAACTCAATTCTCTCGAATCGTTAATTTGTGTATCATCTCAAACAATACTTCACGAGAACTGAATGCCATCGAATATAATCTCGGAACCTATGTGTATCATTATCTTAACTTAGAAATTGTGTACGTTTGACTCGTACGTGATCGAATGAACTATGTGGTCCATGCAAAAACTAAAGTAATTACGGGTGCACACGGAATTATGAAAGTTGGTGCATGGAAACCATAGCAAGTTTTGTCACGTGGTCGAAAACAATGGTTTGCACGGATTACCATTTGTTGTTATCATCATCCAGCGTTTGAGTTTGTGTATTCTAATTCTACTCCTTGAGGCTAACGTAATCTCGTTTAAATCAAAAGAGCTAAGTAACGTGAGTACATTTATCATGGAAAGCGTAATCTCATGGTCAACTTGTAGAGTTGGACCCCATTTAATCATTCTATTTTCACTCGATTTATTTACTCATTTGACTGATTGCTTCTAATTCGTTTAACTATACGTACAATTACTATATTCGTTCCTTCCGTTCTATTAGTCATGATTATGTATGATCTTCATTTAAATCAACCAAAATCTATTTACCTAAAACATTTTATTCGAATGGGAAACTTATTCCATTTCTTGAATGAGTAACAAATAATTTTTATTCGAATCTCCATACAATTAAATCAAGCGAACTCTCATGATTTAAAAAGAGTTAAATAGACGACTCTCAATGATTCCAAAGCAAATTAAAAATAAATAACCTCTTAATCTCGATTATATAAAATCATGCTTCAAACAAAACATTCATCTTCCATGGATGAAAACCTCTCATAGAAATAACTACAATGCCAGTAATATCTATGTGTCACTGTTCAAAGTTCTTAAAAAGATTGGGAGCGTGAGGACCCAACGGAAAGCTAAATAATCTTACCCCTTCGTTTCATTTTCTGTTTCGATTTGTGTAAATTTCGGGACGAAGTTTCTATAAGGAGGGGAGACTGTGACGTCTGCCCCAAACCTGAACCCGTATGCCTGACTCGAACCCGAAGTTGTTCACCTTTAGTGTATTCGTAATTATCTTCCTTTAAACGTAACGTTTCGTTATTAATAATACATAAATATGTCGAGCTCTGCATTATTTCTCGTTTTTAATATAACATTCTAATTATTATCTAAGGTTTACTACTTAATTACTAAGTGCAATAATTAAGTCTCAAAAGTATATAAATTGTGTTGGATAAAAGAAATTTTATAAATATTAAAGATAAATACAATTAAGTCTCAAAGTACCTATCTAATCTTCACATCAACTAAACATCCAAGAACGTCATTTAGATAAACATTACAAGTTAACGTGGTTGAATTTGTTAGTTAAAATAAATATTTAATTAACTTTGGGTTAAAACTGTTAAATCTGAAACATATAATAAAGTTACGATTCCAATTAACAAACCAAACAAACTGCAGGGGAGTAAACTGTAAATACTTAACTCAAATCCCCCCCCCTGCGTTTACCCCGTATTTCCGATCCAAAGCTCCGGCAGCCGCCGGCGATACTCCGGCCAACCCCAAACCATATTTTTTTTATGCTTTTGACTCGTCTAAATCATGTAAAATGCTCCTAAGTGTGTTTCGAACCTGTAGTCACCCTCTAACCATCGAATAAACAAACGATTCCATGTTACAATCGGTTTCAAATAAATCGTTTGATAACCCAAATAATAACTCATCGAATTTACGCGTAATAACTGAATTTGTGTGAAACTAATCGTTAGGGTAATGAATTCGAGTGTAATAGTATATTCAATTCCATCTTAATCGCTGTGAAATCGTCGAATCAATGTAAGCTTATCAAAACTGAAACCGAAACCATTCTCACAATTTCAAATCAAATTGCAATCGCATAACGAAATCAAAACACTCTGCACTGCACGTTTTACCTTTCTGGCTAAAGAAATTTACTCTAGATCATCAACAATTCATAAATTGATTCACTTCTGGTTCAAACCTGCAACACCAAAATCCAGTGTCAAATCGAGCTTTATATCTGCAATTGGCAATTTGGTTTCAAACATCTAATCATCAAGAATGAAGCTGGAAGTTTAATTGCATTTTAACAGTTTCAAACTAATAATCCAAACTCAAATCTGCGTGCTTCGGCCCTTTTATCTTCGTGATCAAATTCGTCTTCAATTCAGTAAGTTCTTTATGTTAAAGTTCTTCTTATCATGTTTAGATCAAAAGCCCTACGATTGATTGTTGGGTTGTTATCAAATTCGTTGTCAATTTTGTGATTTTGTGTTCTAGGGTTTATGTATCAATTTGGGGTTTCTGTTTTAAGTGTAAAACATTTAAAAACCGATTTTCTTAACAAAAACTGAATCTAGTTGATTGGTTGGTATGTGGTTGTCTAAAGCAAAGGTCCCAGGTTCGAAACTTGCACAAAACCTATATTTTTACCCTTTTATTTAAACATATTACTAACCATGTTCGTCATTATCTTAAAACCTAATGCAAATACTAAACCATATATATTACAAAATACTAAAATCTTATAAAATATTACCAAAACCGTGATTTTACAAATTTAGTTTATATTTATTACAAATATACTTTAAAAACACTATAAAAATGTGTATAAATACTTATAAATAATAGATTATACAAAAAGGGTTTTGGTATGAAATTTTATATATTTTAAAATTATATAAACGTTTCAAAGCATTTCCAATAAACGTAACATGTTTTGACATTATATAAAATTGTAATATATATATATATATATATAATGATGTCGTTTATCATGTATTGCAAAGTATTTTGAAACCCTAACCCCCAAATTGGAGTTTGAAACCCTAACCCCCAAATTGGAGTTTGAAACCCTAATCCCCAAATTGGAGTTTGAAACCCTAATTCCCAAATTCAAAACCCTAGAATCTCTAGTTTTGATTCTTGTTGCTATGCTATTAGTTTCGTTTCTAAATTAGGCTTTCCCAACTAATTAGGTGATTCTAGTATTTGGGAAATCCTCGGTTCAATTTAATCCATTTGCTATTTGTTTCGAGCTCGAGTTTCAAGGTGAGTAAACTCACTCCCCTTTTTCCATTTTACTATTTTGGGGCTGAAATATGTCTTTTACTATATTGCGTTTTCTATTCGTTTTCTAAAAGAGATCATACAAATATGTTAATCTAGTTCGCGGCTTGATGCAATCTTATGTGTTAGTTAAAAGTAGTTTTATTGCTTTGTAATCCCACCGGTACAATGTTAGCGCTAATGGTTTGACAAACCCACCTGCTTGTACAACATCGATAGGTGATTTAAACCCGGCCTTTCTAATTCCATGTTTACTATGTCGAGATGCTATGTTGCTATACTATGTTGCTATGCTATGATGCTATACTATGCCATGTCCCTAATTTGCTAAATGATGACTTATATATCTAGACGGTAAACGACGGTTATTAAAAGTTATCATTATTTATTACATGAGTGGTTCTCATGACAAATGGCTAAACGAGATACTATGGTTTCTATTGTGGTTGGTGTGCTATTCTATTCTAGGGGTCCTGGTAGGGTGATATTACGAAATTACTATACATGTGGGATTGCGCAGCATATCTTGTTGATCTCGGATTTCAATACTAGTATTATCAAATTGTGTTTTTACTCACTAGCTTGTGTAGCTAACTGTGTCTTTTTCACATATTTCAGGTGGTGCGTGTTTATGAGATTTTACTTTTGCCAAGACATAGGATGCATTGGACTTAGTTTATAAAAATGACTTCATTGCCATTACTGTTTCGTTTATGACTTTTGTCGTTTTGCTATTTATGGATTATGTTCCAAACTTATAAGTACAATTATTAGTCATTAATAAAAATGATGCCATGAGCTTTGGTTACTAATGATATCCAATTCCAATGACGGCCCGGTGTTTTCCGCCGCCGGGCGGGGTGTCACAGTTTGGTATCAGAGCCATGGTTATAGGGAACTAGGATAGGGTATTTAGAAACACACCGACCTAAACTATAACCTAAGAGTCCCTAGTGCAAATATTAGTGCCTAGAAAACTCTTCTTGAAACTGATTTCTTTTTCCTTCTATGAACCTTTCTACACCTCTTCTTTATCTTATTTCTTACTCGATTTCGCGAAGGAGCTACAAGAGACTCGTCTGCAAGATTAGGATCTTTTCTCTTTGTGGAATCACGTCATTGTCTTAAGTAAGTTCAAAACATGGGAAACGTGTGCAATCTGGAAGGGGGAACGCCTGTATCACGGACATCCTTTAAGGCAAGCATTTCGTATAAATCTCTTTAAGAGACATGTATGCTTACCTGGGGATGTACGAGATGAGTGTGAACCTATAGGCTAAAGCACGCCTTTCTCGAATACGTTGAAAACGAACTTAACACTTTGATAAGTCTTAAGTGTCCAAAACCAAGACACATTCCTAAGCCTTCAAATTCTATTTATTTATGGATTCTATGATTATCATTTTCTATGATTTCAAATTATTTCAATGAGTTTCTATATTATTTCAAATGTTATTCCAACTTTGCTTATTTACATTTCAATGATTTCCAAGTGGCTACTATGTTATGTGTTCTAAAATTCTATGAAAATTCGAAGTACAATTATTCGTTCTATCCAATCCAAAAGTTCCATTACAACTTGTGTTATCCAACATTTTCTTATGTTCCATGAAATTCTTTTCTATATTATCTTGTGGAATGACAACAAGACTGAACGACTCGCTAATACCATCGCGACCCAAATGTTCTAAATCAAAACTAAGATATATTGACTAACCTCCAATCAAAATATCAAAACTTCAGAACAATTACCAAGTACCAAATCTAAGGTATATTTCAAATCCATTTCAATTATCGAATTCCAAATTAAAGAATTAATTCATGATTCCTGAAATCTCGTAACAGATTTACTATTTTGACATGTCAACGCATTCGTTTGAGTTACGAATCGAACGTTTACCCCCAAAGTATCTCAACTTGATTTCAAATACTCAAATGTTGTCTAAACTACTCATCTAATCATGAGATTCTAATCCAGCTTCTAATCCACCATTAAGAGACGCTATTCATAAATTCGTTTTCCAAAACTTAACGTGTACTCGCTACATGACTAGTCGTAAACTCATTTAACTAAAGTATTTCTTTTGTATATATGACCAATAATGAAATTCGTTACATCTCGTTTCTATAAACTCCTCCAAACCCAACGTGTCCTACATATAAACTTTTTACCTAAAATACCATGTCTTGTTGCGGTTTTGTAAAACCACCCACCAATAAGTAGTTGTATTAAAGTGATTCTCTATTTTTCCAAATAAAAATATATTTAAAATAAAAATTATGATAAATGATTTCTTTAAGAAAGGGATTGGTTATTTTAACGATTTCATAATACTTTCACGTTTCTCCAATATGATACAAAGGCTTGCAACAAACGTCATGACTTATGTTTTCCAATACCAAATACTCGAAACTTGGACTGTACTGTTTAATTATTTTTCAAAAATCAATCCCCTTATTCATAATAAAGATAAAACTTCCAACATTTTATAAATTTATTATTAATTCCTTTAAAAACCGCACTATCGTGAAACCACCTCATATCTTATAATCTTGTTTACTCCCATAACCTGTACACCTGGTTTACCTAAACTTATGTTTCATACGAACCAAAAGGAAATAAACATCGACTCCATTATGAACTGAGTGATCTATACAGTTGAACTATAAATTGGATTATCCATAGCATCAAATCTTCATTTTCTAAAAATCTTAATAAACTAGATTATTTCATCATCTAACGCTTATGAATTTGGCAATACTATGAACCTTTGATATGTACATCTCACACATAAAGTTGGTATTTTCAAAAACTTAAGTTGCGGCTATGACAGTCAACAATACTATTTACAAGAGCAATAACTATCTATTAACTCAATTCTCTCGAATCGTTAATTTGTGTATCATCTCAAACAATACTTCACGAGAACTGAATGCCATCGAATATAATCTCGGAACCTATGTGTATCATTATCTTAACTTAGAAATTGTGTACGTTTGACTCGTACGTGATCGAATGAACTGTGTGGTCCATGCAAAAACTAAAGTAATTACGGGTGCACACGGAATTATGAAAGTTGGTGCATGGAAACCATAGCAAGTTTTGTCACGTGGTCGAAAACAATGGTTTGCACGGATTACCATTTGTTGTTATCATCATCCAGCGTTTGAGTTTGTGTATTCTAATTCTACTCCTTGAGGCTAACGTAATCTCGTTTAAATCAAAAGAGCTAAGTAACGTGAGTACATTTATCATGGAAAGCGTAATCTCATGGTCAACTTGTAGAGTTGGACCCCATTTAATCATTCTATTTTCACTCGATTTATTTACTCATTTGACTGATTGCTTCTAATTCGTTTAACTATACGTACAATTACTATATTCGTTCCTTCCGTTCTATTAGTCATGATTATGTATGATCTTCATTTAAATCAACCAAAATCTATTTACCTAAAACATTTTATTCGAATGGGAAACTTATTCCATTTCTTGAATGAGTAACAAATAATTTTTATTCGAATCTCCATAGAATTAAATCAAGCGAACTCTCATGATTTAAAAAGAGTTAAATAGACGACTCTCAATGATTCCAAAGCAAATTAAAAATAAATAACCTCTTAATCTCGATTATATAAAATCATGCTTCAAACAAAACATTCATCTTCCATGGATGAAAACCTCTCATAGAAATAACTACAATGCCAGTAATATCTATGTGTCACTGTTCAAAGTTCTTAAAAAGATTGGGAGCGTGAGGACCCAACGGAAAGCTAAATAATCTTACCCCTTCGTTTCATTTTCTGTTTCGATTTGTGTAAATTTCGGGACGAAATTTCTATAAGGAGGGGAGACTGTGACGTCTGCCCCAAACCTGAACCCGTATGCCTGACTCGAACCCGAAGTTGTTCACCTTTAGTGTATTCGTAATTATCTTCCTTTAAACGTAACGTTTCGTTATTAATAATACATAAATATGTCGAGCTCTGCATTATTTCTCGTTTTTAATATAACATTCTAATTATTATCTAAGGTTTACTACTTAATTACTAAGTGCAATAATTAAGTCTCAAAAGTATATAAATTGTGTTGGATAAAAGAAATTTTATAAATATTAAAGATAAATACAATTAAGTCTCAAAGTACCTATCTAATCTTCACATCAACTAAACATCCAAGAACGTCATTTAGATAAACATTACAAGTTAACGTGGTTGAATTTGTTAGTTAAAATAAATATTTAATTAACTTTGGGTTAAAACTGTTAAATCTGAAACATATAATAAAGTTACGATTCCAATTAACAAACCAAACAAACTGCAGGGGAGTAAACTGTAAATACTTAACTCAAATCCCCCCCCCCCTGCGTTTACCCCGTATTTCCGATCCAAAGCTCCGGCAGCCGCCGGCGATACTCCGGCCAACCCCAAACCATATTTTTTTTATGCTTTTGACTCGTCTAAATCATGTAAAATGCTCCTAAGTGTGTTTCGAACCTGTAGTCACCCTCTAACCATCGAATAAACAAACGATTCCATGTTACAATCGGTTTCAAATAAATCGTTTGATAACCCAAATAATAACTCATCGAATTTACGCGTAATAACTGAATTTGTGTGAAACTAATCGTTAGGGTAATGAATTCGAGTGTAATAGTATATTCAATTCCATCTTAATCGCTGTGAAATCGTCGAATCAATGTAAGCTTATCAAAACTGAAACCGAAACCATTCTCACAATTTCAAATCAAATTGCAATCGCATAACGAAATCAAAACACTCTGCACTGCACGTTTTACCTTTCTGGCTAAAGAAATTTACTCTAGATCATCAACAATTCATAAATTGATTCACTTCTGGTTCAAACCTGCAACACCAAAATCCAGTGTCAAATCGAGCTTTATATCTGCAATTGGCAATTTGGTTTCAAACATCTAATCATCAAGAATGAAGCTGGAAGTTTAATTGCATTTTAACAGTTTCAAACTAATAATCCAAACTCAAATCTGCGTGCTTCGGCCCTTTTATCTTCGTGATCAAATTCGTCTTCAATTCAGTAAGTTCTTTATGTTAAAGTTCTTCTTATCATGTTTAGATCAAATGCCCTACGATTGATTGTTGGGTTGTTATCAAATTCGTTGTCAATTTTGTGATTTTGTGTTCTAGGGTTTATGTATCAATTTGGGGTTTCTGTTTTAAGTGTAAAACATTTAAAAACCGATTTTCTTAACAAAAACTGAATCTGGTTGATTGGTTGGTATGTGGTTGTCTAAAGCAAAGGTCCCAGGTTCGAAACTTGCACAAAACCTATATTTTTACCCTTTTATTTAAACATATTACTAACCATTTTCGTCATTATCTTAAAACCTAATGCAAATACTAAACCATATATATTACAAAATACTAAAATCTTATAAAATATTACCAAAACCGTGATTTTACAAATTTAGTTTATATTTATTACAAATATACTTTAAAAACACTATAAAAATGTGTATAAATACTTATAAATAATAGATTATACAAAAAGGGTTTTGGTATGAAATTTTATATATTTTAAAATTATATAAACGTTTCAAAGCATTTCCAATAAACGTAACATGTTTTGACATTATATAAAATTGTAATATATATATATATATATAATGATGTCGTTTATCATGTATTGCAAAGTATTTTGAAACCCTAACCCCCAAATTGGAGTTTGAAACCCTAACCCCCAAATTGGAGTTTGAAACCCTAATCCCCAAATTGGAGTTTGAAACCCTAATCCCCAAATTGGAGTTTGAAACCCTAATTCCCAAATTCAAAACCCTAGAATCTCTAGTTTTGATTCTTGTTGCTATGCTATTTGTTTCGTTTCTAAATTAGGCTTTCCCAACTAATTAGGTGATTCTAGTATTTGGGAAATCCTCGGTTCAATTTAATCCATTTGCTATTTGTTTCGAGCTCGAGTTTCAAGGTGAGTAAACTCACTCCCCTTTTTCCATTTTACTATTTTGGGGCTGAAATATGTCTTTTACTATATTGCGTTTTCTATTCGTTTTCTAAAAGAGATCATACAAATATGTTAATCTAGTTCGCGGCTTGATGCAATCTTATGTGTTAGTTAAAAGTAGTTTTATTGCTTTGTAATCCCACCGGTACAATGTTAGCGCTAATGGTTTGACAAACCCACCTGCTTGTACAACATCGATGGGTGATTTAAACCCGGCCTTTCTAATTCCATGTTTACTATGTCGAGATGCTATGTTGCTATACTATGTTGCTATGCTATGATGCTATACTATGCCATGTCCCTAATTTGCTAAATGATGACTTATATATCGAGACGGTAAACGATGGTTATTAAAAGTTATCATTATTTATTACATGAGTGGTTCTCATGACAAATGGCTAAACGAGATACTATGGTTTCTATTGTGGTTGGTGTGCTATTCTATTCTAGGGGTCCTGGTAGGGTGATATTACGAAATTACTATACATGTGGGATTGCGCAGCATATCTTGTTGATCTCGGATTTCAATACTAGTATTATCAAATTGTGTTTTTACTCACTAGCTTGTGTAGCTAACTGTGTCTTTTTCACATATTTCAGGTGGTGCGTGTTTATGAGATTTTACTTTTGCCAAGACATAGGATGCATTGGACTTAGTTTATAAAAATGACTTCATTGCCATTACTGTTTCGTTTATGACTTTTGTCGTTTTGCTATGTATGGATTATGTTCCAAACTTATAAGTACAATTATTAGTCATTAATAAAAATGATGTCATGAGCTTTGGTTACTAATGATATCCAATTCCAATGACGGCCCGGTGTTTTCCGCCGCCGGGCGGGGTGTCACAACTTTGTACTACAACTTTTGCTTTGATCATCAATACAAGAGAATTATTTAGTAATGGATTGTGTTGTTGATTGAATTGTTGTTTCTGTACGTTGATTGTTTTGATTTGTGGCAGTATCGATCCAATTGAACCTATCAGCGGGCAAACAACTCACCTTTGAAGCGCACAACAATTTATTAGCACAATACTAGAATCCTAGGTCACTCAACGGCTTGCTAAAAATTAGATGCTAACTATTAGCTACTTATTTTTATACAATCACACACACACACACACATATATATATATATGTATATATATATATATGTATATATATATATGTATATATATATATGTATATATATATATATATATATATGTATATATGTATATATGTATATATAGGAGATGTATAAGAGAAAAACTCAATCTTAATGAGAAAACTCATGAAACCCAATGAGTGGACCACATTATGCCACACCTCCTTTTGTTCATAATTTTGTCTTTTCTAATGAAGGGTATTAAAGTAATTTACCATCTCACCATCCCTCTAAATCTGACATTATTAGGCTGTAACTTTTAATATCTACAACAATCATCTCCATCATTCTCTCTCCATCATAAAACCAATTTCAATTTCAAATAACCCAAAGATTTTGTTTTTCAAATTGACTTCAAATTCTCATTTACATTTCCATCATCTCTCTTTAAATTTTCTCTCAAATATTTTTTTCTCCATTACCATCCTCAATCTTCTGATATCATCATCATATGGACGATTCTCATGTCAAGAACTTCGGTAACAGTTCCAGCGGAGATACAATGATGAAGATGACCGGATTATTACCGGTGACGAGTTAGACGACATCTTCCATGTGGGTTCTTTCTGGTTTTCATCATTACAACTCAAGTTTTTATAGTCCTGATTCATTGGATCTGGTTTTGCATCTTTTGCCGTTTCCACAACCGCCGTCGCCGCCGTTGAAATAAGATAGAAAGTTAGAGATGCTCGGTAAGTAATCTGTAATATTTAACGTTGTCGTTTTATTTCCAAAGGTTTAGGATTTGATCTTGTTCAAATTTGTTGTGTGATTTGTAATTTACAGCAAAGGTTCATGAAATGTGTGTGTACGAGATTAACGAAAGAGACCGTGGAAGCCCAATGTAACTTCGATTGGGTCAATAACTGGTGAATTCACTCGTTGCTCTTGTTCTGTTCATGAGATTAATAAAGTAAGTTTGTTTGTTTGGTTGTTTATAGGTCATTGAACATTATTCTTTTTTTATCAAACTATTTTGTAAAAGCGGAACATTATATGATGATATTTTCATTCACTATAAGGAGATCTTATTAAATATTTACTGTGTTATTGATTCTGTATTGAGCAAAAGATGCAATAGGTAATGAAAATTAGTGCATATGTAACACGATGTAACATATGTAACATGTCTGTAGTGAACGTAATTCATTCTGTTTTGTTTTTAAAAATATGTAACAAGATGTAACAAACGTAATCCATTAATTTCTGTTTTAAAAAAAATGTAACACGATGTAACAAACGTAATCTATGGAGTTTTGGTTTTAATATAATATGTAACACGATGTAATAAATGTACTAGTTATTTTTTCAAGTTATTTTAACCATCTAGTTTTGTTTTTACTGTTCGAGTGCTTGACATATGTACCGGTTAGTTTTCAACAGGTTGTTCAAATTTCAGTTAAATATGTAACAATATGTAACTTATGTAATTTTGCTTTATTGTATTTTTAAATTTAAGTTAAATATGTAACAATATGTAACTTTGATTTTTTTATTCATGTATCAGATTTTATAACAACTTTCTATAAGTATATAGTTCCAATTAAAATATGTAACATATGTCATACTATATCAGAATTGACATGTAATGTTTTTCATTTTTTAATAAAATATGTAACACGATGTAACATGTCTGACTGAAGCTTAACCATCTAGTTTTGTTTTTAAAAAACTATGTAACACGATGTAACAAATGTACTAGTTATTTTTTCAAGTGTTTTTAACCATCTAGTTTTGTCTTTGCTGTTCGAATGCTTGACATACGTACCGGTTAGTTTTCAACAGGCTGTTCAAATTTCAGGTAAATATGTAACATATGTAACTTAGATTTTTTTCAAGATCCAAATATGTAACATGATGTAATAAAATATGTAACACGATGTAATAAAATATGTAACACGATGTAACATATGTAACTTGTCGGATTGACACTTAATCCATCTAGTTTTCTTTTTTGTAGGTAAAAGGAACTTTCTATCAAAGATGAATAGATTATCAAGAAACGAAGCATGTATGAAGCATGATTGAAACTATGTAACACTATGTATGAGCTAAAAGTTTTATTTTTTAAAATATATGTAACACGATGTAACAAACGTCAGGGGCGGAGGTATTAACATCTCAGGGGTAGCCCAGGCTCCCCCTTAACTTTTCGCGCCAAGAGAAAAAAAACCCGTTTTACGTTTGGGCTACCCCTGAAAATTTAGAAGGATACCCCAGAAATCCTGAATCCAATACATTATGTAGCCTAACTATTTTTAAAACTTTTTAGTCCATGCCACAAAGCCCAACTTATGTTAAAAATAAAAGAAACAAAAAAAACATGGCTGATGGCCTGCTGCTAGGCTGATCTGTTGCATGTTGGGCTGTTGGAGTGTTGCACGGTTTTCTAAGTTTGACATATCAAAGATAGTGGCATTTTCCGAGTTGTATGAAGATGATTTTACTATAAGAGAAAGAGGATGTATTGAGGGTGAACTTAATGTTTTTTATCACATTTTAAGAGAAGATGATAGATTTGAAAACTTGAATGGTTTATGTGACCTTGCTCGTCTAATGGTGGAAACTGGAAAACATCGTTCGTTTCCATTGGCTTATCGGATATTGAAGCTTGCGTGGTTTTACCGGTAGCTACTGCAACCGTTGAAAGGTGTTTTTCTAAATTAAAGCTTGTAAAGACGGATTTGCGCAATCGAATGGGTGACGACTTTTTGAACGGGGCTTTGGTTTGTACGGTTGAAAAAGAAATATTTGATAAAGTAACGGATGTAGATGTGATGATTCGATTTCAAGCTATGAAAGAACGACGGGGACAAATCTTTTAGGTATGTATTTTTTTTATCAATGTTTTCTTATTATTATTGTATGAACGTATGAAAAAAATTTGGAGGGCTACTCCTCAAGTTTTGGGCTAGCTCCGCCACTGACAAACGTAATACATTTAGTTGTTTTAACAAATATGTAACACGGTGTAGCAAACGTAATCCATGGAGTTTTGTCTTTATATAATATGTAACACGATGTAACAAATGTAATCCTTCAGTTTTTAATAAAATATGTATCACATTGTAACTAGTGTAACATGCTGTAACAAACGTAACATGTCTGAAGTGACACGTAGTCCATTAATTTTTTTTAATATGTAACAAGATGTAACAAACCGATCAACTAATGTAACAAGATGTAACAGACATATCAGCTAGTGTCAATGAAATAAAGTACGGAAAAGTGATGAGAAATTATATTAAATAATAAAAATAAGAGAGAGAAATTATATTAAATTAAAAAATAAGAGACAGAATATGGAAAAGTGATAAGATGATGTTGTACTTGAGAGAGAAGAAAAAGAAAAAGTCATTCCTATTATACCCTTTTTGTACTTTTGATTAATAAAAAAATTAATTAATCTCACCTTTAAATCTCATCCAATGATCAAAGTAATCCAATGGTCAAGATTGAGTTTCGAGGGTTTTTTTTATATAGATGGGTTTTTATTCTATCCACTAGTATATATATGTATATATATATATATATATATATATATATATATATATATATATATATATATATATATATATATACTAGTAAGGTACCCGCGCGATGCGGCGGTGAAAGCTATTTATAACGTGATAATTATATCGACTTCTGTTAGTTTTCTTATTGTTTGTTTTCTCGTATTATTTGTTCAAGATACTTGTGCGCGATGCTACAGTGCAATGTTGTGGTGACGACAATTTAAGATACAATTCCGTTACTTTATCAATCTTCTCGTGATATATTTGTTTAATGTTTTTTTAACAAAACTCTATTGTAATTTATTACTTTCAAATAATCCAACATTAACCAAGAAAGTGAAGAGCTGTCAAACTTTTAGTAAATCAGATAAAAAAAATGTAGCATTAATCCAAAACAATTACTCCATTATGTACATCCAGGCTTTTCTTCTGATTCACATCACCGAAAAGGAAATTTGTTTTTTAATGTTAGTGCGAGTACAAAACTTTTATGATTGACCAAACAATAAGAGTTATGCATATAATTTTCAAAAAGCCGTTGGATCATTAAAAATATCCAATAAGGTTATTTGTCACATTCAATAAATTTGTTTATCCAACTACCAAAACTAAATCTAATTACCAAAACTCCAATAGTAGCATCATACAACAAATTTCCATCCACATTAACCTCTTTAAAATATAAATTTTGGCATATGAAGTTTTATACGTATCCATAGCTAAAGCAAAATCAACAATATGTATTTGGAACTATTACTTGCAAAGGTGAAAGTGGATCCAAAACACCACTTGGTAGTTCTTTAAACCAAGTCTATATTATATGATGATTAACAAATAGTTATGAGTGTAAAACATTATTTGCAATATTAAATAACGATAATTGAATAAGTAATAAGATCAAGCAAAGAATGCAACAGGTTTAGATGTTTTTTGTGTCAATATTGACAGCGCGATGCGAAAGAGACTCATGCTAGCTTGCTTCAATATCCACGACCAAAAATACCATCCTGCATATGCATAGATCAAATTAAATTAATTACAAATGTGGAATTTGTGTTCTTTCTTCTTCTTCCTGAAAAGTTACTCATCTAAAAGTCAAAAATCCAGATTTATATTTATATTTAACATGGTGTTGGCTCTTATTTCTTGATCTACTTTGAGTCCATACATATCCATGAATCTAACCCTTAAGAATTCTAAAATATAGACTCTCGTTCCTGACTTCAGGTCAACAAAATTAACATTTATGTGATTGCCAAAGAAGTTCAGATTCAACAGCAAACCAAATACTTATGTCTACAAAAAACTTTTTTTTAAAACCTCCTCATTTGAGCCTTCACCCAATAAGACTGCATATAAGGTGGCATGGATTTGAAATTAGGCAACTTAGGTAAATTTGTAGTTACCATAACCCATCATAGAAAGAACAAGAAGAACTTCATATTTCTCCAACATGCTACTTCTAAAAAAAAGGTTGGTTTTTTATATTACCTCATTCATAATGGCGTCAACATACCTTTTGATGGTGACCAGTGAGGATTCAATAATGTGACATTTGGTTGTTCATGATCTACAAGATGTGAATGTTATCCATTGGCTTAGGATATCAGTTTCAAAAACCTAGTATATTGCATCTCCTTCTGATTGTCTACACAAATTGAGAACAATTAAAGGTGTTAAAATGGGTGGGTCGGGTGGTTTGGGTCACAAGTTAACATCAACAAAGAAGTTTGGACATCAACAAAACTACACTATTTAACATCAAAAGTGCACGAACATCAACAAAAACGCACACTAATAGGTATTCCCTATGTGATCAAATCATGTTGACCCATTTCAACACACTAAGATATCTTTACTTTCTACACATATTGCACAGATAATCAAAACTACACATGAGAAACCTGCAGAAATATGGCTACCCATTGTTTATGCATTGCTAACCATTTGACCCAAATCAAAACCACACAACACGCACTCACAACACACCACACCACACATATTAGCCTGTACAAACACACACACTCATGTTGGGTTGTGGTGAAAACACACTGCATTATTTCATAATACATGCACTAAAAACACAATGTAATTTCTTGTAACACACTATTCGTATAAACACATTGCACTTAAAAACACACTGCACATAAGCAAAAACTACACATACATTGAACATCAAGTTACAACCTAAATAAGAGGATATCAAACCGCATATACTAAATCAGGTACAATGAGATTTAAGAACTTCATAAAAACCTTATTAGAAAACACATTTCTTACAACCTAAATAAGTGGATATCGAACCATTTGCATCAGATTTCCCCCCCTCCCCCTCGGCACAACACACACACTTATTGCAGACTTTGACACTTATGGCTGATTTTAGTTCCAAAAAACACAACACACACACACAATAAAGTAACAAGTTACGGGCAGGTGCTTGTTTTACTATTTATGCTCACTTTTCAACTTTTAGTAAAAAAATTTTTACTAATGATGTTGAAATTTGACTTTAGTTTTCAACTTTTAGTAACAAGATTGCTTATATAAAACAATAGTGTGCGTGTTTGTTTTGTATGTGTATGGTAGGATCACGTTGAAAGGAGGAAATGGTAATGTTTTTCTTATAGCAGCCTAATAGTAGGCATAAAAAGGGGGTAAAATGTCTTTCTTAAAATACAATTTCTTAAAACCTATTTCCCAACTACATAAAAGACAACACACATAATACCCCTAAACATTCAGGACACACCAAACTTCACACCGATACACACATAAAACTGAATGTTTAGGGGTATTCTGTGTGTTGTCAGAGAATTAAGGAATGCAATTTTGTTAAGATTTCGCCACAGCTAGCGAATCTAAACACACAGAAACTGCCGCAAGAAACCAAATCAAAGCTTTTGCCTGAAACCGCTATAGTCGCACTGTTTGGACAGTGTACATTAACAACTTGAAACAACATAATAAAACAACCTATAAATGGAGAAAATTGCTGAAAAAATTATATCTACAACGCAATCAAGTTTGGAGCATACTTTGGACCCGAAAGCAGCCCCCCCCCCTCCCATATGGACTGCTCTAGACATTAAAAATCAGACTATTTCAACAGCTTTGACCTCTTTCAAGCTTGTCTCAACTATTATCAAACTTCATCTTTCCTCAATGATTAATATTCAACTAAACATATAAAAATAAGATCATATTTCATTAATTTAATGTATCCGTGACCATTTTTTTAGCTAACTAACCAAGTTCATATTACCTGTCACCAAGATATCGTTTACATGCCTAACTTGTAGAAATAACATGCCTAGAACCCTAAACATCAAATTAAGTGTTATTGTACTGAAAGTATAAATATATGATCATCTTAATTAGCTAACACAATACAATTACAGAAATAATTAATGGAACCTTGCAGTCAAAATCATGACTATCTAAGTTTATGATCAAATATAGCTAAATTGCCAGTTGACTATATGAACGAAATGCATTCTAAATGCCTACACCATCATATGCAGCCAAATAGCATTTAAAATATATACAATTGAAACGCCATTTATATGACTGTATAGGTTTATAACCGGGTCAATTTATGACCATTTTAGGTTATGACCAGATCATTTATGAGTAGATTAGTTTATGACCAATTGAGTTTACAGCCATAATAGTTTATGACCAGTTGAGTTCGTGGTCATATGAACTTGGTTAAAGCATTATGACCAATTGAGTTTACAGCCTCACACATACCTAAGATGTAGACGTCCCAAGCAACAAACAACAATACCAAACAAAAAACAGTGTTAAAGCATTATGAGTGAATTTACCAAACAACAAACAGTGTTAAAGCATAATGAGCAAAAAGATTCAATTATAAGCTATTTGTGTCTCATCAATTGAAGATTTAGCTAATATCAAGATATCCTTACACCACCAGCGACCCAATTTTTAATTAAAGCTTGACTTATATTAAACATAAATATAATGCTAAATTTCAACACTCACTATATACAAGAGTTGGGGTTTAACACCTCTGCTCATCCACCAAAACTTGAAACCAGACAAAACCTTAAGACAGCTGAAAAGGATTTTGCCTGCAATTGAAAGTGAATGAAAATTTATATGATTAAACAAAACCCTAAAATCAGTTCAACAATTGAAAATTTTGTTACCTGTGTGGAAGAAGTGGGTTTTTATCAACCGTTGGACTATGAATTAGCCACACATCATACATTAGGGCTCGAGAAACATTGAAAAACGAGTTTGTATCGAGCGTTGCAAGAGTTGTTTGGCATGGTAGTCATGGCGCAATGTAGATGATGGTTTGTATCAAGCGCTACAAGAGTTGTAGAACTAGATGACAATGAAACAGGAAGGAATACGTTTGAGGAAGAAACCCTAGATTTGTGTCTCAGGAGGCCTAGAATTCTACTTGTGTTGTTGTGATGTTGAAATTTTAAGGAGGAAGGATGATGGTTTTGGTTTTATACTGTTGAAAATTAAGGAAAAAGTAAAATTACATAATTGCCCATCTAATATGCTTTATATATATACATACATACATATATATATATACATACATATATATCTATCTAATAAATTAGAGTTTTTAGGGGGTAACTTTTTTGGGGGAAACATAATTTGTTTTATAATAGGAAGTATGGGAGGGAAATATAGTGCAATTTTTAACCATGCAAGTTGATGGAGCCAAATCCGTAAATGTTATATATTTACAAATCTTTAAACATAATACTTATAATTTCTTTATAAATAATAATATTGTCACACCCCGGGTTTGGCATGCCCGGGCCTGTGACCCGATTGGTACCTGCTTTGATTATTTTATTCTGAAAACACAGAATTCAATACAGCAGAATATTGTTTTCTCAAAACTTGGTCCCATTTCATAATATTTCACAATATTTACAAAGAAACATTGTTTTCATATAACTGGGCTTAACTACCCGTTATTTTACAAAACATAGTAATTTCATATTACTATAATATTTAAGCCACAAGATTTCTTCATCGAATGCGTCCATTCTTCCTTGATGTATCTTGTGCTTAATTAGCTAACGTGCACATGTAAAACATTATATGTACAACATGGCACTTAGCAATTCCATTCTTTTTATTCATTACCTGTAAAAGGTTTTTAAAAATAAAACATCAGCGATAATGCTGGTGAATATCATCTGTAGACCCAAATCATTTAAAAGAAGCATGAAAGCATTAATTTAGATTAACCATACTAGGAACATGGATAAAATACACACCATGTTGCACACTGATAACAGTTTGTTGGCTGTGAGTTATTTCATTATAACTCTGGTGCCTAGGGAATCTCACTCCTTTGGGCACACAAACTGTACCAGCCACGCTTAGTTACAGAACTCACCGTATGAGTTCTGCCTAAACACGTGTATACCATTTCTGATCAGACCGTACGTGCCAAGTGTCCGTCTCGTATTTTACCAGCATGCATTAATAAATTAACTACTTTTCATGCTGGTTTCGAAATAACAAAGATTTTGTAAAAGCATTTATAAAACAAATGTATTCACCTTGAGCAATACTTCTTACTCTCTAACCCTTTGAGATTACTGAGCAGGATCCTTGTGCACTTTAAAACTATAGTGACGCCTTAACTGGTGCTACTATAACAATTAAGAGGTTTGGTTCTTGGTTAGCATAAGGGCAAGTCTTAGCTATTATGTATGTAAGGAGTGGGGTACTGGCTTGTCATCGTCGTGGTCAACTATGGATAACTTTATCTAGTTTAGACATGGTTGATCAGTCCATGTCTAGACCAGGGTCAAGTTACCCAATGTCTACCCCGACCCTGACCCTAAGCCCCACAAAATATAATTAATATAACTATTAACTAGACATAAACTAAATAAAAGAATTTACCTCTTAAACTATCTACGGCAATTTGATGTAGAGTCTCCCTACTCGTGCTCCTAACCGTGCTCCAAAAGTGACTACTAACAACATCCAATGGGGTACTGTATGCTCGGGATTCTCTAAACTAGAGCGTTCCCGTTAAAAAAACTGAATATATAAAACTCTACCCTAAGCTTCTATATATAGAAAATAAGGAAGCAGCTTAAATTCTTACATTGTCGATGTGGGATTGAGATATATTTGACATGCTAGCTAGCTTGCTTTCTTATATTATTAGAATTAATTAATTCAGCTGCTTCATTCGTTTTTCTCACATAACTTTTAAAATATAGCGTTTTATAAAATTATAAATATACCGCTAGGACGAGCTCTTCATTCTCTACGCATCGACCTAAGTTTCGTTAAAAACGGAGAAAGTTCAAATATAATATAATTTTATTATTATAAGACGGTCTCCTATAATAATAAGGGCTCATCTAAACATCTCATATTTCTATTAGCCATCTAATCCGTTTCTTACTCTTTTGGCAATATATAAAATATGATTGGCATATATATATACCAATTGCTTATTTATGACCACAAGATCGAGCATCTTAATTAATAATTCGGATATGAAATATTTATAGGTGTTACATCCTCCCTACCTTTATTTAAATCTCGTCCTCGAGATTTGCTGAACAGGTGAGGGTACTTCCTTTTCATTTCTGATTCTAACTCCCAAGTATATTCTGGACCACGTCGGGAGTTCCATGTTACTTTCACAAGAGTTAATCTTTTCCTCTTTAACTTTTTCAGCTGTCTATCTTCTATCTGCAAAGGCTGTTCCTTAAACTTCAAGTTTTCATCAACCTCTACGTCCTCTAAAGGCATTTTCAATGTCTCGTCTGATAGACATTTTCTTAGATTTGATACATGGAACACATCATGTATTCCACTCATTTGTTCTGGTAGCTGCAACTGATAAGCCACTGGTCCTACTCTTTTTACTATCTTGAATGGTCCTACAAAACGTGGACTAAGTTTTCCTTTCTTTCCAAATCGGACAACACCTTTCCAAGGTGAAACTTTTAACAACACCTTATCATCTTTGGCAAATACTAGTGGCTTCCTTCTTTTATAAGCATATTTCTTTTGTCGTTCTCTAGCTAACTTCAAACGTTCTCGGATTCGGAGAATCTTATCAGTTGTTTCCTGAACAACTTCTGGTCCCGATAACTGATTTTCACCAATTTCAGACCAACATACAGGGGTTCTGCATTTTCTGCCATACAAGGCTTCAAATGGCGCTGCATCAATACTTGCATGGTAACTATTGTTATAAGAGAACTCCATTAATGGCAGATGATCATCCCAACTACCACCAAAGTCAAGCACACATGCTCGAAGCATATCTTCTAGAGTTTGGATGGTTCTCTCACTTTGTCCGTCTGTTTGTGGATGATATGCGGTACTAAGATTTAACTTTGTTCCCAAAGCTTTCTGGAAGCTTTTCCAGAATCGGGATGTAAAACGACTATCTCGATCTGATACTATGGATAAAGGCACCCCATGCAGAGATACTATTTCATTAACATAGAGTCTTGCCAACTTATCCATAGAATGTGTTTCCTTCATTGGAAGAAAATGGGCAGACTTCGTAAGTCTGTCAACGATTACCCAAATCGTATTATTCCCACGACTGGTTCGTGGAAGTTTAGTGATAAAGTCCATGGTTATCATTTCCCATTTCCATACTGGTAGCTCTAACTGTTGCAATAACCCAGATGGCTTTTGGTGTTCTGCTTTAACTTGTGAGCAAGTTAAACATTTTGCAACGTATATAGCAATATGTTTCTTCATGCCTATCCACCAGTAATTGCTTTTTAAATCTTTGTACATTTTGTCGCATCCTGGGTGCACTGAATATTTAGATTTGTGAGCCTCTTCTAGGATTCTTTCTCTAATATTACCAGTAATTGGCACCCAAATACGCTTATTCATTCTAAGAATTTCATCGTCTCCTTTAACCAGTTGTTCGAGCATTCCCTTCATTCCTTCTTTCTCAATATTTTCCTTCTCCTGGGCCATCAATTGAGCATCCTTTAGTTGACCCATTAAATCAACTTGTAGTTCGAGTCGTAAAGCTCGAACTCTTTTAGGTTTCTTGTGTTCTTTTCTGCTCAAGGCATCAGCCACAACATTGGCTTTTCCCTCGTGATAATAGATCTCACAATCATAATCACTTAGGACTTCCATCCAACGTCGTTGTCTCATATTTAACTCCTTCTGATCGAATATATGTTTTAAGCTCTTATGATCAGAGTAGATAATAAATCTAGCTCCATAGAGATAGTGCCTCCATAACTTTAGTGCAAAGATTATGGCACCTAACTCTAAGTCGTGAGTTGGATAACCTATTTCATTGACTTTAAGTTGACGAGATGCATAAGCGATAACTTTGTCTCGTTGCATTAACACACACCCAAAGCCGGTGTATGATGCATCACAGAATACAACAAAGTCTTCATTACCTTCAGGTATCGCTAAGATTGGTGCATTTGTCAACTTTTCTTTCAGGGTTTTGAAAGCTTCAACTTGTTCCGGTCCCCATTTGAAAGTCACATTCTTTCGGGTTAATTTTGTCAAAGGGACAGCAATTCGAGAGAAGTTTTTGATGAAGCGTCTATAATATCCAGCCAACCCTAAGAAGCTGCGTACTTCTGTAGGCGTTTCTGGATTTTTCCATTTGGAAATGGCTTCTATTTGTGCTGGATCTACTTGAATACCACTGGCATTAATGACATGTCCAAGGAATTGTACCTCGGATAACCAAAATTCACATTTGGAGAATTTGGCGTATAATTTCTCTTGTCTTAACAATTCAAGTAGAATTCTAAGATTAGTTTTATGCTCTTCCTCACTTTTGGAATAGATAAGTATATCGTCGATAAAGACAATGATAAACTTATCTAGATATGGTCTACAAAGTCGATTCATCATATCCATGAATGCGGCTGGGGCATTAGTGAGTCCAAAAGGCATCACTGTGAACTCATAATGTCCATACCTTGTTCGAAAAGCAGTTTTCGAAACATCTTCCTCTTGAACTTTCAGTTGGTGATATCCTGATCTAAGATCGATTTTCGAGAAATAACAGGCTCCTTGTAGTTGATCAAAAAGATCGTCAATTCGAGGAAGCGGATATCGATTTTTAATTGTAACCTTATTCAGCTCACGATAATCTATGCACATTCTCATCGACCCATCCTTCTTCTTGACGAACAAAACTGGAGCTCCCCAAGGTGATGAGCTTGGTCGAATAAACCCTTTTTCTAACAACTCGTCTAATTGCTTCTTTAATTCCTTCATTTCAGTAGGGGCTAAACGGTATGGAGCTTTGGCTATCGGAGCTGCACCCGGAACTAGATTGTGACACCCGATATTTTCGGGTTAACTCCGTTAACAAAACTCGGTTATATATGTTTATTTTCATGATTTATTATATTTTAATCTAATTATATTAATTAAAAGTATTTAAAGATACAAATAAATTGATTTTCAAGTAAATGGGCTTAAAGGCCCATTAGCGGCCCAACTTGGTAAACGAGGCCCATTAAAGGCCCAATACGTCGTAACGAATCTTTATCTTCCATGTTAAGAATAAATATGTCTCATAAACTTATAAAAAGTCAAGTAAATAAATTTTGTACAAATAAACACGTTTAACTCCAAAACGTGTACGGAATACGGATAGAGCCGTACGACATTAACCGAAACCCAAATAATAATTTGAATTGTTATAAGACCATGAATGTTATTGTCAATCTATTATAATAAGAATAGTTTAGAGAATTTAAGCGAAATTTAACTAAAATGATTTGAAACGTAGTGGAAACGCGTACTCGCTCAAACAGTTGAAGTATTATCAAATAAAATAGCATTTTATGACGATTTGGGAAATCGATTAAGAATCATAACCTCGAAGATAAATCGAACATGAAACGGTACAAGACGCGGTTCCGGATACGCAATATTTGATTTAAAAGAACCCATTTACAAACCCTAAGTATAAATACTCTTCATCTATCTCCTACTTATCATTTTTGCACTTACAAAACCCTAACCCTAACCCACACCCAGCCGCCACCCCCCTTGCTCCATCTCCGGGCGATTTTCGGCCTACTCCGTCCACTCCATAACGCAACCAATATATCATCTTCCTCATCTCTTCATCACGGTTCCAATGGCGGTCTTGGTTTCTTCTATTTCTCGATGGTATGAAAGTTTTGGGCGTTGGAACATAGCGTGGATAGTGGTAATATGGGAAACAGCAGTGTGACGGCTGTGGTGAGTGTGTGTGGTGTGTGATTTGTATTCGATGGCAGTAGTGCGAGTTGTGGTGGCATTAGGGTGCTGGTTCCCGATAAAAACGGTGGTAGGATGGTGATTTCGATTGATTGAAGGCTAGTTAATGGTGCCATAGAAATGCAGCAGCAATGGTGGTGGTCGAATGACATAGTAGCAGCAGAACGTTGATGGTTATGGTGTTGTAGGGTGGATAGTGGTGATTGTTGCAGTGTTGTACGGTTATTTATGGTGACTGGTGGTGTTGCACCCACCAAAACAGCAGTGTCAATGGTGTCTCGTGGTGGTGGTGAGTGGTTGATGGCTGTGGTGGTTAGTAACAGGTGGTGGTGTACGTTGTGGTGGTTAGTAACAGGTGGTGGTGTACGTTGTGGCTGTGGCAACTATTATAGTGACAATAGCAGTGGTTAGTTAGGATTAGTAGCGGATGGTGATTGTTTTGGCAACGATAGTGGTGGCCAATTATGGTTGAAGTGTTATGTGGTGGTGTTATTGGTGTCTTGGTGTCATTAGTTGGGGCCTAGGCGTCATGTTCGGGTTAGGAGTCGGAAGTGTTTGAGGTGAAATTCGTATGATTGAACGTGGTCAACAAACGAGATGCTCATTCGAGTAGTTAACGTGTTGAGGTCGAGTAGTATGCAAACAAAATTGAATGCAAGTACCAAACCAAAAGGGATTGTATTGGTGAATGTCAATGCATTGTGCTTATGTGGGCTTTCAACATTTACATGCTTATACTTGCTTGCATTTCTAAGGTGAGTTCTTTGCCCGCTTTTAAACCTTTTTTCGGGGAGAAAACATACAAATATTTTACAACGCCTTCGGGCAACCATTTTTCAGGGCCTTCGGGCGGACTGCAGTTTTATATCTTCGGGTAGGGCCTTCGGGCAGGATTTTAAACAGCCTTGGGCTGAGGTTTACGCCTTCGGGCAACGGTTTTGATAAAACAAAGTTCTATTGTCTAACTGTTTATTTTACTGAGCATGATTCCACCCAACCCTAAAGTCCTTTCCTTTTTGTCGAGATTATTAATATACAGTGGGTATAACGGGGAAATTTGAGTAGTACTACGGGTTCGGCAGACCCCATCATGCTGGATTGGTTTCTAGGTGGTGCAAATTGTCCTTTAACTTTTGGTCACCCGTCGTGGTGGTAACAAGGCAACCTTATCGTATCGTTCAGTTTAATCTCGACGTGCTCATGTAGTAAACGAGGTGGTCTAGCTAACCAGCAATAGTAATGATGTTTATCGGTTAAACGGTTTCAGTATTTTATATACTTTTGTTACTTAAACTCATTGAACTCACCAACATTATGTGTTGACCGTTTTAGTATGTTTTCTCAGGTAATTAAGGAGCACGAACACAAGTAGGGCATGCATGCATCATTGGGTCTACATGTTTTCAATAATATCAATTGTTATCTAATATCTTTGTATTAAAATCTTTTTAGTTCATTTACTTAAATGGTATTGACAGTCATTGTCGTTATGCTTCCGCAACATTTAAACAGTTACTTTGTATTAAATTTTCTCAATCAATGAAACACGTATATATTAAACTCATATAGTATCGTTTGGTGTAACTAATGACTTGGATCCTGGTTTTGTCACACGTCTAACGGATACCCTGTTTGTGGAAAATTGAGGGTGTGACAGATTGGTATCAGAGCCATTAGTTATAGCGAACTAGGTTGCATTGCATTGCATTCTAGACTATAACTGTACACTGCATTAGTTACACTTATGTAAACTTATTTGTGAACCACATACATGAGTAGTCAACTTGTATTATTTGAACTTTAGGACAATTTTTTATTTTCTATGCTAGTAAAGCTTGAACTAGGTATGCATTTGTTTTGGTTACGTGATAGTCTTTTGAGATGGGGTTTTAATTATGTTTGCTAAACTGTATCTTCCTTTTAAACCCTGAAGTGTGGCTTATATCAAAAGTTAAATCTTGTTGAAAAGTTTGAGTCAGTATTAATAGTAGTTAGCTTTGAATTTTATTCACTAGGGTATGCGTGAGATACGTTTGATCGTGGCTTTGCTAAAACCTTACGCCATTTTAGGCCAAATATTTTTCTTTTGGGGTTTTACCTAAGAAACGTTTTCATTATATTATAACTTTAAACTTGCATTATTTTGGCAACTAGCCGGTGTCATCCAGAGTTTCTTGAACCCACACTTCTGTATACGATTAATGAGACTGGTTTTGTTATCCTAAGACGTAAGTATAGTGAGGCCTGATTTGATAGTCGGGTAACCTACTATGTGTTACTATGTGTCACCTATTATGTGATACATTCATCTGCTATAGCATGTGAGTTTTAAGAATCATTAATTGTTGTAAGATGTTACTTATTGGGTGGACAACAAAGTGTTGAAACATGCCACCCACTTGCTTGATGTTTTCATTGCTTATCATTATTTTATGTTCACTACTTGTTGCTAGCAGACTTACATAGATACTTATCATGAGGTCATAGGATGCTTGACGTATGATTTCCTTTAGGTACATCACACTAATCATAAACATGTATCAGATTTGCCTTAGGCTAGTTGTAAGCATATCATATCTCTTCTATCCATCCTATATCCGAAATAAGACAACATATCTTATAGATACAAAACCATAAGCTTGATAAGACTTAAGATTAAAGCCTGTGATGGGAGACAAACTAGGGTGATTGTGTAAGATAAATTGACGATTACGGGTGCGCAACGTAATGGTGAATTTATAGGTACACGATGATCCTGGCAAAACCTTTCATGTGGAGAAATACAAAAGCGAATAATAACTCAACAAATCCATTCGAACAACAGTCTATCTATAATGAAGTCAATCCTCAAATAACACACTAATATCCACTTTATCCTCGATTGGCACTCATGAAAACATATATAGGGATGGTAAACACTTACAATACAATTGCGGATGAGAAACAATAGAAACTCAAATACGTACACAATACCTAACATCTAAATTACTATATGCATCCAACTATTGGAGTCCACCTATAATGACCCAATGTTGATGATTTAACCCTACCAACTCAAATATTAAGGATCTATTAAAAAAAAAAAAATTATTAAGATATCATTTCTAAACTTTAACCCTAATGTTGATGATTTAACCCTACCAACATTATGAAGCTAAACACTCTAAACGAAACTATTGCCTTATTGAAGTCACAAGCGTGTGATATAAGACGAGACGTTTTATATTATGGTCAGTGCATTTTGATCTACTGCCCAACACCAGTAATAACCTAATATCATAGATCGATCATGTGAACTTTAAACAACCATATAGCTTTCACAGTCATGGTCACTCCATGTGAAATAAATCCGCATCACTCGAACATTTACGTTAATACCTCATAATATATCATGCTTATTTCCATTCTATAAGTATTTCACTTAAATCGTACTCTATTCACCGTACTTCAAGATAATCAAAACTTTATGACTTTGACTCTAAGTTACTTAAGAATGTCCCCGACAAAAGTTATATCTATCAATATCATTTCATTAACGAACCGCACATTGATAAAACACTCATATGAAGTTTAACTGATGTATCTCATTCGACATCTCCACTGTTATTAAACACGTTTTGGGTCTTATTGGAAGGATTTTATTTTTTTTAATTCATGGACATTAATAATAATCAACACATTGGAAATTATATCAAATTCTCTCTACCGGATTTTTTTTTGCGTAACAGTAATCTAGGCTAAGTGTTATCTATGTCATTCGCCTATAGTCGATCACCTTCGAACTCTTTACGAACACATGAGTCCTGAGAAAACTATTTTATCTATTATTCATAAGGTAATCCGTTATATAACTAGACACTTATGACTTTCAAGTACCCATGGTTTGTAGTAATGACAAAAACTAAGTGATTTGGTAAACAACCCCCCCTTTATATAAATCTGTATATTGAATATGTATGACTCTAAGCAATTGACACCTAGTCGTTCTAAACCATGAAAACCCTAAAAGAAGAAACTACATGTTTAAGGAAACTAGTGAAGCTACACGACCCAAGTAATGAATTAACATGGCATCCTTATCTGACTCATTAGTAAACCTAGAACTCTAAACCTCAACCTCACTGTTTTATCCCAACATCTCTCAAACACTCTAATGGCGTATCGAAACATTACCACCCAATTATTCTTAATAATAAATAAATTAATAAATAAAATCCTTGCTAGCATCTTATTGTTTGAACTCTTACCTAATTCATTCGTAAACTGAAATCAATATCTCAAATGAATACTGTCACGTCACCCTAAACGACTTACATGATTAAACTCATCTTTTATTGGAGAAGAATAACAAGATTCTTGAAAACTTTCTTCATGAGGAAACGTTTGGCTTATTGTCCCCCCCCCCTCCTTTAAATATCTTGAAACATTTTGAATATAAGTCGTCTTTTATAAATGGATAATTCCTGAAACTTTGAAAATTCATCAAACGAGCGATAAATCGAACCACTTGAAAACACGCATAGGATCGGCCTAATAGTTATCGTGTCTCCAACCAAATGGAGTACCTCCTAGAGACACTCGTCATGCCACTTAATATCTTTAAAATGACGAACAATTACTTTTCCTTGAGGAACTAGTTGAACTGGTGATCAAAAAAAAAAAAAAAAAAAAAAAAAAAAAAAACTTTAGCATAGTAAGGTTCATGTTATAAAAAGTTCATGTAAGAACGTAGAAAATCTAATAATGTACAGAGATTTTTTTTTTCCTATTCGAAACAAGTCTAAAACTAACGACAATGGTTAAATTTCGAGACGAAATTTCTTTCAACAAGGGAATGATGTGACAACTTGATTTTATATTATATATATATATGTTTTTCTTTTCTTTTCCCTTTGAAGTCAAACCTTTACCATCTGAATCAAATTTTCGGGACGAAAATTCTTTCAACAAGGGGATGATGTGACACCCGATATTTTCGGGTTAACTCCGTTAACAAAACTCGGTTATATATGTTTATTTTCATGATTTATTATATTTTAATCTAATTATATTAATTAAAAGTATTTAAAGATACAAATACATTGATTTTCAAGTAAATGGGCTTAAAGGCCCATTAGCGGCCCAACTTGGTAAACGAGGCCCATTAAAGGCCCAATACGTCGTAACGAATCTTTATCTTCCATGTTAAGAATAAATATGTCTCATAAACTTATAAAAAGTCAAGTAAATAAATTTTGTACAAATAAACACGTTTAACTCCAAAACGTGTACGGAATACGGATAGAGCCGTACGACATTAACCGAAACCCAAATAATAATTTGAATTGTTATAAGACCATGAATGTTATTGTCAATCTATTATAATAAGAATAGTTTAGAGAATTTAAGCGAAATTTAACTAAAATGATTTGAAACGTAGTGGAAACGCGTACTCGCTCAAACAGTTGAAGTATTATCAAATAAAATAGCATTTTATGACGATTTGGGAAATCGATTAAGAATCATAACCTCGAAGATAAATCGAACATGAAACGGTACAAGACGCGGTTCCGGATACGCAATATTTGATTTAAAAGAACCCATTTACAAACCCTAAGTATAAATACTCTTCATCTATCTCCTACTTATCATTTTTGCACTTACAAAACCCTAACCCTAACCCACACCCAGCCGCCACCCCCCTTGCTCCATCTCCGGGCGATTTTCGGCCTACTCCGTCCACTCCATAACGCAACCAATATATCATCTTCCTCATCTCTTCATCACGGTTCCAATGGCGGTCTTGGTTTCTTCTATTTCTCGATGGTATGAAAGTTTTGGGCGTTGGAACATAGCGTGGATAGTGGTAATATGGGAAACAGCAGTGTGACGGCTGTGGTGAGTGTGTGTGGTGTGTGATTTGTATTCGATGGCAGTAGTGCGAGTTG
The DNA here is from genome assembly GCA_030867185.1 of Tagetes erecta. NCBI lineage: Eukaryota > Viridiplantae > Streptophyta > Magnoliopsida > Asterales > Asteraceae > Tagetes > Tagetes erecta. Next base: position 14,493,212 of record CM061497.1, on the reverse strand, counting down.
TGGTGGCATTAGGGTGCTGGTTCCCGATAAAAACGGTGGTAGGATGGTGATTTCGATTGATTGAAGGCTAGTTAATGGTGCCATAGAAATGCAGCAGCAATGGTGGTGGTCGAATGACATAGTAGCAGCAGAACGTTGATGGTTATGGTGTTGTAGGGTGGATAGTGGTGATTGTTGCAGTGTTGTACGGTTATTTATGGTGACTGGTGGTGTTGCACCCACCAAAACAGCAGTGTCAATGGTGTCTCGTGGTGGTGGTGAGTGGTTGATGGCTGTGGTGGTTAGTAACAGGTGGTGGTGTACGTTGTGGTGGTTAGTAACAGGTGGTGGTGTACGTTGTGGCTGTGGCAACTATTATAGTGACAATAGCAGTGGTTAGTTAGGATTAGTAGCGGATGGTGATTGTTTTGGCAACGATAGTGGTGGCCAATTATGGTTGAAGTGTTATGTGGTGGTGTTATTGGTGTCTTGGTGTCATTAGTTGGGGCCTAGGCGTCATGTTCGGGTTAGGAGTCGGAAGTGTTTGAGGTGAAATTCGTATGATTGAACGTGGTCAACAAACGAGATGCTCATTCGAGTAGTTAACGTGTTGAGGTCGAGTAGTATGCAAACAAAATTGAATGCAAGTACCAAACCAAAAGGGATTGTATTGGTGAATGTCAATGCATTGTGCTTATGTGGGCTTTCAACATTTACATGCTTATACTTGCTTGCATTTCTAAGGTGAGTTCTTTGCCCGCTTTTAAACCTTTTTTCGGGGAGAAAACATACAAATATTTTACAACGCCTTCGGGCAACCATTTTTCAGGGCCTTCGGGCGGACTGCAGTTTTATATCTTCGGGTAGGGCCTTCGGGCAGGATTTTAAACAGCCTTGGGCTGAGGTTTACGCCTTCGGGCAACGGTTTTGATAAAACAAAGTTCTATTGTCTAACTGTTTATTTTACTGAGCATGATTCCACCCAACCCTAAAGTCCTTTCCTTTTTGTCGAGATTATTAATATACAGTGGGTATAACGGGGAAATTTGAGTAGTACTACGGGTTCGGCAGACCCCATCATGCTGGATTGGTTTCTAGGTGGTGCAAATTGTCCTTTAACTTTTGGTCACCCGTCGTGGTGGTAACAAGGCAACCTTATCGTATCGTTCAGTTTAATCTCGACGTGCTCATGTAGTAAACGAGGTGGTCTAGCTAACCAGCAATAGTAATGATGTTTATCGGTTAAACGGTTTCAGTATTTTATATACTTTTGTTACTTAAACTCATTGAACTCACCAACATTATGTGTTGACCGTTTTAGTATGTTTTCTCAGGTAATTAAGGAGCACGAACACAAGTAGGGCATGCATGCATCATTGGGTCTACATGTTTTCAATAATATCAATTGTTATCTAATATCTTTGTATTAAAATCTTTTTAGTTCATTTACTTAAATGGTATTGACAGTCATTGTCGTTATGCTTCCGCAACATTTAAACAGTTACTTTGTATTAAATTTTCTCAATCAATGAAACACGTATATATTAAACTCATATAGTATCGTTTGGTGTAACTAATGACTTGGATCCTGGTTTTGTCACACGTCTAACGGATACCCTGTTTGTGGAAAATTGAGGGTGTGACATAGATCTATTTTGAATTCTACTTCACGATCAGGAGGAATTCCGGGTAGCTCACTTGGAAAAACATCAGGATATTCAGACACAATAGGAACTTCTTCTATCTTTTTCGTCTTGCTACTATCTGACACAGTGATCAGATAGGCTAGGCAACCTTTGTTTAAACAACGCATTGTTTTTAAACAAGAGATAATCTTTACGGGTGTTGTTGGCTTATCTCCATGGATAGTTATTCTTCGTCCAGTTGGGGCACGAAGTTCGATAATTTTCTTGTCACAAAGGATACGAGCTTGGCTAGTGGCTAACCAATCCATACCCAAAACAATATCGAAACCTGCTAAAGCCATTGGCAATAACTGGATTGGTACGATATGTCCAGAGAAAGTTATGTGACAATTATCGAGAGAGTCGGAAATTCTAATTATCTCCCCACTAGCTGTCTCAACTTCATACGTTCTTGATAACTTAGCTAAGGGTATATTAAGCAATGCACAAAACTTATTGTCTACAAAGCTTTGGTTAGCACCAGTATCAAATAATATCCTAGCATAAGAATCATTAACAAGAAACGTACCGGTAATGGCGTCCGGTAGTTGAGTTGCTTCTTTTGCATTCATCACAAATGCCCTCACATTCTTCTTTCCACTGTTATCATTCTTGTTTCCAGTGTTCCCTAAACCACCTGTTTTCAACTTAGGACAATCCGGTCGGAAATGTCCTTTCTCTCCACAATTAAAACACCCTCCATTTTTCTTCCTGCAATTCTCAATGGTGTGTCCCGCCATTTTACAGAAGTCACAAAATGTCAGTGTTTCAAATTTGCATCTTCCAGAATGCCTTTTCTTACAAACACGACATTCTGGCTTTAAACCCATGCCATTATTATTCTTCCTTCCAAGATCCCTCTTAGATTTCCTGACTTCTAGTTCACCCTTCTGAAAAACCTCTTTCTTCTTGTTTTCTTCTCGGGTGCGAATCATTCCATCTGTCATCATCCCTGCAAGCTCGACTGCAGAATCAATCGTTGTTGGCATTGCTACCTTCACTGTATCACGAATCTCACTCACGAGACCCCATATGTAACGGTTTATCATATTTTCCTCTGGGGTTACCAGGTGAGGCACGAATCGAGAGTATTCAAAGAACTTAGTATTATAATCCTTAAGATTGGTGCCAATCATTGAAAGGTCCAAGAATTTCCTTTCAATCTGTTCCTTCTCATTTCTGGGACAGAACCTTTTTAGCATAGCTTCAGAAAATTCTTCCCAACTCATTTCATATGCTGTCGTTCTTCCTTTTCTTTGAATCTGATTGTTCCACCATTCCATTGCATTATCTTTCAGAGAGTTTGTGGCATAAAGAACTTTGTCATCCTCCGAACATTTGCTTATTGCCAGGACTGCTTCTGTTTTCTCTAGCCATCTTAATGCAGCAATAGCTCCTTCAGTCCCCGCAAACTCCACGGGTTTACATGCCTGGAATGTTTTATAGCTACAGCCTTCATGCTGAGCCCTTATTCTTTTCTTGGGTTTGTTAACCTCATCTTCACTATTGTTAGAACTGGTATGAGTTTCGGTAGTTTTCCTCTTACTACCAGAACGTTCTTTTTCTTTATAACTTTCATGATTATTTTCTAGAGCTTCTAGAAATTTTGGTATAGCATTTGCAATAGCTTGACTAATCATATGCTGCACCTCATCTCTATTGATAGTTTGACCATCCATATAATTATTTTCAATGGCCTTTTTCTTTCTTCCTCGAGTATTATTAGAAGGTCCACTTATTCGTTTAGACATTCTACAGAGAAAAAAAAAATCCCATCGTTCATCAGACATATAGTCTGTTGTACAATTATTACTTAATACAGATAGAAAACAAATAAATGTCTTCTAATTTGCTATAAAGCATTTAATTACATGCACCTACCTACCTTCTCCTAGTAGGCATCATTGTAAAACAATAGAAAACAAACTATTGTTTTGACTTATACAGTAAGTCATACATTTCTATGCAGATATCTACCTACTTTTCTTAGTAGGCATTCTTTCTGATCATGGTTAAAGCCTAGATACAAAATCAAGTATCTAATTCGCTGAAACCTGTGGCTCTGATACCAACCTGTCACACCCCGGGTTTGGCATGCCCGGGCCTGTGACCCGATTGGTACCTGCTTTGATTATTTTATTCTGAAAACACAGAATTCAATACAGCAGAATATTGTTTTCTCAAAACTTGGTCCCATTTCATAATATTTCACAATATTTACAAAGAAACATTGTTTTCATATAACTGGGCTTAACTACCCGTTATTTTACAAAACATAGTAATTTCATATTACTATAATATTTAAGTCACAAGATTTCTTCATCGAATGCGTCCATTCTTCCTTGATGTATCTTGTGCTTAATTAGCTAACGTGCACATGTAAAACATTATATGTACAACATGGCACTTAGCAATTCCATTCTTTTTATTCATTACCTGTAAAAGGTTTTTAAAAATAAAACATCAGCGATAATGCTGGTGAATATCATCTGTAGACCCAAATCATTTAAAAGAAGCATGAAAGCATTAATTTAGATTAACCATACTAGGAACATGGATAAAATACACACCATGTTGCACACTGATAACAGTTTGTTGGCTGTGAGTTATTTCATTATAACTCTGGTGCCTAGGGAATCTCACTCCTTTGGGCACACAAACTGTACCAGCCACGCTTAGTTACAGAACTCACCGTATGAGTTCTGCCTAAACACGTGTATACCATTTCTGATCAGACCGTACGTGCCAAGTGTCCGTCTCGTATTTTACCAGCATGCATTAATAAATTAACTACTTTTCATGCTGGTTTCGAAATAACAAAGATTTTGTAAAAGCATTTATAAAACAAATGTATTCACCTTGAGCAATACTTCTTACTCTCTAACCCTTTGAGATTACTGAGCAGGATCCTTGTGCACTTTAAAACTATAGTGACGCCTTAACTGGTGCTACTATAACAATTAAGAGGTTTGGTTCTTGGTTAGCATAAGGGCAAGTCTTAGCTATTATGTATGTAAGGAGTGGGGTACTGGCTTGTCATCGTCGTGGTCAACTATGGATAACTTTATCTAGTTTAGACATGGTTGATCAGTCCATGTCTAGACCAGGGTCAAGTTACCCAATGTCTACCCCGACCCTGACCCTAAGCCCCACAAAATATAATTAATATAACTATTAACTAGACATAAACTAAATAAAAGAATTTACCTCTTAAACTATCTACGACAATTTGATGTAGAGTCTCCCTACTCGTGCTCCTAACCGTGCTCCAAAAGTGACTACTAACAACACCCAATGGGGTACTGTATGCTCGGGATTCTCTAAACTAGAGCGTTCCCGTTAAAAGAACTGAATATATAAAACTCTACCCTAAGCTTCTATATATAGAAAATAAGGAAGCAGCTTAAATTCTTACATTGTCGATGTGGGATTGAGATATATTTGACATGCTAGCTAGCTTGCTTGCTTATATTATTAGAATTAATTAATTCAGCTGCTTCATTCGTTTTTCTCACATAACTTTTAAAATATAGCGTTTTATAAAATTATAAATATACCGCTAGGACGAGCTCTTCATTCTCTACGCATCGACCTAAGTTTCGTTAAAAACGGAGAAAGTTCAAATATAATATAATTTTATTATTATAAGACGGTCTCCTATAATAATAAGGGCTCATCTAAACATCTCATATTTCTATTAGCCATCTAATCCGTTTCTTACTCTTTTGGCAATATATAAAATATGATTGGCATATATATATACCAATTGCTTATTTATGACCACAAGATCGAGCATCTTAATTAATAATTCGGATATGAAATATTTATAGGTGTTACAAATATTTAACCCGTGTGTAACACACGGGTATTAAACCTAGTATATATATACATACAGGGGAGGGGTAATTTGAGAACACCTCTAGTTGTGAGAACTCGTGTAACCTTACTTCCCGAGTTTTTTCATAGTACTTTTTTGGCTCAAATGTTGCGTATATTAAAAACTAGAACCTGGAAAAAAGAATATTTAAAAAAAAATATGTTCGTCGTTAAAAAACGTATATGTTAGTAAAAAATATTTACGTCATATTACATGGCTGTAATAAGTTACACCAGCGTTTTTTCGCTGTAAATATTTTTTAGTTACATATACGTTTTTTAACGACGAAAACGTTTTTTTCTAATTTCCTTTTTTTCAGGTTTTAGTTTTTAATATACGCAACATTTGAGCAAAAAAAATCTATGAAAAAACTCGGGAAGTAAGGTTCTCACGAGTTCTCAAAACTAGAGGGTGTTCTCAAAATATCTCATTTCTATACATACATACATACATACATACATACATATATATATACATACATACATACATACATACATACATACATACATACATACATACATACATACATACATACATACATACATACATACATACATACATACATACATACATACATACATACATACATACATACATACATACATACATACATACATACATACATACATACATACATACATACATACATACATACATACATACATACATACATACATACATACATACATACATACATACATACATACATACATACATACATACATACATACATACATACATACATACATACATACATACATACATACATACATACATACATACATACATACATACATACATACATACATACATACATACATACATACATACATACATACATACATACATACATACATACATACATACATACATACATACATACATACATACATACATACATACATACATACATACATACATACATACATACATACATACATACATACATACATACATACATACATACATACATACATACATACATACATACATACATACATACATACATACATACATACATACATACATACATACATACATACATACATACATACATACATACATACATACATACATACATACATACATACATACATACATACATACATACATACATACATACATACATACATACATACATACATACATACATACATACATACATACATACATACATACATACATACATACATACATACATACATACATACATACATACATACATACATACATACATACATACATACATACATACATACATACATACATACATACATACATACATACATACATACATACATACATACATACATACATACATACATACATACATACATACATACATACATACATACATACATACATACATACATACATACATACATATATGGTCGACATAATTCATGCATTCTATCACTAGACCCGGCTCATATTACCCTTGCATGACTCACAATAATACTTACGCTTATATTAAGCCACACATACACATACCTAAAGTTATATAATTATCTACAACAAGCAACACACACAAAATCATACATGTTCGCACTCGATATTTTTACAAAATGTACATATATTCATGCGCATACATCCATCTAGTTTCCCTATACACACTATTTACTACCCAACATACTGCAATTTAATTGTACACATATATAAATATATACATACAAATTTACACACTCCTAATGCTGCTACTTTATTACCATAACACACATATATATACTCGTTACTTTGCTGCTTTTTTGTCCCTTTCAACACTTACACATGCGTACTATAATACCTATATATATATATATATATATTCTCGTTGCTATTAACCCACCACACCCAAACATATACATCCATACACACTGCACATCGCATACATACACATATATTTTATATGCTTGGCCATGGTTTCTGTTATACATACATAACTACAAGCGCACACCGGTTTGCTTAGGATAGTCCTAAACATGCTGCTATGTGTTAACAAATACACAATATATACACCTAGAAGATATACACATACAATATATACACATACCCAATCCTATTTACTGATTTCGCATACTTGTAGACTCCAAAATCGACATGCACATATGGTTATACATACTACCGCACACATGTAAACTACACCTACAAACCATACTTAACAACCCGAACCCGAACAAGGTTTAATACAACTAACTAGAGAACCGAAACATGTATTTCGTTTGTAATTTCTATCATTACTGCTGCATATTCCTCATAATCATACTAGCCAGCTATCCATATATACAAGATACTATTCAATACTTACATACACACATACTGTTGGATAGATTTACGCAGCGGATGAATTGAAGTAAGATAATTGATTGTGTGTGAATTATGATATGAAAAACAAAGAACATGAAACTGATCATGCACAGAAATATTGTGATTATTGTGATTTACATGATAAGTTCTTTACAATACATACATGCATATATATATATAACAACCTTAACTACCCTAACCAATAACCGCTAACTACCATTATATAACTAACTATAACTAACCTTATCCAAACCGACCCATTAACATATTACATACATCTAATACACAAATACTACTAATTATAATGTTTGGTTTACTAATACTTCTAATACCCTCCCTTAAACCAAACATGGTTAAGGACTAGTATCTTCATGTAGCTCCAACTCAATCATCCAAGTTCCAATGATTCTTCATGCACGTTGATATTACTTTTACTTTCAATCTTGCCAAAAACGTAACTTGAAATCTTGAGTTTGATCAACATGGGTTTGCTTAGACGTTGATGTTTTCTCATTTTGTTTGCCATAGAAAAGTGCCTATCGTTTGATAATCTTCCTGTCGGGATGGTACCGAGATAGCTTATGTTTGTAGCAGTTGACCCGTTTGAAGGATTTGTATTGCTTCTTTTTCTTTGCTGAATCTCGATCCTATTTGACCCCTTTGATGAAGATTCTTGTTCATGATAGCCATTTTCCTGATTTGATTGTTTTTTACACCGAAGATGCTTCGTCTTTCCTTTTCGGAGGATGCTTGATTTTCTTAATTTGAACAAATCTCTTCTCAACAATTTGCCCAAATTGATTACCATTATGAGTTTTGGTGGAAGAATCCTACCACTTCCAAATTTGCCAAAACATTGTAAAGACATCCATGAAAGGTAAAAACGAGTTCCGATTACAACACTTGTTGTGTTTAAGAATTACACTCAAGGTTTGTTGAGTTTGGTGTCATTTCTCGTGATCGGTTCCCGTTCGATGAGTTTTTCTCAGCGCCTTTCACAGGAATATTTGTTTCTTTTTTTTTTTAAATATAGTTTTGGTGAAAGAATCCTATCACTTTCAATTATGCCAAAAACTATATCTTGAAAACTTTAAGATAAACATGATTTCATAAAACCTTTTGTTGGTATAAAGAATTGTATTAAATCACGTTTTGCTTGAAAACTAAAGAATTTGAAGTCGTGATCCATAAAAGAATAGATATAGATAAACCTGAATTCCTTTATTTCTCAAATTCTGATTTGTAGAACCGCTCCAAATTTTGATTGAAGATCTGTCCCCAATGAATTCTTGTTTTTTTTTCTTTCGTTTCACTTTCTTGTTCTTCGTACTGTTAATCATGTTCCTTTTGATTTCACCGACCCCGCGCATGAACCGTAAATTGTTTTGAGACGTGCAGATTTCAACACGAAAAATTTTGATAATCACCGTAAATTCTTCATCCTTTTGTTAGATGCCTTGTTTTCGGTTTCCAGCGGTTTCAAATTGCAGTCCGGTTCATAGTGCCAAAGTACATAGCGATAGCGACATCGGATTAAATTCTCTGTTTTGTTCTTCACCCACGTACCAATATTCTTCACCCTTAATTGTTTCTTCGGTTTGACTACGCGATTGGTTTTCCTTTTCCCTTTGTTCCAGAATCGTCCATGACGCTCTGATACCAATATGTTGGATAGATTTACGCAGCAGATGAATTGAAGTAAGATAATTGATTGTGTGTGAATTATGATATGAAGAACAAAGAACATGAAACTGATCATGCACAGAAATATTGTGATTATTGTGATTTACATGATAAGTTCTTTACAATACATACATGCATATATATATATAACAACCTTAACTACCCTAACCAATAACCGCTAACTACCATTATATAACTAACTATAACTAACCTTATCCAAACCGACCCATTAACATATTACATACATCTAATACACAAATACTACTAATTATAATGTTTGGTTTACTAATACTTCTAATACATACTACATACATATGACCCACAATCTGCATATAATACATTAAGCACACGATTAAATCAGCGAACTCGTAATCACAACTAACGCGAACCATGGCGACGAACGAATCGATACATACCAGCAAGATGGAAGTTGCAGGCAACTGATGGTGACCATGGTGATCGGATTCCCGCCAGGTCCGATTACTTCTCCAAACAATAGTAACCGCACATAACTTGAAACGGGGTCGGACGGGTATCACACAATATTGGAACCAGCGGTATACGAGGGTGATGATAAAGGTGGGAGGCGGTGGTTATATGGTTGTCGAAGGTGGAGGCAAGATGGAGTTCTAGCAGCCTATGATGATGATATATACGTACATGGGGTGGGGGTCGATTAGGGTTGGGTGACCTTTTATCAAAATTACATGTTGGTCCTTATAAATTGATTACTATTTAGATTAGGTTTAAACAATAACTAGGTTAGTGCCCGCGCTACGCTCGGGACATAACACTCATGTGATGATTTTAAGGATATTCATGGATATGAATGGTTCCAATCAGTTTTGAGATAAAACTGTGGTAAAACTGAAACACAAAATTTATTTAAAATCTTGTTGTTTGGTATAACAATATTATAATCAAATTAAAGAGAATTAGACGTTCGGTTTTATGGTGTAGTTTTTGTTAAAACGGTGTCGTATAAAAAATAAGAGTAAATTGCCAAAATAGTCCCTGGGTTTGTGCAGTTTCGACCACTTTGGTCCTTATATTATTTTTTTGCTATTTTGGTGTTTGGTTTTGTAAAAAACTGCCGTTTTCGTCCTTCCGTCAACAATTTCCGTTAGTCTAGTGTTAAATGACTAAAATACCCCTCATTTATTAATTAAAAAAAGTGTTAACATTACACCATCATCCTCTTCATCCATTGTACCTATACATTCAATCATCCCCCTTCCCCATCTTCATCCAAAATCTTCATCATCAAAAAACTGAAGACCAAATCTTCGATAGAAATCGATAACCACCATCGCTCCATCAATACACTGCTCCACCCCACTTTACTGTTCACATCCATCACTGCCACCACCCTACCATTAACCTTCATCACCACCACCATAATTCCGTTCACCTTCGTAACCACCAGCGTATTCTTAACCTCCATCATCGCCACCGTACCTTTCACCTCAAGTACTCCACCACCATCGACGGCCATATCAAACACCCCTAAATCAACTAACTTTTGCCCTAATTTACCGTATGAAACCCGAAACCCTTTCATCTTCAATTCACCAATTGAAACACATAGCCACTGAATCGCCGCCTTTTTCCCTGATTCCCCTTCGCCACGGTCACAACTTTAAACCCTTAGTCATTACCTTCAGTCATTACCTTCCTGTGGTAGACTGTTAGATAAAAAAAGATGCAGACGACAGTAGTGTTACGGCTGCAAATGGAAGATAGATGGTGATGAATGATAAAAGATTGATGATTATGCTGATGAATGAAAAAGGATGATGATGAACATGAAGATAAATTACTGAAGAAGAAGAAGAAGAGTGGTTGTGGCTCTCGTGTAATTGTGTATAAATTGATTTAGAGGGTGGGTGGGTAAATTGATTTAGAGGGTGGGTGGGTATTGGGTTATAATAATAATAATAATAATAATAATAATAATAATAATAATAATAATAATAATAATAATAATAATAATAATAATAATAATAATAATAATAATAATAATAATAAAGTTGTCAATTTGGTCCTTGTTAAGTAATTGACTAAAATACCCTTGAGGATAACGGATTTTTTTAACAGAAGTTGACGGAAGGACTAAAATGGCATTTTTTTTACAAAATCAAACACCGAAATGGCAAAAAAAAAACATAAGGACCATAGTGGTCGAAACTGCATAAACCCAAGGACTATTTTTGCAATTTACTCAAAAAATAGTTATCTATTTAATTGTATGTTATTAATAATTTTATCTTTAATTTTATTTTTATACCCTAATAAATATAACCTTGCCCAAACACACCCTTAGTAGGAGAGGGTTGAAAAAGTAAATAGTCTTAATTTTTTAAATATTTTGCTAAATATTAGGGGATCAAATGAAAATTAATATTACTATAATAAATTATTATATATAGATATATAATTTTTAAATATAACAATATAATTAATTTTGAGAGAATCTCTCAAAAAATGCCAACTAAGCAAATGGATCTTAAATGATGCCAACTAAGCAAATATGATTTTGCTATATTATATAGAAGATAACTAGTTTAATTAATTACAATAGTTGATTTTTTGAGGAAACATTTGGTTTGGTGTGATTAAATATATGTAAAATATTGTGGTTTTATGTTAAAATTTGTTTACTGTATGAAAGTTGATTTATTGATCAAAATCGTTTTTGTTGGTATTATATGGGTAAATGTTGTGGTTTTATGTGAAATTTTTTAATGTTTTCGAAAGTTGATTTTTTGATCAAATTTGTTATTGGTGTGATTATATAGGTAAATTTTATATCGACTAAGGTTGGGTTTCTTTTATTAAAATTTATACTTTTGGCCCTTATAGAATAGTAGGATATTAAGTTTAGGTTTTAAAATTAATTAGTTAGTTAAGCTAATTATATATGTTTTTTCTATGATTATATATGTAAATGTTGTGGTTTTATATGAAAATTTGTGATGTTTTCGAAAGTTGATTTTTTGATCAAATTCCTTTTTGGTGTGATATATGTCACACCCTCAATTTTCCACAAACGGGGTATTCGTTAGGTGTGTGACATAATAGGATCTCAAGCCATTAGTTACAATTAATACTGACTCAACGTATAACGAAATGTTTAATTTAACGAATAAAATGTCACACCCCGACCGACGGCGGAAACGTCGAGGCGGATGCTAGTGAATAGATTGCTCGTAGCTCATGGTACTAAAACGGTTAAATAATATTAAAGTCCCAAATTTCATTATTGAAATATAAATGGTACAATGATCCAAATAAGCAAACAAATAAAACATATTAACTTGATCTTTATTAATCTACGTCCAAGCATGTCCTAAACTGTGATGCATCTTGAATAACAACTAAGCTGTAACACTTGAAATCATGTGAAAATAGTATTTGTCAGCTAAGGAACTAGCTGGTGAGTAAATACAGGTTTGCATACATATATATAATGTTTAAAATAATTGAAATAATTAAAATGAGTCAAATGATTCAATTCCATGTAATGTTAAAACCTATCATGCAAAAAGTGTATCACATTAGATAAATCGAGTGCACAATCAAACCTAGATGACTGCAGCCACTTAATCACACAGATTAAGCCGTAATGAGCAAAAGCATATGTCGATTACAATCACCACGCATGTATGTAAATGGGGTGGGCTTATCAGGCCAAATAGTACTATTATTGATAACCGTTGGGTTGAATAAATTAATGATTGTGCTATGAAACACATAATTGCAAGTAATAACACACATGAATTGAATTGAATTGAATATAATGAATCAAATGAATAAAATGAACAAAAATGAATAAATAGAATAAAACTGATATAGACCACATGATTTCACCCCAAATAATAAAACGAGAAAAGGGGCTATGAATACTCACCTGGTAATATGATGATGATGATTAGTTTAACTAGATGACTTGAAACAAAACACCGGGAAATCTGTTAACGTTAACCTAAGGAATAGGTGACTCAATTTAGGGTAATGTGCTTTAGGATATAAGGATGATTTGAGATTTAGGGTTCTAATAGGAATTTGGTATTTTTGTTTAAATTGAGTTAAGTAATTATGATAACTAACTTATCTAAATAAATAAAACTTTAATAATGATTTAATTTATAATGGTAAAAATACGATGTACGAATGTTAATTAAGTAGATAAAGTAATTAGAGATAGATAGATTAGAAGGAAGTCGATAAATAAAAGAAAGAATAATAATAATAAAACTAAATAGTTATTTAAAATAAGCTAATAGTAAAAATATCAGTAAAAATAATTAAGTAAAGAATCTAAAAATCTTATAAATCTTAAAGCTTTTAAAACTTATAAAATCCATAAATTAATCCAAAGTCTTAATCACTAGACTTTTATGTCTTTTATTAGAGTTTAAAATTAATTAAGTGAATTGTGTATTTATAAGTTATGGTGTAAGAGATAATGTAAAAATTTCATATGAATATATATATGTATTAAGTGGTGGTTGTTAAAAGAAAAAGAATTTAATTAAAACTGGTCGGATCCGGGACTCGAACCCGAGTCCTTGCAATCATACATATGCATAAAGACCATTACAGCAAATTAGATTTGTTGTTTAAAGACTGAAACTTAATTTTTAAATATAGTATCTTCACAACACCCAAAATTCCTTCTGAACCCTAATCCTAAAATCATTATATTAACCACGAAATAGAAACTGTATGTGAAATCAAACATGATTGCAGTGATCAACAAACAAAAACGAGTTCAATTATTTGTTTAGTTACCTTGATTGGATGAAAATATATTATGATAATAAGCAAGGAGAACGAGCAGCTGTTGATCATTGAATCCAATATCAGAATGATGATTTGATAAAATTGGAGATTTAGGAACACTTGAAGATGATAGGGAAAGTAAAGCCCTCAATAAAATGTAGGTGAGAATACTCAGATAACGACGAACGGGTAATATGCAGAGAACGAAGAAGATGATGACCATAAGCCATGTGCGCGTTGCTATGGTGTGAAATTAATGCCATAGAAAGTTTCAGGGAATGTACGTGAATGAATTGAACAAATTATATGAGATTGATTCGATGCTAAAGGTTCAAAACAGATTCGAGTTGATTTCGGATCTAGATTGATACAACTGATTTCTCGAGATGTTTAACAAATAAGATTATTCATTACATTATAATTGATTGAAGGATTGTTTTCCATAAGGTTAAATTGATTTTTCGCCGGATTTTGTGGGATTTTAAATTCCCAATTGTCATGGTGATGAAATGGGTTTATTTTGATGATATTGTTGAGGAAAAATCTGATTTTTAGGAGTCATAAAGGTCGAATCTGTTATAGAGGCAATTAGAACCGGATTAATCGTGTTTAAAACAAGTAGAGATAGTGTTTAGATGTTGCCGGAACAATCGCCGGAGGTAGCCGGAAATAACCGCCGGAAGCAAAACGTGAACATGGGATTGAATGGGATGTTGGTTTGGGTATTTAATTTAAGTTTTTCATTTTAACCCCTAATCTTTACATCCTATTTATTTAAGTACAAAAGTTTAGAAATAAGTTTCATAAATGGCATAACCAATCCTTAAAGTTAGTTTTGTTAATTAATTTAATATCTTAACTAATCACACTAACTCTATAATTTTATACAAATATGTAAATTTGTTTTATAAACTCTAATATGTTATTTAGGGATTATATAATATATAGTTATTGATTTAAATACAACAACATAATTAACGACTAAATGCTTTCATTTAATATTTAGTGGAAACGATTTCATGGACATTCGGACGGGTTCGGGTTTTGATTTGGACTGGGTTTGGTCCAGGGCAATTGTTGCAATCACCCCTCCTTTAGGAAATTTCGTCCCGAAATTTGATTAATGTGTGTTTTGATAAAGCTTTTGATGGATAAGATAGATATTTGGTTATAGGTGTATCATGATCGTGCTTGAAAACAGAACCTCAACCCATATAATGATGTTTCATGAATTAGCGATGTAACTTTTCTAGAGATTATATTTTTCATATAGTTTAAAGTTATTGAGTGTCGTTTATTTAATATAGTTCGAGCTAGAATGAAGTCGGGTGAACTAAACTGAACAGAGGTTCAAATAGCGATTGATGAATCTCGGACCTCATAATGGAACATGATTAGGACTCAAAATGAATAATGTGATTAAATATGTTAAGTGAAGTGAATAAAATTTGTTTGATAAAATGAATAAATAAGGTGCATAAAAGCGATTCATAAATAAATAAAGGAATGTGATTAATGCGATTAATAAAATGAATAAATGAATTGAGTGAATGTATATGGATAATAAAACAGATAAACATGATTAATAAAATAAGTAAATGTGACTCAACTCCAAATGTTGTCCATGCTGATGCGCTTTCCATCATAGATGTACTAACGTTATCTAGCTCCCTCGGGTTGAACAAGAATACGTCAACGCCGAGAAGTTGAATAAGAATACACCAACGTGAGCACTAGATTTTGATAATGAATGATCAATAAAAATAGGTAAGGGAAACTTTGCTAATATGAAATCGAAATGGGTCAAAATCCAGAAGTCACACAAACTTCACTGGATATAGGCAACACTTCATTTGATCATGTGATAGCACACTTGTATATAGGATGTACTAGCGGTGTATCCACCATGTCCTTATCACACCGCATTTGTCGCGTTGCCCAAAACACATGACAAAACTTACTATGAGTTCCATGCATCGACTTTTGTAATTCCGTGTGCACCCGTAATTACACTAGCCTTTGCATGGTCCGCTGTTAGGGCTATTTCCTTGTTAAGATTTACTTTGTATTTTGTTTATATGTTTGTATATAGTTTAGGGTCTATTTTGTTATATTCCTTAAACTTGTATTTGTTTGCTTAAAGCATGTAGTGAGAGAGTGTGAGGAGAGAGGCTAGATCACTTTTACACGTTAGAGAGAGAATTAACTGTGTGTGATTTTGTTTCTCCTGCACTTGTACTACGAATTGCTTTGATCATCAATATACAAAGAGAATTATTAGTATGAATTGTGTTAATGATTAAACTGTGTTTGTGTTTATGTTATTCTGATCATTGAGCGATTTTCACGATCCAATTGAACCTATCAATTGGTATCAGAGCCATTGGTACTGTGTTCTTCGCTGTTCTTAAGCAAAACACATCAAAAATTGCTCAAAAACAATGATCTGAATGAATTGTTCGTGTTTTTAGGTGTGATTCATCATCATAATCATTCCAATACACAACGATTGTGCAGATTTCATCAGATCTTCATCAGATCTGAGAAATTAAGAAACTACTGTTCGATCGAATTTTTCATAAATTCATCAAAAATTGGACATGTTTCAGATTGATTGATATAAGGGATTGATAATCGGAGTGTTTCACAGCTTGTGTGTGAATTTTGGACAAATTGGACAAGTTTTAGACAAAACCCAGAAAATTCTCATGAAGAAGATGATAAACAGTAAGAACTTGGTTGAAGATTAACTTGTCGGGTGATTACTTTGACTTAGATAATTTTCCTTGGACTTTGATTGAAGAACAAATTAGGTCCTGTATTGCCGTATAAAGGATTTTGTGCTTGTCGGGTGAAGAATTTGACTTGAAAAAGTGTTACTGTTCAGCCGGATCAAACACTGTAGTGCCGGGTAATACACTGTTACGTCGGGTGATCAAGAAAATTCAGCCGGGTAATCATCAACTGTGTAGCCGGGTGATTAACAACTGCCGTGTGATCGAGTACTGTTCAGCCGGACAAAGCTTTTGCCGTGTCAAGATTCTGCCGGGTCAAAGATTATTGCCGTGTGAAGTTTTTCTTGTTGCCGGGTAACTGTTCATCCGGGTGAAGAACAATTGGTATGTTTTCATATCATCACTCAATCAAGCATAAGTCAAATGTCTATTCAAAACTTGCAAAACATGTTCAGATAATGTGTGGTATGATCTCACTGCGATTTTTGATTCATTGCATTGCATATGTCTTTACTTTAATGTGTGTGCTTTGTGTGTGCAGGCATATGGAATCATTATTGACACATCGACATCCTTGTTAAACTTAAAAATTTCAAGAAATTTCAAGTTTAGGGGGAAAATAAATTGAAGAAAAATATTTACAAAAATCCAAAAATATTGTGAATAAGTGTGTTTTGAATGAACAAGATTATGTGGTATGAAAAGCAAGAGTATTGGATGTGTGAAAAACAAACCCAAGGTCTTGTGAATTGTTTTTAAGAAAATGCTTCGGGATATAGAAAAATTGGTTGTGCAAAAAAAAAACATTTTGGAAAAAGAAAAAGAAAAATGAATTTAATTGGAATAAATATTATTGTCTTGTTTAATGTTGTTTGATAATTAATATGACAAACATTCTTTTTAAGGATAACTTGTCTAATTAATATGTCGGAGAATGTTTGCAGGTACAATAAATGCTGTTGAAAAAGTCAACAGACGAGAAAAAGTAAAGAAAATCGTTCAAGGGTTGTAGCCGGGCAAAGATATCAGATGCAACTATTTTGCCGGGTAAAGAACTGTTTAGCCGGGTAATAGTGTAAGCTTGATACATGTCGGATGATTGAGGAAAAGGAAGATATTGTGACCACTGTACAGCCGGGCAATGAACATGTCAAATACAGCCGGGTGAAGGTCATAGATATCAAGCCGGGTGACAAGTGTTCACTATACAGCCGGGTAAAAGTCTTTTATCTTGCCGTGTAAATGAGTCACTATGTTGCCGTGTGAAGAAGAAAAAGCATGCCGGGTGATACAACTGTGTTGCCGTGTAATGAAGAAATGCATGCTGTGTGAAGAAGGAAAGCAACTGTGTTGCCGGGTGATGAAGAAAGCAAGCCGGATGAAGAAGGAAAGCAACTGTGTTGCCGGGTGATGAAGAAAGCAAGCCGGATGAAGAAGGAAAGCAACTGTGTTGCCGGGTGATGAAGAAAGGTTGCCGGGTGATGTTTGAAGACTACTATTCTGCCGGGTGATTGATAAAACCCATCAGGTGTAGTTGTTCCTAACCTTTACCCGTCACTACAGTGACTTACCCGTATCTACAGTGTTTGACCCGTCAAGTGTTTTTCACATGTTTGCGACTTGTCTTATGTACTTGACCCGTCACTACAGTACATGACCCGTCACTACAGTACATGACCCGTCACTACAGTACTTGACCCGTCAAAGCTTATTGGGCCTTTTATGTTTACCCGTCCCTTTTGTTGACCCGGCACTTAAAGTTTGACCTAAATTTTTGACGATACAAAAGACCGCCTCTTCACAAACACTTATCATTTCACACATTCACTATCAAACAAACACTCTGTGCTTAAATCGCCTTGTTATCATATTCAATCGTTTGCTCTGTAACAAGGTTGATCGATTGGAAAAGGTAGTGATTTAGTGTTTTTGACCTTGATAGACCTGCAAATCAACTGTTAAAAAGAAAAACGATGATGAACAGTGTTTTGAGTATTGAATCGACACTTTGATTTTGTGTGTTAAAACCTAAATCGAATGTTGTTCTATGTACA
Organism: Tagetes erecta; assembly: GCA_030867185.1. Lineage (NCBI taxonomy): Eukaryota > Viridiplantae > Streptophyta > Magnoliopsida > Asterales > Asteraceae > Tagetes > Tagetes erecta. The sequence goes on along the minus strand of CM061497.1, from coordinate 14,474,131 downwards.
AAATCTGTCGATCATCAACATTCAATCACTCATTTGCACCAAAACACCTTAAAATCAACTGAATCACTCAAAATTGTCACTACAGTTAAAATCGCCATTGATGAACTTTGAAGCTCTTAAAAGTTAACCATCAAGATGATGAAATATCTGTTTAAAAGTGATGAATACTTGTTAAAACTGAACCAAAACATCATAAACAATTTCATCATAAAATTGTCAAAATTATGTCTTAAGTGATTAACTGTTAAAATTGAAACATTAGGTATAATCTTTAAGATTCAAAGTTGTTTGATTAAAATGATGAAAATCAGATTATTAGAACAATTTAGAATTTAAAATGATTATGTGAATGTTTTGCTTTCTAACTTTTATTCAAACACTTATGAAAATTTTGATATGTTTTAATGAAGAATCTAACACATTTGTCTTGTTTTGTGTTTGTTTGTGTTTTAACAGATGGAGAATCTCAAGTTTGAACCTAAACACAATTTGGTAGCATGTTTGGATGAATCAATTCCTGAAACAGATGGTTACAGGGATATGATCAAGTTTATCAAAAGGACCAAATATGTGTATGCTATATGTGCCAAACCGGTCATATATGCAAGGCTGATTAAGAGTTTTTGGAGGACAGCAGAGGTTGTTAGAGATGAGAATGGTGTTGCTGTTGTAAGAGGAAATATTACCAGAGAGATGGTTCTGACAGTTTCTGAAGAAGCTATCAGAAATGCCCTGAGGATAGATGAAGATGAGGTTGGGATGAATGATGAGCTGACCATGGATGAATGCAAATCGTGTTTTGTTAATATGGGTCATCCACCTATATTTCCAAAGTCACAGTTTTATAGGGCGAAGTTGGGAAAGAAGTATAAGTTGCTGTGTTATGTTGTACAGCAGTGCATGTCGAGGAGGAGTGCAGGTTTCGACAATTTCCCATCATATATTGCATCACCAATTGTGGCCATAGCAGAGAATAAGCCATTTAATATGTCGAAATGGATCATGAATGGCTTTGTTTTTAACCTGGTGAAGGGAAAGAGGTTTAAGTTTCTCATGTACCCGAGATTCTTACAACTGATGATCAACATTGCCTATCCTATCATCAGATCCGAAGGTTATGCTGGAGGTATTTTATACACTGAGGACATGAACGATCTATCTTATCGAAAGATGAGTATCGGGAATGTGACTGATGATGAATTGTTTGACTATATGAGAGATATAGCCAACAATGAAGAAGATGTAGAAGGTGTTTATTATCACATTTCTCATGGTGAGATTGTTGATCCACAGGACCTAGTGGATGAGGTGCCTGATAACCTGTTAGATGATGACGAGTACCTTGCTCGTCATCCAGAAGATGAAGTAGAAGATGATAATGATGATGGTGATAATGATGAAGATAGCGATGGTGATGATGAACATGATGATGGTGGTAATGATAGTGCTGAATCTGAATCTAATTCAGAGGAGGCAGAGATTGTAGAAACTGTTGAACCTTTGGATGTAGAGAATATTGAAGTTATTGAGCCTATGGTAATAGAAGAACCTGTTGAGGTTGCTTCTATTGTTGAAGAACTAGTTGCTGAAGTTGCAAAGGACATCTCTGTTCAGTATGTCAGAAGAAAGAGGTCGAAATCAGTTAAAGAGCATGTGATTGTTGAGCCTGAAGAGATTGATGTACTTCAGATTGCTCAGGAGGCAATGGCCGAAGCTGAGACTATGGCACAGATAGTTGAAGAAGCTGATGCTGGCGTTGCTGATCCTACTGCTGTTGATATTCCCACCACATCATCCCAATTTGCTGAAAATATTGAACAAGGTTTGGAGTCTTCACCAAACTTTGTGTCAAAGATTGATGAAAATGAGAATGAAAAGGAGAAAAGAATTGCTGAGTTAGAAGAAATGGTTGCAAAGTTGATTGAAGCGAATGATTTGTTGAAAGCTTCAAATGAACGGAAAAAGAAAAGATTTGATGAGTACTGGGATATACATAATCAGAATTTGAAAACCTTCAAGAAATTGGATGAGGATCATATCAAGCTTGTTGATGAACATGTGAAGTTGAAGGATGATTATGAAAAACTGAAAGAGGAGCATGAGAATCTGAAATATGATTACAAAGAACTGAAAGCTGAATGCAATACGTTGGAGGCCGAGAAAGAAATGTTAGAAAAATGGTTGGAGGAAACGAAACCGAAGAAAGCTGGCTCATCATCTGACAAAGATTTTTCTGATGAAGTAGTTGAAGTGCCTGAATCTCAAGTACAGAAAGTTTATTTGACTAGAGCACGAGGTACTACGAATGTTGCTGAAACTGTCATCTCTGACAAAGCTGAGGGAAAAAGGAAGTTAGATGCTATTCCAGAGATTTTTGGTGATGAAGAAAGTTCGAAAAAGGCTAAGATTGTTGAAACAGTGCAGGTTGAGCCGATTCAATCTGTAGCTGTAGTTGAGACTGAGAAAATTGATGAAACTGTGACAGAATCTGGAGCTGAAACTGAAGTATTTGCAGTCACAGATAGTGAGAAAGAAGTTGGTTCTGAAGAAACAGTTCAGGTTGAGCCGATTCAATCTGAAGCTGTTGATATGCCTGAAACTGTAGCTGAAGTTGCAAGTCAGTTTGAGCCGGTTCAAACTGACGATGCACCTATGATTGAAGCATTGGATGATTTAGATGACATAGACTTTACTGAGTCTGATGATGAAGCTGAACCAGAACCGAATGTTGTTGAGGAGATTCCAGATGATTTGGATCAAAGGTTTGCATACCTTGAGAAAATGAAGTATAATGCTGTATTTTTGAATGGGTTGACGGTGAGTCAGATAAACGAAGAATATGAAAAATGTATGATTCATCAAGACAAAGCTGCAGCCGATAAAAAGGAGTTTATTACTGAGATGGGTGAATGGACTCCAATGCAATAGAGTTTGAATATAGAAGATTTACCTCCGACTGAACTGTATCACCAAAATCCAGAAGATATGACTGCTTCAGACATGCGTAGTTGGTTGAGTTCAAGAAATTACCCATATAAGACTTTGAAGAGGTTGAAGTCTGAATCTTTGAGGAAAATTGTTGTTAGCTTTATGAAGACTGAAAAATGTACAATCGTATGTTTTACTTGGACTACAACAATCCTCAGTATTTTGAGCTGACAAAAAGATTCAAAGTTCTTGGACCGAAGGAGATTCCGGTGATGGCCCTACCTGAAAATGCTCACAAGAAACGACATGAATTGATGGATATGTTTCCAAGTGAAGTTAAATCTTACAACATACCAATGGAGGTGCGTGAGTCTTGGCATAAATCAGCAACAGCAGGTGATGTTGTTAGGTCACTGCTGAGTAAAGGACAGTCGATTGCTGAATTACTTGACTCGATGATTGTGCCAGAGAAGAATAAGAAAGTGAAGATAATAGCATGGAAATACGATGAAGTCTTTGATGCGTTTATGATAAAGAGAGTAAATGGTTTATGTGACGTATATCATTACTACTCGAGCATTTTTAAGTTGGAAGTTCAAGATTTGAAGGAGCTGCACAAACTAAGGTTGATAAATCACACGCATGCTGAGCGTGGTGATAAATGTGTAATGCTTCTTGATGCCGGGATTGCTCGACCACCAAAGTATCTTGATTTCCGAGGCCAACAGGAAGATACTGCGTATGTGCAAGCAAAGAAAGAAAGAAAGAAGAAGCGTTTGGTTGTGACTGAAGATATGTATCTTGAAGAATTTTCAGATGAATATTTTGACAAGGTGACAAATCCTGGATTGAAGGTGATAGATGGTTCGCAATTGACAAAGCCTATACTCAGAGTGTTTTATAATCAAGAAACTTTTGAATTGAAGCTTGTTAGAAATTTGGATGATTGGGACAAAGACATGATTACACTGTTTAGTACTTTTGAGTTGAAGCTGCTACATCCATCATATATCGACTTTTTGAGAAGCTACAGAATGGAGAAGTGTAAAGATGCACTTGCTGAAGCTGATAGGAAGCTGTTTGTTGTGATGATTGAAGTTATAGCTGCGGCAACTGAAAAGATACGAGTGAGAAAGGCATTGCTAAACTCTAATCTCGTGAGGGTTGATTTACCAGAGATAGAGTATATGAGGATATCTAGAAGAGGAACCTTGGAGGTGCAAGTCAAAGGACAGGAGATGCCATTTGAATTTTATGCTAATATTGACTTTGCAGGTTTAAATCTGGATTCGCTTAGACGCATGAATGCTTGCCCGATTCTGACAAACGAGTCCAAACCTCGACAAGCCAAGATTGCCGAAAAGTTCAAATCATGTATTGAAGAAGCTTTGAAGGAACAAGAAGAGTATAAAGGAAAAGAGATGCTGAATGTCAAAGACGAACCAGAAGAATGGTAAAAGAGATTGATGCTGAACAAAGAAGAAAAAGATTGAAGATTTTGCTGAAGATTCAAAGATAAATCTTAGGGGGAGTACTGTTAGGGCTATTTCCTTGTTAAGATTTACTTTGTATTTTGTTTATATGTTTGTATATAGTTTAGGGTCTATTTTGTTATATTCCTTAAACTTGTATTTGTTTGCTTAAAGCATGTAGTGAGAGAGTGTGAGGAGAGAGGCTAGATCACTTTTACACGTTAGAGAGAGAATTAACTGTGTGTGATTTTGTTTCTCCTGCACTTGTACTACGAATTGCTTTGATCATCAATATACAAAGAGAATTATTAGTATGAATTGTGTTAATGATTAAACTGTGTTTGTGTTTATGTTATTCTGATCATTGAGCGATTTTCACGATCCAATTGAACCTATCATCCGCATAGTTCATTCCGTTACACGCGGGTCTAAGGGACGGAAAAAAAAAGTACAAACAAAAGTCATATAGTTATACATATAAGTTCTTATTTCATTCCTATGAGTTAAAAGTTCATGAGAAATCTAGTTTGTAGTTATCATGTTTATAGTGATCATGTTTATAGTGATCATGTGCATAGTGATCATGTTTTCACACATAGTAGATAACCTAGTCAAGTTAACATATTATGCATAGTTAACAAGTTCCTAGAAGGTGGATAGTCGAGTTTACAAGAAGTCGAGTTATATGAACATTCAGAGTTAAAGACTACATAGGTAATCATGTAAATGAACAAGTTTAGATAAATGCATGTTTTAAATCGTATAAATGATTTGAGTAGATAGACAAGTTTAGGGGAAATAGATGTATAAGAATTCAAGTTTGTGATACGAGAATTGGTTAATAAGTTTATGACGAGTTAAAAATAATTATGTGTGAATTTGATGATGAGTTTATGATTTGATTCATTATGTGAGAATTTAATAGCTATTGCATGGATTATATGAAGATTAGATGATTAAATTTATTATATGTGAATTAGATAAAATTTATGATCAAATGTATTAAATGAAAGCTTGATTATGAGTAAAGGTATAATTGATAAATAGTAGGATTTTATAGTGAGATTATGAAAGAAATATTTATAATTGAAAATTGAGTTTGAGAATAATTGAAAAATTGAGATGTTGAAATCATGTTAAGATATTACGAGTGTAAACGTTTCGTTCGCAAACCAAAGAGTACATTGACTTTTCAAAGTAGTAAGTTCTCTAACCTTTGTGAGGACGTGACTACCTATAAGTGGACACTCACCCCGAGGGTCCCCGGGTAAGGTAACGGATCCATCAGATGAGCTGATATTATATGAATACCTTTTCTTAGACAGAACACACAAGGTACATGCACCCACTCTTCCAGTATTGCACGTGTTCAGTTACGAAACTTAGACTTTGACGAGATTTGAAAACCATAAATAAAATTATTGAGTTTCAGATTTGAGGAAGTAATTTATGAATATAATATTAATTTGAATTTGAGAATCGATTAGGAAATCGATTTTGTATTAGGCATAAGCCATAGAGTTTAAGTTCATATGATTGATAATGAGAATTTAATTAGTGTAATAAGAGGTAAACAATAGACATATATAAAGAATAACATGTGCGTAAAAAGTAAACATGTAAACAAGTAGTCAGGATTAACATGTAATGACATGAGATAGCTCATGTTTGGGGTGCTTAGTTATAGACTAGGTCATTCCATTTCTAATAACCTAATTCCCTATAACCATGGCTCTGATACCAATCTGTCACACCCCGACCGATGGCGGAAACGTCGAGGCGGATGCTAGTGAATATATTGCTCGTAGCTCATGGTACTAAAACGGTTAAATAATATTAAAGTCCCAAATTTCATTATTGAAATATAAATGGTACAATGATCCAAATAAGCAAACAAATAAAACATATTAACTTAATCTTTATTAATCTAGGTCCAAGCATGTCCTAAACTGTGATGCATCTTGAATAACAACTAAGCTGTAACACCTGAAATCATGTGAAAATAGTATTTGTCAGCTAAGGAATTAGTTGGTGAGTAAACACAGGTTTGCATACATATATATAATGTTTAAAATGATTGAAATAATTAAAATGAGTCAAATGATTCAATTCCATGTAATGTTAAAACCTATCATGCAAAAAGTGTATCACATTAGATAAATCGAGTGCACAATCAAACCTAGATGACTGCAACCACTTAATCACACAGATTAAGCCGTAATGAGCAAAAGCATATGTCGGTTACAATCACCACGTGTGTATGTAAATGGGGTGGGCTTGTCAGGCCAAATAGTACTATTATTGATAACCGTTGGTTTGAATAAATTAATGATTGTGCTAGAATAAATGTTTATCAACCTATGAAACACATAATTGCAAGTAATAACACACATGAATTGAATTGAATTGAATTGAATATAATGAATCAAATGAATAAAATGAAAAAAATGAATAAATAGAATAAAACTGATATAGACCACATGGCTTCCCCCCTAAATAATAAAACGAGAAAAAGGGCTATGAATACTCACCTGGTAATATGATGATGATGATGATGATTAGTTTAACTAGATGACTTGAAACAAAACACCGGGAAATCTGTTAACGTTAACCTAAGAAAAGGTGACTCAATTTAGGGTAATGTGCTTTAGGATATAAGGATGACTTGAGATTTAGGGTTCTAATAGAAATTTGGTATTTTTGTTTAAATCGAGTTAAGTAATTATGATAACTAACTTATCTAAATAAATAAAACTTTAATAATGATTTAATTTATAATGGTAAAAATACGATGTATGAATGTTAATTAAGTAGATAAAGTAATTAGAGATAGATAGATTAGTAGGAAGTCGATAAATAAAAGAAAGAATAATAATAAAACTAAATAGTTATTTAAAATAAGCTAATAGTAAAAATATCAGTAAAAATAATTAAGTAAACAATCTAAAATTCTTATAAATCTTTAAGCTTTTAAAACTTATAAAATCCAGAAATTAATCCAAAGTCTTAATCACTAGACTTTTATGTCTTTTATTAGAGTTTAAAAGTAATTAAGTGAATTGTGTATTGATAAGTTATGGTGTAAGAGATAATGTCAAAAATTTCATATGAATATATATATGTATTAAGTGGTGGTTGTTAAAAGAAAAAGAATTTAATTAAAACTGGTCGGATCCGGGACTCGAACCCGAGTCCTTGTAATCATACATATGCATAAAGACCATTACAGCAAATTAGATTTGTTGTTTAAAGACTGAAACTTAATGTTTAAATATAGTATCTTCACAACACCCAAAATTCCTTATGAACCCTAATCCTAAAATCATTGTATTAACCACGAAATAGAAAATGTATGTGAAATCAAACATGATTGCAGTGATCAACAAATAAAACGAGTTCAATGATTTGTTTAGTTACCTTGATTGGATGAAAAAATATATTATGATAATAAGCAAAGAGAACGAGCAGCTGTTGATCATTGAATCCAATATCAGAATGATGATTTGATAAAATTGGAGATTTAGGAACACTTGAAGATGATAGGGAAAGTAAAGCCCTCAATAAAATGTAGGTGAGAATACTTAGATAACGACGAATGGGTAATATGCAGAGAACGAAGAAGATGATGACCATAAGCCGTGTGCGCGTTGTTATGGTGTGAAATTAGTGCCATAGAAAGTTTCAGGGAATGTACGTGAATGAATTGAACAAATTATATGAGATTGATTCGATGCTAAAGGTTCAAAATAGATTCGAGTTGATTTCGGATCTAGATTGATACAATTAAACTGATTTCTCGAGATGTTTAACAAATAAGATCGTTCATTACGTTATAATTGATTGAAGGATTGTTTTCCATAAGGTTAAATTGATTTTTCGCCGGATTTTGTGGGATTTTAAATTCCAAATTGTGACATCTGCCCCAAACCCAAACCCGAATGCCTGACTCGAACCCGAAGTTGTTATCCTTTAAAGTGTAATCGTATTTATTTTCTTCAAAACGTAACGTTCATTATTATTATATGAATAAACACATTTAATTTTACGTTAATTCCCATCCCATTTAAATAATCGTATTTACATCACAAAATATTCACGTATAGCAAATAAATATTATTTGTGACAACAAAACTCAAAATATATATATATATAAATAAATATATATATAGTTCGGAAACAAAAACTATTAAAATATTTAAACAAAAACGCTTCTAAGCCTCGAAATAGTCTCGTAACGGCTTAAACGAGCTAAAACTATAAAAACGTCACTTATATAGTTGTTACGTTTCAATTTAGTTAAGTTAGTTAGTTAAATTATATATATACTTAACTTTGTGCCAAAACTGTCAATTTACAAACTATTATTAAACTTATAATAACTAGATTAAAACAACCCAAAACATGAAGGACCAGTTACGTAACTTATAATTCCACCCAGCCCCCCACCCCCTTTCAACCCGTATTTCCGACAATCATCTCCGTCGAAATCGCCGGAACCCGGCAACAACTCCGGCAGCACCAAATAATTCGTTTTTAGTGGCTATTAACCAGATTAATGCTCGGTAAATGATTCGTTGATGATTCCGAGTTCATAACAGTCAATTTAAGCACCAAACGAGCAAGCAAAATCTCGTTTAAATGATTTCAAAACCGTCGGTCATAAATGTCACACCCCGACCGACGGCGGAATCCTCGAGGCGGACAATAGTGAATAGATTGCTCGCAGCTCATGGTAATAAAATTGTTTAAATATCTTTAAATCCCAATTTCATTAATACAAATAAATGCTTACAATGATTCAAATAAATACGATACACCATAATAAATATTCCTTTATTGTGCTAGGTCAAACATATCCTAAGTGTTCACATCTTATAGCAATCGCATAAACTGCATAACCTGAAATCATGTGAAAAGTATTTGTTCAGCTAACGAATTAGCTGGTGAGTAAACACAGGTTTAAAAACATATAGATAATATTAAAAGAATCAAAAAGTCAAAATCATTAAAATTGTTCAATTCTCATGTTATGCTAAAACCCATAATGCAAATGTGTAACACACAAGACAAATGCATAATCAAACCTTGATAAACTGCAGCCACGTAATCACACAGATTAAGCTGTTGATGAATAGGGACAAGAATCACATGTTGATAAACTCAGTTATAATCACCCAAGAATCAAGGGGGTGGGTCCTTTGACCAATAGATCTATCATTAATAACTGTCGGTTAAATAAATTAATGATTATGCAAGAATCAATGTTTATCAAGCTATGCACACATAATTGCAAGTAATAACACAACATGAATTGAATTGATTAAACTGATGAACTGTTCAATATGATAAATTGATGAAATAGTAAAATGATAAAATGATAAACATGTTTAATATGTTCACATGAGATCACCCCAAAATGTAAAACTGAAAAGGGGCTATGAATACTCACCTGAAAATAGGTGACGATGAATAATAAGATAACTTGAACCAAAGCATCTAAAGTTCTCTCTAACGTCAACCTAAAGAGCGATGTCTTAAATTAAAATAAAGAAACTTTGGTTCCATGGATGATTTCGGGATCTAGGGTTTCTAATAGGAATTTAGGGGTTTTAGATAAAATGAATAAATAATTTTCATAAATAAATTCTTAAATGATTCAAATATTAGATTAAAAATGAGTGATGCTTAAACAAGAACAGAAACATTATATGCATAAATGACTTGATAAATAATTTGTTAATAACAATTGAATAGACCATAATATATTTGATTAAATGAGTAAATAAATAAATAGTAAAAGATATATATAAAGATCAACAAAAATAAGTATTGCTGAATTTAATGAGTATATATTTAGTTAAGTAATTAACTAGATTTGAAATAATCGTTTTATTAAATAAAACTTGTGTTGTAAGGTTGACCGATATATTTAAAATAGTTAAATTGATGATTATGTTCTATAGAAATTTACAAGTCTAATATTTATCAATAATAATTTTATTATAGCTTGTATGCTTTTTATAAAGTTTAAAAAAAACTATTTAGATGCCTAATTTCATGATCCATAGTAATAATTTTTTAAGCAAAGTTTTATAATTATAATTATGTTAAATAGCGATAAAATAAATTAAGAACTAAGTGAAAGCTACCCAAAAAGAATGAGAAGCACCAGCGGTTTCAGATAAGTTAAATTTATCCGGCTGGTCTGCGCCTATTTTAATTATAATGTAGGTTTAATTGATATATAATACATTAAAAGAAAAACCCCCAAAGTCCACTAGGAACCCTAGTTTCTACATCCCTCAAATTGATCATGAATATGTTAATGAAACCAAAATCAGACATAGGGCTATTGGTCCTTGAATAAAAAAGAGTGTAATGGATGAATCAATTACCTGATTTGGACTCTAATTGATTATAATAGACGAACAGAGGGGTTGCAATTGTATAGGATCAAATCTGCTTGTTTGATGACGTTATGATAAAATTGATGATACAGTGAGCTTCGTGGTTTGTTGTATATCAAAAACCCATGAATAATTATATATGAAACTGCGCAGAGGATGCCGAGTATGGTTCAAGAACTCGGACATCAAGGTAGTAGTCGCGGTATAATTGTGAGTATTTTGGAATGAAATTGAGAGTTTTGGTAGTTTTTGAGGATGCGTATAAGTGAACATATGTCTAATTGAAACAATTTTCTATAATTTGACTCGAACACGTCATGGTTTATTTCGGGAAGTTTGAAATCAAATTTGTCTAAATCCCGTGAATTATGTTTAATTGATTTGGTGTTAAGAATTGAAATGATCGTATTAGCAGTCATGATAATTTGATTGAAATACTTTACGCGATTTGATCGGGATTAAATCAAGGTTTCCATGTTTGAGACGGGTTTTGATTTATTCACGTTAGTTGCTGTGGGAACTTGAATTGAACACTTAACTAGGTCCGAAACTCGCTAGGAAAAGTGTAGGAACGATTTTAATGGCTTGAAATCGCTTAAAGATCGTTTAAAAAGCTCACCGGAACCGTCGCCGGACAAACGACTGGAAAAACGTGATTCAGAATTTGTAGGTGGATGTGATGCTGTGATTTAATTATATATTTTCAGTAAAGCCCTCAAAGTTTAAGAGTATTATTAATTTTGGTTTAAAGGTTTTAATTTAGGTTTCATATAAATTACATAAGTAACCCGTAAAGTTAGTTTTGTTAATAAGGTATCAACTTAACTAACCAACTAACTATAAAATTTTATAAAAACTTATAAATTATATACCCTTCACTTTTATATAATTATTTCGCTTACTTTTATAAAATTTTGTATTTCATAGAATAGCATGTGAAATTATATAATCGGAACGTAATAAGTATAATATAATTACTGAATAAGTGTTTTTATTTTATGATCAGACGAAAAGATTACACGGATAAGGTACGAGTTCTGGTATAAATTTAAGTCGGGTTCGTTTGGGGGCAAATGTTACAGTCACCCCTCCTTTAGGAAATTTCATCCCGAAATTTGATTAACGTTAGTTTTGATGAAAGAATTATTAGATGTATCACGATCGTGTCTGTAACATAATCATGTCTCACATGCTTTATCTTAGGATTTAAATGATATAATATGATAAGAATTATTTCCTTTAATTTATTTAATATCATTAAGTGTCGTTTATAACATTGGTCAAGTTATAAGGAGTTTAGATGAATGTAATTGAACGAAGGGTTCAGATAGTGATTCATTGCTACTTAAGATAATAATGGAATAGGGTTTAAGATGGTTGGTAAATGTTGCTACAGTTTAACTTGTGTGATCAAGAGTAAAATGATAAAATGAGTAAAATGATAAAATGAGTAAAATGAATAAATGTTACCAAATGATTAGAATAACTAAATGTGATTGATAAAATTAATGAATGATAAAAATGAATAATGTGGTAAAAAATGAATAAAAGATGAAAGCGAATAAATATGGTTGCTAAAATGAATAATGATGAAACTAAATAAATGTGATTGATAAAATGAATGAATAAATGAATAACATGATTAATAAAATGAATAAATGATCAAAATGAATAATATGAATAAAATATGAGACATCTTCAAAAGATGTCCATGATGATGCGTTTTCCATAATATATGTACTAACGTTATCTAGCTCCCTCGAGTTGAACAAGAATACGTCATCCCCGAGAAGTTGAATCACCAACTTGAGCACTGGATGATGATGAATAATGATCAATAAAAGATGTAAAAGTGTTAAAATTAAATTGCGATAGGTCAAGATCCAGAAGTCACACAAACTTCACTGGACATAGGCAACACTTCATTTGATGATGTGACAAGTACACTTATTTATAGGATGTACCAGCGGCGTATCCACCATGTCTTATCACACCACATTCGCCACGTTGCCCAAAAGCACACAACAAAACTTATTATGACTTCTATGCACCGACTTTTGTAATTCTGTGTGCACCCGTAATTACACTAGCCTTTGCATGGTTCTCATAATTCATTATGTCATGCGGGGGTCAAGAGACACAAAACTTTTAAAATACAGATAAGGATGCACATAGGTTCTGATTTCACGCTTGAATAATTAAAGTTCATTAGAAATTAAATTCTTATATGATAGAAAGATCAATGTTCATTAGTTTAAGTGGCCAACTTTATGCAATTAATATTGTTCACATGCATGAATAATCTAGTTTGTAGTTAAACAAATTTATAGAAATTCATGTTTATGAAGAATCAAGTTTTCTATATATCCGATAACCAAGTTCATGGTAAGTTGAGTACATATGCATTTAGATAGTTATGTGTATGTAAAATAATCTTCAACAGTATCAGATAAAATCAAATTCATGTATGATAAAGTTTTACCAAGGTTCTGGATAATTAGGTTGATCTATCACATGCATAGATTACCGAGTTCTTAAAGGATTAGGTTCGTGGATAATGGTGTTAAATGAAAAATCAAATTATATAGACAAACAAGTTCAGAGACAATAGAAGTAATTATGAAGGTAGTCAAGTTTAGATATATGCGCATTATAAATAGTGTAGTTGATTCAAGTTAGAAAAATTTTAAAAATGAAATACATTGGAACTTGAATTTGCATAATTATACGAGAATTGTTTTTTTGTTTTTTTTTTATGAATTTAAATGAATCATATGTGAATTTGACGATAATTTGTGATTAAATAAATTATAGGATAGTTTGATAATGAGTTTATGAATTATAAAAAATTTTGAATGATGAAGTTATGATTTATGTATTATATGTGAATTTGATGGTAAGTTTGTGATTAACTGAATTATAGGAGGGCTTGATGATAAATCTATGTATAAATGATAAGTATTCAAATTTAATAATGAGTTTTTTTTTTTAAAAAGTATTTCTACTAAGAAAAATGAGTTTATAAATAATTAGAGAAATTATTGAAAATATGAGATATTGAAATCATGTTGAGATATTCCGAATGTAAACGTTTAGTTCGCAAACCGCACGAATACGTTGACTTATCAAAGTAGTAGGTCCGCGATAACTTTAATGAAGACATGCGTACCTATAAGTGGACACTCACCCCGAGGGTTCCCAGGTAAGGTAGCGGATCCATCAGTTGATTTGGATTTATATGAATACCTTTTCCTAGACAGAACACCCGAGATACAGGCACCCAGTCTTCCAGTATTGCACATGTTCAGTTACGAGACTTAAACCATACATAAAAATATTAAATTTGAAAATTGAGGAAGCAATTTGAAAATAATGAATAATATTTAATTTGAATTTGAGAATCGATTCGGATTAGGCATAAGCCCTAGAGTTTTGAAGTCCATATGATTGAAAATGAGCGTAGTATTAGTTAATAAGGATAAACAATAGTTATAGGCAAAATAAATTTAACACGTGTATAAACAAGTAGACATGTAATCAAATAGTATGAATTAACAAGTAATGACATGAGATAACTCATGTTTGGAGGGCTTAGTTATAGACTAGGTCATTCCATTTCTAATAACCTAATTCCCTATAACCATGGCTCTGATACCAATCTGTCACACCCCGACCGACGGCGGAATCCTCGAGGCGGACAATAGTGAATAGATTGCTCGCAGCTCATGGTAATAAAATTGTTTAAATATCTTTAAATCCCAATTTCATTAATACAAATAAATGCTTACAATGATTCAAATAAATACGATACACCATAATAAATATTCCTTTATTGTGCTAGGTCAAACATATCCTAAGTGTTCACATCTTATAGCAATCGCATAAACTGCATAACCTGAAATCATGTGAAAAGTATTTGTTCAGCTAACGAATTAGCTGGTGAGTAAACACAGGTTTAAAAACATATAGATAATATTAAAAGAATCAAAAAGTCAAAATCATTAAAATTGTTCAATTCTCATGTTATGCTAAAACCCATAATGCAAATGTGTAACACACAAGACAAACGCATAATCAAACCTTGATAAACTGCAGCCACGTAATCACACAGATTAAGCTGTTGATGAATAGGGACAAGAATCACATGTTGATAAACTCAGTTATAATCACCCAAGAATCAAGGGGGTGGGTCCTTTGACCAATAGATCTATCATTAATAACTGTCGGTTAAATAAATTAATGATTATGCAAGAATCAATGTTTATCAAGCTATGCACACATAATTGCAAGTAATAACACAACATGAATTGAATTGATTAAACTGATGAACTGTTCAATATGATAAATTGATGAAATAGTAAAATGATAAAATGATAAACATGTTTAATATGTTCACATGAGATCACCCCAAAATGTAAAACTGAAAAGGGGCTATGAATACTCACCTGAAAATAGGTGACGATGAATAATAAGATAACTTGAACCAAAGCATCTAAAGTTCTCTCTAACGTCAACCTAAAGAGCGATGTCTTAAATTAAAATAAAGAAACTTTGGTTCCATGGATGATTTCGGGATCTAGGGTTTCTAATAGGAATTTAGGGGTTTTAGATAAAATGAAAAAATAATTTTCATAAATAAATTCTTAAATGATTCAAATATTAGATTAGAAATGAGTGATGCTTAAACAAGAACAGAAACATTATATGCATAAATGACTTGATAAATAATTTGTTAATAACAATTGAATAGACCATAATATATTTGATTAAATGAGTAAATAAATAAATAGTAAAAGATATATATAAAGATCAACAAAAATAAGTATTGCTGAATTTAATGAGTATATATTTAGTTAAGTAATTAACTAGATTTGAAATAATCGTTTTATTAAATAAAACTTGTGTTGTAAGGTTGACCGATATATTTAAAATAGTTAAATTGATGATTATGTTCTATAGAAATTTACAAGTCTAATATTTATCAATAATAATTTTATTATAGCTTGTATGCTTTTTATAAAGTTTAAAAAAAAAACTATTTAGATGCCTAATTTCATGATCCATAGTAATAATTTTTGAAGCAAAGTTTTATAATTATAATTATGTTAAATAGCGATAAAATAAATTAAGAACTAAGTGAAAGCTACCCAAAAAGAATGAGAAGCACCAGCGGTTTCAGATAAGTTAAATTTATCCGGCTGGTCTGCGCCTATTTTAATTATAATGTAGGTTTAATTGATATATAATACATTAAAAGAAAAACCCCCAAAGTCCACTAGGAACCCTAGTTTCTACATCCCTCAAATTGATCATGAATATGTTAATGAAACCAAAATCAGACATAGGGCTATTGGTCCTTGAATAAAAAAGAGTGTAATGGATGAATCAATTACCTGATTTGGACTCTAATTGATTATAATAGACGAACAGAGGGGTTGCAATTGTATAGGATCAAATCTGCTTGTTTGATGACGTTATGATAAAATTGATGATACAGTGAGCTTCGTGGTTTGTTGTATATCAAAAACCCATGAATAATTATATATGAAACTGCGCAGAGGATGCCGAGTATGGTTCAAGAACTCGGACATCAAGGTAGTAGTCGCGGTATAATTGTGAGTATTTTGGAATGAAATTGAGAGTTTTGGTAGTTTTTGAGGATGCGTATAAGTGAACATATGTCTAATTGAAACAATTTTCTATAATTTGACTCGAACACGTCATGGTTTATTTCGGGAAGTTTGAAATCAAATTTGTCTAAATCCCGTGAATTATGTTTAATTGATTTGGTGTTAAGAATTGAAATGATCGTATTAGCAGTCATGATAATTTGATTGAAATACTTTACGCGATTTGATCGGGATTAAATCAAGGTTTCCATGTTTGAGACGGGTTTTGATTTATTCACGTTAGTTGCTGTGGGAACTTGATATGAACACTTAACTAGGTCCGAAACTCGCTAGGAAAAGTGTAGGAACGATTTTAATGGCTTGAAATCGCTTAAAGATCGTTTAAAAAGCTCACCGGAACCGTCGCCGGACAAACGACCGGAAAAACGTGATTCAGAATTTGTAGGTGGATGTGATGTTGTGATTTAATTATATATTTTCAGTAAAGCCCTCATAGTTTAAGAGTATTATTAATTTTGGTTTAAAGGTTTTAATTTAGGTTTCATATAAATTACATAAGTAACCCGTAAAGTTAGTTTTGTTAATAAGGTATCAACTTAACTAACCAACTAACTATAAAATTTTATAAAAACTTATAAATTATATACCCTTCACTTTTATATAATTATTTCACTTACTTTTATAAAATTTTGTATTTCATAGAATAGCATGTGAAATTATATAATCGGAACGTAATAAGTATAATATAATTACTGAATAAGTGTTTTTATTTTATGATCAGACGAAAATATTACATGGATAAGGTACGAGTTCTGGTATAAATTTAAGTCGGGTTCGTTTGGGGGCAAATGTTACAATAAAACCCAATAATCAATATAACCATTAACAGCTCCTAACGGCATATTGAGGCACCTAAATCGTTCCTATGTTGAATTCAAACATAATTAGTCATTCAACTTCGTTAATCAACGAAAGATCAATCAACAATCACCATTTCTTGTTCATAGCCCAAAACCGAACTCATTCAAGTAATCCCGAATCAATTGCTAACGAGTTATTCTTTCAAAACGGTTCGTCAATCCTACTCTAGGTCCCTACCAAACCAATTTTACTTATAATCATCAGGAACTCAGAATTTGATTCTCAAACCCGTCGCCCCTGTTCATCAGTTTCATCACCTCGTTTCTTCATCAAACAAGTAAGTTCAATATGTCAAAATGCTCGAAATCTAATGGGGATTAAAAGCCCTATGTTTAATTTGGGTTTGATTATCTGATTCGAAACGAATTTGGGATTCTTTGTTCTAGGGCTTGTAATGTGAAATGGGTGTTCTTGGGTTGTAATCAATAAAACTATTAGCAATCAAAATAATAACCAAAAGTGCGCCTGGTCCAGCGGTTAGGGCGTTGGATGTGGTGTGTTTGGTGGTGGGTTCGAGTCCCACTCACCACTTTTTTCTTAACTTTTATTTTTAATACATTTACATATAATTTAAGTTATATATATATTTCTCAAAGTTATGTACAAGTATTATTTCAAGTATAAAAACTAAAAATGGATTATTATAAAAATATATACTATACGAAAACACAATTACATCTCGTATCTAAATTCCTGGATTATATTTTGAAACCCTAATTTTCAATTGGTACTTTAAAACCCTAAATTCCCGAATTATATTTTGAAACCCTAATTTTCAATTGGTACTTTAAAACCTAAATTCCCAAATTATATTTTGAAACCCTAATTTTCAATTGGTACTTTAAAACCCTAAATTCCCAAATTATATTTTGAAACCCTAATTCCCAATTGATACGTTAAAACCCTAATTTTCCAAATTATATTTTGAAACCCTAAATTCCTAGATCCGAAACCCTAGAAGTTCTAGTTTCTTGATTCTAGTTATTACGTTACTTGCTTCGTTTCTAAATTAGGTTTCCCCGATTAAATAGGTGATTCTAATATCTGGGCGATCCTCGGTTCTTTCTAGTTGCGATTCTAGTGTTACTATTATCTTTGGATTTCGAGGTGAGTAAACTCACTACCCTTTTTACTGTTTACGTTTTTGGGGCTGAAATACGTGTTTCTATAATACAACGGTTTCTTTTGATGTTTCTATTTTCGAAAATGAGATCATTAGATGTGTTAATCGTGTTTGGCCGCATGTAGCAAAATTGTGTGATAGTCAATATTAGTTATATTATCTTGTAATTTCCACTGGTACAATGTTAGCGCTAAATGGCTTGACAAGCCCACCTACATTAATGGCCTGATAGGTGATTTTGACCCGGCGATTCTTTGGTTGATTCTATGTTACTAGTTACTACATGTGATGCTTGTTGCTACGTTGCTATGTCCCTTAGATGCTTAAACATTTTTTATAACTTGCATATCGAGACGGTTAAATGACGGTTAAACGATGGTTACCAATAAATGTAACATGAGTTGGTTCCTCATGACTTGTTGCTAAAGGTAACCCTGCGGGGTCTATGATACTTGTTTCTATGTGATTCTATGGTCATGGTTGAGATATATGCTGAAATTGCTATGCACATGAGATTGCGAAACACAATCTATAATGATCTCGGATTTTATACTATGTACTATACATTGTGATTTACTCACTAGCTAATTCTTTAGCTAACTTATTTTACACGTTTTTCAGGTAAAGTTTGATACAGTTTTGGTTCAAGACACGTAGGATGCTTCGGACCTAGAATAAAAGACAATAAACAATATTTATTCGTCGGTTTCTATTACGGTTTTTATGACTATTGAATGCTTCTTTATGTCACGACATTATTGCTCAATTAATATTAAAATATGCAATTAGTGTGCCATGTGCTTTGTACTTTGATATCCGATTCACTTGACGCGCCCGGTGTTTTCCGCCGCCGGGCGGGGTGTCACACAAATTGTCATGGTGATGAAATGGGTTTATTTTGATGATATTGTTGAGGAAAAATCTGATTTTTAGGAGTCATAAAGGACGAATCTGTTATAGAGGCAAATAGAACCAGATTAATCGTGTTTAAAACAAGTCGAGATAGTGTTTAGATGTTGCCGGAACAATCACCGGAGCTAGCCGGAAATAACCGTCGGAAGCAAAACGTGAACACGGGATTGAATGGGATGTTGGTTTGGGTATTTAATTAAAGTTTTTCATTTTAACCCCTAATCTTTACACTCCTATTTATTTAAGTACAAAAGTTTAAAAATAAGTTTCATAAATGGCATTACCAATCCTTAAAGTTAGTTTTGTTAATTAATTTAATAACTTAACTAATCACACTAACTCTTTAATTTTATACAAATATGTAAATTTCTTTTATAAACTCTAATATGTTATTTAGTGATTATATAATATATAGTTATTGATTTAAATAGAGCAACATAATTAACGACTAAATGCTTTCATTTAATATTTAGTGGAAACGATTTCATGGACATTCGGACGGGTTCGGGTTTTGATTTGGATCGGGTTTGGGTCCAGGGCAATTGCTACATAAAACAAAAGTTAGAGTTTAAATGTTAAAACCAACTTTTAGCGGAAGCATAAACAAATCCGGTACGCAAAATCCCGCGCACAAAATAATAAACAAAGTAAATAAATTAACTAAATCATTAAACTTAGTTTTTGAAACGTGTCCAAAGGACGACCCAATGCATGCATGTCCTACGTGCTCGGCTCCTTAGTTACCTGAGAAAACAAACTAAAACAGTCAACACATAATGTTGGTGACTTCAATGAGGTTTGAACATAAATAAAAAGTACCGTTTATAACGTATATAAACAAATGTTATTTTATTAGGTGGTTTGCAAGAACAAATGCTTATTGCTTTGTCAACATGTCGAGATGAAAGCTAAATGTAACTTTTGCCTTTTCGTCATCTAACCAGGATGACCCATAACCTTTAAAGACAATCAGCACCACATGACGCCCAGTCAAGGGTGGGGTGCCGTCGCAACCCGGTAGTACTACTCAAATTTCCCCGTTATCATATATTAATCAACCTCGAACTTTTATAAGGACTTGAATGTAGTTCCAATTCATGAAAAGCACTATAAGCCCTAATAAAATCCTGGTCGTCGACATTTATATTTTTACCAAAACTTGCCCGTAGGCATTTATACTTTTACCAAAACTTGCCCGTAGGCATTTATACGTTTACCGAAACCTGCCCATAGGCCCTATCCAAAGGTATAAAATGCACCCTTAGTTGGCCCTGCTTGAAGGCATAAAGTTTTGCCCGAAGGCCCTGCCCGAAGGCATAAAAATGCAGACCGCCCGAAGGCGCTGTAAAATAATTGCACGAAGGCTCTGTAAAATCATTTGTATTTTTTATCCCCGAAAAATATTTAAAAGTGGGCAAAGAACTCACCTATGAAGCGCACAGTGATACAAGGAATATGCAACACAGATTTCCTAGGTCGCCCTATGACCTACATATCGTATAATCATATAAATATATAACATACATGTTGCTATTTCCCACGCATGCATATATATATATATATATATATATATATATATATATATATATATATATATATATATATATATATATATATATATATATATATATATATATATATATCATAGCTTTCTTGATTATGCAACGTACATAAGAACACAAACATACACACCATCGCAAATAATATATATACTCGCCCACTATGTATAGCTGCTACTAATTCTGTTGTATATACAAATACTTGCCAAACGTACACAGGGATATATACCTACACATATAGCATGATCATACACATATATATACATAGAATCGCATCTACGTACAGTCTATAACACATACATATCTATACATCTTACGTATTCAATCGGTGTTCTAAACACCACAGATACACGCACATACCATACACTACATGATCGATTCACAAATATACGTTAGCTGGGGTCGCGAAACTCACCGGAATCGACGAAGAAGATGACCGGTGATGGAGATTAAACCAAAAACTCAGTGACGTCGGAGGGGGGGTGCTGTTGCCGCGTGTTTTCTTGACAGCGATGACTGCAGAAGACGAGAGTGAGAGAGACGGGTTTGATGGTAATGCTGCTGGTTACTGATGACGGAAATCGACGATGAACAGGAAAAGGGGTGCGATTTAGGCGGCTGTTCGGAATTTCCAATGACCCTAAGGCTTCGAGAGAAGTAGAGAGGTGTGTTTGGGGATTTGAAGGTGGGTTTCAATTGTTGCTGCAAAAGTAAGGATGAACGGCAAAGTGCATGTATATAACACAGGGAGGGGCATCGACTAGGGTTGGGTTTCTTTTATTAAAATTTATAATTTTGGCCCTTATAGAATAGTAGGATATTAAGTTTAGGTTTTAAAATTAATTAGTTAGTTAAGCTAATTATATATGTTTTTTCTATGATTATATATGTAAATGTTGTGGTTTTATATGAAAATTTTTGATGTTTTCGAAAGTAAATTTTTTGATCAAATTCATTTTTGGTGTGATATATGTCACACCCTCAATTTTCTACAAACGGGGTATCCGTTAGATGTGTGACATAATAGGATCATTAGTTACAGTTAACACTGACTCAACGTTTAAAGAAATGTTTAATTTAAAGAATAAAACAAAAGTTAGAGTTTAAATGTTAAAAACAACTTTTAGCGGAAGCATAAACAAATCCAGTACGCAAAATCCCGCGCACAAAATAATAAACCAAGTAAATAAAATAACTAAATCATTAAATGTAGTTTTTGAAACGTGTCCAAAGGACGACCCAATGCATTCATGTCCTACGTGCTCGGCTCCTTAGTTACTTGAGAAAACATACTAAAACAGTCAACACATAATGTTGGTGACTTCAATGAGGTTTGTACATAAATAAAAAGTACTGTTTATAACGTATATAAACAAATGTTATTTTATTAGGCGGTTTGCAAGAACGAATGCTTATTGCTTGTCAACATGTCGAGATGAAAGCTAAACGTAACTTTTGCCTTGTCGTCATCTAACTAGGATGACCCATAACCTTTAAGGACAATCAGCACCACATGACCCCCAGTCAAGGGTAGGGTGTCGTCGCAACCCGGTAGTACTACTGAAATTTCCCCGCAATCATATATTAATCAACCTCGAACTTTTATAAGGACTTGAATGTAGTTCCAATTCATGAAAAGCATTATAAGCCCTAATAAAATCTTGGTCGTCGGCATTTATACTTTTACCAAAACTTGCCCGTAGGCATTTATACTTTTACCAAAAATTGCCCGTAGGCATTTATACTTTTACCGAAACCTGCCCATAGGCCCTATTCGAAGGTATAAAATGCAGCCTTAGTTGGCCCCGCTTGAAGGCATAAAAATGCAGACCGCTCGAAGACGCTGTAAAATAATTGCACGAAGGCTCTATAAAATCATTTGTATGTTTTGTCCCCGAAAAATATTTAAAAGCGGGCAAAGAACTCAGATTTGAAGCGCACTGTGATATAGGGAATGTGCAACACAGATTTTCTAGGTCGCCCTATGACCTACATATTATATAATCGTATAAATATATAACATACATGTTGCTATTTCCCACACATGCATATATATATATATATATATCCTAGCTTTCTTGATTATGCAACGTACATAAGACCACAAACATACACACCATCACAAATAATATATATACTCGCCCACTATGTATAGCTGCTACTAATTCTGTTGTATATACAAGTACATGCCAAACGTACACAGGGATATATACCTACACATATAGCATGATCATACACATATATATACATAGAATCGCATCTACGTACAGTCTATAACACATACATATCTATACATCTTACGTATTCAATCATTGTTCTAAACAGCACAGATACACGCACATACCATACACTACATGATCGATTCACAAATATACGTTAGCGGGGGTCGCGAAACTCACCGGAATCGACAAAGAAGATGACCGGTGATGGAGATTAAACTAAAAACTCAGTGACGTCAGAGGGGGATGCTGATGCCGCGTGTTTTCTTGACAGCGATGAATGCAGAAGATGAGAGTGAGAGAGACGGGTTTGATGGTGACGCTGCTGGTTACTGATGACGGAAATCGACGATGAACAGTAAAAGGGGTACGATTTAGGCGGCTGTTTCGGAATTCTGATGACCCCAAGGCTTCGAGATAGGTAGAGAGGTGTGTTTGGGGATTTGAAGGTGGGTTTCAATTGTTGCTGCGAATGTAAGGATGAACGGCAAAGTGCATGTATTTAACAGGGGGATGGGCATCGTCTAGGGTTGGGTTTCTTTTATTAAAATTTATACTTTTGTCCCTTATAGAATAGTAGGATATTAAGTTTAGGTTTTAAATTTAATTAGTTAGTTAAGCTAATTATATATGTATTCTATGATTATATATGTAAATGTTGTGGTTTTATATGAAAATTTATGATTAGTAACATCTTCAGATCCGGCCTCATCACTTTCACCCAAATCCAGAAACGATTCGACAAACTGTGCTTCGGTGACCACTGTTTCAGGTAAATCAGTAACAGTAGTTTCCTCCTGAATATCTGCAATTTGCTCCTCACCTAACACCTTTGATCCATTAACTTCCGCCTTGACATGCTTTTCAAATCTTTTCTAAATTGAATAATCCAACTGTTTAGATAAATCATCCACTTGCAGATTCAGATAATCTGTCCTTCTGAGTCTCTCATTTACCCTTCTCAATTCGGCACGTACCCCCCGAGCTTTATTCGCAACTCTCAAAAACAAGTTGGCTTCAGTTCTTGTATCATCTCCAGCCCCGTGCTTGATCTCGTTTTCACACATCACTTTCAAGTTTTCATCACAGAAGGAGAAGATCTCCATAGGATAGAACAGTCTAATTTCTGGACGATCTTCCCCTTCTAATCGGATTATTGCTTCACCTGTGTTGTTATCATAAAACCACTTGACAAACTCTTGTAATCGTTCTGGTTGAGTATCTGGAACCCTTACTTGGTTCATATATTTGGGTGCAGCCAATTTCAGCACAATCTTTCCTTTCCACGATACCCAATGCTTGTCTTTCTTTGACCTTCTTCTAATCGGTTTCTGGTACCCAAAAGCTACAAATTTGTCTTCGGCAACCCTTCGAATTATAACCTCAAATGCACATGCCCTGCCACTATCCTCCTTGCCGAGCAGACGGAGTTCAGCCAATCTTCGTAGATCCCATCTTAGCAGTGTATCAAAATGCTTTAGGTTCTTAATATAGCAAATATCTCCACCTCTCCTCTTTATCAAATATGCATCAATTTGACTGTTGTAGTTCCATGCAATTATCTGTCGATCCATCTGCATGGTATTCGGCTCGTCCAAGTGTTGAAAGATAGGGACTTCAGGAATAACTACATCATCTTTCTTGAACCATTCGGATTTGTCAAGATCGATGTGCTCAAACAAATATGTCACAACCTTATCCTCAACATTGTATTGCTCAGGTTCATCCTCAGGATCATCCTCTATCTCCTCTTCACTTTCAACATTTACCTTCAAACCAACAACAATCTCGGGGCCAGTGAATGCATCAAAATCCAATCCCATATCTTCATCAAATACATCTTCACCAACCTTCTCCTCGGTTTCAGCCCCAACCCCAGAATGCATTAACGGATACTTTGCAGCATCCGTTAAGCTGATCAGTTCTTGCTCAGACATTGCCGGATAAGACCCATCCTTTTCTTTTAGACTGTTCAATTCTTTAAAGATTCGTACTATCAGACATTGTTGATCTTTTATCATTTTGCCCATCTCCGTGATAACAATCTCTTTCACCTTATCTTTCATTTCCAAATCAACATACTTACTTTTCAAATTCTCCAATTTAGTCTTGAGCTCAACATTGGTTTCCCTATCTCTGGTTTCTTGCTGCACATTCGATCTCTTTTCTTTTTCGGCTGCAGATAAATCAGTTTTTCTCTTAGTCCTTCTCTCCCTACCCGCATCTAACTCAGCCTGAACCTCATCAATCTCCTTGTCCAATGAATATTCCCTTTCTTTCGCATATGGTTTTCTCTTCTTCAGCTTCTTTTGTACTTCCTCAACATTCTCGCCATCTCTCTTCCTCTCGATCTCTTTCAATCTTTGAATATGCACCCATCTGTCAGCCGGATACATATTCTCCCACAGATAAGATATTCTTCCGACGTAGTTGGATCGTACAGATTTGTAGTCGCCGAAGACTCTAGAGTTCATCTGCCATATGCTCATTGTATCACCAATAACAAGTAGATTCGGCTTCTTGTCATTTAGGATCATTTGCGCAAATCGCGGATACAACAGCCATTTATCCTTCTTCGCAGCATGTATATTCTCTATCATATAATTGAAGATCAGCTTTGCTAGATTTGCTTTTTGCCCTTTGCAAAACAGCACCATCGCTCTTGCCCAATCGAGGTTTAAACCATCAGTACCTCCTTTTCTGTGATCAAGGCACATAATAAAAACGTGAGCAATGTATCTCCATTCCTTGATCAGATATGACTTTACAAACTCCATTTTCTTTTCCCAGGCATCGGACCCTCATAACCAACAGTCGTCAATGCACCATATACCTCCTCAGCGGACATCTTTATCTCATTTCCCACATCACCTTCGAGCTTGAGAATTCTGGCTAAATCAGCCTCATTGAACGAAATTTCTTGTCCTTGTACTCTCGAACAGATATTTGACGAATGTTCAGAGACATTCAGTACAGCGTTTCTCCAGAATTCACGAACGTGTAAATCGTACACGATCGGAGAATATGATATGGCATGATGAATCAGAGAAGATTTGAGCCATCTGATACAATCCATAATGCCTGTCGTACACGAACGTGGCTTTTTCATGACTCTCGTCCAACAACGCGCACATATTATGTTTCTTCTCGAAAAATAATGTAGACATAATGCCTGAAACCGAAACGAAAGTTGATCAGAAACATAAGTTTGAAACAGTTTATAGGTGCGCTAAAAATATCAGATTCACTAAGCAGGCGAACTTATAATTAGACACCAGAACCTATAGATTCGCCGGCATAAAAATCTGACACAAAGTCTCGGGCAGCATAACAGCATAGGTTCGCTCAAAAGTATGAACTTTCGTTCAGATTCGCCAGACAAACACTAGGTTCGCTGGAACCCTAGATTTTGAAAATCGGACAGAAACAATAGGATAAACCAAATAGAACACACCATCATGCATTTAATCACAAAAAAATGAACACATTAAAATAGATTTTTATCAATCATTCATAGCAAGTTCAAACAATCATTAACAAGTTAAATGGGTTCGGATGGATTGATTCAGGTTAGAATACGATTAAAACAGATTAAGGCACTCGCGTTGACATACCTGAAAGAAGTAAAACGACTCAATATGTAATGAAAGGCCTTAAACAAGATTCAAACTTGAGACGTTTGAAATGAACCGGCTACAGTGATCAGCGAATGTGTGAAATGGATTCGCATGAAACACATATATACAGACCTAGGTTCGCTGAACATGCAACTGGTCGAACCTCAGATTCGCTCGGAGCTTAAGGTCAAGAAAAGTCAAGCGACTTAAATGAGTTCTGGGCGAACATGTAGGTTCGCTGTCAGTTTTGCTGGATTGAAAGTTAAAAAAAATATTTTTGGTTTTTTTTAAGTTTGATTTCTTTAAGAATTCATAACAATGCCCCACAATTTCAATGCTCAAAAAAAAAAATTTAAATGAAGATTAAAGACTTAAAAAATAAAAATGAAAGTAAAACTAAAATTAAAACTAAAGAAGGATATATATATTTTTTCTTGACGTTTTCGAGCAAAATCCGGAGAATCATGGATTGGCGGGATTGCAGATATGTTTGTCCGTTTAAACCAATGCTTTCATTTATCATGTTTTGGTTTGATTGAAGAAACTCAGGCAACTCAGTCCCCACATAAAGCTTGGTAAAAGAACTTGTCCTATCATCAGGGTTTATAGAGCAATATGATTGACTTTGCTTGAATTTCTTTTGAATCAATTCTTGAATATTGATCAATTCATGAAACTCTTTTGACATGATGATATTTTGCATTTTTGGGAGTGGAGCTTTTCAACAATGATTCTTTTGATGTTTGAATACATTGCGACTTTATTATTTGGGAAACTCAAATAGTTAGAGCTCCAGGTCTATACCGACGTATAACATAGGAGATAAACATTTGAGCATGCTCGGTGAAACTTCAGGTCTATACCGACGTATAACAGAGAAGATTCACCAAATCCAGGTCATTGTTCACACAAAGGAGAGGAGTTAAGCACTTTGACTCAAAACTTTCTGAGGAGCTAACGAATAACTCACTCAGTGGCTTTTCTGAAGAGCAATACTAGCAGCTTTTTATTTTGTTTTGCTAACTAGAAACTCAATTCCGGGCTAGGGTGTGGGTGATTTGGGATATTTCAGGGAAATCAAGGCAAAGATTTGACGCTCTCAACCCATTTTTGACAAGGACTTGTAACTTTGTGCAGATAATCATGTCAAGGTAATCCTCTGTTGGACCTGAATTGTAGTCTAATATTATCAACACAGTCAAAGTCAACAAAAGTCAACATCCGGTCAAAGTCAACGTAAAAAATCAAATGACGCGTTAGAGACGAAGAACCGAGTCAAGACGTTGAAGTTGTTTTATGCCTAGGATCGTTAATGTAATAAATATATTTTGTGTCAACAAAATATATTTAATCTAGTTTTAGACATATTTTAGCCTTTTATTTGTATTATTTCCATTTGTCATGTTTTAGTCTAAGTTTAGGGTCCTAATTGTCATTAGTCCAAAGTGTCATTAGGCTATAAATAGTAAATGGCAATCAGGGTTTCATTAAGCTTGCATGAGCTAGAATTGGGGTCTTAACACTTTTGTAATATCTGATGCAATTCAAAGAGATCAAAGTGAGGTTTTATTGAGTGTTCTTCATTGTTCTTATTTGTTCATCACATTTTATATCATTTGATCCAACATCTTCACAAATTACTGATTCAAAGCTGTTTTAGGACCAACAAAATGGTATCAGAGCCTAATAGAGATCCATTTGAGTCATGTTTTGAAGATTAGTTGCTGTTTTGGAAGAATGGTGAAGAGAATTATAGAGAGAGAAAGTAGATCTGGTGGTTTCTAGAGAGAGAAACCAGATCTGAAATTCAAATCTTCATCTAAATTTTCAGATCTACAACAATCTGTTGTAAATCTACTCTTGTTACTACCAGAATCATCATTTCAACATCAATTTTAACAAGAAATCATAAGAAATATCTCAGATCTGAGATTTTCTCTTACACACAGTTGTGTGTGTGTTCTTGGTGTTTTTGGGGCTTCAAATCTTCATCTTACGACATTACACCACATACTAAATGAAAATTCAACATCCCATGCGACAGTACTGCTTCGACATAGTGTCGAAAGTATAGCTTCGTGTAAGTGCGACACTAGACCAGATCTGTGCGAAAGTAACTATTTCTTGACTTTATTCCTGTACCAACAAGCAAAACCAAAACAAATACATCAATCATTCAACCCAAACGTGACACTTAAACAACCCAACATCAAACCATTTTAGATCTATATCTAAACCATACCGCTTCAAAATCTATAGCCAAAAAAAAAACATAGCCACTATAACCTAACACAAGCCATTGCTGTTGATCACAGATCTAAAATGAACTCATAACCACAACAACCACAAATCCATACTCGAAACCACACTCTTTCAAACGCATCCATACCTCCTACCAAACCATTCTCAAACCAAACCAAAGACAAAAAAAATACACGGATCCATACCATAACCAAAAATCATAACTATTTTCTTGACCCGAAACAAAAAAAAGAGGAAGAAGAAGAAGAGAGAAGCTGCTGTCGTAATGTTGTTTGTTTGTGTTGAAAGTAAACATAAAGAAGACTAGCAGCAGATCGGGTTTTTTTTATGCTGTTGTGTTCTTGAGATCGCAAGAAGAAGAAGCAACAGCAAGTGTTGATGTTGTGTGTTTTGTACAAGGGAAAGAGAGTTCAAGAGTTGCAGATCTGTGTTCGTATGTGTGTGTTTGTAACCGAGAGTTTCAAGAGAGAGAAGCTGTTTGGGTTTGTTATCTGATGTTGTAGATCTTGAGATCGAAGAGGTCGACCGGAGCAGCAGCAAATCGTTATTTGTGTTGTTGTCTGTTGTTTAAGAGGAGAGTGTATGTGCGGTTGCTGTTGTTTAAAGAACAAGAGTGTGTGTTGAGAGTCTATGAACTGAAACATAATCAAGAAGAAAAACTGTTGAAGAAGAACAGTTGAAGAAGTAGTAGTAGATCTTGACTATTTGTGTGTTGTGGGTGTGTTGAATGAACGACGGAGAGAGAGTCAGTTTATGTGTGTGTGTTCTTGAGAGAAACGTGTAGCAGTAGCAGATTGTGTGTTTATGTTTGTGTGTATGTATGTTTAGAGAGAGAGATTCCGAGAGAGAGAGGGAAAGAAGTGGTTGTGCTTCATGAACAACAACAACAAGCAGCAGCATCAGCAGCAGATTATTGTTGTGTTTGTGTGTGTTGAAGATAAGGTTGAGAGAGAGTGAGTTAGAGAGAGATTTGTGCCTGTGAATGTTTGCTGCAGTTGTGTTTATGATGTGATGTTGTGTTTATGTGTTCATGTTCAACAAGAGAGAGAATTGTAGAGAGAGAGTTCAAAGAAGAAGAAGAGAGAAGCAGTTGAATTGAGTTGTGTTGATGTTATGTTGTGTTGAAGTGTGTTGTTGTGTTAATATTTGTTGGTGTCAACATTAAAAAAAATCCACATATGTCACCGTTAACAGCTAAGTTTAAAAAAAAATTTAGGTTTAGGGTTAATATGGGCTATGATATGGGCCAAGAGTTAATAGCTGGTGGATTGTGGGCTGAGATTTAAATTACACAATGAATCAGACTCTTTTGTGGGCTTGAGAATTTGATTCGGGTTGTTGGACTTTTATGAGTTAAAAGAGAACGTGTGTTTGCTAAGGGGCGGAAGCTAACGTTTAATCAGTTGTGTCAAGGTCATTAAAAAAAGGTTTCTTGGTTGAGACGAAAACATATTAGTCAGTGGCCGGGTATATTTGTGGTTATTCTTTGGGCCAAAATTTTGTCATTTAAGTTGAAATATTTTTGTCAGTGGCCGGGTACTTTCAAATTCATTTTTTTTCTTTGGGGTGAGTTGTTTGAACTGAAAATTTCTTTGGGGTGTTTCGGTGAAACGAAAAAGTAATTTTCCCGGGGGAGAAATATTCTTAATTTTTGGGAAAATTATTTTTGGGAAAATTAATTTTTTTTGAAACAATATTCTTTTTCAAGAGCGGGATTCAATTGCAAAATTTTTAAAATTTTAAAAAAATGGCTTATGCAGAACTTTTTAACACCTTTAAATCTGATGATCTCACAATGCCACAAAGCCGGTTTGATAATTTTGCAGTTTTAAAGAATGAAAGGATGCCCGTGGTTCTCGATCGATTTGTGATGGTGGCAAGTAACCTGAAGAAGCATGATCCTGAACTCACAAATTCAAAGGCTTCTTGAATCTCTTCCACCAGAATGGAGTCTACATGTTAAATATCTTAAGAAAGAGAAAATGTTTTCAGATTACAAGCTGTTGGATGTGATCAACAAGTTGAAATCTTTTGAGTTGGATATTAAAAGAAAGGAATTTTTTGAAGCAATGATCCAACCACAAACCAACACACCGAATGTTGCTCTCATTTCATCTATGATTAGCAAATCTGATTACAAACCGTTTAAGATGATGGAAAAATTAAAATCGATGGTAACCGATTCCGATTCGCCTGCTGAAATCGAGGAGACTGTGAAAAAAAATAAGTTGCAGGTTAGTTATGATGATGATATGGAAGAAGAAGATTTAAAATGGCAAATAAAATCATTAACTGTGGGAGCAAATCGGTTTATGGAGAGGACTGGGAGAAATGTGTGTACTGATGATAAGATTGAGATTGGAGAGGTTCAGAGTCAAATCAACTATGCTTTAATGACAAAGATTGTGGATGTTCAAAAAGGGAAGAGTAAATGTGAAAAGGAATGTGAAGAAAGTCTGAAAGATAATGAAGGAAAGAAGAAAGCTGAGGATGAAGAGAAACTGAAGGAAAAGGAAGAGGAACGCAAAAGAAACACAAGGGTATGCAGCTGCGATAAAGCCCTTGCTGTTGAAAAAGTCATTATGGGACTTCCTTATGAGACAGTTCAAGACATGTGTTCATCTGCATGCAGAATTCGTCTTTTTGGTGTGTATAAAGCTAATAGACTTTTGCTAACAAATCAAGCTGAATTAACCACCATAAATACTGAACTTAAAAAGAATGAAGTTTCTTTTTCGATAAAACTCAATGAAGCCTTAGCTGAAATTGATCTTTTGAAAAGAAATCTTTATGAAAGAAATGTCAAAATAAATCTGTTAAGTGGAAGACTCATATTAGCACAGTTTGAATCCACAAAACTTCAAACCAAACTTGACAAGTGGTCTATTGCTAGTATGAAAATGAATGAACTTGCTTCAAAACAAAGGGGGGCTAAGGTAAAAGATGGGGTTGGGTATGACACAGAGGTTCAGACGGTTTTTCCGCCTCCATTCACTGTGTGTTATTCACCAATACCTAAACCTCATCCTAAAAATGATTTGTTTGAACAAGATTCTAACAGTTTGCATGCAGGTTTAGAGGGAGTTAATCTGAAGGAAGTGAGAGATGATTATGATTCTTCGATTGGTATGGGATATAGTAAAACTAGTACTGACAGTCAAGCTAATGATTGCTCAGTCCCTGTTGTTTCTAATCCTGTAACGGTTGTTACTTCTAATTTCTTTGATAAGTTTAAAGCAGGTGAAATTCCTACCTTCGAGCCTGTTAGGAGTGAGAAGGAGGAGATAATTCAAGAATCATCTCATCATCAAGCTGCAACTACATCAACACACTCAATTCTCATCAATCAAGATCCGTTGGAAGCAGAGGTACTTATTGAAGACTGGACAATTTCAGATGATGAATCAAAGACAAAGGAGAGTCTCGGAGATTCAAAGATCAAGATGTCACCTGCAACCGTCAAATGTAAAATGCTTCCAAAACCTGAATCAAGTCAAATCAGGATCTCATTTCCAGCTGCAAGACAAGTCAATCTTCCATCCAGAGCTCAAAAGAAGAAGACTTCATCTCTGTCCATCATATCTCAAGGTTATAAAAGACTTGAGAACAAGCAAGTGAAGATCTCATATCCCATCCAACAACCCACAACTTAACAAAAGAAGTCACAAGTTTGTTCCTCTTTCATTGCTCAATATAAGAAGCCACAAGTCTTCCAACAAGTAGCATCAAGCTCAAAGAAAGCTCCACCCCCAGCTGCTCCACATGAGCCAGTCAAGCATCAAAAGCCATTCAAGGCTTGCTTCAAATGTGGAAAGGATGATCATGTGATCAAGAAATGCCCAAAAGGACATGCTTCGGACGGTAAAGGCAAAACAAATTGCTTCTCCGGATCAGAGTCTAGAAAAAATCCTCCACATGGTAAAGGTAAACAGGTTTGTTTCTTTGATTTTCAAGTTAATAATCATACATCTTTGAATGGTCGGATGACGAACATTTCATCCCTACCTTCTCATGTGAAGCCGGTTTCACATGACTCAAAGATGAATGTGACAAAAGAACCAAAACTAAAATCTTTTTCCTCGGGACTTAAACAGAAAATGATTTCCAAATTTAACTCTTTCAAATCTAAAATGTTTGAACCTAAACAAATTTGGCAAATTAAAATGAAAGAGGAAAAGATGATCGATACAAGAACAGGTTTTGTGCATAGACAGGTGTCTTACACTGATGAAAATGGAACGCCCAGGACTACGATGGCCTGGGTTCCCCTTTCTAACTAATCTGTTGATGAGTGCAGGAACATTTCAGGAGGACTATTAGTAATCCGGTTTACTGACAGAGAAAGTTCCGTATTCAAATTTGAGGCGGAACAAACAGGTTATGGTTCTGGTATCTTATCCACAGTCTGGATTTTTCTCTGATTTTCACACACATATTTTCACAGCCACTGCATTTTTTTTCTTGATAACTCATTTATAATATTTTGATAGGGTAATATGGAAGGCGTTTCTTTGGTAATTTATGTCTTATATATTGTAGATAGTTAAAAAAAATAGGTTAAAAAAATAGGTCAAAAAAAAAGAAATTTATTTAAAAAAAAATTAAAATAAAATAAAAAATTGGGGGAGTCTAACTTTTTTACTTGTATTTTTTATCAAGCTTTCACATTCCTTTGAGGCGCTCTTGTGTCTTTTGAAAATTTCAATTTTGTTCTGAAATAGAAATTTTGAGGGAGTAATATCTGAAATGAAATGTATGAAATGTACTGAATATCATTAGTCCAAAATTCTTTTCTGTGTAAATATTTTGTGTCTTTTGAAGGTTTCAGGTTTGTATGGAAAGCATCTAAAGGAGGATATTGATTTGTGTGATGATGTGTGAATAGGCTCAGCTCGAATACAATTAGACAGCAATTCTGTGATCAAACTAAATTCAATAAGAGCTCGGTGATGAGGAGTACTTTCACAGACATTTGGCCTGCACAAAGTGATAAGTTTTGACAAAAATGGGCTGAGAGTATTTGTTTTTTGCTTGATTTTTTCCGGAATCACCCTTAGCCGCAACCCTCAATGACGCTTCCCGTTAGCTCTTCAGAATTTTTTGTTCTCGTGTTAATCTCCTCTGCTATGCGGAAGCATTGACCTAGAGTGATGATCTTCTCTGTTATATGTAAATATAGACCTGAAGCTCTCATCAGCACGTACAGATAATCATCTCCTCTGTTATACGTTAGTATAGACCTGGAGCGCTGATCATCTGTAAACCCCATTTAAAGCTTTACTCAAAATTCTTATACATCAAATCATTCACTGTTTGATGCTTCATTCATTAAAATCCAAACTCCATTGCACCTCCTAAATACATTCACCTTGATCACTTGATCTCGGTTTATGTCCCTCCAAAATTACAAAAATCTTGCTGAATTATCTAAACTTAATAAGCCATGAGGTCAAAACAAGTTACTTTGCAGAATATCTGTGAAAACCAAGTCGCTTGAGTCTCTTCAAAGCGAACCAAAACATGATAAGATCGTCACAGGTTGTTTGTTGAAAAGAACAAGGCATGGGTTTAAATGGACAAACTTATTGACAATCTCACCGAGTCTATGTTTCTCTGGATGGTTGCTCGAAACGCATTATCTGATATCCTTTCGTGAAGTTTTTATTTTTATTTTATTTTATGTTTGGGTTCTTGAGTCTTGTTGGTCGGGTGTACCTTTTGGGATGTGTTCTCTTTGTCTAAAATATTTGTGATCTTGTCGGACTCGTCCTCTCATTTTTGATTTTTTAATTTCAAATATATATATATATATATATATATATATATATATATATATATATATATATATATATGTTCTTTAGATTTTATTAGTTAAAAAAAATCCAAAAAAAAATCCAAAAAAAAAAAATTTCATTTCAAATTATTTTCAAGTCTTCCATATTATGCTATTAGAATGTTATCATTTTCACATGCATTTCACGAGAAATTGCACATACAAACGGACACGGGTTCACTTGTTTTCATACACAGATAAACACGGGTTTATTTTGTTTGATGAAATGATCTAATGAGAAATCTCGAGATTTTGTTTGTGCTTGTGTTACAGATATTTGCTGCAAGTGATGGCCTATCATCAGTTGAGCAAAGTATCTTACCAGAGAACCTGTTCCTCAAAGTTTGGAGAAGACACCGAGCTAGGAATCCTCCTCCTACATCTTCTGAAGCACTGAAGAAAAGATAGTTGGAAAGCAGTTCCAGATCTTACGAAATGATGCACGCAAAATGGGGATGCACAGAAAATGGGGGAGCATACAATATGGGGGAGCTTGTGAGATAAAGGATTTTCAGCAACATAATTTAACTTATCGGTGCTGAACACGATGCAAAACGTTGATAATAATAGACTATGGGGGAGTATTGTTGGACCTGAATTGTACTCTAATATTATCAACATAGTCAAAGTCAACAAAAGTCAACATCCGGTCAAAGTCAATGTAAAAAATCAAATGACGCGTTAGAGACGAAGAACCGAGTCAAGACGTTGAAGTTGTTTTATGCCTAGGATCGTTAATGTAATAAATATATTTTGTGTCAACAAAATATATTTAATCTAGTTTTAGACATGTTTTAGCCTTTTATTTGTATTATTTCCATTTCTCATGTTTTAGTCTAAGTTTAGGGTCCTAATTGTCATTAGTCCAAAGTGTCATTAGGCTATAAATAGTAAATGGCAATTAGGGTTTCATTAAGCTTGCATGAGATCAAAGTGAGGTTTTATTGAGTGTTGTTGTGACACCCCGCCCGGCGGAGGAAACACCGGGCGCGTCAAGCGAATTGGATATCAATAGTACAAAGCACATGGCACA
Organism: Tagetes erecta; assembly: GCA_030867185.1. Taxonomy (NCBI): domain Eukaryota; kingdom Viridiplantae; phylum Streptophyta; class Magnoliopsida; order Asterales; family Asteraceae; genus Tagetes; species Tagetes erecta. Next base: position 14,438,215 of record CM061497.1, on the reverse strand, counting down.
CTAAAATCATATTTTAATATCATTAAAGCAATAATGTTGTGACAAAAATGATGAAATAATCGTCATAAATTCAGAAATAGAAACCAGCAATTAAAGTAATTTATTGTTCATTTATTCTAAGTCCAATAAGCATCCTATGTCTTGTAAGGCATAAAACGCTCAAACGCCACCTGAAATATGTGTAAAATAAGTTAGCTAAAGAATTAGCTAGTGAGTAAAAACACAGTTAATAGTACATAGTAAGAAATCCGAGATCATTATAAATATGTTTCGCAATCTCATGTGTATAGCAATATCATCATATATCTCAACCATGACCATAGAATCACATAGAAACAAGAATCCATACACCCCGCATGGTAACTTTTAGCAACAAGTCATGAGGAACCACTCATGTTACAAATACTGATAACTATCGTTTAACCGTCATTTAACCGTCTCGATATATATAAGTTATCAATAAATGTTTAAGCATCTAAAGGACATAGCAACGTAGCAAGAAGCATCACATATAGTAACTAGTAACCAACACATAGAATCGAATATAGAATTGCCGGGTTAAAATCACCTATCAGGCCATTAGTGGGTGGGCTTGTCAAGCCATTAGCGCTAACATCGTATTGGTGGAAATTACAAAAATATATAAGTATTATTGTCTATCACATAATTTTGCATCCTGTCGCGAGTCAAGACTAACACATTTAATGATCTCATTTGAAATAGAATCAAAAGAAATGAAAACTGTAGTAAAATACTGAAACACGTATTTCAGCCCCAAAAGTAAAATAGTAAAAAGGGGAGTGAGTTTACTCACCTCGAAATGAAAATATATTCGAACCGTTAGAAACACAGCTATATCGAACCAAGGGTTGCCCAAAAATTAGTATCACCTAATTAATTAGGAAAAACCCTAACTTAGAAACGAAACAATAGTAACAAGAATCAAAAATCCGAGATCTAGGGTTTTCAGATTTGGGATTTAGGGTTTTAGATTATAAATTGGGAATCTATACGAAACGTTAGCGTATTTTCATACTGAATATATTTTATAAGAATCATTTTTTTTAGTTTTATTGAAATAATATTTTTAATAAATACTTATAAACTTAAAGCATTACTAATTGTCTAAAAGTATTTGAAATTATAAGTTTTATGCTTTTAAAAATATATATAACTTAACTAAGTTAATGAGGTTATTAGAAAAGTGTAGTTAATGTTTAAAATGATCAAAAGTATAAAAATACTAATTGTCTAAAAGTATTTGAAATTATAAGTTTTATGCTTTTAAAAATATATATAACTTAACTACGTTAATGAGGTTATTAGAAAAGTGTAGTTAATGTTTAAAATGATCAAAAGTATAAAAATTCAGAAAAATGGGTCATGGGACTCGAACCCATTACCATTCTACTTACCTCAACAACACTAAACCACCAGGCCAGATCATTTTTCGTTAACCATCTCGACTTTTAAATCTTTTATCCTTTATTAAACAACAATACCCATTTCAATACAAGCCCTAGAATAAGAAACCATCCAATTCGTTCAATCTGTTAATCCAAGATCAAATCAAACATGGGGCTTTTAATCTACATAGAATCACGAGTATTTTGATATATTAAACTTACTTGATTATGATAGATTGATACGGGTTCGATTAGAAATGAAAGTCGACTGTTCTTGATGATTTTTATGAATCTGGAATGAAAATAAGTTGAAATTGATGGATTAGAGAGTTGTAGATGATCAAGAGGAATAAAACGAACACATTTGTTACCTGAAATGACGCTCGGAAGATGAGATTCGATTAAGTCACCGGAAAATAATTTTTGTGTTTGGTTTGCTAACTTGCCGCGAGAAAAAGGATGATTTGATGATCGAAAGGTGTTAGTCGAATGTGTAGGAGGGTTCGAGTATAATTGATGCGTGCAATACTATATATAAAAATAAACACTAAAAACACCTAAGCTTTAAATTTATAAAACCTAGACAAACTAACTAACTTACACACAACCGGCAGTGGACCGGTCGAATGCAATATAGCTTAAGTAAGTCCGGGTGTCGACCCACAGACTCTATATACTACGTTTAATTAACTAGACAAGACTCAACTAAACTAGACACGAACTTTAATTAAAAGATTAATTAAGAAGGGGGGTTTTTGCTAAAAAATAGAAACTTACTAAAAATAGAAACTTTCTAAATTAGGAAACTTACTAAAAATGGAAACTGATGATTTAAAGACGGGTTTAAAACAGATGAGAGAAAACAAACCACCTAGGCTAGAATCATTGTTAACGTTAACCATCAATCATGTTTGGACTAATGTTTATGGAACCGGGATCTAAAACTAGTTACTTAAAGGCAACACTAATTAGGACCCTCGACCCTTCTCGAGAAGAAACCTAAAGTATCACTATCAAGTTATTACCACACCGGTTACGGGATTAAGCTTCCTCACAGTTACCTAATCGAATTACGCTTAATTGACTTAATTTAAAGACCTATCTCACGATACGGACTCTAAAGCCATTTCAACATAACTAATTGATTTAACAAGCAAGTATGTTAATATAAACTAAGTCGGACTTCTCACAAAGACCTACACCTAGCAAATTAACCAACTTTACTAGTTAACAACCTATCACCTCACGGATTTCTAGGTTGGTTACACGTTTTTATTAATTTAACTAATAGTATTAATCCTATGGTTTTACTGCAGGTTAACCATAAACAACCACAACGCAAGTCAATGGCTATAACGTACACTATTCTGTGACATAGACAATCACCAAGAACACGTGGACTAATAATATTAATTTAAACCAACATCAACATGCAAAAACACATCAATTAGCCATAAAGGTTGAAACTTTAATCAAGCATAATAAAACATAAACAAAAGTATCCAAACACAAAATCAAACCAAGTTAACAAATCATCACAATGCCTAGGTAGTTTTAAAGTACTTAGCCAAGCATGTTCATAATCAAAAACGCAAATTTAATAATGTATGACATGGTAGAAAAGAAAACAAAACAAAGGATTGAAGAAACCCTGTTGGGGTTATTTGAAGATGTCACTTTCCAAATATAAGCGAGTGAAGATATCGAGCATCATCTCGAGCAAGCACAGGTGAAGACATTCATTAATTGTATTTGTCTTAGAATATTTGTGTAATCGTTTTGTGCTTAAATGCACGTTTGTGCTTAATTGCACGTTTTTAGGTTACATTGTAAGGTGAATGGTATAGACTATAAATACCATCACCTAGGTCATTTGTTAGTGAGTTGCCTACATTTCATTGAATATCCATGGTAACCTCTCTATTGATCTAATACAATTCTCCTATTCATATTATCATCAATCTTCATCATACTTTGCATTGATCTTCATGAACATCAATACGTGATCAGTGAGATTCCGCATCACTGATTGCAAACAACATCACCAAACAATCTCAGATCTAGATCCAAGCTCGGTGCATCTAGCACTATCAATTGGTATCAGAGCTGTTGGGTGATCTTTGATTGTTGTTGTTATTGATGGAATTTTAGCTACCATTAGCTTTGATTCATGTTTGTGTAAAAAACTGCAAAGTTTGAGATCAATTGGTGAAGATTTGACTGAGTTTTTGAAGAAATTGTTCATGTTCGTCATATTCACTGCTCAATTTTGAAATCCAGAATTTGTTGTTGATATTGAGAAATTGATGATTGAGATGTGTTAGAAATCACTATCCTAAGCTTCGTTCATGATCAAACATCACTGATTTGTTGATTTCAATCCATATTTTGTCAATTTTGTCAAAACCCACTTATTGTGTTCTTCATCAAAAATCCGGATCTGAATGAGATTTAGCCTGATTCAAGGTAGAAAAACTTTGAAGGATTGTTAGAAACATCATTCCTCAGCTAATACAAGTGTTGAATTGAACAAAAACATCAAAAATTGAAGAATTGATCTTGTGTTCATCACAATTTTGACTTTGAAAAGTCAATCTGATATGAAGATTTGAAGAAGTTTTCAGCCGGGTGATACACTATTCAGCCGTGTCAAGTGTTAGCCGGGTGAAGATACTATTCAGCCGTGTGAAGAAGTGAAAAACACTGTTCAGCCGTGTGAACACTGTTCAGCCGGGTGAAGTAGAAGAAATCACTGTTCAGCCGTGTGAGCACTGTTCAGCCGGGTGAAGACACTGTTCAGCTGGGTGAAGCACTGTTCAGCCGGGTGAAACACTGTTCAGCCGGGTGAAGTACTGTTCAGCCGTCTCAATTGTTGACCCGTCCCAACAGTGACCCGTCTCTAAAAAAAAAAAAAAAAAATCATTTTTCCAAAATTTCAAATTAGTCATATTTAGCCACCATGACTTCCCAGAAAAAGTATCAAGATGACTTTGAAAATTCAAGAAAAATTGTCAACGGGCATGTTAACCGTGATCCGAGAAGAAAATAAAAGAGAAGATATCAATAAATTTATTACAGAATTCAATCATATGTTTGAAACAACATATCTTCAAGTAGCCAAAGCTTGTGATCAAAAGAGAAGAGACTTTAATGAACACACAAAACTTGCTCTTGTGAGTCAAGCAAATTCTCATGACAATCAGGAAGATGAAGAAGAATATGATTGGAGTGAAAACAATGATGTTGTTTCCATTCAAGAGATTGAAAAGAAAGATAAAGAAATTAGCAACTTGTCAGAAATCATTGCAAAGCAAGATGAGACAATTGCTCAATTGAAATCAGAAATGGAGAAATTGATGTCTGAAAAGGAATCCGAGAAAGATGTTCAGAGTTCGTTTGTTGAAATGCCTGTCAATGTAAGAGAAAAGATGTGCACCAAAGAATGTTTCCAACAATGTGAACACTACAGAACATATTCTTACAGAATTTGGGATAAATTCCAGGATGAAGAGAAAAGGCACAAGAATCTCCAAGAAGAACACAAGACATCAGAGCATAGAATCACATCTCTCGAAGAGTTGCTCAAGGAAAAAGAAAAAGATGCAATGAACATCAGAAAGGAAGCTGAAAAATCGAATGAACATCTTTCAAGAGTGATCAGCGATTTTCAAGCAGAAAGTCAAAAGTTGAAGAAGTTGTCTGAGATGTTCAATTCAGAGAACAACATTCTGAAAAACAAACTGCAAGAAGAACAAGAGAAGCATGCAAGTCTACAAAAAGATCACCAATTGTGTGAAGATAGACTCAAATCTCTTACACAGAATGTTGATTCAATGCTTACCGAAAAGCATAATTTGAACGTTCAACTCATGGAGCTCACTGATAAACTCAACAGATCACAATCTGATCTTGTGTTTATCAAAGAAGAAGTCGAAAAAGGAAAGTCTGTTGAAAAGAAAGATGAGGGATTAGTGCCAACCGGAATTGTTGGATCACTATCTTCTCAAGAAGAAGAAGAAAAGACACAAGAGTTTCAGTCGAAGAAGAAGAAGAAGGTTAGAAGAAAGAAGAGCAAAGCCAAGAAGAACAAGACAAAGGGCGCTTCATCTGATTCTACACCACAGACTCCTTCTACTTCAAAGTCTCAAGATTCCGAATCCCCGAGTGATTCAAACAGTGACGTATACTGTTTAATCTGTGACTCTGAAACTCATCATATCTCAGATTGTATTTACAGTCAAGGTGTCTTTCCTTTTGGGTCAAAAGGTGACAAGTTCAAGACTCCAGCTCCTTCAAGAAGATTCAACAAGATTCAGAGGTCAAAGCTTCTCAGAAACAACAATCTTCAACAGCAAAGACTTCTCAGAAGAAAGGAAAGAAGTCTCCCTTCAAGGCTCATCAGAAGTACTGCGAGATATGTGAAATGTACAATCACACGACAACGGAATGCTACTACAGCAAGTACTGCACCAACTGTCAGATGTACAACCACGACACAATGGAATGTTACTACAACAAGTATTGCTCTATTTGTGACATGGTCAATCACAACACATCCGAATGTTATTACAAGCCGAGAAGGTCAGTCCAAAGAAGTTCATCATGTGCATACCCTTCCAGGTACGTTTCTAACTTTAAAAGATCTCATCATAGACATTCTTTTGATGAAAATCAACATGTCAATGATTCATGGACACCAAAGTTTGTCGAAAACAAAAAGAGAAATCATGATTTAAATGATAAAATGATTCCAATAGTGAATCAATCTTTGAATAAGAAATATAGTCAACAAAACCTGTTTTTAAAAGAAAATCATAATCTGTTTGAAAATGACTATAATTTCTCTTTTGACAAACAATCCATGAAGGAAGATGAAGGTACAAAGTACATTGTATCATCAGAACCACCACCTGAAGGTATTCCTTGCACTTATGAGAATATCTCTTATGTTGATGATTTTGGACGACCCAAAACCGAAATGGTTTGGGTCATTACCTCTAATTGATTTGTTAGTGTGTTAGGGACAGTTATGGAGGCCGGTCAATCAAAGAAAAGAAGACCGTGGCTGATCCCTTATCATGACAAGATACCGAATCTTGTTCATGATGCCTTCGATGCAACTGAAACCAAATGGAGTTGGAAACAAAAAGGAATCGTTGAAGGAATTTTTAAAAACATTTTCAAAAATCAAACAATGATGGCAGTGCAAGAAACAACCGATGTTTCATTTCGTCTGTTTAGATTAAGTATATTGCATGCACTATTCTTACGTTGATAACATATCTGCCATTTTCTTTTCATTAAACTTTCAATTTTCGTAGAAATTAAAAGTTTAGGGGGAGAAATCATTATTAAAAAAAATAAAAAAAAATTATAAAATCAGAAAAATCCAAAAAAAATATGTTGAATCTACTTGCACTTACATGAGAAATGATAGATACACTAGAGTTATTCGACACATCATTTTTAAACAATAAAGACTGAAGCGTGAAAATTGATGTGCGAGATGGCTCAGACAATTATACTGAACAAGTATATTCTTTGATGATTTAACTAAATTCTAATGAGTTTTTGTGGTTGAAACGTCTTAGTGCATGTGAAACGTTTATACAAATCAAATAGATACCTTGTGACGCAACGATATACATCGGGTAATGATGCAATCTATTCAGTGTGATGAACCGCATCGTGAGCTTCTTTGTTGTGGTACCCACAGACCTGAAGTCTCACACGAAGTCTCTTTTGAGCTTCAAGGTGCAGCAAAAGATTCCAAAATGGAACAAAAAGAGTCCCAAATGTGGACCGTCACCAAACAAATTCCAAAATGGAATTCAGAAGATTCCCAAGGGGAACAATAGGAAAAAGAAAAATTCCAAAAAGGAATTCAAAAGAAGTCCCAAAGTGGACCAAATCCAAATAGAACCCAAATTCCACACTGTTTATGATTGTAAGTGACCTGACGTGTTGAGTTGTTCTCAGGATATTTAGATGAGGTGTATAACTTTCTAATGTGCAAAGTATGGGTCACTCAAAACTTATTCCTAATCAACCTAATTGATCATCAAGAATAGAAAAAGTAAGTGTGTCACTTCGAGCTAATTGATTTGTTCAACAATTCATCACTCAATTACTTCACAATTCAAATGTCTATTCTCAAGAACTACAAAACATGTGTTGGATAAATTGCTAGTATGATCTCATTGCAGGTTAAAGATTCAGAATGTAAAGAGAAAATTCCAAAAATATCAAAAACATTGAAAAATTCAAAAAGAACAAAAAGATTTTGTTTTTAATCTTTTTCTTTTGTGTTGGCAGATTAACATATGTTATTGATGTAGGAGTTGTTCATCAAGCAATATCTCATCCGATTGAGAACTTAATCTTTACATTGATGATAAATGCACATTATTGCATGAGTTTTAATGTTTTTCTTTGAGTTGCAGGAACAGTTTCCATTGTAGAAAAAAGCTTCCACGCGACTTGAAGATGTTCCTGTTCAAGCCTGATTCCAGTCCAAAGATCTCCAAGTCAGATTGCTGAGTGTTAAGAATCCTCCTCTTAATATCTCATACACAGATCCCACTAACCTCTAGAGAAAAAGTTGAGGGGGAGTATTCTAAGTCAAAGAAGTCTTCACATTCTACTTCAACCGTTGAAGAAGATCCCGTTGCTGATATATAGATTCACCGGAATCTACTCTCTGCTTATTTCTTTCCATAGCCTCTGATGTTACTCAAAAGGGAGAGAAGGATGTAGATTGCTTGTTGAAAGACAGAGTGTTGATAGCATCATCTTAGGGGGAGTACTGTCACACCCCGACCGATGGCGGAATCATCGAGGCGGACGCAAGTGGATAGATTGTTCATAGCTCACGGTACTATAAATAGTTTAAATATTATTAAAATCCAATTATTCAAACAAGACTAAATGATAAATCCAAACAAATAAACCAAACAGATCAAATGAAAAAGTCTACTTTAATTTATTTAACTAGGTCCAAATCCCTAGGCGTTTGGCATCCAAAGTTCCTAACTTGCTCTTCCTGAAATCATGTGAAAAATAACTGTCAGCTAACGAATTAGCTGGTGAGTAAACATAGGTTTGAAATACATATAGATAAACTGATAAAGAAAACTCAATTCATGTCGTTATGTCTAAACTTATAAATGCAAAACATGTACATACAAGATAACAACGCATAATCAAACCTTGAACAATGATAAGGGGGGGTCTACTTGATAATGATACTCAGTTATAATCACCCAAGAATCAGGGGGGTGGGTCCTTTCGACCAATAGATCTACCATTAGTAACTGTCGGTTTCTACAAATTAATGATTACACTTGAACAAAAATTGCTATCAGGCTATGAACACATAATTTGCAAGTAAAGACATAACATGAATTGTTTAAATGATCAACTGAAATCTGATAACTGAAATAACTGATAAACTGAAATCTGATTAAATAGGTCACATGATATCACCCCAAATTGAAAACCAGAAAAGGGGCTATGAATACTCACCTGATAATTGATTCGATGAAAACGAAATAAAAGCAAACTTGAACAAAAAGCACCGAAAATCTCTTTAAGGACCACCTAAAGAATGTCGGCTTATGTTAAAATGATAACTAAAATGGATCTAGGAATCTAGGGTTTTAATTTGGAATCTGGGTTTAAGTAGCTAAATGTTATAATTGAAAATATATAATAGCGTAATAGTAATAGATTAATGTTAACATTGATTTAATATTGATTAAATTGTATATGAAGTTTACCCTGTTACGAAAATAATAAAAATTAATATTTCGTTAAATAAAATGACCGTTATGATAAAAGTGACTAATTATTGTCGTAAGTTAACCAAAACATGGCTTATATGTTACATGAGTGGTCTTCTACGCATAAAGTTACTACATAATTCGACCATAAGTATAAAATAAAACTTACATGTGTTATATGTTTTAAACGTTTAAAACTCGAAACCTTGTGTAAAAGGAACTTATAAACGTAACAATATAATAAAAATCTCGTCTTATATTTATATGTTTTGGAAAAATATATATATTTTTTTATTTAGTAAAACTTTTATGAGTAACTTTTTAATTAATTATAAGATAAGATGATTTTAGAAGATTAATGTTAAAATATAAGAGTTGAACCAAGAAAAATAATTAAAACAGTAACACAGTCCAGGGGGTTCGAACCCTGGACCTCTTGCTTCAGATAAGACGAACAAACCCACTCGACCAGATGTGTTTTTTGTTAATGTATTTAGAAACGATTAGTTATAACCAGTTTTATCCTTAAACCCACAATTCTTTATAAACCCTAAACTCAAATCACACAAATTGAACCCAATTCTGAATCGGTAACTGAAATCAACTACAATCACCATGATCAGCGTATGAAATCGAACACAATGATACCTTTAATTACCTGAATTGATTAAGGATTAAAGAAAATGGAAGAAAGATTGAAAAACACTGAATCGGACCAAACTGAAACTGCAATTGTTAATGGTAATGAAATTAAATTCGCAGATTCAGTTAATGATAGATAATGAACAAAAGCCCTATGAATTTAAAGCTTGAAACAGACCTGAAGTATGTCGTTGATTAGGAGCAGAGACACGATGAACAGATGATTAAATCGGCTGATGTGTGTGTTTAGAAGTGAAATTGGAGTTGCAGAAAGATGTTTTGAAGTTAATTGAGTCTTTTGGTTAATAAATAGGCGACTGGAATGGGCTTATTGGGTTAAATCGATGTCGAGTTGGTTTCGGTGAAGTTAAGCTCAATTCAAACAATTTATCATGATAAATGTTATTTAAACACGTTCTTATCCCTTTAATCGATTGTAGGAGTGTTTTGGATCAGTTTAACTTGATTTTATTGATCGACTTAGTTGAATTAGATTTAGATTCGGCCGAAATTTGCGGGTGTTGGTTTAGCTCAATGATAACAGTCACAAAATCAGATTAGATAGTGATGTTGGGTTCGAAACTTGCAGATACAATGATAAGGCCGGTTTAATCGAGTCGAAAACGCGTAGATTTGGTCGATTTGGGGCTCGCCGGACTCGCCGGAGGCTGGCCGGAAGTGGCTGCCGGAAATACGGGGGTTGGGTTGAGGTTTTAAAGTTTTTTTTTCTGTTTGCCCCCTTGAACTATGAGTTATTGTTAAGTTTAGGTTAAATGTTTTAAATTGTGTTTTATTAAATACACATTCAACCCCTTAACTTTAACTTTAACTTTAACTAACTACTAACTAACTAACAAGTTATTTATAAAAACTTAAACTTTTATAAAAATCAACTCTTAGTAAACTTTATAAAAATCGATTTATAACATGTATTTGATAACTAAATGATTATCATAAAATAAATTGTGACAACGCAAACTTTTATTTCATAATCATCCGAGCGATTACGATATTAATTAATGGTTCGGGTTTACATAAAACGAATCGGGGCAGATGTTACAAGTACTGTTGGGTCCTCTTGAAGATAATGCATACCAAAACTTTAAGTTGCTCTCTATATTCGCCACATGAAGATTTAAGCTGATATGTCAGATTTGTAAAGTGTCATCTTAGGGGGAGTACTGTTGGGGTTATTTGAAGATGTCACTTTCCAAATATAAGCGAGTGAAGATATCGAGCATCATCTCGAGCAAGCACGGGTGAAGACGTTCATTAATTGTATTTGTCTTAGAATATTTGTGTAATCGTTTTGTGCTTAAATGCACGTTTGTGCTTAATTGCACGTTTTTAGGTTACATTGTAAGGTGAATGGTATAGACTATAAATACCATCACCTAGGTCATTTGTTAGTGAGTTGCCTACATTTCATTGAATATCCATGGTAACCTCTCTATTGAACTAATACAATTCTCCTATTCATATTATCATCAATCTTCATCATACTTTGCATTGATCTTCATGAACATCAATACGTGATCAGTGAGATTCCGCATCACTGATTGCAAACAACATCACCAAACAATCTCAGATCTAGATCCAAGCTCGGTGCATCTAGCACTATCAAACCCGGAACGTATAGACGCAAATCCTTAATCCCGTGCTCTCCCGTAGCTTTGTTTTCACCTTTCTAGCCTTAAAAACGCCTCTTTTCTCGTCCCAAACCGTCCTAATTCGTCCCTAATCAAGTCTAGGAGGCTAGGGTTTAGGTTAGAGGAGTTTATATAGTGAAACAGTCCAAAAACTCGTCAAAAAACAACCTCCACGCCACGCCACGCGGTGAGAAAAGGGGTTCTAGCCGCGTAGCGTCTTGAGCCCCTTTTTCAGATCCAGTTTTTCGTTTTCGCGCTCCGGTTCGCTCGTAACTCCGTTTTGCTCCCCGTTTTTTCCTACGGATTCGATTTTTCACGATCTATCCGTTTCTTTATCAACATGGGACCTATAAAACACAAAAACATTAGTTGTGCCAAAAATGATATAAAACGTAACCGAAACGACACAAAATGCAATCAAACACAACTAGGGATTTATGTATAATTTATCCTTTATCAATAATCTAATTGATTGTTTGCCAATTATCGGACTAATTTCGGAAATTTCCGATTACCATTTGAATATTACATTCAATCCTTGCGTTAAATTAGCTGTTCACTCGCTTCTTGTCATTAAGGAGTTCGAAAAATAGATTAGGAAAGGTTGGATTGATTGAAATGGGTTAACAACGCATAATTTGGCTTCGACGGGAGGAGAATCAGGCGGCCGGAATGTTGTGGTCGCCGGAATCAGGCGCAGGGGGGGTTGGGTTTAAAATAATTTACAGTTACAGTCCCTCAGGTTTTATTTGTTTACTATTTAATTTAATAAGTTTTAAATTCAAGTTTTAAAATGTACAGTTTTGACCCAAAGTTATCTTATACTTAAAATTAACTAACTAACCTAACCAAGTCGAGACGTAGTGTTTATATAGACAATGTTATTATATCTTTAGCTCGTTTATGATGTTGAAAGATTATGTTTAAACTTAGAAACGATTCCGTTTAACAATTTCAATAAATTTTCTTTTATAAAACACAATTTATATATTTTTAGATTTACATAACATAAAGGGTGATTATTTAGTGTACTTGAGATATTTTGAGATATAAAATGATTGATTAAAATGAGACGGGAATAACGTAGGATCCAATGTATTTATTAATATTAATAACGAATGTTTCATCTACGCGAAATTAAATACCAATTAAAAGATAGGTAGATTCGAGTTCGAGTCGGGCATTCGGGTTTGGGTTTTGGGGCAGATGTCACAGTTTTTCATTGTTCTTATTTGTTCATCACATTTTATATCATTTGATCCAACATCTTCACAAATTACCGATTCAAAGCTGTTTTGGGAATTTGCCGAGTTCTTGAACTTTATATTTGGCTACACAATCATTGTTGACTTCGTTTTGGGCTGAGCCTATCTGACATATCCCAAACACAATACTTCTGACCTCCTTCAACGTCTCTTCAACATCAATTTTAACGGGGATCCTGAAATATCAAAATTTGAAAAACTATGAGTAGTTAATCTATAATATCTCCCCCAAAATTTCTATATGATAGCTATTTAATATGAAATTTTTACTTTTCAGATTTTCTTAATATATATACATAAGAAAGCGAAGAAATAAAATAAAAACAAAGTAAAATTAAAAAGAAGGAGCGAAGAAATATGTGACTCTTGGATTCTCAACGAAGAAAATGAAAGAAAATATTTACATATTTACAAGGCCATTTTTCTTTAGAAGAAGGTTTTCAAAATGATATCAATCCCAGCATAGAAATCAGTTCATAAAAACGTGGTTTATCGATTGTTTTTGTGAAAAGATCTGCTTTTTGCTTTCTTGTTTCAATTGGAATGATATTAATGAACCCCTTTTCCTGTGCATCACGAATGGAGTGAATTCTTGTTTCAATGTGCTTGGTTCGTGTGTGATGAATTGGATTTTTGGCAATTCCAACAGCAGCTTCATTGTCACAAAAGAGTGGCGTATGAAGGAAGTTGATGTCGAAATCCATCATCTGGTGCTGAATCTAGAGCACTTGGCAGCAGCAGCTTGAAGCAGCAATGTATTCAGCTTCTCCTGTGGACAAGGAGACAGTTGTTTGCTTTTTGCTTTGCCAAGAAGAAAGACATTCACCGAGATATTGGCATCAACCAGTTATTGATTTTCTGTTTATCCTGCAACCAGCATGATCACTGTCAGAAAAAGCATGTAAAGCAAAGTTCCCACCTTTTGGGTACCAAAGTCCCAAACGAGAGGAACCCTTAAGGTAACGAAAAATGCGTTTAACAGCTTTTTCATGCGATTCTTTAGGGTTGGCCTGGAAACGAGCACAGTAGCACACAGCGAATGTAATATCTAGACAGCTTGCAGTCAGATACATGAGAGATCCGATCATCGACCGGTACCGATGAGCATCCACAGGATTCCTATTATCATCAGAAGTTAGGCATGTTTGAGCAGTGAAGGGAATCAGTTCAGGAGAAGAATCGTCCATGCCAAACTTTGTAAGGATTTCTTTGATGTACTTTTCTTGGTGGATAAAGATTCCATCAGGATTCTGTTCCACTTGCAGCCCCAAGAAGAAGCACATTTCGCCCATGATTGTCATTTCAAATCATTCCATCATTACTTTCTCGAATTCTCTACACAGCTCCTCATTTGTCGATCCGAAGATAATATCGTCCACATACATTGAACAATCAGCAGCTCACCATTAACCTCCTTCTTGAATAATGTCATATCTATAGTCCCACGAGAGAAACCTTTGCTGAGCAGATACTGTGTCAGAGTTTCATACCAGATTCGTGGAGCTTGATGCAACCCATACAGGGATTTATCAAGCTTGTACACCTTAGAAGGAAAATCTAGATCCTCGAAACCTGGTGGTTGACATACGTAGATCTCCTCATCGATGTCTCTATATAGAAATGCACATTTAACATCCATTTGATAGACTTTAAAGTCTTTGTTAGCAGCATGTGCAAGAAAGATTCTAATGGCTTCGAGATGAGCGACATGAGCCAAAACTTCAGTGTAGTCAATCCCTTCTTCTTGAGCAAAACCTTGAACAACCAATCTGGCTTTGTTTCTGGTAACAACACCGCAATCATCTGGCTTTTTCCGGAATACCCACTTAGTGCCGATGGGGCACTTATTTGGAGGAAGATCAACTAGCTCCCAAACTTTTAGCTTCCGAAACTTTTGTAATTCCATTTGCATGGTATCAACTCAAATAGGATCTTCAAGTGCTTGTTTATAGTTCTTCGAACGACCTGTGATAAGAAAACAGCATAGAGACACTCATTTATCAATCCACTCTGACTCCGAGTCCTCACAACATCAGTAATTGATCCAATGGTATAATCATGAGGATGATCTTTTAAGGTTTTGAAGTTTGTGTTAATGAACAATGGGTTAGATTGTGATGAGGATGCATGATTAGATGGTTGAGATGGAACGTTTGAAGTTGGAGGAGTAATTGTATCGATAGGAGAGGTTGGGATGGAAGTTGATGATGATGGAATATCTAATGGAGGAATTGAATCAGTTGGAGGTGGTGGAGGAATGTCAAATGTGGTTGGAGGTGATTGAGTGACAAAAGGTTATGGTTGTGATGGTGGTTGAGGTTGAGGATTAATTATTGTAACTGGAGTATGAGGAATGATGTCATCATCGTCAGAGTTAGGAAGATTAAACGAGTTGAAAATAGTGGTGGAGTCGTAAAACCATGCGGGTTCACAGCCAATGCTTGTAGAGTTTGATTCTTGCCAATCAATGTAGTAGGAGTCTTGCACAATCCGCGTTCGCTTGTTGTACACACGATACGCTTTTTGTGTGTCAGAATATCCCACGAAGAAACATTCATCAGAAACAGCGCCAAACTTCGTTTTCTGATCTTGAGTATTCAAAAGAGTACAAGAGCATCCAAAGGGGCGCAGAAGATCAACCAACGGTTTTATTCCGCGAAACAGCTGATACGATGTCTTCATCTTGTCTTTGACAATCAGTACCCGATTCAGGACATAAGCTGCACAAGTAACTGCTTCTGCCCAGAAGATAATAGGAAGCTTTGACTCAATCAACATAGTTCGAGCAGCCTCCACAAGAGTTCGGTTCTTCCTTTCAGCAAGACCATTTTGTTAGGGCGTCCTTGCAACGCTGAACTATCTGAGAATACCCCTTTTTCACAGAATGAATTGAAGATATGGTTTCTGAATTCCGTTCCGTTGTCGCTTCTAATAGCTTGAACCTTTCGCTTTCCAAGAACCTCAATCAGAGGAATCAGCTTCATTAACTCTTCAGCAGTCTCACTCTTGTGGTTTAACGTGAAAATTTGTTAATTGTTTGAGAGTTGATTTTTTAATCAAATTTGTTTTTGTTGTTATTATATAGGTAAATGTTATTGTTTTATGTGAAATTTTTTTATTTTTTGCAAAAATTGATTTTTTGATCAAATTTGTTTTTGGTGTGATTATAAAGATAATGTTGTGGTTTTATATAAAAATTTTCGACGTTTTAAAAGTTGATTTTTTGATCAAATTTGAGAAAATTTTTTATTTTTTAAAAGATGATATAGGTAAATGTTGTGATTTTATGTGAAAATTTTGTATTTTTAAAAAGATGATTTTTTATGAAAATTTCGTATGGTGTGATTAAATATATGTAAAATTTTGTGGTTTATGTGAAAATTTGTTAATTGTTTGAAAGTTGATTTTTTAATCAAATTTGTTTTTGGGGTGTGATTATATAGGTAAATGCAGTGGTTTTATGTGAAAATTTTTGATGTTTTCGAAAGTTGATTTTTTGATCTAATTTGTTTTTGGTGTTTATTATATAGGTAAATGTTGTGGTTTTATGTGAAAATTTATGATTTTTTAAAAAGTTGATTTTTTTATCAAATTTTTTTTGGTGAGATTATATAGGTAAATGTTGTGGTTTATGTGAAATTTTTTTATTTTTTCAAAAGTTGATTTTTTGATGAATGTTTGATTTGGTGTGTTTAAATATAGGTAAAATGTTGTGATTTTATGAGAAAATTTGTTGATTTTTTGAAAGTTGATTTTTTGATCATATTTGTTTTTGGTGTGATTATATAGATAAATGTTGTGGTTTTATGTGAAAATTTTTTGTTTTTTTGAAATTTGATTTTTTGATCTATTTGTTTTTTGTGAGATTATATAGGTAAATGTTGTGGTTTTAGATGAAAATTTTTTATTTTTTCAAAAGTGGATTTTTTGATTAAATTTGTTATTTGTGTGATTATATAGGTAAATGTTTTTGTTTTATGTGAAAAAATTTAACTTTGGTTTAAAGTTGATTTTTTGAAATAGTTTGGTTTGGTGTGATTAAATATAGGTAAAATATTGTGGTTTAACGTGAAAATTTGTTAATTGTTTGAGAGTTGATTTTTGATCAAATTTGTTTTTGGTGTTATTATATAGGTAAATGTTATGGTTTTATGTGAAATTTTTTTATTTTTTCAAAAGTTTATTTTTTAATCAAATTTGTTTTTGGTGTGATTATATAGATAATGTTGTGGTTTTATATGAAAATTTTCGACGTTTTGAAAGTTGATTTTTTTATCAAATTTGTTTTTGGTGCTATTATATAGGTAAATGTTATGATTTTATGTGAAAATTTTGTATTTTTAAAAAGATGATTTTTTGATGATAGTTTCGTATGGTGTGATTAAATATATGTAAAATTTTTTGGTTTATGTGAAACTTTGTTAATTGTTTGAAATTTGATTTTTTAATCAAATTTATTTTTGGTGTGATTATATAGGTAAATGCAGTGGTTTTATGTGAAAAGTTTTGATGTTTTCGAAAGTTAATTTTTTGATCAAATTTGTTTTTGGTGTTTATTATATAGGTAAATATTTTGGTTTTATGTGAAAAATTATGATTTTTTAAAAAGTTGATTTTGTTTATCAAATTTGTTTTTGGTGGGATTATATATGTAAATGTTGTGGTTTATGTGAATTTTTTTTTTCAAAAGTTCATTTTTTGAAGAATGTTTGATTTGGTGTGTTTAAATATAGGTAAAATGTGGTGGTTTTATGAGAAAATTTGTTGATTTATGTGAAAATTGATTTTTTCATCATATTTGTTTTTGGTGTGATTATATTGGTAAATGTTGTGATTTAATGTGAAAATTTTGTATTTTTTAAAAAGATGATTTTTTGATGAAAGTTTCGTATGGTGTGATTAAATATATGTAAAATTTTGTGGTTTATATGAAAATTTGTTATGTCACACCCTCAATTTTACACAAACGGGGTATCCGTTAGGCGTGTGACATACCAGGATCTCAAGCCATTAGTTACAGCAAACACTGACTCAACGTTTTAAACAAAAGTCCTTGTTAAGATAATAATCCAAATCTCAGAGTTTAAAATGAAAAGTTTCAAAGTTTAGCGGAAGCAATTCGAAAACAACCCCGTACTCAAAATCCAAGTACGTAACGTAATAGGTCAAACCAACCGAAGTTATTTAAATCCGTGCATAAAGTTAGCACAATCAAACTACCGTTTCAAAACCAACAAAAGTTTAAATAATAATAATTTAATAAATGATGACCAATGCATGCAAGTGTCCTACTCGTGCGCCTTCCTAGATTCCTGAGAAAAACATACTAAAACGAGTCAACAAATAATGTTGGTGAGTTCAATGAGTTTATTTAAACAAAATAAATAAAACATAAGTTTTCCTTGATAAATCAATATATATTGCTGGTTTGCAAGACCTCCTTGCTTACTACACGAGCACGTCGAGATTAAACTGAACGTTACTTTACTTGCCTTGTCGCCATCACTACGGATGACCAAATCTTAAAAGGACAATTTGCAACAACTAGCTCCCCGCTAGTGGTGGGGTCTGCCGAACCCGTAGTACTACTCAAATTTCCCTGTTATGCCGAAGTTGGCATATAAATAATCTTGACTAAAGAAAATGACTTTATAAGTATGATAATGCTCGGTAAAATAAGCCCTTAACAATAATATTATTTATAACAAAAGATTGCCTAAGTTGGCAATGTAAAGTTTTGCCCGAAGGCCCCACCCGAATGTGTAAAACGTAGCCTTAGTTGGCCCCGCCCGAAGGCCCCACTTGAAGGTGTAAAATGTAGCCGTTGTTGGCCCTGCCCGAAGGCAATAAGTTTTGCCCGAAAGGCCCTGCCCAAAGGCATAAAAATGCAGTCCGCCCGAAGGCGCTGAAAAATAGTTACCCGAAGGCGTTGTAAAAACATTTGTATGTTTTCTCCCCGAAAAAGTATTTAAAAGCGGGCAAAGAACTCACCTTTGAAGCGCACAACAAAAGTAACAACAAAAATGTCACAAAAGAACCTAAACCGTCTTGCGACCTGCTTAATAGTTAATTGTTAATTATTAGCTATTTATATTTATACGAACATATATATACTTATGTACACATATCCATGTAGCACATTTCATGCATCCTATCACTAGTTTGACCCGACTCACATTATCCAGCGTGTGGCTCATATACTTTTCATACTTGCACTTCGTGCCATGTATTCATACCAAACAAACTACCTTTACATACCTGTCCATTTATATACTCCATGCTTCACATACAACACACACCATATGCCCACAACATATTATGCATACAATACCTACACCACATATACTACGCATACATGCATACGCTAAGACATACATTAATTTGCCTACATATATATTCATCTAATCCCTATTTGATATGCTGCGTCACTTCCATATACATCTACATCACATACAATTTACACATGTATATACTTTTGTTGCTATTTTAAAATTCACTTACATACATGCTGCATATACAATCGACCATTCCTACATACATATAACCGTTTTATGAACTATCTGCACCTACGGATGTCAATACAGCACACACATAATGTCGCATACACATACCTATAGCTGGACATACATGTATAATACAAACTTACACGATTAATTTCTATACCGGCACATATCCAATCTACTCTTTCTATTATACATGTGCTACATCTATTCCTCCATGCTCATACAATATACATATTTACGTACATGTTATTCATGCAACCCATGTAATTAGTACATCTATTTTGTACCCAAATACATACTCATCGCCCCATACTGCACATAGCATCCATACATAATAGCGCATACTTGCATCAATTATTATTGCTCATAGATATGTGTTGATACGACATATATACGTACAATAGATACATACTAATACAACACACATAAACAACACACATGGATACCGGTTCCCGTTTTATATACACATACACATGTACATGCTAATTACACAACCGATATACATACGTACTTACGTAGCATAGCACATACGCCCGAAACTTATTAACATATGATTAGGGCTGTCAAAACTAACCCATCTATCCCACTAAGGGTTAGTTTGGGCTTTTTTAAAATTGAAGTGGGTCAAGATGGGCCTAGTTTTTTTTACTATTGGGATAGGATGGGTTTTTGTTATTGGGTTTAATTTTATAAATGGGATAGGATGGGCTTTTGTTATTGTGTAGATGGGTTAGGATGGGATTAAAGTGTGCAGTAAACTCAAAACCCTAAATGATTTTCATGGCCATTTCTACAGATGACTTTGCATTCTGAATATATAACAACGAATTAGCAATTCCAATTTCCCGTCCTAAACGAAAGCTAACTTCACTAACGACTTAGCATTCATCCGATTAAAAGTACGTGATTTGGTTGTTGTTTGCTTCATCATTCGGAACAATGTAAAAATGTGAAAGTGATTTTGAATCAAGTTTGTTACTAGTTACTAGTGATTGGTGAATTAATTTGTGGGTTTTGTTTTGTTTTGTTTTGTTGTGTTGATTTGTAAGTTAGAGTCAAATGTATCTTGATTGTTCCGAACAATGTAAACTGTGTTGATTTATAAAACAAACTATTTCTGTAAAATAGTTTTGTAGTTTGAGGGATGAAGTCTCATTTAAATATAGTTTTGTAGATTTTGGAAAAAGAACTTGTAGATTTGTAAGTTAGTGTCAAATGTATCAAAATGTCAAATGTAAAAATGTAAACTGTGATTGTTAGATGAATTGAGGGATGAAATCTCATTTAAATAAGTATGTAGATTTATAAGTAAAATTGAAGTGTGTGTGGATTTGTGATTTATAAGCTCATTTAAAGTTGTTGATTTGTTGTTGCTAAATTCATTTGTAATATTCATTTAGTGGATTCAAGTATTTAGAAAAAAAACTTTGTTTTATCTATTTGTAGGTGACACAATTATGTCGGGTAACACTGAGTTTGAGGACGAAGTTGAATCATTTAATTCGAGTAAGGACTATTCAAAGGTTTGGCTTTAATTTGATAAAATTGAAGAAGATGGGATTAAGAAGAGGAGATGTAATGATTGTGGAAAGGTGCTTAAGGCTAATAAAGGAACAACTGGCATGCAACGTCATATCGATAGATGTTTCCACACTAGTGAACCCGCCCCCCCAAAAAACGAGCTCCTTTAGACCAAGCATTGTACAGAGAAAAACTAGCTTATTCTATCATCAAGCACAACTATCCTTTTAGCTATGTTGAACACGAGTGGACAAGGGAGTTGCATAAATTTTTACACCGTGATGTGAAATATATAACAAGAAACACAGCGAAGGCGGATGTGTTGAAGATATATGATAGAGAGAAGACAAATCTTAAAGAAAAGTTACAAAAAGTCACTAGTAGAATATGTTTGACTGCTGATCTATGGAGTTCCATCACCACGGATGGGTACATGGCATTGACGGCACATTATATCGATGAAAATTGGATTTTTAGAAAACACGTGTTAAACTTTAGAGTTATACCACCTCCACACAGCGGTAAACTTTTAGCAGAATACATGATTAACTTTTTGGTAGAGTGGGGCATTCAAGAAAAAGTTTTCACCATCACACTCGACAATGCTAAATATAATGATGTTTTAGTGAATTATTTAAGTAGCCACTTGCGTTTGAATAATGTCTTAGTATGTGAGGGAGATTTTACACATGTGCGTTGTTGTGCACATGTGTTAAATATTATTGTTCAAGGGGGGTTGAAGGTAATTGATGGAGCCATAGAGAAGGTTCGAGAGTCGGTGAAGTATGTTAGAGCAAGTTCTCCTAAGAAGTATAAGTTTGTAGAATGTATACACCATCTTTCATTACAATGCGGGAAGCATGTGCGTCAAGATATTTTCACTAGATGGAACTCTACATATCTTATGCTTGAGAGTGCATTGGCCTACCGTAAAGCTTATGCTCGGTTAGCACTAGTTGATTCTAGTTATAAGACTTATCCGTCAGATGAAGAATGGAAAAGGGTGGAAACAATAACAAAATTTTTGAAGCCATTTTATAATATCACTACTTTGTTTTCCGGTTGCTCTTATCCTACATCCAACTTGTATTTTCATAACGTGTGGAGAATTCAAAAGTTTATTGGAGAACAAATCAACAATGATGATGAGGTGATAAGTGACATGGCAGAAGAAATGAAGATAAAGTTTGATAAGTATTGGGAAAATTACAGCATGATATTGTCATTTGCAGTTGTTTTAGATCCGCGATACAAGTTTAAGCTTGTTGAATTTTGTTTTGGAAAACTTAACATGACAGACGAAGAACGTAAAAAGAAGCTGGAGGCTATTTTCAAGGGTATGCATAAGTTATAAGATAAGGAGTATGGTATTCTTTCAATGACAAGTTCTTCGACCCTCGGGAGTTCAAGTATTGTTGTCGACACAACGGATGATTTGGATGGATTTGAGTCGTTTGAAAGTGCATATATAAATGTTGAGAGCGAAAAATCACAAGTAGACACGTATTTGGATGAGCTTCGACTTGATCGAAAACAAAAACTTGACGTGTTACAATATTGGAAAGAGAATCAAGGGAGATATCCTCAAGTGTCTCTCATGGCTCATGATATACTTAGCATCCCTATCACTACTGTTGCTTCAAAATCATCTTTTAGTATAGGGGGTCGGGTTCTAAGTAAGTATCGAACTTCATTACTATCATCAACGGTCGAGGCTTTGCTTTGCGCACGTGATTGGTTGTTTGGTTTAGAAGGTAATAAGTTCATTATCTCAGCTACTTAACTTCATATATAATGTTAAGTATTAAGTAATCCTTTGTTTTTTTACATGTCTAGATGAACACGATAATGAGATCGAGGAAGGACTTGCAGAAGATATTGAATCATTGTATCCGACACATGCTAGTAGCCACCATTAAGGATTCGATTATGATGTTAGTTGGTTTGTTTTATTTCTTTTTTTTTGTTGATTTGGTCATGCAACAACAAATTACATTGGGTCAAACTTTGCTAAGAAATGTAAAAACAGTTGACATGCTCATCAAGTAGCTGTATACTCTTTTGTGTGCTTGTTTGAGATTTATATTATTTTGTGTTTATTAATACTTTTTTCAATATGCAAATATAGACTGTTTATTATTTTATAATAAATTAAAACATAACAAACAATATTTAATTATTTATAGTATCTAATAGTTTTAGCTTTGATTTTCAAAACTATATGCTCATAATTTTTTTCAAAACAGATGGGATTTCAAGCCATTATTAAAACATGATTCAATATCTTCTACATCCATCCTATTCAGATCATAACAAATATCCCATCCTAATCCAAATTCACCCTAACCCAAACCCATCCTAACCTTTTTTAAAAATATCTCATCCTAACCCAATCCCATCCTAACCCATTCCCATCCTAACCCAATCCCATCCTAACCCATCTACCATCCCATCCCATCCATTTTGCCACCTCTACATATGATGATACACCGCTGCATATAAATACAACCACACATACATCTAATCGGTTTATGTCACATGTTTGCGGTTCGCGAAAACATACCGGAGTTGACGAAAGAGGTGATCGAAGAACGGGGATTTCGGCTGCTGCTTTCGGGACTCTTAACGACTGTTAATCAACATGAGACGGCGAGGGGGGGTGTACAGGTTGCCTGAGGCGAAGAAGAAAGGAGGCGGGTGTTTTGTTTTGCTCGATCGGCCAAGAAGGAAGGGGAAAGTGTTTGCGTCGATGATGCAGGTCATGCACCGATAATGATGATGATTTGTAATTTATGTGGGAAGGTCGGTTAGGGTTGGGATTTTAGTTTAAAACTATACACTTTACACCCTTCTAATTTGGTGGAGTATTTAGTTAGTTTCAATAAGTATTAAGCTACTTTAATAAATTACCAAACTAATCTCGTACTTTATATAATTTAATTGCGAACGAGAGAGCGATTTATGAAAGAAAATTTAACGGCGTATAATAGAAATGAGTTAACGGTGTTAGCCTGAAATTTACGGGTTGTCACATCATCCCCTTGTTAAAAGAATTTTCGTCCCGAAAATTACGTCGTGTCATCGGTTGTCTACAACGAAACAAAACAAAAGAAGAAAAATTTTCAGGTTGTCACATCATCCCCTTGTTAAAGGAAATTTCGAAATTTAACCATCAGCATTAGCGCATGGCGTTGGCGTTTTGAATAGCCAAAGATGTTCGCACATTATTTGATCTTATGCGTTCTTATGTGAAATTCGGTTCAGTCTTTGAATTTCAACGAACTTTAATAAGAATCTTACTATGTTGAGTGTTTTGGATTCTCAGCTTACCAATTCAACTAGTTCCTTAAAGAAAAGTAATCTTTCGCCACTTTAGAGATGTTAAGCGGTATGACGAGTTTCTTTCTGGGAGGTACTCCCTTTGGTTGGAGACACAAGAACTATTGGACCAATCCTGTGCATGTTTTCAATTGGTTCGATTTATCGCTGGTTTGATGGACTTCAATGTTTCGTGGAAATCTTCCATTTATAATGAACGACTTACGTTCAAATGTTTCGAGGATTTAAGATGATAGGCTCCGAGTTGATATTCGGATATTTCCAAGGATCAAGTCCTAAACTAAGAGTTCATATATTGTTAGATTGACATTATTTATGTGTTTGGATTACGTGTTTTAAGCAACTATGATTAAAAAATTTTAATAAGTATTTGTATCTTTGATAACTATAGGATTTGTTGTGATCGAGAGAACAAGTAGTTGTAAGGCATAGGATAATATGTTATCACGGTTCACGAGCTGAAGTGGTGTTAAAATAAAGTATTGTTGTTACATGCGTTGTTTCAAATCATTTGGAGTACAATGGGTTTTCACATTTGATGGAAATCTAAGTGTTACGGTTAAAGTGTGCCGGGGGGGTATATGATACGCCAAACATTTTCTCCTACATAAAGTTTCCAAGAATTTTATCTTTCTATTCGGATGTCTAATTAATTCAATCGTGTAGATCTTTTAGGGTGATCTAACAATATTCATTTTAAAATACGGGTTTTAGTTTACGCATGTATTAGATAAGAGTTCAAACAATAAGATGTTAGCAAGAATTTTCATATAAAGCTTCATTGAGTGATAGCTTTTAAATTCGCCATTAGGGTGTTTAAGGGATGGTGAGAGATAAGTCTGGTATGCTAACAGGTTAGGTAAGGATGTTGTGTTATTTCGTTACTTGGGTTGTGTAGCTTAACTAATTTCTTTAAACACATAGTTTCCTCTATTAGGATATTCATGGTTTGGAACGATTAGGTGACAATTGCTTACAACGCGCTTTAAATAGTTTTTATCAAGATCGTTAATTACATACAAGGTGGATTCTCTTAAATTAACATAAGCTTGGAAGAAAGATATTTCACGCTTAGGGTGTCAAATGACAATGCGAGCATCAATTATTATATTTCTTAGCAGATACAATGTGTATTGGGGTGAACGAAATAAGAGATTGTTATTCTGAACTTTAATGGATGAGGCTCAAGCAGAACACTAGTTGGTATCAATTGTTTATTGTGGACTATACTATTCATCAAATGAATCCTTAGAGTCACAGAACATATTCAATGTTCAGGGTTATATACCCGCGAAGGGGGGTCAGTTATCAAATTCACTTAGCTTTTCATTACCATTGTGGGCAATGGCTACCTGAAAGTTATAAGTATCTCGATATATAGCGAATTGCCATATGAATGATAGATAGGATAAGATTGTTCGCAAAACAAATTCAAGGGTGATCGCTTTTAGGCTCGCAACATCGATAGTAATTAAGCTGTGTTACTGTTACGCGAATAATCTGGCAAAGAGATTTGAATATATGTTCGAATGTAGTGAATGTAAATAATGTTTATGAATTAAATATTCTTGATAGATAAATAAAGTTTTAGATACAAAGCGTGTTTTACAACAGTGGAGATGCAAATAGTGATTGCAATACCATTCACGAGGAGTGATCCTAAATTTAAGGTATTATGTGGTTGGTTAATTCTAGCAGAAAGGAGTTTTCCAAATAAGTCGTAGTTTTATAGGGCTTCTCCTAGTAACGCTTACTATTACAAGATTTGTTTATGCTCGATTGAGGAAACCATGATATTAAGTTGTTATTGGCGTTAGGTAAGTAGTCATAACACACTGACCAGAATTTAAGGCATTTCATTGTATCATGAGTTTGTGGCATTAGCAAGGTAGAAGTTTATGTTGGAGGGTGGTACTGTGATTGTTTACTACACATAGGTGTACTGTAAGTGTCTGTCACATGTGGATTTTTATAAGTGCCAACTAAGGATAAACTTTATGCCAGTATGTTACTTAGAGATGGAGTTTTGTTTCAGGTGAATCTGTGTTGTTTGGTTCTTCACTTTTGGGTTCTGGTTTTAACCCACCTGACAGGTTTTGCCAGGATCATTGTGTACCTGTTAATTCACCATTACGTTGCGCACCCATAATCGTCAATTTACCTTACACAATCACCCTAGTTTATCTCACATCATGGACTTTAATCTTATCATGCTTATTGTTTTGTACTTATATATAAGATAATTGACATTATTCCGAATATAGGATGTATAAGAGAGGTATAGTGTTCATATAATACTTGCTTGTTTATAAACTATAGGTTGTGTTTGTGTTAGTATTCAAACGCAGTCTTTGTGTAGAACGAGAATACCTTCAGTGCTTATCTTCACGAGGTGCCCCTTCGAGTCAATAGTTTTCACGAGAGTAATAAGCACCAACTTGATGAAATAAGATAAGTGTGACAATATGGAGAAGGTTTAAAAGTTTAATAAAGAATTTATCACCAACAGAGTATCGAGGGGGGGGGAAGCATATTCCTCGGATAAGGACGGTTTAATCATTGTCTAACTAGTCAGCGATAAACTCCAGACAACGTTTCTCGGATCCCGAAAATGAATCCTTAATATGATAGGAATGAGAATCCAATTCAAGAATAGATATTAGGTCTACCGTTAATCCATACTAAAAGAGTGCAAGTCTTCCTAAGGGAATAAGTATAATGAATCACACATAAGGTAGCACGTAAAGGAACATGTATAAGCCTAATCTAATTTAACTAATGTGCAATGTGAGTGTAACTAATGCAAATGCTTAAAGTTATAGACTATATGCAATGAAATGTTAGTTCCCTATAACGTATCGCTCTGATACCAATCTGTCACACCCTCAATTTTACACAAACGAGGTATCCGTTAGGTGTGTGACATAGCAGGATCTCAAGCCATTAGTTACAGCAAACACTGACTCAACGTTTTAAACAAAAGTCCTTGTTAAGATAATAATCCAAAGCTCAGAGTTTAAAATGAAAAGTTTCAAAGTTTAGCGGAAGCAATTCGAAAACAACCCCGTACTCAAAATCCAAGTACGTAACATAATGGGTCAAACCAACCTAAGTTATAAAAATCTGTGCATAAAGTTAGCACAATCAAACTACTATTTCAAAACCAACAATAGTTTAAATAATAATAATTTAATAAATAATGACCAATGCATGCAAGTGTCCTACTCGTGCGCCTTCCTAGATTCCTGAGAAAAATATACTAAAACGAGTCAACAAATAATGTTGGTGAGTTCAATGAGTTTATTTAAACAAAATAAATAAAACATAAGTTTTCCTTGATAAATCAATATATATTGCTGGTTTGCAAGACCTCCTTGCTTACTACACGAGCACGTCGAGATTAAACTGAACGTTACTTTACTTGCCTTGTCGCCATCACTATGGATGACCAAATGTTTAAAGGACAATTTGCACCAACTAGCTCCCCGCTAGTGGTGGAATCTGCAGAACCCGTAGTACTACTCAAATTTCCCGGTTATGCCGAAGTTGGCATATAAATAATCTCGACTAAAGAAAAGGACTTTATAAGTATGATAATGCTCGGTAAAATAAGCCCTTAACAATAATATTATTAATCCCAAAAGATTGCCCAAGTTGGCAATGTAAAGTTTTGCCTGAAGGACCCACCCGAAGGTGTAAAACGTAGCCTTAGTTGGCCCCGCCCGAAGTCATAAAGTTTTGCTCGAAGGCCCCACCCGAAGGTGTAAAATGTAGCCGTAGTTGGCCCTGCCCGAAGGCAATATGTTTTGCCCGAAGGCCCTGCCCGAAGGCATAAAAATGCAGTCCGCCCGAAGGCGCTGAAAAATAGTTACCCGAAGGCGTTGTAAAAACATTTGTATGTTTTCTCCCCGAAAAAGTATTTAAAAGCGGACAAAGAACTCACCTTTGAAGCGCACAAGAAAAGTAACGGCAAAAATGTCACAAAAGAACCTAAACCGTCTTGCGACCTGCTTAATAGTTAATTGTTAATTATTAGCTATTTATATTTATACGAACATATATATACTTATGTACACATATCCATGTAGCACATTTCATGCATCATATCACTAGTTTGACCCGACTCACATTATCCAGCATGTGGCTCATATACTTTTCATACTTGCACTTCGTGCCATGTATTCATACCAAACAAACTACCTTTACATACCCATCCATTTATATACTCCATGCTTCACATACAACACACACCATATGCCCACAACATATTATGCATACAATACCTACACCACGTATACTACGCATACATGCATACGCTAAGACATACATTAATTTGCCTACATATATATTCATCTAATCCATATTTGATATGCTGCGTCACTTCCATATACATCTACATCACATACAATTTACACATGTATATACTTTTGCTGCTATTTTCAAATTCACTTACATACATGTTGCATATACAATCGACCATTCCTACATACATATAACCGTTTTATGAACTATCTGCACCTACGGATGTCAATACAGCACACTCATAATGTCGCATACACATACCTATAGCTGAACATACATGTATAATACAAACTTACACAATTAATTTCTATACCGGCACGTATCCAATCTACTCTTTCTATTATACATGTGCTACATCTATTCATCCATGCTCATACAATATACATATTTACGTGCATGTTATTCATGCAACCCATATAATTAGTACATCTATTTTGTACCCAAATACATACTCATCACCCCATACTGCACATAGCATCCATACGTAATAGCGCATACTTGCATCAATTATAATTGCTCATAGATATGTGTTGATACAACATATATACGTACAATAGATACATACTAATACAACACACATAAACAACACATGGATACCGGTTCCCGTTTTATATACACATACACATGTACATGCTAATTACACAACCGATATACATACGTACTTACGTAGCATAGCACATACGCCCGAAACTTATTAACATATGATGATACACCGCTGCATATAAATACAACCACACATACATCTAATCAGTTTATGTCACATGTTTGCGGTTCGCGAAAACATACCGGAGTCGACGAAAGAGGTGATCGAAGAACGGGGATTTCGGCTGCTGCTTTCGGGACTCTTAACGACTGTTAATCAACATGAGACGGCGAGGGGGGGTGTACAGGTTGCCTGAGGCGAAGAAGAAAGGAGGCGGGTGTTTTGTTTTGCTCGATCGGCCAAGAAGGATGGGGAAAGTGTTTGCGTCGATGATGCAGGTCATGCACAAATGATGATGATGATGATTTGTAATTTATGTGGGAGGGTCGGTTAGGGTTGGGATTTTAGTTTAAAACTATATACTTTACACCCTTCTAATTTGGTGGAGTATTTAGTTAGTTTCAATAAGTATTAAGCTACTTTAATAAATTACAAAACTAATCTCGTACTTTATATAATTTAATTGCGAACGAGAGAGCGATTTATGATAGAAAATTTAACGGCGTATAATTGAAATGAGTTAACGGTGTTAGCCTGAAATTTACGGGTTGTCACATGTTAATTCTTTGAAAGTTGGTTTTTTAATCAAATTTGTTTTTGGTGTGATTATATAAGTAAATGCAGTGGTTTTATGTAAAATTTTTTGATGTTTTCGAAAGTTGATTTTTTGATCAAATTTGTTTTTGGTGTTTATTATATAGGTAAATGTTGTAGTTTTATGTGAAAATTATTATTTTTTATAACGTTGATTTTTTATCAAGTTTGTTTTTGGTGAGATTATATATGTAAATGTTGTGGGTTATGTGAATTTTTTTTATTTTTTCAAAAGTTGATTTTTTGATGAATGTTTGATTTGGTGTGTTTAAATATAGGTAAAATGTTATGGGTTTATGAGAAAATTTGTTGATTTTTTGAAAGTTCATTTCTTTATCATATTTGTTTTTGGTGTGATTATGTAGGTAAATGTTGTGGTTTTATGTGAAAATTTTATGTTTTTTCGAAATTTTATTTTTTGATCAATTTGTTTTTAGTGTGATTATATAGGTAAATGTTGTGGTTTTATGTGAAAATTTTTGATTTTTTGAAATGTTGATTTTTTAAAGGCAAATTTGCTAAAAATAATCCCAACTAACACCTATTGGCCGAGAATAATCCCAACTCAGTTTATTCCCTCCAGTGGTCCCAAATCCAACTATTTTGGCCTCCAGTGGTCCGCCGTTAAGTGCACTTAACGGCCGTTAACTTTTTTTTTGATTTTTTTCGAATTTCAAAACAAGGTTTTTTGGATATTTATCGGGAGGAGTATACGATTCAATTGATGCAAACCTTACTTCGAACTGGTGTTCCAAACGACAAAACAGTCTTCAATCGGGTGTTTAAAACCTAACGATGTATTAACCGGATATCAAAATTAAACCATTTGGAGCAACAATTGGAAGTAAGGTTTACATCAACTTACTCGTATTCTCCTCCCGATCAAAATCCTTAAAATATCGGTTTGAAATTCGAAAAAAATAGAAAAAAAGTTAACGGCCGTTAAGTGTACTTAACGGCGGACCACTTTAGGCCAAAAAAGTTGGATTTGGGACCACTGGCGGGAATAACCTGAGTTGGGATTATTTTCGGCCAATAGGTGTTAGTTGGGATTATTTTAGGCCAATTTGCCTTTTTTAAAATGTTGATTTTTGATAAATTTGTTATTTGTGTGATTATATTGGTGTGAATTTTTTTTTTTTTTTAAAGTTGATTTTTTGATGAATGTTTGATTTTGTGTGTTTAAATATAGGTAAAATGTTATGGCTTTATGAGAAAATTTGTTGATTTTTTGAAAGTTGATTTTTTTATCATATTTGTTTTTTGTGTGATTATGTAGGTAAATGTTGTGGTTTTATGTGAAAATTTTATGTTTTTTCGAAATTTTATTTTTTGATCAATTTGTTTTTAGTGTGATTATATAGGTAAATGTTGTGGTTTTATGTGAAAATTTTTGATTTTTTAAAATGTTGATTTTTTGATCAAATTTGTTATTTGTGTGATTATATTGGTAAATGTTTTTGTTTTATGTAAAAAATTTTGATTTTGTTAAAAGTTGATTTTTTGATGATAGTTTGGTTTGGAGTGATTAAATATATGTACAATATTGTGGTTTAACGTGAAAATTTGTTAATTGTTTGAAAGTTGATTTTTTGATCAAATTTGTTTTTGGTGTTATTATATAGGTAAATATTGTGGTTTTATGTGAATTTTTTTTATTTATTCAAAAGTTGATTTTTTAATCAAATTTGTTTTTGGTGTGATTATATAGATAATGTTGTGGTTTTATATGAAAATTTTCGATGTTTTGAAAGTTGATTTTTTGATCTAATTTGTTTTTGGTGTTTATTATATGGCAAATTGGCTAAAAATAATCCCAACTAACACCTATTGGTCGAGAATAATCCCAACTCAGTTTATTCCCTCCAGTGGTCCCAAATCCAACTTTTTTGGCCTCTAGTGGTCCGCCGTTAAGTTCACTTAACGACCGTTAACTTTTTTTTGATTTTTTTCGAATTTCAAAACATGGTTTTTTGGATATTGATTGGGAGGAGTATACGATTCAGTTGATGTAAACCTTACTTCGAACTGGTGTTCCAAACGACAAAACGGTCTTCAATCGGGTGTTTAAAACCTAACGGTGTATTAACCGGATATCAAAATTAAACCATTTGGAGCAACAATTGGAAGTAAGGTTTATATCAACTTACTCGTATTCTTCTCCCGATCAAAATCCTTAAAATATCGGTTTGAAGTTCGAAAAAAATAGAAAAAAAGTTAACGGCCGTTAAGTGTACTTAACGGCGGACCACTGCAGGCCAAAAAAGTTGGATTTGGGACCACTGGAGGGAATAAACTGAGTTGGGATTATTTTCGGCCAATAGGTGTTAGTTGGGATTATTTTAGGCCAATTTGCCTTATTATATAGGTAAATGTTGTGGTTTTATGTGAAAATTTTTTATTTTTTAAAAATTTGATTTTTTGATCAAATTTGTTTTTGGTGGGATTATGTAGGTAAATGTTGTGGTTTTATGTGACACTTTGTTGATTTTTTAAAAGTTTATTTTTAAATCAAATTTGTTTTTGGTGTCATTATATCAGTAAATGTTGTGGTTTTTATGTTAAAATTTTTTATTTTTTCAAAAGTTGATGTTTTGATGATAGTTTGGTTTGGTGTGATTAAATATGGGTAAAATGTTATGATTTTATGTGAAAATCTGTTGATTTTCTGAAAGTTTATTTTTTGATCAAATTTCTATTTGGTGTGATTATATAGGTAAATTGATGTGGTTTTATGTGAAAATTTTTTATTTTTTAAAAATTTGATTTTTTGATCAAATTTGTTTTTGGTGGGATTATGTAGGTAAATGTTTTGGTTTTATGTGACACTTTGTTGATTTTTTAAAAGTTTATTTTTAAATCAAGTTTGTTTTTGGTGTCATTATATCAGTAAATGTTGTGGTTTTTATGTTAAAATTTTTTATTTTTTCAAAAGTTGATGTTTTGATGATAGTTTGGTTTGGTGTGATTAAATATAGGTAAAATGTTATGATTTTATGTGAAAATTTGTTGATTTTCTGAAAGTTTATTTTTTGATTAAATTTCTATTTGGTGTGATTATATAGGTAAATTGATGTGGTTTTATGTGAAAATTTTTTATTTTTTCAAAAGTTGATTTTTTTTTTATCAAATTTGTTTTTGGTGTGATTATATAAGTAAAGTGTTGTGGTTTTATTTGAAATTTTTTTATTTTTTCAAAAGTTGATTTTTTGATCAAATTTGTTTTTGGTGTGATTATATAGGTAAATGTTGTGGTTTTACATGAAATTTTTTGATGTTTTCGAAAGTTGATTTTTTGATCAAATTTATTTTTGGTGGGATTATGTAGGTAAATGTTGTAGTTTTATGTGAAACTTTGTTGATTTTTTAAAAGTTTATTTTTAAATCAAATTTGTTTTTGGTGTGATTATATCGGTAAATGTTGTGGTTTTTATGTTAAAATTTTTTATTTTTTCAAAAGTTGATTTTTTATGATAGTTTGGTTTGGTGTGATTAAATATAGGTAAAATATTATGATTTTATGTGAAAATTTGTTGATTTTCTGAAAGTTGATTTTTTAATCAAATTTCTATTTGGTGTGA
This sequence comes from Tagetes erecta, assembly GCA_030867185.1. Lineage (NCBI taxonomy): Eukaryota > Viridiplantae > Streptophyta > Magnoliopsida > Asterales > Asteraceae > Tagetes > Tagetes erecta. Next base: position 14,404,929 of record CM061497.1, on the reverse strand, counting down.
TTATATAGGTAAATTGGTGTGGTTTTATGTGAAAATTTTTTATTTTTTCAAAAGTTGATTTTTTAATCAAATTTGTTTTTGGTGTGAATATATAAGTAAATTGTTGTGGTTTTATTTGAAATTTTTTTATTTTTTCAAAAGTTGATTTTTTGATCAAATTTGTTTTTGGTGTGATTATATAGGTAAATGTTGTGGTTTTACATGAAATTTTTTGATGTTTTCGAAAGTTGGTTTTTTGATCAAAATTATTTTTGGTGTGATTATATAGGTAAATGTTGTGGTTTTATGTGAAAATTTTTTATTTTTTCAAAAGTTGATTTTTTGATCAAATTTGTTTTCGAAGTAACTATATATAAGGCAAATATTGTGGTTTTCTGTTATAATTTTTTATTTTTTCAAAAATTTATTTTTTGATCAAATTTGTTTTTGATGAGATTATATGGGTAAATGTTATGATTTTATGTGAAAACTTTTGATTTTTTCAAAGTTGATTTTTTTATTAAAGTTTGGTTTGGTGTGATTAATTATAGGTAAATGTTTTGTTTTATGTGAATATTTTTTATTTTTTTCATAAGTTAATTATTTGATCAAATTTGTTTTTTGTGTGGTTATATAGGTAAATGTTGTGGGTTTATATGAAAATTTTTGATGTTTTCGAAAGTTGAATTTTTGATCAAATTTGTTTTTAGTGTGATTATATAGGTAAATATTGTGGTTTTATGTGAAATTTTTTATTTTTTCGAAAGTTGATTTTTTGATCACATAAGTTTTTGGTGTGATTATATCGGTAAATGTTGATTTTTTTCAAAAGTTGATTTTTTGATGACAGTTTGGTTTTGTGTGTTTAAATATAGGTAACTTGTTGTGACTTTATGTGAAAATTTATTGATTTTCTGAATGTTGATTTTTTGATCTAGTTCGTATTTGTTGTGATTATATAGGTAAATGTTGTTTATGTGAAAATTTTTGATTTTTTCAAAATTTGGTTTTTTGATGAAAGTTTGGTTTGGTGTGATTAAATATATGTAAAATGTTGTGATTTTATGTGAAAATTTATTGAGTTTTTTAAAGTTGATTTTTTGATCATATTTGTTTTTGATGTGATTATATAGGTAAATTGTTATGGTTTTAAGTGAAAATTTTTTATTTTTTCAAAATTTGATTTTTTGTTTAAATTTGTTTTTGGTGTTAAATAGGTAAATAGGGGATGGATATAACAAAAATCCTCTCATATTGAAGAAACCCTGAAAACCTTATTATAGCCATTGATTTGGTTTGATCTATGGTTTAGAAACACTCTTGCTTTTTTGTCATTATTTTAGTGATTTAACGTACCAAAATGGTATTCTAGACATTTGCTCCATTCATTTCATTCTCTCTCTATTACATTCTTTCTATTTTTAACGTACCTTTTTATTTAATATAATTTCCTCTCTCCTACTTTTTCTATTTTTTAAAATTTCTCTCACATACTTTTAAATTCCCTCTCCTACTTTTTTTATTTTTTAAAATTTCTCTCACATAGTTGACACTAGCTGGTACATTTGTTACATAATGTTACGTATTTTTTGAAAAAACAAAACTGAATGAATTACGATTATTACATCGTGTTACACATTTTATAAACTAAAAACTCAATGCATTACGTTTGTTACAGCGTGTTACATGTTTTTTTAAAAACAAAACTATATGGATTACGTGTCACTTTAGGCATGTTACATATGGTATATCGTGTTACATATTATATTACAAAATGATAAAAAAAATGCATGTCACTCTAAAAATGTTACATGTGTTACATCATGTTACATATTTTATTAAAAATTAATAAAAACACGTACTGTTACAAATAAAGCGAAGTTGCGTATATGTTACATAGTGTTACATATATAATTAAAAACTGAAAAAAGATATATATGTTACATTTAAGTTCTGAAATAGTGTTACATATGTTACATAGATTGAATCATGCTTTTGTTCTTGATAATGTTTCCGTATTTGACACAAAAGTTCATTTAGCTACAAAGAAAACAACATGTTACATAAGTTACATATAAAAGAGTAATTAAGAATATAAAAACTAGACAACATGTTGCATAGTTAATGTAACACTAGATGGATTAAGTGTCAGTCCAAATATGTTACATCATGTTACATATTTTATTAAATCAAAACTAGATGGATTAAGTGTTAGTTTAATGTATCAAAATATTACATAATGTCATATTTAATTAAAATTAAAAAAAAACAATTTACGTATATGTTACATTGTGTTACAAATTTTATTGAAAACTAAAAAATCATTACATGTCAATTCAAGCATAGAGTTACACATGTTACACCTTGTTACATATTTTATTAAAAACTGAAAAAAAACTACATGCCAATTTAGACGTAATGTTACATATGTTAAATAACATGTTACATAAGTTACATATAAAAGAGTAAGATCAATAAAATTAAACAACATCCTAAAAACTAACTAGTGCGTATGTTACATCATGTTACATATATTATTAAAACTAGATTACACCCCATGTGTTACACGGGTGCTGGGTGAAGACATAAAAACACGATTTTAAAATTTTATAAAAAAAATAATATTTTAAAATAAGCTACATATTACATGAACAAACATGAGCTTTGAACAAATATATTAAACTACAAAAACATTATTAGTAGCAAATTAGATATTGACACTTTTAAATTGGGTACCTTATAAATCCTACAAATTAATTTAAAAAAGATTAAGAAAAAACAGACATACAAATAATCCAGATATCAATGATCCTTAGCTCAAGTGGTTAAGGTGAAGTACCCAAGATTTATAGAAATGGAAAGATCTTGGATTCATGTCCCACTTAGAACAAAAAAAATAAAAAATTGAGGTTTTAGGTTGGGCCAGAAGGTTTTCTCACCAAATGTGGGTTTCTTCCTGTGGGGGTTAGCGGTCCCGACCGGGAAATTGATAGGTGGGCCTGATTAAGAATTTAAGATAATATATATATATATATATATTCCGAAACAGGGTCCAACATTTGCCGTTAAAAAAACAAATAATCCAGATGATAGATATCCGAAAAAATTCACGGGTGACACTCGTATATACCGGGTCGAGCCTACGGGTTAGCATGCATGGATATGGGTCGTAAATTCCAATACGGTTATTTGTTTAAGTTGTTTGTTTTCCGTTTTAATAGTTATTTCAGTGATGTAAATAAGGTAATTTGAAATTTTGGAAAAGAAAATTATAGGTGATTTAATGTGATTGATTTCCTTCCATACATAGTCTATAATAAAATATTTTTAGTTTTGACGGGAAAATGCTCCAACACCCTCTCCATTGAATGACAAGTGTCCTCCAAACCCTCTTAATTAGAAGGTATAGATATAGATAAAAACTACATTGTTTAAGTGTCAGTCTAGATATGTTACATATATTACATCGTGTTACATATTTGGATCCACAAAAATCATATATCTATCAAAATGTTACGTAATGTTACATATTTAATTGAAATTAAAAAAACCAATAAAGCAAACTTACGTATATTTTACATAGTGTTACATATTTTATTAATATCTGAAAAATTTAGACGTAGTGTTACATATGTTACAGCGTGTTACATAGTTTATTAAAAACTTAAAAGCTTTACGTGTTAATTTAAACTTAAGGTTACATATGTTAAACACATGTTACATAATTTAAATATAAAAGAGTAAGAATTAAAAAAGTAAACAATGTGCTGAAAACTAACTAGTATGTGTGACAACTCGAAATTCTAACCTCTAAATTCTTTCATTTTCAGACCCATTTTAATGACTGTATCCAATTTTCGGGATGAAAATTCCTTCAACAAGGGGGATGATGTGACACCCGACAAATTCAGGTTAACTCCGTTAGTTAAACTCTGTTAGTCACGTTAACGCAATTATATTTTCATTTAATTTGACAAATTAAATGTGCAAACTGTTACGCAAATATACATACGAAACGACCACACGAGTTAATATTCGGGCGTTGGTGATCTTAAATGAATACAAATACAATAATAATACATTTTAGCTGTTAGGCATGTTTAATTGTTGAATTTTCGTGTGACCGCGTATTTTACCGGTTTTAACCGTTTACGGATTTCGGTAACCATTATGAAACAAAAATGAATATTTGAGAAAGATTTTTATTGTGATTGCAAAACCGAAACAAATCGGGGCCCGTGGATCATCCATGTGACCCATGGATGGCCCAAGGCCCAACTCAACTCAACATTTAACAATAATTAACAAAATTAAACAAAACCCTAAACCTAAATACAAAAAAAAACATTTTTTTTGTCTTCTTCTTCCTTGGCTGCTGTCGCAACTCACACACATACACAAGATCATCTTCGTTGCTTGTTGGTTCGATTTTTGGTGATTTCGATTGTTGGTTGAAGTAGTAAACGCAATACTAGTAAGTGTTTGTGTTATTTGCTATTATATATTTTGAAAATTGTATGTTTTAGAAACCCTAGTTCATCCAAATTGGCCAAATTAATGTTGTGTGGTGGAAATGGGTTAGTGTTTGTGTGTTAATGGTTACTTTGATAATTAGATGATGAAATTGGTGTAAAAATGGTGTTTATGAAACTAGGGTTGATATGGAATCATTGAAACTTGATGTTGCATGATTGGTATTGAGAAAATAGGATTGAATTTGTATTTAGATGATGATTCAGATGAAGATTGGTTGCTTGGTTGTGAAATTGCATGATTGTTATGCTACCTTGCTAAAAATAGTAACTTTTGTGTTGGAGATCATGAAAAATTGCACGTAATGGACATCTAATGATTAATATGGGTCTACTAGCATGTTTGTAAGATGTGTTAGACGAATTTTGGTTATTTGAACGTACGAATTCGATTCGGTTTGGAAGGACTTGCTAAATGTAGAAACCTTTTGGCATGGAAATTGCTAGAAGATATACTTAGTGATTTTTGGACATACAAACATGATTTGGATTGCAAGTGAATGTTCGTAAACATGTTTTGATCATGAGATGACATTGCAAGTACTAAGTGGTTATTTGAAATTGATTACTTGGAGTTGGTTAATAGAAATTGGTTATTTGAAGTCTAAGTGGTAGTTGACTAGGATGCTTGATGAAAGTTGTTACTATACTAGTTGGACAAAGCATGTACACATTATATATTGCCTAGAAATGACCATGCATGCCAATGCGTTTTATATTAGAAACTATAAAGTAATGGTAAGTGTTGTTGACTTGTGTAGCGTGCTACGGTATTTGTGTAAAAGGTGACATGCTTAGGATGTTGGAATATGCAAGTATACTTTACAAATCCGACTTTCCTATAAAGGAAACTTTTGTGGAATTTGAAATCCAATTTGTTGAATGTGTGACGTGTAATGTGGTATGCGAATGTAATATAGTTAAATACATCATTTGTAACGTGCTTACACTTAATAAATCACCAACGGGTCGTGGGTCAACTCGGGTCAAATAAAAGTCAAACTGGGACCAAAAGTTAAGTAAAAGTCAAACTTGGACCAAAAGTCAACTAAAAGTCAAACTTGGACAAAAAGTCAAACTCGGTCAAAAGTTAAACTTTTTCGATCACGCACAAACTGTATGACCAATTGGATGCATAGGTACTATGACCCTATATGAACACACATTAATGGACCTACTGTTATTTAGGTCGCTGCATTTCGTTGTGTACTTTAAACTATTTTGCTGTGCAACTTAAGATGAGTTCACTAAACTTCACTTTCACTATTATACCCATTTATAGGCTGAACACGGACGATTACTTTTACGGATTTACGAATTCTGTATGTCGCATGTCTGGATTAGAGCACTTTTATTTTGTTCATGAAAGACCTCATGGATACCTAGTTGACCGTTAGTGTTTGTGAAATAGCGGGGGAATTTTGAGTAGTACTACTGGGTTTGACAAACCCCACCCGGGCTAGTCGCGCTAGCACGACAGAAGGACCTGTCGAACGGGTGTTGAATGACCTAACATACTTACAGTGCATCCTGCTGGGATATACGAACAGGCAAAATGCACTTAATGTGTACATACGTCAGCTTCGGTCAGATACTTACGCCTCTAAGGACATGTGCTGTAGACTAGCTACCTACAATGACATACTTAATTTATATATCTGCTTGCAACTGAACTACTTGCCTTTATACTACATTGTGAACTCACCAACCGTCGTGTTGACACTTGTTAGTCTTTCACTGTTTCAGGTCACTGAGGTACAATGCACGTAGGGCATGGCATGGCGTCCTCGCATACATTTAAAACATTTCTTGCATTAAAAACTTTGTTTTGGGATTTGTAAACTCTTTAAAATGCGTGTCTTGTGTCGGGCGAGTGTTTTTGCGCATTTACTTTCTGCATGGTTTGGGTTTGCTTAAACTTACTTATTTAATACGCTTCCGCATAACTGAAAAACTAAATACTCTGATTGTCGTTCAAACTACCGCATTTAATTGGTAAACGTTTGGTTTTCAAAACTCATATAGAGTCGTTCGGTGTAATTAATGACTGGATCCTGGTTTGTCATGCCTCTAACGGTAAAATTCTGTTAGTGGATTTGGGGGTGTGACAGATTGGTATCAGAGCCATTGGTTATAGCGAACTAGGTTGCATCGCATTGCATTCTAGACTATAACTGTACACTACATTAGTTGCACCGAGTAAATTACTTATGACTGCTTTATTGGGTAGTTACTTGAACACATACTTAATTTCAGGAATGGCCTCATCATCTAAAACACCTGCTAGTTCTTCGCCTAAGCGATCTTTACCCGACTCACTCCCGTCCCAGGCTCATGAATGGTCTCGTATCCCGACTGAAGGGGTCAACTGGGATCAACCGTTTTGCCATTCTCCCTACCTCCTATTATCCAGCTTAAATGAAAAGCCTAAGACAGGAGGAGAGCGTACCTCAAACGCCCCCTCGTGTGCCGTATCCGAATTATGATCCTTCTTCCGAACTTCCCACTCTCGATTGCTCTAATGAAAGGGCAATAGCTGCTCTCGCGGCAACTCAGTGTTCTTCTCGTCGTGAAGTGGAGATGTTGGGGGAGGAGCTGCAGCAATCCCGGCAAGCTCAGCAGCATTTGGTTGAGAGGGTGGCGACTTTGGAGGCAAGAGGTGGGGAGGACCGACACGCTCTTCTGAACGTCATAGCGCATCTGGACGTTCAGATCGCGCAGGCGGCAGAGCAAGAGGAGGACCCGGAGGAGTAACCAATGGAGGACCCCGGTACTGATAGTGACGATGATGCAGGCTCCGTGATCTCATCTTAGATTTTATATCTATCAATCTGCTTTGTCTTGATTACTTTTATTATCTCATGACTTAGTAGGAAGGGTTGTTTCCCACAAAAACTGAAAATTTTGGATATTGATGTTTGAATAGTATTTTGTGAGAAATTGCAATTTATTTATCAAGTGTTGTTATTTGAATTTGGATGTTTGGTTGTGTTAATTTTCCTGTTTACTTGTACACGAATGATAGTAACTTGTTGGGTACTTATTCATTGTTGTATGTTGTGAATATGAAGATGGTTGGGAACGTTAACATGACACCTGCCGAACTGGCCGCTTTGATCCAACAACATGTGACTGCGGCAATGGCCAACCAGGCTCAAGCCCAGGCTCAAGCTCAGGCCCAGGCCAGCCCAACCAGCACCTGGTAAATCCCGAAACCTTGAAAGTTTTCTTTACTTTCCTTTTTCCTTCCTCTTGTTTATGTTACATCATTGTATCCATTTTAACCTATAATTTGTATTTGGGTTCCAAAACTCTTTTGTACCAGCACCACCAGTTTGTACCTTCAAAACGTTTTTGGATTGCAAACCGCATCACTTCAATGGGACTGAAGGAGCGGTGGGACTGATTAGGTGGATCGAAAAGGTAGAGGCGGTTTTTGCTAGGAGTGGTTGTGCTCCCGAAAATAATGTGAACTTTGCTACCGGGACCCTTAGTGGGCCGGCTTTAACTTGGTGGAATAGGGAAACGCAACATATGGGGTTGGAGGCAGCTAATGCCTTAACATGGGAACAGTTTAAGCAGCTGATTAAGCGGGACTACTGTCCCCGGGATGAAATACAAAAACTTGAAACAGAATTTATCACTTGAAGATGGAAGGGTCCGATGTGGAGGCCTATACCACCAAGTCCCAAGAACTTGCTACGTTGTGTCCAAATATGGTGGACGAGGATTATAAGAGGATTGAACTCTACATATCGGGTTTACCACCACAAATTCAGGGCTTGGTTACCTCATCAAGGCCTGAAACTATTCAAGATGTGATTCGACTCACACATCGCTTGGTGGAGCAGGCGATTGAACAAGGAACGTTACCCAAAAAGAAAGGGACAACGTCGTCGGGATCGGATGGGAAGAGAAATTGGAATGAAAATAACAATAACAAGTCAGGAACTGTGACACCCCGCCCGGCGGCGGAAAACACCGGGCGCGTCAAGTGGATCGGATATCAAAGTACAAAGCACATGGTACACTAAAAGCATATTTTAATATTAATTAAGCAATAATGTCGTGACATAAATAGGCATTCAAACAGTCTTAAAATCGTAACAGAAACGGCAAATAAATATTATTTATTGTCCTTTTTATTCTAGGTCCGAAGCATCCTACGTGTCTTGAAACAAAACCGAATCAAACTCCACCTGAAAAACGTGTAAAATAAGTTAGCTAAAGAATTAGCTAGTGAGTAAACTCACTCCCCTTTTTACTGTTTACGTTAACTAATTAGGTGATTCTAGTATTGGGAAATCCTCGGTTCAATTCATACTATTTACTATTTGTTTCGAGCCCAAGTTTCAAGGTGAGTAAACTCACTCCCCTTTTTCCATTTTACTATTTTGGGGCTGAAATATGTCTTTTACTATATTGCGTTTTCTATTCGTTTTCTAAAAGAGATCATACAAATATGTTAATCTAGTTCGCGGCTTGATGCAATCTTATGTGTTAGTTAAAAGTAGTTTTATTGCTTTGTAATCCCACCGGTACAATGTTAGCGCTAATGGTTTGACAAACCCACCTGCTTGTACAACATCGATAGGTGATTTAAACCCGGCCTTTCTAATTCCATGTTTACTATGTCGAGATGCTATGTTGCTATACTATGTTGCTATGCTATGATGCTATACTATGCCATGTCCCTAAATTGCTAAATGATGACTTACATATCGAGACGGTAAACGACGGTTATTAAAAGTTATCATTATTTATTACATGAGTGGTTCTCATGACAAATGGCTAAACGAGATACTATGGTTTCTATTGTGGTTGGTGTGCTATTCTATTCTAGGGGTCCTGGTAGGGTGATATTACGAAATTACTATACATGTGGGATTGCGCAGCATATCTTGTTGATCTCGGATTTCAATACTATTACTATTCAATTTGGGTTTTACTCATTAGCTTGTGTAGCTAACTTTATTTTTCGCGTATTTCAGGTGGCGCGTGATTTTGGCTTGTTTCTTTGCTATTCAAGACATAGGGACTTGGACCTAGAAATAATACTAATCATGACTATTTCATTTACTGATATTTGGATTGTGTTTTGCATTTAGGACTTACGTTTCCCCAACTTATGATAATAATTATTAGACTTTAATAAAAGTAACACCATGTGCTTTGTTTACTATGGATATCCAATTCTATGACAGCCCGGTGTTTTCCGCCACCGGGCGGGGTGTCACAGGAACAAGCTCCAATTACACACCGTATCAGCAAAATAAGAAATTTGACAAGTCAAGGAATTATCAACCCTCTCCATCAAATACAAGTCCGAGTAAGGGTGGATATCAGGGGGATTTACCAAAGTGCAACAAGTGTAATAGACATCATAATGGGGTTTGTAACAGGATCATGTGTTTGCGCTGTGGGAAACTTGGTCATGAGGCGAAAGATTGTAGAGGGGATTTAGTGACTCGGGGGCACCAAGGAACAATAACGATGTGATTACCTGTTTTGAATGTGGACAAAAGGGGCATTATCGGACTGAGTGTCCGATACTGAAAAATGGTGGTAACGGTGGAGATAAGGGAAAGGACGAGGCTGAGGGTAGTGGTGCTGGTGCTAAGGGTCGTGCTTTCACACTCGGAAAAGGTCAGGCTATCAATGACTCTAATGTTGTTTCTGGCAAATTTCCTATCAATAACTACTTTGCTAATATTCTTTTTGACTCGAGGGCTGATAAAAGCTTCGTCTCCCTTGATTTTAGTAAACTCTTAGGGGTCGAACCGTCCCAACTTGATAAAAATTACACTGTTGAAATTGCAAATGGTAAGAAAATCGATGTCACTCATGTTTTGCAACATTGTAAACTAGGACTGTCTGGGCACTTGCTAGATATTGATTTTATGCCAATTTCACTTGGTAGGTTCGATGCCGTCATCGACATGGATCGGTTATCCAAAAACCAAGCAGAGATCATATGTAGCGAGAAAATTGTCCGAATCCCTCTTCCTAGTGGAGAGACCTTGTCTGTTCAAGGTGAGAAGAGTGGTGCTGTGGTTGACATCATTTCTCTCATAAAAGCTCAAAAGTGTCTACGTAAGGGTCATTTTGCATTCTTGGCTCATGTCACCGAAACTCCATCTGAACCGAAAAGGTTGGATGAAATTCCTGTCGTTTGTGACTATCTGGACATTTTTTTTTTTGAAGATTTACCCGGTTTACCCCCTCAACGTCAAGTTGATTTCCAAATTGAATTAACTCCGGGAGCAGCACCGATAGCCAGAGCTCCGTACCGTCTCGCTCCGGCTGAGTTGCAAGAACTATCTAAGCAGCTTCAAGAGCTTCTTTAGAAGGGTTTCATTAGACCCAGTTCATCTCCGTAGGGAGCTCGTGTACTTTTTCTCAAAAAGAAAGACGGGACTTTCCGCATGTGCATCGATTATCGGGAACTGAATAAAGTGACCGTCAAAAATCGATATCCGCTACCTCGTATCGATGACTTGTTTGATCAGTTACAAGGGGCTAGTTTCTATTCTAAAATTGATCTCCGATCGGGCTATCACCAGTTGAGAGTCCGCGAGGAGGACATCACAAAAATAGCTTTCCGAACCCGCTATGGTCACTACGAATTTGCCGTCATGCCATTTGGCCTAACCAATGCACCAGCGGTCTTTATGGACCTTATGAATCGTGTCTGTAAACCTTACCTTCATCAGTTTGTAATCGTTTTTATTGATGACATTTTAATATACTCTAAAAGCAAGGAGGACCACACGGATCACTTGCAATTGATCCTTGAACTCCTGAAAAAGGAACAACTTTATGCAAAATTCTCTAAATGTGATTTTTGGATTCGAGAAGTCCAATTCCTTGGTCACGTAGTCAATGAAAGTGGTATCCATGTCGATCCTTCAAAAATCGAGTCAATTAAAAATTGGGCACCTCCAAAAACTCCGACGGAAATTCGTCAATTTCTTGGGCTCACGGGTTATTATCGCCGTTTCATCGAAGGGTTCTCAAAAATCGCACAGCCACTGACTGCATTAACCCATAAGGGTACGGTGTATCAGTGGGGTGATCAGCTAGAAGCTGCGTTCCAGTTACTTAAACAAAAACTCTGCAGTGCACCCATTTTGTCTCTACCTGAGGGGACAGAAGACTTTGTGGTGTATTGTGATGCCTCAGTTCAAGGCCTTGGTTGCGTTTTAATGCAACGTGGAAAGGTCATCGTGTATGCCTCGCGCCAATTGAAAATCCTCGAGAAAAACTATTCAACTCACGATCTCGAGTTAGGAGCTGTGATCTTTGCTCTAAAAATTTGGAGGCACTATCTGTATGGTACCAAGTGTACCATATTCACCGACTATAAAAGTTTGCAACACATCTTTGATCAGAAGGAGTTGAACATGCGTCAACGCCGATGGGTGGAACTCCTAAATGATTACGACTGCACTATAAAGTACCATCCGGGCAAGACAAAAGTGGTAGCTGATGCCCTCAGTCGTAAAGAAACCTTGAAACGTCGACGTGTCCGGGCTATTCAGCTCACCATTCATACCAGCTTACCCGATCAAATCCGTGATGCCCAACTTGAGGCGCTCAAGGAGGAACATCTTAAATCTGAGTCTCTTCGGGGGATGGAAAAACTATTTTAAACGAAGCCTGATGGCATTCGGTGTGTAGAAAATCGGATGTGGATTCCAGTTTTTGGCGATCTAAGGGAACTCGTCATGGATGAAGCCCATAAATCCCGTTACTCCGTACATCCTGGTTCTGAAAAAATGTATCATGATCTGAAACAACTTTACTGGTGGCCAAACATGAAGGCCGACATTGCCACATACGTGAATAAGTGTCTTACATGCTCCAAGGTTAAGGTAGAATACCAGAAACCTAAGGGTATGCTTCAACAACCCGAAATTCCTGTTTGGAAATGGGAACAAATCGCCATGGATTTTGTAACCAATTGCCTCGAACACCTTCCGATTGCGATGCCATCTGGGTAATCGTGGACCGCTTAACGAAATCTGCTCACTTCATTCCTTTCAAGGAAACTGATAAGATGGAAAATCTTGCTCGAATTTATATCAAAGAAATTGTTTCTAGGTACGGGGTGCCAGTGTCTATTATTTCTGACCGTGGGGCCCAATTCACATCTAAATTCTGGGGGTCTTTGCAAAAAGCTTTCGTCGATCTGAGTACGGCTTACCACCCTCAAACGGACGGTCAAAGCGAACGTACAATTCAAACTCTCGAGGATATGCTAAGGGCTTGTGTGATAGATTTTGGTGGCAGTTGGGAGAATCACTTACCTTTGGTGGAGTTCTCGTATAATAACTGTTATCACACTAGCATCCAGGCAGCACCATTCGAAGCCCTGTATGGGCGAAAATGTCGATCTCCAATCTGTTGGGCCGAAGTTGGTGATAGCCAATTATTTGGGCCTGATCTCGTGCGCGAAACTACTGAGAAAATTGTGCAGATACGAAATCGCATGGCAGCTGCTCGTGATAGGCAGAAAAGTTATGCAGATTTGCACAGACAAGCAGTGGAATTTAATGTCGGTGATAAAGTATTACTTAAAGTCTCGCCCTGGAAGGGTGTGGTCCGCTTTGGGAAGCGAGGGAAACTAAATCCTCGCTACGTCGGGCCATTCGAAATTACAAAACGAATCGGGCCGGTAGCCTACGAGTTGAATTTACCCGAATCTCTAAAAACGTGCATAACGTTTTCCATGTCTCAAATCTTAAAAAGTGTCTATCCGATGAAACACTCATTGTACCCTTGGAGGAACTAGAAATCAACGACAAACTGCAATTTATCGAGGAACCGATAGAAATCATGGATAGAGAGGTCAAAACTTTAAAACACACTAAAATTCCGATTGTTAAAGTAAAATGGAATTCCAAGCGTGGGCCAGATTTCACTTGGGAACGAGAAGACCAAATGAAACAGAAGTACCCGCATCTATTTGAATAAACTCTTCTTATCACTCGAGGTACTATTTAAAAGTTCGGGACGAAATTTCCTTCAATAAGGGGATGATGTGAAAACTCCAAATTCTAACCTCTAAATTCTTTCATTCAGACCCATTTTAATGACCGTATCCAATTTTCGGGATGAAAATTCCTTCAACAAGGGGGATGATGTGACACCCGACAAATTCAGGTTAACTCCGTTAGTTAAACTCTGTTAGTCACGTTAACGCAATTATATTTTCATTTAATTTGACAAATTAAATGTGCAAACTGTTACGCAAATATACATACGAAACGACCACACGAGTTAATATCTGGGCGTTGGTGATCTTAAATGAATACAAATACAATAATAATACATTTTAGCTGTTAGGTGTGTTTAATTGTTGAATTTTCGTGTGACCGCGTATTTTACCGGTTTTAACCGTTTATGGATTTCGGTAACCATTATGAAACAAAAATGAATATTTGAGAAAGATTTATATTGTGATTGCACAACCGAAACAAATCGGGGCCCGTGGATCATCCATGTGACCCATGGATGGCCCAAGGCCCAACCCAACTCAACATTTAACAATAATTAACAAAATTTAACATAACCCTAAACCTAATAAAAAAAACGTTTTTTTTTGGCTTCTTCTTCCTTGGCTGCTGTCGCAACTCACACACATACACAAGATCATCTTCGTTGCTTGTTGGTTCGATTTTTGGTGATTTCAATTGTTGGTTGAAGTAGTAAACGCAATACTAGTAAGTGTTTATGTTATTTGCGATTATATATTTCAAAAATTGTATGTTTTAGAAACCCTAGTTCATCCAAATTGGCCAAATTAATGTTGTGTAGTGGAAATGGGTTAGTGTTTGTGTGTTAATGGTTACTTTGATAATTAGATGATGAAATTGGTGTAAAAAGGGTGTTTATGAAACTAGGGTTGATATGGAATCATTGAAACTTGATGTTGCATGATTTGTATTGAGAAAATAGGATTGAATTTGTATTTAGATGATGATTCGGATGAAGATTGGTTGCTTGGTTGTGAAATTGCATGATTGTTATGCTACCTTGCTAAAAATAGTAACTTTTGTGTTAGAGATCATGAAATATTGCACGTAATGGACATCTAATGATTAATATGGGTCTACTAGCATGTTTTTAAGATGTGTTAGACGAATTTTGGTTATTTGAACGTACGAATTCGATTCGGTTTGGAAGGACTTGCTAAATGTAGAAACTTTTTGTCATGGAAATTGCTAGAAGATATACTTAGTGATTTTTGGACATACAAACATGATTTGGATTGCAAGTGAATTTTGTAAACATGTTTTGATCATGAGATGACATTGCAAGTACTAAGTGGTTATTTGAAATTGATTACGTGGAGTTGGTTAATAGAAATTGGTTATTTGAAGTCTAAGTGGTATGTGCAAGTTGACTAGGATGCATGATGAAAGTTGTTACTATACTAGTTGGACAAAGCATGTACACATTATATATTGCCTAGAAATGACCATGCATGCCAATGTGTTTTATATTAGAAACTATAAAGTAATGGTAAGTGTTATTGACTTGTGTAGCGTGCTACGGTATTTGTGTAATAGGTGATATGCTTTGGATGTTGGAATATGCAAGTATACTTTACAAATCCGACTTTCCTATAAAGGAAACTTTTGTGGAATTTGAAATCCAATTTGTTGAATGCGTGACTTGTAATGTGGTATGCGAATGTAATATAGTTAAATACATCATTTGTAACGTGCTTACACTTAATAAATCACCAATGGGTCGTGGGTCAACTCGGGTAAACTAAAAGTCAAACTAGGACCAAAAGTCAACTAAAAGTCAAACTTGGACCAAAAGTCAACTAAAAGTCAAACTTGGTCAAACTTGGACAAAAAGTCAAACTTGGACAAAAAGTCAAACTCAGTCAAAAGTCAAACTTTTCCGATCACGCACAAACTGTATGACCAATTGGATGCATAGGTACTATGACCCTATATGAACACATATTAATGGACCTACTGTTATTTAGGTCGCTGCATTTCGTTGTGTACTTTAAACTATTTTGCTGTGCAACTTAAGGTGAGTTCACTAAACTGCACTTTCACTATTATACCCATTTATGGGCTGAACACGGACGATTACTTTTACGGATTTACTAATTTTGTATGTCGCATGTCTGGATTAGAGCACTTTTATTTTGTTCATGAAAGACCTCATGGATACCTAGTTGACCGTTAGTGTTTGTGAAATAGCGGGGGAATTTTGAGTAGTAATACTGGGTTTGACAAACCCCACCCGGGCTAGTCGCGCTAGCACGACAGAAGGACCTGTCGAACGGGTGTTGAATGACCTAACACTCTTACAGTGCATCCTGCTGGGATGTACGAATAGGCAAAATGCACTTAATGTGTACATACGTCAGCTTCGGTCAGATACTTACGCCTCTAAGGACATGTGCTGTAGACTAGCTACCTACAATGACATACTTAATTTATATATCTGCTTGCAACTGAACTACTTGCCTTTATACTACTATATGAACTCACCAACCGTCGTGTTGATACTTGTTAGTCTTTCACTTTTTCAGGTCACTGAGATACATTGCACGTAGGTCATGGCATGGCGTCCTCGCAAACATTTAAAACATTTCTTGCATTAAAAACTTTGTTTTTGGATTTGTAAACTCTTTAAACTGCGTGTCTTGTGTCGGGCGCGTGTTTTTGCGCATTTACTTTCTGCATGGTTTGGGTTTGCTTTAACTTACTTATTTAATACGCTTCAGCATAACTGAAAAACTAAATACTCTGATTGTCGTTCAAACTACCGCATTTAATGGGTAAACGTTTGGTTTTCAAAACTCATATAGAGTCGTTCGGTGTAATTAATGACTGGATCCTGGTTTGTCACGCCTCTAACGGTAAAACTCCGTTACTGGATTTGGGGGTGTGACAGTATGTATTTTGTTTCATATTACATAACTAAAATTAAAAAAAAACAATAAAGCAAACTAACTCGTACTATGTTACATCTTGTTACATATTTTATAAAAATCAAAACCATGGATTAATGTGTCAGTCCAGATATGTTACATATGTTACATCATGTTAAATATTTTATTAAAAACTGAAGTTACATATTTGCAACAATCATTTTGAATATACTTTTCATTTTCATTTTATTTAACAACACCATGTGATGGCAAAACATTTAACACTATAATAGACCGATCTTTAAAAAATGGTTAAACAACTTTTCAACCAGTTTTATTTTTGTCCTGATTCATCACCTACCTATAACATAACATGATAGTTCGAGAGGGAGCGAGCTTGGATCTAGATCTGAGATTGTTTGGGGATGTTGTTTGCAATCAGTGATGCGGAATCTCACTGATCACGTATTGATGCTTGAATGTTCATGAAGATCAATGCAAAGTATGATGAAGATGATGATAATTAGAATAGGTGAATTGTCTTAGATCAAAGGATGTTACAAGAGAATATGACTAACAAGAATAGGCAACTCTCTAACAAATGACCTAGGTGATGGTATTTATAGTCCATACCATTCACCTTACAAAGTAACCTAAAAGACGTGCAATTAAGCACAAAACGATTACACAAATATTCTAAAACAAATACAAATTATGAACGTCTTCACCCGCGCTTGCTCGTGATGATGCTCGATATCTTCACTCGCTTATATTTGGAAAGTGACATCTTCAAATAACCCCAACAGTACTCCCCCTAAGATGACACTTTACAAATCTGACATATGAGCTTAAATCTTCATGTGGCGAGCATAGAGAGCAATTTAAAGTTTTGGTATGCATTATCTTCAAGAGGACCCAACAGTACTCCCCCTAAAATGATGCTGCCAAAACTCTGTCTTTCAACAAGCAATCTGCATCCTTCTCTCCCTTTTGAGTAACATCAGAGGCTATGGAAAGAAATAAGCAGAGAGTAGATTCTGGTGAATCTATATATCAGCAACGGGATCTTCTTCAACGGTTGAAGTAGAATGCGAAGACTTCTTTGACTTAGAATACTCCCCCTCAACTTTTGCTTTAGAGGTTAATGGGATCTGTGTATGAGATATTAAGAGGAGGATTCTTAACACTCAGCAATCTGACTTGGAGATCTTTGGACTGGAATCAGGCTTGAACAGGAACATCTTCAAGTCGCGTGGAAGCTTGTTCTGCAATGGAAACTGTTCCTGCAACTCAAAGAAAAACATTAAAACTCAGGCAATAATGTGCATTTATCATCAATGTAAAGATTAAGTTCTCAATCGGATGAGATATTGCTTGATGAACAACTCCTACATCAATAACACATGTTAAACTGCCAAAACAGAAGAAAAATATAAAAAAAGAAAATCTTTTTGTTCTTTTTGAATTTTTCAATGTTTTTTGATATAATTTTGGAATTTTCTCTTTACATTCTGAATCTTTAACCTGCAATGAGATCATACTAGCAATTAATCCAACACATGTTTTGCAGTTTTGAGAATAGACATTTGAATTGTGAAGTAATTGAGTGATGAATTGTTGAACAAATCAATTAGCTCGAAGTGACACACTTACTTTTTCTATTCTTGATGGTCAATTAGGTTGATTAGGAATAAGTTTTGAGTGACCCATACTTTGCACATTAGAAAGTTATACACCTCATCTAAATATCCTGAGAACAACTCAACACGTCAGGTCACTTACAATCATAAACAGTGTGGAATTTGGGTTCTATTTGGATTTGGTCCACTTTGGGACTTCTTTTGAATTCCTTTTTGGAATTTTTCTTTTTCCTATTGTTCCCCTTGGGAATCTTCTGAATTCCATTTTGGAATTTGTTTGGTGACGGTCCACATTTGAGACTCTTTTTGTTCCATTTTGGAATCTTTTGCTGCATCTTGAAGCTCAAAAGAGACTTCGTGTGAGACTTCAGGTCTGTGGATACCACAACAAAGAAGCTCACGATGCGGTTCATCACACTGAATAGATTGCATCGTTACCCGATGTAATTTGGATGCTTCACGAGATATCTATTTGATTTGTATAAACGTTTCACATGCACTAAGACGTTTCAACCACAAAAACTCATTAGAATTTAGTTAAATCATCAAAGAATATACTTGTTCAGTATAATTGTCTGAGCTGTCTCGCACATCAATTTTCACGCTTCAGTCTTTATTGTTTAAAATGATGCGTTGAATAACTCTAGTGTACTATCATTTCTCATGTACGTGCAAGTGGATTCAACATATTTTTTTTTTTTTTTAGTAATGATTTCTCCCCCTAAACTTTTAAATTTCTACGAAAATTGAAAGTTTAATGAAAAGAAAATGGCAGATATGTTATCAACGTATGAAGAGCGCATGCAATATACTTAATCTAAACAGACGAAATGAAACATCGGCTGTTTCTTGCACTGCCATCATTGTTTGATTTTTGAAAATATTTTTTTTTTTTAAAATTCCTGCAATGATTCCTTTTTGTTTCCAACTCCATTTGGTGTCAGTTGCATCGAAAGACATCATGAACAAGATTCGGTATCTTGTCATGATAAGGGATCAGCCACGGTCTTCTTTTCTTTGTTTGACCGGCCTCCATAACTGTCCCTAACACACTAACAAATCAGTTAGAGGTAATGACCCAAACCAACTTGGGACGGCTGAACAGTGCTTCACCCGGCAGAACAGTGTTTCACCCGGCTGAACAGTACTTCACCCGGCTGAACAGTTCTTCACCCGGCTGAACAGTGTCAAACTTCACCCGGCTGAACACTTCACGCTTCTGAACAGTACTTCACCCGGCTGAACAGTACCTTCACCCGGCTGAACAGTATTTTTCACCCGGCTGAACTGTTCTTCACCCGGCTGAACAGTGTCAAACTTCACCCGGCTGAACACTTCACGCTTCTGAACAGTACTTCACCCGGCTGAACAGTACCTTCACCCGGCTGAACAGTATTTTTCACCCGGCTGAACAGTGTTTTCTTCTACTTTACCCGGCTGAACAGTGATTTCTTCTACTTCACCCGGCTGAAGAGTGTTTACACGGCTGAACAGTGTTTTTCACTTCTTCACACGGCTGAATAGTATCTTCACCCGGCTGAAAAACTTCTTCAAATCTTCATATCAGATTGACTTTTCAAAGTCAAAATTGTGATGAACACAAGATCAATTCTTCAATTTTTGATGTTTTTGTTCAATTCAACACTTGTATTAGCTGAGGAATGATGTTTCTAACAATCCTTCAAAGTTTTTCTACCTTGAATCAAGCTAAATCTCATTCAGATCTGGATTTTTGATGAAGAACACAACAAGTGGGTTTTGACAAAAATGACAAAATATTGATCGAAATCAACAAATCAGTGATGTTTGGTTATGAACGAAGCTTAGGATAGTGATTTCTAACACATCTCAATCATCAATTTCTCAAATCATCAACAAAATTTCGGATCTTAATTTTGAGCAGTGAATATGACGAACATGTATAATTTCTTCAAAAACTCAGTCAAATCTTCACCAATTGATCTCAAACTTTGCAGTTCTTTACACAAACATGAATCAAAGCTAATGGTAGCTAAAATTCCATCAATAACAACAACAATCAAAGATCACCAACAGCTCTGATACCAATTGATAGTTCGAGAGGGAGCGAGCTTGGATCTAGATCTGAGATTGTTTGGGGATGTTGTTTGCAATCAGTGATGCGGAATCTCACTGATCACGTATTGATGCTTGAATGTTCATGAAGATCAATGCAAAGTATGATGAAGATGATGATAATTAGAATAGGTGAATTGTCTTAGATCAAAGGATGTTACAAGAGAATATGACTAACAAGAATAGGCAACTCTCTAACAAATGACCTAGGTGATGGTATTTATAGTCCATACCATTCACCTTACAAAGTAACCTAAAAGACGTGCAATTAAGCACAAAACGATTACACAAATATTCTAAAACAAATACAAATTATGAACGTCTTCACCCGCGCTTGCTCGTGATGATGCTCGATATCTTCACTCGCTTATATTTGGAAAGTGACATCTTCAAATAACCCCAACATAACATAGCATTTATTTGTGTGTTTATGTGTGTGAAAGAGAGAAAAAGAAAAAGCGAAAGAAAGAGAAAAACCTTAGATGTTGGATCATGTTTTTCAAGTAAAGCTCTCATTTGAACAATCTTATTGTGATGTTCTTGATTGCATCCATCATAATTCAGCATACTACACACTAACACCAACACACTCTGTTTTCATTGCTTCCATCTTCTAACTCACTTTCTTTTTCTACAACCAAAACTCACACTCTGTACATATATATGGTGATTGAGTTGTATCTAAATAGTTCTTTTTCACTTACTGTTTAAGATCTGGGCCGAGAAAGAAACGATGTCGTTGTTGCAGATCTACGGGAACAAAACGGATCTGTAACAACTTTCCGGTGACTTTTCCGGTCACCATCATCGAGATCCAGATCCAGATCTGTAACAACGGACCTGTTCATTCGACGGATCTGTAACAACGCATCCGTTCAATGGACTTTTCGGTCACCATCACCGAGATCCAGATGTCTAGCGAAAAATGATTGTTGGATGCTTCATTTTCGTGCTTCATTTTCACAGTAACACCGGCGACGGCTTTGCTCAAAAAACAGATCTGCTTCAAGGATGGTACTGGTAGTTGGTGAAACAAAACAGATCAAGAATGTTTAGACGACCTTAATTAGAAATTGTTGAGATGGAGATGATGGTGAGATTGATGAAGGATATGATAATGGAGTGAGAAAGATGGAGATGAGGTAAGAAATTGAAATAGATTTGAATGTGAAATCGTATTGGAAGATGCTTGTAGATATTGGGAGTTGATCATGTCAGATTTTGGGGAGTTGTGAGACTAGTAAATGTCGTTTATACCCTCCAATAGAAAAGACAAATGAATGGATGAAGGGACCATGTGACTTATTTTCAACCACAAACAAGAGTTTTCACGGTTTCTTCACTAAAACCAAGTTTTCTAGGTATATACATTCCATAGGTAAATGTTGGGGTTTTATATGAAATTTTTTGATGTTTTCGAAAGTTGAATTTTTGATCAAATTTGTTTTTTGGTGTGATTATATAGATAAATGCTGTGATTTTATGTGAAATTTTTTGAATTTTTCAAAAGTTGATTTTTTGATCAAATTTTTTTGTGTGTGATTATATAGGAAAATGTTGTGGTATATGCCAAAATTTTTGATTTTTTCAAAATTTGTTTATTTGATCAATTTGTTTTTGGTGTTATATAGGTAAATGTTGTGGTTTTATAAGAAAATTTTTAATGTTTTCAAAAGTTGATTTTTTGATCAAATTTATTTTTTTTGTCATTATATATGTAAATGTTGTGATTTATGTGAAATTTTTTTATTTTTTCAATAGTTGATTTTTTGATCAAATTAGTTTTGGGTGAGATTATATATGTAATGTCGTGGTTTTATGTGAAAACTTTTGATATTTTAGAAAGTTGATTTGTTGATCAAATTGCTTTTTAGTGTGATTATATAAGTAAATATTGTGATTTTATGTAAATTTTTTTTGATATTTTTGAAAGTTGATTTTTTGATAAAATTTGTTTTTGGTGTGATTATATAGGTAAATGTTGTGGTTTTATGTGAAAATTTTAGATTTTTTCAAAGGTTGATTTTTATATGAAAGTTTGGTTTGGTGTAATTAAATAAATATAGGTAAAATCTTGTGGTTTTATGTGAAAATTTTTTGATTTTTTGAAAGTTGATTTTTTGATCAAATTTGTTTTTGTTATGATTATATAGGTAAATGTTGTGGTTTTATGTGAAAATTTTTTATTTTTTCAAAAGTTGATTTTTTTTTATTAAAGTTTGTTTTGTTATGATTAACTATAAGTAAAATTTTGTCGTGTTATGTGAAAATATGTTGAATTTTGATCAAATTTGTTTTTAGTGAAAAATGTTGTGGTTTTATGTGAAAAATTTTGATTTTTTTCAAAAGTTGATTTTTTGATTAAATTTGTTTTTGGTGTCATTATATAAGTAAATGTTGTGGTTTTATGTCTAAATTTTTTATTTTTTTAAAAGTTGATTTTCTGATTAACGTTGTTTTTAGTGTGATTATATAGGTATATATTGTGGTTTTATATAAAATTTTTTGATGTTTTCGAAAGTTGATTTTTTGATCAAATTTGTTTTAAGTATGATTATTTAGGTAAATGTTGTGGTTTATGTGAAAATTCTTGATTTTTTCATAAGTTGATTTTTTGATCAAATTTGTTTTTGGTATGATTATATTGGTAAATGTTGTGGTTTTATATGAAAGTTTTTAATGTTTTCGAAAGTTGATTTTTTGATCAAATTCGTTTTTCGTGTGATTATATAGGTAAATGTTGTGGTTCATACGAAATTTTTTTTATTTTTTCAAAAGTTTATTCTTTTGATCAAATTTGTTTTTGGTGTCATTATATAAGTAAATGTTGTGGTTTTATGTGAAATTTTTTTATTTTTTCAAAAGTTTATTTTTTGATCAAATTTTTTTTGTGTTATTATATAGGTAAATATTGTGATTTTATATGAAAATTTTTATTTTTTTCAAAAGTTGATTTTTTGATCAAATTTATTTTTGGTGTGATTATATAGTTAAATGTTGTGGTTTTATGTGAAATATTTTGATTTTTTTAAAATTTGATTTTTTGATTAAATTTGTTTTTGGTTTCATTAAATAGGAAAATGTTGTGGTTTTATGTGAAAATTTTTTCTTTTTTCAAAAGTTGGTTTTTTGATTAAATTTGTTTTTGGTGTGATTATATAGGTAAATATTGTGGTTTTATATGGAAATTTTTGATGTTTTTGAAAGTTGATTTTTTAATCAAATTTATTTTTTGTGTGATTATATAGGTAAATGTTGTGGTTTTATGTAAAATTTTTAATTTTTTCAAAAGTTGATTTTTTGATCAAATTTGTTTTTTGTGTGATTATATAGCTAAATGTTGTGGTCTTATATGAAAATTTTTGATTTTTTGAAAGTTGATTTTTTGATCAAATTTGTTTTTGGTGTGATTATATAGGTAAATGTTGTGATATTATGTGAAAGTTTTTTATTTTTTCAAAATTTGATTTTTTGGTGTGATTATATACGTTGTTGTGATTATATGTGAAAATTTTTTATTTTTTCAAAAGTTGATTTTGATAGTTCGAGATGAACCGAGCTTGGATCTAGATAGGAGATTGTTTGGGTATGTTGTTTGCGATCAGTGATGCGGAAACTCACAAATCACGTATTGATGCTTGAATGCTCACGTATGATGAAGATGATGCTAATATGAATAGGTTCTTGTATTAGATTACAATAAAGGTTACAAAGGATAGTGGATGAAATGTAGGCAACTCTTATCAAGAAAATGACTTAGGTTATGGTATTTATAGTCCATACCATTCACCTTACATTTAAACCTAAACACATGCACTTAAGCACAAAACAATTACACAAATATTCTAAGACAAATACAAATAATGAACGTCTTCGCCGCGCTTGCTCGTGATGATGCCTGATATCTTCACTCGCTTATATATGAAAGTGACATCTTCAAATAGACCCAACAGTACTCCCCCTATGATGACACCTTACAAATCCGACATATCAGCTTAAATCTTCATGTGACGAGCATAGATAATAATTTAAAGTTTTGGTATGCATTATCTTCTGGAGGACCTAACAACACTCCCCCTAAGATGATGCTGTCAAAACTCTGTCTTTCAACAAGCAATCTGCATCCTTCTCTTCCTTTTGAGTAACATCAGAGGCTATAGAAAGAAATAAGCAGAGAGTAGATTCCGGTGAATCTACATATCAGCAACGGGATCTTCTTCAATGGTTTAAATAGAATGCGAAGACTTCTTTGACTTAGAATACTCCCCCTCAACTTTTGCTTTAGAGGTTAATGGGAACTGTGTATGAGGTATTAAGAGGAAGATTCTTAACACCCAGCAATCTGACTTGGAGATGTTTGGACTGGAATCAGGCTTGAACAGGAACATCTTCAAGTCGCGTGGAAGCTTGTTCTGCAATGGAAACTGTTCCTGCAACTTAAAGAAAAACATTAAAACTTAGGCAATAATGTGCATTTATCATCAATGTAAAGATTAAGTTCTCAATCGGATGAGATATTGTTTGATAAACAATTCTACATCAATAATACATTTTAAACTGCCAAAACAAAAGAAAAATATTAAAATGACAATCTTTGGTTATTTTTGAATTTTTATTAATGTTCTTGATATTTTGAACTTTCTTGTCACATCCTAAATTTTCCACAAACGGGGTATCCGTTAGGCAAGTGACAAAACCAGGATCCAAGTCATTAGATACACCAAACGACACTATATGAATTTAAAACATACGTATCTAATTGAATGAGAAAAATCTATTACAAGTAATTGTTTAAACGTTTGCGAAAACATAACGACAAGTGATTGTCAAAACCCTTTTTCTGTAAAGTAAATGCCTTAAAAGTATTTAATACAAATATCTCAATAACAAGTTAAAATCTTGAAAACATGTAGATCCAATTATGCACGCATGCCCTACCTGTGCTCGTGCTCCTTAATTACATGAGAGAACATATAAAAACTGTCAACACAAAAGTTGGTGAGTTCAATGATGCAGGAAGGCACTGTAAAACGCAACCCACCCGAAGGTGCTATAAAACGCAGCCCGCCATGAAGGCGCTATAATGTAGTTGCCCGAATGCGCAGTAAAAATATTTGTATGTTTTCTCCCCGAAAAAGATTTAAAAGCGGGCAAGAACTCACCTTATAGCAAGCAAGTAAGTGTATGCACATCATTGTTGAAGAGTTTACACAAGCACGCAATGCACAAGCATTCAATCACCAACAAATTCCCTTTTCTATCAGTTCGTGCACTCAAAACCCGTTAATAACTAAAATGTCATCGCATTGATTTCATCATTATCCCCACGTTAACCATGTTTGACCAGCCTTGACAATTTGACTTTTGTTGACATATCACCAAACACACCAATGACCAGGAAAACGAGAGAATGATGAACCCTTTGCTGTTGTAACCTTTGTAGGCCCATATCTTTCAAACCGCTACGATTCAGAGCATGCCGTTACCTCCATTGGAAGCGTCTCATCGAGACGAAGAATTTGATATATAATACATCTTATGTGGGTTGTCAGGACAGGCCAGAAATTGACCAAACGATCACAGTAGAGGGTAAAAACACTCTAGACGCAGCGATTTCTTCTTCTGCCTATAACTTTCACATCGTTGCGAGTTAGAAAACAAATTTACTATCATTGGAACCGTCTCATAAAGATGAAGATTTTGATATATAATACGTCTCGTGGGGACCTCGGAGCTGGCCGGAAAGGTGGCGGCTGGAGTTGTGGTGGATTGGTTTTAGGGTTTTGTTTGTGTAGGAAATTAATATGTTTATATAGTTAGGGTTCCTATTGGGATTTTTAACTGACTAATGCGTATAACGCAACGCATTCCGTATCGCTTTCCATCCCGGATCTCCGTTAAAACTTACATCTCTTTCACCATATTCCAAATCGTTTCCAAATATTATTTCTTTGATTATGCATTTAATTAGTTGAACGTATTTGATCATATACGTGTTTCTTCCGCGTTTCGCATTGAAACACGTTCATTACCTAAACAATTACTTTGACTTATTATAACTTTATAAAACATATTTGGTATTAATATATCGGTTGAGCACTCGTTGTAACGTATTGGGCCTTTAGTGGGCCTTTTTTTTATCGTGTTGGGCCTTTATTGGGCATCAAGGCCCATTCACTTGAAATTCATAATTGAGGTAATACAATTTAACAAAGTTGTGTTAACGGAGTTATCTTGAAAATGCCGGGTGTCACATCATCCCCTTGTTGAAAGAATTTTTGTCCCGAAAATTGGATATAGTTGGTAAAAAGGTCTGAGAGTAAAGGAAAGAGAAAAAAAATTGAAGTTGTCACATCATCCCTTTGGTGAAAGAAATTTCGTCCCGAAATTTAAGCATTAACATTAGTGAAAGACGTTTTCGTTATGAATAATTAAGTATGTTTGTACATTATTCGGATCTCTGCGTTTTTTGTGGATTTCGATTCACTCTTTAAATTTGAACGAACTCTAATAACAAGAATCTTACTATGTTTGAGTGTTTTGAATTCTCGGATCACCAGTTCAACTAGTTCCTCAAAGAAAAGAAATTATTCATCACATTAAAGATATTAAGTGGCATTACGAGTGTCTCTCTAGGAGGCACTCCTTTTGGTTGGAGACACGATAACTATTAGACCGATCCTACGCATGATTTCAAGTGGTTCGGTTCATCGCTGGTTTGATGAATTTTCAAAGTTTTGGGAATCCTCCATTTAAAAAGGATGACTTATATTCAAAATGTTTCAAGATATTTAGATGGAGGGTATACAATACGCCAAACGTTTCCTCATAAAGAAAGTTTTCAAGTATCTTGTATTTCTCTTTCAATAGAAAATTTGTTTAATCGTGTAGACCCTATTGGGTGACTTAGCAGTACTTACTTTAAAACATATGTGTTAGTTTACGAATTGATTAGATATGGGCTCAAAAAAATAAGATGCTAGCAAGGATTTGAATACAAAGATTCATTGGGTGGTCGAATTTGAATTTGCTATTGGAGTGTTTAAAAGAGATCGAGAGATAACAGTTAGGCTGAGGCTTGGAGTTTAAGGGACCAGACAAGGATACCATGTTATTTTTTACTTGTGTCGTGTGACTTCAATAGTTTCATTAAGCATGTAATTTCGTATATTTGGATTTTCATGGTTTATAACGACTAGGTGACAATTGCTTACATCGCACCTCAAATAGTTTTGATCAAGGAAGTTAATTACATACCAGGTAGAATCTCTTGAATCGACTGAAGCTTTGAAAGAAAGATATTGCAAGTTTGGAGTGTCAAATAACAACGAGCGCATCAATTACTATAGTTCTTAGCAGATACAAATGTGTATTGAGATGAACGCGATAAGAGATTGTTATTCTGAACAGTAATGGATGAGTCTCACGCAAGAAGCTAGTTAGTATTAGTTGTTTATTGTGGATTGTTCTATTATCATGTTAATCTTTATCGTCATGGAATGTATTCGATATTCATATTTATATTTGGGGGGATAAATCGTTAGCATTGGTGCCAAGGTATGGTAGTTTAATCTTATTAAGTTGCCAAAATAATTCATTAATCTTGTGATCGGGTCATTTTAGATGGACTTCAATAGTAGGATGTGTACAGTAATTTAGATGTAGGGAAGTTTGTACGTATCTGAGTTTGTATTGTTTCTCATATGAGGCTGTATTGTAAGTGTTTACCATCCGTCGATGGGTTTCAATGAATGCAATCGAGGATAAACTTGATATTAGTGCGTTATTTAGGGATGAATTTTCGTTATAGATGGACTATTGTTTAATTGATTTGTTGAGTTATTATTCACTTTTGTGTTTCTTGGTATAACCCACATGAAAGGTTTTGCCAGAATCTTGTGTACCTGTAAATTCACCATTACGTTGCTGTCATACCCCGGGCAAACGGGCCGGGTCATGACGGACTAATATCATAAATAAGCAGCGGATATAATAAACTACATATTCATTTAATATAATAAAAGTTGTCCACGTGGGCATATTTCATCCCATTAATAGTTTTAAACAAAATACATGGAAAATTAAACTATCTAGTGCGTACATATCAGTCTTAAAAACATATTAAAATAACTAGTGGGCTATCCTCCAAAACACCCCATGCCCTAACTCCAATCAACATGCTACATAACTTTCCAATCAATTACCTGAAATACATACCAAAAAATACGTCAACATAAAGTTGGTGAGCTCATGGTTTAATAAAACTTATGACACTAAAACATTATATATTATGGTGTACGGTCGAAAATATATGTAGCCAAACCTGTTCGGATTATACCCAACCCGAATACAATAAATAATAGTCCTTTAACCCAAAGTGGGCTAACGTGCTCTGCTAAGCACCAACGTTTTATTGAACATGTGGGGGGTATGCCACTATACGCGGGGGAATCCCAAATAGTACTATTCACATATCAAAGGGCTCTTGCAAGAAGTTAATGGCTACCAAAAGTTGTACCAACGTTCGGGGACAAGTAGTAGATGTGTTACACCATGAAAATCAGTTTATATAAACAAGTTTAGTAGGTATGTATCAGCCCCAAATGCATTACGTAAAAAGGGGGTTCATGAACTCACCTGTAGCTTTGCTCAAGAATTTCCTAGATAATGATTTGCGTGAGAGTCCTACCTCCTAGCGGACTTCCTATGTTTAGTTTAATCAAGTTAGATTCTAAAATAATGATTTGCGTTTGTCCTTCGGTTGTGTAGTCGTTTTAGTGTTCTCGTTGGTTTGTTCTCGTTCTAACACTTAATTCCATATTGTTTTAGTTTACTTAGGTAAGTATTTAACTTATTTCTCATAAAAATCAGGAAGTTTGAGTGTTGTCACTTTTAGTCCCTAGACTTTGTTATATTGACACTATTAGCCTTAAAGTTAGGTTTTTGGTTATAACTTCCCATCTATAGGTGTGTTAGTGATGTGTATTGGTCTTATACATTTTTTAAGGTTAAACTACTGGTTTTAAAGTGTTTATCAAGTTCGGGGTAGATTTCGAGTTCACCAGTTTCTCCGGTTGCGGTAAATCGCTACGTGTCGGGTTACGATTTGGGTTTTTGAGCTTATTTTGATCTCGAGCTCTTATATTAAGTTAAAGGGGTCTTAGTTACTGTAATATATGGCGTTTCATAGTTTTTATGTGTTTCATTTATTTTCTACAAATTATTTTTGTAGTTGTCGGTTTACGGGGTTTTAAACTTAAATAATTTGTATAAAATAATTGGTACTTCCTAAATTGTTGAAATTTTGGTTATAGCTTATTTAATCAGTAACTAAGTGCTTTATAGTCCAAAAGTTGAGTTTTAAGGTTTGTTGGTCATTTTCGTATTTTAACGTGTGTGTAACCCACGTATGAACGATTTATTTACAAAACATCCTTTTGAACATTTTTATCCTTTAAAATACTTCCTTGGGTTATATATACTATATAAAAAGTGGTATTTTAGATTAAAAGGTATTTTTCTAGTTTTTGTGCTTTTTATCATTTGTTTAGTCTTTTATATTTAAAAATTCATAATAAATAGGTTAAGTTTATAAAAATTATGAAACTTGTTGGGATCCTTAGTTTATATATATAAAAGCTTCTGGACTCATAAAATATCAGGTTTTTCTCGTTTCGTTAGGTTTCGTGTTTTTAACGTGTTCGGTTCGGTTAAGATTATGTTTTATGCTTAGAAGGTCCTTGGTAACATTTTAGGTCTTAAAATAGACTAAATAGTTATGTTATACCTATATATGAGTTTATGTTCTATAAGTTTGGCCCAAAGTGTCCTTAATTATTTTATGCGAATTTTTGTATTTTAATCCTATTAAACATTCAAAAATTCATAGTAATTACATTCTTTTTAGAAAAATTATGAAATTTAATTTCTAACTTAGTTTTAACATAATTAAGCTACTGAGATAATAAAAATTTTGTATTTTTACAATTTTTTTATTTTCGTTGTTTTGTACGTTTTTGCTTCGGTTATTGTTCGATTTTTATGTTCACCTATCAACAATCAATTATATTCAGTCATATTTACCTATACACACATATATATAGCAGTAAGATAACAAATTTTTGTATTTTTATACTTGCCATACGTTTTTGTTAATATAAGTGAATATATCCATTTTTAATATTCAAAAATAAGCAATAAATAATGTACAACTCCAAAAATTATGAAATTTATTTGTAACCATATTTTGTCATAAAGAAGCTCCAGAAAATATAAAATCATGTTTTCAAGGTTGTTAGTTGGGTGTTGTTGTTTTTCTCAAAACAAAGTGTATAGTTTGACTATTTTAGTCAAACTTGTGTATTTTTATTTAGAAAATGGTTTTATGGTTTTTAATACTTTTGATACTGAAAATGAGTGTTTGAAGGTGTTAAAAAATATATGGGAAGTGTTGGTATTCTTTGTTTGTAAAAATGGTCGTTTTGTGCGCGTATAGTGCACTTTCGGGTGTTTTCCGGTTACCTTGAGGTTGGGAGTGAGTGGGGGTGCACTTGGGGTGGTATGAGGGTCTCGTGGGAGTCTGGAACTCGACTGGAACAGGGCTGGTCTCGCGGTGCTCCTTTGTGGGTCGAACGGTTTTTGCTTCGGTTTGCTCAGTTTTTGTTTCTTTGGACCCGTGGCTCCTCTTGGCTTCTGTTTGCTGATGTTGGTCGACCTTAGAGACTCATTGT
Organism: Tagetes erecta; assembly: GCA_030867185.1. NCBI lineage: Eukaryota > Viridiplantae > Streptophyta > Magnoliopsida > Asterales > Asteraceae > Tagetes > Tagetes erecta. The sequence goes on along the minus strand of CM061497.1, from coordinate 14,374,049 downwards.
AGCTGATTTTTCTAAGTTTTACGATGAATAAAGCTTGAGAGAGTTGAGAGAATTGTTTGAGAGAGATTTTGTTTGTTGTGGGTTTGTGTTGTAAAATGAATTGTGTGAAGTGTGTGTGTGTGTGTTTCAGCCGAAGCAAAGAAGAGGAAGGGAGAGAGAGAGATCTTGCATTGGGTGTGGAGAGATTTTGATGTGATTCACAAGTTATTTGGCATTGGTTGCATGGGAGGTGTGTGGGTGTATAGGGGACATGTAGTTAATAGGTTGTAAGTATTAATATTATTTCTTTTTCTTTTATTTGTTTTATATATCTTGTATTATTTTATAAAAAGGTTAATTGTTTTTATAAAATGTTAGTTGTATTTATAAAGTGTTGGTGAATTAAATTGTTAATTGTGGTTGTAGTTTTATATAAATATATATATATATATATATATATATATATATATATATATATATATATATATATATATATATATATATATATATATATATATGTATGGACGTATGGATGTGTATATATATACATATATTTTAGTGTTTGTAGTGTAAATAATAATGGTTATATGGTGGTAAATATTGTATGGTATTTGTATAAAGATGTGTAGATGTTTAATCTTGTATTTATATATATACACACATATATTTACGTATGTATATGTGGTGTATATATGTGAGTGGGTTGATTTTATATAATGTGGGTGTTGGTTATAAGCTTGGTGATTAGTGTGCAAGTATTTATTTATGTGTTTGTATGGGATTTTATTGGTTTTGATAATTATATATAGGTTTTATGCATGATCATCTATATACATGTATTTGTACGTATGCATATATATATACATATATGTGTGCAAGGTTGTGTAGTGATTATTAAGTTCATGGAATTGGTATTTTATTATCTTGTTGTCTAATTATAAGTTATAAGTGTAATTTAATTATACGCCCTAACAATTGGTAATGGTAAATGTATTAGTGGGAAATGTCTATCTACTCATGGTAGTAAAGATAAATTCCTACGCGTATCCGGGTATTTAATGTGACGGGTTTCGTCATCGGTACTTAACGTAAACATACATGGGCCAAGCACATAATCTAAGTTGGCCCTAAGCCCAATAAGGGTTGGGCCAAGCCCAATATTTTAAGTGGGACCTAAGCCCAATAATGGTTGGGTCAAGCCCAATGGGTTTTTTTTTAAAACAAATTTTCCGGGCCTAAAAACCGGGATTGTTACATCCTCCCCTACTTATAAAAATTTATTCCTCGAAATTAAATTAAGGTTGGTTGTTTAAGGCCACAAAGTTTTTCCTAACGTCACACTAGCAAGTAGGAAAATAACACACAAAGCACATAATCACCTTATACTGGTTCGTGAATTGGCCTACGCTGTCTTGTAGTAGTGACTAGTTTATAGCCACTTGAGGTTCCCTATTGTTTTCCTCAGCGTCGTTGTTTTGTACGAACAAGTGCGGGTATTTTCGTTTCATTTCATCCTCCTTTTCCCAAGTTAACTCGGGTCCGTGTCAGGAGTTCCATCTAACCTTAACGATAGGAATCCTACTTCTCTTAAGTCGTTTCTCTTGCCTGTCCATCACCTCGACGGGTTCTTCGACGAAATACATCTTGTCGTCTATGTGGATTTCTCGCAACGGTATCACTAAACTCTCGTCGGATAGACACTTCTTGAGGTTCGATACATGAAATGTGTCATGCACGTTGCCCAGTTCGTCCGGTAGTTCTAATCGGTAGGCGACTGGTCCTACTCTCTCGATTATCCTAAACGGTCCTACGTACCTTGGGCTCAACTTGCCCTTTTTTCCCAAACCTGACTGTGCCCTTCCACGGGGACACTTTTAGCATAACCCTATCATCAACTGCATATTCTATCGAATTTCGTCTCTTATCCGCGTAGCTCTTCTGACGTGATCTTGCGGTCACTAACCTTTCCTTGATCTTAAAAAATTTGTCGGTTTTCTCTTGTACAGTTGTACTATTTCGGGTCCGGTTAGTTGGACGTCTCCGATTTCTGCCCAACACAACGGTGAATGACACTTTCTGCCGTATAAAGCTTCAAATGGGGCCATCTTTATGCTTGCTTGGTAACTATTGTTGTATGAGAATTCTACCAATGGCAACAGGGTATCCCAACAGCCTCCAAAGTCTAGCACACATGCTCTCAGCATATGTTCTAACGTTTGGATTGTTCTCTCACTCTGCCCGTCCGTTTGGGGGTGGTAGGCAGTGCTTAAGTCTAGTCGGGTTCCCATGGCTTTTTGGAACGATTGCCAAAATCTAGAAGTGAATCGACTATCGCGATCAGATATAATTGAGACTGGCACGCCATGCCTTGTAACGATCTCATCAACGTATAGCTTTGCTAATTTCTCTAACGTGAAATCCTCACGGATTGCTAGGAAGTGTGCGGATTTCGTGAGTCTATCCACTATTACCCAAATAGCGTCATGTCCTCTGGCGGTCTGTTGTAGGTTTGTGACAAAATCCATTGCAATTTGCTCCCATTTCCTTCCTGGGATTTCCGGTTGCTGGAGCATTCCTGAGGGTTTTTAGTGTTCTGCCTTCACTTTTGAACACGTCAGACATTTTCTCACAAAAGTAGCCACGTCCTTCTTCATTCCAGGCCACCAATAGTTTTCCCTCAAATCGTTGTACATCTTACCATTCCCAGGGTGGATGGAGTATTTACTTTTGTGTGCCTCATCTAGGACTTTTGTTCTTAATTCCCCAAATACTGGAATCCATTTTCTACCTTCAAACCTCCAAATTCCATCACCATCCTTTGTTAATTGTTTTTCCATTCCAACTAATTTTTCCTTCTGGAGGTTCCTATCCTCCAAAGCTTTCCCCTGGTTATCTCGTATGCTTGAGATTAGTTCAGGTTGGATGGTCATCCTAAGGGCTCGCACTCTTAGCGGTTTGGCTCTTTCCTTCCTACTCAAGGCATCAGCCACTACATTTGACTTCCCTGGGTTGTACTTAATCTCACAATCATAGTCATTTAGCAGTTCTATCCATCTCCTTTGGCGCATATTCAACATCTTTTGGTTGAAGATGTGTTGTAGGCTTTTGTGATCGGTGTAGACCACGCACTTGGTGCCATATAAGTAGTGTCTACATATCTTTAGGGCAAACACCACTTCTCCTAATTCTAAGTCATGGGTGGTGTAGTTTTTCTCATTTTCCTTAAGTTGCTAAGATGCGTACACTATCCTAGTTTTTCTCATCACCTTATTCCTTTGCATCAAGACACATCCTAGACCCTGATGCGAAGCGTCGCAGTACACCGTGACATCATCAGTTCCATCCGGTAAAGACAAGATAGGCGCGCTACATAGCTTTTGTTTCAACATCTCAAAGGCCTCTTGTTGTTTTTCTCCCCATTCAAAGTTGATCTTCTTCTGCGTAAGAGTCGTTAACGGCCTTGCTATCTTTAAAAAGTTTTCTATGAAGCGACGATAATAACCCGCTAAACCCAAGAATTGCCTTATCTTCGTTGAGGGTTTGAGCGCTTCCCATCTCTTGATGGCCTTAATTTTTGTCGGATCAACCTGAATTCCTTTCTCACTAGCAATGTGGCCCAAAAACTGCACTTCTCTCATCCAAAATTCACACTTTGAGAACTTAGCGTACAATTTTTCTTCCTTAAGGAGTCCTAACATCAGTCTCGTGATCTTCTTTGCTTTTTGAATAGATGAGTATGTCGTCAATGAACACGATCACGAATTTGTCTAGGTAAGGCTTACATACCCTATTCATGAGATCCATGAAAACAGCCGGTGCATTGGTCAGGCCAAATGGCATCACTAGGAATTCATAGTGTCCATACCTTGTTCTAAAAGCAGTCTTAGGAACGTCTCCTTTTATTCTTAGTTGGTAGTAACTGGATTTTAAGTCTATCTTTGAAAAATAATTCGCTCCTTGCAAATGATCGAATAGATCGTCGATCCTAGGGAGTGGGTACCAATTCTTTATTGTTACCTTGTTCAAATCCCTATAATCTATGCACATTCGCATGGTTCCATCCTTCTTTTTGACGAATAATACAGGTGCTCCCCAAGGCGAATAGCTAGGTCGAATGAAACCTTTGTCCGTAAGGTCTTGGAGTTAGACCATCAATTCTTGCATTTCTGATGGTGCCAGTCGATATGGTGATTTAGCGATCGGTGCGGCTCCTGGCACTAGATCAATACGGAATTTGACTTGTCGATGGGGTGGGAGTCTTGGTAGTTCTTCTGGGAATACATCTGCAAAATCGGACACAACTGGAACCTCTTCAATGCACCTCTCATCTTTTTCCGAGCTTATGACATATGCTAGGTAAGCCATATAGCCTCTTTGTAGACTTCGGTGTGCCTTTACACATGAGACGAGTTTCACTCTTTGCTCTGGCTTTTCTCCGTAAACAATGAAAGTCTTCCCTCCATGTAAGGGGATTTTGAGTAACCGTTTATGACATACAATTTTAGTCTTATTTTCTGCTAACCAATCCATTTCAACAACCATGTCAAATCCTCCTAGTTCTACGATCATTAGATCGATCGTAAACTTACAGTCATCTAGCTCTAGTGTGCATCCCTTAATGGTTTTGTCTACTTTCATGATAGTGCCGTTTGCTATTTCTATCATGTATGGATGTTCTATCTCAGTTGACCTTATTTCAATTTTTGGCCTAAAGGATCTAGATATAAAGCTCTTGCTAGCACCGATATCGAATAAAAAATATGCATAACGGTTGTTTACTAAGAACATACCGGTCACGACGTCCGGATCCTCACGTGCCTCTTCTACATTCATCACAAAAGCTCTACCCTTGGGGCGTCCAACTGCAGGTTTCTTGGCCTTAAGTTTTGGACAGTTTGGCCTAATCTGGCCGGGATCTCCACACTCATGACACTTGAGGGTGGCAGTAGTGGTAGACTTGCATTCCCTTGCAAAGTGTCCTGCCCTGTTGCACTTATAGCACACGTTCCTTTTTGCGGTTCCCCTTTGGGGTTGGTTGTTGGTTCTTGCCTTACAATCTCCATTGTGGTGGCGTTGACACTTGGCACACCACGGGGCATTACCTAGGTAGGGTTTTCGTTCAGTCATCGGTTTCTTATTCGGGTCGTTCTATATTCCTACCATGTTATTCCCAACACCTCCATGGGTAGATCGGTTTCCTTCCCACTTCCTTTTCACGCCTGCTCCTTCAAACTTTTTCGGTTCTTCACACCTGATGGTTTCATCATTCAACGCCCCTGATATTTCCACAGTTTCCTAGAATGTCCTAGGCTTCGCAGCTCTAGTCATTCCCCTAATCTTGGGTGACAAACCCCAAACGTACCTTCCAATTCTCTTCGATTCAGGAGTTACTAGGTGAGGTACTAGGCGTGCTAACTCATTGAAACGATTGGTGTACTCTAGATGTCATTCCCTTTCATCTCGAGTTTCAGAAACTCGGCTTCCATCTTCTCGATTTCGTTGACGGGGCAATATCGCTCGATCATTAGTGTTTTGAACTCTTCCACTTCATTCTATTCACAGCATCCCTCCCACGGGTCTGGAGCAAACTGTTCCACCAAGCCAACGCTCCCTTTTTCAGTGAGTGGGTTGCAAATCGTACCTTATTCTTTTCCAAACAGTCACTAATATCAAGCACAACCTCCATCTCTTCCAACCACCTAATAGTTCCAGTCGCTCCTTCATCTCCGTAGTACTCAGTAGGCTTACATGCCATGAACGCCTTGTAGGCACCACTGGTTCGTTCCTCGCGCTTCTCCTTCTTCTCGGTTTCATCCTTACCATTCCCTTGGCTTTCCTCATCTTCACCGTTTTCTTCTTCCTTATCTTTCTTTCGCTCGACGTTAACGTATGCGGTTATGGTGGGTATGACTTTTGCAATAGCATCAGAGATGAGTTGTTGGATTCTTGAATCCTCATTGTTGTTGTCCTCGGTCTCATTCTCGTGATTGCTACTGCTGTCTTGAGTTTGATGTTGGTTGTCGACATCATCCTGTTGGTTAACATCATGCTTACGTTATCCTCTTTTGCCATTGCTATACAGGAAATGAGTTCGTTAAAAATATGTGTATGGTGTATGGTCATGTATGTACGTGTGGGCGTATATATATATATACGTATGCGTGTGTATGTATATATACATGTATATGAACGTTCAAGAGGGCATACATATATATGTATAGGTATTACATATAAGCGTGAACGTTTGGATGGCACGTCAATGTGTTATTTAAGTATGCATTACTCTCATGCGTATTACGTTATTACACGTATTCTACTTATCTTTGTTTTAAAAATAAATTTTGCAATCATTCTTCAAAGTTCAAACCTTAGAATTACTTCCTTAAAAGTAGTAAGCATGTTATATGAACATATATGATAAGCATGTAGGTTAAGCATATAAAATAAACATGTGAGCTATGCATATAAAGTAAGGATAAGCATATAAAGTAAAATAAACCAAACTTGCGCATAGCAAAACCCGCTATGACCCGCAAGTACCAAAGTAATAAGTAAAAATACAATATCCGGTGTGACACAAGCGAATATTTGCCTGGTCCCACAATGTTTTAATGCAAATAAAACAAATAAATAACATAGAAGCGGTCTTCAATGGCGGCGGCGGCGGCGGCTGAACAAGCTGTCGAGAGGGTATCTATCAAAGACACGCCCTATCTTCTCCCTCATCCTGGTGAAACGTGACATGATCTTGTTCCTCTGCTTCACAGCCTCAGCCCTCTCTCGCACCACAGTGTCGTAGTGCTGGTGGCGTCGCCACACCGTCTCCATGCCCGGTCCTCCCGCTAGGGGTCCGGAGTGGTAGGGGTGTGGGTCCGCGTGAGGGAAGTGCTGTGAAGCACTAGAGAAACGGCCGACTCGGCGTACGGGTCGCCGAACTGTGCCGATGGGCCTAAATGAAAGCTATGACGCGCATGCGTGTCATGTCCGTGACGACCCACCGGGTATGAAGGGACAGGTGGTGGTAAGAGAGTAGGCACCACGGGCTTCGGTGGCGCCCTAGGGATTCCTGCGACCATGTTACTCCATTCCCGCTGGAATGAAGTAGCGGGTTGGGCGGACATTCGTGCGGTTTGCCTCGCACGGAATGGCTCGTCTTCACGCCTGCCATATTGCAGGGAATCACTGCGGATAGCCGACGAGCCCGTCGAATCCTCAGTAGGCTCCGACTCCTCCATATCCTCATCCTCATGTCCTTCCGGCTCACTTGGTACCAGAAGGACGTAGGGAACTCCCTTCCCTCGTGAGGGCGGGGAATCCCCGACGGTCCCGCACCAATGTTCGGTGCAAATGCGGGAGCCGTAGTAGTGGTCACGTGAGGGGGAGAACCTGGAGAGTCGAAAAGGAGGATTGCCTTCCCTCTACCTTGGTATCTTGACATATATAGGACAAAAGAGAAAATAAACAAATTAGTGATCAAATCAGATAAATAAATAAATGAATACATAAATGCATATGAATGAATACATAGTGCATATATAATTAAATTAAGGTGGTAACGAAAGGCTAGTTAGTATTAGTTGTTTATTGTGGATTGTTTTATTATTATGTGAATCTTTATCGTCATGGAATGTATTCGATATTCATATATATGTACGTATGTATATATGGTGTATATATGTGAGTGGGTTGATTTTATATAATGTGGGTGTTGGTAATAAGCTTGGTGATTAGTGTGCAATTATTTATTTATGTGTTTGTATGGGATTTTATTGGTTTTGATAATTATATATATGTTTTATGTATGATCATCTATATACATGTATTTGTACGTATGCATATATATATATGTATATATTTGTGTAAGGTTGTGTAGTTGTTATTAAGTTCATGGAATTGGTATTTTATTATCTTGTTGTCTAATTATAAGTTATAAGTGTAATTTAATTATACGCCCTAACAATTGATAATGCTAAATGTATTAGTGTAAAGATAAATTCCTATGTGTATACGGGTATTTAATATGACGGGTTTCGTCATCGGTACTTATCGTAAACATACATGGGCCAAGCCCATAATCTAAGTTGGGCCTAAGCCCAATAAGGGTTGGGACAAGCCCAATAATTTAAGTGGGACCTAAGCCTAATAATGGTTGGGTCAAGCCCAATGGTTTTTTTTTTTTAATTTTCCGGGCCTAAAAACCCGGATTGTTATAGTTGCGCACCCGTAATCGTTAATTCACCTTACACAATCATCCTAGTTTATCTCCCATCATGAGCTTTAATCTTAAGTTTGATCATGCTCATTGTTTTGTTCTTATCTATAAGATATGTTTGTTATCTTATTCAGACTATAGGATGTAAAATAGAGGTATGGTATGCTTATAACTAGTATAAGGAAAAGCTACTACACGTCAAGCTTAGTGTGATGTACTTATGGGACATCATACGTCAAGTATCCCTATGAGTTTTGATAACTATCCAAGTAAGACTACTATACATATAATGAGTGTACTATAATCATAAGCAATGACAACATTAAACAAGTATGTAACATGTTTCACATAGTGGATCACACAATAAGCGGATGTCTCTTGCCAAGTAATATGTTACAACAGATAAATGTGTCATAGAATGAGTGGCATGTAATAACACATAGTAGGTCACCCAACTATCATGTCAATACCTCACTATACTTAAGTCTTGGGACAACAACCTAATCCCATTGTTCTTGTACAAAAGTGTGATTATTATACTTCGGTTCACACCAATTAATTGACATAATAAACCAATGTCAGAGCTGTAATACTATGGAAATAGTTTCTCAGGTAAAGACCCCAGAGAAAAAAAATGTTTTGGCCTACAATGACAAATGTTTCAAAATACTTGCACATAAACAAGGTAAATGCATACCTAATTCAAACTTTTCTAACAAAGAAAGCAAGAGAGAAAAATAAATAAATAATAAATCCTTAAAGTTTAAATAATACAGGTTATCTATTCACTTATGTGGGTCACAAATAAGTTCACATAAGTGTAGCTAATGCAGTGTACAGTTATAGTTTAGAGTGCAATGCAACCTAGTTCGCTATAACCAATGGCTTTGATACCAATCTGTCACACCCTCAATTTTTCACAAACGGGGTATCCGTTAGGCATGTGACAAAACCAGGATCCAAGTCATTAGTTACACCAAACAACACTATATGAATTTAAAACATACGTATCTCATTGAATGAGGAAAATTTATTACAAGTAATTGTTTAAACATTTGCAGAAGCATAATGACAAGTGATTGTCAAAACCCTTTTTCAGTATACTAAATGCATTAAAAGTATTTAATACAAATATCTCAATAACAAATTAATATCTTGAAAACATGTAGAACCAATGATGCATGCAGGCCCTACTTGTGCTCGTGCTCCTTAATTACATGTGAAAACATATAAAAAGTGTCAACACAAAGGTTGGTGAGTTAAATGAGTTTATTCATTAAAAGCATAAAGCGCAGCTCGAAAGCCATACTTGAAGGTATAAAATGCAGCCCACCACGAAGGCGCTGTAAAACGCAGCCCGCCACGAAGGCTCTGTAAAAGCAGCCCACCTGAAGGTGATGTAAAATGCAGCCCGCCACAAAGGCGCTGTAAATGCAGCCCACCTGAAGCTGCTGTAAAATGGATCCCACCACGAAGGCGCTGTAAAATGCAGCCCACCCGAAGGTGCCGTAAAACGCAGCCCGCCACGAAGGCGTTGTAAAACGCAGCCCACCACGAAGGCGATGTAAAACGCAGCCCGCCACGAAGGCGTTGTAAAACGCAGCCCGCCACGAAGGCGTTGTAAAACACAGCCCGCCACGAAGGTGTAACAATCCCGGTTTTTGGGCCCGGAAATTTTTTTTATACCCATTGGGCTTGGCCCAATCATTATTGGGCTTTGGCCCCACTTAAATTATTGGGCTTGGCCTAACCCTTATTGGGCTCATGCCCAACTTGAATTATGGGCTCGGCCCATATAAGTTTAAGACAAGTACCAATGACGAAACCCATCATACTAAATACCCGGATACACGTAGAAATTTATTTGTATAATAAAAAGTATCACTATAGGTTAGATAGGAGTTTCCCCGCTAATATTTTGAACACTACCAATTATAAAGGTGTATAAATAAATTACACCTACAACTAATGTTGTATAACAAAATAATACAATACCACAATCCATAAATCAAATGACATTTATACACCCATACATATATACTAGGAAGATACCCGCGCGATGCAGCGGACACAACAATTTATAAAGCGATACTCATTGAGGAAAGTAAATAACAAAGTGATGCAACTTTGATCTATCTATGCCATGATCCTTACATAGTTACACGTATCAGTTAAATAATAAGAAAGTAAAAAACATCAACATTAACTTCAATGAAACCATGACAATAACAAACGCTTGTATATCCATAACTAAAGAGACATTGTTGAGATTCAAATAGAATAGAAAAAATAATGTGTGTGTTAAAAGTATGAGTGCATATTAGTGTTCATTTAAAAAAAACATAGAGCATTACATAAGAAACTTACACACAACTATGAAGACAATTTTCATCGTGCGACTCACATAAACTTACACACAACTATGAAGACAATTTTCATCGTGCGACTCACATAATGTATGTATTAAAATAGTAAATATGTTCATGCTCTACACCAATATAAAGCTTTGTAACATGGGTGTCAACTTGAACTAAGATGGATAGAAGACTATAATTTTAAAACATACAATAACACCACTTTCTAAACCGTAGAACTGTGTCAGTTCAGATTACGAATACATATCACCACCCAACTTGCAATGATTGACCTAGGATATATATGTTAACCGAAGTAATTGAGATACATGTAGAGTAAAACTCCTTGAATATTGGACCTTTTCATTCTCGCTTGTTATCCCATAAGTATGACCAATGTACAAGTTGTATAACATAAAGTAAACAAGCCAAGCATATCAAAAGTAATAACATCAAACTGCTAAATGCAATATATACATTGCAAAATGAGAAATACAAAAATAAAACAATATACAACCTATTTGGTAAGTGTAATCACCAGATCCATTCTTGCATAATTGTTGTGCCCATTAAGACATGAAATATAACCTGCTGGTGACGGAAATAACTTCAATTAGACCCATTGGAAAATAATATCATGTTTATACAACTCCAAAACAAACACCTAGTATTATTTGACTCAACATGAACCGGCAAAATGAATGGCGCCACTGAGATCAAGTTAAAGTGGTCAAAATACCTATAAAAGTGAGCAAAATCGAAAGGAATGAAGAGGTCACACTCATGAACTTCATTTTAAACACCTTTGCCTACAAAAACAATTAAACAATTAAGTTAGCAATAAAAAATACACATACACAAACATACACATTATCAAAATTACCTATACACAAACATACACAAACAATAACCAATTCAATAATATTAGCCTAGTCATTTTTCTTTAAGCTTAGGTATCACATGCATTAGAAGTTCATATGTAAATAATCTATTTATTGCAAGCTAGATTTCGCAAGTTTCTCATTGACCCATTACAATGTCCAAACTTAATGGGATATGGTTTTATTGCAGCTTCATGTTTTCTTTTAAATGAACACTAATTCACAATTATACCTTTAATACACACATTATAGTTTTTATGCAAGCTTGATTCAAATTTTACACATGTGACAACTTTTACTATGGTTTTGTACTGCCACTCAGAACCATTATTATATCTACCAATTAAATGAGTTATAACGTGTATACAACTAAACTGAAAAAGGTATCTTAGAAAGAAAAATGTCATATGGGTAGAACAGGTTGAAAGTTGTTTGCATAATTGCTGGAAAACCTCTTAAACCATTTTGTTAAAAAATTTATCGTAATGATACAAATTCTGGTGACCGTATTTCGCACACAGCTGTTTTTTAGACGGTTGGACCAGATCAAAACTATTTGTTTTAATCCATTACCCAACCAGCCCATTTACATAATTCACAAATTTTTAATGACCTTTAACCCAAATAACCCACTCCCCTTTTAGCTATTTACATGACCAAGTGATATAAACAAAACTAATAAATCAACCCGCCCTCCATAAGGCCATAAGTAAACAGGTCAATAATTTCACGTCTTCAAGGAACACATATGCATATCCCTTGAATATTAAAAACTTACATTAAAGTACACCAATGATGCTGGGTTAAGAAAATTTTCATGAACTGAAACTGCAACCATTTTTTCTGGGCTATTACACGAACTCTCTGGTAATAAACTTATCCCATAGCCACCAGATGATATTTTACTATCAATGTGTGTAAATAACCCATCTCACAACCCTGTTTCCATCAACACCTTACACAAACCAAATAAAACCCATGTAAAAAACAAGTTAAATAACTTTTATAACTAACTGATGGTCAAATTTACAACGGGTTGCAACTTACAAGGGTCAACTCCTCAAAGTGACGATCTTCTTGACTTGTGCAAAGGTTGAACCCCAGTTAAAGACTGCCTTCGCGATGGGTTAGCAATAACATGTGGCGTTAACGTTTGTGGTTTCACTTCATCTGTTTTCTGTTGACACATGCAAATAGCAATACAATATGAACTTGTTTTCAATTTATTATTTTAACCACTATTATATTCTACCAACCTGCTGCTATAATAGATGTGCAGGAGGTTTATGCTTCATCTGTTTTCTGTTGACTCCTGCAAATAGCAATACAATAAGAACTTCATGCACGCTGCTGTTATAAACTGTACCAAAGTTTCAGTTTCACCTGCACATCTATTCTCATAGATGTGCAGGAGGTTTATGCTTCAACTGTTACTCATCCAACCCTTGCTTATCCCCCCACCCCCAACAAATTGTACTAATTAGGACACAACAAGAGCAACATACCTTTACACCTGAAAACGTAACGGGACGAAATCCGACAGCCAATTGCTGGCTCTGAATAACCAGCCCAGCAAGAAGCTCCTCCTTTTCATACGAAAAAAACTATCAGACCTACTACATATACGGGCTAAGATAGAGTTGGAATGCTTGAGATGAAACCTAAAATTTGAAGAATTCGTTGATATTTAGACTTGCCAGCATACATAAACAACAACATACCGTACAAAATAAGAAATATGGATAATGCATAACACAAAATTGTCTCTATGAAACTAAATTCAGAAACTGAAATAATAACAATTAGAAGCATCAAGTTAACCCATTTCATTTCAACACACTAAGCTATCTTTAGTTTCTACACACACTGCACACATATAAAAACTGCATATAAAAAAACAACTTAAATATGATCAACCACTTATTAAACGAAACACGTCTTAATTAGGGTGTCGTACATGATCAACCACATTAAAATATTCTTAATTAGGGTCATAAGAGATTAACAAAACACTTATTTTAATGAACCTGAACTGATGAGCAAAATAGATTTGATTAGCAAAATAAATTTGATTCGAAAACACTTATTTCAATCATTAATATGTCTACAAAACAGATCAGACCAAAGGTCATTTTGCTGTTGCAAAATGGACCTAAAAACACTTAAATCAATGGGCAATACACATATAAAAACATCAAGTTTGCAACCATTTCACAGCCTAAAACAAAATCTGTCAATACAATCTGGTTATAACATTAAGAAAAGGAACAATGAAATCAAATCTCAAACAGAACTCTCCAAATGGTGATGAGCACACAATATTTTTTAGCACTTAACTATTTTATTAAAAAAATAGAATTTTTATAGGAACAATATTTATAAAACATTCGGTAACTAACACTGAATATAGAAGACCTTTAGTATATAGAAGTCCTTTCCATGTCAATATCTTCAAGTTTGGATTTACACGTAAGCTTTTCAACCTAAAATGAAGACCAACACTGAATACTGAATATAATTTTACAACATGCCAACCTATTGATTATGAAGTTAGCCCAGAATTACCTGTTGTGAGAAACCTGTAATTGGATTGAATTTGCCATCCCCAAATTCTTTAGAAGCTAATTTTGTTGCAGGTGTCTAAACCTCATTCAACTCTAATGGTCACTTTTGTTAGCTTTCATTCAACTTTAAAAGCAGGGACCTGATATAAGAGTGAACTGATATATAATAAACAAAAGACACATACAATATCAGCATATAAAACTTCATAACCAGACATATACAAAAGACACATACATAATGAACTGATATAAGAATGACTAAAGTGACCAGTATACACGTTTTAAAGTTATAAAAATTAAAACACCGATTAAATTGGTCAAAATGGGTCATGCTCACTTTTTAAAAGTTCAAATAATCAAAATATCATTTACTAACTCAAGTTAGTACAACAAAAGTAAAGATCATGCCTGAATATTTGATCCTTTGATTAACCCAATTACACCTCTCAGTCACCTGTAATGTAGAACTTAATAGCCCGGGTATTTAGCACATCCAATGCTTTCCATATAGCTCTCTACAAAATACCAAGTAGAAAAACAAATCTCCAATTTAGTCAAAATTTAAAGAAAATTTGTAGTGGTTGAAGGCTAGAGATTAGCAAAAACACAACACACATCACATGCAGTTTCAAATAATACTAACATACAACACACACCTTCATACAACACAATCATACACACACACACACACAACAAATTCATAGTCACAATCAGTTTTTTAGAAGTCATTATCATTCACAGCACAAACAAAATATTCCCCCCCCCCCCCAAAACACCACATTCAGATTACCCCCCACCCCCATATTCATACAAAGCACAAACAGGTGTTGAGGCTGTTATATTTATAGCAATTTTAATACTAATTATAGCATTCTTACATTTCTTTACATTCATACAAACATACAAGATACAACACAGACATTCATACATTCATACACACACACAATCAGTTTCCAAATCACAACACACACTTATATAGTTTTTTAAACATCAAAACACATACATTTATACAAAAATTGCACAAAAACACACAACATGTGCTGCTGTTTATAACAGTTGATGTTGTTTATGTGTGCTACTGCACATTTATATAACACACATTCATACCCTTTATTCAACAAACTCACTCATACAACACAACACATTCAGTTTTAAAATCATACTAACATACAACACACACCTTCCTGCAACACATTCATACACACACACACAACAAATTCATACAAACATTCAGTTTCATAACAAATTCATAGAGTATTTTAAACATCATAACACAACACAATATTGCACAAAAATTGAACATGACATGTTTGAACCAGTTATCAGTTTTCACAGCACAAACAAACACATTGATAAACAAAAACAAAATGTAAGAATTACCAAACACAACACACAACACATTCAGTTTCAAAATCATACCTCAGATTTCCAAGATTGATACACAAAAACAACCAGCAACATGAGGAGCAAAACAAAATCCATAAACCCAAAACCATATAAAACTGAAATTGAAATTGATATGGAGTAACCAGCCTATATTGAAAAATAAATTACCTGAGATATGGAGTAAACCGTGGTTTGAATAGCAAGCATCTTCTATACTGAGATTTGAAAACTGACCTAAACAAAACCAATTCATAGTTCAAACTTCCAAACATAAATATCTTAGCTGAATAAAAGAATGAAACTAATTTAGAAAACTGACCTAATAGTCGATTGTCGTCAATGAAACGAAGAAAGAGGGAACGAAGTTTCATCTGCAAAATCATTTAATGAGATCACCAGAACCTTATGGTTGGCGTGGAAACAAACGAGATCTAACCGCATATCTCGTGCTTACTCTGATTAGATGAAATCCATTGTTAAAAACAACACACATAGAACAATTTAGGGCTTACTCTGATTAGAAGGATGGTAGTGCAGCGATGAATGGTGGATGTTATGGTGATTGCTAGGGTTTTGGAGAGAGAGGCGTGAATTCAAAATGAAACTGATGAAGAAGGAACAAACGATATAGGTTTTTTTAGGGTTTGGCAAAAGGATGTGAGGCTGGTTGCTGATGAAAACCCTAAATTCAACCTTTTACAGTGTTGAAAATTAAGGAGATTGTTAAATGACTATTATGTCCCTATAATTTGAATATTAAAGTAGTATAGATGTATATGTACACAAATTATTTAATTATCATGAATAATAAAACACATACAATGTGTAGCTATAATACTTACACAAAAATAATCAAACTTATAAAAGCATGACACCAGAAATGAAAACCAACAACCACATTATATAAACAACAACCCACACACACATACATGCATACGTACACATGCATACATATATAAATATATTTACAACAAACCCATACATGTACGTATACATATTTACAAAATCAAGCACATACAAGTAACATACAATATTCATCATCATACATCCATACTTATTCTTATTAGAATTACAACATAAATTTTCATACACACATACACCATACGTATGTATATATATATATGTAATAATATATAAAACCCACAAGATAATTGGGACCCTCTAAATCCAATGTAATATTGCTTGAACCAAGATAATTGGGACCCACTTCCCTCTCTCCCTTCTTGTTTTACGTTTCAAAATACACACACACACCACACTTCTCATTTTTACAAGATAATTGGGACCCACTTCCCTCTCTCCCTTCTTGTTTTACGTTTCAAAATACACACACACACCACACTTCTCATTTTTACATTTATCAAACTTAACACACACATCATTCTCTCTCTATTTCACAAACTCTCCAACATTCTTAATTCCCCTAAGAATCCAGCCCCATGGAGCTCTAGTGATCGACCAAAAATCATAGGGGAGAGCCAAGGTAGCACACGAGTCCAATGAAACAACAACCGAGCAAACCGAAGCAAAAACCGTTCGTCCAACAAAGAAGCACCGCGAGACCAGCCCACGTCTAGCCCTGTTCCAATCGAGTTCCAGCCTTCCTCATGACCCTCATACCACCCCAAGTGCACCCACACTCATTCTCAAACTTAAGATAACGGGAAAACACCCGAAAATACACTAACCGTGCAAAAAACGTCCATTTTCACACATAATGAATACCAACACTTCCCATATCATTTGAACATCTCCAAACACTTATTATTCAGTAACAAAAGTCTTAAAAATGATAGAAATAATTTTCTAAAGAAAACACATGAGTTTGACTAAAACTAGTCAAACCGAACAACTATTTTTGGTTAAAACAACAAACCATGGTGAACCATCTTAAAAATATAATTTTATGATTTATGTACATTCTTAATACTAAAATAAGGTTATAAACCAAATTTCATAATTTTTGGAGTTATAGATTATTTACTATGCATTTTTGAATATTAAAAAGGTACATTTTCACAATTATTTATAAAAACGAATGGGAAGTATAAAATTATAAAAAAATGAGTGATGTTTCTGTTATTAATATTCATATGGACATCTAGCATCGAAAATATATGGTTGTTGATGAGTGAACCTAAGAACTGAACAATAACCGGAATTAAACGTACGAATCAACGAAAGTACCAAAATATAAAAATATGAAAATATTATATTTTCAGTAGTTTATATATGATATAAACATGTTACAAAATAAATTTCATATTTTTCTGGACATAAAAATAATTACTATGAATTTTCTAATATTTAATGGGATTAAAATACAAAAATTTATAGAAAATAGTTAGAGACTCCTAAGGCCACATTTACAGAACAAAAACTCATATATGAACATAAAGTGAGTAAAATAGGACCTTAAACATTACCAAAGACTCTTTATGCTTAAAATGTAATCTTAACCGAACCGAACGCGTTAAAAACACGAAACTGAGAAACACAAGTAAAAAACAGGTATTTTTCACATCCAAGAGCTTTATTACTTATAAATAAAGTATTTCACTAAGTTACTTAATTTTTATAAGCTTAATCCATTTATTATGAATTTTCGAATATACGAACCTAGTATTTTCACAAAAAGCATAAAAATTGGAGAAAAAACTTTTTGTCAAAACATATACAACTTATACAGTAACATAAGACCCAAGGAAGTGTTTTGTAGTATAAAACGCGTTAAAAGAGTATTTTGTAAGCAAATCATTTGTTCATTGGTTTCACGCGCGTTAAAATACCAAAACGACCGACGAACTATAAAACTCGAATATTAAGTTGTAACTACTTAGTTGCTGTATAATTATGTTGAAAACGAAGTTTCACTATTTATTGGGTCACGGTTTATTTTATACAAATTATTTATGTTTAAACTACATTAACCGACTACATTCTTAAATAAAATATAGTAATTTTTAGAAATATCTAAAAATAATAAAATGTATATTTTTACAGTAGCATATGACCACTTAACATATTGGTACAATTATATTGAAGTATTTTGACTTAAACCTAAAACGTAACTTAATGCGCGGTATCGCACTGCACTCGGTAGACCGGTGGAACCCAACTATCACGAAACTAATACTTAGATACATTTTTATCAGTAGAGTCACACCTAAAATGCTATACGTAACATAAATAAAATGTATAGTACTTATTAATATCAACTCTTGGTTAAAAACTCAACTTTAGTACGAATTTGACTATTTAACAAAGTCTAAGGACTAAAAGTGACAACAATCAAACTTTACTAATTTAACATCAAAGTACACTTAATACCTACCTATATAGCCTATAATAACATAGGTTTATACATACTTGGCATATAAGTCAACACAAACGACTAAAACCATGATATTACACGAATGTAACCAAAACCGTATTGATCTCGTAACTATGTGTACTTAATAAGGTGTAATTGTAGTAAGTTATGTTCAAAAGTCTCCAAAATACAATGCATAAAACCCTATTTATACTAGCTAGAGACAATACATGAATAAGAAAAACAAATTAACAAACTGTTAAAATGATGTGTGGATGACAGTTCTGTTCGCACATCTCTGGTATAAAAGCTGTCCGCACATCTCAACATTTTGTCCGCACATCCTTGTTTTTCTTCAAAACTTTAAGTATGATGATCAAAATATTCGCACATCTCTGGTACAAAAGCTATCCGCACATCTCAACATTTTGTCCGCACATCTTTGTTTTTCTTCAAAACTTTAAGTATGATGATCAAAATATATACCAACAATACATACTTAGGCGTATAAGTCAACGCAAATGACTAAAACCATGATATTACACGAATGTAACCAAAACCGTACGCACGCGACACCGACACAACGAAACACATATATTTATGTATTTTGGGGTCTAACATGACTAAACTAAACATAGGAAGCCTGCTAGGAGGTAGAACTCCCACGCTGAATGTACAATATCTTTAGAAACTTGAGCAGGCCGGACACAAGGTGAGTTCATGAACCCCTTTTTTATGTAATACTTTTGGGGCTGATACATACCTACTAAACATGTTTATATAAACTGATTTTCATACTGTAATACATCTGCTACTCTTGTTCCCGAACGTTGGTACAACTTTCGGTAGCAATTAACTTCTTGCAGGAGCCCTTTGTTATGTGAATAGTACTATTTGGGAATCCTCCGCGTACAGTGGCATACCCCCAGCTGAGGTTGAAAACCGTTACGCCACATGTTCAATGAAACGATGGTGCTTAGCAGAGCACGTTAGCCCACTTTGGGTTAGGGGACTATTATTTATTGTATTCGGGTTGGGTATAATCCGAACAGGTTTGGCTACATATTTTGTCGATCGTACACCATAAACTTACTTATTTAATGTCTAGAATTTTGTGTACTTAACGTTTTGTGACATTGTCTGTTTTGTTAAAGCATGAGCTCACCAACTTTATGTTAACGTATTTTTGGGTATGTATTTCAGGTATTTAGATGATTTATCGATGGAAGTATACAACTAGAATTTATAACATTGTATGTGCATTTAGACACGGTTGATAGCTTTAGAAGACCCCGATTAGAAGAAACACACAAAGATTATAGACGAATTATAGAAGAAGACTACTTGGGAATAGTATACCAACTAGCATCATTGCTTTTGCTAGAGTTTACTATTGTACCCTTTGATGTACACTTAGAATACACTGATATTACGTGTAAATCTATGGCCCACTATCAATGCATACATAGTTTCCGTTGTGTTTTGTTGGATATTCAATCGTCACGGCCCACCCCTTGGCCGGGGTGTGACAGATTGGTATCAGAGCCAAAGGTTAGCGCGAATTAAGAATCCATCTTAAGAAATTCCTAGGCCCTAACCAAAACCCCTTAGGGACACTTGAGCCATTCCACATGTAAGATTAGTTTGACTTACACCTAAGATAAGTAATTAGCTTATACTTGAGATGAACCGATAGGACTTTAAGACCTGACTTTTTTGGGACTTTATGTGTTAAGAGAATTTAAGATTTGATTTGAGAATATGTGTATACTCTAGGATGCTTGCTTCTACAACTTTTTGCACTCATAACTAGTGAAAATCACAAGCACGATCTAAACTATAAAACACAAGGATCTACATATATGACTACAATGGGAGAATACTAGAATACCATGTGAGGTAAATTAATGATTACGGTCCAGAACGTAATGGTGAATTTATAGGCACATGAGCATTTGAGAAAATCCTAATGAGTCACCATACGTTTAAGACATGGAAATAACTATATAAAAACCAAAACTAACTTAAAATAAAGGTCGAACAAATATTTCCGACAAATAACCATTACACGTATCGAAGATTAGACCCTTAACAACTTTATTCAGCATTATATCTACTTGGACACGAAGTTCCCGTCATTATTTCTCTGAGACGATAACCATTCTTAGACACCATAAAACCTCCTTCTTTCAAAGTACTTTGGAGTTCTCTTTGAAAATGTTTTATGGACCCTCCTTATATCTCGACCACAACCATGACACATAGCTTATACACCATCGTTATCTTTTGACAACCTTTGTTATAATCCGCATGTAATGTATCTTATTGTTTAATTCCCCCTGGCCTACTAGGAAAAACCTTATGCTAAACTTCAACAAATAGGTTGCTACAACAAACTCATTACCATAAGTCACGAAGGGTTATCGCTCTCTAATTCTCTGTTAAGACCCTTCACTGAAACACAATCCTTTGTTAATACTCCCAAAAAGACTAAATAAGCCGATTACACCTATATTCCAAACATAATACGTCATACTAGTGCTAACAACAAGTGCCTTTCACTCCCTCGAACACTCTGTTGATGATTGTCGTTGTCACCAACAAACCTTTAATTACCTATCCACGTTCTTAGGCTAACATTACCCACTATGACCATTACTGCAAACCAATCATCTCATTCCGGAATTCAAAGTGATTGCTTTAATAAAGGATATGCACTAGTAATAGAAATGCATGAATGATGGACATGAAGGAAATATGTATATGCATTAGTGATGGACATACAAGAATGACAAACATGCAGAGATGATAGAGACAACAAGACTGATTCGTTATCATATTTTGTATGATGAAGTAGGTTTCTTGGCAGGCAGTCCCCAGGAAACAGTGCATTCTCTGTCATATGCGGACCAACCACCTAACTACAATAAGATGATAAATGTTTGGCTGCAAGGTGAATAAAGAGGATCGGTATCATAAGCTTAACCCCTAGCATTAGGAACCATTCTAACTTATTCAAACCTCCCATAGAATAAATCTCTAACGGTATACTCTAGAAGTAGGACCGAAGCTTTATCCTCTCACATCATAAAAAAGAAAAAAAAAATTCAACTCATGTATAAGAACTTGGAATAAGCAGAAGCTATTTGGTTTATTAGTGGACATCCACCAATGCGTCAAATGGAACTACGATTGGATCATCTCAAAGGTTAACCTAACCTAGGATCAAATGTTAAGAACTTTGGTAATAATTCGGCACTTCAAGATAAAAACTAATATCTCTCTTAAACGACAGAGAGATAAAGGAAGAATAGTTGCACGGAAGACGATTTTGGACACACGCCTTTTTGTAAACTAGTTAATCTATTCCTTATGCTACCAACGATGGAAAATACCTTCATATCACAACTCTTAGGATAAAGGAAGCTCCTTAAGACCTTTTACGTTGATATCAAGGGATGCCTAAGGTAGGTTGAGAGCGGCTACTTACATTGGAAACTAATACGACGCAAGCGAATTAAATCTGGAATCGACTTAGTAGTGGCAAAAACATGATAAGACTATTAACTTTTAAGTATCGTTTTCGGAAGCTACAAGATGAATGTGAATATAGTTAGTGGAACCTTCCCAAAATCCTAATCGTTCCTACTTAGATAAAATTCATTTATTACTTTGGATGTAGAGCGTAAATGACGTTCCCTTACTCATATAATACTCTGAACCCTCATCACCCTTACGAGTAAGTTATAAGCTCCAACGTGTGTGAAACACAATTATGACGATAATACATAGAGATAGACCCGCAAACCTAAAGCTAATCTTAGAGATAATTCGCCTCTACGAACTTATCTCCCACATCAAAGTTGCTTACATCACCTTGTAAACAATTACTATTAAACCATTATCGTTCAAATGGAGAATATAACACACTAGGCGCTAATTCCTATAAACAAATCAACCTAAGAGCAAGCACATGATTTCTGTAGTTGTATAAGATAGTAAGAAAAAGACTTTATACCTACTCTAACCCGTAGTAAATCTTAACTCTCGATTTTCATGGACACTTACTTACCTTCATCTCCTATATTCCCTTAAAACGACTCTATACTTAGCATATGGATCTTCCATTGTCATCAACGAACTAACCCTTCTAATCTTGTATCTTGAGGGAATGATTTGCGAACGAATTACCTTTCCGTACCCCTATTAAATTTATCGAATTATGTAATCCTGATTAGGGAGACCGTGCGAAGAATGTTGTGTATCCGGACATGCAGAATCCAAAATCATTACGACCTCAGAACTTAAATCATTTTCCATTCATGACTCGACGTCACACCGACTGAAGTTTCTATCATATCTACGCAATATGCGAGTCTCACAACATGTTAGTCAAAATCCATCCCTTAGGTACCTAAAATGAATACCGAATCATTTTTAATCCGCTCTTAATGTTACTCATCTTTGTAACTTCCATTTAAAGGTTTAAAATCTCGAAGATACCGTTAGTTGGCAAACTACTTCTTCTATCACGAGCCTAACGCTAAACAATAGCCTATAGCACATCTTCGATCATATATGCTGAAGAGACGACAATGAAGGAGAGTAGAACTACTCGACAACTAGGACCGAGAGATACAATATCATTTAGGTGAAATGCATGTGGTTGACATTGTCTTCAGTAGAAAAGAAAGGAACAAGGCCACGAGGAGTGTGTGCTTTAAATATCAAAATTCGATAAGACTCGATAACCCAAATACGAGACCCAATAGGAAGTTCCTACTAAGGAGAACCCGAAAATCAGGAGTTGAACATGTTAGAAGATTCGTTCATAGCCAAAAATAACGAAACAAGGCATGTAACAAGTGTCACGAACTACCAAAGAGCTTAGAAGTATTCAGGACACATTTCACATGCCTAATCTCGAGAAGTGACTACTAAATGAAATATTAGTCATCCTAACTAAGGGAATGAAACACGATAATAACTTAAATTTCATCAAGGAACCCCGTTGAAACAGTGCAATAAAAGAAAAGATGCCCAGAATGAGTGAAATTACAATTGTTATGGTTTAGTGAAATTCAAAACGAGGACGTGAATTCACATAGGGAATAAAGAACGAGCGAAATAAGAAATACCCTCATTTAAATTGTTTAATCTAACCAGCGTCGACTAACAAAAGTTGGGAACACGAACATAGTCTGAAACAATCACTGTGATAAGATAATACCAGACCAAATCGCTAATCGGTACACAAGGTTATTATTTGCTTCTTATGTGTTTACGTGAATTCTTGAAAACCTCCTACTTAGAGAGTAGCGTAGTACTAAGATACCAACTCTACCAGAATTTTGAAGACGACATCAAGGAAAAACAATAGGGAACCCGTAGTGGCTATAAGCCTGTAACTTTTGCAAGACAACGTAGACCCAGTTATGAATCACTTAACAAGGTGATTATGTGCTCTTTATGTGTTTATGTTCATATAGTACTATGAAGATAACTTGACGTTAAATAACCGAATTCATTTTAATTTCGAGGACGAAATTCTTATAAATAGGGGAGGATGTAACAATCCTGGTTTTTGGGCCCGGGAATTTTTTTTTAAACCCATTGGGCTTGGCCCAACCATTATTGGGCTTAGGCCCCGCTTAAATTATTGGGCTTGGCCCAACCCTTATTGGGCTCAGGCCTAACTTGAATTATGGGCTCGGCCCATATAAGTTTAAGACAAGTACCAATGACGAAACCCGTCATACTAAATACCTGGATACGCGTAGGAATTTATTTGTATAATAAAAGTATCACTATAGGTTAGATAGGAGTTTCCCCACTAATATTTTGAACACTACCAAATATAAAGGTGTATAAATAAATTACACCTACAACTAATGTTGTATAACAAAATAATACAATACCACAATCCATAAAACAAATGACATTTATACACCCATACATATATACGTATATGTACACAAATTATTTAATTATCATGAATAATAAAAGACATACAATGTGTAGCTATAATAGTTACACAAAAATAATCAAACTTATAAAAACATGACACCAAAAATGAAAACCAACAACCACATTATATAAACATCAACCCACACACACATACATGCATACGTACACATGCATACATATATAAATATATTTACAACAAACCCATACATGTACGTATACATATTTACAAAATCAAGCACATACAAGTAACATAAAATATTCATCATCATACATCCATACTTATTCTTATTAGAATTGCAACATAAATTTTCATACACACATACACCATACATATGTATATATATATATATATATATATATATATATATATATATATATATATATATATATATATATATATATATGTAAAACACCATCCCCCACATCCAACAACCCAAACCCTTGCATGGCATGGATATCCTCTAAATCTCACCCAAATCTCTCTTTACTTAAAAATCTAGCCATAATCCTCTAATCCAGTGCAATATTGCTTGAACAAAGATAATTGGGACCCATTCCCCCTCTCCCTTCTTGTTTTACGGTTCAAAATACACACACACACCACACTTCTCATTTTTACATTTATCAAACTTAACACACACATCATTCTCTTTCTATTTCACAAACTCTCCAACACTATTAATTCCCTTGAGAATCATGGAGCTCTAGTGATCGACCAAAAATCATAGGGGGAGAGCAAAGGTAGCACACGAGTCCAATGAAACAACAACCGAGCAAACCGAAGCAAAAAACGTTCGTCCCACGAAAAAGCACCGCGATACCAGCCCATGTCCAGCCCTGTTCCAGTCGAGTTCCAGCCTTCCACGTGACCCTCTACCACCCCAAGTGCACCCACACTCATACTCAAACTCAAGGTAACGGGAAAACACCCGAAAATACACTAACCGTGCACAAAACGTCCATTTTCACACATAATGAATACCAACACTTCCCATATCATTTGAACATCTCCAAACACTTATTTTTCAGTAACAAAAGTCTTAAAAATGATAGAAATCATTTTCTAAAGAAAACACACGAGTTTGACTAAAACTAGTCAAACAGAACAACTATTTTTGGTTAAAACAACAAACCAAGGTTAACCATCTTAAAAATATAATTTTATGATTTCTGTACATTCTTAATACTAAAATAAGGTTATAAACCAAATTTCATAATTTTTGGAATTATAGATTATTTACTATGCATTTTTGAATATTAAAAAGGTACATTTTCACAATTATTTATAAAAACGAATGGGAAGTATAAAATTAAAAAAATGAGTGATGTTACTGTTATTAATATTCATATGGACATCTAGCATCGAAAATATATGGTTGTTGATGAGTGAACCTATGAACCGAACAATAACCGGAATTAAACGTACGAATCAACGAAAGTACCAAAAATATGAAAATATGAAAATATTATATTTTCAGTAGCTTATATATGATATAAAAATGTTATAAAATAAATTTCATATTTTTCTTGATATAAAAATAATTACTATGAATTTCTAATGTAGAAAATAGTTAGAAACTCCTAAGGCCAAATTTACAGAACAAAAACTCATATATGAACATAAAGTGAGTAAAATAGGACCTTAAACATTACCAAAGACTCTTTATGCTTAAAACGTAATCTTAACCAAACCAAACGCGTTAAAAACACGAAACTGACAAACACAAGTAAAAATAGGTCTTTTTCACATCCAGGAGCTTTATTACTTATAAATAAAGTATTTCACTAAGTTACATAGTTTTTATAAGCTTAATATATTTATTATGAATTTTCGAATATAAGAACCTAGTATTTTCACAAAAAGCATAAAAATTGGAGAAAGACCTTTTTGTCAAGAAAAATACAATTTATACAGTAACATAAGACCCAAGGAAGTGTTTTGAAGTATAAAACGCGTTAAACGAGTATTTTGTAAGCAAATCGTTTATTCATCGGTTTCACGCGCCTTAAAATACGAAAACGACCGACGGACTATAAAACTCAAATATTAAGTTTGTAACTACTTAGTTACTGTATAATTATGTTGATAACGAAGTTTCACTATTTATTGGATCACGGTTTATTTTATACAAATTATTTATGTTTAAACTACATTACCCAGCTGCATTCTTAAAAAAAATATAGTAATTTTCAGAAATATCTAAAAATTATAAAAAGTATATTTTTACAATAGCATATGACCACTTAACATATTGGTACAATTATATTGAAGTATTTTGACTTAAACCTAAAACGTAACTTAATGCGCGGTATCGCACCGCATTCGGTAGACCGGTGGAACCCAACTGTCACGAAACTAATACTTAGATACATTTTTATCAGTAGAGTCACACCTAAAATGCTATACGTAAACTAAATATAATGTATAGTACTTAGTAATATCAACTCTTAGTTAAAAACTCAGCTTTAGTATGAATTTGACTATTTAACAATGTCTAAGGACAAAAAGTGACAACTATCAAACTTTACTGATTTAACATCAAAGTACACTTAATACCTACCTATATAGCCTATAATAACATAGGTTTTATACATGTGGATCTGTATCAGGTCAAACTAGAGCTCGTGAATCTGTTAAACTAATCAACAAACATAATATCAATCAAGCAAAACAAACACTGAATCCACAGAAGAATTACTAATAAATGCTCTTTGTATTGATCTCGTAACTATGTGTACAATAAGGTGTAATTGCAGTAAGTTCTGTTCAAAAGTCTCCTAAATACAATGCATACAACCCTATTTATACTAGCTAGAGACAATACATGAATAAGAAAAACAAATTAACAAACTGTTAAAATGATGTGCGGATGACAGTTCATGTTCGCACATCTCTGGTAGAAAAGCTATCCACACATCTCAACATTTTGTCCGCACATCTTTGTTTTTCTTCAAAACTTTAAGTATGATGATTAAAATATATACCAACAATCTCCCCCTATCATCATGCTTTAAAGTTCTTCAATTTCTTCTTCTTTTACTTCAACAAACTCTGACAAAGGCTTGATTGACCAAAAATCCCTGGCAGCTTTAATATACTGTTTAAATTGATCAGCAACTTTAGAATGTTTATTCACCTTCACTATTATTGGCATTTGACTTATTTCTTCAATTGTTTCTTGTGCAAGATTAAGTATATCATCTTTTGTAAACAACTCTTCACTTCTTGTAACACTCTTAATTATCAAATTTCTTATGTTGTTGATCTCTAAAGATTTGATACCAATTATCTTTAATGTACCAACATTCAAAGATAAACGTTCTTTTCTCAATGTCATCTTTTCATAAGCAACAGAAAGAATCTCGATCATATGTAAAAAGTAACAGAGATCTTGCACAGAGTCCTTTCCAATAACCTTCTCAAATTTCTGTTTTGCCAAAAAGTGAATATATGAAGGATGTAGAAGCTCCTTATTCCCAGTATCATAAAACCATCTGAGAATAGGATGACTTGTTTGATCACCATTAAACACTTTTACTCCTTGTTGCTCAAGTTTAGGCAGATATTTTGCAATATCATCCAACATAAATTGTCTGATCAGTCTAGGTACAAAAGTTGTCTTCTTCTTCTTATATTCTTCAGATTTTTCATGAAAATATTTGGCATCTTGCACTTTTTGCCAAGCTCAAATAATAATCTTTGTTAGAAGTAAATAGTTTATCAAGCATGAATTCACAAGATGTCCCTCTGACACTGAACTTGTGATTCACCAAGGATAAACTTCTCAATTCTTTTAAGTCTTGTTGTTCCAATCTTGAAATATGAGTCAAAAAGTAATAAACCTCACAAGATCCATTAATTCTCTTGATTATAAAGCATTTGAAATCTTCATCAAATTTCCATGCAATTATCTTGGTTTTATGATCAGTTGAATATGCAACAGTTTTTGCAAGCAATTCTTGAACAGTTTGACCTTTTTCAACTAAAGACCTCACACTAACACCAATTGGTCTTTTAGGAAACCAATTCTCCATTTCCTCTTTAGATGAAGGTACAAACTTTTCTACCTTATACAGTCTCACAACTTTTGACTTTATATTGTATTTTTCTTTGATCTCTGTCATAGACTTCTTCTTTGGTGAAGGAATTGGCTTCTTTTCAGACACATCAATATACTTGTCTTTAAAAGGATGTAGCTTTACCATTCTTCTTTCAGCTTTTTATTTAATTTGAAAAGTTTCAACCATCCTCCTGAGTTGTTTAGTATTCTTATTTTCCATCTGTCTAGAAGGATAATTCATGGATAAAAGCCAATCTTTTAATTCATCCTTTTTCATCCTATCAATGACATGGTGTAATAAAGTCTTTGGATTATCAACCTCTAAGTCTTCAAAATGTTTTTCTACATCAAATTCTCCTTCTTCTGTTTCTGAAGACTTAAGCTTTTGAATATCCATGTCCAATTCCTCTTCTGTTCTTCCCAATACATATACTCTGTTAAATCCTTTTTGTAACAGAAACATAATCTTGTTACTAAAAGCAAATTCAACAATCTTTTTAACTTCAGGTGTGGGTTCATCCAGTTCAAAATTCAACACTTCATCATAGAATTCATCTGGATAATTCAATTTCAGTTCAGTTTCAAATATACTTTCAGGATTATGAACATTTAAGTTCAAATCATCTTCATCATCAAGATCTTGTAGAGCTTCAATCATTTTTGAATCAGACATTTCTTCATTAACTTGAGATGATTGAATCCCTTGAGCAACTTGAGTTTTTAGTTCAGTCAATTCTGAGTGTCTTTTCCATTCTTCTGGAGTTAGAAACTAATCACTTTCAAGTTTTCTTTTGATTCTTTCCAACTTTATCAACTCTTTGACTTCAGAACCTTCTTGTTCAACAATCAGAGATTTTCCTTTGTTCAATCTTCTCTTCTTTCTTTGATAAGTGATAGAAGATGATTTTGAAGATTCAATCATCAATGGTGGAAATTGCTTCAGTTTTTCAACAGCCATTTCAAACTTATTTTTTACTCTATCAATCTCATTGAGTAACTATTCTTGTTGATCTTGACTGAGAAAATTAGATATGACTAACTGTTTATCTTTATCAGACAGTCTGGGATTAAGAAAAGTTCTTTCTTTCCATAAGTATCTTGATTTAACATTCTTCAAAATAGCTTCATCAACTTTCAAATTTTCAAATGAGTAAGTATCTTGAATAGGAACAACATCTGGATAAACAATGGCCAATGGCTTGAATCTATCTTCAACTTCTTTCACCAAAGCTAGTTGGAAAGAATTTTCTTCTTGTTCAAGATCAAGTTCATCATTAATAACATCATCATGATCATGATGATCATCAGTTGAAGTAGATTCAGAACTAGATGATGATTCAATACTCTCCTTACTTTCAGATGAAGAATCAGCATGTACTTTCTTCATTGAATCAATGATTTTCAGTAAATCTTCAATCTGTCTACTCTTCAACTCACTTTCACTTTTAAAATCTTGAATTTGTTCATCTTTCTCATTCAATAGAGTAGACAGTTATTCTAACTCTTTAACCTTATCTTCAATTTCTTTGGTTAGATCAACATTCATCTTCTTTGCATCAAGATTTTTTGTAACAATCTTGTTATATCTATCAACAAGATCACTAGATGTTAATCCAAACTTGTTGAATAGATTATCAGAATCATTTATTCTTCTCTTTAATTCTTCAATCTGAAGAGTTAATTTGTTCAATTCAGTCACATCATCTAATTCAAACTGAGATAAATCTCCAACAGGTAACTCATCTTCATGTGTAGGATAATTCAAAGGCAAGTCATCAGCAACTTCCTCAACATCCTTTCTAATCACCTCATCTTCTTCATCAGAAGAAATCAAAACTTTCTCAATTTCTTCTTCAGCTTTAGATGAACTTTCATATTCTTCTTCAACAAAATTAACATTCTCTAAAATTATTCTTTCAATCTCTTCTTGATGATCAGATATTGTCTTTTCAGAACTATTATCATTCTCTCTTTCAACAACATCATCCAACACATTCTCATCTTGTATGTTCACAGGTTGATCTTCATCAACATCAGCATTCACTTGAGCATCATCATCCACATTAACATTCACTTGAGCATTATCATCAACATATTCTTCAGAACTATCTTCAGGAATCACAGGTTCTTCTCCAGTCAGTTCATTCATATTAACTGGTTCATCAACCAAGTTAACATGTTCCTCATTATTAGCTATCAATCCAGCAGCCACATCTTTCATATACTGGGTGAGATCAGTCTCCAACCCACTGAAATTGCTTCTGGCATTTGTTCTTGTTAAGTAAGCAAACACCTTAGAGTCATGATGCAAGACTCTAAGTGTTAGGCCATTATAATTTCCAACAAGCTCAAGAAAAGATTGATTGATCAGACACTGAATGAATCTTGGATACATCAGAAATTTATTCATCCTGTCTTCTTCTATATTCATTCTCAGACCATTGAAAATGTAATTTGACATGTTAATTCCTCTATTCATCACCAATGATACAAGAATTGAAGCAGTTCTGTAAGTCATATCATTCCAACCAGATTTTCTCTTAGATAGAGAATGTTGTATGCAGTGAATAATAAACCTCCACCTAGAACTGATTTGCCCTTTTAGTAATTGTTTTCTGACTGGACCTCCCTCATACCCAATATCTTCAAAACATTGAAGGATATCTGCTTCATTAAACTCTATAGGGAAATTTCCATCTTCTCCAAATCTCATACATGTTCTAATACTATCTTCAGTCACAATCAAGTCTTGACCCATCATGAATTCTCCTCTAATTCTTGTAACTCCTTCAACTGATTCAACTACAGCTATTCTCCAAAATCTCTTTATAAATCTTTCAACAATCACAGGATCAATGCATATTGCATAAGCCAATCTTGTCCTTGACAAAAACTGAATAACTTCCAAGAATTGCTCCTTATCAGCTGGAACTTCAGGTCTTAGATAGGATACAACATTATGTTCTTTAACAAATTTCATATCAACCATCTATCCTGCAAAAAGAAAGAATTTAATCAGAATTAATATTCAACTTTAAGTTTTAACTGATTTTGACTTTTAGGTCAAAGTTGATTAAGTTCAGATTTGAATTTAAGTTGATGGAAATGTTTAATCAGACAATGAAGATGTTTAACTCAAGTTTAGTGACAAACATTCAAGTTCATTTCAAAGTTCAGGTTTGATTTTGTCGATTTAAAATTTGTCAATTAGTTTCTTATGCGGTGAACATTGTTATATCATCTTCTAAGATTGATTCTTACCCAAATAGATACACATAGTGATTTTGATATCTAGATGATATGATTATGATGTAAGAATGACTGGTTTTGAATTTTGATTTAGAATGTATGAAGATCGTCCGTTTGTCTGAGTGAAATGTTTGAAATGAATGGTTTAAGGGTTTTGAAGGGTTTATATACTATGTCCACACTTAGTGTAATTTTATAGACAGACTTTAAAAGATATGCGGACAACAGGTTGTTCGCACATCTACTAAATTCTCAATAATTTCACAAGTAAAATGAGTTTTTGAAAATTTTTAGTTGATTCAAACACATTTACAAGTGATTATCAATCTTTTAGTATCAAACTCTGCTTGTAAATCAAACAAATTTGTGATCCGCGGACAATAGTACATGATATGCGTTCAATAGTAACCCTCTTGTTTCGTACTGTTGTTCGCATATCTTTCAAAATTCCTTAAATGTTTCAAAGATTTTTATCTTTTAGAAATAAATCACTTTCAAGAATGATTTATTTCCAAATCTTAAAATCTTTGATTTTGATCGATCTGCGGACAATAGTGTTATCCGCACATCTTATGATATGCTTGCTACAGTAACATCCGCACATCTTTCAAACGCTTAGACATTTTTCAAGATAACTTCATCTTTATTGATATTGTACTTAGAAAAGTACTCAGAGATCATGAATTGATTAATGCGTAACAATTCTTTGTACTTGTGACAAATTCATCAAATCTAATTTGATTCTTCTTTGCTTATTTGCACACATAAAAATTCAGATCATTAGTTCATTTGTCATGAATCATTGAAAAATTTATGAATCATCAAAGTAAAATAAAATTCACTTCATTGATTTTTGACAGTGATTTCAGTGATTTTAGTTGATCTGCGGATCACAGTATCAACTGATCTGCGGACAACAGTGTTCACACATCTCGATCTGCGAACAACAGTGTTCACATATCTTTACAGTTTTCACTTTTTCATCAATCTGTGAGCAACAGTGTTCGCATATCTCGATCTGCGAACAACAATGTTCACAAATTTTTTTAAAATTTCATGATTCAAAATTTTCTTTTATGTGATCAAAGTACTTGAATGTTTACGCAGAAAAATTTCTTTGACACATAAACTTTGGTCTTTTGATCATCTCATAACAGATGCAATTGTATCATGTAGAGAACAAATTTTCAATTATGAAATTTATTTGCACATTGCACAAATTCAATCTATTTTCATAATACTGCTGCATCCAATCAATCCAGACATTCTTATGCAATATTTATTTGAATATGACATTTTCTCCCCCTAAAGTTTTAATTTTCTAAGAGAAGAAAATTTGAACTTTACTTATGATCAAATATGAATCATTCACATGTATGAACAAGGCCACATTTATTCTTTTGTTTTATTTTGGCAAGCAAGTACTTTTTATGAACAAATATAGATAAGCAAAGAGATCATATCACTTGCAATAATCTTCACACAAAGAAAAATAAGATTTTGAATAGACATATAGAATTTTTCAATTTGCAAGATGGGCATAAAGCTTATTTCACACTTACTTTTCAACACTTAGTGATACTTTTATCATGTTTTGAGTTTATTAAGTATGTCTAGCATGTGACCCACACTTAGCAACATCTTAGAAAATCCACTAACTTCAAGAACATACAAGTAGGCACTTTAAAAATCAGGTCACTTACAACATAATCCGTGGAGCTTTGGGTCATAAATTATTGGTAGGTTCCCTTTGGGAATCTTCTTTACTTTCCAATTTTTGAAATTGACACTGTTCCATTTTGGAATCTTTTGACACTGGTGTTGTTCCTTTTGGAATCTTTTGTACATCTTGAGGTGTTCCAGGTCTGTAGATTACTACAACAAAGGAGACCTCGTGTGAGACTTCAGGTCTGTGGATACCACAACAAAGAAGCTCATAGATGTTTGCTCAACACGTATTCTATTACGTCATTACCTGATATGTGTAAGTATCACTACAAGCAGCCTATTAGAAAGATGAATACTTCACCAATGCTACTTAGATGGAACTTAACACAGCTAGACATAAATAACTTTAGTTTGTATCACTAACATGTTTAATTTTCAGATTGATAGTTTCAGCTTACCCACACAAGCAGTATGATCAGTCAGTCTTTATTGATTTTGAAAGCTATGTAAAAGATTAAGAAAGTGATGTACTATCATTTCTCTTATTTGGCAATGCTCAATGATCATGGTTCATAGTTGATCATACCAATGGCCTGAACCAAATGTTCAAATCTGCCTTGATCAAAGGCTTTAGTAAAAAGATCAGCCAATTGGTTTTCTTTGCTAACTTGTACGAACACTATCAATCCCTTTTCAGAATTATCACGAAGAAAGTGATATCTAATTTCTATGTGTTTAGTTTTTTAGTGTTGTACTGGATTCCTTGTTATGAATATGGCTGTAGTATTATCATTATAGAATGGGGTTTTTAAGAAATTAAATCCATAGTCCAGAAGTTGGTTTTGACACCAAAGGACTTGTGAGCAGCATGCAGAAGCAGCGATGTATTCAGCCTCTGCAGTGGATACTGAAACTTTTGTCTGTTTCTTGCATTGCCATGAGATTAATCTCGGACCCAAAAACTGATAACCCCCGGAAGTAGATTTTCTATTAAGGTTACAACCACCATAATCACTGTCAGTATACGCGTGCAGTTCAAAGTTTCCATCTTTAGGATACCACAACCCAAGTGCAGCTTTTCCTTTTAGATATCTAAAGATACGCTTGACAGCTTGAAGGTGTAATTCCTTGGGGTTTGCTTGATATCTTGCGCATAAGCAAACTGCAAACATGATGTCAGGTCTACTAGCAGTCAAATACATCAGTGATCCATTCAATGATCTGTAATATGTTTGATCCACAAGCTTACCACTCTCATCCGGCTCCAATTTGTGAGCTTTATCAAGTGGAGTTCTGATAGATTGAACATCTTCGAATGAAAATTTCTTGAGGATCTTCTTGATGTACTTTTCTTGGTTGATAAAGATTCCATCTTTAGCTTGAGTGACTTGCAATCCTAAGAAGAAGTTTATTTCACCCATTGAGGTCATCTAGAACTTTGACTGCATAATAGCCTCAAATTCTTTGCACAGTTCTTTACTTGTTGATCCAAATATGATGTCATCCACATAGATTTGAACCAAAAGAAGATCTTTGTTCTTTTTCTTAAAGAAGAGTGTTTGATCAATCTTTCCTCTTTTGAATCCATTTTCCATCAAATGAGAAGACAAAGTCTCATACCACTTTTGTGGCGCTTGATGCAAGCCATAGAGGGCTTTATCAAGCTTCATCATTCGATGAGGAAATTCTTTATCTTCAAAGCCTGGAGGTTGTTGAACGTACACCTCTTCATTGATAACACCATACAGAAATGGACATTTCACATCCATTTGATAAACAGTGAAATTCATATATGCAGAATAAGCAAGAAACAATCGAATAGCTTCAAGGCGTGCCACAGGAGCAAAAACTTCTTCATAATCAATGCCTTCTTCCTGAGTACACCCTTGAGCTATGAACCTTGCTTTGTTTCTTATGACTATGCCACGCTCATCTGATTTGTTTCTGTATAACCATCGAGTTCCTATGGCATAATGTCCTTCAGGAAGATCAACCAGTGTCCAAACATTTTGGATTTGAAATTGAAGAAGCTCTTCTTGCAATCCAACTTGAATCTTTGAGAGCTTCTGAAATGTTGTTTGGCACTGTTTGTGATAAGAAGCAAGAATAGACAAATGTTGGCATTTGTGCTTTTGCTTCTAGTCAGTCTTTCATGCAGACTTCTAATTATGTTTGATTGAGAGAGGCTTCTAAGAGTCCTTGATACAGGAGCAGAATCAACAGCCACCTCATTTTCTAAATTGGTATAATTGAAGTCTTGAACAGTTGTGGTGTGGATGGAAGGATCAGATTCATGCGGTGCATTGTGAAAGTAGTTGTATCCATCATCTGCAATCAATTCATCATTTGTAACAATTTGATCTCCTATAGGTGGAGTACATTCTTCAAAATTTGCATGAATGTCTGGATTTCCAAAATCAGGATACATGGAGGGAAATGGAAGAATAACTTCATTATCAGACTCTCCCCCTGAGTCATAACCTGCAGAAAAATCAATGGAATTAGAATTTAATGAAGTAGTCAATGCATCTATATCGAATAACCAAGCAGGACCATTTATATCTTTTGGAAATGGGTTTTCATGAAAATCAACATTCATTGATTCCTCAATAATGTTGTGTTTTGACAAGTAAACTCGATAAGCAATGGATTGGGATGAATATCCAACAAAGAATCCATCACTTGATCTTTCACCAAATTTAGCTAAACGATCTGAGGCATTCAATACAAACACAGGACAACCGAATGATCTTAAGAAACTGATTTGTGGTTTTCTTTTGAAAAGCAATTCATAAGGTGTCTTATTATGAGGTTTGACAATTAGACTCCTGTTTTGAACAAAACATGCTGTTGATACTACTTCTGCCCAAAAGGTGATTGGTATTTTAGAATCAGCAAGCATTGTTCAAGCAGCTTTGATTAAATTCCGATTCTTGCGTTCTACAACTCCATTTTGTTGTGGAGTTCTAGCTGCACTGAACTGTCTCTCTATCCCCTTATCTGCACAGAAAGTGTCAAACACATCATTCTTAAATTCAGTTCCATTATCACTTCTCATTTTCTTAACTTTTCAATCAACACTACTAAAAAATGAACCTATTGTAACCTTTTTATAACCTTTTTGCAACTTTTTTTTTCAAAACAGTTGCATTAGAAGAAGTTGCATTAGATCTAATGTAACTTTTTTGTTACCTATTGCAACTCTTATTTAAAGAGTTGCATTAAAAAAAGGTTGCATTTGAATAAAAATTGCATTATGTAAAAAAAACAGTTGCATTATGTAAAAAAACAGTTGCATTATGTAATAAAAAAAGTTGCAATTGATCTAATGCAACTTCACCTAATGCAACCTTTATTTACCAAAAAAAGTTGCAATAGGCTTATTTTCTTGTAGTGCAAATTGATTTTCAATTTTTGTAATGAAAGCTTTGAGAATTTCTGCGGTTTCACTTTTTCTATACGTGAAAAACACCCATGTGAATCTGGAAAAATCATCGATCACCACAAGACAATATTGCTTCTTTGTATGACTTAAATCACTTGTTGGTCCAAACAAGTCCATATGTAAAAGTTTTTATGGTGTATCATTTGAGTTCACAATTTTTGTCTTGTGTGATGTGCGATGTTGTTTTTCTTTCAGACAAGCTGAACACTTTTCTATGACAGAGAATGTCTTTTGAGGTATACCCACTACATGATCATTTTTAACTAAATTATTCATGTTATTGTAGTGAGTATGACTAAGACGTATGTGCCAAAGAACAGATTCATCAATGGATGCTTTTGAAAGCAGACAAGTTTCTTGAACACTATCATACATAGAACTCATATCCATCATATAAATGTTGTTATGTCTGGGTGCTTTCATCTGTATCCATTCTTCGGGGATTTGAAATCTAGGCTCCAAGATATAGCAGAACTTGTCATCAAACATCGTCTTGTAAAATTTGTCACATATTTGCGTAACACTCAACAAGTTGAATTTGAGTTGTTCACAGTAGTTGACATGATCAAAGCTCAACGATCCGTTGCTGACAGTTCCTTCACCTGTTATACATCCTCCTCCATCACCAAAAGCTGCATAAGAGCCTTCTATGTTTGGTATTGATCTAACAACTCCTGGTTTCCAGTCATGTGCCTTGAGCAGCCACTATCCACAATCCATAAACTGTTTTTTCTCTTGGTGGATGTGCTTGCACATGAAGATAATCAATTAGTACGATCAACCCAAACCGTTGTGGTTTGGGGTTTGCCATTTTCATCAATAACTGATTGTTTAGCACACTGTAAACCAAAAGTAGTCAACATGTCTGATTGCAACTTAGGATATTGATTCATCAAAATCTCAAACCTATCATTCAAATCAATTGGCAATTCATTTGATTTGTTTTTATGAACAAAAGGTTTAGATAGTGGTTTAGCAGAATCATAAGTTGACTTCAGTTGATTAGAAACATGATGAGACTGAACAAAATTTGAATTTTTTGATTCATTGAGAAAGTGTTTAATCAAATTCCTTTTAACACTATCCTTTGAATGAGGATGAGATGCAATCCTTGAAATGATTTGCATGTTAGATTTTGAAAAGTGTTTGTTAGAAAATTGATTTGAATCATTCAATCTCATGTTTCTAGGAGTCAAGGAATCATAAAAATCCTTATCATTGTCAAATGATGTTAATTTCTTTGATTGCTCCTTTTTGTGATTTGTTCTTTCCTTGTAATAACACTCATCTGTGTTATGATTTACCCTCCCACAAATTTCACACCATTTGTTAAAATAACATTCTTCAACATAATGGTTGGTCATATCACAAATATGGCAATATTTAGAAAAATAACAATCAATGGTGTTATGATTAGTCATTTTACATAGATCACACCATAGTCTTGTTGACTTTTCATAAAAATTAGATTTGACACTCTGTGATTGCTTTGATCTTTGAAATTTTGGATTTTGTTTGGGTTTGTACACTTGTTTAGCTTTGTTGTTTACATTCAAAGAACCTTTACCAACAAAATCAACCTTGTTACCATCAGAAACTGCTGAAGAATTTAAGTTTGACTTAGTTTTCTTCTTTTGTTTCTTCTTGGTTTTCTTTTTAAGTTCAAGTTTAGCAGCGGAAGTTTCAGGATCTTGACCTGTTTTCAGATCAAAATTTGTCTTGAACTTGTTTTCAGATTTCTTTGATTCTTGTTGGTTTTGATATCTTTTGAAATGAGGATTATCAAACCCAAACCCCTCACTCATTCACCTTTGTGGTCATTGTAAATCATTTTAATTTCACCTTTGTTTCTTAATTTAGATTTTTCTTTAACTTCTTTAACAAAGTTTGATTGTTCATTTGGTGAATTTACAAATTTTACAAAGCCATTGAAGTTCTTTGTTTTAAGGTACACCTGTTTAGGTTCATTTGAAGTTATTTTCACAGGTGACCTTCTTTGATCTTTTCTTGATCATGTTCAATGTAAACATTTTTGTTCAACTTTGAACTTTCAGAATCATCAGAAGATTCTGAGTTTTGATTCGTCTTTAACTTTGCTTGAGCTTCATTGGAATAGTCATGAGGATTGAAGTCAGATGGTAAAGTGTTTGTCATAACAGTTGGCATTTTTTCATAGTTCACTAGAGGAGGTGTTGTTTGGTATGCCACCTGTGAAAAACCCAACCCATTGCAGTTCTTTCCCTCTTTTTGACTAGCCATCCACCTTTCCATTTGTTCTTTTATTGACATGAGTTGTTCATATTTCATTTTAAAAGTGGATGCTTCCAGTTGACTTTGAACATAAGAATCTTCAAGATTTTTTAATGAATTTTTTTAGATTTGTTTTTGAAGTTTAGATTCTTTTAAGTCATCTGTTAGTGATTTGATTTTCTGCTCAAATTCCTTTTGCTGTTCTTTAGTTCTTTTGTGTCTATTCATTTCAGCCTGCAGTTTCTCATATGTAGCAAAGGAATGAGACCTATAGTGAGTTACCTCATGCATGCATGCTTTTGTGCAAACCTTATCCTTTACATCTTTAGGCATTGGGTGATATTTGGTTGTATCAAATTTGTTTGCATCAAACTTGCTTGTACTTTCCTCATAAGTTTCAGTTTCTTTGCCTTGGTCATCATCAGAATTTAGAGCCATTAAACCAAACTCCTTTTCTATCTCTGCTCTATAAGCACTCCAATCTGTCTCTCCATCATATGTAACACACATGGCTTTTGATTCATCAGATTTGCCATTGGATGAAGAAGCTTGATGCTGGTTCAAAGTGTTTGGTGTAATCTTGGCAGCTGAATTGTTGCATTCCCTTGAGAAGTGCCCATAAAGATTACATTTAAAACACCTAACCTTTGTTTTGTCAAACCCCATCTTCTTGTTTAAACTAGGCTTGCTGAAATTTCTGTTTGATTTCATCTGCTTTTGTGGCCTGTAAGCTAACATCACCATGTTCCACTAAATATCCATCTCTTAAACATCATCTGGATGCATGTCATTAAGATCTTGCACCATTAATTCCATGGGAGTCAGTTGACTTCCAAGATATGCTTGGAAACTTGCAGTGAATGCAGCATAAGCAGCTTTATGCTCCTCAATCTTTAACACAATATTGACCACATCTTGAACTTTGTCAACATTGACTGTCTTGACTTTTCCTTTAGCAACTTCAGCTTTTTCCTCACAAAACTCATTCAAATTACAAGAATCAGCAGCATTTGCAAAGAAACAGTCTCCTTGAAAGTGTTCATCAAAATAATTCACATCAGCTGATATAAATGTTTGTTGCCCTGGCTTCTCTCCTATAAAAACATATTATTCCATCTCTTTCTTTGTCATCAAATTCCTGGATTGTTCATCCATTGCTAAAGATTCAATTTTGGTAATCATAAAGTCCATATCTTGAGCATCCAAAGACAAAGTTTGTTTAAGAGTGGTAACTGTGTGCTTCGAGCATCTGCTAAAGAATGAAGCAGTCTCAAGTTGATATCTTCAGTATTAGTGGGAATTTCCATTGCTTCCATTTCTGTTACAAGCTACACAAACCTGTTTAAGTGAGAATTGATTGATTCACCAGGTAAAGCTGAGAACATTTCAAGTTGCCTTTTAAGTTTCTACTTCTTCATACTTTGAATTTCTGTACCTCCCTCACACATTTTCTGCAGCATTTTGTACAAAGAGTTTGTAATGACATATTTCTTTGTTGTTGTTAAGAAGGCCAATGGGATTGCCATTGTCAAGAAAGAATAAGCCTTAAGATCAATTGCACATTTCCTCAGTTCTTCTTTAAACTCATCACCTTCTAACTCTTCCATAGGAATAGCCTTCTTTCCAGTTCTGTATGCATCATCCTTGTACTTGTCTGAATTTGAGGCTGGCCTAGGGAATGAGGACAATTTGCAATAGACCTCCACAAATTATGGTCAACAGTATTCAGGTGATTTCTGAATCTGATTTCCCATCCTTTAAAATCTGCTCTTGTTTTCAATAAGGTACTTTGGAAGCATAATCTGAACTTGCAGTGTTGTTGTAATTGTTGTTGTTTGCCATTTTGAAAAGTTGAAAAATTGATCTGCGGATGATATTTTTGATCTGCGGACAACAGTTTTTCGATCGGCAATCTACAGTGACAATCTGCGGTCTACAGTGACGATCTGCGGTCTACAATATCGATTTGCTTGCAACAGTAACGATCTGCGAACAGATTCAAATTAATCAATTCCACAGAGATGAACTCAAGTCAATTTCTTCAGTCTCTATTCAAGCTATCTTCAACAAAACTCTAACTTTGAAATGATCTACGACTAATAGTAATCTTCAACAACGATCTGCGGATGGCAGTTTTGTTCAGCTTTGAAGAACAGTAAATCCAGAAGATCAAAACAAGCCAGAATACAGATGATAATGACGAAAATAACAGGAAATTGAATAACTAAATGATCAACTTCAATAAACATCAACATCTTCTCAATGTGCGAACAACAATCAATCGTTCAATATGCGATGAACAGTGAAACTTGAAAGTTTGAATTTGATGATTTAACTCTGAATTTGCTGAAAACTAAATGAATACTTTGCATGCAATCATCTTTAATTCTTCATTCAATTATCAATTTCCTCAAAATCAGACTTTAATCACAAAACTCTTGAAGAACAGTTCGTTCATCAACAAAACTATTGATCACTTCAATTCTATATTTCTAGCAATCTTCTCGTTGAATTCACTTCAAAATGTTCAAAGGATTTATCTCGGTAGTGATTATAAGAAATTGAATCGTTTCGATGATTCAATTAGTTTGTGATATAACAGATTCAAGTAGTTCGAACTAAGTTCAACACTACTTAACCGAATGCTCTGATACCAATTGTGGATCTGTATCAGGTCAAACTAGAGCTCGTGAATCTGTTAAACTAATCAACAAACATAATATCAATCAAGCAAAACAAACACTGAATCAACAGAAGAATTACTAATAAATGCTCTTTGTATTGATCTCGTAACTATGTGTACAATAAGGTGTAATTGCAGTAAGTTCTGTTCAAAAGTCTCCTAAATACAATGCATACAACCCTATTTATACTAGCTAGAGACAATTCATGAATAAAAAAACACAAATTAACAAACTATTAAAATGATGTGCGGATGACAGTTCTGTTCGCACATCTCTGGTACAAAAGTTGTCCGCACATCTCAACATTTTGTCCGCACATCTTTGTTTTTCTTCAAAACATTAAGTATGATGATCATAATATTCGCACATCTCTGGTACAAAAGCTGTACGCACGCGACACCGACACAACGAAACACATAGATTTATGTATTTTGGGGTCTAACATGACTAAACTAAACATAGGAAGCCTGCTAGGAGGTAGAACTCCCACATTGAATGTACAATATCTTTAGAAACTTGAGCAGGCCGGACACAAGGTGAGTTCATGAACCACTTTTTTACGTAATACTTTTGGGGCTGATACATACCTACTAAACTTGTTTATATAAACTGATTTTCATGGTGTAATACAACTGCTAGTCTTGTCCCCGAACGTTGGTACAACTTTCGGTAGCCATTAACTTCTTTCAGGAGCCCTTTGATATGTGAATAGTACTATTTGGGAATCCCCCACGTACAGTGGCATACCCCCCCACTGAGGTTGAAAACCGTTACGCCACATGTTCAATGAAACGATGGTGCTTAGCAGAGCACGTTAGCCCACTTTGGGTTACGGGACTATTATTTATTGTATTCGGGTTGGGTATAATCCGAACAGTTTTGGCTACATATTTTTTCGACCGTACACCATAAACATACTTATTTAATGTCTAGAATTTTGTGTACTAAACTTTGACATTGTCTGTTTTGTTAAACCATGAGCTCACCACCTTTATGTTGACGTATTTTTGGGTATGTATTTCAGGTATTTAGATGATTTATCGATGGAAGTATAGAACTAGACTTTCTAATATTGGATGTGCATTTAGACACGGTTGATAGCTTTAGAAGACCCCGAATAGAAGAAACACACAAAGATTATATACGAATTATAAAAGAAGACTACTTGGGAATAGTATACCAACTAGCCTCATTGCTTTTGCTAGAGTTTACTATTGTACCCTTTGATGTACACTTAGAATACACTGATATTACATGTAAATCTATGGCCCACTAGCAATGCATACATAGTTTCCGTTGTGTTTTTTTGGATATTCAATCGTCACGGCCCACCCCCTTGGTCGGGGTGTGACAGAAGGCGCTTTAAAACGCAGCCCGCCACGAATGCGTTGTAAAACGCAGCTCGCCAAGAAGGCACTATAAAACGCAGCCCGCCACGAAGGCAGTGTAAATGCAGCCAACCAGAAGGCGCTGTAAAACAAAGCCCGCCACGAAGGCGTTGTAAACACAGCTGTCACACCCTCAATTTTCCACAAACGGGGTATCCTTTAGGCGTGTGACATACCAAGATCTCAAGCCATTAGTTACAGCAAACACTGACTCAACGTTTTAAGCAAAAGTCCTTATTAAACTATTAAACCAAAACCCAGAGTTTAAAATAAAAAGTTTCCAAAGTTAGCAGAAGCATTTCAAAAACATTCCCGTACAACAATCCAAGTACGTAACAGTAATGGTTAAACCAACCAAAGTTTAAGAAACCTGTGCATATAGTTTGTACGACTCAAACAACCGTTTCAAAAAAACCAGTAAGTGTCCTACTCGTGCGCCTTCCTAGTTCCCTGAGAAAAAATACTAAAACGAGTCAACAAATAATGTTGGTGAGTTCAATGAGTTTATTTAAATAACATAAATAAAATATGAGTTTCGTTGATAAATCAATATATATTGCTGGTTTGCAAGACCACCTTGCTTATTACACGAGCACGTCGAGATTAAACTGAACGTTACTTTAATTTCCTTGTCGCCATCACTACGGATGACCAAATGTTTAAAGGACAATTTGCACCAATTTGCTCCCCGCTAGTGGTGGGGTCTGTCGAACCCGTAGTACTACTCAAATTTCCCCATTATGCCGAAGTTGGCATATAAATAATCTCGACTAAAGAAAAGGACTTTATAAGTATGTTAATGCTCGTAAAATAAGCCCTTAACAATAATATTATTTACCAAAAAGATTGCCCAAGTTGGCAATGTAAAGTTTTGCCCGAAGGCCCGACCCGAAGGTGTAAAACGTAGCCGTAGTTGGCCCCGTCCGAAGGCAATAAGTTTTGCCCGAAGGCCCCCCGAAGGTGTAAAACGTAGCCTTAGTTGGCCCCGCCCGAAGGCAAAAAGTTTTGACCGAAGGCCCTTCCCGAAGGCATAAAAATGCAGTCTGCCCGAAGGCGTGAAAAACATTTGTATGTTTTCTCCCCGAAAAAGATTTAAAAGCGGGCAAAGAACTCACCTTTCAAGCG
This sequence comes from Tagetes erecta, assembly GCA_030867185.1. NCBI lineage: Eukaryota > Viridiplantae > Streptophyta > Magnoliopsida > Asterales > Asteraceae > Tagetes > Tagetes erecta. Next base: position 14,329,523 of record CM061497.1, on the reverse strand, counting down.
CATAGTAAATTAATTAGCAAAAGTGCAACTAAAGACCTAGATCGCCCTACGACCTACTTTAGTAATTAGTTACTAGTTAATAACTAGGAACATACAAGTAAAACATATAATTTGGTATTCATTAGGGTTTCGAGTATTCGGTTCGGTCTAAAGTAATTACAATACACTACACAAGATTAAACATGTATCACACATCATACTTAAACTTGCATTCACATAGTGTTTCATATACATACAACATCATATATTACTGCTATTGCTTTACACATTTATATATGCTCCAACATACTTAAGTTACCGTTTCTGCACATACATACATATATATACATATATATATATACATACATACATATATATATATATATATATATATATATATATATTCACATACACATGATCGTAATATTACATACATATTATCCCACGCATATTTATATATATATATATATTGCTTCACATACCTATTTCAACCTTAGAGCTAACATGCATACACACATATCTACATATCGTTTTGGTCTCATGCTTCCATCTTTACACATATCTATATACATACATATCCAGACTTATACACATTCAATATATGTATTCATCCTAATGAAATGCCATTGCTACTTATTTAACTATAACTTATATATATCCATGATTAAATCTACACACCACCATACACAAATCACATTCACAGTTACATAATCAATTTCACAAAAACACCCACACACAAGCAGCGACATATATACACCCATTCAGATCATAAATGTATACCTACACACATGCAGTAGCTTATACATATTTCAATACCTGATCGACCACACATATATATATTACGTTTTCTGCTAATGTCACTTCCCAGTTTACACGTATACATACATGAACAACACATACGATACATATATAAATAAGGCATACGTATTGCATACAATCTTGAATATATCAGGCAATCCACATTCTACACTCATCTACACAATTTTTGCTGCATACGTATATATATATATATATGTATGTATATATATATATATATATATATATATATATATATATATATATTGTTGCTGTTCGAATACTGTTAACATACATACACATAACCAAATTTTACAATTATTCATAACATGATCATGCTCTTTCTGTTTCGATATCATGGATGCACATAATTTTACCGATTACGTATAAACACGTATATAGCAAATACAATAAGTCTTAACCGTAGCTCGAAACCAAAAACCAAAAACCCGTAAGCGAACCCGGTAAATAAACAGCGTGATAACAGTTAATGGGATTGAGTTTTATTTACTGGAATGATACGATCAAGAGGTGGACGTGATCGGAGATGGTTAATGGTGGCGAAGGTGGTCCGACGGTTTCGATGTTGCTGGCTGCTGTTGAATGAGACCCGCGAAGGAGGTGATCGGATACAAGAGGGTTGTCGCTGCTGATGATTTCTGGCGACCAAAGAGAGGGACGAGAGGGAGAGGAGATCGAACAAGATGATGAGGTTTATGTGTGTGTGCCGTTTCATAGAGCCGAGACAGAAGACATTAACGATGATGATGATATTGTAAAGAGGGGGGGTCGGTTAGGGTTGGGAGATTTAATTAAAATTTACCCTTTGGCCCCTAGACTTTATTAGTTTATTTAATTCACTTCAAATGTTGTTAAATTATTTTCCGCTATCTACAAAACGAGCCATATACTATATATATATTAACTCACGTAAACGAGCAAACAAAATAACAATGAGAATTTTAATATGAATGAGCGAGACTGAGCTATTGGTGTTAACTTGTATTTACGGGTTCTCACATCATCCCCTTGTTAAAAGAATTTTCGTCCCGAAAATTACGTAGTGTCATTAGTTGTCTGCAACGGAATGAAAAAAAGAAAGAAAAAAAATTTCTAGTTGCCACATCATCCCATTGTTAAGAGAATTTTTGTCCCGAAAATTAAATTGTACCTATAGTATTAAATGTTGTTACTTTAATAGCTAAGAATGATTTTATTTGTTTTACATTAGGTAGCCACTTTATTAGATTTAAACCGACTAGAGTAATCATTTGCAGGATTTCAACTGGTCTACTGTATTACGGGTTTGAAGAGATTCAAAAGTTCTTTGGGATCCACTCTTAAGATTTATAAACAACAATTTGTATGAAGAATGTTTCGGAAATTTTAGATCACGGAGCTTCAAGTTGTTCAGATTTTCAAGGTTCGAGACTTAACTAAAGAGTTTATATTAAGGAAGTGTTGTTATTCGAGTTGTTTAAATATCATTAAATTAATTCAACCGTGTGTAGGTACTCTACTTTATTAGAGAAGCGTTGTCAAAACGCGGTCATCAACGATGTCATAGACATTCTAAAAACAGATGAAGATTGAATTTTGATACTACTTATATGTTCGGAAGTACATGCTTTAAGCAATAATAATCAAGGAATTTAATAAGTATTCATGATTCGTTGTGATCGATAGAACAAGTGGTTGAATGACATAGGGTAAAATGTTATTAATGTTTACTTACTGAAGTAGTGTTAAAATAAAGTGGTTGTCTTACATGAGGTGTTCCAAATCTTTTGGAGTACAGTTGGTTTTCTCTTTGATGGAATCTGAGTGTTACGATCACAAATGGTCGTAAGGGGGGTATACGATACGCCGAGAAGATAGGTTTTCAGGAATCTTGTCCTTCTACTTCGATAGAAGATCCGTTTAATTATGTAGGTCCTTTGGGTTGATCTAACAGTACTCATTTTATGATATAGGTTTTAATATATGAATGGACTTATTAAGGGCTCAAAACAATAAAATGCTAGATAGGATTTTGATATCCATATTCATTGGGTGGTAGAGTTTGAATTCGTCGCTAGGGTGTTTCAAAGATGATGAGAGATAATAGTCCGGCTGAGGGTTAGAGTTTAACGGATCAGATGAGGATGTCATGTTATTTCATTACTTGGGTTGTTTAGCTTCACTAGGTCCCTTACGCATGTAATTTCCTATTTTAGGGTTTTCATTGTTTAGAACGATTAGGTGACAATTCCTGTTTTAGGGTTTTCAGGAAGTTAATTACATACAAGGTAGAATCTCTTGAATAAACTGAAGCTTCTAAAGAACACATCGCACGTTCGGAGTGTCAAATGACAATGAGCACATTAATTATAATGTTTCTTAGCAGATGCAAATGTGTATTGGGATAAATGAAATAAGAAGTTGTTATTTTATACAGTAATGGATGAGGTATCAGTTGTTTATTTTGGATGTTATATTTATCAAATGAATCCTTAGAGTCACCGAACGTACTCAAAGTTTAGAGTTATATACCCGCCCGGGGGGGTCAGTTATAAAATTCACGTGGTTTCTGAAGTCGCTGCGAATAATGGGTATATGAAATTCATAAGTGTCTAGGTGTATAGCGGTTTCCCTAAATTATTATTGCTTAAACATCATTTAGGTGTTACAACAATTCTTCGAGTTACTCCTTTCGTAATAAATTGTACATTTAATAAAAATAATGTAATGATCATACGAGCGTTTCAGATAAGCGTTTTAAATTGCGTTTTCAAATCGCGAAGATATCATTAATGATAGATTTGCGTGTCTGTAGACCTCTCCAACCAGATAGTAGCGTCTATCAATCAGTGAGTAGATTTTACGACGCCGACCACTCGCTAAGCGGCTTACCGAAATTTCCATTGTTAATGGAGAAAAATATATTTAAGTTTATATGATAACTCCCACATTATAGCCATTACCCACAAGTCAAGTCTCACCAGGATTCACATGCACTCCAAATTATTATCATGTGTGCACCTGTGATGATAATTTGATTTGCATGTTCCCCCTCATTCCACCTGTATGGCGTTAAAATGTCCTTAAGATTATTATATTTATTACCGAGTGGTTTCAAAATGAAAGGTTATCTATAGATTGACCCTCAACAGAGAAAGGATTAAAAATCTAATTAAATGGTTTAGCACCAACAGAGCACGCGCGGGGGGGAGGGGGGTATTCTCTTGATCCATCTTTCCTTAAATACCCAAGGAATACAGAGTCCAATTTTTCGGATAAGGACGGTTTGATCATTGCCCAATGGGTCAGCGATAAACTCTAGACGACGCTTCTCGGATCCCGAAAATTAATACGTAGCATGATGAGAATTATAATTAGAATTAGAAATCAGGCCTATGGTTAGACGCATAATAATGTAGTAATAAGGAAGTTTATCTAAGGAAAAAAAATAAGGAATCAAATATAAGGTAGCATGTATAGCAAGACGTATAAGCCAAATCTAATGTAACTAATGTGCAGTGTGAGTGTAACTAATGCAATGCCTAGTTATAGTCTAGATGCAGATGCTAGTTCCCTATATCTTATGGCTCTGATACCATTTTGTCACACCCTCAATTTTCCACAAACGGGGTATCTGTTAGGCGTGTGACATACCATGATCTCAAGCCATTAGTTACAGCAAACATTGACTCAACGTTTTAAACAAAAGTCCTTATTAAAGTATTAAACCAAAACCCAAGGTTTAAAATGAAAAGTTTCGAAAGTTAGCAGAAGCATTTCAAAAACATTCCCGTACAACATACCAAGTACGTAACAGTAATGGTTAAACCAACCAAAGTTTACGAAACCCGTGCATCAAGTTTGCACGACTCAAACAACCGTTTCAAAAAAACCAGTAATAGTTTAAATAGCAAATTGTAATAATTTCAAGACCAATGCATTCAAGTGTCCTACTCATGCGCCTTCCTAGTTCCCTGAGAAAAACATACTAAAACGAGTCAACAAATAATGTTGCTGAGTTCAATGAGTTTATTTAAATAACATAAATAAAATACGAGTTCCGTTGATAAATCAATATATATTACTGGTTTGCAAGACCACCTTGCTTACTACACGAGCACGTCGAGATAAAATTGAACGCTACTTTACTTTCCTTGTCGCCACCACTACGGATGACCAAATGTTTAAAGGACAATTTGCACCAACTAGCTCCCCACTAGTGGTGGGGTCTGCCGAACCCGTAGTACTACTCAAATTTCCCTGTTATGCCGGAGTTGGTATATAAATAATCTCGACTAAAGAAAAGGACTTTATAAGTATGTTAATGCTCGTAAAATAAGCCCTTAACAATAATATTATTTACCAAAAAGATTGCCCAAGTTGGCAATGTAAAGTTTTGCCCGAAGGCCCCACCCGAAGGTGTAAAACGTAGTCGTAGTTGGCCCCGCTTGAAGGCAATAAGTTTTGCCTGAAGGCCCCACCCGAAGGTGTAAAACGTAGCCTTAGTTGTCCCCGTCCGAAGGCAATAAGTTTTGCCCGAAGGCATAAAAATGCAGTCCGCCCGAAGGCGTGAAAAACATTTGTATGTTTTCTCCCCGAAAAAGATTTAAAAGCGGGCAAAGAACTCACCTTTGAAGCGCACAACAAAATAATCAACAAAAGTGCAACTAAAGACCTAGATCGCCCTACGACCTGTTTAGTAATTAGTTACTAGTTAATAACTAGGAACATACAAGTAAAACATATAATTTGGTATTCGTTAGGGTTTCGAGTATTCGGTTCTGTCTAAAGTAATTACAATACACCACACAAGATTAAACATGTATCACACATCATACTTAAACTTGCATTCACATAATGTTTCATACACATACAACATCATATATTACTGCTATTGCTTTACATATTTATATATGCTCCAACATACTTAAGTTACAGTTTCTCACATACATACATATATACATACATATATACCTATATATATACATATAGACATACATATATATATATATATGTATATATATACATATATATATACATATATATATATATATATATTCACATACACATGATCGCAATATTACATACATATTATCCCACGCATATTTATATATATATTGCTTCACATACCTATTTCAACCTTAAGGCTAACATGCATACACACATATCTACATAACGTTTGGGTCTCATGCTTCCATCTTTACACATATCTATATACATACATTGTGACACCCGCTATTTTTTTGGTTAACATCGTTAACTCGAACTCTATGATTTTAACGTTCACACGTGTGTTGCATCTAATTAGAATAAATCAAACACATTATTTACCGCTTGAATCTCGAATGTTAGTAGACTAATAAAATTACATTTTTCGTTCTATTGTTTGTTACGTAATCCAGAGTTCGATTTAGTTAATTTAAAATGTTACTATTAAAACTTTTGGATAAACAAAAATAGGTTAATAAACAATAAGGACTAAAATGCAATTTTTATGAAGTTGTATTATATTAAACCCAACCCCCAACCCTAACCCGTCAAAACTCCAATGTCGCCACACCAAGAACTCCGATCACCATCCTCCCAATTCCGGCACCTGCAACCACCGTCACACACCACCACGGCAACCTCAACTCACCGGCGAAGCTTCCGTTGCCCTCGCGAACCGTTTTGGTTAGTTTTTATTTAGTTTCATTACTCATTTTTTTGTTACGGTTTCGGTTTCGTGCTACGGGTTGGATTCGTTTTGACTCGGTTGCGATGTGTATACGTATGCGATATATTCATGATCATGATTGTGGGTCGGGTTGTGTCGGATTTGAATTCGATTTTGAAACCGTCTGAGTTTTACTATATATGCAATGTATATTGTTGTATATATATCTATGTTAGTACGTAATATTGCATATATATAGATAGGAAGATTGAGGATGCTATATATAATTAGAAAATTCATTTGTATATAGTCATTGTGTGATTTACGTAACTGTGTTGTTGTGATCATATAAAATAAAAATGTGTACAATGTTTATATGGGTATACATGTGATCGATGAATGTTTGTACAATGAAATCAAAAGCACCAACCGTAGACACTGTAAAATATATGTTGTTTGTATATAAATAAGAAGATCGATGTGTGTTTGTATATGAATAAAGGTGTATATGTGCTCTATGCGTTTCCTAATGTATGATGAAGATGTGTCAATATATGCATGAGTTAATGGGTTTGACTATTAGAAACATATCGTATTTTATGCATGTATGATTATAATATGTATGTGTGGAGAATTACATGATTTAAATTGTATGCATATACTAATAAGTGTCGGCTTATATGAGATGTGGGTAATGTAATTATATGATGTTAAACATGTGGGTTGAAATGTATATTTGCGCATAGTTATAACAACAATACGTCGTTATCTGAGCGTGGATTTGTATGCATATATGTGAAAGCAAGTCTAAAAGTAGTAGGTGAATAAATGAACATATGTGCCATGTGTATAGGACTACTAAGTGTTGATAACCTTATATTGATAGTAGGATGACCACATTATATATATATATATATATATATATATATAGCTTATCCGGAAAATAATAGTGACATGAGGATTGGTATGTAAATTACGCATATTATGTGTGAGTATGCATGATGAGTTTGTTTATGTGTAGTGTTTGAAATAAATGGATAATTAAATCAATTATCTAAATATTTTAGTGTGGGTCACATGTTAAAACTTGTTGTATTATATGAAATTTTATATTTGGGCGTTTGGGTACGAAACCGAATCGGAAACGAGAAAACTATACAAGTCTTTTATAAAAAGTCGTTTGTAACTAGTTTAGAATATAACCAGGTAATGGGACTACCTAGGCTTTCTACTTTTGCTAATTAATTGTAGCTGCGCAACCTAAGGTGAGTTTCACGGCCCCTTTTTACTATTTTCCTGTTGGGGGAGAAAGCACGCACGAAACACTTTTGATTTTGTATTTACTTATATATCATCATGGATACTAAACGTTAAACTTAACATACGAAAGTCCTTTCATTCTCTCGAACCGTTAATATACGGGGTATAGCGAGGAAATTCGGATAGTACTACTGGGTTTGACAAACCCCACCCTCGGCTGGGAGCTGGGCAGGTGTGAATTGTCCTAATCTCATGTGCCATTGAATGTTAACAATGGTAACAAGGCACAACATAAACAGTCAGCTCGGATTCGAAACGTTTGAGTAACATGAAAACTTGGGTTAGCTACCTACTGATATATTTGTGATTTACATTATCTGGAAAAACTTGTTATTGAATTGTTGTTTAAAACCTGTGAACTCACCAACCCAGCGTTGACACTTTTTAGCATGTTTTTCTCAGGTGGCCAAGGTTAGCTGAACATCACAATAGTACATGCATCATGGGTCTGCATAGTTTCAAACATTTTGTTTATAATTATTGCATTTTAAATTCTATACTTTGGGGCGCGTGTTTTGTGCATATGTTTTACTTTACTTTACGCTTCCGCATTGTTTTAAACGGTTAAATTCTGACGTTTGGTGTTCTCATTTACTGAGACACGTTATTTTTAAACTCATTTAGAGTCGTTTGTGTAATTAATGACTTGGATCCTGGTTTGTCACGTCTCAAACTGTAGAACTCCGTTAGTGGAATTTGGGGGTGTGACATACATATCCACACTTATACACATTCAATATATGTATTCATCCTAATGAAATGCCATTGCTACTTATTTAACGATAACTTATATATATCCATGATTAAATCTACACACCATACACAAATGACATTCACAGTTACATAATCAATTTCACAAAACACCCACACACAGGCAGCGACATATATACACCCATTCAGATCATAAATGTATACCTACACACATGCAGTAGCTTATACATATTTCAATACCTGATCGACCACACACATATATTACGTTTTCTGCTACTGTCACTTTCCAGTTTACACGTATACATACATGAACAACACATACAATACATTTATAAATAAGGCATACATATTGCATACAATCTTGAATATTTCAGGCAATCCACATTCTACACTCACCTACACAATTTTTGCTGCATACGTTATATATATATATATATATATATATATATATATATATATATATATATATATATATATATATATATATAGGGTAGGGTTCATTTGAGAAGAGCAAATATTGCGAGAAAAAAAGAAATAGCCAAATTATTCATTTTTCAACCAAAAACGTTTTTAACATACGAAAAAATGATAGAAATGCAATATTTATTCATCAACTTTGATATTCAAAAAATAAAATTGAATAAATTTCATGTATTTGTTAAACTTACACATGTGGAAGTCATGTGTAGGTTACGTTACTTACACATAACCTAAAATGTGTAGGTAAACTAAAAACACTAAAACTACATACGTAAAAAATGTTTTATTTATTTTTTTTAGTTTATACCTTACACATTTGTATGTAGAAAGTGAATTTATTTATAAAACTAAACCATTGATAAGTTTTTTTAAGTGATTTAGGTTTCTTCTTTTTCTTCTTGCAATATATGACTCTTCTCAAATGAACTTCCTCCTATATATATACTAGCAGGAAACCCGCGCGATGCTGCGTCGTCAACAATTTACAATGAGATTACCTGTTATGTTAGTTTATCAATTCTGTATTGATTTATGAACGCACATATACATCTAATCGACTTCATAATCAAATTCATAAAGAAAACATTTGAAAAATGAAATCTCTTGCAATAGTCTAATTTTCATCTAATAATATAAAAAGTTTAACGCGCGTATATCATGTTTTGGTTATATTGATTACTTTCATCGAAAATGTTTAACCAAAGAATATATGAGCTGGATTTTAGTCTCATTTTTTGTTATATTGTACATCGAATCTTTATGTGGTAGTACATTTACCTTATGCTTTAATAGTTTATACTTTTTTCAACATTAAAAAGATGGGTAAATGACCATTTTACCCATCCAATTTGCATATTAATGTAGTATAGATTCGGATTTAGGGTCACAAAAACCATGATCATGAACGTTATTTGCAGGCTATGTACTTATAAAGTATTTTTTGGATGATCTTTTATTCCAGTTTTCCTACTTTTTTGGTTATTATGTTTTAGTCAAGATTTGAATTTTACTGGAGTTTCTGTTTATCTTCACCGAATAAAAGGTAAATTTATAGGCAAATTTCAAACTTTACATGAAAGGATAAAAAAGACTTTATTTTTTCTAGCAACCTGTCTAATCGGTTTGTAGATTTTTATGATAAGTATCATAAGTGTAAAGTCCTACTCTACATTGTTTTATTTTTTTATTTTTTAGTGTTAAACACATAAATAGTATTTAGTTGAACAATGGTAAATCGTGTCTTATCGTGTTTGACAGGTTATATGCGACACGATTAACTTAAGTATCAAACATGAAAACGACTCGTTTAATACTTGGCTTTGATGGATTAAGTGTTATAGTTGTATGTTTTATGTATCAAAGAGTAGAAAGGATAAACCTTAGGCTTTTAATTTTACTTATTTTAAAAAAGTATGAAGTAATTTTTATTCTACACTATCTGACTATCATATTGAAAACTTTAATTTATTTGTAATATTTCATCATACAACAATTATGTATGATTGTTAGAGAAGAAATCTATTTTTTTTATTCAAGAGTCAACTGTCAACTTCATTTAGCTTTCACACCACACCTCAATCATCCAAAAACTTACACAACACACTCTTCTTATTCTCATCCTTATAAACTCTTCATCTTTCACAATCAACACAAACTCATCAAAAACCTTACACAACACCACACACACACACAAATACACATCATGCTTAAATTGATCACAAATGCTGCTTCAAATCCACACTTCATATTTCTATTCTGCAACATGATCATACTCACTCTCATTCTTGTCAACTTAGAACCCTCATTAAATTCTATTCAGAAACACAATGCTACTCCAATTCCTCCTCCACCACCTTTGTTTGTCGCTAACGAAAACATAACTTTCGAAACTACCACCACTCAGATCGACCACAATGCTTCAAGAGACTCCCACCAATGTGTTGATAGACATTCACCGAGTTTCTAATGATTGCAAGTTGATGGTGAACGAAGACGAAGAGTTATCAGATGATAAACTCAGAAGGAGAGTGGAAGAGTTCATTGACAAGGTTAATAGAGGTTGGAAAGCTGAAAAATTAAACTTAAGTCTTTGTTCTTAAGGTTAAACAAAAACTAATGTAGATAAGTTGGTTCAAATTGGATGCTATGATTGATATAAGGTTTTGATTTTGATTGTTGGTTCTTCTAATTTGAATTTTGGTTAAGAGTTTTAAGGCGTGTAGAATATGTTAAAACATTAAATTTAACGTTCTTTATTTGGGGTGGTTACATTTCATTATTCAGTACGATTATAAGATGCTTTTTGGTTTGGTAGCAATTCATCACAAACCAAACAGAGATATAGTTGACATGTCATGTAATTTAACAAATGATAAATAAAAGCCAAAGATTTAATACGATGTGTTAGTAGTTTTCACTTAACTACAAACATCAATAAAAGCCAATTACAATTGACTTCAAACATCAACAAAAGCCAATTACAATTGACTTCAAGCATCAAGAGTCCAGTCAGCAAATAACAATAGAGCATACTAATGAATCAAACAACCTCATAAAAACACCACCCCATCAATCAAACTACAACAACCATATTCAAATGTGTCCGTGGAAGAATAAAACCGGCTCTCCTTTCCTCAAAAGAGTACTCGATAACCTCTTCGGGGATCTTCATCTGCTTGATCGGGTTCACACTCATTACAGCTGGTGTCATTGCAGTTTGCATTGGGACATAAACAGTTATTGGTGTGCATGGTACAGTTGGAATCATGTTTGTTTTCAGAGTTCTGTATCATCTGTTGTGGATATTAAGGTTTTGGAAGGCGTTGTAAACAACATGGAGTTGTTGCTGTTGGTGTTAAGGAAAGTTTTCTGCAGCATTTTGTGTTTCTGTTGATATCTTCCAGTAAAGTTATGTTGGATGTTCATGATTCTGTTGAAGAGATTGGAGAAAAGAGTGTTCGGAAGATTTGTTGTGGTTGTGATGGTTCAACTTCGCTGATGGAATGTTTTCTGTTTGCAGGAAGTCCAGCTAGGTCCAAACCTCTTCTTCCTGATAAAGAAAAAACACATAAGAAATGAAAATATGGGTTACAACAGAAACAATAGAAACAAAAGATAGGATGATTATTTTACCAGCTGAAAGGCCTGAAAATCCATCATCCTTTTTCTATTTGGCATGTCGGGTATTATGTGTAGCTCTAACGGAGTGAAGATCGGTTTTAGGTGCATGCATTGCTCCTGGGAGTGATAATCTTCTGTTACTTGGGCCACCATAAGACATCCTAGACCCTTTTTTTCCCACTTTGTTGCTTCATCGGGCTCGGTTTTGACCCAAATAGGGGTTCCTGTTCTGCCATCAACTGCCCTTGAAGTTTTTTCTGGTCCTAAAACACACAAAACAGAATTGTAAAAAGTCTGAAGGTTTTACTGGTCCGAAAAATGCATGAAATAAAACTTTGATATATCATACCCTTTGTCATTTCCGTTCTTCCTCTTTCACTTGTCTCAGGATCTTGTATTCCTCAAGCATGGAAAGAAGTCGATCTGCATACGACAGATTATATTCCTCAAGCATGGAAAGAAGTCGAATCTACAAGTTATAAATGATTGCCAAATTTCTTACTCCATCATAAGTGAAGTCAGTGCCTCTCTCATTCTCCCAGGTTATTGTTTTCACAGCTAATGCCTCCACCATTGCTGTTCCAAAATCAACAATAAAAGTCAGACTTGGCAAATTTGATCGATTTAGTTATTATTAACCTGTTCCATGTTTTTAATCACTAATACTTGCAACAACCATCTATTGAATTCACACAAAAACAAGATTTACTTGGAAGTTTATTTACTAAAGCCCAGGCCTTTTCCGCACGTTTTAGAGTGAGATGGGCACCCTTTCCAGCATTGTAACAATTATCATCCTAGATATAAATGTATAGAAGTTGTTTTAGTTTGTATGTAATCAAAATGAAAATGATACAACTAACTAAAAGTATAATCAAAATCGCATTAAGTATTCAGTCAAAACTGCTGCAAATAATAATCAAAATGCAACCATTGTGCTGTAAAAAACCTGGTTTCTGCAGCCAAATGTAGTAAAAGCTGTAGCCAAATTGCAGAAAAAAATGCAAATTACAGCCGAAATTGTAGCAATAAAAAATATAAATGCAGCTAAAAATGCAACTAAAAAATAGTCAAAGTTGCTGCAAAAAAGTCAAAGCTGCAGTCAAACTACAACAAGAAAATGTCAAAATTGCAGCCGAATAAAAGTGAACCAACAGCTAAGTTACATTCAACTATACATGGATTCAACAAAAAACATATTTTAGCCAAATATATACATTCAACCATTGTACTAAAAAGATGAATAATTTCATTCCACCAAAAATAAAGCCAGTTCCATTCAAAAAAAGATTTTGCTCGAAGTTAACACAATTACATATAGGTTAACAAACATACACATCCAAAATTTTCTCATAACTATATTTAGTATGTAACTTTATGCATACATTGTGAGATTAATTATAAATCAAAACAGGTCAAAAACACTATGATATGACAATCAAGATTGTAAAACACACAAATAGCAGGTCATTCAGGTCAGGAAACAGCAGCTATATACTTCAAACAACATGTCATATTGTCATTAGTTCAAACAACAGGTCAATCAGGTCATTAGTTCAAATAGTGGGTCATTAGTTCAGTTAGTAGCTCATACAAACAAACGCAAATGCATGTTACACAAATGTTAAAAATCTATCAAGTTGAAAATCAAAATAAACACTTAGAACTTAAAAGTAAAAGTTCATTCATGATAAACTTACCATTTGATGCTTCTTTAATAATGTTTGCAACTAATAGCTTTCTTTCTTGTTTTGTTAACTAATATTGAGACAAAATGGCTATAAACAAACACAACACAACAGCACAAAATGTTTGCAACCAATAGCTTTCTTTCTTGTTTAATAATTTTTTACTTTCTTGTTTTGAACCATTTTTCAGTTTTCACAGCACAAAAAATTACAACACAACAGCAACAATTCAGTTTCAACTGTTTTTAAACAACATCAACAGCAACAACATCAACTGTTTTAAAAAAATTTCAGATTCAAACAGTTTCAACTGTTAGAAGACACACCATAAATTCAAATACACATTCAGTTTCAAACTGAATTTCAAAAACAGTTGGGTAACAGCTGGTTAACCCACCCCCCACGCCACATTCAGAATAGTATGCTGATGGGTCAACCTGGTTAACACCACGCGATGTGTAGCAGCAACAACAACAACTGTTATTTTCAGATTTTTTGAGATCTTTTATCATTTACAACACACACAACACAAACACATAACAACAACGTGGCATGTGCAATATTCAAACGTGCAATTTGTTACTTATTTAAACACATTCTTTTCATAAACAATCAGTTAAACAGGATCATACACACACATTCAGGAAAAAAATTGCCCAAAAAAGATTATATTTTAGAACAATGTGTGTTGCTGCTGTTGTTATAACAGTTGCTGTTGTATATGTGTGCTGCTGCATGTTCATGTTTTTGCAAAAGATGTGTATAAACAGCAGCACACAACAACAGTTTCTTTTTTACTTTTCAAAGTATTTATCAATCACAACTGTTTTTTGAAGTCTTAATCATGCATTCATACATACAAATTCATTCATTCATACATTCTTACATTGATACAAACATACAACACACACATTCATAAAACACACACATTCATACACACACAATGCTTGCTAAACCCAATCATTATATTTAGGCTATGAGATCAGTGTATATTCAGGATCCTTGAAACATGTATACTTTCAAAAGCAAACCATGTAGACATTCAGTACATCGATTAAAAAATTTATAAGTTGTTTATGTATGTGAGCTTTCTATCTTTTTAAGGTACAAACACATCATTATAAAATGGTACACACACAAAAATTATAACTTCCTTAAAAGCATGCAGCAAGCCAAAACATCTACAATATAGCTATGGGTCAACATGGTTAACCCCCCCCCCCCCCCAATGCCACATTCAGGACAGTATGCTGCTGTTGCTATCTGTTTTTAAACATTTAGTTTCAAATTCATACTAACATACAACTTCAACTGTTTTTAAACAACTGTTATCTGTTTTTAAACATTTAGTTTCAAATTCATACTAACATACAGTTTCAACTATTTTTAAACAACATCAACAAAAAGATGATTTTTAGAACACTTTGAGCTGTTGTTGTTGTTGTTATATTTACAAGAAATGTGCTGCTGTTATATTTAAAGCCTTTTAGATGTGTACTGCTGCTGGTTAAGTGACATTCATACATACATAATACAACACAATGCAACACAACATTCATACATACACACACTCATTTATACTACAGCACACAACACATTCATCATTCATACACAACACAACTCAAAACACACATACAAATATTAACCGCCCCTCACACACACACACTCATACACATCTGCAGTTTCAATCAACACGTCAAACACACATCTGTTGCTGCTGTTTCAATAAACCCGTCACAACACAACACAAAAACACAAACATTTTTGCAAAAATTTCACAAAAAAACAAAAACAGATTATCAGATGTTGCTGCTTTTTTTATAAAGTTACTTTCAAAAAATCACAAAACACTTATTTGAGATCACTAGTACGTTAGGATAATGTATCAGACAAATTTTGATTATTTGTATGTATGAATCCGCCTTGGTTTTGAAAGACTTACTATATGAGGAAACTTTTCATCATGAAAGTTTATTAGAATGCATGCTTAGTGATTTTGGATGTACAAACATGATTTGGGTTTGCATAGGAATGTTTGTAGGCATGTGGTGCTTAGTAAACATGCTTTGGTCATGAAATGACTTTGGTAGGTGCTAGTTGGTTAGTAGAACGATTGCTTGAAATGGTTTTGTTGAAGTCTAAATGGTGTGTGCTAATAACTAGGATGCCATGATGAAGTGTCACTATGCTAGTTGAACAAAACATGCGAACAATATATTGTGCCTAGAAATGACCACGCTTGCTAGTGTGTTTTATATTAAAAACCGTAAGGTGATAGTATGTGTTGTTGACTTGTGAAGCATGCTATGGTATTTGTGTAATAGTTGACATGCTTAGGGATGTTGAATTATGCAAGTATACTTTAAAAGTCTGACTTTCCTATAAAGGAAACTTTTACGGAAGTAGAAACTCAACTTGTTGAATATGTGACATGTGGTGTGGTATGTGAATGTCATATGATCAAATACTTCAAATGAAACATAATTACACTTAATAAATCACCAACGGGTCGTGGGTCAACTCGGGTCAACAAAAAGTCAAACTTGGTCAAACTTCAACACAAAGTCAAACTTGGACAAAAAGTCAAACTAAACTAAACTCGCACAAACGGAATGACCATTTGGATGCATAGGGTACTATGACCCTACATGAACACACATTAATAGACCTACTGTTATTTAGGTTACTGTATTTCTGTGGGCTTTTAGAAACTGAATTGCTGCGCAACCTAAGGTGAGTTCACTGAACTGTACTTTTACTGTTTCACCCTTTTATGGGCTGAGAACGCGAACGATTACTTTTACGGATTTACAAATTCTGTTTGTCGCATGTCTGGATTAGAGCAACTTTTATTTTCTTCATGAAAGACCTCGTGGATACCTAGCTGACTGTTAGTATTTCTGAAATAGCGGGGAAATTTTGAGAAGTACTACTGGGTTTGACAAACCCCACTCGGGCTAGTCGCGCTAGCACGATAGAAGGACCTGTCGAACGGGTGTTGAATGACCTAACATACTTACAGTGCATCCTGCTGGGATGTACGAACGGGCAAAATGCACTTAATGTGTACATACGTCATCTTCGGTCAGATACATACGCCTCTAAGGACATGTGCTGTAGACTAGCTACCTATAATGGCATACTTAATTTATATATCTGCTTGCAACTGAACTACTTGATTTCATACTTACTTTGTGAACTCACCAACCGTCGTGTTGACACTAGTTAGCCTTTCACTTTTACAAGTCATTGAGATTCAACGCATTTAGGACATGACACGGAGTCACAACTTTGCATTTAAACACTTTCTTGCATTTAAAAACTACGTTCGGTTTTAACAAATATGTAAACTAAGTTTCTTATGTTGGGCGCGTGTTTGCGCATTTAGTTCCATTTAATATTATTGACATACATTTCGATTACGCTTCCGCAAACTTTTAAACGTTAACTCTGTAATAAATTTTCTCATTTAATGAGACACGTATATATTAAATGCATATAGTGTCGTTTGGTGTGACTAATGACTGAGATCCTGGTTTGTCACACACTTAACTGTAAAACTCCGTTAGTGGATTTTAGGGGTGTGACAACTTGGATCCTGGTTTGTCACCCTCCTAACGGTAAAATTCCGTTAGTGTAATTTGGGGGAGTGACAATAAAATTTTTTAACATAAAACCACAACATTTACCTATATAATAACACCAAAAACAAATTTGATCAAAAAATCAACTTTCAAAAAA
Source organism: Tagetes erecta (assembly GCA_030867185.1). Taxonomy (NCBI): domain Eukaryota; kingdom Viridiplantae; phylum Streptophyta; class Magnoliopsida; order Asterales; family Asteraceae; genus Tagetes; species Tagetes erecta. The sequence continues at coordinate 14,312,033 of CM061497.1, read as the reverse complement.
CCAAGAAATGTTCACATAAAACCACAACATGTTACATATATTTAATCACAACAAACCAAACTTTCATCAAAAAATCAATTTAAAAAAAAATAAAAATTTCACATAAATCACAACATTTACCTATATAATCACACAAAAACAGATTTGATAAAAACATCAATGTTTAAAAATATCAAAAATTTTAATATAAAAGACAATATTTACCTATATAATCACACCAAACACAAATTTAATCAAAACATCAACTTTCGAAAAATAAAAAATTTTCATATAAAATCACAACATTTACCTATATAATCACACCAAATACCAATTTGATCAAAAAAATCAACTTTCAAAGACATTAGAAGTTTTCATATAAAACCACAACATTACCTTTATAATCACACCAAAGACAAATTAGATCAAAAAATCAACTTTTTAAAAAATATAAAATTTTTACATAAAACAACAACATTTACCTATATAATCACACCAAAAACAAATTTGATCAAAAAATAAACTATTTAAAAAATAAAATTTTTTTACATAAAACCACAACATTTGCCTATATAATCACACCAAAAACAGATTTGATCAAAAAATAAACATTTAAAAAAATAAAAAATTTCAAAATAAAATCACAATATTTACCTATATAATCACACCAAAAACAAATTTGATCAAAAAACCAACTTTCGAAACATAAAAAATTTTCAAATAAAATCACAAAATTTACCTATATAATTACACCAAAAACAAATTTGATCAAAAAATCAACTTTCGAAACATAAAAAATATTCATATAAAATCACATCATTTACCTATATAATCACACCAAAACCAATTTGATAAAAAAATAAACTTTTAAAAACATTAGAAATTTTCATATAAAACCACAACATTACCTATATAATCACACCTAAGACAAATTAGATCAAAAAATCCACTTTTTAAAAAATAAATTTTTTTACATAAACCACTACATTTACCTATATAATCACAGCAAAACAAATTTGATAAAAAAATAAAGTTTTTAAAAAATAAATTTTTTTTACATAAACACAACATTTACATATGTAATCACACTAAAAACAAATTTGATAAAAAAATCCAACTTTCAAAAAACCAACAAATTTTCACATAAAACCACAACATTTTACATATATTTAATCACAATAAACCAAATTTTTTTAATAAATCAATTTTGAAAAAAATAAAAATTTCACATAAAACCACAACATTTACCTATATAAAGACAAAAAAAATTTGATCAAAAAATCAACTTTTTAAAAAATAAAAAATTGGTACATAAACCACAACATTTACCTATGTAATCACACTAAAAACAAATTTGATAAAAAAAACCAACTTTTAAAAAACCAACAAATTTTCACATAAAACCACAACATTTTACATATATTTAATCACAATAAACCAAAATTTTATCAAAAAATCAATTTTACAAAAAATAAAAATTTCACATAAAACCACAACATTTACATATATAAAGACATCAAAAACAAATTTGATCAAAAAATCAACTTTTTAAAAAATAAAAAATTTGTACATAAACCACAACATTTACCTATGTAATCACACTAAAAACAAATTTGATAAAAAAACCAACTTTCAAAAAACCAACAAATTTTCACATAAAACCACAACATTTTACATATATTTAATCACAATAAACCAAAATTTTATCAAAAAATCAATTTTGCAAAAAATAAAAATTTCACATAAAACCACAACATTTACCTATATAAAGACACCAAAAACAAATTTGATCAAAAAATCAAGTTTTTAAAAAATAAATTTTTTATATAAAATCACAAAATTTACCTATATAATCACCCCAAAAACAGATTTGATCAAAAAATCAACATTTAAAAAAATTAAAAATTTCCAAATAAAATCATAACATTTACCTAAATAATCACACCAAAAACAAATTTGATCAAAAAATCAACTTTCGAAACATCAAAAAATTTAATATAAAATCACAACATTTATCTATATAATCACACCAAAACCAAATTTGATCAAAAAATCAACATTCGAAACATAAAAAATTTTAATATAAAACCACAACATTCACTTATGTAATCATACCAAAAACCAATTTGATAAAAAAATCAACTTTCGAAAACATCATCAGTTTTCATATAAAACCACAACGTTTACCTATATAATCACAAAAAAAATTTATCAAAAAATCAACTTTTTAAAAAATAAATGTTTTTTTACATAAAACCACTACATTTGCCTATATAATCACAGCAAAAACAAATTAGATCAAAAAATCAACTTTTTAAAAAATAAATTATTTTTAAATAAAACCACAACATTTACCTATGTAATCACACTAAAAACAAATTTGATCAAAAAACCAACTTTCAAAAAACCAACAAATTTTCACATAAAACCATAACATTTTACATATATTTAATCACAATAAACCAAATTTTTTAATAAATCAATTTTGAAAAAATAAAAATTTCACATAAAACCACAACATTTACCTATATAAAGACACTGATAGGTTCAATTGGATCGATATTTCTGCAAATCAGAATGATCTAAGTACAAACACAACAATTCAATCAACAACACAATCCATTACTAAATAATTCTCTTGTATTGATGATCAAAGCAATATAGTTGCAGTACAATGTGCAGGAGAATACAATCATACACACAATTCTCTCTCTAACGTGTAAATTGTGATCTAGGCTCTCTCTCTAACATTCTCTAGCAACATGCTTTATGCATCAACACTTTAGGAAAAATACAAAATTAACCCTAAACTATACAAACTTGTATAAACAAAGTACAAAGTAAATCTTCTAAACAGGAACGAGCCCTAACAGTACTCTCCCTAAGATTTAACTTTGGACTTGAATCAAAATCTTCAGCTTTCAACTCTTTGCTTTCGACTTCAATCTCTCAAAAATCTTCAGGTTCATCTTTGACCTTCAGTAATGGTTTTCCTTTATGTTCTTCTTGTTCTTTCATAGCTTCTTCAATGCACGACTTGAACTTTGCAGCAATTACAGCTTGTCTAGGTTTAGACTCATTTGTGATGATGTCACAAGTCGCCATTCTTTTCAAAGTTTCTAAAGTGATACCTGCAAAATCAATGTTAGCATAAAATTCGTACGGCCTTTTCTTCCCTTTGGCCCGTACTTCTAAGGTACCCTTTGAAGTAACTCTCATATAATCAATCTTTGGTATGTCGATCTTCAAAAGGTTAGCATTGAGTAATGCTTTCCTTAATCGGATCTTCTCAGTTGCAGCACCAATCACTTCAACCATTATCTCGAACAGTTTTCTGTCAGCTTCAGCAATTGGATCTTTCATCTTTTCCATCTTGTGATTGCGCAAATGATCAATGTAAGATGGGTGCAGTAGTTTAAGCTCAAACATACTGAATAAAGTGATCATATCTTGATCCCAATCTTCCAAGTTTCGAACCAGCTTCTGCTCATATGTCTCTTCATGATAATAAAAATTTCAGAATAGGCTTCGTCTTTTGCGAACCTTCAATTACCTTCAATCCAGGATTTGTCACTTTGTCAAAATACTCATCTGAAAATTCTTCTAAGTACATATCACGAAGAATTAACTTCTTCTTCTTCAAATCCAAGTATATTTTGTCTTCTTGCTGCCCACGAAACTCCAAAAACTTTGGCATGCGACTAATTCCTGCATCCAATAACATTGCACATTTATCACCACGTTCAGCTCGTGTGTGATTTATCAATCTCAGCTTGTGCAATTCTTTCAAGTCTTGAACTGACAGCTTGAAAATACTTGAATAATAGTGATAAACATCACATAATCCATTCAGCCTCTTGATCAAAAATGCATCAAAGACCTCATCGTACTTCCATGCAATAATTTTCACATCCTTGGATTTTTCCGGTACGATCATCGAGTCTAATAAGTCAGCAACGGACTGACCCTTACTCAGCAGTGATCTGACGATATCACCTGCTGTGGCAGATTTGTGCCATGACTCACGTACATCCATAGGAATGTGATATGCTTTCACTTCGCGTGGAAACATATCAATCATTTCTTTTCTCTTCTTATGAGCATCTTTGGGCAACGCCATTAGTGGAATCTCTTTAGGCTCAAGTACTTTGAATCGTTTGGTTAATTCAAAGTATTGTGGATTGTTATAATCCAAAAAGAGCATACGGTTATGCATCTTTTTTGAACTCTGGAAGCTCACCACAATTTTCTTCAAAGATTCTTTCTTCAATCTCTTCAACGTCTTGTAAGGATAGTTCCTTGACGGTAACCATTGGCGCATATCTGTGGATGTCATCTCTTAAGGATTTTGATGATATAGTTCTTCCGGAGGAAGATCATCAATATTCAGACTTTCCTGTAGAGGTGTCCACTCACTAGGCTCAACAACAAACTCCTTCGTATCACCTTCTACCCGATCCTGAGCATTCACACACTTCTCATATTCCTCGTTTATTTGACTGACTGTGAGTCCATTCAAATAAACAGGATTATACTTCATCTTCTCCAGATATGCAAATCTTTCATCCAAGTCATATGGTATGTCTTCACCAATATTTGCCTCTGGTTCAGAATCTGAGAAATCAACCTCATCCAATAAGTCCATCACTTCGGTTGTAGGAGCAGTTTCAGTTTAAACCGGCTCAGACTGAACTGTTTCCTCTATTCTAGCTTTCTTCACAAGCACATCTTCTTCAACAATCTTAAGCACTTCATCCGGTTTACGTTTTCCCTCCGCTTTGTCATGAACAACAACATCAGCAGCATCATTGGGAATGGGAATTGGTACTTCGACCTTTTCACCCAAAGCCTTAGATCCTCGTGATCTAGTATAGTAAACCTTTACCTCCTTTGAAGGCTCAGTTACTTCTACCAATTCATCAGAAAAATCTTTGTCAGATGGAGGTCCTGACCTTTTTGGTTCAGCTTCTTCTAACCATTTCTCCAACATCTCTTTCTCAGCATTCAAAGTATTACATTCAGCATAAAGCTCTTTGTAATCATCTTTGAGTTTCTCATACTCAGAATCAAGCTCTTGGAAAACCTTCATATTCTTCACATTGGTTTCTCTGAACTCATTCAGTCTAACCTTTTTCCGTTCATTTGAAGCCTTTAACAACTCATTTTCCTTCATCAAATCCTCTACCAACTTATTCAAACGTTCAATCTCTTTGTCTTTTTCCCCCAGAATATCAATTGAAACAACTCTTGGTGAAGACTCCATTGGTTGTTCAATTTGTTGCGCTGCAGGAGATGATGTTGTGGGAATATCTACTGGTTCAGAATGAGTAACACCAGCATCAGTATCATCAACTGCCTGTGCCACAGTCTCCACTTCAGCCATCACTTCTTGTGCAATCTGAACAACATCGATCTGTTCAGGCACATTGGCTTCTTCAAAGACATTCGGCTCCTCTACAATCATAGGTTCATCCACAGTCTTAGATCGTCGTGATCTAGAGTAATGGACTGTGATGTTCCTAGGAGCTTCAACCATAACAGCTTCTGCTTCTTTTTCAACTTCAACAGATTCTTCATCAGTTTCATACTCTCTATCACTTGCAACAACATTATCATCTTCATTACCATCATCATTCTGATCATCATCATCATCCTCAGACGCTTCTTCATCACTATCATTTCCTTCATCAACATTATCTTCATCACCTTCCGGATATCTATCCAAATACTCATCATCATCAAGTAGGTTGTCTGGGATCTCATCCACAAGGTCTAACGGGTTTACTACTTCACCTTGAGAGATATGATGGTAAACTTCTCCAATATCTTCTTCATTGTTTGCTATATCTCGCATATAGTGAAACATCTGGACATTTTCTACATTCTCAATACTCATCTTTCGGTAAGATAGAGCATTCTTGTCTTCAGTATATAAGATTCCACCTTCAAATCCTTCTTCCCTTATCACAGGATGTGCAATGTTGATAAACAATTGCAGAAATCTTGGATACATCAAAAACTTGAATCTTTTGCCTCTCACCAGATTGAATATAAACCCTTTCATTATCCATTTTGACATATTGAATGGCCTATTCATCACTATTGCAACTATTGGGGATGCAATATCCGATGGAAAGTTGTCAAAACCAGCACTTCTTCTTGACATGCACTGTTGAATAACATAGCATAGCAATTTCCATTGCTTGCCCAATCTGGCTCTCACAAACTGCTGCTTGGGAAACACAGGAGGATGTCCCATATTTATGAAGCATGCCTGACACTCAGCAGTTGTGTATTCATCCGGAGCACCAACTTCTTCTTCATCTAATCTCAATGCAGTCCGGATGGACTCTTCAGACACAGTTATCTGTAACTGTCTGGTAATGTTTCCTCTAACCACTGATACACCAGCCTCATCAGTAATCACCTCTGATGTCCTCCAAAAATACTTAGGGGCTGTTTGTTTGTCTCTGAATGGCTCTGAATGGAAAGGACCTCTGATTCGGTTAGAGGTTCGGAGGTGTTTGGTTGCAGGTCACCTCTGAGCGAATCAGAGGTGAGGCCTCTGAATGACTCAGAGACGAGATGATGTTGAATGGTTCAGAGGGGGGAGAAGATCTTATGAACGAGACGAAGATGAAGGGGGTGCGTGCGACCAGATCGGAGAAGGGAGTAAGAACAAAGGAGACCAGCTTTTTTTTTCTTTGAACTTCAAAAATACTCTTCTGCGGCTGCTGGTATAGAAAAATAAAAGTAAAAAAGATAACCTAATATTAACTAAATGATATTGGGCCAATTTAGATAAAGCCAAACTTACAACCATGCTCAAATAAAAAACGTTAAGTCAAAGACTTAAAAGCCTGATATTCTATTATAAAATTTTGAAGAGTAATTTAACATTTTATTTGTTTATCACTTTACTTTACTTAATTTAATAAAAATACAATTTTGTGTTAATTTTATAATCTCATTCAGAGGTCCAACCAAACAGGTAATATTAACCATTCAGCACTTAATCATTCAGACCTCTTAACCATTCAGCACTTAATCATTCAGAAATTGCCAAACAGCCCCTTAATCAGTCTAGCATACACAATGGGTTTGGCACACATTGCATACACATACTTTGTCCTTCTTAAAAATCTGATCATATCTCTATACCCTTCTGCTTCTGGTATAAATTCATCCAACATAACAACCAGATTATGCTTAGGCTCAAACTTTAGATCATGCATCTGTTTGACATAAACCAAGGCACATGTGTTAGACTTTTTCATTCACTAAATAACAGAATTTGCATAAGAATTTAATCATAAAGAGACGATGTAACAAATCACACAGACATTTATCACCCAAGTTAATTCAACAATCTGATAATCATCATTTTGTTCAACAAAAACTTTTGTGTATCAGTGATCATGTAACACTACACACTTAACTGCTTAAAATCTTAAGTGCAAATTTGTTATTTGCACAATGAAGTTGTGTAATATGTTTCAGTTCATTTTTAACATCAGTTGATCACTCAATAACAGATAATTCATTATTTGACATCAAAAACATGAACAACTCAAAGGTTCATCAATGGCGGTTCGACAGAATTTGAACTTTTCATTTGATTCAGTCGATTTCAGGTGATTTGGTGTAAATTCATGGATGAATATTGGTGATTAACAGTTATTACACCTATTACAACACTCGATTTAAGTTTTAACACAAACAATCAAAGTGTCGATTCAAAGTCCAATTACTGTTCATCATCAACATTTCGTTTTTAAGAGCAATCAGTGGGTTTAACAAGGTCGAATCATGTAAAATATACCTTATTCAATCAATAAAACTTGTTACAGAATGACGGATTGAATATGATATGGTTCGATTGTAGTACAGGGGATTTGCTTGAGAGTGATTTGTGAAAAGTGATAAGTGTTTAAGAAAAGGCGGGTATTTATATGTTGATGAGCCGGCTCAAGAATTAGGTCAAACTCAAAGAGACGGGTCAACATTTTGGACGGGTAAACAATCAGGCCCATAAAACATTGGACGGGTCATGCACTGTTGAGTCGCCTCAAGTATTGTTGGGACGGGTCAAGTTATAGTCGTGTCAGAGTTAGGAACAACTACACCTTTGTTTTGGTTTTACCCATCACCCGACAGAACGGTAGACTTCTTTTCATCACCCGGCTGTACAATGACTTCATGTCTATTACCCGGCTGCACAATGACAGTTTCTTTCATCACCAGGCTGTACAGTTGCCATACTTACCCGGCTGCATAGTGTCTTCACTTACACGGCTTGTATAGAACCTTCATTCTATCACCCGGCTGCATAGTGTCAATCACTTCATCACCCGGCTGCATAGTAACTTTACAATTTTTGTCACCCGGCATCATTTCCTTCTTTCACCCGGCTTCTTTTCATTCAGTCACCCGGCTGAACAGTAAGTGATGCCTTCACCCGGCTTCAACACTTAACATGTTTTTCACACATTCTTTGTCTGTTGACTTTTCAACTGTATTTATTGCACCTGCAAACATTCTCGACATATTAATTAGACAAGACATCCTTAATTAGGGTTTGTCAAATTAAATAATCAATAGAATTTAGGGCTACAAATTCATCAAATTAATTCTCATTAATTTTCCTTTTTCATTTTTCTTTGATTTTTCTCACAAAAATGTTTTTGCACAACCAAAATTTCTATATCCCGAAGCAATTTTCTCTAATAAAAAACAAATCACAAGACCTTAAGTTTTTTTTAACACATCCAAAACATTTGCTTTCATTGACCACATGATCCTTACATTCAACACACTTATTTTAAATATTTTTGGCTTTTTGTAAACATTTTTCTTCTTCAATTATTCTCCCCGTAAACTTGAAATTTCTTGAAATTTTTAAGTTTAAAAAGGATATCGATGTGTCAATAAAGACTCCATAAGCCTACACACAAATGCACACACATTAAAGTAAAAACATCTGCAATGCAATGAATCAAAATATCGCAGTGAAATCATACCACACATTATCTGAACATGTTTTGCAAGTTTTGAATAGACATTTGACATATGTTTGATTGAGTGATGATATGATAACATACCAATTAGCTCGAATTGACACACTTACTTTTTCAGTATCATGATGAGTTAAGGTTCGATTAAAATGACTTATGTGACCCACATGTATACATATATCAACATATTTCCTCATCAACCACAACTTGAATGCATATTACACAAAAACCTGGTCACTTACAATCATAAACAGTGTGGAATTTGGGTTCTATATGAATTTGGTCCACTTTGGGACTTCTTTTGAATTCCATTTTGGAATTTTTCATTTCCTATCGTTCCCTTTGGGAATCTTCTGAATTCCTTTTTGGAATTTGTTTGGTGATGGTCCACATTTGGGACTCTTTTTGTTCCAACTTTGGGAATTTTTTGCTGCACCTTGAAGCTCAAAAGAGACTTCGTGTGAGACTTCAGGTCTGTGGGTACCACAACAAAGAAGCTCATGATGCGGTTCATCACACTGAATAGATTGCATCGTTACCCGATTATGAACAAATATCATCACAAGCAGAGCATCAAAAGATTTATATTTAAACATGTATAACAAAGGAACTTAACACAAAGATCATTAAGTTTAGATTTGTCAACAATGAACTTACTTTTTCAGTCTAATTGCCTGAGCTGTCTCGCACATCAATTAACATTCATCAGTCTTTATTATTAAAATGGTGAAACAAATAATGTCTGGTGTAACTATCATTTCTCACTTTTTACAATGTAGATTCTTATGACATGATATTCTTTCTTTTTCTTTTTGCTTTTTCTATCTTTTTGTTTTGCTTTTTCTTTTTCATGCACACTCACAATGCAAAAATAAAATAAAAAGGCAAAGGAATCAATACTTGACATCGACTTATTCTATTTTCGGTTTTTATATTTTCTGATTTTGTATTGATTTTTATAAAAAAAGAATTAATCATGGTTGATTAACCCTATGGTTGAATTAAGAATTCAAACCGTCCAGACAAGAATGGTTTTGTGAAAAGATCTGCCAGTTGTTTGTCGGTATGAACCTTAATCAAAATTATTAAACCTTTTTCAGAGTTGTCTCTGAGAAAGTGATATCGAATTTCAAATATGTTTGGTTTTTGAGTGTTGAACAGGATTAGCAGTAATGAACATCGCAGCAGTATTGTCTATGTAAATAGGAGTTTTGAGAAAGTTAAACCCGTAGTCAAGCAATTGGTTTTGTAACCACAAAACTTGAGAGCATCCTGCAGATGCAGCGATATACTCTGCTTCAGCTGTGGATACGGAAACATTGGTGATAGGTTCAATTGGATCGATATCACTCAATGATCAGAACGATTCAAGTAAACAAAACAGTTCAATCAGCAACACAATTCATTACATAATAATTCTCTTTGTATTGATGATCAAAGCAAATTGTAGTACAAAAGTGCAGGAGGAAATAAATCACACACAGTTAACTCTCTCTCTAACGTGTAATTATGATCTAGACTCTCTCCCCTAACATTCTCTTACTACATGCTTTATGCAACAATACATTAGGGAAAATACAAAATTAACCCTAAACTATACAAAATGTATAAACAAAGTACAAAGTAAATCTTAAACAGAAATAAGCCCTAACAGTACTCCCCCTAAGATTTATCTTTGGACTTCAAAAATTCTTCACAGTTTTCTACTTTTGTTTTTCAACTTCAATCTCTCACCAATCTTCAGTCTCTTCTTTAGCATCCAGCAACTGCTTTCCTTTGTATTCTTCTTGTTCTTTTAAAGCTTCTTCTATGCATGACTTGAACTTTTCTGCAATCTTGGCTTGTCTTGGCTTTGATTCATTCGTGATGATGGCACATGCATTCATGCGTTTCAGAGTATCAAGTGTTAGACCTGCAAAATCAATGTTAGCATAAAATTCATATGGCATTTCTTTCCCTTTGGCTTGCACTTCTAATGTACCCTTCGCAGTCACACGCATAAATTCAATCTCTGGAATATCAACCCTCACAAGGTTAGCATTGAGTAATGCCTTCCTTAGTCGGCTTTTCTCTGTTGCAGCACCAATCACTTCAATCATTACCACAAACAAGTTTCGATCAGCTTCAGCAATTGGATCTTTGCACTTCTCCATTGTGTAATTTCGCAGATGGTCAATGTAAGATGGATGTAGCAACTTCAGCTCAAACGTGCTATATAATGTGATCATGTCCTGATCCCAGTCATCCAAATTACATACCAATTTTAGTTCATAAGTTCCCTGATTATAGAAAAACTTCAGAATTGGCTTTGTTGTTTGCGAACCATTAATTACCTTCAAACCCGGATTTGTCACTTTGTCAAAATATTCATCCGAAAATTCTTCCAAGTACATGTCACGCATAATCAACTTCTTTTGTTTCTTCTTCGAATCCAAATAAATTTTATCTTCTTGCTGCCCTCTAAACTCCAGATACTTTGGCATGCGGCTGATCCCGACATCCAATACCATAGCACATTTATCACCACGCGCTGCTCGCGTGTGATTAATCAATCTCAGCTTATGTAATTCTTTCAGATCTTGCACCGGTAACTTGAATATGCTTGAATAATAATGATAGACATCACATAATCCATTCACCCTCTTGATCAGAAATGCGTCAAAAATCTCATCATATTTCCAAGCGATGATCTTCACATTCTTGGATTTTTCCGGCACGATCATAGAATCAAGCAGTTCAGCAACAGACTGGCCTTTACTCAGCAGTGATCTACCCACATCACCTGCTGTGGCAGATTTATGCCATGATTCTCGTACATGCATTGGAATATTGTAAGACTTCATCTCACTCGGAAACATGTCGATAAGCTCCTTCCTCTTTTTATGCGCATCAATTGGTAATGCCATCAAAGGTATTTCTTTGGGTTCAAGCACTCTATATCTCTTTGTCAACTCATAATATTGCGGATTGTTGTAATCTAAGAAAAACATCCGTTTATGCATCTTCTCAGTCTTCATAAAACCTACCACAATCTTTTTCAGCGATTCATGCTTCAGTCTCTTCAACGTCTTGTATGGATAGTTCCTCGAACTCAACCATTCACACATGTTTCTACTTGACATTTCTTCTGGATCTTGATGATACAGTTCTTCCGGAGGAAGATCATCAATATTTAAGCTTTCTTGCATAGGCGTCCATTCTCCCATTTCTACAACAAACTCTTTCTCATCAACCATTGCCTTATCTTGTGCATTCAGACACTTCTCATACTCTTCATTGATTTGACTCACTGTAAGTCCATTCAAGTACACTGGATTATACTTCATCTTTTCTAAATAAGCAAATCGTTCAGGAAGATCAGCAGGTATCTCATCGTCAGGATTAACTTCAGGCTCAGAATCTGTAAAGTCTATATCATCCAAATCATCCAGTGCCTCAATCATTGGTGCAGTTTCAGTTTGAACCGGCTCAAACTGAAATGCTTCTTCAGTAACAGTTTCTTGCACATTCTCAACTAATTCAACCACTTCAGGCACTTCAGCTGCCACTACAGATTCAGATTGAATCGGCTCAATCTGAATTGTTTCATCGGTTTCAATTTCCTTCACAGCCTCATCCACCTTTGCTACCTCAGACACTTCGGCTTCAGTTACAGATTCAGATTGAATCGGCTCAATCTGAACTGTTTCTTCCATTCTGGCTTTCTTAGCAACAACCTCTTCTCCAGTAATCTCAGGTACAGCATCCAACTTACGTTTTCCCTCAGCTTTGTCAAGATTGACTAGTTCAGCAGCTTCATCGGGCATAGGGAAAGATTCTACAATTTGTTCTGTCACAGTCTTAGATCGTTGTGATCTAGTTTGATAGACTGCAACGTCCCTAGGAGTCTCAGACACTCCAACGTCTTCATCAACAGTAAAATCTTTGTCTGATTCTGAACTCACAGCCTCCTCATCTTTTATCCACTTTTCCAATACCTCCTTTTTAGCACGTAAAGTGTTGCATTCTGCTTGCAACTCTTCATGATCTGCCTTCAATTTTTCATGCTCAACTTTCAGCTTTTCATGATCCTCATCTAAAGCCTTGAAAGTTTCTAAATTCTTCTGATGAATAGCCCAAAACTCTTCTAACCTCTTCTTCTTCCTTTCATTAGATGCTTTTAACTGCGCATTAGCATCTAAGAGTTTGGCTACCATCCTTTCTAAATGAAACACTTTGTCTTCTTCTTCATTCAACTCTACATTAGATGCAACCTTAGGTGAAGACTCCTTTGGTTGATCAATGTTTTCAGCTGCTTTGGAGGATGTGGCAATATTAACTGGTGCAGTAACTATCATACAGTCATCAGTATCATCGACTGTCTGTGCCACAATCTCCACTTCTGCTGCAGCTTCTTTAGCAATTTGAACAATGTACACTAACTCAGGCACACTTACATCTTCAATTACACTCGGTTCCTCCACAACAATAGGATCAACCACAGGTTTTGATCTTCGTGATCTAACATACTGCACTGTGATATCCTTAGGAACTTCAACAACAGTTTCTTCTACAGCTTTAACAACCTCAGCAGGTTCATCAGTCATCATTGGTTCTACAACCTCAACATTTTCTGTCTCAATCTCAATTGGTTCATCAACCTCAACATTTATTTCTTCATCTCCTTTTTCTGCTTCCTCAGAAACAGATTCAGCATCATCATTATTTCCATCATTCCCACTATCGTCATTACTACTATCATCACTTTCACTATCGCTCTCATTAGATTCATCATCCTCTTCTTCTTCTTCGTTCTCATTCTCATCTTCATCTTCTGGATGACGGGCAAAGTACTCATCATCATCTAACAAATTATCAGGCACCTCATCAACTAGATCTGATGGATTAACAATCTCTCCATTTGATATGTGATGATATACTACCTCAATATCCTCATCGTTGTTTGCTATATCCCGCATATAGTCAAACATTTCAACATTTACAACATTCCCAATACTCATCTTCCTATAAGATAGATCGTTCATGTCCTCAGTGTATAAAATCCATCCAGCAAAACCTTCTTCTCTGATGATAGGATAAGCAACATTGATCATAAGTTGCAAGAATCTCGGATACATGAGAAACTTGAACCTTTTCCCTTTCACCAAATTGAATACAAACCCCTTCATTATCCACTTTGACATATTGAACGGCTTGTTCTTAGCTATAGCAACTATAGGGGATGCAATGTCAGAAGCAAAGTTATCAAACCCAATCTAGAAATGCATTGTTGTATCACATAACAGAGTAACTTCCATTTCTTCCCAAGTCTGGCTCTAACAAACTGCTGTTTTGGGAATATGGGAGGATGACCCATATTGATAAAACATGCTTGACACTCAGCAGTTGTTAATTCATCAGTTGCACCAACCTCATCATCATCAATCCTCAATGCTGTTCTGATAGACTCATCAGATACAGTCAGTTGCAACTCTCTGGTAATATTCCCTCTTACCACAGTCACACAATCTTCATTTGTAACAACCTCAGCCGTTCTCCAAAAACTCTTGATGAGTCTAGCATATATCACAGGCTTTGCACACATAGCATACACATACTTAGTTCTTCTAATGAATCTGATCATGTTTCTATACCCCTCTGTTTCTGGTATAGATTCATCCAAACATGCAACCAGATTGTGCTTAGGCTCAAATTTCAGATTCTCCATCTGTTTAAACAAAAACAAGACACATGAGTTAGATTTTTCATTTATAAATAACAAATTTTCATAAGTGTTTAAACAAAAAGTTACAATGTAAAACAATCACATAATCATTTTAACACTTAAGTTGATCTAACAATCTGATTTTCATCATTTTGTTTAATAAAAACCTTTGTGAATCAATGATAATACAATAATTTACACTTAATAGTTTAATCACTTAAGAACACAAATCTGAAATTTGTATGATGAAGTTGTTTAACATGTTTTAGTTCAGTTTTAACATCGATTTGTCACTTAATAACACATTCATCATCAGTTTGATGTTAAACTTAAGAACATTCAAAATGTCATCAATGGCGGTTCGACAGTTATGATGAAATTTCAGTTGATTTCAGTTGATTTTAACCAATTTGATGGAAATTAGTGAATGATTATTGATGATCGACAGTTTTTACACCTATTACAACATTCGATTTCAGTTTTAACCCGTAAAATCAAAGTGTCGATTCAGTGATCAAAGTACTGTTCATCATCGTTTTTCGATTTTACGATAAATTAGCAAGTTTATCAAGGTCGAATCATGTAAAATATACCTTATTCAATCAATATAACTTGTTACAGATCAATCGATTGAATATGATAATCAACGGTTTGAGTACAGGGGATTTTGCTTGAAAAACTTGGTGAAAAATGATAAGTGTTGTGAAGAGGCGGGCATTTATATGATTGGAAAAATTAGGTCAAACTAATTGGGACGGGTCAACAATTTGGGACGGGTAAACATTAAAAGCCCAATAAGCCTAGACGGGTCATGCACTGTTGAGCCGCGTCAGGTACTGTTGGGACGGGTCAAGTACTTGGGACAGGTCACAACATTGGGACGGGTCAACATAAAACATGAAAACACTTGGACGGGTCAGTCACTGTAGAGACGGGTAAGGTACTGTTGAGACGGGTAAGACACTGTAGAGACGGGTAAAGGTTAGGAACAACTACACCTGTTTTGGTTTTACCCATCACCCGGCTGCATAGTAGTCTTCTTTATCACCCGGCTTGCACAATAACCTCTTGTTCATTACCCGGCTGCATAGTGATCTTCTTTATCACCCGGCTACATAGTTGTTATACTTCATCCGGCTGCACAGTGTTCTTCACTTACACGGCTACATAGAATCTTCATTCTATTACCCGGCTGTACAGTGTCGACACTTTATCACCCGACTGTATAGTAACACACAACTTGTCACCCGGCAGATATCAACCTGACTTCTTTACCCGGCAGAATAGTGACTTGTTCATTACCCGGCTGGTAACTTATCACTTCATTACCCGGCAGTACAGTAGTCATAACATCTTCACCCGGCTATCTTCTCTCACACAATCACCCGACTGATATCAAACAACACTTCTTTACCCGGCTAAATAGTGTCTTCTGATATCTTCACCCGGCAACAACACTTTGACAATTTTTCATTTTTCTCCGTCTGTTGACTTTTCAACTGCATTTATTGCACCTGCAAACATTCTCGACATATTAATTAGACAAGACATCCTTATTAGGGTTTGTCACATTAATAATCAACAACATTAAACATGCAACAAATTTAATTCTCATAAATTCTTTTTCTTTTTCTTTGATTTTTCTTGTAAAAATGTTTTTGCACAACCAAAATTTCTATATCCCGAAGCAATTTCTTAAAAACATATCACAAGACCTTGGGTTTGTTTTTAACACATCCAATACATTTGCTTTTCATACCACATAATCTTGTTCATTCAAAACACACTTATTCAAAAATATTTTTGGATTTTTGTAAATATTTTTCTTCTTCAATTATTCTCCCCCTAAACTTGAAATTTCTTGAAATTTTTAAGTTTAACAAGGATGTCGATGTGTCAATAAAGATTCCAAATGCCTGCACACACAAAACACACACATTAAAATAAAGACATATGCAATGCAATGAATCAAAATATCGCAGTGAGATCATACCACACATTATCTGAACATGTTTTGCAAGTTTTGAATAGACATTTGACTTATGTTTGATTGAGTGATGATATGAAAACATACCAATTAGCTCGAGTTGACACACTTACTTTTTCAGTATCATGATGAGATTAAGGTTCGATTAAAATGACTTATGTGACCCTCATGTATACATATGTCAACATATTTCCTTATCAAACACTACCTGAATGCATATTGCACAAGAACCTGGTCACTTACAATCATAAACAGTGTGGAATCTGGGTTCTATTCGGATTTGGTCCACTTTGGGACTTCTTTTTAATTCCATTTTGGAATTTTAATTTCCTATCGTTCCCCTTGGGAATCTTCTGAATTCCTTTTTGGAATTTTTGTTTGGTGATGGTCCACATTTGGGACTCTTTTCGTTCCAACTTTGGGAATCTTTTGCTGCACCTTGAAGCTCAAAAGAGACTTCGTGTGAGACTTCAGGTTTGTGGGTACCACAACAAAGAAGCTCACGATGCGGTTCATCACACTGAATAGATTGCATCGTTACCCGATCATGCACAACTATCATCACAAGCAAAGCATCAAAAGATATATATCTAGACATGTATAACAAAGGAACTTAACACAAACATCATTAAATTTAGATTTGTCAACAATGAACTTACTTTTTCAGTCTAATTGCCTGAGCTGTCTCGCACATCAATGAACATTCATCAGTCTTTATTATATAAAATGATGAAACAAATAATGTCTAGTGTAACTATCATTTCTCACTTTTTGCAATATAGATTCTTATGACATGATATTTTCTTTTCTTTTTGCTTTTATATTTTGTTTTTGTATTTTCTGATTTTTGTGTGGTTTTCAAAAATTAGAATTAATCATGATTGATTAACCCTATGGATTGAATTAAGAATTCAAACCGTCCCGACAAGAAGGATTTTGTGAAAAGATCTGCCAGTTGTTTGTCGGTATGAACTTTAATCAAAATTATTAAACCTTTTTCAGAGTTGTCTCTGAGAAAGTGATATCGAATTTCGATATGTTTGGTTTTTGAGTGTTGAACAGGATTAGCAGTAATGAACATAGCAGCAGTATTGTCTATGTAAATAGGAGTTTTGAGAAAGTTAAACCCGTAGTCAAGCAATTGGTTTTGTAACCACAAAACTTGAGAACATCCTGCAGATGCATCGATATACTCTACTTCAGCTGTCGATACAGAAACGTTGGTCTGCTTTTTGCATTGCCAAGAAACAAGTCTAGGACCCAGAAATTGACATCCACCCGTTGTCGATTTCCTGTCAAGAGCACACCCACCAAAGTCACTATCAGAATAACTATATAATTCAAAATTTCCTTCATAAGGATACCATAACCCGAGATTCGGCTTCCCTTTAAGGTATCTGAAAATTCGTTTAACAGCAACCAGGTGCGACTCTTTTGGATCAGACTGATATCTTGCACACACATACAACATACATAATGTCTTGCCTTGATGCAGTAAGATACATCAGTGAACCAATCATCGATCTGTACAGTGTTTGATCAACGGATTTGCCTTTCGGATCCGGCTGTATCTTGCAATTCACATCAGATGGAGTTCGAATAGTCTGACAATCTTGCATCTTGAACTTTTTCAGCAACTTTTCAACAAACTTTGATTGGTTGATAAAAATTCCGTCTGCTGACTGTTTCACTTGCAATCCGAGAAAGAAATTAATCTCCCCCATCGAACTCATCTGAAATCTGGATTTCATAATCTCTTCAAACTCTTTGCACATGGATGGACTTGTTGATCCAAAGATGATATCATCCACATACACTTGAACACATAAAAGATCTTCATTTTCCCGCTTCATGAATAAAGTAGGATCAATCTGACCTCTTGTAAAACCATGTTCCAGCAGATGTTTAGATAACGTCTCGTACCAAATCCTTGGGGCTCTATGTAGACCATACAAAGCTTTGCTCAATTTGTATACACGATGTGGATACTCAGGATCCTCTAAACCTAGAGGTTGTCTGACGTACACATCATCGGTAATTGGTCCATACAAAAATGCGTCTTTTACATCCATTTGAAACACTTTGAACTTCATGAAAGAGGCATATGCTAGAAAAACACGAATAGCTTCTAGTCGAGCGACCGGAGCAAACACTTCTTCATAGTCGATACCTTCTTCTTGAGTGTAACCTTGTGCAATAAGTTTGGCTTTATTTCTTACAACAATGCCACGTTTATCCGGCTTGTTTTTGTACAACCATCTAGTACCAATCGCATTTTCTCCTTCAGGTAAGTCCACCAATTTCCACACATCTTGTTTTCTGAATTGAAGTAACTCCTCTTGCATGGCTTCAATCCAACTGTTATCTTGTAGCGCTTCTGAAATGTTCTTCGGAACCACTTGAGAAAGAAAACATGAATAAAGACAAACGTTTGCATGTTCAGTCTGACTTCTCATTGTTCTCTGATTCAAAGGTCCTATAATCTGAGAGAGAGGATGATTCCTATGAACTCGGTGAGTTGGAATTGAATCACCTTGTACTTGAGTCTCTAGATTAGACTAATTCAGATTCGGTAGATCTTCTAGAATTGTAGAAGTATGCGGAGTGAAATTAGGAACTTGTTCTGGTGAATTGATGAAGTAATCAAATTATTCTGGAACAACTTCAACATTCGGATCTGATGATGGTTGATTTTGAACAGATCCACCATCATTAGGAGAGTTTTGCGAATTTCCATTACCACCTAAATTGTTTGATTCTTGATCTTCTTGAGAATCAGATGGACCCGGAGATTGGTTGGATACCACATTATCAGGATTATTAAATGACATGAACGGATACTCAGAATTGAGATTACTGTCCTCGTCATTATCTGAATCATCACTGAAACATCCCAAGTCTCCTGATTCTTTACTCGTTTTTCCTGAAAAATCAAATAAGTTAGAATTGAAAGATTTTGATAGCGAATCTAAATCAAATAACCATTCGAGACCATGAGCCACTGACGGAAACGAATTTTCTAAAAACTTTACGTTAATAGTTTCAATAACAATGTTCGTTTTGCTATTAAAAACCGGATAAGCTTTTGAAACCGAAGAGTAACCAAGAAAAAATCCATCGTCAGATTTGGACTCAAATTTACCGAGATGATCACTTAAATTTAGAATCGACACAGGACAACCAAATGCTTTCAAATATGAAATATTCAGTTTTTTTCCAAACAATAACTCAATGATGTTTTATGTTTATCCTGAACCAATAATGTCCTGTTTTGTACAAAGCAGGCAGTAGCAATAACTTTGTCCTAGAAAGTGATAGGGATTTTGGCATCTGCGAGCATGGATCTTGCTGCTTCAATTAGCGTTTGATTTTTCCGTTCTGCCACTCCGTTTTGTTGTAGCGTTCTTGGAGCACTAAATTGACGCGCAATTCCTTTTTCTGCACAAAACAAATCGACATTAGAGTTTTTAAACTCGGTTCCATTGTCACTTCTCAAGATTTTTACTTTACATTCCAACTGATTTTCAACTTTGATAATGAATTCTTTTAACAACTCAGCAGTTTCAGATTTAACATGCAAGAAATAAACCCAAGAAATCTAGTAAAATCATCAATGATGACTAAACAATACGACTTCTTTCCGATGCTTTAAACATTTGTAGGTCCAAAAAGATCCATGTGTAGCATCTGTAAGGGCTTTGAAATGGAGTTTTCTTGCTTGGACTTAAAAGACATTCGGTGCTGTTTTCCATTCAAACATGCTGGACAAAGATCAGTTGTCGAGAATTTCTTTGACGGTATTCCCACAGCATGATTTCCAGTCACCAGTCGGTTCATATTTCTGAAGTTTGAATGGCCTAGCCGTCTATGCCAAAGCTGACTCTCATCATTCGATGCATGCGCAATGAGACATGTGGTTTCGGTTTCAGCATCAATCTGAGACATATCATGCTTGTACACATCTTGATCTCTTGGAGCTTTAACCACCACCCATTCATTGTCAATCTTGAAACCTGGCTTAAGTATGTAACAAAAAGAATCATCAAACAATGTTGAATAAGATTTGTCACAAATTTGAGATACACTTAGCGAATTAAAGTTCAACTGTGCATAGTAGTTGACTTTATCAAAGCTAATAACCCTATTTGACACCGTTCCTTCTCCAGTGATTTTTCCACCAGCATCTCCTCCAAATGCAACATGCGTACCATTCTTTAGCTTAAAATCTTGAAGCAAGGCATGGTTGCCTGTCATATGCCGGCTACACCCACTATCAACAAACCATGAGTTGATAGGTCTTCGAGGGCGTACCTGCATTTCAACATTTACTTAGTTAGTTTGGTCAACCCAGGCCCACATGGTCTTGGGTTTTCCGAATCTATCTGTAACAGTAACTTGTTGATAATGTAGATTTTGAAAAAAATTTGATTCATTTGAGAGATTTGGTTGAAAACTTATTCTGCCAGTGGTTTGATTTGTGCAATTCTTCTTAAAGCTGAAACCTTTCCTCTAACTTAGGATCAAGGTTATTTTCAAATCTTTGATTTCTTACCATCAACGCTCTTGGCGTAAAACTGTTAACCTGCTGATTTCTTGATGAAATTTCCTTAAAATCAGAATTGATTCTTTTGAAAGGTCTCAAATCAGGAGAATGACTTTGGTTAAATTTTTGAAAACCAAATTAATTTCTTTGAAAATTCGGAAAAGGAGTCATTTCTCTTGATGAGTTTTTCCGAAAGAAAAAATGTGCAGTGTCATGATTTCTCCTTTCACAAATATCACAAAACTTGTTATAAAAACATTCCTCTGAAGAATGATTTCTTTTGTCACAGTAATCGCAGTACCTGTTAAAGAAACATTCAGCAGTAACATGATTATAACGATCACAAATCTCACAATGTTTCTTGCTAATCTTAAAGAGCCGATTGTTAACTCTAGTTGTTGAACCCACTTGTGATTCATTAACAAATTTGTTCGTTTTTAAGTTAACTTGGTTCTTTTGTGGAGATTTTGGTTGTGACTTTGATTGCTTGTTATCAAGTTTTGATTGTTTGGGAACTTGGTTCGATTTTGAAACATCTTGCTTAGTGACCTTCTTTGATTCAAATCTTTTATCATTGACAGCGGAAGTCTTAGGACCTGAACCTGTTTTCAGACCAGAGTTAGATTTGATCTTAGTATTTAATTGGTTACCATGAGATGAGTTCATATCAAACGTTCCTGCTGACACAAACTTGATTGGTTTGATTTTAGACACTTTCTTTGTCATAGATTTGATATTTTCAGTTTTAATCACTTGAGCTTTGATGTTGTCATTTGATGTTATGACACTTTTACCTTTTGACTGTTTTGTTTCAGATTGATTTTTTGACAGTTTTGATTTTTGCATCTTTGCATTAGAAACTTCAGTCTTCTTCACTGTTTTCTTCTTGATCAGTTGATCAGCAACACTTGCCTTTTGTTCATTTTTCCACTTGATGTATTCTGGATCATTGTAACCCGAAAATTCAGCTTCGTCCTTCACCGCTTCTGTTGGTTTAGGATTCAGTTTCCGGATATTCAACAAGTTGTACAAGAATAGGATCAGATTTGTGATCAGATTTGTTGCTTGCTTCATCATCAGCTTCGACTGTCACACTATCATCTTCTTTCAAGCTTTCGATTAACACTTCAGATCCTTCGGATTCAGATTTACTTCTTTGAATTTCTTTGAATCTGTGTTCATTTTCAGGTGAATGATCAAATTCATTAAAGTTTTCTGGTAAAGTGTTAGTGATTGATTTAGGCATTGGTTCATGAGTGAAACCCAACCCTGTTCTGTTTTATTTCCTATCACTTATCATCTTTGCTAGAATTGCTTTTGAACTTTTCATCTTTGTTAATTCAACCTCAGTTGCTGCATGAGCAATCTTTTCTGATACAAAATTTTTGGTCATTTCTTCCAATTTTTTATTTGAAAGTTCTAGTTCCTTCAAGGTTTTGTTCCATGATTCTTTAAGTGACAATATCTTCTCATTAGCAATTTTGTGATCAATTTTAAGTTTTTCATGAACTTGTTCATGTTTGCTTAATTTGTCACCAATTTTAAATGAATGAGTTCGATAATGTTCCACTTGTTTAATGTATTGGTCAGAACATAACCTACCTTTCACATCATCAGGTAAAGGAACATTGTTAGGGGGTAGTTCGATACTAACCTTTGGTTGTTCAGAAGATGAAAAAGACTCTTCAGATGTAGCCATAAGAGCAATTTAAGATTCAGATTCTTCAACAGGATCTGACTTTGCACTCCAGTCATAATCTTCAGAATCTTCACTAATAGCATTAATCACTTGATCATCCCCTTCTTCAGACCAATCTTCTTCCTCAATTTCACAAACCAGTGCAAAACTAGATGTAAGATCAGATGTAAACTGTTCCGCATAAGCACTCAAGTCATATCCGTCTTTCACACTAACCACCAGTGCTTTGTTCTGATCTTCTGGCTTCTTTCCTTCATCTTTTAGTTCTGGCATGGGAAGACTTTGATATGGCTTTTGCATGAAATGTTGATTCCTGTTTTGATAGCTTGAAGACTGTTGTGAGTTCTGACTTTGGCCTTGATACTGATTTTATTCACTGGAACTTGCCTGACCATTATAATTCTGATTCTTAGGAGCTTTGCATTCCCTTGAAAAATGACCATAGCAGTTACAGTTGAAACATCTGGCCTTTGACTTGTCGAAACCAACTGTCTTGTTTGCATTTGGCTTGTAACTTCGGTTCACATATGCATGTTTCTGAGTTCGATATGCGACCATAACCATTTGCCAATTTAAGTCCATTTCTTCAACGTCATCAGGATCCATTTCAAACAGATCTTGAAGCACAACATCCAGCTGAATCAAATGACTTCCTTGATAAGCTTGGAAGCTTGCCATGAATGCAGTAAAAGCATTCTTACACTCATCATCTTGTAACAAGATGTTCATCACATCTTTTACTTTAGCTTGAACTGTGGAACTTGAACTTTGATTTTCTGCTTGAGATTTCATAGACTGGGTTTGAACTTGAGCTCTTGGTGGAGATTGAGGTTGAGAGTAAATTGGTGAGCTTGGTAGATATGATGAATCAGTGTAGAAGCTAGCACCAACAAACAAATCACCCTTATCATCAGTCTTTGCAGTATCTTGAGCAAGAAAGGCATTCTCCACTGTGTTATTAGGATTCACCACAAACTTATACTGAGCATGTGAACCTGATCTGTCAGAGTTTCTTGAACTTTCATCAATTTCCACTTCTTCAATCTTTGCTATAAGAAGATCTAAGTCCATTGGAAACTTCTTTGTATGCTTCAGTAAAGTCACTGTTTGTTTCCATGAAGATGGAAGAGCACACAATAATCTATCATTCAGGTCTTGAAGATCTGTCGTTGCACCAACATTTGTCATCTCAGTAGTTAGATGCACAAATCTATTCATCATCTGGTGCACAGATTCTCCAGCAATATGCTCAAACAGTTCTAGTTGTCTCTTCAATTTCTGCTTCTTGAGACTTCTTAACTGTTCTCCTCCTTCACAAATTGATTTTAATGCCTTGAACAATGTGTAGCCAGTTTGATAAGTATCCAATCTTGACAACACTTGAAGTGGCAATCCCTTACACATCAAAGAATAGGCTTTACTGTCATTCTTGACCTTTCGTAAGTCTTCAGCTGACAAATTATCTTCTGGATAAGGTTTAGTAGAGTTTTTGGTGTAGGTACTTGCACTATCAGGAGCAGTCTGAGTTGGAATGTGAGGACCTTTATCAATTGACTTCCAAAGATCATTGTCAATAGAGCATAGATGATGCTTCAATCTGATTGTCCAGTTCTTGAAATCTGCACGATTAACCAACCTAGGAACACGGTTATCAGAATCATCATTAGGTGCCATTTTAACAATTTTTAAAAGGAAATATTTTTGTGTTTTTAATGATTTTTGAAAAGAAAACAGTTAAATTTTAAACTAAAAGCAAGTAAATAAAGACAAGATAAGATAACAAGGTCTGAAACAACTGAAATTGAGTCACACGGTTGAACAGTGAAATTTTGTTCTTCACCCGGCTGAACAATAGCTTTTCTTCTTCACCCGTCTGAGAAATTTCTTCACCCGTCTGAACAGTCACACGGCTAAACAGTTGTCAAATCTTCAACACTTGATATCTTCACCCGGCAAACAGAGTTACCCGGCTGAACAGTTACACAGCTGAACAGATATAACTTGACACGGCAAAGAAACTTGACACGGCTGAAACACTCTATCACCTGGCTTCACAGTTATCAACACTTTCACCCGGTTGTACATGACACGGCTGAAAGAGATAATGACCCGGCTTAATAGTAACAAGTTGATCCGGTTGTAATGTTGATCACCCGGCTAAACAGTTGCTTTACCCGTGTGAATAGTAACTTCACACGGCTAAACAGTAACTTCACCCGACACAACAGTACACAGTTTTTACTTGCAAATCTTCACCCTTCTAGACAATTTTCCTTAACACGACTGCACAGGACCTATTTGTTCACAAATCTGAGTCCAAAAATATTGTCTAAGTCAAATTTTATCACATGGCTAGTTAATCTTCAACCCGTTCTGTTTTCTGTTCATCATCTTCGTCATACAGATTTTTCAGAATTTTAACAAAACTTGTCCAATTTGTTCAAAAATCACACCCAATCAGTGTTTGATACCGATTAACAATCTCCTTTATCAATCAATCCAAAACATGGTCAAATTTCGATGAATTTGAGTGAAAATTCGATCGAACAGTAACTTCAATTTCTTCTTAATTCCTCATATCTGATGATAATCTGATGGAATTTGCACAATCGTTGTGAATTAGAAATGATTCCGATGGTGAATCAAATCCAAAAACAGCAACAGATCATTCAGATCATGATTTGAGCAATATTGATGTGTTTTTGCTTGTTGAATAGCGAAGAACACACAATACCAACTGCTTTGATACCAATTGATAGGTTCAATTGGATCGATATTGCTGCAAATCAGAATGATCTAACTACAAACACAACAATTCAATCAACAACACAATCCATTACTAAATAATTCTCTTGTATTGATGATCAAAGTAATATAGTTGTAGTACAATGTGCAGGAGAATACAATCACACACACAATTCTCTCTCTAACGTGTAAATTATGATCTAGGCTCTCTCTCTAACATTCTCTAGCAACATGCTTTATGCATCAACACTTTAGGGAAAATACAAAATTAACCCTAAACTATACAAACTTGTATAAACAAAGTACAAAGTAAATCTTCTAAACAGGAACGAGCCCTAACAGACACCAAAAACAAATTTGATCAAAAAATCAACTTTTTAAAAAATAAAATTTTTTTACATAAAAACACAACATTTACCTATGTAATCACTCTAAAAACAAATTTGATAAAAAAACCAACTTTCAAAAAACAAACAAATTTTCACATAAAACCACAACATTTTACATATATTTAATCACAATAAACCAAAATTTTATCAAAAAATAATTTTGCAAAAAATAAAAATTTCACATAAAACCACAACATTTACCTATATAAAGACACCAAAAACAAATTTGATCAAAAAATAAACTTTTTAAAAAATAAATTTTTTTTACATAAAACCAGAACATTTACCTATATAATCCCAACAAAAACAAACTTGATTAAAAAATCAACTTCAAAAAACCACCAAATTTTCACATAAAACCACAACATTTTACATATATTTAATCACACCAAACAAAACTTTTATCAAAAAATCACTTTTTGAAAAAAATTTATAATTTCATATAAACCACAACATTTACCTATATAATCACACCTGTTAGAAGATTTACTTTGTTCTTTGTTTATACAAGTTTGTATAGTAGTTTAGGGTTAATTTTGTATTATCTGTAAGTAATGATGCATAAACCATGTTGCTAGTATGTGTTAGAGAGAGAGTCTAGATCACTAATATACACTTAGAGAGAGAAACTGTGTGTGATTGTATTCTCCTGCACCATTGTACTGCAACTATTGCTTTGATCATCAATACAAGAGAATTATTTAGTAATGGATTGTGTTGTTGATTGAATTGTTGTTATTGTACGTTGATCGTTCTGATTTGTGGCAGTATCGATCCAATTGAACCTATCAATTGGTATCAGAGTTGTTGGTACTGTGTGTTCTTCGCTATTCATCAAGCAAAAACACATCAATACTGCTCAAATCATGATCTGAATGATCTGTTGATGTTTTTAGATCTGATTCATCTTCGTAATCATTTCTAATTCACAACAATTGTGCAGATTCCATCAGATCTGAGGAATTAAGAATATATTGAAAATTATTGTTCGATCGATTTTTGCTCAAAATTCATCGAAAATTGATCATGTTTTGGATTGATTGATATAGGAGATTGATAATCGGTATAAATCACTGCTTGTGTGTGATTTTTGGACGAATTGGACAAGTTTTGTTAAAATTCAGAAAAATTTGTATGAAGATGTTGATGAAGATGATGAACAGGTTGAAGATGAACTAGACGAGTGATAAATTTGACTTAGACAAATCTTTGGACTTAGTTTTTGAACAAAATTAGGTTCCTGTGCAGACGGGTTAAGTAATTTGTCTAGACGGGTGAAGAATTATCAAGTAAAAGTTGTGTACTGTTGTGCCGGGTGAAGCAACTGTTCAGCCGGGTGATCAACTCTACAGCCGAATCAACTTGTTATTGTTCAACCGGGTCATTATCTGTTTCAGCCGTGTCAAGTATTGCCGGGTGAAAATTTTGACAACTGTTCAGCCGGGTGATTCATTTTTTTCAGCCGTGTCAAGTTATCACTATACAGCCGTGTGACTATTCAGCTGGGTGACATTGATCAGCTGTGTGAAGATTTTACTGTTTGAAGATTTGCGACTGTTCAGCCGTGTGAATTCATATTTACACTGTTCAGCCGGGTGAAGAAGAAGATTCACTGTTCAGCCGTGTGAAGTTTTCACTGTTCAGACGCGTGACTTATTTCAAGCCGTTTCAAACTTTATTATCTTTACTTGTTACTGTTTAGTTGCATGAAATCTTAATTTTTCATTTAAACTAGTTTTTACTTTTAAAATTTTAATTGTTTCTTTTCAAAAAGTCAACAAAAGCACAAAAATATTTTCTTCAAAATACAAAAAAAAAATGGCACCTATTGATGATTCTGATAATCGTGTACCAAGATTGGTTAATCGTGCAGATTTCAAGAACTGGACAATCAGATTGAAACACCATCTATGCTCTATTGATAATGATTTGTGGAAGTTGATTGATAAAGGTCCTCATATTCCTACTGATCAGACTGCTCTTGATAGTGCAAGCACTTACACAAAAGATTCAACTGAACCGTATCCTGAAGATAATTTACAAGGTGAAGACTTACGAAAGGTCAAGAATGATAGTAAGGCTTATTCCTTAATGTGTAAAGGGCTACCGCTTCAAGTGTTGTCAAGACTGGATGCTTATCAAACTGGCTACACATTGTTCAAAGCATTAAAATCAATCTGTGAAGGAGGAGAACAGTTAAGAAGTCTTAAGAAGCAGAAACTAAAGAGACAATTAGAACTATTTGAGCATATTGCTGGAGAATCTGTACACTAGATGATGAACAGATTTGTGCATCTAACAACTGAGATGACAAATGTTGGTGCAAAGACAGATCGATCTTCAAGATTTGAATGATAGACTATTGTGTGCTCTTCCATCCTCATAGAAACAAACAGTGACTTTGCTGAAGCATACAGAAAAGTTTCCAATGGACTTAGATCTTCTTATTGCACAGATTAAAGAAGTCGAAATTGATGAAAGTCAAGAAACACTGACAGATCAGGTTCTCATGCTTAGTATAAGTTTGTGGTTAATCCTTCTAATACACTTGAGAATGCTTTTCTTGCTCAAGATGCTATTAAAACTGATGATGAGGGTGATTTGTTTGTTGGTGCTAGCTTTTACACTGATTCGTCATATCAATCAAGTTCACCAATTTTCTCTCAACCTCAATCTCCACCAAGAGTTCAAGTTCAGTCTGTAAAATCTCAAGTAGAAAATCAAAGTTCAAGTTCTACAGTTCAAGCAAAAGTAAAAGATGTGATGAACATCTTGTTACAAGATGATGAGACTAAGAATGCATTTACTGCATTCATGGCAAGCTTCCAAGCTTATCAAGGAAGTCATTTGACTCAATTAGATGTTGTTCTTCAAGACCTCACTACAACAAAATCGGGTGTTTAGTACGCCCAAAAGTGTCTTATAATGTTACTTTATAAGACCTTTCATTTAATAGGAAAAATAGTAAAAGCGTTTCATGTAAAGGGGTCGTAATAAGTCCGGGGGTTTAAAAAGCGTCCTAAGATCTCAAATAAGATTATGAAACCAATTTTATGGTCGCATAATATGTTTATGAACAACCCAAAAAGCGTCCTAATAAAAACATATAAGGACACCTTTACAATGTTTTAATATGTGGCTACTTACTTTTAATCTTATGATACACGTACAAGCGTCCTTAAAAATTAATTTATAGGACCCTTTTAATGTAACACTATAGGTACTTTAGTACCAAAAAATGGTCCTAATATCCCAAATAAGATTATGAAACCAATTAGTTTATGGTCATAAATATGTCTAGCTATGAACAACCCAAATAGCGTCCTAAAAACATTTTAGGAAACTTTTACAATGTTCTAACAAGTTTAATAGGACAAAGTCCTAACAAGTCATATGATACAACGCTTTCTTAAACATCCACACACAATTTTACGATATGGTTATGGACATCAAATTAAACAATAAAAAGACCATCAATCTATAAGACCCTGATAGTTATTGTGTATATAAAATAAATTAATGAAAGAAATAAAACTTTATTATATATCAAATAAGTTTTTCATAACAAACCACTAAATATAAATAAGTTAAAACATTATCCAACTTAAAGTCTTGTAACATCTAAAAAAGAAATTAAAAGCATAAAAGAAACGATCAACATAAAATCCAAGTCCTCAATGCGTCCTCAATCATCACGAACTACCTACAAATAAACCATCCATGTATAAACATTAAGTTTCATGTTATTAAAGTTATTCGTATCTCATCACTATTACAAAATAAAGCTTTTGCTACTAGGTTTAGGGTGGCAAAATGGTAGCAATTGCCTTGAAGTTAACATTTCCATCAATTTTCACAAAAGGATAAATTCAAGTATGTCAAATTTGCATCTTTTGAAATAGAAACACTCACCTTAGCATATGTATGCCTTTTGTAATTTGCTTCATTGATCCAACCGGCTGACTTACCTAAAATTAGACGTTCATAGGATTAATCCATAAGTTTTAACACACAATATTATAAACAACATACAGGTAAAATGAACAAAATATGAAATTTAAAATTTCACTATTCATTTGGTAAGAGATCTATAAAAGATTCAAGTTTTCGAATGTGAAATTACCCAAACATCAAGATAGTTCGCGTTCCTGCATTTCCTCCATAAACCTCATAGACCTTAATTTCAGCTTTGGAAATTCATCAGTTTTATGAAATTAAATGCTAAACTTTCTAGCGTAATAATCATATCTTCATCTATGAGTTTCTGAATTATATCTGCATATACAACTTAAATAAGTATAAGGACACATTAATAGGTAGGCTGACTATAAAAATACAGGTTATCCTATTAACAAAAATTATACATACATTTTATATATGATATATCTAAATATCATTTAGTTTCATGCAGATATACAAATTAAATAGGTATAAGGTCACATTATTTGGTACGCTAACAATAAAAACACATGTTATACTATTAACATAAATTATACATACATGTCATATATCTAAATAGCAATTAGTTTGATGCGGATGGAGCTAAATAGCAATTAGTTTTATATCATTTGTAAGCTTTCAAAGATCAAAACAAATATACGTATCCCATACTTACAATTTAATACATCAAAGTCAATACGACATCTTGCTGCTGCTCAACATACACATATACAAGCATTTTAACATTATTTTTTCATTCACTTAAGCATACATACATACATACATACATACATACATACATACATACATACATACATACATACATACATACATACATACATACATACATACATACATACATACATACATACATACATACCATATCTATCTGTATACACAGCCATATATATACACTCATGAAAACAGCTGTTGTTGTATCTATATCTCTACATACTTACCATAAGACACTTCTAATTCGCATACATATATGAACTCATGTCTAGTACATCATATATACACTTAGTTTACGACCCACCATAAAACCTTACGGTTTCAATATTGTGACTCAAACAAAACCATTACCGCCACTCAGTTAAGTTCATAGATGCCTGGTATATATTCGTATACCCAAACCGAGTTTAAACGAAACCAGAACTTGATCCGAAACTAAAACCGTACGAACTTAAATGAAGAAGGAAAGTGACGCAAAACGTACGGGAATGCTCGCGTAAGGGTGAAGAAGTTCGTTGTGTGATCGCTAGCGTGCTCGATGGAGTTGCATGTGACCGGAAACAGTGCAGAGGCGGCCGGAATCGTGAAAACGGCGACTAGAGGAGTTAGGTTTGACGGAGGTACGGGTGATGGAGAATGAACGTGAGTTTGGGTTTTGATATATTTAAATTTTGTTAATTTGCATACTAGATCCTTTAACTTTGTTTAACTAATTAATTTCAACTTTTATAATTTGCGTACTAGTCCCTAGAGATTATAATTTATTTCAACTTCTATAAAGGTTAAAGTTATAAAACCCAAGTGTCAAGTGTCCTATTAAGATATGTTATGTTAAAACTCTAGCAAAAAGAGTCCTACAAAACTAATGTTTTATGACTCAAATATCAGGTGTCCTATTACGATGTGTTATTACAAAACCACAATGATTAAGCGTCCTATAAAGTTAAAGTTATAATACCCAAGTGTCAAGTGTCCTATTAACTCATGTTCTAATATGACTTCAACTAGAAATTGTCCTATAATACTGAACATATAAGACTAAACTATAAAGTGTCATATTAAGTAATGTTATAATAGAACCTCATTTGATCCGGTGTCCTATTACATTCTAACATAATGGTACACCAACAACTCAATGGTCCTAAAAAGTCATTTTTGTTGTAGTGCCTATTTGAAATGGATCCTGATGACGTTGAAGAGATGGACTTAAACTGGCAAATGGTTATGGTTGCATATCGAACTCAGAAACATGCGTATGTGAATCGTAGCTACAAGCCAAATGCAAACAAGACAGTTGGTTTTGACAAGTCAAAGGCCAGATGTTTCAACTGTAACTGCTATGGTCATTTTTCAAGGGAATGTAAAGCTCCTAAGAATCTGAATTGTAATGGTCAAGTGAGTTCAAGTGGACAGAATCAGAATCAAGGTCAAAGTCAGAATTCAACGTAATCTTCAAGCTATCAAAACAGAAATAAACATTTCATTCAAAAGCCATATCAAAGTCTTCCAATGCCAGAACTGAAAGATGAAGGTAAAAAGCCAGAAGATCAGAACAAAGCACTAGTGGTCAGTGTGAAAGATGGATATGACTTGAGTGCTTATGCAGAACAGTTTACATATGATTTTACTTCTAGTTTGGCACTTGTCTATGAAATTGAGGAAGAAGATTGGTCAATGAAATCAGTGAAGATTCTAAAGACTATGACTGGAGTGCAAAGTCAGATCCAACTGAAGAATCTGAATCAAAGATTGCTCTTATGGCTACATCTGAAGAGTCTTTCTCATATGCTGAAACAAATCAACCAAAGGTTAGTATCGAATTACCCCTAACTATGTTCCTTTACCTGGCGATGTGAAAGGTAGGTTATGTTCTGAACAATGCATTAAACAAGTGGAACATTATCGAACTCATTCATTTAAAATTGGTGACAAATTAAGTAAACATGAACAACTCATGAACAACTTAAATCTGATCACAAAATTGCTAATGAAAAGATATTGTCACTTAAAGAATCATGGAACAAAACCTTGAAGGAACTGGAACTTTCAAATAAACAATTGGAAGAAATGACCAAGAACTTTGAACTAGAAAAGATTGCTCATGCAGCAACTCAAGTTGAATTGACCAAAATGAAAAGTTCAAAAGCAATTCTAGCAAAGTTGATAAGTGATAGAAAAGAAAACAGAACAGGATTGGGTTTCACACATGAACAAATGCCTAAATCAATCACTAACACTTTACTAGAAAACTTTAATGAATTTGATCATTCACCTGAAAATGAACAAAGATTCAAAGAAATTCAAAGAAGCAAATCTGAATCCGAAGGGACTGAAGTGTTAATTGAAAGTTTGAAAGAAGATGAAAGTGTGACTGTTGAAGGTGATGATGAAGCAAGTAACAAATCTTATCCTATTCTTGTGAAACTTGTTGAATATCCGGAACTGAATCCAAAACCAGCAGAAACGATGAAGGATGAAGCAGAAATCTCGGGTTACAACGATCCAGACTACATCAAGTGGAAAAAGGAGCAGAAAGATCGTGTTGCTGATCAGCTGATCAAACAAGAAACGGTGAAGAAGACTGAAGTTTCAAAAGCAAAGGCGCAGAAACCGAAATTGTCAAACAATCAATTTGAAATAAAACAGTCAAAAGGTAAAAAGGTCATAACATCAAATGACAACACTCAAACTCAAGTTGTTAAAACTGAAACTGTAAAACCTGTGACAAAGAAAGTGTCTAAAATCAAACCAATCAAGTTTTTGTCAGCAAGAACATTTGATATGAATTCATCTCATGGTAACTAAATAAATTCTAAGATCAAATCTAACTCTGGTCTGAAATCAGGTTCAGGTCCTAAGACTTCCGCTTTCAATAATAAAAGATTTGAATCAAAGAAGGTAACTAAGCAAGATGTTTCAAAATCGAATCAAGTTCCCAAACAATCAAAATTTGATAACAAGAAACCAAAGTCACAACCAAAATCTCCACAAAAGAACCAAGTTAACTTTAAAACGAACAAGTTTCTTAATGAAACACGTGTTGGTTCGACATCTAAAGTTAACAGTCGGCTCTTTAAGATCAGTAAGAAACACTGTGAGATTTGTGATCGTTATAACCATGCTACTACTGAGTGTTTCTTTAACAGGTACTACGATTACTATGATAAATGAAATCACTCTTCAGAAGAATGTTTTTATAACAAGTTTTGTGAGATATGTGAAAGGAGAAATCATGACACTGCAGATTGTTTCTTCGGAAAAACTCATCAAGAGAAATGACTTATTTTCTGAATTTTCAAAGAAATCAATCTTTTGGTTTTCAAGAATCAAACCAAAGTCATTCTCTTGATTTGAGACCTTTCAAAAGAATCAATTCTGAATTTAAGGAAATGTCATCAAGAAATCAACAGGTTAACAGTTTTACGCCAAGAGCTTTGATGGTTCGAAATCAAAGATTTGAAAACAACCTTGATACTAAGGAAACGTTTTTAGCTTTAAGAAGAAAGCAAACAAATCAAGCCAGTGGCAGAAACAGTTTTCAACTAAATCTCTCAAAAGAATCAGATTTTAATAACTTACATTATCAACAAGTTACTGTTACAGATAGATTCGGAAAAACCCAAGACCATGTGGGCCTGGGTTGACCAAACTAAATAAGTAACTGTTGAATTGCAGGTGCGCCCTCGAAGACCTATCAACTCCTGGTTTGTTGATAGTGGGTGCAGTCGGCATATGACTGGCAACCATGCATTGCTTCAAGATTTTAAGCAAAAGAATGGTACACATGTTGCATTTGGAGGAGATGCTGGTGGAAAAATCACTGGTGAAGAAACTGTGTTAGGGCTTATTTCTGTTTAAGATTTACTTTGTACTTTGTTTATACATTTTGTTTCTTACAGAAACCATATCAAAGTCTTCCAATGCCAAAACTGGAAGATGAAGGGCAAGAAGCCAGAAGATCAGACAAAAGCACTGGTGGTTAGTGTGAAAGATGGATATGACTGGAGTGCTTATGCGGAACAGTTTACATCTGATATCACTTCAAGTTTGGCGTTAGTTTATGAAATTGAGGAAGATTGGTTTGAAGAAGGGGATGGTAAAGTGTCTGATACTGTGAGTGAAGATTCTGAGGAATATGATTGGAGTGCAAAGGCAGATCCGGTTGAAGAATCTGAACCAGAAATTGCGCTGATGGCTACATCCAATGAGTCTTCATCATCTGTTGAACAACCTAAGGTTAGTACTGAGTTACCCCCTAACTATGTTCCTTTACCTGATGATGTTAGAGGTAGGTTATGTTCTGAACAATGCATTCAACAAGTAGAACATTATCGTACTCATTCTTTTAAAATTGGTGATAAATTAAGCAAACATGAAAAAATTCATGAACAACTTAAAGTTGATCACAAAATTTCTGATGAGAAGATATTGTCACTTAAAGAATCATGGAACAATACCTTAAAGGATTTGGAACTAATAACAAAACAACTTGAAGAAATGACAAAGAACTTTGAACAAGAAAAAGTTGCTCATGCTGTCATACAAGTTGAATTAACAAAGGTGAAAAGTTGTAAAACTATGGTTAAACAACATATAAGTGAAAGAGGTAACAAAAGCAAACTAGGATTGGGTTTCACTCATGAACCAATGTCCAAATCAATCACACAAACTTTACCTGAAAACTTCAATGAATTTGACCATTCACCTGAAAATGAACGAAAATTCAAAGAAATTCAAAGAAGTAAATCCGAATCCGAAGGATCTGAAGTGTTGATTGAAAGTTTGAAAGAAGATGATGCTGTGACAACTGAAGCTGATGATGAAGCTAGCAACAAATCAGAGCCTGTTCTGATTCAACTTGTTGAACATCCTGAACTGAATCCCAAGCCAGCAGAAAAGGTGAAGGATGAAGCTGAATTTTCAGGATACAATGATCCTGAATACATCAAGTGGAAGAATGAACAGAAGGCGAAAGTTGCTGATCAACTGATCAAGAAGAATGCAGTGAAGAAGACTGAAGTTTCAAAAGGAAAGGTGCAAAAATCGAAATTAACGGTCAATCAATCTGAAACAAAACAGTCAAAAGGTAAAAGTGTCATAACATCAAATGACAAACTCAAAGCTCAAACTGTTAAAATTGAAAATGTCAAACCTGTGAAACGAAAAGTGTCAAAAGGTAAAACAGTTAAGTTTGTGTCTGCAGGAACTTTCGATTTGAACGGGTCTTATGGTAACCAAATCAATTCTTCAATCAAATCTAACTCTGGTCTGAAAACAGGTTCAGGTCCTAAGTCTTCCGCTGTCAATGATAAAAGAATTGAACCAAAGAAGGTAACCAAACAAGATGGTTTAAAATCGAACCAAGTTCCCAAGCAAGCGAAATCACAATCAAAATCTCCACAAAAGAATCAAGTTAATCTAAAACCGAACAAAACTGATAATGAATCACGAGTGGGTTCAACATCAAAAGTTAACAATCGGCTCTTTAGGATTAGCAAGAAACATTGTGAGATTTGTGATCGTTATAATCATGTTACTGCTGAATGTTTCTTTAACATGTACTGCAGTTACTGTGACAAAAGAAATCATTCTTCAGAAGAATGTTTTTATAACAAATTTTGTGATATTTGTGAGAGAAGAATTCATGAAACAAAAGATTGTTTCTTTCGGAAAAACTCATCAAGAGAAATGACTCCGTTTCCAAATTTTCAAAGAAATCAATCATTTGGTTTTCAAAAATTTAACCAAAGTCATTCTCCTGATTTGAGAACTTTCAAACGAAACAATTCTGGTTTTAATGACTTTTCATCAAGAAATGTGCAGGTTAACAGTTTTAAGCCAAGAGCTTTGATGGTGAGAAATCAGAAATTTGAAAATAACCTTGATCCTAAGTTAAAGGAAAGGTTCATTGCTTTGGGAAGAAAGCAAACAAATCAAGCTATTAGGCGAAACAGTTTTCAACCAAATCTCTCAAATGAAACAAATTTTCAAAATCTTCATTATCAACAAGTTACTGTTACAGATAGATTCGGAAAACCCAAGACCATGTGGGCCTGGGTTGACCAAACTAACTAAGTAATTGTTGAAATGCAGGTACGCCCTCGAAGACCTATCAACTCATGGTTTGTTGATAGTGGGTGTAGCCGGCATATGACAGTCAACCATGCTTTGCTTCAAGATTTTAAGCTAAAGAATGGTACACATGTTGCATTTGGAGGAGATGCGGGTGGTAAAATTACTGGAGAAGGAACCGTGTCAAATGGGGTCATTAGCTTTGATAAAGTCAACTACTGTGCATAGTTGAACTTTAATTTGCTAAGTGTATCTCAAATTTGTGATAAATCTTATTCAACTTTATTTGATGATTCTTTTTGTTATATACTCAAACCAGGTTTTAAGATTGACAATGAATGGGTGGTGGTTAAAGCTCCAAGAGATCGTGATGTATACAAGCTTGATATGTCACAGATTGATGCTGAAACCGAAACCACATGTATCATTGCACATGCTTCAAATGATGAGAGTCAGCTTTGGCATAGACGGCTGGGCCATTCAAACTTCAGAAACATGAATCGACTGGTGACTGGAAATCATGTTGTGGGAATACCGTCAAAGAAATTCTCAACAACTGATCTCTGTCCAGCATGTTTGAAAGGAAAACAGCATAGAATGTCTTTTAAGTCCAAGCAAGAACACTCTATTTCAAAACCCTTGCAGATGCTACACATGGATCTATTCGGACCAACAAATGTTCAAAGCATCGGAAAGAAGTCTTATTGTTTTGTCATCATTGATGATTTTACTAGATTTTCTTGGGTTTATTTCTTGCATGTTAAATCTGAAACTGCTGAGTTGTTAAAAGAATTCATTATCAAAGTTGAAAATCAGTTGGATTGTAAAGTAAAAATCTTGAGAAGTGATAATGGGACCGAGTTTAAAAATGCTAATGTCAATTTGTTTTTTGCAGAAAAAGGAATCATTATCAAAAGGCAAATCTGTTGATCAGACACTTTACAGATCAATGATCTGTTCACTGATGTATCTTACTGCATCAAGACCAGACATCATGTATGTTGTATATGTGTGTGTGCCAGATATCAGTCCGATCCTAAAGAGTCGCACCTGATTGCTGTCAAACATATTTTCAGATACCTCAAAGGGAAACCAAATCTTGGGTTATGGTATCCTTATGAAGGAAATTTTGAACTATATAGTTATTCTGATAGTGACTTTGGTGGTTGTGATCTTGACAGGAAATCGACCACAGGTGGATGTCAGTTTCTGGGTCCTCGCCTAGTCTCATGGCAATGCAAAAAGCAGACCAATGTTTCCATATCCACTGCTGAAGCAGAGTACATTGCTGCATCTGCAGGATGTTCTCCAGTTTTGTGGTTACAAAACCAATTACTTGACTACGGGTATAACTTTCTCAAAACTCCTATTTACATAGACAATATTGCTGCTATGTTCATTACTGCTAATCCTGTTCAACACTCCAAAACAAAACATATCGAAATTCGATATCACTTTCTCAGAGACAACTCTGAAAAAGGTTTAATAATTTTGATTAAAGTTTATACCGACAAACAACTGGCAGATCTTTTCACAATACCATTCTTGTCAGGAAGGTTTGAATCAACCATGATTAATTCTATTTTATGAAAATCAAAATACAAAATCAGAAAATATAAAATCCAAAAATATAATAAGTCGTTGTCAATTATTGATTCCTATGTTTTTTTTATTCTTGCATTGTGAGTGTGCATGAAAAAGAAAAAGCAAACAAAAAGAAAGAAAAAGCAAAAAGAAAGAAAAATCATGTCATAAGAATCTACATTGCAAAAAGTGAGAAATGATATTTACACTAGACATTATCTGTTACATCGTTTTTAATAATAAAGACTGATAAGTGTAATTTGATGTGCAAGACTGCTCAGGCAATTAGACTGAAAAAGTAAGTTCATTTTTGACAAATCTAAACTTAATGATCTTTGTGTTAAGTTCCTTTGTTATACATGTCTAAATATATATCTTTTGATGAACTTCTTGTGATGTTATTTGAACATAATCGGGTAACGATGCAATCAATTCAGTGTGATGAACCGCATCGTGAGCTTCTTTGTTGTGGTATCCACAGACCTGAAGTTTCAAACGAAGTCTCTTTCGAGCTTCAAGGTGCAACAAAAGATTCCAAAGTTGGAACAAAAAGAGTCCCAAATGTGGACCGTCACCAAACAAATTCCAAAAAGGAATTCAAAAGATTCCAAGGGGAACAATAGGAAATGAAAAATTCCAAAATGGAATTCAAAAGAAGTCCCAAAGTGGACCAAATTCAATTAGAACCCAAATTCCACACTGTTTATGTTTGTAAGTAACCAGGTTTTTGTGCAACATGCATTCGAGTTGTTGTTGATGAGAAAATATGTTGACATATGTATACATGTGGGTCACATAAGTCATTCTAATCGAACCTTAATCTCATCATGATACTGAAAAAGTAAGTGTGTCAATTCGAGCTAGTTGGTATGTTTTCATATCATCACTCAATCAAACATAAGTCAAATGTCTATTCAAAACTTGCAAAACATGTTTAGATGATGTATGGTATGATCTCACTGCGATATATTGATTCATTGCATTGCATATGTATTTACTTTAATGTGTGTGCTTTGTGTGTGCAGGCATATGGATTCTTTGTTGACATTTCAACATTCTTGTTAAACTTATAAATTTCTAGGAAATTTCAAGTTTAGGGGGAGAAATAATTGAAGAAAAAGTGCAAACATATTTCAAAACTCAAAAGTAGCAAGAAATAAGTGTGTTGAATGTAAGGATCATGTGGTTAATGAAAACAAAATGTATTGGATATGATAAAAACGAACCTGTAGTCTTGTGATTATTTTTGGATTGAAGAAAATTGCTTCGGGATATAGAAATATTGGTAGTGCAAAAATGTTTGCATAATGTCTTTTTGAGGAAATTAAAAGAAAAATGAAAAAGGAAATTTTTGGAATGTTTTAATGTGTTAAATTGTTGCCCTAGATTATGATTGATAATTAATTACACAAATCCTAATAAAGATGTCGTGTCTAATTAATGTGTCGAGAATGATTGCAGGTGCAATAAATGCAGTTGAAAAGTCAACAGACAAAGAAAATGAAAAAATCGTCTAAGGGTTGTAGCCGGGTGATGATATCATATATCACTATACAGCCGGCTGATATCTTTCTAGCCGGATGATCAAGTTTTTTAACTAGCCGGGTGATTTAGTGATTACTTTTCCGGATGAAGAATTTGAAGCTACTGTGTAGCCGGGTGATGTATTGGTATGTAGCCGGGTAACAAAAGACAATGTTACTACACAGCCGGGTGATGAAAGAAGACAATGCTACTGTTCAGCCGGGTGATGGGTAAAACAAAACAAAGGTGTAGTCGTTTCAAACTTTGTGACACGGTTGTATCATGACTCGACTCATGTCTACATGGTGAACTTATGTTAAACAAGTGTTGACCCGTCTCAACTGATGTTGACACGACTCAACAGTTGTCTGACCCGACCATGCTTTTACCTGAAGAAAATTTAATGTGCAGACACTCTAACCTGTCCTAACAGTGTTGACACTGCTCAACAGTACTTGACCCGTCTCAATAGTGTGTGACCCGACTAAGTGTTTTCTACATGTTAAAGTGTATGTTGACATGATGACCCGTCCCAACAGTAACATGACCCGTCCAAGGGTATTGGGCCTAAATGTTGACCCGTCTGAAACGTTGACATGTCCCAAAGTTTTTGACCTAATTTTGAGCCGGCTCATATACATATAAATACTCTTCCACTTCACAACACTTATCTTTTTTCACAAACACTTTCAAGCAAATACTCTGTTTATCAAATCACCCTATATCATATTCAATCACCGA
The DNA here is from genome assembly GCA_030867185.1 of Tagetes erecta. Classification (NCBI taxonomy): domain Eukaryota; kingdom Viridiplantae; phylum Streptophyta; class Magnoliopsida; order Asterales; family Asteraceae; genus Tagetes; species Tagetes erecta. The sequence goes on along the minus strand of CM061497.1, from coordinate 14,271,381 downwards.
TTCTGTAACAAGTGTTAGAGATTGAATAAGGTATAATCATCATGATCAAACTTCATTGACAATACTGTTGTTTTTAAAATCGAAATGTTGATGATGAACAGTAACTGGACTTGAATCGACACTTTGATTATTTGTGTAAAAACTGAAATCGATCGTTGTAATAGGTTGCAGTAACTGTTAATCACCAATTAATATTCATCCATTAATCGACATCAAAACATCTGAAATCGACTGAATCAAAGGAAAATTTCAAAATTCTGTCGAAACCGCCACTGATGAACATTGAACATGTTCATGGTATTGATCACAAATGATACATAATGTAAGTTTAATTGATCAATTGAGGCTAAAGCTGATCTGAATCATGTGATAAATCTTCATTAAACAAATGACAAATTTATGATTTAAGTGTCTAAGAAGCTTAAGTCTGTTAACAATTGACAATGAATATTGTGTCACAAAGTTTTTTTGAACAAAAATGATATTCTCAAACTGCTGATTAACTTTTGTGATAAATGTTAATGTTGAATTGTTATACTATGTCTTTATGCTTGGCTCTTGCACAAATGTTGCTTGTTTATCAGATTTTGATAACTAACACACATGTCTTTGTTTGTTATCAGATGAATGAACTCAAATTTGAACCAAAGCACAATCTTGTGGCTTTGTTGGATGAATCTATACTAGAAGTAGATGGCTATAGAGATATGATTCGATTTTTGAGAAGAACCAAATATGTATATGCAATGTGTGCCAAACCCATTGTATATGCAAGATTGATCAAATTTTTCTGGAGAACAGCAGAGGTGGTTACAAATAAAGATGGTATAACTGTGGTTAGAGGAAATATTACTAGACAGTTACAAATAACTGTTTCTGAAGAGTCCATCAGGACTGCACTAAGATTGGATGAAGATGAAGTAGGAGCTCTTGATGAATATACGACTGCTGAATGTCAAGAGTGTTTTATCAATATGGGACACCCTCCTGTATTTCCTAAACAGCAGTTCGTAAGAGCAAGATTGGGCAAGCAATGGAAGTTATTATGTTTTGTGATTCAGCAATGTTTATCAAGAAGAAGTGCTGGATTCGATAACTTTCCATCAGATATTGCATCCCCAATAGTTGCAATTGCCACAAATAGACCATTTAACATGTCTAAATTGATCATGAAGGGGTTTATATTCAATCTAGTGAAAGGAAAAAGATTTAAGTTCTTGATGTATCCTAGATTTCTACAATTACTCATCAATGCTGCTTATCCTGTGATACGAGAAAAAGGATTTGAAGGAGGAATTTTGTATGCTGAAGATATGAATGCTCTGTCTTACAGAAAGATGAGCATTGGGAATGTTGAGAATGTGCAATTATATGACTATATATGAGATATAGCAAATAATGAAGAAGACATTGCACTGGAACATCATCATATCTCCCAAGGTGAAGTGATTAATCCATTAGACCTTCTGGATGAGATTCTAGATAATCTTTTGGATGATGATGAGTATTTTGCTAGACACCCAGAGGATGAAGAAGGAAATGATGATGAGAATGATGAAGATGAAGGTGATTCTGAGAATAATCGAGATGAGGATGATGACAACAATGAGGATGATACTGATGATGAAATTAGTGATAATGGTGATGAGAACATTGAAGCTGGATTAAAATTTGATCAAGCAGAAGAAGTAGAATTGATTAATCCTGAAGTGGCATCAACAAATGAAGAGAATGTTATCTTAATTGAAGAAGTGAGTGTGCCTGAACATATCGATGTGGTTCAGATTGCATAAGAGGTTGTTGCTGAAGTAGAGGCTGTGGCAGAGACAGTTGATGAAACTGAAGCTGTTAAGTCTGTTCCTAGTCCTATTGATATTGCCACATCATCTGCTCCTACAACTAAACATACTGAACAACCAAAGGGGTCTTCACCTAAGGTTGGTTTAGATGTTAATATGAACAAAGAAGAAGGTGAAGTCTTTCACTTAAAGAGGATGATAGCCAAGCTATTGGATGAAAGTGTTGAATTAAAGGCATCCAATGAGCGAAAGAAGAAGAGATTAGCAGAATTCTGGGCTATGCATCAAAAGAACTCAAAGATTTTCAAAGAGTTAGATGCTGAATATGAAAATCTGAAGATCGATTATGAAGAATTACATGCAGAATGCAATACTTTGCGTGCTGAAAAAGAAGTTCTTGAAAAATGGTTGAAAGAGAAGGAAACTGAAAGTTCTGAATCGGATAAAGAATTTGTAGCTGATGAAGACGTTGGAGTGACTGATACTCCTAGGGACGTCACAGTTTATTACACCAGATCACGAGGATCTAAAACTGTGACAAAACCGATTGTTGAATCAGTCCCTATTCCCGATGATGCTGCTGCTATTGTTACATATGACAAGCGGAGGGAAAACTTAAACTTGATGAAGTCCCTGAGATTTTTGAAGAAGATGTATCTATCAAGAAAGCTAGAACCGAGGAAGCAGTTCAGGTTGAGCTGGTTCAAGCTGAAACTGTACAAGCAACTGAAGTGATGGATATATCGGATGAAGCTGATCCTACTAGTTTTGATACTGAAATGAATGTTAGTGAAGAAATTCCAATCGATCTAGATGCATGATTTGCATATTTGGAAAGGATGAAGTACAATCCTGTTTATTTGACAATGCCCAAGATCGAGAAGATGGTGATAATAGAGAGTTTGTGGTAGAACCGGGTGAATGGACGCCATTACAAGAAAGTCTGAATATTGATGATCTTCCTCCTGAAGAACTATATCATCAAAACTAAGAAGAGATGACTTCGGTTGATATGCGTCAATGGCTACAATCAAGAAATTATCCATACAAAACTCTGAAGAAGTTGAAGAAAGAGTTGCTGAAAAAGATTGTTGTTAGTTTTCAGGCGTCAGAAAAGATGCATAAACGTATGCTCTTTTTGGATTACAATAATCCACAGTACTTTGAACTAACTAAAAGGTTCAGAGTATTAGAACCGAAGGAGATACCTTTGATGGCCTTACCAGAAGATGCGCATAAAAAGAGGAAAGAATTGAACGACATGTTCCCTAGTGAGATGAAAGCTTACCACATTCCCATTGATGTACGAGAGTCATGGCACAAAGCTGCCACAACAGGTGATATTATGAGATCACTGTTGAGTAAAGGTCAATCTGTTGCCGGCCTACTTGACTCAATGATCGTGCCGGAAAAATCCAAGGATGTGAAGATCATAGCCTGGAAGTATGATGAAGTGTTTGATGCTTTTTTGATTAAACGAGTAAATGGTTTGTGTGATGTTTATCACTACTACTCAAGCATCTTCAAACTACCTGTTCAAGATCTGAAGGAGTTACACAAACTAAGATGGATAAATCATACAAGGGCTGAGCGTGGTGAAAAGTGTGAAATGCTTTTAGACGCTGGAATTAGTCGAATGCCTAAATTTCTGGAGTTTCGTGGCCAATAAGAGGATAAACTTTATTTGGATATTAAGAAGAAGCAGAAAAATTTGATCCTTCGTGATATGTACGTAGAAGAATTTTCAGACGAATACTTTGATAAAGTAACCGATCCAAGATTAAAAGTGTTCGATGGTTCGCAGAAGACGAAGCCGATTCTGAAATTTTTCTATCATGAAGAAACATTCGAACTCAAGATTGTTTGTGACTTAGAAGATTGGGATCATGATATGATCACCTTGTTCAGCACTTTCGAGCTCAAATTGCTTCATCCATCTTATATTGATCACTTGCGAAGTCACAAGATGGAAAAGATGAAGAATCCGATTGCTGAGGCAGATGGCTGCATGTGATATACTCACCAATGAGTCAAAACCGAGACAAGCCTTGATTGCAGAAAAGTTCAAGTCATGCATTGAAGAAGCTATCAAAGAACAAGAAGAATATGCTGGAAAACAGTTGCAGAATGTGAAAGATGAACCTGAAGAGATCGAATGAAGAACTATGATTCAAGAGAGAATTTTGTATTATCCCTACTATGATTCGAGATTAAAGAGAAAAAGATTAAAGCTGCAGATTTTTGATTTCGAAGACCAAAGATAAATCTTAGGGGGAGTACTGTTAGGGCTCGCTCCTGTTAGAAGATTTACTTTGTTCTTTGTTTATACAAGTTTGTATAGTTTAGGGTTAATTTTGTATTATCCCTAAGTAGTGATGCATAAAACATGTTGCAAGTATGTGTTAGAGAGAGAGTCTAGATCACTAATATACACTTAGAGAGAGAAATTGTGTGTGTGATTGTATTCTCCTGCACCATTGAACTGCAACTACAGCTTTGATCATCAATACAAGAGAATTATTTACTAATGGATTGTGTTGTTGATTGAATTGTTGTTATTGTACGTTGATCGTTCTGATTTGTGGCAGTATCGATCCAATTGAACCTATCAACACCAAAATCAGATTTGTTAAAAAAATCAATGTTTAAAAAAATCAAAAATATTGACATAAAATCACAACATTTACCTATATAATCACACCAAAAACAAATTTGATCTAAGAATCAACTTTCGAAACATCAAAAATTTTAATATAAAACCACAACATTTGCCTATTTAATCACACCAAAAACCAAATTGATCAAAAAATCAATATTTTATTTTTTAGCGGCGCAGCTTGTTGCCCGTTTACCTTCTATTTCAATGTAAATTTATCTTTATTAATATAATTTGAGATTTTCGAAAACATCAGAAGTTTTCATATAAAACCACAACATTTACCTATATAATCAAAACAAAATTTTTTTTATTAAAACATCAACTTTAAAAAATAAAATTTTTTTACATAAAACCACCAATTTACCTATATAATCACATCAAAAACAAATTTAATCAAAAAATCAATCTTTTAAAAATTCAAATTGTTTACATAAAACCACAACACTTACCTATATAATCACAACAAAAACAAATTTGATCAAATTATCAACTTTCAAAAACCAACAAATTTTCACATAAAACCACAACATTTTACATATATTTAATCACACCAAAACCGAACTTTCTTAAAAAATTCAACTTTTGAAACAATCAAAAATTTTCACATAAAACCCCCAACAAACACCAATATAATCATAACAAAAACAGATTTAATCAAAAAATCAACATTTACCTATATAATCACACAAAAAACAAATTTGATCAAACAATCAACTTTCAAAACATCAAAATTTTTAATAAAAACCATAACATTTACCTATATAATCATTCCAAAAACCAATTTGATCAAAAAATCAACTTTCGAAAAATCAGAACTTTTCATATAAAACCACATCATTAACTTATATAATCATACCAAAAACAAGTTTGATAAAAAAATCAACTTTTTAAAAAATAAAAAAATTGTATGTAAAACCACAACATTTACCAATATAATCACACCAAAAAAAATTTCGTAAAAAAATTAACTTTTTAAAAAATAAAAATATTTTACATAAAACTACAACATTTACCTATATAATCACACCAAAAACAAATTTGATCTAAAAATCAACTTTTAAAAAACTAAAAATTTTCACATAAAGGCACAACATTAAATACTCACACCAAATCAATCTTTCATAAAAAAATTTTGAAAAATCAAAAATTTCACATAAAACCAAAACATTTACCTATATAATCAGACAAAAAAATATTTGATCAAAAAATCAACGTTTAAAAAGATAAAAAGTTTTCACATAAAATCACAACATTTACTTATATAATCACACCAAAAACAAATTTGATCAAAAAATCAACTTTCGAAACATCAAAAATTTTCATATAGAACCACAACATTTACGTATATAATCACACCAAAAACCAATTTGATCAAAAAATCCACTTTCGAAAACATCAGAAATTTTTATATAAAACCACAAAATTTACCTATATAATCACACAAAAAACAGATTTGATCAAAAAATCAACATTAAAAAAAATAAAAAATTTCCAAATAAAATTACAACATTTACCTATATAATCACACCAATAAACAAATTTGATCAAAATATTAACTTTCGAAACATAAAAAATTTTCATATAAAATCACAACATTTACTTATATAATCACACCAAAAACAAATTTGATCAAAAAATCAACATTCGAAACATCAAAAATTTTAATATAAAACCATAACATTTACCTATATAATCACACCAAAAATCAATTTGATCAAAAAATCATTTTTCGAAAACATCATCAGTTTTCATATAAAACCACAACATTTATAATCACAAAAAAAATTTGATCAAAAAATCAACTTTTAAAAGATAAATTTTTTTTACATAAGCCCACTACATTTGCCTATATAATCACAACAAAAAAAATTTAATCAAAAAATCAACTTTTTAAAAAATAAAATTTTTTTACATAAAACCACAACATTTACCTATATAATAACACCAAAAACAAATTTGATCAAAAAATCAACTTTTGAAACATGAAAAATTTTCATATAGCACAACAACATTTACCTATATAATCACACCAAAAACCAATTTGATCAAAAAATAAACTTTCGAAAACATCAGATGTTTTTATATAAAACCACAAAATTTACCTGTATAATCACACCAAAAACAGATTTGATAAAAAATCAACATTTAAAAAAATATAAAATTTCGAATTAAAATCATAACATTTACCTATATAATCACACCAAAAAAACAAAATTTGATCAAAATATTAACTTTCGAAACATAAAAAATTTCATTTAAAAATCACAACATTTACTAATATAAATACACCAAAAACAAATTTGATCAAAAAATCAACATTCGAAACATCAAAAATTTTAATATAAAACCACAACATTTACCTATATATATAATCACACCAAAAACCAATTTGATCAAAAAATCAAATTTCGAAAACATCATCAGTTTTCGTATAAAACCACAACATTTATCTATATAATCACAAAAAAAAAAATTTGATCAAAAAATCAACTTTTTAAAAAATAAATTTTTTTTACATAAACTCACTACATTTGCCTATATAATCACAGCAAAAACAAATTTAATCAAAAAATCAATTTTTTAAAAAATAAAATTTTTTTTTACATAAAACCACAACTTTTACCTATGTAATCACACTAAAAACAAATTTGATCAAAAAACTAACTTTAAAAAAACCAAGAAATTTTCACATAAAACCACAACATTTTACATATATTTAATCACAATAAACCAAAATTTTATCAAAAAATCAATTTTGCAAAAAAAGAATTTCACATAAAAGTACAACATTTACCTATATAAAGACACCAAAAACAAATTTGATCAAAAAATTATCTTTTTAAAAAATAAAAAATTTGTACATAAAACCACAACATTTACCTATGTAATCACTCTAAAAACAAATTTGATAAAAAAAACCAACTTTCAAAAAACCAAAAAATTTTCACAAAAAACCACAACATTTTACATATATTTAATCACAAGAGTTAATTGCAAAAATGGTCCATGAGGTTTACAAGGTTTTGCAGTTTTTTACACTTTTAAGAATTTTTGCCTAAATAGTCCCTACAGGCCAAAACCTGTTGCGAAATCGGTCCACAGCACTAACGGAGTTAAAAAAATTGTTAGTTGATTAGCAATTGACCAAAATGACCCAAGGGACCATGTTGGCAATTAACTCTTTAAAAAAATACATAAACTCCACCACCACTTATTCTCGGTCACCACCTCCACCACTACCACCACCATCATCTTCAACCACTACCCCCACCACACCTGCACCATAGTTTAGTCAAATTAAGCTTGTGTGCTGTCACATGCCTTTTATACTCATATAACTTACTTCATCGTCTTCTTCCCGTACCAACCACCACCACAAAACCAATAACAATGGCTGCCACTGCTTCTTTCTCGAACCCCCAACGCCTTTTACTGCTACATAACCTGCCGTTTCCACCAATTATGGCGAATCACCCCCACCAATCAACAATTTACTTGCCGTTTCCGGTACCAAATCCTCCAAAACCTTCCGTTTCCGGTACCAACCACCACCACAAAATCAATTTACATGTAGAAATTACCTAATGATAAAAATAAACTAAAATAAATGACATGCGTGCAATGAGTAAATTAAAAATAGGTACTCATCAGTTTCCATTAGTTGACATGCTCTGTGCCTGTTCAATTTTCTCCTTAGCAAATTCTTCTAATATTGCACGTTGTCAATCATTTACTACCCTAAGGTATAAACGAATCTTTCACTTTTCTTTCCTAATAATTATATGATCATGTAATTGTATACAAAAGTACATTCAATTTAGATGCTTATGTAGGGAAATTAATGCGAAACGTACATACTAGTTCCATGATCCACAAAAAAACCTTTCTATGGCAAGCCTGTCATAGTACATGCTTAAGTATGTCATACATGTGTGTGTGTGTGTGTGAATGTGTGTCAAGAGGAAGAAGAATCAATTAAGAAAACAAATGGGCGTTCAACTCCTTCACTTATAACTGGGTCAATTTAAGAGAGAGAAAGAAAGTTGTGGTAGTGGTGGTGATGGTGATGGAGGGTTTGGTGGTGGTAATGGTGGAGGTGGTGATAAGAATATGTGGTGGTGGAGTTTTTGTATTTTTTAAAAGAGTTAATTGGCAAAATGGTCCCTGGAGGCATTTTGGTCAATTCCTAATCAACTAACAGAATTTTTTTAACTCTGTTAGTGCCGTGGACCGATTTCGCAACAGATTTTGGCCTGTAGAGACTATTTAGACAAAAATTCTTAAAAGTGTAAAAATCTACAAAATCTTGTAAACTTTGTAAACCTCAGGGACCATTTTTGCAATTAACTCTAATCATAATAAACCAAAATTTTATCAACAAATCAATTTTGCAAAAAATAAAAAATTTCACATAAAAACCACAACATTTACCTATATAAAGACTCAAAAAACAACTTTGATCAAAATTTCAACTTTTTAAAAAAATAAAATTCTTTTACATAAAACCACAACATTTACCTATATAATCCAACAAAAACAAATTTGATTAAAAAATCAACTTCAAAAAACCAACAAATTTTCACATAAAACCACAACATTTTACATATATTTAATCACACCAAAGAAAACTTTTATCAAAAAATCACTTTTTGAAAAAAATTAAAAATTTCATACAAACCACAACATTTACCTATATAATCACACCAAAATCAGATTTGATCAAAAAATCAATGTTTAAAAAAATCAAAAATTTTCACATAAAATCACAACATTTACCTATATAATCACACCAAAAACAAATTTGATCAAAAAATCAACTTTCAAAACATCAAAAATTTTCATATAAACCACAACATTTGCCTATTTAATCACACCAAAAACCAATTTGATCAAAAATCAATTTTCGAAAACATCAAAAGTTTTCATATAAACCACAACATTTACCTATATAATCAAAACAAAAAAAAATTTGATCAAAACATCAACTTTAAAAAATAAAATTTTTTTACATAAAACCACCAAATTTACCTATATAATCACATCAAAAACAAATTTGATCAAAAAATCAACTTTTTAAAAATACAAATTGTTTACATAAAACCACAACATTTACCTATATAATCACACCAAAAACAAATTTAATCAAACTATCAACTTTCAAAAAACAAACAAATTTTCACATAAAACCACAACATTTTACATATATTTAATCACACCAAACCAAACTTTCTTCAAAAATTCAACTTTTGAAAAAATCAAAATTTTTCACATAAACCCCCCAACAAATACAATCACACCAAAAACAGATTTGATAAAAAAATCAACGTTTAAAAAATCAAAAATTTTACATAAATTCACAACATTTACCTATATAATAAACTTTCTAAACATTAAATAAAAAATTTGTATGTAAAACCACAACATTTACCTATATAATCACACCAAAAATAAATTTGCTAAAAAAATTAACTTTTTAAAAAATAAAAATATTTTACATAAAACTACAACATTTACCTATATAATCACACCAAAAACAAATTTGATCTAAAAATCAACTTTTAAAAAACTAAAAATTTTCACATAAAGGCACAACATTAAATACTCACACCAAATCAATCTTTCATAAAAAAAATTTTGAAAAATAAAAAATTTCACATAAAACCAAAACATTTACCTATATAATCACACAAAAAAATATTTGATCAAAAAATCAACGTTTAAAAAGATAAAAAGTTTTCACATAAAATCATAACATTTACTTATATAATCACACCAAAAACAAATTTGATAAAAAAATCAACTTTCAAAACATCAAAAATTTTCATATAGAACCACAACATTTACCTATATAATCACACCAAAAACCAATTTGATCAAAAAATCAACTTTCGAAAACATCAGAAGTTTTTATATAAAACCACAAAATTTACCTATATAATCACACCAAAAACAGATCTGATCAAAAAATCAACATTTAAAAAAATAAAAAAATTCCAAATAAAATCACAACATTTACCTATATAATCACACTAAAAAACAAATTTGATCAAAATATTAACTTTCGAAACATAAAAAATTTTCATATAAAATCACAACATTTACTTATATAATCACACCAAAAACAAATTTGATCAAAAAATCAACATTCGAAACATCAAAAATTTTAATATAAAACCATAACATTTACCTATATAATCACAACAAAAATCAATTTGATCAAAAAATCAATTTTCGAAAACATCATCAGTTTTCATATAAAACCACAACATTTATAATCACAAAAAAAAAAATTTGATCAAAAAATCAACTTTTAAAAAATAAATTTTTTTTACATAAACCCACTACATTTGCCTATATAATCACAACAAAAACAAATTTAATCAAAAAATCAACTTTTTAAAAAATAATTTTTTTTACATAAAACCACAACATTTACCCATATAATAACACCAAAAACAAATTTGATCAAAAAATCAACTTTTGAAACATCAAAAATTTTCATATAGCACAACAACATTTACCTATATAATCACACCAAAAACCAATTTGATCAAAAAATCAACTTTCGAAAACATCAGAAGTTTTTATATAAAACCACAAAATTTACCTATATAATCACACCAAAAACAGATTTGATCAAAAAATCAACATTTAAAAAAATAAAAAATTTCGAAATAAATCATAACATTTACCTATATAATCACACCAAAAAACAAAATTTGATCAAAATATTAACTTTCGAAACATAAAAAAATTTCATTTAAAATCACAACATTTGTTAGGGCTTATTTCTGTTTAAGATTTACTTTTTACTTTGTTTATACATTTTGTATAGTTTAGGGTTAATTTTGTTATTTTCCCTAATGTATTGTTGCATAAAGCATGTACTAAGAGAATGTTAGGAGACAGAGTCTAGATCACAATTACACGTTAGAGAGAGAGAGTTAACTGTGTGTGATTTATTTTCTCCTGCACTTTTGTACTACAATTTGCTTTGATCATCAATACAAAGAGAATTATTAAGTAATGAATTGTGTTGCTGATTGAACTGTTTTGTTTACTTGTATCGTTCTGATCATTGAGTGATATCGATCCAATTGAACCTATCAATTGGTATCAGAGCTGTTGGTATTGTGTTCTTCGCTATTCATCAAGCAAAAACACTACAATATTGCTCAAAATCATGATCTGAATGATCTGTTGCTGTTTTTAGTTGTGATTTATCATCGCAATCACTTCTAATTCACAACAATTGTGCAAATTCCATCAGATTATCATCAGATCTGAGGAATTAAGAAGGAAGAGAAATTTACTGTTCGATCAAAATTTTGCTCAAATTCATCAAAATTTGATCATGTTTTGGATTGATTGAGATTGAAGATTGTTAATCGGTGTATTTCTATGCTTGTGTGTGAATTTGAAGGAATTTGACAAGTTTTTGATAAACCGAGAAAAATTCGTTTGACGAAGATGATGAACAGGATGAACAGGTTGAAGATTAACTAGCCGGGTGATAAAATTTGACTTAGACAAAATTTTTGGACTTAGATTTGTGAACAATTAGGTCCTGTGCAGCCGTGTGAAGGCAATTTTGTCTAGACGGGTGAAGAATTTGGAAGAAAAAGGTTGTACTGTTCAGCCGGGTGATCAACTGTTCAGCCGGGTGATTAACATTCTAGCCGGGTGACTCACAACTGTTCAGCCGGGTGATCAACTATTCAGCCGGGTAAACAACTTTGCTGCCGTGTGATCAACAACTGTTCAGCCGTGTAAACCTTTTTGCCGTGTGAAGATTCTAGCCGGGTCAAGTTTCTTCAGCCGTGTCAAGTGTTACTGTTCAGCCGTGTAACTGTTCAGCCGGGTAACATACTTGCCGGGTGAAGGTTACAAGTGTTGAAGATTGACAACTGTTGAGCCGTGTGACTGTTTAGACAGGTGAAGTTTTTCTCAGCCGGGTGAAGAAGAAAAGCTACTGTTCAGCCGGGTGAAGAAGAAATTTTCACTTTTTAGCCGAGTTACTCAAATTCAGTTGTTTTAATTCTTGTTGTCTTATCTTGTCATTATTTACTTGTCTTTATTTTCACTTTATTTTAGTATTTTAATTATTTCTTTTCAAAAAATCATTAAAAACACAAAAATATTTTCTTTAAAAATTGTTAAAATGGCACCTAATGATGTTTCTGATAACCGTGTTCCTAGATTGGTTAATCGTGCAGATTTCAAGAATTGGACAATCAGATTGAAGCATCATCTATGCTCTATTGACAATGATCTCTGGAAGTCAATTGACAAAGGTCCTCACATTCCAACTCAAACTGCTCCTGATAGTGCAAGTACCTACACCAAAGACTCTACTGAACCTTATCCAGAAGATAATCTATCAGCTGAAGACTTACGAAAGGTCAAGAATGACAGTAAGGCTTACTCTTTGATGTGTAAGGGACTGCCACTTCAAGTGTTGTCCAGATTGGATGCTAATCAAACTGGCTATACAATGTTCAAAGCATTGAAATCAATCTGTGAAGGAGGAGAACAGTTGAGAAATCTCAAGAAGCAAAAACTGAAGAGACAATTGGAGTTATTTGAACATATTGCTGGAGAATCTGTGCACCAGATGATGAATAGATTTGTTCATCTAACTACTGAGATGACAAATGTAGGTGCAAAGACAAATCTTCAAGACCTGAATGACAGATTACTATGTGCCCTTCCATCTTCATGGAAACAAACTGTCACTTTACTGAAGCATACTGAGAAATTTCCAATGGACTTAGATCTGCTCATTGCAAAGATAGAAGAAGTTGAGATTGATGAAAGCTCAAGAAATACTGACAGATCTGGTTCACATGCTCAGTACAAGTTTGTTGTGAATCCTTCAAACACAGTGGAAAATGCCTTTCTTGCACAAGATGCAACTAAGATTGAAGATGAGGGTGATTTATTTGTTGGTGCAAGCTTTTATACTGACTCGTCTTACTTTCCAAATTCTCCAACTTATTCTCAACCTCAATCTCCACCAAGAGCTCAAGTTCAAACACAATCTGAAAGCCAAAGTTCTACTGTTCAAGCCAAAGTGAAAGATGTGATAAACATCTTGTTACAAGATGATGAGACAAAGAATTCTTTTACTGCATTCATGGCAAGCTTTCAAGCTTATCAAGGAAGCCATTTGAATCAAATGGATGTTGTGCTTCAAGACTTATTTGAAATGGATCCTGATGACGTTGAGGAAATGGATTTGAATTGGCAAATGGTAATGGTTGCATATCGAACTCAGAAACATGCATATGTTAACCGAAGTTTCAAACCACATGCAAACAAGACAGTTGGTTTTGACAAGTCAAAGGCCAGATGTTTCAACTGTAACTGCTATGGTCATTTTTCTAGGGAATGCAAGGCTCCTAAGAATCAGAACTACAATGATCAAGCCAGTTCAAGTGGACAGAATCAAGGTTAAGGTCAAAGCTCGCAACAGTCTTCACGCTATCAACATAGAAATCAACGTTTCATACAGAAGCCATATCAAAGTCTTCACATGCCAAAACTAGAAGATGAAGGCAAGAAGCCAGAAGATCAGACCAAAGCACTGGTGGTGAGTGTGAAAGATGGATATGATTGGAGTGCTTATGCGGAACAGTTTACATCTGATCTCACTTCAAGTTTGGCATTAGTTTGTGAAATTGAGGAAGATTGGTCTGAAGAAGGGGATGGTAAAGTGTATGATACTGTGAGTGAAGATTCTGAGGAATATGACTGGAGTGCAAAGGCAGATCCTGTTGAAGAATCTGAACCAGAAATTGCGCTGATGGCTACATCCAATGAGTCTTCATCATCTGCTGAACAACCTAAGGTTAGTACTGAATTACCTCCTAACTATGTTCCTTTGCCTGATGATGTTAGAGGTAGGTTATGTTCTGACCAATGCATTCAACAAGTAGAACATTATCGTACTCATTTTTTTAAAATTGGTGATCAATTAAGCAAACATGAAAAAATTCAGGAACAACTTAAAATTGATCACAAAATTTCTGATGAGAAGATATTGTCACTTAAAGAATCATGGAATAAAACTTTAAAGGATCTGGAACTCGTAACAAAACAACTTGAAGAAATGACAAAGAACTTTGAACAAGAAAAAGTTGCTCATGCAATCACACAAGTTGAATTAACAAAGGTGAAAAGTTGTAAAACTATGGTTAAACAACTTATCAGTGAAAGAGGAAACAAAAGCAAACTAGGATTGGGTTTCACTCATGAACCAATGCCTAAATCAATCACTTAAACTTTACCTGAAAACTTCAATGAATTTGATCATTCACCTGAAAATGAACGAAAATTCGAAGAAATTCAAAGAAGTAAATCCGAATCCGAAGGATCTGAAGTGTTGATTGAGAGTTTGAAAGATGATGATGTTGTGACGACTGAAGCTGATGATGAAGCAAGCAACAAATCAGAGCCTGTTCTGATTCAACTTGTTGAATATCCTGAACTGAATCCCAAGCCGGAAGAACAGGTGAAGGACGAAGGTGAATTTTCAGGATATAATGATCCAGAATACATCAAATGGAAGAATGAACAAAAGGCGAAAGTTGCTGATCATCTGATCAAGAAGAATGTAGTGAAGAGGATTGAAGTTTCAAAAGGAAAGGTGCAGAAATCGAAATTAACAGTCAATCAATCTGAAACAAAGCAGTCGAAAGGTAAAAGTGTCATAAAATCGAATGACAACACCAAAGCTCAAATTGTTAAAACTGACAATGTTAAACCTGTCAAGAAGAAAGTATCAAAAGGTAAAACAATCAGGTTTGTGTCTGCAAGAACTTTCGATCTGAATGGATCTTATGGTAAACCAATCAATTCTTCAATCAAATCTAACTCTGGTCTGAAAACAGGTTCAGGTCCTAAGTCTTCCGCTGTCAATGATAAAAGAATTGAACCAAAGAAGGTAACCAAACAAGACGGTTTAAAATCGAACCAAGTTCCCAAGCAAGCAAAATCACAATCAAAATCTCCACAAAAGAATCAAGTTAATCTAAAACCGAACAAAACTGATAATGAATCACGTGTGGGTTCAACATCAAAAGTTAACAATCGGCTCTTTAGGATTAGCTAGAAACATTGTGAGATTTGTGATCGTTATAATCATGTTACTGCTGAATGTTTCTTTAACAGGTACTGCAGTTACTGTGACAAAAGAAAACATTCTTCAGAGGAATGTTTTTATAACAAATTTTGTGATATCTGTGAAAGACCAAAACCATGACACAAAAGATTGTTTCTTTCAGAAAAACTCATCAAGAGAAATGACTCCGTTTCCAAATTTTTAAAGAAATCAATCTTTTGGTTTTAAAAAATTTAACCAAAGTCATTCTCCTGATTTAAGAAATTTCAAACAAAACAATTCTGTTTTTAATGACTTTTCACCAAGAAATGTGCAGGTTAACAGTTTTAAGCCGAGAGCTTTGATGGTGAGAAATCAGAAATTTGAAAATAACCTTGATCCTAAGTTAGAGGAAAGGTTTATTGCTTTAAGAAGAAAGCAATCGAATCAAGCCAATGGGCGAAACAGTTTTCAACCAAATCTCTCAAATGAAACAAGTTTTCAAAATCTTCATTATCAACAAGTTAGTGTTACAGATAGATTCGGAAAACCCAAGACCATGTGGGCCTGGGTTGCCCAAACTAACTAGGTAATTGTTGAAATGCAGGTACGCCCTCGAAGACCTATCAACTCATGGTTTGTTGATAGTGGGTGTAGCCGGCATATGACAGGCAACCATGCCTTGCTTCAAGATTTTAAGCTAAAGAATGGTACACATGTTACATTTGGAGGAGATGCTGGTGGTAAAATCACTGGCGAAGGAACCGTGTCAAATGGGGTCATTAGCTTTGATAAAGTCAACTACTATGCACAGTTGAACTTTAATTTGCTAAGTGTATCTCAAATTTGTGACAAATCTTATTCAACTTTATTTGATGATTCTTTCTGTTACATACTCAAACCAGGTTTCAAGATTGACAATGAATGGGTGGTGGTTAAAGCTTCAAGAGATCCTGATGTATACAAGCTTGATATGCCGCAGATTGATGCTGAAACCGAAACTACTTGTCTCATTGCACATGCTTCAAATGATGAGAGTCAGCTTTGCCATAGACGGCTGGGCCATTCAAACTTCAGAAACATGAACCGTTTAGTGACTGGAAATCACGCTGTGTGAATATCGTCAAAGAAATTCTCAACAACTGATCTCTGTCCAGCATGTTTGAAAGGAAAACAGCACAGAATGTCTTTTAAGTCCAAGCCAGAAAACTCCATTTCAAAACCCTTACAGATGCTACACATGGATCTTTTCGGACCAACAAATGTTCAAAGCATCGGAAAGAAGTCTTATTGTTTTGTCATCATTGACGATTTCACTACATTTTCTTGGGTTTATTTCTTGCATGTTAAATCTGAAACTGCTGAGTTGTTAAAAGAATTCATTGTTAAAGTTGAAAATCAGTTGGATTGTAAAGTAAAAATCTTGAGAAGTGATAATGGAACCGAGTTTAGAAATTCTAATGTTGATTTGTTTTGTGCAGAAAAAGGAATTGCTCGACAATTTAGTGCTCCAAGAACTCCACAGCAAAACGGGGTTTCGGAACGGAAAAATCGGACACTGATTGAAGCAGCAAGATCCATGCTCGCAGATGCCAAAATCCCTATCACATTCTGGGACGAAGCTATTGCTACTGCGTGTTTTGTACAAAACAGGACATTATTGGTTCAGGATAAAAATAAAACATCTTATGAGTTATTGTTTGGAAGAAAACCGAATATTTCTTACTTGAAAGCTTTTGGTTGTCCTGTATCGATTCTAAATTTAAGTGATCATCTCGGTAAATTTGAGTCAAAATCTGACGATGGATTTTTCCTTGGTTACTCGTCTGTTTCTAAAGCTTATCGGGTTTTTAATAGCAAAACAAACACTGTTATTGAAACTATTAACGTAAAGTTTTTAGAAAATTCGTTTCCGTCAGTGGCTCATGGTTCCGAATGGTTGCTTGATTTAGATTCGTTATCAAAATCTTTCAATTCTAACTTGTTTGATTTTTCAGGAAAATTGAGAAAAGAATCAGGAGACTTGGGATGTTTCAGTGATGATTCTGATAATGACGATGATAGCAATCTCAATTCTGAGTATCCGTTCATGTCATTTCATAATCCTGATCATGTTGTATCTAGTCAAGCTCCGGGTCCATCTGGTTCTCAAGAAGATCAAGAATCTAACATTATTGGCGATGATGTGAATCCGCAAAATTCTCCTAATGATGGTGGATCTGTTCAGAATCAACCATCATCAGATCCAAATGTTGAAGTTGTTTCAGAATCATTTGACTACTTCATCAATTCACCAGAACAAGTTCCTAATTTCACTCCGCATGTTTCTACAATTCTACAAGATTTACCGAATCTGAATCAGTCTAATCTGGAGACGCAAGTTCAAGGAGATTCAATTCCAACTCATCGAATACACAGGAATCATCCTTTATCTCAGATTATAGGGCCTTTGAATCAGAGAACTATGAGAAGTCAGACTGAACATGCAAACGTTTGTCTTTATTCATGTTTTCTTTCTCAAGTGGTGCCGAAGAACATTTCAGAAGCATTACAAGATGATAGGTTCAATTGGATCGATAATATCGCTCAATGATCAGAATAATTCATACACAAACACAGTTCAATCATAAACACAATTCATACTAATAATTCTCTTTTGTATATTGATGATCAAAGCAGATTTGTAGTACAAGTGCAGGAGAAAATAAATCACACACACTTAGTTCTCTCTCTAACGTGAATAGTGATCTAGCCTCCCTCCTCACACTCTCTCACTACATGCTTTTAAGCAACAATTACAATATTAGGGAAAATAACAAAATAGACCCTAAACTATACATAAAAGTATAAACAAATACAAAGTAAATCTTAACTAGGAAATAGCCCTAACAGTACTCCCCCTAAGATTTATCTTTGAATTTCAGCAAAATCTTTAAACAGTTTTCATCTTGTTCAGCTTCAATCTCTCTCACCAATCTTCTGGTTCTTCTTTGATATCCAACAACTCTTTCCCTTTGAATTCTTCTTGTTCTTTCAATGCTTCTTCTATGCATGACTTGAACTTTTCTGCAATCTTAGCTTGTCTTGGTTTGGACTCGTTAGTAAGGATTGGGCAGGCATTCATACGTCTCAGAGAATCAAGATTTAAACCTGCAAAATCAATGTTAGCGTAAAATTCATAGGGCATTTCCTTCCCTTTGACTTGCACTTCCAAAGTTCCCTTCGCAGTCACTCTCATAAACTCTATCTCCGGAATGTCAACTTTCACAAGATTAGAGTTGAGTAATGCCTTCCTTACTCGAATCTTTTCTGATGCAGCTGCTATCACCTCGATCATCACCACAAACAATTTTCGATCAGCTTCAGCAACTTTGTCTTTGCATTTTTCCATTCTGTAACTTCTCAGGAAATCAATGTAGGATGGATGCAACAATTTCAGCTCAAAAGTACTGAATAAAGTAATCATGTCTTTATCCCAATCATCCATGTTTCATACAATTTTCAACTCAAAAGTTTCCTGATTGTATAAGACTTTAAGTATTGGCTTAGTCGCTTGAGACCCATCAAACACTTTCAACCCCGGATTAGTTACCTTGTCAAAGTATTCATCAGAAAATTCCTCTAGGTACATATCCTCACTAACCACCAACTTCTTTCTCTTTCTTTGTTTCTTCGCTTGAACATATGCACTGTCCTCCTGTTGACCTCTGAAATCTAAGTATTTTGGTGATCGGCTTATCCCGGCATCAAGTAGCATTGCACATTTATCACCACGCTCAGCATGCGTGTGATTTATCAGTCTTAGTTTGTGCAGCTCTTTCAAGTCTTGAACTTCTAACTTGAAAATGCTAGAGTAGTAAATGTATACATCACATAAACCATTAACTCTTTTAATCATGAAAGCATCAAATACTTCGTCATATTTCCACGCAATGATTTTTACCTTCTTGGATTTTTCCGGTACGATCATTGAATCAAGAAGTTCAGCAATTGACTGACCCTTGCTCAGCAGTGATCTCACAACATCACCTGCTGTGGCTAATTTGTGCCATGATTCACGTACATCCATAGGTATATTATATGACTTGACCTCACTAGGAAACATGTCCATCAACTCATGTCTCTTTTTATGCGCATTCTCAGGTAAAGCCATCACCGGTATCTCTTTTGGTCCGAGAACTTTGTATCTCTTGGTCAGCTCATAGTATTGAGGGTTGTTGTAATCTAGATAAAACATACGATTGTACATTTTCTCCGTCTTCATGAAACTTACAACAATTTTCCTCAGCGACTCTTGTTTCAACCTTTTCAAAGTCTTATAAGGATAATTCCTTGAGCTCAGCCAGTCTCGCATATTTCTGCTAGACATCTCTTCAGGATTTTGGTGATAAAGCTCAGTTGGAGGTAAATCTTCAATATTTAAACTCTCTTGTAACGGTGTCCACTCACCCATCTCAACGATAAACTCTTTCTCATCAGCAGCAGCTTTATCTTGAGCTATCAAACACTTCTCATATTCTTCGTTGATTTGGCTCACTGTCAGTCCATTCAGAAACACTGGATTGTACTTCATCTTCTCAAGATAAGCAAACCTTTCAGGTAAGTCATCTGGAATCTCATGGTCAGCATTAGTTTCTGGCTCAGTTTCTGGTTCAGACTCAGTAAAATCAATATCATCCAAGTCATCTAATGCCTCAATCATTGGTGCATTGTCACTTTGAACCGGCTCAAACTGACTTGCTTCTTCTGTTATAGTTTCAGGTTCATTCTCAACCATTTCAACAGCTTCAGGCACTTCTTCAACTACAACAGCTTCAGATTGAATCGGCTCAATCTGAACTGATTTATCAATTTCAGCATCAATCACAGTCTCATCTGCCTTTGCCAACTCAACTACCTCAGTTTCAACTACAGCCACAGATTGAATCGGCTCAATCTGCACTGTTTCTTCCAATCTCGCCTTTTTACTACAACTTTCATCACCAGTAATTTTCGGTACTGCATCTAACTTCCTTTTTCCCTCAGCTTTGTCAGAATTGACAGAATCAGCAACAGCTTCATCGGGAATAACAATTGGAGATTCCACCCTTATGCCCACATTCGTTGTACCACGTGCTCTAGTATAGTAAACTTTTGCTTCTTGAGTAGCTTCAGTCACTTCTATAACCTCATCCGAAAAATCTTTGTCTGATGTGGACCCGGATTTCTTTGATCGAGTTTCTTCTAGCCATTTCTCCAACATTTCTTTCTCAGCATCCAGAGTATTGCATTCAGCCTTCAACTCTTTGTAATCATATTTCAAGTTTTCATGTTCTTCCTTCAACTTATCATACTCAGCCTTTAACTCGTCATGTTCAATCTTCAACTTAACATGATCAGTATCCAAGGCTTTGAAAGTTTCAAGATTCTGATTGTGAGTAGCCCAAGACTCTTCAAGTCTTTTCTTCTTTCTATCATTTGAAGCTTTCAACTGTTCATTCGCATCTAAAAGCTTTGCCACCATCTCTTCTAATTCAACAATTTTCTTCTTATTCTCATTCTCATCAATACTTGAAACAATTTTTGGCGAAGACTCCAAAACTTGTTCAATGTTTTCAGCAACAGGGGATGATGTGGTGGATATATCAACAGGAATAGGACCAGTAATGCCAGCATCAGCTTCATCGACTATCTGTGCAATAGACTCAACTTCGGCCATTACTTCCTGAACAATCTGAACAACATCTATCTGTTCAGGTTCATCAACACTTTCTTCAATAACCTTCGGTTCCTCTACTAACACAGGCTCTATCACTGGTTTCGACCTTCGTGATCTAACATATTGAACAGTAATAGCCTTAGGAACTTCAACTGCCACTTCTTTTTCAACACAAGCAACCTCAACAGGTTCTTCAATCAAGGCAGGTTCAATGACTTCAACATTTTGTATCTCCAATTCCACTGGTTCAGCAATTTCAATATTCTCTGCCTCCTCTGAAATAGATTCAGCATCATCACCACCATCATTTCCACTATCATCACTTTCTTCACCATTACTGTCATTATCATCATTTTCATCATCCTCAGATTCATCTTCTTCATCTTCTGCATGACGAGCAGCATACTCATCATCATCCAATAGATTATCAGGCACCTCATCAACAAGGTCCTGTGGATTTACTATCTCTCCATGTGAAATATGATGATAAACAACCTCAACATCTTCTTCATTATTTGCTATATCTCTCATATAGTCAAATAAATCAACACTTGGCACATTCCCGATACTCATCTTCCTATAAGATAGATCGTTCATGTCCTCAGTATACAATATCCCTCCAACAACTCCTTCATCTCTGATAATGGGATAGGTAACATTGATCATCAACTGCAAGAATCTCGGGTACATGAGAAACTTGAATCTTTTGCCCTTTACCAGATTGAACACAAACCCATTCATAATCCACTTCGACATGTTGAATGGTTTGTTTTCAGCAATTGCTACAATAGGGGATGCTATATCTGATGAGAAGTTGTCAAAACCTGCACTCCTTCTTGACATGCACTGTTGAATGACATAGCACAACAGCTTCCATTTCTTCCCCAACCTTGCTCTATAGAATTGTGACTTTGGAAGTGTAGGAGGATGTCCCATATTTACAAAGCACGCTTGACATTCAGCATTTGTCAACTCATCATTTGCCCCTACTTCATCATCCTCTATCCTTAATGCTGTTCTGATTGCATCTTCAGAGACAGTCAACACTAACTCTCTAGTAATGTTTCCTCGAACAACAGTTACTCCATCATCATTTCTGATCACCTCAGTTGTTCTCCAAAAGCTTTTAATCAACCTTGCATATATGACCGTCTTGGCACACATAGCATACACATACTTTGTCCTCTTTATAAACCTCATCATGTCTCTATATCCTTCAGTCTCAGGAATAGATTCATCCAAACATGCAACTAAATTGTGTTTGGGCTCAAACTTCAAATTCTCCATCTGTTAAAACAAAAATAAACACAAACAAGACAAATGTGTTAGATTCTTCATTAATAAATTTCAAATTTTCATAAGTGTTTGAACAATAGTTAAGAAGTAAAACATTAACATAATCATTTTAACTCCTAAATTGATCTAACAAACTGATTTTCATCATTTTGATCAAAACAACTTTGAATTTTAATGATTATACAACATTTTTCAATTTAACAGTTTAACACTTAAGAACATAAATTTGACATTTACAAGATGAAGTTGTTTAACATGTTTTAGTTCAGTTTTTTTTTAACAAGGATTTGTCACTTTTAACACATATTTCATCATTTTGAAGTTAACATTTAAGAGCATCAAACAGGTCATCAATGGCGGTTGACAGTTATGAGTTAATTTTGATTGATTCAGTTGATTTTAAGGAATTTGGTGCAAATGAGTGATTGTTGATGATCGACATATTTTACACTTAAAGCAACATTCGATTTCAGTTTTAACACACAAAAAAAAGTGTCGATTCAGTGATCAAAAACACTGTTCATCATCGTTTTTCATTTTATCGGTCGATTTGCAAGTTTATTAGGTTCAAATCACGTAAACAATACCTTATTCAATCGATCAGACTTGTTACAGAACAAACGATTGAATATGATAAACAACGATTTAAGTGCAGAGGATTTGCTTGAAATTGTGAGTGAAAAATAATAAGTGTTTATGAAGAGGCGGGTTTTTATATGGTTAAAAATTAGGTCAAACTTTGAGGTGCCGGGTCAACAATTTGGGACGGGCAAGCACAAAAGGCCCAATAAGCCTTGACGGGTCAAGCACTGTTGAGACGGGTCATGTACTGTTGGGACGAGTCATAACATATGACAGGTCAACATATATAACATGTGAAAAACACTTGACGGGTCAAATACTGTAGAGACGGGTAAGTCACTGTAGTGACGGGTAAAGGTTAGGAACAACTACACCTGATTGGTTTTATTCATCACCCGGCAGTATAGTTAGTCTTTACAACATCACCCGGCATCCTTTCTTCATTACCCGGCAACACAGTTGTCTTTTTCACCCGGCATGATTTTCTTCATTACCCGGCAACACAGTTGCTTTTCTTTCACCCGGCATGCTTTTCTTCATTACACGGCAGCATAGTTGCTTCCACTATTACCCGGCAAAACAGTGTTATACACTTACACGGCAAGATAAGGCTTCTTTCTTTTACCAGGCTGTATAGTGACAACATTTCTTCACTCGGCTGTATAGTGACACAACTTGTCACCCGGCAGATATCTATGACCTTCACCCGGCATGTATTTGACATGTTCATTGCCCGACCATACAGTAGTCATAATATCTTCACTTGGCTTCACTTCTTCATAATCACCCGGCTTGTATCAAAACACACTTACCCGGCTAAATAGTAACATCATTACCCGGCTGAACAGTGTCTTCTGATATGTTTTGCCCGGCTACAATCCTTGAGCGATTTTTCTCGTCTGTTGACTTTTTCAACGGCATTTATTGCACCTGCAAACATTCTCGACACATTAATTAGACAAGACATCCTTAAAAGAATTTGTCACATTAATTATCAACAACATAAGACAAGTCAATAAACATTAATTTCAATTAAATTCCTTTTCCTTTTTCTTTTTCAAAAATGTTTTTGTTTTTGCACAACCAACATTTTTATATCCCGAAGCAATTTCTGAAAAACACATCACAAGACCTTGGGTTTGTTTTTAACACATCCAATACCTTTGCTTTTCATACCACATAATCTTGTTCATTCAAAACACATTTATTCAAAATATAATATTTTTGGATTTTTGCAATTATTTTTCTTCTTCAATTTATTCTCCCCCTAAACTTGAAATTTCTTGAAATGTTTAAGTTTAACAAGGATGTCGATGTGTCAATAATGATTCCAAATGCCTGCACACACAAAGCACACACATTAAAAAAATACATATGCAATGCAATGAATCAAAATATCGCAGTGAGATCAAACCACACATTATCTGAACATGTTTTCCAAGTTTTGAATAGACATTTGACTTATGTTTGATTGAGTGATGATATGAAAACATACCAATTAGCTCGAGTTGACACACTTACTTTTTCAGTATCATGATGATAATTAAGGTTCGATTAAAATGACTTATGTGACCCATATGTATACATATGTCAACATATTTCCTTATCAACCATCACTTGAATGCTTATTGCACAAAAACCTGGTCACTTACAGTCATAAACAGTGTGGAATCTGGGTTCTATTCGGATTTGGTCCACTTTGGGACTTCTTTTTAGTTCCATTTTGGAATTTTTCATTTCCTATTGTTCCCCTTGGGAATCTTCTGAATTCCTTTTTGGAATTTGTTTGGTGATTGTCCACATTTGGGACTCTTTTTGTTCCATTTTGAAATCTTTTGCTGCATCTTGAAGCTCAAAAGAGACTTCGTGTGAGACTTCAGGTCTGTGGATACCACAACAAAGAAAGCTCACGATGCGGTTCATCACACTGAATACACTGCATCGTTACCCGATCATGCACAACTATCATCACAAGCAATGTATCAAAAGATATATATCTAGACATGTATAACAATGGAACTTAACACAAAGATCATTAAGTTTATGTTTGTCAACAATGAACTTCCTTTTTCAGTCTAATTGCCTGAGCTGTCTAGCACATCAATTAACATGCATCAGTCTTTATTAAAAATGATGTAACAGATAATGTCTAGTGTAACTATCATTTCTCACTTTGTGCAATATAGATTCTTATGACATGATATTTTCTTTTCTTTTTGCTTTTATATTTTGTTTTTGCTTTTCTATTTTCTTTTTCATGCAAGCACACAATGCAAAACAATAAAAATAAAAGACAAAGGGATCAAAACTCGACATCAACTTATTATATTTTTGGATTTTATATTTTCTGATTTTTGTTTTGTTTTCGAAAAATAGAATCAATCATGATTGATTAATCCTATGTATTGAATTAAGAATTCAAACCGTCCTGACAAAAAGGATTTTGTGAAAAGATCTGCCAGTTGTTTATCGGTATGAACTTTAATCAAAATTATTAAACCTTTTTCAGAGTTGTCTCTTAAAAAGTGATATCGAATTTCGATATGTTTGGTTTTTGAGTGTTGAACAGGATTAGCAGTAATGAACATAGCAGCAGTATTGTCTATGTAAATAGGGGTTTTGAGAAAGTTAAACCCGTAGTCAAGCAACTGGTTTTGTAGCCACAAAACTTGAGAACATCCTGCAGATGCAGCGATATACTCTGCTTCAGCTGTGGATACAGAAACGTTGGTCCTTTTACATTGCCAAGAGCAAGTCTAGGACCCAGAAATTGACATCCACCAGTAGTCGATTTCCTGTCAAGAGTACACCCACCAAAGTCACTATCAGAATAACTATATAATTCAAAATTGCCTTCATAAGGATACCATAACCCAAGATTCGGTTTCCCTTTAAGGTATCTGAAAATACGTTTAACAGCAACCAGGTGCGACTCTTTCGGATCAGACTGATATCTTGCGCACACACAAACAGCATACATAATGTCTGGCCTTGATGCAGTAAGATACATCAGTGAACCAATCATCGATCTGTATAGTGTTTGATCAACGGATTTGCCTTTCGGATCCGGCTGTATCTTGCAATTTACATCAGATGGAGTTCGAATAGTCTGACAATCTTGCATCTTGAACTTCTTCAGCAACTTCTCAACAAATTTTGATTGGTTGATGAAAATCCCGTCAGCTGATTGTTTCACTTGTAATCCAAGAAAGAAGTTAATTTTCCCCATTGAACTCATCTGGAATCTGCACTTCATGATTTCCTCAAATTCTTTGCACATTGACGCACTGGTTGATCCGAAAATAATATCGTCCACATAAACTTGAACACAAAAGAGTTCTTCATTCTCCATCTTCATAAACAAAGTTGGATCAATCTGACCTCTTGTGAATCCATGTTCTAGTAAATGCTTAGATAATGTCTCATACCAGATTCTTGGAGCTTGGTGTAGACCATATAAAGCTTTACTCAACTTGTATACACGATGAGGATTGTCAGGATCTTCAAAACCCGGAGGTTGTCTGACATATACATCATCTGTAATCGGTCCATACAGAAAAGCGCCTTTGACGTCCATTTGGAATACTTTAAACTTCATGAAGGAAGCATATGCAAGAAAAACGCGTATAGCTTCAAGTCTTGCGACCGGAGCGAATACCTCTTCATAATCAATGCCTTCTTCCTGAGTATATCCTTGTGCAATAAGTCTGGCTTTGTTTCTCACAGCAATACCACGTTCATCTGGCTTGTTCTTGTACAACCATCTTGTACCAATCGCATTTTCTCCTTCAGGTAAGTCCACTAATTTCCAAACCTCTTGTTTGCGAAATTGAAGTAATTCCTCCTGCATGGCTTCAATCTAACTATTATCTTGCAACGCTTCTGAAATGTTCTTTGGCACCACTTGAGAAAGAAAACATGAATGAAGACAAACGTTTGCTTCCTCAGTTTGACTTCTTGTAGTTCTCTGATTCAACGGCCCAATAATCTGAGAGTCAGGATGTTTCTTGTGAATTCGATGAGTTGGTATGACATCTCCTTGCACTTGACTCTCCAGATTAGACTGATTAAGATTCGGTAGATCTTGTAGAATGGTAGAAGTATGCGGATTGAAATTAGGAACTTGATCCGGTGAATTGATGAAGTAATCAAATGATTCTGGAATAACTTCAACATTCGGATCTGATGATGGTTGATTCTGAACAGATCCACCATCATTAGGAGAACTTTGTGGATTAACGTCATCATCAAGAATATTTGATTCTTGATCTTCTTGAGAACCAGAAGGACCCGGAGCTTGGCTGGATTTGACATGATCAGGATTATGAAATGACATGAATGGATACTCAGAATTGAGATTACTATCATCGTCATTATCAGAATCATCGCTAAAGCATCCCAAGTCGCCTGATTCTTTCCTTGTTTTTCCTGAAAAATCAAACAAGTTAGAATTGAAAGATTTTGATAACGAATCTAAATCAAATAACCATTCGGGACCATGCGCCACTGACGGAAACGAATTTTCTAAAAAATTTACGTTAATAGTTTCAATAACAGTGTTTGTTTTGCTATTAAAAACCCGATAAGCTTTAGAAACAGACGAATAACCAAGGAAAAATCCATCGTCAGATTTTGACTAAAATTTCCCGAGATGATCACTTAAATTTAGAATCGATACAGGACAACCAAATGCTTTCAAATATGAAATATTCGGTTTTCTTCCAAATAACAACTCATAAGATGTTTTGTTTTTATCCTGAACCAATAATGTTCTGTTTTGTACAAAACACGCAGTAGCAATAGCTTCGTCCCAGAATGTGATAGGGATTTTGGCATCTGCGAGCATGGATCTTGCTGCTTCAATTAGTGTCCGGTTTTTCCGTTCCGCAACCCCATTTTGTAGAGGCGTTCTTGGAGCACTAAATTGTCTAGCAATTCCTTTTTCTGCACAAAACAAATCAACATTAGTGTTCTTAAATTCTGTTCCATTATCACTTCTCAAAGTTTTCACTTTACAATCCAACTGATTTTCAACTTTGACAATAAGTTCTTTTAACAACTCAGCAGTTTCAGATTTAACATGCAGAAAATAAACCCAAGAAAATCTAGTAAAATCATCAATGATGACAAAACAGTAAGACTTCTTTCCGATGCTTTGAACATTTGTTGGTCCGAAAAGATCCATATGTAGCATCTGCAAGGGTTTTGAAATGGAGTTTTCTTGCTTGGACTTAAAAGACATGCGATGCTGTTTTCCTTTCAAACATGCTGGACAGAGATCAGTTGTAGAGAACTTCTTTGATGGTATTCCCACAGCGTGATTTCTAGTCACCAGTCGATTCATGTTTCTGAAGTTTGAATGGCCCAGCCGTCTATGCCAAAGCTGACTCTCATCATTTGAAGCATGCACAATGAGACAAGTAGTTTCGGTTTCAGCATCAATCTGCGACATATCAAGCTTGTATACATCACGATCTCTTGGAGCTTTAACCACCACCCACTCATTGTCAATCTTGAAACCTGGTTTGAGTATATAACAGAAAGAATCATCAAATAAAGTTGAATAAGATTTATCACAAATTTGAGATACACTTAGTAAATTAAAGTTCAACTGTGCACAGTAGTTGACTTTATCAAAACTAATGACCCCATTTGATACGGTTCCTTCTCCTGTTATTTTACCACCGGCATCACCTCCAAATGCAACATGTGTACCATTCTTCAGCTTAAAGTCTTGAAGCAAGGCATGGTTGCCTGTCATATGCCGGCTACACCCACTATCAACGAACCATGAGTTGATAGGTCTTCTTGGGCGTACCTGCATTTCAACAATCACTTAGTTAGTTTGGTCAACCCAGGCCCACATGGTCTTGGGTTTTCCGAATCTATCAGTAACAGTAACTTGTTGATAATGAAGATTTTGAAAATTTGTTTCATTTGAGAGATTTTGAAAACTGTTTCGCCCATTGGCGTGAATTGATTGCTTTCTTCTCAAAGCAGTAAACCTTTCCTCTAACTTAGGATCAAGGTTATTTTCAAACTTTTGATTTCTTACCATCAAAGCTCTTGGTTTAAAACTGTTAACCTGCAAATTAGAAACTGAATTGTTTCGATTGAACTTTCTCAAAATAGGAGAATGACTTTGATTAACATTTTGTAAACCAAATGATTGATTTCTTTGAAAATTTGGAAACGAAGTCATTTCTCCTTTGTGTTCGAAAGAAACAATCCTTTGTGTCATGATTTCTCCTTTCACAAATTTCAAAAATTTGTTATAAAAACATTCTTCTGAAGAATGATTTCTTTTGTCACAGTAACTGCAGTACCTGTTAAAGAAACATTCAGCAGTTGCATGGTTATAACGATCACATATCTCACAATGTTTCTTGCTAATTCTAAAGAGCCGATTGTTAACTTTTGATGTCGAACCCACTCGTGATTCATTATCAGTTTTGCTCGGTTTTAGATTAACTTGATTCTTTTGTGGAAATTTTGATTGTGAATTTGCTTGCTTGGAAATTTGGTTCGATTTTAACACACCTTGATTGGTTAACCTTTTTGATTCAATTCTTTTATCATTGACAGCGCAAGACTTAGGACCTGAACCTGTTTTCAGACCAGAGTTAGATTTGATTGGAGAATTGATTGGTTTACCATAAGATCCGTTTAAATCAAAAGTTCCCGCAGACACAAACTTAATTGTTTTTCCTTTTGACACTTTCTTTTTGACAGGTTTGACCTTGTCAGTTTTAACAATTTGAGCTTTGGTGTTGTCATTCGATTTTATGACACTTTTACCTTTTGACTGTTTTGTTTCAGATTGATTGACTTTCGATTTTAATTTCTGCGTTTTTGCATTTGAAACTTCAGTCTTTTTCACTTCTTGCTTCTTGATCAGTTGATCAGCAACTTTTGCTTTCTGCTCATTCTTCCACTTGATATATTCAGGATCATTGTATCCTGAAAATTCACCTTCATCCTTCACTTTTTCTTCCGACTTCGGATTCAGTTTCGGATACTCAACCAGTTGAATCAGAATAGGCTCTGATTTGTTGCTAGCTTCATCATCAGCTTCAGTGGTCACACCATCTTCTTCTTTCAAACTTTCAATCAACACTTCAGATCCTTCGGATTCAGATTTACTCCTTTGAATTTCTTTAAATTTTCGTTCATTTTCAGGTGAATGATCAAATTCATTGAAGTTTTCA
The DNA here is from genome assembly GCA_030867185.1 of Tagetes erecta. Taxonomy (NCBI): domain Eukaryota; kingdom Viridiplantae; phylum Streptophyta; class Magnoliopsida; order Asterales; family Asteraceae; genus Tagetes; species Tagetes erecta. Next base: position 14,241,038 of record CM061497.1, on the reverse strand, counting down.
GGTAAGGTTTGTGTGATTGATTCAAGCATTGGTTCATGAGTGAAACCCAATCCTAATTTGGTTTTATTACCTCTTTCTTTGATAAGTTGTTTAACCATTGTTTTGCAACTTTTCACTTTTGTTAACTCAACCTGTGTAACAGCATGAGCAACTTTTTCTTGTTCAAAGTTCTTTGTCATTTCTTCAAGCTGTTTTGTTACCAGTTCCAATTCCTTTAAAGTTTTGTTCCATGATTCTTTAAGTGACAAAATCTTCTCATCAGAAATTTTGTGATCAATTTTAAGTTGCTCATGAAGTTTTTCATGTTTGCTTAATTTATCACCAATTTTAAATGAATGAGTTCGATAATGTTCTACTTGTTGAATGCATTGTTCAGAACATAACCTTTCTTTAACATCAATAGGCAATGGAACATAATTAGGAGGTAATTCAGTACTAACCTTTGGTTGTTCGGTAGATGATGAAGACTCACTGGATGTAGCCATCAGCGCTATTTCTGACTCAGATTCTTCAACCGGATCAGACTTTGCACTCCAGTCATATTCTTCTGAATCTTCACTCACATCTTCAGTCACTTTACCATCCCCTTCTTCAGACCAGTCTTCTTCAATTTCACACACTAATGCCAAACTGGAAGTAAGATCATATGTAAACTGTTCTGCATAAGCACTCCAGTCGTATCCATCTTTTACACTAACCACCAGTGCTTTAGTTTGATCTTCTGGTTTCTTGCCTTCATCTTTCAGTTCCGGCATGGGAAGACTTTGATATGGTTTCTGAATAAAATGTTTATTTCTGCTTTGATAGCTTGAAGACTGTTGCGAGCTTTGACCTTGACCTTGATTCTGTCCACTTGAACTCGCTTGATCATTGTAGTTCTGATTCTTAGGAGCTTTGCATTCCCTTGAAAAATGACCATAGCAGTTACAGTTGAAGCATCTGGCCTTTGATTTGTCAAATCCAACCGTCTTGTTTGCATGTGGTTTGAAACTTCGGTTAACATATGCATGTTTCTGCGTTCTATATGCAACCATCACCATCTGCCAGTTTAAATCCATTTCCTCAACGTCATCAGGATCCATCTCAAATAAATCTTGAAGAACAACGTCCATTTGACTCAAGTGACTTCCTTGGTATGCTTGAAAACTTGCCATAAAAGTTGTAAAGGCAGTTTTGGTCTCGTCATCTTGTAACAAGATGTTCATCACATCTTTTACTTTTGCTTGGACATTTGAACTTAGATTTTCTGCTTGATTCTTCAGATTCTGACTTTGAACTTGAGCTCTTGGTGGAGATTGAGGTTGAGAATAAGTTGGTGAACTTGGAAAGTATGATGAATTAGTATAAAAACTTACGCCAACAAATAAATCACCCTCATCTTCAAACTTCGTTGCATCTTGTGCAAGAAAAGCATTTTCCACAGTATTAGCAGGATTCACAATATATTTGTATTGTGCATGTGAACCAGTTCTATCAGTGTTTCTAGAACCTTCATCAATTTCTACTTCTTCAATCTTTGCAATGAGCAAATCCAAGTCCATCGGAAACTTTTCAGTATGTTTCAACAATGTCACAGTCTGTTTCCATGATGATGGAAGTGCACATAACAATCTGTCATTGAGATCTTGGAGATCTGTCTTTGCACCGGCATTGGACATTTCAGTAGTCAGATGAACAAACCTATTCATCATCTGGTGCACGGACTCTCCAGCAATGTGTTCAAATAACTCCAACTGTCTCTTCAACTTTTGTTTCTTGAGACTTCTAAGTTGTTCACCTCCTTCACAAATAGACTTCAAAGCCTTGAACAATGTGTAACCTGTTTGATAGGTGTCCAACCTTGACAATACTTGTAGTGGCAATCCCTTACACATCAACGAATAAGCTTTGCTATCATTCTTCACTTTCCTTAGATCTTCTGCTGGCAAATTATCCTCTGGATAAGGTTCAGTAGAGTCTTTGGTGTAAGTACTTGCACTATCTGGAGCTGTCTGTGTAGGTATGTGAGGACCCTTGTCAATTGATTTCCAAAGATCATTGTTTATTGAACAGAGATGATGCTTCAGTCTAATCGTCCAATTTTTGAAATCTGCACGATTGACAAGTCTAGGAACACGGTTATCAGAATCATCATTAGGAGCCATTTTTTTTTTAAATTTTAAATAAAATATTTTTGGTTTTTGTTAATTTTTGAAAAGAAACAGTTAAAATACTAAAATAAAGACAAGTAATTAATAGCAAGATAAGAAAACAAGGATTAAAACAACTAAAAATGAGTCACACGGCTGAACAGTGAAAATCCTTCTTCACCCGGCTGAACAGTAGCTTTTGTCTTCACCCGGCAGAGAAAAAGTCTTCACCCGTCTGAACAGTCACACGGCTCAACAGTTGTAAGTCTTGGATTCTTTACCCGGCAGAACAGTTACCCGACAGAATAGTATCAACTTCACACGGCAATAACACTTGACCCGGCTTGAATCTTGACACGGCAAAAAGCTTTACACTGCTGAACAGTTGTCGATCACATGGTAGAGTTGTTTACCCGGCTACACAGTTGTTGATCACCCGGCTGAAAATGTTAATCACCCGGCGTAACAGTGTATTACCCGGCACAACAGTTGTTGATCCGGCTGAACAGTAACACTTTTTCCTCGTCAAATTCTATACTCGTCTAGCACAAAATCCTTTACACGGCTGCACAGGACCTAATTGTTCTTCAATCTAAGTCCAAAGGAAATTGTCTAAGTCAAATTTTATCACCCGGCAAGTTAATCTTCAACCAAGTTCTTACTGTTCATCATCTTCATCATGAGAATTTTTCTGGGTTTATCAAAAACTTGTCCAATTCGTTAAAAATTCACACACAAGCAGTGAAATAGTCCGATTATCAATCCCTAATCTCAATCAATCCAAAACATGATCAAATTTTGATGAATTTGAGCAAAATTCGATCGAACAGTAACTTTTTCAATCTTTTTAATTCCTCAGATCTGATGATAATCTGATGGAAATTGCACAATCGTTGTGAATTAGGAGTGATTGCGATGATAAATCACAACTAAAAACAGCAATAATTCATTCAGATCATGATATTTGAGCAATATTGATGTGTTTTGCTTGATGAATAGCGAAGAACACAATACCAACAGCTCTGATACCAATTGATAGGTTCAATTGGATCGATAATATCGCTCAATGATCAGAATAATTCATACACAAACACAGTTCAATCATAAACACATTTCATACTAATAATTCTCTTTTGTATATTGATGATCAAAGCAGATTTGTAGTACAAGTGCAGGAGAAAATAAATCACACACACTTAGTTCTCTCTCTAACGTGAATAGTGATCTAGCCTCCCTCCTCACACTCTCTCACTACATGCTTTTAAGCAACAATTACAATATTAGGGAAAATAACAAAATAGACCCTAAACTATACATAAAAGTATAAAAAAATACAAAGTAAATCTTGAATAGGAAATAGCCCTAACACAAGATAATAGTTGGATTGAAGCCATTCAAGAGGAGTTACTTCAATTTCGCAAACAAGAAGTTTCGAAATTAGTGGACTTACCTGAAGGAGAAAATGCGATTGGTACAAGATGGTTGTACAAGAACAAGCCAGATGAACGTGGCATTGTTGTGAGAAATAAAGCCAGACTTATTGCACAAGGTTACACTCAAGAAGAAGGTATTGACTATGAAGAAGTGTTTGCTCCGGTCGCTCGACTTGAAGTTATTCGCGTTTTTCTAGCGTATGCCTCTTTCATGATGTTCAAAGTGTTTCAAATGGACGTTAAAGGCGTTTTTCTGTATGGACCAATTACCGATGATGTATATGTCAGACAACCTCCTGGTTTTGAAGATCCTGATTATCCACATCGTGTATACAAATTGAGCAAAGCTTTATATGGTCTACATCAAGCTGGATTTGGTACGAGACGTTATCGAAACATTTGCTAGAACATGGGTTTACAAGAGGTCAGATTGATCCAACTTTATTCATGAAGCGGGAAAATGAAGATCGTTTATGTGTTCAAGTGTATGTGGATGATATCATCTTTGGATCAACAAGTGCGTCCATGTGCAAAGAGTTTGAAGAAATTATGAAAGCAAGATTTCAGATGAGTTCGATGGGGAAGATTAATTTCTTTCTCGGATTGCAAGTGAAACAGTCAGCAGACGGAATATTTATCAACCAATCAAAGTTTGTTGAAAAGTTGCTGAAAAAGTTCAAGATGCAAGATTGTCAGACTATTCGAACTCCATCTGATGTGAATTGCAAGATACAGCTGGATCCGAAAGGCAAATCCGTTGATCAAACACTGTACAAATCGATGATTGGTTCACTGATGTATCTTATTGCATCAAGGCCAGACATTATGTATGATGTATGTGTGTGTGCAAGATATCAGTCTGATGCAAAAGAGTCGCACCTGGTTGCTTTTAACGAATTTTCAGATACCTTAAAGGGAAACAGAATCTCGGGTTATGGTATCCTTATGAAGGCAATTTTGAATTATATAGTTATTCTGATAGTGACTTTGGTGGGTGTGCTCTTGACAGGAAATCGACTACTGGTGTATGTCAATTTCTGGGTCCTAGACTTGTTTCTTGGCAATGCAAAAAGCAGACCAACGTTTCTGTATCGACAGCTGAAGCAGAGTATATCGCTGCATCTGCAGGATGTTCTCAAGTTTTGTGGTTACAAAACCAATTGCTTGACTACGGGTTTAACTTTCTCAAAACTCCTATTTACATAGACAATACTGCTGCTATGTTCATTACTGCTAATCCTGTTCAACACTCAAAAACCAAACATATCGAAATTCGATATCACTTTCTCAGAGACAACTCTGAAAAAGGTTTAATAATTTTGATTAAAGTTCATACCGACAAACAACTGGCAGATCTTTTCACAAAATCCTTCTTGTCAGGACGGTTTGAATTGTTAATTCAATCCATAGGGTTAATCAATCATGATTAATTCTAATTTTTAAAACCAAACAAAAATCAGAAAATACAAAAGTCAAAAATATAATAAGTCGATGTCAAGTATTGATTCCTTTGTCTTTTATTTTATTGTTTTGCATTGTGTGTGTGCATGAAAAAGAAAAACAAACAAAAAGAATATAAAAGCAAAAATAAAAGAAAATATCATGTCATAAGAATCTATATTGCAAAAAGTGAGAAATGATAGTACACTAGACATTATTTGTTTCATCATTTTATATAATAAAGACTGATGAAGTTAATTGATGTGCGAGACAGCTCAGGCAATTAGACTGAAAAAGTAAGTTCATTGTTGACAAATCTAAATTCAATGATCTTTGTGTTAAGTTCCTTTGTTATACATGTCTAGATATATATCTTTTGATGCATTGCTTGTGATGATAGTTGTGCATGATCGGGTAACGATGCAGTCTATTCAGTGTGATGAACCGCATCGTGAGCTTCTTTGTTGTGGTATCCACAGACCTGAAGTCTCACACGAAGTCTCTTTTGAGCTTCAAGGTGCAGCAAAAGATTCCCAAAGTTGGAACAAAAAGAGTCCCAAATGTGGACCATCACCAAACAAAAATTCCAAAAAGGAATTCCGAAGATTCCCAAGGGGAACGATAGGAAATTAAAATTCCAAACTGGAATCAAAAGAAGTCCCAAAGTGGACCAAATCCGAATAGAACCCACATTGTTTATGATTGTAAGTAACCAGGTTTTTGTGCAATATGCATTCAAGTAATGGTTGAATAAGTGTGTTTTGAATGAACAAGATGATGTGGTATGAAAAGCAAATGTATTGGATGTGTTAAAAACAAACCCAAGGTCTTGTGATGTATTTTTAAGAAATTGCTTCGGGATATAGAAATTTTGGTTGTGCAAAATCATTTTTGAAAATCAAAGAAAAAGAAAAAGAATTTATGAGAATTAAATTTGTTGCATGTTTAATGTTGTTGATTATTAATTTGACAAACCCTAATAAGGATGTCTTGTCTAATTAATATGTCGAGAATGTTTGCAGGTGCAATAAATGCAGTTGGAAAGTCAACAGACGAGAAAAATGAAAAATTGTCAAAGTGTTATCGCCAGGTGAAGATATCAGAAACAACTATTTAGCCGGGTAATGAAGACACTATTCAGCCGGGTAAAGTAGTGGTGTCGGATATGAGCCGGGTGATTGTGTGAAAGAAGGCAGCCGGGTGAAAGAACAAATGAAGCCGGGTGACATGTTGTGTGTTACTATACAGCCGGGTGAAAAAGTGTTGACACTGTACAGCCGGGTAATAGAATGAATATTCTATGTAGCCGTGTAAGTGAAGAACACTGTGCAGCCGGATGAAGTATAACAACTATGTAGCCGGGTGATGAAGAAAAGTTGTCGGGTGATAAAGAAGATCACTATGCAGCCGGGTAATGAACAAGAGGTCATTGTGCAAGCCGGGTGATAAAGAAGACTACTATGCGGCCGGGTGATGGGTAAAACCAAAACAGGTGTAGTTGTTCCTAACCTTTACCCGTCTCTACAGTGTCTTACCCATCTCAACAGTACCTTACCCGTCTCTACAGTGATTGACCCGTCCAAGTGTTTTCATGTTTTATGTTGACCCGTCCCAATGTTGTGACCCGTCCCAAGTACTTGACCCGTCTCAACAGTACCTGACGCGGCTCAACAGTGCATGACCCGTCTAGGCTTATTGGGCTTTTAATGTTTACCCGTCCCAAATTGTTGACCCGTCCCATTTTGTTTGACCTAATTTTTCAATCATATATATACCCGCCTCTTCACAACACTTATCATTTTTCACCAAGTTTTTCAAGCAAAAATCCCCTGTACTTCAAATCGTCATTATCATATTCAATCGATTGTTTCTGTAACAAGTTATATTGATTGAATAAGGTATATTGAACATGATTCGACCATTGATAAACCTGCTAATTGATCGTTAAAACGAAAAGTGATGATGAACAGTATTTAGACCAATGAATCGACACTTTGATTTTGTGTGTTAAAACTGAAATCGAATGTTGTAATAGGTGTACTTACTGTCGATTATCAACTTTCAACCATTAATTTGCATCAAAAAGTTCAAAATCAACCTAATCAATTGAAATTTCATCATAACTGTCGAACCGCCATTGATGACACTTTGAATGTTCTTAAGTTTAACATCAAACTGATGATGAATGTGTTATTAAGTGACTAATCAATGCTAAAATTGAACTAAAACATGTTAAACAATTTCATTATAAAAATTTCAGATTTGTGTTCTTAAGTGGTTTAACTGTTAAGTGTAAAACATTGTATGATCATTGATTCACAAAGGTTTTTATTAAACAAAATGATGAAAATCAAATTGTTAGATCAACTTAGGTGTTAAAATGATTGTGTGATTGGTTTACATTATAACTTTTTGTTTAAACACTTATGCAAATTTGTTATTTATAAATGAAAATTCTAACTCATGTGTCTTGTTTTTGTTTAAACAGATGGAGAATCTGAAATTTGAGCCTAAGCACAATCTGGTTGCATGTTTGGATGAATCTATACCTGAAACAGAGGGGTATAGAGACATGATCAGATTCATTAGAAGAACGAAGTATGTTTATGCTATGTGTGCAAAGCCTGTGATATATGCTAGACTCATCAAGAGTTTTTGGAGAACGGCTGAGGTTGTTACAAATGAAGATGGTGTGACTGTGGTAAGAGGGAATATTACCAGAGAGTTTCAATTGACTGTATCTGAAGAGTCTATCAGAACAACCTTAAGGATTGATGATGATGATGAGGTTGGTGCCAATGATGAGCTGACAACTGCTGAGTGTCAGGCGTGTTTTGTGAATATGGGTCATCCTCCCATATTTCCAAAGTCGCAGTTTGTTAGAGCTCGGTTGGGAAAGAAGTGGAAGTTACTCTGTTATGTGATACAACAATGCATGTCTAGAAGGAGTGCTGGGTTTGATAACTTTCCTTCTGACATTGCATCCCCCATTGTTGCTATTGCTGAGAACAAGCCGTTCAACATGTCGAAGTGGATAATGAAGGGATTTGTATTCAATCTTGTGAAAGGAAAGAGGTTCAAGTTTCTAATGTATCCGAGATTCTTGCAACTTATGATCAATGTTGCGTATCCTATCATTAGAGAAGAAGGTTTTGCTGGAGGGATTTTATACACTGAGGACATGAACGATCTATCTTATAGGAAGATGAGTATTGGGAATGTTGTAAATGTGGAAATGTTTGCCTATATGAGAGATATAGCAAACAATGATGAGGACATTGAGATAGTGTATCATCATATATCACACGGAGAGATTGTGAATCCACTGGATTTAGTTGATGAGGTACCTGAAAATTTGTTAGATGATGATGAGTACTTTGCCCGTCATCCAGAAGATGAGGATGAGAATGAAGAAGAAAATGACGATGAGGATGAAGGAGAAGATGATGAATCTAATGAGAGCGACAGTGAAAGTGATGATGATAGTGATAGTGATGATGATGATGGTGATGATGGAAATGAGGATGAAAGTGCTGAATCAGTTCCTGAGGAGGCAGAAAATGTTGTGTTTGATGAACCAACTAAGATGGAAACAGAAAATGTTGAAGTTATAGAGCCGATGGTGACTGATGAACCTGTTGAGGTTGAGAAAGTTGTAGAAGAAATTGTTGTTGAAGTTCCTAAGGATATCACAGTGCAGTATGTTAGATCACGAAGATCAAAACCTGTGGTTGATCCTATGATTGTGGAGGAACCGAGTGGAATTTAAGATGTAAATGTGCCTGAGTTAGTGGACATTGTTCAAATTGCTAAAGAAGCTGCAGCAGAAGTGGAGATTGTGGCACAGACAGTCGATGATACTGATGACTGTATGATAGTTACTGCACCAGTTAATATTGCCACATCCTCCAAAGCAGCTGAAAACATTGATCAACCAAAGGAGTCTTCACCTAAGGTTGCATCTGATGTAGAGTTGAATGAAGAAGAAGACAAAGTGGTTCATTTAGAAAGGATGGTAGCCAAACTCTTAGATGCTAATGCGCAGTTAAAAGCATCTAATGAAAGGAAGAAGAAGAAGTTAGAAGAGTTTTGGGCTATTCATCAGAAGAACTTAGAAACTTTCAAGGCTTTAGATGAGGATCATGAAAAGCTGAAAGTTGAGCATGAAAAATTGAAGGCAGATCATGAAAAGTTGCAAGCAGAATGCAACACTTTACGTGCTGAAAAGGAGGTATTGGAAAAGTGGATAAAAGATGAGGAGGTTGTGAGTTCAGAATCAGACAAAGATTTTACTGTTGATGAAGACGTTGGAGTGTCTGAGACTCCTAGGGACGTCGCAGTCTATCAAACTAGATCACAACGATCTAAGACTGTGACAAAACCAATTGTAGAATCTGTCCCTATTCCCGATGAAGCTGCTGATCTTGTCAATCTTGACAAAGCTAAGGGAAAACGTAAGTTGGATGTTGTACCTGAGATTACTAGAGAAGAGGTTGTTGCTAAGAAAGCCAGAATGGAAGAAACAGTTCAGATTGAGCCGATTCAATCTGAATCTGTAACTGAAGCCGAAGTGTCTGAGGTAGCAAAGGTGGATGAGGCTGTGAATGAAATCGAAACCGATAAAAAAGTTCAGATTGAGCCGATTCAATCTGAGTCTGTAGTGGCAAGTGAAGTGCCAGAGGTGGTTGAAGTAGATGAGAATGTGCAAGCTGGTACTGAAGAAGCATTTCAGTTTGAGCCAATTCAAACTGAAACTGCACCAATGATTGAGGCACTGGATGATTTGGATGATATAGACTTTACAGATTCTGAGCCTGAAGCTAATCCTGACGATGAGATACCTGCTGATCTTCCAGAACGATTAGCTTATTTAGAAAAGATGAAATATAATCCAGTGTACTTGAATGGACTTACAGTGAGTCAAATCAATGAAGAGTATGAGAAGTGTCTGAATGCACAAGATAAGGCAATGGCTGATAAGAAAGAGTTTGTTGTAGAAATGGGAGAATGGACGCCTATGCAAGAAAGTTTAAATATTGATGATCTTCCTCCGGAAGAACTGTATCATCAAGATCCAGAAGAAATGTCAAGTAGAAACATGCGTGAATGGTTGAGTTCGAAGAACTATCCATACAAGACGTTGAAGAGACTGAAGCATGAATCGCTGAAAAAGATTGTGGTAAGTTTTATGAAGACTGAGAAGATGCATAAACGGATGTTTTTCTTAGATTACAACAATCCACAATACTATGAGTTGACAAAGAGATATAGAGTGCTTGAACCCAAAGAAATACATTTGATGGCATTACCGATTGATGCGCATAAAAAGAGGAAGGAGCTTATCGACATGTTTCCGAGTGAGATGAAGTCTTACAATATTCCAATAGATGTATGAGAATCATGGCATAAATCTGCCACAGCAGGTGATGTGGTTAGATCACTGCTGAGTAAGGGTCAGTCTGTTGCTGAACTGCTTGATTCTATGTTCGTGCCGGAAAAATCCAAGAATGTGAAGATCATCGCTTGGAAATATGATGAGATTTTTGACGCATTTCTGATCAAGAGGGTGAATGGATTGTGTGATGTCTATCATTATTATTCAAGCATATTCAAGTTGCCGGTGCAAGATCTGAAAGAGTTACATAAGCTGAGATTGATTAATCACACGCGATCAGCGCGTGGTGATAAATGTGCTATGCTATTGGATGCCGGGATAAGCCGCATGCCAAAATATCTAGAATTCAGAGGGCAGCAAGAAGATAAAATTTATTTGGATTCAAAGAAGAAGAAACAAAAGAAGTTGATTATGCGTGACATGTACTTGGAATAATTTTTGGATGAATATTTTGACAAAGTGACGAATCCGGGTTTGAAGGTAATTGATGGTTCGCAAATGACAAAGCCAATTCTGAAGTTTTTCTATAATCAGGAAACTTATGAGCTAAAATTGGTACGTAATTTGGATGACTAGGATCAGGACATGATCACATTATTTAGCACGTTTGAGCTGAAGTTGCTACATCCATCTTACATTGATCATCTACGAAATTACACAATGGAGAAGTGCAAAGATCCAATTGCTGAAGCCGATCGAAACTTGTTTGTGGTAATGATTGAAGTGATTGGTGCTTCAACAGAGAAAATCCGACTAAGGAAGGCATTACTCAATGCTAACCTTGTGAGGGTTGATATTCCAGAGATTGAATTTATGCGTGTGACTGCGAAGGGTACATTAGAAGTGCAAGCCAAAGGGCAAGAAATGCCATATGAATTTTATGCTAACATTGATTTTGCAGGTCTAACACTTGATACTCTGAAACGCATGAATGCATGTGCTATCATCACGAATTAATCAAAGCCAAGACAAGCCAAGATTGCAGAAAAGTTCAAGTCATGCATAGAAGAAGCTTTAAAAGAACAAGAAGAATACAAAGGAAAGCAGTTGCTGGATGTTAAAGAAGAGACTGAAGATTGGTGAGAGATTGAAGTTGAAAAACAAAAGTTGAAAACTGTGAAGAATTTTGAAGTCCAAAGATAAATCTTAGGGGGAGTACTGTTAGGGCTTATTTATGTTTAAGATTTACTTTGTACTTTGTTTATACATTTTGTATAGTTTAGGGTTAATTTTGTTATTTTCCCTAATGTATTGTTGCATAAAGCATGTAGTAAGAGAATGTTAGGAGAGGGAGTCTAGATCACAATTAAAAGTTAGAGAGAGAGTTAACTGTGTGTGATTTATTTTCTCCTGCACTTTTGTACTACAATTTGCTTTGATCATCAATACAAAGAGAATTATTAAGTAATGAATTGTGTTGCTGATTGAACTGTTTTGTTTACTTGTATCGTTCTGATCCTTGAGTGATATATATATATATATATATATATATATATATATATATATATATATATATATATATATATATATATATATATATGATGAAGTTCAAATAAGAAGTACAAAATTGTGTTAGAAGAAAAAGAAGTAACCTCAACCATTAGATCATTTAATCAATGGATTAAAAACATAATGGCATTTAGGTAATAAAATACATTAACAATAATGGTAATTTAAGAAGGTAAGGACATTAAAGAGATTTTAAATTTATTCTCTTTCTTATTGTTCATTTAATATCAAATCATGACCATTACATATTAATTCTAAATTGAAGATATTATTTTGAAATTTTAAAAATGCTATATATTCGTAGTTTCTGAATTAGCAGGCCATTATTTGATATTTGAAAATTTTATTAAGTATGATGTATGTATATGTACGTACTACATACAAACACAAGTAAAATCTAAGTTATATTAATTTAAAACATTGATAAAATAAATATAAACTAATCGTTATACATGTGTATTACTATGTGTTATAAATGTAGATACCTACATACAAGACCAAAAGGAATTAATATTTTATGTAGGTTTATATAAGTTATGTGTTGACGAAGATAAAAGATAACTAACAATTAATTTAGTTATTCTTGAGAAGAAATGAGTTATACGTAAGTGAATATGAGTTATACGTAGGTGAAAATATATGGAATTAAAAATCTCTATATGTGAAAATGAGTTATGTGTAGGTATGAGAATATGAGTTGTGTAGTAAAAAACCATTGTGAAATAAGTTATGTGTAGGTTAATATATTGCGTAGATGAATATGAGTTATATGTATGTGAATATGATTTTTGTGTAGGACAAAATTCTTATGTGTAGGATATGTTTCGTTATGTACTAGGATGTGTGATATATATTTCAATATTTGTACGATAAATATTATAACTTTCATGTAGGAGGTTGTATATTCAATTGCTTAACTAGATAAATGAGAAATAAATTAATTAGTTATAAAGAGAGAGAAACTAACTAATAGGAGAGATGAACATTTTATGTTTACCATTTTACCCTTTTTATTTAATTTTCATTTATTAACATTGAATAAAAATTAGTGGTCCAAATTACTTCTTTTTCTTCTTGCAATATTTGTATTTTTTAAAAGAACCATCCCATATATATATATATATATATATATATATATATATATATATATATATATATATATAACGGAAACTATCTTTATCGTCACAAAATATATCATATATCTTGGAATGCTTTCAAAACATGTATCACAATTTTCAAAGTATAAAAAGTCAATATAAATTGTATTTTATTTTATTTTATTTGTTGATGCATAAAAAATACATTTTATAGCTTTAAGAGTATTTTGAAAGTATTTGTAGAATTAAACTTTATAATGTTTGATTTTTTTATGAGAATCATTTATTTAACACTTTTTAAAATATAGTTGATTTAGTATTAGAATTAGGTTTAAGATGAATGATAAAAATGGTTAAATAGGAGGTTAAACAAAAGTTAAAAAAGATTGCATGTCCCTGGTTTCGAACCAAGGACCTTAATGTTACAAGGAAGGTTGTAAACCAGGTGCGCTGTATGACATTTTTGATAAAAACTGGTTTAGAAATAGTTTTAGCATGTCACAGAAGAAAACCCCAAGTTACTTACAAGCCCTAGAACACGATTTCATAATTTAGAGCACGAATTCAATAGAGATACAATAATTAACCTTAGGGCTTTTGATCAGGAAGATACAAGGATCATTTTTATATAGGATACTTACTTGATTGGTGGAGAGTTGGATCGATGAAAATGAAGAACATGGATGCGACGGGTTTGAGATCAATCGGCTAGTTCTTGATGTTATTTGCTAAAATTGGATTACCAGTGAGCATGTATTATGACCGTAGAACGATTTTCCCACCAAACTAAGTTACAATTCGAATGGAAAAGATACGAATGGTTCGGCTTATGTTTTGATAATAGTCGGATTGATTCGACGTAATGACAACAGTTACGATCTAATTGAAGGTGTGGTTACATTCTAAATCATTACTGGAACGATTTCACTCATTCAATTTGATTAATTGCGAGTTAATTCGCCGTTTGATTAAGTGGGTTTATGATCGACGGTTTTGATTTTTAATTTTGATTAAACCGGTTCTTTCAAGTGTTATAATGAAATTAAACTAGCCCATGCGGTCGAGTAGAGGGTAAGGGTGGTTTTATCGCGATTAGAACGACCCAAAAGCATCACAAATGGTGTTTTTAAGTTTGCCGGAGTTATTTCGCCGGAAATACGGTCAAGAACGTGAAACATGATTTTGATTTTTGACATTTACACTTTTGGCCCTTATGGTTTGCTTATTATTTCTGAGATAATATATAAGTTTGAAAGTTGACAGTTTTGACACAAAGTTAATTAATCTTTTATTTTAACTAACCAACTTAACCGAGTTGAAGCGTAACGTTTATATAAATGACGTTTTTACGTTTTTCCTTCGTTCTTGATGTTAATGGTTATTCCAAGACTTTAATACGTTTTTATCTTTAATAATCTTTATAAAATTTCTTTTATAAAGTACAATATATATATATATATAATGTAAATATATATATATATATAATGTATATATATACTTTGAAGATTAACTAATTGTTTTTAGTATTTAATTTGGTGAACGTCAAATAATAATTTGGTCGTTATATATTAAAGACGAGAATAACGTTAGGCTCGACATATTTATTATATATATATTTAAAACGAAGCGTTATATTTAAAGGGAGATAACTATGAATACATTAAAGATAGATTACTTCGGGTTCGAGTCGGGCACTCGGGTTCGGGTTTGGGACTGATGTCACAGCGGGACGCTATCTTTTACTGAGAGACCAATAAAGATTTTTGATACGCAAGAAAAGAAATTAAGAAAGAAAAGGATTCAGTTAGTGTTGGTCCAATGGGAAGGACAAAGAGGACCGGAGAAGACTTGGGAATTGGCTAGTGAGATTAAAGCCAAATACCCGCAGTTATTTTTGTAACACTCGAATTTCAAGGACGAAATTCTTTTAAGGAGGAGAGAAATGTAAAAGCCTAAATTTTGACGTAAAACTATTTTTTATATGGACGGGTGTTCATGTAAATAGCACGTTGAATAAAAATTCCTAATTTATATTAATAAACCCTAAGGGTGATAGAGGACTGAAAATGAAGAACGTGGGCGAAAACGGAACTCAAATCGGAGTTATAACAAAGCCGAAAATGCGAAAACACTGGAGGGAAGCCCGAAAACCTCTTTCAAGCATATCTTGACTTACAAAAAGAGTTACGGAGCCTATAATATATGAATTCCACGTGTTTTGAAGAGAGGAATCTGAAAATGTGGTTTACTCGATCCGTGCATCACGGGGTAGGCCCGTGCGCGTATCGCCTAATGCCAGTCCGGTGGAAAATAGCTGGCAGCTACTCACCATCTACGCGCTACGCGCAGATGGTACATGTGGGCTGCACGTAGCGCGTAACACACCCCGACCAACCTATTTAAAGGGGTGCAACCCCCCTTCACTTCTTGTTCAACATCTTTCTCTTTCTAGAACTTTTTAGAGAGAGAAACAACTTGGTTTTCTTGCGGAATCGCGCCTTGTGTGCGGTACCCTGCGTCGGAGCGTTCCTTCGAGTCTCGGGCGCGTGTAGATCGCTTAGCGTGCGTCGAGGTTCTGCCCGAGTGAAGAACGGTGATCATCAAGGTGTTGCACGATTGAAGATCGGTGATCTACAAGGTAAATGGTCTTTCATTCTAGATTAGTTTAGGACGGGAATCGGGTTGTGAACCTGATGGGAATGCGGGTGAAGATGTCCGCATAGCATGAGGGATGTGCCGGGGGGAAATAGTTGCGGGATTAAACACCCGCAACTAAAGGGTAGATTACCCGGTGAGGGTGCGGGTTGAATATCCGTACCCTAGGGGTATGATATCCGTTGTGAACGGGTAACATATCTCTGTAGGATTCGTTTAAATTCCCGAGGTTCGAGATTTGGTAAGCGTAGGTGGCAACGACTTGTATCTAGTCGTATGCTTCGCTAGTTATGCCTTAGGACTTACATAGTCTTAGGAATCGTTATTTATAACATTGTGATAGAACGTTATAGGTGGATTATAGCTATTGAGGTTGATTGTCGGTATACCTATTTGTGTTGATTGTGAAGATATCCATTTGGATTGATTGTCGGGATTATATCAAGGAACGAAGCTAGTTGTGAGTTTGTTGTGATCTAATTGAAGTGAGTTCATACACCCAAACTCTTGTGTAACTGTTTTGGTTTTGAAATGATTCTATGTTTTTACAAAACTGGATGTGTTGCTTAAACATATTTTGGTTGGAAATGATTGTGAGTTTTTGTATAAACTGTTTTGGATTGGTTGTGTTCTTAAACTATTGTTTTTGAACGGTTGGCTAGCATTCTACGGTAAATAGCCGGCAATACCACTTCAGTTATAGGGTGACGCGGTAAACTCGGTGAAGGGTATATGCATATATTCTGCTCCAGTGCAGACATGACAGACGAAGTTGTTGAGGGGTTTATCGTATTGTCTGTGTATATTTATCTGATGATGTTAGCATGTTTATGAAATGTTTGTGAATAATGGAGTTAGTGGTAACTCTTGGATCAATAGAGCTTGGTAACTTGTTGATTAAGGTTTTTACAAGCATTTGGTTGACTGTTTTGAAATGTTTTATTATGAACTCACCAACGTAAGCTGACCCTTTCTTTTAAAACTTTTTGGCACACATCCTAGGTGCCGGGTGATGCAGGAAAGCACTGTTGAGGCTAGAGTAGGTAGAGGGCTTGCGGGTGTTGGTCCTAGAAATCAATAAATCCGTGCTATGATGATTTGGATCTGATCACAATCAATTGATACCACTAGATCTAGCAACAATTGATTGTGATTAATGACCAAAACTCAAATAAACCATTATAACCCAATAACAAATGATTAATTAAGAAGGTAATTCGATGAAGTAGAATAAGAGTGAAGCAACAATGATATAACCCAGTCAATTCCTTGCAATAAACAATCAGATTTGAACACTAGATCAAAGCACAAAATGTATTCAATAATTTTTAAAGTGTTGTGTACAAAATAGCCCTAAACAACTATTTATACAATAGCTAGTGTCGCAGGCAGTGTCGCAACCGCAACACTGCCTGCTCGCTAGACAAAGACAAGCTGGATGCCACACTATAGTGTCGCATGCAGTGTCGCATAACAAGCACAAAACATAAGCAAACACTAAGACTAAACTAACTATTACAACGAAATCAAATACGACTAATCTATTATAATGTAAACAATATACAAATAACGACAAAGTGAAGTACCACCATACATGTGGTCATCAATACTCCCCATAGGGGAGGTACTTCACCTGTCGGATCTTCTGGTTCTGCTCCAGCCTTCGTTCCTTCTAACATATCTGTCAATTCACAAACGTCTTCTCTTAGATCCACTTGCTTCTGCACACTCTCAGCGAGCTGCTTCACCTCCGATCTTATGCCTCGAGCCCTATTAGCTACCCTTTCAAATAGGGCAGCTTCCTTCTTTGTCTCCTTTCCGGCTCCTTCTTTGATGGGGTTTTCTCATAGAATCTTCAAATCATCATCAGAGAAAACGAAAAGCTCCTTCAGATCGAATAATCTCCACTCAGATCCATCCTTAGAACCGCCTCCCTTGTTTGGTTTTCGTAAAACTATTTCTCGAAATCTTGTAATCTCAACGAACTTGGATCCGGAATTCTCAATCTTTGAACAGTCTTGATAGGTTTTAGTTTCAGCACAATCTTCCCTTTACCCATAACCCAATCTAGGTCCTTCTTCGACCTCTTCCTCTCCAACTTGTTGTACCGAAAACTTTCAAAGTTTTCTTTCAGCCCAGCTTGAATTTCCTCCTCTAATAATTTCGCACGATCGCTCTGATCTGCGTTAATCAGTGGTAGCACAGCCAACCACCTCAAGTCCCACTTTGGAAAGGTCTTGAAGTGTTTTCGGTTGCCGATATAGCTAATTCCTCCCCCTCGCCTCTTAATCACAATTCCAGATTAAACTTCCAACTGAAAATTTTGTTATCGGTATCTTTTGTGGTCGGAGCTTCGATGTTTTGGAATAAAGGCCTGACGTTCTCAGGTTCTTCCACCTTCCTGAACCAGTCTGATTTGTCTAATTCGAACTGTTGGACGTGAATTGTAGTCTAATATTATCAACACAGTCAAAGTCAACAAAAGTCAACGTCAACGGTCAAAGTAAACGCAAAAGCCAATACGACGCGTTCGGGACGAAGATTAGAGACAAGACGTTGAAGGCGACGGAGTTTTATTGTTAATAAATATATTTTGTGTCAATAAAATATATTTAATCAGTTTCATCATTTTAAGTATTTTATGTAATATATATATTTTGTTGTTATGACAAAATATATATTAGACTAAACATTAGGGTTTTATTTGTATTATTTACATTTGTCATGTTTTAGTCTAAGTTTAGGGTCCTAATTGTCATTAGTCCAAAGTGTCATTAGGCTATAAATAGTAAATGGCAATTAGGGTCTTAGGGGGCTTGAATGAGCTAGTGAATTGGGGTTTCCATGTAAACAACATTTTATGCAATTCCAAATAGATCAAATTTGAGTTTATTGAGTGTTCTTCATGTTCTTCATCTAGTTCATCATATTTTATATCTTTTGATCCAAATCTTCACCAAATTACATGATTCAATAGTGTTATGGGACCAATAATTGGTATTAGAGCCTAATAGAGATCCAATTGAGTCATGTTATTGAAGATTTTGTTACTGAATTGAAGAATTTAGAAGAAATTATAGAGAGAGAAAGTAGATCTGATGGGTTTTTAGAGAGAGAAACCAGATCTGAGTTTTGAATCTTCATCCAAATCCTCAGATCTACAACATTTTATGGTAGATCTTCACTTATAATCAGCAAAAACATCATTTCCACTTCAAAAATTACAAGAAATCAGAAGAAAAAGTGTAGATCTGAAATTTTCTCTCACACACAGTGTGTGTGTGTGTTCTTGGTGTTCTTCAAATCTTCAAATCTGCAAGACCATCGAATCTAAGTTAATATCTGAACGAAAGTTCAAAATTTTGAGCGAATCTATACCAAGCATTTGCATAGATTCGCCCGTTGTTCCTAGCGAACCTATAAGTTCGCCCGACACTTTGTAAGCCAGCGAATCTATACATTCTTACAACACTACCTTGCGAAACCATACAGATCTGAGCGAACCTACCATTTGTTGTCATTTTCCTGCACCAACAATCAATAAAACAAAACTCATTAAACACTGTTAGGATTATTTCCTGTTTAAGATTTATTTTGTATTTGTTTATACATTTATGTATAGTTTAGGGTCTATTTGTTATTTTCCCTAAAATGTATTTTGTTACTTAAAGCATGTAGTGAGAGAGTGTGAGGAGAGAGGCTGATTCACATATTCACTTTAGAGAGAGAACTAAGTGTGTGTGATTTATTTTCTCCTACATTTGTACTGCAGATTTGCTTTGATCATCAAATACAAGAGAATTATTTAGTAATGAATTGTGTTTGTGATTGAACTGTGTTTGTGTATGAATCATTCTGATCATTGAGCGATATCATCGATCCAATTGAACCTATCAATTGGTATCAGAGCTGTTGGTATTGTGTTCTTCGCTATTCATCAAGCAAAACACTACAATATTGCTCAAAAATCATGATCTGAATGAATTGTTGCTGTTTTTAGTTGTGATTTATCATCGCACTCACTCCTAATTCACAACGATTGTGCAAATTCCATCAGATTATCATCAGATCTGAGGAATTAAGAAGATTGAAAAAATTACTGTTCGATCGAATTTTGCTCAAATTCATCAAAATTTGATCATGTTTTGGATTGATTGAGATTAGGGATTGTTAATCGGACTATTTCACTGCTTGTGTGTGAATTTTGAACGAATTGGACAAGTTTTTGATAAACCCAGAAAAATTCTCATGATGAAGATGATGAACAGTATGAACTTGGTTGAAGATTAACTTGCCGGGTGATAAAATTGACTTAGACAAATTCCTTTGGACTTAGATTTGTTAACAATTAGGTCCTGTGCAGCCGTGTAAAGGATTTTGTGCTAGACGGGTAAAGAGTTTGACGAGGAAAAGGTGTTACTGTTCAGCCGGATCAAGTACTGTTGTGCCGGGTGATACACTGTTACGCCGGGTGATTAACAATTTCAGCCGGGTGATTGAAAACTGTGTGGCCGGGTAAACAACTTTGCTGCCGTGTCATCGTCAACTGTTCAGCCGGGTAAAGCTTTTTGCCGTGTCAAGATACAAGCCGGGTCAAGTGTTATTGCCGTGTGAAGTTAATACTATTCTGCCGGGTAACTGTTCTGCCGGGTAAAGAATCCAAGACTTACAACTGTTGAGCCGTGTGACTGTTTAGACGGGTGAAGACTTTTCTCTGCCGGGTGAAGAACAAAGCTACTGTTCAACCGGGTGAAGAAGGATTTTTCACTGTTCAGCCGTGTGACTCATTTTTAGTTGTTTTCTTATCTTGTCTTTAATTACTTGTCTTTATTTTAATAGTTTAATTATTTCTTTTCAAAAATCAACAAAAACCAAAAATATTTTCTTTAAAAAAATTGTTAAAATGGCACCTAATGATGATTCTGATAACCGTGTTCCTAGACTTGTCAATCGTGCAGATTTCAAGAATTGGACAATTAGACTGAAGCATCATCTTTGCTCAATAGACAATGATCTTTGGAAGTCAATTGACAAGGGTCCTCACATACCTACACAGACAGCTCCAGATAGTGCAAGCACCTACACCAAGGACTCTACTGAACCTTATCCAGAGGATAATTTGTCAGCAGAAGATTTAAAGAAAGTGAAGAATGATAGCAAAGCATATTCTTTGATGTGTAAGGGACTGCCACTACAAGTACTGTCAAGGTTGGACACCTATCAAACAGGCTATACATTGTTCAAGGCTTTAAAGTCCATTTGTGAAGGAGGTGAACAACTCAGAAGTTTCAAGAAACAAAAGCTGAAGAAACAGTTGGAGTTATTTGAACACATTGCTGGAGAATCTGTGCACCAGATGATGAATAGGTTTGTTCATCTGACTACTGAAATGTCCAATGTGGGTGCAAAGACAGATCTCCAAGATCTGAATGACAGATTGTTATGTGCACTTCCATCATCTTGGAAACAGACTGTGACTTTACTGAAACATACTGAGAAGTTTCCGATGGACCTAGATTTGCTCATTGCAAAGATAGAGGAAGTAGAGATTGATGAAGGTTCTAGAAACACTGATAGAACTGGTTCACATGCACAATACAAATATATTGTGAATCCTGCTAATACTGTGGAGAATGCCTTTCTTGCACAAGATGCAACTAAGTTTGAAGATGAGGGTGATTTATTTGTTGGCGCAAGTTTTTATACTGATTCATCATACTTTCCAAGTTCACCAACTTATTCTCAACCTCAATCTCCACCAAGAGCTCAAGCTCAAAGTCAGAATCTGAAGAATCAAGTAGAGAATCAAAGTTCTACTGTTCAAGCCAAGGTAAAAGATGTGATGAACATTTTGTTACAAGATGACGAGACCAAAACTGCCTTTACAGCTTTTATGGCAAGTTTTCAAGCATACCAAGGAAGTAACTTGAGTCAAATGGACGTTGTCCTTCAAGATTTATTTGAGATGGATCCTGATGACGTTGAGGAAATGGACTTGAAGTGGCAAATGGTAATGGTTGCATATAGAACGCAAAAACATGCATATGTTAACCGAAGCTACAAGCCTCATGCAAACAAGACGGTTGGATTTGACAAATCAAAGGGAAGATGTTTCAACTGTAACTGCTATGGTCATTTTTCAAGGGAATGCAAAGCTCCTAAGAATCAGAACTATAATGATCAAGCGAGTTCAAGTGGACAGAATCAAGGTCAAGGTCAAAGCTCGCAACAGTCTTCAAGCTATCAAAGCAGAAATCAACGTTTCTTTCAGAAACCATATCAGAGTCTTCCCATGCCGGAACTGAAAGATGAAGGAAAGAAACCAGAAGATCAAACTAAAGCACTGGTGATTAGTGTGAAAGATGGTTATGATTGGAGTGCATATGCAGAACAATTCACATCTGATCTTACATCAAGTTTGGCACTGGTATGTGAAATCGAAGAGGATTGGTCAGAAGAAGGAGATATCAAGGTGATTGATACTGTTAGTGAAGATTCAGAGGAATATGACTGGAGTGCAAAGTCTGATCCTGTTGAAGAATCTGAGTCAGAAATTGCGCTGATGGCTACATCCAGTGAGTCTTCATCATCTACCGAACAACCAAAGGTTAGTACTGATTTACCCCCTAATTATGTTCCATTGCCTGCTGATGTGAAGGAAAGGTTATGTTCTGAACAATGTATTCAACAAGTAGAACATTATCGAACTCATTCATTTAAAATTGGTGATAAATTAAGCAAACATGAGAAAATTCATGAACAACTTAAAATTGATCACAAAATTTCTGATGAGAAGATTTTGTCACTTAAAGAATCATGGAACAAAACCTTAAAAGACTTGGAACTTGTAACAAAACAACTTGAAGAAATGACAAAGAACTTTGAACAAGAAAAAGTTGCTCATGCTGTCACACAAGTTGAATTAACAAAAGTGAAAAGTTGTAAAACAATGGTTAAAGAACTTATAAAAGAAAGAGGTAATAAAACCAAATTAGGATTGGGTTTCACTCATGAACCAATGCCTGAATCAATCACACAAACCTTACCTGAAAACTTCAATGAATTTGATCATTCACCTTAAAATGAACGAAAATTCAAAGAAATTCAAAGAAGTAAATCTGAATCCGAAGGATCTGAAGTGTTGATTGAAAGTTTGAAAGAAGAAGATGGCGTGACGACTAAAGCTGATGATGAAGCTAGCAACAAATCAGAACCTGTTCTGATTCAACTTGTTGAGTATCCGGAACTGAATCCGAAGTTAGAAGAAACAGTGAAGGATGAAGGTGAATTTTCGGGATACAATGATCCTGAATATATCAAGTGGAAGAATGAGCAGAAAGCAAAAGTTGCTGATCAACTGATCAAGAAGCAAGAGGTGAAGCAGACTGAAGTTTCAAAAGGAAAGGTGCAGAAATTAAAATCGAAAATCAATCAATCTGAAACAGTCAAAAGGTAAAAGTGTCATAAAATCGAATGACAACACCAAAGCTCAAATTGTTAAAACTGAAAAGGTCAAACCTGTCAAAAAGAAAGTGTCAAAAGAAAAAACAATTAAGTTTGTGTCTGCAGGAACTTTTGATTTAAACGGATCTTATGGTAAACCAATCAATTCTCCAATCAAATCTAACTCTGGTCTGAAAACAGGTTCAGGTCCTAAGTCTTCCGCTGTCAATGATAAAAGAATTGAATCAAAAAGGTTAACCAAACAAGGTGTGTTAAAATCGAACCAAATTTCCAAGCAAGCAAATTCACAATCAAAATCTCCACAAAAGAATCAAGTTAATCTAAAACCGAGCAAAACTGATAATGAATCACGAGTGGGTTCGACATCAAAAGTTAACAATCGGCTCTTTAGGATTAGCAAGAAACATTGTGAGATATGTGATCGTTATAACCATGCAACTGCTGAATGTTTCTTTAACATGTACTGCAGTTACTGTGACAAAAGAAATCATTCTTCAGAAGAATGTTTTTATAACAAATTTTGTGAAATTTGTGAAAGGAGAAATCATGACACAAAGGATTGTTTCTTTCAAACAAACTCATCACGAGGAATGACACCATTTCCAAACTTTCAAAGAAATCAATCATTTGGTTTTCAAAATGTTAATTAAAGTCATTCTCCTGTTTTGAGAAACTTTAATCGAAACAATTCAAATTCTAATAACTTTTCATCAAGAAATTTGCAGGTTAACAGTTTTAAACCAAGAGCTTTGATGGTAATAAATCAAAAGTTTGAAAATAACCTTGATCCTAAGTTAGAGGAAAGGTTTATTGCTTTGAGAAGAAAGCAATCAATTCACGCCAATGGGCGAAACAGTTTTCAAAATCTCTCAAATGAAACAAATTTTCAAAATCTTCATTATCAACAAGTTACTGTTACAGATAGATTCGGAAAACCCAAGACCATGTGGGCCTGGGTTGACAAAACTAACTAAGTGATTGTTGAAATGCAGGTACGCCCAAGAAGACCTATCAACTCATGGTTCGTTGATAGTGGGTGTAGCCGGCATATGACAGGCAACCATGCCTTGCTTCAAGACTTTAAGCTGAAGAATGGTACACATGTTGCATTTGGAGGTGATGCCGGTGGTAAAATAACAGGAGAGGGAACAGTGTCAAATGGGGTCATTAGTTTTGATAAAGTCAACTACTGTGCACAGTTGAACTTTAATTTACTAAGTGTATCTCAAATTTGTGATAAATCTTATTCAACTTTATTTGATGATTCTTTCTGTTATATACTCAAACCAGGTTTCAAGATTGACAATGAGTGGGTGGTGGTTAAAGCTCCAAGAGATCGTGATGTATACAAGCTTGATATGTCGCAGATTGATGCTGAAACCGAAACTACTTGTCTCATTGCGCATGCTTCAAATGATGAGAGTCAGCTTTGGCATAGACGGCTGGGCCATTCAAACTTCAGAAACATGAATCGATTGGTGACTGGAAATCACGCTGTAGGAATACCATCAAAGAAGTTCTCTACAACTGATCTCTGTCCTGCATGTTTGAAAGGAAAACATCACCGAATGTCTTTTAAGTCCAAGCAAGAACACTCCATTTCGAAACCCTTGCAGATGCTACATATGGATCTTTTCGGACCAACAAATGTTCAAAGCATCGGAAAGAAGTCTTACTGTTTTGTCATTATTGACGATTTCACTAGATTTTCTTGGGTTTATTTTCTGCATGTTAAATCTGAAACTGCTGAGTTGTTAAAAGAATTTATTGTCAAAGTTGAAAATCAGTTGGATTGTAAAGTGAAAACTTTGAGAAGTGATAATGGAACAGAATTTAAGAACGCTAATGTTGATTTGTTTTGTGCAGAAAAAGGAATTGCTAGACAATTTAGTGCTCCGAGAACGCCTCAACAAAATGGGGTTGTGGAACTGAAAAATCGGACACTGATAGAAGCAGCAAGATCCATGCTCGCAGATGCCAAAATCCCTATCACATTCTGGGACGAAGCTATTGCTACTGCGTGTTTTGTACAAAACAGAACATTATTGGTTCAGGATAAAAATCAAACATCTTATGAGTTATTGTTTGGAAGAAAACCGAATATTTCATACTTGAAAGCATTTGGTTGTCCTCTATCGATTCTAAATTTAAGTGATCATCTCGGGAAATTTGAGTCAAAATCTGACGATGGATTTTTCCTTGGTTATTCGTCTGTTTCTAAAGCTTATCGAGTTTTTAATACCAAAACAAACACTGTTATTGAAACTATTAACGTAAAGTTTTTAGAAAATTCGTTTCCGTCAATGGCGCATGGTCCCGAATGGTTGTTTGATTTAGATTCGTTATCAAAATCTTTCAATTCTAACTTGTTTGATTTTTCAGGAAAAACGAGGAAAGAATCAGGTGACTTGGGATGCTTTAGCGATGATTCTGATAATGACGATGATAGCAATCTCAATTCTGAGTATCCGTTCATGTCATTTCATAATCCTGATCATGTCAAATCTAGTCAAGCTCCGGGTCCCTCTGGTTCTCAAGAAGATCAAGAATCGAATATTCTTGGTGATGATGTTCATCCGCAAAATTCTCCTAATGATGGTGGATCTGTTCAAAATCAACCATCATCAGATCCGAATGTTGAAGTTATTCCAGAATCATTTGATTATCACCGGATCAAGTTCCTAATTTCACTCCGCATACTTCTACTATTCTACAAGATCTACCGAATCTGAATCAGTCTAATCTGGAGAGTCAAGTGCAAGGAGATGTCATACCAACTCATCGAATTCACAAGAAACATCCTGTCTCTCAGATTATTGGGCCGTTGAATCAGAGAACTACAAGAAGTCAAACTGAGCAAGCAAACATTTGTCTTTATTCATGTTTTCTTTCTCAAGTGGTGCCGAAGAACATTTCAGAGGCGTTGCAAGATAATAGTTGGATTGAAGCCATGCAAGAGGAGTTACTTCAATTTCGCAAACAAGAAGTTTGGAAATTAGTGGACTTACCTGAAGAAGAAAATGCGATTGGTACAAGATGGTTGTACAAGAACAAGCCAGATGAACGTGGCATTGTTGTGAGAAACAAAGCAAGACTTATTGCACAAGGTTACACTCAAGAAGAAGGTATTGACTATGAAGAAGTGTTTGCTCCGGTCGCTCGACTTGAAGCTATACGCGTCTTTCTTGCATATGCCTCCTTCATGAAGTTTAAATTTTTCCAAATGGACGTTAAAGGCGCTTTTCTGTATGGACCAATTACAGATGATGTATATGTCAGACAACCTCCGGGTTTTGAAGATGTCGACTATCCTCATCGTGTATACAAGTTGAGTAAAGCTCTATATGGTCTACATCAAGCTCCAAGGATCTGGTACGAGACGCTATCTAAGCATTTACTAGAACATGGATTTACAAGAGGTCAGATTGATCCAACTTTGTTTATGAAGAGGGAGAATGAAGATCTGTTATGTGTTCAAGTTTATGTGGACGATATTATCTTCGGATCAACGAGTGCGTCTATGTGCAAAGAGTTTGAGGAAATCATGAAGTCTAGATTCCAGATGA
Source organism: Tagetes erecta (assembly GCA_030867185.1). Classification (NCBI taxonomy): domain Eukaryota; kingdom Viridiplantae; phylum Streptophyta; class Magnoliopsida; order Asterales; family Asteraceae; genus Tagetes; species Tagetes erecta. The sequence continues at coordinate 14,214,350 of CM061497.1, read as the reverse complement.
GTTCAATGGGGGAGATTAACTTCTTTCTTGGATTACAAGTGAAACAATCAGTTGACGGGATTTTTATCAACCAATCAAAATTTGTTGAGAAGTTGCTGAAAAAGTTCAAGATGCAAGATTCTCAGACTATCCGAACTCCATCAGATTTGAACTGCAAGATACAGCCGGATCCGAAAGGCAAATCCGTGGATCAAACACTATACAGATCGATGATTTTTTCACTGATGTATCTTACTGCATCAAGGCCAGACATTATGTATGCTGCATGTGTGTGCGCAAGATATCAGTCTGATCCAAAAGAGTCGCACCTGGTTGCTGTGAAACGTATTTTCAGATACCTTAAAGGAAAACCGAATCTCGGGTTATGGTATCCTTATGAAGGCAATTTTGAATTATATAGTTATTCTGATAGTGACTTTGGTGGGTGTGCTCTTGACAGGAAATCGACTACTGGTGGATGTCAATTCTGGGTCCTAGACTTGTTTCTTGGCAATGCAAGAAGCAGACCAACGTTTCTGTATCCACAGCTGAAGCAGAGTATATCGCTGCATCTGCAGGATGTTCTCAAGTTTTGTGGCTACAAAACCAATTGCTTGACTACGGGTTTAACTTTCTCAAAACTCCTATTTACATAGACAATACTGCTGCTATGTTCATTACTGCTAATCCTGTTCAACACTCAAAAACCAAACATATCGAAATTCGATATCACTTTTTAAGAGACAACTCTGAAAAAGGCTTAATAATTTTGATTAAAGTTCATACCGACAAACAACTGGCAGATCTTTTCACAAAATCTTTCTTGTCAGGCCGGTTTGAATTCTTAGTTCAATCCATAGGATTAATCAATCATGATTGATTCTATTTTTCGAAAAACAAACAAAAATCTGAAAAATATAAAAGCCAAAAATAGAATAAGTTGATTCCAAGTATTGATTCCTTTGTCTTTTATTTTTATTGTTTTGCATTGTGTGTGAATGAAAAAGAAAAGCAAAAACAAAATATAAAAGCAAAAAGAAAAGAAAATATCATGTCATAAGAATCTATATTGCAAAAAGTGAGAAATGATAGTTACACTAGACATTATTTGTTACATCATTTTTAATAAAGACTGATAAATGTTAATTGATGTGCTAGACAGCTCAGGTAATTAGACTGAAAAAGTAAGTTCATTGTTGACAAATCTAAATTCAATGATCTTTGTGTTAAGTTCCATTGCTATACATGTCTAGATATATATATTTTGATACATTGCTTGTGATGATAGTTGTGCATGATCGGGAAACGATGCAGTCTATTCAGTGTGATGAACCGCATCGTGAGCTCCTTTGTTGTGGTATCCACAGACCTGAAGTCTCACACGAAGTCTCTTTTGAGCTTCAAGGTGCAGCAAAAGATTCCCAAAGTTGGAACAAAAAGAGTCTCAAATGTGGACCATCACCAAACAAAAATTCCAAAAAGGAATTCAGAAGATTCCCAAGGGGAACGACAAGGAATGAAAAATTCCAAAATGGAATTAAAAAAAAGTCCCAAAGTGGACCAAATCCGAATAGAACCCAGATCCCACACTGTTTATGACTGTAACTGACCAGGTTTTTGTGCAATATGCATTCAGGTGGTGGTTGATAAGGAAATATGTTGACATATGTATACATGTGGGTCACATAAGTCATTTTAATCGAACCTTAATCTCATCATGATACTGAAAAAGTAAGTGTGTCAACTCGAGCTAATTGGTATGTTTTCATATCATCACTCAATCAAACATAAGTCAAATGTCTATTCAAAACTTGCAAAACATGTTCAGATAATGTGTGGTATGATCTCACTGCGATATTTTGATTCATTGCATTGCATATGTCTTTATTTTAATGTGTGTGCTTTGTGTGTGCAGGCATTTGGAATCATTATTGACACATCGACATCCTTGTTAAATTTAAAAATTTCAAGAAATTTCAAGTTTAGGGGGAGAATAAAAATTGAAGAAAAATTGTTAAAAAAAATAAAATCCAAAAATATTTTGAATAAGTGTGTTTTGAATGAACAAGACTATGTGGTATGAAAAGCAAAGGTATTGGATGTGTTAAAAACAAACCCAAGTTTTTGTGATTTGTTTTTAAGAAATTGCTTAGAGATATAAAAATGTTGGTTGTGCAAAAACAAAAACATTTTTGAAAAAGAAAAAGGAATTTAATTAGAATTAATTTTGTTGACTTGTCTTATGTTGTTGATATTTAATGTGACAAAGTCTATTAAGGATGTCTTGTCTAATTAATATGTCGAAAATGTTTGCAGGTGCAATAAATGCAGTTGAAAACGTCAACAGACGAGAAATTTGAGAAAAATTGCTCAAGTGTTGTAGCTGGGCAAAGATATCAGAAACAACTGTTCTGCCGGGTAATGAAGACACTGTTCAGCCGGGTAAAGTTGTGTGTCTGATATGAGCCGGGTGATTGAGAAAAAGAAGTGAAGCCGGGTGAAGATAATATGACTACTGTATAGCCGGGTAATGAACATGTCAAATCTATGCCGAGTGAAGAAGTCATAGACATCTGCCGGGTGACAAGTTATATCACTATACAGCCGGGTAAAAGAAAGAAGTCTTATCTTGCCGTGTAAGTGTATAACACTGTGTTGCCGGGTAATAATGGAAGCAACTGTGTTGCCGGGTGTTGAAGGAAAGAATGCCGGGTAATGAAGAAAAGTAAGCCGGGTGATGAAGGTATCACTATGCAGCCGGGTAATGAACAAAACAAGTTATTGTGCAAGCCGGGTGATGTTATGAAGACTACTATACTGCCGGGTGATGAGTAAAACCAAACAGGTGTAGTTGTTCCTTACCTTTACCCGTCTCTACAGTGACTTACCCGTCTCTACAGTGATTGACCCGTCAAGTGTTTTTACATGGTGTTGTGTTGACCCGTCTCATGTTGTGACCCGTCCTAAGTACTTGACCCGTCCCAACAGTGACAGACACGGCTCAACAGTGCTTGACCCGTCAAGGCTTATTGGGCTTTTATGCTTATCCGTCCCAAAGTGTTGACCCGACACCTCATGTTTGACCTAATTTTTAACCATATAAAAACCCGCCTCTTCACAAACACTTATCATTTTTCACTCACAATTTCAAGCAAATCCTCTGCACTTAAATCGTTTGATTATCATATTCAATCGTTTGTTCTGTAACAAGTCTGATCGATTGAATAAGGTATTGTTTAAGTGATTTGATCTTGATAAACCTGCAAATCGATCGGTAAAACAAAAAATGATGATGAACAGTGTTTTTGATCACTGAATCGACACTTTGATTTTACGTGTTAAAACTGAAATCGAATGTTGCTTTAGGTGTAAAAACTGTCGATCATTAACAATCAATCATTAATTTGCATCAAAATTCCTTAAAATCAACAGAATCAACCAAAAATGTTAATAACTGTCAAAACCGCCATTGATGACCTGTTGAATGTTCTTAAATATTAACTTCAAAATGATAAAATATATGTTAAAAGTGACAAATCCTTGTTAAAACTGAACTAAAACATGTTAAACAACTTCATCATACAAATGTCAAATTTGTGTTCTTAAGTGTAATCTGTTAAATTGCAAAATGTTGTATGATCATTAAAATTCAAAGTTGGTTTTATCAAAATGATGAAAATCAGTTTGTTAGATCAATTTAGGAGTTAAAATGATTATGTGAATGTTTTACTTTTATAACTTTGTGTTCAAACACTTATGAAAATTTGAAATTTGTTAATGAAGAATCTAACACATTTGTCTTGGTTGTGTTTTGTTTTTGGTTTAACAAATGGAGAATTTGAAGTTTGAGCCCAAGCACAATTTAGTTGCATGTTTGGATGAGTCTATTCCTGAGACTGAAGGATATAGGGACATGATGAGATTTATCAAGAGGACAAAGTATGTATATGCTATGTGTGCTAAGCCAGTCATTTATGCCAGATTGATCAAGAGTTTCTGGAGAACTGCTCAGGTTGTGACAAATGAGAATGGGGAAATTGTTGTTAGAGGAAACATTACAAAAGAGTTGCAGTTGACTGTTTCTGAAGAAGCTATCAGAACAGCCTTAAGGATTGATGAGGATGAAATAGGAGCAAATGATGAGCTGACAGTTGCTGAATGTCAAACGTGCTTTGTTAATATGGGTCATCCTCCTGTATTTCCAAAGTCACAATTTGTCAGGGCAAGATTGGGGAAGAAATGGAAGTTATTATGTTATGTTATTCAGCAATGCATGTCAAGAAGGAGTGCCGGGTTTGACAATTTTCCATCTGACATTGCATCCCCAATAGTTGCCATAGCAGAAAACAAACCATTTAACATGTCGAAATGGATTATGAATGGTTTTGTGTTTAATCTTGTGAAGGGTAAAAGGTTCAAGTTTCTCATGTACCCGAGATTCTTGCAAATGATGATTAATGTTGCATATCCAATCATCAGAGAAGAAGGTGTTGCTGGAGGGATACTATATACTGAGGACATGAACGATTTATCCTATAGGAAGATGAGTATCGGGAATGTTCCAAGTGTTGATTTATTTGACTATATGAGGGATATAGCAAATAATGAAGAAGATGTTGAGGTAGTTTATCATCATATTTCACATGGAGAGATAGTAAATCCACAGGACCTAGTTGATGAGGTGCCTGATAACCTACTGGATGACGATGAGTATTTTGCTAGACATCCAGAAGAAGAAGATGGATCTGACAACGAAGAAGAAGAAGATAATCATAGTGATGATGATGATGAAGATAGTGATGGTGGTGATGATAGTGGAAATGATGGTGGTGATGATGCTGAATCTATTTCAGAGGAGGCAGAGAATATTGAGATAGCTGAACCAGTGGAATTGGAGATAGAAAATGTCGATGTTGTTGAACCAGTTGCAAGCAAAGAACCTGTTGAGGTTGTAAGTGTGGCTGAAGTGGTTGACATTGAAACTCCAAGGAATATTACTGTTCAGTATGTTAGATCACGAAGATCGAAACCAGTGATAGAGCCTGTGTTAGTAGAGGAACCGAAGGTAATTGAAGAATGTGTTGATGAGCCTGAACAGATAGATGTTGTTCAGATTGCTCAGGAAGTAATGGCCGAGGTAGAAACTATTGCACAGATAGTTGATGACACTGATGCTGGCATTACTGTTCCAGTTGATATACCCACCACATCATCTCCAGCAGCTGAAAACATTGAACAAATTTTGGAGTCTTCGCCAAAAATTGTGTCAAGTGTTGATGAGAATGAGGATAAAAAGAGGATTGTTGAATTAGAAGAGATGGTGGCAAAACTTTTAGATGCTAATGAACAGTTGAAAGCATCAAATGATAAAAAGAAGAAAAGATTTGAAGAGTTTTGGACTATTCATAATCAGAATTTGAAACTTTCAAGGAGTTGGATGCTGATCATGTTAAGTTGAAGACTGAACATGAAGAGTTGAAGGCTGAGTATGATAAGTTGAAGGATGAACATGAAAATCTGAAGTATGATTATAAAGAGTTGAAGGCTGAATGTAATACTCTGGATGCTGAGAAAGAAATGTTGGAGAAATGGTTGGAAGAAACTCGATCAAAGAAGTCAGGGTCCACATCAGACAAAGATTTTTCAGATGAGGTGATGGAAGTGACTGAACCTTCCCAAGAAGCAAAAGTCTATTATACTCGAGCACGTGGCACGACAAATGTGGGCATAAGGGTTGAATCTCCAATTGTTATTCCCGATGAAGCTGCTGCTGATTTTGTCAATTCTGACAAGGCTGAGGGAAAAAGGAAGTTAGATGCTGTGCCGGAGATTACTGAAGAAGCATCTGTTTCAAAGAAAGCAAAAACTGATGAGACAGTGCAGATTGAGCCGATTCAATCTGTGACTGTAGCTGAAACTGAGATGGTAGAAATGGCGAAAGTTGATGATACTGTGAAAGTAGCTGAAACTGGAGAAACAGTTCAGATTGAGCCGATTCAATCTGAATCTGTATTGGTTGAAGAAGTGCCTAAAGTAGTTGAAATGATTGAGAATGTGCCTGAAACTATGACAGAAGAAGTAAGTCAGTTTGAGCCGATTCAAACTGATAATGCACCTATGATAGAGGCACTAGATGACTTAGACGATATTGATTTTACTGAGTCTGAACCAGAAGCTGAGTCTGAAGCCAATCCTGATCATGAGATTCCAGCTGACTTGTCTGAACGCTTTGCGTATCTTGAGAAGATGAAGTATAATGCAGTGTATCTGAATGGGCTGACTGTGAGTCAAATCAACGAAGAGTATGAAAAATGTTTGATAGCTCAAGATAAAGCTGCTGCTGATGAGAAAGAGTTTGTTGTTGAGATGGGAGAATGGACACCACTTCAAGAGAGTTTAAATATTGATGATTTACCTCCAACTGAGCTTTATCATCAAAACCCTGAAGAAATGTCAAGTAGAAGTATGCGAGACTGGCTGAGCTCAAGAAATTATCCATATAGGACGTTGAAAAGATTGAAACAAGAGTCACTGAGGAAAATTGTTGTAAGCTTTATGAAGACGGAAAAGATGTACAATCGTATGTTTTATCTAGATTACAACAACCCTCAATATTATGAGCTGACTAAGAGATACAAAGTTCTCGGACCAAAGGAGATACCGGTAATGGCTTTACCAGAGAATGCGCACAAAAAGAGGCATGAGTTGATGGATATGTTTCCAAGTGAGGTGAAGGCATATAATATACCTATGTATGTACGTGAATCATGGCATAAATCAGCCACAGCAGGTGATGTTGTGAGATCACTGCTGAGCAAGGGTCAGTCGATTGCTGAACTTCTTGATTCAATGATCGTACCGGAAAAGTCCAAGAAGGTAAAAATCATAGCGTGGAAATATGACGAAGTGTTTGATGCTTTCATGATTAAAAGAGTTAATGGTTTATGCGATGTATACCATTATTACTCTAGTATTTTCAAGTTAGAGGTGCAAGATTTGAAAGAGTTGCACAAGCTAAGACTGATAAATCACACACATGCTGAGCGTGGTGATAAATGCGCAATGCTGCTTGATGCTGGGATAAGCCGATTACTGAAGTATTTGGAATTTAGAGGTCAACAGGAGGATAGTGCCTATGTTCAATCGAAGAAAACAAGGAAACAGAAGAAGTTGGTGGTAAGTGAAGATATGTATTTGGAAGAATTTTCTGACGAATATTTTGATAAGGTGACTGATCCGGGGTTAAAAGTGTTTGATGGTTCTCAAGCGACTAAGCCAATTCTTAAAGTTTTTACAATCAGGAAACTTTTGAGTTGAAAATTGTACGAAATATGGATGATTGGGATAAGGACATGATCACCTTATTTAGTACATTTGAGCTGAAATTGTTGCATCCATCCTACATTGATTACCTGAGAAGTTACAGAATGGAAAGATGCAAAGACAAAGTTGCTGAAGCTGATCGAAACTTGTTTGTGGTGATGATCGAGGTGATTGCAGCTGCGGCAGAGAAGATACGTGTAAGGAAGGCATTACTTAATGCTAACCTTGTAAAGGTCGACATTCCGGAGATAGAGTTTATGAGAGTAACTGCAAAGGGAACATTGGAAGTGCAAGTCAAAGGGAAAGAAATGCCCTATGATATTTATGCTAATATTGATTTTGCAGGTTTAACTCTTGATTCTCTGAGACGTATGAATGCCTGCTCAATTCTTACAAACGAGTCCAAACCAAGACAAGCAAAGATAGCAGAAAAGTTCAAGTCATGCATCGAGGAAGCACTGAAAGAGCAAGAAGAATATAAAGGAAAAGAGTTGCTGGATGTCAAAGAAGAACCTGAAGATTGGTGAGAGATTGGAGCTGAAAAAGCTAGAGATGAAAACTGTTGAAGATTTTGCTGAAATCCAAAGATAAATCTTAGGGGGAGTACTGTTAGGGTTATTTCCTGTTTAAGATATATTTTGTATTTTTTTATACATTTATGTATAGTTTAGGGTCTATTTTGTTATTTTCCCTAAAATATATTTTGTTGCTTAAAGCATGTAGTGAGATAGTGTGAGGAGAGAGGCTGATTCACATATTCACTTTAGAGAGAGAACTAAGTGTGTGTGATTTATTTTCTCCTACATTTGTACTGCAGATTTGCTTTGATCATCAAATACAAGAGAATTATTTAGTAATGAATTGTGTTTGTGATTGAACTGTGTTTGTGTATGAATCATTCTGATCATTGAGCGATATCATCGATCCAATTGAACCTATCAAACACATTCCCAAACCCATAGCCACAACCATACCCATAATTATTTTAGTTTCAATTGACCCAAACCAAACCCATCTATACCCACATTTCCATAACCAAACCAAAACTAAATCAAAACCCTAACCCGATCCCACACCCAAATCTCAGATCCATAAACCAAAACCCGAACCCGTACATGATCTAAACATTAAATAAAATAAAATTAAAAAAAAACAGATCGAGATTTTTTTTGCCATATCCTTGTTTTAACCACATTATTCTTACCTTTCCTCCATCACAAACTCATATCCATCTATTGATCCACCATAACCATAACTCAAACCCGACACAACACATAACCATCACCCTAAAACGTCTTCTAACAAGAACAGGTCTGCTCATATAAGAACAGATCTGTGTTCAGTTTATACAACACAACCAAAAAGAAAATCAAGAAGAAGAAAAACAGCCGCAGCAAACGTTTGTGTGTGTGCTGTTTTCTGCGTTGTTGAACAAAAGAAAGAACAAGAAAGTACGAGCAGCAGCAGCCAATCTTGTTTTTTGTGTTGATGTTGTGTAGTTAAGTTGTTGTTGTTTGTGTTCTTGACACCGAAGAAAAAGAAAGCAGCAGCAGCTCGATGATGTGTTAGTGTTTGTTGATGTTGTGATGTAGCTGTGTTTGTTCACGGGTACAGAGAGAGAGAACCGTAGTGTGAGAGAGTGTTCAAAAGAAGAAAGAGTTGTGTATGTGTTTGTGTTGTTAACAAGGAATAAGAAGGAGCTGCGCTTTTGTGTGTGTTTGTGTATGTGTTGCTGTTAAGTTTCGTTTGTGTGTGTGTTTAAAGCATATTCAGATCAAGAGGTGTAAATCTGGTGTTCATTGAAGAACAGAAGTTGTTTCTTGCTCGACTGAATCATGAAGATGACAGTGTGTTATGATTTTCGTTGATGTTGTTGCTGTGATTTTTTTGATGTGTGTTGGTTCAGTGAGAGATTAAGAGAAAGAAATGTTTGTGTGTGTCTGGATCGAGTTCAACAGAGAGAGAGAGAGAGCTGAGTTGGTGTGTGTGCTGTTGAACATATGTTATGATGTTGTGTTATTGTTGAGGTTCATGTTGATATTTTGAAAGAAGATAGAGTAGAGAGAGAGAGAGTTGGTAGAGAGAGAGAAGCTGTTGATAGTTGTGATTGAAGTTGTTGTGTTGAAGAGTGTTCTTGTTGTTTAACCTTTTCTTTAAAAAAAAAACGGCTGATAGTTTTAAATAAAAATAAATAAATTTAGGGTTAGGGTTTGGATTTAAGTTGTGGTTATTTGTTTAGTGGGTTGGGTTTTGGATATAGTGGGCCAAGAATTAGGTTGGGCTTTTTATTAAAAAAAACGGGCTAGCCCATTTAAACTTTGTTTAGTTGGTCTGCAAATTGCAAATTGGGTTGCGGTTTTAGATTGTGAAATTAGGCTCGGGTTTGGGTTGTGAAATTGGACCTGTCATATGGGTTAAAAGGTTTACACAACGGGTCGGTCTTTGTTTGTCATTTTTGGCCGGGAATTAGCATTTTAAATTTTGGCCATTGTTGGTATTATTTTTGGCCGGGACTTGCTAAAATTTATTTTTAGGCCGAATTTTAAACGGGTTATCGATTTTAAAAAAAAATGGCTTATGCAGAACTTTTCAAATCCTTCGAATCTGATGATCTCACAATGGCACAAAGCCGGTTTGATAATTTTGCAGTTTTAAAGAAAGAAAGGATACCCGTGTTTCTCGATCGATTTGTGATGGTGGCAAATAACCTGAAGAAGCATGATCCAAAACTCGGAAATCATGAACAGTTTCAGAGATTGCTTGATTCTCTCCCACCAGAGTGGAGTTCACATGGAAAATTGATGAGAAGAGAAAGAGGATTTACTGATTACAAACTGGTGGAGGTGATGAACAAACTAAAATAAATGGAGTTGGATATCAAACGTCGTGAGTACGATGAAGCGATGTCTCTGAATTCAAAGATCACCTCAATCTCCAAAGTAAAACCAGAAGAGATATCAGTTTCTACCTCCAATTTCAAAGGTTTACAGAAACCTGAAATTGAAAAGGTACAAGGGGAGATTAAGCAGACATCAGTGGGTAAAGATGGAGCAGAATTAAATGATAAAGCTTGTGATGCTGAGAATGAGGAGGAACAAAAGACAAATACCAGAGTCTGCAACTGCGAGAAGGCTCTTGCTTCTGAAAAAATCATCATGGAGCTTCCATACGAGACAGTTCAGGATATGTGTTCTTCTGATTGCAGAACTAGTTTATTTGGTATTTATAACGCTAACAAATTGTTAATCGAAAATGAAAAATATTTGACTCAGGTAAATAAAGAACTTAAACTTAACGAGTCAAAATATTTTGTCAAATTAAGAGAAGCTTTGAAAGAAAATGAACATTTGAAAACAAATCTTTTGAAAAGTAATGTGGAAGTTAATATGCTAACTGAACGTGTCGCCCTGGCTGAGTTTGAAACCAGTAAGTTGCAAACGAAACTCGAAAAATGGACAATTTCGGGGATGAAACTTTAGGATTTAATCAAAATCCAACGGGCGGCTCGTATTAAGACTGGGTTGGGTCATGAAGATAAGGCTTTTGTATATCCTCCTCCCAGCACTTACTGTTACTCTCCTACACCAACTCCACACCCGACCAATGAGTTGATTCATGAAATAATTAAGAAAGATACTGATAGTTTGTATGCAGGATTGGAGAATGTGAATCTTAAAGAGGTGCGAGATGATTATGAGTCCCCGACTGGTATTGGATACAGTAAACCGGATGCTGTCAGTCAAGCCAATGATTGTTCAGTTTCCGGTGTTAGTAAATTTGTACCTTCTATTTCTACTAATTTCTTTGATAAGTTTAAAGCAGGTGACATTCCTATATTTGAGCCTGTCAAGAATGTGAAGGAAGAGATCTTTCAGGAATCACCTAATCATCAAGCTCCAATCACATCAACACATCCAATTCCTATCAATCAAGATCCGCTGGAAGCAGAGGTACTTATTGAAGACTGGACAAGTTCAGATGATGAATCAAAGACAAAGGAGAGTCATGGAGATTCAAAGATCAAGATGTCATCTGCAACTGTCAAATCTGAAATGCTTTCAAAACCTGAATCAAGACAAATCCGGATCTCAGTCCCAGCTGCAAAATAGGCAAGCCATCGATCAAAAGCTCAAAAGAAAAAGCCTTCAGCTCTGTCCATCCTATCTCAAATTTGTAAAAGACTTGAGAACAAGCAAGTGAAGATCTCATCTCCCATCCGACAAACCACAACTCAATATAAGAAGCCACAAGTCTTTCAACAAGTTGCATCAAGCTCGAAGAAAGCCCCACCCCCAGCTGCTCCATACGAGCCAGTCATGCATCAAAAGCCATTCAAGGCTTGCTTCAAGTGTGGAAAGGATGATCACGTGCTCAAGAAATGCCCAAAAGGACATGCTTCGGACGGTAAAGGCAAACAGGTTTGCTTCTCTGGATCAGTGTCTAGAAAGAATCCTCCACGTGGTAAAGGTAAACAGGTTTGTTTCTCTGAATTTCAAGGTAAGAATCATACATCTTTGAAAGGTCGGATGACGAAGATTCCATCCCTACCGTCTCATGTGAAGCCGGTTTCACATGATTCAAAGATGAATGTGACAACATCACCAAAACAAAATTCTTATTTCTCGGGGCTTAAACAGAAAATGATTTCCAAATTTAACTTTTTCAAATCGAAAATGTTTGAACCTAAACAAATTTGGAAAATTAAAAAGAAAGAGGAAAAGATAAGTGATACAAGAACAGGTTGTGTGCATAGACAGGTGTCTTACACTGATGAAAATGGAACGCCCAGGACTACGATGGCCTGGGTTCCCCTTTCTAACTAATCTGTTGATGGGTGCAGGAACATTTCAGGAGGACTGTTAGTAATCCGGTTTACTGACAGAGAATGTTCCTTTTTCAAATTTGAGGCGGAACAAACAGGTCATGGTTTTTGTATCTTATCCACATTCTGGATCCTTCTTTGATTTTCACATATCTAATTTCACAGCCACTTCATTTTTCTTGATATCTCATTTATAATCTTTTGATAAAGTAATATGGAAGGCGTCTCTTTCGTAATTTCTATTTTATATATTGTAGATAGTTAAAAAAAAGGATTAAAAAAAATGGGGGAGCCTAACATTTTTACTTGTGTTTTTGATCAAGTTTTCACATCTCTTTGAGGTCGCTCTTGTGTCTTTAAAAAATTTCAATTTTGTGCTGAAATAGAAATTTTGGGGGAGTAATATCAAAAATGAATATCTTTTGTCCAAAATTCGTTTTGTGTAAATATTTTGTGTCATTTTACAGGTTTCAGGTTAGTATGGAAAGCACCTAAAGGAGGACGTTGATTTATGTAATGATGTGTCAATAGGCTCAGCCCGAATACAATTAGACAACAATTCTGTGATCAAACTAAATTCAAAAAGAGCTCGGTGATGAGGAGTACTTTCACAGACATTTGGCCTGCACAAAGTAATAAGTTTTGACAAAAATGGGTTGAGAGCGTCAAATCTTTGCCTTGATTTCCCCAAATGTCCCAAATCACCCTCACCCTAGCCCTGAATTGAGTTTCTAGTTAGCAAAACAAAATAAAAAGCTGCTAGTGTTGCTCTTCAGAAAAACCTCTGAGTGATGAGTTACTTGTTAACTCCTCAGAATGTATTGAGTCAAAGTGCTTAACTCCTCTGCTATACATTAGTATTGACCTGGAGTTGGTGGATCTTCTCTGCTATACGGAAGTATTTACCTGAAGATTCACCGAGCATGCTCAAATGATTATCTCCTCTGTTATACGTCAGTATAGACCTGGAGCTCTAATCAGTTGAGTTTCCCAAATAATAAGTCGCAATGTGTTCAAAAGAATCATTGTTGACAAGCTCCACTCCAAAAGATGCAAAAAATTGCGGAAAGTCTAAAGTGGCTCATGAATTGATCAATATTCAAGATTTGATTCAAGAAATTCAAGCAAAGTCAATCATATTGCTCGATAAACCTGATGTTAGGACAAGTTACTTTGCTGAATGTCTGTGAAAACCAAGTCGCTTGAGTTTCTTCAAATCGAACCAAAAACATGATAAGATCGTCACAGGTTGTTTGTTGAAAGGAATAAGGCATGGGTTTAAATGGACAAACATATTGACAATCTAGCCAAGTCTTTGTTTCTCTGGATGGTTGCTCGAAACTCATTATCTGATATCCTGTCATGAAGTTTTTACAGTAAAACCTCTATAATTTAATACTCGATAAATTAATAACCTCGATAAAATTAATAATTTGTCCGGTCCCAACTTGGGACCAGTACAAAATTGGACATCAATCGATAAAATAATAAGAAAATAATTTTTTTGAGATCCAAGTGTACATGTACTGGTCCCAACAAAACAATAAATTAATAATTACTTGAAATATTCAATTCTAAGATTGCCTAGTAAAAAACGAATCTATAGTAACTTGTTTTTTGTTGAACTTCAAGTCTATGTTGATTTCATCTTTAATTCTCCTCATTGCATTTAAGAGTTGGGGGATTGCCTTCTCATATTGAAACAAAAAGTTATGAAGAGTTGTTGCCGCTTGCAATGCTTCTTTCCGAGTGACCGGTTCCAAAGCAACTGAATGGACATTTTTTAACAAAAAGTTATGAAGAGTGCCTTCTCATATTGAAACAAAAAGTTATGAAAAGTTATGAAGATTTTTTAACACCTTTTAGTTAAGGAGCCATTGTTGATGTGATTATAAAATTCTAAATGGACATTTTATAGTGTTAAATTTCTAACTATGTTCAATGTACTTTACATGGAGAAGAGATGTGTCTTGAAACTTGTTTTTGTAATAAATTTTTTTTTGAACCATATACATTGTACTAGGAAATTTAAAGGTCATAGTAAAACTTCTTTAAATTAATAAATTATTAATTTATCGATATAATAATATCTCGTTTAATTAATAAATTATCCCGGTCCCAACGTTATTAATTTATAGAGGTTTTACTGTATTTTATTTTATTTTGTGTTTGGGTTCTTGAGTCTTGTTGGTCGTGTGTACCTTATGGGATGTGTTCTCTTTGTCTAAAATATTTGTGATCTTGTCAGACTCGTCCTCTTATTTCCGAATTTTTAAATTTTATTAGTTATAAAAAAAATCCAAAAAGATTTTCATTTCAAATTATTTTCAAGTCTTCCATATTATACTATTAAAATGTTATCATTTTCACATGCATTTCACGGGAAATTGCACACACAAACGGACACGGGTTCGTTTGTTTTCATACACAAATAAACACGGGTTTATTTTGTTTAATGAAATGATCAAATGAGAAATCTCGAGATTTTTGTTTGTGATTGTGTTACAGATATTTGCTGCAAGTGATGGCCGATCATCAGTTGAGCAAAGCACCTGGCCAGAGAACCTATTCCTCAAAGTTTGTAGAAGATACCGAGCTAGGAATCCTCCTCCTACATCTTCTGAAGCACTCAAGAAAAGTTTGTTGGAAAGCAGTTCTAGATTTTACGAAAGTAGCACGCGAAATAGGGGAGCATACAATATGGGGGAGCTTGTGAGATTAAGGATCTTGAGCAACAAAATTTGGCTAGCATCAGTCTTGGGGGAGTTTTGTTGGAGCTGAAATTAAGACTGAAGCTTACCAAATTGAAGATCCAACAGTATTGACATATCGGTGCTAAACACGATGCAAGACGTTGATAATAGTAGACTATGGGGGAGTATTGTTGGACGTGAATTGTAGTCTAATATTAACAACACAGTCAAAGTCAACAAAAGTCAACGTCAACGGTCAAAGTCAACGCAAAAGCCAAGACGACGCGTTCGGGACGAAGATTAGAGACAAGACGTTGAAGGTGACAGAGTTTTATTGTTAATAAATATGTTTTGTGTCAACAAAATATATTTAATCAGTTTCGTCATTTTAAGTATTTTATGTAATATATATATTTTGTTGTTATGACAAAATATATATTAGACTAAACATTAGGGTTTTATTTGTATTATTTACATTTGTCATGTTTTAGTCTAAGTTTAGGGTCCTAATTGTCATTAGTCCAAAGTGTCATTAGGCTATAAATAGTAAATGGCAATTAGGGTCTTAGGGGGCTTGAATGAGCTAGTGAATTGGGGTTTCCATGTAAACAACATTTTATGCAATTCCAAATAGATCAAATCAGAGTATTGAGTGTTCTTCATGTTCTTCATCTAGTTCATCATATTTTATATCTTTTGATCCAAATCTTCACCAAATTACATGATTCAATAGTGTTATGGGACCAACACGAACACATCACCCTCTAATCCGCTTCTTGGTGCCACATACACCATCTCTTTTTCATCAACTTCATAAAATTCCGGCTCCGAATCATAATCTATCAACTGTTCATCCTCCTCTTCATATACTAGTTTCATCTCAACCGATTTTCCCTTATCTGCAATGACTTCTTCCCCTCCCAAATCAGTATCAATGTCGAGACAGAAGTCATCAACAACTTCTGTCTCTTTTTCACCAGTTCCGCTCCCTCCTTCACTTCTAAATCCACCAAAATATTTACGACTTGTGCCTGTCTGAACCATTTCTTTTAGTGTAGGATACTTCGCAATGCTCAACATCTCATTTATCTCAGCTTCAGTCTCGGTCACTCCTATCTTGACTTCTTTCTTCACGTCATTAAACTCTAGCAAAAGCTTTTTGATTAAAACTTGTTGATCCAGCACAATCTTCCTCAGATCCTCCATTTCTGACACACTGTGCCTTTCACGCTCCTCTACATTCATTAACTTGGTTTTGACCATACTCAGTTCGTTCGCGAGCGATGTATTCAATCCTCGAATAACGTCCTCATCCAGACCAACAAACCCTTTCTTCTTTGATTTCTTTCTAAACGTTCCAGGCATAGTTTTAGA
Source organism: Tagetes erecta (assembly GCA_030867185.1). NCBI lineage: Eukaryota > Viridiplantae > Streptophyta > Magnoliopsida > Asterales > Asteraceae > Tagetes > Tagetes erecta. Next base: position 14,198,159 of record CM061497.1, on the reverse strand, counting down.
TACAGCATGCTGCTTTCCTTTAACTTTCTTTCGTCTGACGTCAATATCAGACTCTGTGTGTGATGGTGATTGGTCTGCAGCCTTCCATTTCTTCTTACCCTTCGATTTAAATATTTCAGCCTCAATTTCATCAATTTCTTCCTCGAAAGGTACCGGCTTCGGCCCCACGTACTTCTTTCTCTTTTGGATATCCTCCTTTATTTTCTCCCTCAGTTCCTCAAACCATTTCTCCTCACTCACCTTCAACTTCTCGATATATTCCCGTCTTTCGTCAGTGTACATGTTTCGGAAACGATAGGTGATCTTTCCCGAAACAATATGCCGAGGAGCAGCACAATCAGCAAAAATCCTGATATTCATTGGTGGTCAAAACCAGTACATCGCCAAGCTTTGGAAATTCCGGCTTCAGATGATCTATGAATATCTGCACAAATCGTGGATAAAGCAGCCACTTTTCCTTCTTTGATGATGAAATATTCTCGATCAAGTAACCGAAAATCACTTGAGGGATATTTGCCTTATCGCCTCTACATAGGTTTAGCATCGCCCTTGCCCACTCAAAATTCAGCCCATCAGTTCCTCCTTTACGATGATCTAAGCATACAATAATAACGTGGGCTATAAACCTCCACTCTTTCGATAGGAACGTTTTCTTGATCTCCCGACGATCCAAGAAATCGGTTCCTTCGTAGCCCATCTCTAAGAAACCCTTGTATACATCAGTCAGGCTTAGCAAAACAGGTGATCCAACGTCACGCTCCATCCTTAACATCTGAGCTATCGAATCAACAGTGATGACGATTTGCTCCCCCATAACAGTAGCCCTGATTCCCCCGGCTCAACATTCAGAAATTACGGATATGCTGTTGATCCATCACCGGATCCTTTGTAACTGCATAAAAAATGGGCGAGGCCTTCATCCAGGAAATCGCATCTCGATAGCCCACCGACTTCGGGTCCTTATCATTTAGATAAGCGACCACGTTCGACCACTTGTTGAACTTCATAGGAGGAGGAGGCTTCGGTTCCATATTATAACCTGAAACATAAACCAAGAATTGATTAGTTAATAAAGAAACAAAATATAAAAAGTATATCAAAGAAAAATGAAATAAACAAAAAGAAAATAAAAGAAAAAGAAAAAAAGAGAATAAAATAATAATTAAAAATTAAAAAAAATATATAGTTTCGCAGACTTGTGACACAACAGTGTCGCATATTTATCGACACTGCTGTTTCGCAACAACATAGCATGTGCATCGACACTACACTGTCGCAACATTTAAGACTTTCGACACTACCAACTATGCATGGGCAACATAACATTGGTAGTGTCGCAAACATAGTTTGAACTTTCGTTCAGTGTCGCAAGACGAACAGGTAGTGTCGCAAAACGCGAAAAACCAACAGTCATGAGACTCAAAACCATATCAGATCAATACCAAATTCAAATATGTTAAAGACGAAGGTACGAAACATATTAAATCACAAAACATACCGATTGGAATCAAGCAAAAACACCCTAAGATCAAGGAATGAAGTTTAGTGAGTGTTAGGGATTACTGTCGGGTATGTGAAAGTGATTTTGAAAAAGGAAAATTATGACCCAAACGACCCACATCAGATAAACATACAGCCACCATAGTGTCGCAAGCCCGACACTATAGTGACGCAAAAACCCTAATATTTAAAAATAAATTTTTTGAAAAATAATAAAAGTCAAATCTAATTATATTACAAATATTTTAAAATAATGTCAAGCCAAACTAATTTGAGATAGATCCAAAAATTAAGACCCATTTGTGTTTACGAGCTTTCAAAGGAATCAAAACAGTAAACGACAGGATGAATCACGAGGAGATCAGAAAACGAGTGGCGGGCAATCATCCGGAGAGACGAAGATTTGAAAAGATTGTCAATATGTTTGTCCATTTAAAGCCATTCCTTGTTCCTTTCAACAAACAACCTGTGACGATATTATCATGTTTTGCTTTGGTTTGAAGAAACTCTGGCAACTCGGTTTCCACAGACGTTCAGCAAAGTAACTTGTTTTGACATCATGGCTTATTGAGTTTAGAAGTTTCAGCAAGATATTATGATTTTGATGGACATAGACCATGACCAATAAATAATCATGGTGAATGTTTTGGAGAGTGAAGTGGAGTTGGGTTTAATGTATGAAGCGTCGAACAATGATCTTGATGTAGAAACATTGTGAGCTTAACTTTACATATAAAAATATATTCTTGAGAAAGAAGCATCAAACAACGATCTTGATGTAGAAACGTTGTGAGCTTATCAATTTAGGGTTGCAGATGATGAGCGCTTCAGGTCTATACCGACGTATAACAGAGGAGATGATCATCTGAGCGTGCTGATGAGAGCTTCAGGTCTATATTTACATATAACAGAGAAGATCATCACTCCACGTCAATACTTCCGTATAGCAGAGGAGATAAGCACAAAATAAAATTCTGAAAAGCTAACGAGAAGCGTCATTCAAGGCTGCGGCTGATGGGTTTGGAATTGGGAAAAATCAAGCACAAAACAAATACTCTCAGCCCATTTTTTTCAAAACTTATTATTACTTTTTGTAGGCCAAATGTCTGTGAAAATGCTCCTTATCACCGAGTTCTTTTTTAATTTAGTTTAATCACAGAGTTGCTGTCTAATTGTATTCAAGCTGAGCCTACTGACACATCATTATACAAATCTCCTCTCTCCTTCAGACGCTGACAACCCATATCTGAATCCTGTAAGAAACAAACAGTATTTAGAAGAGATGAAGCACAATTATGAAATTTGTAGTATTACTCCCCAAAACTTTCAGTTTTCAAACTGAAATTTTCAACAAATTTAAAAACTTTTAAGATCATACACAAAAGGATGGCCGACATTATTAGAGAATATAAGTAAGAAAAACATATTTTTCTTTCACTTTTCTCCCTTTTTGTTTTGTTTGTTTGTTTTTTTAAAGAAAAGGAAAATGATTAATAAGAAATCAAACCAAGCATGTTAATTAATTCATAAAAACACGGTTTATTAAACATTTTAGTGAACAAATCATATTTTTTATTTTTGGTGTCGATCGATATGATATTGATAAAACCCTTTTCCTATGCATCCTTAATGGCATGAATTCGAGTTTCAATGTGCTTCGTTCGAGTGTGGTGGACAGGATTCTTGGTAATTCCAATGGCAGCCTCATTATCACAGAGGATCGGAGTGTGAAGAAAATTGATTTCGTAATCGATCATCTGATGTTGAATCCATAGGACTTGACAGCAACAGCTGGAGGCAGCAGTGTATTCAGCTTCCACAGTAGATAAGGAAACAGTGGTCTGTTTCTTGCTCTGCCACGAAACTAAACACTCCCCCAGATACTAACATCCACCAGAAACCGATTTCCGATCAAGTTTGCAGCCACCATAGTCACTGTCAGACTAAGCATGAAGATCAAAGCTCCCCCCTTTTGGATACCACAAGAATAGAAGAAGAGTTCCCTTTAGATAACGAAAAATACACTACACGGCCTTTCCATGTGACTTCTTAGAATTTGATTGATACCTTGAACAATAACCAACAGCAAAAGCAATGTCTGGACGGCTTGCAGTTAAGTACATTAATGATCCAATCATCGATCTGTAATGGTGAGCATCAACAGACTTTCCAGATTCATCAGGAGTGAGACATGTCTGTGCTGTAAATGGAGACAGCTCGGAAGAGCTGTCGTCATCTTGTATTTTACCAAAATCTGCTGAATATATTTCTCCTGATGAATGAGTATACCATCGGGTTTTTGTACCACCTGCACACCGAGAAAGAAACACATCTCACCCATCATACTCTTCTTGAACCTCTCCTTCATCACCTCCACAAATTCTCGACACAAACTTTCATTTGACGAACCAAAGATGATGTCATCTACATACGCTTGAACCAGTAAAACGTCGTCACCAATTACTTTCTTAAAGAGAGTCATGTCGATGGTTCCTCTAGTAAAACCTTTGCTCAACAGATATTGTGTCAACGTTTCGTACCAAATTCGAGGAGCTTGATGTAGTCCATAGAATGACTTGTCTAATTTGTAGACTTTATCAGGAAAATCCGGATCCTCGAAACCTGGTGGCTGACAGACATATATCTCTTCATCGATATCCCCATATAAGAATGCACACTTTACATCTATTTGATTAACTTTAAAGTTTTTGTGTGCATCATGGGCGAGAAAGATTCGGATGGCTTCAATTCTAGCAACAGGAGCAAAAACATTTGTGTAATCAATGCCTTCCTCTTGTGCGAACCCTTGAACGACCAACCGAGCTTTGTTACGAACAACGACCCCTCTATCATCAGGTTTGTTTTTGTATACCCACTTCGTCCCAATTGGGTATTTGTTTGGTGGAAGATCGACCAATTCCCAAACCATGAGCTTGCATTGATTCCACCCAGCTCGGATCTTGTAATGCCATGTTAATGTTCTTTGGGATGGTTTGTGACAGAAAACAAGAGAATAAGCAAACGTTGATGAGTCCGGATTGATGACGTGTACCAACACCGTCAGAAATGGATCCTATGACCAAGTCATGAGGATGATTTTTCAGTTCCTTGTAAAGAGAGTTAGATGTAGAGATATCTGAAACTGGTATTATAGATGAATCAAGAGGAATGTCGGTAGCAGAAGTAGGGCTGACAATTTTTGACACGGACACGATAACACGACACGAAACGACACTGAATTAACAGGTTTCGTGTTTGACCTTAACATGTGCCATGTCATTAACAGGTTAACACGATAAATACACGTTAATTATCGTGTCTTAATAGGTTAAAGATCTGTTAACACGATAGGTCACCTGTTAATATTTATACAAGAAACGTAAGTAGAGAATGGAGGTGGAGATGAACTTTAATGGAGATGAGTAGAAAGATCAAAGACTCCTATGGACTTTGATAGACTTTTAATCTTTTTTCATATTCGTTTTTCAAGTATATTATGGTAAAATACTATTTTTATGGACTTTTGTTGTTTTGTGGCTTAAAAATTATCATATTAAGTCATATTTAGTATTTAAGACTTATGAATTTTTTTGGAATATTTAATTTTTTTAAAAAAAAATGGGTTTTTATTTAATTTTTTATGGTGGAGGATAAGTGGTAATAACAACATCAGGTATGGATGGCATCGGTTGTGGAACTTCTGGAGAAGGTAAGAAAATAACAGGATCAAGTAGAGCTTCAGAATACACAGGAATAATTTCATCTTCTTCCAAAAATAGGGGTAGATTGAAAGAATTAAACACGATTGTGGCATCATAGAACCAGGAAGGATCAGATCCAGTATCGCACACATTTGATTCTTGCCCATCGACATAGAAAGATTCTTGAACGATTTTGGTATGTCTATTGTAAACCCGATAAGCTTTCTAAGAAGAGGAATAGCCGACAAAGAAACATTCATCAGAAACAGCTCCGAATTTTGACGTTTGCGCTTGAGTATTCAACAAAGTGCATGAACAACCAAAAGGTCGAAAGAAATCAATCAATAGTTTTCTTTTGTGGAATAATTCATAAGACGTCTTCATTTTGGCTTTCACAATCAACACCCTATTAAGCACATAAGACGCACAATTAACAGCTTCAGCCCAGAAGATGATTGGAAGTTTTGACTCAATTAACATAGTCCTTGCAGCTTCCACTAGAGTTCTGTTTTTACGTTCCGCCACTCCATTCTGCTGAGGTGTCCTTGCTGCACTGTATTGTCTCAATATCCCCTTTTCTTCACAAAATGAGTCAAAAATATGATTTCTGAATTCAGTCTCGTTATCGCTCCGAATTGCTTATTGCTTTCATCTTTTTTTCGCTAATGGTTTCAATCTTCAGAATAAGACTCTTGAAAGCTCCTGCAGTGTCCCCTTTGTTGGCTAGAAAACTTACCCACGAATATCTTGAAAAATCATATGTAACAACCAAACAATAAGATTTCTTAGCTATGCTTTTGACACTGATTGGTCCAAACAAGTCTGCATGTAATAATTCAAGGGGACAAGAAATAGAATTTATCGTTTTAGATTTGTGAGACTTTTTATGTTGTTTCCCTTAGCACATGCCATACATTTCTCAACCACAGAAAAATCTTTTATGGGCAACCCACGAACTAGATTATGTTTAACAAGTTTATTAATATTATCAAAATTAACATGACCAAGTTTCCTGTGCCATAAAAATTAACAAGTTTATTAATGTTACAGTAGAGTTTGACTCCTTCGAATTCATTTCAAGCAAATAAGTGTCATTCTTCCTTGGTGCGCGCATCACGATCAAATCTTCAGGAACAGAGAAATCCGGCTTCAGAAACAGGCATTCATCGGATTTGAAGAGAACCGGAATATTCTTATCACAGATTTGAGATACGCTTAGCAAATTGAATTGCAACTCTGGAACGTAGTTCACCTTCTCCAATGTCAACGATCCATTAGATACCTCACCTTGACCGATCATTTTCCTTTCTTTCTTATCGCCAGCAAAAGCCACATACCCACCATTTATTATACGAAAATTTGTAAGAAGATCTTACAACCCGGTCATATGTCGTGAACATCCAGTATCTACATGCCACAGACTATTTGGCTTCCTTGGACGTTCCTGACATAAAACAAAAGAAAAATTAATTAGAAATAGGAACCCATGCCATAGAATACTTGGGTTTAAACAATGAAAAATTAACATAAAAATGATTATTTACAAACCTATTTAATCTATTAGTTAAACTAGAATTATTTACACCCTTTCTAACAAGTTCCGGACAATTTTTAACGATATGAGTGTCCTTACCGCAGCGGAAACAATGTTACTTGAAACATTTCTTTACGGAATTACCAGTAGAAATGGGATCAATCACAATTTCTTCATCACATTCAGACATGTTTATGTCAGAATCACTAAAAGAAACATACATTTCTTTTCTTTTACTTTTTGATGTGCTAGCTTCATTACATGTGTCATTAACATGATTTATCTTTGAGTTGTTTGTCTCAACGGGTTTGGATATGCGAATTGTGACAAAGGTTGGTATTGGTGTTGAGAAAAACTTCTCAAAACAGTTCTTATGTGGCAACCCATCATTAGATTCAACAAAAGAAACCTCATTCAAAACAAACACATCATTGTCACTGTTTAATATAGACGGTTTAATGTTTAAACTACTCGAATCATTTAACAAAACATATGAACTACTACTATTGTCTAAAGTAAGACTTCTTTGAATTTAAACTAAAACTTGAAATAAAGGCACCATATCCATAATCCTCCCGTACCTCCTGACGATTAACTCCTTCTAAACCTGCAAATAAATTCTTAGTGTGTTCTGCAATTACATCATTAGTGGAATGAGGTTTTGGTGTAGGAGAATAACAAAAGGTATTGGGTGGAGGATAAACATGAGGAATCTCATCATATCCTAAACCCGATTTGATTCGAGCTCCTCTTTGCCTACAATTTAATTCCTCTCTTTTCATTCCAGCAATGGTCCATCTATCAAGTTTAGTTTGAAGTTTACTGCTTTCAAATTCAGAAAGTTTAACACGTTCATCAAGCAGGTTAACCTCAACATTCTTTTCAAGAAGTTTTCTATTTAGGTGATCTATTTCTTGTAAAGCTTCGTTAAGTTTCACATAATAGTTCACTTCATTCTTTTTAAGGTCCGAGTTAATAGTATTTAGTTCATCTTGATTTGTTAATTACAATCGATTAGCTTTATATACACCAAAGAATCGAACCCGACAAGCTGATGAACACATGTCTTGTATTACCTCATAAGGAAAACCCATGATAATCTTCTCGGTTCCAAGAGCCTTCTCACAGTTACATGCTGGTTAGTATTTTTCTTCCATTCTTCCTCCTTCTCATCTTCAACAGTCTTGCTTTCTATCTCAACTTTCACAGTTTCTTCCCTTTTGATCTCTTCAGTTGCCTTATTGATAGTTTTCTCAGATTTGCTCCCAACATTCAGTATGGTCTCAACAACAAGAGCATGATTAATTTCTTCTTGAACTTCTGCACTCTCAGCACTCCAGTCAAAGTTTTTCAACAAGGCAGTCTCTCTTATGTTACTGTTGTTCTCTCTTTCAATAACAACAACATTTCTTGTGTTGGGAGATGGTGGTCAAACACGGTTGGGGATGGGCAATCTCTCTTGAAATGTCCGAGTTGTTTGCAGTTGAAACATTGGAGTTTAGATTTGTCGAACCCTACCTTTGCATTATGATTTCTGAAGCTTCTTTTTTCAGTTCTCTCCATAAAACGTCTGGCCCTAACAGTCAACATTGCCATTTGCCATTGAATATCTGCTTCCTCAATGTCGTCCGGGTCAACTTGCAACATATCCTCCATTGTGATACCTTTTCCCTTGACATCTCCGGCAATCAAGTCTTCATAGCTGTTTATGAACATTCCAAACAGGGCCATCATGTCATTAGGGACTTGAGATGCAACTTGTTCCTTTCTGACATTATTTCGTTCAGATGGAACATTTCCTGAGATATATGAAAAGCCAGAGTTGTTCGTTGATGTTTCAGATGTGGATGAGAGTAATGCAGCATTCTAGGTTTGCATTGGAGGATAAACGGCCTGATTGTACTCTCTCGTTTGGATGTCAAGCTCAAATGATTTCAATTTTTTTATTACGTCCGTGAGCTTATATTCAGTAAACATCTTCTCCTGCTTCAGCATTCTGACCTGCAAACTCCACTCAGGAGGGAGTGAGTCCAGTAATTTTGTCACTTGTTCAACCGTAGTCAACTGCTCATACTTCTTTAAATTGCTAGTGACCGTCAGGAAACGATTTGTGAGATCTGAAATTTTCTCATTTCTAAGACCCATAAATGAGTTGAACTCTTTTTGCACTTAAACCCCCTTATCTTTCTGAAGATCAACGTTTCCATCATAAAACTCAAATAGAGCTCGTACAGATCCTTGGCATTTTTCTGATCTCTAAAACGATTGTGTACCTCCGAACTCAGACATAGAATTAAAGCACCAAAAGCTTTGTTTTCACGGTCTATCAACTTCTAATTTCTTTCATTGTAAGTGTCGGGGTTTGTGTTTCTGACAGTTGCCTCACCAACAGTTGTGACAGGAATATGTGGCCCTTTTTCGATGGAATCCTATTGAGTGTGATCGGTGTACAGATAAAATGCCCATAACCTTTTTTTCCAGTCCTCAAAGTTATCTCCATTGATCAGTTTCGGTGGTCTATTCGGTGATCCACTTTCCAAGTCAGCAAGGGTAAAAGACATTGACATTTTGTTCAGACTTTAGTGTCGCAGGAATAACAATGTCGCAAAATGATTAGTGTCGCAAACAGGTTAGTGACGCAAAGCAGTGTCGTATGTAGTTATCTAAACACTGTCGCAGGAGCACTTTGAACTTTCGTTCAGGGTAATGTCGGTTGTAATGTCGAAGAACAGGCAGCCAGGTAATGTCGAAAATAGTGTCGAGTATAGTGTCGAACACAAATGAACGTTCGTTCAAGCAATGTCGCAGACCAGCCTCAAAATTTGATCAACAACAGTAAACGGTAGTGTCACAAACAACACTAGTGTCGCAAGATGAACACTAGTGTCGCAAAATGAATCTGAGAAAACCCCTTCAACATGAAAAAGCACAAACATCCCCACAGAAAGCACAAATCAGATCCAATTGAAGATCTGATGATTCCGATTGATTCAAAATGCAAAATAGGTCAATCCCAAGCCAAATTTAATCCATAACAACAACAATTAAGATCCAATTAGATTGAAAAGGCTTTTTGTCCAAAACTTAAGGAGAAAAACCTCAAAATCACTCTAAGATCTTAGATTTGTATAGTAATGATAGATCTGAGAGTTTCAGATGATTCAAACACCAATAGAATAATGTTTTCAATCCAATTCCATATCAAATATCACTAGATCAGATCCAGAATTGATGAAAAGTGAAATATGTCTAAAACCTTCAAAAAACCACAAATCATGAGCACAATAGCTCTGATACCATATTGTTGGTCCTAGAAATCAGTAAATCCGTGCTATGATGATTTGGATCTGATCACAATCAATTGATACCACTAGATCTAGCAACAATTGATTGTGATTAATGACCAAAAATCAAACAAACCATTATAAACCAATAACAAATGATTAATTAAGAAGGTAATTAGATGAAGTAGAATAAGATTGAAGCAACAATGATATAATCCAGTCAATTCCTTGCAATAAACAATTAGATTCGAACACTAGATCAAAGCACAAAATGTATTCAATAATTTCCAAAGTGTTGTGTACAAAATAGCCTTAAACAACTATTTATACAGTAGCTAGTGTCGGAGGCAGTGTCGCAACCGCGACACTGTCTGCTCGCTAGACAAAGACAAGCTGCATGCGACACTATAGTGTCACATGCAGTGTCACATAAACAAGCACAAAACATAAGCAAACACTAAGACTAAACTAACTATTACAACGAAATCAAATACGACTAATCTATTACAAAGTAAACAAAATACAAATAACGACAAAGTGAAGTACCACACTACATGAGAAATTTGAACCTTTTTACCCTTCACCACATTGAAAATAAAACCCTTCATGATCCATCTAGCCATATTAAATCTTCTATTCATGGCTATAGCGACAATTGGCGAAGCAATACCTGACGGAAAAGTATCAAACCCAACACTCCGTCTTGATAAACAATGTTGGACAACATAGCACAGTTGTTTCCATTGTTTGCTCAATCTCGCTCTTACGAACTGCTGTTTTGGAAATATAGGAGGATGTCCCATATTTACAAAGAACTGTTGACATTCAGAAGTCGTATATTCATCCAATACTCCAATCTCATCATCCAAAAACAGAGCATCACGTATGGCTTCCTCAGACACAGTCACTTGTAACTGTCTGGTAATATTCCCACTAACCACATACACTCCTTCTTAATTAGTAACTACTTCAGCTGTCTTCCAGAAGGATTTGATCAACCTTATGTACACAATAGGCTTTGCGCACATGGCATAGACATATTTGGTTCTGAGAAGAAAGCAGATCATCTCCTGATATCTATAAGCTTTAGGAATAGACTCATCTAGCATAGCCACAATTTTGTGCTTAGGCTCATACTTGAGAGTATTCATCTGAAATCAGATACACATGTGTTAGAAATCAGAAATGACAAGTAATCAAATTTGTCCAACAAGTAATTCAAATGTAATAACATAATATAAAAATTAAACATAGTACATTTAATACTTTGATTAAAAACAATTTGACAAGATCATTTTGTTTGAAACCCTTGTACATCAATGACATAGTTAACTGTTGTATCAGATTTTAACTTATCAACACTTAATCACTTATATATAAAATTTATTCATGAATGATTTTGTCTTGATGGATTAAAGACATGTTTTAGCATCGGATTGACATCTGAAACATGTTTTATGACATTGAATACACACTAATGGTCTTTGATGTTCATGATTAACAATGGCGGTTTCGAAGTTTAAAAACTTGATCCTTGATTCTGTTCAGGTGATGTGAGATGATTCAAAAGACGATTGTTGGTGATTAACAGTTGAATTAACCTATTTAACCATTCGATTTCAGTTTTTAAGCACAAAATCAAAGTGTCGATTCAGTTGGATTTTAACTGTTCATCCTCAAACTTTGAATTAAAGGTTGAAAAGATGTTTAGTGATGACGATGATGATCGATTATGGTGTAAATACCTTTTTCAATCTCAAAAGTTTGATATAGAACACAAGATTGAATAGGGTATATGAGGGTTTTGAAATCAGAGAGTATGATCGAAGGTTTTTATGAGTGAAATGATGTTAAGTGTTTTGGAAGTGGGTATTATATGATGATGTTGAGACGACAAAAATAGGTTTCAAATTTGGGACGGGTCAACAATTTCAGACGGGTCAACATACACTTAGACGGGTCAACCACTGTTTGGTCGTGTCGTGCACTGTTTGGTTGTGTCAAATGATGAACAATGAGTTTTAACACACAAAAACACTTAGTCGGGTCACACACTGTTGAGACGTATCAACCACTGTTAGAGTCGTGTCAACACTGTTGGGACGGGTCAAAGTGTTAAAATTTCCACTTAAAGCTTGGTCGTGTCACAACTGTTAGGACGTGTCAACCACTGTTGAGACGTGTCAGCGCTTGTTCAGACTTGTTCATCAGATGGTATTTGAGACGGGCATGACTTAGTCGTGTGAGGTACTGTTGAGACGGGTCAAACACAACATAGACGTGTCAACACTTCTAGTCGTGTCAATCTTGAAACAACAATATTTCACAAGTCTTAGTCGGTTCAACACTATTGAGGCATGTCAACTGTTGAGCCGTGTCAACATTTGAGACGTTTCAACACTTTCAAGTAATGATGCAACACTATTTGGACGTGTCAAATGTTGAGTCGTGTCAACATCTGAGACGTGTCAAACATTCCATTTTTAAAGCATAAACAACTTGAAACGACTACACCTTGACTTAGTGAATTTTCTTCACCCGGCTGCACAGTAGCAATTTCAACACCTAACCATTTTTCAATTTTCTTCGACTGTTGACTTTTTCAACTGCATTTATTGCATCTGCACAAATTCTTGACAAATTAATTAGACAAGAAAACCTTAATTAGGGATTTACAATTAATTTTCAATCATGAATTAGGGCAACAAGTTAAATTCTCATTAAAACACATTTCATCAACACTTATTATCAAAAATTTTAATTTATCATTCATTTTTTTATTTTCCGGTTTTTACAAAAATTTTGCACCACCAATATTTTAATATCCCGAAGCATTTTAATGAAAAAATAATCACAAGACCTTGAGTTTGCTTTTATCATAAACAACACTTTTGCCTTGATAAATCACTTGATCCTTTTATTCAACACTGGATTTTTGATAGTTTTCTAATTTTTCTTTTTCTTTTCAACTTATTTCTCACCCTAAACTTGAAATTTCTAGAATTTTAAGTTTATAACGAATGTCATTGTGAAATTAAAGAATCCACATGCCTGCACACATAAAGCACACACATTAAAAATAAATAAGAATGCAAAGCAATGAATCGATATATTGCAGTGAGATCATACCAAACCTTATCTGAACATGTTTTGCAAGTTTTAGAATAGACATTTGACTAGTGTTGGATTGAGTGATGATATGAAAACATACCAATTAGCTCTAGTTGGCACACTTACTTTTTCAGTGTCATGATGAGATTAAGGTTCGATTAGAATGACTTATGAGACCCACATGTATACATATGTCAATCTATTTCCTTATCAGCAACATCTAGAATGCATTTTCACAAAATTCTGGTTACTTACAACATAATTAGTATGGAATGGGTTTTTCTATCTTATGGGATTTGGTCCACTTTGGGACTTCTTTTGGAATTCCTTTTTGGAATTATCTTTTGTTTTTGTTCCCGTTGGGAATCCTTTGAAATTCATTTTGGAATTTGGGTGATGGTCCATCTTTGGGACTCTTTTCTGTTCCACTTTGTGAATATTTTGCTGCACCTTGAAGCTCGAAAAAGACTACATGTGAGACTTCAGGTCTGTGGATACCACAACAAAGAAGCTCACGATGCGGTTCTTCACACTGAATAGATTGCATCGTTACCTGATTATGCTTAAATAACATCACTAAAGGTTCATCAAACGAAATATATTTAGACATGTATGACAATGGAACGTAACACAAAGATCATTAAGATTTAGATTTTTCAACAATGAACTTACTTTTTCAGTCTAATTGCCTGAGCTTTCTCGCACATCAAGTTATACTTATCAGTCTTTATTATTTGAAAATGATGTAGCAGATAAAACTTAGTGTATCTATCATTTCTCACTTTTTGCAACACAGATTCTTATGACATGATTTTTACTTCTCTTTTTCATTTTGCAACACAGATTCTTTTGCAACACACAATGCATAAACAAAATGACATAGGAATCATTAAATGACAACGACTTATTATATTTTTGGATTTTATATCTTCTGATTTTATATTTTATTTTTCATGAAAATAGAATTAATCATGATTGATTAACCCTATGGATTAAATTAAAAATTCAAACCGTCCTGACAAGAAGGATTTAGTGAAAAGATCTGCCAGTTGTTTGTCGGTATAAACTTTAATCAAAATTATTAGACCTTTTTAAGAGTTGTCTCTGAAAAATGATATCGAATTTCGATATGTTTTGTTTTTGAGTGTTGAACAGGATTAGCGGTAATGAACATAGCAGCAGTATTGTCTATGCAAATAGGAGTTTTGAGAAAATTAATCCCGTAGTCAAGCAACTGATTTTGTAACCACAAAACTTGAGAACATCCCGCAGATGCAGCAATGTACTCTGCTTCAGCAGTGGATACGGAAACATTGGTCTGCTTTTTGCATTGCCAAGAAACAAGACGAGGACCCAGAAATTGACTTCCACCTGTGGTTGATTTCCTGTCAAAAGCACAACCATCAAAATCACTATCAGAATAACTATATAATTCAAAATTGCCTTCATAAGGATACCATAAATAGAGATTTGGTTTCCCTTTGAGATATCTGAATATACGTTTGACAGCAATGAAGTGCGACTCTTTAGGATCTGACTGATATCTGGCACATACACATACAACATACATGATGTCTGGTCTTGATGCAGTGAGATACATCAGTGAACCGATCATTGATTTGTAAAGTGTTTGATCAACAAATTTGCCTTTTGGATCAGGTTGGATCTTGCAGTTGACATCAGAAGGAGTTCTAATTGTTTGACAATCTTGCAGCTTGAATTTCTTCAGCAACTTTTCAACGAACTTTGATTTGTTGATAAAAATTCCGTCTGCTGACTGTTTAACTTGCAATCCAAGGAAGAAATTGATCTCCCCCATAGAACTCATTTGGAATCTGGATTTCATAATTTTTTCGAACTCTTTGCACATGGATGAACTGGTTGATCAAAAGATGATATCATCCACATATAGTTGAACACACAGAAGATCTTCATTATCCCACTTCATGAATAAAGTTGGATCAATATGACCTCTTGAAAAACAATGTTCTAGTAGATGCTTTGATAACGTCTCGTACCAAATTCTTGGAGCTTGATGTAGACCGTATAAAGCTTTGATTAATTTGTATACACGATGTGGATATTCAAGGTCTTCAAATCCTGGAGGCTGCCTAACGTACACATCATCGGTAATTGGACCATACAAAAATGTGCCTTTAACATCCATTTGATACACTTTAAACGTCATGAACGAGGCATAAGCAAGAAAAACGCGATTTGCTTCAAGTCGAGCGACCAGAGCAAACACTTCGTCATTGTCAATACCTTCTTCCTGAGTGTATCACTGTGCAACAAGTGTTGCTTTGTTTTTGACAACAATGCCACGTTCATCTGGCTTGTTCTTGTACAACCATCTTGTACCAATAGCATTTTCTCCTTCAGTTAAGTCTACTAGTTACCATACTTCTTGCTTTCTGAACTGAAGTAACTCCTCTTGCATAGCTTCTATCCAACTGTTATCTTGCAACGCTTCTGAAATGTTTTTCGATACCACTTGAGAAAGAAAACATGAGTAGAGCCAGAAGTTTGCTTGTTCGGTATGACTTATCATCGTTTTTTGATTCAACAAACCTATAATCTGAGAGATAGGATGATTCCTGTGAACACGATGAGTTGGAATGTCTTCACCTTGTATTTGAGTCTCCAGATTAGATTCATTCAGCTTCGGTAGATCTTGCAGGATAGTAGAAGTATGCGGAGTAAAACTAGGAACTTGTTCTGGTGAATTGATGAAGTAATCGAAAGATTCTGGAGTAACTTCAACATTCGGATCTGATGATTGTTTATTATGAATAGATCCACCATCATTAGGAGAATTTTGCTGATTCGGTAGTTCTTCTTGATTGTTTGAATCCTGCTCTTCTTCAGAATTGGATGGACCTTGTGCTTGATTGGAGGATTCAACATGCGGATCACGAAAAGACAAGAAAGGATACTCAGAATTGAGATCATCATTATCATTGTCTAAATCGTCACTGAAAGATCCTAAATCTCCTGGTTTCTTCTTTGATTTTCATGAAAAATTAAACAAGTTAGAGTTGAATGATTAGGATAACGGATCTAAATCAAATAACCAGTCGGGACCATGAGCCACTGACGGAAAAGAGTTTTCTAAAAACTTAACGTTTACAAATTCAAGGATAACATTTGTACGTCTATTAAACACACGACATGCTTTAGACATTGATGAGTATCCAAGAAAGAAACCGTCATCAGATTTTGACTCAAATTTACCGAGATGGTCACTTAAGTTTAGAATCGAGACAGGACAACCAAATGCTTTCAAATAAGAAATATTTGGTTTCCTCCCAAACGATAACTCGTAAGGAGTTTTATGTTTATCCTAAACCAATAGTGTCATGTTTTGTACAAAGCAGGCGGTAGCGATTGCTTCATCCCAAAATGTGATAGGAAGTTTAGAATCTGCTAGCATGGATCTTGCAGCTTCAATAAGTGGACGATTTTTCCGTTCTGCAACTCCATTTTGCTAAGGAGTTCGTGGAGCACTAAACTGACGCACAAGCCCCTTTTCTGCACAAAACGAACCCACATTAGTTTTTTAAACTCGGTTCCATTATCACTTCTCAAAATTTTTACTTTTGCATCCAATTGGTTTTCAACTTAAAAAATAAATTCTGTTAGTAACTCAGCAATTTCAGATTTTGCATGCAAGAAATAAACCCAAGAAAATCGAGTAAAATCATCAATGATGACTAAACAATATGATTTCTTTCCAATGCTTTGGACATTTGTCGGTATGAAAAGATCCATGTGAAGCATCTGTAAAGGTTTAGAAATGGAGTTTTCAAGCTTGGACTTAAAAGACATTCGCTGCTGTTTGTCACAACCCCAACACGGCGGGCGGTCCCAGGAGATGGTTGCCCCGGGGGTTATCGCGTGTGACGAATGGATATCAGGAGCAACGCAGCGGAATCAACAACATACATACACACAAAGCTTAATACTTAAAGCTGTTCATACATTAAACTTCAAATACATAACACTTTGATTACAAAACAACAAATGATTGTTCGTTACATAACATCAACAAACTAAAGCTAGGGACTATTCTAGGTCCAGAGCGTCTATCTTCTAAGCCCGCAAGCCCTCTACCTGCTCTATCCTCAACAATGCTTTCCTGCATCACTCGGCACCTAGGATGTGTGCCAAAAAGTTTTAAAAGAAAGGGTCAGCTTACACTGGTGAGTTCATAATAAAACATTTTTAGAAAACATTTCAAAACATTCAACCAAATACTTGTAAAAACCTTGATCAACGAGTTACCAAGCTCCATTGATCAAAGAGTTACCATTAAATCCATCACTTACAAGCATTTCATAAACATACTAGCATCATCAGATAAATATACACAAACAACACGAATAAAACCCCTCAACAACTCCGTCTGGCACGTCTGCGCTGGAGCAGAATATATGCATATACCCTTCTAGGTTTTACCCACGGCACCCCTATAATCTGGAGTGGTATTGCCCGATATTTACCGTAGAATGCTAGCCAACCGTTCAAAAACAACAGTATAAGAACACAACCAATCCAAAAGAGTTTATACAAAAACTCACAATCATTTCTAACCAAAACTGGTTTAAACAACACATCCAGTTGTGTAAAAACATACAATCATTTCAAAACCAAAACAGTTACACAAGAGTTTGGATGTATGAACTCACCTCAACGAGATCACAACAAGCTCACAACTAGCTTCGTTCCTTGATATAATCCCGACAATCAATCCAAATGACTATCTCCACAATCAACACAAATAACTATACTGATAATCAACATCAATAGCTATAATCCACCTATAACATGATATCACAACGTTATAAAGAACGAATCCTAAGACTATGTAAGTCCTAGGGCTTAACTAGCAAAGCATACGACTAGACACGAGTCGTTGAAACCTACGCTTACCAAATCCCGAATCTCGGGAATCTAAATGAATCCTACAGAGATATGTTACCCGTTCACAACGGATATCATACCTCTTGGGTACGGATATTCAACCCGCACCCTCCCCAAGTAATCTACCCGTTAGTTGCGGGTGTTTAATCCCGCAACTATTTCCCCCGGCACATCCCTCGTGCTATGCGGGTATCTTCACCCGCATTCCCATCGGGTTCCCAACCCGATTCCCGTCCTAAACTAATCGAGAATGAAAGACCATTTACCTCGTTGATCACCGATCTCCAATCGCGCAACACCTTGATGACCACCGTTCTTCACTCGGGCAGAACCTCGACGCACTCCAAATAATCTACACGCGTCCGAAACTAGAAGGAACGTTCCGACGCAAGGTACCGCACATGAGGCGCGATTCCGCAAGAAAACTAGGTTGTTTCTCTCTCTAAAAAGTTATAGAGAGAGAAAGGGGAGTGCGCACAAGTGAAGGGGGGTTGCACCTCTTTATATAGACTGTCTAGGCTATTCCAGGCGATACGCGCAGCCCACATGCACCATCTGCGCGTATCGCGTAGATGGTGAGTGGCTGCCAGCTGTTTTGCACCCGACTAGCACTAGGCGATACGCGCAGGGGCCTACCCCATGATTCGCGGATCGCGTCGACCACATTTACAGATTCCTCTTGTCGAAACACGTGGAATTCTTATATTATGGGCCCCCTAACTCTTTTTCTAAGTCGAGATATGCTCGAAAGAAGTTTTCGGGCTTTCCTCGGGTGTTTTCGCATTTCCCGCTCCGTTATAACTCCGATTTGAGTTCTGTTTTCGTCAACGCTCTTCATTTTCAGTCCTCTGACACCTCTAAGGTTTATTACTATAAATTAGGACAGTTTATTCAACGTGCTATTTACATGAACACTCGCCCATTATCGACATATACATTCGTCGAAAATTAGGGTTTTATATTTCTCCCCTCCTTAAAAGAATTTCGTCCTTGAAATTCAAGTGTTACAAAAATAACTGAGGGTATTTGGCTTTCATCTCACTAGCCAATTCCCAAGTTTTCTCCTGTCCTCTTTGTCCTTCCCATTGGACCAACACTAACTGAATCCTTTTCTTTCTCAATTTCCTTTCTTGAGTATCAAGAATCTTTACTGGCCTCTCAGTAAAGGATAGCTTCTTGCTTACTTGAACATCTTCGAGAGGTACAACTTGATTCGGATCTGCCAAACATTTCCTTAAGTTTGACACACGAAAGGTATCGTGTACACCTTTCAAGGTTTCCGGTAACTCAAGCTTATAAGCAACTTTCCCAACTCTCGCAATAACCTTAAATGGACCAATGTACCTCGGGGATAACTTTCCACGCTTGATAAACCTCACCACTGCTTTCCAAGGAGATACTTTCAACATCACATAATCTCCGACTTTGAATTCTAAAGGCCTTCTACGGACGTCAACATAACTTTTCTGCCTATCCTAGGCAGCTTTCAGCCTTTGCCTAATCTGTTGGATTTTATCAGTTGTCTCCAGCATCATCTCTGTACTACACAATTGATCCTCCCCTACTTCCGTAAAGTGCTTCAAATGGTGCCATCTCTATGCTGGTGTGATAACTATTGTTGTATGAAAACTCAACCAATGGTAAGAATTCATCCCAACTACCACTAAAGTCAATCACACACACACGCAACATATCATCGAGGGTTTGGATTGTACGCTCACTCTGCCCATCAGTTTGAGGATGATATGCCGTGCTCAAATTCAATCTAGTTCATAGATCTTTTTGCAAACTCGCCCAAAACCTTGACGTGAACCGACTGTCTCTATCAGAAACGATCGAAAGTGGCACGCGATGTCTACTCACAATCTCCTTGATATACAATTTCGCCATCTTCTCAGGTGAGTAGCTCTCGTTATAAGGTATTAAATGAGCCGACTTGGTCAATCGGTCAACAATCACCCATATGGCATTATGCCCTACACGAGTTCTTGGGAGCTTCATAACATAATCTATCGTTATTCTTTCCAACTTCCAAACTGGTAATTCTATCTGTTGTAACAGACCTGCGGATGTTCAATCTTAACTTGCAAACAAGTCAAGCACCTTTGTACATATTGTGCAATTGATCTCTTCATATTGGGCCGCCAATAATGCTCTTTCAAGCACTTGAACATCTTATCTGTTCCAGGATGAATCGAGTACTTAGACTTGTGGGTTTCGTCAAGAACTTATCCTGGATACCTCCAAACTTTGGAATCCAAATTCTTGACCCAAACCTTAGAATCTGATCCTTTCCCTTTGTCAACAAAGCTTCCTTTCCCACCATTCGCTCCTTCCTGGTGCTTTCTTCCTTCAAGGCATTTGTCTGAGCTTCAACGATCTGATCCTTCCAATCAATTGTTACAATGATCTGCAAAGCCCTTACTCTAATGGGTTTAACCCTCTCCTTCCGACTCAGGGCATCTGCTACCACATTGGCCTTGTCAGGGTGGTATTTGATCTCACAATCATAATCGCTAAGCAATTCCATCCATCTACGTTGCCTCATATTTAGCTCCTTCTGATCAAAAAGGTGTTGGAGGCTTTTGTGATCAGAATATATCACAAATTTAGTACCATAAAGATAGTGTCGCCAAGTCTTTAAGACAAACACTATGGCGCCTAATTCCAAATCATGTGTGGTGTAACATTTCTCATGAACGCTTAATTGTCGTGATGCATAGGCAATGACAGGATTGGAGCGCTACAAAAGCTTCTTCTTCAAGACACTAAAGGCTTCCTCTTGCTCGGGTCCCCATTTGAAGTCAACCTTCTTCCGCGTTAATGCAGTCATCGGTGTAGCAATCTTAGAGAAGTCTTTGATAAATCTTCGGTAGTACCCAGCTAAGTCTAAGAAGCTTCTAATTTCCGTGGGAGTCTTCGGGACTTCCCATTTCATTATAGCATCTATCTTAGTTGGATCTACTTGAACACCATCTTCATTTATCACATGCCCGAGAAATTGAACTTCTCTCTTCCAAAAATCACACTTGGAGAACTTAGCATACATCTTCTCTTTGCTGAGAGTTTCCAAAACCTTCTTCAAGTGTTCAGCATGATCATTTTGATCTCTCGAATAGACCAAAATATCATAGATAAAGACAATGACATTTTTTTCTAAATAACGGGTTCTAAAAGCCGTGTTGGGAATGTCTTCTTCCCTCACCTTGAGTTGATGGTATACAGACCTAAGATCGATCTAGGAGAAATAGCTGGCTCCTTGCAGCTGATCAAATAGATCGTCTATTCTCGGCAAAGGATACTTGTTTTTAATAGTCAGCTTGTTCAGGTCACGGTAGTCGATGCACATCCGCATGGAGCCGTCCTTCGTCTTCACAAACAGAACTGGTGCACCCCAAGGGGATGAACTCGGTCTAATGAAGCCTAAGTCGAGTAACTCCTGGACTTGCTTCATCAGCTCTTGCAATTCGGAGGGCGCCAAACGATAAGGAGCCTTCGCAATCAGCCTTGCTTCAGGTATTAAATCGATTCAAAATTCGATTTGTCGGTTGGGAGGGAGTCCAGGTAAGTCGACAGGAAACACGTCAGGGAAATCACACACGACTGGGATATCCGAGATCTGCTTCTCGGGCTTAGCATCTAAAGCATAGGCTATAAAAGTCTCACAACCTTTCATCAAACATTTACTATCTCGCTTAACCACTAATGTTTCACCATCTGACTTACATACCCTAACCAACTTTTTCTCACAATCAACTTGGGCTCGATTATAAGTTAACCAGTCCATTCCTATGACTACATCATAACCACACAAGTTCATAGGCATAACATCAGCTGGAAACTCGACACCATTTAAATTAAGCAAGCAATCCTTATACACTACTATTATCACATCACTTCCTCCATTTGCGGTTTCTACCTCATAAGCAAGATCTAGTACTACAGGTTATTTTCCTAGGTATTTACCAAAGGAAGTTGACACAAAACTCATATTTGCACCCGTGTCAAAATAAAACCTTAGCATAAACGTTGTTTAGAGGGAACATACCTGCCACAACATCCTCATTTACTTCCTTATCACCTCCCTTTTTCATAACAAACACCCGCCCTTTGGCTGGGTTCTTTCCTCCTTGTGTTTTCTGGATCTTGGGGCATTCACTCTTATAATGCCCCGTTTCCTGACAAGTAAAACACTTAAACGTCGGACATGATCTTGCGATATGTCTCGATTGCTGGCATCTGTAACACCTCTTCTCTTGAGATTCCTCTCCAGCCTTCCCTTTATCTTTGCTACCACCTTCTCCCTTTTTGAACTTGAATCTACCGCCAGAACCACTCTTTTTATCCTCCGACTTCCTCTTCCTTTCTCCTTCATGTACCTCATCGTAGATTATTGCGCTCAGTCCTACTGCTTCATCAAAGGTCATTGGTCCTTTTGCCTTTACATGAGTTCGGACCTTTGGTGGAAGCCCTTGGATGTAACATCTTAACCTTCTAGACTCAAGAGTAACTAAGTGGGGAACCAACAAAGCCATCTTGTTGAATCTAGAGGTGTATTCACGAGGCGTCATCGACCCAGCCTCTAGCCGAAGAAACTCTATCTCCATCTTGTCCAACTCATTCTGAGGACAGAACTAACTGAGAACAAACTCCTTCATGTCATTCCACCTCATGCTATCGATAGCGGCTTGTCCTTTCCTTTGGACTATCGTCTTCCACCAATGCATAGCTTCTTCTTCAAACGAATGAGCAGCGTACTTGACCGCTTGATCTTCCGGGCACTCACTAATGTTGATCACAGCTTCCTTCGCAGAGATCCAATTGTACGTAGCTATGGCACCACCTTTTCCATTGAAGGATTTAGGAGTACAATCCTTAAAACCTTTATATAAGTAGCCTTGCTTGGGGATTCTTCCGCCATTGTTTCCACCAGTACCACTACTGCCTCTGGCATTGCCACCACTTCCCGTGCCACCACTGCCTTCGGTACTACCACTACCTCCGGTGCCACCTCCAGTGCCACCACTGCCTCCACGATTCTCTTCATTTGATCTCCTCTGCAGTGTAGAGTCTATGATCCTAGGTAATGTGGCTTCTAGTACCTTTGAGAGTTGATCAGCAACCGCCGAATTAAACTGGTTTTCCTTCATGATAACTTCCTCTCCGTCATTATCACGATTCTCGGTAGTCTCAGCGTTAACTATTTCTTTGTTCGTGTTTGTCCTAGTACTTCTTCTTGTAGGAGGACGTCTAGCACTACCTTTCTTTTTAGCCATAACTCTACCTACAAAAGAGAGCAGGGAGTCAGTATTCACATGATGGACCATGATTAAGAACAATGTAGTGCTTGTAAACAAATAATGACAGTGGCCAGTTGCAATTATTTATTTACGGCACTGATCGTGTTCTCAGCCATTCTCCGACAAGTTCATACCAAAAACCCATTTCCCTTTCCAAAAAGGCAACTTCTATACACCTATGCGGGCACTTACCCTATCTTATTTTAGTTTAAGTCTAGATACTAAGCTTCTACCTAGTTCGCTTAAACTACGGCTCTGATACCAAGCCTGTCACAACCCCATCACGGCGGGCGGTCCCAGGAGATGGTTGCCCCGGGGGTTATCGCGTGTGACAAATGGATATCAGGAGCAACGCAGCGGAATCAACAACATACATATACACACAGCTTAAAACTTAAAGTTGTTCATACATTAAACTTCAAATACATATCACTGATTACAAAACGACAAATGATTGTTCGTAACATAACATCAACAAACTAAAGCTAGCGACTATTCTAGGTCCAGAGCGTCTATCTTCTAAGCCCACAAGCCCTCTACCTGCTCTAGCCTCAACAATGCTTTTTGCATCACCCGGCACCTAGGATGTGTGCCAAAAAGTTTTAAAAGAAAAGGTCAGCTTATGTTGGTGAGTTCATAATAAAATATATTACAAAATATTTCAAAACATTCAACCAAATACTTGAAAAAACCTTGATCAACGAGTTACCAAGCTCCATTGATCAAAGAGTTACCACTAACTCCATCACTTACAAGCATTTCATAAACATACTAGCATCATCAGATAAATATACACAAACAACACGAATAAAACCCCTGAACAACTCCGTCTGGCACATCTGCGCTAGAGCAGAATATATGCATATACCCTTCTATGTTTTACCCGCGACACCCCTATAATCTGGAGTGGTATTGCCCGATATTTACCGTATAATGCTAGCCAACCATTCAAAAACAATAGTTTAAGAACACAACCAATCCAAAAGAGTTTATACAAAAACTCACAATTATTTCTAACCAAAACAGGTTTAAGCAACACATCCAATTTTGTAAAAACATACAATCATTTCAAAACCAAAATAGTTACACAAGAGTTTGGATGCATGAACTCGCCTCAAAGAGATCACAACAAGCTCACAACTAGCTTCGTTCCTTGATCTAATCCCGATAATCAATCCAAATGACTATCTCCACAATCAACACAAATAGCTATACTGACAATCAACTTCAATAGCTATAATCCACCTATAACGTGATATCACAACGTTATAAAGAACGAATCCTAAGACTATGTAAGTCCTAGGGCTTAACTAGCAAAGCATACGACTAGACACGAGTCGTTGCAGCCTCCGCTTACCAAATCCCAAATATCCGGAATCTAAATGAATCCTACAGAGATATGTTACCCGTTCACAACGGATATCATACCCGTAGGGTACGGATATTCAACCCGCACCCTCCCCAGGTAATCTACTCCTTAGTTGCGGGTGTTTAATCCCGCAACTATTTCCCCCGGCACGTCCCTCGTGCTATACGGATATCTTCACCCGCATTCCCATCGGGTTCCCAACCCGATTCCCGTCCTAAACTAATCGAGAATAAAAGACCATTTACCTCGTCGATCACCGATCTTCAATCGCGCAACACTTGATGACCACCGTTCTTCACTCGGGCAGAACCTTGACGCACACCAAGCTATCTACACGCTTCCAAAACTCGAAGGAACGTTCCGACGCAGAGTACCGCACACGAGGCGCGATTCCGCAAGAAAACTAGGTTGTTTCTCTCTCTAAAAGGTTCTAGAGAGAGAAAGGGAGTGAGCACAAGTGAAGGGGGGTTGCACCCCTTTATATAGGCTGTCTGGGTTGTTCCAGGCGATACGCGCAGCCCACATGCACCATCTGCGCGTATCGCGTTGATGGTGAGTGGCTGCCAGCTGTTTTGAACCCTACTGGCACTAGGCGATACACGCAGGGGCCTACCCCATGATGCGCAGATCGCGTAGACCACATTTTTAGATTTCTCTCGTCGAAACACGTGGAATTCATATATTATGGGCTCCGTAACTCTTTTTCTAAGTCGAGATATGCTCGAAAGAAGTTTTCGGGCTTTCCTCGGGTGTTTTCGCATTTCCCGCTCCGTTATAACTTCGATTTGAGTTCCGTTTTCCCCCACGTTATTCATTTTCTTTCCTCTAACACCTCTAGGGTTTATTACTATAAATTAGAACAGTTTATTCAACGTGCTATTTAGATGAACACTCGCCCATTATCGACAAATACATTCGTCTAAAATTCGGGTTTTACACTGTTTTCCTTTCAAACATGCTGAGCAGTGATCAGTTGTAGAAAATTTCTTTGAAGGTATTCCCACAACATGATTTCCTGACACCCGACAAATTTAGGTTAACATCGTTAGCCAAACTATGTTAATCACGTTAACACAATTATACTTTTCATTTAATTTGATGAATTAAATGTACAAACTGTTACACAAACGTACACACGAAACGATCACACGAGTTAATACACGGGCGTTGGTGAATTTAAATGGATAAAAATACAATAAATATACATCGTAAGTAGTGTGTGTGCTTAATTGTTGAACTTTCGAGTAATCACGTATTTTACCGGTTTTAAAAGTTTGCGAAATTCGGTAACCTTTATAAAATAGAAAATTTACGTTTGTTAAAGCCTTTCATTGTGTTTACAAACCGAAGTAAAAACATAGCCCATGGATTATCCATGTGATCCATGGATGGCCCAAAGCCCAACCCAACTTAATCATTTAACAAACTTAACAAAAACAAAAATAAAAAAAAACCTAAACCTAATTCTATTAAAAAAAATGGCACTTCATCTTTTTCTTCTCCAAACTCACGGCTACACACACATGCATACAATCTTGATTTTTGCAATTTTAATTCAATTGGTAGTGCCTTTGGGTGTGAATTGAAGCTATAAACGCATTACAAGTAAGTTTCGTTCATAAAAGTTACATATATATGTTCGAAATTTGTATACTAAAAACCCTAGTTCATCCGAATTTGTCAATTGGTGATTGTGTTGTGGAATTGGTTATTGATTTTGGGTTCATTTGATGTTTTGATAAATTGATAATCAATAGAATCCATGTTTGTGTTTTGTGAAACTAGGGTGATTATGAAGGCATGAGAACATGGAATTTTATGCATGATAATGATTGAGTATAGTTAGATATGCACTTGTATGATGATTAGAATGAAATTTGGATACTAATCATATTGCTTTAATCATGTTTTTGACAAAACCGGTAATGATATAATTTGTCGGAAAATAAGTTCACTTTTATTAAAATAATTAACTGAATATTATAACGATGCTCTCGTTATACATGGGAAATTCACTAGTACGCATTTCCGTGTACAAAACCAAATTAGAAATACATGTAAAGAACAATTTACAAATGATACAAACCGTACTGGTTAGTAAAACTTCAATGAGATAGCAACGTACATGACGGTAACAACAACGAGATTGATGATCCTGCAAAACAGATATTAAGAAAGATTCGGGCTTGTGTTTGACACAATTCTCTTAAACAGATTCGTCGTCTGTTCCCAGGGTACACCGGACGAAAGCAGCGTACTCCCGGACTTGATCACTTGCCTGAAAAGAAACCTAAGAAGATGATGCAAATGAGATGATCGATATTATGTGTCTTGCTCTTGCGTTTTTGGTGTGTTATGAACTCTCCATGTTTTTTCGGTTTTTGTTGTTAATCCAAACTCAACTTGTGTTGCCATGTTTTGGTTGTTATCTTTATGATAAACAATGCAAGAGTCTTGCAACTAATGACAATTGAATTGTCATAAAACTTAGCAACTAATGACAATTGAATTGTCATAAAACCAATTAACTTAAGGGTTGGAAAACCCAATAGTCTCTTCTAGATGTCTCAACCGAGTCGGGTTACAACAACGCTAGCCTCGAGTTTCGGAGTTGCATTCGGTTACCAACCGACTACTTGAGAGTTGACATCTCATTTACACAAAATATCCAACAATCCCCCACATAAATAGAGGTCAATCTCAAATACAAACATCATTCCAATTAAATTTCAGCAGTTGAATCTTGCATACGATAGGTAGGTGTTACCATTTGAACCTTCGCTTATGAAACGCACTTAGTCTACTGGCTCTAAGTAGAACGTGATGTCTTTGAACTCGTCTGCCGTTTATGTAGGCGACAATACGCTTCATACAAGACTCTCCCTGACAAAGTCAAGTCCTCATAGTTATGTTCGTAATGGTCATGAACATTTTCCTGGTTCTACGAGAGCTCTAGGAATTGTGCCCTCCAATTCCATTCGAAGCGACCCCACTTCTCTCTAACATAGGTGATTCATCACATGTGACTACATTAGTCGAATCATTAAAAGCCATAGGCTTAGCTTCAAACCCGTCACTTTTAGGAATGGACTAGGAAGATTGCTAGATCCTTGTAGTAGACTCCCTTTTAAAAGACGTGGACGTTTTACCAGTTAACTCTTCTTTCTTAGTTAACCGCCCACAGTGACCTTACCAGTTCATACGAGTAGGTTGTCCTATTGAACTCGGATCTTGGGATCTCCAGTCAACCGAGTTAGGTTTCCTTCATATAAACTTAGCTTTTCACGGGCTTTAGTCTCATTCAACAACTCAATCTCGCATTAACCCTCAGGTTCTTGGATCCAAGCTATTTTATTTGACTTCGTCAAGTCACAATAGTTTACAATCGAGATTGGTTGTCCGTCTGTGGTTTAACTCTTAAGTTAACCTTGCATATTGTCACTTTTAAAGACTATAAACTTTAGGCCATTAGTTTTAGTCTTTCGTTTTGAAAATACAATATGCAATTTAAGTGAGCACATCTTCACTATGCCAATAAGCAATTTTAGTGACCACCAATATGCAATTTAAGTGAATAGATCTTCACTATGTCTTTGGTTACTAGATCATTAGACTAATCAATTGGCATTCACATGTTTGCAATAATAACTTGGATTATAAAATCCATATTGCTAAACATTCGACATTCTTATATCAAATGCAAGTAACCCCCACATTTAAGTGGTATTGGATAACATCAACCAACTTTCGGATCAATTACCATTTCACATACCCTGAAAGGATAGTTTCTTAAATGGCTTGTCCCCCACATTTCTTGCCATTTGATTAAGTTTTGTGACTTTACTTATGACACCAAGCTGACAATCATGACTTGATAAAGACCTTATCTTTGTATCACGGAGTTCATGAATGCTTAATTGACAACTACAAAGCTTAGATAAGCTTTTGAGTTAACTAAGGCAAACTACAAAGCTTTAGATGAGCTTTTGAGTTAACTATAGCAACACATGCCTTAGTCATGAACTTTTTACCTGGGCCATAAGTTTTTCATTAACCTTATGAAACTTAAATCTAAGTTTCTCATCTAGGATAAACTTAGAGACTTGAGTTCTCCTCAAGTTATATCATTTCCTTATATTGAATGAAAGTCATCATTTGATTTGTTTCCGCAACTAATTCTTGTGATATGTATATGAATGTTTCATGTTAATTAGTCTCCATAGAGCACCATAATTAATTAGTACTAGTCTAGCATGCTTTAGACTACAATACTCTAGCATGTGAACAGAAGATGCATCATTCTGATTTTTCACAGCCCTAAGAACCAACATCATATACACTCCAACAAGAATTCCATTTCACAGTTTATACAAATCATCATCTCAAATCTGCAGTATTTGAGAATGTATCATATGTATTTTACTCAAACTATACAAAACTTCATCATTCATTTAGGAATATAACATCTATGCGCTTGATGTCTAGCGCTTCACCACCGACTCATAAAGATTTTAACAAAAATCTTATTTAGAGCCATTTTGGAGAATAACTTATCATCGACGAATGGTTCACTGTTATGTTGAGATACAATCATACTAGACTGATAACCATAATACGAAATTCACAAAGTCTCATACGCGATGTTCATTGTTGATTTGAAAATATATATACTTAGTATATTATCCCTCATGAAGATCACATCTTCAATATATATATATATATATATATATATATATATATATATATATATATATATATATATATATATATATATATATATATATATATATTTAAATCAACATTGAAGATGGTAGACGCATCTACATGTACTTCATTTCCCATGATAATATACATATCATGCATGAGTCCGTTTCGATTTATGACAACATATATTTCTATCACGTGTTACAATTTACACCAAGTTTCCATGATAATATATATGTCTTCATATTTGATATCTTACTTATGACTACATCATTAGTCATGATAGCAACTCACAAGTTGTAGTTGTGCTTCTTGCACTATCCGTTTAAAAGGACATCAACTTATTATGCATGTCACACATGCTTTGATTTACTTCATTGTATTAACTGTATGTGTTATCCTAAGATATTGAACACATCAGTTATACAACATCGAACAAATTAATCCGGCCAAACATGAATTTATTCATCATAATTTAATTGGATATACAAATGATCTAACAAATAAAATCATATTGTGTTGCAATCTTCAACACTTTCATCATCTTATTTGACGATCATCTTTAGTGAGATAAAGTCCATTATAGTTAGTCGATACATCCTATCGACTATGATTCCAATAGCACGAGAGTTGTTGAACTAATAACTATACATGACACTCAATGATCCGTGTCATTTAGTACATTTTTGGAATAAATCCAATTGCATCTTTATCTGCATTTTTAGAGGTGCTCCCCCAGTAAAATCTCATGTCATCATATTTTCGTTTCATTTTTTTTTGAAACTATACTCTTGAACAGTCACTCAACTGTCCATATAACAATATGTTGTGTAAATCTTTACTAATCTCAAGTAACAGTATTCGAACAATACAAAATATATATAACAACAACCTAGTTGTTAAAGATTGTTTATTTCAAAATACAAATTGTGTTAATAGTTTATGTAAAACAATTGTTATAATATAAGCCAAAACATTTTCCTTCTAAGGTTTGCAAAATATATAATTACAAAGTTTATACTACTTTTATCTATCATTTGATTCCAAAAAATCAAGGTGTCAAACTCTAAATTTATATATATTTTTCCAACTTTCCACAAGTCAATGGTTTAGCATATTTATTTGACGTTATACGTTTACACAAAACGTAATAACAACTTGATATTATGACATTATTTCTAACCAAATGCAATGTTTACACAAACATCTTCCAAATATGTAATTATTTTATAAACATAATTATCTCACAATCTTAAACCAAATGTTTACATAAAACATTTATATCCATATTAGTTCAATCATATCTAACACTCATGTTAGATAATTAAACAAGATCTAACGAGCACGTTAGAAACTACACGTTTACATAAAACATATTGAATACCAATAAATGCAGTCTAACACATTTATTAAATAATAACGATTACATAATCGTTTTATATATGTTGATCATCGCAACAAACCATTTCTAACACACATGTTAGAAGATAAACGATTAAAACATAATTGTTGAACTTTCTGGTTTATATAATAAAAACCACCTCTCACATATCAATTGCTCAAAACATTATTCATGGCATCATGACAATTAAAACCCATTATAATATAAATGGTTATAGACATGAACCATCTCTTAGATGTTAATTCCTTAAATCATTATTCATGATATTCATAACCATTAAAACTCATTATATCTAAATGGTTATAGAAACATGAATCATCTCTTCATGTTAATGATTCAAATTATTATTGATGTCATTCATAACTAGTAAGATTCATAATTTCTAAATGGTTATAGAAATACAAACCATCTCTAACATACATGCTAGATGGTAAACTTTTACACATAACATTATTTATAAAACACATATTGTTTTATATAATTAGTAATCACTAAAACGTTTGTTAGGTAAGAAAAAGACGTTTACACAAAACGTTCTTAAGCATTACCAAAATAATATCCAACATTCATGCTAGATAATCAATCGGGTTCTAACACACACGTTAGATAACTAGACGTTTATACCAAACGTTAATGTCATGTGGTTTATACACTAAACCGATTCCAACACTATTGTTAGATAGCCAAACGTTTATCGAAACTTTTTTGTCATATGGTTTCTTAACTAAACCAATTCTAACACTCTTGTTAGAACACCAAACGTTTACCGAAACATTTTTGTCGTATGGTTTATTAACCAAATCAATTCTAACACTCTTGTTAGAAAACTAAATGTTTACCGAAATGTTTTTGTCGTACGATTTATCCACTAAACCAATTCTAACACTCTTGTTAGAAAATAGACAATTAGCAAACATTTTAAATTCAAGCTAATTGAATCCAACCATTGAATTGTACTACCAACGTTAGGATTTTAGTGTGTGTGCTTAATTGTTGAACTTTCGAGTAATCACGTATTTTACCGGTTTTAACCGTTTGCGAAATTCGGTAACCTTTATAAAATAGAAAATTTACGTTTGTGAGAGCCTTTCATTGTGTTTACAAACCGAAGTAAAAACATAGCCCATGGATTATCCATGAGATCCATGGATGGCCCAAAGCCCAGCCCAACTTAACCATTTAACAAACTTAACAAAAACAAAAATAAAAAAAAACCTAAACCTAATTCTATTAAAAAAATGGCACTTCATCTTTTTCTTCTCCAAACTCACGGCTACACACACACATGCATACAATCTTGATTTTTGCAATTTTAATTCAATTGGTAGTGCCTTTGGGTGTGAATTGAAGCTATAAACGCATTACAAGTAAGTTTCGTTCATAAAAGTTACATATATATGTTTGAAATTTGTATACTAAAAACCCTAGTTCATCCAAATTTGTCAATTGGTGATTGTGTTGTGGAATTGGTTATTGATTTTGGGTTCATTTGATGTTTTGATAAATTGATAATCAATAGAATCCATGTTTGTGTTTTGTGAAACTAGGGTGATTATGAAGGCATCAGAACATGGAATTTTATGCATGATAATGATTGAGTATAGTTAGATATGCACTTGTATGATGATTAGAATGAAATTTGAATACTAATCATATTGCTTTAATCATGTTTTTGACAAAACCGGTAATGATATAATTTTGACAGATTCGTAACCTGATTTTGCATGGACTAAAACTTGTTGAAAACCAAACCAAAATGAGTCATTCTTGAGCCTAGATTGTAGTTTAAGAAGTCTAGTTTCCAGAAAACTAAACCAATGAATTTTTAGAGAAGAAGAAGTTAGACATTTTGATTTTACAAAAACAGATGTCAAATCTGAAAATCTGGGCAGAAAATGGGTCAACTTCAAAAGGTCATAACTTTATACATACAACGTATTCTTGGATGATTCTTACACCAAATTAAACCTTAATGTCTTAGATTTTTATATTGGTAAAATTTGTATTTTTATTGCACTGTATGGTCGCCCAACTTTTATAAAACGTTTTAGTGTGCAATCAGGTATTTTTCTGACCTTGATGTAAAGATGTATTTTTAATAAATAGTTGATTTGGGTTTCAAGTAACGTATATAAAATAAGAAATGAACTTAAGACAGTATTTAATCTATAGTTGAAATTTGGGACTTGTACATGTTAGTTTGTGTTGGTTTCTGTACAAAATAAAAATGGTCAACAAAGCTGAAAATTTTGAATAATGGACTTGCAATGTGTTTCACTTGTGTTTTGTGTGTAACTTGTCAATTAGACATATGATGACTTTATGATGATGTTTCCATGCTATTAAGTTCATAAGTAATAGGAATGTTTCAAGTATGCATAGTCATAGGTGGACAACTTGATGATTTTGAATGTGATCACCTAAACTTGTTAAAGTTAGTAGCATTATTGAAATGAGTGTTGAGAACTTCCATAAGGAGCATGATAGACACTATATGTGAGTTATGTGATGTTTATATGGCTACTTATGGTAGAGTTGGATTTGCTTAAAATGTACTCTTGGATGTGACTTCCTAGAAATAGTAACTTTACTAAAAACAAAGTTTGATTCTTTAACATATGTATTATGTGTTAGAATTTGATTTCTCTCATTGTCTAAATGAAGATAAACAAACATGAATACAATTAAAAACTCGCCCACGGGTTGTTGGGTCAACAAAAGTCAACTTTAGTCAAAGTTGGTCAAAAGTCAAACATTTCTAAATTCACTTAAAACATTGAAAATGTTTGGATGCTTAGGGTTTTACATACATGCACAAATCCACACTTATAGACTTATCTTGTAGTAGGAATGCTGTGTATGCTTTTACTTTGCTGATGCTTGTAGATGTGCACCCGAAGGTGAGTTCACTAAACCGCACTTTTACTATTCTACCCTTTAATGGGCTGAACGCGAACGATTACTTTTACGGATTTACAAATTCTGTATGTCGCATGTCTGGATTAGAGCAACTTTTATTTTGTTCATGAAAGACCTCATGGATACCTAGTTGATCGTTAGTATCTGTGACATAGCGGGGAAATTTTGAGTAGTACTACTGGGTTTGACAAGCCCCACCCGGGCTAGTCGCGCTAGCACGACAGAAGGACCTGTCGAACGGGTGTTGAATGACCTAACATACATACAGTACATCCTGATGGGATGTACGAACAGGCAAAATGCACTTATGTGTACATACGTCAGCTTCGGTCAGATACATACGCCTCTAAGGACATGTGTTGTAGATTAGCTACCTACAATGACATACCTAATTTATATTTCTGCTTGCAACTGAACTTACTTGATTTTTATACTTACTATATGAACTCACCAACCGTCTTGTTGACACTTGTTAGACTTTCACTTTTACAGGTCACTATGGTACCACGCACTTAGGACATGGCATGGAGTCACGGCTTTTCATTTAAACATTTTCTTGCATTACAAACCATGTTTTGAATCTAAATTACTATTTAGACTATGTATCTTGTGTTGGACGCGTGTTCTGCGCATTTAGTTTCTATTTAATATTTTCACATTACATTTCGATTACGCTTCCGCAAACTTACAAACGTTAACACTGTATTAAATTTTCTCATTTAAAGAGACACGTATGTTTTAAATTCATATAGTGTCGTTTGGTGTAACTAATGACTGAGATCCTGGTTTGTCACACACTTAACGGTAGAACTCCGTTAGTGGATTTTGGGGGTGTGACAGATTGGTATCAGAGCCGTTAGTTATAGCGAACTAGGTTTGCATTGCATTGCATTCTAGACTATAATTGTACACTGCATTAGTTGCACCTGTGTGAATTTATTTGTAACCCATATACATGTGATTTACACATGCACACGCCTACACTAGCGTTACATGAAGTGGCCAACTTGTATCTTGTGCAACTTTAGGGAAAATATTTTTTTTGTGACTTGCTCTGCTAGTGAAGCTTGAACTAGATAATGTATTTGCTAGCTTATGAATTGTTCATTGAAATATGCATGAGACTTGGCTGACCACGACTTGGTTCAAAAGGTTATTCCGTTTTTAGGCCAAATTTTTTTTTCCTTTTCATTTGGGGGCTTTAGTTGAGAAATGTTTACATTTCATTAAAACTTGAAAGTTGCAACATTATGGCAACAAACTGAGGTCATTCGGAGCCTAAACAACACACTTTTGAATTATATACCTCATTATGGCAACCAATCGGCTGAGACCGATGCCTGAGGTATAGAGGTACATGAACAAGAGTAATGGATTTTGTCCAGAAACTCATTCATAGTGAGGTCTTGACTTAATACTTATGCGACCTACTATGTGCTATTACTCATCACTTATTATATCACACATTCGTATGCTATAACATGTTACTTAAGATGAGACATATTATTAGTACAACCTTTCACTTATTGTGTGATCCACTAGGTGCTATCTACTTGATTTGATAGTACCACCGCTTATGCACATTATACACTCAGATTGTGTTTAGACTAGTAGTCTTACACTTATTATGAACTTACACAATACCTGATACATGCGACCCATTGATATAGCACACTGGTAGTCTGTTAGTGTCCTATACATCCAATGTAGTTATCTCCTACTTATAGGTTTATCATACACTTACACCCCTTCAATACTTGATATGGGATAGAAATGCCACACGGATGAATGTAAATCCAAGAACATAACTAAACGTAAGATTAATGTACCCGGTGGGACACAAACTCGGGTGATTGTGTAAGGTAAATTGACGATTACGGGTGCGCAACGTAATGGTGAATTTACAGGTACACGATGATACTGGCAAAATCACCATGTCAGTGATACCCAAAAAGACAAAAAATAGTGATGAACCAATCAATACAAATTCATCTGACACAACACATCCATCTCTAAATAACGCACCGATATCAAGTCTATGCTTGACTGAACCTATAAAATCCATATACGGATGGTATACAATTACAATACAACCTTCGATGGCATATGATAAGTTTATCCTTAAACTACACACATTTTACCTTATACACCTAAATTAAAGATAATTGAAATCTTTCCTTGGTGACACACAAATAAGAACAAAGATCTATGTTGAAAAACCTGATAAAGTTTTGCTACTACATTTGCCTCTTAATGATATGACTCATTCCACATATAATCAATCTGAACCCACCAGTTGAAACAGTTACCTTCCTGAAGTCAAAACCTTATGATACATAATGAGATGCTTTAATTTATGGCTGGTGTACTATGAACTCTTGCCAAAGTCGGTAACATCCTAACATCATTGGTTCAGCAAATGAATGTTAAACAAACACTCTAATTTTTAGGGCTCCATGGCGGAGTCTAATAAAGCTAACAACTTATAAAAAAATATTTATGTATATATATAATAATAAAACTCTTGTTGATACGATAAACCAACTGTGTAATATTGCTCATTCAAAATCACTTTTCATGAAGTAAATCTTTACTGCTCGAACATTCATGTGAATACTTCGTAACATACCAGGCTTGTCCTAAAAGTACTTCACTTAATTGTACTCTATTTTCAATTCTTCAAGATAAACAGAACTTTAAATTATTTATGATAATAATTCACCTAGAAATAATTCCGACTCATGATGATTCAAATGTTAACGATGCACTGGTGAACCACATGTGTAGTATGCATACGTTTCGATCTAGTGGGATTACTCCCTTGATCCAACACTCTTGTAAGTGTTAATTCTCACACCCAATCCGCATCTCCATTATTGTAAAACACATTTTGGATTTAATTTAATTATTAATTATTATTATTATTATTATTATTATTATTATTATTATTATTATTATTATTATTGCTATTTTTATTATTATAATTGTTATCATTTTTATCTTCAAAGAACATATACTTAATTTAAAAACATTATCTACATTTTGTACATCTTAAGATACAATCAAACTTCTTACCTGCTATGTACTCATAATTGTAACTTTCATATATCTTTATTCATACTAATAACAAAAACAAAATTTTTTCGTAATTGACTCACGTATATAAATTATGATTTCGAATACACTTCACGACTCTAAGGATTCACGTGATGATTACCCCCGTCAACAACCAACCACCAATACCAACTAACAATCTGAGAGAGCTTTATCCATTACGGTCCAGGATAACCACTTCCCATTTTGTTTTCATTCCTAATACACTTTTTTATTTTCCAAGAAATACAATATTGGATACCCTCATTATTGTTTGACACTATGAACGTCTGATGTTCCTTCTTAGAAGCTCCATTATTCAAGAATTTTCATATTAAACTTAATTAGCTTCCTTATTCAAAACTGTTTTAGTCACCATGTAAGAAACTTTAACCTAGCTATTTTATTCTGTGAATGTCCTAGTAGAGGAACCCATATAGGTTACGACGATACTGAAGCCACACGACACATGTAACGATAAAACGTGAAATCCTTATCTAACTCGTTAATGAACTTAGAACTCTAGACCATAACCGGACAGTTACCTCTTATAGTATTTTATATACCCAAATAGTGAATCTAAACACTATCATATGATGAATCCTGTTATAAAAATCATGGCTAGAATCTTAATGTTTTGAAACGGGAACCCCTACCTGATATGTTAGGGAACTAAAACCACAAATTATAAACTAGACTACAACTATAACTTCATAAAGGATGTCCAAAAAGTGAATCAAATCTCCACCTAGTGCCGGCTTACGAATCTCATGGAACCTTCCTCTATGAGGAAATGGTTTGTTTATCATATACTCCCCCACACACTTATAAACATTACTCTAGAGTTCAATTAAAATATGTGTCATAAGAACACCTGTTTTAGGCTATTGTTGTGGGGATTAAAATCAGAAGATACAACAGAAATTACTATCAAGAAGAGCTTGATAAATCAGTAACACAACCCATAAAGCTATCTACATTAAAACACTAAACAATAAATTAAGAACTTTGTAATGAAATGATCAGCATAAAACTGTGATCATATGCAAGAAGTGGAATGAGAAGCTGAGATATTGTAGTTGTAACAACTATGAAAATAAATGTAGGGAGAAGTATAAGATAGCATTCAATACTAGAATACAACCCACGCCTTTTGTTACAACCCAACACCAAGAAATGAATATATTCACAAATGGTGCTTTATTGATATAGAAGAGGTTGTGAGCGTCACAAAGATTACAACTTCAACAAGAGCAAGGGCCTTCTTCATCTATACTACATTACAACATCTCCCTTCCATTACCCTATGTCATTTAACCGTTTTCCCCAATCACAACCAATGATATACTTACCAAAGATATAAATAATTATTAAATTTCTTGATCATTTCTTACTTAAAAATGCACCTCTGAACATATAAGTAGTTTCGTTATTCATCATTCTCCATCTACTCATAGGGTCACTATGACATCCCTAATATTCGTGTTTTGACAACACTCCTTTAATAAAGCAAAGTACCTACACACGGTGGATGGTTTATTTCCTCTTTACCTCGTACACAAGTGATGATGAACTCTTCAGTTAGGACTCGGTTCTCGTGTAGCTAATAACAACGTGAAACTCATTAATCTAAATCCCCGAAACATAAAGTATAGAAATTGCTATTTATAAATCCCATCTAAAAACTTTGGAATTCCATCAAAACCAGAATACAGTAGACAACTTGAAATCCTAGGGTATTGGCGTTCTAGATCATTGACTGGATCAGTTTTAAAAGGTGAACATGCTACACAACGTTTCTGATGTCTTCAAACTAATCAATCTCTTACCTGATGGAACACTCGTCATCCCAATCAGTGAACAACAACGTTTCACGGAAAAAATCCGTTGAAATTATAGGCAACAAATTCAAAACACTCAAACAATGTAATATCACTACAGTCAAGTTTGCTAGGACTTAGAAGCAGGGACCAGAGTTACGTAGGGGTGTGAAAAATCAAATAACGCACAAGCATCCTTAATTATTTCAAATGACAACATTTAATACTAATACTATTGGTTAAATTTTCGGGACGAAAATTCTTTCAACAAGGGGATGATGTGACACCCGAGAATTCCATATTAACCCCGTTAACTAAATCCCATTACTTCTGTTAATGAAATTATACTCCACATTTAATTAGTAAAATTAAACGTGCTACTTGTTACACAAACAGTTACATATAATGACAATCCAAGGAATTATGAGACCACGTGAGTTAATACACAAATGTGGCGAATTAATAAAATAATAATTTTAAACAACTAAATAAATATAAATTTAGTGAACTTATATGTTATGTGACTAAAATGTTTTCGGATGTGACAACTCGCAACTCGAAACCTATTTTCACGACCGTATCCAATTTTCGGGACGAAAATTCCTTCAACAAGGGGATGATGTGACACCCGACAATTTAGGTTAACATCGTTAGCCAAACTATGTTAATCACGTTAACACAATTATACTTTTCATTTAATTTGATGAATTAAATGTACAAACTGTTACACAAACGTACACACGAAACGACCACACGAGTTAATACACGGGCGTTGGTGAATTTAAATGGATACAAATACAATAAATATACATCGTAAGTAGTGTGTGTGCTTAATTGTTGAACTTTTGAGTAATCACGTATTTTACCGGTTTTAACCGTTTGCGAAATTTGGTAACCTTTATAAAATAGAAAATTTACGTTTGTGAAAGCCTTTCATTGTGTTTACAAACCGAAGTAAAAACATAGCCCATGGATTATCCATGTGATCCATGGATGGCCCAAAGCCCAACCCAACTTAACCATTTAACAAACTTAACAAAAAATAAAAATAAAAATAAACCTAAACCTAATTCTATTAAAAAAATGGCACTTTATCCTTTTCTTCTCCAAACTCACGGCTACACACACATGCATAACAATCATAATTGTAACTTTCATATATCTTTATTCATACTAATAACAAAAACAAAATTTTTTCGTAATTGACTCACGTATATAAATTATGATTTCGAATACACTTCACGACTCTAAGGATTCACGTGATGATTACCCCCGTCAACAACCAACCACCAATACCAACTAACATTCTGAGAGAGCTTTATCCATTACGGTCTAGGATAACCACTTCCCATTTTGTTTTCATTCCTAATACACTGTTTTATTTTCCAAGAAATACAATATTGGATACCCTCATTATTGTTTGACACTATGAACGTCTGATGTTCCTTCTTAGAGGCTCCATTATTCAAGAATTTTCATATTAAACTTAATTAGCTTCCTTAATCAAAACTGTTTTAGTCACCATGTAAGAAACTTTAACCTAGCTATTTTATTCTGTGAATGTCCTAGTAGAGGAACCCATATAGGTTACGACGATACTGAAGCCACACGACACATGTAACGATAAAACGTGAAATCCTTATCTAACTCGTTAATGAACTTAGAACTCTAGACCATAACCGGACAGTTACCTCTTATCGTATTTTATATACCCAAATAGTGAATCTAAACACTATCATATGATGAATCCTGTTATAAAAATCATGGCTAGAATCTTAATGTTTTGAAACGGAAACCCCTACCTGATATGTTAGGGAACTAAAACCACAAATATTAAACTAGACTACAACTATAACTTCATAAAGGATGTCCAAAAAGTGAATCAAATCTCCACCTAGTGTCGGCTTACGAATCTCATGGAACCTTCCTCTACGAGGAAATGGTTTGTGTATCATATACTCCCCCACACACTTATAAACATTACTCTAGAGTTCAATTAAAATATGTGTCATAAGAACACCTGTTTTAGGCTATTGTTGTGGGGATTAAAATCAGAAGATACAACAGGAATTACTTATCAAGAAGAGCTTGATAACTCAGTAACACAACCCATAAAGCTATCTACATTAAAACACTAAACAATAAACTAAGAACTTTGTAATGAAATGATCAGCATAAAACTGTGATCATATGCAAGAAGTGGAATGAGAAGCTGAGATATTGTAGTTGTAACAACTATGAAATTAAATGTTGGGAGAAGTCTAAGATAGCATTCAATACTAGAATACAACCCACGCCTTTTGTTACAACCCAACACCAAGAAATGAATATATTCACAAATGGTGCTTTATTGATATAGAAGAGGTTATGAGCGTCACAAAGATTACAACTTCAACAAGAGCAAGGGCCTTCTTCAGCTATACTACATTACAACATCTCCCTTCCATTACCCTATGTCATTTAACCGTTTTCCCCCAATCACAACCAATGATATACTTACCAAAGATATAAATAATTATTAAATTTCTTGATCATTTCTTACTTAAAAATGCACCTCTGAACATATAAGTAGTTTCGTTATTCATCATTCTCCATCTACTCATAGGGTCACTATGACATCCCTAATATTCGTGTTTTGACAACACTCCTTTAATAAAGCAAAGTACCTACACACGATGGATGGTTTATTTCCTCTTTACCTCGTACACAAGTGATCTCAGTTTAACGATCTATATCAACAGATGAACTCTTCAGTTAGGACTCGGTTCTCGTGTAGCTAATAACAACGTGAAACTCATTAATCTAAATCCCCGAAACATACAGTATAGAAATTGCTATTTATAAATCCCATCTAAAAACTTTGGAATTCCATCAAAACCAGAATACAGTAGACAACTTGAAATCCTAGGGTATTGGCGTTCTAGATCATTGACTGGATCAGTTTTAAAAGGTGAACATGCTACACAACGTTTCGGATGTCTTCAAACTAATCAATCTCTTACCTGATGGAACACTCGTCATCCCAATCAGTGAACAACAACGTTTCACGGAAAAAAATCCGTTGAAATTATAGGCAACAAATTCAAAACACTCAAACAATGTAATATCACTATTGTCAAGTTTGCTAGGACTTAGAAGCAGGGACCAGAGTTACGTAGGGGTGTGAAAAATCAAATAACGCACAAGCATCCTTAATTATTTCAAATGACAGCATTTAATACTAATACTATTGGTTAAATTTTCGGGACGAAAATTCTTTCAACAAGGGGATGATGTGACACCCGAGAATTCCATATTAACCCCGTTAACTAAATCCCATTACTTCTGTTAATGAAATTATACTCCACATTTAATAAGTAAAATTAAACGTGCTACTTGTTACACAAACAGTTACATATAATGACAATCCAAGGAATTATGAGACCACGTGAGTTAATACACAAATGTGGCGAATTAATAAAATAATAATTCCAAACAACTAAATAAATATAAATTTAGTGAACTTATATGTTATGTGACTAAAATGTTTTCGGATGTGACAACTCGCAACTCGAAACCTATTTTCACGACCGTATCCAATTTTCGGGACGAAAATTCCTTCAACAAGGGGATGATGTGACACCCGACAAATTTAGGTTAACATCGTTAGCCAAACTATGTTAATTACGTTAACACAATTATACTTTTCATTTAATTTGATGAATTAAATGTACAAACTGTTACACAAACGTACACACGAAACGACCACACGAGTTAATACACGGGCGTTGGTGAATTTAAATGGATACAAATACAATAAAAATACATCGTAAGTAGTGTGTGTGCTTAATTGTTGAACTTTTGAGTAATCACGTATTTTACCGGTTTTAACCGTTTGCGAAATTCGGTAACCTTTATAAAATAGAAAATTTACGTTTGTGAAAGCCTTTCATTGTGTTTACAAACCGAAGTAAAAACATAGCCCATGGATTATCCATGTGATCCATGGATGGCCCAAAGCCCAACCCAACTTAACCATTTAACAAACTTAACAAAAACAAAAATAAAAATAAACCTAAACCTAATTCTATTAAAAAAATGGCACTTCATCTTTTTCTTCTCCAAACTCACGGCTACACACACACATGCATACAATCTTGATTTTTGCAATTTTAATTCAATTGGTAGTGCCTTTGGGTGTGAATTGAAGCTATAAACGCATTACAAGTAAGTTTCGTTCATAAAAGTTACATATATATGTTCGAAATTTGTATACTAAAAACCCTAGTTCATCCGAATTTGTCAATTGGTGATTGTGTTGTGGAATTGGTTATTGATTTTGGGTTCATTTGAGGTTTTGATAAATTGATAATCAATAGAATCCATGTTTGTGTTTTGTGAAACTAGGGTGATTATGAAGGCATGAGAACATGGAATTTTATGCATGATAATGATTGAGTATAGTTAGATATGCACTTGTATGATGATTAGAATGAAATTTGGATACTAATCATATTCCTTTAATCATGTTTTTGACAAAACCGGTAATGATATAATTTTGACAGATTCGTAACCTGATTTTGCATGGACTAAAACTTGTTGAAAACCGAACCAAAATGAGTCATTCTTGAGCCTAGATTGTAGTTGTCAAGAACTCAAGAGATCTCAGATCTATAACCCAAACTAAAGCTTTGTTAATGAAAGTGATTAAATACAAAGCAAATCCCCAAGTTCAAAACGTATGGAGCTATATCAAATCAATATTATAATGAT
This sequence comes from Tagetes erecta, assembly GCA_030867185.1. Taxonomy (NCBI): domain Eukaryota; kingdom Viridiplantae; phylum Streptophyta; class Magnoliopsida; order Asterales; family Asteraceae; genus Tagetes; species Tagetes erecta. Next base: position 14,154,747 of record CM061497.1, on the reverse strand, counting down.
TTGTTACAAAAGGAAAATAAAGAAAGATAAACAAAATCAAATGATTGTAATGGTGAGAAAGTTTCTGTGTCTTTTCCTCATGCCCTAGCACATGAACTTATAGTAAGCTTGATAACCCTAATGTCTTCAAATCATTCGGTTTCTAAATCCAAGCCCACAAGACTGCAGCCCAAACTCTAAACTCTTTTATGGGCCTGCAATTTAAACGTAAACATTATAAGTAAAATCCTACAAGTATTTGACATATGAATTTTAATAAAGGGATGTATGTAATTTTAACACCCCCCCCCCCCCCTCAATTCAAATGGCAAATGCATCAAACATATTAAGTTTTGGTAACATCACATTATGCTGATTGATCATCAATCCTTTAGTGAAAATGTCAGCTAATTGGTTAATAGACTGAATGGAAATAGTCTTAATAACACCAGCCGCAACCTTTTCGCGTAAGAAAAACAAATCAATGTCAAAATGTTTAGTTCTGTCATGGAAAACAGGATTAGCAGCGATGGAAATCGCTGCATTATTATCACAGAAGACATTAACAGGCAAAGACACCCGAATACCCAATTCACCCAAAATGTTTTTAAGCCAAATAAGTTCACATGTGGCAGAGCACATGGCCCTATACTCAGCTTCTGCAGAAGAACGGGAAACAGTTTGTTGTTTCTTGCTCTTCCATGATACCAAGCAATTGCCTAACAAAATGCAAAAACCAGTAACTGACCTTCGAGTCACAAGACACTTACCCCAATCTGAATCGGCATAAGCTGTTAAATTAAAAGACGTACCTTTAGTGAAGATGATTCCTTTTCCCGGAAAACCCTTTAAATACCGAAGAACACGCAGGGCTAACTGCATATGTGCATTGGTTGGTTGATGCATAAATTGGCTTAAATACTGAACCGAATAAGATATATCTGGCCGGGTGTGTGATAAATAGATCAACTTACCAAGTAATTGTTGATAAACAGAATTGTCTTCAACCAATGTTTCATTAGTTTTACAAAAATTAGTAACAGCAAAATGTTGATCAATGGGTGTTCTAGCCGGCTTACACCCACTTAAACCAAATTCCGTAATCAGTTCCATACAATACTTTCTCTGTGAAAGACAAAGTCCAGAATCTGTTCTGACCACTTCAATACCCAAAAAATATTTCAATAATCCAAGGTCTTTAATTAAAAAATTAGAATTCATTAATTCTTTAACTTTGTTAATTTCATCAACACTGTTTCCTGTCAAAATAATATCATCTACATAAACTAATGCAATAACAGTAACAGAACCATCATGCTTAACAAATAAAGAATGATCACATTTACTTTTAGAAAAGCCAAAATTAAGCAAAACACCAACAAGTTTTTCATTCCACATTCTCGAAGCTTGTTTAAGACCATAGAGGGATTTGTTAAGTTTACAAACTCTTGTCTCGGTAGGTGAGTAATAACCAACAGGTGGTCTCATATAGACCTCTTCATTTAAATCTCCATAAAGAAATGCATTGTCCACGTCTAATTGAAATAATGGCGAATCATGTTGAACAGCCAAACTAAACACGACACGTATAGTAACCATTTTCACTACTGGTGAAAAGGTTTCCTCAAAGTCAACACCTTCACGTTGACTATACCCTTTTGCCACTAATCTAGCTTTATATCTAGATATCTCACCATTAGCATCATGTTTTATTTTATAAACCCATTTACATCCTATAGGCTTTCTACCTACGGGTAACTCGACAAGATCCCAAGTGTGGTTTCGATTTAAAGCTTCCATCTCTTTATTCATTGCATTTACCCAATTGATATCAGTAAGGGCCTCTTTAGAGGTTTTAGGTTCAACAGATTTATTTAAACTAGTGGCAAAGCAAAAATTATCACTAGATAGTTTAGAATAATTGACTACTTTTTCAAATCCATACCGTACTTTACCTTCAACAATAAAATCTTGTAAACTTTTTGGCAAATTGGTTTTTCTTGTGGATTTTCTGGTAGGAATTAATGGATCATCAGAACCCTCAGGGGAGACTGTTTCATCATCTATGTTAATGTTGTCCGCGTTGTTTACCTCACCAATGTTAGAATTGGGATTGTGTGGCTGCTGTTGATCAGCAGTTTCCTCACCCCCGCAATGAGGCTGCTGATCAAAAGCCTCGCCAGGAACATTCTCATCAATAACACTAGGAGCCAGACCAGACTTTATTTTCTCTTTCGGATCCCTCTCATCATCATCGGGTTTTTCACCATTAGGTTTTTCAAACTGTTGTGTTTCAAATAAATCAAAAAAGTTTATAGTAGTCAGCCCAAATGCGTTATTACCACTATCATCTTGAAACAGACTATTGTCTTTAAAAGGAAAGAAAGATTCATAAAACTTCACATCACGTGAAAAAAGAATTTATTTACTGTCCAAACTCCATAACTTATATCCTTTTTTCTGATTTGAATAACCCATTATAACACATTTTTCAGCATGACTACTAAACTTATCCGTATTATTTAAGGTAGTGCAGAAACACAAACAACCAAAAACCCTAAGGTGATCTAGAGAGGGTTTAAAACAAAATAACATTTCATAAGGCGTTTTTCCATTTAGCACCAAGGTGGGTGTCCTGTTGATTAAATAGCAAGCAGTTAGTACACACTCAGACCAAAAACGAAGAGGAATAGCCCCTTGAAACATCAATGACCTAGCAACATTCAGTAAATGCCTATGCTTTCTTTCAGCTATGCCATTTTGTTGGGGGGTATATGAACAAGTTGTTTGATGAAGGATACCATGTGTTCTAAAAAATTCATGGGTTTGATTATTCACAAATTCTGTTCCATTGTCACTACGAAAAACTTTAACAGTTTTGTTAAATTGATTCTTTAGCATATTAAAAAAGCTTTCAAGGTTGTAGAAAACTTCAGTTTTGCTTTTTAAAAGATATATCCAAACTACACGAGAATAATCATCAACCACTGTTAAAAAATATTTATATCCTTCTCTACTCTGTACCTTATACGGCCCCCAAACATCAAGGTGAACCAGGTCTCCTATATTTTCTGACTTGTGGTTACTTAAAGGAAACGGGACTCTATGCTGTTTGGCTCTATGACAAACATCGCAAGGGAATAATTCAGTTTGGGACCTTATACCTAAGTTTTGGTTAATAGCCATAAGTGCTTGATCGGACGGGTGACCTAGCCTAGCATGCCATAAATTGACGCCACTAAACGAACTAAAACAAACCTTTGAAGTGTCTAAAGAATCACCACACAAATACAATCCTTCAAGTTGATTACCAGTCACCAGGGTTTTCCTGGTGTGTAAATCCTGAAGATAACATTTATATTCATCAAAAACAACACGGTGTTGGTTATCATGAGCAAGTTTGTAAATTGACATTAGATTTACACTATACTCAGGAACAACAAACACATCAGTCAAAATAATACCATCACATAATTGTAAAGAACCTATCTTAGTTACTGTTGCTTTTGTTCCATTTGGATGTTTGATGGTTATGTTCAAATTTGTGACATCTATATGATTCATTAAGTTTTTGTCTGTCATGACCATGTGTTGGTTGGCACCTGAGTCAACAATCCAACCTGCTAATGGAGATTTAACTCCACTAGCAAAGCTAAAAACTCTTTTTCCAAATACATTTGCAGAAAATATGTTTAGTGGGTTACCTCATACACAATTATTTGACTGATTTTCAGAAGTCTTATCATTTAGCATTCCCATCAACTTTGTAAATTGTTCAGCAGTAAGAGAAGGTAAAACATCATTACTACTTGAAGACGTGGACTGACTAGATTTATAAGGATTGGTTGTGTTGGCAGATTTACTGGTCTGGTTATACTGGTTATTATTGCTACCTTGTCCAGACCTTGGTTTATTTCCTTGAGGGTATCCCACAATTTCAAAACATCTATCTACAGTGTGACCCAGCTTGTTGCAATGAGTACATTGGAAGTTAGGATTAGGTCCTTTAACAAATTTTCTTTTGTTTTCATAACTATGGTTTGTCTTTGACAAAAAAACCATATTTTGACCTTTATTTAAAACAGTAGAAGAAGTATTTGATCCTCGATGAGATTCTTCCCTTGAGATAATAGAAAATGCAGTTTTAATTGTGGGAAGCGGATCTCTAGTTAATAAATTGGTTCGGACAGGTTGGTAAATGTCATCAAGCCCCATGAGAAATTGCATTAATTTTATTAGTTGATTAAAATCATTGAAGTCTTTAGAGGCTTGACATGTACAAGAAGGTAACTGTACCATTGCATCAAACTGTTTCCACATAGTGTTAATCCTATGATAATAGTCAGAAACAGTTGAGCCGTTTTTAGTTACAGAGTTTATCTTTTGATATAACCCAAACATTACCGACCCATCAACCCTATCATATGTTTCTTTTAAATCTTCCCAAACCTCAGATGCCAATTCTGAATAGACTTGTCCAACATATAACTCTTCAGATACATAGTTAAGCAACCAGGTAAGGACAACAGAATTGCACCTATCCCACTGATTTTCCAAAACCTTATCAGTTTTTGACTTAATGCAAGTTTTATCAATGAACCCCATTTTATTTTTAGCCCTTAATGCCAATTTAACTGCATTTGCCCAAACCATGTAATTTTCAGTCCCTTTTAATTTTATATTAACAATGGTCAGGCTACTAGAATCACTAGCATGTAAGTATAAAGGGTCACTGCAATCCAGTTTGCTAATCAAGGTTTCAGCAACAGTGGCACTAGATTCAGACATATTGGACACAAAATAGTGGAATGTAATATAATAAACGAGCAGGCAATCAGACAGAAATGTAAAGTAATGGAACAATCTCACCGAGTAGCACCCAAGTTAGGGTTCTCCAAGTAGCAGTCTATCTGTAACCTTCACTTAGGGTTACATGATAGACAAGAAAAAAATTGCAGCAATGAACCAAGTGTCTTCAGAATAACAATCGATCTGTAACCTTCACTTAGGGTTACAAGATCGATTCGTAAACAGCAGCAAAGAACCAGATCGAGGGTTTTGAGAAAACAATCCCAAATATCTACAACCAAATGGGTCGTAGTTACCAAATACACTGATGAAGAGAAACCATAATAATTGCAGATACAGCAGATTTGATAGCAGATTTCAACCGTAAAAATGAACTGTAATCGTAACCAGAAACGCAAGCAAATAGGGTTAAGATTTGAAACCCTAAGTTCACGAATCGTATATACGTACGATTATACGATGCAGCGAAACACAGGATCAATAGAGAAACAAATGATCAGAGCTTTTGAAGCTCTGATACCATGTCAAGAACTCAAGAGATCTCAGATCTATAACCCAAACTAAAGCTTTGTTAATGAAAGTGATTAAATACAAAGCAAATCCCCAAGTTCAAAACGTATGGAGCTATATCAAATCAATATTATAATGATTTGTTACAAAAGGAAAATAAAGAAAGATAAACCAAATCAAATGATTGTAATGGTGAGAAAGTTTCTGTGTCTTTTCCTCATGCCCTAGCACATGAACTTATAGGAAGCTTGATAACCCTAATGTCTTCAAATCATTCGGTTTCTAAATCCAAGCCCACAAGACTGCAGCCCAAACTCTAAACTCTTTTATGGGCCTGCAATTTAAACGTAAACATTATAAGTAAAATCCTACAAGTATTTGACATATGAATTGTAATAAAGGGATGTATGTAATTTTAACAGTAGTTTAAGAAGTCTAGTTTCCAGAAAACTAAACCAATGAATTTTTAGAGAAGAAGTTAGACATTTTGATTTTACAAAAACAGATGTCAAATCTGAAAATCTGGGCAAAAAATGGGTCAACTTCAAAAGGTCATAACTTTATACATACAACGTATTCTTGGATGATTCTTACACCAAATTAAACCTTAATGTCTTAGCTTTTTATATTGGTAAAATGTGTATTTTTATTCCACCGTATGGTCGCCCAACTTTTATAAAACCTTTTAGTGTGCAATCAGGTGTTTTTCTGACCTTGATGTAAAGATGTATTTTTAATAAATAGTTGATTTGGGTTTCAAGTAAAGTATATAAAATAAGAAATGAACTTAAGACAGTATTTAATCTATAGTTGAAATTTGAGACTTGTACATGTTAGTTTGTGTTGGTTTCTGTACAAAATAAAAATGGTCAACAAAGCTGAAAAATTTGAATAATGGACTTGCAATGTGTTTCACTTGTGTTTTGTGTGTAACTTGTCAATTAGACATATGAGGACTTTATGATGATGTTTCCATGCTATTAAGTTCATAAGTAAGTAATAGGAATGTTTCAAGTATGCATAGTCATAGGTGGACAACTTGATGATTTTGAATGTGATCACCTAAACTTGTTAAAGTTAGTAGCATTATTGAAATGAGTGATGAGAACTTCCATAAGGAGCATGATAGACACTATATGTGAGTTATGTGATGTTTATATGGCTACTTATGGTAGAGTTGGATTTGCTTAAAATGTACTCTTGGATGTGACTTCCTAGAAATAGTAACTTTACTAAAAACAAAGTCTGATTCTTTAACATATGTATTATGTGTTAGAATTCGATTTCTCTCATTGTCTAAATGAAGATAAACAAACATGAATACAATTAAAAACTCGCCCACGGGTTGTTGGGTCAACAAAAGTCAACTTTAGTCAAAGTTGGTCAAAAGTCAAACATTTCTAAATTCACTTAAAACATTGAAAATGTTTGGATGCTTAAGGTTTTACATACATGCACAAATCCACACTTATAGACTTATCTTGTAGTAGGAATGCTGTGTTTGCTTTTACTTTGCTGATGCTTGTAGTTGTGCACCCGAAGGTGAGTTCACTAAACCGCACTTTTACTATTCTACCCTTTTATGGGCTGAACGCGAAAGATTACTTTTACGGATTTACAAATTATGTATGTCGCATGCCTGGATTAGAGCAACTTTTATTTTGTTCATGAAAGACCTCATGGATACCTAGTTGATCGTTAGTATCTGTGAAATAGCGGGGAAATTTTGAGTAGTACTACTGGGCTTGACAAACCCCACCGGGGCTAGTCGCGCTAGCACGACAGAAGGACCTGTCGAACGGGTGTTGAATGACCTAACATACATACAGTACATCCTGATGGGATGTACGAACAGGCAAAATGCACTTATGTGTACATACGTCAGCTTCGGTCAGATACATACGCCTCTAAGGACATGTGTTGTAGATTAGCTACCTACAATGACATACTTAATTTATATTTCTGCTTGCAACTGAACTTACTTGATTTTTATACTTACTATGTGAACTCACCAACCGTCGTGTTGACACTTGTTAGACTTTCACTTTTACAGGTCACTGAGGTACCACGCACTTAGGACATGGCATGGAGTCACGGCTTTTCATTTAAACATTTTCTTGCATTACAAACCATGTTTTGAATCTAAATGACTATTTAGACTATGTATCTTGTGTTGGACGCGTGTTCTCTGCTCATTTAGTTTCTATTTAATATTTTCACATTACATTTCGATTACGCTTCCGCAAACTTACAAACGTTAACTCTGTATTAAATTTTCTCATTTAAAGAGACACGTATGTTTTAAATTCATATAGTGTCGTTTGGTGTAACTAATGACTGAGATCCTGGTTTGTCACACACTTAACGGTAGAACTCCATTAGTGGATTTTGGGGGTGTGACATGAAAGGTCTCGAATCAAAAGAATGACTTTGAGATGATCTTTGAAATCCAAAAGATTGATTTCTTTGAAAATTTGGAAAACAAGTCATTTCTTTAGATGAGGTTTTTCGAAAGAAACAATTAGACGTGTCATGATTATGTCTTTCACAATATCATAAAATTTATATAATAACATTCCTCTGATGAATGGTTTCTTTTGTTCCAGAAGTTGCAATACCTGTTAAAGAAACACTCAGCAGTTGCTTGATTATAACGATCACATATCTCATAGTGTATTTTACTGATATTGAAGAGCCGATTATTAACTTTTGAAGTTGAACCAACTTGTGATTCGTGAACGAGTTTGTTTGGTTTAAAGTTAACTTAGTTCTTTTGTGGATACTGTGTTTGTGAATTTGGTTTGTTATCACCAGATTGTGGTTTTTGCTTTTGAAATAGATTTTGATTGTGAAACATCATGCTTAGTTCCCTTCTTAGATTCAAATCCTATAACAGCGGAAGTCTTAGGACCTGAACCTGTTTTCAGATCAGAGAGAGATTTGATCTTAGAATTTGTTTGGTGACTTTGAGATGAATTCATATCAAATGTTCCAGCCGACACAAACTTCACTGTTTTAACTTTGACACAGATTTACCACGATGTTCATTGTAGGTTTTCAGTTTGTCATTTGGTGTGATGATATTTTTACCTTTATCTTGCTTTGTTTTAGATTGATTGGTTAACTTCTTTGATTTGGGTAACTTTGAAGTAGAATCACCATCATCTTTTACAATGGTTTGTTTTAGACTATTGGCAACAACAAGTCTTTCTTGTTCCTTCATCCAATTTTGATAATGAGGGTTATCAAATCCAAATCCTTCTTCGGTGTTCTTTACGGTTATCAGCTTCTGGTATTCAATCACTTGTTCTATCACATGACTTGATTTTACACTTGCTTCATCATCAGCCTCGACAACCATTACTTCTCCTTCTTTCACACTTTCGATTAATGATTCAGAGATTTCAGATTCACATTTGTTTCTTTGTATTTCTTTGAATTTCTCTTCATTTTCAGGTGAATGATCAAATTGATTAAAGTTCTCAGGTAAAGTGTTTGTGATTGATTTAGGCATTGGTTCATGAGTAAAACCCAACCCAGCTTTGTTATCATTCCTTTCACTTACTAGTTTGGCTAGAATAGCTTTTGAACTTTTCATTTTAGTTAGATCAACTTGAGTTGTTGTATGAGTAATCTTTTCAAGTTCGAGTGCTTTAGTCATTTCTTCAAGTTGTTTGGAAACAATTTCAAGTTCTTTAAGTGTTTTGTTCCAAGAATTTTGAAGTGAGATTATCTTATCATTATCATCTGAAATTTTGTGATCAATTTTAAGTTGTTCATGAAGTTGTTCATGTTTAATTAATTTATCACCAATTTTAAATGAATGATTTCGATAATGCTCTACCTGTTTAATGCATTCTTCGGAACACAACCTGTTTTTCACATCATTTGGAATCAGTGTATAATTCGGAGGTAAATAAGAACTAACCTTTGGTTGTTCAGATTCAGCAGATACGAATGATTCTTTAGATGTAGCCATAAGTGAAATTTCAGCTTCTGATTCTTCAAGTTGAGCTTTCAAAAATCTCAAATCTCTTTCTTCAGACCAGTCTTCTTCTTCAACTTCATATACCAGTCCCAAATTACCAATAAAATCGTTATTGAATTGGTTAGCAAATGCACTCCAGTCATAACCATCTTTAACACTGGCTACTAGTGCTTGATTCTGAGCTTCTGGCTTTTTACCCTCATCCTTCAATTCAGGCATGGGTAAACTTTGATATAGTTTCTGTTGAAAACGTTGATTCAGATATTGATAACTTGAAGATAGTTGATTTGAACTCTGAGTCTGATTCTGATTGTTTGAACTTGACTTCCCATTGAAGTTATGATTTTCCGGAGATTTGCACTCCTTAAAAAGTGACCAAAACCATTACAATTGAAGCATCTTGCCTTTGATTTATCAAAACCAACAGGTTTATGTACATTTTATTAGGGCTCGTTCCTAGTTGCAGAATTATTTTGTTCTTATTTTATACAAGTTTGTATAGTTTAGGGTTAATTTTGTATTATCCCTAAGTGTTGATGCATAAAGCATATTGCTAGTGAATGTTAGAGAGAGATTCTAGATCAGCAATACACGTTAGAGAGAGAAAGCTTATGTGTGTGTGATTGTATTCTCCTGCACTTTGTACTACAACGAATTGCTTTGATTATCAATACAAGAGAATTATTCAGTAATGGATTGTGTTGTTGATTGAATTGTTGTTTGTGTGCTTAGATTATTCTGATATGTGGCAGTATCGATCCAATTGAATCTATCTATTGGTATCAGAGATGTTGGTACTGTGTGTTCTTCGCTATTCATCAAGCAAAAACACATTAATACTGCTCAAATAATGATCTGAATGATCTGTTGCTCAAACCCTTGAACGACCAACTGAGCTGTGTTACGAACAACGACCCCTCTATCGTCAGGTTTGTTTTTGTATACCCACTTCGTTCCAATTGGGTATTTGTTAGGTGGAAGATCAATCAATTCCCAAACCGTGAGTTTCCTGAACTGTTGAAGTTCTAATTGCATTGCTTCCACCCAGCTCGGATCTTGTAAAGCCATGTTAATGTTCTTTGGGACGATTTGTGATACAAAACAAGAGAATAAGCAAATGTTGATAAGTCCAGATTGATGACGTGTACGAACACCATCAGAAATGGATCCTATGACTAAGTCATGAGGATGATCTTTCAGTTCATTGTAGAGCGAATTGGATGTAGAGATATCTGAAACAGGTATGGTAGATGAATCAGGAGGAATGCCAGTAGTAGAAGTAATATGGGGAGAAAAGATAGGTGATGAAGGGTGGGATGATGATAATGGGGGATCGGCGGTAATAACAACTTCAGGTGTGGGTGGCATCGGTTGTGGAATTTCCGGAAATGGTGAAGAAATGACAGGATCAGGTAGAGCTTCAGAATATACGGGAATAATTTCACCTTCTTCCAAAAACAGAGGTAGATTGAAAGAATTAAACACAGTCGTGGCATCATAGAACCAAGAAGGATCAGATCCAGTATCGCACACATTTGATTCTTGGCAATCAACATAGAAAGATTCTTGAACGATTTTGGTACATCTGTTGTAAACTCGATAAGCTTTCTGAGAAGAGGAATAGCCAACAAAGAAACATTCATCAGAAACAACTCCGAATTTTGACGTTTGCGCTTGAGTATTCAACAAAGTGCATGAACAACCAAAAGGTCGAAAGAAATCAATCAATGGTTTTCTTTTGTGGAATAATTCATAAAACGTCTTCATTTTGGCTTTCACAATCAACACCCTATTAAGCACGTAAGAAGCACAATTGACAGCTTCGGCCTAGAAAATGATTGGAAGTTTTGAGTCAATTAACATAGTCCTTGCAGCTTCCACAAGAGATCTGTTTTTCCGTTCCACCACCCCATTCTGCTGACTTGTTCTTGCTGCACTGTATTGTCTCAGTATACCCTTTTCATCACAGAATGAGTCAAAAATGTGATTTCTGAACTCCGTCCCGTTATCGCTTCGAATAGGTTTCACCTTCTTACCGCTAATGGTTTCAATCTTCAGAATAACTCTTGAAAGCTCCTGTAGTCTCCCCTTTGTTAGCAAGAAAACTTACCCAAAAATTTCTTGAAAAATCATCTGTAACAACCAAACAATAAGATTTCTTAGCAATGCTTTTGACACTGATTGGTCCAAACAAATCTGCATGTAATAATTCTAGAGGACAAGAAATAGAATTAATCGTTTTAGATTTGTGAGACTTCTTATGTTGTTTCCCCTTAGCACATGTCATACATTTCTCAACCACTGAAAATCTTTAATGGGCAAGCCACGAACTAGATTAAGTTTAACAAGTTTATTAATATTATCAAAATTAACATGACCAAGTTTCCTGTGCCATAAAAATGCTTCTGAAGAGGAAGCTTTTGATAATAAGCATGTGACGGTAGAAGTTGACTCCTTCGAATTCATGTCAAGCAAATAAGTGTCATTCTTCCTTGGTGCGCGCATCACGATCATATCATCAGAAACAGAGAAATCCGGCTTCAGAAATAAGGATTCATCGGATTTGAAGAGAACCGGAATATTTTTATCACAAATTTGAGATACACTCAGAAAGTTGAAGTGCAGCTTTGGAACGTAGTTCACTTTCTCTAACGTCAACAATCCATTCGATACCTCACCTTGACCGATCATTTTACCTCCTTTCTTATCTCCAGCCAAAGCCACATACCCACCATTTATTATACGAAAATTAGTAAGCAGATCTTTCTACCCGGTCATATGTCGAGAACATCCACTATCTACATGCCACAGACTATTTGGCTTCCTCGGATGTTCCTGACATAACAAAACAAGAAAAATCAATTAGAAACAAGAACCCATGCCTTAGAAGACTTGGGTTTAAATAAAGAAAAATTAGCATAAAATGATTATTTACAAACCTATTGAATCTATTAGTTAAACTAGAATTATTTACATCCTTTTGAACGAGTTCCGGACAGTTCTTAACAATGTGAGTGTCCTTACAGCAGCGGAAACAATGTGACTTGAAACATTTCTTTTCCAGAATTACCAGTAGAAATGGGATCAATCACAATTTCTTCATCACATTCAGACATGTTTGTGTCTGAATCACTAAAAGAAACATACATTTTTTTTGTTTTACCTTTTTATGTGCTAGCTTCATTACCTGTATCATTTACATGATTCATCTTTGAGTTGTTTGTCTCAACGTGTTTGGTTATGCGGATTGGAATAAAGGTCGGTATTGGTGTTGAGACAAACTTCTCAAAACAGTTCTTATTTGGAAACACATCATTAGATTCAACGAAAGAAACATGATCATCATGAACATCATTCAAAGCACACACATCATTGTCAATGTTTAATACAGACGGTTTAGAGTTTAACAAATCATTCAAACTACTACTATTGTCTAAAGTAGACTTCTTTGAATTTAAACTACAACTTGAAACAGAGCATCCTAATCCTGTTGAAGCACCATATCCATAATCATCCCAACCTCTTGACGATTAACTCCTTCTAAACTTGCAAATAAATTGTTAGTGTGTTCTGCAATTAAATCATTAGTGGGATGAGGTTTGGCTATGGGAGAATAACAAAAGGTACTGGGTGGAGGATAAACATGAGGAGTCTCATCATATCCTAAACCCGATTTGATTCGGCTCCTCTTTGCCTACAATTTAATTCCTCTCTTTTCATTCCAGCAATGATCCATCTATCAAGTTTAGTTTGAAGTTTACTGCTTTCAAATTCAGCAAGTTTAACACGTTCATCAAGTAGATTAACCTTAACATTCTTTATAAGAAGTTTTCTATTTAGGTGATCTATTTCTTGTAAAGCTTCGTTAAGTTTCACATAATAGTTCACTTCATTCTTTTTGAGATCCGAATTAATAGTATTTAGTTCATCTTGATTTGATAATAACAACAGATTAGCTTTATAAACACCAAAGAGTCGAACCCTACATGCAGATGAACACATGTCTTGTATTACCTCATAAGGAAGACCCATGATAATCTTCTCGGTTGCAAGAGCCTTCTCACAGTTACATGCGGGTGTATTTTTCTTCCTTTCTTCCTCCTTTTCATCTTCAACCTCCTTGCTTTCTTTCTCAGCTTTCACAGTCTCTTCCTTTTTGATCTCTTCAGTTGCTTTGTTGATAACTTTCTCAGAGTCGCTCCCAGCATTCAGTATAGTTTCAGCAACAAGAGCTTGATTAATTTCTTCTTGAACTTCCGCAATCTTAGCACTCCAGTCAAAGTTAGTCAACAAAGCAGTGTCTCTTGTGTGACTGTTGTTCTTTTTTCAATAACAACAACATTTCTTGTGTTGGGAGATGGTGGTTCAAACACAGTTAGGGATGGGCAATCTCTCTTGAAATGTCCGAGTTGTTTACAGTTGAAACATCGGAGTTTAGATTTGTCAAACCCAACCTTTGCATTCTGATTTCCGAAGCTTCTTTTTCCAGTTCTCTCCATAAAACGTCTGGCTCTAACCGTCAACATTGTCATTTGCCATTGAATATCTGGTTCTTCAAGGTCGTCCGGGTCAACTTGCCACATATCCTCCATTGTGATGCCTTTTCCCTTGAAATCTCCGGCAATCAAGGCTTCATAGCTGTTTACGAACATTCCAAACAGAGCCATCATGTCATTAGGAGGCACTTGAGTTGCAACTTGTTCGTTTCCGACATTCTTACGTTCAGATGGAACATTTCCTGATGTAGGAACATTTCCTGATGTAGGAACATTTCCTGATATATATGAAAATCCAGAGTTGTTCATTGGTGTTTTAGATGTGGATGAGAGTAATGCAGCATTCTGGGTTTGCATCGAAGGATAAACAGCCTGATTGTACTCTCTCCTTTTGATGTCAAGCTCAAACGATTTCAGCTTGTTGATTACATCCATGAGCTTATATTCAGTAAACATCTTCTCATGCTTCAGCATTCTGACCTGCAGACTCCACTCAGGAGGGAGTGAGTCCAACAGCTTTGTCACTTGTTCAACCATAGTCAACTGCTCATACTTCTTTAAATTGCTAGTGACTGTCAGGAAACGATTTGTGAGATCTGAAATTTTCTCATTTCTGAGACCCATAAATGAGTTGAACTCTTTTTGCGCTTGAACTCCCTTATCTTTCTGAAGATCAACTTTTCCATCATAAAACTCACATAGAGCATCGTACAAATCCTTGGCATTTTTCTGATCTCCAAAACGATTATGTATCTCCGAACTTAGGCAAAGAATTAAAGCACCGAAGTGTTTGTTGTTTACGGTCTACCAACTTCTTATCTCTTTCATTGTAAGTGTCGGGGTTTGTGTTTTTGACAGTTGCCTCACTAACAGTTGTGACAGGAATATGTGGCCCTTTTACGATGGAATCCCATTGAGTATGATCAGTGTATAAATAAAATGCCTTTAACCTTCTCTTCCAGTCCTCAAAGTTATCTCCATTGATCAGTTTCGGTAGTCTATTCGGTGATCCACTTTCCAAGTCAGCAAGGGTAAAAGACATTGACATTTTGTTCATATAGTAGTGTCGCAAAAATTATAGTGTCGCAAACAGGTTAGTGTCGCAGAACAGTGTCGCATCTAATTCTTCAGACACTGTCGCAAAGGCAACATTGAACTTTCGTTCAGGGTAATGTCGGGTGTAATGTCGAATACAATGTTGTAGACAGTGTCGAGAACAGTGTCAGACACAATCAAGCGATTAGTTTCGCAAGATCAAGCTCACAAAATGAACTTTCGTTCAAGCAATGTCGCAAGCTAGTCACAAGCAAAGATCAACAACAGTAAAATGATAGTGTCGCAAACAAAGCTAGTGTCGCAAGATGAACACTAGTGTCGCAAGATGAATCTGAGAAACCCCTTCAACACGAAAAAGCACAAAAATCCTCATAGAAAACTCAAAACAGATCCAATTGATGATCTGTTGATTCCGATTGATTCACAATGCAAAATAAGTCAATCCCAAGCCAAATTCAATCCATAACAGCAACAATTTAAGATCCAATTTGATTGAAAATAATTTTGTCCAAAACTTATGGAGAAAAACCCAAAATCACTCTAAAATCTCATATCTGTATAGCAATGATAGATCTGAGAGTTTCAAATGATTCAAACACCGATAAACCAATGTTTTCAATCCAATTCCATATCAAAATTCATCTGATCAGATCCAGAATTGATGAAAAGAGAAATATGTCTAAAAACCCTCAAAAACCATAAATCATGAGCACAATGGCTCTGATACCATATTGTTGGTCCAGTAGATCGTTAATCCGTGCTATATATGATTTAGATCAGATCACAATCAATTGATACCACTAGATCTAGCAACAATTGATTGTGATTAATGACCAAAACTCAAACAAACCATTATAACCCAATAACAAATGATAGATTAAGAAGGTAATTAGATGAAGTAGAATGAATTAGATGCAGCAATGATATAACAGAGACAATTCATTGCAATAATCAATCAGATTCGAACTCTAGATCAAAAGTGTAATTGTATAGTATAAGTTCCAAAGAGTTGTGTACAAAATAGCTCTAAACAACTATTTATACAGTAGCTAGTGTCGCATAGGCGACACTGCCTGCTCGCTAGACAGAGACAAGTTGCATGCGACACTATAGTGTCGCATGCAGTGTCGCATAAGCAGACACAAACATAATCAAAACATAATCTAACCTAACTCTTACAACGAAACACAAAGTACGACTAATCTATTACAAGTAAGCAAAATACAAATAACGACATAGTGAAGTACCACCCTACATGTGGTCATCATTAAGTTTATAAAGAATGTCGTTGTGTCATTAAAGAATCCACATGCCTGCACACACAAAGCACACATATTAAAAAATAAATACGAATGCAATGCAATGCAATGAATCAAGATATTGTAGTGAGATCATACCAAACCTTATCTGAACATGTTTTGTAAGTTTTAGAATAGACATTTGACTTGTGTTTGGTTGAGTGAGGATATGAAAACATACCAATTAGCTTTAGTTGGTACACTTACTTTTTTAGTATCATGATGAGATTAAGGTTTATACATATGTCAATCTATTTCCTTATCAACAACAACCAGAAATGTATTTTAACAAAAACCTGGTTTCTTACAGCATAATCAGTGTGGAATGGGTTTTTATATCTTATTGGGATTTGGTCCACTTTTGGGACTTCTTTTGGAATTCCTTTTTGGATTTATCTTTTGCTTGTGTTCCCGTTGGAAATCTTCTGAAATTCCATTTTGGAATTTGGGTGATGGTCCATCTTTGGCACTATTTTCTGTTCCATTTTGGAATCTTTTGCTGCACCTTGAAGCTCGAAAGAGACTTCAGGTTTGTGTATACCACAACAAAGAAGCTCACGATGCGGTTCATCACACTGAATAGATTGCATCGTTACCCGATTATGTTTAAACAACATCACTAGAGGTTCATCAAAATAGATATATCTAGACATGTATGACAATGGAACTTAACACAAAGATCATTAAGTTTAGATTTGTCAACAATGAACCTAATTTTTCAGTCTAATTGTCTGAGTTGTCTCGCACATCAATTTACACTTATCTGTCTTTATTATTTGAAAATGATGTAGCAGATAAAACTTAGTGTATCTATCTTTCTCACTTTTTGCAACACGGATTCTTATGACATGATGTTTACTTTTCTTTTTCATTTTTTTTCATGCAAGCACACACAATGCAAAAACTAAATGACATAGGAATCAATAAATGACAACGACTTATAATATTTTTGGATTTTATATTTTCTGATTTTATATTTTGTTTTTCATGAAAATTGAATTAATCAAGATTGATTATGTAACATTTACGAAATTTGACTTTTAATTATAATATCGAATACTTGAAGTTTATAAAATTTATTGTATAAATAATTTAGCAAGTGAAAACACAAACAAAAACAATAATAATAGCAATAACAAAAACAAAATTTATCAAAGTAAATATATATAAATATATATATATATATATAATACTTTTTAACAACCAAAATAAAAACAAAAAAAGAAAGAAATATGCAAAGATAGGGGACCAAAAGTGTCAAAAGCCCAAACTTTCTTCTTCTCCCTCCCTTTCACGCAACATCAACAGTAGCATCCTCTCTTCACCATGCTTGAAAACTTCAACCAAATTTCAGTCCAAAATCAGACCCATTTCGGGTATTAACTTGTTTAACCTGTCCATAGCTAACATCAAACGAGTAATTTGCGTGCAATTGAACAAAAAAATGGCCTGAAACCATCCTTTTCTTTCGTATTCGGCGAACTCAAAACCGAGACCAAAACCATATCTAGACCTCACCATTTTTCAATTAAACACACACACACACTCACAAACACACCGAGAACAAAACCCCATACCCAGATTTCACGAAAACGAAGTAAAAATCACGCATCAAGGGCTCAAAAGTGGCGAACTGGTTCATCACTCGAACACATACCTAGCCCACACCATTCCGTAAATTTATTATACCATTATACTCGTTTTTGGGTGTGGATTAAAAGCCCTAACATTAATTTTGTCAAAATCTACGAAAACGAACTCAATTTGGGGGTGAAAGATCTAGGGCTCATATGGGTTTATGGGGATTTTTCGAATCTGCTAAAGAGGGGTTAAAACAATTAAAGGGGGATGGATTTACAGGTTAGACACCCAGCTCAAGTGGCTGGGTGTATATGTTAATACAAGGAAGGTCACGAGTTCGATTCACGTCCAGGCAATGCCTTTTTATATAAAAACCATATTAATGCTTTATATTTTCAAAACAACCAAAGGTTAAAACATTTAAGTTCCGGTTTCATGGCGGGTTAGTCACTCAGCTCAAGTGGCAGGGTGCATATATGCTGATGCAGGAGGTCACGGGTTCGATTCTTAGAACCTGTTTTTTTTTTTTTGTATATTTTGTATTTTGACCACTAATTCACATTTTTAAGCATTCAAACTACCCACTAAACATGTAAAAATTATATTTTTATAATTTTTATGTCTTAAAAACCTAAAAGTTTTCATAAACTAATATTAACTTTAAAAACGTTATAAAACCAAGTAACAAAACATGTATATATTTTTATAAAAATCCTTGTGAATGTTCATTTAACCAAAAATACTCATTTTAATCCTTGTAAGTATTATGTATATAAAATTAGACACATAAACTTGTTTCGTCAACTATTTAAAAACTTTATAAACTAAAAATCTACTTAAACGTCATACCGTATTGGTTAAAAAGCCAAGTAAACGACTTGTAATGACAATAATCTTTAAAAGTAGGTTATTTACAAATAAATAATATTTTAACCTATTTTTATAAAAACTTATAAATATACCAACATTCATAACTATTTCACAAAACAACTAAAAATAAGAATATGACTCGTACGATCTCGAACCCACATATGGACTAAAATCTTTATGTTTGATTAATAGGATAAGCTACCGAGAGTTATTTCCGGCTTCCACCATATATTTTGTTGAGTATTTTTTGGAGCCGATTAATGTGAGTTTACATACCCCTTTTTATATTTATAAACTTTTGGGGTGAAACATGTTATATTATGCAAATACACCACATGCACTAAATTTATTTATCAACCATGTGATTCTATTTATGTCTTGGTTGTGCTTTATGTATACTTGTGGTGTTCTATTTTATGATCGATACAATCATTAACTATTGCTAGCCCAGCGACGTCTTAGATCTAAGGGCCTGACAAGCCTTTTTGGTGCTAAAGCCGATGCTAAGTCCGGCTCTTCAATGACGCATTCTAGTTCTTTGAAGGAACCAAATTTCACTTAGCTGATCATATACTATATTTTATATTGTTGAGGCTTGATTGTACATTTGAGGCCGTACGTGTTGTTACATATTTGCACTAACCATTGTGGACATGGAATCGCTTATCATTGTGATCTATAAAATACTATCTATGTATTTAACTATGTGAACTCACCAACATTTTTATGTTGACATTATTTTCTATCATGTTTCAGGAAATATCAACGTCTAATGCTAGCTTTGGATCATGATCACCATAGGCTTTTGGACCTAGTTAAAATTTGAATCAATGAACAATTATTAGCTATGTCATTTGTGATTGTCAAACTTGTGAACAAATTGTATTATTTAATTTGGTGATGCATGCTTATTTAAAACTTTAACTTGTAGTGTCATGTGGCTATGAGCAATCTCTAACACTCATGTCTCGATGATTATCCGCCTTTTATTTATTTAATTGGTCGGGGTGTGACAGATGGTATCAGAGCCCATGACTATAGGGATTTAGGTTATTAGAAACGGTGACCTAGACTACGGTATGCTTAGGGACCCTATATGAATTATCTCATACTTGTATGTGCTACATGATGCTACATGCCATGTGTTACATAATACGTGCTATTTATGATTCAATGCCATGGTCTTTGCACACACTTTGAAATACTACAACTCAAACCGATCTTTAACAAATGAATTCAACATAAGCAAGAACAAATAGCTAAGACTAAACCCTTAAATTAGTTTCTTCTTCCCTTATCCAAGCTATTCATCTTAAACCTCATCATCGTTTACTATAACTCTAATTAGCTAAGTAACATTTCTTGATCTATTTCTCGACTCCATGTGGATATCATATGCTTAGTGAAACTCTTAGGCAAATGCCTAATCTATTCTCATCAAGGTTTCGAATCTGAATAACAAACAAGACGATGTGTATTTAGACAATAAACACTTGTATCCTGAATTTTCTGGCAAATCGATAGAAAGTTCTATCCAAGGTTAGCGTATCGTATAAATCTCTTAAAGGGACATGCATGCTTACCTGGGGATGGACGAGATGAGCGTAACCCTATAGGCTAAAGCACGCCTCCTCAAATACGTTAAAACAAACTTAACACTTTGATAAGTCATTAGTGTCCAAAAAGAAGACACATTCCTAAGCTTTTAAATTCTATATATTTTGTTAGGGCTCGTTCCTGTTTAGAAGATTTACTTTGTACTTTGTTTATACAAGTTTGTATAGTTTAGGGTTAATTTTGTATTTTCCCTAAAGTGTTGATGCATAAAGCATGTTGCTAGAGAATGTTAGAGAAAGAGTCTAGATCACAATTTACACGTTAGAGAGAGAACTGTGTGTGTGATTGTATTCTCCTGCACCATTGTACTGCAAATATTTGCTTTGATCATCAATACAAGAGAATTATTTAGTAATGGATTGTGTTGTTGATTGAATTGTTGTGTTTGTACTTAGATCATTCTGATTTGCAGCAATATCGATCCAATTGAACCTATCAATTGGTATCAGAGCTGTTGGTATTGTGTGCGTTCTTCGCTATTCATCAAGCAAAAACACATCAATATTGCTCAAATCATGATCTGAATGATCTGTTGCTGTTTTTGGATTTGATTCATCATCAGAATCATTTCTAATTCACAACAATTGTGCAAATTCCATCAGATTATCATCAGATCTGAGGAATTAAGAAGAAATTGAAGTTACTGTTCGATCGAAATTTCACTCAAATTCATCGAAACTTGACCATGTTTTGGATTGATTGATATAGGAGATTGTTAATCAGTATCAAACACTGATTGGGTGTGATTTTTGAACAAACTGGACAAGTTTTGTTATAATTCTTAAAATCTGTATGACGAAGATGATGAACATGATGAACTTGTTGAAGATTAACTAGCCGGGTGATAAAATTTGACTTAGACAATATTTTTGGACTTAGATTTGTGAACAAATAGGTCCTGTGCAGCCGTGTTATGGAAAATATTCTAGACGGGTGAAGTTTTGCAAGTAAAAGTTATGTACTGTTGTGCCGGGTGAAGCTACTGTGCAGCCGTGTGAAGTTACTATTCAGACGGGTAAAGCAACTGTTCAGCCGGGTGATCAACATTACAGCCGGATCAACTTGTTACTGTTCAGCCGGGTCATTATCTATTTTCAGCCGTGTCAAGTACAGCCGGGTGAAAGTATTTGATAACTATTGAGCCGGGTGATTGATTTTTTCAGCCGTGTCAAGTTTCCGCCGTGTCAAGTTATATCTGTTCAGCCGTGTAACTCTTCAGCCGGGTAACGCTGTATAGCCGGGTGAAGAACAAAGTTTCACTGTTCAGCCGCGTGACTTATTTTTAGTTGTTTCAAACTTTGTTATCTTATCTTGTCATTATTTTAGTTGCTTTTAGTTTAACATTTTAATTGTTTCTTTTCAAAAATCAACAAAAACACAAAAATATTTTCTTTAAAAATCTTTAAAATGACACCTAATGATTATTCTGATAACCGTGTTCCTAGATTGGTTAATTGTGCAGATTTCAAGAACTGGACAATCAGATTGAAACACCATCTATGCTCTATAGACAATGATTTGTGGAAGTCTATTGATAAAGGTCCTCATATTGCTACTCAGACTACTCCTGACAGTGCAAGCACCTACACCAAAGATTCAACTGAACCTTATCCTGAAGATAATTTATCACCAGAAGACTTATGAAAGGTCAAGAATGACAGTAAGGCTTATTCTTTGATGTGTAAAGGGCTGCCACTTCAAGTGTTGTCAAGATTGGATGCTTATCAAACTGGCTACACATTGTTCAAGGCATTAAAATCAATTTGTGAAGGAGGAGAACAGTTGAGAAGTCTCAAGAAGCAAAAATTAAAGAGACAACTAGAACTATTTGAGCATATTGCTGGAGAATCTGTGCACCAGATGATGAACAAATTTGTGCATCTAACTACTGAGATGACAAATGTTGGTGCAAAAACAGATCTTCAAGACCTGAATGATAGATTATTGTGTGCTCTTCCATCTTCATGGAAACAAACAGTGACTCTACTAAAGCATACAGAAAAGTTTCCAATGGACTTAGATCTTCTTACTGCAAAGATCGAAGAAGTAGAAATTGATGAAAGTTCAAGAAACTCTGACAGATCAGGTTCACATGCTCAGTATAAGTTTGTGGTGAATCCTTCTAACACAGTGGAGAATGCTTTTCTTGCTCAAGATACTGCAAAAACTGATGATGAGGGTGATTTGTTTGTTGGTGCTAGCTTCTACACGGATTCATCATATCTACCAAGCTCATCAATTTACTCTCAACCTCAATCTCCACCAAGAGCTCAAGTTCAAAGCCAATCTATGAAATCTCAAGCAGAAAATCAAAGTTCAAGTTCTACAGTTCTAGCCAAAGTAAAAGATGTGATGAACATCTTGTTACAAGATGATGAGACGAAGAATGCTTTTACTGCATTCATGGCAAGCTTCCAAGCTTATCAAGTCATTTGACTCAGCTGGATGTTGTGCTTCAAGATCTGTTTGAAATGGATCCTGATGACGTTGAAGAAATGGCCTTAAATTGGCAAATGGTTATGGTTGCATATCGAACTCAGAAACATGCATATGTGAACAGAAGCTACAAGCCAAATGCAAACAAGACAGTTGGTTTTGACAAGTCAAAGGCCAGATGTTTCAACTGCAACTGCTATGGTCATTTTTCAAGGGAATGCAAAGCTCCTAAGAATCAGAATTATAATGATCAAGCTAGTTCAAGTGGACAGAATCATGGTCAAAGTTAGAACTCGCAACAGTCTTCAAGCTATCAAAGCAGAAATCAATGTTTCATGCAAAAGCCATATCAAATTCTTCCCATGCCAGAACTAAAAGATGAAGGAAAGAAGCCAGAAGATCAGAACAAAGCACTGGTGGTTAGTGTGAAAGACGGATATGACTGGAGTGCTTATGCGGAACAATTTACATCTGATCTTACATCTAGTTTGGCATTGGTTTGTGAAATTGAAGAAGAAGACTGGTCTGAAGAAGGGGATGATCAACTGATTAAAGCTGCAAGTGAAGATTCT
Organism: Tagetes erecta; assembly: GCA_030867185.1. Taxonomy (NCBI): domain Eukaryota; kingdom Viridiplantae; phylum Streptophyta; class Magnoliopsida; order Asterales; family Asteraceae; genus Tagetes; species Tagetes erecta. The sequence goes on along the minus strand of CM061497.1, from coordinate 14,131,535 downwards.
GAACATTATGACTGGAGTGCAAAGTCAGATCCTGTTGAAGAATCTGAATCAGAGATTGCTCTTATGGCTACTTCTGAAGAGTCTTTCTCATCTGCTGAACAACCAAAGGTTAGTGTCGAATTACCCCTAACTATGTTCCTTTACCTGATGATGTGAAAGGTAGGTTATGTTCTGAACAATGCATTAAAAAAGTGGAACATTATCGAACTCATTCTTTTAAAATTGGTGACAAATTAAGCAAACATGAACGAATTCATGAACAACTTAAAATTTATCACAAAATTTCTGATGAGAAGATATTGTCACTTAAAGAATCATGGAACAAAACCTTGAAAGAACTGGAACTAGTAACCAAACAACTTGAAGAAATGCCAAAGAATTTTGAACAAGAAAAGGTTGCTCATGCTGTCACACAAGTTGAACTAACAAAGGTAAAAAGTTGTAAAACAATGGTTAGACAACTTGTGAGTGAACGAGGAAACAAGAACAAATTAGGATTGGGTTTCACACATGAACCAATGCCTAAATCAATCACAAACACGTTACCTGAAAACTTCAATGAATTTGATCATTCACCTGAAAATGAACAAAGATTCAAAGAAATTCAAAGAAGTAAATTTGAATCCGAAGGATCTCAAGTTTTACTAGAAAGCTTGAAAGAAGATGATGACTGTGTGACCGTTGAAGCTGATGATGAAGCAAGCAACAAAAAACGGTGAAGGATGAAGCAGAATTTTCGGGATACAATGATCTAGAATACATAAAGTGGAAAAATGAGCAGAAAGAAATTGTTGCTGAGCAACTGATCAAGAAGAAAACAGTAAAGAAGACTGAAGTTTCGAATGCAAAGATGCAAAAACTGTCAAACAATCAATCTGAAACAAAACAGTCAAAAGATAAAAGTGTCATAACATCAAATGACAACACCAAAGCTCAAGTTGTTAAAACTGAAAATGTCAAACCTGTGACAAAGAAAGTGTCTAAAGTTAAAACAATCAAGTTTGTGTCTGCGGGAACGTTTGATATGAACTCATCTCACGGTAACCAATTAAATTCTAAAATCAAATCTAACTCTGGTTTGAAAACAGGTTCAGGTCCTAAGACTTCCGCTGTCAATGATAAAAGATTTGAATCAAAGATGGTCACTAAGCAAGATGTTTCAAAATCGAACCAAGTTCCCAAACAATCAAAACTTGATAACAAGCAATCAAAGTCACAACAAAAATCTCCACAAAAGAATCAAGTTAACTTAAAACCGAACAAAACTGATAATGAATCACGAGTGGGTTCAACATCTAGAGTTAACAATCGGCTCTTTAAGATTACCAAGAAATATTGTGAGATTTGTGATCGTTATAATCATGTTACTGCTGAGTGTTTCTTTAACAGGTACTGCGATTACTGTGACAAAAGAAATCATTCATCAGAGGAATGTTTTTATAACAAGTTTTGTGAGATATGTGAAAGGAGAAATCTTGAGACTGCAGATTGTTTCTTTCGAAAAAACTCATCAAGAGAAATGACTCCTTTTTTGAATTTTCAAAGAAATCAATCTTTTGGTTTTCAAAAACTTAACCAAAATCATTCTCCTGATTTGAGACCTTTCAAACGAATCAATTCTGGTATTAATGAATATTCATCCAGAAATGTGCAGGTTAACAGTTTTAAGCCAAGAGCTTTGATGGTAAGAAATCAAAAATTTGAAAATAACATTGATCCTAAGTTAGAGGAAAGGTTTTCAGCTTTAAGAAGAAAGCAAACAAATCAAGCCAGTGGCAGAAACAGTTTCCAACCAAATCTCTCAAATGAATCAAATTTTCAAAATCTACATTATCAACAAGTTACTGTTACAGATAGATTCGGAAAACCCAAGACCATGTGGGCCTGGGTTGACCAAACTAACTAAGTAAATGTTGAAATGCAGGTACGCCCTCGAAGACCTATTAACTCATGGTTTTTTGATAGTGGGTGTAGCCGGCATATGACAGGCAATCATACCTTGCTTCAAGATTTTAAGCTAAAGAATGCTACTCATGTTGCATTTGGAGGAGATGCTGGTGGAAAAATCACCGAAGAAGGAACTGTGTCAAATGCGATTATTAGCTTCGATAAAGTCAACTACTGTGCACAGTTGAACTTTAATTTGCTAAGTGTATCTCAAATTGTGACAAATCATATTCAACATTGTTTGATGATTCTTTTTGTTACATACTTAAGCCAGGTTTCAAGATTGACAATGAATGGGTGGTGGTTAAAGCTCCAAGAGATCGAGATGTGTACATGCTTGATATGTCTCAGATTGATGCTGAAACCGAAACCACATGTCTCATTGCGCATTCATCAAATGATGAGAGTAAGCTTTGGCATAGACGGCTGGGCCATTCAAACTTCAGAAACATGAACCGATTGGTGACTGGAAATCATGCTGTGGGAATACCATCAAAGAAATTCTCGACAACTGATCTTTGTCCAGCATGTTTGAAAGGAAAACAGCACCGAATGTCTTTTAAGTCCAAGCCAGAAAACTCCATTTCAAAACCCTTACAGATGCTACACATGGATCTATTCGGACCAACAAATGTTCAAAGCATCAGAAAGAAGTCTTATTGTTTTGTCATCATTGATGATTTCACTAGATTTTCTTGGGTTTATTTCTTGGATGTTAAATCTGAAACTGCTAAGTTGTTAAAAGAATTCATTATCAAAGTTGAAAATCAGTTAGATTGTAAAGTAAAAATCTTGAGAAGTGACAATGGAACCGAGTTTAAAAACTCTAATGTCGATTTGTTTTGTGTGGAAAAAGGAATTGCACGTCAATTTAGTGCTCCGAGAACTCCACAACAAAACGGAGTCGCAGAACGGAAAAATCGAACGCTAATTGGAGCTGCAAGATCCATGCTCGCAGATGCCAAAATCCCTATCACATTCTGGGACGAAGCTATTGCTACTGCCTGCTTTGTACAAAACAGGACATTATTGGTTCAGGATAAAGATAAAACGTCATATGAGTTATTGTTTGGAAGAAAAACGAATACTTCATATTTGAAAGCATTTGGTTGTCCTGTGTCGATTCTAAATTTAAGTGATCATCTCGGTAAATTTGAGTCCAAATCTGACGATGGATTTTTTCTTGGTTACTCATCTGTTTCAAAAGCTTATCAGGTTTTTAATAGCAAAACGAACATTGTTATTGAAACTATTAACGTAAAGTTTTTAGAAAATTCATTTCCGTCAGTGGCTCATGGTCCCGAATGGTTATTTGATTTAGATTCGTTATCAAAATCTTTCAATTCTAACTTATTTGATTTTTCAGGAAAAACGAGTAAAGAATCAGGAGACTTGAGATGTTTCAGTGATGATTCAGATAATGACGAGGACAGTAACTCAATTCTGAGTATCCGTTCATGTCATTTCATAATCCTGATAATGTGGTATCCAACCAATCTCCGGGTCCATCTGGTTCTCAAGAAGATCAAGAATCAAACAATTTTGGTGGTAATGGAAATTCGCAAAATTCTCCTAATGATGGTGGATCTGTTCAAAATCAACCATCATCAGATCCGAATGTTGAAATTGTTCCAGAAACATTTGACTACTTCATCAATTCACCAGAACAAGTTCCTAATTTCACTCCGCATACTTCTATAATTCTAGAAGATCTACCGAATCTGAATCAGTCTAATCTGGAGACTCAAGTACAAGGTGACGCCATTCCAACTCACCGAGTTCATAGGAATCATCCTATCTCTCAGATTATAGGACCTTTGAATCTTCAAACTATGAGAAGTCAAACTGAGCATGCAAACGTTTGTCTTTATTCATGTTTTCTTTCTCAAGTGGTTCCGAAGAACATTTCAGAAGCGCTACAAGATAACAGTTGGATTGAAGCTATGCAAGAGGAGTTACTTTAATTCAGAAAACAAGAAGTGTGGAAATTAGTGGACATACATGAAGGAGAAAATGTGATTGGTACAAGATGGTTGTACAAAAACAAGCCGGATGAACGTGGCATTGTTGTACGAAATAAAGCCAGACTTATTGCACAAGGTTACACTCAAGAAGAAGGTATCGACTATGAATAAGTGTTTGCTTCGGTCGCTCGACTAGAAGCTATTCGCATTTTTCTAGCATACGCCTCTTTCATGAAGTTCAAAGTGTTTCAAATGGATGTAAAAGGCGCATTTTTGTATGGACCAATTACCGATGATGTGTACGTCAGACAACCTCCATGTTTTGAGGATCCTAAGTATCCACATCGTGTATACAAATTGAGCAAAGCGTTGTATGGTCTACATCAAGCCCCAAGGATTTGGTACGAGACGTTATCTAAACATCTGCTGGAACATGGTTTTACAAGAGGTCAGATTGATCCTACTTTATTCATGAAGCGGGAAAATGAAGATCTTCTATGTGTTCAAGTGTATGTGGATGATATCATCTTTGGATCAACAAGTCTATCCATGTGCAAAGAGTTTGAAGAGATTATGAAATCCAGATTTCAGATGAGTTCGATGGGAGAGATTAATTTCTTTCTCGGATTGCAAGTCAAACAGTCAGCTGAAGGAATTTTTATCAACCAATCAAAGTTTGTTGAAAAGTTGCTGAAAAAGTTCAAGATGCAGGATTGTCAGAACATTCGAACTCCATCTGATGTGAACTGTAAGATACAGCCGGATCCAAAAGGCAAATCCGTTGATCAAACACTGTACAGATCAATGATTGCTTCATTGATGTATCTTACTGCATCAAGACCAGACATCATGTATGCTATATATGTGTGTGTCAGATATCAGTCTGATCCAAAAGAGTCGCATCTGGTTGCTGTCAAACGTATTTTCAGATACCTTAAAGGGAAGCCGAATCTTGGGTTATGGTATCCTTATGAAGGGAATTTTGAATTATATAGTTATTCTGATAGTGACTTTGGTGGGTGTGTTGACAGGAAATCGACTACGGGTGGATGTCAATTTCTGGGTCCTCGACTTGTTTCTTGGCAATGCAAAAAGCAGACCAATGTTTCCGTATCCACAGCTGAAGAAGAGTATATCGCTGCATCTGCAGGATGTTCTCAAGTTTTGTGGTTACAAAACCAATTGCTTGACTACGGGTTTAACTTTCTCAAAACTCCGATTTACATAGACAATACTGCTGCTATGTTCATTACTGCTATTCCTGTTCAACACTCAAAAACCAAACATATCGAAATTCGATATCATTTTCTCAGAGACAACTCTCAAAAAGGTTTAATAATTTTGATTAAAGTTCATACCGACAAACAACTGGCAGATCTTTTCACAAAACCATTCTTGTTAGGACGATTTGAATTCTTAATTCAATCCATAGGGTTAATCAACCATGATTGATTATATTTTTACAAAAATCAATACAAAATCAGAATATATAAAAACCAAAAATATAATAAGTCGATGCCTAGTATTGATTCATTTGCCTTTTTATTTTATTTTTGCATTGTGAGTGTGCATGAAAAAGAAAAAGCAAAAACAAAAAGATAGAAAAAGCAAAAAGAAAAAGAAAGAATATCATATCAAAAGAATCTATATTGCAAAAGGTGAGAAATGATAGTTACACTAGACATTATCTATTGCATCATTTTAATAATAAAGACTGTTGTATGTTAATTGATGTGCGAGACATCAGGCAATTAGACTGAAAAAGTAAGTTCATTGTTGACAAATATAAACTTAATGATCTTTGTGTTAAGTTCCTTTGTTATACATGTTTAAATATATATCTTTTGATGATCTTCTTGTGATGTTATTTGAACATAATCGGGTAGCGATGTAATCTATTCAGTGTGATGAACCGCATCGTGAGCTTCTTTGTTGTGGTATCCACAGACCTGAAGTCTCACGTGAAGTTTCTTTAGAGCTTCAAGGTGCAGCAAAAGATTCCCAAAGTTGGAACAAAAAGAGTCCCAAATGTGGACCATCACCAATCAAATACCAAAAAGGAATTCGAACCTTAATCTCATCATGATACTGAAAAAGTAAGTAATTCGAGCTAATTGGTATGTTATCATATCATCACTCAATCAAACATAAGTCAAATGTCTATTCAAAACTTGCAAAACATGTTCAGGTAATGTGTGGTATGATCTCACTGCGATATTTTGATTCATTGCATTGCTTATGTCTTTACTTTAATGTGTGTGCTTTTGTGTGCAGGCATATGGAATCTTTATTGACACATCGACATCCTTTTTTTTAAACTTAAAAATTTCAAGAAATTTCAAGTTTAGGGGGAGAATAATTGAAGAAGAAAAATATTTACAAAAAGCCAAAAATATTTGAAATAAGTGTGTTGAATGTAAGGATCATGTGGTCAATGAAAGCAAATGTATTGGATGTGTTAAAAACAAACCTGAGGTCTTGTGATTTATTTTCGATCAAAGAAAATTGCTTCGGGATGTAGAAATATTGGTTGTGCAAAAACATTTTTGTGAGAAAAATCAAAGAAAAATGAAAAAGGAAAATTAATGTGAATTAAATGTTGATTTGTTGCCCTAGATTTTATTCTTTTGATTATTTAATTAGACAAACTCTAATAAGAATGTCATGTCTAATTAATATGTCGAGAATGTTTGCAGGTGCAATAAATTCCGTTGAAAAAGTCAATAGACAAAGAAAGTGAGAAAAACTTGTTAAGTGTTGAAGCCGGGTGAACGCATCACTTACTGTTCAGCCGGGTGACTGAATGAATATGCAGCCGGGTGAAAGAAGAAAATGATGTCGGGTGACAAAAGTTGTAAAGTTACTATGCAGCCGGGTGATGAAGTGATTGACACTATGCAGCCGGGTAATAGAATGAAGGTTCTATACAACCGTGTAAGTGAAGACACTGTGCAGCCGGGTAAGTGTGGCAACTGTATAGCCGGGTGATGAAAGAAACTGTCACTGTACAGCCAGGTAATGAACATGAAGTCACTGTGCAGCCGGGTAATGAAAAGAAGTCTACTGTTCAGCCGGGTAATGGGTAAAACCAAAACAAAGGTGTAGTCGTTCCTAACTCTATGACACGTCTATATCTTGACCCGTCTCAACAATACTTGACCCGTCTCTACAGTACTTGACCCGTCTAAGTGTTTCTACATGCTAAATTTTGACCCGTCCCAAGGTTGTGACCCGTACCAACAGTACTTGACGCGTCTCAACAGTACATGACCCGTCCCAAAGGTTTATGGGCCTAATTGTTTACCCGTCCAATATGTTGACCCGTCTCTTTGAGTTTGACCTAATTCTTGAGCCGGCTCATCAGCATATAAATACCCGCCTTTTCTCAAACACTTATCACTTTTCACAAATCACTCTCAAGAAAATCCCCTGTACTACAATCGAACCATATCATATTCAATCCGTCATTCTGTAACAAGTTTTATAGATTGAATAAGGTATAATTTACATGATTCGACCTTGTTAAACCCATTGATTGCTCTTAAAAACGAAATGTTGATGGTGAACAATAATTGAGCTTTGAATCGACACTTTGATTGTGTGTTAAAACTTAAATCGAGTGTTGTAATAGGTGTAATAACTGTTAATCACCAATATTCATCCATTAATTTACACAAATCACCTAAAATCGACTGAATCAAATGAAAAGGTTCAAATTCTGTCGAACCGCCATTGATAAACCTTTGAACTGTTCTTGTTTTTTTATATCAAATGATGAATCATCTGTTGTTGAGTGACTAACCGATGTTAAAAATGAACTGAAACATGGTATACAACTTCACTTTGCAAACAACAAATTTGCACTTAAGATTTTAAGTAGTTAAGTGTGTAATGTTACATGAACATTGATACACAAAAGTTCTTGTTGAACAAAATGATGATTATCAGATTGTTTGAATTAACTTAGGTGATAAATGTCTGTGTGATTTGTTACATTGTCTCTGTATGATTAAATACTTATGCAAATTCTGTTATTTAGTGAATGAAAAAGTCTAACACATGTGCCTTGGTTTATGTCAAACAGATGAATGATCTAAAGTTTGAGCCTAAGCATAATCTGGTTGCTATGTTGGATGAATCTATACCAGAAGCAGAAGGGTATAGAGATATGATCAGATTTTTAAGAAGAACAAAGTATGTGTATGCAATGTGTGCCAAACCCATTGTATATGCTAGACTGATAAACAGTTTTTGGAGGACAGCAGAGGTGATTACCAATGAGGCTGGTGTATCGGTTGTTAGAGGAAACATTACCAGACAGTTACAGATAACTGTGTCTGAAGAGTCCATCCGGACTGCATTGAGGTTAGATGAAGAAGAGGTTGGGGCTCCGGATGAATTGACAACTGCTGAATGCCAGACATGTTTCATAATTATGGGACATCCTCCTGTATTTCCCAAGCAGCAGTTTGTTAGAGCAAGATTGGGAAAGCAATGGAAATTGCTATGCTATGTTATTCAACAGTGCATGTCAAGAGAAAGTGCTGGTTTTGACAACTTTCCATCAGATATTGCATCCCCAATAGTTGCAATAGCGATGAATAGGCCATTCAATATGTCAAAATGGATAATGAAAGGGTTTATATTCAATCTGGTGAAAGGCAAAAGATTCAAATTTTTTATGTATCCAAGATTTCTGCAATTGTTGATCAACATTGCACATCCTGTGACAAGGGAAGAAGGATTTGAAGGTGGAATCTTATATACTGAAGACATGAATGCTCTATCTTACCGAAAGATAAGTATTGGGAATGTAGAAAATGTCCATATGTTTGACTATATGCGAGATATAGCAAACAATGAAGAAGATATTGGAGAAGTTTACCATCATATCTCTCAAGGTGAAGTAGTAAACCCGTTAGACCTTGTGGATGAGATCCCAGACAACCTACTTGATGATAATGAGTATTTGGATAGATATCCTGAAGGTGATGAAGATAATGATGATGAAGGAAATGATAGTGATGAAGAAGCGTCTGAGGATGATGATGATGATCAGAACGATGATGGTAATGAAGATGATAATTTTGTTGCAAGTGATAGAGATTCTAAAACTGATGAAGAATCTGTTGAAGTTGAAAAAGAAGCAGAAGCTGTTATGGTTGAAGCTCCTAGGGACATCACAGTCCATTACTCTAGATCACGACGATCTAAGACTGTGGATGAACCTATGATTGTAGAGGAGCCGAATGTCTTTGAAGAAGCCAGTGTGCCTGAACAGATCAATGTTGTTCAGATTGCACAAGAAGTGATGGCTGAAGTAGAGACTGTGGCACAGGAAGTTGATGATACTGATGCTGGTTTCACTCATTCTGAACCAGTAGATTTTGCCACAACATCATCTCCTGCAACTCCACAAATTGAACAACCAATGGAGTCTTCACCAAAAGTTGTTTCAATTGTCTGAGGGAAAAAGACAAGGAGATTGAGCGTTTGAATAAGTTGGTAGAGGATTTGATGAAGGAAAATGAGTTGTTAAAGGCTTCAAATGAACCGAAAAAGGTTAGACTGAATGAGTTCAGAGAAACCAATGTGAAGAATATGAAGGTTTTCAAGAGCTTGATTCTGAGTATGAGAAACTCAAAGATGATTACAAAGAGCTTTATGTTGAATGTAATACTTTGAATGCTGAGAAAGAAATGATGGAGAAATGGTTAGAAGAAGCTGAACCAAAAAGGTCAGGACCTCCATCTGACAAAGATTTTTCTGATGAAGTGGTGGAAGTAACTGAGCCTTCAAAAGAGATAAAGGTTTACTATACTAGATCACGAGGATCTAAGGCTTTGGGTGAAAAGGTCGAAGTACCAATTCCCATTCCCGATGATGCTGCTGATATTGTTGTTCATGACAAAGCGGAGGGAAAACGTAAACTGGATGAAGTGCCTGAGATTGTTGAAGAAGATGTGCTTGTGAAGAAAGCCAGAATAGAGGAAACAGTTCAGTCTGAGCCGTTTCAAACTGAAACTGCTCCTACAACCGAAGTGATGGACTTATTGGATGAGGTTGATTTCTCAGATTCTGAACCAGAGGCAAATATTGGTGAAGACATACCATATGACTTGGATGAAAGATTTGCATATCTGGAGAAGATGAAGTATAATCCTGTTTATTTGAATGGACTCACAGTCAGTCAAATAAACGAGGAATATGAGAAGTGTGTGAATGCTCAGGATCGGGTAGAAGGTGATACGAAGGAGTTTGTTGTTGAGCCTGGTGAGTGGACACCTCTACAGGAAAGTCTGAATATTGATGATCTTCCTCCGGAAGAACTATATCATCAAAATCCTGAAGAGATGACATCCACAGATATGCGCCAATGGTTACCGTCAAGGAACTATCCTTACAAGACGTTGAAGAGATTGAAGAAAGAATCTTTGAAGAAAATTGTGGTGAGCTTCCAGAAATCAGAAAAGATGCATAACCGTATGCTCTTTTTGGATTATAATAATCCAAAATACTTTGAATTAACCAAACGATTCAAAGTACTTGAGCCTAAAGAGATTCCACTAATGGCGTTGCCCGAAGATGCTCATAAGAAGAGAAAAGAAATGATTGATATTTTCCAAGTGAAGTGAAAGCATATCACATTCCTATGGATTTACGCGAGTCATGGCACAAATCTGCCACAACAGGTGATATCGTCAGATCACTACTGAGTAAGGGTCAGTCCGTTGCTGACTTATTAGACTTGATGATCGTACCGGAAAAATCCAAGGATGTGAAAATTATTGCATGGAAGTATGATGAGATCTTCGATGCATTTTTGATCAAGAGGGTGAATGGATTATGTGATGTTTATCACTATTATTCGAGCATTTTAAAGCTGCCAGTTCAAGATTTAAAAGAGTTGCACAAGCTGAGGTTGATAAATCACACACGAGCTGAATGTGGTGATAAGTGTGCGATGTTATTGGATGCTGGGATCGGCTAGCATGCCAAAATTCTTGGAGTTTCGGGGACAAGAAGAAGATACTGCATACCTTAAGAGTAAGAAGAGGAAGCAAAAGAAGTTAATCGTTCATGATATGTATTTAGATGAGTTTTACGACGAATACTTCAACAAAGTAACAAATCCTGGGTTGAAGGTATTTGATGGTTCGCAAGCGACAAAGCCTATTCTGAAGTTCTTTTATCATGAAGAGACATATGAGCTGAAACTGGTACGAAACTTGGATGATTGGGATCAAGACATGATCACTTTGTTCAGTACATTCGAGCTCAAACGGCTACATCCTTCTTATATTGATCATCTTCGAAGCCACAAAATGGAAAAGATGAAAGATCCTGTTGCCGAAGCTGATAGAAGATTGTTTGAGATAATGGTTGAAGTGATTGGTGCTGAAACTGAGAAGATTCGATTAAGGAAAGCATTACTCAATGCTGACCTTGTGAAAATCGACATACCAGAGATTGATTATATGCGAGTTACTTCAAAGGGTACTTTGGAAGTACGGGCCAAAGGAAAGAAAAGGCCGTACGAATTTTACGCTAACATTGGTTTTGCAGGTATCACTTTGGACACTCTGAAACAAATGATGGCTTGTGACATTATCACAAATGAATCAAAGCCGAGACAAGCTGTGATCGCTGCAAAGTTCAAGTCGTGCATTGAAGAAGCTATGAAAGAACAAGAAGAACATAAAGGAAAATCGTTGCTGAAGGTCAAAGAAGAACCTGAAGACTTTTGAGAGATTGAAGCCAAAGGGAAAAGGTTGAAAGCTGAAGATTTTTGATTCAAGTCCAAAGATAAATCTTAGGGGGAGTACTGTTAGGGCTCGTTCCTGTTTAGAAGATTTACTTTGTACTTTGTTTATACAAGTTTGTATAGTTTAGGGTTAATTTTGTATTTTCCCTAAAGTGTTGATGCATAAAGCATGTTGCTAGAGAATGTTAGAGAGAGAGAGAGTCTAGATCACAATTTACACGTTAGAGAGCGAACTGTGTGTGTGATTGTATTCTCCTGCACCATTGTACTGCAACTATTTGCTTTGATCATCAATACTTAGATCATTCTGATTTGCAGCAATTTCGATCCAATTGAACCTATCATATTTACTTTTCAATGATTCTAGATTATCATTTATCTAAAGATTTCTAAATATTTTCATGTGTTTTCTATATTACCTTAAATGTTTGCTATAATTCCAAATGGATTATTCATATTTCTACGACTTCTAAGCACTTTCTATGACTCTAAGTGTTTACTATGCTATGTTTTCTAAAGATTCTATAATATTCTAAGTGGGAAGAGGTGCTATTATTATACCGGATGTTTCTGTCGGTCAAAGATTTTGCTACAAAACTGTGTTATTTTACGTTCCATCATTCCATTTGTTTCTAAGCTGCAATAATACCTATGCGATATACTCGCTAGTTTATCCATATAACACAATTACGCTGTTGTTAACCAAATATCTCAAATCAAAACTAAGACATATCGACTAACTTCAATCTAATTATTCAAAACTTCAAATCATATATCAATTACCAAATCTAGGGCATGCTTCCAAATCGATTATCGACTCTCCAATCAAAGGTTTGTCATTATTTCTGAATTCTAATCAAGGCTAAATTCCATAATTAAATAGAAGTTAACGGATTTTGCTACTATTATAAGCTAACGCATTCGAATCAAACGGTTACCCTCAAAATATTTCCAACTTACATTCGATACTCAAATAGTTTCAAAACTACTCATCTAACTACAAGATTTTACGCATCAAGGGCTCAAAAGTGGCGAACTGGTTCGTCACTCGAACACATACCTAGCCGACAATATTCTGTAAGTTTCTTATACCATTATACTTGTTTTTGGGTGTGGATTAAAAGCCCTAACATTAATTTTGTCAAAATCTACGAAAACGAACTCAATTTGGGGGTGAAAGATCTAGGGCTCATATGGGTTTATGGGGAATTTTCGAATCTGCTAAAGAGGGATTAAAACAATTAAAGGGGGATGGATTTACAGGTTAGACACCCAGCTCAAGTGGCTGGGTGCATATGTTAATACAAGGAAGGTCACGAGTTTCATTCACTTCCAGGCAATACCCCTATCTTTTTATTTAAAAACCATATTAGTGCTTTATATTTTCAAAACAACCAAAGGTTAAAACATTTAAGTTCCGGGTTCATGATGGGTTAGTCACCCAACTCAAGTGGCTGGGTGCATATATATTGATGCAGGAGGTCACGGGTTCGATTCTTAGAACCCTTTTTTTGTATATTTTGTATTTTGACCACTAATTCACATTTTTAAGCATTCAAACTACCCACTAAACATGTAAAAGTTATATTTTTATCATTTTTATGTCTTAAAAACCCAAAAGTTTTCATAAACTAATATTAACTTTAAAAACTTTATAAAACCAAGTAACAAAACACATATATATTTTTATAAAAATCCTTGTGATTATTCATTTAACCAAAAATACTCATTTTAATCCTTGTAAGTATTATTTATATAAAATTAGACACATAAACTTGTTTCGTCAACTATTTAAAAACTTTATAAACTAAAAGTCTACTTAAACGTCATACAGTGTTGGTTAAAAAGCCAAGTAAACGACTTGTAATGACAATAATCTTTAAAAGTAGGTTATTTACAAATAAATAATATTTTAACCTATTTTTATAAAAACATATAAAAAGCCGATTAATGTGAGTTTACATACCCCTTTTTATATTTATACACTTTTGGGGTGAAACATGTTATATTATTCAAATACACCACATGCACTAAATCTATTTATCAACCATGTGATTCTATTTATGTCTTGGTTGTGTTTTATGTATACGTATGGTGTTCTATTTTATGATCGATACAATCATTAACTATTGCTAGCCCAGCGACGTCTTAGATCTAAGGGCCTGACAAGCCTTTTTGGTGCTAAAGCCGATGCTAAGTCCGGCTGTTCAATGACGCATTCTAGTTCATTGAAGGAACCAAATTTCACTTAGCCGATCATATACTATATTTTATATTGTTGAGGCTTGATTGTACATTTGAGGCCGTACGTGTTGTTACATATTTACACTAACCATTGTGGACATGGAATCACTTATCATTGTGATCTATAAACTACTATCTATGTATTTAACTATGTGAACTCACCAACATTTTTATGTTGACATTATTTTCTAACATGTTTCAGGAAATATCCACGTCTAATGCTAGCTTTGGATCATGATCATCATAGGCATTTGGACCTAGTTAAAATTTAAATCAATGAACAATTATTAGCTATGTTATTTGTGATTTGCCAAACTTGTGTACAAATTGTATTATTTAATTTGGTGATGCATGCTTATTTAAAACTTTAATTTGTAGCGTCATGTGGCTATGAGCAATCTCTAACACTCAGGTCTCGACGATTATCCGCCTTTTACTTATTTAATTGGTCGGGGTGTGACAGATTAACCCTATGGATTGAATTAAAAATTCAAACCGTCCTGACAAAAATGATTTTGTGAAAAGATATGCCATTTGTTTGTCGGTATGAACTTTATTCAAAATTATAAGACCCTTTTTAGAGTTGTCTCTGAGAAAATGATATCGAACTTCGATATGTTTTGTTTTTGAGTGTTGAACAGGATTATCAGTAATGAACATAACAGTAGTATTATCTATGTAAGTAGGAGTTTTGAGAAAATTAAACCCGTAGTCAAACAACTGATTTTATAACCACAAAACTTTAGAACATCCCGCAGATGCAGCAATGTACTCTGCTTCAGCAGTGGATACATAAACATTGGTCTGCTTTTTTGCATTGCCAAGACACAAGACGAGGACCCAGAAACTGACATCCACCTGTAGTTGATTTCCTGTCAAGAGCACAAACAACCACCAAAATCACTATCAGAATAACTATATAATTCAAAATTGTTTTCATAAGGATACCCCATAAGCCGAGATTTGGTTTCCCTTTGAGATATCTGAATATACGTTTGAAAACAATTAGGTACGACTCTTTAGGATCTGACTGATATCTGGCACAAACACATACAACATACATGATGTCTGGTCTTGATGTAGTGAGATACATCAGTGAACCGATCATTGATCTGTAAAGAGTTTGATCAACAGATTTGCCTTTTGGAGCAGGTTGGATTTTGCAGTTGACATCAGAAGGAGTTCTAATAGTTTGACAATCTTGCAGTTTGAATTTCTTCAGCAACTTTTCAACGAACTTTGATTGGTTGATGAAAATGTGTCTGCTGACTGTTTAACTTGAACACATATAGAAATTGATCTCCCCCATAGAACTCATCTGAAATCTGGCTTTCATAATTTCCTCGAACTCTTTGCACATGGATGAACTGGTAGATCTAAAGATGATATCGTCCACATATACTTGAACAAACAGAAGATCTTCATTATCCCGCTTCATGAATAAAGTTGGATCAATCTGACCTCTTTGAAAACCATGTTCTAGTAAATGCTTTGATAACGTCTCGTACCAAATTCTTGGAGCACACACTTCTTCATAGTCAATACCTTCTTCCTAAGTGTATCCCTGTGCAACAAGTCTTGCTTTGTTTCTGGCAACAATGTCACATTCATCTGGCTTGTTCTTGTGCAACCATCTTGTACCAATAGCATTTTCTCCTTCAGGTAAGTCCACAAGTTTCCATACTTCTTGTTTTCTGAACTGAAGTAACTCCTTATGCATGGCTTCTATCCAGCTGTTATCTTGCAACGCTTCTGTAATGTTTTTTGGCACCACTTGAGAAAGAAAACATGAGTAGAAATAGATGTTTGCTTGTTCAGTCTAACTTCTCATCGTTCTTTGATTCAACGGACCTATAATCTGAGAGATAGGATGATTCCTATGAACACGGTGAGTTGGAATGTCTTCACCTTGTATTTGAGTCTATAGATTAGAGTCATTCAGATTTGGTAGATCTTGCAGGATTGTGGAAGTATGCGGAGTAACACTAGGAACTTGTTCTGGTGAATTGATGAAGTAGTTGAAAGATTCCGGGATAGCTTCATCATTCGGATCTGATGATGGTTGATTATGAACAGATCCACCATCATTAGGAGAATTTTGCTGATTCAGAAGTTCTTCTTGATTGTTTGATTCCTGATTGTCTTAAGAATTGGATGGATCTTGTGCTTGATCAGAGGATTCAACATGCGGATCACCAAAAGACAAGAAAGGATACTCAGAATTGAGATCATTATTATCATCGTCTGAATCGTCACTAAAAGATCCTAAATCTCCTGGTTTCTTCTTTGATTTTCCTGAAAAATCAAACAGGTTAGAGTTGAATGATTTGGATAACGAATCTAAATCAAATAGCCAGTCGGGACCATGAGCCACTGATGGAAAAGAGTTTTCTAAAAACTTAATGTTTACAGATTCAAGGCTAAGATTTCGTCTATTAAACACGCGATATGATTTTGACTCAAATTTACCGAGATGGTCACTTAGATTTAGAATCGAAACATGACAACCAAATGCTTTCAAATAAGAAATATTGGGTTTCCTCCCAAACAATAACTCGTAAGGAGTTTTATGTTTATCCTGAACCAATAAAGTCCTGTTTTAGACAAAGCAGGCTGTAGCAATTGCTTCGTCCCAAAATATGATAGGAAGTTTAGCATCTACTAGCATGGATCTTACAACTTCAATTAGTGTTCGATTTTTCCATTCCGCAGCCCCATTTTGCTGAGGAGTTCGTGGAGCACTAAACTGACGCGCAATGCCTTTTTCTGCACAAAACATATCCACATTAGAATTTTTAAACTCGGTTCCATTATCACTTCTCAAAATGTTTACTTTTGCATCCAATTGGTTTGCAACTTTGATAATAAATTTTGTTACTAACTCAGCAATTTCAGATTTTGCATGCAAGAAATAAATGTGACACCCCGCCCGGCGGCGGAAACACCGGGCTGTCAACTGAATTGGATATCAATAGTACAAAGCACATGGCACTAAACGCATATTTTAATATCATTAAAGTAATAATGTCGTGACATAAATGAAACAACAAATAGTTTTAAAAGCGTAATGAAAGCCGACAATAAATAAGTTTATTTAATTCTAGGTCCAAAGCATCCTAAATGTCTTGAAGCCTAAAGTTTCAAACTCCACCTGAAATACGTGTAAAATAAGTTAGCTAAAGAATTAGCTAGTGAGTAAAACACAGTTAATAGTAAGTAATATGAAATCCGAGATCATTATAAATATGTTTCTCAATCTTATGTGTATAGCAATTGCATTATATATCTCAACCGTGACCATAGAAACACATAGAAACAAGTATCATAGACCCCGCAGGGTAACCTTTAGTAACAAGTCATGAGGAACCACTCATGTTACAAACTGATAATTATCGTTTAACCGTCATTTAACCGTCTCGATATATAAATTATCAGTAAATGTTTAAGCATCGAAAGGGACATAGCGTCGTAGCAACAAGCATCACAAATAATAATTAGAATCCAACCTATAGAATCAACAAAAGAATCGCCGGGTCTAATCACCTATCAGGCCATTAGTGTAGGTGGGCTTGTCAGGCCATTAACGCTAATATCATACCGGTGGAAATTACAAGATAATATAAATACTATTGTCTAACACATAATTTTGCATCATGTGGCCAAACAAGATTAACACATCTAATGATCTCATTTAGAAAAATAGAAACAAAAGAAAAGAAACCGTAGTATCATAGGAACACGTATTTCAGCCCCAAAAACGTAAATAGTAAAAAGGGGGAGTGAGTTTACTCACCTCGAAATGCAAATATATCCGAACCGTTAGAAACGCAGCAAAAAGCACCGAGGGTTGCCCAAACATTAGTACCACCTAATTTATTGGGAAAACCCCTAACTTAGAAACTAAACAATAGTAACAAGAATCAAAAGTCTGAGATCTAGGGTTTTAGATTTGGGATTTAGGGTTTTAAATCACGAATTGTGATTTGATACGAAACATAGTCGTATTTTCGTATTTGGATAAATATTTATATTTCATAAGTATCTTTATATTTAAATATTTGTAATAAATATTTATAAATTTGTAAAATTTTTATATAAATCTAGAAGTCATAAGTTTTATAAAATGTAGCTAATATAAAAGATATTATTTATTGGTTCATTATAATTAAAATTTAATGTTAATTATGAGTAAAAGGATTTAAAGACAAATAACCAGAAAACGACTGAAGTGGGACTCGAACCCGGGTCAAACCTCCCACATGACAGCGTATTAACCACTCAACCAGAACCTTCCTTGTTTTCATTCACTCGTTTTCAATTTTTTTTCTGCCTTATTAGTCAAGAACACCCATATTCAAAATACAAGCCCTAGAATCCATAAAACATTAAATTGGATTTGAAGATGACAACCAAATCCCAAATCGTGTTAGGGCTTTTGATCTACACTAATTCACGAGCATTTTGACATCATAAACTTACTTGATGATGAACGTTGTTACGGGTTCGAATGGAATGAAGAACACGACGGTTGTGATGATTTTTAATGAATCTGGAACAATAATGAAGTCAAATTGATGATATAGATAGATGTAGGTGATCAAGGGAATTAAAACCAATGTAACAATTACCTGTTATGGTGACCGGAATGTGGAGATTGGTATGGTCGCCGGAGTTACGGTTTTTTTTGTATTTGATTTGTGGTTTCGGTGATTGAGGAGATGAATTGGTAATTGATTTATGTTAGTCGAGTGGTTTAGAAGGTTATGGGCTAAATTAAACGTTGATACGAGTCCTAATTTTGGTAATGAGATTTTGGGTTTTGATTTGGAATCAAATTGTGAATATTTAGTTTTGATTACGCGTTTTTGTATAATAGGAATGTTTCGGAAAGATTAAGGGAAGATTTGGTGAGATTTTGGTGATTCGAAAGTGTTAAAAACGCGTCAGCAATGCCTCGCCAGAAAACGCAGGCTGGCCGAAAATTGGGAAGGAGCTGCCGCCGAAAAAACGTGGTCTTGCAGGGGGAGAATTGGTTTTGTGACAATTTACACAACAGCCCCTGCACTTTGTGTCTTGTTCATTTTTGGCTTAATAACTTTAATTTTTAAGTTTCAAGATTTACATTTTAGGCACAAAGTTAATTTTATAGTTATATTAATTAACTAACTTAACTAAATAAATTTGTAACGTTTAAAAAAGGATTGACGTTTTTGTAGTTTTAGTTCGTTTACGTCATTAAGAGACTTTTACAAGATTAAAAGCGGTTTTGTTTAACGTTTTTAATAGTTTTCTTTTACGAGCCATATATATATATATATATATATATATATATATATTAATGTATATTTTGAGATTCGTTATTACAAATAATAATTATTTGACACACGTGAATATTTTGTGACATAAATATAATTATTTAATTTATACGGGAATAACATAAAATTTGTCATATTTATTCATAATAATAATGAACGTTACATTTGAAGAAATAAATACGATTACAATTTTAAAAGATAAAAATTTTCGGGTTCGAGTCGGGCATCCGAATT
Organism: Tagetes erecta; assembly: GCA_030867185.1. Taxonomy (NCBI): domain Eukaryota; kingdom Viridiplantae; phylum Streptophyta; class Magnoliopsida; order Asterales; family Asteraceae; genus Tagetes; species Tagetes erecta. The sequence continues at coordinate 14,112,066 of CM061497.1, read as the reverse complement.
CGGGTTCGGGGCAGATGTCACAATAAACCCAAGAAAATCTAGTAATTGTTGGTCCCAAAACACTATTAAATCAGTAATTTTATGAAGATTTGGATCAAAATGACATAAAATGGATGAATATGGATGAACAATGAAGAACACACTTAAAAAGTCAGATTTGATCTTGTATAGGATTTCATAAAATGTGTATAATGGAAACCCCAATCACTAACTCATTCAAGCCCCCTAAAACCCTATTTGCCATTAACTATTTATAGCCTAATGACACTTTGGACTAATAACAATTAGGACCCTAGACTTAGACTAAAACATGACAAATGGAAATTAATACAAATAAACCCCTAATGTTTAGTCTAATATATATTTTGTCATAAAGACAAAATATATATATTACATAAAATACTTAAAATGACGAAACTGATTAAATATATTTTGTTGAAACAAAATATATTTAATAACAATTAAACTCCATCGCCTTCAACGTCTTGTCTCTAATCTTCGTCCCGAAAGCGTCGTCTTGACTTTTGCGTTGACTTTGATCGTAGACGTTGACTTTTGTTGACTTTGACTGTGTTGATAATATTAGACTACAATTCAGGTCCAACAATACTCCCCCATAGTCTATTATTATCAATGTCTTGCATCGTGATCAGCACCGATAAGTCAATACAGTTGGATCTTCAATTTGGTAAGCTTCAGTCTTAATTTCAGCTCCAACAAAACTCCCCCAAGACTGATGCTTGCCAAATTATGTTGCTGAAGATCCTTTATCTCACAAGCTCCCCCATTTTGTATGCTCCCCCATTTTGCCTGCACCCTTTCGTAAAATCTGGAACTACTTTCAAACTATCTTTTCTTGAGTGCTTCAGAAGACGTAGGAGGAGGATTCCTAGCTCGGTATCTTCTGCAAACTTTGAGGAACAAGTTCTCTAGTATCTGCTTTGCTCAACTGATGATCGGCCATCACCTGCAGCAAATATCTATAACACAATCACAAACAAAATCTCGAGATTTCTCATTAGATCATTTCATCAAACAAAATAAACCCGTGTTTATCTGTGTATGAAAACAAGCGAACCCGTGTCCGTTTGTGTGTGCAATTTCCCGTGAAATGCATGTGGAAATGATAATAATGTAATAGCATAATATGGAAGACTTGAAAATAATTTGAAATGAAAATCTTTTTCTATATATATATATTTTTAATTTTAAACAAATAAATTTGAAAACGAGACGACGAGTCCGACAAGATCACAAATATTTTAGAAAAAGAGAACACATCCCAAAAGGTACACACGACCAACAAGACTCAAGAACCCAAACACAAAATAAAAATAAAAATAAAAATAAAAATAAAAATAAAAATAAAAATAAAACTTCATGATAGGATATCAGATAATGTGTTTCGAGCGACCATCCGGAAGAACATAGACTTGGCGAGATTGTCAATATGTTTGTCCATTTAAACCCATGCCTTGTTCCTTTCAACAAACAACCTGTGACGATCTTATCATGTATTGGTTCGATTTGAAGAAACTCAAGCGACTTGGTTTTCACAAACATTCAGCAAAGTAACTTGTTTTGACATCATGGCTTATTGAGTTTAGATGATTCAGCAAGACTTGTTATTTGGATGTGCATAGACCAAGATTAATTAATAATCAAGGTGAATGTTCTTGGGAGAGAATTGGAGTTGGGTTTAATGTATGAAGCGTCAAACAATGATCTTGATGTAGAAACATTGTGAGCTTAGCTTTACATTTGAGCATATTTTTATGTATGAAGAGTCAAACAACGATCTTGATGTAGAAACATTGGGAGCATAGCTTTACATTTGGGTGGCAGATAATGAGCGCTCTAGGTCTATACCGACGTATAACAGAGGAGATGATCATCTATGCGTGCTGATGAGATCTTCAGGTTTATATTTACATATAACAGAGAAGATCATCACTCCAGGTCAATACTTCCGTATAGCAGAGGAGATAAGCACGGAAATAAAATTCTGAAGAGCTAATGAGAAGCGTCATTTAGGGCTACGGCTAAAGGGTGTGGATTTGGGAAAAATCAAGCACGAAACAAATACTCTCAGCCCATTTTTGTCAAAACTTATTACTTTGTACAGGCCAAATGTCTGTGAAAGTACTCCTCATCACCGAGCTCTTATTGAATTTAGTTTGATCACAGAATTGTTGTCTAATTGTATTCGGGCTGAGCCTATTGACACATCATAACACAAATCAATATCCTCCTTCAGTTGCTTTCCACACATATCTAAAACCTGTAAAAGGACACAAAATATTTACACAAAAAGGAATTTTGCACAAATGATATTCAGTATATTTTCGTTTGAGATATTACTCCCCCAAAATTTCTATTTCAGCACAAAATTAAAATTTTCAAAAGACACAATAGCGACCTCAAAGGGATGTGCACTAATGATATTCAGTATTTTTTTAAATTTTTACTAACTACAATATATAAAATAGAAATTACCAAAGAAACGTTTTCCATATTACTCTATCAAATGATTATAAATGAGTTATCAAGAAAAATGAAGTGGCTGTGAAAATATATATGTGAAAATCAGAGAAAAATCCAAACTGTGGATAAGATACCAGAACCATAAACTGTTTGTTCCGCCTCAAATATAAATAAGGAACATTCTCTGTCAGTAAATCATATTACAAACAGTCCTCCTGAAATGTTCCTACACTCATTAACAGATTAGTTAGAAAGGGGAACCCAGGCCATCGTAGTCCTGGGCGTTCCGTTTTCATCAGCGTAGTTCACCTGTTTAAACTCACAACGAGTTTTTGTATCACTTATCTTTTCCTCTTTCTTTTTAATTTGCCAAATTTGTTTAGGTTCAAACATTTTCGATTTGAAAGAATTAAATTTGGAAACCATTTTCTGTTTAAGCCCCGAGGAAAAAGAATTTTGTTTTGGTGATGTTGTCATATTAATCTTTGAATCATGTGAAACCGGCTTCACATGAGAAGGTAGGGATGGAATGTTCGTCATCCGACCATTCAAAGATGTATGATTATTAACTTGAAGTTCAAATAAACAAACCTATTTACCTTTACCACGTGGAGGATTCTTTCTAGACACTGATCCGGAGAAGCAAACCTGTTTGCCTTTACTGTCCGAAGCATGTCCTTTTGGGCATTTCTTGAGCACATGATCATCCTTTCCACACTTGAAGCAAGCCTTGAATGGCTTTTGATGCTTGACTGGCCCGTGTGGAGCAGCTGGGGGTGGGGCTTTCTTTGAGTTTGATGCAACTTGTTGACAGATTTGTGGCTTCTTATGTTGAGTTGTGGGTGGTTGCCTGATTTTTGTTTCGCTTTGTTTGATGGGAGATGAAATATTCAATTGCTTGTTCTCAAGTCTTTTACAAACTTGAGATATGATAGACTGAGGTGAAGACTTCTTCTTTTGAGCTTTGGATGGAAGACTGACTTGTCTTGCAGCTAGAAATGAGATCCTGATTTGACTTGATTCAGGTTTTGGAAGCAATTCAGATTTCACAGTTGTAGATGATATCTTGATCTTTGAATCTCCAAGACTTTCCTTTGTCATTGATTCATCATCTAAACTTGTCCAGTCTTCAATGAGTACCTCTGCTTCCAGCGGATCTTGATTGATAGGAATTGGATGTGTTGATGTGATTGGAGCTTGATGATTAGATGATTCCTTAACGATCTCTTCCTTCACATTCTTGACAGGCTCAAAGATAGGAATTCCACCTGCTTTAAACTTGTTAAAGAAGTTAGAAGAAACAGAAGGTACAGATTTACTAACACCGAAAACTAAACAATCATTGGCTTGACTGACAGCATCCGGTTTACTGTATCCAATACCAGTCGGGGACTCATAATCATCTCGCACCTCTTTAAGATTCACATTCTCCAATCCTGCATACAAACTATCAGTGTCTTTCTAAATTATCTCATGAACCAATTCATTGGTTGAGTGTGGAGTTGGTGTAGTAGAGTAACAGTAAGTGCTGGGAGGAGGATATACAAAAGCCTTATCTTCATGACCCAACCCAGTCTTAATACGAGCCCGCCGTTGGCTTTTGATTAAATCCTCAAGTTTCATCCCCGAAATTGTCCATTTTTCGAGTTTCGTTTGCAACTTACTGGTTTCAAACTCAACCAGGGCGACACGTTCAGTTAGCATATTGACTTCCACATTTCTTTTCAAAAGACTTGTTTTCAAATGTTCATTTTCTTTCAAAACTTCTCTTAATTTGACAAAATATTTTGACTCGTTAAGTTTAAGTTCATTATTTACCTGAGTCAAATATTTTTCATTTTCTATTAACAATCTGTTAGCTTTATAAATACCAAATAAAAGAGTTCTGCAATCAGAAGAACACATATCCTGAACTGTCTCGTATGGAAGATCCATGATGATTTTTTCAGAAGCAAGAGCCTTCTCGCAGTTGCAGACTCTGGTATTTGTCTTTTGTTCCTCCTCCTTCCTTCTCAGCATCACAAGCTTTATCATTTAATTCTGCTCCATCTTTACCCACTGATGTCTGTTTAATCTCCCCTTGTACCTTTTCAATTTCAGGTTTCGATAAATCTTTGAAATTGGAGGCAGAAACTGATATCTCTTCTGGTTTCTCTTTGGAGATTAAGGTTGTGACACCCGGTAATTTCAGGTTAATGCCATTAACTCGCCTCTCTTAGATTTTGTGAAGTACATTAATTAAATAATGCTTGTATACATGCTACACTTGATCAAAAATTATTAATTATGTAATAATTTATACACGATAATAATTCGGGGAATTATTTGAATCATAACAAGGAACGCTAAACGGATAGTAATTTGGGGAATTACTAGTTTGCACGATTCGCAACATGTACCGAGTGACTAGTGAAATGTTTCCCGTAAATTATATTTGTTATGGAAAGTTTAGGGTTCAAATTGTAATTATTTAAGAATTCAAATAAATTAACTTTGGGAAAAAATTAATGGTAACTGAAACTCAAGAGGCCAATGTGTAAAATCCATATAAATAAAAAAAATTTGTATATAACCAACCCACCCCTAAACCCGTCGATCATCTTAATTATCCTTTCTTCCTACAATTCAAAAGAAAAAAACAAAACCTAATCATCTTCACCATCCCCGTTTCGCTATCCCCAATCACCTTCATCGTCCGTCATCTCTAAACCACAGTTGCAATCGTCATTAACTACTTTTGTTGTTTGAAGTCGCCAACAATCGCCGCCACCGATGACCTCCAGTGGCGAAGCCAGAAATTTACAACCAAGGGGGCCTAAAGTTATACTACCCATAAATTTTTTTCCCTAATCCTATGTTTCGATACATATGTTCGGATCGACGATTCGGGTCGGGTCGGGTTAAACAATAAAAACTTAAAATATCATAAATTTCTTCATTCATTGTAAAGAAGTTCATTCACACAAATAAAACAAAATAGTTTTTTTAACTAATAATAATGCAAGAGAAATGATAAGTACCTGGATGAAGAACTATAGCGCAACCCGACGACCTTTAAGATCTTTGAAATCATCAATTATGGCCTCCGAATCAACATAAACAATAAACTTTTTCCTTGCCCATGATATATCTACAAAAATCAAAACCAATAAACTTAAATCCCTCAAATTAAACAACCCCTAAAAAACCTAAAATTAACAATCAACATAAACAACAATAACATTCAACAATTAACCATTTAACTATCACATTCAACAATTAACATTCATCAATTAACATTCTTACATTCAACAATAACATTCAACAATAACATATAACATATTAACATTCAACAATAACATATAACATATTAACATTCAACAATAACATTCAACAATAACATATTAACATTCAACAATAACATTCAACAAATCAACAATAACCTAAAAAACCTGATCGCAGCAGCGGGTCGCAGTCAAGCAGGAGCAGCAGCGGCGGCGGCGGAGGCGGAGGCGGCTTCCGGCAAGGAGAAGGTCAGAAGGAGCAGCAGCTGGTCGCAGGGAAGTAGGGAACAGGAGCAGCAGCGGCCAGCGGGTTAGGGTTGCAGTGAAGCTGAAGTCGACTCATTCTAACAAAAAAAAGGGTTGGTGACTTGGTGTGGGTTAATGGGTTTGGGTTAATGGGTTTTTTTATTGGGTTAATGGGTTAAAAGGGTTGATGTGTTGAATTGTTGATGGTTAATGGGTTTGGGTTGGGTTTTAGTAAGAGGGCTTAATTTTTAAATTAGGAGGGCCCGTAACCAAAAATCACCTAAAAACCGACAAATCGCTACTTCTAACGGGAAAAATTGGGATGGCCGTGACCCTCCCGTGTCTCTTCTATGCTGCGCCCCTATGACCTCCGACGAACCCAATAAACCCCGACGAAGCTTCGCGTAAGCTTTCCGGTTAGTTTCGATAACTTGTGTTATAGTTTCGGTTCGTTTCGGTTTCGTTACGGGTTACGGTTTTACGGGTATGGATCGGGTTAAAGGTTGCTACTATAAACTGGTATATATGTGTGCTTAAGTTTTGTGTATATGCGTATATATAGTATATCCATATGTGTAGAAAGCTTATTAACAGTATGTATAATTATATAGATATCAATTGATGAGAACATGGTAATGTAAATTGGAAAAGAAACATGCGACTTTTATGATTTCATATGAAGCAATATGTTAATATTGTATACATGAGTGTGATAATGAAATATATATTGGTAATATATACGTAAATATTGTGTGATCAAGATATATGCGTGAAGGTATGTGTATAAATGCTAGGAGGTTATGTGTATGTGTATGTGTGTTTAAACATGCATGCGTGGGTTGTATATATCGCATTAGTTGGTGTGTACTTGCAATGTAAGTAAAGATATAAATGATTGTAGGTGTTGTGTACCTGTAATAGCATATAATTATACTTTTAAGTTTTGCAAATATGTATGTATGCATATGTTATTTGTACCTGTAATAGCATATAATTATACTTTTAAGTTTTGCAAATATGTATGTATGCATATGTTATTTGTTTAACAGTAGGTTGTATGTTTATAACTTAAAATATATATATTTAAATATGCATAGACTTCATGATGAAAACTAATAATACTTTAGCTCAGTCCCGTAAATGAATACATGTATGTGTAAGATAAAATGATTCGTGTTATGTGTGTATACTTCAATGTGTTTATATGCGTATACAATATAGTAAATGTGCAACAATGAAGACTTTATTACCAAAATGGTGTTGTAGAGAAACTTATTTACTATTATGGTGTACTTTTAAACTTATTTACCATTATGGTGTAGTTTAAAGCTTTTTTTTTATAGTTTTAACTAATCTTTTTTTACTCTTTCTTTCTATTTTTTCACGCATATATATTACTAGGTTAGCACCCGTGGATACTCACGGGGTTGAACGGTAAAAATATTTATATAATTTGATATTAAAATGAGTATTAACTTAGTGTGTTACACCAAATTAAGTAATAACACATAGCAAACAAAGTACATTATAAAATATAAATTAATTATAATAAATATACACCTCTAAACCAATTCTCAGTCCGCCATCACGACCATGAACGATATGAAAATATTAGGATAACTTAACTTTTGAACATTTTCAAAAAATGTATGTTAGTTTTAATTATGTTCCATCTCTATTAATAAATGTAGATGTAGATAAGAAAGTGCTTAGGAGAGCTGAAAAAGTGACAAGTGGCACAACGTGAATCAATTGCTTAGCGATTTATTAGAAGAGAAGATTTTTAGCTGGTCTATTTTTTTTAGCATTTCTTTCTAATGTTTCATGCATATATTATTTTGTATCTTTCAATTTTTTTAAGCAAAAATAAGATTACGTATTTAACTAACATTTATGATATTTTAAACATTAAAATACAAGTTTTTGTGTTTAACTAACATTTGGGATCGATATGATAACACTTAAGCAAATTACCACATGTGCAAGTATTGTCGACCGATGATTAGTATGTATTTGATATTAAGAACTTCCGCGGACCGATTTTATTGACATTTTGTGTTGTTGAAACTGTTAGCGAATTGTTATTTTTTTACAATTTGTTTGTGTTTGATGATACTGAAACTAATGTTTTATTTTCTATTTTTTACTTACTTTGAAACACTCCGTAAGAAAATAAACACAAAAACTTGTATTTTAATGTTTAACATATACCGAATGTTAGTTAAATATGTAATCTTATTTTTGCTTAAAAAAATTGAAAGAAACAGAATAATATATGCATGAAACATTAGAAAGAAATTGTAAAAAAATAGACCAGTTAAAAATAATATATATGCATGAAAAAATAAAAAGAAAGGGTAAAAAAAGATTAGTTAAAAATATAAATAAAAAACTTAAAACTATACCATAATGGTAAATAAGTTTGAAAGTACACATTAATGGTAAATAAGTTTCTCCACTACACCATTTTAATAAAAAAGTCCAACAATGAAGGCATGGAATGTATAAAAGTGTGGTTAAATTTATGTGTATAGATGAATTGATATATATATACAAGTAGGTGTTGAAGTATTTAGCAAAATTATGTGTGGAGGATGGATTTTATAAACAAGTTTGAGGACTTAACTTATAAGACCACTGATGGCTAAACTATTTTAATTAGTTTGTAACAATGTTATGCTTGGGGTTGTTGTGAAACCGAACCAGGAACACGAAATCGAACGTGGACTCTATTAGAGTAATTTGTATCTAATTAGTAGAACTCAAACAGGTTGTTGGTCGAACTTGGAAATTATAGTTTTTGCTAATTAATTGTAGTTGCGCAAAGCTAAGGTGAGTTTCACGGCCCCTTTTACTATTTTCCTGTTGGGGGAGAAAGCACGCACGAAAACACTTGATTTTGTATTTACTTTTATATCATCATGAATTACTAAACGTTAAACTTAACATACGAAAGTCCTTTCAATTCTCTCAAACCGTTAATATACGGGGTATAGCGAGGAAGTTCGGGTAGTACTACTGGGTTTGACAAACCCCACCCTCGGCTAGGAGCCGGGCAGGTGTGAATTGTCCTAATCTCATGGGCCATTGTATGTTTACAATGGTAACAAGGCACAACATAAACAGTCAGCTCGGATTCGAAACGTTTGAGTAACATGAAAACTTGGGTTAGTTACCTACTGATATATTTGTGATTTACATTATCTGGAAACTTATTATTGAACTGTTGTTTAAAACCTGTGAACTCACCAACCTAGCGTTGACACTTTTTAGCGTGTTTTTCTCAGGTGGCCAAGGTTAGCTGAACATCATAATAGGACATGCATCATAGGTCTACATAGTTTCAAACATTTTATTTATATTTATTGCATTTTAAATTCTATACTTTGGGGCGCGTGTTTTGCGCATATGTTTTATTTTACTTTACTTTACGCTTCCGCATTGTTTTTAAACGGTTAAACTCTATTATTTAGTTTTTCTCATTTATTGAGACACATTATTTTTTTTAAAACACATTTAGAGTCATTTATGTAACTAATGACTTGGATCATGTTTTTGTCACCCTCCTAACGGTAAAACTCCGTTAGTGGAATTTGGGGGTGTGACAAAGGTGATATTTGAATTTAGAGAAATCGCTTCATCGTATTCACGACGTTTGATATCCAACTCCATTTCTTTTAGTTTGTTCATCACCTCCACCATTTTGTAATCAGTAAATCCTCTTTCTCTTCTAATCGATTTTTCATGTGAACTCCACTCTGGTGGAAGAGAATCAAGCAATCTCTGAACCTGTTCATGATTTCCGAGTCCTGAATCATGCTTCTTCAGGTTATTTGCCACCATCACAAATCGATCGAGAAACATGGGCATCCTTTCATTCTTTAAAACTGTAAAATTATCAAACCGGCTTTGTGCCATTGTGAGATCATAGATTCGAAGTATTTAAAAAGTTCTGCATAAACCATTTTATTTAATCGATAACCCGTTTAAAACTTGGCCTAAAAATAAATTTAGAAAGTCCCGTCCAATTGACAAAAATATTTTCGACGCACTTAACAAAAATTTTGGCCCAAATGATAACAAAAAATACCCGGCCAATTAAAACGAACCGACTCCAACAAATACCGCCCAATATTTTAAAACTTTAACTCCGGGCGAAATATAATATGAACCGCTACAACAAAAACGGCCCAAAATTTAAAAACGCTAGTCCCCGGCCACTGACAGAAATATTTCAACTTAAATGACAAAATTTTGGCCCAAAGAATAACCACAAATATACCCGGCCAGAAGAAGTTTCTTTTGAAAAATTTTAACGTCCACTCAAATGAATATGGCCCAAAAATTTAAAAAATTAACATCCGGCCATTTTGAAACGTTAACTCACAAACTTTAAAGCATTTTGTCTAAAACACACGGCCCATTTTGTATACCTCTTAACCCATATAACGGTCCAATTTCTCAGCCCAATTATAGAAAAATTTCGCAGCCCATTGACAACAAAAAGGTCCAGCCCATTTTTTTAATAGTGTTGGCTCATATTTATTTATTTATTTTTTTAAAACGTAGCCCAACCCTAACATCAGCCCATCAAATGCACGGCCCAAACCTAACCTAACCCTAATCACAGCCCGCTAACTTCAAAAACAAAACAGCCACTCAAAAGGAATATATGACTTGATCTCTCTCACTCTCTACAAACACTTCCTTAACAACACAAACAAGACTCAACACTCTCTCTCGATCCCTCTACACTCAATATCACTTTCTCAATTCAAATTTAAACTCACACACACACAAACGCAACATAAAAAAAATATGATCTTGTTCTCTCTCTCTCTTCCAACTCTCTCTCTCTCTCTCCTCTATCTTCTTCCTTTTTAACACACACATCAACACATACATGAACACATCAACACACAACAGATCTGCTACACTTGAACTCTCTTTCCCTTGTACAAAACACACAACATCATCACTTAAACATCAAGCAAACATGTGCTGCTTCTTTCTCCTCTTTCTCTCGGTTCTTGGCAGCACAACACAAATAACATCAACACAAAACATCAACATACAGTTTCATCTCTCTATCTCTCTCATCACTCTCTTTCTCGTTTTCTTTAAGCAACAACAACCACACAACAACACACAACAACACACAACATTAACACTACTCAAGTTTTCTGCTGCTTCTTGTTGTTCTCTTTTCGACTCCACGTTCAACACACATACAAACACACGATCAGCTGTCAAACGATCACAAACACACACGAGAACACGCTCTCACTTCAAACTCTTCTTTTCTGCTAAAAACAGCCGCAACACAACAACAAAATCACGACATACACACTAGCACATCAACGAACTTCAAGATCTGCTGCTTCTTGCTCTCTCTTTTTTTAACTCTAGATCTGTTCAATAAAGCGGGCGGGTTAAAGTGATAATGGTTAGGGTGTGAATGTGGTACGGGTTTGGATTTGTTATGGTATGGTGGAAGGAGTTTATGTTATGGTAATGGTGTTCTTTTTTTTTTTGTTTAAAGATAACAGGTTTAAGTTTTGTGTTTGGTTATGGGTTTTGGTAGGTGTGGTTGTTATATAGATTTTGAGAAAAAGTTATGATTTTGGGTTTAAACACTTAGATCTGGTCTTGTTTAGCTAAAGTCTGTGATGGTATGGGTTAGGGGTATGGTTTGGAAATGGGTTTTGTTTTTAAAGATGCTAAAATGCCAATAGATCTGAAATGATATGGATATGGGTTTGGTTAAAGAAAGAAAAGAAATGGCTAGTTTTTGTTGATTGTTGGTGCAGGTAAGTGACAAGTGGTAAAAATCCGGGTAGATTCGCAAGGTAGTGGCACAATAACCTATAGGTTCGCTGGCAAAGTGTCGGGCGAACTTATAGGTTCGCTAAGAACAACGGGCAAATCTATGCAAATGCTTGGTATAGATTCGCTCAAAATTTTGAACTTTCGTTCAGATATTAACTAGTTTCGCCAATCTTGCAGATTTGAAGATTTGAAGAAAAACACCAAGAACACACACACAACTGTGTGAGAGAAACTTCCAGATCTGAAGATTTCTTCTTCTTATCTTGTAGATCTTAGCTTCTAGATTACAAATATGTTGCTAAAAACAAAAGATCTGATGATTGTTGAAGTAGATCTGATGAAAATATGAAGATTCAAACTTAGATCTACTTTCTCTCTCTTAAAACCCAACTTTCTCTCACTAACATTCTTCACCAATCTTCAATAATCATTAACAAATCTTCAAAAATATGACTGATTTGGATCTCTGTTTGGCTCTGATACCAATTGTTGGTCCCACACTATTGAATCTGTAATTTTATGAAGATTTGGATCAAAATGACATAAAATGGATGAATATGGATGAACAATGAAGAACACACTTAAAAAGTTGGATTTGATCTTGTATACGATTTCATAAAATGTGTATAATGGAAACCCCAATCACTAGCTCATTCAAGCCCCAAAAACCCTAATTGCCATTAACTATTTATAGCCTAATGACACTTTGAACTAATGACAACTAGGTTTATACTGTATCTCGCGCGTTGCGCGAGAGTAGTTAATACAGATTTTTGATATACTTGTGGGCTTATAAACTCTCGCGCAACGTGCGAGAGACAGACACAACATATGATGACAGTTCTAAATACTAAAAAAAGAAAAAGATTTTAATAGAAAATAACTTTATAGACCATCATTGGTAGATCCAGGCATCTAGCCCTTATGAAGAGGTATGCAAGCACAAACCAAGATCACCCGAACCTGTAAAAACACAACAAGAAATTAAACATGAAGCACAAATGTGGGTATGAAATTATGAATCAATGAATGTATTTTAGATTTTTAATGAACAATTCAACTTAGCTAAGCATGTTATCCTAGCCTTCACTCTAACATTTTAAGTTCAAGAACTACCAACATGCTATGCAAAATAAATCGTTAAAAATCAAAAACTTAATTGGTTTGGTTTAGACGAAATTTGGACATAAGTTCCAATTTAGGATGATGGCACATTGGATCCAAAATCCTTTTATCCAATTTAGGATGATGGACATAAGTTCAAAAACTTAATTGGTTTGGTTTAAACAAACCATATTATAACACTTCATTGATCACAACCACCTATAAGTTTGAATGCATTAATTTTATTTATTGCTATCATGCTATAATATAGAAAATATGTATAATGAAAGTGCTTTGAATGATTAAAGGGTTACCTTCACTTCATATTTGGATGATCTGGAAAAACCTTTGGCAATAGATAAGTAGCTTAGATGTAGCTGTATGTAAAAAAACTGTTAGACCCTAAGTCTCTAATCACAACAATGTAGTGACTACTAAGAAAAACCATCCGTTGGTATAACAGAAGTTGCTGCAACTCAGTTGGTTGATTATGCATAAAGTCAACAGACTGCAAAAAATGTACATCTTGATTCTCAATCATTTCTTCCATGGACAACATTAGTATACATATGTAGTAATGTATCCGACATCTAAAGTTCACATACAAAGTAACAAAAAAATGAGTTTCTTAAATTCATGAACTGCAAGGTCATGATGTATCCAGCTTATATGGTTCTCATACAACCAGGTCAAAATATATTCAACTTATCTATTTATATACAAACAGATCATAATGTATCAAACTTATATGGTTCACTTACAAACATGTCAGAATATATTCAATTTCTCAAATCCATACACAGATACACTAACGGGTCATAATCCGCATCTAAGGTTCACCATTCCACTTACCTGCCTTTTGAAAACCAAACAACAGCAAGCATTACACAAAACAACAACAAAAAATTTGGATAGCAACCTGCAACAACATACCTTTGCGCGGCTTTCACGGGTGTAAATAATGGTAGAAAATTGTCAATTCAAAGTAACCAATTGAAAACACACAAACTATTTGGTCAAATTTGGATTTCCATTTTCATAATTGGGGTCCATCCCCTGTGTGAATATCATTTGCCCTATGCCAGATTAAACCATTCATAGATCACTAATAATAAGAACCAAATAATGGGATATATGTGTACCGGTATCAGTATTCAGTAGCTAATCCTCGATCAATTATTCCAATTGATTGCAATGGTGAGAAACCACATGTGTCCATTTAGTCTGTAAAAATCACCCTAAAGATTTATCCCTCATATATATAAAGCCAAACAAAATAACTCAGTAAACAAACCTGAAACGTAGAGAAGATACAACTGTAAGGTTCCTGCTAACTCTACTACCTGAGACACCATATTTACCTATTATTTGATGTACTAAATGATTAATGGTATAAATCTAACTTTTATTGTTGAAACAAACTTGTGTTCATCGCTATTTCCTATCATACTATGGCCTAGTAATTTAAGGAACGTCAAGCTATGAAGCAAAAATCAATTCAAATCCTAGCAAAATCATACAATTTATGCTAGGAAAGCATACATAAATATGTGAAAGGTGTCCATTTTGAGTCCCATATCATCTGACATCTAGACGATTGCATTGCATTGTTACTAAACCAACTTCTGTTCTTCCATAACAATTGCCTCTTAACGCTACCCAATAACATCCTTCAATTGCATAAGGCTTAATCTGTCCAAATCACAACAGAGTAAAATATAATAACATCTAAAAGTAAAATATAATAACAAATCTATTAGTGGAAATTCGTTTGAGGATGACAATAGAAAATAACCACAAACTGATATATATTAGGATTTACCAAATGTAAGTACTTCTCCAACCCGATTTTCAAGAATGTCTTCAAAAGGAACGAAACTAAAACCATAGAGATGGCCTTTAAATGTCGAAGTAGGTTGGATTGAGATACACTTCAAGAAATTGATATGGTATTGTAGAGGTAAGACTTTATATCGGTCATTTTGTTCACCAACACCAAATTTCCGAATCAATACAACAGAATCTTCTTTTATTTGATTTCTAAAATGTCACAACCCCAACACGGCGGGCGGTCCCAGGTGCCCGGGGGTTATCGCGTGTGACGGATGGATATCAGGAGCAACGCAGCGGAATCAACAAACATACATACACACAGCTTAAATCTTAAAGTTGTGCATACATTAAATTTCATATATACAATACATTGATTACAAAACGACAATTGTTTGTTTGATACATAACATTAACAAACTAAAGCTAGCAACTATTCTAGGTCCAGAGCGTCTATCTTCTAAGCCCGCAAGCCCTCTACCTGCTCTAGCCTCAACAGTGCTTTCCTGCATCACTCGGCACCTAGGATGTGTGCCAAAAAGTTTAAAAGAAAGGGTCAGCTTACGCTGGTGAGTTCATAATAAAACATTTTACAAAACATTTCAAACATTCAACCAAATACTTGTAAAAACCTTGATCAACGAGTTGCCAAGCTCCATTGATCAAAGAGTTACCACTAACTCCATCATTTACAAGCATTTCATAAACATACTAGCATTATCAGATAAATATACACAAACAATACGATAAACCCCTCAACAACTCCGTCAGGCACGTCTGCGCTGGAGCAGAATATATGCATATACCCTTCACCGAGTTTACCGCGTCACCCTATAACTGAAGTGGTATTGCCCGATATTTACCGTAGAATGCTAGCCAACCGTTCAAAAACAACAGTTTAAGAACACAACCAATCAAAAAGAGTTTATACAGAAACTCACAATCATTTCCAACCAAAAACAGGTTTAAGCAACACATCCAGTTTTGTAAAACATACAATCATTTCAAAAGAGTTTAAGTGTATGAACTCACCTCAACAAGATCACAACAAGCTCACAACTAGCTTCGGTCCTTGATCTAATCCCGACAATCAATCCAAATGACTATCTTCACAATCAACACAAATAGCTATATCGACAATCAACCTCAATAGCTATAATCCACCTATAACGCGATATCACAACGTTATAAACAACGATTCCTAAGACTATGTAAGTCCTAGGGCATAACTAGCGAAGCATACGACTAGATACGAGTCGTTGCCACCTACACTTACCAAATCCCGAACCTCGGGAATCTAAATGAATCCTACAGAGATATGTTACCCGTTCACAACGGATATCATACCCCTAGGGTACGGATATTCAACCCGCACCCTCCCCGGGTAATCTACCCGTTAGTTGCGGGTGTTTAATCCCGCAACCATTTCCCCTAGCACGTCCCTCGTGCTATCCGGGTATCTCCACCCCGCTTTCCCATCGGGTTCCCAACCCGATTCCCGTCCTAAACTAATCGAGAATGAAAGACCATTACCTCGTCGATCACCGATCTTCAATTGCGCAACACTATGATGATCACCGTTCTTCACTCGGGCAGAACCTCGACGCGCGCCAAGCGATCTTCACGCGTCCGAGACTCGAAGGAACGTCACGACGCAGGGTACCGCACACGAGGCGCGATTCCGCAACAAAAACTAGGTGTTTCTCTCTCTAAAACGTTCTAGAGAGAGAGAGAAGTTGAGCAAGGAGTGAAGGGGGGTTGCACCCCTTTTTATAGGCTGGTCGGGCTGTTCTAGGCGCTACGCGCAGCACCATGGGCCCTCCTGCGCGTATCGCGTAACAGGCAAGTGCTTGACAGCTGTTTTCCACCCGACTGACACTAGGCGATACGCGCACAGGCCTACCCTCTAATGCGCGGACCGCGTAACCCATGTTTTCAGATTCCTCTCGTCGAAACACGTGGAATTCATATATTATGGGCTCCGTAACTCTTCTTCTAAGTCAAGATATGCTCGAAACAAGTTTTCGGGCATTCCTCGGGTGTTTTCGCATTTCCCGCTTCGTTATAACTCCGATTTGAGTTCCGTTTTCGCTCACGTTCTTCATTTTAAGTCCTCTATCACCCCTAGGGTTTATCTCTATACATTAGGACTTTTTATTCAACGTGCTATTTACATGAACACCCGCCTATTATCGACATATACTTTCTTCTAGATTTAGGGTTTTACATAAAATCAAGTATCAGGTGACTTTTGATAGTAGCTTGAATCTTTTCACACTTAATCAACATTTGCAAGACAATAGTTACTTAGATTATTTCATAAAAATACAAAAAATTTTGTTCTATATTGTTAGACTTACCTTCTCATCAATGAGAATCATATCAAGTTTATAACTTTGTTCCCAAACTCGTATGATTCTAGCTTTCATGCTCCAAAAATCCTGGGCCGGAGTGAGATCAGAGACAAAGCTAAGTTTTGAAGGTTCCAAGTTGTTCTGAAGAGAAGATGAAAAGTTTTGAGGGGATAAGAAGAGTTTAAATACAAAAGAAGATTTCAAGGAATAAATAATTGACTCTTGGTTTGTAATTTTTTTTATAATTAAAGCTAATAAAGGGTTTTTGATGTTTTCTATTTTAATCACTTAATATACTTTTTGTCCAGTTTAAGTTATCAACAATTTTTAATGAAGTTTTTCATTATCTTTGCTGATTTGGTTCCTAATATATTTTAAAAACATAATTTAACATTATATATTTTATGAAATCTTAGCATTGTTTTATAAACACTATATGTTTTGAATACTTAAAACTTCTCAATATTTATAATTATAAACAACACACAAGCTGTATTTATGTCATTAAATATATAAACTTTTGTTCAAACAAAGAACATATGTACTGTTACTTTATGTTAAACTTCAAACAAACATACAAAAACTTTGAAGATATATATTTCATGCACTTGTTACTTGTTCAACCATCAACACATTCATATAATTACAACACACACGTATAATTACAAGGAGATAAACATAAATTGAATTTTGACAAAAAATACAAACAAAAAAAAGAGTATAAATGGAAAATGAAGAAACAACCAGTTGATGTTTAACTTACTATCAATTGAAAATAACAATCAACCAACAATCTATTTTGCTACAAATAAAGATGATCCTTTAATGCAATGAGCTTAACATAAAAAACTATTATTAAAAGGTAAGGGTTGTGGAAGATAACAAACCGTTTTTTTTTAATCAGCATAAACATAAGATTGGAACCATTAGCCATATGTTTTAAACATGATTAAATCTATGAAAGGTGTTCACAAGTTTCTGACAGCAAAATAAAAGGGGGAAGAAACACTGAAAAGATCAACTGCAACAAAAACATAACCACCTACGTATTTCTATTACTGAAAATTAAAAACATGAAAATAAAAAACATGAAAATAAAAAACTTTTGGTTCCATATGTTGCAAACATGAAAATCAAACAGAACTACAAAGAGATATAAAAAAGACAAAATGAGATATCAACTATGGAACCAACATTAAAAAACAAAATGGATGTCTCTTTATTGCAATCAACATAAGCTAAAAAAATATTATTAAAATATTAGGGTTTTGGATGATAACAAAGGCCTTTTTTATCAGAATAAACATAAAATTGAAAGCATTAGCATATGTTGCAAACATGATCAAACATAATGACAAGGGTTCTACTAATGACAACAGAATAAAAGGGGGAAAGAAACACTGAAAACATCAACTGCAACAAAAACATAAATAATCTACCGACAAAAAATAAAAACAACTATGGAAGCATTGAGAAACACTAAAACATCAACCTATAAAGAAATAAACACTGAACATGAAAAATAAAAACATAAAATCACAAAATCAGATTCCAACTATGGAAGCAAGAGTTAAAAAAAGAGATTTAAATAAAAAACAGGACTACAAAGAGATTTAAAAAGACAAATTGAGATACCAACTATGGAAGCAAGAGTTAAAAAAACAAATAAAAACATGAAACTTAAACCACAAAATGACATATGTTCCCAACAATTAACAATCTACAAACAAAAAACGTACAATCGACTACAAAAGGAACAAACATTGATCAACAAACTAATAACATATTCATAAACAAATAACATACAAAAATGTACAAATCGACTGCAAAAGGATGAATTCAGCAATAGAGAGTTTTGCCAACAATTAACATAGAAAAATGAAAGTAACAATGGAGAGTTTTGCCAACAAATAACATACAAAGAAAAAACGTACAATCGACTGCAAAAGGAACAATCATTGATCAACAAAAAATAACAAACAAAATCAACTGCAGCAAAAACATAAAAAGAAACAAACATCCACAATTATTAAATAGTGAAAACATCAACTGCAACAAAAACATAAACATCCACAATTATTAAACATGGAAATAAAAAACAAATTGACATATGATGCTAACATTAAATACTGTACCGACAAAAAACGTACAAATCGACTGAAAATAGATGCAACATTGATCAACAAACAAATAACACACCAACTATGGAAGCAAGAGTTAAAAAAAGAGATTTAAATAAAAACAGGACTACAAAGAGATTTAAAAAGACAAATTGAGATACCAACTATGGAAGCAAGAGTTAAAAAAACAAATAAAAACATTAAACTTAAACCACAAAATGACATATGTTCCCAACAATTAACAATCTACAAACAAAAAACGTACAATCGACTAAAAAAGGAACAAACATTGATCAACAAACGAATAACATAAAAAATCACAAATAACATACAAAAAACATACAAATCGATTGCAAAAGGATGAATTTAGCAATAGAGAGTTTTGCCAACAATTAACATAGAAAAATGAAAGTAACAATGGAGAGTTTTGCCAACAAATAACATACAAAGAGAAAACGTACAATCAACTGCAAAAGGAACAAACATTGAGAAACACTAAAACACCAACTATGGAAGCAAGAGTTAAAAAAAGAGATTTAAATAAAAACAGGACTTCTTTGTTGTGGTGCCCACAGACCTGAAGTTTCACACGAGGTCTCCTTTGTTGTAGTGATCTACAGACTTGGAACACCTCAAAATGTACAAAAGATTCCTAAGGTGGAACAATACCAAGTGTAAAGAGTCAATTCCAAAAGTTGGAAAGTAAAGAAGATTCCAAAAGGGAACACCACCAAATAATTTATAACCTAAAGCTCCACGGATTACATTGTAAATGACCTGATTGTTAAAGTGCTTGCTTGCATGTTTAGAAGAGTGTGAAATTCCTAAGATGTTTCTGAGTGGGGGTCACATACTTGACATACTTAATCAAACCAAAACATGATAAAGTATCACTAAGTGTTGAAAAGTAACTTTGTTATAAGCTATATGCCCATCTTACATATTGAAAAATTCTCTATGTCTATTCAAAACTTTCATTTATTTTGTGTGAAGATTATTGATGTGATATGATCTCTTTGCATACCTACATTTGTTCTTAACATGTACATTTCTTTAACTATAAAACAAAATAAAGGTGGCTTTGATCATATGTGTGATTGGTTCATAATTGTTCATATATAAAGTTTAGCGGGAGAAAAACGTCAAAACAAAAGATATTACAAGAGAAGATTTCTGTGGATACTGGATTTACAAAATGTGGTATTATGAATATAGATTGAATGTGTTTAATATATTCAATACATTTCAAGTTTGAAAATTTGATCTCTTGCAGTGTACAATTATGCATGTCATGAAATGACCAAATGTTGATAAATAATATAAATCATCATACTTAAAGTTTTGAAGAAGAAGACAAGATGTGCGGACAAGTTAAAAGATGTACGGACATAAGTTTTGTTGTAGATGTGCGGATAGAACTTTCTGTTATTTTTTTTCATTATGCTTGTATTGTTTCTGTTTAGTATAAATAGGTGTTTATGTCTTGTATTCATAGACTTTTGGACAATTAGACTTGGGAATGACTGTTTACACCTTTTTGTACACACAGTTAACAGATTAATACAAGTTTGCATTTATTAGTAATTCTCTGTTGAATCATTGTGTGTTTGTTGATTGCTATAATGTTTGTTGAATAGATTAACATATCAACATGCTCGTTGTGACCTGAATCCACAATCCTAAGAAAAAATGGATTGATTGGATGTGGTATTATGAAAATAGATTGAATGTGTGCAATGTGCAATACAATTTCATACAATTTCATGGTTAAAATTTGTTCTCTGCAAGATACAATTACACATGTCATGGAATGACCAAAAGATCAAATTATGCGTGTCAAAGATCTTTTTCTGAATAAACAATTTAAGAACTTTGATCACAAGAATGTAAAATTTAAATCTTAAAATTTCAAATTTGTGGTCACTGTTGATTGAAGATCAAGATGTGCGAATATTGTTAATCACAGATCAGATAAAACAGTGAAAATGCGAAGATGTGTGGATACTGTTGATCGTAGATCAAGATGTGCGAACACTGTTGTCCGCAGATCAGTTGAAACTGTAATCCACAGATCAATTGAATCACTGAAATCACTATCAGAAATCATTTAATTCATTATGATTTACACTTTCCATGATTCATGACAAATGAACTAATGATTTGAATTGTATGTGTGCAGATGAGCAAGGAAGAATCAAAATATTATGAAAAATGTCACAACTACAAAGAACTGTTACCCACTGATCAATTGATGATCTTTGAGTATTGTTCTAAGTACAATATTGGGAATAATGAAGAAAACATTAAAACTGTCTAAGTGTTTGAAAGATGTGCAAATGCTACTGTAGCAAGCATATCAAGTACTATTGCCGCAGATCACAAATTTGTTTAATTTTTAAATCAGATTTTGATGCCTAAATGAATATAAATCACTAGTATATGTGTATTAATCAAAAGAAACTCTTTTATAAATCTCATTTTACATGTGAAATAAGTGAAAAAATAGGATGTGCGAATAAACTGTTGTTCGCATATCTTTTTAAAAACTGTTTTAAAAATATAACAAGTGTGGACATAGTATATAACCCTTCAAAACCCTTAAACCATTCATTTCAAACACTTGTTTCAGACACAAGACGATCTTCATGCATTCTAAATCAAAATATCAAAAATAGTCATGCAAACATCATATTCATACCAATTAGATATCAAAATCAATCTGTATATCTTTTTGGGTAAGAATCGTATTTCAATAACAAAATGTTACAGCAAAAAATTGAATCGACAAATCTAAAATTGACAAAATCTAACCTAAACATTGAACTTAACTTGAATACTTGTCAATTAATAAGATTCTAAACATAATCATTGCCTGATTAATCATCTTAATCACTTTGAAATTTGAATTTAAACTTAATCAAATTTGACCTAAAAGTCAAAACTTGTTAAAACTTGAAATTGAGCTTTAATACTGATTAAATTCTTTCTTTTTGCAGGACAAATGGCTGAATTAAAATTTGTTAAAGAACATAATGCTGTTTCTTATTTGAGACATGAAGTACCAGCTGATAAGAGCAATTTTTGGAAGCTATACAATTTCTGTCAAGGACAAGACTAGCAAATGCTATGTGCATTGATCCTATGATTATTTCAAGATTTATAAAGAGGTTTTGGAGAACTGCTATGGTTGAAACAGTTGATGGAGTTACTAGAATCAAAGGTGAATTTACTCAAGGTACAAAATTGATTGTATCTGAAACAAGCATCAAAACTTGTCTAAGGATTGGAGATGATGGAAATTTCCTTATTGAGTTTGATGAGGTTGATATCCTTCAATGCTTTGAAGATATTGGTTATGAGGGAGGTCCTGTCAGAAAGCAGATGCTTGAAGGACAAATCAGTTCTAGATGGTGGTTCATCATTCATTGCATACAACATTCATTATCCAAAAGAAAGTCTGGGTGGAATGATATGACTTACAGGACTGCTTCAATACTAGTTTCTTTGGTGATGAATAGAGGGTTCAACATGTCAAGCTATATATTCAATGGTCTGAGAATGAATATAGAAGAAGACAGGAGGAATAAATTCTTGATGTATCCAAGATTTATTCAGTGCTTGATAAATCAATCCTTTCCTGAGCTTATTGGAGTATATAATGGACCAACACTTAGAGTCTTACATCATGACTCTAAGGTGTTTGCTTACTTAACAAGAATAAATGCTAGAAGTAATTTCAGTGGTCTTGAAACTGATCTTACTCAATACATGAAGGATCTGGCACCTGGATTAATTGCAAACAATGGAGATCAAGTTAATTTGGTGGATGAACCAGTTAACATGGATGAACATATTGGAGAAGAACCTGTTATTCCAGCAGATAGTTCTGATGAAAATGCTGAAGAAGATAATGTTGGTGATGATGATAGTGATGATGATGGTGTTGATGGAAATCAACCTGTTCAAGCTGAGAATGTTCAAGTTGAAGATAATGTTGATGATGTTGTTGAAGAACAACAAGAAGATAGTTCTGAAAAGACAATATTTGATCATCAAGAAGAGATATGAAGTTCAATCTAAAGCTGATGAAGAGGTTGAAAAGATTATGATTTCTTCTGATGAAGAAGAACATGAGTCTAAAAAGGATATTGAGGAAGTTACTGATGACTTGCCTTTGAACTATCCTACTCATGAAGATGATCTGCCTGTTGGAGATCTATCTAATTTTGATTTGGATGAGTTGACATAAGTAAACAAACTGAATCTAGAAATAGAAGAATTGCAAAGAAGAATTGATGACTCTGACAATCTATTAAACAAATTTGGATTAACATCCAGTGAAGTTGTTGATAGATACAATAGACTTGTGACAAAAAATCTTGAGGCTAAGAAGCTGAATGTTGATTTAAGTAAAGAGATTGATGAAAAGGTCAAAGAAATAGAGAAACTGTCTACTATCTTGAATAAGAAAGATTAAGGGGCTGTTTGGAAGAGCGTTGAATGCCTCTGAATGAGAGGGAGGCGCTGATTCGGTCAGAGGTGACGGTGTTTGGGTGGACGCGGAACTGAACCAAAGCTGCTGAATGGGCGCTGAACGAATCAGCGATTCAGCATTGCTGAACGGTTCAGGGATGAGCCAAGGTTGGACGGGTGAGGGTTCTCGCTTGACACGACCAAGGCTGGATACGCAACAAAGCAAAAAAAAATGAGACTCAAAAACTACCATCGCACGGACCCGGGTTTTCGGAGTTGCATTCGTGTCCGCAGGTCGTGCGGGCGTCGCATTGAGGCAAGGAAATCGAACCTAATTTGCACCCTCCCTGCGCGCGGGTAGATGCTAGAGTAAAATGTAACATAAGTATTTAATAGTGAATTAAGATTTGCATATTTAAAGGCAACTATGATTTGTCTCCACTCCTATGTGGGACAAGTGAAAAAAAAATATAATCTCATTCAGATGTCCAACCAAACAGCTTCAGCACTTAACCATTCAAACCTCTTAACCATTCAGACCTCTTAACCATTCAGCACCTAATCATTCAGCACTTGCCAAACAGCCCCTAACAGATTCAAGATCTTAAAGATGAAAGTGAGTTGAAGAGTAGACAAATTGAAGACTTGTTGAAAATCATTGATTCAATGAAGAAAGTACTTACTGATTCTTCTTCATCTGAAAGTAATAATAGTGATAAATCCACATCTAGTGATGATGATCATGATCATGATGATATCATAGATGATGAAGCTGATTTTGAACAAGAAGACAATACTCTGCAATTGACTTTGGTGGAAGAGGTGGAAGATAGATACAAGCCTTTGGCTATTGTATATCCAGAAGTCGTGCCTATTCAAGACACTTATACTTTTGAAATTTTGAAGGTTGATGAAACTATTTTGAAGAATGTTCAATCTAGTTACTTATGGAGAGAAAGAACTGTGTCTAAGCCTAAAATGAGTGATCAAGACAAACAGTTACTCATATCTAATCTGTTAAGTAAGGATCAACAAAAGATATTGCTGAATGAGATTGAAAGAGTGAAGAATACTTTTGAATTGGCAGTTGAAAAATTGAAACAATATCAGCCATTGACGATTGAAGCATCCAAATCATGTTCTATCACTTATTAGAGAAAGAAAAGAAAATTGAACAAAGATAAAGCTTTGATGATAGAACAAGATGTACCAGAAGTCAAAGTGTTGACTAAGTTAGTGAAAATGGATGAAAGAATCAAACAGAAGATTGAAAAGGATCAATTCTTAACTCCTGAACAATGGAAGAGACACATTGAAGTATCAGAAGTAGAAGCTCAAAAAGATGAAGGGATTCAATCATCACAAGCAACAGAAGATGTATCAGATTCTGAAATGATTGAAGCCTTACAAGATCTAGATGATTATGATGATTTGGACTTAAATGTTCAGAATCCTGAGAATGTGTTTGAGACTGAGTTAGAGATGGCTTATCCTGATGAATATTATGATGAAGTCTTAAATTTTGAATTGACTGAGACCTCACAAGAAGTAAAAGAGAATGTTGAGTTTGCTTTTAGTAACAAAATTATGTTTTTGTTACAAAAAGGATTCAATAGAGTTTTTGTGTTGGGTAGAACTGAAGAAGAGGTAGAATTGGATATACAAAGGCTTAAATCATCTGAAACAGAAGAAGGAGACTTTGATGCTGAAAAACACTTTGAAGATCTAGAGAGTGAAAATCCAAGGACATGGCTACATCCTGTAATTGATACGATGAAGAAGGATGAATTGAAAGACTGGCTTGCTTCAAGAAATTATCCTTCTAGGCAAATGGAGAGCATGAATACTAAACAACTTAGAAGGATGGTAGAAACTTTTCAGATTAAAGAGAAGGCAGAAAGAAAAATGGTGAAACTACATCCTTTCAAAGACAAATACATAGATGTGTCTGAGAAAAAGCCAATTTCTCCACCAAAGAAGAAGTCAAAATAAAGGATAAATACAAGATAAAATCAAAGGTGATAAGACCTTCTGAAGTGAAAAAGTTTGTGCCTTCATCTAAAGAAGATATGCAGAGTTGGTTTCCAAAAAGACCTATTGGTGCCAGTGTTAGATCTTTGGTTAAAAAGGGTCAAACAGTGCAAGAGTTGGTTTCCAAAAAGACCTATGTGAAGTATATGAATACTAAACAACTTAGAAGGATGGTAGAGTTGGTTTCCAAAAAGTTTGTGCCTTCATCTAAAGAAGATATGCAGAGTTGGTTTCCAAAAAGACCTATTGGTGTGAGTGTCAAATCTTTGGTTAAAAAGGGTCAAACAATGCAAGAGTCGATACAATCATTAACTATTGCTAGCCCAGCGACGTCTTAGATCTAAGGGTTTGACAAGCCTTTTTTGGTGCTAAAGCCGATGGTAAGTCCGGCTCTTCGATGACGCATTCTAGTTCATTGAAGGAACCAAATTTCACTTAGCTAATCATATATTACATTTTATATTGTTGAGGCTTGATTGTACATTTGAGGCCGTATGTGTTGTTACATATTTGCACTAACCATTTTGGACATGGAATCGCTTATCATTGTAATCTATAAATTATTATCTATGTATTTAACTATGTGAACTCACCAACAATTTTATGTTGACATTATTTTCTAACATGTTTCAGGGAATACCAACGTTTAAGGCTAGTTTTGGATCATGATCACCATAGGCTTTTGGACCTAGCTAAAATTTAAATCGATGAACAATTATTAGCTATGTCATTTGTGATTTGCCAAACTTGTGGACAAATTGTATTATTTAATTTGGTGATGCATGCTTAATTAAAGCTATAATTTGTAGCGTCATGTGGCTATGAACAATCTTAACACTCACGTCTCGACGATTATCCGCCTTTTATTTATTTAATTGGTCGGGGTGTGACAGATTCGTATCAGAGCCCATGACTGTAGTGATTTAGGTTATTAGAAACAGTGACCTAGACTACAGTATGCTTAGGGACCTTATATGAATTATCTCATACTTGTTAATGTGCTACATGATGCTACATGCTATGTGTTACATGATACATGCTATTTATTATTTAATGCCATGGCCTTTGCGCACTATGAAATTCAACAACTTAAACCGAACTTTAACAAATGAATTCAACATAAGCAAGAACAAATAGCTAAGACTAAACCTTAACCTTTCTTCTTCTTCCCTTATCCAAGCTATCCATCTTAAACCTCATCATCGTTTACTATAACTCTAAATTAGCTAAGTAACATTTCTTGATCTATCTCTCGACTCCATGTGGATATCATGTGCTTAGTGAAACTCCTCAGGAAAATGCCTAATCCATTCTCATCTAGGTTTCGAATCTGTATAACGAACAAGACTATGTGTATCTAGACAGTGATTGTACATGTATAGGTTGGACTCAACGGCATGTCGGTGTTACTTTTGTTTTGTTATGTATTTAGCTATTTTTGTACTAGTGAACCTACGGGCGAATCTATAGATTCGCCCGGAAGTATAGATCAATATAGACAAATAGATTAGATCAGGCGCCGGGTGAATCTGTTTTGTGCCCGGCGAAGCTGATAGGTTTGCTTGACAGATTCTCTGTCAGCGAATCTGTCAGTGAACCTAAGTCTGCACTATATTATATAATGTTTCTCATGTTGAATACAAGTTTTTGAAAGTTTATCAAACCCTAATTGTGTGTGTGACGGTTGAGGTGCTAGGAGCTTATTATTATCATCTTTGTAGCTTGATTACCTCTGTTTGTGTTGATTTGATCCTTGTTATAGTGTGTTGAGTATATTTGGACAATGTTTCATTGAATCTTAGTGTGTTTTGTTGTTTATTAATCATCATAGCACTGAAATCTTGATCTGATGGACCAACAATATGGTATCAGAGCCTTAGTGCTCTTGATTGTTTGATCATTGAGATTTTTGTGAAGTTTTTGGGGTTTTTGTGTCAAAACACTGTTTGATTCATTTCGGGACTGTTTATTGTGTTTTTGTGTTGGACATTGCTTTGGGTTTGTCATATTTGGTACTGGGAAGCTTCAGAAACAAACGGATCTTCAATTGGTTGTGTTTTGAGGGTGTTTTGGTTGTTTTTGGACTGAGAAAGTTTTTCCCGTAAGTCAGCGAACTTAGACATTCATCCAGCGAACCTATGGATCATCCAGCGAATCTATAGAATATTTGTGATTTGGAAATATCTTTTTCTAATTAGCGAATCTGTTAAGTTTTTGAACGAAACTTCAACTTTTTGATTCTGTGTGCAAGCGAAGTTGCGCCGAATCTATTATTTAAAGCACAAAAGTTTGTTCTGTCGGGCGAATCTGTCCAGCGAACCTGTGCTCATTGTCCAGCGAATCTGTTATATTGCCGAGCGCATCTGTTGGGCGAATCTGTTTGGCGAATCTGTTGGGCGAATCTGTCATCAGCGAATTTGATATCTGTTTGAAATTATGACTACATCAACCATAAACATGAATGATCTGGAGAGTGTTCAACAAAACAGGCCACCGAGGCTTGTGAATGGTGAAAATTTCTAGGATTGGAAGCGTTGTTTGAAGGCCTTTTTCTTCTTTACTGATTATAATCAATGGGAGTCGATTGTTAATGGCCCCCACATGCTAAAGAAGGTTGAAGGAACTGTTACTTTACCAAAAAATGATCCAAGTACCTACACTGAGGGTGATAACAAGTTACTTGATCGTGATAAAAAGGCCCTTGGAGCTTTGATACTTTGTTTACATCAAGACATTTACAACAGGTTTGCTGAACACACAACTGCAAAAAGTTTGTATGATGTGTTGTGTAAGTTCTATTGTTAGGGCTCATTCCTGTTAGAAGATTTAATTTGTACTTTGTTTATACATGTTTGTATAGTTTAGGGTTAATTTTGTATTTTCCCTAATGTGATGATGCATAAAGCATGTTGTGAGAGAATGTTAGAGAGAGAGTCTAGATCACAACTTACACGCTAGAGAGAGAATTGTGTGTGTGATTTGTATTCTCCTGCACATTGTACTACAACAATATTGCTTTGCTCATCAATACAAGAGAATTATTTAGTAATGGATTGTGTTGTTGATTGAATTGTGTGTTTGTACTTAGATTGTTCTGATTTGCAGCAATATCGATCCAATTGAACCTATCAATTGGTATCAGAGCTGTTGGTATTGTGTGTGTTCTTCGCTATTCATCAAGCAAAACACATCAATATTGCTCAAATCATGATCTGAATGATCTGTTGCTGTTTTTAGTTGTGATTCATCATCGGAATCATCTCTAATTCACAACGTGTGTGCAAATTCCATCAGATTATCATCAGATCTGAGGAATTAAGAAGAATTTGAAGTTTACTGTTCGATCATTTTCTGCTCAAAATCATCAGAAATTGATCATGTTTTGGATTGATTGAGATTGGAGATTGATAATCTGTATAAATCGGTGCTTGTGTGTGATTTTTGAAGAAATTGGACAAGTTTTTGTTAAACCCAGAAAAATTTCGATTGACAAAGATGATGAACAGGATGAACTGGTTGAAGATGAACTAGCCGGGTGATAAATTTGACTTAGAAAATATTTTTGGACTTAGATTTGTGAACAATTAGGTCCTGTGCAGCCGTGTGAAGGCAAAATTGTCTAGACGGGTGAAGAATTTGCAAGAAAAAGGTTGTACTGTTCAGCCGGATCAAAGAACTGTTGTGCCGGGTGATCAACTGTTCAGCCGGGTGATTAACATTTCAGCCGGGTGATTCACTTACTGTTTGGCTGGGTAAACAACATTTCTGCCGTGTGATCAACAACTGTTCAGCCGGGTCAACTTTTTCTGCTGGGTCAAGTTTCAGCCGTGTCAAGTTTTTAACTGTTCAGCCGTGTCACTATTCAGCCGGGTAACATACTCTGCCGGGTGAAGAACAAAATTTCACTGTTCAGCCGTGTGACTTGTTTTAAGTTGTTTCAAACCTTGTTATCTTATCTTGTTATTATTTACTTGCTTTTAGTTTAAAATTTTAACTGTTTGTTTTCAAAAAATCATCAAAAACACAAAAATATTTTCTTTAAAATTTTTTAAAAATGGCACCTAATGATGATTCTGATAACCGTGTTCCTAGATTGGTTAATCGTGCAGATTTCAAGAACTGGACAATCAGATTGAAGCATCATCTATGCTCTATTGACAATGATCTATGGAAGTCAATTGATAAAGGTCCTCACATTCCTACTCAGACTGCTCCTGACAGTGCAAGCACCTACACCAAAGATTCAACTGAACCTTATCCTGAAGATAATCTATTAGCAGAAGACTTACGAAAGGTCAAGAATGACAGTAAGGCTTATTCTTTGATGTGCAAAGGGCTGCCACTTCAAGTGTTGTCGAGATTGGATACTTATCAAACTGGCTACACATTGTTCAAGGCATTGAAATCAATTTGTGAAGGAGGAGAACAGTTGAGAAGTCTCAAGAAGCATAAATTGAAGAGACAACTGGAATTGTTTGAGCATATTGCTGGAGAATCTGTGCACCGGATGAGGAATAGATTTGTTCATCTAACTACTGAGATGACAAATGTTGGTGCTAAGACAGATCTTCAAGACCTGAATGACAGATTGTTGTGTGCTCTTCCATCTTCATGGAAACAGACTGTGACTCTATTGAAGCATACAGAAAAATTTTCAATGGATTTGGATCTTCTCATTGCAAAGATTGAAGAAGTTGAGATTGATGAAAGTTCTAGAAATACTGACAGATCAGGTTCACATGCTCAGTACAAATTTGTGGTGAATCCTGCAAACACAGTGGAGAATGCATTTCTTGCTCAAGATACTGCTAAGACTGATGATGAGCGAGATTTGTTTGTTGGTGCTAGCTTTTACACTGATTCATCGTATTTACCAAGCTCACCAATTTACTCTCAACCTCAATCTCCACCAAGAGCTCAAGTTCAAGGTCAATCTATGAAATCTCAAGCAGAAAATCAAAGTTCAAGTTCCACAGTTCAAGCCAAAGTTAAAGATGTGATAAAAATCTTGTTACAAGATGATGAGACTAAGAATGCTTTTACTGCATTCATGACAAGCTTTCAAGCTTATCAAGGAAGTCATTTGAAACAAATGGATGTTGTGCTTCAAGATTTGTTTGAAATCGATCCTGATGACGTTGAAGAAATGGACTTGAATTGGCAAATGGTGATGGTTGCATATCGAACTCAGAAACATGCCTATGTAAACCGAAGCTTCAAGCCACATGCAAACAAGACAGTTGGTTTTGACAAGTCAAAGGCCAGATGTTTCAACTGTAACTACTATGGTCATTTTTCGATGGAATGCAAGGCTCCTAAGAATCAGAACTACAATGATCAAGCTGGTTCAAGTGGACAGAATCATGGTCAAAGTCAAAACTCACAACAGTCTCCAAGCTATCAGAACAGGAATCAACGTTTCATGCAAAAGACATACCAAAGTCTTCCAATGCCAGAACTGAAAGATGAAGGCAAGAAACCAGAAGATCAGACCAAAGCACTGGTAGTTAGTGTGAAAGACGGATATGACTGGAGTGCTTATGCGGAACAGTTTACATCTGATCTTACATCGAGTTTAGCACTGGTATGTGAAATTGAAGAAGATTGGTCTGAAGAAGGGGATGATCAAGTGACTGATGCTATTAGTGAAGATTCTGAAGAGTATGATTGGAGTGCAAAGGCAGATCCTGTTGAAGAATCTGAACCAGAAGTTGCGCTTATGGCTACATCTAATGAGTCTTCATCATCTGCTGAACAACCAAAGGTTAGTACCGAACTACCCCCTAACTATGTTCCTTTGCCTGTTGATGTGAAAGAAAAGTTATGTTCTGAACAATGCATTAAACAAGTGGAACATTATCGAACTCATTCTTTTAAAATTGGTGACAAATTAAGCAAACATGAACGAATTCATGAACAACTTAAAATTGATCACAAAATTTCTGATGAGAAGATATTGTCACTTAAAGAATCATGGAATAAAACCTTGAAAGAACTGGAACTAGTAACCAAACAACTAAATGACAAAGAATTTTGAACAAGAAAAAGTTGCTCATGCTGTCACACAAGTTGAACTAACAAAGGTAAAAAGTTGTAAAACAATGGTGAGACAACTTGTGAGTGAAAGAGGTAACAAAAACAAACAAGGATTGGGTTTCACTCATGAACCAATGCCTAAGTCAATCTCAAACACTTTACCAGAAAACTTTAATGAATTTGATCATTCACCTGAAAATGAACAAAAATTCAAAGAAATTCAAAGAAGTAAATCTGAATCCGAAGTATCTGAAGTGTTAATCGAAAGCTTGAAAGAAGATGACACCGTGACAGTTGATGCTGATGATGAAGCAAGCAACAAATATGATTCTATTCTGGTGCAACTTGTTGAATATCCGGAACTGAATCCTAAGCCAGAAGAAAAGGTGAAGGATGAAGCTGAATTTTCAGGATACAATGATCCAGAATACATCAAGTGGAAGAATGAACAGAAAGCGATTGTTGCTGATCAACTGATCAAGAAGAAACCAGTGAAGAAAACTTAAGTTTCAAATGCAAAGATGCAGAAATCGAAATTGACAAACAATCAATCTGAAACAAAACAGTCAAAAGGTAAAAGTGTCATAACATCAAATGAAAACACCAAAGCTCAAACTGTTAAAACTGACAATGTCAAACCTGTGAAAAAGAAAGTGTCCAAAGTGAAAACAATCAAGTTTGTATCTGCAGGAACGTTTGATATGA
The DNA here is from genome assembly GCA_030867185.1 of Tagetes erecta. Classification (NCBI taxonomy): domain Eukaryota; kingdom Viridiplantae; phylum Streptophyta; class Magnoliopsida; order Asterales; family Asteraceae; genus Tagetes; species Tagetes erecta. Next base: position 14,079,591 of record CM061497.1, on the reverse strand, counting down.
ATTCTTCTCATGGTAACCAACTCAATTCTAAGATCAAATCTAACTCTGGTCTGAAAACAGGTTCAGGTCCTAAGTATTCCGCTGTCAATGATAAAAGATTTGAATCAAAGAAGGTCACTAAGCAGGATGTTTCAAAATCAAACCAAGTTCCCAAACAATCAAAACTTGATAACAAGCAATCAAAATCACAAACAAAATCTCCACAAAAGAACGATGTTAATCTAAAACCGAACAAAACTGATAATGAATCACGAGTGGGTTCAACATCTAGAGTTAACAATCGGCTCTTTAGGATTAGCAAGAAACATTGTGAGATTTGTGATCGTTATAATCATGTTACTGCTGAATGTTTCTTTAACAGGTACTGCAATTACTGTGACAAAAGAAATCATTCTTGAGAGGAATGTTTTTATAACAAGTTTTGTGACATTTGTGAAAGGAGAAATCATGACACTGCAGATTGTTTCTTTCGGAAAAACTCATCAAGAGAAATGACTCCTTTTCCAAATTTTCAAAGAAATCAATCTTTTGGTTTTCAAAGAGTTAACCAAAGTCATTCTCCTGATTTGAGAACTTTCAAACGAAACAATTCTGGTTTTAATGAATTTTCATCCAGAAATGTGCAGGTTAACAGTTTTAAGCCGAGAGCTTTGATGGGAGAAATCAGAAATTTGAAAATAACCTTGATCCTAAGTTAGAGGAAAGGTTCACTGCTTTAAGAAGAAAGCAAACGAATCAAGCCATTGGGCGAAACAGTTTTCAACCAAATCTCTCAAATGAAACAAATTTTCAAAATCTACATTATCAACAAGTTACTGTTACAGATAGATTCGGAAAACCCAAGACCATGTGGGCCTGGGTTGACCAAACTAATTAGGTAAATGTTGAAATGCAGGTACGCCCTCGAAGACCTATCAACTCATGGTTTGTTAATAGTGGGTGTAGCCGGCATATGAAAGGCAACCATGCCTTGCTTCAAGATTTTAAGCTAAAGAATGGTACTCATGTTGCATTTGGAGGAGATGCTGGTGGAAAAATTACTGGAGAAGGAACCGTGTCAAATGGGGTCATTAGCTTTGATAAAGTAAACTACTGTGCACAGTTGAACTTTAATTTGCTAAGTGTATCTCAAATTTGTGACAAATCTTATTCAACATTATTTGATGATTCTTTTTGTTACATACTCAAACCAGGTTTCAAGATTGACAATGAGTGGGTGGTGGTTAAAGCTCCAAGAGATCGTGATGTATACAAGCAAACCGAAACTACTTGTCTCATTGCGCATGCATCAAATGATGAGAGTCAGCTTTGGCATAGACGGCTGGGCCATTCAAACTTCAGAAACATGAACCGATTGGTGACTGGAAATCATGCTGTGGGAATACCGTCAAAGAAATTCTCCACAACTGATCTCTGCCCAGCTTGTTTGAAAGGAAAACAGCATCGAATGTCTTTTAAGTCCAAACAAGAACACTCCATTTCAAAGCCCCTACAGATGCTACACATGGATCTTTTCGGACCAACAAATGTTCAAAGCATCGGAAAGAAGTCTTATTGTTTTGTCATCATTGATGATTTTACTAGATTTTCTTGGGTTTATTTCTTGCATGTTAAATTTGAAACTGCTGAGTTGTTAAAAGAATTTATTATCAAAGTTGAAAATCAGTTGGATTGTAAAGTAAAAATCTTGAGAAGTGATAATGGAACCGAGTTTAAAAACTCTAATGTTGATTTGTTTTGTGCAGAAAAAGGAATTGCGCGTCAATTTAGTGCTCCAAGAACGCCTCAACAAAACGGTGTGGCAGAACGGAAAAATGGAACACTAATTGAAGCAGCAAGATCCATGCTGGCAGATGCCAAAATCCCTATCACATTCTGGGACGAAGCTATTGCTACTACTTGCTTTGTACAGAACAGGACATTATTGGTTCAAGATAAACATAAAACGTCTTATGAGTTATTGTTTGGAAGAAAACCGAATATTTCATACTTGAAAGCATTTGGTTGTCATGTATCGATTCTAAATTTAAGTGATCATCTCGGTAAATTTGAGTCAAAATATGACGATGGATTTTTTCTTGGTTACTCTTCTGTTTCAAAAGCTTAATGGGTTTTTAATAGCAAAACAAACACTGTTATTGAAACTATTAACGTAATGTTTTCAGAAAATTCGTTTCCGTCAGTGGCTCATGGTCCCGAATGGTTGTTTGATTTAGATTAGTTATCAAAATCTTTCAATTCTAACTTGTTTGATTTTTCAGGAAAATCGAGTAAAGAATCAGGAGACTTGGGATGTTTCAGTGATGATTTTGACAATGACGATGATAGTAATCTCAATTCTGAGTATCCGTTCATGTCATTTCATAATCCTGATCATGTGGTATCCAGTCAAACTCCGGGTCCATCTGGTTCTCAAGAAGATCAAGAATCAAACAATTTTGGTGATGACGTGAATACGCAAAATTCTCCTAATGATGGTGGATCTGTTCAAAATCAACCATCATCAGATCCGAATATTGAAGTTGTGCCAGAATCATTTGACTACTTCATCAATTCACCAGAACAAGTTCCTAATTTCACTCCGCATGCTTCTACAATTTTACAAGATCTACCGAATCTGAATCTGTCTAATCTGGAGACGCAAATACAAGGTGATTCAATTCCAACTCACCGAGTTCACAGGAATCATCCTCTTTCTCAGATTATAGGACCTTTGAATCAGAGAACTATGAGAAGTCATACTGAACATGCAAGCGTTTGTCTTTATTCATGTTTTCTTTCTCAAGTGGTGCCGAAGAACATTTCAGAAGCGTTACAAGATAACAGTTGGATTGAAGCCATGCAAGAGGAGTTACTTCAATTTCGCAAACAAGAGGTTTGGAAATTAGTGGATTTACCTGAAGGAGAAAATGCGATTGGTACAAGATGGTTGTACAAGAACAAGCCAGATGAACGTGGCATTGTGGTCAGAAAAAAAGCCAGACTTATTGCACAAGGTTACACTCAAGAAGAAGGTATTGACTACGAAGAAGTGTTTCCTCCGGTCGCTCGACTTGAAGCTATTCACGTTTTTCTAGCTTATGCCTCTTTCATGAAGTTCAAAGTGTTTCAAATGGATGTAAAAGGCACTTTTCTGTATGGACCAATTACCGATGATGTGTACGTCAGACAACCTCCAGGTTTCGAGGATCCTGAGTATCCACATAGTGTATACAAATTGAGCAAAGCTTTGTATGGTTTACATCAAGCCCTAAGGATTTGGTACGAGACGTTATCTAAACATCTGCTGGAACATGGTTTTACAAGAGGTCAGATTGATCCAACTTTATTCATGAAGCGGGAAAATGAAGATCTTTTATGTGTTCAAGTGTATGTGGATGATATCATCTTTGGATCAACAAGTCCGTCCATGTGCAAAGAGTTTGAAGAAATTATGAAATCAAGATTTCAGATGAGTTCGATGGGAGAGATAAATTTCTTTCTTGGATTGCAAGTCAAACAGTTAGCTGAAGGAATTTTTATCAACCAATCAAAGTTTGTTAAAAAGTTGCTGAAAAAGTTCAAGATGCAGGATTGTCAGAATATTCGAACGCCATCTGATGTGAATTGCAAGATACAGCCGGATCCAAAATGCAAATCGATTGATCAAACACTGTACAGATCAATGATTGGTTCACTGATGTATCTTACTGCATCAAGACCAGACATTATGTATGTTGTATGTGTGTGTGCAAGATATCAGTCTGATCCAAAAGAGTCGCACCTAGTTGCTGTTAAACGTATTTTCAGATACCTTAAAGGGAAACCGAATCTCGGGTTATGGTATCCTTATGAAGGCAATTTTGAATTATATAGTTATTCTGATAGTGACTTTGGTGGATGTGCTCTTGACAGGAAATCGACTACGGGTGGATGTCAATTTCTGGGTCCTAGACTTGTTTCTTGGCAATGCAAAAAGCAGACCAACGTTTCTGTATCCACAGCTGAAGCAGAGTATATCGTTGCATCTGCAGGATGTTCTCAAGTTTTGTGGCTACAAAATCAATTGCTTGACTACGGGTTTAACTTTCTCAAAACTCCTATTTACATAGACAATACTGCTGCTATGTTCATTACTGCTAATCCTGTTCAACACTCAAAAACCAAACATATCGAAATTCGAAATCATTTTCTCAGAGACAACTCTGAAAAAGGTTTAATAATTTTGATTAAAGTTCATACCGACAAACAACTGGCAGATCTTTTCACAAAACCATTTTTGTTAGGACGGTTTGAATTCTTAATTCAATCCATAGGGTTAATCAGCCATGATTGATTCTATTTTTACAAAAACTTAATACAAAATCAGAAAATATAAAAAAAAACCAAAAATATAATAAGTCGATGTCAAGTATTGATTCCTTTGTCTTTTTATTTTATTGCATTGTGTATGTGTGCATGAAAAAGAAAAAGCAAAAAAAAAAAAGAAAAGAAAAAGAAAAGCAAAAGAAAAGGATATTCATTTCATAAGAATCTATATTGAAAAAAGTGAGAAATGATAGTTACACTAGACATTATTTGTTTCATCATTTTAATAATAAAGACTGATGTATGTTTATTGTTGTGCGAGACAGCTCAGGCAGTTAGACTGAAAAAGTAAGTTCATTGTTGACAAATCTAAACTTAATGATCTTTGTGTCAAGTTCCTTTGTTATACATGTCTAAATATATATCTTTTGATGCATTGCTTGTGATGATAGTTGTTCATGATCGGGTAACGATGCAATCTATTCAGTGTGATGAACCGCATCGTGAGCTTCTTTGTTGTGGTATCCACAGACCTGAAGTCTCACACGAAGTCTCTTTTGAGCTTCAAGGTGCAGCAAAAGATTCCCAAAGTTGGAACAAAAAGAGTCCCAAATGTGGACCATCACCAAACAAAATTCCAAAAAGGAATTCAGAAGATTCCCAAGGGGAACAATAGGAAATGAAAAATTCCAAAAAGGAATTAAAAAGAAGTCCCAAAGTGGACCAAATCCGAATAGAACCCATATTCCACACTGATTATGATTGTAAGTGAGCAGGTTTTTGTGCAATATGCATTCAAGTGGTGGTTGATAAGGAAATATGTTGACATATGTATTCATGAGGGTCACATAAGTCATTTTAATCGAACCTTAATCTCATCATGATACTGAAAAAGTAAGTGTGTCAATTCGAGCTAGTTGGTATATTTTCATATCATCACTCAATCAAACATAAGTCAAATGTCTATTCAAAACTTGCAAAACATGTTCAGATAATGTGTGGTATGATCTCACTGCGATATTTTGATTCATTGCATTGCATTTGTATTTATTTTAATGTGTGTGCTTTGTGTGTGCAGGCATATGGATTCTTTATTGACACATCGACATCCTTGTTAAACTTAAAAATTTCAAGAAATTTCAAGTTTATGTGGAGAATAATGGAAGAAGAAGTGTGTTGAAATGTATTGGATATGTTCAAAAATATTTGAAAAAAGTGTGTTGAATGTAAGGATCAAGTGGTTAATGAAAGCAAATGTATTGGATATGTTCAAAACAAACCTAATGTCTTGTGATTTTTTTTTAGAAAATTGCTTCGGGATATAGAAATATTGGTTGTGCAAAAACATTTTTGTGAAAAAAAATGAAAGAAAATGAAAAAGGTTTTAATGAGAATTAAATTTGTTGCCCTAATTTCTATTTTTGAATATTAAATGTGACAAACCCTAATAAGGATGTCTTGTCTAATTAATATGTCGAGAATGTTTGCAGGTGCAATAAATGCAGTTGAAAAAGTCAACAGAGAGAAAAATGAAAAATCGTCCAAGTGTTGCAGCCGGGTGAAGATATCAGATTTCACTGTTTAGCCGGGTAATTAAGTGATGTTGTTATCAGCAGGGTAATGAATAAGTCACTATTTAGCCGGGTAATGAAGTGATGGTAGATATCAGCCGGGTGACTGAATGAAAGAAGGCAGCCGGGTAAAAGAAGAAATGATGCCGGGTGACAAAGTTGTAAGTTACTATGCAGCCGGGTGATAAAGTGTTTAACACTGTACAGCCTGGTAATAGAATGAAGATTCTATATAGCCGTGTAAGTGAAGAACACTGTGTACCCGGGTAAGTATGACAACTGTACAGCCGGGTGATGAATAAAAGCTGTCACTGTACAGCCGGGTGATGAAGAAAAGTTGTTACTATACAACTAGTTGATGAAACACAGTATTACTGTGTAGCCGGGTAATGAACTTGAAGTCATTGTACAGCCGGATGATGATAAGGAGTATACTATTCAGCCAGGTGATTGGTAAAACCAAAAAAAAGGTGTAGTTGTTCCTAACTCTGACCCGTCTCTATAGTACTTGACCCATCCCTACAGTGTTTGACCCGTCCAAGTGTTTCACATGTTAAAATGTTAACCCGTCCCAAGGTTGTGACCCGTCCCAAGACTGTGACCCGTCCCAACAGTACTTGACGCGTCTCAACAGTACATGACCCGTCCAGGCTTACTGGGCTAAATTGTTTACCTGTCCAAAATGTTGACCCGTCCCATTAAGTTTGACCTAATTCTTGAGCCAGCTGAACAACATATATATACCCGCCTTTTCTCAAATACTTATCATTTTTCACAAACATTTTCAAGCAAATCCCCTGTACCTCAATCGTCCATATCATATTCAATCGTTGATTTTATAACAAGTTTTAGTGATTGAATAAGGTATAATCTACATGATTCGACAATGTTAAACCTACTGATTCGACAATGTTAAACCTACTTTGAATCGACACTTTGATTATGAGTGTTAAAACTTAAATCGAGTGTTGTAATAGGTGTAAAAACTGTCGATCACTAATTTTCTGCTATTAATTTGCATCAAATCATCTAAAATCAACTGAATCAAATGAAATTTTCAAAGTATTGTCGAATCGCCATTGATGAACATTTGAGATGTTCATATTTTTAATAATCGAATGATGGATTATCTGTTATTGTGTGACAAATCGATGCTAAGACTGAACTGAAACATGTTATACAACTTCATTGTGCAAAATTTCTGATTTGTGTTTAAGTTTTTTAAACAGTTAAGTGTAACTTGTTGCATGATCATTGATTCTCAAAAGTTTTGTTGAACAAAATGATGAATATCATATTGTTAGATTAACTTAGGTGTTAAATGGCTGTGTGATTTATTACATTGTTACTTTATGTTTAAATTCTTATGCAAATCTTGTTATTTGTGAATGAAAAGTCTAACACACGTGTCTTGATTTGTCTTAACAGATGAATGATCTCAAGTTTGAACCCAAGCACAATCTTGTTGCTATGTTAGATGATTCCATTCCAGAAGCAGAAGGATACAGAGATATGATCAGATTTCTAAGAAGAACAAAGTGCGAGTTCTTTTAGTCGAGTTCTTTCCCGCAGCTCTGACCCTTCATCGTACTTTTAGTAATGTGTGCCAAACCCATTGTGTATGCAAGACTTATCAAAAGTTTCTGGAGGACTGCAGAAGTTATTACTGATGAAGCTGGTGTTACTGTGGTTAGAGGAAATATTACCAGACAGTTACAGTTAACTGTGTCTGAAGAGTCCATCCGGACTGCTTTAAGGATAAATGAAGATGAGATTGGTGCTTCTGATGAACTAACAACTGCTGAATGTCAGGCTTGTTTCATCAATATGGGTCATCCTCCCATATTTCCCAAACAACAGTTTGTTAGAGCAAGACTGGGAAAACAGTGGAAGCTTTTATGCTATGTCATCCAGCAATGTATGTCTAGGAGAAGTGCTGGTTTTGACAACTTTCCTTCAGACATTGCATAAACCATAGTTGCAATTGCTGAGAATCGACCATTCAACATGTCTAAGTGGATTATGAAGGGTTTTGTTTTCAATCTGGTTAAAGGAAAGAGGTTCAAGTTTCTGATGTATCCGAGATACTTGCAACTGATGATCAACATTGCTCATCCTATTATTCGAGAAGAAGGTTTTGAAGGAGGGATCTTATACACAGAAGACATGAATGCTCTATCTTACCGAAAGATGAGTATTGGAGGTGTTGAAGGTGTTGAGATGTTGTAGCAAACAATGATGAAGATATTGGAGTAGTGTATCATCATACATCTCAAGGTGAAGTTGTAGATCCATTGGACCTTGTAGATGAGATGCCTGATAATTTGCTTGATGATGATGAGTACCTTGCTCGTCATCCAGAAGATGAAGATAGTGATGAGGATGAGAATGAAGAAGAGGATGATGAAACTAATAGTGATGATGATGATGATAGTGATGATAATAGTGATGGTGGAAATGATGATGTTATTGAAGAAGAAAGTGCTGAATCAGTTTCTGAGGAGGCAGAGCATGTAGAAGAAGAAGTTACTGTTGTTGAAGCTCCTAGGAACATCACAGTTCATTATTCTAGATCTCGAAGATCTAAAACTGTGGTTGAGCCTATGGTTGTTGAGGAGCAGAATGTATTTGAAAATGTGAGTGTGCCTGAACAAGTGGATGTTGTTCAGATTGCACAAGAGGTACTTGCCGATGTGGAGACTGTTGCACAGGCAGTTGATGATGCTAATGCTCGTGTTACTTTTCCTGATCCAGTAGATGTTCCCACAACATCATCTCCTGCAACTCCACTAATTGAACAACCTATGGTGTCTTCGCCAAAAGTTGTGTCAAGTGATATTTTGAATGAAAAGGATAAAGAGATTGAACGTCTGAATAAGGTGGTAGAAGATTTGATGAAAGAGAATGAATTGCTTAAGGCTTCGAATGAGAGAAAGAAGGTTAGACTGAATGAGTTCAGAGAAACCAATGTAAAGAATATGAAGGTGTTTAAAGAACTTGATGATGAATATGAGAATCTGAAAGAAGATTACAAAGAGCTGTACGCTGAATGTAATACTCTGAATGTAGAAAAGAAGATGTTAGAAAAATGGTTGGAAGAAGCTAAACCAAAGAAATCAGGTTCTACGTCTGACAAAGACTTTTCAGATGAAGTGATGGAAGTAACCGGGCCTTCGAAAGAGATGAAAGTTTATTATACTAGAGCACGAGGAACTAAAGCTGTGGGTGAAAAGGTCGAAGTACGAATTCACATTCCCGATGAAGCTGCTGATGTTGTCATTCTTGACAAAGCTGAGGGAAAACGTAAACTCGATGTTGTACCGGAGATAGTTGAAGAAGATGCGCATGCTAAGAAAGCTAGAACTGAAGAAACAATTCAGATTGAGCCGATTCAATCTGAGTCTGTACAGGCAACTGAAGTGCCCGAAGTTGTTAAAGAAGATGAAAACATGAAGAAAGCTGTCATTGAAGAAGCTTTTCAGTCTGAGCCGGTTCAAACTGAAAATGCACCTACAATTGAAGCATTGGATGATTTGGATGATGTAGATTTCACAGATTCTGAACCGGAAGCTAATCCTGTTGATGATATACCCGTTGATCTTGATGAAAGGTTTGCTTACTTGGAGAAAATGAAATACAATCCTGTTTATTTGAATGGACTCACTGTCAGTCAAATAAACGAGGAATATGAAAAGTGTGTGAATGCGCAAGACAAAGTTGTGGGTGATGATAAAGAGTTTGTAGTTGAAATGGGTGAGTGGACGCCGCTTCATGAAAGTTTGAATATTGATGATCTTCCTCCAGAAGAATTATATCATCAAAATCCAGAAGAGATGGCTACTATAAACATGCGTCAGTGGCTTAGTTCTAGAAACTATCCATATAAGACTTTGAAGAGATTGAAAAGAGAATCGCTGAAAAAGATTGCGGTGAGCTTCCAAAAGTCAGAAAAGATGCATAACCGTATGCTCTTTTTGGATTATAACAATCCACAGTACTATGAACTGACCAAACGATACAAAGTGCTTGAGCCGAAGGAAATACCACTGATGGCATTGCTTGAAGATGCGCACAAGAAAAGGAAGGAATTGATTGATATGTTTCCTAGCGAGATGAAGTCTTATCACATTCCTATGGATGTACGAGAGTCATGGCACAAATCTGCCACAGCAGGTGATATTGTCAGATCACTGCTGAGTAAGGGCCAGTCCGTTGCTGACTTACTAGACTCAATGATCGTGCCTGAAAAGTCCAAAGATGTGAAGATTATTGCTTGCAAATACGATGAGATCTTTGACGCATTTTTTATTAAGAGAGTGAATGGGTTATGCGATGTGTATCATTACTATTCGAGTATCTTCAAGTTGCCGGTTCAAGACTTGAAAGAACTGCACAAGCTAAGGTTGATTAATCACACACGAGCTGAACGTGGTGATAAATGTGGAATGTTATTGGATGCTGGGATCAGCCGCATGCCAAAGTTCTTGGAGTTTCGGGGACAACAAGAAGATAGTGAATATTTGAAGAAAAAGAAGAGGAAAGAGAAGAAGTTGATACTACGAGATATGTACTTAGGATAGTTCTCTGATGAGTATTTTGACAAGTTTTTCTACAATCAAGAGACTTATAAGCTGAAGTTGGTATGTAATTTGGATGACTGGGATCAAGATATGATCACATTGTTTAGCACGTTTGAGCTGAACCTGCTACATCCATCTTACATTGATTATCTTCGCAACCACAAGATGGAGAAGTTGAAAGATCCTATTGCTGAAGAAGACAGAAGATTATTCACAATCATGATTGAAGTGATAGGCGCTGCCTCAGAAAAGATCCGACTAAGGAAAGCATTACTTAATGCTGACCTTGTGAAGATCGACATGCCAGAAATCGAATATATGAGGGTGACATCCAAGGGTACCTTAGAAGTGAAGGTCAAAGGAAAGAAAAGCCCTTACGAGTTTTATGCTAACATTGACTTTGCAGGTATTACTTTGGACACTCTGAAAAGAATGAAGGATTGTGATATCATCACTAATGAATCAAAACCAAGACAAGCCGCAATTGCTGAAAAATTCAAGTCATGCATTGAAGAATCCTTGAAAGAACAAGAAGAACATAAAGGAAAGCCGTTGTTGGAGGTCAAAGAGGAACCTGAAGATTTTTGAGAGATTGAAGCTGAAAAGCAAGAGTTGAAAACTGAAGATTTTTGAAAGTCCAAAGTTAAATCTTAGGGGGAGTACTGTTAGGGCTCGTTCCTGTTAGAAGATTTAATTTGTACCTTGTTATACATGTTTGTATAGTTTAGGGTTAATTTTGAATTTTCCCTAATGTGTTGATGCATAAAGCATGTTGTGAGAGAATGTTAGAGAGTGAGTCTAGATCACAACTTACACGCTAGAGAGAGAATTGTGTGTGTGATTTGTATTCTCCTGCACATTGTACTACAACAATATTGCTTTGATCATCAATACAAGAGAATTATTTAGTAATGGATTGTGTTGTTGATTGAATTGTGTGTTTGTACTTAGATTGTTCTGATTTACAGCAATATCGATCCAATTGAACCTATCATCTATGATGGTAATGAGGATCTGAAGTAGGACAGAAAAGCTCAAGCTAAGAAAGAGTTTAATTCATTTGTGGGGTATAAGCAAGAAAGTCTTACTGATATAACCAACCGTTTTCTATCTGTATCAAGCAATCTGAAAAAGTATGACGAGAAATCGGGAAATCATGAGCAAGTTACAAACCTTTTAGATTCACTTCCCCCTCAGTGGAGTCTTCAAATCAAAATGTTGAAGCAAGAGCGAAATTTTCATGACTTTAAACTGATGGACGTGATAAACAAGCTAAAGTCATTTGATCTTGATGTAAAGAGGAGAAAATACAATTAGTCCATGATGCTTCCAAATGTCCCTCCTCAGAATGCTTCAGTAATTACATCCGCTGCAAACTCACATATTTATGGTGCTGTATCTGGAGGATCATCAAGTTTTGGGTCTGTTTGATAGGTTCAATTGGATCGTTAATATCGCTCACAATGATCAGAATCACACGCACCAACAAACAGTTCAATCACAAACACAATCCATACTAATAATTCTCTGTATATTGATGATCAAAGCAATTCGTAGTACAAGGTGCAGGAGAAACAAAATCACACACAGTTAATTCTCTCTCTAACAGTGTAAAAGTGATCTAGCCTCTTTTCTCACACACACACACTACATGCTTATAACAACCAATTACAAGTTTAAGGAAAATAACAAAATAGACCCTAAACTATTTACAAACATATAAACAATAAACAAAATACAAAGTAAATCTTAACAAGGAAATAGCCCTAACAGTACTCCCCCTAAGATTTAACTTTGGATCTTCAGCAAAATCTTCAATCTTTTTCTTCTTCTTTGATCAGCATCAATCTTTTTCTACCATTCTTCTGGTTCATCTTTGACATTCAGCAACTCTCGTCCTTTATACTCTTCTTGTTCCTTCAAAGCTTCTTCAATACAGGACTTGAACTTTTCAGCAATCTTGGCTTGTCGAGGCTTGGATTCATTCGTCAGAATTGGTAAGGCATTCATACGTCTGAGCGAATCCAGATTCAAACCTGCAAAGTCAATATTAGCGTAAAACTCAAATGGCATCTCCTGGCCTTTGACCTTCACCTCCAAGGTTCCTTTCCTAGATATCCTCATGTACTCTATCTCTGGCAAATCAACCCTCACGAGATTAGAGTTCAGCAAAGCTTTCCTTACTCGTATCTTTTCAGTTGCTGCTGCTATCACTTCAATCATCACTACAAACAACTTCCTATCAGCTTCAGCAAGTGCATCCCTACACTTTTCCATTCTGTAGCTTCTCAAAAAGTCTATATAGGACGGATGTAACAGCTTCAACTCAAAAGTGCTAAAAAGAGTAATCATATCCTTGTCCCAATCCTCCAAATTCCGAACAAGCTTCAGTTCAAACGTTTCTTGATTATAAAACACTCTGAGTATGGGCTTTGTCATCTGACTTCCATCAATTACCTTCAATCCAGGATCCGTCACTTTGTCAAAGTATTCGTCCGAAAATTCTTCTAAATACATGTCTTCAGTCACAACCAATTTCTTTTTCTTCCTTTCTTTCTTAGCTTGCACATATGCAGTATCTTCCTGTTGGCCTCGAAAATCCAAAAACTTCGGTGATCTACCAATCCCGGCATCTAACAGCATAACACATTTATCACCACGCTCAGCACGCGTGTGATTTATCAACCTTAATTTGTGTAACTCCTTTAAATCCTAAACTTCCAGTTTAAAGATGCTCGAATAGTAATGATATACGTCACAAAGACCATTCACTCTCTTAATCATAAACGCATCAAATACTTCGTCGTATTTCCATGCTATGATTTTTACTTTCTTGTTCTTCTCAGGCACAATCATAGAATCAAGTAACTCAGCAATTGACTGTCCTTTGCTCATCAGTGACCTAACCACATCACCTGGTGTTGCTAATTTATGCCAAGTTTCACGCACATCCATCGGTATGTTGTACGATTTAACCTCGCTTGGAAACATATCCATCAGTTCGTGCCTCTTTTTGTGAGCATCTTCAGGTAATGCCATCACTGGAAGTTCTTTTGGACCAAGAATTTTGTATTTCTTTGTCAGCTCGAAGTATTGCGGATTGTTATAGTCCAAATAAAACATCCGGTTGTACAGTTTCTCCGTCTTCATGAAACTGACTACAATCTTTTTCAGCGATACAGACTTCAATCTCTGCAAAGTCTTGTACGGATAATTCCTTGAACTTAACCAATCTCGCATCTCTCTGCTATTCATTTCCTCAGGATTTGGATGATAAAGTTCAGTCGATGGCAAATCTTCTATATTTAAACTTTCTTGCATTGGAGTCCATTCGCCCATCTCAGTAACAAACTCCTTCTTATCTGCTTCAGCTTTGTCTTGATGAATCATGCATTTCTCGTACTCTTCATTTATCTGACTCACCGTCAACCCATTCAAAAATACAGTATTATACTTCATCTTCTCGAGATATGCAAACCTTTGATCCAAATCATCAGGTATCTCTTCAGCAACATTCTGTACTGGCTCAGCTTCATCTTCAGACTCAGTCCAATCTATGTCATCTAAATCATCCAACGCTTCAATCATTGGTGCATCGTCAGTTTGAACCGGCTCAAACTGACTTGCCACTTCAGATACAGTTTCAGGCATACTTTCAACTTCAACAGCTTCAGATTGAATCGGCTCAATCTGAACTGTTTCCTCAGAGCCAACTTCTTTCTCACTATCAGTCACTGCAAATACCTCGGTTTCAGCTACAGAATCAGATTGAATCGGCTCAATCAGAACTGTTTTGGCAGTTTCGGTTTCAGTCACCTCCTTATCAGTTTTCTCAGACTCATCTACAGCTACAGATTGAATCGGCTCAATTTGCACTGTTTCATCAATTTTCGCCCTTTTTGAACTTTCTTCATCACCAAAAATTTCAGGTATTGCATCTATCTTCCTCTTTCCCTCAGCTTTGTCCATATTGACAGTTTCAGCAGCAGCTTCATCGGGAATGATGATTGGTGATTCTACCAAAATACCAGCATTCGAAGTACCTCTAGCTCTAGTCAAATAAACTTTAGGCACATGCGATTCAGTCACTTCCATTACTTCATCAGAAAAATCTTTGTCTGATGATGAGCCAGCCTTCTTCGGTTTCATTTCCTCCAACTCTTTTTCTAACATTTCTTTCTCTGCATCCAAAGTATTACATTCAGCTTTCAAATCAGTATAATCATACTTTAAATTCTCATATTCTTCCTTTAACTTTTCATAATCATCCTTCAGTTTCACATGTTCATCAACTAACTTCTTGAAGATTTTCAGATTTTGATTATGAATATCCCAATATTCATCAAATCTTTTCTTCTTCCGTTCATTTGAAGCTTTCAACAATGCATTAGCTTCTATCAACTTTTCAACCATATCTTCTAATTCTGCAATTCGCTTCTCATTCTCTGATTGATCAACACTTGGCACAACATTTGGTGAAGACTCCAAACCTTGTCCAATGTTTTCAGCAAATGTCGATGATGTGGTGGGTAAATCAACAGTAATAGGATCAGTAGCGCCAGCATCAGCATCCTCAACTATCTGTGCCATAGTTTCAGCTTCGGCCACTACCTCCTGTGCAATTTGGAGTACATCAATCTCTTCAGTTTCTATCACTGGTTTTGATCTCTTTCTTCGAACATACTGAACACTAACATCTTTCGTAATTTCAGCAACACTCTTTTCAACACCTGAAGCAACCTCAACAGGTTCTTCTATCACCATAGGCTCAATAACTTCAATATTCTCTATCTCAGTCTCCATTGGTTCAACCTCCTCTGAATTAGATTCAGATTCAGCATCATCACCACCATCATCATGTTCATCATTACCATCACTATCTTCATCATTGTCACCATCATCTTGATCATCATCACTTTCATCAATCTCTCTATCAACAATATCCATTGGATTAACAATCTCTCCATTCGAAATATGATGATAGACAACCTCTACATCTTCTTCATTGTTGACTATATCTCTCATATAGTCAAACAATTCTACATCAGGCACATTCCCGATACTCATCTTTCGGTAAGATAGATCGTTCATGTCCTCAGTATATAAAATACCTCCTGAATAGCCTTCAACTCTGATGACAGGATATGCAACATTGATCATCAGTTGTAAGAACCTCGGGTACATGAGGAACTTAAACCTTTTGCCCTTGACCAAGTTGAATACAAACCCATTCAATATCCATTTCGAAAAGTTGAATGGTTTGTTCTCTGCTATAGCTACAATTGGTGAAGCAATATCTGACGGGAAGTTGTCAAACCCTGCACTCCTCCTGGACATGCATTGTTGCACAACATAACATAGCAGTTTGTACTTCTTTCCCAACTTAGCCCGATAAAACTGTGACTTTGGAAACACAGGTGGATGACCCATGTTAACAAAACACGTTTTACATTCTTCCATGGTCAGCTCATCATTCATTCCAATCTCATCTTCATCAATCCTCAGAGCATTCCTGATAGCTTCTTCAGAAACTGTCAGTACCATATCTTCAGTTATGTTGCCTCGAACAACAGTAACCCCATTCTCTTCTCTAACCACCTCAGCTGTCCTCCAAAATCTCTTAATCAGCCTTGCATATATGACCGGTTTGGCACATATAGCATATACTTACTTGGTTCTCTTCAAAAACTTGATCATATCCCTGTAACCATCTGTTTCAGGAAGTGATTCATCCAAACATGCTACTAAGTTGTGTTTAGGCTCAAACTTGAGATTCTCCATCTGTTAAAACACAAACAAACATAAACAAGACAAATGTGTTAGATTCTTCATTAAAGCATATCAAAATTTCATAAGTGTTCGAATAAAAGTTAGAAAGCAAAAACATTCATATAATCACTTTAATCCTAAATTGGACTAACAAACTGATTTTCATCACTTTGATTAACACAATTTTGAATTTTAATGATTTATACAACATTTTTCATTTTAACAGTTAATCACTTTAGGCAAAATTTTTGACATTTGTATGATGAAGTTGTTTAACAGGTTTAGTTCAGTTTTATCGTGCATTTGTCACTTTAAACAGATATTTCATCATTTTGATGTTTTAACTTTTAAGAGCTTCAAAGTACATCAATGGCGATTTTATTAGTTAAGAACATTTTGAGTGATTCAGTTGATTTTAAGGTGTTTTGATGCAAATGAGTGATTGAATGATGATAATCGAGTGTTTTTACACCTAAATCAACATTCGATTTTGGTTTTAACACACAAAATCGAAGTGTCGATTCAATGCCCAAAAACACTGTTCATCATCGTTTTTCTTTTTAACAGTTGATTTGCTGGTCTATTTAGGTCAAAAACACTTAATCACTACCTTATTCAATCGATTAACCTTGTTACAGAGCAAACGATTGAATATGATAACACGGCGATTTTACGTTCAGAGGATTTGTGTGAAAGTGAGTGTGTGAAATGATAAGTGTTTGTGAAGAGGCGGTATTTTGTATCGTCAAAAAATTTTAGGTCAAACTTTAAGTGCCGGGTCAACAAAAGGGACGGGCAAGCTTAAAAAGCCCAATAAGCCTTGCCGGGTCAAGTACTGTAGTGACGGGTCAAGTACTGTAGTGACGGGTCATTTACTGTAGTGACGGGTCAAGTACATACAACAAGTCACAAACATGTGAAAAACACTTGACGGGTCAAGCACTGTAGAGACGGGTAAGCCACTGTAGTGACGGGTAAAGGTTAGGAACAACTACACCTGATGGGTTTTTATTCATCATCCGGCAGAATAGTTATCTTCAACATCACCCGGCAATATTTCTTCATCACCCGGCAACACAGTTGCTTTCCTTCATCATCCGGCTTGCTTTTCTTCTTCACACGGCAACCTTCTTCACAAGGCAACTTTCTTCACACGGCAACCTTCTTCACAAGGCAACTTTCTTCACACGGCAACCTTCTTCATTACCCGGCAACACAGTGTCATACCTTTATACGGCAATAAGATTTCTCTTTTACCCGGCTGTATAGTAAACACTTGTCACCCGGCAAGATATCTGACCTTCACCCGGCTGTATTTGACATGATCATTGCCCGGCTGTACAGTGGTCATAATATCTTCACCTTTTCCTCAATCACCCGGCATGTATCAGACTTACAACATTACCCGACATAACAGTTCTTTACCCGGCAGAATAGTTGCATCTGATATCTTTGCCCGGCTATAACACTTGATCAATTTTCTTCATTTTTCTCGTCTGTTGACTTTTTCAACGTCATTTATTGCACCTGCAAACATTCTCCGACATATTAATTAGACAAGATATCCTTAAAAAGAATGTTTGTCATATTAATTATCAAACAACATTAAACATTGCAACAAATTTAATTTCCAATTAAATTCATTTTTCTTTTCTTTTTCAAAAAATGTTTTTGCACAACCAATTTTTCTATATCCCGAAGCAATTTCTTAAAAAAAAAAAAATTACAAGACCTTGGGTTTGTTTTTAACACATCCAGTACCTTTGCTTTTCATACCACATAACCTTGTTCATTCAAAAACACACTTATTCAAAACAAAATATTTTTGGATTTTGTAGATATTTTTCTTCAAATTTATTCTCCCCCTAAACTTGAAATTTCTTGAAATTTTAAAGTTTATCAAGGATGTTGATGTGTCAATAATGATTCCATATGCCTGCACACACAAAACACACACATTAAAGTAAAGACATATGCAATGCAATGAATCAAAATATCGCAGTGAGATCATACCACACATTATCTGAACATATTTTGCAAGTTTTAAATAGACATTTGACTTATGCTTGATTGAGTGATGATATGAAAACATACCAATTAGCTCGAGTTGACACACTTACCTTTTCAGTATCATGATGATATTTAAGGTTCGATTAGAATGACTTATGTGACCCACATGTATACATATGTCAACATATTTCCTTATCAAACACTACCTGAATGCATATTGCAAAAAACCTGGTCACTTACAGTCATACACAGTGTGGAATATGGGTTCTCTTCGGATTTGGTCCACTTTTGGACTTCTTTTTAATTCCATCTTTGGGAATTTTTCTTTCCTATCGTTCCCCTTGGGAATCTTCTGAATTCCATTTTGGAATTTTGTTTGGTGTTGGTCCACATTTGGGACTCTTTTTGTTCCATTTTGGAATCTTTTGCTGCATCTTGAAGCTCAAAAGAGACTTCGTGTGAGACTTCAGGTCTGTGGGTACCACAACAAAGAAGCTCACGATGCGGTTCATCACACTGAGAAGACTACATCGTTACCCGATCATGCACAACTATCATCACAAGCAATGTATCAAAAGATATATATCTAGACATGTATAACAATGGAACTTGACACAAAGATCATTAAGTTTATGTTTGTCAACAATCAACTTACTTTTTCAGTCTAATTGCCTGAGCTGTCTAGCACGTCAATTAACATTCATCAGTCTTTATTTAAAAAAGATGTAACAAATAATGTCTAGTGTAACTATCATTTCTCACTTTTTGCAATATAGATTCTTATGACATGATATTTTCTTTTCTTTTTGCTTTTATATTTTGTTTTTGCTTTTCTATTTTCTTTTTCACGCAAGCACACACAATGCAAAATATAAAATAAAAGACAAAGGAATCAAAATATAACATCAACTTATTATGTTTTTGGCTTTTATATTTTTCTGATTTTTGTTTTGTTTTTGAAAAATAGAATCAATCATGATTGATTAATCCTATGGATTGAATTAAGAATTCAAACCGGCCTGACAAAAAAGATTTTGTGAAAAGATCTGCCAGTTGTTTGTCGGTATGAACCTTAATCAAAATTATTAAACCCTTTTCAGAGTTGTCTCTTAAAAAATGATATCTAATTTCGATGTGTTTGGTTTTAGAATGTTGAACAGGATTAGCAGTTATGAACATAGCAGCAGTATTGTCTATGTAAATAGGAGTTTTTAGAAAGTTAAACCCGTAGTCCAGCAACTGATTTTGTAACCATAAAACCTGAGAACATCCTGCAGATGCAGCGATATACTCTGCTTCAGCTGTAGATACAGAAACATTGGTCTGCTTCTTGCATTGCCAAGAGACAAGCCTAGGACCCAAAAATTGACAGCCACCAGTTGTCGATTTCCTGTCAAGAGCACAACCACCAAAATCACTGTCAGAATAGCTATATAATTCAAAATTTCCTTCGTAAGGATACCATAACCAAAGATTTGGTTTCCCTTTGAGATATCTGAATATACGCTTCACAGCAACAAGATGCGACTCTTTCGGATCTGACTGGTATCTGGCGCATACACAAACAGCGTACATGATGTCTGGTCTTGATGCAGTAAGATACATCAGAGAACCGATCATTGATCTGTATAGTGTTTGATCAACTGCTTTGCCCTTTGGATCAGGTTGAATCTTGCAATTCACATCAGATGGAGTTCGAATTGTTTGACAATCTTGCATCTTGAATTTCTTCAACAATTTCTCAACAAATTTTGATTGATTGATGAAAATTCCGTCAGCAGATTGTTTCACTTGTAATCCAAGAAAGAAGTTAATCTCCCCCATAGAACTCATCTGGAATCTAGACTTCATGATTTCTTCAAATTCTTTGCACATTGACGCACTGGTCGATCCGAAGATAATATCGTCCACATAAACTTGAACACACAATAAATCATCATTCTCCCTCTTCATAAACAAAGTTGGATCAATCTGACCTCTTGTAAATCCATGTTCTAGTAAATGCTTGGATAATGTCTCATACCAGATTCTCGGAGCTTGGTGTAGACCGTATAGAGCTTTACTCAACTTGTATACACGATGAGGATAGTCAGGATCTTCGAAACCCGGAGGTTGTCTGACATATACGTCATCTGTAATTGGTCCATACAAGAAAGCACCTTTAACGTCCATTTGGAATACTTTAAACTTCATGAAAGATGCATATGCAAGAAAAACGCGTATGGCTTCAAGTCTTGCGACTGGAGCAAACACCTCTTCGTAATCAATGCCTTCTTCCTGAGTGTATCCCTGTGCAATCAGTCTTGCTTTGTTTCTCACCACAATGCCACGTTCGTCTGGTTTGTTTTTGTACAACCATCTTGTACCAATTGCGTTCTCTCCTTCAGGTAAGTCCACAAGTTTCCAAACTTCCTGTTTGCGAAACTGGAGTAATTCCTCCTGCATAGCCTCAATCCAACTGTTATCTTTCAGCGCCTCTGAAATGTTCTTTGGCACCACTTGAGATAGAAAACACGAATAAAGACAAACATTCGCTTGCTCAGTCTGACTTCTTGTAGTTCTCTGATTCAACGGCCCAATAATCTGAGAGACAGGATGTTTCTTGTGAATTCGATGAATTGGTATGTCACCTCCTTGCACTTGAGTCTCTAGATTAGAAGTATTCAGATTTGGTAGATCTTGTAGTATGGTCGAAGTATGCGGTGTGAAATTCGGGACTTGATCCGGTGAATTGATGAAGTAATCAAAAGATTCTGGAATAACTTCAGCATTCGGATCTGATGATGGTTGATTCTGAACAGATCCACCATCATTAGGAGAAATCACATCTTCTTCATGATTGTTCGATTCTTGATCTTCATGCGAATCAGAAGGACCCGGATCTTGACTGGATTTGACATGATCAGGATTGTGAAAAGACATGAATGGATATTCTGAATTGAGATTTCCATCCTCGTCATTATCAGAATCGTCACTAAAGCATCCCAAGTCGCCTGATTCCTTGTTTGTTTTTCCTGAAAAATCAAATAAGTTAGAATTGAAGGATTTCGATGATGAATCTAAATCAAATAACCATTCGGGACCATGAGCCACTAACGGAAACGAATTTTCTAAGAACTTGACGTTGATAGTTTCAATACCAGTATTTGTTTTGCTATTAAAAACCCGATAAGCTTTAGAAACAGACGAATAACCTAGGAAAAATCCATCGTCAGATTTTGACTCAAACTTCCCGAGATGATCATTCAAATTTAAAATCGATACCGGACAACCAAATGCTTTTAAGTAAGAAATATTTGGTTTCCTTCCAAACAACAACTCATAAGAAGTTTTCTTTTTATCTTGCACTAATAATGTTCTATTTTGTACAAAACACGCAGTAGCAATAGCTTCGTCCCAAAAAGTGATCGGGATTTTGGCATCTGCGAGCATGGATCTTGCTGCTTCAATTAGTGTCTGGTTTTTCCGTTCCGCAACCCCATTCTGTTGAGGTGTTCTTGGCGCACTGAATTGTTTAGCAATCCCCTTTTCTGCACAAAATAAATCAACATTAGTATTCTTAAATTCAGTTCCATTATCACTTCTTAAAATTTTAACTTTGCATTCCAATTGATTTTCAACTTTAATGATAAATTCTTTTAATAATTCAGCTGTTTCAGATTTTGCATGCAAAAAATAAACCCACGAAAATCTAGTAAAGTCATCTATGATAACTAAACAATATGATTTTCTCCCGATGCTTTGAACGTTGGTCGGTCCAAAAAGATCCATATGTAGCATCTGCAAGGGTTTTGAAATGGAGTTTTCGAGCTTGGACTTAAAAGACATCCGATGCTGTTTTCCCTTCAAACACGCTGGACAAAGATCAGTTGTGGAGAATTTCTTCGATGGGATTCCCACAGCGTGATTTCCAGTTACCAAACGGTTCATGTTTCTGAAGTTGGAATGTCCCAGCCGTCTATGCCAAAGCTGACTCTCATCATTTGAAGCATGGGCAATGAGACAGGTTGTTTCGGTTTCGGCATCAATCTGCGACATATCCAATTTGTATACATCACGATCTCTAGGCGCTTTAACCACTACCCACTCATTGTCAATCTTGAAACCTGGTTTAAGAATATAACAGAAAGAATCATCAAAAAGAGTTGAATAAGATTTATCACAAATTTGCGAGACACTTAGTAAGTTAAAGTTCAACTGTGCACAGTAGTTGACTTTATCAAAACTAATAATCCCATTCGAAACAGTTCCTTCTCCTGTGATTTTACCACCCGCATCACCTCCAAAAGCTACATGAGTGCCATTCTTTTGCTTGAAATCCTGAAGCAAGGCATGGTTGCCTGTCATGTGCCGGCTACACCCACTATCAACAAACCACGAGTTGATAGGTCTTCTTGGGCGTACCTGCAATTCAAACATTTTCAGTTAGTTTGGTCAACCCAGGCCCACACGGTCTTGGGTTTTCCGAATTTATCTGCAATTGTAACTTGTTTATATTGAATATTTTGAAAATTTGTTTCATTCATGAGATTTTGATGCTGATAACTGTTGTTTCGCCCATTGGCGTTCATTGACTGCTTTCTTCTTAAAGCCCTGAACCTTTCCTCCAACTGAGGATCAAGGTTGTTTTCAAAATTTTGGTTTCTTACCAACAAAGCTCTCGGCTTAAAATTGTTAACCTGCACACTTCTTGACAAGTTAGAAACAGAATTGTTTCGATTGAAATTTCTCAAAACCGGAGAATGACTTTGACTCATATTTTGAAAACCAAATGAATGATTTCTATTAAAGTTTGAAAACGGAGTCATTTCTCTAGTTGAATTTGATCGAAAGAAACAATCCTTTGTGTCATGGTTTCTTCTCTCACAAATATCACAAAATTTGTTATAGTAACATTCTTCTGAAGAATGGTTTCTTTTGTCACAGAAACTGCAGTACCTGTTAAAGAAACATTCAGCAGTTGCATGATTATACCTATTACAAATTTCACAATGTTTCTTGCTAATCCTAAAGAGCCGATTGTTAACTTTTGATGTTGAACCAAAACGTGATTCATTATCTTGATTATTCGGTTTTAGATTAATGATCTTTTGTGGAGACTTGGTTTGAGATTTTGATTGCATGGGACTTTGGTTCGATTTTAAACTGTTCTGTTTGGTTACCTTTTTGTTTTCAATTCTCTTATCATTGACAGCGGAAGACTTAGAACCTGAACCTGTTTTCAGACCAGAGTTAGATTTGATTTGAGCATTGATTTGGTTACCATAAGAACCGTTCATGTCGAAAGTACCTGCAGACACAAATTTGATTGTCTTACCTTTTGACACTTTCTTGACAGGTTTAACTTTGTCAGTTTTAACACTTTGAACTTTTGTGTTGTCATTCGATTTTATGACACTTTTACCTTTTGATTCTTTTGTTTCAGATTGATTTGTCATTGTTTTCGCTTTCTGCTTCTTTGCAGTTGAAACTTCATCCTTCTTCACAGTATTCTTCTTGAGCAACTGAGCAGCAACTTGCGCCTTTTGTTCTTTCTTCCACTTGATATACTCAGGATCTTTGAATCCTGAAAATTCACCTTCTTCCTTCATCGATTCTGGTTCTGGGTTAAGCTTTGGATATTCAACAAGTTGAATAAGAACAGGCTCCAGTTTGTTATCAGATTTGTTGCTTGCTTCATCGTCAGCTTCAGTTGTCATTCCTTCTTCTTCTCTCAAACTTTCAATCAACACCTCAGATCCTTCGGACTCGGATTTACTTCTTTGAATTTCTTTGAATTTACGTTCATTTTCAGGTGAATGATCAAATTCATTAAAGTTTTCCGGTAAGGTTTGAGTGATTGAATTTGGCATCGGTTCATGAGTAAAACCCAACCCGGTTTTGTTTTTGTTACCTCTTTCATTAATAAGTTGTTCAACCATTGTTTTACAACTTTTAACTTTCTTTAATTCAACTTGTGTGACAGCATGTTCAACTTTTTCTTGTTCAAAGTTCTTTGTCATTTCTTCAAGTTGTTTGGTAACAAGTTCCAATTCCTTTAAAGTTTTGTTCCATGATTCAGTTAATGACAAAATCTTCTCATCAGAAATTTTGTGATCAATTTTAAGTTGTTCATGAATCTTTTCATGTTTGCTTAATTTGTCACCTATTTTAAATGAATGAGTTCGATAATGTTCTACTTGTTGAATGCATTGTTCAGAACATAACCTTTCTTTCATATCTAAGGGCAATGGAACATAGTTAGGAGGGAGTTCAGAATTAACCTTTGGTTGCTCAGTGGAAGATGAAGACTCATTGGCGGTAGCCATTAACGCAACTTCGGTTTCAGTCTCTTCAGTAGGATCTGCTTTTGCGCTCCAGTCATACTCTTCAGAATCTTCACTATCATCAACCACCAGTTTATCATCCCCTTCTTCAGTCCAGTCTTCTTCAATTTCACATACCAGTGCCAGATTTGATGTAAGATCAGATGTAAACTGTTCTGCATATGCACTCCAGTCGTATCCGTCTTGTACACTTACAACCAATGCTTTAGTCTGATCTTCTGGCTTCTTTCCTTCATCCTTCAACTCAGGCATAGGAAGACTTTGGTATGGCTTTTGAAAGAAACGCTGATTTCTTTGCTGGTAACTTGAAGACGGTTGAGAACTTTGACCTTGACCTTGATTGCTTGAACTAGCTTGGTCATTGAAATTCTTTGGAGCTTTGCATTCTCTTGAGAAATGACCATACTGGTTACAGTTAAAGCACCTGGCCTTAGATTTGTCAAATCCAACTGTCTTGTTAGCATGAGGTTTGTAATTTCGGTTCACATATGCATGCTTTTGAGTTCGATATGCAACCATAACCATTTGCCAATTAAGATCCATTTCTTCAACATCAACTGGATCCATTTCAAATAAGTCTTGAAGGACCACGTCCATTTGACTTAAATGACTTCCTTGGTACGCTTGAAAACTTGCCATAAAAGCAGTAAAGGCAGTTTTAGTCTCGTCATCTTGAAGCAGAATATTCATTACGTCTTTCACCTTAGCTTGAACATTTGAACTCTGATTTTCTGATTGACTTTGAACTTGGGCTCTTGGTGGAGATTGAGGTTGAGAATAAGTTGGTGAATTTGGAAAGTATGCTGAATCAGTAAAGAAACTTGCACCAACAAATAAGTCACCCTCATCTTCAAACTTTGTTACATCTTGTGCAAGAAAAGCGTTATCCACAGTATTGGCAGGATTTACCACATACTTATACTGAGTTTGTGAGCTTGATCTATCAGTATTTCTTGATCCTTCATCAATCTCAACTTCTTCAATTTTTCCAATAAGCAAATCAAGTTCCATTGGAAATTTCTCAGTGTGTTTCAACAAGGTAACAGTTTGTTTCCATGATGATGGTAAGGCACATAATAATCGATCATTCAAATCTTGAAGTTCAGTCTTCACTCCGAGATTTGTCATCTCAGTAGTTAAGTGAACAAATCTGTTCATCATCTGGTGTACTGTCTCTCCATTAATGTGTTCAAACAACTCCAATTGTCTTTTCAGTTTCGACTTCTTCAAACTTCTCAATTGTTCTCCTCCTTCACATATCGACTTCAATGCCTTGAAACGTGTATAACCAGTCTGATATGCATCCAATCTAGACAGAACTTGAAGTGGCAGTCCCTTGCACATTAAAGAATAAGCCTTGCTATCATTCTTTACTTTCCTCAGATCTTCTGCTGACAAATTATCTTCTGGATAAGGTTCAGTAGAGTCTTTTGTGTAAGTACTAGCACTGTCTGGAGCAGTCTGAGTTGGAATATGAGGACCCTTCTCAATGGATTTCCATAAGTCATTGTCAATTGAACACAAGTGATGTCTCAACCTGATGGTCCAGTTCTTGAAATCTGCACGATTCAAAAGTCTAGGAACACGGTTATCAGAATCATCAGTAGGAGCCATTTTTAACAATTTTTAAAGAAAATATATATTTTTTTATTTTTTTTTGGTTTTTGTTAATTTTTGAAAAGAAATGATTAAAATACTAAAATAAAGATAAGTAATTAAAGACAAGATAAGAAACAAGTATTAAAAACAACAAAAGTGAGTCACACGGCAAAAACAATGAAAATCCTTCTTCACCCGGCTAAACAGTGTCTTTGTTCTTCACCCGGCAGGAAAAAGTCTTTACACGGCTGAACAGTTACTCGGCTCAACAGTTGTTAACTTTTTGTTCTTCACCCGGATGAACAGTTACCCGGCAGCAAGAAAAACTTCACACGGCAATAGATCTTTGACCCGGCAGAATCTTGACACTGCAAAAAGCTTCCCCGGCTGAACAGTACTCGATCACACGGCAGAGTTGTTTACCCGGCAACACAGTTGATGATTACCCGGCTGTATTTTGTTTATCACCCGGCGTAACAGTGTTTTACCCGGCACAACAGTGTATCACCCGACTGAACAGTAGCACTTTTTCAAGTCAAATTCTTCACCCGTCTAGTACAAATTCCCTTACACGGCAATACAGGACCTAATTTCTTCTCAAATCTAAGTCCAAGGAAATTGTCTAAGTCAAAATAATCACCCGGCAAGTTAATCTTCAACCAACATCATACTGTTCATCATTTTCTCCATGAGAATTTTCTGGGTTTTGTCTAAAACTTGTCCAAATTGTCCAAAATTCACACACAAGCTGTGAAATAGTCCGATTAACAATCCCTTTTATCAATCAATCCAAAACATGATCAAATCTGATGAAATTGAGCAAAAATTTGATCGAACAGTAACTTCTTCTATTCTTCTTAATTCTTCAGATCTGATGATGATCTGATAGAATCTGCACAATCGTTGTGTATAGGAGTGATTGCGATGATAAATCACAACTAAAAACAGCAACAATTCATTCAGATCATGATTTTTGAGCAATATTGATGTGTTTTGCTTAAGAACAGCGAAGAACACAATACCGAAAGCTCTGATACCAATTGATAGGTTCAATTGGATCGTTAATATCGCTCACAATGATCAGAATCACACGCACCAACAAACAGTTCAATCACAAACACAATCCATACTAATAATTCTCTGTATATTGATGATCAAAGCAATTCGTAGTACAAGGTGCAGGAGAAACAAAATCACACACAGTTAATTCTCTCTCTAACAGTGTAAAAGTGATCTAGCCTCTTTTCTCACACACACACACTACATGCTTATAACAACCAATTACAAGTTTAAGGAAAATAACAAAATAGACCCTAAACTATTTACAAACATATAAACAATAAACAAAATACAAAGTAAATCTTAACAAGGAAATAGCCCTAACACTGTTAAATCTTATGGTGCATCTACAAGTGTAGGTTTTGGCTTAAATGCATCTGTCACTCCTCAGATCCCATATGACACAATGGCTTTGTTTGGGATGTTTGTTCATAGCTATGAAGCTCTGGTTGTAGGAGAATTGAAAGGAAAAGGAATGACAGTTGAAGATATGTATCAGGTGGATCCTGATGAAACTGACATTCAATGGCAAATGGCAATGCTCACTCTTCGTGCTAGTAGATTTATGGAAAGAACAGGTCGAAGAAATTTGGGGAATCAGGGTCAGAACAACAAACTTGGGTATGATAAAGGGAAGTTAAGGTGTTACAACTGCAAGCAATTGGGACACTTCAAGAGAGAATGCCCTTTACCAATTGTCACTGAACCTGTTAATTCTTGAAATTCAAGAACTGTTCCAATTCAAGAAAGAGTTGAGGAAGTTAAACCAAGGAAAGAAACTGCACTACTCACCAATTTTGATTGGAGCGCTGAGATTGAAGAAACAAAGGAAGAAATCAATCATGCGTTAATTGCTGAGATTAGTGAGGAGCCTGCTCTCGATGACAACTATATTGATTGCTTTGATCCTTTTAAAGAGTTTTATGGTGAAGATGGTGAGAATTCTGATGAGGCTGCTGAGGTGAAAACGAAGTTTGGTGCTGTTTCAGATGAATGTTTCTTTGTAGGATACTCTGACACACAAAAAGCGTATCGTGTGTACAACAAGCGAACGCAGATTGTGCAAGAGTCCTATTATGTTGATTGGCAAGAATCAAATTTTACAAGCATTGGTTGTGAACCCGCATGGTTTTACGATTCCACCACTGTTTTCAAATCATTTAATCTTCCTAACTCTGACGATGATGACATCATTCCTCATACTCCAGTTACAATAATTAACCCTCAACCTCAACCACCATCACTACCACAACCTTCTGTCACTCAATTACCTCCAACCACATTTGACATTCCTCCACCACCACCACCTCCAACAGATCCCATTCATCCATTAGATATTCCATCATCATCAACTTCCATCCCAACATCTCCTACCGATACAATTCCTCCAGCTTCAAATATTCCATCCTAACCATCTAATCAAGCATCCTCATCACAATCTAACCCAATGTTCCTTAACACAAACTTCAAAACCTTAAAAGATCATCCTCATGATTATATCATTGGATCAATTACTGATGGGGTGAGGACTCGGAGTCAGAGTGGATTGATAAATGAGTGTCTCTATGCTGCTTTCTTGTCATAGGTCGTTCCGAAGAACTATAAACAAGCACTTGAAGATCCTAGTTTGGTTGATGCCATGCAAATGGAATTACAACAATTTCGGAAGCTAAAATGGGAGCTAGTTGATCTTCCTCTTAATAAGTACCCCATCGGCACTAAGTGGGTCTTCCGGAACAAGCCAGATGATCGCGGTGTTGTTATCAGAAACAAGGCCAGATTGGTTGTTCAAGGATTCGCTCAAGAGGAGGGGATTGACTACACTGAAGTCTTTGCCCCGGTTGCTCATCTCGTAGCCATTAGAATCTCTCTTGCACATGTTGCTAAAAAAGACTTTAAAGTCTATCAGATGGATGTTAAATGTGAATTTCTATATGGAGATATCGATGAGGAGATCTATGTATGTCAACCACCGGGTTTCGAGGATCTAGATTTTCCTTCAAAGGTGTACAAGCTTGACAAATCCCTGTATGGGTTGCTTCAAGCTCCACGAATCTGGTACGAAACTCTCACACAGTATCTGCTCAGCAAAGGTTTCTCTCGTGGGACTATAGATATGACATTGTTCAAGAAGGAGGTTAATGGTGAACTACTGATTGTTCAAGTGTATGTGGATGATATAATCTTTGGTTCGACAAATGAGGAGCTGTGTAGAGAATTTGAGAAAGTGACGATGGATCGTTTTGAAATGACTATTGATAGGTTCAATTGGATCGATATTGCAACAAATCAGAATGATCTAAGCGTAGACTCAACAATTCAATCAATCAACACAATCCATTACTAAATAATTCTCTTGTATTGATGATCAAAGCAATAGAGTTGCAGTAAAATGTGCAGGAGAATACAATCACACACACAATTCTCTCTCTAACGTGTAAGTTGTGATCTAGACTCTCTCTCTAACATTCTCTAGCAACATGCTTTATGCATCAACACTTTAGGGAAAATACACAATTAACCCTAAACTATACAAACTTGTATAAACAAAGTACAAAGTAAATCTTCTAAACAGGAACGAGCCCTAACAGTCCTCCTCCTAAGATTTAACTTTGGACTTTAAACAAAAATTCTTTAGTTTTCAACTCTTTCGCTCTAGGCTTCAATCTCCTAAAAAATCTTCAGGTTCATCTTTGACCTTCAGCAACGGTTTTCCTTTATGTTCTTCTTGTTCTTTCATAGCTTTTTCAATGCACGACTTGAACTTTGCAGCGATCACAGCTTGTCTCGGTTTTGATTCATTTGCGATCATGTTACAAGCCATCATTCGTTTCAGAGTGTCCAAAGTGATACCTGCAAAATCAATGTTAGCGTAAAATTCGTACGGCCTTTTCTTTCCTTTGGCCTGTGACACCCCGCCCGGCGGCGGAAACACCGGGCTGTCATTGGAATTGGATATCAATAGTAAACAAAGCACATGGTATTTATTTATTAAGTTCAATAATGATGTAGTAGGTTTTGAACCTAAGTCTTAAATGAATACGACAAAAGTAATAAAACCGAAACAGTAAATGCAATTGTCTTTTTATTATTCTAGGTCCAAGGCAATCCTATGTCTTGGCAAAAGCAGCAAAACAATATCAAAGCATCACCTGAAATATGTGAAAATAAAGTTAGCTAATTAAAGCTAGTGAGTAAACCACAGTTGATAAATAATAGTATAGAAATCCGAGATCATCATAATATGCTGCGCAATCTTACATATGTAGTTATTTCATCATATTACTCAACCTTTGACCATAGAACACATAGAAACAAGAATCATAGACCCCGCAGGTTAACCTTTAGCAACAAGTCATGAGAACCACTCATGTTACAATTAGTGATAACTGTCATTTAACCGTCATTTAACCGTCCCGATATGTAAGTTATCAAAAATTGTTTTAGCATCGAAGGGACATAGTAGCATAGCAATAAGCATCAGAGTATAGTAACTAGTAACCATTGTATAGAATCGCCGGGTTTAAATCACCTATCGATGTTGTAAAGTGTAGGTGGGTTTGTCAGACCATTAGCGCTAACATTGTACCGGTGGAAATCACAAGTAATATACTACTTTAAACTACCACATAAGATTGCATCAAGCCGCGAACTAGATTAACATATTTTATGATCTCTTTTGGAAAACAAATAGAAAATTGAAAACATTGTATTGTAACTAGAAACATATTTCAGCCCCAAAACGAATAGCAAAAAGGGAGTGAATTTACTCACCTTGAAACTCGAGCTCGAAACGAATAGCAAACATATTAAATTGAACCGAGGATTTCCCAAATACTAGAATCACCTAAGTAAATGAGAATCCTAACTTAGTAAACATATTGTATAGAAACTAGAATAGAACCAATAGGGATCTAATGAAATGGAAATTCTAGGATTTCGGATTGGGATTTGGGAGGTTTTTCGTTAACGACTAAAAATATATAAACTCGTTTATTCGAAACAATAGTAATAGTAACCAAAATTATTTTGATAAACAATAACCACTTCAATAATATGTTTTGATAATGTCAAAAATACTTTAAACATTTAACACAAATTTTAAAGTATAATAGATCCACATAAAAGTATTATTTTGTAAAATGATTTGTAAAACTTTGTATGCATTTTGTAAATATTTAAAATACATTTCTATAGTATCAAAAGTATTTGAAATAATTAGGTTTCATAAAACTAAGTTTATAAAAATAATGGTTTTGGCTATTTTATAAGATTTATAAGATTTTAGGTATTTTATAAAATATATAATATGGTGTTGGTTTTTGAGTTTAAGAAAATTGATAAAAATTAACTAACAATAGGCTTGAACAATTTAATAAAAATGTGGAGTGCCCTAGGATCGAACACGGATCACCAGAGTCACAGCAGAAACACTTATCCATCAGTCCAGATTTGATTTAGTTATTAGAATTGGAAAACAATTAGTTTTATTCGGTTTCAAGCAAAACCCAAATTCAACCATGAACCCTAGAAGTCAAGATCACCAAATTGTTCATTTCCATGAAAGATACGATGAATTAACCATAGGGCTTTTATTCAGGACAACATAAGGATCATTTTGACATAAAACACTTACTTGATTGGTGAAAAATAGAATCGATTAAGACGATGAACAATGTCGACGGGTTGCAGGATCAACACTGAGATTTTGGTGTTTTCGAGTGAAATTGAGATGTCAGGGAGCAACAGCGGGTGATAATAAGTGTGTATGTAGATTGAATTTCGTTTTGGTTACCCGGAAGAAGACGTTTGAGTTGAGGATTGGTCACGAACGTAAGAATTGAATTGGGTGTTTAATTTGATATGTTTAAACCGATTGATTGTTGATAGCAAACTCAAAACGCCGAATTGATGATTGTATTTACAGTAATTTATTGATTTAATGCGTTATAGCTCGATTTGAGAAAATGGGTTTTGAAACCGATTGATAAATTGAATTAATACATGAATTGGGTTGATTAAAATGAAATTAAAGAATGGTAGTGGGTTCGAATCTTGGAGATGATCATTTTAAATAGGTTTAATTGGGTAAAACGAGTTAAAATGTGTTAATGTTCGTCGCCGGAAAACGGCGCCGGTGGCCGGAGGTGACCACCGGAAAATCGGGAAGAGACGAAGGGGGGCTGGGTTAATAATTAATTTTACAGTTTTGGTCCTTTAACTTTTGACCAAATGATAACTTGTAATTTAACCTTAATATAACTTTAAAACTTGACACTTTTGGCACAAACTTAATAAAATACTTATTTTAACTATCGGATTTAACCGAGTTGAAACGTAGCGATTATATAAGTGACGTTTTTACGTTTATCCTTCGTTCTTGACGTTAATGGTTATTTCAAGACTTTAATACGTTTTTATCTTTAATAATCTTTATAAAATTTCTTTTATAAAATACAATATATATATAATGTATATATATACTTTGAAGATTAAATAATTGTTTTTAGTATTTAAATTTGGTAAACATTGAGTAATAATTTGGTCGTTATATATTAAAGACGAGAATGACGTTAGGCTCGACATATTTATATGTATATTTTTTTTTAATAACGAAACGTTACATTTAAAGGAGATAAAGACGAATACATTTAAGATGGATAATTTCGGGTTCGAGTCGGGCATTCGGGTTCGGGTTTGGGGCAGATGTCACAGTCTCCCCTCCTTATAGAAATTTCGTCCCGAAATTTGCTCGAACTGAAGCAGAAGGTGAAACGAAAGATGAGATTATTTAACTTCCCTTTATATATGCAGTTGCGTTATTTAGCTCTTTTGATTTGAACAAGAGTACGTCAGTCTCGAGGAGTTGTATTAGAGTACACCAGCTTAGGCACTGGATGATATTGACAAATTGAAATATGTGCAAATTATTGTTTTCAACCACGTGACAAAACTCGATATGGTTTCCATGCACCGACTTTCATAATTCCGTGTGCACCCGTAATTACTTTAGTTTTTACATGGACCGCATAGTTCATTCGATCACGTGTGAGTCAAATGTACACAAAAATTTCTAAGTTAAGATAATGATACACATAGGTTCCGAAATTATATTCGATGACATTTAGTTCTTGTAAAATATAGTTTAGGATAATACGTAAATTGTTTGTTTGAAAGAATTTGAGTTTATTAGATAATCATTACCCATAATAATAGTTTTATTCATAGGTACAAATAGTCAAGTTCGAGTACCAAAATTGTAACATCATAAGTTTTTGGAAGCCAACTTCATGTGTATGAGATGTAGATGTCAATTGTTCATGGTATTGTCATGTTCATAAGCATTGGGTGATGATGTACATAAATAATCTAGTTTATTAGTATTTTAGAAAAAATAGTTTC
Source organism: Tagetes erecta (assembly GCA_030867185.1). Taxonomy (NCBI): domain Eukaryota; kingdom Viridiplantae; phylum Streptophyta; class Magnoliopsida; order Asterales; family Asteraceae; genus Tagetes; species Tagetes erecta. Next base: position 14,045,988 of record CM061497.1, on the reverse strand, counting down.
ATGAAGATTTGATGCTATGGATAACCCAGTTCATAGCTCCAATTTATAGATTACTCTATTCTTATTGGTTTCTATATTTAAAACGTTTGAGTTCATATAACAAAGGCTTTTAGGTAAACCAAATTTATTAATTATGGGAGTAAACAAAGTTATAAGAGATGATGTTTCTCTAAAATGAGATTTTATTTATTTATTAATTATTTTACTAAATAATTAATTTATGAATTTATAAGAATAAGTATCATTTTATCTTTATCATAGATAAGGAGATTGGTTTGAAAATAAGTAAGTAGCACAGTCTAAGTTTTTGAGTATTTGATATTGGAAAACATAAATCATGACGTTTGTTGCAAATCTTTGTATCATTTGTGAGAAAACATTAAAATGTTGTGTAATCGTTAAAATAACCAATCCCTTTTTAAAGGAAATCATAAAAAAATGTTTATATAATATATATTTTTATTTGGAAAAATAGGAAAATCATTTTAATACAAGTACTTATTGGTTGGTAGTTTTACAAAACCGCAGACAAAACATGGTATTTTAGGTAAAGAGTTTATACGTAAGGCACATTGGGTTTGGAAGAGTTTATAGAAACGAGATGTAACGAATTTCATTAGTGATCATATATACAAATGAAATATTTTAGTTCAATGAGTTTAGGAATAGTTGTGTAGTGAGTTCACGTTAAGTTGTGGAAAACGAATTTATGAATAACATCATTTAATGGAGGATTAGAAGTTGGATTAGAATCTTATGATTAGATGAGTAGTTTAGACAACATTTGAGTATTTGAAATCAAGTTGAGATACTTTGAAGGTAAACGTTCGATTCGTAAATCAAACGAATACGTTGACGTAAAAATAGTAAATATGTTATAAGATGTTAGGAATCATGAATTAAGTCTTTAATTTGGGATTCGATAATTGAATTGAGATTAAAAGTGTGCCTTAGATTTGGTATTTGATATTTGTTTTGAGGTTCTGATAATTCGATTGAGGTTATTAGAACATTCGGGTCGCGATGGTATTAGCGAGTCGTTCACGTCTTGTTATCATTCGACAAGATAAGATAGAAAAAGGATTTCATGAGACATAGAAAATTTTGAGATAACATAAGTTATAATGGATTTTAGATTGAATGGAAACGATAATTGTACTTTGAATTTCATAGAATCTTTAGAAACACATATTATAGTAATCACTTTGAAATCATTGAAATGTAAATTAACAACCTTGAAATAACATTTGAAATAATATAGAAACCCATTGAAATAAATTTGAAATCATAGAAAATAATAATCATAAAATCGTTTAAATAGAAAGAATTTGAAGGCTTAGGAATGTGTCTTGGTTTTGGACACTTAAGACTTATCAAAGTGCTAAGTTCGTTCTCAACGTATTTGAGAATGTGTGCTTTAGCCTATAGGTTCACACTCATCTCGTACATCCCCAGGTAAGCATACAGGTCTCTTTAAGAGATTTATACGAAATGCTTGCCTTAGACAGGATGTCCGTGATACAGGCGTTCCCCCTTCCAGATTGCACACGTTCCCACGTTTTAAACTTACTTAAGACGATGACGAGATTCCACAAAGAGAAAGATCCTAATTACACAGAAGAGTCTCTTGTAGTTCCTTCGCGAAATCGGATATGAAATGAGGTAAAGGAAAGACATAGAAATGTTCATTAAAGAAATAAAGAGGTAAGTTCTATAAGAGTTTTCTAAGCACAAACTATTTGCACTAAGGACTCTTAGGTTATAGTCTAGGTCGGTGTGTTTCTAATACCCTATCCTAGTTCCCTATAACCATGGCTCTGATACCAAACTGTGACACCCCGCCCGGCGGCGGAAACACCGGGCTGTCATTGGAATTGGATATCAATAGTAAACAAAGCACATGGTATTTATTTATTTATTAAGTTCAATAATGATGTAGTAGGTTTTGAACCTAAGTCTTAAATGAATACGACAAAAGTAATAAAACCGAAACAGTAAATGCAATTGTCTTTTTATTATTCTAGGTCCAAGGCAATCCTATGTCTTGGCAAAAGCAGCAAAACAATATCAAAGCATCACCTGAAATATGTGAAAATAAAGTTAGCTAATTAAAGCTAGTGAGTAAACCACAGTTGATAAATAATAGTATAGAAATCCGAGATCATCATAATATGCTGCGCAATCTTACATATGTAGTTATTTCATCATATTACTCAACCTTTGACCATAGAACACATAGAAACAAGAATCATAGACCCCGCAGGTTAACCTTTAGCAACAAGTCATGAGAACCACTCATGTTACAATTAGTGATAACTGTCATTTAACCGTCATTTAACCGTCCCGATATGTAAGTTATCAAAAATTGTTTTAGCATCGAAGGGACATAGTAGCATAGCAATAAGCATCAGAGTATAGTAACTAGTAACCATTGTATAGAATCGCCGGGTTTAAATCACCTATCGATGTTGTAAAGTGTAGGTGGGTTTGTCAGACCATTAGCGCTAACATTGTACCGGTGGAAATCACAAGTAATATACTACTTTAAACTACCACATAAGATTGCATCAAGCCGCGAACTAGATTAACATATTTTATGATCTCTTTTGGAAAACAAATAGAAAATTGAAAACATTGTATTGTAACTAGAAACATATTTCAGCCCCAAAACGAATAGCAAAAAGGGAGTGAATTTACTCACCTTGAAACTCGAGCTCGAAACGAATAGCAAACATATTAAATTGAACCGAGGATTTCCCAAATACTAGAATCACCTAAGTAAATGAGAATCCTAACTTAGTAAACATATTGTATAGAAACTAGAATAGAACCAATAGGGATCTAATGAAATGGAAATTCTAGGATTTCGGATTGGGATTTGGGAGGTTTTTCGTTAACGACTAAAAATATATAAACTCGTTTATTCGAAACAATAGTAATAGTAACCAAAATTATTTTGATAAACAATAACCACTTCAATAATATGTTTTGATAATGTCAAAAATACTTTAAACATTTAACACAAATTTTAAAGTATAATAGATCCACATAAAAGTATTATTTTGTAAAATGATTTGTAAAACTTTGTATGCATTTTGTAAATATTTAAAATACATTTCTATAGTATCAAAAGTATTTGAAATAATTAGGTTTCATAAAACTAAGTTTATAAAAATAATGGTTTTGGCTATATTATAAGATTTATAAGATTTTAGGTATTTTATAAAATATATAATATGGTGTTGGTTTTTGAGTTTAAGAAAATTGATAAAAATTAACTAACAATAGGCTTGAACAATTTAATAAAAATGTGGAGTGCCCTAGGATCGAACACGGATCACCAGAGTCACAGCAGAAACACTTATCCATCAGTCCAGATTTGATTTAGTTATTAGAATTGGAAAACAATTAGTTTTATTCGGTTTCAAGCAAAACCCAAATTCAACCATGAACCCTAGAAGTCAAGATCACCAAATTGTTCATTTCCATGAAAGATACGATGAATTAACCATAGGGCTTTTATTCAGGACAACATAAGGATCATTTTGACATAAAACACTTACTTGATTGGTGAAAAATAGAATCGATTAAGACGATGAACAATGTCGACGGGTTGCAGGATCAACACTGAGATTTTGGTGTTTTCGAGTGAAATTGAGATGTCAGGGAGCAACAGCGGGTGATAATAAGTGTGTATGTAGATTGAATTTCGTTTTGGTTACCCGGAAGAAGACGTTTGAGTTGAGGATTGGTCACGAACGTAAGAATTGAATTGGGTGTTTAATTTGATATGTTTAAACCGATTGATTGTTGATAGCAAACTCAAAACGCCGAATTGATGATTGTATTTACAGTAATTTATTGATTTAATGCGTTATAGCTCGATTTGAGAAAATGGGTTTTGAAACCGATTGATAAATTGAATTAATACATGAATTGGGTTGATTAAAATGAAATTAAAGAATGGTAGTGGGTTCGAATCTTGGAGATGATCATTTTAAATAGGTTTAATTGGGTAAAACGAGTTAAAATGTGTTAATGTTCGTCGCCGGAAAACGGCGCCGGTGGCCGGAGGTGACCACCGGAAAATCGGGAAGAGACGAAGGGGGGCTGGGTTAATAATTAATTTTACAGTTTTGGTCCTTTAACTTTTGACCAAATGATAACTTGTAATTTAACCTTAATATAACTTTAAAACTTGACACTTTTGGCACAAACTTAATAAAATACTTATTTTAACTATCGGATTTAACCGAGTTGAAACGTAGCGATTATATAAGTGACGTTTTTACGTTTATCCTTCGTTCTTGACGTTAATGGTTATTTCAAGACTTTAATACGTTTTTATCTTTAATAATCTTTATAAAATTTCTTTTATAAAATACAATATATATATAATGTATATATATACTTTGAAGATTAAATAATTGTTTTTAGTATTTAAATTTGGTAAACATTGAGTAATAATTTGGTCGTTATATATTAAAGACGAGAATGACGTTAGGCTCGACATATTTATATGTATATTTTTTTTAATAACGAAACGTTACATTTAAAGGAGATAAAGACGAATACATTTAAGATGGATAATTTCGGGTTCGAGTCGGGCATTCGGGTTCGGGTTTGGGGCAGATGTCACATGGCCTGTACTTCCAAAGTACCCTTTGAAGTGACTCTCATATACTTAATCTCTGGTATGTCAATCTTCATAAGGTCAGCATTGAGTAATGCCTTCCTTAATCGGATCTTCTCAGTTACAGCACCGATCACTTCAACCATTATCTCGAACAGTCTTCTGTTAGCTTCAATAACAGGATCTTTCATCTTTTCCATCTTGTGATTGCGCAGATTATCAATGTAAGATGGGTGTAGCAGCTTGAGCTCAAATGTACTAAACAAAGTAATCATGTCTTGATCCCAATCATACAAGTTTCGTACCAACTTCAGCTCATAAGTTTCTTCATGATAGAAGAACTTCAGAATAGGCTTCGTCGTTTGCGAACCATCAAATACCTTCAACCCAGGATTTTGTTACTTTGTCAAATTATTCATCTGAAAACTCATCTGAATACATATCATGTAAGATCAACTTCTTCTGCTTCCTCTTCTTACTCTTCAAGTATGCGGTATCTTCTTGTTGTCCCCGAAACTCTAAGAACTTTGGCATGCGGCTGATCCCAGCATCCAATAACATTACACACTTATCACCACGTTCTGCTCGTGAGTGAATTATCAACCTCAGCTTGTGCAACTCTTTTAAATCTTAAACCGGCAACTTGAAAATGCTCGAATAATGGTGATAAACATCACATAATCCGTTCACCCTTTTGATAAAAAATGCATCGAATATCTCATCATACTTCCATGCGATAATTTTCACTTCCTTGGATTTTTCCGGTACGATCATCGAGTCTAATAAGTCAGCAACGGAATGACCTTTACTCAGCAGTGATATGACGATATCACCTGCTGTGGCAGATTTGTGCCATGACTCGCGTACGTCCATAGGAATGTGATATGATTTCACTTCGCTTGGAAACATATCTATCAGATCTTTCCTTTTCTTGTGAGCATCTTCGGGCAACGCCATCAGTGGTATCTCTTTGGGCTCAAGTACTTTGAACCGTTTGGTTAGTTCAAAGTATTGTGGATTGTTATATCCAAAAAGAGCATACGGTTATGCATCTTTTCAGATTTCTGGAAGCTCACCACAATCTTCTTCAACGATTCTCTCTTCAACCTCTTCAATGTCTTATACGGATAGTTTCTTGAACTTAACCACTAACGCATACTTGTAGTTGTCATCTCTTTAGGATTTTGATAATATAATTCTTCCGGAGGAAGATCATCAATATTCAAACTTTCCTGAAGAGGCGTCCACTCACCAGGTTCAACAATAAACTCTTTTGCATCTCCTTCAACCCGATCCTGAGCATTCATGCACTTCTCATATTCCTCGTTTATTTGACTAACTATGTCACTGAACCTGTTACCAATTGTCACTGAACCTGTTAATTCTGGAAATTCAAGAACTGTTCCAATTCGAGAAAGAGTTGAGGAAGTTAAACCAAGGAAAGAAACTGCACTACTCACCAACTTTGATTGGAGCGCTGAGATTGAAGAAACTAAGGAAGAAATCAATCATGCGTTAATTGCTGAGATTAGTGAGGAGCCTGCTCTCGAAGACAACTATATTGATTGCTTTGATCCTTTTAAAGAGTTTTATGGTGAAGATGGTGAGAATTCTGATGAGGCTGCTGAGGTGAAAACGAAGTTTGGTGCTGTTTCAGATGAATGTTTCTTTGTAGGATACTCTGACACATAAAAAGTGTATCGTGTGTACAACAAGCGAACGCGGATTGTGCAAGAGTCCAATTATGTTGATTGGCAAGAATCAAACTTTACAAGCATTGGTTGTGAACCCGCATGGTTTTACGATTCCACCACTATTTTCAAATCATTTAATCTTCCTAACTCTGACGATGATGACATCATTCCTCATACTCCAGTTACAATAATTAACCCTCAACCTCAACCACCATCACTACCAAAACCTTCTGTCACTCAATTACCTCCAACCACATTTGGCATTCCTCCACCACCACCACCTCCAACAGATCCCATTCATCCATTAGATATTCCATCATCATCAACTTCCATCCCAACATCTCCTACCGATACAATTCCTCCAGCTTCAAATGTTCCATCCTAACCATCTAATCAAGCATCCTCATCACAATCTAACCCAATGTTCCTTAACACAAACTTCAAAACCTTAAAAGATCATCCTCATGATTATATCATTGGATCAATTACTGATGGGGTGAGGACTCGGAGTCAGAGTGGATTGATAAATGAGTGTCTCTATGCTGCTTTCTTGTCACAAGTCGTTCTGAAGAACTATAAACAAGCACTTGAAGATCCTAGTTGGGTTGATGCCATGCAAATGGAATTACAACAATTTCAGAAGCTAAAAGTTTGGGAGCTAGTTGATCTTCCTCTTAATAAGTGCCCCATCGGCACTAAGTGGGTCTTCCGGAACAAGCCAGGTGATCGCGGTGTTGTTATCAGAAACAAGGTCAGATTGGTTGTTCAAGGATTCGCTCAAGAGGAGGGGATTGACTACACTGAAGTCTTTGCCCCGGTTGCACATCTCGTAGCCATTAGAATCTCTCTTGCACATGTTGCTAAAAAAGACTTTAAAGTCTATCAGATGGATGTTAAATGTGAATATCTATATGGAGATATCGATGAGGAGATCTATGTATGTCAACCACCGGGTTTCGAGGATCTAGATTTTCCTTCAAAGGTGTACAAGCTTGACAAATCCTTGTATGGGTTGCATCAAGCTCCACGAATCTGGTACGAAACTCTGACACAGTATCTGCTCAGCAAAGGTTTCTCTCGTGGGACTATAGATATGACATTGTTCAAGAAGGATGTTAATGTTGAGCTTCTGATTGTTCAAGTGTTTGTGGATGATATAATCTTTGGTTCGACAAATGAAGAGCTGTGTAGAGAATTTGAGAAAGTGACGATGGATCGTTTTGAAATGACTATTGATAGGTTCAATTGGATCGATATTGCAACAAATCAGAATGATCTAAGCGTAAACACAACAATTCAATCAATCAGCACAATCCATTACTAAATAATTCTCTTGTATTGATGATCAAAGCAATAGAGTTGCAGTACAATGTGCAGGAGAATACAATCACACACACAATTCTCTCTCTAACATGTAAGTTGTGATCTAGACTCTCTCTCTAACATTCTCTAGCAACATGCTTTATGCATCAACACTTTAGGGAAAATACACAATTAACCCTAAACCATACAAACTTGTATAAACAAAGTACAAAGTAAATCTTCTAAACAGGAACGAGCCCTAACAACTATCATGGGTGAAATGTGCTTCTTCTTGGGGTTGCAAGTGGAACAGAAGCCTGATGGAATCCTATCCACCAAGAAAAGTACATCAATGAAATTCTTACAAAGTTTGGCATGGATGATGAATGCAATATATATATAAATTAAACACCTAAGTTTTAAATTTATAAACCTAGACAAACTAACTAACTTACACACAACCGGTAGTGGACCGGTCGAATGCAATATAGCTAAAGTAAGTCCGGGTGTCGACCCACAGACTTTATATACTACGCTAAATTAACTGACTAAGACTTAACTGACTAAATATGACTTAAATGAAAGATTATTTGAAATGGGGATTTTACTGCTAAAAATAGAAACTCACTAAATATATAAACAAGTACGAAAGACGAAGTACGAAAACAGTTGTTGAAATGAACCACCTATACCCGACTCCTCTATGTTGCAATTATCACTTGAAAACGGATGTTTTGATTATGGAACTAGTAAAAAGATATTCACTTGAAAATTACAAAAATAAGACCCTCGACCCTTTTCGAGAAGAAACTTACGGTTTTAAGCAAGTTATTACGAACACTAGTTTAACAGGTAAACGCCCTCACGGTTGTCTATCCTAATTATAATTAAGTGACCTTATGCGATTTCCAACCTCATAGTTTAAAACCCAAAGCCAGTTTAAAGCATTCAATTGACTTGTTAAACGTGTTTGCTAAATAAAACCTAGATCGAATTCTCACGAATATCTATTCTAGAAATCAACAAACAAGACTTAACAATTAATCTAATCACCTCACGGATATCTTAGACAAACTAGCACATTTTAATTAGGTTAATTCTATTATTGTTTCCTATGGTTTTAAGCATGCAATCACCATAACACTTATCATAACACACAGTCAATGACGTGAATCGAACACTATTCTATGACATAGACCATCATTAAGAATTCAATGGAAACATTAATAATAATCAACCCAATTCCAGCACACTTAATAGCATCAATTAAATTAAAGCAATAAACTTTTTACTTAATCATAATAACCATAATCAAAACAATCCAAATCCAAGTTCAAACGTTAATGTAGATTCATCAAAGTGTAGGTGGCTTTAAGAGCCTAGCGTAGCATGTTTATAACAAAAATAAAGTCAAAATTAAAGTCACAAAACATGGTATAAAGAACGAGAAACAAAGGATTAGAGAAACCCGGAAGATGCAAGAAGCAATCCTTGAACCCACGTGCTCCTGTCGCCTTGATTTCCTGTTCCTAGCCTCAAAATCACTTCAAATCAGCCTCCATTTGTCCAAAATTCGTGCCAAAAGTTTTCTAGGAGGCTAGGGTTTCATAAGGAGTGTTTATATAGCGAACCGGGCCAAGAAAAGCCCAAAATTTCTTCGTTTTCACGTACCGGCTCGCTCGTAACTCCGTTTCGCGCCCCGTTTTCGCCTACGGATTTGATTTTTCACGATCTATCCGTTTCTTTATCAACATCGGACCTACGAAACACAAAAACATCAGTTGTGAAATAAACGTTAAGAAAACGACACCGAAATGACTCAAAACGTAAACAAACACAATTAGGGATTTATGTATAATTTATACTTTATCAATGGACGACTCTTCTCCTGAACTGACTCCCTTCATTGCTCAAACATGCCTAACTTCTGATGATAATGGGAATCCTATGGATGCTCATCGGTACCGCTCGATGATCGGATCTCTCATGTATCTGACTGCAAGCCGACCAGATATTACATTTGATGTGTGCTACTGTGCTCGTTTCCAGGCCAACCCTAAAGAATCGCATGAAAAAGCTGTTTAATGCATTTTTCGTTACCTTAAGGGTTCCTCTCGTTTGGGACTTTGGTACCCAAAAGGTGGGAACTTTGATTTACATGCTTTTTCTGACCGTGATCATGTTGGTTGCAGGATAAACTGAAAATCAGTAACTTGTGGATGCCAATATCTTGGTGAATGTTTTGTTTCTTGGCAATAAACGTTAAGAAAACGACACCAAATGACTCAAAACGTAAACAAACACAATTAGGGATTTATGTATAATTTATACTTTATCAAACATCCCCACACTTAACCTTTTTCGTCCCTGAAAAAAGCATGCACATAGAATTATAACTAATAAAGGCTTCAACATTTCGTTACAGTTTCTCAAACAATAAACAAATCAGATAAACTTCGGTGCGTTTTATTTAAAGACCCTAACACTAGCCAATTAAGTTTCCCCTTGTGTTTAATTTAAATTTAATTAAATCATTTTTCTACAAGGTCTCACACAAAGGAAAAACAAGTCGGCCCGATTATTGTTGCTTGACGAGGCACAGGATTAAACCACAAAGGTTTTCCTACCAAAATAACCTAAAGAACTTAACTAAGCTAAGAACTAGTGCCATATTAGGGTGGATTTTGATGAATGAATTTTGTGGGTATAGACTGTTTATTCTTTTTTTTTTCATAAAACAAGATCACCTCACCCAGGGGTGTCGTATCCAAGTCGCTTCCCGGAGGTAGAGCACATGAGGTCTTGGATCACTTGCCTTATATTTTTCATTTTTTTTAATATGGCTTCTTTGAGCTCTTTTATTTTAGCAACTACTTTGAGCGCTTTTCAGTACTATACCTGGTGGACATTTTATTTGCGGATGCGCCACTTCTTTCACAAGAAGTGTGTTATAAATCCTAAAATGGCACTACCCCTTAACCTATTTAAGTTCAAAAGCCTACAACGGTGCCTAATTTAATTTAGTTAAGGCCTTCCTATTTCACCCACGAGATTCACGACAATTACTTTTCAATTACAAACACTTAGGGAAATATCCCAGCTAATTTGGTTACCAAAAGTTTATCCAAATTCATCTTTGTTTTAAAAACCACAACTCATTTAAAAGCCAAATTCAGTTTCCTATAATTTTCTGTTAAAAAGTGCATAACTTAAACAAAGACACTTTTCAAATTTTTTTTACTTTTTTTTTATTTTATTTTTTTTGACTCTATAAGACTCAAAACAAACAAACAAGACTTAGAAATGACTATTTCCCATCCCCACACTTAAGTTCTACATTGTCGTCAATGTAGATATAGAAAACATCTAAAAAATAAAAAGTAAAAATGCAAAAATAAAGATAGAGAGGTGAATTGGAAAGGACTTAGCTGGTATTGTGAAACGCGTAAGCTCCAAGTCTTCATTCCAACTGCAGCTTCGATCGTATAGCATTTCGGTCGCGATCGAGCTTCCACACCGACACTCTCGAGATCCATCTTCATCTTCACAAATACAAACGCACCCGAATGGAGATTAAGTACGGGTGAGAATGATTTAAACCTGCAAAAACAAACACAAGATACCTGAGCGTAAAACTGACTCGACACAATTAAAAATAAAAAGCGACTTCATAAGAAAATTAAAAAAACGCTACAAACAAGTAAGAAACCTCCCCACACTTAAACTTAATCAGGAGGTTTCTCTTTTATCCAACCTCGGTCCAACCCATTCAACTCCACTTGCTTCTTATTATTCATAAAAATTCTAGAAGTGAAGTTATAGAAAAGTTTACCAAGTTTGAATGGGTCGGCCCACCATGACTTGAACTTACCTGGACCGAATCTGATGCAATGCATGTGATGTGGAGAATAATTGTATGTGAACCGCATCTTCTCGTTTTTGTTATACCATCCTCGTTCTTTCATGGTCCTGTTGTGGTGTTCTTCTTGTACCACCACTTTTTCTCCTTCTACACTTGGTGATATTTTGATCTTCACTGTCGGCTTCCCATTCAATATTTCCTCTAATATATAAGGATAGCTAACTGGATGAAAATCTCCTGCATCTTGAAGAGTTGGTAAATCCACCAACTCGTCACCAAATTCAAGCTCCTAGGATGGCATATTTGTGCCTTCATCCTCATCAACCTCACCTTGCAGATCCTGCATCGCATCACCCTCATCGAACAAGTGTGAAATATTAAACGAACATGAAGATTCAAATTCATTAGCAGCTGATATATATGATTCTTGAATAGCATAATCAAAACAAAATGAATCAGAGTCAGAATACTTACCTGTTGTATTGACAACCTCTTCATTATGGATATCCTCCACTCTAGCTTTCTCAACCTCTTCTGCTAATGTTTCTAGTTTTTGTGTGGCTTCGTCTATTGTTATCCTTAGATGAGCTAGTTCATCCGTAAGCCTTCCATTCTCTGCCAGATAATGAAGTTTCTCCGCCGTACTTAGTGAGTTCCATCGAGTGCTCATAACCTCCTGCACCTTCATTAGCTTTGCTTTGGTACTTGAGCATTTGTTCATTTCTGCTTTCTCTTCCTGACGAACTGGAGGTGGGACTGAAAGGTCCGTTGTAGTCTTCAGTTGTACTTGAGATTCCGGCAAAACCTCATTCTCACAAGACAAGTGTAAAATATCATGTGGTTCAGTAATAACATTACAAGAATCAGAAGAGATTGTAGAGAATGAGTTATCATCACCTGAGAAAAAAAAGTGGGCTGCGTGTGCACGATCTCATCCGAATCATTGTAAAAAGTATTAAATTTAAGATAAGGACAAAGATCATTATCTGATTTTTGCTGCAGCCGCTCATGCTGAAGCTCCTCTTCTTCTTTCGACTTCCTCATGTATCTTCCATCATAAACTGGGTGCTCTGCAAGAAGCTATCATGCTCTGCTAACGTTCTCTAAGTGGTTGCTTTATTAGCAACTAACTAAGTCAGCAACTCCTCTATCCTACACGAAGCATCATCCCTACCCCCAACAGAGTTGCTATCAAAGCATTGACCAATAGGATATGACTGTGTAAAATATGGGTCAATTGGACACACCAATGATGAATATGACTGCACATGCCCAAAAGAGTTAGCAAAATGAGGTAGTGCAGAGGACCTCGTATATTGTGGACATAGACAAGTAAAGTGAGGTCCTCCGCAAATTTCACACATATTTAACTAACAAGAAAGACTAGATTGAGAGAAAAACAGAGAAAAGACACAACCAAATAAAATGACACAACTGAACTAACAAAGAAGCACAAAAAAAACACGTAAGATCAATTAAACAAAAGGAAAAATGAAAGAAAACAGACACGACAAATATTAACAAGTAGAAATGTAGACAATTATCGACTCTTACGACTCAAACAACTAACAAAACAAAGCACGTGTATAGAAGTTAAAGACTCAACAAAGTTAATTAACGCAATTACCAAGAGTCCCCGACAACAGCGCCAAAAACTTGATGCGTGCAATATATATATAAATTAAACACCTAAAAACAACTAAGTTTTAAATTTATAAACCTAGACAAACTAACTAACTTACACACAACCGGCAGTGGACCGGTCGAATGCAATATAGCTAAAGTAAGTCCGGGTGTCGACCCACAGACTCTACATACTACGCTAAATTTACTGACTAAGACTTTACTGACTTAAATGAAAGATTATTTGAAAGGGGGGGTTTTACTGCTAAAAATAGAAACTCACTAAAAATGGAAAGTTACTAAAAATATAAACAAGTACGAAAGACGAGGTACGAAAACAGTTGTTGAAATGAACCACCTATACCCGACTCCTCTATGTTGCAATTATCACTTGAAAACGGATGTTTTGATTATGGAACTAGTAAAAAGATATTCACTTGAAAATTACCAAAATAAGACCCTCGACCCTTTTCGAGAAGAAACTTACGGTTTTAAGCAAGTTATTACGAACACTAGTTTAACAGGTAAACGCCCTCACGGTTGTCTATCCTAATTATAATTAAGTGACCTTATGCGATTTCCAACCTCATAGTTTAAAACCCAAAGCCAGTTTAAAGCATTCAATTGACTTGTTAAACGTGTTTGCTAAATAAAACCTAGATCGAATTCTCACGAATATCTATTCTAGAAATCAACAAACAAGACTTAACAATTAATCTAATCACCTCACGGATATCTTAGACAAACTAGCACATTTTAATTAGGTTAATTCTATTATTGTTTCCTATGGTTTTAAGCATGCAATCACCATAACACTTATCATAACACACAGTCAATGACGTGAATCGAACACTATTCTATGACATAGACCATCATTAAGAATTCAATGGAAACATTAATAATAATCAACCCAATTCCAGCACACTTAATAGCATCAATTAAATTAAAGCAATAAACTTTTTACTTAATCATAATAACCATAATCAAAACAATCCAAATCCAAGTTCAAACGTTAATGTAGATTCATCAAAGTCTAGGTGGCTTTAAGAGCCTAGCGTAGCATGTTTATAACAAAAATAAAGTCAAAATTAAAGTCACAAAACATGGTAGAAAGAACGAGAAACAAAGGATTAGAGAAACCCGGAAGATGCAAGAAGCAATCCTTGAACCCACGTGCTTCCGTCGCCTTGATTTCGTGTTCCTAGCCTCAAAATCACTTCAAATCAGCCTCCATTCATCCAAAATTCGTGCCAAATGTTTTCTAGGAGGCTAGGGTTTCATAAGGAGTGTTTATATAGCGTACCGGGGCAAGAAAAGCACAAAATTCCTTCGTTTTCACGTACCGGCTAGCTCATAACTCCGTTTCGCGCCCCGTTTTCACCTACAGATTTTATTTTTCATGATCTATCTGTTTCTTTATCAACATTGGACCTACGAAACACAAAAACATTAGTTGTGCAATAAACATTAAGAAAACGACACCGAAATGACTCAAAATGTAAACAAACACAATTAGGGATTTATGTATAATTTATACTTTATCAATGGACGACTCTTCTCCTGAACTGTCTCCCTTCACTGCTCAAACATGCCTAACTCCTGATGATAATGGGAATCCTATGGATGCTCATCGGTACCGCTCGATGATCGGATCTCTCATGTATCCGACTGCTAGCAGACCAGATATTACATTTGATGTGCGCTACTGTGCTCGTTTCCATTCCAACCCTAAAGAATCGCAGTAAATCAGTAATTGGTGGATGCCAATATCTTGGTGAATGTTTTGTTTCTTGGCAAAGCAAAAAAGCAAACAACAGTCTCCTTGTCCACAGGAGAAGCTGAATACATTGTTGCTTCAAGCTGCTGCTGCCAAATGCTCTAGATTCAGCACCAGATGATGGATTACGGCATCAACTTCTTTCATACACCACTCTTTTGTGACAATGAAGCTACTGTTGGTATTGCCAAAAATCCAGTTCACCACACACGAACCAAGCACATTGAAATAAGAATTCATGCCATACGTGACGCACAGGAAAAGGGGTTCATTAATATCATTCCTATCGAAACCAGAAAGAAAAAAGTAGATCTTTTCACAAAAACATTTGACAAACCACGTTTTTATGAACTGATTTCCATGCTGGGATTGATATCTTTTTGAAAACCTTTGTCTATGAAAAATGGCTTTGTAAATAAGTAAATATTTTTTTAATTAATTAGTTTTCCGGTTGTCACATATTTCTTCGCTCCTTCTTTTTATTCTAGTTTATTTAATCTTCTTTCTTCTCTTTTTCATGTAGATATATTAAGAAAATCAGAAAAGCAAAAATTTCTTATTAGATAGGTATCATATAGAAATTTTGGGGGAGATATTAAAGATTAACTACTCATAGTTTTTCAAATTTTGCTATTTCAGGATCCTTGTTAAAAGTGATGTTGAAGAGACGTTGAAGGAGGTAAGAAGTATTGTGTTTGGGATATGTCAGATAGGCTTAGCCCGAAAACGAAGTAAACAGTGATTGTGTAGCCAAACATAAAGTTCAAGAACTCGGCAATGAGGATTATCTCCTTGACATGATTGGTCTGCACAAAGTTACAAGTCCTGTCAAAAATGCGTTGAGAGTGTCAAATGTTTGCCTTGATTTCCCTGAAATATCCCAAATCACCCACACCCTAGCCCTGAATTGAGTTTCTAGTTAGCAAAACAAAATAAAAAGCTGTTAGTGTTGCTCTTCAGAAAAGCCTCTGAGTGAGTTACTTGTTAGCTCCTCAGAAAGTATTGAGTCAAAGTGCTTAACTCCTCTGCTTTGTGTGTACAATGACCTGGAGTTGGTGAATCTTCTCCGTTATACGTTGGTATAGACCTGAAGTTTCACCGAGCATGCTCAAATGGTTATCTCCTCTGTTATACGTCGGTATAGACCTGGAGCTCTAATCATTTGAGTTCCCCAAATAATAAAATCGCAATGTGTTCAAAAGAATCATTGTCGAAAAGCTCCACTCCCAAAAAAAATGCAAAATTGCATAAAGTCAAAAGAGGTTCATGAATTGATCAATATTCAAGATTTGATCCAAAGAAATTTAAGCAAAGTCAATCATATTGCTCTATAAACCTTGATGATAGGACAAGTTTCTTTACCAAGATGTCTGTGGGGACTGAGTTGCCGAGTCACTTTAATCAACCAAAACATGATAAACGAAGTTGCTGATCTCTTGTTGAAAGGAATAAGGCATGGGTTTAAATGGACAAACATATCTGCAATCCCTTCAATCTATGATTCTCCGGATTCTGCTCGAAAAACGTCAAGGAAAATATACTTATATCCTTCTTTTGTTTATATTTTAGTTTTACTTCTTTTTACCTTTTTATTATTATTTTTCCTTTTTAGTCTATCTTTTTCATTTAATTTTTTGCTTTTGAGCGTTGAAAATGTGGGGCGTTTTCATGGATTCTTAAAGGAAAACAAACATAAGAAAAACCAAAAATATTTTTTTTCTTCTTTCATCCCAGCGAAGCTAATAGCGAACCTACAGGTTCGCCCGGAACTTATTTAAGTCGCTTGACTTCTCTTGACCTTAAGCTCCGAGCGAATCTGATGTTCGCCCGGTTGCATTTGCAGCGAACCTATGTCTGTATATATATGTTGACCTGCAAAACCATTTCACACATTCGCTGTAACTGTTAACCGGTCGTTTTCAAGTGATTTCAAGTTCGAATCTTGCTTACCGCTTTTCATTACCAATTGAACCGTTTTAATTCATTCTGGTATGTAAACGCATTCACCTTAATCCATATTTCTTTGTTAACTGTGTTCTAATCACTTCGATCCATTCGAACCCATCAAAACTTCTATTGATGATCAAACTGAGTTGTGATTAATTGATTGACAAAACTATTGTGTTCGTCTTATGATTAAAGGCATGATTGTGTGTTCCTTCTGGTTTAACTTAGTGATTCTGCCCGTTTTTCATGTTCTCGGGTTCCAGCGAACCTAGTGTTCGTCTGGCGAATCTGAACGAAAGTTCAAAACTTTTGAGCGAACCTATGCCATTATGCCGCCCGTGCATCAGCATAGCTTCGCCCGATTGTTTCTAGCGAACCTATACATTCGCCCGAGACCTTGTGTCAGATTTTTATGTCGGCGAATCTATAGGTTCTGTTGTCCAATTATAGGTTCGCCTGCTCAGCGAATCTGACACATCCAGCGAACCTATAAACTGTTTCAAACTTATGTTTCTGATCAACTTCCGTTTCTGTTTCAGGCATTATGTCTATGTTATTATTTGAGAAGAAGCATAATATGTGCGCGTTGTTGGACGAGAACCATGAAAAAGCAACTGGGTACAAGGACTGTATCAGATGGCTCAAATCGTCTCACATTCATTATGCTATATCACATTCTCTGATTGGGTATGATTTACACATTCGTGATTTCTGGAGGAATGCCGTATTAAATGTTGCTGAACAGCCATCGAGGTTATGTTCAAAGGTTGAAGGTCATGATATTGCTTTTACTGAAGCTGATTTGGCAAGGATTCTAAAGCTCGAAGGTGATGTGGGAAATGAAGTCAAGATGACGGCTGAGGAGGTGTATGGTGCATTGAGGACTGCCGGTTATGAGGGTCCGATGCCTGGTGAAAAGAAAATGGAGTTCGTAAAGTCATATTTGATCAAGGAATTGAGATACATTGCTCACGTTTTCATTATGTGCCTTGATCACAGAAAGGGAGGTACTGATGGTTTGAACCTCGATTGGGCTAGGGCAATGGTGCTATTTTGCAAAGGGCAAAAAGCAAATCTAGCAAAGCTGATCTTCAATTACATAATTGAGAATATACATGCTGCGAAGAAAGAAAAATGGCTGCTGTCTCCGCGTTTTGTACAAATGATCCTAAATGACAAGAAGCACGATATACCTGTTATTGGTGATAGTTTGAAAATATGGCTGATTAGTCGGAAGAATTTCTTATCTGTGGCAAAATATGTATCCGGCTGACAGATGGGAGCATATTCAAAGATTGAAAGAGATCGAGAGGAAGAGAGGAGGCGAGAATGTTGAGGTTGTTCAAAAGAAACTGAAGAAGAGAAAACAATATGCCAAGGAAAAGGAATACTTGTTAGATAGGGAGATTGATGAGGTTCAAGCTGAGTTAGATGCTGGTAGGGAAAGGAGAACTAAGAGAAAACCTGATGCATCTATTGAATCTGAAAGGAGAACAAAGCAAAAACATGAGATTCCGGTGGCAACTGCTGAAACGGTTACTGAGATAAAGACTGAATTGGAGAGTTTGAGGGTTAAATATGCTGAGTTGGAGAAGAGGGATAAGGAAAAAGGGGATGTGATAAAAGGAATGGCCAGGATGGTAAAGGACCAGCAATGTTTATTGGGTCAGGTATTCAAAGAATTAAACAGTTTGAAAGAGAAAGAAGGGTCGTTTCGCGCAATGTCTGAACAGGAGCTGAATAGTCTAACGGATGCCTCAAGGTATCCGTTAATGGATTATGGTGTTAGAACTGAATCAAGAGAAAAAGGTGTTGAAGATGTTTTTGATGAAGATATGGGAATAGACCTTGATGCATTTACGGGATCTGAGGTTGCCTGTGGTACTAACGTGAACTTCAGTTTGATCAATGAACTGGAAATGGATGAGGGAATAGGGAGTGAAGAAGATGCAGAGGATGAACCGGAACAGTACAATGTTGAAGGATGTGACTTATCTGTTTGAGCATATTGATATGGATAAATCTGAATGGTTCAAAAAGGATGAAGAAATTATTCCTGAAGTCCCTATCTTTCAGCACTTGGACGAGCCGAATACTATGCAGTTCGACCGACAGATAATTGCATGGAAATACAACACTGAGATTGATGCGTATATGATTAAGAGAAGGGGGGAGACATCTGTTATATAAAGAATAGGAAGCACTTCGCTACACTGCCCAGAAGAGTGGCAGGGCAAGTGCATTTGAGGTTGCAATCAGAAAGGCTACTGAAGATAATTTCAAAGAATTCGGGTACCAAAAGCCAAAAAGGATGAGGTCAAAGAAGGAAAAACACTAGGTATCGTGGAAAGGAAAGATTGTGCTAAAACTGACTGCTTCAAAGATTATGAACCGAGTCAGAGTTCCAAATACTCAGCCACCGGGACTGCAAGAATTTTTGAAGTGGTTTTATGATAATAGCACTGGTGAAGCTATTATCAGACTAGAAGGGGAAGATCGTCCGGAAATCCGATTGCTTGACCCAATGGAGATCTTCTCCTTCTGTGATGAAGATTTGAAAGTTTTATGTGAGAACGAGATCAAGAACGGGGCTGGAGATGATACGAGAACTGGAGCCAACTTGTTTGTGAAAGTTGCCAATAAAGATCGAGGTGTGCGTGCTGAATTGAGAAGGGTTAATGAGAGGCTTAGAAGAACTGATGATCTGAATCTGGATATGGATGACCTATCTAAACAGTTAGATGAGTCAATTGAGAAAAGGTTTGAGAAGCCCGCTTAAGTCGAGTTGAATGTGATCGGTGAGGAGCAGACTACAGATATTCAGGTGGAGACTACTGTTGCTGACTTGCCTGATACTGTTGTCACAGAAGCACAATTTGTCGAGTCGTTTTTGGATTTGGGTGATAGTGATGAAGCTGAATCGGAAGATGTTACTAATCCTTTAGCTAGAATTTATCGAGGGCTGGAGAATACATTGAGAATCTTTGAAGCCGAAAAAGACGGAGCTTAAACAGAAGACTTCCCCAGGTGAGGTCCAACCTAGGGGGAGTATTGATAGTATATGTATAGGTTGGACTCACGGCATGCTAGTGTTACTTTTGTTTTGTTATGTATTTAGCTATTTTTGTACTAGCGAATCTATAGATTTGCCCGGAAGTCTAGATTAGTATAGACAATTAGATTAGATCAGTCGCCGGGCGAATCTGTTTTGTGCCCAGCGAAGCTGATAGGTTTGCTTGACAGATTCGCTCAATCTGTCAGCGAATCTGTCAGCGAACCTAAGTCTGCACTATATAATGTAATGTTTCTCATGTTGAATACAAGTTTTTGCAAGTTAATCAAACCCTAATTTTGTGTGTGTGACGGCTGAGGTGCTAGGAGCTTATTATTATCATCTTTGTAGCTTGATTACCTCTGTTTGTGTTGATTTGATCCTTGTTATAGTGTGTTGAGTGTATTTGGACAATGTTTCATTGAATCTTAGCGTGTTTTGTTGTTTATTAATCATCATAGCACTAAAATCTTGATCTGATGGACCAATAGACAGTAAACACCTGTATCCTGAATTTTCTGGCAAAACGATAGAAAGTTCTATCCAAGGTTAACGTACTGTATAAATCCAATGTACGGACCTGGTATGCTTACCTGGGGATCTTCGGGATGAGTGATTTAGTATAGATGGAAACACATCTGCCTAACGTTAGAAAGTTCGATTCACCTTGACTTGTCAATATACGGACCTGGTATGCTCCAATGAAAAGTTAAAATTTTCAAAAAGATGTTCTTCACCTTTAAAAATAACCTTGATTGTTATCAAGACTATCTTATCCAAATCTTAAGTGGACCCAATTATCTTCCAAAAAAAACCGACAATCCCTTCAATCCCTAGCCCGTCTATCTCAAAACGAACCTTAATAAAGCCGCAATAAATGCATAAAATATTAACGTAATAATCTTAAGACACTCAATCAACGCACGTTCTTCACCTCTTAACAAATCTATGATTTCATTGACCTACTCTCTATTATAAATTCGTACTCACACATTTATCTTTGTTCTCTTTAACAGAATGCCTCATTGTGGTAGAGTCCCTCGCCGTGGGGAAGTCGCATGTCAAGTCGTAAGGTTGCTGCTCTTGTATCCCGTGAAATGGCTTCAGTCAATCCTATCCTAGTGGCGGAAATTAGCCAAACTCTTAGCAACCGTGGTAGCCAAAACAACGGGGAAAATGGTCATAATGGTGAAACCCGTCATGCTTGCACTTTCAAACATTTCAACACTTGCAACCCTGTCAATTTCACTGGTTCTGAAGGGGCTACTGCTTTGCTCCAATGGTTTGAGAGCATCGAAAACACCTTCACCTATAGCGAGTCCCGGAAGCACTTACTTAAGGTTTGGTATGGTACTAGTGTTCTCCAAGACAGGGCTCTTACTTGGTGGAATGGTATAAAAAAGGACAAAGGTGAGGCCAACATCTTAGCCATGACTTGGATGAGGTCAAACAACTCATGATCAAGAAATTTTGTCCCCAAACTGAACTCCAAAAGCTTGAGGAGGAATTATGGAATCTCAAGCAAGAAGGTGGTGATCATTTGGCCTACTCGACTAGACACCATGAGTTGAGCATGCTTGTTCCCCACATGGTCACACCACTTTGGAGAAACATTGAGAAATTTATCAAGGGTGTACCTCCCAGATCCAGGATGCGGTGATCGGTAGTAAACCCGCAACTCTTGAAGAAGCCATCACCATCACTGCTAAACTTTCTGAAAATCATGTCAAAGCCGGTACCCTAACCTTGAAAAACACTAAGAAATGTGTTGAGCAACCTACCCCCGCACCTACTAAACCAAACAAACCCGAGTCATACTTCAATAAAAAGCGAAAGTTTAACAATCAAGCCACAACTTTGCTATTTCGACCCCTACTCCACCAACAAAACCACATGAACCCATGGCTCAACCTATCCCAAAAGTTCCCTACAATGGCCCTCAGCCAAGATGTAACACTTGCAACTACCATCATCCGGCTAATATCCCGTGTCGTCAATGCACAGTCTGCGGAAAAATGGGGCATCTGAATGTCACATGTCGTTCTACGCCAGGTAACCCGAACTGAGCTCAAGTCAATGTTCCAGCTCCTAATCAAGCCCGGGCCTGCTTTCACTGTGGTGATCCAAATCACATGCGTCCTTAGTGCCTAAGACTAGCCAATCCAACTCCACCGGCTCGTGGGTGAGCCTTTAACATCAACGACAATCAAGCTCAAACAAACACTGACGTGGTGAACGGTACATTTCTAATTAACAATCACTATGCTTCTGTTTTATTTAATTCGGGTGCCGATCGAAGTTTCGTTTCACTAGACTTTGAACCTTTACTTGACTTGAACCGTACTAAGTTAGACAAACCTTTCACGGTTGAAATCGCCGATGGCCAATCTATCACAATCGACACTATCATCACTAATTGCAAACTAAACTTAAACCAACACAACTTTTCCACCCAACTTATACCCATGAAACTTGGAAGCTTTGATGTTATTATCGGTATGGACTGGTTAGCCGAAAATCGTGCTGAAATCATCTGTTACGATAAATGTATCCGAATTCCGCTTCCTTCTGGTGACACATTGAATGTATTCGGTGAGAAACCATCCAAAGGACTTATGCTCATGTCTTGCATCGTGGCCCGAAAATGCCTAAATAAGAAATGTATGGCCTTCCTAGCCCATGTGATCGACACCAAAGTCAAGGGCAAAGAATTGCAAGATATTCCAATCGCCCGAGACTTCCCTGAAGTGTTTCCTAAGGATATTAACGGTTTACCTCCTATTCGTGAGGTCGAATTCAAGATCGATCTCATTCCTGGTGCGACTCCGGTAGCAAAGGCTCCGTATCGACTTGCACCTTTCGAACTCCAAGAACTTTCGAGTCAACTCCAAGAAATCACGGACATGGGCCTCATACGCCCGAGTACTTCACCTTGGGGCGCTCCGGTACTATTTGTGAAAAAGAAAGATGGGTCATTTAGAATGTGTATTGACTATTGAGAGCTTAACAAACTCACAATCAAAAACCGTTACCCACTTCCGAGAATCGATGATTTGTTTGATCATCTTCAAGGTACTTCGTACTTCTCAAAAACTTATTTACGTTCGGGTAAAGCTATTTTACTCCAAGAAATCCGAGCCCATCGACAATTAGTTGAGACCTTAAGTGATTTCGGTGTGGAAATTCTAGTAGAACCAAATGCGTCAAAGGTTTCACTTGGAATAATTCAAGTTGAAGGAAGTCTTAAGTCCTTGATTCTGAAAGCTCAACAAGCCGTTGTAGATGAGGGCAAACTACACGACGGAATGTTGGGTGGAGCCGAACTTCAACTCGAGACTAAGCCCAATGGTCTCTATTATTACATGAACCTTATATGGATCCCGAAACGTAACCATCTTCGTGAGCTCCTGTTGGACGAAGCTCACAAATCTCACTATTCCATTCATCTTGGTTCTGACAAAATGTACAAGGACCTTCGGTCGCAGTATTGGTGGCCGAGTATGAAGAAAGACATTGCTCTTTACGTGGCTAAGTGCCTTACTTGTGCAAGAGTCAAAGCCGAGCACAAACGATCCGGCGGTCTGCTTGAACAACCTGAAATCCCCGTGTGGAAATGGGAACACATGTCCATGGATTTCATAACCAAGCTACCTCATACCCCCCGTGGTTTTGATAGTATTTGGGATATTA
The DNA here is from genome assembly GCA_030867185.1 of Tagetes erecta. NCBI lineage: Eukaryota > Viridiplantae > Streptophyta > Magnoliopsida > Asterales > Asteraceae > Tagetes > Tagetes erecta. The sequence continues at coordinate 14,022,408 of CM061497.1, read as the reverse complement.
TTGATCGATTAACCAAGAGCGCTCATTTTATTCCGATTCGAAACACATACAATGCTTTTAAGCTTGCTGAAATCTATATAAAAGAAATTGTGAGTCTTCATGGTGTACCATTGCATATCATTTCTGATCGAGATGGTTGATTCACTTCCCACTCTTGGACCTCTTTTTAAAGAATTTTGTGTACACAACTTGATCTAAGCAGAGCGTATCATCCCCAAACTGATGGTCAGACTGGACGTACCATTCAAACTCTTGAAGACTTGCTTCGGCTATGCATTCTAGATTTCGGGGGTAATTGGGATACTCACTTGCCATTGGTTGAATTCTCTTACAATAACATCTATCACTCGAGTATCAAAATGGCCCCATTCGAAGCACTTTATGGTCGTAAATGTCGTTCACCCATATGTTGGACTGAGGCCGGTGAGCATCTCATCACCGGACCCGAATTGATTCAAGAAGCAACTGATAAAATTTTCCAAATCCGTGACAACCTCTGAGTGGCACGTAGTCGTCAAAAGAGTTATGCCGACTGTTGGACCTGAATTGTAGTCTAATATTATCAACACTGTCAAAGTCAACAAAAGTCAACGTCTGGTCAAAGTCAACATAAAAAGTCAAATGGCGCGTTAGAGACGAAGAACCGAGTCAAAACGTTGAAGTTGTTTTATGTCTAGGATCGTTAATGTAATAAATATATTTTGTATCAACAAAATATATTTAACCTAGTTTTAGACATGTTTTAGCCTTTTATTTTGTATTATTTCTATTTGTCATGTTTTAGTCTAAGTTTAGGGTCCTAATTGTCATTAGTCCAAAGTGTCATTAGGCTATAAATAGTAAATGGCAATTAGGGTTGCAATAAGCTTGTATGAGCTAGATTTGAGGTCTTATCACTTATTGTAAATCTGATGCAAATCAAAGAAATCAAAGTGAGGTTTTTATGAGTGTTCTTCATTGTTCATCATTTATGTCATTTTGATCCAAATCATTCACAAACTACTGATTCAAATCTGATATTGGGACCAACAAATGGTATCAGATCCTAACTAAGATCCAATTGAATCATGTTTATGAAGATTAGTTACTGTTTTTGAAGATTGGAGAAGAAATTGTAGAGAGAGAAAGTAGATCTGGTGGTTTTCTAGAGAGAGAAACCAGATCTGAAAATTAAATCATCAACAAATCTTTAGATCTACAACAATCTGTTGTAGATCTACTCTTGTGACCATCAAAATCGTCATCTCCAAAACAAATTTTACCAGAAATCAAAAGAAAAATCTCAGATCTGAGATTTTCTCTCACACACAGTGTGTGTGTGTTCTTGGTGTTCTTGGAACTTCAAATCTCGATCTTTGCGAAACTAGACCACACCTGAACGAAAGTTCAAAAATTAGTGCGGCATTAACTTGCGACATTAACTTGCGACACTAACCTGATTTTTGCAAAACTACGTAGATCTATGCGGCACTACCTTTCTTGACATCATTCCTGCACCAACAATCAACCAAACAAATCCATTTCATTTCAGAATCTACATCACAACATTCTTCAAACAGATCTACCATTTAAAAAAAAACAATCATAACCCAACCAACGCCGAAACCACAGATCTATGACATAACCATACCCACATCCACACCAAGCAAACCAACCATAACCATATCATAACACATTAACTAAACACAAACCATACCCACATAACCATAAACATAACCAAACCAACAACCCTAAACACAAAAAACGCCCCTCATCATTCCAAACCACAGATCCACCATAACCACAACTCAAACCCGTCGACCAGATCTGATACGTCCACAAAAACCACCACCGCGATCATCTCCACCTTCGAATCGAACAAAACAACAGATCTAAAAACTGTGTTTGTTTTTGCTCGAACGAACAAAAAAAATGACACAAGAAGCACATATTTGTTTGTGTGTGTGTGCGATTTTTGAAACAAAGCCGAGAGAAGCTTCAAACAAACGAACAAGTAGTAGCTGGAACTCGTGTGTATATGTTCGTTTGACAGTTGATCATTTTTTTGAGTGTTCTTGTTGTGTGTTTATATCTGCTGTTGTAAACAAGAAAAAGAAACAAAGAAGAAGTGAAAGAAGGGAAGCAGCAGATTGTGATGTGTTGATGTTGTTATCAAATCGGGTCGAGAGACAGGAAGTTGAGTTCGTTTTGTGTGTGTTGTTACAGCAGAAAGAATAAGAAGATACAGTCTTTTGATGTTGTGTTGCTGTGTTGATGTTGTTTGTGTGTATGTTTCTTTTTAATTGAGAGAGTGAGAACTGATTTGTGTTGAGTTGTGTGTGTTAATGTTTGTGTGGTTGTTAAGATATGTTGATGTTGGGCATATATTGACAAAAATAAAACGGCTGCATCTTCTTTAAATTTAGGGTTAGGTTTTAGTTGCTTTAAGTGGGTGGGCTTGGTAATGGTGGGCCGATTTGATGGGCTGAGGATATTGGTTTGGGTTGCGAATTGGGCTGAGTTTTGGGATTATTTAAATTTGGACTGCTCAAATGGATTGTGAAATTGGGCTGTGAGGACTTGGCATATTAAGACATTAAACTCGCGGGTCGGGTCTTTAGTTGTCATTATTTTGAACGGGTTTTTTATTAGTGTTTTTAATCTTTGGGCCCTTTTGGGTTTGGTTCGTTTTTCTCGCCGTGTATTAAAGTTAAAATTTAATGGGCGTTTTTTTCGTTAAAGTCGTTATTAAAAGTTGAAAAAGTGACGTCTCTTGACCGGGAGCTATTGTTTTAAATTTTAGGCCGTGTTGGATTCCGTTCGTTCATACTGGCCGGGTATTAGTTGTTACTGTTTTTGGGCCAAGATTTTGTTCAATTAAGAAGAAAATAATTTTGTCAGCGGCCAGGTAATTTCAAATTTTTTTCTTTGGGCCGAGTTGTTTGAACAGAAAGTTGTTTGGGGTGTTTCGGTGAAACGAAAAAGTAATTTTCCCGGGGGAGAAATATTCTTAATTTTGGGGAAAATTATTTTTGGAAAAATTAATCTTTTTAAAAAAATATATATATTCTTTTTCAAGAGCGGGTTTTAATTGCAAAATTTTTAAAATTAAAATAAAATGGCTTATGCAGAACTTTTTAACTCCTTTGAATCTGATGATCTCACAATGGCACAAAGCCGGTTTGATAATTTTGCAGTTTTAAAGAATGAAAGGATGCATGTGGTTCTCGATCGATTTGTGATGGTGCAACTAACCTGAAGAAGCATGATCCTGAACTCACAAATCATGAACAAATTCAAAGGCTTCTTGAATCTCTTCCACCAGAATGGAGTCTTCTTGTTAAAAATCTTAAGAAAGAGAGAAGGTTTTCAGATTACAAGTTGTTGGATGTGATCGACAAGTTGAAATCTTTGGATTTGGATGTAAAAAGAAAGGAGTTTTATCAAGCTGTGCTTCAACCACAAACCAACACGATAAATACTGACCTCATCTCATCGGTTACGAGCATACTTGACTATAAAACTGAATTGACTGAAAGACTGAAGTCAATGAAATCTGATTCGAAATCAACTGAGGAGATAAGGGAGAACGTCATAGAAATTTGTGTTGCTTCGATAGGTGAAAGTTAGAGTAAATTTGATTGTGAGTCGATCGTTGATGATAAAGATGAGGAAAATGATGAAGGGAAGAAGGAAGCTGAGGATGAAGAGACCCTGAAGGCAAAGGAAGAGGAACGCAAAAGAAAAACACAAGGGTCTGCAACTGCGATAAAGCCCTTGCTGTTGAAAAAATTGTCATGTGACTTCCTTATGAGACAATTAAGACATGTGTTCATCTGCATGCAGAGTTCGTCTTTTTGGTGTTTATAAAGCTAATAAATTGTTGTTAACAAATTAAGCTGAATTAACCACCGTAAATACAGAACTTAAAAAGAATGAAGTTTCTTATTCGATTAAACTCAATGAAGCCTTGGCTGAAATTGATCTTTTGAAAAGAAATCTTTATGAACGAAATGTCAAAATAAACCTTTTAAGTGAAAGACTCATATTAGCACAGTATGAATCCACAAAACTTCAAATAAAACTTGACAAGTGGTCTGTTGCTAGTATGAAAATAAATGAACTTGCTTCAAAACAAAGGGGGGATAGGGTAAAAGATGGGGTTGGGTATGACACAGATGCTCAGACGGTTTTTCCGCCTCCATTCACTTTGTGTTATTCACCTACACCAAAACCCCATCCTAAAAATGATTTGTTTGAGCAAGAATCTAACAGTTTGCATGCAGGTTTAGAGGGAGTTAATCTGAAGGAGGTGCGAGATGATTATGATTCTTCGACTGGTATGGGATATAGTAAAACGGGTACTGACAGTCAAGCTAATGATTGCTCGGTTTCTGTTGTTTCTAATCCTGTAACGGTTGTTACTTCTAACTTCTTTGATAAGTTTAAAGCAGGTGAAATTCCTACGTTTGAGCCTGTCAAGAGTGAGAAGGAAGAGTTAATTCAGGAATCAACAAATCATCAAGCGGCAACTACATCTACACACTCAATTCCCATCAATCAAGATCCGTTGGAACCAGAGGTACTTATTGAAGACTGGACAAGTTCAGATGATGAATCAAAGACAAAGGAGAGTCTCGAAGATTCAAAGATCAAGATGTCATCTACAACTGTCAAATCTGAAATGCTTCCAAAACCTGAATCAAGTCAAATCCGGATCTCAGTCCCAGCTGCAAAACAAGTCGGTCATCCTTCAAAAGATCAAAAGAAGAAGCCTTCACCTCTGTCCATCCTATCTCAAGTTTGTAAAAGACTTGAGACCAAGCAACTGAAGATCTCATCTCCCATCCGACAAACCACAACTCAACAAAAGAAGCCACAAGTGTGTTCCACTTTCACTGTTCCACATAAGAAGCCACAAGTCTCTCAACAAGTAGCATCAAGCTCAAAGCAAGCCCCACCCCCAGCTACGTCACACGGGCCAGTCAAGCATCAAAAGCCATTCAAGGCTTGCTTCAAGTGTGGAAAGGATGATCATGTGCTCAAGAAATGCCCAAAAGGACATGTTTCGGACGATAAAGGCAAACAAGTTTGCTTCTCCACATGGTAAAGGTAAACAGGTTTGTTTATTTGAATTTCAAGTTAATAATCATACATCTTTGAATGGTTGGATGACGAACATTCCATTCCCACCTTCTCATGTCAAGCCGGTTTCACATGATTCAAAGATGAATGGGACCACATCATCAAAACCAAAATCTTTTTCCTAGGGACTTAAACAAAAAATGGTTTCCAAATTAATTCTTTCAAATCGAAAATGTTTGAACCTAAACAAATTTGACAAATTAAAAAGAGAGAGGAAAATATAATTGATATGAGAACAGGTTGTGCTCTTAAACAAGTGTTTTACACTTATGAAAATGGAACGCCCAGGACTACGATGGCCTGGGTTCCCCTTTCTAACTAATCTGTTGATGAGTGCTGGAACATTTCAGGAGGACTGTTAGTAATCCGGTTTACTGACAGAGAATGTTCTGTATTCAAACTTGAGGCGGAACAAACAGGTTATGGTTCTGGTATGTTAGGGCTATTTCCTTGTTAAGATTTACTTTGTATTTTGTTTAATGTTTATATGTTTGTAAATAGTTTAGGGTCTATTTTGTTATATTCCTTAAACTTGTAATTGGTTGATATAGGCATATAGTTTGTGTGTGTGAGGAGAGAGGCTAGATCACTTTTACACTGTTAGAGAGAGAATTAACTGTGTGTGATTTATTTTCTCCTGCACCTTGTACTACGAATTGCTTTGATCATCAATATACAGAGAATTATTAGTATGGATTGTGTTTTGTGATTGAATCGATTGTTTTTGTACTTGTTATTCTGATCATTGTGAGCGATTGAACGATCCAATTGAACCTATCAATTGGTATCAGAGCTTTCGGTATTGTGTTGTTCGCTGTTCTTAAGCAAAACACATCAAAATTGCTCAAAAATCATGATCTGAATGAATTGTTGCTGTTTTTAGTTGTGATTTATCATCGCAATCACTCCTATACACAACGATTGTGCAGATTCTATCAGATCATCATCAGATCTGAAGATTTAAGAAGAAAAGAAAAAGTTACTGTTCGATCAATTTTTGCTCAAATTCATCGAAGAATGATGATGTTTTGGATTGATTGATATAAGGGATTGATAATCGGACCTTTTCACAGCTTGTGTGTGAATTTTAGACAATTTGGACAAATTTTAGACAAAACCCAGAAAATCTTCATGAAGAAGATGATGAACAGTTGAGTTTTGGTTGAAGATTAACTTGCCGGGTGATATATTTGACTTAGACATTTTCCTTGGACTTAGATTTTGTGAAGAAATTAGGTCCTGTGCAGTCGTGTAAGGAAATTTGTTCTAGACGGGTGAAGAATTTGACTTGAAAAAGTGCTACTGTTCAGCCGGATCAGACACTGTTGTGCCGGGTGATACACTGTTACGTCGGGTGATAGAGAAAATACAGTCGGGTAAACTTCAACTGTGTAGCCGGGTAATTAACAACTCTGTCGTGTGACCAAGTACTGTTCAGCCGTGGAAGCTCTTTGCCGTATCAAGATTCTGCCGGGTCAAGATCATTGCCGTATGAAGTTTTTCTTGTTTCCGGGTAACTGTTCATCCGGGTGAAGAACAAAAGTATTACAACTGTTTAGCCGGGTAACTGTTCAGCCGTGTAAAGACCTTTTCCTGCCGGGTGAAGAACAAAGACACTGTTTAGCCGGGTGAAGAAGGATTTTCACTGTTTTGCCGTGTGACTCACTTGAGTTGTTTTTAATACTTGTTTCTTGTCTTTAATTTCTTGTCTTTATTTTAGTATTTTAATCATTTCTTTTCAAAAATTTACAAAAACCAAAAATATTTTCTTTAAAAATTGTTAACAATGGCTCCTAATGATGATTCTGATAACCGTGTTCCTAGACTTTTGAATCGTGCAGATTTCAAGAATTGGACCATCAGCTTGAGACATCACTTGTGTTCAATTGACAATGACTTATGGAAATCAATTGAGAAGGGTCCTCACATTCCAACTCAGACACAACCAGATAGTGCAAGTACCTACACCAAAGACTCTACTGAACCTTATCCAGAGGATAATTTGTCAGCTGAAGATTTGAGGAAGGTAAAGAATGATAGTAAAGCATATTCTTTAATGTGCAAGGGGTTGCCACTTCAGGTTTTGTCAAGATTGGATGGATATCAGACTGGTTATACATGCTTCAAAGCATTAAAGTCGATATGTGAAGGAGGAGAACAATTGAGAAGTTTGAAGAAGTCGAAACTGAAAAGACAATTGGAGTTGTTTGAACACATTAATGGAGAGACAGTACACCAGATGATGAACAGGTTTGTTCACTTAACTACTGAGATGACAAATCTCGGAGTGAAGACTGAACTTCAAGATTTGAATGATCGATTATTATGTGCCTTACCATCATCCTGGAAACAAACTGTTACCTTGCTGAAACATACTGAGAAATTTCCAATGGAACTTGATTTGCTTATTGGAAAAATTGAAGAAGTCGAGATTGATGAAGGATCTAGAAACACTAATAGATCAAGCTCACAAACTCAGTATAAGTATGTGGTAAATCCTGCCAATACTGTGGATAACGCTTTTCTTGCACAAGATGTAACAAAGTTTGAAGATGAGGGTGACTTATTTGTTGGTGCAAGTTTCTTTACTGATTCAGCATATTTTCCAAATTCACCAACTTATTCTCAACCTCAATCTCCACCAAAAGCGCAAGTTCAAAGTCAATCAGAAAATCAGAGTTCAACTGTTCAAGCCAAGGTGAAAGACGTCATGAATATTTTGCTTCAAGATGACGAGACAAAAACTGCCTTTACTGCTTTTATGGCGAGTTTTCAAGCGTATCAAGGAAGTCATTTAAGTCAAATGGATGTGGTTCTTCAAGACTTATTTGAAATGGATCCAGTTGATGTTGAAGAAATGGATCTGAATTGGCAAATGGTTATGGTAGCTTATCGTACACAAAAGCATGCATATGTTAACCGAAGCTACAAACCTCATGCTAACAAGACAGTTGGATTTGACAAATCTAAGGCCAGGTGTTTTAATTGTAACCAGTATGGTCATTTCTCAAGAGAATGCAAAGCTCCAAAGAATTTTAATGACCAAGCTAGTTCAAGCAATCAAGGTCAAGGTCAAAGTTCTCAACAGTCTACGAGTTATCAAAGCAGAAATCAGCGTTTCTTTCAGAAACCGTACCAAAGTCTTCCTATGCCTGAATTGAAGGAAAATGAAAAGAAGCCAGAAGATCAGACTAAAGCGTTAGTTGTAAGTGTACAAGACGGATACGACTGGAGTGCATATGCAGAACAGTTTACATCTGATCTTACCTCAAATCTGGCACTGGTTTGTGAAATTGAAGAAGAAGACTGGTCAGGAGAAGGAGATGGAAAGATGGTTGAAGATGTCAGTGAAGATGCTGAAAATTATGATTGGAGCGCAAAAGCAGATCCTACTAAAGAGACTGAAACCGAAGTTGCGTTAATGGCAACATCTAATGAGTCTTCATCTTCTACTGAGCAACCAAAGGTTAATCCTGAACTCCCTCCTAACTATGTTCCATTACCTGCTGATGTGAAAGAAAGGTTGTGTTCTGAACAGTGCATTCAACAAGTGGAACATTATCGAACTCATTCATTCAAAATAGGTGACAAATTAAGTAAACATGAAAAACTTCATGAACAACTTAAAATTGATCATAAAATTGCTGATGAGAAGATTTTGTCACTTAAGGAATCATGGAACAAAACTTTAAAAGATCTGGAATTGATAACAAAACAACTTGAAGAAATGACAAAGAACTTTGAACAAGAAAAAGTCGCACATGCTGTCACTCAAGTTGAATTAACAAAGGTTAAAAGCTGTAAAACCATGGTTAAACAACTCATCAAAGAAAGAGGTAACAAAACCAAAACCGGGTTGGGTTTTACTCATGAACCGATGCCAAATTCAATAACTCAAACCTTACCAGAAAACTTTAATGAATTTGATCATTCACCTGAAAATGAAAGAAAATTCAAAGAAATTCAAAGAAGTAAATCTGAGTCCGAAGGTTCTGAAGTTTTGATTGAAAGTTTGAGAGAAGAAGATGGTTTGACAACTGAAGCTGATGATGAAGCAAGTAACAAGTCTGATAACAAATTAGAGCCTATCCTTATTCAACTTGTTGAATATCCGAAACTTAATCCAGAACCAGAATCGGTGAAGGAAGAAGGTGAGTTTTCAGGGTTTAATGATCCTGAATACATTAAATGGAAGAAAGAACAAAAGGCGCTAGTTGCAGCTCAGTTGATCAAGAAGCAAGAAGTGAAAAAGGCAGAAGTTTCGAATGCTAAGAAGCAAAAATCGAAAACAATGAACAATCAATCTGAAACGAAACAGTCAAAAGGCAAAAATGTCTTAAAATCGAATGATAACACAAAAGTTCAAAGTGATAAAACTGACAAAGTTAAACCTGTCAAGAAAGTGTCAAAAGGTAAGACAATTAAGTTTGTGTCTGCAGGTACTTTCGACATGAACGGTTCTTATGGTAACCAAATCAATGCTCAAATCAAATCTAACTCTGGTCTGAAAACAGGTTCAGGTCCTAAGTCTTCCGCTGTCAATGAAAAGAGAATTGAAAACAAAAAGGTGACCAAACAGAACAGTTTAAAATCGAACCAAAGTCCCATGCAATCAAAATCACAAACAATGACTCCACAGAAAAACGTTAATCTAAAACCGAACAACTATGGTAATGAATCACGTTTTGGTTCAACATCAAGAGTTAACAATCGGCTCTTTAGGATTAGCAAGAAATATTGTGAAATTTGTGATAGATATAATCATGCAACTGCTGAATGTTTCTTTAACAGGTACTGCAGTTTCTGTGATAAAAGAAATCATTCTTCAGAAGAATATTATTTTAACAAATTTTGTGATATTTGTGAAAGGAGAAACCATGACACAAAGGATTGTTTCTTTCGATCAAACTCGACTAGAGAAATGACTCCATATTCAAATTTTCAAAGAAATAATTCTTATGGTTTTCAAAATATGAGTCAAAGTCATTCTCCGGTTTTGAGAAATTTTAATCGAAACAATTCTGTTTCTAACTTTTCAAGAAATGTGCAGGTTAATGAATTTAAACCAAGAGCTTTAATGGTAAGAAATCAAAAGTTTGAAAATAACCTTGATCCTAAGCTAGAGGAGAGGTTTAGTGCTTTAAGAAGAAAGCAGTCAATGAACGCCAATGGGCGAAACAACAGTTATCAGCATCAAAATCTTTTGAATGAAACAAATTTTCAAAATGTTCAATATCAGCAAGTTACTATTGCAGATAGATTCGGAAAACCCAAGACCGTGTGGGCCTGGGTTGACCAAACTAACTAAGTAAATTGTTGATATGCAGGTACGCCCAAGAAGACCTATCAACTCGTGGTTCGTTGATAGTGGGTGTAGCCGGCACATGACAGGCAACCATGCCTTGCTTCAAGATTTCAAGCAAAAGAATGGTACTCACGTAGCTTTTGGAGGTGATGCGGGTGGTAAAATCACAGGAGAAGGAACTGTTTCGAATGGGATCATAAGTTTTGATAAAGTCAACTACTGTGCACAGTTGAACTTTAACTTACGTAGTGTATCTCAAATCTGTGATAAATCTTATTCAACTCTTTTTGATGATTCTTTCTGTTATATTCTGAAACCAGGTTTCAAGATTGACAATGAGTGGGTAGTGGTTAAAGCGCCTAGAGATCGTGATGTATACAAATTGGATATGTCGCAGATTGATGCTGAAACCGAAACAACCTGTCTCATTGCCCATGCATCAAATGATGAGAGTCAGCTTTGGCATAGACGGCTGGGACATTCCAACTTCAGAAACATGAACCGTTTGGTAACTGGAAATCACACTGTGGGAATCCCATCGAAGAAATTCTCCACAACTGATCTGTGTCCAGCGTGTTTGAAGGGAAAACAGCATCGGATGTCTTTTAAGTCCAAGCTCGAAAACTCCATTTCAAAACCCTTGCAGATGCTACATATGGATCTTTTTGGACCGACCAACGTTCAAAGCATCGGGAGAAAATCATACTGTTTAGTTATCATAGATGACTTTACTAGATTTTCGTGGGTTTATTTTTTGCATGCAAAATCTGAAACAGCTGAATTATTAAAAGAATTTATCATTAAAGTTGAAAATCAATTGGAATGCAAAGTTAAAGTGTTAAGAAGTGATAATGGAACGGAATTTAAGAATGCTAATGTTGATTTATTTTGTGCAGAAAAGGGGATTGCTCGACAATTTAGTGCACCTAGAACGCCTCAACAGAATGGGGTTGCGGAACGGAAAAATCGGACACTAATTGAAGCAGCAAGATCCATGCTCGCAGATGCCAAAATCCCGATCACTTTTTGGGACGAAGCTATTGCTACTGCGTGTTTTGTACAAAATAGAACATTATTAGTTCAAGATAAAAAGAAAACTTCTTATGAGTTGTTGTTTGGAAGGAAACCAAATATTTCTTACTTGAAAGCATTTGGTTGTCCGGTATCGATTCTAAATCTAAATGAACATCTCGGGAAGTTTGAGTCAAAATCTGACGATGGATTTTTCTTAGGTTATTCGTCTGTTTCTAAAGCTTATCGGGTTTTTAATAGCAAAACAAATACTGTTATTGAAACTATCAACGTCAAGTTTTTAGAAAATTCGTTTCCTTTAGTGGCTCATGGTCCCGAATGGTTATTTGATTTAGATTCATTATCGAAATCCTTCAATTCTAACTTATTTGATTTTTCAGGAAACGCAAGGAAGGAATCAGGTGACTTAGGAAGCTTTAGTGACGATTCTGATAATGACGAAGATGGAAGTATCAACTCTGAATATCCATTTATGTCATTTCACAATCCTGATCATGTCAAATCCAGTCAAGCTCCGGGTCCTTCTGGTTCTAATGAAGATCAAGAATCGAACAATCATGAAGAAGATGTGATTTCTCCTAATGATGGTGGATCTGTTCAGAATCAACCATCATCAGATCCGAATGCTGAAGTTATTCCAGAATCTTTTGATTACTTCATCAATTCACCGGATCAAGTCCCGAATTTCACACCGCATACTTCTTCCATACTACAAGATCTACCAAATCTGAATACTTCTAATCTAGAGACTCAAGTGCAAGGAGGTGATATTCCTGTTCATCGAATTCACAAGAAACATCCTGTTTCTCAGATTATTGGGCCGTTGAATCAGAGAACTACAAGAAGTCAGACGGAGCACGCAAATATCTGTCTTTACTCGTGTTTTCTATCTCAAGTGGTGCCAAAGAATATTTCAGAGGCGCTGAAAGATAACAGTTGGATTGAGGCGATGCAGGAGGAATTACTTCAGTTTCGCAAACAGGAAGTTTGGAAACTTGTGGACTTACCTGAAGGAGAGAACGCAATAGGTACAAGATGGTTGTACAAAAACAAGCCAGACGAACGTGGCATCGTGGTTAGAAACAAAGCAAGACCGATTGCACAGGGATACACTCAGGAAGAAGGCATTGATTACGAAGAGGTGTTTGCTCCAGTCGCAAGACTTGAAGCCATACGCGTTTTTCTTGCATATGCTTCTTTCATGAAGTTCAAAGTATTCCAAATGGACGTTAAAGGCGCTTTTCTGTATGGACCGATTACGGATGACGTGTACGTTAGACAACCTCCGGGTTTCGAAGATCCAGACTATCCTCATCGGGTATACAAGTTAAGTAAAGCTCTTTACGGTCTACATCAAGCTCCTAGAATCTGGTATGAGACACTATCTAAGCATTTACTAGAAAATGGATTTACAAGAGGTCAGATTGATCCAACTTTGTTTATGAAGAGGGATAATGATGATTTATTGTGCGTTCAAGTTTATGTGGACGATATTATCTTCGGATCAACTAGTGAGTCAATGTGCAAAGAATTCGAGGAAATTATGAAGAGCAGATTCCAGATGAGTTCTATGGGGGAGATTAATTTCTTTCTTGGTTTACAAGTGAAACAATCAGCTGACGGAATTTTCATCAATCAATCAAAGTTCGTTGAGAAGTTGTTGAAGAAATTCAAGATGCTAGATTGTCAAACAATTCGAACTCCTTCTGATGTGAACTGCAAGATTCAACCGGATCCAAAGGGCAAAGTAGTTGACCAAACACTATACAGATCAATGCTCGGTTCTCTGATGTATCTTACTGCATCAAGACCAGACATCATGTACGCTGTGTGTGTATGCGCCAGATACCAGTCAGATCCGAAAGAGTCGCATCTTATTGCTGTGAAGCGTATATTCCGATATCTCAAAGGGAAACCAAATCTTGGGTTATGGTATCCTTATGAAGGAAATTTTGAATTATATAGCTATTCTGACAGTGATTTTGGTGGTTGTGCTCTTGACAGGAAATCGACAACTGGTGGCTGTCAATTTTTGGGTCCAAGGCTTGTTTCTTGGCAATGCAAGAAGCAAACCAATGTTTCTGTATCCACAGCTGAAGCAGAGTATATCGCTGCATCTGCAGGATGTTCTCAGGTTTTATGGTTACAAAATCAGTTGCTGGACTACGGGTTTAACTTTCTAAAAACTCCTATTTACATAGACAATACTGCTGCTATGTTTATAACTGCTAATCCTGTTCAACATTCTAAAACCAAACACATCGAAATTAGATATCATTTTTTAAGAGACAACTCTGAAAAGGGTTTAATAATTTTGATTAAGGTTCATACCGACAAACAACTGGCAGATCTTTTCACAAAATCTTTTTTGTCAGGCCGGTTTGAATTCTTAATTCAATCCATAGGATTAATCAATCATGATTGATTCTATTTTTCGAAAACAAAACAAAAATCAGAAAAAATATAAAAAAAAAACAAAAATATAATAAGTTGATGTTATATTTTGATTCCTTTGTCTTTTATTTTATGTTTTGCATTGTGTGTGCTTGCGTGAAAAAGAAAAATAGAAAAGCAAATACAAAATATAAAAGTAAAAATATCATGTCATAAGAATCTATATTGCACAAAGTGAGAAATGATAGTTACACTAGACATTATTTGGTACATTATTTTTAAATAAAGACTGATGAATGTTAGTTGATGTGCTAGACAGCTCAGGCAATTAGACTGAAAAAGTAAGTTGATTGTTGACAAACATAAACTTAATGATCTTTGTGTTAAGTTCCATTGTTATACATGTCTAGATATATTTCTTTTGATACATTGTTTGTGATGATAGTTGTGCATGATCGGGTAACGATGCAATCTATTCAGTGTGATGAACCGCATCGTGAGCTTCTTTGTTGTGGTACCCACAGACCTGAAGTCTCACACGAAGTCTCTTTTGAGCTTCAAGGTGCAGCAAAAGATTCCAAAATGGAACAAAAAGAGTCCCAAATGTGGACCAACACCAAACAAAAATTCCAAAATGGAATTCAGAAGATTCCCAAGGGGAACGATAGGAAAGAAAAATTCCCAAAGATGGAATTAAAAAGAAGTCCCAAAGTGGACCAAATCCGAATAGAACCCAGATTCCACACTGTGTATGACTGTAAGTGACCAGGTTGTGTGCAATATGCATTCAGGTAGTGTTTGATAAGGAAATATGTTGACATATGTATACATGTGGGTCACATAAGTCATTCTAATCGAACCTTAAATATCATCATGATACTGAAAAAGTAAGTGTGTCAACTCGAGCTAATTGGTATGTTTTCATATCATCACTCAATCAAGCATAAGTCAAATGTCTATTCAAAACTTGCAAAACATGTTCAGATAATGTGTGGTATGATCTCACTGCGATATTATGATTCATTGCATTGCATATGTCTTTACTTTAATGTGTGTGCTTTGTGTGTGCAGGCATATGGAATCATTATTGACACATCAACATCCTTGTTAAACTTAAAAATTTCAAGAAATTTCAAGTTTAGGGGGAGAATAAATTGAAGAAAAATATCTACAAAAATCCAAAAATATTTTGTTTTTGAATAAGTGTGTTTTTGAATGAACAAGGTTATAAGTTACGAAAAGCAAAGGTATTGGATGTGTTAAAAACAAACCCAAGGTCTTGTAATTTGTTTTTAAGAAATTGCTTCGGGATATAGAAAAATTGGTTGTGCAAAAACATTTTTCAAAAAGAAAAAGGAAATTGAATTTTAATTGAAAAATTAATTTGTTGCAATGTTTAATGTTGTTTGATAATTAATATGACAAACATTCTTTTTAAGGATATCTTGTCAAATTAATATGTCGGAGAATGTTGCAGGTGCAATAAATGATCGTTGAAAAAATCAACAGACGAGGAAAATTGAAGAAATTGCTTAAGTGTTATTGCCGGGTAAAGATATCAGGTACAACTGTGCAGCCGGGTAAAGAACTGTTCAGCCGGGTAAAGTTGTAAGTCTGATACTTGCCGGGTGATTAAGGAAAAAGGTGAAAATATTATGACCACTGTACAGCCGGGCAATGATCATGTCAAATACAGCCGGATGAAGGTCATAGATATCTTGCCGGGTGACAAGTGTGTACTATACAGCCGGGTGAAAGAGAAGTCTTATTGCCGTGTAAAGGTATGACACTATGTTGCCGGGTAATGAAGAAGAAAGCATGCCGGATGATGTAGAAGTTAACTATGTTGCCGTGTAATGAACAAATGCATGCCGTGTGAAGAAGGTTGCCGTGTGAAGACAATTGTTGCCGTGTGAAGAAGGTTGCCGTGCAAAGAAGAAAAGCAAGCCGGATGAAGGAAAGCAACTGTGTTGCCGGGTGATGAAGAAAAGTTGCCGGGTGATGTTTTGAAAACTATTCTGCCGGGTGATGAATAAAACCCATCAGGTGTAGTTGTTCCTTAACCTTTACCCGTCACTACAGTGACTTACCCGTATCTACAGTGTTTGACCCGTCAAGTGAATTTCACATGTTGGTGACTTGTTTTATGTACTTGACCCGTAACTACAGTACATGACCCGTCACTACTGTACTTGACCCGGCAAGGTTTATTGGGCCTATTTTGCTTTTGTTGACCCGGCACTTAAAATTTTGACCTAAAATTTTTGACGATACAAATGACCGCCTCTTCACAAACACTTATCATTTCACACTTTCACCTTCACACAAACACTCTGAACCTCAAATCGCCTTTGTTATCATATTCAATCTACTGCTCTATAACAAGATTAATCGATTGAATAAGGTAGTGATTAAGTGTTTTTGACCTAAATCGACCTGCAAATCAACTGTTAAAAAGAAAAACGATGATGAACAGTGTTTTGAACTTGAATCGACACTTTGATTTTGAGCATTAAAACTTAAATCGAATGTTGTTTTAGGGTTAAAATCTGTCGATTATCAACATTCTATCACTCATTTGCATTAAAACACCTTAAAATCGACTGAATCAAGTGGAATGTTCTTAACTGACAAAAATCGCCATTGATGAACTTTGAAGCTTTTAAAAGTTAAACATCAAAACGATAAAATATCTGTTTAAAAGTGTTAAAACTGAACCAAAACATGTTAAACTTTTCATAATAAATTTATCAAAAATTTTGCCTAAGTGATTAACTGTTAAAAGTTCAAACATGAAGTATAATCCTTAAAATTCAAAGTTGTTTGATTAAAATGATGAAAATCAGGTTATTAGAACAATTTAGGATTAAAAATGATTATGTTAATGTTTTTGCTTTCTAACTTTTAGTTAAACACTTATTAAATTTTTGATATATTTAATGAAGAAACTAATACATTTGCCTTGTTTTGTGTTTGTTTGTGTTTTTAACAGATGGAGAATCTCAAATTTGAACCTAAACATAATTTGGTGGCATGTTTAGATGAATCACTTCCTGAGACAGAAGGTTATAGAGATATGATTCAGTTCATCAAGAGGACCAAGTATGTTTATGCTATATGTGCCAAACCGGTCATATATGCAAGGCTGATCAAGAGCTTCTGGAGATCAGCAGAGGTTGTGAGAGATGAGAATGGAGTTGCTGTGGTTAGAGGACATATCACTAGAGACTGGGTACTAAATGTTACTGAAGAAGCTATTAGGCAAGCTCTGAGAATAGATGAGGATGAGGTTGGCATGATGGATGAACTGACAATGGAGGAATGAAAATCTGGATTTGTTAATATGGGACATCCTCCTATATTTCCAAAGTCTCAGTTTTACAGGGCTAAGTTGGGAAGGAAGTACAAGTTGTTGTGTTATGTAGTGCAACAATGCATGTCTAGAAGGAGTGCAGGGTTTGATAACTTTCCTTCAGACATTGCATCACCAATTGTGGCAATAGCTGAGAACAAGCCATTCAACATGTCGAGGTGGATTATGAATGGTTTTGTGTTCAACTTGGTGAAAGGAAAAAGATTTAAGTTCCTCATGTACCCGAGGTTCTTACAGCTGATGATAAACATTGCTTATCCTATCATCAGATCTGAGGGTTATGCTGGAGGCATGTTGTATACTGAGGACATGAACGATCTCTCTTACCGAAAGATGAGTATCGGGAATGTGCCTGATATTGAATTGTTTGACTATATGAGAGATATAGTCAACAATGAAGAAGATGTAGATGGAGTATATTATCACATATCTCATGGTGAGATTGTGAATCCACTGGATCTTGTGGATGAGGTGCCAGACAATCTATTGGATGATGACGAGTACTTTGCTCGTCATCCAGAAGATGAAGAAGATGATGGCAATGATGATGGTGACAATGATGAAGATAGTGATGGTGATGATGGTAATGATGATGGTGGTGATGATGCTGAATCTGAATCTAATTCAGAGGAGGCTGAACCAATAGAGAATGTGGTGATAGAAGAACCTGCTGAGGTTGCTTCTGTGATTGAAGAAGTTATTTCTGAGATTCCAAGAGATGTTAGTGTTCAGTATGTTCGAAAGAAGAGGTCGAAACCTGTAGAAAAGCCTGAAGAGATTAATGTGATAGAGATCGCTCAGACAGTAATGGCCGAAGCTGAATCTATTGCACAGATAGATGAAGTGGATGCTGGCATTACTGATCCTATTTTTGTTGAAATACCCACCAATTCACCACAAATTGCTGAAAACATTGGACAAGATTTGGAGTCTTCACCAAATGTTGTGCCAAGTGTTGATGAAGTTGAGGATGAAAAAGAGAAACGGATTGCAGAATTGGAGGAGATAGTTGAAAATCTGTTTAAGGCAAATGATTTGTTGAAAGCCTCAAACGAACGGAAAAGGAAAAGATTGGATGAGTACTGGGATATACATAATCAGAATATGAAAACTTTCAAGAAGTTGGATGAGGATCATGTGAAATTAGTTGATGAGCATGTGATGTTGAAAGGAGATTATGAAAAACTTAAGGATGAGCATGAAAATTTAAAATTTGACTACAAAGAATTACAAGCTGAGTGTAATACTTTGAATGCAGAAAAGGAAATGTTGGAAAAAGAGTTGGAAGATATGAAACCGAAGAAGGCTGGCTCATCTTCAGACAAAGACTTTTCTGATGGAATAATTGAAGTGACGGAATCGAATGTGCCAAAAATATACTTGACTAGAGCTCGAGGAACTACAAATGTTGGTATTTTGGTAGAATCACCAATTATCATTCCCGATGAAGCTGCTGCTGAAACTGTCAAGATGGACAAAGCTGAGGGAAAGAGGAAGTTAGATGCTATTCCTGAAATCTTTGGTGATGAAGAAAGTTCGAAAAAGGCAAAAGTTGATAAAACAGTGCAGATTGAGCCGATTCAATCTGTATCTGTAGCTGAGATTGAGAAAGTTGCTGAAACTGAGATTGTGTCTGAAGCTGAAACTGAAGTATATGTAGCAACAGATAGTGAGAAAGAGGTTGACTCTGGAGATACAGTCCAGGTTGAGCCGATTCAACCTGAAGCTGGTGAAGTTGAAAGTGCGCTTAAAAATGTTACTGAAGTTGCTAGTCAGTCTGAGCCGGTTCAAACTGACGAAGCACCTATGATAGAGGCTTTGGATGATTTAGACATTGATTGGACTGAGTCTGAGGATGAAGCTGAGCCAGAACCAGTACAGAATACTGTTGAAGAATTGCCAGATGATTTGGATCAGAGGTTTGCTTATTTGGAGAGAATGAAGTATAACTCTGTATTTTTGAATGGATTGACGGTGACTCAGATTAATGAAGAATACGAGAAATGTATGATTCATCAAGACAAAGCTGAAGCAGATAAGAAGGAGTTTGTGACTGAGATGGGCGAATGGACTCCAATGCAAGAAAGTTTGAATATTGAAGATCTGCCACCGACTGAGCTTTACCATCAAAATCCAGATGAAATGACTACTTCTGATATGCGAAGTTGGTTGAGTTCGAGGAACTATCCGTATAAAACTTTGCAGAGGTTGAAATCAGAATCTTTGAGGAAGATTGTGGTCAGTTTCATGAAAACAGAAAAGATGTACAAGAGGATGTTTTACTTGGATTACAATAATCCTCAGTATTTTGAGCTGACAAAGAGATTCAAAGTGCTTGGGCCGAAGGAGATTCCGGTAATGGCACTTCCTGAAGATGCTCACAAGAAAAGACACGAACTAATGGATATGTTTCCTAGCGAAGTCAAATCTTACAACATTCCAATGGAGGTGCGTGAGACTTGGCATAAGGCAGCAACACCAGGTGATGTGGTGAGGTCGCTGATGAGTAAAGGACAATCAATTGCTGAATTATTGGATTCAATGATTGTGCCTGAGAAAAATAAGAAGGTAAAGATAATCGCGTGGAAATATGATGAAGTTTTTTATGCGTTTATGATCAAGAGGGTAAATGGTTTATGTGACGTTTATCATTACTATTCAAGCATCTTCAAATTGGAAGTTCAGGATCTGAAAGAGTTGCACAAGCTGAAGTTAATTAATCACACGCATGCTGAGCGTGGTGATAAATGCGTGATACTTCTTGATGCTGGAATGAGTAGAACAGCTAAGTTTCTTGACTTTAGAGGTCAACAAGAAGATACCGCATATGTGCAAGCTAAGAAACAAAGAAAGAAGAAGCGATTGGTGGTAACTGAAGATATGTACTTGGAAGAGTTCTCGGATGAGTATTTTGACAAGATTACAGATCCTGGATTGAAGGTGATTGATGGAAGTCAGACAACGAAGCCTATACTCAGAGTATTTTACAATCAGGAAACATTTGAACTGAAGCTTGTTCGGAACTTGGAGGATTGGGATAAGGATATGATCACACTCTTTAGTACCTTCGAGTTGAAGCTATTACATCCTTCATATATCGATTTTTTGAGAAGTTATAGAATGGAGAAATGTAAGGATAAACTAGCTGAAGCTGACAGGAAGTTATTTGTGGTTATGATTGAAGTAATAGCAGCTGCTTCGGAGAAGATTCGTGTGAGAAAGGCTTTACTCAATTCTAATCTCGTGAGGGTTGATATACCAGAGATAGAATATATGCGGATCAGTAGGAAGGGTACATTGGAGGTGAAAGTTCAAGGCCAAGAGATGCCATTTGAGTTTTATGCTAATATCGATTTTGCAGGTTTGAATCTGGATTCGCTCAGACGCATGAATGCTCTACCAATTCTGACAAATGAATCCAAGCCTCGACAAGCTAAGATCGCTGAAAAGTTCAAATCCTGTATTGAAGAAGCTTTGAAAGAACAAGAGGAGTATAAAGGACGAGAGTTGCTGAACGTAAAAGAAGAACCAGAAGATTGATAGAAAAAGATTGAAGATTGATGCTGATAAAAGAAGAAAAAGATTGAAGTTTTTTTTTGAAGATCCAAAGATAAATCTTAGGGGGAGTACTGTTAGGGCTATTTCCTTGTTAAGATTTACTTTGTATTTTGTTTAATGTTTATATGTTTGTAAATAGTTTAGGGTCTATTTTGTTATATTCCTTAAACTTGTAATTGGTTGATATAGGCATGTAGTTTGTGTGTGTGAGGAGAGAGGCTAGATCACTTTTACACTGTTAGAGAGAGAATTAACTGTGTGTGATTTATTTTCTCCTGCACCTTGTACTACGAATTGCTTTGATCATCAATATACAGAGAATTATTAGTATGGATTGTGTTTTGTGATTGAATCGATTGTTTTTGTACTTGTTATTCTGATCATTGTGAGCGATTGAACGATCCAATTGAACCTATCATGGTATCTTATCCACAGTCTGGATTTTTCTCTGATTTTCACATATCGATTTTCACAGCCACTGCATTTTGCTTGATAACTCATTTATAATCTTTTGATAGAGTGGTATGGAAGGCGTTTCTTTGGTAATTTCTATTTTATATATTGTAGACAATTTTAAAAAAAATTTAATTAAAAAAAATAAAAAAAGGTGAGGGAGCCTAACATTTTTACTTGTATTTTTGATCAAGTTTTCACATCTCTTTGAGGATGTTCTTATGTCTTGAAAATTTCAATTTTGCGCTAAAACATAAATTTTGGGGGAGTAATATCTCAAAGAAAAAGGAACTGAATATCATTAGTGTAAAATTTCTTTGAAGGTTTTAGGTTTGTATGGAAAGCATCTGAAGGAGGACATTGATTTGTGTGACGATATGTCAATAGGCTCAGCTGGAATGCAAGTAAACAGCAACTCTGTGATCAAACTAAATTCAAAAAGAGCTCGGTGATAAGGATCATTTTCACAGACATTTGGCCTGCACAAAGTGATAAGTTTTGACAAAAATGGACTGAGAGTATTTGTTTCGTGCTTGATTTTTTCCCGAATGACCCTTAGCCGCAGCCCTAAATGACGCTTCTCGTTAGCTCTTCAGAATTTTTTGTTCTCGTGTTAATCTCCTCTGCTATGTGGAAGCATTGACCTGGAGTGATGATCTTCTCTGTTATATGTAAATATAGACCTGAAGCTCTCATCAGCACGTACAGATAATCATCTCCTCTGTTATACGTCAGTATAGACCTGGAGCTCTGATCATCTGTAAAACCCATATAAAGCAAAGCTCAAAATGTTTATACATCATGCTCATTGTTTGATGTGTCTTTTATAAAACCTAAACTCCACTTCACCTCTGAAATACATTCGCCTTGATCACTTGATCTGGGTCTATGTTCCTTTATAATTACCAAAATCTTGCTGAATCATCTAAACTCAATATGTCCTGAGGTCAAAACAAGTTACTTTGCTGAATGTCTATGAAAACCAAGTCGCTTGAGTTTCTTCAAAGCGAACCAAAACATGATAAGATCGTCACAGGTTGTTTGTTGAAAGGAACAAGGCATGGGTTTAAATGGACAAACGATGACGCCCCTTCGAATTCAAAGTTGGTGACATGGTACTTCTCAAGGTATCCCCTTGGAAAGGTGTGGTCCGTTTCGGAAAGAAAGGAAAACTAGCTCCGAGATTTGTTGGTCCATTCAAGATTCTAAAAAGAATTGGTAAGGCGGCTTACAAACTTGATTTACCTCCCGAGCTCAACAATGTTCATCCAACCTTCCATGTCTCAAATTTACAAAAGTGTTTAACTCACAGAGACCTTCATGTCCCTTGGATGAGACATTACGTTTATCGAAAGACCAGTCGAAGTCATGGACAGAGAGGTCAAGAAGACAAGACAAGGTAATACTCCAATGATCAAAATTCATTGGGAAAACAAGCGCGGACCTGAATTCACCTTGGAGCACGAAGACCGTATGAAGAGAGATTTTCCTCACTTGTTTATTTAGTTCTTTAAATTTCGGGACGAAATTCCTAAAAGTTTGGGAGACTGTAACATTTGCAAAATTTGACTTTTAATTATAATATTGAATACTTGAAGTTTATGAAATTCATTGTATCAATAATTTAGCAAATGATATCGCTAACAATAGTAATTATAATAATGGCAAAAACAAACTAGATCAAGGAAATGATAATAATACTTGTTAACAACCCAAAATAAAACAAGAAAAAAATTAAATGTATGCGAAGATGGGGGACCAATTGTGTCAAAAGCCAAACACCCATCTTCTCCTTCCTCCTTTCACTCAACAACAGTAACATCTTCTACTCTTCACCATACTTGAAATTTTCA
This sequence comes from Tagetes erecta, assembly GCA_030867185.1. Taxonomy (NCBI): domain Eukaryota; kingdom Viridiplantae; phylum Streptophyta; class Magnoliopsida; order Asterales; family Asteraceae; genus Tagetes; species Tagetes erecta. The sequence goes on along the minus strand of CM061497.1, from coordinate 13,999,316 downwards.
ACCAAAATTCAGTTCAAAATCAGACCCATTTCAAGTAATAACGTGTTGAATCAGTCCCTAGCTATCATCAAACAAGTAATTCGCGTGCAATTGACCAAAAATAGGTCTGAAACCTTCTCTTTTCTCGAATACGGCCGAACTCAAAAACCAAGACCAAAACCATATCTAGACCTCACCATTTTGCAATTAAACTCACACACACACACTCACAAACACACCGCAAACAAACCCCCATACCCAGAAATCGCAAAAACGAAGTAAAAATCTCACACGAAGGGCTTAAAACGGCCGACCCGTTCATCACTCAAACACGTACCTAACCCACACCATTTTGTAAGTTTCTTGCACCATTGTACTCGTTTTTGGATGGGGATTAAAAGCCCTAACGTTAATTTTGTCAAAAACTAGGGCTCATATGGGTTTTTGGGAGGATTTTCAAATCTGCTAAGGATATGTTAAAAGATATAAAGGGGGATGGATTTACAGGTCAGCCACCCAGCTCAAGTGGCTGGGTGCATTTGTTAAGGTACTGCAGGTCACGGGTTCGAATCCCCTAACCCATTTTTTGTATATTTTGTATTTTGACCACTAATTCACATTTTGAAGTGTTTAAACTACCCACTAAACATGTAAAAATTATATTTTTATCATTTTTATGTCTTAAAAACCCAAAAGTTTTCATAAACAAATATTAACTCTAAAAACTTTATAAAACCATGTAACGAAACATGTATATATTTTTTTTATAAAAATCTTGTGAATATACACTTAACCAAAAATACTCATTTTTAACCCTTGTAAGTATCATTTATATAAAATTAGACACATAAACTTGTTTCGTCCACTATTTAAAAAATAAAAATCCACTTAAACGTTATACCGTATTTGTAAAAAAATCAAGTAAACGACATGTAATGACAACAATCTTTAAAGGTAGCTTATTTACAAATAAATAACATTTTAACTTTTTTTTTATATAAAAACTTATAAATATACCAACATTCATAACTATTTCACAAAACAACTAAAATTGACTCGTACGATCTCGAATCCACATATGGACTAAAATCATTATGTTCGATTAATAGGATAAGCCACCGAGAGTTATTTCCGGCTTCCACCGTATATTTTCTTGAGTAGATTTTGGAGCCGATTAATGTGAGTTTACATACACCTTTTTACATTTATACACTTTTCAGGTGAAACATGTTATATTATTCAAATACACCACATGCACTAAATCTATTCATCAACCATGTGATTCTATTTATGTCTTGGTTGTGCTTTATGTATACGTGTGGTGTTCTATTTTATGATCGATACAATCATTAACTATTGCTAGCCCAGCGACGTCTTAGATCTAAGGGCTTGACAAGTCTTTTTGGTGCTAAAGCCGATGCTAAGTCCGGCTCTTCGATGACGCATTCTAGTTCATTGAAGGAACCAAATTTCACTTAGTTGATCATATATTACATTTTATATTGTTGAGGCTTGATTGTACATTTGAGGCCGTACGTGTTGTTACATATTTGCACTAACCATTTTGGACATGGAATCGGTTAGCATTGTGATCTATAAATTATTGTCTATGTATTTAACTATGCGAACTCACCAACATTTTTATGTTGACATTATTTTCTAATATGTTTCAGAGAATACCAACATTTAAGGCTAGCTTTGCATCATGATCACCATAGGCTTTTGGAACTAGTTAAAATTTAAATCGATGAACAATTATTAGCTATGTCATTTGTGATTTGTCAAACTTGTGGACAAATTGTATTATTTAATTTGGTGATGCATGCTTAATTAAAACTATAATTTGTAGCGTCATGTGGCTATGAGCAATCTCTAACACTCACGTCTCGACGATTATCCGTCTTTTATTTATTTAACTAGTCGGGGTGTGACATATAACATGTCAAGCTACATCTTCAATGGGTTGAGAATAAACATTGAAGAAGATAGAAGAAATAAGTTTTTGATGTATCCAAGATTTCTTTAATGCTTGATCAATCAGTCATGTCCTGAGTTGATAGGAGTGTACCATTGTCCAACACTTAGAGTATTACATCATGACTCTAAGGTGTTTGCTTATTTGACTAGGGTCAATGCCAGGAGCAATTTCAGTGGAATAGAAACTGATCTAACACAATATATGAAGAATGTGGCTGCTGGATTGATTGAAATTGGGAATGATCAAGTAAGTTTAGTTGATGAACCTATAAATATGGATGAATTGATTGGTGAAGAACCTGTAGCTCATTTAGAAACAAGTTCTGAAGATGAGAATGATAGCAGTGATGATAATCAATCTGATGGTGATGATGATCAATCTGATGGTGAAGATAATCAACCTGAAAATGGTGATGAGGTGAATATAGAATTTGATCCAAATGATGGTGATGAAAACATGAAAGAACCAAATTATGAATCTTAAGATAAAGAAGATAGTTATGAGAAAACTGTATCTGATATCAAGAAGAGATAGAAAAAATCAATCTTGAACAAGTTGATTTTGTATATGATGATTATGAAGAACAATCAAAAGCTGAAGAAGATAAAGATCAAATTGTGATTTCTTTTTCAGAAGAAGAACAAGTATCTGAGAAGGATGATAAGAAAGTTGATGATGACTTGCCTTTAGAGTATCCAACTCATGAAATAGAACTACCTGTTGGTGATCTGTCCAAGTTAGAAATGACACATCTTTCTGAGGTTGATAAATTGAATTTGGAAATTGAAGAACTTAATAGAAGAATTCAAGATTTTGATAATCTATTCAATTCTTTTGGATTAACATCCAGTGAAGTTGTTGATAGATATAATAGGCTTGTTACCAAAAATCTTGATTTGAAGAAGCTGAATTTTGATCTTAGAAATGAACATGATCTGAAGGATAAGGAAATTGAAGATTTATCCTTAAGTTTGGAAAACAAAGATGAAGTCTTTGAAGAATTGACTGAGTTAAATAAGCTAAAAGATAGACAAGTTGAATATCTTTGGAAGTTGATTGACTCTATGAAGAAAATTCCTGCTCATGAATCATCTTCTGAAAGTTCTGATGCCAGAGTCAAAATCTACTGAATCTGATTATGATCAAGATGATGGATCTGATGATGAACCCAGAAATGTACAAGGTTGATGATAGGTTTAAGCCTTTGGCTGTGGTTTATCCTAAGGTGATTCCAATTAAAGATACTTATTCATTTCAAGAATTAAAGGTAGATGAATCTATGTTAAAGAATATTCAATCAAGTTTTCTGTAGAAGAAAAGACTATTTCTAGAGCCAAGTTGACTGATAAAGATAAACAACTAGTCATCTCTTAATTATTAATTGTTGAACAACAAGAAATGTTGTTGAAAGAGATTGACAGAGTTGTGAATACATTTCAAAGTGCTGTAGAAAATTTAAGAAATATCAGCCTGTGACAATCAAGCCTCTGATTCATATTCAATCACTTATCAAAGAAAGAAAAGTGATAGTTCGAGATGAACCGAGCTTAGATCTAGATCTGAGATTGTTTGGGGATGTTGTTTGTGATCAGTGACGCGGAAACTCACTAATCACATATTGATGCTTGAATGTTCATGAAGATCAATGCAAGGTATGATGAAGATTAATGATAATATGAATAGGTGAATTGTATTAGATCAATAAGAAGGTTACGAAGGATATGGAATGAAATGCAGGCAACTCATTTAACAAATGACCTAGGTGATGGTATTTTTAGTCCATACCATTCACCTTACATTTCAACCTAAACACGTGCAATTAAGCACAAACGCGCATTTAAGCACGAAACGATTACACATATATTCTAACGTCAAATACAATTAATGAACGTCTTCACCCGTGCTTGCTCGTGATGATGCTCGATATCTTCACTCGCTTATATTAGGAAAGTGACATCTCAAATAACCCCAACAGTACCCCCCCCTAAGACTACACTTTACAAATTCGACATATTAGCTTAAATCTTCATGTGACGAGCATAGAGATCAACTTAAAGTTTTGGTATGGAATATCTTCAAGAGGACCCAACAGTACTCTCCCTAAGATGATGCTATCAAAACTCTGTCTTTCCACAAGCAATGTGCATCCTTCTCTCCCTTTTGAGTAACATCAGAGGCTATGGAAAGGAATAGGAAGAGAGTAGATTCCAGTGAATCTATACATCAACAACGGGATCTTCTTCAACTTTTTCTTTCGAGGTTAACGGGATCTATATATGAGATATTAAGAGGAGGATTCTTAACACTCAGCAATCTGACTTGGAGATCTTTGGACTGGAGTCAGGCTTGAACAGGAACATCTTCAAGTCGCGTGGAAGGTTGTTCTACAATGGAAACTATTCCTGCAACTCAAAGAAAACATTAAAACTCATGCAATAATGTGCATTTATCATCAATGTAAAGATTAAGTTCTCAATCGGATGAGATATTGCTCGATGAACAACTCCTACATCAATAACATATGTTAAACCACCAAAACAGAAGAGAAAGAGTAAAATGACAATCTTTTTGGTGTTTTTGAATTTTTCAATGTTTTTGATATTTTTGGATTTTTCTCTTTACATTTATGAATCTTTAACCTGCAATGAGATCATACCAGCAATTTATCCAACACATGTTTTGCATTTTTGAGAATAGACATTTGAATTGTGAAGTAATTGAGTGATGAATTGTTGAACAAATCAATTAGCTTAAAGTGACACACTTACTTTTTCTATTCATGATGATCAATTAGGTTGATTAGGAATAAGTTTTGAGTGTCCCATACCTTGCACATTAGAAAGTTATACACTTTATCTAAATATCTAAATATCAGGTCCATTTTGGAATCTTTTGCTGCACCTTGAAGCTCGAAAGAAACTTCATGTAAGACTTCAGGTCTGTGGATACCACAACAAAGAAGCTCACAGATGCGGTTCATCACACTGAATAGATTGCATCGTTACCCGGTGTAATTTGGATGCTTCACGAGATATCTATTTGATTTGTATAGACAATACATATGCACTAAGATATGTTTCAACCACAATGACCCATTATAATTTAGTTAAATCATCAAAGAATATACTTGTTCAGTATAATTGTCTGACCTGTCTCGCACATCAATTTCACGCTTAAGTCTTTATTGTTTAAAATGATGCGTTTAATAATTCTAGTGTACTATCATTTCTCATGTACGTGCAAGTAGATTCAACATATTTTTGGATTTTTCTGATTTTTTAATACGAATTTCTCCCCCTAAACTTTTAAATTTCTTTGAAAATTGAAGGTTTAAAGAAAAGAAAAGGGCATATATGTTATCAACATATGAAGAGTGCATGCAATATACTTAATCTAAACAGACGAAATGAAACATCGGTTGTTTCTTGCACAGCCATCATTGTTTGATTTTTGTTTCAAAAATGTTTTGAAAGTTCCTTCAATGATTCCTTTTTGTTTCAAACTCCATTTGGCGTCAGTTGCATCGAAGACATCATGAACAAGATTCGGTATCTTGTCATGATAAGGGATCAGCCACAGTCTTCTTTTCTTTGTTTGACCGGCCTCCATAACTGTCCCTAACACACTAACAAATTAGTTAGAGGTAATGACCCAAACCATTTCGGTTTTGGGTCGTCCAAATTCATCAACATAAGAGATATTCTCATAAGTGCAAGGAATATCTTCAGGTGGTGGTTTTTATGATACAATGTAATTTGTACATTCATCTTCCTTCATGGATTGTTTGTCAAAAGAGTAATTATAGTCATTTTCAAACAGATTATGAATTTCTTTTAAAAAACAGTTTTTGTTGACTATGTTTCTTATTCAAAGATTAATCACTGTTGGAATCATTTTATCATTTAAATCATGATTTCCCTTTTTGTTTCTGACAAACTTTGGTGTCTATGAATCATTGACATGTTGATTTTCATCAAAAGAATGTCTATGATGAGATCTTTTAAAGTTAGAAAAATACCTGGAAGGGTATGAACATGATGAACTTCTTTGGACTGACCTTCTCGGCTTGTAGTAGCACTCAGATGTGTTGTGATTTACCATGTCACAGAAGGACTTGTTGTAGTAACATTCCATTGTGCCGTGGTTGTACATCTGACAGTTGGTGCAGTACTTGTTGTAGCAGCATTCCGTTGTCGTGTGATTGTACATCTCACATATCTCGCAATACTTCTGATGAGCCTTGAAGGGAGACTTCTTTCTTTGCTTTTGAGAAGCCTTTGAAGTTGAATCTTGCTGGTTTTGAGGAGCTTTGACCTCTGAATCTTGTTGAATCTTTCTTGAAGGAGTTGGAGTCTTGAACTTGTTGGCTTTTGAACCATAAGGAAAAACACCTTGACTGTAGATACAATCAGAGATATGATGAGTTTCAGAGTCACAAATTAAACAGTATACGTCACTGTTTGAATCACTCGGGGATTCGGAATCTTGAGACTTTAGAGTTGAGGGAGGCTGTGGTGTAGAATCAGATGAAGCGGCCTTTGTCTTGTTCTTCTTGGCTTTGCTCTTGTTTCTTCTAACCTTCTTCTTCTTCTTCTTCTTCTTCTTCTTCGAATGAACCTCTTGTGTCTTTTCTTCTTGAGAAGATTGTGATCCAACAATTCCGGCTGACACTAATCTCTCATTTTCTTGTTCGAATGACTTTGCATGTTCAACCTCTTCTTTGATGTTAACAAGATCAGATTGTGATCTGTTCAGTTTGTCTGTAAGCTCCATCAGTTGTACATTCAAATGACTTTGCAAGATCAGATTTTCTTGTTCGAATGACTTGGCATGTTCAACCTCTTCTTTAATGTTAACAAGATCAGATTTTCTTGTTTGAATGACTTTGCAGTTATGCTTTTGGACGGGTCACAGTTGGACATGTCCCTGTTGAGACGGGTGACAGTTGGGACGGGTCACTATTTGGTCGTGTCACTATTGAGACGAATCACAGAGTTGGGACGGCTGAACAGTGTTTTCACCCGGCTGAAAAATTCACACGGCTGAACTGTACTTCACACGGCTAAACAGTGAAAAATACTTGACCCGGCTAGACCTTGACACGGCTGAATAGTGAATCACCCAGCTGAACAGTGAATCACCCAGCTGAACAGTTGGTCGTGTCAAACACAATTGAGTCGTGTCAAACACCGTTTGGACGTGTCAAAACACTTAGTCGTTTCAGCTTGGCAAACAGACACTCAATTCTTCAATTCCTCTTCAGATAATGATACTTTTCTGAGCAAATATCAATCAAATCTTCAAATCTTCATATCAGATTGACTTTTCAAAGTCAAAATTCTGATGAACATAAGATCAATTCTTCAATTTTGTTGTGTTTGTTCAATTCAATACTTGTATTAGTTTAGGAATGATGTTTCTAACACTCCTTCAAAGTTTCTCTACCTTGAATCAGGCTAAATCTCACTTGAATCCGAATTTTTTATGATGAACACAACTAGTGGGTTTTGACAAAAATGACAAAATATGGATTGAAATCAACAAATCTGAATGGTTTGATCATGAACAAGGCTTAGGATTATGATTTCTAACATATCTCAATCATCAATTTCTCAAAATATCAACAAAATTTCAGATCTTAATTTTGAGCAGTGAATATGACGAACATGAATAATTTCTTCAAAAACTCAGTCAAATATTCACCAATTGATCTCAAACATTGCAGTTCTTTACACAGATATGAATCAAAGCTAATGGTAGCTAAAATTCCATCAATAACAACAACAATCAAAGATCACCCAACAGCTCTGATACCAATTGATAGTTCGAGATGAACCGAGCTTGGATCTAGATCTTAGATTGTTTGGGGATTTTGTTTGCGATCAGTGATGCGGAAACTCACTAATCACGTATTGATGCTTGAATGTTCATGAAGATCAATGCAAGATATGATGAAGATTAATGATAATATGAATAGGTGAATTGTATTAGATCAATAAGAAGGTTACGAAGGATATGGAATGAAATGCAGGCAACTCATTTAACAAATGACTTAGGTGATGGTATTTATAGTCCATACCATTCACCTTACATTTCAACCAAAACACGTGCAATTAAGCACAAACGCGCATTTAAGCATGAAACGATTACACATATATTCTAACGTCAAATACAATTTTTGAACGTCTTCACCCGTGCTTGCTTCTGATGATGCTCGATATCTTCACTCGCATATACTTGGAAAGTGGCATCTTCAAATAACCCCAACAAAAAGAAATTTGAATAAAGGCAAAGCTGTGTTAGTTGAACAAGCTATTGATAAAGTGAAAGAATTGTCTAAACTTAAGAAAATGGATGCCAAAATAAAAAGAAAACTAGAAAGAGATGAGTTTTTAACTCCTGAAGAGTGGAAAAGGCATATAGAACTTGTTGACTTAGATGCACAAAAAGCTCAAGGCATTCATTCTTCACATGTTGAAGAAGATATTTCAGACACTGAGATGATTGAAGCTCTACAAGGAATAGATGATGAAGAGGAATTTGATTTGAATATTTAGGGCACTGAAACTGTTATTAGTGATGAAGTAGAATTAAAACTTCCTGATGAATTTTATGATGATGTATTGAATTTTGAGTTGGAAGAGCCTGAGCAGGAAGTAGAACAGAATATTGAATTTGCTTTTAGTAACAAAATCATGTTTTTGTTACAAAAAGTATTTAATAGAGTGTGTGTCTTGGGAAGAAATGAGGAAGAACTTGATCAAGATATCCAAAGTTGAAATCTGCTGAGTCTGAGGAAGGAGAATTTGAATTTGAAAAATACTTTGAAGATTTGGAGGCTGAAAATCCAAGAACTTTGTTGCATCCTGTTATAGATAGAATGAAGAAGGATGAACTGAATGATTGGTTGGCATCTAGAAATTATCTTGTGAGGCAAATGGAGAACATGAATACAAAACAACTGAACAGGATGGTTGAAACTTTTCAAATTAAAGAAAAAGTTGAAAGAAGAATGGTGAAATTGAATCCTTTTAAGGATTAATATATTGATATTTCTGAAAGTAAGCCAATTCCAAAACCACAGAAGAAGTCAATTGCAGAGATCATAGAAAAATACAAGATCAAATCTAAACCTGTGGGATCATATGGAACAAAGGAGTACATGCCAAGTTCTGAATCTACAATGAAGACTTGGTTTCCAAGGAAACCAATTGGTGTAAGTGTATGATCAATGGTGGAAAAAGGACAAACTGTTCAAGAGCTTTTAGCTAAAACAGTTGCTTATTCAATAGATCACAAGTCTAAAATCATAGCTTGGAAGTTTGATGAAGATTTTAAGGGGTTCATCATCAAGAGAATCAATGGAGCATGTGAGGTTTATTATTTTCTAACTCATATTGCTAAACTTGATCAACAAGATTTAAAAGAACTTAGAAGTTTATCATTGGTGAATCACAAGTTTAGTGTTCGAGGAACAACTTGTGAGTTCATGTTGGATAAGCTGTTTACTTCTGATAAAGCTTATTATCTAAGTTTGGCCAAATTGCAAGATGCTAAACACTTTCATGAAAAATCTCAAGAGCAGAAAAAGAAGAAAACAACATTTGTTCCTGGCTTGATTAGACAATTCATGCTTGATGATATTGCTAATTACCTGCCAAAGCTTAAACAACAAAGGGGTGAAAGTGTTCAAAGGAGATCAGAATAGTCTTCCTATTTTGAGATGGTTTTATGATATTGGGAACAAAGAGCTGATACTTATCAGAAATCTTGAAGATCAAGTTGTGGATGAGATTCGAATGTTTGGTGTATTTGAGCTAAGATTGTTGCATCCATCCTACATTCACTTTCTTGCAAAGCAGAAGTTTTTAAAAAGTGATTGGTCAAGATTCAGTACAAGATTTCTGTTACTTAATACATATGATTGAGATCTTGTTAGATGCTTATGAAAAGATGGCTTTGAGAAAGGAGTTGTTAGCTTTGAATGTCGGAACTCTGAAGATAACAGTTTTCAATCCTTGGAGATTAATAATAGAAGAAATCTGGTGATTAAGAGTGCAACCAGAACTGATGAAATGTTTACTAAGGATGATATTCTTAATCTGGCTCAGGAAACTATAAAGGAAATGATGCTAATGCCTATCATTGTGAAAAATGATAAACATTCTAAAGTGGCTTCAAAATTTCAACAATACATCAAAGCAGCTCAAGATTTTTGGAATGTAAAGCCTTTGTCAGAGTTTGTGGAAGTAAAAGAAGAAGAAGATTAAACTTAATGTATGATGATAGGGGGAGTATTGTTGATATGTTTTGATCATCAGACTTAAAGTTTTTCAGAATAGATGTGCGGACAACACTTGAACGATATGCGGACAGAATGTTACTTAGAGATGTGCGGACAGACTATTATCCGCACATCAACTTAAGTTTTGTTCTTTTTGATTGTAAACACTTGTATTATCTTGAGTATTATAAATATGTGTTCTTATGTATGTTTAGAGAGACTTTTGAACGATTACACCTTTTGTACACACAGTTCTTATATGTTTTGTCGTTTTATTATTATTATTATTATTATTATTATTATTATTATTATTATTATTATTATTATTATTATTATTATTAACTAAAAGACATGATTAAATCACGGTTGATCAAACCAATAGATTGAACTAAAATTTCAAACCAACCAGGCAAGAACGATTTGGTAAACAAATCTGCCAGTAGATTATCGGTGTGAACTTTTATCAATATGATTAATTTTCAGAATTGTCTCGCAGAAAATGATATCGAAATTCGATATGTTTGGTTTCAGAATGTTGAACCGGATTAGCAGTTATGAACTTAGCAACAATATTGTCTATGTAAATAGGTGTTTTCAGGAAATTGAAACCGTAGTACAATAGCTGAATTTGCAGCCACATGACTTGTGAACATCATGTCGAAGCTGCAATGTACTCAGGTTTTGCTGGTGATACCGATACATTCGTTTGTTTCTTGCATTTCCATGAGACAAGACGTGGTCCTAAAAATCGGCAACAACCAGTTGTTGATTTTCGATAAAGAGCACATTCACCATAGTAACTGTCAGAATAACCATGTAGCTCAAAATTTCCTTCGTATGGGTACCAAAGACCAAGAGCTAGCTTTCCTTTCAGATAACGAAAAATTTGTTTGACTGCAACTAAGATAGATTCTCTAGGATCAAACTGATATCGAGCACAAACACACACCGCGAACATGATATCTTGCCTTGATGCTGTGAGATACATTACTGAGCCAATCATTGAACGATATAGAGTTTGATCAACAGATTTTCCTTTTGAATCTGGCTCGATTTTTGAATTCACATCAGATGGAGTTCTAATTGTTTGAAAATCTTGCATTTTAAACTTCTTGAGTAGCTTGTCAACAAACTTTTCTTGGTTAATAAAGATACCATCATCGAATTGCTTGACTTGAAGACCAAGAAAGAAGTTTATTTCACCCATAGAACTCATCTGAAATCTTGCTTTCATAATTTTTTCAAATTCTTTGCACATGCTCGGACTTGTGGATCCGAAGATAATGTCATCAACATACACTTTAACACACAGTAAGTCACTTTTCTCCGTTTTGATGAACAGTGTGGGATCAATATGACCCCTATTGTAACCATGATCAGTGAGATGTTTCGACAATGTTTCGAACCATATCCTTGGAGCTTGATGTAGTATAGTGCTTTGTTTAGCTTATACACATGATGTGGGAATTATGGATCTTCGAAACCCGGAGGTTGTTTAACGTACACATCATCAGTAATAGCTCCATACAAAAACGCTCCTTTGACATCCATCTGATACACTTTATATTTCATGAAAGAGGCGTAGGCTTAAAAGACTTGTATAGCTTCGAATCGAGCGACCGGAGCAAACACTTCTTCATAATCAATGCCCTCTTCCTGAGTGTATCCTTGTGCAACAAGACGTGCTTTGTTTCTGATAACAATTCCTCTTTCATCTGGTTTATTTTTGAGCAGCCACTTAGTTCCAATTGCCGGTTCTCTTTCAGGCAATGCAACCAATTTCCGTACATCCTACATTCGAAACTGTAGCAGTTAATCTTGTATAGCCTCGATCCAACTGTTATCTTTCAATGCTTCCATGACATTCTTTGGAAGCACTTGAGATAAGAAACATGAATACAAACACACACTTGCTTGTGATTAACTACGAGTTGTGCGTTCGCCTAAAGATCCGATTATCTGAGATAGTGGATGATTCATGTGAATGCGACGAGTAGGAATTTCATCACCTTGAATAGTCACTTCTAGATTCGAATGATTCAGTTTCGGCTGATCATTTAACAACGAAGATGTATGACGTTGGAAATTCGGAACTTGAGATGGTGAATTTATGAAGTAATCCAGACTATCATCTATTCTTTCACTGTTAGAATCTGATGATGAATCTGATTGAATAATCTCATAACCATTATTAGGAGATTGATTTGTTGTTTTAGGAACCCGGCTTTCATTTTGAATTTCTGGAACATGAGATTGAGCTTGATGTTGAACTTAATCTTTTTAATATCTTCAAATGATAGAAAAGGATAAAATTGATTAGAATCATCCGAATCATCATCTGAATCGTCACTAAAAGATCCAAGAATTCCTGCTTGATTTGACTTTGAACCTGCATGAGTAAACAATTTAGAATCCAATGAGTCTGATAATGAGTCAATATCAAATAACCATTGACCTTGTGCCTGATGACCACATGTGGGGTGGTACTTCACCATGTCACTATTTGTATTTTGTTTACGAGTAATAGATTAGTCGTATTTTGTGTTTCGTTGTAATAGTTAGGTTAGTTTATGTTTAGTTATGTTTGGTTCTTGTTCATGCGACACTGCATGCGACACTTTAGTGTCGCATGCAGCTTGTCTTAGTTTAGCGAGCAAGCAGTGTCTTGCGACACTAGCTACTGTATAAATAGTTGTTTAGGGCTATTTTGTACAAAACTCTTTGGAGCTTATTGAATACAATTACACCTTTGATCTAGAGTTCGATTCTGATTATCTATTGCAAGGAATTACGTTGTTTACATCTTTGTTGCATCAATCTGATTCTGCTTATCTAATTACCTTCTTAATTAAATCAATTGTTATTGGGTTATAATGGTTTGTTTGAGTTTTGGTCATTAATCACAATCAGTTGTTGCTAGATCTAGTGGTATCAATTGATTGTGATCAGATCTAAATGATATATAGCACGGATTACCGATATCAAGAACCAACAATATGGTATCAGAGCCATTGTGCTCATGATTTGTAGTTTTTGAGGGTTTTTAGACATATTTTTTTCATCAATTCTTGATCTGATATGATGAATTTTGATATGTAATTGGATTGGAAACATTGGTTTATTGGTGTTTGAATCATTTGAAACTCTTAGATCTATCATTGCTATACGGATCTGAGATCTTAGAGCGATTTTGGGTTTTTCTCCATAAGTTTTGGACAAAAGTATTTTCCATCAAATTGGATCTTAAATTGTTATTGTTATGGATTGAATTTGGCTTGGGATTGACCTATTTTGCATTGTGATACAATCGGAATCAACAGATCATCAATTGGATCTGTTTTGTGTTTTCTGTGAGGATTTTTGTGCTTTTTCGTGTTGAAGGGGGTTTTCTAAGATTAATCTTGCGACACTAGTGTTCATCTTGCGACACAAGCTTTGTTTGCGACACTTTCATTTACTGTTGTTGATCTCTACTTGTGACTTGCTTACGACATTGCTTGAACGAAAGTTCATTTTGTGTGCTTGATCTTGCGAAACTAATCGCTTGATTGTGTCTGACACTGTTCTCGACACTGTCCACGACATTGTACTCGACACTACCTGGTTACTTGTTCCTTGACACTATATCCGACATTAGCCTTGAATGAAAGTTCAAAGCTGCTTCTGCAATAGTGCTTGCGATCTTGTCTGCGACACTACCTTGCGACATTACCAACTCTTGTGACAGTAAAGAATTTTCTGCGACACTATCTGCGACATTGTGACCAAAATCTAAAATTTAAATCTTAACAATGTCAACTTCACTTACCCTTGCTGATATGGAAAACGTTGCAATAATTAGTCCACCAAAACTGATAACTTTGATGAGTGGAAGAAGAGACTGAAGGATTTTTACTTGATTACGGATCATACTCAGTGGGATTCGATTGTTTTGGGTCCGCATATACCAATTAGAGTCATAGGAGACGCTACAATTCGAAACACCGGCCCAAGTTCATACACCGATAGAGATAAAAGGTTGATGGATCGTGATAACAGAGCCTTTGGTGTTCTGAACTTGTGCTTAACTAGGGAAAGTCGCAGAAAATTCGCTGAACACACGGATGCAAAATCCTTGTATGATGCTTTGTGTAGATTTCATGATGAATGTGAAAAACGGGAGACGAACAAAGGTGTGCTTGCTGAAAAGGATTTTATTGCCTTTGTCAGTAATAAAAGGGAGAAACTGTCGGATTTGATCAATCGCTTTCTGAATGTGACTGAAACTCTGAAGAAATATGATTCCTATCTTACAAACTCTGATCAGATTCATCGATTTCTGGATTCTCTTCCAATTGAGTGGAGCAATTTTGTTAAAGATCTGAAGAAAGAAAGAAGTTTCTCGGACAACAAACTCATGGATTTAGTTGACAAGTTGAAAAACTATGAGTTAGAAATGAAAAGGAAAGAGTTCTTCCAAGAAGTACTACCACAACTGATGTACTAAAACGGGCCTATAAAAATAAAACCAAAAATGCCTAACCTAAGACTCGACTTAGACACTGGAGTTAAACTCTTGACAACTTTCACTAGACCACGAGACAGGCAAGTGTACCTATCGAATGTAGACAAGCGTTGAGAAGTCCGGATATCAAACCCTAGAGACACTATAAATAAGAAAAATGACTTAACTAGGACAAAATAAAGTTGTTAAATGGAGGGGGGGGGTTTCTAATGAAACGATCCTAAAAGACTTTAAAATAAGATACTTAAGCTACCGAACAACTCAAAACTGACAAGAATAGAAACTTTGGTAACAATCAAGAAAAGGAAGAAGTACCACTTAGATGAATCCTGAATGCGAACTATGAACTTGACTCGACTACCTCGAATGGAAATGAAACCGAATTCCTAAACATACGAATCCTAGCAACTAAATGGATCTCGGATCATTCTCCAAGTGTGACCAATTAATCCCTAAGGAACGCTTTTCTATTATCGGTTGATCGAATTACCTCTCGGTCTCTCCGATTATATTAGCACACCCGAAAATCTATTAATTTTTCGATCTAAAAGACTCATCACATTATCATGCAAAGGGGCATCACAAATAACAGTTAATTGAACTCAATCAACACAATAATTAACTAATTAGGTAACGTCCTTTCGGACCGTTAAAATCCTAACTATTTAACTATTACGATTAACCGATTAGCTAATATCTTTCAATCAAAAGCTAAGTAGATCCTTAAAGCTCTAAACCTAATCTTTACCGGTTCTAATGGTCACTACGTCTAGCAACACATTACACAAGTTGTTTAATTATGATGAACAACTAGGCTACCTAAATTATATGATCGAAACAACCATCCACTTCAAGTAGAAACGTGGTAAAAATATCAAAGATTATAACTTTAACAATCAAACACATCCAATAACTATTAATCATGCATTGAACTAACATATATTCCATAAACCATTCGAAACAATCGAGTCAAGCATAGTTTAACAAACATTCATCATCTAAATGGCACTATGATATTTAGCTACTCATAATTGCAGAAATAACATAAAAAACAAAGGTTTCAAAGTTAACATCATAAACAAGTAGCGAAAACGTAAAGAAGTAAAGACTAAAAACCCGGTTTTATGATCCCAAACGATTCCACGACCCGAATCTTGATCTTTAACTTCTTCTCCTTGCTCTTCCTTCAAAGTTCGTCTTTCTTTGCTCCTAAAACTGCAAGAATCGAGTATATTTTCTTAGGGTTTTCTTTAGGTTTAAATAACAAGTTTTGTTAGGGCTATTTCCTTGTTAAGATTTACTTTGTATTTTGTTTAATGTTTATATGTTTGTAAATAGTTTAGGGTCTATTTTGTTATATTCCTTAAACTTGTAATTGGTTGATATAGGCATGTAGTTTGTGTGTGTGAGGAGGAGGCTAGATCACTTTTACACTGTTAGAGAGAGAATTAACTGTGTGTGATTTATTTTTCTCCTGCACCTTGTACTACGAATTGCTTTGATCATCAATATACAGAGAATTATTAGTATGGATTGTGTTTGTGATTGAATCGATTGTTTTGTACTTGTTATTCTGATCATTGTGAGCGATTGAACGATCCAATTGAACCTATCAATTGGTATCAGAGCTTTCGGTATTGTGTTGTTCGCTGTTCTTAAGCAAAACACATCAAAATTGCTCAAAAATCATGATCTGAATGAATTGTTGCTGTTTTTAGTTGTGATTTATCATCGCAATCACTCCTATACACAACGATTGTGCAGATTCTATCAGATCATCATCAGATCTGAAGAGTTAAGAAGAAAAGAAAAAGTTACTGTTCGATCAATTTTTGCTCAAATTCATCGAAGAATGATGATGTTTTGGATTGATTGATATAAGGGATTGATAATCGGACCTTTTCACAGCTTGTGTGTGAATTTTAGACAATTTGGACAAATTTTAGACAAAACCCAGAAAATCTTCATGAAGAAGATGATGAACAGTTGAGTTTTGGTTGAAGATTAACTTGCCGGGTGATATATTTGACTTAGACATTTTCCTTGGACTTAGATTTTGTGAAGAAATTAGGCCCTGTGCAGCCGTGTAAGGAAATTTGTTCTAGACGGGTGAAGAATTTGACTTGAAAAAGTGCTACTGTTCAGCCGGATCAGACACTGTTGTGCCGGGTAATACACTGTTACGCCGGGTGATAGAGAAAATACAGCCGGGTAAACTTCAACTGTGTAGCCGGGTAATTAACAACTGTCGTGTGACCAAGTACTGTTCAGCCGTGGAAGCTCTTTGCCGTGTCAAGATTCTGCCGGGTCAAGACTATTGCCGTGTGAAGTGTTTCTTGCTGCCGGGTAACTGTTCATCCGGGTGAAGAACAAAAGTATTACAACTGTTTAGCCGGGTAACTATTTAGCCGTGTGAAGACTTGTTTCTGCCGGGTGAAGAACAAATACACTGTTTAGCCGGTTGAAGAAGGATTTTCACTGTTTTGCCGTGTGACTCACTTGAGTTGTTTTTAATACTTGTTTCTTATCTTGTCTTTATTTTAGTATTTTAATCATTTCTTTTAAAAAAAAAAAAAAAATTTTACAAAAACCAAAAATATTTTCTTTAAAAATTGTTAAAAAATGGCTCCTAATGATGATTCTGATAACCGTGTTCCTAGACTTTTGAATCGTGCAGATTTCAAGAATTGGACCATCAGGTTGAGACATCACTTGTGTTCAATTGACAATGACTTATGGAAATCAATTGAGAAGGGTCCTCACATTCCAACTCAGACACAACCAGATAGTGCAAGTACCTACACCAAAGACTCTACTGAACCTTATCCAGAGGATAATTTGTCAGCTGAAGATTTGAGGAAGGTAAAGAATGATAGCAAAGCATATTCTTTAATGTGCAAGGGATTGCCACTTCAGGTTTTGTCAAGATTGGATGGATATCAGACTGGTTATACATGCCTCAAAGCATTAAAGTCGATATGTGAAGGAGGAGAACAATTGAGAAGTTTGAAGAAGTCAAAATTGAAGAGACAATTGGAACTTTTTGAACATATTAATGGAGAGACAGTACACCAGATGATGAACAGGTTTGTTCACTTAACTACTGAGATGTCAAATCTCGGAGTGAAGACTGAACTTCAAGACTTGAATGATAGATTATTATGTGCCTTACCATCATCATGGAAACAAACTGTTACCTTGTTGAAACATACTGAGAAATTTCCAATGGAACTTGATTTGCTTATTGGAAAAATTGAAGAAGTCGAGATTGATGAAGGATCTAGAAACACTGATAGATCAAGCTCACAAACTCAGTATAAGTATGTGGTAAATCCTGCCAATACTGTGGATAATGCTTTTCTTGTGCAAAATACAACAAAGTTTGAAGATGAGGATGACTTATTCGTTGGTGCAAGTTTCTATACTGATTCAGCATATTTTCCAAATTCACCAACTTATTCTCAACCTCAATCTCCACCAAGAGCTCAAGTTCAAGTTCCAAGTCAGAATCTGAAAAATCAGTCAGAAAATCAGAATTCAACTGTTCAAGCCAAAGTGAAAGACGTAATGAATATTCTGTTGCAAGATGATGAAACCAAAACTGCCTTTACTGCTTTTATGGCAAGTTTTCAAGCTTATCAAGGAAGTCACTTAAGTCAAATGGATGTGGTCCTTCAAGACTTATTTGAAATGGATCCAGTAGATGTTGAGGAAATGGATCTTAACTGGCAAATGGTTATGGTAGCTTATCGTACGCAAAAGCATGCTTATGTTAATCGAAGCTACAAACCTCACGCAAACAAGACAGTTGGATTTGACAAATCTAAGGCCAGGTGTTTTAACTGTAACCAGTACGATCATTTCTCAAGAGAATGTAAAGCTCCAAAGAATTTCAATGACCAAGCTAGTTCAAGCAATCAAGGTCAAGGTCAAAGTTCTCAACAATCAACGAGTTATCAAGGCAGAAATCAGCGTTTCTTTCAGAAACCGTACCAAAGTCTTCCTATGCCTGAATTGAAGGAACATGAAAAGAAGCCAGAAGACCAGACTAAAGCGTTAGTTGTAAGTGTAGAAGACGGATACGACTGGAGTGCATATGCAGAACAGTTTACATCTGATCTTACATCAAATCTGGCACTGGTATGTGAAATTGAAGAAGAAGACTGGTCTGAAGAAGGGGATGGAAAGATAGTTGAAGATGTTAGTGAAGATTCTGAAGATTATGACTGGAGCGCAAAAGCAGATCCTACTGAAGAGACTGAAACCGAAGTTGCATTAATGGCTACATCCAATGAGTCTTCGTCTTCTACTGAACAACCAAAGGTTAATACTGATTTACCCCCTAACTATGTTCCATTACCTGCTGATGTCAAGGAAAGGCTATGTTCTGAACAGTGCATTCAACAAGTAGAACATTATCGAACTCATTCATTCAAAATAGGTGACAAATTAAGTAAACATGAAAAACTTCATGAACAACTTAAAATTGATCATAAAATTGCTGATGAGAAGATTTTGTCACTTAAGGAATCATGGAACAAAACCTTAAAAGAACTGGAACTGATAACAAAACAACTTGAAGAAATGACAAAGAACTTTGAACAAGAAAAAGTCGCACATGCTGTCACACAAGTTGAACTAACAAAGGTTAAAAGTTGTAAAACCATGGTCAAACAACTAATCAAAGAAAGAGGTAACAAAACCAAAAACGGGTTGGGTTTTACTCATGAACCAATGCCAAATTCAATCACACAAACCTTACCGGAAAACTTTAACGAATTTGATCATTCACCTGAAAATGAAAGAAAATTCAAAGAAATTCAAAGAAGTAAATCCGAGTCTGAAGGTACTGAAGTGTTGATAGAAAGTTTGGATGAAGAAGAAGATGTGTCAACTGAAGCTGACGATGAAGCAAGTAACAAATCTGAAAACAAATTAGAACCTGTTCTTATCCAACTTGTTGAGTATCCAAAGCTTAATCCCGAACCAGAAACACAGGTGAAGGAAGAAGGTGAATTTTCAGGATACAATGATCCTGAGTACATCAAGTGGAAGAAAGAACAAAAGGCGCAAGTTGCAGCTCAGTTGATCAAGAAGCAAGTTTCGAATGCTAAGAAGCAAAAATCGAAAACAATGAACAATCAATCTGAAACGAAACAGTCAAAAGGCAAAAATGTCTTAAAATCGAATGATAACACAAAAGTTCAAAGTGTTAAAACTGACAAAGTTAAACCTGTCAAGAAAGTGTCAAAAGAAAAGAAAATCAAGTTTGTGTCTGCAGGAACGTTTGATTTGAACGGATCTTATGGTAAACCAAACAATTCTCCAATCAAATCTAACTCTGGTCTGAAAACAGGTTCAGGTCCTAAGTCTTCCGCTGTCAATGAAAAGAGAATTGAAAACAAAAAGGTGACCAAACAGAACAGTTTAAAATCGAACCAAAGTCCCATGCAATCAAAATCACAAACAATGACTCCACAGAAAAACGTTAATCTAAAACCGAACAACTATGGTAATGAATCACGTTTTGGTTCAACATCAAGAGTTAACAATCGGCTCTTTAGGATTAGCAAGAAATATTGTGAAATTTGTGATAGATATAATCATGCAACTGCTGAATGTTTCTTTAACAGGTACTACAGTTTCTGTGATAAAAGAAATCATTCTTCAGAAGAATGTTATTTTAACAAATTTTGTGATATTTGTGAGAGGAGAAACCATGACACAAAGGATTGTTTCTTTCGATCAAACTCGACTAGAGAAATGACTCCATATTCAAACTTTCAAAGAAATAATTCTTATGATTTTCAAAATATGAGTCAAAGTCATTCTCTGGTTTTGAGAAATTTTAATCGAAACAATTCTGTTTCTAACTTTTCAAGAAATGTGCAGGTTAATGAATTTAAACCAAGAGCTTTAATGGTAAGAAATCAAAAGTTTGAAAATAACCTTGATCCTAAGCTAGAGGAGAGGTTTAGTGCTTTGAGGAGAAAGCAATCATTGAACGCCAATGGGCGAAGTTATCAGCATCAAAATCTTTTGAATGAAACAAATTTTCAAAATGTTCAATATCAGCAAGTTACTATTGCAGATAGATTCGGAAAACCCAAGACCGTGTGGGCCTGGGTTGACCAAACTAACTGAATGTTTTTGTTGAAATGCAGGTTCGCCCAAGAAGACCTATCAACTCGTGGTTCGTTGATAGTGGGTGTAGCCGGCACATGACAGGCAACCATGCCTTGCTTCAGGATTTCAAGCAAAAGAATGGTACTCACGTAGCGTTTGGAGGTGATGCGGGTGGTAAAATCACAGGAGAAGGAACTGTTTCGAATGGGATTATAAGTTTTGATAAAGTCAACTACTGTGCACAGTTGAACTTTAACTTACTTAGTGTATCTCAAATCTGTGATAAATCTTATTCAACTCTTTTTGATGATTCTTTCTGTTATATTCTGAAACCAGGTTTCAAGATTGACAATGAGTGGGTAGTGGTTAAAGCGCCTAGAGATCGTGATGTATACAAATTGGATATGTCGCAGATTGATGCCGAAACCGAAACAACCTGTCTCATTGCCCATGCATCAAATGATGAGAGTCAGCTTTGGCATAGACGGCTGGGACATTCCAACTTCAGAAACATGAACCGTTTGGTAACTGGAAATCACGCTGTGGGAATCCCATCGAAGAAATTCTCCACAACTGATCTTTGTCCAGCGTGTTTGAAGGGAAAACAGCATCGGATGTCTTTTAAGTCCAAGCTCGAAAACTCCATTTCAAAACCCTTGCAGATGCTACATATGGATCTTTTTGGACCGACCAACGTTCAAAGCATCGGGAGAAAATCATACTGTTTAGTTATCATAGATGACTTTACTAGATTTTCGTGGGTTTATTTTTTGCATGCAAAATCTGAAACAGCTGAATTATTAAAAGAATTTATCATTAAAGTTGAAAATCAATTGGAATGCAAAGTTAAAGTGTTAAGAAGTGATAATGGAACGGAATTTAAGAATGCTAATGTTGATTTATTTTGTGCAGAAAAGGGGATTGCTCGACAATTTAGTGCGCCTAGAACGCCTCAACAGAATGGGGTTGCGGAACGGAAAAACCGGACACTAATTGAAGCAGCAAGATCCATGCTCGCAGATGCTAAAATTCCGATCACTTTTTGGGACGAAGCTATTGCTACTGCGTGTTTTGTACAAAATAGAACATTATTAGTTCAAGATAAAAAGAAAACTTCTTATGAGTTGTTGTTTGGAAGGAAACCAAATATTTCTTACTTGAAAGCATTTGGTTGTCCGGTATCGATTCTAAATCTAAATGAACATCTCGGGAAGTTTGAGTCAAAATCTGACGATGGATTTTTCTTAGGTTATTCGTCTGTTTCTAAAGCTTATCGGGTTTTTAATAGCAAAACAAATACTGTTATTGAAACTATCAACGTCAAGTTTTTAGAAAATTCGTTTCCTTTAGTGGCTCATGGTCCCGAATGGTTATTTGATTTAGATTCATTATCGAAATCCTTCAATTCTAACTTATTTGATTTTTCAGGAAAAACAAACAAGGAATCAGGTGACTTAGGAAGCTTTAGTGACGATTCTGATAATGACGAAGATGGAAGTATCAACTCTGAATATCCATTTATGTCATTTCACAATCCTGATCATGTCAAATCCAGTCAAGCTCCAGGTCCTTCTGGTTCTAATGAAGATCAAGAATCGAACAATCATGAAGAAGATGTGATTTCTCCTAATGATGGTGGATCTGTTCAGAATCAACCATCATCAGATCCGAATGCTGAAGTTATTCCAGAATCTTTTGATTACTTCATCAATTCACCGGATCAAGTCCCGAATTTCACACCGCATACTTCTTCCATACTACAAGATCTACCAAATCTGAATACTTCTAATCTAGAGACTCAAGTGCAAGGAGGTGATATTCCTGTTCATCGAATTCACAAGAAACATCCTGTTTCTCAGATTATTGGGCCGTTGAATCAGAGAACTACAAGAAGTCAGACGGAGCACGCAAATATCTGTCTTTACTCGTGTTTTCTATCTCAAGTGGTGCCAAAGAATATTTCAGAGGCGCTGAAAGATAACAGTTGGATTGAGGCAATGCAGGAGGAATTACTACAGTTTCGCAAACAGGAAGTTTGGAAACTTGTGGACTTACCTGAAGGAGAGAACGCAATAGGTACAAGATGGTTGTACAAAAACAAGCCAGATGAACGTGGCATTGTAGTGAGAAACAAAGCAAGACTGATTGCACAGGGATACACACAAGAAGAAGGCATTGATTATGAAGAGGTGTTTGCTCCGGTCGCAAGACTTGAAGCCATACGCGTTTTTCTTGCTTATGCTTCCTTCATGCGTTTCAAAGTATTCCAAATGGACGTTAAAGGCGCTTTTCTGTATGGACCGATTACGGATGACGTGTATGTTAGACAACCTCCGGGTTTCGAAGATCCAGACTATCCTCATCGGGTATACAAGTTAAGTAAAGCTCTTTACGGTCTACATCAAGCTCCTAGAATCTGGTATGAGACACTATCTAAGCATTTACTAGAAAATGGATTTACAAGAGGTCAGATTGATCCAACTTTGTTTTTGAAGAGGGATAATGATGATTTATTGTGCGTTCAAGTTTATGTGGACGATATTATCTTCGGATCAACTAGTGAGTCAATGTGCAAAGAATTCGAGGAAATTATGAAGAGTAGATTCCAGATGAGTTCTATGGGGGAGATTAATTTCTTTCTTGGTTTACAAGTGAAACAATCAGCTGACGGAATTTTCATCAATCAATCAAAGTTCGTTGAGAAGTTGTTGAAGAAATTCAAGATGCTAGATTGTCAAACAATTCGAACTCCTTCTGATGTGAACTGCAAGATTCAACCGGATCCAAAGGGCAAAGCTGTTGACCAAACACTATACAGATCAATGATCGGTTCTCTGATGTATCTTACTGCATCAAGACCAGACATCATGTACGCTGTGTGTGTATGCGCCAGATACCAGTCAGATCCGAAAGAGTCGCATCTTATTGCTGTGAAGCGTATATTCCGATATCTCAAAGGGAAACCAAATCTTGGGTTATGGTATCCTTATGAAGGAAATTTTGAACTATATAGCTATTCTGACAGTGATTTTGGTGGTTGTGCTCTTGACAGGAAATCGACAACTGGTGGCTGTCAATTTTTGGGTCCAAGGCTTGTCTCTTGGCAATGCAAGAAGCAGACCAATGTTTCTGTATCCACAGCTGAAGCAGAGTATATCGCTGCATCTGCAGGATGTTCTCAGGTTTTATGGTTACAAAATCAGTTGCTGGACTACGGGTTTAACTTTTTGAAAACTCCTATTTACATAGACAATACTGCTGCTATGTTCATAACTGCTAATCCTGTTCAACATTCTAAAACCAAACACATCGAAATTAGATATCATTTTTTAAGAGACAACTCTGAAAAGGGTTTAATAATTTTGATTAAGGTTCATACCGACAAACAACTGGCAGATCTTTTCACAAAATCTTTTTTGTCAGGCCGGTTTGAATTCTTAATTCAATCCATAGGATTAATCAATCATGATTGATTCTATTTTTCGAAAACAAAACAAAAATCAGAAAAATTATAAAAGCCAAAAATATAATAAGTTGATGTTATATTTTGATTCCTTTGTCTTTTATTTCATGGTTTGCATTGTGTGTGCTTGCGTGAAAAAGAAAATAGAAAAGCAAAAACAAAATATAAAAGCAAAAGAAAAGAAAACATCATGTCATAAGAATCTATATTGCACAACGTGAGAAATGATAGTTACACTAGACATTATTTGGTACATCACTTTTAAATAAAGACTGATGAATGTTAGTTGATGTGCTAGACAGCTCAGGCAATTAGACTGAAAAAGTAAGTTGATTGTTGACAAACATAAACTTAATGATCTTTGTGTTAAGTTCCATTGTTATACATGTCTAGATATATTTCTTTTGAAACATTGTTTGTGATGATAGTTGTGCATGATCGGGTAACGATGCAATCTATTCAGTGTGATGAACCGCATCGTGAGTTTCTTTGTTGTGGTACCCACAGACCTGAAGTCTCACACGAAGTCTCTTTTGAGCTTCAAGATGCAGCAAAAGATTCCAAAATGGAACAAAAAGAGTCCCAAATGTGGACCAACACCAAACAAAAATTCCAAAATGGAATTCAGAAGATTCCCAAGGGGGACGATAGGAAAGAAAAATTCCCAAAGATGGAATTAAAAAGAAGTCCCAAAGTGGACCAAATCCGAATAGAACCCAGATTCCACACTGTGTATGACTGTAAGTGACCAGGTTGTGTGCAATATGCATTCAGGTAGTGTTTGATAAGGAAATACGTTGACATATGTATACATGTGGGTCACATAAGTCATTCTAATCGAACCTTAAATATCATCATGATACTGAAAAAGTAAGTGTGTCAACTCGAGCTAATTGGTATGTTTTCATATCATCACTCAATCAAGCATAAGTCAAATGTCTATTCAAAACTTGCAAAACATGTTCAGATAATGTGTGGTATGATCTCACTGCGATATTATGATTCATTGCATTGCATATGTCTTTACTTTAATATGTGTGCTTTGTGTGTGCAGGCATATGGAATCATTATTGACACATCAACATCCTTGTTAAACTTAAAAATTTCAAGAAATTTCAAGTTTAGGGGGAGAATAAATTAAAAAAAAATAATAATAATATATATCTACAAAAATCCAAAAATATTTTGTTTTTGAATAAGTGTGTTTTTGAATGAACAAGGTTATAAGTTATGAAAAGCAAAGGTATTGGATGTGTTAAAAACAAACCCAAGGTCTTGTAATTTGTTTTTTAAGAAATTGCTTCGGGATATAGAAAAATTGGTTGTGCAAAAACATTTTTCAAAAAGAAAAAGGAAATTGAATTTTAATTGAAAAATTAATTTGTTGCAATGTTTAATGTTGTTTGATAATTAATATGACAAACATTCTTTTTAAGGATATCTTGTCAAATTAATATGTCGGAGAATGTTGCAGGTGCAATAAATGATCGTTGAAAAAGTCAACATACGAGGAAAATTGAAGAAATCACTTAAGTGTTATTGCCGGGTAAAGATATCAGATACAACTGTGCAGCCGGGCAAAGAACTGTTCAGCCGGGTAAAGTTGTAAGTCTGATACTTGCCGGGTGATTAAGGAAAAAGGTGAAGATATTATGACCACTGTACAACCGGGCAATGATCATGTCAAATACAGCCGGGTGAAGGTCATAGATATCTTGCCGGGTGACAAGTGTGTACCATACAGCCGGGTAATGAAGTAGTTTTGTTGCCAAGTAAAGATATGTCACTATGTTGCCGGGTAATGAAGAAGTGTGTATGCCGTGTGAAGAAGGTTGTCAAAGGTTGCCGTGTAAAGAAGAAAGCAAGCCGGTTGATGAAGGAAAGCAACTGTGTTGCCGGGTGATGAAGAAAAGTTGCCGGGTGATGTTTTGATAACAACTATTCTGCCGGGTGATGAATAAAATCCATCAGGTGTAGTTGTTCCTTAACCTTTACCCGTCACTACAGTGACTTACCCGTATCTACAGTGCTTGACCCGTCAAGTGAATTTCACATGTTGGTGACTTGTTTTATGTACTTGACCCGTAACTACAGTACATGACCCGTCACTACAGTACTTGACCCGGCAAGGTTTATTGGGCCTATTTTGCTTTTGTTGACCCGGCACTTAAAATTTTGACCTAAAATTTTTGACGATACAAATGACCGCCTCTTCACAAACACTTATCATTTCACACTTTCACCTTCACACAAACACTCTGAACCTCAAATCGCCTTTGTTATCATATTCAATCTATTGCTCTATAACAAGATTAATCGATTGAATAAGGTAGTGATTAAGTGTTTTTGACCTAAATCGACCTGCAAATCAACTGTTAAAAAGAAAAACGATGATGAACAGTGTTTTGAACTTGAATCGACACTTTGATTTTGAGCATTAAAACTTAAATCGAATGTTGTTTTAGGGTTAAAATCTGTCGATTATCAACATTCTATCACTCATTTGCATTAAAACACCTTAAAATCGACTGAATCAAGTGTAATGTTCTTAACTGACAAAAATCGCCATTGATGAACTTTGAAGCTTTTAAAAGTTAAACATCAAAACGATAAAATATCTGTTTAAAAGTGTTAAAACTGAACCAAAACATGTTAAACTTTTTCATAATAAATTTATCAAAATTTTGCCTAAGTGATTAACTGTTAAAAGTTCAAACATGAAGTATAATCCTTAAAATTCAATGTTGTTTGATTAAAATGATGAAAAATCAGATTATTAGAACAATGTAGGATTAAAAATGATTATGTTAATGTTTTTGCTTTCTAACTTTTAGTTAAACACTTATTAAATTTTTGATATATTTAATGAAGAATCTAATACATTTGCCTTGTTTTGTGTTTGTTTGTGTTTTTAACAGATGGAGAATCTCAAATTTGAACCTAAACATAATTTGGTGGCATGTTTAGATGAATCACTTCCTGAGACAGAAGGTTATAGAGATATGATTCAGTTCATCAAGAGGACCAAGTATGTTTATGCTATATGTGCCAAACCGGTCATATATGCAAGGCTGATCAAGAGCTTCTAGAGATCAGCAGAGGTTGTGAGAGATGAGAATGGAGTTGCTGTGGTTAGAGGGCATATCACTAGAGACTGGGTACTAAATGTTACTGAAGAAGCTATTAGGCAAGCTCTGAGAATAGATGAGGATGAGGTTGGCATGATGGATGAACTGACCATGGAGGAATGTAAATCTGGATTTGTTAATATGGGACATCCTCCTATATTTCCAAAGTCTCAGTTTTACAGGGCTAAGTTGGGAAGGAAGTACAAGTTGCTGTGCTATGTAGTGCAACAATGCATGTCTAGAAGGAGTGCAGGGTTTGATAACTTTCCTTCAGACATTGCATCACCAATTGTGGCAATAGCTGAGAACAAGCCATTCAACATGTCGAGGTGGATTATGAATGGTTTTGTGTTCAACTTGGTGAAAGGAAAAAGGTTTAAGTTCCTCATGTACCCGAGGTTCTTACAGCTGATGATAAACATTGCTTATCCTATCATCAGATCTGAGGGTTATGCTGGAGGCATGTTGTATACTGAGGACATGAACGATCTCTCTTACCGAAAGATGAGTATCGGGAATGTGCCTGATATTGAATTGTTTGACTATATGAGAGATATAGTCAACAATGAAGAAGATGTAGATGGAGTATATTATCACATATCTCATGGTGAGATTGTGAATCCACTGGACCTTGTGGATGAGGTGCCAGATAATTTGTTAGATGATGACGAGTACTTTGCTCGTCATCCAGAAGATGAAGAAGATGATGGAAATGGTGATAGTGATGATGACGATGATGATGGCAGTAATAGTGATGGTAATGATGGTGGTAATGATGCTGAATCTGAATCTAATTCAGAGGAGGCTGAACCAATGGAGACTGAGAATGTTGAGATGATTGAACCTATGGTGATAGAAGAACCTGCTGAGGTTGCTTCTGTGATTGAAGAAGTTATTTCTGAGATTCCAAGAGATGTTAGTGTTAAGTATGTTCGAAAGAAGAGGTCGAAACCAGTAGAAAAGCCTGAAGAGATTGATGTGATAGAGATTGCTCAGACAGTAATGGCCGAAGCTGAATCTATTGCACAGATAGATGAAGTGGATGCTGGCATTACTGATCCTATTGTTGCTGAAATTCCCACCAATTCACCACAAATTGCTGAAAACATTGGACAAGATTTGGAGTCTTCACCAAATGTTGTGCCAAGTGTTGATGAAGTTGAGGATGAGAAAGAGAAACGGATTGCAGAATTGGAGGAGATTGTTGAAAATCTGTTTAAGGCAAATGATTTGTTGAAAGCCTCAAACGAACGGAAAAAGAAGAGATTGGATGATTATTGGGATATTCATAATCAGAATCTGAAAATCTTCAAAGAGTTGGATTCTGATCATTTGAAGTTGAAGATTGAACATGATGATTTGAAAGCTGAGCATGAAAAATTGAAGGAGGAATATGAGAACTTGAAATATGATTACACTGATTTGAAGGCTGAGTGTAATACTTTGGAAGCAGAAAAAGAGATGCTTGAAAAGGAATTGGAGGAGACTAAACCGAAGATAGGTGGCTCATCTTCAGACAAAGACTTTTCTGATGGAATTATAGAAGTGACTGAATCGCATGTTCCAAAAGTATATTTGACTAGGGCTCGAGGAACTGCGAATGCTGGTATTTTGGTTGAATCACCAATTATCATTCCCGATGAAGCTGCTGCTGAAACTGTCAAGATGGACAAAGCTGAGGGAAAGAGGAAGTTAGATGCTATTCCTGAAATCTTTGGTGATGAAGAAAGTTCGAAAAAGGCAAAAGTTGATAAAACAGTGCAGATTGAGCCGATTCAATCTGTATCTGTAGCTGAGATTGAGAAAGTTGTTGAAACTGAGATTGTGTCTGAAGCTGAAACTGAAGTATATGAAGCAACAGATAGTGAGAAAGAGGTTGACTCTGGAGATACAGTTCAGGTTGAGCCGATTCAACCTGAAGCTGGTGAAGTTGAAAGTGCGCTTAAAACTGTTACTGAAGTTGCTAGTCAGTCTGAGCCGGTTCAAACTGACGAAGCACCTATGATAGAGGCTTTGGATGATTTAGACATTGATTGGACTGAGTCTGAGGATGAAGCTGAGCCAGAACCAGTACAGAATACTGTTGAAGAATTGCCAGATGATTTGGATCAGAGGTTTGCTTATTTAGAGAGAATGAAGTATAACTCTGTATTTTTGAATGGATTGACGGTGACTCAGATTAATGAAGAATACGAGAAATGTATGATTCATCAAGACAAAGCTGAAGCAGATAAGAAGGAGTTTGTGACTGAGATGGGCGAATGGACTCCAATGCAGGAAAGTTTGAATATTGAAGATCTGCCACCGACTGAGCTTTACCATCAAAATCCAGATGAAATGACTACTTCTGATATGCGAAGTTGGTTGAGTTCGAGGAACTATCCGTATAAAACTTTGCAGAGGTTGAAATCAGAATCTTTGAGGAAGATTGTGGTCAGTTTCATGAAAACAGAAAAGATGTACAAGAGGATGTTTTACTTGGATTACAATAATCCTCAGTATTTTGAGCTGACAAAGAGATTTAAAGTGCTTGGGCCGAAGGAGATTCCGGTAATGGCACTTCCTGAAGATGCTCACAAGAAAAGACACGAACTAATGGATATGTTTCCTAGCGAAGTCAAATCTTATAACATTCCAATGGAGGTGCGTGAGACTTGGCATAAGGCAGCAACACCAGGTGATGTGGTGAGGTCGCTGATGAGTAAAGGACAATCAATTGCTGAATTATTGGATTCAATGATTGTGCCTGAGAAAAATAAGAAGGTAAAGATAATCGCGTGGAAATATGATGAAGTTTTTGATGCGTTTATGATCAAGAGGGTAAATGGTTTATGTGACGTTTATCATTACTATTCAAGCATCTTCAAATTGGAAGTTCAGGATCTGAAAAAGTTGCACAAGCTGAAGTTAATTAATCACACGCATGCTGAGCGTGGTGATAAATGCGTGATACTTCTTGATGCTGGAATGAGTAGAACAGCTAAGTTTCTTGACTTTAGAGGTCAACAAGAAGATACCGCATATGTGCAAGCTAAGAAACAAAGAAAGAAGAAGCGATTGGTGGTAACTGAAGATATGTACTTGGAAGAGTTCTCGGATGAGTATTTTGACAAGATTACAGATCCTGGATTGAAGGTGATTGATGGAAGTCAGACAACGAAGCCTATACTCAGAGTATTTTACAATCAGGAAACATTTGAACTGAAGCTTGTTCGGAACTTGGAGGATTGGGATAAGGATATGATCACACTCTTTAGTACCTTTGAGTTGAAGCTATTACATCCTTCATATATCGAGTTTTTGAGAAGTTATAGAATGGAGAAATGTAAGGATAAACTAGCTGAAGCTGACAGGAAGTTATTTGTGGTTATGATTGAAGTAATAGCAGCTGCTTCGGAGAAGATTCGTGTGAGAAAGGCTTTACTCAATTCTAATCTCGTGAGGGTTGATATACCAGAGATAGAATATATGCGGATCAGTAGGAAGGGTACATTGGAGGTGAAAGTTCAAGGCCAAGAGATGCCATTTGAGTTTTATGCTAATATCGATTTTGCAGGTTTGAATCTGGATTCGCTCAGACGCATGAATGCTCTACCAATTCTGACAAATGAATCCAAGCCTCGACAAGCTAAGATCGCTGAAAAGTTCAAATCCTGTATTGAAGAAGCTTTGAAAGAACAAGAGGAGTATAAAGGTCGAGAGTTGCTGAACGTGAAAGAAGAACCAGAAGATTGATAGAAAAAGATTGAAGATTGATGCTGATAAAAGAAGAAAAAGATTGAAGTTTTTGAAGATCCAAAGATAAATCTTAGGGGGAGTACTGTTAGGGCTATTTCCTTGTTAAGATTTACTTTGTATTTTGTTTAATGTTTATATGTTTGTAAATAGTTTAGGGTCTATTTTGTTATATTCCTTAAACTTGTAATTGGTTGATATAGGCATGTAGTTTGTGTGTGTGAGGAGGAGGCTAGATCACTTTTACACTGTTAGTGAGAGAATTAACTGTGTGTGATTTATTTTTCTCATGCACCTTGTACTACGAATTGCTTTGATCATCAATATACAGAGAATTATTAGTATGGATTGTGTTTGTGATTGAATCGATTGTTTTGTACTTGTTATTCTGATCATTGTGAGCGATTGAACGATCCAATTGAACCTATCAAGTTTAATAAAAAAAACCCGTAGACACACTCTAGGCGATACGCGCATCAGGACACATGTCCTGCGCGTATCGCGTAACAGCTAAAGAAGCCCACTCCGCGTTTAATCATTCTACGTGATACGCGCATCAGGACACATATCCTGCACGTATCGCCTAACACCGGTTCAACCAGAAAGTCTTGAACTTTTCATGGTGTAACCTCCAATTCCTTCAAATTCTTCTTCCTTCAAGCTTCCGCTCAACTTGCATCCTATTTCCATGCTGGCTTTGCTTCTGATTACGTCCAAATTACTGCAAAAACATTACAAGAACTAAGAAAAGACTTAAAGATTAAAATTTAACTAAAAACCAACTAAAATGACTCGAAACTACCTAATAAACCACAAAAACACTTAGAAAAAGGTGATGTGTTTTGCAACACATCAAAATACCCACACTTACTCTTTTTTCGTCCTCGAAAAAACATGCAAAATGGAATCACAACCAGACGAATTCGCTTTCATTCATTTCCAAAATTTCCAAGCAAACAACAACCAAGTAACGAGTCATTAACATTTTGTCAAGTCAATCCTAACACTAGCCAATCGGGTTCCTTGAGAACATGTTCTATATCTTAAATGATTCAATCCATTTCAGGGCCTCACACTTAGGAAGATTTAATTTAGCCTGGTTTAATTGTTGCTTGACAAGGCACGGTTCAAATCATTTGATTCTCCCAACCCACAATAATTCAAGGAACTTAACCTAGTTGAATACGAGTGTCATATTGGGTTGGACATTTGATGGATGATGTTTACGGGCATAGACCTTCTTTTTCTTTTTTTTTTCTAAAACAAGATCACCTCACCCAGGGGTGTCGGCTCCAAGTCGCTATCCCAGAGGTAGAGCACATGAGGTCTTGGATCACTTGTTTTAACTTTATTTGGCTCATTTTGAGCTCTTTTTTTTTTCCAAGCATCTTTGAGATTTCTTTGGCTACTTTAGCCTTATTTTCAGTCTATACCCTTGTGAACATTGATTATGGAGCGCCACTTCTTTTGAAAGAAGCGTGCTATAAATCCCACCATGACACTTATTCTCAACTAGTGTAAGTTCAACAAATTAAAGTGGTGCCTAAGTTTTTCTTAGTTAAGGCTTCTTTAACTCTCCTATGGTGATAACCCACGAAATTTCTCAAATAACTCGAGTTTAAACGTTGCACTTAATGAACCCTCAAAGCTAATTGGATTTTCAACAAAATATCAAACGACTCGTCCTTGCTTTATTATTCACTTATCTTTTCTTCCATTCAAAAGCTAATTTACCAGTTTTTCTATCATTTCCCATTTATCTTGCAAGGCTTTCCAACGACATTTTAGATATATATATATATATATATATATATATATATATATATATATATATATATATATATATATATATATATATATATTTAATATCAAGGTTAACCTCCCATACCCACACTTGAAACGCACATTGTCCCCAATGTGATTAGGAAGATCACTTGACAAAAGTAACTACCAAACGACTAAAACAACTAGACCAACTCACAAATTAATAAAACAAACATAAAGACAATAAATAAGATATAAGTTGGAACAGTCACACCTGGTATATGCAGTGAAAATTGGTGTGCAAGCTGCTCATGTCCGTCCTTCTATTCATCTGGGTCATCGTCACCTGCACCCCCTATCCTCCATAAGGACCATGATAAGGTGAATACCCCTGATAGGGGTATGTGAACCAATCAGGCACCGGAATGTGTTGCTGTTCCATGACATACCGAATCGCGCCATCCTGCCGATCTAACCTTTCATGCACCCTAGCATTTTCAGCGCGATAATAAGCATCCTGCTGATCGAATCTCCCAAAAATCACGTCCCGTAAACTTTCCATTCCAAAGGGTTCCGGCGGAAACTCCAGCAACGGATATTGTTGTTGCGGGAGTTCATGCCGTGCGCGATGTATAGGACGCTGTCGATGCGGTGGTGCACCCCTCTGTAATTCATCCGCTGCATAAGTCCCAGCCGGTGGTGGTTACTGCGCATCCTGCCTTGGCGCCACCCACCTAACCGGGTCATCCCATTCAATAATACCAGATGATCGAAGCTCTTGCAACCCAAACACTCCAGTAACGGGCCCTTGCGTCAAATGATTTTCCGGATAGCGATTGAACACACCCAAGTGATTAGCAATCCGTGTGACAAACGGCCCTAAATCCAACCTAGCCGTCGGGCCTCCCTTTCTCCCCCTTATAAACGAGCTCAACAGGAAGCATGCCAAATTCACCTCTCTCCTATTGGCTAAACAGTACATAGCAAACAGATCCAAGTTGTTCACCTTATCCTTCCCTTTCCTACCCACAATCGTTCCTGCCAACAACCTGTGAACATATTTTAGGAATGGATCTCGAATTGCGGATGCAACCATGTTTGACGAATACCCTGTGCCTGAAATCTGCCTCCAATATTCTCCTAACTCAGCTTGTGACACAGTTCTCTCGACATCCTTTCTGTCCTCCCTTCTCAAAGCCATATCGAACTCGGGTTGGTGAATTTCATATTCTGTGTAAAATCCGGCTGCAACCCCAAATTGACCCACACTCATCTCATAAATCTGCCTCCCTAGAGAAAATGATACTGTAGCTGCTCAATTATAATGGCTCGGATTGTACTTGAGCGTGGAGTGAAACTCAACTGTAAGCTCATAGTATTGCTGATCCATACACTGTATTGCACCCAACCAGCGAGGCCCAAAATAGTCCGAAATCTGTTGCTGTGCACCCAACTGGTTCATGAGCCCCCAATCTATTGTCCTGTGTCGCAGGAGCTCTATTTCAGTGAACTTTTCACACTTTTCCAACTCTTTTGTGCCCATTTGAAACCTTAAGAAAGTGTGACGGGAAAGGACTCTGTCTTCCTCCGGGATGGGTATATCATTGGGCTGAGGAATAATTGGCGGTGCAGAATATCGGATGGTTCTTGTGATAACATGAACCGGTCGATTTTCATCATCCAACTGGCGCGCCCTTCGTTTACCCGCTCTTGACGAACCTTCACCTCGATGCATGTCTGCAAAAACAAACCAAGCAAACAATAGTAAATAAGGGGTGCGATATCCAGGTTCAAACGATTGTATAGCATTTTGGTCGCAATCGTTTGAATCATCCAAAAAAAAATATAAGACGGACCATACGGAAAGAAATAAGTAAATAACGACTAAATCAAGCTTCTCATGCTTGAATGGAGATTGAGTACAAGCACGAGAAACCGAATTTAGTAGCAACCCCCTAAGACCTAGACGCATCCAACAAAACTGAAAGACTCAATTTTTCACATGAACTACCTAATGGAAACCGGATAAAGCTCGGACATTAGCATGTTCTTGATACCCACACTTGGTTGTTTGACTTATGACTATGTTATCATGATGAGACAAAGAAGTATTCCAAATCAAAACACCAAGTTGTTCCACAAACGACAAACTACCTTTATCAAAACTTGACAGTGACACAAATTATTGTTTATAACCATGCTAAACACTTGTCACCCACAATGCATTCTCTTAAGTAGGCTAAAACATAGACTAATTTGACCAACCTACTTGCAACTTCCTAACCCCCAATTCCAATCAACGTCAAGATTTGAGCCAAACAAACAATCCGGATTTCAATTATGTAATACATATGACGACACACACTTGCAAACATTAAACTAACACACCAAACAAAGAAACGAAAGAGAAATCATACCTGGTTGAAAGAGTAATCTAAGGATGAAAGAGTAGAAATCAAACCCAAAATCACCACTTGTTGTGATAATGTGAACTATGGTGATGGTGGATGGATGAATTGATGCTCGCAATGGTGGTGGGGTGGTGTTGCAGGGCGGTGGCCGGAGGGTTGTGGTGGTGGTGGTGGTCGGAGGTTGGGTGGGGGCTGGGTGAAAGTGATGTGTGGTGATTAGGGTTCGTGTGTGCCCCCTTTTGTGCGACCCGTTTTTTTTTCTGTCAGATATGTGCTACGCGATACGCGCATAATGATGTTCACCCTGCGCGTATCGCCTAGTAAAGGCTTTGACCAACTTTTTGACCGTCTTCTACGCGGTACGCGCATCATGATATTCACTCTGCGCGTATCGCCTAGAGGGTATATGACCAGAAAAATAACCACTTGTTACTTAGAAAAAATATTTCAACACTTAACATTATAACACATTTTTTTTCTCTAAGATTTGTATGATTTAAATTATAACCCGCACAAACCTGGATCTTCATCCCAGCTCTATTCCTCCTCAATTCCGGGTTGAGTCCCTGAAATACAAGCACATACCGACGCATAATACCCGAAAAACACGAAATAAGACTAACGGGAAAGAACGTAAGACTTAAACACACAACTAACGAAACAAAAAGAAGAAAATAAAAATTAACTAAAGACATGTGTACAAACTTTACACTCGGTTGTTAACCCGAGATCCACAATCACAGTTTAAGCATGATCGACATCAAGGAGAGTCACTTCCTCCTCGATGGTTGTGTCAACCGGTCCACCTATATAATGCTTGAGCCTATGACCGTTGACTTTCCACGAACTACCCACATCATCCGAGATCTCGACCGTGCCATAAGGGAAAACCTCTTTAACTATGAACGACCCTCTCCACCTAGATTTGAGCTTACCCGGGAATAACCTCAAGAGCGAATTATAAAGTAAGACTCTATCCCCGGTGTGAAACTCCTTCACTCCTCTCAACCTACTATCATGCAACGCTTTAGTTCGCTCCTTATAATTCCATGACCTAACGTATGCATCGTCCCTCAACTCTTCTAACTCGTGTAGTTGGAGAAACCGGTTTTTTCCCGCTTTAGACAAGTCAAGATTGATCGCCTTAAGCGCCCAAAAAGCTCTATGTTCTAACTCTACCTGTAGATGACACGCTTTGCCATAGACAATTTTAAACGGTGTGGTTCCTATGGGTGTTTTAAAAGCGGTCCTAAAAGCCCATAGCGCGTCATCTAACTTATCGGACCAATCCTTTCGATTGGCTCCGACAGTCTTCTCCAAGATACGTTTTATACCCCTGTTAGCATTTTCGACTTGACCACTGGTTTGCGGATGATAAGCAGTGGATAACCTATGGTTCACTCCGTACCTAGCTAACACTCTCTCCATTTGGGCATTGCAGAAATGCGTGCCCCGATCACTAATTAGAGCCTTCGGGGTTCCGAACCTACTGAACAACCTCCTCAGAAAGGTTACCACGACCCTTGCATCATTAGTAGTCAAGGCTTGAGCCTCAACCCACTTAGAAACATAGTCAATGGTAACAAGAATATATCTATGACCTCGCGATGAAGGGAACGGTCCCATGAAATCTATACCCCACACATCGAACACCTCCACTACTTGGATCGGGTTTTGTGGAATCTCATTTTTTGATGAGATGTTACCCGTCCGTTAACACGCATCACAGGATCTTACTAAGTCGTGAGCATCCTTAAACACTGTTGGCCAATAAAATCCTACATCAAGCACCTTCTTTGCGGTGTATGATGGACCATGGTGGCCTCCCATCAAACCCTCGTGACAGTGTTTAAGAATCTCTCTGCCCTCCTCAGCACTAACGCACCTCCTAAACACTCGGTCGGCTCCTAAACGAAACAAATACGGAGCATCCCAGATGTAATGATTAGCATCTGCAAAAAACTTCTTCCTCTGCTGGGATGACATACCCG
This sequence comes from Tagetes erecta, assembly GCA_030867185.1. NCBI lineage: Eukaryota > Viridiplantae > Streptophyta > Magnoliopsida > Asterales > Asteraceae > Tagetes > Tagetes erecta. Next base: position 13,961,953 of record CM061497.1, on the reverse strand, counting down.
TCACTACCTTCCCTTCGGACAGATAGTTTGCCAGATCAGAGAACCATGGCAAACCTTGATCTTCCGCTTTAACATACATCAGAGATTCATGAGGGAACGTGTCTTCGATGTTCTCCTCGAAGATCTCATCCCTAGACGGATCCTCCAAACGTGATAGATGATCTGCCGCCACGTTTTCGGCCCCCTTTTTATCCTTAATCTCTATGTCGAATTCAGAAAGGAGGAGGATCCACCGAATCAATCTAGGCTTGGCATCTTTCTTCGCAAACAAATATCGCACAACCTGATGATCGGTATAAACAATGATCGGTATAAACACCGAATCAATCTAGGCTTGTCAAATGTGAAGACGACTGTTAGAAGCTCTTTCTCGGTGGTCGTGTAATTCTCTTGAGCATCGTTGAGCGTCTTACTTGCGTAATAGATCGGATGGAAGTGCTTATTCTTCCTCTGTCCAAGCACAGCCCCGACTGCGAAGTCACTAGCATCACACATGAGTTCAAAGGGAAGACTCCAGTCGGGTGCTATCAGAATAGGAGCCCTAGTCAACTGCTCCTTCAGAAACTCAAACGCCTTAAGACATTCCGCATCGAAGACATACGGGATGTCCTTCTCAGGAAGGCGGGTCATGGGTCTAGTGATTTTGGAAAAATCCCTAATGAACCTACGATAGAAACCCACTTACTACGAACGGATTTCACGTTTGTGGGTGGTGGAAGCTTACTGATGGTTTCTATCTTAGCGTGATCTACCTCTATACCCTCACGTGAAATCTTATGCCCTAGAACGATCCCCTCGGTTACCATAAAATAGCATTTCTCCCAGTTCAACATGAGGTTCGTTTCTATGCACCGCTTCAGCATACACTCAAGGTTAGACAAACAATGATCGAATGAACTCCCAAACACTGAAAAATCATCCATAAATACTTCCATGAAGTTCTACATCATATCCTGAAAAATAGCCACCATGCATCTCTAAAAAGTGGCTGGAGCGTTACATAACCCAAATGGCATACGTCAATATGCGAAAGTCCCGAAAGGGCATGTAAACGTGGTATCTGGAAATAACCTGAGAATCCATCAAGGAAACAGTAGAACTGCTGCCCTGCTAGACGCTCCAACATCTGATCAATGAAAGGAAGGGGAAAATGATCCTTCCTTGTGGCATCATTGAGCCTTCTATAATCTATGCAGACTCGCCATCCTGTGACAGTTCTTGTCGGAATCAGCTCATTCGTATCACTAACGATTACTGTCATCCCTCCTTTCTTCGGGACAACCTGAACAGGACTCACCCAGTTGGAATCAGATATGGGATAGATCATGCCGGTGTCAAGGAGCTTGAGAACCTCCTTCTTAACCACCTCAGACATGTTCGGGTTGAGTCTCCTCTGCGGTTGAACAACAGGCTTATACTCATCCTCCATGAGTATTTTATGCGTGCAAAAGGAAGGAGTGATGCCCTTGATATCAGTGAGTTTCCACGCAATAGCTTGTCTGTATGCCTGGAGCACAGCAATCAAACGCAAATTTTCTTCCTCCGCCAATTGACTAGAGATAATGACGGGCAAACCTATCTCCCCATCTAAGAATGCATACTCTAAGTGTGAAGGGAGGTCCTTAAGCTCTAAAGATGGCGAGGCTTCTACCGAAGGTTTACCACCCCCTCGGTATCATCCCTCACCTCGAATGCCTGGGAAAATTCAGGAGGCTTACTAGCCGGGCTGTTCATAAGGTGTTCTGGTGGAACATCCATCTCAACTTCCCGGTTCTCCTCATCCAGGTCTTCCATGGGCAGCAGATATGCGCCACTGATGTAGTCAAGATAGCGGTCCACTTGAGAAATGAACGCATCGAGAAAATAGACCGAATCGTCTTGACCACTGGAATTGTTCATCGCTTTCGAGACATTGAAGGTGACTGTCTCATCCCCTACACGAAGTGTGATCTTACCGTCATAGACGTCGATTAGTGCTTTTGCAGTGCGCAAGAAGGGTCGTCCCAAGATCAATGGGACTTTGTCGTCCACCTCCATGTCAAGAATAACGAAATCCACGGGGAAAACAAATTTATCGACCTTCACCAACAAGTTCTCCACTATCCCCCGTGGATATTTTACCGATCGGTCCGCTAACGAAATGCTCATGCGCGTAGGAGTCGGATCCCCTAGGCCTAACCGTTTATAGATAGAATACGGCATAAGATTTATGCTAGCACCTAGATCCGCTAACGCGTGGTTCACAGTCGAACTACCAAACAAACACGGGATCGTGAAGACTCCCGGATCTGCTAACTTCTCCGGTAGTTTGTTCTGGACCACCGCAGAGCATCGTTCACTGAGAGTGACCGTCGAGAGCTCCTCCAGCTTCTTTTTATTAGATAGGAAATCTTTCAGGAACTTCACATACTTGGGCATATGCTGGAGTGCCTCGACGAATGGAATGTTTATTTTCAATTGCTTGAATAGTTCAAGGAAATGCCCATAATCCCTCAAGTATTTTTGTCGCAATAACCGAGCGGGATATGGACATCGACTGTAATCCTCATCATCTACAGGACCTTTCTTCTTCCCCTCACTCTTCTTACCCACTGTTTCCCTAGGTGGAGGTTCGCTAGCTAAGGGTGAAACTATGGGCTCTACACTAGGTCTCCCTCCACCGGGAGTTTCCATCTCTAACTCTTCATCTACCTCCTCCTCTTTCTCCTCTAACCCAACTATCTCTAGGTTCTTATCTCCTCCCTTGCCACTACGAGTAGTTACCGCTTTCACGGAAGCATTCGGATTAGTTTGAGTGGATCCTGAAAATGAACCTGACTGCCTAGACTGTTGACTCAACTATTTGGACATCTCACCCACGGAGCGCTGAAGATCTAAGAAAGCGGATTGCTGATTTCTCAGCAGGATATCGTGCTCTTTCAGCCTCTGTTGGGTTTCCTGATCTCTATTGACTATCTGTGATATCAATTAGGTCTGAGTAGTTAAGAGATCTTTAATATCCTTCAATTCACTACCACTCGAGTTACTATTCCCACTACCTGATCCCGAGCCTACGTCACCACTAGCCTGGGGTTGTCTCTGCTGAAACCCGGGAGGATTTCCGCCAGACCTCCAACTAAAGTTAGGATGATTCCTCCATCCCGGATTATAAGAACCACTAAAAGCACCCCCAGATCCCCTACCCTGACCTCCTATGAAATCTACCTGTTCCTGACTCATGGTTGGGCAATCTATGGTGTCATGTCCTCCCCTACACACCTCACACTTATTCACACTCATCTTAAGGTCTTTAATGTCATTACTTACATCTTCCATCATGACTGCTAGATCTGACCCTGGACTTACCTGGTAAACTCCCCTAGTAGTGGAACTAGATGCTCTAGTAGCAGAAGTAGACGACTTCGGATGGGGACTTTCCTGCTCAGATAGCGCAAAACTCTCGAACATTTCTTCACATTGCGGCACACTCTTCTTCTCCATAATGTGTCCTCCAGCAGCAGTGTTAAACATTACTTGAGTTTCGTGGGTAAGACCGTTATAGAATTTCTCAACAAGTGCCCACTCGGTCAACCCATGCTGGGGACATCTACTCCGCAGCGTGTTGAAACGCTCCCAAGCCATGTGGTAAGGCTCGTCGGGACCCATGCGGAAGGAATGAATTTGCTCCCTCAGGCGAGCAGCTCTAGACGGTGGATAATACTTCTTAAGAAACTTGGCCTGCGGATCAGCCCAAGTGGTGATGGAGTCCTGAGGGAGTGTGTCTAGCCAACTAGCAGCGCGACCAGACAACGAGAAGGGAAAAAGGCGCAAATACACCGCATCCCCATTGACATTGGTGATGTTGAACGTGTCGCAGACTCGCACGAATCGGGAAAGATGGCCCGGCGCATCCTCTTCCTCAAGGCCATGGAATTGGGTGGCGCTAGTGATGGTGGTCATAACGTAGGAAGGGATTTGCCAATTGTTGGTGTTGGCTACTTCGGGGCGAGTGATGGACGAGCAAGCCCCGGTGACGCCATCGCTGGCGCGCTCATGGACAGTGCGGTTATTCATATCAGAAAACAAGGGAGGAACGTGTACCTTTTTCTCTTCGATAATAGCTGCCAAACGTGCATGAAGTAGTCTATACCGCTCGTGCAAATCTCTCTCCGGCTCCGCAGATTCAGGGAATGGTGGCGATCCTTTCGAACGGGTATGTGGCATACACTGGAAAAAGAAAATGAGAGTAGATGAGGAAATAGACGGAAAATCTAAGATATGACAGATTAACTAGGGAAAACAAACAAATAACGAGACTAAACTAAACTATTGTCCTAATCAAGCTAATTTCACTATTGCCAAGTGTCCCCGGCAACGGCGCTAAAAACTTGATGTACTAAAACGGGCCTATAAAAATAAAACCAAAAATACCTAACCTAAGACTCGACTTAGACACTCGAGTTAAACTCTAGACAACTTTCACTAGACCACGAGACAGGCAAGTGTACCTATCAAATGTAGACAAGCGTTGAGAAGTCCGGATATCGAACCCTAGAGACACTATAAATAAGAAAAATGACTTAACTAGGACAAAATAAAGTTGTTAAATGGAGGGGGGGTTTCTAATGAAACGATCCTAAAAGACTTTAAAATAAGATACTTAAGCTACCGAACAACTCAAAACTGACAAGAATAGAAACTTTGGTAACAATCAAGAAAAGGAAGAAGTACCACTTAGATGAATCCTGAATGCGAACTATGAACTTGACCCGACTACCTCGAATGGAAATGAAACCGAATTCCTAAACATACGAATCCTAGCAACTAAATGGATCTCGGTTTTCACACTATTGTTTTCGGAATTAACCCACTCAGATAGTTTCTTCAACTTTGTAATCTCTTCTTGCAAATCTTTGATCACACTGGATGAGTGTGCATTTGATTTTTCAGCTTCATTCTTGACAGTTGTAACTTCTCTTTCACTTTTCATGAGTGACTCTTCGAGAGATGTGATTCTTTGAACATATATTTTGTGTTGTTCTTGCAGATTCTTGTGCATGGTTTCTTCCTTCTTAAGTTTATCACAAATCTTGAATGAATATACTCTATAGTGTTCAACTTGTGTGAAACACTCTTTTGTGCACATCTTTTCTCTGACGTGAATTGACATTTCAACATAAAAACTGTTCACATCTTTCTCGTTTTCCTTTTTAGACATCAATCTCTTTATTTCTGAATTCAATTGAGAAATTGTCTCATCTTGCTTTGCAATGGTTTCTGTTCAGACGGGTCACTATTGGGACGGGTGACTATTTGGATGGGTCACAGTTGGACATGTCACTGTTGAGATGGGTGACAGTTGGGACGGGTCATTATTTGGTCGTGTCACTATTGAGACGAATCACAGAGTTGGGACGGCTGAACAGTGTTTTCACCCGGCTGAAAAATTCAAACGGCTGAACTGTACTTCACACGGCTAAACAGTGAAAAATACTTGACACGGCTAGACCTTGACACGGCTGAATAGTGAATCACCCAGCTGAACAGTGAATCACCCAGCTGAACAGTTGGTCGTGCCAAACACAATTGAGTCGTGTCAAACACCGTTTGGACGTGTCAAAACACTTAGTCGTTTCAGCTTGGCAAACAGACACTCAATTCCTCAATTCTTCTTCAGAGAATGATACTTTTCTGGGCAAATATCAATCAAATCTTCAAATCTTCATATCAGATTGACTTTTCAAAGTCAAAATTCTGATGAACATAAGATCAATTCTTCAATTTTGTTGTGTTTGTTCAATTCAATACTTGTATTAGTTTAGGAATGATGTTTCTAACACTCCTTCAAAGTTTCTCTACCTTGAATCAGGCTAAATCTCACTTGAATCCGAATTTTTTATGATGAACACAACTAGTGGGTTTTGACAAAAATGACAAAATATGGATTGAAATCAACAAATCTGAATGGTATGATCATGAACAAGGCTTAGGATTATGATTTCTAACATATCTCAATCATCAATTTCTCAAAATATCAACAAAATTTCAGATCTTAATTTTGAGCAGTGAATATGACGAACATGAATAATTTCTTCAAAAACTCAGTCAAATATTCACCAATTGATCTCAAACATTGCAGTTCTTTACACATACATGAATCAAAGCTAATGCTAGCTAAATATCCATCAATAACAACAACAATCAAAGATCACCCAACAGCTCTGATACCAATTGATAGTTCGAGATGAACTGAGCTTGGATCTAGATCTTAGATTGTTTGGGGATTTTGTTTGCGATCAGTGATGCGGAAACTCACTAATCATGTATTGATGCTTGAATGTTCATGAAGATCAATGCAAGGTATGATGAAGATTAATGATAATATGAATAGGTGAATTGTATTAGATCAATAAGAAGGTTACGAAGGATATGGAATGAAATGCAGGCAACTCATTTAACAAATGACTTAGGTGATGATATTTATAGTCCATACCATTCACCTTACATTTCAACCAAAACACGTGCAATTAAGCACAAACGCGCATTTAAGCATGAAACGATTACACATATATTCTAACGTCAAATACAATTATTGAACGTCTTCACCCGTGCTTGCTCCTGATGATGCTCGATATCTTCACTCGCTTATACTTGGAAAGTGGCATCTTCAAATAACCCCAACAAAAAGAAATTTGAATAAAGGCAAAGCTGTGTTAGTTGAACAAGCTATTGATGAAGTGAAAGAATTGTCTAAACTTGAGAAAATGGATGCCAAAATAAAAAGAAAACTAGAAAGAGATGAGTTTTTAACTCCTGAAGAGTGGAAAAGGCATATAGAACTTGTTGACTTAGATGCACAAAAAGCTCAAGGCATTCATTCTTCACATGTTGAAGAAGATATTTCAGACACTGAGATGATTGAAGCTCTACAAGGAATAGATGATGAAGAGAAATTTGATTTGAATATTTAGGGCACTGAAACTGTTATTAGTGATGAAGTAGAATTAAAACTTCTTGATGAATTTTATGATGATGTATTGAATTTTGAGTTGGAAGAGCCTGAGCAGGAAGTAGAACAGAATATTGATTTTGCTTTTAGTAACAAAATCATGTTTTTGTTACAAAAAGTATTTAATAGAGTGTGTGTCTTGGGAAGAAATGAGGAAGAACTTGATCAAGATATCCAAAAGTTGAAATCTGCTGAGTTTGAGGAAGGAGAATTTGAATCTGAAAAATACTTTGAAGATTTGGAGGGTGAAAATCCAAGAACTTTGTTGCATCCTGTTATAGATAGAATGAAGAAGGATGAACTGAATGATTGGTTGGCATCTAGAAATTATCTTGTGAGGCAAATGGAGAACATGAATACAAAACAACTAAACAGGATGGTTGAAACTTTTCAAATTAAAGAAAAAGTTGAAAGAAGAATGGTGAAATTGAATCCTTTTAAGGATTAATATATTGATATTTCTGAAAGTAAGCCAATTCCAAAAGCACAGAAGAAGTCAATTGCAGAGATCATAGAAAAATACAAGATCAAATCTAAACCTGTGGGATCATATGGAACAAAGGAGTACATGCCAAGTTCTGAATCCACAATGAAGACTTGGTTTCCAAGGAAACCAATTGGTGTAAGTGTATGATCAATGGTGGAAAAAGGACAAACTGTTCAAGAGCTTTTAGCTAAAACAGTTGCTTATTCAATAGATCACAAGTCTAAAATCATAGCTTGGAAGTTTGATGAAGATTTAAAGGGGTTCATCATCAAGAGAATCAATGGAGCATGTGAGGTTTATTATTTTCTAACTCATATTGCTAAACTTGATCAGCAAGATTTAAAAGAACTTAGAAGTTTATCATTGGTGAATCACAAGTTTAGTGTTTGAGGAACAACTTGTGAGTTCATGTTGGATAAGCTGTTTACTTCTGATAAAGCTTATTATCTAAGTTTGGCCAAATTGCAAGATGCTAAACACTTTCATGAAAAATCTCAAGAGCAGAAAAAGAAGAAAACAACATCTGTTCCTGGCTTGATTAGTCAATTCATGCTTGATGATATTGCTAATTACCTGCCAAAGCTTAAACAACAAGGGGTGAAAGTGTTCAAAGGAGATCAAAATAGTCTTCCTATTTTGAGATGGTTTTATGATATTGGGAACAAAGAGCTGATAATTATCAAAAATCTTGAAGATCAAGTTGCGGATGAGATTCGAATGTTTGGTGTATTTGAGCTAAGATTGTTGCATCCATCCTACATTCACTTTCTTGCAAAGCAGAAGTTTTTAAAAAGTGATTGGTCAAGATTCAGTACAAGATTTCTGTTACTTAATACATATGATTGAGATCTTGTTAGTTGCTTATGAAAAGATGGCTTTGAGAAAGGAGTTGTTAGCTTTGAATGTTGGAACTCTGAAGATAACAGTTTTCAATCCTTGGAGATTAATAATAGAAGAAATCTGGTGATTAAGAGTGCAACCAGAACTGATGAAATGTTTACTAAGGATGATATTCTTAATCTGGCTCAGGAAACTATAGAGGAAATGATGCTCATGCCTATCATTGTGAAAAATGATAAACATTCTAAAGTGGCTTCAAAATTTCAACAATACATCAAAGCAGCTCAAGATTTTTGGAATGTAAAGCCTTTGTCAGAGTTTGTGGAAGTAAAAGAAGAAGAAGATTAAACTTAATGTATGATGATAGGGGGAGTATTGTTGATATGTTTTGATCATCAGACTTAAAGTTTTTCAGAAAAGATGTGCGGACAACACTTGAACGATATGCGGACAGAATGTTACTTAGAGATGTGCGGACAGACTATTATCCGCACATCAACTTAAGTTTTGTTCTTTTTGATTGTAAACACTTGTATTATCTTGAGTATTATAAATATGTGTTCTTATGTATGTTTAGAGAGACTTTTGAATGATTACACCTTTTGTACACACAGTTTCTCTCGATCAATACAACTTGCATTTATCAGTAATTTCATGTCTTGAATTGTTTCTTTCGTGGATTATACTTGTGATTATAATCATGATTGTTGAATAGATTAACAGATTAACAGATTAACAAAGCTCTAGACCTTATCCACATCATGGAATGTACTTGTTTAGTATAATTGTCTTAGCTATCTCGCACATCAATTATCACGCTTCAGTCTTTATTATTGAAAATGATGCATAAGGTAAATCTAGTGTATCTATCATTTCTCATTTGTGCATTTTAGATTCTTTTGTTATATTTTTTGAGTTTTCAATGATGACACACATACATGCAATAATATATATTTAAGTAAGACATGCAAATCAAAGAAAAGTTTTGCTTATTCTATTTTTGACTTATATGTTTTGTCGTTTTATTATTATTATTATTATTATTATTATTATTATTATTATTATTATTATTATTATTATTATTATTATTATTATTATTATTATTATTATTATTATTATTATTAGTAACTAAAAGACATGATTAAATCACGGTTGATCAAACCAATAGATTGAACTAAAATTTAAACCAACCAGGCAAGAACGATTTGGTAAACAAATCTGCCAGTAGATTATCGGTGTGAACTTTTATCAATATGATTAATTTTCAGAATTTTCTCGTAGAAAATGATATCGAAATTCGATATGTTTGGTTTCAAAATGTTGAACCAGATTAGTAGTTATGAACATAGCAACAATATTATCTATGTAAATAGGTGTTTTCAGGAAATTGAAACCGTAGTACAATTGCTGATTTTGCAGCCACATGACTTGTGAACATCATGTCGAAGCTGCAATGTACTCAGGTTTTGCTGTTGATACCGATACATTCGTTTGTTTCTTGCATTTCCATGAGACAAGACGTGGTCCTAAAAATCGACAACAACCAGTTGTTGATTTTCGATAAAGAGCACATTCACCATAGTAACTGTCAGAATAACCATGTAGCTCAAAATTTCCTTCGTATGGGTACCAAAGACCAAGAGATAGCTTTCCTTTCAGATAACGAAAAATTTGTTTGACTGCAACTAAGAGAGATTCTCTAGGATCAAACTGATATCGAGCACAAACACACACCGCGAACATGATATCTTGCCTTGATGCTGTGAGATACATTAATGAGCCAATCATTGAACGATATAGAGTTTGATCAACAGATTTTCCTTTTGAATCTGGCTCGATTTTTGAATTCACATCAGATGGAGTTCTAATTGTTTGACAATCTTGCATTTTAAACTTCTTGAGTAGCTTGTCAACAAACTTTTCTTGGTTGATAAAGATACCATCATTGAATTGCTTGACTTGAAGACCAAGAAAGAAGTTTATTTCACCCATAGAACTCATCTGAAATCTTGCTTTCATAATTTTTTCAAATTCTTTGCACATGCTCGGACTTGTGGATCCGAAGATAATGACATCAACATACACTTTAACACACAGTAAGTCATTTTTCTCCGTTTTGATGAACAGTGTGGGATCAATATGACCCCTATTGTAACCATGATCAGTGAGATGTTTCGACAATGTCTCGAACCATATCCTTGGAGCTTGATGTAGTATAGAGCTTTGTTTAGCTTATACACATGATGTGGGAATTATGGATCTTCGAAACCCGGAGGTTGTTTAACGTACACATCATCAGTAATAGCTCCATACAAAAACGCTCTCTTGACATCCATCTGATACACTTTATATTTCATGAAAGAGGCGTAGGCTAAAAAGACTTGTATAGCTTCGAATCGAGCGACCGGAGCAAACACTTCTTCATAATCAATGCCCTCTTCCTGAGTGTATCCTTGTGCAACAAGACGTGCTTTGTTTCTGATAACAATTCCTCTTTCATCTGGTTTATTTTTGAGCAGCCACTTAGTTCCAATTGCCGGTTCTCTTTCAGGCAATGCAACCAATTTCCGTACATCTTACATTCGAAACTGTAACAGTTAATCTTGTATAGCCTCGATCCAACTGTTATCTTTCAATGCTTCCATGACATTCTTTGGAAGCACTTGAGATAAGAAACATGAATACAAACACACACTTGCTTGTGATTGACTACGAGTTGTGCGTTCGCCTAAAGATCCGATTATCTGAGATAGTGGATGATTCATGTGAATGCGACGAGTAGGAATTTCATCACCTTGAATAGTCACTTCTAGATTCGAATGATTCAGTTTCGGCTGATCATTTAACAACGAAGATGTATGACGTTGGAAATTCGGAACTTGAGATGGTGAATTTATGAAGTAATCCAGACTATCATCTATTCTTTCACTGTTAGAATCTGATGATGAATCTGATTGAATAATCTCATAACCATTATTAGGAGATTGATTTGTTGTTTTAGGAACCTGGCTTTCATTTTGAATTTCTGGAACATGAGATTGAGCTTGATGTTGAACTTAATCTCTTTAATATCTTCAAATGATAGAAAAGGATAAAATTGATTAGAATCATCTGAATCATCATCTGAATCGTCACTAAAAGATCCAAGAATTCCTGCTTGATTTGACTTTGAACCTGCATGAGTAAACAATTTAGAATCCAATGAGTCTGATAATGAGTCAATATCAAATAACCATTGACCTTGTGCCTGATGACCACATGTAGGGTGGTACTTCACCATGTCACTATATGTGTTGTGTTTACGAGTAATAGATTAGTCGTATTTTGTGTTTCGTTGTAATAGTTAGGTTAGTTTATGTTTAGTTATGTTTGGTTCTTGTTCATGCGACACTGCATGCGACACTATAGTGTCGCATGCAGCTTGTCTTAGTTTAGCGAGCAGGCAGTGTCGTATGCGACACTGCTTGCGACACTAGCTACTGTATAAATAGTTGTTTAGGGCTATTTTGTACAAAACTCTTTGGAGCTTATTGAATACAATTACACCTTTGATCTAGAGTTCGATTCTGATTATCTATTGCAAGGAATTACTTTGTTTACATCTTTGTTGCATCAATCTGATTCTGCTTATCTAATTACCTTCTTAATTAAATCAATTGTTATTGGGTTATAATGGTTTGTTTGAGTTTTGGTCATTAATCACAATCAGTTGTTGCTAGATCTAGTGGTATCAATTGATTGTGATCAGATCTAAATTATATATAGCACGGATTACCGATTTCAAGAACCAACAATATGGTATCAGAGCCATTGTGCTCATGATTTGTAGTTTTTGAGGGTTTTTAGACATATTTTTTTCATCAATTCTTGATCTGATATGATGAATTTTGATATGGAATTGGATTGGAAACATTGGTTTATTGGTGTTTGAATCATTTGAAACTCTCAGATCTATCATTGCTATACAGATCTGAGATCTTAGAGTGATTTTGGGCTTTTCTCCATAAGTTTTGGACAAAAGTATTTTCCATCAAATTGGATCTTAAATTGTTATTGTTATGGATTGAATTTGGCTTGGGATTGACCTATTTTGCATTGTGATACAATCGGAATCAACAGATCATCAATTGGATCTGTTTTGTGTTTTCTGTGAGGATTTTTGTGCTTTTTCGTGTTGAAGGGGGTTTTCTCAGATTAATCTTGTGACACTAGTGTTCATCTTGCGACACAAGCTTTGTTTGCGACACTATCATTTACTGCTGTTGATCTCTACTTGTGACTTGCTTACGACATTGCTTGAACGAAAGTTTATTTTGTGTGCTTGATCTTGCAAAACTAATCGCTTGATTGTGTCTTACACTGTTCTCGACACTGTCCATGACATTGTACTCGACACTACCTGGTTACTTGTTCCTTGACACTACATCCGACATTAGCCTTGAATGAAAGTTCAAAGCTGCTTCTGCAATAGTGTTTGCGATCTTGTCTGCGACACTACCTTGCGACACTACCAACTCTTGCGACAGTAAATAATTTTCTGCGACACTATCTGCGACATTGTGACCAAAATCTAAAATTTAAATCTTAACAATGTCAACTTCACTTACCCTTGCTGATCTGGAAAACGTTGCAACAATTAGTCCACCAAAACTGATAACTTTGATGAGTGGAAGAAGAGACTGAAGGATTTTTACTTGATTACGGATCATACTTAGTGGGATTCGATTGTTTTGGGTCCGCATATACCAATTAGAGTCATAGGAGACGCTACAATTCGAAACACCGGCCCAAGTTCATACACCGATAGAGATAAAAGGTTGATGGATCGTGATAACAGAGCCTTTGATGTTCTGAACTTGTGCTTAACTAAGGAAAGTCGCAGAAAATTCGCTGAACACACGGATGCAAAATCCTTGTATGATGCTTTGTGTAGATTTCATGATGAATGTGAAAAACGGGAGACGAACAAAGGTGTGCCAGCTGAAAAGGATTTTAATGCCTTTGTCAGTAATAAAAGGGAGAAACTGGCGGATTTGATCAATCGCTTTCTGAATGTGACTGAAACTCTGAAGAAATATGATTCCTATCTTACCAACTCTGATCAGATTCATCGATTTCTGGATTCTCTTCCAATTGAGTGGAGCAATTTTGTTAAAGATCTGAAGAAAGAAAGAAGGTTCTCGGACTACAAACTCATGGTTTTAGTTGACAAGTTGAAAAACTATGAGTTAGAAATGAAAAGGAAAGAGTTCTTCCAAGAAGTACTACCACAACTGATGTACTAAAACGGGCCTATAAAAATAAAACCAAAAATACCTAACCTAAGACTCGACTTAGACACTCGAGTTAAACTCTAGACAACTTTCACTAGACCACGAGACAGGCAAGTGTACCTATCGAATGTAGACAAGCGTTGAGAAGTCCGGATATCGAACCCTAGAGACACTATAAATAAGAAAAATGACTTAACTAGGACAAAATAAAGTTGTTAAATGGAGGGGGGGGGGGGTTTTCTAATGAAACGATCCTAAAAGACTTTAAAATAAGATACTTAAGCTACCGAACAACTCAAAACTGACAAGAATAGAAACTTTGGTAACAATCAAGGAAAGGAAGAAGTACCACTTAGATGAATCCTGAATGCGAACTATGAACTTGACCCGACTACCTCGAATGGAAATGAAACCGAATTCCTAAACATACGAATCCTAGCAACTAAATGGATCTCGGATCATTCTCCAAGTGTGACCAATTAATCCCTAAGGAACGCTTTTCTATTATCGGTTGATCGAATTACCTCTCGGTCTCTCCGATTATATTAGCACACCCAAAAATCTATTAATCTTTCGATCTAAAAGACTCATCACATTATCATGCAAAGGGGCATCACAAATAACAATTAATTGAACTCAATCAACACAATAATTAACTAATTAGGTAACCTCCTTTCGGACCGTTAAAATCCTAACTATTTAACTATTACGATTAACTGATTAGCTAATATCTTTCAATCAAAAGCTAAGTAGATCCTTAAAGCTCTAAACCTAATCTTTACCGGTTCTAATGGTCACTACGTCTAGCAACACATTACACAAGTTGTTTAATTATGATGAACAACTAGGCTACCTAAATTATATGATCGAAACAACCATCCAATTTAAGTAGAAACGTGGTAAAAATATCAAAGATTATAACTTTAACAATCAAACACATCCAATAACTATTAATCATGCATTGAACTAACATATATTCCATAAACCATTCGAAACAATCGAGTCCAGCATAGTTTAACAAACATTCATCATCTAAATGGCACTAAGATGTTTAGCTACTCATAATTGCAGATATTAACATAAAAAACAAAGGTTTCAAAGTTAACATCATAAACAAGTAGCGAAAACGTAAAGAAGTAAAGACTAAAAACCCGGTTTTATGATCCCGAACGATTCCACGACCCGAATCTTGATCTTTAACTTCTTCTCCTTGCTCTTCCTTCAAAGTTCGTCTTTCTTTGCTCATAAAACGGCCAGAATCGAGTTTGTTTTCTTAGGGTTTTCTTTAGGTTTAAATAACAAGTTTAATAAAAAACCCGTAGACACACTCTAGGCGTTACGCGCGTCAGGACACATGTCCTGCTCGTATCGCGTAACAGCTAAAAAAGCCCACTCCGCGTTTAATCATTCTACGCGATACGCGCATCAGGACACATATCCTGCACGTATCGCCTAACACCGGTTCAACCAGAAAGTCTTGAACTTTTCATGGTGTAACCTCCAATTCCTTCCAATTCTTCTTCCTTCAAGCTTCCACTCAACTTGCATCCTATTTCCATGCTGGCTTTGCTTCAGATTACGTCCAAATTACTGCAAAAACATTACAAGAACTAAGAATAGACTTAAAGATTAAAATTTAACTAAAAACCAACTAAAATGACTAGAAACTACCTAATAAACCACAAAACACTTAGAAAAAGGTGATGTGTTTTGCAACACATCAACAACAAACCAACACTTTAAACGTTGATCTAATCTCATCTGTGTCAAGCGTACTCAATTACAAAATCTAACTGAATGAAAATTTCAAGGTGATAGCATCTGATTCAGAAAAAAATGTTGTCACCTCTGAGAATATAAGAGAAAATTGTGGGGACTCGACAATTGATATTGAAGGAGGAGTTGATCGTGAGATATCTAATGCAGATAAAGTTGAGAAAGATAAGGAAGAACAGAATAAAGCGGAAAAGAAAGAATTGCCTGAAGTCGGGGAAGAGGAACATAAAGGAAACCCAAGAGTGTGCAACTATGAGAAGGCGTTAGAAGCCGAAAGGATCATCATGGATCTACCCTACGAGACCGTTTAGGATTTGTGTTCCCCTGAGTGTAAACAACGATTATTTGGTGTTTATAAATCAAACAGGCTAATCCTGCAAAACCAAAGTGAGATCATGGCAATGAATGATGAACTCAAGAAAAATGAAGTCTGTTATTCTGTAAAACTTAATGAAGCCTTGGCCGAAGTTGAAGTGCTGAAGAGAAATCTCTCTGGGAGGAATGTAGAGATAAATCTTTTGAATGAAAGGCTTCTATTAGCTAAATATGAATCACGAAACTACAAAGCAAACTTGATAAGTGGACAGTATCCCAAATGAAACTAAATGAGCTTCTCGTCAACCAAAGGGGGGCTCGGATAAAAGATGGGGTCAGATACAAACCTGATGTTCAAATAGTTTTTCCGCCACCACCATCGACTTTGTGTTACTCTCCTTTACCCAAACCACACCCAAAGATGATTTGTTTGAACAAATATTAGAGTGGAGGGAGTTAGTACTTCAAAGGTGAGGGATGAATACGAATCCTCAGTGGGTATTGGATATAACAAAACACCTGATGATAATCAAGACGATGAATGTCATGCTTCCGCTACGCCGAAATCCATACCTACTACCTTCACCAACCTGCATGAAAAGTTCAAAACTGGTGATATTCCGATCTTCGAGCCAATCAAAAGGGAAAGAGAATATGCTCAAAGTTCGTCCACATCACATCAATCAAGTCAAGACAGTCAAGGTTTACAGAGACAGGAACTATGTTTGAAAAATTTACAAGTTCAGAAGATGAACCAAAGCAAAAGAGAGAGGGTTGACTCCAAAACCAAGACATCATCTAAAGCAGTCAAAGTTCAAAAGTTTTCAAAATTTAAACCAACAAGAAGAATTCCGGTTCCATTTCCCAATCATTCTTTCAAATCACAAAAAGGGAAATGTTCATCTTAGTTCTGCATTCCTCAAAATCTCAAAAGAACAGAGAAAAGGCACAACAATCGTCAACAATCCAAGTCAAAGTCTTTAAAGTTCCATCACAGTAAATCACCTACTCGCTCAAGAGTATCAACATGCAAATCTAAGGAATTATATGTCTTTTACAGCGATTCGGACTCTCACATGTCTAGCTGTGATGAAGAAATCTGTATGGATCATGTGTCCATCTTCAAGATCAAACGGACTGGTTTAAAAGCACATTGTTTCAGATGTGGTTAAACAAATCATATGGTAAAACAATGTCCTGATCTTGGTCGAAGAAGCATAAATAATAAATCTTTTGGAAACAGAATTAAACAGTTTGTATATAATCATTTTTGCACTAATTCTTTTTTTCAAAAGCCTAGGTTCGTTAAGGCTTAGGTCCCTGTGTCTAACTAATTTTCTCTTGTTTGTTTCAGTTTATTCGGGAAGGTCTATCAATCTTTCCTGGGTAGATTGGTTGCGGATGTTCTATACATTTGTATTGCTTCCTTTTTGATATTAAAAAATAAATAAAAAAATAATAAAAATAATAATAAAAATAAAAGAAAAGGGGGAGAAAAGTAAAAGACAAATCTATTTTTCTTACTTATATTTTCTAATAATGTCGGCCATCCTTTTGTGTATGATCTTAAAAGTTCTTAAATTTGTTGAAAATTTAAGTATGAAAACTGAAAGTTTTGGGGGAGTAATACTACAAATTTCATGATTGTGCTCCATCTCATGTAAATGCTGTTTGTTTCTTGCAGGATTCAGATATGGGTTGAAAGCGTCTGAAGGAGGGAGGAGATTTGTATGCTGATGTGTCAGTAGGCTCAGCCTGAATACCATAAGACAGCAACTCTGTGATCAAACAAAATTCAAAAGAACTCGGTGATAAGGAGCATTTTCACAAACATTCGGCTTGCACAAAGTGATAAGTTTTGACAAAAATGGGCTGATTCGTGTTTGATTTTTCCCAAATACAAACCCTTTAGCCGTAGCCCTGAATGACGCTTCTCGTTAGCTCTTTAGAATTTCATTTTCGTGCTTATCTCCTCTGCTATACGGAAGTATTGACCTGGAGTGATGATCTTCTCTGTTATATGTAAATATAGACCTGAAGCTCTCATCAGCACGCTCAGATGATCATCTCCTTTGTTATACGTCGGTATAGACCTGGAGCGCACATCATCTGCAACCCTAAATTGATAAGCTCACAACGTTTCTACATCAAGATCATTGTTTGATGCTTCTTTTATATGTAAAGTTAAGCTCACAATGTTTCTACATCAAGATTATTGTTCGACGCTTCATACATTAAACTCAACTCCACTTCACTCTCTAAAACATTCACCATGATTATTTATTGGTCATGGTCTATGTCCATCAAAATCATAATATCTTGCTGAAACATCTAAACTCAATAAGCCATGTCTGTGGAAACAAGTTACTTCGCTAAATGTCTGTGGAAACCAAGTTGCCAGAGTTTCTTTAAATCGAACCAAAACATGATAATATCGTCACAGGTTGTTTGTTGAAAGGAACAAGGCATGGGTTTAAATGGACAAACATATTGACAATCTTTTCAAATCTTTGCCTCTCCGGATGATTGCCTGAAACTCGTTTTCTGTTCTCCTCGTGATTCATTCTGTTTCTTACTGTTTTGATTCCTTTGAAAACTCGTAACATAAATGGGTCTTAATTTTTGATCTATCTCAATTTGGTTTCGCTTGACATTATTTTAAAATATTTGTAATTTAATTAGATTTAACTTTTATTATTTTTCAAAAAAATAACTTTTAAAAATTAGGGTCTTGCGACACTATAATTTCGGGTATGCGACACTATGACTGGTGTATGTCTATCTGAGTTGGGTCGTTTGGGTGATAATTCTCATTTTCAAATACCTGACTTGATACCGGACATTAAACCCTAACACACACACACTAAACTTCAATTCATCATTTCAGTGTGTTTTTAAGTGTTTCGAACCTTAAACACTAAACTTTGTTCATTAACATGTTTCAACCTTCGATTGTAATGTATTTGGATTTGGTGTTGATTTGATATGGTTTTGATTATCTTGACTGTTGGTTTTTCGCGTTTTGCGACACTATCCGTTTATCTTGCGACACTGAACGAAAGTTCAAACCATGTTTGCGACACAACCAATGTTATGCTGCCCATGCATTGTTTGTAGTGTCGGAAGTCTTTTGTGTTGCGATAGTGTAGTGTCGTTGCACATGTTATGCTGTTGCGAAACAGCAGTGTCGATGAATATGCGACACTGGTGTGTCGCAAGTCTGCGATAGTTTCTATTTTTTAATTTTTGTTTTATTTTACCTTTTATTATTATTTTATTATTTTATTTTCTTTTTCTTTTAATTTTAATATTTCTTTTACTTGTTTTACTTTTTTTTAATATAATAACTAACAAATTTCCGGTTTGTGTTTCAGGATTAAATATGGAACCAGAGCCTCCTCCGCGCATGTGGTTCGACAAACGGTCGAACATGGTCGCTTATCTCAACGATAAGGACCCGAAGTCGGTGGGATTCATAGACGCGATTTCGTGGATGAAGGCCTCCCCAATCTTTTATGATGTTACAAAAGATCCGGTGATGGATCAACAGCATATTCGTGACTTCTGGGAGTTGGCCACATACAATCTCAATGCATATCCGGGGGAGATTAGGGCAACAGTTATGAGGGAGCAGATTGTTCTTAGTGTTGATTCGATTGCCTGGATGTTGAGGATGGAGCGTGACGTTGGGTTGTCTATTATGCTTAGATTGATCGATGTTTATGAGGGATTTCTTGAGATGGGGTACGAAGGAACTGATTTTTTGGAGCGTAGAGAGATAAAGAAGACTTTCTTGTCGAAGGAGTGGAGATTTATAGCTCATGTTATTATCGTTTGTTTGGATCATCGCAAAGGAGGAACTGACGAGCTGAATTTCGAATGGGCGAGGGCGATGCTGAATTTATGTCGAGGTGATAAAGCAAATATCCCTCAAATGATTTTTAGGTATATGATAGATAATATTTCATCTGGCAAGAAGGAAAAGTGGTTGCTTTACCCTCGGTTTGTACAGATCTTTATCGACCACTTAAAGCTAGATTTGTAGAAGCTAGGAGATGTATTGGTATTGACACCAATGAACATTAGGATTTTTGCTGATTGCTCTGCTCCTAGACACGACGTTTCGGGAAAGATAACCTATCTTTTCCGAAATATGTACACTGATGAGAGATGGGAGTATATTGAGAAGTTAAAGGTTAGTGAAGAGAAACGGTTCGGGGAATTGCGAGAGAAAATAAAGGAGGATATTCGAAAAAGAAAGAAGTATGTGGGGCCGAACTGAGTCTGATATTGATGTCAGGCGAAAGAAGGCCAAAGGAAAGCAGCCATCAGCCTCTGAAAATGTGCCGAAGACTTTCCAGAAGAAAACTGAAAAGAAAGGTGCTGCTGGGTTGGACGAGGACGTTATTCGTGGGTTAAATACGTCGCTCGCGAATGAGCTGAGCATGGTGAAAACGAAGTTGATGAGTGTGGAGGAGCGCGAGAGGCATAGAGAATCAGAAATGGAGGATCTGAGGAAGATTTTGTAGGATCAACAGTGTCTTATTAAGAAGTTGCTGCTAGAATTGAATGAGGTCAAAAGAGAGGTGAAGATCGGGAAAACAGAAACTGAAGAGGAGATTCATAGTTTAGTGAGTATATCGAAGTATCCTACTTTGAAAGAGACGGTGGAAATAGGCACAAGTCGCAAAGATTTTGGTGGATTTAGTGGTGCAGGTGGGAGCGGAACTGCTTAAAAAGAGACAGAGGTTGCTGATGATTTCTGTCTCGACATTGATACCGATCTGTCTGGTGAGAAGTTGTGGCTGACAAAGCAAAGGGTGCTGAGATGAAGCTAGTGGATGAAGAAGAAGAAGAACAGTTGGTTGATTACGATTCGGAGCCGGTATTATATGAAGTTGATGAGAAGGAGATGGTATCGAGGGTGACGTGTTTGAGCTTGATAAATCTAACTAGTTCAGAAAGGTAGAAGAACCAGAAACCGTCACGCTTCTGTTCAAGAACATGGATGCCCCGACCTCTAAAGATACAGATAACAAGATCTTTAGTTGGAAATACAGCCTTGAGTTACAGAAGTTTATGATAAAGAGGAGAGGGGGGCGGCATTAGCTATGTTAGCAACCGCAAACACTTCAAGACATTCCCTAAATGGGACTTGAGGTATTTGGCGGTACTCTCACTGATTAACGCAGATCAGAGTGATCGTGCGAAATTGCTAGAGGAGGAGATTCAGGCGGGCTTCAAAGATAATTTTGTGAGTTTTGGCTATAATAAATTGGAGCGTAAACGGTCGAAGAAACACTTGTATTGGGTGACTGGAAAGTGTAAGATTGTTTTGAAGCTGAAACCGATCAAAACGGTATTGAGATTGAGAGTTCTGGACCCTAGCCCGTCGAGATTACAAGAGTTTGAGAAATGATTTTACGATAACCAGACCGGGGAGGCGGTCGTGCGGGTTAAATATGGAACTGAATGGAGGTTGTTTGACCCAATGGAGGTTTTCGGTTTTTCGGATGATGATTTGAAGATTTTATGCGAAAACCCCATCAGAGCTGGAGCCGGAGCTGAAACGAAAAAGGAAACTGCGCTGTTTGAGAGAGTAGCGAACAGGGCTCGGGGAATCAGGTCGGAAGTGAAGCAGCTCGCAGAGAGTGTGCAAAAGCAAGTGGACTTGAGAGAAGATGTTCATGAGCTGACGGATCTGCTGGAAGGAGCAAAGGCTGGAACTGAACCAGAAGATCCGACAGGTGAAGTACCTCCCTAGGGGGAGTATTGATGACCACATGTAGGGTGATACTTCACCATGTCGTTAATTGTATTTTGTTTACTTGTAATAGATGAATTGTATTTGTGTTTCATTGTAATAGTTAGCTTAGTTTAGGTTTAGTTATGTTTGGTGCTTGTTCATGCGACACTGCATAGCTTGTCTTAGTTTAGCGAGCAGGCAGTGTCGCCTATGCGACACTGCCTGCGACACTAGCTAGTGTATAAATGTTGTTTAGGGCTATTTTGTACACAACTCTTTAGAACTTATTGAATACAATTACACCTTTGATCTAGAGTTCGATTCTGATTCTCTATTGATTTTGTACACAATTCTTTACAACTTATTGAATGCAACAGACACCGACATCCAATTGATTTTAAAAATTCAATATGCGGTTGTTGACAAAAAATTAACTCATAAGGAGTTGTTTTTGTCAGATACAAGCAAGGTTCTATTTTGTACAAAACAAGCCGTGGAAATAGCTTCATCCTAAAAATAATTGGAAGTTTTGCATTGGCAAGCATTGATCGGACAGCTTCGATTAATGTTCGGTTCTTCCTTTCAGCTACTCTGTTCTGTTCTGGAGTTCTGGGCGCACTGAATTGCATTGAAATGCCTTTGTCTGCATAAAATGAATCAACATTAGCATTCTTAAACTCAGTCCCAGTGTCACTTCTAATAGTTTTAACTTTACAATATAACTGATTTTCAATTCGAATGATAAACTCTTTTAAGATTTCTCAGATTTCTGATTTAGAATGAAGAAAGAAAACCCAAGTGAATCTTGTATAATCATCAATGATGACCAAACAATATGGTTTCTTCCCTATATTTTGCACATTTGTTAGATCAAACAAATCTATATGCAACATTTGTAAAGGTTTGAAATTTGAGTTTATCAACTTGGACTTATAAGACGCTCGACGTTGTTTTCCTTTCAAGCAAGCCGGACAGTAATCAATTGTAGCAAATTTCTTGCATGGGATTCCAATCACATGATTTCCTGCTGAAAGCTTGTTCATGTTTCTGAAATTTGTATGCGCGAGACGCCTATGCCAGAGTTGGCTTTCATCATTTGTTTCTTTTGCAATCAGACACGTTGTTTCCACATTTGGATCAACTTGCGACATGTCTAACTTGTAAACATCACGATCTCAATTTGCTTTGACAACGATCCAATATTCACTAAATTTAAATCCTGGCTTTAAGATATAACAGTGAGAGTCATCAAACAAAGTTAAAAACGATTTATCACAGATTTGCGAGACACTTAGTAAATTAAAGTTCAACTAGGCACATTCAAAACTAATTATTCCATTTTTAATAGTTCTTTCTCCTGTGATTTTTCCTCATGCATCTCCTCGAAATGCCACATGTGTTCCATCTATTTCTTTAAAATCCTTCAGCAAGGCATGATTTCCTATCATATACCAGCTACACCCACTATCAACATACAATGTGTTAATAGGTCTTTTGGGCGTACCTGTATTTATGAACACAGTTAGATAGAGAGATCAACCCAAGCTGAAATCATCCTGGGCTTACCATTTTTGTCAATGACAGTAATTTGTTTGTAATGCATATTACTTAATTCAAATTTTTTATTTTTCAAAATATGATATTGTTTCTCCAATTCGGAATCCAGTTGGTACTTGATACCTTTTTCCCTGGTTTGTTTAAGTTGACAGACCTTGGAATGAAACGATCATTGTGATAGTACTTGTTCGGTATATCACATGAATCACTAACAACAGATTTGTTCTTTCTAAAACTTCTCAATCCAAATGACAGTACTCTTTTTGAATTTTGAAATCCGACTTATTGATTTATTTGAAATTGACTGTATTGTGGAGATGTGTTTCGGAAGTAACATTCTGACGTGTTATGATTCTTTTCATCACAAATTGCACAGTATTTGTTAAAATAACAATCTTCAGTTGAATGATTCCTCATATCACAAATGTGATAATACTAGTTAAAGAAGCACTCTTCTATTTGATGATTGTACATGTCACAAATATCACATATTTCTTGTTTGCTTTAAACAACTCATGCTTAACCATTGAATTTGATTTTGTTTCACTTTTAGGGGATTTTTGGTTAACGTGTTGCTTCGATGTTTGATGGTTTTTTGATTAGACACATTTGAATTAACCCTCATTGATTCAAACTTTTTGTGTACCGCGGAAGACTTTGATCCCGAACCTGCTTTCGGATCAGAAATTTGTTTGACCCTGAGTTAGATTGGTTATATTCAAAGTTGTTTAAATCAAATTTACTAACTGAAACAAATTTAACAGGTTTAAAGAACATGTTGTTTGTTTGTTGATTCGTTTTTGGCTTTGAATCAGATTTCGAACTTCTTGAAGATTTCTTTGAAGGACTGGAACTTTTTCTTTGATGCTAAGTTTCAACGATATCCTTCTTTGACTTCTTTTTCTTTTTCCATTTGATGAACTCCGGATTATTGAAACCATAATCTGATGATGAGTTAGCATTTGCTGAATATTATGACTTTGATTGTTGTTTCTTGATAAGTTTTTCTGCAATAACAATTTGTGACCCTTTAGCAACACGGACTTGCTTCATTCTGTTTCTTGGATGATAAGATTTTATCTTCATAGGATGACCATCTTGAATCTTTGCTTGATCAATTTCAACAAATACTTCAATATCACTGATAGTGCTAGAAGAACCGAGCTAGGATCTAGATCTGAGATTGTTTGGTGATGTTGTTTGTAATCAGTGATGCGGAAACTCACTAATCACGTATTGATGCTTGAATGTTCATGAAGATCAATGCAAAGTATGATGAAGATGATGATAATATGAATAGGTGAATTGTATTATATCAATGGAGAGGTTACAAAGAATATTGAATGAAATGTAGGCAACTCTTCTTAACAAATGACCTAGGTGATGGTATTTATAGTCTATACCATTCACCTTACCATGTAACCTAACCACGTGCAGTTAAGCACAAACGCGCATTTAAGCACGAAACGATTACACAAATATTCTAAGACAAATACAATTAATGAACGTCTTCACCCGTGCTTGCTCGTGATGATGCTCGATATCTTCACTCGCTTATATTTGGAAAGTGACATCTTCAAATAACCCCAACAGTACTCCCCCTAAGATGACACTTTACAAATCTGACATACCAGCTTAATCTTCATGTGGCGAGTATAGAGAGCAACTTAAAGTTTTGGTATGCATTATCTTCAAGAGGACCCAACAGTACTCCCCCTAAGATGATGCTGCCAAAACTCTGTCTTTCAACAAGCAATCTGCATCCTTCTCTCCCTTTTGAGTAACATCAGAGGCTATGGAAAGAAATACGCAAAGAGTAGATTCCGGTGAATCTATATATCAGCAACGGGATCTTCTTCAACGGTTGAAGTAGAATACGAAGACTTCTTTGACTTAGAATACTCCCCCTCAACTTTTGCTTTAGAGGTTAACGGGATCTGTGTATGAGATATTAAGAGGAGGACTCTTAACACTCAGCAATCTGACTTGGAGATCTTTGGACTGGAATCAGGCTTGAACAGAAACATCTTCAAGTCACGTGGAAGCTTGTTCTGCAATGAAAACAGTTCCTGCAACTCAAAGAAAAACATTAAAACTCAGGCAATAATGTGCATTGATCATCAATGTAAAGATTAAGTTCTCAATCGGATGAGATATTGCTTAATGAACAACTTCTACATCAATAACATATGTTAATCTGCCAAAACGAAAGAAAAATATTAAATTGACAATCCTTTTTGGTGTTTTTGAATTTTTCAATGTTTTTTGATAGGTTTTTGGAATTTTCTCTTTACATTCTGAATCTTTATCCTGCAATGAGATCATACCAGCAATTAATCCAACACATGTTTTTTGCAGTTTTTGAGAATAGACATTTGAATTGTGAAGTAATTGAGTGATGAATTTTTAAACAAATCAATTAGCTCGAAGTGACACACTTACTTTTTCTATTCTTGATGATCAATTAGGTTGATTAGGAATAAGTTTTGAGTGACCCATACCTTGCACATTAGAAAGTTATACACCTCATCTATATATCCTGAGAACAACTCAACACGTCAGGTCACTTACAATCATAAACAGTGTGGAATTTGGGTTCTATTTGGATTTGGTCCACTTTGGGACTTCTTTTGAATTCCTTTTTGAAATTTTTCTTTTTGCCTATGTTCCCCTTGGGAATCTTCTGAATTCCATTTTGGAATTTGTATGGTGACGGTCCACATTTGGGACTCTTTTTGTTCCATTTTGGAATCTTTTGCTGCATCTTGAAGCTCAAAAGAGACTTCGTGTGAGACTTCAGGTCTGTGGGTACCACAACAAAGAAGCTCACGATGCGGTTCATCACACTGAACAGATTGCATCGTTACACGATGTAATTTAGATGCTTCACGAGATATCTATTTGATTTGTATAAACGTTTCATATGCAATAAGATGTTTCAACCACAAAAACTCATTAGAATTTAGTTAAATCATCTATACTACATTATAAAGCATTTAGGATGGGCAAAACAGTAAATTAACAATTTCCTTAATTTTCAACACTATAAAATCAAACCCTAGAAACCATCGCTTTGTTCCGTTCAAAATTGTTGATCTGTTCAACACTAACCCTAAAAGGTGAGGGAGGGTGAGCGGCTGACCGGAGCATTCAAAATCGAAACATCTGCCTACTTCACAATCGGTTCCTGCATCTTCTTCATCGTAATCGACTGGTACCACCATCATTATCATCGTCTTCTTCTTTGCTCGCTCGATGCTACACATTTTGTCGCGCAGGTACGAAACTTAGGTTATTTTTATCGATCTCTGCTCTAAACTTTTTACATCTAAAGCTCTAATCGTTATTTGTTTGATTATTACTTCATCTCTTGCGTTGTTCTAGGGTCCTGAATTGGCAAATGTGGCTTAAATCTGAGATTCATTTGTGATTCAACTAAAAGGTAAATTTCAGTCTCGGTGATTGATTTTTTTTGTCGGCATGGTCTGCGTTCTTACTATCATTCACAAATACACAAGTGGGTGTATTTTTAGTGGTTTGATTTGTGATTTGGTATTCAATTTCTTGAATGATGTTCAAAATGGTGTTTTAGTTAGTCTAATTGGAGATACAAAATGACTGAAGTTTATTAATCTTGAGTAGTTTTGTTTTTGTACAGGCTCCTTGATCAAGTAATTCTCTTTACCAATTAAACATTATTTGAATTGATGTTAAGTGTTTTATGCAATTTTTGAGTTCTTGATTTGAATTAATAAGAGAAAATTGTTGTTTTGGGCTATGATAGATTGTAGTTGTAGTCTTCTTATTTCAGATACGTATTTATAAATTAAGTTGTAGCCTTTTCAGGTGGTGGTTTAACATTATTGAATATTGTTACTTGATTGAAGCTATCAGTAGAGAAATTTGATAAAACTTCAACCTAATTTGGAGATTAAAATGTACTTCTAGGATATTGGTTCACACAAAGACAACTTGTAAGTATTTTTCATGCTTATTTTGTATAGATCTGAATGTTAGTCTAGCTTTTTGATGTTATGTGTAGGTTAAGTAGGTTAGTTTATTATTATAATGCTAAAATCAAGTTGGGTTTTTGTATTACAGCAATGAGTCCATATGGAAATATTAAATTTTGAAGAGCTTATCTACCAGGTACTATATATATATATATATATATATATATATATATATATATATATATATATATATATATATATATATATATATATATATATATATATATATATATATATATAT
Source organism: Tagetes erecta (assembly GCA_030867185.1). Lineage (NCBI taxonomy): Eukaryota > Viridiplantae > Streptophyta > Magnoliopsida > Asterales > Asteraceae > Tagetes > Tagetes erecta. Next base: position 13,934,717 of record CM061497.1, on the reverse strand, counting down.
ATATATATATATGATTTATAGCTTCAAACATACTATTTTTATTGGTATATTGACATGAAGGATATGAACATGGATTGGGTTCTTTATGATGTTCCTACAGGATAATGATGCTTATAATTTGATTTTTATTGTAAGTACTGAATGATATTATATCAGTCTAAGAAGCCAACTGAATTAGCTGTTTTTACTTTAAAGAATCACTAGAAATCATTTTGTACAAGTGGTGGTGGTGGCAGCAGCAGAGGATGAAAACAACGAAGGGGAGACGAACTTGTTCATTCTCTTAACGTTTCTCTTGAGGATCTCTATAATGGAAGTTTAAAAAATTGTAAAACCCTAAATTTTGACGTAAGATTATGCCATATATGGGCGGGCGTTCATGTAAATAGCACGTTGAATAAAGAGTCCTAATGTATAGAGATAAACCCTAGTGGTGGTAGAGGACTGAAAATGAATAACGTGGGCGAAAACGGAACTCAAATCGGAGTTATAACGAAGCGGGAAATGCGAAAACACCCGAAGAATGCCCGAAAACTTGTTTCGAGCATATCTTGACTTAGAAGAAGAGTTACGGAGCCCATAATATATGAATTCCACGTGTTTCGACGAGAGGAATCTGAAAATGTAGGTTAGGCGATCCGCGCATCAATGGGTAGTCCCCTGCGCGTATCGCGTAGGACCCGTCGGGTGCAAAACAGCTGGCAGCCACTCACCATCTACGCGATACGCGCAGATGGTGCATGTGGGCTGCGCGTATCGCCTGGAACAGCCCAGACAGCCTATAAAAGGGGGTGCAACCCCCCTTCACTTGTGCTCAAACCTTTCTCTCTCTCTAGAACTTTTTAGAGAGAGAAACCAGTCAATTTTTGTTGCGGAATCGCGCCTCGAGTGCGGTACCTTGCGTCGTGACGTTCCTTCGAGTCTCGGGCGCGTGTAGATCGCTTGGCGTGCGTCGAGGTTCTGTCCGAGTGAAGAACGGCGATCATCAAGGTGTTGCGCGATTGAAGATCGGTGATCGACGAGGTAAATGGTCTTTCATTCTCGATTAGTTTAGGACGGGAATCGGGTTGGGAACCCGATGGGAATGCGGGGTGAAGATACCCGCATAGCACAAGGGACGTGCTAGGGGAAATAGTTGCGGGATTAAACACCCGCAACTAACGGGTAGATTACCCGGGGAGGGTGCGGGTTGAATATCCGTACCCTAGGGGTATGATATCCGTTGTGTACGGATAACATATCTCTGTAGGATTCATTTAGACTCCCGAGGTTCGGGAAGTTTAGGTGGCAACGACTCGTATCTAGTCGTATGCTTCGCTAGTTATGCCCTAGGACTTACATAGTCTTAGGAATCGTTATTTATAACGTTGTGATATCACGTTATAGGTGGATTATAGCTATTGAGATTGATTGTCGATATAGCTATTTGTGTGATCGTGAAGATATCCATTTGGATTGATTGTTGGGATTAGATCAAGGACCGAAGCTAGTTGTGAGCTTGTTGTGATCTTGTTGAGGTGAGTTCATACACTTAAACTCTTTTGAAATGATTGTATGTTTTACAAAACTGGGTGTGTTGCTTAAACCTGTTTTGGTTGCAAATGATTGTGAGTTTTTGTATAAACTCTTTTGGATTGGTTGTGTTCTTAAACTGTTGTTTTTGAACGGTTGGCTAGCAATCTACCGTAAATATCGGGCAATACCACTCCAGATTATAGGGGTGACGCGGGTAAAACTTAGAAGGGTATATGCATATATTCTGCTCCAGCGCAGACGTGCCAGACGGAGTTGTTGAGGGGTTTTATTCGTATTGTCTGGGAATATTTAACGGATGATGTTAGCATGTTTGTGAAATGTTTGTAAATGATGGAGTTCGTGGTAACTCTTTGATCAATGGAGCTTGGCAACTCGTTGATCAAGGTTTTTACAAGCATTTGGTTGAATGTTTTGAAATGTTTTGTAAAATGTTTTATTATGAACTCACCAGCGTAAGCTGACCCTTTCTTTTAAACTTTTTGGCACACATCCTAGGTGCCGAGTGATGCAGGAAAGCACTGTTGAGGCTAGAGCAGGTAGAAGGCTTGCGGGCTTAGAAGATAGATGCTCTGGACCTAGAATAGTTGCTAGCTTTAGTTTGTTAATGTTATACATCAAACAAACAATTGTCTTTTTGTAATCAATGTATTGTATATATGAAGTTTAATGTATGCACAACTTTAAGATTTAAGCTGTGTGTATGTATGTTTGTTGATTCTGCTGCGTTGCTCCTGATATCCATCCGTCACACGCGTGTAAACCCCCGGGCACCTGGGACCGCCCGCCGTGTTGGGGTTGTGACAAAAATCTTTCCCTTTCACTTAGTGTTATTCGCCAATGTAAGGGGTGAGTAGTTTTTATTTTATTTTGTATATACGCTTACTTTTAACGAATATTTACCCAATATAAAATTTTGCAGCATAGGGTCAAATTCAAGTGCTTTAATGTATCATATTGGCTGTCAAGGCTCAGGAATGAAAGTTTCTAGAGTGTAACGGTGTGGGTGAAACCATCAATATTGTTTTTCTATTTTCGTATGTCTACTTCTTTTGATTAGTGGTGTAGCTTATTTTGATGGAAGTTTTAGACCTTTTTTAAGTTTAACTAGACAATGCTTATGGCATTTGCAATCAAGGAACTTGAATGGTTAAAAGAAGGCGACTGTTGATGGTAGTTGCTTATAATTCAAACTCATGTAAGTTAATAACATGTTAATTTTGGATCCCCAACATCTCAATTCATCTGTAACTTTTCTTCTCTTTTGTAGTCACATTGTTCTGGAACTGTTATGAAACCCATTCAAACGATTTAATGAAACCCATTTTAAATGGGAATGTTTAACTATCATTTATGAAATCATTCATATGCTTTCAAAGTTTTAATCTTTTTAAACACCGTTTATCAGTTTTAGATGACTGTTAGCATGACTGCACGATAGTCCTATTTGTAATTTGTTGATTAGCAACTATATATCTTCAACTTTAATATGATATACTAGAATAAGGTTCTGTTGTATCTTATTCAATTCAACTTTAATAAGTGTCTTTTTGAAAATATTATTTTTGTTTTAGTTTTTTTTTTCAACAGTTAAAGTCTGTATGCATTCTTGTTATATAGGTGTGCAAATTATTTTTAGCTTACAGTTATTAGAAATTTTGTTTTGTGGTTCTACATATGGGAATGATCTGAATCTGAATCCGAAGTTGGTTCTGCAAATTATGTTTAGCTTACCGTACTTGAATTATCTTCTTACAGGAAACATATTAGGATTTTGTTTAATCATATACATTTACTTTCAATTTCAAATGCAGGCACATACCTTTTTCAGTTGTTTCAAGTTTCGATGGCTGAGTAGAGGTGTTAAACCCAACTCTTGTATATAGTGAGTGTTGACATTTAGCATTTTGATAATGTTCAATTGATGAGACACAAATAGCTTTGGACTGCATCTTTTTGCTTATAATGCTTTAACATTGTTCGTTTGGTAAATTCACTCAACCTAATGCTCTTGGACTTTTTAATTTTATGTTTTTTTCAGACAAAGGCAAGTGGCAATACAAGTATATATTATTGTTGAAAATAACTCCGACCTTGGGATGTCTACATCTTAGGTATGTGTAATCGCATTTTGGTCAAATATATATTATTGTTGAAAACTCAATTGGCTTTTCAATTGTATATATTTTAACTGCTATTTGGCTGTGTATTTTTACTGCATGGTATAGGCATTTAGAATGCATTTTGTTCATAAAGTCAAGTGGCATTTTAACTACATTTGGTCATAAACTCAATTAGTCATGATTTTGACTGCAAGTTTTCATTAACTCTTTATGTTATTGTATTATGTTAGTTAACTAAGATGGACATATATTTATGCTTCTTTTTGTATTCTAATTAAATCTATAAATTGCTTTACTTTTGCAGCTAAAAGATGACATACAAAGGCGTATTTGAAATAAAAGAGGAAGAGGATCAGGTGAACATAGAAGTGCTTTGCAACATAGTGTAATTTTTCTCCCACAACCATTGCAGCATATGCATTTGCACTAGCATCTAACATATAATATCTTTATGTATGTTGTCTTCAATATAGAGGTTTATATGGGTTCGCTTGGGTTATTGGTTCTTTAATTAGGCTGGGTTTTGGGTTCTCTATTTAAGCGAGAACATAGTCATATAACTTTTGTGTAGGATATTTATGCTTTGTGGTTGGACTTTGAAGAAGTGAATTGGTAGCTATAGACTATGTTTTACACTACCAAAATCTACGTATTCATGTTACATAAGTTTATTCATATTCTTTTTTCATTTACCATAAACCCATCACTAAGATATAACAGTAACTTTTTAGCGTCATAGTTGCTGACATGCTATACTTCTCGTTTTGATTGAAGTTGCATTGTGGGCAAAGTCTTGATTGTCTTCACTTATATACATTTGTTTACGTGGATGTTGAATAACTAATGGATGAATGTATGGTTCTAGGGATTTAGAAACGACATATGAAGATGAAATAATTTGTAAGAATTATAGAAATTTGAAAGAATTGAACAACAGAACAGTTTCTTGATCGTGTGTGGTTTTACAAGTTTGAAGCAGTAATGTGTTGTATAATCTTTTGTGTAGGAATAAAGAAACTTGATTTTGTGTTTTTAATTTGACTAGGGAGCTCATGAGAGTGAAAAACTTGGTGAAGATCCAATTCGCATACCAAATAATCTCATGCCTTATATACAACAAGTAGTAGTTGGATGTATACCTGAGTTGAATGTATATGGTCATTATTATTCTACAAGAGATGACACTACAGTAATTATTGTTATATTTATGTAACTTACGATCCACTTTATGGCTCCATTTAGATAATATTATTAATTTTGATTGCTAACAGTTGCAAGACTACATCCATGTGATGGATTTGGCTGATGATCACGCTGCAGCACTTAAAAATCTTTTCACGAAAGAATATATAGGTGAGCAACAACGGTTATTTACTTTACAGTTTACATGACTATTGGTCGATATCGTTATTTTTGTTTTGCCAATGTGTGTAATGCTGTTTAGGTTGTTTTGCCTGCAATGTGGGGACAGGTCAACTATCAAGGGACCTTTATTCTTGAAATGGTTACTGCTTTTGAGAAAGCATTCGGATGTGATTATTCTTGTGTTTTCATGGGACAGGTCAAGGGACCTTTATTATTGATTATTGTGTTTTCATGGGTTTGAATGTGATTATGACCCATCTAATTATGTTTATGACAGTTTTTAGGATGCATGTTTGCTTAGAAATACCTTATGAAATAGTATATATGGTTCTTCAAGCATATGAAATAGTATATATGGTGCCTTATGAACTTTGGTATATTGAAATCACTATATTTTAACCCGTTTGACTAATTTCACTATATTTTGACCCATTTGACCCATTTAGCTGAGATTTATGTAGCGTTTTGTAGCTGATTTTATATTTTTTGGAGTATAAATTCGTATTTGCAGTTTTATATTGCATATTTTCTTGCGTTATTTCTTGATTTCTCTGATGCTACCAATCGTAAGGTCGCCGCAGCTCTTGTGATTGAATTACTGAACAACCCTCTTCAGCATGAGGTAGATGATGATGGTCAAAAAGTTGTCATACGAGATGGACTTAGTCTAGGTGGTGAATGACACTAGGCTGATGCAGTGTGGGGACTGGCTAAAAAGTACATCCTTACTACTTTAATGGGAGGACGGTTGTAGTCTCTACATATGCTGTTGTTGCTGGTATGCTTGCACTTGAGAAAGTGCCTGAAAGTTCAGCATCTTGTTCGTGGCTTTTACTTGGATAAGTTTACTCTGCTTGAAAACTTCAACATTAGTGGAGCTGCGAGTTTTGGCCATTTATAAATCAATTGGTTGATTTGTTTTTTTTTTGTCTAAATCTCAAACCGGTAAAATGGATAATATATACAAATAGCAACACTTGAGACACTTGTATAAAAGCTGCATCTTTGATAAATTAACAGAAAAAGAGTATGGTATTGGAAGTTGTCATCTCTAAAATTTGACATGTTTCATTTTAATTTGTACACTTTGACCTTTCCCCTTTTAATTCTCTTTATTGTTCACATGTGCGACCCTTGCTATAACTTGTATATATATTCTAAACTAAAACTAATAATCCCATAGTAATATATGTATGATTGAGGTTCAATGGATCCATCTCACTTTAGGCCATCAGGTGAATGAACTTCTATCGCATATCTCGTAATAAAAAAATTAACTAAATGTGATTTACACTTTATATTTAGAACCATTATCTCATTTAATAAACACCTATTTTGCTATTTTAGACAATGATGAGATTAAATTTTGAACAATGTGTGTACGTGATGAAGCCGATTCAATCGTTTACAATTTGGAATTCAATATGTAAGTAAATTCACAAACATAAGCGAATCCAAATTTACTATAGTTACAATGAGCCTTAAAAGGGTTGACTAAAACAAAATCCAATTGCTACAATTGTTCTATCTGCAAGTTGTTGTCATTTTTAAGTATGATCATTTATTTTTTAACGCATATGCGATAGGATTGGTAGTTTGAATTGAAGTGAATATGGTTTTAGCAAGATTTTCATTAAAAAGAAACATAACACTTCGGTAGTTTGAAATAAATATGTTACTTGTTACAAATTGTAATTTGTTAGTTGGACAAATGCTCTTTATTTGGTCTATGAAATGAGATGGTTATGGCAATGAATTGTTAATGAAACTAGAAGCAGTTTGATTTTTCATGTCCGAATTGTACTAAATCATATAGTATATTTTTTCCTTTTTAAATAGTGCAACTTGAGAATTTGACGTTTCTATTTAGCAGCCACTTAGTAGATTGTCTCCATACTTTGTTCGACTGGCAAAAACAAGTATTGTGTTGTAAATTGTTGTCACCGCCGCATCGCGCGGGCATTCTCCTAGTCATAGAATATACTTGTTCAGTATAATTGTCTGAGCTGTCTCGCACATCAATTTTCACGCTTCAGTCTTTATTGTTTAAAAATGATGTGTCGAATAACTCTAGTGTATCTATCATTTCTCATGTACATGCAAGTAGATTCAACATATTTTTGTATTTTTCTGATTTTATCATTTTTTTTTAATAATGAGTTCTCCCCCTAAACTTTTAAATTTCTTGAAAAATTGAAAGTTTAATGAAAAGAAAATGGCAGATATGTTATCAACGTATGAAGAGTGCATGCAATATACTTAATCTAAACAGACGAAATGAAACATCGTTGTTTCTTGCACAGCCATCATTGTTTGATTTTTGAAAATGTTTTTTTTTAAAAAAAATTCCTGCAATGATTCCTTTTTGTTTCCAACTCCATTTGGCGTCAGTTGCATCGAAGACATCATGAACAAGATTCGGTATCTTGTCATGATAAGGGATCAGCCACGGTCTTCTTTTCTTTGTTTGACCGGCCTCCATATCTGTCCCTAACACACTAACAAATTAGTTAGAGTGTGAAATCCAAGCCATTGCGGTCTTGGATTGTCCGAAATCATCAATATATGTAACTTTTTGATAAATTGCATCTTCTGGTGGACCATCGATTGATGAAGCACGTTGCTCATCTTGATTCTTAACGGGTGTTTTTCTCCACAACTGTTTTTGTATGGGACCAAAGGAATGCTTTGGTTTGGACACCCATCTAGAATCATTCATGGAAGATCTGTCATAGTCATTTCTAAACCTATTTTTCAAAAATCGGTTTTGTAGATTATTTTGCTTATGCAAAAATGGATTTGTTTGATTTTGTTTTCTTACAGATCTTGATTTCCATGAATCAATTGAATGATCACCATTAGAGAATTTAAAATCAGAAACATACCTGGCAGAATGTGCAGATGATGAATTTCTTTGGACATACCTTCTCGGCTTCATCGTTGATCTTTTGTTGTAGAAGCAATCTTGAGTGTTGTGATTGACCATGTCACAAATGGAGCAATACTTGTTGTAGTAACATTCCATGGTGTCGTGGTTGTACATCTGACAGTTGATGCAGTACTTGTTGTAGAAGCATTCTGATAACGGAATGCTGCTACAACAAGTACTGCACCAACTGTCAGATGTACAACCACGACACAATGGAATGTTACTACAACAAGTATTGCTTCATTTCTGACATGGTCAATCACAACAGTCAGGATTGCTTCTACAACAAAAGCTCAACGATGAAGCCGAGAAGGTATGTCCAAAGCAATTCATCATCTGCAAATTCTGCCAGGTATGTTTCTGATTTTAAATTCTCTGATGGTGATCATTCAAGTGATTCATGGAAACCAAGATCTGTAAGAAAACAAAATCAAACAAATCCATTTTTGTATAAGCAAAATAGTCAACAAAACCGATTTTTGAAAAATAGGTTTAGAAATGACTATGACAGATCTTCCATGAATAATTCTAGACGTGTGTCCAAACCAAAGCATTCCTTTGGTCCCACACAAAAACAGTTGTGGATAAAAACACCTGTTGAGAATCAAGATGAGCAACGTGCTTCATCAATCGATGGTCCACCAGAAGATGCAATTTATCAAGAAGTTACATATATTGATGATTTCGGACAATCCAAGACCGCAATGGCTTGGATTTCACCCTCTAACTAATTTTTTAGTGTGTTATGGACAATTATGGAGGCCGGTCAAACAAAGAAAAGAAGACCGTGGCTGATCCCTTATCATGACAAGATACCGAATCTTGTTCATGATGCCTTCGATGCAACTGACACCAAATGGAGTTGGAAACAAAAAGGAATCATTGAAGGAATTTAAAAAAAAACATTTTTAAAAATCAAACAATGATGACAGTGCAAGAAACAACCGATGTTTCATTTCGTCTGTTTAGATTAAGTATATTGCATGCACACTTCATACGTTGATAACATATCTGTCATTTTCTTTTCATTAAACTTTCAATTTTCGTAGAAATTTAAAAGTTTAGGGGGAGAAATCTTTATTAAAAAAAATGATAAAAAAATGATAAAATCAGAAAAATCCAAAAATATGTTGAATCTACTTGCACGTACATGAGAAATGATAGATACACTAGAGTTATTCGACACATCATTTTTAAACAATAAAGACTGAAGCGTGAAAATTGATGTGCGAGACGGCTCAGACAATTATACTGAACAAGTATATTCTTTGATGATTTAACTAAATTCTAATGAGTTTCTGTGGTTGAAACGTCTTAGTGCATGTGAAACGTTTATACAAATCAAATAGATATCTTGTGACGCAACGATATACATCGGGTAATGATGCAATCTATTCAGTGTGATGAACCGTATCGTGAGCTTCTTTGTTGTGGTACCCACAGACCTGAAGTCTCACACGAAGTCTCTTTTGAGCTTCAAGGTACAGCAAAAGATTCCAAAATGGAACAAAAAGAGTCCCAAATGTGGACCGTCACCAAACAAATTCCAAAATGGAATTCAGAAGATTCCCAAGGGGAACATAGGCAAAAAGAAAAATTCCAAAAAGGAATTCAAAAGAAGTCCCAAAGTGGACCAAATCCAAATAGAACCCAAATTCCACACTGTTTATGATTGTAAGTGACCTGACGTGTTGAGTTGTTCTCAGGATATATAGATGAGGTGTATAACTTTCTAATGTGCAAGGTATGGGTCACTCAAAACTTATTCTTAATCAACCTAATTAATCATCAAGAATAGAAAAAGTAAGTGTGTCACTTCGAGCTAATTGATTTGTTCAACAATTCATCACTCAATTACTTCACAATTCAAATGTCTATTCTCAAAACTGCAAAACATGTGTTGGATAAATTGCTGGTATGATCTCATTGCAGGTTAAAGATTCAGAATGTAAAGAGAAAATTCCAAAAAATATCAAAAACATTGAAAAATTCAAAAAACACCAAAAAGATTGTCATTTTAATCTTTTTCTTTTGCGTTGGCAATTTAACATGTGTTATTGATGTAGGAGTTGTTGATCGAGCAATATCTCATCCGGTTGAGAACTTAATCTTTACATTGATGATAAATGCACATTATTGTCTGAGTTTTAATGTTTTTCTTTGAGTGGCAGGAACAAGTTTCCATTTGCAGAACAAGTTTCCACAAGACTTGAAGATGTTCCTGTTCAAGCCTGATTCCAGTCCAAAGATCTCCAAGACAGATTGCTGAGTGTTAAGAATCCTCCTCTTAATATCTCATACACAGATCCCATTAACCTCTAAAGCAAAAGTTGAGGGGGAGTATTCTAACTCAAAGAAGTCTTCTCATTCTACTTCAACCGTTGAAGAAGATCCCGTTGCTGATATATAGATTCACCGGAATCTACTCTCTGCTTATTTCTTTCCATAACCTCTGATGTTACTCAAAAGGGAGAGAAGGATGCAGATTCCTTGTCGAAAGACAGAGTTTTGATAGCATCATCTTAGGGGGAGTACTGTTGGGTCCTCTTGAAGATAATGCATACCAAAACTTTAAGTTGCTCTCTATACTCGTCACATGAAGATTTAAGCTGATATGTCTGATTTGTAAAGTGTCATCTTAGGGGGAGTACTGTTGGGGTTATTTGAAGATGTCACTTTCCAAATATAAGCGAGTGAAGATATCGAGCATCATCACGAGCAAGCACGGGTGAAGACGTTCATTAATTGTATTTGTCTTAGAATATTTGTCTAATCGTTTTGTGCTTAAATGCGCGTTTGTGCTTAACTGCACGTGGTTAGGTTACATTGTAAGGTGAATGGTATAGACTATAAATACCATCACCTAGGTCATTTGTTTAGAAAGTTGCATACATTTCATTGAATATCCATTGTAACCTCTCTATTGATCTAATACAATTCTCCTATTCATATTATCATCAATCTTCATCATACTTTGCATTGATCTTCATGAACATCAATACGTGATCAGTGAGATTCCGCATCACTGATTGCAAACAACATCACCAAACAATCTCATATCTAGATCCAAGCTCGCTCCCTCTAGAACTATCACATATTCTTCTTCATCTTCTTGATTGTCATGAGAATTTGCTTGACTCACAAGAGCAAGTTTTGTGTGTTCATTAAAGTCTCTTCTCTTTTGATCACAAGCTTTGGCTACTTGAAGATATGTTGTTTCAAACATATGATTGAATTCTGTAATAAATTTATTGATATCTTCTCTTTTATTTTCTTCTCGGATCACGGTTAACATGCCCGTTGACATTTTTCTTGAATTTTCAAAGTCATCTTGATACTTTTTCTGGGAAGTCATGGTGGCTAAAAATGACTAATTTGAAATTTGAATTTTTTTTTTTATTTTTTTTTTTACTGTTGAGTCGGGTCAAACTTGGGACGGGTCAACGTTGAGACGGGTAACTGTTTGGACGGGTCAACAAGGTTGGGACGGCTGAACAGTGTCATCACCCGGCTGAACAGTGTCTTTACCCGGCTGAACAGTGTTTTCCTTCTTTACACGGACTGAACACTTCACGCGGCTGAACAGTACTTCACCCTGCTGAACACTTCACGCGGCTGAACAGTACTTCACCCAGCTGAACACCGGCTGAACAGTGTTTTCACCCGGCTGAACAGTGTCAAGTACTGTGGAGACGGGTCATGCACTATAGAGACGTTTCAGCCTTTGTTGTTTCAATCACTTAGGAAAATTTCCTTGAATCAATCACTCAATACTTCAATTCTACTTCAGATTATGATACTTTTCTGGGCAAAATATCAATCAAATCTTCAACTCTTCATATCAGATTGACTTTTCAAAGTCAAAATTATGATGAACACAAGATCAATTCTTCAATTTTTGTTGTTTTTGTTCAATTCAACACTCGTATTAGCTAAGGAATGATATTTCTAACAATCCTTCAAAGTATTACACCTTGAAACAAGCTAAATCTCATTCAGATCCGGATTTTTGATGAAGAACACAATAAGTGGGTTTTGAGACAAATAGACAAAATATGGATCTAAATCAACAAATCAGTGATGTTTGATCATGAACGAAGCTTAGGATTATGATTTCTAGCATATCTCAATCAACAATTTCTCAATATCAACAACAAATTCCGGATTTCAAATTTGAGCAGTGAAATGACGAACATGAACAATTTCTTCAAAAACTCAGTCAAATCTTCACCAATTGATCTCAAACTTTGCAGTTCTTTACACAAACATGAATCAAAGCTAATGGTAGCTAAAATTCCATCAATAACAACAACAATCAAAGATCACCCAACAGCTCTGATACCAATTGATAGTGCTAGAAGAACTGAGCTAGGATCTAGATCTGAGATTGTTTGGTGATGTTGTTTGTAATCAGTGATGCGGAAACTCACTAATCACGTATTGATGCTTGAATGTTCATGAAGATCAATGCAAAGTATGAATAGGTGAATTGTATTAGATCAATGGAGAGGTTACAAAGAATATTGAATGAAATATAGGCAACTCTTCTTAACAAATGACCTAGGTGATGGTATTTATAGTCTATACCATTCACCTTACAATGTAACCTAACCACGTGCAGTTAAGCACAAACGCGCATTTAAGCACGAAACGATTACACAAATATTCTAAGACAAATACAATTAATGAACGTCTTCACCCGTGCTTGCTCGTGATGATGCTCGATATCTTCACTCGCTTATATTTGGAAAGTGACATCTTCAAATAACCCCAACAATCACTCTCTTCAACTTAACTTTCAGAATCTGATTTCTTTTTGAGAAGTTCTTTCAGCCTTGCTTCATTCTCAGGTGAATGGTCATTGGTGTTGAAATTTTCTGGTAGAGTCTTAGTGATTGATTCTGGCATAGGTTCATGTGTAAAACTGTAACATCTGCCCCAACTCATTTCTATGTAAACCCGAGCTGTAAAATAAAATTGTACACAAGTTAATTATTCCAGTTAATTATCAAATTATAAGTTATGGTTTGATTTTTATAAAGCTTATAAAAGTATCAATAATTATATAACTTCTAAGAGTTGATTTATAAAATGTCAAAGCTTTACAAGATTACATTTTAAGTAGTTAGCAAAGTTAAAGTTTGGGCTAAAATGTAAACTTTGAAACTAATATTAAACTTTTATACTCATTTATAAACAGAATCAATTAGCAGGGACTGGAAGTGTAAATTTGTTAAAATCTTAGCCCAGCCCATTTTTCCCACCCGTGATTCCGGCTAGTGGCTTCCGGTGAGTCCGGCGAAGCTCCAGCATCGCCCAACAACCCAAAAATTTAACAAATTAACCCGATAAAACCGTTCTCAGCCATTATCTGTAAGAGTCAACTACAAGAACCTATACGAACTCAATTTTACGGATTTATCATCAAATTTAAAACCACTCCGTTATACTCGATGTCGATAATTCAAACTAACGGCTAATACGCAGTTGAGGGCAAATTAAACTAATCCAGACCATGTCATTCGTTAAAATGAGTCTAAGCATAGAATAAATTTAACAACAAACTCGATTAATCAGTCAAATTATGTTCCTTTAATCCCGTAGCCCACGACAAATCGTTTCAATCTTTTGACCATGATTCAATCACATTTGAACTGCTAAAATCATTCATTCGAACTCACACTACCTATCTGCAACATCAATTCAACTTCAAAACACACAAAATCAATCATTGATCATCATCATCATCTTCGTCTCTCTGCGTGTTGGTCGTCGGTAGCCTCTGGGTCATTATAAGCATCAATTTGTTAGGGCTTTTATTCATCATCAATCGAAGAGTGATTCTGCAACTTTAATTGCATTATCATTATCGCCTTCATCATCAATTGATTTCTTGCTGCTACGTTTTTCGTTTCTTTTATTCTTCATCATTTTAGCATCAATTCAGGTAATCAAAACATTCATTGAACTCGTTATAGTGTACAGATTTCGTATTCTATGGTTAATTTGATTATGGAATTGATCAATAAGATGTTGATAGTTCTAGGGTTTATATAGGAAATTGGGTTTAGGAAGTAACAGAATATAAACATTCTTTTCAAATTGCATTAACAAAAATTTAGTTGGTTTGGTGGTTTCTTGTTTCTTGATTCAACCAAGAGTTCTGGTGTTCAAATCTTGGCACAACTGCATTTGTTTTTTTTATCATATCATTTATTTCTTATAATTATAATAAAGTTATTTATGAAAAATTTTATAAGTTATCTTCATAAACATATGGTGTACAAGAGTGTTTATATATATAATAATACATATAAGATTATATGTATAATTAAGAGTTAGATTTCTTTTAGGAGGAGTTTTGAGTTTTAAACATTAGAACGCATAATACATTTAGATTTTATAAAAGTCTCGGGAACTAATTTACTTATGGATTTTGGTATTTAGTACTCATGCGATTTTGATTTAATCATGTTTTGGTCATCATTTATTTACGAATATAATCATGGCATTATTTTAAAGGATTAACTTTTGTAAATTAATTTTATAAGGAAGTAGTTAATTTCATTATATCAGTTATGTCTAATATGGATCTATTAATTCTAATTAACTTCATTGCAGTTAAACGTTATATATACAATTTAATCATGATATTACTTATTTAATCATTTTCAATAAAAACTATTAAAGTAAATTATTATCTCTTTCTATTTATACAATTTAATTACTTAAACCCAAATTTCAGTTAGAACCCTAGATACCTAAATTCCTAGATTCGTTTAGTTATCATTTTAAAATAAGCCGACATTCTTTAGGTGATCCTTAAGGAGATTCTCGGTGCCTTTTTCAAGTTTTACTTTTATTTCATTTTCATCAAATCCGTTATCAGGTGAGTATTCATAGCCCATTTTCTGGTTTTCAATTTGGGGTGATATCATGTGACTTATTAAATCAGTTATCATATTTCAGTTTATCAGTTATTTCAGTTATCAGATTTCAGTTGATCATTTAAAACAATTCATGTTATGTCTTTACTTGCAAATTATGTGTTCATAGCCTGATAGCAATTTTTGTGCAAGCGTAATCATTAATTTGTAGAAACCGACAGTTACTAATGGTAGATCTATTGGTCAAAGGACCCACCCCCTGATTCTTGGGGTGATTATTAACTGAGTATCATTATCATGTGGACCCCCTTTATCATTTGTTCAAGGTTTGATTATGCGTTGTTATCTTGTATGTACATGTTTTGCATTTATAAGTTTAGACATAACGACATGAATTGGATTTTTCTTTATCAGTGTATCTATATGTATTTCAAACCTATGTTTACTCACCAGTTAATTCGTTAGCTGACCAGTTATTTTTCACATGATTTCAGGAAGAGCAAGTTAGGAACTTTGGATGCCAAACGCCTAGGGACTTGGACCTAGTTAAATAAATTAAAGTAGACTTTTTCATTTGTTCTGTTTGGTTAGTTTGTTTGGATTTATCATTTAGTCTTGTTTGGATAATTGGATTTTAATAATATTTAAACTATTTATAGTACCATGAGCTATGAACAATCATTCACTTTCGTCCGCCTCGATGATTCCGCCATCGGTCGGGGTGTGACAAAAACCAAGCCTAATTTTGTTCTTGTTTTCTCTCTCACTCACCAATTTTTCGACCATTGTTTTACAACTGTTAACTTTAGTCAATTCGACTTGTGTTATTGCATGAGCAATTTTCTCAGTTTCAAGATTCTTTGAAAGTTCAGACAATTGATGTTTTAAGGGTTCCATTTCTTCAAGTGATTTCTTCCATGATTCTTGTATTGACAAGATCTTATGATCATCTTTTGTTAGGGCTCGTTTCTAGTTAAGATTTACTTTGTACTTTGTTTATACATATTTGTATAGTTTAGGGTTAATTTTGTATTTTCCCTAATGTGTTGATGCATGAAGCATGTTGTGAGAGAATGTTAGAGAGAGAGTCTAGATCACAATTACACGCTAGAGAGAGAATTGTGTATGTGTGATTTGTATTCTCCTGCACATTTGTACTACAACTTTTATGCTTTGATCATCAATACAAGAGAATTATTAGTAATGAATTGTGTTGTTGATTGAATTGTGTTTGTGTACTTAGATTGTTTTGATTTGCAGCAATATCGATCCAATTGAACCTATCAATTGGTATCAGAGCTGTTGGTATTGTGTGTGTTCTTCGCTATTCATCAAGCAAAAACACATCAATATTGCTCAAATCATGATCTGAATAATCTGTTGCTGTTTTTAGTTGTGATTCATCATCGCAATCACTTCTAATTCACAACAATCGTGCAAATTCCATCAGATTATCATCAGATCTGAGGAATTAGAAAGGAAGAGAAGTTTACTGTTCGATAAAAATTTTGCTCAAATTCATCAAAATTTGATCATGTTTTGGATTGATTGAGATTGAAGATTGATAATCGGTATATTTCACTGATTAGGTGTGATTTTTGAAGAAATTGGACAAGTTTTTGTTAAACCCAGAAAAATTCGATTGAACAAAATGATGAACAGGATGAACAGGTTGAAGATTAACTAGCCAGGTGATAAATTTGACTTAGACAATACTTTGTGGACTTAGATTTGTGAACAATGTCCTGTGCAGCCGTGTAAAGGATTTTTGTCTAGACGGGTAAAGAATTTGCAAAAAAAAATTGTACTGTTCAGCCGGATCAAAGAACTGTTGTGCCGGGTGATCAACTGTTCAGCCGGGTGATTAACATTTCAGCCGGCTGATTGACAACTGTTTAGTCGGGTAAACAATCTTTCTGCCGTGTTTAGTTCTAGCCGGGTCAAGTTTTAGCCGTGTGAAGTTTTTACTGTTCAGCCGTGTAACTGTTCAGCCGGGTAACTCTACCTGCCGGGTGAAGATTGCAAGTGTTGAATATTGACAACTGTTGAGCCGTGTCACTGTTTAGACGGGTGAAGAAAATTCTCAGCCGGGTGAAGAAGAAAAGTTACTGTTCAGCCGGGTGAAGAAGAAATTTTCACTGTTCAGCGGTGTGACTCATTTTCAGTTGTTTCAAACCTTGTTATCTTATCTTGTCATTATTTACTTGCTTTTAGTTTAAATCTAAATTGTTTTCTTTTCAAAAATCATCAAAAACACAAAAATATTTTCTTTAAAATTTTTAAAATGGCACCTAATGATGATTCTGATAATCATGTTCCTAGATTGGTTAATCGTGCAGATTTCAAGAACTGGACAATCAGATTGAAGCATCATCTATGCTCTATTGACAATGATATATGGAAGTCAATTGATAAAGGTCCTCACATTCCTACTCAGACTACTCCTGACAGTGCAAGCACCTACACCAAAGATTCAACTGAACCTTATCCTGAAGATAATCTATCAGCAGAAGACTTATGAAAGGTCAAGAATGACAGTAAGGCTTACTCTTTGATGTGTAAAGGACTGCCACTTCAAGTGTTGTCGAGATTGGATGCTTATCAAACTGACTACACATTGTTCAAAGCATTGAAATCAATATGTGAAGGAGGAGAACAATTGAGAAGTCTTAAGAAGCAAAAATTGAAGAGACAATTGGAATTGTTTGAACATATTGCTGGAGAATCTATGCACCAAATGATTAATAGATTTGTTCATCTAACTACTGAGATGACCAATGTTGGTGCAAAGACAGATCTTCAAGATCTGAATGACAGATTGTTGTGTGCTCTTCCATCTTCATGGAAACAGACTGTGACTCTACTGAAACATACGGAAAAGTTTCCAATGGACTTAGATCTGCTCATTGCAAAGATAGAAGAAGTTGAGATTGATGAAAGTTCAAGAAATACTGACAGATCAGGTTCACATGCTCAGTACAAGTTCATTTTGAATCCTTCAAACACAGTGGAGAATGCTTTTCTTGCACAAGATACTGCAAAAACTGATGATGAGGGTGATTTATTTGTTGGTGCAAGCTTTTATACTGATTCGTCATACATTCCAAACTCACCAACATATTCTCAACCTCAATCTCCACCAAGAGCTCAAGTTCAAAGTCAGAATGTGAAAACTCAATCAGAAAATCAAAGTTCTACAGTTCAAGCTAAAGTAAAAGATGTGATAAACATCTTGTTACAAGATGATGAGACTAAGAATGCATTTACTGCATTCATGGCAAGCTTTCAAGCTTATCAAGGAAGCCATTTGAATCAGATGGATGTCGTGTTGCAAGATTTGTTTGAAATGGATCCTGATGATGTTGAGGAAATGGATCTAAATTGGCAAATGGTGATGGTTGCATATCGAACTCAGAAACATGCATATGTAAACCGTAGCTTCAAGCCACATGCAAACAAGACAGTTGGTTTTGACAAGTCAAAGGCCAGATGTTTCAACTGTAACTGCTATGGTCATTTTTCTAGGGAATGCAAGGCTCCTAAGAATCAGAACTACAATGATCAAGCTGGTTCAAGTGGACAGAATCAAGGTCAAAGTCAGAACTCGCAACAGTCTTCAAGCTATCAAAACAGGAATCAACGTTTCATGCAGAAGCCATATCAAAGTCTTCCAATGCCAGAACTGAAAGATGAAGGCAAGAAACCAGAAGATCAAACCAAAGCACTGGTGGTTAGTGTGAAAGATGGATATGACTGGAGTGCTTATGCGGAACAGTTTTCATCTGATCTTACATCAAGTTTGGCACTGGTATGTGAAATTGAAGAAGATTGGTCTGAAGAAGGGGATGATCAACTGATTAAAGCTGTGAGTGAAGATTCTGAAGAGTATGATTGGAGTGCAAAGGCAGATCCTGTTGAAGAATCTGAACCAGAAGTTGCACTTATGGCTACATCTAATGAGTCTTCATCGTCTGTTGAACAACCAAAGGTTAGTACCGAACTACCCCCTAACTATGTTCCTTTGCCTGATGATGTTAAAGGTAGGTTATGTTCTGAACAATGCATTAAACAAGTGGAACATTATCGAACTCATTCTTTTAAAATTGGTTACAAATTAAGCAAACATGAAAAAATTCATGAACAACTTCAAATTGATCACAAAATTGCTGATGAGAAGATATTGTCACTTAAAGAATCATGGAACAAAACCTTAAAGGAATTGGAACTAGTGACAAAACAACTTGAAGAAATGAAAAAGAATTTCGAACAAGAAAAGGTTGCTCATGTAGTCACACAGGTTGAATTAACAAAGGTAAAGAGTTGTAAAACAATGGTTAGACAACTTGTGAGTGAAAGAGGAAACAAAAGTAAAACAGGATTGGGTTTCACTCATGAACCAATGCCTAAATCAATCACAAACACTTTACCTGAAAACTTTAATGAATTTGATCATTCACCTGAAAATGAACACAGATTCAAAGAAATTCAAAGAAGTAAATCTGAATCCGAAGGATCTGAAGTTTTAATGGAAAGTTTGAAAGAAGATAATGCTGTGACGACTGAAGCTGATGATGAAGCTTGCAACAAATCTGATCCTATTCTGGTTCAACTTGTTGAATATCCGGAACTGAATCCCAAGCCAGAAGAAAAGATGAAGGATGAAGCTGAATTTTCAGGATACAATGATCCAGAATATATCAAATGGAAGAATGAACAGAAGGCAAATGTTGCTGATCAACTGATCAAGAAGAAAGAAGAGAAGAAGACTGAAGTTTCAAATGCAAAGATGCATAAATCGAAAATGACAACCAATCAATCTGAAACAAAACAGTCAAAAGGTAAAAGTGTCATAACATCAAATGACAACACCAAAGCTCAAACTGCTAAAACTGACAAAGTCAAACCTGTGAAAAAGAAAGTGCCAAAAGTTAAAACAATCAAGTTTGTGTCTGCAGGAACGTTTGATATGAACTCATCTCATGGTAACCAACTCAATTTTAAGATCAAATCTAACTCTGGTCTGAAAACAGGTTCAGGTCCTAAGACTTCCGCTGTCAATGATAAAAGATTTGAATCAAAGAAGGTCACTAAGCAGGATGTTTCAAAATCGAACCAAGTTCCCAATCAATCAAAACTTGATAACAAGCAATCAAAATCACAAACAAAATCTCCACAAAAGAATCAAGTTAATTTAAAACCGAACAAAACTGATAATGAATCACGAGTGGGTTCAACATCAAAAGTTAACAATCGGCTCTTTAGGATTAGCAAGAAACATTGTGAGATTTGTGATCGTTATAATCATGTTACTGCTGAATGTTTCTTTAACAGGTACTGCAATTACTGTGACAAAAGAAATCATTCTTCATAAGAATGTTTTTATTACAAGTTCTGTGATATCTGTGAAAGTAGAAATCATGACACTGCAGATTGTTTCTTTCGGAAAAACTCATCAAGAGAAATGACTCCTTTTCCAAATTTTCAAATAAATCAATCTTTTGGTTTTCAAAACTTAAACCAAAGTCATTCTCCTGATTTGAGAACTTTCAAACGAAACAATTCTGGATTTAATGAATTTTCAACCAGAAATTTGCAGGTTAACAGTTTTAAGCCGAGAGCTTTGATGGTGAGAAATCAGAAATTCGAAAATAACCTTGATCCTAAGTTAGAGGAATGGTTTAGTGCTTTAAGAAGAAAGCAAACAAATCAAGCCGTTGGGCGAAATAGTTTTCAACCAAATCTCTCAAATGAAACAAATTTTCAAAATCTTCATTATCAACAAGTTACTGTTACAGATAGATTCGGAAAACCCAAGACCATGTGGGCCTGGGTTGACCAAACTAACTAGGTAATTGTTGAAATGCAGGTACGCCCTCGAAGACCTATTAACTCATGGTTTGTTGATAGTGGGTGTAGCCGGCACATGACAGGCAATCATGCCTTGCTTCAAGATTTTAAGCTAAAAAATGGTACTCATGTTGCATTTGGAGGAGATGCTGGTGGAAAGATTACTGGAGAAGGAACCGTGTCAAATGGGGTCATTAGCTTTGATAAAGTCAACTACTGTGCACAGTTGAACTATAATTTGCTAAGTGTATCTCAAATTTGTGACAAATCTTACTCAACATTATTTGATGATTCTTTTTGTTACATACTCAAACCAGGTTTCAAGATCGACAATGAGTGGGTGGTGGTCAAAGCTCCAAGAGATCGTGATGTATACAAGCTTGATATGTCACAGATTGATGCTGAAACCGAAACCACATGTCTCATTGCGCATGCTTCAAATGATGAGAGTCAGCTATGGCATAGACGGCTGGGCCATTCAAACTTCAGAAATATGAATAGACTGATGACTGGAAATTATGTTGTGGGAATACCGTCAAAGAAATTCTCCACAACTGATCTCTGTCCAGCATGTTTGAAAGGAAAACAGCACCGAATGTCTTTTAAGTCCAAGCCAGAAAACTCCATTTCAAAACCCTTGCAAATGCTACACATGGATCTTTTCGGACCAACAAATGTTCAAAGCATCGGAAAGAAGTCTTATTGTTTTGTCATCATTGATGATTTTACTAGATTTTCTTGGGTTTATTTCTTGCATGTTAAATCTGAAACTGCTGAGTTGTTAAAAGAATTCATTATCAAAGTTGAAAATCAGTTGGATTGTAAAGTAAAAATCTTGAGAAGTGATAATGGAACTGAGTTTAAAAACTCTAATGTCGATTTGTTTTGTGCAGAAAAAGGAATTGCACGCCAATTTAGTGCTCCAAGAACACCTCAACAAAACGGTGTTGCTGAACGGAAAAATCGAACACTAATTGAAGCAGCAAGATCCATGCTTGCAGATGCCAAAATCCCTATCACATTCTGGGACGAAGCTATTGCTACTGCGTGTTTTGTACAGAACAGGACATTATTGGTTCAGGATAAAAATAAAACGTCTTATGAGTTACTTTTTGGAAGAAAACCGAATATTTCATACTTGAAAGCATTTGGTTGTCCCGTATCGATTCTAAATTTAAGTGATCATCTCGGCAAATTTGAGTCAAAATCTGACGATGGATTTTTTCTTGGTTACTCCTCTGTTTCAAAAGCTTATTGGGTTTTTAATAGCAAAACGAACACTGTTATTGAAACTATTAACGTAAAGTTTTTAGAAAATTCATTTCCGTTAGTGGCTCATGGTCCCGAATGGTTGTTTGATTTAGATTCGTTATCAAAATCTTTCAATTCTAACTTGTTTGATTTTTCAGGAAAAGCGAGAAAAGAATCAGGAGACTTGGGATGTTTCAGTGATGATTCAGATAATGACGAGGATAGCACTCTTAATTCTGAATATCCGTTCATGTCATTTCATAATCCTGATAATGGTGCATCTAATCAAGCTGCGGGTCCATCTAGTTCTCAAGAAGATCAAGAATCAAACATTTTTGGTGATGATGTGAATACGCAAAATTCTCCTAATGATGGTGGATCAGTTCAAAATCAACCACCATCAGATCCGAATGTTGAAGTTGTTCCAGAATCATTTGACTACTTCATCAATTCACCAGAACAAGTTCCTAATTTTATTCCGCATGCTTCTACAATTCTACAAGATCTACCGAATCTGAATCAGTCTAATCTGGAAACGCAAGTACAAGGTGATTCAATTCCAACTCATCGAGTTCATAGAAATCATCCACTTTCTCAGATTATAGGTCCTTTGAATCAGAGAACTATGAGAAGTCAGACTGAACATGCAAACGTTTGTCTTTATTCATGTTTTCTTTCTCAAGTGGTGCCGAAGAACATTTCAGAAGCGTTACAAGACAACAGTTGGATTGAAGCCATGTAAGAGGAGTTACTTCAATTTCGCAAACAAGAGGTTTGGAAATTAGTGGACTTACCTGAAGGAGAAAATGCGATTGGTACAAGATGGTTGTACAAAAATAAGCCAGATGAACGTGGCATTGTGGTCAGAAATAAAGCCAGACTTATTGCACAAGGTTACACTCAAGAAGAAGGTATTGATTATGAAGAAGTGTTTGCTCTGGTCGCTCGACTTGAAGCTATTCGCGTTTTTCTAGCGTATGCCTCTTTCATGAATTTCAAAGTGTTTCAAATGGATGTGAAATGTGCATTTTTGTATGGACCAATTACCGATGATGTATATGTCAGACAACCTCCAGGTTTTGAGGATCCTGAGTATCCACATCGTGTATACAAATTGAGCAAAGCTTTATATGGTCTACATCAAGCTCCAAGGATTTGGTACGAGACATTATCTAAACGTTTGCTGGAACATGGTTTTACAAGAGGTCAGATTGATCCAACTTTATTCATGAAGCGGGAAAATGAAGATCTTTTATGTGTTCAAGTGTATGTGGATGATATCATCTTTGGATCAACAAGTCCATCCATGTGCAAAGAGTTTGAGGAGATTATGAAATCAAGATTTCAGATGAGTTCGATGGGGGAGATTAATTTCTTTCTCGGATTGCAAGTAAAACAGTCAGCTGAAGGAATTTTTATCAACCAATCAAAGTTTGTTGAGAAGTTGCTGAAAAAGTTCAAGATGCAAGATTGCTAGACTATTCGAACTCCATCTGATGTGAATTGCAAGATACAGCCGGATCCAAAAGGCAAATCCGTTGATCAAACATTGTACAGATCAATGATTGGTTCACTGATGTATCTTACTGCATCAAGGCCAGACATTATGTATGCTGTATGTGTGTGTGCAAGATATCAGTCTGATCCAAAAGAGTCGCACCTGGTTGCTGTTAAACGTATTTTCAGATACCTTAAAGGGAAACCGAATCTCGGGTTATGGTACCCTTATGAAGGCAATTTTGAATTATATAGTTATTCTGATAGTGACTTTGGTGGTTGTGCTCTTGACAGGAAATCGACTACGGGTGGATGTCATTTTCTGGGTTCTAGACTTGTTTCTTGGCAATGCAAAAAGCAGACCAACGTTTCTGTATCCACAGCTGAAGCAGAGTATATCGCTGCATCTACAGGATGTTCTCAAATTTTGTGGTTACAAAACCAATTTCTTGACTACGGGTTTAACTTTCTCAAAACTCCTATTTACATAGACAATACTGCTGCTATGTTCATTACTGCTAATCCTGTTCAACACTCAAAAACCAAACATATCGAAATTCGATATCATTTTCTCAGAGACAACTCTGAAAAAGGTTTAATAATTTTGATTAAGGTTCATACCGACAAACAATTGGCAGATCTTTTCACAAAATCCTTTTTGTCAGGACGGTTTGAATTCTTAATTCAATCCATAGGGTTAATCAACCATGATTAATTCTAAATTTTGAAAAATCAAACAAAAAATTATAAAATTTAAAAGTCAAAAATGCAATAAGTCGATGTCATATATTGTTTCCTTTGCCTCTTACTTTATTGTTTTGCATTGTGAGTGTGCATGAAAAAGAAAAGCAAAACAAAAAGAAAAGAAAACATCATGTCATAAGAATCTATATTGCTAAAAGTGAGAAATGATAGTTACACTAGACATTATTTGTTTCATCATTTTATTTAATAAAGACTGATGAATGTTAATTGATGTGCGAGACAGCTCAGGCAATTAGACTGAAAAAGTAAGTTCATTGTTGACAAATCTAAACTCAATGATCTTTGTGTTAAGTTCCTTTGTTATACATGTCTAGATATATCTCTTTTGATGCTTTGCTTATGATGATAGTTGTTCATGATCGGGTAACGATGCAGTCTATTCAGTGTGATGAACCGCATCGTGAGCTTCTTTTTTGTGGTATCCACAGACCTGAAGTCTCACACGAAGTTTCTTTTGAGCTTCAAGGTGCAGCAAAAGATTCCCAAAGTTGGAACAAAAAGAGTCCCAAATGTGGACCATCACCAAAACAAAAATTCCAAAAAGGAATTCAGAAGATTCCCAAGGGGAACGATAGGAAATTAAAATTCCAAATGGAATTAAAAAGAAGTCCCAAAGTGGAGCAAATCCGAATAGAACCCATATTCCACACTGTGTATGACTGTAAGTGACCAGGTTTTGTGCAATATACATTCAACTGATGGTTGATAAGGAAATATGTTGACATATGTATACATGTGGGTCACATAAGTCATTTTAATCGAACCTTAATCTCATCATGATACTGAAAAAGTAAGTGTGTCAATTCGAGCTAGTTGTTATGTTTTCATATCATCACTCAATCATACACAAGTCAAATGTCTATTCAAAACTTGCAAAACATGTTCAGATAATGTATGGTATGATCTCACTACGATATTTTTATTTATTGCATTGCATTTGTCTTTATTTTAATGTGTGTGCTTTGTGTGTGCAGGCATATGGAGTCTTTATTGACACATCGACATCCTTTTTTTAAACTTAAAAATTTCAAGAAATTTCAAGTTTAGGGGGAGAATAAGTGAAGAAGAAAAATATTTACAAAAAGTAAAAAAAAAAAATATTTTGAAATAAGTGTGTTGAATGAACAAGATTATGTGGCATTGAAAGGCAAATGTTTTGGATATGTTAAATACAAACCCAAGGTCTTGTGATTTATTTTTAATTGCTTCGGGATATAGAAATATTGGTTGTGCAAAAACATTTGTGAGAAAAATCAAAGAAAATGAAAAAGGGATTTTATGTGAATTAAAATTGTTGCCCTAGTTAAATATTTTTGATTATTAATGTGACAAACCCTAATAAAGATGTCTTGTCTAATTAATATGTCGAGAATGTTTGCAGGTGCAATAAATGCAGTTGAAAAGTCAACAGACGGAGCAAAGTGAAAAATCGTCTAAGTGTTGTTGCCGGGTGAAGATATCAGAAGTAACTATTTAGCCGGGTAATGAAGTCACTATTTAGCCGGGTAAAGTAGTGTTGACTGATATCAGCCGGGTGATTGAATGAGAAGATAGCCGGGTAAAGAAGAAATGAAGCCGGGTGACAAGTTGTGTGTTACTATACAGCCGGGAGATGAAGTGTTGACACTGTACAGCCGGGTAATAGAATGAAGATTCTATATAGCCGTGTAAGTGAAGAACACTGTGCAGCCGGGTAAGTATCACAACTGTGTAGCCGGGTGATGCAGAGAAGTTCATTATAAAGCCGGGTGATGAAGAGAAGCTGTCACTATACAGCCGGGTGATGAAAGAGTGTCACTATGCAGCCGGGTAATGAACATGAAGTTATTGTGCAACCCGGGTGATGTTTAGAAGACTACTATGCAGCCGGGTGATGGGTAAAACCAAAACAGGTGTAGTTGTTCCTAACTCTTACCCGTCCCAACAGTACTTGACCCGTCTCTACAGTGATTGACCCGTCCAAGTATTTTACATGTTAAATGTTGACCCGTCCAAGGTTGTGACCCGTCCAAAGACTGTGACCCGTCCCAACAGTGCTTGACCCGTCTCAACAGTACATGACCCGTCCAGGCTTATTGGGCTCAAATGTTTACCCGTCCAAAATGTTGACCCGTCTCATTAAGTTTGACCTAATTTTTCAATCATATAAATACCCGCCTCTTCATAAACACTTATCATTTTTCACCAACATTATCAAGCAAATCCTCTGTACTCAAATCGCTCTTACCATATTCAATCGATTGTTTTGTAAAAAGTTATATTGATTGAATAAGGTATACTTTACATGATTCGACTTGATAAACCTGCTGATTGATCGTAAAAATGCAAAATGATGATGAACAGTAATTGGATCATTGAATCGACACTTTGATTTTGAGTGTTAAAACTTAAATCGAATGTTGAATTAGGTGTAATAACTGTCGATCATCAATAATCATTCATTAATTTGCATCAAATCGTCTAAAATCAACTGAATCAACTGAAAAATTTCATGTCACTGTCGAACCGCCATTGATGAACTTTTGAATGATCAGATTTTTAAGATTAAACTAATGAATCATCTGTTATTGTGTGCCAAGTCGATGCTAAAACTGAACAAAAACATGTTAAACAAACTCATCATACAAAATTTCAGATTTGTGTTTTTTAAGTGCTTAAACTGTTAAGTGTAAAATGTTGTATGATCATTGATTCACAAAGTGTATTGATCAAAATGATGAAAATCAGATTGTTAGATTAACTTAGGTGATAAAATGATTATGTGATTATGTTATACTATAACTTTATGTTTAAATACTTATGCAAATGTGATTATTTATGAATGAAAAGTCTAACACATATGTCTTGTTTTGTCAAAACAGATGAATGATCTCAAGTTTGAGCCCAAGCACAATCTCGTTGCTTGTCTAGATGAATCTATACCAGAAGCTGAAGGGTATAGAGACATGATCAGATTTCTGAAGAGAACGAAGTATGTGTATGCAATGTGTGCAAAGCCAATTGTATATGCAAGACTTATAAAGAGTTTCTGGAGGACGGCTGAGGTTTTGACTGATGAAGCCGGAGTTACAGTGGTTAGAGGAAACATTTCCAGGCAGTTACAATTAACTGTGTCTGAGGAATCTATCCGAACTGCTCTAAGGATTGATGATGATGAGATTAGTGCTTCAGATGAGCTAACAACTGCCGAGTGTCAGGCGTGTTTTATCAATATGGGTCATCCTCCCATATTTCCAAAGCAGCAGTTTGTTCGAGCTAGATTGGGAAGGAAGTGGAAACTGTTGTGTTATGTAATCCAGCAGTGTATGTCGAGGAGAAGTGCTGGTTTTGACAACTTTCCTTCTGACATTGCATCCCTTATTGTTGCAATTGCTGAGAACAGGCCTTTCAACATGTCGAAGTGGATCATGAAAGGGTTTGTGCTCAATCTTGTTAAGGGGAAGAGGTTCAAGTTTCTTATGTATCCAAGATTCTTGCAGCTAATGATCAACATTGCTTATCCAATCATTCGTGAAGAAGGATTTGAAGGAGGGATACTATATACTGAAGATATGAATGCTCTATCTTACAGAAAGATGAGTATTGGAATGTTGAAGATGGTGAGATGTTTGACTATATGCGAGATATAGCAAACAATGATGAGGACATTGAAGTGGTGTATCATCATATATCACAAGGTGAGGTTGTGAATCCATTGGACCTTGTTGATGAGATTCCGGATAATCTGTTAGATGATGATGAGTACTTTGCTCGTCATCCAGAAGATGAAGAACCTGATGAGGATGAGGATGAGGATGAGAGTGGTGAGTCAGATAGTGAAGATGATGATAGTGATGATGGAAATGATGGTGTTGTTCAAGAAGAAAGTGCTGAATCAGTGTCTGAGGAAGCAGAAAAAGAAGATGTAGAAAATGTTGAGGTTAATGAACCTGTTGAGGTTGTAAAAGCAGTAGAAGATGTGGTTATGGAAGCTCCTAGGGATATCACAGTTCATTATTCCAGATCTCGAAGATCCACAACTGTGATTGAGCCTATAATTGTTGAGGAGCAGCAAGTTCTTGAAGATGTACATGTGCCTGAACAGATTGATATAGTTCAAATTGCACAAGAAGTTGTAGCTGAAGTGGAGACTGTGGCACAGACATTTGATGATACTGATGATTGTGTGATTGTTTCTGAACCAGTAGATGTTGCCACATCCTCCAAAGCAGCTGAACACGTTGAACAACCAAAGGAGTCTTCACCTAAAGTTGGTTCAAGTGTTAATCTGAATGAAGAAGAAGATAAAGTTTTTCATTTGGAAAGGATGATAGCCAAACTCTTAGATGCTAATGCGTTATTGAAAGCATCTAATGAAAGGAAGAAAAAGAGGCTGGAAGAGTTTTGGGCTATTCATCAGAAGAATTTGGAAACATTTAAAGAATTAGATGCTCATCATGAAAAGCTGAAAGCCGATTATGAAGAGTTGCAAGCAGAGTGTAACACTTTACGTGCGGAAAAGGAGGTGTTGGAAAGTTGGATGAAAGAAAAGGAGCCAGTCAGTTCTGAATCAGACAAAGATTTTGTTGTTGAAGAGAACGTTGGAGTGTCTGAGACTCCTAGGGACGTCACAGTTTATCAAACTAGATCACAACGATCTAAGACTGTGACAGAACCAATTGTAGAATCTGTCCCTATTCCCGATGAAGCTGCTGATCTTGTCAATCTTGTGGAAGAAAATGTCATTACAAAGAAAGCCAGGACTGAAGAAACAGTTCAGATTGAGCCGATTCAATCTGAGTCTGTACAGGCAACTGAAGTGCCCGAGGTGGATAAAGTGGCTGAGATTGTGAAGGAAGCTGGTATTGAAGAAGCATTTCAGTTTGAGCCGGTTCAAACTGAAAATGCACCCCCAATCGAAGCATTAGATGATTTAGATGAAGTTGATTTTACTGATTCTGAACCGGAAGCTAATCCTAATGATGACATACCTGTTGATCTTGATGAGCGATTTGCATACTTGGAGAAGATGAAGTACAATCCTGTTTATTTGAATGGACTTACAGTCAGTCAAATAAACGAGGAATATGAAAAGTGTGTGAATGCGCAAGACAAAGTGATGGCTGATAAAAAAGAGTTTGTAGTCGAAATGGGTGAATGGACGCCGCTCCAAGAAAGTTTAAATATTGATGATCTTCCCCCGGAAAAACTTTATCATCAAAATCCGGAAGAGATGACAACTACAAGCATGCGTCAATGGTTAAGTTCGAGGAATTATCCATACAAGACTCTGAAAAGATTGAAACGAGAATCATTGAAAAAGATTGTGATGAGCTTTATGAAGACTGAGAAGATGCATAACCGTATGTTTTTCTTGGATTACAATAATCCACAGTATTATGAGCTGACCAAACGATACAGAGTGCTTGAACCTAAAGAGATACCTGTGATGGCATTGCCAATTGATGCGCACAAGAAAAGAAAGGAGCTTATTGACATGTTTCCAAGCGAAATGAAGTCGTATAACATTCCAATGGAAGTGCGAGAATCATGGCACAAGTCTGCCACAGCAGGTGATATTGTCAGATCACTGCTGAGTAAGGGTCAGTTTGTTGCTGAATTGCTTGATTCAATGATCGTGCCGGAAAAGTCCAAAGAAGTGAAGATCATTGCTTGGAAATATGATGAAATTTTTGATGCGTTTCTGATCAAGGGAGTGAATGGGCTATGTGATGTTTATCAGTATTATTCGAGCATATTCAAGCTGCCAGTGCAAGATCTGAAAGAATTGCACAAGTTGAGGTTGATTAATCACACGCATGCAGAGCGTGGTGATAAATGTGCTATGTTGTTGGATGCCGGGATCAGCCGCATGCCAAAATTTTTAGAGTTTCGTGGTCAACAGGAAGATAGTGAATATCTGAAGAAAAAGAAGAGGAAAGAGAAGAAGTTGATATTGAGAGACATGTACTTGGAAGAAGTCTCTGATGAGTATTTTGACAAAGTGACAGATCCGGGCTTGAAGGTAATAGATGGCTCTCAAGCAACAAAGCCCATACTGAAGTGTTTCTACAATCAAGAGACTTATGAGCTGAAGTTAGTTCGAAATTTGGATGATTGGGATCAAGACATGATCACATTATTAGTACTTTTGAGCTGAAACTGTTGCATCCTTCTTACATTGACTATCTTCGAAGCCACAAGATGGAGAAATTAAAAGATCTTGTTGCTGAAGAAGACAGAAGATTGTTTACAATCATGATAGAGGTGATTGGAGCTGCCACAGAGAAAATCCGATTAAGGAAGGCATTGCTTAATGCTAACCTTGTGAAGATTGATATGACTGAGATCGAATACATGAGAGTGACGTCTAAGGGTACATTAGAAGTGAAGGTCAAAGGAAGGAAGAAACCGTACGAGTTTTATGCTAACATTGACTTTGCAGGTATTTCCTTGGATACGCTGAAAAGAATGAAGGACTGTGATATTATTACAAATGAATCAAAGCCGAGACAAGCAAAGATTGTTGAGAAGTTCAAATCGTGTACTGAGGAGGCTTTGAAAAAACAAGAAGAATACAAAGGAAAGCCGTTGCTAGATGTTAAAGACGAACCTGAAGATTGGTGAGAGATTGAAGCTGGAAAGCAAAGGTTTTTGAAGTCCAAAGTTAAATCTTAGGGGGAGTACTGTTAGGGCTCGTTTCTTGTTAAGATTTACTTTGTACTTTGTTTATACATATTTGTATAGTTTAGGGTTAATTTTGTATTTTCCCTAATGTGTTGATGCATAAAGCATGTTGTGAGAAAATGTTAGAGACAGAGTCTAGATCACAATTACACGCTAGACAGAGAATTGTGTGTGTGTGATTTGTATTCACCTGCACATTTGTACTACAACTTTTATGCTTTGATCATCAATACAAGAGAATTATTAGTAATGAATTGTGTTGTTGATTTAATTGTGTTTGTGTACTTAGATTGTTCTGATTTGCAGCAATATCGATCCAATTGAACCTATCATCTTTAAGTTTGTTATGCCTCTTTTCTTCTTTAGCGAATTTATCAAAAATTCTGAAAGAATATGATCTATAATGCTCAATTTGCTCGGCACATTCAGGTGAACACAATTTTTCTTTCATAGTTTCAGGTAGAGGAACATAGTTTGGTGGTTTTTCAGATTAAGAGGATGAGGATTCTACCTTTATCTATTCTGATTGTGCCATGAGTGCAACTTCTTCAGCCTTATTGCATTCCTCTGACAGATTCACATCTTCAACATGATTGATTTCTTCAGTTTAAATTTCAACAATCGGATATGATTTGTCACTCCAATCATATTTAGTGTCATCCTCTTTAGCATCATTGAATCTAGGATCACTTTCGTTTGACCAATCCTCTTCACAAACTTCAACGACCAATGCCAGATTTGATGTAAGATCTGAAGTAAACTGTTCCATATATGCACTCTAGTCATAACCATTCTGGATGTTTATGATAAGCGCCTGGTTTTGATCTTCAATCTTCTTTGAATCGTCTTTAACCTTAGACATGGGAAGAATTTGGGATTGTCGTTGAAATGGTTGTTGAGGTCTCAGTTGAAAGTTCGAGTTATTTGTACTTGCCTTATGTGAAAAACTGTTTGAATTTGATTGTCCTCCTGATTGATGTCGCTTTGGAGCTTTGCATTCCCTTGAAAAATGACCATAACTATTACAGTAAAAACAACTTGCTTTTGATTTGTCAAATCCAACTGCTTGAGTTGCACCTGCTTTAAAATTTTTGTTCGCATATGCATGATTTTGTGTTCGATATGCTATCTTCACCATTTGTCAATTAAGATCTATCTCTTCCACATCATTCGGATCCATTTCTACCAAATCCTGCAAAAATAAATTCCATGTTAGTAAGATGACTGCCTTGATATTGTAACACCCCGATTTTTGTGGTAAGACATCTTTACGTAATTATGTGGGTAGAGGCGTGAATTTAAATGATTATGATGAAAAGGATTCCTGACGCTTTTGATATATGCTATGTTTATGATAAATATGATGATTATGATAAGTACGATGAGGAACGAAAATGATTATAATTGCACGGAAATGTCAAACATGATGATTAATTACTCGGTAATTAGAATAAAGGATGAATGAAATATATAATTATGGGACCTTAAGGATGAAAGAGTGAATTATGCCCAAAATGGTAAATGGTCTAGTTAAAAACATTCCTAAAATAGCCTAATTACCTAATTAAAGTCCAAGCCCACCTAAAACCTACCCTAAATGGAAAACCCTACTATAAAACCACCATTTCCCACCACCATCCACTCTTCACCATCCTCACAACACCAAACACACACAAACCCTAATATTTCTCAAAGAAAACAAAGCAAAGAGAAGGAATTGTATGACAATGTGGTAGTTAAGGTAAAAACAAAGCATTGGGATAATGGTTTAGGAATGATGGAAGAGGGTATGACAACAAGAGACTGAAGTCGAGGCAAATCAGGCAGTGGTTCGTGACCAGAATGGTGGAAGAGACTATGTTTCAAATGTGGCAAACCCCACTCGCGGGAATACAGGATTGGGTCAAGACTGTGTTTCAAATGTTGGAAGCCGGACCATCATGCCTTTGAATGTAAGGCAGCTATTAAATGTAGCCGATGCGGTAAGCAGGGTCATATGAGTAGGGATTGCCGTGTGAACATTGGGGACCACAAAGGGGAAGATAAGCCGAAGGCTACTGCTAGGGCTTTTACTATGACCAGGAAATAGGCTAGGAAGGAGCCAGAGGTCGTTTCAGGTACGTTTCTCGTCAACAACATTTGTGCATCTTTGTTATTTGATTCTAGTGCTAGTACGAGTTTTGTATCTTCTTTGTTTTATACGGCCTTAAAAGTTCTCACTAGAAAAGTATAACGGTCTTTTGATGTAGAAACAGCTGAGGGTAAATTCATTAGAGTCAATCAAATGATAGAAGGTTGCACCGTTACTCTATTAGGACATAGTTTCCCTACAGATTTATGCATTATGACCTTGGGTAGTTTAAACGTGGTATTGGGGATAGATTGGTTGTCGAAATTCGATGCCAACATAGGTTGTCGTGAAAGGTTGGTTTGTCTAAAAGCTCGCGACGGAAGCCCCGTGACTGTGTATGGCGACCAGGAAAGTAAGATTCCGCGCGTAATCTCGATGATAAAAGCAAACCGACTGATCTAGCAAGGCTGCAACTCGTTTCTAGCCTACGTTAGGGATGCAAAGGAACAACCGAAGTAGTTGTCAGATTGGACGGATAGTTTGCAATATCCCTGATGTATTTCCCGAAGATTTGCCCGGAACACCACCCGACAGAGATATGGAATTTCAGATTGACCTAGTGCCAGGAGCATAGCCAGTGGCGAAAGCACCGTATCGTTTAGCCCCGAGTGAGATGAAAGAATTGATGACGCAACTGAAGGAGTTGTTAGACAAAGGTTTTATCCGACCAAGCACTTCTACTTGGGGAGCGCCAGTGTTGTTGGTTAAAAAGAAAGATAGGAGCATGGGAATGTGTATCGACTATAGAGAATTGAACAAGTTGACCGTGAAAAAGCTTTACCCTTTGCCCCGGATAGCTGACTTATTTGATCAGCTGCAGGGTGCGAGTTAGTTTTCAAAGATAGATCTTCGAACCGGTTATCATCAGTTGAAGATTAGGGAGCAATATATCCCGAAGACAGCGTTCCGCACGAGATACGGACATTATGAGTTCTTGGTCATGTCCTTCGGACTGACAAACGCGCCAGCCGCGTTTATGGATTTGATGAATCGCGTAGGTCGACCAATTCTGGATAGGTCTGTAACTGTATTTATCGACGTCATTTTGATTTATTCAAAGAACGAAAGTGACCATGCGTGTCATTTGAAGGAAGTGTTTGTCAGTCCATGCGTTTATGATAAATATGATGATTATGATAAGTACGATGAGGAACAAAAATGATTATAAATGCACGAAAATTTCAAACGTGATGCCTAATTACTTGGAAATTAGAATAAAGGATGAATGAAATATGTAATTATGGGCCATTAAGGATGAAAGAGTGAATCAGGCCCAAAATGCTAAATGGTTTAGTTAAAAACTTTCCTAAAATAACCTAATTAAAGCCCAAGCCCACCTAAAACCCTACCTTTAATGGAAAACCCTACTATAAAAACCACCATTTCCAGCCACCATCCACTCTTTACCATCCTCACAACACCAAACACACAAAAACCCTAATATTTTTTAAAGAAAACAAGGCAAAGAGAAGGAAAATCAAGATTTTCTAAATCAAAGAGTAGATCTGAAGTTTATAAGGTGTCAAGCAACAAGTAATCAAGGTAAAGTCATCCCCTAAAACAAGTTTTCATAACACAAAACGGATCTGGCCATTAATGGAGTTTTTAAGGTATTCAAAAGTTTCAGAGAAATCAATAAAGGTTACATTTTTATGTTTGAAATCATGTAAAATGCTTAGATTTGGTCATCTATATAATAATTAAAGGTTTTAGGGGAGGCTAATTTTTTGGGGAAAAATATTTTTGTTTATAATAGAAAATTTAGGAGGGAACTGAAAGGATTTTCTTCATGCATGAGTTGATGAAGTTAAATTCTTAATAGTAAATATTAAAAAATGTTTAAACATAGTGAATGCAATTTCTTTATACATATTATTGTTTAATCCGTGTGTAACACACGAGTATTAAACCTAGTATAAATGATAAAACAAGGTTTTGGACGTAAAAAGTTTGAGATTTGGTTGAAAAACAAAGATTTTGGGTTGAAACCGAGCTGAAACCCCGTTTTGTGAAACTGTGTACTCATAATGCGAAGCTGTCGTTCTTTTTGCGAAACTGTGATGTCTAGATCATAGGTCGTGTGTCTGAGTGTGTTTGCGAAAGTAGTTTAAGTCCCAACGAAAGTTAGGCAAGTGCCTTGCGAAACATGTGAAGGTGCTGCTAAAACAACATGCGACACTGTGGTTCGTCTTTGCGAAACTGATTACGAAACTATTTGCGAACCTGTTTGCGAAACTAAAATAAAAATGACGATTTTCCATAATAACTTAAATGTAGATCGTGCACCATTACCACTACCTTAACCCTGTCCAAACAAGCAAGATTTTCCAAGACCAAGGTGAGTTCTAGACCTCACTTCTGTTTCTTTTCAAACACGTTTTTTAGGCTAACATGCATACCGAGGTGTTTCCATGAACTGTTAGGTGATATTAAGTGAAAGTACGCGAAGTATGATGATGATGTGAGAATAAGTAACTATATACTTATATATATAAATGAATGTATGCCTCAATGAAATTAAGAATCCTACTGGGGATCTGATAAAACCAGCTAAGAATCCTACTGAGGATCTGATAAAACCAGCTAAGAATCCTACTGGGGATCTGATAAAACCAGCTAAGAATCCTACTGGGGATCTGATAAAACCAGCTAAGAATCCTACTAGGGATCTGATAAACCCTGCTAAGAATCCTACTGGGGATCTGATAAAACCAGCTAAGAATCCTACTAGGGATCTTATAAAACCAGTTAAGAACCACTAAGTGGGTCTTTTGTGATCAAAGAAAGCATGATAGTTTTCTAATAGGAAAAGATATTACGTTGATGTATTGTATGAATGTGAAGTACAATTTGTTGATATAATTTACGTGTAATACAAGGAAGACATGGAAAGTTCTTAAAGACGTTTTTAAAACTAGAACTCACTCAGCGTGGCTGACTTTTGTATGCATGTTAGAATGATGTGCAGGTTAGAAGATTTAGAGAGCTGCTTGGCATTGATGATTTTTAAAACGATTGATTCTCCGAACATCAGAAATTACGATTTTAAAACAATTGATTCTCCGAACAGCAGAAATTACCTTTTTAAAAACTAGACGTTTTTAAAACGATTGATTCTCCGAACAGCAGAAATTACGAGCAACGGTGGGACACGATCGAACGGCTACGTTGCTAAGATGGAACCGACACGATCCGAAGATGATGATAGTGGTGTGTGATGGTTCCATTGATGATTTTATAGTGATAAGGTGGCTGTGTCTTGCCAACGATGGAGGCTGGAAAACGAGAGAAGACGAGAGACGGTGAGGGTTGATTTAGGGTTTGAAGGAGACGACGTGGGACGAGAGGGAGGTTTGGATTTTATATAATTATATATATTTACACTTTTGGTCCTTAAAAAATAGTAGTTTATTTAGATTGGTTTTGAAGTTTATAAATTAGTTTTGTTAATTACAAAACGAACCCTAAACTTGTATAAAATTTAACGGTACAGTTAAAAGAAAGCTAATGGTGTTACCTTGAATTTACGGGGGTCACAGATTAGGAAACACTTATGATACAAAACCTCTCTTATTATCAAGAACGATAACATAACTATTGGGATGTTGAAATATAGAATCACTTACAACCAACGTATCTGATTGATCAGTTGTGCTTTCTTCATTTGAATCCAAATTGAGAGTTCTTTCTCGTAATCTAGCCATCCATATTATGATACTTCATAAGAATATCACCAATATCTGGTTTAAGACCAAAAATGAAGAGATATGTTGCACAATCTTCATTAATTTCTTTTGAATTTTTAACTTGATTGAACAGAAATTGGAATTCATCACAATAGTAGTTAACATCACCTTCTTGCCTTATTGACATAATCTTTTCGGTTTCTAATTCCACGCTTGATTTGTTGTCGAGATCTGAATCGATTTCAAACCAGTTGTTGATGAACCGTTTGCGATTTGTAGCCCAAATTCTTGAATCGTTGATGGTTGTTATTAGTGTCGTCGCACTATCCCACAGTCAAGAGGATGATAGCTCTGATACTATTGTTACGTTACAAACTGGTAATTAAGACTGAAAAGCTAATAATAGGAGAAGAAGAAGAAACTAGAGAAAGGAGGATATTAATCTCAAATCAATTAGCAACCTTCTTCCATTCATCTGATGAGTTTATGTACAACTAGACTATTACAAGTATACATGTGTGACTCTTAACCTATCAAACAATTACTAACTAGTCCCTCTACTATTTTGATAGCTAACACTCCCATTGATGCACTCTGAACTCTCAATTTCATCATACCAACATTATTTTACTACATTTTCATCTTACTTCATGTAAATATATTTGGTTTTTAGTTATTTATTTTATTTTGTTTTTTTAGGTAAGTTCGAACAAAAGGAGAGGGGTCAGAGCAAAAAAAGAAAAAAAGTTTAAGAAAAAAAAATCCCCAACGGTCCGCTGGGTATTGGACACATTACACTGAGCGGCCTGCTGGGAATTGGACACGTACATTTAGATAAGTATTAATCCTTAAGTTATTTTTAGATAAATTTTCCTTAGTTTAAATCTTATTTTTAGAGTAATGTTAGATAAATTGTCTCTTGCTTGTTTAATCTAGTCTTTATAATTAAAAATCTAAGTCTTTTACATCGGTTAGAAGTCGTTAGAGATTCGGTATTAGAGGACGTCAAACTCCGATCTCTTGGGTACAATATCCGGACTTACTTAACATGCTATATACGACCGGTATACTTTCCGACTGTGTGAACTTGTTGGGGTTTTCCACTTTATGAATTTAAAACCTGATTTTCTGATCCGTACATCATTTTCATATACCACATGGTTCGCATCAAGTTTTTGGTGTCGTTGCTGGGGAGTTGAGCATTTTTGGCGACTTTGAGAAAGATCCGAGTCGGGGGTCTTACCACCTACTTGCTCTTTAGTTAATTATTTATTTTTATTATGCTTAGTTTAGTTCTTTAGTTTAGTTTCCACTAATTGCAATTTGAAATCCCTAGTTTTAGTGCCTTTACTTGTTATTTGTTCTTTTAGTTACTTTAGTTGATTTTAGTTAGTTAGTAGTCTTAGTTTACTTTCTAATTTATGTGCTCGTCATTTACTCTCTTCTTTATCCTTTCTTTCTAGTTTATGCGCCGCTCTAGATCTTCCGGCCCACCCGAGTTTGTTTCTTTACCTAGCCTCGAGCATCATATCGATATTCCTAAGGAGCCCGAGTACGTTACTTAGACAGAGACGAACGATTCTGGGATACACTGAGTACGCCAGCAATACTTATTCTAAGTTAGTTTCTTACGAGTCAGTTTCTGTTCCTGATACCGTCATGGGTGATCAGCCACCAGTTCGTCGAGTCATTGTAGACTACGCCATACCAACCTCGGCTGGTGCTAGATCTAATATTGCTTATCCACCAATCCAGGCCAACAATTGGTCTATCTCACCTCAAATCATTTCCATGGTGACGATCACTATTCAGTTTCACGGATTACCATAAGAGGATTTGAACTCTCATCTCTCACACTTCGCGCTTACTTGTGACACCTTTTAGGTAAACGGTGTTAGTGAGAACACATGCAAGTTACATCTTTTTTCGTTCTCACTCACCCATCGAGCCCACAATTAGCTAGAGTCCATCCCCCCAGATTCCATTACCACTTGGGATGACATGTAGGAGAAGTTCTTGGAAAAGTATTTCCCTCCTGCTAAGACTGCACGTTTAAGGTGCTTGATAGAGTCTTTTCAGATGCGGTCGGGCGAGACTTTTTATGAGACGTGGGAAGGTTTCAAGGAGTTGCTGCATAACTAGCCCCACCATGGTATTGGGTCATGGTCGTTAGTTGAGAAATTCTACAATGGTGTCACCCCTAAGATTAGAAACATCATAAATACCACAGTTGGTGGCAATCTGTTGACCACCAAGACTGTTGAGGAGTGCAATGATTTATTTGAGGATTTCGCCATGAGCAGTTTTGAGTACCTGGATACTCGAGCTCCAGATACTGCCACACCGTGTGGAGTACATCAGATTGATTCTAATACAACTCTGTCAGTGCAGGTCGAGGCGTTGACAAAGATGGTGAAAGATTCACAGCAGAAGAAAGCACTGACTTGTGAGATTTGTAGAGGTGCACATGACACTGTTGATTGTCCGATTGCCCCCACCGATGATGTTGAGCATGTTGATTATGAAGGGGGCACATCTATTGGTGCTTATGGTCAGGGTGATTATTCCAGTCGTCAAACAAGGTTTTAGAATACCGCTTTTGGCAATTCTTACAATCCTAATTGGAAGAACCATCCTAGATTTAGTAGGAGAAATCAGAATCCACCTGGATTCAAGCAGCGTCCTCAGAGTTCATCTTAGGGTCAGGGTAGTAGTTCAGGTGGCCGATCATATCAGGGCCAGGGTGACAGTTTGAACAGTGGTATGCAGGGTGGGAGAAAGAGTTCGTTAGAGGAAACGATGGCGCAGCATACTCAAGCATTGACACAGTTTATGACAAAGTAGACCCGACATCAGTAAGAGTCGCACGCTAAGATTAGAGAGTATGCTATAATGATCCATAGCTAGGGCACACAATTGAAGCATTTGGAGCGTACTATGGGTCAGAACGCGAATTCTTTGACTGAGAGGCAGCCGGGTGCTCTTCCAGCTCAAACTGAGAAAAGCTCGAATGCCCAGGCTCACGTGATGGCTATCTCTACTAGGAATAGTTGGACAGTCAATGAGATTGTGTCAGCTGCTCCAAACTCGGTGAATCGTGTGAACTATTCTTGGGAGGAAGATTTTGGTGATAAGTTGATAAGTGTATAAGCTATTGTAGAAACATAGTTTAACCCAGAGAATGATTTAGCTAAGCTAGAAGCACTATTGTACGACAAACCAACAATGGAAGTACAATTAGACATACATCATGAGTTCGAAAGAGTTGAGATAGGGGCTCTTGCTGGCATGGTGCAACCAAGGCTATGCCCAACAAGTATAGCACAGCCCGCAGAGCCTGAGGTGAGTGTGAAGAAGCAAGTAGTTCCACATACATTAGGGAATGAGTTAGTTGATCTTGAGAGTGTAGTTGAGCAACATGAGCCTGTGAGAGTAGTTGCGAAAGTAGTTGAGAAATCTAGTGAGGGACGCGTAGTGAGGAGGAGGAAGAGGTATGACCCGTTAGTTGAGCCACCCATTGATCTTAGAATGCTTCCATATCCTGGTAGGGTGACTCAACATAGATTAGAGGCAGAGTATGGTAAGTTACTTGAGTTGCTTAAACAGCTTCAAATGAACTTGCCTTTCACTGAGGCATTACAACATATGCCTGATGTGTGAAAACGTATATATTATTTAAATTATAAAAATGCTTTTTCACAATTCGGTTTTAAAAAATAGAAATATCTAACTTTACTTCACACAAACAACAAGCGTACTGGTCGTGCGCAGTATAGTCAGGTAAATCCGAGTATTGAACCTAAGGACACGTTAGACGGCTCTTGGTAACTAGATGATTTTAGAAAATTGATTTTAATTAACTAATAATTAACTACTTTGAAACTAGTCTAAAAATAATGATATAAACTTAATTAAAAAAAACTAAATTAAATTTAAATAATAAGAAAGAAACTAACAGCGAACAAGAGACGAAAAAATCAAATATGGAGAAACGACTACCTAGGCTAGGAATCCTATTGATGACTCAATTACTTTCGATGTATCTAATCACATGGTACTGGATTCTAAAAATACAACTATCTTAAAAAAGCACTCAAGCTTGATAGATCTCCTCCCGGACTCACAAACTCGCCTAACTGACTCCTAAGTGTTGTGTAAAGCACACCGAGGTAAGGTTTTGGTTTTCCTTCCGGTCTCACCAACTTAAGGAATGCTAAGGTATCCAATTATTATATCACCTCCCGGTCTCAACAATACAATATCCTAAGAATCGAATTAGAAAATTCTAGGGATAAAGGGATAATTTTGTTAACTTGATCTAAGACACGATATCACATGATTTTAAGCCAAAAAGGTAAAACTCACTCCCGTGCAATTTTATCCTAACAAAAAAAAACTAGATTCTCGACATCCTATCACTTCTCGGTCTCCAAAATGGTAAAACACTAATTTAGACAAGCTACAAGTTTGATCCTATGATTAACTATTCCTAGTGATGCGTGCAATATATATATAAAATAAACACCTAAAAACACCTAGTTTTAAATTTATAAAAACCTAGACGAACTACTAAATCACACACAACCGGCAGTGGACCGGTCGAATGTAATATAGTGAAACGTAAGTCCGGGTGTCGACCCACAGACTCTATATACTACGCTAAATTAACTAACTAAGACTCAACTGACATGACACGAACTTTAATTAGAAAGATTATTTGGAAGGGGGGTTTATTGCTAAAAATAGAAACATTCTAAATTTGGAAACTTACTAAAAATGGAAACTGACAATTTGAAAGACGGATTTAAAACAGATTAGAGAAAACAAACCACCTAGGCTAGAATCATTGTTAACGTTGACCATCAATCATGTTTGGACTAATGTTTATGGAACCGGGATCTGAAACTAGTCACTTAAATGCGACGCTAACTAGAACCCTCGACCCTTTTCGAGAAGAAACCTAAAGTATCACCATTAAGTTATTATCACACCAGTTACAAGATTAAATTTCCTCACAGTTACCTAATTGATTATGCTTGATTGACTTAAATTAAAGGCCTATCACGATACGGACTCTAAAGTCATTTCAACCTAGTTAATTAATTTAACAAGCAAAGTTGATAATTAATACTAAGACGGACTTTTCACAAAGACCTAAACCTAGCAAATCATTCAACCACGACTTATTAATAATCTATCACCTCACGGTTATCTAGATTAGCTACACGCTTTTTACCCGTTTAACTAATAATATTAATCCTATGGTTTTACTGCAGGTTAACCATAAAAAACACAACGCAAGTTAATGGCTAAAACACACCCTATTATGTGACATAGACAATCACCAAGAACGCGTGGACTAATGATATCAAGCAAACAAATATAAACATGTAATACGCATCAATCAACAATAAAGATTAAAACTTTAATCATGCATAACAATCCATAAGCAAAAATCAACCAAACATGAAATCCAACGTAACGTTAACAAATCATCACAACGCCTAGGTAGTTCTAAACGATTAGCCTACCATAATCAAAGTAGAAACAAAAACCGAAACATAAACAGAGTTACCGTTTATCGAAAAAGAACAAAAATAATTCAGCAGCCTGTCTGCTAGCTTAAATTAATTCAGCTACCTGCTAGCCTGCTTAAATTAATTGTCGATCAAGTTTTGACTTTCGTGACGTGTGTGTGTGCCTGCTTCTTGTTTCGAACGAAGGGCTTCTTCTTTTTCCTTTTTTTCCACGGCGAACTTCCCTTTTTTTATTTTTTTTTTAGGGTTTTTCTCGTAACTAGATTTATTTCTCACGTGGGCTTTTACACAAGTGTACTGGGCCTTTTTGAATTAGACTTTCAAGGCATATGGCATTTAACTTTAAACATGCATTTTTTCAATCATCCTTTACGTGAAGTTATCTGCAAACGGATTAAACATATAAATCAATTAGTTAGTTCAGCAATATAACATTAAGCTTTAGTTCGTCTCAAATTTAAATAAAACACATCATTTTGCTCATGGACTCCTATAATATATAAAATAATAATATGAACTAATTAGGAGTAAAACTCAATCAAAAGTAACCAAAAAGTGAGAGGAGTATTAATATAAAATATATATATAATTTAGACCACATCAAATATCCCCACACTTAACCTTTTTCGTCCCTGAAAAAGCATGCACATAGAATCACACTAATTAAGGATTCAACATTTTGTTACAATTTTTAAACAAGAAACAAATCAGATAAACATCGGTGCGTTTAATTTAAACACCCTAACACTAGCCAATTAAGTTTCCCCTTATGTTTAATCTAAATTTAATTAAACCATTTATCTACAAGGTCTCACACAGAGTAAAAATAAGTCAGCCCGATTATTGTTGCTTGACGAGGCACCGGATAAACCACAAAGGTTTTCCTACCAAAATAACCTAAAGAACTTAACTAAGCTAAAGACTAGTGCCATATTAGGGTGGATTTTGATGGATGAATTTTGTGGGTATAGACGGTTTATTCTTTTTTTTTTCCATAAAACAAGATCACCTCACACAGGGGTGTCGTATCCAAGTCGCTATCCCGGAGGTAGAGCACATTAACTTTCTATTATTAATTTAGTTAAGGCCTTCCTATTCCTCCTAAGATGAACACCCACGAGATTCACGACAATTAACTTTCTATTATTACACTTAGGGAAACTATCTCAGCTAATTGGGTTACCAAATGTTTATCCAATCTTTGTTTTAGAAACCACAACTCATTTGAAAACCAGAATCAGTTTCTATTATTTTCTATTTAAAAGTGCACAACTTTAACGAAGACATTTTTCAATTTTTTCAATTTTTTTGATTTTTTATGACTCTATAAGACTCAAACCAAACAACTAAGACTCAGAAATGACTATTTCCCATCCCCACACTTAAGTTCTACATTGTCCTCAATGTAGAGATAGAAAACAACTAAAAAAATAAAATAAATTGCAAAAATTAAAAAGATAGAAGGTGAGTTGGAAAAGACTTAGCTGGTAATATGCAGAATGCGTATGCTCCAAGTCTTCGTTCCAATCTTCAGCTCCGATCGTATAGCATTTCGGTCGCGATCGAGCTTCCACCGACACTCTCGAGCTCCATCTTCGTCTTCACAAATACAAACTCACCCGAATGGAGATTGAGTACGGGTGAGAATGATTTAAACCTGCAAAAACAAACACAAAATACCCGAGCGTACAACTGACTCGACAAAAATAAAATAAATAAAATGAAATGAAATAATAGAAAAACTGACTCGATAAACGATACTTATACAAACTCTACAAACCAACCGTCCTATCCAAGATCAAGTCAACCAGCACCTTGTGGGGTATCCTCAAATTCACCAGGATCCCCACACTTAAACCTAAGCAACCTCTTAACTTCAGCCCACTCCTTTGTGAAAAACACACTACCACTCTCATAACCCTCTACCCACCTATCCTCGGCGTCTATCACTTGAACCCGATTATCCCAACGCTTAACATTTTCTATCGGATCGGGAATCTTAAACACCGCTACGTCCTCTCCTACCTGCAAAGTGATTTGCCCCTTAAAGACATCTATAACCGCATGGGCAGTGCGAAGGAAAGGACGACCGAGGATTATGGGGACCTTGGTGTCAGCCTCCATGTCTAGCACGACAAAATCCACGGGGAAGACAAACTTATCCACCTTCACTAACAAATTCTCAACTATCCCCCGTGGATACTTAATAGATTTGTCGGCTAACGACAATGACATCTTAGTGGGAGTTAGCTCACCTAGACCTAGCTTTTTGTACAACGAATAAGGCATCAGATTAATGCTAGCACCTAGATCAGCTAAGGCTCGGGTTTCTAGATTACTACCGAATAAGCAGGGAATCGTGAAGACTCCCGGATCAGAAAGCTTTTCCGGTAGCGTATTGGTTACAACCGCCGAACACTCACCATTTAACGGAACCGACGAGAGGTCTCCCAGCTTGCATTTGTTCTTGAGGATGTCCTTCAAGAACTTAGCATACTTAGGCATCTGCTGGAGAACCTCTATGAACGGCAGATTGATCTTTATCTGCTTAAAC
Source organism: Tagetes erecta (assembly GCA_030867185.1). NCBI lineage: Eukaryota > Viridiplantae > Streptophyta > Magnoliopsida > Asterales > Asteraceae > Tagetes > Tagetes erecta. Next base: position 13,889,946 of record CM061497.1, on the reverse strand, counting down.
ATATCCAAGAAGTGCCCATACTCCCGCGTATATTTCTGCTGCTTAAGACGAGCGGGATATGGGACACGAGCATGATCAATCAGAGGGGAGGGCCTAACATCCACCGGCTTCCTCCCCACACTTAAACCTGACTCAGGGTCTCTCACGGGTTTTGGATTACTAAACTCAGCCTGATCACTACCCGGACCCTCTAGCACTATCTCCTCATCAACTAACTCATCATCACTTTCCTCAACTACAACTTTCTCACTCACTACAGGCTCACTAAACGTAACCTTCTTCCTAACGGGCTCTAAGATTCTACCGCTACGGGTTGAGATCGCATTCAACTGAGCCGATGGGTTCGTTTGAGTGGATCCAGAGAACTGGCCTTGTGGCCTTTGGGCAGGTGACTGCTTAATTAACTCTCCTACAGCTCTCTGGATATCTAATATGATAGCATGTGTGACATCTGCCCCGAACCCGAATCCGGATGCCCGATTCAAACCCGAGGTTGTTTATCTTTTAATTGTAATTCGTATTTATTTCCTCAAAATGTAACGTCATGGATAAATATATCGAATCTTTACGTTATTCTCATCGTATTTAATGAATCGTTTTATATCTCAAAATATTTAAAGTATACTAAATAATCACTATTTATACCTTCTAAATCCAAAAATATATATATAGTGCTTTATAAAAGAAAAGTATTAAAAACGTTAACCAAGACGCTTCTAAGTCTCGAAATAGTCTCCTAATAGCTCAAACGAACTAAAACTATAAAAACGTCTCCTATAAAAAAACGTTACATCTCGTCTCGGTCATTCTAGTTAGTTAGTTTATGAAAAACTAACTTATGGGCCAAAATTGCAATTTATAAAACATGAATTAAAACTAGTTATAACTAGAATTACATTAAACTAAAGTTCAGGGACCAGGAATGAAAATTTCACCCAAACCAGCCCCCCCTGCGCGTCTGCGTCTGTCCCCTGTCGCACTGTAGCCCGACCATATTGTTTCCGGCCGACCACCGGCCACTGTTCCGGCAGCGTCCTTTTCTCCCTCGTTACCTGCACCGCGCATCCGGTTTCTTTGTCTAATCAAATCTCAATTAATGCCACGCTCAATCGGTCGTTTATAACACCCAACCCACCCCTCAAACCCGTCGATCCTCTCCACTTCCATTTTACTCCGGCGACCTCGTTCTGGTTCAATCCGGCAACAAAACAGAAAGTTTTTGCATTCATCTTACTCCTCTCGACCTCCTCTATCTCTGCAATCCATCAATTTCAACCCAAAGCAGTTCCATATCAACGAGTTTAAGCCTAGACAGCCGCAACTTGTTCTTCGCTCTAATCCATACCAAAACTTCACCAAATTGTAAGTTGTTTATACCAAAAGAACCGAAAATCCATGGGGATTAAAAGCCCCATGGTTAATTTGTCTGGGATTATCAAATTCGAACGAATTTGATGGATTTGTAATCTAGGGCTCATATGGGAAATTGGGTATAGTACATATGAAGTGTTAAAACATTTAATGTTCCAGAATTAAACAACAAAAACGCGCTGGTTCAGTGGTAGAGCGCGTGTGTTTGGTTGTGATGGTCACGGGTTCGAACCTCTCCCCACCCCCCATTCTTTTTAATTACTTTCATTAATCACTTAAACCAAAACCAAAACTAAAACTATATTAATTTAATAACCCATTAATTGTTAATAATAGTTAGTAAAGGTTTAATAAAATATATACAAGTGTATTTCAATTTAACAAAGATTAAAGTTTCTAATTTTTATACAAAAACATATTCTTATTAAATATTTAAACGTAACGTTCGAACGTTCAAACCCGTTTAAAAACCTTGATTTCTAAATCTGAAACATTTGACTTCGGACTTAACTCCGGTTACCACGGTTCCATTTCTAAATTAAGATCTTTAAACTTTTATTTATTTATACGTTATATAACTTTTATTAATCAAATGATTAAGTTAATAATATGTATTAAAAACTAAAATGTATAAGTTTAAATAAAGATTCTAAGTATTATTATCAATATATTATTAATGTTTTCTAAAATGGATCCTTGCAAAATACAAAGTTTTAAAGACTAATAATCGGTTTCGTATAAAAACGCTCGGTTACGGTTCGTACCAAAAATCCCAAATCTCCGTAAATTCCTATTATTTCTATTCTAGTTTCTATATTATATGTTTTCTAAGTTAGGATTCTCATTAATTAGGTGATACTAATATTTGGGAAATCCTCGGTTCTAGTTGATTTATTTCTATACCATTTCCGTTTCGTATTCAAGGTGAGTAAATTCACTCCCCTTTTTACTATCACGTTTTGGGGCTGAAATATGTTTCTAGTTACTATACAATGTTTTCAATTTTCTATTTGTTTTCCAAAAGAGATCATAAAATGTGTTAGTCTTGACTCGCGACAAGATGCAATCCTTATGTGGTAGTTTAAAGTAGTATATTACTTGTAATTTCCTCCGGTACGATGTTAGCGCTAATGGTCTGACAAACCCACCTACACTTTACAACATCGATAGGTGATTTAAACCCGGCGATTCTTTTGTTGATTCTATAGGTTAGATTCTAGTTGCTAAACGAGATGCTTGTTACTGGGTTGCTATGTCCCTTGAGATGCTAAAAATATTTATTGATAACTTACACATCGAGACGGTTAAATGACAGTTATCACTAGTTGCAACATGAGTTGGTTCCTCATGACAAATGATTACAAGTTGCTATATACAATGATGGTGTTCAATGTGTGTTCATGTGTTCTATGTGTTCTATGTGTTCTATGGTCAAGGTTGAGTAATATGACGAAATAGCTATGCATGTAAGATTGCGCAACATATTATGATGATCTCGGATTTTCTATACTATTATTTATCAACTGTGGTTTACTCACTAGCTTTAAATAGCTAACTTTATTTTCACATATTTCAGGTGATGCTTTGATATTGTTTTGCTGCTTTTGCCAAAACATAGGATTGCCTTGGACCTAGTTAAATAATAAAGACGATTGCAATTATTGTTTCTGTTTTATTACTTTTACCGTTTCTATTTAAGACTCATGTTCCAAATGTATTAATCATTATTAGACTTTAATAAATAAATACCATGTGCTTTGTTTACTATGGATATCCAATTCACTTGACGCGCCCGGTGTTTTCCGCCGCCGAGCGGGGTGTCACAGTTTGGTATCAGAGCCATGGTTATAGGGAACTAGGATAGGGTATTAGAAACACACCGACCTAGACTATAACCTAAGAGTCCTTAGTGCAAATAGTTGTGCCTAGAAAACTCTTCTAAACTTATTTTATTTTCTTCTACGAACTTTTCTGTGCTTTTCTTAATCTCATTTCTTATCCGATTTCGCGAAGGAGTTACAAGAGACTCGTCTGTTTGATTGGGATCTTCTCTTTGTGGAATCTCGTCATCGTCTTAAGTAAGTTTGAAAACGTGGGAGCGCGTGCAATCCAAAAGGGGGAACACCTGTATCACGGACATCCTGTCTAAGGCAAGGCATTTCGTATAAATCTCTTTAAGAGACCAGTATGCTTACCTGGGGATGGACGCGATGAGTGTGACCCTATAGGCTAAAGCACGCTTTCTCGAATACGTTAAAAACGAACTTAACACCTTGATAAGTCTTAAGTGTCCAAACCCAGACACACTCCTAAACCTTCAAATTTTCATTTCTTAATGATTCTATGATTTTCATTCCCACGATTTATAATTATTTATATGAATTTCTATAGTTATTCAAATAATATTCCAAGTTTATTTACTAATATTTCTAAAGTTTCTGAGTAATTTTCTATGTTATGTTTCAAAGGATTCTATGATGTTATAAGTACTACTACTATTTCATTTAATCAAAATTTCTTAAGTTTCTAAAACTTCTAAGTGATTTTCTATGGTATGTTTCAAAAGATTTTATGATATTCTAAATGGAACGAGGTGCTATTATTACATTGAATGTTTCTATCAGTCAAATATTTTGCTACAAAACTGTGTTATTCTACGTTTCACCATTCTGTTTGTTTCTAAGCTTATGCGATATACTCGCTAGCTTATCCTTATAACACAATTACACCGTGGTAAACCGAATATTTCAAATTAAAACTAAGACATATCGACTAAACCTCAATCGAATTATCCAAAATTTCAAATCATATATCAGATACGAAATCTAAGGCATGTACTTCTAATCCCAGATCAATTATCGACTCTCCAATCAAAGGTTTATCATGACTTATGAATTCTAGTCAAGGCTAAATTCCATATCTAAATAAAAGTCATCGGATTTTGCTATTCTTATATGCTAACGTATTTGAATCGAACGTTTACCCTCAAAATATTTCAACTCGACTTCTATACTCAAATAGTTTCAAAACTACTCATCTAACTATAAGTATCTGATCCAATTTCTAATTCATCATTAAAACTATAAGTCTACTATCAAAATTATGAACTAACCATCGAAACATGTACTCGTTAATCAACTACGCGATGCTATCCATATATTCGTCATCCAAAACCTAACGAGAACTCGCTACACAACTATTCTCAAACTCATCGGACTAAATGTTTCATCTATACATATGAACACTAATGAAATTTTACGCCACTAGTTTCATTAACTAATCCAAACTCAATGCATTTCATTTATAAAATTGTTACTCTAACGCAATGTGTAATCAACGGACTTTGTAAAACCACCGAAATTCAATTCTATTAAAATAATTTCCTTACTCTTCCAAATAAAAATATATATATATTTTCTAAATTGGAACTAAGTGATCTATTCATTCAAACTATAAATTGGATTATTTATATTATCAAATGTTCATGAAGCTAATTTTTCTAAAGATACCAATAAACTATATTATTACATGTACACTATCAGTTAATGCTTATGAACTTGTCAATATCAGAAAACTTAGATAATTTCATCTTACGCTCATATAGTCGATTTTCACAAACTTGAGTGTTTCTATTCTAGTACTCAAACTTGACTATTTATAAAGATGAACAAAACTATTTATATGAGCAATGTCTACCTAAAGAACTCTAGTTTTTATTGATCTACTTATTATCTTAAACTGATTTTCCCAAGTACTCTTTCTATCGGGTATTATATCACTACCTATGCGTGCACGTGATCGAATGAACTGTGGGGTCCATGCAAAAACTAAAGTAATTACGGGTGCACACGGAATTATGAAAGTTGGTGCATGGAAATCAGAGTGAGTTTTGTCTTGTGTAGTTGGACCATGTTTAATCATTTATTTTCACTTGACTTAATTACTCATTTTACTAATTACACATAAGCCACTTAACTATGCGTAAGGTTTCTTTATTCGCCCCATCCATTCTAGTAATCATGATTATTCTCGATGGTCATTTAAATAAATTCTAAATTCATATACTTACAACATTTTATTCGCAAGTTGGCATCCTATCCCATTTCTATATTGAGTGGAAAATAATATTTATTCGAATCCCCATACCGTTAGTTCACCCGAACTTTTATAAGTGAAAAGTGTTAAATAAACAAATCTCAATGAATCAGAACAAATTAATAATAAATAACTTCTTAATCTCGTCTCATTCAAATGCTCATCTTTCCACTGATCGAATCCTCTAATAATAAAGTTTCTTGCGAGATGGAACTCCCTACGGAATTGAGTAGTGTTCATCCCGTGGTTCATGTTCTGGTATGAAGGAGTGTTTATCCGTGAAATATCATTGTGCCTATCGATGATATCAATTGATGAATCGATGCAATTTATTGATCGACCATTGAAATTTATGGACCGTTAAGTCAAGCAACTCAAAAGTAATCGGCTACCGATCGTTGAAGTTCGTTGGAACTCAAAACGTGAACCTAAATTTATGACAAAATGAAAGCCAAGTATCCGCATCTTTTTGCTTCATCTTCTTCTACCTCGGTTTGAACAAATTTCGGGACGAAATTTCTATAAGGAGGGGAGACTGTGACATCTGCCCCGAACCCGAATCCGGATGCCCGATTCAAACCTGAGGTTGTTTATCTTTTAATTGTAATTCGTATTTATTTCCTCAAAATGTAACGTCATGGATAAATATATCGAATCTTTACGTTATTCTCATCGTATTTAATGAATCGTTTTATATCTCAAAATATTTAAAGTATACTAAATAATCACTATTTATACCTTCTAAATCCAAAAATATATATATAGTGCTTTATAAAAGAAAAGTATTAAAAACGTTAACCAAGACGCTTCTAAGTCTCGAAATAGTCTCCTAATAGCTCAAACGAACTAAAACTATAAAAACGTCTCCTATAAAAAAAACGTTACATCTCGTCTCGGTCATTCTAGTTAGTTAGTTTATGAAAAACTAACTTATGGGCCAAAATTGCAATTTATAAAACATGAATTAAAACTAGTTATAACTAGAATTACATTAAACTAAAGTTCAGGGACCAGGAATGAAAATTTCACCCAAACCAGCCCCCCCTGCGCGTCTGCGTCTGTCCCCTGTCGCACTGTAGCCCGACCATATTGTTTCCGGCCGACCACCGGCCACTGTTCCGGCAGCGTCCTTTTCTCCCTCGTTACCTGCACCGCGCATCCGGTTTCTTTGTCTAATCAAATCTCAATTAATGCCACGCTCAATCGGTCGTTTATAACACCCAACCCACCCCTCAAACCCGTCGATCCTCTCCACTTCCATTTTACTCCGGCGACCTCGTTCTGGTTCAATCCGGCAACAAAACAGAAAGTTTTTGCACTCATCTTACTCCTCTCGACCTCCTCTATCTCTGCAATCCATCAATTTCAACCCAAAGCAGTTCCATATCAACGAGTTTAAGCCTAGACAGCCGCAACTTGTTCTTCGCTCTAATCCATACCAAAACTTCACCAAATTGTAAGTTGTTTATACCAAAAGAACCGAAAATCCATGGGGATTAAAAGCCCCATGGTTAATTTGTCTGGGATTATCAAATTCGAACGAATTTGATGGATTTGTAATCTAGGGCTCATATGGGAAATTGGGTATAGTACATATGAAGTGTTAAAACATTTAATGTTCCAGAATTAAACAACAAAAACGCGCTGGTTCAGTGGTAGAGCGCGTGTGTTTGGTTGTGATGGTCACGGGTTCGAACCTCTCCCCACCCCCCATTCTTTTTAATTACTTTCATTAATCACTTAAACCAAAACCAAAACTAAAACTATATTAATTTAATAACCCATTAATTGTTAATAATAGTTAGTAAAGGTTTAATAAAATATATACAAGTGTATTTCAATTTAACAAAGATTAAAGTTTCTAATTTTTATACAAAAACATATTCTTATTAAATATTTAAACGTAACGTTCGAACGTTCAAACCCGTTTAAAAACCTTGATTTCTAAATCCGAAACATTTGACTTCGGACTTAACTCCGGTTACCACGGTTCCATTTCTAAATTAAGATCTTTAAACTTTTATTTATTTATACGTTATATAACTTTTATTAATCAAATGATTAAGTTAATAATATGTATTAAAAACTAAAATGTATAAGTTTAAATAAAGATTCTAAGTATTATTATCAATATATTATTAATGTTTTCTAAAATGGATCCTTGCAAAATACAAAGTTTTAAAGACTAATAATCGGTTTCGTATAAAAACGCTCGGTTACGGTTCGTACCAAAAATCCCAAATCTCCGTAAATTCCTATTATTTCTATTCTAGTTTCTATATTATATGTTTTCTAAGTTAGGATTCTCATTAATTAGGTGATACTAATATTTGGGAAATCCTCGGTTCTAGTTGATTTATTTCTATACCATTTCCGTTTCGTATTCAAGGTGAGTAAATTCACTCCCCTTTTTACTATCACGTTTTGGGGCTGAAATATGTTTCTAGTTACTATACAATGTTTTCAATTTTCTATTTGTTTTCCAAAAGAGATCATAAAATGTGTTAGTCTTGACTCGCGACAAGATGCAATCCTTATGTGGTAGTTTAAAGTAGTATATTACTTGTAATTTCCTCCGGTACGATGTTAGCGCTAATGGTCTGACAAACCCACCTACACTTTACAACATCGATAGGTGATTTAAACCCGGCGATTCTTTTGTTGATTCTATAGGTTAGATTCTAGTTGCTAAACGAGATGCTTTTTACTGGGTTGCTATGTCCCTTGAGATGCTAAAAATATTTATTGATAACTTACACATCGAGACGGTTAAATGACAGTTATCACTAGTTGCAACATGAGTTGGTTCCTCATGACAAATGATTACAAGTTGCTATATACAATGATGGTGTTCAATGTGTGTTCATGTGTTCTATATGTTCTATGTGTTCTATGGTCAAGGTTGAGTAATATGACGAAATAGCTATGCATGTAAGATTGCGCAACATATTATGATGATCTCGGATTTTCTATACTATTATTTATCAACTGTGGTTTACTCACTAGCTTTAAATAGCTAACTTTATTTTCACATATTTCAGGTGATGCTTTGATATTGTTTTGCTGCTTTTGCCAAAACATAGGATTGCCTTGGACCTAGTTAAATAATAAAGACGATTGCAATTATTGTTTCTGTTTTATTACTTTTACCGTTTCTATTTAAGACTCATGTTCCAAATGTATTAATCATTATTAGACTTTAATAAATAAATACCATGTGCTTTGTTTACTATGGATATCCAATTCACTTGACGCGCCCGGTGTTTTCCGCCGCCGAGCGGGGTGTCACAGCATGTTGGTTCTGTAATTGAAGCTCATGTTTCGCTAGGGTTTCCTCTGTAACCTTATCCCTAGCTACTAACTGAACTAGCATCTGTTCAATCCTATGTATGCTATCACTAGACCCCTGTCCACTAGCCTGTTCACTACCATTTCCATTAAAAGAACTACCCGCCCCCTGATTATTATTGTTATTATAGTTAGATTGATAACCAGGTGGGGCACCTGACGAACGCCAATTTGAGTTGTTATTAAAGTTTGAGTTACGGTTCCAATTTGAATTACCATTATTAGAATTAGGGAACCTACTCTGATTGGCTACAAACTCAACCTGCTCCTCTCTCGACATTAAAGGACACTCTAAAGTACAGTGACCTCCACGACACATCTCACACTTCTCTACTTTCGACCTAAGCTCCTTCACCTCACGGGTTAGGTTTCCTAACGCAGCAGCCACACTAGTTTCCATGCTAACATGGTGCACACCCCGAGTGGAAGAGGGTGTACTAGTGACAAGACTGGAATTCCTGTTAGTGGACCGCTGCTCATGTTCAGCTTGGGCAAAACTTTCAAAAAGCTCGTTACATTGTGTCACATTCATTTTACCCATTAAGTGCCCACCCGCAGACGTATCGAACCTAGACCTAACCTCATAAGTCAGCCCATTATAAAATTTTTCAACTAATGCCCAAGGTGTGAGCCCATGCTGGGAGCAGCGAGATAACAAGTTCTGGAATCGCTCCCAAGCCATGTAGTAGGGCTCATCATGTTCCATGCGGAACGAATGGATCTGATCACGAAGGCGAGATGCCTTAGCACGTGGGCAGAACTTCGTTCAGCACAAAAACTTGATGCGTGTAATATATATATAAATTAAACACTCAAAAACACCTAGTTTTAATATTTATAAAAACCTAGACGTACTACTAAACTACACACAACCGGCAGTGGACCGGTCGAATGCAGTACAGTGAGACGTAAGTCCGGGTGTCGATCCACAGACTCTATATACTACGCTAAATTAACTAAGAAAGACTCGACTTACTAGACACGACTTAAATAAAAGATTATTTGAAAGGGGGGGGTTGTACTGCTAAAAATAGTAACCTGCTAAAAATAGAAAGTTACTAAAACTGGAAATTTACTAAAAATGGAAACTAGAATGAAAGACGAATTAGAAACCAGATGAGAAGAGATAAACCACCTAGACCCGACTCACTAATGCTAAGTTATTAGTTTGGTAATTATCAGTTTGACTATGGACTGGGATCGTAATATATTTACTTGACTCAAACACGAATAAGACCCTCAACCCTTCTCGAGAAGACACTTATGGCTTTCTATCAAGTTATTAAATTAACCAGTTAATTAGACTCTTTCACAATCGTCTAGTAGTTATGAATTAGTACCTATTATGATTACCTACCTCATAGTACGGAAATCTAAGGTAGTTCGAAAACACCAATTGACATTAGCAAACAAGACCGATTAAACCAAACCTAATTTAGACTCTTCACAGATATCCAAACTAGAGACCTAACCAACGAGACTTGCCAATTAACCTATCACCTCACAGTTACTAGGCTAGCATGCACATTAATATCGACTTGCATTAGATTACAATTCCTATGAAAAGTATATATCCAATTCATAAACTAGTCAAAGAACACACAGTAAGTTGACCTAACAAAACCCTATTATATGATATAGACACTCATCAAGGATTTCATGGAATTTATAATCATCAACAAGTCAAACAAAACATACACAATTGCATCAATTAAATGAAAACAAACTTTTACTAAATCATAAATAATCCATAGTTCAAACCGAAATCACCAAACATTCAAAACTTTAACATTAGTTTATCATTAGCCTAGGTGGTCTAACGAACCTAGCCAACAACCATAATCACAAAAATAAACACAAGTTTAAAGTGCATAAACATAGCAAAAAGAAAGAGAAGCAAAAGAATTGAAGAACCCGGAATCGTTAGATAACGATTCTTGAACCCGTGCTTCGTCTTGCTTTTCGTGGCTTCGTTTCGTACTCAAAATCACCTCCAATCAGCTCTAATTCGTCCCAAAAACTTACATGGAGGCTAGGGTTAAGTTATGATGAGTTTATATAGCAAACAGGGCCAAAAAACGCAAAAACAATCTGTCGAAAAGGCCTCGTCGCGTCACGCGGTGAGAAAATGAGGTGTGGCCGCGTGGCGCGACCAAGATCACATGTGATCTTTTGGATTCACGCCGCGTCACGCGGTGAGGAGGTCCATAGGTGGCCGCGTGACGTGGTGAAACCCCCAATTCTGATCCCCAACTTCGTTTCGTGTCCTGTTTTGCTCCGTTTCGCGCTACGGTTTGCTCGTAACTCCGTTTTGCGTCCCGTTTTCGCCTACGATCTTCTTTTCTCGAGATCTTTTCATTAATTCATCAACATGGGACCTACAAAACATTAAAATAACATTATTAAACAAAACCTAACGAAAACTGACTCAAACGACTCGAAAACGTAAATAAACTTAACACGGGATTTATGTATAATTTGTACTCTATCAAACATCCCCACACTTAACCTTTTTCGTCCCTGAAAAAGCATGCACATAGAATCACAACTAATCAAGACTTCAAATTTCATCACAGTTTCCAAACAAGAACCGAATCCAGATAAACAACAGTGCGTTTAATCAAACACCCTAACACTAGCCAATTAAGTTTCCCTTTTTGTTTAATCTAAATTTAATTAAATCATTTATCTACAAGGTCTCACACAAAGGAAAAATAAGTCAGCCCGATTATTGTTGCTTGACGAGGCACAGGATAAACCAAAAAGGTTTTCCTACCAAAATAACCTAAAGAACTAAACTAAGCTAAGAACTAGTGTCATATTAGGGTGGATTTTGATGGATGAAGTTTGTGGGTATAGACTGTTTATTCTTTTTTTTTCATAAAACAAGATCACCTCACCCAGGGGTGTCGTATCCAAGTCGCTATCCCGGAGGTAGAGCACATGAGGTCTTCGATCACTTGCCTTATATTTTTCATTTTTTTTTTGATTTGGCTACTTTGAGCTCTTTTATTTAGCAGCTACTTTGAGCGCTTTTCAATACTATACCCGGCGGACATTTTGTTTGCGGATGCGCCACTTCTTTCACAAGAAGTGTGTTATAATCCTAAAATGGCACTACCCCTTAACCTATTTAAGTTCTAAAGCCTACAATGGTGCCTAATTTAATTTAGTTAAGGCCTTCTTATTCCTCCTAAGATGAACACCCACGAGATTCACGACAATTAACTTTCTATTATTATACTTAGGGAAACTATCTCAGCTAACTGGGTTACCAAAAGTTTATCCAAATTCATCTTTGTTTAAAAATCACAACTCATTTGAAAACCAAAATCAGTTCACTATCAATTTCTATTAACGTGCACAACTCAAACAAAGACATTTTTCGATTTTTTTCATTTTTTTTGGATATTTTATGACTCTATAAGACTCGAAACAAACAAAACAAGACTCATATTTCCCATCCCCACACTTAAGTTCTACATTGTCCTCAATGTAGAGATAGAAAACATCTAAAAAATAAAAAGTAAAAAAAATGCAAAAATAAAGATAGAGAGGTGAATTGGAAAAGACTTAGCTGGTTTTTTGCAAAACGCGTAAGCTCCAGGTTAGTCGTTCCAATCTTCAGCATCGACCGTATAGCATTTCGGTCGCGATCGAGCTTCACCGACACTCTCGAGATCTTCCTTTATCTTCACAAATACAAACTCACCCGAATGGAGATTGAGTACGGGTGAGAATGATTTAAACCTGCAAAAACAAAAACAAGAATACCCAAGCATAATACTGACTCGACAAAAATAAAATAAAATAAAATAAATAAAACTGACTTGATAAAAAAAATTAAACAAACTCTACATACTAGTAAGAAACCTCCCCACACTTAAACTTAATCAGGAGGTTTCTCTTTGACCTGGACCCTATCCAACCCGTTCAATTCCACACGGTCCACAAACACATTTTGAAAATCAAAAGTAGAATTGAAAATAATTTTGAAAATAAATTTAAAAGCTTTAAACGGGTCAGACCACCAACATTTATACTTACCTGGAAAGAACCGGATGCATGGCAAGTATCGTGAAGACTGGTCATGCTTGCACTTTAAGGGTTTCAACTTACAAGCATTTCTTTTCATTTCCCGGTCTTTCCTTTTCCTCCCTGCCTTCTCCTGTGATTGTGGTGTATTAGGTGAAGATCCATCCTCCAGTTTTGCCACGGGCCAGCAGTGGTGTTCTTCCTCTACTAGCACCTTTTCTTCTCCTACACTTGGTGGCTCTTTGACTTCCAATGTCGACTTACCTTCAAATAACACCTCTAATAAGTCGAGATTTCCAACAGGGTCAAAATATCATTCATCTTCTAGAGCTGGTAAACCCACCAACTCGTCACCAAGTTCATTCTTCCCATATAGAACAAACTCCTTCCTGCATTCATCCTGCTTGTCTTCAATATGTAGATCCTGCATCACATTAACCTCATCGAACAAGTGTGAAATATCAAACGAACATGGAGATTCAAATTCATCAACATGTAAGGTAAATGTTTCAGGAATATCGGAACAAATTGAGATTTGGTCAGAACACTTACCTGTTTCGCAGAGATCAACTTCATCATATACTTCTGTACCGGCATACTCCACCTCCTGGCTCTCATCATGAGTAGAGATATCTGGTTCTTGAGCAGCTTCGTGTGTTGCCATCCTTAGATTAGCTAATTCATTCGTAAGCCTCCCATTTTCAGCCAAATAATGGAGTTTCTCTGCCGAACTTAGTATGTGCCATCGAGTGTTCATGACCTCCTGCACCTTCATGAGTTCTTCTTTCATGCTCGAGCACTTGTTCGTTTCCACTTTCTCTTCCTGACAGACTGGAGGTGGGACTGAAACGTCCATTTTCGTCTCCGGATGTACATGGAATTCCTGCAAAACCTCATTCTCACAAGACAAGTGTAAAATATCTTGTGGTTCAGAAATAATATTACAAGATTCAAAAGAGAATGTAGAAAATGAGTTATCATTACCTGATTTTTGCTGCAGCTGCTCATGTTGAAACTCCTCTTCATTTGACCTCCTCATGATATCCTTTAGAGCCTTATTAGTATCTTCCATCATCAACTGGCTCTGCAAGAAGTTATCATGTTCTACTAACGCTCTCTGAGTGGTGGCTTTATTAGCAACTAACTGGGTCAACAACTCTTCTATCCTACTCAAAGCACCATCACTACCCCTAGTAGAGTTGCTTTCAAAAAATTGACCACTATGATCTGACTGTGGAAAATATGGGTCAATAGGATCCACCTGTGATGAATGCACATGCCCAAAAGAGTTAGCAAAATGAGGTGGTGCCGAGGACCTCGTATATTGTGGACATAGACAAGTAAAGTGAGGTCCTCCGCAAATTTCACACATATTTAATTAACAAGAAAGACTCGATGGGGATGAAAAACAGAGAAAAATAAAACTAATCCTACGACTCAAATAAACAAACAAATAGCACGTATATAGCAGTTAAGATTCAACAAAGTTAATTAACGCAATTACCAAGAGTCCCCGGCAACGGCGCCAAAAACTTGATGCGTGTAATATATATATAAATTAAACACTCAAAAACACCTAGTTTTAATATTTATAAAAACCTAGACGTACTACTAAACTACACACAACCGGCAGTGGACCGGTCGAATGCAATATAGCTAAAGTAAGTCCGGGTGTCGACCCACAGACTCTATATACTACGCTAAATTAACTAGACAAGACTCGACTGACTAAACACGACTTAAAAGAAAGATTGTTTGAAAGGGGGGTTTATTGCTAAAAATAGTAACCTGCTAAAAATAGAAACTTTCTAAATTTGGAAACTAACTAAAAATAGAAATTACTAAAAATAGAAACTAGCACGAAAGATGGAATACGAAAACAGTGATTGGAAAGAACCACCTAGACTCGACTCCTCTATGTTGCAATTATCACTTGAAAACGAAGGTTTTGATTATGGAACTAGTAACAAAGATATTCACTTGAAAAATACCAAAATAAGACCCTCGACCCTTTTCGAGAAAAAACTTACGGTTTTCTAACAAGTTATTACGAACACTAGTTTAACAGGTAAACGCCCTCACGGTTGTCTAACCTAATTATGATTAAGTGACCTTATGCGAATTCAAACCTCACAGTTTAAAACCCAAAGCCAGTTCAATGCATTCAATTGATTTATTAGACATGTTTGCTAAACATAACCTAGATCGAATTCTCACGAATATCAAATCTTAGCAATTAAACAAACAAGACCTAACAATAAATCTAATCACCTCACGGATTTCTTAGAAAGCTAGCATATTTTTATTAGATTGATTTCTATTATGTTTCCTATGGTTTTAAGCATGCATTTAACCACAACACATTCATAACACACAGTCGATGAATTGAATCAAATCCTATTATATGATATAGACACTCATCAAGGATTCAATGGAAACAATAGTATTAATCAAACCAATTCCAATACACATACAAGCATCAATCGAATTAAAGCATTAAACTTTTACTTAAATCATAAACGAACCATAATCAAAGACAATCCAAATCCAAGTCAAACAATCAACATAAATTCATCTAAGTCTAGATGGCTTTAAGAGCTTAGCCTAGCATGTTTGTAACAAAAATAAAGTGAAAATTAATGTTGCAAGACATGATAAAAGAATCGAAAAACAAAGGATTAAAGAAACCCGGAAGATGCAAGAAGCAATCCTTGAATCCACGTGCTTCCGTCGCTTCGATGTCGTGTTCCTAGCCTCAAAATCACTTGAAATCTGCTGAAATTCGTCCCTTGGTCGAGCATGGAGGCTAGGGTTTAGTTGTGGAGAGTTTATATAGCGAACCGGGCCAAGAAAAGCCCAACTTTCTTCATTTTCGCGTACCGGCTCGCTCGTAACTCCGTTTCGCACCCCGTTTTCGCCTACGGATTCGATTTTTCACGATCTTTCCGTTTCTTTATCAACATGGGACCTACAAAACATAAAAACATCAGTTGCATAGAAAATGCTATAAAAACCGTACCGAAACGACTCGAAACGTAATGAAATTCATCAAGGGAATTATGTATAATTTGCACATTATCATTACTAAAAGTAGAAAGTAAATGGAAACAAGCACGAAAGACGAAGTACGAAAACAGTAATTGAACTGAACCACCTAGACCCTACTCCTCTATGTTGCGATTATCACTTGAAAACGGACGTTTTGATTATGGAACTAGTAACAAAGATATTCACTTGATAAATACCAAAATAAGACCCTCGACCATTTTCGAGAAGAAACTTACGGTTTTCTAGCAAGTTATTACGAACACTAGTTTAACAGTTAAACGCTCTCACGATTGTCCAACTAAAATATGACTAAGTGACCTTAAATGAATTCTAACCTCACAGTTTAAAAACTCAAAGCCAATCCAATGCATTCAAGTGATTTCTTAGACATGTTTGCTAAATGAAACCTAGACCGAATTCTCACGAATACCAAATCTTAGCAATCAAACAAACAAGACCTAATAATAAATCTAATCACCTCACGGATATCTTAGAAAAGCTAATGCATTTTCATTAGGTTGATTTCTATTATGTTTCCTATGGTTTTTAAGCATGCATTCACCATAACACTTTTCACAACACAAAGTCAATGAACGTGAATTGAATCCTATTCTATGACATAGACCATCACCAAGCATTCAATGGAAACAATAATATTAACCAAACCAATTCCAATATACATACAAGCATCAATCAAATTAACGCATCAAACTTTTACTTAGAACATAAACAACCCATAATAAAAAACGTCACAAATCCAAGTTTAAACGTTAACACAGATTCATCATGGATCTAGGCGGCTTTAAAAGCTTAGCCTAGCATGTTTGGAACAAAAACAATAGCAAAAGTAATGTAGCAAAACATGGTAGAAACAGAAAGTAACAAGGAATCGAAAACACCCGATACGTTCAAGATGCAACCCTTGATCATACGAGCTTCCGACGCTCTATTTCCGTCTTCGTAGCCTCCAAAACACTTCAAATCAGCTGAAATTCGTCCTCCCTTTGAGCATGGAGGCTAGGGTTTGAGTTAGAGTTGTTTTTATAGTGAATTGGGCCGAGAAAAGCCCAAACTTTCTTCGTTTTCGCGTACCGGCTCGCTCGTAACTCTGTTTCGCGCCCCGTTTTCGCCTACGGATTCGATTTTTCACGAACTTCCGTTTCTTTATCAACATGGGACCTACGAAACATTAAAACATCAGTTGTGTCGAAAATGATATAAAAACTTAACCGAAACGACACGAAACGTAAATAAATGCAACACGGGATTTATGTATATTTTGCACTCTATCACCTAGCTTAATCATAATAAAACCCCAAACACAAAGTAAGAAACTCTAACATGCAATCCTATTTGAGTAATACCAAATCAACTAAATAGAAAAGCATGAGGATTAAACAAGCAAAATCATCTCATAATTAGTATTCATGCACATCTTAAATCAATAATTCAACAAAACTTTCAATAACGTTAAGCATGTGATCATACAAAACCGAATAGTAATTTTATCAATACTAAAGATTTAGTCAAGCATGATCAACAAGTTTGAATAAAAACCAAATAAGACAATTGATCTCATAGTCAACATGTTCAAAAACCAAATTAAAAACAACTAGCCGGATGATTGCTAACCAATTTGTGCTCCAAACTTGATTAATTGGCTTCAAAGATCTTGTAACTATGCTCCTGCCGTCCAAGCCCCGTTCGTAATTATTGCCGTCCAAAAAAATGCCTCTTTTGCCTCCACTTCTTTTAGCCGTCAAAACTAATTTGTAAAGTTTCTTTTCCCACAAGTTTAATTTGATAAGCTTTTATTTATCTTTTTTTGAAATCTGAAAATTTATATACTACCTAATATATAAGGTTGATGCTTTTACACCGGTCGTAACGCGATGTTTCAAACTTTTTTTTTTACTTTAACGTATTTACGGTTTTAATCTGACTTTTAATTTATTTACGGTTTTAATCCCCGACTTTTACTAATTGTCATTTTAGCACCTGATAAGTTTTCAACTTTGATCTCTTACTCTACTTTGACATATAGTCCCACTTCAATATTGCTATCGTTTTGAACTATAATTGTTGATATTTTATCTGTTAGGGTTATTTCCTAGATTAAGATTTACTTTGTATTTTGTTTATATGTTTGTATATAGTTTAGGGTCTATTTTGTTATATTCCTTAAACTTGTAATTGTTGCTATAAGCATGTAGTGAGAGAGTGTGAGGAGAGAGGCTAGATCACTATTACACGTTAGAGAGAGAGTTAACTGTGTGTGATTTATTTCTCCTGCACTTGTACTACAAATTTGCTTTGATCATCAATATACAAAGAGAATTATTAGTATGAATTGTGTTTGTGATTGAACTGTTTGTTTGTGCGAATTATTCTGATCATTGTGAGTAATATTAACGATGCAATTGAACCTATCAATTGGTATCAGAGCTTTCGGTATTGTGTTCTTCGCTGTTCTTAAGCAAAACACTACAATATTGCTCAAATACCATGATCTGAATGAATTGTTCGTGTTTTTAGTTGTGATTCATCAGCATAATCACTTCTAATTCACAACGATTGTGCAAATTCCATCAGATTATCATCAGATCTGAGGAATTAAGAAGATTAAAAAAGTTACTGTTCGATCGAATTTTGCTCAAATTCATCAAAATTTGATCATGTTTTGGATTGATTGAGATTAGGGATTGACAATCGGACCATTTCACAGCTTGTGTGTGAATTTTGAACAAATTGGACAAGTTTTTGACAAAACCCAGAAAATTCTCATGGAGAAGATGATGAACAGTATGAACTTGGTTGAAGGTTAACTTGCCGGGTGATAAATTTGACTTAGACAATTTCCTTTGGACTTAGATTGAAGAACAATTAGGTCCTGTGCAGCCGTGTAAGGGATTTTGTGCTAGACGGGTAAAGAATTTGACGAGAAAAAGTGTTACTGTTCAGCCGGATCAAACACTGTTGTGCCGGGTAAAACACTGTTACGCCGGGTGATTAACAAATATCAGCCGGGTGATCAATCAACTGTGTAGCCGGGTAAACAACATTGCCGTGTGATCTACAACTGTTCAGCCGGGTAAAGTTTTTTTGCCGTGTCAAGATTCTGCCGGGTCAAGTTTCATTGCCGTGTGAAGTTATTTCTTGTTGCCGTGTAACTGTTCAGCCGGGTAACTGTTCAGCCGGGTCAAGAACACAAGTTTTACAACTGTTGAGCCGTGTAACTGTTTAGCCGTGTAAAGACTTTTTCTCTGCCGGGTGAAGAACAAAGCTACTGCTTAGCCGGGTGAAGAAGGATTTTCACTGTTCAGCCGTGTGACTCATTTTAGTTGTTTTTCAATACTTGTTTCTTATTTTGTCTTTAATTACTTGTCTTTATTTCAGTATTTTAATCATTTCTTTTCAAAAATTAACAAAAACCAAAAATATTTTCTTTAAAAATTTTGTTAAAAATGGCACCTAATGATGATTCTGATAACCGTGTTCCTAGACTTGTTAATCGTGCAGATTTCAAGAATTGGACAATCAGACTGAGACATCACTTATGCTCCATTGACAATGATTTATGGAAGTCAATTGAAAAGGGTCCTCATATTCCAACTCAGACTGCTCCAGATAGTGCAAGTACCTACACAAAAGATTCTACTGAACCTTATCCAGAAGATAATCTTTCAGCAGAAGATTTGAGGAAAGTGAAGAATGATAGCAAGGCTTATTCTTTAATGTGCAAGGGACTGCCACTCCAAGTTCTGTCGAGATTGGATGCATATCAGACTGGTTATACATGTTTCAAGGCATTAAAGTCGATATGTGAAGGAGGAGAACAATTGAGAAGTTTGAAGAAATCAAAGTTAAAAAGGCAATTGGAGTTATTTGAACATATTCATGGAGAAACAGTGCATCAGATGATGAACAGGTTTGTTCACTTAACTACTGAGATGTCAAACCTCGGAGTTAAGACTGAACTTCAAGACTTGAATGATCGATTGTTATGTGCTTTGCCATCATCATGGAAGCAGACTGTTACTCTGTTAAAGCATACTGAGAAATTTCCAATGGAATTAGATTTGCTTATTGAAAAGATTGAAGAAGTTGAGATTGATGAAGGATCAAGAAATACTGATAGATCAAGCTCACAAGCTCAGTATAAGTATGTGGTAAATCCTGCCAATACTGTGGAGAATGCATTTCTTGCACAAGATGCAATGAAGTTTGAAGAAGAGGGTGATTTATTTGTTGGTGCAAGTTTCTACACTGATTCATCATACTTTCCAAGTTCACCAACTTATTCTCAACCTCAATCTTCACCAAGAGCTCAAGTTCAAAGTCAGAATCTGAAGAATCAATCAGAAAATCAAAGTTCAAATGTTCAAGCCAAGGTGAAAGACGTAATGAACATTTTGTTGCAAGATGACGAGACCAAAACTGCTTTCACAGCGTTTATGGCAAGTTTTCAAGCATATCAAGGAAGTCACTTAAGTCAAATGGACGTGGTCCTTCATGACTTATTTGAGATGGATCCAGTTGACGTTGAAGAAATGGATTTGAATTGGCAAATGGTAATGGTTGCATATAGGACACAAAAGCATGCATATGTTAACCGAAGTTACAAGCCTCATGCAAACAAAACTGTTGGTTTTGTCAAATCAAAGGCCAGATGTTTCAATTGTAACCAGTATGGTCATTTTTCAAGAGAATGCAAAGCTCCCAAGAATCAGAATTTCAATGACCAAGCTAGTTCAAGTAATCAAGGTCAAGGTCAAAGCTCACAACAGTCTTCAAGCTACCAAAGCAGAAATCAACATTACTTTCAGAAACCATACCAAAGTCTTCCCATGCCTGAATTGAAAAATGAAGGAAAGAACTCAGAAGAACAAACAAAGGCACTGGTGGTCAGTGTAAAAGATGGTTATGATTGGAGTGCATATGCAGAACAATTCACTTCTGATCTTACATCAAATTTGGCACTAGTGTGTGAAGTCGAAGAAGACTGGTCTGAAGAAGGGGATGGAAAAATGATTGAAGATATGAGTGAAGATGCTGAAGAGTATGACTGGAGTGCAAAGTCTGATCCTACTGAAGAATCTGAATCTGAAGTTGCGTTAATGGCTACATCCAGTGAGTCTTCATCTTCTACCGAACAACCAAAGGTTAGTAATGACTTACCCCCTAACTATGTTCCATTGCCCATAAATGTCAAAGAAAGATTATGTTCTGAACAATGCATTCAACAAGTAGAACATTATCGAACTCATTCATTTAAAATTGGTGATAAATTAAGTAAACATGAAAGACTTCATGAACAACTTAAAATTGATCATAAAATTTCTGATGAGAAGATTTTGTCACTTAAAGAATCATGGAACAAAACTTTAAAGGAATTGGAACTGGTAACAAAACAACTTGAAGAAATGAAAAAGAACTTTGAACAAGAAAAAGTTGCACATGCTGTCACTCAAGTTGAATTGTCAAAAGTTAAAAGTTGTAAAACAATGGTGCAACAACTTGTAAGTGAAAGAGGTAACAAAACCAAAACCGGGTTGGGTTTTACTCATGAGCCAATGCCAAATTCTATCACACAAACCTTACCGGAAAACTTTAATGAATTTGATCATTCACCTGAAAATGAAAGAAAATTCAAAGAAATTCAAAGAAGTAAATCCGAGTCTGAAGGTTCTGAAGTTTTGATGGAAAGTTTAAAAGAAGAAGATGGTGTAACAACTGAAGCCGATGATGAAGCAAGCAACGAATCTGATAACAAGTTAGAGCCTGTTCTGATTCAACTCATTGAGTATCCGGAACTGAATCCGAAGCCAGAAACAGTGAAAGATGAAGGTGAATTTTCAGGATACAATGATACTGAATACATCAGGTGGAAGAAAGAACAAAAGGCGCAAGTTGCTGATCAGTTGATCAAGAAGCAAGAAGTGAAGAAGGCTGAAGTTTCAACTGCAAAGAAGCAGAAATCGAAAGTAATGAACAATCAATCTGAAACAAAAGAATCAAAAGGCAAAAGTGTCTTAAAATCGAATGATAACACCAAAGTTCAAAGTGTTAAAACTGACAAAGTTAAACCTGTCAAGAAAGTGTCAAAAGGTAAGAACATCAAGTTTGTGTCTGCAGGAACGTTTGATTTGAACGGATCTTATAGTAAACCAATCAATTCTCCAATCAAATCTAATTCTAGTCTGAAAACAGGTTCAGGTCCTAAGTCTTCCGCTGTCAATGATAAAAGAATTGAAACCAAAAAGGTAACCAAACAGAGCAGTTTAAAATCGAATCAAAGTCCCATGCAATCAAAATCACAATCAAAGTCTCCACAAAAGAATCAAGTTAATCTAAAACCGAACAAAACTGATAATGAATCTCGAATGAGTTCAACATCAAAGGTTAACAATCGGCTCTTTAGGATTAGCAAGAAACATTGTGAAATTTGTGATAGATATAATCATGCAACTGCTGAATGTTTCTTTAACAGGTACTGCAGTTTCTGTGACAAAAGAAATCATTCTTCAGAAGAATGCTATTATAACAAATTTTGTGATATTTGTGAAAGAAGGAATCATGACACAAAGAATTGTTTCTTTCGACCAAACTCAACAAGAGAAATGACTCCGTTTTCAAATTTTCAAAATAAATCATTTGGTTTTCAAAATATGAATCAAAGTCATTCTCCAGTTTTGAGAAATTTCAATCGAAACAATTCTGTTTCTAACTTTTCAAGAAATGTGCAGGTTAATAATTTTAAACCAAGAGCTTTAATGGTAAGAAACTAAAATTTTGAAAATAACCTTGATCCTAAGCTAGAGGAAAGGTTTAGTGCTTTGAGGAGAAAGCAGTCAATGAACGCCAATGGGCGAAACAATAGTTATCAGCATCAAAATCTCTTAAATGAAACAAATTTTCAAAATGTTCAATATCAACAAGTTACTATTGCAGATAGATTCGGAAAACCCAAGACCGTGTGGGCCTGGGTTGACCAAACTAACTAAGTGATTGTTGAAATGCAGGTACGCCCAAGAAGACCTATCAACTCATGGTTCGTTGATAGTGGGTGTAGCCGGCACATGACAGGCAACCATGCCTTGCTTCAGGATTTCAAGCTGAAAAATGGTACACACGTTGCATTTGGAGGTGATGCGGGTGGTAAAATAACAGGAGAAGGAACCGTATCCAATGGGGTCATTAGTTTTGATAAAGTCAACTACTGTGCACAGTTGAACTTTAACTTACTAAGTGTATCTCAAATTTGTGATAAATCGTATTCAACTTTATTTGATGATTCTTTCTGTTATATACTCAAACCAGGTTTCAAGATCGACAATGAATGGGTAGTGGTGAAAGCTCCAAGAGATCGTGATGTATACAAGTTGGATATGTCGCAGATTGATGCCAAAACCGAAACTACTTGTCTCATTGCGCATGCTTCAAATGATGAGAGTCAGCTTTGGCATAGACGGCTGGGCCATTCAAACTTCAGAAACATGAATCGTTTGGTGACTGGAAATCATGCTGTGGGAATCCCATCGAAGAAATTCTCTACAACTGATCTCTGTCCAGCATGTTTGAAAGGAAAACAGCATCGCATGTCTTTTAAGACCAAGCTAGAAAACTCCATTTCAAAACCCTTGCAGATGCTACATATGGATCTTTTCGGACCAACAAATGTGCAAAGCATTGAAAAGAAGTCTTACTGTTTTGTCATTATTGACGATTTCACTAGATTTTCTTGGGTTTATTTTTTGCATGTTAAATCTGAAACTGCGGAGTTATTAAAAGAATTTATCATCAAAGTTGAAAATCAGTTGGATTGTAAAGTGAAAATTTTACGAATTGATAATGGTACAGAATTTAAGAACGCTAATGTTGATTTGTTTTGTGCAGAAAAAGGAATTGCTAGACAATTTAGTGCTCCAAGAACGCCTCAACAGAATGGGGTTGCGGAACGGAAAAACCGGACACTGATTGAAGCTGCAAGATCCATGCTCGCAGATGCCAAAATCCCTATCACATTCTGGGACGAAGCTATTGCTACTGCGTGTTTTGTACAAAACAGGACATTATTGGTTCAGGATAAACAGAAAACATCTTATGAGTTGTTATTTGGAAGAAAACCGAATATTTCATACTTGAAAGCATTTGGTTGTCCTGTAACGATTCTGAATTTAAATGATCATCTCGGGAAATTTGAGTCAAAATCTGACGATGGATTATTCCTTGGATATTCGTCTGTTTCTAAAGCTTATCGGGTTTTTAATAGCAAAACAAATACTGTTATTGAAACTATTAACGTAAAGTTTTTAGAAAATTCGTTTCCGTCAGTGGCACATGGTCCCGAATGGTTATTTGATTTAGATTCGTTATCAAAATCTTTCAATGCTAACTTATTTGATTTTTCAGGAAAAGCAAGGAAAGAATCAGGTGACTTGGGATGCTTTAGTGACGATTCTGATAATGACGAAGATGGAAATCTCAACTCTGAATATCCATTCATGTCGTTTCATAATCCTGATCATGTCAAATCCAGTCAAGCTCCGGGTCCTTCTGGTTCTCATGAAGATCAAGAATCAAACAATCTTGAAGAAGATGTGAATCCGCAAGTGTCTCCTAATGATGGTGGATCTGTTCAGAATCAACCATCATCAGATCCGAATGTTGAAGATATTCCAGAATCTTTTGATTACTTCATCAATTCACCGGATCAAGTCCCGAATTTCACTCCGCATACTTCTACCATACTACAAGATCTACCAAATCTGAATACATCTAATCTGGAGAGTCAAGTGCAAGGAGGTGACATACCAATTCATCGAATTCACAAGAAACATCCTGTCTCTCAGATTATCGGGCCGTTGAATCAGAGAACTACAAGAAGTCAAACTGAGCAAGCAAATGTTTGTCTTTATTCATGTTTTCTTTCTCAAGTGGTGCCAAAGAACATTTCAGAAGCGTTGCAAGATAATAGTTGGATTGAAGCCATGCAAGAGGAGTTACTTCAATTTCGCAAACAAGAGGTTTGGAAATTAGTGGACTTACCTGAAGGAGAGAATGCGATTGGTACAAGATGGTTGTACAAAAACAAGCCAGACGAACGTGGCATTGTTGTGAGAAACAAAGCAAGACTCATTGCACAGGGATACACTCAAGAAGAAGGCATTGATTATGAAGAGGTGTTCGCTCCGGTCGCAAGACTTGAAGCCATACGCGTTTTTCTTGCTTATGCTTCCTTCATGAAGTTTAAAGTATTCCAAATGGACGTTAAAGGTGCTTTTCTGTATGGACCTATTACAGATGACGTATATGTCAGACAACCTCCGGGTTTTGAAGATCCTGACTATCCTCATCGTGTATACAAGTTGAGTAAAGCTCTATACGGTCTACATCAAGCTCCAAGAATCTGGTATGAGACATTATCCAAACATTTACTAGAACATGGATTCACAAGAGGGCAGATTGATCCAACTTTGTTTATGAAGAGGGAGAATGAAGAACTCTTATGTGTTCAAGTTTATGTGGACGATATTATCTTCGGATCAACCAGTGCGTCAATGTGCAAAGAATTTGAGGAAATCATGAAGTCTAGATTCCAGATGAGTTCAATGGGGGAGATTAATTTCTTTCTTGGATTACAAGTAAAACAATCAGCTGACGGAATTTTCATCAATCAATCAAAATTCGTTGAGAAGTTGTTGAAGAAGTTCAAGATGCAAGATTGTCAGACTATTCGAACTCCATCTGATGTGAATTGCAAGATTCAGCCGGATTCGAAAGGCAAATCCGTGGATCAAACACTATACAGATCAATGATTGGTTCACTGATGTATCTTACTGCATCAAGGCCAGACATCATGTATGCTGTACGTGTATGCGCAAGATATCAGTCTGATCCAAAGGAGTCGCACCTGATTGCTGTGAAACGTATTTTCAGATACCTTAAAGGGAAACCGAATCTTGGGTTATGGTATCCTTATGAAGGAAATTTTGAATTATATAGTTATTCTGACAGTGATTTTGGTGGGTGTGCTCTTGACAGGAAATCGACTACTGGTGGATGTCAATTTCTGGGTCCTAGACTTGTCTCTTGGCAATGCAAGAAGCAGACCAATGTTTCTGTATCCACAGCTGAAGCAGAGTATATCGCTGCATCTGCAGGATGTTCTCAAGTTTTGTGGTTACAAAACCAATTGCTGGACTACGGGTTTAACTTTCTAAAAACTCCTATTTACATAGACAATACTGCTGCTATGTTTATTACTGCTAATCCTGTTCAACACTCAAAAACCAAACATATCGAAATTCGATATCACTTTTTAAGAGACAACTCTGAAAAAGGTTTAATAATTTTGATTAAAGTTCATACCGACAAACAACTGGCAGATCTTTTCACAAAATCTTTTTTGTCAGGTCGGTTTGAATTCTTAATTCAATCCATAGGATTAATCAATCATGATTGATTCTATTTTTCAAAAACAAAACAAAAATCAGAAAAATATATAAAATCAAAAATATAATAAGTTGATGTCAAGTATTGATTCCGTTGTCTTTTATTTTATGTTTTGCATTGTGTGCTTGCATGAAAAAGAAAACAGAAAAACCAAACAAAATATAAAAGCAAAAAGAAAAGAAAATATCATGTCATAAGAATCTATATTGCAAAAAGTGAGAAATGATAGTTACACTAGACATTATTTGTTACATCATTTTTAATAAAGACTGATAAATGTTAATTGATGTGCTAGACAGCTCAGGCAATTAGACTGAAAAAGTAAGTTGATTGTTGACAAACATAAACTTAATGATCTTTGTGTTAATTTCATTGTTATACATGTCTAGATATATATCTTTTGATACATTGCTTGTGATGATAGTTGTGCATGATCGGGTAACGATGTAGTCTATTCAGTGTGATGAACCGCATCGTGAGCTTCTTTGTTGTGGTACCCACAGACCTGAAGTCTCACACGAAGTCTCTTTTGAGCTTCAAGATGCAGCAAAAGATTCCAAAATGGAACAAAAAGAGTCCCAAATGTGGACCAACACCAAACAAAATTCCAAAAAGGAATTCAGAAGATTCCCAAGGGGAACGATAGGAAAGAAAAATTCCCAAAGATGGAATTAAAAAGAAGTCCCAAAGTGGACCAAATCCGAATAGAACCCAGATTCCACACTGTATATGACTGTAAGTGACCAGGTTTTGTGCAATATGCATTCAGGTAGTGATTGATAAGGAAATATGTTGACATATGTATACATGTGGGTCACATAAGTCATTCTAAACGAACCTTAAATATCATCATGATACTGAAAAAGTAAGTGTGTCAACTCGAGCTAATTGGTATGTTTTCATATCATCACTCAATCAAACATAAGTCAAATGTCTATTCAAAACTTGCAAAACATGTTCAGATAATGTGTGGTATGATCTCACTGCGATATTATGATTCATTGCATTGCATATGTCTTTTTTTTAATGTGTGTGCTTTGTGTGTGCAGACATATGGAATCATTATTGACACATCGACATCCTTGATAAACTTAAAAATTTCAAGAAATTTCAAGTTTAGGGGGAGAATAAATTGAAGAAAAATATCTACAAAAATCCAAAAATATTTTTGAATAAGTGTGTTTTGAATGAACAAGATTATGTGGTATGAAAAGCAAAAGTATTGGATGTGTTAAAAACAAACCCAAAGCCTTGTAAATTGTTTTTATGAAAATGCTTCGGGATATAGAAAAATTGGTTGTGCAAAAACATTTTTGAAAAAGAAAAAGAAAAATGAATTTAATTGGAATTTATGTTATTGCTTGTTTAATGTTGTTGATAATTAATGTGGCAAATTCTTTTTAAGGATATCTTGTCTAATTAATATGTCGAGAATGTTTGCAGGTGCAATAAATGCCGTTGAAAAAGTCAACAGACGAGAAAAGTGAAGAAAAATCGCAAAGTGTTATAGCCGGGCAAAGAATATCAGATACAACTGTTCTGCCGGGTAATGAACACACTGTTCAGCCGGGTAAAGTTGTGAGTTTGATGAGCCGGGTGATTGTGAAAAAGAAGTGAAGTCGGGTGAAGATATTATGACCACTGTACAGCCGGGCAATGAACATGTCAAATACAGCCGGGTGAAGGTCATAGATATCTGCCGGGTGACAAGTGTTCACTATACAGCCGGGTAAAAGAGAAATCTTCTTGCCGTGTAAGAGTATAACACTGTGTTGCCGGGTAATGAAGAATGCATGCCGTGTGAAGAACTATGTTGCCGTAATGAAGAACTATGTTGCCGTGTGAAGAAGAAAGCATGCCGGCTGATAAGGAAAGCAACTGTGTTGCCGGGTGATGAAGAAAGCAAGCCGGATGAAAGAAACGCAACTGTGTTGCCGGGTGATGAAGAAAGATTGCCGGGTGATGTTTGAAGACTACTATTCTGCCGGGTGATGAATAAAACCCATCAGGTGTGGTTGTTCCTAACCTTTACCCGTCACTACAGTGACTTACCTGTTTCTACAGTGTTTGACCCGTCAAGTATGTTTCACATGTTGTGACTTGTCTCAACAGTACATGACCCGTCACTACAGTACATGACACGGATCAACAGTGCTTGACCCGGCAAGGCTTATTGGGCTTTTTTAAGCTTGCCTGTCCCATGTTGTTGACCCGGCACCTCAAGTTTGACCTAATTCTTAAACGATATAAAAACCCGCCTCTTCACAAACACTTATCATTTTTCACATTCACATTCAAGCAAACACTCTGTACTTAAATCGTCTGTTATCATATTCAATCGTTTTGCTCTGTAACAAGGTTGATCGATTGAATGAGGTAGTGATTATGTGTTTTGACCTTGATAAACCTGCAAATCGACCGATAAAATGAAAAACGATGATGAACAGTGTTTTGATCATTGAATCGACACTTTGACTGTGTGTGTTAAAACCAAAATCGAATGTTGTTTTAAGTATAAAACCTGTCGATCATTAAGAATCAATCATTCATTTGCACCAAAACACCTTATAACCAACTGAATCAATCAAAATTGTCATAACTGTTAAAACCGCCATTGATGAACTTTGAAAGCTCTTAAATGTTAAACTTCAAAATGATGAAATGTGTGTTAAAAGTGACAAATCCATGTTAAAACTAAACTAAAATATGTTAAACAACTTCACTTTATAACTTTCAAATTTTGTGGTATTAAGTGTTAAACTGTTAAAATTGATGAATGTTGTATAATGATTAAAATTCAAAGTTGTTTTGATCAAAATGATGAAAATCAGTTTGTTAGATCAATTTAGGGTTAAAATGATTATATGAATGTTTTTCTTCTTAACTTTTGTTCATACACTTATGAAAAATTTGATATGTTTTTAATGAAGAATCTAACACATTTGTCTTGTTTATGTTTTGTGTTTGCTTTGACAGATGGAGAATCTAAAGTTTGAGCCCAAACACAATTTGGTGGCATGTCTAGATGAATCTATCCCTGAAACTGATGGTTACAGAGATATGATCAAGTTTATCAAGAGGACGAAATATGTGTATGCTATATGTGCCAAACCGGTCATATATGCAAGATTGATAAAGAGCTTTTGGAGAACAGCAGAAGTGATCAGAGATAATAATGGTGTTGCTGTTGTGAGAGGAAATATTTCTAGAGATATGGTGTTGACAGTGTCTGAAGAAGCCATCAGAAATGCCCTAAGGATTGATGAAGATGACGTTGGTATGAATGAAGAATTGACCATGGCTGAGTGTCAATCGTGTTTTGTTAATATGGGGCATCCACCTGTATTTCCAAAGTCACAATTTTATAGGGCGAAGTTGGGAAAGAAGTTTAAGCTGTTATGCTATGTTGTTCAACAATGCATGTCCAGGAGGAGTGCAGGTTTTGACAATTTCCCATCAGATATAGCATCTCCAATTGTTGCTATAGCTGAAAACAAACCATTCAATATGTCAAGGTGGATAATGAATGGGTTTGTATTTAATTTGGTAAAGGGCAAGAGGTTTAAGTTTCTCATGTACCCGAGATTCTTACAACTGATGATCAATGTTGCATATCCTATCATCAGAGCCGAAGGTTATTCTGGAGGTATATTATATACTGAGGACATGAACGATCTATCTTACAGAAAGATGAGTATCGGGAATGTACCTAATGTGGATTTATTTGACTATATGAGAGATATAGCAAATAATGAAGAAGAAGTTGATGTAGTCTATCATCACATTTCTCATGTGAGATTGTGAATCCACAGGACCTTATTGATGAGATGCCTGATAATCTACTTGATGATGATGAGTATGATGCTCGTCATGCAGGAGATGAAGAGAATGAACCTGAGGATGATGATAATGATGATAGTGGAGATGATGGTGAAAATGATGATGGTGATGGTGCTGAATCTGAATCTAATTCAGAGGAGGCAGAGATTGTTGAAACAACTGAACCAATGGAATTGGAGATTGAGAATGTTGAAGTTGTTGAACAAAGTATGATAGAAGAACCTGTTGAGGTTGCTTCTGTTGAAGAAGAAGTAGTTGCTGAAGTTCCAAAGGATATTACTGTTAAGTATGTTAGAAGAAAAAGATCGAAACCAGTAATAGAGTCTGTGATTATAGAGGAACCGAATGTAATTGAGACTGAAGAGATAGATGTAATTCAGATAGCTCAGGAGGTAATGGCCGAAGCTGAAACTATTGCACAGATAGTTGAGGAAGCTGATGCTGGCATTACTGATCCTATCTCTGTTGATATACCCACCACATCATCCCAAGTTGCAGAAAAGATTGATCAAGTTTTGGAGTCTTCACCAAAATTTGTATCAAGTGTTGATGAAACAGAGAATGAGAAAAGGATTGCTGAATTAGAGGAGATGGTACAAAAGTTGATAGAAGCAAATGAAATGTTGAAAGCTTCTAATGAAAGGAAAAAGAAAAGATTTGAAGAATTTTGGGATATTCATAATCAGAACTTAAAAACTTTCAAAGAGTTGGATGCAGATCATCTTAAACTGAAGATTGAAAATGATAAGTTGAAAGATGAGTATGAAAGTTTGAAGGAGGAACATGAGAATCTGAAGTATGATTACAAGGAACTGAAAGCTGAATGTAATACGTTGGAGGATGAGAAAGAGATGTTGGAAAAATGGCTGGAGGAAACGAAACCAAAGAAAGCTGGTTCATCATCTGATAAAGATTTTTCAGATGAAGTGGTTGAAATAGCTGAAGCGGCTCAAGTACCAAAAGTTTATCTGACCAGAGCACGAGGTACTACAAATGTTGGCATAAGGGTGGAATCTCCAATCATCATTCCCGATGAAGCTGTTGCTGAAACTGTCAATACTGACAAAGCTGAGGGAAAAAGGAAGTTAGACGCTATACGAGAGATTATGGGTGATGAAAACAGTTCGAAAAAGGCAAAGATTGATGAGACAGTGCAGATTGAGCCGATTCAATCTGTAGCTGTGGTTGAAACTGAGATAGTTGATGAGATTGTGACTGAAGCTGAAATTGCTAAACCAGTTCAGATTGAGCCGATTCAATCTGAAGCTTTTATTATTGAAAAATTGCCTGAAACTGCCAAAGTTGTAGAAAATGAGCCTGAAACTATAACTGAAGTTGCAAGTCAGTTTGAGCCGGTTCAAACTGACAATGCACCTATGATTGAAGCTTTAGATGATTTGGACGATATAGACTTCACTGAATCTGAGCCAGAAGCTGAACCGGAAACAAATGTTGATCAAGAGATTCCAGATGATTTAGATCAAAGATTTGCTTATCTCGAAAAGATGAAGTATAATGCTGTGTTTTTGAATGGGTTGACTGTGAGCCAGATAAATGAAGAATATGAAAAGTGTATAATTGCCCAAGACAAAGCCGAAGCTGATAAAAAGGAATTTATCATCGAGATGGGTGAATGGACTCCAATGCAAGAAAGTCTGAATATAGAAGACTTGCCTCCAACTGAACTTTATCATCAAAATCCGGAAGAAATGTCAAGTACAGATATGCGTAGTTGGTTGAGCTCAAGAAATTATCCGTATAGGACTCTGAAGAGATTGAAATCTGAGTCATTGAGGAAAATTGTTGTTAGCTTTATGAAGACCGAAAAAATGTACAATCGTATGTTTTATTTGGACTACAACAATCCTCAATACTTCGAGCTGACAAAGAGATTCAAAGTTCTTGGACCGAAGGAGATACCGGTGATGGCTTTACCTGAAAATGCTCACAAGAAAAGGCACGAGTTGATGGATATGTTTCCCAGTGAAGTTAAATCTTATAACATACCGATGGATGTGCGTGAATCATGGCATAAATCAGCCACAGCAGGTGATGTGGTGAGGTCACTGCTGAGCAAGGGTCAGTCAATAGCTGAACTGCTTGATTCAATGATTGTGCCGGAAAAGAATAAGAAGGTGAAGATTATCGCATGGAAATACGATGAAGTGTTTGATGCTTTCATGATAAAGAGAGTTAATGGTTTATGTGACGTATACCATTACTACTCTAGCATTTTCAAGTTGGAAGTTCAGGATTTGAAGGAGCTGCACAAACTCAGACTGATAAATCACACGCATGCTGAGCGTGGTGATAAATGTGCAATGCTGCTTGATGCCGGGATAGCCAGACCACCAAAGTATCTTGATTTCCGAGGACAACAAGAAGATACTGCTTATGTGCAAGCAAAGAAAGAAAGAAAGAAGAAGAGATTGGTTGTTAGTGAAGATATGTACTTAGAAGAATTTTCGGATGAGTATTTTGATAAAGTAACCAATCCTGGATTGAAGGTGATAGATGGATCTCAAATGACAAAGCCAATACTTAAAGTTTTCTACAATCAAGAAACTTTTGAGTTGAAGCTTGTTCGAAATTTGGAAGATTGGGACAAAGACATGATTACTCTTTTTAGTACCTTTGAGTTGAAGTTGCTACATCCATCCTACATAGATTTTTTGAGAAGCTACAGAATGGAGAAGTGTAAAGATAAACTTGCTGAAGCTGATAGGAAGTTGTTTGTGGTGATGATAGAAGTAATAGCTGCTGCAACTGAAAAGATTCGAGTGAGGAAGGCACTGCTTAATTCTAATCTCGTGAGGGTTGACATACCAGAGATAGAATTTATGAGGATCAGTGCAAAGGGTACTTTAGAAGTGCAAGTCAAAGGACAGGAGATGCCGTTTGAATTTTATGCTAACATTGACTTTGCAGGTTTAAATCTGGATTCACTAAGACGCACGAATGCCTGCCCAATTCTGACAAATGAGTCCAAACCTCGACAAGCCAAGATTGCGGAAAAGTTCAAGTCTTGCATAGAAGAAGCGCTGAAAGAACAAGAAGAGTTTAAAGGAAGAGAGCTGCTGAATGTCAAAGACGAACCAGAAGATTGGTAGAAAGAGATTGATGCTGAACAAAGAAGAAAAAGCTAGAAGATTTTGCTGAAGATTCAAAGATAAATCTTAGGGGGAGTACTGTTAGGGTTATTTCCTAGATTAAGATTTACTTTGTATTTTGTTTATATGTTTGTATATAGTTTAGGGTCTATTTTGTTATATTCCTTAAACTTGTAATTGTTGCTATAAGCATGTAGTGAGAGAGTGTGAGGAGAGAGGCTAGATCACTATTACACGTTAGAGAGAGAGTTAACTGTGTGTGATTTATTTCTCCTGCACTTGTACTACAAATTTGCTTTGATCATCAATATACAAAGAGAATTATTAGTATGAATTGTGTTTGTGATTGAACTGTTTGTTTGTGCGAATTATTCTGATCATTGTGAGTAATATTAACGATCCAATTGAACCTATCATTATCGCTTTTTAATATGTGACACATTTAGGTTTTGCGCCATGACGTACAAGACATGAGACTTGTTTTTATCAACGTATGATAAAGTCACATACTCAAGACCCGATTGCGTGACCCAACCGCTGCAACGCGCGGATTGGGCTTATATCTAGTTAATAACTAAACTTTTTATAATCACAAATGAATAAAATATGTACGTTACGTTAATGCAATCCACAATTTCAAATTTCATTTAGTATTTCATATTTCATATTTAAGATTAATTGATTTGAATGAATAATTTAACGACCCAAAAGTTTAGTAAAACCATACATAATTTTAGCTCGTGGGCTCCTAATATTATTAAAATATATATATGGACTGATTAAGACTAGATTTCAACTGAAAGCAACCCATAGACTATTCAAAGCATAAGAAATACTTGTATATATAATAAATAATTTAAACCACATCAAATATCCCCACAATTAAACATTTTTCGTCCCTGAAAAATTACGTAATGGAATCATAATCGAGACAATTGCTTCCAACAAACATTTAAAGATAACACAAACATTTTCAAACAACCAATAAGTCAAGGTAAAAATCAGTATAACCCTAACACTAGCCAATCGGTTTTCCTTTAGTGTTTGCTTTAGTTCAAGTGATATCAATCTATCTACAGGGTCTCACACTTAGAAAGCCACAATTCATCCTGATTAATTTGTTACTTGAGAAGGCATTGGTTAAATCATATAGATTTTATCTACCAAAATAACCTAAAGAACTTAACCTAGCTAGTTAAGAACTATTGCCATAGTAGGGTGAATATTTGATGGATGAAACTTACGGGTATAGACTGTTTTTTTTCTATCTTATTTTTTCCATAAACAAGATCACCTCACCCAGGGGTGTCGGCTCCAAGTCGCTATCCTAGAGGTAGAGCGCATGAGGTCATGGTTCACTTGTTTTTCTTTTCTATATTTTTTTCAAGCTGCTTGAAGCACTTTTTTTTTCAGTGTATACCCTGTGGACTTTGTTTGGCGGAGCGCCACTTCTTTTAAAAGAAGTGTGCTATTAGATCATATTATTGCAATCATCCTTAACTAGTGTAAGTTTTAAAGCCTACAATGGTGCCTAAGTTTCTTAGTTAAGGCCATTCTGTTATTGCAATCATCTTGATTTAATTAGGTTCGATTATTACACTTAAAGAAAATCTAAAAGCTAATTGAGTCACCAATTTATTACCGTTTGACTCATTCTTTCTTTTAAACCAAATTATTTTTCATTTGAAAACCAAAGACAAAATTTTTTCTATCTTTTTCCATTAAATGCACAACTTTTTCAAAAACATTTTTAAATTTTCAAATATTCGGGGAGTTTTAACAAACTCAACTTTTCAAACCAGGTTTCAAGATTGACAATAAGTGGGTTGTGGTTAAAGCTCCAAGAGATCGAGATTTATACAAGCTGGATATGTCTCAGATTGATGTAGAAACAGAAACAACTTGTCTTATTGCTCATGCATCAAATGATGAGAGTACACTTTGGCATAGACGGCTGGGCCATTCAAATTTCAGAAACATGAACAAACTTGTGTCAGGAATCATGTTGTGGGAATACCTTCAAAAAAATTCTCTACAACTGATCACTGCTCAGCATGTTTGAAAGGAAAACTATTGAATGTCTTTTACGTCCAAGCTTGAAAACTCCATTTCTAAACCTTTACAGATGCTTCATATGGATCTGTTCGGACTGACAAATGTTCAAAGCATTGGAAAGAAATCATATTGTTTAGTCATCTTGAAACTGTTGAGTTATTAACAGAATTTATTATTAAAGTTGAAAACCAATTGGATGCAAAAGTAAAAATTTTGAGAAGTGATAATGGACACGAGTTTAAAAATACTAATGTGGATTCGTTTTGTGAAGAAAAGGGGATTGTGCGTCAGTTTAGTGCTCCACGAACTCCTCAGCAAAATGGAGTTGCGGAACGGAAAATCGGACACTAATTGAAACAGCAAGATCCATGCTAGCAGATGCTAAACTTCCTGTCACATTCTGGGATGAAGCAATCGCTACCACCTGCTTTGTACAAAACAGGAATCTATTGGTTCAGGATAAACATAAAACTCCTTACGAGTTATTGTTTGGAAGGAAACCGAATATTTCTTATTTGAAAGCATTTGGTTGTCCTGTGTCGATTCTAAATTTAAGGGACCATCTCGGTAATTTTGATTCAAAATCTAATGACAGTTTCTTTCTTGGATACTCATCAATGTCTAAAGCATATCGCGTGTTTAATAGACGTACAAATGTTATCCTTGAATCTGTAAACGTTATGTTTTTAGAAAACTCTTTTCCATCAGTGGCTCATGGTCCCGACTGGTTATTTGACGTAGATTCGTTATCCAAATCATTCAACTCTAACTTGTTTGATTTTTCAGGAAAATCAAAGAAGAAATCAGGAGATTTAGGATCTTTCAGTGACAATTCAGACGATAATAATGATGATCTCGATGCTGAGTATCCTTTCTTGTCTTTTCGTGATCCACATGTTGAATCCTCCAATCAAACACAAGGTCCATCCAATTCTCAAGAAGAGCAGGATTCAAACAATCAAGAAGAACTACCGAATCAGCAAAATTCTCCTAATGATGGTGGATCTGTTCATAATCAACCATCATCAGATCCGAATGGTGAAGTTATCCCAGAATCTATCGATTAGTTCATCAATTCACCAGAACAACTTCCTAGTTTCACTCCGCATTCTTCTACAATCCTACAAGATCTACCGAATCTGAATGACTCTAATCTGGAAACGCAAATACAAGGTGAAGACATCTCAACTCACCGTGTTCACAAGAATCATCCTATCTCTTAGATTATCGGTCCGTTGAATCAAAGAACGATGAGAAGTCAGACCGAACAAGCAAAATTCTGTCTCTACTCATGTTTTCTTTCGCAAGTGGTACCGAAAAACATTTCAGAAGCGTTGCAAGCTAACAGCTGGATAGAATCCGTGCAAGAGGAGTTACTTCAGTTCAGAAAACAAGAAGTATGGAAACTAGTAGACTTACCTTAAGAGAAAATGCTATTGGTACAAGATGGTTGTACAAGAACAAGCTAGATGACGTGGCATTGTCGTCAGAAACAAAGCAAGAGTTGTTGCATAGGGATACACTCAGGAAGAAGGTATTGACTATGAAGAAGTGTTTGCTCCGGTCGCTCGACTTGAAGCAATTCACGTTTTTCTTGCTTATGCCTCATTCATGAAGTTTAAAGTTTATCAAATGGATGTTAAAGGCGCATTTTTGTATGGACCAATTACTGATGATGTGTAAGTCAGGCAGCCTCTAGGATTTGAACACCCTGAATATCGACATCGTGTATACAAATTGAGCAAAGCTTTATACGGTCTACATCAAGCTCCAAGAAATTGGTACGAGACGTTATCAAACATCTACTAGAACATGGCTTTTCATGAAGCGGGATACATGCTATATACACATACACACGCCTACACTAGCATTACATGAAGTGACCAACTTGTATTATGTGACACATTAGGGAAAATATATATTTTTTAGGGACTTGGTATGTTTGTGAAGCTTGAACTAGGTGTGTATTTGCTAGCTTCTGAATTGTTCATTGAAGTATGCATGAGACATGTTTGACCATGACTTTGTTCAAAAGTTAATCCGTTTTTAGGTCAAATTTTTTTGGGGGTTTTAGTTGAGATATGTTTAGGTTTTATTATAAACTGAAGCCTGCAACATTATGGCAACAAACTGGTGTCGTACTAAGCCTAAACAACACACTTTTGAATTATCTACCTCATTATGGCAACTAATCGGCTGAGACCGACACCTAATGTATAGGGGTACATGAAAACCGGGACTGGATTTCTGTCCAGATACTCAATCGTAGAGGTCTTGACTTAATACTTATGCGACCTACTATGTGCTATTTACTTGATTTGATATTATCATTACTCATGCTCATTGTACACTCACATTGTGTTTAGACTAGTAGTCTTACACTTATTATGAACTTACACTATACCTGATACATGTGACACATTGATACATCACACTAATAATCTGTTAGGGTCCTACACATGTAGTATAGTTGTCTCCTACTTATAGATTTATCATACACTTATACACATTCAACACTAGACATGGGATAGAAATACCATACGGATGAATGTAAATCAAAGAATATAATAAAACGTAAGATTAATGTACCCGATGTGCGACAAACTAGGGTGATTGTGTAAGGTAAATTGACGATTACGTGTGCGCAACGTAATGGTGAATTTACAGGTACATGATGATCCTGGCAAAATCTGTCATGGGGGTGATACCTAAAAAGAAACACAATAGTGAAGAACCAATCAATACAAATTCATCTGAAACAAACATTCATCTCTAAATAACGCACCGATATCAAGCGTATGCTTTACTGAATCCATAAAATCCATCTATGGATGGTAGACAGCTACAATACAACCTTTGATAGCATATCATAAGTTTATACTTAAACTACAATCACTTTACCTTATACACCTAAATTAAAGATAATTTAAATCTTTCCTTGGTGACACAAATAAGAACTAAGATCTATGTTGACAAAGCTGATGATGTTTCACTGCTATTATATTTGTCCCTTAGTGATGATGACTCATTGCACATATAGTCAATCTGAATCCACAAGTTGAAACATTTACCTTACTAAAGTCACAAACTTATGATACTTAATGGGATGCTTTAAATTCTGGTCAGTGTACTACGACCTCTTGCCAAGTGCCGGTAACATCTTAACATAATTTTTCGGCAAATGAATGTTAAACAAACCGTATAAACTTTTTTTAGGATTCCGTGGAGGAGTCTCATAAAGCTAACAACTTATTCTGGAAAAAAACCCTCTTGTTGGTATGATAAACCAACCGTGTAACATTTCCCATCCAAAATCACTTCTTGTGAAGTACATCTATATAGCTTAAACATTCATGTAAATGCCTCGTAACATACGAGGCTCATCCTAGAAGTACTTCACCTAATCATAACATATTCTCAATTCTTCAAGATAAACAGAACTTCAAGTTGTTTCTGATAATATGTTACCCAAAAATAATTCTGGCTTATGATGTTCCTACTATTAACGATGCACCAACAAACCACACGTTTGGTATGCATACGTTTCGATCTAGTTAGATGATTCGCCTTGATCCAACACTCTTGTAAATGTGAATTCTCACACCCAATCTACATCTTCACTGTTGTAAAACATGCTTTGGGACTAATTATTTTTTTTTCTTAAGAACATTTACTTTTAAAACATTATCTACATTATGTCCATCTTAATATATATTCAAACTCCTCTACTCGATTATTCGTGTAACTGAACCAAGTTAAGCATCGTCAAAGTCTCGATCTGTGATTATTCACATTCAAACCACACAAAATACTAATACATAACCAAAGTTACCATATATATTATAGCGTTTCCATTTCACTTATGGTATATATTTTTTTTCTCAACCCCTTTGAATGACTTAGTAAAGTATGCAAGAATGTTAGTAGGTGACAGGTACACCTTCAAGGTGTTGGGGGTGTGGTGGGTTAGCTGCGGTACACCCTGTACATAAACACTAACAATACGTTGGAAGTGGGACTCAAAAACAAACCAATAATTAACCTGGAAAACTCTAATATATCATTCTCATACCTTTTAAAAACACATAATTTTTAATAATGTTATTCAATCTATCATTCATAGGGTAACCTACTATATACTCAGATAGTTATAACTTTCATACAACCCTTATTCACAGTAATAAGAAAAACCAAATGTTTCGTAACTGACTCACTTATATAAATTATGGTTTTGAATATATTTCACAACTCTAAGGAATCACGTGATGTATACCATCGTCAAAAATGAACCGCCACTACCAACTAATGTTATGAGGGAGCTTAATCCATTACGGTCCAGGATAACCAGTTCCCAACTTGTTTTCATTCCTAATACACCTTTGTATTTTCCAAGAAACACAATATTTGATACTCTCATTATCATTTGACACTACGAACGTCTAACGTCCCTTCTTAGAAGCTCCATTATTCAAGAATTTTCATATTAAACTTAATTAGCTTCCTTAATCAAAATTGTTTTAGTCGCCATGTAAGAAACTTTAACCTAGCTATTCTAACATGTTAATGCCCTAGTAGAGGAAACCATATAGGTTATGATGATACTGAAGCCACACGACACATGTAATGATATAACATGGGATCCTTTTCTAACCCGTTAATGCACTTAGAACTCTAGACTTTAACCGGACTGTTATACCTCATCATCTTTTATATACTCAAATGGTGAATCTAAACACTATCGTATGATGAATTCCGTTTTAAAAATCATGGCTAGAATCTTATTGTTTTGAACTAGAACCCTTACCTAATATGTTAGGGAACTAAAACCACAAATATTAGTTTGAACTACAACGATATCTCAATAAAGAATATCCAAAAGTGAATCAATCTCCACTTGGTGTCGGCTTACAAATCTCATGGGAACCTTCCCCTATGAGAAAATGGTTTGCGTGTCATATACTCCCACACATTTGTAAACATTACCCTGGGGTTTAGTCTAGAATAGGATGCCCTTAGAAACACCAGTTTTCCGCTATTGTTTTAGGATCATAATTTCTAACGAATTCAGAACCACGAGTCTAAAATAACTAGGTAATGAGTATTGCAAAACTTTATGATTTACAAACAACATGCATTATACTCCAAAGGTTTAGAAGCGCCTCATTTAACAAGGACTCTCTTGTTTAACATCACTTCAATATGTAAACTTTGATAACACATTACTATATGTCACACAACCGCTTGTCCTTTCAATTACAACAAATACAATAGTATCAAAGATAGAAATACTTATTAAATGAATTGATCATGTTTTCCTAAAACATGCATTTATGAACTTATAAGTAGTGACATTATTCATCCTTCTTCGTCTATTCATAGGGTTTTTTATGACATTCATGATGTTCGCGTTTTGAAAACACTCCTTTTAATAAAGCAAAGTACCTACACGCGGTGGATAATTCATTTCCTCATTGCCTCGTACATATGTTCTGTCAATTTAAAGATCTATAACAATATATGAATTCTTAAGTTAAGACTCGATCCTCAAATATCCGAATAATAACTCGAATCTCATGGATCTGAATCCCCAAAACAACCTTGATAGTTCTAGATGAACCGAGCTTGGATCTAGATCTGAGATTGTTTGGTGATGTTGTTTGCAATCAGTGATGCGGAATCTCACTGATCACGTATTGATGCTTGAATGTTCATGAAGATCAATGCAAAGTATGATGAAGATGATGATAATTAGAATAGGCGAATTGTATTAGATCAAAGGATGTTACAAGAGAATATGACTAACAAGAATAGGCAACTCTCTTAACAAATGACCTAGGTGATGGTATTTATAGTCCATACCACTTGAGGTTAAAATCGACGAACCATGTCGTTTCACCGATAAATCGGTTGAAATCATGGACAAAAAATCCAAAACACTTAAACATAGTAAGGACCCTATGATCAAATTTTGTTCAAGTTTAAAGCATGAAAATCTAATAAGGTACAAATAAATTTAACTATTCAAAATGACAACATCAAACACTAGTACTGTTAGATAAATTTCAGGACGAAATTTCTTTCAACAAGGGGATGATGTAGCTACTCAGAAAGGGGATGATGTGACACCCGAGAATTTTGGATTAACCCCGTTACCAAAATCACGTTAATTCCAATAATGCAACTATACTCTACATTTAATTAGTTGAATTAAATGTGCTACTTGTTACGCAAACAGTTACACGTAACGGTAATTTAGAGAATTACAAAATCACACGAGTTAATACATGGACGTTGGTGAATTGATAAAATAATAATCCTAAACAACTAACTAAATATAAATTTAGCAAATTTATATGTTATATGACTTATGTGTTTAATTTCTTGACCTTTCGTGAAATCGCGTATCTTATCGGTTTAACGTTTAACAAGTTCAACAAGTTTTATGGCACAATTTATAAATCAAATTTTTTTTATAAAATACATAAAGGGCTTTTCTTATATTGTAATTTAGAGAATTACAAAATCACACGAGTTAATACATGGACGTTGGTGAATTGATAAAATAATAATCCTAAACAACTAACTAAATATAAATTTAGCAAATTTATATGTTATATGACTTATGTGTTTAATTTCTTGACCTTTCGTGAAATCGCGTATCTTATCGGTTTAACGTTTAACAAGTTCAACAAGTTTTATGGCACAATTTATAAATCAATTTTTTTTTATAAAATACATAAAGGGCTTTTCTTATATTTTAGCAAACTTCAACTAATAGATGGTCCATGGATCATCTAGGTGATCCATGGGTGACCCAAACCCACCATTTTAATTAATTTAATTATATTAAATCATTTCACCAAAATATATATATATATATATTCCCCTCTTCCCCTCTAACCCTAGATGATGGCAACCATCTCTACACACACAACTTGTGATTTTTGACATTTTTGTGAAATTGATGATCAATCTTGGTGTTATTTGAAGTTCTAAATCATATTACAAGTAAGTAATTTGATTAATTCATTATAGAATTTTGTTTTTTCTTCATGTTACATAAACCCTATAGTTCATCCAAATTCTTGAATTGGTATTTTGTATGTAAAATTGGGTATTGATTGTTGATTTATATGAAGTTTTGATGAAATTGTGATCATTAGAAACTAGGGGATGTTATAAAAGTTTAGGCTTTTGTTTTTTTAAGAAACTAGTGTCATATGGATTTACTAGAACATGAAATTTTTATGCTTGGATCATTTTTGTGTTCTACCTATGCTAAGAAACCATTTAGATTTCGTTTTTGACAAAACCGTTGATAACCAAATGTTGACAGATTCGTAACCTGATTTCCTTGGACTATAACTTGTTGAAAACCGAACCAAAATGGGTCATTCTTGAGCCTAGATTGTAGTTTAAAGAGTCTAATTTCCAGAAAACTAAACCAATTAATTTTTAGAGAAGAATAAGTCAGACTTTTTGATTTTACAAAAACAGATGTCAAATCTGAAAATCTGGACAGAAAATGAGTCAACTTCAAAAGGTCATAACTTTATAATTACAACGTATTCTTGGATGATTCTTACACCAAATTAACGCTTATTGTCTTAGCTTTCTATATTGATAAAATTTGTATTTTTATTCCAAAGTATGGTCGTTCAAATTTTATAAAACTTTATAGTGTGCAATCAGGTGTCTTTTCTGACCTTGATGTAAAGAGGTATTTTTAATAAATAGTTGATTTAGGTTTCAAGTAAAGTATATAAAATAAGAAATGAACTTAAGACAGTATTTAATCTATAGTTGAAATTTGGGACTTGTACATGTTAGTTTATGTTGGTTTATGTACAAAATAAAAAGGGTCAACAAAGCTGAAAAATCTGAATAATGGACTTGCAATGTGTTTCAGTTGTGTTTTGTGTGTAACTTGTCAATTAGACATATGATGACTTTGTGATGATGCTTTCATGCTATTAGGTTCATAAGTAAGTAATATGAATGTTTCAAATATGCATAGTCATAGGTGGACAACTTGATGATTTTGAATGTGATCAGTTAATCTTGTTAAAGTTAGTAGCATTATTGAAACGAGTGTTGAGAACTTTCATAAGGAGCATGATAGACACTATATGTAAGTTATGTGATGTTTATATGGTTACTTATGGTAGAGTTGGATTTGCTTAAAATGTACTCTCGGATGTGACTTCCTAGAAATAGTAACTTTACTAAAAACAAAGTTTGATTCTTTAACATATGTACTATGTGCTAGAATTCAATTGCTCTCATTGTCTAAATGAGCATAAACAAACATGAATACAATTAAAAACTCACCCACGGGTTGTTGGGTCAACAAAAGTCAACTTTGGTCAAAGTTGGTCAAAAGTCAAACTTTTGAAATCGCAAGTAAACAATTGAACTGTTTGGATGCATAGGGTTTTACATACCTGCACAAACACACACTTATAGACTTATCATGTAGTAGGAATGCTGTGTCTGCTTTTACCGTGCTGATGCTTGTA
This sequence comes from Tagetes erecta, assembly GCA_030867185.1. Taxonomy (NCBI): domain Eukaryota; kingdom Viridiplantae; phylum Streptophyta; class Magnoliopsida; order Asterales; family Asteraceae; genus Tagetes; species Tagetes erecta. Next base: position 13,846,069 of record CM061497.1, on the reverse strand, counting down.
GTTGTGCACCCGAAGGTGAGTTCACTGAACCGTACTTTTACTATCTCACCCTTTTATGGGCTGAGAACACGAACGATTACTTTTACAGATTTACAAATTCTTTATGTCGCATGTCTGGATTAGGGCAACTTTTATTTTGTTCATGAAAGACCTCATGGATACCTAGTTGACCATTAGTATTTGTGAAATAGCGGGGGAACTTTGAGTAGTACTACTGGGTTTGACAAACCCCACCCGGACTAGTCACGCTAGCACGACAGAAGGACCTGTCGAACGGGTGTTGAATGACCTAACATACTTACAGTGCATCCTGCTGGGATGTACGAACGGGCAAAATGCACTTAATGTGTACATACGTCATCTTCGGTCAGATACATACGCCTCTAAGGACATGTGCTGTAGATTAGCTACCTACAATGACATACTTAATTTATATTTCTGCTTGCAACTGAACTTACTGGATTTTATACTTACTATGTGAACTCACCAACCATCATGTTGACACTTGTTAGCCTTTCACTTTTACAGGTCATTGGGGTACCACGCACTTAGGACATGGCATGGAGTCACTGCTTTTCATTTAAACACTTTCTTGCATTAAAAATCATGTTATGAGTTTAATGACTATTTAGACTGTGTATCTCGTGTTGGGCGCGTGTTCTACGCATTTAGTTTACATTTAATATTTTGACATTACATTTCGATTACGCTTCCGCAAACTTTTAAACGTTAACTCTGTATTAAATTTTCTCATTTAATGAGACATGTATGTTTTAAATTCATATAGTGTCGTTTGTTGTAACTAACGACTAAGATCCTGGTTTGTCACACACTTAACGATAAAACTTCGTTAGTGGATTTTGGGGGTATGGCAGATGAGGTTGAAGAGGGAACGAATAATGGAAAGGTTGATGAGTCTGAAGACGTTTTGATTGAAGAAGAAAAGGATGCTGGTAAAGTTTCCGGATTAGTGTGTGAAGCCGTTGCTGAAAGGAAGAGAAGGTCATAGTTAACGTTGGTAATGGGGCAGAAAATGCTAGTACCGATGCTGACAATGTTATGGAATCAAATCTAGACATAGAAGCCATGATTGAACAGGCCAAGCATGAAGCTGTGGATGAATACAAGAGGAACACTTCATACTGCCAGTGTGATCGTGCTCTCGCGGCTGAAAAACTAGTAGTGGGCCTTCCTTATGATATTGTAGAAGATATGTGTTCATCCGCATGCAAAATTCGTTTAATTGGTATTTATAAAGCTAATAGGTTATTAATGACAAATGAAAACGAATTAAAGAAAACTAACAAAGATCTTAAAGAGAATGAATCAAATTTTTTTGTTAAATTAAGAGAAGCTTTGAAAGAAAACAAACATTTAAAAAGATCTCTTTCGGAAAAGAACTGTGAAATAAACTATTTGACTGAGCAAGTCACTCTTGCTGAATTTGAAACAAGAAAAGTTAAGAATAAATTGGAACAATGGACAATTTCAAGTATGAAAAGGGAGGATCTTTGCAAGAAACAAAGGGGGGCTAGAATAAAGACAGGGTTGGGCTATAAAAATGATACACAAGTATACCATCCACCTAGTACTTTCTTGTTGGGGTTATTTGAAGATGTCACTTTCCAAATATAAGCGAGTGAAGATATCGAGCATCATCACGAGCAAGCACGGGTGAAGACGTTAATAATTTGTATTTGTCTTAGAATATTTGTGTAATCGTTTTGTGCTTAATTGCACGTCTTTTAGGTTACTTTGTAAGGTGAATGGTATGGACTATAAATACCATCACCTAGGTCATTTGTTAAGGGAGTTGCCTATTCTTGTTAGTCATATTCTCTTGTAACATCCATTGATCTAATACAATTCACCTATTCTAATTATCATCATCTTCATCATACTTTGCATTGATCTTCATGAACATTCAAGCATCAATACGTGATCAGTGAGATTCCGCATCACTGATTGCAAACAACATCACCAAACAATCTCAGATCTAGATCCAAGCTCGCTCCCTCCCGAACTATCAATTGGTATCAGAGCTGTTGGGTGATCTTTGATTGTTGTTGTTATTGATGGAATTTTAGCTACCATTAGCTTTGATTCATGTTTGTGTAAAGAACTGCAAAGTTTGAGATCAATTGGTGAAGATTTGACTGAGTTTTTGAAGAAATTGTTCATATTCGTCATATTCACTGCTCAAAATTGAGATCTGGAATTTGTTGTTGATATTGAGAAATTGATGATTGAGATATGTTAGAAATCATAATCCTAAGCTTCGTTCATGATCAAACCATTCAGATTTGTTGATTTCAATCCATATTTTGTCATTTTTGTCAAAACCCACTAGTTGTGTTCATCACAAAAAACCCAGATCTGAGTGAGATTTAGCTTGATTCAAGGTAGAAAAACTTTGAAGGATTGTTAGAAACATCATTCCTCAGCTAATACAAGTATTGAATTGAACAAAACAACAAAAATTGAAGAATTGATCTTGTGTTCATCACAATTTTGACTTTGAAAAGTCAATCTGATATGAAGATTTGAAGAATTGATTGATTTTTGCCCAGAAACGCATCATAATCTGAAGAAGAATTGAAGAATTAAGTGATTGATTCAAAGAAAATTTTTCCTAAGTGTTGATAATTTGGAGAAATTTTCAGACGGGTGAAGAACATTTCAGCCGGGTAAAGAAGAAAAAAACACTGTTCAGACGTGTGAACACTGTTCAGCCGGGTGAAGTAGAAGAATTCACTGTTCAGCCGGGTGAAGAAGAAAAAAACACTGTTTAGCCGCGTGAACATTTCAGCCGGGTGAAAGAAGGGAAAACACTGTTCAGCCGGGTGAAGCACTGTTCAGCCGGGTGAAGCACTGTTCAGCCGGGTGAAGACCAAAATTACTGTTTCAGCCGGGTGAAGAACAAAATTACACTATTCAGCTGGGTGAAGAACTGTTCAGCCGGGTGAAGCACTGTTCAGCCGTCCCAAGTTGTTGACACGTCCAAATAGTGACCCGTCCCAAGGTTGACTCGACTCTATCGTAAAAAAAAAAAAAAAAAAAAAAAAAAAAAAAAAAATCGAATTTATTACAGAATTTCAATTTCAAATCGAAAATCGAAAATTTCATTTTTCCAAAATTTCAAATTAGTCATTTTTAGCCACCATGACTTCCCAGAAAAATTATGAAAATGACTTTGAAAATTCAAGAAAAATGTCAACGGGCATGTTTACCGTGATCCGAGAAGAAAATAAAAGAGAAGATATCAATGAATTTATTACAGAATTCAATCACATGTTTGAAACAACTTATCTTCAAGTTGCCAAAGCTTGTGATCAAAAGAGAAGAGACTTTAATGAACACACAAAACTTGCTCTTGTGAGTGAAGCAAATTCTCATGACAATCAGGAAGATGAAGAAGAATATGATTGGAGTGAAAACAATGATGTTGTTTCCATTCAAGAGATTGAAAAGAAAGATAAAGAAATCAGCAACTTGTCAGAAACCATTGCAAAGCAAGATGAGACAATTGCTCAATTGAAATCAGAAATGGAGAAATTGATGTCTGAAAAGGAAATCAAGAAAGATGAGAACAGTTCTTATGTTGAAATGCCAATTGAAGTCAGAGAAAAAAGATGTGCACCAAAGAATGTTTTCAACAAGTTGAACACTACAGAATATACTCTTTCAAGATTTGTGATAAACTCAAGAAGGAAGAGCAAATGCACAAGAATCTGAAAGAACAACACGACATATCTGATCAAAGAATCACATCGCTCGAAGAGTCAATCAAGAAAAGTGAAAGAGAAGCAATGAATGCCAAGAATGAAGCTGCAAAATCAAACACACACTCATCAAGTGTGATCAAAGATTTGCAAGAAGAGATTCTAAAGTTGAAGAAGTTGTCTGAGATGTTCAATTCAGAGAACAACACTCTGAAAAACAAACTACAAGAAGAACAAGAGAAGCATGCAAGTCTACAAAAAGATCACCAATTGTGTGAAGATAGACTCAAATCTCTTACACAGAATGTTGATTCAATGCTTACCGAAAAGCATAATCTGAATGTTCAGCTCATGGAGCTCACTGATAAACTCAACAGATCACAATCTGATCTTGTGCTTATCAAAGAAGAAGTCGAAAAAGGAAAGTCTGTTGAAAAGAAAGATGAGGGATTAGTGCCAACCGGAATTGTTGGATCACTATCTTCTCAAGAAGAAGAAGAAAAGACACAAGAGTTTCAGTCGAAGAAGAAGAAGAAGGTTAGAAGAAAGAAGAGCAAAGCCAAGAAGAACAAGACAAAGGGCGCTTCATCTGATTCTACACCACAGACTCCTTCTACTTCAAAGTCTCAAGATTCCGAATCCCCGAGTGATTCAAACAGTGACGTATACTGTTTAATCTGTGACTCTGAAACTCATCATATCTCAGATTGTATTTACAGTCAAGGTGTCTTTCTTTTGGGTCAAAAGGTGACAAGTTCAAGACTCCTGCTCCTTCAAGAAAGATTCAACAAGATTCAGAGGTCAAAGCTTCTCAGAAACAACAATCTTCAACAGCAAAGACTTCTCAGAAGAAAGGAAAGAAGTCTCCCTTCAAGGCTCATCAGAAGTACTGCGAGATATGTGAAATGTACAATCACACGACAACGGAATGCTACTACAGCAAGTACTGCACCAACTGTCAGATGTACAACCACGACACAATGGAATGTTACTACAACAAGTATTGCTCTATTTGTGACATGGTCAATCACAACACATCCGAGTGCTACTACAAGCCGAGAAGGTCAGTCCAAAGAAGTTCATCATGTGCATACCCTTCCAGGTATTTTTCTAACTTTAAAAGATCTAATCATAGACATTCGTTTGATGAAAATCAACATGTCAATGATTCATGGTCACCAAAGTTTGTCAAGAACAAAAAGAGAAATCACGATTTAAATGATAAAATGATTCCAATAGTGAATCAATCTTTGAATAAGAAATATAGTCAACAAAACCTGTTTTTAAATGAAATTAACAATTTGTTTGAAAATGACTATAATTACTCTTTTGACAAACAATCCATGAAAGAAGATGAAGGTACAAATTACATTGTATCATCAGAACCACCACCTGAAGGTATTCCTTGCACTTATGAGAATATCTCTTATGTTGATGAATTTGGACGACCCAAAACCGAAATGGTTTGGGTCATTAGCTCTAACTGATTTGTTAGTGTGTTAGGGACAGTTATGGAGGCCGGTCAAACAGAGAAAAGAAGACCGTGGCTGATCCCTTATCATGACAAGATACCGAATCTTGTTCATGATGTTTTCGATGCAACTGACACCAAATGGAGTTGGAAACAAAAAGGAATCATTGAAGGAATTTTTAAAAACATTTTCAAAAATCAAACAATGATGGCAGTGCAAGAAACAACCGATGTTTCATTTCGTCTGTTTAGATTAAGTACATTGCATGCACTCTTCATACGTTGATAACACATCTGTCATTTTCTTTTCAATAAACTTTCAATTTTCGTAGAAATTAAAAGTTTAGGGGGAGAAATCATTATTAAAAAAAAAAAAAAAATGATAAAATCAGAAAAATCCAAAAAAAAAAAAAATATGTTGAATCTACTTGCACGTACATGAGAAATGATAGATACACTAGAGTTATTCGACACATCATTTTAAATAATAAAAGACTGAAGCGTGAAAATTGATGTGCGAGACAGCTCAGACAATTATACTGAACAAGTATATTCTTTGATGATTTAACTAAATTCTAATGAGTTTTTGTGGTTGAAACGTCTTAGTGCATGTGAAACGTTTATACAAATCAAATAGATATCTTGTGACGCAACGATATACATCGGGTAATGATGCAATCTATTCAGTGTGATGAACCGCATCGTGAGCTTCTTTGTTGTGGTATCCACAGACCTGAAGTCTCACACGAAGTCTCTTTTGAGCTTCAAGATGCAGCAAAAGATTCCCAAAGATGGAACAAAAAGAGTCCCAAATGTGGACCGTCACCAATCAAATTCCAAAAAGGAATTCAGAAGATTCCCAAGGGGAACAATAGGAAAAAGAAAAATTCCAAAAAGGAATTCAAAAGAAGTCCCAAAGTGGACCAAATCCAAATAGAACCCAAATTCCACACTGTTTATGATTGTAAGTGACCTGACGTGTTGAGTTGTTCTCAGGATATTTAGATGAGGTGTATAACTTTCTAATGTGCAAAGTATGGGTCACTCAAAACTTATTCCTAATCAACCTAATTGATCATCAAGAATAGAAAAAGTAAGTGTGTCACTTCGAGCTAATTGATTTGTTCAACAATTCATCACTCAATTACTTCACAATTCAAATGTCTATTCTCAAAACTGCAAAACATGTGTTGGATAAATTGCTGGTATGATCTCATTGCAGGTTAAAGATTCAGAATGTAAAGAGAAAATTCCAAAAATATCAAAAACATTGAAAAATTCAAAAACACCAAAAAGATTGTCATTTTAATATTTTTCTTTTGTGTTGGCAGTTAAACATATGTTATTGATGTAGGAGGTGTTGATCGAGCAATATCTCATCCGATTGAGAACTTAATCTTTACATTGATGATAAATGCACATTATTGCCTGAGTTTTAATGTTTTTCTTTGAGTTGCAGGAACAGTTTTCATTGCAGAACAAGCTTCCACGCGACTTGAAGATGTTCCTGTTCAAGACTGATTCCAGTCCAAAGATCTCCAAGTCAGATTGCTGAGTGTTAAGAATCCTCCTCTTAATATCTCATACACAGATCCCATTAACCTCTAAAGCAAAAGTTGAGGGGGAGTATTCTAAGTCAAAGAAGTCTTCGCATTCTACTTCAACCGTTGAAGAAGATCCCGTTGCTGATATATAGATTCACCGGAATCTACTCTCTGCTTATTTCTTTCCATAGCCTCTAATGTTACTCAAAAGGGAGAGAAGGATGCAGATTGCTTGTTGAAAGACAGAGTTTTGACAGCATCATCTTAGGGGGAGTACTGTTGGGTCCTCTTGAAGATAATGCCTATCAAAATTCTAAGTTGCTCTCTATGCTCGCCACATGAAGATTTAAGCTGATATGTCGGATTTGTAAAGTGTCATCTTAGGGGGAGTACTGTTGGGGTTATTTGAAGATGTCACTTTCCAAATATAAGCGAGTGAAGATATCGAGCATCATCACGAGCAAGCACGGGTGAAGACGTTAATAATTTGTATTTGTCTTAGAATATTTGTGTAATCGTTTTGTGCTTAATTGCACGTCTTTTAGGTTACTTTGTAAGGTGAATGGTATGGACTATAAATACCATCACCTAGGTCATTTGTTAAGGGAGTTGCCTATTCTTGTTAGTCATATTCTCTTGTAACATCCATTGATCTAATACAATTCACCTATTCTAATTATCATCATCTTCATCATACTTTGCATTGATCTTCATGAACATTCAAGCATCAATACGTGATCAGTGAGATTCCGCATCACTGATTGCAAACAACATCACCAAACAATCTCAGATCTAGATCCAAGCTCGCTCCCTCCCGAACTATCATTTCTGTTATTCTCCTATACCCACTCCTCATCCTTCAAATGAGTTGATAAAAGAGATTATACAAAATGATACTAACAGCTCTATTGCAGGTTTAAGTGGAATAAATCTTACAAAGGTGCGAGAGGATTATGCTTATGGTGGAAGTAGTGGACTTGGGAGTTCTAGTTGTTCTAGCTTTGATTCAAAGAAGTCTGTTGAAGACAATAGTTTAATTAATTTTGTTTCTACTCATGTTTTAAATTCAGACAGTTTTATGTGTAATAGTAATTTAGGATGCTCTACTTCAAACTCTAGTAACTTGAATGATGATCTCATTGGAAATATTAGTGGAAATGACAAAGCAGAACTTTCAGGTCATGTCTCTAAAAGTCAAACCAAAACAAACTGTTTTCAAAAATTCTTTTCTCATCAAATTCCATCTTTTACACCCGTAAGAATTTCAAAACTAAAGGACAAGGAATCATCTTTTTCATCCATGAATCTCAAATCAGAACCTGATAAGGTAAAAGTCACAACAGGTAAGTCAAAAGAGCATTATGACTCTTACAGTGATTTTAACTCTCAATTATCTGATTGTGATGAAGAGATAGAAATAGATAGAATTCCTGTTTCTAAATTTTCCAAAGTTGGTTTGAAATCTCATTGCTTTAAATGTGGAAATGATGATCATACGGTCAAGCAATGCCCTGAGCAAGTTGAAAATAGTTCAAAGCATAGATCTTTAGGAAGAAGATTGAATACTTTTGTAAATAATTTTTTCAGTAAATCTTCTACAGTTCAAAGACCTAAGTACACTAAGGCTTGGGTCCCGATTTCAAAAGTGTAAATTAATCTCTGTCAAATGTCAGGAACATTCGAGAGCCGTTGTAAATAGTCATTGGCATGTAGATAGTGGATGTTCCAACATATGACCAAATTGAAGGATCTACAGACGAATTATAGGATTATTAATGGTGGTTATGTTGCTTTTGCTGGAGACTAGAAGGGTGGAAAATTGATTGGTCAAGGACTACGACGGCCTAGTTTCCTCTTTCTAACTAATCTGTTGATGAGTGCAGGAACATTTCAGGAGGGCGGTTAGTAATCCGGTTTACTGACAGAGAATGTTCCTTATTCAAATTTTGAGGCCGAACAAACAGGTTATGGTTCTGGTATCTTATTCACATTCTAGATCTTTCTTTGATTTTCACAGCCACTGTATTTTTCTTGATAATTCATTTATAATCTTTTGATAGGGTAATATGGAAGGCGTTTCTTTGGTAATTTCTATTTTATATATAGTAAATAGTATAAAAAATTAAAAACAAAAAAACAACAAAATAAAAAGGTGGAGCCTAACATTTTTAATTGTATTTTTGATCAAGTTTTCACAACTCTTTGAGGTCGCTCTTGTGTCATTTGAGAATTTCAATTTTGTGCTGAAATAGAAATTTTGGGAGAGTAATATCTCAAATGAAATTGTACTGAATATCATTAGTGCAAAATTTCTTTTTTGTGTAAATATTTTGTGTCTTTTGAAGGTTTCAGGTTTGTATGGAAAGCATCTGAATGAGGATATTGATTTGTGTAATGATGTGTCAATAGGCTCAGCCCGAATACAATTCGACAGCAATTCTGTGATCAAACTAAATTCAATAAGAGCTCGGTGATGAGGAGTACTTTCACAGACATCTGGCCTGCACAAAGTAATAAGTTTTTGACAAAAAGGGGCAGAGAGTATTTGTTTCGTGCTTGATTTTTCCCAAATCAAAACCTTTTAGCCGTAGCCCTGAATGACGCTTCTCGTTAGCTCTTCAGAATTTTATTTTCGTGCTTATCTCCTCTGCTATACGGAAGTATTCACCTGGAGTGATGATCTTCTCTATTATATGTAAATATAGACCTGAAGCTCTCATCAGTACGCTCAGATGATCATCTCCTTTGTTATACGTCGATATAGACCTGGAGCGCTCATCATCTGCAACCCAAATGTAAAGCTATGCTCACAATGTTTCTACATCAAGTTCATTGTTTGACGCATCATACATAAAAATATGCTCAAATGTAAAGCTAAGCTCACAATGTTTCTACATCAAGATCATTGTTTGACGCGTCATACATTAAACCCAACTCCAGTTCACTCCCAAGTACATTCACCTTGATTATTAATTAATCTTGGTCTATGCACACCCAAATAACAAATCTTGTTGAATCATCTAAACTCAATAAGCCATGATGTCAAAACAAGTTACTTTGTTGAATGTCTGTGAAAACCAAGTCGCTTGAGTTTCTTCAAAACGAACCAAAACATGATAAGATCGTCACAGGTTGTTTGTTGAAAGGAACAAGGCATGGGTTTAAATGGACAAACATATTGACTATCTCGCCAAGTCTATGCTTCTCTGGATGATTGCTCGAAACGCACTATCTGATATCCTTTTGTGAAGTTTTTATTTTTATTTTATTTTGTATTTGGATTCATGAGTCTTGTTGGTCGTGTGTGCCTTATCGGATGTGTTTCTCTTTGTCTAAAATATTTGTGATCTTGTCGGACTCGTCCTCTCATTTTTGAATTTTTAATTTCAAATTTTTTTTAGTCTTCCATATTATGCTATTAATATGCTATCATTTTCACATGCATTTCCCGGGAAATTGCACACACAAACGAACACGGGTTCGCTTGTCTTCATACACAAATAAACACGGGTTTATTTTGTTTAATGAAATGATCAAATGAGAAATCTCGAGGTTTTGTCTGTGATTGTTGTGTTACAGATATTTGCTGCAAATGATGGCCGATCATCAGTTGAGCAAAGCACCTGACCAGAGAACTTGTCCCTCAAAGTTTTTCAGAAGATACCAAGCTAGGAAGCCTCCTCCTACATCTTCTGAAGCACTCAAGAAAAGATTGTTGGAAAGCAGTTCTAGATTTTACGAAATGATGCACGCAAAATGGGGGAGCACACAAAATGGGGGAGTTTGTGAGATAAAGATATTTAGCAAAATAATTTGGCAAGCATCAGTCTTGAGAAAGTTTTGTTGGAGCTAAAATTAAGACTGAAGCTTACCAAATTGAAGATCCAAAAGTGTTGACTTATTGGGGCTGGAGATGACACCAAAACTAACGCTAACTTATTTGTGAGAGTTGCTAATAAAGCCCGGGGGTTCGTGTTGAGTTGAGAAGGGTAAATGAGAGGTTAAGGTGGACTGATGATCTGAACTTAGAGAAGGATGATCTATCCAAACAATTGGATCAATCGATTAAGAAGATATTTGAAAAGCCTGTCGAGGCGGAAGTTAGTGGATCAAATGTGTTAGGTGAGGAGCATACTGAAGAAGTTCAGGAGGAGCCTACCGCAATAGATATGCCTGATACTTTATCACCGAAGCAAGTTTTGTCGAATCATTTATGGATCTGAGTGAAAGTGATGAAGCCGGATCTGAAGATGTTACTAATTCATTGGCTGGTATTGAATAGAGAGCTGGAGCATTCATTGAGAATCTATTAAGCCGAAATAGACGAAGCTTAAACAGAAGACTTCCCCATGTGAGGTCTAACCTAGGGGGAGTATTGATAGTACATGTCGGTTGGACTCACCGGCATGTCGGTGTTGCTTTTGATTGTTATGTATTTTGTTCTTATTGTAACTAGCGAACCTACGTGCGAACCTATAGGTTCGCCCGAAAGTTCTATTTAGATCAAACTATAGATTAGTTCAGTCGCCGAGTGACCCTGTTTGATGCCCGGCGAAGCTGATAGGTTAGCATGACAGATTTGCTGTCAGCGAATCTGTCAGCGAACCTAAGTCTGATCTATATATTGAGATGTTCTCTCATGAGAACAAAACCAACAAAGTTTTGCAAGTTTATCAAACCCTAATTGTGTGTGTGTGACGGATGAGGTGCTAGGAGCTTATTATTATCATCTTTGTAGCTTGATTACCTCTGTTTGTGTTGATTTGATCCTTGTTATTGTGTGTTAAGGGTATTTGGACAATGTTTCATTGAATCTTAGTGTGTTTTGTTGTTTACTATTCATTATAGCACTGAAATCTCGATCTGAAGGACCTACATTAAAACTTTGACACGTCCCAACAGTGTTGACACGACTCAACAGTGGTTGATACGTCACAACAGTGTGTGACCCGACTAAGTGTTTTTGTGTGTTAAAACTCATTGTTCATCATTTGACACGACCAGACAGTGCATGACACGACCAAACAGTGGTTGACCCATCTAAGTGTATGTTGACCCGTCTGAAATTTTTAGCCCGTCCCAAATTTGAAACCTATTTCAGCCGTCTCAACATCATCATATAAATACCCACTTCCAAAACACTTAACATAATTTCACTCATAAACACCTTCGATCATACTCTCTGATTTCAAAACCCTCATACACCCTATTCAATCTTGTGTTCTATATCAAACTTTTGAGATTGAAAAAGGTATTGACACCATAATCGATCATCATCATCATCACTAAACATCATTTTAGACCTTAAATTCAAAGCATGATGATGAACAGTTAAAAATCCAACTGAATCTACACTTTGATTTTGTGCTTAAAAACTGAAATCGAATGGTTAAAAAGCTTAATCCAACTATGAATCACCAACAATCATCTTTTGAATCATCTCACATAACCTAAATGAATAGAATCAAGGATCAAGTTTTGAAACTTCGAAACCGCCATTCTTCATCATGAATATCAAAGAACCTTACTGCGTAGTAAATGTCATAAAACATGTTTCAGATGTTAATCCAATGCTAAAACATGTCTTTAATCCATCAAGATAAAATTATTCATGCATAAATATTTGTTATAAGTGATTAAGTGCTGACATGTTAAAATCTGATACAACGGTTAACTATGTCATTGATGTACAAGGGTTTCAAACAAAATGATCTTTTCAAATTGTTTTTAATCAAAGTATTAAATGTACTATGCTTAATTGTTACATTATGTCACTACACTTGAATTGCTTGTTGCATAAATTTGATTACTTGTCATTTCTTATTTCTAACACATGTGTATCTGATTTCAGATGAATACTCTCAAGTATGAGCCTAAGCACAATATTGTGGCTATGCTAGACGAGTCTATTCCTGAAGCTGATGGATATCAGGAGATGATCCGCTTTCTTCTCAGAACCAAATATGTCTATGCCATGTGCGCAAAGCCTATTGTGTACATGAGGTTGATCAAATCCTTCTGGAAGACAGCTGAAGTAATTACCAATGAAGAAGGAGTGTCTGTGGTTCGTGGGAATATTACTAGACAGTTAAAAGTGACTGTGTCTGAGGAAGCTATTAGAGAGGCTCTATTCTTGGATGAGAATGAAGTTGGCGATTTGGATGAATATACGACTGTTGAATGTCAAGAATGCTTTATGAATATGGGACATCCTCCCATATTTCCAAAACAGCAGTTCGTAAGAGCGAGATTGAGCAAACAATGAAAACTACTGTGCTATGTTGTCCAACATTGTTTATCAAGACGGAGTGCTAGGTTTGATACTTTTTCGTCAGATATTGCTTCGCCAATTGTCGTTGTAGCCATGAATAGAAGATTTAATATGGCTAGATGGATCATGAAGGGTTTTGTTTTCAATCTAGTGAAGGGTAAAAGGTTCAAATTTCTCATGTACCCAAGATTTTCGCAACTAATTATCAATGAAGCGCGTCCCTTGATCAAAGAGAATGGAGTAGATGGACGAATGTTCGAAACTGGTGATATGAATGCTTCATCTTACTGAAAGTGGAGCATAGGAAATATAGAAGACGTTGCATTATTCGACTATATGCGAGATATAGCGAATCATGAAGAAGACATAAGTGTAGAATATCATCATATTGCTCAAGGTGAAATGTTTGATCCTATGGAGATTGTGGATGATATTCCTGATGCATTGAAGTCTGATGATAGTAATGAAGATGAGGATGAATCTTAAAATGATGTGTCAAGTAGTGATGATACTAATGATGATAGTGATAATAATGAAGGATATGGAGTTGTACGTGAATCTGATTCGAATGAAGAAGAAGTTATGGCTGAGAATGTTTCTGTTGATGAACAGTTTGAGGATACTATTGAAGATGTGACTGTGCCAGAGTTGGTAGTTGAAGATGTATTTGAACCTATTGATGTGATACAAATTGCACAAGAGGTTGTATTGCCTATATTCGATACAGTCGATGCTCCTAGTGCATCAATCCCTACTGCAACACAACAGTCTGAACAACCCAAGGAGTATTCACCGAAGGTTGGTCCAGATGTTGATATAGATTAGAATGAAGAAGATAATGAGGTGTTTCATTTGAAAAGGATGATTGCAAAGCTACTCGATGAGAATGAGAAGCATAAGGCTTCAAATGAAAGGAAGAAGAAAAGACTTGCAGAATTCTGGGAACTCATCTTAAAAATACTAAAGTGTTCAAAGAATACTAAAGAGTTGAAGGCTGAATGCAATACTCTTAGAGCTGAGAAAGAAGTATTAGAAAAATGGCTTGCAGAAAAGGAGACAGTCTTCCGAATCTGACAAGGATTTTTGTGAAGAAGAGGATGTTGGAGTGTCTGAGACTCCTAGGGATATTTAAGTTCACTATACTCGATCAAGAAGATCAACTGCCGTGACTAAACCAACTGACGTATCTGTCCCTATTCTCGATGAAGCTGTTGTTTAAGAAGTTTTATCTGAAAAAGCTGAGGGAAAACGTAAATTGGATGATGTGCCTAAATTACTGGGGAAGATACTTTGAAAAAGAAGGCAGGAATCGAGGAGATTGTTTAGGATGAGCCGATTCGAACTGAAACAGTCAAGGAGATTGAAACTGTTGTTGCGTCTGCTGAAGTTGGTCCTTCTATGATTGAACATGAAGTCTCTACAGTTGATGATGTTCCTATGGATCTTGATGCCAGATTTGCATATCTCGAGCAAATGAAGTATAACCCCGTTTATTTGTGAATCCAGGTCACACGAGCATGTTGATCTGTTAATCTATTCAACAAACATGATTATAATCAATAAACACAAACAATTCAACAGAAATGATTACTGATAAATGCAAACTTGTATTGATCGATAACTGTGTGTACAAAAGGTTTAATGAAAGTTGTTCGAGAGAAGTCTACTATTACATCCATAAGAACACCTATTTATACTACACAGATACTACAAGTCTATTGAAAACAAAATAACAGAAAGTTAAATTGATGTGCGGATAACAGTTCTGTTCGCACATCTCTTACTTAAATTCTGTCCGCACATCTTTTCTTCTTGTCCGCATATCTTTATATATTCTTCAAAACTTTAAGTATGATGATTATCAATATTTATCAACAATTGCCCCCTATCATCATGCTTCAAGTTTCTTCTTCTTCTTCCTTAACTTCAACAAACTCTGACAAATGTTTTATTGACCAGAAATCTTGTGCAGCCTTGATGTATTGTTGAAACTTTGAAGCAACCTTTGCATGTTTATCATTCTTCACTATGATAGACATGTTGGTCCCAATCAGATTTGAATCAATGTTTTGGTGAAGATTTGGATCAAAAGATATAAAATAAGATGAACTTTGGATGAACAATGAAGAACATTCATAAAAACCTCACTTTGATCTCATAGAATTGCATCAAATTAACAATATGTGATAAGACCCCAATTCTTGGGTCATTCACGCATACTAAACCCTAATTGCACTTTACTATTTATAGCTTAATGACATTTTGGACTAATGACACTTAGGACCCTAGACTATAAATAAAACATGACAATTAGGAAAATACAATTAAAACTCATAAAAGACTAAAACTAACTAAATATATTTTGTTGACACAAATATATTTATTAACTATTAAATCCGTAATCTTTTACGTCTTGTCTTTAATCTTCGTCCCAAACGAGTCGTGTTGACTTTTGGGATGACTTTGACCATTTGGTGTTGACTTTGACCGTGATGATAATATTAGACTAAACTTCAGGTCCAACAATACTCCCCCATAGTCTATTATTATCAACGTCTTGTATTGTGTTCAGCACTGATAAGTCAATACAGTTGGATCTTCAATTTTGGTAAGCTTCATTCTTATTTTTAGATCCAACTAAACTCCCCCAAGACCGATGCTTGCCAAATTTCGTTGCTGAAGATCCTTTATCTCACAAGCTCTCCCATATTGTATGCTTCCCCATTTAATGTGCTCCCCCATTTTCTGTGCATCCTTTAGTAAAATCTGCAACGGCTTTCCAAACTCTCTTTTCTTGAGTGCTTTAGAAGATGTAGGAGGAGGATTCCTAGCTCGATATCTTCTATAAACTTTGAGGAACAGGTTCTCTAGTCAGATGCTTTGCTCACATGATGATCGGCCATCACTTGCAGCAAATATCTGTAACACAACCACAAACACAATCTCGAGATATCTCATTAGATCATTTCATTAAACAGAATAAACCCGTGTTTATTTGTGTATGAAAACAAGCGAACCCGTGTCCGTTTGTGTGTGCAATTTCTAGTGAAATGCATGTGAAAATGATAACATTTTAATAGCATAATAATTTTTTTATAAACTAAAAATTCCAAAAAAGAGAGGACGAGTCCGACAAGATCACAAATATTTTAGACAAAGAGATCACATCCCATAAGGTACACACATCCAACAAGACTCAAGAACCCAAACATAAAAGAAAGAAATAAAAAAAAACTTCACGAAAGGATATTAGATAATACGTTTCGAGCAACCATCCAGAGAAACATAGACTTGGCAAGATTGTTAATATGTCTGTCCATTTAAACCCATGCATTGTTCCTTTCAACAAACAACATGTGACGATCTTATCATGTTTTAAGTTCGATTTGAAGAAACTCAGGCAACTTGGTTTCCACAGACATTCAGCAAAGTAACTCGTTTTGACCTCATGGCTTATTGAGTTTAGATGATTCAGCGAGATTTTGTAATTTGGTTGGGCATAGACCAAGATCAATTAATGATCAAGGTGAATGTATTTGGGAGTGAACTGGAGTTGGGTTTTATGTATGAAACGTCAAACAATGATCTTGAAGTAGAAACATTGTGAGCTTAAATTTACATGTGAGCATATTCTTATGAATGAAGCGTCAAACAACGATCTTGATGTAAAAACATTGTAAGCTTAACTTTACATGTAGGTTGCAGATGATGAGCGCTCCAGGTCTATATTTACATATAACAGAGGAGATGATCATCTGAGTGTGCTGATGAGAGCTTCAGGTCTATATTTACATATAACAGAGAAGATAATCACTCCAGGTCAATGCTTCCGCATAGCAGAGGAGATAAGCACGAAAATAAATTCTGAAGAGCTAACTAGAAGCGTCATTCAGGGCTACGGCTAAGGGGTTGGAGTTTGGAAGACAATCAAGCACGAATCAAATACTCTTAGCCCTTTTTTTGTCAAAACTTATTACTTTGTGCAAGTCAAATGTCTGTAATAGTGCTCCTTATCACCGAGCTCTTTTGAATTTTAGTTTGATCACATAATTGTTGTCTAATTTGTATTCCAGCTGAGCCTATTGACATATCATCACACAAATCAATATCCTCCTTCATATTCCATATAAACCTGAAACCTTCAAAAGATACAAAATATTTACACACAAAAGAATTTTGGACAATGATATTCAACACATTTTGGACAATGATATTGAGCACATTTTCATTTATGATATTACTCCCCCAAAATTTCTATTTCCGCACAAAATTGAAATTTTCAAAAGACACAAGAGAGACCTTAAAGGGATGTGCAAACTTGATAAAAAAAAATACAAGTAGAAATGTTAGGCTCCCCCAATTTTTTTTATTTATTTATTTGTTTTTTTTAACCACCTTTTTTTAAAAAACTATCTACAATATATAAAATAGAAATTACCAAAGAAACGCCTTCCATATTACGCCTTCAATTTGGTAAGCTTCAGTCTTAATTTTAGATCCAACAAGGCATTTGCATCATCTCTTCAACAGTCTCTTGTGCAAGATTGAGAATATCATCTCTAGTAAACATCTCATCACTTCTAGATGTACTTTTTTATCATGAAATTCCTTTTGTTGTTAATCTCCAAAGATTTAATTCTTGATATCTTTAATGTGCCAACATTCAAAGATAACAGTTCTTTTCTTAGAGCCATCTTCTCATATGCAACAGATAGAATCTCTATCACATGAATAAAATAGCACAAATCTTGCACAGGATCTTGATCTACAACCTTCTCAAACTTTTGTTTGGCCAGAAAATGAATATAAGAAGGATGAAGCAGCTGAGTTCAAAAACTCCAAACATTCTGATTTCATCTTCACTTTGATCTTCTGTATTCCTCACAAGCACCAATTCTTTGTTTCCAGTATCATAAAACCATCTCAGGATTGGATAACTTGTTTGATCACCATTGAATACTTTCACTCCTTGTTGTTCAAGCTTGGGAAGATATTTGGTAATATCATCAAGCATGAATTGTCTTTTTAGGCCAGGAACAAAAGCAGTCTTCTTCTTCTTGTATGCTTTTGATTTTTCATGAAAATACTTGGCATCTCGAAGCTTTGCCAAACTCAAATAATAATCTTTGTTAGAAGTGAAGAGTTTGTCCAACATGAATTCACAAGATGTTCCTCTGACACTGAATTTGTGATTCACTAGAGACAAGCTTCTTAATTCTTTCAAGTCTTGTTGGTCAAGTTTAGCAATATGTGTCAAAAAGTAATATACTTCACATGACCCATTTATCCTTTTGATGATAAAACCTTTGAAATCTCCATCAAACTTCCAGGCAATTATCTTTGATTTGTGATGAGTAGAGTATGCAACAGACTTGGCCAATAACTCTTGAACAGTTTGACGCTCTTCTACTAATGATCTGACACTCACACCAATTGGCCTTTTAGGGAACCAACTCTTCATTACTTCTTCAGATGATGGCACAAACTTTGTCACTTCATAAGGTCTTACCACCTTAGATTTGATTTTATATTTGTCTTTGATTTCTACTATTGACTTTTTCTGTGGTGATGGGATAGGCTTTTTCTCAGATACGTCAAAGTATTTATCTTTAAAAAGATTCAATTTCACCATCTTTCATTCAGCCTTCTCTTTGATCTGAAATGTTTCAACCATCCTTCTAAGCTGTTTTGTAGTCATATTCTCCATTTGCCTTGCAGGATAATTTCTAGATGCTAGCCAATCCTTCAATTCATCCTTTTTCATCCTATCAATCACAGGATGTAGTAAAGTTCTTGGATTATCAATCTCCAAATCTTCAAAGTGTTTGTCTGCATCAAATTCAACTTCTTCAAGTTCAGAAGATTTAAGATTTTGAATATCCAAATCTAATTCTTCTTCTGTTCTACCCAACAAATACACCCTGTTGAATCCTTTTTGTAACAAAAACATGATTTTGTTACTAAAGGCATATTCAATTTTCTCTTTGACTTCTTGTGTAGGCTCATTCAACTCAAACTCCATGACTTCATCATAATACTCATCAGGATATTTTAGTTCAATTTCAGCCTCAGTCAAATTCTCAGGATTTTGAATACTTAAGTCCAAATCTTTATCATCATCTAGATCTTGTAAAGCTTCTATCATTTCTGAATCAGACACATCTTCAATTGCTTGTGATGACTGAATACCCTATGCCTTTTGAACTTCTAACTCAGATAGTTCAATGTGTCTCTTCCACTCATCTAGAGTCAAAATTTGATCTTTTTCAAGCTTGTCTTTGATTTTAGCATCCATTTTCTCCAATTTAGTCAACTCTTTAACCTCAGGCACATCTTGTTCAATCATTAGGGCATTACCGTTGTTCCACTTTCTCTTCTTTCTTTGATAAGTGATTGAACAAGACTTTGATGCTTCAATCAACAGAGGCTGATATTTCTTCAATTTTTCAACAGCGACTACAAATGTATTTTTGACTCTTTCAATCTCATTCATCAACATCTCTTGTTGATCCACACTTAACAGATTAAAGATAACTAACTGTTTATCTTGATCAGTCAACTTGGGCTTAGAAATAGTTCTTTATCTCTGCAAATAACTAGATTGAATATCCTTCAAAAAAGCTTCATCCACCTTTAATTGGTATCTTTAATTGGTACAACATCAGGATATACAACAGCCAAAGGCTTGTATCTATCCTCAACCTCATCCACCACAGTCAATTGCAGATTATTATCATCTTTTTCAAACTCAGTTTCATCATCTATGATATCATCATAATCATGATCATCATCACTAGATGTAGACTCAGTACTTTCATCACTTTCAGATGAAGAAGAATGAGCAGGTACTTTCTTCATTGAATCAATTATTTTCAACAAATCCTCAATATGGCTACTTTTCAAATCATTTTCATCTTTTAAATCTTGAATTTGTTAATCTTTATCATTCAGAATAGTAGACAGCCTCTCAATTTCTTTAACCTTTTCTTCAATCTCTTAGGTTAAATCAAAATTCTGCTTCTTGGCATCAAGATTCTTGGTCACCAGTCTATTATATCTATCAACAACTTCACTGGATGTTAATCCAAAGTTCTTGAATAGATTATCAGAGTCCTTTATTCTTCTATTCAATTCTTCAATCTCAATATTCTATTTGTTCACTTCAGACAAATCATCCATATCAAACTTAGATAGATCTTCAACAGGCAGATCATCTTCATGAGTAGGATAGTTCAAAGGCAAGTCATCAGTAACTTCCTCAACAACCTTTTTAGTCTCATGTTCTTCTTCATCAGAAGAAATCATAACTTTTTCAACATCTTTAGCAACTTTTGATTGAATTTCATAATTCTCTTCAACAAAATCAACATGTTCTAATATGATTCCATCAATTTCTTTTTTATGATCAGAAATTGTCTTTTCAAAACTTTCATCTTGTTGTTCAATATCATCTTCAACTAGAACAATAGGTGGATCATCCTCAACAAGATTTTCAATTTGAACATCTTCATCATGAGAACCAGGTTAATCACCATCAATATCATCATCATCATTGTCACCTTGATCATCATCACCATTATCATCATTTTCCTCAGAACATGTTTCATCTGGAATCACTGGTTCTTCTCCAACTAATTCATCCATATTAATTGGTTCATCAACCAAATTAACTTGATCAACATTATTAGAAATCAAACCAACAACCACATCCTTCATGTATTGAGTAATATAAGTCTCTAACCCACTGAAATTACTTCTAGCATTGGTTCTGGTTAAGTATGCAAACACCTTAGAGTCATGATGTAAAACTCTAAGAGTTGGTCCATTGTACACTCCAACTAGTTCAGGAAAAGATTGGTTGATCAAGCATTGAAGATTTCAGCCATTCTCTTCAAAGTACCTAATGACACACCAGCAAGATCAACATTTGCATAAAACATGAAAGGCTTCTTCCCTCATTTCGCCCAGACTTCAAGTGTTCCTTTAGAAGTAACCCTCATGAAATCAATGTCTTTAATTTCAATCTTCACCAAGTTAGCATACAACAATTCTTTTCTTAGCCCGATCTTTCCGTTACGGCACCAATCACCTCAAACATAATTTCGAACAGTTTACGATCTGCATCTTCAACTTCATATTTCAGTTTTTCTAGCTTTTGGCTTCGAAGATAGTCGATGTAACTGGGATGTAATAGTTTCAGCTCAAATGTACCAAAGATGGTAATCATATCATTATCCCAGTCATCCAAGTCTCGCACCAATTTTAACTCATAAGTTTCCTCGTGATAAAATGCTTTTAAAATTGGTTTTGAACTTTGTTAACCATCAAAAACTTTCAACCCCGGATCAGTAACTTTGTCAAAATATGGATCACTAAATTCTTCAAGATAGATATCACGACCTGATTCCTTCTTCTTCTTCCTCTTCTTTTGTGACAAATAAGCATTGTCTTTCTGCTGACCTCTTGTTTGAAGATATTGAAGCAAACAGCTAATTCCAGCATCTAGAAACATTTCTAAGCTTATGCCTCTGCCAGCCTTGGAATGATGTATCAGTGGAAGCTTATGTAATTCTTTTAGATCCTGAATAGGCAATTTGAAAATACAGGTGTAGTAATGATACACATCACAGATGTCATTAACTCTTTTGATCAGAAATGCATCAAATATTTCATCATATTTCCACGTGATGATCTTAACATCTTTTGCTTTATCAGGCACAATCATTGAGTCCGACAACTCAGCAACTGATTGTCCTTTATTTAGCAATGAACGAACAATGTCACCCACAGTGCTTGCCTTGTTCGATACTTCTTTGTATCAATTGGTACATTGTAGGCCTTTGCTTCACTTGGAAACATGTCAATCAAGTCTTGACATTTGTTGTGCAGATCTTCAGGCCTTGACAGTAAAGGAATTTCTTTTGGTTCAAGCACTCTGATATTTTTTGTGATTTCCAGATATTTTGGATTGTTATAATCCAAAAAGAACATTCTCTGATACAGCTTTTCAGAAGCTTGAAAACTCTTGACCAATTTTCTCAAAGATTTAGATTTCAATCTCTTTAAGCTTCTGTATGGGTAGTTTCTGGATTGTAACCATGATCTCATATCATTTGATGACATCTCCTCATGGTTTTGATGATATAGCTCCTTAAGAGGTAGATCATCTATGTTCAAGCTTTCTTGCAGAGGGTGCCACTCACCTGGTTCTATAACAACCTCATTGTCATCAACAATCACACAATCTTGTGCAGCTAAACACTTCTCATATTCTTCATTGATTTGAGATACTGTCAGCCCATTCAAGTAGACTTGATTATACGTCATTCTTTCCAGATAAGAAAATTGCCACTCACCTGGTTCTATAACAACCTCATTGTCATCAACAATCACACAATCTTGTGCAGCTAAACACTTCTCATATTCTTCATTGATTTGAGATACTATCAGCCCATTCAAGTAGACTTGATTATACGTCATTCTTTCCAGATAAGAAAATTTTGCTTCTAAGTCCAACGGAATATCATCAATAACATCCGCGACTTTCTCATATTCTACTTCAGCCGGTTTCACAATCACTTTCTCATATTGAATGAGATCATCATCCAACACTTCATTGTACCATTCATCATCCATTTGAAGTGCTTCAAACATCTCTTCCTGAATTGGTTCTGATATTGCAGGTACATCGTCCAACTTTTGAATAGCATATGAACTCTCTGCCTTCTCTTCAATAACAGCCTTTGAACGTGTGATAACATGAGTCTCTGGCTTTGATACTTCAGGCATTTTATCTGGAATGAAATCTTTATCACTAGAAGACTTTTCAGTCACTGTTACTTGCTTCATAAGCTCAATATCTGCTTTCAGATTCACATTTTCTGCTTTGACAAGTTCATATTCCTCATAAATCTTCTCATACTCGGCCTTTAACTCATTGAACACTTTGGTGTTTTTCACAGCCAATAACTTTATCATGTTTAATTCAGCGTCCCTTTCTACCAATTTTTTTCAAGATCCTCATTTTTTACCTTTAAATTGTCTATCATGAAGAGATAATGATTTATTTCCTCTTCTTTTGAAGAATATGACACTTTTTCGGCCACAATTTTAGTTGAATCATCCTCAACTTCAACAATTTCTATTGATCACGTGATCTCAAGAGAAGACTCCTTGGACCAACTTCATCAAGATCAGTCTTAATGACTTCAGTATCATCAGACTTTATGATCTTTGTGTCTCCAGATTCAACAATTTTTGTATCAGTTTCTTTTATAACCTCGGTATCTCCAGATGCCATAACTTCTGTAGAACCGGTTTGGAAAAATTCAGCTTCGACAGATTTTAGAACTTCAGTATTTTAGGATGATGCAGGGGACATAAGTACATGAGTTTTAGCTTCATTGTCAGCCTGCCACTGACTCAACTAGATTTTGCAATGCTTCACTTGCAATTGCCAACACATCAATTTCAGGCTCCTGATTCAATTGGGCAATCGCTTGAGCAGCCTCAGCAATATCTTCATCCAACACACTTGCATCAAAATACAAGTTGTCCTCAACTTTTTCATCAAAAACCTCATCTCCATCATAATCATTATCATTATCATCATCACTATCCTCTTCATTTGATGAACTTTGATCTGATTTAGTTTTAGGCTCTTGTTGCCACAGATCTTCTGGATTTTTAGGGACATAAAGCGTGTTATACATTCTGTTAGTGATACTTTATCATGTTTTGGTTAAGGCCGCAGATCTGATAAACTTGATCATACCAATGGCTTGAACCAGATGTTCAAATCTGCCTTGATCATACTTGATCATACTTTATCAACTTGATCATACTTGTTGATTTCTTTGAAATTGACTGTATTGATACTTTATCAACAATTCTACAAGTATTGATACTTGATCAAGTTGGTAAAGTATCAATACGGTCAATTTCAATGGCTTGAACCAATATAAAGTTTGTTATAAGCTTTATGTCTATCTTACATATTGAAAAACGACAAATATGCGGGCAAGTTTACATAAGAAATACTGGATTTGGATATTCAAAATATCTTGTGGGTTATCATCATAGGAGAAACAGAATGGCCTTAACTAAGAAACTTAGGCACCATTGTAGGCTTTAAAACTTACACTAGTTAAGGATGACTGCAATAATAGGATCTAATAGCACACTTCTTTTAAAAGAAATGGCGCTCCGCCAAACAAAGTCCACAGGGTATACACTGAAAAATAAGAAAAAAAGTGCTCCAAGCAGCTTGAAAAAAATATAGAAAAGAAAAACAAGTGAACCATGACCTCATGCGCTCTACCTCTGGGATAGCGACTTGGAGCCGACACCCCTGGGTGAGGTGATCTTGTTTATGGAAAAAATAAGATAGAAAAAAAAAGTCTATACCCGTAAGTTTCATCCATCAAATATTAGTTCTTAACTAGGTTAAGTTCTTTAGGTTATTTTAGTAGGTAAAATCTATATGATTTAACATATGCCTTCTCAAGTAACAAATTAATCAGGATGAACTATGGCTTTCTAAGTGTGAGACCCTGTAGATAGATTGATATCACTTGAACTAAAGCAAACACTAAAGGAAAACCGATTGGCTAGTGTTAGGGTTATACTGATTTTTACCTTGACTTATTGGTTGTTTGAAAATGTTTGTGTTATCTTTAAATGTTTGTTGGAAGCAATTGTCTCGATTATGATTCCATTACATAATTTTTCAGGGACGAAAAAGGTTTAAGTGTGGGAATATTTGAGGTGGTTTAAATTATTTATTATATATACAAGTATTTCTTATGCTTTGAATAGTCTAAGGGTTGATTTCAGTTGAAATCTGGTCTTAATCAGTCCATATCTATATTTTAATAATATTAGGAGCCCATGAGCTAGAATTATGTATGGTTTTACTAAACTTTTGGGTCGTTAAATTATTCATTCAAATCAATTAATCTTAAATATGAAATATGAAATACTAAATGAAATTTGAAATTGTGGATTGCATTAACGTAAAGTACATATTTTATTCATTTGTGATTATAAAAAGTTTAGTTATTAACTAGATATAAGCCCAATCCGCGCGTTGCAGCGGTCGGGTCACGCAATCGGGTCTTGAGTATGTGACTTTATCATACGTTGATAAAACAAGTCTCATGTCTTGTACGTCATGGCGCAAAACCGTAATGTGTCACATATTAAAAAGCGATGAAATATCAAAAGTTATAGGTCAAAACGATAGCAATATTGAAGTCAGACTATATGTCAAAGTAGAGTAAGAGATCAAAGTTGAAAACTTATCAGGAGCTAAAATGACAATTAGTAAAAGTCGGGGATTAAAACTGTAAATAAATTAAAAGTCAGATTAAAAACGTAAATACGTTAAAGTAAAAAAAAAGTTTGAAACATCGCGTTACGACCGGTGTAAAAGCATCAACCTTATATATTATGTAGTATATAAATTTTCAGATTTCAAAAAAAGATAAATAAAAGCTTATAAAATTAAACTTGAGAGAAAAGAAACTTTACAAATTAGTTTTGACGGCTAAAAGAAGTGGAGGCAAAAGAGGCATTTTTTTGGACGGCAATAATTACGAACAGGGCTTGGACGGCAGGAGCATAGTTACAAGATCTTTGAAGCCAATTAATCAAGTTTGGAGCACAAATTAGTTAGCAATCATCCGGCTAGTTGTTTTTAATTTGGTTTTTTAATATGTTGACTATGAGATCAATTGTCTTATTTGGTTTTTATTCAAACTTGTTGATCATGTTTGGCTAAATCTTTAGTACTATCTAGGCATGGACTGAATACTGTTGATAAAATTACTATTCGGTTTTGTATGATCACATGTTTAACGCTATTGAAAGTTTTTTTGAATTATTGATTTAAGATGTGCATGAATACTAATTATGAGATGATCTTGCTTGTTTAATCCTCATGCTTTTCTATTTAGTTGATTTGGTATTACTCAAATAGGATTGCATGTTAGAGTTGCTTACTTTGTGTTTGGAGTTTTATTATGATTAAGCTAGGAATAGTTAATCATAGGATCAAACTTGTAGGTTGTCTAAATTAGTGTTTTACCATTCTTGAGAACGAGAGGTGATAGGATGTCGAGTCATCTAGTTTTTTTTTTGTTTGGTTAGGATAAAATTGCACGGGAGTGAGTTTTACCTTTTGGCTTAAATCATGTGATATCGTGTCTTAGATCAAGTTAACAAAATTATACCCTTATCCCTAGAATTTGCTAATTCGATTCTAAGGATATTGTATTGTTGAGACCGGGAGGTGATATAATAATTGGATACCTTAGCATTCCTTAAGTTGGTGAGACCGGAAGGAAAACCAAAACCTTACCCCGGTGTGCTTTACACAACACTTAGGAGTCAGTTTGGCGAGTTAGTGAGTCCGGGGGAGATCTATCAAGCTTGAGTGCTTTTTTAAGATAGTTGTATTTTTAGAATCCGGTACCGTGTGATTAGATACATCGAGAGTAATTGAGTCATCAATAGGATTCCTAGCCTAGGTAGTCGTTTCTCCATATTTGATTTTTTCGTCTCTTGTTCGCCGTTAATTTCGTTCTTATTATTTAAATTTAATTTAGTTTTTTTTAATTAAGTTTATATCATTATTTTTAGACTAGTTTCAAAGTAGTTAATTATTAGTTAATTAAAATCAATTTTCTAAAATCATCTAGTTACCAAGAGCCGTCTAACGTGTCCTTAGGTTCAATACTCGGATTTACCTGACTATATTGCGCACGACCAGTACGCTTGCTGTTTGTGTGAAGTAAAGTTAGATATTTCTATTTTTTTAAACCGAATTGTGAAAAAGCATTTTTATAATTTTAATAATATATACGTTTTCACACATCAGGCATATGTTATAATGCCTCAATGAAAGGCAAGTTCATTTGAAGCTGTCTAAGCAACTCAAGTAACTTACCATACTCTGCCTCAAACCTATGTTGAGTCACCCTACCAGGATATGGAAGCATTCTAAGATCAATGGGTGGCTCAACTAACGGTCATACCTCTTCCTCCTCCTCACTGCGCGTCCCTCACTAGTTTTCTCAACTACTTTCGCAACTACTCTCACAGGCTCATGTTGCTCAACTACTCTCTCAAGATCAACTAACTCATTCCCTAATGTATGTGGAACTACTTGCTTCTTCACACTCACCTCAGGCTCTGCTGGCTGTGCTATACTTGTTGGGCATAGCCTTGGTTGCACCATGCCTGCAAGAGCCCCTATCTTAACTCTTTCAAACTCATGATGTATGTCTTATTGTACTTCCATTGTTGGTTTGTCGTACAATAGTGCTTCTAGCTCAGCTAAATCATTCTTCGGGTTAAACTCTGTTTCTACAACAGCTTATACACTTATCAACTTATCACCAAAATCTTCCTCCCAAGAATAGTTCACACGATTCACCGAGTTTGGAGCAACTGTTCCTAGTAGAGATAGCCATCACGTGAGCCTGAGCATTCGAGATTTTCTCAGTTTGAGCTGGAAGAGCACCCGGCTGCCTCTCAGTCAAAGAACTTGCGTTCTGACCCATAGTACGCTCCAAATTCTTCAATTGTGTGCCCTAGCTATGGATCATTATATCATACTCTCTAATCTTAGCGTGCGACTCTTACTAATGTTGGGTCTACTATGTCTTAAACTGTGTCAATGCTTGAGTATGATGCGCCATCATTTCCTCTAACGAACTCTTTCTCTCACCCTACATACCACTGTTCAAACTGTCGCCCTGGCCCTGTTATGATCGGCCACCTGAACTACTACCTTGACCCTAAGACGAACTCTGAGGACACTACTTGAATCCTGGTGGATTCTGATTTCTCCAACTAAATCTAGGATGGTTCTTCCAATTAGGTTTGTAAGAATTGCCAAAAGCGGTATTCTAAAACCTTGTTTGACCACTGGAATAATCACCCCGACCATAAGCACCAATAGATGTGCCCCCTTCATAATCAACATGCTCAACATCATCGGTGGGGGCAATCGGACACTCAACAATGTCATGTGCACCTCTACAAATCTCACAAGTCAGCGCTTTCTTCTGCTGTGAATCTTTCACCATCTTTATCAATGCCTCGACCTACACTGATAGAGTTGTATTAGAATCAATCTGATGTTCTCCACATGGTGTGGCAGTAACTGGAGCTCGAGTATCCGGGTACTCAAAACTGCTCATGGCGAAATCCTCAAATAAATCATTTCACTCCTCAACAGTCTTGGTGGTCAACAGATTGCCACCAACTGTGGTTTTTATGATGTTTATAATCTCAGGGGTGACACCATTGTAGAATTTCTCAACTAACGACCATGACCCAATACCATGGTGGGGCTAGTTATGCAGCAACTCCTTGAAACCTTCCCACGTCTCATAAAAAGTCTCGCCCGGCCGCATCTGAAAAGACTCGATCAAGCACCTCAAACGTGCAGTCTTAGCAGGAGGGAAGTAGTTTTTCAAGAACTTCTCCTGCATGTCATCCCAAGTGGTAATGGAATCTGGGGGGATGGACTCTAGCCAATTGTGGGCTCGATCGGTGAGTGAGAACGGAAAGTGACGTAACTTGCATGTGTTCTCACTAACACCATTTACCTAAAAGGTGTCATAAGTACGCGCGAAGTGTGAGAGATGAGAGTTCGAATCCTCTTATGGTAATCAGTGAAACTGAATAGTGATCGTCACCATGGAAATGATTTGAGGTGGGATAGACCAATTGTTGGCCTGGATTGGTGGATAAGCAATGTTAGATCTAGCACCAGCCGAGGTTAGTATAGCGTAGTCTACAATGACTCGACGAACTGGTGGCTGATCACCCATGACGGTATCAGGAACGGAAACTGACTCGTAAGAAACTAACGTAGAATAAGTATTGCTGGCGTACTTAGTGTGTCCGGAATGCTCAGAATCGTTCATCTCTGTCTAAGTAACGTACTTGGGCTCCTCGGGAATATCGATATGATGCTCGGGGCTAGGTAAAGAAACAAACTCGGGTGGGCCGGAAGATTTAGTGTGGCGCATAAACTAGAAAGAAAAGATAAAGAAGAAAGTAAATGACAAGCACATAAACTAGAAAGTAAACTAACACTACTAACTAACTAAAATCAACTAAAGTAACTAAAAGAACAAATTACAAGAGTAAAGGCACTAAAACTAGGGATTTCAAATTGCAATTAGTGGAAACTAAACTAAAGAACTAAACTAAGCATAATAAAAATAAATAATTAACTAAAAAGCAAGTAGGTGGTAGACCCCCGACTCGAATCTTTCTCAAAGTCGCCAAAAATGCTCAACTCCCCAGCAACGACACCAAAAACTTGATGTGAACCATGTGGTATATGAAAATGATGTTCGGATCAGAAAATCAGGTTTTAAATTCATAAAGTGGAAAAACCCAACAAGTTCACACAATCGGCAAGTGTACCGGTCGTATATAGCATGTTAAGTAAGTCCGGATATTGTACCCAAGAGATCGGAGTTTGACGTTCTCTAATACCGAATCTCTAACGACTTCTAACCGATGTAAAAGACTTGGATTTTTAATTATAAAGTCTAGATTAAACAAGCAAGAGACAATTTATCTAACATTACTTTAAAAATAAGATTTAAACTAAGGAAAATTTATCTAAAAATAACTTAAGGATTAATACTTATCTAAATGTAACATGTCCAATTCCCAGCAGGCCGCTCAGTGTAATGTGTCCAATACCTAGCGGACTGTTGGGATTTTTTTTCCTATTTTTTTTCTTTTTTTGCTCTGACCCCGCTCCTTTTGTTCGAACTTACCTAAAAAAACAAAATAAAATAAATAACTAAAAACCAAATATATTTACATGAAATAAGATGAAAATGTAGTAAAATATATATAATAAACCCATGTGTTTTTTGCAACACATCAGCTTCACACACACAGACACACATATAACTCGACCCACAACTATTTTGATAAAGAATCAGAACTAAAAGAATTTATTCAAACATAAACATAAACCCCAATTTCCATATAAAGCCTAATTTACAAATCCTTTAAATAGAATAAGAGATTGATAGTCCTACTGAAATTGACTATAGGGCTTTTGTTCAACATATTAAAACGAGTGGAATGGATATTCAAATTACCTTTTACGACGTACAATTGAGATGAATTGAGAAAGAATACTTTACGGCTTTGAGATTCAAACACCATCAAATAGTGTTGGTATGATGAAATTGAGAGTTCAGAGTGCATCAATGGGAGTGTTAGCTATCAAAATAGTAGAGGGACTAGTTTGTAATTGTTTGATAGTTTAAGAGTCATACATGTATAATTGTAATAGTCTAGTTGTACTTAAACTCATCAGATGACTGGAAGAAGGTAGCTAATTGATTTGAGATTAATCTCCTCCTTCCTTTGAGTTTCTTCTTCTTCTTCTCCTATTATTAGCTTTTCACTCTTAATTACCCGTTTGTATCATGGCCTTTACCTACACATCATATGTGTTGGTAAAACCCTATTATGTGTGGGAGAGTTTCTTTACCTACACATGATTTAAGTGTCGTGATGTGTTGCCTCGCACCTGTAGAGATAGGTCATTACCCACACATTAGTTATGTGTAGGCATATAACACGCAATACCTACTCATATATGTGTAGCTAAAGCTAATTATTATGTGTGGGTAAAAGTATTACATTTATGTGTTTGACGGGTGACGTGGCGAGTGACATGGACCATAATGATGACGTCAAGAAAAGTGTTCTTGACACGTGTCATAATCAAATGTGTGGGTAAATGAAAAAATATGTGTGGGTAAAAGTAATACTATGAGTAGTTAAAAGTGAAATATGTGTAGACATTCATTTCAATATGTGTAGAAATAACTATAGATTTGTTGGTGATAGTTATATAATGTGTAGGTAAAAGTGGACGATGTGTAGACATTTGATTTAAATAATTTGTAGAAACACCTACAAATGTGTGGGCAAAAGTTATACAATGTGTAGTTAAAACTAATTGATGTGTAGACATTCAAACTGAATATGTGTAGAAAGATATATATATGTGTTGGTAAGAATAAATTTATGTGTGCACATTTACCAAGATTGTCATTCTAAAAAATATATAAACGCATGTAGGTAATAATCCTAAAATGCATACAAACAATAAAAAATATATATAAACGCATGTAACCAAGATTGTCATTCTAAAATTAAAAGTTGAAACATCATCTTTCAAACCATAAAAAATACAGTACTAGTTATACAATTCAAACACTTAGATTAACGTCTCGACGAGATAATAAAAATACAACTATTTCACTCGCTAATATTTTCACTACTCTAAAGTGTCACCTTGAAATGCACATGATGTATCAGATTGATAAGTTCCTCTTGTGCTCCCTTCTTGCATTTCTTGAGTCATATTCCTCAAAATGATGAGATCATAATTCTCCAAGTTATCTAGTCTGGTTACCATAGCATATTGCAAGCAAAATATGTATTTGTGAAATAATCCAAGCATGTCAAAATATATTCACTTATGTATTCTTCAAAGAGGTGAAGATTTTGACGCACTTACTTGCAAATAGATCAACACGTGTCAAATGGGTAAAATACTAAATAAAAGTATAAAAAAACTTCTCAAATGAGTCGAACTGAAGCTGACCAAAATCTACTTTTATTGCATAAAACCTTCTAAAGCTTTTTTTAATTAAAAATTAGACTAGTACAAACACATATTTTTTGTAATCACATTTAAGATGGCAATGGGTAAAAAAATAAGGACTTTTTGACAAAATGGTCAACCCTACACATGATTCGAACTGACTTGCATAATAAACACTCATTCTAACCCAATACCAACCAGCCCACCGCACTTTATAACTATAGGGTTTACCTTGAGATTGAAACTTCCTATAATTCCATCAACATTTAGCACCTACAAATGACAAAAATTCCTCATATTTTGCTTAATCATACATGATCACAAACTAACTTAGAAGTTGAACATAGAACATTTTTAAGAAGGAAACACAATTAAATTAATTGTAAGAAGTGAAAAGTAATCAATTTAAGTATGTTGTATTAATTAAACCATATTGAAACAAATATCAAGATTGACATGAATACATGGGATACTTGAACTAACCTTATCACAAGAGATTGGTTGGCTTCATCTACAAAATGGAAAAAGATGTATTTAAAGAGAAAGACAAACACAAATCAAACTTGATATTCAAAGTAAAATGCAGCAAGTGATAGTCAAACAAGTGCATTCCCATGAGATGCATCATCAAAGTCAAATGCAACAACTAGTATTAATATTTTCACACTTGTGCATGCCTATCTTGCATCATCAAAGTAAAATGCATAACTGTCGTGTAACCATCTGAGAATATATATATATATATAGTGGCCCCTTTCCAACAAATGAACAACCTTATGAGCTAGAAGAAACAATTGAAATATAAGTTGTTGGGAGCATCTTTTCATAATAAATTTCTAAATCCTAAATGCACATCACAATTCAGAAGTTGTAATAAATGGCAAAGTAAACAATTTAAGTATGTGGTATTAAGTAAACCACATCGAATCAAATATCAAGATTGACATGAATGAATAGGATAGTTGAACTAACCTTAACACAACACCGGTTTGCTACATCTATAAAAAGAGAAAAAGATCTATTTAAAGAGAAAGATAAAACATGAATTAAACTTGATATTCAATATAAAGTGTAGTAAGTGATATTCAAACAAAGGCATGCCTATGAGATGCATCATCAAAGTCAAATGCAGCAACTAGTATTAATCATACGTGTCCATGCATACCTATCTTACATTATCAAAGTATAATGCAGAACTGCCAAGTTACCGTCCGAGAATGGATATACCATGACCTCTCTCCAACAAATGAACAACCAGCACTGCTAAATGACACACAATAACATGCATCAAAGTTGGAACCAATCTATCTAAGGTTGTGACCATATGTTAATAAGTTTCACAAATGTTAGTACAATAGAAACTAACGAAGTCGATTCACAAATTATGAAGTAAGCCTACAAAATACCAAGTATATTAGGCAAGTTCACATTGTATAATACAGAACTTGAGAATCTTAAAAAAAACTAATTAATGTTGTGGATATCTATTAATCTATTTTGACAAGCTTAACAAAAGGGTTCTATATGCAACCAATTTGTCCAGGTTTGGGACCATGTGTGATTTAGTTTCAATAATGTTAGCGCAGTAAAAACTAGAGAAAGATTGCCAATGACCAAACAAGATAATCTATGTTCTCAGAACACATAGAATCACAATTGTTAATAACAACATACTCAGCACAACATGCTTCTAAGGTGAGCGTAAGAGCCTTAGACCTGGTGTAAAGAATGCCCCACCAAGGAAGACCATTCTTTTAACAAAGTCCTTTTGAGTTGTCTACTTGTCTGTAATATTATAAACATCAATTAGCATTGTGGATAGCTACATAGGAACATAATGAAGAAAAATTGGTCCAAAGTAAAATGGCATGTAACTAGGTGATTGACCTTGCGCGTTGCGTCGGGACCATGAAATACGGATCTATATTGTTGCTGGAGGTGGGTTCACGCTAAACATACAAACATAAAAATAACAACAATAGGTTGCGTAATTGTAATATCGAGTAATAATAGTGCAAATATGATAATATAGCTAAGAGTTTTCAACTCAAAGTCAGGCCCATCCTAATTATCTATATACATTACTACCAACAAAGACATTTATATCAAGGCATTCACATATTGTTTCATAACTTCAAAACATAGTTTTAAAATATTTTATGATAGTCACACGTGCTATATGGATGACTGTTTTCAATTAGCATGTTTGATGTTGCATATGAGTTGAAGTGCCATAACTCATAACATCAATACAAAAAGTAGCTTCATTGATGCAAAAATCCATATTTAGGTAAACGAAGTCTGTAGAATGGAAATGACAAATTTTTAACAGCTTGTACTTTATGATAGATGTGCAAGGTAATGCAATACAAGAAGAGACATTGAAACATGGCCACATTAAAAACTCAACACATAATCCAAAAAGTGGTGATTAATAATTTGCAGCGGAACAAATCCATATACCATAGCATTCCGTGAAAACGGTACATGAACATATAGAAAATAGGTACTAAATGTCAAAACATAACAACTCGCATTTGCTTCAAATCAAAAGAGATTAAAGGAATATTGAACTTGGTCAACACTTTTGGTATGAAATCTTAATTAAAAGCAGTTGCTTTGCTTCAATAGAACTTGGGACAAGGGAGAAGAGTTACCCCATGAGATTCAGAGAAGAACGACCATGTTCTTGAGCGAGACTCTTCCACGATTTGACCCTTAATTCTTGAAACTGAACACATGAAATAACCCAAATCAAAAGGTTTCCAAACAGTTGAAATTGAGCACTTAGTTATAAAGACCGGACAAAAATTAATCTCACAAACAGAATGTTTTCCAATCAGTAACTTCTGGTGGAGCCCTATGGATAAAACAATTAACACATCTGTGAATGTTATTTCAAGTACCACGTGCATTTACATATATACTAACATTAAAACTTTATTTTCATAACGGGTTCATAAACTTGCACTATAATGAAGCATGATGCAACATTGAGTCCCAAATTGAGATTCGAATAAAAAACGAAAACATAAGATCATTTCTGATTATGACATATGTGTATATGTATGAATTGGATTTTTAATTTTTTTAAATAAATTACTCTGTATATGCAAGAAGAATTCCTACTTCCTTTGTTCAAGAAAAAAATAAAAAGAATATGTTTGCAAATAGGGTATGATTTTCTTTCAATTTTACCTTTGTTCTGTGGATCAAGTTACTACTTTTCCTGCTATTTCCCAAGGGTTTTGAATGCGTTGCTAGCTTAAAGGAAAATCAATGTATACATATGTTATTGCAAATAGTATAGTATGATATTTCTCCAATGTGCACTCCATCATTCCATTCATCTCCTCTGTTTCCTCCCCATGGTCCCAATAGTATAGTATGATCCTATAATATTGAAATATCAGTGAGTAAGTAAATAATTTTCAAGTTTAAAATAAGAGGGACTAAAACCAGTATAAACATAATAAGGGAGTTCAGTTCTATACTATGATGAGCCCTAGAAAATACTTGGAAGTAGAAGCCTATGCAAAGAAAGATGTAGCGATGATTGTGTATATATAATGCTCTAGCAAACTAACTGCAGACTATATATATAGAGCAAACAAAGTACTAGAGTGGGATCCCCTTGATTCCCATTTCGATTCCATTCCAACAAAACAGGTCATTCGCATTTCAAATACATAAAACATGCACCGATTCCTTTCTAGGCCTTAGTTGTAGAACAGGAACCGTAGTTAGTGGGAAAAAAGGGGGCACACGCGTTGTAAAAGCACACTGTCATACATATTGCTTCTCCTTTGCATATATACCATCTTGCCACGATTCAACTTGAAAGAATAAGCTAAAGAAAGTGCACCAACATGTAACATTATTCTAAAATGACTACAGAATACAATTGCATACGCGTTATATGGTATGGTGGTAAGTAGCAAGTATATTATATTGTATTAAATAAAACACCAATTACAAATTCTTGTTGGTTCTAATTGTTATCAAGTCACCAAACATATGTCAGAATATAAACACAGTAGTTGAAGGAGTGACAATAATTTAAGATTCATAAAAAATAGCTTAAATACCTAATTCGTAAATCACAAACACCTAACCTTGTTTACGTTACAAACTGTTGAAAGTCAAAAAGCCTAACCTTGATGGCTTTGGCTTGAAAGCAGAAGGCTCTTGATTCTTGAAGACCAACAACATTTCAACAATCAGTAATAAACAAAACCATAAATTATTTACATCTTTTGCCTATGATTCTCTAATCTCAATGAACAACCATAATTTAATAATTTCCGAGAATAAATCAGGGCATCTATTGAGAATTTCAGATTTGAGAACTGAGACATTTAGAATGAAAGACATAGTGAATAGTTACATTTTTCTTATGTAGATCGTTACTCCGCCCTCTGATCGCAGTCCATCAATTGCTAAGCCAATCATTTCCGATCGTCGCTCTGCCTCCTAAAATCGTACATGCGTAAATTGCCAGATTTGTGCAGCCTTGAAGACGAAACTACAAAGCATCGATGTTGATGAATACCACTGAAGATCGGCCTATATCACTCTCTATTTGGCCGATCTATTCCTCTAATTGTAGTGCGAAAGTAGGAGGAGATCATGGCTAAAGCTAAAACTGTGAAGAATAATCAACATGATGTGTTGCTTAAGTGAGCGTAAGTAAGACTGTAAGAGTATTATAAGAAAATTCTAATTCCTAGATCAATTATCAAAGTAGAAGAGCATATCCTAAATCCAAATAATAAAATCTAACAGATTTAAGACCTTGCTACATGGTACTTTTTTTAATGTGTGTATTGTTCAACTAGCCTACTACAATTCAAACACCCAAACACATCCTTATGACTAAGTGCAAAACAAGTATAAAACTAACAAGCAAAAGACGAGTTACATTCAAGTTCAATATCAAAGTTAATAATCTAGTACAAAATGCAAATAAATATGATGCTTTGGGACTTTAAATCACCAAAACATTGTTCTTAAGATTTAGCAAATCTAAACTAAATAATGAAACACTGTTAAGCAAAACACTAAAGCAAGAATTTGATTACCTGTAATTCATATCAGAATATCCACACCTAAACCAGTTACATTAAACCCATGTTTTATGCTCTTCAAATATATTGTTGAAAAGCCAAAATTAAATATATTTTCCTTGTCGTTCCATCATATGTACCAACATATGCACATCCATCTGTCCTTTTAAATGTAAGTTCAAGCATTAAATCTACAATCTTGAAACTAAAGAACTTGTATCAAACTCATTCCATTTGACTCTTTACATAAGATATAAGCTTCAGATCCAACCTCATACCCAATTAACAACATATAATCAATTTATTTTCAAATGATGCATAACAAGTTAACCATGAAATACATACAAAAGAAAGAAACTAGTGAGTGTATAGCAGACCAAAACGCAGTAACAAACCAAAGTTATACTAGTGAGCATTTATCATACCAAACTGCAGTAGCAGACCAAAGTTATAAAATTGAAAATTAGAAAATACAAAAAAGGTGTGTGTTTACCTTGGAACTTATCAGTCTGGTAGTCTTTTAATTCAAACCAGCATATATAAGATTAATTACTTAATCGAAACCTAAAACCCTAATTACCAAATCCTATTGAGTTTACCAACAAAGCTGCATTGACTTAAACCTGAAACATAATTACCGAATCGAATTTGATTTGTCTAAGGTCGGAACAAACACGCTTAGAATTAATTTTAACATACCTTGATTTGCAGTTACTTAGAAGATGAAATTGTGATGCAATTGCAGCCGCGTGTGAACTTTATAGATGGTTTACCGACCAGTGTAAGTAACATCATCTTCCTCCTAATCGGATTTATATTCTGCACATTTTTAAGAACGATTAAGCCACTAAAGCAAAAATCAAATTGCTTGACTGAGACAAATGGGTGAATGTGTGCAGGAAGGTTAATCAGAGATCGGAGACGGGTTGTACTGATTTGAGGAGATAACGAAAATTAAGAGGGAATTTTTAAATTTTTAGCAAAATTAGGGGGGAATTTAAAGCTATATTTATAAATACAATCACATTATATAAAAATAATAATTCTTTTAATACAAAAGAATATATAATAAGTATATATATTCATCACTTACATATCAATTGGGGTCATTTTTGTTTAATTAGAGACGATTAAGACTATCGACTGTTGTTTCTGGGTAAACATTGTCACTTAAGTATAATGATGGTCACTTAGGCTCACGAACAGACAATTAAAGTAAATGAAGGCAAGTTTAGGTTTCTGATGATCACTTCGGCTCATTGACAACCAATTAGGGTCATTGACGACCAGTTAGGATTATTGATAGTCAAATAAGGTTAATGATGGTCAACTAGGGGCACTAACGGCTAATTAGTGTCATTGATAACCTATTAAGGTTAATTGCAACAAAAATGAGTTGTCGAGCTATCAATTTTATTTCAAGTGTGAAATATACAAATGTAAATACTATTTAAACGGATAAAAACGACCCATTGTTAACCAAATTAGCGCTTAATCTTTTAATTTTAATCTAAATGGGTCAAAACAACCCATTTGAACCTAACGAGGTTATAAAAATCCAATTTTAATCAAAACAACCCATTTAAATTTAATGACCTTATAATCCAATTTTAACCTAAATGGGTTAACACAACTCATTTGAATCTAACTAGCTTATAATAATACAAATTTATCTAAATTCATCAAAACAACACATTTGAACCTAACAATCATATAATAATTCAAATTTGTTCTAAGTGGGTCAAAACGACCCATTTGAACCAAACACGCTTATAATCTTACAATTTTAATCTTGATGGGTCAAAACAACGCATTTGAACCTAATGAGGTTATACAATAAAGCGTCGCATCAAGTGAGTTTAGTCAATTGTTTTGATTCATTTGGTTAATTCATAGCATCTGTGTTTATGGAGTAAGTGTGACTAGTTGACCCATTTGCAACATTCATCAATTAAACTATGTTTGATAAGTTTACCCAATAATAGATTTAAAGTGTGAAATATACAAACGTAAATATTATTTAAACGGATAAAAACGACCCATTTTAACCAAATGAGAGCTTAATCTTTTAATTTTAATCTAAATGGGTCAAAACAACTCATTTGAACCTAACGAGTTTATTATAATCCTATTTTAATCTAAATGGGTCAAAAGAACCAATTTAAATCTAAGGAGCTTATAATATCCCAATTTTAATCTAAATGGGTCAAAACAACACATTTGAACCTAGCAACCTTATAATAATCCAATTTTTTTCTAAGTGGGTCAAAACGACCCATTTGAACCAAACACCCTTATAATCTTTAAATTTTAATCTTGATGGGTCAAAACAACTCATTTGAACCAAATGAGGTTATAAAATAAAGTGTTGCATCAAGTGGGTTCGGTCAATTGTTTTTGACCCGTTTGGTTAATGCATATCATTTGTGTTTATGGAGTAAATATGACCGGTTGACCCATTTGCATCATTCGTCAACTAAACTAACTTTGACAAGTTGACCCACTAATAGATTTCAATTGTGAAATATACAAATGTAAATACTACTTAAACGGATAAAAATGACCCATTTTAACCAAATGAGCGCTTAATCTTTTAATTTTAATCTAAATGGGTCAAAACAACCCATTTGTACTAATGAGCTTATAATAATCCAATTTTAATCTAAATGGGTAAAAACAACCCATTTGTACTAGTGAGCCTATAATAATCCAATTTTAATATAAATGGGTCAAAGCAACCCATTTATATCTAACGACCTTATAATAACCAAATTTTAATCTAAATGGGTCAAAACAACCCATTTGAATCTAACGAGCTTATAATAATACAAATTTTATCTAAATTCGTCAAAACAACCGATTTGAACCTACCAAACTTATAATAATCCATTTTTGTTCTAAGTGGGACAAAACGACCCATTTGAACCAAACGTGCTTTTAATATTTCAATTTTAATCTTGATGGGTCAAAATGACACATTTGAACCAAAGTAGGTACATAGTCTTATAACTTGTTTTTTGTTTCATACAATACTTTAGGCTGCAGTCTTTAAAAGCTTGTCATTAGCTTCTTTTGCTCTCCAAAGGCATATCATCTTTTACATTCAAAGGCCTGTTCTTTTTTGCGTTCTCTTTAGCGTTCCAGCAGCTATAATTGTTAATCAACATTGTTTTAATCTTCAGCAATTCTACAGCTATGATTGGTTCCGGCAACAGTTATTAGTAGCAGTAAACTAATAGCTGTTGAGGGGAGCTACAAGCTGAAAATAGCATCAGATAGTTCTCAATCCAATCAGCTACACAACAGACAACCACAACGAAACATCTTGTCAAACTATAAAAAACTGCATAATGTATAAGTTAAAGAAAAAGATACAATCTGAAACATGATTCCATTTAGCCCATTATCACATGATTAAGCAAGAAATCATCATGTATAAAATATATCATGACAAATATCAAATTCACTCAATTGTGTTTGAAGAGTGAAGCCCAATTTGAAACATTTATAACTTGTTCCTTGCTTCTAAACCACATTTGAAGAAAGAAACATAAGTGGTGGTACCATTCGAAAACTAAAAGTTCAAACATCATCCTTCAAACCACCAAAATAAAGTACTACTTGTAGAATTCAAACAGTTAAAACATCAATGTCACTACAACTTTATAAAAATACTAACATACTTCATTCACCAGTATTTGCACTACACTCAAATGTATCACCTTGTGATGCTCCTGATGTATCAACTTGGGATGCTCCTACAATGCTTGGTGAAGGCATGATATTTTTCTCAATTAATGCTTGCTCCATAACTGCACATCTACCATTCACTTTTATAATTGTATCCACTAGCTCGTCATAGGTTGGACGCTTTGAATTCTGAGTCATACCCGGTGTGTTACTAGCAATAACCGGATCACGTCCCCACCCATTCAAACGAACTGAATTTCGTCCAAGCACCTTCTCTATAATTGACTTATCAATCATTGCTTCCACCGAATGCTCATTTCTCAGCTTCATCATCTCTTCCTTTTAGTGGGAAAAAAAACAAAAACGTACAACAAAATAATTAGTGGCCAGATAATGAATATTTGGTAGCAGACAAGAGCTAAGTAAACTTATGTATTTTGTAGCAAGATCCGAAGTTTCCCAACCTTTTTCAGCATCGTAGTGTGTAAGACGCCAAGTTTCAAGTTGACCTGGTGAAGAATCCAAACTCAATCCACGCTCAACGTGATAGCGTATTGTGCTCTTTGAACCATTTTTACTGTTGACTTTTCGCTTTGCACGTGCCATAACCCTCTTTTTGCGGTTTCCTTCACATACATAAACCAAATAAAACATGCACTTCAAGAATGATTAATAATATAATACTTGAATTAATATTATTGTCAACATGTTACCAGATATTTAGGGTCACACCACATATCACAAAGGTATTCCCAATCTTCTTTGCTAACATTACGAGAGGGTGTGCTTTTTGCTTTTGCTAGTTCATCGGGCCCTCCCATATCTTTGAAGTCAACATGCAATTCAGCTCGGTAACCTCTCCATGCCCTTGCCTTGTAGTTATCGATCACTTTGCATACATCCGAATTCTCCACATCAATATCAAAAAGTGTCTTCAAGCAACACACATAATTAACCATTAAGTCATGTAGATATATGTTCAAATCATACTAAATTATAAACAGAGACTCACAATTAGCTTCTGGCGTAATGGAGACTTCTCTTTATTAGGTACATGCCTCCACTCTTTATATTGTAAGCTACAATTGTTACGCAAAATGTAGCCACACTCGTGCATGAAGGATGAGTCATTTACATTAATCACTCGCCTCGATTGAAAGTTAAAGTCCACTGCCAATCTCTTCTTAGACGCTTTCATCACTTTACGAGCTCCCTTTCCACACGTGTTGCCAAGTTTTCTGTTTGTCATATCATTGCCATTTTCTTGCCCTGTCTCACCAAGTGCATCTACAAACAAGTATAAAAACATGTACATTGATGAGATTACTTACAAAAATATACTCACAAGTAAAGTTAAACAGAATTTTGTTTGTCGTACCATTACCAATTTCTTGCTCATCTTCTTGAAATTGCTCCGCATTACTAACCTGGTTTGCTGGAGATGTTTCTATGTACAAAGTAGAATAATGAGTAAGTAAAAATACGCATGTAAAAATATTAAATTGGCACCTAAGATTGGAGATATTGAATCAGGTTCTTGGCTTGTGAGTGAAGGGATTGGATCTCCTGCATTAGTATATATATCAAAGATTAGTGAAGTGTTTATATGGTATTAAGGTGGTTGTCACTATAATGTGGTTGGTACTAAAGTTCAACAAAAAAGAAAGGAGTACGAACATACCAGCAGGTCGTCCATCTTCAGTACGTAGCCCAACTCGTCTACCTAGCCCACCTCGTCTTGTCATTATGTCCTTGGAAAATAGAAAGAAAAGTAAACATATTTATAGGTCAACTAGATAATACTAAATTAAACTTAAACCAATTAATGTTATGGTAAAAAAAATTTGAACATGAGTTATTAAAAGTTTATGTGGAAACCCAACAACAATGATGGATGATACAACCCTCTTAAACCAAAATTACATATATATCAAGTTATGGACTTGCAGCATTCTAAACATCATTTAAACAACCTTTGAATTAGGACGATAACAATTCATATCAGTTTCAGCAACATATATCAGATAATTTCATAAACATATATATCAGACAGTTTCAACAAATATATCAAGTAATGTGATCAAATGAACCAAATTTAATATCTGAAATTATCTTGTACAGAAAAACAGATGAATTAGGGTCCTTATAAATCCAATACTTGTCAAATCACTCCATCTTAGCATCAAACAACAAACTTCTCAATGAAGTAGGTGAATCAGAATTTTTTACCTGGTCGTTTTCTCCCCGCCAAAAAATCTTCGCTGAAAAGAAAAAGCATGGTGTGCGATGAGAAACAGGTTCTTTTATCAACGAACAGAACGTGGGATTAACATCCCGATTTCCTTGTGATTGTGTTACATCATGGTTTACATCATGAATGGTCCAGTTGACTGTGAAAGATTATAAGCTCTTGAACGACAACTATTAGTTCAAACCATTTTTTTTCTCAGAATGCAATTTCGTGTATATAAATAATATCATTAGCTCATTACATAAAGAATATTGTTTGGTGCAGTGGTATAGATGATTTTTGAATTTCCCAAAGGTCCTGGGTTCGAAACACTACATGTGTTTAATTTTTTAATTTTAGTTGTTAGCTATATGTGTTATATAACACACAATATATCATAGTTGCTTGTTTGGTTAGGTGGTTTAGCTTCCCATTTAAGGTGTGTTCAAAAGTTATAACTTTTTTCTTTAGCTCAAATGGGTCAAAACGATCCATTTGAATAAAATGAGCTTATAATCTTTCACTATTAATCTTATTGGGTCAAAACGACCCATTTGAATCAAATAAGCTTATAATCTTTCACTATTAATCTTATTGGGTCAAAACGACCCATTTGAATCAAATGAGCTTATAATCTTTCACTATTAATCTTATTGGGTCAAAACGACCCATTTGAACCTAATGAGCTTATAATCTTTCAATTTTTATCTAAATGGGTCAAAAAAACCCATTTAAACCAAATGAGCTTATAATTGTTCAATTTTTTATCTGGATGGGTCAAAACAACCCATTTGAACCAAATGAGCTTATAATCATTAAATTTTAATCTAAATGGGTCAAAATGATCCATTTGACCCAAAGGACCTTTCAAATTTACAATTTTAATCTAAATGGGTCAAAATAACCCATTTGAACATATAAAGCTTATTAAAATCACTTTTAACCAAATTCCCATGTTAAAGTTCTACAAATATCTCTTAACCTTAGGCCATTGAATATATTGAACCTAATGCAGATTCATACACTGGTCCTGATTTAGGCAAAATCTCATCACTAAATACAATATAAAACATGATGTAGTTTCACTTGTGTTGTGTACTCCAATAAATGATGAATATGGTGAATCATGCAATACTCCAATTGCAAATGTGTACATGTTTAATCATGCAGTGGCCACATGGTTCAAATTTTTATAAGTTACATATCAACATTCTAAAAATATATATATTATGGTAGTATATTGCAATTACACTTGCGATATAGAAGAAACATGTCCACAACCGTTTTTGATATATTTAAACGGAACAAAACAACTCATTTGAATCAAATGAGCTTATAATCGTTCAAATTTAACCTAAATGGGTCAAAACAACCCATTTGAACCAAATGAACTTTTAATTATTCTATTTTAATCTAAATGGATCAAAAAAAACCCATTTGAGCCAAATGAGATTATAATCGTTTAATTTTTAGAAACAGAGGACTGACATGAGAGTTCTTTTTAGGGGCTGCAAGTGGCCAAACCATTCAAGACAAGTCTAAAAGTCAAAGTCCAAAAATGATAATCACTACTATTAAAATCAAGAGTTTTTGGCTGTTGATGTCATTCCAGCAGTTCCATTAACAGCAGTAAAAGCTACAA
The DNA here is from genome assembly GCA_030867185.1 of Tagetes erecta. Lineage (NCBI taxonomy): Eukaryota > Viridiplantae > Streptophyta > Magnoliopsida > Asterales > Asteraceae > Tagetes > Tagetes erecta. The sequence goes on along the minus strand of CM061497.1, from coordinate 13,801,769 downwards.
TATACTAAGAAAATGTAGAAATTAAACACCACTACTATTGATCAGACATAATATGCGAGATATAAACCCCCCCCCCTTATGACAATCATAAACCATAAATGAAAATCAAATGGGTCATTTGGTTCAAACGGATCAAATGAATCAAAGCAAGCTTATGAGCTTAATAAATGGGTCAAAACAACCCATTTGTGGGTCAAAATCCAAGTCTTTATGTATGATTCAGCAGTCACTTACTAAACAATCAAGCCTGAACAATAGCCAAACAAATGACATTAGTAGCCAAACACAAGATCACCAACAGAAAACCAATCCTAAAACAACGAAAAATCAGCTTATATCCATTAAATTTTCATCTAAATTGGTCAAAACAACACATTTGAATCTGACGAGCTTATAATCATTCAATTTTAATCTAAATGGGTCAAAATGACCCATTTGAATCAAATGAGCTTTTAATTATTTAATTTTAATCTAAATGGGTCAAAACGACCCATTTGAACCAAATGAGCTTCTAATTATTCAATTTTAATGTAAATGGGTCAAAACAACCAAATTGAACCAAATGAACTTATAATCGTTCAATCTTTTTCTAAATGGCTCAAAACAACCCATTTGAACGAAATGAGCTTACAATAATTAAAATTTAATCCAAATGGGTCAAAATGACCCATTTTACTCAAAGGAGCTTGAAAACTTCCAATATTAATCTAAATGGGTCAAAACGACCGATTTGAACATAATTGCTTAAAAAATCTAACTTTAATCTAAACGGGTCAAAACAACCCATTTTAGGATAACTAGTTTATAATAATCTACGTTTAATTTGAATGTGTCGAAACAATATGTTTTAACATAACGAGCTTATAATAATCCAATTTAATCTAAATGGGTCAAAACGGCCAATTTGAATGCAATGAGCTTACAAAAATTTAATTTTGAAATAAATGGATCAAAATGACTCATTTGAACCAAATGAGCTTATAATACTTCAATTTTAATCTAAATGGGCGAAAACGACGCATTTGAACCAAACGAGCTTATAGAAATCAAATTGAATATAAATGGGTCAATACGAACCATTTGAACCAAACGAGCTTATAATCTTTTAGCTGTATTATAAATGGGTCAAAACGACCCATTTGAACATAGCAAGCTTTTAAATATCTAACTTTATCCAACATAACAACAAAACTAATCCAAAGTAGTTATGCAAAACAACTATAATCGTGGTTCAAAACTTCTAATCTTGACCAAATTGGAACATTTCGTCCAACATGAAAAGTTAACAGCCATTTAAACAAAAAAACATATAGTATTTCAACTTTAATCTAAATCGGTCAAAATGACTCATTTTAACATAATGAGTAATTTTAATCTAAATCGGTCGAATCGACCCATTTGAATATAATGATCTTATAATCTTTCAATTATTAATCTAAATGGGTAAAAATGATCCATTTGAACCTAACGAACTTATTCAAATCCAACTTGTGGTCAATTCAAAACAAATCGTGCAAACCACCTCTAATTTTGAGTTAACCTAGGTGTGGTCATTCTTATCGCTGTTAGTGTTTAATAATATGTGTAAGCATTTATCATGCCACTTCATTTTGAAAAACTATAACTAATACGTACTTATATACTTGGTTTATCTACATATTTATATACAAATAAGTGTTGTTAAAAATAGTTAATTACCCACACATATCTTAGTTTTTAACATATGTGTAGGTATTTATTTCGCCATGTCATTTTTAATAAATAATATAAAAATATGCACACTTACTTTATCTAAACATAGAGTGATCTTTAACATATGTGTTGGTAATTATTTTTCCACGTCATTCTTCAAAACAATAACAAAAAATGATTTACGTTGCTTATCTACATATTTTGTATACGAAAAATTATGTGTTGGTAAAAACACAGTCGATTATCCACATATAGTCATTTTTAAAACATGTGTAGGTATTTAGTTTGCCATGTCATTTTTAAAATTTTAGATGAAAGTTTGCTTACTTAATTTATCTACATATATATTTGCAAATAATTTGTGTTGGTAAAACAAAGTCGATTACCAACACATGTATTAGGTTTTAGCATATGTATAGATAATTTATCTACACATAACGAAAACTTGCCACATGTGTGGGTAATCTAACACTTAATTGACCGTCAATTTGGTGGGAAATTTTCCCACCAACGTCAAGTGTAGGTAAAACGTATTACCAACACATGTTAAGTGTAACACATTTTGAAAATATATAAGTATAACTTTACCTACACATATAAAAATATGTGTAGGTATTTATCCACACATGTATATGTGTAGATAAATTACGTGTAGGTAAACAACCCAATTTCTTGTAGTGATAGTATGAGAGCTATCATCCTCTTGACTGTGGGATAGTGCGACGACACTAATAACAACCATCAACGATTCAAGAATTAGGGCTAAAAATCACAAACGGTTCATCAACAACTTGTTTGAAATCGATTCAGATCTCGACAACAAATCAAGCGTGGAATTAGAAACGGAAAAGATTATGTCAATAGGGCAAGAAGGTGATGTTAACTACTATTGTGATGAATTCCAATTTCTGTTCAATCAAGTTAAAAGTTCAAAAGTAATTAATGAAGATTGTGCAACATATCTCTTCATTTTTGGTCTTAAACCAGATATTGGTGATATTCTTATGAAGTATCATAATATGGATGGCTAGATTACAAGAAAGAACTCTCAATTTGGATTCAAATCAAGAAAGCACAACTGATCAATCAGATACGTTGGATGTAAGTGATTCTATATTTCAACATCCCAATAGTTATGTTATCGTTCTTGATAATAAGAGAGGTTTTGTATCACAAGTGTTTCCTAATCTGTGACACCCCGTAAATTCAAGGTAACACCATTAGCTTTCTTTTAACTGTACCGTTAAATTTTATACAAGTTTAGGGTTCGTTTGGTAATTAACAAAACTAATTTATAAACTTCAAAACCAATATAAATAAACTACTATTGTTTAAGGATCAAAAGTGTAAATATATATAATTATATAAAACCCAAACCTCCCTCTCGTCCCATGTCGTCTCCTTCAAACCCTAAATCAACCCTCATCGTCTCTCGTCTTCTCTCGTTTTCCAGCCTCCATCGTTGCCAAGACACCAGCCACCCTGTCACTATAAAATCATCAATGGAACCATCACACACCACTATCATCATCTTCGGATCGTGTCGGTTCCATCCTAGCATCGTAGCCATTCGATCGTGTCCCACCGTTGCTCGTAATTTCTGCTGTTCGGAGAATCAATCGTTCCGGTGAGACCTGCAACTCCGCCCCCTGTCGCCATACCAACAGCTTATCCTCACCCCACTCGACAATTGGTATGTACCCAACGTTTACTTTCGCTATTTATTCTGATACGGTTTCGTTCTCGGGACGTCTCGGTTTCTGTTTTCGGGATACGTTGTTTTCCGGGTCGATCATACTTTTTATATGTATGTATGTAACGTGAATATGGTGTGCGATTAAAACGTGTGTATGAATGTAGGTGTTAACAGCAGCCGCTATAAATGTAATCATGGTCTACATATGTATATAGATTGTACGTGAGATAGTAGATGATATGTATGTGTGCGTGTATAATAGATGATGTATATGTTTTAACATGTATGTATATATCTGCCTTGATGTGTGCGAGTGCATTATGCTGAATGTCGATCGTGTACATGTATGTATAAAACAGATTAACAGTAGCAGCCGTATATAGTGTATGTGTGTATATATCTGTCGAGTATGTGAAATGGGTGTATGTATGCGATATATGTGTGTGTGCGTTCTTTTGTATGTGTGTATATGGTTTGTAACTAAACAGTAGTTGAAGTATATATATAGTTCTATGTATGTTGCAGTGTATATATAGCGTGTATACATATAGGTATCGACATGTGTTCGGTCATGTACGTATAGAAACAAGTGTATCAGGTATGCCATATGCATAGTATGTATTTGAAACAGCAGTTGGTATAGACTGTTGATGTGTATGTACTTATACATACGTGAGTCTGCTGTGTTTGTATAATTGTATATATATGCGAGTGAATGCATGTTTGTATGTTGAGTAGTAACAGCATGTAAGCAGCAACAATATATATTAGTTGAAATGTACATGTGTATGAATAATATGTACGATCATGTGCGTGTTTGTGTTGTACGTATTTTGTTGCAGCAGTAGTAGGTGCAGTAGTGTGCGTATGTGAGTATCATGATCAACAACAGTGTGTATGATTTGATATATGTTTTTTATGGAAATCCGTATGGTATGATATAAATTGAATGTTAGATATGCAAAAGTAGTTGTTATGTGTAATTAAATGACATCTAGGTGGCACGAGATGCAAGTATGAAAATTATACGTTTCATGAAATGATAATGTGAGTCATGTCAGAACTAGTGGTAGAATGCATGAAGTGCGTTACATGGTTATGTGTGTGGGTGTGTGGGTGTGTGTGGTGCGTACGCAATGGTATAAGTATAAGTAGCTAAAAATTAGTATTTAAATTAAGCAGGTCATAAGGCAAATTAAATTCTCTGTTGCATTTTGCTATTATTTGTTGTGCGCTTCAAAGGTGCGTTCTCTGCCCGCTTTTAAACCTTTTTTCGGGGACAAAACATACAAATGTTTTTACAACGCCTTTGGGAAACTATTTTTATAGCGCCTTCGGGCGGACTGCATTTTTATGCCTTCGGGCTGGGCCAACTTGGGCTACGTTTTATACCTTCAGGTAGGGCCTTCGGGCAAGATTCTAACGGCCAACTTAGGCTGCATTTTTTTGCCTTTGGGCAGGGCCTTTGGGAAACTACTTTTGATAAACGATTTTCTATTGTCTAATGGCTTATTTTACTAAGCATAAACGTACCAAACTATAATGTCCTTTCCTTTTAGTCGAGATTATTAATACACGGTGGGTATAACGGGGAAATTTGAGTAGTACTACCGAGTTCGGCAGACCCCATCATGCTGGATGGATTCCAGGTGGTGCAAATTGTCCTTTAACTATTGGTCATCCTTGTGGTGGCGACAGGCAAAAATTATCGTAACGTTCAGTTTAATCTCGACGTGCTAATGTAGTAAGCGAGGTGGTCTAGCTAACCAGCAATAATAAATGAAATTTATCAGTTAAACTGTTTTAGTATTTGATATACTCTTGTTACTAAACTCATTGAACTCACCAACCTTTGTGTTGACACTTTTTAGTATGTTTTCTCAGGTGATTAAGGAGCACGAGCACATAGGACATGCATGCATTGGGTCTTCCTTTGGACTTTTACAAAACTATTATTTAAGATGTATATTTTTGATAATTTGGTTTGTTTGGGGTGCGCGGGTTTTGCGTGCCGGATTTATTTATGCTTCCGCTAAACTTTGAAACCATGAACTTTGTCTTAACATCTTAACAAGGACTTTTGTTTAAAAACTTTGAGTCAGTGTGACTGTAACTAATGGCTTGAGATCCTGGTATGTCACACGCCTAACGGATACCCCGTTTGTGGAAAATTGAGGGTGTGACAGATTGGTATCAGAGCAATAAGTTATAGGGAACTAGCATTTCATTGCATATAGTCTATAACTTTAAGCATTTGCATTAGTTACACTCACACTGCACAGTAGTACCTAGTTAGCATTAGTGCTTGTTTGCCTATATGTGTTACATTTTATGTGCTTACCTGATATAAGATCTTTGTAACTTAAGAATCCTTATACGAAGTACTGTGTCCTTATCCCAAGCATGAATTTAAATTTCCTAACTAAACCCAATTTTTCTTCACACGATGTGACTGAGTCTTCTTCTCGAAGGCCAAGATGTGAGACTGACGACTGCAACCGTTTTGTCATGTTTGAGGTTGTCTCTCCTAGACTTCGTGAAGTGGAGCTTAAGATATTCAGCAGTTCATTCCTTGTTGTCAGAATACGTTAAATCTTGTAAACCCAGAAAACCGATTTTTATTCAGATTTTTCTCACTCTATTGAACGCGTGTTGAAAACAAAAGTGCGTTAAGTATGAAACACTCAAATCATAAAGACTAAGACGTTGAAGTTATCCGTAGTGATTTGCTTTCGTTAAGTATTCTGTTCTATTCTTTTAAACCTTCTCCATATTGTCACACTTATCTTATTTCATTAAGTTTGTGCTTGTTGCTCTCGTGAAAACTATTGACTCGAAGAGGCACCTCGTGAAGATGGGTACTGATGGTATTCTCGTTCTACACCAAGACTGCGTTTGAATACTAACACAAACACAACCTATAGTTTGTAAATAAGCAAGTATTATATGAATGCCTACCTCTCTTATACATCCTATACTCGGAATAATATAAATTTTATATATAAGCACAAAACAATAAGCATGAAAAAACTTAAGATTAAAGCCCATGATGGGAGACAAACTAGGGTGATTGTGTAAGGTAAATTGACGTTTACGGGTGCGCAACGTAATGGTGAATTTACAGGTACACGATGATCCTGGAAAAACCTGTCACGTGGGTTACAACCAAAACCCAAAAGTGAAGAACCAAACAACACAAATTCACCTGAAACAAAAATCCATCTCTAAGTAACATACTGGTATCAAGTTTATCCTTAGTTGGCACTTATAAAAATCCACATGTGAAAGTTAGACACTTACAGAACACCTATGTGTAGTAAACAATTATAATACCAACTTCCAATATAAACTTCTACCTTGCTAATGCCACAAACTCATGATACAATGGAATGCCTTAAATTCTGGTCAGTGTGTTATGACCTTTTACCCAACACCGATAACAACTTAATATCATGGTTTCCTCAATCGAGCATTAAACATGATAGTTCATGTATGATTCGCCAGGAAGTCTAGATTGTGCAGCCTTATAGATTAGTTTTGTCGACCGGGCGAATCTGTTTGTGCCCGGCGAACTTATTAGGTTTGCCTGATAGATTCGTTGTCAGCGAATCTATCAGCGAACCTGAAGCTGCACTATATATTGTAATGTTTTCTCATTTCAATACAGGTTTTGCAAGTTTATCAAACCCTAAATTGTGTGTGTGTGATGGCTGAGGTGCTAGGAGCTTATTATTATCATCTTTGTAGCTTGATTACCTCTGTTGTGTTGATTTGATCTTTGTTATTGTGTATCAATGGTATTTAGACTATGCTTCATTGAATCTTAGTGTGTCTTGTTGTTTGTTTAATCATTATAGCACTGAAATCTCGATCTGATGGACCAACAATATGGTATCAGAGCCTTAGTGCTCTTGATTGTTTGATCATTGAGATTTTTATGAAGTTTTTGGGGTTTTTGTGTCAAAACACTGTTTGATTCATTTCGGGACTGTTTATTGTGTTTCTAAGTTGGTATTTGCTTTGGGTTTGTCATATTTGGTACTGGGAAGCTTCAGAAACAAATGGATCTTCAATTGGTTGTGTTTTGAGGTTGTTTTGGTTGATTTTGGACTGAGAAAGTTTTTCCCGTAAGTCAGCGAACCTAGACATTCATCCAGCGAACCTGTGGATCATCCAGCGAACCTATACAATATTTATGATTTGGAAATATCAATTTTTTTGATCAGCGAACTTACTATTTTTTGAACCAAAGTTCACCTGTTTGGTTCTGTGAGCAAGAGAACCTACCAGAGAACCTGCGAGAGAACCTGCGAGAGAACCTACGAGAGAACCTGCGAGTGAACCTACCAGAGAACCTATCACAGAACCTACCAGAGAACCTACCAGCGAACCTACCAGAGAACCTATGAGAGAACCTGCGAGAGAACCTACGAGAGAATCTGCGAGAGAACCTACCAGCGAACCTACCAGAGAACCTATCAGAGAACCTATCAGCGAATCTAATTTCTAAAAAAAAAATGTCTACATCAACAATGAACATGGTTAAACTGGATGGAAAAGCTCAGGCTGAAAATGAGTTCAATTCATTCGTTGGATTCAAGCATGAAAATCTGACTGATATAACGAATCGCTTTCTATCTGTGTCAAGCAATCTCAAAAAATATGATGAAAAATTGGGAAATCATGAGCAAGTGACAAAGCTTTTGGATTCTCTTCCTCCTCAATGGAGTCTTCAGATCAAAATGCTGAAACAAGAAAGAAATTTCTTTGACTTTAAACTAATGGACGTGATAAACAAGTTGAAGTCATTTGATTTGGATGTAAAGAGAAAAGAATACAATCAATCCATGATGCTTCCTAATGTCTCTCCTCAGAATGCTGCACTGATTACATCCGTTGCAAACTCACCTGGTGCAGTCTCTGGAGCATCTGTAAAATCTGGTGGTGGTTCCACAAGTGTAGGTGCTGGCTCAAATGCATCTGTCACCACTCAGATTCCATCTGACACTACGGCCTTATCCGAGATGCTTGTTCATAATTATGAAGCTTCAATTGCTAAAGTTGTTGAAGAATCTGTTCTCAATAACAATTACATTGATTGCTTTGATCCTTTTAAAGAGTTTTATGGTGAAGATATTAAGAATGTTGGTGTGATTGATGAGGTTGAAGAGGGAACGAATACTGGAAAGGTTGCTGAGTCTGAAGTGGTTTTGATTGAAGAAGGAAAGGATGCTGGTAAAGTTGCTGGATTAGTGTGTGAAGTCGTTGCTAAAAAGCAAGAGAAGGTCACAGTCAACGTTGGTAATGGGGCAGAAAATGCTGGTACCGATGCTGACAATGTTATGGAATCAAAGCTAGATATACAAGCCATGATTGAACAGGCTAAGCATGAAGCTATGGATGAATACAAAAGGAACACTCCTTACTGCCAGTGTGATCGTGCTCTCGCGGCTGAAAAACTGGTAGTGGGCCTTCCTTATGAAATTGTAGAAGATATGTGTTCATCCGCATGCAAAATTCGTTTAATTAGTATTTATAAGGCTAATAGGCTATTAATGACAAATGAAAACGAATTAAAGAAAACTAACAAAGAGCTTAAAGAGAATGAATCCAAATTTTTTGTTAAATTAAGAGAAGCTTTGAAAGAAAACGAACATTTAAAAAGATCTCTTTTGGAAAAGAACTGTAAAATAAACTATTTGACTGAGCAAGTCACTCTTGCTGAATTTGAAACAAGAAAAGTTAAGAATAAATTGGAACAATGGACAATTTCAAGTATGAAAAGGGAGGATCTTTGCAAGAAACAAAGGGGGGCTAGAATAAAGACCGGTTTGGGTTATAAAGATGATGCACAAGTATATCCTCCACCAAGTACTTTCTGTTATTCTCGTACACCAATTCCTCATCCTTCAAATGAGTTGATACAAGAGATTATACAGAATGATACTAACAGTTCTATTGCAGGTTTAGGTGGAGTAAATCTTAAGGAGGTGCGAGAGGATTATACTTATGGTGGAAGTAGTGGTCTTGGAAGTTCTAGTAACCCTAGCTTTGATTCAAAGAAGTCTGTTGAAGACAATAGTTTAATTAATTTTGTTTCTAGTCATGTTTTAAATTCAGACAGTTTTATGTGTAATAGTAAATTAGGATGCTCTACTTCAAACTCTAGTAACTTGAATGATGATCTCATTGGAAATATTTGTGGAAATGACAAAGCAGAACTTTCAGGTCATGTCTCTGAAAGTCAAACCAAAACAAACTGTTTTCAAAAATTCTTTTCTCATCAAATTCCATCTTTTACAGCCATAAGGATTTCAAAACCAAAGGACAAGGAATCATCTTTTTCATCCATGAATCTTAAATCAGAACCTGATAAGGTAGAAGTCACAACAGGTAAGTCAAAAGAGCCTTATGACTCTTACAGTGATTGTAACTCTCAATTATCTGATTGTGATGAAGAGATAGAAATAGATAAAATTCCTATTTCTAAATTTTTCAAAGTTGGTTTGAAATCTCATTGCTTTAAATGTGGAAATGATGATCATACAGTCAAGCAATGCCCTGAACATGTTGAAAACAGTTCAAAACATACATTTTTTTTGTAAATCTTCTTCAGTTCAGAGACCTAAGTACACTAAGGCTTGGGTCCCAATTTCAAAAGTCTAATTTCTTTTTGAATTATGTCAGGAATATTCCGGCGCCGCTGTAAATAGTCATTGGCATGTAGATAGAGGATGTTCCAGACATATGACCAGATTGAAGGATCTGCTGACAAATTACAGGATTATTAATGATGGTTATGTTGCTTCTACTGAAGACAAGAAGGGTGAAAAGATGATTGGTCAAGGAAACATTTGATAAACCACATTTTTATGAACTGATTTTCATGCTGGGTTTGATATCATTTTGAAAACCTTCTTCTAAGAAAAATACCTTGTAAATATGTAAATATTCTTTTTTCATTTTCTTCCTTGAGAATCCGAGAGTCACATATTTCTTCGCTCTTTCTTTTTATTTTTACTTTTTCTTTATTTTATTTCTTCTCTTTATTCTGTATATATATTAAGAATATCAAAAAAGCAAAAAATTCTTATTAGATAGCTACCATATAGAAATTTTGGGGGAGATATTTAAGATTAACTACTCATAGTTTTTCAGATTTTGCTATTTCAGGATCCCCGTTAAAATTGATGTTGAAGAGACGTTGAAGGAGGTCAGAAGTATTGTGTTTGGGATATGTTAGATAGGCTCAGCCCGAAAACAAAGTAAACAGTGATTGTGTAGCCAAATATAAAGTTCAAGAACTCGGCAATGAGGATTATCTCCTTGACATGATTGGTCTGCACAAAGATACAAGTCCTGTCAAAAATGGGTTGAGAGCGTCAAATCTTTGCCTTGATTTCCCTGAAAAATCCCAAATCACCGACACCCTAGCCCTGGATTGAGTTTCTAGTTAGCAAAACAAAATAAAAAGCTGCTAGTGTTGCTCTTTAGAAAAGCCTCTGAGTGAGTTACTTGTTAATTCCTCAGAAAGTATTGAGTCAAAGTGCTTAACTCCTCTACTTTGTGTGAACAATGACCTGGAGTTGGTGAATCTTCTCTGTTATACGTCGGTATAGACCTGAAGTTTCACTGAGCATTCTCAAATGATTATCTCCTCTGTTATACGTCAGTATAGACCTGGACCTCTAATCAGTTGAGTTTCCCAAATAATAAAGTCGCAATGTGTTCAAAAGAATCATTGTTGACAAGCTCTACTCCCAAAAATGCAAAAATTGCATAAAGTCAAAAGAGGTTCATGAATTGATCAATATTCAAGATTTGATCCAAGAATTTCAAGCAAAGTCAATCATATTGCTTTATAAACCCTGATGATAGGACAAGTTCTTTTACCAAGATGTCTGTGGGGACCGAGTTGCCTGAGCTTCTTCAATCAAACCAAAACATGATAAATGATGCTGCAGATCGCTTGTTGAAAGGAATAAGGCATGGGTTTAAATAGACAAACATATCTGCAATCCCGCCAATCTATGATTCTCCGGATTCTGCTCGAAAAACGTCAAGAAAAATATATATATCCTCCGTTAGTTTTAATTTTAGTTTTATTTAATTTTATTTTCCTTTTTATTCTATCTTTTACCTTTTATTTTTCCATTTTCTTTTTCTTTTATGTTTTTAAGCTTTGAAATTGTGGGACGTTTTTCAAGGATTATTAAAGGAAATCAAACTTAAGAAATAACAAAAAAAAATTAAATAAATAAAAAAAAATAAGTTTTGTTTTCTGTTCAAACGAATATGTCAGCGAATCTATAGGTTCTCCCGGACATGGTTTAAGTCCCTTCGACTTTCTTCTGACCTAATGTTCCGAGCGAATCTGAGATTCGGCCTGTCGTGTTACAGCGAATCTAGGACTGTATATATTTGTTTCTGTGAATCCATTTGACACTTTCGCTTGCACTGTTATCGGGTCATTTCAAAATTTTCAAAGTTCAAATCTCTCTTAAAGCTTTACAACACAAATTGATTGTTTTTAATCCCACCAGAAGATAACTTCACGGAATTTGGGTACCAAAAGCCGGTAAGGAAGAGGTCAAAGAAAGATAAGCACTGGGTGTCGTGGAAGGGAAAGGTGGTGCTGAAGTTGGTTGCACCTAAGATTATGAATAGAGTCAGAGTTCCAGATACTCAGCCATAAAAATTGCAAGAGTTTGTGAAGTGGTTCTATGATAACTGCATTGGTGAGGCGATAATCAGATTAGAAGGGGAAGATCGTCCGGAAATAAGACTATTTGATCCAATGGAGATTTTCTCCTTCAGTGATGAAGATTTGAAGGTGTTGTGTGAGAATGAAATTAAGCACGGGGCTGGAGATGATACTAGAACTGAAGCCAACTTATTTGTGAAAGTTTCCAATAAGGCCCGAGGGGTTCGTGCTGAATTGAGAAGGGTCAACGAGAGGCTTAGAAGGACGGATGATTTGAATATGGATATGGATGATCTGACTAAACAGTTAGATGCATCGATTGTGCAGAGGTTTGAAAAGCCAGTTGAGGTTGAAGCGGATGTGCTCGTTGAGGAACAGACTGAAAATGTACAGGCGGAGACTACTGTTATTAATTTGCCTGATACTGATGTCACCGAAGCACAATTTATGGTGTCATTTGTGGACTTGGATGAAAGTGAGGAGGCCGGATCTAAAGACGTTACTAATCCATTGGCCGGTATTGAGTCAAGGGCAGGAGCGTTCATTGAGCATTTGTGAAGCCGATAAAGACGGAGCTCAAATAGAAGACTTCCCCATGTGAGGTCCAACCTAGGGGGAGTATTGATAGTTCATGTATAGGTTGGACTCACCGGCATGTCGGTGTTATATTTGTTTTGTTATATATTTAGTAGTTTATGTGCTAGCGAACCTACGGGAGAATCTATATTCACCCGGAAGTCTAGATTGTGCAGCCTTATAGATTAGTTTTGTCGACAGGGCGAATCTATTTGTGCCCGGCGAACTTATTAGGTTTGCCTGATAGATTCGCTGTCAGCGAATCTATCAGCGAACCTGAAGCTGCACTTTATATTGTAACTAGGGTTAATACCCGTGTAGACACACGGGCTGAATAAAATCAATGATCCATTGAATGAAGAAATCACGATTGAAAATTCGATGTAAAAATCAAAATTATTATAATAAACATCAATATTGAAAACTATTAGGATTTAAAGTCATCCGTCGATGTTTAGTTATTCAATATTGCGTTGATTTTGCAATCAAAATATCATTTATTTTAAAATGCATATAAATTAATTTTGCGTTGTTTCTAAAATTACTATTGTTTTTAAAATGTTTGCCTCCAATCTTCCCCCTCATTTTTCCCGCCTAAATTTGCCCCCTAAACCCTTGCTTTATTAGGTAGATGTTTTCTCATTTCAATACAGGTTTTGCAAATTTATCAAACCCTAAATTGTGTGTGTGACGGCTGAGATGCTAGGAGCTTATTATTATCATCTTTGTAGCTTGATTACCTCTGTTGTGTTGATTTGATCTTTGTTATTGTGTATCAAGGGTATTTGGACTATGTTTCATTAAATCTTAGTGTGTTTTGTTGTTTGTTTAATCATTATAGCACTGAATCTCGATCTGATGGACCAACAAAACAAATCTTGTAATAGTAAGGGTTACTATGAGGAGCCCTATAAAACTACAACTTATTTGGAAAACACCTTCCTATCAAAACAAACCAACCACATGACCACTCCTCGTGAATTATATTGCAATCACTATTTGCATCTCCAATGTTGTAAAACTGGCTTTGGATCTAAAACTTCTTTTATCCATCAAGAACATTTAAATTCATAAACGTTATTTATATTCAGTACGTCGGAAAACGTATTCAAATTTCTCTACCAAATAATTCGCGTAATAGTAACCCAGCTTAAGCGTTATTAATGTCGCGAGTCTATAATCGATCACCTTCGAACTTCTTACGAACGCGTGTTTCCTATGAACACCATTCCATCTATTATTTATAACGTAATTCGCTATAAACCTAGACACTTATAACTTTCAGATAACCATTGTTCACAGTGATAATAGAAACTAAGTGATTCTTCGTAAATACCCCCCCCCCCAACGCTCACTTCTGACTTAAACACTTAGATTCCATCAACAAGAAAACCCATTGTACTTCAAATGATTAAGAACAACTCATGTAACACAGACTCTTTCGTTTTAACACTACATCAGTAGATAAAATTAAATAACATATTATCGTAGGTCGTATAAACACTATCACATCAAATTCTATAGTTATCAATGGTGGAAGTACTTACTAAAATTTTGGATCATTTTTGCTTAAAACTCATACTTCCGAACATATAAGTTGCGTCACTATTCATTTTTTCTTCACCCATTGTTAGAGTACCTACGACATCCATGATGTTCGCATTCTCACAAAGCTTGTTTTAAAAAATAAAAACAGAGTACCTACACACGATGGATAATTCATTTTCTCTTTACCTCGCACACGTGTGGTGTCAAAATTAATGATTTGTAACAATATATGAATTCATTATTTAATGCTCGATCCTCGAATATCCTAAGTACAAACTTTAAGTCCTTTGATCTAAAATCTTGAAACGTTCGGAATATAAATGGTATTTTATAAATGGAGGATTCCAGAAACTTTAAAATGTCATCAAACCCGCAATCAGTCGGACTAGTTGAAGTGCATGTCTAGGGAGACACTCGCCATTCCACTTAATATAATATAAGGCGATGAAAAATTATGATTCCTTGAGGAACCAGTTGAAATCATAGGCTAAGAATTCAAAACAATCAACATAATAAGATTCTTATTATTTAAAGTTCGTTGAAATTCTAAGAGTGAATCGAAGCTCACGTAAGAACGCATAAAATCTAAAAATGTACGAACACCTTTGTTGGGGTTATTTGAAGATGTCACTTTCCAAATATAAGCGAGTGAAGATATCGAGCATCATCACGAGCAAGCGCGGGTGAAGACGTTCATTAATTGTATTTGTCTTAGAATATTTGTGTAATCGTTTCGTGCTTAAATGCGCGTTTGTGCTTAACTGCACGTGGTTTGGTTGAAATGTAAGGTGAATGGTATGGACTATAAATACCATCACCTAGGTCATTTGTTATTGTGAGTTGCATACATTTTCATTGAAAAATCCCTTGTAACCTCTCCATTGATCTAATACAATTCACCTATTCATATTATCATAATCTTCATCATACCTTGCATTGATCTTCATGAACATTCAAGCATCAATACGTGATTAGTGAGATTCCGCATCACTGATTGCAAACAACATTCCCAAACAATCTCAGATCTAGATCCAAGCTCGCTGCATCCCGCACTATCAATTGGTATCAGAGCTGTTGGGTGATCTTTGATTGTTGTTGTTATTGATGGAATTTTAGCTACCATTAGCTTTGATTCATGTTTGTGTAAAGAACTGCAAAGTTTGAGATCAATTGGTGAAGATTTGATTGAGTTTTTGAAGAAATTGTTCATATTCGTCATATTCACTGCTCAATTTTGTGGTCTGGAAATTGTTGATGATATTGAGAAATTGATGATTGAGATGTGTTAGAAATCACTATCCTAAGCTTCGTTCATAATCAAACATCACTGATTTGTTGATTTCGATCCATATTTTGTCAAAACCCACTTATTGTGTTCTTCATAAAAAATCCGGATCTGAATGAGATTTAGCTTGATTCAAGGTAGAAAAACTTTGAAGGATTGTTAGAAACATCATTCCTTAGCTAATACGAGTGTTGAATTGAACAAAAACATCAAAAATTGAAGAATTGATCTTGTGTTCATCACAATTTTGACTTTGAAAAGTCAATCTGATATGAAGATTTGAAGAATTGATTGATATTTGCCCAGAAACTTATCATAATCTGAAGAAGAATTGAAGAATTAAGTGATTGATTCAAAGAAAATTTTTCCTAAGTGTTGATAATCTTGAAGAAATTTTCAGACGGGTGAAGAAGTTTTCAGCCGGGTAAAGATACTATTCAGCCGTGTGAAGAAGAAGAAAAACATTGTTCAGCCGTGTGAATACTGTTCAGCAGGGTGAAGTAGAAGAAATCACTGTTCAGCCGGGTGAAAAGGAAGAAACACTGTTCAGCCGGGTGAAGCACTGTTTAGCCGGGTGAAGCACTGTTCAGCCGGGTGAAGCACTGATCAGCTGGGTGAAGCACTGTTCAGCCGGGTGAAGCACTGTTTAGCCGTCCCAAGTTGTTGACACGACCAAACAGTGACCCGTCTCTAAAAAAAAAAAAAAAGTGTCAGCGGGCACCATGACTTCCCAGAAAAATCATCAAAATGACTTCCCAGAAAAATCATCAAAATGACTTTGAAATTAGTCATTTTTCGAGTCTGGAAAATCGAAAAATTCATTTTTCCAAAATTTCAAATTAGTCATTTTTAGCCACCATGACTTCCCAGAAAAATCATCAAAATGACTTTGAAAATTCAAGAAAAGTGTCAACGGACATGTTAACCGTGATCCGAGAAGAAAATAAAAGAGAAGATATCAATAAATTTATTACAGAATTCAATCACATGTTTGAAACAACTTACCTTCAAGTTGCCAAAGCTTGTGATCAAAAGAGAAGAGACTTTAATGAAAACACAAAACTTGCTCTTGTGAGTGAAGCAAATTCTCATGACAATCAGGAAGATGAAGAAGAATATGATTGGAGTGAAAACAATGATGTTGTTTCCATTCAAGAGATTGAAAAGAAAGATAAAGAAATTAGCAACTTGTCAGAAATCATTGCAAAGCAAAATGAGACAATTGCTCAATTGAAATCAGAAATGGAGAAATTGATGTCTGAAAAGGAAATCAAGAAAGATGAGAACAGTTCTTATATTGAAATGCCAATTGAAGTCAGAGAAAAGATGTGCACCAAAGAATGTTTTCAACAAGTTGAACACTACAGAATATATTCTTTCAAGATTTGTGATAAACTCAAGAAGGAAGAGCAAATGCACAAGAATCTGAAAGAACAACATGAAATATCTGATCAAAGAATCACATCTCTCGAAGAGTCACTCAAGAAAAGTGAACAAGAAGTTACAAATATAAAGAATGAAGCTGCAAAATCAAATGAACACTCATCCAGTGTGATCAAAGATTTGCAAGAAGAGATTCTAAAGTTGAAGAAGTTGTCTGAGATATTCAATTCAGAGAACAACACTCTGAAAAACAAACTGCAAGAAGAACAAGAGAAGCATGCAAGTCTACAAAAAGATCACCAATCGTGTGAAGATAGACTCAAATCTCTTACACTGAATGTTGATTCAATGCTTATCGAAAAGCATAATCTGAATGTTCAAATCATGGAGCTTACTGACAAACTGAACAGATCACAATCTGATCTGGTGCTTATCAAAGAAGAAGCTGAAAAGGTAAAGTCATCCGAACAAGAAAAAGAAGGATTAGTGCCAACCGGAATTGTTAGATCACTATCGTCTCAAGAAGAAGAAGAAAAGACACAAGAGTTTTAGTCAAAGAAGAAGAAGAAGGTTAGAAGAAAGAAGAGCAAAGCCAAGAAGAACAAGACAAAGGGCGCTTCATCTGATTCTACACCACAGACTCCTTCTACTTCAAAGTCTCAAGATTCCGAATCCCCGAGTGATTCAAACAGTGGCGTATACTGTTTAATCTGTGACTCTGAAACTCATCATATCTCAGATTGTATTTACAGTCAAGGTGTCTTTCCTTTTGGGTCAAAAGGTGACAAGTTCAAGACTCCAGCTCCTTCAAGAAAGATTCAACAAGATTCAGAGGTCAAAGCTTCTCAGAAACAACAATCTTCAACAGCAAAGACTTCTCAGAAGAAAGGAAAGAAGTCTCCCTTCAAGGCTCATCAGAAGTACTGCGAGATATGTGAAATGTACAATCACACAACAACGGAATGCTACTACAACAAGTACTGCACCAACTGTCAGATGTACAACCACGACACAATGGAATGTTACTACAACAAGTACTGTTCATTTTGTGACATGGTAAATCACAACACATCCGAGTGCTACTACAAGCCAAGAAGGTCAGTCCAAAGAAGTTCATCATGTGCATACCCTTCCAGGTACGTTTCTAACTTTAATAGATCTAATCATAGACATTCGTTTGATGAAAATCAACATGTCAATGATTCATGGAAACCAATGTTTGTCAAAAACAAAAAGAGAAATCATGATTTAAATGATAAAATGATTCCAATAGTGAATCAATCTTTGAATAAGAAATATAGTCAACAAAACCTGTTTTTAAAAGAAAATCATAATCTGTTTGAAAATGACTATAATTTCTCTTTTGACAAACAATCCATGAAAGAAGATGAAGGTACAAATTACATTGTATCATCAGAACCACCACCTGAAGGTATTCCTTGCACTTATGAGAATATCTCTTATGTTGATGAATTTGGACGACCCAAAACCGAAATGGTTTGGGTCATTACCTCTAACTAATTTGTTAGTGTGTTAGGGGCAGTTATGGAGGCCGGTCAAACAAAGAAAAGAAGACCGTGGCTGATCCCTTATCATGACAAGATACCGAATCTTGTTCATGATGTTTTCGATGCAACTGACACCAAATGGAGTTGGAAACAAAAAGGAATCATTGAAGAAACTTTTAAAACATTTTCAAAAATCAAACAATGATGGCAGTGCAAGAAACAACCGATGTTTCATTTCGTCTGTTTAGATTAAGTATATTGCATGCACTCTTCATACGTTGATAACATATCTGCCATTTTCTTTTCATTAAACTTTCAATTTTCCAAGAAATTTAAAAGTTTAGGGGGAGAAATTATTATTATTAAAAAAAATGAAAAACAAATGATGATAAAATCAGAAAAAATCCAAAAATATGTTGAATCTACTTGCATGTACATGAGAAATGATAGTACACTAGAGTTATTCAACGCATCATTTTAAACAATAAAGACTGAAGCGTGAAAATTGATGTGCGAGACAGCTCAGACAATTATACTGAACAAGTATATTCTTTGATGATTTAACTAAATTCTAATGAGTTTTTGTGGTTGAAACGTCTTAGTGCATGTGAAACGTTTATACAAATCAAATAGATATCTTGTGACGCAACGATATACATCGGGTAATAATGCAATCTATTCAGTGTGATGAACCGCATCGTGAGCTTCTTTGTTGTGGTAACCACAGACCTGAAGTCTCACACGAAGTCTCTTTTGAGTTTCAAGATGCAGCAAAAGATTCCAAAATGGAACAAAAAGAGTCCCAAATGTGGACCGTCACCAATCAAATTCCAAAATGGAATTCAGAAGATTCCCAAGGGGAACAATAGGAAAAAGA